>CM066051.1:53194646-58339918 GCA_033557465.1 Ichthyophis bannanicus | reverse complement strand
AAATCAAGGAATGAGAGCTATAAGGGGAAGAAAATGCTAGAGGGCTCTTCTACACTATAGAAGGCTGTGGGTTCAAGCCAAGTTTAGCATGAAGCAAGTTAGTGTTGTAATGAAGAGTTATTTATCTATTAAAGCCAAATAAGAGGTAAAGAGAACAAAAAAAACTAACAACCCAAGTCTCACTGATTGGTGGCTCAGCTGTTAGAGTGCTGTTTCTCACTATAGAAGGTTGTGGGTTCAAGCCTAGCTTAGACTTAGATTTGAAAACAAAATCTACTTATGTTTTACACCCAAATAAAGGAATACCAGGTATAAGGGGAAGAAAAAATAAAGCACCAGAAACAGGTTCAATTGTGGCTCTGCTGCTAAGAGGTGCTATTCCAACATAGGAGGTTGTGGGTTCTACTCTGGCTTAGGCAGAAGCTAGGTGGGGTACGGTGCAAGTACCTGGTGTGGGTGGATGGGGAGAAGGGGGACCAATAGACCTGCATGGCAGGGATAGGTGGTCAAAAACTCATGAGTGAGAAGAGCCATTTCAAGTAAGGGGTTTTGCTGATTTTGCCTATGAAAAATAACCAAATGTTTCTTAAAACTACTCCTCTAACTTCACTGTGAGCACTAACACCCCTGCCCCGTACAATGTTGGAATCTACACAGGTTCTGCTTTGGTGGGATTTCAACTAACAGCCGTGGTGTCCACACTCTCAACCACTGAGCCACCAAAGCTTTTCAGCTAAAATTTCTTTGGATCTTCTCTTTCTCCATCTCTGGCTCCAGGGTGCCTCTTCTTTGTGCACACAAGAAAGTTCCTGTTGTTATGATTTAAGGGGATAGGCGAATAACTATTTGATAGGCTGAGGTGCGGGGAGGGGGAATGTGGGTGGCTGCTGAGACCTGGTTTAAGTACTGCAACAACTGCATCTCATGCCGGTCTCCCACCTAACAAGATAAGGACTCTTTACCTCCAGCGCCCCCTTCTCGAAACAAATGACTATCGTGCAGTGTTCCAAGCACTTATCGTTCCACAATTCCACTTCAGTAACATCATCTATCGAGGGTTACCAAAGTATGTCTTGCACCACCGGCTTAAAATGCTTTGTTTGCTTTAAAGCTTAATGAGGGGATAAGATATATAAAGGAGAGAACAAACACATGATAATAAGTGCCTTACTGATGGCGCACTCTGTTGGACTTTGTCTTTCAACTGAAGATCTGTGGCTTTAAGAACCTGCTAGAAAACAAATTTCCGTATGTTTTAAAACCAAATCAAGGAATGAGAGCTATAAGTGGAAGAAAATGCTAGAGGGCTCTTCTCCACTATAGAAGGCTGTGGGTTTAAGCCAAGTTTAGCATGAAGCAAGTTAGTGTTCTAATGAAGACTTATTTATCAAGTAAAGCCAAATAAGAGGTAAAGAGAACCAAAAAGATTGATGTCTAATCCTCACAGACTGGTGACTCAGCTGTTAGAGTGCTGTTCTTTACTATAAAAGGTTGTGGGTTCAAGCCTAGCTTAACCTCAGATTTGAAAAAAAAATTACTTATGTTTTAAAGCCAAATAAAGGAATACCAGGTATAAGGGGAAGAAAAAACAAAGCATCAGACACAGGTTCAGTTCTGGCTCTGCTGTTAAGAGGTGTTATTCCAACATACGAGGTTGTGTGTTCTAGTCTGGCTTAGGCAGAAGCTAGGTGGGGTACGGTGCAAGTACCTGGTGTGGGTGGATGGGGAGAAGGGGGATCAATAGACCTGCATGGCAGGGATAGGTGGTGAAAACCTCATGAGTGAGGAGAGCCATTTCCAGTAAGGGGTTTTGCTGATTTTGCCTATGAAAAATAACCAAATGTTTCTTAAAACTACTCCTCTAACTTCACTGTGAGCACTAACACCCCTGCCCCGTACAATGTTGGAATCTACACAGGTTCTGCTTTGGTGGGATTTCAACTAACAGCCTTGGTGTCCACAATCTCAACCACTGAGCCACCAAAGCTTTACAGCTAAAATTTCTTTGGATCTTCTCTTTCTCCATCTCTGGCTCCAGGGTGCCTCTTCTTTGTGCACACAAGAAAGTTCCTGTTGTTATGATTTAAGGGGATAGACGAATAACTATTTGATAGGCTGAGGTGCGGGGAGGGGGAATGTGGGTGGCTGCTGAGACCTGGTTTAAGTACTGCAACAACTGCATCTCATGCCGGTCTCCCACCTAACAAGATAAGGACTCTCTACCTCCAGCGCCCCCTTCTCGAAACAAATGACTATCGTGCAGTGTTCCAAGCACTTATCGTTCCACAATTCCACTTCAGTAACATCATCTATCGAGGGTTACCAAAGTATGTCTTGCACCACCGGCTTAAAATGCTTTGTTTGCTTTAAAGCTTAATGAGGGGATAAGATATAAAGGAGAGAACAAACACATGATAATTAGTGCCTTACTGATGGCGCACTCTGTTGGACTTTGTCTTTCAACTGAAGATCTGTGGCGTTAAGAACCCCTGCTAGAAAACAAACTTCCGTATGTTTTAAAAGCAAATCAAGGAATGAGAGCTATAAGTGGAAGAAAATGCTAGAGGGCTCTTCTCCACTATAGAAGGCTGTGGGTTCAAGCCAAGTTTAGCATGAAGCAAGTTAGTGTTGTAATGAAGACTTATTTATCTAGTAAAGCCAAATAAGAGGTAAAGAGAACCAAAAAAACTGACTCCCAAGTCTCACTGACTGGTGGCTCAGCTGTTAGAGTGCTGTTTCTTACTATAGAAGGTTGTGGGTTCAAACCTAGCTTATCCTTAGATTTGAAAAAAATATCTACTTATGTTTTACAGCCAAATAAAGGAACACCAGTTATAAGGGGAAGAAAAAATAAAGCACCAGAAACAGGTTCAATTGTGGCTCTGCTGCTAAGAGGTGCTATTCCAACATAGGAGGTTGTAGGTTCTACTCTGGCTTAGGCAGAAGCTAGGTGGTGTAAGGTGCAAGTACCTTGTGTGGGTGGATGAGGAGAAGGGGGATAGATAGACCTGCATGGCAGGGATAGGTGGTCAAAAACTCATGAGTGAGGAGAGCCATTTCAAGTAAGGGGTTTTGCTGATTTTGCCTATGAAAAATAACCAAATGTTTCTTAAAACTACTCCTCTAACTTCACTGTGAGCACTAACACCCCTGCCCCGTACAATGTTGGAATCTACACAGGTTCTGCTTTGGTGGGATTTCAACTAACAGCCTTGCTGTCCACACTCTCAACCACTGAGCCACCAAAGCTTTTCAGCTAAAATTTCTTTGCATCTTCTCTTTCTCCATCTCTGGCTCCAGGGTGCCTCTTCTTTCTGCACACAAGAAAGTTCCTGTTGTTATCATTTAAGGGGATAGGCGAATAACTATTTGATAGGCTGAGGTGCGGGGAGGGGGAATGTGGGTGGCTGCTGAGACCTGGTTTAAGTCCTGCAACAACTGCATCTCATGCCGGTCTCCCACCTAACAAGATAAGGACTCTTTACCTCCAGCGCCCCCTTCTCGAAACAAATGACTATCGTGCAGTGTTCCAAGCACTTATCGTTCCACAATTCCACTTCAGTAACATCATCTATCGAGAGTTACCAAAGTATGTCTTGCACCACCGGCTTAAAATGCTTTGTTTGCTTTAAAGCTTAATGAGGGGATAAGATATATAAAGGAGAGAACAAACACATGATAATAAGTGCCTTACTGATGGCGCACTCTGTTGGACTTTGTCTTTCAACTGAAGATCTGTGGCTTTAAGAACCTGCTAGAAAACAAACTTCCGTATGTTTTAAAACCAAATCAAGGAATGAGAGCTATAAGTGGAAGAAAATGCTAGAGGGCTCTTCTCCACTATAGAAGGCTGTGGGTTTAAGCCAAGTCTAGCATGAAGCAAGTTAGTGTTCTAATGAAGACTTATTTATCTAGTAAAGCCAAATAAGAGGTAAAGAGAACCAAAAAAATTGATGACCAAGCCTCACAGATTGGTGGCTCAGCTGTTAGAGTGCTGTTTCTTACTATAGAAGGTTGTGGGTTCAAGCCTAGCTTAACCTCAGATTTGAAAAAAAAATTACTTATGTTTTAAAGCCAAATAAAGGAATACCAGGTATAAGGGGAAGAAAAAACAAAGCATCAGACACAGGTTCAGTTCTGGCTCTGCTGTTAAGAGGTGTTATTCCAACATACGAGGTTGTGTGTTCTAGTCTGGCTTAGGCAGAAGCTAGGTGGGGTACGGTGCAAGTACCTGGTGTGGGTGGATGGGGAGAAGGGGGATCAATAGACCTGCATGGCAGGGATAGGTGGTGAAAACCTCATGAGTGAGGAGAGCCATTTCCAGTAAGGGGTTTTGCTGATTTTGCCTATGAAAAATAACCAAATGTTTCTTAAAACTACTCCTCTAACTTCACTGTGAGCACTAACACCCCTGCCCCGTACAATGTTGGAATCTACACAGGTTCTGCTTTGGTGGGATTTCAACTAACAGCCTTGGTGTCCACAATCTCAACCACTGAGCCACCAAAGCTTTACAGCTAAAATTTCTTTGGATCTTCTCTTTCTCCATCTCTGGCTCCAGGGTGCCTCTTCTTTGTGCACACAAGAAAGTTCCTGTTGTTATGATTTAAGGGGATAGACGAATAACTATTTGATAGGCTGAGGTGCGGGGAGGGGGAATGTGGGTGGCTGCTGAGACCTGGTTTAAGTACTGCAACAACTGCATCTCATGCCGGTCTCCCACCTAACAAGATAAGGACTCTCTACCTCCAGCGCCCCCTTCTCGAAACAAATGACTATCGTGCAGTGTTCCAAGCACTTATCGTTCCACAATTGAACTTCAGTAACATCATCTATCGAGGGTTACCAAAGTATGTCTTGCACCACCGGCTTAAAATGCTTTGTTTGCTTTAAAGCTTAATGAGGGGATAAGATATATAAAGGAGAGAACAAACACATGATAATTAGTGCCTTACTGATGGCGCACTCTGTTGGACTTTGTCTTTCAACTGAAGATCTGTGGCGTTAAGAACCCCTGCTAGAAAACAAACTTCCGTATGTTTTAAAAGCAAATCAAGGAATGAGAGCTATAAGTGGAAGAAAATGCTAGAGGGCTCTTCTCCACTATAGAAGGCTGTGGGTTCAAGCCAAGTTTAGCATGAAGCAAGTTAGTGTTGTAATGAAGACTTATTTATCTAGTAAAGCCAAATAAGAGGTAAAGAGAACCAAAAAAACTGACTCCCAAGTCTCACTGACTGGTGGCTCAGCTGTTAGAGTGCTGTTTCTTACTATAGAAGGTTGTGGGTTCAAACCTAGCTTATCCTTAGATTTGAAAAAAATATCTACTTATGTTTTACAGCCAAATAAAGGAACACCAGTTATAAGGGGAAGAAAAAATAAAGCACCAGAAACAGGTTCAATTGTGGCTCTGCTGCTAAGAGGTGCTATTCCAACATAGGAGGTTGTGGGTTCTACTCTGGCTTAGGCAGAAGCTAGGTGGTGTAAGGTGCAAGTACCTTGTGTGGGTGGATGAGGAGAAGGGGGATAGATAGACCTGCATGGCAGGGATAGGTGGTCAAAAACTCATGAGTGAGGAGAGCCATTTCAAGTAAGGGGTTTTGCTGATTTTGCCTATGAAAAATAACCAAATGTTTCTTAAAACTACTCCTCTAACTTCACTGTGAGCACTAACACCCCTGCCCCGTACAATGTTGGAATCTACACAGGTTCTGCTTTGGTGGGATTTCAACTAACAGCCTTGCTGTCCACACTCTCAACCACTGAGCCACCAAAGCTTTTCAGCTAAAATTTCTTTGCATCTTCTCTTTCTCCATCTCTGGCTCCAGGGTGCCTCTTCTTTCTGCACACAAGAAAGTTCCTGTTGTTATCATTTAAGGGGATAGGCGAATAACTATTTGATAGGCTGAGGTGCGGGGAGGGGGAATGTGGGTGGCTGCTGAGACCTGGTTTAAGTCCTGCAACAACTGCATCTCATGCCGGTCTCCCACCTAACAAGATAAGGACTCTTTACCTCCAGCGCCCCCTTCTCGAAACAAATGACTATCGTGCAGTGTTCCAAGCACTTATCGTTCCACAATTCCACTTCAGTAACATCATCTATCGAGAGTTACCAAAGTATGTCTTGCACCACCGGCTTAAAATGCTCTGTTTGCTTTAAAGCTTAATGAGGGGATAAGATATATAAAGGAGAGAACAAACACATGATAATAAGTGCCTTACTGATGGCGCACTCTGTTGGACTTTGTCTTTCAACTGAAGATCTGTGGCTTTAAGAACCCCTGCTAGAAAACAAACTTCCGTATGTTTTAAAACCAAATCAAGGAATGAGAGCTATAAGTGGAAGAAAATGCTAGAGGGCTCTTCTCCACTATAGAAGGCTGTGGGTTTAAGCCAAGTCTAGCATGAAGCAAGTTAGTGTTCTAATGAAGACTTATTTATCTAGTAAAGCCAAATAAGAGGTAAAGCGAACCAAAAAAATTGATGCCCAAGCCTCACAGATTGGTGGCTAAGCTGTTAGAGTGCTGTTCCTTACTATAGAAGGCTGTGGGTTCAAGCCTAGCTTAACCTCAGATTGGAAAAAAAAATTACTTATGTTTTACAGCCAAATAAAGGAATACCAGTTATAAGGGGAAGAAAAAATAAAGTATCAGACACAGGTTCAATTGTGGCTCTGGTGCTAAGAGGTGCTATTCCAATATAGGAGGTTGGGGGTTCTACTCTGGCTTAGGCAGAAGCTAGGTGGTGTAAGGTGCAAGTACTTTGTGTGGGTGGATGAGGAGAAGGTGGTTAGATAGACCTGCATGGCAGGGATAGGTGGTCAAAAACTCATGAGTGAGGAGAGCCATTTCAAGTAAGGGGTTTTGCTGATTTTGCCTATGAAAAATAACCAAATGTTTCTTAAAACTACTCCTCTAACTTCACTGTGAGCACTAACACCCCTGCCCCGTACAATGTTGGAATCTACACAGGTTCTGGTTTGGTGGGATTTCAACTAACAGCCTTGCTGTCCACACTCTCAACCACTGAGCCACCAAAGCTTTTCAGCTAAAATTTCTTTGCATCTTCTCTTTCTCCATCTCTGGCTCCAGGGTGCCTCTTCTTTCTGCACACAAGAAAGTTCCTGTTGTTATCATTTAAGGGGATAGGCGAATAACTATTTGATAGGCTGAGGTGCGGGGAGGGGGAATGTGGGTGGCTGCTGAGACCTGGTTTAAGTCCTGCAACAACTGCATCTCATGCCGGTCTCCCACCTAACAAGATAAGGACTCTTTACCTCCAGCGCCCCCTTCTCGAAACAAATGACTATCGTGCAGTGTTCCAAGCACTTATCGTTCCACAATTCCACTTCAGTAACATCATCTATCGAGAGTTACCAAAGTATGTCTTGCACCACCGGCTTAAAATGCTTTGTTTGCTTTAAAGCTTAATGAGGGGATAAGATATATAAAGGAGAGAACAAACACATGATAATAAGTGCCTTACTGATGGCGCACTCTGTTGGACTTTGTCTTTCAACTGAAGATCTGTGGCGTTAAGAACCCCTGCTAGCAAACAAACTTCCGTATATTTTAAAAGCAAATCAAGGAATGAGAGCTATAAGTGGAAGAAAATGCTAGAGGGCTCTTCTCCACTATAGAAGGCTGTGGGTTCAAGCCAAGTTTAGCATGAAGCAAGTTAGTGTTGTAATGAAGACTTATTTATCTAGTAAAGCCAAATAAGAGGTAAAGAGAACCAAAAAAACTGACTCCCAAGTCTCACTGACTGGTGGCTCAGCTGTTAGAGTGCTGTTTCTTACTATAGAAGGTTGTGGGTTCAAACCTAGCTTATCCTTAGATTTGAAAAAAATATCTACTTATGTTTTACAGCCAAATAAAGGAACACAAGTTATAAGGGGAAGAAAAAATAAAGCACCAGAAACAGGTTCAATTGTGGCTCTGCTGCTAAGAGGTGCTATTCCAACATAGGAGGTTGTGGGTTCTACTCTGGCTTAGGCAGAAGCTAGGTGGTGTAAGGTGCAAGTACCTTGTGTGGGTGGATGAGGAGAAGGGGGATAGATAGACCTGCATGGCAGGGATAGGTGGTCAAAAACTCATGAGTGAGGAGAGCCATTTCAAGTAAGGGGTTTTGCTGATTTTGCCTATGAAAAATAACCAAATGTTTCTTAAAACTACTCCTCTAACTTCACTGTGAGCACTAACACCCCTGCCCCGTACAATGTTGGAATCTACACAGGTTCTGCTTTGGTGGGATTTCAACTAACAGCCTTGCTGTCCACACTCTCAACCACTGAGCCACCAAAGCTTTTCAGCTAAAATTTCTTTGCATCTTCTCTTTCTCCATCTCTGGCTCCAGGGTGCCTCTTCTTTCTGCACACAAGAAAGTTCCTGTTGTTATCATTTAAGGGGATAGGCGAATAACTATTTGATAGGCTGAGGTGCGGGGAGGGGGAATGTGGGTGGCTGCTGAGACCTGGTTTAAGTCCTGCAACAACTGCATCTCATGCCGGTCTCCCACCTAACAAGATAAGGACTCTTTACCTCCAGCGCCCCCTTCTCGAAACAAATGACTATCGTGCAGTGTTCCAAGCACTTATCGTTCCACAATTCCACTTCAGTAACATCATCTATCGAGAGTTACCAAAGTATGTCTTGCACCACCGGCTTAAAATGCTTTGTTTGCTTTAAAGCTTAATGAGGGGATAAGATATATAAAGGAGAGAACAAACACATGATAATAAGTGCCTTACTGATGGCGCACTCTGTTGGACTTTGTCTTTCAACTGAAGATCTGTGGCTTTAAGAACCCCTGCTAGAAAACAAACTTCCGTATGTTTTAAAACCAAATCAAGGAATGAGAGCTACAAGTCGAAGAAAATGCTAGAGGGCTCTTCTCCACTATAGAAGGCTGTGGGTTTAAGCCAAGTCTAGCATGAAGCAAGTTAGTGTTCTAATGAAGACTTATTTATCTAGTAAAGCCAAATAAGAGGTAAAGAGAACCAAAAAAATTGATGACCAAGCCTCACAGATTGGTGGCTCAGCTGTTAGAGTGCTGTTCCTTACTATAGAAGGTTGTGGGTTAAAGCCTAGCTTAACCTCAGATTTGAAAAAAAATTACTTATGTTTTAAAGCCAAATAAAGGAATACCAGGTATAAGGGGAAGAAAAAACAAAGCATCAGACACAGGTTCAGTTCTGGCTCTGCTGTTAAGAGGTGTTATTCCAACATACGAGGTTGTGTGTTCTAGTCTGGCTTAGGCAGAAGCTAGGTGGGGTACGGTGCAAGTACCTGGTGTGGGTGGATGGGGAGAAGGGGGATCAATAGACCTGCATGGCAGGGATAGGTGGTGAAAACCTCATGAGTGAGGAGAGCCATTTCCAGTAAGGGGTTTTGCTGATTTTGCCTATGAAAAATAACCAAATGTTTCTTAAAACTACTCCTCTAACTTCACTGTGAGCACTAACACCCCTGCCCCGTACAATGTTGGAATCTACACAGGTTCTGCTTTGGTGGGATTTCAACTAACAGCCTTGGTGTCCACAATCTCAACCACTGAGCCACCAAAGCTTTACAGCTAAAATTTCTTTGGATCTTCTCTTTCTCCATCTCTGGCTCCAGGGTGCCTCTTCTTTGTGCACACAAGAAAGTTCCTGTTGTTATGATTTAAGGGGATAGACGAATAACTATTTGATAGGCTGAGGTGCGGGGAGGGGGAATGTGGGTGGCTGCTGAGACCTGGTTTAAGTACTGCAACAACTGCATCTCATGCCGGTCTCCCACCTAACAAGATAAGGACTCTCTACCTCCAGCGCCCCCTTCTCAAAACAAATGACTATCGTGCAGTGTTCCAAGCACTTATCGTTCCACAATTCCACTTCAGTAACATCATCTATCGAGGGTTACCAAAGTATGTCTTGCACCACCGGCTTAAAATGCTTTGTTTGCTTTAAAGCTTAATGAGGGGATAAGATATATAAAGGAGAGAACAAACACATGATAATTAGTGCCTTACTGATGGCGCACTCTGTTGGACTTTGTCTTTCAACTGAAGATCTGTGGCGTTAAGAACCCCTGCTAGAAAACAAACTTCCGTATGTTTTAAAAGCAAATCAAGGAATGAGAGCTATAAGTGGAAGAAAATGCTAGAGGGCTCTTCTCCACTATAGAAGGCTGTGGGTTCAAGCCAAGTTTAGCATGAAGCAAGTTAGTGTTGTAATGAAGACTTATTTATCTAGTAAAGCCAAATAAGAGGTAAAGAGAACCAAAAAAACTGACTCCCAAGTCTCACTGACTGGTGGCTCAGCTGTTAGAGTGCTGTTTCTTACTATAGAAGGTTGTGGGTTCAAACCTAGCTTATCCTTAGATTTGAAAAACATATCTACTTATGTTTTACAGCCAAATAAAGGAACACCAGTTATAAGGGGAAGAAAAAATAAAGCACCAGAAACAGGTTCAATTGTGGCTCTGCTGCTAAGATGTGCTATTCCAACATAGGAGGTTGTGGGTTCTACTCTGGCTTAGGCAGAAGCTAGGTGGTGTAAGGTGCAAGTACCTTGTGTGGGTGGATGAGGAGAAGGGGGATAGATAGACCTGCATGGCAGGGATAGGTGGTCAAAAACTCATGAGTGAGAAAAGCCATTTCAAGTAAGGGGTTTTGCTGATTTTGCCTAGGAAAAATAACCAAATGTTTCTTAAAACTACTCCTCTAACTTCACTGTGAGCACTAACACCCCTGCCCCGTACAATGTTGGAATCTACACAGGTTCTGCTTTGGTGGCATTTCAACTAACAGCCTTGCTGTCCACACTCTCAACCACTGAGCCACCAAAGCTTTTCAGCTAAAATTTCTTTGCATCTTCTCTTTCTCCATCTCTGGCTCAAGGGTGCCTCTTCTTTCTGCACACAAGAAAGTTCCTGTTGTTATGATTTAAGGGGATAGACGAATAACTATTTGATAGGCTGAGGTGCGGGGTGGCTGCTGAGACCTGGTTTAAGTACTGCAACAACTGCATCTCATGCCGGTCTCCCACCTAACAAGATAAGGACTCTCTACCTCCAGCGCCCCCTTCTCGAAACAAATGACTATCGTGCAGTGTTCCAAGCACTTATCGTTCCACAATTCCACTTCAGTAACATCATCTATCGAGGGTTACCAAAGTATGTCTTGCACCACCGGCTTAAAATGCTTTGTTTGCTTTAAAGCTTAATGAGGGGATAAGATATATAAAGGAGAGAACAAACACATGATAATTAGTGCCTTACTGATGGCGCACTCTGTTGGACTTTGTCTTTCAACTGAAGATCTGTGGCGTTAAGAACCCCTGCTAGAAAACAAACTTCCGTATGTTTTAAAAGCAAATCAAGGAATGAGAGCTATAAGTGGAAGAAAATGCTAGAGGGCTCTTCTCCACTATAGAAGGCTGTGGGTTCAAGCCAAGTTTAGCATGAAGCAAGTTAGTGTTGTAATGAAGACTTATTTATCTAGTAAAGCCAAATAAGAGGTAAAGAGAACCAAAAAAACTGACTCCCAAGTCTCACTGACTGGTAGCTCAGCTGTTAGAGTGCTGTTTCTTACTATAGAAGGTTGTGGGTTCAAACCTAGCTTATCCTTAGATTTGAAAAAAATATCTACTTATGTTTTACAGCCAAATAAAGGAACACCAGTTATAAGGGGAAGAAAAAATAAAGCACCAGAAACAGGTTCAATTGTGGCTCTGCTACTAAGAGGTGCTATTCCAACATAGGAGGTTGTGGGTTCTACTCTGGCTTAGTCAGAAGCTAGGTGGTGTAAGGTGCAAGTACCTTGTGTGGGTGGATGAGGAGAAGGGGGATAGATAGACCTGCATGGCAGTGAGAGGTGGTCAAAAACTCATGAGTGAGGAGAGCCATTTCAAGTAAGGGGTTTTGCTGATTTTGCCTATGAAAATTAACCAAATGTTTCTTAAAACTACTCCTCTAACTTCACTGTGAGCACTAACACCCCTGCCCCGTACAATGTTGGAATCTACACAGGTTCTGGTTTGGTGGGATTTCAACTAACAGCCTTGCTGTCCACACTCTCAACCACTGAGCCACCAAAGCTTTTCAGCTAAAATTTCTTTGCATCTTCTCTTTCTCCATCTCTGGCTCCAGGGTGCCTCTTCTTTCTGCACACAAGAAAGTTCCTGTTGTTATCATTTAAGGGGATAGGCGAATAACTATTTGATAGGCTGAGGTGCGGGGAGGGGGAATGTGGGTGGCTGCTGAGACCTGGTTTAAGTCCTGCAACAACTGCATCTCATGCCAGTCTCCCACCTAACAAGATAAGGACTCTTTACCTCCAGCGCCCCCTTCTCGAAACAAATGACTATCGTGCAGTGTTCCAAGCACTTATCGTTCCACAATTCCACTTCAGTAACATCATCTATCGAGAGTTACCAAAGTATGTCTTGCACCACCGGCTTAAAATGCTTTGTTTGCTTTAAAGCTTAATGAGGGGATAAGATATATAAAGGAGAGAACAAACACATGATAATAAGTGCCTTACTGATGGCGCACTCTGTTGGACTTTGTCTTTCAACTGAAGATCTGTGGCTTTAAGAACCCCTGCTAGAAAACAAACTTCCGTATGTTTTAAAACCAAATCAAGGAATGAGAGCTATAAGTGGAAGAAAATGCTAGAGGGCTCTTCTCCACTATAGAAGGCTGTGGGTTTAAGCCAAGTCTAGCATGAAGCAAGTTAGTGTTCTAATGAAGACTTATTTATCTAGTAAAGCCAAATAAGAGGTAAAGAGAACCAAAAAAATTGATGCCCAAGCCTCACAGATTGGTGGCTCAGCTGTTAGAGTGCTGTTCCTTACTATAGAAGGTTGTGGGTTCAAGCCTAGCTTAACCTCAGATTTGAAAAAAAAATTACTTATGTTTTAAAGCCAAATAAAGGAATACCAGGTATAAGGGGAAGAAAAAACAAAGCATCAGACACAGGTTCAGTTCTGGCTCTGCTGTTAAGAGGTGCTATTCCAACATAGGAGGTTGTGGGTTCTACTCTGGCTTAGGCAGAAGCTAGGTGGTGTAAGGTGCAAGTACCTTGTGTGGGTTGATGAGGAGAAGGGGGATAGATAGACCTGCATGGCAGGGATAGGTGGTCAAAAACTCATGAGTGAGAAGAGCCATTTCAAGTAAGGGGTTTTGCTGATTTTGCCTAGGAAAAATAACCAAATGTTTCTTAAAACTACTCCTCTAACTTCACTGTGAGCACTAACACCCCTGCCCCGTACAATGTTGGAATCTACACAGGTTCTGCTTTGGTGGGATTTCAACTAACAGCCTTGCTGTCCACACTCTCAACCACTGAGCCACCAAAGCTTTTCAGCTAAAATTTCTTTGCATCTTCTCTTTCTCCATCTCTGGCTCCAGGGTGCCTCTTCTTTCTGCACACAAGAAAGTTCCTGTTGTTATCATTTAAGGGGATAGGCGAATAACTATTTGATAGGCTGAGGTGCGGGGAAGGGGAATGTGGGTGGCTGCTGAGACCTGGTTTAAGTACTGCAACAACTGCATCTCATGCCGGTCTCCCACCTAACAAGATAAGGACTCTATACCTCCCGCGCCCCCTTCTCGAAACAAATGACTATCGTGCAGTGTTCCAAGCACTTATCGTTCCACAATTCCACTTCAGTAACATCATCTATCGAGGGTTACCAAAGTATGTCTTGCACCACCGGCTTAAAATGCTTTGTTTGCTTTAAGACAAACAAAAAAACCTTCTGGTCAGGGCAAATCAATAACCAATGTGTGTAGAGCACCCAACCTTTTTTCAGTGACCTCACAAACTTTTTTCTTTTTGTCGGAGCTAGCCGTAGGAAGGTCGGAAGAGAAACCGACCCACACCAAGCGAGTAGCTACTTTTATTATTATAGGTTCTTCACCAAAATAAAGTTAAAGTTCATTTAACCATAAAGTAGTCAAAAGACTTATCTCAGTCCAGAAATGCCAGTTATGATAGATACACGACGCGCACGTTTCGGGCACTCTAGCCCTGTTTCAAGTGCAATAACTAGGATTCCTTAATCTTCAAATACCATCCTCTGAACGCCGTCGATGCAGCTAAGGTCATTATTACAATGGCTGATGAATCACTTTTAAAATAAAAGAACCGACCAATCAGTATCAGGAAAACCCCCACATGATGGGGAACCCCTGATCTGATTGGTTTTCAAAAGTTATGACGACATCATCATCTTATGCTCTTCAAAACACCTGGTATCATCCTTCCGAAATAGGGATATATCATTATTATGTCATTCCCGATGGTCACATAGAATTGTAACTTAAATAAGACTCTGCCAGTCTATTTCCCTGTTCAAACCTCCTGGCTCCATCGTTTCAAGACGAAAAATCCATCGTTGTTCTATGTATTGCAGACGTTCTTCCCGCTGTCCTCCCCGAGGATTAGCTGGCACATGATCAATAATTGACCATTGAAGCTGGTCAAAAGTATGAGAATATTCTATACAATGAGAGACCATGGGTGCAGAAAGTACCGCACATCGATGACGAGAGGCATGTTCAGTTAGACGACTTTTCATAGAACGAGTAGTTCTACCTATATAGAGAAGGGAACATGGGCATAGAATAAAATATACTACATAAGGAGTAACACATGTAGTATCCCATCGACGTCGATAGACTTGATGCGTAGTTGGATGACTCCATTCAATACCGGTAAGTGTGGATACACAATATTTACATTGTTGGCATGCTGAGTGGCCAAAATTAGGTTCGGAATAGGAACAACGGTCTTCCTTCATAGAAGATTTTACAAGGGTATCCCCTATATTACGACCTCTAGAGAAGGCTATCTGTAGAGGAATATTAAAACAATCATGAAGTTGAAGGATAGGCCAATAGGTTTTTAAAATCCGTACCACCTGTGGACTCAAAGGCATATATGGCAAAACTCCTGTAATTTTTGGCGGACCCGAGGATTTTGAAACAGTATAAGCAGGATCCAATAACCATTCACGATGTGTACAACATGCTCGTTTGAAAGCTTTTTTTATAACAGGATCTGGATAGCCACGTGATTTTAAACGATTACAAAGATCTTGAGCATGAGCTTTAAACATTTCAATAGAATGGCACAAACGTCGTAATCTAAGAAACTGCCCATATGGGAGCCCACGTCGCAAGGGGCCCGGATGAAAACTATCAAAATGTAGAAGACTATTTCGTTCTACAGGCTTTCGATATAATGATGTATACAAATGCCCATCATGGTGAGAGATAGAGATATCTAAAAATTCAATCTCATTATCTTCAATGTGTGCAGTAAAGGCAATATTAGGTTTCAGTCCATTCAGCCAAGTTATAAACTCATGCAGCAAGGTAAGGCTAGATAGCCAGACAAAAAATATATCGTCAAGAAAACGCTTCCATATAAGAATATGTTGGTACATATCTGATTGCTCAATCAAAGAGGTTTCCATATCCGCTAGATACAGGGTAGCAATGGATGACGCCATTGTAGCCCCCATAGCAATACCCGACAGTTGTTGATAGTAGACCCCTTCAGATATAAAATAATTCCGAGTCAGAACCAATTCAGCTAATTGTAACAAAAATTGTTTTGGTAAACGCTCTGGCGCAAAAGAGAATTTTTGTTGTAGAAGATCTAGAGCCTCGGTTTGATTAATATTGGTGTAGAGAGAGACCACATCCAATGACACTAACAGAGCACCAGAGGGGATAGTCAGATGAGATATCATTTGGAGAAAATGAGTGGAGTCCCTAATAAATGAATTTACCAAACACGCCTCTTGCT
Organism: Ichthyophis bannanicus; assembly: GCA_033557465.1. Lineage (NCBI taxonomy): Eukaryota > Metazoa > Chordata > Amphibia > Gymnophiona > Ichthyophiidae > Ichthyophis > Ichthyophis bannanicus. The sequence goes on along the minus strand of CM066051.1, from coordinate 58,324,120 downwards.
TCAAAAATTCATCACAGAAGATTGATAGTGGTTCTAAAAGTGAGTTCCGACAAGAGACAATAGGTCACCCTGGAGGAGCAGTATGGGACTTATGAATCTTCGGAAGCATATACAGAACTGGACAAATAGGGTATCCCCTATATAAAAATTGATATTCACGTTTTGTGATCCAGTTACTTTGTAATGCAGAGCCCAATAGAGATTTTATTTCTTGCTGTAGTAGGCTGGTAGGATCCACCAGTAAAGGTTTATATATGGTCGGATCATTTAAATGTTCACGAAGTGTCCGTGTATATGCTGATGTATCTTGCAAAACAAGTGCACCCCCCTTATCCGCCCTCCGTATGACAAGAGAAGGATCAGCACTTAACTCAGTCAGAGCCGCGCGTTCTACTCTTGTCAAATTAGAAAAGGATGATCTGCCTGACTGCTGTTCTAAAAGAGATACATCTCGTAACACTAAAGATTGAAAAGTAGCCAATATAGAATCCATTGGTAATTCAGGAGGCATCCAACGAGACTTAGGATAAACTATAGAGCCATCATCAATAGATGTACGATACTGAAAAAATTGTATTATTCTAAGCTTACGAAAAAACCGATATAGAGAGACACGCATCTCAAAGGAATCATTTTGCTTTAAAGCTTAATGAGGGGATAAGATATATAAAGGAGAGAACAAACACATGATAATTAGTGCCTTACTGATGGCGCACTCTGTTGGACTTTGTCTTTCAACTGAAGATCTGTGGCGTTAAGAACCCCTGCTAGAAAACAAACTTCCGTATGTTTTAAAAGCAAATCAAGGAATGAGAGCTATAAGTGGAAGAAAATGCTAGAGGGCTCTTCTCCACTATAGAAGGCTGTGGGTTCAAGCCAAGTTTAGCATGAAGCAAGTTAGTGTTGTAATGAAGACTTATTTATCTAGTAAAGCCAAATAAAAGGTAAAGAGAACCAAAAAAACTGACTCCCAAATCTCACTGACTGGTGGCTCAGCTGTTAGAGTGCTGCTTCTTACTATAGAAGATTGTGGGTTCAAACCTAGCTTATCCTTAGAGTTGAAAAAAATATCTACTTATGTTTTACAGCCAAATAAAGGAACACCAGTTATAAGGGGAAGAAAAAATAAAGCACCAGAAACAGGTTCAATTGTAGCTCTGCTGCTAAGAGGTGCTATTCCAACATAGGAGGTTGTGGGTTCTAGCCTGGCTTAGGAAGAAGCTAGGTGGTGTAAGGTGCAAGTAACTGGTGTGGGTGGATGAGGAGAAGGGGGATAGATAGACCTGCATGGCAGGGATAGGAGGTCAAAAACTCATGAGTGAGGAGAGCCATTTCAAGTAAGGGGTTTTGCTGATTTTGCCTATGAAAAATAACCAAATGTTTCTTAAAACTACTCCTCTAACTTCACTGTGAGCACTAACACCCCTGCCCAGTACAATGTTGGAATCTACACAGGTTCTGGTTTGGTGGGATTTCAACTAACAGCCTTGCTGTCCACACTCTCAACCACTGAGCCACCAAAGCTTTTCAGCTAAAATTTCTTTGCATCTTCTCTTTCTCCATCTCTGGCTCCAGGGTGCCTCTTCTTTCTGCACACAAGAAAGTTCCTGTTGTTATCATTTAAGGGGATAGGCGAATAACTATTTGATAGGCTGAGGTGCAGGGAGGGGGAATGTGGGTGGCTGCTGAGACCTGGTTTAAGTCCTGCAACAACTGCATCTAATGCCGGTCTCCCACCTAACAAGATAACGACTCTTTACCTCCAGCGCCCCCTTCTCGAAACAAATGACTATCGTGCAGTGTTCCAAGCACTTATCATTCCACAATTCCACTTCAATAACATCATCTATCGAGGGTTACCAAAGTATGTCTTGCACCACCGGCTTAAAATACTTTGTTTGCTTTAAAGATTAATGAAGGGATAAGATATATAAAGAAGAGAACAAACACATGATAATTAGTGCCTTACTGATGGCGCACTCTGTTGGACTTTGTCTTTCAACTGAAGATCTGTGGCTTTAAGAACCCCTGCTAGAAAACAAACTTCCGTATGTTTTAAAACCAAATCAAGGAATGAGAGCTATAAGGGGAAGAAAATGCTAGAGGGCTCTTCTACACTATAGAAGGCTGTGGGTTCAAGCCAAGTTTAGCATGAAGCCAGTTAGTGTTGTAATGAAGACTTAGTTATCTAGTAAAGCCAAATAAGAGGTAAAGAGAACCAAAAAAACTGACTCCCAAGTCTCACTGACTGGTGGCTCAGCTGTTAGAGTGCTGTTTCTTACTATAGAAGGTTGTGGGTTCAAGCCTAGCTTAGACTTAGATTTGAAAACAAAATCTACTTATGTTTTACAGCCAAATAAAGGAATACCAGGTATAAGGGGAAGAAAAAATAAAGCACCAGAAACAGGTTCAGTTCTGGCTCTGTTGCTAAGAGATGTTATTCCAACATATGAGGTTGTGGGTTCTAGTTTGGCTTAGGCAGAAGCTTGGTGGGGTATGGTGCAAGTACCTGGTGTGGGTGTGGTTGTGGGTGTGGGTATGGAGGGGGAGAAGGGGTAACAATAGACCTGCATGGCACGGATAGGTGGTGAAAACCTCTTGAGTGAGGAGAACCATTCCCTATCAGGGGTTTTGCTGATTTTGCCTATGAAAAATAACCAAATGTTTCTTAAAACTACTCCTCTAACTTCACTGTGAGCACTAACACCCCTGCCCCGTACAATGTTGGAATCTACACAGGTTCTGCTTTGGTGGGATTTCAACTAACAGCCTTGGTGTCCACACTCTCAACCACTGAGCCACCAAAGCTTTTCAGCTAAAATTTCTTTGGATCTTCTCTTTCTCCATCTCTGGCTCCAGGGTGCCTCTTCTTTGTGCACACAACAAATTCCTGTTGCTATGATTTAAGGGGATAGGCGAATAACTATTTGATAGGCTGAGGTGCGGGGAGGGGGAATGTGGGTGGCTGCTGAAACCTGGTTTAAGTCCTGCAACAACTGCATCTCATGCCGGTCTCCCACCTAACAAGGTAAGGACTCTTTACCTCCAGCGCCCCCTTCTCGAAACAAATGACTATCGTGCAGTGTTCCAAGCACTTATCGTTCCACAATTCCACTTCAGTAACATCATCTATCGAGGGTTACCAAAGTATGTCTTGCACCACCGGTTTAAAATACTTTGTTTGCTTTAAAGCTTAATGAAGGGATAAGATATATAAAGGAGAGAACAAACACATGATAATTAGTGCCTTACTGATGGCGCACTCTGTTGGACTTTGTCTTTCAACTGAAGATCTGTGGCGTTAAGAACCCCTGCTAGAAAACAAACTTCCGTATGTTTTAAAGCCAAATCAAGGAATGAGAGCTATACGTGGAAGAAAATGCTAGAGGGCTCTTCTCCACTATAGAAGGCTGTGGGTTCAAGCCAAGTTTAGCATGAAGCAAGTTAGTGTTGTAATGAAGACTTATCTAGTAAAGCCAAATAAGAGGTAAAGAGAACCAAAAAAACTGACTCTCAAGTCTCACTGACTGGTGGCTCAGCTGTTAGAGTGCTGTTTCTTACTATAAAAAGTTGTGGGTTCAAGCCTAGCATATCCTTAGATTTGAAAAAAAAATCTACTTATGTTTTACAGCCAAATAAAGGAATACCAGGTATAAGGGGAAGAAAAAATAAAGCACCAGAAACAGGTTCAATTGTGGCTCTGATGCTAAGAGGTGTTATTCCAACATGCGAGCTTGTGGGTTCTAGCCTGGCTTAGGAAGAAGCTAGGTGGTGTAAGGTGCAAGTACCTGGTGTGGGTGGATGAGGAGAAGGGGGATAGATAGACCTGCATGGCAGGGAGAGGTGGTGGAAACTTCATGAGTGAGGAGAGCCATTTCCAATAAGGGGTTTTGCTGATTTTGCCTATGAAAAATAACCAAATGTTTCTTAAAACTACTCCTCTAACTTCACTGTGAGCACTAACACCCCTGCCCTGTACAATGTTGGAATCTACACAGGTTCTGGTTTGGTGGGATTTCAACTAACAGCCTTGGTGTCCACACTCTCAACCACTGAGCCACCAAAGCTTTTCAGCTAAAATTTCTTTGGATCTTCTCTTTCTCCATCTCTGGCTCCAGGGTGCCTCTTCTTTGTGCACACAAGAAAGTTCCTGTTGCTATGATTTAAGGGGATAGGTAAAAAACTATTTGATAGGCTGAGGAGCGGGGAGGGGGAATGTGGGTGGCTGCTGAAACCTGGTTTAAGTCCTGCAACAACTGCATCTCATGCCGGTCTCCCACCTAACAAGATAAGGACTCTTTACATCCAGCGCCCCCTTCTCGAAACAAATGACTATCGTGCAGTGTTCCAAGCACTTATCGTTCCACAATTCCACTTCAGTAACATCATCTATCAAGGGTTACCAAAGTACGTCTTGCACCACCGGCTTAAAATGCTTTGTTTGCTTTAAAGCTTAATGAGGGGATAAGATATATAAAGGAGAGAACAAACACAGGATAATTAGTGCCTTACTGATGGCGCACTCTGTTGGACTATGTCTTTCAACTGAAGATCTGTGGCGTTAAGAACCCCTGCTATAAAACAAACTTCCGTATGTTTTAAAACCAAATCAAGGAATGAGAGCTATAAGTGGAAGAAAATGCTAGAGGGCTTTTCTCCACTATAGAAGGCTGTGGGTTCAAGCCAAGTTTAGCATGAAGCAAGTTAGTGTTCTAATGAAGACTTATTTATCTAGTAAAGCCAAATAAGAGGTAAAGAGAACCAAAAAAACCGATGCCCAAACCTCACTGACTGGTGGCTCAGCTGTTAGAGTGCTGTTCCTTACTATAGAAGGTTGTGGGTTCAAGTCTAGCTTATCCTCAGATTTGAAAAAAAAAATCTAATTATGTTTTACAGCCAAATAAAGGAATACCAGTTATAAGGGGAAGAAAAAAACAAAGCACCAGACACAGGTTCAGTTCTGGCTCTGCTGTTAAGAGGTGTTATTCCAACATACGAGGTTGTGGGTTCTAGTCTGGCTTAGGCAGAAGCTAGGTGGGGTACGGTGCAAGTAACTGGTGTGGGTGGATGGGAAAAGGGGGATCGATAGACCTGCATGGCAGGGATAGGTGGTGAAAACTTCATGAGTGAGGAGAGCCATTTCCAGTAAGGGGTTTTGCTGATTTTCCCTATGAAAAATAACCAAATGATTCTTAAAACTACTCCTCTAACTTCACTGTGAGCACTAACACCCCTGCCCTGTACAATGTTGGAATCTACACAGGTTCTGCTTTGGTGGGATTTCAACTAACAGCCTTGGTTTCCACACTCTCAACCACTGAGCCACCAAAGCTTTTCAGCTAAAATTTCTTTGGATCTTCTCTTTCTCCATCTCTGGCTCCAGGGTGCCTCCTCTTTCTGCACACAAGAAAGTTCCTGTTGTTATGATTAAGGGGATAGGCGAATAACTATTTGATAGGCTGAGTTGCGGGGAGGGGGAATGTGGTTGGCTGCTGAGACCTGGTTTAAGTCCTGCAACAAATGCATCTCATGCCGGTCTCCCACCTAACAAGATATGGACTCTTTACCTCCAGCACCCCCTTCTCAAAACAAATGACTATCGTGCAGTGTTCCAAGCACTTATCGTTCCACAATTCCACTTCAGTAACATCATCTATCGAGGGTTACCAAAGTATGTCTTGCACCACCGGCTTAAAATGACTTGTTTGGTTTAAAGCTTAATGAGGGGATAAGATATTATAATGCCTCTATATCGTTCCATGGTGAGACCGCACCTTGAATATTGTGTGCAATTCTGGTCGCCGTATCTTAAAAAGGATATAGCGATTTTAGAAAAAGTTCAGAGAAGATCCACCAAAATGGTAAAGGGGATGGAAGGATACTCCTATGAAGAAAGGCTAAAAAGGTTAGGGCTCTTTAACCTGGAAAAGAGACGGCTGAGGGGAGATATGATAGAAGTCTATAAATTAATGAACGGAGTGGAACTGGTAAACGTAGATTGATTGTTTACCCTATCAGAATATAGAAAGACTAGGGGACATGCAATGAAGCTACAGGGTAAACTATTTAAGACTAATAAATGACAATATTTTTTCACTCAACGTGTAATCAAACTCTGGAATTTGTTACCGGAGGATGTAGTAAAGGCTTTTAGTGTAGCTGGGTTTAAAACAGGTTTGGACAAGTTCCTGGAGGAAAGGTCCATAAACCATTATTAAGAAAGGACCCAGGATATCAATGCTTGAACCAATACAAGCATTGTGGAACCTGTGTCCCTCGGTGAAACTGCTAGGTACATATGACCTAGATTGGCCACTGTTGGAAACAGAATACTGGGCTTGATGGACTTTGGTCTGACCCAGTATGGCATATCTTATATTCTTATGTTCTTATGATAATCAGTGACTGACTGATGGTGCACTCTGCTGGACTTTGTCTTTCAACTGAAGATCTGTGGCTTTAAGTCCCCCTGCTAGAAAACGAACTTCCTGATGTTTTATAACCAAATCAAGGAATGAGAGGTATAAGGGGAAGAAAATGCTAGATGGCTCTTCTCCACTATAGAAGGCTGTGGGTTCAAGCCAAGCTTAGCATGAAGCAAGTTAGGGTTGTAATGAGGACTTAGTTATGTATTAAAGCCAAATAAGAGGTATACGAGGAAGAAAAAACAAACACCTCAAGTCTTACTGACTGGTGGCTCAACCATTAGAGGGTTTTTCTTCACTATAGAAGGTGGTGGGTTCAAGCCTCACTTACCCTGAAGTTCGGGAAAAAAGCTACTTATGTTTTAAAGCCAAATAAAGGAATAAGATGTATAAGGGGAAGAAAAAGTAAAGCACCAGAAACTGGTTCATTTGTGGCTCTGCTGCTAAGGGTTGTTATTCCAACATAGGAGGTTGTGGATTCTAACCTCGCTTAGGCAGACGCTAGGTCTGATACAGTGCAAGTACATGGATGGGGAGAATGGGTTTAGATAGTCCTGCATATCAGGTATAGGTGGTGAAAACCTCATGACTAGGGAGAGCCACTTACAGCAAGGGGTTTTGCTGATTTTGCCTAGAAAAATGACCAAATGTTTCTTAAAACTGCTCCTCTAACTTCCCTGTGAGCACTAACGACACTGCCCTGTTCAAGTTTGGAATCTACAAAGGTTCTGCTTTGGTGGGATTTCAACTAACAGCCTTGGTGTCCACACTCTCAACCACTGAGCAACCGAAGCTTTTCAGCTAAAATTTCTTTGGATCTTCTCTTTCTCCATCTCTGGCTCCAGGGTCCCTCTTCTTTTTGCACACAAGAAAGTTCCTGTTGATATGATTTAAGGTCATAGGCGACTAACTATTTGATAGGCTGAGGTGTGGGGAGGGGGAATGTGGGTGGCTGCTGAGACCTTGTTTAAGTCCTCTAACAACTGCATCTCATGCTGGTCTCCCACCTAACAAGATAAGGACTCTTTACCTCCAATGCCCACTTCTCGAAAGAAATGAGTATCGTGCAGTATTCCAAGCTCTTATCGTTCCACAATTCCACTTCAGTATCATCGTCTATCGAGGGTTACCAAAGTAAGTCTTGCACCACCGGCTTAAAATGACTTGTTTGTTTTAAAGCTTAATGAGGGGATAAGATATATAAAGGAGAGAACAAACACATGATAACACAGGTCTGGAAAAAAAAAATTTTTGAGAGCTGTTTTGGTTAGTCCACGTAATCTTTATGTTTTTTGGTGCGCTGAATCCGAAAATGACCTCCATTTTTTCACGTTTCCTGACAATTTAGGTAACTATGTTAAATAAGGCAATACCTCAAAATAAATGGAAATAGACTTATAAAATTAAAGGTTTATTACAATATTTTCATGAAAATCCTTTTTTGAACTGAAATGAGGTCACCTACACAACTAAACTCGATTCTTCTTCCTTGTGAGGCTCCTCTTGGTGCATTTACGTTTGTGAGTAGCATCTGGAATGTCTCTCTGAAGCACCCAACAGTAGTCTGCCATCATTGTAATGCTCCATTTTCCCTGGTATCTCCTTTCCATCTCTTTAATGTTTTGGTGGAATTGTTCACCTTGTTCCTCACTCACAGCTCCCAAATTTTCAGGAAAGTAGTCAAGGTGGGACTGGAAGAAATGCACTATCAAACTCATCAGGCAACCTAAAGCTTGAAATGCTTTCAGCATTCGTCCGACGATCTTTTTGTAGTGAGGATCTTTGTTATTGCCTAAAAATTTCTGTACGACTTCTTTAAATGCAATCCACCCTTCTTTTTGAGGATCCGTTATGGTATTGACAAACTCTTGATCAACTATAAGCCTTCTAATGTCTGGTCCGACGAACACACCTTCCTTCAATTTTGCCTCCGACAGGCCTGGAAACTTGGTGACCAAGTATTTGAAGCATTCTCCATCTCTTGGAAGTGATTTTACGAATTGCTTCATCAATCCCAATTTTATGTGGAGAGGTGGTAGAAGAACTTGTGATAAGGAAGCTTATCATAGCTCAGGTAGGAGCTATAGAAAAGATGATGTGACTCTGAACAAGCAACCTGTCAGTTCTGGTAGAAGCAAGAAAACAGAGTTTTCACACAAAAGACTACCAGTCCCAGAATGCACCAGGTTTCCAGCAGCCATGAGAGGGGCTGAAGTGAGAAAACGTGTGTGCAATCAAGAGAGCTATGAGGTAATCCCTAAGCACTCATCTCAAAGGGCAGGGCCTGATTCAACACAGCTGCGCTGTGTTAGGGAGGAGCACACATTAGGACAGAATAAGAATAGAGCTTATTCTTCAGATAACAGCTACAGAAAGAGCTTCAGGAACAGCTTCAGCAAAAGCTACAAGCTCCAGCCCGGCTACAAGCACCAACATCACTTGGAGAAACAGAAGCCAAGCCAAGCGGATAGAGAGAGAAGGAAACTCTCTGGAAGGAAGAGAAGAAGGGCCATTGGAAGGTCTGGGAGATTCCAAGGCAGTACCTATACTGGGAGGTATTCCAAATGCCAGCAGAGTCCATTGGACTGGAGTCAGCCAGAGGAATGGAATGGCAGAGATAGGAATCACCAGTGGCTACCTGGAAGAGAGAAGACTGCACGTGGAAAGGACTTTCAGACCAAGGCCAGAAGGTATGTGAGAGGAGATCCAGTGTCCAGGGATCAAGATTGGAAGGCTGGACATCAGAACTGGATTACATACTGGCCAGGCTATACAGAGAGGAATTATGATAGCAGGAGAGGCTCAGGTATGAACACTGATCCAGACCCTATCTATAATAGTGAATGGCAGCAAGGGAATAAGCATTCTCATGATAGTGCCTTAATGAAAGACTCGTCTGTGCCAATGTATGATAGTGACCCTATGCTGATTGATGAAGGGGGAGATACAGCAGATGAAACTATTAATTACATGGACTGTTCTCTATCTAAATGCTATTGCTAGCTTTCTGTGAGCAAACACATCAGCCATCACAAAGAAACCTAACTTTGTTCTTTATTTCCACTGCAAACAGCTCTTAAAGCAGGATTTGGGTTCACACAGTAGCAGCCAGCCAGCTAAAGGCTTTCAGCTGGTCAATTGATAGTAATTAAAGCTGCACCTGATTGTGTGTGTGAGCAAGGGAGAATCACTGCTGGGATCTGCGTGGAAAATAAGCAGAAGTTAACCTAACAAGCAAAGTTCATTTATTTCTTTGTGCCTTTTTCCTTTGGTAATTATTTGCTAAGAAAACATTAGCTAATTGCCTGACAAGCTGAAGGTTGTTTTCTGATTTGCTTTGTGACTTTATGTTATCCATTTAAACACTGCAAGCAAGTAACCTCATTTATATTGCTAACAAGCATACTTGTGCTGGGTGAATTAAACCCCATCAATAAAAGAAGTATTTTATTGGCCTTACCACTGGTTTCACAACTCAATTATTGTCTTCAGCTGTGTTTGGGAGTGAATGAACTACATTACCCACAATACCTTGCAAGAATCATATGAATATATGCATCGTCAAGATTGTGTAAGTTCTCACCCTAGGCAGCCGTCTGACAAATGGCGTAGTTTTTCAGATTGCTTTTGCACCAAGAGGATTTATTTACTGTGGATTACAAATAAAATTCAAGTTTGAAGCTGAAAGAAGATTTTTTTTCCCTCATCTGCACTTTGGAGGAGAAGTGGTTGTTCCAGGAAGCTGTCCCAGATGAAAAGACCCTGTGCAAAGCTGGATTCATCACTGAGACAAGGTAATATGTACCTGGGCATGTCTAGTGGTGGATGTGTGTAAGCACAGGGGGTAATTGAAAAAAAAAAAAAAAGTTGAAAAAAACACACCTGGTTGGAAGGTGCTGCACTTTGGGTTTTTTTTTTCTCTTTATTTCTTGCAGGGATCAAGATGGATCCGAGGGAGATGGCTCAGTGGATGGCAGCCCAATTTAGCAAGCAGCAGGAGCTATCACAGCAGGCCCAGGACACTGCTATGAAGGCCTTAATGGAACAGCAGAAACCAGTGCTTGATCTGGTGCAAGCTCTAGTTCAGCTGCAGAGCCAAAGTGGAACAGATGCAAGACCAGCAGTTAGTACTGGTACACCACATGTCGACAGTGTGGGACTCAATCAAGGGATTGGGGCATTTAATTTTGGGAAATTAACTCCAGATGATAATGTTGATGATTTTCTAGAGTCTTTTGAAAGAGTGGCACAGGCTTTAGCATGGCCAGAGACCCAGTGGGCAGTAAGGCTGGCAGCCTCATTAACTGGTGAGGCACTAGCAGCTTACAGAGCAATGCCAGCAGCCCAGGCTTTGAATTATAAGGATGTAAAGGCAGCTATTAGAGATCGCCTGGGGTTGTCTATTTCAGAGTATAGGCGAATGTTTAGAGCTGTTACATTGAAAGTGGGTGAGACACCCAGGGCTCTGAGTCAGAGAATCAGAAGTTTAGCTGTAAAATGGTTGGAGCCTGAGCAAAAGACAGTAGAAATGTTATTAGATATTATAATGCTGGAACAATTTATGCTTGGGGTACCTAAAGATTTGAATGTTTTTCTTATACAGAAAAATTGCCAAAATCTTGGAGAGGCAACCATGCTAGCAGAGAGATTCTTGGAAGCCACGCAGGCTTGCCATAGAATGGGTGGCACTCTAAAGATGGATGCTGAGGCTAAATGTGCTGTATCAGAAAAGGGAATAATTAAGAATGTTTTTGAAAATGAATGTACTGTATCAAACCAGATGACACAGTGGAATAGAAAAAAATGTTTCAAGTGTGGGAAATTGGGACATTTAGAGAAGAGATGCCAGACACACACTAGTTTAATGGGTCTGGATTTGAAACAGCCCAAGGAAGGATTTCTTTTGATGGTTGATGTGCAGGGAATTACCACAAATGCATTATTAGACTCTGGGGCAGACCAGAGTATGATGTCAAAAAGGCTTTGGGAGAGGATAGAGGCCCAAGAAAGATTTGTGCCTAAAACCCCTGAAAGCCAAGTTCACATCAGATGCATTCATGGTGCTGCAACATCATATCCCACCTATAGGCTTAAGGTTAAGTGCCTGGGGGAACAAGAGGAAGTCCTATTAGCAGTGGTGCCTAGGCTACCCTTTGATTTGGTTCTAGGAAAGGACTGGCCAAGGTTTAAGCAGGAACTAGTGAAAGGGCTAGGAAAGAAGGAGGGAGAAGGTTTAATAATGGAAATAGCTCCCGGGCCTTTCTTTGGAAGTCCTCAGTCCCTAGCTAAAAAGATGGTTAAGCTTCCAGAAGGCCAAACTATGGGTAATAAGAGGGGCCTTGTATCCACCCGCTCGCAGGCTAAGTTAGAGAGCCAGCAGAAGGAGGAGGGGGAGCAGGCAGAGTTATTAGGAGATTTACCCTCTCATGATGATTTAATAACCCCATCATCTGGTAAAGTAAGAAAGTTGAAAGCACAAAAGAGGAGTGAGAGACTTTGCAGAGCACAGGGTAGGGCTGAGATGTTAGCTGGTCAAAGTTTACCCTGGGTGCCAGCTGAGTTGGTGGCAAAGTTTCCTAACTTTCCACAAGAGCAGCGAGCTGATCAAGCTCTCACCCGAGCTTTTAAGTATGCTCAGGAGGTCAGGGAGGAATTGCCCAGATTCAGACTAGATAATGACATATTATATAGAGAGAGTCAGGACCCCAGAAATGGTGCCATACGTAAACAATTGGTGGTACCCACAACTTTCAAAGGGCTAGTACTGAGGCTAGCACATGATCATCCAGTGGGAGGTCATAAAGGTATGCAAGGAACGCTGGATCAAATACTTGTGCGTTTTTACTGGCCAGGTATCTTCAAAGAAACTGCCCAGTTTTGTGCTGCATGTCCAGCGTGTCAGCGAGTTACAGCGGCTCACCCACCGGTGGTGCCATTGATCCCCATGCCAATTATCACAGACCCAATTGGTCGCATTGCCATGGATATTGTAGGCCCATTAGTCAAAACGCCCCGAGGTTTCCAATACATCCTAGTTATGGTAGATCAGGCAACAAGGTTTCCCTGGGCCATACCATTGAGGAATGTTTCTGCAAAAACAATAGCTTTAGAGCTAGTAAAATTGTTTTGTGAAGTGGGATTCCCAAGAGAGGTGTTGACTGACCGAGGGTCCAATTTTGTATCCAAATATTTGGCCCAGGTCTGGGATGCCTTTGGCATTCGTCACATGAAAACCTCAGCCTACCATCCACAATCAAATGGTTTGGTGGAGAGATTCAACCAAACTCTCAAACAAATGTTGAGAAGGGGGTTAGCAGGAGAGGTGAAAGAATGGGATATGTTATTATCCTTTGCCTTATATGCCTGCAGGGAAAGAATTCAAGTGTCCCTAGGGGTAACTCCATATGAGTTGATGTATGGTAGGGCTCCACGGGGTTTGTTGGATATTTTGAGGGAACAATGGATTGATCCTGAACCAGGAAGTCAGGAGGTGCCACTGTTTCTACGTGACTTGAGAGCACGTTTGGAAAGGACGTCGCAGGTTGCTGAGAGGAACCTGAAGGACAGTCAAGTTCGCCAGAAAGGGTGGTATGATAGAAAGGCAAAAAGCCGCCAATTAAGCATTGGTGAAAAGGTTTTGGTTCAAGTAGCAGGAACTGCTCCAAAATTTGAGGTACAGTGGAAAGGGCCATGGGAGGTTGTTGAACAAGTGAGCCCAGTGTCTTATATGGTAGAAAATGCAAGAGGGCGTAGGCAGACCTACCATATTAATGTACTTAAGTCTTGGAAGGAGAGGCCTGTAGATAATGACCTTGAACCCAGTCAGGAAGTAAGTGAGCTTCAAGAAGAGAGCACTCTCGTAGGTATTACGGACTGTAGGAAAGCAGTTTCACCAGTTAAACCAGTCCGTAATAACTTAAGCAGGGGGGTATGTGATAAGGAAGCTTATCATAGCTCAGGTAGGAGCTATAGAAAAGATGATGTGACTCTGAACAAGCAACCTGTCAGTTCTGGTAGAAGCAAGAAAACAGAGTTTTCACACAAAAGACTACCAGTCCTAGAATGCACCAGGTTTCCAGCAGCCATGAGAGGGGCTGAAGTGAGAAAACGTGTGTGCAATCAAGAGAGCTATGAGGTAATCCCTAAGCACTCATCTCAAAGGGCAGGGCCTGATTCAACACAGCTGCGCTGTGTTAGGGAGGAGCACACATTAGGACAGAATAAGAATAGAGCTTATTCTTCAGATAACAGCTACAGAAAGAGCTTCAGGAACAGCTTCAGCAAAAGCTACAAGCTCCAGCCCGGCTACAAGCACCAACATCACTTGGAGAAACAGAAGCCAAGCCAAGCGGATAGAGAGAGAAGGAAACTCTCTGGAAGGAAGAGAAGAAGGGCCATTGGAAGGTCTGGGAGATTCCAAGGCAGTACCTATACTGGGAGGTATTCCAAATGCCAGCAGAGTCCATTGGACTGGAGTCAGCCAGAGGAATGGAATGGCAGAGATAGGAATCACCAGTGGCTACCTGGAAGAGAGAAGACTGCACGTGGAAAGGACTTTCAGACCAAGGCCAGAAGGTATGTGAGAGGAGATCCAGTGTCCAGGGATCAAGATTGGAAGGCTGGACATCAGAACTGGATTACATACTGGCCAGGCTATACAGAGAGGAATTATGATAGCAGGAGAGGCTCAGGTATGAACACTGATCCAGACCCTATCTATAATAGTGAATGGCAGCAAGGGAATAAGCATTCTCATGATAGTGCCTTAATGAAAGACTCGTCTGTGCCAATGTATGATAGTGACCCTATGCTGATTGATGAAGGGGGAGATACAGCAGATGAAACTATTAATTACATGGACTGTTCTCTATCTAAATGCTATTGCTAGCTTTCTGTGAGCAAACACATCAGCCATCACAAAGAAACCTAACTTTGTTCTTTATTTCCACTGCAAACAGCTCTTAAAGCAGGATTTGGGTTCACACAGTAGCAGCCAGCCAGCTAAAGGCTTTCAGCTGGTCAATTGATAGTAATTAAAGCTGCACCTGATTGTGTGTGTGAGCAAGGGAGAATCACTGCTGGGATCTGCGTGGAAAATAAGCAGAAGTTAACCTAACAAGCAAAGTTCATTTATTTCTTTGTGCCTTTTTCCTTTGGTAATTATTTGCTAAGAAAACATTAGCTAATTGCCTGACAAGCTGAAGGTTGTTTTCTGATTTGCTTTGTGACTTTATGTTATCCATTTAAACACTGCAAGCAAGTAACCTCATTTATATTGCTAACAAGCATACTTGTGCTGGGTGAATTAAACCCCATCAATAAAAGAAGTATTTTATTGGCCTTACCACTGGTTTCACAACTCAATTATTGTCTTCAGCTGTGTTTGGGAGTGAATGAACTACATTACCCACAATACCTTGCAAGAATCATATGAATATATGCATCGTCAAGATTGTGTAAGTTCTCACCCTAGGCAGCCGTCTGACAAACTTTATGGGAAGAAACCAAAGTTTCTCGGAGGACATTTTTTTCACCGACTGTTAGCACCCTTGGCTGCCAACTCTTCTTGGTCCAGTCGGTCTCAACTGTCCCATAGACACAGAAAACAAGGGTATTTGATATACCCAGCTTGTTGCCCGAGCAGCATGCACAAGACCTTCTAGTCCCCACACACTTGCCAACCATGGTCTTCATATTTAAGTTTACGAAGAACCAATTCCAAGTTCTCGTAGGTTTCCTTCAAGTGTACGGAATGACCTACAGGTATGGAAGCGTAAAAACCGTTGTGGAGTAAAACTGCTTTGAGACTTCTTTTTGAAGAATCTATAAAAAGACGCCATTGCTCTGAATCATATTGGATTTTAAATTGACCCATCAGACCTTCGACATCGATGCATTAAACCAACTTGTCTTCCTGGGTGAAGTAAGGAACGAATTCCTTTTCACGATGTCTGAACCATGAAGATGACATTCCTGGCAACAATAAATTCCTGCTTTTCAGCCTTGATCTGAGTAACTCAGCGACATCTTTGGGAAGATTCAAGTCTCTTACCAAATCATTCATCTCCTCCTGAGAAAACAATTTTGGTCTTGTATCATCTTCAAAGTCAGAACTTGATTCGTCATCTGGTTCAGGTATGACTTTACCTTCATCGGAGCTAGGTATCTCTTCCAAGGTAGCAGGGGGCTTGGGTACTGGTATATCTGTGCCATGGGGGATGGGACGAATTGCTGAGCGAAGACTGGGGTATGAAATGTAATGCTTCCATTTGGAATTAAACCCTTTCACATCGCATGAACAAAAGTAAAAGTCGTCACTATGGTTCTTTGCTCTCGCCATACCATAGTAATTCCATAACGGAAAGATTTTTTCTTACCCTTGAACCAGTTTCGGAGGTCCTCAACACACCGTTTGCACACTTTATGAGGCACCCAAACTTTATCTTGATCTCCAATTTTTAGTCCAAAGTATGCAAAGTATGCTTTTTTCACAAAGTCTGTAATATTCTGCTGTTGCTTCAACACTGTATATTCACCACAGATAAAACAGAAACTGTCTGGTGAAATAATACACTGTCGCGGAGCCATAACATACCGGTTGAAGAATGACGAGCTAACACGAATTGCGATGAAAAAGTGTGAACAGCCGAGAACCAAGAACCTGATGATGATTCGTGCACAAGTGTGCAATGCAGGAGAGAGCAGCTCTGTGTCTGTACACGAGATGTCACAGTGCTGGCCACGCCCCCCTGCACTGACCGGAGCTGCTGCTATCTGCCCTGTGTCTCCCTCCCACTGGATTCTTCAGGAAAGATTAACCCCTTCTACCATTAGAAGCACAGACTTAAAACTTGCTCAGCTTATGTATATATTGCTGACCATCAGATTTACAGTGCTATTTTTTTTTTTACATAACTCGGACAACCCCTTTAAGTTTTTTTTTGCATTTTATATCTTAAATGCACTTATGTGAATTAATTAATACAGTCAAACCTCGGTTTTCATGATTAATCCGTTCTAAGAAGTCTGACTAAAACCGAAACGTACGAAAACCGAAGCAATATTTCCCATAGGAAATAATGTAAATTCAATTAATCCGTTCCAGACACCCAAAACTATTCACAAAAAATACATTTTATAGAGAGTCAATCCCACTTCTGGCCACAAGATGGTGCTCCAGAGGTATTTTTGGCAGACAAATTGTTTAAACTGCCTTCCTCTCTGTGCAATGCTTGCATCTCTGGCTCGAGGATGTTGCTCACCTGACTTTCGCATCTCAACACGCGATCGGTGAGTCCGGGGGGGTAGTGCTGCCGGGACTGGGCAGGCAGTGTATGCAGACCAGCGCGAAGGTGTATGTACACTATTGCAGTACTTTTGGTTTTCAGATCTGGCACACGCGATCGGTGAGTCCGGGGGGGGGGTAGTGCTGCCGGGACTGGGCAGGCAGTGTATGCAGACCAGCGTGTATTGCAGTACGAAAACCGAGGCGATAGACGAAAACCGAGACAAGATTTCAGTCTGAAAAGACGTCGAAAACCGAAACCGACGAAAACCGGGGCCAACGAAAACCGAGGTTTGACTGTAGTAATTTGGACTTTAACTTTGGTTAAAAACCCATAATATAAAAAAATTACCAAAAATTAAAAAAATTTGATAAATTTGAAGACAATTTTGCATGTTGTGGCAAATCATGACGTCTACGAGTTTTTTCAATATTTTATTTGTTTTCAGCACACCAAAATACATGGAAATTAGATGAAAATAATCAAACAGCTTTTTAGTCGCAGGCCTGTGATCAGTGACTGACTGAAGGTGTACTCTATTGGACTTTGTCTTTCAACTGAAGACCTGTGGCTTTAAGTCCCCCTGCTAGAAAACCAACTTCCTTATGTTTTAAAACCAAATCAAGGAATGAGAGGTATAAGGGGAAGAAAATGCTAGAGGGCCTTTCTCCTCTATAGAAGGCTGTGGGTTCAAGCCAAGCTTAGCATGAAGCAAGTTAGTGTTCTAATGAGGACTTATTTATGTATTAAAGCCAAATAAGAGGTATAAGAGGAAGAAAAAACAAACACTTCAAGTATCACTCACTGGTGGTTCAGCTGTTAGAGGGCTCTACTTCACTATAAAAGGTGGTGGGTTCAAGCCTCGCTTAGCATGGGGTTAGAAAAAAATGCTGCTTATGTTTTCAAGCCAAATAAAGGAATAAGAGGTATAAGGGGAAGAAAAAGCAAAGCTTTAGAAACTGGTTCATTTGTGGCTCTGCTGCTAAGAGATGTTATTCCAACATAGGAGGTTGTGGGTTCTAGCCTTGCTTAGGCAGAAGCTAAGTGGGGTATAGTGCAAGTACATGGATGGGGAGGAGTGGGTTAGAGAGTCCTGTATATCAGGTATAGGTGGTGAAAACCTCATGACTGAGGAGAGCCACTTACAGCAAGGGGTTTTGCTGATTTTGCATTTGAAAAATGGCCAAATGTTTCTTAAAACTACTCCTCCAACTTCACTGTGAGCACTAACAACACTGCCCTGTACAAGGTTGGAATCTACACAGGTTCTGCTTTGGTGGGATTTCAACTAACAGCCTTGGTGTCCACACCCTGAACCACTGAGCAACCAAAGCTTTTCAGCTAAAATTTCTTTGGATCTTCTCTTTATCCATCTCTGGCTCCAGGGTCCCTCTTCTTTTCGCATACAAGAAAGTTCCTGTTGATATGATTTAAGGTCATAGACAAATAACTATTTGATAGGCTGAGGTGTGGGGAGGGGTAATGTGGGTGGCTGCTGAGACCTGGTTTAAGTCCTGTAACAACTGCATCTCATGCCGGTCTCCCACCTAACAAGATAAGGACTCTTTCTCTCCAGCGCCCACTTCTCAAAATAAATGACTATCGTGCAGTGTTCCAAGCACTTATCGTTCCACAATTCCACTTCAGTAACATCATCTATCGAGGGTTACCAAAGTATGTCTTGTACCACTGGCTTAAAATGATTTGTTTGTTTTAAAGCTTAAAGAGGGGATAAGATATATAAAGGAGAGAACAAACACATGATAATCAGCGACTGACTGATGGTGCACTCTGTTGGACTTTGTCTTTCAACTGAAGATCTGTGGCTTTAAGTACCCCTGCTAGAAAACAAACTTCCGTATGTTTTAAAACCAAATCAAGGAAAGAGAGGTATAAGGGGAAGAAAATGCTAGAGGGCTCTTCTCCACTATAGAAGGCTGTGGGTTCAAGCCAAGCTTAGCATGAAGCAAGTTAGGGTTGTAATGAGCACTTAGTTATGTATTAAAGACAAATAAGAGGTATAAGAGGAAGAAAAAACAAACACCACAAGTTTCCCTGACTGGTGCCTCAGCTATTAGAGGGGTCTTTTCACTATGGAAGATGGTGGGTTCAAGCCTCGCTTAGCCTGGTGTTAGAAAAAAAAACTACTTATGTTTTAAAGCCAAATAGAGGAATAACAGTTATAAGGGGAAGAAAAAGTAAAACACCAGAAATTGGTTCATTTGTGGCTTTGCTGCTAAGGGGTGTTATTCCAACATAGGAGGTTGTGGGTTCTAGCCTTGCTTAGGCAGAAGCTAGGTGGGGTACAGTGCAAGTACATGGATGGGGAAGAGTGGGTTAGAGAGTCCTGCATACCAGGTATAGGTGGTGAAAACCTCATGACTGAGGAGAGCCACTTACAGCAAGGGGTTTTGCTGATTTTGCCTATGAAAAATGGCCAAATGTTTCTTAAAACTACTCCTCCAACTTCACTGTGAGCACTACCAACACTGCCCTGTACAAGGTTGGAATCTACACAGGTTCTGCTTTTGATGGGATTTCAACTAACAGCCTTGGGGGCATGTTTACTAAAAACCAGAAATGTGCGCGCCGCAAAATAGCGCACGGAAACGCGGCACTGAAACGCGCATAAACGCGTTTAAACGCCCCGCACACGTGCGTGTCAGCCCCGCACAGGTACGCGGCACACTAACGGGCCCCGTACAAGTGTGGGCCCGCAAATGTCCGATAGAGGCGTGGAACGGCTAAAGGAGGGCGGAGGAAGGCTCCGGAGGGGCGGAGGGACAGGGTCAATGGGTGGAGAGTGGGAGGGGAGAGGCTCCCCGCACAGTATCGGGCCCTAATTTGCATGTAAAAACTACCGCGGTAGAAAGCATTTAAAGGGAAGAGAAACCATTTCCGTCAGCAATGTACAGGAAAACCGGGGAAACCAGCAAAACGTGAGCAGTGTGATACATGTGCACAGCACAAAAGTGCACATAAAAATAGGAAATGACCACAACAGAACTATTAAAAATAGTAATTCAGCTGGGGAACAGTTATAGTGATGGGCAAATACAGAAAACACACCCAGCAAAGCTCCAGAAAAAAGAAATGAATTTTGGAAGGGTTTACGGAGCGGAGACTCTTCCAAACAACATTTCCTTTTGTGGAGCTGTCCTGGGAGTGTTTGCTATGGTTGCCCATTAATATCACTGTTGCCCAGCGTGGTGATATTGTTTCCCCCAGTTCCCGTGGTCATTTCCGTGGTTTATGTGCATGTTTGTCACCAGACAGGGCGCATATGCCCACAGTAAAATTGCGTAGAGCAGGGTTTGTGACTCCATCCTGCCAGGCTTACTACCTCCAGGGGCTGCACTGTGTCTGTGGCCATAGTGTGGTGCAGCAGACAGAGTCAGTACTTCTAGGACCAGAGGGTCAGAGGTTCAAAGCCCAGCTGGGGCACTTGCCAGCCCAGTCCCTATACTTTACCCACCACTAAACACAGATAGCGCAGACACCCCTGTATTGCAGGGGACATAAGCATGGGGAAAACACCCATATTTTACCCAACAACACACACACACCACAACAATGGGCATTACCCACAGCCAAGTACCCCAAATGCAGTCCCGTACTGCCACATTCCAATCAGGTCACCTGCTTTTTATGGGAGGAGCTCATGCCAGCATGTTGGCGGACGAGTACATGTGGTGCAGGGGGCAGTGGCTGCTAGCGACAGAAGACAGAGGCCTAGCCATGTGCAGGCTGCCACCGTCCACTGCAACAGACTGCAACAGACAGGCCCTCCCGGATCCACAGTCATGGACATGCCAGGGAATCCACCCAATCTGTGGCTACACAATGGTGCAGTGCACACAGACACTGTATACAAGAGCAGAAGGTCACAGGTTCAAAGCCCAACTGGGGCAACTGCCAATCTTGCCCACATATTTTTCCCCCAAGTAAACAGTGATAGTAAGGGCACACCTTTCCTGGCGAGGACATATGCAATGGCAATACGTCTATCTTTTACCCCACTGAGCACAGACACCATGAACAGGGCCAGTACCCAGAGCAGAATCACCCAAATGCAGTCCTGGTGGGGCACACACCAGTCAGGTTCCATGATGCCACTCATACAAATGCCTGTGCTGTATATCTATGCACCACACCCATGGTATGTAGATGTAGCTCATGCATATCCATGAGGGACAGCAGGAAAACCAGAACAGTGTGATGCAAACCTGGACTGGAGTTGGGAATCTGTGCCGTAAAGCAGCAGCCATCAAGGCAGAGCTACTCAATTCCAGTCCTGGTGGTCCACAATCCTGCAGGTTTTCGGGATATCCCTAATAAATATGCATGAGATATATATGCATTGGAGATATCCTGCCAACCTGACTGGTTTGTGGCCCTCCAGGGCTGGATTTGGAGACCCCTGCATTACACCTCTGTCATTTAAGATTGTGAGTGAACAAGGTACAGATATCCTAGACATCAAAAGGGTAGATAGAATGTGTCACATTCCTCCTCGATTCTCACCACCACCAAAAAGTTGTCTAATAGATAATATTTTGGTGGTGGTGAGAAGCAAGGAGGAATGTGACAAATGCTATCTAACTTTTTTGATGTCTTGGACATCTGCACCTTGTCCACTCACAATCGTAAATGACAGAGATGTAAGGCAGGGGTCTCCAAATCCAGCCCTGGAGGGCCACAAACCAGTCAGGTTGGCAGGATATCTCCAATGCATATATATCTCATGCATATTTATTAGGGATATCCTGAAAACCTGCAGGATTGTGGACCACCAGGACTGGAATTGAGTAGCTCTGGTCTATACAGTGGGTGTTGGCTGCAAGCCCCTTCCACAGCCCACACTGCCAGCACTGTTGCCAGTATTGGCCTGCCAATGTGCATAATGAGGTGCAAGGTACCATGGGTATAGCCAGGAAAGGGTGGCCTGGCCAGGATGCATCTGCACCGGGCATAGGGCACTGGCAGGGACATTGTAGTGTCCGGCCACCACCTACACAGACAGGGTGGCCAAAGCATGTCCTTCTGGGAGATCATGCTCACCCTGACTGTGCAGTGACCACAGCATGGCTAGGCACCCCCATAGTGCTATACAATATTTCTTTTGTAATAGATATGGGTTTCTATTTGGGGCCCAGTCACTGATGTATCTGCTTGCTGTGTATGCTGGCAGCCCAGTTCTGGGTGCATGTGTCTCCATTGGGAACATGCACTATGGACTAACCAGCAGACAGTTTGCAGCTGGTATGTGTCTTGCAGGGTGCAGGGCTATTGGCTTGCTGCAGGGGAATATCTGGTGGTGGGGTGCAGCTTACCTTATCCTGGTCCTATGTCTGATCTGCTATTGTGTGGGGGTGGTGTTCATTCCTCAGCAGGACTGGGGTTGATGTTGCCCTTGTGCATTAACACTGCTTTGGAACTCCCACTTGGCCTCCATCAGCCATGGAAGGTGTTGTGGACCTGGTCCTGGGTGCCTCATTGCACACTCAGGGTGAGCACAGAACCCGCACGATGTAACGGTGTGTAGCTACTCTGTGCCAGTAAAACACCCGGTCAGTGCCCCCTACCAGGCCGAGGTGCTGTGTGGGTGCACCCGGTCACTCCCCACAACAGGGCCGAGGTGCTGTGGGGGTGCATTCCCCATCTTGTGTCCATCTGTGGATAGCTAATTTGCATGTGCAGTGCATCATGGGTACGTGTGGCCTAACCCTATCCTGTTTACACCGGCAGACTGTCTGTGAGGTGACGTGCAGGCTATCTGCAGCCAGCCAGGGGCTTGCTTACAGCTATGGAGTTGTAGCCCAATGGTTACTTCACGCCCTGTGCAGCTAGAGGTTATGGGTTCAAACCCACAGTGGGGTTCTGTGCTAGGGGTGTCCACAGCATTTTTTTAATTTACTGTACATATGTTGCTGCCAGCAATAACACCCTGAGCGTACTGTACCCATAAGGTGCCTCTGAGGCACTTTATGGTTGCCATCCATATAGGGTGCACTATACATTATCCTGTGTCGCAACATACATGCTGCCCTATAGGGGACATTCTAGGGCAGCGATGGCGAACCTATGGCACGCGTGCCAGCTGTGGCACGCGAAGGCCTTGCAGCTGGCACGCGGGAAGGTCCGCAATCGAAAAAAAAAAAAACCCTGTCTGCTGCCGCTGTCGGGGCCGCCGCGGCAGAATCGAGCGTGCCGCGGGGCCCCCCTGTACCCGGCAGATCCTGCCCTCCCCGTAGCAGCTCTCTCTTTGGAGCTACAGTCAGACGCGCCGGCTTGCAGAGCGCGAAGGGAAGAGTTTCCCTTTCGCGACTCCGTTAAGCCCGCGGGGGCTGATGGGAACTCCCATCAGCCCCCGCGGGCTTAACAGAGCAGCGAGGGAACTCTTCCCTCACGCTCTGCAAGCCGGCGCGTCTGACTGCAGCACCAAAGAGAGAGCTGCTCCGGGGAGGGCAGGCTCTGCCGGGTGGGTACAGGGGGGCCCCGCGGCACACTCGATTCTGCCGCGGCGGCCCCGACAGCGGCAGTAGACAGGTTTTCTTTTTTTTTTTAATTTTCCCTGGGCTGGGCTGGGCTGGGGGGGGGTGGGGGTTAGGAGTGGTGATGGGCTGGGCTGGGCTGGGCTGGGGGGGGGTTAGGAGTGGTGATGGGCTGGGCTGGGGTGGGTTAGGAGTGGTGATGGGCTGGGCGGGGCTGGGGGGGTTAGGAGTGGTGATGGGCTGGGCTGGGCTGGGGTGGTTAGGAGTGGTGATGGGCTGGGCGGGGGGGGGGTAGGAGTGGTGATGGGCTGGGCTGGGCTGGGGGGGGTTAGGAGTAGTGATGGGCTGGGCTGGGCTGGGGGGTGTTAGGAGTAGTGATGGGCTGGGGTGGGGGGGTTTAGGAGTGGTGATGGGCACTGGGCTGGGGGGGTTAGGAGTGGTGATGGACACTGGGCTGGCTGGGGGGGGTTAGGAGTGGTGATGGGCACTGGGCTGGCTGGGGGGGTTAGGAGTGGTGATGGGCGCTGGGCTGGGAGGGGTTAGGAGTGGTGATGGGCGCTGGGGGGGATAGGAGTGGTGATAGGCGCTGGGTGGGCTTAAACTAAAAATTGAGTGATGGGGGATTAGGACTGGGAGTGGGCTGATGGGGAGGTTAGGACTGGAAATGGGCTGGTGGGATTAGGACTGGGAGTGGGCTATGGGGGGCTAGGACTGGTAATGGGTTGGGGGGGTTGCTAGGACTGGAAATGGGCTGAGTGGAAGGGGGCTTGAACTGCAAATAGCTGTTGGGGATGGGGCTTGGAATGGAAATGGGCTGAGGGGAAGTGGGGGGCTTGAACTGCAAATAGCTGATGGGGACGGGGCTTGGAATGGAAATGGGCTGAGGGGAAGGGGGGGGCTTGAAGAAGGGAATGGATGCTGGGTGAGACTGGAACTAGAAGGGAGCTGATGTTGGGGGAGGATTAGAATGGGATGGGGCTGGGAGAGTAAAATGGAGAGGGGAAAAATATTTTGTGTAGGAGGGATGAAAAATCTACAATTGGCCAGGTATTGGGAGAGTAATTGGGGATTGAGGATGGAGGGGTAAAATTTGTGTGGATGAAATAGGAATGAGGAAAGAGCAAAAGGAGAAAGATTAGTATGTTAAAGCAGATGTAGAGAGAGAGAGAGAATGGAAAAAAAAATAGAAGAGAGAAGAAAGGACAAATGGACAGCAGACGATGGAGAGTTAGCAGAAAACATGAAGAAACCAGAAGAAAATGGCTGGACCAATTGCAACTGAAAAAAAATGCACAAAAGGTAGAAAGATATTTCTTTATTTTGAATTTATTAACTGGAATATGTCAGCTCTGGGAAATGTGCATCATTAACATCTGCGCTTTGTTTGGTACAAGAGGAAATTCCTATTTGACGTTGCCACTTGTTCTCTTTCCCCAGTATTCACTGAAATGTATTGGTTTAATATTTGCAGTGTTGCCTTTTGATAGGTAGGGTATGGTGCTTTGTGAGTCCTGGTAATGCTGTCAGGATACGGCGGGTTTGCTATGGGTTCTAAATGGGCAGCGTTTGTAGTAGTTCCTAATGTGCCTGGCGGTTGGCACTGGATTATAGTAATGTAGAAATCTTTTAGTCTTTCTTTATCCATACACTCATTAAGAGACATGTTTACTAAAAGTTAGTGTATGGTAACATTATGCAAATATTTATGCAAATAAGACCACTTATGCAAATGACGTGCTGGCACTTTGAGGAAATTCTTTGGTTTTGTGCGGCAGTTTGGGCACTCGGGCTCAAAAAGGTTAGCCATCACTGTTCTAGGGTGCCTTGGCGGACGGTGCACTGTCACATGTGCCTTATGGGCTGCCTTATGTTAACATGCTGTGAGCGTGCGTTTTCTAGTTGTTATCACAAAATAAAATTAGTGGGCCTCCTACAGCACTCCACAACATAAAACATACTGCCTCTGCAAGTCTTTTTCAATGGGCATTGTGAGGGATTGAACCCCTGGTCCCTGCACCATTGGTCAGTGTCACAACCATTGTGCTGTGGCTCTGTTCCTGTGCTTGAACAGCAGCGCACAGCCTTGTAGCCATCAGCGTGCCGTCTTGTGGCGCACAAAATTAGGAGTGCGCCGCCTTCTGCCGCGTAACATTAACAGCGCGCCGCCTTATGCCGCCCAACATGGGCATGCCCCTTAAAATAATGCCTCAGCCAGGGGGAATTGAACCCATGATGCCTGCACGAGTGGTCAGTGTCTTAACCATTGTGCTATGGCTCCATTCCTGTTACTTGCACATCAGCGCGCCACTTATCTCTCCCACTATTGGGCTGCCCCCTCACACATCAGCGCGACGCCTTCTGCCCACAGGCTCGCCGCCTTCTGTTGCCCCATTTTATCAGCGCGCCGCCATCTACCGCCCACAATGAGCAGTGCGCCGCCTCATGCCGTATAAAAAAGAGTGCGCCGCCTTCTGCCGCCCATAATCAATATACCTCCTACACCACTTTTGCCCATAAAAGTTGATGCCTCAGCTGGTCTTTTTTGTTGAGCGTAATGGGGGTTTGAACCCCTAGCCCCTGCACCATAGGTCAGTGTCTTCACCGTTGTACTACAGCTCTGTTGTTTGGTTATGCAGCAGCGCCCCACTTAGCCTTCCCACGCACTAATGTGGGCCCCGCACATTAGCGCGACGCACACACGTACGGTCCGTTTTTTTTCTTTTTTCTGCCTGGCCCGCCCACTCCTTATATGGCACCAGCACACTAACGGGAACCCGCACAGCAACGGTGTTTAGTAAACATGCCCCTTGGTGTCCACACTCTCAACCACTGAGCAACCAAAGCTTTTCAGCTAAAATTTCTTTGGATCTTCTCTTTCTCCATCTCTGGCTCCAGGGTCCCTCTTCTTTTTGCACACATGAAAGTTCCCGTTGATATGATTTAAGGTCATAGGCGAAAAGAACGAGGTTCAGGCGGAACAGTCCACCTGTTAGTTCATTGGTTGTCAGAAGATTCCTTCAGTCCTCAATGTGGAGTAGATGGAGTTCTTGAGGATATCGTGGACAGAGTGGAGTGTTTTCCGTTCTTTAACAGCTAAGTCCTCTTGATTACTATTACGTTATTGAAGGGGGACTTTGGAACTGTATGATTTGCTTTTGTAGCCTGTGGATCGGGGGAGATCCAAATAACTCTAGTACAGTTTTTAGAAAAATATTTTTTGCTGACAGCAGCAAGTGCTGATTTTGTCGGCTAGGCTGATATGCAGCCATTAAAAATTGAGTAAAAAGGAGGGTTCACTTCAAGAAAGGAAATGTTTCTTCTCATGGTGAACGATCCGACAAAAAAACATTTTGTATAAGTTAAAGGGTTGTAGTTGGATTTAGAATCCAGGGGCAGAAGTATTGACTTTACTTGTTGGTGATATAATATAGGGGAATCACGTTTCTATAGCATACATTGGGTTGATTTCCAGGGGTGTATATGGTAGGATGGGTTCTAAATGGGCAGTGTTTGTAGTAGTTCCTAATGTGCCTGGCGGTTGGCACTGGATTATAGTAATATAGAAATCTTTTAGTCTTTCTTTATCCATACACTCATTAAGAGGCATGTTTACTAAAAGTTAGTGTATGGTAACATTATGCAAATGTTTATGCAAATGAGGCCCCTTATGCAAATGAGGCCCCATGTCTTATGCGGCCCCCGGGTTACTTTACAAGTCCTCATTTGGCCCTCGAAGCAATTTGAGTTTGAGACCCCTGACCTAATGGGAGACAGCCAACATGGCTTTAGACAAGGAAGATCTTGTCTTACTAATCTGTTATGTTTTTTTGAAGGAGTGAATAAACAGGTGGACAAAGGTGAGTCGGTTGATATTGTGTATCTGGACTTCCAGAAAACCTTTGACAAGGTCCCTCATCAGAGACTTTTGGCAAAACTAAAGAGTCATGGGATAGGAGGCAGTGTACTATTGTGGATCAGGAACTGGTTAAAAGATAGAAAGCAGAGGGTAGGGCTAAATGGCCAATTTTCCCAATGGAGAAAGGTGAATCGTGGTGTACCCCAGGGATCTCTGCTGGGTCCGCTGCTTTTTGACATATTCATAAATGACCTGGAAAGTGGAATAATGAGTGAGGTTATCAAATTTGCAGATGACACAAAACTATTTAAAGTTGTTAAAACCCAAGAGGATTGTGAAAAATTGCAAGAGGATCTTGATAAATTGGAAGACTGGGCATCAAAATGGCAGATGAAATTTAATGTGGACAAGTGCAAGGTTATGCACCTAGGGAAGAACAACCCAAACTATGGTTACACGATGCAAGGTTCCACATTAGGAACCACCACCCAAGAAAAAGATTTAGGCGTCATTGTGGATACCATGTTAAAACCCTCGGCCCAGTGTGCAGCGGCGGCCAAGAGAGCAAATAGAATGCTAGGTATGATAAGGAAAGGAATGGAAAATAAAACAAAATATATTATAATGCCTCTATATCGTTCCATGGTGAGACTGCACCTTGAATATTGTGTGCAATTCTGGTCGCCGTATCTTAAAAAGGATATAGCGATTTTAGAAAAGGTTCAGAGAAGAGCCACCAAAATGGTAAAGGGGATGGAAGGATACTCCTATGAAGAAAGGCTAAAAAGGTTAGGGCTCTTTAACCTGGAAAAGAGACGGCTGAGGGGAGATATGATAGAAGTCTATAAATTAATGAACGGAGTGGAACGGGTAAACGTAGATCGATTGTTTACGTTATCAGAATATAGAAAATCTAAGGGACATGCAATGAAGCTACAGGGTAAACTATTTAAGACTAATAAAAGAAAATATTTTTTCACTCAACGTGTAATCAAACTCTGGAATTTGTTACCGGAGGATGTAGTAAAGGCTGTTAGTGTAGCTGGGTTTAAAAAAGGTTTGGACAAGTTCCTGGAGGAAAGGTTCATAAACCATTATTAAGAAGTGACCGAAGATATCAATGCTTGACCCAGTACAAGCATTGTGGAACTTGTGTCTCTTGGGGAAACTGCTAGGTACATATGACCTAGATTGGCCACTGCTGGAAACAGAATACTGGGCTTGATGGACCTTGGTCTGACCCAGTATGGCATATCTTATGTTCTTATGTTCTTATTCTCAAGAGCAGAGATGTCTCTCTCCATACAAAGATTTGACTTGTTCATGCCAAGGCATTTTCAAAACCGTCATATGGATGCAAAAGTTGGACAGTGAAAAAGATAGACAGGAAGAATATTGATGCCTTTGAATTATAGTGCTGGCAATGAATACTGTGGATATCATGGACTGCATGAAGAACAAACCAGTCAGTAGTAGAGGAGATCAAACCTAAGCTTTCTTTAGAAACTCAGATGACAAGACCGACTTTCATATTTTGGACACATCATGCGAAGAGAGATCATTAGAGAAAGACATCATTCTTGGCAAGGTAGAAGGTCAACACAAAAGAAGAAAGCCAGCAATGAGATGGATCAATACAATAACAGCAGCTACGGGTGCCAGTCTGTCAACAATGAACCGTCTGACTGAAGACCGTACACAATTTAGGACAACTATTCAGAGGGTCACCATGAGTCGACACCAACCTGACAGCACTTAACAACAACAAAACACCCCTCAGGGATTCATCCTCATAGTTCTTGACATTTCTTCAGCCTCATCATCTACTTTTGTAACACCTTGCAGATACAGGCCTCCAGGGCACTACACTTAAATGGTTCCGCTGCTATCTACTTGACAGAAGAGAGCAAGTAAAAATAGGACAGAAGTTATGTCTTCCATTTACCCAATCCACAGGAGTATCTCAGGGTTCAAGCCTTTCAGCCCTCTTATTCAATATATTCCTCCAGCCAATAAGCAAAATATTCAGAGCACACAATATACTCTATCAGATCAATGTGGATGACATCATGTTCTTCTTTCAATATCTCAGCACTAGACTTCACCTCCTTGCACAACTGCTTCATAGAAGTTCGAAAATGGCTCAACCTTCACATCAACATGGATAAGACAGAAGCACTCTATGTCTTCTCTAACCCAATCTTCTCCCCACCAGCAGTTCTGAGACTAGACACTATAGACATCCAAGTTATGTCCAAAGTTAGATTCCTTGGGTTAATAATAAACCACAACCGAACTTCCATAGTCACATCAGGAAAATGTCCTCTCTATTTATCACAAATTAAGAGTTCTGAAGAACGTTCGCCCTCTATTAGCTCCTGACGTCTTCGGGACCATGTGCCAAGCCATGATCACTCCCATACTAGACTATTGCAATGTTATATATCAAGGTCTGCCTAAGTATTCCCTCCACTCCTTACAAATGGCTCAAAATACTGTGGCCAGAATAATCTACAGTGCTTCCCATCGGGATCACATTACTCCTGTTCTACAGAAACTTTACTGGTTACCCATCATTACAAGAATCAGATTCAAGACACTAATTTTTATTTTCAAAGTTCTGAACAATAAGTCAGCCACCTGCCTACAGACTTTGATTTCCAGACCTAGAAAGGAAAGACATCTCAATGACATATCACCAACAACCTTCTCTCCATCCCCTCTCAGAAGACTAAGAGTAAACAATCCGCCTGCAACCACACATTCTCCCTCTTTGTGCCCACTCTGCAGAACTCCTTACCCTCTGACCTTAGAGCATGTTCTGAGCTGAGTATTTTCAGGAAGAGATTAAAAATATAACTCTTCCAAGACCACTTTAACATAAACTCTGTTCCAGAGACATAACCAACAGCAATCATGAACCTTCCTCACAAACTTCCACAAACAGACTCAAGGAATGCTCTACACACTAATGTTGAATGATTGAACTTATTATAATCTTGTACATAGTTACATTATGAACATTATTTTAGACCTGTTCATGTACATTGTTATCAGTTATTGGTTATCATGTTGTTTTTGTTCCATATTCTACATACCGATCACCAGGTTGCCCTTGATGCCCTGGCATGTTGATGTTCGATGTAAACTGCTTCAAGTACTAGAAAGATGGTATAGAAATAAGCTTTAAATAAAATAAATAAATAGACATTTCCCTTGTTCCCAAAGGGCTCACAATCTGTGTTTTGTACCTGAGGCAACAGAGGGTCAAGTGTCTTGCCCAAGGCCACAAGGAGCACCTGTGGGACATGAAGCCCCAGTCCCTCCGACCTAAAATTGCTGTCCTCCAGTGGGATTTGAACCCCCGGCTCTAGGCAACTTGCCCCAAACTCTAAGCTTTGGTATATATTAATTGCTGTTTAGCAATGACATAATATTGTGTGAAGGCATTTTTCTAGATAGGACATGGAGATCAGAATTGAGATGTCGTAATCAGGACATACTCAGTTCTGATGGCATTTTAGGACACATTCTGCTAAACATGGAACCATTTCCAAAATAGAGATCCACATATAGTGAGAGCAGCCATTTCAGAAATATACATATGGAAAAAAATCAATGGGGGCAACTTGACAACTTACATGTGTAAGTGCCATAATGTCGCAACAAACTTGTGTAAATATCGGCACCAATATATGTATCCGTATCAGTTTGATGTTCATAATTAATCAGAAAGGACTCTATCTTGACAGCATTTCAGTTGGAGGGGGGAATAAAGATTAGGGAATTAAGAGGGCTATTCCCCTTAATTGCTCCTATAAAGGACTGGCAGGCAGCAGGTATGAACACGGACGTGAAATAAGGAATATATGTGTATATTTTTGTACCTCCCAGATCATGCCCCCAGCAGGCTCCACTTAATTTTGAGGCAATAAGGACATGCACTTGTAAATCGGATCCTTTCAAAAATGGCCATTAACACGTGGATGCATTTTGCAGATATAAAAGCCCGATTTTGCACATGAATATCATGAATAAGCCTTCTAAACTTAAACCCCTTAGTAAATGTAGTAAAAGTTGTCAGTGTAGCTGGGTTTAAAAAGGTTTGGGCAAGTTCCTGGAGGAAAGGTCCATAAACCATAATTAAAGGGGACCCGGGAAATTCATTGCTTGCTCCGGGACAAGCACTGTTGAACTTGTGTGCCCCTTTTGGGAACCTGGCGGATACTTGTGACCTGGATTGGCCACTGTTGGAAATAGGATACTGGGCTTGATAGACCTTGGTTTGATCCAGTATGGCATTTCTTATGTTCTTAAGTTCATTTATTCTAAGTGCCATCGAAGATGACTTAGTGACCCTGTGGCTAGCTGCCCTAAAATGTGTTTGATATTTGGTCTGAAAATTAATCATTGATAGAGTGTCATCCATAGCTGCTGTTCTTGTATCCATCCATTGTATTGCTGAGCTTCCTCGTTTGCATTGAGATGCAATGTACTAGGTGAGATCAAGTTCAGAAAGGAAGAAGCAATAGATGAGAAATACTGAACAGCAAAAGGAAAAGTACTATTGACCTTAGACCAAAAGCACAATATCACTGATTAGCATTATTTACTCCTTACCAAACATCCCTATCTAATTAATAATTAAGCAGACATTCTACATCATATAAAAATCAATCTATATTTAATATTAAATTTACAGAGCAGGAGATGATATCCCTCCGAGGTTGAACCCTTGAGGGGCAGACTCTCTATAAAGATCACATGTTGCCTCACCAGCTGCTGGATCCCTGCATACAATACAGAGTTCCCCTCAACATCAGATGGAGACTTTTGTCATCTTGCCTGAGTACCATTTGTGTACATGCAGAGATCTACCTCTGTGCAGTTTGAAAATGCTGGGTTATAAGATAACATTTTCTCTAAAATTTAGTGGGGTCATTAAAACTCCTGCAACGTCCTCTATCACTCCAAAGAATTAACCACAGTCACAGTGGAGAAAGACCAGCTGTTTCACAACTTGGAAAAAAAATGGGATCGCCCCTATTTCTCATGCTATTGCTATTCTATAGCATCCCATGGAAGAACGCTGATTGCAATTGTACAGCAGAAACCTCATGGAATGCAGCATCCTTATACCACAGGGATGGGGACGTCATAATTGGAGGAATTGTGGCTATGAAATATTTGAAAAACACAGAAGCACCTTCTTTCACAACTTTTCCATGGTGGGAAGGGCACATGAGGTAAGTAACATTATGCGAGTAATTTTGGGTGGTCACTGACATGAACTGCAGGTGTAATTTGTGCTTGTATTAGGGATCTTTAGATGCGTGAGACCTTCTTAGGATTTTACATTTGCCTGTTGCTATTCAGCAGGATGTTATGGTTTTAACCATGACCTGCGGGATCATTGTTGGTTTAATTTGGGGCAAAGAACAGATAACAAAATGCATCTCCATGAAAAAAGGTGGTAACAGAGGTGTTCCTGGGGCAGAGCTTAAATTTAACAAGATAGTAGTGATATCAAGTTATCCTTTTAAGTAGTAGACATGACATCATTTTTAAGTTTAGAACCTCTTATCCTACTTAAAAGGATAGCATGGCTGAAACCCCACATAAAGGCAAGCAGTTAATTCATCTTCTCTTTGTTTGGAGACCATCTCGCTGAATATTCGCCTCATGCTATCCACATCAAAAGCTGAATTCTTAATAACCATGTGGAAGAAGTTACAAGCTGGTAATCGTTTTAGAAAATGCTCTTGGCAAAAGTAGAGATACAGAAACGTTTGCGCAGAAAGGTGACTTGTTCTGTATATCTTCTCATTTCTACTTTGCATTTGTGCTGTTATGCTGCTTTTTCATCCCTTCCCAGAAATTAAAGGACCATTTTAGTTTGCCCATTGCATGTTGAAGAGAGATTTTTTTCTGATCCGTTTTTGAAGTTAAAAGATGACTTACCCACTCTATCGGCCTACTGGAAATTGCCTGCATATTGTGCACAGGGGCAGCCCAAGGGGGGTGCGGGGCCATGTGCGGAGACTTGGTGCGGGGCCTCATTTGCATAAGTGGCCTTATTTGCATAAATATTTGCATAATGTTACCATACACTAACTTTTAGTAAACATGTCTCTTAATGAGTGTATGGATAAAAAAAGACTAAAAGATTTCTACATTACTATAATCCAGTGCCAACCGCCAGGCACATTAGAAACTACTACAAACGCTGCCCATTTAGAACCCATAGCAAACCCGCCGTATCCTGACAGCATTACCAGGACTCACAAAGCACCATACCCTAACTATCAAAAGGCAACACTGCAAATATTAAACCAATACATTTCAGAGAATACTGGGGAAAGAGAACAAGTGGCAATGTCAAATAGGAATTACATAAACAGAATACCTCAGCTCAGTTACACATGCAGAACATAGACCATCACCAAACAAGGAATCACAATTTAGAAACAGGAAGGCAATAATTAAACTGGGAACCCCAAAAGCCAAACTTGGAATGTACAACACCACTGTAGAAATAAAACTATAAATTAATTTCCTCTTGTACCAAACAAAGCACAGACGTTAATGATGCACATTTCCCAGAGGTTTCATATTCCAGTTAATAAATTCAAAATAAAGATATATTTCTACCTTTTGTGCATTTTTTTTCAGTTGCAATTGTTCCAGCCACTTTCTTCTGGTTTCTTCATGTTTTCTGCTAACTGTCCATCGTCTGCTGTCCATTTGTTCTTTCTTCTCTCTTCTAGTTTTTTTTTTTCCATTCTCTCTCTCTACATCTGCTTTAACATACTAATCTTTCTCCTTTTGCTCTTTCCTCATTCCTATTTCATCCACACAAATTTTACCCCTCCATCCTCAATCCCCACTTACTCTCCCAATACCAGGCCAATTGTAGATTTTTCATCCCTCCCACACAAAATATTTTTCCCCTCTCCATTTTACTCTCCCAGCCCCATCCCATTCTAATCCTCCCCCAACATCAGCTCCCTTCTAGTTAGTCTCACCCAGCATCCATTCCCTTCTAGTCCCTGCATCAGCCCATTTCCAGTCCTAGCCCACCATCAACCCATTTCCAGTCCTAGCTCCCCCATCCATTTTCAGTCTGAGTCCCTTCATCAGCTCATTTCCAAGCCTAGCCCCCCATCAGCCCACTTCTAGTCATTTCCTAGCCCCATCATCAGCCCATGTCAAATCATAGCTCCCCTCCACTCAGTCCAATTCCAGTCCAAGCCCCCCCATGAGCCTACTTTCAGTTCTAGCCCCTCCATGAGTCCATTTCAATTCAAGCCCCCACCACAGCCCATTTCCAATCTTAGCTCCCCCCAACAGCCCATTTCCAGTCCTATCCTAGCTGCTCCATCAGCCCATTTTCAGTCCTAGCTCCCTTCCCTCACAGCCCATTTCCATTCCAAGCTCCCTCCCCATCAGCTATTTGCAGTTCAAGCCTCCCCTTCCACTCAGCCCATTTCCAGTCATAGCAACCCCCCAACCCATTACCAGTCCTAGCCCCCCATCAACCCACTTCCAGTCCTAACCCCCCATCACCCCATTTTCAGTTTAAGCCCCCCCTATAACCCATTACCAGTCCTAACCCCCCCATCAGCCCACTTCCAGTCTTAACCCCATCAGCCCATTGCCAGTCCTAACACCCCCCCCCATCAGCCCACAGCCCATTACCAGTCCTAACCACATCAGCCCACCTCAAGTCCTAACCCCTCCCCATCAGCCCATTTCCTGTCCTAGCCCCCCCCCCCATAGCCCATTAGCAGTCCTAACCCACCCCTAGCCCATTAGCAGTCCAAACAGCCCCCCCCCCGCCGCCCATTAGCAGTCCAAACAGCCCCCCCAAGCCCATTAGCAGTCCAAACAGCCCCCCCGCCCATTAGCAGTCCAAACAGCCCCCCCAAGTCCATTAGCAGTCCAAACAGCCCCCCAGCCCATTAGCAGTCCAAACAGCCCCCCCCCGCCCATTATCAGTCCAAACAGCCCCCCCCCCGCCCACCCATTAGCAGTCCAAACAGCCCCCCCAAGCCCATTAGCAGTCCAAACAGCCCCCAGCCCCTTAGCACTCACCACACCCCCCCCCACCCCAGTAGCAGTCCAAACAGCCCCCCCAACCCCAACCCATTAGCAGTCCAAACAGCCCCCCCAACCCCAACCCATTAGCAGTCCAAAAAACAAAAGCTGGCTCTCTGGCTGCTGCCGCCGTGGCAGAGTGCAATTTCCCGCGGGGCTCCCTCTGCGCCGGCTGCGCCCTCTGCCCGGCTTACAGATTCGCGACGGGAGAGTGTCTCTCCCGCGCGTTTCTGTTAGGCCCGCAGGGGCTAATGGGAAATTTCCCATCAACCCCTTGCGTCTAAAGGGGCTGATGGGAAATTTCCCATTAGCCCCTGCGGGCTTAACAGAGACGCGAGGGAGAGACACTCTCCCTTCGCGAATCTGAAAGCCGGGCAGAGGGGGCCCCGCGGGACACTGCACTCTGCCGCGGCAGCAGCCAGAGAGCCAGCTTTTTTTTTTTTTAATGGAATTTTCAGAAAAGCAGAATGTTCTTTGCGCGGGGCCCCCTGAAACGCGGGGCCCTGTGCAAAAAACATTCTTGCTCAATGGACGGGCCGGCCCTGATTGTGCATATCTGTCCATCTGTTGTTCCACAGTGCATAAGGTTTTAGCTACATTAAGGGGAGTTGCATTAGCTCTTTATTATGGTTTGTAATACTAATTTTGTCTTCAATACTTACTATACAAAGTCATATTAGGAAGTAGGGAATGGTGGGGATGCACTTTGCAGTTAACATTTTAGTTACTACTGCATGTTAGCGGCTAATGCAGCAGATAACAGAGAGCAATTAACACCAACTCATGAGGTGTGGCTAACTACAATCCTCTTTATTGGCTATTCTGTTAATGCACAGCAGCAAATTTGCCCTGTTTACTGTGTGGCTGGAAACACCTCCAACCATCACTACAGGGGTTTTTGCATCTAACCCCCCCTTAACCTTTACAGTTAATATATGCTAGATGAAAAATTCCCGATACGTGAAAAATCCTTCTCAAGGGGCCAAAAAGTGTACTAGTATAAATAGTTACTACCCCAACCACTAAACCAAAAAACACACAAGAAAACAGAAAAAGAAAAACAAAAGAAAAACAAAACAACAATGGCCATGAGATAAAAAACAAACAAAACAGACCCCAATGCTGCTAACCCACCGGTCTTTCTGACAGACTTGACTCCATTGTTTTTGCTTTGGAGATTACTGAGGTCTTTTTCCTCCTATACTGGTGGGTTAGCAGCATTGGGGTCTGTTTTGTTTGTTTTTTATCTCATGCGCATTGTTGTTTTGTTTTTCTTTTTCTGTTTTCTTGTGTTTTTTGGTTTAGTGGTTGGGGTAGTAACTATTTATACTAGTAGATGAAAAATTCCAGCACAAGTTATAAGTCCCTATGAATAAACATCGCCAGCAGCTTGTTTAAATCAGGAGACAAAGATTGCTAGATACTTGGATGCACTAACATTGGCCACTATTGGACACAGGATACTGGGCTTGATGAGTCTTGGTCTGATCCAGTATGGCATTCCTTATGTCCTAACAATAATGTGAATTAATTCATAGTTAGCCTGTTTTGTTAGTAACTAGGCCATATTGAATAACATAGAATCTATGCTAAAATACAGAGGTTAATGGTGGATTAGCTCATGTTAACATTAGCACACCTTAGTAACTAGCTCCCAAAATATGCATTTGGTGTCCTTAAAAATGACGGGGAGCATTTTCAAAGCCGTTTAGGTGATTTGCAGAGCTGAAAATTGCCTAAATGGCGCTGTGCGGAATATTCAGCTCAATATCGCTGAATGCCCAGATGTTAGCCAGTTAATGGCAGGCTGTTCTGGGAGCAGAACGTAGGCAGCAGTCGGGAATAACCACCTAGTGGCAATATCCAGCCACTAAGCAGTTATCCCAAGAGGTAAAAGTTAGGCACCTGAAAGGTTTGCCTTACTTGCACCACTGAAGCTAACCAGGCGGAGGCTGAATATTACTGTTGCCTGGTTAGCTTTGGCTCTATCCGGCCAAGCCAGATATTCAATGGCATTGGCTGGATATGGCCCAGCATTGAATATCCAGGTACAAAGGTCAGTGACGAGAGTATCCTCTGAACAGCGCTAGCCATCGCCACTGAATATCTTCCCCAACATCTAAATGCTTATTTTCCATGCAGAAATCTGGTTGCACAGAAAACAGGGGCAAACAGATTTGGGTGTTTTTTTCCCCTTGTGTCAGTTTTTAAAAGAAGGCTATATGCCTCGGTTCACTTTGAAAATGAATGCGGAGACTGTGGGTACCTGCAAACCTGGCCTCAAACTGCACAATTTGAAAATAAGCCCTAGATTTTCTCCATGTTTTAACTCCTACAACCTCATTTATCTACAAACATATTTGTGAAAATATATTTTCTGTTAAACCTGTCTCTCCTTAGCTTCATGTAATTGCTCTTTACCTTAACTTTTTAATTGTCTCTAAAATGTTACTTACTTGTCTTATTGCAATCTGTTACATATATGAATGCTTGTGTCCCTTCTCCCTTTTCCTTCTTGAGAATAAATTTTGATCTCCATTTATCTCTCTAAAAATGCAATTTTGTGTGAAAAAGTATGCCCATTGACAAGAAGGTATGGAGAGGTAGCCTAGTGGTCAGGGCACCTGCCTGGAACTGGAAAGACCAGGGTTCATATGCCACTGATACTCTTTGTGGCCTTGGGCAAGCCATTTATTTATGTATTCCTTTTTTTTTCTGTGCTCTTTAGAATCAGTGTGGTTTATATGTATACTAACAGGTACTTTTTTATTCCCTTGTCCCTGAAGGGCTCACATTCTAAGTGTGCCTGAGGCAATGGAGGGTTGAGTGGCTTGCCCAAGGCTACAAGGAGTGGCCATGGGACTAGAGACCCCAGTCCCTCCGGCCTGTAGTTGCTTGTCCCCATGTGGGAACTGAACCCCTGGCCTTCTGGCCTGAGGTAACCTGCCCCAACCACTGAGCCACTCCTCCCCACTGCTCTTTACTCACCACTGGTGTAGACTATTGCGGCCTCCTGCTTGCTGGTCTCCCTCTGAACCATCTCCCTCCCCTTCAATCAGTTCAAAACTCAGCTGCATGGCTAATCTTCCACCAGCCTTGATATGCTCATATTACCCCTCTTCTCAAGTCACTTCTTTGGCTCCCTATCCATTTCCACATCCATTTCAAACTTCTACTGACATATAAGTGCCTTCATTCTGCCGCTCCTCACTACCTTTCCTCTTATCTCTCCCTACA
The DNA here is from genome assembly GCA_033557465.1 of Ichthyophis bannanicus. Taxonomy (NCBI): domain Eukaryota; kingdom Metazoa; phylum Chordata; class Amphibia; order Gymnophiona; family Ichthyophiidae; genus Ichthyophis; species Ichthyophis bannanicus. The sequence continues at coordinate 58,285,725 of CM066051.1, read as the reverse complement.
CCCCTACTCGGGTGCTCCGCTCTTCTGGCAGATCCCTTCTATCTGTGCCCTCCTCTTCTACTGCCAACTCCAGACTTCAATCCTTCTACCTTGCTGCTCCTTATGCCTGGAACAAACTACCTGAGTCTATATGTCAGGCTTCATCTCTGGCCCTTTTCAAATCCAGGCTGAAAATTCACCTCTATAAGACTGCTTTTGGATCCTGGTCCGCTTAGTCTCCTATGTGTTTCCTTACCATACCCCTAGATGTATTCTTGTCTCCAGCTGTTGTGATGTCTGTATTAACTAGGTTGCAAGCTCTGATGAGCAGGAGCCATCTTTTACATGGGTCTGTACAGCGCTGCGTATATCTTGTAGTGCTCTACAAGTGATCAGGAGTAGTAGTTAATCATCCATTGTGCTGTGTGACTGTTTGCCACTGCTGTAGGTCCCGGAGAGGAGCAGCAGCATCAGTAATGGGCACCTAGGACGCCTCATCTCCTTGTGCCAGTTCTGTAGGCCAGGCAATAGCTGATGATGATACAAAGCTCCAAAATTCCAAGACGTTTAGACAGGCGCAGGAGAGGAAAATAGTTACTTTTTATCTCTTTTGCTTGGTGGGGGGGGGGGGGGGCGGTTGAAGCAAATCATTCCAGTATAACCAGGAGAGGGCAGACTGGGCAGCAACAATGTCACAACAACACAGCAAAGTGTGAGACCATAGCATTCATTTTCTTTCCCCAAAGGCTTTAATGGTGCCAAAGAAAATGAGCCAGAAAGGAGATGAATTTTGCAAGGACCTCATTCTTGCGGATCAAAATCATTCAACCAAATGTAAGACAAGTTATTTCAGATCGATTTTTGAATTAGTCCAAATGCAGATCTCCAGAATTTGTGATACAGAGCATTTCATATGTCCAGGGCTCCAGAATGCTTTGATTAAGAGGGTTAATTTAGAAGCTCTATTCACATTCTACATATGTATGTGCCTTGTGTCCAGTCAGGGAATGGCCAGGGAGGGTCTGAATTCTACATGTGTATCCCCCATTTCAGATAGGAATACACATGTGTGACCACAAGAGCACACGTCCGGATTTACATCTGTCCCCCATCATGTGCATGTCTTAAAACCGTGCTTGATTCACCCAGCTCTTTACAGGAGGATTTAAAAGGAGTATCTCCCTTAATTTCCTGGAGTTTATTTCTCACTCCAAATTATATTTATTTAGTAATAGTGCCCTCTGTAATTAAGTAGAAAACTCCATGTATGTGCTTGTGACATTTATACGTGGAAGTTGTGAAATATCAGCACTTGTCATGTAAGTTCCCAGGTTTCCTCTGTCAATATTCCCCACATGCATATTGATAAAATGCCAGCATTTGCTGCTTGTGTATACACATTTTAGAAAAAGCTTCATGTTTAACAGAGCCCTTTCTAAAATATCGGCAAAACCATAAGGGCACAATATTGGAAGCCTTAGGCGTTGCTAAGTCACCGCAAAAGCAGCCGTACCAGTGTACGTGAGTCATAACTGGATATGTGTTATCTCCAGGTACAGAGTTAGCGTCAAAAATCTAAGTACTGCAGCCAGTCATTACCAGATATCTGTGAGGGTGTAACGTGGCAAACAGTGGCATGGCTTCAATGTACCCGCTTTGCAGTGATATCCGACAGTGTAGTGCAGTGGCCTAAAATACTAGAAACCGGGTACCGGGTGCAAGCCTAGGTTAGGGTTTTTGGCACATTGGACACAGCGACCGGTCGTCGGCAAACCCAGACAGTTGAAATAATCACAGGAACTGGCCATGCAATGTGGGGACTACTGAGATTGCTATTGAGGTGGAGACACCACTGATGCGCCAAGGCACAGAGAAGGAAGCAGCACAATGTGCACTAACAGCAGTAGCCAGTGATCCATCTCCACAAGTGTACATACCATACCCAATGGGTTTACAGACCTTCAACTGTCTGAGGAGGAGGTGTACCAATGGTATCAGCTGGACAATGCCTCCATTACAGAGCTGTGTGGGATCTGTGCCAGGATTTGGAGCCAGCCACTGCCTGAAGCCAGGCACTGCTGATGGCTCTGAAAGTGACCACTGCACTAGGGGTCTTGGCAACAGAAAGCTTCCAGCATGTTGTATGTTCACTACAGGCATCACCCAGTCTGCTACATGCCACTACATTAATGCCTTCACCAGTGCCCTGCTGAGAAGGATGGGAAACCACATCATCTTCCCCACCACACCTGAGCAAAGACAGGAAACAACAGGCATTCTATCTTCTATGACACAGCTGGCTTCCTATCTGCCATTAGTGTTATAGACTGCACCCATGCTGCACTGAGGGATTTGGATCAAGACAGAGGGCATACAGAAGCCACCACAATTACAACTGCATGAAAATGCAAGTTGTGGCAAATGCCAACATGCTCATCACTGATGTATGTGCCAGGTTCCCAGGCTTCTGCCACAATGCCTTCATCCTCTCAAAGTCAGGCCTGGGACAGCAGCAGCCAAAGGATACCCTGGAGATGCATGGTTCCTTGGTGAGTCGACACAGGTGTGAGGCAATATGATGGAAAGTGAGTAATGCAGACTACCCTGTGGCGAGGCACCCCAGAATGGGATCCATGCAAATGTGCATATTAAATCTGAGATGCCCCAATACAGGTACATAGTCAGATGGGAGATCTGAAGGGCGAGGATGAGAGGATTCCCATAGGGGATGCAATCACAGGATGAACAGCGCTCAACAGTTGTAGGGGACAGATATGCGTAAAAGCAGACCATAGCTATCAAATTCCAAGAATATGCAAGAGCACGGCATCCTGGAGACATGCTAGGACCCTAAGCATCAGACAAGTACCTACATGCTGCACATGACTCACCAGGAACTGTCACCAGAATGCCTAGCCACATATCAAAGTCCGGTGAAAAGCACAATCAATATGTCCACCAACCCACCCCACTAGCCCCAACACACCTTGCACATTTGCCTTACTTATGTGTGCCTGTCCCTCTGCTCCCACAGGTGACTGTGGATACCCACTCAGAACTTGGCTACTAACACCTGTGCACCACTTGTAGCCTCCACAGGAGGAGTGATACAATCAAGCTCACCAGAGAACCAGGGCAGTGGTAGAATGGGCATTTGGGATACTCAAAAGCCACTTCAAATGCCTAACCCGCAGTGGGGGTGAGCTGATGTATAGCCCAGAGCGAGTGTGCATCACAGCCTGCTACATCCTGAACAATCTTGCCATGCAGCATGGTATCCCCAATCCTGAGGCCAAAGTGGCAGAGCATACAGATGCTGCAGAGGCTGCAGATGAAGAAGGGGTGCAGAGGGGGATCCAACAGCAGATGGCATTGGCACTTGCCACAAGGAACAGACTCATCTGTGAAACCTTCTAGTGCAAGTGGGTACATTTATTTAACATCAGTGATTAACATAACTTATGATGCCATCTTCCTATCCCCACCTCCCAAGCTCATGGGCTGGCCCTGGATGCTTAGCGACACAGGCACTGCATCTCAATGGAGCAGTGTCTGATGTAGCGCTTGCTGTATCCTCCCCTTCACCTGTGAAGTTACCTGTTCAGCCAGGTCAGTGCCATCCTGTGCTGCTTCCAGAGTGCCCCCTTGTCCAACACCAGCACCCTGGGCCTGTTGGGATGCTAACAACTGGCAACATGTTCTAGCAATTGTTGCCACATTGGCCACCTTCTCCCGCATCAGCCTCGGTTGTGCCTCCCGGTGACACTGCTCCATCATATGGTGGTCAAGCATTATCTGGTCTTCCAGGTTTGGGAATGCTAGTTCAGCTGCAGTAGGCTTGGCTGGATCTTGCTCTTCTTCCCCAGCAGCTACGGTGCCCTGTTGTGCTATGCCGCATCCTGGGTTTCCTGAGTGGTTGTCAGCTGCAGGAGCAGGAGCTCCACCTCCCTGAGCAGCCACAGGTTGGGATGGTCCAGCCACTGGCTGGTCTGCAGGAGAGCAAGACTGACATAGGTCAGGCCACAGCAGTAGTCACAGGATTTGGAGAGGTCCTGCATTGATTGTCCACTAGCCCTGATAGGAGAGGGGCAGGTGGACCAAATGAGGCTTGCAGTCACTTCAATTGTCTCCTGACACCAGGTAGGTATCCAAGGTACAGTCTCAGTATGTTTCAAACAGTGGAGACGTGACATACATCACGAGTTTGTCAGTCAGGTCTGTACACATGGCAGGTTTCTGCAGGTTTGGAATGTGGCCTGCAGAAACCTACAAATGGAGCCCTTGCCTGCCCCACATTCCCCTAGCAAAGGCCCACGGTAGCAGCCAGTCATCAACCAGGTACGTCCCTATGAGCAGGACACATGTGAGAAGAGATATACTACACTGTATGCCCTGTACACTACACTGTGTACATAGCAGGTACCCAGGGCATGATGAGCACACACTCTAGATAGGCCTGATGTCCCTTATACCTGTGCATATAGTACCATGCCATGATATCTACTGTGGGTGTGTAATCCTCTTATCATAACTCTATACAACTCTACTTTGTAGGTATGAGTCATGCTGCATATGAGTGAATGTCCTGATGTGCTTCTGGGTGCCCAGAACAGAGGGGCAGACACTGCCAGAGGAAATGCCATCATTGTATAAGGATCAAAATGGTCGGATCTTTGGCTCAACTGTATCATTGTATAAGGGACATCAGTTGTGTCTCTATGATATACAGTGTCACAATGCATGCTACAATATAGCACCCCCATAGCCTACAATAGCCTACAATGGTACAGTAGCCCAGACATATGAGTCCCTGTCAATGGAAATAGGAGTGAAGGAGTGGAAGGGGCAGGGGCGGTTATAGCAAAACAATGAGGATGGGGAAGGGGCATGGGAGGTCACACAGGACAGCATGCTGGGGCCTGGAGTGAGGGAGAGGGAGGGCATTGAAGGGAGAAAGATTTTACGCAGTGAACAGCAGTAGGGCTGACAAATCAGCAACCTGTACATGTCAGAACATTCTAGCCTGTCACACATCAGCCAGGGAGCAAGAGCTACTCACTCTCCTGTGTGGCAGGAGTGGAGCTATCATAGTCTGCAACTCCCTGTGATGACAATGTCATCCATGTATTGGAAGACCTATTCCTCCAGGGGGTACAACTGCAGCTAGCGCTTGGTTGGCAGCTTGTTGTTTGCTGCCCTCTTCTCCTTCGCAGCCTGCCGAACCACCTGCCACTTCTTTTTTAGATCTTCAACATCTCTGTTGTGGTGGTGCATGGCATTAACCTGGCTATGGGGGACACACAGGAGAGCAGAGCTCCTGCAGAGATCAGACAGTACACAGGGAGCAGAAGCAGTGGACGACCCAGGTGCTTATGGTAAATTCAGAAATGCTTTATTGAAGATCCCCAAGATCTTCAATAAAGCATTTCTGAATTTACCATAAGCACCTGGGTCGTCCACTGCTTCATTAACCTGGCTATGTCCTGCCATCCCCATTGTTGTGTGCTTACATCCTCCAATGCAAACAGGGTGGCATGCTCCTGGATGATTAGCCTCAAGGCCATGGAGGTCTCAGAGGGAGTAAAGTTTGCTTTGCATATTAGCTTCATTGCCTCAGTCGCTGGGTTAGACATCCTCACAGGTCAAGGGCAATGGAGATGGAAAGTTGCCTGCATAAGGAATTTAAAATACACAGTTATAATGCCTTATTTGGGACCATCCCACCTAAAGATACAAGAGAAAGCTGTGTAATGTTTCCTTGTAGGAAGTTTGATTATCGGCGCCAAGACACACCACTGGAAGCCGCCATAACCATGCAGGATGATAAGCGGTGATATTCTTAGGGCTTAGCCAGTTATCTATGATATGCAGGTAAGTGAAATATGAGCCAATGCACTCAGTTTCATGCTAAACAGGTAAATGGGAAATTAGCCTCCGCAGCATTTAGCGAATGTAACCGGGTAAATGGAATATAGCACCGCTTTTAACCGGGCAAATGGGATATCATGCTCACTACATGGTTAGTGGCTAAAAAGAGCAACTGGATTACTGGAGTTCCCTATGGCACGCTATAGGCCAAGAACCACAGCCACCTCAGGACTCAGGGCCAGCCCAACCACTAGGCAAAGTAGATGGTCGCCTAGGACAGAAACCTCTGGAGGGCAGCAAAAGCAGGCCATTCAAAGCTATATAATACAGTTAGACAGCCAGAGAGGGTGTAAAGTTTGAGGTTTGCCTAGGGATCAAATACTTTGGACCAACTCAAGGGCCGACTCTGACAGTGCTGTGGAATGGTGCGTGCATATGGCAGCTGCACTCTGCTTTATAACACTGGTATACACTAGCCAGTGGCCCTATATTGTCAGTCCAACATATCTGTAGCTAATGATGTATATGCCTGATACTATGGGCACAGTGGTGTATGGCTGGATCTGCAGTCTGGGATGATAGAACAGGGAGGGTATGTGCTGTGTCCACTCGCAGCACTAGTGTGCACTGCAGTGCTTTGTTTTCTAAGGTTAGGGCTTCTGAACTGTGAAATGAGACAGCTGAGTGGAGAGAGGATAGAGGTCCATGATATCCTGAATGAAATTGAAGGGGTAACTGTAGATCTTATTTATTTATTTTACGTTTCTTATATACCACCTTTCTTGATATCAAGGCAGTTTACATTGAACAAACTAAAATTACATTGAACAGTGCATTATAACTTGGAAATAACTATTTTACAGGGAACATTGGCAATGGAGGGTTAAGTGGCTTGCCCAAGACCACAAGGAGCACCTGTGGAACTAGAAACCCCAGTCCTTCTGGCCCAAGGTTGCTGCCCTCTAGTGGGATTTGAACCCCTGACCTTCTGACCTGAGGTACAATACCTTGCCCCAACCACTAGGCCACTCCTCCACTCCAGAGCAGTTGTTTATGCCATCAAGATGTAGGGTACAAAGGGAGACTCAATTAAGCAACAATGTAGGCCACTTAAGACAACAAAGAGAAAATATTGGTCTCACTCAGTGCATTAAGTAACTCTGCTATTCGTAAACAGAGGATGTACAAAAGGCTGGTACTGTAGCTGGATGTGAAAAAGGTGTGGACAATATCCTTGAGGAAAGGTCCCTAAACCAATACTTAAGGCAACATAAGGATTGCAGGGCTTGGGCTCACACTAACATTGTGGAACCTGTGTGCCTTTCTCGGATGCCGCGAGGTACCTCTGACCTGGCTTGGTCACTTTGGGAGACAGGATACTGGACCTGATGGGCCCTTGTCAGACCCAGTATGGCCTTTCCTATTTTCCTATGCACTCATGTCCTCACATGGCCACAACACTCATACTCCGCCAGCATTTCCACCATGTGAGTCATGGCATGTAAACCACCTTGACCTCTGCACGCAACATGCTATATGTGTGCAGACCCAGGCCCCAAGAACTACACAGCACCCCACATATGCCATTACCTGCTAACTGCAACCCACAATTACTGACACCTATGTGGTAGCCACCCAGCTATGCTGCTGGCAACAATGATGACACAGTGAGGTACAAACATAGCACATATTTATCAACCAAAGAACATCAACTGTACATATGAACAGAGGCAGACACATTGGCCTAACGAGGCCTTCTTTCAACACACCAGTAACATTTGGTATGTGGAACCATGCCTCAATGGGCCTCCTCCTTTTCCTCCATCTGTCTACCCTCCTCTATCTCTGCTGCCTTCCTCCTCCTCCATGCTGTCTTTCTCCTCCTGTGAGCTCTCTTCCTCCTCTTCAGCACTCTACTCCTCCGCGCTCTCCTCCCCTCCTTGGCGCTCTCCACATCCTCTTCCTCAGGGGCATTTCCCCCTTGCCTTGCTCCCTGTGCCTTCAGAGCCTCCTTGTTATCCTTGCTCTCAGAGGTGCTGCTGGTGGCAGTTGGCCTTTGGACTGGGATGCAAGCTGGTGTTGGAGCTGGTGGCATGACTTGTATGCCCACAGGTTATTGCTCCCTCCGCCTTCCTGTGTCACACTATTCTTCCGCTTCTCTGGCCGTAAAGACAGGGATAGTGGCCCATTACATGGGTGTAACATCATGCCTTCAGGAGATGGACAGAGCAGACACACACACACATACATACTGCATACTGAGCATTCATACTGCCGGTTTCCCCAACATGACCACCAATCTGCTCCTCCATGACCTGCACATATGTCCCCCAGAAATGCTACTGTGTGAGTGGTGGGTCCCCTATCATGCTGACTGATCTCCTATGGTTGGCTGGGTGGGCAGGTATGGTCAGTGCATGATGGTGCACTGCTTGTGATGGGTGCTCCTGAATGATCATTCCATTGAGTGTACCATACAGATGGGGGCTCCAGTGGGTATTGTTATAGCTTGCAGATAAGCCTCATACTTTCAACCATTGTAATGGTCCCTCAGCACCACTCAGCAGGGTTTTCAGCCAATCTATCCTGCTCAGTGGCATCACAACAGCCCCTGGGGACAAAATTGGCACCATGCCTGTGGTGCATCTGACACAGCTGACCATGTGTGAGCCATTTGGGAGGCATGTACTCAGAGAGCACTCTCTGTGTAGACAGATTTCAGCACCATCTACATGCAAAGCTTATTTCGTTGCTCTCTATCACCACTATGATGACACATATGGTAGACCCATGAGGTCTGCAGCATGCCTATAGTGCTGTACAAGTTACATATTTGATGTCATGTATTAGTGTAGGCCTTCCATTCAGTCATAGCTGTTGTTCCTGGTGGCATGTGGAGACTAAATTGTGCCTCACTTACCTACATCTGCAGCAACCTCCTCCCTGAGGTGCTGGATGATGTCAGGCCTCTGTCACCGCATGGTGTGGAACTTGCACTTTAGTAAACCATAGTCACCGTGGGAGAGAGGTAAAGGATCGGATTGGAAACCTTTTGCACCCACATTTACCCAACAGTACCATCATATACATAGCTGTTTACAGCCGAACCGGGCACTCAAGCAGCAGGGGCATGTACTTCCATTCTCAGGGGGAAATTCACCATATTTGTCAGTTATTACACCTTTGGGTACATTGTGGCAGGGTTCCCACACATCTCTGTGTCGATGTGGTGTTATGGTTATGCTCACAAATTGGGCCATGTATTGGTGCCACAGAATGCTTTCAGCTCCTGTGACAGCAGGGAAGATGCTTGCCCCTAGCAGCCCTTATGTTGAAGCTCTGTCTGGATCCCATTGGTTTATGACACTAAATATGGGGCATTAAGGACACTACCTAGTAGCTCTCATTGGTATCCTTGTGCTGTCCTTAGACTTTGCCAGTTCTCTGGGTACCAGTGTCTTTCTCTAATGATCTCTCTCTTCGCATGATGTGTCCAAAGTATGAAAGTCGAAGTCTTGTCATCTGAGCTTCTAAAGAAAGCTTAGGTTTGATCTCCTCTAGTACCGACAGGTTTGTTCTTCGGGCAGTCCATGGTATACACAGTATTCGCCGCCAGCACCATAATTTAAAAAAATCTATTTTCTTCCTGTCTTTCTTTTTCACTGTCCAGCTTTCACATCCATATGATGTTATTGAAAATACCATGGCTTGAACAAGTTGAATCTTTGTATGGAGAGAGACATCTCTGCTCTTGAGAATCTTATCTAGGTCTTTCATAGCCATTCTGCCAAGAGCAATGCGTCGTCTGATTTCTTGACTGCTTGTTGCTTCTTTATTGATAGTTGATCCAAGTAGGTTAAAGTTGTTCACAATTTCAATGTCTTCTCCTTCAATGATGAACCTGTTGATTATGCCAGTTGTCATGATCTTTGTCTTCTTTACATTAAGGTGCAGGCCCATTTTGAGATTATGTTCTTTGATTGTGAGAAGCAAATGTTTCAGATCATCTTCACTTTCAGCCAGTAATGTGGTATCATCAGCATAGCGAAAGTTGTTGATGAGTCTTCCACCAATCTTCACACTTCTATTGTCTTCATACAATCCTGCTTCTCTGATGATTTGTTCTGCATATAAATTAAACAGGTACGGGGAAAGTATGCAGCCTTGTCTTACACCTTTGCTTATTTTAAACCATTCTGTTTCTCCTTGTTCCGTTCGAACTGTTGCTTCTTGATCAATGTACAGATTGCGCAAGAGAACGATCAGGTGTTCTGGTATACCCATGCTTCTTAATGTGGTTCAGAGTTTCTCATGGTTTACACAGTCAAAAGTCTTTCTATAGTCGATAAAGCACAAATAGATATCCTTTTGGCATTCTTTAGTCTTTTCAAGGATCCATCTCACATCCACAATGATGTCTCTCGTTTCTCGCCCTTTCCTGAACCCTGCTTGCACTTCAGGTAGTTCTTGTTCCAGGTATGGTTGTAGTCTCTTTTGAATAATCTTCAGTAGAATCTTTCTGGCATGTGGGATCAGAGCGATTGTGTGATAATTTCCATAGTCAGTTGGATCACCTTTCTTTAGTATTGGTATAAACACAGATCTTTTCCAGTCAGTTGGCCATGATGTTGTCTTCCATATTTCTTGGCAGAGCCTTGTAAGTATGGTAACAGCTGCGTCAGATTGCTGTAATACTTCTATGGGAATGCTATCAATGCCTGGTTCTTTGTTCTTTGATAGGGCTTTCAATGCTGCTTCAACTTCTTCTTTCATCACCAATGGTTCCCGATCATAAGGTACAGGTTGAAACGGCTGTTGGTCCACTTGATCTTTATCATATAAAAACTCTGTATATTCCTTCCACCTTTTCTTGATCTTCTCAGCATCATTCAACATAGAACCTTGAGCATCTTGTAACATTCCAATTCGAGGCTGGAACTTTTTCTTTAACTCTCGTAGCTTTAGGAAAGCCAATCTTGTTCTTCCTCTAATAGTTTCTGCTTCTATTTCCTTGCAAGCATCATTGCAGTACTTTTCCTTGTCCTGTCTTGCTGCACATTGGAAATCTCTGTTGAGTTCTGCTATTGTCTTTCTTTATCCTCTAGCTTTAGCTTTTCTGCGTTTCTGGGCAATTTTCAGAGTTTCTTCTGTCTTCCATTTTGGCCGTTTTTGCTTTTTCACCTTTTGTCGAGACTTCTTGCTTTCTTCCAACACAACCTTCTTGATGTCAATGCATAACTCTTCCGGAGCTCTGTCATTTGAATCTAAAGCAGCAAATCGATTTTGTGAGAGGTATTTATTATTATCATGGAAAAAATAAAGAGGATATGTTGCTAGTTGCCACGTGCCAAAAACGTTTTCCTGCGTGCCACCTTGGGCATGTGTTCCATAGGTTCACCGTCCCTGGTCTTTATACAGTGGACTATTTGCAAAGCCCTGTCAGAATCAAACAATGCTTTAAACATGGAAACTGGCTTATACCTGTATTTCAGAGAGGTGTTTCTGAGATGAGGTTGTGGCAGGCACTTGCAGAAAATGTAACCATATATAAAGATGATCCAAGTGTGGGTGTCTATTTTTCGTCTCCTTCAGTTTTCAAAGCAAATTAAAGCACAGTCTAGGGGTCAACAGTACAAGAGCACTATAGAAATTCATAAGGATGGACAGAAAGACAGAGGTCTTAGAGTCCTGAAATTCATTTGATGTGCATATGCAGAGGGCGCCTATGTGGCCATCAGGGAAATAGGCATCTGAAATAGGAACACAACATCTAATTTGTGCTATGCCTGGAAACTGAAATTTCCCACTTTAGGACTGCAATTGATGGTCATGTTTCTATTCAATATTTAGTAAGTGATTATTTAATTTTCTCTTATGTGTATTGTCCTTACAGGTTTCAGACCTTAAAATACTACGAGTACCTGGCCTTTGTTTCTGCAGTGGAGGAGATTAACAACAGCTTGGAGATCCTACCCAACATCACACTAGGGTTCCATCTTTATGAATCTTTGAACAATCCATTCTCAATGTTTTGGGCTGCCATGGGTATATTTTCAGGTATGGATGATGAGTTCCCAAATTACAGCTGCAAAACATCTGGCACTCTGGCTGCTGTCATTGAAGGCCTTTCACCAGAGGAATCAAGTCTGATGTCCAATATGTTTGGGATATATCACTATCCACAGGTCAGGGGGCTGCTTCATTTTCTTTTACTATATAATCCATCAAGAAGGAGGAAAGGAAGGAGAATCAGGTGGTGGCATTTGTTTATATCAAAAGACCATCAGGATTGAAGGTGTGGCTGCATAGCTATAGGTTTGCTTTTGCAGTGCACTTGACAAGTTAAGTGGTTGTCTCAGGAATCCACGCTAGACACCTAAGTTTCCCCATAGCCTATCTTCTCTCTATGACTTGCCCAGAAGATGGAAAAACAGAGACACCACACCCCCAGAAAAGAATATGCTCACTAACAGCAGTAGGGTGAACAACTGACTGTAAGAGCCTTGTTTACGAAATGTTAGTATGCGCTAATTGCTGCAGCGCTTAGGTTATTCCTAATGGCACATTTCTGTAATGTTTACTAAACATGGCCCTCATTCCAGTAAATAAGATTATTCGTTTTCATGTAGGCACATGTTTACTAGGCTACATGATCTGATAATGTGGCCAATATCATGCACTGTCGGCCCATGGTATCGGATAAAGCAGGCAGAATGCAGATAACACATACAGTTCAGCAAAGGGATGAGTGGGTAGGGAGTAGAGAGAGAGAGTAGGCATGGTGGCCAGTGACAGTCAGTACATCGGATATTGCCACATACTGGCTGTCATAACTGCCAATAGCAAGGCTGAGGCTACCACTGTTTCATGATGTGGAGGTAAGTGTAGCCACACTATTGGCATCCCAGCAGAGTGGCCGCTGTTGATGACACAGGCTGTAAGGTATGGTGGTGATCTCCCCCCGACCCACCTCCTGTTGCAAGGGGCTAAAGACCAAGATGAGCCATCCCATAGAGGATCCTCCCAATGATTGCCTCACCAACTTTCAGGACCTACCCCCTTTGGGGGCAGCACTGCAAGAGCGGTGCCTTTTTCTATGCCAACTGAGATATCTAGGAAAGGCGCTAAGGGGGACTTCTCCTGCCCTGATCACCAGTGGACCACCAGAAATTCCCTGCTAAGGCCTGGTATGAGGTTGACAGGGTGGCAGAGGGCAGGTTTGAAGCCCTTGTCCTTTGATGTCGGGATCAGCAGGGGTTTTACAGAAGGGGTTTTGCAGTGGACGCTGTCCAGAGGGCATAGGTTATGAAGGTGGGGGGGATCAGCATGGGGCCTCTATGAGGGGCTCATCCTCTTGGTGGCTCAGTTCGAGCAAGCTTGTGGAGCAAATTGGGGGGGGAGGGGGGGATGCGATTCATGGGAAAGGCCTGCATCGTCTACAGACTGGGAAGATATAGCGGTGACTTGCAGTTGTCCTTTCCTTGCTCCTTTGCTCTGGGTCCACATTCTGCCTGACATGGCAGTTAATGCAGGACTGTGCAGAAACTGCATGGCAGATGCTGGACACATTCCTTGCATTTACTGCACCACAGAGCATTTGCACCTACCAAGCTGACATTGTGGCATAAACTGTGCAATAACTGCAAAACCCTTATTGCTCCTTAGTAAACAGCCAAACAGCTCAGAGCAGATTATAATCAAATAGAATGCATAAAACATAAAATAAAAAGTTACACAAAAATCATCAAATTGAACATATAAAAAAATAAATAATAAATAAATAAATTATCTTATTAATTGCTATAAATTTTTAAAAATTTCAGAAAACGATTTGTACCAAGAAGTATGATTCTAAAATTTATGATTTTATATATTCAAGTACTTCTGAAAAAGAATGGCATCGTTATTCAAAAAAGATTTAGCTGGTTAGCAGGACCTGTTAGCTGGTTAAACCCCGCTATGACTGATATGCATTGACACTGTTTAGTGCCACTGAATGTTCCTAGACAGTCATAGAACAGTTGTTCCAAGAACCAAGCAGAGGGTACCTTACCCTTTTGGGCAGATATCTGATCATATTTTACCTGTTTTATTCACATTACACTGTCTTCTGGTCCTCATTATTATTATTATTATGGAAACTTACTATACTTCTGTGGCCGGGTAGCATCCAAGCGGTGTATAATAATTAAAATATATAACATAGGAAAAGGAAGCCAATTTTAGACAGGAAAAAAGATTAGCATAGGAAACAGTAGAAGTAACCTCCCACTCTAGACTAGGCAGTCCCCAAAGGCTGTCAGAAGTACCTTAAATTATTTTAGAGAGGACTCAGAGCATATATTAGAAGGAATAGAGTCCAAAGAGATAGAACCAAAAAAATAGAAAGCTGGATGTCTGGATGTTTAAATACAAGCAGCAAATATGGAAGGAGTAACAAGACGGTTTACATTCTGAGATTGAAGCAATCGCGACAAGCAGTACGGACTCAACAATGTGGAGAGATAGAGGGGATAGCCCATGTAAAAGGCCCTATGAGCTAATATGAGAACTTTAAAATGAAATCTAAAGGGAAGGAGAAGCCAATTGTAACGAGTAAACAATGGGGAGACACCATCATACCATGACACATTTGCCAGTAAATGGCAAATTCTGTACAAGTTGCAGGTTTTTTAGATTTGTGAAGCAAATACCGCAGTAGCTGGTGTTAATAATCGATGTGAGATATGATGAAGGTGTGAATATGTATTTTATTTATTTCTTTAACCTGTCTTCTATACCACCTTATCCTGGAATCAAAGCAGTTTACAATGAACTTTAAACTTGAAGAGGGCACATTTAACTTGGCATAGGGTATTTAACAGGGTAGTAGCTATATACAAGCAGTTTCACATATTTACGTGTTTACATAGGTTCTGCCCATGTATATCTGAGCAGGGTTATCATGGCTGTTTGATTAGTTCAAGGAGTCTTTGGTTGGGGCCAGTGAGAATAAGAGAGTGCAAAGCATCTGGAGCAAGCAGAGCCTGGAGGAGCGAATTTTGCTTAGTGAGAGAGATGAGGATGGAACTGTTGCAGCCACTTGTTAGTCAAAGGACAGCTGCATATTGAAAATTATGCCCAAGTGTGTCAGGGAAGTGAAGAGAGAGACAGAGAAAGTATGTCATCTGCATAACAAAAGGAGCTAAATACCGTGCCCCTGGATCAAAGTCAAAAGCTAGGCTAAGAATATATTAAAAAGGGTCAGGGAAAGAACTGAGACTAGTTACTGCCAATAAGGAATCATGACTAGATTGTACTCAAAAAGAATGCTCTTGGAGAAATTATGAAAACCAATTGAGCACAGAATCTGAAATGCCAGTGTCTGACAGACGTTGAAGTAGTAGACGATTGTCAATAACTTCAAAAACTGTCATAAGACATGACATCACGAAGCCCCAGTTTGCCTTTTTCGCAGGTTTGAAGTTGCCTCATACAACTCATAACATTGTAATCAGAAGACTAGAGCCCATTAAATATGCCTGCTTTTGGTCAGGTGTATCTTGATGCACTTTGGGTGAGATCATTCTCTATAGGAGAGCCATCTTCTTGGAGCACTTTACCTGCCAAGTTGTGAATAACTGAAGATACTTTGACTTTCAGAAGGAGGCTCAATATCTATTTATTTAACAGGTCTTTTATAATGCTTTATCATTTCAGTCAAAATGGTTTACATTGGAACTTAAACATGCACATTAAACAGGGACATTGATAACTTGGACTTTTCTGAGGCAATGGAGAGTTCAGTGATTTGCCCAAGGCCATGAGGTGTGCTAGTGGGAATTGAACCCTGGTCTTTTGGTTCTCAAGCCAGTGCTCTAACCATCAGGCTAATCCACTCCTTATGCAGGGTGTCCCAGATCTGAGTTGATAATTTAAAGCACCGAGCAATTGTTTATGGCTATCTATGTACTGTTTTTGAGATTTTATAATTCCATCTTCTGTTTTGTTATCTTATTTGTGATTTTATATCTTAAATTTCATTTTTGATTTGATTGTATGTTACACTGTGGTTATTTTCTAAGTGATTATGCATATGCTTTTGGAACTTGCATCGACTATAGATAGATGAGAAATAAATATGGATAAAAAATAAAGACAGGACTAGATGCAAGAGGTAGTTGTGGTGGGGCCACTGGGCAATAGTGATCACAGTGTCATCAATTTTATTATAAATGGAAGGAAGACACTACAAAATGCACTGATCGTAACACTTAATTTTAAAATGGGAGACTATGGTAAAATGAGGAAATTCATTAAGAAGAAAAAAAAACGAAAAGGAGCCAGCGTTAAACGTTTGAATGAGGTGTGCACAGTATTTAGAAAGACCATTTTAAAAATCTACATAAAATATATCCATACTCTGAAAAAGATTGAAAGAATAACAGTCAGTGTCCCATCCCTGTAAGTTAATTTTCAAAAGATAATTGAATTATGGGATGGGGGAACATTATTTTTTTCAATGTGCAGCAAGTTGCAATTATATGGCAAACAACTGATTATGTAGTTTCTCCAAGAACCAAAGAATTGGAGTGGAGGAGTGGCCTAGTGGTTGGGGCAAGGTACTTAAGGTTGGGGGTTCAAATCCCACTAGAGGACAGCAACCTTGGGCCAGAAGGACTGGGGTTTCTAGTCCCACAGGTGCTCCTTGTGGTCTTGGGCAAGCCACTTAACCCTCCATAGCCCATGTTCCCTGTAAAATAGTTATCTCCAAGTTATAATGCCCTGTTCAATGTAATTTCAGTTTGTTCAATGTAAACCACACTGATGCAGAATAGCACAGTATATAAGAGCATGTAAATAAATAAATAAAAAATTATGGGAGCACTGCCTAGAACCCATTATCATACATCCTTAAATATGGAAAACAATTAGATAAAATACTGGCAGGTAAATATTCTAGCAGATTTAACAAATTTATTTAAAAGAACAAGTCAGTATTGCACTCCCACTGGAGGACATGTGTATTAATAACTATTTTCCTGGGTAAATGGACTTTTTGGAAATTGCCTCCCCTTTCGTATATACACATTGTTCCCTAATGCATGGAGGCATTTGTGGAGGTAGAAAGAGAGTGGAGAATGCAACAGGGCACACTGAAAAAAAGCAGGTGTAGATCTCTTCAAGTACTTTATCCCTTGCAAATGTCAAGAGGAACACAGAGACATTGTTACTTTAATAACTCCTCACCCACTCACAATTTTTGCAACTTGGAAAAAACAATATCAATGTTAGTAGCATAACACTCTTCAAAATGGTTGTAGTACATCTGCAGATATATTATTCCCGATAGCTGACCTCAATAGTCAAGGCCATAGAACAAGAACAAGAGATGCCGATTTACCACTCAAATCAACAATACGTTACCTAGGCGTTATACTCGATCAGCAACTTGAGTTCAAAGAACATATAAAAAATACAGTTAAAGCCATCTATCACAAGATCAGAATTCTATGACACCTCAGACCAATGCTTGAACCACACGACTTCCGAACAACCTTCCAAGCGTTGGTCACCCCACACTTCGACTATGCAAATATTGTGTTACAGGGCCTACCCAAGAGTACGCTTAATCCACTACAATTGGCCATGAATACGGCTGCCAGAGTTCTACACGGAGCCCCAAGGAGACATCATATCACTCCCATCTTATATGAACTTCACTGGCTCCCGATATCATATAGGATTTTATACAAAGCCCTCCTCATCACCTTCAAGGCAGTTCACCAAATCTCATCATCATTATTATCTGACCTCCTGCATCACTCACAAAGCTCCAGATCCCAACGCTCCGCAACGGAAAACACACTAATGATCCCAAAATACCTAGCAAAACTCAGCCAGACAACTACCACAAGAGCATTCTCATCCTTCGCCCCTAGATGTTGGAACATGCTGCCACCCAACATCAGTTCACAAAAGGACCTCTCACAATTTAGAAAAGCTCTAAAAACACACCTCTTCCTACAACACTTCCCTCAGAGTATGAACTCCCCAAGCCATTCCCTCCCAACACGAACCAATGATCATGGTTAGTCAAGTAAACCCCTAACCTCATTTCTCACCCCATATCAAACCCTCTTAGACCCCCAAGCTTTAGAACTATAAACATATGATATTTTGCTGTAAATAGTTTGAATTCTGGTTATTTATTTAACCCCAGTTATCCATGTTCATTCCCTGTTATCTGTAAACTTAATATATGTTCATGCTTAAGTACAATTTGTTAAAATGTAAACCGTGCTGATGATGAAGAGTGCGGTATATAAAAGCTGTTAAATAAATAAATAAATAGGTTCTTATGCAATTCTGAAATCACACCACAACATGCATCTCCATTGTTCTGCCCAGGCCACGCCTCCACCACACCCCTGTCCTACATGCCTATGCTCACACCGGAGGCGTCAATAGACCCAGGATTCTGAAATGGATCCATGGCCGTCTCTGTAATTTGCACATATGAATGCCTTTCAAATAATACCCGTTAAGTGAAGACGCATGATGACAAAGATAATGATGCATTAATAATTTTTTCTAAACAGATTAGCTTCAATTCAGAGAACCTTTTCATGAGTGACACAGTCAAGTTCCCTTATTTCTATCGGACTGTTCCCAGTGAACTGCACCTCTGCACTGGGATTCTCAGGTTACTGAAGTATTTCGACTGGACCTGGGTCGGTATCATCGCACCTGATGATGACAGCAGCCTGAGAGCCGTTCAGATCCTGAAAGAAGGGATTGGGCAGAATGGTGGCTGTGTCGCATTCGTAGAAACCTACAGTCACACTCAAAGCACTTTTGTAATCCCAGAAAAGATAGATAAAATTAATGAGGCCATCCGTGTGTCATCAACTAATGTGATCATTGTCTATGCTAACACAGATGATTCCGTTTTGTTTGCTAGAATAAACTTTCTGCAGAGAACTGGTAAGGTCTGGATCACGAAAAGTGTACTGGATTTGTACTCGACTAACAGATATGAATCTAATGTAACAAGTAGTGCCTTGTCTTTCATAATTGCTAAGAAGAATATTCCAAGTTTTACAAAATTTATCCAGGAGGTGAACATTACCATGTTGCCACGTGATTATCTCCTTCGATTCTGGTGGAACGGCCTATGTGACAGTGAGTGCCCCAAAAACATCAAAAGATCTTGCAGTGTTGATAAACAAATGCCCTTTTACAGACACTGCTACGTTAAATACTTTGCAGGCAGCTATCATGTATACAATGCTGTGTACGCCCTGGCACACGCACTGCATGACATGCTCATGTCTGCCTCTGGAAACACCACCACATGGAGAGGAGATATGGAGAGATTGTCGGATTATTTGCCTTGGAAGGTAATATCATATGTAACAAGAGAAATGCTACACTGAGAAAAAAAAAAGAAAGGTTTACAACTGCAAACATGGAAGGGGAGAACCCATAACAGAGGTAGGGTGTTCTGGAGACACTGATTCCATATGGCGACAGAGTGTTTGTCATTTTAAGAGGCTTTGCAAGTAAAATAGCTGAAGAGTCACAGTACAATGCATGTAGGCTTGTTACACCAGAAGACATTATAGAGTTAAGGAATGACGCACGTTTCTGTTATTTATAATGAAGCATAACTGGGGTTTGAACTGCTGGGTGGCAGTGTGGTAGCACAGTCACTTAGAAACCTGTTCCAAAGCTAATTTATCGGAGAGATTTTATCTCACCAGACCAGTAACCTAGTGAAGATAAGCTTAATATATTATGTAAAGATAAGTGTGTGTCTTGTATGCCAAAAACCAAGAAATCTTTAATCTAGCCCTTGCCCCAACTTTGCCTTAACACTGTCTAGTCATACATTGCTCTGGTACCACGGTGCTTTTAGCACGATCACATTTTGGCTATGCGCTCCCAGCTACTGAGTGGTCAAAATTCTCCATCTCTGTGGATAATTTCCTCAGCTCGCAACCTCGGGGCAATCTTTGACTCCTCCCTCTCCTCTACACACATCCAACTGATAGCTAAATCCTGTTGTTTCTTTCTCTAACACATCAGCAAAACTCACCCCTTTCTTTCTGAACACACTATTAAGACACCTATTCACTCTAATCACCTCCCGTCTAGACTACTGCATCTTTCTCCTTGCTGGTCTCCCTCTGAATCATGTCTCTCACCTTCAATCTGTTCAAAACTCAAGTGTGTGGCTAATTGTCTGTCAGCCTCAATATGCTCATATCACCACTCTATTAGAGTTGCTTCATTGGCTTCCTATCCATTTCCATATCCAGTTCAAACTTCTCCGAGTGACCTATAAGTGCAGCCATTCTGCTGCTCCTCACTACCTTTCCTCTCTTAGACCTCCTCAAGAACTCCATTCTTCTGGCAGATCCCTTCTGTCTGTGCCCTTTTCTTCCACTGCCAACTCCAGATTTTGATCCTTTCACCTTGCTGCTCCTTATGCCTGGAACAAACTACCCGAGTCTATGTGTCAGGCTTCATCTCTAGTCCTTTTCAAATCCAATCTGAAAACTCACCTCTTCGAGGCTGCTTTTGGATCCTGATCAGCTTAGTCTCCTATGTATTTCCTTACCATAGCCCTAAATGCGTCCTCGTCCTCAGCTGTTGTGTTGTCTGTCTTATCTAGATTGTAAGCTCTGATGAGCAGGGGACCGTCTTTTACATGTGCCTGTGCAGTGCTGTGTACGCCTTGTAGCACTATACAAATGATCAGTAGTAGTAGTAGAGGCATTCACTCTACACTAAATCCTACGCTATCATAGTAACATAGTAAATGACAGCAGATAAAGGCCGGTATGGTCCATCTAGTCTGCCCAGTAAGATGGCAAGAGTAGGTGCACCTGCCGCTCCGTGCAGGTCACCCCTCCCCATGTCTTTGTTTAAGGGGAGAACCCACCGCTCCGTGTTGGACTCCCCTGTATGTTGAGAAATTAGTTAGTTAAGTTTATTTTTATTTTATCCTGTTGCTGTAAAGGGAGCCACTGTGT
Source organism: Ichthyophis bannanicus (assembly GCA_033557465.1). Taxonomy (NCBI): domain Eukaryota; kingdom Metazoa; phylum Chordata; class Amphibia; order Gymnophiona; family Ichthyophiidae; genus Ichthyophis; species Ichthyophis bannanicus. The sequence continues at coordinate 58,264,858 of CM066051.1, read as the reverse complement.
CTGTCCCATGCCATTTTGAACTCCGTCACTGTATTTGCCCCCACCACTTCCATCGGGAGGGCATTCCAAGCATCCACCACCCTTTCAGTGAAAAAGTATTTCCTGACATTGACTTTCAATTTACCCCCTTGCAGCTTCATGTTATGCCCTCTAGTTTTACAGCTTCCCCGTCTTTGGAAGAGGTTTGTTTGTTCATTATTTCTCTTTAAGTATTTAAGGGTTTGAATCGTATCTCCCCTGTCCCTCCTCTCCTCCAAAGTGTACATATTTAGGTCTTCAAGTCACTTCTCATAAGACTTCTGACGCAGGGGCTCCAAATCATTTTGGTCGCCTTCCTCTGAACAGTTTCCAGTCTTTTTATATCCTTTGCAAGATACGGTCTCCAAAACTGAACACAGTATTCCAAGTGAGGCCTCACCAGTGACTTATACAGTGGCATTAGTACCTCTTCTGCTGGTAATTCCTCTTTCTATGCAACCCAACATCTTTCTGGCTTTTGCCACTGCCTTGTCGCACTGTTTTGCCACCTTGAGATCTGCAGAAATAATCACACCAAGGTCCTTCTCCTGTTCGTGCATACTAACCTCTCGCCCCCTATCGCGTACTTTTCCCCTGGATTTCTGCTTCCCAAGTGCATGACACTGCACTTCTTCACATTAAATCTCAACTGCCAAGCATTAGACCATTGCTCCAGCTGCTGTAGATCTTTTCTCATGTTATCCACTCCCTCAGGGGAGTCCACTCTGTTGCAAATTTTCGTGTCATCTGCAAAAAGACAGACTTTTCCATGCAGTCCTTCAGCAATATCACTCACAAATACATAGAACAGAGCCGGGCCCAGGATCGAACCCTGGGGCACCCCGCTAATCACCCTCCTTTCATCCGAGTGAGCTCCATTTACCATCACCTTCTGTCGCCTGTCAGTCAACCAATTTCTGATCCAGTTCACCACCTTGGGACCCATCCCCAAACTACTGAGTTTATTGATAAGCCTCCTATGAGGAACAGTATCAAAGGCTTTGCTGAAATCCAGGTAGATGACATCCATCACATGCCCCTGATTTAGTTCTCTGGTTACCCAGTCAAAGAACTCAATCACATTTATTTGGCAAGATCGTCCTTTGGTAAAACCATGTTGCCTCAGATCATGCAACCTGTTGGTTTTGAGAAAGTCCGCTATTCACTCTTTCTGAAGCACCTCCATTACTTTTCCCGCCACTGAGTTAAGGCTCACAGGCCTGTAGTTTCTCACTTCTTCCCTGTCACCACTTTTGTGAAGAGGTACCACATCTGCCCTTCTCCAGTTCTGAGGAACTACTCCTGTTTCCAAGGATCTGTTGAAAACATCCTTTAACGGCCCTGCAAGAACCTCTCTGAGCTCTTTCAGTATCTTGGGATGTATCCCATCTGGTCCCATGGCCTTGTTCACTTTCAGTTTTGCAAGTTGTTCTAACACATCATCTTCAGTGAATGGTGTGGTATCTACTTCATTCCCATTTTTATATTTGGGATTCACAGATGGTCCTTTGCAAGGATTTTCTTTAGCAAAGAACAGAGCAGAAGCATTTGTTTAGCAATTTTGCTTTTTCAATGTCACTTTCCACAAATCCATTCCCAGCACTTCTGAGTCCTGCAATTCCATCTCTGATTTTCCTCCTCTCCCAAATATACCTGAAGAACGTTTTGTCGCCACCCTTCACCTCTTTAGCCATCTTTTCCTCTGCCTTTGATTTTGCTTTCCTTATTTCTCTTTTTGTCTCTTTTAGTTTGATCCTGTATGCCTTACTGTGTTCCTCTGTTTGCAAGCTTTTGAATTTTGTGAAAGCTGTGTTTTTTGCCTTTATTTGAGCAGCCACTTCTTTGGAGACCCAAATAGTTTTCCTTCTCCTCTTGTTTTTATTTACTTTCCTTACATATTTATCTGTTGCCCCTTTTATTGCCACCTTTAGTTTAGCCCATTGCAATTCCACTTCCCTTATCCCCTCCCACCCTGCCAACTCCTCCTTCAGGTACTTGGCCATTTTACTGAAGTCGGTGTTCTTGAAGTTTAGGACTATGAGCTTGCTATGACTGGACTGCACCTTGGCTTTTATCTCAAACCACACCGTGTGATGATCGCTGCTGCTCACAGGGGCACCCACCCAGACATTCGACACGCTCTCACTGTTGGTGAGCACTAAATCCAGCATTGAGCTACCAAGCTTTAGTAAACTGGCCCCTTGGTTTCATAGGAGCACGTTTACTAAAGTGTGGTAAACGTTTGCACTTAGTGCACCGTAGTTACCAAAGATAAGGTGTGGTAAATGCAAATCCCTTGCAGTAAATGCAGGAAGTGTGCCCGGCGTCTGCCCTGTATTTACTGCACCGCCAGGCAGACACTCACCGTATGGCCTGAATTCCCTGTCTTGGCAGCTAGTACAGGAGCACTGGTGCCATCTGCCAAGGCAGAGAACACAGGCCAGGCAACGAAAAGAAAAGAAAGAACAAGAGTCATGAAGTCACAACCCCACTGATTCATTCCCTCCCACAACCTGCAGTGGCACACAAAGTCCCACCCAACACAAGCACAGCACAAACCCCCATCTACAGCACCCCCCATTGTAAAACATTATAAATGGATAAAATGAAAGCCCTCCCCTGTGACCCCCCCCCCCCCAAGCCCTAATAGAGCACCCACAAGCAAGACCTACACCCTGACCCTCAACCAACCCCATGTCTTACCCAGGAGATCTCTGGTGTCTAGTGATCATTGAGGCAGGAGCAGTCCCTCTCCAATCCTGTTGAGGCTGTCAAAATGGTAGCTATGACCCTAGAGGTATTCTTCTGCTACTACCACTAGGGGTTTTTCTGGTGTGTTGGCTCTCACTGGATTACAGGCTGACTCTGTCCTTGTCCTGCCCCATTGTGCTGAAAGAAGTTAGCTTGGGACTTTTACCACATTGCTTTTAGCGCATTGATAGTGTCAATTTGGGACTGCACTAATGCTTAGTGGGCGCTAAAATGTGCAGTGACCATTAGCACACTTCAGTAAACATGCCCATTAGTCACACACTTTCACTAATACAGAGAAGAGCAATTGCTAGCTAAACCAGTTCACTCAAGCAAATGACTATTTAGCCTGGTAAACCGCTTTGCCAATTTCCCCTATTATGATTAGCTTTAGTCCCTTTCTTTCCCTTCAATCTTATTTCTAAGTTTTATTTTTTGTTATATTTGAATTCAGTTTTAAAAATATCTGATCCTTGTATAATTGGTTTGATTTATTTTTTTGAACTTACAATCCAACATGGCGGTTAATGACACTACTGAAACTTTATTCCTAATTCTTTAGCTTCATCATTATCTGAAGAATGTCCGCGTTAAGAACATTCTGGGTGAAGAGTTCTTTTTTGATCAGAATGGCGACTTATCCATTGGCTACAATATTACAAAACTAGTCTCTCTACCCAATAGGGAGATAATTTATGAAACTGTGGGAAGCTACAACCCTCATGCTCTCCCAGGGAAGGAATTCATCATCAATGAGAAAGACATTCTGTGGGAGAGCGCGTTCGCACAGGTCAGATTTAAGAAACCTTAAGAGTATGATGGAAAGCATTGAACTCTGCGGGTATCATGTATAATTTTGACTGCTATTATGTCATTGGTTTCTGACAATTCTACCCCATAATAAAATAACAGAACAGTATACCTTGCAAAGAGGTTGCAAACTGATAACATAAAGAAATTTTTGTTCAGAGAGGGTCCCCTCCCCCCCCCCCGCCCCTGCTTTTAAAGTTTGAATGGACAGAGAGAAAATTGCAGGGCATTGGCAAAATACTGGAGGGAGGTAAGATTGCATGGGCAAAGGGGGGTCTTTGCTCCTCTGGCTTTCTTCCCACTTTGTCAAGAAGGTGGGAGGGCTGAAAGGCTCCACGGTTTTTATTATTTATGAAGTGGGTGGTACAGGACTGTAAAAATGCAATATGTGCCTGTGAGCCAATGCTGACTCCTGCAGACTCTGCAGTTCCTGGGTTTTCTTGGCAGTGTAAGCAGAAGTAGATTGCCAGGCCTTTCTTCAAAGGCAATGGAGGGTGCAGTGACTTGCCCAAGGACACAAGGTATGCCATTGGGAATTAGGGTTGCCAACTGGCTCCAGATGTTTGATCCCATCCTGGGTTTACCCCATTACATGCAGGGACTATGGAGTGCAATGGAGAAATCAGAACGACATATCCCTGCATGCAATGAGGTAAACCTAGGACTGGATAGAACCTGTCGGGCACATCTGGAGCCAGTTGACAAGCCTATTGGGAATAGAATCCTGGTCTCTTGGCTGCCAAAGCAGTACTCTAACCACTAGGCTACTCTTCCACTCCAGCAAAGGACTAAGTGGCCCTTTTATTAAGGTGCAGTAAGAGTTGGAACTTGCTGCATATTAGGAGCAAAAGCTAATGTATGCTAAGGAGAGCCAACCTAAGCTAACTGTTAGGGGTATGGCCAGAATGTTCCCAGCAGTTACTGCACTGAAAAACTATCCTAACACCTGGCCGTGGCATTCAAAATGAAGCAGGTGCACTTAAAGCCACCCGCTGAAGTAATGTTAAGTGCACTCACACTAAATGCAACTTTGACCATTAGTGTGCAGTATTTACCCCCATGCTAACTACAATATTCAGTCAGCATCAACTGTCTACCCTTAACTCACCCAGTCACTGCCCCATCACACAATGCGCAGTTAACATTTATTTATTTATTTATTTACTTCTCTTATATACCGCGCTATTAAAATCAGTGCGGTTTACAATTGAACAAAAACATACTGCAATGTCACATGACAATTGAGTTTTTTACATTGAACATGGACGAGATAACCTGGAGGTAACAGGGGTAACTAATTACAGAGTAATTATTCATGGAGTATGGTGAGAAATTATACATATAGTATGGTGAGAAATTATACATATAACATGGGAATTAACACATGGTAACGGTCATGCCAGCATGATAACAGTTACCATACCTCCCAGCTAACAATTACTGCATGCTGATTTCTTGGTTATATCATAACATCTGATAGTTCTCTTGCACAACCTTTACAATGATCAAGAAGCAATAGTTCATACAGACCAAGGAGAAACAGAATGGTTTAAAATCAGCAAAGGCTGCATACTTTCCCCTATCTCATTAATTTATATGCAGAACAAATCATCAGAGAAGCAGAACTGTATGAAGACAACCGAGTTGTGAAGATTGGTGGAAGACTCATCAACAACCTTTGCTATGCTGATGATACCACATTACTGGCTAAAAGTGAAGACAATCTGAAACATCTGCTTCTCAAGATCAAGCAACATACTCTTAAAATGGGCCTGCACCTTAACGTAAAGAAGACAAAGATCCTGACAACTGGCAAAATCAATAAGTTCATCATTGATGGAGAAGAAATTGAAATACTTGACAACTTTAACTACTTGAATCAATAATGAACAAAGAAATGACAAGCTGTCAAGAAATCACTTGGCAAAATGGCTATGAAGGACCTAGAGCAGAGATGTCTCTCTCCATATAAAGATTCGACTTGTCCAAGCCATGGTATTTTCAATAAAGTCATAGGGATGCGAAGGTTGGACAGTGAAAAAGATAGGAAGAAAATCGATGCCTTTGAATTATGGTGCTGGTGACAAATACTGTATGTACCATGAACTCCTCAAAGAACAAACCAGTCAGTACTAGAGGAGATCAAAACTAAGCTTTCTTTAGAAGCTCAAATGATAAGACTTTGACTTTCATACTTTGAACACATCATGCAAAGAGAGAGATTGTTAAAGAAAGATATCATGCTTGGCAAGGTAGAAGGTCAACGTAAAAGAGGAAGGCCAGCAATAACAGCAGCTATGGGTGCCGCTGTATCAATAGTGAGCTGCCTAACTGAAGACTGAACACAGTTTAGGTCAACTAGTCAGGGGGTCGCCATGAGTCGACACCAACTTGAGAGCACTTAACAATAACATTACCAATGTTATTGTGTTTTTGCTTGGAGTGACGTCCTGAACTTGTTTTTTTCCATCCCTCCTCCTCTTTCCCTAGTTTAAATGTTTGTCCACATATTGCCTGGATTTTTCACTAAGAATCCTTTTTCCTTCCACAGAGAGATGCAGTCCATCAACACAGTATAGCCTCTTGTTATTCCATCTATTGCCCCAGTTGCCTAAATCTCTAAATCCTCCTCATTACACCAGGTTTGGAGCCACATATTAAAGCTGGTTATGTGATGCAGCCTCTCTTCCCTCTTATCATAACAGGTAGAACCTCTGAGAACGCTATACAGTTGACAATGGGTTTCCCTCCCAAAATCTAGAAGTCCCTTTGTACTGTAGAGATACTGTTTCTAGACAGATCATTTGAACCCAAGTGGATAACAACATCAATTTTGGAATGCTTACTTTCCACACTGATGATGCTAATAATTTGGTTTGCATTTCTGCTGGCTGAAGAACCTGGGAGGTATTTGACCATCTTCTGTCCCTTGGACTGTGTTTCATGTTAATCCCTCTAAGGAGTCTCCAAGTAATAACAGTTTCCTGTTTTGTGATTTTTTTTGTTTATATTTGGGCCATTACCAGTAGATTGGGTGTTAACTGGTCACTGCAGTTTCCACTAATTGGTACTTTCATTTTCCAAGACAGAGAAGTCATTATGCCAGTCTATCTCTTGATGGAGAGGGTGCCTACATGTTACAGGTCACAGCCTACCAGAGCCCACTGTGATCGATTTGTTCCTGGGATGTTTGATTCTTTGAGGGAGGGGTAGTATATTGTTTTCAATTTGTACCCTAAGGGAGGTGTGTTTCATTGCAGCTAATTCTTCTCTTCATAGAGTCAATCCTTTATTCATAGCAGATAGCTTGAAACATATAGGACAAGCTCTAAGGCTCCAAATGATTCTTCTTAGAAAGAAGGCACCACAGCTATTGCATTGAATACATGACATGTTTATTGAGAGACTTATAAAACAGTATTAACAAAAGGAGAAAAGGAGGGCTTTCCACTTAATTAGAGATATCTATGACACAAAGACTATATAGGCAAATGCAACTCTGGGGTAGGTGGAAATTTAAGTGTTGCAGGCCAGTAGACCTTATAGGAATTAAGGGTACACTCAAGTTTCTGATTTAAAAAGGCTAGGCAAGGAATACAGACAAGCTAGATTTTCCTAAGCTTCTAACCAAAATATAGGTTGTTTGCCCCCAGAATGTAGGTGTAGAGGACTGTGAACAGGTAGAAATTTGAAGGGAAAAAAAACAAACCTTCCTCCTTCGCAGAAAGAACAAAGAGGAAAAGCAACTACTCTAACACACCACAGTGTATAAATAGTATTATAAGGGGTCAAGACCAGTAATAAATAGTCAATGGAAAATCTATATCAAAACCAGCCAAAAGGTAAAAAGTTAGAATAAATTAGCTGTGCAGATTCTCCTGAAGCACTGAGGATGAGTTCCAGCCATTCTCCCTTTTCTTCTGTCTCCCATTAAACTGGTTTCATTTAACCCCTTACTGCCCTTCGTCTCCCTTTCCTCTGCACTCCCTGCCTCTCAATAGTCTCCTTTCTTAGCCCTTTCTCTTTGTGTTCTTATACTACACTGTTCTCTTATCGCTAAACCTCACAAATCCTAGGGTCTTTTTGCTCCTATCTTCATCACCCTATGCCTTCCTCCTCCACTTCTCCCTCAATGACTCCTCTATAAATCTCCCAGTCTTCTCCACATAAGACCCTTTGAATATGCTCCCTGAAGTCACAAAGAAGGCAATGAAATCATCATCAGGATAATTCAAAAATTATATTCTGCCTCTGACCACCACAGGGGAAATGTTATGCTTAATAGAGAGAACACACATACTGTCTCATGCTTTTCAGTCAAATGATTCATTTTTAAAAGCAGTCTGTAGAATAATGAGAATCTGTACCCACATTTCCAGTTCAAGTTGAATTTCAGATTCTAGAAGCTTAAATGGCATATATAGACAGAATGTGAAATATATATTTTAACAATCCCAACTCATAATTATATCAAATTGTCACAATTTCGCTTTCAATGTTTAGATACCTCCCTGGGGTAAATGCAGCCAAAGCTGTCTTCCGGGCTTCAGGAAACTACTGAGGGAAGGAGAGCCTGTTTGCTGCTATGACTGTGTTCCCTGTTCAGAGGGAGAGATCTCCAACCAAACTGGTGGGTAATATCATATAATATGGCAATATTCTAAGCCCATCACTGTGGGTTATTCAAGAGTGCGGTATATAAGAAACTTTAAATAAATAAATAAATATGTGATAGGGATGTGCATCATTTGAAATGAAATGGGAAATGTCAACAAAATTTCCTATTTTGTTTCATATCATTTTCAAACAATACACAATGGGAAATGACAAAATTTTCATAATTTTCCATTTTTCGTTAATTGTGCGGTCTATTGGAAAAAGTTCTTATTATCACACGACAGAGTGTACTACATATGGAAAACAGAAAATGACAAATAAAAACATGAGAAACAAAACAAAAATGTAACTAAACAAACCACAAAACAAAATGAAATGAAATTTTTGGAGTTGCACACCCCTACTATGTTCTTGCTTTGTGAAACTCAGAGATGTGCCAAAATTATGCAGAATACCAAGTCTACATTAGCCATGGTCACTCGTTCTCCTGGATAGCATGGTTATCCTCCTTTCTTTGTAGTTTGCAGGGGTGCGCAGGCCAAAAACTGGCATTACAGCGAAATGCTGTCAGCGTCGGGGCATTGAGACTTTCCCGGAAGATTGAATGGAGCTATGAATCAGAAATAAGTGTGCTGAGAGGCTTTTCTAGACACAATGATGGCAGTCTAAAGGGCAATAATTGAGAGGCTTGAAATGTATGGGCCAACTTTATAAAAGCCCTTTGTTTCTATGCTGAGGCCTTTTCCTCTCATGCTTTGGATATATGTGAAGTAATAGCCGTTGTCTTTTTACTTTCTCTGCTTTTATAAGGGGCTATTTCATTTGTGGAGCTTACAGCATGTGTCTATGGCTCTCACCTGGCCCCAGATCTGCCCCATTGTTGCTATCTTGTCCTGGTTTTACAATATTATATGCAGGGACCTGTAGCCCTGCTGTCACTATGGACTACAATAGAGAGATCAAAACTACTGTCCCTGCATGCCATGCTGCAAACTGACGATTGAATCCAACTTGGCAGCCATATCAGCAGCCTGGTGGCAATGCAACGTTTACCCAAACAGCAGAAAAGGGACTCTGTTCCAGGAGCGAGAGATCAAACCAGTCCTGGATATCTGACAATTGTAATCACAGCCATGATGGGCTATGCAACACTGGTTCCAATGGATTACAACATGGACTACAAGTACCATCCTGAAACGTGATGAGAATGGAGCAGCAGAATTGGCAACAGATAGCACACCTGCATGTGGACTGCATGGCTACACTGATATTGTACAAACAATAGCCTGGCCAATCTCTTGTTGCACTGGGAGTGGAGGAGTAGCCAAGTGGTTAAGGCTAGAAGGATTATGGTTCAAATCCTAATTGAACTTCTAGTGGCCTTCACAGAGATGTAGAGACATATAGTTACCGGCATAGCATCCCAGGCCTGAGGGTGGCTGTGTAAAGATAGGGTGCCTCATTTCAGTCAAACATTAAACCCTGAGGTTGTATCCCATTCACACCCATCAAGTGACTGTCAGGGTTAATAGTGGATGATACTTAGCCTCTTAATCACTGCATGATGGTCACACAGCGGCAAATATGTTCATGGAACTTCCAAGCTATGAGTGATGGATGTCCAAGTCCAGCATATATAGCAGTCTCATATACCCCACGACTCCTGCAGACATTTGACTCGTGCATACATGATGTATCATAAGGAAAGGAATGGAAAATAAAACAAGATATTTTATGTTTGAATATTTTTATTGTCAAAAGATATTTTAATGCTTCTATATCGTTCCATGGTGAGAACGTACCTTGAATATTGTGTGCAATTCTGGCCACCGTATCTTAAAAAGGATATAGCGATATTAGAAAAGGTTCAGAGAAGAGCCACCAAAATGGTAAAGGGGATGGAAGGATACTCCTATGAAGAAAGGCTAAAAAGGTTAGGGCTCTTCAACCTGGAAAAGAGACGGCTGAGGGGAGATATGATAGAGGTCTATAAATTAATGAACGGAGTGGAACGGGTAAACGTAGATCGATTGTTTATGCCATCAGAATATGGAAAGACTAGGGGAAATGCAATGAAGCTACAAGGTAAACTATTTAAGACTAATACAAGAAAATATTTTTTCACTCAACGTGTAATCAAACTCTGGAATTTGTTACGGAGGATGTAGTAAAGGCTGTTAGTATAGCTGGGTTTAAAAAAGGTTTGAACAAGTTCCTGGAGGAAAGGTCCATAAACCATTATTAAGAAGGGACCCAGGATAGCAATGCTTGACCCAGTACAAGCACTGTGGAACCTGTGTCTTTTGGGGAAACTGCTAGGTACGTATAACCTAGATTGGCCACTGTTGGAAACAGGATACTGGGCTTGATGGACCTTGGTCTGACCCAGTATGGCATATCTTATGTTCTTATGTCCCTGCAGTCTTGGGGATGCCCCGTGGTGCTGGGCATTGGCGCCTGCTGCGTGGCAAGGAAGGCAATGAAATTGCACTTCAGTGCCATCATCTTGTTTTCCCACTCAGGAGGTGCAGGCTTCGTCATGGATACCGGTGTCACCGGATCCGAGGCCAGTGAGGAAAGGGAGTCCTCGATGAGACAGGCCTCATTGGTCTGGGACCTGTTGACAGAAGCCTCCACGTCCGTTCAGAGAACCTTTGCTGGCCACTCCTGCTCCGATTTCTCGAGTTCTCTCCACGGGCTGCAGGACCTGGCGTGGGACTTGCCCAGCATGTCCAAGTCCCAGGATGAGGTCCTTGAGGATTTTTTTTTCTTTTTCTGTTCCCACTCTGTTAGAATGTCTGCTGTCCTGGTTAAGTGCCGTGGGGGTATTACATAACTCTGAGGACCTGTGCAGGGCCTTGAAGTGTGAGGCTACCGGGGATACCAGGATAGTCTGACCTGTGGAAGATATTGTCCTGCTTCTGCTGACTACACTGGATGGCCTTCATTGACATCTTTTTACAGAGGGCGCAGACCTCTGGGTCATCATCGACCCTTAGACACCGGAGGCAGCAATCGTGTGTATCAATAAGTGACATGTTTTTTCTGCACCAATCACACTTCTTGAACCTGCTGGCCACCAGTGGAAAAAGAACCTCGGCAAGGTTGAAGACCCTCAAAGCTGCCAGTGAATGGAAAAAGGTGTGAATCGCGCTGGAGAAAAAAAATGATTACAGATCCAAGACGCGATGCCGGGGCAATTGAGCTTGGAGTCGGGAAAGGGACCAGTTGCAACTGGAGAAAGGAAAGGGTATTTTTCACACAAATTAAGTAACATTTTCTGGGGTCTCCGCAGAAAAAAGGAGACTGAGCAGGATGGCACCCTTGGGCGGGAAGGGGACACACATGCGTGATGGCATCTCCCAAAGGCTTTTTTTGAAAGCTGGGGAGATGCTTCCACGGGGCTCTATCAGCACCAACATCACCCATATGTGAGGACTGACTTCCTGCTTGTTCCTGGAGAACTATTGCTAGGACTATAACCGCTGTTTGATATCTCCATAGTCACAGTTAACTTTGAAACCACTGCGAGCAAGCAGAAAGGTATAAACCATTCAAGCATTTTTCACTTTATTGTATAGTTTCTTGATGATCTTCTCATTTGGTGTCCCAGAAGGATCAGCATTGTTATTTAATATCTATATTGCTTCAGTTAGCAAAGTGTTTACTGGCCTGAATCTTGCCTTTTGGATCTATGCTGATGATATTCAATTTTTTGTTTCAAGTGATTCCACTATTGAGGAAACTCTTGATTTGGCAGTTTTATAAATATTGACTGTTACTTGGCTGACACATAATAGGCTTATGTTCAGTGTTGGTAAGACAGAGATTTTATATGTCTTGGGATTCTTCTCCATTGACTTAAATGCAATTAAAAGTTGATGACTGGATGCTTTCTGTCTGTACTCAACTTAGGAATTTAGCTTTGATTTTGGATAGCCAGTTGTCATTGGTTCCTTGTATTCAAAGATTATCTAAGGCTGCTTTCTTTAAATTGAATATCATTTATAGATTAAAACCATTCTAAGCAGAAAATAATTTTCACACAATAGTGCAAACTCTTGTCTTATCTTCTCTTGATTATTGTAACAATTTATTTTTAGGTTTACCCATATGAGTGATTCAGTTGTTACAATTAGTGCAAAATGCTGCTGCATGAGTTAAGAGCAAGTTGTGTTGAACATATTACGCCTGACTTGCAACAGTGACATTGGTTACCTATTGAATGGTTTCTGCTTATTGTTTTTAAAACCTCTTAATCGGGTAGCACCACAATGTTTTTCATCGATTTTAAGAATTTATTGTCCACCACGCACTTTGCGTTTGCAGACTACTTTTCAGTTTGAAACTCCGTCGTTTCCTAAGGTGCACTTTTGGGAGTTTATGCAGAGGATGTTTTCGATGGAAGCACCTAAGCACTGGAATTCCCTTCTGGTAGAGATGCGCCTCTTGTCTGATATAGGAGTATTAGGAAGCAGCTGAAGACCCATCATTTTGAAAAAGCATATGCAGCAATTCAGTTAGGTAATAATTTAGCTGTTTTATGTTCTTGAGTATTGTAATATAAGTTGAGTTATCATGTGTGGGGTTTTTTTGTGCTTGCCTAGTTTGTGCGTAATATACATCTTTTTAAATAAATAAATACATAAAATTATTAATTTTTCTGGAGCAACATAATCCACAGAAAACTATGGAAGACTTTCTTTACTTGACAAATTTCATTTCAGCACTGAAGGTGATTGATTGTATTGATTAAAGTTTATTTTTAGCTACATATGAATGCCTATGCTAGCCAGCAAAGTATTGAATATAGTTCAGATGGATTAGAAGGGACATATTCTACCACCTATTAGCCGCTAGTGGAGGGCTTGAATCAGTTAAGGTCAATGAGTTACAGTAGGGTTTATATTAGACATCTGGTATGGTGGGAGGTTAATGACTGAAGATCTGAATTAAGAGACTGTTATGTCTCTAGCTAGCCTGAGCTCAGCAGATCTTGTCTACCAGGGGAAGTTGATCAGAATCAAGCCTGGTTAGTATTTAGATAGGAGGCCACCTTTAACCTCATGGCAGCTATGAAAATAGAAACTGCTAGTTTAAAAGCATTATTCCTCACCGTGTACATCATATGAGTGAAACAGAACCTCCTACCTTGATGGAGCTCACAGCTTCTTCCAACAATTTTCCTACTTCTGTGTTGGTTCCCATTGCCTGAGAATTATTTATATGGTTGGAAGTTCTTCCCCTGGCCTCCAGTACTCCAGCTTTAATCTCTGCTGGAAGCAAGAGATAAAATAGAAAGTCTGGACCAATGACAAAATAAACAAACCATATTCTCTGGGTGTAGCACATAACTGACACTATAACACGGCTACCAAAAATTCCCCCCTCTGCTAGGATCAAGTAAATGAAGTATGCACTTTCTTTCAAGAATACAAGAACAGAATAAAACGTTCATCTCCAACTCTGCTACCTCGGTACCATATGTAATATTTTAATAACAAATATCAATAAGTTGGGGGGGGCGGAGCTAGCCACTGAACAGAATGGACGCCTGAATTTTTGCTCCCGTTGCTGCCCAAGAATCCTGAACATATCCCGGTATACCATTGAAGTTTGTACCCCCTACCTACATCAATAACACCGCAATACAGCTGGATGGCATCCCTGAAGCCTGCCCGGCTGGAATTTCCACAGGGATCCGGCTCAGCAGCGAAACGATCCAAACCCGAAGTGGGTTCCCCGCAGAAAATGGCCGCGGGAGAGAAGGAGGGAGTGACTGCCGGTGGCCTACGTGCAGTGCTACAGGAATTGAAATGCGTTAAAGAAATGATTGCAGCCAATTCTAGTTCACTGAACATGATTCAAGAAGACTTGCTGGAGGTAAAAGAGAAACTCCTCACCATCACCACTCGACTTAATGCAGTTGAATTACAAACCCAGAAGCATGGCGTTGCATTAGAACAGCTGGGCCCTTTGGCCAAACGAGTCCGGCACATAGAAAATCTGATTGAAGATCAAAATAACCATTCCCGTAGAAATAATATCCGCCTTGTTGGAGTCCCTGAAGGCGCTGAAGGTACCGATCCGATTGGATTTCTGGAAAAAACCATACCGGAGATGCTGCAGCTTGTCTTTGCAAGGCCTTTTGAACTAGAACGGGCCCATCGAATCCCAACACACAAAGCTGAAAACACACGCTACCCGCGCCCACTCATAATGAAGGTACTGAGATACCCACAGGTCCTACAGATCTTTCAAGCTGCACGGAAGGCCAGATCACTGCAAATCCAGGGACACAAAGTAGCACTTTATCCGGATTTGAGCAAGCAAACGGTAGATCGGAGAAAAGCGTTGCTGGCCTGTAGACCCATGCTACAAAGTGCACAGGCAAGATACGGGCTATACTACCCAGGAACCATGCGGGTCACTCTGCATAATGAAACGAGGAATTTTGTTGATGCTGAAAAACTGAAAACTTTCCTACAAGAAAAATGCGGTATGGAAACCTGAGGTCAATCTTCTGATCTCTCACGCAGTGTAGAGAACTCAGCATATACTCAGGGGGTGCGGCCGTGCGTTCTCACAAATTTTAGAACGCCTTAAGCCTTGTTAAACACCTCATTGATTGTATTTCTGTTGTTCTAAATAGTTTTAATTAAACAGATATTTCTGCTTGAAATGTAGGGGTGGCAACGGGGGGTCGGGGTTGGTTACTGTTTCAGTGGATTGTGTTCACCTTAGCGATACAATGTTTGCCAGTTATGCAGTTGTTTGTGTCAGTCCAGTCCAGTACAAAACCCTCCACATACACGCAAATGCAAGTACGCGGCAGGCCTATCCATAGGATAGCTTTCACCTATAAGACAGCTTACTCCAACGTTGATGTCTAGTGATCTTTTAATGCTTTCGTTAAATGTAAAAGGTATTACTGGCCCGGTCAAGCGAAAGAAGATTTTAGCGTACTGCCAGCAAAAAAAAGCAGATATTGCCCTCTTACAAGAGACACATTTAACAGATACTGAATCGCAGAAAGTAACCTCTAAATACTTCCTGGTGGCGGCCTCGGCCTCTGCCACTCAACGCAAAGGGGGGGTAATAATATTAGTGCGCAAATTCCTGCAATCCGCCATTACCGACACACGAATTGATCCGCTAGGTCGATGGGCCAGAGTGACGATGAAAATAAATCAACAGCTTTACACATTCTTCAATATTTACGCGCCCAACCTCGATGACCCTAACTTTTTCAAACTGATAGCTAAAGAAGTTACAGCCGCGGCTCACACCAATATCATATTAGGGGGCGATTTTAATGTCATCTTGGATCCACTGTTAGATCGCACGCCCTATCGGGCTGTAGACAAAGTCAAATCGCAGGCGATTCTTAAAGGCATCATAACAGAGCTACACTTGGTAGACCCCTGGCGCCTACTTCATCCCCAAGAAAGAGACTACACATTTTATTCCATCCCACATAATACCCAAACAAGGATCGATTTCTTCCTACTGTCCACAGAGCTGATGCCCCAAGTGTTGTCCGCAGAGATATATGCTACAACGGTATCGGATCACGCCGCTGTCTCCCTAGTGTTGAATACCAACGTTACACAGCATGTTCCGCCAAGATGGACATTTGATAAATCCCTACTAGCAGATGACTCCTTTGTACAGCTACTGTCAGGGGAAATTGAGACCTATTTTAAATATAATACACCCACTGATACCTCCATCTGGAGCTGGTGGGAAGGTTTTAAAGCGACCATACGAGCTCATATTACCACCTACACCATTAGACGGCGTAAAGCCAGGAAAAAAGAAAAAGATGAATTGGAACTCCAAATAAAAGCTGGGGAAAGGTTACTAGCCAAAAGAGCTGACTCAATGATATTGATTAGACTCCAAAAATTGCGATACCAATATAATGCTCTCCTCAACAAAGAAGCACTGAGTAGTATCCAGCTACAACGTAGTATATACTACTATGACAGCAACCGCTCAGGATCCCTCTTAGCTCGGCAGCTCAGACCAAAAACCAGCAAGACCGCTATAGCGGTGTTGCAGGACAATTCCGGGGGCCTTCTCCTGAGATCTGACAAAATACTAGACCGCTGCAAAGAATTCTATGAGGAACTATATCGCTCAGATACCCAATGTAGTGACAGAGCCTTTGAAGATTTTGTCTCCAAGATAGTAGGACCCACATTAACCAGTCATCAAAGTCGAACGCTGGAACAAGAGATCTCAGTAACTGAAATACAAGATGCGATCAAACAGATGGCTCGTGGCAAAGCCGCCGGTCCAGATGGTATCCCGCTGGAATTCTATAATAAATATTGCATTCAATTGGCTCCCATGCTACAGATCTACTACAGTGGCCTGCAAGATGAATCTCCAGAGATTGGAGCCCTGGCAGAGGCTGTGGTGGTAATTCACCCGAAACCGGGCAGGGATACACAAAAGATAGGGAATTACAGACCCATCTCTCTCCTAAACTCTGATTATAAAATCTATGCTAAAGTGCTTGCTAACCGATTAGGACGGATCTTAAAAGATTTGATACATGAGGATCAATGTGGATTTATACAAAACAGATCCACTACAGATAATGGAAGATTATTGGCACATGTACTGGCATCTGCCAAGACCAAGGCCGAGCCCCTGATAGGGCTAGCATTGGATGCCGAAAAAGCCTTCGATCGACTGGAATGGTCCTTTCTATTTCGATCCCTACGGTGGTTTGGGATAGGAGAAAAGTTCCTAAAACGCGTTGAATTGTTATATACCAAACCCACAGCTCGAATAGCGGTCAACTCACACCTCTCAGCCCCTTTTCAGTTGCAAAGAGGGACCAGACAGGGTTGCCCCCTGTCGCCGATGCTTTTTAATTTAGCCCTGGAACCCTTATTAATAGCGCTCCGACAGAAGGAAAACATAAAAGGAATTGAGTTAGCTGATGGTCCCTGTAAATTGTCAGCATATGCCGATGACCTGCTCATTTTTCTACAACCATCAGACCTTCCTGAAACACTGCAACTCATAGATGCATACTCAGCGATATCCGGATATAAAGTAAATTTGAATAAAACAACAATTATTCCTCTGAATGAACAGGTCAGCGAAGAAATGATGCGTGGATACCCCTTTCAATATGAGAAGTCATCCTTTAGATACCTGGGCGTGACCTATGGCACCCCCTTGGAAGAGACTGTCGCAATCAACATTAAGATGTGTCAAGAAATTGTACATGATAACATCTGCAAGTGGACCCCCCTTCATTTGAGCTGGTGGGGCAGGCTAGAAACGATAAAAATGATGTTGGTACCAAAACTCAGCTATATATTAAGTATGATACCCTTACGTTTCCCGCCAGCCTTCTATAAGAAAATGAATAGTCAACTGATAGCCTTTCTATGGAACAACCGAGTACCCCGAATAGCTGCCTGGAAACTGAAGTTACCTAATACACAAGGAGGTGTCCATTTCCCAGATCTCGGCTGGCTACACACTGCCTCTCTTTTAAAGCAGGGTGCTCAATGGGTCGACTCTGACGACACGGATAAAGGACCTAGATGGCTGAGTGTGGAGCGGGCCCTACATTCCCCCCTGCCCACATGGCTACTGGTAGGCACAGTAGTAGACCAGACTGCACCACATAATGCTATTATCCGAGAAACACAGCATGCCTGTCGATTGTTGGCATCATGTATCGATGGAGGGGATGACTTTGCCGCAGATATGCCCATATGGCTGAACCCACGCCTTCTCATCGGAGGGAAGCCTGTCTTATGGAAAAAAATGGGTGGAACATGATCTTATCACCATTGGACAACTGATCAATGGAAGTGCATTTAAAACCTTTGACAGATTAAGAACGGAATTCCGATTGCCTAATACATGCTATTTCCAATGGTGTCAGCTCCGATCCTGCATGAGCAAAGCGGGTGTGTCACCTGTCTTGATACGTACAGGATGGCCACTGCGACAGAAACTTCAAGAATTACAAACAGATGCTAAAGCTGTTTCAAGATGTGTTGCGATTCTCCGATCCAAAAGTGACAAGACATGTTCTAAGATACAGTCGGTGTGGGCTACTGAAACCGGTCAAGATCTACCTCCGGAAAATTGGGACACTTTTTGGGGAACTCAAATACGTGCCACGAGAGCAGCGTCTCTCACACAATCTATGTACTTTATAGCACATCGAGCGCATATTACACCGGCTAAGAAAATGAAATGGACACTACAGGAGGGAAATCGATGTTGGTCCTGTAACATGGAAATTGGGACACTGGCACATATGTTGTTCCATTGTAAATCCCTGGAAATATATTGGAACAGAGTTTGGGAACGCATATCACAGATCCTCAACTTACAAACTCCTATCACTTATCGGATAGTGATATATAAATCCATAGCTCTGGAACCTACTCTGATGAAATGGGATGGTAAACTGCTGGACTTAATGCTCGGGATAGCGCTTAAAATAGTTCTAATACACTGGAAGAATCTCGACAAAGCTTGTTTCGAGCATTGGTGGAGTCTCTTAATCCTACATAAGACCTACGAAGAGATCTATATAGCCAAGAACCCATGGTCTGGTAAACTAAGTAAGAAATGGTCAGCTTTACAAAATTATGTTTGATGAAAATGATTGCTGGAGGCTGCCTTGTGGAATGGTCTCTGCTGTAACCACATTGAACGGAGAGAGGGAGGGTGGCGTGCTGGCATGGACTGATACTAGTTCTTGTTAACGTTATTGTACTGTCTTGTTTAAGTTATTATATTCTTTTGCTATTTTGATCAATAACATCTGCTTGTATCCTGCTATATCACGATCGTTTGTATTGTTATTTTATATGTTAAAACTGAATAAAAACTACTATTAAAAAAAAAAAAAAACAAATATCAATAAGTCAGAGTAGGAAGCTGAAACCAGCTCAGACTGTCTGAAGAAGCTCATACCCACAAGTTCTCATCCATTTCTTCTATTTATCATTCAAAAGAATTTCATATGATTTATTAATTATTTCTTTCTTTCTTTAATAGAGTTGTATATACCGCCCCTTCCTGAGATCAGGGGCGGCGTACATGGAACATCACAACAAGTTTTACATTGAACATTGGAACTATATACATATAACATGTTAAAACTATGTATAGATAACTATATACAATTTGTTTATATCTGATATTTAACCTAGGATAACTGTATCATTTTGAGGTTTAAGTTATCAGATGGTGGAAATTGTAGTTCTTTAAGTACCTTGGGAGTTAATGAGAGTGCTTGAGTTACCAAAATGTTCGATAAATAGGTGTGTTTTATACGTTCCTGCAGAATTGCGGATCTTTTGTTGCTCTTAGGTCATTGGGGAGGGAGTTCCACAATATTGGGGCCACTTAGGAGAAAGCTCTGGTACTGGTGCATTGATTTGTGTTGCGGATGTGTGATGGAGTTATATATGTGTTTTGAGAGCAGTTTCTTCTTATCTTTGAGGTGTTAGGTGTTGTAAGGAAAGTGGATAAGGTAGTGGAGGCAATGTTACAATGGTGCTTAAAGATGATTATTATGTATTTATACTTTACCCTTGAGGTTATTGGTAGCCGGTGTAAATCACGGAGTATAGGGGTGATGTGATCCTTGTGTGTTGAATTAGAAGTTATACCTGCTGCCAGGTATTTTATTTATTTAACAAAGTGATCATTGCCCCCAGCTCCATGCTAACAAAAAGTCATGAGGCAGGAATATTCCCCTCAGCCTTTGGTCAGACAATCAGTCATCTCCAACCTTAGCTGCAGTTGCCAAAAGAAGAAAGCATGGCAGGCTACTTCTACTGTCAAAACTGATAAATTTTAACCATAACCATAATAAGAGGGGAAGGAAAGGGTAAAGGAGTTGGATTTAGCTCACACCCTTCAAGGCAACTTAAATTCAGGTACAGTAGGGATTTTCCTGTCCACTCTATCAATGCTTAACAAAATTTCTCCTTCCCATTTCCATACTACGAAATAAGAATTTGCAGATGGAATCTAATTATTTAGAAGCACATCAGCCAGATTCTATCTTCAATTCCTCATCTGCCTTGAATAGGTGCCATCATGACTCTCTGTCTCACATCTCCTTCCTTCAAACAATATATCTGATTGATTCATGTTATCGATAGTGTCACAGATACAATGAGAGTAAAAATGGTGAAATTAGACTTACCTGCTAATTGTTGTTCCTTGAGGAACTCCAGTCCAGTCCCGAAACCTCTGGGTTGTGTACCTCTTCCAGCAGCTTGGAGACTGAGTAACTTCATTCTTTTGATGTCACTGGTATAAATAACTGAGTGACTGCCTCCTCGCTCCAGTAACCTATTGACAAAGCAGACTCACCGGAGCAACAATTATGTAGCAAACATTGCTATCAAACTTTAACAAGAGAAAACTATGAACTAAACAACGGAAAAAGAGAATGTTTCCTTAAAGTTCTACTACCTTTGTCCTGCTATGGTCCGCCCTCCTCCTTAACAGAGGATCATGTCCGCATTAGGATCCCCCATACACTTACCCTCTCCTTATGGACTGTAACCCATATAGTTGGTTCTCGAGCTTACCCTGTAGAATACCATACCTCTTCACTTGAGGCCCTAGTCCAAAAAACTGAATATTAGGGAGGGATGCGGGACTGAACTGGAGTTCTTCAAGGAACAACAATTAGCAGGTAAGTCTAATTTCTCCTTCCTTATCGTCCCTCCAGTCCAGTCCCGAAACCTCTGGGGATGTAACAGAGCAGTGAGAATCTTCAACGGGAGGGACCAGCTAGACCAGCCTGAAGCACCGCTGATCCAAAACAGGTATCCCTCTCCACCTGCACATCCAGACGATAATGTCTGACAAAGGAATTTAAAGACGACCAAGTAGCCGCCTTACAGATTTCAACCGCCGGCACTAAACTGCACTCAGCCCACGACGCCGCTTGCGCTCTAGTTGAATGCACTTTAAGCCCTTCTGGTACTGTCTTGCCCTTCAACAGATATGCTGAAGCTATAGCCTCTTTGAGCCATCTGGCAATAGACACTTTGGAAGCGGCTTCCCCTTTTCTTGCCCCTCCAAAGAGGACAAACAGCCTCTCTGTATTGTGAAATCCCGCTGTCCGCCGCATATACTTCTTCAATGCCCTACGCACGTCTAGGAGATGTAGCTTCCCCGAATCTGCTTCATTGCCGCCACCCTCAAATACTGGCAAAGAAACCACCTGATTCACATGAAAAGCCAACACCACCTTGGGCAAAAAGGACGGCACTGGCCTCAACACCACTTTCTTCTCGTAAAAGGACAGAAAAGGCTTTCTGCAGGACAAAGCCTGTAACTCTGAAATTCTCCGAGCCGACGATATAGCCACCAGAAAAACCACTTTGAGAGTAAGGTCTTTTAACGACGCCTTCGACAAAGGCTCGAACGGCTCGCATACCAACTCCTCCAGCACCAAATGTAGATCCCACATCAGCACTGTCGGTCTACATGGTGGCCTCAAAAGAGACACCGCTCTCAAAAAATGCTTAACATCAGGGTGCGCTCCTAGCACTTCCCCTTTTATCTTACCTCTATAACAGGAGAGCGCCACCAACTGAACTCTCAAGGACACAGCGGCTAAGCCTTTCTCAAACCCGTCCTGCAAAAAAGACAGAATTTGCGAGACGGAAGCTTTTAATGCTTCAAGACCTTTATCGGCACACCACGCTTCGAACACTCACCAGATTCAAATATACGCCAATGACGTAGACCTCTGCCTTGCCTTCAACAACATGGAAATCACTGCTGAGGAGTACCCTCTGGATTTTAGCCTCGCCCTCTCAAGAGCCAAGCCGTAAGCGAGAATCGATCCACCTGCGGCATGCGTAATGGACCTTGTAGTAACAGGTCCTCTCGAATTGGCAGTTGCCATGGCGAGTCCACTAATAGCCTTATCAGATTTGCATACCATGGTCGCCTTGGCCAATCCGGCACTATCAATATTATGAGTCCTCTGTGTACTTCTGCTCGCTGCAGGACACGACCTATCAACACCCATCGAGGAAAGACGTACAGAAGTTGTTCTTCTGGCCACCTCTGTATGAGAGCATCTAGGCCTTCTGACATACTCTCTCATTTTCGACTGAAGAATCGGTTGACCTTTGCTGACTCGAAAGTTGCCATCAGATCCATTACTGGTGTTCCCCAACGGCGCACTACCATCTCGAACACCTCCAGATGCAGGACCCACTCTCCTGGGTCCACCTTAACCTGACTCAAAAAATTGGCCTCCACATTGTCTACCCCTGCCACATGTGATGCCGACAAAGCCACCAAATTCACCTTGGCCCACACGAACAGCTGTTCGGCCTCGGCTTTTGCCCCCTTGGTGATTGATGTAAGCCACTGCGGTCGCATTGTCGGAAAGCACCCGAATGGCCTTTCCCTGAAGGTAACGGTGAAACGCTCGCAGCGCTAGCGTTACCGCTCTCAAGTCCAACCTGTTGATTGACCAAATCTTCTCGCACTCGGTCCATTGTCCTTGAACGAATCGTCCTTCGAAGTGAGCTCCCCAGCCTATGAGACTGGCATCCGTCGTTAAAAGAATCCAAGCTGGTGATTCCAAGGGCATTCCCTCTTCCAGAACCCCTGGACATAACCACCACTGGAGAGCCTGATGCATCTCCGGCAGACAGGGCAGTCTCCAAGAGAGGGGTTCCTCTTGGTGCAATCACCTTCTGAGTAGCGCTCTCTGCAATGGACGCATGTGGGCTCTTGCCCATGGAACTAGCTCGAGCATCGCCACCATGCTGCCGAGCGACTGTAGATAATGCCATGCAGTAGGATTCGTTCTCCCCAGGAAACTGTGGACCAGGTTTCTCAACCCTAGCGCCCACTGCTGAGGTAGAAACACCTTTCCTATGCTTGCATCAAAGCGATCTCCCAGGTATTCTAGGCTCTGCGATGGAGTCAACCTGCTCTTTGTCACATTGACCACCCAACCAAGATTCTGTAATAAGTCTACCACTCTGGCTGTTGCCAACTCACTCTCTTTCTTGGATTTTGCCCGAATTAACCAGTCGTCCAGATGGGGGTGAACTAACACTCCTTCCCTTCGCAATGCTGCTGCTACTACCACCATCACCTTGGTGAACGTTCGTGGAGCCGTCGCCAAGCCGAACGGTAAGGCCCGGAACTGAAAATGTCCCATGGGCACTGCAAACCTGAGAAACTTCTGTTGTTCCAGGCAAATCGGAATGTGCAGATAAGCCTTCGACAAATCCAGAGATGTAAGAAACTCTCCTTTTCTTACCGCCACTATGACAGACTTCAGTGTCTCCATATGAAAATGAGTCGCTCAAAGACAACGATTTACTCTCTGGAGATCCAAAATTGACCGAAAAGATCCTTCCTTTTTCGGAACCTGGTCTGGTGGTACCGGAACTACCGCGTTCAGGTTCAGATGTCTTTGTAAGGTCTCTTGCACTGCCTTGCACTTGTTGCGCGCCTTGCAAGGAGATTGAATGTAAGAATCGACCACTGGGCATTGAAACTCTAGAGCATATCCTTCTCGAATGACCTCCAACACCCACTGATCTGATGTGATCTGGACCCAGGCCGGATAAAAATCCCACAGACAACCTCCCACAGGCACCAGACCTGTCTGGGTCCTCCTGGCTTCATTGTGACTTCCTAAGGTTCGAGGAAGAGGAGGCGGAAAATCCCCTGCCTGCTCCTCGAAATCCCAGAAACCCTTCTTTGCTATAAGGGGGATGTCCTCTCTGAAATTGGCCGAAGCGAGTGGAATGGAAATGATGAAAATCCCTTTGCTGCCCCTGCTTCTGCTTGTCCTCAGGCAGCCTTCTGCCTTTGGACTCCCCTAGATATTTTACCAGCTTAACTAAATCCTCACCAAAAAGCTTACCCCTGAAAGGGAGCTTACCAAGCCTTCCTTTGGAAGAACCATCTGCTGCCCAATTACACAATCACAGATACCTTCTTGCCGCAATTACCGAAGCCATACTCTTCGACAGCCCTCTAATAAGGTCATAATGAATGTCAGCCAAATAAGCCACCCCGGATTCTAACCTGGACGACTCTGCAGTCAACTTCTTCATGTGATCTCCCTGAACCTGCTGAGACCAGCAAAGACAGGCTCTGGCAACCCATGCTCCACATATTGAAGCTTGAATGGATAAAGCATTGACATCAAATACCTGTTTCAACAATGTGTCCAGCTTTCTGTCTTGGGCATCCTTAAGAGTGGCACTACCTTCCACCAGAATTGTAGTCTTCTTGGTAACCACTGAGACCACTGCATCCATCTTGGGAGACCTAAACAACTCTCGATCTTGATCCACCAAAGGGTACAGGTGGGCTATAACTCTGGACCCCTTTAGTCCTGCCTCAGGCATGTCCCATTCCTGTTGAATCATCTCCCGCACCACTCTGTGCACCGGAAAGGCCCTTTGTGTCTTCCGAAAGGCCTGCAACAATGGGTCCTCTAAGGTGGAAACCTCCGCCAGCCCCGAGGCCGGCATATTAAGCGCCTTGAGCATTTCCATAATCAGCGCCGGTAACTCATCTCGGCGGAAAACACAAACCACTCTAGCTTGGTCCTCTTGTTCCATGAGTTCTCCTTCCTCTAACTCATCCTCCATTTCTAAATCTGGATACATATCCTCTGAGTGAACCTCTTCCGAGGTCACCAAGTGCTCCAGTCGCTCCTTCACGCCTCTAGGCTTCTTTGAAGGTACTGCGCTCGTTCCTAATTCTAGAGGGACTCCCGGACACTTCCCGCCTGGTTCCCCCCCAGTGGAACTGGTCTTTGGGCCCTTTTGTCCATTACCGAATGCCTGCTGAAGCAGGGTTATGAACTCTGGTGAAAACAATGCCACCAAACCTCCTGGCAAAATCAACTGGGATGGAGGCAAATCTGGAGCGGAGGAAGGTCCTGCACCCCGGCTCCAGAGATGGCAAAGCGGGTGACACAGCCTCCAGCAGAGCCAGGGATGCCCCTTTCTGACTCTCTTCCATGACCTCCAAGGCCTGCTCCATAGATGCCACCTCCTGGACGCAGCCTCTACACACTCCTGTATCCGACACGGTTCCTCTTCTAGTGCCACAGACCAAGCACTGCAGTCTAGAAGGCATTCCACTTCCGCAGTTCTCCTCTGCTGGCCCTTCGCCAGAAAACTATGGCTAGGGTCCACAACTAGCTGCAGCCCCCTGTGAGCTGCACTAGACCTCTGCTGTATCAACTTTCAGTATTAAAAGCAAAAATTATTTTTTTTAACTGACTAAAACTACCTAGTCCTGTTCCCCCAGCTACCTCTGACGCTCAAAATCCAAAAATGAGGGTCCCACCAGCAACTGGAGCCCTCTGCTACCCCCAAGACTCACACACTCTGTACAGCTGTTTCCCGCACGCGCGTCACGTGGTCCAGCCTGTACTTCAATCGTGCCTCCAAAAAATGGCGCTGAGTCCCTCATTTTCATGCCCTCTCACTGCTTGCTACTGGGCCCTCTTACCTCTGGCCCGTTGCCACTGACTCGTCTGTCTCTCCCCACGCTCGGCCGTAATCACGGCGTCAGCATCAGGAGAGAAAACGGACCTCTTTCTGGAGCTGCCGCTCGGTGATCGCTGTCCCGCTCTGCTCTCCACGCTTCTCAGCGCCGGAGGCCCCTTAGATCGCCGGCTCCTCACCCAACCAGGTGGGTTTGGGAGATGGAGCACTGCTTCTGGTTGTGCTTTGCGTACCTTAGCTGACTGGGCATCAAGCAGATGAGGAAGGGGGGGAAGGGGGGCGCACCTCAGGACAGTTAACCCTGTAAGGCCAAACAGCTAAACTATCCTTCGTAGATCTCAAATTAATTAATTACCACTTAACTTTAAAAATCAAATGTAAGTAATTCCTAAATTAACCCTTAACTTTAAATTTAAGTACTATTCTGCTTAATTATCCCTCAGGTGAGCCCGGAACCTCTGGGCTCATACATCCTCCATCTGCTTGGAGACTGAGATACCTGGAACGAGGAGGCGGTCCCTCGGGTATTTATACCATTGACATCAAAAGAATGACGTTACTCAGTCTCCAAGCTGCTGGAAGAGGTACACAACCCAGAGGTTTCGGGACTGGACTGGAGGGACAAAAAGGAAGTTGGATTACCAAAAGATATTATACTACTTACTCTGCCTTATTACCCCATGCCTCAAGCAAAATAGCGTAGCTACTCACCTGTAACAGGTGTTCATCCTCACATATGGATGACATTGGCGCCATGTGATAGCCTCTCCCCAGTTTTCAAAGAAAGCCTTTGGGAGGTGCACCATGCATGCATGAGGGTATGACTGAGACCATAGTGGGAAAAACGGCCTCCACGAGGTCAAACTCTCTTGGCCCAGCCAGAAAAAGAGTGAAAACTCGTACACAAGAGGAAAAACCCGAGGGGAAAAAAGAAACTCAAGAAAACCATAACGATGAAGACAAGCAGACCCAGGAGGTGAAAAGGGTACTGGTACACAAACTGGACAAGGAATCGATTTGAGAACCGAAGAAAAAAATCCACTTTTTCTGGGGGAACAGACACAAGTCCGATGAGCTACATGTAAAAAAGGAGACTGAGGCAAGATGGCATCCTTAGGCAGGAAGGGGACCACGCATGCGTGGTGCATCTCCCAAAGGCTTTCTTTGAAAGCTGGGGAGAGTTTACCGTGCGTGCTCTGACAGCGATGATGTCACTCATAAGTGAGGAGTGACTTCCTGCTTGTTCCTGGAGAAGATTTCTTATCATGGTGGCTTAGTTTCCCATTTGGCTCACATAGAAATCAGTTAAAATCTATAAGTAAGAACATGAATAACTGGACAACTGCGGGTTGTTTTTTGCTTTGGTTTTTTTTGTTGTTGTTTTAACTGAAATAGAGAGAAATTATTCTTAGCAAGGTGCCTATAAACCAAACATGCTGATTCTCATTTTGGTAGATATATATGTGAAATATATAAATACATCACCATTTTAAGCATTAGAATATTAAAATCCTATATTTTCTTGTTTACTCTGAAGTATAAAGAATGAATATGTCTAAATCTAATACAAGCATGTTGGCTTACTGCCCTGGAATCTATGTGGTTTATGAGATACTGAGAAAATATTTATCATCCTCAGATATGGACAATTGCTTGAAGTGCAGTGAGGAAAAATGGCCCAATTATAAGAGAGATGCCTGTATTTCAAAAGTGACAACCTTCCTCTCTTATAAAGAAATTCTGGGGATAATTTTGTCTTCCATCAGCATTTTCTTTTTTCTTATCAATGCTTTCATTCTGGGAATCTTCATTAATTACCGAGACACTCCCATTGTGAGAGCCAACAACCGGGGCATCAGCTATATCCTCCTCGTCTCCCTTATGAGCTGTTTTCTCTGTTCTTTGATGTTCATTGGTCGTCCTGGACACATGACCTGCATCCTTCGACAGACTGCCTTTGGGATCACTTTCTCCATTTCTCTCTCTTCTATATTGGCAAAAACCATCACCGTGGTCATGGCCTTTCATGCCACCAAGCCTGGAAACAAGCTACGAAAATGGATGGGATCCAGGGTCTCATACTCAATAGTTCTTTCCAGTTCCTTTTTTCAAGTTTTTCTATGTCTTGTCTGGTTGTGTACTGCTCCCCCATTCCCATATTTTAACATGCATTCACAAACTGGAACAATACTAATCGAATGTAATGAAGGGTCAATTATTGCCTTTTACTGTGTTCTAGGCTTTCTGGGATTTCTGGCAGGTATCAGCTTCATCATAGCATTCCTAGCAAGAGATCTACCCGACAGGTTCAATGAGGCAAAGTTCATTACCTTCAGCATGCTGGTGTTCTGCAGCGTTTGGGTGTCCTTCATCCCAACGTATCTGAGCACGAAGGGAAAATACATGGTGGCAGTTGAAATATTTGCTATCCAAGCTTCCAGTGCTGGACTACTGGGATGTATCTTTATTCCCAAGTGTTATATTATTCTACTAAGGCCTGATATAAATAGCAGGAAGTATCTAACAAGAAACAAAAATTAATGGGGGGATGTTCAGCAGCAACGAGCCATCACCACTGAAACTTACACCCGGATATTCAATACCAGGATCATAGCTGGCCATCGGCATTGAATACTGCGTTAGCTGGAGAGGTAGAAAGCTAACTAGGCAGCAGCGATATTCAGCTGCTGTCCTGCTAGCTTCTGCGATGAAAGTTGGGTCACCCTTTGAGTTTCCTAACTTTTAGCACTTAGCAATCACCTGACAGTGGCGCAACATCACCGCTGCCCATTTCTCGCTGGATCTCCACCTCCACTCTGTCCCCGGAATGCCACAGTACTGGCCAATTAATAGCAGGGAATGCGGTGGCAGCGTCTGGGGGATATTCATGGCACTAGCCCCATTAGCGCTGCTGAATATCCCACTGACCGCGATAAATGCAGTTAGCAGGTCTGCTGACCAAGTTAATCTCATTGACTATCTCCCTCCCCAATAATTCCAGAACTAATGCTAAACTTTGTGGTAAAAAATGAGATTGTATTCCTTTATCTGTTTTTGTGTTGTATTTCTTTCATTCAGCTGTGATGATTAAATGCATTTTTGTTATATTGAATAAATAGTAATAAAAAAAGCATTGATGATAAAGCTAATCTACATTAGTGAAACCATATTTTCCTTGTTTTGAATCATCGATTTTGAAGATGTTTATGTTTATTAAAACTTTCTATATCAACCTAGGCAGGATAGCATCTGAGTTGTTTACAATTAAAAGAAAATTTTTAACAATTTCCTAGGACATACACTTATAAAGAGAATACCATACTTATTCCTTAAATGTTTCTAAACTAATATGTTGATTAAAACTATCAAAGAGAAGTCTTTTAATTCAATCCTTTCACCTACATTCTCAATATATGGTCTAAAAATCATAGGACATTTTGATTCTTTGATCCATTTTATGCATGAGGAAATATATTGTTGCTGCTGTAGGGCACTGTGCACTGCTTCGCGGTTTATAATCTGGGAAATGCTAAGATGCAGCTGCTTTTGCCCCATAATGTACACTTGCATATGCACTAGAACTGTCATATTTACGATGTGACCTATTGGTTCAGGGGCGGCCCAGGGGGGGGGGGTGCGGGGCCATGTGTGGAGATTCATTGCGGGCCTCATTTGCACAAGGAGCCTCCTTTGCACAAATATTTGCATAATGTTAACATGCGCTTTTAAAAAACATGCCTCTTAATGAGTGTCTGGATAAAGAAAGACTACCAAATTTCTACATTACTATATTCCAATGCCAGGCCCATTAGGAAGTACTATAAACACTGACCATTTAGAACCCATAGCAAACCCACCATATCATAACAGCACTACCAGGACTCACAAAGAACCAAACCCTACCTATCAAAATGGCAACACTACAAATATTAAACTAATACATCTCAGAGAATACCAATATATTTCACTGGGGGAAAGAGAACAAGTGGTACTGTCAAATAGAAACTACATGAACAGAATACCCCAGCTTGGTTATGCATACAGAACATAGACCATCACCACACATAGAACAAGGGATCACAATTTAGAAATAGGAAGATAATTAAATTGGGAACCCCAAAAGACAAACATCAGCCATTTCCAGTCCTATTCCAGCCCCCCCCCCCCATCAGCCCATTTCCAGTCCAAGTTCCCCCCCATCATCCAGTTTCCAATCCTAGTCCCCCCATCAGCTTATTTACAATCCTATTCCAGTCCCCGTTAGCCCATTTCCAGTCCTAGACCCCCATCAGCCATTTCCAGTCCTATTCCATCCCCTCATCAGCCTATTTCCAGTCCAAGCTCCCCCCATCAGCCCATTTCCAGTCCTATTTCAGCCCCCAACATCCCATTTCCAGTCGTAGCCCAGCCCCCCATCAACCATTTTCAGTCCAAGCTTCCCCCATCAGCCCATTTCCAGTCCTAGCCCCCCATCTGCCCATTTTCAGTCCTAAGCTAGACCCCCCTACCTGCCCGCCCACCGAAGAGCCCCGCGGCCATCTAAGAGGTTTCAGTGGTGAGCCGGGGAAGCCCGTGCGAGACCCCGGCACCCTCTGCACAGCCGCCAGCATGAAGAGTGTTTTCCCTCACGCTGGCGGCTGTTACTGTGAAGCGCGCTGAATGCTGGAAAAGGTTAAAGGTCATTTCCCGGCACTAATGCGCTTCACAGTAACAGCTGCCAGCGTAAGGGAAAACACTCTTCACACTAGTGGCTGTGCAGAAGGAGCTGGGGCCTCAGGCGGGCTTCCCCGGCTCCCTCTGAAGCCGTCCATTTGTGCATGAATGACATTCGTGCGGGGCCCCCTGAAGCGCGGGACCAACAGTTTCTTACAATGGACAGGCTGGCCCTGCTGTGTCTCTGGGCTGAGGATGAGATGTTTGCTTGGTCAACCGTGGCTTTTTGGCTTGCTTAGCTCCATGTTGCTTGGGTTGAGGAGGGTAGGCTGGTTGGAAGTAAGTTGGGTAGTATCTCCTCTTTTTTGGACAGAAGGCCTTTTTTGATTGACCTTCTTTTTGGAGGGATCCGAAGCTTTTCTTGACAACCTCTTGAGAGTGGTATCATCAGTTTCAAGTTCTCCCACTTTTTCCCTCCAATTTTTCCCAAGAGGTTTTAACCTCTACAGGGGATAATAGCCAACTTGTCCTGCACCCACTGATCGAAGTCAGATGCCTGAAGCCAAGCCAACCGTCTCGCCCCTATGGCTATGGAGGAAGTTCTACTATTCGATTCAAAAGCATCAAAAGCTGCTCTGTTGATGAACTTAAAGACGTTTTGACTGTGGGCGAGGACTGCCTGAAAGGCAGGGCACTTCTCTTCAGGGAAGAATGGCACGAAGCCCTCACAGTCTTTGTTCAGCTCTTTAAGGAACATTCCCATATACGAGATGTATGAGTTGATCCTGCTGGTGAGCATGGAGGCATGGAAGGTGTGCCTCGCGAAGGAATCGAGGGTTCTGGATTCGCATCCTGGAGGAATTGAGGCATGGTTCTTGGCACTCTTTATCTGACGCATCGCTGATTCCATTATGATGAAGTGGTGCAGGAGTAAATGTTTCTTAAAGCCAGGGCACTCGGGAACCCGGTACATGGTATTGAGATGTCGATTTATGGGAG
The DNA here is from genome assembly GCA_033557465.1 of Ichthyophis bannanicus. NCBI lineage: Eukaryota > Metazoa > Chordata > Amphibia > Gymnophiona > Ichthyophiidae > Ichthyophis > Ichthyophis bannanicus. The sequence continues at coordinate 58,233,485 of CM066051.1, read as the reverse complement.
CGATGGTGTTTCCCACATTTGAAGCATCAGGTCGTGCAATATACGGTGCACTGGTACGATGGTTGCTTTTTTCAGTGCACTGGGATATTGTAATATCTCGAGTTCTTCTGCTCTGGGCTCTGGATCTGAAGCAGCAGGAATGGAGAGACCCGCCGCCATGTCTTTTATAAAATCTTAGAAAGACAACTTCTGGCAGGGATTTTCTTCTGGTACTGGCCTGTGGTGGTGAGGGTTCTGAGATGGGCTCTCTGAGGTCGTCGGAGTCCAGGGATCTGTGGTCGGAGGTGTCTGAGTCAGATCCTGGAGAGTATCGCCAGTGTTTAAAGTATCGACGCAGGTCAATGTCCTCCGGTTCCACACGGTGTATGAAAGAGGATGGATTCACCGGCTTTGACATCGATGGAGGCCCCGGCATCGACGAAGGTATAAGTATCGAGGAAGGTCCGAGCAATAGAGAAGGTATTGGCATCGGCGAGGGCACTGGCATCGGTGATGGTACCGGCATCGGGAAAGATAGCGATATCACAGGTGGAATCAACACTGAGATTTATGGCGGCATCCACATTGGCACAGAGCCAGCCTGCATGCCAAATGTCGATACCAAAGTAGTCTGCAATGACATCGGGGCGGATGGTGGTAGGTGCACCGAGGCTGCTAGGGTGCATTGGAGAGTCAGCATGTATTGATTCAACGACAATTCCAGTGCCTGCTCATCGAATGGAGCATGGTCAGCCACCACTGGACCTGGGCATGGCGTCAGAGGTTCCGCGGAGGTGGGTGCTCCAGGTACCTCTCGACTCACCACTGAGGCTTTGGAAGAGTCCTTCCACCGGGGATGCCTTGACCTATTACTGGAATTGAATGAGCACGGGAATGCTCCCGGTACCTTTCCCTCGACCGCTCCCTCGATGTCTTTGGCCTACCAGAGTGGTCCTTCGTCTTCTTGCTCTGGTCCTTCCGAGTCTCCGGGAGCTTCTGGGGCAGTGACTTCTCCTTGGAAGTGCAGGAAGGAGAGGATCTTTTCTCACCCTGTCTGGAGTCTTTTGAGTGCTTGGAGCCAGAGGAAGCCCTAGAGGAGGTGGAGACCAAGGAGAGGGTGTCTGCTGGGAAGAGCTCTTCAAACTTCTTGGCTTGATTCCCAAGGCCTCATTTTGTCATATGCTTGCAGAGTGCACACTCTGTGAGGACATGAGCAGGGCCGAGGCATTTGAGGCACCTGTCATGTTTGTCGGTTATCGATATTGTGCTGGAGCACTTCGTACATTTTTTAAAACCACTGGCTGGTTTGTCCATGTTGCCTCAGAGGAAAAGAAAGCTCGGCAGAAAAGATTTTTTAAAAATGTTATCAAGGTAGAAGTAATAAGATTAGAAATATAAAGATTAGTGATAGAATAATGAGAAGTATGATGTATCGATGATACGGGTGAAGGCAGCAGTTCTTCAGCAGGTACAGGAGAGATCCTGTCAGCTCCGCGAAAAAAAGAGAACTGAGGAGAGTCAGTTAGAAGAGCGGGTAGGCAGCAGCGCAGGCTCAGTGGACTGCTCCCAAAGGCTTTCCTATTAGTAGCTGGAGAGCTTCCCGCACAGGCTCCGTCGGTCCCCAATGTCACCCACATGTGAGGACAACATTCCTGCTTGTTCCTGGAGATAACAATAAAGATAAAAATAAAGAAACTGCAAAAGGTGGGTTTTGAGCAGAGATTTCAACTTATTGTAGGAGAATTTGAAGTGGAGGTCAGGGGTAGTGCATTCCATAGCGATATACCAAGGAAAGACGAGGTTGTGTTGCAGGTGGATACTAGTCACAGTGCCTGACAGTCCATCAACACATGGCACAATGAACTGCTGTCATCTAATGAAATGTCCTGTAGATGCAAGACACGATTATACTGGCTACAGATACAGTGTGACCTTTAACTAGAAATAAATAAGATCACATTACAACACTGTTCTAATCATATCACATGCAGATGTATCACACGCAGTTGTGTATTAACAAGTAACAGTGGAATGAAAAAGTTTGCTGGTCGGCTGCAATGCCATCTCGCACAATGCACCTTTAACTCCCTAAGGCAATCTAATCTGTTGGCTGGAGTAGCTGCAGTCAACGTGTACATATCAATGTTATCAGGTAAGGAGGTGCAACAGATATGATATTCACTGGCTGATAAACCTCTAAAGGAAGAGTTAAGGACATAGTATCCACCATGTAAGATGGAGTTGCCATTCAGAGTGGAGGAGGAGCCTAGAGGTTTAACCAATGCCCTAAAACCCAGGAAATCAGAGGTTGAGTCCGACTGAGGGCATCATGGAAAATCAGAAAGTACTTTTAAAATATGAAGGTGAATAATCTACGTAAAATGGAGGCCCCGTAATAAACCAATCTACAAATGTGTCAATGATGTGTTTGTCAGAATCAGTGTATGTATCTGCCCATTAAGAAACCTAGATACACAAGACGTTGTAATCAATCGCTTCAGGGATAGGTCAATAACAACCGCCTCTTCATTGCCTGTCGGTGCTCCTATAGGGGAAAAGCAGAGTCCCACAAATCAACAAAAAAGCTCACAAATGACCACAATGTGATCTCCATGGCTGAGATAGTCACTGAGGTTATTGGATGGCAAACTAAACAATGATCCACTTAGAGCAGCAAAGCTTTGTTGGGTTTGACATTCTCAAATGCCCACCCAGCAAGCATGTCCAGACACTCCATCAACATACATTAACAAATGCCAAGTGCACATCATAGGAGCATATCCCCACTGCTAGGTCAAAGAGATGACAAATGGGACAAGCCCTGCTGTCCAACACCAGTCAGCTGTAGACTACATACATCCTGAATGTACAAGGCCACAGAATGGAAGATAGCAGAGCAAACAGCAGACAGTTTGCCCCCACCCCCACCCTCCCCACCTGCCTGTCTCCATGGGAACATGTCAGCCCCTCAAGCCAATTGCCACAGGTTCTAGAACAGTCACATACCATGAGGACCTATACAAAATGGGTCCAATCTCATCAAGCAATTCGACAATAACCTCTCACATGTGTACTCCATAGGCTGCCAATGTGAAGGCAGGACACAACTGGAAGCACAAAAGTTGTGAACAAAGAAAACACAAATGCCAACCGATTCATGTGTATCTGATACTGATCATGCATACAGAAACATAGAAATATGATGGCAGAAAAAGACCACGTGGCCTATCTAGTCTGCCCTTCCATATCAACCACTACGACAGTCCCCTTTTTTCCTTTAGAGATCCTCTGTGTTTGTCCCATGCCTTTTTGAATTCAGACACTGTCCTCATCTCTACTAACTCCACTGGGAGACTATTCCACAGATCTATCACTCTTTCCGTTAAAACATATTTCCTCATATTACTCCAGTGTCTATCCCCTTTCACCCTCATTCTATATCCCCTCATAGCAGAGCTTGCTTTCAATCAAAAGAGGCTCTCCTCCTGTGCATTTATGCCATGGAGGCATTTAAATGTCTCAGTCATATCACTTCTATCCCACCTTTCCTCTAAAGTATATATATTAAGATCCTTAAGTCTGTCCTCATATGCTTTATAATGAAGACCACTAACCATTTTAGAAACCACCCTCTGTACTGACTCCAACCTGTTTATATCCTTTTAAAGGTGTGGTCTCCAGAATTGCACACAATACTCCAAATGAGTTGCACCAAAGACTTATACAGAGGCACTATCACCTCCTTTCCTCTGCTGGCCATTCTTCTCCCTATAGAAACATAGAAATATGACGACAGAAAAAGACCACATGGCCTATCTAGTCTGTCCTTCCATATCAACAACTACAACAGTCCCCTTTTTTCCTTTAGCAATCCTCTGTGTTTGTCCCATGCTTTTTTGAATTCAGATACTGTCCTCATCCCTATGCGCCCAAGCATCCTTCTAGCTTTTACCATTGCCTTTTCTACCTTTTTAGCTACTTTAAGATCATCAGACAAAATCACGCCTAGGTCCCGCTCTTCTTTTGTGGACAAAAGTATTTCACCCCCTATACCAGCGATGGCGAACCTATGGCACGCGTGCCAGCTGTGGCACGCGAAGGCCTTGCAGCTGGCACGCGGGAAGGTCCGCAATCGAAAAAAAAAAAAAACCCTGTCTGCTGCCGCTGTCGGGGCCGCCGCGGCAGAATCGAGCGTGCCGCGGGGCCCCCCTGTACCCGGCAGATCCTGCCCTCCCCGTAGCAGCTCTCTCTTTGGAGCTACAGTCAGACGCGCCGGCTTGCAGAGCGCGAAGGAAAGAGTTTCCCTTTCGCGACTCCGTTAAGCCCGCGGGGGCTGATGGGAACTCCCATCAGCCCCCGCGGGCTTAACAGAGCAGCGAGGAAACTCTTCCCTCGTGCTCTGCAAGCCGGCGCGTCTGACTGCAGCTCCAAAGAGAGAGCTGCTACGGGGAGGGCAGGCTCTGCCGGGTGGGTACAGGGGGGCCCCGCGGCACGCTCGATTCTGCCGCGGCGGCCCCGACAGCGGCAGTAGACAGGTTTTCTTTTTTTTTTTAATTTTCCCTGGGCTGGGCTGGGCGGGGGGGGGGGGGGGGGGTAGGTGTGGTGATGGGCTGGGCTGGGCTGGGGGGGGTTAGGAGTGGTGATGGGCTGGGCTGGCCTGGGCTGGGGGGGTTAGGAGTGGTGATGGGCTGGAGGGGGGGTTAGGAGTGGTGATGGGCTGGGCTGGGCTGGGGGGGTTAGGAGTGGTGATGGGCTGGGCTGGGGGGTTAGGAGTGGTGATGGGCTGGGCTGGGCTGGGGGGGTTAGGAGTAGTGATGGGCTGGGCTGGGCTGGGCTGGGGGGTGTTAGGAGTAGTGATGGGCTGGGGTGGGGGGGGTTTAGGAGTGGTGATGGGCACTGGGCTGGGGGGGTTAGGAGTGGTGATGGGCACTGGGCTGGCTGGGGGGGTTAGGAGTGGTGATGGGCGCTGGGCTGGGGGGGTTAGGAGTGGTGATGGGCGCTGGGGGGGTTAGGAGTGGTGATAGGCGCGGGGGGGGCTTAAACTAAAAATTGAGTGCTGGGGGATTAGGACTGGGAGTGGGCTGATGGGGAGGTTAGGACTGGAAATGGGCTGGTGGGATTAGGACTGGGAGTGGGCTATGGGGGGCTAGGACTGGTAATGGGTTGGAGGGGGTTGCTAGGACTGGAAATGGGCTGAGTGGAAGGGGGCTTGAACTGCAAATAGCTGTTGGGGATGGGGCTTGGAATGGAAATGGGCTGAGGGGAAGTGGGGGGCTTGAACTGCAAATAGCTGATGGGGACGGGGCTGGGAATGGACAGGGGCTGTGGGGAAGTGGGGGGCTTGAAGAAGGGAATGGATGCTGGGTGAGACTGGAACTAGAAGGGAGCTGATGTTGGGGGAGGATTAGAATGGGATGGGGCTGGGAGAGTAAAATGGAGAGGGGAAAAATATTTTGTGTAGGAGGGATGAAAAATCTACAATTGGCCAGGTATTGGGAGAGTAATTGGGGATTGAGGATGGAGGGGTAAAATTTGTGTGGATGAAATAGGAATGAGGAAAGAGCAAAAGGAGAAAGATTAGTATGTTAAAGCAGATGTAGAGAGAGAGAATGGAAAAAAAAACTAGAAGAGAGAAGAAAGGACAAATGGACAGCAGACAATGGAGAGTTAGCAGAAAACATGAAGAAACCAGAAGAAAATGGCTGGACCAATTGCAACTGAAAAAAAATGCACAAAAGGTAGAAAGATATTTCTTTATTTTGAATTTATTAACTGGAATATGTCAGCTCTGGGAAATGTGCATCATTAACATCTGCGCTTTGTTTGGTACAAGAGGAAATTCCTATTTGACGTTGCCACTTGTTCTCTTTCCCCAGTATTCACTGAAATGTATTGGTTTAATATTTGCAGTGTTGCCTTTTGATAGGTAGGGTATGGTGCTTTGTGAGTCCTGGTAATGCTGTCAGGATACGGCGGGTTTGCTATGGGTTCTAAATGGGCAGCGTTTGTAGTAGTTCCTAATGTGCCTGGCGGTTGGCACTGGATTATAGTAATGTAGAAATCTTTTAGTCTTTCTTTATCCATACACTCATTAAGAGACATGTTTACTAAAAGTTAGTGTATGGTAACATTATGCAAATATTTATGCAAATAAGACCACTTATGCAAATGACGTGCTGGCACTTTGAGGAAATTCTTTGGTTTTGTGCGGCAGTTTGGGCACTCGGGCTCAAAAAGGTTAGCCATCACTGCCCTATACTATATCGCTCCCTTGGATTGCTGCAGCCCAATTGCATGGCCTTGCATTTTTTAACATTAAATCTCAGCTGTCAAATTCTAGACCATTCTTCAAGCTTAGAAAGATCCCTCCTCATGTTATCTACACCTTCCTGGGTGTCAACTCTATTGCAGATTTTTAGTGTCTTCCGCAAAGAGGCAAACCTTGCCCGCAATATTACTAATAGAGAAGTTAAAAAGAATCAGACCAAGGACAGATCCCCGGGGCACACCACTGGTAACCTCGTTCTCTTCAGAGTAAGCTCCATTTACCTGTATCCTTTGTTGTCTCCCACTCAACCAATTTCTAACCCAAGCAGTAACTTTAGGGTCCATTCCTAGGGTGCTCAATTTGTTTATAAGTCGCCTGTGGGGAACGATGTCAAAGGCTTTACTGAAATCTAAATAAGACCACATCTAGGGCTCTCCCTCGGTCCAACTTCCTGGTCACCCTGTCAAAGAAATCAATCAGATTTGTCTGACAAGACCAGCCTCTGGTGAATCCATGCTGCCTCAGATCCGGTAATCTGTTGGACTGCAGATACCTCACTATTTTCTCTTTCAGAAGCATTTCCAATAATTTACTCACCACAAAGATTAAACTAACCGGCCTGCAGTTTTCAACCACATCCTTGCTTCTGCTTTTCTATAATTTAGTAACATAATAAATGACTACAGATAAAGACGAGTATGGTCCATCTAGTCTGCCCAGCTATATGACAGGAGTAGGTGCACCCCTACCCATGTCTTTGCTTAGTGGTGCACCCACCAGGAGCAGGTGCACCCCTCCCCATGTCTTCACCCCTCCCCATATCTTTGTTTCTTTGTTTGTTTAGGGGTGAACCCACCGTTTCTCCCCCCATCGCTCCATGTAGGACACCCCTAATTGTTGAGAAATTAGATGGTTCAGTTTATTTTGTTGCTGTAAAGTGATCCACTGTGTCTGTCCTAGGCCACTTTGAAATCTGTCACTGTGTTTGCCCCCACCACCTCCATCGGGAGGGCATTCCAAGCATCCACCACCCTTTCAATAAAAAAGTATTTCCTGACATTCCCTTTCAATTTACCACCTTGCAGTTTCATGTCATGCCCTCTAGTTTTACAGCTTCACCGTCTCTGGAAGAGGTTTTTTTGTTCATTATTTAAGTATTAAAAGGTCTGAATCATATCTCCCCTTAAAGGGACCACATGTGGCTCTCTCCAGTCCTCTGGCACCACTCCCGACTCCAACAAGGCATTGAAAAGGTCAGTCAGTGATGCTGCTAAAACGTCCCCAATTTCCCTCAGTATTCTAGGATGTATCCCATCTAGTCCCATCGCTTTGGCTACTTTAAGTTTAGCTAGTTTCTCATGAACACAATCTTCTGAAAATTGTTCAAGATTCCCCTCGCTTCTGTTCCTTTTTTTGTGGGCATTTTCTGAGGTCCTGCTCCTGGTTCTTCATCTGTGAACACAGAACAGAAATATTTGTTAAACAATTCCGCTTTATCCTCATCAGCTTCTACATATTCCTCCCCTTCAACCTTGAGTCTGATAATACCACTTCTGCCCTTCCTCTTCTCACTAACATATCTGAAAAATGTCCTCCCCCCTCCCCCACCACCCCATTTTATTGCACTAGTTATTTCCTTCTCTTTTTGAATCTTTGTATTCCTGACTACTTTGCTAGCTTCTCTGCGTTTTTCCAAATATGGATGCCTGTCTTCCTCTCTCTGTGATCTCTTTTATTTCATGAAGGCCTCCCTCTTTTTTTCACCTTTTCAGCTACTTATTTTGAAAACCATAGTGGTCTACTTTTCCTTTTACCTTTATTTGCCATTTTAACAAAAAGGTTGGTTGCCCTTAAAATATCCCCTTTCAGTTCCCCACTGTTTTTCTACATCCCCCAGCTGTTCCCATCCCCTGAGGTATTGGCCCATCTTGGCAAATTCAGTTTTCCTAAAGAACCAGCCAGTTCGCCCATCCTGGGATATTGACCTGCCAAATAGCATGCACACATACTAGTTGTGGTAGCTAATGTGAAAATCTTTGTCTCCCATATACAGCAGTGCCGCAGAATGGCTCTCCACCACCAGCTGCAGAAGAAATGCCACAGAAGCTGTAAGCCACCGAAAAGCCAGCCACATTAGAGCCAAGCAGCCAAATGCAGCAGCCATACAGGCGACAGGGAACTGTGGCCACAGCCCCAATGCCAGATGGGGAGCCCAGCGGACAAAGCCCCACGAGAAACACCAGCAGCCAAATGAGCTGGAGCAGCAGAAGGGCGTAGTCTGGCTCCCCACCTTCGGAGGAGGTCAAGGAGGTGCAGGACGTCATCCTCACACTGACAGAGCTATGGTGCGCCCTTCTGAAGGGGAGCGGCTAGACAGCACACAACAGCAGGAGGAGCAGGTGTTGGAGGAGTGGAGGGGCTACAGGAGGGGTGGCTGAGGGATAGGAGGGTGAAAGGGCAGGGACTGGGCTAGAAGAATGGGTGGAGGCAGGGACCAGATTGGGGGATGGAAGGGCATAGGTAGAAGAGGCAGGAATTGGACTGAGGAGCGAGAGAGGGAAGGGAAACAGCTGCCGCTGCCCACCTCCCATCCAGCTGAGGTGCTTCACCAGGAGGCACCAGCATCCAGTGCAGCCACCGAGACCCTGCTGCACCTTGACTCAATTAAGTGCACAGTGCAGCAGGGCCTTGCTGCCCTGGCCACTCCACTGGAGCTCCTGGTGATGCACCATGAGATCCTGAAAGGGGAGGAGCATGGCCTGAGAGGAGGTGTGTCACAGATCTTCACACAGCCCCACCACATATGTCCCAGATCGACAAGAGACGTCGAACATCGGGGGGTAACTCCCATCTTGAGTGAGATGGCTCTGAAACACCCGCCATGGGAGAAATGGGTATGGATAACCACCTTAACCTGCATTTCCCGCAATTTAACAGATACAACTAAAGTTGAGATACGGCGGATGCACAGAACTGTGCCGGGTACAACTGACAGACCCAACTCTTCTGCTCAACATCTCTCCTCCTCGGAACATTCCGGGGGAAAAAACACCAAGTCAATTCATTCATAAAACTTGAAATGGAAGGGGGATGTTGTTCCCCTAATGCAAAAAAATGCAGGATCCATGCTGACGTCTCCATGGTTAGAGATGCATGCGGTAGGGAGTTGACATAGTATCAGATCCAGGAGTAGGCAAAAGTATGCATGCACATATTCATCGTGCATGGCTTGGAAGGGCTTGCATATGCCGGTATTGTCTACAACGTTCCCCAGACTACGTATCCCCTTGTCCCTTCCATAGTCGGAATGCTTGTGTGTCCATGCCAGGAAGATAGCAAATATAACCTTGAATAGGCAGCCAACTAGAAGTCTATGATGAAATATTCCAATAGGAGCACAGTTGATGCCAGGCAGATTGGCTCTATCTGTAAGATCTGTGTGAGGCGTCCCGGCAGGCCACACTGTCATGGTGTAGAACCGCCAACAAAGAATGGGGGGCAGTAAAAGCCTCTTCCAAAACTCTTGGAGTATAGGTCTCTGTGGATCCCAGCCAGTCCCCCAGGTAACGGAGCTGGCATGCATGAGCATAGCATTCCAAGTCTGGTATGCCCACTCTCCCCCAGTGCCAATTCCCACACAGGCATCACAGAGGAATACGCGCCCATCTCTCCTTTCACAGGAAGTTACACAATTCAAAGCCAGCCACATGCCTCCGCAGGAGTTGCACCGGCAGGGTCTGTAGTCAGTAAAGTACTTTGGGAAACAGTACCATGGAAAAGGCTGCCACCACCCCATCTACGATAGCGACAGTGGAGTCCATGCCTACATCTGGACTCGAAGCTGTTGTAAGACCCTAGTACAGTTCCGGCAGTATAACTCGCTTGGGTTCCCAGTTAGTTGAATGCCGAGATATGTAAAAGAGGTATTGGACCATCACAGTGGAAAATGGGGCCCCCACATCTTGAGATGTTCAACCATCACATCCAATTTGTCAGTGTTAATGTACAGCCCCGCTATCCCCTCAAATGCCTCAAATTCCCTAAGCACCCATGGCAGGGATGCCCTCGGGGAGGTCAAGTGAACTAACATGTCATCAGCAAAGGCTGACACTTTAAATTCTTGTCTACCAATACGAACCCCCGGTGCCTCCTGATATACCACCAGTTGGCGTATTAGCGGATTGAGAGACAGGACGAAAAGGAGTGGTGAGAGGGGGCAGCCCTGTCTTGTACCTGTCCCAGACAAAATGGTTCTGAAAGCATACCATTTGCCAAAACTGCTGCTGTGGGGACAGAGTATAATAACTGCACCATATGGAGAAATTATCTCCCAAGTCATAGCATGGCAAAAGTTAGAATAAATATTGCCATCCTACTTGATCGAACACCTTTTCAGCGTTGAAGCTGATCAAAAGGGAGGGGGATCCCCTGTTTGTGAACCCATTTGAGGGAGGTAATAATTTTTCACAGATTCCAAGCCACGTCGTGGCCTCTCACGAACCCTACCTGTGATTCATGCACCAAGTTGGGGACGAAAGGCACCAGCCGCTTAGCTGAGATCTTGGATAGTAGTTTCAAATCTAAGTTAAGCAGGGATATTGGTTGGAATGAAGAGGCATGCACAGGTTCATTCCCTGGCTTGAGAATAAGAACAATATGTGTGCGGTTCTCACCCCAGGTAAAATGTCCCTGCTCTATCCAAGTGTGGAAGACATCCACCAGCGGAGGGACCACAAGGTCCTGCACAATTTTATAAAATTCGGCCCCATACCAGTCTGGGCCCGCACCTTGTAACAATGAGCCTGCTGGCTGCATTTCTGTACTTCCTGCGCTTTTTTTTTTGAAACTTTATTTTTATTATTCATGTGCAAGACAGGAAAACAGCATACATATCCAGCCTATACCTTTGCAAACCACCCAACTCCTTCCACCCACAGCATACATCAATAACCTGTCCCCCGTCCTTCGTTGAAAGCCATACCATTACCCAAGTTTCAGTCAGAAGATAATAAACTCCAAACCATAGAACATTGAGAACTACAACCAACATAACAATACAAACATTTCAAACATTCTGCCCCGTGTGCTGTGTACAAGGTGCTAGTCCGCGACATCCCAACCCCCAATTCCCTTCTCTCCCTCTCCCTCCAAGCCCCCCCTTCCCTCCCTCTTCCCCCCCTTCAAGTACGGATCCCAGACCTTATGGAATTCCCACTCCCTACCCCGCAGGCGATAAGTCAATCTATCAAACTGAATCATATCCTCCACTTTCCTCCGCCAATCCTCTACGCTCGGCCCCTCCATCCCCTTCCATCGCCAAGCGATGGCCACCCGCGCAGCTAGCTGGAGCTTCCCTACCAGCTTCTGCTCCCACCGCCCCCTTCCACCCCGGGCCCCTCCCCCCAACACCCATTCCTTCAGCCCATCCCCCCCCCCCTCCGCCCTTCCCCTCTTCCCTCCTCCAGCCCATTCCCTCCTGCACCTTACCCCAAAACTTCTGAATCACCCGACACCCCCACCACATGTGCAGCAAATCCCCCTTTTCCCCACATCCCCGCCAACACAAACCCCTCTCGGGCCCCCCCGTCCAAACCATCCGACTAGGCGTTACATAAGCCCCGTGCACAATCTGCAACTGAGTTTGCCTCCACGAGGTTACCGCCGTGGTCTGATATATACCCCGATATATCGTCTGCCACTGTTCCTCGTCCCACACTTCCCCCACCCATTTATGCCACCGGTCTTTATGACCCTGTCGCCCTGCTTCCTCCAACTCCGCCGCCTCCTCCAACAGGACCCGATAGATTCTAGAAATACTCCCTTTATCCTTATTCCCCCCAAACAACGCTAGCTCCATCTCTGTACTGGGCCTACCTATCCTGCTGCGGACATCCCCCGTAGTAAGAAAATGTCGAACTTGGAAATACTGATAAAAAGGAATTTTGCATTGCACCCTATTCTCCAGCTCACTGAGGGAACACACCCCCCCCCCCCTCTCCAGCCAATCCCCCAGTTTCTCCACCTTCCCCTGAAGCCACCTGGAACCGCCGAAGGGGAAAAGCTCCCCCACCCTGGTCCATGCCGACACTGGGCTAGGAAACCACCGCTTTCCCTCCCTCCCCTGAGAAAGCTTCCACATAGCCCCCAAAAACGGGTGCCCTATCCCCCGACCCCTGAGGACCGTCCCCCCCTGCCCTTCCAGCCACTGGGTTAAAGACAAGGCCCCCATGAGCGTCCGCTCCAAATCCACCCACGCCGCCTCCCCCCCTCGACAGTAGTGCGCCCTCCAAGCCTTAAGAACCCCGGCCTGATAATACCACCGTAGGGAGGGCATCCGAACTCCCCCTCTATCCTTAGCCAGCCGTAGCTGACTAAACTTAACCTTGGCCTTCTTCCCTCCCCATACAAAGCGCCTCACCTTCTCCTCCCACCGCCGGATGACCCCCCCCCCCGGAATCGCCACCGGCAGCTGGGTGAATAGATATAAAAACTTGGGCACCACACTCATCTTAACGGCCTCTATCCGTCCCATCCAACTCAACTGCAGAGATTTCCAACTATCCAACAGTTTCCCAATCTGGTCCCCCAGTTTCTGATAATTAAGTTCATATAATCTCCCAGGATCTTTCGATATTTGGACCCCTAAGTATTTAAAGTGTCCCGGCGCCCATTTAAAGGGAAAGTTCTCCAGAGCCTCCTTCCTAAACCCCCCCAGGGCCAACGCCTCCGTTTTTGCCATATTCACCTTAAACCCCGACACCGCAGCAAACGCCTCCAGCTCTGCCACAAACACTGGAAGGGAATTGACCGGATCCGCCATAAAGACTAGGGTATCGTCGGCGTACAAAAGAATCTTGTGTTCCCCCCGCCCAATTCGAACCGGGTGAATCTCCTTCCTAAACCTTACGCGGACGGCGAGCGCCTCAATCGCGATTGCGAAGAGTAGAGGGGATAGAGGGCATCCCTGCCGAGTCCCCCTTTGCAGATCAAACCACTCCGAGCACTGCCCATTCACCAAGATCCGGGCCTTCGGGCGGTTATAAAGAGCCCGTATGCCCTGCACAAAGCCGGCCCCTAGCCCCATCTTATCCATCATCGCAAACAAGAACTCCCACTCCACCCTATCGAAAGCTTTCTCAGCATCCAGTGCTACACACACCGCCGGCTGCCGCGCCTCCTTCACAGAGTGGAGTATCCCCACCGCCCTTCGCACATTATCCGTTATTACCCTGCCCTGGATAAACCCCGTCTGGTCTGGATGAATCAAACCCGGGAGAAGCCCCTCCAACCTCCCCGCCAATATTCTAGCATATAATTTCGCATCACAATTAAGCAGTGCTATAGGCCTATAGTTCTCGCATCTATCCGGGTCTCTACCTTCCTTTGGGAGAACCACCACATTGGCCTGTGACATCGTCTCTGGCAATGCCTCCCCACTCAGAAACCCTGAGAAGAGCCGGGCCAAGAGGGGCGCCACCTCTTCCCGCATCACATGAAAATACTCCGCTGGGTAGCCGTCAGCCCCGGCCGCCTTACCCCTGGGAAGCCGCCGAATTTCCTTGAGCACCTCCCCCACTTCAATAGGCCGTCCCAGCCAGACAGCCTGCTCCTCACTAACCCTCGGTATGGGCAACCCCCCCAGGTAGGCGGCTATCTGCTCCCGAGAAGCCCCCTGCTGTCCCGTGTACAGCTGCTCATAAAACCTCTGAAAGGCTCCACATATGCCCGGGCTATCCGCCACCCTCTCCCCCTGCTCGTTTCGAACTTCCGCCACCACCCGGCTCTCCCGCCTCTGCTTGAGCTGCCGTGCCAGCATCTTCCCCGCTTTGTTCCCTCCCTCCATAAAAGAACGCTTGGATGCCCTCATCAACCTCTCCATCCCCTCCAAATCCAGCCTGTTCACCCGCTCCCCGCAACAAAGCCGCCCGCTTGCGCGCGGCCGAGGAGCCGGTCTTACTGTGCTCCCCCTGCGCCTCCTCCAACTCCTGCATCCACTCTCGTCTCTGTGCCTCCCGTTCCCGCTTCCGCTGGCTCCCCATCTGCATCATCACCCCTCTCATATAAGCCTTCCCAGAGTCCCACAGCGTGGCGTCGGAGACCTCCCCGTTGTCATTCCACCCCAGAAACTCTTTCCAGGCCTTCTTAAGCCGCACCTGCCCATCCTGGGACTGAATCAAAGAGACATTCCCCCGCCATCCCCCCGACTGCCTCTCCGCCCCTCCCCCCCCTGGGGTCCATTCCCCTGTCACCAACCCATGATCCGACAGGAGCACGGGATGCAGTCGTATTTTCCCCAGGGCCCCCACCTGTTCCTTCTTCCCCAAAATCATGTCTATCCTAGAGTAGGTCCCCAGTCTAGGAGTATAGCAAGTGTAGCCTCTCTCCCCAGGATTCTCCCACCGCCAAATATCCATCAGCCCCCAGTCTGCCATGCATTTCCGCAACTCCCGCCCCTCCGGCGATGCTTCACCCGCTTGTAATTGGATCTATCCTCCGGACCCACCACACAATTCATGTCACCCCCCCCCCTCCACTCCCCCCGGGCCTTACTTGCAAACTCCCGCATTGCCTTCTGAAAGAAAGTACCCTTCTGCCCATTCGGTGCATACAGATTTAAAAAGGACACCTCCTGCTGTCCCACCCGCCCCACCACCCACACCACTCTCCCCATCTTATCCCCCCCTGAAGCTAAGGGAACAAATTTCAGCCGCTTGTGCACCAATATCACCACTCCCCTTTTTTTGGAGTTATACGGCGTTCCGTACAGCTGCTCATACCCTTGGGCTTTCAATTTATCCTGCTCCGCCGCTATTAAGTGAGTCTCCTGCAGCATGGCCACTTCAATTTTGTGTTTAGCCAGCTGTGAGAGAATCCGCTTCCGCTTAATAGGGCTATGTATCCCCTGTACATTGTACGTTGCTATATTATGTCCCCCCATCGTCCCTGTACCGCTCGACCAGTCTCCCCCTTCTTCCCCCTCCTTCCCCCCAGGACTGCCACAGCACCCGCACCACCACAGCACACACAACTTGTACCCCCCTAAAACTCCCCCCCAAATCAACAAACACCCCCCGCCCGTCACACTTTTGTTGCTTACAGACCTCCATTAGCCCCTCTCCTGCTAATGCGATCCTCTCCCCGCCCCCCTCCCTACACCCCTTCTTCCACAAAGCCTCCCTTCACCCTCCCGTTCTCCCCACCCCCAACTCTCATCCTCTTCCCCTGCTATCACCTCCCCCATCTCCCCCACATTAACCAGATCATGTTCCCCTGAGAGTCCAAGGCCCTTCCATGCAGTGCATCACTCTCCCGGGCTCTGCCGCCCGCCGTTCTCTCCACCCGCTCTCTGCTGGCTCTCCGCATCACTCCGACTGGCCGTGTTCTCACGTGGCGAGGGCTTCTGCACCTTCAGATGTTTCTCCAACACTTCTCTCGAGGCAAAGAACCGCCATACTCCATTCACCACCATCGTGATCCGGGCCGGGTACCAGATTGCGATCTGCACCCCTTGTTTCGCCAACTGATCTCTCCACCGCAATAGATCTTTCCGCCTCTTCACTGTCTCAGAGGCCAAGTCCGGAAAAACGAATACAGTCCAGTCCTTATACTGCACGCTCTTAGAGCGCCTGGCTGCCCGAATAACATGCTCCCGATCCTGGAAGCACAGCAGCTTAATTATAAGAGCCCGTGGGTTGGCGCCCCTTTCAGGTCTAGGCCGGAGCTCTCGATGTGCGCGCTCTATCTCATACGGCGGCGCGGAGGGGGGGTCCGAAAAGCAGGTCACCAACAAGTCCTTAACAAACTCGAGCACATTGTCCCCCTCCACCCCCTCCGGAACGCCGAAAATGCGCAGATTAGACCGCCTATCGCGGTTCTCCATATCCTCCGCTTTGGCGTGCAACCAACTCACTTGCTGCTGCAGCGAGCTCACCACGCGGTCCGTTGCGGCCTGGGCATCCTCCGTCTGGCTCACGCGACTCTCCACCTCCTCCAGACGCTGCCCGAGGGTTGCAAACTTCTCCTCCAACCGCCCGCACACACGGTCCACTATCTCTTCCTTCGAATCTCTAATTTCACGGAGGATCGCTGCTAAATCTGCCGGCTGCAGATCCACTCTCTCCTCCCCCTCCGCCTCCTCAGAGCCGCTCGGAGATGGCGGTGCCGACTGCGCGCCTGCACTCGCTGCCACTTTCTTCCCTCCGCTTGCTTTGGCTGCATAAAGCTCTTTAATGGTAGAGCCCGGCTTCAGTTTCACTACCTTAGGCATTTTCACCGAGTTGGGGGCCCGGAGGGTGCCTCTCCTACCTCCGTTTAGGGGAGCGGGGCAGGGAGCTCGCTTACACGCGTCTCACCTCCTCCGTGGCTAAACCGGAAGTCCCTCCTGCGCTTTTATAGGAGCGTCCAATATAGAAGCATGCTGTAAAGTGAGGCTCGGCAGGAGCAACCCGCAAAAATATTCAGTCACTCGTGTCTACAAACCCATCTCCCCAGTATAGAGGGTTTGATAAAAGGTTAAAATCAATCAGGCGACCCTGCACAAATCCTTGTGGAGCCTACCACTGGCATCCTGCAAGCCAGCTATGGTTCGGGACCCTCTGTTACGTTTCAGGCAACAAGTAAGCAGCCAAACCAGCTTGTCCCTAAATCGATAAGGGTTGATATTTATAATAAGGCAGAGATCTTTTGACCCGCTGATGTAAGGTCTTGTTGAGAGTCACTTGGTCTCCAATATGCGCACTTCAGTCACCGCGTTTGGGCGAGCAGCATGCCTCCAGCAGTCCCCAATCACATGTCTCTCCAAGCAAAATACCCTGGCATTAAGCAGCCTGCATTTATAGGCGACATAAGCAATGATATCTCCCTGGAGAATGACTTAGGCTGTTTCCCAAAAGAGTTCGGGGTTATCATGGTGTTACTTATTGTGGGGACTATAGGTTTACCAATGCTCCCAAAGAAAGATCTTAAAATGTTCACCATGGTAGAGCTCCAATGGAAATCGCCACACCCAGGAGAGAGACCTTTTGTCCTGCTACTCCAAGTCCAACCAGACAGAGGAGTCCGTGCAAATAAGGACTCTGATATAAAGAGATAATTATAATCTATTCTAGCACTCGTGCCATGTACTTTAGATCGGTTAGTGCAATCACGGTCTAGGGGGTCCAGCAGGAGCCACAGAACCACTAAACTTAACCGCTGCTTAAGCCTCCATATCAGCCTGATGACCAGAACGCGCACTCTCACCCCATCTCCCCAGGACGTATCAAATGTTGGGTCAAGGACCACATTAAAGTCCCCTCCCAATAAGAGGGTCATTGGTGAGTTGCTCAACTTGGGAGGCCAACCTTGAGTACAAAGCAGCGTCGGGAACGTTAGGCATGTATATGTTACACAAAATAACAGGGCTACCCTTTAGGTCCTGTAGGGTATATTAGTAGCACAAAAATAAGTTAGACTCTCTGTTTGTCCAGGGGAAATAGCTACTAATTTCCAGCCCAAAGTTCGGTGAGTTATTCTGGCAATGAGCCACGAAAGAAGTCTGGTCTGCAGATATATATTAGACTTTATTATAGGCAACCAGGTAGAAAAATATACATACACACATATAGCTAATTAGAAACATGAGGTAGAAATTTGTTATAGTACAGATGTACACTTGGACAACGTAATAAATCAGATTAGTAACCAGACGTCACTGATTCGCTCTGCACTGAGGAAAAGTAAGAAATATATTACCAACCCCTTGTCCATCCGGAGGAGGAGAGATAAAGTCAGTACCTTAGGTCCATCGGGCTCTCAGGAACAATGCAGTCCAAGGAGGCAGCTCCTAGCTAATGCGGGCTCTAGCCTCGTCAGGCGAGCCGCAGTAAGTCCGAACCAGAGGTATCTGTGAAAGTCTTATCTCAGACCTGTGGAGGACGGCCTAGCCCACACTTAGTGGCCGTCTTGCGGAAGGGTCAGGTCGCAGGAATCAGGTACGCAGTGCACAGCAGAGAGGAACCGGTGCAGAAGTCTGTATGAACAGGTGGGAAAAGCCCCCAACTCTCTCTACTACTACTAAAGTTTCCAGCGCAGATTGCATTATTCTGTGTAAGAATCCTCCGTCATAGGTCCGATGATTGGTTGGCACCAGGCAGTCTGAGGTGTTCTCAGTGAATCAGGAGGTAGATGATGGGCAGCTTCTTGCAAACAAAGAAGCCATGGTAAAAAGTCAGGCAGAAGCAACAGTATGTAACTTCTGGGCATGTACAAGTGTCCAAGGCCAGCCACGGACAATAGCTTCTGTATGTATGCTTGAAGGTCGTTTGTAGCTGAACACAGCAAAAGTGTAGTGAAGAATCCATCTTCAGTTTGGTTCAGGCCTGAGTTGCTGAGCAGGCCGGAGATTTGCATGTAGAATTGCAGGGGTACCAGCCCTACAGTCCCCTTGCCAAATAACAAAATGACCAGACAAGTCTGAAAACAGCACCATTTGGGCAAAGCTGACCCTCTTGTGTATCAAGATGACTACTCCTCCTTTTGACCACTAATCATTTTAGTAGCCATCCTCTGTACCAACTACAACCTGCTTATACCCTTTTGAAGGTGTGGCTTCCAGAATTGCACACAATACTCCAAATGAGGTTGCACCAGAGACTTATACAGAGGCACTAACTATCACCTCCTTTTTTCTGCTGGCCATTCCTCTTCCTATGCACCCAAGCATCCTTCTGGCTTTCGCCGTTGCAGTTTCTACCTGTTTAGATATGTTAAGATCATCAGGCACAATCATGCCTAAGTCCCGCTCTTCTTTGGTGGACGAAATACTTCACCCCCTACACTTTACCGCTCCCTTGGATTTTTGCAGCAAAATGTATGGCCCTGCATTTTTTACCATTAAATCTCAGTGGCTATATTCTAGACTATTATTCAAGCTTAGCTGGATCCCTACTAATGTTATCTACTCCTTCCTGGGTGTCTAGTCTATTGCCAGTGAGCAAGTGGGTCTCTTCTTAGAGCACCGGATCACTGCGCATTGCATGAGGGCAATGGCCACGTCTGTAGTCAGCCTCCGCTCAGTGCCGGTGACAGAGATCTGCAAGGCCGCCACATGGTCTTCAGTTCAGATGTTCGTAGCTCACTACTGCCTGGAGAGTGAGTCCTGCAGGGACAGTGCCTTTGGTCAGGCAGTACTCCGTAATATTCTTGGGATGTAGGCAACTCCTGTCCTCCGACCCTTTTGTGTTCAGGCAATCAGAAGGATAGTGTTGCTGGATGCTGGGGTCTTGCAGAGTCTTCTAAGGACTCATCTTCTGCAACTCATGCTCACCTGTTTGATCACTGCTGCTATTGTAGTGGTTCGATCCTCGGCAGCCTGGAAATAGGGAGTCCCATATGTGAGGACTGACTTCCTGCTTGTTCCAGGAAAAAGCGTAGCTACTCACCTGTAACAGGTGTACTCCGGGAACAGAAGGAAACAGTACTCACAACCTTCCCTCTGCCCCTTAAAGTTGCCTTCCCTACATTGTTTTATTTAACTGCCATCCTAGCTATGTCATCTGACTGAGCAAGATGGCACCCTTGGGTGGGAAGGGGACCACGCATACATGGTAGCATTCTCAAAGTAGATTCCCAAGCCTTTCTTCCACACAGTTTAATTCTAGTGTTGTTGCCTTGTCACAGAAATGTGATCTTCAGCCACCAACACTGTCCCATTCTGCTGCTGCCCTGATGGGTGCTGACCTGTCTATCTTGGGAAACCCTGCCAGTAGTTAAGCTACCGATAGCTCAGCCCTCAGCATCACTGATGCACACAAGCCCTCACAGCACGACAAGCTGCAAACCAAGAGTAGATCAAATTGGTGGAGGGGTTGAGCTCCATATTAAAGAGAACATTGAGTCGCACAGGTTAAAAGTTTTACAGGAAGCAAAACACACTGTAGAATCTCTAAGGATAGAAATTCCATGTAAAAAGGAGAAGGCAATGTCAGTGGGGGTGCACTAACGTCAGTCTGGCCAGAATGAACAGATGGCTGATGAAATGCTAAAAGAAATTAGGGAAGCTAACAAATGTTATAACACAGTAATAATAGGTGATTTCAATTACACCAGTATTGACTGGGTCAATGTCACAGCAGAACATGCTAGGGAGATGAAGCTTCTAGATGAAATAAATGACTGCCTTCTGCAGCAGCTGATTCATGAACCAACATGAGGAACACAGGATCTGGTGCAAGAGATAACAATGTTAGTGCCACTTGCCTCTTGTACTAAACAAAAACACAAAGATGTTAGCAATGCACATTTCCCAGAAGTGATATATTCCAGTTAATAAATTCAAAATAAAAAAATATTTTTCTATCTTTTGTTGTGTGGGCATTTTATTTTTCAGTTGGAACTGCTCCAGTCACTTTCTTCTGGTTTCTTGTGTCTTGCTAACTCTCCATTGTCTGATGTTCATTTGTCCTTTCTTCTCCTAGCTTTTTTTCCATTCTCTCTCTACATCTGCTTTAACATACTGATCTTCCCCTTTTGCTCTTTCCTCTCTTTCTTTATTTAACATAAGAACATAAGCTATGTCATACTGGGTCAGACCAAGGTCCATCAAGCCCAGTATTCTGTTTCCAACAGTGGCCAATCTAGGTCATATGTACCTAGCAGTTTCCCCAAGGGACACAGGTTCCACAATGCTTGTATTGGTTCAAGCATTGATATCCTGGGTCCCTTCTTAATAATGGCTTATGGACCTTTCCTCCAGGAACTTGTCCAAACCTTTTTTAAACCCAGCTACACTAATAGCCTTTACTACATCCTCCGGTAACAAATTCCAGAGTTTGATTACACGTTGAGTGAAAAAATATTTTCTTTTATTAGTCTTAAATAGTTTACCCTGTAGCTTCATTGCATGTCCCCTAGTCTTCCAATATTCTGATAAGGTAAACAATCGATCTACGTTTACCCGTTCCACTCCGCTCATTAATTATTTTTTTATCATACACTCAGATTTCACCCTTCCATCCTCAATCCCCACTTATTTGCCCAATACCTGGCCAATCATGGATTTTTATTCCCTCCCACACAAAATATATTTTCCCCTCTCCATCCCCACACCCCCAGCCCCATCCCTTTCTAGTCCTCCCCAACATCAGCTCCCTTCTAGTTCCAGCCCCATCCAGCATCCGCTCCCTTCTAGTCCCATTCTCCCATCCCCCGCATCAGCCCCTTTCCAGTCCTAGCATTCCCCATCAACAAATTTCCAATACAAGCCCCTCCACCATCCACAGTCCCATCCCAGACCCCCATCAGCCCCTTTCCAGTCCTAGCATCCCCCATCAGCCCCTTTCCAGTCCAAGCTCCCCCATCAGCCCATTTCCAATCCTAGCCCCCTCCCCATCAGCCATTTCCAGTCCTATCCCAGCCCCCCCCCCCCATCGGCCCATTTCCATTCCTAGCCTCACTATCAGCCATTTCCAGTCCTATTCTAGCCCCCCCCCATCAGCCCATTTCCAGTCCAAGCCCCCCATCAGCCATTTCCAGTCCTAGCCTAGCCCCCCATCAGTCCATTTCCAGTCCAAGCCCCCCATCAGCCATTTCCAGTCCTATCCTAGTCCCCCATAAGTCCTTTCCAGTTCTATTTCCGCCCCCCCCCCCTTCAGCCCATTTCCCTTCCTAGCATCCCATTAGCCATTTCCAGTCCTATCCCAGCTCTCCATCAGCCCATTTCCAGTCCTATCCTGGCCCCTCATCAGCCCATTTCCATTCCTAGCCCCCCATCAGTCATTTCCAGTCCTATCCTAGCCACCCATCAGCCTATTTCCAGTCCAAGCTCCCCCATCAGCCCATTTCCAATCCTAGCCTCCCCCATAAGCCATTTCCAGTCCTATTCCAGCCTCCCATCAGCCCATATACAGTCCATGCCCCCCAATCAGCCCACCCTCAGTCCTATCCCAGTCCCCCATCAGCCCATTTCCATTCCTAGCCCCCCATCAGCCATTTCAAGCCTCGCATCAGCCCATTTCAAGTCCTATCCTTGCCCCCCCCCCATCAGCTCATTTCCATTCCTAGTCCCCCATCAGCCATTTCCAGTCCTATCCTAGCCCCAACCCTACCCCAAAGAGCCCTGCGCCTGTCTGAGCGGCTTACAAAGGAGCCGAAGAAGCCAGAGGTACTGGCTCACTTCTGCACAGCGCTGGAGAGAAGAACAGCATGCTCCTTCACTTGCACTGTAATCACATGAAGCCCGCTAAGTGTCGGGAAAGGTTAAAGGCCATTTCCTGTTTGCAGGCACTCTGCAGGCTTCACGTGAACATAATGCAAGTGAAGGAGCATGCTGCTCTTCACTCCAGCGCTGTGCAGAGGCGAGCTGGGGCCTCTGGCGTCCCTGGCTCCCTCTGAAGCTGGCCCTGTAAATTTCACAGAATGAAGTCCGCATGGAGACCCTGAAGCACAGGGCTTGTGCGAACAGCATTCTTGCTCAATGGATGGGCCGGCCCTGATTACAACACATCCAACATCACTCCCCACTCCCTTTCCAGAAACTCCAGGGCGGATGTAAAAAAACTAGCGCAGCCTTTGTTACACATTTAACTTGTATTAGTTTTTCTGCTCTGTTTCTTTACAAGAATGTCTGTATACTTTCTTGGTTTAATTGTAAAATTGCATAAAGACAAAATTAAAAAAAAAAAAAACCTAGCACAGCCTTTAAGCACAGATAATTCCACTTTTAAGCACAATTACCACCACTACCAAATGCAGATGATAAAGAGACAGACACGTGAGTAAACAGCAAAGGAAAACCTAGCACACACATAATGACAAGAGTAAAATGAATTTAAATTATAGGCAGATGAGCTGCACATAATAAAATGGTATGCTAATATCGTCTGTGCCTGATACACAGAGAAACGCGTAGAGAATTTTGCAACCAGCCTTAGCACCAATATCTCTGCACCTGGTCTTGTGGTGGCTTAAACAACTAGTGCGTGCCACCAATAGTATTTTGATGGCATCGGGTGCTTTCCCTGATGCTTGGATAATGTGAAAGACAATCCAGGCATCGGGAAAAGTACCCAATGTCATCAAAATACTGTCGGGGACAAGTGCCACAAACAAAAAGCAAATCCCTGGTGGCCTAGAGGCCCCGATTCCCCCAATCCCCTCCCAACTAAAAATAAACCTGGTGGCCCAGCAGGCATAAACCCCCCACCCAAATAAAACTAAACCTGGTGGCCCATCCGCCCAACTAGAAATAACCCTGGTAGCCCAGCAGCCCTGAACCTCTCACTCCCCTCCCAATAGCTTTACAAATGAGTGGGAGCGCTGCCCACACACCCCCACTCTTAAGTCGCCCTCTTGGAAAATGGTGATGCCTGGCCCCACACAGTGCATCCTGCGCAGGGTCAGACTGTCATATAGGGCCTCACCCAGGGCATCCAGTGATGCATCACATGGGGCAAGCACCACCATTATTCAAGACGGCAGCCCATGAGTGGGAGTGCAAGGGCAGCGCTCCCCCTCATTTGTAAAGGTATCGGGAGGGGGGCCGCTAGGCCACCAGGGTTAAAAGGTATCGGGAGGGGGGCCGCTAGGCCACCAGGGTTAAATTTGGCTGGGTGGATGGAGGGTTCAAGGCCGCTGGGCCACCAGGTTTATTCTTAGTTGGGAGGGGGTGGAGGGTTTGGGGCCACTGGGCCACCAGGTTTATTTTCAGCTAAGATGGGGAGAGGGATGGGGAGGAGGGGTTCAGTTTGGTTCAGGATCACTGGGCCAGCAGGTTTATTTTAATTTGGGAGGGGGTGGGGGGATCGGGACTGCTGGGCCTACAAATTTGCTTTCTGTCGAAGGTACCAGCCCCCAACAGTATTTTGATGACTCATCTTTGACATTGTATTTTGATGGGTGCCTGGCACATCTTTGGCATTTCCCCTCAGATGATCCAGGCGTCAGGGAAAGCGCCCGATGCCATCGAAACACTGTCAGGGCTCATATGCAAATTAGCCACACAGTGCCCCTGTTTCTCTGGGATAACATGCTAAACTTGCGCTGATTTCTGTGTGCATGTGTTTGGCTTGCTCTCCCAGTTTAACACTGCTATCTGAGCACACTTTAACGAATGGCTAACTTGTGGCTAATTTGCATATGAGGACCCTATCTGCATTCCAGCATTAAACTCATGTGCTATCCATGCGCTGCAAATAGGTGTAAAAAGTTGATAGTGCACAACTTCAGTGCCAGCTTTCTGCATTGGCCTGCCGGTCACTACTTCTTACCCTCCCAAACACAACAAACACACCCAAATATCCTAGAGAAATTCCTAGAGGGTTTCTGATATTAGCCTTTGATAATGAACTTTTAATGGCTTTGATTTCTGTCAAGCACAAAGACACTTTACTCCTTTATTTATTTATTTAACATCTCTTCTGTACCGCGCTATTCATATCAGTGCGGTGTACATTTAACAGAACCATATTCAGTGCAGTCAGGCTGCATTGTATTTACAGTGAACAGGAACTAAAACTTGGACATAACTGGGGTGCCATTTTACAAATTATTTACACTGATTACTATACTTTCCAACTATAGACTATTCGGAGCTGGGCAGGTGGGGCTGGCTGCATCTTTTCGTGCAGGTGAGTTATTGGGGGGGGATCAAGGTGACTGGAGAAAGTGCTTGCTGCCTGATTTCTACAGCTGGTTTCTGGATAGTGACTTATGAACAGGTGATGTTTCGGTGCCTTCCTGAATTGAGTCAGGTTGGTGATGACTCGCATGTCTGTGGGGAGGGCATTCCAAACTCTAGGAGCATAGATCATGAAGGCCCTGTTAGATGTTGCCTTTGTGCATTTTGTGGTTTCTTTCGGGATTATTAGGGTGTTCACCGCTGTGGATCTTCTGATTCTGTTAGGAGGTGTAGTGTGGATCAGCCCAGTGATGGATGTGGGAGGCTGAATTATTTAAGGCTTTGAAGGTCATAACTAGGATCTTGTAATGAAGTCTGGCATGTATAGGTAACCAGTAGAGTTTCATCAGAATTGGTGTGATGTGGTCCATCCTTGATGCTCCATATAGAACTCTTGCAGCTGCATTCATTGCACGCTGGAGTGGGTTTAGCGTTGCTTGCGGGAGTCCATATAGGATTGCGTTAGTGTAATCGAAGTGTGGGATTACTAGGGCTTAATAGATTGTTCGAAAGCCAATGGGGTCGAGTAGTGGTCGTAGATGCCGTAGTGTCCTTATTTTATGGTATATTATCTTTACTGTGTTTTTTATGTGGGTTTTCATATCCAGCCGTTGGTCCAAGGTGATACCTAGGTAGCGGATTGTGGGTTTGGCTATCAGCTCTGCGTTTTTCACTTTTAGCAAGAGTGGGGGAGTGAAATCTTGGTTCCTCATAATGAAGAAGACGTCTGTCTTGTTGTGGTTGATTTGAAGGTTTTGCGTATGGACCCAGTCCACAACTGCGTCGAAACAGTTTGTTAGTGGGGAGAAATCTGGCTGGTTCGTTGCAAATGGCATGTATAGAAGAATATCATCTGCGTACGCTAGGCAGGAGATGTTGAAAGATCGGATCAGAGCACAGATGGACTGCATGTATATGTTAAACATTAATGCCGATAGCGAGGACCCCTGTGGCACACCAAGTTTTTGCAGAAACGGTTCCGAGGTTGTGGTGCCAGTCCTCACGTGTTGCCATCTGTTGGACAGGTAGGATTTGCACCAGCTTAGTGCTGTGCCCTGTATTCCCTTTTCCTCGAAGCGTTCCATGAGTATCTCATGGATCACGGAGTCAAAAGCTGCTGCGATATCCATGAAGATAAGAGCAAATCCTTGTCGGGAGTTATCGATTCCTGAGATTATGGTATTGAAGAGGGTGGTGAGGAGAGTTTCAACGCCATGTGCTTCCCTGAAGCCATGTTGGGACGGGTCCAGAGGGGCTTCAGTTTCAATGTGTTGTTGGATTTGGCATTGGACTACCTTTTTGATTATTTTGGCGAGCAGTGGGATGCTTGAAATCGGTCTGTAGGATTCAACTTTTAAAGGGTCCAGTTTGCTGTTTTTCAGCAGCGGCCTGATGGAGGTGTGCTTTAATATTTGTGGAAAGGATCCCGTTGAGAATGAATGATTCAAGATTTTGTTCAGGAACTGGCTTAGATCGCAACGTTTACTCTCGTTATCACCCACATGTGTTAAAACTATCTCTTGTCCCCGCTTTGTTGTGTTTGTCTTGCATAGATTATAAGCTCTGTCTCTCATGTGTATATGTGCTGTGCTGCATAGGCCTTGCAGCGCTATACAAATGATAAGTAGTAATAGTAATAGAAGCCTTGTATTTATTTATTTATTTATTTATTTTATAACTTTTATATACCGCGCTATTTGTTATCAGTGCGGTTTACATACAACAAGGGTGCACAGTCAGAAGTCTGTTCTGTGCTTACATTGTAACAGGAGTTTAAACTTGGAACATACATTGTAACAGGAGCATAAACTTGGAGCAACAGGGGAACTAAAAACATATGTACAAAATATAATTAGATTTGGATTGTATAGGACTTACACATTTACCTGGGGCCAATACATTATAAGTCCGTTGGTGACCATTTTTCAAAGACACTATCCAAATAATGCTTGTGCAAATAGCTCCAAACATTGCAGATGGTACTGGTGCCAAGATAGGGTGCAGTGTGGGTGGTAATGTTCAGCTATATGCATAGTGGCAACATCAAGCTGCTAATTGTATAGCTAAGTGGTTCGCTTTAAGCCTCTATGAAAACAGTCCTAAACTACACCCCTTAGTGGAAAGTAATTTATAAAATGCCACTTAGGCAGGCAGGGCACATAGGTTACGAGAAGGGGCTTATTCAGCAGTGGCTGGCTATCGCCACTTTAAATTATCTCCACATATTCAATGCCAGGGCCATATCCAGTCAGTGGCAATGAATATCCAGTTTTACCTATCCTGTCATCAGCGATCTTCAGCCGCTGTTTTTATAGCTAAGCCAGCCAAAGTTAAGATAGCCTTTTTTCTGCCTAGCTTTAGCTATTCTAGTTAGATGGTTAGCAGCGGAATATCGCTATTGACTGGCTAGCTTATGTTAGCCATCCCCACTCCATCCTTGGAGTGCCTCAATGCTAAGCCGTTAGCATTGGGGCATTTAACTGGGCTATGTGGGGATATTCAGCAGTAGAACCCAGGTATGTGCCACTGAATATCCTGCTGAGCAGCATTTACACGGTTTGCAGACCCGCAAACCATATAAATGCCACTCAGTAGGGATATTCAACTGTTTGTGCCACTGAATGTCTCCACATAGCCTGGTTAAACACCCCTATGCTAAATGTTTAGTGATAGGCATTCCGGAGGTGGAGCGGGGTGGCAACTAAACTTAGCCAGTCAGTGGTGATCTTGAGTCACTAACCAGCTAACTAAAAACGGCTAAAGTCGGGTGGAAATAAGGAAGATGCATCGGAAGAGGAGCAGGATCAGCAGGCCATGAGGGCACATGTGCGCATGGCAACTTAAGACCCACTGCAGCAGCAGAAAGCAGGCCAGCCTGTCCACAGCAATCTGGGCAACCAGGAAATTCAATGGTGGGACCTGGAGATGGCCCTGGCATTGAAAATCCAAGGGTTTTTTTTTATTTTTATTAAGGATTTCCAATATACATCCAAAAACAAATACTATAAGAAATGTGATGATACAAAATAACTCAGGAAATTTTGCAAATCAAACAAATCTCATCCAATTAGACCACAATATTTATCGGTGGAGGCATCGGGAAAAACACCTAAAGAATAAAATTAAACCTTGACCAATGGGTGGAGGAGTGGCCTAGTGGTTGGGACAAGGTACTTCAGGCCAGAAGGTCAGAGGTTCAAATCCCACTAGAGGACAGCAACCTTGGGCCGGAAGGACTGGGGTTTCTAGTCCCACAGGTGCTCCTTCTGGTCTTGGGCAAGCCACTTAACCCTCCACAGCCCATGTTCCCTGTAAAATAGTTATCTCCAAGTTATAATGCCCTGTTCAATGTAATTTCAGTTTGTTCGATGTAAACCACACTGATGCAGAATAGTGCAGTATATAAGAGAATGTAAATAAATAAAACAGGACAAAGACTTAAGGGTCAGCCACATTAACTAACAACCCTCCTCTTGCAACTACGAATTCTAAAAGATGCCCTTGCTCAAAAAACACAAAAGTCTTAGCCTGATAGGAAATTACACACTAAGAAGAAAATCTCAAAACAAACCCCCCACCCAGATAGAGGACCCTTACCAAAGTTCAAGGAAATCCTTCCTCCTCTGTTGGGTTACACATGACAAAATTGGGGAAAATATGTATATGAGAACTATAGAACTGCACATTAAAATTCCTAAAGATTGAAGAATAACAGATTTATCAGATTCCAAAGCTAGAGTTACAAGCAGAGTAGTTCTCTCAGTGATCACCTCTAAAGAACTTTCCAGGTCCCCAGTACCTTGAGAGGTTTCACTGATCTCACTGCCCCAAGGCCCATACTGATCCCTTATGAGTGGAGGTAGGTTTTCTGGAGGAAACATAAGAATCTTCCAAAAATACCCACACACCATCTCTAAAGCAAACAGAACAGGTGACATGGGAAAATTAAGCAGTCTTAAATTATTCCAATGAACCTGTTTATCAAGATATTCTGTCTTTCTTGAGAGCAAAATATTTGTCCTTAGCTTGGGCCACACACAGACTATGAAGTTGTGCTAGCTCTTCTTCTATATAAACCAACCTCCCCGCGTGTTCCTCTGGCAGCCGAGAAACCTCCAAAACATTAGATTTCATTGAAGTCAACTCCAAACTCACAAAACCCATGACACTTTAAAGAGAGGTATTCATTATAGCCAAAGCATCCCATAGCGCTTCCAATGTAATCTTGCTGGTCTTACCAGCATTCCAGACCCTGGAAACAGTCCCACTCCATCTGTTGCTTCCGAGGAGGCCACAATTGTGGAAGCTGACCCCACTGTTCCCTCAGTGCCCCCCCCCCCCAAAGGCAGCATGGTGGGGGAGCTGCTCACCGGCAGAACCATGGAGTCCTCTTCCCTTCCCTTCACTGAAATGCTCACCAGCAAACCAGGGAGAAGCACTTCATCTGCCGCAACTGAACTTCCAGGTCTCAGCAGGGGAGCTTGCTGCTCCAATGAAAGCCAAACCCCAGATGCGCTCAGGTCTGCCGCAACACCCGGCGGACCTGCCAAAGAAGCTGCTTTGGCCTCACAGGTGACAAATCCACATGTCACTAAAGTCCTTTGCTGAGCAGGAGTGTCGACTGCCAAGCCCGAGTGTAGGCTGGCTTGTTTCCGCTTACGCCACCCCATCTCATCAGCAAAAGGTCCCGCACTGCTCCAGATCAGCAGGTCAGTGGAAAACCGGCACCTAGAGACTGCACCCTGCTGCCATCTTTCCCCCACAGAGCCGGGGTTTTTTAACCAAAAATTCAGGTTTAATGTTCAGCAGTGTCAGCTAGCCACTTTAGTAGTGTTAGCCACAGCTGTTGAATATCAGGCCCTTAGGTGTTTATATATCTTTATAAAATAGCTGCCAGAATCATGGCTACAACCCAGCCTGGTGTACTTACACCTGCTTGTATACAACTAAAATAAGCAAGTAGGTGTATGTTTTATAACCTATCCATGTACTTCATGAGGCCACCCAAACTAAGCCCGCAAGCATGCCTACAGCCAGATCTCATGAACATATGTGCTATCTTGTCACTTCACATATTTTTATACATATGATAATTTTATAAAAGGCTTTTTACTTGCGAAAATGCCTTTATTAAAGCACCCCCATAGCAGCTGAATATCACTGCTGTATGTACAGCTACCGGCAATAACAGCATTCTGTATATATTCAACGACAACACCTATTTGTATAGAGATCTGAATATATAGGTGGCATATTCAGTGATGACGGCTAGGCTATTTAGAGTCACTGCTTTAATTAAACTTGGATATTCAGTGCCGGAACTTAATTGATTTCTGGTTCTGAATTGCCTGGTTACCGAACAGCTAATTGGTTAAAATGCTTTGAATATTGGCTCCTATGTATTTTTGTAAAATGTCGCAGCCAGTAATCACTACTGGCTCCAAGTATTGATCCGACATTGTTTTCCTGCTGTTCATAGTGTGTGTCTATAGCCACAGTAAAGGAGACAGAAATTGGACAGACAAGAGGCCCTTATCTGAACTAACATCCGGAAGGCAATTTTTGAATGGACTAGCCTGCTGTCTATTTATCCACTATGGTATAAGCAGGTAACAGAAGAAAATTTTTGACTGGCTAAATTTATGAAAATTTTCCATCAAAACACAACTAAAAGCAACTGGATGAAATTACTCTGGCAGTTAACATACAAGAACTGCTGAAGGAGAAGAGAAAGAGCAGGGCAAGCAAGAAGCAGGAGCAATAGCCAGAGGCACCGAGGTAGCTGAGGGAGACGAAATGGGCAGGAGGGAAAAGCAAAGTCAAGGTCAATCAGTGTATTCAGTTCAGCAGAAAAACAAAGAAAAGCACAGTAGAACTCAGGATAATACTGAAAGGCCAAAAATAAGTTAGTTGCAAGACAGCATAAAACTCCTGCCTGCATATTGTCAAATGGATTATTTCAACTGCAAATCAGTATAATTACAAAAGGTCTAATTAATATGGTGTGTAATTAAAGCTAGTCTAGATCCAAGGAATGAGAACTAATTAATTGCTTTTTCTGCCTGAGTGCACCTGGTGTCTATTTTGTTTTACTTCTTTTTCTCCTGTGGCTTGTTCTCTTTTCTGCAGCGTAAGGCCAAGCTAGGCCTGGCCATTATCCAAGGGTCACTGTCCCTCATCATTTGCTTGTCAGCCTGTTTGCATCGGCTTCTGCTGAATAACATACAGGCCCTGGGTGCTGCCTGCCATCTGTGAATTTTCAATGTGCAGTTAGGAGAAGGGAAAGAACAGTTTTACCGTCACATACACAGGTACATCGGCCTGGGTGAAAACTGACCTTACTCAACACAACTAAAAGTACTTGCTGATGTCCATGACACACTATCTTTTAGCCCAGAAAGGGAGAGGAGATGGGGAGAAGGATCTTAAAATTGCCACATAACCCAGGTTAATCCTGACAAGCTGAATCAATCTTGGTTTTGTCCCATTGCATGGCTGGACTGGCATTCCTGATTTTCTTGGAGAAAGTTAATAAGAATGTGAGGCAGTATCTTTTTATTGGACTAATGTAGTACATTTTTGACTAGCTTTCCAAGGTTAAATCCTTCTTCCTCAGGTCATGATAGTATCGCCTTATATTGTTTTTTTGTTTTATTTTTACTTATTAAGTATTAAAGTGGACTAACCTAGCAATCACATTTCTTTACTTAAAATGCAACTACATACCCATGGATGCAATGGGAGCCAAACGTCTTGTCAAGGTAGGACTGTGTCATGCAGCAGACCATAGCAGATCTGGTTAAGTGGCTCTCTTAAGAACACCGGACTAGTGCAATATTTCAGGAGAGCCAAAATGGAATAAGATTGAGAAATATTTGCAAAGCCCTATCTGGTGGGCGGATGGGGGCCTGCTGAGGATCATTACTCCAGGCTTTGCACCTTGTAGGTGTCCCACACCGAGGGACCAATATTCAGAACCATTAGCCAGTCAGCCAAAGGGAGGTCATCCGGCTAAAGGCACCGATTGCCGTATTCAGCAGCACTACTCAGATGGTGTTACTGAATATCCCCACAGACCGCTCTTGCACTATCTAGTTAGTGCAAAAATGATCCTGGAGCAGAACGTGGGCGCTGTCGGCACCAACTAGGTAACTGTCAACACTTACCCACTTTTCAGTCAGCATCTGTCCAGCCAATCTGAGTCACATGAAATCTGGCCTACGTTGCATTCCCAATAATTCCCTACTGAAAATCCGCCAACCAGATAGGTGTTGGCACTTATCCAGATAGCGCTACTTAGCCCCGGCATTCAGTGGCAGTTCCTAACTGGATACTCCTGCTGCATTATCCTGATATTTAAGCATCACGGCTGGTCGCTATGGCATTTTTCCCAAAGCAGGATAACAGTGTTTCTTAGCTACATTTGCCTCTAATTCATTTATTTGTTCATATCGAGCTATCAAATGATGTTACTGTATCTTGGTGTGATCAGTAAGACAAACCAATTAGCCACTGCCAAGTCAGCACTTGAGCAGCGGCAGTATAGCAGACGCTGCATTGTCTGTGTAAACCCAGTCACACTTGTCTGATCTGGTTGTCAGTCTCCACTTTACCATATTTGCTTTATATCATCCAACACCACTCAATAGAAGGTTCAGCGACCTCCAACGCTACGACGTCTCTCTGCAATGTCAAGTCCTCTCTTGTCACATCTTCATTGTATAACACTCATCGGCACCACATTTCTAGGCAGGCCACTTCATCTAATGGTTGGAGTGGCTTCACTTCCTCTATAAAGCTCCTGCTTGAGCTCAGTCATTTTGATGGCTGACCATGCGCATATAATGGATTCCAACTGTTTTTAACTTGTATTTAAATTCCATCTGGCCAGCCACAGCTCATCTGATGGGATGAGTCCAGCCAATATATATAGTTTGTTGATCAGAGTAGGCTTTAGATAGTCAGTTATAAATCAATAATACTCATTAAACACAAGGCCAATCTTACTTGCATGTGATGATCTTACTCAGACTGGGCATGCATATTCAGCTACACAGTAACAAAGTGACAATCAATGGCTTGCATCCCATCGGCTATTCTTCAATTTATGCAGTGTTATTTCTGATGCTGACTTTTCTACTCAGCTTCTCAACATGCAGTTTATATGAGAGTATTTGGTCCAGTGTAACACCAAGGTAGTGGGGCTGGCCCCAGAGTTGTTTCAAGGTGTTGGCACCTAGGCGAAATTTAAGCTTTACATCCCATGGCTGTCATAATTTATAGTTTCGCTTTGAATGCTCTGCTCTTTCATGCTTCCCAGAAGTGCCGCCCTAAGCCACCAACTAGTTTGCCTAATGATTGGGCCAGTCCTACAAGGCAGACTAGATTGCTGCAGTGTTCTAGCTTCACAACATCCCAAGTACTGATCATTTGGTGGTTTGTATGATGGCTTCTGTCTGGAGCTGGTGCAAGGTGAGCTCTCCATCTTGCCACGCCTCACTGCCTCCCTCCCCCGCGACATTGCCACTGCTGCTGGCCCATCTCTGGGGCTGATAATAGCTCAGAAACCGTAATGCAGAGCTTATCTACAATCTCTGGTGCTGTGTCACAATTTCTGTCTTCCACTTTCGCCCCCCTCCATTTTGCATTAACTGGCAGTCTGCATGGGGAGGGGGGTGGAAACGGTAGCTAGTGAAAGCGAGAAACAAAGACACGGCACCAGAGACCGTAAGTAAGGACTGCATCATGGTTTCTGAGCCACTGCTGCCGCTGTGGCCCGAGAGGGGCACCAGTGATGGCAATGGGCAGCAGTGGGTGCCCTGTCAGGGCTGGTGCTCGAGACAACTGCTTAGTTTGCCTACTGGTGGTGCCAGCCCTGCTTCTGTCTGTAGTCTCAGCCATATAGAGCTGGTGGGTCTTCTGAGATTATTGGGAATCTAAGTGGTTTGAACTTCAGATTGTAGTTGGCAGAGATGGAGGGAGATGCTTGTAAGGACTGTTGCATTCTTCCTATCACAAGGAAAATGAGATCTGGGATAGGGATGTGTGCTGATGATGCAGCCCACCATTACAAATCAAAGCTGGTGCTGCTTCTGCTATCAGGCGTTAGATCAGTCCTCTCTATAGTCCAGTAAAAGCAGGTCTGTAGCACAAGGGAGGGTGGGAGTGAGCAGATCTGAATTAACAATTAGGTACACGGCAGTTACCTAAGGCAACATCACCTGTGGTGTGGCAATGAGCACAAGCAGTCAATGAAAAACAATTGATCCTGACAGAGTCAGCCCCAGAGTTGATTCATGGAATTAGTACCCTAGGCAAACCTTCAACTTTATGCCCCTCCTCCCCCAGCTGTTAGATTCTGTGTTTCACTTTGAATTCCATGCTTTTTGCTACCCCCAAGAGGCTTCCACCCTAGGCACCCAATTTGAAATGCAGTGCTGTCAGCATGGATCTATATCAAGTAACTGTGTTTTTAAAATGTATTCACACAATTTTCATTTTAGTTTGGGCTTAAATTGATGTTTTCATTCACTACATTTTCTATTAGAGTAAAATGGACCAGTTCTTATGTGGTCAGTGTATTTGTCTGATGAGCATGAATTAAGTCCGACAAAAAATTAGTTTTTAAAGGGTTTATTTTTTTTATTGTGTCATATCATATCTGACCATCATAGAAAGACCCTTGTGTACTTCAGGCCTCCTGCTCTTCCTTTCTTGCCCGCTGTCGTGCCGGTCTTGCAGTTGCAATCATGTGATTTTGTGGCTGCAGTTACAGGATTTCGGCTTTGTGGTGGGTGGTGCTAGCTGCTGAATAGGAGGGAGGGGATTGACTAGGAGGTGCTGTAGCCGTCTTGAAAATGGAAATTACACTTACCTGGTAATTGATGTTCCTGGAGCGACTCCAGTTTAGTCCACACTTCTGGGTTGTGCACCTCCTCCTGCAGCTTGGAGACTGGGCATGTCACAAAAACGTGACAACACTTGATGTAGTCTGCTGGCATCTCCCATCAGCCCCAGTGAACTATTGACAAAGCACACTCAAAGAAGCAACAAATAAGAAGCCAACCGTATCCAATTAACTGCATGCAAAAAACAACATATAACTACTACTATATACAAGAGAATTTCCTACTCGGAAGCTAGGCCTTTTTCCTTGTGCCATTTCCTTCCACCTCATCCAGAGCAGACTAGAAAGAACAAGAATAGACAGAAAATTAGAGAAATAAGAATACCTACCAGTCATCGCACCCTTTCTCCGCATGAACCTTTATTGCTACCGTACCATCCCGGGCGGGAATGAGGATTAAACTGGAGTCACTCCAGGAACATCAATTACCAAGTAAGTGTAATTTCCATTTCCTTATCGTTCCTCCAGTTTAGTCCACACTTCTGGGATGTAACAGAGCAGTACTCATTGGGGGGGGGGGGGGGGCCTCACCATCCGGCCTGCAACACCGCCAACCCAAAAGCAGCATCCTTTGCTGACAACACATTGAGGCGGTAGTGCTTACTGAAAGTGTGAAGGGACGACCAGATATCCGCCCTACAAATTTCCCCAGGTGGAACCAAATTGTGCTCCACCCATGAAGACGCTTACGCTCTAGTAGAATGAGCTCATAAAACAGTTGGAACCTGTCGACCCGACAACAGATATGCCGAAGCAATCGTTTCCTCTAATCCACCTAGAAATAGAAGCCTTCGCAGCCGCCTCGCCCTTCTGGGCACCCCCAAACAAAACAAACAGACGGCCCGACTTACGATAGGCCTCTGACACCTTTAAATACTGTTGTAGCATTCGCTTTACGTCCAAGCAGCGAAGCCCCCGGTCCGCTGCATCGCCCCCTAACAAACCAAGCACCGGAAGAGAAAACGTCTGATTTAAATGAAATGGGGAAACTACCTGAGGCAAAAAGGAGGGAACGGGCCGTAGCACCACCTTTTCTCTAGAAAAAGACAAAAATGACTCTGAAAGATAACGCCTGTAACTCCGAAATACGCCTTGCTGAACAAATGGCTACCAAAAACACTGTCTTCAGAGTCAAGTCCTTTACCGACGCCCGCAGTAACGGTTCGAAAGGCTCCTTAGCCAGTGCTCTCAGAACCAAATTGAGATCCCACGGAGGCACCACGACTCTACGAGATGGACACAACCTGATGACTGCCTTCAGAAAATGCAATATGTCGGTATGCGCGCCGAGCGCTACTCCCTGAACCTTGCCTCTATAGCAAGACAGCGCTGCTAACTGAACTCTCAAGGACCTGGCCGCCAGAGCTTTTTCAAATCCCTCTTGCAGAAAACTCAAGACTATCAGCACGGACACCTTCGCAGCACGCACCTATCTCCTCGAGCACCAATCCTCGAATATGTGCCATATACGAACATACGCCAGAGACGTAGACTTCTTCCTCGCTTTAAGTAAAGTCATGATAACTGCTCCAGAGTACCCCTTTCTCTTTAGCCTCGCCCTTTCAATGACCAGACCGTAAACGAGAATCGATCCACTTGAGGCATCCGCAGAGGCCCTTGAAGCAACAAACTCTCTGACGCCGGTAACCTCCATGGCTCCTCGTTGAGGCGGCGGGTGAGATCTGCATACCACGGATGTCTTGGCCAGTCCGGAGCCACTAGCAACACTCTCCCCCGATGACCCTCTATACGCTGTACCACCCGGCCTATCAGCATCCACGGGGGAAACACGTAGAGGAGACCCGACACTGGCCAACTCTGCATCAGTGCGTCGATCCCTTCTGACATCCTTTCTCGTCACCTGCTGAAAAAGCGACTCACCTTTGCCGACTGAAATGTCGCCATGAGATCCATGATTGGCAGACCACACCGGTGTACCAGCTGCGCAAACACCTCCGGATGTAACTCCCATTCTTCGGCATCCATTTGAACTCTGCTGAGGAAATCCGCCATCACAATGTCCTTCCCCGCAATGTGTGCTGCTGAAATAGCCGACAGTCAATGTTCTACCCAAGTGAACAGCGCCTCAGCCTCCTCCTCCATGGCGGAACTTCCTGTACCGCCCTGTCGATTGATGTAAGCCACTGTAGCGGAGTTCTCCGATAGCACTCGTACCGCCTGACCCTTCACCGTAGCCCCGAATGCTTGCAGCGCTAATGCCACCGCTCTGAGCTCCAACCTTTTGATCGACCAAGTGCTCTCCTGAACTGACCAAAGTCCTTGTGTGAAGAGCTCTCTGCAATGAGCTCCCCATCCTGCAAGGCTTGCGTCTGTCAACACTGGGAGCCACTCCGGTTGCTCCAGAGGCATCCCGGCCGATAGTGACCTCGGGATCAGCCACCACTGCAACACCTGCTTGACCCCGAGAGGACAGGGCAGACATCTGTTCAGCGAGTCGGACTGATGAGACCACCGACGAAGTAGTGCCCGTTCTAACAGCTGCATATGAAACTTGGCCCAAAGCACCGCCTCCAAGGTCACCGCCATCATAAGAACATAAGACATGCCCATACTGGGTCAGAACGAGGTCCATCAAGCCCAGTATCCTGTTTCCAACAGTGGCCAATCTAGGTCATACGTACCTAGCAATATCCCCAAAAGACAGAGGTTCCACAATGCTTGTACTGGTTCAAGCATTGATATCCTGGGTCCCTTTTTAATAGTGGTTTATGGACCTTTCCTCCAGGAACTTGTCCAAACCTTTTTTAAACCCAGCTATACTAACAGCCCTTACTACATCCTCCGGTAACAGATTCCAGAGTTTGATTACACGTTGAGTGAAAAAATATTTTCTCTTATTTGTCTTAAATAGTTTACCCTGTAGCTTCATTACATGTCCCCTAGTCTTTCTATATTCTGATAGCGTAAACAATTGATCCACGTTTATCCGTTCCACTCCATTCATTAATTTATAGACCTCTATCATATCTCCCCTCAGCCGTCTCTTTTCCAGGTTAAAGAGCCCTAACCTTTTTAGCCTCTCTTCATAGGAGTAGCCTTCCATCCCCTTCATTCCCAGCACCCTGCGGTAACTCCATGCCGAAGGTGCAGGAGTGGACCTGAACTGACATACCATTTGCCGAAGAATCTGGATTTGATGGCAGAAACACTGTACCCCGCTGGGTGTTGAAGCACAACCCCAGATATTCGAGGTCCTGGGACAGGCTCAGGTGATTTTTTGTCGCATTGACCACCCAGCCGAGCCCCTCCAAGAACTTTACCACCTTGTCCATAACCTGTGCTTTGGTTCTTGGACTTTGCTCAAATCAACCAGTCGTCGAGATAGGGATGAACCAGAATTCCTTCCTTTCATAATGCTGCGGCTACCACCACCATGATCTTGGTGAAAGTCTGCGGCGCCGTTGCTAAGCCGAAGGGCAACGCCTGGAACTGATAGTGCCCCCACGGCAGCGCGAAACGCAGAAATATTTGATGACCCGCTCTAATCGGGATGTGCAAATACGCCTCTATAAGATCGAGGGACGTCAAGTACTCCCCTTGACGCACTGCCACAATGACGGACCACAAGATTTCCATCCTGAAATGCAGCACTCGGAGACAGCGGTTGACTCCTTTTAGGTCCAAGATTGGGCGAAGAGACCCATCCTTCTTTAGAACCATGAAATAAATGGAGTAACGACCCCTGCCGTAATCTTCTCTGGGCACCGGAACGACCACTCCGATCTGCAATAGCCGATTCAGGGTGCAGCAAATTGCAAGGGCCTTCTGTTGCCCTTTGCAGGGAGACATCACAAACGAATTGCGAACCGGTCTCGCGAACTCCAGCGCATAGCCCTCGCAGATTATTTCCAACACCCATTGGTCGGACGTTATTTGGGCCCAGGCAGGAAGAAATTCCCAAAGTTGTCCCCCTATTGGTTGACTTCCTGCCGGGGCCCTCCTCACTTCATTGCGGCTTTCGAGTTGTTGCTGCTGCCGCCACGGCAAAACCTCTACCTGCTCCCCGAAACCCCTGGGCCCTAGGAGCAAATCTTTCTCTCTGAAGTCTTAAATCTTCTAAAATCTCTAAAGGGGCCCCTAAAGGCCAGCGAGGACTTCCCCTGCTTAGGCTTATCTTCCGGGAGCCTTCCCCCCTTGGACTCCCCTAAATCTTTAACCAGCCTATCGAGATCCTCTCCAAATAACAATGTCCCTTTGAACGGGAGTTTACTGAGGCGTGCCTTGGAAGAACCACCTGCCGCCCAATTTCTTAACCACAAAGATCTGTGGGTGGCTATTAACGATGCCATACTATTAGCCAGAGCCCGAATCAAATCATAATGTATGTCTGACAAATAAGCTGACCCCGACTCTAGACGATCAAGCTCCCGCAGACTTTCTTGCTCTAGCTGAGCAGACTGCCGCAAACCCTGAGACCAGCGGAGACACACTCTCGCTACCCAGGCCCCACAAATGGAAGCTTGTAATGGTAAGGCGTTGGCTTCAAAGGATTGTTTCAACAACCCATCCACCTTTCTATCCTGTGCATCTTTCAAGGCTGAGCTACCTTCCAACGGAATAGTGGCTTTCTTGGTTACCACTGACACCGCTGCATCAATCCGCGGGGAACAAAACCTTTCCTTGTCCTTATCTGCAAGGGGATACAACCTATTCATAATCCGAACTCCTCTGAGTCCCACTTCCGGCTGATCCCACTCGTCCTGTATCATCCGATCTACCATTTTGTGGACGGGAAATACTATTTGTGTTTGCCTCACCGCCTGAATGATTGGGTCCTCCCCATTATCTTCCTCCACAGGCTGTTCCGTGGTCAGTTTTAGCGTATGAAGGGATTCTGTGATAAGAGCTGTCAACTCATCCTTCCAGAATATTCGAATAATTTTCGCCTGATCCTGTGGCTCTGGAATCTCTCCTTCTTCCAAGTCCTCCAATCCGGCTTCCAGCTCCATCTCGTTTACCTCCGCTTCCTGCCATTCCAACTCAGAAGGCGAAAGCTCCCGTGGCCTGGATCACTGCTACCTGCCTCCGCCGTTCCCGGCTGCTGTAGCATCGTAGACAATGGCAAGGGTTACTGCAGCTTTCCCTGCCTCCGTAAACAAAATGCATAATTAAAACGAAGTCCGGACAGAAATCCCCGAGCTGAGGTCCTGATTCCGAAGCAGGAAGTGTCCCCGAAGGTCCGACTGGGGACTCTTGACCGGCCCCTGGTGGAGCGGCCAGCAGGCCCTCTCCGTCTGTTCCAACGGACACACCCTGCAGGTCCTGCCCTACTTTAACTTCCATCTACTGCTCCACACTGGCAGAAGCCGCCGTACAGCTCCGGCATATCCCCGAGTCCGCAATAGCACCCCTACGGGAACCGCAGACCACACAGAGGACGGGACGCCATCTTCCACAGCTCCCGCCGCCCGCTCAAATGGCAAGGAAGGATCAGGAAGAAACACTTAGCCTTTAAAAATTATATATCTGTTTTTTTTTAAACTACCAGTAAGATTCTGCCCCCAGCCAAGAGGCTAGACCATCAATCTGAGCTCACAGGTCGTTGAGATCCAATTCAGGGACCCCATATACATCCTGCCACAGCCTTCAGGATAACAACCACTCCCTCCCCTCAAAGAAAAACCATTAAGAAAACCTATCAAGTTTATAAGACAAAACAAAGAGAGAGAGAGAAATCTAGTTGAAGGCTGCCACTCCGTGCAATCCCCAGTGCAGCGGCGTGCCACGCAGCAACCATGCTGCCAAAATGGCCACCGCTGAGTGAGACAAAAGGGTGCCAAAACTGTCGAGCCCGAAAGCGGGTCTGCGGCCGTTTCTCCACAGACCGCACCGTTTGCCTGCCCCTCCAACCATAGTACCTGCTGCGCTCAAGTCCGTCTGCTCTCTTGTTGCCGCCGTGCTCTGCCGCACAGCGAGCGGTCAGCCGCTGGACGAGCAGTCCGCTGATTTAAACCACTGAGCTCGCAGCTGACTGAAGCGCCAGAGACTCGCTGATGCTTCTTATCTGCAGAGCCCTCTCCCGTATGCACAAGGGAGAGAGATCTGAGCCGGGCTGGAATTTACAGAAAGCACTGAAGGTGGAGGCAGGACCCGGCACAAACAATTGGTGTGTTAAACGGACTTTTTTTTTTTTTAAAGCTATAGCACCAAATCAAGAAAACAGTTAAAGTTAAAGCCCCCAAATCAATCAAAAAAACTCTTCTATGCTACTCTAATCGCTCCTTTAGTGAGCCCAGCACCTAGGCTCATTATGTCCTCCTGCTGCATGGAGACTGGACACATGGGGCTGATGGGAGATGCCAGCAGACTACATCCAGTGATGTCAACGTTTTTTGTGACATGCCCCGTCTCCAAGCTGCAGGAGGAGATGCACAACCCAGAAGTGTGGACTAAACTGTAGGAACAATAAGGAATAAATTCTTCATAAGGCCACTTTTTATGGTTTACAAATTTCCCTTTGGGGGTGTTTTTTGAGGGTTTTTAAATAACCAAAATTCTGAAACCCTATTCATAATTAATTTAATGGAATGTAAAAGAATAGTCAAAGAGGAGGCATAGCCTAGTGGTCAGAGCAACAGCCTACCACCCAAGAACTATGGGTTTGAGTCCTAGTGGCGCTCCATTGCCTTAGAAGAAAAGGACTGGTAATCTACTTTGGGCCAGGAGTTGCTGGGTTGCCAGGAGTCAGCATTGACTTGAAGACAAAAAAGAACTGTCAGGATTGGGATGCCAAAAGTACAGTTCATCAGCTCTTCTTTGTTGCTTTCAAATACAGCGCTGCTGGAAAGCATGGAACTTGTATGAAAAAGACAGCCAAGGCCCTATCTAGTATACGAGTTCTAATACTTTCACTAACCACATATGCCTCCCCCTTTCCTTCAGCTGTACTATCTCTGCTCTATTTATCTCTGCAGTTCCTTTTTCTTCAAAATATTTTTTGCTATAAACCGCCTTGAAACGTACCTAGTGAAGGCGGTTATAGCAAGTAAATAAACATGAACAAGCCATTAGGCAACACTAGGCAGTCACCTAGGACAGCATCTTCTGAGGAGGGATAAAAAGCAGCAGCATTCTGACAGTTCCACTAACTCAAAGAACAGCACATACTTAGGGTGACCAACTGCCCGGTTTTGGATTGGAAAGTCCGGTTCTTCGGCCTTTTCTGTAGTAACCGGACACTACATATAACTCCTCAGTATGAAAAACAAACTGGCACAGGGTAAACAAAGAGCGCCTCAACTGTTTCCGTCAGCCGCGCGCAGACATTCACTTCCTGGGCTGGCTATATGACTAAACTACAAAACAGAGCATTCTGGGAAGAGCATGCAGGACGTGATGTCAAGGAGCAACGTGCCTTCCTCGGCATGTGTTTATTTTCCCAGAATTCAGAAGGTGGGTGGGACTATGTGCTACTAATTCATAGGAGAGATGTTTGTCTTTGAACATGTTTTTTAAACTTTTTATTTAGGAGGTGTATTCTGAGAAGCAAATATTTCAGTAAAACGTAACGGTGAAATGTTTGTGCATTTCGATTAGTTTGGTTTGAATCAAATGGTTCTAGAGCGCGTGTTTCCAAAGTGAATTGCATACCGATAGTATCCGTTATCATAGAATGTTACAAGGGTTGCAGCTCTTTCATGTCATTAACAAAACTAGGATTTGTTAGTGTTTGTGTATAATAAATACTATTTTAGGGACATTAGTGGTATGCAGACTTACATTTTGTAAGTTGGAAAGCTGACT
This sequence comes from Ichthyophis bannanicus, assembly GCA_033557465.1. Taxonomy (NCBI): domain Eukaryota; kingdom Metazoa; phylum Chordata; class Amphibia; order Gymnophiona; family Ichthyophiidae; genus Ichthyophis; species Ichthyophis bannanicus. Next base: position 58,190,912 of record CM066051.1, on the reverse strand, counting down.
TGGGAGAATCCTGGGTGAAATATGATTATGCGTCCCAGATATCATCTTGTGTTGTTTAGAGTTAGGTTTATCCTTTGCTTTTTCTTACTGTGCTTTTATTAGTTATATTTTATGCATTTAGGTAATGAACCCAGCAGGCATTAACAGGATAACATAACTATTTGAATTTTGCTAAATGTATTTTTGCAAGTTATAGCAGCAGTGCTTCCTGCTCATAGCAAAAAGTAAAGTGCAGCAGTAGGAGACTGAGAAAGAAGATGATAAAAGACTTTCTACAGCAGGCTGATAACGTTGAAACTAGCATCAGTTAAAGAATTAACCATGCTGCTCTGAAAATGCCAGGCTTACATTTCCAGGTCTCTAGCTAAACAGAACCAACCCGTGGCTGCTGATCCAGAAGCTCCCAGCTGGTAACTTTGCAGCAAGCCTACAATAACCCACATTTAATAATTGAGTTGCATAACATTAGGGCCTTGTCTACTAAAGTGTATTAAGGTCTTGCACTTAACTGCAAAAGTTATAGTATAGTAAGTGCGGTACTATACTGTACTATGTGTGGTACAGAGGGCATGCCTAGCATCTGTCCCGCATTTACTGTTTAGGGCAGACACACACAGGCCTTTGTCCGGGGAGGGGAAGGAGGGGTTATGTCTTTGGGCTTCCTTGTTGAGAAGTTCCTGTGGGGAGTGTTATCCAGGGTAAGGGGCATCATGGCTGATCAGGTAAGTACTGAATGGGGGAGGGGGATCAGCTGGGTAGGGAGATCGGCTGGAAGGTATCAGGCCAGCACTTTTTTTTTATCAATGGCATTGAGTAGCAGCTGCTGTACTAGATCACCAGTAGCCCAGCTGAATTTAATGCCATACTTGGAGGTGGCATTTGTTGGAACTGTGCTAAAAGCAGTTGTGACAGTTAGCTGGTGATACCGTCTTGTGATTTCCCCTACCCTGATCCTGCCCAGACCCACATTTAGCATGTGGTGGTGGTTTTTTTTTTTTTTTACCATGGCAGTGTTTTTACTCTGTGGTAACTGTTAGCACAGGTCCTTACTAAGGGTTGATTATTCAGAACTTAGCTGGTTGGCCAATAGGAGGCCAGTCAACTAGGTGCTAGCCACTGTATTCAGTGACACTCTCGGACAGTGGCAAGGTGGCCTGTGGGGATATTCAGCAGCACAGGGCCATCCAGAGTTGGAGCGAGGACCTTGTTGGTGCTATCCAGATAAGTGCTGACATGTATCCAGTTTGCAGATTTGTAGCCTGCACCTATTCAGGTAACTTAGGCCGCATTTAAAGCTGGCCAGACTTGCAGACTAGATAAGTGCTGACTGTAAATCCTCTAACTTATCTGGATAGCGCTGCTCTGGCCCGATCTTCAGTGGTACCTCCTATACGGATACTGCCACTGAACATGCTGCATATGTACCACGGCTGACAACCGTGGCATTTGAATTTCAGCCTCTAAGTGCTTAGTGCACTTCAGTAAACATTCTCCTAAATTTTTTAAGTAGCTTTGTTCAGGCATCAGCATGCTAACTAATCCAGCATACATCTTAAAATTTCACAGGCTAAACCATTACCAGAAAATGTACTACTCTCACTCAACAAACTCGAACAATACAATACTTTCATTTCAGTGATTCAGCTTTCCTTTGCGGGTTCTGTTCCGAGTATTGCCTCAAACATTTCCGATAAGTATTAATTTACAAACTATGAAGTTACTTTCTTATTCCAATGCTGTTCTTGTAAGGTATTTTGTTTGCTTTGTTTTCTAGGACCTAGGTCATCCTGGAAAGGGGCTCAAAGTATTCTGTGTGCAGTCTGTCTCCTTCATAAGTTATCATTTTTAAAAATAAAAAAATTCCAAATAAAATTATTTTGAACTACAGTAGTAATTAATGAAGTTCCCTAAATTTTTCTTTTTTCAAAAATAATTTTTCTAATGTGACAGTTTCTGACCAGGGTGTAATGTGAATGGATGTGCGCACACTGCTGTATTCTCCAGGAACAAGCAGAAGTCGGTTCTCCCATATGGGTGACATTGGTGCCGACAGATCCCGCGCAGAGCATTTCCCCAGCTTTAAAATAAAGCCTTTGGGACATGCTTATGCATGCATGGTCCCCTTCCCGCCCAAGGGTGCCATCTTGCTCCATCTCCTTTTTTCCACAGAGCCCAATGAACGTTGGTCCAATTTCCCCGGAAAAAATCATGACAATATCCTTAAAAACTCATCTTTCCCGGTTTGCATATAGGTTCCTCTTCTCGCCTCAAGCTGGCGCTGTTCTTGGCTCCTTCCCCATTTTTTTGATCGAGGCTTGCCTTGACAGCGTTTGCACCCTTTTTCACCTGGGGGTCATTGACCCCGGCTGGGTGTCCACCCACCATGTCCCCTGGTGGGTTAAAAAAAATGTGCCTGCTGCAGTCAGACTGTCTGTCACAGACACCCATGACTGCTGCCTGGGACCGGACCATGTCGGCACCTCCTGTGCTAGGCCATGATGCCCAAAACCAATAAGAAGAGGTCTGAGTTGCAGGAGAGGATGTTCCCCAGGTCTGACTCGGCACCGACTCCCCGATGCTGTGCTCCAAGCCCAGCACATCCCGAGAGGGCCTAGCGTCCTCTGAGTCCCGCAGCAGCAGCTCCTCTGAGAAGACCTCAAATCCCAAGCGGAAGAAGAAAAAATCCTCAAAGTCCGTCAAGGTTCCATCAGAGAAACCTGGCAAGACCGCCCAGAGGGACTCAGACAATTCCAAGAATCGTCCAACCAAAGTTCCCAAAAAGGATGCCTCGGCCGACGAAGACTGTGCGAGGGTTCTCAAGGCCATAGTCCTCATTGAGGATGCACTCGCAAGAGTGCCGGAGCCGGGCCCGATATCCTTAGTGCCCATGCCGAAAGCTGCAGAGTCTTCTGGCTTGGAATCCAGAATGGCAGCCATAGAGTAGTACATCACTGCCATTCTGGCTATAAAGCAGGTGATGATGGCAAGTTCGTCCGCATCATCTGCCCTGACGACTGGACCCCCGACTGTGGGGGAGTCCCCGGTCATCGAGCCGAGCTTAGAGTGCCATCGGCCTCAGATAAGTTTTCGGCCCTGGTCAGGGTCCCGGTCCCATCCCTTGGGAATCTGGTCCTCCCCGGCAAGTTTTCAGGACTCGGACCCCAGGTCCTTGGGAGAGTCCCAGCACGTTGGTGTGGGCTTCAAGTCATGGAGTCGCAGGGCCTCAAGACTCATCGTCCCCCCTCAACTCCAAGTGGGAGACCGATGATGAGGCCTCCCTGGAAACCAGATAGCACTGAGATGTCCCCTCGGACCCATCTCCCCTGGCGTCATTCTCCTCCAGAGGACGTGGCCTTCCACGACTTTGTCAGGGATATGGCCAGAGCCCCCTCGGTGCAAACTGAGGCGGAGTAGGAACCATGCACCGAGGAACTGGAGATCCTCTAGTTCGAGTCTCCTCCGAAGGAAACCCTTTCGGTGCCAGTCCAGCCGATCTTGAAGCAGCTGCTGCGGATGTGGGAGACCCCAGCATTGGTGCTGGTAATCAGCTGTCGCCTCGATGCCATGTACTGCGTCAGGAAGGGGCCGGTGTTCCACAAGCCCCAACTCCTGCATAACTCCATGGTTGTCGAGTCAACCATGCAAAAGCCAGAAGACCTATTCTTCTGTACCTCCCCCCCACCCCCCCGGGGAGGGACGCTTGAGCCCTTGATGCCCTCTGGCACAAGTGCTACCAGGGTTCAATGCTGGGGTGCAGAATCCAGATCTATGAGCTTTACATAGGCATGTATTTAAAGGCCCTGACCCTGGAGTTATCAAGGTTCTCGATGGGGCTGACCGTGGAACCTCTCCATCGGTTCAAGGACTGTTCAAAGTTCCTCTCCCGGGCAGCCTGCGATAGATTCGAGTTAGTGTTCTGGGTGGCAGCAGGTGGCATCGGGGCTCGATGCCAAGCCTGGTTACAGTCCTTGGGCCTCAAGCAGTGGGTCCAGGACAAGTTGCTCAACGTCCCCTGCACCGGTGAGAACTTGTTCGGCAAACTCATGGCCAAGGTGGTGATCCACCAGAAGCTTTCAAAGAAGACCCCTTTCTCCGCAAAAAAACCCTAGGGGAAAGGGCCCCTATTCCCCGGGAAAAAAGGGCACTTCCAACAGGGTTACCGATACCCATCCTTCTCGGGCAAACAACAGGGTTCTCGCCCTAAGAGGCAGGGTCAAGAAGCCCCAGGCCCGGCTCCAGCTGATGCAGCACATAGGCTGTCCAAATGAGTATCGAGCCCTTGGTATTTTCCTAGCTTAAGAACATAAAAGATGCCATACTGAGTCAGACTAAAGGTCCATCGAGCCCAGTAGCTTGTTTCCAGCAACAACTATTCCAGGTTATTTATTTATTTATTTAACATTTCTTTTATATCGCGCTCTTTATCGTCAGCACGGTTTACAATTAACAAAACGATTCGAGGACCACAAGGCATTCTCGAGTTTACATCAAACAGGGAGAACAACTTGGAGAGAGAACAGGGAAAACTATGTACAAATTACATACTATTGTTATGATAATGTTACACAGGGGAGAAGGGATTGAGAATAAGTGTGCATTCCAATTACGGACTACTTCCTCTCACTTAACTAGAGTAAGCTTTTATTTATCGGGTTGTGGGGTGGTGTTTGTGATGCTATGCAGCGCTGGGGGAATTGGAGCATTGTGAAAGTGTGTGATGAACAAGTGGTGCTTGAGGGCTTTTCTAAATTGAGTGATGTCCTTAATTGCTCTGATATGTGGGAGGTTGTTCCATGAACTGGGTGTGTAGGACACAAATGCTCGTTTGTTGGTGGATTGTGCTATAAATTGTGGATTGTGTTATAAATACCTGTTTGGTTCACAATAGATAGGCAGATTCCATGCTGCTTATCCATGGGGTAAGCAGTGGATCTCCCCAGTCCACTTAATAATGGTTTATGGACTTTTCCTCCAGGAACTCTTCCAAACCTTTTTTTTTTTTAACCCAGCTACACTAACAGCTTCTACTACATCCTCTGGTAATGAATTCCAGAGTTTGATTACGCATTGAGTGAAAAAGTATAGTTGCTTACCTGTAACAAGTTTTCTCTGGAGATAAGCAGGGGGATGCAGTCACACTTGGAGGTGAAGTCCCTGGGCTGAGCCTTTGTTCCGGATCTCTCACAGCTCAGAGAAACTTGTTGCTTCATTGAGCATGCATGCCTGCTTACTGCCTGCTTGTGACTGGAGAATCAGTTCATACCAGAGCAGAAGCCGACACTGGATCAGAGAATGTGCACTATGGGCTGTGATGAATCCTGGTTAAAGTTCTTCTCTTCCTTTTGTTTGTCTGTATTCGTTTGCTTCTTTTTTTTATGTGGGGAAGGCGGAAGGGAGAGTGTAGCTGCATACCCCTGTTGTCTACAGAGAACCCCTGTTACAGGTAAGCAACTAGGTTTTCTCTAGAGACAATTGGGGGAATACAGGCACACTCAAAGGTGAGTCCAGAGCTGGGGGCTGCCCTGACAGATGCGCTTAGATGCCTTCAGAACCGGGGTGGCCCTGAAGGAACTCTGGTGGAGAACATCAGGTAGCCAAAAGGTTCCAGAAGACCACTTGGCCAAAGGCAAAGTCCTTTGCAGAGGAGTGATCCAGACTATAGTTCTTGGTGAAGATGTGGATGGATAACTAGGTGGCTGCTCTGCAGATGTCCTAGGTAGAAACGAAAGCCAGATTGACAGTGGAAGAGGCAGTAGCCCTGAGCTTGTGAGGGGCAATCCGCCCCGGGATGGAAGGGCAGCTTGCTCATAACAGAAGACAATGCAGTCCACAATCCATGAGGAAGTGGTCTGTTTGGCTGCAGATTGTCCAGGGTTGTTGGGGTTGAAGGTCATGAACAACTGTGAAGACTTGCAGAAGACTCTGTGCATTGCAAATAGTAGACAATAGCTCTCCTGCAGTTGAAAGTGTGGAGCTTCTCTTCTGGAGAGCCATCGGGGCATTTCAGACAGCGGCAGCAGCAGTGAAGCAGACCCATGTTAGAATGGTTAGCCTGGTCCCTCCCTTCTCTGACACGACCTACATCAGAGAAGGGAAGGAGAGACCCAACCTGCCTACAAACGATGGTCTGCCTCACTGCTGCTGCTGCCGCCACCTACGAGAAAACAAAAAGGTGGCGGCGACAGCAGGGCAACACGAAGGGGTGGGGTGGGCCGGGGCCAGCAGCCCGACATGCACCCTTAATGGCAGCTGCACCGCTCGCACAGGGTTAGGTATGGTGCTGCACCAGAATAAGTTGTAAGCAATGATGATTCACAGTTCACATCGGAAGATTTCAGGTTGTTCTTAAAGAAAAATGGTAACATATCACATCAACTCTATTACCCATCCACTAGCAAATGCTGTAAGGTTACCAGATGTCCCCGATTTTAGAGCTGTGTCCCTGACTCCCACCTTTTTGACAACCTCCTGTCCCTGATTCTAGCAATGGGGACAGAAGGGGTAATGGTTTTTATTTTTAATCTAGTGATTTGAATATGTCAGCTTTTAGAATTTATATCCATTGTCTTCATAGTTTGCATAATACGGGGGAAATGCAACACTTTCTATTTCCCTATCGATTTGTCTGCTTGAAAGTGATATTGTTGCTGTCATGGGATGGATGGAGGGGGTCAGAGTAATGACTCCCTCCTATATGCCTTGGTGCTGAAACCTTAAACTAAGGTGTTAGTTCCTCCTCTCCCCTCCTACCTCCCCCTACGCCTCATACACACTCATTTCAGATAAGTGTTCTGTAGGGTATATTAGTAGCACAAAAATAAGTTAGACTCTCTGTTGTCCAGGGGACATAGCTACTAATACCCAGCCCAAAGTTCGGTGAGTTATTCTGGCAATGAGCCACGAAAGAAGTCTGGTCTGCAGATATATATTAGACTTTATTATAGGCAACCAGGTAGAAAAATATACACACACATATAGCTAATTAGAAACATGAGGTAGAAATTTGTTATAGTACAGATGTATACTTGGACAACGTAATAAATCACTGATTAGTAACCAGACGTCACTGATTCGCTCTGCACTGAGGAAAAGTAAGAAATATATTGCTAACCCCTTGCCCATCCGGGAGAGGAGAGATAAGCCAGTACCTTAGCTCCGTCGGGCGCAGGCTCCAGCCTCGTCAGGCGAGCCGCAGTAAGTCCGAACCGGAGGTATCTGTGAAAGTCTTATCTCAGACCTTTGGAGGACGGCCTAGTCCACGCGTAGTGGCCGTCTGGCGGAAGGCTCAGGTCGCAGGAATCAGGTACGCAGTGCACAGCAGGAAGGAACCGGTGCAGAAGTCTGTATGAACAGGTGGGAAAAGCCCCCAACTCTCTTACTAAAGTTCCAGTGCAGATTGCATTATTCTGTGTAAGAATCCTCCGTCATAGGTCCGATGATTGGTTGGCACCAGGCAGTCTGAGGTGTTCTCAGCGAATCAGGAGGTAGATGATGGGCAGCTTCTTGCAAACAAAGGAGCCATGGTATGAAGTCAGGCAGAGGCAACAGTATGTAACTTCTGGGCATGTACAAGTGTCCAAGGCCAGCCACGGACAATAGCTTCTGTATGTATGCACACTTAGAAACGCTGCTCAAGCAATTGCTTGAAGGTTGTTTGTAGCTGAACACAGCAAAAGTGTAGTGAAGAATCCATCTTGTCTGTTCAGTTTGGTTCAGGCCTGAGTTGCTGAGCAGGCCGGAGATTTGCATGTAGAATTGCAGGGGTACCAGCCCTACATCTCCCCCCCCCCCTTGTAAGATGGAGGATGCTACAAGGGAGTACACTCCATCGTACAAAGCCTAACTAGCAGTACTACCGTGCAGGTCAGAACCAAATGACAAATGGTTGACTAAGGCATGATAAGCGGATAATACTTCAAGCACAATATGCATGAAAGCAATACTGCATGAGGAATAATACAGTGAAGTCACTCAAGCAATAAAAGAAGTCAAAATAAAATGACATAGATACAGTCAAGTCAATGCAATCAATAGAATGCATGGTAACTTCAAACTCAAGAGTAGATATATAGTATCCAAACCAAAAAAAAAATGTATATCTGTAATGCAATATAATGTGTTAGTGTAACACCAAGGTGAACACTCAAAAGTAATGAGAAGCCATGTGTAACTGTGTTAGTAAAATAAACACATGCTAGCCATGAAAAAAACACAACTCAATCAAGAGCAATGGATAACTTTCAAAGAAAATGGTGACACTTATTCAAAAGTGTGACGTTCCAGCAAATCCTGCAGACGCATGGCAGGCAGCAGAGGTGCAGGATGCATAGAGCGATGAAGAGTACGAATCTGTCTCTGTTGATACAAGGAGATAAGAAATTGGAGCACCAACAGAAAGAAAAGACCAGGCACAATGACATGTGACATAAAATCAGTTTGTAAAATGTCCACATCACGTGAATCAAAGTTATAATCAGCAATGGCAAGGTTGTCCTGGTCAATAGATAGTTCAACTGTGTGAGAGTCCTTATAGTCCAAAAGATAGGTCAAGGCTGCAGTGAAGTCAATCTCATGACCTCGAAACACATCCAATATCTGGAGCTCTGTCGAAACAGGGTCAGCATCAAGATAAAACAAGGAAACTCCACCAACATTAACAATGGAGTTCTTGGGAACATCAATCAAGCAAACATTGCAGGGTAGAGGAACTCTATTATGAATGTCATGTTTATACATGGTGACCAGGAGTTCACTCAAAGGGGTACTAACCAGCCAAACATTGACAACAGCAACTTTCGTCTCTGAAAAGTCATCGTACTTGGTCATGGTAACTTTACATTGTTCTTTCACATTTTCAGCAGACAACCCACAAAGAGCTGTAGAAGTGTCCTTCAGGAAAGGTTTACCAGGACATAACCAATGAATGTCTTTAAAGCGTTGGCATATGCCACGATTAGGCACCACGTATATTAGTGATGCATGCAACAGACGATTCAAAATGTTTCTGTAAAACATGACGGGGATCTAGGGACACAAAAACTTTCTGTGTGACAGTCTGGGACTGTGTAATCAGGAAACCAGGCGCATCCTGTAGCACGACACCAGAAAGAGGGCCAGGCTCAATCAATCTGGCAACCTCGGATCCCGCTAACATCAAAATCAGGAACAGGACCTTCAAAGTCCGGGACTCCATCTGTAAAAGAAAACAAACAGGCTATGCTGCCTCAAAGTTAGTATCACTCACAACATCAAGAGGTTCTTCAGGAAGGAACTTACTGGGATGACACGGTCTAAGCTGATTAATGTGGACCCATTTAAGGGAGCCTTCCCTCTCAATACCTGACTTCATTCGAATTTGATAGGCAACAGGGGAGGCTTTATCCACAATAGGAAATGGACCGTTCCAGTTAGGTAGAAATTTACAGTCTTTGACCTCATTCTTACCAAAATTGTAGTAGAATACCTTATCGCCAATCTGGTATTCTTTAAAGGTAGTCCTCAAATCATAGTAGGCCTTCCTACCTCTAGCAGCAGTGTCCAAATTCTTTTGGGCAAAGGCAAAGGCACTTTGCAAGTGTTGTTTTAAATGGGCAACATATTCATGAGCAGTTGTAGCAGCAGCGAGATTCACATCATTAGTCCTGTAAAGAAGATGAAGGGGTAAAACCATGTCCCTACCTGTCATCATCTCAAAAGGGGATACACCAGTAGCACAATGACGTGTGGCTCTGATAGCCATCAGGACCAAGGTCAGTTTGATGTCCCAGTCCTTCCCAGAGGAAGAAACATACTTTTTCAAGATACTGATGATAGTTTTGTTTGCTCTCTCCACTTGTCCAGAGGATTGTGGACGATAAGCAATGTGGACTTTGGCCTTCACACCTAGTACCTTCCACAGATGCTTAATGACTTGTCCCGTGAAGTGGGAACCCTGGTCGGATTCCACTCGCATGGGGAGGCCCCCACCTGCTGAAAACATGGTTTAACAACAAGGTGGCCGTGGTCTCGGCGGTACAGTTGGGTGCTGGGATGCACTCGACCCACTTAGTAAATAAGCAGGTAACTGTCAACATATATTTGTTGCCTCGAGAGGATCGGGGCACGGGGCCGCTCCAATCAATCTGGAGATCAGACCAAGGCATGGTCAGACCTCTCTTTCTCACAGGTGCTCTATGAGAAGGAGCTGCAGGTTGAAATCTGCAAAAGGTCAGACAACCTTTAGTATACAATTGGACATCTTGGTACATGTGGGGCCAGTAGGCCACTTGTTTCAACATTTCATAGGTTATTCGGTCACCTCTATGACCGGCACAAGGTTCATCATGTAACATAACTCCTCGGAAGGCCCGAGGTACCACCCATTGCACAATACCATGCTTACTCGTCCGTATCAACAGATCTTTCTGGAGATGGAACATGTCCTTGGAGATGTGGAGGATCCTTAGTTCCTCATCATCCTGACAATCCTCCAGAGTTAATGGGTGTTCCTGGGGGTTCTGCAGAAAAGGGTAGAAACGTCCAAGAGTAGGATCTTGTTTCTGGGCTTGCACGAGGTCGAGATCTGTGCTCTCGCCACACCATTGAACCACAGGGGGCATGGTGGATAATTGAGCTTGTCGCCGGGTAACCGCCATCACAATTTGAAGCCCATTGGTCTCGGGAGCCTCCAACTGCCAGAGGTCTCCAGAGACAGCACCCTCCTTGGCAAGCTGATCAGCTAGATCATTTCCAATCTTGTCAGGATTATCAACACGGGAGTGACCTTTCACTTTCTTCCAGTAGATGGTCATGTCATTTTCATGAGCTACCTTGTCTAAGGCCAGAATCAATCCAGCATGTTTGACAGGTTTCCCTTTGGAATTCAGCATATTGTTAGATTTCCAAATGGGTAAGTGGGAAACAAAATTCTGTCGGACGTAGTCTGAATCAGTACAGATGGTTAGGGTGTGAACCCCTCCCTGATCAGCGGACTGGAGAGCTGCCAGGGCTGCAGCTAGCTCTGTATACTGATTAGTCTTGGTACCCAGACGGAACTTGAAGGGCTCACAAGGGTGGTTCTGGTTCCAAACTACACCTATACCTGCCACCAGTTCATGGTCAGGCTCTCGACAGTAAGCACAACCGTCCACATACACCTTGGGGTAGCCTTTACAGAGGTTCTCATCATAAGGACGATGACGGGAAGGCTCAGGCGTACATGACTCCATATCGGTGTCTAAATTACCCACTAAAGGTTCTCTGGCAGTGCAATCGTGCAATTCAGCCAGGCCCTGTGCGGCGGCATCCTTGCGGTTTTGAGTATACCTTACCTCTAGGGGCCAGCCCTGAAGTGCTAAGGTCCAGGAGACAATGTGACTGTTTGACACTTGTCCCGATTTAATCCGATCACTGCCTAGGAACTTGATGGGTTGGTGATGAGTCTCAATAACCAACCTCTCACCTTGGATATAACTGCGGAAATATTGGAGGGCCCAGACTGTGGACAACAAGGATTTCTCACAGTCAGAGTATTTCTTCTCCACTTCCGTTAAAGCTTTGCTGGCATAGGCAATAACTTTCCTATCTGTATCATGCATCTGGTACAGAACAGCACTCATAGAGTGATCAGTGAAACCTAGTTCCACGAAGAATTCTCTGCCACTCTCTGGATAGGCAAGACAGGGAGCTCGACTCAAAGCTGCCTTCAGCTCTTCTAGAGCTGCCTCTTGGTCGGGATTCCATACCCAAGGTTCATCTCTTTTGAGGAGTTTGACCAGGGGTCGGGAAATCTCCGCATATTGATCCACAAACTGGCGGGAATAATTGCAAATGCCCAAGAATGAGCGCAGCTCACTCACGTTGGTCGGACGTTTGAGTTGTTGCAAGGCCGCAATTCTCTTCCTTTGAGGCTGCAGTCCCTCAGCAGAAACTTCCTAACCCAAATAATTGAGGGATTTCCGGCACCATTGGTCCTTTGACAAGGACAGCTTTGCTCCCGCAGCTTTCAGTTGCTGGAAAACATGCTCTATTTCTTGCAAATGGTCAGTGAAACTGATGCTCTTCACCAGAATGTCGTCTACATAGACGAGGGTGCCTCTAGTCTCAGCATCAGGCAAAGCCTTATGCAGGAAAATATTGAAGTCTGCTGGGTGCATTCAAATAACCAAACGGTGTCCGATTCCAAGTATATTGTCGCCTACCGAAGGTAAAAGCCAGCTTATGCTGATCTTCTGGATGGACAGGTATAGTCCAAAATCCTGAAGCCAGGTCCAGGCTTGTAAAGTACCTTGCACCCTTGATGGTGGCTAAGTTCTGTTCCAGATGTGCCATAGGCCATCTGGATAGAGGTACCTTTTAATTAAGCTGGCGATAGTCCAAAGCTAAGCGCCAGCTAGAATCCTTCTTGATGACAGGCCACAGTGGGGCATTGTAAGTACTGTTGCATTGACGTATAATTCCCTTTTGTTCCAGGGAATTAATGATTTCCTGAACGGATTCATAGGAGGCCAATGGGATTTTATACTGCCTCACAAAGACAGGTTTACTGTTTGGATCCATAGGAATACGGGTGACATGTAGGTCGGTGAGACCACAGTCATAGGTGTCAGTGGCAAACAGGTCCTTGTGACGGTACAGCAGTTCTTTTAATTGGGCCTTTTCTGACTCATCAGTGCAGGTGTCTGCTTCAGCAAGTTTTCCCACAACCATTTTGTCAAATCCCAGAACAGGTTTGTTTGAGGGTATTTCAACCTTCTCCTCAATCTCATCTTGGAGAGAGGAGACCTGGATGGCTTGGACAGCATGGGGCTCCCCCCCCCCCCTGGTGGGTGAGGGAACTAACAGCCTCATCGAGTTTACTTGACAAAATCAGATGGTCAGACTCGAGTTCCACCTGAGAGGTCACAGCACTATGTGGCCAGACAAACTGTAAGGTGAGGAGGCCTCGGGGTGAGGATCGTACACACGCAGGGGTCTCCCCCCCCCCCCTTCACAGATGTTCCAGGAAACAGGGGCTTCCCCAATAATCTGGAGACTCAATTCCACGCTTGGGAACGATTCTCCCACTAGGAATCCCAGAGGTTCGCCTTTCACAAGGTGAATGTGATCTGGGTTTGGATTGGTGAGCAATAAGTGTAAGGAGGGAGCTGTGGCCTCCATGCAGGGTATGGGACCCATGGCTAGGCCCAGCTCCTCAAAACGGGAATTTGGACTGAAGAAGACCAAGTTGTCTGAGACCACATGGCCTCGGATCACCTGTATCGGCAGGGGACAATCCTGTACCCTCCCAGGTATTTGGATGTCTTCTGCACTGACCACTTCACAGACTTGAGGAATAGTCTGACCAGCCCGTAGGGATGGGCGGGCACCAGAGAAATCCACCGGATCTCCTTCCATCCTACTCCAGAGGATATTGTTCACAAAATCCACATAAGTTCCCAGTCGAACAAGGCAATCTGAGCCTAAGGAGAGGGGCACCTCAAGTCCTCTGATGATGGAGAAGGTGTGCCGAAAACCTTTGACCCCAACTTGCAAGGGGAGATTGCAGTAGCCCATTAATGTCTTGAGCCCTTCCCCAGGCACTTGGAACGAAATCTTCGCTCCCATTACCCAATCAAGGGTAAGCTGTTGTTTGAGCCGATAGAAAAGCGTCTCACTGATGAGGGAGTGGTCACAGTGGGGTAATAGGTAGGCCCTTTCCTTTTGGGACATGCCCACCTGCACATATATAAAGGGACTTTTCTCAGCGGAGAATATGTCCGTCAGTCTCCTAGGGTGATCTAGGCAGGGATGGGTTGGAGGAGGGGTTTGCACCTCACAACCTTCCACAGGTTCCTTCAGGAATATCTGCAGGCAGTCAGTATCAAGGACAATGTTAGCTACTGAACCCACTGCAATGGAAACCACGTCGCTGATGCCCTGATCCTCATCTCCAGCCCTTTCATACTGGAGCTGAAGGATCTGGGGATCAGCTGACCTCTGGAAATTAACCCTGATGGACATGTTTGTGCGTTCCACCGAACTAGGACCACTGACTCTGCTGTCATGTTTTACCCTAGCATAAGGTATGGGATGTGTGACCTGTGTCCAGATCACTTCCTGGACGTAGTCCAGAATGGGGCGTAACCGTTTCAGGAGCTCATTGCCAATCAAGAATTCTTCCCCAGGGCACTTAGTAATGATGACAGGATGTTTCACCTGTAATTTTCCAATTTGGAGGTTAAGCCAGACTTGCCCCATTGACTCTATGGGCTGATCCCCATAAGCTGCGAGTGACAAATCACTGGGTGTGACGTGTAGGGTCCTCTGACTCCCCAAGGAAGCAGTGAGTCTATCAAAGAGACTCGAGATAATCAGGGTAGCCTCAGAGGCGGAATCTATCAGGCCCTCACAGAGAAAAGCCTGCTGAATTGTAACAGGAACAGTGTACCTCTGTCCTTTTGGCTTGAGTTTACCCAGAAAGTACTTGTGCTTCCTGATGGTGTCGAAGGCTGGACCCTCACTGTCCATTGCGGGACTGTCACTCTGTGTCCCTGGGGTGGCATCTCCAGCTGGCTGCACCTGTGCAATAGTGACCTGTGGGACAGAAACAAAGTCGGTTAGTCATTCAGTCGCATTAGAAGGGGAAGAGGAGTCAACCAGTTCCTCCTCTGGCTTCTGAGGCTTTGCTCGTGGCTTAGGTGGCGCACTATCTGGTAACCTTACTAATAAGTTAGGTGAAAGAAGTCTTGAAATCAATGGAACATGACCAAAACTAGCAAAATTTCTGCTTTCTTATTGCAGTTCAGTGCACATCACCCTATGTGTGCTCCTGCAATGTGTTACCATAGGCCAAATACTTAGGTCACGTTTAAACTTACTCAAGCTGATTTAACCCTGCAAATCAGAAACCATCAAACAAAACAACTTTTGGGAGGAGGAGAAAAGATTCTTTGTCAACTAAGCACAGGACAAACAGTAATAGCAAAGGATTACAAGGGACCAAACCGCTGCTGGTGACTGCTCAGAGAGGTCCATGCAGTTGTAGATTAAAAGTGGCAGGCAATATATTGTGGTGCCATCCTATAAACCAGGTGTGGAACATAGCGGTCACTCCTTATTGTGGCCACTTCCAGATGTACATTTTAAATGTTTGGTTAGACACTGCACTATTGAGCTAATCTCCATCTGCATTTCCCTTTTTACTGCTGCCTCTTCATCTGCTTATTCAGTTGGTTCTAAGGTTGCTTCCTTGATGGGCCAAATTATCTTTTCCAAGGTCTCATAACATGGTTGGATGGTTGTAGTACAGTAAACCCTCAAGAGGCCAGCTAGGCAAACCTGAGACACTTTTTCCAGTAGTACAAATAGTGAATGCACTGAGCAAGTAATTTATAGAGATCTGGGGAAGTCTTTCCCCGGCAGTTTACAAATACCCAAATTATGTCATTTTCCGATATCATGAAGCATCCTTTGTTTTCTTTCAAAAATGGATAGATTAACACCTCCGATTTAACATATGGGATGTGTTTCTGCATAGCAGAAAACCAGAAATGAAGAAGAAACAAATGATCTAGTTAAATTCTTCTTTTTCCATATCTAACCTCTGCCTGACTGTGTGCCCCTTGCCATGACTGGGAATGCTGTCAGGCAGTCCAGACACACAACTTCCAGACACGACTGGCCCAAAGGTTTCTGCCGCCCTCGGCAGGATCCCTGGCCATTAAGCTACATCACCTTCCTCCCCCTTCCTGTGCTGAGCTGTGCAACCGCACCCCTGCACCTGATGATTCTTGCAGCGAAGTTGAGGGCAGCAGCGGCAGGCCATTTGCTTCAGCACACATGACGTGCCTCTTCTGACACAACCTTTGAGGGTCAGAAATAGTAGGCCATATGTGCCAAAGCATATGGCCTGCCACAGGCCGCTGAACTAAGCCGAGCTGACCCCGCCACCAGAATCTGCGACAGTGATGGGAAGCAGCAAGGCATGGTTCAGCACGGGGGAAGAGGGAAGGGGCGGCAGGCCATGTGTGCCTTGTTGCCCATGGAGGTCTGCTGCCCTAGGCAGCCGCCTAGTGAATGGGCCAGTCCTACTTCCAGAAGCCAGGCTCACCCTGCAGATGGGGTTTTTTAGAGGGGTTGAAATGGGATCATGACTGAGAGACCTATTGCGCTTTTGGCTTACTCTCTCCACTCCTTTCCCTGCCAGAAAAAACTTGGTACAGGTCAAAAGTTGGCTCTCAACCCAGTAGAATTTATTTGGGAAACAGCAGAGCCACTCAACTGCCTACTACCCAGAAGATCAAGGGTTTAATTCCCATTGGCACTCCTCGTGACCTTGGACAAGTCACTTTACCCTCCATTGCCTCGGAAGAAAAGACCTGGCGATCTACTTCCAGTGATACATTGCCAGGAAAACCCAGAGGCAGCTGGGTCACCAGGAGTCAGCACTGACTTGACGGTACTAAAGGAAAAAAAGCTACTCCAAAAACAAAAGGGAACATTTAAGATGGGACGTGGAAATCAGAAGTAAGACATCCAGGCCATCGAATTTACAGTTGTGCCAGTATTTTAGAAACAGCTTTGCCAAATGTGGAGCCATGTCTAAAATACACATTCACACGCTGTGGGAGGGCAAATTTATAAAGATACATGTGTGAAAAAATTCCCTGGGGAAACCCAGCAACCTACATGTGCAGTGCCAGCACGTCAGAATAAGCACATATACAGTAAATGTTGGCACTTACATGTGTATCTGGGTCATTTTGCAATCGTAGACATGCAGATGCTCTTAATTAATTACAGAGAACATTCTCTTGCCCCATTTAAACTTGGAGAGGGAGATAATCCCTCCAGGAAAGGGATGGCCAAAAGGAGTGCTAGTCTCGCGACCCCTAGTAGAAGTACCACAAATATAGCATGAGGTGCTCTTGATGCCATTTTGAAGGCTGCTGAAGCGGGGCAGGAGTGGAGGGAGGAACTCTCCTGCCACGATCACCCCTAGACCACTAGGGAGCACCCAGGTAAGACCTGGGTTGGTGTCTTGGAGGAGGGAGGGTGCTGGTGGGCCTGTTGGGGGGGAATGCTACCTGGCCATGGAGGTCATGAAAGGGGTGCCTCAGCTGCTTCTCCTGCAGCATGCTTCTCTTCGCCTGCTATGTTAACTTCCATGGCCCGCGGGAGCAATCTGTCCCACAGGCACAAAACTGCAGGCTGCAATCTCTTCGGCCCATGGGACAGGTTGCTCCTGCAGGCACAACAGACACTAGCAGCAATTGTAGCCACCTTCACTTCTGTGGCCTGCGGGAGCAGCCTGTCTCATGGGCCAAAAATTGAACTGCCGGATGTGATCCCTTCAGTCTGTGGGACAGACTGCTCCCACGGACTGAAGAAGTGAATCCAGCAGCAATGTTGTGAGCGTGGAAGCAGCCTGTCTTGTGGACCAAAGGGATCACATCCAGCAATTCAGTTTTTGGCCCGTGGGCCAGGCTGCTCCCTCCACCCACCCCCCCCCCCCCCCTCAACACAATACCTCCTCTGCTCTCTTGTCTTAAGCCTTAAAAGCTGCAGTAATCTCCTTCACTTTCACCAAAGCTGCGCTCCTTCCCACAGTGACAGCGGCAAGAAGAACCTAACAGGACTTCACTTCCGGTGTCTCTGCGCACCGGAACGTTAATCACATTAGGTGCCTCCTGCCAGTGCAACCCCGGAAAGGAGCGCAGCTTTGCTTAAAGGGAAGGAGATTGCCGCAGCTTTAATCTCCTCATTGCCTGCAGCTGGGTATGGTTTCTCTGCTTCTTGCTGCCCGCACCCCACTGGCTCTGCGCAACACACTGGATAAGCAATAGAGCACTGAGGATTTCTGGCAATGCTCTGGACATCAGCACCCACCTCATCCCTACTCGGGCCTCCGTGTTCCCACTCTCACTTGGTTTACCTCGTTTCTCTCAGATTGCTCGGTTTTGGTTTCAGTAAATGCTTCAGCGTCATCCCCTTACCTGTGATGTTGTCCCCGGTTCCGTGTTATTTCCTTTGCTTTTCAATATTTTCCTTAGTCACTCGGCCACTCATTCAAGTCACCGGCATCGGTGCTTATTACTATGCCGGTCGGCATTTTTCTTCATAATCAACTAGACAAAGTCATTCATGCTTTTATCATGCTTTTATTTCTAGTTGTTTAGATTACTGTAATATAATATGAGTTGCAGAAGGAGAAACAACTTGCCAGGCAGGGCTGGCATAGGGGACAGGGAACAACCAGGACAATTCAATTTCCTTGGGCCCACATGCCATTAGGGGCTCCAAGCCTACACAAATGTATATATGTAAAAACCTCCTCCCTCAATGCGTGTTGTGCTTATCCTGTGAATCACTTTGTACATATTTGAAAAGATCTTTTGTCCCTGATCTGACAGTGTCCGTCACGTAATCCTGTAAATCACCTTGTACATATTTTGAAATTTTCACTGCCCTGATCTGACAGTTTCCTTCATTTAATCAAACCACTCCTGATCGCTGGAAGAAGCGGTATATAAAAGTATGCTAAATAAATAAAATAAACAAAGCTGAAGAAGACTCCTCCACCTTCACAAAGGATTAGCGGTCTCATTCCAAGTTTCTTCCCCGGGCCCCAGGTGGTTTAACACAGAATTGCCACCAGATTGCAATAGCTAGGATTTTAATTGGGCTTGTAGCTACTAATCACACCATCCCAATTCTCAACTATCTCCATTGGTCAGCCAAGGACTTTTTACAATCATATTCACAACCTTGGTCTTTATTTTTAATCTTCTTTTTCATGTTGGCCCTTCTTGTTTAAAGGAACACCTACCTCTTTCTACTCCCAGGCAAATCTCTGCATTTCCCCGAGGATGTATTGCTGCAGGTCCCTTCTGCTTCTGTGATTAAAGAGGCTAGTTACATATATGAAGTAGATTTCTACTGCAGCTTAATTTGCTGTGGGAGTCACTAACTCATGATATCGCAGTACTGCAGGCGAGTGATTCCCGCAGTAAAGGAACGATGCAGCTTGCACTGAGCACCACAACTTGCACCTTTCTGAGAGGAAGATAATGACAGCCCAAAGCTCCACATACCCTGGGGCTTAGAAGTGAGCTTCATGACTGTCATGGTATGTGCATAACTAATGTCAAAATAATATCAATTGATATCAGCTCTTAGACAAAAATCTCAACTAACAAAATCTTACACCACAACCTATACAATTTCACAGGCAAAATGACCTCAGCACAGCTCGTATCCCACAGTTAGTGAACGATCACCATAGGGAGCAGCTTACGCTAACATCACTGGTCAGAATTGCCACCATTCATCCACCTATGCCTAAATAAATACCAAACCTTTAAACACCCCCTAATTACCCTTGGGATAAATACTCTAAATTAACCTCTAAAACATCCACCAGACAAACATACAATACATACAAAAGCGTAACAACTTCAACAGCAAGGGGTTATACGGAATTCCACCAAAGCTGTAAACTTGTACCTAAAAAAGAAGATATAAATATAATCAGGCTAAAGCAAAGAACAATAGCACCAAAGTGCTCCATGTACTTATCTTCTTAACAGCAAGCTGGCACCATAACGCCCCATCGCAAGCGAGGATTCCAAAATGCTCAAACTGGATCCCAAAGATCTCCCAAGATAAATAACAGCGGGAAAAGAATAATTTCACTAGAATTGAAACCAATCTGCTTTACACCCTACAGAAGCTACTGTTTCGCCGAAATACGGCTTCTTCAGGGGTTCAATAACTGTATACAATGCAGACCATCTTCATCTTCACTTCAGTCAGCTATCCCACCCTAACCAAGCGAGACCAGTAAGTGTGCCATCAGTTACTTGTGTGTTTGCACACTCTAGTTTTTCTTATAGGATAGCAACAGTGTTGCAGAAGCATTGGAATCTTATTACCACTCATCCTAAGTTGTTGGGCTGCACGTTACAGATGGCATATAGTCATGGATATAATTTGAAGGATCGCTTATGCCCTGCTGTGTTACGATGGGATACTACTTCTGCTGGGACAGGTCATTCAGCTTGTCATTGATGCTCTTTTTGTAATATGATGTGTGCCTCGGTTTGTGTGAAGTATCAAAAGTATGTGCGACGTGTACCTTTTTCTACTACCTGCAATACTTCTTATGTGGTATATGGCATATGGTGTAATTGTTCAGTGTTGTATATTGGTAAAACCACATGGCCTTTGAGGACTCGATTGGCTGAACATAAGTATAGCCTTCATAAAGCAAGAATTGATACCCCTCTAATACAGCATTGTTTGGATTCACAGCATCAGTTTGAAGATTTTCGCTGTACTGTCCTGGAGTGCGTTCCCCAACAGATTAGAAGAGGTGATCGTAATAAATTATTGTTACAAAAAGAACAGCGGTTGATCTATCGTTTGAATACTTTACACCCGAATGGCCTTAATGATAAGATCGAATGGCCATTGTTTTTTTGATTTT
The DNA here is from genome assembly GCA_033557465.1 of Ichthyophis bannanicus. Classification (NCBI taxonomy): domain Eukaryota; kingdom Metazoa; phylum Chordata; class Amphibia; order Gymnophiona; family Ichthyophiidae; genus Ichthyophis; species Ichthyophis bannanicus. Next base: position 58,170,466 of record CM066051.1, on the reverse strand, counting down.
TTTGAATTATTGTGATTTTTTGCATGGAGGGACTGTGCAGCTCTAATCCGATCAACTCTTGTTTATGTGTAGAAGTGTAAGTGTAGTGTTTCGTTTATGGAAATTTTGTGGTGATGTCATGGGAGTGTCTAGATGTTGATTGGCTGTGGGTTCTTATTAAACTAGTGCGTCAGACGCCGTCTTGATTGATGGCGGGATAGCTGACTGAAGTTAAGATGAAGATGGTCTGCACTGTATACAGTTATTGAACCCCTGAAGAAGCCGTATTTCGGCGAAACAGTAGCTTCTGTAGGGTGTAAAGCAGATTGGTTTCAATTCTAGTGAAATTATTCTTTTCCCGCTGTTATTTATCTTGGGAGATCTTTGGGATCCAGTATGAGCATTTTGGAATCCTTGCTTGCGATGGGGCGTTACGGTGCCAGCTTGCTGTTAAGAAGATAAGTACATGGAGCACTTTTGTGCTATTGTTCTTTGCTTTAGTCTGATTATATTTATATCTTCTTTTTTAGGTACAAGTTTACAGCTTTGGTGGAATTCCGTATAACCCCTTGCTGTTGAAGTTGTTACGCTTTTGTATGTATTGTATGTTTGTCTGGTGGATGTTTTAGAGGTTAGTTTAGAGTATTTATCCCAAGGGTAATTAGGGGGTGTTTAAAGGTTTGGTATTTATTTAGGTATAGGTGGATGAATGGTGGCAATTCTGACCAGTGATGTTAGCGTAAGCTGCTCCCTATGGTGATCGTTCACTAACTGTGAGATACGAGCTGTGCTGAGGTCATTTTGCCTGTGAAATTTGTGATAAGGAAGCTTATCATAGCTCAGGTAGGAGCTATAGAAAAGATGATGTGACTCTGAACAAGCAACCTGTCAGTTCTGGTAGAAGCAAGAAAACAGAGTTTTCACATAAAAGACTACCAGTCCCAGAATGCACCAGGTTTCCAGCAGCCATGAGAGGGGCTGAAGTGAGAAAATGTGTGTGCAATCAAGAGAGCTATGAGGTAATCCCTAAGCACTCATCTCAAAGGGCAGGGCCTGATTCAAGACAGCTGCGCTGTGTTAGGGAGCAGCACACATTAGAACAGGATAAGAGTAGAGCTTATTCTTCAGGAAACAGTTTCAGCAACAGTTGGAAGAACAGCTTCAGCAAAAGCCACGCAGATAGAGAGAGAAGGAAACTCTCTGGAAGGAAGAGAAGAAAGGCCATTGGAAGGTCTGGGAGATTCCAAGGCAGTACTCATACTGGGAGGTATTCCAAAAGCCAGCAGAGTCCATTGGACTGGATTCAGCCAGAGGAATGGAGTGGCAGAGATAGGAATCACCAGTGGCTACCTGGAAGAGAGAAGACTGCATGTGGAAGGGACTTTCAGACCAAGGCCAGAAGGTATGTGAGAGAAGATCCAGGGATCAAGATTGGAAGGCTGGACATCAGAATTGGATTACATATTGGCCAGGCTATACAGAGAGGAATAATGATAGCAGGAGAGGCTCAGGTATGAACACTGATCCAGACCCTATCTATAATAGAGAATGGCAGCAAGGGAATAAGCATTCTCATGATAGTGCCTTAATGAAAGACTCGTCTGTGCCAATGTATGATAGTGACCATATGCTGATTGATACAGCAGATGAAAATACAGTTTACATGGACTGTTCTCTATCTAAATGCTATTGTTAGCTCTCTATGAGCAAACACATCAGCCATCACAAAGAAACCTAACTTTGTTCTTTATTTCCACTGCGAACAGCTCTTAAAGCAGGATTTGGGTTCACACAGTAGCAGCCAGCCAGCTAAAGGCTTACAGCTGGTTAATTGATAGTAATTGAAGCTGCACCTGATTGTGTGTGTGAGCAAGGGAGAATCACTGCTGAGATCTGCGTGGAAAATAAGCAGAAGTTAACCTAACCAGCAAAGTTTATTCTTTTCTTTGTGCCTTTGTATTTGGTAATTATTTGCTAAGAAAACATTAGCTAATTGCCTGACAAGCTGAAGGTTGTTTTCTGGTTTATTTTGTGATTTTTGTTATCCATTTTAAACACTGCAAGCAAGTAACCTCATTTATAGTGCTATCAAGCATACATGTGCTGGGTGAATTAAACCCCATCAATAAAAGAAGTATTTTATTGATCTTACCACTTGGTTTCACAACTCAAATTATTGTCATCAGCTGTGTTTGGGAGTGAATGAACTACAATACCCACAATACCTTGCAAGAATCATATGAATATATGCATCGTCAAGATTGTGTAAGTTCTCACCCTAGGCAGCCGTCTGACAAATTGTATAGGTTGTGGTATAAGATTTTGTTAGTTGAGATTTTTGTCTAAGAGCTGTTATCAATTGATATTATTTTGACAGTAGTTTTGCTCTTACACAGCTTTTTTTGTTGATGTGCATAACTAACCCATTTGGAGAAACTGTCCCTGGCTTTACTTGTTTCTGTCCAGAAGCATTGGGCCACCGACATGTGGCCCAGTGCTCCTGGTCACTTTTTTAAAGGGGCCATTGCTGGGATAACCATTGTGAAGATCCCTCCCCCCCCCTCCCCTCAATGCAATGTCCATGTTAGACCCCTTTCTCCCCCTGAAGAAGCCCACCCCTCCACTCCCTCCTTGGTCCCTCCCCTCGGTGTACCTTTAAAATCTCTGGTGATATAGGGTTTAGGGGGCAGGTGTGATTTCTAGTCATCCCTGCTCCTCTGGCGCTGGGTTTGAAAATGGCATCTCTTGAACCCTAGTGGTTGTCTTGTGCTACTATCGCTAGGAGTAAAGCTGTCCTCCGTGTATCTGGATAGTTATTTGGATACGGTCTCAGTATCGATGCTCTGTAGGGAACTTTCTGCCTCACCCACACTCCATCCAGGTACTACTCAGCTGCTATCCAGATAGCGCCAAGGGACTTTCGGTCTGAGCAGGGCCACTGACTATGCATGGGTAGTGCCGCCTAGAAAAAATACAGCTGCCGTCATCCTACTATTTACTTTTGAACAGGCTAGTGCAAGAATAGAAGGTGCCCTAGGTGAACCTCATTCCTGCTGCTCCCGTCCTATCCCCATTGCTGCTGCTGTCACCTCCCAGCTACTTCCGCCCCCATGCAAACAGCACGATAGCATTGGGGACAGAAGCAGGAACAGTGTTGCAGCGCCACAGTTTATGGTGAGCGCCGTGTCGCTGTTTAGAAGTAATTGCCACCACTGCAGGTCTGTAGAGGGGTGGCAGCGACAGCAATGGGTGTCCTCCTACCACTGGTGTTCAAGGCAACTGCCTAGTTCACCTGATGGTAGCACCAGCCCTGGGCTATTAGTTTATCATATTTTACAAATATTAATCATTCCATTTTTTTGACAGGAGCTTTCTGTTGTTCTTTTCAGGTTTTAGCAGAATAACGTAGCACTTAGGAATAAAGATACAGCCCAGCAGTCCAGCGCTGGAGGCCAAGATGGCAAATATCTCCACTGCCACCATGTACTTGCCCCTGGTGCTCAGGTACGTTGGGATGAAAGCGACCCAAACACTGCAGAACACCAGCATGCTAAAGGTGATATACTTGGCCTCATTGAAACTGTCAGGTAGATTTCTTGCTAGGAAAGCTACGATGAAGCTGATACCAGCCAGAAATCCCAGATAGCCCAGAACACAATAAAAGGCAATTAGTGATCCTTCCTCACATTCAATAAGTATTGTTCCAGTTTCTGATTTCATATTAAGGTATGGGGATGGGGGAGCAGTGACCAGCCATATAAGGCAAAAAAAAACTTGAAGAAGGGAACAGCAAAGGACTATAGAGTTAGATATCCTGGGGCCCATCCATTTCCGAAGCTTGCTTCCAGGCTTGGTGCCTTGGAAGGCCATGACCACGGTGATCGTTTTTGCCAGTATGGAGGAGAGCGAGATGGAGAAAGTGACTCCAAAGACTGTCTGACGGAGAAGGCAGGTGACCTTATTAGGATGGCCAATAAATATCAAGGAACAGAGGCAGCAGAGCATGAGGGAGACAAGGAGGACATAGCTGAGGTCCCTGTTGTTGGCTCTTACAATGGGAGTGTCTCGGTAATTAATAAAGATAACGAGAATGACAGCAATGATTATGAAGAAAACCACACTGATGACAGCCAAAGCTATTCCCAAAGGTTCTTCGTAGGACAAGTAATGTCTAAGTTTTGGAACACAGGAATTTCTCTCCTTATTGGGCCATCGATCCTCAGGGCAACTTGTGCAGCTGTCCATATCTGTAAAGGAAGAGTACGTCCTTAGTATATTACCAAGATTAGCTATTTTAGAACACTTGGTGAACTTTCTGTTATCTAAAATATTTAAGGTTAACTAGACCTTTGGGGGAACAGTTTTTCCTGGAAGAAACTAACTAGTTGTGGTCAACGTTATTGTCACCCTTGCATTTTAGATATGTTGTGTACAATATCTTGAGAAATAACTGGAAATATTCCAAATGTATGTCATCATAATATTGTAATAGTATGTTCAAAAGTATACAACAGAAGAAAGATATCTGTGCAACTTAGACGTAGTAACTTCTGAGAAAAACAAAACAAAATATGACCAGGATAGAATTAATGGTACCATTCGCTAATATTTGGTTAAGCAGCCCTCGGCAGTGATGACGGCCTCCAAACGTTTTTTGAAGCCATCTGTAAGTTTCATGCATCTGTCTGCTGGTAGTTTCTCCTACTCTTCAACTGTGATTTGTTCTAGCTCATGAATGTTTCCAGGATTCCTTTTGGCAAATTTCAATTCTTTCCAAAGGTTCTCGATTGGATTGACATCAGGACTCATTGCTGGCTAGTTTAAAACAGTCCATTTTCTTTCCAACCATTCTTTTGTACCTTTAGATGTATGTTTTGAGTCATTGTCCTTCTGCGAAATCCATAACTTTTGACCCCAGATCTAGTTTTCGGATACTAGGAAGCACATTTTGCTCAGAAATACCTTGGTAGTTCTCTGACTTCATGATTCCTTTAATACGTTTCAGGCCTGCAGTTCGTGACGCAGCAAAACAGCTCCACATCATTATGGAACCTCCACCATATTTAACTGTATAAATGGTTTCTTTTTACTTATAAGCTGGTCTCTATTGCCAAAGAGCTCAAATTTGATTTCATCTGTCCACAGAACATTGTCCCAAAAGGATCAAGGTTTCTCAAGGTGGGTTTGGGCAAAGTCAGGCATGCCTTTTTATGTCAGTCTTTGAGCAGGGGGGGGGGTTCTTCTTGGCCTTCACCCATGAAGTCCTTCTTTGTTTAGTGTGCAGGGTATGGTGTGTGTTGAAAAAACATTCCAGATTGCACCAGGTGTTTGTGCCACTCTGGAATCACACTGTGACAAATGTGCAAGGAATCACGCTCGTTTGCAAATATCAAAGCGGTAAACAGAAGCAAGGTGAAAGAATGAAACAACCCACTAAAGTGAAGTGTATATTAATTTAAGTTTTAATGTCCTTTCTGTTGTTCCACACAATTTACTTTGGTGGGTTGTTTCATTCTTTCATCTCGCTCCTGTTTTGCCCGATCACATTGTGATGTTCACCTTCATTGCTCCACTCATTCTACTTAGACATCTTTGCTCTAGGAATGTCTTTATACCTGGTTTCTAAAATGCCTCCAGGGACATCTGTTTCCCTGTTTACAAATGTCCAAAACACCAAAAGGGCTTATAAAATAACCCCCATTACCTGTTCTAGGGAATTGTTGGTCATAACTGATGGAAATTTGCACCTCTCTATAGTCATTTGAACACTTCTAAGTTTCACATACTCCTCGTGTTATTTAACATCACTCACCAGTTAGATTGGAGATCTCTCCCTCTGAACAAGGGATACAGTCATAGCAGCAAATGGGCTGTCCTTCCCTTGTTAATTTCCTGAAGCCTGGAGGGCAGCTTTTACTGCATTTAGATTGTGGAGGTGTCTGAACAATGTAAGAGAAAAAAATCCAGGGCTGAGTTGTTACAATACTGGACTCTAATGTATGAAATATAGCATTTCCTTTCTACCCCAATATGGGCCAACTCAATATGTTTGGTTTTATAAATCACTTGCCGAACAACTCGGGAATATATGGTATTGAGTTATAGGCCTTATTTGATAAAATATAAAATATGAAACAAATTTCTGTCTGGAATCAGTTGTTGAAGTTGAATCAGTAATACAGTATATTGCGTAATGTAAATGGGAACTCTGTAACCAATCTTCGAAATTAATGATTTGAATCACCAGCATGCTACAATAGTTTTGCTCCTTACATTACCCTTTGTTATATTTGGTGGTAATATTATGAAAAATAGAACATTCAAGTGATGCCTTTCTTAGCTACGTTGTGATTTCAAAGTTACATGTTCACTTCCAAAAGCTGACATGTGGCATCAGAGGTAGAAAGAACACTGCCCAACCATTGCATTCCAGTTTCTCTGTGCAGTAACTGAGTGAGAAATAGTGAACTTAGCGCCCTTTTACTAGGTGGCCCCATGCAGTACCTGGCCAAGGTGAATGCCAAAGTTTGGCCATGCTAGTTTATCTCCTGCTAAAACACACTTTAATTGGCATTCACACAATAATGTGGAAATCGGCATGTTAGAAGCAAAGTATCAGTTTGGAGAGCACATCAGTGCGTGGGTGCAGTTAGTGTGCCACTTAACACAGGTGCACATAAGGACACTTCTATGGTGTTAGGTGCACCCACTTTAAGTATGCTGCATGTTATTTATTTATTTATTTTATTTATTACAGTTTCTTATATACCGCGCTATTTAGAATCAGCGCGGTTTACATTATAACAAAACGACCATAATGACAGACTGTCAGTTGTGCATGAGTTGCTGGAACATGGTGGTCACAGCTAATGACCACAAAGGCTTTGCATTTAAAGTTACACAAAAAAACTTAGTGGGCTTCTTAGCTAGTAGAGTGAGTGGGGATGAGCAGGGAAATTACAGAGTACAAGTCCACTGCAGCCCATGGGGTTCACATTTATATGATCACCTTCATTCAGTCAGTGGATGCAGCTGTACGTAGCAGCGAATAATTACGATATTTACAAGTCTAATAGGAAATTAGTAAGTTGTGATTCTTTCTGTTAGACCAGCACAAAAGTTGTGTGCTTTAGGGAGGGTGAGGATTTTATTGGCATCGCTGTGGAACTATTTATTTGAGTGTCATCTTCTGTCTAATGAAATGTCGATTGTCCCTAACCCAGGAAAGCAGGACTATTCTCTTATCTCTATGTAAAAATATGCGTTCCTTAATTGATTCCAACCATATATGAAAGATCTGTTTCTCTGTTTATTAGTATGGACTATTGCTTTTAGCAGCCAATCCTGTAGCAACTCAATGCCACCCACCATACTCTAATGTCATTTAATTCTAACCTGGGTGAACAAACTCTCCCACACGATCGCCTTCTCATTCATGGTGAAAGTCTGCCCTGGGGGAGCGTAAGGGTTATAACTTGCCACAGATTCAGCACTCATCGTCCTATTGGGTAAAGACGCCATATTTATAATATCATATCCACTGGCAAGGTCTCCATTCTCATCAAAAAGCAGCTCTTCACCTAGACTGTTCTTGAAGTGGACATTCTTCAGATAATGATGAAGCTGTAAAATAAAGCATGCATTTCAATGCATTCAAAATGTAGAGTTACAAATATATAGGATAATTTTATAGCCCAATGGCCTATGTGTGAAAGGCAAGGAGGTGCCTACTTGTAACCTATTTACAAAATACTAGCACAAATCCTGCAGATATTGTAGGTAATATGAAGCAACACACATTTACGAGGTGCAATCAAATTGTATTGAGACTTGTACAATAACACAAGAAGTATAACACTGACAGTTATTGCACTCACTCTCCTTGAAAGTAGTCCCCTTCTGATAAAACACACTTCCTCCAGCGTTCCTGCCACTGCTGGAAACAATTTTGAAATGCCTCTTTAATTATGCTATGAAGCTGCTATGTCGAATTGTGCTTAATGGTCTCCAAGTCGTTGAATCTCCTTCCTTTTTAGTGGTAATTTCAGTTTTGGATACAAGAAAAAGTCACAGGGTGCGAGGTCAGGTGAGTACGGAGGTTGACGGACTTGCTCGATTTGGTGTTTGGCCAAGAACTGCTGGATAAGATGTGATGCATGAGTTGGGGCGTTATTGTGCAACTCTGACCTCTTACGACAAATTGCATCTCTCAAACAAGTCAGAACTTGGATGTAGTACTCCTTATTGATGGTTTGGCCTTTTGGAGCATACTCATGGTGAACAATACCCTGGAAATCAAAGAAAACTGTGAGCATGACCTTGACATTGCTCCTCACCTGATGGGCTTTCTTGGGTCTGGGAGAGTTTGGAGTCTTCCATTGTGAGGATTGAGTCCTAGTTTATGGATCATAATCATAAACTCATGATTCATCACCAGTAGTAAAATGAAATCTGATCATTTTCAGTGCATTCCAACAACTTCCAGGCTGCAAACAGTCGATCTTTTTGGTCAGGGGACAGGAGTTTTGGCATGAAGTTTGCAGACATGTATCTCTTCCCCAAATTGACAGTAAGAATGGACTGTACTGACCCGAAACAGATGTCCATGTCCTCAGCAAGCTCCCTGATAGTCAGTTGATGATTTGAGCATATTGCGGCACGCATTGCTTCAACTTTGTCATCATTCCTGCTCATGGGTGGCTTCCAGAACGTTCTCCACTATCAACACATTAGCAGCCCTCTTGGAAACATTTGTACCAGTCAAACTGGAGCGTGACTCATACATTCATTGCCATACACTTGCTGTAATTTTGCCATAAGTCTCTTTGCAAGAATCTCCAAGTTTCTAGCAGAATTTAATGCAGATTCGCGGTTCAATATTTTCACTCATCATAAATCTGACGAACTGCTTTTACACAATACCAAACATCACGTGATTAAAAAAAGTACAGGTGTGCTGTAGCCACCCTACACTCTGCACATGCAGAGCACATAACTAGGTCACTGCATGCTTAATAGCATTGTGGTGCAACATATTGTGTTATAGCTACACAAGTCTCGATACGTTTTGATCACACCTTGTATACTCTTATCTTATGTTTGTATGTTCTTAGACCAAGTTAAGAACAGGTGCAACTGTACACACATACAATACATTCATCACATGTATTTCACAACTACATATGTAAATTGACTCCTTTCATTCTCCTCCCATTGCTATCCCAGCATATGCTTACACCAATGTTGCATACAAGTCCACATGCTCTTGTCCATCATGTGTACTCCTATGTGTGCATTAATTTATTAAGATACAAGTGAAAGAAAATTAAAGTCAGGAATAACAGAATCACTTAAAAATCTTCTTACACCCAGAATTAAATATGATGATGAGCTGGGATCATCAGGGACTTGAGGTCATGTAGCCAATGCGATCTCTCCAAATTATTCATCGGTCCCATTTTTTAAAGATTTATAGCTGTTGGGAGAGTAGCTGCTACTGCTGACAAGGAATCTGCACTCATAAGTATTTATCTGCTGGAAAATTCTCAAAATCTTGGGGAAAAGGGAATTCTTTGGGTTTAAGCTCATAAAATCAATGTCTGTTTTAAAATTCTTTGTTTTATTAAGTCTGTTAGGGCATAGTGTAACAAACTTTCAGTTAAATTAAAGTCAGATAGGGTATAGCTTAAAAAGAGAAAGTAGAGTAGGGTGGATATTTTTTGAGTATACAAAGATCAATTGTCTGCTAGAGAATTTTTACAAAGAGGCCATCCATGTAGAGGTTAAGGGAACAGTAAAATTGTTTAAATAGGTGTTAAAGTCAAGTGACAGATAGAAGTGGAAACTTGAAAGGCTCCCTCTATCAAACCAAGTGCAGTGTGAATTACCAGAGATTACCTTAGAAGCACAGATATAAGTAGATCAACCAGAGTTCGTTAATTTTCCGTTTTAAAGCACTGCTGAGCTGCTGGGAAGTAATAGCGAAACTTGAACCAGTACAAATATACCTAATACATTTAAGGGACTTTGTTTAATGTTCACTTCAAGATAAACTACAAGGATCTTATTAATCTATTACTAAGGCCTAATAACTTGCTGATTAAGATAACTAAATGTGATTCCTTATCGCTTCTCCGGGCCAGTCCAGGGAATGTTAGGGTTGTCAATCCCCCTTAGCAGCTGAGGACTGAAGACTTCAAGTTTTCTTGAGAGGTGAAGCCACTCCCCCTGAGGTCACCCAGCCAGTCTTTCAGTCCTCAGCAGCTGAAGAGGATCGATTCTGTCTTTCTCCCTCTTGTCTATGACTACTGTTTAATTTCATTGATTTCTTTATTACAGTGCAAGTTGGCTCTAGCAGAGCTGATTATTTTCCACAGTCCTGAGGGGCTTCGTTTTTCCTCCCTAGGGGGTAATAATAAGAGAGGCGTCGTGGAGTTGTAAATTCAGCGGTATAAGGTAGAGCCTGCCTTGTGTAGCCGCATCCGTCTCTCTGAGCAGAGTGATCCTGGGGGCCCCAGTGCTTCATCTGCCTTTGGTTGGAAACCGCACTTCTACATGTTCCGCTAGCAGCGGAATGAAGTCTCAAAGCTGCATAATCTTCTGTGTGAGGTTAGTGTGTATAGCGGTGCAGCGTCTTTTTTTTTTCTTTTTTCAGAACTGCGTTCAGTGAAGCCGGCGTTATCGCTTCTTGAGGCCGTAGCACGGCAAGCAGAAGTGTTTTCCGCCTTCGGGGGTAATTTTCTGTGAGCGGCGGTAATGGCTGAGAAAATTTCATCGGAGGCAGAGAAGCCGTCAGTGACCGCGGAAAGGGCGGGAAAAGCAGCCATTTTGTGTGCGCCGGCCATCTCCACCGCGGAGCAGCACAGGCCTGCTAAACGAAAATCTAAGTCCTCTAAGGACGTCTCTCAGAGGGAAAAGCCTGCTCCGTCTCTGTCTGATGCTCAATCTGCCATATCGTCATTTTTTTCGCCGGAATTTATCCTGGCGATGCAGAGCGTTTTTACTGAAGTCTTCTCAGCCTGCTCCTGCAGAAACGCTTCAGGCCTCGGGGGCGCTTCCACTGGGTATTCCCGTGCCAGAGGACCCTGGAGAGGGTCCTTCTCAGCAGTCAGAGCTCCATAGGGATCCTTTGGATCCATTTGCTCCTCAGCTCTCTGGGCCTCTGGGTCAGGCAGTCGGAATTTCTTTCTGAAGCAGGCTTAGATCTGGCTCCGGAAGAGCTAGAAGAGGGTGAGATTGCACCCGGAGACGTTCCTAATATCTTTTGCGTCTTTCGCAGGGAGGAGCTTGCAGCGCTCATTTCCCATTCCTTATCGGCATTGCACCTGCTGCTTCCTTCAGTTTCCCAGGAGCCTTTGGAGGATCCGTTATTGCAGGGTTTTAAAACGGAACAACGCTGTTTCCCGATGCACAGAGTTATAAAGCAGATGATTGAATCTGAATGGGAGTGTCCAGAGGCTATGCTCCGTGGGAGCCGTGCCTTGGCTCGCCTTTACCCCATGCCGCAAGAGGAGAAGGAGTTCTTGTGCATGCCAAAGGTGGATGCGATTGTGTCGGCAGTGACCAAAAAGACTACCATCCCGGTGGAAGGAGCGGCAGCACTTAAGGACCTCCAGGATCGAAAATTGGAAATTCTTCTCAAGCAGGCATTTGATTCTAGCGCGTTAGCTCTGCAGGCGGCGATTTGTGGAGCATATGTTTCTCGAGCGTCCATTCGGTGGCCTCAGGGAGACGTGTCCGGGGATGCCGCGTCAGCACATGGGACTGAAGGTCCGAGATTGGAATCGGCCGCGGCTTATATGGCGGATGCCTTCTATGACTTGCTCCGAATAGCTGCTAAGACTATGGCATCATTGGTCGCCGCCAGACGTTTTTTATGGTTGCGTAACTGGTCAGCGGATGTTTCCTCTAAGTTGCGGCTTAGTAAATTGCCCTATAAGGGGAGATTGCTTTTTGGAGAAGCGCTAGAGAAGATTGTTAAGGATCTCGGTGACTCTAAAGGTGGGCATTTGCCAGAGGATCGGCCCAAGCCCATGCGAGGAGTGGGTGGTCTCCGTGGCTCTAGTCGGGACTCCCGTAGATTCCGAGGGGCGCGCTTTGCACCCTATTCCAGAGGCCAGACAGGATTTAGAGGTCAGTCCTTTTGAGGAGCGAGAGGTTTCAGCAGGTCTTACTTCGGTGCTCCTCAGTCCTCGGCTAAGAAGCCACAATGAAGGTGTGCTGGTCCAGGCGTCAGTACCTGTAGGCGGATGCCTGCAGGATTATCTAGCAGCCTGGACCGCCATCACTGCAGACAAGTGGGTATTGGAAATAATTCAAAAAGGATATGCTCTGGATTTTGCTTGCCCTTTGTCGCCCGCGTTTGTAATGTCCCCTTGTGCGCCGGGTCTGAAGTCACAGGCCGTGTCAGACACGCTTTCTCGTCTCTTGCTGCTCCGGGCGATAGTTCCCGTACCTCGAGACCAATACGGTCAAGGTCGATACTCGATCTATTTCGTGGTGCCCAAAAAAGAAGGTTCTTTTCGGCCGGTTCTGGATCTCAAGGGCATCAACCGTTCTTTGCGGGTGCCGCATTTTCGCATGGAAACGTTGCGTACCGTAATTCGGGCGGTACGTCCAGGAGAGTTTCTCTCGTCCATAGATCTCACGGAAGCATATCTTCTTATTCCCATCAGGCAGTCTCATCAACAGTTTTTACGTTTTGCCCTTCCTTTAGGTCATTACCAGTTTCGAGCGTTGCCGTTCGGCCTCGCCACGGCTCCACGGACCTTCACCAAACTCATGGTGGTGGTAGCAGCGGCGCTGCGGAAGGAAGGAATCAGAGTTCATCCGTATCTCGACGATTGGCTTATCAGGGCCGATTGTCATTTGACCGCGGTATCAGCAACGGCTCGAGTGGTTCAGCTTCTGGAGCAGCTAGGATGGGTCATAAATCAGGCCAAAAGTCACTTGCAACCGGTGCAACAACTGACTTATCTCGGAGCCTTCTTCGACACGGCGCGCGGCGCAGTTTTCTTGCCCGAAGTCAGAGTAGAGAAGGTTTTACAGCAAGTACATGTGTTTTTGAGGATATCGGCTCCGTCGGCGTGGACGTACTTACAATTCTTGGGCTCCATGGCGTCAACCTTGGACCTGGTTCCATGGGCCAGGGCTCACATGCGACCCTTGCAACAAGCGTTGCTTTCCCGATGGTCTCCGCAGCTTCACTCTCTCTCTCAGCGGCTAGTTTGTCCGGAGTTAGTGAGGCACAGTCTGGAGTGGTGGTTGAACCCGGTCCACCTAAGGGCAGGGGTTCCTTTGCAGGAGCCGTCATGGGTATTAGTCACGACGGATGCCAGTCTCACAGGCTGGGGAGCTCATTGTCGGTCGCAGATCGCTCAGGGATCTTGGTCTCCGGAGGAGAGCTCGTGGTCGATCAACAGGTTGGAGCTGCGCGCGGCTCGGCTCGCCATTCAGCACTTCGAGACCCTGATCAAGGGGACTGCAGTCCGGGTATTCTCCGACAATGCAGTGACAGTGGCATATATCAATCGGCAGGGGGGGGACCAAGAGTCTCTCTCTTCTCACCGAATGTCAGGAGTTGATGGCTTGGGCAGAAGTTCATCTCTTAGCATTGTCTGCTGCGCATGTGGCGGGCAAGCGGAACGTGAAGGCCGATTTTCTCAGTCGCAATGTACTCGATCCCGGAGAATGGGAGTTGAACATGGCAGTGTATCACAAGCTGGTCTTACGTTGGGGACAACCAGTGATGGATCTTATGGCGACGTTCAGCAATGCAAAGGCGAACCGTTTTTTCAGCAGGCGCAGAGAGCGCATGTCAGAAGGATTAGATGCTCTGGTTCAGCCATGGCCGACGGACACTCTGTTGTATGTTTTCCCTCCTTGGCCGATGTTGAGTCGGGTTATCCAACGAATAGCGGGACACCGGGGATTGGTGATTCTGATTGCGCCGGATTGGCCTCGTCGTCCTTGGTATGCCGATCTGATTCGGCTCCTGATAGCTCCTCCTTGGCGCCTTCCGGACCGGATCAACCTCTTGCATCAGGATCCGGTGCTCATGCCACAGGTGGATCGCTTCTTGCTTACGGCTTGGCTCTTGAGAGGGCTCGCTTAAGGCGCAAAGGTTACGCGAGTTCGGTCGTGGCTACCTTACTTCGGTCTAGAAGACCGGGGACCTCTCTTGCGTATGTGCGTGTATGGAGGCTCTTCGAGCATTGGTGTGCACAGCGTGACGTTCTTCCTCGGTCGGCTACCTTACCTCACCTGCTTTTATTTCTCCAGGAAGGGTTGGATAAAGGTTTGGCGCTTAGTACTCTTAAGGTTCATTTGGCGGCGCTCACCTGTTTTAGGGGATTGCTGCAAAATCGACGGCTGTCGACACATCCGGATGTGCAACGTTTTTTTCGAGCAGCTAAGATTCTCCGTCCTCCACGGCGTCAAGTCGTGCCATCGTGGGATTTGAATATCGTCTTGGAGGCGTTTTCCACGTCCCCGTTAGCGTCGGTGTCCTCGCGGTCTTTGCGTGAGTGTTCTTGGAAAACGGCGTTTCTGGTGGCCTTATGTTCTGCAAGGCGAATCTCGGATTTGCAGGCCTTGTCTTGTCAGGAACCTTATCTACAATTTCTCCCTGAACGAGTATTGCTGCGGACGGTGCCTTCTTTTTTGCCAAAGGTGCTGTCAGTTTTTCATGTTAATCAGTCGGTGGCCTTGCCCATTTTTTCCAATTTGTCAGATTCTCCGATAGACCGAGCTCTCAAAAAGTTGGATCTTGGTCGCGTTTTGAAGGCGTACCTGAGACTCTCAAAACCGTTGCGGAAGACCGATAGATTGTTTGTCCAGCATGCAGGGCCCAATAAAGGTCAGGCGGCGTCGAAGTCCACGATTGCTCGTTGAGTGCGCTGCGCTATTGTAGCAGCTTACCAAGCACGAGGGCGGTCTCCCCCAGAGGGTGTGAAGGCTCATTCCACTCGAGCTCAAGCGGCTTCCTGGGCGGAGTTTGCCTTTGTTCCTCCAGTGGATATCTGTAGAGCAGCGATGTGGTCTTCCTTGCATACGTTTACAAAGCATTACCGTTTGGACGTTCAAGCCAGAGAAGATGCGAAAGTGGGGACGTCGGCTCTTATCGCAGGGCTGGTGGGTCCCTCCCGAGTTTAGGTACTGCTTTGGTACTGCCCTAACATTCCCTGGACTGGCCCGGAGAAGCGATAAGGAAGAAGAAATTAGATCTTACCTGCTAATTGTCTTTCCTTGAGCTGTCTCCGGGCCAGTCCAGGGTCCCACCCCTTCTAATTTCGTTGTCCGATACCTCTGCAGAAGAACCAGCGTAATAAAAGTTGGGGATATTCGGGCGAATGGGGTGCTTTGGGGCTTCAATGATCTTTCTCAGAGAAGAGCGATAGTGTTTTTAAGTTATATAAAAAAAAAATATATGAAAAAATTCGCACTGTTTTGGATTTGCTTACTCCTTCCAAGGGCTATGGAGCATTATCAGTTTTGGCAGGTTAACCTTGTGTTTTTCAGTTCTTTATTAGTGGTCTGCTTTGTCAGGAGAAGACTGGCTGGGTGACCTCAGGGGGAGTGGCTTCACCTCTCAAGAAAACTTGAAGTCTTCAGTCCTCAGCTGCTAAGGGGGGATTGACAACCCTAACATTCCCTGGACTGGCCCGGAGACAGCTCAAGGAAAGACAATTAGCAGGTAAGATCTAATTTCTTCATAAGAGCCCTCTTTTCCTCTTAACTAGTTTAAGAGCCTGTAAATCAAAGATTGGTCCTATCCACCCCAAGCACAAGGCAGGTGGGTAGGGAATAAATGCTATCTCTAACTGACTTAATAAAGTACAAAATTTTCAAATAGCCACAGACCACAATAATTTTTCCCCTAAGATTTTGAGAATGTCCTTAAACAGGGGTAACACATGGAAAGCAGTGTGTATAAATGCCCGTAGCATGGGAAATAAGATCCCTGATGTTGAAGCTTTGGTGGGAGTGGCTGACTTGGATTTAGTGGCAGTTACAGAAACATGGTTCACGGAAAACCATGATTGGAATGTAACTATACCTTTATTCAGAAAGGACAGGGTAGAAAGAAGGGGAGGAGGAGTGGCACTATATGTAAAAACAATTAGTAAAGCTTTGGAATTACAGAGCTTAAAAGGGAGAGAGGAGGCATTGTGGGTTAAAGAGAAATGTATAGGGGGTGAAATACATTTGTCCACTAAAGAAGAGTGGGATCTAAGCGTGGTTGTGTCTGATGATCTTAAAGTAGCTAAACAGGTAGAAAAGGCGACGGCAAAAGCTAGAAGGATGCTTGGGTGCATACGGAGAGGAATGGCTAGCAGAAAAAAGGAGGTGATAGTGCCTCTGTATACGTCTGGTGTGAACTCATTTGGAGTATAGTGTGCAATTCTGGAGACCGCACCTTCAAAAGGATGTGAACAGGATGGAGTCGGTGCAGAGGGTGGCTACTAAAA
Organism: Ichthyophis bannanicus; assembly: GCA_033557465.1. Taxonomy (NCBI): domain Eukaryota; kingdom Metazoa; phylum Chordata; class Amphibia; order Gymnophiona; family Ichthyophiidae; genus Ichthyophis; species Ichthyophis bannanicus. The sequence goes on along the minus strand of CM066051.1, from coordinate 58,154,018 downwards.
TGGTTAGTGGTCTTCATTATAAAGCATATGAGGACAGACTGAAGGATCTTAATATGTACACCTTAGAGGAAAGGCGGGATAGAGGTGATATGATTGAGATGTTTAAATACCTCCGTGGCATAAATGTTCAGGGAGAGAGCCTCTTTCAATTGAAAGCAAGTTCTGCTACAAGGGGACATGGGATGAGGGTGAAGGGAGATAGATTCAGGAATGATATGCGGAAATATTTCTTTACGGAAAGAGTAGTGGATCCGTGGAATAGTCTCCCAGTGGAGGCGGTAGAGATGAGGACAGTAACTGAATTCAAGAAAGCATGGGACAAACACAGAGGATCTCTAAAGGTAAAAAGGACAGACTAGATAGGCCATGTGATCTTTTTCTTTCGTCATATTTCTATGTTTCTATTTCTATGTTTCTATGTTTAAACTAGTTAAGAGGAAAGGAGGGCTCTTATTCACATTTAGTTATCTTCATCAGCAAGTTATTAGGCCTTAGGAATAGATTAATAAGGTCCTTGCAGTTTATCTTGACGTGAACATTTAAACAAAGTCCCTTAAATGTATTAGGAATATTTGTACTGGTTCAAGTTTCGCTATTCCCATAGGAACGTTAAATATCTGAATTATTTCGACCTGGAGAAAAGTGGTATGGAAAAATAGTCAAGTAAATAAAATAAAACTTTAAATATCTAAATAAATAATCAAAATTAAGATGTAGACAGCAGTCCAGCAGCAAGATGGGGGATATGCAGTCTTTTGCACTGTCACATATAGAATTATATCAGTTGGTGAAACGTCTTACTTGTGCACTACGTGCAAAGAGCTCCTTGCTCTCAACACATCAGATCTCTGAAGGCTAGAGCAGCATACTTGGAGGAGCTGAGACAGACAGAGATATATATAAACGAGACCTTCAAGGACATTATAGAGAAGTCCCATCTCCAGTCTGCAGCATCTCTGCTGGCATGGAGATCACCTGAACAAAGGGCATCACTTTAGTGTGGCAAGAAGCAATTCTGTAGCTAGGAACTCCAAGTGATGTAATACCCTCTAACACCAAGGACGTTTGTCTAGGGCCATGCACCCATGAAGGAAGGGTTAAGAGCACAGTTATAGTTGGCAATTTGATCATTAGGTATGTAAAATAGGTGAGTGGCTGGTGGAAATGAGGATCACCTGGTAACTTAGAAACATAGAAATATGACGACAGAAAAAGACCACATGGCCTATCTAGTCTGTCCTTCCATATCAACAACTACAACAGTCCCCTTTTTTCTTTTAGAGATCCTCTGTGTTTGTCCCATGCTTTTTTGAATTCAGTTACTATCCTCATCTCTACCACCTCCACTGGGAGATTATTCCATGGATCCACTACTCTTTCTGTAAAGAAATATTTCCGCATATCACTCCTGAAACTGTCCCCCTTCACCCTCATCCCATGTCCCGGTAGCAGAACTTGCTTTCAATAGAAAGAGTCCCTCCTGCTGTGCATTTATGCCATGGAGGTATTTAAACATCTCAGTCATATCACCTCTATCCCGCCTTTCCTCTAAGGTGTACATATTAAAATCCTTAAATCTGTCCTCATATGCTTTATAATGAAGATCACTAATCATTTTAGTAGCCACCCTCTGCACCGACTCCATCCTGTTCACATCCTTTTGAAGTTGCGGTCTCCAGAATTGCACACTATACTCCAAATGAGGCCGCACCAAAGACTTTTATACAGAGGCATTATCACCTCCTTTTTTCTGCTAGCCATTCCTCTCCGTATGCACCCAAGCATCCTTCTAGCTTTTGACGTCGCCTTTTCTACCTGTTTAGCTACTTTAAGATCATCAGACACAACCACGCTTAGATCCCGCTCTTCTTTAGTGGACAAAAGTATTTCACCCCCTATACTATATTGCTCCCTTGGATTGCTGCAGCCCAAATGCATGACCTTGCAGTTTTTAACATTAAATCCCAGCTGCCAAATTCTAGACCATTCTTCAAGCTTAGCTAGATCCCTCCTCATGTTATCTATACCTTCCTGGGTGTCTACTGCAGATTTTGATATCATCCGCAAAGAGGCAAACCTTACCCAACAGTCCTTCCGCTATATCACTCACAAAGATGTTAAAAAGAATCAGACCAAGGACATATCCCTGGGGCACACCACTGATAACATCCTTCTCCTCAGAGTGAGCTCCATTTGCCTGTACCCTTTGTCACCTCCCACTCAACCAATTTCTAACGCAAGCTGTAACTTTAGGGTCCATCCCTAGGGTGCTCAGTTTGTTTATAAGTCGTCTGTGAGGAACAGTGTCAAAGGCTTTGCTGAAATCTAAATACACCACATCTAGGGGGTCTCCTTTGGTTCAACGTCTTGGTCACCCAGTCAAAGAAGTCAATCAGATTTGTCTGACAAGACCTGCCTCTGGTGAATCCATGCTGCCTCGGATCCTGTAATCCGCTGGACTCCAGAAACCTCACTTTCTCTTTCAGCAGTGCTTCCAATTTACTCACCACTGAAGTTCAACTGTAGTTTTCTATGACATCTTTACTTCCGCTTTTGTGCAAAGGCACCACATGAGCCTATCCCCAGTCCTTTGGTACCACTCCCGACTCCAACGAGGCATTGAAAAGGTCAGTCAGTGGAGCGGTTAGAACGTTCCAAAGTTCCCTCAGTATTCTAGAGTGTATCCCTTCCGGTCCCATCGCTTTGTCTACTTTAAGTTTAGCTAGTTTCTCACGAACACAGTCTTCTGAAAATTGTTCAAGATGCCCCTCACTTCTCTTCCTGTTTGTGGATGTTTTCTGAGGTCCTGCTCCTGGTTCTTCATCTGTGAACACAGAACAGAAATATTTGTTACGCAATTCCGCTTTATCTTCATCAGCTTCTACATATTCCTCCCCTTCATCCTTAAGTCTGACAATTCCACTTTTGCCCTTCCTCTTCTCACGTATATATCAGAAAAATGTCTTATCCCCCCATATTATTGCATTGGCTATTTCCTCCTCATTTTGAATCTTTGCTTTTCTGACTACTTTGTTAGCTTCTCTAAGTTTTTCCAAATATAGATGCCTGTCTTCCTCTCTCTGTGATCTCTTGTATTTCATGAAGGCCTCCCTCTTTTTCTTCACCTTTTCAGCTACTTTCAAAAACCATAGCGGTCTCCTTTTCCTTTTACCTTTATTTACCATTTTAACAAAAAGGGGATATTTTAAGGGCAATCAACCTTTCAGTTTTGCCCACTGTTTTTCTACATCCCCCAGCTGTTCCTATCCCGCTAATGACTCCCTGAGGTATTGGCCCATCATGGCAAAGTTAGTTTTCCTAAAGTTTAAGACCCTCGGGTTTTGAATGGATTTTAACAGTTCTAGTCCTAATACTGAACCACATCATCTGGTGATCACTGAATGCAAAATGATCTCCCACTATAACATCGGAAACACTTTCACCATTGGTAAGTACAAAGTCTAGTATGGCCCCTTCACGTGTGGGTTCTGTTACCAGTTGCTTGAATATTTCTCCCTGTAGAGAATCCAGGATCTCCTTACTTCTAGATGATACTGCAGCAGGAATGTGCCAGTCAACATCTGGCATATTGAAATCCCCTATAGGTAGCACTTCCCCTTTCCTAGCAATGCTGCGTATGTTTTCAATTAACTCTCCATCCACTTCTTCCTCCTGTGAGGGAGGTCTGTATATCACACCAATGCAAATAGATTTCTCTTTCCCTCTTTCTAGTTTAACCCACAGTGCCTCCTCTCTCCCTTTTAAGCTCTGTAATTCCAAAGCTTTAATAGTAGTTTTTACATATAGTGCCACTCCTCCTCCCCTTCTTCCTACCCTGTCCTTTCTGAATAAAGTATAGCCAGGTATAGTTACATCCCAGTCATGGTTTTCTGTGAACCATGTTTCTGTAACTGCCACTAAATCCAAGTCAGCCACTCCCACCAAAGCTTCAACATTAGGGATCTTATTTCCCATGCTACGGGCATTTATACACACTGCTTTCCATATGTTACCCCTGTTACCCATTTCCATAAAGGTATTTAATGTTACACTTACGTGGGGGCTTTTTTTGAAGAGTGCTGCAGGTGCAGGCCGGGACTGTGATTCAGTCCAACCTGCACTTGCAGGACTGTCCCTGGCTAACTCAGTCAAGGCTCTTCAATGGAGCCCCACAGCGCCATGGCATCATGTTGCCATGGCATTGCGGCTCCATTGAATAGCCGTGATGCCAGCTGCCGCAAAATAAAGAGTATTCCCCGCAGCCCGACCCCCGATCTGGCCTCCTAAGGCCAGTGTTGGGCTGCAGGGAATATCTGCGCCCTGGCTGTCCCAAAAATAAATGTCGAGAAGTTATTCCACCTTGGAAGTGGAATAACTTCCCCGCACATGTTGCCAGCCCTGGACGTACAGGGCCGACATTAGAATTGGCCCTGTACGTCCAGGGCCGGCGACCACCCAGACTCCGCCCCTGAGTCTGACTTCCCCCATCTAACTTCTTCGCACAACCAGCCATAAAGAACACATCAGCTTTCAAAATGTACAAACACTAAGGAACGTCATGAAGAGTAATTTAAAAAAAAAATAGGAGGAAATACTTTTTACTCAGCATGTAGTTAAGCTCTGGAACTTGTTGCTTGGGGATACAGTAAAACCAGTTAGTATAATTGGGTTTAAAAAAGGCTTGAACGGGTTTCTGGAGGAAAAGTTCATAAACCGTTATTAAGGTCGATCTGGAAAAAGCCATTGCTTATTCCTGAGGGTTAGGCAGCATGGAAACTATCTACTTTTTGGGATGCTGCCAGGTATTTTTGACCTGGATTGACCACTATTGGAAACAGGATACTGTGCCTTTGATTTGGGCCTTAGTTCCTCAGCTGGACAATTAATGAAACAATATCGTATCCCATATTATCTTTTCTTTCCCATAAGTTACGCTCTAGGTCCTTGCTTCAGTATTGTCCCCACTGTGGCCTCAGAGTGCACGCCCATGTAGGTACTTCCTTCAACAAAAGATCCTCCTACATTCAAAAGGTATCTGTCAAGGTGCACCCCCCTCCCTGGTAGCAATCTTGAGGTTCCTGCACTGAAAGAGATGACTTTTGTGGCCCACTATTATCTGAGCAAGGAGGAAGATGTTTGCCTTGACAAAGTTTGGCTTTGTTGCTCTAGAACGGGGTTCTCAACTTAGTCCTCTGGACACGCCTATCCAGTCAGGTTTTGAAGATAACCACAATGAATAAACACAAGAATGGTTGGCAGCCAATGGAGGCAGTGCATGCAAATGTGTCTCATGCATATTGTGGTGGCGAAGCCAGCCAGGTCCCTAGGGAGATAGAAAAAGTACAAGCAGTTTCCCCTAGTCAGAGGGAAAGGGAAAGAAATGGTCATTTTAAAAGTGCAGCTAAGGTTGAAAAAAACCTGTCAAAAGTTGTTGTCCAAAAGCCACGCCCCAGCTCCATGGCAACTGAGGGTGGTAATGCAGGACAGCTGGGGGCAGGGTGGAAAGATACCGGCCACTCCCACGCATATAAGCCCCAGAGAACAGGGAGAGATAGATTCCCAAGACAGGCAAGGAGATTGCCAGGACCAGCAAGATTGCCAGGACACGAGAGGAAGAGAGCTGACTCTGATTCAGAGGCGGAGTCTGAGAGGGAACCTCACTCGGAGCAAGAGTTTCACTCTTGCAGGAGGAAGAGAGACGAGAGGGCTAACTTAACCAGGAAACAGCATGGCCAGGGAAGTGGCAGTGAAGCATTGCTGAAGAAACTCCCAAAAGGTATTGCTGCTAAGGTTACTAGCCAAAGGTCTCAGGAAAAGTTCCCAGACAGCAAGTGGTGGGAAGGATATCCCCAAAGCCAGCTCCAGCAGTTTAACCAGCACCAGGGTTATAGGAAGCCTGCAGGTGGTTCAAGAACCCAGGAAGGGCTGGTAAGGAAGCCTCTCAGTAAAGAAAGTTTGAATGTTTTAAAACTGGTAAAACGTATGCTAAAAGACCAGGAAGTAACCTGGGGAGAGAACAGTTCTGTGTACCGAGGGAAGGCTCGAGGGGAACAGCTGTTTTCTAACGACGTCACAGAACAATCGTGTTCAGAATGTGAGTCAATGGACATCGGGGAAAATGATCTTTTAAGTGAGCCTGAACAGGCTATAGAATGTGAGTTGTCCCTGGTAGTGAAGTAAGAATGTTTGGAAATATAAGTTTGAAGAAAATTCCATTTCTGTGATATGCATGGTGTTTCAAAGAGCAAAGAAGTTTTAATTAGTATGGCTGTTGCTCTAAATGAGACTTGCTCAGGAGGACTGCCTGGAGTCTCTGGATAACTAATTGAAACCCTTAAAGCTTTTGAAACAAAGAAGAAAAGTTTGTTTGCTAGAATTTTGCTGCATTGAAGTTTCAATGAACATTTTGAGTTTAGTTAAAGCACTGTGAAGTGAAGCTTTATTTTTGGAGAAATAACATTTGTTTGCTGAAGTAAGCAAGAGCAATTCTTACCTTAGTTTCTTGTGGATGTTTGTACACGTGCTATACCAAGCTTCATTTGAAGTTCTCGCTATTAAGGGAGGCGAATAAAAATATTCCTGCGTTTGCTTTCAACTCTCGGCTCAGCATTTTATTACAACTACATTTGCTCAAAGTACTACAACTCCCAGAGGCCTTTGCCCTGGAGTTTATTGAAAGGAACATTCGCACCCCCTTTCCTCGTCAGGCAGCCGCCTAGGCGGGGGAAGGGCGCGACAGGTGGCGTAGTTGGCAGGACCACGCCTTGGTCACGTGTTCCCAAGACACCGGAACTACAGAAAGAAGAAAAAAAAAAAAAGGGAAAAAGTTTTTTTTTTTTTCATGCTGAGATACAAGCTGCTGCTGGAAGAAGACCCGGATCAACAGCAGAGGGACCGGATTGGAGCAGTTCCTGAGGCCGTTCCTGCTGATTGATAAGCCCGAGTCTACACCTGCCTAAGGTAATCCGTATTTATAAGGGATATAAGCGGATACCAGAGCCGGGTGGGACTGCAGCAGTACAGCAGGGTATCAAAGGAGAGAGGGCCTATACATTGGAGGGCCGCACTTGGTGTTCTTTCTCTGTTTTTCTCATTGCAGCCACTACCCAGCATGGAGCAGACAGAGCTACTGAGATGGATGGCTGACCAGTTCCAAAAACAACAGGAGATGTCGGCACAGACATTGGAACATACAGCAGCCATGCTCCAAGCACAGCAGAAGCCGTTGTTGGAGAAGATGGACGGTTGGCTGGGCATGCAGAAACCAACAGCAGAGGCACCATGGACAGTACCAGGTTCCTTAAGGGATACACCAGGGTTTGGGATGCTTGGTACTGGGACATTTTCCTTTGGACAGTTAACAAAGGAGGACGATGTTGATGACTTTCTAGCCGCTTTTGAACGGGTAGCCTTGTTATCAGGGTGGGATAAAAAGCAATGGGCCATACGCCTTGCCGCTTCGTTAACTGGGGAAGCGCTAGCAGCGTATAGGGCTATGCCCGTGGAATTAGCCACGGATTACAAGGAGGTACAGAAGGCAATAAGAGACCGCCTGGGCCTAAACCCCATGGTCTACCGCCGCCTTCTGCGAAGCTCCCGGTTGAAACCCGGTGAAACACCGCGTGCTCTATGCCAGCGGATCAAGGGGTTGGCGGTAAAATGGCTAACACCTGAGACTCAAACAAAGGAATCCTTGTTTGATTGTATCATCCTGGAGCAGTTTATGGACGCTGTTCCGAGGGAGATGAGATCCTTCCTGATCCTACAAGACTGCAGGACCACAGAGGCAGCGACCGCACTGGCTGAGCGTTACCTGGAGGCCAGTGTGGCGAGCCCGGTTAAGGTGGGTGGTCTGTCGCAAGCAGTAAAAGTAGCATCAGAAAGGAAGGAAAAACCTATATGGAGAGAAGGTATGAAAGCATTGCCTTTGGATAAACCTGATTATGTGAGCAGGAAATGTTTTTCATGTGGCAAAGAAGGACATATGAAAAGAAACTGCAGAGCTAGGACAGCCCTGATGACCTCCCACTCTGAAGAGAGCGGGGAAGGTTTCCTTCTAGAGGTAGAGGTGGAGGGTGTTCCTGTGGAGGCTTTGTTGGACTCCAGAGCGGACCAGTCAATGATTTCGAGGAAGCTCTGGAAAGAGATAGCATCCCAGATTGGTCCGACTCCCGAGCCTCAAGAAAAGTCCATAAAGATAAGATGCATTCATGGGGCAGCCTCATCGTACCCTATTTATATTGTATCTGTGAAAGGCTTAGGGCTAAGCCGGAAAATACCAGTAGCTGTAGTACCAGGGCTCCCACAAGCGCTAGTCCTAGGAAGAGACTGGCCCCAGTTCAGGCGTGGGATAGCAGAAGGGCTTCAACATAAAACTGGTATGGTATCCACCAGGGCTCGGGAAAAAGCTAAAGAGGAGGAATCAGACCCACCTAGTGACCCGATGTGTGGCCTACCTTCACATGATGATTTAGTGACCCCTCCGAGAGAGGAGGATAAAAAGAAGAGGGCTGAGAAACGCAGGGAGAGACAAAATAGGTCTCAAAATAAGGCTAAACTGGTAGCTGGTCAGGAGTTACCTTGGGTTCCGGCCGAGCTAGTGGAAAGATTTCCCACTTTTCCTGATGAGCAGCGGACGGATCCCGCACTCAAAAGGGCGTTTGAGTATGCCAAAAAGGGAACGAAAACCTTACCCCGATTCTTTTTAGATAAAGAGGTACTGTATCGGGAGAGTGTAGATCCTGGAACAGGGATAAGCAGAAAACAGTTAGTAGTTCCCACTGCGTTTAAAATGTCAGTCCTGCGGCTAGCCCATGACCATCCCATAGGCGGTCACAAAGGGGTACATGGTACCCTGGATCAGATTCTGGCCTGGTTTTACTGGCCGGGCGTTTATAAAGAAACCGCTAGGTTTTGTGAGTCATGTGCCGCTTGCCAGCGGGTGGCTACCCACCATCCACCAAAAGTACCTATGATTCCCATACCTGTGGTATCCGAACCCCTACACAGATTAGCCATGGATATTGTGGGCCCACTTATAAAAACGCCCCGGGGGTTCCAGTATATCCTGGTGATTGTGGATCAAGCCACCAGGTTCCCTTGGGCGATTCCCCTTCGCAACATATCAGCCAGGAGTATAGCCATTGAGCTGATAAAATTATTTTGTGAAGTTGGTTTTCCCCGGGAGGTTCTATCAGATAGGGGAAGTAATTTTATGTCACGCTACCTGGCCCAAGTATGGGATGCCTTTGGCATTCGCCATATGAAAACTGCAGCCTATCATCCCCAATCTAATGGGTTGGTTGAGCGTCAGAATCAGACCCTGAAGAAGATGCTTAGGCGGAGTTTAGAGGGGGATATGAAGGATTGGGATGTTATGCTTCCCTTTGTTTTATATGCGTGCAGGGAGAGGAAGCAGGCCTCTACGGGCGTCGCCCCGTATGAGTTACTATATGGACGGACCCCTCATGGTGTCCTGGATATATTAAGAGAGCAGTGGGTAGAGCCAGATATTGAAGAAGTAGGTATACCCCACTTCTTGAGGGATTTAAAAGGACGGCTACGCCGCACCTCACAAGTGGCTGAAGTAAATATGGCAGCCAGCCAGTTACGCCAAAAGACCTACTATGACAGGCGTGCAAAGCCTCGTCAGCTTGACGTAGGAGAAAAAGTAATTGTTATGGTAGCCGGACCTAGTCCGAAATTTGAGAGTAGATGGAAGGGACCCTACTGCATGGTAAAACAGGTAGGCCCTGTATCCTATTCCGTACAGGACAGAAGGGGGCACCCGCAAATTTACCACATTAATGTCTTACGCCCCTGGCACGAGCGAATAGCCTTAGCCAGGGTGGCCACAGTAAAGGATAGGACAGATGAAACTCAGATCACACACGATGCCCTTAGGCGTATTACGAGCTGTGCTGAAGTTCAAACACCAGCCCGTAATATCTTAAGCGGGGGGATATGTGGTGGCGAAGCCAGCCAGGTCCCTAGGGAGATAGAAAAAGTACAAGCAGTTTCCCCTAGTCAGAGGGAAAGGGAAAGAAATGGTCATTTTAAAAGTGCAGCTAAGGTTGAAAAAAACTTGTCAAAAGTTGTCCAAAAGCCACACCCCAGCTCCATGGCAACTGAGGGTGGTAATGCAGGACAGCTGGGGGCGGGGTGGAAAGATACCGGCCAGTCCCACGCATATAAGCCCCAGAGAACAGGGAGAGATAGATTCCCAAGACAGGCAAGGAGATTGCCAGGACCAGCAAGATTGCCAGGACACGAGAGGAAGAGAGCTGACTCTGATTCAGAGGCGGAGTCTGAGAGGGAACCTCACTCGGAGCAAGAGTTTCACTCTTGCAGGAGGAAGAGAGACGAGAGGGCTAACTTAACCAGGAAACAGCATGGCCAGGGAAGTGGCAATGAAGCATTGCTGAAGAAACTCCCAAAAGGTATTGCTGCTAAGGTTACTAGCCAAAGGTCTCAGGAAAAGTTCCCAGACAGCAAGTGGTGGGAAGGATATCCCCAAAGCCAGCTCCAGCAGTTTAACCAGCACCAGGGTTATAGGAAGCCTGCAGGTGGTTCAAGAACCCAGGAAGGGCTGGTAAGGAAGCCTCTCAGTAAAGAAAGTTTGAATGTTTTAAAACTGGTAAAACGTATGCTAAAAGACCAGGAAGTAACCTGGGGAGAGAACAGTTCTGTGTACCGAGGGAAGGCTCAAGGGGAACAGCTGTTTTCTAACGACGTCACAGAACAATCGTGTTCAGAATGTGAGTCAATGGACATCGAGGAAAATGATCTTTTGAGTGAGCCTGAACAGGCTATGGAATGTGAGTTGTCCCTGGTAGTGAAGTAAGAATGTTTGGAAATTTAAGTTTGAAGAAAATTCCATATCTGTGATATGCATGGTGTTTCAAAGAGCAAAGAAGTTTTAATTAGTATGGCTGCTGCTCTAAATGAGACTTGCTCAGGAGGACTGCCTGGAGTCTCTGGATAACTAATTGAAACCCTTAAAGCTTTTGAAACAAAGAAGAAAAGTTTGTTTGCTAGAATTTTGCTGCATTGAAGTTTCAATGAACATTTTGAGTTTAGTTAAAGCACTGTGAAGTGAAGCTTTATTTTTGGAGAAATAACATTTGTTTGCTGAAGTAAGCAAGAGCAATTCTTACCTTAGTTTCTTGTGGATGTTTGTACACGTGCTATACCAAGCTTCATTTGAAGTTCCCGCTATTAAGGGAGGCGAATAAAAATATTCCTGCGTTTGCTTTCAACTCTCGGCTCAGCATTTTATTACAACTACATTTGCTCAAAGTACTACAACTCCCAGAGGCCTTTGCCCTGGAGTTTATTGAAAGGAACATTCGCACCCCCTTTCCTCGTCAGGCAGCCACCTAGGGGGGGGAAGGGCGCGACAATATTCATTGTGATTATCCTGAAAACCTGACTGGATCGGTGTGTCCGAGGACTGTGTTGAGAAGCCATGCTGTAGGAGTCATTTGCCCCATGCTTGGAAAACCAGTGTGCATATCCCAAAAGTAGACATGGACAAATATGCACATGCAGGTGTTCTTGTGTACTTTTCACCAGCTGATGCCTATTTTGGGGACACGTTAACATGTAGGGCCCGATTTTGAACTGGATGGTGCTCTGCGCCACATCGGCGCATTACCTACCCCCCCCCCTTCCGCCTAACTCCGAATTTCAATGCCAAGGTCATATGCGGCCCTGGCATTGAAAATCCAGATCTTGCCGCACACCCCAGAAGCCGCAGTAGCTAGCAGGGTAGCACTGATTTTCGATGCTACCCGCTTAGCCCCTGCGCCTGAAAGATAGGCAAGGAAAAACCTCACCTATCTTTAAGGTGCGGAGGGCATCAAAAATCGGTGCCTTTTCCTCTGCCCTTGTTCCGCTCCAGAATGCCCCTAACATGCCCCTGATGCTAAACGCATAGGACCCGATTCTGATCCCAACGTACGTCTCCTTTGTACGGCCGGGCTGACCTGGATGTACAAAGGAGGTCGCAATTCTGATCCGACGGGGCACATCTAGTCCCACGGGATCAGAATCATGAACAGGCCTGTATGTGTAGGCCGTGACTGTGATTCACTCCCAGCCTGCACATACAGCCGTAGTCCAGCTAACTCAACCAGGGCTTTTAAATGGAGCCACTGCGCCATGGCGTACTGTTGCTATGGCACCCTTTAAAAGCCACGATGCCGGCCGCTGCTACAAAAAAGATAATTCCCCATAACCCGACCCCCAATCCAACCCCTAAGGCCAGGATCAGGTTGCAGGGAATTAACTCTGCCCCCCCCCCCCCCCAGCCCCTTCCACACCACGTGCCGCTTAAAATGAAACGTCTAGGGAAGTTTTTCTACCCAGGGGTGGAATAACTTCCCTGGCTATTTCGCTGGCCCTGGACATACATGGCTCACATTAGAATCAGCCCTGTACGTCCAAGGCCGGCAACCGCTCACGTCCCGTCCACTCTCCACCCTGGGGCCAGCTCTTCCCCGCCCCCAACTGACTTCCCCGTTCAGCAGCTAGGAAGTTAGTCAAGGCATGTAGCCAGCACAAATAGCGGGGTCGGACGCCCTGTTGCGATGTCCATCCCCGCTATTCGTGTCTCAGAATAACCCCCATAGCATCTGGGCGCGTTACGGACATATCTGGGATTTTTGAAGGGCACTACCCGTATAGGTGCCCTTCGAAAATCCCGTTTATGGCATGTACACGAGTAACTAGGGCAGTTACCCATGAAAATGCCTTTGAAAATCGGGTCCATATTTTATAAACTGTGCGGCCACTGGATAAAATACTGGCACACATTTTCCAGGTGCACACCTTTGCCTATCCGATCTATATAAGATTACCTTTGTAAAGTCAATATGCAAAAGTTGCAAAATTGTAATGTTCATCAAAAAACCTTTAACACAAACGTGAAAGAAACTGAAAAAAATATCTAAACATTGAAAGAAAAATGACGAACCAAAAACAAACCAAAAAAAGATTTGTCTGCTCTTATCTCTAATTCCATGCCTTTTCTTCTGACCATATCATTGTTCCAATCAATAATGTTACCTTCCGTGGCAAATAATCCAAAAATTTCTGACTTGTCCCACTCCATGTAGTGTTTTTTCCAGGATCAGACATAACCATGTCATGCAGCGCATGTGCCAGGGCATAAACTGCATTGTATACACTATAGCTTTTTCCAAGATATCTGCTTAAACAGTGTGGCTGGGAGGGTGTTTCATCAGTATTGCAGGATCTTCTGATACTCTTCGGACACCTGCTGTCACATAGGACTTTCCACCAATATTCAGTAAAATGATCATGAGGAAGCCTGAGAGGATTTACCTCTCGGAGAAATTTTAAAAAACTTGGAATATTCTTCTTTACTGTTGTGAAGACCAAGACGTTAGACTTCATATTAGTTTTTTGAGGGTAAGTTGAGGGAATCAACAGTTCATTCGTGGTGATCCAGACCTTTCCTGGTACCCGCAAAATGTTTATTTCTGTTAATAGATATATTGCCATATCTTCATTACAATAGAATATAATCACATTTGTAGATGATGTGTGAATAGTCTCATTAATTTTATGTATTTTCTTTTCTGTCATGAATTTGGTATGACCGAAGGTTTCTATAAATTCAATGCAGCCGCTGTTCAGCTCAATCATATCTTTCAGGATCTGGACAGCCCTCAGGCTGCTGTCATCATCAGATGCAATGATACCAACCCAAGTCCATCCAAAATGATTCAGTAACTTGACAATCCCTGCACAGAGGTGCAGCTCACTGGGGACAGTCCGGTAGAAATAAGGAAACTTGACAATGTCACTCATTAAAAGGTTCTGCGAAGAATAACTGATCTGTTGAGACCAATAATTAATTGATCACCACTCTTGTTAATGTGGATTATATTTTACACCTATATCATGTTTAAAACATAATTGTTCCTCTTCCTTTGTTCTGATTATAGCTTCATCACTTTTTGCCTCCTATGACATCACAAAAGTCCCTTTGTCCTAATGTTACTCTATGCCATGCTGCTATGTTTCTTTTATCTATTTATTTTTAGCGAATTTTTTTATGCCACAGGCAATAAACTTGTTACAGAAATAATAGTACCAAAACAAAGGAAAACTACAGATTAATAATACAATAATAATGATATAAGAGGAAATGAGCAGCATCTATTTAGAACTCAAAAAAGGGAGAAACTAAGAACAAATACAAAGAAAAGTTTATAAAAATATAGATAAATTAGCTGTATTAATGCAACAGAGCAACATTATATAGTGAGAGTTTCAAAAACACTTTAGATGATTTTGGTGTACTAGATATTACTGCTGCTGGAGATGGAGCTGGGGCTTCAGACAACTTAGCATTTTGAAACAATAAATGGTGTTATGGCTCAAAGAAAACTTGTTGCTAAGTGCTATTAAGTCAGTATCAACTCATGGCGACCCTCTAGATAGTTGCCCTAAATCTCTAAGCCTTGTCAAGCAGGGCTCCAATGAATTCCAAATATTGGGAGGGTTGAAGGTGGAGTTTTTGGTAATTTACCATGAACCCTAATAGTTCCAAAACCCAAATAGTCAATTGTGTTGAATCTTGGACTCCTTCTGGAGTGGCACTCTTGACAGCCAATCGTCCAGATAGGGGAAGACAAACACTCCCAGCATCCATAGGTATGCCATTACTACCATGAGGCACTTTATGAAGATCTGAGGTGCTAAGGCCGGGTCAAAAGGCAACACTTTGTAATGGAAGTATTGTCCCCCCAGGACAAATCTGAGATGCTTCCTGTGAGTGATACAGGTGAAGAAATGAAGCTTATAAGGAGAAAAGCACCTTCCCTACAGTTAAATATGATGGAGGTTCCATAATGTTGTGGGGCTGTTTTGCTGCCTCAGGAACTGGAGGTCTGGAATGTATTAAAAGAATCATGAAGTCAGAGGACTACCAAGGTATTTTGGCGTGAAATGTGCTACCTAGTGTCAGAAAGCTAGGTCTGGGTCGAAGGTCATGGGTCCTCCAGCAGGACAATGACCCAAAACAAACATCAAAAAGTACAAAAGAATGGTTAAAAAGGAACAAATGGATTGTTCTAAACTGGCCAGCAAGGAGTCCTGAGCTCAATCCAGTTGAGAACCTTTGGAAAGAGCTGAAATCTGCCATTGGTAAAAGGAATCCTGGAAACATTCATGAGCTGGAACAAATCACAGTTGAAGAGTTGAAGAAACTACCAGCAGACAGATTTATGAAACTTATAGATGGCTACAAGAAATGTTTTGAGGTTATTATCACCACTAAGGGCTGTGCTTACAAATATTAGTGAAGGGTGCCATTAATCCTGTCCAGGTCATATTTTGTTGGGGGTTTTCCTCAGAAATTATTACATCTAAGTTCCACAGACATCTTTTGTTGTTATATACTTTTGAACAATCTGCTAAAATATTATGATGACATACAGTTGGAATATTTCTGATTATTTCTCAAGATATTGTACACAACATACCTAAAATACAAGGGTGCCAATAATGTTGACCACAGCTGTAAATGCCCTGCTAAATTTCTACTCAAAGGATTCTCTGTTTCAGAACTGTACAAGGAAGCGTTTGGTAATTTGGGGGTCTTAAATGTCAGGAATCCTAAATCTGACCTCTAAACCGTTACGAACATTATAAACTGTTATATTGAGTCCAACCAGAGGTCTATCAAACCCATTGTCCTATTTCCAAAGGTGGCAAATCTAGGTCACTAGTATCTGGCTGGATACCATAAAGTAGGTGGATTCCAAGTTGTTTACCCACATGGATAAGCAATGGCTTTCCTTTAAAGCCCTTCCACCCCCCTGTGTCATTTTGGTCACCCTTCTCTGTACTTTTTCTAATTCCGCTATAGCTCTTTTGAGATGTGGGGGACAGAACTACACTCAGGTTGTGGTTATCTTGGAGTGATGCAAAGGGATTCTGATAGTCTCTGTTTTATTTTTTATTCCTTTCCTAATAATTCACAACTTTCTGTTTGTTTGTTTTTGGCTGTTGCTGCTGCTGCCTACTGAAACAAGGGTTTCAATGTATTTTCTACAATGATATCTTTTTCTAGCTGGTCTGTCCTAAAATAGGATCAAGCCTTTCGAGCAGGGTCTTCAGACTAAGGCCCGGGAGCCAGATGTGGCCCTTGGAACTAATTTTTCTTGCCCTTCATGCTTTTCCTGTCCCCAGATCAGATTAAGCCCCTAGAGCAAATTCTTGTTATTTTTTTGCTTTTCTGTGCTTGCATTCCTACATGCCGCCTTCTTTCCTTCTCTCCCTCTTACAGCTTTGGGTATTCAGCCAATGAATTCAGTATAGCCCAGTCCCAGTGATCCTTCCTTTTCTGCTGCGCTTTCCCACTGCTTGGAGTCTCCTCTTCCTCCCCTATGCTGGAAAAGTGATTACAGTCCCAGGAATAAGGTGAGAAAGTGATGGACCTGGAATAGTCTCTGAATCTGGAGGCTGCTGAACCTGCCAAAACCAAATCCAGCCTATCGCCTTTTATACTGCAATTGTAAGGTCAACCCATTTGGGGGTATGAGTTTATTTCCTATCTCCAAAGGAGTGTGTGCAAATTATTTAGACTCCTGGTGCTGTGTATGTGCAGGCATACTCTGCTCCATGACCAGCGGGTGTGTATTAGTGCTCCCTGCTCTCAGTGATGAAGTACTGAGAGCTTGTGTGCAGTCGCGCCCTTCTCTGAGGCTGCAGCACCAAGGGAAGGGGATACAGATGAGGAGGCGAGAGGGAGGATAACAGGAGACAAGGCAGAGGATTGAAAGAGAGGGGGCAAAAGAGTATAATGAGAATGAGGAAGGTAAGAAAGAAGAACAAAAAGAGGCAAAGGGGTAAAAAGGGAGTAAGAGAAGGGGAATAGGGAGAGGAAAGTATATTGAGGGTTTGCATGGAAAGTGTGCCCCACACATACACATACCAACTGCACCATCATCTCAGGGGACAGATACTGGGAAAACAAAGAGTAGTATTTGCGTAACACTCACTCCTTCCCGGATATTTGAAATCATTGAAAAGGCTAGACATGTCCTACTTTCCCTCACCCTGCCTTTTCAACAAACACTTCTCTGTGGTGGATTCTACCCCTGTCTAGCCCTTTCTGTGATTTGAAATGCCCTGTGTGGTCCTTCATATGATCTGGAGTTTGGAGTCTTCTTCTCTATGTACATTACTTTGCACTTGTCCACATTAAAGTCCTTCTATCATCTGGATACCCATCTCCTGTTGAAAGTTAAATACAAGCACAGTGGTTTTCCTTAGTGTACCCCTTCTAGTTATTAAGTCAAACTTGATTGTTTTATGATCACTCTTACCAAAGGGTCCCACTACCACCATCATGCATTCTACTAAGATCCAGGTATAAAATGTTTCCCCTTTTTGTCTGTTCTTAGACTAATTGTTTGATGAAGCAGTCATGTACTTCATCTAGAAATGTTACCTCCCTAGCTGCTCCGATGTGCCATTTACCCAGTCAATGTTGGGGTAATTGAAATCTGCCATTATTATTATTCTCAAATTTGTTTCTGCTAACGTTTCAGCTTCTATCTGTTCATTCTGGCGAGGTGGACAATAGTAGACCTCCACTGCTCTTTATTCCTTCACAAATGGAATTTCTCTCCATAATGACTTTATACTATATCCTGCAGAACTTTTACTGGATCTAGCTCATACCTTTTCTCAGA
The DNA here is from genome assembly GCA_033557465.1 of Ichthyophis bannanicus. Taxonomy (NCBI): domain Eukaryota; kingdom Metazoa; phylum Chordata; class Amphibia; order Gymnophiona; family Ichthyophiidae; genus Ichthyophis; species Ichthyophis bannanicus. Next base: position 58,136,286 of record CM066051.1, on the reverse strand, counting down.
AGTTGAAGGTGAGTTACGTTCAGGTATGGTAAATATTTTACTGCCCAGGTCTCTGAGATCTCTTTATATCTTCCTCTTCATTCAGTGCTATACATTCTAACTCTCCCCTCCTTATATTTCTGATTTCTGGCATTTGTATACAGACATTTCAAAGTATGTTTCTCCAGGACCAAGCAGGAAGTCAGTCCTCACATATGGGTGACGTCGGCGCCGACGGAGCCCTCGCGGAGCAATTTTCCCCAGCTTTCAAAGAAAGCCTTTGGGAATTGCAGCGCGCATGCGCGGTCGCCTTCCCGCCCAAGGGTGCCATCTTAGCCAGTCTTCTTTTTTCCGCGGAGCCCTACAGACGTACCCGTCGTGTCCCCGCGAAAAAGTTGATTTTATTCATAATATTCTCTTTTTTCCTTCGGTCGACGACGGTTTTCTTCCCGCCCGGACTCGCGACGCCGGTCACGAGTCCTCTTCTTCTTTTTCGGTTTTTCTGATTTAGTCAGTTTCGTTTTCGTTTTTTTCACTGGCAGCCCGGTCTTTTGACCTCGCAGGGGCCCTTTTTCCCCCGATGGCTGCCAGTGGTTTCAAGCGGTGTGGTCAGTGTGACCGAAATATGTCACTAACTGACACACACGATAATTGCCTCCGCTGCCTGGGCCCGGATCATGAAGAAATGATCTGTGGGGCCTGTGGCAAAATGTCCTCCAAAGCGTTGAGAAGTCGGCGGCATCAGCGGGATAGGATCTTCGCTGACCCCAGCCGTACCCGGACCTCGTCGGAGGCCTCGGCGTCCAGAGGTTCCAGCTCTGACCGTCGCCGGAGTTCCTCCGACAGGGGTTCTCCCTCCGGGGACCATCGACGGAAGGTGAAACCCGCGAGGGCGGCGTCGGTGGACGCTCCTGGCTCCGCGAGGGCCAGGTCGCATAGCCCCGATAGCCGTCCCGGGTCCTTGGAGAAGGAGCACCTCTCGAAGCGACCTCGCATGGAGTCGGAGCTGCCTGCTCGGGTAAGTCCTGTGGTCCTCCTGGACTCGCCTCCGAGACCGCCGACGTCGGGCCCGACGCCGTCGGGGCCCGAGTCGGGGGCTGCTGGGTCACCTGAGGTCGGACTCAGGTTGACGGCCTTGGAGAGCAGACTGTCTGCCTTCATGGACCAGCAGCGGGCACTGCTCGCTAGCCTCGCTGGCGCCGCTGCCCTGACCGCCGGGACGTCGACGTCTAAGTCGACCCCGGAGACCGAGCCGATCCTCGAGTCCATGCGAACTCGAGTCGATCCTCGGTCGAGGTCACCCTCGGCCTCCCGTTCGGGACCGAGGTCGTCGATGCCGACTCCCTCGGCGTCGGGGCGGCCGGCGCCGCAGCCTGCCCGGGCCGACCCCACCGATTCCTCCTCGGAGTCGGTCTGGGAGTCTGAAGAGGAAGAGTCACCTGATTCTTTTCGGACTCGGTGTGTCCCCTCGGACTCGCCTGAGTCCGAACCTCGGAAGCAGTCCCCTCCGGAGGATGCCCGGTTCTCGGACTTCGTCAGGGATATGGCCAAGGCTTTGGCCTTCCCTGCGGATCCCGAGGAGGAGCCTCGAGCCGAAGAGCTCGACGCCCTCCAGTATGACTCTCCCGCCAGGGAACACTTTACTGTACCGGTTCCTCCCATGCTGGAACGACTACTCTTCCGCATGTGGGAGAGTCCGGCCTCCTCGCCGGTCCTGAGCAAGCGGGTCGATTCTATCGAGTCCGCAAGAGCCCTGGCTTCCAAAAAGCACAGCTACCACACCATTCCATGGTAGTGGAATCGGCCATGCATCGTCTTAAGAGCCAGAAGATGCACTCCTCGGTGCCTCCTGGCAGGGAGGCCCGTAACCTGGATGGCTTTGGTAAGAAGTGTTTCCAGGGCTCTATGCTTGCGTGTCGTGTCCAGGCCTACCAGCTATACATGGGCATGTATCTCCGAGACCTGGCTAAAGAGCTAGCCGGATTCTCCGCTGGATTGTCCGAGGAACCTTTGCGGAGGTTCCTAGCCTTGTCCACTGGCATTCGGGAATGCTCAAAATTCATATCCCGAGCAGCCTATGATGGCTTTGAAGCATCGGCCCGAGTGGCCGCAGCCGGCATCGGTGCCCGCCGACAGGCTTGGCTTCAGTCGTCTGACCTTGAGCCCTGGGTGCAGGACAAGTTGGTCGATGTCCCCTGCCGAGGTGAAAACCTCTTTGGCAAACCTATGGATGAGAAGGCTGCACAACTAGAGACAGAGACTCTCACCAGGACTAGGCTTTCTAGGAAGACCTCCGCCCCTTCCCAGAAAAAGAAGGGCTCGGGAAAGAAGTCCTTTTACCCGAGAAAGGCGGCTGCCTATAAACACTACCCCCAATATCAGGCCCCCGCAGCTCCCCAACAGGGCCAGCAGGCCAAGGGACGGGGTAACGGGTCCCGTAGGCAGCAAGCCCCCAAGCCTGCACCACCAGCCCCTGCTCAGCAGGGTGGGGGCTTTTGACTCCTTAAGCATAGCCTCTCCCCCTCCGCTGGCTCCTCCCAGCACCGGAGGCCGGCTGGTTCACTTCGCCCACAGGTGGTCCAACATCACTTCAGATGCCTGGGTGCTTCAAGTCGTAAGAGAAGGCTATCTTCTCCACTTCCACCAGGTCCCTCCCTCCTATTTCCCGGGAGAACCTCCACGACTCCCTCTGCACAGGGACTTACTCCTTCAGGAGTTAGCAGGTCTTCTACAGGAACAGGCGGTGGAACCGGTGCCCCACCACCTGAGAGGTCAAGGCTTTTATTCCAGGTATTTTCTAGTACCAAAAAGGACAGGAGGCCTCAGACCCATCCTGGACTTGCGCAACCTCAACAGGTTCCTCGTGCAGGAAAAGTTCAAAATGCTTACCCTTGGAATCCTTCTGCCCTACCTCCAGCAGGGAGATTGGCTATGCTCCTTGGATCTAAAGGATGCCTACACGCACATCCTCATCCACCCAAGCCACCGCCAATACCTAAGGTTTGTGGTGGCAGGAAATCATTACCAGTACAGGGTACTGCCCTTTGGCCTGTCCTCCGCACCGCGAGTCTTCACAAAATGTCTCGCGGTGGTGGCGGCCCATCTCCGGCTTCACGGCCTCTATGTCTTCCCGTACCTTGACGACTGGCTCATCAGAGCAGCGTCCGCTCCGGAGGTCACCAACGCCACACACCGCACGGTGACTCTTCTGCAGTACTTGGGCTTTGTCATAAACTTCGCAAAGTCCACTTTGCTCCCCTCACAGGATCTCGAGTTCATCGACGCAAGACTGCACACTCCTCAGGCGCGAGCTTTCCTGCCTCTCGACAGGGCTCAACGGCTCATGGACCTAGCCGACCGTTTTCGCAGCCAGTCCCTGGTCTCCGCCAGGCACTTCCTGAGACTGCTCGGCCATATGGCTTCCACCGTCCATGTGACCCCCAATGCCCGCCTGAATATGCGTCCTGCTCAATGGTGTCTTCGCAAGCAGTGGCAACAGGCCACAGGCGGCCTAGCAGACCTAGTGCGCGTCTCCGAGCCGCTGGCCTCGTCTCTCCAGTGGTGGCTTCATCAGCCGAACCTGGTACTCGGCATGCCTTTTCAGTCACCTCAGCCGGCCCAGGTGCTGACGACAGATGCGTCCCTCCTGGGTTGGGGAGCACATTGCCAAGGGGCACGTACTCAGGGCCTCTGGACCACGTTGGAGTCTGCTCAGCAGATCAACTTCCTGGAGCTCAGAGCGATCCGCCTGGCTCTCAAGGCTTTCTCCCACCTGACCTCTCACCAGTCCGTCCTTGTCCAGACGGACAATCAAGTTGCCATGTTCTACGTGAACAAACAGGGGGGCACGGGCTCCTTCCTTCTCTGTCGGGAAGCACAGAAGCTCTGCTCTTGGGCCGTCAGTCACGGCGTTCTTCTCAAGGCAGTTTATCTCCCAGGCCAAGAAAATTGCCTGGCGGACAAACTCAGCAGGATCCTCCAGCCGCACGAGTGGCGCCTGGATCCCTTGATAGTTCAGAAGCTCTTTCTAAAGTGGGGCCTCCCCACGATGGATCTCTTTGCCAGTCCTCACAACCGGCAACTTCCTCGCTTCTGCTCTCGTCAGCCACATCCCCTTCGAGTTGCGGCAGACGCTTTTCTACTCTCATGGTCGGAGAGCCTTCTGTATGCTTTTCCTCCCATCCCGCTAGTCTCTCGAACTCTCTTCAAGGTTCTCCGAGACAAAGCTTCCATGATCCTGGTGGCCCCTCGCTGGCCCAGACAGCCGTGGTTTCCACTCCTGCTGCAATTAGCGGTAGAGGATCCATTCCCTCTGGGGTTTCAACCGGATCTCCTCACTCAGGATCAGGGGTCTCTGCTACACCCCAACCTCAGATCTCTCAATCTAATGGCCTGGCTGCTGAGAGGGTAGTCCTTGCTCCCCTTCTCCTTCCGGCAGAGGTGGAAGAGGTCGTCCTAGCTTCTCGGCGACCTTCTACCCGCAAATGCTACGCCCTTAAATGGCGTCGCTTTTCCGTTTGGTGTACCCAGCAGTCTCAGGATCCCTTCTCCTGCTCGGTGTCGGTGATCTTGCAGTACTTGCTCTACCTCTCTAATCTGGGACTTAAGTCCAACTCCGTCAAAGTTCACCTCAGTGCTCTTTCAGCACATCATGTACCGGTGGATGGCAGACCTCTTTCCAGCGACCCTCTCGTAGCGAGGTTTCTCCGAGGTCTCCTTCTACTTAAACCACCTCTGCGCCCGCCAGCGCCTGACTGGGATCTGAATGTGGTTTTACAGCGGATTACCTGTCCGCCTTTTGAACCTATGGCTACCTGTTCTCTCCGTTTTCTTTCTTGGAAAACATTGTTCTTGATAGCCCTCACTTCCGCTAGACGCGTAAGTGAATTGCAGGCCCTCGTGTCTGATCCCCCTTACACTCGGTTCTACAAAAATAGGGTAGTCCTACGGACTCACCCAAAATTTCTTCCAAAAGTGGTCTCCCCTTTTCACATCAATCAGGAGGTGGTACTTCCGACCTTCTTTCCCAGACCACACTCCAGCCGAGCTGAAATGGTCCTTCATACCCTGGACTGTAGAAGGGCATTGAACTTCTACCTTGACCGTACGCGGGAGCACCGTAAGGCTGCTCAGCTTTTTGTGTCTTTTGATCCCAATAAATTGGGGCTCCCGGTCTCCAAGCGTACTCTGTCCATCTGGGTTGCGGACTGTATCACTTGGGCTTATGGGGCAGCCGGGCTCTCCTTGGATGTTCGGGCAAAGGCTACGTCAGTGGCTTACCTCCGCTCTGTTCCGCTGGCAGACATCTGCCGGGCCGCTACTTGGTCTTCGAGCCAGACTTTTGCGGTCCATTACTGTCTCGAGAGGGAGTCCCGCAGGGACAGTGCTTTCGGACAGGCAGTCCTCCGTAATCTCTTTGAGGTTTGAGCAACTCCTACCCTCCATCCCGGATGTGGGCTACCGGTGGGTAATAATTCAGCGAAGATTCCTTCCTTCTGTGCTGCTGAGCTAGAGGGAGCTCATTTTTTGTGTTTAGGGTCTCCGGTAGCCTTAAGCTTGGGAGTCCCATATGTGAGGACTGACTTCCTGCTTGGTCCTGGAGAAAGCGTAGTTACTCACCTGTAACAGGTGTTCTCCAGGAGCAGCAGGAATCAGTCCTCACAACCCTCCCTCCTCCCCTTGGAGTTGCAATCATCTGCTTAAGTTTTTTTGCAAATTTTTATGCTGTCTTTTTTAGCTATGTCATCTGACTGGCTAAGATGGCACCCTTGGGCGGGAAGGCGACCGCGCATGCGCGCTGCAATTCCCAAAGGCTTTCTTTGAAAGCTGGGGAAAATTGCTCCGCGAGGGCTCCGTCGGCGCCGACGTCACCCATATGTGAGGACTGATTCCTGCTGCTCCTGGAGAACACCTGTTACAGGTGAGTAACTACGCTTTCTGGTTCTTTGCAACTGACAGGGATAATCTGGAATCTTTCAACTGTCTGCTCTTGGACGACTAGGCCATTTTCTCTTTTATTGCAACATCGCTGTACTTCTTTGTTTTTTACTCTTCTTTGAGATACTTTACTCTAAACCGTGCGCTGCTGAGGGACTGCTGGTTTTCCTCATGTTACCGTAAAGCAGATTTTAAACTATATCTCCTTTTTTAGATGTTCATGCCAGAAATCCGGTTTCATCCTGGTTTAGATGGAGTCCATTCTTTTGGAAAAGGTGCCCCATTCCTCCAAAATGCTGCCTAGTTGCTAATAAATCTAACTCTATCTTACCTGCATTTTTCCTTTATCTATTTTTTGAACCTGTGTTTCCCTTCTGTCGTCATGGCTGGCCTGTCCACTAGGCAGACTAAACGGCTCCTTAGGGCAGCAGATCCCGGTGGGTGGCTTTGTGCCGCCGCCGCTTTGGTGCCTGTGGCGCAACAGTCATACCCTGTTCCTTCTTCTCCCCTCTGACGCAACTTCCTGTTGGAGAGGGAGAGGAGCGGCAGGCCATGAGTGTGTGTGTGGCACCGAAGCAGTGGCACAAAGCCACCGCTTGGAAAACATAGAATCGTGCTCTGCCGCCACCATTGCCCCACTGGTCAACACAATTTTTGTCACAGACCCACTCTGACCTGTTTCATATGTAATTTTTCCCATTGTTTACAAATATGGTATCAGAATTTTTCTGTCACCCATACTTCAGGAGATATCATCTAGTAAAGTATGTACATTACTGTAAATTACCCGTTACAGTTTTGTTTCAGTAAACAAAGGTTGAATACGAAAAATTCCTTCATAATTATTATTGTATGTTGTCAGCCACAACCAAAAATGCTGAGTCATGTAGTTATAATATAATTAATGAACTGGGCCTCTTGCCCTACTGGTCAGGCCGATACAAGCAGAAAACGCTGAGTCATGTATTGGTATGCTTTCTGTCGCCGTCAGTGATTGTGGTTTGTATTGTTTGAAAAAAACAGAATCTGAATGGATGTGAGTTTGCGTTAATCTATTTCATAAACAGCAGTTGGTTAATAAATATTATGGTTATCGGTTGTAGTTGTTTAACAATGCCTCGAAAGTGTGTTAATCGTCCGGATTCATTTTGCTACATTTGCGGTGAGGTTACTTTTAAGAAGCAGAGAGGACATTTTACTCCGCTTGTTAAGCCATGTTATAAGCTGTACTTTGGATGTCAAGTCGGTGACCAGGACAAAAATTGGGCGCCTCACGTCTGTTGTATTATCTGTGTCAGACTCCTAACAGGTTGGGTATAGGGTGCTCGACACATGAATTTTTCTGTTCCAATGATCTGGAGGGAACCAAGAGATCACTTGACAGATTGCTACTTTTGCCTTACAAACATTGCAGACATTACTTCAAAATCAAAACACACTGTAAATTACCCAAATTTACCATCTGCCATGAGACCTGAGCCTCACTGTTAAGAATTGCTGGTGCCAAAACCTCCAGAAAATCTTACAGTGAATGAGGATGAAGAAGAAGAAGAACCAATGAATGCTGATGATGTTGACGATGATGGTGATGCTGTAATGCAGGATCCAAGCTTTGAGGCATCCGGTTTCTCTTCTGAACCACATTTACTGGACCAAGGCGATTTGAATGATCTTGTCAGAGATATGAATCTTTCAAAGCGACAAGCAGAACTGTTAGGGTCATAATTGAAAGGCTGGAATCTTTTTCAGAAAGAAACCAAAGTGTGCACTTTTAGAAATAGGCATATCGAGTTTATGGATTTCTTTGCCTTTGAAGATGGAATTGCTTTTGTTGTGAAGTTAAATCCCTGATGGAAACTTTGTCCGGATTATAGAACAGAGGAATTGGCGACTATTTATTGATTCTTCTAAATATAGCCTAAAAGCTGTGCTTATCCACAATGGACATATTTTACCATCAGTTCCAGTAGCTCATGCCGTCAATATGAAAGAAACTTACAGCAGTATGCATCTCCTGCTAACACATATATCAAGTATGAAGAACACAAGTGGAATATTTGTGGCAATTTAAAAGTAATTGCCCTCTTGCTTGGACAACAGATTGGTTGGGCAAAGTATTGTTGCTTTCTGTGTGAGTGGGACAGCAGGGACAGGAAAAATCATTACATCCGGAAACAGTGGCCAAAGAGAACATCACTAGTCCCAGGCCAGAAAAATGTTGCACATGACCCACTTGTGGAGCTGAATAAAGTATATCTACCTCCACTCCATATAAAGTTGGGTCTTATGAAGAACTTTGTAAAAGCCATGGATAGAAGTGGACTTGGATTTGCACATCTAAGAAAGACATTTCCACGAATCAGTGAGGTGAAGATCAAAGAAGGAATCTTTGTAGGACCTGATATTAGAAAACTGATGAAAGATGAAAACTTTGACGGTCAGTTGAATGAAACTGAAAGAGCTGCATGGGAGTCCTTTAAGACTGTTTGCCGCGACTTCTTGGGAAATAACAAGGCAGAGAACTACGCAGAATCAGTGGATACTCTACTGAAATCTTACCAGAAACTGGGATGTAACATGTCTTTGAAAATACACTTCTTGCATTCACACCTGGATTTTTTTCCTGCAAATCTAGGAGCAGTCAGCGATGAACATGGGGAAAGGTTTCATCAGGACATTTCGGTAATGGAAAATAGGTACTAGGGCAAGTGGAGCTCCAGTATGCTTGCAGACTATTGTTGGACCCTTAAGAGGGATGTTCTTGAGGCGCAATACAGCAGAAAATCATATACAACTACCTTTTAGGAAACATTACGTTACAATATACATCTATATACATCTAATGTAAATATGAGGAACATAGTCTAAATTTAAACGACATGTCACTCATAAACGTTACGTGATGGAGAATTTCTAAGTACATATCCGAGTTTGTAACCACAAACAGTACTAGAATCAGCCATTTTCATTTCTGTGACAGAAATTTTTTTGGATTTTGCTTACCAGTGAGATGGGTAGTGTAGTGGGGGAGGGACAGTGGGGGCAGCACAGCCGTGGACTTCTTCCTGGAGCAGCAGAAACCCTTGGTCCAGCCCTGTCTGTCTTCTATTTATCTTATTCCTAATCTTGCTTGGCTTTTGCCATTATCTGCTTCTCTGTCCTATTGACCGTATTCTGAACCACTGCTGACATGCACGTCCACGGCGCTAACGCGGGAATCACAGAACATTGACAGGAGAGGGTGGAATGCAGGCATGGTCAGCCGCGGAGACGTAGCATCTCTTTGGCAGAATCATGTTTTTGTCACAGAAAGAGTGTGTGTGTGTGGTTTGGAGGGTGCACAGGGGGATCTGGTCTGCTCATCTGCAATTCCGGAGGGGCATGAAGTCTGGCCAGTAGCTGGACCGTATGGATGACTGCAGTATCATCAGGTGCCAGTGTGATTGGGCAATCAAAGTCAGAGCGGGTTCACTATGGCTACATGTCAAAACATATCCCCATTAATAATAACGGACCCTCAGAATAAGGGCATTCAATAGTGCAAACAGCACTAATGCTGTCACTCTGCCAGTCAAATTTGTGCACCTACCAGTCCGCGTTAACAGCATTATTAAACCAACATACCTACCCACACATCTCCTATCAAACATGCACGTTTCGAGATTCCAAATGGCCTCCTACGTCATTGCCTTTGTCAGTTTTTACCTTCTTGCAGTTTGGCTCGGAAACTCCCTAGCCCTTTCCCCCTCATCCAATCAAATCCCAATCCTTCAGTATCATGGGAGAAGATGGTCAGGGACCCCCCTATCATTATCCAAAAGGGGAAACTCACACGCGTCACTCTCACTGGCTGCACATCGCACTCCAACAATCTAAGAAAACTAAACAAGAGAATTCCCCTCATTCCCAAAGCCTAAAATGTGCCCTCATCAATGCATGCTCAATTCGTAAGAAATGGCCGGTCATCCCAGATTTAATTTCCCTCCATGATCTGGACATACTCATGATTACTGAAACTTGGCTGTCATGTGAGGACAATGTCCTTCTCAACCAACTCCTACCCCCCAAATTCTCTATACACACACGTCATAGAGAAAGTAAGAAAGGAGGAGGAGCACTCATACTCACCAAGACAGACCTTCATTTCCATACAACTGATTCCACTAGTACAAACAACTTGTATATAATATCCATTGCAAACAAACAGTGCTCTATCAACCTGCTATACAGAGCCCCCACAGACTCCCCAGACGACCTTCCTACTATACTAGACCTAGCTGCCAACATCCACAATCCCAATACACCAAACTGGATAATGGGAGATTTCAATCTCCCATCTCTGCATCAAAACCAGGCTTCTCCCCTCCTGGATGCTGTTGAAGATCTGGGATACAAGCAAATAATCAAAGAACCCACGCATGTAAAGGGAAACATTCTTGACATGGTCTTTGCTCCACAGTCTGTCCTTGAAACAAGCCGCGACCTTGTGATGTCTGTTACCTCTGTACCTTGGTCAGACCACAAGCTAATCAACTTCCAAATATCCTTTAACAACAAACAACCACAGGACAACAGAAGATTGAACAGCACCTCAAAAGCATCAACAAGAAGTTTTCGACCATTCAACAGAGAGCTCATCCTTTCTGAGACCCACCCTCAACGACACAACTCTCAACCTCAAAGACTTGATCTCCTCCTGGAACAGCTACCTTAATGCCATTGCACGACAACCACACCCTAACAACACCCCAAGGAAAAGAAACTCTGCTCCATGGTATTCCCCTGAGCTGCGGTCTTCTCTTACACATTTGCGAAGACTTGAGAAACGATGGCGCCGATCATCCTCCCTAGAGGATCAAACAGCCTACAAAATCCACTTATCAATTCATCGAGAGACAGTCACGGCCAAAATGAAGCAATTTCACACTGACACCCTCAAAAGATCACTAAACAAACTTTGTGATCTGTTCAATTTAGTTAAAACCCTATCGAAGGAACCTTCTCCTGAGCAGCATGATGAGATTTACCCGCAAAAATTTGCTGATTACCTGCAATCCAAACTACTACAGACAGATAAGGTCTCAGCAGCCACTGCACAAGAGCCAACCTGCCTAATGTCCCTATCTATGTTCTCCACACCATCCGCAAAATACATTGAGGACACAATCACATCCCTCAACACCACCACAGCTCAAACTGATCTTTGTCCAGCCTTTTGGATAAAGGAGCTACGCAGGGAATTCAGTCCTTTCATTACAAGACTGATGAACCTATCTTTCACAACCGGATCTTTCTCCACTGCACTCAAACACACATCCATTAGACCTCTCTTAAAAAACTCCAAACTAGACCCCCAGAGGGTCGACTCCTACAGACCCATAGCTAGCATACCCCTCCTAGCTAAGATAATTGAGAAAGAGGTACAAAGGCAAATCCAAGATCACATAGACTCCGCAGCCCCTCTAGACCAATGCCAACATGGGTTCAGAGAATCTCACGGTGTGGAAACTCTCCTTACCACCCTCTTCAATGATCGATAACATCCGTCAAGGTTTTGTGCTGATTTTCTTAGACATCGCTGCAACATTCGACTCAGTAAGTCATGATCTTCTCCTGGGGCGACTGAAAGAGAAGGGCATCTGTGGCACTGCACTCGAATGGTGTAAGTCATATCTGGTTGGAAGATTGCAACATGTAAAATCCGGAGTTGTAGAATCAAAACCCTTCCATCAAAGGCAAGGTGTACCACAAGGGTCCTCTCTATCATCACTCATGTTCAACATATACATGCAGCCCATCTGCAATATCATCAGATCTTTCAAAGTGAACTGTTTGATATATGCAGATGACATACTTCTTTACATGCCTTTCTCTACAGATCAAATGGTAGCGCCGTTGAAAGGTTGAAGCTCGTACCTGTGGGAAACGGTATAAACTGAGCACATTGGAAATCTGATATGATAATTCAGATGGAAGACCTTCAATAACAGCAGTCAGTAGGCCAATTGTTCCACATCTGTAATTAGGGAAGCCATCTCGATAAGACACATCAATGGCATCTAAAGATATTAGGAAAGGATGATTGGCAGTCTCATCAAGATTCAGTCCCAGGGTGATGTTAGGTAAGAGCTTTGTATTGTTGTTAATCTCCTCCACAGCAGAAATAAATGCCAGGTAGTTATAGTAATTTGTTTGGAAATTTCTGAAATGACATTTCAAATTAAAATCAAGTTAGCAACTAAGTGTAACACTCTGGAGACAAAGGAGTCAATTTCTGAAAGGCATCCAGCCAGTTAAGTAGGGTCAAAATCAGCTAAATCAAATGCTATGAAAACTAACTGCAGCTAACCATCAAAATTAACCCTTCTAGCAGCCTAACTTAACTATCCAAAGAGAGGTGTTCCCTAAGTTTATTTATTTAGCTGTTCTTATATACCGCTATATCTGCTTTTATATACAGCATTGAACAACAATAGGTTCAAACTGGCTTTACATTGAGCATAATTATAACTCACAAGCAACTTTAACTTTGTAACCATAACATGGGATAGAGACGGGAGGCCGTGTAGCCAAGGGGGGTATAGTGATACGAATAGAATCATGTGGTTCCTTGTAGTGTATTGAGGTTAGGTTTCATCAGTGACGTGTCCCATGAAGAGATGTGTTTTTAGTTTCCTTCAGAAGTCAGCTAAGTCCGTTATGGCATGTAGGTTCTCTGGAAGTGAGAATGGAGCACAAAGCGTAAAGACCCTGTTGGAAGTTGTCTGGTTGCTGTTTATATTTACGGTGGGTATGCTGAGTGTGTTTAGGGAGTCTGCCTTCTGGATCTTTTGGGGGTTTTGTGTAGTAACAATTGTAGGTATACGGATGAGAGGCTGTGAGTGACTTTGAATATTGTGAGGACGACCTTGTATTTTATTCGCTCTGTGATGGGAAGCCAGTGTAGCTGCTTGAGTATAGGGGTTATGTGGTCAGATCTTGAGGCAATGCAGAGGATAGGGGCAGCTGTGTTTTGTGCCATTTGAAGGGAATGGAGTGCATATTTTGGGAAGCCCTGAAAGAGGAGATTACAATAGTCATAGAGTGTGGGAATATAATTGCTGGGAACACTCTGCAAAAATCTTGTATATCCAGAAGTGGTCTGAGGTGTTGCATGTTTTTATTTTGTGATCTATAGTCCTTGTGAAGTTGCTAGTATGTGGGATTAAGGTCAGCTGCTGGTCTAGGGTTACTCCCAGGTAACAGACTTCAGGCTTTACTTGGAGTTGTGTCCCTGCAATGGTTATGAGTTGGATGGAGTGTAGTTGGTGTCTTTGGTGATATATAGAACATATGTTTTTTTTTGTAGTTTACAGCCTAGTTGTCCTAAATTGGTCCAAGATGATCATTTCTTTGGACCAGTAAAAGTTAAAGCATTAGGCAGAGGGAGACAGCCAACTTTTCTTACTTCACTAGGGAAGGACATCGCCCATCCTCCACCTCTATGAATACTCCTTGCACATGCAAGCTGGAGGAAAAGAGGTTTATGGTGTTAGAGCAATACTAAAAGCCAAGCCTAGAGGACTGTAGTCCTTTGCCTTCCTGGCTTGGTTTTCAGGGATACAAGGGTGCAAATGGGTGATGGGTAACCATATCCCTATTTTTCATGTTGGTGAGAAGCATGATGAATGGCCCTCTGCTCTCTAACCATTCTATTTTTTGGGAGGAGGGAGGAGGTAGCAAGAGCCATATTTATCTGTCTGAAAGGTAAAGATAAATGGCCAATATTAAGTGATACCCTCTTTGGTTATAGTTAACTGGTTAAGAGATCCTGTTACCCCTAGCTGGTTAAATCTGTCCCTCTGAATATTGCAGGTTAAAGTCAACTGGCTATCCTATGCAGCTATGTTTAACCAGAGAGGGTGCTGTCTATATCTATCCACACATCCACAACTTTCTTTACTATACCATCTTTACAAACAAAATTATAAAATCCAGATTTACAAAATCTAAAACACATAACAATCTAAACACATGAAGGCGCATTTTAGAGAGGACATCTAGGTTCAAGTCAGGATGTGCAGGTGAAAACCTCTGTAAAACAGCTGATTTCAGACACTTTCACATGCGCAAAATAGATGGTGGCGAGCCTGGCTAACTAGACGTCCCCATGGTTCCAACAGCCTTCTCAAACAATGGGTCATTAATGCTCATTTGAATTTCATAAAAGACCATTCTTGGCAATGAGACATGGACATTCTCATGCTGAGGACATCTATAAACTGGTTTCTAAAATGTCTGTGGGGACATTGCCATGATTTGCATATCTACTTGCCCGTTTTCGGGCATCCATCCCACAAACAGAGCTTCTAAAATGACTGCCTCAGCAAATTAAAATACAATTTAAAAAATGTAGTTATTGAACAAAAACATAAGACATAATCATAGAATTAAAGCAAACAGAGACAACTAAAAAGAAAGACAAGAAAAGAAATAGAGAGCTATAGATTTAAGTAAAGGTAAATGACTAATATTCAATGACATCTCCTTAATATATATTGGAAAGATAGAAATATAGAGAGAGATATTAACGTAGAGATATTGTTAATTCCATGTGCGTACACATCTACAGTATATTGCATCTATACTTCTTGATTTAATTCTAGATCTCTATTGATAGATAGAAATAGATATAGGGGATAATTTTATAAGAGGGCACATACTTTAAGCTGCAACGTATGAGTCTATTTTGAGGGTACTTTAGCCATTAATGTGCATATGTAGCCACATACGTGTTCCATGGTGCGACTTCAGCTTGTATACTGTGTGTAATTCTGGTCACCATTTCTTTAAAAGGATATAGCAGAATTAGAAAAGATACAGAGAAGAGCTACAAAAATGGTAAAGAGGATGGAAGGGTATCTCTATGAGGAGAGGCTTAAAAGGTTAAAGCTCTTCAACTTGGACTAGAGACAGCTGAGGGGAGATATGATATGTCTATAAATTAATGAATGGAGTGGAAATGGTAAATGTAGATCAATTGTTTACTGCATCAAAAAGTAGAAAGATTTGGGGACACTCAATGAAGCTACAATGTGACCTGTTTAAGACTTATAGGAAAAAATATTTTTTCACCCATCACGTAATCAAACTTTGGAATTCATTACCAGAGGATGTAATAAATGCTGTTAGTGTAGGTGGGTTTAAAAAAGATTTGGACAAGTTCCTGGAGGAAAAGTCCACACACCATTATTAAAGAGGACCAGGGAAATCCACTACTTACCCCTGAGATAATCTGTGTACCTTTTTGGGAACCTGACAGGTACATGTGACCTGGGTTGGCTGATGTTGGAAACAAGATATTGGGCTTGATGGACCCTTGATCTGACCCAGTATGGCATATCTTATCTTCTAATGACCTCCTATAAAATACCGACTAGTTTAAAAGAGCACACATTGACATGATGGTATTTACTTTGCCAGTGGGCATGTGCACAGGAGAAGTTTGGACAGAGCAGGAAAGGGCACACAAGGACAGGCAACGATTATAAAATAGTATAATTTACACACATTCTTGGGCAGCTCGATGGCTGGTATAAATGTCTGCACATTAAGGCATGAATTCTCCTACTTATACTAGTAGTTTATAGACACAAGTAGTCACCTACTTGTCTTTATAAAATAGGCTTGACATATGTACCTTAATAAATACTTTAACTAGGTACCATCTTAAGAAAATAACCCTCTATATAATCGATGTACATGCAATATATAGAGATGAATATATGCCATGCAATACTTTTACGAGTATAGCCACGAGGAGGGTAATTTTATAACCCTGCGCAGCTGCCATGCATTCTCATGCAGGAGAAACGGCCTAGTTTGTGAAGTGACACATGAGCGTGCCTCACTTTACCAGTGCACCGACATGCCCTACGCAAGGTGCATCAGTTATGTGTGCCCTAGAGCAGGCGTAGCTTGAAGCGCCTTAACCTGTTGAAAGCAAACACGGCAACAGTCCTTCCTGGATGCAGCATTCTTCATTGTCATACCAGGATCTGTGCCTCATGATATTTGGGATACAGTTCCATGACCATACTTATAATTCCCCATTCCTTTTACTAACAGGAACACGTCCAGCCCAATGGAGGATAGGTGAAAGCTATTTGTTTAGACATGCTCTGAATCATCTGTGTCTCACCAGCTAGCTGCGTCGATGGTATGTGATCTTGATCTGATACCAGAACACTTGAGCAGTGGCCCAAGTATAGGAAACTTGATTATTTGACACCCCTGTTTGCCCCATTCTTGGAGCCATTATCAGCAGATTAATAGGGAGTACTTATGAAGCAAACATGCTTGTACTCAGTCTTGTACTGTACATCTATTTTAATAAATGGTTGACACAGACCTGAAGCACTAGAGCTACCTATTGCCTGAATAGAGATATTGGAGGTATGCTAAAAGGGGAAGGCTGTGAACCTTTGACTCCTGGATCCTAGCAATCATGTGTGTTAAGTCCCAGTTCTACAGCAAGTGATCCCAAATAACACACACGGGATGTTTACTATCTTTTCTGCAAACTGTACAATTTGTTTGAGTCATGCAAATCTTTTGCAAGTCATACGGTTGATAATGTACCCCTGAGAGAATATCTATTGGAACATAGTTCCATAGGCTTGGACACAAGGAAAGCGCCAAATCTTGACTACATCTAGGGGAGAAGTTCCTATATTTAACTTTTGTTTGCTTATTGACAGTGGGATTTTCATGATGCACTATCTAGCGTATTAGCTGGGACAGGTGAATATTAGTTATCAGTACTGGAAAATACATTTTTATTCTGCAAAGAATATTGAACTAAGAACACATAAGACTGCTGAGATGCAAGCCATAATGCAGCTTATCAAAGTGAAGTTAAACTCACAGGTGTTCCTTAAGATTTATATTATAACAGTACTCACAGCAGTTTTCCTGTGAAATGTGGACGAACATTTAAGGATGGTGTTGTGGTGGGATAATAGGTTCTAACAGGTATAATTCCCCCGATTATGAAGTCTCCATCTGTATAATATCTTCTTGATGAGTGCACCCTTTCCTCTTTACACGGGTGCTCAATGGTCTTCCATATGACATCGCTACCCAGCAACACTAGCAGAATCTTGTGAGTTACCATTTTCCAGGTTGAACAATCTCACGTCCAGACACACAGCTGCTTGTAATTGCTGAACAGAGAAGGGGGTGCTCTAGCTGTCTTGGTTGCCCCAATCCGTCACATCTTTCAAAATATTTTATATTTTCCAAGTATCCTATAATGACACACATTGAAACATGCTGCCAAAGTAATGAACTCCCTATTTCTAGCTGTGCTCTTTATAGAGTCTGGGCTTTCCTCATGGACCATCTACTCCATCACAGTATACTTAATATTAATTATAAGTTAAGTTGTTTTTTTAAAGGAACCTTTCAAGAACTGAGCTATGTTTCCCCCTCAAGGCATGATAATAATGGGGCAGAATACCTGCTAAGGAGTATAATTTAAATTAATTTTTGAAGTTGCGTATTTTGTTGATAGATTAGATAAAAGAAGTCAAATTTGGCAGAAACTTTTAATTATCTATTACTTTTCCATTTGTTTCTCTGAGCTCCATCCTTAAACTAGATCCTGACAGCGAGACAAACTCACAGAGCTATCATCACATTCTTCTACCTGCAGGGAGAGCGGGCGCACACATACATATAAAGCAACGTTTAATATTTAAAAGTGTGATGTCCAGTCATGCATTTTTTACAGGATTGTTGTGGAAGGGGTACTGTTGGGATGATCATGACTTTAATTACCAAAATCTTGGGGAGGAGGGAGGTGGGGTAAAACAAAACGTTTGCCTGTAGTGAGAATGGTGTGATCCCTGTAAACTTGTATCTAAATTATCCTCTGAAGTTGCAGCGGCAATGGCTCAGAAAATTACTAAGAAGAAGGGCCCGATGTTGTTCTGGGTCAGCAATGTTCTGATATCGTGCATAGCCATCGCCACTAACCTTTAACCCCGGATATTCAATGCCGGGGTCATAAGCAGATATCTGGGGTTGCCACACAGCCCATAAGCCCGCAGAAGCTGACTGAGCAATGGTGATATTGAGATGCCCCAATATCACCTCTGCCCAGTTAACGACTGGTGCTGCCCCTGGAATTCTCATGACATGCCCCAATGCTAGGCATTTAGCTAGGCAGTGTAGCAGAGATAATCCGAGATCTTCAGCTGAATATCCCTCGAAGCAGGATTTGCAGTTTGCAGGTCTGTAAACCCTGTATATGCCTTTGAATACTGGGCCCATAGTTTGGGGGGGGGGGGTTAATGGAAAATAAATTAGGTGATCAATCTTCAAAATAATGATTGTGGTTGAGTTTTAGGCCACTTACCACAAAGGTTTTGGACTCGGCTATCCGGCCCAAAACTATGCATTTTGGAAGAGGAGGAGGACCAAATGATGTTCCAGAAGTCATAGCCAAAGGTTTTCCAGATACTATCAATTTTCAGCTTGGGGTTATTTTAGATACCCTATTTGTGCTTTGGACATGGAAATGTCCAAAGTACGGAGACATCTCCAGAGGCATTTTAGAAGCCGGGTCTGTGGATGTCCCCAACATGAGGACAGCCGGAGATGTGGTGTGTTCAGAGTGTTCCTATGAACTTGGATGTCACTACCTGATCTCAGCAATGTCCTGGATGGCCCTAGTTGCATCTAAGGTTATACCTGCTCCAGGCATCTCAAAAATGGCTTGTTTTGGCTATAAACTATCCTGAGGATGTAAAGAAGATGGCACTCCACTTACCCTAGTACTCTACACTCAACACTGAGAACAGCAGTAGGATTCAAACCCTGGTCCTTGCCCACAACTGTAACCATGATTTGGAATACTATTCTGAGGATGTTTGTGTAGATGCCCCTGCAGACGTCCATATCAGGCGTGTCTGTGTTTGTGAAATAGTGCCTGAGCTCGGATGAGCTTGTGTTTTTCAGATGTTCTGGCTTAGATATCCCAGATTACACTTAGACATCATTTGTTAAATTCCACTTCACAATTTTATTGCCTTGGGATGGATTTTTATTTGGTCTTCCTTATCATACTAAGTAACTAATTGATTAAGATTAGAGTCATGTATACAGCAGCCCAACTTACATAGGCTGTGTGGTTGGAAATTCCACTTTAAGGTACCCAAACAATTTATCTGGATATCTTAACATTGTGGCTGCTTCATAGTATATTGATCCTCCCCATCCACCCACACCACTCACCTGCAGTGGCCCCACCAGAACTAATCAGCTACAGGTCACAAATAGCTATTTAAAAGGAAAACCACAGACTGGCTTTGAGCTTGCCACCTAAGGTTAACCAAGCAGCTCACTCTTAGCTACAAGCTACAGTAGCTCCTGACAAGAAGACTGTGTCCAGTGGTTCTTCTCTGTCCCATCTTATGTATCTAAATCCCCAACACAGTCAATTCTGGTCACAGCATCAGTACTGGAGAAACCAGAAAGGTCTCTACACTTTGATTCTGGAGATTGGTACCTTCTTCTAGATCCACTGCGCCTTAATCAGGACTTAGGCGCTTGCTCTGCAGCAGAGGGGCACTGGAGGAAAAGAGGACTTTCTTACCTAAATCTCCCCCCCCCCCATGCCTAAAATTATTAGAGCAGAGAGAGATGTTCTTACATTATACTGAAACTCTGATTCCATTGTCATTTTAATGCAAACCTATAATTTATCAAACATACTAAAATTAGTGAGCCAATATTTCCAACGGAGATTTGAACTCTTGATGTCAAGTGCTGCAGGTGTGTGGTGAGTGAATTGCCTTTAAACCAGCAGTAGTTTGTAGCTAATGTGCTCTGTCAAAAGAGTCTTCTCATTCCTGAAAGACCCTGGATCTAGAGATGGATAAAGAGAAGATCCGAAGAGACCTGTATATGAAGACCCTCCCTGGTCTAGGGGTTGGGAGTGTGTCTCATAGCTTGAAGGCTGTTGGTTCAAACCCCAGAAAGAGGAGCTGGTGTTAGTGCTCACAGTGAAGTGGAAGAGGTAGTTTTAGGACATTTTTTGGCTATTTTTTGCATAGGAAAAAGCAGCATAACCCTGGCTGATGGTGGCTCTCCTCAGCTATTAGGGTTTTCCCCCAATATACTTGATATGCAGGTCTATCTGACCCCCTCCTCCCCATCCACCCACACCACTTACCTGCTCTGGCCCCACCTAGCTTCTGGCTAAGCTAGACTCGAACCCACAACCTCCTATATTGGAGTAAAGCACCTTTAGCCGCTGAGCCACCAGTCAGCCAGTTCCTAGTCTTTTACTTTTTCTTCCCCTTATACCTCTCACTCCTGGATTTGGCTCTAAAACATAGGCAGCATCTCCTCTCACCATGGGACTCGAACCCACAACCTCCTAGGTTGGAGTAAAGCACCTTTAGCTGCTGAGCCACCAGTCAGCCAGTCCCCAGTCTGTTGCTTTTTCTTCCCCTTATACCTCTCACTCCTGGATTTGGCTCTAAAACACTGGTTGATCTTTTTTTCCAGCCTAGGGACTTGAACCCAAACATTTTCACTTACTAGATAAAGCACAACAGAAGCAAGCCACTAGTCATACAACAGGTGGAGGGCACACTCCATAAAATTAATAGGTAGCACATTTAAACCTGTTTCCTGGTGGGGGTAATGAGAGGTGGATGGGGAAGCATTGTTTGGAAGTAAATTGTGCAGTATGTATGGTCCTTTTGGAAAGTACTGAAAAAAAATATCCTCTTCTATCCCTCTATGCAAGTGCGGATGGACTATCAGAATCAGGTGGTTCTTCCATGGGACCTGCACTAGCTCCTGTCAGAAACCAGATGCTGGGGAGGACGGACCGTTAGGCTGATCAGCTCATTATGTTCTTAATCTCGGTGCAGAAGAGAGGAAACTCTCATCGAGCCTGTACTACAGTAGGAGAAAGCTAAGTGCATTGGCTTTTTCGTCTCCCCTTCCTGGCCCAGAGAATGCACCGCCCTTCTGAGGTTACTTTACTAATTCAACTAGAAAAGCGCTAAAAGGTTAAAATACAGCTCAGCTCTTCCTTCAGCGGGACAGGACAGCAATCAGCATGCCACCCAACCTCCTCAGAGTGCCTGCAGCCCTCCCAGGCTGAGAGAGACGACGCCTCCCCCCTACAGACTTGAAGCCATCAGTTCTCAGCTGGGGCTGACCATTAAGCCCAGATAACCTTGCAGATGAGATTTCAAACTTTGGGGCCGATGCATAAAGTTGGCATTGACTTGTCTTCTAAAAGCCGTGCGCATGGCTCTCTAGTGCAAGAATATCTTAGAAGCTGTGTGCTTGGGTGCAGCAAGCAATGGCACGCAAATAAAATAGACGCAGAAGGTCTGCGCAGGCGCCTGCATTAGCAGCGGCTAGGCACTTGTGCGCATGCGCTAGAATTCCATGTAGCTCAGAAGTTTCACTCCGAACGATTTCGGGTGTCTGAACACTAATATGATTCTGAGCAATATTACAAGCAGCATGGTTGCTGTCATGTGCCACATGCGATTCCATCATATGCGCATTCCTTCCTTCCAGCACAGTTCTCTGTTTTCCTCAGAACTCATTTCAGCAAACTGTGATCAGGGGTGGGGGGGAAGAGATTGATCACACAACAGCCAAATTCCTCCTCGGCAGCAAGTGCAGACCCCTTATGTCTCTTTCAAGCAGGCATTAACATTCCAGCATTAGTTAAGCCTTTGCTGTTCAGCGCATGTCTCTGCATCCGGGCTGAATATTGCTTGATCATCACGTAATTTGAAAGGATTTACAGGGGCTAAGAGCTGGCATCGGTGCAGTGATTGCACTCATGCTAACCGCTTATTTCTCAAGCAGCATGGATGGAAGGAGATGGTTCTCTTAATCGAAAAATGAGACACACCCCCGCTCCATAGTACAGTGACAAGAAATGGAAGCACATTGTAACAGGCAGTAGGCCAGGCGCAATGGGGAAGGGCTGTAGGCATTTTATCAGTGCATACTTTAAAATGAAATCTGCTAAAGGTAATTCACTTAAAATGTTTGTAAATTTAAATATTTTGAACCACAGCGTTGTGTGATTTAGCTGCGGGAAGTGATGGCACTGCAGCTCCTGCTGCCCTCTAGCTGTGACGGAGTTATGAGATTATTTCTGGTTTTAGTTTAATTGCATCCCCCTCACTCCCTTTCAGACTTGGTGATTAGCATTAGTATCACTATAAACGATGCATTGCTTAGATCTGAGCACCAACTTACCCCCAGTATCTAGTAAGGGGGGGGGGGGAGCGGGAGGATATTGCAACACTGCAATGCTTGCAAAAGGGTGGGCTGCATGCTCACCTTTCCCCTAACAGCAAAAGGGAGGCGCACAACAAGGGGTGATACTAATCTCACCAGAGTTAGAGGAAGCAGAGGCGATTCCATTCCCTAATCTTGGAAGCAGTACAACTGCAGACTGGCAGTGGCTGAGGACATCAGTCACTGTCTCCATACCCAGCTTTTCTCCTCTAATAACCGTTAAGGTTAACAACGACAGCAGAAAAGCTGGGTATGGAGACACCACGTTGATATTCATCGAAAAGTATTGTGCGCCCACGTTATGATACATATATGAAGAATCCCGGAAGAAACAGCGGGATAGTGAAACGCGGTAGCGCTAAGACTGGCATCAGATGGAAATCATTACAGATAAGCACAACTACATAATACTTTAAGGCATGAAAATGTATGATTGTAGCATTAGCCAACCAGGATAGAAGTCATTATCGATAAGCATAATCGCACAATACCTTAAGACATGAGTATGTGTGGTTGCAGCACAAGTTAACTATTTGAATTTGAGGAAGTCAAACTAACAGTTATAATTTAATCACGCAACATTTAATGGTCCTTGATGCAAAACGGAGCATTTGGTCACTGAAAGTTTAGACCGTAGCTCCATGTTAGTCTGAGACCAGTTGTGTAAGAAAAACGGAACGGGAGATTATTTATTTGATTCTCTGGTTGTTATTGGAGCAATTCCAGTTTACTCTCCCATTAAGCCATGACTATCTATATGTTGAGTAATTTTGTTCATTATGATGGTTTCTAGCTTTTTTTCCTGGTACTGACGTCAGGCTCACCGGTCTGTAGTTTCCCAGATCACCCCTGGAACCCTTTTTAAAAATTGGCATTACGTTGGCCATCCTCCAATCTTCAGGTATTA
Source organism: Ichthyophis bannanicus (assembly GCA_033557465.1). Classification (NCBI taxonomy): domain Eukaryota; kingdom Metazoa; phylum Chordata; class Amphibia; order Gymnophiona; family Ichthyophiidae; genus Ichthyophis; species Ichthyophis bannanicus. The sequence continues at coordinate 58,113,134 of CM066051.1, read as the reverse complement.
CAGATTATTTTAATGATAGTTCACAGATTACTAATAGCAGGTCTACAATCTCATATTTTAGTTGTTTCAACACCCTTGGATGTATACCATCTGGTCCATGTGATTTGCTATTCTTCAGTTTATCAAATAGTTGTAATACATCTTCCTAATGTATCGATATTTCCTTCAATTCTTCTGCAGTATCACCTTTAAATACCACTTCAGTCATGGATAACATCCCCACATCTTCCTCAGTACAGACCGAAGCAAAGAATTCATTCAGTCTCTCCACTATGGCTTTATCCCCTCTTAGTGCCCCTTTTACCCTTCTATCATCTAATGGTCCAACTGACTCTCTCACAGGTTTTTTTTTTGCTATGAATGTACTTTAAAAAGTCTTTATTATGCGTTTTTGCTATCACAGCAAGTTTCTTCTCAAATTCTTTCTTTGCCTGCCTTATCAATGCCTTGCATTTAACTTGCCAGTGCTTGTGCTGTTTCCAGCTTTCGTCATTTGGCTCTTTTTTCCATTTCCTGAAAGATGCTTTTTTGTCAACAACAGCCTCTCCTCACCTTTAAACCATGCTGGCAGTTTTTTGGACTTCCTTCCACTTTTCTTAAAGCGTGGAATACAGCTGGTCTGGGCTTGCGAGATAGTATTTTTAAACAACACCCAAGCTTGATGTAAGTCTTTAACCTTTGCAACTGCTCCTTTTAGTGTTTTCTTAACTATTTTCCTCATTTTATCATAGTCTCCCTTTTGAAAGTTAAAAGGTAGTACTGTGGATTTCCTTACCATCCCTCCTCCACTTATTAAATCAAACACGATCATGCTATGATCACTTTTGTCAAGTGGCCCCAACACCCTTATCTCTTGTACCAGATCTGGTGTTCCACTAAGGATCAGGTCCAAAATGCCTAACAGTCTGGCACAAGAGTGAGGTTCATTCCTATCATTGTCTGTACAAATCAGTTTGGAGACACTACCCCCAAGATGCACTGCCCTACCCCAGATCATTGTCCACTGTAAATATAACCGCATTGACATTTTGATAGCTGCCTATGACCAGCAATCTTCAGAATGTGGAGGCTCCTTGAAACTCTTTGAATGAAAGGAATCACCTTGTAAGTGCTGCTGTAAGATCCCAGCAAGGATCATGTCTCCCTCCTTAAGATACCCTGGCAGGTCTCTCCTTGTTTTCAAGTTAAAGCCTGTACTGTGGTTCAAAGCTTTCTAAAGTGGATAAGCGATAATCAGAAAAATGATGGTGAGAAGGAACAGCATAGTGTTTCCCAGGATAAGATTCTCCAGGCTGGGGTACCGGTGATATTTATTATCGGTTGCCAGGCTGTTGACGTGATTCATGGCTGGCCGATTCTGTGCCCAGCCTCCAAGCTGTTCTTTAAATTTTGTGTGGAGATGTTTCATCCAAGGTTCATGAGGCCCTCAGAGAATTGCAATGTGCATAACTATCAGTTTAGAGCAGCAATCAGGAGGAACCACTATTACAGTCCTTTTGGGGATGCAATGGCATGGCAGAAACATTTTTCCACACAGGTGTGGTAAAGAGGAAGTTCTCAGGGACAGACAGTATATGGGGGTGTGGATTACAGTTTACCTGCTGTCAGCAGAAATAAAAAGCAGGTATCTTCCTAACTTTTAAGCCTATGTGCTCCTTGCTGTACATCTCTCCTATGTCCACCTATCTGCGGACACCCAACAGTATCATACTGCAGTGAATTTTGGAACAGGATGCCTGCAAATCTTTCAACAGAACCGACTATTTTATGATCTTTGCAGTTTCACGTGTCATGCCGTGTCTTAGTGGAACCAATATTTCATGCCCGTTCCGAAGGTCCGTGCCACAGGACTTACATGCATGCTTAGTGAAGACACATAACGTACACAAGCATGCACAAAGATTAAAGTATTTCAAGAACAAAACACCTACTTTTAAATGCTGGCTGTGCACCACCCAGAAAAGTGGTGGATCCGGGCAATAGTCTCCCAGTGGAGGTGGTAGAAACGAGGACAGTAACTGAATTCAAAGATGCATGGGACAAACACAGAGGAGCTCTAAAGGTAAAAAGGGGACTGTTGTAGTGGTTGATATGGAAGGACAGACTAGATAGGCCATGTGGTCTTTTTCTGCCGTCATGTTTCTATATAAAGTGCAGACATTCACACCAATATGCAGACTTTTATGCCGGTCAGTATTTTCTAACTGCGCAAACTGCCACAACACATGAAAATGACTTCATAAAATTGCTCCTGTGAAGGTAATTTTATAAGCTACCGTGTAGTTCATGCAGGGATTTGTGCATGTGAATAGCACCTAGTCTAGAAAGTCAATCTTGCACACATTTGACTTTAGAGAATAGAAACATAAAAACATGACAGCAGAAAAAGACCATATGGCCTATCTGCCCTTCCATATCAACTACTGTAGTCCCCTTTTTTCTTTTAAAGATCTTCTGTGTTTGTCCCATGTGTTCTTGAATTCAGATACTGTCCTCATCTCTACAGAAAGAGTGGTGGATACATGGAATAGTCTCTCGGTGAAGGTAGTAAATAAATATTTCCGCACATTACTCCTGAGTCTATCCCCTTTCACTCTTATCCTGTGTCCCCTTGTTGCAGAGTTTTCTTTCAATCAAAAGAGGCTCTCCTCTTGTGCATTTACACCATGAGGTATTTAAATGTCTCTATCATATCTCCTCTATACCACTTGTTCTCTAATGTATAAATATTAAGCTCTTTGTCTGTCCCCATATGCTTTATACTAAAGACCACTAACCATTTTAGAAGCCACTCTCTGCACCAAATCCATCCTCTTTATATCCTTTTGAAGGTGCGGTCTCCAGAATTGCCCACAATACTCCAAACGAGGTTGCACCAGAGACATATACAGAGGCACTATCACCTCCTCTCTTCTGCTAGCCATTCCTCTCCCTATACATCCAAGCATCCTTCTGGCTTTCACAGTCACCTTTTCTACCTATTTAGCTACTTTAAGATCATCAGAAACAAACACATCCAGGTCCCGCTCTTCTTTCATGGACAGAAGTACTTCGCCCCTACACTGTACCGCTCTTTTGGATTTTTGCAGCCCAAATGCATGACCCTGCATATTTTTTAGCATCAAATCTCAGCTGCCAAATTCTTGACCATTCTTCAGACTTAGTTAGATCCCTCCTCATGTTATCAACTTCTTCCCAGGTGTCTACTCTATTGCAGATTTTGGTATCATCCACAAAGAGGCAAAAAACTTACCCGACAGCTCTTCCACTATCTCACTAACAAATATGTTAAAAAAGAATCGGACCAAGGAGAGATCCCTGAGGCACACCACTGGTAACATCCTTCTCCTCAGAGTGAGCTCCATGTACCTGAACACTATTTCCTCCCACTCAACCAATTTCTAACCCAGTCAGTCACTTTAGGGTCCATCCCTAGGCTGCTCTAATTATTTATAAGTTGCCTGTGTGGAACAGTGTCAAAGGCTTTACTGAAATCTAAGTGCACTACATCTTGGGCTCTCCCTCGGTCCAACTCTCTGGTCACCCAGTCAAAGAAATCAGTCAGATTTGTCTGACTCCAGTAAACCCATGCTGCCTCGGATCTTGCAATCCATTGGACTCCGGAAACCTCACCATCTTCTGTTTTAGCAGCGTTTCCATTAATTTAATCACCACAGAGGTCATACAAACTGGCCTGTAGTTCATAACCTCCTTATTTTGACTTTTGTGTAAAGGGACCACATGTACCTTTCTCCAGTCCTCTGAGACCACTTCTGACTCTAAAGAAGCATTGAAAAGGTCAAGTGGTGTCACTAGAACGTCCCCAAGTTCCTTCAATATTATTGGATATAGTAGAAGGGATTGCTGGGGAAGGGGCAGCCTCATATAGTTTTGGTTCATCTTACTTCCCCAGGATGGGAAGGCTGCCCTTCGGTGGGAGGAGAAGGGGGCATGGGTTTGAAGGCACATGCCCCCCCCCCTCTTCTGCTGAGCCTCTGGCTGCTGCTGCCTTGGTGCCACTTGGGAAGTCCCTGAGTTGGTCTCTTTGAGCTGAGTGAGAGACTTGAGCCTTTCCCAGGTGGTGTCCATACCACCATCAGTTCCTCCAGATCATGCTGCTTTCTTGAGGCACATACTGGACTTTTGCTGGGTCAACTTCCTTCTCCCTCAAGGGATGACCAGGTCAGCAATGCTGAGCAGGAGGGAGCTGAGATGGTTAAGGTAAATCTCAAGGGGTTGGTAGGTCCTGAGGTGGCACTGAATTTATTTTTTATTTACATTCTTTTATATACTGTGCTATTCTGCATCAGTGCGGTTTACATTGAACGAACTGAAATTACATTGAACAGGGCATTATAACTTGGAGATAACTATTTTACAGGGAACATGGGCTATGGAGGGTTAAGTGGCTTGCCCAAGACCACAAGGAGCACCCGTGGGACTAGAAACCCCAGTCCTTCCAGCCCAAGGTTGCTGTCCTCTAGTGGGATTTGAACCCCTGACCTTCTGGCCTGAAGTACCTTGCCCCAACCACTAGGCCATTCCTCCACTCCTGTAGTACCTGTATGTACCTGTAGTACCTCTTCACTACTATCAATACCTCCTAATACACTACCCTACCCTATACCCACAATTAACAACACAATACCCCTCACCATTCAAGCCAAAATGCCGTTAATTAGCCTCTCCAAAAATAGATTAGCAATAATTTACCTCATTATCTCTATACTAACTATCATTGCCAACAGCCTAAATAACAATAACTTTAAAAACATACCAATCATACACAGACCAATAAGAATCAGCCCCTCAGAATGGAAACCTTACCAAGAACACCATCCCAAGGTGAACCACAGTAGGCTAATCCATATAAAATACACAGCACACACTCAGACTAAAAACCTGAACCCATGTATAAGTAATGACTACCTATCTATAACCCTAATTAACGCCAGATCAATGAAAAATAAGTTACCTATTTTCACAGACATACTAGAAAACAATACCCCAGACATTTTGTGTATAACAGAGACATGGTTAACTGAATCTGATAACGTCTACATAAACCAACTAAGCAATAATAACTATGACACCTTTTACACGCATAGAACCCACAAAAAAGGTGGTGGAGTGCTAATAATGTCAAAAAAAGAACTCAAAGCCAAAAAATTACAATCCAAACTACCCACTAACATTGATACACTCATTATGAAAATTGGCACAATAACAATCTGTCTGATCTATAGACCCCCAGACCAATCAGCAGAAGGCCTTGACCCTCTAATCGATTACCTAAGCTCATCCACTCACCAAAATCCAATACTAATGCTCGGTGATTTTAACCTCCCCTCCTTAGCAGCATCGAATGCCTCTCTCTTTCTCGATACAACTACAGACATGGATTTTCACCAAATAATAACCAACAGCACACACAGTAAAGGTAATATACTTGACCTGGTATTGCTGCCAGATGTCCTCTACAAATTCTATAACCCCAACTCCCTCAAATGCACCCCAACCCCTTGGTCAGACCATCACCTCATTAACTTCAATATCACAATAAACAACACGACAGTAAAACGAACACAAACATCCACTCTACCCCACAGATTTAAAAAATATAATGAAGAAGAATTTCTAGACCTAATAATCCCCAAACTATCTAACACTCCGCAGGACCTCGACACAGCAGTATCAAACTGGCATGAAATCATTCACAATGCAGCTGCTAATAAACAGGTGACCAAAAAAAATACCCGCACTAAAGCTGCCCAAGCTCCCTGGTATAATAACACATTACACCTACTAAAAAGAAATCTAAGGAAAGCTGAATGCAAATGGAGGAAAAATAAAGACACCATTAATAAGGACTCATACATCACTCTCCTTATTTCATACAAACACGCAACTAACAATGCCAAGAAAAACTATCATACCTCTATAATAAACAATTCAATAAACAAGCCTAGAGAACTATTCTCAATAGCCCAAAAACTAACAAACAACAACCACAATTCCAGCAACGATACTGTAGAAATCTCACCACAGGAAATGGCAAACTATTACATGAATAAAATCACATCCAACCCCCAGTTACCAAGTCCTAACCAACCATCTCAAATCCAACTTACTGATGAATGGACGGACTTCCAACCCCTAACTACTGTCTCACTCAAGAACATTATAACAAATATTAATACAACAACCTCACTCCTGGACCCATGCCCAGTAAATTGGCTAAAAAACTCAATATCTATACTTTCCCAATTCATACTCCCCATAATAAATCTCTCACTAAAAAATGGATACTTACCCTCATCACTAAAGCATGCTCAAATCCGCCCTATCTTAAAAAACTCCACTCTTGATAAATCATCACCTAAGTCCTACAGACCCATATCAAGTATTCCATTTCTGGCTAAACTGATCGAAAAAGCAGTTCAAATCCAGACACAGGAATACATTGACAGCTCAGCACCCCTTGACAATCAGCAGTATGGGTTCCGCCCTCGACATGGGGTGGAAACACTGCTAACAGTCCTAATTGATACACTCGTAAGAGGCATTGATAGTACAAAACAGGCATTCCTGCTCATTTTCATTGACATATCTGCAGCTTTTGACAGTGTTCACCATACAACGATGATAAGTAAATTGCGACAAATAGGAATAAAATCCACTGTCCTAAAATGGTTTTCCTCATACTTAAGCAACAGAACCCAAACGGTCCGCATCGGTGACCGTACATCAAAAACTTACAATCAGGAACTAGGACTCCCCCAAGGCTCTGCCCTGTCAGCGCTCCTATTTAATATATACATAAAACACATTTGCCAAATATTCAAAAAGCACAATGTATTATATCACATCTACGCAGACGATATAATGTTGTATGTACCCTTCACTATACCAAACATCCCTACATTACTTATCAATACTTGCCTCAGCGAAATAAACAATTGGCTAAACGAAAATAACTTATATATTAACCACGCAAAAACGGAAGCCCTAATAGTGACCAAAAACACATCATTCACCCCTCCACCACACATCTCACTGCAAAACAATGATATCAAACTAAAAACTGAAATACGGTACCTGGGAGTTATACTAGACAAACACCTTAGTATGGACTCACAGATAAGAAATATAACAAAGAAAGTCTATTTCAAACTTAAAATATTAAAGCAACTCCGCCCCCTATTGCACCTACTTGACTTTCAACGCATAATACAAGCGATCATAACCCCCCACTTTGACTTTGCAAACCTAACCTTACTAGGTGTAACAAATCAAAACTTAAAAAAACTACAACTAGCACAAAATGCAGCAGCCAAAACCATCATAAAAACAGTTCCCTTCCAACATATAACGCCTATCTTAGAATCCCTGCACTGGCTCCCAATCCAATGCCGCATACAATACAAAACCCTGTTAACCACATACAAGGCCCTAAATAACACGGCACCCTATACTGTAAATAACCTAATCACCAAGGAACACGGTCACAACCTTCAAAGAAGAGACCAATTAAATAAGTTAATAACACCAAAGGAATTTATAAAAGCCAAAAAATCAACGAACAAGAAAGCCTTCTCCCATGCCGCCCCCATTCTGTGGAACAATATCCCAGCTGAACTACGATCATTACCCCAAATCATGGAGTTTAGGGAAAAACTCAAAACATACCTATTCTCAACACACTATGCTTCTGTATCAAACTCACCAACACAACATGAAAAGGGATAGCTGCACCAACAATGATAATCAACCCTCGACCTGGAACAAGTACTAATACATTGTAAGATATCCAGAGATTCTATGTAAAACTGTATTTTAGTTCTAAACATGTTCAATGTATATAGTTCTCAACTATCAACCTGTTTCTGATAGTTTGAACCCATTATTGTTATTATAGAAATTGATTTTATTGTTAACACCGTTATATGTAAAAACAGCATGATGCTTATTACCGTTCCTTGTAAAACAGCCTTGCTTGTTAATTGTTGTTCATTGTAAACCGCAACTGATCCATGGAAGTGGCGGTATATAAAAACCTGCTAATTAAATTAAATTAAATTAAATGAGGAGGTAGGAGGCCAACAGAAGGCTCACATCTTTTTGATGTCTGATGGCAACTGAAGCCTCTTTCGCTTGTGCAACCATGAATGTTGTGAAGGTAGAAGGGCCCATTTAATGGCTTATGAGTGCTTCTCTGTTGGGATTTGAGGTCATCGTTTTACAGGAGACTAGGGTATCCATTTTGCCGTTTCTCCATCAAGCTAAATGGGAGTGATATTCTGGCCTTTCTTATTGGTCTTTGGCCTCTGAACCCTATGGTGGGGTCAGTGTGCTGTTTATGTCATTTTGTTTTATGATTACTAAGGTGCTTGATTTCTTTTTGGAGCATTGTGGATGGTGCGGATGGTAGTGTGCTATTTTGATTTATTAATGTTTACAGGCCACAGACTAAATTTGTTCGGAACCAACTTTTTCAGTCCATCTGGCCTTACCTCTATACATCTCTCAACTGTACTGCCTCCAGTAGGACCGCTACTCTTCCATGGTCTTTAAGTGGGATTATGTTAAATCCCATGTCCCCTAATCCATTTTTGCACTGTGCTTCTGTTGTACAACAGAAGCATGTGTCAGTTGGTGGATTAAGGGGGCCCTGTGCAGTGTTCCATGGAGAACATTTTTCAGATAACTGAGGACTACTGTTCATCATTGTTTTCAGTGCCTGGTGTTGATGTGGTAGGGGTTGTGTCTTATTTAGAGGAGAGTCTGCAGGGTATGGAACCATCTGCCCAGGTGGAGCTTGCCTCTTTAGGCCATCCAGTTGAAGCGGGGAAGGTGCTTGTTGCCATTAAAAGTCTTCCCTTGAAGAAGACACCTTTGCTGGATGGCTTACCAGTTGAATGGTGTAGACATTTTGCAGATTCCTTGACTTCTGTTTTGTCAGCAGCTTTGAATGAGTGTGACTCAGGGCCGTTTGTCCTGTAATTCTGTGCCTCTGCCATGATTTTCGTATCCAAGGGTCATGATGGCTCCTACACTGAGTATGGGTGTCCAATCTCTTTGCTCAATGTGGATTATAAGCTTCGGGCCAAAGTAATTGTTCTCCACCTGGCATTTCCATCATTTCCCCTTCACAGTGTTGTGGGGTTCATGGGAGGGGGGTTTTGGATGCTGCTTTGCTGATTGGACGAATTAATAGAAAGTAGTCAGGTGGTCTGCATAACAGCATTTCTTGTTCTCCCTTGACCAGTTTAAGGCATTTGATTGGGATGATCATGGGTATTTGGAACAAGTACTGGTCTATGGACTTCCGGAGGGTTTCTGGGCCTTCCTTCAAGTACTTCATGATGGGGCCTTTAGTGTTCATCTTGTGAATGGCTGTTCTGAAGTTTGGCAGGGGTGTATTCTTAGACCCCTGCTGTATGCTTTTGCCATCAATTCCTTTGTATGGCATCTTGCTTGTAGTGGGTTTCTGGATATATGTCTGGTGACTGTTGCCCCGGTCTGGATGGTCGCTTATGTCAATGATATCTCAGTTGTGGTTCCTGACACAGCACAGGCAATCTCTATTTTTGGAATGATTCAGACTTACTCTGTTTTGTCCCACTTATTGGTAAACTAGGACAAGTGCCAGTCCTTATGGTTGGGAGCTTCCGATTCTGTGGTTATAATCCTTGCTGCAGCCTCGTTCTGAGATACAGGTCTTGGGGATTAAATTTTGCCCCCCTGATTGAGAGACTCAAAATTAATGGGAAGATCCAGTGTTGGAAGGGCTCAGTGTACCTATGCAGAAAAGGTCCGCAGGACGCAGGGTTCTGCAGCAACAACATTTGTGACCCACCTGACCCTTCTTGAAACAGATCAATAAGTCTAACACACATGCTAGTCAGAGGACCCCCAGAAAGTCTGTGGCACAGTGAAGGTGAGAGATAGCATATGCCGGCTGCGGTGGGATCCTGCTGTGTGTGCAAGCTGTGGCCGCATTACCGGTCCTTCTCACCCAGCACATCAGGGAGATGCAACATGAGCACGCATGGTAGGATCTGAAAGGTGGTGAACTATTCCTGGGCAAGGCAAAGCCAGAAGAAACTGGTGGAGGTCCCTAGTGGCCTTGACATGCAAATACATCGTCCAGCCTGGGTATAGGGATTTAAGACTAATCAAATCATCTAGTAGGTAGTCCCATCCGAAGTTTGCTTCAGGATAACTGGCGCTCCTGTCCCGCCTAGTTTTATAGAAACATGATGACAGAAAAAGACCACATGGCCTATCTAGTCTGTCCTTCCATAACAACAACTACAACAGTCCACTTTTTACCTTTAGAGATCCTCTGTGTTGGTCCCATGCTTTTTTGAATTTAGTTACTGTCCTCATCTCTACCACCTCAACTGGGAGACTATTCCATGGATCCACTACTCTTTCTGAAAAGAAATATTTCCGCATATCACTCCTGAATCTATCTCCCTTCACCCTCATCCCATGTCCACTCGTATCAGAACTTGCTTTCAATTGAAAGAGGCTCTCTCCCTGAACATTTATGCCATGGAGGTATTTAAACATCTCAATCATATCACCTCTATCCCGCCTTTCCTCTAAGGTGTACATATTAAGATCCTTAAGTCTGTCCTCATATGCTTTATAATGAAGCCCACTAATCATTTTAGTAGCCACCCTCTGCACCGACTCCATCCTGTTCACATCCTTTTGAAGGTGCGGTCTCCAGAATTGCACACCATACTCCAAATGAGGTCGCACCAAAGACTTATACAGAGGCATTATCACCTCCTTTTTTCTGCTAGCCATTCCTCTCCGTATGCACCCAAGCATCCTTCTAGATTTTGCTGTCGCCTTTTCTACCTGTTTAGCTACTTTAAGATCATCAGACACAACCACGCCTAGGTCCCACTCTTCTTTAGTGGACAAAAGTACTTCACCTCCTATACTGTATTGCTCCCTTGGATTGCTGCAGCCCAAATGCATGAACTTACATTTTTTAACATTAAATCCCAGCTGCCAAATTCTAGACCATTCTTCAAGCTTAGCTAGATCCCTCCTCATGTTATCTACACCTTCCTGGGTGTCTACTCTATTGCAGATTTTGGTATCATCTGCAAAGAGGCAAACCTTACCCGACAGCCCTTCTGCTATATCACTAACAAAGATGTTAAAAAGAATGGGACCAAGGACAGATCCCTGGGGCACACTACTGGTAACATCCTTCTCCTCAGAGTGAGCTCCATTTACTTGTACTCTTTGTCGCCTCCCACCCAACCAATTTCTAACCCAAGCAGTAACTTTAGGGTCCATCCCTAGGGTGCTCAGTTTGTTTATAAGTCGCCTGTGAGGAAACAGTGTCAAAGGCTTTACTGAAATCTAAATACACCACATCTAGAGCTCTCCCTCGGTCCAACTCCCTGGTCACCCAGTCAAAGAAATCAATCAGATTTGTCTGACAAGACCTGCCTCTGGTGAATCCATGCTGCCTCGGATCCTGTAATCCAATAAAGTGAACGATTAGAGGTCTTGGAGCTGGAACGATCTCAACCTATTCTCAAACTTTAAATGGACAAGACATCCAGCTTGCTGGCATGGAGCTGGGCATAAAATGTGAGTGGCTAGTGGGTCACCTTTGGTAAGCAGAACTGGTGCTGTGGGAGGAACTGAATTCAGGTTAAGGCACCTGATGCCAACACTCATCAGACCCCAGAAAAGGTGTTGGTTGATATAGACAGCCAGATAGTGTCCATGGAAGTCAGAATCCACTAAGGAATGTGCGACAGCTCATCTACCTAATTAGCTAGCCCTGAAAATGGGTGGCACTAGAGCGTTGGGCCCATATCCAGCCATTGTCAGCCACAGGAGCCATGGGGGCTAAGCCAAGATGAGTAGGTGGTCTTCTGTGGTAGGCATAGAAGCCCAGGGTGAATGTCCAGTATGCAGGTGCAGATCCTAGTAGTAGTAGCAAATATTCTGTCAGATGAGAACGTAAAAGAGAAATGCAAAGATACCATTACTAAGAATGATTAGTTCTTGGATATGAAAGTCGCCACTGTAAATAATATTTGGCTGGCCAACAGCCCCTCAAAATGATTGCTGCTATGAATAAACATGATGGGGGGGAGGGGAGATAGTCAAAGCAATTAATGTGGTTAGCAGACCTATAATTGCTTTAATCGCCTTCGCCGGGATATCCAGCGGCGTGAACACGGTTAATGTCGCAGAATATCCACGGGTGCCACCGCTCTATGCCCAGTGCTAACCAGCTGGCATCAGGCAATTCCAGGATTGGCACCTCTCGATAACTGGGCAGCGGCGATATCGAACTGCTGCCCGGTTATCGCTTAGCGGCAAAAGTCAGGCGCAGTAAAAGTTGGCCTAACTTACACCACAGAAGTTAACCGGGCAGCAGCTGAATATCAGCACCGCCCAGTTAGAATCCCGGCATTGAATATCCGAGTTAAAGTTCAGTGGTGATGGCTAGCTACCTTAGAACAGCGAGACCCTACCGCTGAATCCCTCTCCACCCCATCGATATTTAACACAGAGCTGTTCTGTCCCAAAGAACTTCATCATTCATCTATGTGGAATATCTCTATTTTATCTTAAACCTGATCAGGTCCTATAGAAGCTGAAATGTTGGACATATTGAGGCTGATTTTATAAATATCGCACAAAACAGTATGTGTAAGTTAGACTTGTGACTCCCTATTTTAAAGGACTTACACATACTCTCAATTCGGGGGTGCACTGCAGCAGAGCTTGGGTGGATCCTAAATGTACATACATAAGTTATAGAATATTATAATGTACTGTGTTTCTGAACAGTCTAGATGCAGATATTAATGCCTGCTCTACAGAGACTAGATTGAGGTGCATATTTACAACCCTGTTTTATAAAGGGTACGTGTCTTCTTCACTCTATAAAATAGGATGCAAATATGCACGTCGTAATGTATGTTAACTGCATGGGACGTTATCAAATGACCTTCATTCCGTGGACATAACATCAACTTACATTATATATTCATGATTAAGCATCAAGTGTCACCTTCATGTAAAGGTATAATCATTGCCGTTATTGATTTTGACTTGACTTATGCTATTGAAGTAGCCATATACCAGATCCCATGTATTGTATGTTGCACTGGAAGACTTGGTGATTGACTTAAATAAAATGCTGCATCTTACATGTTTTACAATTATATAATCATTTCATTTTTACCATTCGAAATTTCCTAATTATATTCTCATAGTTAGGATTACGAAAAGATATGCTCGTTTGTAGCACATCCCATTTTAAAAGGGGGGGGGGGATACAGGAACCATAGCCTAGGTCATCTTTTACTGAAATGTGCACTACACAAACTATGAAAGAGAGTCTTTCATTGCAAATATTTCTGAACTTTCTATGCTAAAGCGAGTTTGAGCCTGTGGTAGAATAAAATGGCATCAGAGGAATTATAGATATTTTGTGCCTAGTTTTTGCAGCCTTATCAAAGAAACCTTCATGATATTCAGCCCACAGCAGTCGGTGGTTATTCTGAATGCTGGTTACTGTAGGCAAACTAAACTAGATATTCAGCAGCAGTCATCGGATAGACTTAGGACAGCTTTCTACTTGTCCTAAGTTGCGTAGATCAGCTCTCCAGATAGCAATGGACACTGACCGCTATCTGGAGAACCAATCTACATACTTATATGGATAGCAGCACTGAACGTCACTTTATCCAGATAAGTGCCAACTCCCCCCAGCTTTGGACACAGATCTCCCCGCCACTATCTAGTGCTGCAGTAGTCAGAGGGATTTAGCCGGTTAGGAGGTCCTGTGAACTGGCTCAGTCCTTTTGACTATCAGGCCCCCTGTATCTATCAGTGTTTCTTCACCAGCTTCCATCTTTTTCTACCTGGTTCTACCTTGCACCTGATTGGATAATAAAGGGTGACCTCTGATTTGCCCATTCAGTGATAGTACAAGTCTGAGGAACCAGGTCTGGAATCTAGACGTTTAAAAGAACTTAAAAGGCTGATAAATTGGTTTAAAAAAGGGTCCCAAGAAAACAAAGGAGTTCTTTCCTCAAAACTTGCTACTGGCATGATGTTCACCTGATCCTAACACTGTCATCTAACCTACACCCCCCCCCCTCACCCCTTTGTATACCAGCCATAGGAGTCTTATCCTAAAACTGGAAAGCTTGCTGCCCAAGACTGAGATGAGTTTGCTGGAGCCTGGGTCTCATGAAATATTCCCTTACTGGTGGTCTTGGAGCTATGCTGCTATTGCCTAGCAAAAAACTGAAGGCTTAGCCCTCTCTTGCTACGCTGAGGGGCCAGATTCTGAAAAAGAGCATGCAAAGCTGTAGTTTATTTCATTCTTTTGCTTTGGGGCTAGGTAGTTCAATGCCCTGTGCTCTGTAACGTGTAAGTCTGAGAGTGATACAATGCCAAGAGCAGTTTTCCTAAAGGCATCTACTACTTTAAGGCAAAGATTCTTTTTGCAAATACTAACCACCTTGAGGGTAATCTTATAAGGGTTGCCTAGATTTACATGCATTTTCATGCACACGTTACTTTATAAATGGGGCATAAGTGCTCAAAAATGTGTGTTAAACCAGACACAAACACTTGCCTAGATTTTATAATGCACTGATGCGCATAAATTAGCATTCTGCCACATTCCACCCCTGTGCAGTCCTACCGTAAAAGTGAGAACAATTGGCCTGACGTACATACTTTCAGAATATTGACTGACTACATTATACAAGTAAATGATCACTTATGCATAGAAACCACTAAAATACTGTGATTTCCACAAAGAAACGCAACCTCTGTTGAGGCAAGCCTTATAAAATTATCCTTTGCATGCTGTAATTTGGCCACAGCAAAATACTTTTATGAACTGTGATAAACTCTAGGTGGCATTTTTAAGATAAATTGGATTAATAATCGGACAAATCTTACATATTTTATCTGTAGACAAATTCTTCAATCTCAATAGTTCTCTTATGGGCATCAGCACAATGCTGTTCTGGTTCAAGGATATGACAGTGTTTACACAATTTCTAGTGGATAAGATATGCTGTCATAATTGTGCCTTTCTATATACAGATTTTCTCTGGTCAGAGGTTTGTTTAGGAAGTTTCCAATTCTGTTTTACAGTATCTGCATTTGTCTGTTCCCAGATTTTTCTAGGCTGGCTATAAACGATCTCATCCATAATCCACTATCGTGGGCCGCATTATCGGTCTCTCATCTTTAGGTTTCAGTTTGGCTCTCCAAAAGCACATCTGTATCCGGTTTTAATAGTCACAAGGTTCCTGAAGCAGTGCTCTTTAGTGCTCCTTGTCTTTTCACATTTGACAAGTGCTCGTTTTTTCTCAGTTTCGTCTCTCCTGTGTGGATTCTTTCATGTTTTCTTAACTGAGATTTTGAACTGAAACCTTTAGCACATTCAGAACACTTAAATGGTTTTTGCCCAGTGTGTGTCATTTCATGTTGTTGCAAAGTGCATTTCAGGCTGAAACCTTTATTGCATTCATAACATTTAAATGGTTTCTCTCCAGTGTGGGTTCTTTTATGCCTCGACAGGTCAGATTTTGAATGGAAAGATTTATCACATTCAGAACATTTAAATAGTTTCTCTAGGGGAAATGTTTCCAACTGGGATCCAATGTGAATTCTTTCATGATTTCTTAGAAGAGATTTTGAACTGAAACTTTTATCACATTGAAAACATTTAAATGGCTTTTGCCCAGTGTGAGTCATTTCATGCTGTTGCAAGCTAAATTTGACACTGAAACCTTTATCACATTCAGAACATTTAAATGGCTTCTCTCCAGTATGAATTCTTTCGTGTTTTTTTAGGATATATTTTTGACTGAAACTTTTATCACATTCAGAACATGGAAATGGCTTTTCTCGGTGGCCATCTCTCCAAATCATATGGATCCTTTCATGTTTTCTTAATGGAGATTTTGAACTAAAGTATTTATCACATTCAGAACATTTGAATGGCTTCTCTCCAGTGTGGATTCTTTGATGTATTCTTAGATCCGATTTTTTAAGAAAGGTTTTATCACATTCAGAACATTCAAATGGTTTTTCTCCAGTGTGAATTTTTTCATGTGTTCTGACATCACACTGTCGACTGAAGCATTTATCACATTTAGAACATTTAAATGGTTTTTCTCCAGTGTGGATTTTTTCATGATTTGTAAGGCGAGATTTCAGACAGAAATGTTTATCACATTCAGGACATTTAAATGGTTTTTCCCCAGTGTGTATGCTTTCATGTATTCTTAGTTCGGATTTTGAACTGAAAGCTTTATCACATTCTGAACATTTAAACAGCTTTTCTGCCAAGCAGATCAGTTGATGTTGTTGCAGGCTACGTTGATCACATTCTGAACATTTAAATGGTGTACATACTTTTGCCAATTTCTTATTAATCTGATGCTGTGGTCTAGATGCAAACCACTTTTCACAGTCAGTACATTTAAAAGGCTTGTCTTGTCTATGAATGCTTTTATGTTTTGTCAGGCTTGACTTCCTACTAAAACTTTCCTTGCACACAGTGCACTTAAATGCTTTTCCACCTAAATGAATCTTCATATGTTTTTCTAGCTGAGCTTTGTGGGCAAAGCATTTTTCACATTGAGTACATTTTAATAGTTTCTTTTTCGCTTCAATTTTTCTATGTTCTGGAAACTTTGTTTTCTTAGAAATGTGTTTTTCACCTTCAGTACTTACAAATTTTTTTTTCCTTCTCCGACGTTCAGTCTTTTCTTGCGGATCAACAGAATGTGACTTTATGGTGGAGTTTTCATGATATGAGTGGTGGATGGAATTTTTCTCTAGGTCACTATGTGTGTTGAGTCTCTCTCCGTTTTGGGCCGTTTCTTGCATCCTAGTCGATGTTAGTCCATTGCTCCTTCCCTCACACTCAACTGAAGAATTTGCAGCATTTCTGAAGTGGTCTTTGTGTGTCCATTTCTCCATCTGCTGCCCATCACACTTTTTCCTTCTATTGTTTTTCATGACTCTATCATCTGATGGATAACAATGAGAATATGTTAATAAACATCATTGGAGCAGAGTAGAGGTGTAGCCTAGTGGTTAAAACAGTAGGTTAAAAACCAAGGAAACCAGGGTTCCGTCTCCCTAGCAGCTTCTGTGACCCCTCGGATAAGCTTATAGAGGCCGATTCTCTACTGGCCATCTCCCCCCTGTACAGCCGATCAGAATCAGGGCGTACAGAGGTAGACCCGATTCTGATTCCTTGGGGGCTAGACGTGCCCAGGGCATCAGAATCGGGCCTACAGCCTGGCTGAACAGGACAGGCCCCAATGCCAATCGGCTGCATGTCCAGCCCACATACCCGGTTAACTCAGCCAGGCTCTGGAATGAAGTCACAGCGCCATCGCATGTCGATCCTGTCTAATGTGGCCTGAAGGCTGATGTATTAGAAATTATTGTTGTGCCACCTCATCCCCATTCCTACTGCGTTAGTGTTTTTGAACGTCGTCTTCTGATTTGTTTATGTTTATTTTGAACTTTATTAACCGCCTTTCTGTTTAGAGGCAAGGTGTTTTACAATCAATAAAATCATCTGAAAATAGATAGGAACACCATTGGCTAAGAGGACAGAGGGGACAGAAAGGGCAGATTTAATATATACTGTATCTGTATGGATGATAATGACTTATCGGCAAGTTTTCTTCCTGTAAACTGCCTTTATGTCATTGTGCCAAGGTTGGTAAGCCAAATACAATACTAAATAACTCGTAAATAAAATGTAAAAGACTCAAATCATACTTCACAAACCCTTGGGCATAGGACCGAGATTCACTGCTTTCATAGCATCCACAAAACTTGCCCATTTGGGGGCAATACTTTAGAGGGAGAATATCCCCATAGCGTTCTTTAAAGATGTGTGTTTGTTAAGTTTCCATTCAACAAAGAAGAGGAAGTGGTGTTGCTTGTAGATAGGTACAGCGAGGTAATACCACATCCTGCTGATTCTCTGCATCAAAGCTCTACAGTGACTCCCTTCACTCCGATTACGGTCACTAACCAAAGACTTATGAATGTCCTATGGGAGATGTGGGATTTATTTTTGACTTGTGTCTCAGAACCTCAGACCCTGTCAGCTTAAGGAAAGTGAATTCTAATGTAAAACTCAGTTGCTGTAATGTACACCACTTTGCCCCGTGAAAAGCGATACAAAAACAGGTTGAAAGAAAATAAAATAAAAAATAATTTCTAAGAAACAGCAATTTAACAAAATCACTACTGACATTTACCCTCTCTCTGTAAACTCAGAGATACCCCACAGCACATAGCAAGCATTTTATTACAATAGAAGTTTTTGCTCACCGATCTTGGTATTAGCACCCTCCTCTCCTCCCTGCGACTGGTTGCTGGAATGAACCTCTTCCATTTTCGGGGTCTGTACTGTGGGATCAGATGTGCAATCCTGGCTCCCTATAAAATAGGAAAAATACCTTCAGCTTTTAAAGGGAAGCTTAAACGTTCCTTTATTTAGGCAGAACCAAATTTTAGGATTACTTAAGTACAATAAATAATTAAATTAAAAAATTCCTATGTTATTTTGATTTTTTGTCTGCTCTTTTTATTATGTCCTAGGTTTGACTGTAAGGTGCAGAGCATGAATAAGATTGTAGTATTAAAATGGTGCAATAAATAAATAAAACTTAAGTAAAACAACACTTTGAGGTCTTTTACTAAAGGTGTTAATTCACGTTAACGAAGTTAGCGTATACTATGTGCCCACAGCCCTTATTTCTATGATTGTGATGCCACTTAACATGTCTTTCAGTGGTTCTCAACCCAGTCCTCTGGGACCCCCCAGGCCAGTCAGGCTTTCAGGGTATCCACAATGAATATGCGGGAGATAGGTCTGCATACAGTGGAAGCCGTGCCTGCAGGTCTATCTCATGCCTATTCATTGCTTCTTCTCCATCAGTGTCATCTGTCCTTGAATTATGGCACTGGCGAAGAACACTGTGTATAACTGCCCAAAGAAGAAACCAGTTGGTACCAGAGGAGATCAAACCTAAGATTTCTTTTTTTAGAAGCTTAGAGGACAAGACTGCAACTTTCGTACTTCAGACGCATCACAGAAAGAGAACGATCATTACAGAACGACATCGGGCTCAATATTCAGCTGGGCAGGCTAAACGCCGCTACGGCGCAGAGCCCTGCCCACCGACCCTTAACTCCAGATATTCAATGCCTCTGCTCCATCCCGGAACACCCCCAACATGCCCGAAAATGCTAACCACAGAGCATCAGGGTCCGTAGCAGGCTCTGAAGGGGATATTCAATGGCAGTAACCGTTTAAGTGTTGTTGGATATCTCGATTTAGGACGTTTACAGGGCTGTAAACCGTATAAATGCCCTTCGAATATCAGGCTATCACGTTTAGCTAGTTAGAAAGCCAGCACAAAAAAGTCAGTAACGCGATGAATCGATACAGTAACAGCAGCTATGGATGTCACCCTATCAACAATTGGCCGCCTGACTATAAACCAAAAACAGTTTGAGGCAACTATCCAGAGGGTCGCCATAAGTCGACATTGATGTGACAACACTTAACAACAAAAGTTACTACAGTGCGCTAACAATAACATGCGTTAATTCATCATTAGTGTATATTATTTTAGTGCAGGTCTGATGTTATTCAGCAAGGTCTCATTACTAAAAATGTGCTTTAATAGTGAATTAACATGTGTTAACATTAACACACTTTAAGAATTAGACCCTTTAATCTGCCATTTCGACAATCAGTTTCTAGTCTCGCCACGTCTTCCTGTAGGTCCTCAAAATGTACTCATGATTTAACAGTAAATCTGTGTGTTATTTGTAAATTGAATCCCCTCACTCGCTGCTCTCTTTTCCACATCCTCCATACATATGTTACAAAGCACCAGTCCCAGTACAGATCCTTCAGGTACTCCACTATTTATCCTTCTGCACTGAGAAAGCTTACCATTTAATTCTACTCTCCTTCTATCTTTAGTTTCTATCTTTTAAGCAGATCCCAGTCCACAATAGAGCATGACTTCTTATCCCATGATTTTTTTGACTTCCTCAGCAGTCTCTCAGATACGCTATATCTACAGGCTTACCCTTATCCATATGAAGGCACATTTTACAAATGACGTCCAAGGGCAATCTGGGACGTCCAAACCAGAATGTCTGAAACAAAAGCAGGCACGCCCAGCTTTAGACGCGATTTCACAAACATGGATGTGCCTGATATAGACGTCTACAGGGACATCTATATAGACGTCCCAGAATAATAGCCAAACCCGGGGATGTCTAATAGCTTGAGTAGTGGTCTAGGACCAGGGAAGCCAGGGTTCAAATCCCACCGCTGCTCCTGTGATCTTGGGCCAGTCACTTAACTCTCCATCTTCTCTATACCCTCTGGATGTTTTGCAGCCATATTGAGCACTTTCTCAATGCCTGTTCATGCCTGGAGTAGGTCTCTACTTCAACAAGGTGACAGAGTGCAACATTTCTGAAATCTAGTGGGGACATCTAAGTCCTCGTCTTTAAAAGCCATTTGTAAAATGGCTGTGAGGACATCTCTGTGGTTTGGGCATCCAAATCATGACTAAGGTTTTTAAAAAGAACCCTAGAGTAATTAACACCATCCAAAATATCTAAGAGATCAGTAAGGCAAGACTTCCCTTTGCTCAATCCACGCTGCCTCTGCCCCATTAAGTAATATCTATCCATATAACTAATACATTTGTTTTCTAGAATAACGTCTACCATTCTGCCTGTTACTAATATCAGCTTCATGATTTCTTGGGTCACCCTTCCAGCCCCTTCTCAAGACTGGTACTACAACCGCTACCCTTCCTTCCTCAGGTACTGTAGCTGATTTTCCTGATAAGCTACAGATAACTAGTAATAGGTCTGAAATTTTACTTTCGAGTTCTGTCATAAATAAATCAACGGAGCTTGCAAGGCTGAAAAGGAAGATGGCCGACAGGCATATCCCAGTCTTTCTCAGTTGGTCTGGTTTCCTCACTCTCCTGACCATGCTAGACGGTCGGTATCCCGAAGCGCATTTACACTGGCGCAAGCAGTAACGTGCTTTAAACACGTGTTAAACATACATTACTGCTTGTGTGTTGCCATTAATGTATGTGAATCCATCCTCCTCCTCAATATTAACACAATTAACGTAAACTAATGCAAAATCATGCAACCAAGCTCATTAATATTAACATGATTAACGTAAACTAAAGCAAAAGAACAAAAGACGCTGTGTCATACCCAAAATCATGCAACCAAGCTCATTAATATTAACATAGGTTACCATCAATCACATTACATAACACCAATTTGCATTATAATAATATCTGCAACGGGAAAAACTTACCTCCACCTCCCATTCTGCCTCAAGCGCTAAATCAAGTAACACTGCCCTCACCGGACAGGTTCCCTTTGGTAATCTCTGTATTAATTCAGAACAACCCCCTATGCTACTGTACATCTCTGTCAGATGTCTCTCGGCCAGCGGCATCTATCCAGAGTAGGAAAATAGACGCTGGAGGCCTGAGAGAGGATTACAGCCTCTTGTCCTCCCAGCAGTGACACTCTAACTGTACCAAAGACATGCAGGAGACTTGTGTACTTGCTTGTTACTGGAGGGTGAATCTGTTCTGAGGTATCTGATGGAGGATTATCTATGGAGGGGAGATCATTCTCTTGTTTTACATTCAGTGAGTACACTGATGTTACAATCGGAAGGCCTGCAATGAGAAAACAAGCATGTCTAGAAGGATTCACCAAAAGTCTGCTGAATATGATCTTAGAATATGAATTTTAAACTTTGCAAGTGTTTAATGTTAATAACTCTTGTGATCCGAAAATGCAAAGCCCTAATATTTACTTACTCAAGGTGGGGTCGTTCACGTTTTCTTTTCCGTCCCACTCAGGCTGTTGAGTGAAATATTTCTCATCTTCCTTTTTAATCTTGAATATTACATCTGGATTGTCAATTAAATAACCTGTCACCAAACAATAGGAAAGTTGCGGTTTAATTTTATTTCTACAAATCCTGCCGGGGTGGGAGGGGATGTTTCATCCCTTTCGCGTTCGGATGGAGTAGAGTGCGAGCGTGTTTACGCAGGCATGCATTTATCTTTGCGGAGGGCGGGGGGGGAGTTGCCTGACAAAGCTTGGGGAGAAGAGATAGCTGCAACCTGTCACATGATTAAGATTAAACCTTGTGAGATGTCTAGGAGAATCATTTCTATTCATTGATCTCCTGGACCCACTACAGTTCCCAATGTTTCCTATGATATCTGATTAGCAAGTGGGGGAGTATAGTTTTTCTATTGCGCAGTTAACGTATCACGGCCTTACACAGATGTTGTGGTAATGATAAAGGTAAATCCACCCTCTTCTTTCCCTGTATGTCTGTTTTTCTTGTTAAGCAGGGGATCTCAACCCAGCCCTCGGGACACACCTAGCCAGTCAGGTTTTCAGGATGACCACAAGGAATGTGTATGAGAGGGATTTGCAAGCACTGTCTACACTGTATGTAAATTTCCCTCATGCATATTCATTGAGGTTCTCCTGAAAACAGACTCCAGTTGGTCTTGAACATAGGATATGCCATACTGGGTCAGACCAAAGGTCCATCAAAGCCAGTATCCTGTTTCCAACAGTGGGCAAGCCAGGTCACAAGTACCTGTCAGGTTCTCAAAATGTAAACAGATTCCATGCTGCTTGTCCCAGGGGTAAGCAGTGGATTTCTCCAGTCCACTTTAATAATGGCTTATAGACTTTTTCTCCAGGAACTTGTCCAAACCTCTTTTAAACCCAGCTACACTAACAACTTTTACTACATCCTCCAGCAACGAATTTCAGAGTTTGATTTCGCAATGAGTGAAAAAATATTCTCTCAGATTAGTCTTAAATGCACTACATTGTAGCTTCACTGCGTGTCCCCCGGTCTTTCTACTTGAAGCCTCTAATTTAATATATAGATGTTTTCTCTTACAGCCTAGAGTAACATCTTTTGCCAGGCCTGCAGCAATGATGTCTTTCACTGGGCTCTGGAGCGCCACAGCAGCCGTTATTGGATTTCCGATGACATCAGGCGTCAGACCCAAAACTGTATGGGGCAATACTGAAACTGTGGCTGTTCCGGATACTACAGTCAGGACCAGCAGTATCCAGCCCCTATCGGGATAGGACACCTTTTTTTTGTTATCATAAGTTATGCTGATTGTTCTCTAGATAATGCTGCAGAATCTCTCAGCAGGACTTATCTGGTCAGGTCATTTTTTAATATTGACCCCTATGTGTTCATGGGATCTGAACTCGTCAGATTTTTCCAGTCCTGATACAATGACAACACCCGTCTCACAATGTGTCTATAGGTGGGAGATGACAGAAAGGCACATTTACCCCATGAGATCAGGAAGCTGTGAATCTCCTTGACAACCTTCTTGTACAGCTCCTTCTGCCATTCTCCCAGAAGGTCCCACTCCCCTTCCCAGAAATAAGCGGCGACGTCGGTGAATGCGACGGATACCTGGAACAGCAAACAGCCCCTCGGTCAGTGAGATCATTTATCCAACATTCAGACTAAGATTTAGTTCCCGCCTTGTCATGGGTAGCTCAAGATGGGTCACATTCAGGTACAGTAGATACTCAGTTCTCTTAAATACGCAGCAGTTTCTTAAATTGCCTGATCTACACAGAAACACAGGAAAGTTTAAGTGCTGACTGATTCTGTACTTGGTAGAAGTATGACACAGTATATATGGGTCTGTGGTTTAGCCACTGTGGGTTGGCTGAAGGGAACCGCAGTAGCGGCAGCTGGTTGAAGATAGGTTAGTGGATTGGTGTCTGAAGGCAGAAAAGGAGAGAGTGTGCTTGGTCAGTGTGTACTGTGTTTGTGAGAGAGTTTGTGTATGTGTGTGTGCAAAAGTGAGCATGTGTTTTAGAGAGTGGGCGTTTTACTGCTCTATACAGGAAATTGATACGCTTTTCTTAGCCCTGCACTTGAGATGCTGAGAGTGCACGTGACAACATCATAATTCCGATTTTACTCGAACTGATAATGCAGACTCTGGGGTCACTTTTCTAAACATATTGTAACCATTTTTTGCCACAGGAGTGTGCATGGCCAAAAAAAAGTTTGGTTTATGCCCATTTTAAATGAATTTTTCCCAGTATTTGGGCATTTTTTCTGTTCATTTCACCTATTTGTCTTAAGTGTATACGCACTAAGACATTTTTATGCCTGCAAATTAATTGGTAGATATATGTGCTTATGAGCACTTTGCACTCACTAAACCTTTCTAGACACCTAATGAACTGAATACACACTCACTAATGCATACCCCTACTTTCCCCACTAACAAGCTCCTCCCTAAATCAAGCCTGACGTCTTAAATCTATTTAAGCAAGAGGGGATTCAGGGCTAAGAGGGTCATTTTAAAAGCTTGAGTGGTGATTTAGACATCTGAAGACATCAAAATCATGAACATTTCTCCATAGCCATTCTACAAATGATGTTTGCAGATGTCTCCAGTACAAGGACGTCCAAGTAGGCACGGGGGTGTGGTGGAGGCATGTCTGAGGAGGCGCATCCTCATTCAATCTCATAAACATCGGAGACGTCTGCAGGCACATCCATGTTTATACCAGCTCTAGGCATGAATAGGCAACAAATAATCCTGAGATGAGGACAACCAATGAGTCAAGAGAGCTCGCTGCAAAGGACACATGTGCACTCACACCCAGGGGACCAGGACCAGTTTAGTCACCATGGAACCAAGCAACTGCAGGTAATCTCATGCCGTCAGTGCCTGGCAAACCCAAAAGGCCAAGACCTGAGACTGAAACTTGACTCATCGTTCCCTGGTGAGCAAGACTCTTCCCATCTGAGTATCAAACTTCATTCTCAGAAACTCCAAGTACTAGGACGGCTGCATATGGCTCTTGGCATGGTTCACTACCGAGCCTAAGCTCTTGAGGGACTGAACGAGCCAAGCAACCACCCTCTGAACCTCTGACTGGGTCTTTGCCCATATAAGCCGGTCGTCCAAGTAGGGATGAACACCCACGCCTCTTTACAAAGCACTGCTGCCACTACCACCCTGACCTTCAAAAAGATCCAAGGAGCAGTAGCCAGATCAAAGAGCAGAACATAGAAGTGAATGTACAGTCCCAAGATGGCAAATTGCAGGAAACATTGCTGATCTTCTTGAATGGGAATATGATAGTAGACCTCAGCAACATCTAGGGATGCAAGAAACTCCCCTTTTTGCACTGCCTGAATGACAAACCTCAATGTCTCCATACAAAAGCGGGCAACCCTTAAACAGGCATTGCGGAGCCATCATTTTCTAGAATGACAAAGTATATGGAGGATTGCACAAAGAAGATGCTGCAGCGTGGACTGTATTACTGCCTATTTGGATGCGGATCTGCATGGAGAGACCCCAAAGGCACCTCAAATAGGCTCCATGTACTCCAACATATAATCTTGCTTGATGATGTCGAGTACCCAAGAATCTGAAGTTATCTGAGTCCATTCCTGATAAAAGAAACTCATCCTTCAGCCCACATGCAACACCTTGGAATGGGCCCCATGCCCATGAATGAGCAAAGTGAGTGAAAGAAGATTTGGAAGAGGAGCTCGGCCCATTGTGAGACTGTCATGCCCCATGAAAAGGCTGAGCCTTTGACCCTGAATCAAGAAAGGAGCTGGATGGTTTTCTGGGATGGTGTCTCCTAGAGTCATGAAAACATGGCCTAGAGGACCCAAAGGTTGAAGAGGAAGGCCACTTAGGTTTATCCTATGGCAAACATTGTGGCTTTGCTTCCCCCAAGTCCTTAACCAACGACATAGTTGCCGCCTTTGACAGCATCAGCCACCACTGTTCCCTCTAAGCTGTGCGCGTGTGCGCGTGCACACACCTCGCCGAGCGAGCGCACATACTTTACAACAGAGCGCACAAAAATTATGGCTCTGATTCTGATAGAAAACAACACAGATGTCTTAAAATTTAAAAGTTATGATTGTAATTACTAGAAATTTCCTGCTTCATTTAGTAATCGTCTATTTTCATTTAATTTGATTAAAATCAATGTGGTGTACATACTGTATTCTGACGTGTAGTCAAATTTTAAAGTATAAAACTCCGAGTGTCATTATGTGGCGCACAAAAATTTAACCTTCCTTCAAAAGCTGCACACAGCTGATATTTTATGCGCACACAGCCTACAGAAAATTAGAGGGAACATTGTCAGCCACCACATTTTAATCACAAGACTACAACAACTCGGCCTTCAAGGCTCTGTCCTAGAATGGTTCAAATCATATCTTTCTGACCGCACCCTACAGGTCCAAAAATGGACAGTAGCCTCATCAACATTCAAACAAAGCTAAGGTGTCCCCCAAGGCTCCTCCCTATCCTCACTTCTATTCAACCTGTACATGCAACCAATATGCCACATTTTCAAAAAAGACAACATACACTATCACCTCTATGCGGATGACATCATGCTGTATCATCCAGTAGACATCGCCAACCCCATCTGCCCTCAAATCCAAGAATGCCTGACTGACCTATCCACCTGGCTCAACTTACACAACTTAAAAATCAACATGAAGAAAACAGACATTTTATTAATCACCCGGAATCAAAACTCGGCCCCCCACCCCCCACCCTCAAAACTACTCCTATGCAATTCAGAGCTGGAAGTTAAAAAGAAATCAAATATCTAGGAATCATCCTAGATCAATCCCTTTTCCATGGTCCTCCACATTAAAGCCACCGCAAAAACTATATACCTTAAACTAAAAATGTTACAGCATCTCCATCCCTTACTAGACAGTCAAGACTTTAGATCAGTCCTTCAAGCACTGATAACACCCCACCTTGACTACTGCAAGAGTATTCTGTATGGCCTACCCAAAAACACCATCCATCAACTCCACTTAGCTCAAAACCTAGCTGCACGCATTATACACAGGGCTAACTACTCCGACCACATCACGCCACTCCTCCACTCCCTCCACTGGCTGCCCATTCCAATGAGAGCCAAATTCAAATACCTCATGATTACCTTCAAATTGTATAATAAAATTGCCCCATCCTTCTTCAACTCCCTCCTTAACCCACTCAACAACTCAAGAACCAGGAGGACCTGCTCCCAAAATACAGTAATAATCCCCACCGAAATCTGCAATGCCAACAAAACTGTCAGCAATAGAGCATTCTCTTATGTAGTCCCTTCCATTTGGAATGCATTACCAGACAACCTCAGAGCCATCAAAGACCTCCAAACCTTCCGGAAAGAGCTCAAACCTCACCTATTTGTTGAGTACTATGGTCCCTCCACCGATAACAATCTCCCCCAAATCTCCCACCCCCCTTGATAGCCCTTGCTTCCCCATCCCCTCCCTTTCACGCACCTTCCCATACACTATACAACATCTCCATACTGTACAGTTATGCAAATTGTTAAGCTGTACTACCTCGCTTTGTTCTGTAAATACGTTTTTCAAAGTTATAATGTAAATTTCCAGTTTTGTTCTCTGTAAACCGCCACTGATCTTTGGAAGTGGCGGTATATAAGTTCTAATAAACAAATAAATAAATACTCGGGGTCCTCTCCAAAGAGCAGCTTGCCTTTGAAGGGCAACTTTGCTAACTGTGCCTTAGAGGACACACCAGTCACCCAGTTGCAGAGTCGGAGCCACCTATGCACAACTGTCACTACAGTGACATCTCTGGTGCTAACCACAAAAGGTTGCAAAGGACATCCACCAGAAAAGCTGCCACCAACTCCAGACGGGCAAAGGCAGCGTCCTCCAACAAAAGTTGGATCCAACTCAAGAGCACCCGCATTGCTAGGCCACCACAAGCAGAGACCCGCAAGGTGAGGGAAGCAGCCAAGAACCCAGTCTTCAGTAGGCCTCCAATATACTGTCTTGCTGATCCAAGAGAGTAGTGCCCCCTTCCACGGGCATTGTGATATGTTCGGTGACAACTGTCACCAAAACGTCCACTTTGGGAAAATGCAAACATCTATCCAGGTCGTCCTAATATCACGTGTAGACTTTTCCCTACCACTGACCACTCCACAGGGTGGTGTCTGGAGCATCCTATTCCACAGACACTAACTCCTGTGGGAAAAGAAAGGCCCTCACTGATCTCCAAATACCCATCAGGATACGGTCATAGGTTTCTCTTCCTCTGGAGGCTCCGCAATGCAGAGAGTAGAAACAATTTGTGAAATCAAGGCTGGGAGCTCACCCTTGCAAAAAAGATGAATATTCAAAGTATCCCAGCCATCCTCCAGAGGGGACAATCTCCTTCCTCTCAACTGGTGTCAATGATGGAAACATCCCCAAAGGAATCCATATCCTTGGTCCAAATCTTCACTCACCAGAGATTCTTGCCTCCCCCCCTCCCCCCCGTAAGAGCCACAAAACCACCTTAGGGAACTACGGCCCCTCTCATCCCCTTCATGTTTGTCATACAGCAAATCATGAGCCCTGGCTGCAGAAAGGAGGGAGAGAGTGAAACACTGACCATGGGAAGGAATTCCCCACCGAACTTCCCGGCCGCAAAATGCGGCAACAATGAGTGCGGCAGTGAACACGGCCCACAGTGGCCTCTGACAAATGGCTCTCCCCCGTGGCCGGCAGACAGCCACTGCAACGATCTACTGTCCCCCACGGCACTCCAAACTTTGCAGCCATTCTAGCACAGAAGGCACTAACCCAGTGTAGGCCTCCCAGTACCACGTTAAAGTGGCTGCAGGAGGAAGGGGTGGATGAAGGGAGGAACCGGTCGCTCTGTTGCACAAATTTAAAGTGACTTACCCTGATTCTCTCTCTCTCTTTTTTTTTTTTTTTTTTTAACAGAACAAAAACTTGAAGCCAATTAGCTAAGGCAGAACCAGGACCAATGCCCAGGAACACCCTGCTCAAATGGTCCTCCTGACCAGAAGCAAGACCCTCGGTGGGCAGCAGGAAACTCCAAAGGGGTAATCAGAAATATCCCTGGAGACCTCAGCCAACAAACCTCAATTGGAAGGCTGCCAGGATCCACAAGCACACGACCGCCATCTACTGAAGACAGAGAAAGAACAGGAGGGTCCCCCCTAGCTAAACTAATCTTAGTACCCGTGATGATGCCACGGAAGTTTCTATTTTTTTCTCTGTCTCCATCATCTGCAGGCAGGGGGGCATAACCCACTTTTTCTGGACTGGTCTAGCAGGATGCTCCGGAAGAAAGAAATTCATGAAGGCCCCGATATTCGAAAGCTATTTACAGCCCAGTAAACCATGTAAATGCCTTAAATCGGGATATTCAACTGCACTTAGATGGCTAGTGCCATTGACTATCCCTTTCTAATTCGCCCACGTGTCCTGATACCATCCGGTTAGCATCGGCGCCTGTCGAGGATGTTCCGGGACTGAGCGGAGGCAGCAACAAGCAGTAACCGGGCAGTAGCGATGTTCCATGCTGCCCAGTTAGGAAAACTCTCGCTTATCTTTCATCACAGGAGCTAATCAGGCATGCAATATCGCTGCTGCCCAGTTGTCTAATGTGGCTTCCGGCATGTACGGCGGTCCCTGGATATTCAATGTTGGGGCTACATATGACCCCAGCATTGAATACCTGGGATTAAGGGTAGGCGGGCAGCGCTATACGTCATAGCATGCATAGCCTGCTCAGAAGAATATCGGACCCGAAGTGTCTTATTATAAAAGAATATTTTGCTCACCGCTCCTCCCACCATCTGGTCTTTGACATGCGGTTCTTCCAGTTTCAGAAGCTGTACTTTGGGATCGTGACTGTGTTTTCGGCTGCCTGTTAGAAAAATGGGAAAATATCTTCAGCTTTTTTTCATAATCCTCTTGTGCTTTAATAACTTTGAATAATTTTGTGTCATCTGCAAATTTGACAACCTCAATCGTTATTCCCATTTCAGGTCATTTATGAATAAGTTAAAAAGCAGCGGATCCCTGCGGTACTCCGCTATTCACCTTTCTCCATTAAGAAAATTATCCATTTAGCCCAATAACAAAATTTTCAAGAGGACTTTGATAAATTGAGAGACTGGATGTCCAAAAGGCAGATGAAATTTAATGTGGACAAGTGCAAAGTTATGCACCTAGGGGGAAAAAAAAAAAAAACTACGGTTACACGATGCAAGGTTCGACATTAGGAACCACCACCCAGGAAAAGGATTTAGGTGTCTTCGTGGATAACACTTTGAAACCCTCCGCAGCAGCGGCCAAGAGAGCAAATAGAATGCTAGGGATTATAAGGAAAAGAATGGAGAATAAAACAAAAGATATTACAATGCCTCTGTATCATAGCATGGTGCGACCGCACCTTGAATATTATGTGCAATTCTGGTCACCCTATCTTAAAAAGAATATAACAGAATTAGAAAAGGTTCAGAGAAGAGCCACCAAAATGTAAAGGGGATGGAAGGAAACCCCTATGAGGAAAGGCTTGAAAGGTTAGGGCTCTTCAACTTTGAAAAGAGATGGTTGAGGGGAGATATGATAGAGGTCTATAAATTAATGAATGGAGTAGAACGAGTAAACGTAGATAGATTGTTTTCTCCAGCAAAAAGTAGACCGATTAGGAGACATGCAATGAGGCTACAATGTAACCATTTAAGAGTAATAAGAGAACATATTTTTTCACTCATGTGTAATCAAACTCTGGAATTTGTTACCGGAGGATGTAGTAAAAGCTGTTAGCATAGTTGAGTTTAAAAATGGTTTGGACAAGTTCCTGGAGGAAAGATCCATAAACCAGTATTAAAGAGGACTCAGGAAATCCACTGCTTGCCCCGGGACAAGCATTGTGGAACCTGTGTGCCTTTTTGGGAAACTGGTAGATAATACTTGGATTGACCACTGTTGGAAACAGGATACTGGGCTTGATGGACCATGATCTGACCCAGTATGGCATTTCTTATGTTCTTATGTTTAGTTAAGGTATGGGGAGACAAGGAGCTCTGCACCAAACTAACACTGAGAAGGCCTCAGGATGCAAAATAAAACAAACATGCAGATTTTGTATGACTCCTTGTTATTCCTCCATGCCTTCTTCTATGGCACATACCAGCAGTATTAAATGAATAAAAAAATAATCTGGTCATTGTGAACATGTGAAGGGAGGGAGGTGCAGCCATAGCTGATAAGATCGAGGCAGACGTGAGTGCAGGAAAGCAAACTGCGAGCATCACAGCATGAAAGACTTGAATCTAATGGCGACATGGTTTGATAACATCTTGAGATTTTTTTCCAGAACTGCGTTGTCTTTCCTGTCAGTACGGTGTGTTAGAACTGACCATGTCCAATTGAACCCAAAGGCGCATCTAGAGCACGATGCCCCCCAAAACTGTAGACCTTTAACACATGGTAGGAGAGCAAGGGCGGGTGTCTATGATAACGTGGAAAACTCCTGCCTGTTGGCCGGTATGGTCACAGAGAATGCCAGTTTGTAAAGTGTACGTGAGCAGGCAGGACTTGATGTCATCCACTATACCGTGTGGGTCCTGGGAGTTAAGCCTGCCTCTTGGAGTAAGTGGAAGAAGAGCAGAAGAGTTGGTCACTGGAGAAAGAGTAACCTACTACTCCCTTTGAGGGTGCATGCTGCCACCTCTAACTGGGAAATGGCTTTTTGAAGGCTAAGTGTTTCTTGCCCTTCTCCCACTCGGTATCAGGCCAGCAGCCCCCAAGGTAAGCTCTTTAAGCGCCAGAGTAGAAGAACCCTTTTCTGAGTCTCTTAGATGCTGAAAGTCCTGCAGGTACTCCGAGTTATGCCCCTACATGTCCCGCTATGTGCCCTTCACCTCAATGGTTTTACAAGATGATGAAATCATTCACCTGAAAGTTCTTTTTTTTTTTTTCATTTAAATTAGTTACGAAGAGAGAGAGAGCACACAGGTAGACGAAGGGGAGGAGCAAGGGCCACATGGTAGGAAGTACTGACATGTCGAGAGTGTCTTTCTAGACGCTTCTAGGCTCTGAGAGAACAGGTCCGACCTGGCACCATCTATCCTGCTTATCCAAGGAGAACCGTTTCTATTGCTCGTCTCTACTGGCTTAAGTACCTGGCTGATTCAGTTCCTCACATGTCCTTGCGATGGGCAGGTCTCCTCTTTCCTCACATCCCTGATGCTCAGTCCTGAATCCATCTTGCTTAAATCGAACGAAAATGTCGGGTTTGACACCAGGGGAGCCTGTTATGGGAAAAAAAGTTAAGATTGGGGTGAATTTTTAAAGGAAGCTGGTAAATGCATAACTTCCTATTTGTGTATTTTCAGTCACCCTAACCACCCTGATACTCTCCGCATAATAGAAGGGTGGTGGGATGCAGGCACCCAAAAACTGTCCATATATCAGAAATATTCGGCCACTGTACAGATAACTTACACATTTAGTTCAGGCCTACTCTTGGGTGAGCAAAGAGAGACCATATGCGGACCAGATCACGAAGCTCTTAAATTTGATTTGGAGGTTTCATACTTCCACTAAGAAATAGGTTAGGAGCAGCTGATGTTTACCCAAATCGGGACTGTAAATAAGTTGAAACCATACTGATTGTACAAGCTCCCTCTTCTCCCACTCCCACTATCAGAACTGTAAATATGTTATGACCTGTTCGACGTATCACTTGCTCTTTAACGTAAACCGCTTTAGCCCAGTGAAAAGCGATATATAAGCATAGCTAAATACATAAATGCCCTTCCATGAAATGATACGGAGAAGTATTTTGATAGAGTGGAATGTGTCAAGGTCTTCCTAAACACTCTATCCATCCTCTCCAATTAGTTCAGAACACCACTGCGCGTATTATATAACTGGCTCTACAAAATTTGAACCATAACTCCAGTCCTCAAACAGTTACATTTCCTTCCGGTTATTGCAAGGGCAAAATATAAAAACCTAATGACTATTTTCAAAATTTTTCACCAATCCTCAGCGAATATTCTACAATCTATTATTTCAAAAGACAAGAGCATAAGACCAAGACGATCTCAAAATATCAATAAACTTAATACTCCTTTGAACTTCAACAAATCAAAACAAATGACTTCTAAAAGAGCGTTTTCCTTTATGGCACCAGAGTTATGGAATTCTATTCCTGAAGACTTAAGAACTCAGGAAGACCTTAAGGACTTTCGCAAATCTTTAAAGACTTACTTATTTATAGAATCATTTGGTGAAATAACTTAAATTAACCATTATGTATATTTAATGTCACTATGATATAGTATTATAACATAGTGTTTTGTTTTGTATTTATATTGTAATATATCGTTTTTGTTTTCCCATTCCCTCAGCATGTAAGCCTTTGTTGTCTTGTCAACCACTTTGATTGAAGGATAAGGTGGTATACAAAACTGGTTAAATAAATAAATAAATACATAGAATTTCTTAAATTGTACTGTATCTGCATTTGCTTTTGCAGAACATTTTGGAAAGGGATATCAACTACAGTTGTGGACAACATTATTGGCACCCTTGCAGTTCAACCCCTTAATGTCCAACATCTCCTAAAAAAAAATGTGGCCAGTGAAATGGCTTTGGACTATATATGCACACATATTTGAGACATAAAAGAATCAAATCAAACAGGACCAATTTAAAAAGGAAATAATAGGAAACTATATAAAAACTGGGACACTGCCAGGACATAATTATTCCACAAAAACTGTGAGACTTCAAAAAAACAGAGCTCCCAATTAAATACTTATTTTTGTGTGTAGTATTTTTTGATTTACACACCAAGGTGACCACCCTGTAAGTACGTGCATCAGACCCAGTGCTTTTTTATTTATTTATTTAACAGTCTTTTCTATACCGCCCCTTCCAGAGATCAGGGGTGGTTTACATTGAACATTAAACAGAACAATTGTATACTTCTGTATACATTTACAAGGAACATTATGCTTTTTGTAAAAAGGTTCCGGTGCTCTCATGCTCAGCTAACTTTAGGGGGGTGGGTGATTCCCATGAAAGACTGGTAAGGGGGACTGTTGCTTCTGGAGGGAGATCTGCAACTGTGAGTATTTACTTCTGGTAATTTTCTAAAAGGAATTCTTTGTATTAAAGCTAATTAATCTGTGATCCACTATTTTTGTTAAATCAGTCAGGGCCTAGTAGCAGCAGTTTAAGTTTACATTTAAAACACAGAGGAGAACTCTCTGGTTACATTTCATACCCAGCAGAGAGCTTGCACTTTAAATTTAATAGTCACTCAGGGCCTAGTAACAGCAAAGTACTTTTAGTTTAAATTTAAAACACAGAAGAGAGCTTTCTGGTTACATTTGGAACCCAGCAGAGAGCTTGTAGTTTACATTTAATAGTCACTCAGGGCCTAGCATCAGCAAAGTTCTTTTAGCTTAAATTTACAACACAGAAAAGAGCTTTCTGGTTAAATTTAGAACCCAGCAGAGAGCTTGTACTTTAAATTTCATAAGAAGTTAGAGCCTAGCAGCAGCTAAGAGCTATAATTTAAATCAAATCAGAATATAGCTTACCTCAGCAGCACAAGACAGGGTACTGTGTAGCAGCCCTCTTTTAATAAGTGTTAATTCCCTCCCACCCCTGGGATAATCGTAGCTTTATAGGTACTTACACATCTTAAAAGACAGGAGGTGCTCTCAGGTGAAGCTCATTACCCAAATCAGTCATACACTAAGGACCTGAGATTAGTTAAGCTTCAGGTGAACAAGGTATATTACACGTATTAGGTTCAGTTTTATTAGTATAAATATCCATAGCAACCCTTAGTAAGTAAAGAACTTAGATCTAAACACAAACTTAAAACTAAGATGCAGACAGCAGTCCAGCAGCGGGATGGGGGCTTTCCAGTCTTTTGCATTGAGTGTCACATGTATGATTTTCTCCCAGTTGGTGAGAGGTCTTACGTGTGCACTAGGTGCAAGGAGCTCTTTGCTCTCAGGGAACGAGTCCGTTCTCTAGAGGCTAAAGTAGCAGACTTGGAAAGCATAAGACAGACAGGTACATAGACGAGACCTACAGGGATATAGTCCTGAAGTCCCACCTCCAGTCTGGCAGCATCCCTGTTGCCATAGAGGAGAGAGGTCACGTGACAGGAGAGCATCACCCTGGTGTGGCAGGAAGTGATCCTGTAACTAGGACCTGTCCTCCAGGTGATGTAAAACCCTCTCGCACCGAGGAAGTTTCTCCAGGGCCATGTGCCCATGAGGGAAGGGTTAGGATAGCCGTTATAGTTGGTGATTCGATCATTAGGCATGTAGATAGTTGGGTGGCTGGTGGACGTGAGGATCGCCTGGTAACATGCCTGCCTGGTGCGAAGGTAGCGGACCTCACGCGCCACCTAGATAAGGTCTTAGATAGTGCTGGGGAGGAGTCTGCTGTCTTGGTACATGTCGGTACCAATGACATAGGAAAATGTGGTAGGGAGGTTCTGGAGGCTAAATTTAGGCTTTTAGGTAGGAAGTTGAAATCCAGAACTTCCAGGGTAGCATTCTCCGAAATGCTCCCTGTTCCACGCGCAGGACCCAAAAGGCACACAGAGCTCCGGAGTCTCAATGCGTGGATGAGACAATGGTGCAGAGATGAGGGGTTTGGATTTGTTAGGAACAGGGGAACATTCTGGGGAAAGGAGGGGCTCTTCCGAAGGGATGGGCTTCACCTTAACCGGGATGGAACCAGGCTGCTGGCATTAACCTTTAAAAAGGAGATAGAGCAGCTTTTAAACTAGATATTAGGGGAAAGCCGACAGTCGCCCAAGAGCAGATGGTTCGGAAGAATGTATCTTTGAAGGATACTACCAAAAGCAGAGAGGTTCCACAAAAGAGTAAAGTAGCTCAAATGCCCTCAAGTATGGAGCAGACAGAGCTTAAAGATCCCAAATTACTCATGTCTAACAGACAAATTAATATGGATAAAATACATTCTCTAAAATGCTTGTATGCAAATGCTAGAAGTCTAAAAAATAAGATGGGAGAGTTAGAATATATAGCACTAAATGAAAGGTTAGATATGATTGGAATATCAGAGACATGGTGGAAGGACGACAACCAGTGGGACACTGTGATACCTGGGTACAAACTATATCGTAATGATAGAGCTGATCAAATTGGTGGAGGGGTTGCTCTCTATGTTAGAGAGGTCATTGAGTCAGAAAGGATTAAAGTTTTGCAGGAAACAAAATCTGCTGTAGAATCTATATGGATTGAAATTCCATGTAAAAGGGGGAAGGCAATGGCAGTGGGGGTGTACTATCGAGCGCCTGGCCAGAATGACCAAATGGATGATGAAATGCTCAAAGAAATCAAGGAAGCTAACAAAAGTTACAGCACAGTAATAATAATGGGTGATTTCAACTACCCCAGTATCGACTGGGTCAGTGTCACGTCAGGACATGCTAGGGAGATAAAGTTCCTAGATGAAATAAATGACTGCTTCTTGGAGCAGCTGGTTCATGAACCAACCAGAGGGGAAGCCATATTAGACCTAATCCTTAGTGGAACACCAGATCTAGTGCAAGAGATAAGGTTGTTGGGGCCACTTGGCAATAGTGATCATAGCATGATCGCCTTTGATTTAATTAGTGGAGGAGGGATAGTAAGGAAATCCACAGTACTACCTTTTAACTTTCGAAAGGGAGACTATGATAAAATGAGGAAAACAATCAAGAAAAAACTAAAAGGAGCAGTTGCAAAGGTTAAAGACGTACATCAGGCTTGGCTGTTGTTGAAAAATACTATCTTGGAAGCCCAGACCAGCTGTATTCCACGCTTTAAGAAAAGTGGAAAGAAGTCCAAAAAACTGCCAGCATGGTTTAAAGTTGAGGTCAGAGAGGCTGTTTCCAAAAAATCATCTTTCAGGAAATGGAAAAAAGAGCCAAACGACGAAACCTGGAAACAGCACAAGCACTGGCAAGTCAAATGCAAGGCATTGATAAGGCAGGCAAAGGGAGAATTTGAGAAGAAGTTTGCTGCAGAAGCAAAAACGCGAAGTAAAGACCTTTTCAAGTACATTCGTAGCAAAAAACCTGTGAGAGAGTCAGTTTGTCCATTTGATGATGAAGGGGTTAAAGGAGCACTAAGAGGCGACAAGGCGATAGCGGAGAGACTGAACGAATTCTTTGCTTCAGTCTTTACTGAGGAAGATGTAGGGATGTTACCCATGACTGAAGTGGTATTTAAAGGTGCAGAAGAATTGAAGGAAATATCGATACATCGAGAAGATGTATTACAACTATTAGATAAGCTGAAGAGTAGCAAATCACCTGGGCCGGATGGTATACATCCAAGGGTATTGAAAGAACTGAAATATGAGATTGCAGACCTGCTATTAGTAATCTGTGAACTATCATTAAAATCATCTCTAATACCTGAAGATTGGAGGATCGCCAATGTAACACCAATTTTTAAAAAGGGTTCCAGGGGTGATCCGGGAAACTACAGACCGGTGAGCCTGACGTCAATACCGGGAAAAATGATAGAAACCATCATAAAGAATAAAATTACTCAGCATGTAGATAGTCATGACCTAATGGGAGACAGCCAACATGGCTTTAGACAAGGAAGATCTTGTCTTACTAATCTGTTATGTTTTTTTTAAGGAGTGAATAATCAGGTGGACAAAGGTGAGTCGGTTGATATTGTGTATCTGGACTTTCAGAAAGCCTTTGACAAGGTCCCTCATGAGAGACTTTTGGCAAAACTAAAGAGTCATGGGATAGGAGGCAGTGTACTATTGTGGATCAGGAACTGGTTAAAAGATAGAAAGCAGAGGGTAGGGCTAAATGGCCAATTTTCCCAATGGAGAAAGGTGAATAGTGGTGTACCCCAGGGATCTGTGCTGGGTCCGCTGCTTTTTGACATATTTATAAATGACCTGGAAAGTGGAATAACGAGTGAGGTTATCAAATTTGCAGATGACACAAAACTATTTAAAGTTGTTAAAACCCAAGAGGATTGTGGAAAATTGCAAGAGGATCTTGATAAATTGGAAGACTGGGCATCAAAATGGCAGATGAAATTTAATGTGGACAAGTGCAAGGTTATGCACCTAGGGAAGAACAACCCAAACTATGGTTACACGATGCAAGGTTCCACATTAGGAACCACCACCCAGGAAAAAGATTTAGGGCGTCATTGTGGATACCATGTTAAAACCCTCGGCCCAGTGTGCAGCGGCGGCCAAGAGAGCAAATAGAATGCTAGGTATGATAAGGAAAGGAATGGAAAATAAAACAAAGGATATTATAATGCCTCTATATCGTTCCATGGTGAGACTGCACCTTGAATATTGTGTGCAATTCTGGTCGTCGTATCTTAAAAAGGATATAGAGTTATTAGAAAAGGTTCAGAGAAGAGCCACCAAAATGGTAAAGGGGATGGAAGGATACTCCTATGAAGAAAGGCTAAAAAGGTTAGGGCTCTTTAACCTGGAAAAGAGACGGCTGAGGGGAGATATGATAGAAGTCTATAAATTAATTAGTGGAGTGGAACGGGTAAACGTAGATCGATTGTTTACCTTATCAGAATATAGAAAGACTAGGGGACATGCAATGAAGCTACAGGGTAAACTATTTAAGACTAATAAAAGAAAATATTTTTTCACTCAACGTGTAATCAAACTCT
The DNA here is from genome assembly GCA_033557465.1 of Ichthyophis bannanicus. Lineage (NCBI taxonomy): Eukaryota > Metazoa > Chordata > Amphibia > Gymnophiona > Ichthyophiidae > Ichthyophis > Ichthyophis bannanicus. The sequence continues at coordinate 58,074,425 of CM066051.1, read as the reverse complement.
GGAATTTGTTACCGGAGGATGTAGTAAAGGCTGTTAGTGTAGCTGGGTTTAAAAAAGGTTTGGACAAGTTCTTGGAGGAAAGGTCCATAACCAATTATTAAAAAGGGACCCAGGATATCAATGCTTGACTCAATACAAGCATTGTGGAACCTGTGTCTTTTGGGGAAACTGCTAGGTACTTGTGACCTAGATTGGCCACTGTTGGAAACAGAATACTGGGCTTGATGGACCTTGGTCTGACCCAGTATGGCATATCTTATGTTCTTATGTTCTTATATAGCTACACCCCCTGCGACCAGCCACAGAGCATGTCAGAAGAATACATCACCTTGGTCACATATGCGTAAAACATGGATAAAGCCTCACCATATTTAAAATAAGTGATCATAAAATTACAGTCGGGGGATCGAGCCTCCAGAGGTGGGAGCAGCGCGGAAGCCATCTCTGTCCAATCGGGACAGCTTCAACATCTTCAAAAGTTCGCGCCGGCAGGCGCACGTTCCCTTACCACCCGCCTCCTTCATCGGCTCTCCCCAGTCGGGGGATCGAGCCTCCAGAGGTGGGAGCAGCGCGGAAGCCATCTCTGTCCAATCGGGACAGCTTCAACATCTTCAAAAGTTCACGCCGGCAGGCGCACGTTCCCTTACCACCCGCCTCCTTCATCGGCTCTCCCCAGTCGGGGGATCGAGCCTCCAGAGGTGGGAGCAGCGCGGAAGCCATCTCTGTCCAATCGGGACAGCTTCAACATCTTCAAAAGTTCGCGCCGGCAGGCGCACGTTCCCTTACCACCCGCCTCCTTCATCGGCTCTCCCCAGTCGGGGGATCGAGCCTCCAGAGGTGGGAGCAGCGCGGAAGCCATCTCTGTCCAATCGGGACAGCTTCAACATCTTCAAAAGTTCGCGCCGGCAGGCGCACGTTCCCTTACCACCCGCCTCCTTCATCGGCTCTCCCCAGTCGGGGGATCGAGCCTCCAGAGGTGGGAGCAGCGCGGAAGCCATCTCTGTCCAATCGGGACAGCTTCAACATCTTCAAAAGTTCGCGCCGGCAGGCGCACGTTCCCTTACCACCCGCCTCCTTCATCGGCTCTCCCCAGTCGGGGGATCGAGCCTCCAGAGGTGGGAGCAGCGCGGAAGCCATCTCTGTCCAATCGGGACAGCTTCAACATCTTCAAAAGTTCGCGCCGGCAGGCGCACGTTCCCTTACCACCCGCCTCCTTCATCGGCTCTCCCCAGTCGGGGGATCGAGCCTCCAGAGGTGGGAGCAGCGCGGAAGCCATCTCTGTCCAATCGGGACAGCTTCAACATCTTCAAAAGTTCGCGCCGGCAGGCGCACGTTCCCTTACCACCCGCCTCCTTCATCGGCTCTCCCCAGTCGGGGGATCGAGCCTCCAGAGGTGGGAGCAGCGCGGAAGCCATCTCTGTCCAATCGGGACAGCTTCAACATCTTCAAAAGTTCGCGCCGGCAGGCGCACGTTCCCTTACCACCCGCCTCCTTCATCGGCTCTCCCCAGTCGGGGGATCGAGCCTCCAGAGGTGGGAGCAGCGCGGAAGCCATCTCTGTCCAATCGGGACAGCTTCAACATCTTCAAAAGTTCGCGCCGGCAGGCGCACGTTCCCTTACCACCCGCCTCCTTCATCGGCTCTCCCCAGTCGGGGGATCGAGCCTCCAGAGGTGGGAGCAGCGCGGAAGCCATCTCTGTCCAATCGGGACAGCTTCAACATCTTCAAAAGTTCGCGCCGGCAGGCGCACGTTCCCTTACCACCCGCCTCCTTCATCGGCTCTCCCCAGTCGGGGGATCGAGCCTCCAGAGGTGGGAGCAGCGCGGAAGCCATCTCTGTCCAATCGGGACAGCTTCAACATCTTCAAAAGTTCGCGCCGGCAGGCGCACGTTCCCTTACCACCCGCCTCCTTCATCGGCTCTCCCCAGTCGGGGGATCGAGCCTCCAGAGGTGGGAGCAGCGCGGAAGCCATCTCTGTCCAATCGGGACAGCTTCAACATCTTCAAAAGTTCGCGCCGGCAGGCGCACGTTCCCTTACCACCCGCCTCCTTCATCGGCTCTCCCCAGTCGGGGGATCGAGCCTCCAGAGGTGGGAGCAGCGCGGAAGCCATCTCTGTCCAATCGGGACAGCTTCAACATCTTCAAAAGTTCGCGCCGGCAGGCGCACGTTCCCTTACCACCCGCCTCCTTCATCGGCTCTCCCCAGTCGGGGGATCGAGCCTCCAGAGGTGGGAGCAGCGCGGAAGCCATCTCTGTCCAATCGGGACAGCTTCAACATCTTCAAAAGTTCGCGCCGGCAGGCGCACGTTCCCTTACCACCCGCCTCCTTCATCGGCTCTCCCCAGTCGGGGGATCGAGCCTCCAGAGGTGGGAGCAGCTGTGCGGAAGCCATCTCTGTCCAATCGGGACAGCTTCAACATCTTCAAAAGTTCGCGCCGGCAGGCGCACGTTCCCTTACCACCCGCCTCCTTCATCGGCTCTCCCCAGTCGGGGGATCGAGCCTCCAGAGGTGGGAGCAGCGCGGAAGCCATCTCTGTCCAATCGGGACAGCTTCAACATCTTCAAAAGTTCGCGCCGGCAGGCGCACGTTCCCTTACCACCCGCCTCCTTCATCGGCTCTCCCCAGTCGGGGGATCGAGCCTCCAGAGGTGGGAGCAGCGCGGAAGCCATCTCTGTCCAATCGGGACAGCTTCAACATCTTCAAAAGTTCGCGCCGGCAGGCGCACGTTCCCTTACCACCCGCCTCCTTCATCGGCTCTCCCCAGTCGGGGGATCGAGCCTCCAGAGGTGGGAGCAGCGCGGAAGCCATCTCTGTCCAATCGGGACAGCTTCAACATCTTCAAAAGTTCGCGCCGGCAGGCGCACGTTCCCTTACCACCCGCCTCCTTCATCGGCTCTCCCCAGTCGGGGGATCGAGCCTCCAGAGGTGGGAGCAGCGCGGAAGCCATCTCTGTCCAATCGGGACAGCTTCAACATCTTCAAAAGTTCGCGCCGGCAGGCGCACGTTCCCTTACCACCCGCCTCCTTCATCGGCTCTCCCCAGTCGGGGGATCGAGCCTCCAGAGGTGGGAGCAGCGCGGAAGCCATCTCTGTCCAATCGGGACAGCTTCAACATCTTCAAAAGTTCGCGCCGGCAGGCGCACGTTCCCTTACCACCCGCCTCCTTCATCGGCTCTCCCCAGTCGGGGGATCGAGCCTCCAGAGGTGGGAGCAGCGCGGAAGCCATCTCTGTCCAATCGGGACAGCTTCAACATCTTCAAAAGTTCGCGCCGGCAGGCGCACGTTCCCTTACCACCCGCCTCCTTCATCGGCTCTCCCCAGTCGGGGGATCGAGCCTCCAGAGGTGGGAGCAGCGCGGAAGCCATCTCTGTCCAATCGGGACAGCTTCAACATCTTCAAAAGTTCGCGCCGGCAGGCGTGCCCGCGCCTGAGGGCCTCGCCAGAGGGCCCTTTGGCGTGGCCCTTAGGCGGCGGCCGAAAGACGGGGCACCTGAAAAAGCGAACCTCTACCATCACCAACAGCTCTCCCCAGTCAGGGGATAGAGCCTCCGGCATCACGGAAACAGCGTCAGCAACATCGCCTAATCGGGACTGCCTGCTTGGTCTTTAAAAGCTCTACTCTGAGTAATCCTTTGCTGAGGCCTGGTGGAGGCACATGGCAATGTAATCTGCTCATCAGCCTCCGTATATAACTGGGACCTCGACGACACCGGGAACTGCAAGTATTACCAACACTATTTGAACAGTATTAGCCTCTGTAATACTTCATATCCAAAAACGCTACCTATTGCCATTATTTACTGTTGCCAGTATATACCTTCATTTTACTGTATTTACTGTTACCATCACTTACTGCTGCCAATATTTTCCTCTCATTCACTGCATCCATTGTTGCCTATATTTACTGTTGCCAGTATCTACTCTCATTTACTGTATTTACTGTTGCCTGTATTTACTGTCGCCAGTATCAACTCTCATTTACTATATTTACTGTTGCCAGTATCTACTCTTATTACAGTTGCCAGTGCACGACGGTTGCCTTATGTACTATCGCCTGCATTCACAGTACTATTGCAATTAATCTTTCCTGAGTGCAAACACTGCATCACACTGTACTGTAGCCAACATTTCCACAATTATCTTTCTCATTACCAACACCCAAGAGAATGTACAAAGTTCTGCTCTTATTTATGACCTTCCTTACCCTTGGTCTCCCTTACTCATCAAATGCTCTCAACCATGATACATATCACATACCAATCCTACGCTCATACGGAAGGAGATGGTCCGAATTCCCCCACCACTCTACAGCAAAAATAACTTTACATCCCACTCCCATCTACTCAACATTCCTCTCCAAACCATCAAAAGGATACAAGAAGAGAAGCAACATCACCAACGCCTGCTAAAATGTGCACTGATAAATGCCAGATCAGTACGATCTAAATGGCCCGCAGCCATCGACCTGATACCCCAATATAATCTTGACATCTTGATGATTACTGAGACTTGGCTATCCGACTGTGACAACGTACTACTGAATCAGATGCTGCCACCAGGTTTTGTGATATACACATCTCACAGATCCAGTCAAAAAGGAGGCGGAACCCTCATCCTGGCCAAAGCTGATTTACACTTCAAGATGTGCAACTCCTCTAGCTCAACGTACCTTGACTCCCTCACTATAACTAATGAGTTCTGCACAATCCACCTTTTCTATCGTGCACCCTCCCCCTCACCAGATGATCTTCCAACTATAATTGAGCAGGCACCAAGTTGGCTAATCGGTGACTTTAATCTCCCATCTCTTCAAGACAGCCACTCAGCAGCATTCCTTGACGCCCTGGAGGACCTAGGTTACAAACAGCATGTCGATTCACCCACCCACACTAAGGGTGGTAAACTAGACCTCATTTTCGCACCTCTCTCCAACGACTCAATTCCCCTAACTCTCGCATTATCGGTAATACCAGTACCCTGGTCGGACCACAGTCTTCTCAGTTTCAATATATCCATTAATGCATTCCACAAAAGCCGAAAGTCCCCTAACACATCTGGATCCCACTCAACCCGCTTTAGACCACTCAACCAGAGCATAGTCCTAGAGAATCTCAGACCTCTCATGGCCAACACAACCATGGACTTAGATGATCTCATATCCAAATGGGATGAAAACCTGAGAGCTGCCTCCTGCCCATCACTCACCGAAAAGAAAATTCGAAAACGTGAACATACTCCATGGTTCTCCACAGACCTTCGTTCATCCCTCCACCATTTACGCAAACTCGAGCGACAGTGGCGACGAACTCACTCCCCCGAGGCGCTGGTAGCATACAGCTCATACCTATCTACCCACCGAGCAAAGATAGCACAGAGCAGGAAAACTTACCACTCAGGATTAATAAAACGCTCCATCAACAAACCACATGCTTTGTTCAGCATAGTAAAGTCCATAACAGGTGAACCGGTATCAGCTCAACCTCCCATGCCGCAGCCGCAGGACTACGCAAACTACCTGCAGTCAAAGATGATAAAAACCAACACAGACATAAATGTCAATAACGCCCCCACTTCACTTAAGACATCCCATGCTATGCCACTTCACAACTTCTCCACTGTATCAAATAGCGAGGTTGTGAACATTATTGCCTCAATCAACCCCAGTACAGCTCCTAATGACCCGTGTCCAGCCAGCTGGATCAAGGACATGCGACATGACCTCAGTCAAATATTGAGCAAAATACTGAACCAGTCTTTCTCATCAGGTTCATTCCCACAGAGCCTAAAACACACTTCCATCAAGCCCCTACTGAAGAATAATAGACTGGACCCATCCAAGGTTGATTCCTTCAGACCTATCTCGAGCATCCCTCAGCTTGCAAAAATCATTGAGAAGGCCGCCCAACAACAAATCCAACATCATATTGACACTGAAGCACCACTAGATCCATCGCAACATGGCTTCAGGGAAGCACATGGAGTTGACACAGTCCTTACAACACTATTCAATGTTCTAGTGACAGGAATAAACAACATACAACAGGGTTTCGTCCTCATCTTCCTGGACATCTCCGCTGCTTTCGACTCTGTGAATCATGATATACTCCTACAACGCTTGAAAGATAAGGGGATTCAAAGCACAGCACTCGAGTGGTGTAAATCCTACCTATCTAACAGGTGGCAACAAGTAAAAACAGGCCACGCATCCTCAGAACCATTCCTGCAATCACAGGGTGTACCTCAAGGATCGTCCTTATCGGCACTAATGTTTAATATCTACATGCAGCCGATATGTGACTTGATCAGATCCTTTAATGTACAATGTCTCGCTTACGCAGATGACATCCTCCTATATATGCCGTTCACAATTGAACATCCAGTATTCTCCCCAATAATCAAATGTTTTGAGGCTGTAGCTGAATGGTTGCTATCACAAAACCTTCGGATAAACCACAGCAAAACCGACGTTCTTTTTGTCACAAGGAACCGTAAGTTCATACCGCCTCCATCACTACGCGTCAACAACATAGAGTTGAAATCAAAAGCTACCATCCGTTACCTCGGCATCACATTGGATCAGCACTTGGATATGACAACTCATATCAAGAACATCACAAAAAACGTATATTATAAGATCAAATCGCTACATCACCTCCGCTCCCTACTAGAACCCACAGACTTCCGAACAACCTTCCAAGCATTAGTCCTCCCACACCTGGATTTTGCCAACATCATCCTACATGGCCTCCCTCAATCAACGTTAAATCCGCTCCGCCTAGCCATGAATACAGCCGCCAGAGTCCTCTCCGGCTCATCAAGATCTGACCATATAACACCCATCATGAAAGAACTGCATTGGTTACCATTACATGCCAGAATCCAGTATAAGTCTTTAGTCCTTACTTTCAAGGCACTAAATAACTACCCCCCTACACCAATCAGCAAGCTTATCCATGGCACCCTGGAAAACAGAAAAAGGAGAACCACATCAATGAACACCTTAATTGTCCCGAAGATAATAACGAAGTGTACTAAGGCCACCTCCAACAGGGCCTTCTCCTTATTTGCTCCTCTAAACTGGAATGCACTACCTCACGAAATCCGTGCTATCAAAAACCTAATCCTATTCAGAAAAACATTGAAATACCACCTGTTTACAAAATGCTACCCAGAAGTCAACCTAGTCACTAACAAAACTACCACCTCAATACAACCTGAAAAGGGCTAGCAGGTCAACCTTTCTCTCTAGTCTTATTAGTGAACCACATTGTAACATCCAATCGAGTTTGATATTACTGTATATACCATTAAGTTATTCTGTACATAGTTCCCCCGGTTGTCCTATTGTTGAATTTCCCTGTTCAATGTAAAACTCAATGTTACCTGTATGCATTGTAGTATGTTCTTGTTCTATTGTACACCGCACTGATTATAATAGCGCGGTATAAAAGAATTGTTAAATAAATAAATAAATAAAATACAGATAGAAATGTGTGACGAAAATTGAACTGGAAACCCCAAGAAGCTGGACCGTAGTGCAACACTGAAGAAACTGTTCTTGTTCCAGCCTTTCCTAATCTACATGATAGAGCACAGCCACAAACACTGCCCTTGCGATGCTGATGCTGTCTTTCTGGAGATGTGGTTCAATGAGGCTGAGATACAAATACACCAACATCTTGTGTAGGGGCTAATACCGTCTTCCTTTTGCTGGTTATGCCTCTCTAAATGCAGCCTAGCAACCTTCTGGCTTTGGTTGTCACATTGTTTCACCACTTTGAGATCCTCAGACACTTATCGCCCAGAGATCCCTCTCCTGGTCCTTACATACCAACCTCTCTGCCCCTGTCGCATACAGCTCTTTGGATTTCTGCATCCCAAGTGTATCGCCCTACACTTATTTGCATTAAATCTTAACTACCAAGCACTAGACCATTCTTCTAAATATTTGTAGATCTTTTCTCATGTTGTCTACTCCCTCCAAGATGTCCACTGTTACAAATCTTTGTGTCATTCGCAAAAAGCCAACTTTTCCTTTTAACCGTAATATCACTCACAAACACAGTGAACAATATGGGTTGCAGAACCGATCCTTGAGGTACCCTACTACTCACTTTCCTTTCTTCTGAGAAATAATACAAAAGCCTTAGAAGAGACACTGAACCTGTATAGTAAACGTACCATACCATGACAGTCCTAAATCCTGGACTCAAACTGCAACAACCCTACCTATGAATAGGCAGCACTGTGAATATTACAGAAGACTCTAGAACACCAGTACACCTCCTATTGGGAAATCAACTAGCAGGACTGCAACAGACTTCCTTACCTCAGTCACACATGCAGAACATGAATACACCATACAAAATAAACTCGTACAAAATTAAGGCCTTCAAGAAAACTGATGTGCAATTTAAAAAATAAGAAAAAGAAAATCAATGAATGAATGAATGAATATTACTCAAACAAATATGTTTTTTAAAAGTCATAAAGGACTTTTCTCAACTTTTATGAATGCCGGCGCCTTCTGCAACTTTGATGGTCGATGCATGCAGTAACAGCACATTGTGCACCCCTCTTCTCCCCACCCACTCTTCGCCCATATCCTGCCCACACTTGCAGATTACACAATTTCTGCAAACCGCACAGAAAGTCGCTGTTTTATCTGCAGTTTTCCTGCATTATCTGTTAGGGCACGCAATCTGGGTGCCCCTGTCTGCCACATTAACAATTAGCCCAGCTTCATAAACATCCCCTTAAATATTGCAGTGGGCCCTAGAACATTCAGAAAACGAAACAAGCCAGATTACTATCGATCCTTACATAGAAACTCCGTGCTAACAGAATACCTGTCTGTGATCACACACTCGGAATGTAGGTAGATCCTCACCAAGCATAAAATAACACAAACTAAAAATACAATGATGTAGACAAAAATTCAATTGAACCCCCCAAAAACCAGACTCTGCATGCAATACAGCACCAGAGACACAGAAAAAGCTGCTGATGTCCCTGTTCTGTGCAGCATATAAAGATAAAATATGTACATACCGCCCAGTATTTAAAGGGTTTATCCGGTTATTATTATTATATTATTAAAGACTTATAAAGCGCGGCAACATACGAAGCGCTGTACAAACATAGAAGAGAGACAGTCCCTGCTCATCGAGCTCACAATCTAATAAGACAGAAAACAAAATAAGTTACATAATACAAATAACAAAAATTTACAGGACAATGTAAGCAAATGTTGATAGAGAGATCAAGATAGGGTAAGACAGGAACGGAAAGCAATAGTGAAGAGGTGGGATTTTAGTCTGGACTTGAAAATGGCCAGGGAGGACGCCTGGCGCACAGAGATAGGAAGAGTATACCAAGCAAAGGGTGCTGCCAGTTGGAAGGAGCGAAGTCTGGAATTGGCAGTACGAGTAAAGGGCACAGATAAACGAAGACTGTTAGAAGAGCGAAGCAACCGAGAGGGGGTGTAAGGAGAGATGAAAGGTACTGGGGGGCAGAAGAGTGAATACATTTATAGGTCAGGAGGAGAAGTTTAAATTGGATACGGAGACAGATGGGAAGCCAATGAAGCGACATGAGGAGAGGAGTGATGTGGGAAAAATGAGACTGGCGGAAAATGAGTCGAGCAGCGGAGTGTTGAATTGACTGAAGAGGAAAGAGGTGGCTTGCAGGGAGGCCGGCAAGGAGAACATTACAATAATCAAGACGGGAGGTGATTAAGGAGTGGACAATCAATTTAGTGGTGTCAACAGAAAGGAAGGGGCGAATTTTGGAAATATTGTATAGAAAGAAACGACAAGTTTTAGCAATGAGCTGGTGAAGAGAAAGAGAGAGAGGTATCGAAGATAACACCAAGGTTACGTGCTGAAGAAACAGGGAGGAGTACCGAGTTGTCAACAGAGAGAGAGAAAGGGAAAAGAGGAGGGGAAGCATTCGGGGGAAAGATAAGAAGCTCAGTTTTGGCCATGTTCAGTTTTAAGCGGCGGTAAGACATCCAGGCAGCAATGTCAGAGAGGCAGAGTGAGATCTTAGACTGGATATCAAGAGAGATAACAGGTGCAGAAAGATATATTTGAGAGTCATCAGCATATAGATGATATTGAAAGCCATGGGAAGAGATAAGGGTGCCAAGGGATTGGGTATAGAGAGAGAAGAGGAGTGGACCTAAGACGGAACCCTGAGGTAGTGGGGTTGAAGAAGAGGAGCAGCCATCGAAGCACACACTGAAAGAGTGATGGGATAGATAGGAAGAGAACCAAGATAGTACAGAGCCTTTGAATCCAAGTGAGGATAGAGTGATAAGAAGAAGGTTATGGTCAACAGTGTCGAAGGCAGCAGAGAGATCAAGAAGAATGAGGACAGAGTAAAAGCCTTTGGACTTTGCCAAGAACAAATCATTCGAGACCTTAGTAAGAGCAGTTTCAGTGGAGTGTAGGGGACGAAAGCCGGATTGTAAAGGATCCAAGAGGGTATGAGAGGAGAGGAAATCAAGACAACGGTGATAGACTACATGCTCAAGTAGTTTAGAGATGAAAGGAAGGAGAGAGATGGGACAATAGTTAGAAGGATACTAACCAGCTTCTCTTCTGAATATCCTCTCTAAACGCCATGGCACTGCCCAGACAGTTCCAGGACAGTCCATGGACAGGGCAAAGGTAGTCCCAAACATTTAGCTGGTTAACAGCGATTTTCAGTCTGCTAACCAGCTACTTCTGGTCACACTGCCAAGAAGACCCAGGAGCTGCTGGGTCGCCAGGAGTCAGCATTGACGCGAAGGCACACATTGCATTGCACCAACTACAGGGAGAACTATTCAGGCAATTGGTAACAGACCCCACACGTGAAGGGGCCATACTGGACTTGGTGCTTACCAATGGTGAAAGTGTTTCTGATGTTGTAGTGGGAGATCATTTTGCATCCAGTGATCACCAGATGGTGTGGTTCAGTATTAGGACTAGGGCTGTTAGAATCCATTCCAAGGTGAAGATCTTAGACTTTAGGAAAACTAACTTTGCGAAGATGGGCCAATACCTCAGGGAGTCGTTAGTGGGATGGGAACAGCTGGGAGATGTAGAAAAACAGTGGGCAAAACTGAAAGGGGATATTTTAAAGGCAACCAACCTTTTTGTTAAAATGGTAAATAAAGGCAAAAGGAACAGGAGACCGCTATGGTTTTTGAAGGAAGTAGCTGAAAAAGTGAAGAAAAAGAGGGAGGCCTTCATGAAATACAAGAGATCACAGAGAGAGGAAGACAGGCATCTGTATTTGGAAAAACAGAGAAGCTAGCAAAGTAGTCAAGAAGGCAAAGATTCAAAAGGAGGAGGAAATAGCCAATGCAATAAAATGGGGGGATAAGACATTTTTCAGATATATTAGTGAGAAGAGGAAGGGCAAAAGTGATATTGTCAGACTCAAGGGTGCAGGGGGGGAATATGTAGAAGCTGATAAGGATAAAGCGGAATTGCTTAACAAATATTTTTGTTCTGTGTTCACAGATGAAGAACCAGGAGCAGGACCTCAGAAAACACCCACAAATAAGAACAGAAGCGAGGGACATCTTGAACAGTTTTCAGAAGACTGTGTTCGTGAGAAACTAGCTCAACTTAAAGTAGACAAAGCGATGGGACCGGATGGGATACACCCTAGAATACTGAGGGAACTTAGGGACGTTCTAGCAACTCCACTGACTGACCTTTTCAATGCCTCATTGGAGTCGGGAGTGGTGCCAAAGGACTGGAGAGAGGCTCATGTGGTGCCTTTACACAAAAGCGGAAGTAAGGATGTGGTTGAAAATGACAGGCCGGTTAGTTTAACTTCGGTGGTGAGTAAATTATTGGAAACGCTGCTGAAAGAGAAAATAGTGAGGTTTCTGGAGTCCGGCGGATTACAGGATCCGAGGCAGCATGGATTCACCAGAGGCAGGTCTTGTCAGACAAATCTGATTGATTTCTTTGACTGGGTGACCAGGGAGTTGGACCGAGGGAGAGCTCTAGATGTGGTGTATTTAGATTTCAGTAAAGCCATTGACACTGTTCCTCACAGGCGACTTATAAACAAACTGAGCACCCTAGGGATGGACCCTAAAGTTACTGCTTGGTTAGAAATTGGTTGGGTGGGAGGCGACAAAGGGTACAAGTAAATGGAGCTCACTCTGAGGAGAAGGATGTTACCAGTGGTGTGCCCCAGGGATCTGTCCTTGGTCCGATTCTTTTTAACATCTTTGTTAGTGATATAGCGGAAGGGCTGTCGGGTAAGGTTTGCCTCTTTGCAGATGATACCAAAATCTGCAATAGAGTAGACACCCAGGAAGGTGTAGATAACATGAGGAGGGATCTAGCTAAGCTTGAAGAATGGTCTAGAATTTGGCAGCTGGGATTTAATGTTAAAAAATGTAAGGTCATGCATTTGGGCTGCAGCAATCCAAGTGAGCAATACAGTATAGGAGGTGAAGTACTTTTGTCCACTAAAGAAGAGCGGGACCTAGGCGTGGTTGTGTCTGATGATCTTAAAGTAGCTAAACAGGTAGACAAGGCGACGGCAAAAGCTAGAAGGATGCTTGGGTGCATACGGAGAGGAATGGTTAGCAAAAAAAAGGAGGTGATAATGCCTCTGTATAAGTCTTTGGTGCGACCTCATTTGGAGTATGGTGTGCAATTCTGGAGACCGCACCTTCAAAAGGATGTGAACAGGATGGAGTCGGTGCAGAGGGTTGCTACTAAAATGATTAATGGGCTTCATTATAAAGCATATGAGGACAGACTTAAGGATCTTAATATGTACACCTTAGAGGAAAGGCGGGATATAGGTGATATGATTGAGATGTTTAAATACCTCCGTGGCATAAATGTTCAGGGAGAGAGCCTCTTTCAATTAAAAGCAAGTTCTGCTACGAGGGGACATGGGATGAGGGTGAAGGGAGATAGATTCAGGAGTGATATGCAGAAATATTTCTTTACGGAAAGAGTAGTGGATCCGTGGAATAGTCTCCCAGTGGAGGTGGTAGAGATGAGGACAGTAACTGAATTCAAAAAAGCATGGGACCAACACAGAGGATCTCTAAAGGTAAAAAGTGGACTGTTGTAGTTGTTATGGAAGGACAGACTAGATAGGCCTTGTGGTCTTTTTCTGTCATCATGTTTCTATGTTTCTATGTTTCTAACTAAATGCCCGTATAAAGTCAGGCCATCTCTATAGTGCTCCTAACTTTATGCGGATTGGTTATCCAGATAGCGCTGAATATTGCGGCTGTCTGGACAGCCGTGCTGGTCAGTGCAGAAACTGCATATTCAGCGCCAGAGGATATCTAGATTTTGGTGCTGAATATCTGGTTTCACCTTTGCCTGTGACTGTCAAGCGCCTTTAAAATGCCGACCATCACAGGATGAATATCTGGCCTGTGAAGTCCAAAGATAGACATATTTCAATCACTAAACTGAAAATAAACAACATTTTTCTACCTTTTGCTGTCTGGTCATTTTATTCTCTAATCGTGTTAATCCCAGTTTCTGGTTTCTGCTTTCCTCATCTTCTCTGAACTCACCTTCTAAGGTCTCTGGTCCATCTGCCACATTCCTCCCCTCCTGAGTTCTTCACTTCCTTCCATCGCCGACGTTGATCATTTCCTTTCAGTTTTATTTCATTTTTATCAACTCAGATTTCATTTCTCCTTCTTACCATCCAGTTCTCAATCTCCTCCATCGTTTTACAGCATCTTCCTACCATTTCTCAACCTTTAACACAGCTCCTCTCACTCTCCATCTCTATCCTTCCCCAGTCACTTATTCTCCAGTCTTTAACTAACTCTCTCTTTCTATTTTCTGCCCTCCTTATGTTCAGCAACTCTCCCCTTCTCTCCTGCCCCATCTCGTTTCTCCCTCTCTCTCACCATCTAGCCCCTCTCCGCTTTTTCTCATTCTATCCCCTCCATGCCCAGCATTGCCCTCTCTCCCTCATTCCATGTCAAGCATCTCCCTATCCCCCCAACCCATGTCCAGCACCTCCTCTCTCCTCATGTCCAGCATCTGTCCTCCACCCCTACCCCGTGTCCAGTCTCTTCCCCCTATTTTCTATACCCCATCCCATGCTCAGCATCTGCCTTTCATCCCCATGACCCCTACAGTGTCCAGTCTCTGCTCCCCAACCCATGTCCAGCATCTTTCCCTAGCACCCAGCACCCATGCCTCAACCAATATCCAATATCTGTCCGCCACTTCCCTATGCCCCATATCTGATGTCCAACATGTGCCCTCCAACCCTCATGAACCCTATGCCATGTCCAGCATGTGCCTTCCACTACTCCATTCCCAAACTCCATATCCACTATCCGTCCTCCATGACCTTATGCCCTCATCCCATGTCAAGCATCTGCATTGCATCCCATGTCCACCATCTGCCCTCTAGCCCCTTATGTGTCTACTCTGTACCCCTCCACTATATGTTCAGCATTTACCCTTCATTCTCTACCGGTATTCTGCATCTGTCTGCCACACCTCCACCCCCACTTTGTGTATAGCATCTGCCCTCTGCCCCCATGCCATCCTGCATCTCCCTTCCAGCCATTAGCCCTCCCGCTTCTTATCCTCCTCCTCCCTTCCAGCCCTTAACCCTCCCGCTTCTTATCCTCCTCCTCCCTTCCAGCTATTAGCCCCTCCCCCCTCAGTATCCAGCATCTCCCTTCCAGCCATTAACCTATCCCCTTCTTATCCTCCTTCTCCCTTCCAGCCATTAATCCCCCTCCCCTTGGTATCCAGTATTTGCAGCAGTGACAGCGGGTACTGAACTTTAAACATTAAAAAAAGGTGTGAATTTTCACAACTCCATGCTTGGAAGGCTTGCAAATGCCCATCCCCTCTGATGCATTACATCACAGAGACCAACAGCTTTTTTTCTTTGTTGTTGCTGAAAGGTCCAATGCTTGTTGCCGCTGCCGAAAGGAAATGTGACGGAGGCAGTGGTGGTGGTAAATTGCTGAGAATTGGGGGTGGGGGGGGGGTTGTTTTTTAAGGCAGCTGCCACTGGCTTGTTGATGCCACCCCTTTTCCCCCAAGAAAAAGATGCTGGCATGTTGTACCATTGTGTATCGGCACAAAAAAAAGCCCTGGTCGGATCTTTGGCACGTGGGGATACATACAGGTGCAGCAAAAACATGCATGTATTTTATAAAACACCGTAACTCATGTTGGGTGGGTGTTTACAGGCGTAAGTGCTTGGGCCCAGTTTGACGTGCATTTTTAACCATATATGCCTTTATTTCATAAAGAAAAGTAGGCTCATAACTTATTTTCTACAATAGGTGCAAACTAAACATGCAAAATGTCCGTTAATCTAGGCAGCCTTATACAACCACCCTCATTCTGACATACTGTAATTTATGGGCCCGATGTTCAAAGGCAAGCTGTATAAACCCTGCTGAGCCCTAAATTCAGTGGCTGGAGCTACTAGATATCCCCACACAGCCTTGGCACTAACCGAAGAGTGCTATGGTGGTCCACGAGCAGGGCTGAGGCGGTCCCGACACCTATCTGGTTAGCAGCAAGTTTCTGCTAACCATTAACCAGATAGGTAAGCAGATCAGGTTAGGACAGTCACTGACCGGTCCTAACTTTGCAGTTTTGCCCGCCAGTTAGTGACTGAATAGTGACACAAAATATAGCAAAAACTGTCAGTGGCAAAACCGGATATTCAGCACCAGAGAGTCCCCTGCGCTGTATATTTACTTTCACTTTAGAAACGCCAGTTGCTGTGGGCTCAATCAGGCCCTGTGGGTCTACTTGAACAATATAGATGTGGGTGTAGGTATGCGTAAGTGCCCAAGCTTGCAATGTAGGCACAGGCTGGGCAACTTCCGCTGCTCTTTTATAAAGACAAGTAGGGAAGAATTTCTCTTTATAAAACAGATTTAAAATAGGCACTTTAAAACGCACTTTAACTAGGCACACCCCCTTAAAAAATTACCCTCTTATAAGTTAAGTGCACCTATGTCGCACCTATTTTATAAAGACAAATAGGTGCTTGTTTGTCTTTTGATACCAACATAAATGCTGCCAAGATCCAGCCTACATTGCAGGTATAGCCATTATGCCTGCTCGACCGCAGATGTAGACGTCTCTGCATAGATTGAAGTCAGTTTGTAATCCATACACATACTCTGCGACTGCACCCATGCTCCCTGGCAATGCCTACAGCAGAAGCACGTGCGTGCAAGCCTTTGCATGAACCTTTATGCTTGGCGCAATTTTCTAAGAAACATTTGATGTAAATATACTGCCACATGTGTGCGAAAATGACTTTATAATATTGCCCCATCTAGGGGCCACTAAATCATGCCAAAAACATATCAAAGCAGTGTACAACAATAAGGTGGGGTGTCCTTGGACCACAAGGCTTGCAATGACCTAGCTGTGGAGATGATGGGAGTCCACTACTGTTACATCTGGGACATAAATAAAGAGTCGTCATAAGAACAGTGCTGAGAGATTGGCTGAACCACATGGGGGATCCTCAGTAAGGGGCCAAATATGGCCATTTTTCATGCCAAAGTGAGAGAGAAGCAGAAATTGAGCCTAATACAAGGCTTCATCTGTGCATTGCTATTCTCCTTCTGTGCTACATTTAGCTCTTCATCCAGACTACAAGTTATTAATGCACAGGCTTCATGTAATCTCTCTGCTATGGATATATTTGCCTTTAACCCAGACTTGATCCCGATCCAATGATTCAACCACAGTAGCCGCCGTCACCTCTAATGCTGGCCATTTCAGGTACACACCCAATCTGGATCCTCTCGGATGTGGAACAGGATTGATTTTTACACTTCTTTGCCTTCACAGCTTAACATAAAAGCTCCTCCTCCTGCACTTTCTAGAACACAAGTTCAGGGTCTCCATCAGGTGACCTCCCCAGACGCTTACCCCATACCAACTGGGAGCCAGATACTGGAAGCAAGAGAGAGGATAATGGCGTCTTATCTCACCAATGCTGAATTCCTAAATGGTGCCAGCTAACCTTAGTAAAGATGTCCAGGAGGCATTATACTTACTTGTTACAGGAGGGTGAATCTGTACAGTCATTTCTGATTCAGGATGATCCGTGAAGGGGAGATCTTCCTCTCGTTTAACACTCAGTGAGAACACAGACGTTACAATCGGAAGGCCTGTGATAAGAAAACAAACAAGTCTAGAAAGATTCACTAAGAGCCTGAGAATATTATATTAGGAAATGGATTTTAAGTCTACAAATGTTCGACGTTGATAATGCATCTCCCGAGAATTGAAAACGCAAAGCCTTTCAACCAAGAACATTTACTTACTTGTGGTGAGAGCCTTCGTTTTTTCATGTCCATCGCACTCACACTGCTGAATGAAATTTTTCTCATCTTCCTTTTTAATCTTGAATATAACATCATGGTGAACAATGGAATAACCTATCATGGTAAAAAATAAAAAAGAACGATTACAATTCACCACATGATTAAGATTAAGCCTTGAAGGATTTCTGATACCATCATTTCTGGCCATGATTTTTCTAGGTGCCGGCTTTACAGGTGCTCACCTTCTCTGCAAGCGCAGGCCCTCCAGGAGAGAAGGCATCTTGGCCTACCAGGAAAATCTGAGAAGGGAACCCAAGCACTAAGATTTACAGAGAAATATATCGCGTGGCCAGTAAGAGGAAGCATGGAGGTACTTGACCCGTGGCATCTGCTTGCTACCTAGAGGTTCCAGATCGCAAAGTACAGTTACCTAGTCCAAAACTAACATATCTGGTCCTTACACTGAAGTTGGGGTTCTCAGCTGGGAATCAGATAAATTCTCCCTTCTATTCCCGCGTCAGCTTTTATTCTAGAACAAAGAGAGTCAAACTGTAGATGGTCACGTATGAAGCCTCTAGTTTAACATGCAGAAGTTTAATTTACAGCAGTGGTATTTTTCACTGCCACGGAGTCACACTACTTTCTGATGGACTTGGTATGGCATCAGGAGCCAGATCCTAAATATGTTAGACGTCCATGAGACCCGGCACCTGGGAAATTTCTAGTCTCAATAATACCGCCGCAGCCACCCTGCACTGGGTCTATGACTCGTAAATGATAGAAAAGGCGCATTTACCCTGTGACATGAGGTTGCTATGAATCGCCTTGATGATCTTCTTATAAAGCTCCTTCTGACATTCTTCCAGAATGTTCCACTCTACTTCCAAAAAATAAGCACCGACATAATGGAATGTGACCGATGCCTGAAAAATAACAGCGCAGTTGCCGGTTAAGTCTTTGTTCTGTTCTTTTAAATAGCCTGTATAGATTGCCTGGCTCCCAGGATATTTTGTTTTCTAGCCGATTCAGCAGTTAGCAGGAGGAAAAGAGATTATCAGCACATGTGGATCAGAGACTGTGAGGGGTTGATGAAGGAGAAGACAACAGCAACTGAAGAGGTAGAAGGAGAGAGAAGCTGATGGATTAGTGTCTGATGGCAGGAAAGAGAAGAGTGTAGGGTCAGTCCTGGAGAGGAGGAGACTATATATACACACTGCTGCATATATAAACCATCTATGTATAAAAGTTTAGACACCCCTGTTTGTTTCATTGAATTCCTTTGTGAACAGAAGCGGATACAACCTCTGCTTGGTACAATGTTGAACATGATACCTTCTGCAAATGTTAATGCATGGTTGTTACTGATTCGTTCATTTTAACAGATTAAAAATAATAAAGTGAATGTCAGGTGTAAAAGCTTGGATACCCTTCCAGTTGACTCCTTACTACTTTGTATCAAAAGTTGTTAATAAGGTCCAAAAGGTTTAGTGACTTGCTAGGCCTTCAGTTAGTCAGGCGAAGACAATTCTACTGTTAAAAAAAATACTCTGACCCTTCTAACCTCTCAGCTTGTGATTGTTGTTCTGTGTACTTTCAACAACCATAGGCTCCTCTAAGCAGCGATCGAGCCTTTGAAAATGATGCTCTTTCAAAAGAAGGGGATGACTATAAAAACAATCTCTAAATGCTTCCAGCTAACAATTTCAACTGTCAGAAACACGTTAAGTACTGGAGGTTATATTTATTTCTTTAGACAGTTTTGTATACCACCCTATCCTTCAATCAAAGTGGTCACAACACAATTGGGGGATACATTTAACATGAGGGGATATGAGACACATACGCTAATACTTACAGGGAACATGGGCTATGAAGGGTTAAGTAGCTTGCCCAAGACCACAAGGAGCACCTGTGGGACTAGAAACCCCAGTCCTTCCGGCTTGTTGAAGTCAAAGCAAGAAATAAAAGATCCTGAAAAATCTCTTACAGAGCTGCCGAAAAACTGATTAGATCTGTAAAACAGAACCCACCGATTACTGCTGAAAAGTTTTGTTGACAGTGGTGTAGTTGTCTATAGGTCCACAGTACAGCATTGCTTATACAACAATGATTTTCATGGGAGAACTATCAGAAGGAAGCCTTTTCTACGTCATTGCAAAAGTCATCGTCTAACGTATGTAAAAGAAAACCTTTATAAACCTGAAACATTTTGGGGACAAAGTACTTCAGACTCATGAAACAAAAATTGAACTGTTCAACCACAACCATTTGGCGAGAAAAGGATTTGGAGAAAAAAATACCTAGCCAACCTTTAAGCATGGGCGAAAGAATGGATTCAAGTAAATATCGACATATTCTAAAAGTGAATGTTCCACAGTTAGAGAAGAATCTGAAGTGGAAAAGGAGGTTGGATATTTCAACAAAACAACTCAAAAATCAACCCAGACGTTCCTACAGGAAAGAAAGATAAAGGTTTGTGAATGGCCTTCACAGTCCCCAGACTTGAAAATTATTACAAATGTGTCAGTTGAGGACTTGTTTATCCCACGGCGAATGCAGCAATAGGCTCTACCCACACCTGCCCCCAGTGGTTTTGTCATTTCCTTCCAGAGTTTAAAAGAAAACTTTTACTGAAGCACATATTGCAGACACATGTACAAGGAGCAGGCATGCACCTTTGTGTGTCCTTTCATAGACCTCCAACGTGTGCCTCTATGCTAATCATTCTTCTTGTTTTAGCCCTTTCTGTGCATTCCTTCCTCACCTGCCTACAAACCTTGATCCTAGTTGGCCAAGGCTATGGGCCTCCCAACACATGGATCACCCTTTCATAGGACAGAGCTTCAGTTTCAGCACATGACCACT
Source organism: Ichthyophis bannanicus (assembly GCA_033557465.1). NCBI lineage: Eukaryota > Metazoa > Chordata > Amphibia > Gymnophiona > Ichthyophiidae > Ichthyophis > Ichthyophis bannanicus. The sequence continues at coordinate 58,054,235 of CM066051.1, read as the reverse complement.
ATTCCACTAATGCAGAAGCAGCCCAAATATGTGAAGTGCCATTTACATAGGGGGCTCCACGTGGGAAATAGGACAATCACATTTCCTCAGTATTGATACAACTCTTCCAAACACAGAGCCCTTGTAAAGCACATACAAGGACATGCAGGATGCACGTTTATTTGCTAGCATGTACAGCCAGAGCATCCCTTTTAGAAACCTACACGTGAGGAAAAAGAGCAGCACCACACAGGGCTTTGCACAGGCATGTGCCATCATCTATATAAGTAGGCGCTCATTTTGCAAGAGCTGTGTGTGTGCATTTACGGGCATTTACAGTAGTAAGTGCCACATTTTAAAAATACAAGAATGGCCAGTTAAGAAGCTGAACAAAATAACTTTAATGAATTTCCGAGTTGTTACACACCACAAAGGTTAGCAAAATTGTCTTCTGAATCACTACTGGAGACACCCAAGTCCAAATGCGTGCATGCCTGAGAGAAGGTGCAACAGCCAGTGTGGAAATTTCGTAAACTATGGTGGCTATTTTAGAAGAATCCCAATGTGTACATTGGGTTATAGATAGAAATGACATTTTAGAAAGGGGCTATTTACATGTGGTGATGCATATCTCATTGAGTTTTCAGGAGGTGTGGTAAGAGCAGGGAGAAAGTGGTTTGGCCACGTCTAACCTATCGATGTGTATGCCCCTCTTACAATGGGAATCCGTGCCGATGGAAAAAAATCTAGTGGCCGGCATTTCAACCAGGCTCAAGGTACCAAGAAGTGCCTGTTTGAAATGGTGTAAAGGCAGAGGTCTGTCTCCTCTTCTCCTGCCAAGACAAGCATTGTGGAACCTGTGTCCCTTGGGGAAACTGCTAGGTACCTATGACCTAGATTGGCCACTGTTGGAAACAGAATACTGGGCTTGATGGACCTTGGTCTGACCCAATATGGCATATCTTATGTTCTTATGTTCTTATGACACTTGATCTCCCTGATGACCTCTCCAAGTCATCCAACCCTGAAGTCATTCAGTTCTTCCCTCACCTATCCAGTGCCCTCAGCCGACATCCCCCTTGCACGAAGCATGACTCCCCATCCCTCCATCCATTCCCCAGGTCTTCCCAGGTTTCCTGGAGTCTAGTGGCCGCAGGCAATCACTGCTAGCGCCAGCTCCTTTGGCTCCAGCTCCAAAAATGGCCCTCAGATTCCTAGCAGTAATCTCACAGTGCTACCACTAGAGGTCAGGCTGTCACATCCTGCCCTTATTTGGCAGTCTGATCTCTAGCAGTTGTATGGCAAAATGACTGCTAGAAGTCACGAGCGTCATTTTGGTAACCAGAGTCAAAGAAGCAGCAACACATGGAGACTGCTCCTGCTCCCAGTAGATCCCAGGGATCCTGATAAGACCCAGGGAGGGAATTAGGAGGTGGGAAAAGAGGATGGGTGGGGATGTACTGGATACCTTGGGGGGGGGGGGGCGTCAGAGAGAGAGATTGGTATTTCAGGATCAGGTGTGCACGCAGCTAGATAGCAGTGATTTCAAAAAGCTGCTTCAATGCATATATGCCATAAAGGTCCCAAAAATCAGGAACGGTAAATAAATCACACTAGGAAGATCCTGTACCACAACTGCTATGCCTGAGGATTTCTCCTCGACTTAATTTGTTCGCTTAGTCATTAATATACTTTTTTTGTCGGAGCGCTATACAGGAGGGGGCAGGGAACCACCCCCTTTTTGAAATAGCCGCTCCTTTTTAATCAAGCATTTATAAAAACTGGACTTTCAGTCACTTATCTGAAACGCTTAAATGCTTCAATGCCGCTTCAGGAAGATTACTGCCAACAACATGTCATGTTAGGGTCAGCACTCACCGACCCTGTGTCAGGTTGAAATGAAGATTTAGTCCTGCAGTCACGGAAGCAAGGAACTGGACTGGCAAACAGCAATCTTTATAGTGCTTAACTTCCAACGTCTGACATTAGAGTCAGCTGAGGTGTAAATGACAGACAGTCAAAACCAATGAAAAACTCCCAACAAGATGATCAACCAATAGAAACCCTGCGAGATTACTGCTAGGAGTCTGGGGGCCATTTTTGGAACTGGAACCAAAGGAGCTGCCTTTCTAAGAAAAATCAAAATGGGATCAGAGAAAAGAACAAGAAGCAAAGGAAAATAACAGAGCAGGAGATACAGAAGTCAGAAAGGATTTTATTGAAAAATATTGTTACATTAACAGAAAATTGGCTGGCCAGCAGTTCCAGGCAGTAGTGGCCCTGGGATAAGACATTTTGAATACTGACCCTCATATTTATAATTATTCTCTTTTTCTTTATTCATTTTCCTATCTTTCCTTTCCCTTCTATTCTCTTTACCTATTCTATTCTCAAAGATTTTCCTTTAAATGATTCCCGTTGCCCTTTTCTTGTCTTGCTGCTCTTATTCCCAGGTCCTATGTCTCTTATCTTTTTTTATTTTTGTCTTTTCAAATTTTTGTCACTGTGGTAGTGTGGCAGGTAGTGGGGAGGGATTTTCTTTAAAACACAGGCCAGTCAGCTGTTCAGGGAAACAAAAGCAGTTTTTATTCTGTCCTAGTTTGTTAAACCTTCACAAAGCCAAATCCAGATCAGATAGCAGTGATTTTACTGAATCTCATTGAGGCCGTTCGCCTACTGGTGATATACTAAATGTTCACAGCATCTTGACCTTTATACCAAGGCACACACTTGTTTCATCACTTTGGATACAAAGGGTGTTCCTTGATCTGTGAGGATCTTGTTGGTTATTCTTACCCGTGAGAATACTTCCAAGAGGGCATTTGCGATTGTAGTAGTCTTCATATTCCTTAGCGCAATGGCCTCCAGGTATTGGGTAGAGTAGTCCAGTAGAACTGACATATACTTGTGACCTTGGGTGGTTTTCTCCAAGAGTCTTACCAGACCCAAGGCCACTCTTCCCAATGGGATCTCAATGATGAGCACAGGCACTAGAGGGGCAGGTCAGACTCTGGCAGGGTTATGAAGTTGGGCATGACTTGCAGTACAACTGCACCTGTTTATGGACCCCAGGCCAGAAAAATCAGGCCAAAACATGCTTTAGTGTTTTTTCTACCCTCAGGTATCCCCCTAATAAATGGCTATGGCCCAACAATAACACCTGACGATAATAGTTCCCAGGCCCTATCAGTTGTTCTACCACTTCCCCCTCTAGGGCGCCCTCGAACATTCTGTATAACAAATCTCTCTTTAGCACAAAATAGGGAAAGGTTCTTGCAGGGGACTCTCTGTTACTTACTGGTACCCCATTCACCTCCAAAACCAACTCATCCTCTTGCTTGGCCCTCCTGAAGCTCCCTGGATCTTCCCCCAGTGCCCACTCTGGGAAGGAGATAATTTTATTTGGGTCACTATCGCTGAGCCCAGAGATATCCCCAAGGTTTTCTTCCCTAGGCTTTCCCTTCCTGGATCCCTCCCCCATAACCGCTCGTAGATTCTGTTGCTAGCATAGCTTTTCCCAGGACACCAACTCCAGGACTTAGCAGGCTTGGGATTATCGGCACATAGATCTGGGTCTTCCAGAGGGAAAATTTCTGGGAAATCTTCCTGGTCTGACTTAGCAGAGCCGTCAGTTAGCCAGGCCCATATCACTCCGAAGTTTGGGTAGTCTCAGCTGATCACCAATAGATATAGGAGCCAGGGCAGCAACGTGACCTCAAACATGGCTTGCCCTGCTGGAGTTTTAAGTGAAACCTTTGCCGTTGGATACTGCCTCTGGTCTCCATGTACACAGGCCAGTGTTACAGTCTTTGCATAGTCAATTTGAAATCAGATTACGGTTTCCCGGCAAATGAGGGGCCACACACTCCCGGAGTCTATCAAGGCCTGGAGATGGGTTCCCTCCAGTTACAGCCACTCCCATGCAAGATCCTTTAAATGATAAAAGAGAGAGGTTCCTCTTTCTTAAGTCCCCCCTTCCTGAATTGCTGGCGGTAGGACTCTGGGGTGCAGCCAGCCCATTCCAGGATGGCAGCCTTGACAGCTGTATACATAGCTCGCCCATCTGGGGTGGCATCCTGGAATGCAGCCTGACTGCTGCCTGTCAGCAGATGCCCCTAATAAGTAGTCCACGTTGCCTCTGGCATCCAGCCATGCAAGCAGTTTATTAGAAGTTCACAGAAAAGTGGTCTGGTTCATCTTCTGCCGTCATTTTAAGAAACGCTCACACTGGAGGGTGGAGTTGTGGTCTCTGCAAGTATTCCAGCTCCAACCAACTTTTAACGGCTTCTAGTGGCCAAAACAAAGCCTGCCTGTCCGGCACTGACTATACCTTCTTCAAGCTCCCTAACTAGGGAGAGGCTAACTTTCTTAGCCCATACAAACAAAAAAAGACTGCCCTGTTGTAGAGACCTAGCCCTGAAGGGACGTGGATTTGCCCTCCGTCACATGGTTAGAGGAAAACCCCAAGCTGCTACCATGTGTGATAGTATGGCGTGCAGTGGGAAGGGGTTTTCTTTGAAACACAGACCAGACAGAATTCATGGAAACAAAATCAGCTTTACTTCTGTCCCAGCTTGTTAAATCTCCACACGCTGGCTCTCCCAGCCCTTCCTCCACTCCAGTTAAAATTCCTACATCAGAACTTCTTTGCACAGCTGGCCTTGGAAGGACTTCTGCCTCCACGGGCCTCTCTCCCTCCTGAAACCTGCTGGGTTCTTAACCTCTTCCTGTGAGCCACGCCCTCCAAACTCTAAACTCTGGGCTTCAGACTGTCTTAAAGAGGACTGCTGATATTCTCTTTGGAGAGGGATGGGTAACATTCTATAGACCTCATCACAGCCGCCTTTTTCTAACACTTAGCTTGAGCTACCTGCCACATAGTCCAGCAGATAGTTTGAGCTAAGTGTTAGTAAAAGGGGTCCTTTGTTTCTCCTTCCCTTCCCCCACTCCCCCTCTTGCTGATGTGCTCATAGCTCCCCTCCCCAATTCATCCACAGATAGCGTTCTCCAACCTGCTCTCACTCACTGCTCAGCTCCTCGACTCTTACGCCTACAACCCTCTTTCCTTTCCACATCTTTACTTTCCTCCACCCCTCCCTCCTCTGTCTTCCACTGCTTCCCTCTTCCCAGGATCAGCGATACCCTTAAACAAAGTAGGTAGTCATCCAGAGCAGCAAACTTTGGCGAGTGACAAAAAATGCCCCCCCCAAAAAGCCAGCCTCCAATCTCCCACCCCCACCATTACTGCTGCTGGCACCTCTCTCCAGAACCAGAAGCAGCGGGCAACGGCAATAAACCAGGAGAGAAGCACAGCACAGAGGGAAGCTCGTGAACTCCTGCACGCTGTGCTCGGACCGTGCAGCCCATCCGCCGCAGACGTCCGTTTTGCATCAGAGCAGCACGTGTGGGGGGGGGGGGGTTCAGCAGCTTCCCTCTTTATTCCTATCGCCACCTCTGCCAGTCCTAGAGCATAGTAAGGGCGAAGGCGGCAAGAATGAGAGCTGCGCATGGTGCCTAATATCCTTGCACTGACTCCGATCCGTCCCCTTCTTTTCCTGCACTCCATCACATCTGTGTCTTTCATCTGTCCTTTCTCGTTCCCCACCCTCCTATACTTCATCACCCTGTGCTGCCTCCTTCAACCTTTCCCTGCATCTCCCAGCCGTCCATTTTCTCTTCCTCTCCTCCCCCTCCTTCTGTGAGCTGCCCATCTCCTTCCTGTTTACAGGAGACGGGCAGCAGGGAGGGACAGATCCTACTTTAGCCCTTCACCGACCTTGCAGCCCACACGTCCACCACTGCTCTTTGCAAGTATAAACAGAGGCCGAGGGCAGGCAGAACCAGTGCATTTGGTCTAGAAAAAAGGCTCCAGTACTCATATATAGGGCTCTTTCATTAATACATGAGGACCATGGTCTGTTCTAGTAGACCGTGAAAAAGGTACCAGTACTCCGTACCACCGCATAACCCCTCTAAATAAAAAAACCCTGGGCAGAACCATCCTTGGGCAGCAGTGAGGGATGCCGCAAATCAAGGAAAGAGCCTCAAGGGCCCTTATTTCACAGTAATCCTGTCCGCTCTCTGATGGGATCCGTTCTAAGAGGCAGCTCTGAGCTATAGTTCACTTAGGAACTAGCGTGGCAGTGTAAGCATCTAGCACAAAGTCCAGCATACAGTGCAAAAAAGACAATATTGTTACAGAGCCAATCTAACTGAGAAAGGCTGCTAGAAAAGCGTGTGTGTGTGTGTGTGCGTGCGTGTGAAGGTTGGAAGAGTTGTACATGGGGCACCAGCACTAAAAAGACATTCTACCCTGTACAAAAGACAGACAAGGGTTTCTTACCTGATCAGAAAACAAAGCAGACATTTCCCTCCCGTTTCCCTTCTAAATTCTGAAGCTGCTGGGATGGATTCAGGCTGCTGATTTCCCTGTTGCTGTAAAGATAAGTAAGACAGGAGGTGGCCAGGCTGATTCCTCAGGGTCTCCAGTAAAAGTCCCTCTTCTCCTCCTGTGCAGATCTGGGGATGGGGCCTGCTTGCAGAGATTTCTAGCCCTACCGAGGCAGAAAGTTTCTGCTTTTATTCTGCTATTGCAGCCCTGCAGATATTAAAACAAGGGAAAGCAGGCAGAGCATGCGCAAAGCACCCAGCAAAGGTCACGTTGGGGGACTCCACTTCCTTAAGGTGGATTTATATAGACAGCAAATAGCTGCTGCATGTCTCCAGGTAGGAGGAAGAAGTCGAGACCTGGTTTAATCCTGTTGCATCGTGTAATTTTTCTGCGTTTTGGAGAAATGTTTATGTTTATGCTCATTTCAACAAGCCCCATCAAACCAGCTTGAGGTAAACACAATAAAGTATGTGAAGCCCATTACAGCATCTAGATCCAAAATGAGACAGTCCCAATTTCTTGGCTATTTTACCAAAGACTCATGAGTCAGTGAACAGGGAGCCTTTTGTCAAATACGTTCAAGTCGGTGGTAAGAACAGCCATACCAAGTGAGATGAAGATCTATCGAGCCCAACATCCTTCTTCGAAACACATCAAGTTTGAAAAGCAGCCACATTGGACTGGGGGGTTCCAGAAATATAATTCCCAACCCCTGCCAAAAAAAAAACAACCTGATGCCTGTCTATGGAAGGAGTTCCAGTTTCTATAGCACAGTGAAACATTGCAGTTAGGGAATTCCTCCTTTCAAACTCTCTCTCTGGACCTACTAAACTGCCCTCACCAACAAAAAGTGTATTCTCAATTGCCCAACCACCCCACAAACTGCCCTTCTCCCAAAAAATACTCTTTCACAACTGCCCTACCAGCCCACCAAATGTCCCCATCATGAAAAAAAAATACACCAACGCAACAATCTCACCAACCTGCAAATTTCCCCTCCCCTAAAAAATATGGGCACGATATTCAAAGGGATCAACACGAATGGTAGACCTGCTGTGTTTATCCCCTTGTCCGGAAAATTCAGCAACACCAAGATGGCTGGTGCCTTCACAATGCAGCCCAACGCTATCCGATTAGCGTTCTGGGGGCGGAACAAGGGTAGCACTTAGCAAGAACTGGGCAGCGGCGATGTTCAACGCCGCCCTATTAATCACAACACAGCTAAAGTCAGAAGCAGCAAAGGCTGGCCTAACGTGCACCATTGGGCAGCAGCTGAATATCCCTGTTGTCTGGTTAGCTTCATCACGGTCTGGGCAGCCCAGATGTTCGATACCGGGACCCAGATATGGCACCAGCGTTCAACATCTGGCTCTAATGTTCAGTGACGGCAGCAGTAGCTGACTGCTTTACCAGCGCTAGCCATGTCACGTAATATCAGATCCGACACCTCTGCAACTACCCCTACGACAATAAACAAAGAACCTCCCGCAGATGCCCCACAACCTTGAAAACAGCCCCACCCTAGAAAATATACAAACATAGAAATATAACGACAGAAAAAGACCACATGGCCTATCTAGTCTGTCCTTCCATATCAACAACTACAACAGTTCCCTTTTTACCTTTAGAGATCCTCTGTGTTTGCCCCATGCTTTTTTGAATTCAGTTACTGTCCTCATCTCTACTACCTCCACTGGGAGACTATTCCACGGATCCACTACTCTTTCCATAAAGAAATATTTCTGCATATCACTCCTGAATCTATCTCCCTTCACCCTCATCCCATGTCCCCTCGTAGCAGAACTTGCTTTCAATTGAAAGAGGCTCTCCCCCTGTACATTTATGCCACAGAAGTATTTAAACGTCTCAATCATATCACCTCTATCCCGCCTTTCCTCTAAGGTGTACATATTAAGATCCTTAAGTCTGTCCTCATATGCTTTATAATGAAGACCACTAACCATTTTAGTAGCCACCCTCTGCACCGACTCCATCCTGTTCACATCCTTTTGAAGGTGCGGTCTCCAGAATTGCACACTATACTCCAAATGAGGTCACACCAAAGACTTATACAGAGGCACTATCACCTCCTTTTTTCTGCTAGCCATTCCTCTCCATATGCACCCATGAATTCTTCTAGCTTTTGCCATTGCCTTTTCTATCTGTTTAGCTACTTTAAGATCATCAGACACAACCACGCCTAGATCCCGCTCTTCTTTATTGGACAAAAGTACTTCACCCCCTCTACTATATTACTACCTTGGATTGCTGCAGCCCAAATGCATGACCTTATACTTTTTAACATTAAATCCCAGATGCCAAATTCTAGACCATTCTTCAAGCTTAGCTAGATCCCTCCTCATGTTATCTACACCTTCCTGGGTGTCTACTCTATTGCAGATTTTGGTATCATCCGCAAAGAGGCAAACCTTACCCGATAGACCTTCCGCTATATCACTAACAAAGATGTTAAAAAGAATTGGACTAAGGACAGATCCCTGGGGCACACCACTGGTAACATCCTTCTCCTCAGAGTGAGCTCCATTTACCTGTACTCTTTGTTGCCTCCCACCCAACCAATTTCTAACCCAAGCAGTAACTTTAGGGTGCTCAGTTTGTTTATAAGTCGCCTGTGAGGATCAGTGTCAAAGGCTTTACTGAAATCTAAATAAACCACATCTAGGGCTCTCCCTCGGTCCAACTCCCTGGTCACCCAGTCAAAGAAATCAATCAGATTTGTCTGACAAGACCTGCCTCTGGTGAATCCATGCTGCCTCGGATCCTGTAATCTGCTGGACTCCAGAAACCTCACTATTTTCTCTTTCAGCAGCGTTTCCAATAATTTACTCACCACCGAAGTTAAACTAACCGGCCTGTAGTTTTCAACCACATCCTTACTTCCGCTTTTGTGTAAGGGCACCACATATGAGCCTCTCTCCAGTCCTTTGGCACCACTCCCGACTCCAACAAGGCATTGAAAAGGTCAGTCATTGGAGCTGCTAGAACGTCCCCAAGTTCCCTTCCGGTCCCATCGCTTTGTCTACTTTAAGTTGAGATAGTTTCTCATGAACACAGTCTTCTGAAAATTGTTCAAGATGTCCCTCGCTTCTGTTCCCATTTGTGGGTGTTTTCTGAGGTCCTGCTCCTGGTTCTTCATCTGTGAACACAGAACAGAAATATTTGTTAAGCAATTCCACTTTATCCTCATCAGCTTCTACATATTCCTCCCCTTCACCCTTGAGTCTGACAATACCACTTTTGCCCTTCCTCTTCTCACTAACATATCTGAAAAATGTCTTATGCCCCCATTTTATTGCATTGGCTATTTCCTCCTCTTTTTGAATCTTTGCTTTTCTGACTACTTTGCTGGCTTCTCTAAGTTTTTCCAAATATAGATGCCTGTCTTCTTCTCTCTGTGATCTCTTGTATTTCATGAAGGTCTCCCTCTTTTTTCTTCACCTTTTCAGCTACTTCTTTCAAAAGCCATAGCGGTCTCCTTTTCCTTTTACCTTTATTTACCATTTTAACAAAAAGGTTGGTTGCCCTTAAAATATCCCCTTTCCGTTTTGCCCACTGTTTTTCTACATCCCCCAGCTGTTCCCATCCCGCTAATGACTCCCTGAGGTATTGGCCCATCTTGGCAAAGTTAGTTTTCATAAAGTCTAAGACTCTCACCTTTGAATGGATTCTAACAGCCCTAGTCGTAATACTGAACCACACCATCTGGTGATCACTGGATGCAAAATGATCTCCCACTATAACATCAGAAACATTTTCACCATTGGTAAGCACCAAGTCCAGTATGGCCCCTTCACGTGTGGGTTCTGTTACCAATTTCCTGAGTAGTTCTCCCTGTAGAGAATCCAGGATCTCCTTACTTCTAGATGATACTGCAGCAGGATTGTGCCAATCAACATCTGGCATATTGAAATCTCCTATCAGTAGCACATCCCCTTTCCTACCAATGCTGTGTATATCTTCAATTAACTTTTTGTCCACCTCGTCCTCTTGTGAGGGAGGTCTGTATATCATGCCAATGCAAATAAATTTCTCTTTCCCTCTTTCTAGTTTAACCCACAATGCCTCCTCTCTCCCTTTTAAGCTCTGTAATTCCAAAGCTTTAATAGTAGTTTTTACATATAGTGCCACTCCTCCTCCCCTTATTCCTCCCCTGTCCTTTCTGAATAAAGTATAGCCAGGTATAGTTACATCCCAGTCATGGTTTTCTGTGAACCATGTTTCTGTAACTGCCACTAAATCCAAGTCCGCCACTCCCACCAAAGCTTCAACATCAGGGATCTTATTGCCCATGCTACAGGCATTTATACACACTGCTTTCCATATATTACCCCTGTTACCCATTTCCATAAAGGTATTTAATGTATCACTTTCCTGGGGGCTTTCACTTACCTGGGGGCTTTCTTCACCCATCCCCAATGAATCTAGTTTAAAGCTCTCTTCAGTAGATTAGCCAGTCTACTACTGAAGATGTGTCAACCTTTCTTGGACAGATGGACACCATCTCTGCTCTGCAACCCTTGGAACAGCATCCCATGGTCTAGGAAACCAAAATGCTTTTGATGACATCATCCACGCAGCCATGCATTCATCTCCAGGATGCGAGCCTCTCTGCCTTGGCCTTTACCCTCAACAGGGAGTATTGAAGAGAACACCACCTGTGCACCTAACTGCTTCACCCTCTGTCCCAGAGCCATGAAGTCACTTTTGATATGCTCAGAGGGATACCTGGCAGTATCGTTTGTTCCAACATGGATTAGCAACATTGGGTAATAGTCAGTGGGCTTGATGAGTCTCGGCAAACTCTCTGTAACATCTTGGATTTTGGCACCAGGCAGACAGCATACCTCTCTGGACATCGAGTCTGGTCAGCAGATTTGTCTTTTCACAAAAAAAACCCCCATCCTGCCATATCTAAGCAGCCATTGCGCAGATAGAACTAAAGAAACACAAAGAGCAGGAGACGTCGGATGAGATAAAACTTCTTTATTGTAAAGGGACCCCAACGCGTTTCGGCAACGCCTTCCTCAGGGGGAGTATCTCCAATTATCTCTTAATAGGCAAACAGAATAAATAAATAATTAGAATGATATATGATAATAATAATTAAAAGTGTAAAACAGTAAAACAATAGGACACCTGGCATGCTCCCCTCTGTGTGTGGCAGATAGAACTAAGAAATGTTTGCAGACCCTGCCATTTTGATACTGATGCTGTATCACTTTGTTAACAAGACCTATAGTATATCACCCTGAGACAAATTTAGAGGCATGGTTACTGAAGCCTACTAAGCATGTGGTAGCCATTAGCACGAACAAATAGTAGCAGCTACTGTGGGCATCATTAGGCAGCACAGAAAGGGCAGAAGGTAGGCAGAGAATGCTCCTGTACGGTTAACACACGGTACGCCAGTGTGGCTCGTGCTGATGTGTCAGATAGCGTGGAACACTTAACACTAGCTCACGAGGAGGAATTAAGTGCACCCATGATAGCTGCACTCTACTGAACGTATGTTAAAGAGCCAGAAACATTTTCCCCTTGGACCAATCATCACACAAGTGAGCCAATCAAAGTCCAGCAAGTCCGTTCCCATGCATGACAGAAGCTGAGGTACCCGTGGGCGGAGTTGGTGAAACGAGAGCCTTGCCATCATTTCTTCCTATCGCCACCAGGTGCAACGGGACATGAGGAATCAGGTTAGGATTTACAAATGAGAGATAATCGTGGAGAGCCTCGGGGGGGGGGGGGGACGTTAAACATCATTGCTGTCCTACCATACAGTGATGGGAGTCATTGATTGCACAAATGTAGTACTCATCACACCTGGTGACAGGGCATTAGCACTTTCATTCCTTGTCTGTGCTGATGGTCTGTGATATGAACAAAAGGATTGCGCAAGAGAAACAACTGCTCAGAGCTGCAGGCAGAAGAGATCCCTAATGGCCTTTATGTAAATGCGGTTTATTGAATCCAAAAACAAATACAACGCCCAGACAAATACATCACAGTAAACGAACCCTTTTAAATATTTCCCCTCGTCATCCCCCCTCCCCCAATCCTCCTCTTGGCCCGGTCACTCCCAAACCACACTCTCTCAATTTAACATCCACTGTCTCCCACTGGTGCATCTTCTGATGTTTTTTTGCCATCCTTGTAATAAAGCTAGGTCCGTAATAGTAGCATTTCCATTCAGCTCTTATGGACGAGCACCCAACAATGCATCCACTGCCGTTTTCAGTTCTTCTGCTCAGAAAGAGAAGCTACTTAGCTGTAACAGTGGTTCTCTATGGACAGCAGGATAAATCAGCCATGCTGTTGAATGATGTCTTCCTGTCAGTGCTGGGTTAGACTGCTTTCCCAGTGTTCAGAAGAAAACTCTGGGTATGTGAGACTCGAGCAATGCGTCGTGTGTGACTTATGCTCCTCTTCCTCAGTCCCTTTCAGAGCTTAGAAAATTTCAATAACTTCAACCAAAAGGGCAGGTGGGAGGGATTATGTGTCCGATTTATTATGCTGTCCACGGAGAACCTCCATTACAGGCAAGTAACCTCTCTTTCTCCATGGACAAGCAGGATTTAATCAGCCACAAAGATGGGCAATTCCCAAGTTGATGGTGCAAGAACAGGAAAGGTTTTCAAATTGCTACTGTAGAGCTCTTGCAACCGGGCCACATTACTGGGGTAGGTTGAAGTAAATTCATATTTTCAATTTGAAGGGAAAGAAAGCAGAATCCCGAGTAGCAAGATACATCTCAGACTGATGCATGATTGGAAGCACGCACCGTTCCTGACTCATGCTCACTGAGGGGAAAATAAACAGCCATCCCAGATAAGCTTATATCTAGATTTCCAGAGAAAAGGAACCACAGTTGGTTGGTTGGTTGGGGGAGGAACACAGGTAGGAAAGAAGGATAGTCTGATCTCACTCAGCATATTCCAGAAGGCACCCCACAGAGCCAGGCACCAGCGTTTTTCAAGGGGAGAATGCAAAAGAACAAGGAAAAACGCTGGTGCCTGGCTCTGTCATATATACCTTATATGAATATGTGCTTATTTTGTTATAGAAATTTGTGATTGGGGTAGGTTGGCGTTTCTAAGGGTGTTGGTATTCAGTATATTTCTAGTTTACCCTTTGGCAGTCAGTTGGTTGAATGTGCAAAACTTAACCCATTTGGAGAAATTGCCCCCACGAGTGTGGGACTTTTCTACGATTTTCCTGTAGGTCTTCTCAGCTTCTCCAAGTCTGCTACTCTCGCCTCCAGAGATCAGACTTATTCTCTGAGAGCCAGGAACTCTTTGCATCAAGTGCACACATTTGCTTCCCACTAACTGGGAGATAATCATACATATGGCAGTCGATGAAAAATACCTTGAGTATCAAGTGCTGACGATTAGCTGCAATTTGTTGCACTTTGTTGCAGTTGTAGGATACGTCCGCTGGACTGGCTTGTTTAGTTACCATTGACCAACACCTCCTTTCAGGCTTTGTAACCTCAGATCCCTTTGCCTCTTCTTATGGATAACAATAAATTATTACTGAACAAGAAATTACATGTTCCCTTCGGCTGCTGCAGCTAGTGTAAAGATCTTTGCAGTTTTGTTTTTGTAACTGGAGCCGATGTTTCTTTTATAGTTTTTGTTTATAGAGAAATCCACAATCTCACCAATTCGGTTTGAGGACTACTATATAAAAGGACAGACATCCAATGCTTAAACACTTCACCCTGAATAAAGGCAGGAGCATAGTGGCTGAAACCTCAGCTCCATTTATGAAGACACAGCATGACCCGAAAAACTGCCATCTTATAAAAGTGCCCTGCAATAGGCTTACAATACAATGACAAAATGGATAGCAAGCCAGAAAATTATTACATAAAACATGGGTTGATAAAGGACAGACTACTAGACTAACATTAAACAGACAGTATAAGAGCAACATCAATAAACTTATAACTGTTCAGTGCACCTGCTCTCGACCCCCAGTAGGAAAAAGATGGGAAAACATGGATACCTCCCCTTCAGTCTCTGTATCACAGAAACTGTTACTACTGATGCGTACCTCTATTCAATTTCTATGGGATAATTTTTCAAAGGCTTTTACACAGGCAAAAGTACAATTGATCTTCCTAACTCAGCTATATTTGGCTAAGTGAACTGCAGATGTACTACCATATTTGCAGCATTTACCTCATACTTTTCCAGTAGTAGATCAAGGTGAGTTACAGTCAGGTATAGTAGGGATTTCCATGTCCCTGGAGGACGTACAATCTAAGTTTGTACTGGAGGGTTAAGTGACTGCCCAAAGCCATAAGGAATACTAATGGGATTTGAACCCCAGTCTTTCTGGTCCAGGCTGCTGCCCTAACCACTAGACTACCCCTCCACTGCACCTTTGGCCACTTAGGAAAAATAGGTACTCCTGGGGGCATTCTGGGGGCCTGGCTGGCCAAAGCATATGTGTATTTCTATTTAAAAATATAGACGAAATAGACATGCCACATGCCAATACTGCGCACCTCCTATCTCATGATTCAACACCTTGCAATGGTATGCACACACCTTTAGCCCGGGGGCATAGACAAGGGTGGACCTGCATGGGCCATGGACCATCTCCTTGGCATCAATCCAACTCAATCAGCAGCAGCATAACAATCAAATGAAATGCGAACCAGAGGCAATGCCAATATTCACACTGCCTTCAGTCCACCCATGTTAATACCAGACCCTACCAAAAAATTGGTCCTGGCTGCACCACCTCTTTAGCCACATCAGCAGCTCTACAAGCCCAATATACTACCTTGTCTTTGAATATCAGATGGATTGGTACCATGCATGTGCATGAACAGCTGGGTACTCTAATGTTAATTTATCCAAATTTCACCATCTCATTTTGTTACTCTGATGGATAAATTCCTTCATACTCCATTTGTTACTACCAATGGAGTCTTCTTTTAGTTTCAATATCTTCATTGATAGACACTGTCCATCTAGTCCTTATATCACCCAGCCAATTGTTTCTAGTGATAGATACCGCCTTTCAGAATATATATCACCAAGTCACTTTGTTATCAATGACCAAAAAGACTTGTGAAGAGGAGTTTTGTGAGCATAGCAACACTGGCTAATCTTCCACCAGTGACGCTGTGCTCAAGTCACTCCCCTGGCTCCCTGTTTCCACACCCAGTTCAAATTTCTCCTACTGACTTATAAGTGCATTCATTCTCCTGCTCCTCACTACCTTTCCTCTCTTATTTCGCCCTACATCCCACCTCACAATGCCGCTCACCTGGCAGATTCCTTTTATTTGTGCCCTTCTCTGCCACTGCCAAATCCAGACTTTGTTCATTCCACCTTGCTGCTGGAACAAACTACCCAAGTCGGTATATCAGGCTCCATCTCTGTCCCTATTCCAATCCAAACTAAAAGCCTTTCACTTCAAGGCTGCTTTTAGATCCTGATCCCACTTATATGTATCTTTATCATTCCCCTAGACTCACTCTAGTCCAGTGCTTTCCAAACTTCTATCCCACATGATCCACTTTTACAACTGAAAATTCATGTGACCCCAGATGATGAAATCAAACTGGGAGATCTCCAGCCTCCTTCCCCTCCCTCCACGCGTCTAAAGCAGAAAGACAGCAGCACAAGCTCCTTTGTGCGAGAATGTGCAGTGTGCATATACAAACCTCAGTTCTCAGCATGGGTTTGCAGTCTCAGGAAGCTTACCCATGAGGGGGCAAGAGCCTATGAATATTCACTGGCTCACAGGCCACATGCTGACTGGTGATTGCCACTATTTGGCATAGGTCACAGTGAAAGTCCAGAGAGAAGGGGAATGGCCATGTTTTTGTGACCCCATCCAATGATGATGTGACCCCATTTGGGGCCCTGACCCCCAACTTTGGGAACAACTGCTCTAGTCCTCAGTTCTTGCATCGTCTGTCTTGATTCGATTGTAAGTTCTTTAGAGCAGGGACTCTCTCTTACACATGTATGTACAGCCTTGTGTATGCCCTGTAGTGCTATACAAATGATAGATTAGTAATAATACCAATGCATCCCTTAGTTTCGACACTTGTGCCTTTATTACTCCTGAGGCACACTTTGCTTAAGTTTTCTAAGCCTGTCACATATACTGCTAGTGTTCTACATAGTGTTTGTAGTACACTAAGGAGCATGGTATCCTGAAATTTTTCTGATCAAATATGATGATACCTGAAACAATTTCTGTATCTCTATTATGTTTTCCTGGGCTTCAATTGTATGTCTTCAAACGTAGTTTTCTGTCTCATCATTTGGTAGGCTAGTACCCAGAGCTGCTGCATTTCTAAGCAAGATCATGTTATGGTAAGTTCCTGCTTCCCAATTACATCATGCCTTCTACCTGTTGGTTGTGGAATGTCACCTGGAGTTATAACTTCTTTATATGCGGCAATTCTACATGGGTCACGGTTGCTGGTGTGCCTTGTGACCTTGGACAAATCACATAACTATTGCCTCAGGTACAAACTTAGACTGTAAGCCCTCTGAGGCTTGCAAAATACTGCATCTGAATCTAATTCGCCTTCAGCAGCCAACAAAAAGGCATGAACTATAAAATCCCAGCATGCATCTGGTAGTGGGCAGGTGTTTTGTTTCCAGAACACTACTTTGTTGTGCTTCTCTGTAGCTGCCTCTTCTAACACTAACATACTGCATTTAGAGCAGAGACAAGTGAAGGCCTCTAATTCTATGCATTTTTCTATGCTTGCAGTCAGGTGTCTTGTGTGTCATTTTCCTACAACTCAGGCCCTGCTACTCTCCTCTTCTCCCCTCAGATATTCACATTTCAAGACCAGATGTATAGAGGCTACCAATCTTATGATTAGCAATAAAGCAAACAAAAGCCACAAGCCTCCACCAGGGTCCATTTGGACTCTCGTCTTCCACAGGACCGGCCTTTTCATTTTGTTGATCTGAATAAGAAAACTCTCAAGGGTTTCTTTGAAAATTTCGTAAATTCTCAAAATCTGAATCCACGACCTGCCCCACATCAATTCATATCTCAAATAGCAGTTGATGACATCCAGCCATAAAATTATACTCTGTTATTAGGTAGGCCTGAATTCATAGTGGCAGACCCAAGCCCACGGTCACTGTGCTCATGGCTGATGTTACCAAAATCATGGTTCAAGATACAGACCAGTTCTGCTTGTCCTTAATGATCATAACAAGGGCCTTTGCCCTGTATGAATTCCCTGGTGAAGATAAAGGAACAATTTATCATTGAAGCTCTTGTCACATTTGGTACATTTGAAGGGTTTCTCAGCATGGATCTTCTGGTGGCCCCTCAGCTCCGAGCTCCGTGTAAAGCTCCTCTCGCACTCAATGCACTTGTATGGTCGCTCCCCCGTGTGGATCCGCTGATGCCGTAGGAGGTCCGATGTATTCTTGAAGCTTTTCTCGCACTCTGTGCACCTGTAAGGTCTCTCCCTGGAGTGCGTCTTCTGGTGCTGCACTAGGGTGGAGCAGTGGCTGAAGCTTTTGCCACACTCCGTGCACTTGTAGGGTCTTTCTGCCGTGTGTATCTTCTGGTGCTGGATAAGAGTGGAGGCGTGGCTGAAGGCCTTCTCGCATTGGCTGCAGTTATACGGTTTTTCCACCTGGTGCATTCTCTGGTGCTTGTAGAGACCAGTGTTGCTGGTGAAGCTTTTGCCACAGTCCATACACTTCAAGAGTTGCTCCCCTGCATGGGCCTTCTGATGGATGAAAAGAATGGAGCTGGTGGTGAATGCCGCAGCACACTCCCTGCATTTGTACGGCTTGGCATCAAAGAAGAGTGCTGGGCTCGGAATGTTTGCGAAACCAGCCTCATGCTTCTGAAGGCCGCATGAGATCTCTCCAAAGGGTGTGTTCAGCCCGATGTCAGCACTTGGGAAGAGGGTGCAGCTCTCTCTCCCTGATGGAGTTTTGGACAAATGAAAGGTCTCCAAAGGACGCAGGTCTGTCACTGCTGTTACTGGAGTGCTGTTCTCTCCTGGAATAAAACAGAAGCTCGGTCATTTTCACCACTCAGGTCAGGCTTCCCCCAACTCCTACCAGGTTGTTTTCATGTTAAGGAGATCCCCGCTATCATGTCATCTCTAGGACAAAATGTTTTTATTCATTTTGCCCACTTACCCAGGGCAGAACTGGCATCAGTCTCATTTCCATCAGCGGCAGTGTAGGCATTATGATATGGCTCATCCACTTGCTTAATCCACAGAGAAATTTCTGGATCATAGACAGGGTCTGCGGTTATGAACAGTTAAGAACAAAATCATCAGAAACATAACATCTGCCCTAGGTTTCCAAATAAAGTACAGTTTTTGCTTTACTGGATCCCCCTCCTCCACAGTTCCTAGCTAGCAGGCCCAAAGAGGAGAGGAAGAGTCTCACCTAGCTTTCATTTTCCATTGCTCCCAGGGTATCTAAATTAGCACACACTTTTAACTCGTGTTTGAAAGCCTCCAGTGTCACATTCTCCTCACTTTCAAACATATCTGCCTTCACAGTGAGAAAGCCCTTCTCTGCTTTGGATTTGAATTCAGACTTTTTGTCCTTCTTGAGTAAAGATAAATAATAATGACTACAGTCCGTACTTTAATCACTCCCACCCTTTACGGTTCTAAATGCTGCTCTTAGCTAGACGTCATTTAGATGTCTAGCTAATAGCAGCATTTCTGTGCAAGCTTATTATTAGGCTTGTGCCAAAGGAATCAAAATTCTGGGGAAAGCAAAGTCCCAATAGTCATAGAACGTCAAAAACAATAAGTGCCCTGACAGATGAGGCCAACAGTCCACTGAGCCCAGAACCCTCACTTTGAAGTAGCCTGCAATACCCTAAAGTGAAAACCCACTCCCTCTTCCTCATGCCCAAAAGAAATGACAATCTCGCAATGCTACAGTGGTTGTATAGCCCCCACCCCACCCTTGAATCCTAAAAGTGTGCCGAGACAGAACCTGCCCCTACAGTAAGAAATCTGCATGTTAATTATTTACTTGATGGGAAAAATCAATATTAGAGTTAAAAGGATAAATACTCTCTCTATTTAAAATTCTGCATTTACTTTAAAATTCGCTTAAGAAATAGGCTAAGTAGCAAAATCTTTGGTTAGTATTTCATTCCACCCATCCACTCCAACCTGCCCCAGGCTCAATCTAGGTTTAAATTGGTGATTTTCATTAACAAGTGGTTAATTCTTAACAGATTAAAACTTTATTCTTGCAGTTCTTCTTGAACAAACAAAAAGCACAAAACATACCTAACCACCTTAAGGGACTTTATATTAAGTTTAAGTATTCCTACTCTATTAGCAACTTTAAATAACTAAATAACTCATCGATACTAAGATGCATAGAAGCAGTCCGGCAGCCAGATGGTACTATCCAGTCTTTCACCAGGTGCCATATCTATACCTCCCAATTGCTGAGAGGTCATGTGTGCACACTTTGTAAATAAGAGCCCCTTGCTCTCAGGGAATAAATCTGATTTCTGGAGGCTACAGCAGCAAACTTGGAGAAATTGAGGCAGAACGAGGTATACAGAGAATGCTAGGCCCTTATCCACTCCTGCCTGCAAAAAGTCTAGGACATACGGAATTGAAGCCACCAGCATTCTGACCATGTTTCCTCACACCAGGTTTCAAAAATACACCAGACTCGAATATAAGATAAAGAGATAGAATGTTTACGAGCTCTCAGCAAGGTAGAAATAACCTGAGTCAAATACCCCTTCTGCCTTAGCCTAGCCCTTCAAGAGCTAGGCCATAAGTGAGAATCAAATGCTCTTGAGGCATGAGAATCGGACCTTGTGAAAGGAAATTGATGATCACTGGCAGACAAGATCTGCGAGGCTAGTCCAGAGCCACCAGACCCCAATGAGCCTCTAATCTCTGGAGCAATCTGCCTATCAGAGGCCATTGAGGAAAGACATAAAGAAGGCCTTCCTGTGTGGCCAACGTTGAGCCAGAGGATCCAGGCATTCTTCTTTCTTGACGACTGAAGAAGCAGTTGGCTTTGGCATTTGAGGCAGTCACCATCAAGTCTATTATTGGAGTCTCTCAGCAATGAGTTTTGCTGTGAAATATCAACTCCTCCAAGGACTACTCAGCCAGATCAAACTGATGACGGCTGAGAAAACCAGCCTATACATTTTCTTTTCCCGACACATGCAACGCTGACAGTGATACTAGATTAGCTTCTGCCCAATGCAGAAGCGAAGATACTTTCTCCACCAGACAGCGCTTCCCGTGCCCCCCTGGCGATTGATGTAAACTCCCAAGAAGTTTCTCACCACCTTGTATCTCACCAGCGGAAGGAAAACCTGAAGCACCAAAAACACCGCTAACATCTCCAATCAATTGATGGACCAGTGACCCTGCGCTACCTGCAATAGGCAAGGAGCTCCCCAACTGGAGAGACTGGCATGTGTTGTCACCACTTTCCATTCTGGAGAATCCAGTGGCATTCCCCTCAACAGTTTAGTGGAGTCCAATCACCAGTCCAGAACAATCTTGACCTCTGGCGGAGCTATCAGATTCTTCACTAGCAGATGAATCTGCAGTGACCATCAAGACAACAGCAACCTTTACAAAGGACTCATGTGCGCCCTGGCTCAGGGCACTAGATCCAACATCATCGCTGTAGACCCCAAAATCTGGAGGTAATACCACACTGATGGAGCTTGCTGACTCAAGAATCAGAGAATCTAAGACTATAACTTCCTGGCTCTCTCCAGTGGAAGAAAAACTTGCCTTGACTTGTGTCAAACTGGGCTCCGAAATAAGTAAGATTCTGAGAGGGAACTAAATGGCTCTTGGTGAGATCGACTACCTGAGCCCTTGCATCAAGTACTCTTTGAGTGACTGCCCGACTTCCGACCAGTGACTTCACATGAATCCACCAGTTGTCCAGGAAGGGATGTACAAGTACTCCTTTGTGTCGAAGGGTGGCCGCTGAGGTGGGTATGTTTTTTTGGTTACTTTGGGGGTGTCTGTGTTAGACTTGTTTGTTCTCTCGAGGGTACGATTGTTTAAGAGTGTTGACTTTGCTTTTCTCTTTTCCTTTAGTGGCTTGCACATATTTTGGGAGGGGTTTCCTTGAAGAAGCTATCTCCAGCGAAACGCTTGGGTTGCCTTTCTGTGGCGTCAGGTGTGCTTCCCCCATTGGTTTTGTGTATACTGTGTGTGGGTCTTTGGGTGTGCCAGGCTGAATATTTAAAATTGAGATAAGTGGTTTTTATGTCTTGGTCTTGGCGCTTTAGAGTTGTTACTGTGTGCAATGTATAGTGTTTATGTTTTTGTAACAAAAAAAGTGAAAACAGTAAAAAAAAAAAAGTGAAGAGCAGTTTAATGATTGTTATGTATAGTTTTTAAGGGTTGGAAGGAGGTATAAAGAGCCTATGATGTGTTGAAAGGTTGGCTTCTTGGTATTGAAGCTGGGTTGTGTTACCTTGTGCTCTGAGGCTCCGTTTCTTTCTTCCCACTTTTAACGGTTTTGTCAATGTCTTACCAATGTTAGTTTAATGTTTGTTAGTACCTGATGAGAGATTTGGTGGAGTGATTATAGTTTTTTGCATTGTCATTATGTTTTTCACTCTGATATTGACCAGCAATTTTTTGTGAATACACAATAGGGGATAAGCAGAGCCAACCCATCCACTACACAACCCTAGGTGGTGGCCTAGGGCAGCAGATCTCCGTGAGCAGCACAGCACACCTGGCCTGCTGCCCCCTCATGCTGAGCCGAGCAACCACCTCCCGCTACCACCAATACCAGTGGCGGGGTGAGCTCAGCAGCAGCAGCAGCAGGCTATATGCTTCAGCAAACTTGGCCTACTGCTTCTGAGCCGGGTCAGAAGCAGCAGGCCATGTGTGCCGAAGTACATGGTCTGCCGCTGCTGCAGAGCGGCTCCCCGACCCCGCTGCCAAAATCAGTGGCAGCTCGGCTCAACATGGGGAAGGGGGAGAGGGCACGTAGGGAGGGGCAGCATGCCTGGGCTTCTACCTAGGGCGGCAGAAACCGTAGGTCAGCCCTGGGGGTAAGAGGAAGGTGTCAGAGAAATCTCACAAACTCCAAAACATAACTTTCATGAATGACTACCACCACCCACTGATCAGACATTATCTTGATCCCAGCAAAGTAAAAGCAGCGCAGCAGCCCACCCACTGGCACCAGCTCCTTCTGGGTCCCCCTCACTTCACTGTGGCTTTATGGAGCCGGCCCTGGCCCCAGCTGCAGCAAAATATCCTCTCCCATCTCCTCTACTACCCCAAAAGGACTAACCCCTGGAGGGTGAGTGAGACAGCTCGGTATCTACAATAATCCCAAATTACCCATGTCTACCAATAGCCAAATTAATATGAATAAAATACAGTCTCTAAAATGCTTGTATGCAAATGCTAGAAGTCTACAAAACAAGATGGGAGAGTTAGAATATATAGCACTAAACGAGAGGTTAGATATGATTGGAATATCAGAGACATGGTGGAAGGAGGACAACCAGTGGGACACTGTGATACCTGGGTACAAACTATATCGAAATGATAGAGCTGATCAAATTGGTGGAGGGGTTGCGCTCTATGTTAGAGAGGGCATTGAATCAGAAAGGATTAAAGTTTTGCAAGAAACAAAATTTGCTGTAGAATCTCTATGGATTGAAATTCCATGTAAAAAAGGGGAAGGCGATGGCAGTGGGGGTGTACTATCGTCCGCCTGGCCAGAATGAACAAATGGATGATGAAATGCTCAAAGACATCAAGGAAGCTAGCAAAAGTTACAGTGCAGTAATAATAATGGGTGATTTCAATTACCCCGGCATCGACTGGGTCAGTGTCACAACAGGACATGCTAGGGAGATAAAGTTCCTAGATGAAATAAATGACTGCTTCTTGGAGCAGCTGGTTCATGAACCGACCAGAGGGGAAGCAATATTAGACCTAGTCCTTAGTGGAACACCAGATGTAGTGCAAGAGATAAGGGTGTTGGGGCCACTTGGCAATAGTGATCATAGCATGATCGCCTTTGATTTAATTAGTGGAGGAGGGATAGTAAGGAAATCCACAGTACTACCCTTTAACTTTCGAAAGGGAGACTATGATAGAATGAGGAAAACAGTTAAGAAAAAAAACTAAAAGGAGCAGTTGCAAAGGTTAAAGACGTACATCAAGCTTGGGTGTTGTTGAAAAATACTATCTTGGAAGCCCAGACCAGCTGTATTCCACGCTTTAAGAAAAGTGGAAGGAAGTCTAAAAAATTGCCAGCATGGTTTAAAGCTGAGGTCAGAGAGGCTGTTGTTGCCAAAAAAGCATCTTTCAAGAAATGGAAAAAAGAGCCAAATGATGAAACCTGGAAACAGCACAAGCACTGGCAAGTCAAATGCAAGGCATTGATAAGGCAGGCAAAGAGAGAATTTGAGAAGAAGCTTGCTGCGGAAGCAAAAACGCGAAATAAAGACCTTTTCAAGTACATTCGTAGCAAAAAATCCGTGAGAGAGTCAGTTGGTCCATTAGATGATAAAGGGGTTAAAGGAGCACTAAGAGGCGACAAGGCGATAGCGGAGAGACTGAATGAATTCTTTGCTTCGGTCTTTACTGAGGAAGATGTAGGGATGTTACCCACGACTGAAGTGGTATTTAAAGGTGTGGAAGAATTGAAGGAAATATCGATACATCGGGAAGATGTCTTACAACTATTAGATAAACTGAAGAGTAGCAAATCACCCGGGCCGGATGGTATACATCCAAGGGTGTTGAAAGAACTGAAATTTGAGATTGCAGACCTGCTATCAGTAATCTGTGAACTATTATTAAAATCATCTCTAATACCTGAGGATTGGAGGATCGCCAATGTAACACCAATTTTTAAAAAGGGTTCGAGGGGTGATCCGGGAAACTACAGACCGGTGAGCCTGACATCAGTACCGGGAAAAATGGTAGAAACCATCATAAAGAATAAAATTACTCAGCATATAGATAGTCATGACCTAATGGGAGACAGCCAACATGGCTTTAGACAAGGAAGATCTTGTCTTACTAATCTGTTATGTTTTTTTGAAGGAGTGAATAAACAGGTGGACAAAGGTGAGTCGGTTGATATTGTGTATCTGGACTTTCAGAAAGCCTTTGACAAGGTCCCTCATGAGAGACTTTTGGCAAAACTAAAGAGTCATGGGATAGGAGGCAGTGTACTACTGTGGATCAGGAACTGGTTAAAAGATAGAAAGCAGAGGGTAGGGCTAAATGGCCAATTTTCCCAATGGAGAAAGGTGAATAGTGGTGTACCCCAGGGATCTGTGCTGGGTCCGCTGCTTTTTGACATATTCATAAATGACCTGGAAAGTGGAATAACGAGTGAGGTTATCAAATTTGCTGATGACACAAAACTATTTAAAGTTGTTAAAACCCAGGAGGATTGTGGAAAATTGCAAGAGGATCTTGATAAATTGGAAGACTGGGCATCAAAATGGCAGATGAAATTTAATGTGGAGAAGTGCAAGGTTATGCACCTAGAGAAGAACAACCCAAACTATGGTTACACGATGCAAGGTTCCACATTAGGAACCACCACCCAAGAAAAAGATTTAGGCGTCCTTGTGGATACCATGTTAAAACCCTCGGCCCAGTGTGCAGCGGCGGCCAAGAGAGCAAATAGAATGCTAGGTATGATAAGGAAAGGAATGGAAAATAAAACAAAAGATATTATAATGCCTCTATATCGTTCCATGGTGAGACCGCACCTTGAATATTGTGTGCAATTCTGGTCGCCGTATCTTAAAAAGGATATAGCGATTTTAGAAAAGGTTCAGAGAAGACCCACCAAAATGGTAAAGGGGATGGAAGGCTACTCCTATGAAGAAAGGCTAAAAAGGTTGGGGCTCTTTAACCTGGAAAAGAGACGGCTGAGGGGAGATATGATAGAAGTCTATAAATTAATGAACGGAGTGGAACGGGTAAACGTAGATCGATTGTTTACCTTATCAGAATATAGAAAGACTAGGGGACATGCAATGAAGCTACAGGGTAAACTATTTAAGACTAATAAAAGAAAATATTTTTTCACTCAACGTGTAATCAAACTCTGGAATTTGTTACCGGAGGATGTAGTAAAGGCTGTTAGTGTAGCTGGGTTTAAAAAAGGTTTGGACAAGTTCCTGGAGGAAAGGTCCATAAACCATTATTAAGAAGGGACCCAGGATATCAATGCTTGAACCAATACAAGCATTGTGGAACCTGTGTCCCTTGGGGAAACTGCTAGGTACGTATGACCTAGATTGGCCACTGTTGGAAACAGAATACTGGGCTTGATGGACCTTGGTCTGACCCAGTATGGCATATCTTATGTTCTTATGTTCTTATGTTCACACTGGAGGTGCCACTTTACTACTCTTAGGCTTGTCTTCCAGAAGTCTGGTTGGCTTGGACTCCTCCAAGACCTTCACCGACTTTTCCAAAGCTTCTCCAAAGAGAAATGGAACTCAACCCAAAGGGGCTGCACCTAACTCGCCTACGTCTACTTTAGGAAGCAGGTGAAAGCTTGGCTTTTCTCCCATGCCTTTAATTCTGTGGCAACCGACTATCCAATCATTCACCCCACATCAAGACTACCTTGCTGCATACTCTGTAACCAATATCAGTACCATACTTTATTGAAGTTTATATATAATTTACCTTTAGTCTAGCCATCCACTTTTCCTATCGCCTTTGTCTTACCCATCTTACCTTTCCTATCGCCTTTGTCTTACCCATCTACCTGTCTACCAAGCCCTGATAATGCCTCACATCGACTTTGCAAATGCAATTCTATACGGACTCCCTCAAGCAACATTAAATACTCTCCAATTAGCGATGAACACTGCTGCCAGAGTACTTGAAGGAATATCAAAGACAGATCACATAACCCCAGTTCTAAAACGACTCCACTGGCTACCAACCAACGCAAGAATCCACTACAAGATACTGATCACTACATTCAAAGCCATAAACAACCAAGCACCATCAACCATTACCAACCTTGTACACTCACAGACCCCTAATAGATCCAGAAGATCAATTGCAATGAATACATTAGTAATCCCGAAACAAACAGTCAGATACACTAAGGAAACAACCAAAAGAGCCTTCAGTATCCACGCCCCAAAAACCTGGAATGCCCTCCCACTAGAACTGAGAGTTATAACCAGCTTAACACAATTCAGAAAGAGTCTCAAACACCACCTCTTCCTAAGCTATTTCCCAATCTAACCTTCGCACATGAAAATATCACAGACACTTTTCTGACCAAGACATTTCCCCAACTGATATCCAAATTTGACTAATGTATTTCAATAATCTGTATATAGTTAACTAGCCTTATATAGTTGTACCTTGTTATTCCCAAGTTCAAAATCCCTGTTACTTGTAAAATGCATTACAGTTCTTTGTATGTATATGTTTGTTACATGTAAACCGCGCTGATGACAATAGTGCGGTATATAAAAGATGTTAAATAAATAAATAAATAAATCTAGTCAGTCAATTGTTTCAATTGCACTTGTCCCCTCTGCTACCTATTAAGATATTTCATCGTAATGCACCAACATCGTATGTCTCATATCTTTTGCTATATGGATATTTTACCTTGCTGCCGCTTAAGACGTATCATTTGTATTCTGTTACAATTGTATCTTGTTTCTGTTACCTTAATCTTCCTGTCAGTTTAATGTGAACAGTACCGACACTGTATCATATCATTGTTACTACCAAGACTTAGGGGCTTGTTTACAAAGCCGCGGTAGCGGTTTGAGATAGTTATCGGAGACGCGGCCCCATTGAAATCAATGGGGCCGCGGCTCCGATAACGATCGCGAACCACTACTGCGGCTTTGTAAACAAGCCCCTTAGTTTGCTTACTTCCAAGTTTACTTCACTGTTCTGTTTATTACACTGCCATTTGGTTATTTTACTATTGTTATGCTTTATGTCAAGCTATACCTATTGTGCATCGCTTTGGGTAAAGCTGTTCAGATCCAAAGATTTTTTTTCTGAATAATTCACATTGGCTTAATTGATCACTACTGCACATTGCACTGACGACTCCAAGGTCCTTTTCCTGTGCGATTATTCCTAATGTCAAACCCAGCACTATGTACCTACGGTTAGGATTAGCTTTCCATATGTGTATCACTTTGTATTTGCCCATATTACAATTCCATCCAGCACTAAGATTCTCCATATCCCATTCTTGCAAGGATCTTCTACAAGTCCTCAGTCTGCTTTCAATAAATACTTTCAATAATCCTGCGCTATTTGCAAATATAAAACAAATGATTCCTGAAATACATACTTATTAAACCATAGTAGCTCCCTGGAACACCTCTCATCATTGGTGGAACTGATCTACTCTACCTCAACTTTTCATGCCTATCAACATTTCTTTGAAGAATTCCAATAGGTTAGTAAAGCAGAACTTCCCTTCGTTAAAGCCATGCTGGTTCATCCACATGCTCCCTAATTCCCCCTTGACGGATAGATTCCACCGACTTATTGGACAAGCCTGATCACCCCTAGAGCCTTTCTAAGAATTGGCATTCTGTTGGCTACCCTCTAGTTCTCAGATACAGTATGACTGAAATCTGTCACTCCAAGTCTAAGCTATAACACTTTCTTGCTTCTCACATTACATGGTCCAGCGATATGTCCTACTGGATGAAATAGAGTTTCACAGCCCTGGCAGATGGAGCAGGAGATTCATGACATTATCATCCTGCTTACTGTACTGCAGGTGGTGTGACAAGGGTCAAGGTGCCAAGATGCTACTGCAAGCATAAATTGTCATGACCTTCTTAGAAAGGAGAGGGTGTGGCAACACTGACAATATAGAGGGGCAGCTAGCTTCTATAATCAGTTCTTGTTATCTTTTGTGATGGTTCTTCAGTTCCACTACGTTCATCTCTCATGCTCACTTACTGATGTTGGATGTATCTCGACTCTCTTTCCCATCAGTAACACATGGCTCCAGATTCTGTTGGTGTTGAATCCTCAGCAAAAGGTCAGGTCCATCCCATGGATCCCCTGCAATTATAGGAAGAAAAATGGCACCTCACAAAAAACTATCTGTGCAAGAGAAGGTCATATAGATTTGGCCCTAACATATAAACATGGCATGAGCAATTTGGTGGGACCTGCAGCAGGAACTTTAGCAGCTGCTTCGTAGTGATCCAGGGAAAAAGGTCACATCTCCCACCAAATAAACAATCTTCATGGACACATAAATCTGCAGCTAATCTCTTACCTGGATCATCCTCAGACCCAGATATGTTCATGCAATAATGCAGCTCTGTTCCTTTTAAATATGCCCACAAATGGCGGCCAGAAACATTTTGGATTTACTGCTTGCCATTGTGATAACACCTTATTACAGAAATTATGAAATCTGATACTCAATGAGAAATTACCTATTAGGATTGACAGAAACCGGGTTAACATCAGCTTATAATTTCATTATAAATGAACTCTACTGGTTATTGTAGGGATGGACAGATACGAGGGATACCAGAATCCCCAATATGTAATTGAAGATGGATGAATTTCTTGATACAAAATGTGTTTAGAAGTTTGACTTTTCACCTACTTTCTTAAATAGAATAAGATGTCATGGTCATGAGTTCTCTGTGTAACCGTCTTTAAAATAGATGGAACAGTGTTAACGCAAGCAAAAAGAACATAGGCTATGACCTGTGCAACCATAGTTCATTGTACAGTCAGCTGGAAGTCCCTGCTGACACAACATAATTTTTGCAACTTTTGTAATTATAAATTTCATCTAATATACTGTAATCAGATCTTACTTTGTAAAAAAAACTTTGGCGACACCTTGTGTTATTTCATGGTTATAATAAATGATTGTAACTTCCTCTTTTTCTCTAATAAAAAGAGAGCTTTTTGGAGGAGGACTTTGAATTCGGCAGGTGTGGAATTATGCCCGTCCATATACCGCTTGCCGTCTTCCCTCTGAGCTCAAAGAAAATAGCACTTTGTGTGTGTGTGAGTGTGTTCTGTATTACTCTCTATCTGTCTCTCACTGCTGATGGACCAGAGACCTGAAGAGCCGAGGTATTGAGGTCAAATCATGGAGTTTTCTTCAGTTATACAATTTTCAATATTATGCGTACATGTGGAAGGGGTGGCAGTGTTGCTATTATGTCGTTCAAAGATGAATGTACAGTTTTTAAGTTCCTTTCAGACTTAGGATGCTGTGCAATATGAGAAATGTTATGTTTTGTTTATTTCCCTCCTCAAATGGTCAAACGGGTTCTTTTTGTGGTTTTAGATTGGTTTTGGGCATGGTCACACAATTATACCGCTACTATTATATAAGGGGGGAATTTAATTTACATTTTTAAGATATGAATTATTTTGGGACAGATTTGTGATATTTTAAATGTTTTGAGTTTTCAAACAATTAAGGGTTTTTCTCATAGCAGTGGCCATGTAAATGATTAGTTGTTTCATCTAAAGAATACTAATGGGCTGGTATGTAGATTAAGTAATATTGCTGTTCCATGGTCAGATCATCATTGGATACAATGTACATTCAGATTTCAAATGAAGATTAATGTGTTAGGGTACAGTAAGGTCAGCATATAGAGTTTTTAATCTTGAGCCATTTAATGCTGCTTGGTTAAGGCCCCTCAGACATTTGAGAATATATCATTCTGTTCTTTTACAACAAAAGAAGATCTTCACTTGCTAGCATTAGTTCAAACTTTTTATTGCTTTCTTAAATAGTGTGTTGATATTGGTTTATCAATTTTAATGAATACGAGCATTAATTGTGACACTTCATTCAACATATACTTTTCCAGATGTGTTACCCCTAGCTGGTTATAATATTGCCGTTTGCAATAAAACACAGTATATCTAGGGGTTGTTCTTGACAAAAGTTTGAATTTAAGACTCAAGTGTACAAGTGGAATGTACTTTTATTAAAATTACTGTTGATGCATAAATTTCATGACATATTGGTAGCACAAGATTTTCGTTGCTTGGTGCAATTGCTGCCATTATCTCATTTTAATTATTGTAATGTAATATGTACTGGTCTTCCTAGTTATGTTTTACAATCATTGCAGACTGCATAAAATGCTGCAGCCAGAAGGATCACTAGAGTGGGGAAAACAGAGCATATAACTCCTAGCTTAGTTGTACTTCATTGGTTGCCAAACAATGGATAGTTAAGTTATGTATAATTTTTACTGTAGAATATTTTGAAGTTTGTTGATTCTTCATTTACAGTATCGTCTCTAAGAGTATGTTCCAACTAGGACACTATGCTTGAATGGTCAGGTCCTGCTGGCACTGCCATCGATTGAGTTATTTAAGAGACAGTTATTCCGGGAATATGTCTGTCTTTCTATGCTGCTGCGAAGATGTGGAAGGCCATTACCAGCGATGGTGTGGCAGCAGGTAAATTCTCTGTCTTTGTAAACAATTAAAGGCTATTTTGTTTTCAGAAGCCTAATTAGTTGTATAGGCCTATTTCACTCTAGATTTTTTTGTTTCGTCTATGTTTTATGGTGTGTGTTTATTGTACATTGCCTAGCTATTGTGATAGGAGATTAATAAATCAATAAATGAAATATACTGACAAGGGAGAGAGAAACACTCTCCATCCTAAGCCAGGCTGCAACATCAGTCATCATAAAACTCCCCAAAGGACTGTAGTACAGCCACAGCAAGGTATTTTGTCAAACTGTGACTCTGTTCTCCTCTTCAACAGGAGAAACTAGGCGTCACTGCCTCAACCTCATTTCCCCCCAGATAAATCTGCTCCTGTGTATTTCCAATTTCTTTAGAAGTCTTGGAGGCAGTTCAATGGGAAGCTGTAGAAATAGGAAGATAAATCAAGGGACAATCTTAAGGGCAGCTTATCTGTCCCACCAAGTCAAGGCAGGGTCCTTCCTTAACAAGGCTTGGTCAGCCAATTTGTAATTTAGCTCAAAAAAGTTGGTCTATATCCTTAAAAGGAAACCCCAAGAGTAGAGCCTCAGTCTTCTGTAAGTTTGTTTTAAATCCTAAGAAGCTCAAACATATCTTAAGCGCACTAACCGGGTGACAGACCAGACAATTCTGGTTCACTCTTATACATCACTGTGTCAATCAGCCTATAGGGAGATTTGGGAGAGGGGGGGGGGCTACCCTCCTAATCCCTACCTCCCCCCAAAATATCTAAATAAATAAAAAAAACTCTACGGGCCTTAAATGATGCATATTCTTAAATGAAATCTTGATTTCTGTTTGCAACATTTCCATAAATGTGTTCCCTTTTCTGGAGGGTCAGCTTTTCACTGTGAAATATACCTTTATTGAAGAAATGAAAATATGTTACAATACAGTCAATATCTGTTGAAGTCAAAAAACTGAGGTAGCTTAATATGGCTTTACATCTTTGAAAAGGAAGAGTAGAGCAGTTCCTCCGATATCACACGTAGCACAGGCAGGCTGCTGGAAGAGATACAGCAACATTTTTAGAAAAGAAAAGGCCACCCAATTTCAGGGCAGGTTAACAAATCAGCAGCGTGACATTCAGAGACCTACAAGTGCCTTGTGAAAGTATTCATCCCTTTGGTTTTTGTCTTGTTTTGTCGCATTACAACCTGGAATAAAAATGGAGGTTCATTTGAATGTTAAATAATGGATATAACATTATAGTCCAAATTGGTGAAGTGGAATGACAATAAAATACCTTGTATATATAAAAAAAAAACCATAAGTAAAAGCTGAAAAGTTGTAAGTACATATGTATTCATCGCTTTTGCTATGAAACCCCTAAGAGCTGGTCCAACCAATTAACCCCAGAAGTCACATAATTAGTTGATTAGGGTCTACCTGTGTGCAATCAGTGTCACATGATCTGTCACATAATGCCTGTATAAATATACCTGCTCTGAAAGGCCCCTGACTCTGCAACACCACTAAGCAAGCAACATGAAGACCAAGGAGCACTCCAAACAGGTCAGAGACAAAGTTGTGGAGATGTATAGATCAGGGTTGGGTTATAAAAATGTATCCCAAATTCTGAATATCCCACGGAGCACCATTAAATCCATTATAACAAAATGGAAAGAATGTGGCACCACTACAAACCTGACAAGAGAAGGCCGCCCACCAAAACTCACAGACCAGGCAAAGAGGGCATTAATCAGAGATGCTACAAAGACACCAAGGATAACATTGAAGGAGCTGCAAAGATCCACAACAGAGATTGGAGTATCTGTCCGTAGGACCACTTTAAGCCATATACTCCACAGAGCTATAATTGCAGCAAAAGATAGCGGACAAATGACAGGATTTTAAAATGAATGCGGAATTTAATAGGAAGCCAGTGAAGATGAATAAGAAGAGGTGTAACGTGGTCGCAAGGAGAAGAATGAGAAATGAGCCTAGCAGTAGTGTTCTGGATACGTTGTAAGCAATAAAGTTGTGAAGAAGAGAGCCCAACCAGAACAGAGTTACAAAAATCGATGCGGGACAAGAGAAGGGTAGTGAGTGCTTGAGAGGTGAGAAAGGGCCGTATAGCGCAAATTTTGCAGAGGAAGTAAAATGATGTTTTGGATACATGAGAAATGTGATCCTGAAAAGACAGATTAGAGTCAAAGAAAACACCCAGGTAACGAAAGGAAGATACCAAAGGGTTTGGTGAACCAGAAAGGGAGGGAGCAACCAGAGGGGGGGGGGCTTCCGTGGGTAAATCAGATGGCAAGAGTTTTAGTTAGGTTAAGGTGAAGGCAGTGGGTAGTGAGCCAGTCGGCTACTGCAGAGAGGCAGAAGTTTAGAGGGGAAAGATCAGGAAGGAGCGGAGAGGTGTGATGTAATAGAACCAGATCGTCGGCATAATAGAAAGCAGAAATCCCGTGTTGTTGAACCAGTAAAGCAAGTGGTGAGAGAAAAATATTAAAGAGGAGTGGGGCCAGTCCTGAACCTTGTGGAACACCGCAGGGGAGGGGGAAAGGATCAGAAGATAAGAACATAAGAACATAAGATATGCCATACTGGGTCAGACCAAGGTCCATCAAGCCCAGTATTCTGTTTCCAACAGTGGCCAATCTAGGTCATACGTACCTAGCAGTTTCCCCAAGGGACACAGGTTCCACAATGCTTGTATTGGTTCAAGCATTGATATCCTGGGTCCCTTCTTAATAATGGTTTATGGACCTTTCCTCCAGGAACTTGTCCAAACCTTTTTTAAACCCAGCTACACTAACAGCCTTTACTACATCCTCTGGTAACAAATTCCAGAGTTTGATTACACGTTGAGTGAAAAAATATTTTCTTTTATTAGTCTTAAATAGTTTACCCTGTAGCTTCATTGCATGTCCCCTAGTCTTTCTATATTCTGATAAGGTAAACAATCGATCTACGTTTACCCGTTCCACTCCGTTCATTAATTTATAGACTTCTATCATATCTCCCCTCAGCCGTCTCTTTTCCAGGTTAAAGAGCCCCAACCTTTTTAGCCTTTCTTCATAGGAGTAGCCTTCCATCCCCTTTACCATTTTGGTGGCTCTTCTCTGACGCTGGGGTGGACAGAGAGAGAACAGAACAGGACCTGGAGGAAAGGAAAGAGTGGAACCAGTGAAACACCGTGCTGCAGAGGCCCACTTCACGTAAATGGGCCAAGAGAATGGAGTGGTCAACAAGATCAAAGGCAGCAGAGAGGTCCAATGACACCGCCACCGAGAAGTCACCGTACTCATGTGCTACATGAAGTTCATTGAGAAATCCAAGAACTGTTTCCACACTGTGGCCAGGTCGGAAACCAGACTGACGAAGGTGAAGAGTGAGTAGATTCAAGGTGAGAAGACAACTGAGAGAATACAACCTTTTCCAGAATTTGAGAGAGAAGAGAAAGATTGGACACCGGACGATAGTGAGCAGGGATCTTAGGGTCGAGTGAGGGCTTTTTAAGAATGGGGCGAACCAGAGCGTGTATCCAAGACTGAGGAACAACACCCATGGAAAGACTAGAGTTAATCCTAGCAAGAGTGGGGGGATAAGAGCTAGGGAGGGAGAAAGTAACCAGGAGGAGGGAATGGCATCAAGGGAACAGAACGTTTTCTTAGAGGAAGAGATTATTGAGTGGAATGAGTGCCAGGTGTGGGTTAGCTGGGAGACAGGAGGGGGGGGGGGAACAAGGGGGTGGATCAGAGATGGGGGGTGGGGGGGGCAATGAGGCAGGGATTGCCTACGGTCAAGTACCTTAGTGCTGAAATGAGGTTAACTTTAAATCGCAGAACAGACTGCAAAAGGGATCCATTTCCTAATGGGAATGGCCACCCCACACCGATTTATATGTAAAGAAAAATGATCAGATTCCATTGCCCCTCCCTCCCCCCCCCCCACTCAAGCGTCTCGTATTCCCAAACTGTTAAATAGGTCTCTTGCAATAATACACCATCTGCATCTCTTCACTAGGCCATTAATGCCACCCCCCACCCCATTATAAGAGACAATTTTAAATCATCTCCCCACCTGCCTAATCCATCAATTTCCACCACCTCGCACACCCCTCATTCCCGTATATACTCCAGTCTGAAGTGCCACACTAACAATCCACGCAAACTTAGTAACTTCAACACACAACTAAAAAAGCTTTCGCATATACACTGTTCATGTTCTTCATATCCTCCACATTGTACTATCAGCATCCTCATGTATATCATCTTCCACATGTCGATCCTGCCTTTACTAGTCAGTCACCCCTCCTATCCTGCTTACTTTTACATCAACAGGAACGCCACATACACTCCCCTCCCAAGGCCCACTCACTGCTCATGCGACATGCCGCAGTTGCTCCAAAGTCCAGGACCACACCACCTCCCACACACAACAATCAGAAAAAAAAATATGGAGCACATGTAACCACCATTCAAGCATCAGTCCAGAAAACATTAACGGTCCATTCTCAGATATCCCCTTGAGAAGAGAGAGCAGACTAATCCTCACAAGAGAGGCACCTAGATTGCGTCTTCTGCAGTTGAATCCTCCAGTACATAAACAAGCAACCCCGTGGTTTCCAGAGTCGCTTGCGTCGCTTTTGAATTGATAGTGACTCAGAGGGGTAATTATCACAGCACGAGCATGTCTCCTCTCCCGTTCCCTTCCTAACATTATTCGAGACCCCATTAGAGCTTCCAACAATAGCATAATACAATGTCTCATGTTGATAGCTTAAAGGCGAGGGGAGAGCTGTTCTGCTGCACATTGGATAGAGGACAACAAAAAAAATCTTCTTCATAGCCTCCGAGTCTGCCAGAATACACTACCAGCCATCCTCAAAAACAAATCAGTTTAGCTGAACATCACAGGTCTACAAAGAGGCCTTTCTCCAAAAGTACTTGTTTACATCTTAGTTAGTCCCTTGCTTATATGCACAGTCTCTGCACCCAAGTCCAGGAGCACTAACTCTCCAATTGTTATAGGCCAAACGTCCAGACTTTCTTGCTTCTCTAATTATAAACTCTCAGTCTAGGAAGTGCAACAGGTGAATAACGACGGCTCAAAGAAATTACCACATGGATGGCCATGGTCAGAGCTCACAATGGGCCCTTTCCAGTTCAAATCCCACAGCTCCATTGTTGTGTGGGAAACAAGCCATGAGGTCCAACAAAGGCAGACAAGTCTTTCAGCTCAACCCTCCCACGAACAGCAAAGATGGCTGATCCTTGGCTTTGGCTTTCAGGTAAACCTTTTTTTTTTTTTTTTTCAAATTGGGTGGTTTCCTCCCGTGTGTCATTCTGCCAGTCCTCCAATGTGCTGCCTGTGCCTTCCTGTTCAACTATATGCCCAAAAACCATCTCAGACTTTTCATACATACAGCTCCCCCTCCTCCAAAATAAAACCCAAACTGCACATTTCTTCTCCCCTAACATGTATGTACTTTCAGACTACATATATTTAGCTGGCTTATAAAGATTTACACTATTTTATTTGCATGAAAGACAAATGTATTTGAAAAATACACTTCCAAATGGGAAAAGCACTTTACTGAACTGGCCCCTTAAGAGGCTGCCAACCCCTCTAACTTACTTTGAGATCAAACAGCTACACTGAAAGAAACCTTTCACTGGGGTTTCTGCTCGTCTGTATTTAAAGGGTTTTAAATGACTAAAAATAATAAAAATGCAAAATACTAACACCCTGCGCAACTTTAGATTCATCTGATAAGGCTATAGCGCGGACACTACTAATCTTGTAGCATCTGATCAATCTGCTATAGTGATACCCTCTGGTCACGGCTGGTATTGCACACTCTCAGAAACACGCAGCATCGTGGAACGCACAAATGAAACTTCTGTGGGGCATTCGAACGATCTGGAAAAGCGTCTCCATACTACACAGTTGATGGGCTTTGATTATGAGGTATGATTTATCAGACATCAGATAGGAAATCTAGGCATGCACTGAAAAGACAGGAATTAGTAATAATAAAGTACGATGCATGAGTGTGCGCATTATCCCCTCAAACCTTTTTTTTTTTTTTTAAGAAATTTGGTTGGCCTTTTCTGTTGTTTCTAAGATATAAAGTGCAGAGATGTACTCTGGGGTACACCCTAAGGACACTCCCTATACACAGTGAAGAACCTCCACCTCCTTCACCAAGATTGCCATCATCTCGTTAGCTGTATCATGGCTTTGATGGCTCGGACCTGCCTTACCCAGTACAGTTTCTGGGTATTATTTTGCACTGACTTGTTAAAAGGAGGCATAATTTTCAGAACTAGTTAAAGATATTAAAGATACTTAAATAAATAAATAAAAAGAGAATAGCCCACAGCTTACTGCTTGACCCCTATTTCAGAGTGGTACAAAATGTTCCAACTCATTGAGACTGAATTCTGCATGCCGAGTCTTAGAAGCTTATCACCCCATTAGGCCCTGATGTGCAATGAACCTCATCCACTAGTCCTACAGGATATCCAGAAATAAACTCCCTCCCCCTCCACCGTGGGGGTTAGAAATCATGTCCTTACGTTTGCTCGCAAGCCTTGCTGAACATCCAGCGTCTCCAACATTCCTCCTATGTGGTATGCCTCCTTCAATTCTCAGTAAAATGGAAGGGTTGGTGATGGTGTGACCTGCAATTGGAAACAAAGACATAACATCTGATAGATACCAGACATTTAAGAGCATGGAAGCTTGTTCCTTGCCAACATGTTATTGAGAAAAACAAGCAAGGCCTGCAAAGAAACTCATTTTCCTCCAAGACCTTGAATGTATAAGTGGTATGTATCCTTTTCCTCCAGGAACATGCCCAAACCTTTTTTAAATCCAACTACACTAACATCTTTTACTACATCCTCTGGTAACCAATTCCAGAATTTGATAACATATTGAGTAAAAAAATATCCTCTTATTTGTCTTAAATGGCTTACAATGTAGCTTCATTGCATGTCCTCTAGTCTTTCTACTTTTTTTTTTTTTTTAATTGAAAGGCAGGCATAAAATACATTAGGAACCGACATCATAGGCATAATACAATATCAAAAGAGAACAAAGCTAAAGTCACTAACAAAAATCACAAGGCTAGCCAACAAAACGCCTTCTTTTGTTTTTAGATTTTTTTGTTTTTATTATCCCGTTACACTTGTCCCCCTTCCTGTATCCCCCAACCCCCTCCCACCCTACTGCAAGCCACAGATCACCCCCCACCTTCCAACTTCCCCCCCCCCACCCAACCCCCCCAACTTATCTCTCCCGCCCCCCCCCCCCCCCCACAAATCTCCATACCAGCCCATAAAAACAGAGACTACGCCAGTCATTCAGTGAACTGAAAGCAAAAGGCGATGCCGCCGACAAGCATCCTGCAGCAACACATGTCACCCACTACTTTCGAGGACAGGCCACGGCCTTAAGCAATCAGGTGCCATAACGAAGGACAAAGGGTTCCCACACCTGCTCAAAACGTGGTAGTCGCATCCTCCCAGCAGCTACCCCACGCTCCATTGTATATGTGTCCCACATCCGGTACAACCAGACAGAAAAAGACAGCAGGAGAGCCTGCTTCCAAACAGAAGCTAGCGACATACGAGCCGCATTCAGACCATGGCGAAGCAAAGCCAGTTGGGGGCTGCGCGCCCCGGGCACAGCAACCCCAAATAGAAAGATACCTGGATCCCAGGGAATGCTCACCCCAATAAGCTGCTGTAAGCGAGTTTGAATCCCCCTCCAAAAGACTTGAGTGCGAGGGCAGGACCACCAGATGTGCTCCAGAGCCCCCTTTTGCCCACATCGCCGCCAACACGGATCCGAAACCCCGGGATAAATGCGAGCAATCCGCACAGGAGTCATGTACCACCTATATAATAATTCATAATTAGTTTCATGGACATTAACCACCACCGAGCTCTTCCACGGTCTACCCTCCACCTGTTCCCACTGTTGCTCAGAGTACAAAAGATTCAAGTCAGTATTCCAATTTGCTCTATGCTTGACAAAGCGTGGTTGCTGTGCCTGCAGCTGAGCATACAAGGCAGCTATTAGACCTTTGGTGGTGGTGCACCCCTCGCAAAAATGCTCCAAATCTGTCAGCACTCGGGCCACGTGTGGCCGAACGGCTCTAGTCTGAACCCAATGGGCCACCTGCGTATATTGGAAGAGCTGACTATCTGGAAGGTCAAATTCCTCCCAGAGCCTTTGAAATGTTTGCAACTTACCCTCATCAAACAGTTGTCCTACACGGCTAAGGCCCTTATGACCCCACATCCGGAACGTCGGATCAACCAATCCCGGGGGAAAGGAAGCATTATCTACTATAGGCGCCAAAGGGGTGAGGTCCGTCCCACGAGGCCGAATGAATTGGTCCCAACAGTGAAGGGTATGTAAAATGTAGGGATTGCTTAAACGCTGACCACTTCTCAGTTTGGGACCAAGCCACAGCCGGTCCCCCAAACCCACCCCCCCTGCGATAGTCATTTCTAGTTGCACCCAGCGCTTGGAGCTATCCGCGATCATCCACTCCACCCCGGCGCGACACTGCACTGCCGCATAGTACCAGTGATGATTAGGAACCCCCATTCCCCCAATGCGCGATCGAGCATAAAGAAGCTGACGTGGCAGACACGGTCGACGGTACTGCCAGATAAATTTCATACCATACAAAAAGTCAAAACAGAGTATTACCTGGATAAAGAACTAAAGCTATTCAAAACATCACCTAAATGTCACAAAATCATTTCTGTCGGAAGCCGCCGACCTGAGATAGAGAGGGGAAGACTCTTTTTCATCTGAACAGCTTGAGACAGGGCCTCTTGTAGGCTCGAAACATGCATGTCGCTGTATTCGATCTTGCTGCCCAGCTTGCCCATCTCTCAGATAAGTGGTTTTCACTATGATTAGTTTTTTAAGCACTTTATGTCAATTAAAAAATTGAAAAAAACGGTTACTGCCGACATAGAGAGGGGAAAAACTCTCCACTCTATGTCGGCAGTAACCGTTTTTTTCAATTTTTTAATTGACATAAAGTGCTTAAAAAA
The DNA here is from genome assembly GCA_033557465.1 of Ichthyophis bannanicus. Taxonomy (NCBI): domain Eukaryota; kingdom Metazoa; phylum Chordata; class Amphibia; order Gymnophiona; family Ichthyophiidae; genus Ichthyophis; species Ichthyophis bannanicus. Next base: position 58,014,316 of record CM066051.1, on the reverse strand, counting down.
CTAATCATAGTGAAAACCACTTATCTGAGAGATGGGCAAGCTGGGCAGCAAGATCGAATACAGCGACATGCATGTTTCGAGCCTACAAGAGGCCCTGTCTCAAGCTGTTCAGATGAAAAAGAGTCTTCCCCTCTCTATCTCAGGTCGGCGGCTTCCGACAGAAATGATTTTGTGACATTTAGGTGATGTTTTGAATAGCTTTAGTTCTTTATCCAGGTAATACTCTGTTTTGACTTTTTGTATGGGATTATTTTGTGTCATCACAGTACTTAACTTTTTGGGGGGTTTTTTAGTCTTAGATAAATTTCATAAGCAGGGTTTGCCAGGTGGCCAATAATCCCCGGGCCAACGAGATAAGGAGAACCTAAAAGAGGTACAAAAACCGGGGAACGACCACCATCTTTACCACCGCAATACACCCAAACCAGGATAACATTAACCTATTCCAGGTTTCCAGATCGTGCCGGACTTGCCGGAGTAGCGGCTCATAATTAGCCTTAAAAAGGGCCGTCCGGTCCACTGTCAGATTCACCCCTAAATATCGCAGAGCACCCGACACCCACCGGAAGGGGTAGGCAGCACGAAGCTCCGTACAGACCGCTTCCGAGACCCCCACATTCAGAATTTCAGATTTCGTATAGTTGATTTTAAATCCAGATACCTGGGAAAAGGTGTCAAAAAGCTGCATAGCGGCAGTAAGAGACGCGGAGGGATTCACCAAAGATAATATGATATCATCCGCGAAGAGCGCGATCCGGTACTCCGCGGGGCCCACACGAACGCCCCCCATTCCCGAATGTTCGCGAAAGCTCTGTGCCAAGGGTTCCATCACTAGTGCGAACAACAGCGGCGACAGAGGACAGCCTTGACGAGTGCCCCTTTCCAGTGAGAAAGTTCTGGATTGACCCCCGTTAGCCCGAACACATGCCTGGGGGTCCTGATATAAGCTATGAATCCAGCGTATGAAATTAGGACCAAAGCCCAATGAATCCAACACACACCAAAGATAACCCCAACTGACACGATCAAAGGCCTTTTCAGCATCAACCCCCATCACTAGGGTCGGCTGCGAATCTTTCTGCGCTACGTGGATAACCTGCAGCATTCGCTGAATATTATCTGCCGCCTGGCGCCCCAGTACAAACCCAACCTGGTCAGGATGTATCAGAGTAGGGAGAACCCGGTTCAACCGCGCAGCCAACACAGAAGCAAGTATTTTGACATCCGTATTTAAGAGGGAAATGGGACGATATGAGGCTGCGTCCTGCAGGGGTTTACCTGGCTTAGGGATCATGACTATCAAAGCCTCACGCTGAGATGGAGGCAGGGGCACCCCCCTCAGGACCTCATTGAAGAGTACTACCAGCGTAGGCGCTATTTGCACACGAAATTTTTTATAGTACTCCGCAGGGAAGCCATCATTACCCGGCGCTCCCCCCGTTTTCAACCGCCGGATTGCCAGCTCCACCTCCTCCACCGTAAGTTCAGAGTCTAAGTGCTCCCGATCAGGGTTAGTCAACTGGGGCAAGGTGATTTTCCGTAAGAAGCCCTGTGCGTGGGCCAAATCAAAAGGTTCGGCTTTATATAACCGTTCCAAAAAAGTAGCAAAGACTTCACGTATCTCTCGAGAGATCACCTTCTTCTGTCCCCCAGAGTCGTGAAGCTCGCGGACCACCCGCCCCAATTGCTGCTGCCGAAGCTGCAAGGCTAAATAGCGACCTGTCTTGTTCCCCTGCTCGTAGAATGTTTGACGCAGTTTCCGGCGCTTATTGTCTAACTCTCGTTGTGAGCATGCATCTAGGTTAGCCTGGACAGCCCGCCATTGCCGTAAGACCCGCTTCGATCCAGTCTGGGCGTGCTCTAGGCGCAACCGGGAAGATTCTCCCACTAATTGACAATATTCCCGTCTCCAGGCCCTCCGCATGCGGGCCATTTCTGCCATAAGTTGGCCCCGAGCCGTGGCCTTGAAAGCGTCCCAAACAATGGGAAGCGGCACCTCCCCAGAGTCATTTAGCTCAAAAAAATCAGTTATAAAACGGCCGTGGTCTTGTACAGCGCACTGCCGCCGAAGGAATCGCACAACAAGCCTCCAGAGCCATTGGCGGTCACTGTACACATCCGCCGGGAGGGAGAGCCAGCACGGGGCATGGTCCGACCAGGTCAACGCTCCGTGACCAGCCTCCACCCTCCCGTCCATCAGGCGCTGATCCAACAAAAAATAATCTATGCGGGTGTGCACCTAATGGACAGGAGAAAAATAGGTGTAAGCTTCTCTCCCTCTCATGGGTATCTCTCCACACATCGCGCAAGCCCAGTTCTTTCAAAAGGTTTTGCAAGGCCTTACCGGGCCCGTTCAGCCCCCTCCCACCACTACTCGTAGAATCCAAATGGGGCACCAAATGGGCATTACAGTCCCCACTGAGTATAATGGGGCCTTTCGCAAATTCAGCAAGCAAGGCCTTCAGTCATGTAAAGAAAGATCCCTGCCCCTCATTTGGTGCATATATGTTAGCTAAGGTTAACATGTGACCTTCCAAGCGTATATTCGCAAAAAGCCACCGTCCCAGGGTATCTCGCTTAACCTCTTCCACCTGTAGGGACAAGCTGTGATGAAATAAGAAGGCCACCCACGCTTCTTTCGCCCATGTACATCCGAAGCAACCCACACCTCAGTATAAGGATTACGCTTTAACCACCCCTGTTTGCTAGCTCGGAGATGCATCTCCTGCAAAAAGACAATGTCCCCCCTCAGGGTCCTCAGCTCCGAGAACAGCAAAGATCGCTTTCGAGGGGAGTTAAGACCCTTAACATTCAAGGAAATCAAGCGCACCATTGTTGTTCAACCACCACACTCCCCCTGTCCTTTGCTTCCCCTCTGGCCCACAACATGTTTCCCCCACGACTCTTGTAGGAGTTGCAGTGTTCTCCAGCATAAAACGCCATCATCATGAAACCACCAGGCTAGCTGTAGAGATTCACCCCCCCCCCCGCCTTCGTACTCCATATCCCGAAAAGAAAATATTAAAGCCTCCCCCCCCCCCCCACCCACCCCCCCATCAGTACCTCCCACCTGTTAAAGAAAAAACAGGACACGGTAAACTGACCCCAAACTAAACTCCGCCCGGGCCCCCACATAGCCAAACTACAAGCATTGCAAATCAGATCATTTCCCCCGTACATAGGTCAACAGGGTGTCTAGCCCGGATTACCCCTTTAACAGAATTCACACAGCATCAACATACCTCTCATTACCCGCATGGGGCAGTAGGTATATACCCAGAACCCTTGCAGACTTAGAGCCGGCAGCCCAACGGGAGCAGACCGGGAGAACAGCAAAACTCTCAAAACTGGCCATTCAAATGTGGCCATGAAAGCACAGAATCCTTGAGCAAAGTTTCTCAATCAGAAAAAAATAGGCGCTTCAACTCCGGGGTATATCAAGTAGGCTTTCCCACCCGGGTCCACTTCGAGTGTTGAGGCTTAGGGGTCAGGAGTTGAGGCAGCGCATTATTTTCGACCAGTCCCGCCTGGCGGAGAGCTCTCCAGGCCTCTGTATGGTCTTTAGCGGAAATCTTTTTATTGCCCAGGAGGAAATTTATCCGAAACGGGAAGGCCCAGGAGTGGCGAATCCCTTTGTTGTTCAGGACCATCGTTACTGGTTTCATCTCCCTCCAACGGGCCAGTGTAAACGTCGAGAGGTCCTGATATACAGTTACTGTTGCTTCTTGAAATCGGATCACTTTTTTCTCCCGGTCCCGGCGTATAAGAAGATCAGCATCAGTATAGCGCAAGAATCGCGCAATGACATCTCGGGGCTGGTTGTTAGAAGGCTTTCCCAGAGCCCGATGCACTCGCTCCACTTCCATTTCAGACCCATGAGCTGCCAGCTCCTCCCCTGGGAGCAATTCAGCAATCAAATTTTTGAGGACTACCGGGAGGTCTTCACCGCCCCCCGCCGGTTCCAGGATTCCCCGGAAACGCACATTGTTGCGACAGGAGCGGTTTTCAATGTCATCAATTTTATAAGTGAGCTCCATGGCTTGCGCCCGCTGTCTGTCAAGAGCACATTGTAAATCCACCATGGCACTATCGTGATCTGCAACTTTTGTCTCAACCTCCTCCACTCGCGCTCCAAGATCTTTCATTTCACCCCGGAATTCCGCAATGGTGTTCATCACCTCTTCGCGCATGGAGCGAAATTCGCCTGCCAAATCCGCAAAGCCCCAACGAAGTTCACGCTGAAGCAGGGCATGCGAGGACAGCATGGTAGGGTCCAATTCACTTTCACTCACAGTCTCATCATCAGAACCCCCTGAGAGGTGTTTACTGGTTGGACTAGTCGGGACACCACTTTTGCCCTGCAGTCTTTGGGATGAGCGTATGCCCTCTCGGGCTTCAGAGTTTTTAGCCTTAGTAGCCATGGGATAGATAGCGGACCAGCACTCCAAGGATAGGCAGTGAGCAGTTACAAAAAAAGCAGGCAGATGCTGTAAGCAAGCTGAAAAATCTGAACAATCCCACTCGTGGTCAGCAGAGGGAGCTCCAGCCTCACACAATACAGCAAGGTGCAGGAATTATAGACATCCGGGGTTTTTCTTCTACAATTCTGGTAGAGAGTAGGTGATTCGCTGGGCAGCGCCCACGACTGCTTTAACTTATTGCTCTTGGTGGAACGCAAAGAACCCTGTGCGTTCCAACACCACATGGCTATGGCAGCCACTTTAATCCAGGCCCCCGCAGCCTCCCGGTAAGCTCTATTTTGCGGGGCCCCAAGCACTCTCACCTCTTCTGCAGCCCTGAGACAGCACAATCGCCAGGAAGATGCAGCAACTCTCACGGCAGCGATAGCAGCAGCACCGGAGCACCAATTCCCTCTGCACTGCAGTGCTCAGCGTCGGGACACACACGTGGTTTCCAAGGAGCTCCATTCCTCGATGCACTGTGAGGTTAGAACATCAGTCTGCTATGCAATGTGGAGAGAGCCCTTCAGCCCGGTCCCGGAGCACAGGGGGTACACCGGGGCACCGGCAGCAGTCAGGAGCAGGACAGCAGAGCCGGGTATGGCAAGGACGGCTCCTGGCGGTTTACCTTGCCGCTGCACTCCGAGCCGCGCTGGAAGGTGCACTTAGAATTGCCCGACTCTCCCGGGGTCAATTCTGAAGGCTCGGGGGAGCAATGCCATAGAAATGCGGGTGTTAGCTGAAGAATTGGGGGAGCCCGGGACGGAGCTACACTAAGGAGCAGCCATTTAGCAGCGGGCTCACTAGCGCCCCCCGTCTTTCTACTTTTTTGATGGTGTAAAGAACTAATCTATGTTAACCCGTTCCACTCCATTCATTAATTTATAGACTTCTATCATATCTCCCCTCAGCCATCTTTTTTCCAAATTGAAGAGCCCTAACCTTTTAAGCCTTTCCTGATAAGGGTATCCTTCCATCCCCTTTATCATTTTGGTGGCTCTTCTCTGTACCTTTTCTAATTCTGATATATCCTTTTTAAGATACGGTGACCAGAATTGCACACAAAATTTAAGGTGCAGTCGCATCATAAAATGATAGAGGCATTATAATATCCTTGGTTTTATTCTCCATTCCTTTCCTTATGATTACAAGCATTATATTTGCTGTCTTTGCCGCCATGCACACCAGGAAACACCTGGAAAAGAGACAAGGGGAAATATGATAGAGGTCTATAAAATAATGAATGGAGTGGAACAGGCAAACACAGATCGATTGTTTACGCCATCAAAATATAGAAAGACTAGGGAACATGCAATGAAGCTACAGAGTAACCTATTTAAGACTAATAAGAGAAAATATTTTTTCACTCAACATGTAATCAAACTCTGGAATTTGTTACCAGAGGATGTAGTAAAAGCTGTTAGTGTAGCTGGGTTAAAAAAAAGGTTTGGACAAGTTCCTGGATGAAAGGTCCATAAACCATTATTAAAGGGAACCCTGGATATCCACTGCTTGACCCAAAACAAGCATTGTGGAACCTGTGTCTTTTGGGGAAACTGCTAAGTAATTGTGACCCAGATTGGCCACTGTTGGAAAGAGGAAAATGGGCTTGATGGACCTTGGTTTGACCCAGTATCTCATGTTATTATCCACAATGATGTCTAAATCGTTTTCCTGGGTGGTGTTTTAAGATGGTACCTTGCATCGTGTAACCAAAGTGTGGGTTGCTCTTTCCTAGGTGCATAACTCTGCACTTGTCCACATTAAATTTAATTTGTCATTTGGACGTCCAGTCTTCCAATTTATCAAGGTCCTCTTGCAATTTTTCACAATCCTCTTTGGTTTTAACAACTTTAAATTTGCATATGACACAAAATTATTCAATCACCTCACTCATTCCCATTTCCAGGTCATTTATGAACATGACAAAAAGCAGCAGGCCCAGCATAGATCTCTGGGGTACACCGCTATTTACTTTTCTCCATTGCGAATGTTGGCCATTTAGCCCTACTCTCTGCTTTCTATCTTTTAACCAATTCCTGATCCACAATAGTACATTGCCTCCTATGCCATGACTTTTTAATTTTGCCAAGACTCTCATGAGGGACCTTGTCAAAGGTTTTCTGAAAATCAAGATTATATCATATCAACTGGCTCACCTTTGTCTACCTGTTTATTCACATCTTCAAAAAAATATAACAGATTAGTAAGACAAGACTTTCCTTGGCTAAATCCATGTTGGTTTTCTCCCATTAAAATTACTGATCATGTATAATCATTTTTTTTATTCTTTATAATGGTCTCTACCATTTTGCCTGTTACGGACATCAAACTCACCAGTCTGTGGTTTCCCAGATCACCCCTGGAACTCTTTTTAAATATTGGCATTACAATGGTCGCTCTGTTCTTCAGATACTACGGATGATTTTAATGATAGTTCACAGATTACTAATAGTTGGTCTGCAATGTCATATTTCCATTCTTTCAATACCCTCAGATGTATACCATTCCATTCAGGTGATTTACTACTCTTCAATTTATTAAAAAGTTGTAATATATCTTCCCGGTGTATCGCTATTTATTTCAATTCTTCCGATACATCACCTTTATATACTTTTTCAGGCACGGGAACATTCCCTACATCTTCTTGTGTAAAGACCAAAGCAAAGAAATCATTCAGTTTCTCCGCTATGGCCTTGTCCTCCCTTAGTGCCCCTTTTACCCTTCTATCATCCAATGATCCAACTAACTCTCTCAAAGGGCTTTTTTGCTACAAATGTACTTGGGGGAAAAAAAAAAAAAAAAGCTAGGCATGGAAGCAAAAACTCATAATAAAAATTTTCAAATTTTCTCTTTGCCTGCCTTATCAATGCCTTGCATCTAACTTGTCAGTACATAGGTTGTTTCCAGTTTCCATTTGGCTCCTTTTTCCATTTCCAGAAAGATGGTTTTTTTTGCTACAAACAGCCTGTCTGACCTCACCCTTAAACCATGCTGGAGGGTTTTTGGCCTTATTTCCACTTTTCTTCCACTAGGCCATTTAAGACTAATAAGAGAAAATATCTTTTCACTCAACGTGTAATCAAACTCAAATTCGTTACCAGATGTAGTAAAAGCTGTTAGTGTAGCTGGGTTTAAAAAAAGGTTTGGACAAATTTCTGGAAGAAAATTCCAAAAAAAGATTATTAAAGATGACCAGAGAAATCCACTGCTTACTCCTGGAAAAGCAACATCAAATCTCTGCACCTTTTTGGTAACCTGACAGGCACTTGTGATCTAGATTGGCCACTGTTGGCAACAGCATACTGGGCTTGATAGACCTTGGTCTGACCCAGTATTGCATTTTTTATGTTCTTAGGGAGTGATTATTGATTTGTGTATTTTATGTGATTTATTTTGATGTTGGTGCACTTCACTTTGTACACCTTATGATCTTAAAAGCAGATTATAAGCAACATTATTAAATAAATTCATAAAAACATCCTGTGGCCTGTTATTCATCACAACCCAGTTCTCTATGCCCATGCTCCATTTTAAGTACAAGTTCATATCAATTTGCTCTGCTGTTTCCAGCGTGATTTTATAGACCGGAGTGGCTGGTGTGACAGTCCATCGAATCTGAACATCCCAGGATCCACAAAATCCAAAATGTACTTCCTTGTGAGGGATTTTCTAGGTCTTCTAAATTATTAACAGTATTTTATGCTTTATTAAAACTTGATATTCCACTCACAGTAAAATCAGAGCAGCTTAAAAGTTCTAAAATAGATTATAAGTTGACATGAACAAGGTCTAAGAAAATATGAAACATGAGAAAGAATTCCAGGTTGATGCCACCACCTGAACCCCCACTCACCCAGCAGAAATGATTAAAAAGCACTTGAACAGGAAAATCTTCTGATCTTCATTTGGTTTTCCAACTCGCCGAGCCACTGCTGCTGTAGGGGCATCATGTCCCATTACTCTTTCAATTTGACCTCCATCTTCACTATGCAGCTTACCTTCATGTGATCAGGTATGGATTTCATTTTTAACCACTACTATGCACCTGTAAGGTGCTCTAAGCTAGTAGGCCCTATAAAGGCTCGTCTCCTCTTGTGTTTGCTACTCAATCCTACCTCATGTGTAGGCGTAGAGGTCTGCTCCATCATCTGCAGAGACGCAAGGCAGGCATAATTCAGGTCAGTGTTGTCTCCTCCAGAGCAAGAAAACTCCTTCCAATCTACTGTCTTCTCTTGCCTGCCATCCACTTTGTTTTATAACTAAGCTTACATTCTTTAGCTTAAAATAACCGCAGATAGATGCCAATTACCACTATTTTGATTTTCAGCTGACAGAAAAACACATAACCACCCTCCATGAATCAATGAACAAAAGACAGGAACAAAGGAGGTGGCCCAAAATAAAGGGGACCATCCTCATTGTTGATTTATAAATAAATTTTGATTTGTATGTCGGTGAGAATTGTCATCTTTATTTTGGGCCACTTTTACTTGCTCCTGCATTTTTCTTTTCAGCTAGTCAGAGCTGTAAGCTCGAGCCACCATTCGCTGGAGGACATCCCTTCCTCCCCTGGGAGGAGCAACATTTCAAGGACACACTTAAGAAATTCATTTGAAAGTCAAAACACTTAAGAATAATATATTTCAAATTATTTTTTTTCATTTATTAAGCGCTATAAGGTGTATGCAGCGCTGAACAAACACAAAGAAAGACAGTCCCTGCGCAAAGACCTCACACTCTAAAAGACAAACCGACGTGACAATACAAGAAGCATGCGCTCAAAGGGAAGAGGAGACAAGGAAAACAAAGATCATGGTCCGAAAGCGGTCTCCAAGAGGTACGTTAATGAATATAAAACAAACTGCTAAAAGTGCATCTCTTTAGGGTGTCACATTTGTCTGGCTGTGTTTGTGCATGGGGGTCTGTATGAGGGATATTGTGTGTATATTTGTGTCTAATCTGGTCAGTGTTAAGGGTAAGTAGAGGAGTGTGCGTGTGTGTGCGCACAAGAGAGGTGGAGATGGAAGTAGAGGTGGGTGTGAGTGATAAGTGTGGAGGGAGGATATAGGGTGTGTATGAGAGTCTCTACTCTCTTATTCTTCTCCGTCCCCACTCCCTTCCACTCTCCTCTTCCTTCCTTCCTTCCAAAGCTCTCTCCTCCCCATATGTATTCCTTACCATCTTTTCCTCTGTCTACAGCCTCAATTACTGCCCAGCTTCTCTCCTAGAAAAGCTCCCTGTTGCCCAAGCCACAGCAGCAGATGCAGCATTTCTTCAGCTGTCATGCAGCTCTGCGCTGTACATCTCTGCCAGCGAGGGGTTGGGCCCCGCTGACAGCCACAGCATTTCCTTAGCCATCAGAGCAGCTCTCCGCATTCCCTGTTCCAGCAGAGTTGGGTCTCTACTGGTAGATGCTGCAGCAGCTCTTCGTAAGTCTTACAGAAGGATGAACCCTCCCCAACAGGCCCAACTACTTGGGAAAAACATGCCCAATAAAATGAGAGGTATGATGGTACTGGATTCCCAGCTATAAAGGGCACATAATGCAGAGCAGGTGATTGAGAAACAGGGAAGCCGAGGTTTAAATCCTGATAACATGCCTTGTGACCTTCAGCAAGTCCCTTTGCCCTCTGCTATCTTAGGTATATACTTATAGTCCAAACTAAAGTTGGAAAGAATTATACAAAAAGGGATGAAGAATGTCTGCCTGTCCTAGGGCAAAATAACTTGGAAAAATATAGTGAATGGGATGACACTTGGTGTACGGGGAAAACTGGTAAAGAAACATATCAAATTTGAAATGGGCAAAAATCAGACTGGGGTTCCAGATAAATAAATGCTCCCCCCCTCAAACAAAAAGATTCCCTATGCATTTCTACTGGAGACAGAGTTCCAGATTTTGTAGCATAGACACTTATACAGTGACGCATAGCAGTTATGAAAATTCTCCTTTCAAAAATCCCTCTTCCAATTCTCTAGTCTCTCAACCCTCCTATTACTGACCCCACCACCAAAAACGGTCCACCCACAATTATCCATTACCCTGCCCCAATAAATACTCACAATGGCCCCACCCTGAGAAAACACACAGAAAAACTGCCTCACTACAACAGAAAACTGTATCCTAAAAATCAACCTCCTGCGTCACCACTAAGAAAACTGCACCACAGCTTTCCTACTACCCTACAAAACACCCCCCTCCATATCTCTCCCTGCAACCGTCCCACCACCCTGACAATTGCCACAGCCCAAAAACTACCTCCATGAAACTGACCAACTACTCCACACTACTATACAAAAAAAACCCACTCAACTGCCCTATCACACAAACTATCACCTCAAAAAACATCCTCCAACTGCCCCACCTCCAAACACTATCCCCACAACTGTATCATCTTGCCAACTGACCGCCATAATTACGTTCACAAAAATCCATCACCCCAAAAAGTATCATCCTTCAAACTGCCCTCCTGCAATTTCCCCCTCCCCATAAGACTCCCCATCGCTATTGACCCCTACCACTGCAAACTACCTTCACGCCTCTGGGCCCCTCTCCCCCAAAGTATGTCCTCTGAAATGCTCCACAATCCACAACTCTTTCTCTCCCCCATAGTCATTAAAAATCAACAGAACACACAATAGAGGTGCACACAGACACAGGAATTAAACATTAATTCCCTGATAACCACAAGGTGGCCAGTTACCATGACATGGCAACTGGGAAGCCAGTATGCAGAGAAACACCACTAATGGAAAAGGGAGGGGGGGAGTAACATCACTTTACAAGTCTGAGATCCTTCCCATTTTGAGAACTGTTTTCATTTTAGTGACTACATCTACAAAAGGACCTTTACAACAGTAGAGGCAATTCACAAGGACAGACATCAAAATGATGCAAGGACTACAGAGCTAAAAAGTCATGCTCTCTAGAAGGAAGAATCATAAAGGGAAAATATCTAGCAGGCTTCAATAAAATATCAAAAGAAAGCATTTTCCATAAAAAGTACAAGGCCAACAGGTCATCATAGGAAGTTTAAGGGAAGGAAGCTAAAAAAAAAAAAAAAAAGTGAAACTATAAAAGCAGAATTCAGCCATGACACCAAATGGACTTTTAGAGGCAAACCAAGGATGCCTGTGATATAACTGCAGACAGACAAGTAACAAATGGGCAGGCTGGGGAGGGGGGGACAATTTTCTGATGACATCTGCGTATCTAAAATGCTTGAAAAGATAACAGAATTTACAAAAATTGAGTTACTTTTGGTTTTCTCCCCCTCAGGCAGTTAGTATTTTCAGCAGCAATTTCAGAAAGCCAATAGAATGCTGGACAATTCAACTGTCAGTTGATTTAGCCGATAGATATTGTGAAGCACAGCACAGAGGTAGTAGACGACTTGTGCTGTCCTGGGCATGAGTCTCCCCTCCCTTGGAGATTATTGTTCCCTTCTCTTGTGTGTCGGATTTGTGCTCCGATGTCTCGTCTTGGTGTAGCCTTTTTTCAGGACAGTTTTTCCAAATGGGTTAGTTTTACGCATATTTACAAAAAAAACCCAGTCATTATCAATTATTTGTAAGTATTCCTAAATTACCACATCAAATTTTATTTATTTATTTATACATTCTCTTATATACCGCGCTATTCTGCATCAGTGCGGTTTACATCGAACAAACTGAAATTACATTGAACAGGGCATTATAACTTGGAGATAACTATTTTACAGGGAACATGGGCTATGGAGGGTTAAGTGGCTTGCCCAAGACCAGAAGGAGCACCTGTGGGACTAGAAACCCCAGTCCTTCCGGCCCAATGTTGCTGTCCTCTAGTGGGATTTGAACCCCCGACCTTCCAGCCTGAAGTACCTTGCCCCAACCACTAGGCCACTCCTCCACTCCAAATCACCTCAATGTGTCTGAGCCATCTAAAAACTTACTCTTATTATTTTAAGGAGGAGACCTCAGGACAGCTATGCAACCCTTCACACGACAAACTGCCTTGTCATAGGGAATAGCGAGATACTCGCATCACTGGTCTCTAGTTCCTTTTAATGTTAATGACTTCTTTAAGAAGAGTGTCAGTGAAAGCCTCACTTCAAAGCCAGGATATGTGGAATATGATCTCAGTCTCTCAAAGTTACTGCTCATGCTCAGCATAGTACTTGCATTGTGCCAAAGAGCTTCCCTTCTGGAGTTCATAAGATCTAACATGTATGGGTAGTTTGTCAAGATGTGCCTGGAAATTTGTCTTTATTAAGCACATGGCTCCCAGTGCAATGGGAAATAAATCTGTATCTTTCTGCCACATTTTATTGGTCTCTGACTTATTTCTTAGTACTTCAGATCTTCTGCCTTGCCACGCAATTCACAGAATAACTTGGAACTGACACCTCTATTATCAATGCCAACCTGGTGTTTTACTTCTTTACCACTGTGTCATGTTTCCTCACATCCAGTTTCTTATACATCGGAATGGGAAAGTTCCATGTGATCATAACCTCTACAGTCTCTGTAATGCTCTTAGGGTCATGATCCCAATGCTTTTCAAGGACAGTGCTGTTGTAGTGTTTAGAGAGTTTACAATGTATGAGGCACTGAGTGTGGGAAAGGAAGGACTGACCAAGGCCCCCGAACAAGGTTAAAGACTATAGCAGAGACTGATGAGCTTTTGTGTGATAAGGTAACTTACACTAATATAAATCATCCTGTATATGGCAATCTTGATATGGATAGTGATGACCCCCGTTTATGGTACTCTTGATATAGATACAGACAGTAATGAAGGCACAGATAGTGACGGAGAAACAGGGCTGTGAAGGTGGCTATAGCCATATACTTCTAACCAGGTAAAAATATATGCTTATTGAAATGCAAGGCTAAACTGTGAAACATACATTTTTTGATAGAAGCTTCTGTCTTTGTAAAAACTGCTGACAGTTATTGCAAAAGAGATTAACTAACAAATTGTGTACACAGCTACTATTACCAAAGCTTAGCTCCTGCAAATTTTGAGGACTTTCTGTGTGTTACAGAAATCCCTCTACCCTTCTTGTGGTAAATGATACTTCAAATTTTAGATAACAACTAATGTCAACACTATTGCATGAATTTTCCGAGAATCAGAGACCTTAGGTCAACATGTAACTGGAAATCAAATAACAGCATGAGAAATCAGCAGAATTTAGAAGAAATTATAAGTGTAACTAATCAACTCATGCTTGATGAAAGAATTGTAGCGACCCCTGCTGTCACTTTGTGATTAAGATCATGGCCTTGTAACTTCCGCTTTTTATATGACTTTTGCAAAGCATCAGCAGAAAAATGATCCTGTAAGCAGATTTTATTCCAGACCTGTAATTTTGTAACATGATCATCATCCGATACTAATTAAAAATTAACTATGTCAGCTGATACTTCTTAATAAAAGGCAGATCTCTGGAGGAAGATTTCCAAAGGTAGTTGGAGGAGGAGCCCTGATTTGCACCCCCTGATGATTTTTCTTCTAGAGCTCTGGAATTAATATAACTGATTTTCTGTGTATGTGTCTTGTTTTTTTCCTTCCTGTTAGAAGGGCCAAGTAAGCCTAAGAATCCAGGTAGGAGGGCCTGCCCCAAAAAGGGCACAATGAGTGTTCCTTGGATTAAAAGTACCAAAGAAAAAACATTAGTGGCAAAAAGGAAACTCCCTGAAATATTTCTCACTGGATCTTGATGTTAGGAATGATATAATGACCATTTTCATACTTCAAAAAATAAGATAGTTTGCCACACTGTCATAGTCAACTTAATGGATGCTACCAAACCAGGATTTATCTTATACATCTCAAGGCAATTTATTATCCATGAGTGTGGGATGCTGTCAAATCTTTTATAATCAAGCCATGCTATACTGAGATTTCCGCTTTTCTTAGCACTGGCCATGATGACCTTAATGAACATTAACTGGTCTTTGGTTCCATATGCTCCACTCTTATTACCCTTTTGCTCTATTGCCATGATATTTATTTGATTTTTTTTTCATGCTGTGCGGACTCCTGGCAACCCAACAGCCCCTGGATTTTCTTGGCAAGGTATGACCAGAAGTAGATTACCCTCCATTGCCTTGGAAGAAAAGGCATGGCAAAGTGTCTTGCCCAAGATCACAAGGAGTGCCAGTGGGAATCACAGGCTATGGACGGGCACCTTTTTTATCCTAGGTGACATGCACTCAGTATGTACGTTTCTTTCCTGCCATACTTTAATTGTAGTGTCGTCTGGCTGGGAATTAGCACAACAGGGGTCACCACATGAGAGTATCCAGCAAAACTGAACTCTATTCTCTCCCCCTAAGAGATGCACAGCAATTCACCAATCAAGCTAGTGAATTTTATATTGCACTTCCTTTTGACCCCTATCCTTATTCAATGTAGGTGTTCCTGTGTCTGCAGAGGCCAGCCCCCAGAGAGTGGTTTTAACTGCCCTGCCTCTGGGCTCGCTGACTGTGGGTCATAATTTATGATATTGCCTGTGTTTTCCTTTGTACCTGTATTTGCAAGGTTAGTTAATATTCTTGACTTGGATCCTGCTGTGTCTCATGTCAGTTTGCAAGAAACAGGAGTAGGAGCAGACTGTACGTTGGACTCCTGCTGCAGGTTCTTTAGAACTCTTGCTGGGGTAAGTGTTGTATTGTCACTTGCCCTCAGTGTTTAAGGCCAGGGACAATAATTTGCTTTACCAGCTCGGTGGGCCTACACACCCTTAGTTCTTCTCCTAAGGGGCCCCTTCTCAATGGCTGACCACATTCCTGCTAGGGTTTCCAACAGATACAAATCAATACCACCTCCCCATAAATCAAAAATACAGTTAGACACTACAGAACTTCTAGCACATGGGACAAAGTCTTCCCTTACCTAGGGAGAGCAGGGCTGTATGTACCTCCTGCATCACCTTTCTGTAAAGCTCCTTCTGCCACTCCTCCAACACCTCCCACTCCTCCTCCAAGAAACAGGCTGCCACATCGCTGAATGTCACAGAGACCTGAAACCGCAATTCATACATCCTTAGCACTCATCTAGCCCCCTCAACAATAAGCCTCAATCCCTTCTCCTGCCCATTCCTCCATATCACTGACCCCCAGGTTGCAGCAAACTGGTGGCTTTAATCAGGAAAACATCAGATTCCCAACAAAAAGCAGTTTAAAAAGAGCAAAAGGACCTGCTAGTTTGAAGTTTCAAACCTAGAAATACAAAAATTTCCTTAAGGCAGAAAACATGTAACATTCTCCAGGTTCAGCCCATTCTGTCTGCTAAGAATTTGCTTTTGTGTCTGTCATTACATTTTGTGCACACTAGAATTGTTTTGGTGCATGCTTAAAAAAAACCCCAAATAAAATGAAGAAAGAAAATGACTAGGCCTGCACACCCCCATTCTGTGTTTGCCTGTCCAATTTCCTGCACACCCCACATTTGTTTGAGCTCCAATACTGTTTTTGCCTCCACCTTCCTCCTGAAAGGCTATTCCATACTCCCACCACCCCTTCTGAGAAAAAAAAATGTCTTTAGTAATAGATAACCAAAAATATTTGCAGCCCCCTTTCTCTCCCAATCCATAATGCTTTTATATTCTAGATGGGAAAGGGTGGAGACAATCATTCCTCCAAAACATATAAAACAAGAAACCTTCCGTCAAAGAACATAATTTCTGGAAATTATTTCGAGACACTGAAACGACCAAGAATTTGTGAGGGAGATTAGGAGACCAGACATCTAAATGGAAGATGAAATTTAAATATGGATAAGTGCAAAGTGATGCAGATAGGGGAAAAAATAATAACTATAGCTACAAAACGATGGGTTCAGACTGAAAAGTCACCACCCAAGAAATAGATCTTGGAATTAATACGTTGAACTTTTCAGCCAGATGTTCCATTGCTACTATAAATATAAAGCTAATAAAATATTAGAGATTATTTGAAAAGGGAAAAGGAGAACAAAACTAAAAATATCACTGTGCCTCTGTATGGGGTCCCTGGTGAGCCCACACATTGAGTACTGTGTGAATTTCTGGTCACCCCCTCTCAAAAAGGTTATAATGCAGCTAGAGAAGGGTGATAAAATAATAAAGGGGATGAAACACCTCCCTTATAAAGAGAGGCTTAACAGTTTAGGGCTTTCAGCTTGGAAAAAAAAAAAAAGGATGATAGACGTGTATAATATTATAAGCGGATGGAACAGCTGTTTAACCTTTAAAAACCAACACATAATTAAGCTGTGGAATGTATTGCCAGAGGATATGATCAAAGAATTATTAGCCAGGTAGATTTGGAAGAGCCATTGTTCATCCCTGTTAATGAACTATTGGAAATAGAGCGACTTTATCCTAGTCCCTAGTTGTTGTAAGCTCTTATGAAAAAGGGAGTGGTCTCTTACATGTGTCTGAACAGCGCTGTGTATGTTGTGTAGGGCAATACAATTAGTAAATAGAAGTAGCTGCGGCATGCATACATACAATGGCCACTGTCAGAGACAGGATGCTGGGCTCAATGGACCTCAGTCCGACTCAGCATGGCTTTTCTTATGTTCTTAGGATAGATTGACTTCAATTAAACAAGGGTTTCTCACACAGTAAAAAAGTAAAACACTGGGATCTTTTGAGAAAAAGCAAGATGGCACTGTAGAGAAAGGCCCGGTGATATTGTGCTCTCAGGCTGTTTTTCCCAGTAAATTCATATTATGGGGGAAGTAGAGGAGGGGATGGTGTGCGCTTTTCCTTCTGAATCACAAATCTCTTCTTACAATCAATTGATGAGTTCTGTGCTGTATCCCATGCCGCCATGTCTCACCAACAGTAAAAGAAGTCGTTCACTACCTAGGCGTCACCCTTGACCGATTCCTAAATTTGCAAACCCACATCAATAGAACCTCCAGGAAGGCTTTCCACAAGCTTGCCATCATAGGAAAACTAAAACCCCTCCTCAGTCAAGTATACTTTCACTCTGTCTGTCAGGCTGTAATCAACCCCATACTTGACTACTGTAATTCCCTCTTCCAAGGACTTCCAACTCAAACCACCCGACCTTTACAACTAGCATAGAACACTGCTGCCCGCATCATCACTGGGTCATCCAAGCAAGAGCACATAACACCCCTCTTATTTCAACTAAAAACTGGCTACCAATCACCTCAAGAGCCAAATATAAAACAGCGCTAACCATCTTCAGGATCAAAAAAAACTTGTCAGCAGGAACCCTACAGATAATGCTATACACAAAATTAAACAAACCAAAGAGACAGAACACTAGAAAAACTATTCCAACTCCCACCCCATACACTAAAGCTACAAGACTATTACAAGAGGGCTTTCTCACTAGCAGCACCTGCCATCTGGAACTCCCTGCCTGGGCAAATAAGGACTACCAAGGACATTAAAGACTTCAGGAAACAACTCAAAACTTTCCTGTTCACTGACCACTTTAGCAAAGATACCTAGCCCTCCTCAAGACACAAACTCTTACAACTAAATTGTATTTATGTACAGATGTTTTAATTGTAAATACGAGGGTTGCTCAGAAAGTAATGCCCCACATGTTTTTTCTCAGTCCAGAATGAAGATAGAGGTGTGAAATTGAAAGGGTAGTAACTTGGAACTTCAAAGGATACGTGTGTAATTTTACAGTCATCCGACAAATAGCGAGGCAGTAGTGATCCTTCAAATGGCGTCTGAGTGACATATGATACAAACAACGGGCTGTAATTGAATTCTTGGTGGAGGAGAAAAAGTCCTGCCTCAGCCACCAGTGCAGATCGGCGCATCACGAGTCGGGAATTGCCCTTACAGCTTTCTGTCAGTAGAGGTAGTGCAATGGCAATTATTGGCTCTTTGGGATATTCAAAAGGTGTGTGCAAGATGGGTTCCGTGAAGTCTCACAACCGAACACAAACGCCAAAGGAAAGACATCTGCTCTGATTTGTTGGAGCGTTTTGAAGCGGAGGGGGAGGCCTTTATCCCAAAGAGTCAATAATTGCCATTGCACTACCTCTACTGACAGAAAGCTGTACGGACAATTCCCGACTCGTGATGCGCCGATCCACACGAATAATGTCATCAGCGCACTGCAACTTGTCTGGACTGGTGGCTGAGGCAGGATGCCCAGACAGCGGCTGATCTTCCAGTTCTGTTTTACCACTTCCTGAAGCCTTTACTCTCTTCACCCATCGTCCAACAGTGCACCTATCTACCACAGAACTTCCATACACAGCACACAACCGTTTGTGAATGTTTCTCACACTTTCTTTCCCCTCCACCAAGAATTCAATTACAGCTCGTTGTTTGTACCGTGTGTCACTCAGACGCCATTTGAAGGATCACTACTGCGCTATTTGTCAGACTGTAAAATTACTCACGTGTCCTTTGAAGTTCCAAGTTACTACCCTTTCAATTTCACACCTCTATCTTCTTTCTGGACTGAGAACAAACACGTGGGGCATTACTTTCTGAGCAACCCTCGTAGGTTTGCTCCAGAGCATCTCCTGCATGTCCACACCCCCCTCCCCCCCCCCCACACACACACATTTGTAATATGAATTCTCTGTACTTGTTTTGAGTTTCATTGTAAACCACTTTGATTCCAAGATAAGGTGGTATAAAAAAAAAACGTTAAATAAATCCTTTGATGGTTCGTTTGTTTATGTGCTCTTTTATACCACCTTCTCACAAGATCAAAGCAGTTTACAAACAAATTAGTTACCTCAGAACAGGGGAATATGAATCTAACTCTCACAAGAACATTGTTAGTGGATTAACATAAAATTTGATAATCTAAATATGCTGAGAAAATTTCAAGCTGAAACAATACATTCTAGCAACATAATTGTTAACATATTTACAAGGTAATGATTGGCTCACAGATTAACTGTAAGGTGTGATTCAGCTTGATTGTTTCTCAGAGTGTGGTAATCTTTAAATAAAAGTAGAAACTTGCTGGGAAAGCAACTGAACTTTCTGGAGAAAGGGACTTGACTCCGTGGAAGCTGAAGGGTATGGAAAAAGCTTTGAGAATCATGAGGGGTCTTTCATTTTTCTAAGCATTCTGTTGTTCCTCTGGTAGATCTTTTTAAAAGATGTGGCATGAAATTTTGATACCAAATAATGCTGCTCACCCTTTGACTAGAGTTGATTATATCCCTTTGAAGCAAATGGATTGGCAAGTCTGGATTTTTCCTAATTTATCTAGAAACACGCAGAAATGGAGGAAGAGATCCTTCCAAACATAGAAGAAGATTGTTCTTTGGATGGGAGGGGAGGAAAGGGGGGAGGAACAGTTCCAACTATGATTTCCTTTAAATGTATTGTAGTAATATATCTGCTATTCATTACATGCTTTTTGAGCTAGACCAACCGAAAATTCTTTTGGATACTAAGAAGTTGGAGTGCTACATTAATACCTAGGATCTGATTTAGAACTGGAGCAGTTTGCTCTATCATAGCTGTATTTTCTCTCTCAATTTTGTGTTTCCCTTTTATTTACCTGGCTTCAAACTTACGTTTGGTTCTCCTCCCATATGGTGGTCTGTATCGTACATTTGGATTTCAGTGATTGTTGTATGTTTTTCTCATTTTTGATGTTACAAACTTGATAAAAGTAAAGTACTGTAATACTTGTAAATATTTACAAAATTCAATAAATAAATTACTCCCCATGTCTTGAAACAAATTTACAAAGTAGAAACAATAAGACTAATCCAGAATCAGTGTGTGAAATACTAAGTAAAAATTCCTTGTGTTCTTAGCACAAGTAACTGGCTAATTAGAATCAGGTACATAAATAATGAGGTAACTAAGACCATTCTGGAAAGCAACTCAGGACCATTGAATTTGGGCCTACTAGCTTACCCAAAGATACAAAACGTTCAGAGTTTGATCTTCACTATAAACGTTAGTGAGAATTCATCAGGCCACAACGAAAGAGAAAGCATCAGAGGATATACTAAAAAGAGCACTTCACGTAATCCTGTCCAGATGGATGAATAGACACCTTCATTTCTAAAAACATTCAGGGCATCCACCGTCAGACAGTCTGCAACTGTGAAGCAGAAACTCTACACAGAAGCAGTTATCTTGCCAATATTATCCCAAAAGCGAGCTAGAAAATCATCCACGAGGTCAAAGAACCCCAGAACAACATTTATGGGACCTTTAACTAAGAGGGGCTGTGGTGTTACACCAAACGTACCCATAATGGGTGGCGTGAGCTGATAGCACAGGTGCACTCACCATCACTTCCAAAGGTGGTGTTGAATGCACTCTGCTATAGTACTGCCATAGCTGGGCCACATGTACCACGTTAACTGCTGGGAATATGCTATTCATGCTCCCGTAGTTAATGCTGTACCGGTGTCCTAACCTGCCAATGTTTTGCACATTCTCCACCCTAATGCACCATGGATAATTAGCATTAGCACCAAAATCTGGCAATGCTAACCATCATGACACCCCCCCCCCCTGCGAATTGGAAAAATGGATTCTTGAAAGGGAAAAGGCACATTGATTTTTCATTTTCAATGATTTTCTATAGCTGTTTTCAGCTGGGGTAAGGGTGTTGTTTATCCAAACACCCATGAGTTAGTAAGTAAATGTTTCATTCAGCATTTCACACAAGGATACATAACTTTTAATCTTTTTTGTAGAGTAAATAATCAAAACATATCCTTTTTGTCTTATTTATTCATTCATTGGTGGTGGTGTTCTCTTACCATAGATAGCTGAAAGAAGATATGATAGAGGTCTATAAAAAGATGAATGGAGTGGAACAGGTAAACACAGATTAGCGGTTTACTCCTTCAAAAAGTAGAAAGCTAGAGGACAAGCAATGAAGCTATAATACAGCCCATTGTAGACTAATAAAAAATACTCAAATGTGTAATCAAACTCTGGCATGCTAGTGTAGCTGAGTTTAAGAAAGGTTTGGATAGTTTCTGGTGGAAAAATTCACAAACCATTATTAAAGAGGACTAGGGAAGTCCACTGCACGATAAGCAACATGGAATCTGTGTACCTTTCTGAGAACCTGACAGGTACATGTGACCTGGATTGTCCACAGCTGAAAACAGGATAATCTGGCAGGATAGAGCTTGGTCTGACCTAATATGGCATCTCTTATGTTCTTATAGTTTAGATTAGGATCTAATTATGTTTTCAGTCATGAGGGGGTCACATTTTCTCAGCACTGTATTTGAAGATCTCTTGCTGCAAAAATGCCTGCTTGTTCTCCATTTTGCCCATGCCCCTTTGTCACTCCCTATCGCCAGAGCAGCTCTCTGAGACATACGCCCCCCCCACCATGAATTTGATGTATTAATCTTTACAAGTCACCTCTCATAGTTTTAATTGTAATCAGTTTTGATACATGCTAATAATGACTTCTAAATATCCCAATATTTTAAATATGTCTTGTTGTGAACAACAAGCTGATCATATCTTTCACCACAGATTTGATTAAAAATCCAAGTTTTCAGTTTCTGCCTAACAAGGAGGCTTTTAATCTCATTTCTCAGATACAGGAAAAGTTAACTTCAAAAACTTTTACAAACATGCCTCCCCTCTTCAAGTTCATGACTTTTACCTCTACGTGAAGTCGTTTTTTGTATTCTTCTTTCTCCAGCATTTTCAGGCACAGATTTCTCACCTTTGAGAGAAGATTAACTTAATGAAGTCATTCAAAGATGGAAGGCGGCAGTTTGGTTTGCCAAGTTTCCATCCATGGTCATCTAGTTTAAACCGTTCCTGGTATATCATCCCTCACCCCAGAAGAGATACAGGCCACTACTACAGTATAGCATTTTAAAGGTGTTGCCCTCAAACCCCAAGAAGGTTAATCTTCATTCCAGTTCTTGAGGCATGCGTTGAGGATACGGGCAAGACTTTCTCTCTTGCCAACCTCATTTCAACATACTGTACACTAGAGATCACTCATTCTGCCAGTCACTTAAGGGCGTCTTCCAATTTTCTGACCACCTATTTTCTTATCCGAAGCTTATTCCCCTCTTTCAAATGCATTCTGTATATAATTTTCATAAATTTGCATTATTTATTAAGCTTATGTTCTTGCAGTAGTAGTTAAAGATGAGCTGCATTCAGTTACGGGAAGAACATCCTTGTCCCCGGAGGACTTAATCTAAGTTTGTACCAGAGTCTCGCATAGTGCAGAGAACAGGATATGCTTATTCTGATGCAGCAGATGAACAGGTCTTGCTCGTCGGAAGGGGACTGCCTGCCAGAAATTTAGCTGGGGAAGAATTTAACTAGCTACCTCCCCCCCCCCTCCAACAAATCAATGTAAAGGTTGGGGGATGGCCGAGTGGCTTCCTGGATGGCAAGGGTTAGCTAGCTGGAGGATGTAACTTGGGGAGAGCGGTAGGGAGACTGACTGACCTGTTTCCTAGTTGAAGGGTTGCTAATCCTGCAGGGAATATACATTGTTATTGTAAGTGCCGTCGAGTCAGTGTCGACTCATGGCGACCCTCTGGATAATTGTCCTAAATTGTGTTCGGTCTTCAGTCAGGCGACTCATTGTTGACAGACTGGTACCCGTAGCTGCTGTTATTGCAGGGAATATAGTTGACTTCATGGGGATGGGGTGTTAGTGACTGGCTGGGGGGGGGGGGGGGGAGACAGGTAGAGGGGAGTGGGGGCTTGGACGGGTTAACTTCCTGGGCAGCGAGCTAGTTGAAGAGAAAATGGCAATGGTGTTTTACGGGAGGGAGACTGGTGAGAAAGACAGGCTGACGACAGTGCGAGAAAAAGTGTACACATTCAGAGCTTTTTTTTTACCCTTAGACATGGGATGAGAAACACCCTTACTAGATCAAACGCTAATAGAGCTGCAGTAGACCTCAGAGGAAATCTTTTCCATTCTTTACCCTGCTCTTCAACTTTCATGGAAATAACCATGGGGATTATGGGGAAGGCCTTAGCCTCTAGCTCCTAAATTCAGAGAAAATTTGTCAAGGTGGGAGGACAAATATAGAATAGTGAAAGGAGACATGATCTGCGGGATGGGGCGATTAGGAAGATCATCAGTCAGGGAAGTGTAAATGGGATATCAGGCAAGAGTATAGAGGGATAATGCAAGGAACAGAAGTCAGAGAAAAGGAAGAGGAGGATCACGAGAAAGAAAGAAGGGATAACGTTAATGTTCTATTCACATCTCTCCTCTAGACGTTGATCTCTTCTTTTAATTCAGTCCCCACATTCACTTTAGCTCTATCTCCCGAAATAGCTTGAAGTACTGGGCTTTTGCCAGAATCACACTGTAACAGATGCCAGCATTCCCCGTGACTGCAGGGAATGAGGGAATTCCACAAGAGGGGCCTCGTTTTGATACCTCAGACTCTTAGAAGGCTGGAGGTCCCGACTCACCCTTCCACACTCTTCTCTCCTTGCATCCGTGCCCAGGAAAGGACAAGTCCCGCAACAGAAGCAGGATCTCTCTCTTCCAGGGTTCCCACGCTATGCAACCACTGCCCCCGCTCCCTTCCCCTCCTGTCACGCGGTGCCCGATACAGGCGAGCATGCGCATGGAGAAGCAGCACTCACCTTGTCACTCATGCTCGGCGCTCCTCCTCCTCCTCAGGCGCCGGTACCTCCAATGGGAAAAGAGTGCAGGGCGCCGGCAGAGAGTCTGAGCATTAAGGCCTACCGCAGGGCTGGGGGAGGAAAAGGAAGTGGTACAGAGCCTGCAGGGAGCTCTGGGACAACGAGCGGCGACTCCGTCAGCGAAGGACAAGGAAACTGGCACTTACTATTAACAGCGATGTCAAGTACCAAGTGACCAAAAAATAAACCCCCAGGCAGCTCTGGTCAGATAAACAGCATTTGCAGCAGACCATCGCCCTTGACCAGGTCTAAGTCTCACTATGGAAACGGCGGTATCTACGCGCCCAGAAGATGCTGGGAAGAATCTCCTGAGCATGCGCAGCGTAAACCACTGGAAACCGTTTACTACCCGCCCAAGAACCAATTACATCTGTGCATTGTCTGTGGGCTGGGACCCAACCTGCGCATGCTGGGAGGAGTCTCTCGGGCATGCTCAGAAAGAACTAATTACATCTGTGCATTGTCTGTGGGCTGGGACCAATCCTGCGCATGCTGGGAGGAGTCTCTCGGGCATGCTCAGAAAGAACCAATTACATCTGTGCATTGTCTGTGGGCTGGGACCAATCCTGCGCATGCTGGGAGGAGTCTCTCGGGCATGCTCAGAAAGAACCAATTACATCTGTGCATTGTCTGTGGGCTGGGACCAATCCTGCGTATGCTGGGAGGAGTCTCTCGGGCATGCTCAGAAAGAACCAATTACATCTGTGCATTGTCCATAAGCTGGGACCAACACTGTGCATGTTGGGAGGAGTCTCCAGACTCCCGAGCAGGCGAGCAGTAGAGCAGTAAGCCAGCTCAGAAAGAACCAATTGTGTCTGAACTATATTTTTTCATTAACGGGAGTTACATAATTTTTGTAAAATGAGTGATCTCTTGCAGTTTCGAGCACATTTGACTCCCTTTTATGACATTTGTTACCCCTTAATCAATGCATTCTTCTCACTGCAATTCTGTACCATTTGCACATTCATGCTGCAAGAACTAAGATCAGAAGGGTTTTGCAGACCCAAGCTTGGTCTACCTATGATAGGAGGGGAAGGGAGCAGGGACAGTTGTTGCAGACCCAAGCTTGGTCTCCCTCACTTGCTTTGCAGCTTGTCGTGCTGTGAGGGCTTGCGTACATCAGTGATGCTGAGAGCTAAACTATCTGTAGTTTAACTACTGTCAGGGTCTCCCATGATGGGCAGGTCTCAGCTGAGGTGCCAGACCAAGACAAACCACCCATCTGGGCGGCAGCAGAATGGGATAGTGTTGACGGTGGAGGATCACATTTCTGTGACAAAACAGCAACAACACCAAACTTAAACTTCGCGGAGGAAAGGCCCGGCAATCTACAACAAAACAAATTGTGCTATAGTGCTGGAAGATGAGACCCCCAAGTCGGAAGGCACTCAACTAGCTACTGGGGAAGAGCTGAAGACTTTTCAGAGTAAAGTCAGCATTTATGATGTGGTTGGATCAAAGCCCTCGGGACGTCTGACTGCTGATGTAGCTGCGCATGAAATGAGAGTCAAAAGCTGTAAAGATGTCTTACACATTGGAACATGGAACATACAAAGCATGAACCAAGGGAAGTTTGGAAGTGGTCAAGAATGAAATGGAACGTGTACAACTTGATCTGTTGGGTGTAAGCGAACTGAAATGGACTGGCATCGGGCACTTTGCATCAGATGATCACATGGTCTACTATGCTGGAAATGAAAGACACAGAAGAAATGTTGCATTTATAATACAGAAGAAACTTGCAAGAACTGTAATGGCCATCAACTCCCTGAAGCTCCCAAAGGCCTTAACAAGCTGCACTTCTTCTACAGCCAACAGAGCCTTTACCCTCTGTGCTCCAAGATACTGGAATGCACTACCTCCTGGCATTCGGGCTATCAACAGCTTAACACAATTTAAGAAAGCTCTCAAATTCCACCTCTTCAACAAGTATCTTATAGAGCCAGTGGCACCCATAGACCTTAGCGATTCCACCCACTAAATACAGTTCCTTGGTGTCTCAATTAACATGCCAAGTCTGAGTCTCTATAAGAAAGGATTATGTTCATAGTAACTGCTCCTTGTAACTGGTATCTATGCAGTAATGTTTTCCTTGTAAATAGTTTGTAGATAGTTACCCTTGTTATCCAAGTTCCTTCCCTTGTTATCTGTAAACTCATGCATGTTGACTGTACTGAGATGTTTTGTTCTATATGAACCGCGCTGATGCTGAATAGTGCGGTATATAAGAGAATTTAAATAAATAAAATAAAAATAATGAAGTACAATGCAGTCAGCAAACGCTTAATCTTTATTCATCTACGAGGAATGCCTATCAACACAACTATAATTGAAGTATATGCCCCAACAACAGCTGCAGAAGAGAATGAAATTGAAGAGTTCTATGAACAAGTACAAGCTGAAATTGACAGAACATGCAAACAGGATATCCTGATAGTCATGGGTGACTGGAACGCAAAGGTTGGCAACAAAGAAGAAGGCAAAGTAGTTGGAAAATATGGACTTGGCAACAGAAATGAAGCTGGAGAAAGACTGATAGAATTCTGCAAGACCAACGATCTATTCATCTCAAACTCCTTCTTCCAGCAACACAAGCAGCGACTGTACACATGGACTTCACCTAATGGATTGTATAAAAATCAAATTGACTACATCTGTGGAAGTCAACAATTGAAAAGCTCTGTAACATCAACAAAGACAAAACCTGGAGCTGACTGTGGTACAGATCATCAAATACTAGTATGCAAACTCAAGCTAAAGTTGAAAAAGAGCAAACCACTCATGAATGAAGCAAAATATGACCTTGAGAATATACCACTGGAATTTAAAGACTGCCTGCAAAATCAATTTGCTGCTTTAGATACAAATGATAGAGTTCCAGAAGAGTTATGGAATGACATCAAGAAGGTTGTGTTGGAAGAAAGCGAGACGTCTTTACAAAAGGTGAAAAAGCAAAAATGGCCAAAAGGGATGATGGAAGAAAACTCTGAAAATTGCCCAGACACGCAGAGAAGCTAAAGCCAGAGGAGAAAGAAAGACAATCGCAGAACTCAACAGAGATTTCCAACGTGCAGCAAGACAGGACAAGGAAAAGTACTACAATGACGCATGCAAGGAAATAGAAGCAGAAACTATTAGAGGAAGAACAAGATTGGCTTTCCTAAAGCTACGAGAGTTAAAGAAAAAGTTCCAGCCTTGAATTGGAATGTCCCAAGATGTTGAATGATGCTGAGAAGATCAAGAAAAGGTGGAAGGAATATACAGAGTTTTTATATGATAAAGATCAAGTGGACCAACAGCCGTTTCAACCTGTACCTTATGATCGGGAACCATTGGTGATGAAAGAAGAAGTTGAAGCAGCATTGAAAGCTTATCAAAGAACAAAGCACCAGGCATTGATAGCATTCCCATAGAAGTATTACAGCAATCTGATGCAGCTGTTACCGTATTTACAAGGCTCTGCCAAGAAATATGGAAGACAACATCATGGCCAACTGACTGGAAAAGATTGTGTTTGTACCAATACTAAAGAAAGGTGATCCAACTGACTGTGGAAATTATCGCACAATCGCTCTGATCCCACATGCCAGCAAGATTCTACTGAAGATTATTCAAAAGAGACTAGAACCATACCTGGAACAAGAACTACCTGAAGTGCAAGCAGGGTTCAGGAAAGGGCGAGGAACGAGAGACATCATTGCAGATGTGAGATGGATCCTTGAAAAGACTAAAGAATACCAAAAGGATATCTATTTGTGCTTTATCGACTATAGCAAGGCTTTTGACTGTGTAAACCATGAGAAACTCTGGGCCACATTAAGAAGCATGGGTATACCAGAACACCTGATCGTTCTCTTGCACAGTCTGTACATTGATCAAGAAGCAACAGTTTGAACGGAACAAGGAGAAACAGAATGGTTTAAAATAAGCAAAGGTGTAAGACAAGGCTGCATACTTTCCCCCTACCTGTTTAATTTATATGCAGAACAAATCATCAGAGAAGCAGGATTGTATGACGACAACAGAGGTGTGAAGATTGGTGGAAGACTCATCAACAACCTTCGCTATGCTGATGATACCACATTACTGGCTGAAAGTGAAGATGATCTGAAACATTTGCTTCTCACAATCAAAGAACATAGTCTCAAAATGGGCCTGCACCTTAATGTAAAGAAGACAAAGATCATGACAACTGGCATAATCAATAGGTTCATCGTTGAAGGAGAAGAAATTGAAATCGTGAACAACTTTAACCTACTTGGATCAACTATCAATAAAGAAGCAACAAGCAGTCAAGAAATCAGACGACGCATTGCTCTTGGCAGAATGGCTATGAAAGACCTAGATAAGATTCTCAAGAGCAGAGATGTCTCTCTCCATACAAAGATTCGACTTGTTCAAGCCATGGTATTTTCAATAACATCATATGGATGTGAAAGCTGGACAGTGAAAAAGATAGACAGGAAGAAAATTGATGCCTTTGAATTATGGTGCTGGTGGCGAATACTGTGTATACCATGGACTGCCTGAAGAACAAACCAGTCGGTACTAGAGGAGATCAAACCTAAGCTTTCTTTAGAAGCTCAGATGACAAGACTTCGACTTTCATACTTTGGACACATCATGCGAAGAGAGAGATCATTAGAGAAAGACATCATGCTTGGCAAGATAGAAGGTCAACGCAAAAGAGGAAGGCCAGCAATGAGATGGATCGATACAGTAACAGCAGCTACGGGTACCAGTCTGTCAACAATGAGCCGCCTGACTAAAGACCGAACACAATTTAGGATAGCTATCCAGAGGGTCGCCATGAGTCTACTCCGACTCGACGGCACTTAACAACAAGCTTGGTCTAGCACCCTTCCCTTTTAGAGTTACCACCAGCTGCCTCCAGTTTCCTTCGGCCAGTCTGATTCAGTCCCGGCAGGGTTGGGAGTGCGGGGGAGGGGCGTGTTAGTATTTTAATTATATTATATTATATATTATGTATATAATATATGTGTTATAAGAAATGTTAAATAAATAAATAAATAAATAAATATTGCCTGGGGATATGTTATTTTCCCATTTTCTTTTGGCAGAGGCACTGAAAGAGACCCCCTGCTTCCTCTCAATATCTTAGGGGTGCCAGCTCATCCCTCTCCTGTATGTCATACTGATTTCATATCCATCTAGTATTTTTTTAAAGATAACCATAATAAATATGCAAATATGTTGCCTCCCCCTCCTCCCCCAATGAAGCAGTCAAACTACCCCCATGCTGGTAACCTAGTATTTAAAATTCTGTGTACCATAGGTTAGAGAAATGGCATGTGATTTACAGCATACGCTGCTGAATGTACAGCAGCTACAGCCAAAACTGGAAAATGAGCCTGTGAGTCTCAGGATAGGAAAGATGAGATAAGCATTAATCACACCCCACTTGGACTACTGCAACAGCTTACTACAAGGTCTCCCCCCAAAAAAGCATAAACCACCTCGAATTAGCCCAGAATGTCACTGCCAGAATCATAATCAAGGCATACTTAACTGACCATATCACACCTATCCTACGAAATCTCCATTGGCTCCCAATAGCAAGTCGCTCAAAATACAAAATGATAACAACATTCAAACTACACAACAACATTGCACCATTATATCTGTCATCCCTTATAATTGCTCAGCTCAACACCAGAAACAGAAGGAAAAGTAAACTGAACCGCCTCAACATTCCCACCACTATGCGTAAAAACAAACAGATAACAAGCAACAGAGTGCTTACCTTCACAGCCCCAGCACTGGAACTCGCTGCCAGACTCACTACGATCACTCAAAGACATACAAACATTCAGGAAGGAATTAAAGACTCTACTCTTCATTGAACACTACCCCCCCCCCCCCCCCAAACACAAGGCATAACCTAATCAGAGGCAAAACTACATACCTCACAAACTCTCCAAAAGCATATCCAGCACCTGATTGATATAACAATCATTTAAAAAAAAACTGCTACAATGTTGCTTTATGTCTCAATGTAAATACTTAACAAGATACAATGTGCATAGTTCAGTTGTTACAATGTATACCGTTATACTTGGTTCTATGTAACTTGTTGTGTTCTATGTAAACCGCCCCTGATCTCTGGAAGGGGCGGTATAGAAAACTGTCCAAATAAAATAAAATCAGCAAGGGACCCTAGGTGCTACAGGATGGAAGTGATAATCAGTTCATTATAAGGCTCACTTTTATCTGAAACAGTACCGACCTAGGGTTCCAGGATGTTCAGGGTTATTCTTCTCTCTGAATCAGTACTGACTGAACAACCTAATACAAAATGTTGAGGATGGGGATGTTGTTCCTTCTGAGCCAATACTCATCAAGCATCCTGGCATGATTATGGCGCACCCTTTTCTTTAAGTAACCACAGATCCCCTACCCTGGATTAAATTGTATTACGTTTATAAGCAACTAAATACTTAAAACACAAAGCAGTGTACATTGAGTGATGATGCAATACAATACATAATGATAAATTATTTATTTTATCTAAGGTTCCAGATGCATGGACTCAATTTTCAGCGATTGTCCCTGATTTTAGCAATGGGGACAGAGGGAGCAAAAATATTATGGAGATACGCATCACTGTCTGTCTATTTCTCGGTCGATTTGTCTGCTTGGAAGTGATATTGCTGCTGTCATGAGATGGATTGGGAGGGCAAGGTATTAAGCAGAAGAAAAAGGGGTGTAGGATGTAAAAGCAGCCTCAAGAAGGTGGGCTTTTAGTCTGGATTTGAATAGGTTGAAGAAGGACATGAAATATTGACTCGGGAAGTCTATAATGGGTGTACGGTGCAGCCAGGTGGAAGGAACAGAATCTGGAGTTGCCGGAGGAAGCGAAGGGCACAAATAAGAGTGACTTACGTGATCAGCAGAGTTCCTGAGGAGAGGAGTAGGGAGAGATGAGGAGCTGCAGAATTAAAGCACATGTATGTCAGCTAGAGAAGCTTGAACCCTATTCAGAAATTGCTAGGGAACCAATGAAGTGACTTGAGAAGAGAGGGGTTATTTTAACAGGTGTTTTATACCACTTTATCATTTCAGTCAAAGCAGTTTGCATTGTAACTTAAACTTAGTAGTGTACAGTAAACAAGGGCATTGATAACTTAGAATTGTCTGAGGCAATGGAGGGTTAAGTGATTTGCCCAAGGCCACAAGGAGTGCTAGTAGGACTTACACCTTAGTCTCTTGGTTCCCAAACCAGTATTCTAACCATTAGGCTACTTCTCCACTAGCAGAAGATTAGTCATGCAGTTGAATTTTGAATATATTGAAGAGGAGAGAGAGAGTTAAGTGGGAGACCTGTGAGGAACAGGTTGCAGTAGTCTAAATGAGAGGTGATGAAAGCGTGGCAGTGTGCTTCTGGCTGGTCTCCTACAGCACCATCTCTCACTTTTTTAATCTATTCAAAACTCAGCCGCCCTACTAATCTTTTGCCAATGTCACTATGCTCACGTAATCCCTCTTCTCAAGTCACTTCATTGGCTCCCTATCCACTTCTGTATACAGTTCAGACTTCTAGTAACCTTAAAGTGCATTATCTCTTCCTTACCCCCTCCTCAGGAACTCTATGCATCAGGTAAATCGCTTTGATCTGAGCCCTTCTTCACTGCTAACTCCAGACTCCTTTCACTTTGCTACACCTTATGCTTGGAATAGACTCCCTCAGTAGTAGATCAGATTGAAAATTTTTCTAATCACAATAGTCTCAATCTGCTTTCTGCATCCCTCTGTCTTCTCTTAACCTTCTTTCCAATTTCTCCAGCCCATCTGCCACTTTCTCTGTTTGTGTCTTCTTCACTCCCCCCCCCCCCTCATCCATATCAGACATTGATCTTTTACCTTCCCTCTCTTGTCCTATTTATCTTCCATTTATTTTTTTCTCTGTAGACTCAGATTTCACGTCTTACCACCCAGTTCTCATTTTCCCTCTTTTTACGGCATTTATCTACTGCTTTCAACCCTCAATGAAGCCCTCCCCTTCCTCATTTCTCTCTTCCCCAGCTCCTTATTCTGTGGCCTTTCACTAGCTCTCCTCTTTTTGTCTTCTGCCTCCCCTCCATATCCAGCATCTCTCACTGTCTCTACCCTTCCAGCATCTTCCCTCTCTCAATCTCTGTTCTGCGACCTGCATCACCCTTTTCTCCTCCCATAACCAAGATCTACCCTCTATCTCCCTAGTCCCACTTCCTATATGGTCCTGCATCTCCACTCTCTATTTCTCCCTATCTCCCCCATGTCCATCATCTCCCAATATCCCACCTCCAATTCTCCCCACTCATGTCCTTGCAATACATCTCCAATCTCTGCCCACCCAGTTCAGAATTTTCATTTCAAATCCCTCCTTGCCCTATGTGACCACCCTCCTCTATTGCTGCTACCCCCTTAGCCACATCCTTTCAAGTCTGCGGTCACCGTGAAGATAAAGGACAAGAATAAGTGAGGGGTCTATAAGACACCTGTTCATTCAAAGGCCCTACAGGTTTCATCCCCTACTTTTCATGACAGTCCTTTGAAGTACTCAGATGCTTTAAAGATGTGTTACTTGCCCTTTCTTCACCCTCAGCAGCCACAGGTTTGGGAAGATGATGTGGATGCAGGTATCAGTGATGAGAGAGTGAGTTGGCTGCTACTGGAGTGTTTTGGGGACCAGCTCCTCAGTCTGTCTAATGACAGAGCAACCTCTGGGTCAGAGCAAGAAACTCTATAAAACCAGTGTCAGACACCCCAGTCCTACAGTGAAACTCTTAGGAAGAGCATAAAACATTTACAGTTTCTACCAGAACCATGTGTCATGACACATCATATATCTTGAGGTGGATCCTGAAATATCAGGTAAACAAAACATGAGTACTGCTACTACTACTATTAAACATTTATAAAGCGCTACAAGGCCTAGGCAGCGCTGTGCAAATACAGATAGAGACAGTCCCTGCTCATTAGAGCTTGCAATCTAAACAAGTCATGTAAGATAAAAGATAAAAATCAGGGTAGAGTAGGGAAGGGTAAGAAGACACGAGGAAACGAGGGATCAGGGTCCTAAAGCAGCTTCACAGCAAAAGCCCTTCAAAGGCAACTCACTGAACAGGTGAAATCAGCTGATATTCTAGAGACTATCTAGCCAGCAGGAGATTCTCCTCCACTTTCAGTCCAGTACGAGTGACCTCCTCAGAGGAAGAGTAACCAAGAAACCCTAGCGTTATAGGGACTATTACCGAATAGAAATGGCAGTCAATATCAGGGAGTAATAATCCCCCTTAGAGGTGACTCATTTTGTCAAGTCTCACCTCAATTTAGTATAGCTGATGTTGTTCCTGAATTGCTTCCATGTTACGTTCGCCAAACTTTTTTTTCGCAACCCACCGAAAGGAAATGAGTGAACGCAGAATCGTGGCTAAATTCAAATAACCTCCACAGAAATTTTTTCAAAAATGGAGGTTCTCTTTGCAACTAAAGACCAAGCTTTTACTCCCCCCACAACAATTAAACTCCATGATAACTTCCTCCCAGTTAAAAATGAGGTTAAATACCTAGGCACCATCATAGATAGATTACTCACCATGACAACTCAAATAAAACAAACTACCAAAACTATATTTACAAACTCAAAAAAATTCAACACCTCAGACCCCTCCTAGAAACCCATGACTTCCAAAATGTGGTCCAAGCCTTAATTACACCCCACTTGGACTACCGTAATGGTCTTCTACAAGGACAGCCAAAAACGAGCCTTCACCCCCTTCAATTAGCCCAGAACGTTACTGCGAGGGTTATAACCAAAGCAAGCTTAACCGAACACATCACACCAGTACTCTTTAACTTTTACTGGCTCCCATAGTTAGCAGAATAAAATATAAAACTATGGTTACAACATTCAAACTGATCAATAACATCTCCCCCTCTTTTCTAACCACAAAGATTCAGACCCTACCAGAAGGTAGGAGCAGAAGAAGAAGTAAACAAAACCTACTCACAATACCCTCATCAATCCGCAAGACCAAGCAAGTAACCAGCAATAGATCTTTCTTGTACACAGTCCCCACCCTTTGGAACTCTTTACGAAATCCCCTCAAAGTAATCAAAGACCTCCAAACATTTAGGAAGGAGCTGAAAACTCTTTTATTTACTGAGTGTTACATCAACATCTCCCCCAGGAACACAAACACCCAGCCCAGCTGCCAGCTGCACCTAGGTGATCTTTCTACTCTAGCTCCCTCCCCCCTCTTCCCCCCCCCCCCCCCGGTTACTCACCTATAAATAGTCCAAGTTACTAATGCATTAATGTTCATAGTTTAATTTAATTTAATTTATTTATTTGAATTCATTTTTATACCACTCCTTCCAGTGATCAGCAGCGGTTTACATTTTAACATTTAATTCTGCAATGACAGCAGTTACATATAACAATATAGAAACTATGTACATAGCAAAGGAAGCGTAGGAATTCAAAACTCAGAACTATTTACATAGAGAACCGTGTATGTTCAGTTAACTATATACATAATATTTACATTGTCGTACAATGGGAATGTCACATGGCTAATGGGTTTACATTTTAATATACTCTGTTGGGTTTGGTGTGGCATATGACGATGGAGTTGGAATCCATCATGATATGATTGTACTTGAATGCAATTTGATTTATGTTATTTCTGACAGATTATAACATTCTTGGAATAGGTGAGTTTTGAGTTTTTTTCGGAATGATTGGAGGTCCTTGTTGGCTCTTAGTGTGTCAGGGAGTTTGTTCCATTGTGTGGGGGCTAGGTAAGTGAATGTTCTATTGCTGGTATTCATTTTTACCAACTTCTACCAACTTCCACTGTAAGCTGAATATATGGATAGATGGTATGTAAATAGTTTATTGTAACATAGTTAATAACATTGTTAACTGTTCAATGTAAACCGCCCCTGATTGCTGGAAGGGGCGGTATAGAAAAATGGTTCAAATAAATAAATAATGAAATGAAATGTGGTATGAGGTATAACCACTAAGAAGCGGGAGAGTGCTTCCATTTGTGTCTTTGTATAGTGGCAATAAGAGAGCGGGAATCAAAAATTCAAGCAAACCAGCCAAGCAAAAGGCAGTAACACCACTTACCTGAGCACAAGCTGAAACCCATCTACATGCTGTTAAAGCAATGAGGATTATTGTTTGTTACCCACCAAGCCTCATTCTTTATTTTAGTTCAAATACTTCACTGACATTTTCCAAGATAACAATATACGACAAAACTACATTAAACAGAAAACAACCCTATATACACCAAGTCTCATTCAATTAAAAGGCAGCCCACTCCCCTGTGTTAAAGGCAGCCCCACCCCCTTTTCTGGGGGAAGATGGGGCAAGAAATCCCAGGTGAGCAGGCGGTGCAGGCATAGGACCTTCTATAGCCCTGGCTCAGTACAACAATAGAGAATGTAAGGCCCCTCACCCCTGATAGGCCCGACTCCAAATGCCTGCCCTACTCCCAACCCAATAACGAAAGCAGCAGTCCTGTTCTCCTCCCAACCCACCTCTTGGTCAAATCATTGGGGTGCCAAACAGGAACAACTAGGGAATTCTCCTGCTCCCCTCCCACTGAGGAATGAGTTGGGGTCCCAAGGGGAAATGGGGCAGGGTCACTACTAGTCTTCTATAGATGTGGCTAGGAGTAGGAAATAACCGAGCCTCTATCCTGCTGCCCCCATTGCTGCTGCCCCTCTCTGTGGCCAGCAGTGACGGCAATGGCAAAGGAACCGTGACGCAGCGCTTACCTAAGGCTCAGGTGTTGCACCGCAATTCTTGCCTGCTGTTATCTGCCACTTCCACCCCCGTCTGACACAGACGTCTGGTTTTGCATAACAGTTGATGGAGGGAATTAGTTATTAAGCTACAGTAAAATTTAGCATCTTACCATACCTTGATTTACTGTGGCAGTCACTAATCTGTGATAGCTCAATACCGCAGTTTAGAGACTCATGCAGAAAAAGGAATAACGCAACTCACAATCAGCCACACAATCTAGGCCATTTTGAGCCCAGCACCAGTGAAGAAAAAAGCAACTGAGGATCGATCCAGCCCCATTACCTTAGACCACCAGGGATTTCATGAGGGCCTCTAGAGGGGTGGGGGTCTTTGGGGTGAGTGAGGAATGATGGAGTTTGGGGAAAGATTTTTGGGCAGGAAGAGAGTCATTAGGGTAATTTCTGGGGGCATGGGGGGCTTGACTGGTGGTCTGGGGGAAAGACATCTGGGGAAGGTGGGGGTCTTGAGTGGGGGGAAGCTCTATGAAAATTTACAAAGGTTTTGTTGCCTTTAAGATGGCATCCATGGGCATCACACCCTTTGTTAGCAGCCTGATACTGCTGGGCAGGAAAGCATAGTTACTCACCTGTAACAGGTGATCTCCATGAACAGCAGGAATCAGTCTTAACACATGGGTGAACATCAATGATGGACCTCGCGCAGGAACACTCCCCAGTGTCCATTAGGAAAGCTTTTAGGAGCCTCTATTGCGCTTTTGTGCCTGTCTTTCCGCCTTCTGAATTCCTCTCCTCAGTTGAGTTTATAGCTGAGAATAAAAATAAAAGAGCCCTACAACTCTTAGGGGAGGAGGGCAGGTTTGAAGGGTGGCTTTAGAAGCTGCGGCAGAACACGTTCAGATCCTAGGCCACCAGAGGTGGCTTAATGGTGACTTGGACAGGAGACCCCACATGAAGAATGCTACAAAGGGGTGTGAGAAGATGGGCTGTCCAACCACTGGTCTGTGAGAGGCCGCAATGGCACTAAGATAAACTCTCACCAAGTTAATTTTAAGACCTGTCAAGGATAAATAGAGGAGATATTGAAGAAACAACTCCACTGGACAAGAAAAGGGGTCAATGTCCTTTTGGGAGCACCAGAGGGCAAACCTACACCATTTGAAGGCATAACATTGCCTGTTGGAATCCTTACAAGATACAAGAAGGACATCCTTGGTAGGTCAAGGTCGGCAAGCACTAACCCTTCAGCAGCCATGAAGTCAGGCATAGGGAGTGAAGACTGGGATGGAGAAGCATCCTGTAGTCCTGAGAGAGGAGGTTGGGCGCACATCCCTGGTTGAGTGGCTGAGTCTGAGCAAGGCAAAAAAGCAGAAGAAGCCATGGTTGATGGGGCTCAAAAGGGAGTATGAGAATCACTGAGCTCCTGTCGGCCTGTAGCTTGAACAGAGTCTTGGGTATCAAGGGGATGGGAAGGAATGTGTAGAGCAGTCCTTGTCCCCAGTGGAAAATAAAGGCATCCGGGGCCTGTCGGTGCAGCAATGGAACCCTGAAGCAGAAGAGGGGACGTGACAAAAAAGATCCGAGCAGCCGTCTCCTGATGCAAGGTCCATTTGTGTGGATGAAGGATATGGCTTAGCCTGTCTGCTAGGACATTGAGTTCACCTGGGAGGTACACTGCTTTGAGGTGGATGCAGTGAGATGGCAAAGACCCAACTGCTTCTTCGCAGAGGGGATGGGACCCCGTTCCCCCTTGTTTGTTTATGTAGAACATGGCAACTTGGTTGTCAGTTCTGACTAGAACAGGTTGCCCCAAAAGATGGGGTTGAAAAACCCGAAGAGCATTTGTCAATGCACAAAGTTGTAGCAGGTTGATCAGCAAGGTGGATTCCTGTTGTGTCCACAGTCCCTGCGTGGTTAGGTTGTTCAGAATTGTCCCCCAGCCAAGCCTGGAAGCATCTATTGTCAGGGTGCATCGAGGCGGAGGCATCTGAAAAGGTGACCTGAAGAGTAGGTTTTGTGGGAGACACTGCCACTGAAGGGACTTGATCAGTTGAAGGGTGATGTGGATCTTGTCTGAGATGACCCTTTGCTTGCATCCACTGAGAAGACAAAGTCCACTGTGATTGTCACACATGAAATCAAGCATAGGGGAAGACATGGCCTGGAGGCCATGTGTCCCAATAGTCATAGCATCTCTCGAGCTGCTACTTGGCTTTGCTGTTGTACCCCTTTTGCCAGCTTGATGAGGCAGGCACAGCGATCCTGTGGGAGGAAAGCTCAGGCCTGTCAAGTGTCTAAGAGTGCTCCCAATGAACTCTAGACTTTGGGTCGGAGCAAGGTGGGACTTTGGGAAGTTTATTACAAAGTCCAGGTGTTGGAGCACTGTGATGGTGCGATGAAGGGAGAGTCTTACTTCTTGAGGGGCTTCTCCCCTGATCAATCAATCACCTAAGTAAGGAAAGACGAATACCCTCAAGGTGCATAGGTAAGCAGCAATGATTGCTATGCATTTTGTGAAGACCCTTGGGGCAGAGACTAAACTGAAGCAGAGAATCCATCATTGATAATTGTTTCCTTGAAACATGAAGCAGAGATACTGTCTGTGCAAGGAATGTATCAGTAAATGCATGTACAGTATGTCTCTTTTAGGTCTAGAGAACATAGACAATTGGGTCTCTGGGGGTATGGTAGAAGAGTTCCTAGTGAAATTTTGAATTTTTCTCAGCCCATGAACTTGTTTAGGTCTCTGAGATCCAAGATGGGCCTGAAGCCTCCTATTTTTTTTTTTGGAATGAGAAAATATGAAGAGTAGAAGCTCAACTTTTTTGGAGGAACTCTTTTGGAGGAGGAACTCTTTCTATAGCACCCTGGGACAACAGAGTGGTCACCTCTTCTTTAAGAGAGTGTTTTGAAGGGGTTGTATGGGATAATCCCCTGTGAAGCTGGTAGGGTGGGGTAAGGATTTGAAGTGAAGCTGATAACCCCTTTGGACACTCTGGAGCATCCACTGCTCTGATGTTATGAGGTGTAACCTGTGGGCATAGTGGCAAAGTCTGCCTGCTATGTGGAGGGGCTGGGGGCCCTCCAGGGGCAGACTGGCAATGTTCTCTAGGAAAGAGTCAAAAACCAGGTGCAGGCTGTGCCTGTGCAGCTGGTTGAGACTTAGGAGCCTTGGGTTTCTTGGGTTGGTGAGGACGATGCTGAGGTTGATAGGCAGCAGAAGGCAGGTAAGAATAGTATCTCTTCTTTATATTATAAAGAGACTTCTTGAGAAGATTCTTCCTTTTGCATGGGTCAGCTGTGTTTCCTGGAAAAGTGTTTTAGGGTGAGATCATCTGTTTCAATCCCCCCTGCTTTTTCCCTCCAATGTTTGTCAAAAAGGTTTTCTCCAGTATATGGGATATTGGCCAGTTTATCCTGGTTCCATTGCTCGAGATATGATGCTTGTAACCAGGCCATTCTACAAGCCCCGATGCAGACTGCTGAATCTCTGCTTGTGGATTTGAAAGCAACAAAAGAGGCCCTGGTAAGAAACTTAGAAGTGTTCTAGCCTTGCTTGATGTGTCTGGAATGTACTATGCTTATTCTCAGGAAGCAGGCAGGTGAAAGTCTCCAGATCCCTGATGACATCCTTCAGAAGCATGCCAATGTATAGCAAGTAAGAGTTGATTCTGGAAGCCAACATGCATGCTTGGAAACAGACGCCCGAAGGCATCGAGTGTCCTCGAGTCTCTGCCGGGAAGCATGGATGAATGGTTCTTTGAGCTCTTTATTCGGCACATCGCCGATTCCATCACCATTGAGTGGTGGGGGAGCTGAGATTTTTGGAAACCTGACAACTATGGTACTCCGTACATGGTATCAAGTCTCTTGTTGACAGGCCAAACCGTGAGTGGGGCCTCCCACATGCAGAGCATACGATCCTGCAGGATATGATGCATCAGTAAGGTAGCTGCCTCCTTGGCATTGGGAGGATATTGTAATATCTACAAGTCTTCTGCCCTCAGTTCCTTCTCAGAGGCTGCTAGATGGAGAGCCCTGCTGCCATGTCACGTCTGAAGTCCTGAAAAGACATATCTTCTGATGGGGACTGACGCCATTCCTGAGGTAGTGAAGGGTCTGAAGGGATGTCAGGAAGTTCTTGGGAATTGAGTGACCCCCCCCCCCATCAGATTCTAAAGAATTTGAATCAAAGTCCAGCAAGAAATCAAAATATCAGCAGTCTTTGGTTCGACTTCAATGTTTCGTGGAATTTGATGGGAGAAGGGAGATCGGCGGCAACCATGAGGGAAGCTGATTCTGTGCCCATTCTTCAAGCTTAGCTAGACCCCTCCTCATCTTATCTACACCTTCCTGGGTGTCTAATCTATTGCAGATTTTGGTATCATCCACAAAGAGGCAAACCTTACCCGACAGGTCTTCCGCAATATCACTAACAAAGATGTTAAAAAGAATCGGACCAAGAACAGATCCCTGGAGCACACCACTGGTTACCCCCTTCTCCTCAGAGTGAATGTCATTTACTTTGCCGCCTCCCACTCAACCAATTTCTAAACCAAGCAGTAACTTTAGGGTCCATCCCTAGGGTGCTAAATTTGTTTATAAGTCATCTGTGCGGAATGGTGTCAAAGGCTTTACTGAAATCTAAATACATCACATCTAGGGCTGTCTCTTGGTCAAACTGCCTGGTCACCCAGTCAAAGAAATCAATCAGATTTGTCTGACAAAACCTGACTCTGGTGAATCCATGCTTTCTCAGATCCTGTAATCTGCTGGACTCCAGAAACCTCACTATTTTCTCTTTCAGCAGTGTTTCCAATAATTTACTCACCACAGAGGTTAGACTAATTTGCCTGTAGTTTTCAACCACATCCTTACTTCCGCTTTTGTGTAAAGGGATCACATGTGCCTCTCTCCAGTCCTCTGGCACCATGCCCAACTTCAATGAGGCTTTGAAAAGGTCAGTCAGTGGAGCTGCTAGAACGTCCCCAAGTTCCCTCAGTAGGGTGTATCCCATCTGGTCCCATCGCTTTGTCTACTTTAAGTTTGGTTAGTTCCTCACGAACACAGTTTTCTGAAAATTGTTCAAGATGCCCCTCATTTCTCTTCCTGTTTGTGGATGTTTTCTGAGGTCCTGCTCCTGGTTCTTCATCTGTGAACACAGAACAGAAATATTTGTTAAGCAATTCCGCT
This sequence comes from Ichthyophis bannanicus, assembly GCA_033557465.1. NCBI lineage: Eukaryota > Metazoa > Chordata > Amphibia > Gymnophiona > Ichthyophiidae > Ichthyophis > Ichthyophis bannanicus. The sequence goes on along the minus strand of CM066051.1, from coordinate 57,973,248 downwards.
TTATCCTCATCAGCTTCTACATATTCCTCCCCTTCACCCTTGAGTCTGACAATACCACTTTTGCCCTTCCTCTTCTCACTAACATATCTGAAAAATGTCTTATCCCCCCATTTTATTGCATTGGCTATTTCCTCCTAATTTTGAATCTTTGCTTTTCTGACTACTTTGTTAGCTTCTCTAAGTTTTTCCAAATATAGACGCCTGTCTTCCTCTCTCTGTGATCTTTTGTATTTCATGAAGGCCTCCCTCTTTTTCTTCACCTTTTACAGCTACTTCTTTTGAAAGCCATAGCGGTCTCCTTTTCCTTTTACCTTTATTTACCATTTTAACAAAAAGATTGGTTGCCCTTAAAATATCCCCTTTCAGTTTTGCCCACTGTTTTTCTACATTCCCCAGCTGTTCCCATCCCACTAACAACTCCTTGAGGTATTGGCCCAACTTGGCAACGTTAGTTTTCCTAAAGTCTAAGACCCTTGCTTTTGATTAGATTTTATCAGCCCTAGTCCTCTACATGCTTTCTCTATTTGTTTTCAGTATAAGAGCCATAGAATAAAAGCACTCAGATTCTCAGTCATCGGTGCAGTTCATCAGTGAAAAGTACCTTGCTTTTTTGTCTTTAAGCATTTATCGGTGCCCGCTCCGTGGATAGATTGTACTGAATTTTGGTAGACAGTCTCTTACTGGGGTAGCAATAGTTCTGCCACATTTCAGCCAAATCCATTTAGGGAGAAGGTCCCCAACCTATAGTCTGAGAGGACTATCCATGATTTAGAATAAAGGCCTATGTTTAGTTGTCATATGTTCAGGTGTACTTTGGGCTATTTTTGAGTGAACACTGGGAGCGAAGTTTGCAACCTATCTGGCAACACGGAGAAAGAAACAGCAGGAGAATCAGCAGAAGGGAGGCTCATGACTGTCACGGTATGCACCAACCTGATCCATTTGGAGCAATTGCTCCCTCAAGTAAGGGCTGTGGCAGGTTGAGTGTCTGCTTTATTGTACAGTTGAGCGCTGATGTGCTTCGGCAGTGGCCATCTGGTGGAGGATTGAGGAAGTTGGTGCTTCTGCCAGTCAATGTGGTTGGTGCTCCAGGGTCGGGGACTTTGAAAGCTGAACAGTAAGTCATTATCCCCCTTGGAAAGTGGTTTTTCTTTGCTTCAGCAGCTCTCCTTGTCCCAGTAGTTCTTTCTCTGCAGGGGCGAGCATAAAGTTATTTTATTTTGTTCTTGGGGTCTGTCTGGAGGCCGCACCATGGAAATAGAGGGCGACTCAGGCCTAGTGATAGTGCCTGAAGGCAGAGGGTAAAGGGATTGGCCTCCACAACCAAAATCAGGACACTGAGAATTGGCCTCTTGCGCTGCCTCTCCAAAAATCCCTACATGTTGCTTCTATTTGATAGAGCTGCAGTCAGAACACTTACGAGTCAGGCTAGAATTACGCTTGTGCACTGATGATGGAAAATGAGTTTGCCAAAAAAACACTCAAAGGATTGATAGTGCACATTTTCATTCACACTGGACAATGTCATGGCCCTCCATTGTCTCAGTAACAGGCAAACCTTCTGCTTTGAAATGTACCTTATGTCATCGTGAGCTGACAAGGAGAAAGATATTAGGTGTCATCTGAACAATGTCACAAACCAAATGAATAGCAGATCAGCATCTTCACGACCACAAATTACAAATCCTTTCACTTAAAAAGTAAGTGGAGTATGGATAGTCAGTTTTAATTGTTTGTTCAAGTTTCTATTTTATGATCACGTATAAACAGTTCATTGATATAAGTCCATATAACAGCATAAGCAGTCCAAGTGCAGACCCAAAGTTCAATTTTTCTCATCAACACATTTACATTCAGGATCTTGCAGTTAGGTGGGCTAAGGTATATGCAAAATAAAATTCAGGAAGGAATTAAAACTCAATACCTATAAAGACACCCTAACAAAAAAACAGAACTCGGGGTACTTACTCGCTAATCGCAGAGACGGCAACACCAATTCTGTAGTTTGTTTTCTGAACGTCCTCCATCAGGATGTCATGGTTAAAAGTCCCCTCCCAGACAACTGGAGTCAGCCAAGGGGTTAGAATCATCACATCACTGCGTCTGGAAGAGTTACTTCTGATAGTTATAAGAGGCTGGATGTATTATACAAGAATGATACAGAAATAAATATGGCATAGCAAGCTGCATGGGTTGGATAGAGTCAATACTAAATGCCTTATAGCTCAAAACTAACACGTCTTCTATGGTCCTAAAAGTCGCCGGAGGCTACGCTATATACAGATGCTTGATTTCATTTGTATCATAATCCCAGGTCCAGATCTCTTCAGGTAGTAATGGCGGTACGAGGTGCATATAGGGGTACCTGGTTCAGAAGCATCCCGTGTTTTCGGTCAAGGTCACTACATTGCAAAATGATTACCATCTGCATCAATACTGTAGAACATCTTGAGCTAATGTACCCTTAAATGCTGCCGATCAAATGATAGCCCAATCTACCATTTTCCAGAGAAAAATACACAAGCTTAAACAGTGTATTTGACATATACAAAAAGGTTAAGTACTCACGGAGCCAGTGAAATATCAGCTTTCTTATAAATGACTCTGGAAAGACAGAACAGAAATAGAAAATGAGTAAAACTGGGTGAGAAATGCCTCTGTTGTCTCAGGCATTAACAACTGGGGGGATCACCTGTCCTGCAGGTAATGTAAAATCCTCTCACACCGAGGAGGTTTCTCCAGGGCCATGTGCCCATGAGGGAAGGGTTAGGACAGCCATTGTAGTTGGTGATTCAATCATTAGGCAGAAGATAGCTGGGTGGCTGGTGGACATGAGGATCGCCTGGTAACATGCCTGCCTGGTGTGAAGGTAGAGGACCTCACGCACCACCTAGACAAGATCTTACATAGTACTGGGGAGGAGTCTACTGTCTGGATACATGTCGGTACCAATGACAAAGGAAAGTGTGGTAGGGAGGTTCTGGAGGCTAAATTTAGGCTTTTAGGTAGGAAGTTGAAATCCAGGGTTGCATTCTCCAAAATGCTTCCCGTTCCACGTGCAAGACCCAAAAGGCAGGCAGAGCTCCGGAGTCTCAATGCGTGGATGAGACGATGATGCAAGGAGGAGGGTTTTGGATTTGTTAGAAACTGGGGAACATTCTGGAGAAAGGAGGGGCTCTTCCGAATGCATGGGCTCCACCTTAACCAGGATGGAACCAGGCTGCTGGCATTAACCTTTAAAAAGGAGATAGAGCAGCTTTTAAACTAGATAATAAGGGAACGCCAACGGTCGCCCAAGAGCTCATGGTTTGGAACAATGTATCCATGAAGGATACTAGCAAAAAACTGAAGTTAGCGCATATCAGCAGAGAGGTTCCAGTAAAGACAAAAGTAGCCCAAATGCCCTTGAGTACAGAGCAGACAGAGCTTAAAGATTCCAAATTACCCCTGTCTACCAATAGCCAAATTAATATGAATAAAATACAGCCTCTGAAATGCTTGTATGCAAATGCTAGAAGTCTAAAAAATAAGATGGGAGAGTTAGAATATATAGCACTAAATGAGAGGTTAGATATGATTGGAATATCAGAGACATGGTGGAAGGAGGACAACCAGTGGGCCACTGTGATACCTGGGTACAAACTATATCGTAATGACAGAGCTGATCAAATTGGTGGAGGGGTTGCACTCTATGTTAGAGAGGGCATTGAATCACAAAGGATTAAAGTTTTGCAGGAAACAATATTCACTGTAAAATCTCTATGGATTGAAATTCCATGTAAAAAAGGGGAAGGCGATGGCAGTGGGGGTGTACTATCGACCGCCTGGCCAGAATGAACAAATGGATGATGAAATGCTCAAAGAAATCAGGGAAGCTAACAAAAGTTACAGCACAGTAATAATAATGGGTGATTTCAATTACCCCGGTATTGACTGCGTCAGTGTCATGGCAGGACATGTTAGGGAGATAAAGTTTCTAGATGAAATAAATGACTGCTTCTTGGAGCAGCTGGTTCATGAACCAACCAGAGGGGAAGCCATTTTGGACCTAGTCCTTAGTGGAACACAAAATCTGGTGCAAGAGATAAGGCTGTTGGGGCCACTTGGCAACAGTGATCATAGCATCATCATGTTTGATTTAATAAATGGAGGAGCATGGGTAAGGAAATTCACGGTACTACCTTTTAACTTTCAAAAGGGAGACTATGATAAAATGAGGAAAATAGGTAAGAAAAAACATCAAGCATGGGTATTGTTTAAAAATACTATCTTGGAAGCCCAGACTAGCTGTATTCCACACTTTGTGGAAGGAAGTCCAAAAAACTGCCAGCATGGTTTAAAGGTGAGGTCAGAGAGGCTGTTGTTGGCAAAAAATCATCTTTCAGGAAATGGAAAAGGAGCCAAATAATGAAAACTGGAAACAACACAAGCACTGGCAAGTTAGATGCAAAGAACTGATATGGCAGGCAATTAGAGAATTTGAGAAGAAGCTTGCTGTGGAAGCAAAAATGCATAATAAAAACATTTTCAAGTACATTTGTAGCAAAAAACCTGCAAGAGAGTCAGTTGGACCATTAGATGATAGAGGGGTAAAAGGAGCACTAGAGAGGACAAGGCCATAGCGGAGAGACTGGATGAATTCTTGGCTTCAATGTTTACTGAGGAAGATGTAGGGATGTTATCCATGACTGAAGTAGTATTTAAAGATGATGATGTGGAAGAATTGAAAGAAATATTGTTACATCGGGAAGTTGTATTATAACTATTTGATAAACTGAAGAGTAGCAAATCACCTGGACCGGATGGTATACATCCAACAGTGTTGAAAGAAATGAAACATGAGATTGCAGACCTACTACTAGTAATCTGTGAGCTATCATTAAAATCATCTGTAATAGCTGAAGATTGGAGGATGGCCAATGTAACGCCAATTTTTAAAAAGGATTCCAGGTGTGATCCGGGAACTACGGTGAGCCTGATGTCAGTACTGTGAAAAATGGTAGAAACCATCATAAAGAACAAAATTACTGAACATGTAGATAGTCATGGCTTAATGGGAGACAGCCACCATGGCTTTAGCCAAGGAAGGTCTTGTCTTACTAATCTGTTATGTTTTTTTGAAGATGTGAATAAAGAAGTAGACAAAGGTGAGTCAGTTGATATACTGTATCTGGACTTTCAGAAAGCCTTTGACAAGGTTCCTCATCAGAGACTTTTGGCAAAACTAAAGAGTCATGAGATAGGAGGCAGTGTACTATTGTGGATCAGGAACTGGTTAAAAGATAGAAAGCAGAGGGTAGACCTAAATGGCCAATTTTCCCAATGGAGAAAGGTGAATAGTGGAGTACCTCAAGGATCTGTGCTGAGTCCGCTGCTTTTTATATATTCATAAAGGACCTGGAAATGGGAATAACGAGTGAGGTTCTCAAATCTGCAGATGACACCAAAACTATTCAAAGTTGTTAAAACCCATGAGGATTGTGGAAAATAGCAAGAGGATCTTGATAAATTGGAAGACTGGGCATCAAAATGGCAGATGAAATTTAATGTGGACAAGTGCAAAGTTATGAACCTAGGAAAGAAAAATCCAAACTATGGTTACACGATACAAGGTTCCATATTAGGAAACACCACCCAGGAAAAAGATTTAGGCATCATTGTGGATAACATGTTTAAACCCTCGGCCCAGTGTGCAGTGGCGGCCAAGAGAGCAAATAGAATGCTAGGTATGATAAGGAAAGGAATGGAAAATAAAAAAAAGATATTATAATGCCTCTATATCGTTCCATGATGCTTCCACAGCTTGAATATTGTGTGCAGTTCTGGTTGCCGTATCTTAAAAAGGATATAGCATTATTAGAAAAGGTACAGGAAAGAGAAACCAAAATGGTAAAGGGGATGGAAGGATACCCCTATGAAGAGAGGCTAAAAAGGTTAGGGCTCTTTAACCTGGAAAAGAGACGGCTGAGGGGAGGTATGATAGAGGTCTATAAATTAATGAATGGAATGGAACAGGTAAACGTAGATTGATTGTTTTACACCATCAAAATATAGAAAGACTAGGGGCATGCAATAAGCTACAGCGTAACCTATTTAAGATTAATAAGAAAATATTTTTTCACTCAACGTGTAATCAAACTCTGGAATTTGTTACCGGAGTATGTAGTAAAAGCTGTTAGTGTAGCTGGGTTTAAAAAAGGTTTGGACAAGCTCCCGGAGGAAAGGTCCATAAACCATTATTGAAGGGGGACCCAGGATATCATTGCTTGACCCAATACAAGCATTGAGGAACCTGTGTCTTTTGGGGAGACTGCTAGGTACTTATGACCTAGATTGGCCACTGTTTGAAACAGGATACTGGGCTTGATGAACCTTGGTCTGACCCAGTATGGCATATCTTATGTTCTTATGTACAGGTCTATGAATTCACATCCTGCTATGAGCCTCAGCCTTTCACAAATGAGAAGAACTAGTCATCCATCTTTATTGAGAGTTTGAATTTACTATAGTTGTTCATGTCTATGTGGTCATCATGCAGACAACTTTGTGCAAATGGTCTGAAATAGGTGAGTTTTAATCTAAGCCCAAGGAAGAAGCTGGGAGATACCACAGACATGCATAAAGTGTGTTAATAGAAGACTTTTTTTGTGTGGCTGTGGTCTCTCTGCTTCTTCCTGTACACTTGCCTTAAATTTGTTTGGTAGTTGTTAACACATTCAATAGAACGCTTTCAATGGTTTCTATATGTACGTTTTGTATCATTTCATGGTTTTACAGTTATAATTAGCATCATTATTTATTTTTAAGATGTAATTTTAGTATTATTTTGTATATTTATGTATTTTTATTTCTTTAAGATGCATACCCCCTGAAGAAGGCATAACGCCAAAATGTGTTGGGGTTTGGTTCAAATAAGCAATAGTACCAGAGACCTCACCTGAACCTCGCCTCTTGTGTTTGCCTTTACATTGTTCGAGCTTTGACACTGAAGGGATGAAGACCTCTTTAGGAACTGGCTCAGTGACCTTCGGAGACACCACATACCAAGAGAGAGGGGTCCAGCTTGGTATGCTTGTCTCTGTGTCTTATCTGCTGCCTGTAATCAACTGGTCCCAGTTTGATTTGCCAATAAGTGCCAGTACATCCAATCAATTAAGGACATTTTAGAATCTTTTCATATGTATACTTCACTAATAAGGATGACAAGGAGATTTAAAAGATGCGTCTTGATGATAAAGTCGGAAGATGTGCAGGAGAAATGGCTAAAGATCTGCCTGTCTGCTATATGATTTGCAACCTTACTATCTAAGAGAAGTTCTCTCTCCTTTGTCTGCCTGCTCACCCAGCCTTGAGCTGCCGCAGTCTGTTCCTTGCTTGCGTCAAGTAGGATGTGCTGGACCGGTACCTCTGGGTGATTCTCCAGAGATGTTGTGCCAGGAACATGCAAGACCGTGGGCTCGATGCAGTAAAGCGTGCGGCCGCTAGCGCAGGTTTTACCATAGTCTGTGTGCATCGTTTTCTATGCTAGTGTGGGCGCAGAATGCATTAAGTGGTACACAGGCATAGTCCATGTGCAAATGACTACGATGACGACAGCGCACGGCACATTGAAATGGACGCTAATGAATCAATGAGCCAGGCAGTGCAGAGGCAGAGACATGCACAGATCAGACGGTTGAACTCAACTCAGGAATTTTAATGCGAGGTCCGAAGAAGGAAAAGGTTAGTGCTTAGATCTGCAGTCTGTTCTGGTGAGGAATTCTATGCTTTTTCTTGAGCATACAGTACTTTGCTGAAGAGCATGTTGAAAACGAATGGCTGGACAGTGCTTCCCTCAGAATTGGCAACAATGACATCCGAGTCAGCTCCCAGATAAAATACCTCTGAATCATACTTGATCAGCAACTGACCTTCCAGTCCCAAATTCAAAGCATCACCAAGGCAGTATACTTCAAGCTTATTACTCTCCAAAATCTATGCCCTCTCCTTTCCACTGATACTTTCCGCTCAGTCTGCCAAGCCACCATCACACCTCTATTTGACTATTGCAACTCCATTTACCAAGGCTTACCTAAGCACGCACTCCTCCCATTACAATCAGGGGCGGCCCAAGGGGGGTGCGGGGCCATGTGCGGAGATGCGGTGTGGGGCCTCATTTGCATAAGGTGCCTCATTTGCATAAATATTTGCATAACGTTACCATACACTAACTTTTAGTAAACATGCCTCTTAATGAGTATATGGATAAAGAAAGACTAAAAGATTTCTACATTGCTATAATCCAGTGCCAACCGCCAGTCACATTAGAAACTACTACAAACACTGCCCATTTAGAACCCATAGCAAACCCGCCGTATCCTAACAGCACTACCAGGACTCACAAAGCACCATACCCTACCTATCAAAAGGCAACACTGCAAATATTGAACCAATACATTTCAGAGAACAACAATACATGACCTACTGGGGAAAGAGAACAAGTGGCAATGTCAAATAGGAATTACATAAACAGAATACCTCAGCTCAGTTACGCATGCAGAACATAAACCATCACCAAACAACGAATCACAATTTAGAAACAGGAAGACAATAATTAAACTGGGAACCCCAAAAGCCCAACAACACTGTAGAAATAAAACTATAAATTAATTTCCTCTTGTACTAAACAAAGCGCAGACGTTAATGATGCACATTTCCTAGGGCTGACATATTCCAGTTAATAAATTCAAAATAAAGAGATATTTTTCTACCTTTTGTGCATTTCTTTTTCAGTGGCAATTGCTCCAGCCACTTTCTTCTGGTTTCTTCGTGTCTTCTGCTAACTCTCCATCTGCTGTCCATTTGTCCTTTCTTCTCTCTTCTAGTTTTTTTCCATTCTCTCTCTACATCTGCTTTAACATACTAATCTTTCTCCTTTTGCTCTTTCCTCATTCCTAATTCATCCACTCAAATTTTACCCCTCCATCCTCAATCCCCACTTACTCTCCCAATATCCGGCCAATTGTAGATTTGTCTTCCCTTCCACACAAAATATTTTTTCCCTCTCCATTTCACTCTCCCAGCTCCATCCCATCCCATTCTAATCCTCCCCCAACATCAGTTCCCTTCTAGTTCCAGCCCCACCCAGCATCCGCTCCCTTCTAGTCCCTGCATCAGCCCATTTCCAATCCTATCCCAGCCCCCCATCAACTCATTTCTAGTCCTTTCCTAGCCCCACCATCAGCCCATGTCAAATCCTAGCTCCCCTCCACTCAGCCCATTTCCATTCCAAGCCCCCCATGAGCCTACTTCCAATTCTAGCCCCTCCGTGAGTCCATTTCAATTCAAGCCCCCACCACAGCCCATTTCCAATCTTAGCACCCCCCAACAGCCCATTTCCAGTCCTATCCTAGCCCCTCCATAGCCCATTTCCTGTCCTAGCCCCCCCCCACTCAGCCCATTTCCAGTCCTTGCTCCCTCCCCTCACAGCCCATTTCCATTCCAAGCCCCCCTCCCCATCAGCTATATGCAGTTCAAGCCCCCCTTCCACTCAGCCCATTTCTAGTCCTAGCAACCCCCCAGCCCATTACCAGTCCTAGCCCCCCCATAGCCCATTACCAGTCCTAAGCCCCCTATCAGCCCACTTCCAGTCCTATCCCCCCATCAGCCCCCTTCCAGTCTTACCCCCCCCCCCCCCACAGCCCATTACCAGTCCTAAACCCCCCATCAGCCCACTTCCAGTCCTAACCCCCATCAGCCCACTTGTAGTCTTAGCCCCCCCATCGCCCATTACCAGTCCTAACCCCCCCATCAGCCCACTTGTAGTCTTAGCCCCCCATAGCCCATTACCATTCCTAACTCTCCCCCATAGCCCATTACCAGTCCTAACACCCCCATCAGCCCACTTGTAGTCTTAGCCCCCCCATAGCCCATTACCAGTCCTAACCCCCCAATCAGCCCACTTGTAGTCTTAGCCCCCCCATAGGCCATTACCAGTCCTAACGCCCCCCATCAGCCCACTTGTAGTCTTAGCCCCCCATAGCCCATTACCAGTCCTAACCCCCCCCATAGCCCATTACCAGTCCTAACCCCCCATAGCCCATTACCAGTCCTAACACCCCCATCAGCCCACTTGTAGTCTTAGCCCCCCCATAGCCCTTTTTCTGTCCTAACCCCCCCATCAGCCCAATTGTAGTCTTAGCCCCCCATAGCCCATTACCAGTCCTAACCCCCCCATAGCCCCTTACCAGTCCTAACCCCCTCCCCCCCAAACAGCCCAGCTAGGTTAAAAAAAAACACAAATCGACTGCTGCTGCCGCTGCCGCCGTGGCAGCTGCAGAATCGACCATCCCGCGGAGGACCCCTGCCCTGCAGAGTCCTCCATGCGGCCTCAGCTCCCTCAGCGCGGGCTTTTCAGAGCCGCGCGAAGGGAGAGTTTCCTTCTCGTGGATCTGTTAATCCCGCCGCAGGGCTGATGGGAAATCCCATCAGCTCCACGGCAGGATTAACAGAGCCGCGAGAGGAGAAGCTCTCTCTTCGCGCGGCTCTGACAGCCGATGCTGAGACTGCATGGAGAACTCTGCAGGGCAGGGGGGCCCCGCGGGATGGTCGATTCTGCCGCTGCCATGGCGGCAGCGGCAGCAGCAGCCGGTTTACGTTTTTTTAACCTAGCTGGGCTGATGCAAGATGTTTTTTGCACGGGGCCCTGTGCAAAAAACATTCTTGCTCAATGGACAGGCCAGCCCTGATTACAACTTGCTCAGAATACTGTTACTCGAACCATCTTCCAAGCTTCAAGACAAACCCACATCACTCTTATCCTCAAACACCTCCACTGGCTTCCCATCAGTTCTAGCATAAATTATAAAGTTCTAACCATCATCCACAAAATCCTAGACAAACAATCTTCAGAGCACCTCCAAACATTAATTCACACATCGAACTCTGACAGACCAAGAAGATAGAGCACCCAAAATCTCCTCAGTCTTCCACCGCAGCTTCGCAGCTGCAAGCAAGCCAAAAGAAGAAGAGTCTATGCCCCCACCCTATGGAATTCACTACCCCCCTCAATTCGCAATATCAAGTCTAGCACATAAAAACAACTAAGAATCCATCTGTTCCTGGGACCATTCAGAGACGGACACTCAATTACTGTACAGAAAACCCATTTACAAACTGATACTTCATCCCCCACCCCACTCCCATAAAGCTTCCACCACCCCACACCCCTCACACTCTCAACCCTTACGTCCCTCTGTACATAGTTTACATATGCCTTTGAGCAAATGTTTGAGCTTTAAAATGTTACTCGTTCACTGTTCACAGCTGTAATGTTCTCAGTGTTTATTGTCAATCGTTTTTCCAACCGTTCACTGTATCCACTCAGTTCTACATAAACCGTTTTGACTTGTAGAAAAACAGTATATCAAAATGTGTTAAATAAAGAAACAAACATGTGCTGGATGCAATTTGGTGTATAATCATTCCGCACAGAATATTACTTTTTTATGCACCAGCTATTATTCCAGCACATGGCTGCAAGTGCCAAACTGAAGCGTTTTTGCGCACAAGATATAGGTGCTGCTAACACAGACCCCTATGAGCATGTGTCTGGCTTGCTCGCCTTGTTTAGGGCAGGCGTTTTGCACAAAGCTCATCCGCATGCTGTTTACTTCCAGCCTTGCCGAGCAAAATTTGTGTTAATTTAGTTTAGGTAACACTGCGTTTGAGCTTTCTGCAAGGGCATGGAGGCTTGCGTTTGCTTCACTTTAAAAGGGGATAGAGCAGGGAGCGGCTCAAGACATCTGCTGCCTGAGGCGAGAAAAGAGCATATACATCCCTCCCTCCCCCGCCTGGCAGTGTAGGGTTGCCAACTGGCTCTAGATGCACCCGGCAGGCTTGATCCAGTCCTGGTTTTACCTCACTGCATGAGGAACCTGTAGCCTTGCTTTTGTGATGGAGCGCAAGAGAGGAATCAGTACTGCATATCCCTGCATGCAACGGAGTCAACCCAGGACTGAATCGAGCTTGCCGGCCGCATCTGGAACCAGCTGGCAATCCAACCTGGCAACCAAAATGGAAGGGCTTCCTCTAGCCAGGGAGCAGAGGGTCCCCTCACTCACATCATCAATCAGGTGGCTGCCCCAAGAATAAAGAAAACAATGTGTTCCCAGGTTATAGAACATTTCTTTAACTTTGCAATGATGTTTAAATGCAGCAAAAATTGGAGAAGTTTAATTACGCAGCCTGGAAATCTAATATAAAACACTGACTCCTGACACTACACTGGGTCAGCATGTTATTTAATGTGAATATATATTCTGCAAAAGACAGGTGATACAAGGTGATCACACACTTAGGAGCAAAAACAAAAAGCGATTACCACGGTGCAGTTTATAACACCAAAATAAAATTCCCGTAACTGTATTCTGGTGTTTTAAACTGTGATAGGGTTCTTGCTTTTTCTTTTTGAACATATATTTTGCATCCAAGGAAACTCCTCTCCCAACAATGAGTGCAGAGCAGAAATAGGACATTTGAGAAATAACTTCTGATTATGGAGTACTCCAGGGATCTGTGCTGGGCCCGCTGCTTTTTAACATATTCATAAATGACCTGGAAATGGGAATAACGAGTGAGGTGATCAAATTTGCAGATGACACAAAATTATTCAAAGTTTTTGAATGGCTGACTGGTGGCTCAGTGGCCAGAAAGCTTTACTCTAATATAGGAGGTTGTGGGTTTGAATCTAAAAGAGGATCATGCTTGTGTTGTGCTCATTTTTGGAGACCAGTGTTCCGATTTGGAGACCATATCTCGCAAAGGATATAAAAAGATGGAAATGATTCAGAGGAAGGTGACCAAAATTATTTGGAGCCTGCACAAGAAGACTTATGAGAAGAGATATGAAGACCTAAATATGTACATTCTGGAGCAGAGGAGGGACAGGGGAGATATGATTCAGAACTTTAAATACTTAAGGAGTATTAATGAACAAATAAACCTCTTCCAAAGATGGGGAAACTGTAAAACTAGAGAGAATAACATGAAGTTGCAAGGGGGTAAAATGAAAGGCAATGTCAGGAAATACTTTTTCACTGAAAGAGTGGTGGATGCTTGGAATGCCCTCCCGATGGAAGTGGTGGGAGCAAACACAGTGATAGAATTCAAAATGGCATGAGACAGACACAGTGGATCCCTTTATACCAAGAGGATAAAATCAAAACAAACATAACTATCTCATATCTCAACAAATAGGGGTGACCTACACGGCGCAGTAGGTACACCCCTAAACAAAGGCATGGGTGACCTGCATGGAGCGGAGGGTGCACCTACTCTTGCCGCCTTGCTGGGCAGACCACACTAGTCTTTATCTGCTGACATATACCATACTGCTAGGTTAAAACCCAAGAGGATTGTGAAAAATTGCAAGAGGTCCTTGACAAACTGGAAAACTGGGCATCCAAATGGCAGATGAAATTTAGTGTGTACAAGTGCAAAGTTATGCACCTAGGAAAGAACAACCCAAACTTTGGTTACACGATGCAAGGTACCACCTTAGAAACCACCACCCAGAAAAAAGATTTAGGCGTCATCAGGAATAATACGTTGAAACACTCCGCCCAGTGGGCAGCGGCAGCCAAGAAAGCTAATACTGTAGAATGCTGGGAATCATAAGGAAAGAAATGGAGAATAAAACCAAGGATATTATAATGCCTCTGTATCATTCCAAGGTTCAACGTCATCTTGAATATTGTGGGCAGTTCTGGTCACCGTATCTTAAAAAGTAATATAGTGGAAATGGAAAAGAGCGAAGGATACCACTATGAGGAAAGGCTTAAAAGGTTAGGGCTCTTCAACTTGGAAAAGAGAAGGCTGAGAGGAGATATGATAGAAGTCTATAAATTAATGAATGGAGTGGAACGGGTTAACATAGATCGGTTGTTTACGCCATCAAAAAGTAGAAAGACTAGAGGATACTCAATGTAGCTATAGAGTAACCTATTTAAGACTAACAAGAGAAAATATTTTTTCACTCAACACAGAATTCGTTACCGGAGGATGCAGTAAAATCTATTAGTGTAGCTGGGTTTAAAAAATATTTGGACAAATTCCTGGAGGAAATGTCCATAAACCATTATTAAAGAGGACCTGGGAAATCCACTGCTTACCCCAGGACAAGCATTGTGGAAGCTGTGGATACCTGCCAGGTACTTGTGACCTGGATTGGCCACTGTTGGAAACAGGATACTGGGCTTGATAGACCTTGATCTGACCCAGTATGGCATTTCTTATGTTCTTATGTTCCATTCAATCTTTCCGCAATATCACTCACAAATACATTGAACAGTCCCAGAACTGATCCCTGAGGCACGCCACTGTGCACCTTCCTTTATTCTGAGTGAGTTACATTTACCTCCACCTTCTGTCATCTGTCAGTCAACCAATTTCTGATCCAGTTCACCACCTTGGGACTCATCCACAAGCTCCTCAATTTGATAAGCCTCCTATGAGGAACAGTATCGAAGGCTTTGCTGAAATCTAGGTAGATCACATCCATTGCATGCCCTTGTTCGAGTTCTCTGGTCACCCAGTCAAAGAACTCAATCAGATTTGTTTGGCATGATTTTCGCTGGGTAAAGCCATGTTGCCTCAGATCATACAATCCATTGGTTTCCAGAAAAACCACTATTCTCTCTTTCAGGAGTGGCTCCATTACTTTTCCCGCCACCAAGGTAAGACATACTGGCCTATAGTTTGTCACCTCTTCCATATTACCACTTTCGTGAAGAGGTACCACATCAGCCCTTCTCCAGTCCCATGGACCCTCTGTCTCCAAGGATCTATTAAAAATATCCTTTAAAGGCTCTGCTAGAACTCTCTTTCAGTATCCTGGGATGTATCCCATCCAGTCCCATGGCCTTGTCCACTTTCAGATCTGCAAGCTATTCAGAAACATTTTCTATGAATGATGTGGTATCTACTCCATTCCCATTTGTATATTGTCAATCATACATGGTCCTTCTCCGGGATTATCTTTCGTGAATATCGAACAAAAAGATTTCTTTACCATTTTCGCTTTTTCAATGTCATTTTCCACAAATCCATCCTCAGTACTTTTGAGTCTTACAACTCTACCTCTGATCTTCCTCTTCTCCTGAACATACCCGAAAAATGTTTTGTCTCCATGCTTCACTTCTTTAGCCACTTTTTCATTGATCTTCGGATGTTGCCATGGCACCGAATTAACTATATTTTGGCACGTTTCTCAGCTTTAAATTGAGGCTCAGTGTTTTCAGCCACTTCCGAGTTCTGCATCAGTGGATAACATAGTAACATAGTATATGACGGCAGATAAAGACCATCATGGTCCATCTAGTCTGCCCAAGAAGGTGGCAAGAGTAGGTGCACCTGCCGCTCCGTGCAGGTCACCCCTCCCCATGCCTTTGTTTAGGGGTGTACCCACCGCTCCATGTAGGGCACCCCTGTCTGTTGAAATATAAGAGATAGTTATGTTTATTTTGATTTTATCCTGTTGCTATAAAGGGATCCACTGTTTCTGTCCCATGCCATTTTGAATTCCGTCACTGTATTTGCCCCCACCACTTCTATCGGGAGGGCATTCCAAGCATCCACCACTCTTTCAGTGAAAAAGTATTTCCTGACATTGCCTTTTAGTTTACCCCCCTGCAGCTTCATGTTATGCCCTCTAGTTTTACAGTTTCCCCGTCTTTGGAAGAGGTTTGTTTGTCCATTAATACTCTTTAAGTATTTAAAGGTTTGTTTCATATCTCTCCTGTCCCTCCTTCTCCAACCTTTGTTTGTTCTCCGAGTTAATAAACAATTCTGGTCAGTCATTCCCTACACCTTTGGTCTCCGGGTCAGTAAACAATTCAAATACAGCTGGCTCAGCATGATTCCTCACATGCGGGATGGTTCAACAGTTCAATATTCCTTGCTGATTCAAAGAAATCTTTAATTTGTAATACACTCCTTTCCTCCAGAATGTACATATTTAGGTCTTTAAGTCTCTTCTCATGAGGTTTCTGATGCAGGCTCCAAATCATTTTGGTCGCCATCCTCTGAACCATTTCCAGTCTTTTTATATCCTTTACGAAATATGGCTCCAAAACTGAATTCTTCAAGATGCCCCTTGCTTCTGTTCCTGTTTGTGGGTGTTTTCTGAGGTCCTGCTCCTAGTTCTTCATCTGTGAAGACAGAACAGAAATGTTTGTTAAGCATAGTAACATAGCAACATAGTAAATGACGGCAGATAAAGACCAGTATGGTCCATCTAGTCTTCCCAGTAAGATGGCAAGAGTAGGTGCACCTGCCACTCCATGCAGGCCACCCCTCCCCATGTCTTTGTTTTAGGACACCCCTGTATGTTGAGAAATTAGTTAAGTTTATTTTGGTTTTATCCTGTTGCTGCAAAGGGATCCACAGTCACTGTATCCCATGCCATTTTGAATTCTGTCACTGTATTTGTCCCCAACACTTCCATCGGGAGGGCATTCCAAGCATCCACCACCCTTTCAGTGAAAAAGTATTTCCTGACATTGCCTTTCAATTTACCCCCTTGTAGCTTCATGTTATGCCCTCTAGTTTTACAACTTCCCTGTCTTTGGAAGAAGTTTGTTTGTTCATTATTTCTCTAAGTATTTAACGGTCTGAATCATATCTCCCCTATCCCTCCTCTCCTCCAGAGTGTACATATTTAGGTCTTCAAGTCTCTTCTCATAAGGCTTCTGACGCAGGCTCCAAATCATTTTGGTTGCCTTCCTCTGAACATTTTCCAGTCTTTTTATATCCTTTGCAAGATATGGTCTCCAAAACTGAACACAGAATTCCAAGTGAGGCCTCACCAGTGACTTATACAGTGGCATTAGTACCTCTTCCTTTCTGCTGGTAATTCCTCTTTGTATGCAACCCAACATCCTCCTGGCTTTTGCCACCGCCTTGTCGCACTGTTTTGCCACCTTGAGATCTGCAGAAATAATCACACCAAGGTCCTTCTCTTGGTCCGTGCACACAAACCTCTCACCTCCATTGCGTACATTTCCCCTTGATTTCTGCTTCCCAAGTGCATGACACTGCACTTGGGAAGATGATTGTTGTTGTTAAGTGCCGTCGAGTCGGAGTCGACTCATGGCGACCCTCTGGATAGCTATCCTAAATTGTGTTCGGTCTTCAGTCAGGCGGCTCATTGTTGACAGACTGGTACCCGTAGCTGCTGTTATTGTATCGATCCATCTCATTGCTGGCCTTCCTCTTTTGCGTTGACCTTCTATCTTGCCAAGCAATATTTGAAGTGAGGACTCACCAGCAACTTGTACAGTGGTATTAGTACCTCTTCCTTTCTGCTGGTAATTCCTCTTTGTATACAACCCAGCACCCTCCTGGCTTTTGCCACCGCTTTGTTGCACTGTTTTGCCACCTTGAGATCCTCAGAAATAATCATACTAAGGTTCTTCTCCTGGTCAGTGCACACCAACCTCTCGCCCCCTATTACATACATTTCCCTTGGATTTCTGCTTCCCAAGTGCATGACATTGCACTTCTTCTCATTAAATCTTAACTGCCAAGTATTAGACCATTCTTCCTGCTTTTGTAGATCTTTCCTCATGTTCTCCATTCCCTCAGGGGAGTCCACTCTGTTGCAAATTTTCATGTCATCTGCAAAAAGACAGACTTTTCCATTCAGTCCTTCAGAAATATCACTTACAAATACATTGAACAGTACCAGTCCCAGGACTGAACCATGGGGCACCCCGCTAATCACCCTCCTTTCATCCGAGTGTTTTCCGTTTACTATCACCTTCTGTCGTCTGTCAGTCAACCAATTTCTGATCCAGTTCACCACCTTGGGATCCATCCCCAAATTATTGAGTTTATTGATAAGCTTCCTATGAGGAAAAGTATCAAAGGTTTTGCTGAAATCCAGGTAGATCACATCCATCTCATGCCCCTGATCTAGTTCTCTGGTCACCCAGTCAAAGAACTCAATCAGATTTGTTTGGCAAGATCGTCCTTTGGTAAAACCTTGTTGGCTCAGATTATGCAACCTGTTGGTTTTGAGAAAGTCCACTATTCACTCTTTCAGGAGTGCCTCTATTACTTTTCCCGCCACCGACTTAAGGCTTACCGACCTGTAGTTTGTCACGTTTTCCCTGTTACCACTTTTGTGAAAAGGTACCACATCCGCCCTTCTCCAGTCCCGAGGAACTACTCCTGTTTCCAAGAATCTATTGAAAACATCCTTTAACGGCCCTGCAAGAACCTCTCTGAGCTCTTTCAGTATCCTGGGATGTATCCCATCTAGTCCCATGGCTTTGTCCACTTTCAGTTTTGCAAGTTGTTCTAACACATCATCTTCTGTGAATGGTGTGGTATCTACTTCATTCCCATTTTTATATTTGGGAGTCACAGGTGGTCCTTCTCCAGGATTTTCTTTAGTAAAAACACAGCAGAAGTATTTGTTTAGCGATTTCGCTTTTTCAATGTCACTTTCCATGAGTCCGTTCACAGCACTTCTGAGTCCTGCAATTCCACCTCTGATTTTCCTCCTCTCCCAAATATACCTGAAGAAAGTTTTGTCGCCACACTTCTCATCTTTAGCCATCTTTTCCTCTGCCTTTGATTTTGCTTTTCTTATTTCTCTTTTTGTCTCTTTTAGTTTTAGTCTATATTCCTTTCTGTGTTCCTCTGTTTGCAAGCTTTTGAATTTTGTGAAAGCTGTGTTTTTTGCCTTTATTTAAGCAGCCACTTCTTTGGAAAACCAAATAGGTTTCCTTCTCCTTTTGTTTTTATTTACTTTCCTTACATATTTATCTGTTGCCCCTTTTATTGCCAACTTTAGTTTAGCCCATTGAAATTCCACTTCCCTTATCCCCTCCCACCCTGCCAACTCTTCCTTCAGGTACTTGGCCATTTTACTCAAGTCAGTATTTTTGAAGTCTAGGACTTTGAGCTTGCTATGATTGGACTGCACCTTGGCTTTTATCTCAAACCACACCGTGTGTTGATTGCTGCTACTCACAAGAGCATCCACCCAGACATTCGACACACTATCTCCGTTGGTGAGCACTAAATCCAGCATCAAGCTTTCCCTGGTTGGTTCCATCACCATTTGTCTAAGTAACGTATCTTGGAAAGCATCCACAAATTTTTTACTTCTTTCCAGATTTGTAGAAGGAGTAGTCCAATCCACATCGGGTAGATTAAAGTCACCCAATATGATCACGTCCCCCTTTGTGGCTATCTTTGCAATATCTATAATCGATTCGCTATCTATTTGTTTGGTTTGAGTCAGAGGCCTGTAGACCACACCAGTATGGATGACAGTGCCATCTCCTCTTTCCAACACAATCCAGAGCGCTTCTTTTCCCCACGTCCCCCTGCATTTCAGCAGCTTTAATATAGCTTTTGACATATAAGGCTACTCCCCATCCTTTTCTACCCTCTCTATCTCTTCTAAATAGATTATAGCCAGCTATGGCTATATCCCATTCATGCAACTCATTAAACCATGTTTCTGCAATGGCCATAATGTCCAAGTCCATTTCCACCATTAGGGCTTCCAGGTCCAGAACTTTGTTGGCTACGCTTCGAGCATTTGTGCTGATTGCTTTTCAGCATTTAACTGGCTTGCCTGTATTTAGCATTGATTTTATTCTACACACCTCTTCCCACTTGTCAATGATGTGGGGTTTAAAAGTGTGGCTGTTTCTAAAGCTATTCTGCTTTTGCCGGGATTTGTCCTTCTCCATCCATCACCCCCTTTCTCTAGTTTAAATGCCTGTCCACATACTGCCTGAATCTTTCACTTAGGATTCTTTTTCCTATGACAGAGAGATGTTGTCCATCAGCATGGTATATTCTCTTGTTGATTCATCTGTTTCCCCAGTCGCCTATAAATCTGAATCCTTCTTGTTTGCGTCAGGTTTGGAGCCATGGATTAAAGTTGTTTATGTGATGCAGCTTTTCTGTCCCCTTACCATAAACAGGTAGAACTTCTGAGAATGCTACAGTGTTAACAATGGGCTTGAGTTTCTCTCCCAGAGTTTGGAAGTCCCTTTGAACTGCAGAGGCACTGTTTCTAGCCAGGTCTTTTGTACCCAAGTGGATGACAACATCAATTTTGGACTGCTCACTTTCTGCACTAACTACACCAACAATTTGGTTTGTATTCCTGCTGGCTGAAGAGCCTGGGAGACATTTGACCATATTCTCTCCTTTGAACTATGTTCCCAAGTTGGTGTCTCTGATGATTGTATTACTAATTAAAGATTTATATGGATTTTTGGATCAGCAAAGGATATTGTACTTTATCTGAGCCAACTTGCTCCAGAGATGAGAGATTTTTGCACATCTAGCCTGGGGAGTGTTAAGAGATCAGAGAGGGAGACAGAATTCTTCCCTTGGCCTTTGAACAATTCTCTTGGACAGGATAAGAATTCATCAATTATAATGTAAAAGCTTTGAGATGCTTTTGGGTGTCTCCCTTGACAGAGACCCATTAATGATAACAAAAGAACACTTAGGCCATGGAGGATGTGTCCTTTGAGCATTCTCAGATGTCTGACCATGTCTGACTGTGTAAGTTTGAGCTTCTAACACCAAGGGGGGTAATCAAAAGCCTGCCCGGAAACCGAAGCAAAAAAGGTGGATGGGGTGGAGAGAAGCTCATGGGTGAGAGCTGGCTGCAACATATAAGTACAGAGAATATCCAGAACAGATAGAGCGTAGATCTGCTTGGCCAAGCATGAAGTATCCTAGACTGTCATCAGTTCCTCTCGCTGAGCGCTCCCAGCTGATGTGTAAAGGGCTTATGACAAGTTTGGTGAAGTATATTCTTTGTACATAGCTGCATTCTCTCATAATTCTTTCAGTACTGTAATTAAGTGTGCATTCTAGTTATCTTTTCTAACTACTCATGTGTAACTAAGAGAATTACTTGTCTTTCTAAATGTTTCCTTACTTTGTTTGTAAATAAACTGCACGTCTTCATTACAAGGTGTTAGCCTTTGTTGAAGTAAGACAATTTGTAATTAAGTGTGCATTCTAGTTATCTTTTCTAACTACTCATGTGTAACTAAGAGAATTACTTGTCTTTCTAAATGTTTCCTTACTTTGTTTGTAAATAAACTGCACGTCTTCATTACAAGGTGTTAGCCTTTGTTGAAGTAAGACAATGATAGAATCTCCAAGGAGTAGTAGTTTTCTGTTTTGTGAGTTTTTCTTCATATTTGGTTCATTATCAGTAGATTGGACATTGATTCTTTCATTTAAGGGCACTTCAGTTTCCATGGATTGGGCATCCTCATTAACCAAGGCAGAGAAGGCATTACGCAGGGATATCTCTTGATGAATAGGGTGTCTCTGCATTACAGATTGCAACCTACCAGAGCCCACTGTGATCCGTTTGTTCCTGGGATGTTTGATTCTTTGTGGGAGCAGTGGTGGAATTAGTTCTGTTTGTACCCTAGTTTCATTGCAGCTAGTTCTTCCCTTAGTAGAGTCAAATCTTTATGCATAGCAGCTAACTTGAGGCATATAGGGCAAGCTCTTAGGTTCCAAATTATTCTTCTCAGAATGAAAGCACCACAGTTATTGCACTGAATACACAACATGCTGATTAAGCGGTCCTAAGAGAAGGAGAAAAGGTGGGTGTAACATCTAATTAAAAAGGACAGATGTCAACGTATGTGACGACTATTTATTTATTTATTTATTTGTACATTTTTCTATACCACCTCGTCCAGAGGTCAGAGGCGGTTTACATAGAACAAAATGATAATAATAATAATGAAATATTATTTACAATAAATATTTTTAGAAAACAAGTTTAACTAAACTGCGGGTACAATGAAGCATGGGCAAATGTGCCAACCAATTAGAGATTATTAACATTATATTTACATCATAGAGCTATGCAGCTCTGGGGTGGGTGGGGTGAGGGGTAGGGTGGGCAGGAACCTGTGTCCCTGGCCAGTAGGCCTTACAAGAACTAAGGGCACACTCAGATATCTGATTTAAAGGCTATGAAAGGAATGTAGGCAGTCAGAATATTTCTAAAAATGAACGTATATCCAACAGTTAAAATCTATATTAGGAAAAAAAACCAGGCAATAGAAAGACTGAAAGCTTAGATGTGTGGAGTCTTTGGAAGCTGTGAAGACTAGAGTTGATCATGTCTACGGGATAATTAACTTACACATACAGGTAAAACAAACCCTTGTTTTGGGATCCTCTCTTTCTATTGAATAATTCATCCCATCTAGTTAATTATAGGGTTCATTCTATACAGCGAATAGCAGGGATGGACGTCTTTATCTTTATTTCACATTTGACATACCGCCCAGGCCATGGCATCAGAGTGGTTTACAATACTAATAACAATGCTGTGGAGCTAAGAAATGGAAAATAACACCATAAATTAATAGGATAAAAGAAGGATGTTAGAACATCAGCTGGAGAAGAGCAGCAGGATAGTTAGAATAGTGGGGAGCTAGTGTGGACTGGTAAATGGACTGTTAAAGGCTTGGTGAAATAAGTGGGTTTTCTGTTGTGCTTTGAATTTCTGGTAGGAAGGTTCATGGTGGAGTGTGGACAGCAGGGAATTCCAGACTGCGAAAACTCCCTGCAGAAGGGCTGTCGGGTAAGGTTTGCCTCTTTATTAATGATACCAAAATCTGCAATAGAGTAGCCACCCAGGAAGGAATAGATAAAAAGAGGAGGTCATGAAGAATGGTCAAATATTTGGCAGCTGAGATTTAATGCTAAAAAATGCAGGGTCATGCATTTCGGCTGCAAAAGTCCAAGGGGGCGGTGCAGTTTAGGGAGCGAAGTACTTCTGTCCAAAAAGAAGACCTGGACTTGATTGTTTCGAATGATCTTAAAGTGGCTAGACAGGTAAAAAAGGAGACAACGAAAGCTAGAAGGATGCTTAGGTGCATAGGGAGAGGAATAGCCAATGGAATGGCCAGCAGAAAAAAGGAGGTGATAGTGCCTCTGTATAAGTCTCTGGTTTGACCTCATTCAGAGTACAGTCAAACCTCGGTTTTCGGTTGCCCCGGTTTTCGTCGGTTTCGGTTTTCGACGTGTTTTCAGACGGCGATCTTGTCTCGGTTTTCGTCCATCGCCTCGGTTTTCGTACTGCAATACAGTACACGCTTGCCTGCCCAGTCCCGGCAGCAATACCCCCCCCCCCCCCGACTCACCGATCGCGTGTTGAAATGGAGCAACATCCTCGAGCCAGAGATGCAAAGATTGCAGAGAGGAAGGCCCCGATCTCTCCACCGCCTGCCTGTTCTCTGGAGCGCCCCCTCAGGCTCGGAGGTAGCAGGGTAGCAGGAGATATTGAATGGGTAAGCAGGAGATGTTGAATGAATGTGGCAGGCAGTTCTTTCTCTTGCGGGGTACGCTGTTGAGACGGAGTCAGCGATCAGATTAGTGTCCTAGGTTATCTGTGTGTTTGCTGTGCTGAGCGGGAGAGTGGTGTTTCCGGTGGCTGTGGCTGGTGCCTTTTTTTTTTTGTGGATCCTTCTTTTTTTTTTCTGTTTTCTTTAAAAATTTCTGGATGTTTTTTTGCTGAAGATTTGCATCTTGACTGTGCTGTTAATCTTTCTCCCTTCTCAGCAGTTTAAACAATTTGTCTGCCAAAAATACCTCTGGAGCACCATCTTGTGGCCAGAAGTGGGATTGACTCTCTATAAAATGTATTTTTTGTCAATATTTTTGGGTGTCTGGAACGGATTAATTGAATTTACATTATTTCTTATGGGAAATCTTGCTTCGGTTTTAGTCCGTTTCGGTTTTAGTCAGACTTTTTTGAATGGATTAATCATGAAAACCGAGGTTTGACTGTATTGCGTGCAATTCTGGAGACCACACCTTCAAAAGGTTATAAACCGGATGGAATCAGTGCAGAGGTGGCTACTAAAATGGTCAGCGGTCTTCGTTATAAACCATATCGGGACAGACTTAAAGTGTAGTTACTCACCTGTAACAGCTGTTCTCCAGGGACAGCAGGAAGTCAGTCCTCACACATTTGGATGTCCATTCCCGCTATTCGCAACCCTGCCAGCCCCGGCTAAAGCCTCTCCGTACAAACAGCGCGTTTGTATAGGGTGGCCTAGACGGGGGCGGGAGGGGACTTTTCTGAGGCGGAGCGAGGGCAGGGCATGGGAGGGCTACGACCCCAGACGTACAGGGCCGTTCAGCGGTCGGCCCTGTACGTCCGGCATGAACATAGGCGGGGGACATATTCCACCACAGAAGTGGAATAAGTCCACATGAGCATTGGGGGATCACTGCCAGACCCTAACAAAAAGGTAGGGGGTACAGTAAGTTCCCTGCAGCTGGACCCTGGCCATGGGAGGCCGGATTGAGGAAAAGAAGAAAATCGGCAGTGGCCAGCTTTCGTGGCTCCTGAATGGAGCCGTGGTACAATGGCGACAGGATGTCATGGCACTGCAACTCCATTCAGAAGCCTTATTAAGGTAGCCGGGCATTTGACTGGGCACGCATGTTGATCAGAACTGGGGCCCGGCCTGCACATTCAGGCCATAGACCTGATTCCGATCCTGCGGGCACTTCTAACCTCCACTATATCAGAATCAGGTCTACCTCTGGGCATCCCAATTCTGATCAGCCACACACGGGGCTGGACGGCCAGATTAGAATGTGCCTAGACATATACAATGAAAGAACCAGCAGTAGTAACTATCCGTCTAGACTACCCTTCACTCCCTGTATTGTTTGTTCTTTAATAAGCTATGCTCCCTTAAGTTTTTTTAGATGCTTCTTAGTATGGGCACTTTGACACTATTTTTCAGAGTATCTCACAGTGTCCACCTCCGCATTTTTTTATTTTATTCTATATTCGAATTTGTTATGTAATGGCTACTCCGATCGGAGTTTGGTACCTTCACTGGCTTTCTCTCCTTCTCTACACGAGAACCTCCTTTTCTGCAGTTCCCGGATGTTTCCTCTCTCTTGAATTAGTTACAATATGTGCCATTAGCTTTTCTGCATCAATATCTATTGGAGGGTATTCAGATCTCCGAATAGCAGGGTTGTACGTCTGGCTTGGACTTTCAACCCCCACACAGGCCTGGGAGGCTATTCTGTCCCAGCACTCCCCAGACATACAGATAAAGCTTGTGCGGGGAGCGCTGGATGGGGGCAGGGCGGAGGCAGAGTGGGGGTGCCGCAGGGGCAGGCCAACACGCTCGGATATACAGAGGCCATTCAGGTCGGGCCTCTGTATGTCCCCCAAAAGAGAGATGGATGCCCAGCTTATTCCATCCTGAAGGTGGAATGAGCCCTGGAAGTCCCCACTGCACAGTGCTGCACACCATTCTGTCGGCCGCCCTGTGCCCCTGCAGCCATAATCCTGCCCATGAGGGCCTCCTGTACCAGCAGGATCGTGGTCTGCAGGGGCAGACAGGGGTGATGGCATTCCGAGATGTCCGATAGATGGCTTGTTGCCATGGTGCAGGAACGCCATGGCTCTGGTGCCCAGCTGTGCCATTCTGGTATGTGGATGGACAGCTCCCCGTACACCAATCACATTGACAAATGGAGAGCATCCAGACATCCAAGTCCCTGATTCTGCCATCTTGGGTATGTCCAGGCCCCGCAGTGGCAGAATCGGGTACATTTCCCGCACGTCAGTTTTTTTGCACGGCCAATGCGGCTGGATGTGCGAGAACTTTAGTTCCTAAATTCTGGTGACTTTTCAGTCAAAAACGTAGGGTCATGTTCACTAAGTCCCACTTTACTAGCATGAGGCTTCGTGTTTCATGCAAGGGGACAGGTACATCTTACCCCTTACATTTACTGCACTGCACCACAGTAAAATGGCCAGAGCAGCAGCTAACACCACCCATTGAGGTGGCATTGGTCGCACCCATGGGACTTGTGCAAACTGCACACACCATGGTGGGAATGCCCCATCCCCCACAGTCTCCACCCCCATGAGTAGTGCGGGAGTTTTAGCAGAAGACACTTCATTACATATAAGCACAACATCAGTACCACACACTAACTCTGTGCTACCCAGATAGCACATGTTAGTAAATATACCCTTTCGGTACCTAAATTTGGCCGAATATTGTGAACAAATTTACTCTCCTAACTTAGGATCCAAAATTGAGGAGTTCAGCTTTGTTTTTTATTTGAATATCAGGCCCTATGTTTTTAAAATAATAAATCAAACATTAAAACCTAAATTAAATGCACTATGGAGGTTATTCTGTGCCATGAATAGCAGGGATGGATGTCCCAACGGGACGTCCAACTTCACTATTTGTGCCTTCCCCCACCAGTGTCTATCCTCCCCCGCCGGTTGTGCGGGGAAGTTAGACAGGGGCGGGAAGGGGCGGCTCGGGGGCAGAGTCTGGCAGGTGGTGGGCGGTCGCCGGTCCTGGACATACAGGGCCGATTCTAATATCGGCCGTGTACGTCCAGAGTCAGCGACATGAGCGGGGAAGTTATTCCACCTCTGAGATGGAATAACTTCCCTGGACATGTTTTATTTTTGTGGCCGGAGCGCAGATGGAGTGGGGGGGGGGGGGCCAAAGGACATTCCCCGCAGCCTGATCCTGAGATCAGAATCGCGAGCCCCTCTGTACATCCAGCTCACACCGGACGTTCAGAGGGGCTGAACATCCGGGTCGTAATCAGACTGTATATCTAAAATAGCGAGTGATGAAATAAGCTAGGAAGGAATCTGCAGTAGAAAAAGAATTCCTGTGCTGACTCATTAGTCACATGGGAGAATTAAACAGTAGGTGCTGAGTCGGTTTTCAGGGCTTCTCACCTTCTAGAGCTTCAGGAGTTGCACACAAATAAGGTAAGAGGAAAGTTTTTTTTTTAAATTAAGATAAAACTTAAGGTCTTTTGGGGAAGGGAAGAACATCAAATAAGTAAATTAAACAAAACAAAAGTGGATAGACAGAACTTCCTCTCTTACAGCTCCTGTGGGAGGCTGACGAGGAGAGGAACACTACACACAGAAAGGAATGCAAGCCTTCGTAATCCTAAACAAAATTCCGAAACCAAATTTAAATGTTTCTGGGTGTATAAGAGGAGAAGGTAAAAGGAAAAAAAGGCTAACTGGCAGAGGAAAGGAGGGGCTGTTTGCAATGAAGACATTGCAAGTATAAAAAATGACAGCAGATGAAGACGTGAAAGAGCATTTTAGGAAAGACATCAAGGAGCTATCGGGGACGTTCAGGCTAAAACATCCTCCAAAACATCCAGCTCGTTTAAGTTCCAAGATGATTTCAGAAGCGTAGATGTCCCTGCTATGGACGGGGGCATCTACAGAGACATCCCTGCAACAGTATTGTAGAGCAGAGACGTGTCACAGCCTGCCAGTCTATGAGCGGAGATAGTTTGCAGCTCAAGAATCACGCAACTGGTATCCACAAATACTATCAATTCTTTTTACTGTTGTGGATTGTACTGAGGATACTGGAGCACCAGCTCCTCCACATCCTCCGAATGCTTTTCTGGACTTGGACGGGGGTAGAGACATATGGCTGTTTCTGAGATTGGACAAGTTCATCGAAGGTCTCCAAATACCCTGGACACCCTCTGACGTCCCTCCCTTTGAAAAGGATAATACCCAGAAAACCAACATTTATTATGAAAGAGCGAAAGAGCCATCGGAATGGAGTCAGGGAGTCAAGAAACTTCACTCTGATACATAACAGCGTGTCACTTATTACTCCCCCTTATCGGTCATCAGGTCAGTTTCACTCATACACTGTCCCTCTCCCCTATTCTGCAATGTTTTTAATTCTGTTACTATCCGTTTCCACATCCTGTTCAAACTTCTACTATTTACCTATAAGTGCATTTATTCTGCAGCGCCTCATTACCTTTCTTCTCCTCTCACCCTACACCCCTCCTCAGGAACTCCGCTCTTCTGGATGTGCCCTTCCCTTCCACTGCCAGCTCCAGACTTTCCACATTGCTGTTCCTTATGCCTGGAATAAACAACCCGAGTCAGTATGTCAGGCTCCACGTGCGGCCCTATTCAAATCCAGGCTAAAACCTCACCTATCTGAGACCGAGTTTGGATCCCCTCAGCTCCTGTTCACCTCCTATGTATTTCCTTACCATTCCCCCAGATATATCCTAGTCCCCAGTTGTTGTGTTGTCGTTCTTGACTAGACTGCAAGCTCTTATCAGCAGGGACTGTCTCATCCGTGTGTCTGTACAGCGCTATGTACGTCTTGTAGCGCTACACAAATGATAAATAGGAAAAGCAGTTGCAATCGTGGCCGTATTGCAGAAGCTTTGAACTTAAGTGCACGTTAATCGTGAAACACTGACAAAGATGATTAAAGGATCCTCTTCAGCTAATGTGAGACAGCAGCCCTCCTTCAAGGGAGCAAGGCTTAAAAGTGTAAAACAGAGACTGGGGGAAGAAGGACAGAGCTAAGTAGAAGTTTCTGCAAGCTTTATGGCGTTTCAGCTTATTCTTAGGTGCACATGCATTCAGCGGTCTGTATCTGCCCGTCTGCCAGGGCCCTAGGGCGGAATGCTGTTTGTGCACATTCCAAGACACGGTTCTGGCCCCTTTTTGACTTTCATACCTTTCACTTCATTTGTTAGGATGCAAAAAGGCGGAAGTAGCAGAGATGCCTATAAATAAACAGCAGAACGAGTTAAAGGTTTGCCCATTATCCCTGTCCACTGCTAAGTTATACATACAAATATACCTTGGAATCTTTCTGTACCAGTTCTCGACCAGTGTGAGGCAGTTGTGGGAGGATAGTTTGAGGGTGAGATGCGGGAGGATAGTTTGAGAGTGAGGCATTTTGTTATGTGGGGCAGTTGTGAAGGGGCAGCAGGAATCGTTTGCCTAGAGCACGTCATATCCTTGTACTGGCCCTGGGTAGGACAGCTGGAAAGGAGATTTTTGAGTGATGGGGTAGTTTGCAAGGTGGCGGGGCAGTTGTGGGAGGTTGTTTACTGGGGTGGCACAGTTTGTTGTGTGGCAGACCCGTTGCAGGGAATAGTTTTGGAGGTGGGGCAGTTTGGAGTCTGGTGAGGTGGGAGGGTATTTTTTAGGGTGGGGACAGATATCCGTCTGATAGGGCAGTTGTAGGGGTGGGGCATTTTGCAGGCAAGTGAGGCATTTGTGTGGGAGGTATTTTTTGTGATGTCAGTGTTTAGCAGGTTGGTAGGGCAATTGCAAGGGCGCATTTTTATGGGGTGGGGCAGTGTACAGGATAGTGTGGCATTGTGGGGGGGGGGGGCACTTTTTGTTGTTAGGGTTGTTTAGGGGGTGAGAAAGAAGAGAAGAGGGAGAGAAGAGAGAGGTCACGTGAAAGGAGAGCATCTCCTTAGTGTGACAAGAAGTGATCCTGTAGTCCGTCAGGAGATGTAAACCCCCTCGCACTGAAGAGGTTTCTACGAGGCCATGTGCCCATGAGGGAAGGGTTAGGACAGCCGTTATAGTTAGCGATTCGATCATTAGGCATCTACTGGGTGGCTGGTGGAGATGAGAATCGCCTGGTAACATACCTACTGCGAAGGTAACAGACCTCACGTGCCACCTAGACAAGGATTTAGATAGTGCTGGGGAAGAGTCTGCTGTCTTGGTACATGTTGGCAGCAATGACATAGGAAAGTGTGGGAGGGAAGTTCTGGATGCCAAATTTAGGCTTTCAGGTAGGAAGTTGAAATCCAGAACTCCCAGGATAGCATTCTCTGAAATTCTTCCCATTGCGTATGCAGAACCCAAAAGACAGGCAGAGCTTCAGAGTCTCAGTGCGTGGCTGAGACGATGGTGCAAGGAAGAGGGTTTTGGATTTGTTAGGAACTGGGCAACATTCTGGGGAATGGAGGGGCTCTTCTGAAGGGATGGGCTCCACCTTAACCGGGATGTAACCAGGCTGCTGGCACTAACGTTTAAAAAGGAGATAGAGCAGCTTTTAAACTAGATAGTAGGGGAAAGCCGACAGTCACCCAGAAGCGCATGGTTTGGAAGGATGTATCCTTGAATACTAGCAAACAAGGAAGTAAGAGCATCCTGACAAAGAGGTAGCAACAAAGATAAAGTAACCCAGATGTCTTTCAACACAGACCCAAAAGATTCCAAATTACCCCTATCAACTGATAACAGGATTAATATGAATAAAATACAACCTCTAAAATGCCTGTATGCCTAGAATATATAGCACTAAATGAAAGGTTATATATGATTGGCATCTCAGAGACCTGGAGGAAGGAGGACAACCACTGGGACGCTGATACCTCGTTACAAACTATAATCACAATGACAGAGTAGACATATTGGTGGAGGGGTTGCACTCTTATGCTAGAGATGGCATTGCAGGAAACAAAATACCCTGTAGAATCTCTATGAATAGGAATTCCATGTAAAAAGGAGAAAGGGACAGCAGTGGGGGTATACTACCAACCGCCTAGCCAGAATGAGCAGATGGATGATGAAATGCT
This sequence comes from Ichthyophis bannanicus, assembly GCA_033557465.1. NCBI lineage: Eukaryota > Metazoa > Chordata > Amphibia > Gymnophiona > Ichthyophiidae > Ichthyophis > Ichthyophis bannanicus. Next base: position 57,942,786 of record CM066051.1, on the reverse strand, counting down.
CAAAGAAATCAGGGAAGCTAACAAAAGTTACAACACAGTAATAAGATCTTCTGTGTTTGTCCTATGCTTTCTTAAATTCAGATACTGTCCTCATCTCTACTACCTCCACTGGGAGACTATTCCATGCATCAATCACTCTTTCCATAAATAAATATTTCCACATATTACTCTTGAGTCTATCCCCTTTCACCCTCAACTTTTGTCCCCTCTTTGCAGAGCTGACTTGTAAACTGCTCTGATGCACAAGTACAGGGAAGTATATGCCTAAACCATAAACCATAATCAAAAGAAGCTCTCCTCTTGTGCATTAATGCCACAGAGGTGTTTAAACGTTTCTTTCATATCTCCTGTATCCCAGCTTTCCTAAAACATATACATATTTAGATTTTTAAGTCTGTCCCCATATGGTTTATAACGAACAACCACTGACCATTTTAGTAGCCACCCTCTGCACTGACTCCATCCTGTTTATATCCTTTTGAAGGTGCGGTCTCCAGAATTGCACACAATATTCCCAATGAGGTCACACCAGAGACTTATACAGAGGCACTATCATCTCCTTTTTTCTGCTGGCCATTCCTCTCCCTATGCACCCAGGCATCCTTCTGGCTTTCGCTGTCGCCTTTTCTACCTGTTTAGCTACTTTAAGATCAGAAACAATCACATCCATGTCACACTCTTCTTTCGTGGACAAAAGCACTTCGCCCTTTCAACTGTACAGGTGCCTTGGAATTTTGCAGCCCAAATGCATGACCCTGCATTTTTTAGTGTTAAATCTCCGCTGCCAAATTCTTGACTATTCTTCAAGGTTAGCTATGTCCCTTCTCACGTTATCCACTCCTTCCTAGATGTCTACTCTATTGCAGATTTTGGGATCATCTGCACAGAGGCAGATCTTACCAGACAGCCCTTCTGCTTTACCTATATGTAGCGCCCCCTTGTGTGCGCTTCTGGGTCTGGAACTGGCCTGGCTGGAGTCCCCTTGAGGGTGGGCTCAATCGGTCCTTGTCCGTTTGGGGCCTGCTGCCTCCACCTGGGGAAGAAAGGTGTTAGCGGGTAGGATTTCCCTCCTTTCAATCCAGGAAACCTCTCCAAAAACAAGGCTGTGAACAAGGCTGGCTTTCACGGTATTTACGATCTATTTACAAAACATATACATCAAGAACTGTGATAAAATACAGTATGTGCAACCCGTATTATAACAAGTGGTTCAAGCAGGTAAGGTAAAGCACAGTTACTTACCTGTAACAGGTGATCTCTGGGAACAGCAGGAATAAGTCTTCACATATGGGTACGTCGGTACCGACGGAGTCTGCGCGGGAACGCTTCCCAGCGTCCAAACAAGAGCTTTTGGAAGCATTCCAGCACGCCTGCGTGCTGCCTTCCCGCCTTTCCCAACTGCCTCTCCTCAGTTAAGTTTTAAAGCTGAGACAAAGAGAGAGAGAGGAAAGGAAAGATAGATAGAGATACAACTCCTGGGGAGGTGGGAGGGTTGTGAAGACTTATTCCTGCTGTTCCCAGAGATCACCTGTTACAGGTAAGTAACTGTGCTATGTCCAGGAACAAGCAGGAATGAGTCTTCACATATGGGGACTCCCAAGCTGAGATGCCTGGAGTCCCAGCATGTCATAGGTTGGAACATGCTATCCTGCACAACACCAGGCATCCTGAGGATGGAGGGTAGGAGTTGAAGAAAGAAAGGTGCTGTGGAACAGCTAAGCTAGCATAGGACTGCAGAGAAGGAGTCCATGTGAGGATGATGATGGTCATCAATAATATTGCAAAGGATATTGCAATATGGACCTCCCCTGACAGGATTTCACAGAAATATGGAGGTTCATGGATCTACTGGGAAACCTAGTAGAGGAACCTTGAAGAGGACCTCACTGTAAGTGGAGGTAATAATCCTGTAGGAAAACCAGTGGAGGTCAGAATCCTGAAAGGTAACAGGTAACCCCAGTAGGAAAACTGGGGTAGTCCAAAAATGGTGGGCCTTCAGCGGAAGGCTTTATGACAAAAGACCTAGCTCTTTTGGAGGCAGAGTGAGTCACTCTTAGGAGCAAAAAGAGAAAGGCTAACCGATTTGGACAAACAGGCACAGTCCTTGTGGGGAGAGAAAGGGTGTGGGAACTCCTTGTATCCCAAAAAGAGAGGACAAAGGCCTGAGGCGTTAAAGCCTGTGATTAACTGAAGATCCACAATGCCTCTCCTAACTGGGGTAAGCTAGGAGAGATATTGGGCACGGAGAGCTTCAGAGGTACCTAAACCGTACCGACGTACCCATATGTGAAGACTCATTCCTGCTTGTTCCTGGAGATAATAGCAATACAGGATATGTTTATGTTTAAGTTTATCAAGATTTGATATACCGCCTTTCAAACATCAAAGTGGTTTACATAAAATCAACTTGGAAAAAGAAAAGAACGCCAACTAAAAATCAGAAACAGAGGTTATAGAGGGAGGGAGGTTATCCAGGGAAAAAGGGTAGGAGAAGTACAGCTGCACATGCAGATAAGGCACTACAGACAACCAATATGAAGTGACTTAAGTTAACCTTTAAGGTTTATGGATTTTACCTTATTAACCTGTCTCCTAACTCCCCCCCCCCCTTTTCCCTTTGCCCTTTGCCCACCAGCCTTGGCTCACCCACTGTTGGAGTTCTGGACTGCTGGCTACTTTGAAAGGAGGTTTTGTGGATCTATCCAATTGCTGAGGTGCTTGTGATAGGAGGTTCTGTGGATGCTGAGGCTGTAGCTTTGGCTCCGCCTCCTCCAATCCTGAAGGAGTTTTGCACTCCTGTCTAATCGGTAACAACTGTTGCAGCTCTCCCTTCAGCTGATCTGCTGCTGGACACCCCTGGGTCTTGTAGCTCCTAATCCAGAATGGGTTCCCTTCCACTGCAGTTCTCTATGGAGCTGATTCTGCCACCACAGCACTACCCCTGGAGCTAATTCTCCACTGCAGTTCCCCAGTGAGCTGATCTGCCACCGGGCCTTGTGGCCCCTTGCCTCCCTGCCAATGGCCCCGCTAGGTCTAGGGCTCTGAAGCCTTTAAATCCCAGGTAAGTGTTCTCCAAGCTCTTTTCTGCACAGGGCCAAAGCAACACAAATTTCTCTTAGGGTGAGCAATTTCCACCAGCCCCCAGTATTTGCTTCTCCACTCTCTGACTAGTGTGTTCATTTTATTCCCCTACTCTTTTCCCTATAGATTCAAAGTTAAATCTTAATAATAGATATAAATGTGAGTAAATATTACCCTTGCTCCTTCAGCACAGGCAGTTATTTGCATATTCCCTCTAAATGTTTACTTTCCAGCTCTGCTAGTCTGGAGACTGTTACTGCAGGCTGCTCTATTAATGTTGTCCCTCATCTGACCCCCCCCCCCCCCCAGCAGTCACTTCTTCAACAGCATACAATGACCATTTACCTTTGATTCTAAATTATTCAACATACTTCAAACACCTACCTTAGGAGGGGGTTTATATATTTATTTATTTAACAATTTTTATATACCGTCTTTCTACAAGTCAAGACGGTTTACATAGAACAATTTCGGCAGTATATTTCAACTGTTTACATGGAACAAGATAACAATGGATATATAAGGTAACAAGATAACAATGGATACATATGTTAACGAGAAGAACTAATTACGGAGAACAAGGATCAACTATTTACATATGAGTTTACAATGAGTCATTTGGTTGTATAGAAGGATTTGAGTGATGCAGAAGGAAAAGGGAGGAAGGTGGAAGGGATATGAGCTAAGGTGGAAGGGAGAAATGTTCAAGAAAAAGGTGAGTTTTTAACTTCTTTCGGAACTCAGAGTGGTTCGAACAGTTCCGAAGTTCATGAGGAAGGGCATTCCATAAGGATGGAGCATAGAGGGAGAAAGCCCTGTTACTTGTGATTTGTTTGCAGTGTCTCTTATTTATAGGGATGGTCAGTAAGCGTTTGGTTATAGAGCGGCGTGTTCTTGTGTTATTGGAGGAGAGAAGGAGGGGGGAGAGGCATGGAGCAGACTCATTGGACATGATTTTATGTGTAAGAGTGAGGACCTTGAATTTAACTCTATATTGGATGGGGAGCCAGTGGAGATCATAGAGGACAGGAGTGAAGTGGGAACATCTAGGGTTGTTAGTTATGAGCCGCGCTATTGTGTTCTGGGCTATTTGAAGTGGTTGAATAGTGTTCTTGGGAAGGCCATGATAGATATGATTGCAGTAATCAAGGGAAGGGATTGTGAGGGCCTGGCAGACAGTGCGGAAGGAATTTGGGCTTAAAAGGGGTTTGAGGTTCCTGAGGGTATGGATCTTTGCGTAGATTATATTAGTGGTTCTCTTTATTTGGTCAGTGAAGTAAAGGTTCTGATCCAGGATAATACCAAGATATTTCACTTGGTTTTTTATAGTAAGTGTGAGATCACCGAAAGTAAGAGTAGGAGGTGGGATGTATGCAGGGTTGGAAAATACCTGGAGGACCTCGGTTTTGGATTGATTGATTAAGAGGTTATGCTGGGAGAGCCAGGTTTTTAGGCTAGTTAGGCATTCACTTAGTTTAGAAAAGTTAGAGTTAGAAAGGTTAAAAGGAGTGAAGCACATCATGTCATCTGCATATAGCTGATACTGAATGTCGTAGCTTTGGAAGATCTTGCAGACAGGTTGGAGGAAGATATTAAATAGGAGAGCAGAGAGAGGTCACGTGATGCGAGCAGAGTAGTGGTCGCATCCTGAGAGCGCTCCGAGCCCCGCTGCCCAAACCGGCGATTTAGAACCGTGTAATTCCCGCGGAAAACGGACGAAAAGGTATCCCGGGTACCTTGGAGTGCCCACAGAGCTCTTGTGTGTGGTTCTTGTGGACAGATAGCATGGCGGCAGCGCCTAAAGCGACCAGAAGAGAGCGGGAGCGGGTGGCTGGCCCAAGCAAGATGGCTGACATGGCTATGGCGTCTGGTTCACCTAAATCCCCTGCCTCACTAGACGTGATGTCAGCGGCGGTAGCCGCTGCTCTATCGCCGCAATTTGATGCACTCCATGAGAAGATGGATGGATTGCGTGTCTCTGTCGATAGCCTTGGGAATCGACTTCGGGAGGCTGAAGACCGTCTGGGGCAAGCTGAAGATAAGATCGAGGTGCTGGAGACGGAGGTGGCTGGCCTAAGGCACCAACTTGTAACACACGAGGCTAAGCTTGATGACCTAGAGAACAGGTCACGGCTCAGCAACCTCCGGTTCATGGGTATACCCGAGAGCGTTGCCGACAAAGACCTGCAGGGCTACCTGGAGACGCTCTTCGCACAGATTTTGGATGGCGATGAGCGCGGTGGCCCGATTCGTATCAAACGAGCGCATCGTGTCGGTGGCAAGCAGACAAGGGACACCCGGCCTAGAATTGTGCTGGTAAAGTTTACCTACTTCCCCCAAAAAGAAAAGATACTAAGAGCGGCTCGACAGAAGGGGGAAGCCCTTTATAGCAACTCAAAGATTCGCGTTGCACAAGATTACTCAGCTGTGCTGAGTCGAAAACGACGTGAATATGCCCCTCTTTGTGAGAAACTCATTGGTGCTGGAATCCGGTTTACTGTACAATATCCAGCTAAATTGCACATAATGCACGAAGGATCCCACCACGTGTTTGCAGCGGCTGAAGAGGCAGAGGGTTACGTGAACCAACTGATCGCCAGGGGACAGACACCTTCAACATCGCCTCATTGAGTTTCCCGGCGTGGACTGTTTGGTGGCGACCTGTCTCTTCATTGAGAGTGAAGCACATGGCAGCAGGAAGCCAAAAAACAGGCCTCAGCATTAGCTAGGCCTGTATCATTGACTGTCGGCTGAGTAACAATGTGCCCATTGGATTTTTAATTTAGTTACAAACTTGCCTGGGGGTGACTTGCAACATTGTTCCAGATTCTGTAAAGCCGCTAAGAAATGTATCCTGTTGACTGTGCTTCTTCCCTTGCCTTCTCTTTATTATTATTCTCTCCTGGAGAGTTCTTTCTCAGGCATAGGTATGTTTAGGTGTTCGCAGTCTTTGGGGGCATGACGTTTATTTTATTTATTTATTTTATTTACTTTATTTTTTTATTTTTTTCTTCTTTATTATTGTTGTATTTTACCCCGGGAATGTGGATCTGCTTGATAGGCTAGTCCTGGGACACTCTGTTGCCGCTTGAGGGCGGGGGGGAGTGCCGGTCCCCTGCGGGGTGCCATACCAATTGACTGTGTGAGATGCGCTGCTTTACCGCGCAGTTTTGGATATTCCCCCCCCCCCTCAATCGCTCTATTTGTATGGGAGGCGGGAGCGGGGTCCGGGGACCTGATTCCTACAATTTGGGTCCCTCCCTACTTTGTTGGGGTTGTTTCTCTCCTCCTTTCTTTTTTCTTTATGCTGGGGGGGCTGGGAGTAATGCTGTCGTGGGAGGAGGGCCTAGTAGAATGCAGCCCGGAGGGTTAATCTTTATGCCTTGTAATACTGCGAGACTAGCTGACTGTGTTCAATGTATTTGTTCTTATTGACGTTAAAGCCCTCTGTTCTGGTTCTTTTTTTTTTTGGTTTTTTTTTTGTTATTGCTAGGGCGCGATTGGTTTCTTTTTTTGTGTATTATTACCTGCAATTTATAAACTCAGAGCCTGCAGTAAAGCCCTCTCCTTATTGGGGCCTATGGTTTGTTTTAGTTCGCTAGCATATGGGACTTGGCCATCAGCAGATTCTAGGGCCCTCACCGGGGGTCCGGGGGGTCTGGGGTTTTGGGGACATTGGATTGCCTGGGTGACATGGGATTTTGTATATGCTAGTGGCACCGAAGGGAGGCGATCGAATTGATCGCGGGATTAATAATATACTGTCTAGCGGGCGGGGGGTCGGGCGCACTCAGAGGGACCTGGGTTGGACTTCTCTAGAGTGGGGAGGTGGAGAAGGTCCTGAGATTAGGGGGGAGAGGGGGTTGGGGAAGGGGTAGGAGAGGGGAGGGACGGTTAAGGGGGGCTCTGGGGGGGGAGGGGTTGGGGGTGCAATGGGATCACAAGGTCATGTGGGTGGTAAACACTGAGGAATTGGGATTGTGCAGGGGTGGACCCCAGGCTGGGGGGGTTCACTTACAGATGATTAATCTACCGGTCTATGTGTGGTGTTATAACCCACCTTAAGCTGAAGATCGTGTCTTGGAACATTTGTGGAGTAGGCAACCCTATTAAACGTTATAAAGTGCTGCAGGCTCTAGCCCGGATGCAATGTGATATCGCTTTCCTGCAGGAAACCCACCAGACTGCTGAGGAACAGGCGAAACTACAGAGGGATTGGGTAGGGCAGAGTTGGGGTGCCCCAGCGTATGGGAAAAAAGGTGGGGTGGTCCTGCTGATCCATAAGCGTGTGCGATTTGAACTTGAGCAGCAATATGTTGATCCCAAAGGTAGATATCTTTTGGTATATGGCTCCTTGGAGGGACGGCGGGTGGTGATGAGTAATCTATATGCCCCCAATGTCCTGGACAAATCTTTTTATGCCTGTTTGGCCTCACAGGTTGAGCAGCTCCCAGATGCCCCTCTGATCCTGGCGGGAGACTGTAATGGAGTTATGGACATCGATTTAGATACGTCAGGAGGAGGGCGGGAGGGTTGGCGAGTCCCGACCACTAGGGCACTTCAGGGCCTACGACGCCGCCTTGGGTTGGTGGACCCGTGGTGTCTACTTCACCCATTGGAGCGGGACTTTATGCATCAGTCGCGGGCTCATGACTCAAGTGCGCGGATTGACTACGTTTTGCTCTCGGAAAGATTATTTGCACAGGTTGGAGAAGCGGAGATTGGTCCGGGTGTGATATCCGACCATGCGCCAGTATGGGTAGAATTGCAGTGGGGGGAACCCGCTCCCTTGCAGCGCATTTGGCGGTTTCCTTTGGGGCTGTACGTGGATGCCAAATTTCATACCTACTTGGAACAGAGATGGGATGAATTCATAGACAATCATCTGCAGCACAGGGATGAGCCTGAGCTATTGTGGGAAACAGCGAAGGTGGTCCTGCGCGGTGACATTATTGCCTATGGGGCACGGAAACGGAAGTTAATTGCATCCTGAATAGTTCAAATGGAACGACAGGTTGTAAAGGCTCGTCGAAGATGCGCGGGGAACCCCACGGTGGTTAATAGACGCTTGCTTTGGGAGCTGCAATCGTCGCTCAACGAATTGCTTCATCAGCGGGCAAAAAAATCGTTGCTATATTACCGGTATCAACTTTATCGTTTTGGGAACAAACCGGGGAGACTTCTGGCGCGTTGCCTACGTGGTAGCAGGGGGCCCCGCTCTATAGCGGCATTACGTGACGATCGGGGCCAACTGCATACAAATAGTCAGGCAATAGCCCAAGTGTTCCGTGGTTTTTTTCGGAAATTATATCAGGGAAACGCAGGGTCGTTGGCGTCCATGGAAAGCTACTTTCAGGAACTGAGACTCCCTATGTTGACCGCGGAGCAGAGCTCGGTGCTGGGTGCACCGGTGGCAGAAGCGGAGATCCACAAAGTAATCATGGGGGCTAGCTGCTACAAATTGACTGGCCCGGACGGCTTTGGGGCAGAGTACTATAAGCTATTGCAGGCCGGGTTGCCCCTGTCTTAACTGAGGTGTACCGCAGGAGGTTGGAGCAGGGGAAGTTTAATTGGGGAATAAATCATGCATTTATCACTTTGATTCCTAAACCCGGTAAGGACCACCTGCTGGCTGCCTCTTATAGGCCCATCTCTTTATTGAATTTCGACTTGAAGGTGCTCGCAAAGGTTCTAGCGGATCGCTTGGCTGCCGTCCTGGGAGGCCTGTTGCATGAGTCACAGGTGGGCTTTGTGCAAGGGAGGCATGCGGTGTGGAACCTGCGGAAGATTCTAGCCTCTATGGAATGGGTGCGTGCGCGAGAGATACAGTCCCTGTTGATCAGTTTCGACGCGGAAAAAGCGTTTGACTGGGTCAATTGGGACTATCTGAGGTTCCTCCTACCCCGCTATGGGCTGGGCGACCCCTTTATTGCAATGGTGGAGTTATTATACGCAAACCCTACCGCCAGTATTTTATGTAATGGGGCCCTGTCTGATTCCTTCAACCTCGAATGGGGCACGCGACAGGGCTGCCCGCTCTCCCCGTTATTGTTTGTGTTGACTCTCGATCCACTGTTGCGGAGCATAGTGGGCTCTAACGCGATTCGCGGTGTCCCTGTCGGGCCCTGTGGTTTTAAAGTGGCCGCCTTTGCGGATGACATTTTAGTTCATTTATGCGACCCGCAACACTCGCTGCCGAGTCTACTTGCTGAGTTTACTCGCTACGGTGTTTTCGCGGGCTTACGGATTAATCGAGACAAGTCGGAAGCCTTGGACATTGGGGGTCAATTACAGGGGCGTTGGGAAGGGAGCTTCCCGTTGCGGTGGGCGGATGCCTCCTTCATTTACCTGGGGATCGTACTTACCAAAGATACATCGGCATTGTATAAACAGAATTTCGAGCGTATTTGGTCTAAAGTTCGCTCGCAGCTCCGGGCCTGGATGCCTCTCCCCTTGTCCCTCTTAGGCAGGGCGGCAGTTCTGGGGATGGTGATACTGCCACGGATTCTTTATTGGTTACAAACTTTACCGGTCTTGCTGCTCCGTCGCGACCTTTTGCGCATTGAACGGGAGTTTCGTGGTTTTCTTTGGCGGGGAGCTAGGGCACGTGTACTGCTATGCCGTTTAAGGGGGGGGCTGGAGATCTGGAGGGATTGGAGTGCCTGATCTCTGGACCTACGCTTTGGCCTGCCAGGCTAGGCACCTGGGGGACTGGCTTGGTAATACGGAGGTGTATACCCCAAGGGAGGTGGAAGAGGCCTTGGTAGCACCGCATTCATTGCTGGCGGTTCTTCACCTCCCGCGGGCGGCTCTGCCGAGTCACATAGTGAAAGGTGTGTTGGTACAGGCAGCGCGGCGTACTTGGCAATGGCTGAATGCACTGTGGTGGAGTTCATCAGAGACTTCGAGTTGGCTGCCGCTGCAAGGGAATGCCCTGTTTCCACCGGGTTCGGAGTCGACCCCCTTTGGTCAATGGGCACAGGTCGGAATACGGTTGTTGGGGCATGTAGTCGATTTAGATGGGCGGTGTAAATCTTTGGAAGCGCTCTGTCATGAATATGACTTGTGCCCTAAGACTTCTTTGTTCCCACACCGGCAGTTATCACATTATGTGCACTCCGTGGTGAGACGGGAACTACAGAGTGACCATTCCGCACAGATCTTAGAGTTCTTTGCCCTTGGAACAGGGAACGTACCTACTATTACACACTTTAAAAAAGCATTAGAGCCCTATGGGAAGCCGGTAGACTATTCGGCGGAGGAGGCCTCCTGGGCACGAGAACTGAGCTGTGAGGTGGCTCCGGGTTCCATAAGGGCGGCGTTGTGCAGGGTGGCCCGTCTGGCGGAGGGAGCTCGATGGCAGGAAATCCAGTTTAAGAGTATTGTCCGAGCCCATTTCTCTCCGAGGAGGGCGCTGCGTAGTCATCTTACGGATTACGGGGGGTGCCCGAAATGTGCATGTCCGTTAGCGGATTTAGGTCATATGTGGTGGGGTTGCCCGCACATCCGCCGCTATTGGTTGAAAATAGCAACTTTTCTGAGCGATATATTGCAACAACAGGTTTGCTGGACAGGGCGGCTTATAGTGCTGGATCAGCTGGGAACACTCCACCCGAAGGGTAGGTGGCAGAAACTGTTGATACGGAAGGCATGTCTGGTGGGGAAAGGCCCTGTGCTGAGGCGGTGGTTGGAGCCTGCAGCCCCCTCCTTTTGGGAATGGCGAAATGGGTTTCATCATTATATGCTTCTGGAGAGGAGGAGTGCACAGAGACACCCCCGCAGTTGGGCCTCTTTTCTCATGGTGTGGACACCCTATATTCAGAAATTGGGGCCCAAAATTTGCAGTGAGATTCTATGCTTGGGGTAGAACTTGTGGAGGTTTTTGGTTCACAGAGGAGAGAATCCCCGATGACCCCGCAGATCCCGAGAGGGAGGGGTGGGTGGGGGGAGAGGGGGGGGAAGGGGAGGGGTTGGTAGCTGGGGGAAACTTGGGTTTGTACTGTGGCAACACCCTGGGGCGGAGGATAAGATACAACCCTGCCCGGGGTATGTAGGCATTTAATTTTGACTATATACTGGAAAAACTTGAAGCAACTCTGTAATTTGTTGTTGTATTGTTTTAAGTGCTTCTAATAAACATTTCTTTGAAAAATAAAAAAAAAATAGGAGAGCAGAAAGACTGGATCCTTGGGGGACACCTTGTTTTAGGATAAATGGGTGGGAGGTATCATTTCCAATACGAACCTGTTGGGTTCTGCTATCTAGGTAGCACCAGAGGATATAGAAGAAAAGAGAAACAGCACTATTGGCTATAGTAAAATGGGAAGGATGCAGAGGGTGTGTAGTCATTTTACGGACTTAGGAGACCTTTTACTAAAGTGCACTAAGCAGTTAATGTGCATTTTAACACATGGTAACCATTAGCACGGGTGGTAACAATAAGTGAGTGTTAAAAACAGTAAGCATGGTCAAAACTTGCGTTAGCTTTTTAATTTGCAGTGAGGTTGCAGCAGGGCAGGTTATGGCTAGAGAGTTGGCGTGGACTGTGATTAACATGCAGTACTTATCATGTGCTGTCAATTTTGCAGCTAACATGGGTACTCAGCGCCTCCTGAAAAGGAGGCATTAAATACAGCCGCGCTAATTGCGAATGAACTTAATGAGCAGTAAGGAACATTTCTGGGTGGTAACTGTAGGATGCATGTTGGCCATGTCCCCGACAGCATGTGGCCTTGGCTCTCTCTGCACGTTGGTTTTTGCTCCTAACAGGTGATAAGTGCAAAAACACTTCAGTAAAGGACCCCTAAATCCTTCATACGCCAACAGGAAAAGAACATATGCTGAAAGAATTACTCTAATTGCAACACAACGAATGTTATCTATACAGCCATTTGTTCGTGTAAGTTAATACATGTTGGAAAGGCTAAAGGGAATTGAAGACAAGGGGGGATATTCAAAGGCATTTAGGCAATCTGCACTCACTGGGATAGTCAGCAACAGTATCACAGTCAGTGCCCAGTTTCAGCCACTAAACACCCCGTCGCTAGCTAGCTAGTGTTGGATCGTTCCAGGGGTAGCACCAGAGGATAACTTGTTAGTGGCGATATACAGTCACCAACTAGTTATTCTAAAATGGTTGAGTTAGGCCCATTAAAGACTGGCCTAACTTTAGCCAGTTTAGCTACCAACTAGCAGTTGACTATCCGGCCGACCAGTTCACAATGTCAACCCAGATATTCAATGCCGGAGGCTGGATATGACCCTGGCATTGAATATCTGGTTTCAGTTTAATATGGCAATGGCCAGATGCTTTAAAAGCGCTGGTCACCAGCAATGAATGTCTCCCCCAAGAATTTCCGACATAAAGAATTCCATTAAAAGAGATAAAAGAACCCTCTAGTTGAACATTGCTTACAGAAGAGACATACCTTTTGAAAATTTGCTGAAAGAAGTCTTTATTTCCAGATTCAAGATGTTAAGGTTGAAAAAGATACAGAAGTCATACATCTTAATTTTGACGTTCCTCCTGGGGACCATGACTGGATTTTTACTTTCAAAGTAGGTACAATTCTGCTTGTGTTTTGTCTGTTTACACTAATACATTTCTTTAGTCGTGCTGCCCATTACCTTGATTTGTCATCATGTCTGTTCTGTTGGGTTTAGATTTTAGATTTCACGACTCAGTCTTTCGAACTCTGGACCCAATGGGATACACAAGTTATTTCCTCACTTGAGAGCTTGCAATCTAAACTGTCTGAGGCAATGGAGGTGAAGGGACTTGTCCAAGGTCATCAGGAGCTGCCCTCCTTTTCCGTACGATTTCCTTCTAGCGTTCACTATGTCCATGTTTTGTCCCTTATCTTCAGCTCACTGGTTCTTTGTCCTTTTCCTTGATAAGTTCATCTCCCCCTTCGTTCAAACACTGCTATTCCTCCAGCAAGGAATGATATGCAAACCCTTCACTGTTCTTCCTTTAGTTTTGTACTCCTTCTATTTATCCATCTCTGTCTGGAGAAAAAGCGAGATTGTAATGGATGAAAGTCTAAGGAAAAACAGAAAAAAAAATGTTTGCAAGGTCTACATAGAAATACAGAATGACTATGATATCAGATAAAGCAATCTGCCCATAAGCTCTGCAGTCATATTAATATAGTATATGAGGGCAGATAAAGACCAGTATGGTCCATCTAGTCTGCCCAGTAAGGTGATCAGAGATCATCTGTGCTGTCTATGTAGTGGCATAGTGCAATGCAAGGATGGCATGTGTGTTTGTGTGTATGCTGAGGGAGAGCACTTGTGTGTCTGTCTGTATCACAGGGTGTGTCAGGCGCTAGTGATGTGTGTTTATCATGGGGAGTAATGGGGCCTTTGTGCATGTTTGTGTCTGTCTGTGGGTCTCATGGGGAGAGTCAGGGGCTGCATACATGTGTGTGTTCGGGGGGGGGGGGTCTCATCACCCGCCTTCCAGACTTCCCCCATTTTCTCTCATAACCCTTCTCTCTCAACTTAAAACCACAAGATCACCAAAACTTTCTTTACTGTGGGGTTCAATCATGCAGATAGTCAATGGCAGTAGGGGAAATGTATTTTATTTATTTATCTGACATTATTTATATACCTCCTTTCATGTTTATCAAGGCGGATTACATTGAACTGAAGGTCTTATAATGAACAGGTTCTTCGGAACTATTTACAATAAACAATAACATCCCTAGTCTATAGCTATTAGACTTTATAACATTGAATAACTATTTACAAGGCAGCAATATGCACTAAAGCTTATTTGATATTATGCCATAGTGTTCTACGAATAGGTGGGTCTTCAATTCTTTTTGGAAGTCGGCTGTATCTGAGATAGGTGGGTAGGGAGTGAGTTTCAAAGGTGTGGGCTGTAGATTTCAAACACTCGCTGAATGATGTTTGTGAGGTGCTGGTCTTAATAGAAGTGGTTGCGAGGGTGTTTTGATGCAGGCTCCTCCGCAATCTGGTGTCTGGCTTTTTTTGGATCAGATTGCTTAGGCATTCAGCAGACTGGCCATATAGGATCTTGAAGATCATTAGAATTGATTTGTAGCATATGCATAATCGGATGGGGAGCCAATGAAAAGAATGTAATATTGGTGTGATGTGATTGTATCTTTTTGTACCTGTTATTAGCCGAGCCACAGTGTTTTGTGCTATTTATAGGATCTGGGTGGTACTTTTGGGTAATCCTTGAAGTAGTAGGTTGCAGTAATCCAGTTGTGGAGTGATCATGGCCTGGCATACGGTGCGGAAATGGTTGTGGTCTAATAGAGGGCATAGGTTTTGCAAGATCTTCATTTTATAGTACGCTTTGGTGGTGGTCTTCTTTATGTGTGCTTGAAAGTTGAGCCTCTGATCAAGGAGCACTCCCGGGTATTTTACTTCATTCTTACAGGGATTGACCGGTTTCCTATGTTGAAGTTAACTGGTAGTTTGCATGCAGCGTCTTTGGTGATTGTCAAAGCTTCAGATTTGTTGTAGTTGATTAAGAGATTGCGGTTTGTGAGCCATTCTGGGATTGATATCATACAGTTGATGATGGTGGAGTGGTCAGGTTTACCTTGAGTCAAATGAGGTATAGACCATCAAGTCATCTGCATAGAGGTGATAGTGTATGCTGTGGTTTTGTATAATTTTGCAGACCAGTTGAATATATATGTTGAATAAGAGGGCTGATAGTGCGGAGCCCTGCAGTACCCCTTGGTGGATTTGGAAAGGTTTGGAGGTTCTGTTCTTTATCTTAACCTGTGGCTGGTGGCCTGAGAGGTATGAGAAAACCATGTGAGAGGGATGTCACAGATGCCTATCTCGGTCAGTCTGTCCAGTAGTATGGAGTGGATTACTGAGTCGAATGCTGATGATATGTCGATGAATATGAGTACGAAACTCTGCTTGATAGTTTCGATTCCTTTGAGGAGTGTGTTCATTAGGGAGATCAGGAGGGTCTCTAACCCATGGTATTGACGGAATCCATGTTGTTGTGGGTCTGGGGGGGCATTTATGTCAATGTGGTCTTATAATTGCCTAAGCACTGCTTTTTCAATTAATTTTGCTAGTAGTGGTATACTGTGGCGTTTTTCAACAGCTCTTCTTCTGCCAATGGAGGATGGGGGTCTTTCTGCAAGGGAGGGAGTATAGGCTTCTGTTTGGGCATATGGACAGACAAACTCAACAACCCCCCCCCCCCCCCCCCCCCCCCGCAGTGAATCCTTTGTTATAGGTGCTATTACTTATGCAAAACATGCCTAAAAATGGTGACTTTCACATGTTGCTGGATCCCCCAGCCTACCACGCCTCTCAACTCACCTGTTTTTCCCATAACTAAAAGATCCATGTGCGTATATTTACCCATCCACAAGGGGGGCAATTTTCAGATCATTTATTTACCCAGGTCTGTAGTTTTTAAAAAATTGTTCTCTGTAACGACAAGCTAAAACATTTGCTTTGGTATTACCAGTTAATGATTGATAATAGCAATAATTAAAATCTGTACAAAGAGCTGCAACTAGAAGTGCCATCAAAAATACTACTGGGACCGATAAACTGCAAAAATTGGGTTATCTTATTGGAAAGTAAGATTTTAGACTTCTGAGATCTGAAGCCTCTTTCACCCCTGCAAAGACTTTGGAAAAACTGCAGCCAGACACCTCCTTGTATATCGTGCTTTGACAGAAGATAATGAGATTTGTATTTCAAGACACTACATAATGAACCACGATAAAAGACAAGGGAGTAAAACCAAGTTACTAGCCTAGAGCAAATGTTCTCCATGGAAAACAGGATGCCAGTCCTCACAGATGAATGATGTCATCTGACGCAGCTTATGCAGTCTATTCATCTTAGATTACACTAGAAGCTTTAGCTGTAGGCTACCTTCAATGAAAGGGGGAAAACCATGAAGGTGCTATAATGGGAGGATACAAAGAAATGTTTTGGTAGCAGGAAATTGTAAAGAGTAGAAGAGCAACCTGGAAATAAAGAAAAATAGGCAGGAGGGATGGAGCTGGACTCCATTCCCCAAAGAGAGTCTAGGGGACTGATTGGCCAAACCTACTGTCATGTCAAGAATCCCTTTCCCAACAGTAATTAGATATGAATGTATGGACAGAAGTCCCTGCCAGTCCTGTAAATTTCCTCTATAGAGGCCAACCTCAAGTGAGTATACTTGATGACATTTGCAGATTTATCCTTCAATCAAAGTGGTCACAACACAATTGATAGATACATTTTTTAACACAAGGGGATGTGAGATACATACACTAATACATACAGGGAACATGGGCAATAGAGAGTTAAGTGGCTTGCCCAAGACCACAAGGAGTACCTGTGGGACTAGAAACCCCAGTCCTTCCAGCCCAAGGTTGCTGTGCTCTAGTGGGATTTGAACCCCTGACCTTCAGCACCTTGTCCCAACCACTAGACCACTCCTCCACTCAGACAAGCTAGGCAGTCTTCAATAAGGACATAAGGCCTGATTTCAATTTAGGCAGTCTATGTGCTGCATCAGCACATAGCCTTCCTGCCAACCCCCCCCCCCCCCCCTTGACCCAGATTTTCACTTCCGTCGCCGCGGAAGTGAAAATCCACGTTATTCTGGATGCACCTTCATAAAAGGTGGATCGCTCATTAGATCCTGAAGTTTACTAACTCTGCACTCTGAAGTGACCACTACCTAAATGATGTCTTCCAGATCAGGTATTCTGGATCACAGTCCAGTGGCTCTAAGGGAGATTTCAACAACTGGGTTAGACCACCACTTGAGGTCCTTAGACATAGCAGGTGATTGCAGGGCCAGCTCAAGGGGTTTTGGCACCCTGAGCCAACTTGTTATTGTGCCACTATCTTGGGGCCAATCTTGGGTCACACGTCAGGGCTCATACTGTGAGAATGGTCCCACATCAGAAGGAAGCCAGTACTGTAGCTTAAATGCTATTGCTTACCCAATCTTTGGACTTACAAATATTCCACAAATTTAGATCACACCATTCCTCACTCATGCCAACAGCAGCTTCTTGATAGAAAGAGAGGGGCATTAGTCCGCTCCTGAAGTAGAAATGCAAGCCCAGCTCGTAGGGCACTGAGTTCTCTTCAGCCACTTACTAAAGCTTAACTGTAAATTAATTAATGTCACTCAACATACATTTTTTATGTGAAACAGATTCACATGGAACATTCCCAGAGCAATCAATACAATTCCCTTAATAATGGGTGTAAAGAAGAAGGTGAAATTTTACTTAGTGAAAATTTCCTTTCCTGGAGTCCTGCTAGTCCAGTCTAGATAAGTGAGTTATGCTCCCCTGTCAGCAGATTCTGGAGACAGAGAAAGGCTAGAAGATCCAGGCTGTTGTGGTTAGGGGTATCTTCTGGTATTTCTTTTAAGTACAACAGCTTGAAAGCCCCAAAGAAACAAACTAGAGAATCCTCTCAAAAACCAAGGAGAACATTTCTTTTTTTTTTAAACTGTCCTTACTGCGCTGAAATCATGTAGACTAGATCTGGGAGCACAGCCTGTGACAACCATGAATTCTGTAAACAGACTGCACCTAACAGATAAACAGCAGAGAGCCTTGCCAGGTTGGGTTCCAGACTGGTCTAGCAGGGTCCAGGAAAGAAAATTATCGGTAAGTAAAATTTCACCTTCCAAATTGTCCTGTTAGACCAGTCAAGACAGGTGGGAAGTATCAAAGCTACTCCACAATTCAGTGCGAAGAGATGGCTGCTATAAGGACTTTGGAGTGGAAGGCGGAGTCAGCTCTGGCCTGAAGAACAAGCCAGTAATGCTTAGCAAAGGTAGAAAGGAAGTACCAGGTTGCTGCTCGACACACCGTTCCTACCTACGCCGCTCCGAACAGCGTTGGCGTAGGCATCCCTCTCCTACCTCCCTAGCGCACTTCCGTCACTGTCACTCACACTATCGTTCTCTGTTACACTCTGCTAAACGAGACTATTTCTCCTCCCGCATTTCCCAGTCAGTTAATTCCACCCGACAGCTTTACTCTGTCCTTCGGTCCCTCTCTGCCTCCCATTCCCTTACTTCTCCAGCCCCCACTCCAGTGGCCCCCGATCCTGCTCTCCTGGCTTCATATTTTGCTACCAAAATCCAAGACCTCCGGTCACTCTTTCCCGCCTGCCCTCCCCCCCTTTCCCCCTCTCTCCCTCCCCCTGACTCCCCCCCCCCTCCTCTTCCTCCTCCTCCAATCCTCCTTCCCTTTCTCATAAGTGGTCCTCCTTCCAACCAGTGACAATGCCCGATCTTTCCAGAGTATATTCCTCACTTCGGAAGACCACCTGCATTTCCGATCCCATCCGCTCCCAATGGCTTCTGGACACCTCTTTGGCCCTCTCTCCCTTCATACTCTCCATTCTCAATACTAGTTTATCCTCCGGTTCCTTCCCCACAGTTTGGAAGCACGCTATTATCCGTCCCATCCTGAAAAAGGACTATCTTGACCCATCTTCCCCAGCCAACTGGCGCCCTATCTCAAACCTTCCTTTTCTTTCTAAGCTTCTTGAGAAATTGGTCTACGCACAACTTTCCTCTCACCTGGAGGCCACCCTGTCTCTTCACCCCCGTCAATCAGGTTTCCGCCCCAATCACAGCACTGAATCTATTCTGCTCTCCTTTCTTAATGAAGTTCGCACCGCACATGACCAAGGACGCATTACCGTTGCCGTTTCCCTAGATCTCTCCGCCGCCTTTGACCTCGTAGACCACCATACTCTTTTGACCCGCTTACATGACATTGGGCTCACCGGCTCTGTTCTTTCCTGGTTTCATTCATTCCTCTCCCACCGAACCTTTTCTGTCTCCACGGGTTCTTCCTCCTCTCCTCCTACTTCTCTTCCCTGTGGTGTCCCTCAGGGTTCCGTTCTTGCCCCTCTCCTGTTTAACATCTTCCTGGCCCCTCTCGCACTCCTCGTTCAGCAGCATAGCATTTCGGCCCACTATTATGCAGACGACATCATCCTCCTTCACCATACAGACCCCTCTGCCCCAGATCTCGCCCCCCTCAACTCCTGCCTAGCCTCAGTGTCCTCTTGGTTTTCCTCTAATCTACTGCATATAAATTCTTCTAAGTCATTTGCCATTTGGTTTATCTCTGGTGCCCCAATTCCCCCTCTCACCCCCACCTTGTCTTGTGCCCCACTGCCGGTAGTGTCATCCCTACGTTACCTGGGAGTCACCCTGGATTCCGCTCTTTCATTTAAAGATCATATCTCTTCTGTTGTACAGCGATCCTTTTACACTTTACGTCAGCTCCGTGCCATCCGTCCCTTTATATCGGTCCCCTCCCTGTCTACTCTGTTATTGTCCCTGGTCGTATCCCGCCTGGACTACTGCAATGTGGTCCTCGCTGGTCTCCCTCAAACTCAATTGCGAAGACTACAACTCGTTCATCATACAGCTGCACGCCTTCTCACTCACGCTTCCCGCTTTGACCACATCATCCCCATCTTGATTCACCTACACTGGCTTCCCCTTGTCTATCGCATTCAGTTCAAAATTCTTATCTATGTCCATATTAGACTATCCACACTGGTGTTCCCCTCTACCTTGCCAATTTAATATGTCTTCACTCTTCATATCGTTCCCTCAGATCAGTTCACCTGAACCGCATGTCCCTTCCTTCCCCCTCACAGGCTCACCTGGAGTCCACCCGCTCCTCAGCATTTTTCTTTTTAGGACCAAAACTCTGGAACTCGCTTCCCGTCACCCTCCGCTTAGAACCTTCTTATAAAACTTTTAAGGCCAGATTGAAGACCCACCTTTTTTGCACCGCTTTCAACCTTCCTCCCCCGTCTGCTCCCCTCTCCCCCCCACCTCGTTGATTCTGACTGCATTCACCTTTGTCCCATCCTTCTGCTGTATTATCTGCTGTCTGCTTTGTCTCCTCTTCCTATCCTGCTCTTTAAATTTTTGGCGTTCCTTTCTGTTTCAGCAGCCTGTATATTTTACCATTGTACACCGCTCTGATGCCACCGATAAAGAGTGGTATATTAAATCTGCAAATAAAGATAAAGATGTCACTGGGGGAAAATGCATACAAGACTCTGCCCAGAAGCTGCCTGTGGTTGGGTGGAGTGAGCCCTGAGATCCTCTGGGATGGGCTTATTGTTCAACAAGTATGCCAAGGCCACAGCCTCTTTTATCTGGCACCCAAATGGACAAACAGTCTGTCCAAGATCTCGAAAAAGTTAGCCACCTTCAGATAATGGAGCAGAACCCTGCAGAATCAAAGGTCTTTATCCTTGCCACTGCACTGAGCGGAACAATAAGGATAGACACAAAATCACCTGGTTAATGTGAAAGGACAATACCACTTTAGGCAAGAAGGAAAGAACAGACTGAAGGATGACTCCCTCAGCAGAAGAGAAACACAGAAACATAGAAATATGATGACAGAAAAAGACCACATGGCCTATCTAGTCTGTCCTTCCATGGTCAAGAGGTCAAATAAGGGTCATGACAGCATAGAGCCTGCAACTCGGAGATGCTGCATGCCAAACAAATAGCTACCAAAAAGACTATCTTGAGGGAGAGATCTTTTAGCATGTCTCTCTTCAAAGGCTCAAAGGAGGGTGCATCAATGCCTGAAGAAGGAAGCCGATATCCCAAGATGGAACCACAGGATGAACAGTGCACAAGTGGCGTACTCACTGGAGGAACTGAGAAACATCCACATGATAGGCTAGCAAACGGCCAGCCACTGGACCCTAAAAACAGGACAGTCTGACATGCACTCAAAGAATTCAAGGCAAGACCATAATTGAACCCCTCTTGTAGGAATGCTAACTAAGGCAATGAAGCTACAGTATAGCACAATAAAATCTAATTGGAGAAAATATTTTTTCATCCAATGTAGAATCAAACTCTGGTATTTGTTGCTAGAGGATGTAGTAAAACCTATTAGTTTTAGCAGGATTTAAAAGAGCTTTGGACAAGTTCCCGGAAGAAAAGTCCATAAACCATTGTTAAAGTGCACTGGGGAAATCCACTGCTTACCCCTGGTACGAGCAACATGGAATCTGTCTGCCTTTTGGGAACATGATAGGTACCTGTGACCTGGAAACAGGATACTGGGCTTGATGGCTCTTTGGTCTAAACCAGTATGGCATACAGTATCTTATTTTATTATGTTCTGATGTAAATATGCAGACATAAAATGAAATGGTGTGCATCTCTGTTTTGTATGTTTATCTGTTCTCAGAGATGCCATGTTCTGCATGCTTTTCCCCCTTGGTTTATAGTGTGTGTGTCTGTGTAACAGAAACAGAAACATTATGGCAGATAAAGACCATAGGCTAGAGCCTATCCAATCTGCCCTTCCATACCAACTACTCCAGTCCCTTTTTTCCCTTTGAGAGATCTTCTGTGTTTGTCCTATGCTTTCTTGAATTCAGATACTGTCCTCGTCTCACACATCTAACATTCTTTCCGTAAAGAAATATTCCCACATTACTCCCGAGTATCCCGTTTCAGCTTCATCCTTTGCCCCCTCATTGTAGAGGTTTCTTTTAGTGAAGCTCTCCTCCTGTGCATTTATGCCACAAAGGTATTTACACATGTCTATCGTCTCCCCTCTGCTGCCTTTCTTACAAAGTATACATACTGAGATCCTTAAAGTTGTCCCCATATGATTTATAACAAAAACCACAGACCACAGACTATTTTGGTAGCCACCCTCTGCACCGACTCTATCTTGTTTATATCCTTTTGAAGGTGCGGTCTCCAGAATTGTACACAATACTCCCAATGAGGTCTCACCGAAGACTTATACAGTGGCATTATCACCGCCTTTTTTCTGCTGGCCATTCCTCTCCCTATGCACTCAAGCATCCTTCAGGGTTTCATGTCGCCTTTTCTACCTGTTTTAGCCCTCAGGTCCAGCTCTTCTTTTGTGAACAGAAGTACTTCACCCTCTATACTGTACCACTCCCTTGGAGTTTTGCAGCCCAGCTTCATGACCCTGCATTTCTTAACGTTAAATCTCAGCTGCCAAATTCGCAACCGTTCAAACTTTGCTAGATCCCTCCTCATGTTATCTACTCCTTGGGTGTCTACTCTATTGCAGATTTTGGTATCATCTGCAAAGAGGCAAACCATACCCGACAGCCCTTCCATAATATCACTTATAAAAATGTTAAAAAGAATTGCACCAAGGACAGATCCTTGCGGCACACCACTGGTAACACCCTTCTCCATGTACCTGTACGCTTTATCACCTCCCACTCATCCAATTTCTAACACAGTCACTTTAGGATCCATCCCTAGGGCGCTCTATGATAAGTTGCCTGTGTGGAACAATGTCAAAGGTTTTACTGAGACCTAAGTACACCACATCTTGGACTTTCCTTTGGCCCAACTCTGGTCACCCAGTGAAAGGAATTAGATTTTTCTGACAGGATCTGCCTCCAGTGAAACCATGCTGCTTCAGGTCCTGCAGGCTCACTCACATGGGGAGAGGTTTCAAAAAGTGTAGATAGAGGTTTTAAACTCTGAAAAATGTTGAAATGTTAGCAGTGGCAGTCCAAGGCATTCTGCTACACCCCCCCCCCCCCAAGACTGCACTGCCATCCAGCCTGTCATGTCCCCCCCCCCCCTCTTTGCGATAAAGCAGTGGTGGCCACTTCAGTGCTGCGTTTGGCTTTAATGCATGCTCACGGCCTGCCGTTCCTGCACACCTCTCCCCCCCCCCCAACTTTCTTGGATGGAGCAAGAGCGGCAGGCCGAAACTACGCAAATGGGCATTTTAAAGCCCCCAGCACCGCAAAAGTGGCAGTTCAGCATCCACCTCTCAGGGGTGTTAGCGATGCTGCCCTCTGGGGTCTGCTACCCTAGGTGACCGTCTAGGGCCAGCCCTGGATGTTAGCCTTCCTTCTGTCTTTCAGATCTTGACGTAAAAATCAGTAGAATCATGAAAAAAGCCCAACAGCTGCCAATCCTAATGCAACCGTGTCTCAAGAAGAGCATCCTGTTTTACAATCACCCAGAGTTATGTATCCTCAGGCCAGCAGGTACCTCGGACAGGAGCACATACTGAGCTCTAGTTTCACTTAAAACTCCAAGGGGCTCTTTTACTAAACGGTGCTATGGTATTGCACCTAACCTGCCAATCGCACCAAAACCATAGTGTGTTAGGTGCAAACCAACCAGGTTAACTGTTGAGGGCATGGAAATCATGCTAACATGGTACACCCTGCGCTAAAGTGGCATAAGAATAGTTTGGGTGTACTCGCCTCTACTACAGACTCTGCCTCTAATCCTCCCATTTACTCCCCTAATGCACCTTGGACAATTAGGACCAAAATCCAGTAGTGTTAAGTACCAGGACCCTGCACTAGCTGTCAATGCGTGTCACAGCACAGCTTTGGTATGCCACAACTCAAGCTAACATCTAGCGCTCTTTAGTAAACGAACCCCTAAGCATTTTCTAAGGGGGCCTTTAACTAAACACCATTAAGGTTTTTCACTTAACGAGCATGACCAGTGCACATTAAGATCAAAGCCTTTGCATTAGCTGTTGGGGGCATACCCGGGGGCCACTGTACGACAGGGTACCATAGTGAATGGCAAAATAGCACAAGCGCACCTAGCACTACCTATAGAGGTGGCGTTAGGTGAACCGGTGCTAAGTGACACGTTAATTTCACTCACACGCAATGTGTTCACATGGCCACGCTCTGCCTCTAGCCCGCCCGTGGTCCACATTAGCGCACAAGCGCCGGTTAACATGTATTTTAGCAGTTGGTAGTTGGCATTCCCACACATTGGAGTTCACCACAACCAGTTACCACTCGCTAAAATGCATTAACTTCGGCGGCATTTAGCAAAAGGGCCCCTAAGAGTCAGAAAAGCGGAATCCTCAGTAAGAAAAATTACAACTGATTTTAGTAAAGGCAGAAATCAGCCTGATGTTACACTAAATACACTTTAAGATGCGAGTCAGGGGAAATGAGCAATAAAATAGCTGACAGAATAGATGTTTAAGTTTGCTTGTTTTTCAATGAGCCCACCATTGCTGCTATAATGAGACATGGGTATACGCAGCAAGCAGTTTGGACGTCCCCATGCTCACCATATTCTGAAAAAATGGACATTTCCGATCCTGCCCATCTCTGCCATATACCTGTGAACATCTGATGGATACGCCTCCTGTTAAAACGTGCACCTCCAAAGCTGCCCCTCTCGCTGAATGATGATACATAGATATTGATGGAAACTAAACTAGATATACCAGTCTGTTGCATGCCCAGAACAGCGCAAGTAATCTCAGTGCGCTCAAAGATATAATAAAAGCAAGTAGAAAGTGATGTTTGTCATACATATGTATTTATTTAACATTTCTTATATACTGCCTTTCATGATATCATGGTGGTTTACATTGAACAGGGCATTATAACTTGGAGATAACTATTTTACAGGGAACATGGGCAATGGAGGGTTAAGTGGCTTGCCCAAGACCACAAGGAGCACCTGTGGGACTAGAAACCCCAGTCCTTCTGGCCCAAGGTTGCTGCTCTCTAGTGGGATTTGAACCCCTGACCTTCTGGCCTGAGGTAACTTGCCCCAACCACTAGGCCACTCCTCCCTCATGTTTTGATGCATACTTTGCATCACAACATACACGGCAGTAGAAATCCTTAGTTATTCGGTCATTGGTCTCTACAAACAGTCTTTACAATGCTAAGTATGGACCCTTACCAACCTCATAGAAACCTCGTTCAACTTTGCAATTGCCCAAAGGATGCCTTGTATTGCTGAGTGACATAACAATTGACTATGGCTGTCTGGCTATGGCATCTGTTTGCCACATATCTGGGTAGTGGCATTTCACATAGCAGCTCCCTAGATGTGGCTACACCTGTCCCATACATTGTCCACTCTCCGTCCTGGCTTATGTTGGTCTGTACACATCCGCTATCTGTGGGGTGACTGTGCCTACCTTCCCGGTCTGCTCTGTGGCAGTGCTCCGCTGGTCAGGCCAGTGTGGGCATGAAAGGGGAGCTCCCTGTGCCATCATACCAAGTAGCCAGCCCCCAGATATATCATTCTTGCAGCTGGGTGAAGATGGCAGCCTCAGGTAGCAATCATAGTAATGTTGGCAGAACATCAGTCATGTCTTGCAGATATATGGCTGCTTTATCCCTCTGCCAGTATATGATCTTATAGTAACTTATGACACACCCAATAGTGGTTTTGTTCACTGTAAAAACAGTTCCGCCCTTACACATTCATTTCTGTTTTGTTTTATGTAACCAGCCTTGGATGGTAGAAAGACGGAATATAAATAAATTTAAATAAATAAATATTCCAGAAAAGAAAATCACAAAAGGTTCTCCATAGCTAGATGTCAAAACATATCCCTTTCAATAATAGGAGACCCTCAGAATAAGAGCATTCAATAGTGCAAACGGCACTAAAACATGCCCAAAAGCACCATCATTGGTCTCTAAAAATGTGCACATTTATAGAGACTGATGATGGTGCTTTTGGGCATGTTTTAGTGCTCTTTGCACTAAATGCCTCTTTAGTTTACAAGATTCCCTCACCTCTGTTTTTTGTTCTTTATAAATGCATTTTGTGGTGTTTTCCATACTGCAGTCCACCAGTTTCGAACACACTAGTCACCCATCTTTATACAAGCACAGCAGAATATCTTCTATGTACTGGCCTTAATCTATGTCTCCCACAGGAATAATAGGCACGTCTGTGGGGACCTTCCAAAACATACACCAGGCCTTTTCTGAATAGGCTTTCTACATCTCTGCGGCAAACCACACCCTCATTCCACCCCTCCCAGACATGTTCTGAGATCCCCGTGTTAGCGACATAAATGTCTGTGAGTACTATGTACCAGAATACTCTCATAGACTTTGGCAGATAAATGTCCCCAGCGCATGTACTGTACAAACCCTCATTCGATTTCTAGAATGACCTCCATAGTGTGTGAACTGCACGGTTGCTGAAGGAATTCAATAGCTAATCTCTACAGGAAAGAAGGGAAAGGGAGTTACGTTTAAAATATATTGCGGAAGTCCATCTAAGGTGCCTAAATGCAGCATTTTCCATAGAATAAGAAGCCTAGAGAAAAGCTTCATCATATGAAGTTGAACAGCAGAAAGCACAAAAGGAATATGAGCAAATATTTTCACTGAAGGAGTAGCGGACCCCTGGATATACCTTCAGTAGATGAGTAGATGCAAATAGAGTGATAGAGCTCAATCAAGCATGCATGGGACAGACACATATGGACGTCACAGTAGCGCAAGGATGGGGGGGGGGGACTGAAGGCAGGCATCATGAAATACAAGGCTTTCTCTGTGACCTTGAACAACACTTCACCCTCTATTCCCTCAAGTACAACTTGACTGTAAGCCAATTTGGGCAGAGAAATAGCCCATCTACCTGAATAAGCCTTGAACTCTGATTTGGTGAAGGTCAGTAATAAATCTAAAATCCAAATCCAAGAAACTGTTTTGTCACAGAAAAAGTTTCTAGACGCTTGGAGGAGACGTTCAGTGAAGGTGGTCAGAGTCAAAACTGAAATAATTTGCGTATTTCTTTTCTTGTATAGGCTTTCAGAGATTGAATTTTTAAGGAGGACGTGAGTATATGTTCTCAATAAACTTGAATACAGTTAGGGTGGGATTTATAGATCAGGCGAAACTTCTGAAGACGTTTCTCATTCATTTTTGAATGTGCTCCAACTTGCCATTCCGGTTTTAGTCTTACAGCAAATCTCCTGGCGTCAGCTTAGGCTGGAGGGCGTCTTTTGGGCAGGGCCTGATCTCCTGCGCCTAAACTGCATCTCATTTGAGTGAGGGTTGGGAAGCAGATTAATTGAAACCAAATGGGATAATTTTAATGCTTTTAAGTAAATCGTTCATTATTTAGAAATACAGTAAACTAAATTAATTACAGACTGAGGTTTATTTGTGCGCTTCTTCCCTATATAATTTGGGAGCCTGAAACCTTTTGTCAAGCTTAAACATGATATAAATGCAGATGTCACGGAGTGAAAAAAAGAATGCTTGTATTCTGAATTCTAGACAGGGTAGGTGCAACCTTTAGGCAAATAAGGGAGGTGCCTCAGGCATCAGCTTCAAGGGTGGAGGTAGGGGGCTGCAAGGTGCAGCTGTAGTCAGAGCAAAAGAGGTCCTCCCAGGTACCCAAACTCAGCATGTACTTTTAGCGGCAGAGAGGGTGGGTCACTGGCAAATAACCAATGCACCAGGCTTTGGAAATGTCTCTCGTTATGTCTACACATACTTGAAGCAAACACTGATATTTAAAAGTTGATGGCTAATAATGCAATTTTACAGAATCATTCTGGGAAGGGTAGTGCTGAGGATTATATATTGCAATTTATTAATTATCTCTGCACAAAGCTCAAGGCCATTTACGGGCAATGAAATACAATTTTGAACGAATGAAATCTATAACTAGTCTTCTGGTTCAAATAAGAGCTGCAAGCCAACAAGACCAGGGTTACAATCCTGCTGATATTCCTTGTAGCCCAAGTGCGAGTCTCAAGTGCAAACGTAGAGGTCAGTTTTCAAAGGGCATAGCCAATAGCAGGAGCGACTAAACCCTGGGCTCTGCCTGATATTCAACCACTCTAACCAGCTAGTGCCACTGACTATCACCACGGACCGCCTTCAAAACATGCAATTTGTTTATAGGCGGAGCTGGTGCAGTCCTGGTGCCTAGTTGTTAGAGGCGATATTCAGCCACTCACCAGATAGCAGAAAACACATGGTCTGTTATCGACCTGTCCTAACTTTAAACGGTTTTCCTATCTGGTGAGTGGCCAAATATCACCCCTAACTGGATTGCAAAAGCTGTGAGCGGTGAAAGTGGATAGACATCGGCACTGAATATTGGGCATATATGAGGATTTATCCTGCTGTCCACAGAGAATACCTGCTACAGGTGAGTAAGGGCTCGATATTGAGTTATGCCGGCTATGTGCCGCTACAGAGCATAGCCATGTATGCTGACCCTTAACCCCGGATATTCAATGCTGAGGTCATATGTGGTCCAAACAGTGAATATCCAGGTTTGCCGCACAGTCTCCCAGACGCAGTAGATAACCAGGCAGTTGCAATATTGCATGCTGCCCGGTTAGCTGACGCGGCTAAAAGATAGGCGAGCTTTTACCTCACCTCTCTTTTAGCTGTGGGTCGCTAACTGGGCAACATGCAATATTGCCATTGCCCAGTTATCAACTGTCACTGCCTCCGCTCCTCCCCGGAACACCCCGAGATAATAAGCGGTTAGCATTAGGGCGTGTAAGGGAGAAAATCAGTAGCACCAACCATGTGAGAGTTTCGTTGGGCGTTATGACCATATATGTACATGTTGTAGTTGTATGATGTTGCTGTACTCTTCCGAGGGGACAATACAAAGATTTAACAAATAAAGAAGGTGAGAAAACTCCACGGCAGGTTCTTTTTGTGACTAGAACGAATCCGCCCCGTAATTCTACCCCATGGCCATCCTCTAGTAGACTCCTTCCTACAATGCTGGCCCGAGTTAGCTCTTACCCTTTTTAGTGGGATGTCATCCATCATTTGGGCCACAGAGAAGAGAAGGAAAATATCTAATTGGCTTCAGGAAGGCATACGGAGGAACAGCTTGAACAGAAGGGAGGGCAGCTTCATCACTGAGAACTATAGAATCTAAAGCAAACAAACCACAAAACAAACAAATGGAGCTGGGTGTTGCCAACGTCTGTTTCTTTTGAGCTTTCTTGGTTTCTCCTTTGACGCATCAGAATTCTAAAGCGATAAAGAGTCAATAAGAAAAGGACTACAATGAGAGGGGACGGGCAGCACGGCAGGAATCCAAAATTAAGCAGATATCTATGTTCCACTGGACAGCACAGTCATTTATCTTGCTGCAATAGGTAAAATAGACTCAGTCGCAAATCATGACATCAAGATCTGACAAAATGCCTTTTTTTAAGCACCATGGTCAGGCAATATAAAGTACTTTATAAAAATACAAATGCAGCGCATTGCTTGAATATATTTTAAAAGTCTCTAAAATGTGTTTCTTTATGCAGGAGACCAGAGGTCATCTTTCGATCACAGAGGTCAGTATAATCTCTCAAGTGTGTGAAAGAGAGAAGCCGGCAAGGGCGTCTTGCCTCTAAATCCCAGCCCAAACATTTTTCAAGTACCTAGTAATGCCTCTAATCAAGAAGCTGGAATACAATACAGGGACAGGTCTAAATAGCAGGCAAAACTCCCCACAGCCTTTTTCATCCATCGTTGAGTGTACACTTGAGGAGGATGATATTCAAAGGGATCTAGCCAGCAAAGTAAGAATAGAACTGACTAGATCAAAGCCTTTGACAAGAGACTGGGCTAACTGGCAACATTAGTCAGTTAAATTTCACTAGGCATCTCATTTTTGCTAGTCAGATTGTGAAGGAGTCTGGAAGCTGGGTTAGGATGGAGAGAGAAAGTAAGCATGGATTTTAAGCTCTAGCTGTCTACCTTGGTGAGTCAAATTTTTGGTCTGCTTCTGCAGTGCCTAATCTTGTTGATTATCCCTCCTCTTGACATTAAAAAAGAAAGTTGTCTGGAAGGAACCTCAACACCCCCTCCCCCTCCCCCCCACACACTTTTTTTTTAAATTTTATTGAATATTCCAATTACCAGTGTACATTCTTCATTAAATATGTATTTCTCAGATATACAATCCTGGTCCTAAACACCAGTAACTTAGTTAACAACTTTTCATTTCCATTTTTCCAGGTAAGCCTGCCTGGTCTGAAACATCAATGCTTAGTTAATATCTTTATATTTCAAATTTCCCCCACCTCTTAACCTTTTAATCTTCATGCATTTCTACTAATGTCGTCCTACCCCTCCCCCTCCCCCTCCCATCGCCCCACCTTCCTTCCCCCTCTCCCCCCCCCTCCCCACAGTGCTCCTAATATTTCCCTGTTATATGAGTTCCCTAGCATATACGAGTATATTTAATCACAAAGGGGGCCCATATAGTCTCAAATTATTGGGTCTTGGGGAGGAAGTGACGTCACCCGGGAAGATGGAAGCCTAATTTTAGTGCTCCCGTCGGGACGCTCACTTAAGCGGTGAAAAGTGCTTGATTACCCCATCTTTCCAGGCAGAACTGGTGCGGGAAGAGACAGTTTCTAGCGTGATGTCGGTGAGGAAGAAACTGGCAAAATTTAAGTCCCCATATGCGGAGGGAACGGAGAAGCAGGCCCGGGATCCACCTGACCGCGTGGTATCAGGCGAGGACTCAGATGAGGAGCCGGAGAGGGCCGAGGAGACTTGCACCCGCGGAGACATGTGGGGCTGGATGCGATCCCTGCGAAAGGAAATTATCGCTACCCGGGGAGAGCTTAAGGAATCCCTGACTGGCATCCATGCTGATATTCGGGACTTAGGCCACAGAGTGGAGGTGTTGGAAGAGCAAGCCGACCAACTGGCTGAGCGGGATACGGACATAGAGGCGTCTATGAAGGGCTTGCAGGAGGAGCAGCTCAACCTTAAAGATAAGCTAGACGACCTCGAGAATCGATCCCGCAGGAACAATGTGCGTCTGCGAGGTGTTCCGGAGACGGAGGCCTATGTGGATGTTGTGGCGGTGACCCAAGCAATATGCCAATACCTACTGCGGGGTGACAATGGGGAGGCAACAGTGCCCGAGATCTCGGTGGAAAGAGCGCATAGGGCGCTGGGACCGGCACGCGGCGGGAAGCCGCGTGATAAAGTGGCTTGCCTGACCTCTTTTGCCGTGAAGGAGAAGATCATGAGGACAGCGGCGGCCCGTAGGAGCTTTATGTGGGAAGGCCAGACTGTGGAACTATATCATGATCTATCTGCGGGTACTCTGCAACGCCGCCGGGACATGCGACCAGTGGCTCAATACCTACGGACTGAGAATATGAAATATCGATGGCTCTTCCCCTTTGCGATGTTGCTGGACATCAATGGTCGCAGCTTCCGGGTTCGTGGGGAGGAGGAAGCCTGGAAAGTCTTGCAGCAGGAGGGGGCCCCCCGGCTCCCTGATCAAGCTAAGAAACCCGTGCCGGATGGACATAAAGGGGGAACCTCCAGATGGGAACGTAAGCCTTCGAAGGGCCAGCGTTTGCAGAGGAAGGCGGGAGAGCCTGGCCGAGGAGAAGACGAGAGGGCCTCGCCGGTCCGGACCACTTGAATGCTTTATGGACAGCGTGGGGTTCCGGTTTGTCCTAGATGCAGGCCCGTGGCTTGCTGTTGAAGCCTGGTGTCCATCTTTTCAAATTGAAGGACCCCTGGGGGGGAGAGGACCCTCTGAACGAACGTTGTTTATGAAGGGAATACCAGGGGGGGGGGGTGGGGAGGGGGATTATTCGTAGGGTTGTTGTGGGTTAAAGTTGTGGGATATTTATAAGGGTTATATGTTGTGTGCTTTACGGAGGGGTTGGGGGGGGGAATTGATCAAGGCTGCTTGATGTTATTGTTGGATTCATGGAGGGAGGGGGGTAGGGATGTTGTGTAAGGGACTGTTGCCTGGAAGGGTGGGGAATAGCGTTCCTGGGTGGGGCCCTTCCTCGATGACTGGCAGAGTGGAGCTCTGCATGAGGGGTGGGGGGAGGGGGGGTGGGGGGTGGGGGGGGGAGGGGGAGGCCTTGCAGGAGTATGTTAGGGGTGCCCTAGTGGCCTGATTGAAGTTATGGCTGCCGTGAAGGTGGGGAGTCTGAATGTTAGGGGACTGAATTCCCCTCAGAAACGGAAGCTGCTATGGAAAGAGGCTCGTGCGGGCCGGTGGCAGGTGGTGTTTGTGCAGGAGACACATTTGCGGGGATGTGATGAGCGATTGATGGGGGGGGGCTCCTTTCAGGGGTTCTTTGCAGCGGAGGAGGGTGGTCGGAGGAGGGCGGGGGTTGGGATCCTGATTCGGAATGATGTGCCCTTCATTCCTGGGACGGTGTTTAGGAAGAGTGATGGGAGAGCGGTGGGGGTAGTGGGGGAGCTGGGGGGAGAGTTGGTAACTCTTCTCTCAGTGTATGGGCCAAATGCAGCACAGGGCTCCTTTTGGGAAGAGCTGGGGGAGTGGTTGGAGGGGAAGGTTCAGGGTAGGCTTTTGGTAGGGGGGGATTGCAACCTTGCCCTTGATGGGAGGAAGGGGACAGGGGATGGGGGGAACCTGGGGTTAAAGCGGTTTCAGGAGTGGATGCAGGTGTATGGGGTGGAGGATTTATGGAGATTGGCTCACCCGTCTGCCAAAGATTTTACTTACTACTCGGCGGTGCACGCGTCCTATAGCAGAATTGATTACATTCTGGGCGACGCTTATTGGAAGGAAGCGCTGGCTGAGATTTCTATTGGGGTGGCCACTTGGTCGGACCATGCTCCGGTGGGGGCGGCTTTTGGCCCTCCCAGGGAGCCTGAGCGGAGACGATTCTGGAGGTTAAATGAATATCTTATACAGGGGGAGGCGGCGAAGGAACGACTTCGGGAGGTGATTCGGGATTATCTGACTCATAATGATACGGGGGAGGTGTCTACTGGGGTACTCTGGGATGGGATGAAGGCGGTTGTGCGGGGTCACCTGGTCCAGTTGGGAGCACAGCGGAAGAGAGCGCGGGCTGTAGAGGAGAGCCGTCTTAAAGAGCGGCTGGAGCACTTGGAGCAGGCTCACAAACGGAGCGGAGGTGTGCGGTTGCGGGGACAACTTGAGGAGGTCCGTCGGCAATTAAATAGCCTCCAGTTGGAGCAAATCTCACACCAACTTGACTGGGCCAGGCAGCGCTATTATGAGTTTGATAACAAAGCGGGGCGTCTTCTGGCAGCTCGGCTCGCTTCCCAGCGGCAGCGGCGGACTATTGTAAAAATCAAAGGGTCGGGTGATAGACTGTTGTTCAAAAATAGTACTATTAGGGAGAGGTTCCGGTCCTATTATGAGGCCTTATATACCGCGGACCCCCCGGGGGACGTGGAGGAGCTCCGGCAGTATCTGTGGAATGAGGGGAAGGGTAGTGCGCGGTTGGAGAGTCCTATGGGGGACGGGTTGGAAGGGGAAGTCACTCTTGATGAAGTGCAGGGGGCTATCAGGGCTTTGGTAGCGGGCAAGGCCCCAGGTGTTGATGGATTCTCCGGGCTTTTTTATAAATCCTTTGCGGTTGAGTTGGGCCCTCTGCTGGTGAGAGTGTTTAATGCGGTCTTGCAGGGGGAGGATCTCCCGACATCCATGCGTCAGGCGGCAATAGTGGTACTTCCTAAGCCCGGGAAGGACCCGACAGTATGTGGATCGTATCGACCCATTTCCCTTTTGAACATTGATGTCAAGATTTTAGCTAAGGTATTGGCATTGCGACTGGGGCCGTGTATGCCGGGGCTTATTCACCCAGACCAGTCTGGGTTTATTATGGGACGGCAACCGGCGGATGGGGTGAGGCGAGTTCTCCAATTGGGCTGGTTGGCTCAGCAGGAACACCAGAAAGCCATGTTTCTATCAATTGATGCTGAGAAGGCCTTTGATAGAGTAAATATTGATTTCCTTATGTCAGTTCTGGAATATATTGGCCTGGGCTTTAATTTTCGGGCGTGGATTAGGGCGCTGTACAAGGCGCCTGAGGCGACCGTCTGTCTTAATGGGGGTTATTCTGACTTTTTTCGTTTGGGTCGGGGGACCCGACAGGGATGTCCCTTGTCCCCGCTTTTTTTTGCCTTGGTTATGGAGCCCTTGGCGGCTCGGATTCGCTCGGTGCCCGAGATCCACGGAATAGGGGTGGGGGATGCTGAACACAAGATGGCACTGTTTGCTGATGACTTGATGTTTTCGCTGACTCAGCCGGTGGTTTCCCTGCCATGCCTCATGAGGGAGTTGGGGGCCTATGGGACCTTCTCGGGCTTCAAGGTTAATTGGGACAAGACTGAGGCTCTGTCCTTGACGCTTTCCCCCCAGGTGGTGACGAGCTTGCGGGCCGCGTTTCCCTTTCGCTGGGCGGGTACTTCACTTAGATATCTGGGGGTACAAATCACGGCGCACCCACTTCGGCTGTATGGTGCAAATTATCCGCCCTTGTTCGGGCAGTTGCGAAAGGATATGGGGCGTTGGAAGGGGGTAGAGAGCTGTCCTGGTTGGGCAGGATTGCGGTGTTGAAAATGAATTTGTTGCCTCGCCTCCTCTATGCCTTTCAGACGCTCCCGGTGGGGGTGGGAGCTAGGGATCTTAGGATATTGCAAAGCCAGATTTTTGCTTTTGTTTGGGGGAATGGCAGGCCACGGGTGAGTCGGAGGGTGCTATATGCCACCCGTGAGAGAGGGGGGTTGGGAGTTCCTGATGTGGGCCGATATTACGCAGCAGCTCAGTTACGGCAGGTTTTTGAATGGAGGGATCGGGGAGAGCCATATAAGCGTTTTTGGGAAATAGAGCAATACTGGGCGGAGGCGATTCCTCTACGATACTTGCCGTGGATTTGGGATAAGCTGCCCGAGGGTAGGTGGCGGGACAACCCCTATATTTGGCACTTGCTCATGCAATGGCGGAAGGCTAGGAGGAAGTTTTGCCCAGGGGCCAGTTTCTCGCTGATGGGGCCGTTGAGGGGGACGGTGGGATTTATTCCTGGCAGGGAGGGGGTCTTTCAACGGTGGGAGAGGTTGGGACTTGATACCTTTGATAAGTTCCTGGATGGGGGTGAAATTATCCCCTTCCCGGACCTTAGAGTGAAATACCAGCTGAAGGGAGGTGATTTTTATGCACATATACAGGTTAAGCATTTCCTAGCCACTAAACTAACGCCAGCACTCCGTGAAGGGGCACTAGATGTTCGGGAAGGGCTTTGGCGCTGTTGGGACAGTTCCAGGGGTTTAATAACCCAATTGTACCGGGGCTTAGGGGGGGGACCTTGGCGGAAGTTTAAGCATCAGCTTGACTGGGAGCGGGATTTGGGCCGGGAGTTAGATGAGCAGGAGTGGCAGCGTGTACACTTGAATATTGGCCGGCAGGCTCTGTCGGTGGCAGTCCGGGAGACATCCTATAAATTGCTTTATAGATGGTATTATACCCCTTTGAGGTTGCATAGGATGTTTCCGGGAGTGTCCGATAGGTGCTGGCGCGAGTGTGGTGAGGAGGGGTCCTTTATTCATGTGTGGTGGGAGTGTCCCCGGGTTAGATTATACTGGAAGGCAGTGCAGGAATGTCTCCAGAGCACCTTTGGGAGGGGAGTGGAAGTGGATCTGGGTTTTGGGCTGCTTGGGATTTGGCCCGCACAGAATGCTCGGGTGGCAGAACGTCCTATAAGGGCTTGTGTCCAGGCCGCCCGTAGTGAGATCGCTCGGGCCTGGAAGCAGGTGGACCTTCCGAGTCTGGCACTATGGCGGTGCCGACTGCGGCGGATAGTTTTGATGGAGCAGCTAACCGCGATTAGGCGGCAGCAGCATGAGAAATTTACTGGTCTTTGGTCACCCCTGTTGAAATTTCTTGCGGAAGGCTAGGCCTCCGGGGGGGGGGAGGGGGGGTTTGTTGCACTGTTGGAAAGTTGATGTTGTTGGGGGTTACCCTGGTTGGGGCCTCCAGTTTTCTATGCTGTAAATGTATTTTGGGTTGTAATGGGGGGGAGGGGGGAGAAAAATTGAAAATGGGATTGTTTTGAAGGCATGTCGCTATATATAGGATGACGGAGTCTGTATTGTGTCCTTTGCTTTGTTTTGTTTTCTTTTTGTTTTGTTTTGTTTACCTGCTTTGGATACTGTGCTATGTAGTTGACTCTGTGCCAATAAAAATTTAAATACGAAAAAAAAAAATTATTGGGTCTTGCCCTCTGAATAGCTGTCCCTTTCTCCATTACATATATGTTCCCGCGTACATATTGTCACCAGCAGTGGCTGGACTGGGCGTAGGCAGCCAGACACACTGCTGGGCCTGACCCTTCTATATAAAAAGGAGTAGTTGCGACGGAGTGGTCAGGTTGAAAAAGGATTTTTATTCCCCTCCCGGGGTTTGGGTTTTCAAAACAGTACAAACACAAGAACTTAAGAGGTAGCCATACCTCTGGCAAAACTGAGGGTGAAAAGAAACACAGCTTCTCGCTTGAACAGAAACAGGGATTATAACAAAACAGAAACCAGGTAAAAATGCTGACAGTTTTCCTCTGTGCACTTCAGCTCTCTACAAGGCACTCTTGTCTTCAGCTAGCGCAGAGAATTTATATCAGTCATTACCAATGAGCAGTCCATGTCCTCAATATAAGGAGTTAAACTACTTGGCTCCGTGATCATGGGCTCTTCAACCACCTTACTTTCCCTAGGGCAGAGAGTTTGGAACTTCCTTAAATCAGTCCCTGGAGTTTCCTCACAGCTCTCTCCACAATATGGCAGGTAGTTACCAGATAGCTTATAAAACTGCCCTGTTCTGTTCCTAACAGACTTTTCTCTTTGCAGTCTTCTGTAGGGCTTTAAAGACACACATTCATCTTCTTCACTCATACAAATATCTTCAATGGCATTACTTTCCTTTTCCCAAGGTTGCAAGTATTTCAGACAGCTCTGCCTTTCACTTATATATGGTTTCTTACCAGCTGCTTTCCGTTCCTTCCACTGAGCTCTGTGTCTGGGAAAATCTCCCTGCGTCAGAGGTGAGGGTTTCCTGTAGTTAATCCCTCTGCTGGCAGATAGCTTTCTTTCCCTTTTCAAATCTCTCCTTGGCTTTCTGCTCCAAGGCTCAAACAAAACAGAATCAGCATGGGAGTATTCTGAACCTCCATCTGAGACCTGCAAGTCTTCCCTTACTTGCCAAGCTTCCTGTTCCTCGTGAACTTCCTGCTTGCCTCGGTCTCTCTGATCCTCCAAATCTTCAAAACCCTCAAAACCTTCAAAACCTAACTCTGTTTGCTTCACACGTTTTTTATACAGGTTTAGGGGCGTTTTCCTACCCATGTGCAAACTGTTCTCCTGATTACTTGGGGAGTGTTTGTTAGCTAGGCGTGCCTTCAGACCTGGTGTCTCAGCCTGCTTTGGTTGCCCATGGTAACTGGGAAGCTTTTGATCTCCCTGCCTGTCAGAATCTGTGCTAAACCCAGCAGATTTCTGTGTTTTAAAGGCACAGGGCAGATCTTCGGTGTCACAATATTCTCCAATCCTCTATTTCCAGTGCTTTGGCTAATTTCCAGCCCTTAACTATCTCGCTTGTTGCCGCTGGGACACATTTTTATTTATTTATTTATTTATTATACATTTGTATACCGCTACTTCCAGCGATCAGCAGCGGTTTTGATTACAGATTGGAAATTGTCAAATCATGACAGGAAATTTTTGAGGTATAAACACATTGATTAGACAGGAAAGCACAGCACACAGAGAACTATTTTACAGGGAACATGGGCTATGGAGGGTTAAGTGGCTTGCCCAAGACCACAAGGAGCACCTGTGGGACTAGAAACCCCAGTCCTTCCGGCCCAAGGTTGCTGTCCTCTAGTGGGATTTGAACCCCCGACCTTCCGGCCCGAAGTACCTTGCCCCAACCACTAGGCTACTCCTCCACTCCATTGTCGTATTAGTTTACCCCTCTCTCCTTCCCCTCCTCTTTCTTTCACTCCTAGTAGCACATTGATCATCTTCCATTCTAATCTGTCCCACCATCACTTCCACTTCATGCTGGATTACTTGCAAATAGTTAATGATTTATGGACAAGTCCACCACATGTGTTTATAATCTCCTCTTTCCAAACATCCCCTCCAGCATTCCTGTTTGCCCATCCTTGTCATTTGGTGCATGCGGACCGGGGCGAGGTACCACGCCATCATCATTTTATAATTCTGCTCAGTATGTTTAGTTGTATTCAATCCTGCTTTTAAACCCTTATCGACTGACTTCCATTCTTGTGCCCCCGGCTCTCGTCCTATGTCTTTCTCCCAATGTAGCTGATGTGGTGCCTTTGCTCCCATGAGCTCCTCTACCAGCATCCCATAGATGCTTGACAAGGGTCATTTTTTAACCCCTTTTTTCCAGTTTAGAGTTTCAAACTCTGATAGCCCCCGGCAAATTGCCTCCCTCCACTGTTTTGCCTGCAGCCAATGACGTATTTATAGGTATCCATAGAAATCCTGCCTGACTATCCCATATTCTTTCATCGAATCTTCAAACCCGGTCACCCTTCCCTCTTTACATACTTGGTATAAGACCTGTATGCCCTGACTTTCCCACCTTTGAAATAGTGGGTCTTGAAGGCCCGGTGTAAAGGAATCATTACACCTTAGCGGTTGGAGCAGTGATCTTCCCTTTCTAAGCAACTGCACATCTTTATTCCTACACCATAGCCTATCCACCATTTGTACATGCAAATTTGAGGGCTCCCTCTTAGATTTAAGTAACTATGGAATATATTTCAGTGGGATTCTTTCAGCGTCTCCTTCTGCTTATAGCAACCCATTTTCTTTCCGGTTCATCATGCCAATGCGCTATGTTTGCCAATTGTGCCGCTATATAATACCACCATAAATTGGGGCCTGCAAACCCCCCTTCTTTTATTGGTTTACACAGCACCTTTCTATCTGTAATTGTGGGCTATTAGTTTGTAAATTTTTATCAATGGGATTATCTGTTGTTTTCATATTTCCTTAGTATTTGCTATTTGCTTTTCACTTTCTTTATTGGCGTGTAGGATTTGAAACTTGTAATAAACAAAAAATTAAGGGAAAAAAAGCCCACAGTGTACTCAATCAAGGAACCTCTTGTAACCATGAAGTGTATATACACGATACTGAAAAAATGAAGAAATATTTATAAGAAAACGTATCTTATGGTGTGAAATGACCAAAGCCGTATAACCAATGACAACTAAATCACACCATTGTCCTTAGTAGCTAGAGGAATACATTTGCGCAACTCTCCGTCTCATTACAAATAGCAATACACTGACAATCTAACGCCATAGAGTGTTATAATCCATTAAAAATGAATGATCGATTAAAAGGGTAAACATGCTTTATAAATATTGTATAACAATAGGCTTACAAAAGTACACACTAATGTTATGATGGGAACAAATTCAATGTGGAGTTAATAAACAAGCATATGCGATAAGCGCGGGAAGCTGACCGACATCAGGGGTGACAGCGTCTGCTTCTGGAGTTTTTAAAGCCAAGGAGTCAAATATTCCTAGGTGAGGCAAATCAATGTAAAATTATAACATGCGCAGTAATAGTTTGTGTGACAATGTGGTGATCGCTACTGAGTGAAACGGCTCATGAAAATCAGAACCATTGAACAAACAAAAGCCCCAAATGTAAAAATAGCAATCGGTGATCCCAAAGAGACCATCGCTTGACAGCACACAAAATATTAAAAACAGAGAAGCCCTCATTTAACGGAAAACAAATGACATACATCTGCCGTCACGATCGTGCAGTGTAATGGATGAAGAACAAGGGTTTGTAAATTAACAGAAAAACTCTGCAGTGAAGGTAACAAATACGTGAGTTCTACTCTCTTTATAAAAAGCAGAAACAAACCATTGATATGTACAAAAGTGTCCATAAGCACTCTAGCGACGTCAAGGCACTGTCCTCCTCGGAAAACCGAATACAGCCAATCGATGTAAACCATAGTGTCCCTAATCATTCAAGAGGCATTACTAGAATCAAGGTTTAGTGGGCAATTTTAAACAATTTTTAGTAACCAGAGATTTTCCGGGGAATAAAAGTAAACCGCTATGATTTGCGAATGTTAGCGATGTGTGTTATAAGAAGGATTCCCATGGGTCCTATCTATGAGAAACCATGGATAAAAGAATATTCAGGACAGTAACTAATAATTATAATAATAGCAGAGTAAAAAGCAAGAGGAGAAATAAAAAATGGATAATAGCGATAAAAGGATTGAAGAAAAGTGAGAATATCATAAGAATATCTGTAAATCTTGACATAGACGTTCGTAATGCCTTTGTAGTGATAAAAACCAATTGTAGAGATACTAGTAACCCTATCAGTTAGTACCCTTGTATCCCAAATAAAAAACAACAATTAACAACAAATAAAAACATGGTGGGGCCATTGTGTATGAGATTACATCGTGTTGATGAAAACTAAAAACTAAAAATAAAAAATAAAACCATACCAACTGATAAGAAATAAATAAAAAGATTGTGTGGCTTGGCATAATTGACCAGACTAATAAAAACAAAATCAAAGCAGATAAAAAACAGAAGGCAGAAAGGTCTACAGTTTGATTTAACCCAGACGAGTGTAGAGTATCCATCTCAAAGATAAATTTCTGTTCTATGGGGGATAACATCCATAGAGGACTCCAAAAGATCAGAAACATTTAAGGATTCTGTTAGAGGAGAAATCCCTTTAGGTGAAGAAGCAGCCTCCGTGGTGGGCAATTTAGGTACATAATACACAGAGGAAAATTTTATAGCCTCCGGATCATCCAGTAACAAAACTTCCCTGCAGTACTTAGACAGCAAAATATTAGGAGAAAGATAATGCGTACTGGGAAAATTTAAAAAACGTAAATTTTTTGATCGAGCTGAATTCTCCAAATACTCTAATTGATAATGTATCGTAAGCCTATCCCTAATAGAAGATGACATAGCAGCCTGAACCACGGAGACCTGCCCTTCTAATTTATTTAAAGACGCAGAACATTTATCAATAGTAACCTCATGGTCTGCAAGTTTCTGAACTACGTCTTCAGAAAATTGCGTAATCTGAGAGAAAGAGGACTGCAACGAACTCTCAATGCGTGCCACTACCTCCCAGATATCGCGAAGCGAAACATCAACAGAGGGAATAACTGACACAGCAGAAACCCTCGAAGACCCAAAATCCAAAATTGCCGGTAACTTTGACTTCTCTTTAAGTACCTCTGATGGCAAATAAGCACAGCCACGCAACTGGCATGATCGCCTCGGGTTCTCCCCCTTTACCCTATCGCCTCCCCCTCCCCCCCACCCTCCGAGAGACCCTCCCTCTAATAAGTCACAACGTTACACCAGGGGTTTCTTTCACCAGACTAATTCTATTTATTTACACACAATGGTTATTAACAGCACAAAAACTGTTGGCCACAGCATGCACGTAACAATCCACAAAACACAGTATACAACTTCCTTGTAACACTTCTTTCCTTTTGCCCCCTCGAGAGACACAGCCAATATCCCACAGACTTTGTAACTGTCCGGCGGCGAAATTATGCCGTGAAAGCATTTTCTCCGTCCCTCAGTCTTTCATGTCCTTCATTCAAAAGCTGTTAAGCCTGCCGTTCAAGCAGACTTGGCAACCTTTTCTTCTTTACCCCCCCCTTGCCCACCGTCGAAGCAAGGCAGGGGGCCCTCTGTGCGGTGTTCTTGTCACCATCTTACTCTCTCCGGGGGACAGGTCCGTGTTTCTCTCCTGTACCTCTCCCCCTTTACTTAAGGCCTAGGCTGTGTTCTCTCTCACCGGGTGCGTTTCTTCCCGCCAACCCCGCCAACAGCGAATCCTCGCTTGTTGACGGGGCCCCCACCGATCAACGCGCTGCTGTGGCCAACACCTGCTTCTGCCATAGTCGTTCGATCGTATCCTGTATGTCGCAGAGAAAAATGTCCATTCCAATGTCTGACAAGTGCACTCCATCTGCGCGATACAATCCCGGGCATCTCTCTTCTATGAGGTCGTGCGTGATGTTGTATCCCCCTATGGCCCCCATGAAGCGGGCCATCCGTTCACTTTTCGTCTTGTCCTCTCAACTGCCCTGTGTGAGTTCTCTCCCCTCCACACACGCCGCGGTATGATGGCAAATAAGCAGAAGAGGAATCTAATAAAGATGAAGATTGCTCCCCCAGCACAGGAACTAATTCCGGGGGGGGGTCAGTTATCAAAATCACCTCCTGACCGGAGAGGGAAACTCCCAGCGCATTCGAAGATACATCAGAGGGAGTACTCACGGAAAGGGCTGAAGTATCCACAATAGATGGTTCAGTCTGGGCACTCACCACATGACGATCCATTGGACCAGAAATCTTCATGCTTTAGCACCCACCGATGGGAAGATCTGATTTTTTGGAGTCCTCTATGGATGTTATCCCCCATAGGGCTACATTGATTGTTTCCTTTTTGTTTTTAGCAGATAAGAATATGATTTTGCGGTTATACTTTGCAAAAAAAGATCAAAATTTCTGTGGGAGTCTTATTCAGATTTTTCCGGATGTGTGTAGATCTACTCAAAAGCGGAGGAAGGCTTTTCTTTTGTTAAAGCCTCGAGTTGTTGCTCTAGGGGCTTCTTTTCTATTAAAATATCCCTGTAAATGTATTATTATATTTCAATCTGTTAAATATGTTTTTCTTGAGCTTGAGCAACTTGAGGCATTTTTGTTAAATAAGGAAAATGTATGAGAATGCTTACTTCTTGACCTAGTATTAAGGGTTTATATAATTTCGGGAATCCAATCAGGTTTCTTCATTGTTTCTTTTTCATGTGTGCTATTATAATGGTGTTTTCTTTGTTATTTAGATTTACTTAATTAGTTTGGAATTGTGTCAGGGCAGTACTCCTCTTGATGTGGACTTGACTGTATTGCTTTAATCATGTGTTTGCTACATGTTTACATATATATGAATAAAGATAAAATTTAAAAAAAAAAGATAAATTTCTGTTCAAGATGGAGGAGGGGCTTGGTGACACTTCCACCCCGCCAGTGGGAGTATA
This sequence comes from Ichthyophis bannanicus, assembly GCA_033557465.1. Classification (NCBI taxonomy): domain Eukaryota; kingdom Metazoa; phylum Chordata; class Amphibia; order Gymnophiona; family Ichthyophiidae; genus Ichthyophis; species Ichthyophis bannanicus. The sequence goes on along the minus strand of CM066051.1, from coordinate 57,900,026 downwards.
CTTGATTCAAAACCAAAATTTAATATCCGTAATTCCATGCATGGCTGCAAGCCAGTGATCTATTAAAGGCTTCTGGGGAACACAACATTTGACATAACTATGATGCTTAATTTTGCGTGTGAAATTAGTTAATGTGAAACTGGATTGGGTTTTTGGGTGAATGAATGTTCCCTTTATAACAATCACATGAGCACAGATGGAACAAGATCCGCATTTAAAATGTCCCAACATTCTGGGCTGGCGGCGAGGAACTGGTAGAGCTGAGGGTAAAAGGAGGTTGGACAGATTAGGATTCCTTCTGTGGGCAACGGGGACTTCCTGAGTTGCGAAGGTAGGGATCATCTGAATGATCTGCCACTCTTTACGAATAATATCTGTAAGCTGTTTAGAATGTGTCGAAAACTGCAGAGAGCAGATCATTCTGTCAGCAGGTGAATTATTCTTAACCAGGTATGGCGGACGTGGCCCTCTCCCCCCCCCCCCCACCCCAAACATTCCCCCCCCCCACCCATTTTCCTTCCAAATAAGCAACACAGCATCAGTTAGTGGCAAACAACTGGTCGCAGCTTTATTGAACAAGCACAACATAACCTTACAACCATAACAGCATAACTTACAGTTCCGGCAGCGGGACAATCCCTCACCAGCCATATGGGTAGCAAAGTGAGTTCCTTCCCGCCTCCGCCGAAAACCGTTCCCGGCAATTCCATCCCCCTCATCCGGCTTCGCCATATTACTAGCAAAAGCCGAGGGCTTCACCGGGTCGGGGGTACCCCCACCCCCGCCCTGCATATTGCCATGCCTCCGGACCCCGGACACCTCCGGGATCCCGCCCCCCCCTCCAGCTGCAACCCCCCGACTTCCAAGCCCCAAACCCCCCCACAGGGAGGGAGGGAGGGGACGCCCGTCCTTATCCCCGGCTCCGCAGGACTGGCGTCTGCCAGCTCGCTCCCCCCCCCCATCCCTCTTGCGCCCAGCAACCTCATTGGCTCCCGTGCCCGACCGGGCCAGCAGGAGCCAATGATTTTAAAAATAAACCCCCTCGTGCGCGCGCCTCTCCCTTGCCTCCGGGGGCCCGCGCCACTCCGCCCCCCCGGTTACAGGCGGCTGTCGGGCACGTGGGCCCGCGGCCTCCGATTAACCAGGTATGGCGGACGTGGCCCTCTCCCCCCCCACCCCAAACATTCCCCCCCACCCATTTTCCTTCCAAATAAGCAACACAGCATCAGTTAGTGGCAAACAACTGGTCGCAGCTTTATTGAACAAGCACAACATAACCTTACAACCATAACAGCATAACTTACAGTTCCGGCAGCGGGACAATCCCTCACCAGCCATATGGGTAGCAAAGTGAGTTCCTTCCCGCCTCCGCCGAGAACCGTTCCCCGGCAATTCCATCCCCCTCATCCGGCTTCGCCATATTACTAGCAAAAGCCGAGGGCTTCACCGGGTCGGGGGTACCCCCACCCCCGCCCTGCATATTGCCATGCCTCCGGACCCCGGACACCTCCGGGATCCCGCCACAGGCTCAGTGACACCTGTCCCTGAGCCCCCCCCCCAAAATGTTCAAAGCTGCAACCAGCCCCCCCCCCCCGCCCGACACAAGCAACTCCAAGGCCTCCTGCCAATCATTCAGGAGTAAATCTATCCCCACCGGGGAAAGATGTACTCCGTACGAACGATACAGGCCCGCACAATTGACCTCCACCCAGGAATGCAAAATCTGGTAACCCCCATGTGACCCCACCCAATGGCCAATCTGCCGATTAACTTTAACCAACCCACGAGACCACCGCCGGTGACCCCAGAAAGCAGGCCGAGGAATGATGTCAGACCAGAGCAATACAATACCGGGAAACATTAACAATACCTCCCCCAAATCCTGCTGAGCCGCTCTAATGAGCTGCTTGACTGTCCAAGCCCCCAAATCATTGCCGCCGAGATGCAGCAACAGGCACTCCGGGGATCCTCTGACGCTCTGATGGTGCCGTAGCAAAGGCAGAAGCTGCAACCAGCGAAGGCCACGCTTGCCCAGCCATGATAATGCCACCTCTTCAGCCTTCAGACCCAGGTTCGCCCCCAGCGGCCGTACAACTGCCTGCTGGCCGGCCCAATACACAAACGAATGGCCAATTATCCAGCAGGCAAACGGCGTTGGAATCCCATCTAGAAGAAAAAACACAGTTAGCACCCAGTACCCAATACCCCAACATCCAGCTCACAAACGTACATATCCCCTAAAGGCATTGGAACGCCAGCGGCCAATCCGCTGAATCTCAGACGCTGGCAAACCTGCCGCCGCCGCACTAGTAGCGGCCCCAATCCGGAAGGAATGCGGGGCAAAGTCGCCAGGTGATAAGCCAATCCGCCGCACTACCAACCGCAGGACGGCCGCGAACTTAAAACGCGTCACCCACCGCGCATCCGCATGCACAAAGAGCAGGCCGCCCTCCGGCGGACGAACCCGCAAGTAAGCCGCCATGGCCGCTACGGGACAAATAGCGGAAGCCGCCAGCGGCCTTAAATGCACCCACACCCCCCGCCCTCTCTGATCAGTTTTAGACCTCGCCAGCCATATGCTCAGCTGACCTTGCGCCAAACGCACATGCTGAAGTTGCAGAGCCGCACCACCCTCTGACCGACTAGATGCCACCAATTCCCCCGACCGGAAGGCTCCAAAGAAAGCCAGACAAAACACAGCCCGGAACAGTATGGTCTCGTATCTGGACTCCGCTACCGCTGGCAAGGCCGTGTTCAGCAGCACCAACAGATCGGGGGTAATTGGCCTGCGGGCATCCACCCGGGGGGGGGGGGGTAATGCGCTCCCACCCCAACAAGAGCCGGCGAGAAAGAAATCCACAATGTTGCACAGCCCACCTAACCGCCTGGAGAAAAATGCAAAACCGGCCAGATGCGACCGCACCGTTGATTTGGCAAACCCCGCAGCCTTAGCTGCCACAATGTAGGCACCCATGAGATGATCAGGCACCGGTCCCTGATTCCAACCACGCGCCACCAAGAAGTCCACCACACTGTTGCAGCCCTTACAGTAAGAGCGCCAGGTCGCCGCCGACACGGAGCACCGAAGCAAGCTCAGGATACCTGGAGGCCAAGCTGCCATAAACGCTCGGGGACCGACCGCCCCACCGGGTCCGCCTCTGGTGCCAAGCGCCGAAACAGGTCCCACTTGAAACGAGAAAGAGCATCAGCGACCTGGTTAGCATATCCTGGCACATGCTGGGCCCGCACCACCACATTCAACTGCAAACAGGCAAAAATCACCTCCCGCATCAAAGCCGCCACTCGCATGCAACGTGGAGCGTAGTGATTGATAACATGCACCACCGCCTCATTGTCGCACCACCACAACAGCTGTCTATTATGAAGCCTATCGGGCCAGAGCTCCAAAACCACCAAAATGGGAAACAGCTACAGGAAGGTAATGCTATCGGTTAAGCCCGCCTCTCGCCAGGCAGCCGGCCACGGCTCAGCACACCATGCACCCCCGAAATAGACGCCAAGTCCGAACCCACCCGCCGCGTCCGTGAAAATCTGCAAATCATACATAGACACTTCCTTAGCGAGGAGGACCGTAACCCCATTAAAGTCGCTCAAGAACTGGTCCCAAACCCCCAAGTCCGCCCTCATGCTCCTGGAAACCCTAATGCGATGATGCAGACGCCGCACTCCCGAGGTAGCCGCCGCCAGTCGCCGTAGGAACACCCGGCCCATCGGGATAACCCTGCAGGCGAAGTTAAGGGAGCCTAGCAACGCCTGCATCTCCCGCAACGTGACTTTCGCCGACCCCAAAATGTTCGCCACTAACACCCGCAAACGCTCCACCTTGGCAGGAGGCAGGCGCGCTACCATGTCAACGGAATCCAATTCCACCCCCAGAAAAGTGAGGCGCGTGGAAGGGCCTTCTGTCTTGCCCGCCGCCAGAGGGACCCCCCATTCCCGCGCAAGCCACGTAAAACCATCCAGCAGCTCCCGACAGAGCCCAGACTGAGCCGATCCAATGAATAGAAAGTCGTCCAAATAGTGGACCACGTTCCGAGAGCCGACAGACACCTCCAGCGCCCAGTGCATGAAGGAACTGAACATCTCAAAGTAACAACAAGAGACCGAGCAGCCCATCGGCAGACACTTGTCAAAGTAAAAACAGTCCTCGAAAACAAAACCCAATTAGTGGAAGGAATCCGGATGCACCGGCAGCAGGCGAAAAGCGGACTCAATATCCACCTTCGCTAGCAAACACCGGTGCCCACACTCGCGCACCAACCGCACTGCCTCGTCAAACGACGCGTACCGGACCGCGCACAATTCCCTTGGGATACGATCATTCACCGATGCCCCCTCAGGGAAAGACAAATTGTGAATGAGCCTGAATTTCCCGGGCTCCTTCTTCGGGACAATGCCCAAAGGCGAAACCACAAAATTCCGGAACGGCCGGTCCACAAAAGGCCCGGCCATCCTTCCCAAGGCCAGCTCAGCGGCCAGCTTACCCCGAACCACCTGCGCCATACGCTTGACCGAAGGTGCGTTGCGCACCATCTCCGGTCCCCCAGCCCCCACCACTGGTATGGGGAACCCGAACTAGAAACCCCCCTCCAATACCCGCCAAGCCCTAACCCTCCGATACCGCCGTAACCAAGGCCATAGCGCTGCGAAACGAATAGGGGTAGGGGCCAAAGCCATCCCACTGTCATTGCTTTGCGGTAGGGGGGTTAGGGACTTTCTTGCCGCAATGGAGCGCAGTGCCCTCCCCCGCAGATGGAGCAACTGTGCCGGAACTTACAGTCCGGAAAGGGGCAAGTCGATTTATTGAAGCGCCAACAGACGTCCCCGAACCCCTCACCAGCACCCTTTTGCAACCCGGGAGCCGAGCCGCCCCGAAAGGGCCGCCCTGCACTCGCCGACGCGCCGGGGACCCCTTTTTGCCCCCCAGCACCAACCCCCCCCTTTAGCAGACATCTGCGTCAACCAAAGGCTGATGTCCTGTGTCCCCCATGACAAGGCGCGATTCTCCTCCATCTTATCCCGAAACTTCTCATCATAGTTGAGCCAAGCCCAACCATCATGAGTCTGCGCCGCCTCAAGAATCGAGTCGGCATAGGCAAGTAGCATCCCGTATTGCCCTGGGTAACGCTGCCCCCAAACGCTAGCTAACCGCAGGAAAGCCCTCGTCCAGTTGATGACGTTCCGAGAAGTCTTCTTGACCCTGCCCGCCTTCTCGTCCGCCTTCCGTTTACGCCTGCTTTCCCCCGAACGCTTCCTCCCCTCCAGCAGGTGAAATATATCGATATATTTCCGCTTCCATATCCTACGCCGAAGCTTACGCGGAACCCCCTCCCAAAGCTCCGAAAACAAAGCCAGCGTAGCACCCCCGCCCCCACCCACTACCACCCCCCACCCCCTCCCCCTCCGGGTGGATCGCCCGCCCCTCCCCCAGACGAGGACGACGATGATGATGAAGACGACGAGGAGTCCCCCCTCTGACACCGCTTACGCGAGTGGCGGCTCTTCTTTCTCACTTTGCCCCCACTCCCCTTGCTTGGCTAACCGCCCCGCCCTGATCCGCCAGATGCTCTTGTAACTCACCAGCAGCCGAACTCCGGGGTGGCACGATAGCTGAGACGTTAGATGAAGATGCCGTAAGCTCCTCCCGCAGATCCTCAGCCTCCGCAACTGGTACTTCAGCAGTCGCCGGTCCTGCACTCTGCGCCACCATCTCACCGATCGGAGCCGCTCCCCTCCCGTCACCGGCCTGCACCTGTGGAGACACCGGCAAAAAGGCAGGGGAACCCGACAAACCCCAAGGCAGCTGCCAAGGCCCTGTTCAATCCACCCTGGAGGGGCCCTGTCCCCCACCCCGCCAATAGTCCCAACCCGAAAGCCCCCCACCCCCCGGCACCATAGGCCAACCCCAGGGCCCCCCCCAACCCACCCTTCCTGCCCCCCCGCTGCACACTGCCACCCTGCCGGGCACTGTGTCTCCCCCCCCACCCTAGAGGGGTCCGCAACAGGTTGAGGCGGAGCAGCACTGCCTGCCGCCCCCCTTGTAGACCGCACCACCCCATCCTGACCTTGCACGGGCCCCCCCAGTGCCCCCTGTGCCACCCCCTGGCCACGGCCTGCCCTACCCCCACGGGGCCGACCAGAAGCGCCAGGGAGGGCGGAAGCACCACCCCTGCCCGAGTCCCTGGGTCCAGCCGGCCTTGGGGCACCTTTCTTACCCCTAGCCTGTCCTCCTGAGCCCCCTGCAGCCCGTCCCAGGGGCCGCCTACCGCACCTCATTCCCCTGCCCCCCTTTCCACTGCCCCCGCCATTCTGCTGCACTGAGCACTGCCGGTGCCAGCAGCCAAATAAAGAAAAGGAGCCACAGAAAAAGCACCCGGAGCACCCGGAGCACCACCCCCCCACTCCCAGCACCTGCTCAGCCGGCAGCAGACCGGAACAATAAGACGCCCCGGGACAGCTCGCAGTGCCGATGCCGGGCTCCACTGACCGCCGCAGGCCTCGGCGCGCCTCTAAACAATCGCCGACCTCGAGCTGCAGCCAGACGCCCGTCCTTATCCCCGGCTCCGCAGGACTGGCGTCTGCCTGCTCGCTCCCCCCCCCCATCCCTCTTGCGCCCAGCAACCTCATTGGCTCCCGTGCCCGACCGGGCCAGCAGGAGCCAATGATTTAAAAAATAAACCCCCTCGTGCGCGCACCTCTCCCTTGCCTCCGGGGGCCCGCGCCACTCCGCCCCCCCGGTTACAGGCGGCCATCGGGTACGTGGGCCCGCGGCCTCCGATTTACAGAGAGTAAAGAGGCATGATCAGTGTGGCGAGTCCTCTTCTAAGCTTTCTTTACAAATTTATCAGGATATTGTTACTCTGCAAAACGATCATTTAATAGCTTAGCACTCTTTTCAAAAACACAAATCTCAGAAAAAAATCAACTAAGTATGGAGGAATTAGCTAACTGGAAGGTTCTTTTTCAAGGAACTATTGTGGAAACTTTGGTAATGCAAAAAATGATTCCGGTCAGTAGGTTTCCAATATAGGTCTCTTTTGAAACATTGTACTTCCTTAATGATTTTAACATCCAGATATGCAAATTTCTCTTTGCTAACATGCACTTGAAACTGTAAGATATCATCTAGTGAGTTAATCCAACATAAAAAGGAGTCCAAGGTTACAGAATCACCACCCAGATAAGAAACACGTCGTCAATGTAATGCTGACAAAGTTTAACATTCTTTTTGAAGGAATGTTCCACCAGAAATTTAGCCTCAAAGGCTGTGACATAAAGGTTCGCCATGTCAGATGCCATCAAGGAATCCATGGCCACCCCTTTCACTTGTTTGTAAAGAACATAAGAACATAAGATATGCCATACTGGGTTAGACCAAGGTCCATCAAGCCCAGTATCCTGTTTCCAAAAGTGGCCAATCTAGGTCACAAGTACCTAGCAGTTTCCCCAAAAGACAGAGGTTCCACAATACTTGTATTGGGTCAAGCGGTGGATATTGTGGGTCCCCTTTAATAATGGTTTATGGACCTTTCCTCCAGGAACTTGTCCAAACCTTTTTTAAACTCAGCTACACTAACAGCTTTTACTACATCCTCCGGTAGCAAATTCCAGACTTTGATTACATGTTGAGTGAAAAAAATATTTTCTCTTCTTAGTCCTAAATAGGTTACTCTGTAGCTTCATTGCATGTCCCCTAGTCTTTGTATATTCTGATGACATAAACAATCTATGTTTACCCGTTCCACTCCGTTCATTAATTTATAGACCTCTGTCATATCTCCCCTCAGCCATCTCTTTTCCAGGTTGAAGAGCCCTAACATTTTTAGCCTCTCTTCATCCCCTTTACTAGTTTGATGGCTCTTCTCTGTACCTTTTCTAATAATGCTAAATCCTTTTTAGGATATGGCAACCATAATTGCACACAATATTCAAGGTGCACTCACACTGTGGAACGATACAGAGGCATTGTAATATCCTATTCTATTTGCTCTCTTGGCCACCGCTGCACACTGGGCCGAGGGTTTTAACATGGTATCCAAAATGACGCCTAAATCTTTTTCCTGGGTGATGGTTCCTAATGTGCAACCTTCCATCGTGTAACCATAGTTTGGGTTTTTCTTTCCTAGGTGCATAACTTTGCACTTGTCCACATTAAATTTCATCTGCCATTTGGATACTCAGTCTTCCAGTTTATCAAGATCCTCTTGCAGTTTTCCACAATCCTCTTGGGTTTTAACAACTTTAAATAGTTTTGTGTCATCTGCAAATTTGATAACCTCACTCATTATTCCCATTTCCAGGTCATTTATTAATGTGTTAAAAAGCAGCAGACCCAGCACAGATCTCTGGGGTACACCACTATTCACCTTTCTCCATTGGGAAAATTGACCATTTAGCCCTATCCTCTGCTTTCTGTCTTTTAACCCTGATCCACAATAGTACACTGCATCCTATCCCATGACTTTTTAATTACACCAAAAGTCTCTCATGAGGGACTTTGTCAAAGGCTTTCTGAAAGTCTAGATACACTATATCAACTGACTCACCTTTGTCTACCTGTTTATTCACACCTTCAAAAAAACATAACAGATTAGTATGACAAGACCTTCCTTGACTAAAGCCATGTAAACCGTCTCCCATTAAGCCATGACTATCTACATGTTCAGTAATTTTGTTCTTTATAATGGTTTCTACCATTTTTCTCGGTACTGACATCAGGCTCACTGATCTGTAATTTCCCAGATCACCCCTGGAACCCTTTTTAAAAATTGGCGTTACATTGGCCATCCTCCAATCTTCAGGTATTACAGATGATTTTAATGATAGTTCACAAATTACTAATAGTAGGTCTGCAATCTCATACTTCAGTTCTTCCAACATGCTCAAATGTAAACCATCCAGTCCTGGTGATTTGCTACTTTTCAGTTTATCAAATAGTTATAATATATAGTCCCGGTATATCAATATTTATTTTAATTCTTCCACTGCATCACCTTTAAATACCATTTCAGTCATGGGTAACATCCCTACATCTTCCTCAGTAAAGAATGAAGCAAAGAATTCATTCAGTCTCTCTGCTATTGCCTTGTCCCCTCTTAGTGCCCCTTTTAACCCTCTATCATCTAATGGTCCAACTGACTCTCTCACAGGGTTTTGCTATGAATGTACTCAAAAAGTCTTTATTATGCATTTTTGCTCCCACAGCAAGCTTCTTCTCAAATTCTCTCTTTGCCTGCCCTATCAATGCTTTGCATCTATCTTGCCATTGCTTGTGTTGTTTCCAGTTTTCATCATTTGGTTCCTTTTTCCATTTCCTGAAAGATGCTTTTTTTGGCAACAACAGCCTCTCTGACCTCACCTTTAAACCATGCTGGCAGTTTTTTGAACTTCCTTCCACTTTTGTAAAAGCGTGGAATACAGCTGGTTTGTGCTTACAAGATAGTATTTTTAAACAACACCCAGGCTTGATGTAAATCTTTAACCTTTGCAACTGCTCCTTTTAGTTTTTTCTTAACTATTTTCCTCATTTTATCATAGTCTCCCCAAGTTAAAAGATAGTATTGTGTATTTCCTTACCCTCCCTCCTCCATTTATTAAATCAAATGTGATCATGCTATGATCACTCTTATCAAGTGGCCCCAACACCCTTATCTCTTGCACCGGATCTTGTGTTCCACTAAGGACTAGGTCAAAAATGGCTTCCCCTCTTGTCAGTTCATGAACCAGCTGCTCCAAGAAGCAGTCATTTATTTCATCTAGAAGCCTTATCTCCCTAGCATGTCCTGCCTTGACACTGACCCAGTCGATACCAGGGTAATTGAAATCACCCATTATAATACAGCCCATCGAACCAGAAAACATTTTCTGACAGTGCAAACTGGGCCATCTGCATGAGAAAAAATGTCAGGATATGTCTTTGTTGTGTGATATGTCTGAGTACAGTCCTTTTAACAACATTGAGTGCCTCTTTCTGCAGATTATTAGTATATAACGAGATGATATCTAATTTAACTAGAAATAAATCTTGATGATAACCTTCAAATGTTTCCAAGATCTGAATCACATATGCAGAATCCCTAGTGTAAGATGGAGCAGATGTAACCAAGGGTCATAGCAAGATATCCAGAAACTGAGAAACAGGTTTGAAAAGGGATCCAATCATTGTAATGACCGGACATCCCAATGGATTGTGTATAGACTTGTGGATTTTTGGTAAAATGTAAATTGTAGAGAGTACCTGTCTACACGGAGCGGTGGGTTCACCCCTAAAACAAAGACATGGGGATGGGTGGCCTGCACGGAGCGGCAGGTGCACCTACTGTCTTGCCATCTTACTGGGCAGACTAGATGGACCATACTGGTCTTTATCTGCCGTCATTTACTATGTTACTATGTTACCAGATGCAAGACTGTCAGGACTGTTCGACTGGTGGAATGCGCTACATCAAATTATACAATGTGATTGCTTGTGGGCTTTGCGGGGAAAGGCTAGGATCCCCCGATTCTTGGACATGTGGGGTGACTACATAGACACGTCATCACCCAGAATGCGCACTCAAGTTCTGAATAACTTATAGAGTTAGCTGGTGCTACTTTTCTGCTTGGTGCCTGGGGAGTTGCGTGGTCATGCAGGGGGTGGGGGAGGTAGAGGACAAAGTAGTGTGTGGAGGGAATGCCTAGATAAGGTATATGGGATAGTGGGGGGAGTACAGGGAGGGGTGTGTGCTATTTATGTTTCTTTCTCCTCCCTATCCTTTCTTGGGTATGGTTTACCTCTAGCTCCAGTGGTTGCATCAGGAATCCACGCCACTGGTGGTATTGTTTCAGAAGGACTGGGGGGATGAAAAGGGGGTGCTGGGGCTGGGGTGAGGGATATATGGGAAAAAAATTAAAATTGATGTTGCACAATGATTGCTGTTGCCTGTGCCTTTGTTTGTCTATGGTTTTTGATTTTCAGTGTTTTGTTGTTATTGTTAAGTGCTGTTGAGTCAGTGTCGACTCATGGCGACCTTCTGGATATTGACCTGAACTGCATTCAGTCTTCAGTCAGGCGGCTCATTGTTGATAGAGTGGCACCCACAGATGCTGCTGTTGTATCAGTCCATCTCATTGCAGGCCTTTCTCTTTTGTGTTGACCTTCTACCTTGCTAAGCATGATGTCTTTCTCTAATGATCTCTCTCTTCGCATGATGTGTCGAAGGTATGAAAGTTGAAGTTTTGTCATCTGAACTTCTAAAAACGTTTAGGTTTGATCTCCTCTAGTACTGACTGGTTTGTTCTTTGGGCAGCCAATGGTATTCACAGTATTCTTCACCAACACCATAATTCAAAGGCATCAATTTTCTTGTCTATTTTTTTCACTGTCCATCTTTCGCATCCATATATCTAGGTCCTTCATAGCCATTCTGCCAAGATCAAAGCGTTGTCGGATTTCTGAACTGCTTGTTGTTTCTTTATTGATTGTTGATCCAGGTAGGCTAAAGTTGTCAACTATTTCAATTTCTTCTCCATCAATGATGAACTTATTGATTTTGCCAGTTGTCAGGATCTTTGTCTTCTTTACATTAAGGTGCAGGTCCAATTCAAGACTATGTTCCTTGCTCTTGAGAAGCAAATGTTTCAGATCGTCTTCACTTTCAGCCAGTAATGTTGTATCATCAGCATAGCGGAAGTTGTTGATGAGTCTTCCACCAGTCTTCACACCTCTGTTGTCTTCATACAATCCTGCTTCTCTGATGATTTATTCTGCATATAAATTAAACAGGTAGGGGGAAAGTAGGCAGCCTTGTCGTACACCTTTGTAGATTTTAAGCCATTCTGTTTCACCTTGTTCCATTGAACATAAACATAGATATTCAGCACCAGGCACTACCGGGATATCAGCACTGAATAACCAGGTATACCACTGCCTCACCCTGATATCTGGACAACAGCAATATCCAGGGCTGGCATTCAGATAACCATCCAGACATTTTAGGAAGTTATTGATCCTAAGCTCTTCAGATAGCTTTATGGATACCAATGCTGAATATTGCCAGTCTCTGGATGACTTCCATTTCTGTCTCTGGATCACCCCGGAGCTCAATGGATAGCACCAGGGTGGTCTCTAATCTGGATACTGCAGCTGAAAATCCATGGATGGCCCCTGTCAGTGGCATTTCTGGGAGTAGTAGGTGCTTTTCATTTCCAGCTTTGGTATCACTGGCTCAATTTTCTAGCTCAATATTTTTTTTCTCATTTTTTGCTTATATTCCTTTATGTCTCTGGTGTTTTTATTTTGTTTTAGTTCTGTCCTTCCCTTTTTGTCTTTCCTATAATAGTGGATATTTCAATCTTTCTTCATGTCCCCTTCTTTTTTCTCTTCTTCCTTGTCTCCTCTTCCTATAAGTTCCCACTGTTCTAATTTTTTCTATTTTTTTTCTCCTTCCTCCTACATTATCTTCTCCATCCTGCATTATCTGCTTGGATTGATTCTCTCCCAACTTCCTTCTCTCTTTCTCTTATCCCCAGTCCTCACCCTATCCATCCTCTGTTATTCCTGGTCTTCTCTTCCTTCTCCTACCAGTGTCCTCTGTCTATTTCCATCATCTTTGCTTTTCCTCTATCCCCTAATCCCCCCTCCCACATTCTTTATCTTTTCTTTCTATCCCTGGTTCTTTCTCCTTCATTTCTGCACTTTGCTCTCACCAGCTCTTGCGCGTCTCTCTTTCCCTTCCCTTTACTCATCTGTTTCACTTCCTCTCATCACTTTTCTAGTCCCTACCTTTTCTCTTCCCTTACTGTCACCTCTCTACCTATTTGCTCACCTGGGTCTCTCTCATATCAATACAGCAAAAAGTCCATGTTTTGTTTCACATCAGTGTTGCATTGCGAGGATCCCTTCCCAGGAGTGGATTTAGGTCAGGAAAGGGAAAGGATGCCCACGGATGGCGTTTTCAAATCTTTGTGCATACGTTTCAAGCAAAAATGTACTTGCAGAGAAAGCCTACAGGTAAAAAGGATTCAAGACTTTGTCCTAGTGTTGAAGTCCGAAAATTGCCCCCTCAAAGTCTAGTAAAAATATGGAACATTTCGCTAGAAGAAGTTAAATATATAAACTATTGAAATAAAATTAAATAACTGAAGGTTTTAGAGCTGAAGATGATAGTCCTGATGATTTAACTACATGTTAGGCAAATATTGATTTTCGGTGATAAATGATGAAATGCTAAACAGTTTCTTTTATCTCAGATAACCTATAAAGAGAATCATAATAAGCTGGAATAAGCATGTCAATGTGTTTCTTTTTCTGACAATACTAGGAGGCCAGAGAATGGATCTTTACCATCAAGGTGAGTATCTGCTCCATAAATTTTCATTTATAATAAGAAGGAGACCTGAGAAGACATGATGTTTGTGTGGTCATTGGATTGAGCAACAGCAAAGCCCCTGATCAATAGTAGTTTTTTAGAACAACTGATCAGCATCCTCTGATGGTAGACCTTGAGAGGGGGATTTTAGAAAGGACGTCCCAGTGCAATCTAGGATGTCCAAGTCAGCCCGTCTGAAAAAAAACAGGCACAACCAGGTGCAGACATGATTTCACAAACGTGGACATTGCTGATATGAACGTCTGTGGGGGCATCTACAGAAACATCCTCAGAATAGTATTTCAGAAGCTGGACATCTAGGAAGAGTTTAATGGTTAAACTAGTTGGCTAGGAAAAGGGAAGGCAGAGCTCAAGTCCTACTGTTGAGATCACTGAAATTGTACTGGGGATGTTGCTTTCTTCTCTACATTCTCTGGATGTTTTCCAGCCAAAGCAAACATTTTTCAGAGACCTGTTCATGACTGGAGCAGGTCTAAACTTAGACACAACTCCAAACATCGAGGACATTTTTGAGATCAGGTGGGGTCATCTAGGTTCCTGAGAATGTCCCAGTCACACCTCCACCATGCCCCAGTTCAGACTTGGACATGAGGACATCCACGGACCCGAATTCTAAAATGGCTTTGGACATATCTATGCCCATTTTCAAACTTCCAAAGCATGAATATGGCTTCCACAATAACCTCTTTAGTGTTTCTATCCTGAGATTGTTAGAGTAACCTGGGTTTAAACCACCAAACTGAAAAACCCCTTGTGCTGGAAATATACTCCACATTCTCCTATCACCTGAAGGTGCAGGTGTTGGCCCATTTGGACTATCCTTGTGGCTAGGACTGTTTGCTCTGGTCCTTTAGGCACTTCTGAATTTTTCAGATGTTACAGCGATTTTCTTTACAATGATTTTCTGAAATGAATATCTTAAGATGGCAACCATTCACTGCTTTGCATAGCTGAGGAAAAATTAAAATCCCTTCTGAAGTCTTGCAGGTAGTTGTTACAGTAAACCAAAAAGGAGGATAGTAAAAGGGAGAAGATAATTTATCCATGAAGGTAAGGACGACCTCCATAGTACCTTGGAAATATGAACAAGTCCATTTCTGGCTATGGGTAAATAGGGGTGTCATAAGAACCAACACAACCTCCTCTCATTTACTAGTCCAAGTAATCAGATGGATATCTGGCAATAGACAGCTTAGAATAAGTTTTCTTACAGTATAACATAACCTATATTCATTCCTGTCCCTCCAGTCCAATTCAGATAGATGGGTTGTTTCTGTCCACCAGTAGCTGGAGAGTGAATATTCAAAAGCCTGATGAGGCGTATTTCCTCCTCCTGCACACTACCTCCCGGTACAGTGTGTGATTCTCTTTTTTGTTCTTTTCCCAGGATCGCATGTGTTGAGCGTCAGGGGTAGTTTCTTCAGCCTAGCAGTGTGTGGCATCAGAGGAGAACATGCCCCCAGTGAAACAAATTTGTGCAGCTTGTGGGACTCGGAGAAGTTCTCTGTCGACAGACAGCTGTTGAAAAGGCTGCGAGGCAGAGAGCCAAGCCCTGGAACAGCCGCAAGCCAATAGATCATGGCCAGCGCAGGATTTGTCAGGGGACCGGCAGGCAGAAATGGCTCCAAGACAGCGGGAGGTTTCCCATGCTTCGGCAGAAGCGGCTATTTTGCCTAATGCTCCCAACGATCCCAAGACCATTTTAGGGGATCTGGGATCGCGGATGGCAACGGCCGGGACTTCTGAGACTCAGTTTGACAGTGAGGAGTCAGGCGATCCCTTTGCAGAGGAATCCTTTTTTCCTCCAGAGTTTATTTTGCTCCTCCATTGGGTCGATTGTTTGGAGAAGGGCAAAGTGGCAGGCAGAGATGTAAATGCCTTTCAACCAGGGGGGTTGGCGCCCAAGAGAGGGATGCCAATTTGGCCCCAGGAGGGGTCCAGTAAACTCAGAAGGCTTTCAGATGAGTTTGGGGAGGTGCATGAGCACCTCACAAACATCTGAAGGGACTTGGAGAATCCAAGCAGGGCCTTCAGCTCCCTATGAGGAACCAGAGACTCTAGTGCTGGAGGAGGGAGAGATTCCCCCGGGAAAGACCCGTCTATTGCCACTGATTGCATAGTTCCTGTTGGCCTTGAATATTCCCTTCAAGAAGGCGAAAGAGGACACGTCCCTGGAGGACCCTCTCCTGCAGAGTATGCACTCTTCTCAAAATTTGTTCCCAGGTCACAAGGCCATCATGCAGATGACTGAGATCAAGTGGGAGCAACCGGAGGCAAGTGTGAAAGGGGGTCAAGCAATGGCTTGGTTGTACCCCATACAGCAGGCGGAGAAGGAGCTGTTTTCGACTCCTAAGGTGGACTCTTTGGCGAAAAGAGTCACAAAAGAGATGGTTATTCCTGTAGAAAGCGAAACAGCCTTGAAGGATCCATAGAACTGGTGGTTGGAGGAGCTACTTCGCCAGACCTTATTGGTGAAAGCATGTCTTTGAGAACATCCATTTGTGGAGCATATGTGGCTCAGGCCTGCATGCATTGGCTGAAAGCATTGTCGGAGCAGGTTTCTAGCTTGGATAAGGATCTGGTGGAGCTTTCCAAACTGAAGACAGCCTCAGCTTACCTAATGGATCTTTGTTATGATCTAGTATGAGCCTCAGCAAACTCCCTTTTAATGGAAGCTACTCTTTGGCGACACCCTGAAGGAGTTGGTTAAGGAGCTGGGTGAGACTAAAGGCACTCATTTGCCAGAGGACAAGTCCCATGGGGCTAAGTTTCAGCAGCCGGCCCATGGGTCATGCAGAATTTTTGATGCTTCTGGGCTTCCTGATTTGCCCTGTCTCAGCGAGGACAATTTCCCTATTGGGGGCATTTTTTTGTGGCCAGGGTACTGCTTGCAGAAGTTACATGGATGGTACCATGGTCTGCAAGAAACTGGGGACAATCGGCTTCATTCCTTGGGATGTCAGACGAGCCTTACGTCGATATCTGAAACATATGCAGCCATTCAGGAAGTCAGATAGATTATGCTGTTTGGAGGACTGGGTAAAGGGGAGGCGACCTTGAAGGCTTTGATATCCTGCTGGGTGAAAGAAACCATCGCTTCAGCATACCTGTTGCGGCATCAGATGGTGCCGGCAAGGCTGCCAGAGCACAGATGGCATCCTGGGACAAGTTTTGGCTCGTAGCCACCAGCAGAGATTTGCAGAGTGGTGGCATGGTCGTTCCTCCACACCTTTGCAAAACATTATTGCCTGGATGTGCAGGTTCAGCAGGATGTGCATTTTGGGACACAGATTCTACAGGTGTGGCTTGCGGGTCCCCTCCCAGGTTTAGGCAGTGCTGTGGTACATCCTATCTATCTAAACTGGACTAGACGGATGGGAACAAAAATGAAATTAGACCTTACCTGCTATTTTACTTTCATGGAGTCCATCCAGCCCGGTCCAGAACCCGCCCCGTTCGGTGTTAATCAGCTTAAGTGTAGCAGTATGAGAGCCTGCATAGGTATTGTGTGGATGGTGTGATAGAACTTCGGAGATCTCAGTGGGCAGAAGCGGCCAAGCATTGTTCCTGGAGGGCTCTCATCAGGCAATATTTCAGTTGAGAAAAAAAATATTGAAGGAAGACCAGGGTACGTAGGCGAAAAGACCATGGAGGGTCCTATGACCTGGAGTAAGACTGTCCTTTGGGGAGTCTCAGTTCCCAGTGATTCCTCAGTGTTATCAGTTCTATGGGTTCTTCAGAAAGTTGTTAGGGTCTTAGCAGTGTGAAAGTACGTGATATTGCTGCTTTGACAGGAGGATACTGAGATGCAAGGGAGGGGTCATGGGCTCTTATCCTGTGATATCATCAGGCTTTTGAATATACAGTCTCCAGCAGCTGATGGACGGACACACCTCATCAATATGGAATGGACTAGAGGGATTTCATAAAAGAAAATTAGCAGGTAAGGTCTGATTTCACAATGTGACACATACAATAAAGGAGGTGCATTTAATTGCGAGCAGTTACCTGTTACAAGCAAGATTTCGGTCTAGCAATAAAGATCATTATCTGTCTCTCTGAATGATAGCAAGCATGCATGCTCTAGCCCCTTTTAAAGTGAAGCAAACGCAGGCCTCGATATGGAAACCCTGTGCTAGAGCACCCTGCTAACGCTCCAATACAGGGTTGCATAATGTCAATTTAACACAGACGTTTTGCTCAGTAGCATGCAGATGAGCTTTGTGCAAAACGTCTGCCCTAAACAAGAGCAAGCCACACACATGCTCACAGGGGTCTGCGTTAGCAGCACCTCTATCTTGTGCACATTCCCAGAACATGACCAGTCTCATGAACAGCCACTGCAAACAGATCTCTTCCATTTGCCTCTTACAAACAACCATCGCAACCCCCAGAAGGAAGGGAACACTATCTCTTCTGCCCATGCACCAACTCCAGACTCCAATCAAACCATCCCACTTTGGCTGAACTCTCCACGCAATCTCTCATGACCAATATATAAATACCTGGCTGAACTCTTCAAAATCATGAAAGAAACAGCAACTGTTTGACCAGCACCCAGCAGACAGCAATTGTTCACCAACAACAAATTACGCACTAAGAAACATCTTCCAACTCTGCTGCAACGCCAAAACGAAACTGCACAAAGACCGTATCTTGAAAAAAATAATAAAACATATCCAACACCAATGTTCCTGCTAACCTGCACTGGGTCCGCCACCAACATTCCTGCCAGTGGGGGGGGGGGGATTGCAGAGCGATTGACATTCCGCCCCCCCCCCCCCACCGGCAGGCATGCCGGCAGCAGACCCGGCGCAGATTAAAGTGAACATTGCGAGGGTGCTGCGGCATGTGTTAAACTCTGGTGGGGGGAGAGGCAGAGCATCGATCGCTCTGCACACACACACACACACACCCCTGCCGGCATGAATGTTGGCGGCGGACCCAGCGCAGGTTAGCGGGAACATTGTCCAACACCCTACCCATCACATCATGCCAGTTCTGATGAACAAGCAGAGACAACCCAACCAGTTATCAAGCGGATTAACGCCATCCATCCAAGGTGCCCTTAAATATCATACTTAAAGCATGACAGACCTACAATAAGGACCTGATCCAGCATTCGAAACAATAACAAGACCCAGATGACTTAAAAAAGCGAACACCTCCAAGCCACAACTGACAGGCCCCCGAGGCATTAAGCAGGACACCGAGTGGGCAACAGACATTAATCTATCAGCCCCTTGATACACCATCAAAATGTCTTAGGAAGAACCCCAGCCCAAACACCCACATGAACCAGGAAAACAGCATTGAAGAAAAAGCACCCCTACTATAAGAACCCGCCAGAAAAGTGAGTATTCTTTGCTATATACCGCTTGGCCTAACCTGTATTTCACACTTGAGCCTGAAACATAAAATAGAAAAAGATACAATGTTCATCCTCCTCCTGCTACTCCTGCTCCTTAAAAGAAAATATGCAACTGCTGCAGAGACCGACCTACCATCTCCAACCCACAAGATACCAATTATACAACCATACGGATACCCACCCCATAACATAAATATCAATATGAGGCCAAATCACCAGAAAAGGCCAAGAAGATTAATCCGCATACCACTCTCCAACCACAAGGAAATAGCTCCCTCCAAGATGCTTCTTCATATGCCTCTTAACTGTGCCTTAGTGAACGCCCGTTCAATTCGCAACAAGTTCAACACTATATTGGACTACATAAAAAACCATAGCATAGATATTATGTGTGTAACTGAGACATGGCTCTCGGACACAGACAATGTCATTATAAATCAAATCTCCTCAGAAGAATACACAATGCACTATTCCACGAGACCCACGCAAAGAGGTGGAGGTGTGTTAGTCATCACTAAACCATGCCTAAACTTTGTTACTAACTCCTCCGCCCAGTCCACAGAAAGGAATATTATAACTATCTTAAACAAGCAACTAGCACTCTGCCTTATATACAGAGCCCCAAGTGTGAATGGAGGAGAACTCTCAAACATCCTGGAACAAGTCTGCTCCCACTCCACTCAGAATAGACCTCTCATCATACTAGGTGATCCCATCACTGCCTGCTCAGGCAGGTGATACCTTCTTAGAAGCAATGGAAGACCTCCATTACAAACAATTAATAAATACCCCAACCCACAAGAGGGGGGGGAGGACCTTGGACCTGATTTTTGTGCCAAGTCAACAATCTATCAAAAACCTCGTGAGACACACAACAGTCACTCCAATTCCATGGTCTGACCATCACATGATCAACTTCTCCGTAACCCCACCTACATTGAAGGACACATCTGAACCAACCCCCAAGGAAAAAAGAAGAGTCCGCACCTTTAACCAAGATAATTTCCTAGCAGAAGTGCTCCCTGGCCTAGGCCAATGTGCAGCAGACCTGGACACTGCCTTCTCAAAATGGCACAACACCCTCCATGATGCTGCAACTGCACCAAACCATTCCATAACATAAGGAGGAAGCACAATGCCCCCTGGTATTCAAGTGAAATCAATAAATTGAAGAAGCAGCTAAGGAAAATGGAAAGACTATGGCGACAAACTAAAAGCCAAGAACACTTAGCAAAATACAAGGAAATACAAGACATATACTACAACACAACAAAAAACTACAAAAAGGAATACCACTCAAACCTAATACAGATCTCCATCAACAAGCCACGAGAACTCTTTGCTACTGTAAATGGCCTAATAAAAGAACCAGTGCAACCAGATGACCCAAACTCCATATCCCCACAAGACATAGTTGACTTTATACAACTGAAATACAAACAAGAATCACTTAAAAAACCAACCAAGTCCGACCTACAAAACAATACGGATGAAGTATGGGACACATTCCAAATCCCAACAAGGAAACAACTCAACTCCATCATAACCAACATCAACACAGCAACTTTGCCCATTGACCCATGCCCTGTTTTGTGGATTAAACAAACAAGAGAATGTCTAGTACCATACCTACAAAAGATCATTGAATACTCACTCACTCAAGGATATCTCCCCCCTCAACTCAAACAAGCCTCTATCAGACCAATCATCAAGAACAACAACCTCAATAAAATGGACCCAAGATTCTTCCGCCCAATATCCAGTCTCACATTTCTAACCAAAATAATTGAGAAAATAGTACAACATCAACTACAGGATCACATAAACACATACGCCTCGCTGGACCTCCATCAGTATGGTTTTAAACAAGATCACAGTACAGAAGCATTCATTGCATCACAAAACTATTTAATGTTGTTAAAACCGAAGAGGATTGTGGAAAACTCCAAGAGGATCTTGATAAATTGGAAGACTGGGCATCAAAATGGCAGATGAAATTTAAAGTGGACAAGTGCAAAGTTATGCACCTAGGGAAGAACAACCCAAACTATGGTCACACGATGCAACGTTCCACATTAGGAACAACCACCCAGGAAAAAGATTTAGGCGTCATTGTGGATAACATGTTAAAACCCTCCGCCCAGTGTGCAGCGGTGGCCAAGAGAGCAAATAGAATGCTAGGTATCATAAGGAAAGGAATGGAAAATAAAACAAAGGATATTAAATGCCTCTATATCGTTCCATGGTGAGACCGCACCTTGAATATTGTGTGCAATTCTGGTCGCCGTATCTTAAAAAGGATATAGCGTTATTAGAAAAGGTACAGAGGAGAGCCACCAAAATGGTAAAGGGGATGGAAGGATACCCCTATGAAGAAAAGCTAAAAAGGTTAGGGCTCTTTTACCTGGAAAAGAGACGGCTGAGGGGAGATATGATAGAAGTCTATAAATTAATGAATGGAGTGGAACGGGTAAACGTAGATCGATTGTTTACGTTATCAGAATATAGAAAGACTAGGGGACATGCAATGAAGCTACAGGGTAAACTATTTAAAACTAATAAAAGAAAATATTTTTTCACTCAACGTGTAATCAAACTCTGGAATTTGTTACCGGAGGATGTAGTAAAGGCTGTTAGTGTAACTGGGTTTAAAAAAGGTTTGGACAAGTTCCTGGAGGAAAGGTCCATAAACCATTATTAAGAAGGGACCCAGGATATCAATGCTTGACTCAATACAAGCATTGTGGAACCTGTGTCTTTTGGAGAAACTGCTAGGTACATATGACCTAGATTGGCCACTGTTGGAAACAGGATACTGGGCTTGATGGACCTTGGTCTGACCCAGTATGGCATATCTTATGTTCTTATATATCACTGATGGACACCATTGTTACAGGCATAGACAATATACTTCATGGTTTCATCCTATGCTTCATTGATATCAGTGCAGCTTTTGACTCCGTGAACCACAATACACTATGTGACATGGAAGCCTATACAGAGCCTATGATAATAGAGGAAAAAGAAAAATTTACCTTAAAACCTGTTAGGCAGCCAGCATACACAGCTCAGAAGGAGCAAAGAAACAGTGGAATAGGATTACCACACCCAAGCTATGACGCAGCAAGAAGTTTAGGATCTGATTATTATCACCTGTCCAGGAAAGCACAGGGAACCTGTAGTGGAGAGGGAGATGAAAGCTTCTGAGTAGATCCAGCAGAGGTCAGTGCAAGCAGCAGCAGTGCAGGAAGCAGACGTCACAGAGAGGGAAGCCTGCTGAATCCAGGAAGCAGTAGGAGTAGCCCTGGAACAGGAAGCAGCAAGGGAAAGGCTTCAGAAGAACATGGCCGTCGAAGTGCTCAGAGTGCTAGCAACTGGAGGTCTGAGGTGGAGCCTGCTTACTGCCAAGAGGTAGAAGCTATAACTCCAGAGAGAAGGAGAGACCAAGCTGAGGTCAGGAAGCTGTCCAGACTGGGAGAGCAGGGGAGTCCACAGTCCTCATTACCAGAGAGAAGACCTCACCATTTATACAGGTGGGAACCAAGCTTTATCAAAGGGAAAGCTAAAAGGTCTGTTTGTACCAGAGGGTCAGAGCAGTGCACAGAGCATGATTAACTACAGGAAGATATAAAACAATTCCTAGCCATTGGAGGTTAGAGGAGGAGAGCCAGAGAGGACATACTGCAGTAACAGGTATTCCAAAACCTACTTGCTTAGAACTGTACCCTTGTAGTCCAACTGAATCCTCAGAGAGAGGCTTGTACAGAAACAGCTATGAGGATTTAAACCCAAGTATAACACTGAGTGAATGCGAGCTGATGCAGTGGGAAAGTAATAACAATATTCCTGAATGTGCTCCCATGGACTGTACGTTATGCATGTCGGATGATGTTGAATCCTTGCGCTGAAGACCTGTAAGCTACAAAGAAAAAGAACATATTTTTCTTTGGAAGTACTGTTTTGTTTCCAAGTTTTGTTGTACAAAAGATATCCTTGAGGGAAGGGGAATAAAGCCCTTATCTTTGTTTTGCCTTAACACTCGACTGAAGACTATTTTGTTCTGCAAGATAGGAGGCAATTATAACCCCGGGGCCCTAGGCGAAGGCCTATACGGGACCTGTGGGGTCACAACTACTACAAAGACTCCAAGATATGGGAATAAATGGCACAGTACTGGAATGGTTTCTCTCTTACCTGTCCCATCGTAACTAACAAGTCAAAAGCAAAAACAACCAGTCGAAACCTTTCACACAATACTAGGGTGTCCCACAGGGCTCGGCCTTCTCTGCACTGTTATTTAATATATACATCCAACCAATCTGTAACATTATAAGACAATACAACATCCACTATAGAATACAGATGATATCATGATATTCACCCGCATTAATACCAATCATCCAGATTATTCACAAATTACAGCATGTCTCAAATCAATGTTAAAGTGGCTTACAGGTCAGAACCTTTCCATTAACTTCAAAAAAACTGAATTAATCCATATCACCAGGAACACCAAATTCTCTCACCCCCCACCCCCCGGCCTCAATAAAGATCCTAGATCACAACTTAATCAACAAGCAAGAAGTTAGGTACCTCAGAGTAACCTTTGATCAATATCTCAGCTTCCAACCGCACATAAAATGGACAACCAGAACAGCCTACCACAAGTTGAGAACCCTACACAAACTCAAACCACTACTATCCAGCAGCGACTTCAGGACCATGTGTCAAGCCATAGTAACACCCATAACAGATTACTGCAACGTCATCTACCATGGATTACCTAAGAAAACGCTATTCCCCCTCCAACTGATACAGAACACAGCCTCAAGAGTTATTACTGGAACTGCTAAATACAGCCACATAACCCCTACTCTCCATCAACTATACTGGCTCCCAGTCAACTCACGCATTAAATACAAGATCTTCATAATAATCTTCAAGATACTAAGCAACCTATCTCCACCGGCCCTTCAACCATTGCTCACAAAAACACACCCAACCAAAACAAGAAGAGGAGCAGACAACACCATCTTGGTAACCCCACCAAGCTTCAGAACAGCAAGACAATCCACCAGTAGTAGAGCCTTCTCCATGTACGCCCCCCAACTATGGAATGACCTCCCCGCCACAATACGTGCAATCAAAGACCTAATGGACTTTAGGAAAGCCATAAAAAACCACCTTTTCCGTTAATACTATGGCTCCACCTCAGAAGAGCGAGAGCCAGAAACCAATTATACAACTTTTTAACCTATACTTGTTATGTAACACTACTACACCTCACACTGCTGCAACATACCTGTAAATAGTTAAATGTACTAAGTGTCCCATGTAATCCTCCAAGTTGTACTACCCTGTTCTATATAAAAGTTTCTTACTATGATGATCATTGTAAACCGCTTTGAATTTATGATAAGGTGGTATAAAAAAAAACATTAAATAAATAAATAAATGTTCATCTCAGTTCCGTGCAGCTTAGTGTGGTTGTAGCATAGCCCAGAAACCATGTTTTCTCATACTCCATTTTCTTTGGATCATGCAATGTAGCTCAATAGAGAGAGACTGCTGCAGTAGTTCCTACAGGGCTTTGATTAAGAATCAGAAGAAAGAAACTTCCGGTGTGGTAATGAGCTGACCAGACGTGTGCTGATCGGCTCCGGGCACCATACCCCACAAAACTGCTAAAATTCCTGCTACAGAGAGGCTGAATGCCCCTAACACAAGTGTCGGGCAGTAGAGAAGGGGGTCGCAAAACCGCAGTGCTCATCCAGATGACCGGGGGCAGCCCGATGGCGACAAAATCCTTGTGGCGGGAGAAAGCTCGGACCCTGGAACCTAAAATGGTGGAGGGAGACCCGCAGAGCCCAACCTCTGACAGTGAGAACACCATGGTTGCCGAAGTCAGCGCTGCAGTGGTGCACGCTCTGGACGATCGGTTCCGGGAGCTGGGAGATCAACTGCACTCAGTGGCTCAAAATATCACGGATTTCACGGGGCGGCTCGACCAGGCGGAAATCCGAATATCGGGGCTGGAAGACACGCAGCACTCCCTGATCGCTAAGGTACAGGCCTTGGAAGCTATCGTTAAGCAGCAGGGGGAGAAATTAGAAGACCTGGAGAATCGGGGACGCCGAAATAATCTGCGCTTCGTCGGTATCCCAGAAAATATTGCGGACAGCGCTCTCCCTAGCTACCTACAAGAATGGGTTGCGAAACTCTCCAACGGCGGGGTGGAGGCGCCGCTACAGATGGAGCGAGTGCATCGGCTGGGCCCCAGGCGGGAACAGGCAGGCTGGCCACGTGCGGTGATAGCCCGCTTCATAGACTACCGCCAAAAGGAAGCAGTGCTGCGCGCAGCCAGAAGCTCTCGGCGAGACATGGGAGCACATGAAAGAATTTTGGTTTTCCAAGACTATTCACAGTTGGTTAGCCAGCAACGGAGAGCTTTCTCTGCGGTGTGTGCCCAATTGAGTAGCAAGGGGCTGCGATTCTCACTCCTGTATCCGGCCCGTCTGAGAGTGGAGCATCTTGGACAGACACGTTTCTTGGGCTCCCCGGCAGAGGCTTTGGCCTTTGTGGAACAGCTGGGGGAATCTACAGTAGCAACCTCTTAGAAGTGGCTCTATCGACTTGGGTGAGACATTGTAGCACTGTGAGGTTTTAACAGTGGCGCAGAGAGCAACAGTTCGCAGCAGCGTGTAACAAGTTGCAACAGTTTTGCATTTTCATGTAACTGTGTTACTCATCTGGGACTTTCCGCCCATGTGGACACCCTGAAACTTTTCTTTTTCTTTTCGGCGGAGGTGACTGGGACTATGGCGGCAATGTGCTTTTTCTTTTTTTTGGACATTTTTTCTGCCCCGGACAATGAGACACACATGCTACCAGTTGCTAGGCCCCCCGATATCTGTCTGCCAGCATGTCCTTGCTCTGTGATGGGACGAGGGGGGGGGAGGGGGATCACACGGCTCCCCAGGGGCCTCCTTTGCGGATATAGAAGGGGGGACACCCCCACGCCCTTAGACCTCGATGGGGGAGAGGGAGGGGAGCGGCGAAGGCACGGGGCGATCTGGTTCCGGTGCTCCCCATGCTTGGGATGCGGTCCGGACCGCCCGGCGGGAGTAGAGGAGGCTTCCCTGCCCTTCTCCCCATCTCCCTTTGTTTGTTTCCCTTCCCCGCCCCAGTCCGTTGTAACTCCCTAATATGAGCAAGTGTTTTAAGTGGGGCGGGGACGAACTGTGATTGTTGCAATTAGCCCTTCTCATTGCATAGCTTCGGAATACTGTTTTTGTATTCGGATAATATTGCATTGCAGAAATTGGGTGTCTGCCCAGGTTCCGAGATATGGGGGAGATACACTGGTTGTGGTGCTCGCGGCCGCCATGCCCCCCCCCCTTCTTGGAATCGGGGTTGGAGGGAGGCGGGAGGGACCGGGGGTTAGCTTTCAGGGGTGGGCACTTATGTGTTCATGGATGCTGGCGGACCCACTTATGCTGCCCGCTATACTGTGTCGGGGGGGAGAGATCTCTCCTAGACAGGGCCATTGGCTTGAAGACTCTTCCCCCTTGGAGGGGGGGTGGTGGGAGGATAGAGGCCCCTGGAAAACGAGGGGTATGCAGAGTGAATTTGTTCAGGGTTCGATGGGGGTAGAAGGGATTGGGGGAGGGAGGGGGGTCTCTCTGGCAGTGGGGACCTATTTGCTAATAGCGGGGTAGCCCAATTACTACAGGGAGTTTCAGCCTATGGCTAGGCTGGGTTTGGGGATTGAGGGGGGGTTGGGGAAGGAAGGGGAGGGGAGGGGGGATTTACTGCTACAGTGCTAAGGGACTGGAAGGGGAGAGGGGAGGGGGTGGGTTGGGAGAGGGATGGGCCAGAGGGGAACCGCTTACCACAGGGGAGACTAACACTTTGGAATTCCTGGACTCTTGGAGGACGGCTGCGGGCTGGGACAGCCACCCTCCTTTCGATGGGCAGATGTGCATGGGAAGACATAGGTAAAAGTTTTGAGATCTGAAGATCGTATCGTGGAATGTGTGTGGTATTGGCAACCCCATCAAGAGATATAAAGTCTTGCAGGCCTTGGCTCGCTTCCGCTGTGATGTGGCTATGCTACAAGAGACCCACCAAACAGCGGTTGAACATAATAAGCTACAACGGGATTGGGTGGGGCAGGTTTGGGGGGCCCCGGCCCTTGGGAAGAAAGGTGGGGTGGCCATTCTCGTTAACAAGCGCCTTCGGTTTGAGGCACTGCGGGAGTATGCGGACCCGGAGGGCCGCTATTTCTTGCTGTATGGCACCCTATCTGGAAAGCCTCTTATTCTGGGGACCCTATATAGCCCAAATGTCCTGGATAGGGCATTATATGCTCGGCTGGCCTCTCGGATTGAGCAGTGGCCGGAGGCTCCCCTGGTGCTGGCGGGCGATTTGAATGGAGTCTTGGATATTGCCTTGGACACTGAGATGGGAGCGGGGGAGAGATCTCGGGCTCTGACCACCAAGGCTCTGCAGGCCCTACGTACTCGATTGGGACTGGTAGACCCTTGGCGTTTACTACATCCTATGGAACGTGACTTCACCCACCAATCTCGGGCCCATGGGTCACACGCTAGGATAGATTACACTCTTGTCTCAGAGAGGCTTTTTGTGCAGGTGGAGGACGCGCAGATAGGCCCCATGGAAATATCTGATCATGCTCCTATTTGGGTGAGTCTCACTTGGGGAACTCGAGCCTTGCAATCTCAGATTTGGCGCTTTCCCATGGATTTATACCATGATCAGAATTTCCGGGGGCATCTCCTGCAATGCTGGCTTGATTTCCGGAAGAATCACGAGAAGGATGAGGTTGACCCAGAGTTGCTGTGGGAGATGGCGAAAGTGGTGTTGCGGGGGGATATAATAGCTTACGTAGCTAGGAAACGCAGAATGCTGGCAGCACGGATTCTTCACTTGGAAAAGCAGACTGTGAAAGAGCGCCGGCGGTGCGCAAGTGACCCCACCCCGGCTAATCGAAAACGATTGTGGGAGGCCCAGGCGGCGCTCAATGAGCTCATACACCAACGGGCAAAAAAGTCTCATATGTACTACCGCTACCAACTATATCGGTTCGGAGATAAGCCGGGGAAGCTCCTTGCGAGGTGTCTTCGGGGAAGTAGAGGGACGGGCTTGATAGTCGCCTTGCGGGATGCTCGGGGGCAATTACGGAAGGACAGTAGGGAGATAGCAAAGGTGTTCCGTACTTATTTTCAGTCGTTCTATGCCAAAAGACCTGGGTCTCCGTTGGATATGAGGGAGTACTTTCGGGAGCTACAGCTCCCCAGGCTTACGGCTGCCCAGAGGGCACATCTGGACGTACCGGTGTCCGCGGAAGAGGTGATCAAAGTGATACAAGAGGCCAACTGCTGCCACGCTCCGGGCCCTGATGGGTTTGGGGCAGAATTTTACAAGCTACGAGGTGATAAGATATCTCCGGTTCTAGTGGAAATGTATCGCAGCCGGATTGATCGAGGCGTCTTTACGTGGGGAACCAACCATGCCCATATCATTTTGATACCCAAGCCCAGAAAGGACCCCACTCAAGCTGCCTCATACAGGCCTATATCTTTACTAAACTTTGACTTGAAAATGTTAGCCAAAATTTTAGCTGTCCGCTTGGCGGAAGTCCTGGGCGAGCTGGTACACGAATCGCAGGTCGGGTTTGTCAAAGGACGTTACGCTGTTCGTAATCTGCGGAAAATATTGGCTTCCCTCGAGTGGGTCCGGGCACGCAACTTAACATCATTGCTAATCAGTTTCGACGCCGAGAAGGCCTTTGATCAGGTTCATTGGGCATACTTGCAATTCCTCCTGCCTCAGTATGGTATTGGAGAGATGTTTTGTAAAATGGTGGATTTACTTTACTCAGATCCGACAGCAGGTATTTCCTGTAATGGGGTGCTCTCCGACTCCTTTTCACTCGAGCGGGGTACGCGGCAGGGGTGTCCTCTCTCCCCATTGCTTTTTGTGCTATCTTTAGATCCGTTGGTGCGACGAATTGAGTCTTCTCCCAGTATACAGGGGGTAAAGGTAGGGGCTCAACATTTTAAATTGGCGGCATTTGCAGATGATCTCTTAGTACACGTGCTTTCGCCTCAGCAATCGCTTGCCAACCTACTAGAGGAGTTTGCTCTTTATGGCACATTTGCAGGATTGCTGATAAATAGAGACAAATCTGAGGCGCTGGATGTTGGGGGTTCACTACGGAGAGCTTGGCGGGGAGTCTTCCCTCTTCGATGGGCGGATGAGGCGTTTTTATATCTGGGTATCTTGTTGCCTCAGGATCCTAAGGCACTTTATAAACTTAACTTTGCTAGACTTTTCACAAAGATACAGACTCAATTGCAGGCTTGGACCCCTCTTCCCTTGTCATTGTCAGGCCGATTGGCGGCTATAGGAATGATTATATTTCCTAGGCTGCTGTATTGGCTGCAAACCTTGCCGGTGTGGTTGCTACAGAAGGACCTTCAAAAGATAGAAAGGGAAGTCCGGAAATTTCTTTGGGGGGCACTTCGAGCTCGGATACCCTTGGCCAGATTGAGGGGTAGTTGGAAAGTGGGTGGGATGGGACTTCCCGACCTGTCTCAATATGCTATGGCCTGTCAGGCCAGACACTTAGGAGATTGGCTCGGCGCTACTGATTATTATACGCCTAGGACCTTCGAGGCGGCCTTCCTGTCCCCATACGCGCTGGAGGCGGTGGTGCATCTAGATGGGGCGTTGCTGCCGCCTAGGGTGAGAGATAGCGTGTTAGTGACCCCGATTCGGCGTGCTTGGCAGAGACTTAATAAGGTTTGGGGCAGTTCTCCGCGGGTATCTAGCTGGCTCCCCTTGCAGGGGAATGTTGCCTTTGGGCCGGGTACGGACTCCGCTGTATTTAGGCAGTGGAGGGGGAAGGGGATAACGAGTCTCGGGCATGTGGTTACATTAGAGGGTTGTTGTAAACCATTGGACATGCTCTGTAAAGAATATGATTTGCAACAGGGTACTTCCCATTTTGCATATTTCCAACTTCGGCATTATGTGGAATCTCTACCACAGCCGGGTTTGCATGAGGATCATTCTGCGAGAATTATTGACTTTTTCGCCCTGGGGACGGATTGTCCACCTCGGGTAGCGATGTTAAAACGCAAGCTGGACCACTATGGCACTCCCCGGGACTTCACCAAAGAGGAGGAGGCTTGGACGCATGAACTCGGATGCGAGGTCCCTCCCGGCGCGGTTGGAGCGGCCTTACGGCGGATAGCCCGACTAGTGGAAGGTACCAGGAGGCGGGAGACGCAATTTAAGTGCATAACACGGGTCTACTTCTCCCCGAGGTGAGCGTTGCGAACGGGGCTAACGGACTGTGGTGGTTGTCCTCGGTGCGCCTCACCGTTATCAGACTTGGGCCACATGTGGTGGGGTTGTGGGCGCATTAAAGAGTATTGGGCGCGTATTGAGGCTTACTTAAGCGTCTTATTACGCCAACCAGTTCGGTGGTCGGGTCTGTTGGTGGCTCTGGATTGTTTGGGGCCTCTACAGGTCAAAGGGAAATGGGGGCGTATCTTAACGCGTAAGGCTTGTTTGGTGGGGAAAGGCCCCATCCTTCGTAAGTGGAGAGAGATGTCAGCCCCTACCTTTTGGGAGTGGCGTAGTTGCTTCCACCATCTCATGCTACAAGAGGGTAGGGCAGCGAGGGGGACCCCTCAGCGCTGGGCCTCCTTCCTATTGATATGGACCCCCTACATCCAGAATCTAGGTCCTAAAGCTAGGAGCGAGGTTTTAGCTATGGGGTAACTCTGTATTCAGGGTTGTCGGATGCGGGGAGGGTGATGGTGGCGGAATGGGATAGTAGAAGTATGGGTTCCCGGTGGGAGGCGATTTGGCTCTGGCGTGGGAGGGGGGATGGGGGGGGGCGTCTCCAGCACACCACAAGAGATTAGATCACTAGAGGGCTTCTAGGATTACTGATGTGCCCTGGTTCTCTCTCTCTCTCCTTTCTTCCCTCTGGGATTCGAGGGCTCCTGGATGGGGATAAGACACAACCCTGTCCAGGTAATTGGCTTGGTAGGATGTTCTTTGCTATAGTCTTCGGAGGGAGGGGGGAGGTATACGGGGGGGGAAGAACCTATGAAAATATGTATTTATGTTCTTAAAATGGCTGTATTGTTGAACCAGCGTTTAATAAACAGATTTTGAAAAAAAAAAAAAAGAATCAGAAAAAAACCAAAGAGGGAAGTGATCTCCACAATCAAGAATGTCCAAGAAAGGAGCAGAGAGACCACAGCCACACAAAAATGTCTTCTATTAACACACTTTCTGCGTGTCTGTGGTATCTCTTAGCTTCTTCCTTGGGCTAAGATTAAGAATTGCCAATTTCAGACCATTTGCACTCTGCCTGATGGCCAGATAGACATGAAGAACCACAATGAATTGAAACCATCAATAACGATGGACAACTAGTTCTTCTCATTTGTGAAAGGCTGAGGCTCATAGCAGGATGTGAATTCATAGACCTGTACATGATCTCCCCCAGTTGTTAATGCCTGAGACACCAGAGGCATTTCTCACCCAGTTTTACTCATTTTCTCTTTCTGTTCTGTCTTTCCAGAGTCATTTATAGGCAACCTGATATTTCACTAGCTCCGTGAGTACTTACCTTTTTGTATATGTCAAATGCATTGCTCAAGCTTGTGTATTTTTCTCTGGAAAATGGTAGATTGGGCTATCATTTGATTGGCAACATTTAAGGGTACATTAGCTCAAGACGTTCTACAGTATTGATGCAGATGGTAATCATTTTGCAATGTAGTGACCTTGACCGAAAACACGGGATGCTTCTGAACCAGGTACCCCTGTATGCACCTCGTACCGCCATTACTACCTGAAGAGATCTGGACCTGGGATTATGATACAAATCAAATTGAGCATCTGTATATAGCGTAGCCTCCGGCGACTTTTAGGACCATAGAAGACGTGTTAGTTTTGAGCTATAAAGCATTTAATGTTGACTCTATCCAACCCATGCAGCTTGCTACGCCATATTTATTTCTGCATCATTCTTGTATAATACATCCAGCCTCTTATGACTATCAGAAGTAACTCTTCCAGACGCAGTGATGTGATGATTCTAACCCCCTGGCTGTCTCCAATTGTCTGGGAGGGGACCTTTAACCATGACATCCTGATGGAGGACTTTCACAAAAGAAACTACAGAATTGGTATTGCCGTCTCTGCGATTGGCGAGTAAGTACCCAGAGTTCTTGTTTTTTTTGTTAGGGTGTCTTTATTTGCATTGAATTTTAATTCCTCCCTGAATTTTATTTTGCATTTAAGGTGGCAATTTTCCTTAGCCCACCTAGATCATCAGAAACAGTAGGCAAGTTTCAAAAAAAAGCTACATGCATATCTCAAAAAAATTAATTTAGGTGTATATTCTGAGTGTACACAAGACCATGCAGACCACCTACTTTTTTTTCTGCTTTTTCCAAAGTCTCCAGTGAACTCTTTACAGCCAAGGCCAAAAGCCTTTACTTTGTCCTCATCCTCTTTGACCTAACCATTGCTTTTGACTCTGTAGATCAGCTTCTATTCCATGAAACACTCTACCAATTTTCTGCTCTATCTTGGTTTTCTTAGCTGTACCGTCATACTGTCTTTTGTGTTCCAAACATTTTTAAGATACAAAGAAAAAAAAGCAACGCAGAAAATGATAACCATAACTATGAACAAAACCACTGCAATAACAATACTAACCAGAACAAGGGACACATTAGACAATACACCATGCAATGTTCTAATACTGGTAGTATAGTAAGTCCATAAAATTGTGCCAGCTGCCTGATCCTCCCTAGTCGCTACATCTAAAAATGCAGATAGAAGAATTAAAAGACGTACAGAGAAGAGAGACCAAAATGTTAAAGGGCATGAAAGGACACGCCTACAAGGATAATTTTTAGGGCTGTTCAGCTTGGAAAAGAGAAGGCTGAGGGGAGATATGATAAAGATCTTTAAAATAACAAGTGGAGTGGAATGGGTAAGCACAGATCCAAGACCATGCGTATTTCAGGTCGAGCACGTACCACAGATGTTGCTCATGCTTCTTCTGGCCTACCTCTCGTTCCTTCCGTGAGAATCCCAGGTGACTTTATTAATTCAGCTCTTATTTTCCTCTCCAAGTTCTTCAGTTGTCAAAACCAGTTTTTCAGCTCTTTAAATTATATGATCTGTTAGATCTTGCCTGGACAAATTAGTACTTCTTGCATAAGTTATCTTTTGTATTGACTATTGAAACTCTCTGAACAGTGGACTTCCGTTTTCATGTCTTAATCATTTACAAAAAAGCCCTTTATTTTTTTATTTATTTAACAATTTTTCTATACCGCCTTTCAACATTATTATCAAGGCAGTTTACAAGGAACACAACTGAACTTACATAAAACAACTGAATTTACATAAAATAAAATTAGTGAAACATGACTCAGTGTTATAAGAGAACAATAGTTAGATACAGGGGCGGCTTGAGACAATCTGCTGCCTGAGGCGGGAGATGAGATGATGCCCCCCCTCCCGGCCCAGCAACCAAAATGGAGGGGCCTCCTCAGAGCTCTAGTCAGAGAACAGAGGGGGTCCCCTCATTCGGGACAGAACAGAGAAAGCAACGTATTTCCAGTCTATATAATTTTATTAAAACTTTGCAATGATGTTTATATTCAGCAAAAAAAGTAGCAGTTTAATTATGTAGCCTGGGAATCTAATATAAAACACATAGGGGTATGTTTACTAATCAGTAGTAGAGGCTTCCATGCGATATCGGAGCCGTGGCCCCCGTTAATTCAAAGGGGCCGCGGCGCCGATATCGCAAGGAAGCCACTACTGCCGATTAGTAAACATACCCCATAGACTCCTGACACTACACACTGGATTGGCAAGTTATTTAATGTAAGCATATATTCTGCAAAAGACAAAGGAGAGGCAAGGTGGTAACACACCAAGGAGCAAAAAGAAAACGCGAGAACCATAGCACTGTTTATAACACCAAAATAAAATTATAACTGTACTGTGGTTCTCGCTTTTTCTTTTGGAACATATAGCCTGCATCCAAAGAAACCCTTCTACCAACAATGGGTGCAGAGTAGAACTAAGACATTTCAATGAGAACTAAACATACCAAAAATAATTTCCGATTCTGGGATTACTACGGTATCCACATCATAGTTATTCATCTTTATTGATTACCATTGGGGGACTGATTTTTTGGACTTTAGTCATCTCAGTAACAGCAATATAACCCTCACCTGTACTGGGCATATTGTCAAGTAATACAAAACCTTACAAAAGTTATTCAAGACCTATAGAGAAAATCTACCATACCATTAAAGCATCAAATTCCAGAACACACACAAGGGACTTATGTGAGCTAGAATAATTTGTAGTACATTAAGAATTCATTTATCCATTGTGTTATCAACAGCATGGCTTTAAATGAGGAACACATTCTTTAATGTATAAGAGAAACATAAGGTATCCCTGCCCCCAACAAGTGCTACCAGGGTAGCATGGGATTTTTGATGTGAGGGCTCACACTACCTTTTAGCGTGGCGCCCAAAAGCACAAGCTACACCTACCGCTATCAGATAACGTGGTTTAGTAAACATGCTCCTTAATGTGTTACAACATCTCATTGCATAAAATGGGACTTGCGTTAAATAATATTTGCTAATGCATGTTAGTATGTGGTATTGGGGCAGCATCTTTTAGTAAATCTGGCTCCTTTGCAAAGTAACAAAAAATCCTGCAAAAGACTCAAAACCTATAAAGCAAATACCATACCAAATCAGCATTAACGCCAAGGATTCAAACTGCTAGAACATCCCTACCTATGAAAAGGAAAACTTGAAATATACCAGACCCTAGTATACCCGTGTACCTCTTATAGGGATAACGTAACAAATGGGACTGCTACAGATCCTTACTCAGGAACTACACGCTGGCAGAATCCTTCACCTCAGTCACGCATCTAGAACATGGACAAATCCTCAGCTAATGCACAATAAAGGACCACAAGCTAGACATATACAGCCAAGAACTGGACTACAAACTCCAAAAACCTAGGGCGAGAAGTACAATACTGGAGAAAGAGAAATACAAATGCATTTCCTGCTGTACTTTGCAAAAGAGGAAAATAGAAGAGATGCAAAATTTCCTTGCTGACATAATCCAATCCAAAACAAATTGAATTGTTTTTATAATTTTCTACCTTTCTTGTCTGGACGTGTTATTTTTCTAATTAAGCTGGTTCCAGTCTCCATCTTCCACTTTACTTTAGTTGAGGATGCTTCAACTCCTTATGGGGTCCTGGGCAAACAAGTGAATGGACCTCCCCTGCCCCCTCTGGTTCCTAGGCCCACCCATTTGATGGCCCTCCATTTGCAGGCTCCCCCCAGCAGCAGAAGAGTCTGCCCACAGGAGATCAGATCACCGTGGGCAGAAGAGAAGGGCATGGCCGCAATCGCAGCCCAGATACAAGTTGTCTGCCTACGGTATACACAAGGGATCTCTGCTGTGGGGATCTCCGGGGGCAGACAACTTGCATCTAGGTCGTGACTGTGTCCATGCCCTGCCCATGGGAATCCGATCTCCTGCGGGTAGCAGAGAAGGGGAAATCGCGGCCCAGATGCAAACTGTCTGCATGATCAGCGCTGCTTTTACCAATGGGCAGAAAGGAAGCTGGGCCCACGTTGTGAGGGGCCCAGGGCACCTGCTCCCTGTGGCCCATAGGTAAAAGCGGTTCTTCCTTTAGTCTATCTTCTCAGCATCTCCTTTCCATTTCTTGTGTCTCCTTCTGTTTTCTTTCCTTCCTTCTCTACATGCCCTTGACACTATTTTCTCTTTAATCTCTTTTTTTCCCATTTCTTTCTCTCCACCTCTGTATCCACTCCTATCTAGATTTTGCTTCTTATTTTCCTTTTCTTTTGCCCTCCAGCCCCATTCTCCTCCTTTTTTACTTCTCAATTACCTAACAGCTCCTGCTCCCATTACGCCTGTCTCTCTCCTCCCTCAGCCCTCTATACTCCTCTGCCTTTTACT
The DNA here is from genome assembly GCA_033557465.1 of Ichthyophis bannanicus. Taxonomy (NCBI): domain Eukaryota; kingdom Metazoa; phylum Chordata; class Amphibia; order Gymnophiona; family Ichthyophiidae; genus Ichthyophis; species Ichthyophis bannanicus. Next base: position 57,864,158 of record CM066051.1, on the reverse strand, counting down.
CACTGTCTCTGCACTCACCCTCCACCCCATCCTCTGCTTCTCATCTGACACAGCTCCTTTCCTGTCACTCCCTTCCTCCCTGGCCTTCAGTCCATTCTTCACTCTTGCCCCCTACCCAACCCCTAACCACTTCTTCACAGCCTGCATTTTTACCTTTCTCACAAGGCCCCATCCCACTTCTCCATAATGCCCTCATCCTTCACTCCACTTTCCTTGCCTTCTCCACACCACTCTCCCCTCCTTCCTTCTCTCCACTTCTGCTCTTTCCCACTCATCTCTGTTCCCCACCCTTCTCTCAGCAATTCTTCCCCTTCCTCACCCTCTCTAGCCGCTTGCTGTTTCTTTCTCTTTCCTCCTTTATTTCCTCTCCCCATCTCTTTCCACCTTCCCTGTTTCCTCATATCTCTCCCAGTTCCATCTGTCTCTCACCTTCCCACCCTCAGAACACACACTCTCTCTCCTTTCTGTTCCTCTTATGAGCCTCTCTCCCAATATTCCCCCAACCTCTTGCACCCTTTGGGAATCACGGAAAAAAAAAATCCGACAACGCAGCCCTGACCGTTGTGCCGGGGAAGGCTCTGCTGGCCCAGCTTCCTCAGCAACAGCAGCAGGAAGTGTTCATCAGAGAGGGTGGGACCAGCAGAGCCTTCTCCAGCACTTTAGCGCGAGTCTCAGTGCGGAACCTGCTTCCTCAGCAGCAGTAAGTGTTCGTCAGAGGGGGCGGGACCAGCAGAGCCTTCCGCAGCGCTTCAGTGCGGCCCCGCTTCCTCAGCAGCAGTAAGTGTTCATCAGAGGGGGCGGGACCAGCAGAGCCTTCTTCAGCGAGAGGCTCATGGTTGCCTGGTCGAGGGTTTTTGTGTGTGTCCGTGTGATTCTAGAAGGCTGCAAGAGGTTTGGGGGGTATTGGGACAGAGGCTCAGTGCCGTTTCATTTATTGGATGATACCACAGTGGTGGCAATAGATTGGGGGGGGGGGGAGGAAGATGCTGGACAGGGTGGGAAGGAGGGGAAAGAAAGCAAAAGGGTTGGATACTGTCTGCTCAACTTGCTCCAGCTGCTGGCTTGTGGGAGCAGGGCCACGTGTAGAAAACAAGGTTGAACATGCCTAGGATGGCTCTACAAAAGCGGCAAGTAGAAAACAAAAGCGCAGGGTTATTATGACTCATCATGCATGGAAGATCCTGCCTACCCCACCACCTTCAGACATAAGCATGTTTCAGAAGGGAGCGGAGCCACAGAGATCCCATACTTCTTTTTTCTTCACAACTTCTTAGCTTGCTGCCATTGCCGCTGCTTCTTGCCAGGACTGAGGAGGAAGCAGCAGCAGCATCCCCCCCAACCCCCCCCCCCCACCCTCTTGTTGCCACTGTTGCAGATCGAGCAGAAGCAGCAGCAGACAGTCTTTTTAAAAGATTTTTTTCTTTGTTAAGAAAAGGCAGAGTGAGGCGGCAGTTGCTGTGGTGTATTTTTGCTGCCCCCAAAACTTTGCGCCTGAGGCAATTGCCTCACTCTGCCTAATGGTAGAGCCGCATCTGTTTAGATATCTAACAGGTATATAAAAGGGTGGGGAACTATTATATTCTTATACATGTATGATCAGGTAGCACCTCATTTTACCACCACTAGCTTCAAGTAGTTTACAGAATTAAATTTAAAATATTAATTCAGGCCCATAAATCCTTCTATATAGGTCTCCCTCATTGTCTATTAGATCTCTTTATTTCCCACACTCCTGCAAGATCCTTACGCTCTTCTAAATGTCTTACCTGCTCAGAATCTGCCCATCGCTCTACTTTCTTTATCCTAGCTCTAGTCTTTTTGAGTGCTTTACCACTATATGATAGGACTGAATTCTCCTTTAAGGACTTCAAAAGGACTCTTAAAACATACTTTTTTGAGGTTGTTTTTAGTGATTAATAAACCTTCTTTGTAACCCTGTCTGTGCACTTATGGGCACAGTTGTCCAAAGATTCACGCTGGATGTCCCTCTCCCCATTACAGGGTCAAAATAGGACCCAGCACATCTAAACCAGCCGCAAGGAATACGCCCAAGGCTCAGCCCTCTCATCCTTACTATTTAGCATCTTCCTCCAACCACATGCAGTGTTATCCAGAAGCATAATGTACATTATCACATTTATGCAGACAATATTATGATTTACCTACCATACAACACCACAAAACTAGATCACAATAAAATAGTACAATGCTTCAATGAAGCCACACAATGGCTCTCCACACATAAGCTAAAAATAAACTACAAAGAAACAGAAGTGTAATATATCACTAGTGACTCTACCTTCACCCCTCCGGCCTCCAGGTACAATGAAAGTCAAAGAAACAACATTGGAAGTTAAACAAGACGTACAATACCTCAGAATATCCTTAGACCAATGACTAAGTCAAGCCACCCACATCAACAGCACTAGTGCAATTTACAACAAGATGAGAACCCTAAAACACTTGTGACCACTCCTTTCTCCACACGACTTCCCCACAGCACTTCAATCCATGATCTTCCCTCACTTCGACTTCTGCAATAGCATCCTCCAAGGCCTACCAAAAACAAGCCTTACACCAGCTACAAATGGCATAACACACGTCAGCCCGAATAATTTATGGAGCTCTATAAATGGAACACATTACCCCATCCTCAAACAATTACACTGACTCCCCATTGCTAGCAAAATTAAACACAAGGTACTACTAAATTCCTTCAAAATACTACACAACTTATCCGAAACCCATCTAGCATCTCTCATACAGTTGCTACCAAAAAACAAAACAAAAAGAAACTTCACAGAACACTCTAGCCATAGCAGACCACATGCAACACGGCATTCTAATTCTACTCATCCAAGCTTTGGAATTCCCTCCCTCATAACCTAAGGAAAATACCAGACCTTGCAACAATCCATAAAAAACTCAAAATGCACTTACTCACAGAGCACTTTGAAGGGAGATCGAGCTTAAGTACGAGTGGTCACTCCAACCCAACCTACATCCCCCACCTAACAGCCAGTGGCATCTACCCACAACCAAGAGTCCAAACTACTAATGGACAGCATTTTCACGCCAATAAGCATGGACTATACCAGTTCATTGTTAATTCCACAATTATATGTAAATTCCTCATTCCATATAAAAAGCCATCCATTCCCACTCTATCTGAAAGGCTGCATGCCTAACTCATTCCACACTCACTCCTCTACACTAGACCCTTTTCACTGCAAATCACCTATCCCTCATCATTAGACCTTTTTACTGTAAATCACTTTAGTCACTGCTACATGTATGTTCCATATTCCAAGTAAAAAGCTTATCTTTAATCCCATGTTATAGCATTGTTTTCTTATATCACATATCCCTTGTTCTATCCACGTTAATGTATGTTCCTCGTAATAAGTTTGGTTCAATGTAAACGGCTTTGATTCACAGATAAAGCAGTATCTAAGAACGAATAGCTCAATAAATAATATAAATAAGTTATCCTTCCCCCCCAGGATTATATCAATTTACTCTTCCTATCCCTTTGTCCTCTTTCTCTCCCCTGTGTTAATCCATATTGCAAACCACTCTGGTGCCTTGCAAAGTGCGATATATCAAATTTTAATAAGAGGATCTTGATAAATTGGAAGACTGGGCATCAAAATGGCAGATGAAATTTAATGTGGACAAGTGCAAAGTTACGCACCTAGGGAAGAACAACCCAAACTATGGTTACACGATGCAAGGTTCCACATTAGGAACCACCACCCAGGAAAAGATTTAGGCGTCATTGTGGATAACATGTTAAAACCCTCGGCCCAGTGTGCAGCGGCAGCCAAGAGAGCAAATAGAATGCTAGGTATCATAAGGAAAGGAATGGAAAATAAAACAAAAGATATTATAATGCCTCTATACCGTTCCATGGTGAGACCACACCTTGAATATTGTGTGCAATTCTGGTCGCCGTATCTTAAAAAGGATATAGCGTTATTAGAAAAGGTTCAGAGAAGAGCCACCAAAATGGTAAAGGGGATGGAAGGATACTCCTATGAAGAAAGGCTAAAAAGGTTAGGGCTCTTTAACCTGGAAAAGAGACGGCTGAGGGGAGATATGATAGAAGTCTATAAATTAATGAACGGAGTGGAACGGGTAAACGTAGATCGACTGTTTACGTTATCAGAATATAGAAAGACTAGGGAACATGCAATGAAGCTACAGAGTAACCTATTTAGGACTAATAAAAGAAAATATTTTTTCGCTCAATGTGTAATCAAACTCTGAAATTTGTTACTGAAGGATTTAGTAAAAGCTGTTATTGTAGCCGGGTTTAAAAAAGGTTTGGGCAAGTTTCTGGTGGAAAAGTCCATAAACCATTATTAAAGGGGACCCGGGATATCCACTCTTATCCCAGTACAAGCATTGTGGAATCTGTGTCTTGTGGGGCGACTGCTAGGTACTTATGACCTAGATTGGCCACTATTTGAAACAAGATACTGGGCTTGATAGACCTTGGTCTGTCCCAGTATGGCATATCTTTTGTTCCTATGTTCTAATGTTCTTAGCACTCTTCTGGTTAGCCCTTCAACTGCTTAGTATCCAAGAAGAAGCAAAGCTGAGAAGGTTCAAGCACATGATAAGTCTTCTTCTGGTACGAAATGACACATTTACATGGACATCTTAACTGAAGCTTTGCTCTTAAAGCCACCACTTCAGAATGAGAACTCAAAAATACTATTGCTGCTTTAAATGATGGGGTCCAGATTACTTGTAACAGGCTGGCGATTTCATGTTTGAATTCTTCCTGAATTCTGGGACGAATAGCATGTGGTTTGGATGATTTATCATTCTTTAGTTTGTCAGTTTGCAGTATTATCTCTTCTATCTTTGTTTTAATTGCTCCAAAGAATATTTCTGGTATGGCTTTGACCCCAGCATCTTCCACGGCAAAGACCCAAGCTAAGACTTCATTTTGGGGCTCTTTTACCAAAGTGCAATAAAGTTTTGCACTTATTGCCTGCTAGGAGCTAAAACTAACGTGACAAGTGCAACTGCCCCATGCTAACAGTTGGGGGGGGGGGTATGTTCAGAATGTTCCTCAGTAGTTACCACACTTCAAGGTCATTCAGAAATACCATGGGTGCACGTCATGCCACTTATTGAGATGGCATTAAGTGTACCCATGTTACCTGCAACATGGACAGCGCAAAGTACCATGCTTTAACTGCAATGTGCAGTCCCTGCGCACTCTCTGACCATAATCTTCCCATTGTGTGATGAGCAGTTAGAGTTGGGATTAGTAAGTGGTATCTGTCATGCTAGTGTGGTATGACTCCATGCTGTTTGCTGCACTTTAAAGCATGCATTAACTGTTAGGGGCCCCTTTACTAAAGGCACCAAACATGCCCAGAAGGTGCAAATCCATATCACATTAGGGAAACACCACAGCCTTAACCGCTGGGAGCACGGACACTATGTTCCTGGTAGTTACTGTAGTGCATGCGGCCCTGCATTGGCACAACAGTAGAGTGGTGCACTCATTGCCAGCTATGCAGGTGGCAGTGAGTATATCTGTGCTACTAGTCCACTGTGCAGGTATTGCAGATGCTGTGCCTGTGCGGCGCTCACCCCGCCCACTCTCTGCACCAACCCTCCTACTTACAACCCTGTCATAGCTCTGTGCTAGCTCTCAATGCATGTGCAGTACACATGCCTTTAGTGGCCTTTAGTAAAAGGCCCCCGTGGAGCCCGATCCCAGACGGGGCACGTCTGGGCCATCTGGACTACCCTGAACCGGACAAGTCTGTCAGAACCCGATTCTGCACCTTGGGAGCCAGACATTCCCGCAGGTACAGGATCGGGCACTGAGAAGGCCCGGCATGCCCCTGCATACCCGCAAGAGATGTCCTCCTCGATGCATGGCCATTTCCATGCAGTTCCAACCCCTGTTTCCCCACTGCCCGACCCTCAGGGGGAACTGCCAGGGTTGGGATAGGATGGAGGGGCCTCACCTTCTGCCGATGTGCTGTTGGGGGGCTGCCGGGCCACTCCATCGCCATCGCTGCTGCTTATATCACCTCCAAGGTGGTACAGTATAAGCAGCACAGCCATCTTCTACCTGTCAGACATACAGGGCCTTGACCTGAATCGGCCCTGTACGTCCGGGTGCATGGCCCGCCCCCATACTGCCCCCTCTCCGCCCCGTCCTGATCTCCCCGCACTGTTGCTGTGTGTGTGCGGGGAGATCATGTACCGGCATACGGGTAGGACAGATAGGGGGCAACATGTCCTCCTGGGGACATACAGTCCCGCTATTTGCCTCTCAGAATCGGGCCCTTAATGTACTTTAATAAAAGGGCCACTTAGTTTTTCTGCTATTAGAAATCTGATGACAGAAAAAGACCACATGGCCTATCTAGTCTATTCCTTGTCCTCTCTGAGTACTTCTTTTATCCCTTGGTCAACTAGGGGTCCAGCCAACTCTCTCACAACCTTTATGCTTCAAATGTACTTGAAAAACCCTCATTAGTATTTGTCTCTACGGCAAGCTTCTTTTCAGATTTTGTCTTGACTTGCTAGCTTACATCTAACTTGCCAGTGCTTGTATACTTGGCAGTTTTTGAATGATATTTGTAAGTTACATTGTAGGTATATTGGCCTGTAAAAGAGTTAAGCATCCTGACCTGCCAAACTGAAAAATTTTCCCTTTCTGATTTCCATTGCTAGCAACCTAACGAAAGTGCATAGCAGGCTTAAAATTTAAGCATCTCAAGTTTATGTCCCGCCTATTTTCAGTGAATGTGGGGTCCTATGTTTTGTAGGGATTACACTCCAAACCTTTGAGTTTTCCCCTTTTTAATATGAACTTGAGATTCTTTTCTTAGAACAATGGATTATTTTGTGCCTAGAATTTTAATGCATTTTCTCAATTAACACAATTGGACAATTTCAGAAAACAGTCGTCATGTTGGTGAAGATCATCAGGATTTTCATAGGTTTAGGACAGAATGAGAATCTTGCAAGTATATATGTCTCATAGTTTAACGAGCTTCTCCAAATTCTTATTTTGTTAGAAATAATAAACTCAGACTTTTATAAAGCAGCTTTTATAGCCAAGAGAGCCTTGGTGGAAATGTGTGCGATCTCTCATAGATTAATGCATCTTAGTATGCCAGATCCGAAAGGCAGCTGGATTCTCTGTTTTCAAAGCATCAATTCCAAAGTCTGTCAGAAACCAGCTGGCAACAAGATTTCAAGACAGTTAGTGCCAATTCTTTACCTCCGAGGGTGAATTACATTTTTAACATCCAATTAACTTTATGGATTTTTGAGCCCGTTTTTTAAAAACTTTTTTTAATTTTCTAATTAAAGTCTTTTTGGTTGGACCTTAAGGCTTTATATAAGCAATTAATCTACTTGTATATCCTTCCAGTCCCTTTTTAAACTTAACAGAATATCTTCACCGCTATCATGCGCATCCCAATATCTTGAAGCATGCAAACTTAAATAACCCTATACAGCGCTATATTTCAAACCTGATCATGTTTACCAAGTTCTGAATCTCTAGGTACAGCTTCTGGCAGTGAGCACACTCTACACATTTTCTGCTCTACAGTCTACCCATACAATGGTACTGAATATACCCTTTCTTTCTTTTTTTTAAACACAGCACCAATCTATAACAAATAATGATCACCACTGGCTCTGAGAATTGATCCAATTGTTTTTGTACAATCTCATTATAGGAGAATGTGAGAGAAATTTGTAACATCTAATATTCTGACCATTATATTTGAGGATAGAGTAACAACGGGGTATGTCAGAAGCAAGCGACTGTGCTGCCAAATGGGCAGGGAGGCACGTGCTAATATTTGAGCACGTGTACCTTATCCCCTTGCTAATAGCATGACCCTACCATGCAGCACTGTGTTAACTGGCATGCAGGTGCAGTTAATGTCGTCTCAATGGGGTGGTGTTAAGGACATCAATGCGAATGGCAACATTTGTAGATAGTCTGCCCCCACCGTGCCTGTGCTGACCATGATTTGCTGTCAACTCCCGTGTTCCACCATGAACCCATCCCATTCCTGCGCTAACCAGTCAGCACAACATTTGTAACACCCAGCAAACCCTGCGTTAACAGCACGGTTTAGTAAACATTTATTTAGTAGCATTTAGCTCATCCCTTTCCAGTTGTAGATCAAGGTGAGTTACAATCAGGTATTGCAGATATTTTACAATCTAAGGTTGCACCTGAGGCAATGGAAGGTTAAGCGACTTGCCCAAGGTCACAAGAAGTGTCATTAGCATTTGAACGTTGATCTTTCTGATCCTAGATTGCCATCCTAACCACTAGGCTACTCCTCCACTCCTCCACTCCATGCCCCTAACTAACTGGTCTTCCATTTTTTTCAGGGCAGGCTCATTCAGCACTGATTTTTACCCTCTATTGGGTAATTTTCTATGAAGATGCTTATGTGAAAAGTTCAAAAAGGAACCTGTTTAATAAAGGCAACATAGGCACTCATAGCCACTTCCGCTAGCACACGACTTCATATGCAGCATTTTACACCTGCTCCAAAGATGATGTCAATTTGTGTGTAGTTGATGTATTTACCTCCTTATATTATAAAATATGCATCTACGTTGCAACTTCACTTTTGCTCCACCAAGGCTGGCGCTACTTTTAGATGAACTGGGCAATTGTCTAGAGGGCCAATGGTCAGAGGGCAGCCAGTTGCCGCCATTGCTGCCCCTTTCGAGGACCTTCAGCGGCAGAAATTACTTCCATCAGCCCCACAACACTTACCAAAACCTTCGGCACTGCGGAGCTGCTTGAGTTTTCACCCCCTCCGATGCACAATGCCGACTTTCTGTTTGTGTGGGGGCAGAATCAGCTGGACCAGCCTCTTCTGCTCTCAAGCAAAATGAAGTCAGCATCATGCACTGGAGGGGTAGAAACACAAACAACCTCAGAGTGACGGAGGTTTAGGCAAGTACTATGTGGGGTTCTTTGAAGTCCTTCTCACCCTGCAGGTCCTGGAGATGGACGACAGTGGTGGTAATGGAGGCAGAGGTGGGAGCAAGGAAACTTGAAGAATGAGTTTCAACTAGGGTGCTTCTGATTTTCCTACACAGGGTCTTTATATTTGTTGCTGGTTGAACACATTGTTAATATGCAAAAAAAACATTTGTTTTTCAAGGTATGTAAAATTACTTAAGAAGTTTCTAGAATCTGCAGAGAGATACTTCATGAAAGGAGAAAGGGTGAACTACTACGTTTTTACTGATCGTCCCGATGATGTGAAAGCTCTCAATCTAGAAATCATCAGATCCATGAAGATTATCATAGTTCCTAAATACGCTAATAGGGACCAAATGATTCTGAGCAGGATGGAGGTCCTCAAAAATCAAACTGAACAGTTATTTCAGAAGGAAGTAGACTACATTGTCAGTTTAGATGTGGACATGTTGATATTGAATCATATAGGAGTGGAGATCCTTGGGGAGTTGGTGGGCGCGATTCATGCTGGATATTACCATAGCCCACGCAAACTTTTTCCATATGAAAGACGCCCAGCTTCTCAAGCTTTTATTCCTGAGGATGAAGGAGATTTTTACTACCAGGGAAATTTCTTTCTTGGGACGGTGCAGAGGATCCACCACTTGACAAAAGTATGTCATGAAGCCATCATGACAGACAAAGCCAACGGCATTCAAGCTGTGTTCTTTGAACAGAGTCATTTGAATAAGTATCTTCTCTATCATAAACCCACTAAGTTGTTGTCCCCTGAGTACGTTTGGAGCATCTACCATGGGATCTCAAAGGACATACAGATTCAACGGGTGCTCCACGGGGATAAAACATTTTAAAAAGTTTATATACAATGAAATGATCCTTTTATTATGTTTTTTAACCCAATGTGTTGGAAAGAATTTTGCATAAGGGAATTAGAAAGCCTGTCTCTCAGGGCAAGATAATTCTAAAAATGAATGGAGTAGATGAAACTTGGAATGGGGGAAAAACCGGTGGAAAAAAACACATTGAGTTTGTAAATGGACCAGTATGGAATGGAGGTTCCAGAGAAATAAGCACCCCAAAAAAATGATCCCATGCATTTTGATGGAAGAAGGAGCTTTACCTTCTGCAATATAGAAACATAGATACAGTAATACACAGCAGTTCCTAAATACTGCTCACCCAAAAATCTACCTCCCCAACCTGGCCACAACTACCCCTGCACCTATCCTAACCCCAATACATACCATCCAACTCCTCCAGAATTATCCCCATCCCCAGCACCTACCATCCCACCTACTCCACTCAAAAAATTATTCTCCACAGGTATATTTCCACCTACCACAGCCCCGCAAGACTATTCCAGTTTCCTATTCTTATCATCCCCACCTACCTGCAACAACTACCTCCCCACTTACCCCATTCCCAAATCATGCTCCTCACAAGTATTCCCCCACCTACTATATCCCCAAAGTACACTTTACACCCCTAAAACTGCCCCACCTTCCCCAGCCATAAATCTACCCCACCCACTACAACAATTCCACATCTCTCCCACCTGAAAACTCCCCCCACACTCCCCCCACCTACCCCATCCCCCCAAACTATTCCATCTCCCAATTGTACTCATGCCATCTTCTAAAACTATCTCCAACCCTCACAGCTATACCATCTACTCTCCATCCACAAAACTACCCTTTCCACCTACTCCACCCTCCAAAACTACCTTCATAACCCCCTTCCACACTCACAACGATCCCACGTATCTCACCTCCCCCTCTCATGCGACCTTACACTTTTTGTGCATAGAAACTTCGATAAAGAGAAAAATAACAGTTTGGGAAGTACCTCCATCCTACACAAACATACCTCCACCAGCCTCTACAATTATCCCCCACTTCCCCTTATTATCTCCCTACCAACCATAACATCCCAACTTCCTCTTCACTTCCCCACCCACTCCCTCAACTACCCACACCTCAACTACACTCTACTTAATCCATGTCCTCCCCATAACTTCCTATCCCCCGTTCCCCCTCCCCACACACAGTAGTGCTCAATATACTACACACACACACACACACACAAAGGGAGGCATTTTTTAAGGGGTGCAGTTTGTGGGGTGGTACAGAGGTTGCGAGGGAATACTTTAAAGGATTGGGGCGGTATGTGGAGTGGTGCAGCAGTTTTGTGGAGGCAGCTTGCAGAAGCTTGTTTATTGAGGTGGGGCAGTTTGCAGTGTGGTGGGACAGTTCTGAGAGTATAGCTTTTGGGAGTGGGATAGTGTGCATGGTGATGAGGCAGTGGTGTGGGCTATTTTTTGGGGGGTGGGGACATTTAGTTGACTGGTTATGAAGGATTATTTTGGGGAAGGCAGTATGCAGTATGGTGGAGGGGGGGAGTCAATTTTTGCTGGTTGGGCAGTTCGGGGAGTTGACAGAGTAGAAGCAGGGAGGGGCAGTTTGAAGAAAGGAAGTGTCTAACTGTAGGTAAGTTTCTGCACTGTAAAAGCTGAAACTCCTTCTCCCACAGAAATTTATTGGACTGTTTTTCGAGGGGCCTTATTTCTCTGGAACCTCCATTTTCAAACTCCGTGGGGTATGTTTACAAAACGTTAACAATTGTCATTGCCATTTCATCCATGGAAATAAAAGGGTCGTGAGCACTTAAGGCACTTTAATGAAGTTAATACGCGTCAAAACCTTTCATAAACATGCCCCATGTGTCTTTTTACACATGTCAATCTTCATCCCATTCTATTCAATTTTTGGAGAATTGTTTTGCCCCCACATAGTCAGATAGACAGGCATTCTCAGCCCGTTTTCTATAACTCTTTCCAACCTCCATTGAGTTGGAACAAATGGAAAGGGAAGAAATGTTTTCAGAAGGTTTGGACCACTTTTACTGTTACATTTTTGTACTTCATGGGTGCTGAGCGCAAATCCTAGTGTGTGTTAAGTGCAAAGCCTCCACGGTAACGGTTGGAGGCATGACCAGCATGTTCCTGACAGTTAACATGGTACTATTACAGGCGTGCACATTTCCACCTATTGAGGTGCACCTGCAATAACTGAAACATTGAAAGCACGTAATATTTCCTCCCACACTAACTGCAATTTTGTTGCATTTATTTGTAATGTTTTGGGGTTTTTAAATTGTTAGTGCCATATGTCCTTTTAGTCTTTGTGTACTGTCATTTTTTATTTGCTTTTTGTTGTTTAAATATAGCAATGTAATTTTGTTATTTTGTATGCCTACTGAAGTTTTTTAAATTTAGTGATATAATTTGTAGTAAATACATCTGATTTATCCATTGAACATGTATTAAAGACAACATGCAGCTTATTCACTCTTAAATTTTTCCAACTGGAGATCCTCAAAAAATGTGAAGTATATATTTCCTTTATTTAATAAGAAAGTTAGCAAGAACTTTCAGAAAAAAAACAGCTACCACTGATATAGAGGCCAATTCATAGATGTGCGTCCCTAGGCCGTCCAGAAGCTGGGCTAGATGGCCCCATGGGAGCAGAACCATGGCATAAGGCTGGGATGTCCAAAATGTGCCCCGATTCAGGCACCCTGGACATCCTGCACTTATCCGGCTAGCCCAGCCAGGCTCCTGCATGGAACAGCGGTGGAATGGCGTTCCATTGCCATGCCAACGTGGCGCCAAGCTGGAGCCAGGATCAACGTCAGACTGTCAAAATCTTCTTTCCCTGCAGCCCAACCCCCAGTTGGACCTACTGTGGCCAGGGTCAGGCTGCAGTGAACCCCCTGCACCCCCTCACCTTGTTTTGCGGCCCCGGTGTCCTCCTGCAATATCTAGGGGGACTTATTCCATCTCCGAGATGGAATTAGTCTCCCATGCAAATGGCCAACCCCAGATGTACAGGATTGACCTCGGAATCAGCCCTGTACATCCAGGGTCAGATTCCCACTCACTCCCCCCATCCTCGCTCCTCCTGTGGCCCACCCCCTCATGCCCACAAACAGAGCTCCCCGTACAACTTTCCTGTATGTTCGGGGATCTCTGTTTGCAGAATCAGCACCTTGGCATTTAGCGGGGATGGATGTCTGAAATGGACGTGCATCCCTACTAAACGCAAATTCTGTGTGTGTATGTGTGTGTGTGTGTGTGTGTGTGTGTGTGTGTGTGTGTGTGTGTGTGTGTGTGTGTGTGAATTTAGAGTTTTTGTAATGAACACAAAAAAGTTGCCTTCCAAATGTTACAGCAGTACAAGGAGAAGTACTGCTACTCCTACTCCTACTTCTCATTAGAGGGTCGCCCCCAAATTTGCAGATGACACAAAACTAGTTAAAGTTGTTAAAACCCAAGAGGATTGTGGAAAATTGCAAGAGATTCTTGATAAATTGGAAGACTGGGCATCTAAATGGCAGATGAAATTTAATGTGGACAAGTGCAAAGTTATGCACCTAGGAAAGAACAACCCAAACTATGGTTACACGATACAAGGTTCCACATTAGGAGCCACCACCCAGGAAAAAGATTTAGGCGTCATTGTGGATAACATGTTAAAACCCTCGGCCCAGTGTGCAGAGGCGGCCAAGAGAGCAAATAGAATGCTAGGTATCATAAGGAAAGGAATGGAAAGTCAAACAAAGGATATTATAATGCCTCTATATCGTTCCATGGTGAGACCGCACCTTGAATATTGTGTGCAATTCTGGTCACCGTATCTTAAAAAGGATATAGCGTTATTAGAAAAGGTACAGAGAAGAGCCACCAAAATGGTAAAGGGGATGGAAGGATACTCCTATGAAGAAAGGCTAAAAAGGTTAGGGCTCTTTAACCTGGAAAAGAGACGACTGAGGGGAGATATGATAGAAGTCTATAAATTAATGAACGGAGTGGAACGGGTAAACGTAGATCGATTGTTTACGTTATCAGAATATAGAAAGACTAGGGGACATGCAATGAAGCTACAGGGTAAACTATTTAAGACTAATAAAAGAAAATATTTTTTCACTCAACGTGTAATCAAACTCTGGAATTTGTTACCGGAGGATGTAGTAAAAGCTGTTAGTGTAGCTGGGTTTAAAAAAGGTTTGGACAAGTTCCTGGAGGAAAGGTCCATAAACTATTATTAAGAAGGGACCCAGGATATCAATGCTTGACCCAGTACAAGCATTGTGGAACCTGTGTCTTTTGGGGAAACTGCTAGGTACGTATGACCTAGATTGGCCACTGTTGGAAACAGGATACTGGGCTTGATGGACCTTGGTCTGACCCAGTATGGTATATCTTATGTTCTTATATGTTCTAATACACCAGGCTCCTGGCAGCAGCAGTGCCAGGTATGGCCTCCCCTTTCTGGAACACAAACGCAGTAAAGCTCCCAAGAATTAGTACAAAATAGTCATAGGCAGTCCCATGCACACAGTGCACGAAAAGCCACAGTCTTATCTTTTACAATCCACAGTGTTACTCAGCTACACAGGTTAACTGGCAGTGCAGCCGCCCTTCCCTTCCCCCCTTCAGGTTCTGTATGAGCTTGTTGAACCTGCCCCAGGGCTAAAGCATTCACTGTTCTGGAAACAGTACCTCCATGGATTCCAGATGATTGTCCTCCTTGTACTCTTGAGCTTCCATGGGTTCCTCCTGCATGAGTTCACAGCCTCCTTCCCTAGGGATCTTTTCTAGGGCGTGGCCTGCTCCAACCTCCCCCTTCCAGCCTCCCTTGGGTTCCAAAGAGTATTGCCTAGTGAGCCAGGGAAACTGAGCCAGCTCAGGATCCTGATAAGGCTCGATGAACTGGCTCTGCTCCTTCCTAGCAGGGGACATTGAGGAAAGCTCCTCCCCTCTGGAGGCCAGGCCTGGGTTCTATGGTATCTTCCTCTGCTTTGTTATCCAGCGGATCACTACAGCACCCATCTGTATGTCTGTTGTATGTGTAGGTCTGTTTTGTTTCTATATACATGCACACGCTATATCTCAGCATGTTTGTATGTGCGCATGTGTCTTTGTGTGTCTGTACATGTATGTTTGTGTGTGTGTTTGCATGCTTGCATCTGGGGCATCTTAGTATGTGTGTGTATGTTTCTATCCACATTGGTTCTCTATATGTCAGCAATGAGTAAAGGAGATGAGATGGGAGGGTGGTTGAAATGAAAACCTGGGGTTAAGGGGTCAGCAGGCAAGGCTAAGCAGCTACAGTGATTAGCCCTGTCCAGATGAAAAGTGGACTCTATGTGACTGTGAAGCAGCTTTTGCACTGTGCAACTGTTGGAACAGCTTTTTTCATAGAATTGTATTGGGCCTTTTTTGGGGGGAGGGGGCTTAATTTCACTTCCATCTCCCACTACACACAAAAATTTAACTTATACAGTGAAGGAACTTTCCCCAGCTCGCATCCTCTCTTCCTACGACTAGATCAGCATTCCGGTGCTTCGCCCCCTAAAGTCTTCCCATTGGCTGTATTCCACCCACAATCTCTGCTGCTAATTACATTGGAGGCAGATAAGGCAGGCCCACTTGTATAAGAGGGAAAATTAGAGAACTGCAGATAGAGGTTTCAATCTCTGAAAAATGTTCAGACATTTATGGGTATGTTTACAAAGCAGCAGTAGCGGCTTCTGAGCGATATCGGAGCCATGGCTCCGATATCGCTCAGAAGCCATTACCGCTGCTTAGTAAACAAACCTCTTAGAACCGTAAAATAGCTAGACAATTGTCAATCCTAACCTTCGGAGAACTGAGCACATCTGTCAACGTCCCTTTATGCTTTGGACCCAAGATATGTTCTTAGTGTAGAGACTACTTGAATTTTGAAACTAGAGGCAGCAGAACCATCCAATGTCTGTACTAGTTATGGTCTGAAATATATGTAATAGGACTGGTACTTCGCAGAATCCCGGGAGATTCCTCCTGCCATTCATCTTTGGATGGCAAAGAATTCCGTGGAGAGTAAAATCCTCATCCAGAGGGAAGGGGCGTCTTTGGTCTCTAGCCATCATACCAATATGATGTAGTTATGTGTTTGCCCCAAAATGGGGCAAGTGTCTCTGACTCCTAGCCAGAGTACATCATCTACCTAAGAAAAGGATCTGCAGCTACCACCCTAACCAGCCAAGAAAAAGGTTACCAGATAGCCACAATTTTCAGCGATTGTCCCTGATTTTAAAGTTGTGTCCCTGACTCCCACCTCTCCGGAAGCCTCCTGTCCAAGATTGCATCAATGGAGACAGAGGGGTAGAAAAAAAATGATTTTCAATGTCTTGATTTGAATATGTCGGTTATTAGAACTTACATCCATTGTCTCTGTATTTTGCACAGTACGGGGGAAATGCATCACTGTTTCTGTTTCTCTCTCAATTTGTCTGCTTGGAAGTGATATTATTGTTGTCATGGGACGGAAGGGGAGGCAAGGTACAGTAGTAGCGTCTCTTTCCTCCTTCATGCTTGTTGCTCAAACCTAGAGCTAAGGGGCCCTGTCCTCCTCCACCTCCCCACCACACTTTAGATAAGTGCCCCAGATCTGCCTGCAACAAATCTGGCAACCTTAGCTACGAAGATCTACAAGCGACTTGGGGGCCACTGAACATATATGGGTGGGGGTAGGGGTGCTCAGCCTGAAGTCGAGGGTTCTTTAGTCTTTATTTTTACACTTCCTGAAGGAATTGGCAATGAACACTACCAGGTGAAAAAAAATCAACAAATAATGAGAAGAAAGGGCGTGCAGGCAAATTTTGTTTGAGGTTTCTTTTTTGTTTTCAGGTTTTTTCATTGTATTTTGTATTGTTTTAATAAATATTCAAATTCACAGTGAGAGGCTAGTCTTAAACCAGTGGCCTTTGGCACACAAGGCAGGCAACTGAGGGGTGGATCTAGCCAGACTGCTTTATTACTAGCAATCTTCTTTGCTGTTTCATGATTGGCCCAAAGTTTGTCTGCTTTGCAGCTGCATGGAAAATACTAACTGGGTTTTATGTCTTGGCAATCTATTAAGGGCATAGAGTAACATGCAGACTTTCAGTTGAATTAATCGCACAACAAAGGAGCGGAAAGAGACCATAGATAAGAAAGCTTTATTTGTTAATATTTACATAATTCAGTCAGAAGACAGCTCTGGTACTGTATGGAAAAAGCTAAGTGGATTGTTTTTGCCTTGTGAATCTATTGACGCCTGTTGTAGAGATTTACTTCAAAGATTTTTCTTTTGCCATGTTCTTGTGCCAGAAATTCTGTGAAACTACATCTAAGTATGCTATCAGAGACATTTTCCAAGCCTAATCTAGATCCTACTTGTCCAACTAGTGATCAACAAGGATCTGAATTAAGCTCGGTAAATATCTCTGATGTTTAAATCAACTGAAATTAAAAAGGTTGAAGGTAACCACTTCCACAAAAGAGAAGCCAATCACACAACAAAAGAGCAGAAGGAGACCGTGGATGGGTTGCCCGGATTGCTGGGAAACTAACTGGACAGTGGGATATTCATCCACTGCCCAGTTAGCTTCTAGAGCGCACATTAGGCCAGCCTTTACTGCGCCTGACTTGCATTGTGTGTCGATAATCGGACAGTGGCTCAATATCGCTGCTGCCAAGTAGGTGACATCCCTGGCATGCCCGATGATAACCAGTTAGCATTGCAGCATACAGCAGCACCACCCATGGTTATTAAGTGGCATTAACCATGACAAGGGCATTAACAGCTCACAGGTGTGCTAACCATGTTAATCCCTTTGAATATCCATGCCGACCCCCCCTCCATTTTTAAGTGAAGCACAGTTTTTAAGTACTTGCAGTTGAGTAAGCTTTCTTAGCAAGTAGGTACATCTCTGCCATAGGATCCCTGAAAACAGAGCGTAGCCTCTTGAACTTTGCACGGCTTTCATCAGTAGATAAAAGGTTGTTCCTGATACCTGCATACCATAGCAATAGTCTGTTGACAGCTACTTCTATACTAAGCCATCTAGTATGAACATGTTTTAGAATCTGTCTATACTCAACATTAGAGAACGTACCAAACTCTGCCAAGAACAACTTTTGCTTTGTGCTTTTATCAAAGTAATAATAGCAATCAATGCATAAATCTTCAACATCAAACCCTGACATTTTAGAAAACTGTGTATCCCCAGCAACAGCAGCATTGTTGACGATGTGGTATGGGCACACATGCATTCTTACTATGAACTTCTCTCTTAACGGAATTATTCTTATCCATGTTTACGCTGCCATTGTTTACAGAAACCCAACATAGTTTTCCCATCCTATCTCATTCAATCACATTCTTTCAGCAATTTTGTTAAATATTGCTTTTGCAGTGCTTGCGGTAATGCCTGTCCTAAGACACACGTCAAGTAATTGTATTGTTACAAGAGGTTTCCAGATATCAAAGATCCTAATTGTAAGTGGATTTGTATTTCGCAGCCTGAGTCCTTGGATTCATCAACAGAAAGAGAAAAGGCTTTAGTCTTCATGTGCTGCACAAGGCACTCTTGGTAATACGGAGCAATAGCACGACTCAACACACAAATTGAATTGGTTCTTGAAGATGCATAATGCTGCATGATCCGGCTTGATGGACCTTGGTCTGACCCAGTATGGCATATCTTATGTTCTTATGTTCATAAATTATAATGTCTCAGAATCCTTCTATAATTCTTCACAGACCTCTGCTACTTTACAACTTTGAATAATTTTGTGTCATCTTCAAATTTGATCTTGCTCATCATTTCTTTCTCTCTAGATCATTTCTGAATATGTTAAATGAAACAGGTCACAGTAGACTCTTGAGTCACTCCACTATTGACTGTTTTCCATGTCGAAAACGGACCTTTAGTGCTACTCTGTTTAGCCAGTTTCTAATCTACAATAGCACATTTTCATCTATCCCATAATATTTCCATTTCCTGAAGAGTCTCTCTTGAAGGGCTTTGTCAAATGCCTTCTGGAAATCCACATACACTATATCAACTGACTTACTTTCATCTATGTGCTTCCTTACACCTTCTAAAAAAATCCATTAAATTGGTAAGGGAAGATTTTCCATTGTCAAACCCATGCTGACTTGTTTTCATTAAGCTGTATCAGTCTGTATGGTCTATAATTTTGTTTTTTAGAATAGCTTCTATCATTTCACCTGAACAGACATAAAGCTCACCATTCTGTAGTTTCCTGGATCACTTATGGTGCGTTTTTAAAAATATGGATTTGATCACATAGCCAATTATGCAAAGAAAATAAACTAGCAAATGTATAAAAAATATATCATGTGTGTGAATAGACCATGAAAATAAAGAAGAGAGAGCCGAGAATCCAAATCATAGGAAAATGGAAAGAAAGAAAAAGAGAGAAAGGAAAAAGGGTAGGTGCTAAGTCCCAAACTAACCAAAGGTCCCTTAGCCAAATGACAAAAACTGGGAACAGAAGCACTGGCAAGTTAGATGCAAGGCATTGATAAAGCAGGCAAAGTGAGAAGCTTGCTGTGACAGCAAAACCATCCAATAAAAACGTTTTCAAGTACATTCGTGGCAAAAAAACTGTGAGTCAGTTTGACCATTAGATGATAGAGGGGTAAAAGGGGCACAAAGAGGGGACGAGGCTATAGCGAAGAGACTGAGTGAATTCTTTACTGAGGAAGATGTAGGGATGTTACCCATGACAGAAATGGTATTTAAAGGTGATGACGCAGAAGAATTGAAAGCAATATCGATACAAAGGGAAGATGGATTACAACTATTTGATAAACTGAAGAGTAACAAATCACTTGGACCAGATCTTGGTTGCTGCTGCCAATGGTGTAGAAAGAATTGAAATATGAGATTGCAGACCTACTATTAGTAATCTGTGAACTATCATTAAAATCATCTGAAATACCTGAAGATTGGAGGATGGCCAATGAAACGCCAATTTTTAAAAAGGGTTCCAGGGTTGATCTGGGAAACTACAGACCGGTGAGCCTGAAGTAAGTACCATTAAAAATAGTAGAAATTATTATAAAGAACAAAATTACTGAACAAGTAGATAGTCATGGCTTAATGGGAGACAGTCAACATTGCTTTAGACAAGGAAGGCCTTGTCTTACTAATCTGTTATGTTTTTTGAAGCTGTGAATAAACAGGTGGACAAAGGTGAGTCAGTTGATATAGTGTATCTGGATTTTCAAAAAGCCTTTGACAAAGTCCCTCATGAGAGACTCTTGGTGAAATTAAAAATTCATAAGATAGGAGGCAGTGTACTATTGTGGATCAGGAACTGGATAAAAGATAGAAAGCAGAGGGTAAAGCTAAATGGCCAATTTTCTCAATGGAGAAAGCTGAATAGTGATCTGTGTTACGTCCGCTGCTTTTTAACATATTCGTAAATGAACTGGAAATAGGAATAACACGTGAGGTAATCAAATTTGCAGATAACACAAAACTAATCAAAGTTGTTAAAACCTATGAGGATTGTGAAAAATTGCAAGAGGGCTTTGATAAATTGGAAGACTGGGCATTTAAATGGCAGATAAAATTTAATATGGACAAGTGCAAAGTTAAGCACCTAGGAAAGAAAAACCCAAACTATGGTTACACGATGCAAGATTCCAGATTGGGAACCACCACCCAGGAAAAAGATTTAGGAATCATCGTAGATAGCATGTTGAAACCCAACGCCCAGTGTGCAGCAGCGGCCAAGAGAGCAAATAGAATGTTAGGTATCATTAGGAAAGGAATGGAGAATAAAACAAAGGATATTATAATACCTCTATATTATTCCATAGTGTGACCGCACCTTGAATATTTTGTGCAATTCTGGTCACCGTATCTTTAAAAAAAAAGATATGTTAGAAAAGGTACAGAGAAGAGCCTCCAAAATGGTAAGGGAATGGAAGGATACCCCTAAGAAGAGAGGCTGAAAAGGTTAGGGCTCTTCAACCTGGAAAAGAGATGGCTGAGGGGAGATATGATAGAGGTCTATGAATTAAAGAATGGAGTGGAATGAGTAAACGAAGATCGATTGTTTATGCCATCAAAATATAGAAAGACTAGGGGACATGCAATGAAGCTACAGAGTGACCTATTTAGGACTAATAAAAGAAAATATTTTTTCGCTCTATGTGTAATCAAACTCTGAAATTTGTTACCGAAGGATTTAGTAAAAGCTGTTATTGTAGCCGGGTTTAAAAAAGGTTTGAGCAAGTTTCTGGTGGAAAAGTCCATAAACCATTATTAAAGGGGACCCGGGATATCCACTCTTATCCCAGTACAAGCATTGTGGAATCTGTGTCTTTTGGGGCGACTGCTAGGTACTTATGACCTAGATTGGCCACTATTCGAAACAAGATACTGGGCTTGATCATTTATTTAGCAGCATTTAGCTCATCCCTTTCCAGTTGTAGATCAAGGTGAGTTACAATCAGGTATTGCAGATATTTTACAATCTAAGGTTGCACCTGAGGCAATGGAAGGTTAAGTGACTTGCCCAAGGTCACAAGAAGTGTCATTAGGATTTGAACGTTGGTCTTTCTGATCCTAGATTGCCGTCCTAACCACTAGGCTACTCCTCCACTCCTCCACTCCATGCCCCTAACTAACTGGTCTTCCATTTTTTTCAGGGCAGGCTCATTCAGCACTGATTTTTACCCTCTATTGGGTAATTTTCTATGAAGATGCTTATGTGAAAAGTTCAAAAAGGAACCTGTTTAATAAAGGCAACATAGGCACTCATAGCCACTTCCGGTAGCACACGACTTCGTATGCAGCATTTTACACCTGCTCCAAAGATGATGTCAATTTGTGTGTGTGTAGTTGATGTATTTACCTCCTTATATTATAAAATATGCATCTACGTTGCAACTTCACTTTTGCTCCACCAAGGCTGGCGCTACTTTTAGATGAACTGGGCAATTGTCTAGAGGGCCAATGGTCAGAGGGCAGCCAGTTGCCGCCATTGCTGCCCCTTTCGAGGACCTTCAGCGGCAGAAATTACTTCCATCAGCCCCACAACACTTACCAAAACCTTCGGCACTGCGGAGCTGCTTGAGTTTTCACCCCCTCCGATGCACAATGCCGACTTTCTGTTTGTGTGGGGGCAGAATCAGCTGGACCAGCATCTTCTGCTCTCAAGCAAAATGAAGTCAGCATCATGCACTGGAGGGGTAGAAACACAAACAACCTCAGAGTGACGGAGGTTTAGGCAAGTACTATGTGGGGTTCTTTGAAGTCCTTCTCACCCTGCAGGTCCTGGAGATGGACGACAGTGGTGGTAATGGAGGCAGAGGTGGGAGCAAGGAAACTTGAAGAATGAGTTTCAACTAGGGTGCTTCTGATTTTCCTACACAGGGTCTTTATATTTGTTGCTGGTTGAACACATTGTTAATATGCAAAAAAAACATTTGTTTTTCAAGGTATGTAAAATTACTTAAGAAGTTTCTAGAATCTGCAGAGAGATACTTCATGAAAGGAGAAAGGGTGAACTACTACGTTTTTACTGACCGTCCCGATGATGTGAAAGCTCTCAATCTAGAAATCATCAGATCCATGAAGATTATCATAGTTCCTAAATACGCTAATAGGGACCAAATGATTCTGAGCAGGATGGAGGTCCTCAAAAATCAAACTGAACAGTTATTTCAGAAGGAAGTAGACTACATTGTCAGTTTAGATGTGGACATGTTGATATTGAATCATATAGGAGTGGAGATCCTTGGGGAGTTGGTGGGCACGATTCATGCTGGATATTACCATAGCCCACGCAAACCTTTTCCATATGAAAGACGCCCAGCTTCTCAAGCTTTTATTCCTGAGGATGAAGGAGATTTTTACTACCAGGGAAATTTCTTTCTTGGGACAGTGCAGAGGATCCACCACTTGACAAAAGTATGTCATGAAGCCATCATGACAGACAAAGCCAACGGCATTCAAGCTGTGTTCTTTGAACAGAGTCATTTGAATAAGTATCTTCTCTATCATAAACCCACAAAGTTGTTGTCCCCTGAGTACGTTTGGAGCATCTACCATGGGATCTCAAAGGACATACAGATTCAACGGGTGCTCCACGGGGATAAAACATTTTAAAAAGTTTATATACAATGAAATGATCCTTTTATTATGTTTTTTAACCCAATGTGTTGGAAAGAATTTTGCATAAGGGAATTAGAAAGCCTGTCTCTCAGGGCAAGATAATTCTAAAAATGAATGGAGTAGATGAAACTTGGAATGGGGGAAAAACCGGTGGAAAAAAACACATTGAGTTTGTAAATGGACCAGTATGGAATGGAGGTTCCAGAGAAATAAGCACCCCAAAAAAATGATCCCATACATTTTGATGGAAGAAGGAGCTTTACCTTCTGCAATATCCTCTATATATGTATTTATGTATATATGTAAATGAACTCCCCCATAGCTAAGAAGTGTTAACTCTGTATGATGTGCTTTTCTGACAATCTGTATGTAAACAAAATTTGTACCTGCCTTGATTCGGCAGTTTCACAATAGTAATCCTACCCGCTTCTGATCGCTGGAAGGAGCGGGCTACAAATGCTTGCTAAATAAAATAAAATAAAATATAGAAACATAGATACAGTAATACACAGCAGTTCCTAAATACTGCTCACCCAAAAATCTACCTCCCCAACCTGGCCACAACTACCCCTGCACCTATCCTAACTCCAATACATACCATCCAACTCCTCCAGAATTATCCCCATCCCCAGCACCTACCATCCCACCTACTCCACTCAAAAAATTATTCTCCACAGGTATATTTCCACCTACCACAGCCCCGCAAGACTATTCCAGTTTCCTATTCTTATCATCCCCACCTACCTGCAACAACTACCTCCCCACTTACCCCATTCCCAAATCATGCTCCTCACAAGTATTCCCCCACCTACTATATCCCCAAAGTACACTTTACACCCCTAAAACTGCCCCACCTTCACCAGCCATAAATCTACCCCACCCACTACAACAATTCCACATCTCTCCCACCTGAAAACTCCCCCCACACTCCCCCCACCTACCCCATCCCCCCAAACTATTCCATCTCCCAATTGTACTCATGCCATCTTCTAAACCTATCTCCAAACCTCACAGCTATACCATCTACTCTCCATCCACAAAACTACCCTTTCCACCTACTCCACCCTGCAAAACTACCTTCATAACCCCCTTCCACACTCACAACGATCCCACGTATCTCACCTCCCCCTCTCATACGACCTTACACCTTTTGTGGATAGAAACTTCGATAAAGAGAAAAATAACAGTTTGGGAAGTACCTCCATCCTACACAAACATACCTCCACCAGCCTCTACAATTATCCCCCACTTCCCCTTATTATCTCCCTACCAACCATAACATCCCAACTTCCTCTTCACTTCCCCACCCACTCCCTCAACTACACTCTACTTAATCCATGTCCTCCCCATAACTTCCTATCCCCCGTTCCCCCTCCCCACACACAGTAGTGCTCAATATACTACACACACACACACAAAGGGAGGCATTTTTTAAGGGGTGCAGTTTGTGGGGTGGTACAGAGGTTGCGAGGGAATACTTTAAAGGATTGGGGCAGTATGTGGAGTGGTGCAGCAGCTTTGTGGAGGCAGCTTGCAGAAGCTTGTTTATTGAGGTGGGGCAGTTTGCAGTGTGGTGGGACAGTTCTGAGAGTATAGCTTTTGGGAGTGGGATAGTGTGCATGGTGATGAGGCAGTGGTGTGGGCTATTTTTTGGGGGGTGGGGACATTTAGTTCACTGGTTATGAAGGATTATTTTGGGGAAGGCAGTATGCAGTATGGTGGGGGGGGGAGTCAATTTTTGCTGGTTGGGCAGTTCGGGGAGTTGACAGAGTAGAAGCAGGGAGGGGCAGTTTGAAGAAAGGAAGTGTCTAACTGTAGGTAAGTTTCTGCACTGTAAAAGCTGAAACTCCTTCTCCCACAGAAATTTATTGGACTGTTTTTCGAGGGGCCTTATTTCTCTGGAACCTCCATTTTCAAACTCCGTGGGGTATGTTTACAAAACGTTAACAATTGTCATTGCCATTTCATCCATGGAAATAAAAGGGTCGTGAGCACTTAAGGCACTTTAATGAAGTTAATACGCGTCAAAACCTTTCATAAACATGCCCCATGTGTCTTTTTACACATGTCAATCTTCATCCCATTCTGTTCAATTTTTGGAGAATTGTTTTGCCCCCACATAGTCAGATAGACCGGCATTCTCAGCCCGTTTTCTATAACTCTTTCCAACCTCCATTGAGTTGGAACAAATGGAAAGGGAAGAAATGTTTTCAGAAGGTTTGGACCACTTTTACTGTTACATTTTTGTACTTCATGGGTGCTGAGCGCAAATCCTAGTGTGTGTTAAGTGCAAAGCCTCCATCCACTGTAACGGTTGGAGGCATGACCAGCATGTTCCTGACAGTTAACATGGTACTATTACAGGCGTGCACATTTCCACCTATTGAGGTGCACCTGCAATAACTGAAACATTGAAAGCACGTAATATTTCCTCCCACACTAACTGCAATTTTGTTGCATTTATTTGTAATGTTTTGGGGTTTTTTAAATTGTTAGTGCCATATGTCCTTTTAGTCTTTGTGTACTGTCATTTTTTATTTGCTTTTTGTTGTTTAAATATAGCAATGTAATTTTGTTATTTTGTATGCCTACTGAAGTTTTTTAAATTTAGTGATATAATTTGTAGTAAATACATCTGATTTATCCATTGAACATGTATTAAAGACAACATGCAGCTTATTCACTCTTAAATTTTTTCCAACTGGAGATCCTCAAAAAATGTGAAGTATATATTTCCTTTATTTAATAAGAAAGTTAGCAAGAACTTTCAGAAAAAAAACAGCTACCACTGATATAGAGGCCAATTCATAGATGTGCGTCCCTAGGCCGTCCAGAAGCTGGGCTAGATGGCCCCATGGGAGCAGAACCATGGCATAAGGCTGGGATGTCCAAAATGTGCCCCGATTCAGGCACCCTGGACATCCTGCACTTATCCGGCTAGCCCAGCCAGGCTCCTGCATGGAACAGCGGTGGAATGGCGTTCCATTGCCATGCCAATGTGGCGCCAAGCTGGAGCCAGAATCAACGTCAGACTGTCAAAATCTTCTTTCCCTGCAGCCCAACCCCCAGTTGGACCTACTGTGGCCAGGGAAAGGCTGCAGTGAACCCCCTGCACCCCTCACCTTGTTTTGCGGCCCCGGTGTCCTCCTGCAATATCTAGGGGGACTTATTCCATCTCCGAGATGGAATTAGTCTCCCATGCAAATGGCCAACCCCAGATGTACAGGATTGACCTCGGAATCAGCCCTGTACATCCAGGGTCAGATTCCCACTCACTCCCCCCATCCTCGCTCCTCCTGTGGCCCACCCCCTCATGCCCACAAACAGAGCTCCCCGTACAACTTTCCTGTATGTTCGGGGATCTCTGTTTGCAGAATCAGCACCTTGGCATTTAGCGGGGATGGATGTCTGAAATGGACGTGCATCCCTACTAAACGCAAATTCTGTGTGTGTATGTGTGTGTGTGTGTGTGTGTGTGTGTGTGTGTGTGTGTGTGTGTGAATTTAGAGTTTTTGTAATGAACACAAAAAAGTTGCCTTCCAAATGTTACAGCAGTAGAAGGAGAAGTACTGCTACTCCTACTCCTACTTCTCATTAGAGGGTCGCCCCCAAATTTGCAGATGACACAAAACTAGTTAAAGTTGTTAAAACCCAAGAGGATTGTGGAAAATTGCAAGAGATTCTTGATAAATTGGAAGACTGGGCATCTAAATGGCAGATGAAATTTAATGTGGACAAGTGCAAAGTTATGCACCTAGGAAAGAACAACCCAAACTATGGTTACACGATACAACGTTCCACATTAGGAGCCACCACCCAGGAAAAAGATTTAGGCGTCATTGTGGATAACATGTTAAAACCCTCGGCCCAGTGTGCAGCGGCGGCCAAGAGAGCAAATAGAATCCTAGGTATCATAAGGAAAGGAATGGAAAGTCAAACAAAGGATATTATAATGCCTCTATATCGTTCCATGGTGAGACCGCACCTTGAATATTGTGTGCAATTCTGGTCACCGTATCTTAAAAAGGATATAGCGTTATTAGAAAAGGTACAGAGAAGAGCCACCAAAATGGTAAAGGGGATGGAAGGATACTCCTATGAAGAAAGGCTAAAAAGGTTAGGGCTCTTTAACCTGGAAAAGAGACAACTGAGGGGAGATATGATAGAAGTCTATAAATTAATGAACGGAGTGGAACGGGTAAACGTAGATCGATTGTTTACGTTATCAGAATATAGAAAGACTAGGGGACATGCAATGAAGCTACAGGGTAAACTATTTAAGACTAATAAAACGTGTAATCAAACTCTGGAATTTGTTACCGGAGGATGTAGTAAAAGCTGTTAGTGTAGCTGGGTTTAAAAAAGGTTTGGACAAGTTCCTGGAGGAAAGGTCCATAAACTATTATTAAGAAGGGACCCAGGATATCAAAGCTTGACCCAGTACAAGCATTGTGGAACCTGTGTCTTTTGGGGAAACTGCTAGGTACGTATGACCTAGATTGGCCACTGTTGGAAACAGGATACTGGGCTTGATGGACCTTGGTCTGACCCAGTATGGTATATCTTATGTTCTTATATGTTCTAATACACCAGGCTCCTGGCAGCAGCAGTGCCAGGTATGGCCTCCCCTTTCTGGAACACAAACGCAGTAAAGCTCCCAAGAATTAGTACAAAATAGTCATAGGCAGTCCCATGCACACAGTGCACGAAAAGCCACAGTCTTATCTTTTACAATCCACAGTGTTACTCAGCTACACAGGTTAACTGGCAGTGCAGCCGCCCTTCCCTTCCCCCCTTCAGGTTCTGTATGAGCTTGTTGAACCTGCCCCAGGGCTAAAGCATTCACTGTTCTGGAAACAGTACCTCCATGGATTCCAGATGATTGTCCTCCTTGTACTCTTGAGCTTCCATGGGTTCCTCCTGCATGAGTTCACAGCCTCCTTCCCTAGGGATCTTTTCTAGGGCGTGGCCTGCTCCAACCTCCCCCTTCCAGCCTCCCTTGGGTTCCAAAGAGTATTGCCTAGTGAGCCAGGGAAACTGAGCCAGCTCAGGATCCTGATGCGGCTCGATGGACTGGCTCTGCTCCTTCCTAGCAGGGGACATTGAGGAAAGCTCCTCCCCTCTGGAGGCCAGGCCTGGGTTCTATGGTATCTTCCTCTGCTTTGTTATCCAGCGGATCACTACAGCACCCATCTGTATGTCTGTTGTATGTGTAGGTCTGTTTTGTTTCTATATACATGCACACGCTATATCTCAGCATGTTTGTATGTGCGCATGTGTCTTTGTGTGTCTGTACATGTATGTTTGTGTGTGTGTTTGCATGCTTGCATCTGGGGCATCTTAGTATGTGTGTGTATGTTTCTATCCACATTGGTTCTCTATATGTCAGCAATGAGTAAAGGAGATGAGATGGGAGGGTGGTTGAAATGAAAACCTGGGGTTAAGGGGTCAGCAGGCAAGGCTAAGCAGCTACAGTGATTAGCCCTGTCCAGATGAAAAGTGGACTCTATGTGACTGTGAAGCAGCTTTTGCACTGTGCAACTGTTGGAACAGCTTTTTTCATAGAATTGTATTGGGCCTTTTTTGGGGGGAGGGGGCTTAATTTCACTTCCATCTCCCACTACACACAAAAATTTAACTTATACAGTGAAGGAACTTTCCCCAGCTCGCATCCTTCCTTCCTACGACTAGATCAGCATTCCGGTGCTTCGCCCCCTAAAGTCTTCCCATTGGCTGTATTCCACCCACAATCTCTGCTGCTAATTAAATTGGAGGCAGATAAGGCAGGCCCACTTGTATAAGAGGGAAAATTAGAGAACTGCAGATAGAGGTTTCAATCTCTGAAAAATGTTCAGACATTTATGGGTATGTTTACAAAGCAGCAGTAGCGGCTTCTGAGCGATATCGGAGCCGTGGCTCCGATATCGCTCAGAAGCCATTACCGCTGCTTAGTAAACAAACCTCTTAGAACCGTAAAAATAGCTAGACAATTGTCAATCCTAACCTTCGGAGAACTGAGCACATCTGTCAACGTCCCTTTATGCTTTGGACCCAAGATATGTTCTTAGTGTAGAGACTACTTGAATTTTGAAACTAGAGGCAGCAGAACCATCCAATGTCTGTAAGAGTTATGGTCTGAAATATATGTAATAGGACTGGTACTTCGCAGAATCCCGGGAGATTCCTCCTGCCATTCATCTTTGGATGGCAAAGAATTCCGTGGAGAGTAAAATCCTCATCCAGAGGGAAGGGGCGTCTTTGGTCTCTAGCCATCATACCAATATGATGTAGTTATGTGTTTGCCCCAAAATGGGGCAAGTGTCTCTGACTCCTAGCCAGAGTACATCATCTACCTAAGAAAAGGATCTGCAGCTACCACCCTAACCAGCCAAGAAAAAGGTTACCAGATAGCCACAATTTTCAGCGATTGTCCCTGATTTTAAAGTTGTGTCCCTGACTCCCACCTCTCCGGAAGCCTCCTGTCCAAGATTGCATCAATGGAGACAGAGGGGTAGAAAAAAAATGATTTTCAATGTCTTGATTTGAATATGTCGGTTATTAGAACTTACATCCATTGTCTCTGTATTTTGCACAGTACGGGGGAAATGCATCACTGTTTCTGTTTCTCTCTCAATTTGTCTGCTTGGAAGTGATATTATTGTTGTCATGGGACGGAAGGGGAGGCAAGGTACAGTAGTAGCGTCTCTTTCCTCCTTCATGCTTGTTGCTCAAACCTAGAGCTAAGGGGCCCTGTCCTCCTCCACCTCCCCACCACACTTTAGATAAGTGCCCCAGATCTGCCTGCAACAAATCTGGCAACCTTAGCTACGAAGATCTACAAGCGACTTGGGGGCCACTGAACATATATGGGTGGGGATAGGGGTGCTCAGCCTGAAGTCGAGGGTTCTTTAGTCTTTATTTTTACACTTCCTGAAGGAATTGGCAATGAACACTACCAGGTGAAAAAAAATCAACAAATAATGAGAAGAAAGGGCGTGCAGGCAAATTTTGTTTTGAGGTTTCTTTTTTGTTTTCAGTTTTTTCATTGTATTTTGTATTGTTTTAATAAATATTCAAATTCACAGTGAGAGGCTAGTCTTAAACCAGTAGCCTTTGGCACACAAGGCAGGCAACTGAGGGGTGGATCTAGCCAGACTGCTTTATTACTAGCAATCTTCTTTCCTGTTTCATGATTGGCCCAAAGTTTGTCTGCTTTGCAGCTGCATGGAAAATACTAACTGGGTTTTATGTCTTGGCAATCTATTAAGGGCATAGAGTAACATGCAGACTTTCAGTGGAATTAATCGCACAACAAAGGAGAGGAAAGAGACCATAGATAAGAAAGCTTTATTTGTTAATATTTACATAATTCAGTCAGAAGACAGCTCTGGTACTGTATGGAAAAAGCTAAGTGGATTGTTTTTGCCTTGTGAATCTATTGACGCCTGTTGAAGAGATTTACTTCAAAGATTTTTCTTTTGCCATGTTCTTGTGCCAGAAATTCTGTGAAACTACATCTAAGTATGCTATCAGAGACATTTTCCAAGTCTAATCTAGATCCTACTTGTCCAACTAGTGATCAACAAGGATCTGAATTAAGCTCGGTAAATATCTCTGATGTTTAAATCAACTGAAATTAAAAAGGTTGAAGGTAACCACTTCCACAAAAGAGAAGCCAATCACACAACAAAAGAGCAGAAGGAGACCGTGGATGGGTTGCCCGGATTGCTGGGAAACTAACTGGTCAGTGGGATATTCATCCACTGCCCAGTTAGCTTCTAGAGCGCACATTAGGCCAGCCTTTACTGCGCCTGACTTGCATTGTGTGTCGATAATCGGACAGTGGCTCAATATCGCTGCTGCCAAGTAGGTGACATCCCTGGCATGCCCCGATGATAACCAGTTAGCATTGCAGCATACAGCAGCACCACCCATGGTTATTAAGTGGCATTAACCATGACAAGGGCATTAACAGCTCACAGGTGTGCTAACCATGTTAATCCCTTTGAATATCCATGCCGACCCCCCCTCCATTTTTAAGTGAAGCACAGTTTTTAAGTACTTGCAGTTGAGTAAGCTTTCTTAGCAAGTAGGTACATCTCTGCCATAGGATCCCTGAAAACAGAGCGTAACCTGTTGAACTTTGCACGACTTTCATCAGTAGATAAAAGGTTGTTCCAGATACCTGCATGCCATAGCAATAGTCTGTTGACAGCTACATCTATACTAAGCCATCTAGTATGAACATGTTTTAGAATCTGTCTATACTCAACATTAGAGAACGTACCAAACTCTGCCAAGAACAACTTTTGCTTTGTGCTTTTATCAAAGTAATAATAGCAATCAATGCATAAATCTTCAACATCAAATCCTGACATTTTAGAAAACTGTGTATCCCCAGCAACAGCAGCATTGTTGACGATGTGGTATGGGCACACATGCATTCTTACTATGAACTTCTCTCTTAACGGAATTATTCTTATCCATGTTTACGCTGCCATTGTTTACAGAAACCCAACATAGTTTTCCCATCCTATCTCATTCAATCACATTCTTTCAGCAATTTTGTTAAATATTGCTTTTGCAGTGCCTGCGGTAATGCCTGTCCTAAGACACACGTCAAGTAATTGTATTGTTACAAGACGTTTCCAGATATCAAAGATCCTAACTGTAAGTGGATTTGTATTTCGCAGCCTGAGTCCTTGGATTCATCAACAGAAAGAGAAAAGGCTTTAGTCTTCATGTGCTGCACAAGGCACTCTTGGTAATACGGAGCAATAGCACGACTCAACACACAAATTGAATTGGTTCTTGAAGATGCATAATGCTACATGATCCGGCTTGATGGACCTTGGTCTGACCCAGTATGGCATATCTTATGTTCTTATGTTCATAAATTATAATGTCTCAGAATCCTTCTATAATTCTTCACAGACCTCTGCTACTTTACAACTTTGAATAATTTTGTGTCATCTTCAAATTTGATCTTGCTCATCATTTCTTTCTCTCTAGATCATTTCTGAATATGTTAAATGAAACAGGTCACAGTAGACTCTTGAGTCACTCCACTATTGACTCTTTTCCATGTCGAAAAGGGACCTTTAGTGCTACTCTGTTTAGCCAGTTTCTAATCTACAATAGCACATTTTCATCTATCCCATAATATTTCCATTTCCTGAAGAGTCTCTCTTGAAGGGCTTTGTCAAATGCCTTCTGGAAATCCACATACACTATATCAACTGACTTACTTTCATCTATGTGCTTCCTTACACCTTCTAAAAAATCCATTAAATTGGTAAGGGAAGATTTTCCATTGTCAAACCCATGCTGACTTGTTTTCATTAAGCTGTATCAGTCTGTATGGTCTATAATTTTGTTTTTTAGAATAGCTTCTATCATTTCACCTGAACAGACATAAAGCTCACCATTCTGTAGTTTCCTGGATCACTTATGGTGCCGTTTTTAAAAATATGGATTTGATCACATACCCAATTATGCAAAGAAAATAAACTAGCAAATGTATAAAAAATATATCATGTGTGTGAATAGACCATGAAAATAAAGAAGAGAGAGCCGAGAATCCAAATCATAGGAAAATGGAAAGAAAGAAAAAGAGAGAAAGAGAGAAAGGAAAAAGGGTAGGTGCTAAGTCCCAAACTAACCAAAGGTCCCTTAGCCAAATGACAAAAACTGGGAACAGAAGCACTGGCAAGTTAGATGCAAGGCATTGATAAAGCAGGCAAAGTGAGAAGCTTGCTGTGAAAGCAAAACCATCCAATAAAAACGTTTTCAAGTACATTCGTGGCAAAAAAACTGTGAGTCAGTTTGACCATTAGATGATAGAGGGGTAAAAGGGGCACAAAGAGGGGACGAGGCTATAGCGAAGAGACTGAGTGAATTCTTTACTGAGGAAGATGTAGGGATGTTACCCATGACAGAAATGGTATTTAAAGGTGATGACGCAGAAGAATTGAAAGTAATATCGATACAAAGGGAAGATGGATTACAACTATTTGATAAACTGAAGAGTAACAAATCACTTGGACCAGATCTTGGTTGCTGCTGCCAATGGTGTTGAAAGAATTGAAATATGAGATTGCAGACCTACTATTAGTAATCTGTGAACTATCATTAAAATCATCTGAAATACCTGAAGATTGGAGGATGGCCAATGAAACGCCAATTTTTAAAAAGGGTTCCAGGGTTGATCTGGGAAACTACAGACCGGTGAGCCTGAAGTAAGTACCATTAAAAATAGTAGAAATTATTATAAAGAACAAAATTACTGAACAAGTAGATAGTCATGGCTTAATGGGAGACAGTCAACATTGCTTTAGACAAGGAAGGCCTTGTCTTACTAATCTGTTATGTTTTTTGAAGCTGTGAATAAACAGGTGGACAAAGGTGAGTCAGTTGATATAGTGTATCTGGATTTTCAAAAAGCCTTTGACAAAGTCCCTCATGAGAGACTCTTGGTGAAATTAAAAATTCATAAGATAGGAGGCAGTGTACTATTGTGGATCAGGAACTGGATAAAAGATAGAAAGCAGAGGGTAAAGCTAAATGGCCAATTTTCTCAATGGAGAAAGCTGAATAGTGGAGTACCCCAGGGATCTGTGTTACGTCCGCTGCTTTTTAACATATTCGTAAATGAACTGGAAATAGGAATAACACGTGAGGTAATCAAATTTGCAGATAACACAAAACTAATCAAAGTTGTTAAAACCTATGAGGATTGTGAAAAATTGCAAGAGGGCTTTGATAAATTGGAAGACTGGGCATTTAAATGGCAGATAAAATTTAATATGGACAAGTGCAAAGTTAAGCACCTAGGAAAGAAAAACCCAAACTATGGTTACACGATGCAAGATTCCAGATTGGGAACCACCATCCAGGAAAAAGATTTAGGAATCATCGTAGATAGCATGTTGAAACCCAACGCCCAGTGTGCAGCAGCGGCCAAGAGAGCAAATAGAATGTTAGGTATCATTAGGAAAGGAATGGAGAATAAAACAAAGGATATTATAATACCTCTATATTATTCCATAGTGTGACCGCACCTTGAATATTGTGTGCAATTCTGGTCACCGTATCTTTAAAAAAAAAGATATGTTAGAAAAGGTACAGAGAAGAGCCTCCAAAATGGTAAGGGAATGGAAGGATACCCCTAAGAAGAGAGGCTGAAAAGATTAGGGCTCTTCAACCTGGAAAAGAGATGGCTGAGGGGAGATATGATAGAGGTCTATGAATTATAGAATGGAGTGGAATGAGTAAACGAAGATCGATTGTTTATGCCATCAAAATATAGAAAGACTAGGGGACATGCAATGAAGCTACAGAGTGACCTATTTAGGACTAATAAAAGAAAATATTTTTTCGCTCTATGTGTAATCAAACTCTGAAATTTGTTACCGAAGGATTTAGTTAAAGCTGTTATTGTAGCCGGGTTTAAAAAAGGTTTGAGCAAGTTTCTGGTGGAAAAGTCCATAAACCATTATTAAAGGGGACCCGGGATATCCACTCTTATCCCAGTACAAGCATTGTGGAATCTGTGTCTTTTGGGGCGACTGCTAGGTACTTATGACCTAAATTGGCCACTATTCGAAACAAGATACTGGGCTTGATCATTTATTTAGCAGCATTTAGCTCATCCCTTTCCAGTTGTAGATCAAGGTGAGTTACAATCAGGTATTGCAGATATTTTACAATCTAAGGTTGCACCTGAGGCAATGGAAGGTTAAGTGACTTGCCCAAGGTCACAAGAAGTGTCATTAGGATTTGAACGTTGGTCTTTCTGATCCTAGATTGCCGTCCTAACCACTAGGCTACTCCTCCACTCCTCCACTCCATGCCCCTAACTAACTGGTCTTCCATTTTTTTCAGGGCAGGCTCATTCAGCACTGATTTTTACCCTCTATTGGGTAATTTTCTATGAAGATGCTTATGTGAAAAGTTCAAAAAGGAACCTGTTTAATAAAGGCAACATAGGCACTCATAGCCACTTCCGGTAGCACATGACTTCGTATGCAGCATTTTACACCTGCCCCAAAGATGATGTCAGTTTGTGTGTGTGTAGCTGATGTATTTACCTCCTTCTATTATAAAATATGCATGTACATTGCAACTTCATTTTTGCTCCACCAAGGCTGGCGCTACTTTTAGGTGAACTGGGCAATTGTCTAGAGGGCCAATGGTCAGAGGGCAGCCAGTTGCCGCCATTGCTGCCCCTTTCGAGGACCTTCAGCGGCAGAAATTACTTCCATCAGCCCCACAACACTTACCAAAACCTTCGGCACTGCGGAGCTGCTTGAGTTTTCACCCACTCCGATGCACAATGCCAACTTTCTGTTTGTGTGGGGGCAGAATCAGCTGGACCAGCCTCTTCTGCTCTCAAGCAAAATTAAGTCAGCATCATGCACTGGAGGGGTAGAAACACAAACAACCTCAGAGTGACGGAGGTTTAGGCAAGTACTATGTGGGGTTCTTTGAAGTCCTTCTCACCCTGCAGGTCCTGGAGATGGACGACAGCTGTGGTAATGGAGGGAGAGGTGGGAGCAAGGAAACTTGAAGAATGAGTTTCAACTAGGGTGCTTCTGATTTTTCTACACAGGGTCTTTATATTTGTTGCTGGTTGAACACATTGTTAACATGCAAAAAAAACATTTGTTTTTCAAGGTATGTAAAATTACTTAAGAAGTTTCTAGAATCTGCAGAGAGATACTTCATGAAAGGAGAAAGGGTGAACTACTACGTTTTTACTGACCGTCCCGATGATGTGAAAGCTCTCAATCTAGAAATCATCAGATCCATGAAGATTATCATAGTTCCTAAATACGCTAATTGGGACCAAATGATTCTGAGCAGGATGGAGGTCCTCAAAAATCAAACTGAACAGTTATTTCAGAAGGAAGTAGACTACATTGTCAGTTTAGATGTGGACATGGTGATATTGAATCATATAGGAGTGGAGATCCTTGGGGAGTTGGTGGGCGCGATTCATGCTGGATATTACCATTGCCCACGCAAAATCTTTCCATACGAAAGACGCCCAGCCTCTCAAGCTTTTATTCCTGAGGATGAAGGAGATTTTTACTACCAGGGAAATTTCTTTCTTGGGACGGTGCAGAGGATCCACCACTTGACAAAAGTATGTCATGAAGCCATCATGACAGACAAAGCCAACGGCATTCAAGCTGTGGTCTTTGAAGAGAGTCATTTGAATAAGTATCTTCTCTATCATAAACCCACTAAGTTGTTGTCCCCTGAGTACGTTTGGAGCATCAACCATAGGATCCCAAAGGACATACAGATTCAACGGGTGCTCCACGGGGATAAAACATTTTAAAAAGTTTATATACAATGAAATGATCCTTTTATTATGTTTTTTAACCCAATGTGTTGGAAAGAATTTTGCATAAGGGAATTAGAATGCCTGTCTCTCTCAGGGCAAGATAATTCTAAAAATGAATGGAATAGATGAAACTTGGAATGGGGGAAAAACCGGTGGAAAAAACCACATTGAGTTTGTAAATGGACCAGTATGGAATGGAGGTTCCAGAGAAATAAGCACCCCAAAAAAAATGATCCCATGCATTTTGATGGAAGAAGGAACTTTACCTTCTGCAATATAGAAACATAGATACAGTAATACACAGCAGTTAGAGAACTGCTCACCCAAAAATCTACTCCCCAACCTGGCCACAACTACCCCTGCACCTATCCTAACCCCAATACATACCATCCAACTCCTCCAAAATTATCCCCATCCCCAGCACCTACCATCCCACCTACTCCACTCAAAAAATTATTCTCCACAAATATATTTCCACCTACCACAGCCCCGCAAGACTATTCCAGTTTCCTATTCTTATCATCCCCACCTGCCTGCAACAACTACCTCCCCACTTACCCCATTCCCCCCAAATCATGCTCCTCACAAGTATTCCCCCACATACTATATCCCCAAAGTACACTTTACACATCCAAAAACTGCCCCACCTTCCCCAGCCATAAATCTACCCCACCCACTACAACAATTCCATATCTCTCCCACCTGAAAACTACCCCCACACTCCCCCCACCTACCCCATCCCCCCAAACTATTCCATCTCCCAATTGTACTCATGCCATCTTCTAAAACTATCTCTAACCCTCACAGCTATACCATCTACTCTCCATCCACAAAACTACCCTTTCCACCTACTCCACCCTCCAAAACTACCTTCATAACCCCCTTCCACACTCACAACGATCCCACGTATCTCACCTCCCCCTCTCATACGACCTTACACTTTTTGTGCATAGAAACTTCGATAAAGAGAAAAATAACAGTTTGGGAAGTACCTCCATCCTACACAAACATACCTCCACCAGCCTCTACAATTATCCCCCACTTCCCCTTATTATCTCCCTACCAACCATAACATCCCAACTTCCTCTTCACTTCCCCACCCACTCCCTCAACTACACTCTACTTAATCCATGTCCTCCCCATAACTTCCTATCCCCCGTTCCCCCTCCCCACACACAGTAGTGCTCAATATACTACACACACACACACACACACACACACAAAGGGAGGCATTTTTTAAGGGGTGCAGTTTGTGGGGTGGTACAGAGGTTGCGAGGGAATACTTTAAAGGATTGGGGCGGTATGTGGAGTGGTGCAGCAGTTTTGTGGAGGCAGCTTGCAGAAGCTTGTTTATTGAGGTGGGGCAGTTTGCAGTGTGGTGGGACAGTTCTGAGAGTATAGCTTTTGGGAGTGGGATAGTGTGCATGGTGATGAGGCAGTGGTGTGGGGTATTTTTTGGGGGGTGGGGACATTTAGTTGACTGGTTATGAAGGATTATTTTGGGGAAGGCAGTATGCAGTATGGTGGGGGGGGGGAGTCAATTTTTGCTGGTTGGGCAGTTCGGGGAGTTGACAGAGTAGAAGCAGGGAGGGGCAGTTTGAAGAAAGGAAGTGTCTAACTGTAGGTAAGTTTCTGCACTGTAAAAGCTGAAACTCCTTCTCCCACAGAAATTTATTGGACTGTTTTTCGAGGGGCCTTATTTCTCTGGAACCTCCATTTTCAAACTCCGTGGGGTATGTTTACAAAACGTTAACAATTGTCATTGCCATTTCATCCATGGAAATAAAAGGGTCGTGAGCACTTAAGGCACTTTAATGAAGTTAATACGCGTCAAAACCTTTCATAAACATGCCCCATGTGTCTTTTTACACATGTCAATCTTCATCCCATTCTGTTCAATTTTTGGAGAATTGTTTTGCCCCCACATAGTCAGATAGACCGGCATTCTCAGCCCGTTTTCTATAACTCTTTCCAACCTCCATTGAGTTGGAACAAATGGAAAGGGAAGAAATGTTTTCAGAAGGTTGGACCACTTTTACTGTTACATTTTTGTACTTCATGGGTGCTGAGCGCAAATCCTAGTGTGTGTTAAGTGCAAAGCCTCCATCCACGGTAACGGTTGGAGGCATGACCAGCATGTTCCTGACAGTTAACATGGTACTATTACAGGCGTGCACATTTCCACCTATTGAGGTGCACCTGCAATAACTGAAACATTGAAAGCACGTAATATTTCCTCCCACACTAACTGCAATTTTGTTGCATTTATTTGTAATGTTTTGGGGTTTTTTAAATTGTTAGTGCGATATGTCCTTTTAGTCTTTGTGTACTGTCATTTTTTATTTGCTTTTTGTTGTTTAAATATAGCAATGTAATTTTGTTATTTTGTATGCCAACTGAAGTTTTTTAAATTTAGTGATATAACTTGTAGTAAATACATCTGATTTATCCATTGAACATGTATTAAAGACAACATGCAGCTTATTCACTCTTAAATTTTTCCAACTGGAGATCCCCAAAAAATGTGAAGTATATATTTCCTTTATTTAATAAGAAATTTAGCAAGAACTTTCAGAAAGAAAACAGCTACCACTGATATAGAGGCCAATTCATAGATGTGCGTCCCTAGGCCGTCCAGAAGCTGGGCTAGATGACCCCATGGGAGCAGAACCATGGCATAGGGCTGGGATGTCCAAAATGTACCCCGATTCAGGCACCCCGGACATCCTGACACTTATCCGGCTAGCCCAGCCAGGCTCCTGCATGGAACAGCGGTGGAATGGCGTTCCATTGCCATGCCAACGTGGCGCCAAGCTGGAGCCAGGATCAACGTCAGACTGTCAAAATCTTCTTTCCCTGCAGCCCAACCCCCAATTGGACCTACTGTGGCCAGGGTCAGGCTGCAGTGAACCCCCTGCACCCCCTCACCTTGTTTTGCGGCCCCGGTGTCCTCCTGCAATGTCTAGGGGGACTTATTCCATCTCCCAGATGTACAGGATTGACCTCGGAATCAGCCCTGTACATCCAGGGTCAGATTCCCACTCACTCCCCCCATCCTCACTCCTCCTCTGGCCCACCCCCTCATGCCCACAAACAGAGCTCCCCGAACAACTTTCCTGTATGTTCGGGGATCTCTGTTTGCAGAATCAGCACCTTGGCATTTAGCGGGGATGGATGTCTGAAATGGACATACATCCCTACTAAACGCAAATTGATTGTGTGTGTGTGTGTGTGTGTGTGTGTGTGTGTGTGTGCATTTAGAGTTTTTGTAATGAACACAAAAAAGTTGCCTTCCAAATGTTACAGCAGTACAAGGAGAAGTACTGCTACTCCTACTCCTACTTCTCATTAGATGGTCGCCCCCAAATTTTCAGATGACACAAAACTAGTTAAAGTTGTTAAAACCCAAGAGGATTGTGGAAAATTGCAAGAGATTCTTGATAAATTGGAAGACTGGGCATCTAAATGGCAGATGAAATTTAATGTGGACAAGTGCAAAGTTATGCACCTAGGAAAGAACAACCCAAACTATGGTTACACGATACAAGGTTCCACATTAGGAGCCACCACACAGGAAAAAGATTTAGGTGTCATTGTGGATACCATGTTAAAACCCTCGGCCCAGTGTGCAGCGGTGGCCAAGAGAGCAAATAGAATGCTAGGTATCATAAGGAAAGGAATGGAAAATAAAACAAAGAATATTATAATGCCTCTATATCGTTCCATGGTGAGACCGCACCTTGAATATTGTGTGCAATTCTGGTTGCCGTATCTTAAAAAGGATATAGCATTATTAGAAAAGGTTCAGAGAAGAGCCACCAAAATGGTAAAGGGGATGGAAGGAAACTCCTACGAAGAAAGGCTAAAAAGGTTAGGGCTCTTTAACCTGGAAAAAAGACGGCTGAGGGGAGATATGATAGAAGTCTATAAATTAATGAACGGAGTGGAACGGGTAAACGTAGATTGATTGTTTACGTTATCAAAATATAGAAAGACTAGGGGACATGTAATGAAACTACAGGGTAAACTATTTAAGACTAATAAAAGAAAATATTTTTTCACTTAACGTGTAATCAAACTCTGGAATTTGTTACCGGAGGATGTAGTAAAAGCTGTTAGTGTAGCTGGGTTTAAAAAAGGTTTGGACAAGTTCCTGGAGGAAAGGTCCATAAACCATTATTAAGAAGTGACCCAGGATATCAGTGTTTGACCCAGTACAAGCATTGCAGAACCTGTGTCTTTTGGGGAAACTGCTAGGTACGTCTGACCTAGATTGGCCACTGTTGGAAACAGGATACTGGGCTTGATGGACCTTGGTCTGACCCAGTATGGCATATCTTATGTTCTTATATGTTCTAATACACCAGGCTCCTGGCAGCAGCAGTGCCAGGTATGGCCTCCCCTTTCTGGAACACAAACGCAGTAAAGCTCCCAAGAATTAGTACAAAATAGTCATAGGCCATGCACACAGTGCACCAAAAGCCACAGTCGTATCTTTTACAATCCACAGTGTTACTCAGCTACACAGGTTAACTGGCAGTGCAGCCGCCCTTCCCTTCCCCCCTTCAGGTTCTGTATGAGCTTGTTGAACCTGCCCCAGGGCTAAAGCATTCACTGTTCTGGAAACAGTACCTCCATGGATTCCAGATGATGTCCTCCTTGTACTCTTGAGCTTCCATGGGTTCCTCCTGCATGAGTTCACAGCCTCCTTCCCTAGGGATCTTTTCTAGGGCGTGGCCTGCTCCATCCTCCCCCTTCCAGCCTCCCTTGGGTTCCAAAGAGTATTGCCTAGTGAGCCAGGGAAACTGAGCCAGCTCAGGATCCTGATGTGGCTCGATGGACTGGCTCTGCTCCTTCCTAGCAGGGGACATTGAGGAAAGCTCCTCCTCTCCGGAGGCCAGGCCTGGGTTCTATGGTATCTTCCTCTGCTTTGTTATCCAGCGGATCACTACAGCACCCATCTGTATGTCTGTTGTATGTGTAGGTCTGTTTTGTTTCTATATACCTGCACACGCTATATCTCAGCATGTTTGTATGTGCGCATGTGTCTTTGTGTGTCTGTACATGTATGTTTGTGTGTGTGTTTGCATGCTTGCATCTGGGGCATCTTAGTATGTGTGTGTATGTTTCTATCCACATTGGTTCTCTATATGTCAGCAATGAGTAAAGGAGATGAGATGGGAGGATGGTTGAAATGAAAACCTGGGGTTAAGGGGTCGGCAGGCAAGGCTAAGCAGCTACAGTGATTAGCCCTGTCCAGATGAAAAGTGGACTCTATGTGACTGTGAAGCAGCTTTTGCACTGTGCAACTGTTGGAACAGCTTTTTTCATAGAATTGTATTGGGCCTTTTTTGGGGGGGAGGGGCTTAATTTCACTTCCATCTCCCACTACACACAAAAATTTAACTTATACAGTGAAGGAACTTTCCCCAGCTCGCATCCTCTCTTCCTACGACTAGATCAGCATTCCGGTGCTTCGCCCCCTAAAGTCTTCCCATTGGCTGTATTCCACCCACAATCTCTGCTGCTAATTACATTGGAAGCAGATAAGGCAGACCCACTTGTATAAGAGGGAAAATTAGAGAACTGCAGATAGAGGTTTCAATCTCTGAAAAATGTTCAGACATTTATGGGTATGTTTACAAAGCAGCAGTAGCGGCTTCCGAGCGATATCGCTCGGAAGCCATTACTGCTGCTTAGTAAACAAACCTCTTAGAATCGTGAAAATAGCTAGACAATTGTCAATCCTAACCTTCGGAGAACTGAGCACATCTGACAACGTCCCTTTATGCTTTGGACCCAAGATATGTTCTTAGTGTAGAGACTACTTGAATTTTGCAACTTGAGGCAGCAGAACCATCCAATGTCTGTACTAGTTATTTATTTCAAATCATTTTTATTGAATTTTCCACACAAAATGCATACAGCCAAAACAAATCCAACTGAACAATATCCCCCCGACCCCATGAGCAAACAGAGAGCAAACCAGGAGGATGGCCCCCCGAAGTTCGAAAAGTTAACAGTCTTCCCTTCCCCTCCCCCCCCCCACCCCAACAGCACATATAGACCCCAACCCCCCAGGGGGGCACCGTAGTTACATTAGTGCAAAGGACATTAGTGCAAAAGACAAGGAAGGCACTACAACAATTAAGTGGGAAGCATAGCCTAGCCCAGCGTGGGAGGACCGGTGAGAACTCTCCCGCATCCCCCATAGACATTACCCCCCTCCAGCACTCAGAGGAATCAGAGCATCAGAGTAAGAGAGAGGCGCAGGAATACATTGTGGCTTGGGGCCTCCCCACTAATGATTACCCCTATTAAACATTGAGCACCCCCCCCCCCCCGGCCATGAGGGGATAACTGAGAGATCAAGGGGGACCAGAGTTCCAGAAACCCCTCCCGGCTCTTGCCCCCTTGCTGCTGAACGGTGGATTTATCCCTAGTTATGTCCCGTGTAGACTTTTCCAACTCACTATTCATCGGTCTCCCTAAATACCATTTAACTCGCCTTCAACGGATCCAAAACACTGCAGCACGCCTCATCTCACACAACTCCCTTCGAGACCATATAACCCCTCAATTGTTTCACCTTCACTGGCTGCCTGTTCCATTCCGTGCTACCTTCAAACTTCTAGTCCTAGTTCACAAAGCCTTTCATAACAGCACCCCTCAGTACCTAACAGATCTCCTCTACTTTCACTCTCCCCGACACACCCCTCGCTCCTTTCACCTTAACCGTCTCACCTGACCCTCCCCTTCCCGCGCTCACCTGCAGTCCACCCGTTCTTCTGCTTTCTTTTTTGCTGGTCCTGCCGCCTGGAATGCCCTTCCCCCCTCCCTCCATTTAGAACCACAACACGCAGTATTCAAACGCAATCTAAAGACCCACCTATTCTCCCAAGCATTCAATGTTCCCTCTCCCTTTGTGTGATTTCCCCCTCTCTCTGCCCCTCCTTTTGTGATGTCCCCCTGTTTATGTTCTGTCCTGTCTTCCTCCTTCTCTCTCACTGTCCTTTTAAAAGATTGTACATTTCCTTTCCTTTTCCATGGGCCTTGGCCTCCTTTTATTGCTTTGTTTTTACTTGTACACCGCCTTGGTTCTCGGAAAGGCGGTTTTTATCAAATACAATAAAACATAAAACATAAAACACTTATCACTGGTATATGCACGCCATAGAAATTTATACTGCATTTCCTGGAGATACACCCACACCGGCCCGTTCGCTATCCCCTCAAAGGCTACCCTCAGCATCTCCATCGTCATTTCCTCAATCCCATCTTCCCGCCACCTAATTGTGAGCTTGTGAAGAAACCCGGGGCCCCCAGTGGGCCTAAGCACCGTACGCAGGGCCGTCTCCCCCGACCGACTCTCCTCTAACTGTTCCAAAATAACCCTCGGTGATTCAGAAGCTAGCCATACTCCCCCTCCCCCGGCTGCCGAGGCAGAAGTTAAATAAGAGCGGACTTGCAAATAACCATAAAAATCCTGATGACGAATATGGAACCGGCGCTGTACCTGTTGAAAGCTATCCAAGATTCCAGTATCGTCAGAATAAAGATCACCCAAGCACACAAGCCCCCGCTCCATCCATTGCCAAAAATATTTGGATGTGCATACCCGGGAGCGGAAATCCGGATTACCCACCAACGGCAGCAGGGGTGACTTACACCAGTCCCAACCAAATCGCTTACATAACATTTTCCAAGCAGCACGTATAGCCCCCAGATATCCCCCACCTATCCCAGCCCTAAGCACCCGTGGCAGCTGCCCAGTATGCAAAAGATAAAGACCATGGTATGGAGCCAGCGCCTCCACCAGTTGCCTAACCGGGGCACCGCCCTCCCCCACCAGCAGCGCCCGTATGTGACGGGCCAAATAACGTAGATTATAGTTACGCAACGAGGGCAATTCAAGACCTCCCTCTGCTCACCTGCTCATTAAAGCTCTAAGGGGAATCCGCGCCCTCCGACCCCCCACAGGAACCCCCGCAAACAATGTTCAAAACGCTTCCAATCTTTATCCAAGACCCATATAGGTAGTGTGCGTAACACATATAGCCATCTAGGAAACTCCACCAT
Organism: Ichthyophis bannanicus; assembly: GCA_033557465.1. Taxonomy (NCBI): domain Eukaryota; kingdom Metazoa; phylum Chordata; class Amphibia; order Gymnophiona; family Ichthyophiidae; genus Ichthyophis; species Ichthyophis bannanicus. The sequence continues at coordinate 57,819,696 of CM066051.1, read as the reverse complement.
AACAAACAATGCAATCCGTCCTATCAAAGACAAAGGTAGACTCCGCCAACCGGCAAACGTTCTACTACTTCTAACCAGCAGGCCAGGGATATTTGCACGGTATAGATGGGCAGGTCTGTCAGGGAGTTGTATCCCCAGGTATTTGATCACCCCCTCCGCCCACACTAATGGGAACGCCCCTTCCCAATATGGCCGTACTTTACCCCCAACATCGAGCAATACCGACTTCACAGTATTAACTTTCAAACCCGAAAAACCCCCAAACTCCTGTATCAATTGCAGCACGCGCGCTAAGGACCTGGGCAAATTCGTAAGACTCAACAACATGTCATCGGCAAAGGCACTAACTTTAATATCTTCACCTCCCAAGCGCATACCAGCAATCCCCGGGTCTCTCTGTATCGCCCGCAGGAGAGGTTCCAAGGCCAACACAAAGAGCAGCGGGGACAAAGGGCAGCCCTGCCGCGTGCCTCTCTCTAACACAAATGGCTCCGAGAAAACACCATTCAAGCCCACTCGAGCCATGGGTTGGGCATATAGCGTTTGCACCCAGCACACAAAGTTCCCTTGCAAGCCGAACGCAGACAGCGCATCCCACATATAGACCCAGGCCACTCTATCGAATGCCTTTTCAGCGTCCAAGCTGACCAGAAGTAAAGCCTCATCCTTCTGTAGACAATGTTCCATTCCCAAAAGCAACTTGGCAATATTTCGAGAGGCCTCCCTCCCCTGCACAAACCCAACCTGGCTAGGGTCAACAAGTGAAGGTAACAGAGGTGCAAGCCTAGCTGCTAACACTGAAGCCAAAAGTTTCAAATCACAATTAATGAGAGAAATTGGGCGGTAGGAGGCCGGGTCTAACAAGTCCTTCCCTGGTTTCGGAATCACAGTGATATCTGCACAACGCATATCTCGTGGAAAAATACCTTTTGTACGGGCCTCCTCAAACATCACCACCATAGATGGAGCAAGATGCGGGGCCAAGATTTTATAATATTCCATACTAAAGCCATCCGGCCCAGGAGCCCTATGAGATTTCCCCCGCTTAATACCCACAAGGAGCTCCGACACCGTCAACGGCGCATTAAGCTTCTCCAAGTCCGCGGCCAAAATTCTGGGAAGGGGTAAGCTATGAAGAAACGCTACCCCCTGTCCATAATCCCGGACCTCCTCACTATACAGCTGCTTATAAAAGGTTCGAAAAATCCGCGCAATGTGTACAGGCCGGTGCTGTAAAACACCACCCTGATCACGCAGCACAGGGATAAACCGATTGCCTCGAGGATCCCGCACTAGTCTAGCCAGTAACTTCCCCGTCCTATTACCATACAAATGGAGGTGATGTTTATAGTAGTGCATCGAAAACGAAGCTCTCCTCTGAAGTAGAGCATTGAGCGCCGCCTGCACATTAGCGTATTCCCGCTGAAGATCACCACCTCTACCCCGACACAACTGATGTTGCAACGTGCGTAGGGCGTGCTCCGCAACCACGATACTACGGTCCAAGTGCTTACGACGCGACACCATGTAAGAGATGATCGCGCCTCTCATCACCGCCTTACTAGCCTCCAAAAATAACAGTGGGGAGCAGCTTGGGAGATCATTGAATAGGACATATTCCTCCCACTGCTTTGCAAGAAATATCCGGAAGGCCTCGTCCTCCCATAGAAAAGCCGGAAATCTCCATCCCATTCTCTCCTGTCCCTGACACTCCCAAGTAATCCAGACCATACCATGATCCGAAACAGCAATGGGCTCTATTTCCGCCTGTCCGACCCGGGGAAGCCCACCCTCACTAACAAGTATGTAGTCGATACGGGACCAAGTAAGATGTGCTCTCGATTGGTGTGTGTATTCCCGCATCCCAGGGTGTAAGATTCGCCAGACATCCACAAGGGCCCCCACCCTACACAAATAGCTGATCCCTCTACGTGACCACGCCCCCTCTCCCAAATGAGAAGACTTATCCAAACGGGGATCATGTGGACAATTGAAATCCCCAGCCACAATGACCTTTGCCCCTCCCACATGCTTTAGCAAGCCTATCAACTGGGTAAAAAAAACATGGTCATATACATTGGGTGCATAGACATTCAAAAGCCATATGGGTTCATTATACAGTTGGCCCTTCAACAAAACAAATCGCCCATGAGGGTCTGCATGCACCCCCTTCACTTCAAGAGGGACCCCCTTCTTCACTAACACCACTACTCCCGCTTTCTTCGTACCCGACTCTGCTCCATAAGCCACTTCCACCCAATCCCGGGCAAGCTTCTTGTGTTCCACAGCACTCAAGTGGGTCTCTTGCAGCATGGCAATGTGTGCACCCTTTCTCTTGAGCCCCTGAAGAATTTTGGTACGCTTAATCGGAGAACCTATGCCCCCCACATTCCAAGAAATTATCTTGATCTCAGGCATGTGTCAAGACAAAGTTAACCATTGGCGATATCGCTTACTCTGCTCCCAGAGGCGCCCAGCCTCACCTCCGGGATCCACGCCCATCCCCACCATTGCACCAAACTTCCAGGAGTTTACAAACCTTTCATCCCCCTGTAGGGTCATCCAAAAAAAAGAGATGTGCTGTCCCTTTCCCATATCCCCACCCATCTTCCCACCCATCTTCACCTCACTTCCCTCCCCCTTCCCATCCCTCCCCCCCGCCTCTCCCACCCCCCCGCCCCCTACTGCCCCCCACCCCATTCCACAACCTACGTCCCACCTACCTATCCACCCCCAGCCCCCACTATACGAACTATCAACCTCAACCACTAAAGTCGAGGCTGGACTTCGAGCTTGGCACAGCAGGGCCGCCCCACCCCCCCCCCCCCCCCCGGGTACTGGTCAATCATTACACACTTTACCCTGCTCAGCGAATAATAACCTGCACTCAAACAAGCAACAAACATCCACACCAGGCAACAAAAAAAAACAACCACAGAGCCATAACCGGCGTCTCTGTCCCCACCTGTACAATAGAATATATCATATCCCCCCCCCCCCCATATGCAGTAAGCAGCCACACATATCCACTAACACATTCTATAGCATGAGAGAAACATATCACAGTGTGTAGCTATCTTCAAGGCAGTCGTGCCATGTAGTCCAGCTGAGAGATAGGCCCCCAGAACCACCTGGAAGTCGCAATAATTCAGAATCTCAGCCGCTCTCCTCCCGAACTGGCGACTCTGCCAGCCCAGCGTTCAAAGCGTCCAAGAAAGATTGGGCTTCCCCGACCGCAGTAAACGCATGACTAATACCGGAGTGTGAAATTCTCAGGGTAGCGGGAAATGCTAGCGTGAACCACATTTTCCTCCGGAAAAGAGCAGAGCATATCGGCGCGAACTCCTTTCGCTTAGCTGCAACGGCTGCAGAGTATTTTATTTATTTATTTATTTTATTTATTTCAATTTTTTATATACCGCGCTATTTACAATCAGCGCGGTTTACAGAGAACCAAAGACCAGAACAACAGGCTGCTCGGTATTACATAAAACAGGAAAATAAATTTGGATAAGATAAACATGGATAATATGGGGGTAAAACTATATACGTTGAACTATATACATAGAATATTAATCTGCTAATTCGATCACATGAGAGAAGTAATTATGTAATATTATCAATAATGTTGGAAAAGGAGGGAATTCTGTTAAGTTTGTGGTAAGTATTAAGCACTTTATGTGGGGTAGTATTTGATGAATAGGTTATGTTTGAGGGCCTTTCTGAATTGGACTATGCCGGTTATGGCACGAATTTTGGGTGGTAGGGAGTTCCAATGTTTTGGGGCGCAAAACATGAAGGCTCTTGGAAAAGTAAAAGTTTTTGATTTTCAAAGGGTACCTCTCGCTTCTGCCGAAATGCCTGAAGGATTTGCATCTTGTGTTGAAAATTCAAGATTCTAGCAATCACCACTCGCGGTCGCGGGCGCAATTCGAGTTTCGGCCCCAATCTGTGCACGTACTCCACTTTCAACTGGCCCACCAAATCGTCCAGGCCCAAGGTCTTGGGCAGCCAAGATTCCACCAAGGGCAGAAGGAGAGCATCAGTGGTAGACTCCGGGATCCCCACGATCCGTAAATTGTTCCTCCGGGAACGATTCTCGAGGTCTTCAACTTTCTCCACTAAGGCTGCTAGCTGCACACGCTGAGCCTCGTGCTCTCTGGCCCTGCTGCTCCCAGCGTCTTCCAGCGCAGAAACACGGTGTTCTACCTCCTCCACTCTTTGGCCCATTTCGGCCAGCGCTGTACCCACAGAGTCCAGCTTACTAAGAATACGATCAAACTTAGGTTCAAGGAGTTTTACGACCTCCTTTGCCAATTCCTCCGTTGCAGAATCAACACTCTCCGCTCCCGGGGAGGCCGGATTAGTACCGCCACGCAGCATGGCCCCAGCTCGGGTAGCTTTCTCCCGCTCTTTCTTCGGCGGTGGAGGCATTTTTCGTTGCGGTTTCGTTGCCACCGTGTCCCTTACTAGTATCACAGTATTTCAGAGCAGTATCACACACCTTCCACGGGTATAAATGCAAAGAATAATGGTGAAAGCTGAGGCGGCCCCGGAGCGAGCAGAGAGCACGTCCTCACTCGCTCATGTGCCACCGGAAGTCCTGTCATGTCTGTACTAGTTATAGTCTGAAATATATGTAATAGGACTGGTACTTTGCAGAATCCCGGGAGATTCCTCCTGCCATTCATCTTTGGATGGCAAAGAATTCCGTGGAGAGTAAAATCCTCATCCAGAGGGAAGGGGCGTCTTTGGTTTCTAGCCACCATACCAATATGATGTAGTTATGTGTTTGCCCCAAAATGGGGCAAGTGTCTCTGACTCCTAGCCAGAGTACATCATCTACCTAAGAAAAGGATCTGCAGCTACCACCCTAACCAGCCAAGGAAACGTTTACCAGATAGCCCCAATTTTCAGGGATTGTCCCTGATTTTAAAGTTGTGTCCTTGACTCCCACCTCTCTGGAAGCCTCCTGTCCAAGATTGCATCAATGGAGACAGAGGGGTAGAAAAAAAATGATTTTCAATGTCTTGATTTGAATATGTCGGTTATTAGAACTTACATCCATTGTCTCTGTATTTTGCACAGTACGGGGGAAATGCATCACTGTTTCTGTTTCTCTCTCAATTTGTCTGCTTGGAAGTGATATTATTGTTGTCATGGGACGGAAGGGGAGGCAAGGTACAGTAGTAGCGTCTCTTTCCTCCTTCATGCTTGTTGCTCAAACCTAGAGCTAAGGGGCCCTGTCCTCCTCCACCTCCCCACCACACTTTAGATAAGTGCCCCAGATCTGCCTGCAACTAATCTGGCAATCTTAGCTACGAAGATCTACAAGCAACTTGGGGGCCACTGAACATATATGGGTGGGTGTAGGGGTGCTCAGCCTGAAGTCAAGGGTTCTTTAGTCTTTATTTTTACACTTCCTGAAGGAACTGGCAATGAACACTACCAGGTGAAAAAAAATCAACAAATAATGAGAAGAAAGGGCGTGCAGGCAAATTTTGTTTTGAGGTTTCTTTTTTGTTTACAGTTTTTTTCATTGTATTTTGTATTGTTTTAATAAATATTCAAATTCACAGTGAGAGGCTAGTCTTAAACCAGTGGCCTTTGGCACACAAGGCAGGCAACTGAGGGGTGGATCTAGCCAGACTGCTTTATTACTAGCAATCTTCTTTCCTGTTTCATGATTGGCCCAAAGTTTGTCTGCTTTGCAGCTGCATGGAAAATACTAACTGGGTTTTATGTCTTGGCAATCTATTAAGGGCATAGAGTAACACGCAGACTTTCAGTTGAATTAATCGCACAACAAAGGAGCGGAAAGAGACCATAGATAAGAAAGCTTTATTTGTTAATATTTACATAATTCAGTCAGAAGACAGCTCTGGTACTGTATGGAAAAAGCTAAGTTTTTGCCTTGCGAATCTATTGACGCCTGTTGAAGAGATTTACTTCAAAGATTTTTCTTTTGCCATGTTCTTGTGCCAGAAATTCTGTGAAACTACATCTAAGTATGCTATCAGAGACATTTTCCAAGCCTAATCTAGATCCTGCTTGTCCAACTAGTGATCAACAAGGATCTGAATTAAGCTCGGTAAATATCTCTGATGTTTAAAATCAACTGAAATTAAAAAGGTTGCAGGTAACCACTTCCACAAAAGAGAAGCCAATCACACAACAAAAGAGCAGAAGGAGACCGTGGATGGGTTGCCCAGATTGCTGGGAAACTAACTGGTCAGTGGGATATTCATCCACTGCCCAGTTAGCTTCTAGAGCGCACATTAGGCCAGCCTTTACTGCGCCTGACTTGCATTGTGTGTCGATAATCGGACAGTGGCTCAATATCGCTGCTGCCAAGTAGGTGACATCCCTGGCATGCCCCGATGATAACCAGTTAGCATTGCAGCATACAGCAGCACCACCCATGGTTATTAAGTGGCATTAACCATGACAAGGGCATTAACAGCTCACAGGTGTGCTAACCATGTTAATCCCTTTGAATATCCATGCCGACCCCCCCTCCATTTTTAAGTGAAGCACAGTTTTTAAGTACTTGCAGTTGAGTAAGCTTTCTTAGCAAGTAGGTACATCTCTGCCATAGGATCCCTGAAAACAGAGCGTAGCCTCTTGAACTTTGCACGGCTTTCATCAGTAGATAAAAGGTTGTTCCTGATACCTGCATACCATAGCAATAGTCTGTTGACAGCTACTTCTATACTAAGCCATCTAGTATGAACATGTTTTAGAATCTGTCTATACTCAACATTAGAGAACGTACCAAACTCTGCCAAGAACAACTTTTGCTTTGTGCTTTTATCAAAGTAATAATAGCAATCAATGCATAAATCTTCAACATCAAATCCTGACATTTTAGAAAACTGTGTATCCCCAGCAACAGCAGCATTGTTGACGATGTGGTATGGGCACACATGCATTCTTACTATGAACTTCTCTCTTAACGGAATTATTCTTATCCATGTTTACGCTGCCATTGTTTACAGAAACCCAACATAGTTTTCCCATCCTATCTCATTCAATCACATTCTTTCAGCAATTTTGTTAAATATTGCTTTTGCAGTGCCTGCGGTAATGCCTGTCCTAAGACACACGTCAAGTAATTGTATTGTTACAAGACGTTTCCAGATATCAAAGATCCTAACTGTAAGTGGATTTGTATTTCGCAGCCTGAGTCCTTGGATTCATCAACAGAAAGAGAAAAGGCTTTAGTCTTCATGTGCTGCACAAGGCACTCTTCGTAGTACGGAGCAATAGCACGACTCAACACACAAATTGAATTGGTTCTTGAAGATGCATAATGCTGCATGATCCGGCTTGATGGACCTTGGTCTGACCCAGTATGGCATATCTTATGTTCTTATGTTCATAAATTATAATGTCTCAGAATCCTTCTATAATTCTTCACAGACCTCTGCTACTTTACAACTTTGAATAATTTTGTGTCATCTTCAAATTTGATCTTGCTCATCATTTCTTTCTCTCTAGATCATTTCTGAATATGTTAAATGAAGCAGGTCACAGTAGACTCTTGAGTCACTCCACTATTGACTCTTTTCCATGTCGAAAAGGGACCTTTAGTGCTACTCTGTTTAGCCAGTTTCTAATCTACAATAGCACATTTTCATCTATCCCATAATATTTCCATTTCCTGAAGAGTCTCTCTTGAAGGGCTTTGTCAAATGCCTTCTGGAAATCCACATACACTATATCAACTGACTTACTTTCATCTATGTGCTTCCTTACACCTTCTAAAAAAATCCATTAAATTGGTAAGGGAAGATTTTCCATTGTCAAACCCATGCTGACTTGTTTTCATTAAGCTGTATCAGTCTGTATGGTCTATAATTTTGTTTTTTAGAATAGCTTCTATCATTTCACCTGAACAGACATAAAGCTCACCATTCTGTAGTTTCCTGGATCACTTATGGTGCCGTTTTTAAAAATATGGATTTGATCACATACCCAATTATGCAAAGAAAATAAACTAGCAAATGTATAAAAAATATATCATGTGTGTGAATAGACCATGAAAATAAAGAAGAGAGAGCCGAGAATCCAAATCATAGGAAAATGGAAAAAGGGTAGGTGCTAAGTCCCAAACTAACCAAAGGTCCCTTAGCCAAATGACAAAAACTGGGAACAGAAGCACTGGCAAGTTAGATGCAAGGCATTGATAAAGCAGGCAAAGTGAGAAGCTTGCTGTGACAGCAAAACCATCCAATAAAAACGTTTTCAAGTACATTCGTGGCAAAAAAACTGTGAGTCAGTTTGACCATTAGATGATCGATGGGTAAAAGGGGCACAAAGAGGGGACGAGGCTATAGCGAAGAGACTGAGTGAATTCTTTACTGAGGAAGATGTAGGGATGTTACCCATGACAGAAATGGTATTTAAAGGTGATGACGCAGAAGAATTGAAAGTAATATCGATACAAAGGGAAGATGGATTACAACTATTTGATAAACTGAAGAGTAACAAATCACTTGGACCAGATCTTGGTTGCTGCTGCCAATGGTGTTGAAAGAATTGAAATATGAGATTGCAGACCTACTATTAGTAATCTGTGAACTATCATTAAAATCATCTGAAATACCTGAAGATTGGAGGATGGCCAATGAAACGCCAATTTTTAAAAAGGGTTCCAGGGTTGATCTGGGAAACTACAGACCGGTGAGCCTGAAGTAAGTACCATTAAAAATAGTAGAAATTATTATAAAGAACAAAATTACTGAACAAGTAGATAGTCATGGCTTAATGGGAGACAGTCAACATTGCTTTAGACAAGGAAGGCCTTGTCTTACTAATCTGTTATGTTTTTTGAAGCTGTGAATAAACAGGTGGACAAAGGTGAGTCAGTTGATATAGTGTATCTGGATTTTCAAAAAGCCTTTGACAAAGTCCCTCATGAGAGACTCTTGGTGAAATTAAAAATTCATAAGATAGGAGGCAGTGTACTATTGTGGATCAGGAACTGGATAAAAGATAGAAAGCAGAGGGTAAAGCTAAATGGCCAATTTTCTCAATGGAGAAAGCTGAATAGTGGAGTACCCCAGGGATCTGTGTTACATCCGCTGCTTTTTAACATATTCATAAATGAACTGGAAATAGGAATAACACGTGAGGTAATCAAATTTGCAGATAACACAAAACTAATCAAAGTTGTTAAAACCTATGAGGATTGTGAAAAATTGCAAGAGGGCTTTGATAAATTGGAAGACTGGGCATTTAAATGGCAGATAAAATTTAATATGGACAAGTGCAAAGTTAAGCACCTAGGAAAGAAAAACCCAAACTATGGTTACACGATGCAAGATTCCAGATTGGGAACCACCACCCAGGAAAAAGATTTAGGAATCATCGTAGATAGCATGTTGAAACCCAACGCCCAGTGTGCAGCAGCGGCCAAGAGAGCAAATAGAATATTAGGTATCATTAGGAAAGGAATGGAGAATAAAACAAAGGATATTATAATACCTCTATATTATTCCATAGTGTGACCGCACCTTGAATATTGTGTGCAATTCTGGTCACCGTATCTTTAAAAAAAAAGATATGTTAGAAAAGGTACAGAGAAGAGCCTCCAAAATGGTAAGGGAATGGAAGGATACCCCTAAGAAGAGAGGCTGAAAAGGTTAGGGCTCTTCAACCTGGAAAAGAGATGGCTGAGGGGAGATATGATAGAGGTCTATGAATTAAAGAATGGAGTGGAATGAGTAAACGAAGATCGATTGTTTATGCCATCAAAATATAGAAAGACTAGGGGACATGCAATGAAGCTACAGAGTGACCTATTTAGGACTAATAAAAGAAAATATTTTTTCGCTCTATGTGTAATCAAACTCTGAAATTTGTTACCGAAGGATTTAGTAAAAGCTGTTATTGTAGCCGGGTTTAAAAAAGGTTTGAGCAAGTTTCTGGTGGAAAAGTCCATAAACCATTATTAAAGGGGACCCGGGATATCCACTCTTATCCCAGTACAAGCATTGTGGAATCTGTGTCTTTTGGGGCGACTGCTAGGTACTTATGACCTAGATTGGCCACTATTCGAAACAAGATACTGGGCTTGATCATTTATTTAGCAGCATTTAGCTCATCCCTTTCCAGTTGTAGATCAAGGTGAGTTACAATCAGGTATTGCAGATATTTTACAATCTAAGGTTGCACCTGAGGCAATGGAAGGTTAAGTGACTTGCCCAAGGTCACAAGAAGTGTCATTAGGATTTGAACGTTGGTCTTTCTGATCCTAGATTGCCGTCCTAACCACTAGGCTACTCCTCCACTCCTCCACTCCATGCCCCTAACTAACTGGTCTTCCATTTTTTTTAGGGCAGGCTCATTCAGCACTGATTTTTACCCTCTATTGGGTAATTTTCTATGAAGATGCTTATGTGAAAAGTTCAAAAAGGAACCTGTTTAATAAAGGCAACATAGGCACTCATAGCCACTTCCGGTAGCACATGACTTCGTATGCAGCATTTTACACCTGCTCCAAAGATGATGTCAGTTTGTGTGTGTGTAGCAGATGTATTTACCTCCTTCTATTATAAAATATGCATGTACATTGCAACTTCATTTTTGCTCCACCAAGGCTGGCGCTACTTTTAGGTGAACTGGGCAATTGTCTAGAGGGCCAATGGTCAGAGGGCAGCCAGTTGCCGCCATTGCTGCCCCTTTCGAGGACCTTCAGCGGCAGAAATTACTTCCATCAGCCCCACAACACTTACCAAAACCTTCGGCACTGCGGAGCTGCTTGAGTTTTCACCCCCTCCGATGCACAATGCCAACTTTCTGTTTGTGTGGGGGCAGAATCAGCTGGACCAGCCTCTTCTGCTCTCAAGCAAAATTAAGTCAGCATCATGCATTGGAGGGGTAGAAACACAAACAACCTCAGAGTGACGGAGGTTTAGGCAAGTACTATGTGGGATTCTTTGAAGTCCTTCTCACCCTGCAGGTCCTGGAGATGGACGACAGCTGTGGTAATGGAGGCAGAGGTGGGAGCAAGGAAACTTGAAGAATGAGTTTCAACTAGGGTGCTTCTGATTTTTCTACACAGGGTCTTTATATTTGTTGCTGGTTGAACACATTGTTAATATGCAAAAAAAACATTTGTTTTTCAAGGTATGTAAAATTACTTAAGAAGTTTCTAGAATCTGCAGAGAGATACTTCATGAAAGGAGAAAGGGTGAACTACTACGTTTTTACTGACCGTCCCGATGATGTGAAAGCTCTCAATCTAGAAATCATCAGATCCATGAAGATTATCATAGTTCCTAAATACGCTAATTGGGACCAAATGATTCTGAGCAGGATGGAGGTCCTCAAAAATCAAACTGAACAGTTATTTCAGAAGGAAGTAGACTACATTGTCAGTTTAGATGTGGACATGGTGATATTGAATCATATAGGAGTGGAGATCCTTGGGGAGTTGGTGGGCGCGATTCATGCTGGATATTACCATTGCCCACGCAAAATCTTTCCATACGAAAGACGCCCAGCCTCTCAAGCTTTTATTCCTGAGGATGAAGGAGATTTTTACTACCAGGGAAATTTCTTTCTTGGGACGGTGCAGAGGATCCACCACTTGACAAAAGTATGTCATGAAGCCATCATGACAGACAAAGCCAACGGCATTCAAGCTGTGGTCTTTGAAGAGAGTCATTTGAATAAGTATCTTCTCTATCATAAACCCACTAAGTTGTTGTCCCCTGAGTACGTTTGGAGCATCAACCATAGGATCCCAAAGGACATACAGATTCAACGGGTGCTCCACGGGGATAAAACATTTTAAAAAGTTTATATACAATGAAATGATCCTTTTATTATGTTTTTTAACCCAATGTGTTGGAAAGAATTTTGCATAAGGGAATTAGAATGCCTGTCTCTCTCAGGGCAAGATAATTCTAAAATGAATGGAATAGATGAAACTTGGAATGGGGGAAAAACCGGTGGAAAAAACCACATTGAGTTTGTAAATGGACCAGTATGGAATGGAGGTTCCAGAGAAATAAGCACCCCAAAAAAAATGATCCCATGCATTTTGATGGAAGAAGGAGCTTTACCTTCTGCAATATAGAAACATAGATACAGTAATACACAGCAGTTAGAGAACTGCTCACCCAAAAATCTACCTCCCCAATCTGGCCACAACTACCCCTGCACCTATCCTAACCCCAATACATACCATCCAACTCCTCCAAAATTATCCCCATCCCCAGCACCTACCATCCCACCTACTCCACTCAAAAAATTATTCTCCACAAATATATTTCCACCTACCACAGCCCCGCAAGACTATTCCAGTTTCCTATTCTTATCATCCCCACCTACCTGCAACAACTACCTCCCCACTTACCCCATTCCCCCCAAATCATGCTCCTCACAAGTATTCCCCCACATACTATATCCCCAAAGTACACTTTACACCCCTAAAACTGCCCCACCTTCCCCAGCCATAAATCTACCCCACCCACTACAACAATTCCACATCTCTCCCACCTGAAAACTACCCCCACACTCCCCCCACCTACCCCATCCCCCCAACATATTCCATCTCCCAATTGTACTCATGCCATCTTCTAAAACTATCTCCAACCCTTACAGCTATACCATCTACTCTCCATCCACAAAACTACCCTTTCCACCTACTCCACCCTCCAAAACTACCTTCATAACCCCCTTCCACACTCACAACGATCCCACGTATCTCACCTCCCCCTCTCATACGACCTTACACTTTTGTGCATAGAAACTTCGATAAAGAGAAAAATAACAGTTTGGGAAGTACCTCCATCCTACACAAACATACCTCCACCAGCCTCTACAATTATCCCCCACTTCCCCTTATTATCTCCCTACCAACCATAACATCCCAACTTCCTCTTCACTTCCCCACCCACTCCCTCAACTACACTGTACTTAATCCATGTCCTCCCCATAACTTCCTATCCCCCGTTCCCCCTCCCCACACACAGTAGTGCTAAATATACTACACACACACAAACACACAAAGGGAGGCATTTTTTAAGGGGTGCAGTTTGTGGGGTGGTACAGAGGTTGCGAGGGAATACTTTAAAGGATTGTGGCGGTATGTGGAGTGGTGCAGCAGTTTTGTGGAGGCAGCTTGCAGAAGCTTATTTATTGAGTTGGGGCAGTTTGCAGTGTGGTGGGACAGTTCTGAGAGTATAGCTTTTGGGAGTGGGATAGTGTGCATGGTGATGAGGCAGTGGTGTGGGGTATTTTTTGGGGGGTGGGGACATTTAGTTGACTGGTTATGAAGGATTATTTTGGGGAAGGCAGTATGCAGTATGGTGGGGGGGGGAGTCAATTTTTGCTGGTTGGGCAGTTCGGGGAGTTGACAGAGTAGAAGCAGGGAGGGGCAGTTTGAAGAAAGGAAGTGTCTAACTGTAGGTAAGTTTCTGCACTGTAAAAGCTGAAACTCCTTCTCCCACAGAAATGTATTGGACTGTTTTTCGAGGGGCCTTATTTCTCTGGAACCTCCATTTTCAAACTCCGTGGGGTATGTTTACAAAACGTTAACAATTGTCATTGCCATTTCATCCATGGAAATAAAAGGGTCGTGAGCACTTAAGGCACTTTAATGAAGTTAATACGCGTCAAAACCTTTCATAAACATGCCCCATGTGTCTTTTTACACATGTCAATCTTCATCCCATTCTGTTCAATTTTTGGAGAATTGTTTTGCCCCCACATAGTCAGATAGACAGGCATTCTCAGCCCGTTTTCTATAGCTCTTTCCAACCTCCATTGAGTTGGAACAAATGGAAAGGGAAGAAAGGTTTTCAGAAGGTTGGACCACTTTTACTGTTACATTTTTGTACTTCATGGGTGCTGAGCGCAAAACCTAGAGTGTGTTAAGTGCAAAGCCTCCACGGTAACAGTTGGAGGCATGACCAGCATGTTCCTGACAGTTAACATGGTACTATTACAGGCGTGCACATTTCCACCTATTGAGGTGCACCTGCAATAATTGAAACATTGAAAGCACGTAATATTTCCTCTCACACTAACTGCAATTTTGTTGCATTTATTTGTAATGTTTTGGGGTTTTTTTAATTGTTAGTGCCATATGTCCTTTTAGTCTTTGTGTACTGTCATTTTTTATTTGCTTTTTGTTGTTTAAATATAGCAATGTAATTTTGTTATTTTGTATGCCTACTGAAGTTTTTTAAATTTAGTGATATAATTTGTAGTAAATACATCTGATTTATCCATTGAACATGTATTAAAGACAACATGCAGCTTATTCACTCTTAAATTTTTCCAACTGGAGATCCTCAAAAAATGTGAAGTATATATTTCCTTTATTTAATAAGAAAGTTAGCAAGAACTTTCAGAAAAAAAACAGCTACCACTGATATAGAGGCCAATTCATAGATGTGCGTCCCTAGGCCGTCCAGAAGCTGGGCTAGATGGCCCCATGGGAGCAGAACCATGGCATAAGGCTGGGATGTCCAAAATGTGCCCCGATTCAGGCACCCTGGACATCCTGCACTTATCCGGCTAGCCCAGCCAGGCTCCTGCATGGAACAGCGGTGGAATGGCGTTCCATTGCCATGCCAACGTGGCGCCAAGCTGGAGCCAGGATCAACATCAGACTGTCAAAATCTTCTTTCCCTGCAGCCCAACCCCCAGTTGGACCTACTGTGGCCAGGGTCAGGCTGCAGTGAAACCCCTGCACCCCCTCACCTTGTTTTGCGGCCCCGGTGTCCTCCTGCAATATCTAGGGGGACTTATTCCATCTCCGAGATGGAATTAGCCTCCCATGCAAATGGCCAACCCCAGATGTACAGGATTGACCTCGGAATCAGCCCTGTACATCCAGGGTCAGATTCCCACTCACTCCCCCCATCCTCGCTCCTCCTGTGGCCCACCCCCTCATGCCCACAAACAGAGCTCCCCGTACAACTTTCCTGTATGTTCGGGGATCTCTGTTTGCAGAATCAGCACCTTGGCATTTAGCGGGGATGGATGTCTGAAATGGACGTGCATCCCTACTAAACGCAAATTCTGTGTGTGTGTGTGTATGTGTGTGTGGGTGTGTGTGTGTGTGGGTCGCCCCCAAATTTGCAGATGACACAAAACTAGTTAAAGTTGTTAAAACCCAAGAGGATTGTGGAAAATTGCAAGAGATTCTTGATAAATTGGAAGACTGGGCATCTAAATGGCAGATGAAATTTAATGTGGACAAGTGCAAAGTTATGCACCTAGGAAAGAACAACCCAAACTATGGTTACACGATACAAGGTTCCACATTAGGAGCCACCACCCAGGAAAAAGATTTAGGCGTCATTGTGGATAACATGTTAAAACCCTCGGCCCAGTGTGCAGCGGCGGCCAAGAGAGCAAATAGAATGCTAGGTATCATAAGGAAAGGAATGGAAAGTCAAACAAAGGATATTATAATGCCTCTATATCGTTCCATGGTGAGACCGCACCTTGAATATTGTGTGCAATTCTGGTCACCGTATCTTAAAAAGGATATAGCGTTATTAGAAAAGGTACAGAGAAGAGCCACCAAAATGGTAAAGGGGATGGAAGGATACTCCTATGAAGAAAGGCTAAAAAGGTTAGGGCTCTTTAACCTGGAAAAGAGACGACTGAGGGGAGATATGATAGAAGTCTATAAATTAATGAACGGAGTGGAACGGGTAAACGTAGATCGATTGTTTACGTTATCAGAATATAGAAAGACTAGGGGACATGCAATGAAGCTACAGGGTAAACTATTTAAGACTAATAAAAGAAAATATTTTTTCACTCAACGTGTAATCAAACTCTGGAATTTGTTACCGGAGGATGTAGTAAAAGCTGTTAGTGTAGCTGGGTTTAAAAAAGGTTTGGACAAGTTCCTGGAGGAAAGGTCCATAAACTATTATTAAGAAGGGACCCAGGATATCAATGCTTGACCCAGTACAAGCATTGTGGAACCTGTGTCATTTGGGGAAACTGCTAGGTACGTATGACCTAGATTGGCCACTGTTGGAAACAGGATACTGGGCTTGATGGACCTTGGTCTGACCCAGTATGGTATATCTTATGTTCTTATATGTTCTAATACACCAGGCTCCTGGCAGCAGCAGTGCCAGGTATGGCCTCCCCTTTCTGGAACACAAACGCAGTAAAGCTCCCAAGAATTAGTACAAAATAGTCATAGGCAGTCCCATGCACACAGTGCACGAAAAGCCACAGTCTTATCTTTTACAATCCACAGTGTTACTCAGCTACACACGTTAACTGGCAGTGCAGCCGCCCTTCCCTTCCCCCCTTCAGGTTCTGTATGAGCTTGTTGAACCTGCCCCAGGGCTAAAGCATTCACTGTTCTGGAAACAGTACCTCCATGGATTCCAGATGATTGTCCTCCTTGTACTCTTGAGCTTCCATGGGTTCCTCCTGCATGAGTTCACAGCCTCCTTCCCTAGGGATCTTTTCTAGGGCGTGGCCTGCTCCAACCTCCCCCTTCCAGCCTCCCTTGGGTTCCAAAGAGTATTGCCTAGTGAGCCAGGGAAACTGAGCCAGCTCAGGATCCTGATGCGGCTCGATGGACTGGCTCTGCTCCTTCCTAGCAGGGGACATTGAGGAAAGCTCCTCCCTCTGGAGGCCAGGCCTGGGTTCTATGGTATCTTCCTCTGCTTTGTTATCCAGCGGATCACTACAGCACCCATCTGTATGTCTGTTGTATGTGTAGGTCTGTTTTGTTTCTATATACATGCACACGCTATATCTCAGCATGTTTGTATGTGCGCATGTGTCTTTGTGTGTCTGTACATGTATGTTTGTGTGTGTGTTTGCATGCTTGCATCTGGGGCATCTTAGTATGTGTGTGTATGTTTCTATCCACATTGGTTCTCTATATGTCAGCAATGAGTAAAGGAGATGAGATGGGAGGGTGGTTGAAATGAAAACCTGGGGTTAAGGGGTCGGCAGGCAAGGCTAAGCAGCTACAGTGATTAGCCCTGTCCAGATGAAAAGTGGACTCTATGTGACTGTGAAGCAGCTTTTGCACTGTGCAACTGTTGGAACAGCTTTTTTCATAGAATTGTATTGGGCCTTTTTTGGGGGGAGGGGGCTTAATTTCACTTCCATCTCCCACTACACACAAAAATTTAACTTATACAGTGAAGGAACTTTCCCCAGCTCGCTTCCTTCCTTCCTACGACTAGATCAGCATTCCGGTGCTTCGCCCCCTAAAGTCTTCCCATTGGCTGTATTCCACCCACAATCTCTGCTGCTAATTACATTGGAGGCAGATAAGGCAGACCCACTTGTATAAGAGGGAAAATTAGAGAACTGCAGATAGAGGTTTCAATCTCTGAAAAATGTTCAGACATTTATGGGTATGTTTACAAAGCAGCAGTAGCAGCTTCTGAGCGATATCGGAGCCATGGCTCCGATATCGCTCAGAAGCCATTACCGCTGCTTAGTAAACAAACCTCTTAGAACCGTAAAAATAGCTAGACAATTGTCAATCCTAACCTTCGGAGAACTGAGCACATCTGTCAACGTCCCTTTATGCTTTGGACCCAAGATATGTTCTTAGTGTAGAGACTACTTGAATTTTGAAACTAGAGGCAGCAGAACCATCCAATGTCTGTAAGAGTTATGGTCTGAAATATATGTAATAGGACTGGTACTTTGCAGAATCCCGGGAGATTCCTCCTGCCATTCATCTTTGGATGGCAAAGAATTCCGTGGAGAGTAAAATCCTCATCCAGAGGGAAGGGGCGTCTTTGGTCTCTAGCCATCATACCAATATGATGTAGTTATGTGTTTGCCCCAAAATGGGGCAAGTGTCTCTGACTCCTAGCCAGAGTACATCATCTACCTAAGAAAAGGATCTGCAGCTACCACCCTAACCAGCCAAGAAAAAGGTTACCAGATAGCCACAATTTTCAGGGATTGTCCCTGATTTTAAAGTTGTGTCCCTGACTCCCACCTCTCTGGAAGCCTCCTGTCCAAGATTGCATCAATGGAGACAGAGGGGTAGAAAAAAAATGATTTTCAATGTCTTGATTTGAATATGTCGGTTATTAGAACTTACATCCATTGTCTCTGTATTTTGCACAGTACGGGGGAAATGCATCACTGTTTCTGTTTCTCTCTCAATTTGTCTGCTTGGAAGTGATATTATTGTTGTCATGGGACGGAAGGGGAGGCAAGGTACAGTAGTAGCGTCTCTTTCCTCCTTCATGCTTGTTGCTCAAACCTAGAGCTAAGGGGCCCTGTCCTCCTCCACCTCCCCACCACACTTTAGATAAGTGCCCCAGATCTGCCTGCAACAAATCTGGCAACCTTAGCTACGAAGATCTACAAGCGACTTGGGGGCCACTGAACATATATGGGTGGGGTAGGGGTGCTCAGCCTGAAGTCGAGGGTTCTTTAGTCTTTATTTTTACACTTCCTGAAGGAATTGGCAATGAACACTACCAGGTGAAAAAAAATCAACAAATAATGAGAAGAAAGGGCGTGCAGGCAAATTTTGTTTTGAGGTTTCTTTTTTGTTTTCAGGTTTTTTCATTGTATTTTGTATTGTTTTAATAAATATTCAAATTCACAGTGAGAGGCTAGTCTTAAACCAGTGGCCTTTGGCACACAAGGCAGGCAACTGAGGGGTGGATCTAGCCAGACTGCTTTATTACTAGCAATCTTCTTTCCTGTTTCATGATTGGCCCAAAGTTTGTCTGCTTTGCAGCTGCATGGAAAATACTAACTGGGTTTTATGTCTTGGCAATCTATTAAGGGCATAGAGTAACATGCAGACTTTCAGTTGAATTAATCGCACAACAAAGGAGCGGAAAGAGACCATAGATAAGAAAGCTTTATTTGTTAATATTTACATAATTCAGTCAGAAGACAGCTCTGGTACTGTATGGAAAAAGCTAAGTTTTTGCCTTGTGAATCTATTGACGCCTGTTGTAGAGATTTACTTCAAAGATTTTTCTTTTGCCATGTTCTTGTGCCAGAAATTCTGTGAAACTACATCTAAGTATGCTATCAGAGACATTTTCCAAGCCTAATCTAGATCCTGCTTGTCCAACTAGTGATCAACAAGGATCTGAATTAAGCTCGGTAAATATCTCTGATGTTTAAATCAACTGAAATTAAAAAGGTTGAAGGTAACCACTTCCACAAAAGAGAAGCCAATCACACAACAAAAGAGCAGAAGGAGACCGTGGATGGGTTGCCCGGATTGCTGGGAAACTAACTGGTCAGTGGGATATTCATCTACTGCCCAGTTAGCTTCTAGAGCGCACATTAGGCCAGCCTTTACTGCGCCTGACTTGCATTGTGTGTCGATAATCGGACAGTGGCTCAATATCGCTGCTGCCAAGTAGGTGACATCCCTGGCATGCCCCGATGATAACCAGTTAGCATTGCAGCATACAGCAGCACCACCCATGGTTATTAAGTGGCATTAACCATGACAAGGGCATTAACAGCTCACAGGTGTGCTAACCGTGTTAATCCCTTTGAATATCCAATGCCGACCCCCCCCCCTCCATTTTTAAGTGAAGCACAGTTTTTAAGTACTTGCAGTTGAGTAAGCTTTCTTAGCAAGTAGGTACATCTCTGCCATAGGATCCCTGAAAACAGAGCGTAGCCTCTTGAACTTTGCACGGCTTTCATCAGTAGATAAAAGGTTGTTCCTGATACCTGCATACCATAGCAATAGTCTGTTGACAGCTACTTCTATACTAAGCCATCTAGTATGAACATGTTTTAGAATCTGTCTATACTCAACATTAGAGAACGTACCAAACTCTGCCAAGAACAACTTTTGCTTTGTGCTTTTATCAAAGTAATAATAGCAATCAATGCATAAATCTTCAACATCAAATCCTGACATTTTAGAAAACTGTGTATCCCCAGCAACAGCAGCATTGTTGACGATGTGGTATGGGCACACATGCATTCTTACTATGAACTTCTCTCAACAGAATTATTCTTATCCATGTTTACGCTGCCATTGTTTACAGAAACCCAACATAGTTTTCCCATCCTATCTCATTCAATCACATTCTTTCAGCAATTTTGTTAAATATTGCTTTTGCAGTGCCTGCGGTAATGCCTGTCCTAAGACACACGTCAAGTAATTGTATTGTTACAAGACGTTTCCAGATATCAAAGATCCTAACTGTAAGTGGATTTGTATTTCGCAGCCTGAGTCCTTGGATTCATCAACAGAAAGAGAAAAGGCTTTAGTCTTCATGTGCTGCACAAGGCACTCTTGGTAATACGGAGCAATAGCACGACTCAACACACAAATTGAATTGGTTCTTGAAGATGCATAATGCTGCATGATCCGGCTGTCAAGAAAGATACATTTCAACAGAGGGCTCAGATGGTCTGCAGAGTTGTGACCTTCCCTTCTGCATGTGTCACCTGTGTAGATCAAAAGCAATACTGATATATGTCCCTCGCCAAATAATGCGCGGTCACCTTCCCACCTAAAGATGCCATCTTACCACAGTCTTCTTTTTTCTGTAGGGCCCTGCAGATGTGCTGTCCGTGCACCACCAGTTAAAGTGGATTTTTTCCCACCGTTCTTGGTGAATTTTCTTCTATTTTCAATATCAATCACTTTCTGCCTCCCAACGCCAACGCCTCGGTGTCATGCTTTTCGCTCGGGTAATTGTTTTCTTGTATTTTTTGGCTTGCGGGTTTTTTGCTCATGGCCTAGATGGTCAAGATATCAGAGTTTAATCTCGTGGGGCTTGTTTTTCCTGTTACATCTTTAATCAGAGGATTTAAGCAGTGTGGCAAGTGCACTGGTCTATGTCCCATACAGACCGCCACACTACCTGCATAAAATGCCTCGGGGCGGATCACAATGTGTCTTCCTGCCCGCTTTGCCTTTTGATGTCGGCTAAGACCCGAAAAGAGCATGAAGGGCAGCAGGGGAAAATGTTTAGCAAGTCTGCCTCAGGATCGGCATCGGGTTACTCGGCGTCCTTCTTCCATGCTCGGTCAGAGCCGTTGGGACTGGCATGCATCGGAGTCATCTTCAGAGGACCTTCCACAGGTGTCAAGGGCTTCATCAAAGCCAAAGTTGAGGTCCAACCTCGGCCCAGGGAGTGGGATCTGGGCGCAGAGCCCTCGACTCAATGCCAGTGATGAGGGATGGGAGTGCCCCTCCAAACAACCCTGGAGAGAGATGTCATTGACGGAGTCGGGGGATCGAGTCAGTTCACCCAATGCCATCATCATCCAGGGACCTGACACCGGCCTCAGCATCCTCAAAGATGGCGCCCACCTCAGTGGAGCTGTCAGGTATTGAGGCCAGGATGCTAGCCCTGGAATGTAGCTTCGCAGCATTCATCAAGGCTCAGCGGGGCCCGACTCCTGGACCCTCCCCTCCCTTCCCATCCTTGAGAGGCTGGTCCACTTGGTGTTGGCTCCATTGGCGTCTGAGTCGAGGGCCGGCACAGCGTCTGGCACGGCCAACCAGAGCACCTACACTGAGTGTCATTGATGTTGAATCAGTCCGATGGCCATGGAGTGTTGGCCGACTCTTCCAGTTCCGAGTCGGCATGGGAGATGAATGAGGAGTCCCCTGACCCCATCCTCCACTGAGGCATGCCCTTCGAACCGTCTCAGCCATAACATCAGCAGCGGTCACCTCCAGAAGACTTGGCTTTCCTAGAGTTTGTCCAGGAGATGTCCTAGGCACTCGCCTTCATGGTGGTGCCTGAGGACGAGCCCCGTACCAAGGATCTCAAGATCCTCCAGTAAGAACTCCCCCTTGGGGGGCACTGATAGTGCCAATGCCCCCATCCTTTAATGGCTGCAGTTCAGGATGTGGGAGACCCCAGTGAGAGTGCCAATTGTGAAATGTCGACTCGATTTACAGTATTGAGCCCCAGCTTCCAGAAAACACAACTGCCACATAACTCCATGGTTGTGGAGTCAGTCATGCATTGCATTATCTGCCAGATGCCACACTCCTCGGTGCCCCCCAGCAGGGAGGCATGAACCATGGAAGCATTTGATCGGAAGTGTTTCCAGGGCTCCATGCTCACAGCCCGGATCCAGGCATCCCAGCTGTACATGGGCATGTATCTGAGAGACCTGACAAGGGAGTTCACCGGGTTCTCAGCTGGATTAGCAGCCAAGCCTCTTGAGCACTTCAGGGCCCTGGTGTCATCCGTCAAGGAATGCTCCAAGTTTCAAATTTGGGCAACCTTCAATGGCTTCGAGTCGGTGACTCAGGTAGCTGCGAAGGGCATTAGTGTCCGGCACCTTGCCTGGCTACAGTCCTCTGACTCAGAGCAGTGGGTTCAGGACAAGTTAGCTGATGTCCCTTGCGGGGGGAGAATTTCTTTGGCAAGCCCATGACAGAAAAGGCGGACGAACTGGAGAAGGAAGTCATGACCAGAACCAGGCTGTCCAAAAAAGTGTCTGAACCTTCCCATAGGAAGACTTCAGGAAAAAAATCCCTTCCACCCAAAGACCAAGAAGGTTTATGGAAACTTCCCCAAGTTCCAGGCCTATCATGCTCCCCCACAGGGACAGCAGGCCAAGGGCCAGGGGCATGGCTCTCATAAGCCAAAGGCCACTAACTCTAAACAACGCACCAGCTGCAGCCTTGGGGGAGCTTTTGACTCCTTAGGCATAGCCTCCTTCTCCCAGGAGATACAAGGCCAACCAGTGGCCAAGCATCACCACAGACGCATGGGTGTTGCAGGTGGTTGGGGGAAGGTTATCTCCTCCACTTTGCCCAGTTGCCTCCTGCCTTCTTCCCCAGGGAAAGAGGGAGGAGTGGCCTAGTGGTTAGGACACAATACCTCAGGCTGGAGAGCCAGAGGTTCAAGTCCCACCTGGGGACAGCAATCTCAGGCCAAAGGGACTGGGGTTTCCAGTCCTATAGGCACTCCTTGAGGCCTTGGGCAAGCCACTTAACCCTCCATTGCCTCAGGTACACATAGATTGTGAGTCCTTTGGGGACAAGGGAATATATCCATTACCTGTTTGTAGTAATTACACTTTGATTGAAGGATAAGGCGGTATAGAAAACTGGTTAAATAAATAAACTACTAATGGACCCCTTGCAAAAGGAGCTCAAGTTTTTGCTAGAGGATCAAGCAGTGGACCCCATCCCCTAACCTCTTCAAGGCAGGGGATTCTACTCCCACTACTTCCTTGTTCCCAAGAAAACAGGGGGCTTCCAGCCCATCCTGGATCAATGGGACCTCAACCACTTCCTGGTCAAGGAAAAGTTCACAATGGTATCCCTTGGAACCTTGTTATCCTATCTCCTGCAGGGAGATTGAGATCCAAGAAGCACAGCCAAAGATGCCTACACCGACATCTTGATGCATCCAAAGCACCATCAGTACCTCCACTTCGTCATCAGCAGATGGCATTATCAGTACAGGGTACTCCCATTCAGCCTCGCCTCAGCTCAGAGGGTATTCATCAAATGCCTGGCAGTTGTGGCCACTCATCTCAGACACTTGGGGTGTTTGTGTTTCCCTACCTGAATGACTGGTTCATACAAGTTAGTTCATCAGCGGAAGTGCGAAACACAGCACAGCACACCATAGGGCTGCTCCAGTGCCTGGGCTTCGCAGTGAACTTCCTAAAATCTCACCTGTGGCCCACGCAGTGGTTGGAATTAATAAGTGCCCTACTGGATTCCACTCAAGCAAAGACCATCCTGCCTCTTGATCAGGCACAGCGCCTATCTGCCTTGGCCCAAGTTGTACAAGGCGGCTTGGCGGTGACAGCCAGACAGATGCTCCGCCTCTTGGGGCACATGGCATCCACCGTCCACATCACCCCATTTGCCTGCCTCCACATGAGGCAGGCACAGTGGATGCTTAGCTCCCAGTGGACGAAAGCTTCTGGCCATCTAGAGAACCACATCCTGGTTACGCCAGCCTTAGCGACATTCCTTGCCTGGTTGCAGGAACCCTCCGACCTCAAAGCCAACCTACCCTTCCAGGCTCCCCCAGTGCGCATCCAAGTTGGGTTGGGGAGCCCATTACGATCACCTGCAGTCACAGGGCTCATGGTCACTAGAGGAGAATGCCTCGCAGATCAATCTGCTGGAACTCAGAGAAGTCTATCTTGCCTATGGGTCTTCCAGGATCATCTAGAGGGGCAGGTGGTTCCGGTCCAGATAGACAACCAGGTGGTGATGTACTACATCAACAAGCAGGGAGGGCATGGGTTTGTATTACCTCTGCTGGAAGGCAGTGCGCTTCTGGAACTTCGCAACGGGGAAGAACATCGTTCTCAGAGCAGTGTACTTGCCGGGCCAGGACAACATGCTGGCCAACCACCTGAACTGTGTCCTTCAGCCCCACAAGTGGAGACTGAACCCCGTCATGCTGGGAGAGGTTTTTCGGTGCTGGGGGATCCTGGAGATCAACCTCTTTGCCAGTCCAGAAAACACGCAGCTGCTGCACTTCTGCTCTCGAAGGCCAGCCTGGGGTCAGGAGGTGGCAGACGCCTTTCTCCTCCCCTGGTCCAGGGGCTTCCTGTATGCATTCCCGCCCATGCCCCTGGTGCTGGGGGCCCTCATCAAGAACCAGGCGGAAGCAACCTCAGTCATCTTCATTGCACCCAGGTGGCCCAAATAGCCCTGGTTCCCCCTGCTTCTGCAGCTATCGCACAGGGACTCATTGCCGCTGGGGAGTGCCCCAGACCTGCTATCCCAGGAGGATGGGACACTGCTACACCCCAGCCTCCAGTCCCTAGCCCTGATGGCCTGGATGCTGAGAGGCTAGCTATAGCGCATCACTGCTTCTCCAGGCCGGTTGTAGACGTTCTCCTTGCTTCGCATAAGGACTCCATGTGATGGGTGTATGCTCTTAAGTGCTATAGGTTTTCGCACTGGTATGCAGATGAAGGTCTTAACCCCTTCTCCTGCATGGTGTCTGGAATCTTACACTACCTTCTGCATCTGTCGGGGCTGGCCTTCAGTCCAACACAATCAGAGTGCACTTCAGTGCCATCTTGGCTCACCACCACACAGTGGACGGCCAGGCATTGGCAGTGCACCCTCTGGTTAGCTGGTTTATGTGAGGCCTCCTCCTCTCCTGGCCCCCATTATGTCCTTCAATATGGTATTGGGGAAGCTCTGGCTTCACCCTTTGAACCTCTGGCTACCTGCCATCTCAAGTACCTTTCTTGGAAGGTCGTGTTCCTGGTGGCGCTCATCTCGGCCAGGTGTGTGAGCCAGGGGCGGCTCTATAATGAGGCTGAGTGAGGCAGTGGCCTCAGGCGGCAACGTTTTGGGGGCGGCAAAAATTGCCCCCAAAAAGCCCGCCTTACTCGGCCTTGAAAAAGCAACAACCCCGATCCGAAGAGCCGCTGCTGCGGCCACCACAGTAGAAGGAAGTGCCCCATGGCCGCCCCGGCAGAGCCTTCTTCTCTCCCTCAGTGCCAGCTTTACAGAGCCGCGAAGGGAGAGTTTCCCTTTCTCGCGGCTCTGCTGCCGGTGCTGATGGGAAACAGGAAATGCCGTTTCCCATCAGCGCCAGCGGGCTTAACAGAGCCATGACAAAGGAAAACTCTCCCTTCGTGGCTCTGTAAAGCCAGCGGTGCTGAGCGAGAGAAGAGGACTCTCCCAGGGAGGCCGCGGGGCACTTCCTTCTGCCGCCGCGGCAGTGGCTACAGCAGCTAGTTTATTTTAATTTCAATTTCCCTGGAGTGGGGGAGGCTGGGACTGGAAATGGGCTGATGGGGGGGTTAGGACTGGAAGTGAGATGATGGGGGGTTAGGACTGGTAATGGACTATGGGGGGGCTAGGATTGGAAATGGGCTGATGGGGGGGTTAGGACTGGAAGTGGGCTGATGGGGGGGTTAGGACTGGTAATGGGCTATGGGGGGCTGGGACTGGATATGGGCTGATGGGTGGCTAGGACTGGAAATGGGCTGATGGGGAGATTAGGACTGGTAATGGGCTATGGAGGGGGTTAGGACTGGAAGTGGGCTGATGGGGGGGTTAGGACTGGTAATGGGCTATGGGGGGCTGGGACTGGATATGGGCTGATCGGGAGGGGGGCTAGGGCTGGTAATGGGCTATCAGGGTTGGCTAGGACTGGAAATGGGCTGATGGGGGGTTAAGACTGGAAGTGGGCTGATCGGGAAGGGGGCTAGGACTGGAAATGGGTTGATTTGGGGTTAGAACTGGAAATAGGCTGATCAGGAGGGGGTCTAGGACTGGTAATGGACTGATTGGTGGGGTTAGGCCTAGAAATGGGCTGATTAGGGAGGCTAGGACAGGAAGTGGGCTGATTGGGGGGCTAGGACTGGAAATGGACTTATTGGGGGGGGGGGTTTATGACTGGTAATGGGCTGATTGGGGGCTAAGACTAGAGTGGGCCGATAAGGGGGATATGACTGGAAATGGGCTGTGACTGGAAATGGGCTAATGGGGAAGGGGAGGAGAGTGCTGCTAGCCCTGGAAGAAAACTAGGGGCTACGGATACAAATGGGCTGATGCGGGAGGATGGTAGAATAGGACTGGAAGGGAGCAGATAATGAGAGGGTCTGCTAGGGGAAGGAGGGGGCAGGAAGGGAGCTGACACGGGGGAAGGAGGGGACTGGAAAGGAGCTGACACCTGGGATGTACTGAAGGGGGACTGGAAGGGAGCTGACACTTGGGGATGGGAGTGGCAGGTAGTTGGGTAATGGGGAGGAGGCTGGAAGGGAGCTGACATGCAAATGGCACTGGAAGGAGGATGGACAGAGGGTATGGTGACTGGAAGGTTGCTGACTGGTGGGGTGGCACTGAGAGTGGACATAAGCTGATATCTGGGATGGTATTTGGACTAGAAGGGGCTGGACAGTGGGGAAGGAGGGGGACTGAAAGGGAATGAAAACCAGTGGCAGTCATGGGAATGCAAGGTGGTTGACAGTGGAAGGTACTGGGAGGGGAGGACTTGAAAGGGGGCTGATACTGGGAAGGGTTACTGGAACTGGAAATGGGCTGATGGAAGGAAGTGAAGAAAACAAAAGAAGAGATAAGAAATGGCAGATGGACCATGGACCATAGACCACAGAAAGAGAGCTAAGAGAAGACAGGAAAGCAGAAGACTCAGATCGGGACAAGCATGATCAGAGAATAAATGGTCAGACAAACAAAGGTAGAAAAAATAATTTAATTTAATTTTAGTGATTGGACTTTGTGCTATTTTTATATTTTACACAGTATTGGGGAACTGCATCTCTTATTTATCTGATGTTGCACTGCATGTGGACTGTGGCTTCTTGGGGTTTCAGTTTAAATTTTGTCTACATATTTTTATTTTTACTTTAGACTGTGGTTACTTATTCTGAACTTGGTGAGGGTCGATCTTGTGAGTGTGTGACTGAGGTCAGGTGTTCTGCTAACATGAAGTTTGTAGATAAAGATCTATACTGTACTGTAGTAATTTGACTGGTTCAGCTTTTCAAATAGGTTTATGGATGTTCCAGGGCTACTATAGTATTTACAATGACGCTTTTTTTGGATGAGCTCCTTATGTGAGTTTTGGAAGTTTATGCTGATATGGTATGGTATTGTATGGTAGGTTTGCTCTTTGTTGTAGGGATTTGTATTAGTTCACAATATGCTTGGTACTGGAGAATAGTGGTTGTTGTTGTTGTTAGTGAGATGATCAGAATCAGATTTTTTTTTTAAAATATGAGTTCTGTGGGTGAATGTCCTGGTTCTGCTCTGCACCTACTGTGAATGCAAAATATATGTTGAAAAAGAAAAAGCAGGAACCGTAATGCAGTTTATAACAACAAAATAAAAATGAGTTATAATTTAGTTTTATAAACTGTGCTGTTGGTTCTCGCTGTCTTTTAGTTCCTTGGTGTGCAAACGGGACCGTACCTAGCCCTGTGCAAGCGGTGTAGTCGCACAGGGTGGAAAGGTTTGGGGGCCACATTTTGGCTGTCTGCTGTTGCCCTGCCACCGCTGGCAGGACAATAGCAGGCAGCCGAAATGCGCTCCCCAAGCCTTTTCGCAGCACTTTAAGCAGATCTGGTCCCTCCCTCCTCCGACGCAATGTCAGAGTAGGGAGAGACAGATCTGCTTAAAGTGCCGTTGCCTTTCAGATCGGGCGCATGCCCCCCTCCTCCTCCCCATACCTCCGTCCAGCGCTGCCTGCTTTTTTCCTGCTGCCGGCGCCGCCATGAAAAAATCAGAGGGTGGCAGCAGCAGGGAAAGAGCAGGCAGCGCTGGACGGAGGTATGGGGGGAGAGGGGGGGTGGCGTGCCCCTGAGCTGCAAGTTGCACAGGGTGCGATTGCAGCTCGATACAGCCCTGTGTGCAAACATCTTGCATTTCCTCCATATAATCTAATCGGCTTTTTGGTTTGGTTCAGTCTCTGATTGGATTTCTGAAAAAGCCCCGCCCCCCTCTAAGGTTGGGGAGGGTGCCATTTCAGACTTTACCTCAGGCAGCAGATTGCCTTGAGCCACCCCTGGAGTGAGCTGCAGGTGCTGGTAGCACACGTGCCATACACCAGGTTCCACAGGAACAGGGTCATCCTTAGGACTCACCCTAAGTTCTTGCCAAAGGTTGTCTCTGACTTCCACTTGAATCAAGAGGTGGTATCACCCACTTTCTTTCCTAGGCGTCACTCTTCCATGGTGGAGGCCTCCCTACATACGTTAGACTGCAAGCGTGCATTGTCCTTTTACATCCAGACGAAGCAACCCCATCACCGCTCAATGCAGCTCTTTGTCTTTTTTGACCCCAGTCGACTAGGACTCACAGTCTCCAAGTACACCCTCTCTCACTGGGTGGCCGACTGCATTTCCTATGCCTTTCAGCAAGTGGGGCTCTCTCTGGAGCATCATGTGGTAGCTCACTATGTGCGTGCCACGGCGGCCTCAGCAGCCAGCCTGCACTCAGTGTCCTTATTTGACATCTGCCGAGCTGCCACATGGTGCTCTGTGCACACCTTTGCTGCACACTACTGTTTATTTATTTATTTATGTGATTTTATATACCACTTTTCATAAATCAAAGCGGTTTACAAATAACTCAAAAATTGCATTATGACATTTATGCATTACATGGAACAATAATAAAGTTGTGTCGAAACATAACAATTAACAGAATAAGAATATATCCTAAACTAGTTATACCAATCAACTAAATTACAGTTTGTGTTTATGATCATATGGATTGCACTGAGAAAGTTGTTGGTCAGTAGTTATAATGTTTTGATTTTTCCAGAATAAAGGTTTGTCCTGTGTTCTGTTTTGGGTGGGGTATAAAGAAATCCTAGCTTTATGAGAAATTATTGTGTAGCAAGAAGGTTTGTTTTACGTGATTCTCCGAAATACTCTCTGAAAAGGTATGTTTTTATGATTTTGCGGAAGTTGTTTGGGTCTTTCGTTTCCCTTATGTAGTCTGGGAGGGAGTTCCATAGTGCTGGAGCGTATAAGGAGAATGTTCTCTTTATTGTGGTTGCCTTGCTTTTTCTGATGATTGATGGAACTGATAATGTATTTTTACTGCTTCTTCTTCTCAATATAGATTCCAGGTTGTTGTGTATTAACGTTCTTAAACTTGATGGATTTTCATTATGAAGAGTCTTGAAAACAGTGTGGAATATTTTGAATTTTATTCTGTTGGCTATTGGTAGCCAGTGTAATTCATTTAGCGTAGGTGTTATATGGTCCTTTATTGATGTTTGTGAGATGGCTCTTGTTGCTTTGTTTTGAGCAAGTTGGAGTATGCGTATGGCTTGCTTAGGGAGTCCCATTAAAACACCGTTACAGAAATCTAAGTGTGGTAGTATCATAGCTTGTACTGTTGTTCTGAAGTCACTTGATGATAGTAATGGTCTTAAATGTTGCAGCATCTTTAGTTTTGAGAATATGTCTCTTGAAATATTGTTTATGTGCTTGGAGAAATTGAGTTGGTGATCTAGAGTAATTCCCAGGTATTTTACTTCGTTTTTTACCTGTAGTATGGATTCATTTAATTTTATTCTTTCTGGAGGAGTGAACTTTGTATCCTTTGTTATGAATAGTTATGTTTGGAAGAGAACTCCCAGAGGGACAGTGCCTTTGGCCAAGCCGTACTCCGTCACCTCTTTGGAGAGTAATGCAGCTCCTTCCCTCCGACCCGTGATGTCCAGGCTACTGGAGAGGGGATTGCATCTTCGATGCTGCTGCTGCAGTGTCAGACTTCCAGCCAATCAGTGCCCCCTGCTGCTCTTTACGGTCCACTTTTTGGGTAGATTGTGGCTTTTGCAGGTTTTTTTGGTAGCCTGTAGCTTGGGAGTCCCATACATGAGGACTGACTTCCTGCTTGTTCCCGGAGAAAGCATAGTTACTCACCTATAACAGGTATTCTCCAGGGACAGCAGGAATCAGTCCTCACAACACTCCCTCCTCCCCATGGAGTTGTTTTTTCTTTTTCTGCTTGATTAAGCTATGTCATCACATTGAGGTAAGATGGCACCTTTGGGTGGGAAGGTGACCACACATGCACAGTGTAGGTCCCAAAGGCTTTCTTTGAAAACTGGGGATTGGATCTGCACAGGCTCCGTCAGCGCTGATGTCACCCATACTTGAGGACTGATTCCTGCTGTCCCTGGAGAACACCTGTTACAGGTGGGTAACTACACTTTTTGCCAGCTGTCAGGATCTTTGTCTTCTTCACGTTAAAATGCATGTCCATTTTAAGACTACATTCTTTGATCTGGATAAGCAGATGTTTTAGATCATTTTCACTTTCAACCAGTAGCACGTCATTGTCAGCATAGGGAAGGTGGTTGATGAGTCTTCCACCAATCCTCACACCTCAGTTGTCTTCCTAGAGCCCTGCTTTTCTGATGATTTGTTTTGCATATAAATTGAAAAGGTATGGGAGCGAGATCCAAGATGGCGCAAGGTAGGTGTGTCACGCTGTAATGACATTTTCCTATAGGGAAGAAGAAGAAAGTTAAGGGAACTAAGATGCCCTCTCTAGCCCCTGCAACCTCCTCTCCATTACCTTCTGTACCTTCAGGTCTCTCAATTCTTTTTGGTCCGTTCACACTTGAATGAATATGGTCTGCTATCATGAAGTTAGGTGAAGCTTTAGTTCCACAGGTTCAAGCCCTAACACTTTAAATGCAAGGTAACTGTGTGGCTATCCAAGACAACGAAGAGAAGATGGTTTCTCTTCATAACTCATTATCAGAGATGCAATTGAAAGTTACCTCTTTGAAGGAATATTCTGACTCTTTCGTCAAGGACTTTATTGCGGTTAAAGCTAAACTTGAACAACTTGATAGTGCTTCAGGAGCTTCTAATCTAAGTCTTATTAATTTTCCGAGGTCTCCTATTGTTTCTGCAAAGGATACGTTCCGGTCTTATCTGATAGACATTCTGGGTGTGCCTCCCAAGTCACATCCCCCCATGATTAAGATATATTATTTGCCTTTTAATACAACATCAGTGGGTGTAGGGGAAGTGGCTGGGTTGCAGTTGGTAGATTCTCTTGATGTCTCAGCTTTGTTACAAAGTTCTGAAGAAGAGTCAGTTGTACCTTCCACTTTACTATCCTCTTTTGTATTAATATCTAATAGGGAATGGCTTTTGAAAATATTTTTTTAAGAAAAGACATCTACCATTTAAGGCTTTATAAGTTTGTATCTTTCCAGACCTGTCCAGAGAAACACAGCAGAGGTGAAGAGCTGGGGGTTCTGTTTTTCCTCAAATATCCATAACAATGCATGGTGAAATAGCAATCTTTTTCCTATATGGTTTATGAGCCTTCCCAGCTGCTGACCTTCCTTAATGCTCGTCGATCTCTGGATCCTCTCCTCCCAGTCCTCCATGATGTTACTAGAGCTGGTTGATAAGGCCAACTTTACTTTCCTTTGTGTATTCACTGTGGGCACGACGCAGCAAGGCAAATAGTGGGCTGTACATCCCGGCAGGACGTCCAGCCCGCTAGCTGCCTGAACCGTATGCTACCTCCGGACTCCCTGTACACACTGAGCCGCTGTGCATGCTGCAGGGAATGGGAGCAGCATGGGGCAGAGAGTGGGTGGAGCATATGTGGGACCGATCCCCGGATGTACAGGGCTGATTCCAGTTATGGCCCTGTACATCCCGGGATCGCAGGGGGAGGGGGGGATGGCCAGCTTATCCCACCTCAGAGGTAGAATAAGTGCTGGCCGCCCCTCCAGATCGGCCAGCCAGCCCTCCAGCAGCGACGGCGGCGAGCAGGGTGAGTCCCCATCATCCATTCTTGGCCCTGGCTGCCCCCATTGTTGTCAGGCGGTAGGGAAACTGGCCTTCAAGGCAACGGGCAGGTTGTGCCACAAGGAGGACGTCCCCGCGGCAATGCAGGAGCATTCTGAGTCATCTCCAAGGTCCCGATCCTGCACCTGCGGAGCCATATTGCTCCTGCAGTGCAGAATCAGGCCATGTCGGGGCCGTTCAGACCGCCCCGACATGCCCCAACTGGGATCGAGCTCCACCTGTTTTGTCTCTTTGTTTTCTTGGATCTTGCTGGAGAAGGGATGGTTTTGATTTTGATTGCCTTGTATTTCCTTTTAATTGTCTCTTATTTCCGTGCAAAATGTAATTCTTGGTTTATTTGTAAAATGCATAAACATAAAATAAAAATAAATAAATTGAACAGGTATGGGGAAAGTATGCAGCCTTGTCATACACCTTTATCAGTATTAAGCCATTCTGTTTCGCCTTGTTCACTTCAAACTGTTGCTTCTTGATCAATATAGAAACAGAGAAAATGCTGGCAGAAAGAGATCGCATGGCCTATCTAGTCTGCCCTTCCATATCCACTACAATAGTCCCCTCTTTTCCCTTAGAGATCTTCTGTGTTTCCATGCTTTCCTGAATTCAGATACCGTCCTCGTCTCCACTACCTCCACTGGGAGACAATTTCATGCATCTACCACTCTTTCCATAAAGAAATATTTCTGAGTCTATCCCCTTTTACCCTCATCCTATGTCCCCTCGTAGCAGAGCTTGCTTTCAATCAAAAGAGGCTCTCCTCTAGCGCGTTTATGCCATGGAGGTATTTAAAAGTCTCTATCGTATCTCTTCTATCCTGCCTTTCCTCTAAAATATACATATTAAGATCTTTAAGTCTGTCCCCATGTGCTCCATAACGAAAACCTCGAATCATCTTAGTAGCCACCCTCTCCACTGATTCCATTCTCCTTATAGCCTTTTGAAGGTGCGGTCTCCAGAACTGTACACAATACTCCAAATGTAGTTGCACCAGGACTTATACAGAGGCACTATCACCTCCTTTTTTCTGCTGGCCATTCCTCTCCCTATGCACCCAAGCATCCTTCTGGTTTTTGCCGTCGCCTTTTCTACCTGTTTAGCCACTTTCAGATCATCAGAAACAATCACGCCCATGTCCTGCTCTTCTTTCATAGACAGAAGTACTTTGTCCCCTGCACTGTACTGCTCCTTTGGATTTTTGCAGCCCAAATGCACAAACATTTTTTTAGCTTTAGATCTCAGCTGCCAAATTCTAGACCATACTTCAAGCTTAGCTAGATCCCTCCTCATGTTATCTACTCCTTCCTGGGTGTCTAATCTATTGCAGATTTTGGTATCAACCGTAAAGAGGCAAACCTTAACCGACAGCCCTTCCGCTATATCACTAACAAAGATGTTAAAAAGAATCGAACCAAGGACAGATCCTGCAGCACACCACTGATAACCTCCTTCTCATCAGAGTAAGCTCCATTTACCAGTACCCTTTGTCACCTTCCACACAAACAATTTCTAACCCAGTCAGTCACTTTAGGGTCCATCCCTAGGGTGCTCAGTTTGTTTACAAGCCGCCTGTGCAAAATGGTGTCAAAGGCTTTACTGAAATCTAAATACACCCTCGCTCCCTGGTCAACCAGTCAAAGAAATCAATCAGATTTGTCTGACAAGACCTGCCTCTGGTGAATCCATGCTGCCTCGGATCCTGCAATCCATTGGACTCCAGAAACCTCACTATTCTCTGTTTTAATAGCATTTCCAATAATTTTCTCAGCACAGAGATTTGACAAACTGGCCTGTAGTTGTCAACCTCATCCTTACTTCCGCTCTTGTATATTGGGACCATGTGTGCCTTCCTCCAGTCCTCTGGGACCACTCCCGACTAAAGAACCATTGAAAAGGTCAGTTGGTGGATCTGCTAGAACATCCCCAAGTTCCTTCGATATTCTGGGATGCATCCCATCCAGTCCCATTGACTTCTCTGTTTTTAGTTTAGCTAGTTCCTCACGAACATAGTCTTCTGAAAATCATGCATGATCCCCGTCACTTCTATTCCTTCTTGTGGGTGTTTTCTGAGGTCCTGCTCCTGGCCCTTCATCTGTGAACACAGAACAGAAATATTTGTTAAGCAATTCCACTTTATCCTCATCAGCTTCTATATATTCCTCCGCTTCACCCTTGAGCCTGACAATACTACTGTTGTCCTTCCCTCCTCAAATAACATATCTAAAAAATGTCTTATCCCCCCTTTTTATTGCATTAACTATTTCTTATTATTATTATATCTTTGCTTTCCTGATAACTTTGTCAGCTTCTTTAAGTTTTTCCAAAGATGGATGTTTGTCTTCCTCTCTCTGTGATCTCTTGTATTTAATGAAGGCCTCCCTCTTTTTCTTTTTTTTTACTTATTCTTTATCAATTTTCCAATTCATATAGTCCAACAAAAGGAAAAGGAAATCCACAAAGGTTTAGCATTACAAAAAGAAACAGGAAAAGCTAACACATAACCCTTGTTTCAGTATTAGACCAAATATCATGAGAGGCAAAAAACAGGAAAAAAAATTAACCAACCCCAGTTGGAAAAAAATAAGCCCCAAGAACAGAGCAGCCAGCATTGTATAAGAGTTAGGCCACAACCCCTCCCTCACGTGCCAACAAAAAAACTCAAAAGTTGTTTCGGATCAAAGAAAAAAAATGCTTACCCTCTTGAAAAAACATACACCTACAAGGAAATTTCAACAAAAAGGAGCCACCTAAAGTAAGGATCCTGGTTTTTAACTCTGTAAAGTCCTTACGTCTCCTTTGGGTGGACCTAGAAAAATCAGGAAATATTTGCACTTTTGCCCCCATAAACAACTTTTGCATATTAAGAAAATATAATCTCAAAAGAGTATTAAGGTCCATTTCAAGGGCAAAGTTTACTACCAAGGTGACTCTATCGGTAACCATGTCCAGGGAACTTTCCAGGAACGCTGTCAAATCGGCTAGTCCACACTGTGGCTGCATCGGTTACTGCTCCTTCACCATGGAGCCAGTACCAGGTCACAAAGATATATATTGTGCCCTTGTGATAGGTGGCAGATCCTCACTAGAACCTCCTGTAGATATTTCTTCACCATCTCAGCCAGAGCAAGTAAAGGAGTCTTACGGAAGTTAAGAAATCTCAATTTATTCCGTCGGGACATATTCTCCAAATGCTCTAACTTGCACACCAAGATAGAAAATTCTTTAATCTGGGCACCTGCCAGTTCTTGGAGCTCACCATGTCTGGTCTCCAGGAGATCCAGCTTGACTGCACCCTTCTCTTAAGACATCACCGAATCCATATCTCTTAACGTTACCAATTTATGAGAAAAAGAACCAGTCATTGCCAGCAGTGAGGAGTTAACTGTGGCCACAGCTCCCCATAGTGACTCCACTGTCACCACCGCAGCTTTCAGCAAAAACTGCTGGAACTGGAAGTGCCCCTCCACTCCCTGCTGCAGAGTTTAACCCCTCCAAACTGGAAGCGCTAATTGTAATCACCCGCTGAACCAGTGGAGATGATGACGCCAAAGGGGTTCTCTCCACACTCTTCCAGACCGCCTCCCTCCTGAGAGGCAGCTCTCCAAGGAATGTCTCTGCTGGTTATACTTCCAGGCTGCAGTGGAGCAGTGCATTGCTCAAGGCTCAAAGATGCCCCACTCCCAGCTAACAACAACTACGCCAGTCTCACCGAAGTTCCAGCTCTTGGGACTGAGCCAGAACCACATTCAAGCAGCATACTCTGGGCCCCCATCATGGGAAGACCAGCCCCAGAGGGAAATAACTTTGGCTTCCTTTTCCTACCCATTCTGGCATTGCAGAGGGTAAGAACGCCAAGAAGTGGTAAGGGCTTTCAGTCATACGCCATCTTGCCTCTCAGGTCCCTACCCTCCTTTTTCATCACCTTTTCAGCTACGTCTTTTGAGAACCATAGCGGCTTCCTTTTCCTTTTAGATTTATTTACCTTTCTAACAAAAAGGTTTGTTGCCCTTCAAATATCCCCTTTCAGTTTTTCTCACTGTTTTTCTACATCCCCCAGCTGTTCCCATCCCGCTAACGACTCTCTGAGGTACTGTCCCATCTTAGCAGAGTTAGTTTTCCTAAAGTCTAAGACCCTCACTTTTGAATGGATTTTATCAGCCCTAGTCCTAATACTGAACCACACTATCTGGTGATCACTGGATGCGAGATGATCTCCCACTATGACTTCAGAAACACTTTCCCCATGAGCATCAAGTCTAGTATGACTTCTTCACCTGTGGGTTCTGTTACCAGTTGCCGGAATAGTTTTCCCTGTAGAGAGTCCAGGATCTCCTTACTTCTAGATGACACCGCAACAGGAATGTGCCAATCAACATCTGGCATATTGAAGTCACCTATCAGTAGCACTTCTCCTTTCATGGCAATATTGTGTATGTCTTCTATTAAATCCCTGTCTATTTCTTCTGCTTGTGAGTGATATCTGTATTTCACACCAATGCAAATTAATTTCCCTTTCCCTCTTTCTAGTTTAACCCATGGTGCCTCCTCGCTCCCTTTTAAGTCCTGTAATTCTATAGCTTTAATATTATTTTTTACATATAGTGCCACTCCTCCTTTCCTTCTTCCTACCCTGTCCTTCCTGAATAAAGTATAGCCTGGTATAATTACATCCCAGTAATGGTTGTCTGTGAACCATGTCTTCATAACAGCCACTAAACCCAAGTCAGCTTCTTCCATTAAAGCCTCAACATCTGGGATCTTATTTCCCATGCTACGGGCATTTATACACACCGCTTTCCAGATGTTGCCCTTTTTTCCAAGTTCTACAGAGGTATTTAATGTTTCACTTACCTGGGGGCTTTCTTCACTCATCCCCAATGAATCTAGTTTAAAGTCCTCTTCAGTAGGCTAGCCAGTCTACTGTGGAAGACACTTTGACCCTTTTTGGACAGATGGATGCCATCTCTGCTCTGCAGGCCTTGGAAAATTATCCCATGGTTGAGGAAACCAAAACACTCCTGCTGACACCATTCACACAGTCATGCATTCAACTCCAGGATGCAAACCTCTCTGCCTTGGCCTTTACTCTCAAACTGGAGGATTGAAGAGAAACCCACTTGCACCCCTATCTGCTTCACCCTCTGTCCCAGAGTCATGAAGTCACTCTTGATTCATTCAGAGGGATACCTGGCAGTATCATTTGTGCCGACATAGATGAGTAACATTGGATACTAGTCAGTAGGCTTGATGAGTCTCAGCAAACTCTCCATAACGTCTCAAATTTTGGTACCCGACAGACAGCACACCTCTCTGGACATCAAGTCTGGTCGGCAGATGGATGCCTCAGCACCCCTCAGAAGTGATTCACCAACTACCAACTATCAGATGTTCTGGTATACCTAGGCATCTTAATTTGGCCCAGTGTTTTTTTTTTTTATTTATACAATCAAAGACCTTGCTGTTGCCAATGAAGCACATGTAGATATCCTTTTGGTATTCTTTTGTCTTTTCAAGGATCCCTCTCATACCAATGAAGATGTTCCTTGCCCATTCCTGAATCCTGTGTGCATTTTGGGTAGTTCTCATTCCAGATATGGTTGTAGTTCTATTAAATGATCTTGAGTAGATTCTTATTGCCTTGGGGGTCAGAGAGATTGTATAATAATTTACTACTACTACTACTACTGAACATTAGTATAGTGCTATAAGTCATACGCAGCGCTGCACAGACATGTAAGAGACAGTCCCTGCTCATCAGAGCTTACAATCTAGTCAAGACAAGCACAGAAGTTGTAGGCAGGGATAAAACAAAGGGAAAGAAAAAGGAAATCAGGTGAGTCAAGATCCAAAGGCAGCAGCGAAGAGGTGAGTTTTCAGCCTGGATCTGTAAAGGACCAGAGAAGGTGCCTGGCGTACAGACACCGGTAGTTTGCTCCAGGCGTAAGGTGCAGCAAGGTGAAAAGAGCGAAGTCTGGAGTTGGCACTAGAAGAGAAGGGCACAGATAGAAGCAGTTTGCTAGAAGAGCGGAGTTCCCGAGGGGGGTTGTAAGGAGAGATAAGAGGAAGAAAGGTACTGAGGAGCCACAGAGTGAATGCAGGAGAAGTTTGAACTGGATGCGGAAATGGATAGGGAGCCAGTGAAGTGACTTGAGAAGAGGAATAATATGGGCATGAGGAGGCTGGCAGAAGATTAGCTGCACAGCAGAGTGTTGAACAGATTGAAGGGGAGAGAGATGATTCAAAGGGAGACCAGCAAGGAGTAGGTTACAGTATTCAAGACGGGAGGTGAATAAGGAGTGAATAAGAGTTTTAGTAGTGTGTTCAGAAAGGAAAGGGTGGATTTTGCTGATGTTATAAAGAAAGAAACAGCAGGTCTTAGCTATCAGATGGATATGTGTGGAGAAAGAGAGAGAGGAGTCAAAGACAACCCCAAGATTGCGGACTAAGGAAACAGGAAGGAGTACAGAGTTATCCACAGAGACTGAGAAAGGAAGAAGAGGAGGGGAGATTTTAGGGGGAAAGATAAGAAGCTCAGTCTTGGCCATGTTCAATTTCAAGCGGCGGTGGGACATCCAGGCAGCAATGTCAGAAAGGCAGGCAGAGATCCGGGTCTGGATAGCCGGAGAGAGTTCAGGTGTAGAGAGATAGATCTGGGAGTCATCAGCATACAGATGGTACTGAAAGCCATGGGAAGAGATGAGTGCACCAAGGGACTGGGTATAGAGAGAGAAAAGGAGCGGACCCAAGACAGATCCTTAGGGTACACCAACTGGGAGTGGGGTAGCAGAGAAGGAGGAGCCACCAGAACACACACTGAAAGAGCGATGGGAGAGGTAGGAAGAGAACCAGGATAGTACAGAGCCCTAAAACAAAGCGAGGACAGGGTATCAAGGAGAAGGTTGTGGTCAACAGTGTAAAAGCAGCAGAGAGGTCAAGAAGGATGAGGACAGAGTAAAGGCCCTTGGAGTTTGCCAGGAACAAGTCACTGGAGACTTTGGCAAGAGCCGTTTCAGTAGAGTGTAAAGAACGAAAGCCAGACTGTAAGGGATCCAGGAAGGCATGAGAGGAGAGGAAGTCAAGGCAGTGGCTGTGAACCACACGTTCAAGTAGTTTAAAAATGAAGGGAAGGAGAGAGATGGGTCAATAATTAGAAGGACAGGTGGGATCAAGTGAGGGTTTCTTTTTTTTTTAATTTATCATTTTTACAAGAATGAAGTATATTTACTAAACATTCAAGAAAACATGGGAACAGGGAAGAAATAATAACAATATTGAACATCAATATTGAGGCAATACAAGCAAAGATAAAGACATATCCCTGGCCCAACCATAGCCCCCAAAAGTGGAGAGGATCCAATGAAAATAATTTAACACACAAAAACCAATATAGAAACCATGTGAGCTACCAGCCTGGCCTAACTAGAAGGCAGTGGATCTGAGGTCCCTTCGGAAGAACGCTGAGCGCTCAAAAAAGCCACTAACTCCAAAGGGTCAGAAATTATATATGAAACATTTCTAACTTTGATCATACATTTGCAAGGGTATTTTAAAAAAAGCAAACCCCCTAATGCCAATACCCAAGACCGCAGAAACAAAAACTCTTTCCTACGTTTTTGTGTCGCCTTAGCTAAATCAGGAAATACACAAATGTTTAACCCATGCAACTGAGCATTACGTTTCTTGAAAAACATCCGTAAAAACCAATCTCTATCAGATGCTAAAACAAATGTAGCTATCAAGGTAGAAGGAACAATACTATCAGAAAGAGATGTCTCTAAGATATCAGAAACATTTAAGACATCTGCTTGAACACCACCGTCTATTCTCCCACCTGCAGGAACTTTTTTCCCCGAAGGAAGATAATAAACTTTAAACATAGGAGGATGAGACTCCGATGGAACCTTTAAAACTTCAACAAGATATTCCTTAAACATTTCTTTAGCCGATATAACTGATGATTTAGGAAAATTTATATAACACAAATTACAATATCTAGAAGCATTTTCTAACATTTCAATACGTGTCTTTAAAGCCAACATATCTTTCTGATAAGATGTAGCTGCATCTTCCAAGCAAACACTATTTTGCTGCATTTCAGTAACTGATGACTGCAGTGCTGTAATCTCCAAGGTATGCTGTTGAAGAACATTCGTGTGCACCTGTGCTTGAGTAGTCAAAACAACCTCCTGGGGAGCAAAAAGTTCCCCAAGTTTAACAATCGCTGACCAAATCGTTTCCAAGGTGAAAGTTGCAGGCCTCTCAAAAGAAAACGACTGACCCACAACAGCTGGAGTAAGGGCTTCTGCTGCACGACTCTCCAATCCGACGGACCCAGGTGCAGGAGAGATATCCACCATCCTGTTTACAGGCCCCCGCAATACCGGATCCACCAAACCGGGAGGGTGGGTAGGCTCAAAGCTTTCTCCAAGTCCCTGCGCAGCCGATCCTCCAGGCACAGAACACTCTACCACCGGGGAAGAGATTCCCTCCTCAAGCTGCGCTGTGCTCCCTCGCCGCAGGGAATCCTTGGCGGCCGCCACTGCTCCGGTGGAGAGATCTCCAGTCCCGAGCCTTTCGTTGAGCTGCCCCGCCCTAACGGAGGATCAGAGGGACTCAACTCCGTCGCTCCACCTGACCGCCACAGCGGCGTAACAAAGGAATCAAGCGGGCCCACCACCGGGCCCGAGGAAACAGCAAGGGAGGCCGCCGGGCCAACAGAGGATTTCTTGGACCCCTTAGCCTTCCTCTTGCCCATAATAACCAGAGGTATAAAGAAACACCGCCGCGGAGCTCATACATCAATCCGCCATCTTGGATCTCCCAAGTGAGGGTTTCTTGAGGACAGGTGTGACCACAGCATGCTTGAATTTCCACAGTCAGTCGGATTGCCTTTCTTATACAGATCTCTTCCAGTCAGTCAGCCATAATGTTATCTTCCAGATTTCCTGGCCCAGCTTAGTAAATATTGTAATAGCTGCAACTGATTGCTGTAATACTTCAGTGGGAATGCAAATAATGTCCGGTGCTTTGTTCTTTGATAATGCTTTCAGTGCTGCTTCGACTTCTTCTTTCAACATCAACAGTTCCTGATCATAAGGTACAGACTCAAATGTCTGTTGATCCACTTGATCTTTATAGTGTGATGACTCGATGTATTCTTTCCACTTTTTCTTGATCTTCTCACCATCATCCAACATGGATCCTTGAGCATCTTGTAGCATTCAAATTCAAGGCTGGAATTTTCTCTTTAACTCTCGTAACTTTAGGAAAGACTAGTCTGTTCTTCCTCTAATAGTTTCTGATTCTTTGTCTTTACATGTGTCATTGTAGTTAATTCTCTTTGTCGCATTTTGCCGCAAGTTGGAAATTTCTGTTATGTTCCGTGGTTACATGAATTTCTCCTTTGGCGTTAGCTTCTCTGCATTTCTGAGCAATTGTCAGAGTTTCTTTCATCATCTGTTTTGGCCGTGTTTACGTTCTCATCTTTTATAGAGACTTTTTACTTTCTTTAAAAACACCTTTCTTAATATTATCCCATAGCTCCTGTACTGCACAAAAGCAAAGATATGAGATGTAGATTGCTAATCACATTGGTCCTGGTCTCTCATTTACTTTATTGGTTGTTAATGAAGAGTTCCCTTTCTACTGCTCCACAGACAGTTATTGGCATGCCTCCTTCTCTTATTCTCCTGGTCTCCTTTTTCCCCCAGTCCTCTTCCCAAAAACCTAAATTCTTGCTCATCCCCCGTCAAAAATCCCTAGACCTCATGCTCTTCCTTCTGGTAGAGGGCTTCCTATCCTCTCCACCCCTTGTCCAACATCTGCCCTCCCCCCCCCCCCCCTTTCTCTCTAATCCTCCCTCTTTCCTCATCTCATTAGCATCTGCCACTCTTTGCTCTCCCATCCTTTCCCCCCCCCCAACCCTCGTTTCCCTTTCCGTTCACCATCTGCTTTCTCTCTCTGCTCGTTTTTGCAGCATTTCCCTTCTCAATCTCCCCCCCCCCCCCCACCTTTGAGCATTGGATTCTAGTCCCTGCTTTTTCTTTCTCCACTCTCCAGCATCTGTCATTTTTCTCTCTTCATTTCCTGTCCCCTTGTCTCATCTGCCCAAGCTCCTTCTCTTGCTCTTTTCCCCTTGACGTCTGTCCATCATCCATGCTCTTACCTGGCTGTAGTCAGGGGGCTAGGCTTGTAGTACTAAAAGAGTCCAGTGCACCGTGCCTCAGAATGGCAGGTACATGCTGAAACCACTACCACGTTCCCGCTCTCTCCTTCAACCCTGCATAGCAGGAGAGACTGGTCATGCCTCTGCTCTAAGGCCCAGCGTCCCATATTTTTTTTATTATTATTATTATTCTTTTGCTTTTACTGTGTTTGCTCCTCACCACAATCTACTCCTGCCCTGATCGGTGGTACACAACATACCTTGAGTTCCAGGTAATAGTGGGCATGTTCTGCAATACAATGTGTGCCTTTGAATCAATGCTGATTCTTGGTGACTCAGCAGCTCCAAGGTTTCCTTGGTAGCGTGACCGGAAGTAGATTGCCAGGCCTTTCTTCTGAGGCAATGGAGAGTTAAGTGACTTGTCAAAGGCCACAATGAGTACAAGTGCGATTTGAAAGCTATTCTCATGGTTATTAAGCCAGTGCTCTAACCACTAGGCTACTCCTCCACTCTGTTATTAGGTATGAGCAAGTCAGTTAATGACCATTTGAAAGCATGAATGTAGCTGGCATTAACCCTTTTCCCACACATTAGTTAACTTTCTCAAGAACCATCTGTTCTTGGGGAGATTCTTATAGGGACAAGAGAGTTAAAAAAGTTCAACCCAGCAATAGAAAAATTATAATCCTTGATGTGCCAATGGTTCAGACCTACCACCCAGCCCACCCTATGTCAATTGGGGGGGGGGGTGACAAAACATAGAAACATAGAATCATGACAGCAGATAAAGACCATGCGGCCTATTCAGTCTGTCCTTCCAAAAATCCCTGATGGTCTTGTGGCTTAAGCACAGAATCCCTCCAGCCCAGGCCCAAGGTAAAGGTAGAGAGGTTAAGGCCCCTCCCCTCCTCCTAGATGAGATGGACCATCCCGGTCTTTATCTGCTGTCATATACTATCTTACTGTGTTATAGGAACATATGAAAAGCCGTGCTGAGTCAGATGAAGGCCTATCAAGCCCAGCATCATTTCTTTGACAATGGCCAGGGGCAGCAGAACAGCTCGAAGGGGCAAATAAACCAATCTCTGGTCCATCTCCATTCTGTCTAGTTGCTGGTGCTGTGCTAGGCTAAATATTGGTAGGGCCATAGCCCCAGTGATGTACTCCATTCCACTGCCTATAGGTTAAACAATCATTCTCAAACCTTCCACCCCACTCACAATTTCATAAACTTCTATCATATCCACTCTAAGTCGGGGGAGCGGGCAGGGGGATAGTTACAAACTTGCATTAAGGGAATGACACTGAATTTTTGC
This sequence comes from Ichthyophis bannanicus, assembly GCA_033557465.1. Taxonomy (NCBI): domain Eukaryota; kingdom Metazoa; phylum Chordata; class Amphibia; order Gymnophiona; family Ichthyophiidae; genus Ichthyophis; species Ichthyophis bannanicus. The sequence continues at coordinate 57,775,974 of CM066051.1, read as the reverse complement.
CTCATAGTATATATTAAAAGGCAAAATTTTGTATTATTTTACTGCAACGTGCATGAGCAAATGACAATGCAAAGCATGCAGAATACCTGATTATTATTTAAATTGCATAACGCAGCTTGCTTTGATCTTCGCAGCTCAAGAATGGAATTATTTTCCTGCCCAGCTGCATCAGGATGTAAAGCCCATGGATGCCATCTTAAAGGAAACAAGACCTTTGTAAATTTCATGGACCTTCCCCCCAATCAAGACCCCCACCTTCCCCAGAAGACTTCTCCCCAGACCACCAGTTGCCCCCCCCCCCCACCCACATACCCAAAACTCACTCTGATGACTCTCTCCCTCCCCAGCGATATTCCCCTAAACCCCATCTCTCCCCCAAAGACAACTCCCCACTCACCCCAAAGATCTCCATCCCTCTAGAGGCCCTCTGGATCTACCACAAGAAATCCCTGGTGGTCTAAGATAATGGGGCTGGAGCGATCCTCAGTTGCTTTTTTTCTTCTCTGGCTCTGGGTTCAAAATGGCTTAGTTTGTGAGGTTGATTCTGAGTTGCATTATTCCTTTTGCTGCGCAAGTCATTAAACTGTGGTATTGAGTTATCACAGATTAGCGACTGTCGCAGTAAAGTAGGATATGGTAAGATGCTAAATTTTACTGTAGCTTAATAACTAGCTCCCTCCGTCAACTGTTTATGCAAAACCAGAAGTCTGCATCGGAACTGCGGGTGCAGCACCTGAGCCTTAGGTAAGCGCTGCGTCACGGTTCCTTTGCCATTGCCGTCACTGCTGGCCACAGAGAGGGGCAGCAGCAATGGGGGCATCAGGATAGAGGCTCGGTTATTTCCTAGTCCTAGCCACATCTATAGAAGACTAGTAGTGACCCTGCCCCATTCCCCCTCGGGACCTCAACTCATTCCTCAGTGTCAAATCCTTGTGGGAGGGGAGCAGGAGAATTCCCTAGTTGTTCCTGTCTGGCACCCCCATGATTTGACCGAGAGGTGGGTTGGGAGGAGAACAGGACTGCTGCTTTCGTTATTGGGATGGGAGTAGGGCAGGCATTTGGAGTCGGGCCTATCAGGGGTGGGGGTGGGGGTCTTACATTCTCTACTATTGTACTGAGCCAGGGCTATAGAAGGTCCTATGCCTGCACCGCCTGCTCACCTGGGATTTCTTGCCCCGTCTTCCCCTAGAAAAGGGGGTGGGGCTGCCTTTAACACAGGGGAGTGGGCTGCCTTTTAATTGAATGAGACTTGGTGTATATAGGGGTTTTTTTCTGTTTAATGTAGTTTTGTCGGTGTATTGTTATCTTGGAAAATGCCAGTGAAGTATTTGAACTAAAATAAAGAATGAGGCTTGGTGGGTAACAAACAGTAATCCTCGTTGCTTTTAACAGCATTTAGATGGTTTTCAGCTTGTGCTCAGGTAAGTGGCTTTACTGCCTCTTGCTTAGCTGGTTTGCTGGAATGTTTGATTCAGGCTCTCTTATGGGCACTATACAAAGACGCAAATGAAACCACTCTCCTGCTCCCTAGTGGTTATGCCTCATACTGCATTTCATTTATTTGAAATACTTCCGCTAATTTCCTTTCTGTTGAGTTACAAAAAAAGTTTGGCAAACAGGGCATGGCTTGGGAATGGTGTAAGTCCTATCTTGCCGACCGATGGCAACAAGTACGGGTGGGGGCCACAACATCTGATCTATTCAACCAACACCAAGGCGTACCCCAAGGCTCCTCCTTGTCAGCGTTACTCTTTATCGTCTACATGCAAGCTATATGCGAAATCATCCGCTCTTTCAACGTCCACAGCCTGATATACGCAGATGATGTCTTGTTGTTTGCACCACTCAAAATCATGCATCCCGACCTGACCCCATTAATCGACTGCTTCAATGCAATCATTGACTGGCTCCAAGCTCAGAACCTACGCATCAACTTCAAGAAGACTGAAGTCCTATTTATCACAAGGAACAACGTTTTCTCCCTCCCCCCCCCCCCCCCACCACCTTAAAGGTTAGAGATGCAGAGCTCCCATGCAAGTCTACAATATGCTACTTGGGTATTACGCTTGACCAACAGCTCGATTTCAAGGAACACATTAAGAACACAACCAGGGCAATATACAATAAAATCAAAACTCTAAGGCTCCTAAAAGCCTTGCTAGCTCCCGATGATTTCAGGACAATATTCCAGGCACTGGTAACACCTCACTTCGATTATGCGAACATCATCCTGCATGGCCTCCCCAAGAGCATGCTTAATCCACTGCAACTTGCGATGAACGCGGCAGCCCAAATACTCTGTGGCCTATCTAGAAGGACCCACATCACCCCCATCCTCAAGGACCTCCACTGGCTACCTATAAACTGCAGGCTCACATACAAGGCACTGCTCCTAGCCTTCAAAGCAATCAACTTGATTTCCCCCTCGTCCCTCATGACTCTCCTTAAATCCACCCCCAACAACAGGTCAAGAAGGGCTGTAGCCGCTAATACGTTAATTATCCCTAAGGAATCTACAAGATGTACACAGACAACCAGGAACAGAACCTTCACTTTCTATGCCCCAAGATGCTGGAATAACCTCCCCCCCCCCCCCCCACATCAGATCAATCAAAGACCTAATACAATTTAGGAAAGCACTTAAACATCACTTGTTTACTTTACACTTTGCACAGCCAAACACAACACAACCATGTCCCACATCCCAACTCACTCAGGCCGTACCCAACTCACCTACAGCTGACTTAAATGAGCCAAACATCTGAATCATTAATTATGCACCTTAATCATCAGCTGTCAATCCACAATGTTGACTTTACCATATGTTGAGACCCAACCCTACTATCCTGCTTGAGCATAATGTATAACCTGTAAATAGTTACCCTACCACAGATTGAGTGGTTGGTTATGTAAATAGTTCACTAGTTACAGCTCCAAGTTATAAGATCCTGTTCACTGTATGTGCCAGGCTGTTCCCTTTGTCTTTGCAGAATTTGTTATTTGTAAACCACTCAGATATTGAAGAGCGCGATATAGAAAAACTGTTAAATAAATAAATAACATGGAAGCAAGTCAGGAGCAACATCAGATATACTAAATTGAGATGAGACTTGACAAAATGAGTCACCCCTAAGGGGGATTATTACTCCCTGATATTGATTGTCATTTCTAGTCGGTAATAGTCCCTGTAACGCTAGGGTTTCTTGGTTACTCTTCCTCTGAGAAGGTCACTCGTACTGGACTGAAAATGGAGGAGAATCTCCTGCTGGCTAGATAGTCTCTAGAATATCAGCTGATTTCACCTGTTCAGTGAGTTGCCTTTGAAGGGCTTTTGCTGTGATCGTTTCCTCGTGTCTCCTTACCCTTCCCTACTCTACCCTGATTCTTATATTTTGTCTTGTCTGTCTTGTTTAGATTGCAAGCTCTAACGAGCAGGGACTGTCTCTATCTGTGTTTGCACAGCGCTGCCTAGGCCTTGTAGCACTTTATAAATGTTTAATAGTAGTACTAGTAGAACTCATGTTTTGTTTACCTGATGTTTCAGGCTCCACCTCCAGATATATGATGTGTCATTGTCGTGGGACGAGCATCTAGCAGGGTCCCAGTCCAGTCCAGATAATACCTAGCAAGGAGAGAACAAAACAAGGAAAGAGAGAGACAAAATTTCCAGGCAGATACGTTTTTATATAGTGTTATAGTTGGGCTGCCTCATAGTAAGCTATCAAGGAGTCCAGCACTCACACAGGATTCAAGCTGGGTTTTTATACAGTCTTAGCATAGCAGTTTGTCACGTGGGTTAGAGCAGAATAGCATTTTGGAAGAATTCTTTGGGCCCCTTGCTTATCTAGGTGGCATATCTGGAGCATACCAGTTGAGGGGTGGCTATCTTATCTCTCCCTGCAGTCTAAGGTATTTGTGGCTAACGCCCTACTCCTTTGTGTGTGTGCCTGAGAAGATAACTCTAGCAAAGGCATCTCTCTACCTCCTCCTTCCCATTCTTTTATCAGCTTGGTTGTAAAGATAGTTTATCTGGTTTTAGCCTGTGGGTGTTCTTGTGCAGCTGCTCCTGTCTTTGTTCCCAGATATTTCAGCCAGCAAGCCATTTTCTTCTAGCATGCTATCCCCTTTCCCATCTCACCATGACACGTGGTTCTAGTAGAAATTGTAAGAGTTTCATTGTTGGACTGCGGTGTCTGACACTGGTTTTATAGAGCTTCTTGCTCTGACCCAGAGGTTGCTCTGTCATTAGGCAGACTGAGGAGCTGGTCCCCAAAACACTCCAGTAGCAGCCAACTCACTCTCTCATCACTGATACCTGCATCCACATCATCTTCCCAAACCTGTGGCTGCTGAGGGTGAAGAAAGGGTAAGCGAGGCATCTTTGAGACATCTGAGTACTTCAAAGGCCTTGCCGGTCCAGGCCCCTTCTGACATGAAAAGTAAGTAACAGGACCTGCAGGGCCTTAGAAGTGAGCAGGTGTCTCAAACACCCCTCACTCATTCTTTTCCTTTATCTCAGTAGTGACTGCAAACTTGAAAGGATGTGACTATGGGGTAGCATCAATAGAGGAGGGTGGTCACATAGGGCAAGGGGGGGGGTTGAAAGGAAAATTCTGAACTGGGTGGGCAGACATTGGAGAGGTATTGCAGGGCCATGTGACATGAGGAGGGAAAAGGAAGGAGGTGCTGCAAGGGGGAGATATTGGGAGGCAGAGGGGAGATGCTGGGCATTCCCGTCAGTACCGGGAAAAATGGTAGAAACCATCATAAAGAACAAAATTACTCAACATGTAGATAGTCATGGCTTAATGGGAGACAGCCAACATGGCTTTAGACAACGAAGATCTTGTCTTATTAATCTGCTATGTTTTGTTTTTTTGAAGGTGTGAATAAACAGGTAGACAAAGGTGAGTCGGTTGATATAGTGTATCTGGACTTTCAGAAAGCCTTTGACAAGGTCCCTCATCAGAGACTTTTGGCAAAACTAAAGAGTCATGGAATAGGAGGCAGTGTACTATTGTGGATCAGGAACTAGTTAAAAGATAGAAAGTAGAGGGTAGGGTTAAATGGCCAATTTTCCCAATGGAAAAAGGTGAATAGTGGAATACCCCAGGGATCTGCGCTGGGTCCGCTGCTTTTTGACATATTCATAAATGACCTGGAAAAGGGAATAACGAGTGAGTTTATCAAATTTGCAGATGAAACAAAACTATTTAAAGTTGTTAAAACCCAAGAGGGTTGTGGAAAATTGCAAGAGGATCTTGATAAATTGGAAGACTGGGCATCCAAATGGCAGATGAAATTTAATGTGGACAAGTGCAAAGTTATGCACCTAGGAAAGAACAACCCAAACTATGGTTACACGATGAAAGGTTCCACATAGGGAACCACTACCCAGGAAAAAGATTTAGGCATCATTGTGGATAACATATTAAAACCCTCCGCCCAGTGTGCAGTGGTGGCCAAGAGAGCAAATAGAATGCAAGGTATCATAAGGAAAGGAATGGAAAATAAAACAAAGGATATTATAATGCCTCTGTATCGTTCCATGGTGTGACCGCACCTTGAATATTGTGTGCAGTTCTGGTCACCGTATCTTAAAAAGGATACAGCATTATTAGAAAAGGTACAGAGAAGAGACACCAAAATGGTAAAGGGGATGGAAGGATACTCCTATGAAGAGAGGCTAAAAAAGGTTAGGGCTCTTTAACCTGGAAAAGAGATGGCTGAGGGGAGATATGATAGAGGTCTATAAATTAATGAATGGAGTGAAACGGTTAAACATAGATCGATTGTTTACGCTATCAGAATATAGAAAGACTAGGGGACATGCAATGAAGCTACAGGGTACACTATTTAAGACAAATACGAGAAAATATTTTTTTACTCAACGTGTAATCAAACTCTGGAATTTGTTACCGGAGGATGTAGTAAAGGCTGTTAGTGTAGCTGGGTTTAAAAAAGGTTTGGACAAGTTCTTGGAGGAAAGGTCCATAACCAATTATTAAAAAGGGACCCAGGATATCAATGCTTGACTCAATACAAGCATTGTGGAACCTGTGTCTTTTGGGGAAACTGCTAGGTATGTATGACCTAGATTGGCCACTGTTGGAAACAGGATACTGGGCTTGATGGACCTTGGTCTGACCCGGTATGGCATATCTTATGTTCTTATCATTTCCTTTAAACTACCCTATCCCTCTGTTTGTTCTGCTGTTTCTCTTGAATAGATCATAAGCTCTATCAAAAAGGAATTATGTTTGTGTACAGCACTACATATGCTTTGTAGAGCTATACAAATGATAAGTAATACTAGTGTTCTGGCTATCACAATAAACGTCTGTCAGTTTGTACATTCGTAGCAAAAAAAACCTGTGAAAGAGTCAGCTGGACCATTAGATAACAATGGGTTAAAAGCAATGTTCCCTCTAATTTTATGTAGGCTATATGTGCATAAAATATCAGCTGTGCAGCTTTTGAAGGAAAGTTAAATTTTTGTGCGCCACATAACGACACTCGGAGTTTTATACTTTAAAATTTGACTACACGTCAGAATACAGTATGTACACCACATTGATTGCACTAGAAAATATTGTAGAACTTGTGAAAACCATAAATACACAACAACTTTTAAATTTTAAGACGTCTGTGTTGTTTTCTATCAGAATCAGAATCGTAATTTTTGTGCGCTCTATTGTAAAGTATGTGCGCTCGCTCGACGAGGTGTGTGCGCGCGCACACGCGTACAGCTTAGAGGGAACAGTGGTTAAAAGAGGTGCTTAGTGAGGACAAGACCATAGTGAAGAGACTTGGATGGATTCTTTGCTTCAGTCTTTACTGAAGAAAATGCAGGGAAGTTATCCGTTCCTGAAATTGTATATAAAGATGATGTGTTGAAAGAACTGAAAGAAATATCGATAAACTGGGAAGATGTATTACAATTATTTGATAAACTGAAGAGTAGCAAATTACCTGGACTGGATGGTATACATCCAAGGATGTTGAAAGAACTGAAATATGAGATTACAGACCTACTATTAGTAATCCGTGAACGATCATTAAAATTATCTGTAGTACCTGAATACTGGAGAATGGCCAATGTTATGCCAATTTTTAAAAAGGGTTCCAAGGGTGATCCAGAAAACTAAAGATCAGTGAACCTAAGGACAGTACCGAGTGAAATGGTAAAAAACATTAAAGAATAAAATTATTGAACATGTAGATAGCCATGGTTTAATGGAAGAAAGTCAACATGGATTTAGCCAAAGGAAGTCTTGTCTTACTAATCTGTTATATTTTTTGAAGGTGTGAATAAACAGGTAGACAAAGTTGAGCGGTTGATATTGTATATCTGGATTTTCATAAAGCCTTTGGCAAGGTCATTCATGATAGACTCTTGGCAAAATTAAAAAGTCATGGGATTGGAGGCAGTGTACTATTGTGGATCAGGAACTGGTTAAAAGATAGAAAGCAGAGGGTAGGGCTAAATGGCCAATTTTCCCAATGGAGAAAGGTGAATAGTGGAGTACCCTAGGGATCTGTGCTGGGTCCGCTGCTTTTTGACATATACATAAATGACCTAGAAAAGGGAATAATGAGTGAGGTTATCAAATTTGCAGATGACATGAAACTATTTAAAGCTATTAAAACCCATGAGGATTGTGGAAAATTGCAAGAGGATCTTGATAAATTGGAAGACTGGGCATCCAAATGGCAGATGAAATTTAATGTGGACAAGTGCAAAGTTATGCACCTAGGAAAGAAAAACCCAAACTATGGTTATACGATGCAAGATTCCACATTAGAAACCATCACCCAGGAAAAAGATTTAGGTGTCATCATGGATAGCATGTTAAAACCCTCCGCCCAGTGTGCAGCAGCGGCCAAGAGAGCAAATAGAATGCTAGGTATCATAAGGAAAGGAATAGAAAATAAAATAAAGGATATTATAATGCCTCTATATCGTTCCATGGTGTGACTGCACCTGAATATTGTGTTCAATTCCGGTTGCCATATTTTAAAAAGGATATAGCGTTATTAGAAAAGGTACATAGAAGAGCCACCAAAATGATAAAGGGGATGGAAGGATATCCCTATGAAGAGACGCTGAAAAGGTTAGGGCTCTTCAACCTGGAAAAGAGATGGCTGAAAGCAGATATAATAGAGGTCTATAAATTAATGAATGGTGTGGAATGGTTAAACGTAGATCGATTGTTTACGTCATCAGCATATAGAAAGACTAGGGGACATGCAAAGAAGCTACAGGAAAGCTGTTTAAGACTATTAAGAGAAAAAAATTTTCACTCATCGTGTAATCAAATTCTGGAATTTGTTACCGGAGGATGTAGTAAAAGCTGTTAGTACAGCTGGGTTTAGAAAAGGTTTGGACAAGTTCCTGGAGGAAAGGTCCATAAACCATTATTAAAGGGGACCCAGGATATCACTGCTTGACCCAATACAAGCATTGTGGAACCTGTGTCTTTTGGGGAAACTGCTAGGTACGTATGACCTAGATTGGCCACTGTTGGAAACAGGATACTGGGCTTGATGGACCTTGGTCTGACCCAGTATGGCATATCTTATGTTCTTATGGGGTATAGGGAAATAGAAGGGAGATAGACAAGGGGCAGAAGAAGATGGAGAGGAGATGATGGACATGGCGGAGATAGGGAGAAATAGAGAGTGGAGATGTAGGGCATATAGGAAGTGGGAATAGAGAGACAGAGGGCAGACTGTGGGTATGGGAGGATGCTGAACACAAACAGAGAGTGAGAGAAGGAAGATATTGGAGGGGGAGAGACAGTGAGAGATGCTGGATATGGAGGGGAGGCAGAAGACAAAAAGAAGAGAGCTAGTGAAAGACCAAAGCATAAGGGGCTGGGGAAGCAAGAGAGATGAGGAATGGGAGGGTTTCATTGAGAACTGAAAGCAGTAAATAGATGCAGTTAAAAAGAAAAAAGTGAGAATCAAGGAATACAGGAAAGCCAGCCTACAAATGCTGGAAAGCAATGAACACAAATGCTAGAAGTCTAGCCAACAAAGTTCCTGACCTGGAGGTCCTAATGGTGGAAATAGACTTGGACATTGTGGTCATTACAGAAACATGGTTTAACGAGTCACATGAATGGGATATAGCCATAGTTGGCTATTATTTATTTAGGAGAGATAAAGAGGGCAGAAAAGAAGAAGGAGTAGCTCTATATGTCAAAAGCAATATTAAAGCTGCTGAGATGCAGCAGATATGGGGAAAAGAAGAAATGCTGTGGATTGTGTCGGAAAGAGGAGATGGCACTATCATCCATATTGGTGTGGTCTACAGGCCTCCATCTCAAACCGAAGAAATTGATAGAGACTTTATTATGGATATTTTAAAGGTAACCATGAAGGGGGAAGTGATCATATTAGGTGACTTTAATCTACCCAATGTGGATTAGAGTATTCCTTCTGCAAATCTGGAAAGAAGTGAAAATATTGTGGATGCCTTCCAAGATGCATTGTTTAGACAACTGGTGATGGAACCGACCAGGGGAAGTTCGATGCTGGATCACCAATGGAGACAGCATGTCGAATGTCCGGGTGGATGCCCATGTGAGCAGCAGTGTTGTTTGAGATAAAAGCTAAGATAGAGTCCAATCACAGCAAGCTCAAAGGCCTAGACTTCAAAAACGCTGACTTTGGTAAAATGGCCAAATGCCTGAAGGAGGAGCTGGCACGGTGGGAAGGGATAAGGGAAGTGGATTTGCAGTGGGCTAAACTAAAGAAGGCAATAAAAGGGGCAACAGATGCATATGTAAGGAAAGTATATAAAAACAAGAGGAAAAGGAAACCTATTTGGTTCTCCAAAGAAGTGGCTGCACAAATAAAGGCAAAAAACACAGCTTTCAAAAAATTGAAAAGTTCACAAACAGAGGAACACAGAAAAGAATACAGGATAAAGCTAAAAGAGACAAAAAGAGAAATAAGGATAGCAAAATCAAAGGCAGAAGAAAAGATGGCTAAAGAACTAAAGCGTGATGACAAAACTTTTTTCAGGTATATTCAGGAGAAGAGGAAGATCAGAGGTGGAATTGCAAAACTCAAAAGTGCCGGGAACGGATTCATGGAAAGTCATATTGAAAAAGCGAAAATGCTAAACAAATACTTCTGTTCTGTTTTTACTAAAGAAAGTCCTGGAAAAGGACAACCTGTGATTGGCAAATATACAAATGGGAATGGAGTAGATACTACACCATTCATAGAAGATGATGTGTTTGAACTTGCAAAACTGAAAGTGAACAAGGCCATGGGACCGGATGGGATACATCCCAGGATACTGAAAGAGCTCAGAGAGGTTCTTGCAGAGCCTTTAAAGGATGTTTTTAATAGATCCTTGAAGACAGGAGAGGTTCCACAGGACTGGAGAAGGGCTGATGTGGTACCTCTTCACAAAAGTGGTAGTAAGGAAGAGGTGGCAAACTACAGGACAACAAACCTTACCTTGGTGGTGGGAAAAGTAATGGAGGCACTCTTGAAAGATCAAATAGTGGACTTTCTCGAAACCAATAGGTTGCACGATCTGAGGCAACATGGTTTTACCAAAGGACAATTATGCCAAACAAATCTGATCGAGTTCTTTGACTGGGTGACCAGAGAACTAAATCAAGGGCACTCGATGGATGTCATCTACCTAGATTTCAGCAAAGCCTTTGATACTGTTCCCCATAGGATTTCACCGAATACCTTGGGATACACCTTGATCAAAATCTGGATTTCACAAAATACATCCACATGACTATCCACACAATTTACAACAAAACTAGAATGATTCAACATCTGAGATCTCTACTCTCACCCACTGACTTCCGCACCATAGCCCAAGCACTTATAGCCCCCCATTATGACTACACCAACAGTATACTCCTCAGCCTTCCAAAGAAAACCCTAAAGCCCCTCCAAATGGCCCAAAATACTGTTGTACGCACAATCATGAAAGTTGATGTCAGTCCAGATAACACCCATCCTGCTTCAGCTCCATTGGCTCCCAATAAGTCAGAGAATCAAATTCAAGGCTCTTACGATTATTTTCAAACTAACAACATTGCACCAACATATCTCAACACACTGATAAATATGCAACACCACACAAGAATAAAAAGAGAAAGCCTAAAAAACATGCTTTCCACCCCTAATAGGGCAAGAAAACTAAACCAATCTACAACCAATAGAGCCTACTCCCTCTATGCCCCTACCCTATGGGACAGTCTTCCAAACTCACTAAGAGAAATCAAAGATTTAACTCAGTTCAGGAAGCAACTCAAAATATTTATTTTTACGGAATATTACCAATGCGAGCAGCCACCATAGACCTCTTCCACCTCCGTATAACAAAATCACAATATCTGACATTTCCAATCCCATACTCTTGATATACCCAACTCTAAATCACCACTCAAACCACTTATATTCATTTCTCCTGTATATAGTTCTATACTACTCTGTTGTTGTTAAATATTTTTGAAATTTGATTGGTTGTTATTTGCACAATTGTTCCTTGTAAATTATTCTACATTGTTTATTGTAAACTGCCTTTTGCAGTAGTTAAAATGTTATATGTAAACTGCTTTGATTACCATGACAAAACGGTAAATCAATAAATAAATAGGAGGCTTATCAATAAACGGAACAACCTGGGGATGGGTCCCAAAGTGGTGAACTGGATCAGAAATTGGTTGATTGACAGACGACAGAAGGTGATGGTAAATGGAACTCATTCAGATGAAAGGAAGGTGATTAGTGGTATGCCCCAGGGATCGGTCCTGGAACCGGTACTGTTCAATGTATTTGTGAGTGATATTGCTGAAGAACTAAATGGAAAAGTCTATCTTTTTATAGATGACACAAAATTTTGCAACAGAATGGACTCCCCTGAGGAAGTGGATAACATGAAGAAAGATCTACAAAAGCTGGAAGAATGGTCTAATGCTTGGCAGTTAAGATTTAATGTGAAGAAGTGCAGTTTCATGCACTTGGGATGCAGAAATCCAAGGGAACTGCATGCAAGAGAGGGCGAGAAATTGATGTGCACGGACCAAGAGAAGGACCTCAAAATGATTGTTTCTGAGGATCTCATGGTGGCGAAACAGTGCGACAAGGCGGTGGCAAAAGCCAGGAGGATGCTGAGTTGCATACAGAGAGGAATTACCAGCATAAAGGAAGAAGTACTGAGGCTTCACTTGGAATATTGGGCTCAGTTTTGGAGACTATATCTCGCAAAGGATATAAAAAGACTGGAAACGGTTCAGAGAAAGGCAACCAAAATGATTTGGAGCCTGCGCCAGAAGACATATGAGAAGAAGACCTAAATATGTATATGCTAGAGGAGAGGAGGGACAGGGGAGATATGATACAGACCTTTAAAGATTTAAAGAGTATTAATCAACAAACAAACCTTCTTTAAAGACGGGAAAGCTGCAGAATTAGAGGGCATAACATGAAGCTGCAAGGGGGTAAACTGAAAGGCAACATCACGAAATACTTTTACACTGAAAGGATGGTGGATGCTTGGAATGCCTTCCAATGGAAGTGGTGGGGGCAAATACAGTGACAGGATTCAAAATGGCATGGGACAGACACAGTGGATCCCTTTATAGCAACAAGATAAAATCAAAATAACCTTAACTGTCTCTGCTATCTCAACAAATAGGGGTGACCTTCACGGAGCAGTGGGTACATCCCTAAACAAAGGCATGGCGAGGGGTGACCTGCACGGAGCAGCAGGTGCACCTACATTTGCCACCTTGCTGGGAAGACTAGATGGACCATGATGGTCTTTTTCTGACATCACATACTATGTTACTGTTTAAGTTTATTTATGTAACCAGTTTTCTATACCACCTTATCCTTCAATCAAAGCGGTGGGCAATGGAGAGTTAAGTGGCTTGCCCAAGGCCACAAGGAGTTTATAACACTAAAATAAAATTAGTTGCAATAATGTATCTGCCTACTGCTTTTAACCCTCCTCTTCTGTAAATTATAATAATTGTATTTTGGTACTATAAACTGCACTGTGGTTATCATCTTTTTTTTTGTTCCTTGACATGTGAGCACCTTGCATCTCCTTTATTTTTTGCAGAACATTTACATTTAATACTATACCATGCCACTGAGTTAGTGTAGACGAGGGGAGTCAAACTCCTGGAGAACTGCAACCAATCAGGCGTTCAGGATGTTGTTGTTGTTAAGTGCCGTCGAGTCGGAGTCGACTCATGGCGACCCTCTGGATAGCTATCCTAAATTGTGTTCGGTCTTCAGTCAGGCGGCTCATTGTTGACAGACTGGTACCCGTAGCTGCTGTTATTGTAGCAATCCATCTCATTGCTGGCCTTCCTCTTTTGCGTTGACCTTCTATCTTGCCAAGCATGATGTCTTTCTCTAATGATCTCTCTCTTCGCATGATGTGTCCGAAGTATGAAAGTCGAAGTCTTGTCATCTGAGCTTCTAAAGAAAGCTTAGGTTTGATCTCTTCTAGTACCGACTGGTTTGTTCTTCGGGCAGTCCATGGTATACACAGTATTCGCCGCCAGCACCATAATTCAAAGGCATCAATTTTCTTCCTGTCTGTCTTTTTCACTGTCCAGCTTTCACATCCATATGATGTTATTGAAAATACCATGGCTTGAACAAGTCGAATCTTTGTATGGAGAGAGACATCTCTGCTCTTGACAATCTTATCTAGGTCTTTCATAGCCATTCTGCCAAGAGCAATGCGTCGTCTGATTTCTTGACTGCTTGTTGCTTCTTTATTGATAGTTGATCCAAGTAGGTTAAAGTTGTTCACGATTTCAATTTCTTCTCCTTCAACGATGAACCTGTTGATTATGCCAGCTGTCATAATCTTTGTCTTCTTTACATTAAGGTGCAGGCCCATTTTGAGACTATGTTCTTTGATTGTGAGAAGCAAATGTTTCAGATCATCTTCACTTTCAGCCAGTAATGTGGTATCATCAGCATAGCGAAGGTTGTTGATGAGTCTTCCACCAATCTTCACACCTCTGTTGTCTTCATACAGTCCTGCTTCTCTGATGATTTGTTCTGCATATAAAGATAGATCTGCATTAGGGTTGCCAACTTTTTCACAGAGAAAAACCCAACACCTGTGGCTCACCATGCCCCCCCCATTCTCCGCCCCTAGTCCCACCCCTGCCCCGCCCACAGTCCCACCCATGCTGCACCCCAGCCCCACCCACAAAAATTACCGAGGATAAGTGTAGGCTAACTCCCTTGGTCAGATAATAATTAAACTGAGAACCCCAAAAGCCAAACATGAAATGTAGAACACTGGAGAAATAAAACTATAAAGTAATTTCCTCTTGCACTAAACAAAAACGCAAAGATGTTAGCAATACACACTTCCCAGACCAGACATATTCCAGTTAATAAATTCAAAATAAAAAGTATTTTTCTACCTTCTGTTTGGGCATTTTATTTTTCAATTGCAATTGCTCCAGTCACTTTCTTCTGGTTTCTTTGTGTCTTCTGCGAGCTATCCATTTGTCCTTTCTTCTCTTTTAGATATTTTCCATTCTCTCTATATATCTGCTTTAACATACTGATCGTTTCCCTTTTGCTCTTTCCCTCATTTCTTTCCTTATTCCTTTATCATTCACTCAAATTTCACCCTTCCATTCTCAATCCCCTCTTACTCTCCCAATACCCGGCCCATCGTAGACTTTTCTTCCACACAAAATATCTTTTCCCCTCTCCATTCTCATTCCCCATCCCCATCCCCTTCTAGTCCTCCCCCAAAATCAGCTCCCTTATAGTTCTAGATCCACCCAGCATCCACTCCCTTCTAGTCCCATTCTCCCATGCCGCCACATCAGCCCATTTCCAGTCCTATTCTAGCCCATCACCCATTTTCAGTCCAAGCTCCCCCCATCAGCCCATTTCTAGTCCTATTCCAGCTCCTCATCAGCCCATTTCCAGTCCTAGCCCCACATATGCTCTTTTCTAGTTCCATTCCAGCCCCCCATCAACCAATTTCCACTCCAAGCTCCCCCATCAACCAATTTCCAATCTTAGCCCCCTCGTCTGCCCACTTCCAGTCCTATTCCAGCCCCCATCAGCCCATTTCCAGTACTATTCCAGCTCTTCATCAGCCCAGTTCCAGTGGTAGCCTTCGCATCACAGGCCATTTCCAGTCCTAGCCCCCCCCCCCCAATCACAGCCCATTTCCAGTCCAAGTCCCCCCATCACAGCCTCTTTCCAGTCCTAGCTCTCCCCCCCCCCACCATCACAGCCTCTTTCCAGTCCTAGTCCCCCCACCATCACAGCCCATTTGCAGTCCTAGCCCCCCCATCACAGCTCATTTCCAGTCCAAGTCCCCCCAACCATCACAGCCCATTTGCAGTCCTAGCCCCCCTAAACACAGCCTATTTCCAGTCCAATTTCCCCCCCCCAATAGCCCAATTCCAGTCCAAGCCCCCCATAGCCCATTTCCAGTCCAGGTACACCCCCCATAGCTCAATTCCAGTCCACGTCCCCTCCCATAGCCCATTTCCAATCCAGGTTCCACCCCCCCCCCCAATAGCCTATTTCCAGTCCAGGTACACATCCCCCCCCAATAGCCCAATTCCAGTCCAGGTCCCCCCCCCCCATAGCCCATTTCCAGTCCAGGTACACCCACCATAGCCCAATTCCAGTCCAAGACCCCCCCCCCATAGCCTATTTCCATTCCAGGTTCCACCCCTCCCCCAAAGAGCCCAATTCTAGTCTAGGTCCCCCCCCCCCCAAAGCCAAATTCCAGTCCAGGTCCCCACATAGCCTATTTCCATTCCAGGTTCCACCCCCCCCCAAATAGCCCAATTCCAGTCTAGGTCCCCCCCAAAGCCCATTTCCAGTCCAGGTCCCCCCCCCCCCCATAGCCAACTTCCAGTCCAGGCATTGCCTTTAACCTTTCCCAGCAATCGTGGCTTCACATAAACAGCCGCCAGCGTGAAGGAAAAAGATCTTCATGCTGGCGGTTGTACAGAGGGAGCCACCGGGGCCTCGCGTGGGCTTCCCTGGCTCCCTCCCCCGTGGACTTCGGGAATCGGGAGAAAAGCCGTTTTTTTGCTCTGGCCGCTCCCGATCTTGTGGTCAGAGCAAAAAAACGGCTCGTCAAGGGCTGGTTTTACATCTCTGCCGGCAGCCGGCCTGGCTATGGAAAAAACGGCCAGGCCGGCTGAAAACCGGCCGGTTTGCAACCCTAATCTGCATGCATGGCCCCCATTGTAAGCAAATAGATCTCATGCATTACAGACATCCTGAAATCCAGGCTGGTTTGCGGCCCTCGAGGACTGAAATTGACAGTTGTCCTGCATTGTGTTTGCTCTTCAGTCAAGTGGCTAATTGCTGTAAGTTGGCTTAAGAACAACACCAACATCAATCTTACAGGTACACCGTGCCGTGTCAGGAGTCAGTGAGCCCGATATCCAGTATCGGCGGCTAGCACTGCTAAAGCAGCTACTTGCTGGCACTGAACTTTAAACCCGGATATTGAATACCAGGGTCATATCTGGGCAGCGCAGATTGCCACAATGCTAACCAGGCTGTGGCAATAATCAGCTGCTGCCTAGTTAGCTTCTGCTGTGAATGTTAGGACAATTAGTGCTCTAGCATACGGTAACAGTAGTTCAGCACTTATCGCTCTCTTTCTGAAACAGGTTGGATTTCACTGGTAATCTGAATATTGGGCCCCTTTGATCAGGGGCGGCCCAAGGGGGGTGCGGGGCCATGTGCGGAGACTCGGTGCGGGGCCTCATTTGCATAAGTGGCCTTATTTGCATAAATATTTGCATAATGCTAACATTCATAAAGAGACATGTTTACTAAAAGTTAGTGTGTGTATGGATAAAGACAGACTAAAAGATTTCTACATTACTATAATCCAGTGCCAATCGCCAGGCACATTAGGAACTACTACAAACACTGCCCATTTAGAACCCATAGCAAACCCGCCGTATCCTAACAGCACTACCAGGACTCACAAAGCACCAGACCCTACCTATCAAAAGGAAACACTGCAAATATTAAACCAATACATTTCAGAGAATAACAATACATGACCTACTGGGGAAAGAGAACAAGTGGCAATGTCAAATAGGAATTACATAAACAGAATACCTCAGCTCAGTTACACATGCAGAACATAGACCATCACCAAACAAGGAATCACAATTTAGAAACAGGAAGGCAATAATTAAACTGGGAACCCCAAAAGCCAAACTTGGAATGTACAACAACACTGTAGAAATAAAACTATAAATTAATTTCCTCTTGTACCAAACAAAGCGCAGACGTTAATGATGCACATTTCCCAGAGCTTTCATATTCCAGTTAATAAATTCAAATAAAGAGATATCTTTCTACCTTTTGTGCATTTTTTTTCAGTTGCAATTGCTCCAGCCACTTTCTTCTGGTTTCTTCATGTTTTCTGCTAACTCTCCATCATCTGCTGTCCATTTGTCCTTTCTTCTCTCTTCTAGTTTGTTTTCCATTCTCTCTCTCTACATCTGCTTTAACATACTAATCTTTCTCCTTTTGCTCTTTCCTCATTCCTATTTCATCCACTCAAATTTTACCCCTCCATCCTCAATCCCCACTTACTCTCCCAATACCCGGCTAAGTGTAGATTTTTTATCCCTCCCACACAAAATATTTTTCCCCTCTCCATTTTACTCTCCCAGGCCCATCCCATTCTAATCCTCCCCCAACATCAGCTCCCTTCTAGTTCCAGCCTCACCCAGCATCCATTCCCTTCTAGTCCCTGCATCAGCCCATTTCCAGTACTAGCCCCCCATCAGCCCATTTCCATTCCTAGCAACCCCCCAACCCAATACCAGTCCTAGCCCCCCCTCCATCAACCCACTTCCAGTCCTAACCCCCCATCAGCCCACTTCCAGTCCTAACCCCATCAACCCATTTCCATTCAGCCCCCCATAGCCCATTGCCAGTCCTTACCCCCCCATCAGCCCACAGCCCATTACCAGTCCTAACCCCATCAGCCCACCTCAAGTCCTAACCCCTCCCCATCAGCCCATTTCCTGTCCTAGCCCCCCCATAGCCCATTATCAGTCCTAACCCCCCATAGCCCATTGACAGTCCTAACCACCCCATCATCCCACAGCCCATTTCCAGTCCTATCCCCATCAGCCCACCTCCAGTGTTAACCCCCCCCATCAGCCCATTTCCAGTCCTAGCCCCCCCATAGCCCATTACCAGTCCTAACCCCCCCCCCCCAACAGCCCACAGCCCATTACCAGTCCTAACCCCATCAGCCCATCTCCAGTCTTAATCCCCCAGCCCATTTCCAGTCCTAGCAACCCCCCCAACCCATTACCAGTCCTAGCCCCCATAGCCCACTCCCAGTCCTAATCCCACCAGCCCATTTCCAGTCCTAAACCCCATCACCCAATTTTCAGTTTAAGCCCCCCCCCATACCCCATTACCAGTCCTAACCTCCCCATCAGCCCACTCCCAGTCCTAATCCCACCAGCCCATTTCCAGTCCTAATCCCCCATCCCCCACTTTTTAGTTTAAGAAGCCCCCCCCATAGCCCATTACCAGTCCTAACCTCCCCATCAACCCACTTTCAGTCCTAATCCCATCAGCCCATATACAGACTTAGCTCCCCCATAGCCCATCACCACTCCTAACCCCCTCCCCCAGCCCCCCCATAGCCCATCACCACTCCTAGCCCCCCCAGCCCCCCATAGCCCATCACCACAACTAGCCCCCCCCAGCCCCCCATAGCCCATCACCACTCCTAGCCCCCCAGCCCCCCCATAGCCCATCACCACTCCTAACCCCCCCCCCAGCCCATCACCACTCCTAACCCCCCCCCAGCCCGCCCAGCCCAGCCCAGCCCAGCCTAGCCGATCCGAGGGTAAATTTTTTAAAAAAAGAAGCTGTCTTCTCCGGCTGCCGGGGCCGCCGCGGCAGAATCGAGTGTGCCGCAGGGCCCCCCCTGCCCAGCAGAGCCTGCCCTCCCCTTTATCACCTCTGTCTTCGCAGCTTCAGTCAAACGCGCCGGCTTTCAGAGCGCGAAAGGACTAGTTTCCCTTTCGTGGCTCTGTTAAGCCCGCGGGGGCTGATGGGAACTTCCCATCAGCCCCCGCGGGCTTAACAGAGCAGCGAGGGAGAAACTCTCCTCTCGCGCTCTGAAAGCCAGCGCGTTTGACTGAAGCTGTGAAGACAGAGGTGATAAAGGGGAGGGCAGGCTCTGCTGGGCAGGGGGGGCCCCGCGGCACACTCGATTCTGCCGCGGCGGCCCCGGCAGCCGGAGAAGACAGCTTTTTTTTTCTTTTTAAAATTTTACTTTAGGATCAGAATGTTTTTTGCGCGGGGCCCCCTGAAACGTGGGGCCCTGTGCAAAAAACATTCTCGCTCAATGGACGGGCCGGCCCTGCCTTTGATTATCTCCAGTTTCAGCAATTCTCCAGGAAACAAGATTCCCTTTGCCAAGATTTCTACTCCTCTAACTTTAAATATTATCATAAAGGGACACTTTTTTTTTAAGTGCAGTCAACGCTGACTCCTGGCAACCCTTGAGGTTTTATGACAGGAAGGAGATTGGCAGGAAATGAAGGGCAAAGTGACTTGCCCAAGGTCACAAGGAGCGCCAGTGGGAATCCACCCCAGATCTCTTGGGTGGTAGGTTGTTGCTCTAAGTACTAGGCTACTCCTCCACACAAAATGAAATTGCCTTCCTGTAATATGTGCTTGTCATTTGACTGAATGATCCGCACCCCAGAACTTCCAGTTCAGGTTCCAAGCTTTTCCCAGTCAATTAAAAGATAGCATTAAAAAATAACTGGAAAGGATCCAGACAGAGAAGCAGGGTTATGCTTTTTTTTCAGCCTGAAACCAATCTATTTCATAATTTCAGCAGCCTCTGCCAGCCTCTTTTTGCTTTTAGGAAAAAAAATAAATATGAGGCACCTGTACTTTCTCCACCCACCCTGGTCATAATTTCAAACATTCTCACTCATATCACACTCATAAAATTCTTTTTCCTGTTGTGCTGGTGATGCAGCAAAGCGATATAATCAGACAGACGCTGTCTGTGAGAACGATTTTCTTTCTCAAGGGTGTTACTGTTATACTGAGGTCTGCAACCAGTTTCTTTATCTTTATTCATTTCTTTATATACCGCCCACACCGAGGCATCAGGGCGGTTTACAGGAAAAATTGACGGCATTCTTCATTTCAATGGTATTAAGTTTTCTACCTGAAAGCTCAAAACACTGTTAGTCTGTCAGGGTTACAGCCGCTCTTGTTCTTCAAGTTGAAAGCCTTTTTGTATTAACCACCTCAGTAACTACATCAGATCCTTCTCCATCTCAGTGTATAGTTCTTTCAGATGCTCCATAGCTTTCCCATGCTTGTCATCAACTTCTGCCTGGCAGCGTTTTAGTTCTTTCATAAACATTTCTCTTTTGACTGCATTCTTCATTTCAATAGTATTACGTTTTCTACCTGAAAGCTCAAAACACTGTAAGTCTGTCAGGGTTACAGCCGCTCTTGTTCTTCAGGAAAAAGAAACAGAACTCCATTGATGTGACAGGAAAGGGTTAGAATCAGAGGTAGGGAAAAGGCAAGAGACAAGCTTGAAATTCAGAGAATGGACAAACAGGGGAAGACAAATCACTTAGGAGACTAAGGAGGGGGGCTGGAGGGGGGAGGAGGGAGGGGGCAGTCAAAGGTGGCACAGAAGAGATGAGTCTTCAGGCCAGCTTTAAATTTGGGAAAGAAATGTTCAAGGCGGAGGGCAGGGGGGAGCGAATTCCAAAGCTTGGGGCCAAGGAAGAAAAAGCGAGTGGATTCTAGGCGGGCAGAGGAGGGGGAGGGGAGGACCATGCAGTTGGCGTGAATTGATCTGAGAGAGCATTGGGAGGTATGAAGGTGAATCAGGTCAGAAAGGTAGTAAGGGACACCAGTGTGGATGACTTTGTGGATGAAGGTGAGAACTTTGAACTGGATCCGAAAGGGCACAGGAAGCCAGTGAAGGCTGATGAGAAGAGGAGTGATATGATTGAAACGAGTAGCAGGAGTGAGGATCCGGGCGGCGGTGTTCTGGATGAGTTGGAGCCTGCGCAATTGGTATTGAGGGAGACCGGCAAATGAGATGTTACTGGAATCCAGGCGTGATAGAACAAGGGAAATGAGCAGAGTGGTCAGGGTGGAAATGGGGAGAAAAGGACAGATGGCATGGATTTGTCTCAAGGAGATGAAAGAGCGCTGGACCACGGAGGAGAAGTGTTCATGAAATGATAGTGCAGAGTCCAGGGTGATGCCAAGATAATGAAGGGAGGGAACGACTGGGATGGGGGAGGAAGAAAGCAGGGGAGAGGCGGAGGGAACCAGTTTCTTCAACTGCGGACTCAAGCCTTTGGGTCCCAGTACTAAGTCCCTATTGATGTTCATGAGCTGATACTTCCGAGTTCACGGCTTAACCGCCACCACACCTTTTGAGAGCTCCATCAGACATTTAGCCACAGTATAGCACAGCCCCAGCCGCTCATGACTGACGCTGATGCTCGTGATTACGGCTGGACCATGATCACAGCAAAACACAGCTCCTGGCTCCACTTCAACCCAGTAGCTATGTCCAACACAGCTGCTCCCTGCAAGACTCAGCTCCAGCCCAGCAACATGCTGACCATGAAAAAACCACGGCACCTGCATGCTTAATGCAAGTCAAACCTGAGCATTTGCTTCTCTTACTACACAAATATTATCTAGGGGGAGGGGACAAGAGATGAACTGGGAAAATGTGACATTTCTAGAAGCGCCAATGGGGTGTAAGCAGTTGCTAGGATGATCCATCTCCAGTGTCGGACCTACATTTCTGGGGCCCTGAAACTTGTATTGTTATGGGGGCCCCTTTGCAACCAGCAACGAGGACTGGGTAACCACTGTTATCTTCCTCAATGGGGTTGTTCACGACAGATCACCACAAAGTTTTAAAAGTTTAACCATTACATCGCAGATTTTGATTAAAATTGCTGTACTGGATTAACTCACATGTCAAAGTCACTGGTGTGAATAAAAATTTCCTATGCCTTATAGTAATGGGGGGATGAAAATTAGGGAAATGTTATATAAATTTAACAAAAGTTTTCATTTCTGTCATAAATGTTAATAGTGTTTTAAATTATTTATAATTATTTTATATTAAATATATTTAGAATATAACATCCTTAATTTGAATGTTTTTTCGTTTACGACTAGCCTACAAGATACTTTTTATAATCTTTTAATTTTTATTTTAACTATTATTTTGAAATGAATTACACTATATTATTATTTTTTTAAACTCTTCTCCTATAGTAGACCCCAAATTTTTAAGCAATGTGGACTAAAGTCGCTTCAGAGTCCCCTCTGAGATTAGGGGCCCTGAAGGTTAAGCTTCATTAGTTTCATAGCAGATCCACCCTTGTGCATGTCTGAATAGCTTGGACAACTCTTGTCCTTTCTTAGTTTCTGTCTTGCTACAACTGAGTTGCCAGATGTGATCTTTTGTTCCCCTGGTAAAATTGGAGGGACAGTTAACTGCTCTGCCGCTGTTGGAATTGGAGTGGCTGTCTTGTCTCATCAGAGGCAGTTAGTTGCTTGAAAACCTCTTGTCCTTACACTTGGATTGAGGCCTGCCCTTTTGGCCTTTCTGGTAGCTTTCCTGGGCATTCCATTGTAAATGTTGCCTTTCATGATTAAAGTCCAAACAATGTTGTACAATAGGCGCTATTACAGTATGAGTGGACAAACGTGATTTGTGCTCTGCAAAGCGTGCTTTTACCTTGCGACATGACCTGCCCATAAACTTTTGGATAAGGGCAGATGATTGCATAACTAACCCATGTGGTTTGGCAATTTGTAATGTGTTTGAGAGTATAAATTTTATTGGTTTTTGGATTAGTCCATTCTTTCACAGTCAAAGACATCCAACACATTAAACAGTGTCCATATGGACTATGTTGACCATTTTGTTGACAAGATGACCTCTGATAGGAATAATCGGAATGCACCAGGATGTCCTTTAGATATGTGCCCGTGTGAAACCAATGCAAGGGCCATTCTGAAAAATTATGTGTAATGTTAGAATATGCCAGTGTTTGAAGATACTTTGGGCAATTTCTTGTGCTCTGTCCGAATAATGTAACACCACAACTTGCATATCCATATCATTTGCATGCTGTTTATGTAACAATAGGGAATGATTGGCAAATTTGGCTCTTAGAAAGGCACTCCATATAACTTTCTTTGGATACCCTCGTTGCAACAGTCTTGTCATTAATATTTTTACTTGACATTGGAGGGCTGAGGTGCGGAACACTGTGAGCCAGTTCAGGAGAGCGACCTACCTTTGCCACAGTAATCCCAAAGCGCAAGGGCAAGCAGTTGCACCATTCTGCTGGAGTAACTGTGGGAGGTAGTGGTCAGCTTACTCTTGACGAGCTTGGCGTCCGCCGACGAGAGGAGTAGTGGCTGCCTTGGACCGCTCTGGAGGCGTTCTTCTGAAGCGGAGAACAGAAGGGGTCTCATTAAGCCCCAAAGAGAGGGCCTTTCTCCAGCAACTCGGAAACACTCCTGTAGGGAGTTGGATCCTCCATCTATTGGCAGTGTTCTGCCAGTGGTGGAAGGTTTTCCAGGTCTCCCCCTTGCTCAGTCTTCACCCAAGGGTACGGGCTTTGTGTGTGCAGTAGGAGGCTTGCCTGTGAGTCATCTGGGAGGAAAGCTTGTAGAGTTTTCTGTGGGAAAGGCATCTGTAATCATCTTAGAGGTACTATGGAACTCTTAATGCAAAATTAGCACAACTTTCTTCAAAGGTGGATTTTCTCAAAGAGCTTGCTGCTGCACAGAGGAATGAGGTGGTCCAGCATGGGGTCAAATTGGAGCAATTGGAGGGTCTATCCTCTATCCTCCCTTTCACCCCCCTTTTTCCCCTTCCCCCTTCCTCCCATCCCCCTCCCCCCACCCTTAACCTATTTCCTACCCTCCCACCCCCCGACCCCCACCCCTATACCCCGTCCCCATACCCTTCTTCCCCTCCCCCTCCCCTTCCCCCTTCCCCCTTCCCCCCTCTCCCTCCTTTCCCCTTCCTCCTTCCCATTCCCTCTCCCCCCTTCCCCCTCCTCCTTTCCCTCCTCTCCCCTTCTCCCCTCCCTCCCCTCCTTTCTCCCCTCCACCCTCCTTCCCCCTCCCCTTCTCCTCCCCCCTCTTCCCCTCCTTCCTCCCCCCCTTCCCCACATTTCATTAAATTTGGTTAACATTTCATCAATTTGGTTCAGATTTCATTAAATCTGACTAAAGTTTCATTTGCGATCAATCTACATACCGGTAACATTGGCTATTAAAAGATACTTGTCCCTTCATTCGGCACAACGGGAGCCTAATCAAATTCATATGTTTGTAAAGTAATGATACATTGATATTTCTTTTTTCTGCTTTCTTCTTTTTGTCCCTTTAAACATAATAATATAACAATTTTTGTGCTTAAGCGAATTTGTGGTTATGACCTTTGCCCCATGAACTTCTACATTGCTTCGGAGGGAAAACGCCGTTAAAAAGATCACGGGAGTCACGTTTCCACAATTGCTATACAAGATTTGTCACACAGCAGTGGTAAGTTACCCCTGTTTTTCCATAGAAATTCTTTATTTTAAAATAGAATTGAGCAATATATTATGCTATAGTCTTCTTGATAGAGTAAATCTTTTGCAATCCATGGGATACATACAACATAATACACTCGTACAAGTGCTGACGGCAGTTTTTCTTTTTAACACTGCTTGCACAGGCTTGCTTTGTTGCTGGCATGATGCAACATTTTTGAGATGCCATTTTTCAGGTAGAATATATAGGTACAATTCTTTTTCTTATTTTTTACACAAGGTCTACCATGTTGAAATAACAAGAGATTCCTTTTTAAATAAAATTTTTCAGTCTAAATAGTACCTGTTAGTATATACCGCTAGAGTTCTCATGGCAGACAATTGAATTAAGTATAAAGATGCACGAACGAGTTACAAATATATACAATGTAAAAGACTCGTGCAAAAGTTGGCAAAGGTATTCATGTTATTTCCTTGCCTATTTAATAGTCCTTGCACAAGTTGGTTTGTGCCAATGCAATGCGAAACTCTTAAAGAGTAAGGGCGCGGGCAGGGTCCCAGCGCCCACGGATAACCGGGTGTCCGGCCCGGTGCGGGACCCTGCACGCACCTCATTAGGGTGGCGTAGGGGGGGGGCAGCGGTAGTGCTGACCGGTGGGATGTCGATGCATCCTTTAAGCTGATTGGATCCCCCGCGTGAGCATGCACAGGGGATCCAACGGTTGTCAGCATGCATGTGCTCAGTGCTGGGGCTGCTCCTGAGCACGTGCAAGGGAGACGGAGAGGAAGCTTGAAGCTTCGCTGGAGTGGCGGTGTCCTTTTGCGTTTTTTTGTTGGGCCCAGGAGAGTCGGCGATTTGAGGCCGGGCGGCAGAGTGCTGTGTCTGGTGCAGAGCTGCAGCGATCGGACGGCTTTTCAGGCCGTTTGGGGGCCTGGACGCAGCAGTCCCCGGTAGCACATGGGCCGGGTTCTCAGCAGGCGAGTCAGGGCTGTGGGCTTAAAAAGGGAGAAGATTGATCAGAGGTTTGGGGGGTGGGGACAAAGGCAGGTGTTTAAAAAAAAAAAAGAAAACAAAGGAAAGGAAAGCTGCATAATAAAAATACATTGTAAAACAAGACCAGATAAAAAGGATATTCTTGGTGGAAAAAATTTATTTTAGTTAAAAAAAAAAAAAGGAAAAATATTAAGGAAGACTTAACAAAAAAAAGGGGGGGGGATAGAAAAGGATGCCTGCAGGGAGTGGACGTGGTAGCCGGGGGCAAGGGTCCAGCAGAGCTGGGATGCCGGACAGTCGGGGGTCCTAAGGGGCAGGGGGGTGATGGTGGTAGAAAAGGTGGCCGGCGTGGCCACGCGGTGAGCCCTGCCTGTGTGCAGGGTGGGGAGAGGGCCAAGCGTTCAGTGGGTGTGCGTGGTAGGTCTGGGTTGTTGGCAGGCAGGTCAAGGGGGGGCTCACGGGCCAGGGGACAGGGACTTGTGTGCAGGCCTAGGGTGGGGGGTGCTCAGGACAAAGCTGCAGCCTTGCCAGCGGCAGAAGGGGGGCAGGATGGTTCCCAAGGGGGTTTTCTTCCCATCATGGAAAGGGGTGGAGGGGGGGTAGTGGGCATGGGGCGGGAATCCCGGTGCCTTCTGGGATGGGTGAGAGTGAAGGTATGGTAGGCAGCGCAGGCCCATGGGTGGTAAGAGGTGGTGCAGGGGGTGTTTGCCCCCGTGGTATGGTGCAGTGGGGGCTCTGGGCTATGGTTCGGGAGGGCAGCAGTGTGCATGGGATCAGTGGTTGCAGGGTGGACAGGGCCCGTCTGCTGCCGATTGGGTGGGGGCGTGGCAACCAGCATGGTCTGCAGGTTTTTCCCCTTCTCCTTTTCCTTTTGTTTCACCGCAGGTGCCTTGGATGGCGTCACCGGGACCTGTGCATGAGGCTGTTGGACGACAGCAGGTGACTATGGACGTCCAAACCATGGAGCCACTTCGGGATCGGGCAGCAGGAGCAGGGTGTGATGAAGCAGTGGTCGAGAAAGGATATGGCGCAGGAGGTGATTCCACCGGCAGTGATGGATGTTGGGCCCACAACAGTGAGGGGTGAGTTGCATGGGGACATGGGGGCAGGGGGTGAGGAGAGTGGCGAGCGGGTTGTGCGGTCGGGTAAAGTGAGCAGGAAGAGGAAGCATATGTGCAGGTGGCGTCAGAGTTCTGAGTCGTCATCATCTTCGTCGTCGAGTTCGTCGGGGTCCTCCTTGGGGAGTGAGGAAAGGGGGATTGAGGCGTGAAACGGGGTTGTGGCTGCGAGTGGGGCTTCGGATGGGGCTGCGAATTTCACGACTCTATCGGAGTTATGGGAAGGGGTTCCGAAGAAGTTGAGATGCAAAATTCGTAAGTGGAATACATAGAAATATTCCGCTTGCTTGAAAGTCGTAAGCGGTCAGGGGAGAGCAGGAAAAAGCGGAGGGAGGATGAGAAGGCTGGCAGGTTTCGGAAGGTGTCTAGGACAGTCGTGAATTGGGTACGGGCTTTTTTGCGGTTGGCTAGTGTGTGGGGGCAGCATTACCCGGGACAGCAGGGGATGTTGCTAGCATATGCAGATTCGATCTTAGAAGCCTCGCAGACCCACGATGGGTGGTCGTGGCTTAATTATGATGAAAAATTTAGAGATAAAATGGAAGAGAACAAGTTGTTAACTTGGGGAATGCAGGATATCAACTTGTGGCTCACCCAGATGTCATTTAGAGCTGCACCTGGGGGAGGTGGGGGAAAAGGCGGGTCAGTGTTCAATGCGGGGGCGAGTCATTCCTTTTGAAGTGGCAGAGTGGTATCGTCCATCAGGACGGTGTCGGGCGTGGGAGGGGATGTATGTTGGTGGTTCAATAAGTCTTCCTGTCCGTTCCCAGATTGCAAATTCCGGCACGTGTGCTCAGTCTAAGAAAAGTATGGTGTTGCCCTCCTTGCCAGCCATTAAGTAAGGGGGAGGTGTCCGAGGTGGCACCTACGCCAATAAGGGTCAAGGTATTGAAGGCATGGCTTCATTTTTACCCAAAGTCAAAGGTTGGGAAAATGTTACTGTTGGGGTTTCAGTTTGGTTTTGTTATACCGATTCGGGGTGTGGTAGCGGGCGTGGCAGGGAGGAATTCTCCATCTGTGCGGCGGTTCGCTGCGGTGGCCTGTGAGAAGTTGGTGGTTGAGTTGGAGTTAGGTAGGGTCACGGGGCCATTTGCGCCTCCTCCCTTTCGGAATTTTGTGGTATCCCCTTTTGGAATCATACCAAAGAAGGAACCGGGGAAGTTTTGGATGATCCACAATCTGTCGTTTCCAGGCGGTGCTTCAGTGAATGATCACATACCGCGCAAGTGGTGTACAGTGCGTTATGCATCTTTTGATCGGGCAGCGGAGTTGGTCCGAAAAGCAGGACCTGGTGCACTGATGGCGAAAGTCGATATTGAGTCAGCATTTCGTTTGTTGCCGGTGCACCCCGCATCCTTTTGTTTGTCAGGTTTTCGTCTGGACGAAAGATTTTACTTTGACAAGTGCATGCCGATGGGCTGTGCGGTGTCCTGCGCTTACTTTGAAAAATTCAGTACCTTCCTCCAGTGGGCGTTGACGTGGCAGGTGGGTAGGTCTGAGGTGGTCCATTATCTCGACAACCTTTTGTTTGTAGGTGCAGCGCATACGACAGCATGTACGGAGCTCTTAGACGGTTTTGTGAGACTAGCTGGGGCGTTGGGGGTGCCGTTGGCAGCCGGTAAGACAGAGGGACCGTGTTGCAGGATCACTTTCTTGGGAGTTCAGTTAGATTCAGATCGAATGGTGGCGCGTTTTCCAATTGAGAAGGTGGTGAGGTTGCGGGATTTTGGTGGCTAATGTGTTGGCCTCCTCGAAGTTAACATTGAAAGAAATGCAGGCATTGATTGGATCCTTGAATTTTGCTTGTAAGGTGATTCCGATGGGCTGTGTATTTCTACGTCACTTGGCAGCAGCGACAGCAGGGGTGGGGAAGCTGCACCACCGCATACGTATTTCAAGAGTTATGTGCGATGGTTTGCGGATTTGGGATGTCTTTTTGCGGGATTTTAATGGGACGTCGGTCATTATGGAAGTGGAGAGTTCGAGTGAGGATTTACAGCTCTACACTGATGCGGCAGGGGGAGTGGGGATGGGAATCTACTTCAGGGGTGCGTGGTGCACCGATCAGCGGCCGGAGGAGTGGCGTGAGGTAGGTTTGACAAAGAATATCACTTTCTTGGAGCTATTCCCGATGCTAGTGGTTTTGGAGTTGTGGCCTGAGAAATTGCGGAAACGTAAGTTGGTGTGGTGGTGCGATAATGAAGCTGTCGTGAATGTCATTAATCATTACACTCCACAATGTCTGAGGGTGGCGTCGCTCATGAGAGTGGTGGTGCTAGGTTGTCTGCATCAAAATGTGGTGTTGAAGGCGCAACATATCCCTGGCCATACTAATGGTATTGCTGATGCTCTTTCCCATTTGCAGTGGGAACGTTTTTGGCAGTTGGCACCAGAGGCGGAACTGGAGGGGTGTGTGGTCCCTTGGAGCTTGTGGAACGATGGCCTGCTGAGATGACGGAGCTGCTGCAGTGTTTGGTGGCGGAGAGGACCTGGGACGCTTACCGTCGAGGTTGTGCAATGGTGGTAGACTTTTTGCGGGCGCGTGGGTGGCGGTCTGGGGCGGTGTCAGAGCAATTGATCAGGCAGTACATTGTAAGTGCTAAAGGGCGAGGGATGTCCAGATCAGCGGTGAAGGGACATCTGGCCGGTTTCGCATTTTTCACGCGAGCCGTCGGCAGGGAGCCACCTTGGGGATGGTTCATGGTTCAGAGGCTGCTGTGGGGGTGGGAGCACTTGAGGCCGACTCCACGGGATCGGCGACTGCCAATTACGCATGACTTACTCCTGCGACTGTGTAAGGAGTTGCCTAAGGTCGCAGAGTCGCACTATGAAGCGATACTTTTTCTGGCGGTATTTACATTGGCTTTTTTCGGGGGCATTTAGGGTGAGGGAATTGGCGGCGAGCTCTAAGAAAGCGGTAGTGGGGAGTAGCTTGCTGCGCCAACATATGCAGCTCGAGGGTGGGCAATAGCGGGTACTCCTGTCGAAATCCAAAACGGACCAGCGGGATAGGGGTCTCTGGATGGTCCTGAACAAGATTGGTGGACTGACCTGCCCGGTAGCTGCAATGCGCGAGTACTTGCAGGTGTGTCCGGTGGCGGAGGGTGGGCTATTGGTACATAGTGACGCTCGGGTGCTAATGCAGTTTCAAGTGTTGGTGGTGTTGCGGATGGTACTGTCTCGCCTAAGTGTGGACCCAAGTCAATATTCACCACATTCTTTTCACAATGGGGCGGCGACCAGTGCTGCGGAAGTGGGGCTTTCGGGTGGACAGATACAAAGTATTGGCAGGTGGCGGTCCAAGACATTTAAAGGATATGTGCGTTTATGATAGGGGGGCAAATGGGGGGGTGCTATTAACTTTTGATTTGTTTTGCAAATGGGGGACTTGGTGTGCGGGATTGTTGGATGATTGGGCACTCCTTCGTCTTCTGGGCTGGCTGGCGGGAGGCAGTGCGGCCAATCAGAATCAATCTGGGCTTCAATCCTGCGGTGGTGTCTTTTTCATGGCTGGGTGAGCGGGGTCTGCAGTGGACGCAGCTGCTGCCCTTACTTCCTCATCATCGACGGCGACTGCCACAGCCGGAGATTTTGTTGGTGCATTTGGGTGGCAATGACTTGACTTCTTGGACCTGCAAGCAGCTGATTAATGCGGAAAAGAGGGATCTTGCTGTGGTGCTGCAGTGGTTTGCGGGGGGTGGTTTTGATATGGTCAGACATTATACCTAGACCAGCATGCTGGGGTCAGCGTAGATGGTCTAGAGGCCTGACAAAAATTAATCGGCAAATTGGGCAGTGCGTGTGTGATTTAGGGGGTTATCAGGTGCAGCATGCATGGGTAGAAGTCAATTGTGCTGGGCTGTATAGGAGCAATGGGGTGCATCTGTCTCCAGTGGGGGTTGACTTATTGTTGAATGACTGGCAGGAAGCAGTGGAGCGGGTGGTGCAGGACTGCTCGCACTGGTCGCAGCTTGATATCGGGAGGGGGGGCGGCACAGACGGAGCAGCAGGTCTGTGCCGGTGGCGGGATCCCGGAGGTTTCCGGGGTCCGGAGCCTTAGGCCACTAGGAAGCGAGAGCGGGGTGCTCACGACCCGGATAAACCCTGGCAGACTTGTGCTACTGATACGGCAAAGATGGAGAAGGGTGATAGGAACTTGGCCGGTGGCTTGACCACGGCAGGGGCGGAGGTAAGGTCACCTTGCTAATCATATGGCTGGTGACGGACCCCTCCGCTGGGGTACGGTTGTTGTTGATTATTGTTCTGAGTGTTCAATTGTTTGAGTATTATTAATAAAGCTGCGACCAGTTGCTTCCAAGAACAGTGTCTCTGGAGTTTGTGGGTGAGTCACGGTGGGAGGTGGACCGGTATGGGTGTGGGGAGCTGGGCAAAAGGTGGGTGCGCACGTGATTAGGGTGTGCATCGGGTCCGGCTACCCGGTTACTGTCTATGTATACATAAACATTTTGTTTGACAAACATACTCAATGCATTTACACATATTATAACTACATTTGACTTTTATTTTTATTTTTTCAATTTGTCAGTAAAACGTGAGTGTAAAGCTTCAAGTCTTTTCATTCAGTATTAATTGCATAAGAACATTTTTGCCACGTGATTCCAACTTAGCTGAACAACGTTGGTAAAGAATGTCATTATAAAAATCGTAAAAAGATTTTTAATTAGTACTGCCTTTATATAATGGCTGTTTTTGTAAAGTAAGAATGCATCTTTTTCATTATGAATTTCCAAAGTGTGAATAAATCCCCTTCACATTTAATTTTTTCGATTCATTAATGATCTTGAAGGTGAACAACTTTTTTACACATGTTTTTATGACGTGACAAATTTGACAATTTTGATGTTGGCACAAGATATTTTATAATTATTTTTATTATACAGTTTGCACTTTTGGGATCTAAATCAAGTTTGGCAGCAGCAATGTTAGTGTTCTTTAAAGAGCTTTTTAGGTAAAAGGAAGGCCGCGGGCAGGGTCCCGGCAGACGCCGGTAACCGGCGGTTCCAGCCGGGCGCAGGTCCTGGCCTCGAGAGGGCATCGGGGGGGGGGCGGCGAGGAGGCCGGCATCATTTGAACCGATTGGTTGCTGGCGTCTGGAGCGAGCCAGCAGCCAATCGGGTGAGAGGACGGGCCATGTGCTCCAGTGGCGTGGGCGCGCGCTGGGCACATGGTTGAGGAGGGGGAGCCGTCAGCGTCTCGGCGCAGTGCTCTCTACAGAGTTGCGGTTTTTAAGGAGCGGCTTGCCTGGCGGAGGTCTGGGGTTTGGAGAACTTCTTCTGGAGGGTTTCCGGTGTGGCGGTGCTTTGGCGGTGCGCGCGCGCTTCTCAGGCAAGGGGGATCTAGGGTGGGTAGGCGGGCTCACCCCCAGGCAGCGAACTTTTCATTGGGGGTGGTGCTGGAAATGCATAATAGCGTTATAAATAAATGCTGAATTGTCCCGGAGGGTTTAGGGGCGGTGTGTGCGGTGCTTAATATGGCAGGAGGGCGCAAGGATAAACGGGGGGGGGGGGGCAGGAGAGGAGAGAGGTGGCTTCCGGGCAGCGTTCTGGGGGCCGGCAGGGCAGTAAGGGGGCTAGAGGGCGCCAAGTAGGCCCGATGAGTCAGGGGAGGGGTATGTTGGGAGTAGCGGCTGAAGGCCTGGCTGGGCCTGCTGAAAGGGGGTCCAGGGGGTTATTATTGCCTGCTCGGGGTCCTGGGAGGGGGCGGGGCCGTAGGGTTCGGGGTGCTGTCTTGTCATGGGGGGGGCAGTGCGCTGGGGATGCTCAAGTGCAGGGTGCTAGTGCGGGTGAGGTGGGGGAAGGGTTGGCAGGAGGACAGGGTGTTGGGGGCAGTCTAGGGGGGGTGCTATGGGCCATGGGGCTGGAAGGGGATCTGAGTGGGCTGGTTTCGGATTTCAGGCAGGGGCACGGGGGGGGTGTAGGTTTCTCGGAGAGTGCGGGGGGGGCCGGGACAATGGGGCACCCGGGTTGGGAGCATTGGCTGGGGGGCAGGCAGGGCCCCTCAAGGGCTGATTGGTCCGGGGCTTGGCAGACAGCATGGCCTGCGGTTGTTCCCCCTGCTTTTTTCCCTTTTTTGTCTTCGCAGGTTTCTTCGGGTGAGGCTCCTGGGGCTATGCGTGGTGGTCCGCTGCAGCATCGGGCAGCGGTGGCTGCGACGTCGGTTGGCTGTGGAGAATCTGGAGCTGGGACGGCGGAGTGCGGCGATGGAGAGCCACGGGACCAGTGCTCTGTGGGCCAGCAGCGGGCGGAGCAGCCTTCGACTGTGGAATCGGCAGCGGGTGAGTTGCGGTTAGAGCACGCCGGTGGGGCTGGGGGGGGAGCGCGTGCCGAGAGGTTAGGTAAGGCTTCCAGGAAGAAGAAGCATGCATGCCGGCGGCGACGCGGATCCGGTTCGTCCACTTCCACTTCCTCCAGTTCGTCCACGGGGTCCTCGGCGGGGGGCAGGATGGTTGCGGAGGGCGGCTCAGCTGGCGGGGGTGCGGCGGCGGTGACAGTTTTGTCTGAATTGTGGGAAGGTGTCCCAAGGAAGTTGAGGAGGAGAATAAGGAAGAGATGGTATATTGACATTTTTCGGCTTTTGGAGGGTCGTAAGCACACGGGTGAAAGTAAGAAGAAGAGGAAGGAGAATGAAAAGGTCGGTAGGGTTTGGAAGGTGGCGAGGACGGTGGTCAATTGAGTGAGGGCTTTCTTGCGCCTAGCGAGTGTTTGGGGGCGTCACTGTCTGGAGCAGTATGGGATGCTTTTGTCCTATGCGGACTCAATTCTCGAGGCTTCTCAGGTCCATGATGGGTGGTCATGGCTTAATTATGATGAGAAGTTTCGAGATAAGATGGAGGAGAACAAGTTGCTGTCCTGGGGCACGCAGGATATCAATTTGTGGCTCACCGAAATGTCAGTAAGGTCGAGTGCGGCGGGTGTTGGGGGGAGCGGCGTGAAAGTGGGGGGGGCGGCTCTTCCGATGGTGAACCGGCCCTTTCGTGTGGGCGGGGCGGGGGCCCCAGGCAAGCAGGGGATTGGAGCTGGGGCGGACGTGTGCTGGAGGTTCAACAAGTCCTCCTGCCCTTTCCCGGATTGCAAGTTCCGGCATGCATGTTCGGTTTGCGGGGGAGGGCATGCTGCGACGAAATGTATCCGAAAAGGGTCCTTGCCATCGGCCAAGTGATAGTGCACTTTTTTGGGTTAGCCCCATCGCCAATTCGGATCGAGGTCTAGCGAGACTTGCTACTGCATTACCCTAGGGTGCGGGACAAAGGGGTGTTGCTTGGGGGGTTTACGAATGGTTTTGTTATCCCGGTTCGGGGGGGGTGGTTTCATTGGCTGCTTGGAATGCTGCTTCCGTGCGGCGCTTTGCGGCGGTTGTGCAGGAAAAGTTAGATGGGGAATTGAAGTTGGGCCGGATAGCGGGCCCATTTGCGGATCCCCCGTTTAAAGAATTTGTGGTTTCTCCATTGGGGGTTGTCCCGAAGAAAGAGCCGGGTAAGTTCCGGTTAATTCATAATTTGTCTTACCCTGAAGGGACATCGGTCAATGATCATATTCCAAGAGAGTGCTGCACGGTACGTTATGCTTCTTTCGATAAGGCCATCCAGTTAGTTAGGAAGGCAGAGTGTGGGGCACTGATAGCAAAGGTGGACATTGAGTCCGCGTTTCGGTTGCTCCCGGTGCACCCCTCCTCCTTTCATTTGCTTGGTTTCCAGGTCTCTGGCGAGTATTATTTCGACAAATGCATGCCCATGGGTTGCGCAGTGTCGTGTGCTTACTTTGAGACTTTTAGCACCTTTCTGCAGTGGGTCGTGGAACGAAAGGTGGGTTGTGCTGATGTGGTCCATTATCTGGACGATTTTTTCTTTGTGGGGGCGGTGCACACTTCTCAGTGTAGTGAGCTGTTGGAAGGTTTTGTTGTGGTGGCAGGCGAATTGGGGGTCCCGTTGGCGGAACAGAAAATGGAGGGACCAGCAACTACAATCACCTTTTTGGGAATCGAGTTGGACTCCGTTGCAATGGTGGCGCGCTTACCGTTAGTGAAGGTGATGCAGTTGAGGTTTTGGTGGCAAATGCGGTGGTCTCGGCGAAGTATTCTCGGAGAGAAATGCAGGCTCTACTCGGGTCCTTGAATTTTGCTTGTAGAGTGATACCGATGTGGCATGTATTTCTGCGCCGGTTGGCGATGGCCATGGGTGGTGTTTCTAAACCTCATCATCGTATTCGGATTTCCAGGTGCATGCATGAGGACTTGTCCGTTTGGGATGCTTTCTTGCAGGATTTTAATGGGTCGGCTGTCCTCGTGGGTGAGGAGTGTTCGAGCGAGGACTTGCAGTTGTATACTGATGCAGCCGGGGGTGCGGGATTAGGTATTTACTTTGGTGGGTCTTGGTGCGCGAGTCAATGGCCGGCGGCCTGGGGGGAGATGGGGCTTCTGAAGAACATCACCTTCTTGGAGTTGTTCCCTATTTTGGTGGCGTTGGAATTGTGGCCGGGTAGGTTGTGTAACAAAAAAGTGGTGTGGTGGTGCGATAATGAAGCGGTAGTGAGTGTAGTCAATAATTATTCGCCTCGGTGCGTGGACATTGCTGCTTTGATGCGGAAGGTAGTGTTATCCTGCTTGCGTTTGAATGTGACCTTGAGAGCTCGACACATTCCGGGTCATCGGGACGGCATCGCTGATGCTCTGTCTCGTTTGCAGTGGCAGCGTTTCCGACAGCTGGCGCCAGAAGCGGATCCGGTGGGCGCGGAGGTCCCGTGGAGCTTATGGAGTTGTGGCCGGCGGAGATGATGGAGCTGCTGCGGAGTTCGCTCGCGGACAGCATGTGGAATGCTTATTGCCGGGGCTGTCGGCAGGTGGTCGCATTCTTACAGGGGCGGGGGTGGCAGGGGGGTCATGCCGGATGCTCTTTTGGGTATTGTGATAAGGAAGCTTATCATAGCTCAGGTAGGAGCTATAGAAAAGATGACGTGACTCTGAACAAGCAACCTGTCAGTTCTGGTAGAAGCAAGAAAACAGAGTTTTCACATAAAAGACTACCAGTCCCAGAATGCACCAGGTTTTCAGCAGCCATGAGAGGGGCTGA
The DNA here is from genome assembly GCA_033557465.1 of Ichthyophis bannanicus. Lineage (NCBI taxonomy): Eukaryota > Metazoa > Chordata > Amphibia > Gymnophiona > Ichthyophiidae > Ichthyophis > Ichthyophis bannanicus. Next base: position 57,740,145 of record CM066051.1, on the reverse strand, counting down.
AGTGAGAAAACGTGTGTGCAATCAAGAGAGCTATGAGGTAATCCCTAAGCACTCATCTCAAAGGGCAGGGCCTGATTCAACACAGCTGCGCTGTGTTAGGGAGGAGCACACATTAGGACAGAATAAGAATAGAGCTTATTCTACAGGCTTTAGAGACAGCAACGGCTACAAGCTCCAGCCCAGCTTCAGACACAGATACAGCAACAGCTTCAAGCTCAAGCACCAACATCATCTCGAGAAGCAGAAGCCAAGCCAAGCGGATAGAGAAGGAAACTCTCTGGAAGGAAGAGAAGAAAGGCCATTGGAAGGTCTGGGAGATTCCAAGGCAGTACCCATACTGGGAGGTATTCCAAATGCCAGCAGAGTCCATTGGACTGGAGTCAGCCAGAGGAATGGAATGGCAGAGATAGGAATCACCAGTGGCTACCTGGAAGAGAGAAGACTGCACGTGGAAGGGACTTTCAGACCAAGGCCAGAAGGTATGTGAGAGGAGATCCAGTGTCCAGGGATCAAGATTGGAAGGCTGGACATCAGAATTGGATTACATACTGGCCAGGCTATACAGAGAGGAATTATGATAGCAGGAGAGGCTCAGGTATGAACACTGATCCAGACCCTATCTATAATAGTGAATGGCAGCAAGGGAATAAGCATTCTCATGATAGTGCCTTATTGAAAGACTCATCTGTGCCAATGTATGATAGTGAACCTATGCTGATTGACGAAGGGGAATTTACAGCAGATGAGACTATTAATTACATGAACTGTTCTCTATCCCAGTGCTATTGCTAGCTTTCTGTGAGCAAACACATCAGCCATCACAAAGAAACCTAACTTTGTTCTTTATTTCCACTGCAAACAGCTCTTAAAGCAGGATTTGGGTTCACACAGTAGCAGCCAGCCAGCTAAAGGCTTTCAGCTGGTCAATTGATAGTAATTAAAGCTGCACCTGATTGTGTGTGTGAGCAAGGGAGAATCACTGCTGGGATCTGCGTGGAAAATAAGCAGAAGTTAACCTAACAAGCAAAGTTCATTTATTTCTTTGTGCCTTTTTTATTTGGTAATTATTTGCTAAGAAAACATTAGCTAATTGCCTGACAAGCTGAAGGTTGTTTTCTGATTTGCTTTGTGACTTTATGTTATCCATTTAAACACTGCAAGCAAGTAACCTCATTTATATTGCTACCAAGCATATTTGTGCTGGGTGAATTAAACCCCATCAATAAAAGAAGTATTTTATTGGCCTTACCATCGGTTTCACAACTCAATTATTGTCTTCAGCTGTGTTTGGGAGTGAAAGAACTACATTACCCACAATACCTTGCAAGAATCATATGAATATATGCATCGTCAAGATTGTGTAAGTTCTCACCCTAGGCAGCCGTCTGACAGTATCTATATTATTAGTGCGAAGTGGATGGGTCTGTCTCGGGCAGCTGTTCGGCTGCACCTTGCGGGCTTCTCTTTTTTCACTAGAGTAGTTGGTTGGTCCCCTTCGGGGGGGGGGGTTTCTCGTGCGGCAGTTGATGCCGGGGTGGAGACGTGTGCACCACCCTCTGCCTGACACGCGTCGCCCAGTCACCCATGACTTGCTGGCCGGTATTTGTGATGCGCTGACTGCGGTGACTGCGTCGGCATATGAGGCCATGCTTTTCAGGGCAATATTTTGCCTGGTGTTTTTTGGTGCATTCCGGGTAGTTGAGTTGGTGGCGGATTCAAAAAAAGGGGGGGTGGGTAAGAGTTTACAGAGACATCATGTGTGACTGGAGGGGGATCACTTGAAGGTTTTGTTGTGGAAGTCGAAGACAGACCCGCACGGCAGGGTTATGTGGGTGGTTTGCGGGCTATTGGCGGGCTCACCTGCCCTGTGGCGGTGACTCGGTTGTATTTGGAGGGTCATCCCCGGGCAGAGGGCAGGTTTATTGTCCATGCGGATGCTCGTTTGGTCACCCGTTACCAGGTGACAGCAGTCTTACGGTTGGGGCTGCAGCGGATGGGGGAGGATGCCCGACAATTTGCGGCGCATTCTTTCCGTATTGGGGCGGCGACCAGTGCGGCGGGTGCTGGATTGTCGACTTCACAAATTCAGGCGATTGGCAGGTGGCGATCCAGGGCTTTTCAAACTTATGTCCGGTTATGATGCATGGGCATGGGGGGCGCAGATCATTAACACTGTGTTTTCTTTACAGACCGGGGCAGATGTGTGCGGGGCTGTTGGATGCTTGGGCATTCGTTTGTCTTCTGGGCTGGCAGACGTGCTGAGGAGAGGCCTATCGGGCGGAACCTGAGATTGGAGCCTGCAGTGGTGGCGCTTTCATGGCTGGGCGAAAGAGGACTGAGGTGGCCGCAGTTGATGCCCTTGCTCCGTCACCATGCTCGTCTTAGAACACAGCCCGGGTTTCTTCTGTTGCATTTGGGGGGTAATGATCTGGCCTCTTGGACCTGCAAGCAGTTGATCAACGCTGCCAAGAGGGATTTTTCTCGCATTTTGTCAATGTTTGCTGGGGTGGTGTTGCTTTGGTCCGATGTCATCCCGCGGCCGGTGTGTAAGGAACAGCGGCGCAGGTCCCGGGGGTTGACTAAGATCAACCGGCAGATTGGGAGATGGGTGGTTGAACACGGGGGGTGCCATGTGCAGCATGATTGGATGGACGTGGCTTGTGCAGGGTTGTACAGGTCGGATGGGGTTCATTTGTCCCCGGTTGGGCTTGACCTTCTTCTTAATGACTGGCAGGAGGCATTGGAGAAGGTGGTAGGAGGCCATTCCGGCAGATCGCAGCTTTTGCCCAGTTAAGGGGGCGGCAAAGCCACAAATATGTGTCTATGCCGGTGGCGGGATCCCGGAGGTTTCCAGGGTCCGGAGACATAAGCTACTTGGGGCGGGGGCAGGGTGCCCACAACCCGGAGAACCCTGAGCTTACTTTTGCTAGTGATATAGCGAAGTTGAGCAGGGGTGGTTCGAGCTGGACCGGTGGTTGACTGGACCAGGGGCGGAAGCGAGGTCTCCTTGCTAATAGTACGGCTGGTGACGTATCGCTCTGCCGGGGGTGGGGGGGGAGGAAATTCTTGGCTAAGTTGTTTTGGTTGTTAAAATGTTAATTGTTATTGGGCAATAAAGCTGCGACCTGGTGTTTTTCCAAGCAATGTGTGTCTGTGCATTTTGTGGGAAATGTACAAGGTATGGGGGTCTTGGAGTTTGTGTGGAAGAGGGGGGAGCGCCTGGTATGGATCTCCGGTTATAGGAAGGCCGCGGGCAGGGTCCCGGCGGACGCCGGTAACCGGCGGTTCAAGCCGGGCACGGGTCCCGGCCTCGAGAGGGCAACGGGGGGGGCGGCGAGGAGGCCGGCATCATTTGAACCGATTGGTTGCTGGCGTCTGGAGCGAGCCAGCAGCCAATCGGGTGAGAGGACAGGCCATGTGCTCCAGTGGCGTGGGCGCGCGCTGGGCACATGGTTGAGGAGCGGCGAGCCGTCAGCGTCCCGCCCTCCCACCCTTACGGTTGAGGGTTGGTTTTGGGGAAAGTTTGGGGGTGTCGCAGTTGGGGGGGGAAGGTGGGAGCGGGATCCCGGAGGTTTCCGTGATCCGGAGACATAAGCTACTTGGGGCGGGGGCAGGGTGCCCACGACCCAGAGAACCCTGAGCTTACTTTTGCTAGTGATATGGCGAAGTTGAGCAAGGGTGGTTCGAGCTGGACCGGTGGTTGACCGGACCAGGGGCGGAAGCGAGGTCTCCTTGCTAATAGTACGGCTGGTGACGTATCGCTCTGCCGGGCGTGGGGGGGGGAGAAATTCTTGGCTAAGTTGTTTTGGTTGTTAAAATGTTAATTGTTATTGGGCAATAAAGCTGCGACCTGGTGTTTTTCCAAGCAATGTGTGTCTGTGCATTTTGTGGGAAATGTACAAGGTAGGGGGGTCTTGGAGTTTGTGGGGAGGAGGGGGAGCGCCTGGTATGGATCCCCAGTTATCACAAATTCTCCAATTCTTTTATTGAATTGTCAAATATTTAGAAATAACTTGGTTATATTTGAGCTCCTCCTTTGTTAGTGTTCTTTTAAGAGCTTTTTAGGTAATTGCAAAATCTCAAATTCTTTTATTAGATTGTCTAACATTTACAAATAACTTGGTTATATTTGAGCTCCTCCCTTGTCCAGCTCTGGTTGCTTTTAGAGATCCTCTTAACCTTTATGGACATTCTTATGGGAATTTCATCCAGGTGTTTTATACAATTTCAGTTGAGATACAAGTGTTACATATGTGTTTTATTATTTTAGTTTATTAAGCTGTTTTTATTTGTTCCTTTTTTCATATTTATATATATATTTTATTTCAGTGGTCAATGTCTTATTTACACAAAAAACTTTATCTGAAGGTATTGGTGTTTACATAACACATTATTATATATAATGGTTTTATGCTTACTATTATTTATTAATAATTTATTTATTTATTATTTATTATTTCGTTTTACCTGCCATAGTGCATCCTCCTCATCTCTTTTCTTATGCTCAAAAAAGTTTGATATATAATAGTTTTACTGCATACATATTAATATTCAATTATACATGTTTTTATAGCACACATATTTATAACCTATTGATGTTTTTATTTTAAATTTGGCTTATTGTCATACTATTATTTTTATTCATGTATAACAATTTGCATGTTTATATTTGGTTTTATTTATGTATTTACTTGATTATTTAATTATTTATTTATTTATTTACCGTTTGATCTTTTGATGGTCTTCTAATTTCTTTTTTTGAGGTTTGTTTCCTCACATGATATCCCCCTGAAGAAGGCCAGTGGCCGAAACGCATAGGAGTCATTAATAAAAGGGGTTTGTTTAAACCTGAATTTCTGCCAGTCCTGGTATCTGTTTCCTCGCTCCTGTGTATTTTACAGATACTTTGTTGCTTCTCTTTGCACCACCTTTTGGTTAGCCATGTTCTCCCCGTGGAAGGAGGTCCTTAGCTACAATGAGAAAGATCTACAAGATATGTTATCAGAGGACCCCTTCTTTAACCAGGAAGACATTAGCAGTGGTACTGAAGACATTTGGGGAGTGACTGTGCGGTCTACACAAAAAATGGTGAAAGATGAGACGCACGCCTCATCACTCCTAGAAAACTGTCGTCATAAGATCATTCCAAGAGGCCTGAGGGTTCATAAAGCTCCAGGAATGTATCGTGATGACAAAGAATTTTTGGCCGATTGGACTAAAATATTAAACAAATGTTCTTTAGATCTTATGATTTTACTTATTAACACATCACATCGAAAAGCAGAATCTTTACGCACCGAAGTAGGCCTAAAATTAGCTATGTTGAAAGAAACAGACAAGAATTTTGAAAAGTCAAAAAATGATTCTGATAAAAACATGTTAGAGTATAAGAAAATAATAAAAGATAGAAAACTTAAGAAATTTAAAAGAGATGAGGAGGGATTTTTTTCCACTGGGGAAAAAATCCCTCCTCAACTTTTACAACATGTTGCTTACTGTTCTTTGTAAATAGTCCTCATGTAAATAGTTTTGAAATTGTTCTATGCAATGTCGCCTGTACATAATTCAGATACCGTTTTATGTAAAGTATACCGAAGTATACAAAATTGTTAACTGTTCCATGTAAACCGCTCTTGACCTCTGGAAGGGGCGGTATAGAAGAAATAGATAAATAAATAAATAAGTAATTAAGATGGCGGATGTTTGTGCTGAGCAGTGAGCTGCAACTTCGAGGATTGCCGGAGCCTGTGGAGCCTCTAGTATTGGAATGGGGCGGAGAAAGCAGAAGCAGGCAGCCTTACCTCCTGGCGGGAGCCTGCTGAATCCATTGGGCCAGCATACACTCGGGGAGTGTGGCTTCGGTCTTGGTGCTGGAGCGGCGTCTTTGGCTGGGGCGTTGGGAGGAGTTTCGCCCCAGAGCGTCTCTGGTGTTTGACTCTCTCCGGAGGAGAGCACACCTCCGCCGCGACCTGGAAGTTTGTCCTTGGTGGTTGCTGATCATGCGAAGGCTGTGTCTACAAGCACGCCTCATTCGGAGGACATTGGAGGTGCTTCGACTGAGTTGTTTTTCCCCCCTGAGGATACGGGACAGTGTGAGGAGAGAGAAGTGGGGATTCCATCGGAGCGAGATGTCCCGGCACAGAGGGTGGACTTTCCTGTGATGCCTGTATTGGTGAGACCCGCGGCTTACACGAGGGAAACGCTATGGGAAGGAATAGTGGCTTTGAATCTCTCTATGAACAGAGTGTGTGGGACGTTTAAGACTGAGATTAATGTGGTTAAAGCTACTTCTGTTAATCTTACTAATGCGTATGAGGAGCAAGTTGGGAGAATTACCAACCTGGAAAGGGAGTTGGGGGAGATGCATGAACTTGTCAATGCCCAGATTAAGGACAGTTCTGTGTCTAGTAGGAAGTTGGAGTACCTAGAGAACCAGACCCGACAATGTAATCTTCGGTTTCTGAGTTTTCCCAGGTCTCCTTTATTGTCAGCTACAGAGATGTGTGAAAGTACTTCAGGGAAGTTTTAAAAATTCCCCCAGAGCAGTTTCCTCCCATGACTAGAGCCCAGTACTTGTCTCTGGGCATTAGGGGTGGGGGAAATGTGGTCCCCTCTTCCCATTCTGGGTTAGGGGACCTTACAGGTTTTCTGGAGAATTCATTGGAGGTCGTGATTGAAAGAACTACCCTGCTTGTTACATTCGCTTTAGAGACAGATCAAATTTTTATCCTTAGATTGTATTTCAAGAATGCTAGTGAAGTTTTTTTTGGTTCTAAAGTGAGGATATTTCCTGATTTGTCACGAATTTCACAGTTGAGAAGGAAGGAGTTTTTGGCTCTTCGTTCCAGGATCGTGGCCCTGGGCACTTCCTTCCAGCTTAAATTTCCTGTTAAGTGTTATGTGAATTTTAAACAAAAGATGTATTTGTTCTTTGAGCTAAAACAGTTGCTGGCTTTTCTGGAGGCTAGACAAGGGAGTACTGTTGAGGTCATTGTTCCTTCTCATACAGCTGACGTGTGAGTCTCCTATCTGCCTATTTAGTAATTTGTGTTAGATGGTTAGGGTAGGCTTATATGCATACTTGGCTTGAACTATCTACTTTATTTCCTAATACTTCCCTATTTCCTTTATTGTGGTCTAATTTAGATGGAAAATAAGGGCTTGATATTCTTTATTTCCTTTTGATGTACTGGTTGTATCCACTTTTCTGTTCATTCATGGTATTTTGTGTGGATGTTAAAATTGAATAATTTAATAAATAAAAAAATAAAAATAAAAAAATGAGATGAGGAGGATTACAAAACTGGTAATGTATATTTTTGGACCAATGAAACAATTACCACCAGAAGTATTTCTGGGAAAAGAAAATATGATCCAAAGCATGACAGGTATAATAATAATAGATCTCGATATCCCTCAAATACAGGGAGTCCAGAAAACAATAAAAAAAGGAGTCGTAGTGATCATTTAGACCCTGCTGACTCCTCTGCCCCTCTGTTTTCTTCTTACCCACCTCCGAACCAACAAAATAAACATAAGCAGGATTTTTGTATGGACAATCTAAGGAAAGGTGGAGGGAACATACACAAGAAAGAGTCCTGGTTCGAAGACAATCTGCACTCTTCCAAAGATTCTCCTTATTACATACGAAAACCAATGGAATTTCACTCCTGAGGGAGAGGCAGAGGCAGAGGTCAGTATCACCAATACCAATCAGAACACTAGAAGGAATTTTTAATCTTTCTAGTTATGAGCTTACTTCCTTGGAAATTTCTGTTTTAAACAAAGGACTTTCCTTTGTTCCTACAAAAACATATGACCCTTTTACCACACAAATGGAGCTATTCAAGTTTTTTCAGAAACTTCAAATAAAAGAATTTTTTGACAACCATACGACAGTAGACCTTCAACCTGGGTTCCCCCTAAAACAAGTAATGCGATGATAGAGGCCTTTCAAAAGGTAGTATATCATGAAATACAGAAATTATATGATGAGAAGAAACCACACACTTATTTTAATTTAAGTTGGGAGGAGAAATCAGCATTGTTGCAACTTAAAAACAATTATGAGATCATCATCAGACCAGCAGACAAAGGAGGAGCTCTTGTCATTCAAGACAGGGATTCTTATATACAAGAGATTTTGCGACAAGTTAAAGCTACCACCTATTATGTATGTTTAAAAGATAATCGTACTCAAGTTCTCAAAAGTAAAGTTGACACACTAATTTATGTAGGCCAAGAGGCAGGATACCTTACCCCAAAAGAAGTCGATTTTTTAACAGTAAATAATCCTGTAATGCCAACGATATATGTCTTACCAAAAATACATAAATCCTTAGTGAATCCACCGGGAAGACCTATAATATCAGCAATTGGCTCTCTTTTTGAGCCTGTTTCCAAATTTTTAGATGTATTTCTTCGTTCTTTTGTAGAACTCACTCCTTCATATGTCCGAGACTCATCTCATATGATAATGCCACCGAGCCGCAGGGCAGGGTCCCAAGGCCGGCTTGTAACCGGGTTCCCGGGGCCCTGTATCCCTTGCGGCAGCAGCGCGGTGCAGGCTGGGGGGGGAGGACAGACATGAGAGGAGGCCAGCACCAGCGGCCACGTAGGAGGCGTGGAGAAAGGAGATTGGTGCTGGTGCTGGTGCCGGTTTGGGGCGGAGCAGCAGCGTGCGAGGGAGATCGCCGGCATGCGATCTCCCTCTTTTCAGCGTGATCGCCGCTGCCAAAAGGTGCCCTACCCACCCTCCCTCGTTTTTATGGCAGTAATGATAGGGTGGGGTCGTCGCAGCTGGGTAAGGGGGGTCGTTTGCTTCTGCCGTTGTGGCGGTAGGGGTAGCGAGCTGGCGCTTGCCGACCCGGCGGGGCATTTCAGGCAGATGTTGCTTGGCAGGGGAGCGGCAGTGCTCTTTAGGTTGGGAGAGACATCACGGTTGTGGTCTCTGCTCGGTGGAAGGCAACTTGCCGGCCTTTGCTAATAACATGGCGAGGAGGGCGGTAGGGGAATGGGGGGTGGATGATGCACCACTTTGCTATAACGGCTGGTGGGGGGCATCATCCGGAAATGGAAAGGGGGGGGTAATGTTTGACTTGGGAATGTTCAGTTGACCCATGTTGGGCCGGTTTGCAATATTATGAATAAAGCTGCGACCAAGTAATTGTTCACCAAAGTTATGGTATGTGAGCGTTTTGTTCTGGGAGTTAGGGGTGGAAAGACGGGGGGGGGGAAGGGGGTGTTCAATTTGAGCTTGGACTGAAGCGGGGGGAGGGGGATGTTGGAGGAAGGGAGGCAAGTTATCTCCAAGTTATAATGCTCTGTTCAATGTAATTTCAGTTTGTTCAATGTAAACCGCACTGATGCAGAATAGCGCGGTATATAAGAGAATAAATAAATAAATAAGGCTGCTTGTAGGAAAGGGATGGGCATCCGGATACCTCGGTTACAATGTTTAAGAAGCTATCAAGGAACTCATGCTGGAATTTTATTGGTAACTTTGGACATAAAATCATTATATACCAATATACCTCAAGAGGCAGCCTTAACAGTTTTAGAAAGTGTCCTTATTACAAGATCTAGACCCATCAGGGCACCCACTTGTTTTTTAATGCAGTTGGCTACTTTGATATTATGCAACAACTTTTTTTGTTTTCAAGACCTATATTACCATCAAGTTAGGGGTGTTACTATGGGGTCTTCCGTAGCACCCGATGTTGCAAACCTTTATGTTTCAAATTTTGAAAAAGTTTTCCTTACTTCACATCCATTTCAAAAGCAGGTACATTTATGGAGGCGTTATACAGACGACATATTCTTTATTTGGGAAGGACCATATGATCAATTACTTATATTTATTAATTGGCTAAATTCTTTAGATTCACATTTACAATTTGAACACACATATAGCCCCGGACAAATTGCATATATAGCTATTTTAATTAAGAATACACCAGATGGTTTTATTACTACCCTTTTTAGGAAACCTACTGACAGAAATTCATTACTACATTTTAGCAGTTTTCACAATCACTCCTTAAAAGAAAATCTGCCAGTAAGTCAATTGTTAAGAGTTCGTAGACTAAGCACTACCGATAGTGATTTTGAAAAACAATCCACAATAATGAGCAATAGATTTTAAGATCGTGGATATCCAGTGAAATGTGTTGAAAAAGCATTACAACGCGCGCATTCTTCAGACAGGGAGTTCCTTTTGAAACATCACACTCATGAGAACACTAATAGCATAGTATGCGCGCTTTTTCTGCTTATTTAAAAAAGATTACTCAAATTTTAAGGAACGCATGGCACATTTTGGAATCTTTACCTTTTTTAAAAAATACCAAATTAATAGTGGCTTACAAGAGGAATTCAAATTTAAGGGATATTTTGGTTCCATCAGCCCTCAGTAAACCACACTTTTCACCTAAAGCTCATGGCCAGATGCACCGTATGTATAAATGCTATGGTCACTAAAGAAGAATTCATTCATCCCATCACTTCTTATAAAGTTAAACTTTGCGATTTTTTCAAATTGTGAGACATCAAATGTCGTTTATTTAATACAATGTCCCTGCAAGTCATTTTATGTAGGTAAAACTGAAAGAAGTATCAAAACCCGCATTATTGAACACAAAAGTTGTCTTCGTAGGAAAATTATGGAGAAACCATTGGTACAACATTGGACTGAAGCCCAACATTCCATCTCGGACTTACGTTTTCTCGTTTTAAAAGTAGTGAGACCCCATTGGCGAGGAGGTAATATCAGTAAAGTTCTCCTTAGGATAGAACAGCGGTTTATATATGAATTGCGGACATTACATCCATAAGGCTTAAATCAAGAAATTGATTTATCTGTCTTTTTATAATATCAGTTTTTTTCCTTTCCTTGTTCCCTCACCGTCCCCTTCCCTTACCACCCCTATCCTAACCTACTCCCCACACCACCACCCACCCCACCACCTCACACCCCCTCCCTAACCTCACACCCCCCACTCCCCTCCCCCCCACCACCCCACCTAAACCCCCCACCCCCACCCGCCCCTCAACTCCCCACCCCTCCTCCCTTCCCCCCCACCTTCCACACCCCCACCCACCCCACCCACCCTACCCACCCCCACCCCCTCCCCCACCCCTCAACCCCAACCAATCCCTCATCCCACCTTACCCATACCCCTCCCCTCCCTTCCTTCCCCCTTCCCCTCTCTTCCCCCCTCCCCCCACCCTTCTCACCCCCTTTCCTTCTTCCCCTCCCTTCCTTCCCCTCCCCCTCCCCTCCCCTCTACTCTCCCTTTCATCCCCCTTTTCCCCTTCCCCCTTCATCCCCTCCCCCCTCCCCCCAACCTTAACCTATTTCCTACCCCCCACCCCCCACTCACCCCTACCCCTATACCCCTATACCCCTATACCCCATCCCCATACCCTTCTTCCCCTCCCCCACCCTACCACACCCCCCTGCCCTCCCCTCCCCTTCCCCCTCCCCCTCCCCCCTTTCCCCCTCCCTCTCCCCTCCCCCCTATCCCTCCTCCTTTCCCTCCTCTCCCCTCCCTCCCCTCCTTTCTCCCCTCCCCTTCTTCCCCTCCCCCTTCCCTCCCCCCTCTTCCCCTCCTTCCTCCCCCCCGTCCCCACATTTCATTAAATTTGGTTAACATTTCATTAGTTTGGTTCAGATTTCATTAAATCTAACTAAAGTTTCATTTAGTAACATCAGCTATTAAAAGATACTTTTCCCTTGATACAGCACAACAGGAGCCTAATCAAATTCATATGTTTGTAAAGTAATGGTACATTGATATTTCTTTTTTTTGCTTTCTTCTTTTTCTCCCTTTAAACATAATAATATAACAATTTTTGTGCTTAAGCGAATTTGTGGTTATGACCTTTACCCCATGAACTTCTACATTGCTTCGGTGGGAAAACGCTGTTAAAAAAGAAGGGCGCGGGCAGGGTTCTGGCGGCTGAATGTAACCGGGGGCGAGCCCCAGCACGGGACCCTGCCCGTCGGAAAGCAAGGGTGCAAGGAGGGTGTGGGGGGTGCGCGAAGGCGCAATGACGCAGGGCGCGTCACTTAAATGGATTGGCTCCGCTGTCAGGACGCGCGTGGCAGGAGCCAATCCGGGAAGAGGCAGGCCATGTGCTGCAGCGGCGAGGATGTTCACCGCGCACATGGTGCTTGTTGAGGGCGAGCGGATGGTATCCTGCCCTCCCACCCTTTAGTGCTACGGGTGGTGGGGGGTTGGGGGTGTCGCAGTGGGGGGGGGGAAATAGGCGGCGGGATCCCGGAGGTTTCCGGGGTCCCGAGCCATAGGCTACTTGGGGCGGGGGCAGGGTGCCCGTGACCCGGATAACTCCTAGCAGACTTTTGCTATTGATATGGCGAAGTCGGGCAGGGGTGGTAGTAACTTGACCAGTGGTTGACCGGTGCAGGGGCGGTAGTGTGGTCACCTTGCTAATACTATGGCTGGTGAGATAATGCTCCGCCGGGGGATTGGCTGTTGGATTGTTATTCATGTTGCAAATGTTAATATGTTATTGGGCAATAAAGCTGCGACCTGTTGTACCAAATTAGGTGTGGTGTGAAGTTTGTTAGAGTACAAAAAGGTTGGTCAAGGTTTTGGGGTGTTGGGCAGGGGAAGCGCTGAGTGCTGCTCCCCGGTTAAAAGATCAAGGGAGTCACGTTTTTGTTCCACAATTTCTATACAAGATTTGTCACGCAGCAGCGGTAAGTTACCCCTGTTTTTCCATAAAAATTCTTTATTTTAAAACAGAATTTTAGACTTTTGCTTTTGTATAGTTGGGGGTAAGTCCTTTAAATCCGGGGAAATGTCAGAAGACACAGTACTCACGGTTGACTTTCCTTCCATAACCGAATCCAATTCTTGAGTCTCAGGCAACAGTCTCCCAACCTGTACATGAGCGTCCATTGGACCGACTACCTTACCCGCTTTCGGTACTGCAGCCGGCAAAGGACGTTTCTTCCTTTTCCCCATCAATGAGATTCTACTCACCGAATGCGCGCCGAAGGGGCGCCAAAGGGGCGTGACCTGCAGGGGCGGCCCAAGGGGGGTGCAGGGCCATGTGCGGAGACTCGGTGCGGGGCCTCATTTGCATAAGGTGTCTCATTTGCATAAATATTTGCATAATGTTACCATACACCAGAGCTACTCAATTCCAGTCCTGGTGGTCCACAATCCTGCAGGTTTTCGGGATATCCCTAATAAATATGCATGAGATATATATGCATTGGAGGTATCCTGCCAACCTGACTGGTTTGTGGCCCTCCAGGGCTGGATTTGGAGACCCCTGCCTTACATCTCTGTCATTTAAGATTGTGAGTGAACAAGGTACAGATATCCTAGACATCAAAAGGGTAGATAGAATGTGTCACATTCCTCCTCGATTCTCACCACCACCAAAAAGTTGTCTAATAGATAATATTTTTTGGTGGTGGTGAGAAGCGAGGAGGAATGTGACAAATGCTATCTAACTTTTTTGATGTCTTGGACATCTGCACCTTGCCCACTCACAATCGTAAATGACAGAGATGTAAGGCAGGGGTCTCCAAATCCAGCCCTGGAGGGCCACAAACCAGTCAGGTTGGCAGGATATCTCCAATGCATATATATCTCATGCATATTTATTAGGGATATCCTGAAAACCTGCAGGATTGTGGACCACCAGGACTGGAATTGAGTAGCTCTGCCATACGCTAACTTTTAGTAAACATGCCTCTTAATGAGTATATGGATAAAGAAAGACTAAAAGGTTTCTACATTACTATAATCCAGTACCAACCACCAGGCACATTAGGAACTACTACAAACACTGCCCATTTAGAACCCATAGCAAACCCGCCATATCCTAACAGCACTACCAGGACTCACAAAGCACCATACCCTAACTATCAAAAGGCAACACTGCAAATATTAAACCAATACATTTCAGAGAACAACAATACATGACCTACTGGGGAAAGAACAAGTGGCAATGTCAAATAGGAATTATATAAACAGAATACCTCAGCTCAGTTACACATGCACAACATAGACCATCACCAAACAAGGAATCACAATTTAGAAACAGGAAGACAATAATTAAACTGGGAACCCCAAAAGCCAAACTTGGAATATACAACAACACTGTAGAAATAAAACTATAAATTAATTTCCTCTTGTACTAAACAAAGCGCAAAAATTAATGATGCACATTTCCCAGAGCTGACATATTCCAGTTAATAAATTCAAAATAAAGAGATATTTTTCTACCTTTTGTGCATTTTTTTTCAGTTGCAATTGTTCCAGCCACTTTCTTCTGGTTTCTTCGTGTCTTCTGCTAACTCTCCATCTGCTGTCCATTTGTCCTTTCTTCTGTCTTCTTGGGGGTTTTTTTCCATTCTCTCTCTACATCTGCTTTAACATACTAATCTTTCTCCTTTTGCTCTTTCCTCATTCCTATTTCATCTACTCAAAATTTACCCCTCCATCCTCAATCCCCACTTACTCTCCCAATACCCGGCCAATTGTAGATTTTTTATCCCTCCCACACAAAATATTTTTCTTCTCTCCATTTTACTCTCCCAGCCCCATCCCATTCTAATCCTCCCCCAACACCAGCCCCCTTCTAGTTCCAGCCTCACCCAGCATCCATTCCCTTCTAGTCCCTGCATCAGCCCATTTCGTCCTAGCCCCCCATCAGCCCATTTCCAGTCCTAGCCCCCCCATCAACCCAATACCAGTCCTAGCCCCCCATCAACCCACTTCCAGTCCTAACCCCCCAGCACCCCATTTTCAGTTTAAGCCCCCCCCCTATAACCCATTACCAGTCCTAACCCCCCATCATCCCACTTCCAGTCCTAACCCCCATCAGCCCACTTCCAGTCAGCCCCCCATAGCCCATTGCCAGTCCTAACCCCCCCCCCATCAGCCCACAGTCCATTACCAGTCCTAACCCCATCAGCCCACCTCAAGTCCTAACCCCTCCCCATCAGCCCATTTCCTGTCCTACCCCCCTCCCCCATCGTCCATTATCAGTCCTAACCCCCCATAGGCCATTACCAGTCAGCCCCCATCAGCCAACAGCCCACTACCAGTCTTAACCCCCCCCACATCCCATTTCCAGTCCTAACCCCCCCCATCAGCCCACAGTCCATTACCAGTCCTAACCCCATCAGCCCACCTCAAGTCCTAACCCCTTCCCATCAGCCCATTTCCTGTCTTATGCCCCCCATAGCCCATTTCCAGTCCTAACCCCCCACCCAACAGCCCACAGCCCATTACCAGTCCTAACTCCATCAGCCCACCTCCAGTCTTAATCCCCCAGCCCATTTCCTGTCCTAGCAAACCCCCAAACCAATTACCAGTCCTAGCCCCCATAGCCCACTCCCAGTCCTAATCCCACCAGCCCATTTCCAGTCCTAATCCCCATCACCCAATTTTTAGTTTAAGCCCCCCCCCCATATAGCCCATTACCAGTCCTAAGCCCCAATCAACCCACTTCCAGTCCTAATCCCATCAGCCAATATAGACTTAGCTCCCCCATAGCCCAAAGCCCCCCCCCATAGCCCATCACCACTCCTAACCCCCCCATAGCCCATTACCAGTCCTAACCCCCCCCAGCCCACAGCCATTACCACTCCTAACCCCCCCCAGCCCATCACCAGTCCTAACCCCCCAACAGCCCACAGCCATTACCACTCCTAACCCCCCCAGCCCATCACCAGTCCTAACCCCCCCAACAGCCCACAGCCTTTACCCATCCTACCCCCCCAATGCCCTTCACCACTCCAAACCCCCCCACCAGCCCACAGCCAATACCACACCTAACCCCCCCCACCCCATCACCAGTCCTAACCCCCCCCCCCCCCCAGCCCAGCCCAGCCCAGCGAATTTCTTTTTACAAAACAAGCTGTCGCTGCCTCTGCCGGGGCCGGGGCCGCCGCGGCAGAATCGAGTGTGCCGTGGGGCCCCCCCTGCCCAGCAAAGCCTGCCCTCCCCGGTATCACCTCTCTCAGCTGCCTCCCTCCAGTCACACGCGCCGGCTTTCAGAGCGCGAGGGAAGAGTTTTTCCCTCGCTGCTCTGTTTAAGCCCGCGGGGGCTGATGGGACGTCCCAACAGCCCCCGCGGGCTTAGCAGAACAGCGAGGGAGAAACTCCCCTCGCGCTCTGAAAGCCGGCGCGTGTGACTGGAGGCAGCTGAGTGAGAGAGGTGATACCGGGGAGGGCAGGCTTTGCTGGGCAGGGGGGGCCCCACGGCACACTCGATTCTGCCGCGGCGGCCCCGGCAGAGGCAGCGACAGCTTTTTGTTTTTTTTTTTTAAATTTTAATGTTGGATGATGGATCAGAATGTTTTTTGCGCGGGGCCCCCTGAAATGCGGGGCCCTGTGCAAAAAACATTCTCGCTCAATGGACGGGCCGGCCCTGGTGACCTGCCCCTTTGGTCACGCCCCTTCGGGCACGCGCCACAGGCACGCGTCCCGCATTGTGGGCAGAATGTTATAGCCCGTCAAATCAAGCAGCCCCAATGAGAGCAGCAGCCGCGGGTCACCAGGCCAATCAAATGAAAAGTTCACCACAGGTAGGAAACAAAGTAACTCCTCGGCGTCCCACGTTGTGGGCAGAGTGTTATAGCCCGTCAAATCAAGCAGCCCCAATGAGAGCAGCAGCCGCGGGTCACCAGGCCAATCAAATGAAATGTTCACCGCAGGTAGGAAACAAAGTAACTCCTCGGCGTCCCGCGTTGTGGGCAGAGTGTTATAGCCCGTCAAATCAAGCAGCCCCAATGAGAGCAGCAGCCGCGGGTCACCAGGCCAATCAAATGAAAAGTTTACCGCAGGTAGGAAACAAAGTAACTCCTCGGCGTCCCGCGTTGTGGGCAGAGTGTTATAGCCCGTCAAATCAAGCAGCCCCAATGAGAGCAGCAGCAGCCGCGGGTCACCAGGCCAATCAAATGAAAAGTTTACCGCAGGTAGGAAACAAAGTAACTCCTCGGCGTCCCGCGTTGTGGGCAGAGTGTTATAGCCCGTCAAATCAAGCAGCCCCAATGAGAGCAGCAGCCGCGGGTCACCAGGCCAATCAAATGAAAAGTTCACCGCAAGTAGGAAACAAAGTAACTCCTCGGCATCCCGCGTTGTGGGCAGAGTGTTATAGCCCGTCAAATCAAGCAGCCCCAATGAGAGCAGCAGCCGCGGGTCACCAGGCCAATCAAATGAAAAGTTCACCGCAGGTAGGAAACAAAGTAACTCCTCCTTTTTTTTTTTTTTAAGCCAGAAAAAAAACCCAGCTTTCTTTATTGCATATTGCCATTTGGAAAAACATACAACCTCATAATCTACACAGCATTTCCAGACTAATGGCATTCCCACACCTACCTCTTCGCACTGTTCAACTAACAAGCTCAGAAGGTCCATGGCATATAGGGTAAATCAGTTTAGAAATTATTCTTATTTTCTTTTCTTGTTTTTGGCATTATTAAAAAACTTTAAAATACACACACCCGAGAGAAAAAGAGCAGCTACTTACACTAGCACCAGTCTAACAGCATTTCCAGCAATGGCACAGGACATTACCTGCATATGATCATTCTGAGGAAAAGAGGAGGCAGCCATACGAGTCGTTACAAAAGAAACAAAGAAACTGCAAACTGTCTGCAAGGGCGAGGTGAACATACCACCCCAACATATGTAGACTTCAGAATGATTTTGCCCAAAATAAACAACCGGTGCAGGGGCGGTAGTGTGGTCACCTTGCTAATACTATGGCTGGTGAGGTAATGCTACGCCGGGGGATTGGCTGTTGGATTGTTATTCATGTTGCAAATGTTAATATGCTATTGGGCAATAAAGCTGCGACCTCTTGTACCAAATTAGGTGTGGTGTGAAGTTTGTTAGAGTACAAAAAGGTTGGTCAAGGTTTTGGGGTGTTGGGCAGGGGAAGCGCTGGGTGCTGCTCCCCGGTTAAAAGATCAAGGGAGTCACGTTTTTGTTCCACAATTTCTATACAAGATTTGTCACGCAGCAGCGGTAAGTTACCCCTGTTTTTCCATAAAAATTCTTTATTTTAAAATAGAATTGAGCAACATATTATGCTATAGTCTTCTTGATAGAGTAAATCCATGGGATATATTTATTTAAACTGTATACAACATAATACACTCGTACAAGTGCTGACGGCAGTTTTTCTTTTTAACACTGCTTGCACAGGCTTGCTTTGTTGCTGGCATGATGCAACATTTTTGAGATGCCATTTTTCAGGTAGAATATATAGGTACAATTCTTTTTCATATTTTTTACACAAGAGTTTCCTTTTTAAATAAATTTTTTCAGTCTAAATAGTACCTGTTAGTATATACCGCTAGAGTTCTCATGGCGGACAATAATTGAATTAAGTATAAAGATGCACGAACGAGTTACAAATATATACAATGTAAAAGACTCGTGCAAAATTTGGCAAAGGAATTCATGTTATTTCCTTGCATATTTAATAGTGCTGGCACCAGTTGGTTTGTGCCAATGCGATGCAAAACTCTTAAACTGTCTATGCATATATAACCATTTTGGTTGACAAACATACTCAATGCATTTACACATATTATAACTACATTTGACTTTTATTTTTATTTTTTCAATTTGTCAGTAAAACGTGAGTATAAAGCTTCAAGTCTTTTCGTTCAGTATTAATTGCATAAGAAAATTTTTGCTGCGTGATTCCAACTCGGCTTAACAATGTTGCTAAAGAATGTCATTATAAAAATCGTAAAAGGTTTTTTAATTAGTACTGCCTGTATATAATGGCTGGTTTTTTTTTAAGTAAGAATGCATCTTTTTCATTATGAATTTCCAAAGTGTGAATAAATCCCCTTCACATTTAATTTTTTTGATCCATTAATGATCTTGAAGGTGAACAACTTTTTTACACGTTTTTATGACGTGACAAATTTAACAATTTTGATGTTGGCACAAGATATTTTATAATTATTTTTATTATACAGTTTGCACTTTTGGGATCTAAATCAAGTTTGGCAGCAGCAATGTTAGTGTTCTTTTAAGAACTTTTTAGGTAATTGCAAAATCTCAAATTCTTTTATTAGATTGTCCAATATTTAGAAATAACTTGGTTAAGAACATAAGAACATAAGATATGCCATACTGGGTCAGACCAAGGTCCATCAAGCCCAGTATTCTGTTTACAACAGTGGTTATATTTGAGCTCCTCCCTTGTCCAGCTCTGGTTGCTTTTAGAGATCCTCTTAACCTTTATGGACATTCTTATGGGAATTTCATCCAGGTGTTTTATACAATTTCAGTTGAGATACAAGTGTTACATATGTGTTTTATTATTTTAGTTTATTAAGCTGTTTTTATTTGTTCCTTTTTTCATATTTATATATATTTTTTATTTCAGTGGTCAAATTTCATCTGAGGCGAAACACACCTAAAAAGGAAAAGCATGAATCACATTAAAGTAAATGACCTCACAAAAGAACTTTAGAGCCAGTTTTCTCTACCCCAAAAGACTGCTCTCAGGCACCCATGGGTCTCTGCAGTAAAAAGTAGAAAGCTGGCTCAGTCCCTGCAAGAGCCCACAGCAAAGACCGCCGACCTTCTGGGCTCACATGCAACACCATGGTCCTCTTCTGTCGGCAGTCTTCAAGTCTGTATGGGAGATATCCCTAGCCCAGGAGCACCCCCAGTGAGAAAGCACAGCCATGACTTCATTCTATCTACCCCTCACAATAGCTTTGTTTCCCCAATGAACAGGAGCTCTATCAGAGGGCCATACCACCATGAGGTCCCTGGACTGCCTCCAGGGCAGCCAAAGTACATCGAACCATGGGACTCATTCCAAGTATAAACTGTGCAGCATTAAAGAAATAGTAGTATCTTTCCTGGTCCTAGGCAGAGGGGAGCCCACTAAGCACCCTTCCCCTACTGAGGAATGGTCTACCAAGGCAAAATAGAAAGTGCTAAGTGGGACAGGTTACCTCAGGCCGGAGGGCCAGGGGTTCAATTCCCGCATGGGGACAAGTAACCTCAGGCCGGAGGGACTGAGGTCTCTAGTCCCATGGCTGCTCCTTGTGGCCTTGGGCAAGCCACTTAACCCTCCATTGCCTCAGGTACACTTAGATTGTGAGCCCTTTGGGGACAAGGGAATAAAAAAATACCTGTTAGTATATACGTGTAAACAGCTCTGATGAGTAAGTAAAGGGCGGTATATCAAATGCCTAAAACCATAAAACCATAAAACCACAATGTCTTTTATTTACACAAAAAACTTTATCTGAAGGTATTGGTGTTTGCATAACACATTATTATATATAATGGTTTTATGCTTACTATTATTTATTATTTATTTATTTATTTATTTATCATTATTTATTATTTTATTTTACCTGCCATATTGCATCCTCATCTCTTTTCTTACGCTCAAATAAGTTTGATATATAATAGTTTTGCTGCATACATATTAATATTCAATTATACATGTTTTTATAGCACATATATTTATAACTTATTGATATTTTTATTTTAAATTTGGCTTATTGCCATACTATTATTTTTATTCATGTACAATTTGCATGTTTATATTTGGTTTTATTTATTTATTTACTTGATTATTTATTTATTTATTTACCGTTTGATCTTTTGATGGTGTTCTAATTTCTTTTTATTCACTTGTTTTAATCTTTTTTGAGGTTTGTTTCCTCACATGATATCTCCCTGAAGAAGGCCAGTGGCCGAAACGCTTGGGGTCATTAATAAAAGGGGTTTGTTTAAACCTGAATTTCTGCCAGTCCTGGTATCTGCTTCCTCGCTCCTTCTCACTTTTTTTGGGCCTTCCTGTATGTGCCCCTCTCTAGTGGATGCCCTGTGAATCCCAGTGAGCCCCAGGAGCAGATGAATCTGACTGTGTTCCTGGAGGGATCAATGGAATTGGTATCATCTCATTGTACATTGCTGGTGACTTTTACCTTTGAGCAGGACAAAGTCTCTGTTTTACGCTTGTTCTTTAGAAACATGCAAGAGCAGTTTATGGGTTCAGTTGTATGAATATTTCCTGATATATCTAAACAGATCCAGGTGTGACGGAGGGAGTTCTTGGCTTTGTGGCCTCGAGTCCTCTCGCTCGGGGGAACCTGGCTTTTGAAATTTTCTTCTTTATGCTATGTAAACTTTGCAGGCCAGAATTATTACTTAATGAAACCCAAACAGCTCCTAAAACTAATTGTTTCTAGGGAGGGAAATAGTGGGGCTATTGGGGGGTGGGGAACCATAGTGTGCACTTTGCTGCCAACGCTCCCTTACAGCTTTTATTTTTTAAATTTTATTTCCTTATTTTCCTGACCTTGCCTCCCGTAGTACAGTGGGAAGATGTGTAAGCATTATGTATTTCCTTGATTATATCTTGTTACTTATGTTTTTGTTTTTCTGATTGCCTGTATTGTATTTGAAATATGCAGAAATATAAAATAAAAAATATATATTTTTCCGAAAATCTTCATCATTTGAGTAAATCCGATGAACCCACAGAAATTGTCCTATGGGTAAAGCCCGCTTTAATTTAAACGGGTGATGGCTGTCAAAATATTTGTTATCAGTGCGGTTTACATTCAACAACAAGAGTTCAGAGCAGTCAAGACTGTTTGAGTTTTACATTATAACAGGAGTTAGAACTTGGACCACACAGGGTAACTATTTACATGTTGCAATAGCTTTAAATGATACAGATAAAGATTAACTATTTACACGTTGAGTTTGGTCAGAATAGACAAGGAATAAATAGTAAGTATATGCAGGTCCTCATATTCGATCATTATAAATGATCGAATATGAGGCATGTCAATACAATTTTCGATTGTCATTTTTCTTAGTAAATTACACAGGTACACTACCAAAAAACTGCCTCCAGTTTTGCAACTGATTCCTATAGATTTTGGGGTGCTGAATCCAGGAAAAATAGCCAAAATGTTCCATCACGTCACGTTTTCTTGCAAAATTAGATTTCTTACCCATATAAGGAATGTTCACATAATTTCTTTTTAGCCGACTGCAGTTTATTTTCTTGGCCCAAAATAGAGGTTGTAATGGTTAACTAACTAGAAACACTCCCTCATGATATTTTAGAGTGTTTTGTATTCATTTTATACATTAACAGGACAATTGGGACGCGGGGGGCTAAATCCAGTACTCGCGCTGGCGCATGTTCTTTCCTGTTCGCCTCGCCTCGTTCGCTCTCGCTCAAACACGGTGGTTGCGACATGAACGTTCCTGTCAAATTTCAGTTTCTTGCAAGTTCATTATTACCTTTTGTTTGCTCAGTCGTAATCCAGCTTTATTCCGAAGTGGTTCACTACAGTTGTAGTTTGCAGTGCTGTGTATTTGTGATGGCTCACAGAGCCAGAGGTTGCGTCAACTCTCCGGACAGTTTTTTTTTTCTTTTTAAACTTTTATTTTCATTTTGCAACAAACAAAAGTAACAACACACCAAAAGAAACAAATATACACATACAATAAAGAAAGCAACCCCAATTACCCCCCACCCCAATGCTTCTTCTCTAAGCTGATAAGAATCATCATATAAGCGCTTGCATACAACAATTATTGTACATCAAACAAACAGAAGTAGAGTCTATGATACCGGATGAGCATGTGACAGAGATTAATACAGAATCAAACAGTCAACTGAGAGCATTGAATAGTTTGAACATAATCGTGGAGCGTCTTCTAGCAAGACCAATAGTGAGTGGTTTGAACGGAAGAGGCTAACATATAAGGTATTTGCACATATTTGCAATGAAGACAGATATGATTACCATTCATTAGAGCTCGAAAAAGAGCTATTTTCCCAATATTTCGTGAGTGAGGAACCAGGAAATAGCAAGGCCCAGCATAAAGGCTAAAAGGAAGTAAGCCAATTTAGGAAGAGAGGGGATCCCCGCAGCTGAGCGGAGCCCCACAATCTCCCCAAAGAGGGGTTCCGGAAAATATAAAATAGAATGAAGACGACCCCAGACCCGACTCCAGTAATACTGTAATGCGGGACAATCATACTTAACAGGAGTTTAGTAGACCAAAGGCCACATGGCATGTCCAGCATCAAGTGCTCTGGATGGCTTTCCAATTAGCTAACCTATCAGGAGTATATGTCCACGTGGAAGAGTAGTACTGAGGAGAGAAGAAAAAATCAGATCTAGATTGTGAGTGATGGGGGGGCTGAGAAAAGGTGAGCTCTAAGTCGGATGGGTTAAAGCAGCTTCCATATATCTACTCACACAAAATCTTTCATCAGAGCTGGCAGGGTGTAGAGACTCTTGGGTGGACCACTCGTTCTAGGCAACAATCTATCTATCAAAGGATCAAATACTTGGTGAAAGTCACCACCGGGTAACAGTAACAGGGTCATCCACATTCGGAGCATAAATACAAATACACGGAAATTCACTATCTCCAACCTTAAAATATACACAGGCCCAACTACCCTCCCCATCAAAGCTAGTATCCATTACAGTGGGTGGCAAAGATTTCTCAACCAAGATGGCTACCCCGCACCGCTTGGAAACAGCGGGAGAATAGGCAGCCACCATATAAGGTGTGGCAGTGAGTTTCAGTGGTTCAACGAAGGTGAAATGGGGTTCCGGAAGAAACACTACATCAGTATGGTCATGATTGAAATAACTAAGAACGGTCATTCTTTTGATTGGACTATTGATGCCTCTTCCGTTCAATGACAAGAGCTTACATAAGGCCATACAACAAAGTCAAACATTCTGAGAAAGAAACATGATGGCGCACCGAGTTGCGCAATGTCCCTCATATCAACTATAAATGACTGTACACACGATCTGATAAAAAATAAACCAATAAAATCATGAAGCGCCCTATATAACAGGAGAAGCACCGAAGTGCCTTAGAGAAGAAGCAAAACCCCAGAAATTACTGGCGACCTGATGTCTGCGGGGTGAAACCCCAGAGAAGGCCTAATTGAAACAGATAAGCGGTATAGCTGTGCGTGCTCCGAATCCAACCGAGGTGCACATCATGGAGGAAAAGGAGACCGAGAAAGGTAGATATTAAAGAAAGAAAGGTCCAGGCAGTCTCTATTCCAGACAATGATCACCACGTCGGGTCATTCAAAATGGCGGGCAGTTCCAGCGGAGTCTATCCGAGTTGTTGACTTAGCGCATCTGGTCTGCCTCTTTGGAATCTAAAAATGTTGCTAGCAGAGCAGGATCTTCGAAGGTGCTAGTTTGGTTATGGAGAGTCACTCTGAGCTTCGCCGGATATAAGAGGCCAAAGCGAGCCTGTAACTGTTGAAGTCTAGGTCGAAAAGCAAGGAGTC
Organism: Ichthyophis bannanicus; assembly: GCA_033557465.1. Classification (NCBI taxonomy): domain Eukaryota; kingdom Metazoa; phylum Chordata; class Amphibia; order Gymnophiona; family Ichthyophiidae; genus Ichthyophis; species Ichthyophis bannanicus. Next base: position 57,715,809 of record CM066051.1, on the reverse strand, counting down.
CCTTCCGCCGGTCAGCTGTGGTCTTTGCCAAGTCGGGGAAGAAAGAGACTTTATGATCTTCAAACTGCAGATGTTGAATCACCCGGGCAGCTTTGAAAATTTGCTCAACTTGCTGATACCTCAGTAATCGAAAGATAATGGGCCGGGGGGTCGTCCGATTAAGTGCGATGTTGGTGGGAGCACGATATGCGCGGTCAATTTCCAGAGCTCCGCAAAAGGTAATCTTCAACAAGGAGGGGAGAGTTTTAACCAGAAATTCTCTGATATCTCCTGCTTCCGCACCCTCTGGTACTCCTATGAGCCTGACATTGTTGCGACGGGCTCGATTATTGCAATCCTCTAACTCTTTTTGAAGATTCTGTATCTGACGCTCAGCCTTGTCCAGGTTCACCAAGCGCACCGCGTGCGAATCGAGGACCCCCGCCATGTTGTCCAGCCGTAGTGAAAGACCTTCAAGCCGGTCCTGAAGCATACCGAAATCTTCTCGCATGGCTCGGAGCGCTTCTCCGTTGGACTGCACCAGTTCCTTCACACCACGTATTTCCTCCAAGATCTCCTGTTGCATTTCGGGGCTTACCCGAAGTGGAACCATCTTTGGTGGGGAAGACAACTCTGTTTTGGAGCGTTTTCCATGTGAAGAAGAGGGAGACCCAAAGTCCAAGCGCACTGGCTTGTGGGCCGCCATTCCCCCCAAGGCACCCCGGTAAGTTCGGAGTAAAATATTAAGTTTATGTAGATATTAAGTCAGGATTCTGAGTAGGCCCCTCGGGAGCTTCAGCACGAAGCGTCTACCCCGCTGGACATCAGGCTCCGCCCCCCTCCGGACAGTTTTTGTTTTATTTGTGGGGAATATACCGTGAAAAAGCGGCAGAGGAACATTTCTGCATTTATTAAAAAAGTATATTTCGCCTATTTCGGTTTGAAGTTAGGCGATCAAGACAAACCGTGGGCTCCTCACAAAGTGTGCAAGACATGTGAGGAAGATCTACGCTTATGGATGAAAGGTAAGAAACAAGCATTTCGTTTCGGAATACCTATGATGTGGCGTGAACAAAGAGACCACAGCAGTGACTGCTATTTTTGCTCTTGCATTGTGAAGGGATACAACTTAAAAAATAAGAACGTAATAAGTTACCCCAACCTTCCCTCAGCAATTAGGCCTATGCCTCATAGCAACGAAGTACCTGTGCCTGAACCACCAAAATCTTTGGATCATATTTGTGTGGACGGTTCTGATCATGATGAGACTCATCAGATGGCTTTTCCCGATGAGTCCAGTACTTCCGAGTTTGAAACTGAACCAGATCCAAAACCTGAACTTTTCTCTCAAGCTGAATTGAATGATTTAGTCCGGGATTTAGGACTCCCAAAAGATGCTGCCCAACTGCTAGGTTCTCGGCTTAAACAGAAAAATCTATTGTCACCAGGAACAACTTTTTATTGGTACCGCAACCGCGAGACACAATTTTTGAAGTATTTCAGCAAAGAGGAAGATTTGGTATTTTGCAACGATATATACGGAGTGATGGAAAAGTTTAAACTCAAGTATGATCCTGCTGAATGGCGGCTGTTCATTGATTCGTCAAAAGACAGCATAAAAGGTGTTCTTCTTCATAATGGCAACACATTCGCTTCAGTTCCTATTGCTCACTCTGTTATTCTCCAAGAAAAATACGAGAATTTGGCCCTGATTCTTCAGAAGATTCGTTATGATGAGCATAAGTGGATGATTTGTGGAGACTTTAAAATTCTATCCATGCTATTAGGGCAGCAATCCGGTTTCACCAAATATCCCTGCTTCCTTTGCTTGTGGGATAGCCGGGCCCGCGACCTACACTGGGGGAAAAAAGACTGGCCAATTCGGGAGTATTTGAGACCCGGTGAGAAAAATGTTCTTCATGAGAGCTTGGTACCTCGTGATAAAATTCTATTACCACCTCTCCACATTAAGTTGGGTCTCATTAAGCAATTCATCAAGTCCCTTCCAAAAGATGGTGAGTGCTTTCGGTACCTTTGCTCAAAGTTCCCCCGACTTTCTGAAGCAAAGCTAAAGGAAGGAGTGTTTGTTGGCCCTGATATAAGGAAACTCATTTCAGATGGAGCATTCGCTGAAACGATGTCTGAGAAGGAAAAAGAAGCCTGGGATTCCTTCAAGGATGTTGTTCTCAAATTCTTGGGGAACAGGCGGGATGAGAACTATAAGGATATTGTTGCCAGGATGCTCAATGCCTTCAAAGAACAAGGCTGTAACATGAGCCTGAAAGTCCATTTCTTGCACTCCCATGTGAACTACTTTCCCGAAAACTTGGGGGCGTACAGTGAAGAACAAGGTGAAAGGTTTCACCAGGACATCAAGGACGCAGAGAGAAGGTACCAAGGAAGATGGAACACCACTATGATGGCTGATTTCTGCTGGTTGCTGCTGCGGGAAACCCCAGATGAAAAATACGCCAAGCAGCGCACCAAGAGAAGCATTCGGGGGAAGAAGAAACGGGCCCACCAGGAGATTGATTGACCCGAGAATGACTTTAAAATCTAAACTGTGTTGACAAATATCGTGTTTTTACTAAACTTTGAAATAAAAATTTGCTAGTTATTACCACAGTGTCGGATCTCATTTATTAGAATTTTATTTTCACACCATCGGGTGTTTGTCTTCATGTATTGCAATGGTGCGGTTTGCGTTTTCTATTCTTACATACATACCTGTACAACATTTTTTGCACATTTCTTTGCTTTGCTTTGTGTCTAACCTCGCTCTTATATGCTCAATGTTTGTGCACATGTATGTGGCTGTTTTAAGTGCAGACAATTTTGCTACCATCACAGTGTGTTTTGTTGACATTACTCTATTCTTATGTGCTGCCTTGTTACAATTTTCTTTATTCTTATTTGAATAACTACTAAACAATTAGTATAAAGAATTCATCCAAGAAACTTTTATCTCGATCGCACTCAATCTGAAACGTTCACCTCAAACTGCTAACCCAATGTAGCAAAAAATCTGTACGTGATGGAGCAAATTGGTTACCAGATTTGGATTCAGCGCACCAAAAAACGTAAAAATCAATCGAAACATTAGAGGCAGTTTAAAAAAAATTTTTTTTAGTGTACCTGTGTTATCAGAGTTGAGCATTTACATACGCCAAACGAGTGCATACTAGATACCATCTTGAGTGCTTAAAGGATTTAAATTCCCCCTGAAGAAACTTCTCACCTGTGAAACGCATGAACGGAGCCGGATGGTGGCGTCGGGGAGTCTACACCTGCTCAGATAAGCACAATCAATAGTACAATAATATATATGAATGCTATATTAACACTAAACATCTTAGGGGATGTGGATATAAAGGTCGTTGATGCAAACAAGCACTAAGGCATAGGACATTGTCTGATAAGCCAGTGCTATGGGAAGTCTGAGACCTACATACCCCTTATAATCTATTTTTTGTAAAAGTCAGTTTCAAATATACAAAGTCAATGTGATATTTTGATTTTAGTGTTAAGAACAAGAGACAATATTAGAGATTACATAGCCTTAGAGGATTGGAGGGATTTATTCTTACTCAGCTTTAGTGATATACACCCTCTGTGAATCGACAATAATTACGAGTGAAGTATAGCTTGGACATCAGCTGGCATGGAATGAGGATGCTCTAGCCAGTCACTTTCCAAGCAGTTAGAGCCAGAGATTATAGATTGGGGTAGAGGACATGATTGTCCTGTTGTGTAGAAGGAAAGGATGAAGTGGTAAAGGCCAGGGACCGTTCTGAGCCATGGCAGGGATATGCAGGTACCACATCTGTCTGGGCCATTGAGGGGTGATGAGGATAAGTGTCACTCTGTCTGCTCAGGCCTTCAGCAGTGTCCAAGGAATGAGAAGAAAGGCGGAAAAGCATAGAGTAGGCGATCCGCCCAAGAGATGAGGAAGGCAGCCGCTACCAACCTGTACGAGTTGGGACAAAGGGGACAGTAGAGGGGACACTTGGCATTGTTGTCTGATGCATAAAGATCCACTTTGGATGTTCCCCAGGCCTGAAAGATGGGGACAAAGATTGAGGGCTCCAGAGACCATTCGTGGGGATCAAGGCATCAGCCGAGGGAGTCTGCTAGCTAGTTATGGACTCCAGAAAGGTAAGTTGCAGTGAGAAAGACTCCAATGGACTAGGCAAAGATCCATAGGCAGATGGCTTTGTGGCAGAGTCAAAGGGAACCAGAGCCACCCTGCTTGATGATGTAAAACATGGTGACCTGATTGTCAGTTTGCAGAAGGAGCAAATTGTTGCGGATCCAAGAACAGAAGGCCTGAAGGGCAGAGAAGACTGCACGCATCTCCGGCAGGTTCATGTGTAGAGAAGACTCTTTGCTGGACCAATGACCCTGAGTCATGAGATGCATGAGATGAGCACCCCAGCCCATGTGGGAGGCATCTGTGATTGGAGTAAGTTGGTGTAGTGGTTGAAGAAAAGGATGCCTTACTGTCAGGCTGGACAGAAGGATCCACCACTGAAGAAACTGGTGCAACTGACGATTTGATCTAGAGAGAGGAACTTGGCAGTGAAGGGGCTGAGTATGCTGATTCCAGTTGAGTTTGAGATGTCACTGAAGAGGTCGTATATAAAGGCATGCAAACAGAACTACGTGTACTGAGGCCTGCCCCGTGTCCCAACAGGCACAGGATTTTGCGAGCAGAAGCCTATGGAGAAGCCAGCAGCTGAGTAGTGAGCTGTTGCAGAGTGGTTACTCTTCTTGAGGAAGATAAGCTTATGCTTAGAGTTGTGTTTAAGCAAACTCCGATAAAGTGTAGAATCTGATGAGGTTCGCACTTGGATTTTTGGAAGTTAATGATGAAGCCAAGCTGTTGCAAGAGCAAGGCAGTTGTGTGGACAGAGGCCAGAGTCAAAGCCTTGTCATGACCTGCGTGGTGTTTTTGCAAATACAAGTTAACACATTAGGAAACGTGGGCAGCAGCTTTCTAACCCTCCTGAAGAAACTCTCTGTGGAGTGAAATGCTATGAAGGTACCGGGGGAGGCGTAGAGGCAGAAGAAACAGAAGATTAAAAGCTAAGAGTTTTCTAACAATATTTTTTAGTTTCTGATACATGGGTGGTGGAGAACTGGTGATTTTTGTTAGCAACATCAAAAAAGAAAAAATATTTCCAGGTTGGTCATTGATGCTATTATGCGCCGATGCTTTTTTACATGCAGACTTTTAGACATTTGGTATTTATTCTCTTCTTTGCGTGGCAGTGGGGTTTGGCATCCTAGGTTAGGTGTGAGAAGCGTTCTGTGAACAGGAGTGTTTTGAGCACCTTGCGGAAGTCCTTACTGTCACTTAGTGCTCTCATCTCATCTGGGAGGGGGTTCCAAAGGGCTGGTGCTGAGAAAGATAAGGCTCTGTTAGAGGTGGTTTGCTTCGTCTTTTGGTATCCAGTGGGTGTTCGGAGTTTGTTGACGCTGTTGCTTCTTCTGGGCCTGCTGTTGGTTTCTCTGATCAGTATGTTTTGTAGAATATTTGCTGAGCGTTGATGTATGATGGTTGGGGCAAGGTACTTCAGGCTGGAAGGTCGGGGGTTCAAATCCCACTAGAGGACAGCAACCTTGGGCCGGAAGGACTGGGGTTTCTAGTCCCACAGGTGCTCCTTGTGGTCTTGGGCAAGCCACTTAACCCTGCATAGCCCATGTTCCCTGTAAAATAGTTATCTCCAAGTTATAATGCCCTGTTCAATGTAATTTCAGTTTGTTCAATGTAAACCGCCTTGATATCATGAAAGGCGGTATATAAGAAATGTTAAATAAATAAAATAAATAAATAAATAAAAATGATTTTGAAAATATTTAGTGTTGTCTTGAATCTTGCTCTTGCTGTTATGGGTAACCAATGGAGTTGTTGTAGTACAGGTGTGGTGTGATGTGTTTGTGTCTTGCTGTGCCCGTGAGGATGCGTGCTGCAATGTTTTGCACCATTTGAAGTGGATAACTGGTTTGTTTGGGAAGTCCTTGATACAACGAGTTTCCATAGTCCAGTATGGTGGTGATTACTGCTTGACACACGCTGCAGAAGTTGTCCAGATTGAGGATTGGTTGAAGCCTCCTGATAATTTTTAATCGGTGGTATGCCTTTGCTGCGGTTTTCTTTATATGTGATTGTAAGTTCGGGTTCTTGTCCAGGGTGATGCCTAGGTATTTCACCTCGTTCGTCCCTTGTAGCTATCATTTTATTTAGGATGCTGATGCTTTGAGGTGGGCTGAAGGTGGTGTTCCTGGAAATGAACAATGCCTCTGTTTTGTCAAAGTTAATTTTCAGATTATTGTCAGACAGCCAGTTGTTCATGTCCTCAAGGCATTGAGTCATGTGGGTCATATCAGGTACCTGTGCGTCTATTGGGGCATAGACCATGATGTCATCCACATATAAGTGGTAATTTAGTCCATGTCGCTGGATAATGCTACAGATGGGTTGGATGTATATATTGAATAGGATGGAGGACAGTGCTGATCCTTGGGGTAATCCCTGGTTGATGGTAAATTGGGTTGATTTCATTTGGTTGCATTTGACTTGCTGTGTTCTGTTGTTTAGGTATGATGAGAACCATTTTATGGTCTTGTTGCGCAGTCCGATTGTTAGGGAAATCAGAATCCTATATATGTGCCCTTTGTAATAATAATGCTTAGTTTAAGTGCATATACAGGAGGCCTGCACAAGAGAAATTAGAATCCTATAGAAATCAGAATCCTATGTGTGTGCCCTTTGTACATTCTGGTGGGTATGGAAAAAGGAATGTGCTGTGTAAGCTAAACTGATTGTTCTACTCAAGGATGACCTGTATTTGCACAGTTACTGATAAGCTATAGTGGGCCCCTAGAAGATGGGTGAATGACGTATGACTATGTTTCTAAGAATGTATAAAATACAGACAATCCCTCCACCCTTTGGAATAAACTTGCATACTTTCCTTCTGTGTGGTCTGTGAGTTTTATTCCCCTGGATTCCAGCCAGCCGGAGCAGCACACCGCAGATGAGGGTTCGGGATTCCCTGGCCTGGAGTGACCAGCAAGAAGCAGACCCTTTACATTTGGTGTCAGAAGTGGCGATACTCCCGTGGGCCAGGGATCCCTGTGCTTTGGTAGCATGGTTTAAATTAGAACTGGTATTCTCCCTTTGGTTGGGAGTGTCCCTATTGCTTTGGTAGCATGGTTAAATGGTAATTAAGACTTTCCTGTTCCCTGGGTGGGAATCGGTGGGAAAGCTATATCTCTTTTCTTTCTCATCTGCGGCTGCTGTGAAGGCTGTGTGTGTGTGCTTGTGTGTCTGGCCAGCCGTGCATTTGTTGTGAATTAATTAGAGGATGGGGGGGTCCCAAGGTGAGGGGGCCGCTCCAGAATCCGCGGGGAGTGCATGTTCTGCTATATGTTGTGATAAGTTTTAAAACTGCAGCTAAAAAACAGCCATTCTACATAAATTGTCAGTGTAAGTTACAGGAGTCTGTTAGCATGTTTATCTCTGTGCCTATACGACACCCCCCCCCCCCCTCTCTAGAACTGATGACTCTGGAATGCAAGTGACAAGTGGTGTTTGTTTATTCTTCCACTGCTTTGCTCTTCCCTCCCCCTCCCTCCCCCTCCCTTCCTGTTCTTTGTGTTCAAAGGTTACGGACAGGCAGGCAGACAGAACAGAAACTTAAAGTTAAACAGCATACTAAAACGTAAATTATTATTTGTTTGCAGAGTGTCTATTTATTGCCATATTGTAAGAAGACAAGCTAAATAGAAAGAAAATTACTTTTGTACTAAACGGTATAACTGTCACTGAAATATGTAAAAGGGTGTGTCTGTATTTAGACACCCATTGCTATAGCAATGTACTGAATAATGAAATACTAAAAGAGCTCTTAATCTGCTTCACAATATCCCTCTCTGAGTCTCATTGGCCAGCTTGGCCAAAGGTGAATTGGCCACAGGTAAAGGTGTAAATAACAGCTGGGGCTCGCTGGGATTTTCCCACAGTGGAGTGACTCCTGCTGAGTGGAGGTGCGAAGACGCGTCCTGTTGATTTCAACAGTCTCACCTCCTTCTCTGCGGAGAGGTCTCTTTACTAGCTGGTAATGATCCTAGAGGTATTGTGAATCGGAAGTGAATTTTGTGCACAGATCGAGGTAAGGAAAAGTGGGACTTTGGTTTCTACCTTGGTGGTTTGTACATTCTATTGGGAACTGAGACTGATTGTGTGTGAGTGAGATGTATAATGTAAATAGTGGAGGAATTTGGGGAGTGGGGTGCGCTCCAAATATCCCGAGGGTCTAGTTCATTATGCAGGGCGAAATTTCTTAAGAAAGCACTTGTAAGCTTTGATTTATCTCTTGTTTAAATAAGAACTGAAACAGAAGTTTCACAAATAAGTAACTCCTTTGTGTCCTTCCCAACAAGCTGAAAAAAAAATATGTTTTGTTTACAGTAAATATTGTTTTTCTTTTATTTGCTGGTTGGTGCAGGATTTAAGGAATCTGAATAAGATTGTCCAGACCTAGCAACGGATACTTTCCTTTGAAAACCTTATTTCAAAAGAAACCCCTTGATTTGTATATTTATGCTTTTGGTTAAAAATATTGAGCTAAATTTTGCAAGAACATAAATGGTTCAGCATTGTAGATTTGAGGTATATGTTTGAGCCTGCTCCCTAGGCACTATGTAGATGATCTTTAAAGTTTAGGGCAGGAGAAACCAGTTGTGATAGAAGCCATTAACAATCTGCTGCATTTCTTGGGAAAGAAAAGATTCAGGGTGTCTTGGAGAAAACAAAAAATTTAGGTTGGGGCTATCCCTTCCCCTTACAACATCAGAAACGAAATCAGAAACTTAATAAAGAGAACAAAGAAGAGAGAGGGAAAGGGGGAAGCCCCTCCCGTGGGCTACCGAAGGCACAAATGGTTTTGGATTGTTTTTCTTTAACCTTCAAAGTAGGGGCTGGGAACCCTGTCAGGACAATGGGGCATCCTGAGCCAGTAATTAAAAGACTGCAACTTGAAAAAATGATTTGAATCCTGAGTGAATAAGAAGGTTATGTGTCTGGTCTTTGTGTATGCTATTGAGTAAACTTAAAGAGTTTAAAAAAAAAAAACAATGATTTTTATATTTTGTGGCAAGCACCTCAGAGGTCATAATTATTGTTAATATATTATAGAAACACATAGAGTTGTAACTATAGGAATTTAATAGCAATCACAATTAGTGACAATTCTCAAGCAACTTTTTCTTTTTAAACTTTTAGTATTTAGGACTCCTGTCTCTCTTGTTCAGCTATCTGCAATTGCCTGAAGGAATCTGGTCACAAGACAGACCTGCTGTTTACTTTGCTATTTGTGTTTGAGATAACATCAAGGTTGAACTGTTACTCTAAGCAAATTGCTTTAACATAATTTCATTGTTTCAGATCAGTTTGATACCAGTCTCAAGTATTATGTATAAGGTTTTAATTTAAATGTGACACAGTATGATTCTGAATTCACCTCTTTGCAGTTTCATGTTATTTGAATGTCTGTTTCCTGAACTGTAAGATTTTAAGTTAATTACTTTGCATTGTTAAGCTCGGTGCTGATGACTGACGAACAGGACAGTAGCACCATGGGTGCTGGCTATCTTTCTGATTTGATGTGTTGGGGTCCAGAGAGAAAAGGTTTTAACATTTCAGTTTTAGTAATACAGTATATTGTAGCACTATGACATACAAGTTTTCTTTAGTTTACACACCTGCACTTTATGTTACCAAAATACTTGTCGTAGCAGTACATTATGTAGAGTTCAGTACACATAGAAATTATAGAATTTTGGAAAGAGGCTGATCTGCAATTGCTTTGTTCCCAAGCATATAGATCACATTTAGTGGAAAGATGGAGCTTAGTTACAAGGAAATATGAGAATATTTGTAAAGTTAGTAGACAAATAAAATAATAATATTAACTTGAGATGATTGGATAAACTAAATTTCACTTGTTAGCAACGATCTAGGAGAGGTTTAAAAAAAAGAAAAAATTAATAATAATAATAAAAGAGAGAGAGACAGAAGGTGAGGCTACAGCCTTGGAAAAGGCAATAAACGTGCTGCTCCGAGTGTGATGCCAACAGAATTCTGACTGCTTTAAGACTCCTCGAGGACCCACAAGGCCTGAAGAACATGAACCTTGCATATTTATGCCTCTGAAGAGACATGACTAGGCAGGGGGGGAATAGGCCAAGAAGAACCCGAGGAAACATCGCCCTGAGGCCCAACCACAAATGCCTTGAACCTTCTTAGGCCTCTCATCTCAAAAGGATCTCTTAAACACCATGATTAGTGAGTAACTTCCACAGATCCTTGTGGGCACTGCGATTATAAGATCAGTCCTCAAATATTTTTAAGTTTCCACAGCACTCTCACTGAGAACCAGGTATAAGATAGACTTTAGTCACACCTGAGAGATTATGTGGCTGTTCTGTTAGAAGCCATACTCCTTCCTATTGGGATTGATGTTATAAAATGCCGTGAAGCACTAGTCTATATTGTAAGGACTTTATCTATATTTTGTTTAGGCAGTTGCTAATTAGAATGAGCACTGTTTACTCATATTGTTATGCTTATTGAAAAGGATCTACATTTATATGTATATATACCTTTGTTTACAAAAATACTAAGTTTCTAATAATTGTTTGATGTTCTTAGCAGCCTTGCCAAATAAGGATACACTAGTATGGTATAAAAAAGACAGAAGGACCTATGCATGTAGTTTGATGGAATGATGTAAGTGAAAAAAAAAGGTGGTGTTGAGAGGAGTGTGATGGAATATTCATGTTGGAAAAGAGAACTCAGATTAACATTATAAAATGGTGGGGGTAAATTGAAATGTGAAATGATGTATCCGATGTATCCACCTAGAAAGAAAACTGACAATGAATACTCTACAATATTTGATTATGCCATCCCCATTAACTCCAATTTTGGAAGTCACCTAGCCCAGAGATATATCCAATAATTGGAAATAGACACTTGGAGATAGGCTGAGTGCACTTTTCATCCTAATGAGCTTTGGGGAGACCCACACTGGCCATGTGGTGCTTTTCAGATGCTTTTATCCCTTTTTGCCTCTATGTGTCCTGGCCCGACACATGAAGCTAAAGGAGGAAAAGTTACTTACACAAATTTTTACAAATTGGTATAATTCTAAAATTGTGAAAGAAAAAAAAAATTGCCCTAAGGGAGTAGACTGAACTTTTTCTCCCTCTGAACTGTTATATGGAAGACTGCTTATTTTTTATACTCCTGAGCCTCACATTTGATCTCTTGTATTTCCTAGCAGCAGAGGCAACTCTCTTCCCTCCACAGGTATGCTCAGCAGGTCCAGTCCTTTCTGCTGGATGACTCAGCTCTTTTCTTTCAATCCGGAGACTGGATTTTGGTAAAGATATACCACCAGCACACAGTACAAGCCCCTTTTCCAGTATGGGACCGTTCCAAGTTCTTCTGATAACATCGATTACAGTGAAGGTGGCGGCTAAAAGATCCTGAAGCCATTGCCCTCGCTGGAAACATTCTCCATATACAGATCAGGCTTCAGGACCAGGATGAGAAGTAGCTGACGCCGGGGCAGCCAAGGCCCTAGCAACTGGAGAGGAAAGGAGAAGACGGACCTCCAAACTACAGTGATCGCCATCACATGGACAGCCATCCTGTGAGACTCCTCCCCTTCGTGGATCCATGCGTCAAGAATCAAGCGTGTATCATCTCCACTGACATCTTCGGTTTCAGCCTCCTGACCATCACGCACAAGACTGTGTTGACTCTTCCTACCACTCATGTGGTGCCTCCTTCAGCCCATTTTGGGAACTGTTAATACGGCAATACTACTTGCCCAGACTGCCTTACTTTTTGTGTGCGCAGCTCGCTACAAACTGGAGCTTTTCTCTCAACATGTTTCATTACTGTACCTTCTAATCTGTGTGAAATGCAGAAGTTTACTGTACTTGACAATTTAAACTGCACCCAGCCCCATGTTTCTTTTTCTACTTTTTGTATAACATTGGTGTTACTCGCCTCTCTTTGGGATATGACTAAGTCCCTTGTTCATTGTAAACTGTCTCTAGTTTTAATGCTACGGATTGTTTTATTGTTTCTGCTTTTAGCCTGTCTAATACTGCTCTATACTGTTCTTCAACTACAGGGAAGTTTCTGATGTATTTTTCTTTGGGGTGGTCTCAAAGGACTGCTTATTGCCCTATTGAGCGGTTTTATAATTCTTGTTTTTTTGTTGTATTCCTATACTCCTGCTTTTATAGTGGCTGATGTACCTGAGCTGCCGTATACAGATGTTCCATTAATAATGTCTGTTTAGTTATTTTGTAGTAGATTGTTAGGCTGTTCTTATAGTGGGCCTATGCAGGCCCAAAGGGGGGATTGTTAGGGAAATCAGAATCCTATATATGTGCCCTTTGTAATAATAATGCTCAGTTTAAGTGCATATACAGGAGGCCTGCACAAGAGAAATTAGAATCCTATAGAAATCAGAATCCTATGTGTGTGCCCTTTGTACATTCTGGTGGGTATGGAAAAAGGAATGTGCTGTGTAAGCTAAACTGATTGTTCTACTCAAGGATGACCTGTATTTGCACAGTTACTGATAAGCTATAGTGGGCCCCTAGAAGATGGGTGAATGACGTATGACTATGTTTCTAAGAATGTATAAAATACGGACAATCCCTCCACCCTTTGGAATAAACTTGCATACTTTCCTTCTGTGTGGTCTGTGAGTTTTATTCCCCTGGATTCCAGCCAGCCGGAGCAGCACACCGCAGATGAGGTTTCGGGATTCCCTGGCCTGGAGTGACCAGCAAGAAGCAGACCCTTTACACCGATCTCACGCAGTCGGTTTAGCAGTATGGCGTGGGATACGGTATCAAAGGCTGCTGAGATGTCTAAGAAGACTAGCATGAATCCGTTCCTCGAGTTGTCCAATCCTTTCAGAAGATTGTCAAAGAGGGATATAAGCAGGGTCTCTACGTTGTGTTGAGGCTTGAATCCATGTTGATGTGGGCCTAACAGGGATTCAAGCCTCAACACAACGTAGAGACCCTGGGGCATCAGATGAAATTACAGATTTTGCCTTGCTCTTCTCCCGTCCAGGTTTGCTGGAGCCTCTCTATGGCACTTCTCTCCCATTACTTTGGTTTTGATGTACTGGGTGTGGGCAATGTAGGTGAGGTGTCCTTGTAATACATAAAGCGGATAATTCTATAAGAGGCCTAGTTAAAGCACTTCTTAAGACACCGGTGTTAAACCTATTTTACAAAAACAACCTGCTGCCTATTTGTCTTTATAAAATACAAGCCTAAGTGGCTACCATCATGTCTTAAATTACAGTGCAGATATTTCCACCAGCCCTAGAATGGGTGTAAATGTCCGTGCCTAGAATTCGTACAAGTTGTAGCATTTTATAGTCTATGTGCATACTTGTGCACCTGCCCCTCACTCCTCCCAAACTCCACTCATGTGCATGCTCACCATCGAGCAACATGCGTACCTTTGACGCTGGTCGGCATTTTATAAGAGGTTGTTGATGTGTGTATGCGGCCACACATGTGTTAATGACTTAACCCCTAGCAGGTGGCTACTTGGCATCTAAAAGTAGGCATCCCCTTATAACATTACCCTCAACAAGAGTCACTGAATGATACTTTTAAGTGACGTCAATGGCATTCCAAAGCTATTGGGCGCCTAGAGCAGATTCCCCCACCACAACAATGCCCCCCCCCCTTACCGGGCCCACATGGCAGAAGCGCATGCAGTATACATATCTTTGCTAGCTTGCAGCGCTGCTTTCACTCCAGACCCGGCAACTGTTCCCTCCTGGGTCGAAGTCTCATGGTGCAGCTATTATCGCGAGACTTCATCAGAGAGGGAACAGCCACTGGGCCTGGAATGGAGACAGCACAGCAAGCATATAGTAACATAGTATATGACGGCAGATAAAGACCAGTATGGTCCATCTAGTCTACCCAGCAAGGCAGCAAGAATAGGTGCACCTGCCGCTCCGTGCAGGTCACCTCTTCCCATGCCTTTGTTTAGGGGTGTACCCACCGCTCCGTACAGGTCACCTCTTCCCATGCCTTTGTTTAGGGGTGTACCCACCACTCCGTGTAGGTCACCCCTATTTATTCAGATATAACAGATAGTTATGCTTATTTTGATTTTATCCTGTTGCTATAAAGGGATCCACTGTGTCTGTCCCATGCCATTTTGAATTCTGTCACTGTGTTTGGCCCCCACAAGAGTCCAAAGTCTGAGCTTATCTCTGGGGGTGTTCAGGAGTGTGACTTGGAGTTCTTGGCTCCACCATGTGGGCCCAGAATTTTGTCAGCCCCTCTTCTGGATGGTATACGGGGAGACAGTACCCACCCTCCACCCTTGCTACACCACTGAGTGAAATGAATATTTTGGAAACTTCTAAATTTTTTAGGTCAATATTGAGCCGCGGCAGTCAGTATTTTTTCTTAAATGACAGCCACCAATCTGGATATTCAGTATCAATATCCAGATTGTGGCTGGTGCTGAATAGTCAAATAGTGTGGCCAGCCACCACTATCTGTATGGCACCGATATTCAGTGCTGACTCAGGACACCTTTTTAACTATCCCAAGTTAACCGGATAGTTAACTGAATATCATCACTATGCAGATAATTGTTGGCTCCACACTCACTCCACCCACAGACCACCGCCAAGGCAGTCTGTAAGGATATTCAAACAGCACTATCCATATAGTGCACTGAAGATCCTGGATAACAGGTATAGATTTGTATGTTTTATTAACAGGATGATGCAGATATACTAGCATGCCCTTTACGCACGGGTAACACATATGTACCACCTGAGCCGAATGCAGTGAAAAGACTAACTCACCCATGACCGGCACAAAGCAGTATAAGCAGACATCAGCGCCAAGCATATTCAAATGATATGCAAATAAGATGCACATATTAAAATGAAATGCTAATAGGGTCTGCGCCCGATGCCAAGAATTGCATAGAGGACTGCATAACCAGGTGTAAAGTTCAGGAGCACCATTATCTCTATGCTTATTCAGAGGTGACGTAAAGTTCTTGCATGTGTAGGAAAAGACGGTTTCCGCATGTGTACTGATGAACATGGCATGGAAATCTTCTGCGTGCATATAAGCAGAAGTTGGGCGTTCAAGAAAAAACGTCTTTTCCTCTTATCCTTTAGTGGCTTTGCTTCTTACAAGAGCTAGCCAAAGAAATGGAGAGAACAGAGACATGCAAGGGAACACAGGGGATGAAGGCATGAAAGAGGAGGATGAGGAGGTCAGCCCTTAATCAGCACTATTGCAATGCTTTGTATTTACATTTTTTGTGAACGTCTAAAATTTAAGTGCATGTGCATATGGGCGCTTGTAGTGCACCTACTGTTTGTACATACATTGGCTCCTCTCAATTTTATGCCCAAATTTTGCACATATTTCATTTGTATACATGCCCCTTGCTGCATATCGATGTTGAAGTTTTGCGCTATCGGCGTCCTATGAAAAAGCGCACGCAGTTAATAGCATGCGACTTCCGCACCAGCTTTCTGCATCAGCCAGTAAGTTTCTCAAATAATAAATATTAAAAATGAATGCGAGGAATCCCTTCAGGACCCTTGCCAATGCCACGCGCTTTGTGTACAGGACTATTCCATTATGGCGTTAGCAGGAGGTTGATGCCACCTTGCTGCAGCATCTGTCTCTTGGGATGGCTGTTTTGGTTCTGCCTGCCCTCTATAACACTAAGGAACAGGATGTAAGGTGTGGATTAATCTTGGTTTCATCTATATGCGTGCATAGAGGCCCTGCTTTGGGTTTGGCTTTGGCTTTCATTTTATTTGTGTCCCGTATCGTATCAGCCGGTAATTCTTAAACCTGTTCACTTCTGAAAATTGGAGAGCCAGTCAGAGGTTTTACCAATCCCAATGTCTGAGTGTCGAGAGAGACTGGACAGTTGGCTTAATACCCAAGCCTGACAGAGGTGCCTGCTCTACAGCAGAGGACGTTGTCTACTGGAGGAGGTACAGTGGGGTGACTGCCTACAAGAGACACAGAAAGGATTAGAGGAATAGGATTTAGGAATAATGGATTTAGCTCACGCCTTTCTCAGAATAGAGAAATAGAGGACTAGGATCCCAGTGAGGAGGAAGAAAGGACATTGGAATCTGCTAAATAGTCAGGAGCAGGGCCGTACCGTGCCAGAATCGCACCCTGTGAAACTTCCATATTGGGCACACGCCCCTTCCCTCCTGCCCATCCCTCCGTCCAGCCGCTGCCTGCTTCTGCCCTGCTGCTGCCTCTGTTTTTTCCACAGTGACACCGGCAGCAGGGCAGGAACAGGCAGCGCTGGATGGAGGTATGGGGGGGGGGGTGCACGCGCAGCCAATGTTCAAGTTGCAGCAGCAACAACAGCAGATCTGATCCCTCCCTGCTCTGACGTTGTGTCAGAGCAGGGAGGGATCAGACCTGCAGAAAGATCAGAAAAACCCTTGAAAAGTCTTACGGGGCGCATTTCGGCTGCCTGCTGTTGCCCTGCTGCCGCTGAGAGAACAAAAGTGGTAGTAGAAGGGCAACAGCAGGCAGCCGAAATGCACCCCCTAAGCCTTTGTGCCCCGTGCAGCTGCACTTCTCGGACAGGGCTAGGTATGGTACTGCTCAGGAGCCCCAACTCAGGAACCTTCTGCCAGCAGCAAAATGGATAAATATTGAAACTGAGATCGCAGGCACAAACACTTCAAAAGGACACTACTGTGTTACCCACAACTGTCTAATCGCTGTACTGAACTTTACTGCTTGCTACTATGTGATTTGTACATTTCATCACAGTAAAGAGAATTGGCGCTCCCAATTTGGAGTCAAGAGCCCCTCTAATCTCTGCCTCAAGGGCCTTGAAGGGATTTCCTTTCCCTCCGTGAAGAATCTGCTTCCTGTCCTTAAGAGGTGTTGGCTGCGTGAAGGAATGGGAGAGAGCCCGGGATAGAACTATTCTGTAATCTGGACCCTCTAGGGCAAGGGAGGAAGGCTTACAGTAAATTAAAAAGTATTATGTTCATAAAATAATATAAAGAAACAATTAGAGCACAGGGTGAAATAAACTAGGAAAGGAACTCCCTCAGAAAAAAGCACCTGACTCCTTTGGGGAAGGGTTACAGTAGGCACTGAGCCATGATTCAGAGCAGTGACACAATTATTCCTCCTGGAGCTTCAGGTGCATCGAACGAAAAGGTAAGAGAGGAAAACTTTCTTTTTCTAAAATCAAGCTACAATAAAAACGTTATTTGGGGGAAGGGAAGAAAATCAAATAATAAAACAAACCAGGATAGATAGAACTCCCTCTCTTACAGCTCCTGGATGAAACAGAAAACTAAACATAAAAAGGAATGTAACCACGAAAGAAAAGGATCCACCCTAAACTCTAAACGAGATCCTGAAACCAAATCTATTTCTGTGTGTTTTCGAAGTAAACGGTAAAAGGAAAGAAAGCTAAAATGGGAGAGGGAAGACGAGGCTGTTTGGAATATGCAGGAGAAGCAAAGGCTCCCAACAAATTATTATCATCATCATCATTTGTATACATCATCATCATTTGTATAGCGCTACCAGGTGTACACAACACTCCACAGACACACAAAATAGACAGTCACTGCTTCTTGAAGTTTACGGTTTAATAAAGACTGACAAAAAGTCATTGAGATAAAACAGCGCAGCCTGCTGTAAAGAGCAAGGGCTATTGACTGTCTCAGACATGGGATATTGAGTAGAGTCCAACGTATTAAATAAAAAAATAAATTAAGCAAAGAAATGTCAGATTAAGGTGAGAATTGGTTCCTTCTATCCTTACTGAACTGGGAATGAGAAAATAAAATAATAAGGAATATCTTTTTAGCCTAAGCCGCAGGAACTGAACGAGAGCAGTCTTACACAAGAATACACCTCCGCAAACAGTGGGAAAAAACCAATTCTGGATTAGCTTCCTTAGCTGACCTAGCGCCTGCTGAGGTAACCACCGCCGAAAATAATGACCCCCCCCCACACCCCCCCCAGGTTCCGCAGGCAGCAATCCTACTTCGACGAGGCAACGTTTCAAAGTGTAAAATAAGAAATTCCGAGAAGACAGCGGTCTCCACAGGAAGTGCTTTCTGGGGACAGGCAGAGGGCAGTCGCTGGGCAAGCCATGAGAACCGTGCCAACAGAGTGACTCTGGCAGCCGTAGCAGAGGGAGGCAAAGGGAAAGAAGGTCAATACCAAGCTGCGACTGCGGCAATATGACGATGGCTCACATCTCAAGAGCAGGGCTGGCTAGCAACAAAGGGGCAGGCCAGGGCAGAAACGGCAGGACAGTGAGACCGGCAGCAGCAGCACAGGGAGATTTTCTCCTGTCTTTTTATTTTATTTCCTTTGTTTGCTTTATTCTTGTTTTTATGACTTGCTATTTTCTTCTAAGTTTTGACACACGGCTGAGGGGGGGGGGGTGGGGGAGGATAGCCACTGGGAATGGGCATTATCCCAGAGAGACTTCAATGGAAACTATCAGAAAACACACCTTGTGGAACTCAGTTCCTCCATGACACCCTTCAAGGGCTTTAGGACTTCCATCACCTGCATGCATGCCATTTGCACAATACTGGTGACACAGGGACCTGTCGATGCCAGTTTCAGTCTCCAATGCCTTCTGATGCCAGCTGCTCCACCCACCTCTCCAACAGGTCATAAGTCAAATTTCACCTGGTATCTACATTCTGCTTTAGCTGGTGCTCAGGTGCCTCAGTTGTTTCCTGCTTCTAATACAGTTCACACTCACCCTTCACATGTCTGTAAAAACACCCTGCTGTTTGTCAGCACTTCTCGATCAATTGCCCCAGGGCAGCACTGCCACGTGTCTTGCTACCTAGGGCCAGGTGCAATAAGTGTGCAAAGCTTCAGATCCTCGGAAAGCCTTCCTCCTTCACTGCCTTGACCATGTTCGTCTCATCTGTTACAAACAAACCTAGATGCACGGCACATTGCCCTTATTCCTGATAAGATATGGGTCCATTTATGGCTGTCATCCATTACCTGGTTGTACAGCAGAGCCCATCAGTGCCCTCCTCCTATTACTCCCCAGTTACAGCCTGTTCATGCCTCATCCAGCTTCACCAAGGTGCTGTCAGGGAGCGACAGACGTGTATAGTGTTCCGACTCAAGATGTCGATGGTGAAATGCATGCTACTATCGGTCTCTGCTTTGACCAGCTGAGTCTGGAGCTGTTGATGAAACGGATTACACAGACTAGGAATCACCTGCCTACTAAAGGTTGTCCTGCAGGGCACTCGGTAATTGAGAGCTAAGAGATGAAGCAGCCTCTTAAACCCCACTTTCTCAACTATGCTTAAGGGATGGTCATCCAGAGCTATCGTTTCCCCACTGTACCCTGTTGCTACCCTCAGTGCTGTCTGCTACCTGCCCTGTGACAGTGCTGCTGAACACCATACCATCTTTTCCATGGTGGATGCTTTGATATGTGTCGGGATTGCTGGCATGCCATCTGACTGGTGGACGAGGCCAAGGGCTCTGTTTGGGAAAGAGACTTTCCAGTAGCTTTCCCACCACTGCTGTTTCCACTCCTGGATGACATTCCCAGCCTACGATGAGCACTCTTCTTTATACTGAGCTGCAAGGGGTGCTGTTTTTCTAAATAATGTTGCATGCCATTGTTCAGAAGAAGACCCTTCAGTTTTCCTCTATTAATGTTCTTCTTACAGTAAGCGTATTCTGCATACCGTGGATCGTCAAGCACTTGAAAATGCTTTCACGTGTGAGGTTTTCTGTAACCTGACCCTCTTTTCTAAGTTCAAATACAGGACACTCAATCAAGCCGGGGGGTTCAAAGTTAAGGAAAATAAAAAATATGTTTATAATTGCAATTTTAATTTTAACCCAAAATTGTCATCAGTAGGTTAGGTTTATAACTTTACTTACAAATGCGCCAATCAGGCCTATTTGTACTTCTCTACAGAGTGAATTGTCTTCAAAATAGCAACATTTCCATTAAGAGAATTAAAAAATTCTGGGCAGCTCAACTCAAAATTGTCCTTTACATTCATTAGACATTTGATAGTCTTTACATGCAGTTGGGTTTTTTCTGTAGACCACTTTTTTCATGATTGAAAAGCACCTTTCAGCTAGAGCACTGGATCCTGGCAAACAAAAAAAATTCAATCAGTTTGCATACATTTTTATATGGTACCTCATTACTTTTGAGGTGTCCAAATACCTCTTTCCATTTTTCGTCAACCAGGGTGTCTGTTTTTTTCCATTCTTGAACTTTTTCTTCAGAAACAAATGAGTTAAGACAAGAGAACTCAAACTGTTCAGTATCATTTATTACTGACTCTAGGCCGGGTCTTGTAGACAAAACATATTCTAAAGACGACTCTAGTTCACACCACTCCAGTTGTTTTTGAAGGAGAGTCCACTGTTGTTTCCCAGTCTCCTGGAAGCGAGTGGTCCACTGATCCAAGTAATCAATGCAAGTGGTGTAGAAAAACGACACAGATTGTTGAAATCTGCTTCATCAATGCTGCCCTCTTGTTCAAGATCTTTTATGTTCTTTCTGATTGTCAGAGGCAAAAACTTCATTCTTCCTAGTTACTAACTTTTTTCTAAGGTCACCGATTATTCCAGCAACCTCTGTCACTGAGATTTTTTGAAACTCAGAGCCAGATTTGTCAGATGTGCTGAGGGCTCAGGAGTTTAGGATCGCCAACCATCTAAATTATTTTAGGATTCTACAACTTCGTAAAGTAGCTATCTTAGTCAAACTGATGTCTAAATTGTCTGGGTATTTTTTTTTTAGAATCTAGCTCTAAAACTCACCAGTGCTCCTCCCTCACTGTGCAGAGTGAGTGATA
The DNA here is from genome assembly GCA_033557465.1 of Ichthyophis bannanicus. NCBI lineage: Eukaryota > Metazoa > Chordata > Amphibia > Gymnophiona > Ichthyophiidae > Ichthyophis > Ichthyophis bannanicus. Next base: position 57,694,855 of record CM066051.1, on the reverse strand, counting down.
GGTTCCAGCCAATGGAAAGGCTGCACTAGTCACAGGAAGAATGAGCTCATTTTCTGCACAGGGTCTGGGAGAGAGTCAGTGGAATAAGTGGGTTTCTTGGTAGGGGTGAGTGGGGTTGCTGAGAAAGGGTAGAAATGTAAGAGGAATGGGGAAAGTGTGAGAAGGCTGTTGCAGGCTGATAAAAAGAACGGGTAGCAAAAGCAAGAACTGGGGGCATTGAAGTAGAGGAGTGCAGAAGCAGCACAGCACCAGTAGACAGTCAGAGACAGAATCTGTCTGTCTGAAAAGTGCTAGTGTGCATGTGTGTACCTGATTTGTGGGGTGGGGGGCGGATGAATGCATGTATATGTGTGTGTAACTGAAATACAACAGAGTGCATGCATGTGTATATGTTTCTGTGTCTCTGATGGAAATAGTCTTATATAAATAGAGTTTCCCTTTGAAAATGTCAGCTGGAGTGGAGAAGTCCGCTGGTACAAATGTGGAGGAGTGTGGGACTGGGAGTATGATGGTCACAGGAAACTTTATTAGGTGAACCCCAACGCGTTTCGGCAACGCCTTCCTCAGGGGGTATGCAGCTTGTGATATGAAATAAAATAAAATAAACAATATAACATTTATACAATCAAAACAATATTTTTACAATCAAAAGGAATATTAATAATTGGCTTAGACATAATAGTTAAAAAATAAGTGTTGAAAAATAGGAGATAAAAAAGTACAAAATGCAGGACAGCAAAAGGCAAAAAACATATTAAAATTAAAATTTTTTAGACTGCTATAAACGGACAGTTGGCTAAAGGCCATTAAAATGTGTAGACAAATACTCACATAAACAACCTTGTGGTGTATTTCAGGTTTAGAGTAGTGTAAAGAGTTCTACTCTTACTATAAAATCAAATAACAAAACAGAGTTATAATGTCAATAAAATAAAGGTTATAAATCTAAATATCTTTTATTGAAAAAACATAACCACAAATTGTATCTAGAGATGTGTGATAGAAAAGTAGTATATTCAAAACAGAGGGAATGTATCTAGATGCAAATCTGTAAATAATCCAATATGTATACGTGTAAAGTTAAATCCTGTACTAAATTAGCTGGCTGTTAGTTCCTAATGAACGCTCCAGTTAATGAAAACGGCGTCTTGAAGACATACTGACCTTTAGGTATGAAATCAAAATATCGCGCCGTGAATCGTTTGTATCCAAGGTTGAAAAGCTGGCAAATGAAACAAACTGTTTACTTATAGAAGCTAAAACCGCACCAAAACGGGGATGAAATCTGATCTTGTGCGTGAAGTTTTGCTGCCGGTCAAACTTGGTGCAGTGCAAAGTTTAAAGGAAATCGTGCAGATCCTGTGTAGTGCCTGATGCCTTCCGCAAAAACCAACAATGTGAATAATGATTCAAGCTAAGTTAGCTAATTACTAGTTCCTAATGAACAGTTTGTTCACTGACACTGTTTTTATCAACTGGAGCATTCATTAGGAAAAAGTAGTTAGCTAACAGCACCGGATTGAACGCTGCACATATACATATTGGATTACCTATCAACACATTCCCTCTGTTTTGAATGTACTGCTTTTCTATTACACGTCTATGGATATAGTTTGTGGTTAGGTTTTTTCAATAAAAGATATTTAGACACATGCACAATATTACATTGGTGTTCACCTCCATATGTCCTGCACTAAAATAATTTATGTATGCATGCTCTTGTATAATGTGCTTATGTATGATTTCAAAGCTTATACTTGGATTTTAGAATTGTCGAACTATGACATCGTTAGTTTCAATACATAGCACTGGTTTTTGCGGAAGGTATTATGCACTACATAGGACTTGCACGATCCTCTTTAAACTCACACTACATTAAGTTTGGCCGGCAGTAAAACTCCACCCACAAGATCAGTTTTTAGGTACAGAGAAGAGCCACCAAAATGGTAAATGGGATGGAAGGATACGCCTATGAAGAGAGGCTACAAAGGTTAGGGCTCTTCAACCTGGAAAAGAGATGGCTGAGGGGAGATATGATAGAGGTCTATAAATTAATGAACGGAGTGGAACGGGTAAACGTAGATCGATTGTTTACGTCATCAGAATATAAAAAGACTAGGGGACATGCAACGAAGCTACAGGGTAAACTATTTAAGACTAATAAGAGAAAATATTTTTTCACTCAATGTGTAATCAAACTCTGGAATTTGTTACCAGAGGATGTAGTAAAAGCTGTTAGTGCAGCTGGGTTTAAAAAAGTTTTGGACAAGTTCCTGGAGGAAAGAGCCATAAACCATTATTAAAAGGGACCCGGGATATCACTGCAAGTCCCAATACAAGGATTGAGAAACCTGTGTCTTTTGGGGAAACTGCTAGGTACTTATGACCCAGATTGGCCACTGTTGGAAACAGGATACTGGGCTTGATGGACCTTGGTCTGACCCACTATGGCATATCTTATGTTCTTAACCACTGGCTCCAAACCCCCCCCCCCCCCCAAATAAAACAGAACAAAATCCATGGTGGCCTCTCAGTACCTTTAATCTGGGGTGGGATTGTTGCCCATACGCTCCCGCCCCTGTGCTGCCATCTTAAAAAAAGTTGGCACCTTGCCCCACGTGGTGCATCAGATACATCGAATGGTGCCAGGCTGCCATATAAGGCAAAAAATGCCTTATATGGCAGAGTGACCATGCCCTGTTGCATCCTAGGACAGCTTGTGCAGGGGTTGGAGCATGTGGGCAATGCTTCTGTCCCAGATTAAAGGAATCAGGGGGGGGAGGGGGGAGTGGTTCAGGGGCCATCAGGCCACCACGGATTATTTTATTGGTTGGGTGGGGGATTGAGGCCGCTGGGTCACTGGGGATTTTTTTATTTGGCTGGTAGAGGGATCAAGGCCACTGGACCACAAGGGATGTGGTTTCTGTTGGTGTCTGGGAGGAGGGGGCACCAGCCCCCTGACATGTGCTGATGGCATGGGGGCATACACTGATGCCTGGATCATCTAAGGTGAAGTTTCAAACTTCACCTCAGATGATACTTTTGCTTCTGGCTGGATGTTTTTGCTTGCCCGAAGCTGGCGTGAAGATCCACCATTAAAAAGCAGTGTAAGAAACTGTGCTAAGTTTCAGCGCATTTTTTTAAATATTGGGCCCAATTACCTATGCAGTAATTTGCATGCCATGTGCATTGCAATTTAGCATTTTACCAGCACTAGCTTGCTTTCAGCATTGGAGAGCAAGCCTAGCGCGGGAAAAGCACCAGAAAAATGCCGCGCTAAGCTTTTCTGCATCAGCACAACCCAGTAGATTACTTTATCTATTGCAAGCGCAGAATGAGAAGGTACAGTGAAATAATTTCTTTGTTACAGTCTTGATCAGTTTTTAATCTCAAACAGCAGCTGTGGGGATGGTAGGGCACTAACTGTATCCCATGTTCATAGAATAGTTAAATCTAAAATGTAAATAGAAATTCAAATAAAAGGAAATAGGATTTAGCTCACACATTAGATATAGTAGGTATTTTGCTGTCCCTGGAGGGCTCATAATCTAAGCTACTGCCTAAGGCAACCGGAGGTTAAGTGACTTGCCCAAGATCTTTCCTCACTGCTCTAAAAGTTAAGCGACCCCTGTTCCCAAGAATGGGAATCCAGTCCCATAGGAGCGTCAGCTAGGTAAACACATCCCCCTCTTCCCACTTCAGTGAAAAGTGTGAGCGGCCAAGCAGGATATCTGGACAGTGCAGGCAGGGCTGGCCTGTCCATTAGGCTAACTAGGTGGACACCTAGGGTGGCAGGCCCTGGTGGGTAACATCTTCCCCCTCACTCCTTCCAGCAAAGTGGCAGTTCATTGTTGCCCGGCCCACCATGCAGCTTCCCCCTCCCAACATCCATCATCTCACCTGCTGCATCGGACTTTAAAATGCCCACACTAGCGCGCTCACAGCCTACCACTCCTGCCCTCCTTTGATGCAACTTCCTGTTGAAAGGGATAGAAGTGGCATTGAAGTGGGCAGGAGTGGCAGGCTGTAAGCATGCTAGCAGAGGCCCTTTAAAGCCTGACGCAGTGGAGGCATCGCTGTGCTGTTCCCCCCTCCCCCAGGTCAGATGATGGATGCCAGGAGGGAGGGGGGCATGGCAAGGCAGACTAGATGGCATCACCACAATCTTTGTGGGGGGGGGGCATGGAGGGTCTGCATAGGGTGATAGAAACCCTCAGACCGCCCCTGAGTGCAGGCCTATGTCAGGCTGGGTGGATGAGGCCTGTGGTTGGCTCCTTCTACAGAGAACTGGGAATTCAGTCCAAGCAAATCATAAGGCTTGGAAAGGGTACATTTGGAAAATTAAAAGCTCATAAAAGGAAAGAGGATAAAGAAGGTGAGAGCAGTATTGGCACAGGTGTAGAGAAAGAAACAGTCTTTCCCAGGGTGTGCTTATAGGCCCCTCTAGTCTGCTGATGAAGCTAAAGAGATGAGCAACTTCCAGTGCAAGCATGAAAGAGCAGCGGTCTGACGTCCTCTCCACAGAGGCGCAAAGGCAGGTTGACATACTGCAGTGTGGGGGCACATGAGAGAAGCTGCAGGTCAAGAAAACTGAACAAAGCAGCAGGCGAACCGTATTCCCGTTGAAAAGTGTGCGGAGATGGTCTCGGCAGACAAGGAATCTGAGAGAGCCACACGGGTGAGATTTACATCTGAATGATCAGATAATGAAAGTGTGGCTGAAGAGGGTGCTGAAGAGGTGGTTGTTAACATGGTGAGAAGGCAGAAAGTGATCTTTTCAGTGTCAAGGCCAAAAGCACTGAATGGAGAGAGGGGATAACAGAGAGTAGGAAGGATACTGTTGGTCTTCCATCCTCTTCTCCATCCTCAACCACGGGTCCAGCAGCTGCACCCCCCACTGCCCCACCCAAAGAGAATGTAGAGGAAGTCTCATAATATAAAGTGACCAGCTGTCCCAGATTATATGAGACAGTCCTGTATTTAAAGGATTTATCCCTGGAATTGTATTACTTTGGTCAGGATGCCTAAATGTCCCTTACTTTAAAACATGTGTCCCAGTTCTACACTCCAACACAAGAAAGGGCAACCGCTCTTGCAAGTTGCAGTAGATGTCAGTGAAACCCAAGGAGCAAGAGACATATGATGATCACAGGAAACTTTATTAGGTGAACCCCAATGTGTTTTGGCAATGCCTTCCTCAGGGGGTATGCAGCTTGTGATATGAAATAAAATAAAATAAAGAATATAACATTTATGCAATCAAAACGATATTTTTACAAGCAAAAGGAATATTAATAATTGGTTTAGATATAATAGTTAAAAAATAAGTGTTGAAAAATCGGAGATAAAAAAGTACAAAATGCAGGACAGCAAAAGGCAAAACACATATTAAAATTGAAATTTTTTAGACTTCTATAAATGGACAGTTGGCTAAAGGCCATTAAAATGTGTAGACAAATACTCACAAAAACAACCTTGTGGTGTATTTCAGGTTTAGAGTAGTGTAAAGAGTTCTACTCTTACTATATAATCAAATAACAAAACAGAGTTATAATATCAATAAAATAAAGGTTATAAATCTAAATATCTTTTATTGAAAAAACATAACCACAAATTGTATCTAGAGACGTGTGATAGAAAAGTAGTATATTCAAAACAGAGGGAATGTATGTAGATGCAGATCTGTAAATAATCCAATATGTATACGTGTAAAGTTCAATCCTGTACCTTTTCTAATAATGCTGTATCTTTAAGATACGGCGACCAGAATTGCACACAATATTCAAGGTGCGGTCGCACCATGGAACGATACAGAGGCATTATAATATCTTTTGTTTTATTTTCCATTCCTTTCCTTATGATACCTAGCATTCTATTTGCTCTCTTGGCTGCTGCTGCACACTGGGCCGAGGGTTTCAACATGTTATCCACGATGACGCCTAAATCTTTTTCCTGGGTGGTGGTTCCCAATGTGGAACCTTGCATCGTGTAACCATAGTTTGGGTTGTTCTTTTCTAGGTGCATTACTTTGCACTTGTCCACATTAAATTTCATCTGCCATTTGGATGCCCAGTCTTCCAATTTATCAAGATCCTCTTGCAATTTTCCACAATCCTCTTGGGTTGTAACAACTTTAAATAGTTTTGTGTCATCTGCAAATTTGATAACCTCACTCATTATTCCCTTTTCCAGGTCATTTATGAATATGTTCACAGGGCGTATTTTTATTAGGTGAGTGGGAGGGAATCGGGGCCACTGTTTTTGTTAGAGTATTTGTGTTCAGGGGGACATTGGCTCCCCAACAGTGTGCCGATGGCATTGGGAGCTTTACCTGATGCCTAGGTCATCTGAGGTGAAGTGTCAAACTTCATCTCAGATGACCCGGTTTCTCCGGGACAGCATACCAAACTTGAGCCGACGTCTATGCGCATGTATTTGGCTTCCTCTCCCGGTTTAACGATGACTTTTTGTGCACTGGGTAATTTGCATATTGCATCCCAGCGCAGAGAGTCAGCATTAAAGTCACGCTATGAAACCCTGTTCTAGAGCTTTAAGCACTGGGCTCTAGTGCATGGTTTCTGCAGCAGCCTGGAAGTGCACACACACCTTCCACCAATGCCTGGGACAGTAAAAGTAACTTCCCGTTGGGAGTTGCAGAATGAATACAGTTGCAGGTAAGTAGAAGTTTGAACTGGATAAGGAAATGGATAGGCAGGCCGTGAAGAAGAGGGGTTACATGAGCATAGCGGCACTGGCAGAAGATAAGCCGTGCAACTGAGTTTTGAGCAGATTGAAAGGCAGAAAGATGATTCAGAGGGAGACAAGTGAAGAGCAGATTACAATAGTCAAGATGGGAAATGACTAGTGAGTGGATGAGGGTCTTAGTGGTGTGTAGAAAGGAAGGGACACATTTTGCCAATGTTATAGAGAAAGAAACTGCCACTGCCAACTCTAGACTTCATCCATTCCACCCAGCCCTGTACGAGTGGTGCCGCCACATAGGGCGCAAAGAAATAGGCCTTGCCTCCCCCCCCCCCCCCAATGTTTCCTGCCCTTGCTCTGCTGCCACCTCTCATGTTTCCTTGAGAGCAGCTGAAGTGGCAGCAGCAGAGTGGACGTCCAATTCTAAAAAAATAAGCTGCAAGTCCTTCTGACTCCGTGCATGCATGGACCGGACCAACCATTCCAGCATGGAATCGGATCCTGGTGCTCCTCATTCTCTTGTCCACTACTTATGTGAATCTTTCCATACTCTAATCCCCAGTTTTGTGATGTTTTTTCATTGTAAGCTCTGATGAGCAGGGACTATGTCTTACATCTTTCTGTACAGCTCTGTGTACGCTGTGTAGCGTTATACAAATGATTAGTAGTAGTTAGTGGTAGGGAAGAAAATGGCTTATGTGCATGACATTTGTATGGTCAACTGCACAAAACGTCATATGCAAAGTACCTGGGCCATTTTATTGCACAGACTTTATGCTAATTCTCAAAGAGAAAGTTCCTAGGTGGTTTCTCTTTAAAAATGAATATAACATGTATGGATTGAAAGCATCAAATACTTTGCAACTATGTGCTAGGGCTATTTGAAAAAGACCTCTGCATACCACCTTCTAGTTGAAGTTTTGCACTAATAGATATAATGCTGAAAGAAATCTGTATTTCCAGATTTAAGATGACGAAAAACATGCCCAGAACACACATCTTGTTATTGACATTCATCGCGGGGACCTTGATTGGATTTTTGCTTTCAAAGTAGGTACAAATCTGCTTGGTTTTGAATCTGTGTTTGCACTGATAAATTCTCCATCATGCGGCATTTCTCATGCCTTCATTTCTGTTGGATTTGGATTTTACATGCTGTTTCCAAATCAGAGCTCAATATGAGTATCAGTCAGGTTTGCAAGTTATTTCCCTGTCTCAGAGTGCTTACAGTCTAAATTGTACCTGGAATGATGGGGGGTGAAGTGACTTGCCCAAGGTCACCAGGAGCTTTTATCCTTTTCTGCATACTATACTACTGTGTTTGTGTGTGTATTTATATCTGTGTTAGTAATCTGTGTATCTGATCATGAGAATGGGGGGGGGGGGTGTTTGACAGGTGAAATTCCGTGATTGCTATGTTACTGTAAATCAGTGTAACTTTTCTGCAGCTGATGGTATTCTTTTTCCCATAGGAATGACTGGCTTATTTGTGGGGGTGCAGGGATAAGTGAGAGGGCTTTATGTCTTTTCCATTTCCTATAATATAGAGAAAGTCCAGTAGTACAGCACAGAAACTACCCGAGATCACCTCCTCCCTTTGTGACTAAAGTAGCAGATTCCACTGATGCACCCCAACAGTCTTCATACGATTGGCTGGATCCTACCCACAGTCTCTGTAACTAGAGCTGCCTTCCACTATTCCTGCCTCCAGTACCCTCCATTGGCTGGATCCTATCCACAGTCTCTGTAAGTAGAGCTGCCTTCCACTATTCCTATTTCCACTATCCTCCCACTGGTTGGAGTCTACCCACAGTCTCTGTAACTACAGTAGAGCTGCCTTCCACAATCCCTACCTCCACTACCCTCCCATTGACTGGATCCTATCCACAGTCTATGTAACTAGAACTGCCTTCCACTCTTCCTGCCTCCAGTGCCCTCCCATTGGCTGTGTCCTACTCACAGTTTCTGCTGCTACTTAGGGTAGAAGCAGTAAAAGCAGTCTCAGTCACATGGAGGAAAAGATTAGAGAACTGTAGACACAGGAAGGAGGAAAGAGGACGTCAAAGGCAAGATGGAATAAATGGCTTTTGAGCACAGCTTTGAAATGGGGGAAAGGCAGTTTAGTGTGGAGTGTGAGAGGCAATGAGTTCCAGAGTGCGGGGCCAAGGAAGAAGAATGCAGAGTCACGGGTAAACTCAAGATGTGCTTGCGCGGCAAAGGGGAGGGAGAGACAGTTCACATGGATGGACCAGAGTAGGCATGGGGAAACGGAGGTGACTAAGATCTGCAAGATACTGAGGGGTACTGGTGTGAATGACCTTGTGAATAATGGTGAGTATTTTGTCTGTGTACCTGGATTTAAGGAGGAGCTAGTAGATGTATGAGCACAGGGGTAACATGATTGAACCGGGAGGAATGAGTGAGAATGCAAGTTGTAGTATTCTGGATAAGCTGTAATCGATGAAGCTGATATTGGGGCAAACCTGCAAGGATGATATTGTAATAATCAAGTCTGGACATAATGAGTGACAGTACAAGGGTGGTAAGAGATGAAGGAGAGAGGAAAGATCAGATGGCACAAATTTGGAAGAGGGAAACAAAGGAACAGTGGATGAGTGAGGAGATGTGCTGGTGGAAGATGAGGGAAGAGTCCAAAGTGACCCCAAGGTATCTGAGAGACGTTACAAGAGTTATAAGAGAAGCAGATAACTGATGAGCAATTGGGGGGCAGGGGTCACCAAAGGTGAACCAAATGGCAGTAGAGTTAGATGGGTTAATGTATAGGTAGTTGCTATTTAACCAGGAAGAAACACGAGAGAGGCAAGAGTCTAGTGAGGTGAGGTTAGGTGTGGAGGGGTTGGTGTGGAACAAGAGAATGATATCATCGGTATAGTAGTAACCTGAGACACTAAACTGCTGGATAATGAAGGCAAATGGAGCAAGGAAAATATTGAAGAGAAGGGGGGACAAAACAGAACCCTGGGGGACACCACAGGGAAGGGGGGTTACAGGGGAAGTGGTGGAGCTGATCTGGACAGAGAAAGTGTGAGCGGAGAAGAAGGAGCAAAACCAGTGGTGAACAGTTCCATGGATCCAAAGGTTATGGAGACAAGTGAGGAGTGTGGGGTGGTCAACCAAGTTGAAGGCAGAGGATAGATCCAGAGATACCGCAAGAGAGATTGCCCTTTTTGTGTAACTGACGAAACTCGTTCAGAAAGGAAAGGAGGATGGTTTTGGTGCTATATCCAGTTCTAAATCCAGATTGTCAGGGGTGAAGAGCAGAGGTGGTATTAAGATGAGCTGAAAGTTGCGAGACCAATTTTTCCAAGATTTTAGAAAGGAAAGGGAGATTAGAGACCGGGCACCAGTTTGCAAGAATGGAGGGGTCGAGAGATGGTTTCTTCAAAATGGGTCGGATGAACATGTGTTTCTAAGTGGTAGGGAAGAGAGCTGAGGATAAACTTGAGTTAACTATTTGAAGGATGAATGGGGAAAGGGTAAGAGTGGGCTTCAGTAGCCAAGAGGAAGGGATAGGATTCAGCGGGCAAGTCATTTTATGAAATGAGGTGAAGGCTTTAGTGAATTCAGTGGCTGTAATGAGCCAGAAGGAAGTGTGTGGAAAGGTTGGGGAAGGGGAGGGGGCAAAAGAGAAAGTGTGGGGAGTGTGGGGAGAGAGGTGAAGGGCAGGAGGAAAAGGTGGAATGTAGGGACTGTATTTTCTCAGAGAAAAAATAGCCAGAAGAGTCGGGTCTGGGGCCAATGGGAGAGGGGCAGGGGCTAGAGTGGAAGTCCAGGTTGATGATAGAGAGCAAAGTACTTGGTAGATCTGTCAGGAGGAGTTGGATGAGGTGGTGATTAAATCAGAATAGTATGATTGTTTAGCGGCGCGAATCATAGAGCGGTATTGATGCTGGCAAGAATGGAAGCAGGCGAGTGAGTCTGGAGAAGGGTGCTTGCGCCAGGCCCGCTCCACGTGACGGAGATGGGTGCGCTGCAGATAGAGTCCCAGATGATACCAAGGGTGACAGGAAGACGGGTGGGAGGAGGAAATAGGGCATAAAGGGGCTATTTGGTCTAGGATAGTGTACAGGTCCAAGTATCTAACTGGTCATTCACAGAAACAGAGGGGAAGTTTGATGGAAGGAGAGTGTCAGCAGAGGCAAACTGTTGAAGTGTCGATGGTGTGATATGATGCTTGAGATGGATGTGTGGTGTAGGAGGGACGCTGGATGAGGACAATGCAGAGGGGAAAGGGAAGATGAAAAATAGGCAGTAATGGTCTGACCAAGGCAGCAGAAGGGTAGAGTCGATAGATGGTGTAAATGGAGAGCTGGCTGGCGTGAGAATGAGTTCCAAGATATGGCCTGCAGCATGAGTGGGACAGGAAATGTGTTGGTGTAAAGACAGATTCTCTAACAAAGTTAAAAGTGCTTTGTCCCTGGGCCTAGAGGGCGAATCAGAATATGTTCTGAAGTCACCTAGGATCACCAGGTGGGGAGATATGAGAGAGACTTCAGAGTGAGAGTAAGAGTGCATCTTAGAGATCCTTGCGGAGAGAAGGTGGAACGTAGGGAAGGAGAAAATGAATTGGTGGGGAGGTACGCAGACAGAGCAGTAGGGATTCAGGGTATCGCAAAGGGGGATGAACCTCCATGAAAGGAAGGGAGGAACCGTGGAGGACCGCCATGCCCTCTCCACTCCGGCCTTGGTGGGATGTAAGGAAGGCAGAGTACCCGGGGGGGGGGGGGGGGAGGAAGCAATGCAAGAGGGCTTCCTCCCCTTCCCAGAGTCAGGCATCTAGTGAGTGTTGAAGTGTTAAGTCCTGGATAAGGTGCGCTTCAGAGCGAAGTGAAAGGCAGTTTAAAAGAGCTAAGGAGAGGAGAACAAGAGAGGTTGTTGAGCACTGCTTAGAGTGAGGATGGGGCAGAAGATTAGCCACATTGCAGGATAAGAGACCAGGCAGGGCTGACCATGGTGAGTCTGAATGCCGGCCCCACAAAACAGGAATAGTGGCCATGGCCAGTACAGCTACAGAGAGTAGGATCCAGAAGCATGTGTGTTGATAGATATATGACACTGTACAGATGAGGACTCAGCCTTGTCACCCCAAGGAGCATGTGCCACTCCTTGGGCGACGTACACGGCATGCACCGCTGTGGCGCTGAATGCCGCAATCACCGTGCTTTTATGTGCCTGGAGTACCTTCGTGGAACGTCACTTCCGGGAGGTGGGAGCTGGAGGATTGCAAACAGTGGGATGCCTGGAAGACCCTGAAGAATACAGACAGGCAGGTTACAGCAGTAATACATAGCATACCATGAGTACAGAACAGCAAAGATGTAGCAAAATCTATGTACCTTATTGGGAACCTGATGGGTGTTTGTGATCTGGACTGGCCACTATTGGAAACAGGATACTGGGCTTGATGGACCTTGGTCTGACCCGGTATGGATATTTTATATTCTTATGCTCCTTTTCACCTTCATCCTAGGCCCCCACATTGCAGAGTTTCCTTTCAAAGGCAAGAGGCTTTCCTCCTGTGCTTTTATGTCACAGAGGTATTTAGATGTCTTTTTTGAGTGGAGGCGTAGCCTGGTGGTTAGGATTAGAAAGACTGGGGATAGGGAAATACCTACAGCACCTGTTTTTAACTCACCTTCATCTACTGCTGGAAAGGTGTGAACTAAATACTACTAAATAAATAAAATCATATCTCCCCTGTCCTCCAAAGTATACATATTGATATCTTTAAGTCTGTCCCCATATGCCTTATGATGAAGACCATTGACTATTTTGGTAGCTGACCTCTGCAATGACTCCATCTTGTTTATATCCTTTTGAAGGTGCAGTCTCCAGAATTGCACACAATACTCCAAATGAGGTCGCACCAAAGACTTATACAGAGGCACCATCAGCGCCTTCTTCTTACTGGCCATTCCTCTCCCTATGCAACCAAGCATCCTTCTGGATTTCTGCTGTTGCTTTTTCTTCCTGTTTAGCCACCTTAAGATCATCAAAAACAATCACCCCCAGGTCCCGTTCTTCTTTTGTGGACAGAAGCACTTCACCACCCTATCTATACTAACCCACTCCCTTGGATTTTTGTAGCCCAAATACATGACCCTGCATCTTTTAGCATTAAAACTCAGCTGCCAAATTCTCAATCATTTCTCAAGCTTCACTAGATCCCTCCTCAAGTTATCTACTCCTTCCCAAGCGTCTATTGTATTGCAGGTTTTGGTATCATTCACATAAAGGCAAACCTTACACATGGTTTTGCATTTTCAGAATTACTTGTGTTGTTTATAATGGAAAAAGTTCCCACAGAGAAGCAGTTGCAAATCTCTAGTGGAAGTACCGGCTTAGCCGACGGGCCCCGGTCCCGCGGCTGCCTGATAACCGGGTTCCCGGGGCCCGGCCACGAGGCAGCCTGCTTCGCGGGGGTGAGGGTGGGGGGGGGGCGCAGTTGGGCTCGTGCCCTGGGGCCCCCTGCTCGTCCATGGCAGCCCAGTGATTGGCTGCTCAAGGTGTCGCTGGGGGCGGGGCAACACGAGCAAGGAGGGATCGCCGGTCGGCGATCTCCCTCTTCCTCCTTGCTCGCGGCTGGTTAAAGGTTGGTGCTGGGTGCTGCTCTGGCCTGGGGCGGGTTTCGGCCTCATTGGGTGGACGCGGGTTCCCGGGTCGTCGTTGGCCCTCAGGCAGGGCTCCGACTCCGGTCGCGCGGCATTGGCGGCTCCGTTTCAAAAAAAAAAGCACACACCTAGCCGCGCCGCGTGCGTCCTCGCTCCCGAGCACGTGGGGGTCCGTTTGCTGGCCCTGCCTGGTTGCGGTGGTGCGGTCCCACTTGCTCCTGGCAAAGGGGGAGCGTTTGGGTTTCTCTGGCCGGCCACCTCCTTTTCGCACGTTGTGCTCTGGGGGGGGGGGGCCAAATAGCAGGTTAAACAACTCAAAACACAAAAACAACAAAAAAAAAGAAACCAATCCATCTACGTGCAGGGGCCTCATACTGCAGGTGTTTAGGCTGCTGCAGGCCCCTTTGACCGGGCCAGCACTTATGACCCGACGGCTCCCAGCACGGGGGGCGGCCAAGGGACCGTGGGGCGGCGCTCGGGGACGGGGGGCTGTGCGGCGTGGGTCTATGCCCGTGGGCCGCGGCAGGGCGGCGCCCTCGGCTGCCTCGGCTTCCGGTACCCGTCCCGTGTCCCGGCAGGGACGTGGGTGCGGCCGGGGGGGGGGCGCTCGGGGGCGTGGGTCCACCAGTGGGTTCACCGTGCCCGTGACTCCGGCTGCGTCCGCCTCCGCGGGCGCTCTGACGCCTACGGCGAGCGTCTCGGGCAGGGATTGTGCGTTGGCGCCGCTCGGGGGGTCGGCGGAGCCGGGCTGCCCGGTCGGCACAGGGCCGGGGTCCCCTCGGGCCCCGGCGCCCGACCCGCCCTCTGAGACGGGGGGGGGATGGCTTTCGGTCTCGTCCCCTTCCCGGGTAGGTGTAGGGCCTGCACCCTCTTCCTTGGGTTCCCCTCCTCCTCCGGGGTTTTTCGGTCCGTCGGGCCCTTGGGCGTACGGGGCGGTCCCGTGGGGGGTTTGGGCCCCTGGGGGGGTGGCTGGGGAGGGTGGTTGGGGGAGGGGCGTGGTCTGGCGGGGGGCACTGCGGCATGGGAGGCGGGAGGGTTGGGGCCTTCGGCCCGTGCCTGGGGGGGCGGTCCCTCTACAGTTCTCAGTACCCCTGGGGCCCCGGCTGCTGGTTTTTCTTCCTTTTCTTCGAAGGTCCCGGGGTGTTCGACGCCAGCCCCTGCCAAGGCTGCTTCCGACAGGTCGGTGAGAGCGGGCCCTTCGGGTTCCCCATCGGCGTTGGTTGTCCCGGTCCCTGGCACGTCCACCGGAGGTGCTACGGTCGTCACTCCCGGGGGTACTGGTGAGTATACTGTCGGGGCGGGGGGTGGGCTTCTTGACTCCGTTCCGGGGCCCGAGGGGGGGGGCAGGGCGAAAGGGAAGCGTAAGCGGGCTCGTCGCTGTAGGCGAGCGTCCTCGTCCTCTTCTTCCTCGTCGTCATCCTCGGACACTTCGCACACCTCTGTTTCGGTGGCGGCGGATGGCGGTGCCGGGGGCGGGTCCTCCGTTATACGCTGCGCCGAGCTGTGGGAGTCGGTTCCGCGGAAGTTGCGCCGGCGGATCAAGTGGCGTAGATATATTGACATCTTCCGTTTGCTCGACAGCCGCAAGCGCTCCGGGGAGAGCCGTAAGAAGCGCAAGGAAGACGAGAAAGCGGGCCGGGTGCGCAAGGTCTCCCGCAACACCCTCAACTGGACCCGCGCATTTCTGCGTCTGGCGAGTGTCTGGGGGCATTACTTCCCGGGCAAGTACGGGACTTTACTGGCCTATGCCGACAACATATTGGCGGCGTCCCAGGCCCATGACGGGTGGGCCTGGTTGAATTATGACGAGGAGTTCCGGGACCAGATGGAGGAGAACAGTCTCTAGCATTGGGGGACAAAGGACATCAACCTGTGGTTGACCCAGATGTCCTCGAAGGGTAGGGGCGGTGGAGCCAGCACGGGGGGGAGCAAGGCGGGCTCGGCCCCGCCGCTGGTGGGGGGTCAGTCCTTTCGTGCCTCCGGTGCTGCTTTGCCACAGCCAAAGGCGGGGGTCCTCGGGGGGGATGTCTGCTGGCGCTTCAATAAGGCGTCCTGCCCCTTCCCGGACTGCAAATTTAAGCATGCTTGCTCCTTGTGTGGGGGGGCGCACGCGGCCACGAAGTGCAGCCGTAAGGGGGTTGCAGGGTCCCCTGCGGGGGGGAAGTGAGGCAGCGGTGGTCCTGGCGCGTACCCCAGTGCGGGTCGCGGTGATGCACCCGTGGTTGCTCGAGTACGGGCGTTCCCGCCGGGGTAGGTCGGCCGGGCTGATTCTAGGGGGGTTCACACGGGGTTTTCGCATTCCCGTGCGAGGGACATCTGCGTGGGGCGGGGCTCGCAACGCCGCCTCCGCTCGGCACCACGGGGATTTCGTACGCCGCCAAATCACTGAGGAGTGCGCGCTTGGCCGCGTGGCGGGTCCCTTTTCGGAGCCCCCCTTTTCCCCGTTTACGGTCTCGCCATTGGGTGTGGTTCCCAAGAAGGAGCCGGGCAAGTATCGGCTGATACACAACCTTTCTTGCCCTCCGGGCGGGTCGGTCAACGACCGCATCCCCCGTGAGCTCTGCATGGTGCATTACTCTTCTTTCGACGACGCCGTCTCCCTAGTCCGGCAGTGCGGGCCGGGGGCCCTCCTGGCCAAGGTGGACATCGAATCGGCTTTCCGCCTGTTGCCGGTTCATCCCTCGGCTTTCCCGTTGCTCGGCTTCTGCTTCGAGGCGCGGTACTATTTTGATAAGTGCATGCCCATGGGCTGTGCGATCTCTTGCGCGTACTTTGAGGCCTTCAGTACCTTCTTGCACTGGGTTGTGGAGCGGCAGTCGGGATTCTCCAGTGTTGTGCACTATCTGAACGATTTTCTCTTCGTTGGTCCCGAGGGGGCCCCGACGTGTCCCGCGCTGTTGAGCACCTTCCTGCGTGTGGCTGCCGCCTTTGGCATTCCGGTAGCGGCCGATAAGACGGTTGGGCCGGTTACTTGCCTCACCTTTCTCGGCATTGAGATCGACATGGTGGCTATGGTTGTCCGCCTGCCGGCGCTGAAGGTTCAGCGCCTCTGCGTGCTGGTGGCCTCCGTCTGCTCTGCTTCCAAGATTTCACTCCGTGTCTTGCAGTCGTTGGTTGGGCATCTCAATTTTGCTTGCCGTGTCCTTCCTATGGGGCGCCCCTTTACGAGGCGCCTGTCCTTGTCTATGGCGGGGCTGCGGCGTCCGCATCACCGGATCAGGGTTTCCTTGGGGATGCGTGAGGATCTGCGGGTTTGGGATGCGTTCCTGGCTGGCTTCAACGGGTGTGCCGTCCTTCAGTTGCCTGAGCTATCAAATCTCGGCCTGCAGTTGTACACCGACGCGGCGGGCGGTTCTGGTTTCGCTGCCTTTTGTCACGGTGCCTGGTGTGCGGAGCCTTGGCCCGCGGACTGGGTGCGTTCCGGTTTGACGCGGAATATCACCTTCTTGGAGCTATTCCCAATCGTGGTTTCATTGTGGGTCTGGCCGGACCGGTTGCGCGATCGGCGTGTCGTCTTCTGGTGTGATAACGCTGCGGTCGTGGAGGTCCTGAATCGTCATGCTCCTCGGTGCCCTTGGGTGGCTTCCTTGATGAGGGTTTTTGTGCTGGCCTGCTTGCGACTGAATGTCTCCGCTCGGGCTCGACATGTGTCGGGCTCCCGGAATTCAATCGCTGACACTTTATCCCATTTTCAGCGGGCACAGTTTCGGCAGCTGGCTCCTGGGGTGGACGAGCTCCCCTCACGGGTCCCGGAGCATCTCTGGACGATTGGGACCCAGACCTAATGGTCCTACTGGCGGCATCGGTGGCTCGCAGTACCTGGACGTCTTATTGCTGAGGCTACTCGCAGGTGAGTGCGTTTCTGAGCGCGCGGGGCTGGTCTGGGGGGGCGGTGTCCGAGGGCGCGGTCGGCCGTTTTGTGCTGTGGGCGAAGAAGGAGGGGTGGGCCCGGTCGGCGGTCTCCGGGGCGCTTGCGGGCTTCTCCTTCTTTTCTAAGGCGGCTGGTTGGGGAAATCCACGCGTCTCATTCTTAGTCGGGCGGTTGCTCGCGGGGTGGGCCCACGTGCAGCCGGGGCCGCGGGACTGGCGCCTCCCGGTAACGCACGAGCTCCTGTTGCGGATCTGCGAGGTTTTGCCATGGGTGGCCGCCTTGGGTTTCGAGGCAGTACTGTTTCACGCGCTGTTTACCTCGGCTTTTTTCGGTGCCTTCCGTGTCTCCGAGCTGGTCCCTCGGTCGGCGAGGCCAGGGGTTTTCGGGGGGCTGGCAGTGGGGCAATGTCCGGGTGGACCACACGCGTGTTCAGATTTTCCTGTCACGGTCCAAGACAGACCAGTCTGGGAAAGGGGGTTGGGTCCTGCTGCGCGCCATCCCTCCCTTGTTGTCCTGTCCTGTTCGGGCTCTGCGTACGTACATGCGGCAGCGGCCGGTGGCGCGCGGTCAGTTCTTCATTCATGCGGACGGCAAGCTGGTGACGCAGTTCCAGTTCACGGCTGTGCTACGCCTGGCCCTCCGTGCTTTGGGCCATCCCGAGCGGAGTTACGCTTCGCACTCCTTTCGGATCGGGGCAGCGACTAGCGCGGCGGCTGCGGGGTTGGACCCGCGGGTAATTCAGCGCATCGGCCGTTGGCGATCCAGTGCTTATGCTGGGTACGTTCACCGGTCGGCGGATGGCGGTGCGGCGTAGTGGGGTGCGGTGCCGTGGTGGTCGGCTGCCCGCGGTTGGGCGGGGGGGCGGGGGGTACTAATCTTTTGCTTCCTGTTGCAGAATTGCTTGCTGGTGGCAGTCCGCTCTTTTCTGCTTTCAGATGGTGTGGCTGCTGGTGTCTGGTGGATTATCAGGCACTCATTTGTCTACTGGGCGGAGCGTCGCACGGCGGTTCGGCCGCTGGGCGCTCACCTGGGCCTCGCCGGGGCCGGCATGCGGCTGTGCTGGATGGGCCACCGCGGCATGCATTGGGATCAGCTTCTTGATTATGTTCGAGTGGAACTTGGATGCCGGCAGCGGCCAGTCAGGCTGCTGTTACACCTGGGTGGCAATGACATTGCCGGTTGGGCTTGCCGGCAACTCATCGGGACTGTTCAGAGTGACATTGCCCTGTTGCGGAGTGTTCTCCCTGGGGTGGCCATTATCTGGTCGGACATTATGCCCCACCCGGCTTGCTGGGCCCAGCGGCGTTGGTCGAGGGGTTTGTGTAAGATCAACCGCCAACTTGGGCGCTGGGTGCAGCAGACGGGCGGGATCCAGGTTCGGCACCCTTGGGCGGACGTTACTTGTGCCGGTTTGTACCGGCTTGATGGGGGTTCACCTCGCACCAGTGGGGCAGGACCTCCTATTAAACGATTGGCAGGAGGCGCTAGAGTCATGGTGCAGGTCGCAGCTTTCGGTGGTGGGGGCGGCGCTAGGATAGCGTGCTACCTAGCGCCGGTGGCGGGGTGGCGAGCTGGTGCTCACGGACCCGGCGGCTCATTTCAGCTGGAGGCCGCTTTCCATGTGAGCGGCGCGGCTATTCAGGTTGGGGGAGACGGCCCGGCTGGGGTCTCTACCCGGAAATGGCAACCCCTTCAGCCGGCCTTTGCTATCATGGCGAGGCGGGCGCGAAGGGGTAACGGGGGGGGGTGGGTTGGATGTTGCTCCACTTTGCTTTAAACGGCTGGTGGGGGGCATCATCCGGATGACGGGTGGGGGGGGGCATTCTTCTGTTATGCTTTGGTTTGCGGAGTTGGCCCATGTTGGGCCGGTGTTCTTACTGTTAATAAAAGCTGCGACCAGCATTTGCACCAATATCCGACGTCTGTGTGCTTTGTCAATGGTTGAGGGGGGGGTGTTTATTGGGCAGGTGTTGGAAAGGGGTTGAGGGGTGATGGGGGGGGGATTTGGCCCATGCCGAGTAGGGCATCCGGATACCTCGGTTAGTACCGGCTTAGCCGACGGGCCCCGGTCCCGCGGCTGCCTGATAACCGGGTTCCCGGGGCTCGGCCACAAGGCAGCCTGCTTCGCGGGGGTGAGGGTGGGGGGGGGCGCAGTTGGGCTCGTGCCCTGGGGCCCCCTGCTCGTCCATGGCAGCCCAGTGATTGGCTACTCAAGGTGTCACTGGGGGCGGGGCAACGCGAGCAAGGAGGGATCGCCGGTCGGCGATCTCCCTCTTCCTCCTTGCTCACGGCTGATTAAAGGTTCCCTCCCTCCCTCCCTTGTTTTCGGCAGGGAAAGGGGGAGGTAGGATTTTGTCGCAGCTGGTGGGGGGGGCGGGACTAGGTGGGGGCCTCTTGCGGGCCGTGCGAGCGGGGTGGCGAGCTGGTGCTCACGGACCCGGCGGCTCATTTCAGCTGGAGGCCGCTTTCCATGTGAGCGGCGCGGCTATTCAGGTTGGGGGAGACGGCCCGGCTGGGGTCTCTACCCGGAAATGGCAACCCCTTCAGCCGGCCTTTGCTATCATGGCGAGGCGGGCGCGAAGGGGTAACGGGGGGGGGGGTTGGATGGTGCTCCACTTTGCTTTAAACGGCTGGTGGGGGGCATCATCCGGATGACGGGTGGGGGGGGGCATTCTTCTGTTATGCTTTGGTTTGCGGAGTTGGCCCATGTTGGGCCGGTGTTCTTACTGTTAATAAAAGCTGCGACCAGCATTTTCACCAATATCCGACGTCTGTGTGCTTTGTCAATGGTTGAGGGGGGGGGTGTTTATTGGACGGGTGTTGGAAAGGGGTTGGGGGGTGATAGGGGGGGGGGTTGGCCCATGCCGAGTAGGGCATCCGGATACCTCGGTTATTAGTTTCTTGGGCAGGTTTGAAAGGCAGAGTTAAGCTTATACTTTGGGAACTGTTGAAAGTACCTATGGACTTTGCACCTGCCTGCAAAGTTTTGCAACATGTCCTCCTAATGCACAAAAAAGCCAAGCTGCTTTATGTCCCTTTTTTGGGTGTGTCTCAGTAATTATCATCATTCTACAGCACTGTCATAAACATGATTATTTTTTATAGGGTAAATGGTTAAATGAACAAAGTTAAACAAGGAAGAACAAAGGACAAAGTGGAGTTCCAGATACCTGAAATCCAGCTACAGTCAATGTTCCGTCTAATTTTCTGTAGGCTGTGTGCTCATAAAATATCAGCTGTGCAGCTTTTGAAGGAAGGTTAAATTTTTGTGCGCCACATAACGACACTCAGAGTTATATACTTTAAAATTTGACTACACGTCAGAATACAGTATGTACACCACATTGATTGCACTAGAAAATATTGTAGAACTTGTGAAAAACCATAAATACACAACTTTTCAATTTTAAGAACGTCTGTGTTGTTTTCTATCAGAATCAGAACCGTGATTTTTGTGCGCTCTGTTGTAAAGTATGTGCGCTCACTCGGCGAGGTGTCTGCGCGCGCACACGCGCACAGCTTAGAGGGAACAGTGGCTACAGTACAATTAATCATAACCATAATCATAAGATGGTGCCATGTCTCCGCCCCTCTATCACCCTGTAGTTAATTGCCTGACCTCAGATATTCTGTTGTGTGCAGGGTGGGATCTGTAGCAAGGAATAAATGCGCTGTACATCCCGTCACCATGTTCACTTCCTCTAAAGGCTGCTTATTACCACGAGTATTTCTTTATTTAGAAGGTATTTGGTATACCGACATTCAAAGTAATATTTCAGCATGGCAGTTAGGTAGTATTGAGACATTACAACTGATAACACAAAACAAGAGTAAAAACATCAAATGAAAATCTACAAAAGGGAGGGGAAGCGAATAGCACTACCCAGAGCTCGTTGCTGATTGTGAAGGGGCCCCCGTAACAGTCCAAGCTTCAGGGCCCCAAAAATGTAGGTCTGCCACTGCATATACCTGAATAATGGTTGTGCTGATGGGCATTCCCCATATACAAATAGACATTAAGAGGATCATTCCAGAAAACAAATAAGCCGGTTAGGGAGGCACCAAGCTGTAGGCTGCAGGGAGCACCAGAACCCTAGCACCGACCCTGGATTATAGCCTTTCATACACAAAATTACACACAAATAAACTCAAAAATTCTGTTAAAAAATACTACAAACCTATCTTCCTCCCACGTAACAGATCGTCCTGCCACAGTCAAAACTAGCCATTTTTCACATGTTGATGACTTTGTAAGAATGGATATTTTAGAAACATTTTTTATTTAAACATTTATATCTTATTACATACATAATATTACAGAAAAGATATCCCAAACATTCGGAACATCATCACTAATAATAGACTAAGAAAAAAAGAAAATAAACAACTAGCCCACATTAGAGAGAATAGTACCATAATCCACATACCGCAGAAGTAAAACATATCCTAGCAAGAGCTCTGGCAGTTTATACCGTAAAAGAACTCAAATTATAAACCAACCTTAGGATCAGTAGGAAGCAAACAAAAATTAATTGACCCTGAAAGAAATTTTCCAACTTCATAGATTCAAGAAAAACCTACTGACTTCCTTGATGTGTCGCCGAGCATTTACATAGAAACATGAAGAAGAACCCTAGTCTTCAGTGTTAGAACGCCTTCCTCCTCAATTGAGTTACTCTGGAGTTATCTGGAAACACATTAAGTGCAAGAGTGGTTTATCGAATGACATTACTGTGCATTGATTACTGTTTTGTCTTTCACCCCCACAATTTCCTATCCCTTTCCACTACCTCTCAACCATTCCCAGCCCTGGAGGTCCTTCAAACTATCTCACCCATGCAATCTCTTACTCAGATCACAACCTCCCCTTGGATCTGAACACAAACCCCTCGATCACAATCCCCACTCAATTCAATACTTGACCCTTCCCAATGACATGACTCTGCCCCCTCCCCCCTTGGCACATACTCAGAGTATCCTTGATAATCTAATGGATGGGGAAGGCGTGACCCTGCTCTGCTCTTGCCCTGTTGTTGAGCAGATTCAAAATGATGACTCTGAATCCTAGAAGTAGTCCAAAGGTACTACCACTACCAAATAAGGTACCTTGACCTATGGCTATAGTACTGCAAAGTTTATTGGGGAGAAGTTGTGGTTAAGGGAATTGGGTCCAGGGAGGGTTGTGATCAGAGTTGGGGAGGTTGTGATTGGGTTCAGGGGCTGGGTGCTCAGTGCTTGGTGCTACTGGAGGGTTCTTCACTTTGGTTGGGACAGTAGTCATGCTGTTTGACTGCAGGTGCATTAAATGTACCTTTGATTTTGGAAGCCATAAATGTGTTGTAATGCACCATCTGCTGTCAGCACTAAGCCTTGTCTCTGCCAACAACCCACCCTATTTCCCATGCCAGCCTGGGCTGAATAGTCAATGTGAGATTTGTATTGCATGATTGTTATTAGCATGCGGTGGTTGTTAGATTGGGCTGTGCTCATAGTTAGCATGTGCTAACACCTGCCCTAACTACTTAACACACTTCAGTAAATGTCCCCCTTATCTGTTAAGGGGTACACGAAATGGCTTTGTTACTAAGAAAGTAATAGACATTTGGGACAGACTGATGTGGTTCAAAGTGTGAAATAATTTTATTTATTTATTTTATTACACAGGTGGCCAGAAGTTCAATTTCCAAGATGGGGGTCAGTATACTTTCTCAATATACTCAAATACACTTAGGACCAGATTTCTAGATCAGCAAAAACTCCCACAAAAATGTTTTTTTCCTACATCTTTTAATGTCCACAGACTTTTCATTCCAGTTTTAACCTTACAACCCGGTATCAGTTTAGAATGTAAGCTGTCTCTCAGCCAAGGACTTAACTGCTGAACTTAAAGCAAAATTCACAGTGAATGGGGAGTTTTGTAATGCTTTATGTAAAACTCTCATTAAGCAGACTAAATTCTGGAATTCACTTTTGCATTTCTTCACTATATAGGAAAGGAGCCCCATGTCACACAGGATAAAGGTTTTGCAAGAAACAAAACACACTGTAGAATCTCTACGGATAGAATTTCCATGTAAAAAGGGGAAGACAATTGAAGTGGGAGTGTCCTACTGTCTGCCTGGCCAGAAGAACTGATGGATGATCAAATGTTAAAAGAAATCAGGGAAGCTAACAAAAGTTACAACACAGAATAATGGGTGATTCCAATTACCCCGGTATCGACTGGGTCAATGTCACAGCAAGACATACTAAGGAGATAAAGTTTCTAAATGAAATAAATGACTGCTTCTTGGAGCAGCTGGTTCATGACCCAACAAACAGGGATGCCATTTTTGACTTAGTCCTTAGCAAAACACAGGATCTGGTGCAAAAGAACAGTGTTAGGGCCACTTGGCAACAGTGATCATAGCATGATCGCATTTGATTTAATAAATGGAGAGAGGATGGCAAGAGAATCCACGGTACAACCTTTTAATTTTCAAAAAGGAGACTATAATAAAATGGAAAAAATAGTTAAGAAAAAATTTAAAGGAGCAGCTGCAAAGGTTAAAGATTTACATCAAGCCTGGGCGTTGTTTAAAAATATTTTCTTGGAAGCCCAGAGCAAATGTATTCCACACTTTAAGAAAGGTAAAAGGAAGGCCAAAACCTGCCAGCATGGTTTAAAGGTGAGGTCAGAGAGGCTGTTGTAGCCAAAAAAGCTTCATTCAGGAAATGGAAAAAGCAGCAAAATGAGGATAACAACTTAAGCATTGACAAGTTAGATACAAGGCATTGATAAGGCAGGCAAAACGAGAATATGAAAAAAAGCTTGCCATGGAAGCAGAATCACATAATAAGAACTTTTTCAAGTACATTCACAGAAGGAAACCTGTGAAAGAGTCAGCTGGACCATTAGATGGCGCTAAGGGAGGACAAGGCCATAGCCTTGAGATTGAAAGAATGCTTTGGTCTTTACTGAAGAAAAGGTAGGGAAGTTACTCATGCCCGAAATGGTATTTAAAGGTGACATATCAGAAGAATTGAAACAAATTTTGATAAACTAGGAAAATGTATTTTACAACTATTTGATAAACTAAAGAGTAGCAAATCACCTGGACCAGATGATCTGAACCAAGAGTGCTGAAAGAACTGAAATATGATATTGCAGACCTACTATTAGTAATCTGTGAACTATCATTAAAATCATCTGTAGCATCCGAAGATTGGAGATAGGCCAATGTAATGCCAATTTTTAAAAAGAGTTCCATGGGTAATCTGAGAAACTACAGACCGGTGAGCCTGAAATCAGTACCGGGCAAAATGGTAGAAACAATTATAAAGAATAAAATTACTGAACATGTAGATAATCATGGTTTAATGGTATCCTTCAATCCCCTTTACCATTTTGGTGGCTCTTCTCTGTGCCTTTTCTAATAACGCTATAGTCTTTTTAAGATACGGCGACCATAATTGCACACAATATGCACCATGGAACGATACAGAGGCATTATAATATCCTTTGTTTTATTCTCCATTCCTTTCCTTATGACACCTAGCATTCTATTTGCTCTCTTGGCCGCCGCTGCTCATTGGGCGGAGGGTTTTAACATGTTATCTACGATGACACCTACATTTTTTTCTTGGGTGGTGGTTCCTAATGTGGAACCTTGCATTGTGTAAGCATAGTTTGGGTTTTTCTTTCTTAGGTGCATAACTTTGCACTTGTCCACATTAAATTTCACCTGCCATCTGGATGCCCAGTCTTCCAATTTATCAAGATCCTCTTGCAATTTTACACAATCCGCATGGGTTTTAACATCTTTGAATAGTTTTATTTCATCTGCAAATTTGATAACCTCACTCGTTATTCCCTTTTCCAGGTCATTTATGAATATGTTAAAAAGCAGCAGACCCAGCACAGATCCCTGGGGTACTCCACTATTCACCTTTCTCCATGGGGAAAATTGTCCATTTAGTCCTACCCTCTGCTTTCTATCTTTTAACCAGTTCCTGATTCACAATAATAAGCTGCCTCCTATCCCATTACTTTTTTATTTTGCCAAATGTGTCTCTTATGAGGGACCTTATCAAAGGCTTTCTGAAAGTCTAGATACACTATATCAACCAACTCACCTTTATCTACCTGTTTATTGACATCTTCAAAAAAACATAACAGATTAGTAAGAAAAGACCTTCCTTTGCTAAGGCCATGTTGGCTGTCTCCCATTAAGCTATGATTATCTACATGTTCAGTAATTTTGTT
Source organism: Ichthyophis bannanicus (assembly GCA_033557465.1). Taxonomy (NCBI): domain Eukaryota; kingdom Metazoa; phylum Chordata; class Amphibia; order Gymnophiona; family Ichthyophiidae; genus Ichthyophis; species Ichthyophis bannanicus. The sequence continues at coordinate 57,669,405 of CM066051.1, read as the reverse complement.
CTTTATGATAGTTTCTACCATTTTTCCCAGTACTGATTTCAGGCTCACTGGTTTGTAGTTTCCTGGATCACTTCTGGAACCCTTTTTAAAAATTGGCGTTACATTGGTCATCCTCCAATCTTCAGGTATTACAGATGATTTTAATGATAGTTCACAGATTACTAATAGTAGGTCTGCAATCTCATATTTCAGTTCTTTCAATACCCTCAAATGTATGCCATCTAGTCCAGATGATTTGCTACTCTTCAGTTTATCAAATAGTTGTAATACATCTTCTCAGTGTATCAATATTTCTTTTAATTCTTCCGCAGCATCACCTTTAAATACCATTTCAGTCATGGGTAACATCCCTATATCTTCCTCAGTAAAGACCGAAGCTGAAAAAGAGCAAACCACTCATGAATGCAGCAAAATATGACCTTGAGAATATACCACTGGAATTTAAAGACTGCCTGCAAAATCGATTTGCTGCTTTAGATACAAATGATAGAGTTCCAGAAGAGTTATGGAATGACATCAAGAAGGTTGTGTTGGAAGAAAGCGAGAAGTCTCTACAAAAGGTAAAAAAAAAAAAACGGCCAAAATGGATGACGGAAGAAACTCTGAAAATTGCCCAGAAACGCAGAGAAGCTAAAGCCAGAGGAGAAAGAAAGACAATCACAGAACTCAACAGAGATTTCCAACGTGCAGCAAGACAGGACAAGGAAAAGTACTACAATGACGCATGCAAGGAAATAGAAGCAGAAACTATTAGAGGAAGAACAAGATCAGCTTTCCTAAAGCTACGAGAGTTAAAGAAAAAGTTCCAGCCTCAAATTGGAATGTTACAAGATGCTCAAGGTTCTATGTTGAATGATGCTGAGAAGATCAAGAAAAGATGGAAGGAATATACAGAGTTTTTATATGCTAAAGATCAAGTGGACCAACAGCCGTTTCAACCTGTACCTTCTGATCTGGAACCATTGGTGATGAAAGAAGTAACTCTGGTAACCCGGAAGCCCTCCTCGCCTCCTTCCCCAGCATTAACACCCACCCCAAGTACTTCGCCCCCCCCCCTCCCCCAACAAATTCACAAACAACTGTATTTGGTACAAACATTTTGGTCGCAGCTTTATTTACAACCTGTAAACCGACCCAACCAGGGCCTGAATAACAATTGAACATAACCCAGCCCCGCACCCCTTTACCGGAGGATGCCCCCCCACCCGCCATCTTAGTAGCAAGGCGGAGCATCCTCCTCCCCCCCAAACCTCGCCGCCTGCCTCGCCATCCTAGTAGCAAAGGCCGGCTCCCACCCCCCCCGCTACCGGGTCGAGACCCCCAACCGGGCTGTCTCGTCCCACCCCGAGGAGCACTTCGCCCCCACTGCTCGTAACCAGGTCAAGCCCGCGCCGCTCCTGCGAGCGCTGGCTCTGTACCCCCAACCCCACCAGCTGCGACAACCCCGAAACCACCACCAAAAGGGGCGGGCGGGCAGGAACGCGACCGCTTCCTGAGGAGCCGCGGCCAGAAGGAGACGGCCACGCGGCTCCTCACGGACACAGCGCAGCCCCCCCACCGACAGCCGGCCAATGAAATCGCTCCGACGGTGTGACGGAGCGATTTCAAAAGCCGCGCACAGCCGTCTCGCACACAACCCTCCCCCCCCCCCCTTCCATCAGCATGCTGGAGGCCGAGGCCGGGCCCGGGCCCAGGTTACTGACGGCCGCGGGACCCGGCCCGCGGCCTCGAGCATAAGTTGAAGCAGCATTGAAAGCCTTATCAAAGAACAAAGCACCAGGCATTGATTGCATTCCCATAGAAGTATTACAGCAATCTGATGCAGCTGTTACCGTACTTACAAGGCTCTGCCAAGAAATATGGAAGACAGCATCATGGCCAACTGAATGGAAAAGATCTGTGTTTATACCAGTACTAAAGAAAGGTGATCCAACTGACTGTGGAAATTATTGCACAATCGCTCTGATCCCACATGCCAGCAAAATTCTACTGAAGATTATTCAAAAGAGACTACAATCATACCTAGAACGAGAACTACCTGAAGTGCAAGCAGGGTTCAGAAAAGGGCGAGGAACGAGAGACATCATTGCGGATGTGAGATGGATCCTTGAAAAGACTAAAGAATACCAAAAGGATATCTATTTGTGCTTTATCGACTATAGCAAAGCTTTTGACTGTGTAAACCATGAGAAACTCTGGGCCACATTAAGAAGCATGGGTATACCAGAACACCTGATCGTTCTTTTGCACAATCTGTACATTGATCAAGAAGCAACAGTTCGAACGGAACAAGGAGAAACAGAATGGTTTAAAATAAGCAAAGGTGTAAGACAAGGCTGCATACTTTCCCCCTACCTATTTAATTTATATGCAGAACAAATCATCAGAGAAGCAGGATTGTATGAAGACAACAGAGGTGTGAAGATTGGTGGAAGACTCATCAACAACCTTCGCTATGCTGATGATACCACATTACTGGCGGAAAGTGAAGATGATCTGAAACATTTGCTTCTCACAATCAAAGAACATAGTCTCAAAATGGGCCTGCACCTTAATGTAAAGAAGACAAAGATCATGACAACTGGCATAATCAACAGGTTCATCGTCGAAGGAGAAGAAATTGAAATCGTGAATAACTTTAACCTACTTGGATCAACTATCAATAAAGAAGCAACAAGCAGTCAAGAAATCAGACGACGCATTGCTCTTGGCAGAATGGCTATGAAAGACCTAGATAAGATTCTCAAGAGCAGAGATGTCTCTCTCCATACAAAGATTCGACTTGTTCAAGCCATGGTATTTTCAATAACATCATATGGATGTGAAAGCTGGACAGTGAAAAAGATAGACAGGAAGAAAATTGATGTCTTTGAATTATGGTGCTGGCGGCGAATACTGTGTATACCATGGACTGCCCGAAGAACAAACCAGTCTGTACTAGAGGAGATCAAACCTAAGCTTTCTTTAGAAGCTCAGATGACAAGACTTCGACTTTCATACTTTGGACACATCATGCGGAGAGAGAGATCATTAGAGAAAGACATCATGCTTGGCAAGATAGGTCAACGCAAAAGAGGAAGGCCAGCAATGAGATGGATCGATACAATAACAGCAGCTACGGGTACCAGTCTGTCAACAATGAGCCGCCTGACTGAAGATCGAATACAATTTAGGATAGCTATCCAGAGGGTCGCCATGAGTCGACTCCGACTCGATGGCACTTAACAACAACAAAGACCGAAGCAAAGAATTCATTCAGTCTGTCTGCTATGGCCTTGTCCTCTCTTAGTGCCCCTTTTACCCCTCTATTATCTAATGGTCCAACTGACTCTCTCACAGGATTTTTGCTACAAATGTACTTGAAAAAGTCTTTATTATGCATGTTTGTTTCCACAGCAAGCTTCTTCTCAAATTCTCTCTTTGTCTGCCTTATCAATGCCTTGCATCTAATTTGCCAGTGCTTGTGTTCTTTCCAGTTTTTGTCATTTGGCTCCTTTTTACATTTCCTGAAAGATACTTTTTTGGCAACAGCCGCCTCTCTGACCTCACCTTTAAACCATGCTGACAGTTTTTTGGACTTCCTTCCACTTTTCTTAAAGTGTGGAAAACAGTTGGTCTGGGCTTCCAAGATAGTATTTTTAAACAACACCCAAACTTGATGTAAATCTTTAACCTTTGCAACTACTCCTTTTAGTTTTTTCTTAACTATTTTCCACAGTTTATCATAGTCTCCCTTTTGAAAGTTAAAAGTAGTACTGTGAATTTCCTTACCCTCCCTCCTCCATTTATTAATCAAACGTGATCATGCTATGATCACTATAGCTAAGTTGCCCCAACACCCTTATCTCTTGCACCGGATCTTGTGTTCCACTAAAGATTAGATCCAAAATGGCTTCCCCTCTCGTTGGTTCATGAACCAGCTGCTCCAAAAAGCAGTCATTTATTTCAACTAGAAACTTTATCTCCCTAGCATGTCCTGCCGTGACACTGACCCAGTCGATACCGGGGTAATTGAAATCACCCATTATTATTACTGTGCTGTAACGTTTGTTAGCTTCCCTGATTTCTTTGAGCATTTCATCATCTATTTGTTCATTCTGGCCAGGCGGTCGATAGTACACCCCCACTGCCATCGCCTTCCCCTTCCCCTTTTTACATGGCATTTCAATCCAGAGAGATTCTACTGTGAATTTTGTTTCCTGCAAAATTGTAATCCTTTGTGACTCAATACTTTTTCTAACATAGTGTGCAACCCCTCCACCAATTTGATCTGCTCAGTCATTATGATATAGTTTGTACCCAGGTATCACTGTGTCCCATGGGTTGTCCTCCTTTCTCTGAGATACCAATCATATCTAACCTCTCATTTAGTGCTATATATTCTAACTCTCCCATCTTATTTTTTAGACTTCTAGCATTTGCGTACAAGCATTTTAGAGGCTGTATTTTATTCATATTAATATGGCTAATCGGTAGGCGGGGGTAATTTGGACTCTTTAAGCTCTATCTGCTCTGTACTCAAGGGCATTTGGGCTACTTTTGTCTTTATTGGAAACTCTCTGCTGATATGTCATAATGAACTGAGTGAAACAGGTAAATGTAGATCAGTTGTTTACGCCATCAAAAAGTAGGAAGACTAGGAGACCCGCAATGAAGCTACAATGTAACCCATTTAACACTAAAAAAAGAAAATACTTTTGTAATCAAACTCTGGAGTTCATTACCAGAGGATGTAGTAAAAGCTGTTAGTTTTGCTGGGTTTAAAATCGATTTGGGCAAGTTCCTGGAAGAGAGCTCCATAAACCATTATTAAAGAGGACCCAGGAAATCCATTGCTTATCCCAGGACAAGCACTAATCGAACCTCTGTACCTTTTTTGGAACCTGCCAGGTACCTGTGACCTGGATTGGCCACTGCTGGAAAAAGGATACTGGGCTTGAGGGACGTTTCTTATGTCCTTATGAGCCTATAAACGTTTGGCAGACTTAATTTTAATTTAAGTGCAAACTTCATTGAGCAGAAAAAAAATGCTTGATTTTTAAATTATAGATAGGAAATTTGCATAAGGGAGGGGTTTCACCACAGTCCTTAATCTGCTAGGTGGGGTTTTTATCACCTTTGCTTGTCATCAAGGTGTTTCTTTTTTAAAGGCTTTGTTCCAAAGTTTATAGAAAAATATTTCAGAGAAAAATATTTTCTGAAAATGTATCTATCAAAGGAAAAAGTGATATTTAAAGGTTTGCAAGTCCATGTCTTTTCGCAGTTTGGAAATTGAGAATATACTACCTAAGTAGTTAATTTTTTGGATCTTCTCCAGATGAAACAATATCCATATGCAAACTCTTTGTAAGCAAACATTTGAAATATTTCCGTCACTGAAGATACGATAGAGATGCTAGGTTCCACATTGGGAACCACCACCCAGGAAAAAGATTTAGGCGTCATCGTTAAAACCCTACACCCAGTGTGCAGCGGCAGCCAAGAGAGCAAATAGAATGCTAGGTATCATAAGGAAAGGAATGGAAAATAAAACAAAAGATATTATAATGCCTCTATATCGTTCCATGGTGCGACCGCACCTTGAATATTGTGTGCAATTCTGGTCACTGTATCTTAAAAAGGATATAGCGTTATTAGAAAAGGTACAGAGAAGGGCTACCAAAATGGTAAAGGGGATGGAAGGATATCCCTATGAGGAGAGGCTAAAAAGATAAGGGCTCTTCAACCTGGAAAAGAGACGGCTGAGGGGAGATATGATAGAAGTCTATAAATTAATGAACGGAGTGGAACGGGTAAACGTAGATCGATTGTTTACATTATCAGAATATAGAAAGACTAGGGGACATGCAATGAAGCTACAGGGTAACCTATTTAAGACTAATAAGAGAAAATATTTTTTCACTCAACGTGTAATCAAACTCTGGAATTTGTTACTGGAGGATACAGTAAAAGCTGTTAGTGTAGCTGGGTTTAAAAAAGGTTTGGAGGAAAAATCTTCATCTCTTTTAAATTTATTGACTTTTTTATTTTTTACTTCCTTTTTAAAATGCTGAATATTCTTCTCATAATCTTTTTGAACTTTATCAAAGTTACTGTCACACCCTTTCAATACAGTTAATTTTTCATCTACCTTTGCTTTGAGTATTTCTGACTTCTTATTGGCTGTATTAATCAGCAAAATCATCAAGTCCATTGAACATTTGTTCAGAATAGCATTCCAACATTTTACAAACCCATCTTCATCTTTCACGATTCAAGACTTCAAGCCTCACTTTTACACGGTGTGCAATCAATGGAGGTAGTTTTTTTTTTGTTTTTTTTTTTAATTTTAAACCATTTGGCATCAGATATGTTTTCAAATTCGTATATTATACCATCACACTTTTAACAGATTCTGTAATCTGGAACTGTACCGGCTTTTCCAGTAGTGTCTTTTTTAAGCCACTACATTTTGTTTTTAAATACCTTTTGAGTAGTGACTCCCATTTTGGTGGGCATTTTACACTTGTTATTTGGAACTGAACCGGCATTTTCAGCGATGTCTGAGGATCAGATTTTTTATTCAGTCATTACATTTGTTTTTAAACGACTGAGTTTTAGCTCACATTATGGTGGACATTTTACCCTTTGCAATCTGAAACTTAACTGGCATTTCAGCAGAGTTCTATGATTATGATATCATTTAGGTAATACATTTTGGGTTTTTAAAGACTTATGAGCAGTATTACCAGCAATTTATTTTTTAATTTTCGGTGTAACTTGGATTTTTATTCCATGCTGATCACTCCTGTTTTCTCTCTATATAAGTAGCAATACTGATCTTATTTCATCTTTCTCTTTAGCTTACAAGACAACATATGGGGTTATGATCGACAGAGGTATTTTCCCTTCCTGTTATTTTGGCAATTGATCTCTGGTTACATGTCACACCCTTGTTTATGTATGGCTGTTTCGTTTATACTATGAATCCATTTTATATTTAAAAAATTGTATTTCTGATGATTGAATGGTTTACACATAATTATTTATACATTTGTTCAGTTTTATATGTATGGTTTATTATTTATTCATTACTTATTATTATTGTTTTATCATTTTATTATTATATTTTAATTGAAATAGTTGCTCATTGTTGTTTTTTGTTTTTAATTATCTTTTATGATTTGAATATGCCAAGAATACCCCTGATGAAGGCATAACTGAAACACGGCCTGTGTCGGGTCAGCTTGGCTAATATCCCCTGCACACAATTCAATAAAATCATTTGTCTTTCTCTTTACCACGTTTGGACTGGGTTATTATATTTTACATGGATTCGTGCCTTTGTGTTGGACCCTTTATCTGGTCAGCCTGATTTTCAGTTGGCAATTATCCGGACAATTGAGGCAGCATGAAAAAATAGTCCTAAATGCCAATTCTGATAAGTGCCGGTTGAAAATCGTCCGAAAGGGATAAGTGCTGGCACTTATCTGGATAGCACTGCTCAACACAGATATTTTGCAGCAACGCCTATCTGGCCAGTGCAAGGATTGGAGGTGCCCTAGGCGGGCTCTCTATACTGCCAGCCTCTGCTGCCCTCTGCCCTCATTACCACTCTTGTCAGCGCTCTATGTAGCCTGCAGCACTTGCAATGTGGTTGAAACAGTGACATAGTGCTTATTAAACTCTTGGTGCTGCGTCGTGGTTCCTGCCTTTTAAAACCTGCCACTTCCGTCACTTTCTGATACAGACTTTTGGTTTGCATAAAGCAGAAGTCTGCATTGAAGGTGGTGGAAGCAGCAGGTCTTAGAAGGCAGGAACTGCAACCCTATGCTGGACAGTTTTGGTAAGCACACTATCACAATTTCAATAGCATTGCCACAGATGCAGGTCCCAGAGAGGGGAGGCAGCACCTGCGGTACTCTTGAAATGTGGGCCCAGTGGTAGCACCAGAAATGATGCTGCTATTGAATATCCTGCTGATATTAAGCATCGGGGTTGACCACCATTGCTTTTGATCAGTTTTATTTAAAAACTGAGCCCTAACTTGCTAAAGTGTGCGCCTTTATATACCTTTTTATATACCTGATTCAAATAGTTTATGGCCCTAACAAATTAATTGAAGGCCTAAGTCCCTCCACTTTATTTTTAAGAGTACCAGGCATGTGCATTTCAGTCTTTTTAGGAATCATTTGGGTGCCTGAAAATTAAGCATGCAAGAAAACTGCTTGTGTGAGCGTTTTCCTACGAATTAATGCATGCCCAAAAAAGCTGGGGTGTGCAAGGTAGGTGCTCAGTAACAACAAATACAAAAAATTATTTGGTTCTTTTTCATTTAAAGTAAAGGGTTTTTGCCCTGTAAATGCCCAGAAAATACAATCATGAATTATTTCAACCAACCCATTTAAGAAATTTTACTCACTGGAAAAAATTAAACATATTAAAATGTAAAAACCTTTACTAAATCTTACAAACAAGAGCATGAGCAGTTTTAGTGGTTATCTTGGGCTTTCTTAAAAATGCACCAGTTGCTAAAGTCTGGTTGTACTTTGCTGATGGATCCTCAGAATTCAATTTCAATGTTGGGCTACTCATCGACTTGAATTTTATATTGATGAGTGAAGGAAAGCCATATCGAAATAGTCATGTCTTTGCAAATATCCAGGAGTCGGAGATCCATTAATTGTGACCTTTGAAAGACTAGCCTGGAAGCATTTGGAACAAATGGAGGGACAAAAAAAGTCGGTCTATTTTAATATCACCCGGTGGCAGAACCATCATTTTAGTAGCCATTCTCTGCACCGACTCCATCCTGTTTATAACCTTTTGAAGGTGTGGTCTCCAGAATTGCACACAATACTCCAAAGAGGTCATACCAGAGACTTATACAGAGGCACTATCACCTCCTTTATCTGCTGCCCATTCCTCTCCCTATACACCCAAATATCCTTCTGGCTTTCGCCGTCCTCATCGTGGACAGAAGCACTTTGCCCACTGTACTGCTCCCTTGTATTTTTGAAGCCCAAATTCACCACACTACATTGTTTAGCTTTAAATCTAGCTGCCAAATTCTTGACCATTCTACAAGCTTAACTAGATCCCTCCTCATGTAATCTACTTTTTCCTGGATGTCTATTCTATTGCACATTTTGGCATCATACGCAAAGAGGCAAACCTTACCTGGCAGTACTTCTACAAAGCACAGTTACTTACCTGTAACAGGTGATCTCTGGGAACAGCAGGAATTAGTCCTCACATATGGGTACGTCGGTACCGACGGAGCCCGTGCGGGAAAGCTCCCCAGCTTCTTAGAATAGAAGCTTTTGGGACCTCCCACTGCACATGCGCACTGCCTTCCCGCCTTCCTGAACAGCTCTCCTCAGTTTCGAGTTTATAGCTGAGTCAACAGAGAGAGGACAGGAAGATAGATAGATAAAAGATACAACTCCTAGGGGAGGTGGGTGGGTTGTGAGGACTAATTCCTGCTGTTCCCAGAGATCACCTGTTACAGGTAAGTAACTGTGCTATCTCCAGGAACAAGCAGGAATAAGTCCTCACATATGGGGACTCCCTAGCTTAGATGCATGGGATCCCCTGTAAAGGTTCGCCATCTTCGTATGGATCTCAGGCATCCATTCTGGGAAGGTGGGCAGGAGTTGTTTAGGAATGGAACAGGTGCTTGAGGACAGCCTGGCCAAACAAGGCATCCCGGCGGGAGTCCTTGTCCAAACAGTAATGGGCTGTGAAGGTATGAACCGAGGCCCAGGTAGCGGCTCGACAGATCTGATCTATGGAAACAGAGTGCAGATGAGCCATAGAAGTTGCCATGGCCCTCACATTGTGAGCAGTGACATGGCCTTCCAGAGAAATGTTTTTGCTCTGGTAAGCAAAAGAAATACACTGAGCAATCCAATTGGAAAGTGTACGCTTGGAGACTGGAAGTCCCAAATGGGAAGGATCAAAGGCCACAAAAAGTTGAGAAGACTTTCGATGTGGCTGAGTCCTATTAAGGTAAAAAGCGAGAGCTCTTTTACAATCCAGAGTATGAAGGTTCCTCTCTGCATTGGATGCATGAGGAGCTGGAAAAAAGACAGGTAGATATACCTCTTGATTAAGATGAAAAGGCGAGACCACTTTAGGCATAAAGTGGGGATTCGTCCTAAGGACCACCTTATCATGATGAAATCTTGTGTAAGGTGGATTAGCCACTAAAGCCTGCAGCTCACTGATGCGGCGAGCCGAAGTGACTGCAATGAGGAAGATGACCTTCCAGGAAAGAAATTTCAAGGAGGTGGAAAACATTGGCTCAAAAGGTGGCTTCATAAGTTGACCGAGCACTAGATTCAAATCCCATGCGACCGGGGGTGGTCTGATGGGAGGTTTAGTGAGAGTCAGGCCTCTCATGAATCTTGCAACAAGAGGATGAGAGGAGATAGGTTGTCCATTTATATGTTTCAAGGATGCTGCAATAGCGCTTAAATGGACTCTTACCGAATTCGTCTTGAGGCCTGCATTGGATAGATGCAGGAGATAATCAAGAAGAGAATTCAAAGGAAGTGCCAGAGGGTCAAGACCCTGCTGAGCACACCAAATGGAAAAACGTTTCCATTTGAAAGCATAGGAACGCCTGGTAGAGGGTTTCCTAGAGGCAGAAAGGATATCTTTCACTGGTTGGGAAAGATGAAAGTCTTGAAGGCTTAAGCCTTCAGTAACCAAGCACTGAGGTGAAGGGATTTGGGGTTTGGGTGCCACAAAGTCCCCTCCTCCTGAGACAGGAGGTCTGGCGCAGCTCCCAGATCCAAGTAGGATCCCTGGGAGAGCTGTAGAAGTAGAGGGAACCACACTTGGCGTGGCCAGCGTGGAGCTATGAGGATCATAGTTCCATGATCCCACTGGAGTTTGAACAGAGTCTTGGGAATCAAAGGAATGGGTGGAAAGGCATATAGGAATGCCTGATTCCAATTCAGGAGAAAGGCGTCCGTAGCCTGAGCTCCCTGACACGGAGTTCTGGAACAGAACCGGGGAAGTTTGGCATTCCACGGACTTGCAAAGAGGTCTATGTCCGGGGTCCCCCATTCCTGAAAGATTCGGTTTATTTGGTCCAAATGTAGGGACCATTCGTGTGGCAGCAGAACTCGACTGAGCCTGTCTGCCCGAGAGTTTTGAACTCCTGGGAGATACACTGCTAGCAGGTGAATCTGATGCTCTCTGGCGAAGGCCCATAGTCTTAGAGCTTCGTTGCAAAGCGACAGAGAGCCCGTCCCTCCTTGTTTGTTTATGTAAAACATGGCCACCTGATTGTCCGTCTGAACTAGGACAGTGAGGTTGGCTAGGAGGGAGTGGAAGACCTTGAGGGCAAGGTAAATTGCTCGCAGTTCCAGAAGATTGATATGAAGGGTGGTCTCCTGTAGAGACCAAGTGCCCTGAGTGGAGAGAGTTTGCAGATGGGCTCCCCACCCTGTTTGGGAGGCATCTGTTGTGAGGGTTGCTTGGGGTAGCAATGGTTGAAATGGAGCCCCCAACAACAGATTCTTGGTGGAAGTCCACCAGTGGAGGGACCAAAACAGACGATCGGAGGTTTGTATTTGGTCTGAGAGCGCTCCTGACGCCTGAGTCCACTGAGTGGCCAGGGTCCATTGAGCTGCTCTCATATGAAGACGAGCATAGGGCACCACATGCACTGTGGAGGCCATATGACCCAGTAGGCGTAGCATTTCCCTGGCTGTCAAGTGAGTGGTGGACTGAGCTTGGGAGGCCAAACTCAGGAGGCGCTGGCCTCGAACCTGTGGAAGGTAGGCCCTTGCAGTGATGGTGTCCAACTGGGCCCCTATGAATTCTAGAGATTGAGTAGGGATGAGTTGGGACTTGGGAAGGTTTACTACCAGTCCCAGATACTGCAAAAGGCTCCTTGTGTGGTCCAGGGAAATCTGGGCCTGTGACTGAGTTGGAGCTCGGATGAGCCAGTCGTCCAGATATGGGAAGACAAAGATTCCCATGCCTCTTAGAAATGCGGCTACGACTGCCATGCATTTTGTGAATACTCTTGGAGCAGAGGCTAGACCGAAGGGGAGTACTCTGTATTGGAAATGTTTTCCCTGAAACAGAAAGCGAAGATACTTTCTGTGGGATGGATGGATGAGTATATGTGTATACGCATCCTGTAGGTCTAGAGAACAAAGCCAGTCCTGACCCTGGAGGTAAGGAAGGAGAATGCCGAGAGACAGCATTTTGAATTTCTCCTTGAAGAGAAATTTGTTCAATTCTCTCAGATCTAGGATTGGTCTGAATCCCCCTGTCTTCTTTGGAATGAGAAAATAAGGGGAGTAGAAACCGGACCCTTGTTGAGGAAGAGGAACCTCTTCTATGGCCCCTTGGGCAAGAAGAGAGGAAACCTCTTGACCCAACAGGGTTAGGAGAGATGGGGGAGAATTGAATGGTCTCACCATATGATGGGGAGGAAGGCTGGAGAAATGAAGTTTGTAACCCTCTCGAATGATAGAGAGGGTCCATTGTTCTGTTGTGATTTGTTCCCATCTGGGAGCAAAGTGAACCAACCTTCCGGGTATGGTGAGAGGTTCTGGTTGTGTTAGAACCAGAAGTGGCAAGTTCCCTAGGAGCAAGTCAAAACCCCTGAGGGGTTGGAGCCTGCTGAGCTACAGTAGCTGCTGCAGGCTTAGCTCGTGCTTGTTTGGATTGCTGACGCTTAGCAGTATAGCGAGGTTGAGAAGACTGCTGGCCAGTATTTGAAGCAACTCTGGCCTTCTTATAGTAAGGCCTTTTAAAAGACTTTTTCTTAGTAGGAATTGAAGTGGACTTTGAAAGTCTTTCCAAGGTGGCATTTTCAGCATCCATCTGGGTGGCTTTGATTTGCCACTCTTCCCCAAATAAGTTCTCACCTGTACAGGGCAGATTACGTAAGCCATCTAGAACCCAAGGTTCCAGATCAGAGGCCTGGAGCCAAGCAAGACGTCGGGCTGCAATAGCAATGCCCGAAGCCCTACTGGCTCCCTCAAAGGAATCATATGCTGCCCTATTAGAGAACTTAGAAACCTCTAAGAGTTGTTTCACTAGGGAAAGGAAACCCTGCTTTTTATCCTCAGGGATAAAGGGGGCAAAATGCCGCACCTTTTTGGCAAGTTCCTCCAGGAACATGCCCATATAGAGACTGTAGGAATTAATCCTGGCTATAAGCATACTAGCCTGGAAAATTTTCCTACCAAAAGAGTCCAAAGTCTTACATTCCCGTCCTGGAGGGGTGGAAGAGTGCCTTTTGGTACTCCTAATCTTCTTCATTGCAGACTTCACCACAATAGAGTGGTGGGGCAATTGAGTCTTTTGGAAACCAGGAGAAGGAGGGACCCTATACATGGTGTCCAACCTACGGGAATAAGGAGACAAAGTCAAAGGATTTTCCCAGAAATCCATCAGTTGTTCTTGAAGGATTTCATGGATAGGCAGGGTAACTGCCTCCTTAGGGGCCTTTGAGTATCCCAAAATATCCAGTTTTTTGGATCTGGGTTCCTTTTCAGAGGATGTGGTAATAGAAAGGGCTGTAGCCATATCTAAAACAAAGTCCTGGAAGGACAAATCCTCTGGAGGGGACATTCTCCTTTTAGGAGAAGAGGGCTCCTCAGGTAAGTTGAGTGAAAACTCAGCAGAATCATCAGAGGAGTGAAAATCCTCAGAGGAATCGGTGCTTTCCTCTAACGCACGATACGCGTACCGATCGGTATCGATATCGGGCGTATCGGGTATGGAACCGGTATGGAGCGAAAGCCCATACGGTACCGACTTGCGTTTAGAGGTGGACGGCCTCGATACCGGCATGGCGGACGATACCGGTATCGGGCCCGGAACCGCTGAAAGCGGAACCGATGGCGTTGCAGCTTTAATGAAAGCCATGACGGCCTGCTGCATGGACTGTACAGTATCGCCCATGGACGCCATAGCTGCCTGGATGTCGGTACCGGAGTGACCCGGTACCCCAGAGCAGGCTAACAGGTGATCTGTCGAGGCCGTAACATCGATATCAACCTGAGACCCCTGAATTGGCGTTTTCGGAAGTTGGACTTCCCGTCGGGGTTGTTTGGCTGGGGCAGGGTCCTCAAGTTCTAAGCTAAGAGCCTCTCGATGCTTTGAAGGAGATTTGCTCTTTGAGGACTTGCCCACAGAAGGTTTGGTTACCTGAGATCCATCCGGAGAAGAAGACCTGGATGACTGTGATGCTGTATTCTCTGAAGCAAACAGCACATGGAATTTGTTGGCCCGGTTCTGCAGACCACGTTTAGACATGTGGGAGCAAGATGGGCAGTCCGGTATGGAATGGTCAGGCCCCAAACATTTCAGACACCAGTCATGGGTGTCTGTGACTGAAATAACAGCATTACATTTGGTACACTTCTTAAATCCAGGGGCTGGCTTCTCCATGAGGAGAAATTGAGTAGGCCGAGAGGCCTCTCTGAAGTGACCAAAAAGCTAAAAAATAAGAAAAAAGAATTATAATTTTTTAAAGAAAGAAAGAAAAGACCGGCGATACCGGTATCGGTATGGGGAAGGCAGGTACGCGGTCTAAAGAAACAAATAAAATAACAATTTCTTCAGCGGTGACAGGAACACGACCTGCTGGCTCCGCGGAAAAAGAGAAACTGAGGAGAGCTGTTCAGGAAGGCGGGAAGGCAGTGCGCATGTGCAGTGGGAGGTCCCAAAAGCTTCTATTCTAAGAAGCTGGGGAGCTTTCCCGCACGGGCTCCGTCGGTACCGACGTACCCATATGTGAGGACTTATTCCTGCTTGTTCCTGGAGATTATCACTAACAAAGATGTTAAAAAGAATCTAAGGACAGATCCCTGCAGCACACCATTTACCTGAACACTTTGTCGCCTCCCACTCAACCAATTTCTAACCCAGTCAGTCACTTTAGGGTCCATCCCTAGGGTGCTCAATTTATTTATATGTCACCTCTATGGAACAGTGTCAAAGGCTTTACTGGAATCTAAATACACACATCTAGAGGTCTCCCTCTGTCCAACTCTCTGGTTACTCAGTCAAAGAAATCAATCAGATTTGTCTGACAAGACCTGCCTCAGATCCTGCAATGCAATGGACTCCACAATCCTCACTACCCTCTGTTTTAGCACTATTTCCAATAATTAATTCATGACAGAGGTCAACCTAACCAGCCAGTAGTTCTCAATCTCATCCTTCCACTTTTGTGTAAAGGAACCAAAGGTGCCTTTCTCCAGTCCTCTGGAACTACTCCAGACTCTAAAAAAGCATTGAAATAGTTACTCAGTGGAATCGCTAGAACGTCCTCGAGTTCCTTCAATATTCTTGGGGGCATCCCATCCAGGCCCATTGCTTAGTCTACTTTTAATTTAGCTAATTCCTCACGAATGCAGTCTTCTGTAAATTGTTTAGGATTCCTTTCACTTCAGTTCCTATTTGTGGGCGTTTTCTGAGATCCTGCTCCTGGCCCTTGATCTGTGAACATATAACAAAAATATTTGTTAAGCAATTCTGCTTTATCTTCATCAGCTTCTTCATATTCCTTTCCTTCACCTTTGAGTCTGACAATACCACTTTTGTACTTCCTCCTCTTTCTAAAATGGAGGTAGCAGTATCCATTAAAGTAGATGTTTAAAAACAATTAGGGCCTGATTTTCATTTGGGCGGTGCTATGTGCCATGTTGGCTCATAGCCCACCTGCTATCCATTTAACCTGGATTTTCAATGTCGGGGTCATATGCAGCCCCAACATTGAAAATCCAGTTCACACCGCACAACCTTGAAGCCACAGGAACTAGACGTGTAGCAGCGGTTTCCAATGCTACCCGTGTAGCCTCTTTGCCTGAAAAATAATTGAGGAAAAGCATCGCCTATTTTTAAGGCACAGAGGGCTAAGCGGGTAGCATCGAAAATTGCTGCATTCTGGGTAGCCCTTTCTTCCGCCCCCGTTCCGCCCTGGAACGTCCCCAACATTCCCTGATGTTAGGACACTTTAGGGACTTATCTGGGATTTTCGAAAGGCACTACCCATGTAGGTGCCTTATGAAAATCCCGGATAAGGCATTTACACAGGTAACTGGGGCAGCTAACTGTGTAAATGCCTTCAAAAATGCTGCCCGAAGTTATTGAACGAAGGGAGGGAGAATGACAGACTGAGCAGAGAAAGCAGAAGCTCAAACATTGGTAGAATTCAAGAGCGACACAAAGGTTTTGTAAAGATAGGGCAAGGCTACGAGGGTAGCAGTGACATGGTTGTTTATGTGGCAGCCAAATTGGAGTTCACAAAGGGGCAAATACCTACTGTACGTTCAACTGGCTAACTCAGTCGCTTACCTTTCTGGGCTAGATAAAATAGGCACAGTCAAAAAAAGTATGACTAATTAGCCAATGCTTTTTTTAAATGCCTTTGTAATACAAAAGAAAAAATTGCTGTCAGAAATATTATATTTTTAAGAAGTTCAGTATACAGTATTTGCATTCCTGTTAAATGTATCTAAATGTGTTTCTTTATTCAGGGAACCAGAGGTCAAGAATCTAACATCAAGGTCAGTATAATCTCTCAAGTGTATGGAGGTAAGAGGCAATGGCCAGGGCTAGTGCTAAGGTTTCTGGTGCCCCCCTGCAGCCTATAGATTGGCGCCCCCTCCCTCATTATGATTAATGCTGGCTACACCCCACCCCCCTTTTTCCCCAAACTCCTTTGTGAACTCTTTTCACGATGCTAGTATTTCTCCTTCAACTCCAGTGTTGTGAGAAACTGCAGTGAAGAGGCAAATGTATAGCCAGAATAAAATTAACCACTGAGAAGTAAATACTTAGCATCATATGAACAGGTTGTGATAGTCCAAGGGCATGCTAAATTTTAGATATGGATTAAAAGAAAAACACTCAGTGGTACAGACAGCTCGGAAATATTTTACTCATTGATAAAATATGCAGGAGAAAACGGGGTTTCTTACCTGTAACGGGAGTTCTCCGTGGACAGCAGGATAAGTCAGCCACACCTGGTGACATCATCCGATGGCGCCATGATGGAAGTGCTCTCTAGAGCTCAGAGCTTCTGAGCATGTGCGAGGTGGTCCCACCTCCCCTAGCCAGGCCAGTGATTAACTCTGCCGTAAGGCGTATTGGCTAGGGTGCAGGCCTACCTCATACAGGGGAGGCGGGTGGAAGCGTGTGGCTGACTTATCCTGCTGTCCACGGAGAATGCCCGTTACAGGTAAGTAACCCCGTTTTCTCCTTGGACAAGCAGGATGTGTCAGCCACACCTGGTGCCTCCCAAGCTGTGGATGGTGCGCTGTGGAGGATGAGGGAGGCATGCTGCAGAGACATAGGTAAAAACCCCGCACGGGTGTCAGGACTTTATTTCTGTGCAACAACCAGCAGTGTAAGCATAAACAACAATGAAACATAGCAATTATGTGCAACACAAAAGTGCAAACCTAATGGATATCAGTGCAAGCACACGTGGTATCGAAACACATATGTACAACAACAAGCAGTGCAATCACGACCTAGTGCAACAACAGTGCCATCATGGCGATCCACGTATTGTGCAAAAACATCAGCCCCGAGGGTTAGGCAGAGTCAATCTGGCCTTAAAGGGTCAGCCTGGTCCGGGAATCAAGCAGTTAATGACGGGGTCCCGGTACTGGCCGCTGTTAGGACCGCTCTGCCGAAGGAGCTATCGGCCTCCGCCTGGAGGTCGAGACAGTAGTGTTTTTGGAAGGTGAGCCGCAAAGACCAGGTCGCGGCCTTGCAGATGTCGCTCACGGGAATCTCATGCAGGCTGGCAAGTGAGGTAGCTAGGGCGCGGAGCTGGTGAGCGCCGGCCTTGTTGCCGGGAAGTGCACCTGCCTCTTGGAGGCAGTACGCGACACAGTCTGATATCCAATGGGAGAGCATGCGCTTGGTGACGGATCGACCCGGCCTGTTGGGGTCAAAGGACACGAAGAGCTGGGCTCCCTGCCTAATGGTGGACGTTCTGTCGATATAGGTGCGCAGGGCTCTGACGCAATCCAGTGAGTGGAGGCGCTGCTCCTCCGGAGAGCTATGTGGAGCCGGAAAGAAGGTGGGCAACTCGACTGATTGGTTTACGTGGAAGGCCGATGCGACCTTCGGGATGAACTTGGGATGCGTCCGGAGGGATGCCCAGCTGTGGTGGAGCTGTGTGTACGGCGGTTGGGCCACAAGTGCTTGCAGCTCGCTGATGCGCCTAGCTGAGGTGATGGCAGTTAGGAAGAGTGTCTTCCAAGACATGAACTTGTAGTCTGCTGATTGGAAAGGTTCAAAAGGCTCCTGTGTCAGCTGTTGCAGCACGACGTTGAGGTCCCATGTTGGTACTGGCTTCTGGACAGGGGGCCGAAGATTCGCAAGGCCTCTCATGAACTGGGCTACAATGGGCAGTGCGGCGAGAGAGCCCGTGGCTGTTCCTCTCCTGTGCTCATGTAGGGATGCAATTGCTGCAAGGTGCACCTTGATGGACTATGGCTTTAACCCAAGTTCAAAGAGGGAGTTGAGGTACTGCAGGATCCTAGGTACGGGACAGGAGACTGGGCTAATTCCTTGGTCCGCACACCAAAGGCTGAAGCGTTTCCACTTGAGGCTGTACGATTTCCGCGTGGAGGGTCTTTTTGCGGCCAGCACTATCCGCTGTACCTCCGAAGGCAGCTGGAGGGCAGCGAGGTTTATCCTCTCAACCTCCAGGCTGTTAAGGCCAGAGTCTGCAGGTTGGGATGCAGGGTGTGGCCGTCGTTCTGGGTGAGCAGATCGGGCCTCATTGGCAACCGGATTGGCGGCTCCTGGGAGAGGCGAAGCAGTAGGGCGAACCACATCTGTAGACTAATTAGCCAATGCTTTTTTTTTTAAATGCCTTTGTAATACAAAAGAAAAAATTGCTGTCAGAAATATTTTATTTTTAAAAGGTTCAGTATATTTGCATTCCTGTTAAATGTATCTAAATGTGTTTCTTTATTCAGGGAACCAGAGGTCAAGTATCTAACAACAAGGTCAGTATAATCTCTCAAGTGTATGGAGGTAAGAGGCAATGGCCAGGGCTAGTGCTAAGGTTTCTGGTGCCCCCCTGCAGCCTATAGATTGGCGCCCCGCTCCCTCATTATAATTAATGCTGGCTACACCCCACCCCCTCTTTTTCCCCAAAGTCCTTTGTGAACTCTTTTCACGATGCTAGTATTTCTCCTTCAACTCCAGTGTTGTGAGAAACTGCAGTGAAGAGGCAAATGTATAGCCAGAATAAAATTAACCACTGAGAAGTAAATACTTAGCATCATATGAACAGGTTGTGATAGTTCAAGGGCATGCTAAATTTTAGATATGGATTAAAAGAAAAACACTCAGTGGTACGGACAGCTCGGAAATATTTTACTCATTGATAAAATAGGCAGGAGAAAGATTTTATACAGAATGTAGGAATCAACACCCATAGAACTCAATATATATATTTTTAAAAATCTGATTCTAGTCATCTCACTAACAACAACATAAATATTCCCAGGTACAAAGTACATTGTGAACTAATACAAAACCCTGAAAAAGTCACTGAAGATCTACAGAACAAATCTACCATACTATATGAGCACCAACTTCCCAAAAACTCACACAAGGAGCCTACCCAGAAAAAAGCAGCACCAGAAATATTGTAGCTGGACCTAGAACATCTTAGGGATCTACATTGTAGTAATCTATGTGCAAAGCCGGTCACACACTCAGAACTCAGATCATCACCAAGTACAGAATAAGTTTATCACAACCTAGAAATAAAAATATTGAAACAAAATTTAAATTAAAATACCATGAAGCCAGACTCTGTATGTACATTGTGCATTTTGTGTTATTGTAAACCTGATGTTGCAAAGGGCGCTCAATCAAGTTTAATAATAAAGATAAAAATAACTCTTTTTCCATGATCTCTAGTTTATCTGCCATTTCTTATCTCCCCTTTTGTTTTCTTCACTACTTTCCATCTTGGATACGGATCTTTTCCTTTCAGCTTTCTTTCATTTGGTTTTCTATTTTCTACTTCTTACTATCCAGTCCTCAATCTCCCTCTTTTTAATTCATCTACCTACCACTTTTCAACCCTCACCCCAGTCCTCTCTTTCCCATCTCTTCTTCCCCGATTCATTATTCCCCAGTCTTTTACTCACTCTCACTCCTCCCCATCCAATGTCTCTCTCTCTCTCTCTCACTCTCCCCCTCTATCCAACTTCTCCATTCTCTCTTTCTATCCTTCCCTTCCCCTTCCTTATCCCCATTTGTCCAGCATCTCCCCATCTCCATACTACCCCCTCACTGTTACTTCCATGCCCAGCATCTTTCCCTTTCTTTCTTACCCTACTTACCCCCCCCCCCCCCGTGTCAATCTTCTCCCCCTCTCTCCCTTTTGCCCTGGTGCCCGGCATCTCCTGTTTCCCTCTGTTTCACTCCCCATCTCCAACATCTTCTCAGTCTCTGTATCTCCCCCCCCCCCCCACCCATGCCCAGCATTCCCACTGCATCTCAAAAATCTCCACTCCTTGCATCTCCCTGTGCCCATTTACCATGTCCAGCGTCTCCCCTTGATTTCCCTAGCCCCCACATCTAGCATGTCCCCTCCACCTCCCTATTCACCTCTGTATCCAACATCTCCCCTCTGTCTCCCTGTGCCCCTCCACATCCTGTATCTCCCTTCTACCTGCCAATCCCCCCAAATCCAGCCTCTCCCCTATTTACCCATGGCCCTTCCTTGTCAAGCATCTGCCCTGTTTTCCCTTGATACCCCTGTCCATCTCCCTTTGCCTCCTGTGTCCAGTATCTGTCTCTCTAGCCTCGCATCCCCATGACCAGTATCTTCCTTCCACTCTCCCACTGTCCCCCAACTTTCTGCAATTTTCACCTCCCATTGCACTCTCACCCCCCCCCCCCTTCCCCTGCTCTCCATCTTTCACTCTACCTCACACCCTGCAGCAGGCACAATCTGGTCAGTAGCTCTACTGCCCTTGGGACTTGATGCTTCCGCAGGCAGGATCTTCCATTCAGAGCCATGACTGCAAGTATGGCCTTGCTGCTCCCGTGGGCAGATGAATTGTGCAAGGCCTCAATCACAGCCCCCAAATGAAAGATCCTGCCCACGGGACTTGCTGCTCCCACAGGTAGAGGAACTATGCAAGTCTGGCAGGATCCTCAGTTTGGGCGGCCTTGCACAATTCTTCTGCCCATGGGGGCAGCAAGTCCCATGGGCAGGATCTTCCATTCTCTTCTGTTGGCGGGGTGCAAGAGAGAGGGAGGGGGACAGCTAGCACCAGCACCCCCTTACCATGCTTACCGAGGAAGCGCCAGGCCCTGGCAATGCCAGCATTATGCCTTTGCTCCAAACCCCAATTCTTTTAAGTATCTTTCAATACTTCAGCTCTAGAAGCTGGAATACAAGACAAAGGTTTAAATATGAAAATGTCCCACAGCATTTTTATGTATGGTTGAGTGTACACTCAAGTAGGTCAATATTCAGAGATCCAGCTAGTAAAATATGGACTTAACCCAGTGGTTCTCAACCCAGTTCTCTGGGACTCTCAGGCCAATCAAGTTTTAGGATACCCACGATCAATGTTCCCTCTAATTTTCTGTAGGCTGTGTGCGCATAAAATATCAGCTGTGCAGCTTTTGAAGGAAGGTTAAATTTTTGTGCGCCACATAACAACACTCGGAGTTATATACTTTAAAATTTGACTACACGTCAGAATACAGTATGTACACCACATTGATTGCACTAGAAAATATTGTAGGACTTGTGAAAACCATAAATACACAACAACTTTTCAATTTTAAGAACGTCTGTGTTGTTTTCTATCAGAATCAGAACTGTAATTTTTGTGCGCTCTGTTGTAAAGTATGTGCGCTCACTCGGCGAGGTGTGTGCGCGCGCACACACGCACAGCTTAGAGGGAACAGTGCCCACGATGAATATGCATAAAATAGATCTGCATATAATGGAAGCAGTGCTTGCAGATATATCTCATCATATTCATTGTGGATACTCTGAAAACCCATCTGGACTAGGGGTCCCAGAGGACTAGGTTGAGAACCACTGACTTAACCAAACTAGATCAAAGCCTTTGAAAACTGACTGGGCTAATCTACTAAATGTAGTCACCTACATTTCACTAGGCAGCTAACTTTAGCCAGTCAAATTCTGAATGAGCCTGGGGGCAGGGCACACCCAAAGGTTTCTGCCTCTGGCAATGATTCCATCTGGGGGGGTGGGAGGCCAGGCAGTGGCAGTGCTTTGTTGCCCACAGCAGGCCATATGCTTCAGCACATATGGCCTGCTGCTTCTGACCCTCTCTGACAGTAAGTTTCATCGGAAGGGAATCAGAAGCGGCAGGTCCTCTCTGTGTCACAGTACATGGCCTGCCACAGGCAACAAAGTAGTGGTCCAAAGCCATCCACCAGGGCTGGCCACCCTAGGCAGACGCCTAGCTAGCCTAGTGGACGGGCTGACCCTGTCTGGGGGCAGAGTTTGGTAGGAGAAAGAAAGTTAGGTGGTAAGTGTTGATTTTCAGTGCTAGCTGCCTATATTGGTGAGCCAAAATGTAAGCACTACAAAAACACTTTTCCTCCTGGCATTAAATAAGAAAGCTGTCTCAAACCCCCCAACCTCCTTTCAAACCCTTCCATGTATTAAATAAACTAAAAATTGCAATTGATATTAAAATAGAGAGATGCCGATGGTCTAATCCCCATAATTCTGTTCTAAAACCTTTCCTTCCTAACCCGTTCCTGAGCATTACCCCCAGACAGGGCCCTCTGAAAGCCTTCACCAAGCCAAGCAGAAGAAGGGCACAGTTTTACCGCCTTTCACCTCAGCTGAATACTAAGAGCCAGTTATTCAAAGGATTTATGCTTCTAAATCAACCTCTTTAAAAATGTACTAATTTATCTCCTTTGCATGTCCTGAGATGACACTAACCCGGTCGATGGGTGACCTCAATTTTCATCTGGGTGCTCAATCGAGATTGCGCGATAAGGTTCTCGCCTCACTTTTCTCCGATCTGTGTCTCGCCCAACAAGTAGCTTGCCCGACCCATGCCTCTGGCCAGACATTGGACCTCATTCTCACTCTCGAGGCCGCCCCTCACTTCCCTTCCCGCATTCATCCTATCCCTATCCCTTGGTCTGACCACCAGTGTCTTTTCTCCTTCCCTTTTCCTTCTCCTGGGACAGTCAGGTCCCGTCCCCCCCCCCCCCCCCCGTCCTTTCTTCTCAGCCTCTTAAACGGCACATTACCCCACACACTTTACAATCTTTCCCCCCAGCCAGTTCCCTTTTCCCTCCCAAGTTTTCCTCCCTATCCGTTGATCAACAAGTGGACACCTGGTCCTCTACTCTTTCTGCTGCTCTTAATACCTTAGCCCCTCTCCGCCCTGTATCTCTCTGCTCCTCCTCTCACCTCCCTTGGTACCACCCTGGGCTTTATCTGCATCACACCCACCTTCACCTCGCAGAGCGCCTATGGAGGAAGAACCCATCAGCTGCTTCCAATACTGCGATCCGTCAGACACACCTCTTCTATCGCTCTATGATAACCGCTGCCAAGCAATCATATTAGTCTCACCTCATAGCTTCCTCCTCCAACTCCTCCAGACGCCTTTTTCATATTCTTAAATCCCTTTCCTCTACCTCCACTCTTCCACCCCCACCACCCCATTCCTTCCCTAGTCCTTCTACCCTCGCCTCCTTTTTCACCAACAAAGTCCTCTCCCTTCGCTCCTCCTTCCCTGCCTGCCCTCCTCCTCCTCTCTCCCCCATCTCCCCTGCTGCTGTCTCCTTGCCCCCTTCCTGTACCTTTCCTCATATCTGGCGCTCTTTCTGGCCTATTACTTCTCCTGAACTTATCAAAGCTATTTCATCCGCCGATCAGACCACTTGCCCTCTTGATCCTCTACCTTCCTCTTGGTTGCTCAATCCGGCACTCACACTTATCCCTTATATTCTCTCCATTTTTAACTCCAGTCTCACCTCCGGTCACTTTCCTTCCAGCTGGAAACATGCCCTAGTACGCCCCCTTTTGAAAAAGCCCACCCTCGACCACGCCATTCCCGCCAATTCGCGGCCAGTTGCCAACCTCCCATTTCTTTCAAAAATCCTCAAGAAGCTTGTTTTTTCCCAACTTGCCACCCATCTTGACTCTACCTTTGCACTCCACCCACACCAATCGGGCTTTCGTGCCGGCCATAGCACAGAGACTATCCTTGTAGCATTGCTCTCAGAACTTCACTGCGCTCACGACCGCAGTGACCTATCTCTCGTGGTTTCTTTGGATCTCTCCTCCGCCTTTGATGTTGTCGATCACCGCACTATTCTCACACGTCTATCTGACTTCGGCATTTGTGGCACAGTTTTACAGTGGTTCCGTGCCTTTCTTTCTTCCCCTTCTTTCGCTATTCACTCTGGCTCCTCTGCTTCTCCCTCGTTCCCCTCAATCTGTGGTGTTCCTCAGGGCTCTATCCTTGTCCCCCTGCTCTTCAATGTCTTTCTCGCCCCCCTTGCCTTGCTTATTCAACAAGCTGGAATTTCTGCCTACATCTACGCTGATGACATTCTTCTGGTTCATCACACCTCCTCTTCCTCCCCCAGTATCGCTCCACTCAATTGCTGTCTTACCTTAGTTGCTTCCTGGTTCGATCAAAACTTTCTCCATGCCAATCCCGCTAAATCCTCTGCGATCTGGTTTTCTTTCGGGGTCCCCCCTCCCGATCTATCTCCTGTAGTGTCCTCCCGCCCCATCCCCCTGGTATCGACTCTTCGATACCTGGGCGTCACCCTGGACTCTTCTCTCTCTTTCCATCAACATATTTCCTCTGTGCTGCGTACTTCCTTTTTTCACCTTCGTCGTATAAGGGCTGTTCGGTCGTTTCTTCCTTCTTCCTCTGTTGTCACCCTTGTTCTGTCACTTGTGATCACACGTTTAGATTAATGCAATGCTATCTTTGCAGGCCTTCCCTCCTTCCAGCTTCACCGTCTCCAACTAGTCCAAAATGCAGCCACTCGTCTCATCACTCATTCCCCTGCTCGCTCTCACATTACTCCTTGCCTTTTCACCCTCCACTGGCTTCCGGTTAAGGTCAGGTTCATTTATAAATTGCTCATCATTGCACATAGGGCTCTTCATGTCAGCACCCCTCAGTATCTGGCTGATATTATCCATCTTCAACCTTCCCCACGTCTTCTTTGCTTGGCTCACGGCAATCGCCTCTTCCTCCCCTCCCCATTTCAGGCCCACCTTGAACTCACCCGTCACTCTGCATTTTTCTTTCTAGGCCCCACCTTATGGAATTCGCTCCCACTATCGCTTCGACTGAATTATCCCTCTCCTGCTTCAAAGCTCTCCTTAAAACTCATCTTTTCTGCCAGGCCTTCGATCTCCCCTCTTCCACCGATGGTGCCTCATCCCCCAGCTGCGCCCCCCACTTTTCATAATATCCTCCCCTCATATTTTCATTTGCTCCTCTGCCCCTTTCCCTTCCCCGTCCCTTGTCACCATGTTCTTTCTCTGGACCTGTCTCTGTTCTCTACCTTTTTCGGTTTTGTCTACCCCTGTCCTGTCTATTGATGGCGTTCCTTTCTGACTTTATTTTCAGTAGCCTCTATCCATTTTGTATTGTACACCGCCCTGACGCCCCAGCATGGGCGGTTTATCAAACTCTGCTAATAAAGATAAAGATAAAGATACTGTGTTGCCAATTTTGTTAGCTTCACAAATTTTAATTATCGTTCCTGCCTCTTTCTGTTCATCCTGACCAGGTAAATAGTGATATACCCCCTCTGCCATTACTTTTTCCTTTTCATAATTAATTTTGGTCCATAAGTATTCTATAATTCATTTTGTTTCCTGCAGAACATTTATCCTGTTTGACTCAATGCCCTCTTAACAAATAACACCACCTCTCCCCCCCCCCCCCCATCTACCCTATCGTTGTGATATCCTGGTTTCGCCGTGTCCCACTGGTCGTCCTCCTTCCACCAGGTCTCTGAGGTGATAATTATATCTACCTTTTCATTCAGAGCTATATATTATAACTCTCCCATCTTATTGTTTTAGATTTTTAGCGTTTGCATACAGGAATTTCAAAGTATGAGTTTGCTCATTAACAACCTACTTCTCAAAGATTGTGCCTGGAGTGAGGAGGAATTGGTGGCAGACAATTAGTGCAAAAGACTGCATAATCTCCACCTTGCTACTGGATTACTCTCTATATCTTGGTTTTAATGATTTCTTTAGCTATTTAAAGTTCTTCAGTTAGATTTTATTAGTTTAACCCAAACCTTCCTCTTCCCCAAGATTCTGAGACAATTTTCCAGCAGGTAAATATTTATAAGTGCAAATTCTCTCAGCACTTTTTCAGGATTATTCCCCCCGTTGTTAGTTCCTTAAACACCAGACATTTTTTTCTGTTTTTAGACATCCTTACTCATTTTCTATTTCTACTCTGTCTTTCCAGAATCATTTATAGCAAACCAGATATATCAAAGATTCCGTAAGTACTTACTCTTTTGTAATTTATATATCAAATGCATTGTTTAAGCTATTACATATTTTTCCATGGAAAATAGTAGATTGGACAACTATTTACTAGGAATGTGAATTTGTTTGAAACATGGGGAAATATCAACATTCCCATGTCATTTCATATTGTTTTTAATTTGAACACATTAAAAAATCCAAAATTCTGTGTTCTTCCCCTCAGTATCCTTCAATTAGGTTGACCTCAAACCACTAACCACTGAGTTAAAAGGCAGGAAGAGCAATTATGCCTCCATGGGAGCTGACTCTAGCCAGCCTGAACTTCAATGTGTCTTGTGTTCCTGGCAATCTTCATTCCTGTTTCCTGATTGGCCCAAAATGTCTGGTCTGGAACTCTGCAAAATCCTTCCTGGATTTTTTGTCTTGTGAATCTATTGATTCATGCTCTAGAGACCTACCCTAAAGACTTGTGTTTTTCCATGTTCTTGTGTCAGAAATTCTGTGAAACCATGTCTAAGTATACTATTAGAGACATTTACCAAGCCTAAACCATGTCTAAGTATACTATTAGAAACATTTACCAAGCCTAATGCAGATCCTGGTTGTCCAACCAGTGATCATAATAGGACGACCCGGATCGGCATTAAGCTTGGTAAATGTCTGAATAGCATACTTAGACATGGTTTCACAGCATTTCTGGCACAAGACATGGCAAAAGTCTTTTGGATAAATCTCTAGAGCAGGAGTCAATAGATTTACAAGGCAAAAAATCTAGGAAGGGTTTTGCACAGAGCTTCAGACCAGACAAACTTTGGGCCAACCAGGAAATAGGAATGGAGGTCACCTGCAATATAAGATACAATTAAGAGTAGGCTGGCTAGAATCAGCCCCCAAGGAGACATAATAGCTCTTCTTGCCAGATGCCTGTCTAACCCAATTTCACTGGTTTGAGGCCAGCTCCTGGCATGAGAAAAAAACCTATTTGTTTTTTTATTTGCCTGAAACTTCTAATAACCTTTTAGCTATATCAGGTGCCTTTGTACACTCATCTTACTCTCATACTATGTAATGAGATCTTGACCTGGAATTATGATACAAATAAAGTTTGGTAATGCTAGGAATATGTATTCATTTAAATGACATATTTTTAACATGAGACAACAGAAAAAAAACACAAAATTTCATGTTAGTCTTCCATGTCATCAATAGGGCATATCATCACTCAGCAGTGTGCCCTATTGCTCAATATGGGCATTATTGCGCTATAGTGTGTATTCTTGATGACATCGCCCTCGAAGAAAATGTAAACCTCTGAATAAAAAGAATCATAAATGGCACAGGAAACTAAAAAAATAAAATGTTGCCTTCAAGCCCTAGTAAACACGAAACGTGCTCCATCGTTCTATAATGTATAATGTGGCCTTTAGCAACTTTCAGAATCAAAGAGGCCATTTTAGTTTTGAGTTATAAAGCATTTGACGTTGAGTCTCGCCAACCCTTGTAGCTTGCTATGCCATACTTTTTCTGCATGATTCTTGTATAAAACATCAAGCCTCTTATGACTAAAAGAAGTAACTCTTCCAGGCGCACTGACGTGATGATTCTAACTCCCTGGCTAGCTCCAATTGTCTGGGATGGGACTTTTGACCATGTCATCCTGAAGGAAGAATTTCAGCATAAGGACTACAGAATTGGTCTTACCGTCTCTGCTATTGGAAAGTAGGTGCCCCAAGTTCTCACATTAGTTAGGGTTTCTGTTCTAGTATTTAATTTTTATGTCTTCCTGAATTTGTTTTACGTTTAGGAGGCAATTTTTCATAACCTTATAGCTGCAAGATCCTCAGGTTTGATGTACCACAGACCTGGTTGATGAGTTTCAAAGAAAACTAAAGGCACAGGTCCCAGTTTTCATCAGGTCCAATATTTAAACACTATGCGGTGAGGCATAGTGCTTAGAAATCGTTAGGAGCTTCTGCTGACTATCCAGGTTGGGCGGTGTAATCTGGATAAGTGTCGGCATTTACCCAGTTATGATTTTTAGCTGGCACTTATTTGGATTGCAAATTAGGCCTGCTTTTCATATGGCCTAAGTTGCCCAGTGCTGACTGAAAATCACATTAAGGTATAGCTGCATTAAATAGATGGGCAGTCTGTGGAGATATCTTGGTCAACCCCTTATGTGGACAGCTACCCAAGGCTTCTACATATCAGCCCCATAGTTTTTTGTTTTTTTTTAAATGTTCTGAGGTGTACAGAAGACTATACAAACTTCCTCCTTTTCCTGCTCTTGTCAAAGTCTCCTATGATTTCCTTGCGACCAAAATCCTTTATTCTCCATGGACAAAAAGGATATGAAATGTCCTCGCATATGGGTAACATCACTGTTAGAGCCCAAGCATGGGAGCAGCTTCCCAGCTTCCAAAACTTCTAGAAGCATTTGGAAGCTCACCCCATGCATATGCAGCCCTGCCCACCTGCCACTGCCATGCAGGACTGCCTCAATCTGGCTGCCTGTTTGATTACCGCTATCTACGTTCCTGTGCCTGCTCAGCAGAGCACATTTGGTTGAAATACCGCACCCTTACTGACTTTCTACACTTCAAATTCATGCTTGCCTCCTTCCAGACAGCCATAGCACTCGACAAACAAAACTGCTATGTCCACTTGACTAACTCTCTTGTCTCTAACCCTCACCGTCTCTTTACAACTCTCAATTCTCTTCTCAAGTTGCCTCCACCTCCAACCCCTCCTTCCCTTTCTCCCCAAACCTTGGCCGAATATTTCCATGACAGAGTCCACAAAATTACAATCCAATTCACCTCGAGATCAGCTTCATCTCTTCTTCCCCCTGCTCATTCAGAACTCCTCCCCTCAACCTCTGCCACCCTTTCTTCCTTTTCTAAGATCTGAGGAACCCACACTTCTTTCCTCCCCCAAACTCACTACCTATCCCTCTGACCCCATTCCCGCCCATCTCCTAAGCTCCATCTCCTCAACGGTCATCCTTTCCATCTCTCATATTCTCAACCTATCGTTCTCCAACTGTTCCTGCAGCCTTCAAGCATACTGTGGTCATATCTCTCCTCAAGAAACCTTCACTAAACCCTACCTGTCCTTTAAATTATCAACCCATCTCCCCACTCCCCTTCATTTCTAAACTACTTGAACGTGCAGTTCACCGCCATCGCCTTGACGTTCTCTCCTCTCAAACCTTTCTGGATCAACTGCAATCTGGCTTTCATCCCTTACATTCTACTGAAATGGCTCTTGCCAATGTCTTCAGTGACCTGTTCCTGGCAAAATCAAAGGGCCTTTACTCAGTCTTCATCCTTCATGACCTTTCTGCTGCTTTTGACGGTGCTGATCACTACCTTCTCCTTGACACTTTGTCCTCGCTTGCTTTTAAAGGCTGTGTGCTATCCTGGCTCTCTCGTCATATCTCTCCCATTGCACTTTCAGTGTTTGTTCTGTTGGATCCTCCTCTACTGCTATCCCACTCTCAGTTTGTGCACCCCAAGGGTCTGTCTTGGGCCCATTCCTTTTCTCTTTCTATACCCAGTCCCTTGGTGCACTCATCTCCTCCCATGGTTTTCAGTACCATTTTTACACTGATGACTCTCAGATCTACCTCTCTACACCTGAAATCTCTCCGGCAATCCAGGCCCGGATCTCTACCTGCCTGTCTGACATTGCTGTCTGGATGTCTCACTGCCACTTTAAATTGAACATGGCCAAAACTGAGCTTCTTATTTTTCCCCCCCAAACCCATATCCTCCATTCCTCCTTTCTCAATCTCTTTACTGCTCCCTGTTTCCTCGGCTAGCAACTTTAGAGTTGTCTTTGATTCCTCCCTCTCCTTCTCCATACACATCCAACCGATAGCTAAAACCTGTCATTTCTTTCTCTATAACATCAGCAAAATTTGCTCTTTCCTTTCTGAATACAGTACTAAATCACTTATCCACTCTTTAGTCACCTCTCATCTAGACTATTGCAACCTCTCTCTGCTAGTCTCCCTTTCTGTCAGCCTCGATATGCTCATATAACCTCTCTTCTCGTCGCTTCATGGGCTCCCTATCCATTTCCTTATCCAGTTCAAACTTCTCCTGCTGACTTATAAGTGCATTCATTCTGCTGCTCCTCACTACCTTTCCTCTCTTATCTCTTCCTACACCCCTCCTTGGAAACTCTGCTCTTCTGGCAGATCACTTCTGCGCACGTCTCTTTCACTACCAACTCCAGACTTCGATCCTTTCACCTTGCTGCTCCTTATGCCTGGAACAAACTACATGAGTCTATACATCAGGCTCCATCTCTAGCCCTTTTCAAATCCAGGCTAAAAACTCACCTCTTCAAGGCTGCTTTTGGATTCTGATCTGCTTAGTCTACTATGTACTGCATTTTCTTACTATTCTCCTAGATATATCCTTGTCCTGTTGTGTTGTCTGTCTTATCTAGATTGTAAGCTCTGATGAGCAGGGACCGTCTTTTACATGTGCCTGTGCAGTGCTGTGTACGTCTTGTAGCACTATGCAAATGATCATTAGCAGTAGTATTTTCCAAACAGCTGAGCAAACCACTCAAGCTCTTGTTGATAAGATTCTCACGCCTCAAGAGTTGTTCATTTTATTTTGTTTTTATTTATACTGCTATTTTCCTCTGCTGCTGTCAATGCCCTGCATGTTTCTTTTCCCTTAACATCCTTGGTCAAATTATTAAACCTTTTTAAGGCTTCTGTTATTTTTACCACATCAACACTATAGGCCACATTTATCCCTCAGTTGCTTCATTGGGTCTTTTATTTATTAAAAATTGAGTAACTTGATTTAATCTCAGCTATTCTTCCAGACAATATGTCCCAGAAACCTCCCAGTGTATTTAAGGGGTGCACCGAGTTTGGCAAGACTATATCCCTCACAGATCCTCATAATTATAAATTGTGTTTACAGATGACAGTAAGGGGGTCTCAAGGGTCGCGAAGAACAATAAAAAAGAATTTTGATGTGGATAAATCCATTCCATCAACATTAGTGGCATTGGTCCTCATGGCCCACAAAACTTCATCGGATACTGGGGGTTCATCAACATCAAGAGGAAATCAATTCTGCTGGATTTTGAGCATCAATAGAGTCCATTGGGAATGGAGAACCTTCAAGTCCTGCTCAAAAAAGAGGAAAGATTAATCTTTGTTGCCACTGAGAGCTTGCATCACCGAATACATGATGGAAGCTGTTGTTCTTTGGAGCTGCAACTCATCAAAGTGTGATTTTACGAGCATCAAGGTATCGGAGGAACCAGTACTCTCTAAACAGCCCTGACATGAGGATCACTTATCCTCCTTGATACCAGAGGATCCATACCAGCTTCCAAGGGGCTAGGTCCTGCCTGGAGATGTGATATGGATGAAGGAGGTTAAGGATGCAGATGAGAGATTGTTAACAGCTTTAAAAGTGATTATCAGGGTCTTGAAAACTATTCTAGCCTGAATGGGTAGCCAATGCAACTGTATCAGCAGCGGCGTCACGTGGTCGTTCCTGGAGGCTCCGTGGAAGACTCTTGCTGCCGCATTCATGGCTAGCTGCAGCGGGTTTAATGTAGATTGGGGAAGACCTTGTAATATGGCATTGGCATAGTCGAAATGAGGTATAACCAACGCCTGGAAAATTGTCCGGAAATCAGTTGGTTCAAGCATGGAACGTAGATGCCTAAGTGAGCGGATCTTGTAGTAAACTGATCTGACTATGTTTCCTATGTGGGCCTTCATGTCCAGGCGTTGATCTAAGGTGACTCCCAGGTATCGTATTGAGGATTTAGATTGCAGCTCAGCTTCTTTTACTTTAAGATATTGTGGTGGGGTAAAATTGGGATTCCTCATAATGAAGAGTACTTCCGTTTTCTTATGTTGTATTCTGAGGTTTTGAGAAAGAAGCCAGTCAGATATTGCATTGAAGCAACTCGTCAGTGGGGAGAGGTCCAGATGCTCGGTAGAGAAGGGAATGTAAAGCAGGACATCGTCTGCGTATAACATGCAATCAACATTGAAGGACCGGATGATATTACAAATTGGCTGCATGTAAATATTGAACAGGAGCGCAGAAAGGGAGGATCCTTGTGGGACTCCTTGGCTTTGGTGGAAAGGTTCAGAATTTATCCCTCCAGAACGAACATGCTGCCATCTTTCGGACAGGTAGGATCTGCACCATTCAAGCGCTCTTCCATTAATGCCTTTGTCAATCAGTCGTCCTAGTAGAAGCTCATGATTTACTGAATCAAAAGCTGCAGCGATGTCCAGAAAGATGAGAGCAAATCCTTGACGGATGTCATCAATGCCAGTGATTATCTTGCAGAAGAGAGTGGTAAGGAGGGTTTCCACTCCATGGAATTCCCTAAAACCATGTTGGCAGGGGTATAACGGTGCAGCGGAGTTGATGTGATCCTGCAATTGCCTTTGGGCCTCCTTTTCAATGATCTTCGCGAGTAGTGGAATGCTGGATATGGGTCTGTAGGATTCCACCTGTTGGGGGTCAAGCTTGCAGTTTTTTAGCAGAGGTCTGATAGAGGTGTGTTTAAGGGCTGAAAGGAAAGAGCCAGTTGAGAAGGAGAGGTTCATTATTTTGGACAGTACTGGGCTGAAGTGACTGCGAAGCTCCTTGATCCAGAAGGCTGGGCATGGATCGGTCTGGGCAGTAGTGGTGTTAAGGGCTGCAATAGTGTCTTTAATTCCTCTCTTGGTGGGGGTAGAAAACATGGTTAGGGTTGTTTGGCAGTTTTGCTCTGTGGTAGAGGTTGTAGTAGAGGTTTTGTTGGTCTGGCATATCTTAGATTGTAAGTAGGTTGCAAAATCTTGTGGGTGTAACTCAAATGGAGGTCCAGAGGATGGTTCCTTCGATAAAGTCTTGACCAGGTCGAAGAGGTCATGTGGTTTATTAAGCGATCTCTTTAAGGTGTCGGAGTAGTACTGCTTCATCGTGTCGATGATTGCGTTGCGATGCGCAGCCAGATGACAGTTGTATGTTGTCAGGTGTCGTGCCCTCTCTGGCCAAGCGGTAGCTACTGGTATTGCAAGGCTCTGGAGGGTGGTAGTTGTGCCTTCACTGATATAAACCACAAAACACTTCTTTCCAAATTAAAGGGTTTTATTCCCCGTCCCTTGAGGGTACTTTTATCTTCAGGAACATAAATCAAATGCCTTGCTTGGACATATAACATAAAGTAACAAAAGCAAACAGAACTTGCTTCCTTCAGCTTTCAAAACAACAAATAAATGAAAAGAACAAAACAGCTTAAATACTTCAATATGGTTCTTTCTCCTGTATCTGACAGCACAGCTTATATCTGCTTCACTTAGAGAGAGCTGCAGCCTGTTGCTTATAACACTAAAGCTATGACACAAACTAATTACTTATCTGAGAGAGAACTCAGGTTCAATCAAGGTCAAAGAGCAGTCCATCAATTCTGGCATATCATTTTCTTCTGCATTTTGATATTCCATTAACTCCGGCTGACTGGAAGGTTCATTCTGGACCTCAGCAGTAACGTGGGAGAATGGCTGGTTAACCTCGTCAGACAGGAAGTTCCTCTCTTCCTTAGAGCTAGTGTCTCTCTGGGAATTACCATGTATTCTAGAGTTGAGCTTTTCAGGGCACTGCCCCTGCTGGTATTTTAGAATATAGCTCAACTCCTGGTTTGCTCTGCTAGTGGGATAATTAAGGGAATTTCTCTGCCGGTTCAGGCTTCCCTTTTGTAACCCAGCTGAGCTAGATTGGAGAGCTCGTGACGGAGTTTCACAGGGAGCTGTGAGCTTACAATGACTACAAAACTCTTCAGCTTTATCTGGTAAGTAAAACCTTTTTCTTCTAGGGTTTTTAAAACCAGAAGAAGGGATATTTTCAGCCTCTAGATAGTGGGACCTTGTGTGCCTATTTCCATACCTCCAGGGTTGTCTTCTTTCATATGGCAAATCACTCTTGCATTCACTCTGTGCACTGGAACCTGCAACTGCAGTCTTCTTGCGTCTCTCTGGCTCAAACACACTATCTGGCTGTTGATATCTCTCTGCTTCACTCAGGTCTTCGGTTCCCCTCTGACCTTCACGCTGGCTCTCTAGTTGCTCCAAAGCCTCATTATCACTCTCTCTTACATTCTCATACCTGCTCCATGCTTTCCAGGGTTTTAGCTGCCTTTGCTGTATTCCCTCAGAGTGTGTCCGTGGCTGCTTCAGCTCCTCTCCCTCTCTGATTGTCTGGGAGCCTATTTTATCCCAGTGTTTCCTTGCTCCACCCCCACCCAGCTGAACCCTGTCAGGTAAAGTGAATTCCCTTCCTTTGCTGGCTGGGTGTGTCCTCATTGGGCTTTTGCACGTGTTTCTAGGTTGCTCACGGTAACCATCTGACATTTCCTTGTTTACCCTGTCACTTTTTCTGTGCTCCTTTATACTGAACTGCATTTTCTCGGGTTGTTCGGGGTCTGCACTGTTACACAGGTCATTTAATGAATGAGATCGGCACCAGCGTTTCAATCAATCAATTTCAAGGGATAACCCCGTGCGGTCAATCGGTCCTTCAGGCTCTGAGAATGAAATTTATATTCCCGCCGAGTGGAACATAAGCGCCGAAGGCGAAGAAATTGGCCAATAGGGAGCGCTTGCCGGAGGGAACGAGGGTGAAAGCTAGTATATTGCAACAATGTGTTGCGCTGGACGGGCTTACGATAAAGGGTAGACTGAAGCTTACCATCTTCTTTATAGAGTAGCAGATCCAAAAACTCAATTTGGGCAAGATGATACTTCGCCTCAAATTTTATATGGATGTGCAAAGTGTTCATCCAATATAAAAATTGTTGTAAACTGTGTCCCGATCCTTTCCAGATGAAAAATACGAAGTATCATCTTGCCCAAATTGAGTTTTTGGATCTGCTACTCTATAAAGAAGATGGTAAGCTTTCATTCTCAGAGCCTGAAGGACCGATTGACCGCACGGGGTTATCCCTTGAAATTGATTGATTCAGCTTATAAGCGAGCTCTCAACAACCATCCCGAATGGTGGACTGACACTTCAGAATCTATGGGGAAGTTATCACAAGATCAGACTGCTGTTCAATCTTACGTGGGAGTATTGCCCTATATGCCTTGCACGGGGAACATAGCACGAATTTTAAGATCACATTGGCATATTCTGTCAGAACATGCTTGCTTTCAAAAACCTTTACGATTGGCATACCGGAGAGGGACTAATATAGCAGACCGGGTGGTACACACTACGTCTAACAGGACATTGGTCTTGTCCTCGGGTAATCACCAAGCTTGTGGATCTTGTGATATGTGTTTTAATACTTTGGAGGGCACCACATGGGAAGATCCCCACACTCACATCAGCTACTTTCGTCGCCATAATACGGATTGCACATCAGATTATGTAGTATACCTAATAATGTGCCCTTGTCATTATTTATATGTGGGTATGACCACGCGGTCTATCCGTAAGCGTTTACAGGAGCATCGCTCCCGTCTTAACACACATACAGTAACTGCTCCTATTGTTCAACACTGCTTATCAGCCTCCCACAGTTTTGAACAACTTAGTTGGACGATCGTGGACAAGGTTCCTCCACTTCCCAGAGGAGGGGATCGTCGGGCTGTTTTGCACCATCATGAGCAACGGTGGATATTCAAGCTTAACACAGTTGCTCCATTTGGTTTGAATGCGGAGATTGAATGGTGGAAGATTCGATAAACTTCAAAGTTGATGTTCAATTACGTCATCAGTAGGTTCCATTGTGATGCTGAGGTCATCTTGCATTTGCACGGAACAGGAAGTTGGCTGGGTTTGCTTGATAAAGAGCCAGAGTTACGGCGGGCTTGAAACACAACGGTTTGTGTCAGAAATATTTTTGATGCAAAGCAGCATCTTTATTATGCATGGGCTAGTCCTTTTGGGCTTGTTGTAGCCCTTAGCATATTCAGGTTGTGTGGACCTAAGGTTATACTGACCTTTTTAAAAAAATAAGTTGAATAAAAGGAGGGCCTGTCTAATGAGAGTGTTTGTACACCCCCGCAACAGGCGATCCGACAAAAATTTGAGTTTTGGTAAATTCTTCTGTTACACACAAGTGTTGATGATTCTTATGGGACAGTGAATGATCTTTAGAATGAAAGATTACTGGCAAAAGTACAGTGGTTACTAGCAATGGAACAGTGGCGACTGTCATTATTAAAGGTTACTGACAACAGTATGGTAGATAGATAAATAACATAGTCATTTTATTTATTTATTTATTTTTTATTTAGTATACGTTTGTATACCGCTACTTCCAGCGATCAGCAGCGGTTTGATTACAGATTGGAAATTGTCAAATCATGACAGGAAATTTTTGAGGTATAAACACATTGATTAGACAGGAAAGCACAGCACACAGAGAACATGGGCTATGGAGGGTTAAGTGGCTTGCCCAAGACCACAAGGAGCACCTGTGGGACTAGAAACCCCAGTCCTTCCGGCCCAAGGTTGCTGTCCTCTAGTGGGATTTGAACCCCCGAACTTCCGGCCCGAAGTACCTTGCCCCAACCACTAGGCCACTCCTCCACTCCTGATATGCAGTGGCTATATTAGCGAGGCTATACTTGCGGTAGGCAGCGTGTGCCGTCATTAAGCGAGCTCAAACTGCTGGGAGCTCAAACTGCTGGACAGTCGTGCGTTGGTTCTGTATGTAGTGTCCGTTGAGGTATATGGGCCAGCCGCAAGGCGCGGGCGCGCCCGACGGTGCCTTCTTTAAATTTCGTTGGTTGGCTGCCCCGATTGGGCAGCTGGAGCTGGAGGCGGGCCCTGTATCCCCGGCAGCTCGATCCCGGCCGGGAGAGCTGTGGCTGAGCCGGGGTGCAGGAGGGCAGAAGACCTCGTGCCCGACGGCGCTTTCTTTAAATTTCATTGGTTGGCTGCCCCGATTGGGCAGCTGGAGCTGGAGGCGGGCCCTGTATCCCCGGCGGCTTGATCCCGGCCGGGAGAGCTGTGGCTGAGCCAGGGTGCAGGAGGGCAGAAGACCTCACGCCCGATGGCGCTTTCTTTAAATTTCATTGGTTGGCTGCCCCGATTGGGCAGCTGGAGCTGGAGGCGGGCCCTGTATCCCTGGCGGCTCGATCCCGGCTGGGAGAGCTGTGGCTGAGCCGGGGTGCAGGAGGGCAAAAGACCTCACGCCCGACGGCGCTTTCTTTAAATTTCGTTGGTTGGCTGCCCCGATTGGGCAGCTGGAGCTGGAGGCGGGCCCTGTATCCCCGATGGCTCGATCCCGGCCGGGAGAGCTGTGGCTGAGCCGGGGTGCAGGAGGGCAGAAGAGCCCAGTAATTGCTTAATGTGCGTTTTAACATACAGCAATTGGCAGTTGGAAATGATAATGTGAGGACATGCCAGCGACCTCACGGTAAAGTGTATGGTAAATGGCTAACCCTCGATGGGGTGCAGAATGGATGGAGTATTGGTATGGAGAGCACATTGCCACTAGTGCAAGGGTAATTGCCATGAGCTCAGTGGCAATGTGGCATTTAGCATGAGTTCACTTAATAAAATCTCTATGTGTGTCATTAGCTGCACCCGCTTTAGGTGCGCCACATATTAAGGTACTCTGTTAACTGCTAGGAACACACTAGTCATGCCGCTAACGCGAAGGTTTTGCATCTCACACGCGTTGATATCGACATTAAGTGCAAAACCATAGCAGACTTTAGTAAAAGGGCCCCTTTGCTCTCTTTCCTCATTCTCCTTGACCTATCTACTCCTTAACACAATCTAGTCAATTGAATTTTGGGACTCTGTCCTATTTTGGTTTCTTCTTACTCTCTTACCATACTTTCAGTGTACCCTCTGATGGTTCTTCCTCCATTATTATTCTACTCTGTTGGTGTATCTCAGATCTCAGTCCTAAAACCTCTTCTGTCTTCTCTCTACACTTGTTCTCTCAGTGCTCTAATCTCCAGTCATTTTTATGTTGATGACTCCCATCTGCCACTGTACAAGAAATTTCACTAAAAATACACTTCCAAATCTCGGGTTGCTTGTCTGATGTTCTACAGTCACCTTAAATTTAACATGGCCAAGACAGAACACCTTATCTTCCCTCTCAGAGCCACTTCACTTCCCTCCTTTTCTGTCCCTGTGGATCACACTTCTATCCTTCATTTCCTTGGCTCATAGCCTTGGGGTGATCTTTGTTGCTTCTCTCTCCTTCTCAGTGCACATCGAAAACATTGCTATGGCATGTCATGTCTTCCTTTTCAACATTGCTAAAATCCATCCTTTCCTTTCTGAGCATGCTCTCAAAACACTAATCCACTTTCTCATTGCTTCCTGATTAGATTGCTTTCTGCTTCCAAAAAGAGTTCAGACGTCTCTCCCCCCCCCCCCCCCCCATGCTCTATTCATCTGTCAAGTCACTCTTAATTCTGCTCTTTTCTTCCATTGCTAATTGCCATCTGTGCTCTTTTGACCTTGCTGTGCTGTTTCCTGCAAAAGACTTCCGGAATCAATATGTCCTACTCCCATTCAGGCCGTATTCAAATCCATACTAAAACTCACCTTCGGAGGTTTCTTTTTACATCCTGACAATCACCTAGAATCTCTTCTTTGTCATATATCTTTGTCTTGATAAGAGTGTAGGCTTTTTGTTCCAGAAATATCTTGTATATGTATCTGTACCTGTACGGTACTGTGTATGCCTGCTCGCACTTTAGAAATAATAAGCAGTAGTATTGGATAGACATCAGTACGCTCCAGACATCCAGTACTTCCCCCCCCCAATAGGATAGCCCCCCCCCCCAGCAAAGACTCCTGATTGTCCTCCCCTCCCACCCCACCCACAACAAGCCCTGAGCGACCCAGGTGTCTAATGAGGAGCAGGAGCAATCCCCAGTTGCTCTGCTTCCATCGGAGTACGGCATTCAAAATGGTACTCTAGACCGCTATTGGTAGTATCATGGTACTACCACTAGGGGTCAAAATGCTTAAGAAGGGCATATAGACACAAATATAGGTGCATATATTGCAGTTGAAAATAGGCTATGTGCCTCAATAGCTGCCACAGAGTTTCACCTGCTCCAAGGCAGGGGGTCTTTGTCCATGTATGGGTGAAGGAGAGTTGGCATCTATGCATGTAATGAACTCATGAGGGATTATTATCGTCTGAAAATGTAGACATATTGACAAGAATCAACAAGATATGGGCACGGGTTTAAATAACAAGATCATGCCCAACATTCTGCACTCAAACAACAACATTTTATGATAGGAAAATGTGAATTAAAAAAATTGTTATTGAATATTCTGTCCATTTTAACTACCCTTCAACGGAACTAATTTATGAGAAGATACCCATATACTCCAGTAGTTCACCAATTCCATGCACAAATTTACACCTTTGTGAAGATGTTGTACATTTTGCATGTATTCTATGCATGTACCTGTATATTTTATAAAATACACATTTGCATTGCAACTCCACCTTTGCCCCACCCAAAGTTGCCCTCAACAATGCCCGTCTATGATCCATATAAAAGTATGCGAAATCCCAATTAAAGGTGTCCTTTTCCACATGTAAAAGAAGCTTTGTATGTGGGAAATACTTTATAAAATCATCATCAACATGCATGAACTTGTAGTTCTGACTGTCCTACACAGGATTTTTATTTTTGTTTCTGGTTGGACATATTAATAACTGAAAACAATCATTTTTTTTCAAGGTATATAAAATTGCTTAAGACGTTCATAGAGTCTGCAGACAGATACTTCATGATAGGAAGAAAGGTGAACTACTACGTTTTTACTGACTCTCCCGATGATGTGAAAGCTCTCGACCTGGAAATAAACAGGCCCATGAAGATCATCAGAGTTCCTAAATATGCTAATTGGGAAAAGACTGTTCTGGGCAGGATGGAGGTCCTCAAAAATCAAACTGAAGTGTTATTTCAGAAGGAAGTGGACTACATAGTCAGTTTAGATACAGACATAGTGATGCTGAATAATATAGGAGAGGAGATCATTGGGGAGTTGGTGGGCGTGATTCATCCTGGGCATTACCATAGTCCACGCAAAGTTCTTCCATATGAAAGACGCCCAGCCTCTCAAGCTTTTATTCCTGAGGATGAAGGAGATTTTTACTACCAGGTAAATTTCTTTCTTGGGACGGTGCAGAGGATCCACCACTTGACAAAAGTATGTCATGAAGCCATCATGACAGACAAAGCCAACGGCATTCAAGCTGTGGTCTTTGAAGAGAGTCATTATAATAAATATCTTCTCTACAATAAACCCACAAAGGTGTTGTCCCCTGAGTATATATGGAGCAACAGCCTTGGAAGTCCAAAGGACATAAAGATTAAACGAGTGAACCATGGAGATAAACATTTTTAAAAAATAGGGGGGGGGGCATATTCAAAGGGATTTATGCGATTTGAGACCTGGGATATTCAGTGGCATTAACATGTTTAGTGTTTAAGTGATTTAAACATTCCACTGCTGTCTGGTTAGTGGCAGGGCAGAACGGGAGTAAAGCAGCGATGGCGGGTCGCTTTAACAGCATTTGCTGCCACCGCTGAAAACGTCCCCTGAATGTATATGTAAACAAGTGGGGAAAGCATGCAGAGCATAGTTCGCAGAATTCTTTTCAACCTTTGCACGTTTATGTATGTACATAGCTATGTTGTCTCTGTATGTGTCTTTGACTTAGAGGAGAGAGGCAAAGGAGCAGCTTGAATGGTGCAGAAGTCGAATATTGTGTTGGATTGGAAAGAATAAAATTAAATCAAGTGTCATAAATCATAAGAACAGAACATAAGAAAAGCCATGTCAAGTCAGACCAAGATCCAATGATCCCAGCATCCTCTTTCTGAAAGTGTCCAGTCTTCGTTGCAAGGACCTGGTAGATCACAAAAGTCAACCTGGCTAATCACTTTTTATGGATTTTTCCTCCAGGAACTTAACCAAACCACTACTTTAGTTGCCTTAGCAACATCTTCGAGCAAATGATTCTACAACTTAATTATGTGCTGTATGAAAAAAAAACTCTTTCTACAATTTGTTTTCAATCTCTTGGTTATTAGTTTCATGAGGTGTTCTCTTGTTTTTGTTGTTTGCTGTTGTTTGAAAGATTAAAAAAACAATCTATTTCAGTCATGATTTTATAAACTCCTATCATAAGATCTCAATATGTATACTTTGTAAGAAAAATTGGAGAGGGGAGATATGACAGATGTTTAACATACCACCAAGGCATAAATTCACAGGAGCCTCTGTCAGCTGAAAACCGCAAGGGAGCATACAATGAAGGTGAAAAGATATAGCCTCGGGAGTAATCTGAGGAAATATTTATTTACAGAAAGAGAGGTGGATATGTAGAATAACCTCCCATTAGATAAGGTAGAGACAAGGACTGTATCTGAATTCAAGAAAGCATGGAAAAAGCACAGAGGATCTCTAATGGAAAATAGGGGATAGTAGAGCTTAGTAGTTGATACGGATAGATAAAAAACAAATGGCCTATCTAGTCTATCTGCCATCATTTTTTGTGTTTTTATAAGAACATAAGATATGCCATACTGGGTCAGACCAAGGTCCATCAAGCCCAGTATTCTGTTTCCAACAGTGGCCAATATAGGTCATACGTACCTAGCAGTTTCCCCAAAAGACACAGGTTCCACAGTGCTTGTACTGGGTCAAGCATTGATATCCTGGGTCCCTTCTTAATAAAGGTTTATGGACCTTTCCTCCAGGAACTTGTACAAACCTTTTTTAAACCCAGCTACACTAACAGCTTTTACTACATCCTCCGGTAACAAATTCCAGAGTTTGATTACACGTTGAGTGAAAAAATATTTTCTCTTATTAGTCTTAAATAGTTTACCCTGTAGCTTTATTGCATGTCCCCTAGTCTTCCTATATTCTGATAACGTAAACAATCGATCTATGTTTACCCGTTCCACTCCGTTCATTAATTTATAGACTTCTATCATATCTCCCCTCAGCCGTCTCTTTTCCAGGTTAGAGAGCCCTAACCTTTTTAGCCTTTCTTCATAGGAGTATCCTTCCATCCCCTTTACCATTTTGGTGGCTCTTCTCTGAACCTTTTCTAAGAACGCTATATCCTTTTTAAGATACGGCGACCAGAATTCCACAGAATATTCAAGGTGCGGTCGCACCATGGAACGATACAGAGGCATTATAATATCCTGTTTTATTTTCCATACCTTTCCTTATGATACTAGCATTCTATTTCCTCTCTTGGCCACCGCTGCACACTGGGTGGCCAAGAGAACAAATAGTCATCTTCTCCTAGCTAAGAGCCCTAATCTGTTTGGTCTTTCTTGATAAGGAAGGAGTTCCATCTCATTTATTGCCATTCTCTAAACCTTTTCTACTGGTCCTTTTCCATGTGGATAACTGACCACATGGAAAAGGAGGAAGGCCAGCAATGAGAACGGACCACATGGAAAAAGAGGAAGGCCAGCAATGAGTTGGATCGATACAATAACAGCAGCTACGGGTACCAGTCTGTCAACAATGAGCCGCCTGACTGAAGACCGAACACAATTTAGGATAGCTATCCAGAGGGTTGCCATGAATCGACTCCGACTCGACGGCACTTAACAACAACAACTGACCATTTAGTCCTACTCTTTTTCTTGTCTTTTAGCCAGTTTCCAATCCACAAAAGGGCAGGTCTTTCAATTCCATTCATTAATTCCCTAAGGAGTCTCTCATGAGGGACTTTGCAAACACCTTCTGGAATTCCAAATACTCTGCATCAACTAACTCACCATTACCCTTGTTTGATTACATCTTTAAAATAAACTAAAGCTGGTAAGGCAAGGCTTGCCTTTGTTGAACCCATGCTGACTCCTTCAAGTTATGCCAAGCATATCTATATAGCTAGTCATTCTGATTTTTAGCATTGCTTCAACCATTTTCCAAGCACTGACTTCAGGCTCACCAGTCTATAGTTTCCTGGATCACTCCTTGAACCCTTTTAAAAATGCCCTGTGGCATCATGGCAATTTTGGATGATAGGTTACCAGTTACTAAGGAATGAAGGAGTATCCTAATAGTTAGAGCAATGGACTAGAACCAGGGAAATCAGAGTTAAATCCCACTTCAGTCTTTCATGGACAGGAAACTGTCTACTGTACCTGAAT
Source organism: Ichthyophis bannanicus (assembly GCA_033557465.1). Classification (NCBI taxonomy): domain Eukaryota; kingdom Metazoa; phylum Chordata; class Amphibia; order Gymnophiona; family Ichthyophiidae; genus Ichthyophis; species Ichthyophis bannanicus. Next base: position 57,625,732 of record CM066051.1, on the reverse strand, counting down.
GTAACTCACTTTAAACTCCTGAGAAAAGACATGAGCTAAATCCAATTCACTTTCCCTTAGCAACAGGCTAGCAGTTTCCTGTTTGAGTTCTTTCAGGACTTGGGTGAATACCATCTGGTCCTGGCGATATGCTGCTCTCAGGTTTGTCAGTTTTATTGATTACATCTTCTAGACATATAGTGATGTGCTTTAGTTGCTCTGTGTCATGACCACCAAAAAAGGTTTCTGGTGTGTGTAAGACCCCAACATCTTCCTTAGTATACACCAAGGCAAAGAAAACATCTATTATCGTATCCTCCATGGGCACTTCTGTTACTTCTTGGCCATCCAGTAATCCAAATGACTCCCTCATGGGCTTTATGCTTTAGATGTACTTGAGAAATATTCTAGTATTTGTTTTTGCCTATACAGCAAGCTTCTTTTCAAAGTATATCTGAAGCAAAAAGCCCATGAGGGAATCAGTTGGATCGCAGATAACCAGATTTCAAAGGATCGCTTTTACTGTGGGCACCTACCATGTACTCATTATCATACCAAGTTATAATTGTGTATTGTGCAAATCATGAACCTGGCGCCTCCCTCCCCCCTTTATGACATAAGATTTTAGTCAAATGGTATTTCTAGTTTTACATAGGCCTATTGGCTAATACAACCATTTAAAAACTCTGTTAGGAAGATGTGCAAATAAGAATTTTTTTATTTATCTGCTGGTTATTGTGCTCTTCCATTATTTGCACCCTGTGTGGCCACACCACTTGCACAGCCCTTGGTATCAGGGGTGACTCAAGACAATCTACTGCCTAAGGCGCGAGATGAGCTATAGCCCAACAACTTCCCCCTCCCCAACCCCAACAGCCAAACTGGAGTGGCCTTCTCAGAGCTCTAGTCGGGGAACAAGGGGTCCCCTCACTCAGGACACCGGTCAGGTGGTTGCCCCAAGAATTAAAAAAGCAATATGTTTTCAAGCTACATAATTTTTTTTAAAATGAAACCTTTGCATCGATGTTTATATGCAGCAAAAATTGTAGCAGTTTAATATTTAGCCTGGGAATCTAATATAAAACATATTGAATCCTGACACTACACATTGGATTGGCGTGGTTTTTAATGCAAATAAATATTCTGAAGAAGACACGGAGATGCAAGGCAATCACATACAAAAGAGTAAAATCAAAAAGCAAGAATCACTGCACAATTCATAACATCAAAATAAAATTATTTTAACAAATTTTATTTTGGCATTTTCAACTGTACTGAGGTTCTGGCATTTTTTCTTTGAACATATATTCTGAAACCAAACAAACCCCCCTCCCATCAATGGATGCAAAGCAGAACTAGGACATTTGCCACATTACTCAATAAACAAAAATAATTTCTGATTGTGGTGTCATCTTAGTTAACAGCAATATAAATCCTCACCAATACTGGACATACAAAACATTGCAAAAATAACCTAGAACCTTGTCGAGTGTCTAGGTCCCAGAGTTCTCCAGGTCATTCCTCACTCGGTTAGGCCCTCTGGGAATCCAGCATCCAGCATCCAGCAACCAACATCCAGCAGAAAGGCGCTGTTCTCCAAAACACCATAGCTCCCTGACTAGGAAATCCTTATCTGAGGTACAGTTAGGGTGAGTTCTGGGGTTCACATGGACAGTCCATTTTCAGCCCTCCATTGTTCTGCACCCATCCACAAGGGTCTTACAATGGGGTTTTCAGGCCTGCCTGGGAGAAGACCCCAGGGAGAGTTCACAACTCCTTCAGTCTATGCAGATAGTATGCAAATGTTCTCCTGACTCTGAATCCACTTCTCCCTGTCTTGCTGGTCTCCTACCACCAGCCCCCAAACTCAAGGATTTGCTATCTCTACTCCTCAGATGGGTCAGACTGAATCCTGGTCTGCCCTATCTGCCACCACCCATGTAGCCATCCCTGGCTGAATGCAACCGCCCACCTGGCAGGCCTTAAGTGATTCTCTCTCATCAGAATGGGAGGTGGGGTACCCATTATACCCAGGTGGTTAGCCTAAACTGAGTGTCCTGACAGGTTTTCTGTGATGGAATGTACACCCTGTCACAGGCCTACAAAGAAAGTCTACCATACAATGACAGCATTAACATCTAAAATTTGCACAAGAGAAATAGCAGCACTGTAAATATTGCAATGGGTCCTAGATACACCTATTTAGAAAACTGAATAAGCCGGATTCCTACTAATCCCTACATAGAAACTCCATGCTAACAGAATACCTGGCTTTGGTTACACACTCAGAAAACAGATAGATCCTCACCAAGTAAGCAGGGGTGGCCCAAGGAGGGTGCGGGGCCATGTGCAAAGACTCCAGTGCCAATCTCCAGGCACATTAGGAAATACTATCAACACTGCCCATTTAGAACCCATAGTAAATCTGCTGTATCATAACAGCACTACCAGGACTCACAAGCACCAAACCCTCCCTATCAAAAGGCAACACTGCAAATATTAAACCAATACATCTCAGAGAATACCAATACATCTCCTACTGGCGAAAGAGAAAAAGTGGCACTGTCAAATAGAAACTACATAAACAGAATACTGCAGCTCGGTTACACATGCAAAACATAGTCCATCACCAAACAAAGAACAAGGAATCATAATTTAGAAATAGAAAGAAAATAATTAAACTGGGAACCCAAAGGCCAAAGTCAGAACGTACAACACTGGAGAAATAAAACTAAAAATGAATTTCCTCTTGTACTAAACAAAAACGCAAAGATGTTAGCAAGGCACATTTCCCAGAGCTGACATACTCCAGCTAATAAATTCAAAATAAAAACGTATTTTTCTACCTTTTGTTGTCTGGGCATTTTATTTTTCAGTTGCAATTGCTCCATTCACTTTCTTGTGGTTTCTTTGTGTCTTCGGCTAACTCTCCATTGTCTGCTGTCCATTTGTCCTTTCTTCTCTCTTCTAGTTTTTTCCCATTTTCTCTCTACATCTGTTTTAACATACTGATCTTTCCCTTTTTGCTCTTTCCTCCATTTCTTTCTTTATTTCTTTTTCAACCACTCAAATTTCACCCTTCCATCCTCAATCCCCACTTACTTTCCCAATACCCGGCCAATCGTAGATTTTTCGTCCCTCCCACACAAAATATCTTTTCCCCTCTCCATCCTCACTCCCCCAGCTCCAACCCCAACTCCTTCTAGTCCTCCCCCAACATCAGCTCCATTCTAATTCCAGCCCCACCCAGCATCTGCTTCCTTCTAGTCCCATTCTCCCATCCCCTTGCATCAGCCCATTTCCAATCCAAGCTCCCCCAGCCCATTTCCAATCCTAGCCCCCCCCCCATTGCCAGTTCATTTCCAGTCCTAGCCCCCATAAGTCATTTCCAAATCCATCCTAGCCCCCCATCAGCCCATTTCCAATCCTAGCCCCCCTCATCAGCTATTTCCACTCCTATTCCAGCCCCCATCAGCCCATTTCCAGTCCAAGCTCCCCACACCATCAGCCCATTTCCAGTCCAGGTCCCCCATCGGTCCATTTCCAATCCTAGGCCCCCCATCGGCCATTTCCTGTCCTATCCTATCCCCGAAGAGCCCCGCGCCTATCTAAGCTGCTTCAGAGGTGAGCTGGGGAAGCCACACGAGGACCCGGCTCACCTCTGCACAGCCGCCAACATGAAAAGTGCCATTTTCATCATGCTGGCGGCTGTGTTACTGTGTCGCACAATGGACGGGCCAGCTCTACAAGTAAGGAATAAAATTACCACAAACTAAAAATAGACATATGTAGACAAAAGTGAAACTGAAACCCAAAGAAGCCAGACTCTGCATCAATGGCACAGTCAAGGCTTAATTTTTAGGTGGGGCCAAGGCGGGGCCAGCCCAACCATTAGGGAAACTAGGTGGTCACCTAGGATTACAGCTTTTGGGGGGAGGGGGTGGCAAAGAACAGGGTATTCAAAGCTAAACAATAGATTCCGACAGCTAGGGATAGCATAAGGCTTAAGATTTGTCTAGGGTGCCAAAACCTTAAACCAACTCTGAGGCCAGCCCTGGGCCTAGGATTAACCTGTATGGCCCAAAGCAGTGTGAATGTTGACACTTCTTCCAATTATCTTCTCATTTGTCTGTTCTGCTGTTGCTGATTGAGTGGGCCTGATGCCAGAGTGAAGGGCCCTGGGCCACCCAGAGCCAACATTGGCTACACCACTGCATGCAATACAACATCATGGAAATAGAAAGAAAGGCATATGCCCCTGTAACGTGCAAATATAAAGACATAACATGTAACTTCCAAAAACTGGCATTCCAATCACTAAATTAAAAATAAAACTATTTTTTCTACCTTTGACAACTGGCCATTTTATTCTCTAATCATGTTGATCTCCATCTCTAGTTTCTGCTTTCCTCTGTCTTCTCCTAACTCGCTTTTTAGGGTCTCTGACTCATCTGCCACTTCTCTCCTCTCCTATCTTCTTCACTTCCTTACATCTCTGGCATTTATCTTTTCTTTTCAGCTTTCTTCCATTTATTTCTCTCTCTTTCTCTCTATTAATTCAGATTTTGCTCCTCCTCCTTACCAACCAATTGTCATTCCCCCTTCAATAATACTGCATCTACCATTTTTCAACTCTTAACACAGTTCTCTCCATCCCAGCCTCTTATTCCACTCAGCCTTTAATGCTCCCCTTTCTCTCTTCCTCCCTCCATGTTCAGCATCTCTCCCCTTTCTCCTCCCTCTATCCAGTGCCTCAGCCTATTTTCTCACCCCACCCCACCATTTCCCTATTCCTGCCCCATGTTCAATATAGCCCCTTTTCTTTCCATTCCTGTGTCCAGCAGTTCCCCACACTCCATGTCCAGCATTTAACCTCTTCTTCCCCTTCTCCTTCCTCTCTAGAATGTCCTCCTATCTCTACTCTTTCTCTTCCCCAGTACACCATCATTCCTCTCTTCCTCCTCCTGCTTCCAGCATCTCTTCTCTCTAATTCTCCCACAATTATCCAGAACCTCCACCCCCCCCCCATCTACCCTTTCTCCCCTATTTCCCCCATGTCCAGCATCTGCCCTTTCTCCCCATCTGCCCTCCACACCCCCATGTCCAGCATCAGCCATTCATGACCCCATGTCCAGCATCTTCCCTTTCTCCCCCTCCCCTCCATTTCCTACATCTACTCTCCATGCCCCTCCAAGTACAGTATCTACCCTTTTACCCATCTCCCCTCCATGCCCCACATCTACCCTCCATGTCTAGCATCTACCCTCCACACCCCCATATACAGCATCTTCCCTCCACGCGCCCATGTCCAGCATCTTCCCTTTCTCCCCCTCCCCTCCATTTCCTACATCTACTCTCTATGTCCCTCCAAGTACAGCATCTACCCTTTTACCCATCTCCCCTCCATGCCCCACATCTACCCTCCATGCATCCATGTCTAGCATCTACCCTCCACACTCCCATGTCCAGCATCTTCCCTCCACGCCCCCATGTCCAGCATCTTCCATTTCTCCCCAGCTCCTTTCGGTACCCCACATCTACCCTCCATGCCCCATGTCCAGCATCTACCCAGGGGCGGCCCAAGGGTTCTAGGCAGGCCCGATGTGCCACCCCCACTGCAGCACCTCACCACCCCCAATATCCAGCCTCTCAACAGGGATTAATGGGCAGCAGAACAATCACCTCTTTGAAGCCGCCGCAGGCCTTTCAAGTGTATGCACGCACTTATGGCCTGCCTCTCCTGCCCCCTCCAACTTCCTGTCAAAGGGGGCAGGAGTGGCAGGATGCAAGTGCGTGCACGTGCACACTTTAAAGGCTGCTATAGCTTCCAAGAGGTGATCGCTGTGCCACCCATCAACCCTGGTGAGAGGCTGGATATTGAGGGCGGTGCAGCGATGGCATGAGATGCAGTGGGGGTGGCACATCAGGACTGTCTAGGGTTGAACCACCCACCAGGGTCCGCCACCCTAGGCAGCCACCTAGTTCACCTAGTGGATGGGCCGGCCCTGCATCTACCCATCTCCACCTCATGCACCACATCCACCCTCCATGTCCAGCATTTGCTATCATTCCCCCATGTCCTGCATCTGCCCTTTCTTCCCTAAGCCCATCATGCCCAGTATCTATCCTTTTCCCCTATGTCCCTCTACCATGCCCAGCATCTGCCCTTTTTCTTCTCTCCCCCTATACCTAGCATCTACTCATCTTTCCTGTGGCAACCTTCTGCCTACTGCCCCCCTCATCCAATAGCCAAAATCTGCCATCTGCTTCCCCCATGGCTATCATCTGCCCTCTCCTCCCATGACCAGCACCTGTCCCCCTGCCCCCTCCCAATCCAGCATCGTTCCCCTGCCCTCGCTGTTCATCATCTGTCCTGCTGCCTCCCCCCGTGTCCATCATCTACCTTCCACTTCCACTTCCCTTCCTGCCCCCAAACTTCCACTATTGCTGCTTGTCTCAGGTGTCTGGATGGCAAAACAAAAGCTTTTCCAAGTGCCCTAGAGCAGGTATAAACTTGGATGCAGCTTGGAACATGCAGGGTGTTTCTGAAAATCGAGCCCCAGACATGTCTATATCACAGTCCCGTTCAGCCTTGGATGTCCTCATGCCAGGGACATCCTTAAAACCACTTTCTAAAATAGCTTTAGGGACATCTCCATGCTATGGACATCTGTATTTATTTATTTATTTATTTATTTACGGTCTCTTTATACCGCACTATTCAGCATCAGCGCGGTTTACATGGAACAAAAATGCTCAGTACAGATAACATGTATGAGTTTACAGAAAACAGGGTAAGAAACTTGGATAACAGGGGTAACTATTTACAACATTTGCTACATAATCTTGGATAACAGTGGTAAACTATTTACAAATATTGTAATTGTAATTGTAATCAGATGTCCAAAGAACAAATAGGGCTTCTAAAATATCCCCCTAAAGGTCTACCATCAGGGGAAGCTGATCGATTGTTCTAACATACCACTATTGATCAGGAGCGGTTGCCGTTGTTCATTCATTCAGCACACAAATATCATGTTTTCTCAGGCCATTCTCTGGCCTCCTAGTATTGTCAGAAAAAGAAACCCATTGACATGCTTATTTCAGCTTATGATGATTCTCTTTATAGGTTATCTGAGATAAAAGAAATCGTTTAGCATTTCAGCATTTCTCACCAAAAATTTATATTTGCCCAACATGCAGGACTACCATCTTCAGCTCTAAAACCTTGAATTATTTAATGTTATTTCACATAGTTTATAGATTGAACTACATCCAGACTATGAGGGGGCAATTTTCAGACTTCCACACTAGGACAAAGTCTTGAATCCTTTTTACCAGCAGACGTTTTCTGCAAGTACATTTTTGCTGGAAAATTATGTGCAAAGACTTGAAAACACCATCCATGTGTATCCTTTCCCTTCCCAGACCTAAACCCACTCCTGGGAAGGGCGCCTTGCAATGCAGCACTGATGTGAAACAAAACATTTTACTTATTTATCTATCTATCTGGTATTTCTTTTATACTGCCTTATCTGGGAATCAAGGCAGTTCACAAGAAGCGAAAATGTAACACATTTATATATAACTTCTAAAACATTAACAGCATAGAATGTATTTAGAACATTTACAAAGTATTTGCTATTGGGACATGTATAGATTGAGCCAGGGGAGGGGGAGAATGAGCAAGTGAAGGTTGTGTGGGGGGTGGGTGGGGGTGATTGTGGCATATGTGTCTGTGGTTTTGCTGGTGTCCAGGGGCATCTCATTTAATTGCTGAAATATTCTTTGAATAGTAAAGTCTTGAGATCCTTGCAAAATTTTGTTATTACGTATGTTTCTCTGAGGTCGCTGGGGAGTGCGTTCCAAAGATCTGGTGCGAAGGTGGAGAAAACCCCAAGGCGGTTATTTCGTTGCATCTTTGTAATTTGTGCTGGAGGTTCTCATTGCATTTTTGCCTTTTTCTCTTGGTTGTTCGTGTATAAATGAGAGACTTTAAATATGTTGCAGATTGATCATGTAAGGTTTTGAAAGTGTTCATAGTTGCTTTGTACTTGATTCTCATGTGTAACTGCTAGCCAGGGTAGATTTTTTTTCAATATTGGGGTAATGTGGTTTTGCTTTTGATAGAATGCGTGCTGCCATGTTTTGCGCCATTTGTAGTTGATGAAGTGAGTGTTTAAGGAGACCTAGATATATACTGTTGCAGAAGTCCAGCAGGGGGAAGAGGAGTGCCTGAAGGACTGAGCAGAAGTCAGAGGTTGCAAGTAGAGGTTGAAGGTTGCAGAATATTTTTATCTTGTGGTATATTGCTCTTGAGTTTCTGGTGATATGGAAGGAGAAGCTAAGCTGTAGGTCTAGTGTGATTCCCAGGTATTTGACGTCTTGCTTGGTTTCAAGTTCAATGTCATGTATTTTGATTGTTTTGGGGGGGTGAGAGTGTTTTGTTCCTGGAAATGTAGAGTACATCTGTTTGTTTAATGGTTGATTTGCAGTCTGTGGTTATGTAACCATTGTATGATTTCCTGGAAACAGGTTGATATGGAGGATATCATTATGTCATTGTGCAATTATGTAGATTCTGTATTGTACATTGTGTTTGTGGAATATGGCGCATATTGATTGCATGAAGATATTGAAAAGTAGTGATGATAATGCAGAGCTTTGTGGAACTCACATGGGCTTTTTGCTGTATTGATATGACGGGAAAATGAAAGACTCAGGTTAGCAAATAGGTAGGGAGGCGACAGGAAGGGAAGAGAAAAGGTAGGGACTAGAAAAGCGATGAGAGTGGAGGAAGTGAAATAGATGAGTAAAGGGAAGGGAATGAGAGGCGAGCAAGAGCTGGTGGGAGCAACGTGCAGAAATGAAGGAGAAAGAACCAGGGATAGAAGGAAAAGATGAAGAATGTGGGAGGGGGGAGGGGGGATTAAGGGATAGAGGAAAAGCAAGGATGACGGAAGTAGACAGAGGACGCTGGTAGGAGAAGGAAGAGAAGACCAGGAATAACAGGGGACGGATGGGGTGAGGACTGGGGATAAGAGAAAGAGAGAGCGAGAGATAAGGACTTGGATTAGCAGGAAGTCGGGAGAGAATCAATCCAAGGAGATAATGCAGGATGGGGAAAATAATATAGGAGGAAGGAGATAGAATGAAAAAATGAGAACAGTCAGAAATAAAAAGAAGAGAACAGGACAGAACCTCCTTGGCTTTCTTCCTATCTCTCCCACTGCACTTTCGGTGTATGTTCTCCTCTACGAGTCCCGCTTTCAGTTGGTGTAGCCCAGGGATCTGTCTTGGGGCCTCTCCTTTTCTCTCCCTACACTCAGTCCCTTGGTGCGTTCATCTCCCACAGTTTCCAGTACCATCTCTGTGCTAAACACTCCCAGATCTACCTCTCTGCACCTGAATTCTCTCCGGGTATATCTAGGACCACATCTCTGCCTGTTATCTGACTTTAGTGCCTGGATGTCTCACCACCATGTGTTTTTGTGCGCATCTCTGCTTTTGGTGTATATGTGAGTGAGTGGGTGTGTTTGTGTACACATGAATGTTTCTATGTATGTGCTTTGATGGATCATATGTTTAATCTATGCATGTATGAATGCGTGTTTGCGGGGGTGGGGGGGGGTATCTGTATCAGTTCATCTGAGCAGAAGGAAGGGCATTTGAATGTGTGAATCAATGTCTGTGTGGAGCAGCTGCTGAAACTGCTTCTCCCATTGGGCCATTTGTGATGGGGGCTTTACGTCTAGGGAACCTCTGGTCCAATGCAGTCCATTTTTGAACTTGATGTGTCTCTTTACTGTTTTTTCATCCATGCCAAGTTGAATATCATTCTATTCCATTTTCAGAGTTATTTTGCCCCCACACGGAAGACTTTTTTCAAGCCCATTGTATAATTTATTTCCAATATATCACTGGGTTAGAAGGTATAAAAAACAGATATACAAGCCCAGAAATGGACCTGGACTAAACGCTGTCCCTAATGAATTCCTTATGTCCCTAGTTCTCCAATGCAATCTATCTTTGCAGTTCCACCTTAAGCAATCAGACTATCCCTGGCATGCACGGGAGAGGGGACAGAGGAGCTTTGCGCATGCTCTGCACAGGGGCTTTTCTGCTTTCTGTTCCTCTAATGTCTGCAGGGCTGCAAGGAGCGGAAATTCTTCAGCAACACAATAGAAGTATCGTACTCCCCCCAGAACAGGAGAGCCTTACAAGCCAGGGCCCCCAGATCTACCCCTTCCACTTTTGAAAAGGGGCGGAGGTGGGTCTTGTCAGACGGCCGCCTGGGTGAGAATGTTCACAGTCTTGGCAAAAGCATACCTCTATATGATTTGCAAGGATTTGTGGGTAATGTAGTCCATTCATTCCAGACACAGCCGTGACCAATAATTAATTATACTTGTCAGACAAATCTGATTGATTTCTTTGACTGGGTGACCAGGGAGTTGGACCGAGGGAGAGCTCTAGATGTGGTGTATTTAGATTTCAGTAAAGCCTTTGACACTGTTCCTCACAGGCGACTTATAAACAAACTGAGCACCCTAGGGATGGACCCTAAAGTTACTGCTTGGGTTAGAAATTGGTTGGGTGGGAGGCGACAAAGAGTACAAGTAAATGGAGCTCACTCTGAGGAGAAGGATGTTACCAGTGGTGTGCCCCAGGGATCTGTCCTTGGTCCGATTCTTTTTAACATCTTTGTTAGTGATATAGCGGAAGGGCTGTCGGGTAAGGTTTGCCTCTTTGCGGATGATACCAAAATCTGCAATAAAGTAGACACCCAGGAAGGTGTAGATAACATGAGGAGGGATCTAGCTAAGCTTGAAGAATGGTCTAGAATTTGGCAGCTGGGATTTAATGTTAAAAAATGTAAGGTCATGCATTTGGGCTGCAGCAATCCAAGGGAGCAATACAGCATAGGAGGTGAAGTACTTTTGTCCACTAAAGAAGAGCGGGACCTAGGCGTAGTTGTGTCCGATGATCTTAAAGTAGCTAAACAGGTAGAAAAGGCGACGGCAAAAGCTAGAAGGATGCTTGGGTGCATACGGAGAGGAATGGCTAGCAGAAAAAAGGAGGTGATAATGCCTCTGTATAAGTCTTTGGTGCGACCTCATTTGGAGTATGGTGTGCAATTCTGGAGACCGCACCTTCAAAAGGATGTGAACAGGATGGAGTCGGTGCAGAGGGTTGCTACTAAGATGATTAGTAGTCTTCATTATAAAGCATATGAGGACAGACTTAAGGATCTTAATATGTACACCTTAGAGGAAAGGCGGGATAGAGGTGATATGATTGAGATGTTTAAATACCTCCGTGGCATAAATGTTCAGGGTGAGAGCCTCTTTCAATTGAAAGCAAGTTCTGTTATGAGGGGACATGGGATGAGGGTGAAGGGAGATAGATTCAGGAGTGATATGCGGAAATATTTCTTTACGGAAAGAGTAGTGGATCCGTGGAATAGTCTCCCAGTGGAGGTGGTAGAGATGAGGACAGTAACTGAATTCAAAAAAGCATGGGACCAACACAGAGGATCTCTAAAGGTAAAAAGTGGACTGTTGTAGTTGTTGTTATGGAAGGACAGACTAGATGGGCCTTGTGGTCTTTTTCTGTCATCATGTTTCTATGTTTCTACTTGCTCAAGGGTAAAGCAAATAAGATTTTTAGTTATGAGGGGTTCTCCCAACACAGATAATGCTTGGTAGCACAGAACTCAGGATACTTGCTTGCAGTTTTAAAGTTAGGAAAACAAAATCAGGAAAAAAACAACATCTGAACTTGTCAGGTAATTAAAGCAAAGGATTAAAGACCTGGTTGGCAACAAACTGGTCTTTCTTGTAGGCTTTAGCAAATAATGTCTTAGCAATGCAGTAAGCAACCAAATAAACCCACAAAGTAGGAAAAATGTTCTTTTCTTCAGGTTAACTTCTTATATCTTTACATATAAATTCAGAAGTGATTCCCTTCAGAGCATACAAGCAATTAGGTAAGCTCAATTGCTAGCAATCACCCAGCTGAAACCCCTTAGCTGGCTTGCTTTCACTGTGTAGCTCAAAATCTTACTCAGAAGGTTTTCTGAGTAGATTAAAGAACAAGTTGGTATTTCTTTGTGAGGGTTGTTGCACTTTGTAACAGAAAACTACCATTTGAGTTTGGACAGAGAGCAGTCCATATATTCACATTCTGGTTCTAAGACTTCTCCCCTTTCTTCAATAATCATAGGTTCAATATCTTGGCTTGGCACAAAGGAATTTCTCAATGGAGCACTACCAGGAGAATAATCATTTCCCTGCTTCCTTTCAAAGTTATAGCTAGGGTATAGATCAGTGTTCATACCTGAACTTCCATTGCTGTTAGAGTTCCCCTTTAAATAGCCTGGCCAATATGTAGTCCAGTTTCTGTGTCCAGCCTTCCAATCTAAATCCCTGGACACTGGATCTCTCTTCACATACCTTCTGGCATGGGTCTCAGGGACCCTTCCACGTGCAGCTGTTTCCCTCACAGGTGCCGTCTGGAGGTTCCTGGCTCTGCAATACCACTCCTCTGGTTTCCCCCAGTCCAATGGTGTATGCTGACCTCTTGTCTGTCTCCCAGTATACGTACTGTGTTGGACTCCTGTAGACTTCCCAGAGGCTTTTCTCTTCCTTCTTTTAAAGGGCTTCTTGCTCTCTCTGTCCGTCCGTTCTGACCTCTGCTTCTGATGAGAATGAAGATCAGGATCCCGTGGATGATCAAGATACCAATGATCATGACATCCCAGCTCTGGATGATTCTCTGTAGAATAGACTCTATCTTTATTCTGCCTTGATGAGTGCTCCACCTTAGCACAGCGCAGGTGTGCTGAATCAGGCCTTGCCCTTTGAGATGAGTGTTCCATCCTAGCACAGCGCAGCTCTGCTGAATCAAGCCCTGCCCTTTGCAATGAGTGCTTGGGGATTACCTCATAGCCCTTTTGATTGAACACACGTTTTCTCACTTCAGCTCCTCTCATGGCTGTTGGAAACCTGGTGCATTCTGGGACTGGTAGTCTTTTATGGCAAAATTCTGTTTTCTCATTTCTACCAGCACTGACAGGTTGCTTGTTCAGAGACACTTCACCTTTTCTATAGCCCCTTCCTGAGCTATGATAAGCTTCCTTATCACAGTCTTTATTGGAGACCTTTAGGTCTGGGCCCAACCTCCGCTTTTCTTATTCATCCTTGTCAGCATCTGCTCAGCAAAAGGGGCATCTGCAGGCTGACTCCATCCACTCAGCTGCAAAATTCAGAGAGAAAACAGAAGGGACATGTCTGCCCTGACTTCTGATCTGGTAAAGGAATTTTTATCTAACCTTCAATTTGCTTTCTGTGATTCAAAACTAGTTTTTGAGTTAGGATGTAGAAGGAAAAAATTTGAATCCTGAGGGGAAGTGAAAGTCATATTAAACATCTGATCAAAGCTCAAAGATTCTCAGACTATACAGTAGTTGCAAACAGTGATCACAATGAAAGACAATGAGCCATGTCAGAGAAGCAAATGTCAGCACCACTTGGGCAGGTACAAATGAGCAGATCTGGAGGACCAAACGGCCCTTTTCTGCCAAGCATCTTCTATGTTTCTCTGTTAGCTAGCTCTTCTCTATCACAAGATGCATCTGACATATATGAAGTCATTATTATAATGTAATGGACTCTTCTTTGGAAGGCTCAGTCTGGAACTGGTTTTAATCCTGTGATTTTTGTTCTAACCAAGAACCTAGCAATCATACAGGTATCCGCTCAAGATGTGAGCTGTTCCAAGCAGGAGTATATTATTAATATTATTATTTAAATATTCATATTTTGTGTATCAAAACATCTTCAAGGTGACTTAGAAAATTAAGGGGCCATTTTACTGAAAGTTAATGCACGTTTATGAAATTGACGTGCCATTGTGCCCATAGAAAGAAAAAGACTGTGTGCACTTAACACACGTTAAAACCTTTAGTAAAAGGGCCCCTAAATGTTGCATTTAAATGTCCTTTTTAAGTTTTGAAAAAACATTCATCACAGACTTAGAATTGGCCTAGCGACTGTCAGGGGAGAGGGGCTAGAATTTAGTTAGCGATAAAGACAAGACAGTGTCAGAAAGTGACTTGAAAGCCCTGCTCGTCTGCTGCTGGGGGTCCCTTAGTAGATGCAGTGATGTCAGGGTAGAAAATCTGATGGGATCTACTCTGCCTTCTTCTCTCCTTCCCTGCTTAGGCCTCCTTTTGCTCTCTGCATCTCCTCGAGCTCCCTTTACTTACTGCATCATGCAACCAGTTCAAAGCCTTAGGGGGCGCTCAGGTGAGAGCTGGAGTCTGGGCTCCAAACCAGAAATCTCCCGCCCAGGCCATGGCGCCCGTTTAGTAATGAGCACTAAGGTGCTGCATCACTATGGTGCATAAGGTGCAGCCCCAGCATGTTAACAGTCCAGAGTGAGGCAAGCATTTTCCCAAAAGTTAGCGCAGAGCACTTTCTCCTAAAGTCGACTGCATTAGCACCGGTGCACATCACTCCACCTGTTGAGGTGACATTAGTGAACCTATGCTAATGAACATGGCGCGAACCCAGAGCTAGCTGCTCTGAGCTCACCCTACCCAATTCTGCCCCTAACCCACCCACTCACAACCCTAACGCGGGATGCACAGTTAGCTTGGGAATAGACCCACACTGTCAAGTTCCTATGCTAGCTGGTATTGGGTGTCCAAAACGCACTTTTAACATCCACCAGACGTGCGATGCCTGCTAGCACTTTTTAGTAAAACCACCCCAAGAGTGTGAGCTTTTGAGCAATTTAGCTATAAGTATACTGCTTTAAGCTGATCAGTTAGATCCAGCTGAGAAATGATGCACTGCACAAATGAGCCCCGTTTAATTTGTGCAGCATGCAAGGTCATTTATGACAGCTTAGCAAAAACTGCTTTCCTCAAAAAGCATCCAATCAAAAAATCAGATCAACAATTTAGGACAAACATAAACTAACAACAGAAAAAACAGATAATCTTTAAATGTAGGAACATCTGCCCAAGTCTGGGGACAAGAAACCCCTTCGTATAAGCAAACTTCTCCCTTTAATCTTTTTAATATTTATAGTACTGCAACAGTCTTAATGAAATCAAAAAACAGACCCAAAGAGCCACATTGCTAAGAATATAAACTCTAAATGACTAAAAAGTCAACAGTAAACTTAGCTGGCAATGGGGTCCTGAATCTTCCAACTATCCCAACAGGAAACCTCCTTCAATGAAAAAGTATTCTCCAAAGATGACTGAAAAAACAGCCTTCAGCATTCCAACTCCAAAAACAGACCGATCAAAAATCCAGTCTTCAGAACTCCATGACCCAGCGCTGTGTTTCGGGTCTTCCTCAAAAAGCATGGCATGGTTTCTGAAAATGGACGGTAGAGAAACTGTGTGTCCTATTTGCCTTTTCAGGCATCAGTCACATTCAGAGATGTTGCCGCATATTTCTGGGAGGCAGAGTGGGATGTCCTGGGAGAATGGCAAAAGGAATTGTACAAGAATGTCATTAAAGAAATTCACAGTGTCCTGATGTCACGGGGTAATGTTGCTTTTTCTATTGTCTGCTGCCCATAGATGCACTGGAATTTAGGAGTTGTCTTTCTAGATTCTCTGACGATCCTGCTGCTAAGTTATCCCATTCCAGAAGGGAGACTTTTTGGCCAATCCTAATTTTGAACTTCAGCCTAAAGCAATAGGGTGTTATAACCTGGATTCTACCCATTAAAATCAGTGATTCAGATCCCATAATGCAAAAGGATTGGATTGTCGCCCGTGTGTGTGTCTGTGTCTGTGTGCAGGGGAGGGTTAAGCTATAGACATATGAGCCCAGAGATTTAGGGACCCTGTGAAATGTGTCTTAAACTGGCTCTCTCTCCTTGGGGCCCATGCAGGAAACAGATTCTTTTATTAGCTGTAGCTGCTGCGGGCATCATCAGCCACCTGTGTTATCTGGTACTGTACAAAGGGAATCCCTCTCTCCCGGAGTCATTATGGTGGAATCATTAGTAATCACCATACATTGTCTCTCTCCCCGGTACCTTTGGGCCCCTATTGGCCCACTGAAGTCTTCAGCCCCTGAAATACCCTCAAAGCACTACATACACTGGACATAGTAAGAAACCAAATAATGCCAGGAGGCTGGGGAGAAAACGCACTAGGGTCTTGAAGGGAGGGGGCATGAGAGTGATTGAAGGACTCTGGAGGGGGTGGGGAGAGTACTTTCTGGGTTGCAGTAGGAGGAGTGGTTGCTGAGGTCAGGGGAATTTTAAACCTCTACAATATAATGAGAGTATAGACTAAACTACTCGTGTTTGCATATCCATAAAGATTTAAAAAATATAAACTGGTGGGGGGGGGGGGCGGCAAGTTTGTTTGTCTAAAGCCCATTAAAGGGCTACTCCTCTCCTGAGTATATGGGTGCATATTTGTGTTGTCTGTGTGAGGGTAGGTGAGGAGGGTGTATTCATTTTCCATGTGTGTGTGTGTCTGACAAAGTTTTGAGCCCCTATGTACAAATCCTTACAGCATTCCATTGGATTGGAAAGAAAAATAAAACCACATGTGATGTTTTATCTACCCATTAGATGCTACTGTTAATAGACTTTTGTGGCTGCTGTTATTGTCTCTCCCATAGAAATGCATTGGGATTTTTTTTGGAAACTATTTCTCCGGAAATCCTTGTCTGATCCTGCCCACTTTCAAATGAAATATGTATTTTCCCTTCCCAAATTTAAGCCCATTCCTTTTGGAGAGTTATTTTTCCCCCAGATAGGCAAAACAGATTTTTGAGCCCAAGTGTACTGATGTGTAATTTCTTTCCAGCATTCTGTTGGGTTGGAAAAACTAGAACTACATCTGTAAAAGCAATATAAAGAATCAAGCAATAACAAATACATCATTAAAAAAAACTTGCCTAAAGACCGACAATAATGCTGCTATTGTTTCATTGACAGGTTATTCAATTGTTAATCCGGATGTTTTAATTAAAGTTAGACAGCAAGACGAGAAATACTGTCCTCAGCAACATGACTGGGAGGAAAAAGAAAACTTTAAAGACCCAGCTATTAGTAAGCACATGAAAGGTGGTATATAAAGTCTGGAATAAGCGATAAACAATGGAGGCGAAAGCTTCTGAGTTGTGAGATCCAAGGATAAGAAATATGTCATTAACAGTTGTTTTTTATAATTGCTGTGTTTATTTTCAAAGAATATAATACCAGTTTGTTATCTGAAAAGCAAAGAAGCCAGTGGGAATCCCAAAAAGAGGTCAAGTCAAAAATGGCCTGATTATAATTTTCTTCAGTTGGCTTTCGGTAATTTTGAAAAGCTTTAGGGGCATGTTTACTAAAGGTTAACGCGTGTTAAGTGCTTCCACTGCCCATTCATTTCTATGGGCCATGGCAGCACATAACGTGTGTTAACCTTTAGTAAACATACCCCTTAGAGTATGTGCAGACAGAAATCTCACAGTAGATAGATGGATTGCTGCCTCAAAGTCAGTGTTTCTCAATATGTTTGTTTTGTCATAACAGGCCATCCAATTGTAACATCTGTGTTCTCACTGAACATTAAACAAGAGGAAGAACTAGATTTAATGGACCATCTTGAATCAAAGGTGACAGAAAAGATTCACCCTCCTATAACAAGCAAGTATAAAATTCCTCGAGGACAACTTTATTTCTCGGTAGATCACAAGTACTTAAGAGGGCAGAACCTCCTTTATTAGCTATACCCGCAGGGTGTCCATTGTATGCAAATCTCTCTCATGTATATTCATTGTGGATAGCCTGAAAACCCGACTGACTGGGGAACCCCCAGGACAGGTTTGGGAACCACAATTTCTGCTCATCAATCACTGTGTCCCTGTAGGAAGCAAGTGTCGGTAAACTGCATAGTGGCAAAGTACTCCAATACTTCCCTTCTCATTTATCTAACTATTTATCAATGAGAAGTTACTTGAGTAGTTTGCCCCTGCAATTTGAGTGGCTGGAACCTGAGGGGAGAAATAATCAAGCCAATTTCTCCATAGACTCCTCCGACACTATATGGTAAGTGCAGGGGTGATCGAGGAAGGGGCTGGACTGGTGCTATCCAGGTGAGTGCCAGCCATTATCCCAAGAGCAACATTTTTATTAAAAGATGGCCTAGGATGGGTGGGTTATGAATAAATCTGATGTTCTGGCTTCTCATTTCGTCAGTAAGGTCCTTTCTATTCGACAGCTCTTCCCCTCCTGCCCCCTCCTCTCTCACCCCCCTCCCCCCCCTCTTTCCCCAGTTTCCTCCTCGTCAGAGGTCTCCCCATGTGTTCCCCCCCTCTCCCATTGCTGGTCTGTCTTCCAACCTATCACACTACCAGAATTGTCCAACGCCCTTTCCTCCACCCGGAAAACCACTTGCCCATCCGATCCTATTCCTTCCCACTGGCTCACTGAGTCATCACTGGCTTTGCTTCCTTTGGTTCTTTCTATTTTTAACACTAGTCTTTCATCCGGTACCTTCCCCTCACATTGGAAACACGCCCTCATACGTCCTCTTTCGAAGAAACCCTCTCTGGATCCTTCCTCACCCTCTAATTGGCGCCCTATCTCTAATCTCCCTTTCCTCTCTAAGCTTCTCGAAAGGTTGGTTTTCTCTCAGCTATCTTCACACTTAGAGGATTCTTTGGTTCTTCACCCCCGTCAGTCTGGTTTCCGCCCTGGGCACAGTACCAAAGCTATCCTCATTTCTTTTCTTAATGAATTGCATGTTGCCCACGATCACGGTTCTATCTCTGTAGCTGTCTCACTTGATCTCTCTGCCGCCTTCGATATCGTTGATCACCGCACTCTTCTCCTAAGGCTTCGTTCTATTGGTCTCTCTGGTCCGGTTCTTCACTGGTTTCACTCCTTTCTTTTCAACTGGTCGTTCTCAGTTCTGTCGGGCTCTGATTCGTCTACTCCGTCACTTCTCCCCTGTGGTGTTCCTCAGGGTTCCGTGTTGGCCCCCTTATTGTTTAACATCTTTCTGGTCCCTCTTGCTTTACTTATTCAGCCAAAGTACAAATTCAGCAGCACGGTATCTCTGCGTATTATTACGCAGATGATATCATCCTCCTCTTCCACACCTGCCCTCTCACGCCTGATATTGGTCCCCTCAATGTTTGTCTCTCCGCTGTCTCCTCCTGGTTTTCTGAGAACTTTCTACACGTTAATCTGTCTAAGACTTCAGCTATTTGGTTCACTGCTGGTGTCCCCACTCCCACCCTCACTCCATCTCTTTCTGCTGGGCCTATTCCTCTTGTCACATCCATCTTGGTGTCACTTTGGACTCAGCTTTAACTTTCAAAGATCACGTCTCTTCCATTGTTCAGCATTCTTTCTATACGTTACGGCAACTTCGTGCTGTCCGGCCTTTTCTTTCCCCCTCCTCTATGACCACGCTTCTTCTTTCCCTCGTTGTTTCTCGTCTAGACTACTGTAACGCCTCTCTGACCGGCCTCCCACTTTCTCAGCTTCACCGTCTCCAACAGGTTCATCACACTGCTGCCCGTCTTCTGACCAATTCTTCCCGATCGGCTCATATCACTCCCCTTCTCATCCGTTTACACTGGTTGCCTATCCCTTTCCGTATCCAATATAAGATTCTGATTTTTGTTCACAGGGCTTTGCACACTGGTGTCCCTCTTTATCTTTCTGATCTGGTTCACTTCCATTGCCCCTCTAGAGTTCTTCGGTCAATTCATGCCAATCGCCTTTTTCTTCCACCTCCTTCTAGGGCTCATCTTGAATCTACACGCTCCTCTGCTTTCTTTTTCCTCGGCCCTCGTCTTTGGAACTCACTACCTTTAGCTTTACGTCTGGAATCTTCCTTCCGCACCTTTAAAGCCTCTCTCAAGACCCACCTCTTTTGCACAGCTTTTGACATCCCTCCTCCTCCCGCTCCTCCTGCTAGCAGCTGATTGGTTCCCTTCCCTCTGTTTTGCATTTTCTCTTTCCTCTGTTTCTTTTCTCTTTGCTATCCCTTTTTGTAAATGAATGGCGTTCCTTTCTGTTTCCATCAGTAGTCTCCTTTGTTTTTATTGTACACTGCTGCATGCATCTTGGTCTAGGCGGTATAATAAGTTTTAAATAAAGATAAAGATAGATTGATTGATTGATCAATAATTGAAAATTCAAAAAGTATATCTGTATAGTTTTCTTCCCCTCCCAAACACCCCCAGGCATTCCTATTTCAACAGTGGCTAAGTATACCCCTGTTGTAAAACCCTGTAACTATATTTAGCTGTTCTGAACAGGGAAATTTTCAGACCCTGAGATTCAGGTGTGTCTTTCCATGATCAGGTATGAAGATGTCCTTGAAAACTGTGCTTACAGAAGGCAATTTCACAACAGGGTACCTAAGTTGGAAGGCCAGGTTCATACCTGGGCTATTTTATAGAGAACCAAGAAACCAGGAGAAGGAGGCCTTCCGCAGATTTAGGTTAAACGTACAGCGGAGGGCAGAAACCACGGCCAACCAGACGATAAATAATCAAATCAACTTTATTGAAGACCCAAATCCAGACTGAAATCTCTTTGAGGCTGCTTTTGGATCCTGATCTGCTTCGTTTCCTATGTGTTTCCTTACCATTCCCCAATATATCCTTGGCCTCAGCTATTGTGTTGTCTTTCTTGACTATATTGTACGCTCTGATGAGCAGGGATCATCGTTTACACGTGTCTGTACAGCGTTGCATATACCTATATACCTTATAGTGCTATACAAATGATCAGTAGTAGTAGCGAGTACCCTATAGCCATGGAGGCTGATCCTACAATGTGAATGTCTGGTCAGCAGAAACGTCTAAAGTGAAAACAGGCACGTAATATACTAAATTCCAAAACCACAGAGATAGAAGCGCCTGGGGTACCGGAATCAGGGAGATATATGTTTCCAGCACAGCACACACAACATGTCAAGGGAAACAGAGGCTCACGCTGCTATAATGAGACATGGGTAAATGCAGCAAATGGCCTGTATGTCTCCTGCTTGCCGCATTCTGAAAAGCTAGACATTTGCGATGCTTCCCATTTCCATGTGGCCACGCCTCCGCTGGCAAAACGTACATCACCTAATCTGATGCTCCTGCAGACAGCACATGAATACTGATGAAACAGATCAGGTCATGCAAACCAGACTATATATACTAGTCTGTTGCATGCCCAAAACACTACAAGGTTATCTGAGTGCCCCAGAGCTATTGTAAAAGCAACTGGAAAGTGAGATGTTTGTCCTGAGAGATACTGCAGCAAAATTACATGGCATTTAATGAACATCTTAGTTATTCTTTCAGTGTCATCGCTGAAAACAGTATTTACAATGCTAAGGATGGGCCAGAAAAAAAACTGAAATGGGTCTGTACAGCTACATGTCAAAACATATTCCTGCCATTCATAGGAAATCATCAGGACAGAATCATGCAACAGAGCGAAAATCAGAAACACATGCCCCAAAGCACCGTCTGTCCTGACAAATCTACACAATGTTAGAGACCTCTGATGGTGCATTTGGATATGTATTAGTGCTGTTTGCACTGCAGCATGCCCCCACTCCGAGGGTCCCCCCCCCCCCCCCCACCATTGATAGGGACCTGCCCTGCTATGTTGTTGCAGAGCAGCTGTACGGAAGTTACTGCCCATTCACACCGACATCTGATGATGCTGCGGTCAGCCCTACAGTCCAGGTACTAGTCAAGCATAGATGTCCCCCCCCCCCCCCCTCAAGTTGCGGAGCAGCATACCAGGGCCTCTCCTGCAGCCCTCATATCACACATACACACACTTTTGCTTGCGGTCACAAATAACATACTGCCGCCAAAACCATGCCCTGTACCTATAATCAACTGCTGGTAAAACATAATAGCAGGGCGTCCCAGGACCACACTTCTCAGCCAAACACGCTTCTGCTCCATACTAACTTATAGACCATCCCAACATCTACAGTCCCATTTCTCCAGACACAGGATTTGTTAGGGAAGCCTGGAATAGCCCATTTAGCACAAAAAGTAAATACCAGCATAGTCAGAATACAGACTATTGCAGTGCTTTATATTTCGGTGAGGGTGGGGTTTTTTTTATTGTTACCTCACCCTTCAAATGTCCCTCATCTGTGCATTCTATTCTTTACAACTTCATCTTCTGCTCTCCCTGACAGCAGACACTCTAGGTCACTACAACATTGTCACTGCCGTTCATCTCTTGAGAATCAGAGCAGAAATTCTTCTAAGTGCTGGCCTTATTCCATGTTGCCACTGGTATAACATACGTGTCTACAGGATACTCTCAGGCATACATGAGTCTTTCCTGAATACACTTTATACATGTCCGCAGCTTGCCACACCCCCCGTTCTGCCTCCTCCCGCCCATATTCTGGGATCCCCATTTTAGTGTCATGTACGTGCAGGGCTGCATGGTTGCGGAAAACAGGTCTAGACGTTTTCACAAGCATAATTCTCTATCGCGCATGTCCAGTCGGCCTATTTGCGTTTCGGAATGACCCCCTATGTATATATGTAGGGGGTTATTTTAGAAGCCCTATTTGTGTTTTAAACCTAGATGTGGTGGCAGAAAAACATTTAAAAAGCAATTTTGGAAAGGTCGTGGCTGAAACGTTTTTGCCTCAAGTACGTACTGCGACACCCACCGGCTGGGCCAAGGGGCTGACAGCTGATAGGCGGCCTTACTGACCTTTAGAATAAAAGTTCTTTACTCTGTAGGAATGAATTGTAGTTGAGGCAGGTTGTAAGGCTTTGCAAGATTTTTATTATTTATACAATGGGGATTTTTAAAGGCACGCGGAGGTTCAAAACACAACAAATACACTAGGATAACTTCTCCAAATGAAAGGATGAACACAGGAAAAACCAGGAGAAATGAAAAACAAAAAAACTTTTCTTCTCTGCTGTTCTCTGCACTGCTCCGTGTGGTCACACACTATACTGCAGCAGAACTAAACACAGCTGGTTTCACTTTCACCAAACGACGTCCTCACAAACTCCGTTACTCTCAACACTGAATACAGCACAGCACTGCTTTCTTCTGAATCACAGGTAAAAGCTACCTTATTAAAAAGGCTTTTAAAACTCTCTCCTGTTTCACTTTCTTGCTGTGGTATTCTTGTGAGTTAAACAACAGTCCATTGGTATAGGAAAATCATCACATTCAGGCACAGTGGTTTCTATCTGCATTTCCTCAATGCCATTAGAACTACCAAAGTCTCTCATATGTGGGGACTTCTTTTAGCTTCTCTCTCTTTAGAAACTGGTGGAAGTGATCCCACAGCAAGTCAGCCTTTTCAGGTGTTTTGGTACTAGGGGTTTGAATCCTCTCACTAGAGAAATAGTCTCTGCAGTGCCCCTAAGTTAGAAGCTTCACAAACGTCAGAATTATCTGGTCTGGAGTTTGCAGCAGATACTAGGCTTTCAATCCAACTTTTCACAGTAGAGGGGGAGGGTTCCAGCTCCTGCTCATTAAAACTAGCCTTTATCTCTTTTGCCAATTTATCAGATATAAAATGGTCAGTTTTACCTTGAGGCTGTTTCTCTGCGTCAGCACTGGTGCTCTTTCCACCTCTCCAATCCTCCCAGCTGTAGCAATTGTTTGATTGGCCTGCACGGCTTCTCCAATTGTCTGTGCTTTTACCTTTGAATGCTGGCTTTGTCTGAGTGCGTGCCTTTCCCTTGGCACCTTCTCTCACACAGACTGTTCTGCCTGGACTCTCTGGTCTCAGACTCTGGTCTTGGCTTTCACTTGCCTTCCTACTGGTTCTCTGGATATTTTCCTGACCAGCTTCCTTGTTGGTTCTCCAATCAATTCTCCATCCAGGTCTGTCCTCAGGTCTCTCCGCCCTTCCCCTTTCCTTCCCTCTGCACATGATTTTTAACCCTGGCTTCCTACTTCCTTGTGACCAATCAGGAAGGGGGGTTAGTCTCCACCCTTGCACTAGGGCGTGGTTTGCTTCCTACAGGGAACTGCCTTTTCCTCTGACGTAGGCTGAGTTTTCCTTGTAGGTGTGCATTGTCATCCGTTTCCATGGGGATTTCTGGATTCTCTTCTGTGTCCATGCTTTCCACCAGGCTTTCACCATCACAATACACATAAAAACGTTTGGCCAGGAGGCGTTCCAGAAGCATTTCGGGTTATGGTCTGGATGGTGCAGAAATCCACACTTGTATCTCAAATTTCATTTAGGGGATGCACATGTACAAATGGAACAGCCCATGTCTGAAGTTACACCTGCCCCCAGACACAAAGAGGTTTTCCAAATGTGCTTCTTTTGGCCTTCGTGTTACAGGAGGGCTTAAGGGGAAAATTCAGCTGCAGTTCATGTAAAATTATAAATACGTTTATGTTTAGGTTTATAGAGCTTCTTAGGGACAAGTTTATTAAGTCCCGTGTCGGTAACTCACATGTGGGCCACGTTACCAGCGCAGGGCTGTGAGCGAACTGTAATGGGGAGTACAGCCATCTCCTTTAGTTACCACAGATCAGTGCGGCAAACCGGCCACAGGTGGAACTAATGCCACCCATTGAGATGGCATTAGTTGCACCCGCTACCTGTACCAGAAATGCTCATGCTTGCTGTGCCATGCCAAGAACACTCCCATCCCACCCACTGCCCCGATGCATGCTGCCAAGGGAGCATGGGAATTTTAGCATGGGCCCCACACTATATTTTAGTGCCATGCTGAAACCGTACGCTAACCCTGCACTACTCTTAGTAAACACTATCTCTTAATATACCGCTGTTAGCAGCAACATCACAACCCTTCACAATACAATTGTGTTTGGAGCAAGTGAAGAAACAAAAGATTGATAAGTTGAACCATATAAAGGGGAAAAGTAGAGAAAGAGTTAATGACCCATCTGGCATATTCTACCCCATGAATCATTAGTCCTCAAAAGCCTGTGAAAAAAAAAGACTTTCAATTCCAACTTAAACTTTGGCAGAGAGGTCCCCAGTCGGAGATTTAGGCAGGGCATTCCACTGTAATGGGGCTAGATTAAAAAAGGCCAAGCTGTGGGTGGAATCGAGGCATACTTAAGAAGGTGAAGGAATAAAGAGGACTTTATTATTACACCAACAAAATACTGTGGCGCTCGCGCCCCTACCAGGCAGCTGCCTAGTAGGGACGGGTGACCACCTCTTATATTTTCCTAGGGTTGTAGTTGTGTGAGGAATAACGAACTGAGTGGTTTTTAAAAGCGCACAGGAATTTATTCAGCTTCCTTGCAGGTAAGTGGATACAATTTCTTCAAGCACATTTACTCTCCAGACAAAAGAAAATAATGGATACTTCTCCAGTAACAAATGTCCAAACAAAACGACAGTGAATTCAACTATCAACTGTTTCCGGCTCACACTAATTCACCTTAGTGCAGGCATCGCATTCCATCTCTGAAACATTGGAATTTACATCAGCCTCTCCGGCTTCAATCTCTATACTCTCAGCTGAGCTGTAGCAAGGTTCTGCTTGGTAACGCTCAGGGACTTTCTGCTTTAGAGCTTTTAACAGGTCAAACAACCTCTCCCACTTCCTTGTCCTCCCTTCTCTGGGCAGGTCTCCTATGGGGTGCTCTTGTTTAACCTTCCTGGTGAAACATTTCTTTCTAGGCTGTGTTATCTGGGGTATAACAGTTTCATCAGAGTCAGAAGAGGAAATACACTTTGAAGGCCTTATTGCCTCCCTTCTCCTACCTTGGACTTTTGGTGCAGTATTCTCCTGGTTGGAGCTTTGGCCAGTCAGGACTCCCTCTGCCTCAGCGTAGGGCAGAGACTTGTGGTAGAGCTTTCCCACTCTCTTGCTAGGGTAGGTGGTTCTCCCCCTGGAACCTTCCCTATGTCCTCTGTGGCTACTGTGCTGAGTATGGTGGCTTCCTTTGTACTTTCTCTGGTTGTCTTTATAGCGGTTCCTTTCTCTGCTGCTCCTTTTGGCTACAGGGCTGTTCCCTCTGTACCTTCTGGAACCTGGACTGGAACCTGAGCTGCAACTCCCACTTAGGCCTGGACTGCAACTCCGACAGCAGCTGCCACTGCAACTGTGTTTCCAACCATGCTTCTCACCATGCTTCCAATCATGCTTCCAACCAGCTCTCCAACCAACTCTTGAACCAGCCCTCCAACCAACTCTATCTCTAGTGTTTGTTTGCTCCCTTTCAAACACTAAGCAGGGCAACTCCCTTCCTGGCTCCGCCCTTCTGTACCTCCCACTCCTATCTGTGGCTGACCTGGAGTGTGGGCGTGGCTTACAGCTAGGTCTGCACTCTAGGTTTCTCTCCAGGCTTCTGCTGTGGACTATGTGATCCTGTGTACCCATCCCCCGCAAAGAGGAAAAATTCTTCTTCTCTTCACTTTTTCCTGGCTGGGCTGCACTCTCCTTACCACAATACACAAGAGGGAGCATAAGGAATTAAGACATTAAAAAGCTGAGTAAGTAGATGTGAATGCATTGCTTCAAAGGTCAGATTAGAACTTTATTCTCTATAGCTCAAGCAACCAATGGCTGTCTTTAAGTGGAAGGCTAATATGATCTGTAGGTTTGGCAAAATTTACTAAACGAATGGCGGTGTTTTGTATGAGTTGTAAGAGCAAGCTGACACAGTTCATTGTAGACAGCATTACAGTAGTCTAAACGACATAACAGCAGCATTGATGAGAATGAAAATAGCGTCCTTGTCCAGTAGTGATCTCATAAATCGAATCCATATTCTACAGGGTGGGCATATATCCACTGAAGAACTCTTCATTGGCTTGGACTGCTCTACGGAGGGAATATATGTTCCTCTAATGATACCAAACCCTATATCATGGAGAATATTAACTTTAAATGCAGGTTTGTTTAATTTTGAAAAAATGTAGCACTATTGATTCTTGGTAAGAGTTTCAATCCTGCTAATATTTTCAGATGCTAGGTACCTATATAAGAAGATAAGAATGTCATACTGGGTCAGACCAAAGAACCGTCAAGCCCAACATTCCATTTCCAATAATAGCCAGTCCAGGTCACAAGTACCCTGCAGGATCCCAAAGAATAGATCCATTCTTTGTTACCTATCCCTGGGCTTAAGCAGTGATTTTCTCAAATCTACCCCCTTACCCAAAATGTTGCCCATTTTCTAATAAATTTAAAGCCGTGTCCCCTGAACCATCATTTCATCCACACATTGAGACTTCAGAGTCTGCCAACCAGTGATGGGATTCAAATCCTCATAGGAACTGGTTCAGTCCATGGTAGGAAGCAGACAGATCACACCGGTTTGCATGAACCAGCATTTCCCGTGTTCACTGAACTGGTCCCTACAGACTGTTTTACTGTCGGAAATGCACCGGGGGCTTTCAAAGCACCTGATAATATTTGGATGGCATCAGGGGCTTCTTCCAATGCTGCGATCTCCCTGATGCCATCCAAATAATGTCGTTTTTTTGAAACCCGACAGTGCCAATCCAGCAGCGGTGAAGTAGCCTGTAGGACCAGGTCGGTGAATGCGAGAAACGCTAGGAACCGGTTCGTATGAACCGGTGCAAACCGGCTGGATTCCACCACTGCTGCCGACCTCCGAGTCCTGCACATGGAGCAGGAAGCATTTCTGAGAATGCTACCCTGGAAGTTCTGGATTTCAACTTCCTACCGAAAAATCCTTAAATACATTCCTCAAAATATTACTGTCAGCGATTTGGGTCTACTTCTCTTCTTGTCAAGTTTTACTCCTCGTTCTCCTTTTTTTCTCCAAAGAAGTCTTTACACTCTTAATGTTCTAGGACCAGAGCATTCAAAGCAAAACCTCAGATTTTGACAGCCAGAGGGAGTGTAATGCTTAAGGTTTGCCAAGGACACCAGCACCTTGAACCAACTCTGGGACCAGCTCTGGCTTTCCAGTGTCGTTGGGTTGATCAATTTGATAGGTCTGGGGGGACTTTTGAACAAAGGTCTAAATCAGTCTCAAACTGTGTGTCAATGAGGGCAAGGATATTATAGTGGAACTAAGAAACTAAGCCAGGCTGTCACTGAGGCATGTGCTATAAAAGATAAAATTCCATGGAAGGATGACAATTTGATATAAGACTGGGAGAAATTCATATGCGTTGGTTCCTGTATTAAAACTATCAAAAGATCAGGATTTAGAAATACATACAATATAGTCAAACTCTATACTGAATAGGTAGTGAAATTTCCCCTTTGGGCACCTGAGTATCTCCACAGACTGCCTTGGCACTCTCCAGTTACTGACAGGACAGTCTGCGGACAGAGCTAGGACAGTGGGGCCACTATACAGATAATTGCAGCACATACCCAGATCGTGGTGATTTTCAGCCACTATCCCGATAAGTCAGGCTGTAGGAAAAGATGGTCTGCTACCCAGAAAGGGGCACCACTATCCCGCCACTGTCACTGGATATCCCGTGGATCTTTAAAAGCCATGGATGACCATCATAGTGTTTAATATCTGGGCTTTGAACATTGGCCCCTTGGCTTTTCTTTTTGTTAAATATCAATATAGTGGAGGGAGTTTGTATTGCTTTTGTTGAGACAATACCAGATCTGGATATTTGTTGATATGGTGGTAAGTATAGGAAAATGTCTTTTCTATGCTTTGTATCCATGTCGGGGTGTATGTCCTAGGCTAGGGGAACTGGAGGGTCGGACAGACTATTCCACCTGGGAGTTGGAATAAATGCTGACCACACCCCCTCCTCCCCCCGCTGATTCAGATGGCCAGGCCCTCAATGGGTACACTGAGGTAGCAGGTGGGCCCTGACGCCCAATCGGGGCACTGGCTGCCACCATTGGACTCGTGAGGTGGGGAATCGGGGTCCCATGGGGCAGCAGACATACAGTGCAGTGGGCAGGATGTCCCTGTGGAGATGCTGGGGCAGCCAGGCCATCTTCCTGAAGCTGATCCTGCACCCGCGGAAGCATCTTGCTCCTGTGGTTCAGAATCGGATGCTGATGGCCCAGCTGTGCCCCATAGAGGATCAGGCTCCACATCTAGTAGATCTGCGATCTATCGCATTTGTTTTATTTCGAACATGAGTAGGCATTTAAAATGAACGTATTGTTGAATCGATAGCCAGTGTAGTTTGTTCAGTGTGGAGACGACGTGATCATATAACAAACGAGCTGTCATATTCTGTGCCTATAGTAGGGAGTGCAATAGTTGTTTAGGGAGCCTCATATAAATGCCATTACAGTAGTCTAATATTGATAGTACCAGGGTCTGTAGTACAATCCCAAATGTGTCTTGAGTTAATACAAACTTTAATCAACATCCTTAACCTAAAGAGGACCTGATGCCTCTGATTTCATTTCTTGGAACTTGATGATCTTCTCCCTTTCCATAAGCTACACAAAATATTCAATTTTTACTGATGCCTCTATTATTAAAGCCACTCTTGAGGCTTTTTCCTTTATTGCTATCCAGTTATAATTGATGATTTTCACTTCCTCTTCAGCGTGATTGTTTTAGTAATGTTGCAATTAGCATTGTGTGTTAAAAATATTCTATTACGCTGTATATGATTTATATAAAGAATGTTAATATAAAGGAAGAAGTTGTCAATAGGAGCTGGAGAGGGTTGTGTTTAGTGGACTGAATTATCACCTCCCCTGAAACCAAAAAAAGGGATTTGCTGCCCCCGATGTCTTATAATATTGAGCCTTAGCATTGATAGTTCTACAATTGATGCACAAACACATTTTTATCTGACAGATGATGGATTCATGCAGAGAATGTGCAATGGTCAGCAGAGAGAGGAGTGGAAATACAAATATCCTTCAGGCGACAGTCCAGATCTTTATGCTGAGTGGGAAAGAAGAGGCAGAAGGGAAACATCTCTGGAGAGGATCCAGAAAGGAAAGAGACCAAACACATACACTGAACATGAAATCCATTCCAAACACTGGACAAAGCTTGTACAAACTCTGGGACCTAATGAAAGAGAGAGACTTTTCAAATGTCCTACCTGCTGGAAGAGCTTCATTACAAAATCACATTTTATTGAACACCAAAGCAGAACTGAATGTGGGGAAAAGTTCACTGATATGTCAAATCACAGTGTTCTCCAACAAGTTCATGAGAGAGGAGATACATTTAAATGTAATGAATGTGAAAAAAGATTCACCAGAAAAGGACATCTTAAAAAACACAAGAGAATTCATAGAGGCGAAAAAACATTCGTATGTAATGAATGTGAGAAAAGGTTTACAAGGAAGTCGAGCCTTGTAGTGCATAAAAGACTTCACACAGGCGATAAACCCTTTAAATGTAATGAGTGTGAAAAATCTTTTACACAGAGGTCACATCTGTCACTTCATAAAAGACTTCATGCAGGAGAGAAACCATTTACATGTAAGGAATGTGATAAATGTTTCTCCAAGCGATCACAGCTTTACCATCATAAAAGAATTCATGCAGTAAAAATATATTTACAATATACTGTACATGACCAAAGATTCAATGAGGAAACTGATCTATGGGAGCAGCAAAGTACCAATATAAAAGAAACCGGTTTCAGTATACTGAGTGTAACATAATGGTCACATCAAAAATAAAGTACTCTGAGACAGAGAAGGGGAGAAACATTTAATATATAATTATTTAGAAAAAAGTCTCCTGTTAATATATTGTCCACTTACAGCATGTGGAGGGTACTTTTATCAGCAAAACATGTAGAGGAACAAATTCACTAGTTCAAAGAAGAGGAAAACAGAGAGCGGAGAACAGACCAGGCCAAGACATCCAACATATAGGTGGATAAACATTATTAATGACCCGACACAACAGTATTTCGGGTAATTGCCTGTGTCAGGGATCATAAATACACTTGTTTTTTGTATGACCAAGTGAATGTATCAACATAGGAAGTGCTGGATGCTGGTGATCAGTGGTTCCTATGTGGATACCTGTGCTTTCTTTAATACACTTCTGGTTTCTTTTTGGAAGAGGTTACAAGCTTGTATGACCTATTGAATGTATTTAAGACCTCTGACACAGGCAATTAGCTGAAACACGGCTGTGTTGGATTGCTAATAGAAGGTATTTTTATAACAGGTAATCTAGGCTGGAGGGCCAAAAGGGTGCCTATTTTGAAGCTATTTTATAGGCCAGACGTGTGTCATTATAAAACAGTATTACAATCAACGCGGCGAAGTCCCTGGCTCTAGACGTGGGTGACCAGGTTAGAGGGAATTGGCGGCAGGATTTCCCTTTGACTTGGGCGGAAGGACAATTTCGATATTTAGGCCTCCAGATTCCCTCCGTGTTAGCACAGTTGTACCGCGTGAACATTGGGCCACTACTGGAGCGCACCATTGCCAGACTGAAGCGTTGGAGTGAATTGCCGCTTTCTCTGAAGGGCCGCATTGCTCTCTTTAACATGGTTGAAGTCCCTAGGTGGCTTTATGTGCTGCGGCATCTCCCGCTTTGGCTTCTGAAGCGGGATCTGCAGCTGCTCCAGAAGCATTTATCAAAATTTCTCTGGTGGGGCCGTAAGCCTCGCATTGCTCTGGCGGCTTTAATGCGGGAGAGCGAGGTTGGTGGGGCGCACCTGGCCTCCCTACGGGAATATAATGTGCTCTACTTAACGAGAGCCCTTCGAGATCTGTTGGAGCGGGCGGGGGAGATCCTCTCGCTAGACCTGCTAATCGACCTATCGGGAGGTTCCTGTCCAGTTTGGTTGCTTCATTCCTCCCGGAGGGGGTTACCCCCCCCCCCCATGGCGGAGCTCCCTGAGCCTGCGGGGACTTGGAATGGCATGGAAGAGTCTGTGCCATAGTCGTGGCTGCGCCTGGCAGTATACTGACTGCCTGCCTCTAACAGGGAACGTGGATTTTGCCCCCGGTGGCGACAGTCGCATAGTGCGTACTTGGGCGCAGAAAGGCATCCACTATATTGGGCATTTGAGGCTGCAGGGATTTGCGGAGCTTGACTCCTTTACCTCGCTGAAGACCCGTTACCAGTTGCAGCAACATGATTTCTACTTTTATCTGCAGGTTAGACACTATGTTCGTACCCTGCAGCGGCGGGATGGGTCTCTCTTGAAGCTGGGTGGTATGTTGGAATTATTTGAGGCTCTTGCTGGCACCCTGACTGTCAAATCTTTGCGGAGCGAACTCTATGCTGGGGGTGGGCGTCCCGGGGTAAACCAAGCCTTAGAGGACCTGGCCGAAAGGTGGAGGCGGGACCAATTGCACACTGTGACTGGGCAGTTGTTGGGTACGGCGTTTACGGCCGTTAAAGCCCTCTCGGAGTCGGTGTTACTGCAGGAGACTCAGTATAAGTTCTTGTGGAGAGCGTACGGACATAATGTTTGGGCGGCGCGGGTAGGTATTGCGGAGACGGACAGTTGTACCTTATGTCAGCGTGTGCCGGGCACTTTGTTGCATAGGTTTTGGCACTGCTCCCTCCTCCGCCCATTTTGGACTGCAGTGGGCACTAGGCTGGGTGAACGGGTGAGTTGCACGATACAGATCACCCCAATTTGGGGTCTGCTGGGGGTCTATCAGGGAGGTACAAGCTTGCCGAAGGCGGTACGGAGTCTTTGTGCTCGGGCCTTTGTCATAGCAAAGCAATGTATTCTGCGCCACTGGCTAATGAACACCCCACCGGGGATTGGGGAGTGGGAACAGGATATGAGGGATCTTCGAGCCCTGGAAATGCGCACAGCGGGAGTGGTAGGGGGAGCTGTGGGCGAGCGTTTAGGTCAGGTCTGGGCTCAGTTCCCTGGGTAGACCTTGGAGCCTTGCCATCGAGGTGGACCTTTAGGTGGTATAGGGGGAGCTGTTCTTGTTGTTAAGGCTGGCAGGTGGGGGAGGGGAGGGGAGGAGGGGAACGAGGGAGGGGGTGGGGGGAAGAACAGTGGGTGGGGGGTGGGTGGGGGGAGGGGGGAGGGGTGGGGGTTGTGGGGGGGGTGGGGGTGGGGGATCAGTTGGAGCCGCTGGGACCGCCCTGGTGGAGAGGCAACATGCCCGTTTGAGAGTGCATAGGCCCCGTCCAGTCCCCGTTCGGCCCCCCCATCCTCTGCTCTAGTGGGGTAGTTGCTGTACTGCCGATGTGGTGGGGGGGGGAGGGGAGGGAATAGGGAGCAACACTAGCCTAGGATAGGACAGATGATGGTGTCCCGCCTTCGGGCTTCGGGTCTGGGTTTGGTTCTGGTGTTGTTTATGTTCTGTATGTTTACTATGTTTGACATAAGTTAATAAAAATGATTTTTCTAAAAACAGTATTACAAAAGCATCCCAAATAGTAGCTAAAAGGCAACTATGAACATTGACAGCAGCTTGGGAGCCGGTGTAAATGTGAAGTATGTATGTAGGTGTGTGTTTTATAATCTATGTGTGCACTTTCTTACTCTGTCACGCTCTGCCCAAATTCCCCCCATAAACGTTTCTTCCTGTCACCACTTGTATTTTTTCACCTGGAGTAATATAAAAGGCCTTTTATGCACATACAACAGGACTTACGTCTACAAAACATCTTTCTAAAATTATCCCCTTAAAGTTCAAATAAGAGAAAAGCTTTCATATGGAACAATTATGTATAATGTTTTGCTTGGATAAAACAATTTAAAATTGCCCTCTCAGTTCATTCATAATTAATAAGCACAACAAAATGTTTGGTGAAAAACAAAAACACGATTTTCTGATTCTTGAGACGATCAATGAGAGAAACCATTCCTGCCTACTGAATGTTAAACTAAGGAGTCCCTGCATTATGAAGCTTTGTAAAGCAGGCTCCTCTTTCCTCTTCTGCCACTCCTTCTCATCCCCCTCCATCTCAACTTGCCTCTTGTTTCAGCAACAAGGTTTCCTCCCTGAGAGCATCCCTACCCTCCTGTCCTGCCCCCATTGCTTCTCCGCCCCCTGTTCCCTCCCCCCTCCCATCTCCCGACTCTCTCACTTCTGGGCCTCATTTGATCTGATCACTGCTCCTGAACCTTTTCATCTCATATCCTCCTCTAAGAAAACGTCCTGTCCCCTTGACCCCATTCCTTCTTCCTGGCTGCTGACCCCATCTTTAGGTTTTCTTCCCTTCATCCTCACCATGTTTAACTCCAGTCTTTCTACTGGGACCTTCCACAAATCCTGAAACATGCTTTGATACGCCCTATCCTTAAAAACCCCTCACTTGATCCTCTGGTCCCCGCCCACTATCGCCCTGTCTCTAATCTTCCTTTCCTATCTAAACTCTTGGAGAAATTTGTCTTTGCACAGCTTTCCCGTCACCTTGATTCCACTAACTTCCTTCACCCATGTCAGTCTGGGTTTCGTCAGGGTCACAGCGTTGAAACTGTTCTCTTAGCCTTCACAAATGCACTGCATGTAGCACGTGATCGAGGTGACGTTTCGGTGGCGGTTGCTTTAGATCTCTCAGCTGCTTTCGACTTGGTAGATCACTCTCTTCTTCTTCTCCGCCTGCGGGATGCAGGTCTTTGTAGCACTGTGCTTCACTGGTTCCACTCTTTTCTCTCTTCTCGATCTTGTGCGGTTCTTTCATCTTCTCCTTCCTCTCCCCCTTCTGACCCCCACGTTCTTCCCTGTGGGGTCCCTCAGGGTTCTGTTCTTGCCCCTCTCCTCTTTAACCTTTTCTTGGCTCCCCTTGCGTCCCTGATTCAGCAGTTTGGTGTGTCTACTTTTTTCTATGCGGACGATACTCTTTTGCTCCATCATACTTCTCCTTCCTGCCCCGATCTCTCTGTACTAGACTCCTGCCTTTCAGCTGTAGCAGACTGGCTGACACTCAACTGCCTTCACCTGAATCTTGCCGAAACGGTTGCTCTCTGGTTTACTCACGGTGGCTCTCCCCCCTCACTGGCCCCTTCTTTCTCTGGCTCCCCTGTACCCTTGGTCTCCACTTTCCGGTACCTTGGTGTGCACTTTGACTCCAATTTGTCTTTTCACTTCCACATTTCTCACGTCACCAAAACATCCTTTTTCCTCCGCCAGATTCGTTCTATTCGTCCTTTTCTTTCCCCTTCAGCCCTTGTTACCTTGGTTCTGTACTTAATTATGTCTCGAGTAGACTTTGCCAACTCTTTATTTCTTGGTCTCCCAAAATATCAGCTTACCGCCTACAACGGATTCAGAATACTGCTGCACGCCTGGTCACATGTTCCTCCCCTCGGGATCACATTACTCCCCTGCTTTTTCACCTCCACTGGCTGCCTATCCCTTTCAGGGCCACTTTCAAACTACTGATCCTGACTCATAAAGCCTTCCACACTAGCTCTCCCCAGTACCTAACAGATCTCCTCTTCTTTCACTCCCCTAAACACATTCCCCGCTCTTTTCACCTCAACCGCCTCACCCTCCCTTCCCCTTCTCGCGCTCACCTACAGTCTACCCGCTCCTCTGCCTTTTTCTTTGCTGCTCCCGCCCTTTGGAATGCCCTTCCCCCCTCCCTCCGTCTGGACCCTCAAACAACAGCTAAAAACCCATTTGTTTTCCCTAGCTTTCAACCTTCCCTCCCCTTTTGTGTGATTAATTCTCTTCCCTGCCTCCTGTTCTTTCCTAAGCTTACCTTTTGTCTACGTCTTGTCTTGTTCTCCTGATTTTTCTGCTGTCCTGTCAAATATTGTATTTCTTTTCCTTTTCGCTGGCCTCAGCCTGCTTTTATTGAATTTTTAATTGTACACCGCTTTGGTTCTTGTGAAAGGCGGTTTTTATCAAATACAATAAAACATAAACATAAAACAAACATATGAGAATTCACACTGGATAGTAGCCTGTTAAAATGTGAAAAGTGCTGTCTACTAATTTAAGTCTTAAACTGCATAACAAGTTTATAAGTCAAAGAAACTTTGGCAGTATGGATCTCTGCAAGTAAGGTGGCAGCAGAGGGCTCAACCAGGTATATCAGCAGGTGAATGCTGGTGCTATATGCAGGGCTGCAAGGAATTTGACTTCCTGCCATTGCAAGGCGGAGATGGGTTTAGAGGTAGGATATTGCCAGCAGCTGCAGTTGAAAGGCAGCAGAAGGCAGCGGCTAGGAGGTGGTAGGCTTGGTGTTCTTTTTTTCTTATTTATTCTATTTATTTGTTTAAAATATTTCTTAACCATCAAACCACAAAGTGGGTTACAATAAACATATACAATTCAATATACATATCAAAAGAAGACAATTTTATGAGTGAAATGCTAGAATAAATAAGTTTTCAATTTCCTACTAAATTCCAGTAAATCAGCAACTATCCTGATCTCGCTAGAAAGTGAATTCCATAGCTGGGGGCACTAAATGGAAAAGTCTGCCTACTTAACATTGACCTTATCCCCCTGGTCACTGGTGGAAGCACCAAGGAATTCTGTACACACTGCCTCACTGGTTGAATGGATCTATAAAAGTGAATTAATGAATTCAAACTTTCTGATGATAATTTATGTTTGATCTTAAAAACTGTTAATAAAATCTTAAATCAAATTTGAAGTTCAATTGGGAACCAGCGCAGAAGAATCTATACTGCTACATTTTGCACATTTGAATTGATGATTTAGGTAAACCAACATAAGTCATGCTACAGTAATCATAACAAGGAAAAATCAATGCTTGAAAAACAGTCATGAAATGTTGCAATACTGAACCCAGCCAATGCAAGGCATGCATCTTGTAAAAAGCTGATTTAAACACGTAATTGATTTCTGGACATATACACAATTGATGATCTAATGTTATCCTTCACTGCTGTATTTTTTACTTTATAGGTGTCAATATATAATTCAGTTTACCTGATCAATACATACAGAACCTGTATCATTTCATTTCATTTATTAAAATTTGACATGCCACTTTTAGAGTGCACATCAAAGCAGTTTACAAAAATGTAGAAAATCAATACAAACAGAGAACAGGAAAAGAACACCAATAAAAATAAAGGAAAGTGAAGGTAGGACACATAGACAGGGGGAGATAGGAGAAGGAAAGATGGAGGGGGGAAGGGGGGACACAGAATGTGAGATAAAGGCCTAGAGCAGACGGGGGAAGGAAATACAAGCAATCAAGAGGAAAGGTCATAGGCTATACGGAATCGGTGGGCTTTTAATTGTGCGTTAAATCTGTGGAATGAGAGCTGAGAATGAAGATCGGAAGGAAGATTGTTCCAAAGGGAGGGACCGAGAAAAGAATGCAGAGCAATGGATGGATTCGAGGTGAGCCTGTAACGGGCAGGGTAGGCAAAGTCGGTTCATAAGAATGGATCAAAGACAGCAGTGTGGTGTATAAAGAAAAGTTATATTAGAGAGATTTTGTTGGGTCCAGTGTGTAAATCCGTATGTATTATGGCGAGAATCTTGACTTGTATGTGGTAGTGAATGGGGAGCTAGTGCAGATGGATGAGGAGTGAAGTGACATGGTCTGATCGAGACGTGAAGAAAGGCAGTTTAGCGGCAGTATTCTGGATTAGTTGAAGACATTTGAGCTCATTAGGGGAGAACAGAATTGCAATAGTCCAGGCAAGATAAGATGAGGGAGACTAGCAGTGTGATTAGGGCAGAGGTAGGAAGGATAAATCAGACGGCTCTAATGCATCATAAATAAAAGGAGGAATGTTGGATGACAGAATTTGTGTGTTGGTAAAAGGATAAAGAGGAGTCTAGAATGACCACAAGGTAGCAGAAAGAGGAAGCTGAAGTGCCGTTGAGAAGGGGGGAGACCGAGGGGGCAGACAGTGAACTGGAGAGCCAAGTAGCTGTGGTTTTTGAACATAGCCAAAACTGAGCTTCTTATTTTTCCCCCTAAAAACTTACCTCCCCCCCTCCTCAATCTCAATCTCACTCTACTACTCCCTGTTTTCTCGGCTCGCAACCTTGGGACCATTTTTGACTCCTCCCTCTCTCTTTCTCCACACACATTCAACTAATAGTTAAAACCTGTTGCTTCTTTCTTTATAACATCAAAAATATTTGCACTTTCCTTTCTAAACATACTACTAAGAAACGTATCTACTCTTTAGTGCCACTGGGACCAGCTGGTGCTCTCACCAGTCCAAAAACATGCTTTAGTCCCTGAAAGAAAAATGAAAAATAATCGGTCTAAAATAAGAATAAACTAAAATCAGTATGCATGTCACTGCAAATCCAAATGAAATACAGTACACTATTGACTATTGAAAATTTTGCAAAACGTAATCCAGGAGGTTAGACTGTGCAAAGCACACTATTCAGTGCCCAGTGGCTACTGAAGGTCTCCCTGAACCAGTGGGCACATTGACATAATGCTCTACTCATGTATGGGAGTGACAATCGTCCAAGGTAGTCTTCTTATCTAAGTGCTGCCTCTTGGTCCTGTATATAGCCATCTTTGTAAAAGCCAGGAAGAGATTGACTAGGAGATCCCTAACTCTGAGTGCCAGGACCCTAGCCATGGCATACTCATGGCAGCAGATCCTTTTAAATATACAAGAGGGCTGTAGCCTAGCAAAAACACCCCAGACATGAAAAATAGACTGTCTTCCTAAAGAAGGACAGGAGGAGGAAGAGGAGTTTATGAACCTAGCAAAAAGCTCACCTGTACCTACAGCACCAGGCAGGATTTTCCAGCTCAAGTCTCCAGTGGATCTCAAGATCAACTGCGATTGGAAGAATACCTAGCAGGGGGTGCTTGCCCTCCGATATCAGGAGAACATCCTACCAGATGGTGTCTAGATGGGAGTTGACCGTGAGGAATGCAGGATGTGAAGCACAAGCAAGTTGAT
Source organism: Ichthyophis bannanicus (assembly GCA_033557465.1). Lineage (NCBI taxonomy): Eukaryota > Metazoa > Chordata > Amphibia > Gymnophiona > Ichthyophiidae > Ichthyophis > Ichthyophis bannanicus. The sequence goes on along the minus strand of CM066051.1, from coordinate 57,587,028 downwards.
CTAATACTCGGCACAGTGCAGAATTGTGCTGGGATATAATCCAACAACCTCAAGGGGTTGTCAGAGTGGGCAGGCTGAGAAGGTTTAAGGGTCATGGGCCTAATTAGCAGATTCAGAGGCCTGAGAGTCAGTGATGGTGGGGACTTTCAGTCTGCAGAACCCTCTTGATGAAGGTATGTTGGTCAGATGAAACTGTGCGTTTGCTCTCCTGGAGTAGGTGATGTGAATCATGAGGGGTCTGCAGTCCCTTGAGATGTGCCAGGGCCTCTGATGTTACCCAGTCATGATGATTATAGTCCAGGCGATGACTGATTAACAAATAACTGGTGCAGAGGAACTCGAGTATGCTCACAACTAGACAAGGACTGTAGAGAAGAGGCTTGGATAGAAAATCCACTCTCAATGCTGCCGGGATTATCACTGGACACAGAGATTATGTTACAAGCTCTCGTGAGCATTCTCAGGACATTCTCTCTATTAGCACCATCAATACAGAACTCCCTACCAGAATACATCGAAGACTTTAGAAAGAAAATAAAAACTTTCCTGTTCACAGAGCTTTTTGGAACTATTACACAGCCCAGCATGAACAAGTCATACCCTGCCATAAACAGTATTCTGAAACCTTTCTCAGTGTTTAACCCAAGTTCCTAATGTTAATTTGCATTCCAAGTTCAATGTTCCTTGTTCAATGTAATCACTTCTATTATGTTATACTGTAAATCGCTTTGACTGAAAGATAAAGCAGTATAAAAGAACCCATTAATAAATAAATGAGATCATGACTGAAGACAAGGGCTGTGAATTTGTTTGAAATGCTATGGGAAATATCAATAACATTTCCTACTACTTTTAATCTAGACACAAAAAACCTCTAAAATTCTGCTTCCCCCTCCCCAATGTCGTCACAGGCCTTAAACTAGTAACCACTGAGTTAGAAGGAAAGCATCTTGAAGGAATAACCATCACATCTCCATTGGTCTAATTCTAGCCAGCCTGCTCTTAACTGTGGCTTGTATTGCTGGTGATCTTCGTTCCTATTTCCTGATTGGCCTAAAGTTTGTCTGGTCTGGAGTTCCACAAGGCAAAATATCCAGGAAGGATTTTGCACAGATCTATTGAATCCTGCTCTTCTATAGCCTTACTACAAAGATTTTACTTTTGCCATGTTCTTGTGCCAGAAATTCTGTGAAACATTGTCTAAGTATATTATCAGAGACATTTACCAAGCTTAATCCAGATCCCACTAATCTGGACTCATAATATACGTAGATATGAGGCAGGTGCACCTACTCTTGCCATCTTACTGAGCAGACTAGATGGACCATAGTGGTCTTTATCTGCCGTCATTTACTATGTTACATAATTTCTGTCACAAAGAAAAGTCTTTGGAGTAAGTCTCTGTCTACCTATCTCCAGGAATAAGCAGTTGCTTTCCCCTGATCTCCCTAACTGCTTTTACCACATCCTCCAGTAACAAGTTCCAAAGCTTAATTATGCATTGAGAGAAAAAATATTTTCTCCTGTTTGAAACTTCAAGTAGTGCACAAGAGCAATAAATACGCCAAAAAATTAGAAGAAAAAACTCACTCATAAAAAAGCAGTTTCCCAATGCTCCAGATTGTCCTGGGTGACTAACAACCTCAGGCACTGTTGCCTGAGGATCTGAAACTTTCCAGCCCAATGTTGCTACAAAAATAGCCCAAAACAGCGATCCTCCCTTCGCCCCACCCTCCCCTTGATTGGCAGGTCTGGCAGTCCATCACATGTGACCACACCTACCCTGCACCATGCCCTGTCCTCCACAACCCTAATTGGCTGGAATCTGGCAGTCGATCATTTCCACCCTGCCACATCTCATTGGTCAGCTCTGGATGTGCTGCTCTGGAACCTGACCAATGAGATGTAGCCATTCCAAGTGGCGTTTTAGAAAGGGTATGCAAGCGCAACCTAGGACATCCAGAGCAAAACATGCAGAAAAACACCGGGGATGTCTATATCTCAACCTGATTATAGAAACAGACATCCCTGATGTGGAAGCCCATGCTAACAAGCACAAAGATATTCCCACTACAAAAACTTGGGGTGGGCACATCTATCAATGCTACTTTGCATATGGGGACATCCATCAGCATGACAGAACATAAACATGATCCCTCATTCCCCATCGACATTCATTGTCAATATGAAAGATATAGGGGATACGAGTAAACCTCCTTCTCCACACTATCCAGATTTATGGCTGGCAAAATAAGACGTTTTGCGATGCCTATTTATGCCTGGAGCAGGTATAAACTGACATGGCTTAGGGTGTGCAGGGCATTTCTGACACTGGATGAGGATGCCCACATTCTTGGAAATGCCCCATATGCCTGCTACCTTTATGGCGTGGATATCCCTGCGCCAGGCACATCTCTGGAGCCAGCTTCTAAAATGCTTCTGGATCCCACACGCCAGCAAGACTCTATTCAAGACCATTCAGTGGAGACTACAACTATACCTCGATTGAGAACTGCCCAAAGTACAAGTAGGATTCAGAAAAGGGTGAGGAACAAACGACATCAATACATATGCGAGATGACCAACGCATATGTGAGATGAATCCTTGAAAAGGATACTAAAATGATATTTACATGTGTTTCATTGACTACAGCAGGGCCTTTGATTGCATAAATCATGAAAATCTCTGGGACATGTTAAGAAGCATGACCTGATATTTCTCATGCACAACCTTTACATTGATCAAGAAACAACTGAATGAGGAGAAATGGAATGGTTTAAAATCAGCAAAGGTGTACAAAAAGGCTGCATGCTTTCCCCATACTAATTCAGTTAACATGCAGAACAAATCACTAGAGAAGTAGGACTGTATGAAGACAACCAAAGTGTGAAGATTGATTGAAGACTCCTTAACAACCATTATTATATTGATGATACTACATATGTACTGCAGAGATGCATCTCTGCATATAAAAATTCAACTTGTCTGAAAATTTGGTCACGTCACTCAGTATTCCCATTTCCAGGTCATTTACAAACATATTAGAAAGCTGAAGGCCTAGCACAAATCACTGGGGTACTCCACTATTCACCTTTCTCCATTGAGAAAATTGACCATTTAACCCTACTCTCTGCTTTCTTATCTTTTAACCAATTCCTGATCCACAATAGTACACTGCCTCCTATCCCATGACTTAATTTCCCCAAGAGTCTCTCATGAGGGACCTTGTTAAAAGTTTCTGAAAATCCAGATACACTCTGTCATCTTGGTCACCAGTGTTCAGCCTATGGGCGGCACTTTCATGAGCTTGTCAAAACTTGTGGCCCAAACTTCCTGTGTGCTCTTCTCATGATAGGCAAGATCAGCATATAAAAAGTGCTTTTGGAGAATTTACAAGACGCTGAAATAGTACGGTGCAACAATGGCAGGAGAATGAACTTTGATGGTCCCTCTTCAGCTCTCCAAAATTCTGGGCAGCTTTCAGTAGCTTCAGGGCACAAGTCCCATCCGCTAAATGCTACATGATGTGCATCAGAAATTTGTAAGCAATGAAGTTTTAGTTAAAAAGTTTCAACATAAAATATTTCAGGAGCCTCCTTTGTTTTCTGGATCTTTTTCTTATGTTCTGGTTGGCTTTCATGCACACAACCCATCTACTACATGCACTCAAGAGCAGGCATCTGCCTAGGGCAGCAGGCTTTGCGGTCATCAGCCCAGCATCTCCCCCCTAGCATTGCTGCTGACATCCCCACTACCCTAACTCCATTGGAGGCCAAAAACCACTTTGAGCATTGGAGGCGGCAACACTGCACCAGGAAAGCCCTTTGACACCATAATCAGCAGTGGGCCTTTCAGCATCTGTAGGCATGCATGCACATAGATACTCGTAGGCCTGCTGCTGATAGCAGCTTTAAAGGACTTTCCGAGGGCTGTGCTGAAACTGCACTGCCTCCCCCCAAAGCCCAATGTTTTGGCTTCCTGTGGAGGGAGGCCAGCAGCAATGATAGGAAGGGAAGGGAAGGGAAGGAAGATGTTGTGACACCTTACAGGGAATTAAAGAGAGGAGACATGCTGGATACTTTGGGGGGGCATGTAAAGGAGAGAGATGCTGAAGATATGGGGGCAGGAAGTAGGGAAGATGCTGGACACCTTGGGGGAGAAGGTTGGAGAGATGCTGGACTATGGGTGGCATGGGGCGCATGGCCAATGGTTCACCAGGGCAGCAGTTACCTTGGGGCTAGTCCTGCTCAAGAGTTGTCATTTACGAGCTGGTTTTCTGCGTCTGATTAATTCAAACCACTGTTAGTATTACTTGGCATTGTATTTATTTGCTGTACTCTTTGGCCGTGTGTAGAATCAGCTGAGGATATTGGGGCGATAGGACAAACATATATGAAAGTTTTACACTTAGTCATCTGTTTTTGTGTGTGATAAAACCTGTAACAGCATGGGGAAGTGAGTTTCCTGTCACAGGAACATATCACATATATGTTCTCACATTCTTTGTTAGTTTGTATTGTTATAAAGGTGCTTGATGCCACTTAATCCTCTTTGACTACAGGTTTGAAAGGTTTAACCTCTTTTGAGTGTTTTTGACCTTAGCGAAAGCTTCAAGTTCGATTTCTTTTTTAGAGGCTCAGTTGTCAGTGCTTTAACATTTTGAAGTGCTAACTCAGACTATGGCTAGTGGTTTAAGGCCCTTCTGCATGTCCCAACAGACATTGCTGTCTTTGCTCTGCTCAGTTTAAAGATATTTCCTTCTATATTTTGACATCTTCATTTCAGAATTGCTTCACATTACAAAAATAAACGCATAAAATCCGGTGCTTCTCAATCCTTACCTGGAGACAGCCCTAGCCAGTCTGGTTTTCAGGATTGCCACGATGGATATGTATGAGATAACCCTACACAGAGGAGGCATAAACATTTTATTATGCACTTGTGCAAGATCAGGGAGGCTCCCTTGCCCCTTCTTGGGCCTTAGTGCAGTTACAAACCGTATTTCAAAGGCACAAAAGATGGTGCTCCACAATTTCCTCACTCTGGCCAGCACAACTCCATTCAAATACTTGTCAGTTTCTCAGCAGCAAGGCAACATGCATATAAACCAGAAAAACAGCAGCTTTCAGCCGGTACTGTTCCTACCTTCCCACAGATAAGTCATCAGCATGCAACCCATAGAACCCTGGGTATCCCTCTCCCCCTCCAGGTCTCCTGCTTCCTGGTTTAAACCATGGGGCAGGGCCACACCCTCCCAGGCATTTTCTAGCCTAGTTTCTTAAAGGGACAGGGGGTTTGGACTCTTACAGGTAAAATGCGTCACCAGTTCGGAGCTGGGCTGGGGGTGTCTCTGGGGTGTATGGGGAGCTTCCTATACACTCCATCACATACCCTCCCCCTATGCTCAACCCTAGGAGGTTGAGCATCTGGCATCCCCGAGCTCTCCACACGGGATAAGACGTCAGCGTTTTGGTGTGCCTTACCTGCCTGATGTTGGACCTCATACAGAAAGGGTTGGAGGCTGAGGAACCAACACATGATCCGTCCATTGGTCTCCTTATTCTGTGCCAACCACTTGAGCGGCTAATGGTCCATAATCAACATAAAAGGGTGGCCAAGCAGGTAATACTGGAAAGTCTCTAGAGCCCACTTGACTGTCAGGGACTCCTTTGCGATCGTGGCATAATGTTGTTCCCGGGGCAGTAATTTTCCACTAATAAAAGTCACTGGATGCTCTTCTCCCTCCATGTTCTGGGCTAAGACAACCCTAAGACCAAAAGCCGAGGCATCTGTCTGAATGATGAATGGCTGTGTGAAGTCCGGACTGACCAGGACTGGTTCAGAACACAAGGCTTTCTTTAATTTCCTAAAGCCCTCCTACAATTCAGCTGTCCAGAGGATCTTGTCTGGGGTTTTCTTCTGGAGGAGCCGGGTCAAGGTTTTGATTATTACTGCAAGATGCAGAATGAAGCGGCGATAATAGTCAATCATTCCTAAAAAAGTCCATACCTGTTTCTTAATTTTATGAACTGGTACCTGGGAAATGGCCTCTACCTTCTTAAAATGAGGCCCACACTTGACCATGCCCGACTGAATATCACAGGGATTGGGCCTCTCGGCCTCCCAGGAAACATTTTTATGGATTAGCTATCTGACCATCCTTCCTCAAACTCATCAACACGGCTTGTAGATGCGACAGGTGGGTTTTCCACTCACCGTGAAGTGGAATAATCCTTGGGGTGTAGAGAATGCGGTCTTCTCCCTTACCGCAGGGGTTAGAGGGATCTGTCAATATCCCTTCATCAAGTGTAACATTGACATAAACTAGGCTCCCCCAAGGAGTTCAATAAGTCATCCACTCTGGGCATGGGGTAGGCATCGCACTTGGAAACTGCATTCATCTTCCTAAAGTCGATGCAAAACCGGATGCTCCCATCTGGCTTAGATACCAGTACAATGGGGGATAACCAGCTGCTTTGGAACTCTTCTATTATTCCCAATTAAGCATGTCCTCTACTTCCTTCGCCACAGCCTGTCTTCCTTCACCACAGCCTGGAAGTCAGTAGGGCCTTTGGGGCATTGTCACCCCAGGATCTGTGACAATGTCATGGTAGATAAGATAGGTATACCCCGGAACATTAGAGAACACATCAATATTCCATTGAACTAGACATTCTATGTCCATTTTCTGGAAGTTTGACAGGTGTTCCCCAAATGGAGCCTGGTCTGGTTCAGAAGCCAGCTGCACCTTAAGCCCAAAATACTCTCCTTGGACCATCGCAGCCAAGGGAGGAGTCCACTTCTTCATCAAATTCATAGGGTAGATTGAGAGTTTCTTCCTTTTATCCGGCTGTGCAATCTTGTAGTTTGCAGATCCTATCTGTTCTACCACCTCATAGGGACCCTGCCATTTACAGAAATGTTTACTCTCCAAGATAGGAAGCAAAACTAAGATCCATTCCCTGGGCTGGAAAGTCCACTGCATTGCCTTCTGATTATAGGTACGGACCTGGCCCTTCTGAGCTTTCTCCAGGTATTGTCTCGCTGTTGGCCCAGCTTCCCTTAAGTGCTCCTGCATCCAAAGTATGTAGTCTACCACATTCCGGCTGGGGCTGGGTTCCTCTTCCCAGGTCTCTCAAAGTATCTGTAAGAGTCCCCAGGGTTGTTGTCCATACAACAACTCCAAAAGGGAAAAGCTGGTCAAACTTTGGGGTATTTCTCTGATGACAAACAAAAGATAGGGGAGTAAAAGATCCCAGTCCCTCCCCTCTTTGTTCACAAATTTCTTTAGCATCTTTTTTCAATGTTATATTAAAACGTTCAACCAAACTGTCAGTTTGTGGATGATACACAGATGTCCACAAGGTCTTGATCTTCAACAAAGTGCATATTTGCTTCTTATGCAAGAAACAAATGGTGTCCCTTAATCTGTGAGAATTTCAGCAGGTATCCCAACCGGGGGAAGAGTTCCCATAGTGCAATGGCCAATGCTGTGGTCTTAGTATTCCATACGGCTATCACTTCCAGATACAGTGTGGCATAGTCCATTACCACCAGGATGAATTTGTTGCTATGGGGAGTGTGTTTCAAGGGTCCCATCAAATCCAACACAACCCACTCAAATGGGATCTCGACAACAGGCACTGGCACTAGAGGGGCAGGTCTAACCTTTGCCAAACTAAGCAGTTGGCAGCTGGGGCAGGATTGGCAAAAGAGCTGTACATGTTTATGAAGCCCCAGCCAGTAAAACTGGGCTAAAATGCGCTCCTGAGTTTTCACCACCACCAGGTGTCCACCCAAGGGACGACTATGGGCAAACTCAATTACCTACCATTGATACAGCTGGAGAATTATCAAATGCTCCATCTCTTCTCCCTCTATTGCCCCCCTGGTAACCCTATACAATAGGTCGTCACACCAAAAAGTAGGGAAAGCTTCTCCAGAAAGGGTCCAAGTTACCTACAGAGGCCCTCCCCCCCCCCTCCCTAGCTCCTGAACCTTGTCTCAGGCATTTCCTTTGGGCTCTTTTAAACTGGCCTGGACTCTCTATGCCACCCCACTCAGGTGGGCTGTAACTGGTTCCTGGGTATCCTAGTTGTGGTGCTGGGTTTTCATGAGAATAATCTGCAGTTCTTTCAGAAGACTCCTCCCCCTGAGAACACCCCTCTAAAGCTGCCCCCACATTTGAATTATGATAGGTCCTCTTCAACCGGCGCTACCTGCGGGACTTTGGAATTTTGGGGTCTTTCATAAACAAGTCCAGGTCTCTCAAAAGGAAGAGTTCCAGAAAATCCTCTGCAGTCCTCTCGTGTGGGTTGCTCTTTCCCCGGTTCCAACTGTCCTTGAAATTTGGGAAATCTCAGCCTATAATCACTGGATAAGTCAGCCAAGGTACGATCACCACTTGAAGAGTCTCCGTTCTCACGGGGGTTTTTAATTCAACTTCCACTGTCGGGTATGACCATTGATCTCCTTGGATGCAAGTTTCTCCATGGTCACGAGCTTGATCTGATGCCTTGTCCTGATGTCTCACCTGAGAGTCCTCATGCTTCCCACCAGAGCTAGCAGACAAATGCCTTCCAGCTGTACAGGTATCCACAATACCGCACTCATGGAAGGTCATAACATTTGTATTCACTGGTTCCCCCACCGCCATGGGGCACTCATGGGCATAGTGGCCCCTGCCCCCACACTTGAAGCAAGTAAAATAGCCACTTCTGGATCCTCGGGAGGTTGGGGACCGTGGAGGCCTAGGTGCGGGGCCCTCAAAGGCACAGAGTTTCCTCCCCAGCCTCCTGGGGCTATGGCTGACCTCATTTCCTTCATCTGGGGTGCCTCATTACAGGCTGAGCTTCATGAAATCCTTCTGCTATTTTAACAGCACGTTCCAGAGTCAATTTAGAGAACTGGTACACCACCCACTGTCTCATGGGGGAGGTCAAGCCCTCTAGAAAAAATTTCAACAGAACAATCTTGGCCACCTCCACTCTGGTCTTCTCTTTTCCAAACAATCGTTTTTGTTTATAGAAGATGAAAACCCCCAAATTCCAGGGGTTTTCTTTTGGCCCCCAGAGCTCCTTTTCTGAACTGTTGCTGGTAAGCCTCTGGTGTACACCCAGCTCACTTCAGTATGGCGGTCTTTACTGTTGCATAGGAGTCTCAACCATTAGGGTTAACTTCCTGGAAGGCGGCTTGACTGCTTCCAGTCATCAAGTTTTCCAGATAATCCACGCCGTCTCCGGCCACCCAGCCAGTGAGGCTATCTGCTCAATATTTACTAGGAAGTGGTTCGGATCTTCACCCTCCATCAATTTAGATTGGGGTAGTAGCAGGGGGTGAAGCTGCCACCCTTGGTTCACCTGGGAGACCTACATAGCATACCCTGCTGCATTTCTAACAATTTCTGTAATACTTGCTGCTGTGCCCCTTGTGTTTGCAAAATGTCCTGTAGCAGCTGCTGCTGGTTGTCCTTCCACAAGGGCACATTGCAACTGTTGCTGTCCTTCCACTAGGGCCTGGAGTAACCTCTCCATTTTGGTTTAATTCTTTTTTCCAACACACAGGGACAGGGAAAAGAAAACAAAATTCCTGCCTGACTGGCTTCTACTTCAACTTCTTACCTGTACTGTGGAGAGGTCAGAGTCCAGGAGGTGAGTGGTTTTCTTCTGTCACTGGCTTAAGGAGAAACATCCCACTCCTGACACCATATGTGCTCATAGATAAGTCATCCACGTGTAACCCATAGAACCCCAGGTTTCTCTCTCCCCCTCCAGGTCTCCTGCTTCCTGGTGGGGTTACAGGCCACATCCTTCCCCAGACATTTTCCAGCCTAGTTTCTAAAAAAGGGCAGGGGTTTGGACTCTTACAGAGAAAATGACTAACCGGTTCTCAGCTTGGCTGGGGGGTGGTGTCTCTGCAGGGTATGACAAGTTTCCTATACAGCACAGGGACGTTCCGCGGCAGAGTGGAGGCAGTGATTGTCCCTAACCAGGCAGCAGTGATATTGCATGCCGCCTAGTTAGCAATCTATGCCAAATAGAAAGGTGAGGAAAGCCCTCGTCTACCTTTAGTCGCAGGATCTAACCAGGCAGCATTCAATATTGCTGCTGCCCGGTTAGCTTCGGCAGCTTCCGGTGTGTGCGGCTATCCCCGCATATTCAATGCTGTCACCATGGCATGGAACATCCAGGTTAGAGATTGGCGAGGAGGATTAAGCGCTGACACGGCCCATAGTAAATGATGGCAGATAAGGACCAGTATGGTCCATCTAGTCTGCCCAGCAATATGGCAGGAGTAGGTGCACCCATGTCTTTTACGGAGTAGGTGCACCCCTACCCATGTCTTTGCTTAGTGGTTTACCCACCAGGAGCAGGTGCATCCCTCCCCGTATCTTTGTTTCTTTAGTGGTGAACCCACCGCTCCTCCCGCCATCACTGCATGTAGGACACCCCTATTTGTTGAGAAGTTAGATGGTTCAGTTTATTTTGATTTAATCTTGTTGCTGTAAAGTGATCCACTGTGTCTGTCCCAGGCCACTTTGAATTCCTTCACTGTGTTTGCCCCCACCACCTCCATTGGGAGGGCATTCCAAGCATCCACCACCCTTTCAGTAAAAAAGTATTTCCTGACATTGCCTTTCAATTTACCACCTTGCAGCTTCATGTCATGCCCTCTAGTTTTACAGCTTCCCCGTCTCTGGAAGAGGTTTGTTTGTTCATTATTCCTCTTTAAGTATTTAAAGGTCTGAATCATATCTCCCCTATCCCTCCTCTCCTCCAAAGTGTACATATTTAGGTCTTCAAGTCTCTCCTCATAAGGCTTCTGACACAGGCTCCAAATCATTTTGGTCGCCTTCCTCTGAACAGCTTCCACTCTTTTTACATACACACGTGCAAGGAAGGTTCCCAGATCGACAGAGGAGCAGAGGAAGGCTGGCCGGGGACGGAGGCCTTCCCAGGCACGTCCTGGGCTGCCACGAGGGCTTCTGCCTGACTGAAATCGTCTTTTTAAAGCCATTCCTTGCCGCTGGAGAAAGAGGTAGGAGTTCGAACAGAAGGCTGGCCGGGGACGGAGGCCCTATTAGGCACGTCCTGAGCTGCCGAGCTTCTTCTTCAGGTATTTCTTGCCGTTGCTCATCCTGGATCTCTGCTACAAAAAGAGAAATATATATATATGAATTCCTGAATAAAAGAAATGTAGAAGAAATCATCAGAGCCAGTGTTAGAATTTAGAAAGAATTTAAGCAAAGAGGAGGAATTTCTCTTTTTCTTCGGAATGTGTAATTTCAGTTGGAGAGTAGAGAGGTCCGTCTTGCTGGCAAGGCGGAAGAACTGAAACTGGCTAGCTAGGGGCGGGGTGGGGCGGGGCGGGGCAGGGGGCAGAGCCAGTTGGCCCATGCTCAGAAGGACATCAAATGTTGTTTATTTAATACAATGTCCCTGCAAGTTATGTTATGTAGGTAAAACTGAAAGTAGTATCAAAACCCGCCTTATTGAACACAAAAGTTGTCTTCGTAGGAAAATTATGGAGAAACCATTGGTACAACATTGGATTGAAGCCCAGCATTCCGTCTTGGACTTACATTTTCTCGTTTTAAAAGTAGTGAGACCCCATTGGCGAGGGGGTAATATCAGTAAAGTTCTCCTTAGGATACAACAGCGATTTATATATGAATTGCGGACATTACATCCACAAAGTTTAAATCAAGATATTGATTTATCTGTCTTTTTATACTATCCGTTTTTTCCTTTCCTTGTTCCCTCACCGTCCCCTTCCCTTACCACCCCATCCCTCACCCCACCCCCCTCACATCCCCTCCCTAACCTCACCCTCCCCCCACTCCCCACCACCACCACAACCACCCCACCTAAACCCCCCACCCCCACCCCCACCCCATCCCTCACCCCACCTTACCCCAACCCCTCCCCCCACACACACCCCTTCCCCTTTCCTTAACTCACCCCTTTTCTTCCCCCTCACCTCCTTCCCCTCCCCCTCCCTTTCACCCCCTTTCACCCCCTTCCCCCACCTATTTCCTACCCCCACCCCCCTCACCCCACCCCGTCCCCTTCTTCCCCTTTTTCCCTCCTGCTTTCCCTCCCCCCTCCCCTCCCCTCCCCTCCTCCCCCTCCTTCCCCCTTCTCCCCCCTTCTTCTTTCCCCCCCCTCCCCCATTTTCCCCTCCTTCCTCCTTCCCCCCCTTCTTCTTTCCCCCCTCCCCCCTTTCCCCTCCTTCCCCCTTCCCCTCCTTCTTCTTTCCCCCCTCCCCCCTTTCCCCTCCTTCCCCCTTCCCCCCTTCTTCTTTCCCCCCTCCCCCCTTTCCCCTCCTACCTCCTTCCCCCTTCCCCCCTCCCCTCTTCCCCCTTTCCCCCCCTTCTTCTTTCCCCCCTCCCCCCTTCCCCTTCTTCTTTCCCCCCTCCCCCCCTTTCCCCTTCTCCTTCCCCCCTCCCCCCTTTCCCCCTTCTTCTTTCCCCCCTCCCCTTCTCCTTCCCCCCTCCCCCCTTCCCCCTCCTTCCCCCTTTCCCCTCCCCTCCCCTCCCCTCTTTCCCCCTCCCCCCTCCTTCCCCCTTTCCCCCTCTCCCCTTTCCCCTCCTTCCCCCTTTCCCCTCCCCCTCCCTTTTAACCTTTATGGACATTCTTATGGGAATTTCATCCAGGTGTTTATACAATTTAATTTAATTTAATTTAATTTAATTTAATTAGCAGGTTTTATATACCGCCACTTCCATAGATCAGTTGCGGTTTACAATGAACAACAATTAACAAGCAAGGCTGTTTTACAAGGAACAGTAATAAGCATCATGCTGTTTTTACATATAACGGTGTTAACAATAAAATCAATTTCTATAATAACAATAATGGGTTCAAACTATCAGAAACAGGTTGATAGTTGAGAACTATATACATTGAACATGTTTAGAACTAAAATACAGTTTTACATAGAATCTCTGGATATCTTACAGTGTATTAGTACTTGTTCCTGGTCGAGGGCTGATTATCATTGTTGGTGCAGCTATCCCTTTTCATGTTGTGTTGGTGAGTTTGATACAGAAGCATAGTGTGTTGAGAATAGGTATGTTTTGAGTTTTTTCCTAAACTCCATGATTTGGGGTAATGATCGTAGTTCAGCTGGGATATTGTTCCACAGAATGGGGGCGGCATGGGAGAAGGCTTTCTTGTTCGTTGATTTTTTGGCTTTTATAAATTCCTTTGGTGTTATTAACTTATTTAATTGGTCTCTTCTTTGTAGGTTGTGACCGTGTTCCTTGGTGATTAGGTTATTTACAGTATAGGGTGCTGTATTGTTTAGGGCCTTGTATGTGGTTAACAAGGTTTTGTATTGTATGCGGCATTGGATTGGGAGCCAGTGCAGGGATTCTAAGATAGGCGTTATATGTTGGAAGGGAACTGTTTTTATGATGGTTTTGGCTGCTGCATTTTGAGCTAGTTGTAGTTTTTTTAAGTTTTGATTTGTTACACCTAGTAAGGTTAGGTTTGCAAAGTCAAAGTGGGGTGTTATGATCGCTTGTATTATGCGTTGAAAGTCAAGTATGTGTAATAGGGGGCGGAGTTGCTTTAATATTTTAAGTTTGAAATAGACTTTCTTTGTTATATTTCTTATCTGTGAGTCCATACTAAGGTGTTTGTCTAGTATAACTCCCAGATACCGTATTTCATTATTTAGTTTGATATCATTGTTTTGCAGTGAGATGTGTGGTGGAGGGGTGAATGATGTGTTTTTGGTCACTATAAGGGCTTCCGTTTTTGCGTGGTTAATATATAAGTTATTTTCGTTTAGCCAATTGTTTATTTCGCTGAGGCAAGTATTGATCAGTAATGTAGGGATGTTTGGTATAGTGAAGGGTACATACAACATTATATCGTCTGCGTAGATGTGATATAATACATTGTGCTTTTTGAATATTTGGCAAATGTGTTTTATGTATATATTAAATAGGAGCGCTGACAGGGCAGAGCCTTGGGGGAGTCCTAGTTCCTGATTGTAAGTTTTTGATGTACGGTCACCGATGCGGACCGTTTGGGTTCTGTTGTTTAAGTATGAGGAAAACCATTTTAGGACCGTGGATTTTATTCCTATTTGTTGCAATTTACTTATCATCGTTGTATGGTGAACACTGTCAAAAGCTGCAGATATGTCAATGAAAATGAGCAGGAATGCCTGTTTTGTACTATCAATGCCTCTTACGAGTGTATCAATTAGGACTGTTAGCAGTGTTTCCACCCCATGTCGAGGGCGGAACCCATACTGCTGATTGTCAAGGGGTACTGAGCTGTCAATGTATTCCTGTGTCTGGATTTGAACTGCTTTTTCGATCAGTTTAGCCAGAAATGGAATACTTGATATGGGTCTGTAGGACTTAGGTGATGATTTATCAAGAGTGGAGTTTTTTAAGATAGGGCGGATTTGAGCATGCTTTAGTGATGAGGGTAAGTATCCATTTTTTAGTGAGAGATTTATTATGGGGAGTATGAATTGGGAAAGTATAGATATTGAGTTTTTTAGCCAATTTACTGGGCACGGGTCCAGGAGTGAGGTTGTTGTATTAATATTTGTTATAATGTTTTTGAGTGAGACAGTAGTTAGGGGTTGGAAGTCCGTCCATTCATCAGTAAGTTGGATTTGAGATGGTTGGTTAGGACTTGGTAACTGGGGGTTGGATGTGATTTTATTCATGTAATAGTTTGCCATTTCCTGTGGTGAGATTTCTACAGTATCGTTGCTGGAATTATGGTTGTTGTTTGTTAATTTTTGTGCTATTGAGAATAGTTCTCTAGGCTTGTTTATTGAATTGTTTATTATAGAGGTATGATAGTTTTTCTTGGCATTGTTGGTTGCGTGTTTGTATGAATTAAGGAGAGTGATGTATGAGTCCTTATTAATGGTGTCTTTATTTTTCCTCCATTTGCATTCAGCTTTCCTTAGATTTCTTTTTAGTAGGTGTAATGTGTTATTATACCAGGGAGCTTGGGCAGCTTTAGTGCGGGTATTTTTTTGGTCACCTGTTTATTAGCAGCTGCATTGTGAATGATTTCATGCCAGTTTGATACTGCTGTGTCGAGGTCCTGCGGAGTGTTAGATAGTTTGGGGAATATTAGGTCTAGAAATTCTTCTTCATTATATTTTTTAAATCTGTGGGGTAGAGTGGATGTTTGTGTTCGTTTTACTGTCGTGTTGTTTATTGTGATATTGAAGTTGATGAGGTGATGGTCTGACCAAGGGGTTGGGGTGCATTTGAGGGAGTTGGGGTTATAGGATTTGTAGAGGACATCTGGCAACAATACCAGGTCAAGTATATTACCTTTGCTGTGTGTGCTGTTGGTTATTATTTGGTGAAAATCCATGTCTGTAGTTGTATCGAGAAAGAATTTCAGTTGAGATACAAATATTACATATGTGTTTTATTATTTTAGTTTTATTAAGCTGTTTTTATTTGTTCCTTTTTTCATATTTATATATTTTTTTTATTTCAGTGGTCAATGTAAGGTTGCCAACTGGCTCCAGATGCGCCCGACAGGCTTGATCCAGTCCTGGGTTTACCCCATTGCATGCAGGGACATGTAGTCTTGCTTTTCTTATGGAGTGCATTGGAAAAATGAGAACTACATGTCCCTGCATGCAGTGGGGTAAACCTAGGACTGGATCAAGTGTGTCGGGCGCATCTGGAGCCAGTTGGCAACCCTAGGTCAAGGTCTTATTTACACGAAACCCTTTATCTGAAGGTATTGGTGTTTACATAACACATTATTATATGTAATGGTTTTATGCTAACTATTATTTATTTATTATTTATTATTTCATTTTACCTGCCATATTGCATCCTCCTCATCTCTTTTCTTTACACTCAAATAAGTTTGATATATAATAGTTTTACTGCTTACATATTAATATTCAATTATACATGTTTTATAGCACACATATTATAACCTATTGATGTTTTTATTTTAAATTTGCCTTATTGATATAGTATTTTTATTCATGTACAGCAATTAGCATGTTTATATTTGGTTTTATTTGATTATTTAATTATGTATTTATTTATTTACCATTTGATCTTTTGATGGTGTTCTAATTTCTTTTTATTTACTTGTTTTAATCTTTTTTGAGGTTTGTTTCCTCACATGATATCCCCCTGAAGAAGGCTGGTGGCCGAAAACACGTAGATGTCATTAATAAAAGGGGTTTGTTTAAACCTGAGTTCTACCAGTCCTGGTATCTGTTTCCTCGCTCCTTCTCACTTTTTTTGGGCCATCCTTTGTGTCCTTCTCTAGTGGAGGCCCTGTGAATCCCAGTCAGCCCCAGGAGCAGCTGAATCTGACTGGGTTCCTGGAGGGATCAATGGAACTGGTAACATCTCATTGTACATTGTTGGTGACTTTTACCTTTGAGCAGGACAAAGTCTCTGTTTTACGCTTGTTCTTTAGACACATGCAAGAGCAATTTATGGGCTCAGTTGTACGAATATTTCCTGATATATCTAAACAGATCCAGGTCTGACGCAGGGAGTTCTTGGCTTTGTGGCCTCGAGTCCTCTCGCTCGGGGGAACCTGGCTTTTGAAATTTTCTTCTTTATCCTATGTAAGCTTTGAAGGCCAAAATTACTTAATGAAACCCAAAGAGCTCCTAGAGCTAATTGTCTCTAGGGAGGGAAATACTGGGGCTATTGGGGGGGGGGGGGAACCATACTGTGCGCTCTGTGGCCAACACTCCCTTACAGCTTTTCTTTGTTTAAATTTATTTCCTTATTTTCCTGACCTTGCCTCCCATAGTACAGTGGGAAGATGTGTAAGCGTTATGTATTTCCTTGATTATATCTTGTTACTTATGTTTTGGTTTTTCTGATTGCCTGTATTATATTTGAAATATTCAGAAATATATAAAAATATATACATATTTTTGTGAAAATCGTTATCATTTGAGTAAATCCGATGAACCCACAGAAATTGTCCTATGGGTAAAGCCCGCTTTAATTTAAACGGGTGGTGGCTGTCAAAATATAGAAGTTTATTACGATCTACAGTTTTCCTAAAAAGTGATGCATGTAAATTGCCACTCTTAGCGATCACCATCACATCAAGAAATGACAGCTGAGTTATCAAACTGGTTATGATAAACTGGAGACAAGGATCTTGCAAGTTTAACCAACTTGCAAAATTGTGTAAGGCATTCTGCATTCCCAGCCAAATACAAAAAGTATCATCTATGAAACGTACTTACAGGCCAGTCTGGGCAAACCATGCCGATGGAAATAGAAGAGTCTCTTCAAACAATGAGACATACTGATTAGCAACACTGAGAGAAACTGTTGCTCCCATTGAAACACCATGGATTTGCAAAAAATAGGTATCTTCAAAACAAAAATAATTTCAGTTGGTTTCAAAGCAGACAAGCGTAGCTTTAAAAAACACTCAGAGCGGGCCACCAAAAGTAAAGCAACAAAGATTCATAAAGGAGCAGAAGTGAGGTAGCTGCGACATATCAGATGTTGTGTCTTGTCTATAGTAGAATGATTGTAGAGACAGCGAGAGCGTTGTATGTTCTTCGTGAGGCAAAGATGTGCAGATAACGGTGACTGCATCCCCCTGCTGTATACGGAGAACCCCCATTACAGGTAAGCAACTATGCTTTCTCTGATAAAAGCAGGGGCGATGCAGGCACACTCTTGGTGAGTCCAAAGCTGAGGACCGCTTGAAAGTTCATCAATATGCAAGGCCCAGATGAAAACTGGGAGCCTGGCCAAAGGCAAAGTCAGTGGCTGAACAACAATCCAAGCTGTAGTGTTTTGTGAAGGTATGAACAGATGACCATATGGCAGCTTTGCAGATATCTTGTGGAGGAATAGCTGCTAGATAAGCCACTATAGCTGCTGTTGCATAAAGGTGGTGGGCACCTACCTGCTGGGGGGGGGGGGTGAGGGGTGGGGGGAGAAATAAGGCTCGCATAAAGATAACAAAAATAAATACAGTCTGCTATCTGGGAGGAGATGGTTTGCTTAGAGGCAGGTCTGCCTGGATAGTTCGGATTAAAAGTGACAAAAGGTTGAGAAGACTGACGAAGCTGTTTGGTTGCTTGGAGACAGTAAAGCAAATCTCTTTTGCAATCTAAAGAATATAACCCTTGCTCTGGAAAGTTTGACTGTGCCTCTGAGAAGAAGGCAGAAAGCACTATGGATTGATTGAGGTGGAAACTGGAGACAACCTTTGAAAGAAACTTAGGATGGATACGTAGTAGTATCTTGTCATGAAGGAATTATGTGTATGGAGGATAATGAACAAGAGCTTGGAGATCGCTGACACATCTGGCAGATGTGATAGTGATGAGAAAAATAGTTTTCCAAATAAGATGTTTAAAGAAGCAGACCCAAGGGGCTCAAAAGGAGCTTCCATAAGTACTGAGAAAACGACATAGACACCCCACCCTGAAGCAGGGTTGCAGAGGAGGCTTAGTGTTCATGAGGCCCTTTATGAAGCAAGAGACGAGAGGATGCATGGAAATTGATTTGCCATCCTTATGACGATGGGAAGCAGCGATGGGGGAGGGATAGAAACAAACTGACGGAGTCCAGATTCAGACAAGTGGAGGAGATAGGTGAGAACATGGCTGAGGGGGCACGTGACAGGGCCCAAACCCTGTGACGAAGCCCAATGAGAGAAACAAGTCCATTTAAAGCCATAGGAGAACTATGCTGAAGGGTGCTGGGATCCTTGAAGTATAGCTTGGACAACAACTGGCATGGAATGAGGATGCTCTAGCCAGTCACTTTCCAAGCAGTTAGAGCCAGAGATTATAGAGTGGGGTACAGGACATGATTGTCCTGCTGTGTCAGAAGGAAAGAATGAAGTGGTAGAGGCCAGGGACTGTTCTAAGCCATGGTAGGGGTATGCAGGTACCACATCTGTCTGGGCCATCAAGAGGTGATGAGGATAAGTGTCACTCTGTCTGTTCAGGCTTTCAGCAGTGTCCAAGGAATGAGAAGACGGAAAAGCATAGAGTAGGTGATCCGCCCAAGAGATGAGGAAGGCAGCCGCTGCCCATCTGCGTGAGTTGGGACAAAGGGAACAGCAGAGGGGACAATAGAGGGGACACTTGGCATTGTTGTCTGATGCATAAATATCCACTCCAGTGTTCCCCAGGCCTGAAAGATGGGGACAAAGATTGAGGGCTCCAGAGACCATTCGTGGGGATCAAGGCATCGGCCGAGGGAGTCTGCTAGCTAGTTATGGACTCCAGGAAGGTAAGTTGCAGTGAGAGACTCCAATGGACTAGGCAAAGATCCATAGGCAGACGTCTTTGTGGCAGAGTCAAAAGGGAACTAGAGCCGCCCTGCTCCATGATGTAAAACATGGTGACCCGATTGTCAGTTTGCAGAAGGAGCAACTTGTTGTGGATCCAAGAACAGAAGGCTTGAAGGGCAGAGAAGACTGCACGCATCTCCAGCAGGTTCATGTGTAGAGAAGACTCTTTGCTGGACCAATGACCCTGAGTCATGAGATGCATGAGATGAGCACCCCAGCCCATGTGGGAGGCATCTGTGATTGGAGTAAGTTGGTGTAGTGGTTGAACAGCCACAGCCAGCCACCACCAGATGCAGCTCTCCCTATCTCAGAGTGCCCGATGGCGCTTCCTTTTATGCTGAGCAGCGGCTTCCCTGATTGGACAGGCTGCTGGATGATGGCCGCTGTTCCCGCCGCGATCTTGCTCAATCCCCCGATGGGGACAGCAGCCATCATCCAGCAGCCTGTCCAATTGGGGCAGCTGCTGCTCAGCATAAAAGGAAGCGCCATCAGGCACGCCCGCGCCTGGCGGGCCCGCGTCTAAGGGCCTCGCCAGAGGGCCCTTTGGCGTTGCCCTTAGGCGGAGGCCACACACCACCAAAAAAAGCAAAGAGAAATCTCATCATGACGTCTACGACCCAACACAGACACACAAGATAGTCTGAATCATCACAAGAGACCAAAGATAAGTAAACACATTAATCAGCTTATCTAGAACTACCTAGAACCGTATTAGAAATTGCACAGCAAAAAACACATGCCTAAAACTCTCTAGAACAGCACTGGAAATTGCACCATCTAGCTCAATACCCACCTAACACCACATTATAATTATTTACTTGCCTAGGATTGCCTGAAAAGTGCATTAGGAATTGTACCGTTTAACTCTTGTAAAAGGGGGTGCTTGTTATGAAGGTACCATCATCTTGGCAAGTATGTAAATTAATTGTCTTGCAAAGGATTGTGGTCATTGAAGTCCATTCACACAAAGCATGCCTTTCAACTGAATAAAGAAGCTTGTAGTTGGTCGAGTGAAAGGCAAAAATTAGAATTTATTTATGAGGTGATTATCCCACACACAGATATGCTTGGTAACACAAACCAGATAACTTCTCCAGGATTTTCAAACAAGGCAACTGAAAAACTTTATGCAAATTAACAAAGTATTTTATAGAACAAAAGGCTAACTTACAACTACTGCTAATAACTTCCTTAGCAGTGTAGAGCTGGCAATAAACTAAAGGAAAATCTTCTTTATACACAACATAGCTCTCTTTTAGACACACAGCAAAGAGGCTTTTAAAAATCCAGGTGTGCTCATCTGGTGCTGTGCTCTGCTTCTCCCCCACAGGTGACCACTAGCAGCAATCAGCAGCTTGTTTTAAACCACAAGGGCAAACTTCTCCATAAGCTGTTTCTTTCCAATAACTCTCTATGGGAAGCCAATACTCAGAAGGTTTCCTGTTTGATGATGTCTCTTGTTGTTAGGCTTTTTCCTAATATAACAGCCTTCTCAAAGAACAGTCCATGTAAATATCCTCTGCACCACTCATCAAACCCTGTTCTTCACATTCCATGGGTTCACTTCCATTATTTGTGTGAGAGGGCTTTCCTAAGTGACCTCTATATGGAGAATAACTATTTCTCTGCTGTTTGCACTGCCTTAAGCTAGAGAAATGTTCATAGTTCATACCTGGACCCAGGCTGAAATCACTGGACCTCAGAATCTCCTCTCCAGACGTCCTCCAAGGGGTATTTGGGCTCCTCTTCTCCTTACATGCCACAGACCTCTTCCTAGGTGCTGCTTGAGGATTCCTGGCTGTGAATCTGCAGACCTCTGGCTTTTCCCCGTCCTCTGTAGATTGTCTCCCCCAGGTATCTCTCCAAGCAAATGTACCTCTCTGAGCTCCTTTCCTGGACCGTCTGTTTCCTTGTCCTTGTTCCCTCAGGTTCCGGTTGTTCTTTGTCTGTCTCTCCGTCTTTCTCCTGGACTGGACTCTGGACCCTCTGGGCTTCAGGATCTCTCTGGTCTCTCTGCTCTTCCAGATCTTCTTTTGGATCTTCATCCTGGTCTGGCTACCTGAACATGCCCCTCTAGTTTTAAAGGGCTTCAATTGCAACTCCTCCCTTGCATGCATCAGGTGCGATGAATTGAGCTTTCCCCTAGACGCTGATTGATTAGGGATGACAAAATGCTTTCTCTGATTAGACTCATGCTTTTCCACTCTAGCTCCCCAAGGGACTTTCTGCCTACTGGTGCATTCTGGGACATGTAGTCTTTTTGGGAAACAAGCTGTTTTGTTTCTATAACCTGCCAGCACAGGTCCCTTTATCAGAGTAAATTCTGCTCTTTTGTCATTACTCCCTGAGCTTTGATAAGCTTCCTTATCACAAGTCCATTCACACAAAGCTTGCCTTTTAAAATAAATGAAGAACATAAGAACATAAGATATGCCATACTGGGTCAGACCAAGATCCATCAAGCCCAGTATTCTGTTTCCAACAGTGGCCAATCTAGGTCATACGTACCTAGCAGTTTCCCCAAGAGACACAGGTTCCACAATGCTGGTACTGGGTCAAGCATTGATATCCTGGGTCCCTTCTTAATAATGGTTTATGGACCTTTCCTCCAGGAACTTGTCCAAACCTTTTTTAAACCCAGCTACAATAACAGCCTTTACTACATCCTGCGGTAACAAATTCCAGAGTTTGATTACACGTTGAGTGAAAAATATTTTCTTTTATTAGTCTTAAATAGTTTACCCTGTAGCTTCATTGCATGTCCCCTAGTCTTTCTATATTCTGATAAGGTAAACAATCGATCTACGTTTATCCGTTCCACTCCGTTCATTAATTTATAGGCTTCTATCATATCTCCCCTCTGCCGTCTCTTTTCCAGGTTAAAGAGCCCTAACCTTTTTAGCCTTTCTTCATAGGAGTATCCTTCCATCCCCTTTACCATTTTGGTGGC
This sequence comes from Ichthyophis bannanicus, assembly GCA_033557465.1. Lineage (NCBI taxonomy): Eukaryota > Metazoa > Chordata > Amphibia > Gymnophiona > Ichthyophiidae > Ichthyophis > Ichthyophis bannanicus. Next base: position 57,564,764 of record CM066051.1, on the reverse strand, counting down.
TCTTCTCTGAACCTTTTCTAAAATCGCTATATCCTTTTTAAGATACGGCGACCAGAATTGCACACAATATTCAAGATGTGGTCTCACCATGGAACGATATAGAGGCATTATAATATCTTTTGTTTTATTTTCCATTCCTTTCCTTATCATACCTAGCATTCTATTTGCTCTCTTGGCTGCCTCTGCACACTGGGCCGAGGGTTTCAACATGGTATCCACAATGACGCCTAAATCTTTTTCCTGGGTGGTGGTTCCTAATGTGGAACCTTGCATCGTGTAACCATAGTTTGGGTTGTTCTTCCCTAGGTGCATAACCTTGCACTTGTCCACATTAAATTTCATCTGACATTTTGATGCCCAGTCTTCCAATTTATCAAGATCCTCTTGCAATTTTCCACAATCCTCTTGGGTTTTAACAACTTTAAATAGTTTTGTGTCATCTGCAAATTTGATAACCTCACTCGCTATTCCACTTTCCAGGTCATTTATGAATATGTCAAAAAGCAGCGGACACAGCACAGATCCCTGGGGTACACCACTATTCACCTTTCTCCATTGGAAAAATTGGCCATTTAGCCCTACCCTCTGCTTTCTATCTTTTAACCAGTTCCTGATCCACAATAGTACACTGCCTCCTATCACATGACTCTTTAGTTTTGCCAAAAGTCTCTGATGAGGGACCTTGTCAAAGGCTTTCTGAAAGTCCAGATACACAATATCAACCGACTCACCTTTGTCCACCTGTTTATTCACTCCTTCAAAAAACATAACAGATTAGTAAGACAAGATCTTCCTTGTTTAAAGCCATGTTGGCTGTCTCCCATTAGGTCATAACTATCTACATGCTGAGTAATTTTATTCTTTATGATGGTTTCTACCATTTTTCCTGGTACTGATGTCAGGCTCACCGGTCTGTAGTTTCCCGGATCACCCCTGGAACCCTTTTTAAAAATTGGTGTTACATTGGCAATCCTCCAATCTTCAGGTATTAGAGATGATTTTAATGATAGTTCACAGATTACTAATAGCAGGTCTGCAATCTCGTATTTCAGTGCTTTCAACACCCTTGGATGTATACCATCCGGCCCAGGAGATTTGCTACTCTTCAGTTTATCTAATGGTTGTAATACATCTTCCCGATGTATCGATATTTCCTTCAATTCTTCCGCACCTTTAAATACCACTTCAGTCATGGGTAACATCCCTACATCTTCCTCAGTAAAGACCGAAGCAAAGAATTCATTCAGTCTCTCCGCTATCGCCTTGTCGCCCTTTAGTGCTCCTTTAACCCCTTTATCATCTAATGGACCAACTGACTCTTTCACAGGTTTTTTGCTACGAATGTACTTGAAAAGGTCTTTATTTCGCGTTTTTGCTTCCGCAGCAAGCTTCTTCTCAAATTCTCCCTTTGCCTGCCTTATCAATGCCTTGCATTTGACTTGCCAGTGCTTGTGCTGTTTCCAGGTTTCGTCGTTTGGCTCTTTTTTCCATTTCCTGAAAGATGCTTTTTTGGCAACAACAGCCTCTCTGACCTCACCTTTAAACCATGCTGGCAGTTTTTTGGACTTCTTTCCACTTTTCTTAAAGCGTGGAATACAGCTGGTCTGGGCTTCCAAGATAGTATTTTTCAACAACACCCAAGCTTGATGTACGTCTTTAACCTTTGCAACTGCTCCTTTTAGTTTTTTCTTAACTGTTTTCCTCATTTTATCATAGTCTCCCTTTCGAAAGTTAAAAGATAGTACTGTGGATTTCCTTACTATCCCTCCTCCACTAATTAAATCAAAGGCGATCATGCTATGATCACTATTGCCAAGTGGCCCCAACAACCTTATCTCTTGCACTAGATCTGGTGTTCCACTAAGGACTAGGTCTAATATGGCTTCTCCTCTGGTCGGTTCATGAACCAGCTGCTCCAAGAAGCAGTCATTTATTTCATCTAGGAACTTTATCTCCCTAGCATGTCCTGACGTGACACTGACCCAGTTGATACTGGGGTAATTGAAATCACCCATTATTATTACTGCGCTGTAACGTTTGTTAGCTTCCTTGATTTCTTTGAACATTTCATTATCCATTTGGTCATTCTGGCCACTGGCATTGCCTCCCCCCCCCCCTTTTACATGGAATTTCAATCCATATAGATTCTACAGCAAATTTTGTTTCCTGCAAAACTTTAATCCTTTCTGACTCAATGCCCTCTCTAGCATAGAGAGCAACCCCTCCATCAATTTGATCAGCTCTATCATTACGATATAGTTTATACCCAGGTATCACAGTGTCCCACTGGTTGTCCTCCTTCCACCATGTCTCTGATATTCCAATCATATCTAACCTTTCATTTAGTGTTATATATTCTAACTCTCCCATCTTATTTTTTAGACTTCTAGCATTTGCATACAAGCATTTTAGAGAATGTATTTTATTCATATTAATTTGGCTATTGTTAGACATGGGTAATTTGGGATCTTTAAGCTCTGTCTGCTCCATACTTGAGGGCATTTGGGCTACTTTACTCTTTTGTGGAACCTCTCTGCTTTTGCTAGTATCCTTCAAGGATACATTCTTCCGAACCATCCGCTCTCGGGCGACTGTCGGCTTTCCCCTAATATCTAGTTTAAAAGCTGCTCTATCTCCTTTTTAAAGGTTAATGCCAGCAGCCTGGTTCCATCCCGGTTAAGGTGAAGCCCATCCCTTCAGAAGAGCCCCTCCTTTCCCCAGAATGTTCCCCAGTTCCTAACAAATCCAAAACCCTCATCTCTGCACCATTGTCTCATCCACGCATTGAGACTCCGGAGCTCTGCCTGCCTTTTGGGTCCTGCGAGTGGAACAGGAAGCATTTCGGAGAATGCTACCCTGGAAGTTCTGGATTTCAACTTCCTACCTAAAAGCCTAAATTTAGCCTCCAGAAACTCCCTACCACATTTTCCTATGTCATTGGTACCGACATGTACCAAGACAGCAGAAAAAGCTTTTGGGGAAGTTTGCACGTGTGCTGAGATCAAGCTACTGATTGCAGCTAATTGTCACCTGTTGGTAGAGGAGACCACAGCATAAGCCGTGCACACGTGGGATTTAAAAGTTCATTTCTGTGTGGGAAAAAGGTTTTACTCCTGCTGTTCCTTGCTACCGGGACACACCCCGTGCTTCCTGGATCCAGCAAGCACTCCTGTTTTTGACGTCTGCCCTCTCCCTGCTTGGTCACTCTTATCGGGTCGATGCCCCCTCTGGCTTGGAAGACTCTTGCACTGCTTTCCTCCAGCTCTCCGCTTCCTTCCAATTCTCCACCTCTCCATTCACTGCCTCTCCATTCACTGCCTGCCAACCCCCTTGGTGGGACTTCCCAGCTGTTTTATCCCCTTGTCTCTTGCACGTTGTACTTACTTCCCTGCTCAGGTGAACCTGATTAGGTCTCTGACTTTCTACTGCATCATACCTGGTGTGGGGAAAGTTTGTTCTACTATTCTTTGGCTCATTGTCACCTGAGTGGGTTTGCTGCTTATGTGACTGCAAGGTAAGCTCTTCTTCTTTTTCCCCTATTATCATAGGTTCTGTGCTGTCTACCGCATCACATATCCCCCCCCCCTTAAGATATTACGGGCTGGGGGACTCATGTCCTCACAGCATGGAATACGGGATAATGCGTCTGCATTGAGATGCAGCTTGCCTGCCCTGTGTTGTATAGTAAAATTAAATGCCTGTAGTGCTAAGTGCCAGCGGGTAAGCCATGGGTTGTGATTCTTCATAGTACCCAGCCACTTCAGAGGTGCATGATCCGTTACAAGTACAAAGTGGCGACCTGTGAGATAAAATCTAAGTGCCTCTACCGCCCACTTAATCGCTAGGCATTCTTTTTCTACCGTTGAGTAGTTAGTTTCTGCCCGGGACAACTTCCTACTTAGATACATGATGGGGTGTTCCATTCCCCCGAACTCCTGGGAGAGGACTGCCCCTAATCCGGACTCCGAGGCATCCGTTTGGAGGACAAAAGGCCTCTGGAAGTCCACCCTGTACAGAACTGGTGCTTGGCACAATTTTCCCTTTAATAGGACAAATGCCCTTTCTGCTTCCGGGGTCCACCTTACATTATTTGGGGCATTTTTCCTCAGCATATTGGTCAGGACCGCGCTTTCCTCCGCGAAACGAGGTATGAACCTGCGATAATAGCCGATAAGGCCAAGGAAACATCTAAGGTGTTTCTTAGTCATCGGCTTCTGGAAATTTTGCACGCTCTCCACCTTGCTAAGTAATGGTCGAACCATACCCTTCCCAACCAAATGTCCTAAATATTTAACTTCTGCTCCGGCGAATAAACACTTCCCCGGATTTAGGGTTAACCCGGCCTGCCGCAAGGCCTTCAATACGGCCTCCACCCTAGGCAGATGTTGTGCCCAACTTGCGCTATGTATGACGATATCGTCCATATATGCTACTGCATAGTTTTGCTGGGGCCGCAAAACCTGGTCAACTAAGCGCTGGCACGTCGCCGCTGCCCCATGGAGTCCAAATGGCATTCGCCGGAATTGAAATAGTCCAAGAGGGGTACTAAAAATAGTTTTGGGCCTAGAAGCACGGGTCAAGGGGATATGCCAATATCCTTTGGTAAGATCCAAAGTGGTCAGATATCGTGCTTGCCCTAGTCGGTCTAGCAACTCTTCTATTCTCGGCATGGGATAGGCATCAAAAAGTGAGATGGCGTTAACTCGTCTAAAATCAGTGCAGAAGCATAAGCTTCCGTCCGGCTTGGGCACCAGGACTACCGGGCTGCACCATGGACTTTTAGACTCTTTGATTACGCCCATCCTTAGCATTTCCTGTACTTGCGATATTACCTCCCTCTTACGGGCCTCCGGAAAGCGATAAGGCCTTTGCCGCACTATTTCCCCAGGAGGGGTGAGAATTTCATGGGCCACCAAACCCGTTTCCCCAGGTATTGGAGTGAGGACATCTCTGAACCTCGCCAACAATTGTGCTAACTGCTGCTGCTGTTGTTGCGATAGTTCCTCGCCTACTCTTGGAGCTGGGTTCTCTTTGCAATCTATGACTTGTGGTCCTAAATCCTCGTCTAACCTTTCCTCCGCCATGGCGGTCATAGCCTTCACCTCCCTCTGCCCGGTGGAGCCGAAACCATCTCCCCCACGGCTGGTAAGGGTCAATAATGGCACCTCTTTTAACTCGGGGAATCCAACTCGCTCGCATATGAGCTGGGCCACTCTGTCACCTATTTTAACCTTAAAATCCCGCTCACCGAAATTAAAAAGTAAAATTTGGATGACCCCCCTGTAATCAGGGTCTATAACCCCCGCCCCAACATCAATAAAATACTTGGCGGCTATCCCAGACCGGGGAGCTATTCGGCCATAGCATCCTGTGGGCAAGTGTATCTGCAACCCTGTGCTTATCAAGGCTTTCCCTCTTCTTGGCACTACCTCCTCTACGGCACTAAAAAGGTCATATCCCGCGGCAGCGGCACTGGCTCTTTGCGGGCTCTGGGCGTTAGGGGTCGCTTTGCAGAATTTTAAAACAAAACCCTCCTTTCTGGATACTTCTTGCCGGGATTTTTCCTTCGGGGCTTTGAAAATAGGGGCTCAGGAACTAAGGCCACCATAGCCTCCCCATTTCCCTGACCTTCCGGCTCAGATACTGCCTCCCTTTCCGCCCACCTTGGCTGCTTTTGGGGGTCCCACCTGGTCGGTTCATCTCCCTCTGGGGACTCGAACTGGACCTCCACCTGTTGGCCACAAGGTCCAACATGTGTCCTCTCTCCTCCCCAGTGTAGACCTTCCCCTAGCCCCTTATCAAATGGTGGCCAGTCTCTGCCTAACACTATGTCAAAAGGTAAGTGTGGGACTAAGGCGACCAAAACCTTTTCCCGGTTCCCCAACCCTTTTATTATCAAGCTGTAAAGGGGATAACTGGTAGCGGATCCATGGTACATTTTATCTTGGCCACCCCTTCTGGTTGGTTCGTGGTGGACCCATTACTGGCCTGTAGGAGGCGCCAGAATTTCTTGGACACCATGGTTTGGTCCGCCCCCGAGTCAAGTAGGGCTTTGGCTGCTACGCCTTGTACTTCCACATCTATGCGGAAACCTTCCTGCTTATACTTTCCATCTTCACTCATCAATGCTGTTCGCCAAGTACATTCATCCTTCCTGTGACCCCGCTTCCCACATTTAAAACATTTTATGCGGGTGTCCTTAACCTCATCTCTAGGCACATATTTCATTACTCTAGGTGCACATGACATAGGGTCTTTCACTACTTTGCCAAAATTGGCTACCCCATACGTGTTGCCAGCTCCTCCCTGTGGTTTATGGGCTAACCCAGCCTCCATGAACCTTTCGGTGAGGTGAGCCGCTTCACACCACCCAATGCTACATTATAATTATTTACTTGCTTAGAATTGCCTGATATTACATTAGGAACTGTACTGTTTAACTCCTACCCACACAGAAACTGATACACTTTAACTTACTTGACACACTTTAATTTATCTGACTAGAAGTGTACCTGAAATTGTAACATTTAACATTTAACTACTTCCCTAGAATTGTATTTGAAATTGTACCATTTAAACTTGTACCCACCCTGAAACTGCCATACTGTAACCAGCACTACCATCTACTAGATTTCTTTCACACAGGTCTCCCCCACACTCAAACCCCCCTCACCAAAATACATAATGGCCCCCATAAAAATTAAAAGCCTTCCTCTTCCTCTCCTTCTAATAGCTCTCTTAATACAGCACATTTACGCATACAAAGCCAACCAAACTCCTTATAATAGCATTCCCGTCATCCATAACCCTTACCGAAATTTACCTCATACCCCAATATACACTCACTCTCATAACACAGGTACACTACCAAAAAACTGCCTCCAGTTTTGCAACTGATTCCTATAGATTTTGGGGTGCTGAATCCAGGAAAAATAGCCAAAATGTTCCATCACGTCACGTTTTCTTGCAAAATTAGATTTCTTACCCATATAAGGAATGTTTCGCATAATTTTCTTTTTAGCCGACTGCAGTTTATTTTTTGGCCCAAATAGAGGTTGTAATGGTTAACTAACTAGAAACACTCCCTCATGATATTTTAGAGTGTTTTGTATTCATTTTATACATTAACAGGACAATTGGGAGGGCGGGGGGCTAAATCCAGTACTCGCGCTGGCGCATGTTCTTTCCTGTTCGCCTCGCCTCATTCGCTCGCTCGCTCAAACACGGTGGTTGCGACATGAACGTTCCTGTCAAATTTCAGTTTTCTTGCAAGTTCATTATTACCTTTTGTTTGCTCAGTCGTAATCCAGCTTTATTCCGAAGTGGTTCACTACAGTTGTTTTGCAGTGCTGTGTATTTGTGATGGCTCACAGAGCCAGAGGTTGCGTCAACTCTCCGACAGTTTTTGTTTTATTTGTGGGGAATATACCATGAAAAAGTGGCAGAGGAATATTTCTGCATTTATAAAAAAGTATATTTTCGCCTATTCGGTTTGAAGTTAGGCGATCAAGACAAATCGTGGGCTCCTCACAAAGTGTGCAAGACATGTGAGGAAGATCTATGCTTATGGATGAAAGGTAAAAAACCAGCATTTCGTTCGGAATACCTATGATGTGGCGTGAACAAAGAGACTACAGCAGTGACTGCTATTTTTGCTCTTGCATTGTGAAGGATACAACTTAAAAAATAAGAACGTAATAAGTTACCCCAACCTTCCCTCAGCAATTAGGCCTATGCCTCATAGCAACGAAGTACCTGTGCCTGAACCACCAAAATCTTTGGATCATATTTGTGTGGACGGTTCTGATCATGATGAGACTCATCAGATGGCTTTTCCCGATGAGTCCAGTACTTCCGAGTTTGAAACTGAACCAAATCCGAAACCTGAACTTTTCTCTCAAGCTGAATTGAATGATTTAGTCCGGGACTTAGGACTCCCAAAAGATACTGCCCAACTGCTAGGTTCTCGGCTCAAACAGAAAAATCTATTGTCACCAGGAACAACTTTTTATTGGTACCGCAACCGCGAGACACAATTTTTGAAGTATTTCAGCAAAGAGGAAGATTTGGTATTTTGCAACGATATATACGGAGTGATGGAAAAGTTTAAACTCAAGTATGATCCTGCTGAATGGCGGCTGTTCATTGATTCATCAAAAGACAGCATAAAAGGTGTTTCTTCTTCATAATGGCAACACATTCGCTTCAGTTTCCTATTGCTCACTCTGTTATTCTCCAAGAAAATACGAGAATTTGGGCCCTGATTCTTCAGAAGATTCGTTATGATGAGCATAAGTGGATGATTTGTGAGACTTTAAAATTCTATCCATGCTATTAGGGCAGCAATCCGGTTTCACCAAATATCCCTGCTTCCTTTGCTGTGGGATAGCCGGGCCGTGACCTACACTGGGGGAAAAAAGACTGGCCAATTCGGGAGTATTTGAGACCCGGTGAGAAAAATGTTCTTCATGAGAGCTTGGTACCTCGTGATAAAATTCTATTACCACCTCTCCACATTAAGTTGGGTCTCATTAAGCAATTCATCAAGTCCCTTCCAAAAGATGGTGAGTGCTTTCGGTACTTTTGCTCAAAGTTCCCCCGACTTTCTGAAGCAAAGCTAAAGGAAGGAGTGTTTGTTGGCCCTGATATAAGGAAACTCATTTTCAGATGGAGCATTCACTGAAACGATGTCTGAGAAGAAAAAGAAGCCTGGGATTCCTTCAAGGATGTTGTTCTCAATTCTTGGGGAACAGGCGGGATGAGAACCATAAGGATATTGTTGCCAGGATGCTCAATGCCTTCAAAGAACAAGGCTGTAACATGAGCCTGAAAGTCCATTTCTTGCACTCCCATGTGAACTACTTTCCCGAAAACTTGGGGGCGTACAGTGAAGAACAAGGTGAAAGGTTTCACCAGGACATCAAGACGCAGAGAGAAGGTACCAAGGAAGATGGAACACCACTATGATGGCTGATTTCTGCTGGTTGCTGCTGCGGGAAACCCCAGATGAAAATACGCCAAGCAGCACACCAAGAGAAGCATTCAGGGGAAGAAGAAACGGGCCCACCAGGAGATTGATTGACCCAAGAATGACTTTAAAATCTAACTGTGTTGACAATATCGTGTTTTTACTAAACTTTGAAATAAAAATTTGCTAGTTATTACCACAGTGTCGGATCTCATTTATTAGAATTTTATTTTCACACCATCGGGTGTTTGTCTTCATGTATTGCAATGGTGCGGTTTGCGTTTTCTATTCTTACATACATACCTGTACAACATTTTTTGCACATTTCTTTGCTTTGCTTTGTGTCTAACCTCGCTCTTATATGCTCAATGTTTGTGCACATGTATGTGGCTGTTTTAAGTGCAATTTTGCTACCATCACAGTGTGTTTTGTTGACATTACTCTATTCTTATGTGCTGCCTTGTTACAATTTTCTTTATTCTTATTTGAATAACTACTAAACAATTAGTATAAAGAATTCATCCAAGAAACTTTTATCTCGATCGCACTCAATCTGAAACGTTCACCTCAAACTGCTAACCCAATGTAGCAAAAAATCTGTACGTGATGGAGCAAATTGGTTACCAGATTTGGATTCAGCGCACCAAAAAACATAAAAATCAATCGAAACATTAGAGGCAGTTTAAAAAAAATTTTTTTTAGTGTACCTGTGTAATCAATACTCACGCCACAATTCCCACAGACACTATCCTAGACTAATTCAGATAAACCATCAACATCATGACACTGTAAACAACACCGCCAACACAATTACTAAATTAAAACTCATCCTAATAAACATTCGATCCATACGAAACAAGATACCAATTATCAATGACATGATAAGAGATGAAAAACCTGACATTATCTTCATCACTGAGACATGACTTGCACCCACGGACACAATCCTATTAAACCAGCTAACTACACAACAATACGATGTATTCAACTGCCACCGGGATGTAAAAAGAGGAGGTGGTGCACTCATACTCACTAAAAAGACCTACAATACACCCTAACAAACTCAAATAATATAGATGGCATGGACATCATCAATATAGAAAATAAAACTCTTGCATTCACCCTCATCTACAGACCCCCATCAGCTGATCAAAAAAACCTCACCCCCATCCTTGATCTCACATGCACAGCATCTCAAAGCAAACCACTCATAATCGTAGGTGACTTGAACCTCCCATCTCTAAACCATTCCCAAACAGAAAACCTCATGGACTCTATGACACAAATGGGATATGTTCAGATAATCCATGCTCCCACACATACAAAGGGCAACTCATTAGATCTCATCTTCCTCCCAACCCCCTTTAACAACCACCGACTATACACCCCCCTCCCCTCCCCCCCCCCCCCATTATAACGGAAGTACCATGGTCTGACCATCATTTGATAACATTCCACCTCCTGGTACAAACACCCTCAAAATCTATTAACATAAGACCACATTACTCACATTTCACTCGCTTTGATAAAAATACATTCCTCGACAAGGTACTACCCAAACTTACTACAAATCTACCAGACATCAACTCAACTATAAATCATTGGAACCTAACAATCCAGGAAGCAGCCGCCCCCATAAAACTCACACATAAGCAAATGAAAAATTCAGAAAAATGGTTCATGAAAGACCTTGCCAAGTTAAAAAAACAACTGAGGAAACAAGAAAAAAGATGGAGAAAAACAAAATCAAATGAAAACAAATCCCAATACACAAACGTACTCAATGAATATAAGAATGCAATTAACAAATCAAAAAGAGACTACCATTCTAAAGTAATAAATATAGCCATCAACCGACCTACAGAACTATTCGCGATTGTAAAAACATTGACAAAAACACAAAACTTGGAGCCTAAACAATTCACAATAAGTGTACAAACATTAGCAACACATTTTGCCGAGAAACTAAAGAGAAAACCCCTTATCCCAACAAAAATATTACAATCAAATCCAAAAACCAACAATGAATGGACAACTTTTTACATGGTCGAACAAAAACACCTCCTTAAAATCATAACAATGATCAATACCACAACCTCCCCGCTTGACCCATGCCCAGTGTCATGGATCAAGTCCACAAAAGATGATCTTGCTGAAAACATTCAACACATAGTTAACCAATCTCTTTCACAAGGCATCATGCCTGATGCCTTAAAGCTCACTTCGATTCGTCCCATCATAAAAAACAGTAAACTCGATCCAAAAGACCCAAATTCATACAGGTCCATAGCCAGCATACCATTCATTGCCAAAATAATAGAAAAAACTATACAACTACAATTACAGGAGCACATTGATGAGCACAAACCCCTTGATTCACACCAGTTTGGATTCCGCCCCTTCCATGGAGTTGAAACTCTCCTAATTACACTGATGGATTTTCTCATCAGAGGTACAGATGACAACAGCCAAGGCTTTCTACTCCTTTTTATAGATATATCTGCCGCATTTGACAACATCAACCACAACACACTGATCAATAGACTAGAAAATCTAGGAATAGGAGGGACAGTCCTCAAATGCTTCAAGTCGTACATCTCACACAGATTAATACGTGTTCAAATAGGCCAAGACACATCAGAAACATTCCCCCAAGGACAGGGAATCCCTCAAGGCTCAGCCCTCTCCGCCCTCCTCTTCAACCTGTACCTGCAACCCATTACAAGCATATTTAAAAAACACAAAATTAACCATTTTATATACACTGACGACATCATGCTCGCTATCCCCATAAACACTAACAGCCCCACATATGACAACCTGTTCGAATGCATGAATGAAACCACCTCTTGGCTAGAAACCAACTATCTCAGCATCAACCTTAAAAAAACAGAAGCAATGTTTGTAACAAGAAAATCTGTTGCTGATGACACTTACCCAACAACAATCACAATAAACAAAAGAATCATACCTGTTAAAAAAGAAGTAAAGTCCCTTGGAGTAATAATAGACCACACACTCACCATGCTTCCTCACATAAAACAGACTGTAAGAACAATATTCAATAAACTCAAGACTATACAACACCTAAGACCCCTCCTTGACACACATGATTTTAGATCAGTAGTCAGTACACTCATCACCCCCCACTTCGAGTATTGTAATAGTCTCCTAGTCGGCCTCCTACTAAAAAACACATATCTGTTACAAAGAGCCCAGAACATCTGTGCCAAGGTAATTTCAAAAGCTCGTCTAACTGACCATGTGACCCCAATACTGTGGGAATTACATTGGCTCCGTATAAACAGCCGAATAAAATATAAAAATTCTACTAACAACCTTCAAACTCCTTAACGACATCTCCCCCTCACACCTGACCACCCTAATACACGCCACATCAGAAACAAGAATACGCAGACAAAACGCAACTCACTCCCTTAACATACAAAAAACCATCAGAAAAACAAAGAAAACCACAAGCTCTAGAGCTTTCTCCTTTGCTGCCCCCACTCTCTGGAATGAACTCCCAATAACTCTTCGCCTGATGAAAGACCTTCAACAATTCAGAAAAGAACTCAAAACCTACCTCTTCTCTGAACATTTTGAAATCCCCAACCTCCAGAGAGCCACCCCCAGCAATCACAGAAACATTCCCACAAAATTCATGAAATCACAAATGACTAACTCAGACAGACCCCCTGCTATTTATACAAATGTCTTACAATGGAAAAGGATAAATCCAAAACTCACACAAGTTCAATTGAAATATATGTTTAATGTCTATTGTCCTCTGTAACATACTGTTTATTGTTCTTTGTAAATAGTTCCATGTAAATAGTTCTGAAACTGTTCCATGCAATGTTACCTGTACATAGTTACAAATACTGTTCTATGTAAAGTATACAGAAGTATACAAAATGTTAACTGTTCCATGTAAACCGCCCTTGATCTCTGGAAGCGGCAGTATAGAAGAAATAGATAAAGAAAGAAAGAAAGAAAGAAAAGGACACCTTATCGTCAGGCTGGACAGAAGGATCCACCACTGAAGAAACTGGTGCAACTGACGATTTGGTCTAGAGAGAGGAACTTGGCAGTGAAGGGGCTGAGTATGCTAATTCCAGTTGAGTTTGAGGTGTTTCACGCCCTTGCCCCTGGCCTCTAGCTTAGAGGGGCGAGGTAACGGAGAACTTCTCCTGGTGAGCTCAAATAAAATAGCTTTTCCTTAGGTGGATTCTGGGACATGTAGTTTGGCTCTTAAGAAGAAGTGTAGTTATGGTCCGATGTTTATTTTATTTATTTTATTTATTTATTTAACAATCTCTTATATACCGCAGCTTCCTAAGATCAGCTGCGGTTCACAAATAACAACAGGCAACAAATCATGGATTTGTTTTACATATAACGTCATATAACTATAACCAATGTACAGTAAACAGAAATGTTGAACAGATAGCACTGAACAGTGCAACACTATATACATTATGTACATTAACATTATATTATTAAATACATATATGTTAAGGCAAATGACAGAATTTATTTTAAAGTAAAGGTTCAAGTAAACTGTACACAGGAATTTTGTCCATTCAGGATTGTTTGCAACAAAACATTTAAATCAGTATAACTGCTTCACAGTCTTTTAAACACATGCAGCTGATTAACAACGTTGCTTAGTCTTAGAGAAACAGCTCTGCTCAGCAAGGTAAAAATACTTCTTTTTAACCTTGTGTTTGTGAAGCCCTTAACAGCAAAAGAATAACTCAGTTCCTCTGGAACAATCTCTTCTTTCCCTCCTTCCTTTTAGGATAGGTTTTAAACTCAAAATAAGAAAAGAATTAACAAACATTCACAAGCTTTCTCTTCAGCGTGACTCAGCACTTTGCCTGAGAAATGCAAACACGTGGAGTTTTCTTCAAACCCAATTCCTGACTCAATTCCAGTTACCTGCTTCTAGGAGACTTTCTCATTCAATGCTAGCCTTTAGCATAATGATTCCATGCTTGTAGCTTGACACAGGGTACAGTCCATGGGGATATCTAGATCTTGCAATTAGTCCCCTGCCAACTCAATCTGCATATCCTCTGGTGTTGTAAGGGCAGTGTCCTGTTCTAAGCTCTGGACACAGTGCTCAGAATACAGCCTCCCTGGGGGTTCTAATGTCTCTCCTGAGCTTGTCAGACGGCTGCCTAGGGTGAGAACTTACACAATCTTGACGATGCATATATTCATATGATTCTTGCAAGGTATTGTGGGTATTGTAGTTCATTCACTCCCAAACACAGCTGATGACAATAATTTGAGTTGTGAAACCAAGTGGTAAGATCAATAAAATACTTCTTTTATTGATGGGGTTTAATTTACCCAGCACATGTATGCTTGATAGCACTATAAATGAGGTTACTTGCTTGCAGTGTTTAAAATGGATAACAAAAAGTCACAAAGTAAACCAGAAAACAACCTTCAGCTTGTCAGGCAATTAGCTAATGTTTTCTTAGCAAATAATTACCAAATACAAAGGCACAAAGTAAAGAATAAACTTTGCTGGTTAGGTTAACTTCTGCTTATTTTCCACGCCGATCTCAGCAGTGATTCTCCCTTGCTCACACACACAATCAGGTGCAGCCCTAATTACTATCAATGGACCAGCTGAAAGCCTTTAGCTGGCTGGCTGCTACTGTGTGAGCCCAAATCCTGCTTTAAGAGCTGTTTGCAGTGGAAATAAAGAACAAAGTTAGGTTTCTTTGTGATGGCTGATGTGTTTGCTCATAGAAAACTAGCAATAGCATTTAGATAAAGAACAGTCCATGTAAATAGTTTCATCTGCTGTATTTCCCCCTGCATCAACAATCATAGGGTCAATATCATACATTGGCACAGATGAGTCTTTCATTAAGGCACTATCATGAGAATGCTTATTCCCTTGCTGCCATTCTCTATTATAGATAGGGTCTGGATCAGTGTTCATACCTGAGCCTCTCCTGCTATCATTATTCCTCTCTGTATAGCCTGGCCAATATGTAATCCAATTCTGATGTCCAGCCTTCCAATCTTGATCCCTGGACACTGGATCTTCTCTCACATACCTTCTGGCCTTGGTCTGAAAGTCCCTTCCACATGCAGTCTTCTCTCTTCCAGGTAGCCGCTGGTGATTCCTATCTCTGCCAATCCATTCCTCTGGCTGAATCCAGTCCAATGGACTCTGCTGGCATTTGGAATACCTCCCAGTATGGGTACTGCCTTGGAATCTCCCAGACCTTCCAATGGGCTTTCTTCTCTTCCTTCCAGAGAGTTTCCTTCTCTCTCTATCTGCTTGGCTTGGCTTCTGTTTCTCCAGGTGATACTGGTGCTTGAGCTTGTAGCCGTTGCTGTCTCTGTATCTCTTCCTCCCTCTGTAGCTGAAGCTCTCCCTGAAGCTGGGCTGGAGCTTGTAGTAACTGTTATCTGAAGAATAATCTCTATTCTTATTCTTTCCTAATGTGTGCTGCTCCCTAACACAGTGCAGCTGTCTTGAATCAGGCCCTGCCCTTTGAGATGAGTGCTTAGGGATTACCTCATAGCTCTCTTGATTGCACACACATTTCCTCACTTCAGCTCCTCTCATGGCTGCTGGAAACCTGGTGCATTCTGGGACTGGTAGTCTTTTATGTGAAAACTCTGTTTTCTTGCTTCTACCAGAACTGACAGGTTGCTTGTTCAGAGTCACATCATCTTTTTTTATAGCTCCTACCTGAGCTATGATAAGCTTCCTTATCACAAGCTCAACTCTCCCCGATAAAGATAGTCAGTACCTGAAGCACTGGGCAGTTCTCCCTGGTTGTGCTCACTACGGTTCCTTGTCTCCTTCCAGCCTCTCTGGAACAGCTCTCTGTATTCCTCTCTGGGATTTCTCCTGGAGATCTGCAGGTGCTCCTGGTTCCACTCCTGATTCCCCTGAATCCTCTGAGTCTTCTGAACCTCCTGAGACCTCTGAGCTTCTGCTTTCCTCTGAGCTTCCCTCTGAACTTCCTCTTTCCACTGAGCTGCCTCTTTCCTCTGCTTTAGCAGAGGTTTATATTTCCCCCTCCAGGGCTACAGCCATTCCTCCACTCCTCCCAGGTGATTGTAATCACCTCTCAATCCTGCAGTTACGTCATAGGAGTTAGGGTGTGGCTGCCTGAACTTTCTCTCCCTCAGGTTTCTTTCTCTATGAGGGGCCTGAAATCCATGCCCTGCAGGGATTTCTCCTTTCTCTAAGTTAAAGTCACTGGCCTTTTCTATACTCATAGGCTCAAAACAGGCTTCCTTGTCACAGGTGCCACTGGAGAGATCGTATATAAAGGCATGCAATCAGAACTACGTGTACTGAGGCACAGGATTTTGCAAGTGGAGGCCTATGGAGAAGCCAGTAGTTGAGTAGTAAGCTGTTGCAGAGTGGTTACTCTTCTTGAGGAAGATAAGCTTATGCTTAGAGTTGTGTTTAAGCAAACTCTGAAGAAGTCTAGAATCTGATGAGGTTCATACTTGGATTTTTGAAAGTTGATGATGAAGCCAAGCTGTAGCAAGAGCAAGGCAGTAGTGTGGACAGAGGCCAGAGTCAAAGCCTTGTCATGACCTGTGATGAGCCAGTAGTCCAGATAAGGGTAAACACACAGACCTTGTTTATGCAGGTGTGCAGCGGCAACAGCCAGGCGCTTCGTGAAGACTATTGGTGCTGAAGAGAGTCCGAAGGGTTAATGATAGAACTTGAAATGGAAGTGAAGGTACCTCCAATGACACGGATGGATGGGAATATGGGTGTAGGCATACTTGAAGTCTAGAGAGGCAAGCCAATCATCTTGTCGCAAGATGGGTAGGATAGTGGCTAGAGATGCCATCTTGAACTTTTCTTTTTTGAGATAGAAGTTGAGGTCGCAAAGGTCGAGAATAGGGTGAAGGCCTCCAGACCTTTTGGGAATAAGGAAGAACCAGGAGGAGAAGCCCTGGTTGCATTCCAATTCCGAAACAATCTTGATTGCATGGCTGGAGAGCAAAGCCGATATCTCCTCTTTCAGGATGGGTAGGTGGAGAGGAGGAATTCTGCTTGGTGGGGGGTAATGCTTGAAGGGGGATGGCCATGAAATTGAGTTTGTAACCACAAGAAATGATGCTGAGGACCCTGCGATCTGTTGAGATGGCGTACAAGGTGCTTAGGAAGTGCTGGACTCATCTTCCTACAGTTAGATGGTCAAAAACTGGGAGTCACCTTAGAAGGTTGTGCTGAGGTGACAGTGCCCCAGGCAGAGAGAGAGGAAACAGCCAGCTGAGGATAAGCAGGTGTAGGCTGATGTTGTGGTGGGGGTATAGAATAAGGCTGAAAATGTCGCCGAGGATAATACAGCTGAAAATATTGGTAATGATAAAGTCTCCTACACGGAGGTATGGAGGACAGCACAACTGTTGAGCTTGTTCCAGTGATTGGGTTGAAAGCTCCTTCACTGTGGAGGAATGGCCTTTTACCTCTGCACTTAAGAATCAAATAGGCTATGTCCCTGACAGGCAGCATCTGCCAATTAGGAACGAAATTCTTCCCTGAAACCGGAAACTTAGAGCCATGTCATGCGATGAGCAAAGATGGATGTAGCTGTGGTTTGGGCAGCCGAGTCAAAAGGGTCATAGGTAGAACAAATGATGTGATAGAGGGACTCCTGCAGATTGTCTTGAAGAGTCTGACACACCAGAGCTGGCACGGTAGCAGGATCCAGCTTCTGTGAAAGAAAATCATGACGGTATTGAAGCATCTGAAATCGGTGGACTAGTATTCTCATGCTTAGCATCCCACTCTAAAAAGTTTTCCTCCCAACTGAGTGTAAAATTCACTGACCTTTTCCTGGCGGAGTTTGGGCAGAAGCCTCTGAGGACAGCCTCAGAAACGACAGACTGATGAGGGATCTGCTGATATTGGAACCCCGGTGCGGGCCACACTTTGTGCTTAAGATCAAGGAGACGAGAAGTGGCCTGTCCTGATGACAGCATGCTCCAGACAGACGCAAAAAGATCCTGCAAGACCTGAGGGACCGGCATAGCGAGGATCTCCTTGAGTGCACTACAAGCATGCAAGATGGAATGAAAGTCTTTCTTGTTAGTGCGGGTCTGAGAGTCACTAAGAGCTGGTGCCCTAGATAGCTTCCAGAGATATTTTGGGTAAGAGAAATGCTCAGGATGTTCGTGCCCCATTACTGGAGATGGTGAATTTTCAATACCAGCTAAGAGGGAGGGTTCCGTATCCCACTGGTGGAAACAGGACGGACTTACTGCCGAGTAGTCATCCTGGTTTCTTTTCTTCTTTTTTTTTTTTTTATAGCCTGTTGTCTGCTCCTTCAATGGTTATTTTGTTGGGTTTTTTTTTTTTTGTTTTTTTTTAAAGAACTGTGGTGAATGAGGAAACCCTCCACAAGCAGCTCAAAAGAGGTTGGGCAAAACGCTCTTTTAAAAAAAAATAAGGAATCCCCAGGGAGCAGACATGGAAAAACTGAAAGTGAAAATAATGTAAGAAAAGAAAACGAAGCACAACGACCGACGAAAGAGGGGAGAGCCATGAGCACTCGCTGAGCAGTAAACACAGACTGAGGCAACTCAGAGCTGGGCAGCAAGGCGGGAAGTGGCGCGCATGCTCAGAGGAGTCTAAAGGGGAGAGCTGGGCACACAGGTGCTGTCGTTGAAGAACATCTAGAGTATGCCTGCATCCCCCTGCTTGTATCTGGAGAAAAATTGATCTCTCCCAGGGTGTGCTGGTGGACCCACAAACTGAGCCACTGCTGCCATGTAGGCCTCGATGTCACTCTCTCCAGTGACTGCACAGCGGATTCGGTATTTCCTGGTTAAACCTAGGAAGCAGTAGGTGCCAGAAGAGCCTTCCTGTATGCACCTTGGTGATTCCACCATGTTTCCCTTCCACTATAGCCATCGGCTGCAATGCTGGATACAACTAGGGGTGCAGAGGCCAAAAAGTTTTGTTTTGCTTAGTTTCATGTTGTTTGCAAGATTTTTCATTTTATTTTTATTTTTTATTTCATCATTTCATCAGATCATGACAACTGGCATAATCAACAGGTTCATCGTTGAAGGAGAAGAAATTGAAATTGTGAACAACTTTAACCTACTTGGATCAACTATCAATAAAGAAGCAACAAGCAGTCAAGAAATCAGACGACGCATTGCTCTTGGCAGAATGGCTATGAAAGACCTAGATAAGATTCTCAAGAGCAGAGATGTCTCTCTCCATACAAAGATTCGACTTGTTCAAGCCATGGTATTTTCAATAAGATCATATGGATGTGAAAGCTGGACAGTGAAAAAGACAGACAGGAAGAAAATTGTTGCCTTTGAATTATGGTGCTGGCAGCGAATACTGAGGAGGAACTGCCTCAGCTAAACCATGGACTGCCCGAAGAACAAACCAGTCGGTACTAGAGGAGATCAAACCTAAGCTTTCTTTAGAAGCTCAGATGACAAGACTTCGACTTTCATACTTTGGACACATCATGCGAAGAGAGAGATCATTAAAGAAAGACATCATGCTTGGCAAGATAGAAGGTCAACGCAAAAGAGGAAGGCCAGCAATGCGATGGATCGATACAATAGCAGCAGCTACGGGTACCAGTCTGTCAACAATGAGCCGCCTGACTGAAGACCGAACACAATTTAGGATAGCTATCCAGAGGGTCGCCATGAGTCGACCCCAACTCGACGGCACTTAACAACAACAACATCATTTCCCGTCTTTTAATAGTGTGCGTTATTGAGCAATAATGCACACTATTAACGACAGACAGGAAGTGATGAAATTTTGGGGGGGATTCATTAGAAAACATGAAACGATATAGGAAATGTCATTGACATTTTCCATGTCATTTCAAACAAATGCACAGCCCTAGATACAACTGCCGCATAAGATCTTAAATGCAGCAGTTTGGCACTAGCAGAGGTGGGTGTAATGAGGAGGAATGGGGTCCTGCCCTACTACAGTGATGAATCTCAAAAAGGCACGGGACAGACACACAGGATCACTAAATAGCAAGAGGATGAAATTAAAGCTAACGTAAACTTTTACCATTCCTGGAACAATCTCTGACTCTTTATTCTCAGCAGACCTCCGCTCATCAAATACCGCTTTCCTTGCCCTGCCCCTCTTCTGCTCTCTACTTTGTTCTCTTTAGAAATTCCTTCTTCTCCTATGCTGGCCCATCCATGTGGAAATCCCTCCCTCTCTCCCTCCGTACTGAGGCCTCCTTCCCCACCTTCAAAGGAACCTTAAAACACAGGCCTTCCCGAGCCCATGTCTCCAGATCCCCCCCCTACTTGCCCCAAAACTGCTTACCTTTTCTTTTACTACTCTTCGCTTCCCCTGCCCTATATTGTAACACCTCACTCTTTTGCCCTTTTCTCCTACCTCTTTGTATTCAGTCTCTCCTTTTTATTTTATGTTAACCTCTGCAATGGCCACTGGCTCGTTGGCAATATGTTAAGTGCTCAAAATTAAATAAATAAATAGAGAGGGGTAACCTGCCTAGAGCGGCAGGTACAACCTTAAAGGCACAGAGGGGAGTAAGCTGCCCAGAGTGCCAAGTGCAGCTTTATAACTCTAGCAACATTACTGGGCAGATTAGATGGGCCATGCTGGTCTTTATCTGCCGTCATTCACTATGTTATGTTACTATGTAACAGCAGCAGCAGCAGGGACACTGCTTTTCTTTTCAGATGGTAATACAGTCATCGGTGCGACGGCAGAAGGGGTGATAGAGGAGGAACAGCCTCAACAAAAGGGCCGAAGCAAGATTCATGGCCACAGCAATGGAGAACATCTCATGGGCTACTCTTACTGGAGATTCCCAGCTGCAGCAAGAGGGTGCTATTAGTATATGCTACTGCCAGGGTGGACGTTTTACATGAGCATGACACAGCAGTTGGAGATGCCAGGGGATAGAGGAGAGGGGGGACAGATCGCTGTGGCTGATGTTATAGCTGCAACTTTTATTTATTTATTTATTTAACCAGTTTTATATACCACTTTATCCTTCAATCAAAGAGGTGGACAACACAAAAGGTCTACATTGAACAAGAGAGGTGGGGCAACATGACATACATGCAGACTTTTAGACATTTGGTATTTATTTTCTTCTTTGCGTGGCAGTGGGGCTTGGTGTCCTAGGTTAGGTGTGAGAAGTGTTCTGTGAACAGGAGTGTTTTGAGCGCCTTTTATTTATTTATTTATTTAGTATACATTTGTATACCGCTACTTCCAGTGATCAGTAGCGGTTTGATTACAGATTGTAGGTTGTCAATCATGACAGGAAATTTGGAGTATAAACACATTGATTTGTAGGGAAAAGCACAGCACACAGGAAGATGGTTTAAAAGGAGCGCATTCAGAATTTACATATCTACATATTTACATTTTTACATTTTCACATAACAGTTCCCATGTTTCGTAGTGAGGCAGCTTGGAGTCCCCTGGGATTTACATCAAATTGTAATGACACTGGAATAGATGTGTCTTGAGTTTTTTTCTGAAAACTATTAGGTCTTTGATTGCTCGTATCTCAGGTGGTAGTTGGTTCCAGAGGGTCGGGGCAGAGTATGAGTATGCTCGGTGGCTAGTACTGGTTTTGACAGATCTGATATCGGTTGGAACGTGGAGGGTGTCTGAGGTGACGGTTCTTCTGTCTCTGTTTGAGGGTTGCGTGCTGATAAGGGTGGAGAGAAAGGATGGCGCTGTGTTATGTATGAGTTTGAATGTGGTTATCAGTGTTTTATATTTTATCCGAGCCGTAATGGGGAGCCAGTGCAGCTCAATTAATACAGGTGTGATGTGTTCAGTAATGTTTTTTCGCATGATGATTCTAGCCGCCACATTTTGGGCCATTTGCAGAATGTTTAGTGTTTTCTTTGGAAGCCCTTGTAAGATAGCGTTGCAGTAGTCTAAGTGTGGCATAATGAGTGCTTGCGCAACAGTCCTGAAATCGCGCGGTTCGATGATGCTCCGTAGAGGTTGTAGTACTCTAAGTTTGTGGAAGATGGCCTTATTGGTTTTGCGTAGGTGCTTTTCCATCTTTAGGTTGCTGTCAAACGTGACCCCTAGGTATTTTATTTCATTCTTAGTGTTGTATGTATTTTACACAGGGTGATTGTTGCAGGAGGTTCAAAATTGGGTTTACTGGAGATATACATCACCTCAGTTTTCTTATGGTTGATCGTCATGTTGTTTTGCTGTAACCATTGTGCCATCTCGTTCAGGCATGTTTCAAGTTGATTATAGTTGGGGTTGACAGTATCCAGTTGTGTGTAAAGCATGATATCATCAGCATAAATATGGTAGTTGATATTGTGCTGTTTGAAAATATCACAGAGGGGCTGCATATAAACGTTGGAGTAGTGCTGAGAGCACCAAACCTTGAGGTATGCCTTGCGTTTGAGTGAAAGCTTCCGCTTTTTCGCCATCGACTAGAACCTGTGGCATTCTGTTTGATATGTATGAAGAGAACCATTTTAGGGGGGTTCCCAATATTCCTATTGATTCGATCCTGTTTAGGAGGATTCCATGATGGACTGTGTCAAAGGCGGCAGAGATGTCAATGAAAATGGGTATAAACATTTTCTTCTTTTCTTCAAGGCCTTTGAGGAGGTTGTTGAGTAGTGCTATTAGGAGTGTTTCGACCCCGTGATGTTGTCTGAAACCATATTGCTGTTCATCCAGGGTTTCATGGTCATCTAGATGATCTTGGAGTTGTAGGAGGACCGCCTTTTCAATGATCTTTGCTAGGAAAGATATGCTGGAGATGGGGCGGTAGGATGCTGGGTCGTCCTTGTTGAGTGTGGTGTTCTTTAGAATCGGTCTTATAATAGATTTCTTGAGTTGTGCAGGCATGATTCCTTGCTGTAGTGATTGGTTTACAATGTGCAAGATTTGGTGCACAATATCATGTTTAGCCGCCTTAATCCAGGCCGCTGGGCAGGGGTCTAGCGGGGAGGTGGTGGTCTTGATATTTGTTATTATGTTGATCATTTGCCGTT
Organism: Ichthyophis bannanicus; assembly: GCA_033557465.1. Taxonomy (NCBI): domain Eukaryota; kingdom Metazoa; phylum Chordata; class Amphibia; order Gymnophiona; family Ichthyophiidae; genus Ichthyophis; species Ichthyophis bannanicus. The sequence goes on along the minus strand of CM066051.1, from coordinate 57,541,768 downwards.
CGTCAATGTTGAGAAAGTTGCTCCATGCCTGTTCTCCTACCACACTGGTTGACCGGTGCGTTGTGTTCAAACAGGGAGTGGGTGTGGTTGCAGTAAGTTTGCTTGCGTAGTGGTCTGCCAGGGTTTGTGGTTTGATTACATTGAGGGGTGTTTTGGTTAGTGATTTCACTAGTTCGAAGAGTTCACGAGGCTTGTTGATAGCTTTGTTTAATAGGTTGGTGTGATGCGTCCTTTTGGCGGAGTTGACCTCCTCTTTGTACCTTGATAGGTGGGTGAGGTATTCAGTCTTGATTTCTATGGATTTGCTTCGTCTCCATTTTCTTTCAAGTTTCCTGAGATCCCTCTTCATTTTTGTCAGTGTTTCTGTGTATCAGGGTTCAGATCGGGGTTTAGTCGGGTTCTGGGGGGTATTCCATGTTGGGCGCGCTACAGACTGAATTCTGGTGTCCCAGCTGCTTGTTAGAATATCAAGGTCCATGTTTTCAAAATCTATGTGGGCTGTGATGGTACTTATGAGGTTTTCCAAGTTGAGTTTGTTGAATTTTCTTTGTTGGTGTATCACTCTCTGTGTTCTCGAGTCTTTGGGTATGGTGGGGAGTATTATCCGGATATCGATTTGATGGTGGTCGGACCATGGTACTGGAGTTATCCTTGTCAGAGGTTTCTCTTCGTTGTCCTGTTGAATCGTGGGTATGAAGACCATGTCAAGTGTATGACCCTTGTCGTAGGTGGCGTCATTTATTAGTTGTTGATACCCTAGTTGGGTCATGGCTTCCAAGAAGGTATTCGTGTGTGTAGGCGGCATTGAAGCTAGGTTTAGATCACCCAAGATGATTTGGAATTTCTTTATCTGCGTAGAGGATATGTTCTCAAGTGCCGTGGCAAGTGTTTCATGGTGTGGCGAGGGGGATCTGTATATCAGGCAGATCGATAAAGCTGCGTTTTCCACTTTAAGCAAGTCGATATCTGTACTTGAATTCCGGTATGTGCTTGAGAGTTGCAGGTTGGTTTTGGCTATGATGAGAACTCCTCCACCTCTTTTGTTGGTGCGTGGGCAGTTGAATAAGTTGTATCCGGGTTTGTTTATCTGATTTAATATTGCTGAGTCGGTTTCCGTGATCCAAGTTTCCGTTATACAGAGGATGTCAGGCTGTTCATCATTGATGATGTCGTAGATGACGTGGGTCTTGTTCCTGATGGATCTTGCATTGATGAGGATGATGTTACAAAGATCCTGAGATGCTGGTGGAGACTGATTGTGCATGTTCTGGGATGGCACGGGATTGTTTATTGGTCTAGGTTTGCGGTGCCTCTGTGCTCTCCTATTTCTGGTAAGAGGGGGCCTTGGAGAAGGTGCAAGCGTCGGACCACTGGTAGACATGTGGTAAGGGGTGAGTGGAGGTAGTGTGGGTGTTTGCATGGGGTAGAGAAAGTAGATTGGACTGCATATGTGAGGTAGCGAGTAGTAGAAGTTTGCGTTGGAGGCTTGTGCGGAAAACAGTGTGAGCAGACATATGCTTATAAAGAAGTTGAGGGGTTCCATTCCTCAGCAGTCTGGTGGGAGGCTGTAATGGAGCTAGACCAGGGGACTACAGTATCAGTAGACACTACACAGTACTACAGTAACAGCAGTCACATCACAGTAACAGGTATAACTTTTGCAGATACAACTTTGCAGGTATAAATTTTGCAGATAGTGGTCTTATAATATCGGTCACTGAAACAATAACAAGTGATATTCTGCAGACTATGACCTAGTATCCTCAGACACTACCCCGTAACCAGCATTTTCTAGATAGGGACCTAGTATCATAGTAACAAGAAACTATTTAGCAGTAGGTGGCTTAGTACCAGCATATATTACACAGCAACACTAAATTATTTTGTAGATAGTGTCCTAGTTTCAACAGTCGGCTGACAGTCACGGTGTAGGGCCTAGTAAAGGCAGTGTCTTATATCTTGACTCTTTCGGTAGCTGTATCTATGGTCAGGACTATGTTAGACTGCTTACATCCTCTCATGGGTCTCTATCGTTGTGGTTCCTCTGGCATTCAGGTTGGAGAGGGGTTTGATCCAGGCTTGGTGAACCATGTGATTATGGTTCTGTCGAGGATGACTCTCTTTCTTTCCACCTAAGTTCCACCGCCTAAGGGCCACGCCGAAGGGCCCTCTGGTGAGGCCCTCAGGCGCGGGCGCGCCCTGTAGGGACGCCGCTTTTAACTGTGCGGCTCAACTGCTGTTCCTGCTCCCACTGCCCCGATTGGGCAGGAGCTCTCCCACTGCCCCGATTGGGCAGGAGTTCAGCGGGGGATACAGCGGCTGAAAGCAGCTCCCTCTGAGTAGGGACGCCGCTTTTAACTGTGCGGCTCAACTGCTGTTCCTGCTCCCACTGCCCCGATTGGGCAGGAGCTCTCCCACTGCCCCGATTGGGCAGGAGTTCAGCGGGGGATACAGCGGCTGAAAGCGGCTCCCTCTAAGTAGGGACGCCGCTTTTAACTGTGCGGCTCAACTGCTGTTCCTGCTCCCACTGCCCCGATTGGGCAGGAGCTCTCCCACTGCCCCGATTGGGCAGGAGTTCAGCGGGGGATACAGCGGCTGAAAGCGGCTCCCTCTGAGTAGGGATGCCGCTTTTAACTGTGCGGCTCAACTGCTGTTCCTGCTCCCACTGCCCTGATTGGGCAGGAGCTCTCCCACTGCCCCGATTGGGTAGGAGTTCAGCGGGAGATACAGCGGCTGAAAGCGGCTCCCTCTGAGTAGGGACGCCGCTTTTAACTGTGCGGCTCAACTGCTGTTCCTGCTCCCACTGCCCCGATTGGGCAGGAGCTCTCCCACTGCCCCGATTGGGCAGGAGTTCAGCGGGGGATACAGCGGCTGAAAGCGGCTCCCTCTGAGTAGGGACGCCACTTTTAACTGTGCGGCTCAACTGCTGTTCCTGCTCCCACTGCCCCGATTGGGCAGGAGCTCTCCCACTGCCCCGATTGGGCAGGAGTTCAGCGGGGGATACAGCGGCTGAAAGCCTTGCGGAAGTCCTTACTGTCACTTAGTGCTCTCAGCTCATCTGGGAGGGGGCTCCAAAGGGCTGGTGCTGAGAAAGATAAGGCTCTGTTAGAGGTGGTTTGCTTCGTCTTTTGGTATCCGGTGGGTGTTCGGAGTTTGTTGACGCCGTTGGTTCTTCTGGGCCTGCTGTTGGTTTCTCTGATCAGTATGTTTTGTAGAATATTTGTGAGTGTTGATGTATGATTCTGAAAATATTTAGTGTTGTCTTGAATCTTGCTCTTGCTGTTATGGGTAACCAATGGAGTTGTTGTAGTACAGGTGTGGTGTGATGTGTTTGTGTCTTGCTGTGCCCGTGACGATGCGTGCTGCAGTGTTTTGCACCATTTGAAGTACATAAGTGGTTTGTTTGGGAAGTCCTTGATACAACGCGTTTCCATAGCCCAGTATGGGGGTGATTACTTCTTGACACACGGTGCAGAAGTTGTCCAGATTGAGGATTGGTTGAAGCCTCCTGATAATTTTTAATCGGTGGTATGCCTTTGCTGCAGTTTTCTTTATATGTGATTGTAAGTTCAGGTTCTTGTCCAGGGTGATGCCTAGGTATTTCACCTCGTCCCTTGTAGCTATCATTTTGTTTAGGATGTTGATGCTTTGAGGTGGGCTAAAGGTGGTGTTCCTGGAAATGAACAATGCCTCTGTTTTGTCAAATTTAATTTTCAGATTATTGTCAGATAGCCAGTTGTTCATGTCCTCAAGGCATTGGGTCATGTGGGTCATATCAGGTGCCTGTGTGTCTATTGGGGCATAGACCATGATGTCGTCCGCATATAAGTGGTAATTTAGTCCATGTCGCTGGATAATGCTACAGATGGGTTGGATGTATATATTGAATAGGATGGAGGACAGTGCTGATCCTTGGGGTATTCCCTGGTTGATGGTAAATTGGGCTGATTTCATTTGGTTGCATTTGACTTGCTGTGTTCTCTTGTTTAGGTATGATGAGAACCATTTTATGGTCTTGTTGCGCAGTCCTATCTCACGCAGTCGGTTTTAGCAGTATGGAGTGGGATACGGTATCAAAGGCTGCTGAGATGTCTAAGAAGACTAGCATGAATCCATTTCTCATGTTGTCCAATCCTTTCAGAAGATTGTCAAAGAGGGATGTAAGCAGGATCTCTACGTTGTGTTGAGGCTTGAATCCATGTTGATGTGGGTCTAACAGGGATTCAAGCCTCAACACAATGTAGAGACCCTGGGGTATCAGATGAAATTACAGATTTTGCCTTGCTCTTCTACTGTCCAGGTTTGCTGGAGCCCCTCTATGGCACTTCTCTCCCATTACTTTGGTTTTGATGTACTGGGTGTGGGCAATGTAGATGAGGTGCCCTTGTAATACATAAAGTGGATAACACAGGTACACTACCAAAAAACTGCCTCCAGTTTTGCAACTGATTCCTATAGATTTTGGGGTGCTGAATCCAGGAAAAATAGCCAAAATGTTCCATCACGTCACGTTTTCTTGCAAAATTAGATTTCTTACCCATATAAGGAATGTTCACATAATTTCTTTTTAGCCGACTGCAGTTTATTTTCTTGGCCCAAAATAGAGGTTGTAATGGTTAACTAACTAGAAACACTCCCTCATGATATTTTAGAGTGTTTTGTATTCATTTTATACATTAACAGGACAATTGGGAGGCGGGGGGCTAAATCCAGTACTCGCACTGGCGCATGTTCTTTCCTGTTCGCCTCGCCTCGTTCGCTCGCTCAAACACGGTGGTTGCGACATGAACGTTCCTATCAAATTTCAGTTTCTTGCAAGTTCATTATTACCTTTTGTTTGCTCAGTCGTAATCCAGCTTTATTCCGAAGTGGTTCACTACAGTTGTAGTTTGCAGTGCTGTGTATTTGTGATGGCTCACAGAGCCAGAGGTTGCGTCAACTCTCCGGACAGTTTTTGTTTTATTTGTGGGGAATATACCGTGAAAAAGCAGCAGAGGAACATTTCTGCATTTATTAAAAAAGTATATTTCGCCTATTTCGGTTTGAAGTTAGGCGATCAAGACAAACCGTGGGCTCCTCACAAAGTGTGCAAGACATGTGAGGAAGATCTACGCTTATAGATGAAAGGTAAAAAACAAGCATTTCGTTTCGGAATACCTATGATGTGGCGTGAACAAAGAGACCACAGCAGTGACTGCTATTTTTGCTCTTGCATTGTGAAGGGATACAACTTAAAAAATAAGAACGTAATAAGTTACCCCAACCTTCCCTCAGCAATTAGGCCTATGCCTCATAGCAACGAAGTACCTGTGCCTGAACCACCAAAATCTTTGGATCATATTTGTGTGGACGGTTCTGATCATGATGAGACTCATCAGATGGCTTTTCCCGATGAGTCCAGTACTTCCGAATTTGAAACTGAACCAGATCCGAAACCTGAACTTTTCTCTCAAGCTGAATTGAATGATTTAGTCCGGGATTTAGGACTCCCAAAAGATGCTGCCCAACTGCTAGGTTCTCGGCTTAAACAGAAAAATCTATTGTCACCAGGAACAACTTTTTATTGGTACCGCAACCGCAAGACACAATATTTGAAGTATTTCAGCAAGGAGGAAGATTTGGTATTTTGCAACGATATATACGGAGTGATGGAAAAGTTTAAACTCAAGTATGATCCTGCTGAATGGCGGCTGTTCATTGATTCGTCAAAAGACAGCATAAAAGGTGTTCTTCATAATGGCAACACATTCGCTTCAGTTCCTATTGCTCACTCTGTTATTCTCCAAGAAAAATACGAGAATTTGGCCCTGATTCTTCAGAAAATTCGTTATGATGAGCATAAGTGGATGATTTGTGGAGACTTTAAAATTCTATCCATGCTATTAGGGCAGCAATCCGGTTTCACCAAATATCCCTGCTTCCTTTGCTTGTGGGATAGCCGGGCCCGCGACCTACACTGGGGGAAAAAAGACTGGCCAATTCGGGAGTATTTGAGACCCGGTGAGAAAAATGTTCTTAATGAGAGCTTGGTACCTCGTGATAAAATTCTATTACCACCTCTCCACATTAAGTTGGGTCTCATTAAGCAATTCATCAAGTCCCTTCCAAAAGATGGTGAGTGCTTTCGGTACCTTTGCTCAAAGTTCCCCCGACTTTCTGAAGCAAAGCTAAAGGAAGGAGTGTTTGTTGGCCCTGATATAAGGAAACTCATTTCAGATGGAGCATTCGCTGAAACGATGTCTGAGAAGGAAAAAGAAGCCTGGGATTCCTTCAAGGATGTTGTTCTCAAATTCTTGGGGAACAGGCGGGATGAGAACTATAAAGATATTGTTGCCAGGATGCTCAATGCCTTCAAAGAACAAGGCTGTAACATGAGCCTGAAAGTCCATTTCTTGCACTCCCATGTGAACTACTTTCCCGAAAACTTGGGGGCGTACAGTGAAGAACAAGGTGAAAGTTTCACCAGGACATCAAGGACGCAGAGAGAAGGTACCAAGGAAGACGGAACACCACTATGATGGCTGATTTCTGCTGGTTGCTGCTGCGGGAAACCCCAGATGAAAAATACGCCAAGCAGCGCACCAAGAGAAGCATTCGGGGGAAGAAGAAACGGGCCCACCAGGAGATTGATTGACCCAAGAATGACTTTAAAATCTAAACTGTGTTGACAAATATCGTGTTTTTACTAAACTTTGAAATAAAAATTTGCTAGTTATTACCACAGTGTCGGATCTCATTTATTAGAATTTTATTTTCACACCATCGGGTGTTTGTCTTCATGTATTGCAATGGTGCGGTTTGCGTTTTCTATTCTTACATACATACCTGTACAACATTTTTTGCACATTTCTTTGCTTTGCTTTGTGTTTAACCTCGCTCTTATATGCTCAATGTTTGTGCACATGTATGTGGCTGTTTTAAGTGCAGACAATTTTGCTACCATCACAGTGTGTTTTGTTGACATTATTCTTATGTGCTGCCTTGTTACAATTTTCTTTATTCTTATTTGAATAACTACTAAACAATTAGTATAAAGAATTCATCCAAGAAACTTTTATCTCGATCGCACTCAATCTGAAATGTTCACCTCAAACTGCTAACCCAATGTAGCAAAAAAGCTGTACGTGATGGAGCAAATTGGTTACCAGATTTGGATTCAGCGCACCAAAAAACGTAAAAATCAATCGAAACATTAGAGGCAGTTTAAAAAAAATTTTTTTTAGTGTACCTGTGTAATTCTATAAGAGGCCTAGTTAAAGCACTTCTTAAGACACCGATCTTAAGCCTATTTTACAAAAACAACCTGCTGCCTATTTGTTTTTATAAAATACAAGCCTAAGTGGCTACCATCATGTCTTAAATTACAGTGCAGATTTTTCCACTAGCCCTAGAATGGGTGTAAATGTCCGTGCCTAGAATTCGTATAAGTTGTAGCATTTTATAGTCTACATGCATACTTGTGCATCTGCCCACACGCCTCCCAAACTCCACTCATGTGCACGCTCACCGTCGAGCAACATGCGTACCTTTTACGCTGGTCGGCATTTTATAAGAGGTTATCGATGTGTGTATGCGGCCACACATGTGTTAATGACTTAACCCCTAGCAGGTGGCTACTTGGCATCTAAAAGTAGGCACCCCCTTATAAAATTACCCTCAATAAGAGTCACTGAATGATACTTTTAAGTGACGTCAATGGCATTCCAAAGCTATTGGGCACCTAGAGTAGATTCCCCCACCACGACAATGCCCCTCCCCTCGCCGGGCCCACATGGCAGAGGCGCATGCAGTATACATACCTTTGCTAGCTTGAAGCGCTGCTTTCACTCCAAACCCGGCAGCTGTTCCCTCCTGGGTCGAAGTCTCACGGTGCAGCTGTTATCGCGAGACTTCATCAGAGAGGGAACAGCCACTTGGCCTGGAATGGAGACAGCACAGCAAGCATATAGTAACATAGTATATGACGGCAGATAAAGACCAGTATGGTCCATCTAGTCTACCCAGCAAGGCAGCAAGGGTAGGTGCACCTGCCGCTCCGTGCAGGTCACCTCTTCCCATGCCTTTGTTTGGGGGTGTGCCCACCACTCCGTGTAGGTCACCCCTATTTATTCAGATATGTTATGCTTATTTTTATTTTATCCTGTTGCTAAAAAGGGATCCACTGTGTCTGTCCCATGCCATTTTGAATTCTGTCACTCTGTTTGGCCCCCACAAGAGTCCAAAGTCTGAGCTTCTCTCTGGGGGTGTTGAGGAGTGTGACTTGGAGTTCTTGGCTCCACCATGTGGGCCCAGAATTTTGTCAGCCCCTCTTCTGGATGGTACACAGGGAGGATGGCACCCACCCTCCACCCTTGCTACGCCACTGAGTGAAATGAATATTTTGGACACTTCTAAATTTCTTAGGTCAATATTGAGCCACGGCAGTCAGTATTTTTTCTTAAATGACAGCCACCAATCTGGATATTCAGTATCAATATCCAGATTGTGGCTGGTGCTGAATAGTCAAATAGTGTGGCCAGCCGCCACTATCTGTATGGCACCGATATTCAGTGCTGACTCAGGACACCTTTTTAACTATCCCAAGTTAACCGGATAGTTAACTGAATGCAATCACTATGCAGATAACTGTTGGCTCCACACTCACTCCACCCACAGACCACCGCCAAGGCAGTCTGTAAGGATATTCAAACAGCACTATCCATATAGTGCACTGAATATCCTGGATAACAGGTATAGATTTGTATATGTTTTATGAACAGGATGATGCAGATATATTAGCATGCCCTTTGCGCACGGGTAACACATATGGGCATTTATGGACCCTGCTAGAGCCGGAGGACGTCCGGTCAATTTATGAGGCATTGGTCATACCGCACTTTGATTATGTGAATGCTATTTTACAAGGCTTCCCACAATCCACCCTGAACCCTCTACAGCTCGCAATGAACGCCACTGCGAGAGTGCTACACGGGGCCTCGAGGAGCGACCATGTGACGCCCATCCTGAAACAACTCCACTGGCTCCCTATAAATGGCAGGCTCACCTTCAAGACCTTACTGCTGACCTTCAAGGCCATCAATGGGCTCTCCTCCTCCTCGCTAACAAACCTCATCCGCATCATTTCCCCAAATAGATCCAGAAGATCCACAGCAATTAATAGACTAGTAAACCCGAAGACATTAACCCAATGCATCCAAACAACAGCAAACAGAGCCTTTAGATTCTACGCCCCAAGATACTGGAACGCACTTCCACCCGGTATCCGGGCAATCACCGACTTAACCCAGTTTAGGAGGGCACTAAAGCATCACCTCTTCCTCAAATACTACCCAGACAACAACGCGGCAAGCCGCTCCCCCTAGAGAATATAGCCATAACAACATCCCCAGCAAGCTATCCATGACCATCGAGTAATGTTTAACATGTACTGTTTTGACGCCTGTATGTAAATAGTTAGCACCATGTTATCCAAGTTTCTATTCCTGTTCTCTGTAAACACAAAACAGCTTGATGTTCTGTGTATATTTCAGTTTTCATGTAAACCGCACTGATGTCGAATAGCGCGGTATAAAAGAAACGTAAATAAATAAATATGTACCACCTGAGCCGAATGCAGTGAAAAGACTAACTCATCCATGACCGGCACAAAACAGTATAAGCAGACATCAGCACCAAGCATATTTAAATGATATGCAAATAAGATGCACATATTAAAATGAAATGCTAATAGTGTCTGCGCCCGATGCCGAGAATTGCATAGAGGACTGCATAACCAGGTGTAAAGTTCAGGAGCACCATTATCTCTATGCTTATTCAGAGGTGACGTAAAATTCTTGCATGTGTAGGAAAAGACGGTTTCCGCATGTGTACTGATGAACATGGCATGGAAATCTTCTGCGTGCATATAAGCGGAAGTTGGGCGTTCAAGAAAAAACGTCTTTTCCTCTTATCCTTTAGTGGCTTTGCTTCTTGCCAAGAGCTAGCCAAAGAAATGGAGAGAACAGAGACATGCAAGGGAACACAGGGGATGAAGGCATGAAAGAGGAGGATGAGGAGGTCAGCCCCTAATCAGCACTATTGCAATGCTTTGTATTTACATTTTTTGTGAACGTCTAAAATTTAAGTGCATGTGCATATGGGCGCTTGTAGTGCACCTACTGTTTGCACATACATTGGCTCCTCTCAATTTTATGCCCAAATTTTGCACATATTTCATTTGCATACATGCCCCTTGCTGCATATCGATGTTGAAGTTTTCGGCGTCCTATGAAAAAGCGCACACAGTTAATAGCATGCGACTTCCGCACCAGCTTCTGCCTGCCCTCTATAACACTAAGGAACAGGATGTAAGGTGTGGATTAATCTTGGTTTCCTGTGTGCGTGCATAGAGGCCCTGCTTTGGCTTTCATTTGTGTCCCGTATCGTATCAGCCGGTAATTCTTAAACCTGTTCACTTCCGAAAATTGGAGAGCCAGTCAGAGGTTTTACCAATCCCAATATCTGAGTGTCGAGAGAGACTGGACAGTTGGCTTAATACCCAAGCCTGACAGAGGTGCCTGCTCTAAAGGAGAGGACGTTGTCTACTGGAGGAGGTACAGTGGGGTGACTGTCTACAAGAGACACAGAAAGGATTAGAGGAATAGGATTTAGGAATAATGCATTTAGCTGACGCCTTTCTCAGAATAGAGAAATAGAGGACTAGGATCCCAGTGAGGAGGAAGAAAGGACATTGGAATCTGCTAAATACTCAGGAGCAGTGCCGTACCGTGCCCGAATCGCGCCCAGTGCAACTTGCATATTGGGTACACACCCCATCCCTCCTGCCCATACCTCCATCCAGCCGCTGCTTGCTTCTGCCCTGCTGCTGCCTCCCTCTGTTTTTTCCACAGCGGCACCGGCAGCAGGACAGGAACAGGCAGCGCTGGATGGAGATATGGGGGGGGAGTGCACGCACCCACCCAATGTTCAAGTTGCAACAGCAGCAACAACAGCAGATCTGATCCCTCCCTGCTCTGACGTTGTGTCAGAGCAGGGAGGGATCAGACCTCTGACGTTGAGTCAGAGCAGGGAGGGATCAGACCTGCAGAAAGTTCAGAAAGACCCTCGAAAAGTCTTACGGGGCGCATTTCGGCTGCCTACTGTTGCCCTGCTGCCGCTGAGAGAACAAAAAGTGGTAGAAGGGCAACAGCAGGCAGCCGAAATGCACCCCCTAAGCCTTTGTGCCCCGTGCAGCTGCACCTCTCGGACAGGGCTAGGTATGGTACTGCTCAGGAGCCCCAACTCAGGAACCTTCTGCCAGCAGCAAAATGGATAAATATTGAAACTGAGATCGCAGGCACAAACACTTCAAAAGGACACTACTGTGTTACCCACAACTGTCTAATCGCTGTACTGAACTTCACTGCTTGCTACTATGTGATTTGTACATTTCATCACAGTAAAGAGAACTGGCGCTCCCAATTTGGAGTCAAGAGCCCCTCTAATCTCTGCCTCAAGGGCCTTGAAGGGATTTCCTTTCCCTCCGTGAAGAATCTGCTTCCTGTCCTTAAGAGGTGTTGGCTGCGTGAAGGAATGGGAGAGAGCCCGGGATAGAACTATTCTGTAACCTGGACCTTTCAGGGCAAGGGAGGAAGGCTTACAGTAAATTAAAAAGGATTATGTTCATAAAATAATATAAAGAAACAATTAGAGCACATGGTGAAATAGACAAGGAAAGGAACTCCCTCAGAAAAAAGCACCTGACTCCTTTGGGGAAGGGTTACAGTAGGCACTGAGCCATGATTCAGAGCAGTGACGCAATTATTCCTCCTGGAGCTTCAGGTGCATCGAACGAAAAGGTAAGAGAGGAAAACTTTCTTTTTCTAAAATCAAGCTACAATAAAAACGTTATTTGGGGGAAGGGAAGAAAATCAAATAATAAAACAAACCAGGATAGATAGAACTCCCTCTCCTACAGCTCCTGGATGAAACTGAAAACTAAACATAAAAAGGAATGTAACCATGAAAGAAAAGGATCCGCCCTAAACTCTAAACGAGATCCAGAAACCAAATCTATTTCAGTGTGTTTTCAAAGCAAACAGTAAAATTAAAGAAAGCTAAAATGGGAGAGGGAAGACGAGGCTGTTTGGAATATGCAGGAGAAGCAAAGGCTACCCTCTCCCAACAAATTATTATCATCATCATTTGTATAGCGCTACCAGGTGTACACAACACTCCACAGACACACAAAATAGACAGTCACTGCTTCTAGAAGTTTACGGTTTAATAAAGACTGACAAAAAGTCATTGAGATAAAACAGCACAGCCTGCTGTAAAGAGCAAGGGCTATTGACTGTCTCAGACATGGGATATTGAGTAGAGTCCAACGTATTAAATAAAAAAATAAATTAAGCAAAGAAATGTCAGATTAAGGTGAGAAGTGGTTCCTTCTATCCTTACTGAACTGGGAATGAGAAAATAAAATAATAAGGTATATCTTTTTAGCCTAAGCCGCAGGAACTGAACGAGAGCAGTCTTACACAAGAATATACCTCCGCAAACAGTGGGAAAAAAACAATTCTGGATTAGCTTCCTTAGCTGATCTAGCGCATGCTGAGGTAACCACCACCGAAAATAATGGAAACCCCCCCCCCCCAGGTTCCGCAGGCAGCAATCCTACTTCGACGAGGCAACGGTTCAAAGTGTAAAATAAGAAATTCCGAGAAGACAGCGGTTTCCACAGGAAGTGCTTTCTGGGGACAGGCAGAGGGCAGCCGCTGGGCAAGCCATGAGAACCGTGCCAACAGAGTGACTCTGGCAGCCGTAGCAGAGGGAGGCAAAGGGAAAGAAGGTCAATACCAAGCTGCGACTGCGGCAATATGACGACGGCTCACATCTCAAGAGCAGGGCTGGCTAGCAACAAAGGGGCAGACCAGGGCAGAAACGGCAGGACAGTGAGACCGGCAGCAGCAGCACAGGGAGATTTTCTCCTGTCTTTTTATTTCCTTTGTTTGCTTTATTCTTGTTTATATGACTTGCTTTTTTCTTCTAAGTTTTGACATATGGCTGAGGGGGGGGGGGAGGATAGCCACTGGGAATGGGCATTATCCTAGAGAGACTTCAATGGAAACTATCAGAAAACAAACCTCGTGGAACTCGGTTCCTCCATGACACCCTTCCAGGGCTTTAGGACTTCCATCACCTGCATGCATGCCATTTGCACAATACTGGTGACTCAGGGACCTGTTGATGCCAGTTTCAGTCTCCAATGCCATCTGATGCCAGCTGCTCCACCCACCTCTCCAACAGGTCATAAGTCAAATTCCACTTGGTATCTACATTCTGCTTTAGCTGGTGCTCAGGTGCCTCTGTTGTTTCCTGCTTCTAATACAGTTCACATTCACCCTTCACATGTTGGTAAAAACACCCTGCTGTTTGTCAGCACTTCTCGATCAATTGCCCCAGGACAGAGCTGCCATGTGTCTTGCTACCCAGGGCCAGGTGCAATAAGTGTGCAAAGCTTCAGATCCTCGGAAAGCCTTCCTCCTTCACTGCTTTGACCATGTTCGTCTCATCTGTTACAAACAAACCTAGATGCATGGCGCATTGCCCTTATTCCTGATAAGATATGGGTTCATTTATGGCTGTCATCCATTACCTGGTTGTGCAGCAGAGCCCATCAGTGCCCTCCTCCTATTACTCCCCTGTTACAGCCTGTTCATGCCTCATCCAGCTTCACCAAGGTGCTGTCAGGGAGCGACAGACGTGTATAGTGTTCCGACTAGTCAAGATGTCGATGGTGAAATGCATGCTACTATCGGCCTCTGCTTTGACCAGCTGAGTCTGAAGCTGTTGATGAAACGGCTTACACAGACTAGGAATCACCTGCCTACTAAAGGTTATTGAGAGCTAAGAGATGCAGCAGCCTCTTAAACCCCACCTTCTCAACTATGCTTAAGGGATGGTCATCCAGGGCTATCGTTTCCTCAATGTACCCTGTTGCTACCCTCAGTGCTGTCTGCTACCTGCCCTGTGACAGTGCTGCTGAACACCATACCATCTTTTCCATGGTGGATGCTTTGATATGTGCCGGGATTGCTGGCATGCCATCTAATTGGTGGAAGAGGCCAAGGGCTCTGTTTGGGAAAGAGACTTTCCAGTAGCTTTCCCACCACTGCTGTTTCCACTCCTGGATGACATTCCCAGCCTACGATGAGCACTCTTCTTTATACTGAGCTGCAAGGGGTGCTGTTTTTCCAAATAATGTTCCATGCCATTGTTCAGAAGAAGACCCTTCAGTTTTCCTCTATTAATGTTCTTCTTACAGTAAGCGTATTCTGCATACCGTGGATCGTCAAGCACTTGAAAATGCTTTCACATGTGTGAGGTTTTCTGTAACCTGACCCTCTTTTCTAAGTTCGAATACAGGACACTCAATCAAGCCGGGGGGTTCAAAGTTAAGGAAAATAAAAAATATGTTTATAATTGCAATTTTAATTTTAACCCAAAATTTTCATCAGTAGGCTAGGTTTATAACTTTACTTACAAATGCGCCAATCAGGCCTACTTGTACTTCTCTACAGAGTGAATTGTCTTCAAAATAGCAACATTTCCATTAAGAGAATTAAAAAATTCTGGGCAGCTCAACTCAAAATTGTCCTTTACATTCATTAGACATTTGATAGTCTTTACATGCAGTTGGGTTTTTTCTGTAGACCACTTTTTTCATGATTGAAAAGCACCTGTCAGTTAAAGCACTGGATCCTGGCAAACATAAAAAAAATTCAATCAGTTTGCATACATTTTTATATGGTACCTCATTACTTTTGAGGTGTCGAAATACCTCTTTCCATTTTTCGTCAACCAGGGTGTCTGTTTTTTTCCATTCTTGAACTTTTTCTTCAAAAACAAATGAGTTAAGACAAGAGAACTCAGAACTATTCAGTATCATTTATTACTGACTCTAGGCCGGGTCTTGTAGGCAAAACATATTCTAAAGACGAGTCTAGTTCACACCACTCCAGTTGTTTTTGAAGGAGAGTCCACTGTTGTTTCCCAGTCTCCTGGAAGCGAGTGGTCCACTGACCCAAGTAATCAATGCAAGTGGTGTAGAAAAATGACACAGATTGTTGAAATCTGCTTCATCAATGCTGCCCTCTTGTTCAAGATCTTTTATCTTCTTTCTGATTGTCAGAGGCAAAAACTTCATTCTTCCTAGTTACTAACTTTTTTCTAAGGTCACCGATTATTCCAGCTACCTCTATCACTGAGATTTTATGAAACTCAGCCAGATTTGTCAGATGTGCTGAGGACTCAGGAGTTTAGGATCGCCAACCATCTAAATTATTTTAGGATTCTAGAACTTTGTAAAGTAGCTATCTTAGTCAAATTGATGTCTAAATTGTCTGGGGTTTTTTTTTAGAGTTTAGCTCTAAATCTCACCAGTGCTCCTCCCTCACTGTGCAGAGTGAGTGATAGGTTCCAGCCAATGGAAAGGCTGCACTAGTCACAGGAAGGATGAGCTGATTTTCTGCACAGGGTCTGGGAGAGAGTCAGTGGAATAGGTGGGTTTCTTGGTAGGGGTGAGTGGGGTTGCTGAGAAAGGGTAGAAATGTAAGAGGAATGGGGAAAGTGTGAGAAGGCTATTGCAGGCTGATAAAAAGAACGGGTAGCAAAAGCAAGAACTGGGGGCATTGAAGTAGAGGAGTGCAGAAGCAGCACAGCACCAGTAGACAGTCGGAGATAGAATCTGTCTATCTGAAAAGTGCTAGTGTGCATGTGTGTACCTGATTTGTGGGGTGGGGGCGGATGAATGCATGTACATGTGTGTGTGACTGAAGTACAACAGAGTGCATGTGTATGTATATGTTTCTGTGTCTCTGATGGAAATAGTCTCATATAAATAGAGTTTCCCTTTGAAAATTTCAGCTGAAGTGGAGAAGTCCGCTGGTACAAATGTGGAGGAGTGTGGGACTGGGAGTATGATGGTCACAGGAAACTTTATTAGGTGAACCCCAACACGTTTCGGCAACGCCTTCCTCAGGGGGTATGCAGCTTGTGATATGAAATAAAATAAAATAAATAATATAACATTTATACAATCAAAACAATATTTTTACAATCAAAAGGAATATTAATAATTGGTTTAGACATAATAGTTAAAAAATAAGTGTTGAAAAATAGGAGATAAAAAAGTACAAAATGCAGGACAGCAAAAGGCAAAAAACATATTAAAATTGAAATTTTTTAGACTGCTATAAATGGACAGTTGGCTAAAGGCCATTAAAATGTGTAGACAAATACTCACAAAAACAACCTTGTGGTGTATTTCACATGTAGAGTAGTGTAAAAAGTTCTACTCTTACTATAAAATCAAATAACAAAACAGAGTTATAATGTCAATAAAATAAAGGTTATAAATCTAAATATCTTTTATTGAAAAAACATAACCACAAATATCACGCCGTGAATTGTTTGTATCCAAGGTTGAAAAGCTGGCAAATGAAACAAACTGTTTACTTATAGACGCTGAAAACCGCGCCAAAATGGGGATAAAAACTGATCTTGTGGGTGGAGTTTTACTGCCGGTCAAACTTAATGTAGTGTGAGTTTAAAGAGGATCGTGCAAGTCCTATGTAGTGCATAATACCTTCCGCAAAAACCAGTGCTATGTATTGAAACTAACGATGTCATAGTTCGACAATTCTAAAATCCAAGTATATGCTTTGAAATCATACATACGCACATTATACAAGAGCATGCATAAATACATTATTTTAGTGCAGGACATATGGTGGTGAACACCAATGTAATATTGTGCATGTGTCTAAATATCTTTTATTGAAAAAACTTAACCACAAACTATATCCATAGACGTGTAATAGAAAAGCAGTACATTCAAAACAGAGGGAATGTGTTGATAGGTAATCCAATATGTATATGTGCAGCGTTCAATC
Source organism: Ichthyophis bannanicus (assembly GCA_033557465.1). Taxonomy (NCBI): domain Eukaryota; kingdom Metazoa; phylum Chordata; class Amphibia; order Gymnophiona; family Ichthyophiidae; genus Ichthyophis; species Ichthyophis bannanicus. Next base: position 57,524,834 of record CM066051.1, on the reverse strand, counting down.
CGGTGCTGTTAGCTAACTACTTGTTCCTAATGAATGCTCCAGTTGATAAAAACAGTGTCAGTGAACAAACTGTTCATTAGGAACTAGTAATTAGCTAACTTAGCTTGAATCATTATTCACATCGTTGGTTTTTGCGGAAGGCATCAGGCACTACACAGGATCTGCACGATTTCCTTTAAACTTTGCACGGCACCAAGTTTGACCGGCTGCAAAACTTCACGCACAAGATCAGATTTCATCCCTGTTTTGGTGCGGTTTTAGCTTCTATAAGTAAACAGTTTGTTTCATTTGCCAGCTTTTCAACCTTGGATACAAACGATTCACGGCGCGATATTTTGATTTCATACCTAAAGGTAGGTATTTCTTCAAGACACCGTTTTCATTAACTGGAGCATTCATTAGGAACTAACAGTCAGCTAATTTAGTACAGGATTGAACTTTACACGTATACATATTGGATTATTTACAGATCTGCATCTACATACATTCCCTCTGTTTTGAATATACTACTTTTCTATCACACGTCTCTAGATACAATTTGTGGTTATGTTTTTTCAATAAAAGATATTTAGATTTATAACCTTTATTTTATTGACATTATAACTCTGTTTTGTTATTTGATTTTATAGTAAGAGTAGAACTCTTTTCACTACTCTACACGTGAAATACACCACAAGGTTGTTTTTGTGAGTATTTGTCTACACATTTTAATGGCCTTTAGCCAACTGTCCGTTTATAGAAGTCTAAAAAATTTCAATTTTAATGTTTTTTGCCTTTTGCTGTCCTGCATTTTGTACGTTTTTATCTCCGATTTTTCAACACTTATTTTTTAACTATTATATCTCAACCAATTATTAATATTCCTTTTGCTTGTAAAAATATCGTTTTGATTGTATAAATGTTATATTTTTTATTTTATTTTATTTCATATCACAAGCTGCATACCCCCTCAGGAAGGCGTTGCTGAAACACATTGGGGTTCACCTAATAAAGTTTCCTGTGACCATCATATGTCTCTTGCTCCTTGGGTTTCACTGACATCTACTGCAACTTGCAAGAGCGGTTGCCCTTTCTTGTGTTGGAGTGTAGAACTGGGACACATGTTTTAAAATAAGGGACATTTAGGCATCCTGACCAAAGTAATACAATTCCAGGGATAAATCCTTTAAATACAGGACTGTCTCATATAATCTGGGACAGCTGGTCACTTTATATTATGAGACTTCCTCTACATTCTCTTTGGGTGGGGCAGTGGGGGGTGCAGCTGCTGGACCCGTGGTTGAGGATGGAGAAGAGGATGGAAGGCCAACAGTATCCTTCCTACTCTCTGTTATCCCCTCTCTCCATTCAGTGCTTTTGGCCTTGACACTGAAAAGATCACTTTCTGCCTTCTCACCATGTTAACAACCACCTCTTCAGCACCCTCTTCAGCCACACTTTCATTATCTGATCATTCAGATGTAAACCTCACCCGTGTGGCTCTCTCAGATTCCGTGTCTGCCGAGACCATCTCCGCACACTTTTCAACGAGAATACGGTTCGCCTGCTGCTTTGTTCAGTTGTCTTGACCTGCAGCTTCTCTCATGTGCCCCCACACTGTAGTATGTCAACCTGCCTTTGCGCCTCTGTGGAGAGGACGTCAGACCGCTGCTCTTTCATGCTTGCACTGGAAGTTGCTCATCTCTTTAGCTTCATCAGCAGACTAGAGGGGCCTATAAGCACACCCTGGGAAAGACTGTTTCTTTCTCTACACCTGTGCCAATACTGCTCTCACCTTCTTTATCCTCTTTCCTTTTATGAGCTTTTAATTTTCCAAATGTACCCTTTCCAAGCCTTATGATTTGCTTGGACTGAATTCCCAGCTCTCTGTAGAAGGAGCCAACCATTTTGCGTAGAACTACGCAAAACATTAAAAACCCACCTATTTAGCTCCCACTACGGTCCACTTGCGAATTCCCAATACCAAAATGAAAAGGGATAATACATAACACATTGAGTCTAACACCATAATGTCCGATGAAAACATGACCTTTAACACAGTTTATGATGCTTGTAAATAGCTACCTTGCTTGTTGAACTCAACTTCTGTTGACTGTACATAGTTGATTGTACATAGTTCTCCAAAATCTATTTGTTAAAGTTAAGATGTACATAATTCAAGCATGTTTAATGTAAAAACAGATATGTTATACTGTTTCTTTACCTGTTATATGTAAACCACACCTGATCATTGGAAGGTAGCGGTATATAAGCGACTGTTAAATAAAATAAATAAATAAAATAAACCACAGGCCTCATCCACTTTTCACTGAAGTGGGAAGAGGGGGATGTGTTTACCTAGCTGATGCTCCTATGGGACTGGATTCCCATTCTTGGGAACAGGGGTCGCTTAACATTTAGAGCAGCGAGGAAAGATCTTGGGCAAGTCACTTAACCTCCGGTTGCCTTAGGCAGAAGCTTAGATTATGAGCCCTCCAGGGACAGGAAAATACCTACTATATCTAATGTGTGAGCTAAATCCTATTTCCTTTTATTTGACTTTCTATTTACATTTTAGATTTAACTATTCTATGAACATGGGATACAGTTAGTGCCCTCCCATCCCCACAGCTGCTGTTTGAGATTAAAAACTGATCAAGACTGTAACAAAGAAATTATTTCACTGTACCTTCTCATTGTGCGCTTGCAATAGATAAAGTAATCTACTGGGTTGTGCTGATGCAGAAAAGCTTAGCGCGGCATTTTTCTGGTGCTTTTCCCGCGCTAGGCTTGCTCTCCAATGCTGAAAGCAAGCTAGTGCTGGTAAAATGCTAAATTGCAATGCACATGGCATGCAAATTGCTGCATAGGTAATTGGGCCCAATATTTAAAAAAATGCGCTGAAACTTAGCACAGTTTCTTACACTGCTTTTTAATGGTGGATCTTCACGCCAGCTTCGGGCAAGCAAAAACATCCAGCCAGAAGCAAAAGTATCATCTGAGGTGAAGTTTGAAACTTCACCTTAGATGATCCAGGCATCAGTGTATGAACCCATGCCATCAGCACATGTCAGGGGGCTGGTGCCCCCTCCTCCCAGACACCAACAGAAACCACATCCCTTGTGGTCCAGTGGCCTTGATCCCTCTACCAGCCAAATAAAAAAATCCCCAGTGACCCAGCGGTCTCAATCCCCCACCCAACCAATAAAATAATCTGTGCTGGCCTGATGGCCCCTGAACCCCTCCACCCCCTCCTGATTCCTTTAATCTGGGACGGAAGCATTGCCCACATGCTCCAAGCCCTGCACAAGCTCTCCCAGGATGCAACAGGGCACAGTCACTCTGCCATATAAGGCATTTTTTGCCTTATATGGCAGTCTGGCACCATTCGATGTATCTGATGCACCACGTGGGGCAAGGTGCCAACTTTTTTTAAGATGGCAGCAGAGGGGCGGGAGCGTATGGGCAACAATCCCACCCCAGATTAAAGGTACTGAGAGGCCACCATGGATTTTGTTCTGTTTTGTTTGGGGGAGGGGGGTTTGGAGCCAGTGGTTCACAGGGTGTATTCTTATTAAGTGAGTGGGAGGGAATCGGGGCCACTGTTTTTGTTAGAGTATTTGTGTTCAGGGGGGAACTGGCTCCCCAACAGTGTGCTGATGGCATCGGGAGCTTTACCTGATGCCTAGGTCATCTGAGGTGAAGTGTCAAACTTCATCTCAGATGACCCGGTTTCTCCGGGACAGCATACCAAACTTGAGCCGACTTCTATGCGCATGTATTTGGCTTCCTCTCCCGGTTTAACGATGACTTTTTGTGCACTGGGTAATTTGCATATTGCATCCCAGCGCAGAGAGTCAGCATTAAAGTCACGCTATGAAACCCTGTTCTAGAGCTTTAAGCACTGGGCTCTAGTGCATGGTTTCTGCAGCAGCCTGGTAGTGCACACACGCCTTCCACCAATGCCTGGGACAGTAAAAAGTAACTTCCCGTTGGGAGCTGCAGAATGAATACAGTTGCAGGTAAGTAGGAGAGGTTTGAACTGGATAAGGAAATGGATAGGGAGGCCGTGAAGAAGAGGGGTTACATGAGCATAGCGGCACTGGCAGAAGATAAGTCGTGCAACTGAGTTTTGAGCAGATTGAAAGGCAGAAAGATGATTCAGAGGGAGACCAGTGAAGAGCAGATTACAATAGTCAAGATGGGAAATGACTAGTGAGTGGATGAGGGTCTTAGTGGTGTGTAGAAAGGAAGGGACACATTTTGCCAATGTTATAGAGAAAGAAACACCCTACTCTGCCACTGCCAACTCCAGACTTCATCCATTCCACCCATCCCTGTATGAGTGGTGCCGCCACATAGGGCGCAAAGAAATAGGCCTTGACTCCCCCCCCCCCCAATGTTTCCTGCCCTTAAGCTGCTGCCACCTCTGTTTCCTTGAGAGCGGCTGAAGCGGCAGCAGCGGAGTGGACGTCCAATTCTAAAAAAATAAGCTGCAAGTCCTTCTGACTCCATGCATGCATGGACCGGACCAACCATTCAAGCATGGAATCGGATCCTGGTGCTCCTCATTCTCTTGTTCACTACTTATGTGAATCTTTCCATACTCTAATCCCCAGTTTGGTGATGTTTTTTCATTGTAAGCTCTGATGAGCAGGGACTGTGTCTTACATCTTTATGTACAGCTCTCTGTACGCCTTGTAGCGTTATACAAATGATTAGTAGTAGTTAGTGGTAGGGAGGAAAATGGCTTATTTGCATGACATTTCCTTGGTCAACTGCACAAAACGTCATATGCAAAGTACCTGGGCCATTTTATTGCCCAGGTACTTTATTGCCCAGGTACATAAAGAGAAAATTCCTAGGTGGTTTCTCTTCAAAAATGAATATAACATGTATGGATTGAAAGCATCAAATACTTTGCAACTATGTGCTAGGGCTATTTGAAAAAGACCTCTGCATACCACCTTCTAGTTGAAGTTTTGTACTAATAGATATAATGCTGAAAGAAATCTGTATTTCCAGATTTAAGATGATGAAAAACATGCCCAGAACACAAATCTCGTTAGTGACATTCATCGCGGGGACCTTGATTGGATTGTTGCTTTCAAAGTAGGTACAATTCTGCTTGGTTTTGAATCTGTGTTTGCACTGATAAATTCTCCATCATGCGGCATTTCTCATGCCTTCATTTCTGTTGGATTTGGATTTTACATGCTGTTTCCAAATCAGAGCTCAATATGAGTATCAGTCAGGTTTGCAAGTTATTTCCCTGTCTCAGAGTGCTTACAGTCTAAATTGTACCTGGAATGATGGGGGGTGAAGTGACTTGCCCAAGGTCACCAGGAGCTTTTATCCTTTTCTGCATACTATACTACTGTGTTTGTGTGTGTATTTATATCTGTGTTAGTAATCTGTGTATCTGATCATGAGAATGGGGGGGGGGGGGGTGTTTGAAAGGTGAAATTCCGTGATTGCTATGTTACTGTAAATCAGTGTGACTTTTCTGCAGCTGATGGAATTCTTTTTCCCATAGGAATGACTGGCTTATTTGTGGGGGTGCAGGGGTAGGTGAGAGGGCTTTATGTCTTTTCCATTTCCTATAATATAGAGAAAGTCCAATAGTACAGCACAGAAACTACCCGAGATCACCTCCTCCCTTTGTGACTAAAGTAGCAGATTCCACTGATGCACCCCAACAGTCTTCATACGATTGGCTGGATCCTACCCACAGTCTCTGTAACTAGAGCTGCCTTCCACTATTCCTGCGTCCAGTACCCTCCATTGGCTGGATCCTATCCACAGTCTCTGTAAGTAGAGCTGCCTTCCACTATTCCTATTTCCACTATCCTCCCACTGGTTGGAGTCTACCCACAGTCTCTGTAACTACAGTAGAGCTGCCTTCCACAATCCCTACCTCCACTACCCTCCCATTGGCTGGATCCAATCCACAGTCTCTGTAACTAGAACTGCCTTCCACTCTTCCTGCCTCCAGTGCCCTCCTATTGGCTGTGTCCTACTCACAGTTTCTGCTGCTAGTTAGGGAAGAAGCAGTAAAAGCAGTCACATGGAGGAAAAGATTAGAGAACTGTAGACAAAGGAAGGAGGAAAGGGGACGTCAAAGGCAAGATGGAATAAATGGCTTTTGAGCACAGCTTTGAAATGGGGGAAAGGCAGTTTAATGTGGAGTGTGAGAGGCAATGAATTCCAGAGTGTGGGGCCAAGGAAGAAGAATGCAGAGTGACGGGCAAACTCAAGATGTGCTTGCGCGGCAAAGGGGAGGGAGAGACAGTTCACATGGATGGACCAGAGTAGGCATGGGGAAACGGAGGTGACTAAGATCTGCAAGATACTGAGGGGTACTGGTGTGAACGACCTTGTGAATAATGGTGAGTATTTTGTCTGTGTACCTGGATTTAAGGAGGAGCTAGTAGATGTATGAGCATACGGGTAACATGATCGAACCGGGACGAATGAGTGAGAATGCAAGCTGTAGTATTCTGGATAAGCTGCAATCGATGAAGCTGATATTGGAGCAAACCTGCAAGGATGATATTGTAATAATCAAGTCTGGACATAATGAGTGACAGTACAAGGGTGGTAAGAGAGGAAATATCAGATGGCACAAATTTGGCAGAGGGAACAAAGGAACAGTGGATGAGTGAGGAGATGTGCTGGTGGAAGGTGAGGGAAGAGTCCAAAGTGACCCCAAGGTATCAGAGAGACGTTACAAGAGAAGCAGATAACTGATGAGCAATTGGGGGGCAGGGGTCACCAAAGGTGAACTAAATGGCAGTAGAGTTAGATGGGTTAATGTATAGGTAGTTGCTATTTAACCAGGAAGAAACGCGAGAGAGGCAAGAGTCTAGTGAGGTGAGGTTAGGTGTGGAGGGGTTGGTGTGGAACAAGAGAATGATATCATCGGTATAGTAGTAACCTGAGACACTAAACTGCTGGATAATGAAGGCAAGTGGAGCAAGGAAAATATTGAAGAGAAGGGGGGACAAAACAGAACCCTGGGGGATACCACAGGGAAGGGGGGTTACAGGGGAAGTGGTGAGCTGATCTGGACAGAGAAAGTATGAGTGGAGAAGAAGGAGCAAAACCAGTGGTGAACAGTTCCATGGATCCAAAGGTTATGGAGACAAGTGAGGAGTGTGGGGTGGTCAACCATGTTGAAGGCAGAGGATAGATCCAGAGATACCGCAAGAGAGATTGCCCTTTTTGTGTAACTGACGAAACTCATTCAGAAAGGAAAGGAGGATGGTTTTGGTGCTATATCCAGTTCTAAATCCAGATTGTCAGGGGTGAAGAGCAGAGGTGGTATTAAGATGTGCTGAAAGTTACAAGACCAATTTTTCCAAGATTTTAGAAAGGAAAGGGAGATTAGAGACCGGGCACCAGTTTGCAAGAATGGAGGGGTCGAGAGATGGTTTCTTCAAAATGGGTCAGATGAACTTGTGTTTCTAAGTGGTAGGGAAGAGAGCTGAGGATAAACTTGAGTTAACTATTTGAAGGATGAATGGGGAAAGGGTAAGAGTGGGCTTCAGTAGCCAAGAGGAAGGGATAGGATTCAGCGGGCAAGTCATTTTATGAGATGAGGTGAAGGCTTTAGTGAATTCAGTGGCTGTAATGAGCCAGAAGGAAGTGTGTGGAAAGGCTGGGGAAGGGGAGGGGGCAAAAGAGAAAGTGTGGGGAGTGTGGGGAGAGAGGAGAAGGGCAGGAGGAAAAGGTGGAATGTAGGGACTGTATTTTCTCAGAGAAAAAAATAGCCAGAAGAGTCAGGTCTGGGGCCAATGGGAGAGGGACAGGGGCTAGAGTGGAAGTCCAGGTTGATGATAGAGAGCAAAGTACTTGGTAGAGCTGTCAGGAGGAGTTGGATGAGGTGGTGATTAAATCAGAATAGTATGACTGTTTAGCAGCGCGAATCATAGAGCGGTATTGATGCTGGCAAGAATGGAAGCAGGCGAGTGAGACTGGAGAAGGGTGCTTGCGCCAGGCCCGCTCCACGTGACGGAGATGGGTGCGCTGCAGATAGAGTCCCAGATGATACTAAGGGTGATGGGTAGACAGGCGGGAGGAGGAAATAAGGCATAAAGGGTCTATTTGGTCTAGGATAGTGTACAGGTCCAAGTATCTAACTGGTCATTCACTGAAACAGAGGGGAAGTTTGATGGAAGGAGAGTGTCAGCAGAGGGAAACTGTTGAAGTGTCGATGGTGTGATATGATGCTTGAGATGGATGTGTGGTGTAGGAGGGACACTGGATGAGGACAATGCAGAGGGGAAAGGGAAGATGAAAAATAGGCAGTAATGGTCTGACCAAGGCAGCAGAAGGGTAGAGTCAATAGATGGTGTAAATGGAGAGCTGGCTGGCGTGAGAATGAGGTCCAAGATATGGCCTGCAGCATGAGTGGGACAGGAGATGTGTTGGTGTAAAGACAGATTCTCTAACAAAGTTAAAAGTGCTTTGTCCCTGGGCCTAGAGGGCGAATCAGAATATGTTCTGAAGTCACCTAGGATCACCAGGTGGGGAGATATGAGAGAGACTTCAGAGTTGAGAGTAAGAGTGCATCTTAGAGATCTTTGCGGAGAGAAGGTGGAACGTAGGGAAGGAGAAAATGAATTGGTGGGGAGGTACGCAGACAGAGCAGTAGGGATTCAGGGTATCGCAAAGGGGGATGAACCTCCATGAAAGGAAGGGAGGAACCGTGGAGGACCGCCATGCCCTCTCCACTGCGGCCTTGGTGGGATGTAAGGAAGGCAGAGTACCCGGGGGGGGGGGGGGAGGAAGCAATGCAAGAGGGCTTCCTCCCCTTCCCAGAGTCAGGCATCTAGGGAGTGTTGAAGTGTTAAGTCCTGGATAAGGTGCGCTTCAGAGCGAAGTGAAAGGCAATTTAAAAGAGCTAAGGAGAGGAGAACAAGAGAGGTTGTTGAGCACTGCTTAGAGAATGAAGATGGGGCAGAAGATTAGCCACATTGCAGGATAAGAGACCAGGCAGGGCTGACCATGGTGAGTCAGAATGCCGGCCCCACAGAACAGGAATAGTGGCCATGGCCAGTACCGCTACAGAGAGTAGGACCCAGAAGCATGTGTGTTGATAGATATATGACACTGTACAGATGAGGACTCAGCCTTGTCACCCCAAGGAGCATGTGCCACTCCTTGGGTGACGTACACGGCATGCACCGCTGTGGCGCTGAACGCCGCAATCACCGTGCTTTTATGTGCCTGGAGTACCTTCGTGGAACGTCACTTCCGGGAGGTGGGAGCTGGAGGATTGCAAACAGTGGGATGCCTGGAAGACCCTGAAGAATACAGACAGGCAGGTTACAGCAGTAATACATAGCATACCATGAGTACAGAACAGCAAAGATGTAGCAAAATCTATGTACCTTATTGGGAACCTGATGGGTGTTTGTGATCTGGACTGGCCACTATTGGAAACAGGATACTGGGCTTGATGGACCTTGGTCTGACCCGGTATGGAATATTTTATATTCTTATGCTCCTTTTCACCTTCATCCTAGGCCCCCACATTGCAGAGTTTCCTTTCAAAGGCAAGAGGCTTTCCTCCTGTGCTTTTATGTCACAGAGGTATTTAGATGTCTTTTTTGAGTAGAGGCGTAGCCTGGTGGTTAGGATTAGAAAGACTGGGGATAGGGAAATACCTACAGCACCTGTTTTTAACTCACCTTCATCTACTGCTGGAAAGGTGTGAACTAAATACTACTAAATAAATAAAATCATATCTCCCCTGTCCTCCAAAGTATACATATTGATATCTTTAAGTCTGTCCCCATATGCCTTATGATGAAGACCATTGACTATTTTGGGAAATGACCTCTGCAATGACTCCATCCTGTTTATATCCTTTTGAAGGTGCGATCTCCAGAATTGCACACAATACTCCAAATGAGGTCGCACCAAAGACTTATACAGAGGCACTATCAGCGCCTTCTTCTTACTGGCCATTCCTCTCCCTATGCAACCAAGCATCCTTCTGGATTTCTGCTGTTGCTTTTTCTTCCTGTTTAGCCACCTTAAGATCATCAAAAATAATCACCCCCAGGTCCCGTTCTTCTTTTGTGGACAGAAGCACTTCACCACCCTCTCTATACTAACCCACTCCCTTGGATTTTTGTAGCCCAAATACATGACCCTGCATCTTTTAGCATTAAAACTCAGCTGCCAAATTCTCAATCATTTCTCAAGCTTCACTAGATCCCTCCTCAAGTTATCTACTCCTTCCCAAGCGTCTATTGTATTGCAGGTTTTGGTATCATTCACATAAAGGCAAACCTTACACATGATTTTGCATTTTCAGAATTACTTGTGTTGTTTATAATGGAAAAAGTTCCCACAGAGAAGCAGTTGCAAATCTCTAGTGGAATTAGTTTCTTAGGCAGATTTGAAAGGCAGAGTTAAGCTTATACTTTGGGAACTGTTGAAAGTACCTATGGACTTTGCACCTGCCTGCAAAGTTTTGCAACATGTCCTCCTAATTCACAAAAAAGCCAAGCTGCTTTATGTCCCTTTTTTGGGGGTGTCTTAGTAATTATCATCATTCTACAGCACTGTCATAAACATGATTAATTTTTATAGGGTAAATAGTTAAATGAACAAGGTTAAACAAGGAAGAACAAAGGACAAAGTGGAGTGCCAGATACCTGAAATCCAGCTACAGTCAATGTTCCCTCTAATTTTCTGTAGGCTGTGTGCGCATAAATTATCAGCTGTGCAGCTTTTGAAGGAAGGTTAAATTTTTGTGCGCCACATAACGACACTCGGAGTTGCATACTTTAAAATTTGACTACACATCAGAATACAGTATTGTACACCACATTGACTGCACTAGAAAATATTGTAGAACTTGTGAAAAAACCATAAATACACAACAACTTTTCAATTTTAAGAACGTCTGTGTTGTTTTCTATCAGAATCAGAACCGTGATTTTTGTGCGCTCTGTTGTAAAGTATGTGCGCTCACTCGGCGAGGTGTCTGCGCGCGCACACACGCACAGCTTAGAGGGAACAGTGGCTACAGTACAATTAATCATAACCATAATCATAAGATGGTGCCATGTCTCCGCCCCTCTATCACCCTGTAGTTAATTGCCTGACCTCAGATATTCTGTTGTGTGCAGGGTGGGATCTGTAGCAAGGAATAAATGCGCTGTGCATCCCGTCACCATTTTCACTTCCTCTAAAGGCTGCTTATTACCACGAGTATTTCTTTATTTAGAAGGTATTTGGTATACCGACATTCAAAGTAATATTTCAGCATGGCAGTTAGGTAGTATTGAGACATTACAACTGATAACACAAAACAAGAGTAAAAACATCAAATGAAAATCTACAAAAGGGAGGGGAAGCGAATAGCACTACCCAGAGCTCGTTGCTGATTGTGAAGGGGCCCCCGTAACAGTCCAAGCTTCAGGGCCCCAAAAATGTAGGTCTGCCACTGCATATACCTGAATAATGGTTGTGCTGATGGGCATTCCCCATATACAAATAGACATTAAGAGGATCATTCCAGAAAACAAATAAGCCGGTTAGGGAGGCACCAAGCTGTAGGCTGCAGGGAGCACCAGAACCCTAGCACCGACCCTGGATTATAGCCTTTCATACACAAAATTACACACAAATAAACTCAAAAATTCTGTTAAAAAATACTACAAACCTATCTTCCTCCCACGTAACAGATCGTCCTGCCACAGTCAAAACTAGCCATTTTTCACATGTTGATGACTTTGTAAGAATGGATATTTTAGAAACATTTTTTATTTAAACATTTATATCTTATTACATACATAATATTACAGAAAAGATACCCCAAACATTTGGAACATCATCACTAATAATAGACTAAGAAAAAAAGAAAATAAACAACTAGCCCACATTAGAGAGAATAGTACCATAATCCACATACCGCAGAAGTAAAACATATCCTAGCAAGAGCTCTGGCAGTTTATACCGTAAAAGAACTCAAATTATAAACCAACCTTAGGATCAGTAGGAAGCAAACAAAAATGAATTGACCCTGAAAGAAATTTTCCAACTTCATAGATTCAAGAAAAACCTACTGACTTCCTTGATGTGTCGCCGAGCATTTACATAGAAACTTGAAGAAGAACCCTAGTCTTCAGTGTTAGGACGCCTTCCTCCTCAATTGAGTTACTCTGGAGTTATCTGGAAACACATTAAGTGCAAGAGTGGTTTATCGAATGACATTACTGTGCATTGATTACTGTTTTGTCTTTCACCCCCACAATTCCCTATCCCTTTCCACTACCTCTCAACCATTCCCAGCCCTGGAGGTCCTTCAAACTATCTCACCCAGGCAATCTCTTACTCAGATCACAACCTCCCCTTGGATCTGAACACAAACCCCTCGATCACAATCCCCACTCAATTCAATACTTGACCCTTCCCAATGACATGACTCTGCCCCCCCCCCCCCTTGGCACATACTCAAGAGTATCCTTGATAATCTAATGGATGGGGAAGGCGTGACCTTGCTCCGCTCTTGTCCTATTGTTGAGCAGATTCATAATGACGACTCTGAATCCTAGAAGTAGTCCAAAGGTACTACCACTACCAAATAAGGTACCTTGACCTATGGCTATAGTACTGCAAATTTTATTGGGGAGAGGTTGTGGTTAAGGGAATTGGGTCCAGGGAGGGTTGTGATCAGAGTTGGGGAGGTTGTGATTGGGGTCAGGGGCTGGGTGCTCGGTGCTACTGGAGGGTTCTTCACTTTGGTTGGGACAGTAGTCATGCTGTTTGACTGCAGGTGCATTAAATGTACATTTGATCTTGGAAGCCATAAATGTGTTGTAATGCACCATCTGCTGTCAGCACTAAGCCTTGTCTCTGCCAACAACCCACCCTATTTTCCATGCCAGCCTGCGCTGAATACTCAATGTGAGATTTGTATTGCATGATTGTTATTAGCATGCGGTGGTTGTTAGATTGGGCCGTGCTCATAGTTAGCATGTGCTAAAACCTGCCCTAACTACTTAACACACTTCAGTAAATGTCCTCCTTATCTGTTAAGGGGTACACGAAATGGCTTTGCTACTAAGACAGTAATAGACACTTGGGACAGACTGATGTGGTTCAAAGTGTGAAATACTTCTATTTATTTATTTTATTACACAGGTGGCCAGAAGTTCAATTTCCAAGATGGGGGTCAGTATACTTTCTCAATAAACTCAAATACACTTAGGACCAGATTTCTAGATCAGCAAAAACTCCCCCCAAAATTTTTTTTTCCTACATCTTTTAATGTCCACAGACTTTTCATTCCAGTTTTAACCTTACAGCCCGGTATCAGTTTAGAATGTAAGCTGTCTCTCAGCCAAGGACTTAACTGCTGAACCTAAAGCAAAATTCACAGTGAATGGGGAGTTTTGTAATGCTTTATGTAAAACTCTCATTAAGCAGACTAAATTCTGGAATTCACTTTTGCATTTCTTCACTATATAGAAAAGGAGCCCTGTGTCACACAGGATAAAGGTTTTGCAAGAAACAAAACACACTGTAGAATCTCTACGGATAGAATTTCCGTGTAAAAAGGGGAAGACAATTGAAGTGGGAGTGTCCTACTGTCCGCCTGGCCAGAAGAACTGATGGATGATCAAATGTTAAAAGAAATCAGGGAAGCTAACAAAAGTTACAACACAGAATAATGGGTGATTCCAATTACCCCGATATCGACTGGGTCAATGTCACAGCAAGACATACTAAGGAGATAAAGTTTCTAAATGAAATAAATGACTGCTTCTTGCAGCAGCTGGTTCATGACCCAACAAACAGGGATGCCATTTTTGACTTAGTCCTTAGCAGAACACAGGATCTGGTGCAAAAGAACAGTGTTAGGGCCACTTGGCAATAGTGATCATAGCATGATCGCATTTGATTTAATAAATGGAGAGAGGATGGCAAGAGAATCCCCGGTACAACCTTTTAATTTTCAAAAAGGAGACTATAATAAAATGGAAAAAATAGTTAAGAAAAAATTAAAAGGAGCAGCTGCAAAGGTTAAAGGTTTACATCAAGCCTGGGCGTTGTTTAAAAATATTTTCTTGGAAGCCCAGAGCAAATGTATTTCACACTTTAAGAAAGGTAAAAGGAAGGCCAAAACCTGCCAGCATGGTTTAAAGGTGAGGTCAGAGAGGCTGTTGTAGCCAAAAAAGCTTCATTCAGGAAATGGAAAAAGCAGCAAAAGGAGGATAACAACTTAAGCATTGACAAGTTAGATGCAAGGCATTGATAAGGCAGGCAAAACGAGAATATGAAAAAAAGCTTGCCATGGAAGCAGAATCACATAATAAAAACTTTTTCAAGTACATTCACAGCAGGAAACCTGTGAGAGAGTCAGCTGGACCATTAGATGGCGCTAAGGGAGGACAAGGCCATAGCCTTGAGATTGAAAGAATGCTTTGGTCTTTACTGAAGAAAAGGTAGGGAAGTTACTCATGCCCGAAATGGTATTTAAAGGTGACATATCAGAAGAATTGAAACAAATTTTGATAAACTATGAAAATTTATTTTACAACTATTTGATAAACTAAAGAGTAGCAAATCGCCTGGACCAGATGATATCAACCGAGAGTGCTGAAAGAACTGAAATATGATATTGCAGACCTACTGTTAGTAATCTGTGAACTATCATTAAAATCATCTGTAGCATCCGAAGATTGGAGATAGGCCAATGTAATGCCAATTTTTAAAAAGAGTTCCATGGGTAATCTGAGAAACTACAGACCGGTGAGCCTGAAATCGGTACCAGGCAAAATGGTAGAAACCATTATAAAGAATAAAATTACTGAACATGTAGATAGTCATGGTTTAATGGTATCCTTCAATCCCCTTTACCATTTTGGTGGCTCTTCTCTGTGCCTTTTCTAATAACGCTATAGTCATTTTAAGATAAGGCGACCATAATTGCACACAATATGCACCATGGAACGATACAGAGGCATTATAATATCCTTTGTTTTATTCTCCATTCCTTTCCTTATGACACCTAGCATTCTATTTGCTCTCTTGGCCGCCGCTGCTCATTGGGTGGAGGGTTTTAACATGTTATCTACGATGAAACCTACATTTTTTTCTTGGGTGGTGGTTCCTAATGTGGAACCTTGCATTGTGTAAGCATAGTTTGGGTTTTTCTTTCCTAGGTGCATAACTTTGCACTTGTCCACATTAAATTTCACCTGCCATCTGGATGCCCAGTCTTCCAATTTATCAAGATCCTCTTGCAATTTTACACAATCCGCATAGGTTTTAACATCTTTGAATAGTTTTATTTCATCTGCAAATTTGATAACCTCACTCGTTATTCCCATTTCCAGGTCATTTATGAATATGTTAAAAAGCAGCAGACCCAGTACAGATCCCTGGGGTACTCCACTATTCACCTTTCTGCATGGGGAAAATTGTCCATTTAGTCCTACCCTCTGCTTTCTATCTTTTAACCAGTTCCTGATTCACAATAGTAAGCTGCCTCCTATCCCATGACTTTTTAATTTTGCCAAATGTGTCTCTTGTGAGGGACCTTATCAAAGGCTTTCTGAAAGTCTAGATACACTATATCAACCAACTCACCTTTGTCTACCTGTTTATTGACATCTTCAAAAAACATAACAGATTAGTAAGAAAAGACCTTCCCTTGCTAAGGCCATGTTGGCTATCTCCCATTAAGCTATGATTATCTACGTGTTCAGTAATTTTGTTCTTTATGATAGTTTCTACCATTTTTCCCAGTACTGATTTCAGGCTCACTGGTTTGTAGTTTCCTGGATCACCTCTGGAACCCTTTATAAAAATTGGCATTACATTGGTCATCCTCCAATCTTCAGGTATTACAGATGATTTTAATGATAGTTCACAGATTACTAATAGTAGGTCTGCAATCTCATATTTCAGTTCTTTCAATACCCTCAAATGTATGCCATCTAGTCCAGGTGATTTCAGTTTATCAAATAGTTGTAATACATCTTCTCAGTGTATCAATATTTCTTTTAATTCTTCCGCAGCATCACCTTTAAATACCATTTCAGTCATGGGTAACATCCCTATATCTTCCTCAGTAAAGACCGAAGCAAAGAATTCATTCAGTCTGTCTGCTATGGCCTTGTCCTCTTAGTGCACCTTTTACCCCTCTATCATCTAATGGTCCAACTGACTCTCTCACAGGATTTTTGCTACAAATGTACTTGAAAAAGTCTTTATTATGCATGTTTGCTTCCACAGCAAGCTTCTTCTCAAATTCTCTCTTTGTCTGCCTTATCAATGCCTTGCATCTAATTTGCAAGTGCTTGTGTTCTTTCCAGTTTTTGTCATTTGGCTCCTTTTTACATTTCCTGAAAGATACTTTTTTGGCAACAGCCGCCTCTCTGACCTCACCTTTAAACCATGCTGACTTTTTGGACTTCCTTCCACTTTTCTTAAAGTGTGGAAAACAGTTGGTCTGGGCTTCCAAGATAGTATTTTTAAACAACACCCAAACTTGATGTAAATCTTTAACCTTTGCAACTACTCCTTTTAGTTTTTTCTTAACTATTTTCCACATTTTATCATAGTCTCCCTTTTGAAAGTTAAAAGTAGTACTGTGAATTTCCTTACCCTCCCTCCTCCATTTATTAAATCAAATGTGATCATGCTATGATCACTATAGCTAAGTTGCACCAACACCCTTATCTCTAGCACCGGATCTTGTGTTCCACTAAAGATTAGATCCAAAATGGCTTCCCCTCTCGTTGGTTCATGAACCAGTGCTCCAAAAAGCAGTCATTTATTTCAACTAGAAACTTTATCTCCCTAGCATGTCCTGCCGTGACACTGACCCAGTCGATACCGGGGTAATTGAAATCACCCATTATTATTACTGTGCTGTAACGTTTGTTAGCTTCCCTGATTTCTTTGAGCATTTCATCATCTATTTGTTCATTCTGGCCAGGCGGTCGATAGTACACCCCCACTGCCATCGCCTTCCCCTTCCCCTTTTTACATGGAATTTCAATCCAGAGAGATTCTACTGTGAATTTTGTTTCCTGCAAAATTTTAATCCTTTGTGACTCAATACTTTTTCTAACATAGTGTGCAACCCCTCCACCAATTTGATCTGCTCTGTCATTATGATATAGTTTGTACCCAGGTATCACTGTGTCCCACAGGTTGTCCTCCTTTCACCATATCTCTACCAATCATATCTAACCTCTCATTTAGTGCTATATATTCTAACTCTCCCATCTTATTTTTTAGACTTCTAGCATTTGTGTACAAGCATTTTAGAGGCTGTATTTTATTCATATTAATATGGCTAATCGGTAGGCAGAGGTAATTTGGACTCTAAGCTCTATCTGCTCTGTACTCAAGGGCATTTGGGCTACTTTTGTCTTTATTGGAAACTCTCTGCTGATATGTCATAATGAACTGAGTGGAACAGGTAAATGTAGATCAGTTGTTTACGCCATCAAAAAGTAGGAAGACTAGGAGACTCGCAATGAAGCTACAATGTAACCCATTTATCACTAAAAAAAGAAAATACTTTTGTAATCAAACTCTGGAGTTCATTACCGGAGGATGTAGTAAAAGCTGTTAGTTTAGCTGGGTTTAAAATCGATTTGGATAAGTTCCTGGAAGAGAGCTCCATAAACCATTATTAAAGAGGACCCAGAAAATCCATTGCTTATCCCAGGACAAGACCTATCGAACCTCTGTACCTTTTTTGGAACCTGTGACCTCGATTGGCCACTGCTGGAAAAAGGATACTGGGCTTGAGGGACGTTTCTTATGTTCTTATGAGCCTATAAACGTTTGGCAGACTTAATTTTAATATAAGTGCAAACTTCATTGAGCAGAAAAAAATGCTTGATTTTTTATAGATAGGAAATTTGCATAAGGGAGGGGTTTCACCACAGTCCTTAAATCTGCTAGGTGGGGTTTTTATCACCTTTGCTTGTCATCAAGGTGTTTCTTTTTTAAAGGCTTTGTTCCAAAGTTTATAGAAAAATATTTCAGAGAAAAATATTTTCTGAAAATGTATCTATCAAAGGAAAAAGTGATATTTAAAGGTTTGCAAGTCCATGTCTTTTCGCAGTTTGGAAATTGAGAATATATTACCTAAGGAGTTAATTTTTTGGATCTTCTCCAGATGAAACAATATCCATATGCAAACTCTTTGTAAGCAAACATTTGAAATATTTCCGTCACTGAAGATAAGATAGAGATGCTAGGTTCCACATTGAGAACCACCACCCAGGAAAAAGATTTAGGCGTTTTTCTCTGTTTTTACCCATCCTTACTCATTTTCTATTTCTACTCTGTCTTTCCAGAATCATTTATAGCAAACCAGATATATCACAGATTCCGTAAGTACTTACTCTTTTGTAATTTATATATCAAATGCATTGTTTAAGCTTTTACATATTTTTCCATGGAAAATAGTAGATTGGACAACTATTTACTAGGAATGTGAATTTGTTTGAAACATGGGGAAATATCAACATTCCCATGTCATTTCATATTGTTTTTAATTTGAACACATTAAAAAATCCAAAATTCTGTGTTCTTCCCCTCAGTATCCTTCAAGTAGGTTGACCTCAAACCACTAACCACTGAGTTAAAAGGCAGGAAGAGCAATTATGCCTCCATGGGAGCTGACTCCAGCCAGCCTGATCTTCAATGTGTCTTGTCTTCCTGGCAATCTTCATTCCTGTTTCCTGATTGGCCCAAAATGTCTGGTCTGGAACTCTGCAAAATCCTTCCTGGATTTTTTATCTTGTGAATCTATTGATTCATGCTCTAGAGACCTACCCTAAGACTTGTGTTTTTCCATGTTCTTGTGTCAGAAATTCTGTGAAACCATGTCTAAGTATACTATTAGAGACATTTACCAAGCCTAATGCAGATCCTGGTTGTCCAACCAGTGATCATAATAGGACGACCCGGATCGGCATTAAGCTTGGTAAATGTCTGAATAGCATACTTAGACATGGTTTCACAGCATTTCTGGCACAAGACATGGCAAAAGTCTTTTGGATAAATCTCTAGTGCAGGAGTCAATAGATTCACAAGGCAAAAAATCTAGGAAGGGTTTTGCACAGAGCTTCAGACCAGACAAACTTTGGGCCAACCAGGAAATAGGAATGGAGGTCACCTGCAATATAAGATACAATTAAGAGCAGGCTGGCTAGAATCAGCCCCCAAGGAGACATAATAGCTCTTCTTGCCAGATGCCTGTCTTCTAACCCAATTTCACTGGTTTGAGGCCAGCTCCTGGCATGAGAAAAAAAGCTATTTGGTTTTTTATTTGCCTGAAACTTCTAATAACCTTTTAGCTATATCAGGTGCCTTTGTACACTCATCTTACTCTCATACTATGTAATGAGATCTTGACCTGGAATTATGATACAAATAAAGTTTGGTAATGCTACGAATATGTATTCATTTAAATGACATATTTTTAACATGAGACAACAGAAAAAAAACACAAAATTTCATGTTAGTCTTCCATGTCATCAATAGGGCATATCATCACTCAGCAGTGTGCCCTATTGCTCAATATGTGCATTATTGCGCTATAGTGTGTATTCTTGATGACATCGCCCTCGAAGAAAATGTAAACCTCTGAATAAAAAGAATCATAAATGGCACAGGAAACTAAAAAAATAAAATGTTGCCTTCAAGCCCTAGTAAACACGAAACGTGCTCCATCGTTCTATAATGTATAATGTGGCCTTTAGCAATTTTCAGAATCAAAGAGGCCATTTTAGTTTTGAGTTATAAAGCATTTGACGTTGAGTCTCGCCAACCCTTGTAACTTGCTATGCCATACTTTTTCTGCATGATTCTTGTATAAAACATCAAGCCTCTTATGACTAAAAGAAGTATCTCTTCCAGGCGCACTGACGTGATGATTCTAACTCCCTGGCTAGCTCCAATTGTCTGGGATGGGACTTTTGACCATGTCATCCTGAAGGAAGAATTTCAGCATAAGGACTACAGAATTGGTCTTACCGTCTCTGCTATTGGAAAGTAGGTGCCCCAAGTTCTCACATTAGTTAGGGTTTCTGTTCTAGTATTTAATTTTTATGTCTTCCTGAATTTGTTTTACGTTTAGGAGGCAATTTTTCATAACCTTATAGCTGCAAGATCCTCAGGTTTGATGTACCACAGACCTGGTTGATGAGTTTCAAAGAAAACTAAAGGCACAGGTCCCAGTTTTCATCAGGTCCAATATTTAAACACTATGCGGTGAGGCATAGTGCTTAGAAATTGTTAGGAGCTTCTGCTGACTATCCAGGTTGAGTGGTGTAATCTGGATAAATGTCGGCACTTACCCAGTTATGATTTTTAGCCAGCACTTATTTGGATTGCAAATTAGGCCTGCTTTTCATATGGCCTAAGTTGCCCAGTGCTGACTGAAAATCACATTAAGGTATAGCTGCATTAAATAGATGGGCAGTCTGTGGAGATATCTTGGTCAACCCCTTATCTGGACAGCTACCCAAGGCTTCTACATATCAGCCCCATAGTTTTTTTTTTTTTGAAAATGTTCTGAGGTGTACAGAAGACTATACAAACTTCCTCCTTTTCCTGCTCTTGTCAAAGTCTCCTATGATTTCCTTGCGACCAAAATCCTTTATTCTCCATGGACAAAAAGGATATGAAATGTCCTCGCTTATGGGTAACATCACTGTTAGAGCCCAAGCATGGGAGCAGCTTCCCAGCTTCCAAAACTTTTAGAAGCATTTGGAAGCACACCCCATGCATATGCAGCCCTGCCCACCTGCCACTGCCATGCGGGACTGCCTCAATCTGGCTGCCTGTTTTCGATTACCGCTATCTACGTTCCTGTGCCTGCTCAGCAGAGCACATTTGGTTGAAATACCGCGCCCTTACTGACTTTCTACACTTCAAATTTATGCTTGCCTCCTTCCAGACAGCCATAGCACTCGACAAAAAAAACTGCTATGTCCACTTGACTAACTCTCTTGTCTCTAACCCTCACCGTCTCTTTACAACTCTCAATTCTCTTCTCAAGTTGCCTCCACCTCCAACCCCTCCTTCCCTTTCTCCCCAAACCTTGGCCGAATATTTCCATGACAGAGTCCACAAAATTACAATCCAATTCACCTCGAGATCAGCTTCATCTCTTCTTCCCCCTGCTCATTCAGAACTCCTCCCCTCAACCTCTGCCACCCTTTCTTCCTTTTCTAAGATCTGAGGAACCCACACTTCTTTCCTCCCCCAAATTCACTACCTATCCCTCTGACCCCATTCCCGCCCATCTCCTAAGCTCCATCTCCTCCACGGTCATCCCTTCCATCTCTCATATTCTCAACCTATCATTCTCCAACTGTTCCTGCAGCCTTCAAGCATGCTGTGGTCATATCTCTCCTCAAGAAACCTTCACTAAACCCTACCTGTCCTTTTAATTATCAACCCATCTCCCCACTCCCCTTCATTTCTAAACTACTTGAACGTGCAGTTCACCGCCATTGCCTTGATGTTCTCTCCTCTCAAACCCTTCTGGATCAACTGCAATCTGGCTTTCATCCCTTACATTCTACTGAAATGGTTCTTGCCAATGTCTTCAGTGACCTGTTCCTGGCAAAATCAAAGGGCCTTTACTCAATCTTCATCCTTCATGACCATTCTGCTGCTTTCGACAGTGCTGACCACTACCTTCTCCTTGACACTTTGTCCTCGCTTGCTTTTAAGGGCTGTGTGCTATCCTGGCTCTCTCGTCATATCTCTCCCATTGCACTTTCAATGTTTGTTCTGTTGGATCCTCCTCTACTGCTATCCCACTCTCAGTTGGTGCACCCCAAGGGTCTGTCTTGAGCCCATTCCTTTTCTCTTTCTATACCCAGTCCCTTGGTGCACTCATCTCCTCCCATGGTTTTCAGTACCATTTTTACACTGATGACTCTCAGATCTACCTCTCTACACCTGAAATCTCTCTGGCAATCCAGGCCCGGATCTCTACCTGCCTGTCTGACATTGCTGTCTGGATGTCTCACTGCCACTTTAAATTGAACATGGCCAAAACTGAGCTTCTTATTTTCCCCCCAAACCCATATCCTCCATTCCTCCTTTCTCACTCTCTTTACTGCTCCCTGTTTCCTCGGCTAGCAACCTCAGAGTTGTCTTTGATTCCTCCCTCTCCTTCTCCATACACATCCAACCGATAGCTAAAACCTGTCATTTCTTTCTCTATAACATCAGCAAAATTTGCTCTTTCCTTTCTGAATACAGTACTAAATCACTTATCCACTCTTTAGTCACTTCTCATCTAGACTATTGCAACCTCTCTCTGCTGGTCTCCTTCTGTCAGCCTCGATATGCTCATATAACCTCTCTTCTCGTCGCTTCATGGGCTCCCTATCCATTTCCTTATCCAGTTCAAACTTCTCCTGCTGACTTATAAGTGCATTCATTCTGCTGCTCCTCACTACCTTTCCTCTCTTATCTCTTCCTACACCCCTCCTTGGAAACTCTGCTCTTCTGGCAGATCACTTCTGTGCACTTCTCTTTCACTACCAACTCCAGACTTCGATCCTTTCACCTTGCTGCTCCTTATGCCTGGAACAAACTACATGAGTCTATACATCAGGCTCCATCTCTAGCCCTTTTCAAATCCAGGCTAAAAACTCACCTCTTCAAGGCTGCTTTTGGATTCTGATCTGCTTAGTCTACTATGTACTGCATTTTCTTACTATTCTCCTAGATATATCCTTGTCCTGTTGTGTTGTCTGTCTTATCTAGATTGTAAGCTCTGATGAGCAGGGACCGTCTTTTACATGTGCCTGTGCAGTGCTGTGTACGCCTTGTAGCACTATACAAATGATCATTAGCAGTAGTATTTTCCAAACAGCTGAGCAAACCACTCAAGCTCTTGTTGATAAGATTCTCACGCCTCAAGAGTTGTTCATTTTATTTTGTTTTTATTTATACTGCTATTTTCCTCTGCTGCTGTCAATGCCCTGCATGTTTCTTTTCCCTTAACATCCTTGGTCAAATTATTAAACCTTTTTTAAGGCTTCTGTTATTTTTACCACATCAACACTATAGGCCACATTTATCCCTCAGTTGCTTCATTGAGTCTTTTATTTATTAAAAATTGAGTAACTTGATTTAATCTCAGCTATTCTTCCAGACAATATGTCCCAGAAACCTCCCAGTGTATTTAAGGGGTGCACCGAGTTTGGCAAGACCATATCCCTCACAGATCCTCATAATTATAAATTGTGTTTACAGATGACAGTAAGGGGGTCTCAAGGGTCGCGAAGAACAATAAAAAAGAATTTTGATGTGGATAAATCCATTCCATCAACATTAGTGGCATTGGTCCTCATGGCCCACAAAACTTCATTGGATACTGGGGGTTCATCAACATCAAGAGGAAATCAATTCTGCTGGATTTTGAGCATCAATAGAGTCCATTGGGAATGGACAACCTTCAAGTCCTGCCCAAAAAGAGGAGATTCATCTTCGTTGCCACTGAGAGCTTGCATCACCGAATACATGATGGAAGCTGTTGTTCTTTGGAGCTGCAACTCATCAAAGTGTGATTTTACGAGCATCAAGGTATCGGAGGAATCAGTACTCTCTAAACAGCCCTTACATGAGGATCACTTATCCTCCTTGATACCAGAGGATCCATACCAGCTTCCAAGGGGCTAGGTCCTGCCTGACAAAACCCCTCAACTGGTTCAAGTGTCTGAGCGGGGAGGATCTTTTGAAGAGATTTGAGGAAAGGATGGAAAGCTTATTTGCATGGCATGAGTCAGCTGTTTCGAGTGCATTGGGAGAGATGCATTGAGAGATCCAGCTGATCCTAGAGACTTATACTGTCTGTGGGAAGGACATTGAAGGGCCTTGGTTCTGATGACTGCCTATCCAGTATACATCTTAAGTGTATTGGGGGGGGGGGGAACCTCGCTGAGACTATTGGTGTATCAACACTCTCATGCAAGGTTCACTCCCATGTAGAAGCGAAGGTTGAGCCAGGCAACGACCCATACCTTCTTAGAGTGTTTTCTGGGTCAGGGTCAGAGTACTCCTGGGTATCTGAGTTTAACTTGGAGGTATTCTTGGAGGAGAGATCTATAGGTTTACCTTTAGACTTCTTTCCTGCTCATGAGAGAAGAAGATCACCTCCTGAGGAGTTGCCTTTTATTGATTTTGTGGGGGAAATGACTAAATCCATTCCATTTAAGTTAGAAATGGAGGAGGAGTCCAGGGCCAAAGCAATGCAAAGCCTCCTAAGGTAGCTGCTACAATGTCCCTTCATAGAATTGTCAAGGATGTCTCTGTTCAATGTATCAAGTTCAGAAAGATTCTGGATTCAATAAGTTGAAGCTGCTGCACTATTTTATGGTGGTTCAATTGCTCTCAAAAGAGAAGAGAGTTCCAAGATGTATTCTTTACTGCCCAAGCTTAGACTCTGGAGTTTTTGGGAAGAAAGCTTTTTCAGAACACTATGCTCACATAGCGTCCTATCAGCTGTTCATATGCATGCATTTGCAGAACATCATGTATAATATGCAGGAGTTTGCAGGCTCTTTCCCTCCATAAAAGGCTAAGCAACCCCATTTGCTAGTGGAAAAATGCAAGGAGTACAGAAAATATATGGTTTAAGTGACTGATATTTTCAATATGGCATCAAGAGCTTCCTCTATGAATAGTGCCACTTAACTCACGGCCACTAACATAAGATTTCCAGTATAATGTACAGCAAAAGTTCACTAATGTGTTATGCCATGGAGAGAATCTCTTTAAGGGTTTTAGTCTCCTACATATTATCCCCAATCAAGAAGTACAGTGCCACCCTTAAAAACCTCTTCAGACCCACTTCTTAGCCAGCCTCCTCTAGATCATGGAGGCATCATAGTGGGGAGTGTTGGAGATTCTATTACTCTCAAAGGCATAGATATGCACCTACCTCCAATTTACCCAGACCAGACAGAGTCCTTTCTCTCATTCTCATCAGCAAAGGACACTGGATCCTTTATAATCTGGCTTTCATGCTTTACACTCTACTGAAATGGTTCTTGTCAAAGTCTCCAGTGACTTGTTCCTGGTAAAATCCAAGGGCCTTTACTCTATCCTGATCCTTCTTGACCTCTCTGCTGCTTTTGACACTGTTGACCACAACCTTCTCCTTGATAACCTTTCCTCACTTGGTTTTAAGTGTCCTGTACTATCCTGGTTCTCCTCCTATCTCTCCCATCGCTCTTTCAGTGTTAGTTCCGGTGGCTTCTCCTCTGCTGCCATCCCGCTCTCAGTAGGTGTACCCCAAGGATCTGTCTTGGGTCCACTCATTTTCTCTCTATTTCCAGTCCCTTGGTGTGCTTACCTCTTCCCTTGGCTTTCAGTACCATCTTTATGCCAATGACTCCCAGATCTACACTTGAAATCTCTCCGGCACTCCAGACCCGTATCTCTGCTTGCCTTTCTGACATTGCTGCTTGGATGTCTCACCGCCACTTGAAATTGAACATGGCCAAGACTGAGCTTCTTATTTTTCCCCCTAAAACCTCCTCTCCTCTTCCTCCTTTCTCAGTCTCTGTAGATAACTCTCAGCTCGCAACCTCGGGGTTGTCTTTGACTCCTCTCTCTCCTTCTTCACACACATCCATCTGATAGTTAAGATCTGCTGTTTCTTTCTCTATAACATCAACAAAATCCACCCATTCCTTTCTGAACACACTACTAAGACACTTATCCACTCCTTAATCACCTCTCGTCTTGACTACTGTGACCTACTTCTTGTTGGCCTCGTGACATAGAAGATAGGAACCCATTCTCCCCTGTTTGTTCACATAGAATATGGCCACCTGGTTGTCTGTTCTGACTAATACCTGTTGGCCCAAACGTTGGGGTTGAAAATCCCAAAGGTCATTTGTTAGAGCATGGAGCTCCAGGAGGTTTATCCGCAATGCAGACTCCGGCGGCATCCACAGACCCTGTGTGGTCAGGTCATTCAGATGTGCTCCCCAACCCAGTTTGGAGGCATCCGTCATCAGGGTGCATTGAAGTGGAGACATCTGAAAAGGTGATCCACCAAGTAGGTTCTGTGGGGAACACCACCAGTGAAGAGACCTGATCAGTTGAGGGGTGCTGAGTATCTTGTCTCTGATACACCCCTTGGCCTGGATCCATTGAGAAGACAGAGTCCATTGGCCTTGTCGCATGTGTAAGTGAGCACAGGGGACTACATGGACCGTTGAGGCCATGTGCCCCAAGAAGTGAAACATCTCTTGAGCTGTTACCAGCCTTTGTTGCTGTAGGTATTTTACAAGCTTGATGAGGCGGGCAGAGTGATCCTGTGGAAGGAAAGCTCAGGCCTGCTGAGTGTCAAAAAGTGTTCCGATGAACTCGAGTCTTTGGGTTGGAACAAGGTATGACTTTAGGAAGTTTAGGACAAATCCTAAATGTTTGAGCACGGTGATGTCTCCCCTGATTATCAGTGGTCTAAGTAAGGGAAGATGAATATTTCCTTCCAAAGTGCAGAGATAGATTGCAACCACTGCCGTGCATTTTGTGAACACCTGCAGTGCAGAGGCTACCAGTACCCGGTACCAGTAGTGGCTTTGCTAAAACCTGAAAGACAGATACTGTCTGTGCTGAGGATGGATCAGTAAGTGTGTGTACGCCTCGTTTAGGTCAAAAAGAACATAGTCAATCATACCTCTGGAGGTATGGGAGAAGAGTTCCTAGAGAAATCATTTTGGAAGTTTTCTCAGACCAGGAATTTGTTTAGGTCCCCGAGATCTAAGATGGCCCTGAATCCTCCTGTTTTCTTTGGAATGAGAAAATCTCCAGGAACAAGCAGGAATGAGTCGCCGACGGAGCCCGCACGGGAATGCTCCCCAGCATCTAATCAGAAGCCTTTGGGAGCATCCCTCGTGCCTGCGCGGTAGCTTCCCGCCCTTCCCACTGCCTCTCCCCAGTTTTTCGTTTTACGCGGAGCCGGCAGGATGCTCCTTCTGCCACCGCAGAAACTTTTCTTCTTGTGGTCGCGGTTTTTTCCCCGCCTACACGGGCACTGCCGGTGCCTTATTTTTTCTTAAATTTTTCTTGATTTTTTCTTGTTCCTTCGAGGGAGCTTTTCCCCCTCGAGCCTCCTCTGAGGCCTACCGGGCTTTCCAGCATGGAGCCTTCTTCCCCTGAGAAGTGCCCCCACTGTGGAGACTTAGTTTTCTTCTTAGACTCCAATGCCTGGTGTCTCTCCTGTTTGGGTCCTGACCCTTTTTCCCCCGGTTCGCCGGGCTTCAGCACTGGGAGAAGACCCTCCCTTTTTCGAGTGTCCCTCGATGACGTCTTCCTTCCTGAGGTATGGTCATCAGCTTTCGCTCCTCTTCAGGATCAGGTAACCCAACAACAGTCTGTTAAGACTACCCAAGTCTTGAGGGGCGAGTCTCATGCGCGGCATGACAACGGCTACGGTCTGCCCCTCAAGCTCCATAAACCCCGGCAGGAGTCTTCGGGCTCCAAAGCCTCTATGGGGTTTCGGGTTGTTCCTGGGGTTCGCAACTCACCGAACATTCCTGAGCCATGCTCGAGGGTGGTACCCGCTCCGAGCGGTGCCTACTCCTCGGCATCGGCACTGGCGTCGAGTGTTCCACTCTTCGCCGGGGATCGTCAGCTGGTGTTCTCGGTGCCTTCGGGGCCGATCGACTTGACCCAGCCTGGCTTTCCTGCATCCCGGCCATACGCTGGGGTGGTACCCGCTTCGGGCGGTGCCGATTCGTCGGCGTCGGTGTCGAGTGCTCCACTCTTCACCGGGGATCGTCGGCTGGTGTCCTCGGTGCCTTCGGGGCCGATCGACTCGACCCAGCTGGGTTCTCCTGCATCCCAGACATGCGCGGGGGTGGGGCCCGCTTCTGGCGGTGCCGACCCGTCGGCGTCGAGTGTTCCACTCTTCGCCGGGGATCGTTTTCTCGACTCGACCCAGGCTGGCCTTCCTGCGCAGGCTTCCACGGGGAACCGATCGATCTGTCCCGGACGGGCGGTTCGGCATCCCGACATTGCGCGGGGCCGGGACCGGCCCTGGACAGCGCCAACCTTCCGGTGTCGACGCGGGCATCGAGTGCCCCACTCATCCCTAGAGTTTGCCCGTGGGAGGCCTCGGGGCCTTCGATCAATTCGGCGCAAAGAAGCACCACTGCGACGGCACCGGGGCTGTGCGTCTCACTCCCCGCCGGGACTCGTCGGCGGGTTACCTGGGTACCCTCGAGGCCGACTAGTACGCCCCGTAAGGGTTTCACGCTTGGTAAAACTAGCGTGGGACAGACCCCGGCGTCTGAAGGGGCCGATACCCCAGCGTCGGTGTCGACATCGGGTGTTTCCCTCCTCGCCAAGTTTCAACCTCGGAAGCAGTCGATGCCCGCGGCACCGACCGATGCGACCCCGACTCGTTTCTCGGGATTGGCAGCGCCGGCACCGCTGCCGCCGCCAGGGTCCTCGAGGGAGAGGCGTCCCTGGCCTCGCTCGGTTCGGTGCCCAGCCCTGAATCGATCTCCAGTCTCGAGGGCGTGGTCCCTACGCGTTTCGGATCCGACCCCGGTCTCTTCCAACGACGCAGTGCAGAGCTTGCCTGCCCTACGGCTGCCTCGGCGCCTCTCCAGCCGCCTTCTCGGGCTGCTCCACGGGCAGCCCCGCCCCCGAGGTCGAAGTCGGGGCCGAGGCCGCATTCCGCGGGTCAACCGGGGTCATCGAATCCCTCGGGACGGTCAGTATCCTCCTCTGTTTGGAGTGATTTCTCCTGTGCACCAGCCCGGCGGGTCTCCTGGTGTCCGGGCGGGCCCTTCAACCTCGGCCTTCCCCGGGATAGCTCCTCTGGGAGAGCCGTCTTTTCAGGACTTTCTCCTTGACATGACGGACTTGCTTGCCATTCCTATCCCGGGCCCTTCGCTAAGTCCAGGCCCCGCGGAACAGGCAGCCATAATGCTTCCTCTACATCCTTCCCTGCGGGATATTCTGCTCCGGATCTGGCGCTTGCCTTTGCAGGTCCCTGCGCCGTCTACAGCCATGCATGCCCGATATCGGGTGCCCCCCTCTCCAGGTTTTCAGACGCACCAGCTCCCCCATCATTCCATTGTGGTGGAATCGGCGCTGAGGAAGGTCGGATGCAAGAAGAAGCACTCTTCTTGCCCCCCGAGTCGTGTGTCTAAGGCGCTAGACAACTTTGGGCGACGAACCTTCCAAACGTCCATGCTGGCTTCCAGAATCCTTTCATATATTTTCTATATGAGCCTGGCACTTCGGGAAATCACCAAAAGATTATCTCTTTTGTCCCCCTTTGTGTCGGCAAACCAAGGCCCCTGACTATTCCTTGCTCCTTTACCATTTCAGGAATGTCTCTGGGTTCCTGTCTCGTGCGGCTCTAGACTCTTTTGAGTCTGTTGCCAGGTCCTCTGCTGTTGCCATCGGGGCGCGTTGTACAGCCTGGTTGCAGGCTTCCGACTTAGGCGGCTGGGCGCAACATAATATGGGTAATTCCCCGTGCACTGGGGAACACCTCTTCAATGGCGAGGCGTTGCGTCAGCTCGCTCAGTGCTCCACTGGCCTTTCTAGCGCTGACCGTCCGAAGCCCTCTTCTTCCCCCGGGGGTAGAAAGCGTCCTTCCCGGCCTTCCTTCCCGAAGAAGAGGAAGTTTAACCCCAAGCAGCCTTAGGCTCCTGGATGTGGCAGTTGCGCTTACTCCTATTACCAGAAGTTTGTCTTCCACCTTCCTCGTTGGTAGAGGGGGACCACCACTCTTCTAGGATTGTCTGGCCTATATGACCACTCTATCCTTCATCGGTTTGCCCTGGGTGCGTCCTTCAAATCCCCCTCTCCCGGGGTTCCCCTGCTTGAGGGGATCCCGCACCGCATCCCCGCCCTCTTGTCTGTTTTCTCTGTTCTTACAGGAAAACTCCCTGGCGTGCGGCCCAGTCTGTGATTAATGCTATCTCAGGGCGGCGCAGGGCATTGGCCCTTGTCCCTGAAGATTTTTGTTTTTTCCATATGACGGCAGGGACTTACACAGTCACCCCATGGCTATATGGCTATTATACCCTCTTGTCTCCCTTGTGTCCCGGAAGACAAGTTTTTGTCCGCGTGACTGTCGGGGGAGACCGCTTCAGAGGCCTAAAATACTCCTGATGTGTTCCTCCCCGACCGCTTCTGCTCGCGCTCTATACTGCTACTCTCGCCGATCTGCCCCTGTACCACGCAAACAGACTCATCCCTTGGATGGTCCTTCTTCCCGCCACCTCCAGGTGGGCGTTCCCTGTGGATCAAGGGCAGGTCCGAGTCAGCAGTACTGGACTCATGTGTGCATGTTAACCTGCGTACACGTTTTTGGCATCTGGGTGGGCGTTCCCTGGCCCTCCTATAGACCGATATACATCTAGATATGTTCTTGGATGTATATCTGTCCAGGTGGGCGCTTTTGGGGGAAGTTCATAGCACCCTATGTCTTGCCGACTACCTCCCCGGTTGTCGGTTCTTATGTTATTTCTTAAGGGGTCCGGCCAGCCCGCTGCCTGTGTTCTGCGGCTCGGGGTTCTGGGACCGGTTATGCTTAACCTTGCCGCTGTGAAGTCAACAGCCTTTTTTTTTTTTTTTCTTTTCTTTGGTTTACGCCTCCTTGTCTGGAGGTTTCCAAACCCAATGTCTTCCTACCCCTTGTTAGCTAGGGAAGACAGTGTGCCCCTCGGTTCCGGGGTACACTCCTGCTCTTCTCTGGGCTGGGTTCTTCCTGATCGGCCAGTCTTCTGCTTAGTCCTCAGGTTGGGGGACTCTGCCCTCTGGAGTTCTCAGCTTCTCTTGAGCTCCCCGTGAAGACCTGCCGTTCTCTCCGGTGCCAGTTGACACCTGCGGCTCCGGGCCGCCCGGACTTGGAACTTCGTCCTCACTACGGTGATGTTCCCCGGAAGACTTCGCTACAGCTCTACTTCCTACAATTCAGTAGGTAAGCTCTAGTTATGCTGGCTCATTAAATAACTAATGATACTTGACGTGATTTTGCAGACTACCTGGTGGTCTTTAGGTTGCTGTACCTTGGCAACTCTTCTCAACTCCTACCCTCCATCCCTCAGGGGATGCCGGGGATCCAGGTTGGGCGATGCCGCCCGGTCCGGGGACGCGCACTCTGGGATCCCCCTGGCACCCTCAGCTAGGGAGTCCCCACATGTGAAGACTCATTCCTGCTTGTTCCTGGAGATAGCACAGTTACTTACCTGTAACAGGTGATCTCCGGAACAGCAGGAATTAGTCTTCACAACCCACCCGCCTCCCCTAGGAGTTGTGTCTCTTTCTCTTCCTTCCTCTTCCTCTCTTTCTGTCTCAGCTATGAAACTCAACTGGGGAGAGGCAGTGGGAAGGGCGGGAAGCTACCGCGCAGGCGCGAGGGATGCTCCCAAAGGCTTCTGATTAGATGCTGGGGAGCATTCCCGTGCGGGCTCCGTCGGCGACGTCTCCCACATGTGAAGACTAATTCCTCCTGTTCTGGAGATCACCTGTTACAGGTAAGTAACTGTGCTATATGGGGAGTAGAAGTCCGTCCCTTCTTGATGAGGAGGAACTCTTTTTATAGTATCCTGAGACAGCAGGGTAGACAACTCTTCCGTCAAATGTGCTTTGAAGGGGATTTGTGGGATAGTCCCCTGTGAAGCCATTGGGGGGTAAGTCTTGGAAGTAAAGTAGATACCCCCTTTGGACAATGTCGAGAGTCTACTGACGTGATGAGGTGCCACTTGTGGGTATAGGAACAGAGTCTGCCTGCTATGTTCAGGGGCTGGAGACCCTGAAGAGGCAGTTTAGTAATGCTGTCTAGGAAGCAGTCAAAAACTAGGTGCAGCTTGTGCCTGCACCACTGGTTGGGACTTAGGAGCCTTGGGCTTCTTTGGTTAGCAAGAGCCCTAAGAACATAAGATATGCCATACTGGGTCAGACCAAGGTCCATCAAGCCCAGTATCCTGTTTCCAACAGTGGCCAATCTAGGTCATACGTAGCTAGCAGTTTCCCCAAAAGACACAGGTTCCGCAATGCTTGTACTGGGTCAAGCATTGATATCCTGGGTCCCTTTTTAATAATGGTTTATGGACCTTTCCTCCAGGAACTTGTCCAAACCTTTTTTAAACCCAGCTATACTAACAGCCTTTACTACATCCTCTGATAACAAATTCCAGAGTTTGATTACATGTTGAGTGAAAAAATATTTTCTTTTATTAGTCTTAAATAGTTTACCCTGTAGCTTCATTGCATGTCCCCTAGTCTTTCTATATTCTGATAACGTAAACAATCGATCTACGTTTACCCGTTCCACTCCGTTCATTAATTTATAGACTTCTATCATATCTCCCCTCAGCCGTCTCTTTTCCAGGTTAAAGAGCCCTAACCTTTTTAGCCTTTCTTCATAGGAGTATCCTTCCATCCCCTTTACCATGTTGGTGGCTCTTCTCTGAACCTTTTCTAATAACTCTATATCCTTTTTAAGATACGGCGACCAGAATTGCACACAATATTCAAGGTGCGGTCTCTCCATGGAACAATATAGAGGCATTATAATATCTTTTGTTTTATTTTCCATTCCTTTCCTTATGATACCTAGCATTCTATTTGCTCTCTTGGCTGCCACTGCACACTGGGCCGAGGGTTTTAACATGTTATCCACAATGACGCCTAAATCTTTTTCCTGGGTGGTGGTTCCTAATGTAGAACCTTGCATTGTGTAACCATAGTTTGGGTTCTTCTTCCCTAGGTGCATAACCTTGCACTTGTCCACATTAAATTTCATCTGACATTTTGATGCCGAGTCTTCCAATTTATCAAGATCCTCTTGCAATTTTCCACAATCCTCTTGGGTTTTAACAACTTTAAATAGTTTTGTGTCATCTGCAAATTTGATAACCTCACTCGTTATTCCACTTTCCAGGTCATTTATGAATATGTCAAAAAGCAGCGGACCCAGCACAGATCCCTGGGGTACACCACTATTCACCTTTCTCCATTGGGAAAATTGGCCATTTAGCTCAACCCTCTGCTTTCTATCTCTTAACCAGTTCTTGATCCACAGTAGTACACTGCCTCCTATCCCATGACTCTTTAGTTTTGCCAAAAGTCTCTGATGAGGGACCTTGTCAAAGGCTTTCTGAAAGTCCAGATACACTTGTAACCTTTGCAACTGCTCCTTTTAGTTTTTTCTTAACTATTTTCCTCATTTTATCATAGTCTCCCTTTCGAAAGTTAAAAGGTAGTACTGTGGATTTCCGTACTATCCCTCCTCCACTAATTAAATCAAAGGCGATCATGCTATGATCACTATTGCCAAGTGGCCCCAACACCCTTATCTCTTGCACTAGATCTGGTGTTCCACTAAGGACCAGGTCTAATATGGCTTCCCCTCTGGTCGGTTCATGAACCAGCTGCTCCAAGAAGCAGTCATTTATGTCATCTAGGAACTTTATCTCCCTAGCATGTCCTGCCGTGACACTGACCCAGTCGATATTGGGGTAATTCTTCTGTGGAAGAGCCTTCCTTTTGGAGGGATCAGCTGTCTTCCTGGAGAGGCGCTTAAGGGTGAGATCATCTGTCTCAATCTCACCTGCCTTCTCTCTCCAACCTTTCCCAAAAAGCTTCTCGCCAGTACATGAGATATTAGCCAACTTGTCCTGGACTCACTATTCGAGATCTGAGGCCTGTAACCAGGCCATCCTTAGAGTCCCAATGCAGAATGTTGAAGCTCTGCTGGTTGATTCAAAAGCATCAAAAGATGCCCTGTTAAGGAATTTGGAGGTATTTTTACCTTGTTTAATAAGGGCTTGGAAGGCACTTTTCTTATCATCAGGAAGCATGGGGAAAACGTCTCCAGATCCCTGGTGACATCCTTTAGGAACATGCTCATGTATAGCATGTAGAAAGTAATTCAAAGTCAGCATGTATGCCAGAAAACATAACCCAAAGGTATCAAGTGTCTTCTAGTCTCTACCTGGAGGCATGGAAGAGTGGTTCTTTGAGCTCTTTATTCAGCACATGACTGATTCAACCACCACTGAGGGGTGGGGAAGTTGAAACTTTTGAAAGCCTGGACTATCTGGAACTCGGTATCAAGTCTTTTATGGATGGACGCAACCGTGAGAGAAGCCTCCCACATGTGGAGCATGAGATCCTGTAAGATGCGATGAACCAGTAAGATGGCTGCTTCTTTAGACGTAGGAAGGTATTGGAGGATCTAAAGTTCCTCTGCCCTCAGTTCCTTCTCCAAGGCCATGGTGATTTGCAGCCCTGCTGCCATGCCTCGGAGGAACTCTTAGAAAAACATGTCCTCTGGTAGGGACCAGTGCCGCTCTTGAGGGGAGGGGTCCGAAGGAATGTTTTGGAAGGTCTTGGAAATTATGAGAGTCCCCATCAGAATCAGATGAAGAGGAATCAGCGTCCAACAAGAAATCAAAGTATTGGCAGTTGTGCTTTTGACCCAGATGATTCTTCAATGTCGAGAGTCGATGCTGATACCAGTGCTCTGAGGTATCGGAATCAGGAGTCCTGACAGTTTTAGCCTGTTGGGTACCAGTGTTTTCAGTCTGTTCCAATTGAGGCATTGGAGGCAAGAGATCTACCAATACCGGCTCAAGGGACTGTTGGCAGTGTACCGAAGTCTGCACTGCTGGAGCTGTTGTTATCATCGGTACCGAGGCTGCCAGGAGTAAAGCCAAACTCCTCTCAAGAGGCAGCATGCGCTGGTCCAGGGAGAAGGCCAATGTCTGGGTGGATTCACCTATGGGGCTCTGCGCTACCATCCCAGAATACTGTATTGGTAGCTCTCCAGAGGATGATTCCTCAGGAGTGTCCCAAAGCCCAGTATTAAACCAAAAAATAAATGTTTTTCGGCGATGACAGGAAATGAACAACCTGCTGGCTCCGCAGAAAATGAAGAACTGAGGAGAGGAGGAGAGGAGATGGGAAGGTGGGAAGGCAGATTCGCAGGCACAGTGGACTGCTCTCTAAGGCTTTCATATTGGAAGCTGGGAAACGTTCCCACATGGGCTCCATTAGTAGACGTCACCATATGTGAAGACTGCATTCCTGCTTGTTGCTGGAGATAATGAAGTTACTCACCTGTAGCAGATATTTTTTTACAGCCAGCAGGATATTAGTCCTCATAAAACCTGCCCAACTCCCCTAGGAGTTGTGTTCTATGCAAAGTATTAATTCACTATCAGACTGAGGCAGTCCCATGCATCAGTATCAGGCGGGAAGTGGCAGACATGCATGGTGATGCACTCCCCATGCTTCTAGATGTTTTGGAAGTTGAGAAACTGCTTCTGAATTTGGGCTCCTTCAATAAGGTCACCCATCTGTGAGGACTTACATCCTGCTGTCCACCGAGAACACCTGCTACATGTAAGTAACTTTGGGACCCTTTCACTAGAGCCCAGTAATTGCTTAATGTGCGTTTTAACATACAGCAATTGGCAGTTGGAAATGTGAGGACATGCCAGCGACCTCACGGTAAAGTGTATGGTAAATGGCTAACGCTCAATGGGGTGCAGAATGGGTGGAGTATTGGTATGGAGAGCACATTGCCACTAGTGCAAGGGTAATTGCCATGAGCTCAGTGGCAATGTGGCATTTAGCATGAGTTCACCTAATAAGATCTCTATGTGTGTCATTACCTGCACCCGCTTTAGGTGCGCCACATATTAAGGTACTCTGTCAGGCGTTAACTATCAGGAACACACTAGTCATGTCCCCAACAGCTAACGCAAAGGTTTTGCATCTCACACGCGTTGATATCGACATTAAGTGCAAAACCATAGCAGACTTTAGTAAAAGGGCCCCTTTGCTTTCTTTCCTCATTCTCCTTGACCTATCTACTCCTTAAAACAATCTAGTCAATTGAATTTTGGGACTCTGTCCTATTTTGGTTTCTTCTTACTCTCTTACCATACTTTCAGTGTACCCTCTGATGGTTCTTCCTCCATTATTATTCTACTCTGTTGGTGTATCTCAAATCTCGGTCCTAAAGGCTCTTCTGTCTTCTCTCTACACTTGTTCTCTCAGTGCTCTAATCTCCAGTCATTTTTATGCTGATGACTCCCATCTACCACTGTACAAGAAATTTCACTAAAAATACATTTCCAAATATCGGGGTGCTTGTCTGACATCTCTGCCTGGATGTTCTACAGTCACCTTAAATTTAACATGGCCAAGACAGAACACCTTATCTTCCCTCTCAGAGCCACTTCTCTTCCCTCCTTTTCTGTCCCTGTGGATCACACTTCTATCCTTCATTTCCTTGGCTCGTAGCCTTGGGGTGATCTTTGTTGCTTCTCTCTCCTTCTCAGTGCACATCGAAAACACTGCTATGGCATGTCATGTCTTCCTTTTCAACATTGCTAAAATCCATCCTTTCCTTTCTGAGCATGCTCTCAAAACACTAATCCACTTTCTCATTGCTTCCTGACTAGACTGCTTTCTGCTTCCAAAAAGAGTTCAGACGTCTCCCCCCCATGCTCTATTCATCTGTCAAGTCACTCTTAATTCTGCTCTTTTCTTCCATTGCTAATTGCCATCTGTGCTCTTTTGACCTTGCTGTGCTGTTTCCTGCAAAAGACTTCCGGAATCAATATGTCCTACTCCCATTCAGGCCGTATTCAAATCCATACTAAAAACTCACCTTCGGAGGTTTCTTTTTACATCCTGACAATCACCTAGAATCTCTTGTTTGTCATATATCTTTGTCTTGATAAGAGTGTAGGCTTCTTGGTCCAGGAATATCTTGTATATGTATCTGTACGGTACTGTGTATGCCTGCTAGCACTTTAGAAATGATAAGCAGTAGTATTGGATAGACATCAGTACTCTCTAGACATCCAGTACTTCCCCCCCCCCATAGGATAGCCCCCCCCAGCAACGACTCCTGATTGTCCTCCCCTCCCACTCCACCCCCAACAAGCCCTGAGCGACCCAGGTGTCTAATGAGGAGCAGGAGCAATCCCCAGTTGCTCTGCTTCCATCGGAGTACTGCATTCAAAATGGTACTCTAGACTGCTATTGGTAGTATCATGGTACTACCACTAGGGGTCAAAATGCTTAAGAAGGGCATATAGACACATATGTTAGGTGCATATATTGCAGTTGAAAATAGGCTATGTGCCTCAATAGCTGCCACAGAGTTTCACCTGCTCCAAGGCAGGGGTTCTTTGTCCATGTATGGGTGAAGCAGAGTTGGCATCTATGCATGTAATGAACTCATGAGGGATTTTTATCGTCTGAAAATGTAGACATATTGACAAGAATCAACAAGATATGGGCACAGGTTTAAATAACGAAAAATCATTCCCAACAACATTCTGCACTCAAACAACAACATTTTATGATAGGAAAATGTGAATTTTAAAAATTGTTATTGAATATTCTGTCCATTTTAACTACCCTTCAATGGGACTAATTTATGAGAAGATACTCATATACTCCAGTAGTTCACCAATTCCATGCACAAATTTACACCTTTGTGAAGATGTTGTACATTTTGTATGTATTTAATGCATGTACCTGTATATTTTATAAAATACACATTTGCATTGCAACTCCACCTTTGCCCCACCCAAAGTTGCCCTCAACAATGCCCGTCTATGATCCATATAACAGTATGCAAAATCCCAATTAAAGGTGTCCTTTTCCACATGTAAAAGAAGCTTTGTATGTGGGAAATACTTTATAAAATCATCATCAACATGCATGAACTTGTAGTTCTGACTGTCCTACACAGGATTTTTGTTTCTGGTTGAACATATTAATAACTGAAAACAATCTTTTTTTTCAAGGTATATAAAATTGCTTAAGACATTCATAGAGTCTGCAGACAGATACTTCATGATAGGAAGAAAGGTGAACTACTACGTTTTTACTGACTCTCCCGATGATGTGAAAGCTCTCAACCTGGAAATAAACAGGCCCATGAAGATCATCACAGTTCCTAAATATGCTAATTGGGAACAGACTGTTCTGGGCAGGATGGAGGTCCTCAAAAATCAAACTGAAGTGTTATTTCAGAAGGAAGTGGACTACATAGTCAGTTTAGATACAGACATAGTGATGCTGAATAATATAGGAGAGGAGATCATTGGGGAGTTGGTGGGCGTGATTCATCCTGGGTATTACCATAGTCCACGTAAAGTTCTTCCATATGAAAGACGCCCAGCTTCTCAAGCTTTTATTCCTGAAGATGAAGGAGATTTTTACTACCAGGTAAATTTCTTTCTTGGGACGGTGCAGAGGATCCACCACTTGACAAAAGTATGTCATGAAGCCATCATGACAGACAAAGCCAACGGCATTCAAGCTGTGGTCTTTGAAGAGAGTCATTATAATAAATATCTTCTCTACAATAAACCCACAAAGGTGTTGTCCCCTGAGTATATATGGAGCAACAGCCTTGGCAGTCCAAAGGACATAAAGATTAAACGAGTGAACCATGGAGATAAACATTTTTAAAAAATATGGGGGGGGGGCATATTCAAAGGGATTTATGCGGTTTGAGACCTGCAAACCACAAAAATTCCACTGACTGGGATATTAAGTGGCATTAACTTGTTTAGTGCCACCAAATATCCCCCTAAGTGATTTAAACATTCCACTGCTGTCTGGTTAGTGGCAGGGCAGAACGTTGCTAGTCAGTTCGCGGCAATATTTAGCCACTAACCAGTTAGCTAAATTCCTATTTTTACGACAGGTGAAATGCTGTCCTAATTTTAGGCACTTTTGCAATCCAGTTACTGGCTATTGTCACTAACTGGATAGTAAAAGAGCAATCTGGCGAAACCAGATATTCAGTGCCAGTCGCTGGATATGTCCTGAATATCCAGATTTAAAGTAAAGCAGCAATGGCGGGCCGCTTTAACAGCATTTGCTGCCACCGCTGAAAATGTCCCCTGAATGTATACGTAAACAAGTGGGGAAAGCATGCAGAGCATAGTTTGCAGAATTCTTTTCAACCTTTGCACGTTTATGTATGTACATAGCTATGTTGTCTCTGTATGTGTCTTTGACTTAGAGGAGAGAGACAAAGGAGCAGCTTGAATGGTGCAGAAGTCAAATATTGTGTTGGATTGGAAAGAATAAAATTAAATCAAGTGTCACAAATCATAAGAACAGAACATAAGAAAAGCCATGTCAAGTCAGACCAAGGTCCGATGATCCCAGCATCCTCTCTGAAAGTGTCCAGTCTTGGTTGCAAGGACCTGGTAGATCACAAAAGTCAACCTGGCTAATAACTTTTTATGGATTTTTCCTCCAGGAACTTAACCAAACCACTACTTTAGTTGCCTTAGCAACATCTTCCAGCAAATGATTCTACAACTTAATTATGTGCTGTATGAAAAAAAACTCTTTCTACAATTTGTTTTCAATCTCTTGGTTATTAGTTTCATGAGGTGTTCTCTTGTTTTTGTTATTTGCTGTTGTTTGAAAGATTAAAAAAACAATCTATTTCAGTCATGATTTTATAAACTCCTATCATAAGATCTCAATATGTATACTTTGTAAGAAAAATTGGAGAGGGGAGATATGACAGATGTTTAACATACCACCAAGGCATAAATTCACAGGAGAGCCTCTGTCAGCTGAAAAACACAAGGGAGCATACAATGAAGGTGAAAAGATATAGCCTCGGGAGTAATCTGAGGAAATATTTATTTACAGAAAGAGAGGTGGATATGTAGAATAACCTCCCATTAGATAAGGTAGAGACAAGGACTATATCTGAATTCAAGAAAGCATGGATAAAGCACAAAGGATCTCTAATGGAAAAGAGGGGATAGTAGAGCTTAGTATTTATTTATTTATTTATTTAACAAGCGCTTATATACCGCAGCTTCCAGAGATCAGCTGCGGTTCACAATTAACAACAGTCAACAAAAGCATAGTTTGTTTTACATGTAACGTCATAACTATATACAATGCAAATTTAACAGAAAATGTTGAACAAATTGGCACATAACGGTGCAACACTTTATACATTATATATACATCTACATTTTATGTGAGGTATAACCGTATTGAGTTCTGATTCAATTGGGGGGGGGATTATCTTTTCTGATATAGTGGGATGTTGAGCATAGCGTTAGTGATTATCCATTATCTAGTTCATTTAAAGGTTGGTCTATGCTATTGTAGTGAATTGTGAAAAGGTGTGTTTTCAGTTTTTTACGGAAATCATTAATCTCTGTTGACATTCTTAGTTCAACAGGGAGGGCATTCCAGGCTATTGGGGCTGCATGAGAGAACGCTCTGTTGTTTGTTGATTTTTTTGTTTTTATGAAGTCATTAGGGGTTTTGAGTTTATTCAGATGACCTTTTCTTTGAGTAGGTTTTGGATTTTCTTTGGTAATTAAGTTACTTAATGTTCTTGGTGCCATGTCAAATAGTGTTTTAAATGCAGTTATTAGTGTTTTGTATGTTATTCGGCTTTGAATTGGTAGCCAGTGAAGTGAGGCTAGTATTGGTGTTATATGACCCCATATCTTATGCCCTTTTACTCCCATAGGTGTATGTATGTGTATATGTAGGCATGTGTGTATATGTATACGTATGTATATATATATATATACATGTATATATATATGTGTGTATATGTATATATATTTTTATGTGTGTATGCACATCTATATATATATATATCTGTAAATAGTTTATTCTGTTATGTTATGTTCACATTGTTAGAATTATATTATGACGTTCCTTGTAAATTTACATTTGGTTAATTATACTAACATTGACGTTCCTTGTAAAACAACTTGCGTTGCCAAGTGTTAAGTTTTGTTCTCTGTAAACCGCAACTGATCTGTGGAAGATGCGGTATATAAATGTGTATAAAATAAATAAAAATAAATATGTTGATGAGAGTGTATTTTTGTTATAATCCTCGCTGCTGAGTTTTGTGCAATTTGCAGTCTTTTTATGTTATGTTTTGATGTACCTAATAATATAAGATTAGCAAAGTCAAAGTGGGGGGTTATGGTGGCTTGGATTATACTGATGAAATCATGTATGTATACGAGCGGTCTAAGTTGTTTCAGTGTTTTGAGTTTGAAATAGATTTTCTTTGTGGTGTTCCTGATATGGGTATCTAATGTGAGGTGTTTGTCTATAATGACCCCTAAGTATCTCACTTCATTTTTTATTTTAATTTCTTGGTTTTGAGGTGTTATATGTGTAGGTGGGGTGTAGTCTTGATTTTTAGTGACAATTAGCACTTCGGTTTTTGAATGGTTTATTTGAAGATTGTGGGCATTTAGCCATAAAGTTATTTCATTAAAACAATCTGATAGTAGCTGCAACGGTATGTTAGGAATTGTGAAAGGGATGTACATCATAATATCATCTGCATATAGATGATAGAGTACACCATATTTTTTAAAGATGTCGCAAACAGGTTTTATATATATATTAAATAGCAGAGCTGAGAGCGCTGAGCCCTGTGGTAAACCTGTTTCAAATTTATATGATTCCGATGTTTGATTGCCTAATCTGACATTTTGGGTTCTATTGCTCAGATAAGACGTGAACCATTTATGCACTGTAGAGTATATTCCTATGTATCTTAAGTTGTTCAGTATTATTGAATGGTGAACACTATCAAAAGCGGCTGATATGTCTATAAATAAGAGGATGAAAGCTTTTTTGTGGTTGTCAATTCCTCTTAGGAGTGTATCGGTCAGAACAGTCAAAAGTGTTTCCACTCCATGCTTAGGACGAAATCCATATTGTTGGTCGTCAAGAGGGTAGGATGAATCAAGGAAATCTTGTGTCTGTATTTGTACGGTTTTTTCTATGACTTTAGCTAAGAAAGGTATGCTTTATATAGGTCGGTAAGATTTCGGGGCAGTTTTGTCAAGTGAGTTATTCTTCAGTATTGGTCTGATTTGTACATGTTTAAGTGATGGTGGGAGGTATCCTTGGAGTAGTGATAGATTAACCATGGAGAGTATGAAGGGTAGAAGAGTTGGGAGTGTGTTTTTTATCCAGGTTACTGGGCAGGGGTCGAGGTAAGAAGTTGTGGTATTGAGGTTGAGAATGATATTTTTTAATGATGTTTTGGATATGGAGTGAAATTCTGGCCATTCATTTTGCATGTGGAGGGGTTTGTAGATAGGGTCTAGTGTCATTGGTGAGTGTTTTGTTTTGTTTTGGTAATAATTGGCTAGAGTTTGTACTGAGATGTCCGTGATTTCCTTGCTAGTATTTTGGGAAGTGTTTGTTAGGTTGCTAACAATTGAAAAAAGTTCCCTTGGTCTATTATATGATTTTGATAGGATTGTAGCGTAATAATTTTTCTTTGAGGTATCGATAGCATCTTTATAAAGTGTAAGGTGGTTGTAGTATATTTCCTTTTCGATGGTAGATTTAGTTTTACGCCATTTGCGTTCAAGGTTTCTAAGTTCTCTTTTCATTTGTTTTTTTCATTTCATTTTCATTCATTCATAGTAGTTGATATGGATAGATAAAAACCATATGGCCTATCTAGTCTATCAGCCATCATTTTTTAATGTTTTTATAAGTACATAAGATATGCCATACTGGGTCAGACCAAGGTCCATCGAACCCAGTATTCTGTTTCCAACAGTGGCCAATCTAGGTCATACGTACCTAGCAGTTTCCCCAAAAAACACAGGTTCCACAATACTTGTATCAGGTCAAGCAGTGATATCCTGGGTCCTTTTTTAATAATGGTTTATGGACCTTTCCAGGAACTTGTCCAAACCTTTTTTAAACCCAGCTACACTAACAGCTTTTACTACATCCTCCGGTAACAAATTCCAGAGTTTGATTACACATTGAGTAAAAAAATATTTTCTCTTATTAGTCTTAGTTTACCCTGTAGCTTTATTGCATGTCCCCTAGTCTTCCTATATTCTGATAACGTAAACAATCGATCTACGTTTACCCGTTCCACTCCGTTCAATAATTTATAGACTTCTATCATATCTCCCCTCAGCCGTCTCTTTTCCAGTTTAGACAGCCCTAACCTTTTTAGCCTTTCTTCATAGGAGTATCCTTCCATCCCCTTTATCATTTTGGTGGCTGTTCTCTGAACCTTTTCTAAGAACGCTATATCCTTTTTAAGATACGGCGACCAGAATTCCACACAATATTCAAGGTGCGGTCGCACCATGGAACGATACAGAGGCATTATAATATCCTGTTTTATTTTCCATACCTTTCCTTATGATACCTACCATTCTATTTGCTCTCTTGGCCACCACTGCACATTGGGCGGCCAAGAGAACAAATAGTCATCTTCTCCAAGCTAAGAGCCCTAATCTGTTTGGTCTTTCTTGATAAGGAAGGAGTTCCATCTCATTTATTGCCATTCACTAAACCTTTTCTACTGGTCCTTTTCCATGTGGATAACTGACCATTTAGTCCTACTCTGTTTCTTGTCTGTTAGCCAGTTTCCAATCCACAAAAGGGCAGGTCTTTCAATTCCATTCATTAATTCCCTAAGGAGTCTCTCATAAAGGACTTTGCAAACACCTTCTGGAATTCCAAATACTCTGCATCAACTAACTTACCATTACCCTTGTTTGATTACATCTTTAAAATAAACTAAAGCTGGTAAGGTAAGGCTTGCCTTTGTTGAACCCATGCTGACTCCTTCAAGTTAAGCCAAACATATCTATATAGCTAGTCATTCTGATTTTTAGCATTGCTTCAACCATTTTCCAAGCACTGACTTCAGGCTCACCAGTCTATAGTTTCCTGGATCACTCCTTGAACCCTTTTAAAAATGCCCTGTGGCATCATGGCAATTTTGGAGGATAGGTTACCAGTTACTAAGGAA
Organism: Ichthyophis bannanicus; assembly: GCA_033557465.1. NCBI lineage: Eukaryota > Metazoa > Chordata > Amphibia > Gymnophiona > Ichthyophiidae > Ichthyophis > Ichthyophis bannanicus. Next base: position 57,481,000 of record CM066051.1, on the reverse strand, counting down.
TGAAGGAGTATCCTAATAGTTAGAGCAATGAACTAGAACCAGGGAAATCAGAGTTCAAATCCCACTTCAGTCTTCCGTGGACAGGAAACTGTCTACTGTACCTGAATGTAACTCACTTTAAACTCCTGAGAAAAGACATGAGCTAAATCCAATTTACTTTCCCTTAGCAACAGGCTAGCAGTTTCCTGTTTGAGTTCTTTCAGGACTCTGGGGTGAATACCATCTGGTCCTGGCGATATGCTGCTCTCAAGTTTGTCAGTTTTATTGATTACATCTTCTAGACGTATAGTGATGTGCTTTAGTTGCTCTGTGTCACACACACCAGAAACCTTTTTTTTGGTGGTCATAAGACCCCAACCTCTTCCTTAGTGTACACCAAGGCAAAGAAAACATCTATTTTCGTATCCTCCATGGGCACTTCTGTTACTCCTTGGCCATCCAGTAATCCAACTGACTCCCTCATGGGCTTTATGGTTTAGATGTACTTGAGAAATATTCTAGTATTTGTTCTTGCCTATACAGCAAGCTTCTTTTCAAAGTATATCTGAAGCAAAAAGCCCATGAGGGAATCAGTTGGATCGCAGACTACCAGATTTCAAAGGATCGCTTTTACTGTGGGCACCTACCATGTACTCGTTATCATACCAAGTTAAAATTGTGTATTGTGCAAATCATGAACGTGGCGCCTCCCTCCCCCCATTATGACATAAGATTTTAGTCAAATGGTATTTCCAGTTTTACATAGGCCTATTAGCTAATACAACCATTTAAAAACTCTGTTAGGAAGATGTGCAAATAAGAATTTTTTATTTATCTGCTGGTTATTGTGCTCTTCCATTATTTGCACCCTGAGTGGCCACACCACTTGCACAGCCCTTGGTATCAGGGGTGACTCAAGACAATCTACTGCCTAAGGCACGAGATGAGCTACAGCCCAACAACTCCCCCCCCCCCCCGACAGCCAAACTGGAGGGGCCTTCTCAGAGCTCTAGTCGGGGAACACGGGGTCTCCTCACTCAGGACACCAGTCAGGTGGTTGCCCCAAGAATTAAAAAAGCAATATGTTTTCAGGCTACATAATTTTTTTTAAATGAAACCTTTGCATGGATGTTTATATGCAGGAAAAATTGTAGCAGTTTAATTATCTAGCCTGGGACTCTAATATAAAACATATTGAATCCTGAAATTACACATTGGACTGGCGTGGTTTTTAATGCAAATAAATATTCTGCAGAAGACACAAAGATGCAAGGCAATCACATACAAAGGAGCAAAATCAAAAAGCAAGAATCACTGCACAATTTATAACATCAAAATACAATTATTTTAACAAATTTTATTTTGGCATTTTAAACTGTACTGAGGTTCTCGCATTTTCTCTTTGAACATATGTCCTGAATCCAAACAAACCCCTCTCCCATCAATGGGTGCAAAGCAGAACTAGGACATTTCCCACATTACTCAATATACCAAAAATAATTTCTGATTGTGGTGTCATCTTAGTTAACAGCAATATAAATTCTCACCAATACTGGACATTCAAAACATTGCAAAAATGACCTAGGACCTTGTCGAGTGTCTAGGTCCCAGAGTTCTCCAGTTCGTTCCTCGCTCTGTTAGACCCTCTGGGAGTCCAGCATCCAGCAACCAACATCCAGCAGAAAGGCGCTGTTCTCCAAAACACCATAGCTCCCTGACTAGGAAGTCCTTATCTGAGGTATAGTTAGGGTGAGTTCTGGGGTTCACATGGAGAGTCCATTTTCAGCCCTCCACTGTTCTGCACCCACCCACAAGGGTCTTACAATGGGGCTTTCAGGGAAGTCTCCCCCCCACCTCCTCCCGCCTGGGAGAAGACCCCAGGGAGAGTTCACAATTCCTTCAGTCTATGCAGATAGTATGCAAATGCTCTCCTGACTCTGAATCCACTCCTCCCTGTCTTGCTGGTCTCCTACCACCAGCCCTCAAACTCAAGGATTTGCTATCTCTACTCCTCAGATGGGTCAGACTGAATCCTGCTCTGCCCTATCTGCCACCACCCATGTAGTCATCCCTGGCTGAATTCAACCGCCCACCTGGCAGGCATTAAGTGATTCTCTCTCATCAGAATGGGAGGTGGGTACCCATTATACCCAGGTAGTTAGCCTAAACTGAGGGTCCTGATGGGTTTTCTGTGATGGAATGTACACCCTGTCACAGGCCTATAAAGAAAGTCTACCATACTATGACAGCATTAACATCTAAAATTCGCACAAGAGAAATAGCAGCACTGTAAATATTGCAATGGGTCCTAGATACACCTATTTAGAAAACTGAATAAGCCGGATTCCTACCAATCCCTACATAGAAACTCCATGCTAACAGAATACCTGGCTTTGGTTACACACTCAGAAAACAGATAGATCCTCACTAAGTAAGCAGGGGTGGCCCAAGGAGGGTGCGGGGCCATGTGCAAAGACTCCAGTGCCATTCTCCAGGCACATTAGGAAATACTATCAACACTGCCCATTTAGAACCCATAGCAAACCCGCCGTATCGTAACAGCACTGCCAGGACTCACAAGCACCAAACTCTCCCTATCAAAAGGCAACACTGCAAATATTAAACCAATACATCTCAGAAAATACCAATACATCTCCTACTGGCGTAAGAGAACAAGTGGCACTGTCAAATAGAAACTACATAAACAGAATACTGCAGCTCGGTTACACATGCAGAACATAGACCATTACCAAACAAAGAACAAGGAATCATAATTTAGAAATAGAAAGACAAAACTGGGAACCCCAAAGGCCAAAGTCAGAACGTACAACACTGGAGAAATAAAACTATAAATGAATTTCCTCTTGTACTAAACAAAAATGCAAAGACGTTAGCAAGGCACATTTCCCGGAGCTGACATATTCCAGCTAATAAATTCAAAATAAAAACGTATTTTTCTACCTTTTGTTGTCTGGGCATTTTATTTTTCAGTTGCAATTGCTCCATTCACTTTCTTGTGGTTTCTTTGTGTCTTCGGCTAACTCTCCATTGTCTGCTGTCCATTTGTCCTTTCTTCTCTCTTCTATGTTTATGTTTATGTTTATTAAAACTTTATATACCGCCCAATACAAAATAGCATCTGGGCGGTTTACAATACATAAAAGCATTTAAAAGGAAGGCTGCGGAAAAAGAAACAGAAAAGAACGCCATAAAATCAAAGAACAGGGATAGAAACAGATAGCAGTCAGGGGATACAGAAGGCAGACATGGAGGGAAGGAAGGGAGCACATAGACAAAACAAAGAAGCTCAGGAAAGAGGAATTAGGAACTAACATAAGTTTACTAAGTAGGAGAAGAGGGTGGGGCTGGAAGGTGGAGGTTGAGGCAGACATGAAGGGAGGGGGGAGACATGGACAACACACAAGGTGCAGGAAGGAGGGTTTAAGGATTTGACATGATTAGTCCTATGACGAAGAAGAGGACGGGACTGGAGGAGGGAGGTTAAAAGCAGAACAGAAACTGTGAGTTTTCAACTTGGCTTTAAAGGATTGATAGGAGGTCTCTAAACGTAGGGAGTGGGGGAGTGAATTCCAAAGCCTTGGACCGAGAAAGAAGAAAGCAGAAGATCGAGTTAGTTCTAAGTGTGCTTGAGAGGGAGGGGGAAGAAACATACGATTAGCGTGGATGGAACGTAGGGAGCGGTGAGGAGTATGAAGACGAACTTGATCAGCAAGATACAAGGGGACACCTGAGTGGATCACCCTGTGAACAAAGATAAGAACTTTAAATTGGACACGAAAAGGAACAGGAAGCCAGTGATAGTGTATTAACAAGGGAGTGACGTGATCAAAACGAGAAGCGTGAGAAAGAATACGAACAGCAGCGTTTTGGACCCGTTGAAGACGACAAATTTGTGATTGGGGAAGCCCAGCAAGACAGACATTACAATAGTCAAGACGCGACATAACAAGGGAGATAAGCAGGGTGGCCAAAGAGGAAGGGGTAAGGAAGGGGCGTACAGTACGAAGTTGTCTTAAAGTAAAGAAAGAGCGCTTAACCACAGAAGAAATATGCTCTTTAAAGGACAGGGAGGAATCCAGAGTTACACCCAAGTACCGCATAGAAGAAACAGTGGGTATAGGCGCAGAGGAAAATGTTGGGGAGAGGTTGGGTGGGGAAGAACCAAAGGTGAACCAGATAGCTGAAGTTTTTGCAAGGTTAATGTGCAGGAAGTTGGTCGAAAGCCAGGAGGCAACGGAAGAGAGACAGGAGTTAAAGGCAGTGATGTCAGGTGCAGCAGAGTCAGTGTGAAAGAGGAGAAAGATGTCGTCAGCGTAGAAGTGGGCAGAGACACCGTGCTGTTGAATAAGAAGAGCAAGGGGAGCCAGAAACACATTAAAGAGAAGGGGAGCAAGAACAGAACCTTGGGGAACACCACATGAAAGGGGGGTTGAAGGTGAAGACCCAGAACCAGTGTGAACCGAGAAGGAACGATTAGACAGGAAGGAGTGAAACCAACGGAGGACCCGGCCAGAGAGGCCGGCATCTTGAAGACGAGATAGGAGAGTGCGATGATCAACCAAGTCGAAAGCGGCGGAGAGGTCTAGTGAAACAGCAAGAGAGAGTAAACCACGGTCATGAGCAATGTTTTTTCTCATTTTCTCTCTACATCTGTTTTAACATACTGATCTTTCCCTTTTTGCTCTTTCCTCCATTTCTTTCTTTGTTTCTTTTTCAACCACTCAAATTTCACCCTTTCATCCTCAATCTCCACTTACTTTCCCAATACCCGGCCAATTGTAGATTTTCATCCCTCCCACACAAAATATCTTTTCCCCTCTCCATCCTCAACCCCAACCCCTTCTAGTTCTCCCCCAACATCAGCTCCATTCTAATTCCAGCCCCACCCAGCATCTGCTTCCTTCTAGTCCCATTCTCCCATCCCCTTGCATCAGCCCATTTTAACTCCAAGCTCCCCCCAGCCCATTTCCAATCCTAGCCCCCCCCCCACTGTCAGTCCATTTCTAGCCCCTCCATCAGCTCATTTCCAGTCCTAGCCCTCATAAGTCATTTCCAATTCCATCCTAGCCCCCCATCAGCCCATTTCCACTCCTAGCCCCCCTCATCAGCCATTTCCAGTTCTATTCTAGCCCCCATAGGCCCATTTCCAGTCCAGGTTCCCCCCATCAGCCCATTTCCAATCTTAGTCCCCTCCCCATCAGCTATTTCCAGTCCTATTCCAGCCCCCATCAGCCCATTTCCAATCTTAGTCCCCCCCATCAGCTATTTCCAGTCCTATTCCAGCCCCCATCAGCCCATTTCCAGTCCAAGCTCCCCACACCATCAGCCCATTTCCAGTCCTAGTCCCCCATCAGTCCATTTCCAATCCTAGGCCCCCCATCGGCCATTTCCTGTCCTATCATATACTGCCCCCCTCCCCGAAGAGCCCCGCGCCTATCTAAGCTGCTTCAGAGGTGAGCTGAGGAAGCCGCACGAGGACCCGGCTCACCTCTGCACAGCCGCCAACATGAAAAGTGCCGTTTTCATCATGCTGGCGGCTGTGTTACTGTGTTGCACAATGGACGGGCCAGCCCTACAAGTAAGGAATAAATTACCACAAACTAAAAATAGACATATGTAGACAAAAATGAAACTGAAACCCAAAGAAGCCAGACTCTGCATCAATGGCACAATCAAGGCTTAATTTTTAGGTGGGGCCTAGGCGGGGCCAGCCCAACCATTAGGCAAACTATGCTAACATTCAAAGCGGCTAAGGGGCTCACCTCTTCCTCTCTCTCCAACCTCATACAACCACTTGCACCAAACAGGCCACGAAGAACAGCAGAATTAAACACACTAGTTATCCCAAATGACACCACAAGATGCACTAGATCAACAGCCAACAGAGCCTTCCAATTCTGCGCCCCATCTCTATGGAACACCTTACCAGCACAAATCAGAGCAATACCTAATCTAAGTCAGTTCAGAAAGGCTTTAAAGCATTTCCTCTTCCTTAAATATCTCAATGACAGCTCCGAACATAACCCCCAGGTGAATAGCAGAAGTGGTCAAACAGATAGACCCCGCAACAGACCAACTTCACAATGTAAATAACAAGTTGTTCCATATACTATTGTACCACTGTTGTATATAGTTAACCAGGATATCCTTTATCAGATAACCCTGCATTGTATTTAGTTTCCCCTATTTTGCCAAGTTATACTTCCTGTTAAATGTAACGACCAGACATGTGTAAACTGTCGGATGTTTTCTGTTCAATGTAAACCGCGCTGATGTCTAATAGTGCGGTATATAAGAATTGTTAATAAATAAATAAAATAAATAAACTAGGTGATCACTAGGATTACAGCTTTTGGGGGGAGGGGGTGGCAAAGAACAGGGTATTCAAAGCTAAACAATAGATTCCGACAGCTGGGGATAGCATAAGGCTTAAGATTAGTCTAGGGTGCCAAAACCTTAAACGAACTCTGAGGCCAACCCTGGGCTTAGGATTAACCCCGGGGTTTCAAACACGCGGCCCGCGGGCCATGAGAGAGCTTTGTGTGGCCCACGACAGAGGGAAACAAAAAAAAAACCCTGGCTTCTGCTGCTGCCGCCGTGGCAGCAGCAGAATCAACTGTGAATTTAAAAAAAAAAAAACCTGGCTTCAGAATCAGCTGTCCCGTGGCCCCTTCCCCTCTGTCCGGAAGAGCCCTGAGTCTGTTCCATCAGCGGCGGGCTTTTCAAGCCGCGAAGAGAGTATTTCCTGCTAGCGCAAGAGGGGAATACTCTCTTCGCGGCTTGAAAAGCCTGCCGCTGATGGAGCAGACTCAGGGCTCTTCCGGACAGAGGGGAAGGGGCCACGGGACAGCTGATTCTGCTGCTGCCACGGCTGCAACAGCAGAAGCCAGTGTTTTTTTTTTAATTGACAGTGGATTCTGCCGCTGCCATGGTGGCAGCGGCAGCAGAAGCCAGGCGTTTTTTTAAATTTTATTTACTTGGGCTGATGGGGGAGAGGGGTTTAGGACTGGAAATGGGCTGATGGGCGTTAGGAAGGACTGGAGGTGGGCTGATAGGGGGGAGTTAGGACTGGTAATGAGCTATGGAGGGGCTAAGACTTAAATGGGGTAATGGGGGGTTAGGACTGGAAGTGGGCTAATGGCAGCGGGGGGGTTAGGACTGGTAATGGGCTATGGGGGGGCTAAGAATGAAAATGGGGTGATGGGAGGGTTAGGACTGGAAGTAGGCTGTTGGGAGGCTTAGGACTGGTAATGGGCTATGGGGGGGGCTAGAAATGGTAATGGACTGGGGGGTTGCTAGGACTGGAAATGGGCTTAGTGGGGGGGAGCTAGGACAGGAAATGGGCTGATGGTGGGGCTAGGATAGGACTGGAAATGGGCTGATGCGGGGACTAGAAGGGAGCTGATGTTGGGGGAGGATTAGAATGGGATGGGGCTGAGAGAGTGAAATGGAGAGGGGAAAATATTTTGTGTAGGAGGGAAGAAAAATCTAAAATTGGCCGGGTATTGGGAGAGTAAGTGGTGATTGAGGATGGAGGGGTAAAATTTGAGTGGATGAAATAGGAATGAGGAAGGAGCAAAAGGAGAAAGATTAGTATATTAAAGCAGATGTAGAGAGAGAATGGAAAAAAAACTAGAAGAGAGAAGAAAGGACAAATGGACAGCAGACGATGGAGAGTTAGCAGAAGACACGAAGAAAGTGGCTGGAACAATTGCAACTGAAAAAATGCATAAAAGGTAGAAAAATATCTATTTTGAATTTATTAACTGGAATATGTCAGCTCTGGGAAATGTGCATCATTAACGTCTGCGCTTTGTATGGTAACATTATGCAAATGAGGCCCCGCGTCTTATGCGGCCCGTGGGTTACTTTACAAGTCCTGATTGGGCCCTCAAAGCAATTTGAGTTTGAGACCCCTGGATTAACCTGTATGGCCCAAAGCAGTGTGACTGTTGACACTTCTTCCAATTATCTTCTCATTTGTCTGTTCTGCTGTTGCTGATTGAGTGGGCCTGATGCCAGAGTAAAGGGCCCTGGGCCACCCAGAGCCAACATTGGCTACACCACTGCATGCAGTACAACATCATGGAAATAGAAAGAAAGGCATATGCCCCTGTAACATGCAAATATAAAGACATAACATGTAACTTCCAAAAATTGGCATTCCAATCACTAAATTAAAAATAAAATTATTTTTTCTACCTTTGACAACTGGCCATTTTATTCTCTAATCATGTTGATCTCCATCTCTAGTTTCTGCTTTCCTCTGTCTTCTCCTAACTCGCTTTTTAGGGTCTCTGACTCATCTGCCACTTCCCTCCTCTCCTATCTTCTTCACTTCCTTACATCTCTGGCATTTATCTTTTCTTTTCATCTTTCTTCCATTTATTTCTCTCTCTTTCTCTCTATTAATTCAGATTTTGCTCCTCCTCCTTACCAACCAATTGTCATTCCCCCTTCAATACCATTTTTCAACTCTTAACACAGTTCTCTCCTTCCCCAGCCTCTTATTCCACTCAGCCTTTAATGTTCCCCTTTCTCTCTTCCTCCCTCCAAGTTCAGCATCTCTCCCCTTTCTCCTCCCTCTATCCAGTGCCTCAGCCTATTTTCTCACCCCACCCCACCATGTCCCTATTCCTGCCCCATGTTCAATATAGCCCTTTTCTTTCCATTCCTGTGTCCAGCATTTCCCCACACCCCATGTCCAGCATTAAACCTCTTCTTCCCCTTCTCCTTCCTCTCTAGAATTTCCTCCTATCTCTACTCTTTCTCTTCCCTAGTTCACCATCTTTCCTCTCTTCCTCCTCCTGTTTCCAGTATCTCTTCTCTCTCATTCTCCCCCAATTATCCAGAACCTCCACCCCCCCCCCCATCTACCCTATTTCCCCATGTTCAGCATCTGCCCTGTCTCCCCATCTGCCCTCCACACCCCCCCCCATGTCCAGCATCTGCCATTCATGACCCCATGTCCAGCATCTTCCCTTTCTCCCCCTCCCCTCCATTTCCTACATCTACTCTCCATGCCCCACCAAGTACAGCATCTACCCTTTTTCCCATCTCCCCTCCATGCCCCGCATCTACCCGCCACATCCCCATGTCCAGCATCTTCCCTCCACGCCCCCATGACCAGCATCTTCCCTTTCTCCCCAGCTCCTTTCAGTACCCCACATCTACCCTCCATGCCCCATGTCCAGCATCTACCCAGGGGCGGCCCAAGGGTTCTAGATGCCCTAGGCAGGCCCGATGTGCCACCCTCACTGCAGCACCTCGCCACCCCCAATATCCAGCCTCTCAACAGGGATTAATGGGCAGTAGAACAATCACCTCTTTGAAGCCGCCGGAGGCCTTTCAAGTGCATGCATGCACTTATGGCCTGCCTCTCCTGCCCCCTCCAATTTCCTGTCAAAGGGGGCAGGAGTGGCAGGATGCAAGTGCGTGCATGTGCACACTTTAAAGGCTGCTATGGCTTCCAAGAGGTGATCGCTGTGCCACCCATCAACCCTGGAGAGAGGCTGGATATTGAGGGCGGTGCAGCGATGGCATGAGGTGCAGTGGGGGCGACACATCAGGACTGTCTAGGATTGAACCACCCACCAGCGTCCTCCACCCTAGGTAGCCACTTAGTTCAGCTAGTGGATGGGCCGGCCCTGCATCTACCCATCTCCACCCCTGCACCACATCCACCCTCCATGCCCAGCATTTGCTATCTTTCCCCCATGTCCTGCATCTGCCCTTTCTTCCCTATACCCACCATGCCCAGTATCTACCCTTTTCCCCTATGTCCCTCTACCATGCCCAGTATTTGCCCTTTTTCTTCTTTCCCCCTATACCTAGCATCTACTCTTCATCTTTCTTGTAGCAACCTTCTGCCTACTGTCCCCCCTCATCCAATGGCCAACATCTGCCATCTGCTTCCCCCATGGCTATCATCTGCCCTCTCCTCCCAATCCAGCATCTTTCCCCTGCCCTCGCTGTTCATCATCTGTCCTGCTGCCTCCCCCCGTGTCCATCATCTACCTTCCACTTCCATGCTCCACACCCCTGCAGCTGATGCCCAATGTGGCCGCCCTCCCTTTCTGCCCCCAAACTGCCACTATTGCTGCTTCTCTCAAAAAGTGTCAGCTTGAAAAAAAAGCAAGCAAAAGCGGGGTGTCTTCCCAACTCCAGCATGCTTGTAAGTCTCTGCCTGTCCCGCCCCCTTCTGATGCGAGTATGTGTCAGAAGGGGGCGGGACCATTAGAGTCTTACAAGTGTGCTGAAGTAGGGAAAACCCCACATTTTTGCTTGCTTTTTTTTAAGCCACCGCTTGACATTGTAGCGGGGGGGTGATTGATGCCTCTGCTGCCACAGACCCAGGAAAAGCAATGGCAACAGCAGGTCAAGGGCATAGGGAGTTGGCTGCAGCTCGGCTGTTTTGGGGGCATTTTTTGCTGTCCCCAAAACTTTGCCACCTGAGGCGACCACCTCACTCTGCCTAATGATAGAGTCGCCCCTGCTTGGTGTGGTGCTGCATGAACCCCTATTTACTTCTCTAAATCCCCTCCTTAGTTCTCATTCACTGTTTCCATTTTTCCCCTTACCGGGATCTTTCTTTATGGCTTTCTCCCTACATTTCACTTCTCCAGAAATAGCGTACCGAAAACTGCTATTCCCCAGTCTCAGCATAGAAATAGCATAGAGAAAACTACCATCTACCACCTTGGTCCCTGGCACCTTAGAATACCAGACTTCCCTCCTGCTAGGTCCATAACTCAGTAGTTTTTTCTCATTCTAAAGAAGACAAGAAGACTCAAGACATCTTGGACCTGCATAATCTAAATATGTTCATAAAAAAAAGAAAAAAGTTCAACCATCCTGCCCCTATTGTATCAGAATGATTGGTTTAGCTCTCTGGATCTCAAAAATGCCTACACAGACATCATGATCCATACCCACCAATGGCAATTTCTAAGATTCACCTTTCTCAGCCAGAACTATCAGTACAGTGTACTACCCTTTTACCTGTTATCAGCATCCACAGTACTCATGTAGAGTTTTTCATTGTGACCACACATCTATGAAAAGGGGATCACTTCCTTTATGCATATCTAGATGACTAGCTAAGAGCAGGCCTCACACTGCAATATGTACAAGCAACCTTGCAAGAGACAGCTGCAAACCTACAGAACCTGGAGTTCCTCATCAACATAGAAAAATCTATGCTCATACCCACGTAGACCATAAAGTTTATTGGACCAGATCTAAACACACTGACTGCCAAGGTGTATCTTCCGTAGAACAGGCAATGTGTACCACTTACCCTGGTCCACAATCTCTGCTGGGCTCTTTCAACATCCACCAGAGAACATATGGCTGCCACAATTATGTTGTGCCATTGGCTAGATTGTACATGAGATCATTGCAGCAGCATCTCAAATCCCACTGGAATCAAAGCCATCAGTCACTGTGCGGACAGATTGTACTCACACCACTCATACCCTCAGCTGCAAGCTAATTCCAGCTCCTGCTTGAGGAGCTCAATTCGGTGGCAGACAACTTAAGTCAACAACTAGAACCTCACAAATGGTCCTTGGCTCCCATTGTTGCTGAGAGCATCTTCAAGCACTGGGAGCAGCCAACACGGGATTTGTCTGTCACCCAGGACAACCACAAATATCCAGCCTTGTGTTCCTTGCATCCAGCTCATAACTAGATGGTACACAATGTGCTCTCAATTCTGTGCAGCAAAGGCCTTCTATGTACTTTTTAACCATTTCCACTTCTGTCCAAAGTACTCCAGAAGATATTGCGGGACAAGGCTCACGTCATCCTGATGGCTCCTCATTGGCCACTTTTTATGCTCCAAAATTTAGGAGTTTAGTGAAATTTTGAGTAGAAAATTAAGATTTCAGTCCTATTTAATTTTCAAAGAGGCCAATTTAAGAGCATAACTCTCAAAGTTAGGAGCATGAATCCTTTGAATATCGAGTCCAGAGTTTCCCTTTGAACACGTGGGCTAGAGAGGTCCATTGTTACAAGCACACCTATGTGCACACTAAGTGGAAGGAAATTTTAAGTTTGGGGAAATTACTCAAGTAATCTTTGAGTTACCCGTACTCTGCCCCAGCTGTCAAGACTTACAAAATGGTGGCAGTAACCCCTAGTAGTAGTCTTGTGGTATTACATCTAAGAATCAATCCTTAATGGAGAGTAGGGGAAGCTGGCATGGGGTCTTTCCGAAATTTTCTTTCCTAAATTTGTGGTGCTGAAGAGGAATAGGCCAAGGCGCCTTCATGAAGCGGGATCTGAGCAATAAGGTACTTTGGTGGGAGGGGCGGGTAATCAGAGCAAGGGGTACTTTAGGGGGGGCAATCAGAGCAAAGAGGTACTCTGGAGGATATGATCAAAGCTAGGGGGTATTCTGGGAGAGGGATCAGAGCAGGGGAGATCATTGAACCCACTGCAATGGCTTTCTTCCTTCACTCTCTCAAGGCCGGGAGCAGGTAGCACATGTTCTCCAGCGCTATCTGACGAGTCAGGGGACTCGACTCCTGCATGCAGTATATGTTCATTATATGCTAAATGCAGGACAAATGCTGGCACACCCCCTGTATATACTGCTGAGGCTTTGCACTTACCGCACCTTAACTTTGTCTGTTAAGCTGTCATAACTGCAAACATTACTACATTTACCACATTTTAGTAAACATGCCCCATTGTCTTCACTCTGTCCATATCCTTTCAGAAGCGCCAAAGAAAGCTAAATAGCATTTTCTGTTTCTTCCATGTGTAATCTTCCCCTTTCCCACTCTCTTCCAAGACAAAGACACCGACAAATACACACACAGAGCGAAAGGAAAGAATTCCATGAAGCATGCTTGGTATGCTTTCCCCACTTGTTATGACTTGTTATGTTTATGACTGTAATACAACTAAATTTTATTCTTGTAACTTGATTCAAACTTTTTCAAGAGGGCTTTAGCGCTGTGCTCTAGCACAAGGTTTCCACATCAAGGCCTGCGTTTGGTTCACTTTACAAGGGGATAGAGAGTATATGCCTGCTATCATTCACAGACACAGGTAATGATCTATCTCCAGGAACAAGCAGGAATGAGTCTTCACATATGGGTACATCGGTACCGACGGAGCCTGCACGGGAATGCTCCCCAGCATCCAATCAGAAAGCTTTTGGGAGCATCCCTCGCGCCTGCGCACTGCCTTCCCGCCTTTCCAACTACCTCTCCTCATTTTTCGTTTTTCCACGGAGCCGGCACGACGTCCTCCTGTCACCGCAGAAAATGTTTTCCTTTAATTCTTATTCTCTGTTTTCTTGTGGTCGCGGCTGTTTTCCCGCTTACACCGGTACCGCCGGTGGGTTTTTTCTTTTCTTTTTCTCAAACTGAGGAAGAGTTTTCCCTCAGTTTCTGTCTTAAATTTTTAGGCCTATAGGCCTCTCCATCATCTTCTCCTAAGAAGTGTCTTAACTGCGGAAACACAGTTTTCTTTTTAGACTCCAATAACTGGTGTCTCACCTGTTTGGATCCTGACCCTTTTCCTCCAGAGCCATCAGGCTACAATCTTATGAGAAGACATTATTCATTTCGAGTTTCCCTCGATACCGAATTCCCTTCCAGTGTCAGGGCACCGACCAATTCTTCTCTACAGGATCAGGTAACCCAAAAACAGTCTGTTAAGACTAGCCAATCCTTGAGTGGTAGGTCTCATGCCAAGCATGATGACGGCTCCGGCCTTGCCCTCAAGACCCTATTGGCTTCAAAACCCCGGCAGGAGTCTTCGGGCTCCAAAGCCTTTCAGGGGTTTCAGGTTGTTCCTGGGGCTCACCCCTCACAGAACATACCTGAGCCATGCTCGGGGGTGGCATCCGCTTCGAGCGGTACCGATAACCCGGCATCAGCACTGGTGTTGAGTGATACGCTCTTCGCCAAGGATCGTCATCTGGCGTTCTCGGTACCTTCGGGACCGATCGATATGTTCCAGATTGACTTTCCAGTATCGGCAGCATCGCTGATACGACCACCGACGTCGGTACCCTCTAGACATGAATCGATAGACTCGCTTCCTTCGATGCAGAGTCTGGAATCGATATCTAGTCTGGAAGACTGGGTACCGAAGCGTCTTGGAACCGACACTTATCGATTCCGGATGTGCAGTACCGAGGATACTCACCAAGAGTTTTTGGTTGCCTCGGTACCGCTTGAGCAACCTCTGATGACTGCTTCGATGGCAGTATCGCTTTCGACTCCGGCACAGCCACCGGTACCGGTACCGATGCCGGTTCCAACAGTAACATCGGGACCAGCCCCTTCCATACCTTTTACTCCAGGATCGCTCCTTCCTATACCTAGTTTGGAGTCGATACCTGGCATGGACGATGCAGTACTGACTGTCTGAAGTCGTAACTGCCAGTACCAGTATCCATCTAGTGGGCCCTTTTTTCTGCACCGGACCAGTACTTCCTCCGGTGTCCAGGCTAACACTTCAACTTTAGCCTATCCAGGGATGGTTCCCATTGGAGATCCTTCTTTTCAGAAATTTCTCCTTGAGATGGCAACATTCCTTGCTATTCCTATCCCTGGCTATGATCCTACACATGACTCTTCTGCAAAAAAGGAAAATATAATGCTTCCTTTACATCATTCTTTGCAGGATCTTCTTCTGAGAACAATGTTCCCTCTAATTTTCTGTAGGCTGTGTGCGCATAAAATATCAGCTGTGCAGCTTTTGAAGGAAGGTTAAATTTTTGTGCGCCACATAACGACACTCGGCGTTATATACTTTAAAATTTGACTACACGTCAGAATACAGTATGTACACCACATTGATTGCACTAGAAAATATTGTAGAACTTGTGAAAACCGTAAATACACAAGAACTTTTAAATTTTAAGACATCTGTGTTGTTTTCTATCAGAATCAGAACCATAATTTTTGTGCGCTCTGTTGTAAAGTATGTGCGCTCGCTCGGTGAGGTGTGTGCGCGCGCACATGCGCACAGCTTAGAGGGAACAGTGGTCAGGACTCCCTCTGCCTCAGCGTAGGCAGAGACTTGTGGTAGAGCTTTCCCACTCTCTTGCTAGGGTAGGTGGTTCTCCCCCTGGAACCTTCCCTATGTCCTCTGTGGCTACTGTGCTGAGTATGGTGGCTTCCTTTGTACTTTCTCTGGTTGTCTTTATAGCGGTTCCTTTCTCTGCTGCTCCTTTTGGCTACAGGGCTGTTCCCTCTGTACCTTCTGGAACCTGGACTGGAACCTGAGCTGCAACTCCCACTTAGGCCTGGACTGCAACTCCGACAGCAACTGCCACTGCCACTGCAACTGTGTTTCCAACCATGCTTCTCACCATGCTTCCAACCAGCTCTCGAACCAGCTCTCCAACCAACTCTTGAACCAGCCCTCCAACCAACTCTTGAACCAGCCCTCCAACCAACTCTATCTCTAGTGTTTGTTTGCTCCCTTTCAAACACTAAGCAGGGCAACTCCCTTCCTGGCTCCGCCCTTCTGTACCTCCCACTCCTATCTGTGACTGACCTGGAGTGTGGGCATGGCTTACAGCTAGGTCTGCACTCTAGGTTTCTCTCCAGGCTTCTGCTGTGGACTATGTGATCCTGTGTACCCATCCCCCGCAAAGAGGAAAAATTCTTCTTCTCTTCACTTTTTCCTAGCTGGGCTGCACTCTCCTTACCACAATACACAAGAGGGAGCATAAGGAATTAAGACATTAAAAAGCTGAGCAAGTAGATGTGAATGCATTGCTTCAAAGGTCAGATTAGAACTTTATTCTCTATAGCTTGTCATGATGCGGGCACTAATAAAGCTGATTTTATGAAAAGAAATCCTGATTTAGAGGAACTAGAGGTGCAGTTACCTCCTGGCACACATAGAGGGAGCGGGAGCAGACATACTGATCCTAGTGAATCTAATCACAGTAATGACCTGCAGCTGACAGAGAACCAGGAAGTCAGTAACAAAGGTTCTCTTTATAAACCAGAGCAGAACGCTCTTGGAGGGCAGCAGGAGGAGAAGGAGAGGCAAAGGGAGGAGGAGAACCGAAAGACACAGCAATGGAGATGGCAGCAGTTGCAAAGAAAGCCATGGACAAATAAGCAGTGGGAACAACAGCAGGAGCTGAGAAAGGAAGGAACTGGAGCTGAACTAGAAGCTGAACCAACAGTAAAGCCTAGAAGCTATCAGAGGTACAAACCTGTTTGCTGTGAAAGAGGCCAAGCTGGAAGTTGGAACAGAAACAGACCACACGAGGTGGGAAGCCATAGAATCCAAACTAAGCCAATTGGGCAAGGAGAGTTTGGTAGAAGGTGCTCCAAGGTAAGAGGCGGTGCCACGCCTAGTTCTTTTACTCTGCCTGTTTATGATACAAGGAGAAGGAAGCTAAGAACCAGAGGGGAAGGTTCTGTAAGGAGTTTATCTCCAGAAAAGCACTGCTCAGTTTTACCCAGTCAGAAGGAAAAACAGTTGTATAAACAACAGAGGTTTTTACTCCATGAGCCAAGGTTTGAAACGGTAAGGTTTAACCCTAAGCACTGCACTGCTGGAAGCCGCCCACAAAGAAAGCTTCTCTCTAAAAACAACCTGAATAAAGATTGGTATTCTAATTTACCACCAGCCGTAAGAGTTCCTGCTTACCTAAAGCAAAACTCCCATGCTGAAGATTGTCAAGCTAACATAGACAGGGATAGTGAAACCCCTTTGACCCAAAATGAGGAAGAGGATATGATGGAGGTAGATTTCCCCCATACTATTCCCTCATCTTTGCCGGAGGACATGGAGTGCGATTGGTGCACGGCCTACGCTCCCAAGTGTGCCTGCTGTAACGAAGAATGAATGTAAATATACTTTTGGTTGTTTATTGTGAAGAATATTACCTTTAAGAAAAACCTGCTATAAACTGTGAAGTAACAGTTTCTCAAGCCAGAGAGCCTTGGCACCTTTTGAAACAAAGGACTATTTTGTTAAGCAACGTATCTCTAATCTGAACCCATGCATTATAACGGGGAATAAAGCCTTTTATTACCCTTCACTCAGGTCTTATTGTTCTTTATAGCGCTACATAGTGGCGCGCAATCTTTGTGTCACGACACCTTGTGGCAAGCTCAAGCAACCAATGGCTGTCTTTAAGTGGAAGGCTAATATGATCTGTAGGTTTGGCAAAATTTACTAAACGAATGGCGGTGTTTTGTATGAGTTGTAAGAGCAAGCTGACACAGTTCATTGTAGACAGCATTACAGTAGTCTAAACGGCATAACAGCAGCATTGATGAGAATGAAAATAGCGTCCTTGTCCAGTAGTGATCTCATAGATCGAATCCATATTCTACAGGGTGGGCATATATCCACTGAAGAACTCTTCATTGGCTTGGACTGCTCTACGGAGGGAATATATGTTCCTCTAATGATACCAAACCCTATATCATGGAGAATATTAACTTTAAATGCAGGTTTGTTTCATTTTGAAAAAATGTAGCACTATTATTTATTTATTTATTTATTTAACAGTTCTTCTATACCGCTCTATTTTAGATCAGAGCGGTTTACATTTAACATCAACTATACAACACAAGGAACTTTGAGTTGTATTTACAATAAACAGGGAGATCAACTTGGAAGTAACTGGGGGAAACTATGTACAATTCTTAACTCTATACATTGATTCTTGGTAAGAGTTTCAATCCTGCTAATATTTTCAGACTGCTAGGTACCTATATAAGAATGTCATACTGGGTCAGACCAAAGAACCGTCAAGCCCAACATTCCATTTCCAATAATAGCCAGTCCAGGTCACAAGTACCCTGCAGGATCCCAAAGAATAGATCCATTCTTTGTTACCTATCCCTGGGCTTAAGCAGTGATTTTCTCAAATCTATCCCCTTACCCAAAATGTTGCCCATTTTCTAATAAATTTAAAGCCGTGTCCCCTGAACCATCATTTCATCCACACATTGAGACTTCAGAGTCTGCCAACCAGTGATGGGATTCAAATCCTCATAGGAACTGGTTCAGTCCATGGTAGGAAGCAGACAGATCACACCGGTTTGCATGAACCAGCATTTCCCGTGTTCACTGAACTGGACCCTACAGACTGTTTTACTGTCGGAAATGCACCGGGGGCTTTCAAAACACCTGATAATATTTGGATGGCATCAGGGGCTTCTTCCAATGCTGCGATCTCCCTGATGCCATCCAAATAATGTCAAGTTTTTTTGAAACCCGACAGTGCCAATCCAGCAGCGGTGAAATAGCCTGTAGGACCAGGTCGGTGAATGCGAGAAACGCTAGGAACCGGTTCGTATGAACCGGTGCAAACCGGCTGGATTCCACCACTGCTGCCGACCTCCGAGTCCTGCACATGGAGCAGGAAGCATTTCTGAGAATGCTACCCTGGAAGTTCTGGATTTCAACTTCCTACCGAAAAATCCTTAAATACATTCCTCAAAATATTACTGTCAGCGATTTGGGTCTACTTCTCTTCTTGTCAAGTTTTACTCCTCGTTCTCCTTTTTTTCTCCAAAGAAGTCTTTACAGTCTTAATGTTCTAGGACCAGAGCATTCAAAGCAAAACCTCAGATTTTGACAGCCAGAGGGAGTGTAATGCTTAAGGTTTGCCTAGGACACCAGCACCTTGAACCAACTCTGGGACCAGCTCTGGCTTTCCAGTGTCGTTGGGTTGATCAATTTGATAGGTCTGGGGGGACTTTTGAACAAAGGTCTAAATCAGTCTCAAACTGTGTGTCAATGAGGGCAAGGATATTATAGTGGAACTAAGAAACTAAGCCAGGCTGTCACTGAGGCATGTGCTATAAAAGATAAAATTCCATGGAAGGATGACAATTTGATATAAGACTGGGAGAAATTCATATGCGTTGGTTCCTATATTAAAACTATCAAAAGATCAGGATTTAGAAATACATACAATATAGTCAAACTCTACACTGAATAGGTAGTGAAATTTCCCCTTTGGGCACCTGAGTATCTCCACAGACTGCCTTGGCACTCTCCAGTTACTGACGGGACAGTCTGCGGACAGAGCTAGGACAGTGGGGCCACTATACAGATAATTGCAGCACATACCCAGATCGTGGTGATTTTCAGCCACTATCCCGATAAGTCAGGCTGTAGGAAAAGATGGTCTGCTACCCAGAAAGGGGCACCACTATCCCGCCACTGTCACTGGATATCCCGTGGATCTTTAAAAGCCATGGATGACCATCATAGTGTTTAATATCTGGGCTTTGAACATTGGCCGCTTGGCTTTTCTTTTTGTTAAATATCAATATAGTGGAGGGAGTTTGTATTGCTTTTGTTGAGACAATACCAGATCTGGATATTTGTTGATATGGTGGTAAGTATGGGAAAATGTCTTTTCTATGCTTTGTATCCATGTCGTGGTGTATGTCCTAGGGGAACTGGAGGGTCGGACAGACTATTCCACCTGGGAGTTGGAATAAATGCTGACCACACCCCCTCCTCCCCCCCCCCCCCCGCTGATTCAGATGGCCAGGCCCTCAATGGGTACACTGAGGTAGCAGGTGGGCCCTGATGCCCGATCGGGGCACTGGCTGCCACCATTGGACTCGTGAGGTGGGGAATCGGGGTCCCATGGGGCAGCAGACATACAGTGCAGTGGGCAGGATGTCCCTGTGGAGATGCTGGGGCAGCCAGGCCATCTTCCTGAAGCTGATCCTGCACCCACTGAAGCATCTTGCTCCTGTGGTTCAGAATTGGATGCTGATGGCCCAGCTGTGCCCCATAGAGGATCAGGCTCCACACCTAATAGATCTGGGATCTATCGCATTTGTTTTATTTCAA
Source organism: Ichthyophis bannanicus (assembly GCA_033557465.1). Taxonomy (NCBI): domain Eukaryota; kingdom Metazoa; phylum Chordata; class Amphibia; order Gymnophiona; family Ichthyophiidae; genus Ichthyophis; species Ichthyophis bannanicus. The sequence continues at coordinate 57,461,182 of CM066051.1, read as the reverse complement.
ACATGAGTAGGCATTTAAAATTAACGTATTGTTGAATCGATAGCCAGTGTAGTTTGTTCAGTGTGGAGACGACATGATCATATAACAAACGAGCTGTCATATTCTGTGCCTATAGTAGGGAGTGCAATAGTTGTTTAGGGAGCCTCATATAAATGCCATTACAGTAGTCTAATATTGATGGTACCAGGGTCTGTAGTACAACCCCGAATGTGTCTTGAGTTAATACAAACTTTAACCAACATCCTTAACCTAAAGAGGACCTGATGCCTCTGATTTCATTTCTTGGAACTTGATGATCTTCTCCCTTTCCATAAGCTACACAAAATAATCATTTTTTACTGATGTCTCTATTATTAAAGCCACTCTTGAGGCTTTTTCCTTTATTGCTATCCAGTTATAATTGATTTTCACTTCCTATTCAGCGTGATTGTTTTAGTAATGCAGTAATGTTGCAATTAGCATCGTGTGTTAAAAATATTCTATTACGCTGTATATGATTTATATAAAGAATATTAATATAAAGGAAGAAGTTGTCAATAGGAGCTGGAGAGGGTTGTGTTTAGTGGACTGAATTATCACCTCCCCTGAAACCAAAAAAAAGGGATTTGCTGCCCCCTATGTCTTATAATATTGAGCCTTAGCATTGATAGTTCTACAATTGATGCACAAACACATTTTTATCTGACAGATGATGGATTCATGCAGAGAATGTGCAATGGTCAGCAGAGAGAGGAGTGGAAATACAAATATCCTTCAGGCGACAGTCCAGATCTTTATGCTGAGTGGGAAAGAAGAGGCAGAAGGGAAACATCTCTGGAGAGGATCCAGAAAGGAAAGAGACCAAACACATACACTGAACATGAAATCCATTCCAAACACTGGACAAAGCTTGTACAAACTCTGGGACCTAATGAAAGAGAGAGACTTTTCAAATGTCCTACCTGCTGGAAGAGCTTCCTTACAAAATCACATTTAATTGAACACCAAAGCAGAACTGAATGTGGGGAAAAGTTCATTGATATGTCAAATCACAGTGTTCTCCAACAAGTTCACGAGAGAGGAGATACGTTTAAATGTAATGAATGTGAAAAAAGATTCACCAGAAAAGGACATCTTAAAGAACACAAGAGAATTCATAAAGGGGAAAAAACATTCGTATGTAATGAATGTGAGAAAAGGTTTACAAGGAAGTCAAGCCTTGTAGTGCATAAAAAACTTCACACAGGCGATAAACCCTTTAAATGTAATGAGTGTGAAAAATCTTTTACACAAAGGTCACATCTTTCACTTCATAAAAGACTTCATGCAGGAGAGAAACCATTTACATGTAAGGAATGTGATAAATGTTTCTCCAAGCGATCACAGCTTTACCATCATAAAAGAATTTATGCAGTAAAAAAATCTTTACAATATACTGTACATGACCAAAGATTCAATGAGGAAACTGATCTATGGGAGCAGCAAAGTACCAATATAAAAGAAACTGGTTTCAGTATACTGAGTGTAACATAATGGTCACATCAAAAATAAAGTACTCTGAGACAGAGAAGGGGAGAAACATTTAATATATAATTATTTAGAAAAAAGTCTCCTGTTAATATATTGTCCACTTACAGCATGTGGAGGGTACTTTTATCAGCAAAACATGTAGAGGAACAAATTCACTAGTTCAAAGAAGAGGAAAACAGAGAGCGGAGAACAGACCAGGCCAAGACATCCAACATATAGGTGGATAAATTATTAATGACCCGACACAACAGTATTTCGGGTAATTGCCTGTGTCAGGGATCATAAATACATTCACTTGGTCATACAAAAAACAAGTGTATCAACATAGGAAGTGCTGGTGATCAGTGGTTTCTATGTGGATACCTGTGCTTTCTTTAATACACTTCTTGTTTCTTTTTGGAAGAGGTTACAAGCTTGTATGACCTATTGAATGTATTTAAGACCTCTGACACAGGCAATTAGCTGAAACATGGCTGTGTTGGATTGCTAATAGAAGGTATTTTTATAACAGGTAATCTAGGCTGGAGGGCCAAAAGGGTGCCTATTTTGAAGCTATTTTATAGGCCAGACGTGTGTCATTATAAAACAGTATTACAAAAGCATCCCAAATAGTAGCTAAAAGGCAACTATGAACATTGACAGCAGCTTGGGAGCCGGTGTAAATGTGAAGTATGTATGTAGGTGTGTGTTTTATAATCTATGTGTGCACTTACTTACTCTGTCATGCTCTGCCCAAATTACCCCCCATATACGTTTCTTCCTGTCACCACTTGTATTTTTTCACCTGGAGTAATATAAAAGGCCTTTTATGCACATACAACAGGACTTACGTCTACAAAACATCTTTCTAAAATTATCCCCTTAAAGTTCAAATAAGAGAAAAGCTTTCGTATGGAACTACTATGTATAATGTTTTGCTTGGATAAAACAATTTAAAATTGCCCTCTCAGTTCATTCATAACACAGGTACACTACCAAAAAACTGCCTCCAGTTTTGCAACTGATTCCTATAGATTTTGGGGTGCTGAATCCAGGAAAAATAGCCAAAATGTTCCATCATGTCACGTTTTCTTGCAAAATTAGATTTCTTACCCATATAAGGAATGTTCACATAATTTCTTTTTAGCCGACTGCAGTTTATTTTCTTGGCCCAAAATAGAGGTTGTAATGGTTAACTAACTAGAAACACTCCCTCATGATATTTTAGAGTGTTTTGTATTCATTTTATACATTAACAGGACAATTGGGAGGCGGGGGCTAAATCCAGTACTCGCGCTGGCGCATGTTCTTTCCTGTTCGCCTCGCCTCGCCTCGTTCGCTCGCTCGCTCAAACACGGTGGTTGCGACATGAACGTTCCTGTCAAATTTCAGTTTCTTGCAAGTTCATTATTACCTTTTGTTTGCTCAGTCGTAATCCAGCTTTATTCCGAAGTGGTTCACTACAGTTGTAGTTTGCAGTGCTGTGTATTTGTGATGGCTCACAGAGCCAGAGGTTGCGTCAACTCTCCGGACAGTTTTTGTTTTATTTGTGGGGAATATACCGTGAAAAAGCGGCAGAGGAACATTTCTGTATTTATTAAAGTATATTTCGCCTATTTCGGTTTGAAGTTAGGCAATCAAGACAAACCGTGGGCTCCTCACAAAGTGTGCAAGACATGTGAGGAAGATCTACGCTTATGGATGAAAGGTAAAAAACAAGCATTTCGTTTCGGAATACCTATGATGTGGCGTGAACAAAGAGACCACAGCAGTGACTGCTATTTTTGCTCTTGCATTGTGAAGGGATACAACTTAAAAAATAAGAACGTAATAAGTTACCCCAACCTTCCCTCAGCAATTAGGCCTATGCCTCATAGCAACGAAGTACCTGTGCCTGAACCACCAAAATCTTTGGATCATATTTGTGTGGACGGTTCTGATCATGATGAGACTCATCAGATGGCTTTTCCCGATGAGTCCAGTACTTCCGAGTTTGAAACTGAACCAGATCCGAAACCTGAACTTTTCTCTCAAGCTGAATTGAATGATTTAGTCCGGGATTTAGGACTCCCAAAAGATGCTGCCCAACTGCTAGGTTCTCGGCTTAAACAGAAAAATCTATTGTCACCAGGAACAACTTTTTATTGGTACCGCAACCGCGAGACACAATTTTTGAAGTATTTCAGCAAAGAGGAAGATTTGGTATTTTGCAACGATATATACGGAGTGATGGAAAAGTTTAAACTCAAGTATGATCCTGCTGAATGGCGGCTGTTCATTGATTCGTCAAAAGACAGCATAAAAGGTGTTCTTCATAATGGCAACACATTCACTTCAGTTCCTATTGCTCACTCTGTTATTCTCCAAGAAAAATACGAGAATTTGGCCCTGATTCTTCAGAAGATTCGTTATGATGAGCATAAGTGGATGATTTGTGGAGACTTTAAAATTCTATCCATGCTATTAGGGCAGCAATCCGGTTTCACCAAATATCCCTGCTTTGCTTGTGGGATAGCCGGGCCCGCGACCTACACTGGGGGGGAAAAAAGACTGGCCAATTCGGGAGTATTTGAGACCCAGTGAGAAAAATGTTCTTCATGAGAGCTTGGTACCTCATGATAAAATTCTATTACCACCTCTCCACATTAAGTTGGGTCTCATTAAGCAATTCATCAAGTCCCTTCCAAAAGATGGTGAGTGCTTTCGGTACCTTTGCTCAAAGTTCCCCCGACTTTCTGAAGCAAAGCTAAAGGAAGGAGTGTTTGTTGGCCCTGATATAAGGAAACTCATTTCAGATGGAGCATTCGCTGAAACGATGTCTGAGAAGGAAAAAGAAGCCTGGGATTCCTTCAAGGATGTTGTTCTCAAATTCTTGGGGAACAGGCGGGATGAGAACTATAAGGATATTGTTGCCAGGATGCTCAATGCCTTCAAAGAACAAGGCTGTAACAGGAGCCTGAAAGTCCATTTCTTGCACTCCCATGTGAACTACTTTCCCGAAAACCTGGGAGCGTACAGAAGAACAAGGTGAAAGGTTTCACCAGGACATCAAGGACACAGAGAGAAGGTACCAAAGAAGATGGAACACCACTATGATGGCTGATTTCTGCTGGTTGCTGCTGCGGGAAACCCCAGATGAAAAATACGCCAAGCAGCGCACCAAGCGAAGCATTCGGGGGAAGAAGAAACGGGCCCACCAGGAGATTGATTGACCCAAGAATGACTTTAAAATCTAAACTGTGTTGACAAATATCGTGTTTTTACTAAACTTTGAAATAAAAATTTGCTAGTTATTTTCACACCATCGGGTGTTTGTCTTCATGTATTGCAATGGTGCGGTTTGCGTTTTCTATTCTTACATACATACCTGTACAACATTTTTTGCACATTTCTTTGCTTTGCTTTGTGTCTAACCTCGCTCTTATATGCTCAATGTTTGTGCACATGGATGTGGCTGTTTTAATTGCAGACAATTTTGCTACCATCACAGTGTGTTTTGTTGACATTACTCTATTCTTATGTGCTGCCTTGTTACAATTTTCTTTATTCTTATTTGAATAACTACTAAACAATTAGTATAAAGAATTCATCCAAGAAACTTTTATCTCGATCGCACTCAATCTGAAACGTTCACCTCAAACTGCTAACCCAATGTAGCAAAAAATCTGTACGTGATGGAGCAAATTGGTTACCAGATTTGGGTTCAGCGCACCAAAAAACGTAAAAATCAATCGAAACATTAGAGGCAGTTTAAAAAAAATTTTTTTTAGTGTACCTGTGTAATTAATAAGCGCAACAAAATGTTTGGTGAAAAAAAAACACGATTTTCTGATTCTTGAGACGATCAATGAGAGAAACCATTCCTGCCTACTGAATGTTAAACTAAGGAGTCCCTGCATTATGAAGCTTTGTAAAGCAGGCTCCTCTTTTTCCTCTTCTGCCACTCCTTCTCATCCCCCTCCATCTCAACTTGCCTCTTGTTTCAGCAACAAGGTTTCCTCCCTGAGAGCATCCCTACCCTCCTGTCCTGCCCCCATTGCTTCTCCGCCCCCTGTTCCCTCCCCCCTCCCATCTCCTGACTCTCTCACATCTGGGCCTCATTTGATCTGATCACTGCTCCTGAACCTTTTCATCTCATATCCTCCTCTAAGAAAACGTCCTGTCCCCTTGACCCCATTCCTTCTTCCTGGCTGCTGACCCCATCTTTAGGTTTTCTTCCCTTCATCCTCACCATGTTTAACTCCAGTCTTTCTACTGGGACTTTCCCCAAATCCTGGAAACATGCTTTGATACGCCCTATCCTTACAAACCCCTCACTTGATCCTCTGGTCCCCGCCCACTATTGCCCTGTCTCTAATCTTCCTTTCCTATCTAAACTCTTGGAGAAATTTGTCTTTGCACAGCTTTCCCGTCACCTTGATTCCACTAACTTCCTTCACCCCCGTCAGTCTGGGTTTCGTCAGGGTCACAGCGTTGTAACTGTTCTCTTGGCCTTCACAAATGCACTGCATGTAGCACGTGATCGAGGTGACGTTTCAGTGGCGGTTGCTTTAGATCTCTCAGCTGCTTTCGACTTGGTAGATCACTCTCTTCTTCTTCTCCGCCTGCGGGATGCAGGTCTTTGTAGCACTGTGCTTCACTGGTTCCACTCTTTTCTCTCTTCTCTATCTTGTGCGGTTCTTTCATCTTCTCCTTCCTCTCCCCCTTCTGACCCCCACGTTCTTCCCTGTGGGGTCCCTCAGGGTTCTGTTCTTGCCCCTCTCCTCTTTAACCTTTTCTTGACTCCCCTTGTGTCCCTGATTCAGCAGTTTGGTGTGTCTACTTTTTTCTATGCGGACGATACTCTTTTGCTCCATCATACTTCTCCTTCCTGCCCCGATCTCTCTGTACTAGACTCCTGCCTTTCAGCTGTAGCAGACTGGCTGACACTCAACTGCCTTCACCTGAATCTTGCCGAAACGGTTGCTCTCTGGTTTACTCACGGTGGCTCTCCCCCCTCACTGGCCCCTTCTTTCTCTGGCTCCCCTGTACCCTTGGTCTCCACTTTCCGGTACCTTGGTGTGCACTTTGACTCCAATTTGTCTTTTCACTTCCACATTTCTCACGTCACCAAAACATCCTTTTTCCTCCGCCAGATTCGTTCTTTTCGTCATTTTCTTTCCCCTTCAGCCCTTGTTACCTTGGTTCTGTCCTTAATTATGTCTCGAGTAGACTTTGCCAATTCTTTATTTCTTGGTCTCCCAAAATATCAGCTTACCGCCTACAACGGATTCAGAATACTGCTGCACGCCTGGTAACATGGTTCCTCCCCTCAGGATCACATTACTCCCCTGCTTTTTCACCTCCACTGGCTGCCTATCCCTTTCAGGGCCACTTTCAAACTACTGCTCCTGACTCATAAAGCCTTCCACACTAGCACTCCCCAATACCTAACAGATCTCCTCTTCTTTCACTCTCCTAAACACACTCCCCGCTCTTTTCACCTCAACTGCCTCACCCTCCCTTCCCCTTCTCGCGCTCACCTACAGTCTACCTGCTCCTCTGCCTTTTTTTTTGCTGCTCCTGCACTTTGGAATACCCTTCCCCCCTCCCTCCGTCTGGACCCTCAAACAACAGCTAAAAACCCATTTGTTTTCCCTAGCTTTCAACCTTCCATCCCCTTTTGTGTGATTAATTCTCTTCCCTGCCTCCTGTTCTTTCCTAAGATTACCTTTTGTCTACGTCTTGTCTTGTTCTCCTGATTTTTCTGCTGTCCTGTCAAATATTGTATTTCTTTTCCTTTTCACTGGCCTTAGCCTGCTTTTATTGAATTTTTAATTGTACACCGCTTTGGTTCTTGTGAAAGGTGGTTTTTATCAAATACAATAAAACATAAACATAAAACAAACATATGAGAATTCACACTGGATAGAAGCCTGTTAAAATGTGAAAAGTGCTGTCTACTAAGTTAAGTCTTAAACTGCATAACAAGTTTATAAGTCAAAGAAACTTTGGCAATATGGATCTCTGCAAGTAAGGTGGCAGCAGAGGGCTCAACCAGGTATATCAGCAGGTGAATGCTGGTGCCATATGCAGGGCTGCAAGGAATTTGACTTCCTGCCATTGCAAGGCGGAGATGGGTTTAGAGGTAGGATATTGCCAGCAGCTGCAGTTGAAAGGCAGCAGAAGGCGGCGGCTAGGAGGTGGTAGGCTTGGTGTTCTTTTTTTCTTATTTATTCTATTTATTTGTTTAAAATATTTCTTAACCATCAAACCACAAAGTGGGTTACAATAAACATATACAATTCAATATACATATCAAAAGAAGACAATTTTATGAGTGAAATGCTAGAATAAATAATTTTTCAATTTCCTACTAAATTCCAGTAAATCAGCAACTATCCTGATCTCGCTAGAAAGTGAATTCCATAGCTGGGGGCACTAAATGGAAAAGTCTGCCTACTTAACATTGACCTTATCCCCCTGGTCACTGGTGGAAGCACCAAGGAATTCTGTACACACTGCCTCACTGGTTGAATGGATCTATAAAAGTGAATTAATGAATTCAAACTTTCTGATGATTAATTTATGTTTAATCTTAAAAACTGTTAATAAAATCTTAAATCAAATTTGAAGTTCAATTGGGAACCAGCGCAGAAGAATCTATACTGCTACATTTTGCACATTCGAATTGATGATTTAGGTAAACCAACATAAGTCATGCTACAGTAATCATAACAAGGAAAAATCAATGCTTGAAAAACAGTCATGAAATGTTGCAATACTGAACCCAGCCAATGCAAGGCATGCATCTTGTAAAAAGCTGATTTAAACACGTAATTGATTTCTGGACATATACACAATTGATGATCTAATGTTATCCTTCACTGCTGTATTTTTGACTTTATAGTTGTCAATATATAATTCAGTTTACCTGATCAATACATACAGAACCTGTATCATTTCATTTATTAAAATTTGACATGCCACTTTTAGAGTGCATATCAAAGCAGTTTACAAAAATGTAGAAAATCAATACAAACAGAGAACAGGAAAAGAACACCAATAAAAATAAAGGAAAGTGAAGGTAGGACACATAGACAGGGGCAGATAGGAGAAGGAAAGATGGAGGGGGAAGGGGGGGACACAGAAGGTGAGATAAAGGCCTAGAGCAGACGGGGGAAGGAAATACAAGCAATCAAGAGGAAAGGTCATAGGCTATACGGAATCGGTGGGCTTTTAATTGTGCTTTAAATCTGTGGAATGAGAGTTAAGAATGAAGATTGGAAGGAAGATTGTTCTAAAGGGAGGGACCGAGAAAAGAATGCAGAGCAATGGGTGGATTCGAGGTGAGCCTGTAAGGGGGAGGGTAGGCAAAGTCAGTTCATAAGAATGGATCAAAGACAGCAGTGTGGTGTATAAAGAAAAGTTATATTAGAGAGATTTTGTTGGGTCCAGTGTGTAAATCCGTATGTATTATGGCGAGAATCTTGACTTGTATGCGGCAGTGAATGGGGAGCCGGTGCAGATGGATGAGGAGTGAAGTGACATGGTCTGATCGAGACGTGAAGAAAGGCAGTTTAGCGGCAGTATTCTGGATTAGTTAAAGACATTTGAGCTCATTAGGGGAGAACAGAATTGCAATAGTCCAGGCAAGATAAGATGAGGGAGACTAGCAGTGTGATTAGGGCAGAGGTAGGAAGGATAAATCAGACGGCTCTAATGCATCATAAATAAAAGGAGGAATGTTGGATGACAGAATTTGTGTGTTGGTGAAAGGATAAAGAGGAGTCTAGAATGACCACAAGGTAGCAGAAAGAGGAAGCTGAAGTGCCGTTGAGAAGGGGGGAGACCGAGGGGGCAGACAGTGAACTGGAGAGCCAAGTAGCTGTGGTTTTTGAACATAGCCAAAACTGAGCTTCTTATTTTTCCCCCTAAAAACTTACCTCCCCCCCTCCTCAATCTCAATCTCACTCTACTACTCCCTGTTTTCTCGGCTCGCAACCTTGGGATCATTTTTGACTCCTCCCTCTCTCTTTCTCCACACACATTCAACTAATAGTTAAAACCTGTTGCTTCTTTCTTTATAACATCAAAAATATTTGCACTTTCCTTTCTAAACATACTACTAAGAAACGTATCTACTCTTTAGTGCCACTGGGACCAGCTGGTGCTCTCACCAGTCCAAAAACATGCTTTAGTCCCTGAAAGAAAAATGAAAAATAATCGGTCTAAAATAAGAATAAACTAAAATCAGTATGCATGTCACTGCAAATCCAAATGAAATACAGTACACTATTGACTATTGAAAATTTTGCAAAACGTAATTCAGGAGGTTAGACTGTGCAAAGCACACTATTCAGTGCCCAGTGGCTACTGAAGGTCTCCCTGAACCAGTGGGCACATTGACATAATGCTCTACTCATGTATGGGAGTGACAATCGTCCAAGGTAGTCTTCTTATCTAAGTGCTGCCTCTTGGTCCTGTATATAGCCATCTTTGTAAAAGCCAGGAAGAGGTTGACCAGGAGATCCCTAACTCTGAGTGCCAGGACCCTAGCCATGGCATACTCATGGCAGCAGATCCTTTTAAATATACAAGAGGGCTGTAGCCTAGCAAAAACACCCCAGACATGAAAAATAGACTGTCTTCCTAAAGAAGGATGGGAGGAGGAAGAGGAGTTTATGAACCTAGCAAAAAGCTCACCTGTACCTACAGCACCAGGCAGGATTTTCCAGCTCAAGTCTCCAGTGGATCTCAAGATCAACTGCGATTGGAAGAATACCTAGCAGGGGGTGCTTGCCCTCAGATATCAGGAGAACATCCTACCAGATGGTGTCTAGATGGGAGTTGACCGTGAGGAATGCAGGATGTGAAGCACAAGCAAGTTAATCTAATACTCGGCACAGTGCAGAATTGTGCTGGGATATAATCCAACAACCTCAAGGGGTTGTCAGAGTGGGCAGGCTGAGAAGGTTTAAGGGTCATGGGCCTAATTAGCAGATTCAGAGGCCTGAGAGTCAGTGATGGTGGGGACTTTCAGTCTGCAGAACCCTCTTGATGAAGGTATGTTGGTCAGATGAAACTGTGCGTTTGCTCTCCTGGAGTAGGTGATGTGAATCATGAGGGGTCTGCAGTCCCTTGAGATGTGCCAGGGCCTCTGATGTTACCCAGTCATGATGATTATAGTCCAGGCGATGACTGATTAACAAATAACTGGTGCAGAGGAACTCGAGTATGCTCACAACTAGACAAGGACTGTAGAGAAGAGGCTTGGATAGAAAATCCACTCTCAATGCTGCCGGGATTATCACTGGACACAGAGATTATGTTACAAGCTCTCGTGAGCATTCTCAGGACATTCTCTCTATTAGCACCGTCAATACAGAACTCCCTACCAGAATACATCCAAGACTTTAGAAAGAAAATAAAAGAACTTTCCTGTTCACAGAGCTTTTTGGAACTATTACACAGCCCAGCATGAACAAGTCATACCCTGCCATAAACAGTATTCTGTAACCTTTCTCAGTGTTTAACCCAAGTTCCTAATGTTAATTTGCATTCCAAGTTCAATGTTCCTTGTTCAATGTAATCACTTCTATTATGTTATACTGTAAATCGCTTTGACTGAAAGATAAAGCAGTATAAAAGAACCCATTAATAAATAAATGAGATCATGACTGAAGACAAGGGCTGTGAATTTGTTTGAAATGTTATGGGAAATATCAATAACATTTCCTACTACTTTTAATCTAGACACAAAAAACCTCTAAAATTCTGCTTCCCCCTCCCCAATGTCGTCACAGGCCTTAAACTAGTAACCACTGAGTTAGAAGGAAAGCATCTTGAAGGAATAACCATCACATCTCCATTGGTCTAATTCTAGCCAGCCTGCTCTTAACTGTGGCTTGTATTGCTGGTGATCTTCGTTCCTATTTCCTGATTGGCCTAAAGTTTGTCTGGTCTGGAGTTCCACAAGGCAAAATATCCAGGAAGGATTTTGCACAGATCTATTGAATCCTGCTCTTCTATAGCCTTACTACAAAGATTTTACTTTTGCCATGTTCTTGTGCCAGAAATTCTGTGAAACATTGTCTAAGTATATTATCAGAGACATTTACCAAGCTTAATCCAGATCCCACTAATCTGGACTCATAATATACGTAGATATGAGGCAGGTGCACCTACTCTTGCCATCTTACTGAGCAGACTAGATGGACCATAGTGGTCTTTATCTGCCGTCATTTACTATGTTACAGAATTTCTGTCACAAAAAAAAGTCTTTGGAGTAAGTCTCTGTCTACCTATCTCCAGGGATAAGCAGTTGCTTTCCCCTGATCTCCCTAACTGCTTTTACCACATCCTCCAGCAACAAGTTCCAAAGCTTAATTATGCATTGAAAGAAAAAATATTTTCTCCTGTTTGAAACTTCAAGTAGTGCACAAGAGCAATAAATACGCCAAAAAATTAGAAGAAAAAACTCACTCATAAAAAAGCAGTTTCCCAATGCTCCAGATTGTCCTGGGTGACTAACAACCTCAGGCACTGTTGCCTGAGGATCTGAAACTTTCCAGCCCAATGTTGCTACAAAAATAGCCCAAAACAGCGATCCTCCCTTGGCCCCACCCTCCCCTTGATTGGCAGGTCTGGCAGTCCATCACATGTGACCACACCTACCCTGCACCATGCCCTGTCCTCCACAACCCTAATTGGCTGGAATCTGGCAGTCGATCATTTCCACCCTGCCACATCTCATTGGTCAGCTCTGGATGTGCCAATTGTAGATTTTTCATCCCTCCCACACAAAATATTTTTACCCTCTCCAATTTACTCTCCCAGCCCCATCCCATTCTAATCCTCCCCCAACATCAGCTCCCTTCTAGTTCCATTCTCACCCAGCATCCATTCCCTTCTAGTCCCTGCATCAGCCCATTTCCAGTCCTAGCCCCCCCATCAACCCATTTCCAGTCCTAGCTCCCCAATCCATTTTCAGTCAGTCCCTTCATCAGCTCATTTCCAATCCTAGCCCCCATCAGCCCATTTCTAGTCATTTCCTAGCCCCACCATCAGCCCATGTCAAATCCTAGCTCCCCTCCACTCAGCCCAATTCCAGTCCAAGCCCCCCATGAGCCTACTTCCAGTTCTAGCCCCTCCATGAGTACATTTCAATTCAAGCCCCCATCACAGCCCATTTCCAATCTTAGCTCCCCCCAACAGCCCATTTCCAGTCCTATCCTAGCTGCTCCATCAGCCCATTTTCAGTCCTAGCTCCCTTCCCTCACAGCCCATTTCCATTCCAAGCTCCCTTCCCTTCAGCTATTTGCAGTTCAAACCTCCCCTTCCACTCAGCCCATTTCCAGTCATAGCAACCCCCCAACCAATTACCAGTCCTATCCCCCCATCAACCCACTTCCAGTCCTAACCCCCCATCACCCCATTTTCAGTTTAAGCCCCCCCTATAACCCATTACCAGTCCTAACCCCCCCCCATCAGCCTACTTCCAGTCTTAACCCCATCAGCCCATTTCCAGTCAGCCCCCCATAGCTCATTGCCAGTCCTAAACTTAATAAAGCTCATTGCCAGTCCCAACTTAATAAAGCCCTCAACAGACCCAGGGAACTTTTCGAACTTGTCAGATCACTCACCAAGACGTCCCAAGCTACAAATCAAAACGGAACAATGACGGCCCAAACTCTGGCCGATCATTATGCCAGCAAACTTAACCCTCAAAATAGCAAGCTCTACACACAACCACCAGTACTCACCAATCAAGGGATGGATGCAGTCATCACCCAACAAAAAACCCACATGACCGAAAATGCAAACCAGTACCAAGAATGGGATACCTTCAGAAAGATAGATGACAGGCAAATCCTGGACATAATCACTAACCTGAACACCACAACCTCCCCCCTCGATCCATGCCCAGCATCATGGATCAAGGCTGTGAAGCAAGAAGCTGCCAAGTATATCGCCCATATAGTAAACCAATCTCTACTGCAAGGGATCATGCCAGCACAACTCAAGCAATCCCTCATACGACCCATCCTGAAAAACAAATCCCTTAACGAGAACGACCCAACCTCCAACCTCCTACCGCCCAATATCAAGCATACCCTTTCTAGCCAAGATCATTGAAAAGGCAGTCCAGCAACAATTGCAAGACCACATCGATGTCAACAATGCCCTTGATGAGCACCAATATGGATTCCGCCAACACCATGGCGTGGAAACTCTTCTACTAGCCCTAATGGACAAGCTACTCAAAGGTCTTGAAAACAGAAACAAAATGTACATGCTCATTTTCATAGACATATCAGCAGCCTTTGACTCAGTACATCATTCCACACTCCTGGACAGACTTGCTTCCATAGGCATATCAGGGACCCCCCTGAAATGGTTCTCATCCTACATAAATAACAGAATGCAAGAGGTCCACTTCAACAACACAAAGGCCGCCGCCTTCCCTCAAACTCAAGGCATACCACAAGGCTCTGCCCTATCCTCACTCCTGTTCAACCTATATCTGCGACCCATTTGTGAAATCCTACAGGACCACAAGATCAGTTACCACATCTATGCAGACGACCTGATGCTCTACACTCACCTCAACATAAACAACCCTGACCTCACCCAACTCGAAAAATGCCTAAGCGAACTACAAACCTGGCTGCAACGCAACAATATGTCAATCAACCATAAAAAAACAGAAGTGATGTGCATCTCCAGGAAACAAGAATTCAACCCTCCACCAACGGTTACCATGAACAACAACGTTTATACCACAAAGCCCGAAATAAAATACCTAGGAGTAATGCTGGACAGCAACCTAAATATGGACAAGCACCTCCGAATTACCAATCGGGCCATTTTCCACAAATTAAGAGTCCTGCAACCACTACGGAACATTATTGATCACTCTGACTTCAGAACAGTGGCATAAGCCCTCATCATTCCCCACCTGGATTATTGCAACGCCATTCTACAAGGTCTGCCTAAAAAAAACATTAACATTCTTCAACTGGCACAAAACGTAGCCGCCCGAGTCATCATGAAAAAAGGTCTAACAGAGCACATCACTCCCGTCCTAATTGAGCTACATTGGCTCCCCATCACGGCCCGCATCCAATATAAGATATTAGTAACCACATTCAAGCTTGTTCATAATGTAGCACCCTCTTACCTCAACACCTTAATCTCAGCACAACCAATCAACAGAAGCAGAAGAACAGTGAATAGCAATACCCTTCAAGTCCCGAGTAGCCTGAGAAATTTCAATGCTAGCACCACTAACAGAGCGTTCTCCTTTATGGCTCCATGACTCTGGAACCAAATGCCCCACGAACTGAGAGCAAATAAGGACCTGAAGGACTTCAGGAAAAAACTAAAGACTCACCTATTTCAGACTCATTACAATCTAACCTAGTCAATGTAATCCTTTCGAACAACATAGCTACTAAAAATCATATTCAACAAGAAATGCATCCTGTAATTATGTAATTTATGTATATATGTAAATCCCCCTCTCAAGAAATGAAATGTAAATCTGTAACCGTTTGCTGTGACTTTCACCCTCCCCTGCAATCCTACTGTATGCTTAAATTCTGGTCTGTACAACCACTCCCTTTTGTATAGAAAACCGCCACTGATTGCTGGAAGTGGCGGGATACAAGTGTACACTAATAAATAAATAAATTTAAAAAAAACCCTCCATCAGCCCACAGCCCATTACCAGTCCTAACCACATCAGCCCTCCTCAAGTCCTAACCCTTCCCCATCAGCCCATTTCCTGTCCTAGCCCCCCACAGCCCATTATCAGTCCTAACCCCCCCATAGCCCATTAGCAGTCCTAACCCCCATCACCTCATTTCCAGACAGCCCCCATCAGCCCACAGCCCATTACCAGTCTTAACCCCCCCATAGCCCATTACCAGTCCTAACCCCCCCCAACAGCCCACAGCCCATTACTAGTCCTAACCCCTCCCCATCAGCCCATTTCCTGTCCTAGCCCCCCCATAGCCCATTATCAGTCCTAACCCCCCCATAGCCCATTACCAGTCCTAAACCCCCCCATAGCCCATTACCAGTCCTAACCCCCCATCACCCCATTTCCAGACAACCCCCAACAGCCCACAGCCCATTACCAGTCTTAACACCCCCCTATAGCCCATTACCAGTCCTAACCCCCCCCCCAACAGCCCACTACCAGTCCTAAACCCCCCCAACAGCCCACAGCCCATTACCAGTCCTAACCCCTCCCCATCAGCCCATTTCCTGTCCTAGCCCCCCCCCCAATAGCCCATTACCAGTCCTAACCCCCCATCGCCCCATTTCCAGACAGCCCCCATCAGCCCACAGCCCAGTGCCAGTCTTAAACCCCCCCCCCCCCCCAGCCCATTACCAGTCCTAACCATCGGCTTATGGCAAAATTTAAAAAAAAAAAAGCTGGCTCTGGCTGCTGCTGCTGCCGCCGTCGCGGCAGCGGCAGAATGAAGTGTCCCGCGGGGCCTCCTCTGCTCGCTGAGCCCCTCTGCAAGGGCTTTCAGATTCGCGAAGGGAGAGTGTCTCCCTCGCGTCTCTGTTAAGCCCGCAGGGGCTAATGGGAAATTTCCCATCTGCCCCTTTAGACGCGAGGGGCTAATGGGAAATTTCCCATTAGCCCCTGCGGGCTAACAGAGACGTGAGGGAGACACTCTCCCTTCGCGAATCTGAAAGCCCTTGCAGAGGGGCTCAGTGAGCAGAGGAGGCCCCGCGGGACACTTCATTCTGCCGCTGCCGCGGCTGCGGCAGCAGCAGCAGCAGCCAGAGCCAGCTTTTTTTTTTAAATTTAATTTAAAAAAAAGCAGAATGTTCTTTGCGCGGGGCCCCCTGAAACGCGGGGCCCTGTGCAAAAAACATTCTTGCTCAATGGACGGGCCGGTCCTGCCTCCCTCTTACGGGCCTCCGGAAAGCGATAAGGCCTTTGCCGCACTATTTCCCCAGGAGGGGTGAGAATTTCATGGGCCACCAAACCCGTTTCCCCAGGTATTGGAGTGAGGACATCTCTGAACCTCGCCAACAATTGTGCTAACTGCTGCTGCTGTTGTTGCGATAGTTCCTCGCCTACTCTTGGAGCTGGATTCTCTTTGCAATCTATGACTTGTGGTCCTAAATCCTCGTCTAACCTTTCCTCCGCCATGGCAGTCATAGCCTTAACCACCCTCTGCCCGGTGGAGCCGAAACCATCTCCCCCATGGCTGGTAAGGGTCAATAATGGCACCTCTTTTAACTCGGGGAATCCAACTCGCTCGCATATGAGCTGGGCCACTCTGTCACCTATTTTAACCTTAAAATCCCGCTCACCGAAATTAAAAAGTAAAATTTGGACGACCCCCCTGTAATCAGGGTCTATAACCCCCGCCCCAACATCAATAAAATACTTGGCAGCTAACCCAGACCGGGGAGCTATTCGGCCATAGCATCCTGCAGGCAAGTGTATCTGCAACCCTGTGCTTATCAAGGCTTTCCCTCTTCTTGGCACTACCTCCTCTACGGCACTAAAAAGGTCATATCCCGTGGCAGCGGCACTGGCTCTTTGCGGGCTCTGGGCGTTAGGGGTCGCTTTGCAGAATTTTAAAACAAAACCCTCCTTTCTGGATACTTCTTGCCGGGATTTTTCCTTCGGGGCTTTGAAAATAGGGGCTCAGGAACTAAGGCCACCATAGCCTCCCCATTTCCCTGACCTTCCGGCTCAGACACTGCCTCCCTTTCCGCCCACCTTGGCTGCTTTTGGGGGTCCCACCTGGTCGGTTCATCTCCCTCTGGGGACTCGAACTGGACCTCCACCTGTTGGCCACAAGGTCCAACATGTGTCCTCTCTCCTCCCCAGTGTAGGCCTTCCCCTAGCCCCTTATCAAATGGTGGCCAGTCTCTGCCTAACACTATGTCAAAAGGTAAGTGTGGGACTAAGGCGACCAAAACCTTTTCCCGGGTCCCCAACCCCTTTATTATCAAGCTGTAAAGGGGATAACTGGTAGCGGATCCATTGTACATTTTATCTTGGCCACCCCTTCTGGTTGGTTCGTGGTGGACCCATTAATGGCCTGTAGGAGGCACCAGAATTTCTTGGACACCATGGTTTGGTCCGCCCCCGAGTAAAGTAGGGCTTTGGCTGCTACGCCTTGTACTTCCACATCTGTGCGGAAACCTTCCTGCTTATACTTTCCATCTTCACTCATCAATGCTGTTCGCCAAGTACATTCATCCTTCCTGTGACCCCGCTTCCCACATTTAAAACATTTCTATGTATCTTCTGTGTATATGATTCCATGTAGTATGTTTTGTAAATAGTTACCCCGGTTATCCAAGTTATTTATACCCTGTTACCTGTAAACTCATACGTGTTATATGTACTGAGCATTTTGTTCCATGTGAACCGCGCTGATGATGAATAGTGCGGTATATAAGAGACTGTAAATAAATAAATAAATAAAATAAAATTTTATGCGGGTGTCCTTAACCTCATCTCTAGGCACATATTTCATTACTCTAGGTGCACATGACATAGGGTCTTTCACTACTTTGCCAAAATTGGCTACCCCATACGTGTTGCCAACTCCTCCCTGTGGTTTATGGGCTAACCCAGCCTCCATGAACCTTTCGGTGAGGTGAGCCGCATCACACCACCCAATGCTACATTATAATTATTTACTTACTTAGAACTACCTGAAATTGCATTAGCAATTATACTGTTTATCTCTGTATCCACCCAATGCTACATTATAATTATTTACTTGCTTAGAATTGCCTGATATTACATAAGGAACTGTACTGTTTAACTCCTACCCTCACAGAAACTGATACACTTTAACTTACTTGACACACTTTAATTTATCTGACTAGAAGTGTACCTGAAATTGTAACATTTAACATTTAACTACTTCCCTAGAATTGTATTTGAAATTGTACCATTTAAACTTGTACCCACCCTGAAACTGCCATACTGTAACCAGAACTACCATCTACTAAATTTCTTCCACACAGGTCTCCCCCACACTCATACCCCCCTCACCAAAATACATAATGGCCCCCATAAAAATTAAAAGCCTTCCTCTTCCTCTCCTTCTAATAGCTCTCTTAATACAGCACATTTACGCATACAAAGCCAACCAAACTCCTTATAATAGCATTCCCGTCATCCATGACCCTTACCGAAATTTACCTCATACCCCAATATACACTCACTCTCATAATCAATACTCACGCCACAATTCCCACAGACACTATCCTAG
The DNA here is from genome assembly GCA_033557465.1 of Ichthyophis bannanicus. Taxonomy (NCBI): domain Eukaryota; kingdom Metazoa; phylum Chordata; class Amphibia; order Gymnophiona; family Ichthyophiidae; genus Ichthyophis; species Ichthyophis bannanicus. The sequence continues at coordinate 57,442,445 of CM066051.1, read as the reverse complement.
ACTAATTCAGATAAACCATCAACATCATGACACTGTAAACGACACCGCCAACACAATTACTAAATTAAAACTCATCCTAATAAACATTCGATCCATACGAAACAAGATACCAATTATATTATCAATGACATGATAAGAGATGAAAAACCTGACATTATCTTCATCACTGAGACATGACTTGCACCCACGGACACAATCCTATTAAACCAGCTAACTACACAACAATACGATGTATTCAACTGCCACCGGGATGTAAAAAGAGGAGGTGGTGCACTCATACTCACTAAAAAAGACCTACAATACACCCTAACAAACTCAAATAATATAGATGGCATGGACATCATCAATATAGAAAATAAAACTCTTGCATTCACCCTCATCTACAGACCCCCATCAGCTGATCAAAAAAACCTCACCCCCATCCTTGAACTCACATGCACAGCATCTCAAAGCAAACCACTCATAATCGTAGGTGACTTGAACCTCCCATCTCTAAACCATTCCCAAACAGAAAACTTCATGGACTCTATGATGCAAATGGGATATGTTCAGATAATCCATGCTCCCACACATACAAAGGGCAACTCATTAGATCTCATCTTCCTCCCAACCCCCTTTAACAACCACCGACTATACACCCCCCCCCCCCCCATTATAACGGAAGTACCATGGTCTGACCATCATTTGATAACATTCCACCTCCTGGTACAAACACCCTCAAAATCTACTAACATAAGACCACATTACTCATATTTCACTCGCTTTGATAAAAATACATTCCTCGACAAGGTACTACCCAAACTTACTACAAATCTACCAGACATCAACTCAACTATAAATCATTGGAACCTAACAATCCAGGAAGCAGCCGCCCCCACAAAACTCACACATAAGCAAATGAAAAATTCAGAAAAATGGTTCATGAAAGACCTTGCCAAGTTAAAAAAACAACTGAGGAAACAAGAAAAAAGATGGAGAAAAACAAAATCAAATGAAAACAAATCCCAATACACAAATGTACTCAATGAATATAAGAATGCAATTAACAAATCAAAAAGAGACTACCATTCTAAAGTAATAAATATAGCCATCAACCGACCTACAGAACTATTCGCGATTGTAAAAACATTGACAAAAACACACAACTGGGAGCCTAAACAATCCACAATAAGTGTACAAACATTAGCAACACATTTTGCCGAGAAACTAAAGAGAAAACCCCTTATCCCAACAAAAATATTACAATCTGTCAGACGGCTGCCTGGGTGAGAATCTTCACACTCTTGGCAAGTGCATATTTCTATATGATTTGCAAGGTACTGTGGGCAATGTAGTTCATTCACACCAGACACAGCTGCTGACAATAATTTAGTTGTGCTCTTGGGTAAAGCCAATAAGATATTTATTTATGGGGTTATTTCTCCCAACACAGATATGCTTGGTAGCACATAAATTAGGTAACTTGCTTTCAGTGTTAACTTGAAAAAACAAAGTCAAAATCAGGAAAACAACAAATGAAAAGCTACAAAGCAAGAAACAAACTGTTCTTTTCAGGTTAACTTCTGATTACTTCCCACATAAATTCAGAAATGATTCTCTCCTAGCTCACAAGCAATTAGGTAAGGCTTAATTGCTAGCAGTCACCAGCTGAAACCCCTTAGCTAGCTTGCCTTCCACTGTGTGGGTCAAATCCTGCTTCAGGAGCTTTTCTGAGTAGATTAAAGAACAAATTTGTATTTCTTTGTGATGGTTGCTGTACTTTATAACAGAAAGTTACCAACGGAGTTTAGATAGAGAGCAGTCCATATAAACAGGATCCTCATCTGCTATTATTCCCCCTTGTTCAACAAGCATGGGTTCAATATCATGGATTGGCACAGATGAATCTCTCAATGGAGCATTTTCAGGAGAATACTTGTTTCCCTGCTGTCTTTCAAGGTTATAGTTAGGGCATAGATCAGTGTTCATACCTGAGCTTCCATTGCTGCTAGAGTTCCTCTCTATATAGCCTGGCCAGTATGTAGTCCAGTTCTTATGTCCAGCCTTCCAATCCAGATCCCTGGACACTGGATCTCTCTTCACATACCTTCTGGCACAGGTCTTAGGGTCCCTTCCACGTGCAGCCGTCTCCCTCACAGGTAGTCTCTGGTGATTCCTAGCTCTGCAGCACCATTCCTCTGGCTTTCCCCAGTCCAATGGTGTATGCTGGCCCTTGGAATACCTCCCAGTATACGTACTGCTTTGGACTCTTCTAGACCTCTCAAGGGCTTTTCTCCTCTTTCTTCCAGAGGGTTTCCTTGCCTCTCTGTCTGTCCGGTTTGGCTTCTGCTTCTGATGATCCTTCAGATGAAACTGATGATCATTCTCTGGATATCCAAGGTGATCATGAAGATGGTCATCTGTAGAATAAACTCTACTCTTATTCTGCTTAGATGAGTGCTCCTCCCTAACACAGCGCAGCTGTGCTGAATCAGGCCTTGCCCTTTGAGATGAGTGTTCCATCCTAGCACAGCGCAGCTGTGCTGAATCAAGCCCTGCCCTTTGAGATGAGTGCTTAGGGATTACCTCATAGCCCTCCTGATTGAACACACGTTTCCCCACTTCAGCTCCTCTAATGGCTGTTGGAAACCTGGTGCATTCTGGGACTGGTAGTCTTTTATGGCAAAATTCTGTTTTCTTATTTCTACCAGAACTGACAGGTTGCTTGTTCAGAGTCACTTCACCTTTTCTATAGCTCCTTCCTGAGCTATGATAAGCTTCCTTATCACATACCCCCCTGCTTAAGTTATTACGGACTGGTTTAACTGGTGAAACTTCTTTCCTACAGTCCGTAATACCTACGAGAGTGTTATCATTTTGAAGCTCACTTACTTCCTGACTGGCTTCAGGGACATTATTATTTACAGGCCTCTCCTTCCAAGACTTAAGTACATTAATATGGTAGGTCTGCCTACGCCCTCTTGCATTTTCTACCACATAAGATACTGGGCTCACTTGTTTAACAACCTTCCATGGCCCTTTCCACTGTACTTCAAATTTTGGAGCTGTACCTGCTACTTGAACCAAAACCTTTTCACCAATGCTTAATTGGCGGCTTTTGGCCTTCCTATCATACCACCCTTTCTGGCGCACTTGACTGTCCTGCAGGTTCCTCTCAGCAACCTGCGACGTCCTTTTCAAACGTGCTCTCAAGTCACGTAGAAACAGTGGCACCTCCTGACTTCCTGGTTCAGGATCAATCCATTGTTCCCTCAAAATGTCTAACAAACCCCGTGGAGCCCTACCATACATCAATTCATATGGGGTTACACCTAGGGACACCTGAATTCTTTCCCTGCAGGCAGCTCAGGCTAAGGGCAATAACATATCCCATTCTTTTACCTCTCCTGCTAACCCCCTTCTCAACATTTGTTTGAAAGTTTGGTTGAATCTCTCCACCAAACCGTTTGATTGTGGATGGTAGGCTGAGGTTTTCACGTGATGAATGCCAAAGGCATCCCAGACCTGGGCCAAATATTTGGATACAAAATTGGACCCTCGGTCAGTCAACACCTCTCTTGGGAATCCCACTTCACAAAACAATTTTACTAGCTCTAAAGCTATTGTTTTTGCAGAAACATTCCTCAATGGTATGGCCCAGGGAAACCTTGTTGCCTGATCTACCATAACTAGGATGTATTGGAAACTTCGGGGCGTTTTGACTAATGGGCCTACAATATCCATGGCAATGCGACCAATTGGGTCTGTGATAATTGGCATGGGAATTAATGGCACCACCGGTGGGTGAGCCGCTGTAACTCGCTGACACGCTGGACATGCAGCACAAAACTGGGCAGTTTCTTTGAAAATACCTGGCCAGTAAAAACGCATAAGTATTTGATCCAGCGTTCCTTGCATCCCTTTATGACCTCCCACTGGATGATCATGTGCTAGTCTAAGTACTAGCCCTTTGAAAGTTGTGGGTACCACCAATTGTTTACGTATGGTCCCATTTCTGGGGTCCTGACTCTCTCTATATAATATTTCATTATCTAGTCTGAATCTGGGCAACTCCTCCCTGACCTCCTGAGCATACTTAAAAGCTCGGGTGAGAGCTTGATCAGCTCGCTGCTCTTGTGGAAAGTTAGGAAACTTTGCCACTAACTCAGCTGGCACCCAGGGTAAACTTTGACCAGCTAACATCTCAGCCCTTCCCTGTGCTCTGCAAAGTCTCTCACGCCGCTTTTGTGCTTTCAACTTTCTTACTTTACCAGATGATGGGGTTATTAAATCATCATGAGAGGGTAAGTCTCCTAATAACTCTGCCTGCTCCCCCTCCTCCTTCTGCTGGCTCTCTCTACCTTAGCCTGCGAGCGGGTGGATACAAGGCCCCTCTTATTACCCATAGTTTGGCCTTCTGGAAGCTGAACCATCTTTTTAGCTAGGGACTGAGGACTTCCAAAGAAAGGCCCGAGAGCTATTTCCATTATTAAACCTTCTCCCTCCTTCTTTCCTAGCCCTTCCACTAGACCCTGCTTAAATCTTGGCCAGTCCTTTCCTAGAACCAAATCAAAGGGTAGCCTAGGCACCATTGCTATCAGGACTTCCTCTTGTTCCCCCAGGCACTTAACCTTTAGCTTATAGGTGGGATGTGATGTTGCAGCACCATGAATGCACCCGATGTGAACTTGGCTTTCAGGGGTTCTAGGCACAAATCCTTCTTGGGCCTCTATTCTCTGCCAAAGCCTTTCTGACATCATACTCTGGTCTGCCCCAGAGTCTAACAAAGCATTTATGGTAATTCCTTGCACATCAACCATCAAAAGAAATCCTTCCTTGGGCTGTTCTAACTCCACACCCATTAAGCTAGTGTGTGACTGGCATCCTTTTAATAAGTGTCCCCATTTTCCACACTTGAAACATTTCTTTTCACTCCCCTGTGTCATCTGGTTTGGCACAGTACATTTATTTTCAGAAATACTTTTAACTATTTTCTTTTCTGATACAGCACATCTTGCCTCAGCACCTATCTTCAGAGGGCCACCCATTCTATGGCAAGCCTACGTGGCTCCCAAGAATCTCTCCGCTAGCGTGGTTGCCTCTCCAAGATTTTGGCAATTTTGCTGTATAAGGAAAGTGTGCAAATCTTTAGACACCCCAGACATAAATTGTTCAAGCATTATAATATCTAATAACATTTCTACCGTCTTTTGCTCAGGCTCCAACCATTTTACAGCTAAACCTCAGATTCTCTGACTCAGAGCCCTGGGTGTTTCACACACTCTCAATGTAGTAGCTCTAAACATTCGCCTATACTCTGAAATAGACAACCCTAGGCGATCTCTAATAGCAGCCTTTACATCCTTATAATTCAAAGCCTGAGCTGTTGGCATTGCTCAATAAGCTGCAAGCGCCTCTCCAGTTAATGAGGCTGCCAGCCTTACTGCCCACTGGGTTTCTGGCCATGCTAATGCCTGTGCCACTCTTTCAAAAGACTCTAGAAAATCATCAACATTATCTGGAGTTAATTTCCCAAAACTATATGCCCCAATCCCTTGATTGAGTCCCACACTGTCCACATGTGGTGTACCAGTATTTACTGCTGGTCTTGCATCTGTTCCATTTTGGTTCTTCAGCTCAACTGGGGCTTGCACCAGATCAAGCACTGGCCTCTGCTGGTCCATTAAGGCTCTCATAGCAGTGTCCTGAGCCTGCTGTGCTAGCTCCTGCTGCCTGCTGAACTGGGCTGCCATCCACTCAGCTAGTTCCCTTGAATCCATCTTGAACCCTGTAAGAAAATACAAAAGAAAAAAAACACAGTGCACCACCTTTCAAACAGGTGTTTTTTTCTACACTCTTTTTTTTTTTTCAATTACCCCTGTGCTTACTCCCATCCACCACTAGACATGCCCAGGTACTTATTACCTTGTGCTAGTGATGAATCCAGCTCTGCACAGGGTCTTTTCCTCCTGGGACAGCTTCCTGGAACAACCCCTTTTCCTCCAAAGTGTAGTTGAGGGAAAATCTTTTTTTTCCAGCTTTAAACTTGAACTGTAGTTGTAATCCTCAGCAAGTAAATCCCCTTTGTGCAAAAGCAATCCGAAAAACTACGCCATTTGTCAGACGGCTGCCTAGGTGAGAATCTTCACACTCTTGGCAAGTGCATATTTCTATATGATTTGCAAGGTACTGTGGGCAATGTAGTTCATTCACACCAGACACAGCTGCTGACAATAATTTAGTTGTGCTCTTGGGTAAAGCCAATAAGATATTTATTTATGGGGTTATTTCTCCCAACACAGATATGCTTGGTAGCACATAAATTAGGTAACTTGCTTTCAGTGTTAACTTGAAAAAACAAAGTCAAAATCAGGAAAACAACAAATGAAAAGCTACAAAGCAAGAAACAAACTGTTCTTTTCAGGTTAACTTCTGATTACTTCCCACATTTATTATTTATTTATTTATTACATTCTCTTATATACCGCGCTATTCTGCATCAGTGCGGTTCTCTCCTAGCTCACAAGCAATTAGGTAAGGCTTAATTGCTAGCAGTCACCAGCTGAAACCCCTTAGCTGGCTTGCCTTCCACTGTGTGGGTCAAATCCTGTTTCAGGAGCTTTTCTGAGTAGATTAAAGAACAAATTTGTATTTCTTTGTGATGGTTGCTGTACTTTATAACAGAAAGTTACCAACGGAGTTTAGATAGAGAGCAGTCCATATAAACAGGATCCTCATCTGCTATTATTCCCCCTTGTTCAACAAGCATGGGTTCAATATCATGGATTGGCACAGATGAATCTCTCAATGGAGCATTTTCAGGAGAATACTTGTTTCCCTGCTGTCTTTCAAGGTTATAGCTAGGGCATAGATCAGTGTTCATACCTGAGCTTCCATTGCTGCTAGAGTTCCTCTCTATATAGCCTGGCCAGTATGTAGTCCAGTTCTTATGTCCAGCCTTCCAATCCAGATCCCTGGACACTGGATCTCTCTTCACATACCTTCTGGCACAGGTCTTAGGGTCCCTTCCACGTGCAGCCGTCTCCCTCACAGGTAGCCTCTGGTGATTCCTAGCTCTGCAACCCCATTCCTCTGGCTTTCCCCAGTCCAATGGTGTATGCTGGCCCTTGGAATACCTCCCAGTATACGTACTGCTTTGGACTCTTCTAGACCTCTCAAAGGCTTTTCTCCTCTTTCTTCCAGAGGGTTTCCTTGCCTCTCTGTCTGTCCGGTTTGGCTTCTGCTTCTGATGATCCTTCAGATGAAACTGATGATCATTCTCTGGATATCCAAGGTGATCATGAAGATGGTCATCTGTAGAATAAACTCTACTCTTATTCTGCTTAGATGAGTGCTCCTCCCTAACACAGCGCAGCTGTGCTGAATCAGGCCTTGCCCTTTGAGATGAGTGTTCCATCCTAGCACAGCGCAGCTGTGCTGAATCAAGCCCTGCCCTTTGAGATGAGTGCTTAGGGATTACCTCATAGCCCTCCTGATTGAACACACGTTTCCCCACTTCAGCTCCTCTAATGGCTGTTGGAAACCTGGTGCATTCTGGGACTGGTAGTCTTTTATGGCAAAATTCTGTTTTCTTATTTCTACCAGAACTGACAGGTTGCTTGTTCAGAGTCACTTCATCTTTTCTATAGCTCCTTCCTGAGCTATGATTAGCTTCCTTATCACAAATCAAATCCAAAAACCAACAATGAATGGACAACTTTTTACATGGTCGAACAAAAACACCTCCTTAAAATCATAACAATGATCAATACCACAACCTCCCCACTTGACCCATGCCCAGTGTCATGGATCAAGTCCACAAAAGATGATCTTGCTGAAAACATTCAACACATAGTTAGCCAATCTCTTTCACAAGGCATCATGCCTGATGCCTTAAAGCTCACTTCGATTCGTCCCATCATAAAAAACAGTAAACTCGATCCAAAAGACCCAAATTCATACAGGTCCATAGCCAGCATACCATTCATTGCCAAAATAATAGAAAAAACTATACAACTACAATTACAGGAGCACATTGATGTGCACAAACCCCTTGATTCACACCAGTTTGGATTCCGCCCCTTCCATGGAGTTGAAACTCTCCTAATTACACTGATGGATTTTCTCATCAGAGGTACAGATGACAATAGCCAAGGCTTTCTACTCCTTTTTATAGATATATCTGCCGCATTTGACAACATCAACCACAACACACTGATCAATAGACTAGAAAATCTAGGAATAGGAGGGACAGTTCTCAAATGCTTCAAGTCGTACATCTCACACAGATTAATACGTGTTCAAATAGGCCAAGACACATCAGAAACATTCCCCCAAGGACAGGGAATCCCTCAAGGCTCAGCCCTCTCCGCCCTCCTCTTCAACCTGTACCTGCAACCCATTACAAGCATATTTAAAAAACACAAAATTAACCATTTTATATACACTGACGACATCATGCTCACTATCCCCATAAACACTAACAGCCCCACATATGACAACCTGTTCGAATGCATGAATGAAACCACCTCTTGGCTAGAAACCAACTATCTCAGCATCAACCTTAAAAAAACAGAAGCAATGTTTGTAACAAGAAAATCTGTTGCTGACGACACTTACCCAACAGCAATCACAATAAACAAAAGAATCATACCTGTTAAAAAAGAAGTAAAGTCCCTTGGAGTAATAATAGACCACACACTCACCATGCTTCCTCACATAAAACAGACTGTAAGAACAATATTCAATAAACTCAAGACTATACAACACCTAAGACCCCTCCTTGACACACATGATGTTAGATCAGTAGTCAGTACACTCATCACCCCCCACTTCGACTATTGTAATAGTCTCCTAGTCGGCCTCCTACTAAAAAACACATATCTGTTACAAAGAGCCCAGAACATCTGTGCCAAGGTAATTTCAAAAGCTCGTCTAACTGACCATGTGACCCCAATACTGTGGGAATTACATTGGCTCCCTATAAACAGCCGAATAAAATATAAAATTCTACTAACAACCTTCAAACTCCTTAACGACATCTCCCCCTCACACCTGACCACCCTAATACACGCCACATCAGAAACAAGAATACGCAGACAAAACGCAACTCACTCCCTTAACATACAAAAAACCATCAGAAAAACAAAGAAAACCACAAGCTCTAGAGCTTTCTCCTTTGCTGCCCCCACTCTCTGGAATGAACTCCCAATAACTCTTCGCCTGATGAAAGACCTTCATCAATTCAGAAAAGAACTCAAAACTACCTCTTCTCTGAACATTTTGAAATCCCCAACCTCCAGAGAGCCACCCCCAGCAATCACAGAAACATTCCCACAAAATTCATGAAATCACAAATGACTAACTCAGACAGACCCCCTGCTATTTATACAAATGTCTTACAATGGAAAAGGATAAATCCAAAACTCACACAAGTTCAATTGAAATATATGTTTAATGTCTATTGTCCTCTGTAACATACTGTTTATTGTTCTTTGTAAATAGTTCCATGCAAATAGTTCTGAAACTGTTCCATGCAATGTTACCTGTACATAGTTACAAATACCGTTCTATGTAAAGTATACAGAAGTATACAAAATGTTAACTGTTCCATGTAAACCGCCCTTGATCTCTGGAAGCGGCAGTATAGAAGAAATAGATAAAGAAAGAAAGAAAGAAAAGGACACCTTATCGTCAGGCTGGACAGAAGGATCCACCACTGAAGAAACTGGTGCAACTGACGATTTGGTCTAGAGAGAGGAACTTGGCAGTGAAGGGGCTGAGTATGCTAATTCCAGTTGAGTTTGAGGTGTTTCACGCCCTTGCCCCTGGCCTCTGGCTTAGAGGGGCGAGGTAACGGAGAACTTCTCCTGGTGAGCTCAAATAAAATAGCTTTTCCTTAGGTGGATTCTGGGACATGTAGTTTGGCTCTTAAGAAGAAGTGTAGTTATGGTCTGATGTTAAGGCAAATGACAGAATTTATTTTAAAGTAAAGGTTTAAGTAAACTGTACACAGGAATTTTGTCCATTCAGGATTGTTTGCAACAAAACATTTAAATCAGTATAACTGCTTCACAGTCTTTTAAACACATGCAGCTGATTAACAACGTTGCTTAGTCTTAGAGAAACAGCTCTGCTCAGCAAGGTAAAAATACTTCTTTTTAACCTTGTGTTTGTGAAGCCCTTAACAGCAAAAGAATAACTCCTTCTTTCCCTCCTTCCTTTTAGGATAGGTTTTAAACTCAAAATAAGAAAACAATTAACAAACATTCACAAGCTTTCTCTTCAGCGTGACTCAGCACTTTGCCTGAGAAATGCAAACACGTGGAGTTTTCTTCAAACCCAATTCCTGGCTCAATTCCAGTTACCTGCTTCTAGGAGACTTTCTCATTCAATGCTAGCCTTTAGCATAATGATTCCATGCTTGTAGCTTGACACAGGGTACAGTCCATGGGGATATCTAGATCTTGCAATTCGTCCCCTGCCAACTCAATCTGCATATCCTCTGGTGTTGTTAGGGCAGTGTCCTGTTCTAAGCTCTGGACACAGTGCTCAGAATACAGCCTCCCTGGGGGTTCTAATGTCTCTCCTGAGCTCAACTCTCCCCGATAAAGATAGTCAGTACCTGAAGCACTGGGCAGTTCTCCCTGGTTGTGCTCACTACGGTTCCTTGTCTCCTTCCAGCCTCTCTGGAACAGCTCTCTATATTCCTCTCTGGGATTTCTCCTGGAGATCTGCAGGTGCTCCTGGTTCCACTCCTGATTCCCCTGAATCCTCTGAGTCTTCTGAACCTCCTGAGACCTCTGAGTTTCTCCTTTCCTCTTAGCTTCCCTCTGAACGTCCTCTTAACACTGAGCTGCCTCTTTCCTCTGCTTTAGCAGAGGTTTATATTTCCCCCTCCAGGGCTACAGCCATTCCTCCACTCCTCCCAGGTGATTGTAATCACCTCTCAATCCTGCAATTACGTCATAGGAGTTAGGGTGTGGCTGCCTGAACTTTCTCTCCCTCAGGTTTCTTTCTCTATGAGGGGCCTGAAATCCATGCCCTGCAGGGATTTCTCCTTTCTCTAAGTTAAAGTCACTGGCCTTTTCTATACTCATAGGCTCAAAACAGGCTTCCTTGTCACAGGTGCCACTGGAGAGGTCATATATAAAGGCATGCAAACAGAACTACGTGTACTGAGGCCTGCCCCGTGTCCCAACAGGCACAGGATTTTGCGAGTGGAGGCCTATGGAGAAGCCAGTAGTTGAGTAGTAAGCTGTTGCAGAGTGGTTACTCTTCTTGAGGAAGATAAGCTTATGCTTAGAGTTGTGTTTAAGCAAACTCTGATGAAGTCTAGAATCTGATGAGGTTCGCACTTGGATTTTTGAAAGTTGATGATGAAGCCAAGCTGTAGCAAGAGCAAGGCAGTAGTGTGGACAGAGGCCAGAGTCAAAGCCTTGTCATGACCTGTGATGAGCCAGTAGTCCAGATAAGGGTAAACACACAGACCTTGTTTATGCAGGTGTGCAGTGGCAACAGCCAGGCGCTTCGTGAAGACTATTGGTGCTGAAGAGAGTCCGAAGGGTTAATGATAGAACTTGAAATTGAAGTGAAGGTACCTCCAATGACACGGATGGATGGGAATATGGGTGTAGGCATACTTGAAGTCTAGAGAGGCAAGCCAATCATCTTGTCGCAAGATGGGTAGGATAGTGGCTAGAGATGCCATCTTGAACTTTTCTTTTTTGAGATAGAAGTTGAGGTCGCAAAGGTCGAGAATAGGGTGAAGGCCTCCAGACCTTTTGGGAATAAGGAAGAACCAGGAGGAGAAGCCCTGGTTGCATTCCAATTCCGAAACAATCTTGATTGCATGGCTGGAGAGCAAAGCCGATATCTCCTCTTTCAGGATGGGTAGGTGGAGAGGAGGAATTCTGCTTGGTGGGGGGTAATGCTTGAAGGGGGATGGCCATGAAATTGAGTTTGTAACCACAAGAAATGATACTGAGGACCCTGCGATCTGTTGAGATGGCGTACAAGGTGCTTAGGAAGTGCTGGACTCATCTTCCTAATGTTAGATGGTCAAAAACTGGGAGTCACCTTAGAAGGTTGTGCTGAGGTGACAGTGCCCCAGGCAGAGAGAGAGGAAACAGCCAGCTGAGGATAAGCAGGTGCAGGCTGATGTTGTGGTGGGGGTATAGAATAAGGCTGAAAATGCCGCCGAGGATAATACAGCTGAAAATATTGGTAATGATAAAGTCTCCTACACGGAGGTATGGAGGACAGCATAACTGTTGAGCTTGTTCCAGTGATTGGGTTGAAAGCTCCTTCACTGTGGAGGAATGGTCTTTTACCTCTGCACTTAAGAATCAAATAGGCTATGTCCCTGACAGGCAGCATCTGCCAATTAGAAACGAAATTCTTCCCTGAGACCGAAAACTTAGAGCCATGTCATGCGATGAACAAAGATGGATGTAGCTGTGGTTTGGGCAGCCGAGTCAAAAGGGTCATAGGTAGAACAAATGATGTGATAGAGGGACTCCTGCAGATTGTCTTGAAGAGTCTGATACACCAGAGCTGGCACGGTAGCAGGATCCAGCTTCTGTGAAAGAAAATCATGACGGTATTGAAGCATCTGAAATCGGTGAACTAGTATTCTCATGCTTAGCATCCCACTCTAAAAAGTTTTCCTCCCAACTGAGTGTAAAATTCACTGACCCTTTCCCGGCGGAGTTTGGGCAGAAGCCTCTGAGGACAGCCTCAGAAACGACTGACTGATGAGGGATCTGCTGATATTGAAACCCCGGTGCGGGCCACACTTTGTGCTTAAGATCAAGGAGACGAGACGTGGCCTGCCCTGATGATGGCATGCTCCAGACAGATGCAAAAAGATCCTGCAAGACCGGCATAGCGAGGATCTCCTTCAGTGCACTACAAGCATGCAAGATGGAATGAAAGTCTTTCTTGTTAGTGGGGGTCTGCAAGTCACTAAGAGTTAGTGCCCTAGATAGCTTCCAGAGATATTTTGGGTAAGAGAATTGCTCAGGATGTTCGTGCCCCATTACTGGAGATGGTGAATTTTCAATACCAGCTAAGAGGGAGGGTTCCGTATCCCACTGGTGGAAACAGGACGGACTTATTGCCGAGTAGTCATCCTGGTTTCTTTTCTTTTTTTTTTTTTTTTTATAGCCTGTTGTCTGCTCCTTCAATGGTTATTTTGTTGGGTTTTTTTGTTTTTGTTTTTTTTTAAAGAACTGTGGTGAATGAGGAAACCCTCCACAAGCAGCTCAAAAGAGAAGTTGGACAAAACGCTCTTTTTAAAAAAAAATATAAGGAATCCCCAGGGAGCAGACATGGAAAAACTGAAAGTGAAAATAATGTAAGAAAAGAAAACGAAGCACAACGACCAACGAAAGAGGGGAGAGCCATGAGCACTCGCTGAGCAGTAAACACAGACTGAGGCAACTCAGAGCTGGGCAGCAAGGCGGGAAGTGGCGCGCATGCTCAGAGGAGTCTAAAGGGGAGAGCTGGGCACACAGGTGCTGTCGTTGAAGAACATCTAGAGTATGCCTGCATCCCCCTGCTTGTATCTGGAGAAAAATTGATCTCTCCCAGGGTGTGCTGGTGGACCCACAAACTGAGCCATGGCTGCCATGTAGGCCTCAATGTCACTCTCTCCAATGACTGCACAGTGGATTCGGTATTTCCTGGTTAAACCTAGGAAGCAGTGGGTGCCAGAAGAGCCTTCCTGTATGCACCTTGGTGATTCCACCATGTTTCCCTTCCACTATAGCCATCAGCTGCAATGCTGGATACAACTAGGGGTGCAGAGGCAAAAAATTTTTATTTTGCTTAGTTTCATGTTGTTTGCAAGATTTTTCATTTTATTTTTTTTATTTCATCATTTCCCATCTTTTAATAGTGTGCGTTATTGAGCAATAATGCACACTATTAACGACAGACAGGAAGTGATGAAATTTTAGGGGGGATTCATTAGAAAGCATGAAACGATATAGGAAATGTCATTGACATTTTCCTTGTCATTTCAAACAAATGCACAGCCCTAGATACAACTGCCGCATAAGATCTTAAGTGCAGCAGTTTGGCACTAGCGGAGGTGGGTGTAATGAGGAGGAATGGGGTCCTGCCCTACTACAGTGATGAAACTCAAAAAGGCACGGGACAGACACACGGGATCACTAAATAGCAAGAGGATGGAATTAAAGCTAACGTAAACTTCTACCATTCCTGGAACAATCTCTGACTCTTTATTCTCAGCAGACCTCCGCTCATCAAATACCGCTCTCCTTGCCCTGCCCCTCTTCTGCTCTCTACTTTGTTCTCTTTAGAAATTCCTTCTTCTCCTATGCTGGCCCATCCATGTGGAAATCCCTCCCTCTCTCCCTCCGTACTGAGGCCTCCTTCCCCACCTTCAAAGGAAACTCAAAACACAGGCCTTCCCGAGCCCGTGTCTCCAGGTCCCCCCCCCCTACTTGCCCCAAAACTACTTACCTTTTCTTTTACTACTCTTCGCTTCCCCTGCCCTACATTGTAACACCTCACTCTTTTGCCCTTTTCTCCTACCTCTTTGTATTCAGTCTCTCCTTTTTATTCTTTATTAACCTCTGCGATGGCCACTGGCTCGTTGACAATATGTTAAGTGCTCAAAATTAAATAAATAAATAGAGAGGGGTATCCTGCCTAGAGCGGCAGGTACAACCTTAAAGGCATAGAGGGGAGTAAGCTGCCCAGAGTGCCAAGTGCAGCTTTATAACTCTAGCAACCTTACTGGGCAGACTAGATGGGCCATGCTGGTCTTTATCTGCCGTCATTCACTATGTTATGTTACTATGTAACAGCAGCAGCAGCAGGGACACTGCTTTTCTTTTCAGATGGTAATACAGTCATCGGTGAGACAGCAGAAGGGGTGATAGAGGAGGAACTGCCTCAACTAAAGGGCCGAAGCAAGATTCATGGCCACAGCAATGGAGAACATCTCATGGGCTACTCTTACTGGAGATTCCCAGCTGCAGCAAGAGGGTGCTATTAGTATATGCTACTGCCAGGGTGGACGTTTTACATGAGCGTGACACAGCAGTTGGAGATGCCAGGGGATAGAGGAGAGGGGGGACAGATCACTGTGGCTGATGTTATAGCTGCAGCTTTTATTTATTTATTTAACCAGTTTTATATACCACTTTATCCTTCAATCAAAGAGGTGGACAACACAAAAGGTCTACATTGAACAAGAGAGGTGGGGCAACATGACATACATGCAGACTTTTAGACATTTGGTATTTATTCTCTTCTATGCGTGGCAGTGGAGCTTGGCGTCCTAGGTTAGGTGTGAGAAGTGTTCTGTGAACAGGAGTGTTTTGAGCGCCTTGCGGAAGTCCTTACTGTCACTTAGTGCTCTCAGCTCATCTGGGAGGGGGTTCCAAAGGGCTGGTGCTGAGAAAGATAAGACTCTGTTAGAGGTGGTTTGCTTCGTCTTTTGGTATCCGGTGGGTGTTCGGAGTTTGTTGATGCTGCTGGTTCTTCTGGGCCTGCTGTTGGTTTCTCTGATCAGTATGTTTTGTAGAATATTTGCTGAGCGTTGATGTATGATTTTGAAAATATTTAGTGTTGTCTTGAATCTTGCTCTTGCTGTTATGGGTAACCAATGGAGTTGTTGTAGTACAGGTGTGGTGTGATGTGTTTGTGTCTTGCTGTGCCCGTGATGATGCGTGCTGCAGTGTTTTGCACCATTTGAAGTGGATAAGTGGTTTGTTTGGGAAATCCTTGATACAACGAGTTTCCATAGTCCAGTATGGGGGTGATTACTGCTTGACACACAGTGCGGAAGTTGTCCAGATTGAGGATTGGTTGAAGCCTCCTGATAATTTTAAATCAGTGGTATGCCTTTGCTGCAGTTTTCTTTATATGTGATTGCAAGTTCAGGTTTTGGCCAGGGTGATGCCTAGGTATTTCACCTCGTCCCTTGTAGCTATCATTTTGTTTAGGATGTTGATGCTTTGAGGTGGGCTGAAGGTGGTGTTCCTGGAAATGAACAATGCCTCTGTTTTGTCAAAGTTAATTTTCAGATTATTGTCAGACAGCCAGTTGTTCATGTCCTCAAGGCATTGGGTCATGTGGGACATATCAGGTGCCTGTGTGTCTATTGGGGCATAGACCATGATGTCATCCGCATGTAAGTGGTAATTTAGTCCATGTCGCTAGATAATGCTACAGATGGGTTGGATGTATATATTGAATAGGATGGAGGACAGTGCTGATCCTTGGGGTATTCCCTGGTTGATGGTAAATTGGGTTGATTTCATTTGGTTGCATTTGACTTGCTGTGTCCTCTTGTTTAGGTATGATGACAACCATTTTATGGTCTTGTTGCGCAGTCCGATCTCACGCAGTCGGTTTAGCAGTATGGAGCGGGATACGGTATCAAAGGCTGCTGAGATGTCTAAGAAGACTAGCATGAATCCATTCCTCGTGTTGTCCAGTCCTGTCAGAAGATTGTCAAAGAGGGATGTAAGCAGGGTCTCTACGTTGTGTTGAGGCTTGAATCCATGTTGATGTGGGTCTAACAGGGATTCAAGCCTCAACACAACGTAGAGACCCTGGGGCATCAGATGAAATTACAGATTTTGCCTTGCTCTTCTCCTGTCCAGGTTTGCTGGAGCCCCTCTATGGCACTTCTCTCCCATTACTTTGGTTTTGATGTACTGGGTGTGGGCAATGTAGGTGAGGTGTCCTTGTAATACATAAAGCGGATAATTCTATAAGAGGCCTAGTTAAAGCATTTCTTAAGACACCGATGTTAAGCCTATTTTACAAAAACAATCTGCTGCCTATTTGTCTTTATAAAATACAAGCCTAAGTGGCTACCATCATGTCTTAAATTACAGTGCAGATATTTCCACCAGCCCTAGAATGGGTGTAAATGTCCGCGCCTAGAATTCGTGTAAGTTGTAGCATTTTATAGTCTACGTGCATACTTGTGCACCTGCCCACACTCCTCCCAAACTCCACTCATGTGCATGCTCACCATCGAGCAACATGCGTACCTTTTACACTGGTCGGCATTTTATAAGAGGCTGTTGATGTGTGTATGCGGCCACACATGTGTTAATGACTTAACCCCTACCAGTTGGCTACTTGGCATCTAAAAGTAGGCACCCCCTTATAAAATTACCCTCTGAATGATACTTTTAAGTGACGTCAATGGCATTCCAAAGCTATTGGACACCTAGAGCAGATTCCCCCACCACGACAATGCCCCCCTCCCCCCTGGCCGGGCCCACATGGCAGAGGCGCATGCGGTATACATATATTTGCTAGCTTGCAGCACTGCTTTCACTCCAGACCCGGCAACTGTTCCTTCCTGGGTCGAAGTCTCACGGTGCAGCTGTTATCGCGAGACTTCATCAGAGAGGGAACAGCCACTGGGCCTGGAATGGAGACAGCACAGCAAGCATATAGTAACATAGTAACATAGTATATGACGCAGATAAAGACCAGTATGGTCCATCTAGTCTACTCAGCAAGGCAGCAAGAGTAGGTGCACCTGCCGCTCCGTACAGGTCACCTCTTCCAATGCCTTTGTTTAGAGGTGTACCCACCACTCCGTGTAGGTCACCCCTATTTATTCAGATATAACAGATAGTTATGCTTATTTTTATTTTATCCTGTTGCTATAAAGGGATCCACTGTGTCTGTCCCATTCCAGTTTGAATTCTGTCACTGTGTTTGGCCCCCACAAGAGTCCAAAGTCTGAGCTTCTCTCTGGGGGTGTTGAGGAGTATGACTTGGAGTTTTTGGCTCCACCATGTGGGCCCAGAATTTTGTCAGCCCCTCTTCTGGATGGTATATGGGGAGGACAGCACCCACCCTCCACCCTTGCTACGCCACTGAGTGAAATGAATATTTTGGAAACTTCTAAATTTCTTAGGTCAATATTGAGCAGCAGTAGTCAGTATTTTTTCTTAAATGACAGCCACCAATCTGGATATTCAGTTAACCGGATAGTTAACTGAATATCATCACTATGCAGATAATTGTTGGCTCCACACTCACTCCACCCACAGACCACCGCCAAGGCAGTCTGTAAGGATATTCAAACAGCACTATCCATATAGTGCACTGAAGATCCTGGATAACAGGTATAGATTTGTATGTTTTATTAACAGGATGATGCAGATATACTAGCATGCCCTTTGCGCACGGGTAACACATATGTACCACCTGAGCCGAATGCAGTGAAAAGACTAACTCACCCATGACCGGCACAAAAGCAGACATCAGCGCCAAGCATATGTAAATGATATGCAAATAAGATGCACATATTAAAATGAAATGCTAATAGTGTCTGCGCCCGATGCCGAGAATTGCATAGAGGACTGCATAACCAGGTGTAAAGTTCAGGAGCACCATTATCTCTATGCTTATTCAGAGGTGACGTAAAATTCTTGCATGTGTAGGAAAAGACGGTTTCCGCATGTGTACTGAAGAACAATTACCTCTGGCATGGAAATCTTCTGCGTGCATATAAGCGGAAGTTGGGCGTTCAAGAAAAAACGTCTTTTCCTCTTATCCTTTAGTGGCTTTGCTTCTTGCCAAGAGCTAGCCAAAGAAATGGAGAGAACAGAGACATGCAAGGGAACACAGGGGATGAAGGCATGAAAGAGGAGGATGAGGAGGTCAGCCCCTAATCAGCACTATTGCAATGCTTTGTATTTACATTTTTTGTGAACGTCTAAAATTTAAGTGCATGTGCATATGGGCGCTTGTAGTGCACCTACTGTTTGTACATACATTGGCTCCTCTCAATTTTATGCCCAAAGTTTGCACATATTTCATTTGTATACATGCCCCTTGCTGCATATCGATGTTGAAGTTTTGCGCTATCGGCGTCCTATGAAAAAGCGCACGCAGTTAATAGCATGCGACTTCCGCACCAGCTTTCTGCATCAGCCAGTAAGTTTCTCAAATAATAAATATTAAAAATGAATGCGAGGGATCCCTTCAGGACCCTTGCCAATGCCACGCGCTTTGTGTACAGGACTATTCCATTATGGCGTTAGCAGGAGGTTGATGCTACCTTGCTGCAGCATCTGTCTCTTGGGATGGCTGTTTTGGTTCTGCCTGCCCTCTATAACACTAAGGAACAGGATGTAAGGTGTGGATTAATCTTGGTTTCATGTGTGCGCGTGTGTATGTGCGTGCATAGAGGCCCTGCTTTGGGTTTGGGTTTGGCTTTCATTTTATTTGTGTCCCGTATCGTATCAGCTGGTAATTCTTAAACCTGTTCACTTCCGAAAATTGGAGAGCCAGTCAGAGGTTTTACCAATCCCAATGTCTGAGTGTCAAGAGAGACTGAACAGTTGGCTTAATACCCAAGCCTGACAGAGGTGCCTGCTCTACAGGAGAGGACGTTGTCTACTGGAGGAGGTACAGTGGGGTGACTGTCTACAAGAGACACAGAAAGGATTAGAGGAATAGGATTTAGGAATAATGGATTTAGCGCACGCCTTTCTCAGAATAGAGAAATAGAGGACTAGGATCCCAGTGAGGAGGAAGAAAGGACATTGGAATCTGCTAAATACTCAGGAGTAGGGCCGTACCGTGCCCGAATCGCGCCCAGTGCAACTTGCATATTGGGTACACACCCCATCCCTCCTGCCCATACCTCCGTCCAGCCGCTGCTTGCTTCTGCCCTGCTGCTGCCTCCCTCTGTTTTTTCCACAGCAGCACCGGCAGCAGGTCAGGAACAGGCAGCTCTGGATGGAGGTATGGGGGGCAGGGGGGTGCGCGCGCACCCAATGTTCAAGTTGCAGCAGCAGCAACAACAGCAGATCTGATCCCTCCCTGCTCTGACGTTGTGTCAGAGCAGGGAGGGATCAGACCTGCAGAAAGATCAGAAAGACCCTCGAAAAGTCTTACGGGGCGCATTTCGGCTGCCTGCTGTTGCCCTGCTGCCGCTGAGAGAACAAAAAGTGGTAGTAGAAGGGCAACAGCAGGCAGCCGAAATGCACCCCCTAAGCCTTTGTGCCCCGTGCAGCTGCACCTCTCGGACAGGGCTAGGTATGGTACTGCTCAGGAGCCCCAACTCAGGAACCTTCTGCCAGCAGCAAAATGGATAAATATTGAAACTGAGATCGCAGGCACAAACACTTCAAAAGGACACTACTGTGTTACCCACAACTGTCTAATCGCTGTACTGAACTTCACTGCTTGCTACTATGTGATTTGTACATTTCATCACAGTAAAGAGAACTGGCGCTCCCAATTTGGAGTCAAGAGCCCCTCTAATCTCTGCATCAAGGGCCTTGAAGGGATTTCCTTTCCCTCCATGAAGAATCTGCTCCCTGTCCTTAAGAGGTGTTGGCTGCGTGAAGGAATGGGAGAGAGCCTGGGATGGAACTATTCTGTAACCTGGACCTTTCAGGGCAAGGGAGGAAGGCTTACAGTAAATTAAAAAGGATTATGTTCATAAACTAATATAAAGAAACAATTAGAGCACAGGGTGAAACAGACTAGGAAAGGAACTCCCTCAGAAAAAAGCACCTGACTCCTTTGGGGAAGGGTTACAGTAGGCACTGAGCCATGATTCAGAGCAGTGACACAATTATTCCTCCTGGAGCTTCAGGTGCATCGAACGAAAAGGTAAGAGAGGAAAACTTTTTTTTCTAAAATCAAGCTACAATAAAAACGTTATTTGGGGGAAGGGAAGAAAATCAAATAATAAAACAAACCAGGATAGATAGAACTCCCTCTCCTACAGCTCCTGGATGAAACGGAAAACTAAACATAAAAAGGAATGTAACCATGAAAGAAAAGGATCCACCCTAAACTCTAAATGAGATCCTGAAACCAAATCTATTTCTGTGTGTTTTCGAAGCAAACAGTAAAAGGAAAGAAAGCTAAAATGGGAGAGGGAAGACGAGGCTATTTGGAATATGCAGGAGAAGCAAAGGCTACCCTCTCCCAACAAATTATTATCATCACCATTTGTATAGCGCTACCAGGTGTACACAACACTCCACAGACACACAAAATAGACAGTCACTGCTTCTTGAAGTTTATGGTTTAATAAAGACTGACAAAAAGTCATTGAGATAAAACAGCGCAGCCTGCTGTAAAGAGCAAGGGCTATTGACTGTCTCAGACATGGGATATTGAGTAGAGTCCAACGTATTAAATAAAAAACTAAATTAAGCAAAGAAATGTCAGATTAAGGTGAGAAGTGGTTCCTTCTATCCTTACTGAACTGGGAATGAGAAAATAAAATAATAAGGAATATCTTTTTAGCCTAAGCCGCAGGAACTGAACGAGAGCAGTCTTACACAACAATACACCTCCGCAAACAGTGGGAAAAAAACAATTCTGGATTAGCTTCCTTAGCTGACTTAGTGCCTGCTGAGGTAACCACTGCCGAAAATAATGACCCCCCCAGGTTCCGCAGGCAGCAATCCTACTTCAACGAAGCAACGGTTCAAAGTGCAAAATAAGAAATTCCGAGAAGACAGCGGTCTCCGCAGGAAGTGCTTTCTGGGGACAGGCAGAGGGCAGCCGCTGGGCAAGCCATGAGAACCGTGCCAACAGAGTGACTCTGGCAGCCGTAGCACAGGGAGGCAAAGGGAAAGAAGGTCAATACCAAGCTGCGACTGCTCACATCTCAAGAGAAGGGCTGGCTAGCAACAAAGGGGCAGACCAGGGCAGAAACGGCAGGACAGAGAGACCGGCAGCAGCAGCACAGGGAGATTTTCTCCTGTCTTTTTATTTTATTTCCTTTGTTTGCTTTATTCTTGTTTTTATGACTTGCTTTTTTCTTCTAAGTTTTGACATACGGCTGAAGGGGGGGGGGGAGGATAGCCACTGGGAATGGGCATTATCCCAGAGAGACGTCAATGGAAACTATCAGAAAACACACCTTGTGGAACTCAGTTCCTCCATGACACCCTTCAAGGGCTTGAGGACTTCCATCACCTGCATGCATGCCATTTGCACAATACTGGTGACCTGTCGATGCCAGTTTCAGTCTCCAATGCCTTCTGATGCCAGCTGCTCCACCCACCTCTCCAACAGGTCATAAGTCGAATTCCACCTGGTATCTACATTCTGCTTTCGCTGGTGCTCAGGTGCCTCTGTTGTTTCCTGCTTCTAATACAGTTCACACTCACCTTTCACATGTTGGTAAAAACACCCTGCTGTTTGTCAGCACTTCTCGATCAATTGCCCCAGGACAGCGCTGCCACGTGTCTTGCTACCTAGGGCCAGGTGCAATAAGTGTGCAAAGCTTCAGATCCTCGGAAAGCCTTCCTCCTTCACTGCCTTGACCATGTTCGTCTCATCTGTTACAAACAAACCTAGATGCACGGCGCATTGCCCTTATTCCTGATAAGATATGGGTCCATTTATGGCTGTCATCCATTACCTGGTTGTGCAGCAGAGCCCATCAGTGCCCTCCTCCTATTACTCCCCTGTTACAGCCTGTTCATGCCTCATCCAGCTTCACCAAGGTGCTGTCAGGGAGCGACAGACGTGTATAGTGTTCCGACTCAAGATGTCGATGGTGAAATGCATGCTACTATCGGTCTCTGCTTTGACCAGCTGAGTCTGAAGCTGTTGATGAAACGGATTACACAGACTAGGAATCACCTGCCTACTAAAGGTTGTCCTGCAGGGCACTCGGTAATTGAGAGCTAAGAGATGCAGCAGCCTCATAAACCCCACCTTCTCAACTATGCTTAAGGGATGGTCATCCAGGGCTATCGTTTCCCCACTGTACCCTGTTGCTACCCTCAGTGCTGTCTGCTACCTGCCCTGTGACAGTGCTGCTGAACACCATACCATCTTTTCCATGGTGGATGCTTTGATATGTGTCGGGATTGCTGGCATGCCATCTGACTGGTGGACGAGGCCAAGGGCTCTGTTTGGGAAAGAGACTTTCCAGTAGCTTTCCCACCACTGCTGTTTCCACTCCTGGATGACATTCCCAGCCTACGATGAGCACTCTTCTTTATACTGAGCTGCAAGGGGTGCTGTTTTTTCCAAATAATGTTCCATGCCATTGTTCAGAAGAAGACCCTTCAGTTTTCCTCTATTAATGTTCTTCTTACAGTAAGCGTATTCTGCATACCGTGGATCGTCAAGCACTTGAAAATGCTTTCACATGTGTGAGGTTTTCTGTAACCTGACCCTCTTTTCTAAGTTTGAATACAGGACACTCAATCAAGCCGGGGGGTTCAAAGTTAAGGAAAATAAAAAATATGTTTATAATTGCAATTTTAATTTTAACCCAGAAATTTCATCAGTAGGCTAGGTTTATAACTTTACTTACAAATGCGCCAATCAGGCCTACTTGTACTTCTCTACAGAGTGAATTGTCTTCAAAATTGCAACATTTCCATTAAGAGAATTAAAAAATTCTGGGCAGCTCAACTCAAAATTGTCCTTTACATTCATTAGACATTTGATAGTCTTTACATGCAGTTGTTTTTTTCTGTAGACCACTTTTTTCATGATTGAAAAGCACCTTTCAGTTAGAGCACTGGATCCTGGCAAACATTAAAAAAATTCAATCAGTTTGCATACATTTTTATATGGTACCTCATTACTTTTGAGGTGTCCAAATACCTCTTTCCATTTTCGTCAACCAGGGTGTCTGGTGTTTTTTCCATTCTTGAACTTTTTCTTCAGAAACAAATGAGTTAAGACAAGAGAACTCAAACTATTCAGTATCATTTATTACTGACTCTAGGCCAGGTCTTGTAGACAAAACATATTCTAAAGACGAGTCTAGTTCACACCACTCCAGTTGTTTTTGAAGGAGAGTCCACTGTTGTTTCCCAGTCTCCTGGAAGCGAGTGGTCCACTGATCCAAGTAATCAATGCAAGTGGTGTAGAAAAACGACACAGATTGTTGAAATCTGCTTCATCAATGCTGCCCTCTTGTTCAAGATCTATTATCTTCTTTCTGATTGTCAGAGGCAAAAACTTCATTCTTCCTAGTTACTAACTTTTTTCTAAGGTCACCGATTATTCCAGCTACCTCTATCACTGAGATTTTTTGAAACTCAGAGCCAGATTTGTCAGATGTGCTGAGGACTCAGGAATTTAGGATCGCCAACCATCTAAATTATTTTAGGATTCTAGAACTTCGTAAAGTAGCTATCTTAGTCAAATTGATGTCTAAATTGTCTGGGTTTTTTTTTTTAGAGTTTAGCTCTAAAACTCACCAGTGCTTCTCCCTCACTGTGCAGAGTGAGTTATAGGTTCCAGCCAATGGAAAGGCTGCACTAGTCACAGGAAGGATGAGCTGATTTTCTGCACAGGGTCTGGGAGAGAGTCAGTGGAATAACTGGGTTTCTTGGTAGGGGTGAGTGGGGTTGCTGAGAAAAGGTAGAAATGTAAGAGGAATGGGGAAAGTGTGAGAAGGCTATTGCAGGCTGATAAAAAGAACTGGTAGCAAAAGCAAGAACTGCGGGCATTGAAGTAGAGGAGTGCAGAAGCAGCACAGCACCAGTAGACAGTCAGAGACAGAATCTGTCTGTCTGAAAAGTGCTAGTGTGCATGTGTGTACCTGATTTGTGGGGTGGGGGGCGGATGAATGCATGTACATGTGTGTGTGACTGAAGTACAACAGAGTGCATGCATGTGTATATGTTTCTGTGTCTCTGATGGAAATAGTCTCATATAAATAGAGTTTCCCTTTGAAAATTTCAGCTGAAGTGGAGAAGTCCGCTGGTACAAATGTGGAGGAGTGTGGGACTGGGAGTATGATGGTCACAGGAAACTTTATTAGGTGAACCCCAACACGTTTCGGCAACGCCTTCCTCAGGGGGTATGCAGCTTGTGATATGAAATAAAAAAAATTAACAATATAACATTTATACAATCAAAACAATATTTTTACAATCAAAAGGAATATTAATAATTGGTTTAGACATAATAGTTAAAAAATAAGTGTTGAAAAATAGGAGATAAAAAAGTACAAAATGCAGGACTGCAAAAGGCAAAAAACATATTTAAATTGAAATTTTTTAGACTGCTATAAACGGACAGTTGGCTAAAGGCCATTAAAATATGCAGACAAATACTCACAAAAACAACCTTGTGGTGTATTTCAGGTTTAGAGTAGTGTAAAGAGTTCTACTCTTACTATAAAATCAAATAACAAAACAGAGTTATATTGTCAATAAAATAAAGGTTATAAATCTAAATATGTTTTATTGAAAAAACATAACCACAAATTGTATCTATAGACGTGTAATAGAAAAGCAGTACATTCAAAACAGAAGGAATGTGTTGATAGGTAATCCAATATGTATATGTGCAGCGTTCAGTCCGGTGCTGTTAGCTAACTACTTGTTCCTAATGAATGCTCCAATTGATAAAAACAGTGTCAGTGAACAAACTGTTCATTAGGAACTAGTAATTAGCTAACTTAGCTTGAATCATTATTCACATCGTTGGTTTTTGCGGAAGGCATCAAGCACTACACAGGATCTGCACGATTTCCTTTAAACTTGCACGGCACCAAGTTTGACCGGCAGCAAAACTTCACTCACAAGATCAGATTTCATCACCGTTTTGGCGCGGTTTTAGCTTCTATAAGTAAACAGTTTGTTTCCTTTGCCAGCTTTTCAACCTTGGATACAAACGATTCATGGTGCAATATTTTGATTTCATACCTAAAGGTCAGTATTTCTTCAAGACACTGTTTTCATTAACTGGAGCGTTCATTAAGAACTAACAGTCAGCTAATTTAGTACAGGATTGAACTTTACACGTATACATATTGGATTACCTATAAACACATTCCCTCTGTTTTGAATGTACTGCTTTTCTATTACACGTCTATGGATATAGTTTGTGGTTAAGTTTTTTCAATAAAAGATATTTAGACACCTGCACAATATTACATTGGTGTTCACCGCCATATGTCCTGCACTAAAATAATTTATGTATGCATGCTCTTGTATAATGTGCGTATGTATGATTTCAAAGCATATACTTGGATTTTAGAATTGTCAAACTATGACATCGTTAGTTTCAATACATAGCACTGGTTTTTGCGGAAGGTATTATGCACTACATAGGACTTGCACGATCCTCTTTAAACTCACGCTACATTAAGTTTGGCCGGCAGTAAAACTTCACGCACAAGATCAGATTTCATCCCCGTTTTGGCGCGGTTTTAGCTTCTATAAGTAAACAGTTTGTTTCATTTGCCAGCTTTTCAACCTTGGATA
Source organism: Ichthyophis bannanicus (assembly GCA_033557465.1). NCBI lineage: Eukaryota > Metazoa > Chordata > Amphibia > Gymnophiona > Ichthyophiidae > Ichthyophis > Ichthyophis bannanicus. The sequence goes on along the minus strand of CM066051.1, from coordinate 57,416,238 downwards.
CAAACGATTCACGGTGCGATATTTTGATTTCATACCTAAAGGTCAGTATGTCTTCAAGACGCTGTTTTCATTAACTGGAGCGTTCATTAGGAACTAACAGTCAGCTAATTTAGTACAGGATTGAACTTTACATGTATACATATTGGATTATTTACAGATTTGCATCTAGATACATTCCCTCTGTTTTGAATATACTACTTTTCTATCACACGTCTCTAGATACAATTTGTGGTTATGTTTTTTCAATAAAAGATATTTAGATTTATAACCTTTATTTTATTGACATTAAAACTCTGTTTTGTTATTTGATTATATAGTAAGAGTAGAACTCTTTACACTACTCTACACGTGAAATATACCACAAGGTTGTTTTTGTGAGTATTTGTCTACACGTTTTAATGGCCTTTAGTCAACTGTCCGTTTATAGCAGTCTAAAAATTTTCAATTTTAATATGTTTTTTGCCTTTTGCTGTCCTGCGTTTTGTACTTTTTTATCTCCTATTTTTCAACACTTATTTTTTAACTATTATGTCTAAACCAATTATTAATATTCCTTTTGATTGCAAAAATATCGTTTTGATTGTATAAATGTTATATTGTTTGTTTTTATTTTATTTTATTTCATATCACAAGTTGCATACCCCCTGAGGAAGGTGTTGCCGAAATTCATTGGGGTTCACCTAATAAAGTTTCCTGTGACCATCATATGTCTCTTGCTCCTTGGGTTTCACTGACATCTACTGCAAGAGCGGTTTCCCTTTCTTGTGTTGGAGTGTAGAACTGGGACACATGTTTTAAAATAAGGGACATTTAGGCATCCTGACCAAAGTAATACAATTCCAGGGATAAATCCTTTAAATACAGGACTGTCTCATATAATATGGGACAGCTGGTCACTTTATATTATGAGACTTCCTCTACATTCCCTTTGGGTGGGGCAGTGGGGGGTGCAGCTGCTGGACCCGTGGTTGAGGATGGAGAAGAGGATGGATGGCCAACAGTATCCTTCCTACTCTCTGTTATCCCCTCTCTCCATTCAGTGCTTTTGGCCTTGACACTGAAAAGATCACTTTCTGCCTTCTCACCATGTTAACAACCACCTCTTCAACACCTTCTTCAGCCACATTTTCATTATCTTATCATTCAGATGTAAACCTCACCCGTGTGGCTCTCTCAGATTCCGTGGCTGCCGAGACCATCTCCGCACACTTTTCAACGGGAATACGGTTCGCCTGCTGCTTTGTTCAGTTGTCTTGACCTGCAGCTTCTCTCATGTGCCCCCACACTGCAGTATGTCAACCTGCCTTTGCGCCTCTATGGAGAGGACGTCAGACCGCTGCTCTTTCATGCTTGCACAGGAAGTTGCTCCTTGTAAAGTCATCTCTTTAGCTTCATCAGCAGACTAGAGGAGCCTATAAGCACACCCTGGGGAAGACTGTTTCTTTCTCTACACTTGTGCCAATACTGCTCTCACCTTGTTTATCCTCTTTTCTTTTATGAGCTTTTAATTTTCCAAATGTACCCTTTCCAAGCTTTATGATTTGCTTGGACTGGATTCCCAGCTCTCTGTTGAACGAGCTGCCTTTCACCCTGAGCCAACCACAGGCCTCATCAACCCAGCCTGACATAGGCCTGCACTCAGGGGCGGTTTGAGGGTTTCTGCCACCCTATGCAGACCCTCCATGCACCCCCCCCCCCACAAAGATTGTGGTGATGCCATCCAGTCTGCCTTGCCATGCCCCCCTCCCTCCTGGCATCCATCATCTGACCTGGGGAGGGGGGAACAGCACAGCGATGCCTCCACTGCATCAGGCTTTAAAGGGCCTGTGCTAGCATGCTTACAGCCTGCTACTCCTGCCCCCTTCAATGCCACTTCTATCCCTTTCAACAGGAAGTTGCATCGAAGGAGGGCAGGAGTGGTAGGCTGTGAGCGCGCTAGCGTGCGCATTTTAAAGTCCGACACAGCAGGTGAGATGATGGATGTTGGGAGGGGGAAGCTGCATGGTGGGCCGGGCGACAATGAACTGCCACTTTGCTGGAAGAAGTGAGGGGGGAAGATGTTACCCACCAGGGCCTGCCAACCTAGGCGTCCACCTAGTTAGCCTAATGGACAGGCCAGCCCTGCCTGCACTGTCCAGATATCCTGCTTGGCCGCTCACACTTTTCACTGAAGTGGGAAGAGGGGGATGTGTTTACCTAGCTGATGCTCCTATGGGACTGGATTCCCATTCTTGGGAACAGGGGTCGCTTAACATTTAGAGCAGCGAGGAAAGATCTTGGGCAAGTCACTTAACCTCCGGTTGCCTTAGGCAGAAGCTTAGATTATGAGCCCTCCAGGGACAGGAAAATACCTACTATATCTAATGTGTGAGCTAAATCCTATTTCCTTTTATTTGACTTTCTATTTACATTTTAGATTTAACTATTCTATGAACATGGGATACAGTTAGTGCCCTCCCATCCCCACAGCTGCTGTTTGAGATAACATAGAAACATAGAAACATGATGACAGAAAAAGACCACAAGGACCATCTAGTCTGTCCTTCCATAACAACAACTACAACAGTCCACTTTTTACCTTTAGAGATCCTCTGTGTTGGTCCCATGCTTTTTTGAATTCAGTTACTGTTCTCATCTCTACCACCTCCACTGGGAGACTATTCCACGGATCCACTACTCTTTCCGTAAAGAAATATTTCCGCATATCACTCCTGAATCTATCTCCCTTCACCCTCATCCCATGTCCCCTCGTAGCAGAACTTGCTTTCAATTGAAAGAGGCTCTCTCCCTGAACATTTATGCCATGGAGGTATTTAAACATCTCAATCATATCACCTCTATCCCGCCTTTCCTCTAAGGTGTACATATTAAGATCCTTAAGTCTGTCCTCATATGCTTTATAATGAAGCCCATTAATCATTTTAGTAGCAACCCTCTGCACCGACTCCATCCTGTTCACATCCTTTTGAAGGTGCGGTCTCCAGAATTGCACACCATACTCCAAATGAGGTCGCACCAAAGACTTATACAGAGGCATTATCACCTCCTTTTTTCTGCTAGCCATTCCTCTCCGTATGCACCCAAGCATCCTTCTAGCTTTTGCCGTCGCCTTTTCTACCTGTTTAGCTACTTTAAGATCATCAGACACAACCACGCCTAGGTCCCGCTCTTCTTTAGTGAACAAAAGTACTTCACCTCCTATACTGTATTGCTCCCTTGGATTGCTGCAGCCCAAATGCATGACCTTACATTTTTAACATTAAATCCCAGCTGCCAAATTCTAGACCATTCTTCAAGCTTAGCTAGATCCCTCCTCATGTTATCTACACCTTCCTGGGTGTCTACTCTATTGCAGATTTTGGTATCATCCGCAAAGAGGCAAACCTTACCCGACAGCCCTTCCGCTATATCACTAACAAAGATGTTAAAAAGAATCGGACCAAGGACAGATCCCTGGGGCACACCACTGATAACATCCTTCTCCTCAGAGTGAGCTCCATTTACTTGTACTCTTTGTCGCCTCCCACCCAACCAATTTCTAACCCAAGCAGTAACTTTAGGGTCCATCCCTAGGGTGCTCAGTTTGTTTATAAGTCGCCTATGAGGAACAGTGTCAAAGGCTTTACTGAAATCTAAATACACCACATCTAGAGCTCTCCCTCGGTCCAACTCCCTGGTCACCCAGTCAAAGAAATCAATCAGATTTGTCTGACAAGACCTGCCTCTGGTGAATCCATGCTGCCTCGGATCCTGTAATCCGCCGGACTCCAGAAACCTCACTATTTTCTCTTTCAGCAGCGTTTCCAATAATTTACTCACCACTGAAGTTAAACTAACCGGCCTGTAGTTTTCAACCACATCCTTACTTCCGCTTTTGTGTAAAGGCACCACATGAGCCTCTCTCCAGTCCTTTGGCACCACTCCCGACTCCAACGAGGCATTGAAAAGGTCAGTCAGTGGAGTTGCTAGAACGTCCCCAAGTTCCCTCAGTATTCTAGGGTGTATCCCATCCGGTCCCATCGCTTTGTCTACTTTAAGTTGAGCTAGTTTCTCACGAACACAGTCTTCTGAAAATTGTTCAAGATGTCCCTTGCTTCTGTTCTTATTTGTGGGTGTTTTCTGAGGTCCTGCTCCTGGTTCTTCATCTGTGAACACAGAACAAAAATATTTGTTAAGCAATTCCGCTTTATCCTTATCAGCTTTTACATATTCCCCCCCTGCACCCTTGAGTCTGACAATACCACTTTTGCCCTTCCTCTTCTCACTAATATATCTGAAAAATGTCTTATCCCCCCATTTTATTGCATTGGCTATTTCCTCCTCCTTTTGAATCTTTGCCTTCTTGACTACTTTGCTAGCTTCTCTAAGTTTTTCCAAATACAGATGCCTGTCTTCCTCTCTCTGTGATCTCTTGTATTTCATGAAGGCCTCCCTCTTTTTCTTCACTTTTCCAGCTACTTCCTTCGAAAACCATAGCGGTCTCCTGTTCCTTTTGCCTTTATTTACCATTTTAACAAAAAGGTTGGTTGCCTTTAAAATACCCCCTTTCAGTTTTGCCCACTGTTTTTCTACATCCCCCAGCTGTTCCCATCCCACTAACGACTCCCTGAGGTATTGGCCCATCTTCGCAAAGTTAGTCTTCCTAAAGTCTAAGATCTTCACCTTGGAATGGATTCTAACAGCCCTAGTCCTAATACTGAACCACACCATCTGGTGATCACTGGATGCAAAATGATCTCCCACTACAACATCAGAAACACTTTCACCATTGGTAAGCACCAAGTCCAGTATGGCCCCTTCACGTGTGGGGTCTGTTACCAATTGCCTGAATAGTTCTCCCTGTAGAGAATCCAGGATCTCCTTACTTCTAGATGATACTGCAGCAGGAATGTGCCAATCAACATCTGGCATATTGAAATCTCCTAGCAGTAGCACTTCCCCTTTCCTAGCAATGCTGCGTATGTCTTCAATTAACTCTCTGTCCACCTCTTCCTCTTGTGAGGGAGGTCTGTATATCACACCAATGCAAATAGATTTCTCTTTCCCTCTTTCTAGTTTAACCCACAATGCCTCCTCTCTCCCTTTTAAGCTCTGTAATTCCAAAGCTTTAATAGTAGTTTTTACATATAGTGCCACTCCTCCTCCCCTTATTCCTACCCTGTCCTTTCTGAATAAAGTATAGCCAGGTATAGTTACATCCCAGTCATGGTTTTCTGTGAACCATGTTTCTGTAACTGCCACTAAATCCAAGTCAGCCACTCCCACCAAAGCTTCAACTTCAGGGATCTTATTTCCCATGCTACGGGCATTAATACACACTGCTTTCCATATGTTACCCCTGTTACCCATTTCCATAAAGGTATTTAATGTATCACCTACCTGGGGGCTTTCACTTACCTGGGGGCTTTCTTCACCCATCCCCAACGAATCTAGTTTAAAGCCCTCTTCAGTAAATTAGCCAGTCTACTACCAAAGATGCGTTGACCTTTCTTGGACAGATGGATGCCATCTCTGCTCTGCAACCCTTGGAACAGCATCCCATGGTCTAGGAAACCAAAACGCTCTCGAAGACACCATCCACGCAGCCATGCATTCATCTCCAGGATGCGAGCCTCTCTGCCTTGGCCTTTACCCTCAACAGGGAGGATTGAAGAGAACACCACCTGTGCACCTACCTGCTTCACCCTTTGTCCCAGAGCCATGAAGTCACTTTTGATACGTTCCGAGGTATACCTGGCAGTATCATTTGTTCCAACATGGATTAGCAACATTGGGTAATAGTCAGTGGGCTTGATGAGTCTCGGCAAACTCTCCGTAACATCTTGGATCTTGGCACCAGGCAGACAGCATACCTCTCTGGACATCAAGTCTGGTCGGCAGATGGACGCCTCAGTACCCCTCAGAAGAGAGTCTCCAACAACCACTACCCTTCGTTTCCTTCTGGTCACTGATTCCGCAACTATGGGGTACTTGAACTCTGGTTCTTCCCTTTCCAGGGATGCTTTCACCTCCTCCACTTCCAGGGCTGCATAATGGTTCTTCAATTCAAGGGCTGGAGAAGTTGGATTGGTGATTTTGCAGGCTCTGGTGACTTTTGTCCAACCATCGACATTCTGTTGGCACCCATCTTCTGCTGTGCTGGAGAGCCTGGTTGCTGCAAGAAGCATCTCATCAATGTACTTCTCACTGTCTTGAATGCTCCTCAGCCTCGCCACCTCCTCTCTGAGTTCCTCCACTTGTTTCCTCAGAGCTTCAGCATGCAGGCACCCTGCACATGGAACCGGTTCTTCAACTGGCATTAGGACCTCTGTCTGGACCGAGGCAGAAGCTGTAACGGGGGCAACAGCTTTAGCAATACGATTTTTCCCAGCCATTGTTCTGTTTGTGGAGCTTAGGTATCTGTTAAAGCAAAAGAGAGAGATCTACCAAGTACCAGCTGGTGTCGCAGCTGTCCTTTCAGAGAAAAAGCAGTTAAATCTCTTTAATTATATTCAATATGTGCTGGTCCAATTCACTGTGATTTGCTAAAGGGGGAGGTGCCCTATAAAGCAAGACTGCTCACTAGGGGTGGGTGGGAGTCGGGGTGGGTAGGGAGGGAACTAACACCTGATTAGGTGTTAGCAGTTTCTGAACCTGAGGAGGTTACAGAGTTCAGCAACCTACTGTGCTCCAGTAAAGTTCCTAAAACAGCAAAAATGAAAGTAACCTTGCTTTTAAAAAGTATACACAAAACCCTTTTAAGAGCTCCCAGTCAGAGAGCTAGCAATGTAATAAAAAAAAAAAAAAAAAAAACCAAACAAAGAAACCCTCAAATCCTTACATACTGTTTGATGTGTGGAGCCCTGGTTAAAAAAGCCTCAAAAGGGCAGGGCACAGGAGCCTTTTATGCAGGCTTCAACTGCACTCAGGAAACAGGCCCACTAACTCCTGATTAGGTGTTAGCAGTTTCTGAACCTGAGGAGGTTACAGAGTTCAGCAACCTACTGTGCTCCAGTAAAGTTCCTAAAACAGCAAAAATGAAAGTAACCTTGCTTTTAAAAAGTATACACAAAACCCTTTTAAGAGCTCCCAGTCAGAGAGCTAGCAATGTAATAAAAAAAAAAACAAAGAAACCCTCAAATCCTTACTTACTGTTTGATGTGTGGAGCCCTGGTTAAAAAAGCCTCAAAAGGGCAGGGCACAGGAGCCTTTTATGCAGGCTTCAACTGCACTCAGGAAACAGGCCCACTAACTCCTGATTAGGTGTTAGCAGTTTCTGAACCTGAGGAGGTTACAGAGCTCAGCAACCTACTGTGCTCCAGTAAAGTTCCCCTAAAACAGCAAAAATGAAAGTAACCTTGCTTTTAAAAAGTATACACAAAACCCTTTTAAGAGCTCCCAGTCAGAGAGCTAGCAATGTAATAAAAAAAACAAACAAACAAACAAACAAACAAACCCTCAAATCCTTACTTACTGTTTGATGTGTGGAGCCCTGGTTAAAAAAGACTGTAACAAAGAAATTATTTCACTGTACCTTCTCATTGTGCGCTTGCAATAGATAAAGTAACCTGCTGGGTTGTGCTGATGCAGAAAAGCTTAGCGCGGCATTTTTCTGGTGCTTTTCCCGCGCTAGGCTTGTTCTCCAATGCTGAAAGCAAGCTAGTGCTGGTAAAATGCTAAATTGCAGTGCACATGGCATGCAAATTGCTGTATAGGTAATTGGGCCCAATATTTTAAATTATGCACTGAAACTTAGCACAGTTTTTTACACTGCTTTTTAATGGTGGATCTTCACGCCAGCTTCGGGCAAGCAAAAACATCCAGCCAGAAGCAAAAGTATCATCTAAGGTGAAGTTTGACACTTCACCTTAGATGATCCAGGCATCAGTGTATGACCCCATGCCATCAGCACACGTCAGGGGAATGGTGCCCCCTCCTCCCAGACACCAACAGAAACCACATCCCTTGTGGTCCAGTGGCCATGATCCCTCTACCAGCCAAATAAAAAAATCCCCAGTGACCCAGCAGTCTCAATCCCCCACCCACCCAATAAAATAATCCGTGCTGGCCTGATGGCCCCTGAACCCCTCCACCCCCTCCTGATTCCTTTAATCTGGGACGGAAGCATTGCCCACATGCTCCAAGCCCTGCACAAGCTCTCCCAGGATGCAACAGGGCATGGTCACTCTGCCATATAAGGCATTTTTTGCCTTATATGGCAGTCTGGCACCATTCGATGTATCTGATGCACCACGTGGGGCAAGGTGCCAACTTTTTTTAAGATGGCAGCACAGGGGCGGGAGCGTAGGGGCAACAATCCCACACCAGATTAAAGGTACTGAGAGGCCACCATGGATTTTGTTCTGTTTTGTTTGGGGGAGGGGGGTTTGGAGCCAGTGGTTCACAGGGCGTATTTTTATTAAGTGAGTGGGAGGGAATCGGGGCCACTGTTTTTGTTAGAGTATTTGTGTTCAGGGGGACATTGGCTCCCCAACAGTGTGCCGATGGCATTGGGAGCTTTACCTGATGCCTAGGTCATCTGAGGTGAAGTGTCAAACTTCATCTCAGATGACCCGGTTTCTCCGGGACAGCATACCAAACTTGCGCCGACTTCTATGCGCATGTATTTGGCTTCCTCTCCCGGTTTAACGATGACTTTTTGTGCACTGGGTAATTTGCATATTGCATCCCAGCGCAGAGAGTCAGCATTAAAGTCACGCTATGAAACCCTGTTCTAGAGCTTCAATACGCCCTCTCCTGAAGAACAATAAACTCGACCCAGCAAAAACTGATTCATATCGTCCAATTTCAAGTATACCCCTTCTAGCCAAAATCATCGAGAAGGTGGTACAAATCCAATTGCAACAGCATATAGATACCTCAGCTCCTCTCGATCCCTGCCAACACGGATTCCGTGAATCACATGGCATAGAAACCCTTCTCACACTACTCATCAACACCTTATCAAGAGGGATTGACAAAATTGAAAATGGCTTCATCCTCATCTTCCTTGACATCTCAGCAGCTTTTGACTCGGTTAACCATGTACAACTTCTTCACCGTCTTAAAGAAAAGGGAGTCCAGGAATCAGCTTGGGAATGGTGTAGATCCTACCTAACCAACCGCTGGCAACAGTTGCGGATAGGAGCTTCAACCTCTGATCCTTTCCAGCAACAACAGGGTGTACCCCAGGGATCCTCTTTATCAGCTCTTCTATTTAACATATATATCCAACCAATCTGTGAAATCATCAAAACATTTAACGCCTCCAGCTTGATCTACGCAGATGACATACTGATATTCACGCCAATAAAAATTAATGCCCCCGACTTCTCCCCAATTATCGCCTGCTTCAACGCGATTACAGATTGGCTCCTATCCCAGAACCTGCGAATAAACTTCAAGAAAACGGAAGTCCTATTCGTAACTAGGAATAAGAAATTCTCCCCACCCGCAACTTTGAAGGTGAGAGATGCGGAATTACCATGTAAATCATCAATTCGCTACCTGGGAGTAACCATCGACCAAGAACTGACCTTCAAAGATCACATGAAGCAGACCGTTAAATCCATTTACTATAAATTGAGAACACTGAAACCCTTAAGACCACTACTCGCCTCCAATGACTTCCGAACAATCTTCCAAGCCCTTATAACACCTCATTTCGACTATGCCAATGTCATCCTGCATGGTCTACCCAAGAGCATCCTCAACCCACTCCAATTGGCGATGAACTCAGCAGCCCGCATCCTCTGCGGTACATCCAGTAGAGACCACATCACCCCCATACTAACAGAGCTTCACTGGTTACCCCTACAAGCCAGGATAACCTACAAAGCACTTCTGCTATCCTTTAAAGCAATCAATCAAATAGCCCCACCTTCCCTCTCATCACTTATTATCAACACCCCCACGAACAGACTGAGAAGATCCGCAGCCGCCAATACCCTTGTCGTACCAAAGGAGTACACTAAATGTAACCAAACAACCAGAGACAGGGCCTTCACCTTATTCGCTCCAACTTGCTGGAATAATCTCCCTCCTCATATCCGATCAATAAAAGACCTCTTTCAATTTAGAAAGGCCCTCAAACACTACCTATTCTGTCATCATCTTTTAGGCCCTAACCCTACACCTCCTCCCCCCATCTCACAAATCACTCACACAGCCTCTGACATTCCAACAACATAGCCATAACAGAACACGAACTAGACGCTCTGCACACCCAAATTTATGACCCAATTTAACTGTAAATTTCCAGATGTATTTTATCTTTCTGTATATAGCTTGTATATAGTTTACCATGTTGTCTCCAAGTTACTGACCCTGTTATAATGTAAGCAAAAGACACTGTTATAATGTAAGCAAAGGACTGTTCTAATGCGAAATTTGTTATCTGTAAACCGCGCTGATACCAAAGAGCGCGGTATATAAAAACTGTAAAATAAATAAATAAATAAATAAATTAAGCACTGGGCTCTAGTGCATGGTTTCTGCAGCAGCCTGGTAGTGCACACACACCTTCCACCAATGCCTGGGACAGTAAAAAGTAACTTCCCGTTGGGAGCTGCAGAATGAATACAGTTGCAGGTAAGTAGGAGAAGTTTGAACTGGATAAAGAAATGCCGTGATGAAGAGGGGTTACATGAGCATAGCGGCACTGGCAGAAGATAAGCTGTGCAACTGAGTTTTGAGCAGATTCAAAGGCAGAAAGATGATTCAGAGGGAGACCAGTGAAGAGCAGATTACAATAGTCAAGATGGGAAATGACTAGTGAGTGGATGAGGGTCTTAGTGGTGTGTAGAAAGGAAGGGACACATTTTGCCAATGTTATAGAGAAAGAAACACCCTACTCTGCCACTGCCAACTCCAGACTTCATCCATTCCACCCAGCCCTGTACGAGTGGTGCCGCCACATAGGGCGCAAAGAAATAGGCCTTGACCCCCCCCCCCCCCGCCATTGTTTCCTGCCCTTGCTCTGCTGCCACCTCTCATGTGTCCTTGAGAGCAGCTGAAGCGGCGGCAGCAGAGTGGACGTCCAATTCTAAAAAAATAAGCTGCAAGTCCTTCTGACTCCGTGCATGCATGGACCGGACCAACCATTCAAGCATGGAATCGGATCCTGGTGCTCCTCATTCTCTTGTCCACTACTTATGTGAATCTTTCCATACTCTAATCCCCAGTTTTGTGATGTTTTTTCATTGTAAGCTCTGATGAGCAGGGACTGTGTCTTACATCTTTCTGTACAGCTCTGTGTACGCCGTGTAGCGTTATACAAATGATTAGTAGTAGTTAGTGGTAGGGAGGAAAATGGCTTATGTGCATGGCATTTCCATGGTCAACTGCACAAAACGTCATATGCAAAGTACCTGGGCCATTTTATTGCACAGACTTTATGCTAATTCTCAAAGAGAAAGTTCCTAGGTGGTTTCTCTTTAAAAATGAATATAACATGTATGGATTGAAAGCATCAAATACTTTGCAACTATGTGCTAGGGCTATTTGAAAAAGACCTCTGCATACCACCTTCTAGTTGAAGTTTTGCCTAATAGATATAATGCTGAAAGAAATCTGTATTTCCAGATTTAAGATGACGAAAAACATGCCCAGAACACAAATCTTGTTATTGACATTCATCGCGGGGACCTTGATTGGATTTTTGCTTTCAAAGTAGGTACAATTCTGCTTGGTTTTGAATCTGTGTTCGCACTGATAAATTCTCCATCATGCGGCATTTCTCATCCCCTCATTTCTGTTGGATTTGGATTTTACATGCTGTTTCCAAATCAGAGCTCAATATGAGTATCAATCAGGTTTGCAAGTTATTTCCCTGTCTCAGAGTGCTTACAGTCTAAATTGTACCTGGAATGATGGGGGGTGAAGTGACTTGCCCAAGGTCACCAGGAGCTTTTATCCTTTTCTGCATACTATACTACTGTGTTTGTGTGTGTATTTATATCTGTGTTAGTAATCTGTGTATCTGATCATGAGAATGGTGGGGGGTGGTGTTTGACAGGTGCAATTCCGTGATTGCTATGTTACTGTAAAGCAGTGTGACTTTTCTGCAGCTGATGGAATTCTTTTTCCCATAGGAATGACTGGCTTATTTGTGGGGGTGCAGGGATAAGTGAGAGGGCTTTATGTCTTTTCCATTTCCTATAATATAGAGAAAGTCCAGTAGTACAGCACAGAAACTACCCGAGATCACCTCCTCCCTTTGTGACTAAAGTAGCAGATTCCACTGATGCACCCCAACAGTCTTCATACGAATGGCTGGATCCTACCCACAGTCTCTGTAACTAGAGCTGCCTTCCACTATTCCTGCCTCCAGTACCCTCCATTGGCTGGATCCTATCCACAGTCTCTGTAAGTAGAGCTGCCTTCCACTATTCCTATTTCCACTATCCTCCCACTGGTTGGAGTCTACCCACAGTCTCCTTTTACTAGAGCTGCCTTCCACAATCCCTACCTCCACTACCCTCCCATTGGCTGGATCCAATCCACAGTCTCTGTAACTAGAACTGCCTTCCACTCTTCCTGCCTCCAGTGCCCTCCCATTGGCTGTGTCCTACTCACAGTTTCTGCTGCTAGTTAGGGTAGAAGCAGTAAAAGCAGTCTCAGTCACATGGAGGAAAAGATTAGAGAACTGTAGACACAGGAAGGAGGAAAGAGGACGTCAAAGGCAAGATGGAATAAATGGCTTTTGAGCACAGCTTTGAAATGGGGGAAAGGCAGTTTAGTGTGGAGTGTGAGAGGCAATGAGTTCCAGAGTGCAGGGCCAAGGAAGAAGAATGCAGAGTGACGGGTAAACTCAAGATGTGCTTGCGCGGCAAAGGGGAGGGAGAGACAGTTCACATGGATGGACCAGAGTAGGCATGGGGAAACGGAGGTGACTAAGATCTGCAAGATACTGAGGGGTACTGGTGTGAATGACCTTGTGAATAATGGTGAGTATTTTGTCTGTGTACCTGGATTTAAGGAGGAGCTAGTAGATGTATGAGCATACGGGTAACATGATCGAACCGGGACGAATGAGTGAGAATGCAAGTTGTAGTATTCTGGATAAGCTGCAATCGATGAAGCTGATATTGGAGCAAACCTGCAAGGATGATATTGTAATAATCAAGTCTGGACATAATGAGTGACAGTACAAGGTGGTATGAGAGGAAAGATCAGATGGCACAAATTTGGCAGAGGGAAACAAAGGAAGACTGGATGTGCTGGTGGAAGGTGAGGGAAGAGTCCAAAGTGACCCCAAGGTATCTGAGAGACGTTATAAGAGAAGCAGATAACTGATGAGCAATTGGGGGGCAGGGGTCACCAAAGGGGAACCAAATGGCAGTAGAGTTAGATGGGTTAATGTATAGGTAGTTGCTATTTAACCAGGAAGAAACGCGAGAGAGGCAAGAGTCTAGTGAGGTGAGCTAGGTGTGGAGGGGTTGGTGTGGAACAAGAGAATATCATCGGTATAGTAGTAACCTGAGACACTAAACTGCTGGATAATGAAGGCAAGTGGAGCAAGGAAAATATTGAAAAGAAGGGGGGACAAAACAGAACCCTGGGGGACACCCCAGGGAAGGGGGGTTACAGGGGAAGTGGTGGAGCTGATCTGGACAGAGAAAGTATGAGCGGAGAAGAAGGAGCAAAACCAGTGGTGAACAGTTCCATGGATCCCAAGGTTATGGAGACGAGTGAGGAGTGTGGGGTGGTCAACCAAGTTGAAGGCAGAGGATAGATCCAGAGATACCGCAAGAGAGATTGCCCTTTTTGTGTAACTGACGAAACTCGTTCAGAAAGGAAAGGAGGATGGTTTTGGTGCTATATCCAGTTCTAAATCCAGATTGTCAGGGGTGAAGAGCAGAGGTGGTATTAACATGTGCTGAAAGTTGCGAGACCAATTTTTCCAAGATTTTAGAAAGGAAAGGGAGATTAGAGACCGGGCACCAGTTTGCAAGAATGGAGGGGTCGAGAGATGGTTTCTTCAAAATGGGTCGGATGAACTTGTGTTTCTAAGTGGTAGGGAAGGTAGCTGAGGATAAACTTGAGTTAACTATTTGAAGGATGAATGGGGAAAGGGTAAGAGTGGGCTTCAGTAGCCAAGAGGAAGGGATAGGATTCAGTGGGCAAGTCATTTTATGAGATGAGGTGAAGACTTTAGTAAATTCAGTGGCTGTAATGAGCCAGAAGGAAGTGTGTGGAAAGGCTGGGGAAGGGGAGGGGGCAAAAGAGAAAGTGTGGGGAGTGTGGGGAGAGAGGAGAAGGGCAGGAGGAAAAGGTGGAATGTAGGGACTGTATTTTCTCAGAGAAAAAAATAGCCAGAAGAGTCAGGTCTGGGGCCAATGGGAGAGGGACAGGGGCTAGAGTGGAAGTCCAGGTTGATGATAGAGAGCAAAGTACTTTGTAGAGCTTTCAGGAGGAGTTGGGTGAGGTGGTGATTAAATCAGAATAGTATGATTGTTTAGCAGCGCAAATCATAGAGCGGTATTGATGCTGGCAAGAATGGAAGCAGGCGAGTGAGTCTGGAGAAGGGTGCTTGCGCCAGGCCCGCTCCATGTGACGGAGATGGGTGCACTGCAGATAGAGTCCCAGATGATACCAAGGGTGATGGGTAGATGGGTGGGACAAGGAAATAGGGCATAAAGGGGCTATTTGGTCTAGGATAGTGTACAGGTCCAAGTATCTAACTGGTCATTCACAGAAACAGAGGGGAAGTTTGATGGAAGGAGAGTGTCAGCAGAAGGAAACTGTTGAAGTGTCGATGGTGTGATATGATGCTTGAGATGGGTGTGTGGTGTAGGAGGGACGCTGGATGAGGACAATGCAGAGGGGAAAGGGAAGATGAAAAATAGGCAGTAATGGTCTGACCAAGGCAGCAGAAGGGTAGAGTCAATAGATGGTGTAAATGGAGAGCTGGCTGGCGTGAGAATGAGGTCCAAGATATGGCCTGCAGCATGAGTGGGACAGGAGATGTGTTGGTGTAAGAGTAGTTACTCACCTGTAACAGGTGTTCTCCAGGAGCAGCAGGAATCAGTCCTCACATATGGGTGTCATCGGCGCCGATGAAGCCCCAGCGGAGCATTTCCCTAGCTTTCCATGAAAGCCTTTGGGAATGCTGGCACGCATGCGCAGTTCCCTTCCCGCCTAAAGGTGCCATCTTACCTCAGTCAAATGACATAGCTAAGAACAGCACACAAAAATATAAAAATTAACTATGTACAACTGCAACTCCAAGGGGAGGAGGGAGGGTTGTGAGGACTGATTCCTGCTGCTCCTGGAGAACACCTGTTACTACTCTTTCTCCAGGACCAAGCAGGAAGTCAGTCCTCACATATGGGTGACTCCCCAGCTCTGGGCTACCGAGGAACCCAGGCTGAACAAGAGAACTCCCTCTAGTCTCAGCAGCAAAGAAAGGCTTTTCAAGGACAGAACCTCCACCGGTAGCCCAACAGAGGGCAGGAGTTGCCTAAACCTCAAAGAGATTCCGGAGTACTGCTTGGCCAAAAGCACTATCCCTACGGGACTCCCTCTCCAGACAGTAATGGGCTGCAAAAGTCTGGCTTGAAGACCAAGTTGCAGCCCTGCAGATGTCTACCAAGGGCACAGAGCGGAGATGAGCCACTGAGGCAGCCATCGCCCTGACAAGGTGGGCCGTGACCCGACCCTGCAAAGGAAGGTCAGCCGCCTTGAAAGCCCAGGTGATACAGTCAGCCACCCAGATGGACAAGGTACGCTTGGACACAGCCAACCCCAACTTATTGGGGTCAAAGGATATGAAGAGCTGAGTAGCCCTTCGATGCCCTTCCGTACGGTCAAGGTAGAAGGATAAGGCCCTCCTACAGTCCAGGGTATGCAGGACTGCTTCAGCCTGGCTTGCATGAGGCCTAGGGAAGAATGTTGGAAGAACCACCTCCTGATTGAGGTGAAAAGAGGAGACAACCTTTGGGAGGAACTTTGGATGAGTCCTGAGGACTACCCTGTTCCTATAAATCCTGGTGTAAAGCCTATGACAGACCAGGGCCTGAAGCTCACTCACTCGCCTAGCCGAAGTAAGGGCTATCAGGAAGAGAGTCTTCCAGGAAAGGAAGCGTAGAGGGCAAGTAGCCATCGGCTCAAAAGGTGGGCGTGTCAGTTGCTGCAAGACCACATTCAGCTCCCACTCAGGAGCCGGAGGACGGATGGGAGGCTTGAGCAAGAGCAGGCCTCTGAGAAACCTGGACACCAAGGGGTGCCCAGATAGAGAATGTCCTTCCACCAGTGAGTGGTGAGCTGCTAGAGCTGAGAGGTGGACCCGAACAGAATTGAACTTAAGTCCCTGAGTGGATAAGTGCAGTAAGTACTGAAGCACTACTGGTGCAGTAGAGGAGAAAGGATCTTCAGTACGTAGCTGACACCACACAGAAAACCTCTTCCACTTCAGAGCATAAGTTTTCCTAGTGGGCTGTTTCCTAGAGGCTAGGACAACCTCCTCAACATCCTGAGGAAGGCCCCAAGGAGCCAAAACTACCCTTGCAGCCTCCAGGCCATCAAATTGAGAGCTCTGAGATTGGGGTGCAGAAGGGAACCCTGATCCTGAAAGAGAAGGTCAGGTTGCAACCCCAGAGGCAGTGGGGGATCCACTGCCAGCTGAAGCAGAAGTGGAAACCAAGGCTGTCTCGGCCACCTGGGAGCCACCAGCAGGACCGAGGCCTTGTTCTGAAGAATTCTGAAGAGAGTTCGGGCCACCAAGGGCGTGGGAGGAAACGTATACAGGAGGCCCTGAGACCAGGACATCAGAAAAGCATCCGGTGCTATCCTCAAAGGATGCAGTTGTCTGGAGCAGAACTTGGGCAGTTGCCTGTTTAGCAGACTGGCAAACAGATCTATCCAAGGAAGACCCCATTTCAGGAAGATCTTCTGAACCACCAAGGGATGCAACTGCCACTCGTGGGGCTGTAGAATCCTGCTCAACCGGTCGGCCAGGCAGTTCTCCTGGCCTGGAAAATACACTGCCCTGAGGAGCATGTTGTGCTTTAGGGAAAAGGAACAAAGGTCTTGAGCTTCCCGACAAAGGAGCCTGGACCCAGTCCCGCCTTGTTTACGTAAAACATGGCCACCTGGTTGTCTGTTTGAATCAAGACAGATTGATGAGCCAGGGCAGGAGAGAAAGCTTTGAGAGCTAAGCGGATAGCCCGGAGTTCCAGGACATTGATCTGCTGGGCTGCCTCCCAAGGAGACCACAGGTCCTGGGTGCACTTGTCTAGACAATGAGCTCCCCAGCCTTGCAGAAAGGCGTCAGTGGTCAGTACCACCGAGTACCCAGGAATCTGAAAGGGCATCCCCTTCAGCAGATTGGGTGGGTGTAGCCACCAGCTGAGGGAGGTCAGAAAGTGTTTGGACACCCTGATCCTGTCTCTTAGGCTGCCTGAGGCCTGTGACCACTGAGTCCGAAGGCACCACTGTGCAGGCCTCATATGGAGCCTGGCATTGAGAGTCACATGCACTGTCGAAGCCATGTGGCCCAGAAGCCTCAGGCAGAGTCTGGCGGAGACCAGTGACCTGCTTAGGAACTGGCGGGCCACGTCCATCAGTCTTTGAGCTCTGTCTATTGGCAAGAATGCCCTTGCCAGTTGTGAATCTAACCTTGCCCCGATGAACTCCAAGTTCCGGGAGGGGAGCAAAGTGGACCTTGCGAAGTTTATGACAAAGCCCACGTTCTGAAGCAGAGCAATGGTTCTGAGGGTGGCTTGTCTGGCCTCCTGGCACGTCTGACCCCTGATGAGCCAGTCGTCCAGATAGGGAAAGACAAAGATGCCCTGATTCCACAGGTAGGCCGCAACCACTGCCAGGCATTTGGTAAAGACCCTGGGGGTGGAGGTTAGGCCAAAGGGCAGTACTCTGTACTGGTAATGGTTTCCTCCCACAATGAACCTGAGGTACTTTCTGTGGTCTGGATGAATGAGGATGTGAGTGTACGCATCCTTTAGATCCAAGGAGCATAGCCAATCTCCCTGCTGGAGGTAGGGCAGAAGTGTTCCAAGAGTAAGCATCTTGAATTTTTCTTTCTCTAGGAACTTGTTGAGGTTCCTGAGATCCAGAATGGGTCGAAGGCCACCGGTCCTTTTTGGTACCAGGAACTACCTGGAGTAGAATCCGTGACCTTGAAAGTGAGGAGGCACAGGCTCCACCGCCCTGTCCACCAACAGACCTTGAAGTTCCTGAAGGAGAAGGTCTGTGTGCAGGGGAGGCCTCAGGGGCTCCCCTGGAAAGTATGGTGGAGGCAGTTGATGAAAGCGTAGTGCATAGCCCTTTTGGACTATGTCCAACACCCAACTGTCCTGGGTAATAAGGGGCCACTGGTGGGCAAACAGAGCAAGGCGACCGCCTGTGCAGGGCTGGGAGAGCAGGGATGGAGTGGCTACGCTCAAGGAGTCAAAAAACCCCACCCTGCTGAGTGGGAGCAGGGGCCGGAGGCTTGGGGGTCCTCTGCCTACGGGGCCCATTACCCTGGCCCTTGGCTTGCTGACCCTGAGGGGCAGCTTGGGCAGCCTGATACTGAGGGTACTGTTTGTAGGCAGTGCCCTTCCTTGGGTAAAAAGGCTTTTTACCCGAGCCCTTCTTTTTGTGAGAAGGGGCAGAGGTCTTTCTAGACAGCCTTGTCCTTGTAAGGTGCTCGGTCTCGAGCTGTGCGGCCTTCTCGGTCACGGGCTTGCCAAAAAGGTTCTCACCTTGGCAAGGGACATCGACCAACTTGTCCTGAACCCATGGCTCAAGGTCCGATGACTGCAGCCACGCCTGGCATCGAGCCGCGATGCCGGCTGCCGCAACTCGGGCCGAAGCCTCGAAGCCATCGTAGGCGGCGCGGGACATGAACTTCGAGCATTCCCGAATCTCCGAGGACAAGGACTTGAATCTCTGCAAGGGGTCCCCGGAGAGCCAAGCAGAGAACCCGGCCAACTCCTTGGCCAGGTCTCGCAAGTACATGCCCATGTACAGCTACGGTAGTAAGACTGGACACGGCAAGCAAGCATCGACCCCTGGAAGCACTTTCTACCGACGCCATCAAGGTTCCGGGCCTCCCTGCCGGGGGGCACCACAGAGTGCATCTTCTGGATTTTCAGACGATGCATGGCCGATTCCACAATCATGGAATGGTGTGGTAGCTGCGCTTTCTGAAAACCAGGGCTTTTCCGAAGTCGATAGATCAAATCGACACACTTGCTTAGAACCGGCGCCGATGCCAGTGCCTCCCACATCCGGAAGAGGAGCCGTTCCAGAATTGGAGGAACCGGGACAGTAAAGGCCTCCTTCGGAGGAGAGTCGTACTGTAGAGCATCAAGCTCTTCGGCTCGAGGCTCTTCCTCGGGGTCGGCTGGAATAGCCAAGGCAGAGGCCATATCCCGGACAAACTCCGAGAACCTAGTATCCTCCGGAGGGGATCTACTCCGGGGCTCAGACTGCGGTGAGTCCGATGGGACGCACTGAGTCTTAAAGGTATCCGGGTACTCCTCATCCTCTGTCTCCCAGGCGGACTCGTCCGACGAGGAGTCAGGGTCCGACCCCGCGGGGCCCCGAGGCACCCGCCCCGACGCCAGAGGCACCAGCGTCGACACCCTCGGTCCCGAGCAGGAGGTCGAGGGAGACCTCGACCGAGGTCGACCTCGAGCCACAAGGGACTCGAGTATTGGCTCGGTCTCCAGGATCGACTTCGAAGTCGATGTCCCGGTGGTCGGAGTAGATGCGCCAGACAGGCTGGCCATCAGTGCCCGCTGCTGCTCCATGAAGGCAGACAATCTGCTCTCCAAGGCTGTCATTCTGAGACTCAGCTCAGGAGACGCAGCAGCCACCGACTCGGGCCCCGGCGGCACCAGGCCCGACGTCAGCTCTCTGGGAGGAGAGTCCACGAGGACAACGGGGCTTACGTGTCCAGCAGACTCCGGCTCCATGCGAGGAACTTTGGCAGGCTTCTCTTGGTCCACGGGCCCGGGGCGGCGGTTGGGGGTCTTAGACCTGGCCCTCGAGGGACCAGGGACCTCCTCCGACACCGCACTCGCGAGCCGCTTCTTCCTCTTGCGTTTCCGGTTGGGGGACCCCCTGTCCGAGGAGCTTCGATGGCGCTCAGGATCAGAATCCCGAGATGTCGAGGCCTCAGACGAGGTCCGGGCCCGGCTGGAGGCTGAGTCCGAGAAAAACCTTTCCTTCTGCTGCTGGCGACTTCGGAGTGCCTTGGAAGACATCTTCCCACATGGCCCACACGACTTAGGGTCGTGATCAGGGCCGAGGCACCAAAGGCAGCAGTCGTGTGTGTCGGTGAGAGACATTAATTTTTTACACCGATCACACTTTTTGAAGCCACTGGAGGCCATCGGGGAAAAAAGAGTCCCCACGAGGTCAAAGGACCGGCCTTCCAGAGAAAAATGAAAAAAGGGGCACGAACGCCAGCCACGAAGGGCAAAAACCGAAAAAGAAGAATCTGGCTCGATACCGGCGTACCGAAGGGAGGGGTACCGGCATCAAACCGGGAGAAAAAATAGTGATTATCGCCAAAAAAAAATCAACTTTTATCCGGGAGGACTGGACACACGTCCGGTGGGCTTCTCGGAAAAAAAGAGACTGAGGTAAGATGGCACCTTTAGGCGGGAAGGGAACCGCGCATGCGTGCCAGCATTCCCAAAGACTTTCATGGAAAGCTGGGGAAATGCTCCGCTGGGGCTTCATCGGCGCCGAGGACACCCATATGTGAGGACTGACTTCCTGCTTGGTCCTGGAGAAAAGACACATTCTCTAACAAAGTTAAAAGTACTTTGTCCCTGGGCCTAGAGGGCGAATCAGAATACGTACTGAAGTCACCTAGGATCACCAGGTGGGGAGATATGAGAGAGACTTCAGAGTGAGAGTAAGAGTGCATCTTAGAGATCTTTGCGGAGAGAAGGTGGAACGTAGAGAAGGAGAAAATGAATTGGTGGGGAGGTACGCAGACAGAGCAGTAGGGATTCAGGGTATCGCAAAGGGGGATGAACCTCCATGAAAGGAAGGGAGGAACCGTGGAGGACCGCCATTCCCTCTCCACTCCGGCCTTGGTGGGATGTAAGGAAGGCAGAGTACCCGGGGGGGGGGGGGGGGAGGAAGCAATGCAAGAGGGCTTCCTCCCCTTCCCAGAGCCAGGCATCTAGTGAGTGTTGAAGTGTTGTCCTGGATAAGGTGCGCTTTGGAGCGAAGTGAAAGGCAGTTTAAAAGAGCTAAGGAGAGGAGAACAAGAGAGGTTGTTGAGCACTGCTTAGAGAGTGAGGATGGGGCAGAAGATTAGCCACATTGCAGGATAAGAGACCAGGCAGGGCTGACCATGGTGAGTCAGAATGCCGGCCCCACAAAACAGGAATAGTGGCCATGGCCAGTACAGCTACAGAGAGTAGGACCCAGAAGCATGTGTGTTGATAGATATATGACACTGTACAGATGAGGACTCAGCCTTGTCACCCCAAGGAGCATGTGCCACTCCTTGGGCGACGTACATGGCATGCACCGCTGTGGCGCTGAACGCCGCAATCACCATGCTTTTATGTGCCTGGAGTACCTTCGTGGAACGTCACTTCTGGGAGGTGGGAGCTGGAGGTTTGCAAACAGTGGGATGCCTGGAAGACCCTGAAGAATACAGACAGGCAGGTTACAGCAGTAATACATAGCATACCATGAGTACAGAACAGCAAAGATGTAGCAAAATCTATGTACCTTATTGGGAACCTGATAGGTGTTTGTGATCTGGACTGGCCACTATTGGAAACAGGATACTGGGCTTGATGGACCTTGGTCTGACCCGGTATGGAATATTTTATATTCTTATGTTCCTTTTCACCTTCATCCTAGGCCCCCACATTGCAGAGTTTCCTTTCAAAGGCAAGAGGCTTTCCTCCTGTGCTTTTATGTCACAGAGGTATTTAGATGTCTTTTATGAGTGGAGGCGTAGCCTGGTGGTTAGGCCAGAAACTTGGGATTAGAAAGACTGGGGACAAGGAAATACCTACAGCACCTGTTTTTAACTCACCTTCATCTACTGCTAAAACCTGCCCTAACTACTTAACACACTTCAGTAAATGTCCTCCTTATCTGTTAAGGGGTACACGAAATGGCTTTGTTACTAAGAAAGTAATAGACACTTGAGACAAACTGATGTGGTTCAAAGTGTGAAATAATTCTATTTATTTATTTTATTACACAGGTGGCCAGAAGTTCAATTTCCAAGATGGGGGTCAGTATACTTTCTCAATAAACTCAAATACACTTAGGACCAGATTTCTAGATCAGCAAAAACTCCCCCAAAATGTTTTTTTCCTACATCTTTTAATGTCCACAGACTTTTCATTCCAGTTTTAACCTTACAGCCCGGTATCAGTTTAGAATGTAAGCTGTCTCTCAGCCAAGGACTTAACTGCTGAACCTCAAGCAAAACTCACAGAGAATGGGGAGTTTTGTAATGCTTTATGTAAAACTCTCATTAAGCAGACTAAATTCTGGAATTCACTTTTGCATTTCTTCACTATATAGGAAAGGAGCCCTGTGTCACACAGGATAAAGGTTTTGCAAGAAACAAAACACACTGTAGAATCTCTACGGATAGAATTTCCATGTAAAAAGGGGAAGACAATTGAAGTGGGAGTGTCCTACTGTCCGCCTGGCCAGAAGAACTGATTGATGATCAAATGTTAAAAGAAATCAGGGAAGCTAACAAAAGTTACAACACAGAATAATGGGTGATTCCAATTACCCCGGTATCGACTGGGTCAATGTCACAGCAGGACATACTAGGGAGATAAAGTTTCTAAATGAAATAAATGACTGCTTCTTGGAGCAGTTGGTTCATGACCCAACAAACAGGGATGCCATTTTTGACTTAGTCCTTAGCAGAACACAGGATCTGGTGCAAAAGTACAGTGTTAGGGCCACTTGGCATTATAGCATGATCGCATTTGATTTAATAAATGGAGGGAGGATGGCAAGAAAATCCATGGTACAACCTTTTAATTTTCAAAAAGGAGACTATAATAAAATGAAAAAAATAGTTAAGAAAAAATTAAAAGGAGCAGCTGCAAAGGTTAAAGGTTTACATCAAGCCTGGGCGTTGTTTAAAAATATTTTCTTGGAAGCCCAGAGCAAATGTATTCCACATTTTAAGAAAGGTAAAAGGAAGGCCAAAACCTGCCAGCATGGTTTAAAGGTGAGGTCAGAGAGGCTGTTGTAGCCAAAAAAGCTTCATTCAGGAAATTGAAAAAGCAGCAAAATGAGGATAACAATTTAAGCATTGACAAGTTAGATGAAAGGCATTGATAAGGCAGGCAAAATGAGAATATGAAAAAAAGCTTGCCATGGAAGCAGAATCACATAATAAAAACTTTTTCAAGTACATTCACAGCAGTGTAGAGGCAATTACTGATAGAATATAATTAATAGTAGGCTGCCTTTTTATAAGGCCTTGATTTAATAGAAAAATAAAATAATACATTTATGGTTTCTGTGAAAGTCAGCACCAGATGTTGCAAAAGAATGTACAGAAAAGAAATGATAGGGTGTGAAGAAATATTTGAGTAACTGCTTGTGTGGGCAAACTAAGCTCATGGGACCAGGGACCAGAGAAGTGAAATAACCGAAAAACCACATGCATGCAATGGAAACCTAATCAGGGAACCGGCCAGCCATATAGAAGTATGTGATTGTGACAGCCCTGGGTACTGCAGCACAGAAGGATGTGGTGAAGCCCTGAAGATGCAGAACTCAGTAGCTGTGAGTCACCCTGAATGATGTGCCAAGACAGATAAAGATTGTGGATATGCAAACAGAAAAGTGATGACACTCACAGAAACTAAGTCAGAGCAACGGGTTTTAGGGAAGTAAGGTGGAATTTTAGTAGCCTGCATGTACAGGAGGAAAACAAAAAGGTATATATATGGAGAGCAAGAATAATAGTTGGTGAGAGAAGCCTTCCGGAGGTGCCTAGTGCCCGAAGGGTCAGCTTCTCTCACTTGCCCCTAATATCCATCGGTGTTCTAATAAACTTCATCTATTTATTTATTATTTATTTATTTTATTTATTTATAGTTATTTTATACCGCACTCTTTTTCATCAGCGCGGTTTACATTAAACAGGAATACTCATTGCAATCAACAGACTGTGGTGAGTTTACATATAACAGGAGAATACAACTGGGATTTTAACTTAAGGAAACTTTGTACATATTTGGTCCTGCACTGACCTTTTGTTCTGGTTATTTGGGGCAGCCACTATGATTAGGATATGATAACTGTTTGTGGGATCCAGGGCCCACACCCTTGATCTGTGAACATATAACAAAAATATTTGTTAAGCAATTCTGCTTTATCTTCATCAGCTTCTTCATATTCCTCTCCTTCACCTTTGAGTCTGACAATACCACTTTTGTACGTCCTCCTCTTTCTAAAATGGAGGTAGCAGTATCCATTAAAGTAGATGTGTAAAAACAATTAGGGCCTGATTTTCATTTGGGCGGTGCTATGTGCCATGTTGGCTCATAGCCCACTTGCCATCCATTTAACCTGGATTTTCAATGTCGGGGTCATATGCAGCCCCAATATTGAAAATCCAGTTCATGCCGCACAACCTTGAAGCCGCAGGAACTAGACGTGTAGCAGCAATTTCCAATGCTACCCGCGTAGCCCCTTAGCCTGAAAAATAGGCGAAGAAACTGCTATCTGGGTAGCCCTTCCCTCCGCCCCCCTTTCGCCCTGGAACATCCCCAACATGCCCTGATGTTAGGACACGTTAGGGACTTATCTGGGATTTTCGAAAGGCACTACCCATGTAGGTGCCATATGAAAATCCTGGATAAAGCATTTACATAGGTAACTGGGGCAGCTACCTGTGTAAATGCCTTCAAAAATGCGGCCCAAAGTTACTGAATGAAGGGAGGGAGACTGACAGACTGAGCAGAGAAAGCAGAAGCTCAAACATTGGTAGAATTCAAGAGCGACACAAAGGTTTTGTAAAGATAGGGCAAGGCTACGAGGGTAGCAGTGACATGGTTGTTTATGTGGCAGCCAAGTTGGAGTTCACAAAGGGGCAAATATCTATTGTACGTTCAACTGGCTAACTCAGTCGCTTACCTTTCTGGGCTAGATAAAATAGGCACAGTCAAAAAAAGTATGACTAATTAGCCAATGCTTTTTTTTTTAAATGCCTTTGTAATACAAAACAAAAAATTGCTGTCAGAAATATTATATTTTTAAGAAGTTCAGTATACAGTATTTGCATTCCTGTTAAATGTATCTAAATGTGTTTCTTTATTCAGGGAACCAGAGGTCAAGTATCTAACATCAAGGTCAGTATAATCTCTCAAGTGTATGGAGGTAAGAGGCAATGGCCAGGGCTAGTGCTAAGGTTTCTGGTGCCCCCCTGCAGCCTATAGATTGGCGCCCCCTCACTCATTATGATTAATGCTGGCTACACCCCACCCCCCTTTTTCCCCAAACTCCTTTGTGAACTCTTTTCAAGATGCTAGTATTTCTCCTTCAAATCCAGTGTTGTGAGAAACTGCAGTGAAGAGGCAAATGTATAGCCAGAATAAAATTAACCACTGAGAAGTAAATACTGAGCATCATATGAACAGGTTGTGATAGTCCAAGGGCATGCTAAATTTTAGATATGGATTAAAAGAAAAACACTCAATGGTACGGACAGCTCGGAAATATTTTACTCATTGATAAAATATGCAGGAGAAAGATTTTGTACAGAATGTAGGAATCAACACCCATAGAACTCAATATATATTTTTAAAAATTTGATTCAAGACATCTCACTAACAACAAAATAAATATTCCCAGGTACAAAGTATATTGTGAACTAATATAAAACCCTGAAAAAGTCACTGAAGATCTACAGAACAAATCTACCATACTATATGAGCACCAACTTCCCAAAAACTCACACAAGGAGCCTACACAGAAAAAAGCAGCACCGGAAATATTGTAGCTGGCTCTAGAACATCTTAGGGATCTATACTGTAGTAATGTATGTGCAAACCCGGTCAAACACTCTGAACTCAGATCATCACCAAGTACAGAATAAGGTTACCACAACCTAGAAATATATGTAGACAAAATTTAAACTAAAACACCATGAAGCCAGACTCTGTATACAGTGCAACAGCAGAGAAATAGAAAGAGATGCATTTCCCTGTACTGTGCAAAATATAAAGATAGCGTTAAGTCCAATCACCAAATTAAAAATACAATTATTTTTCCTATCTTTGTTTTCTGATCATTTTATTTTCTGATCATGCTGATTCCAATCTCAGGTTTTTGTTTACCTCTTTTGTAAATTGTTTATGATTCCTTTGACTTCTGTTCCTATTTGTGGGCGTTTTCTTAGATTCTACTCCTGGCCCTTGATCTGTGAACATATAAGAAAAATATTTGTTAAGCAATTCTGCTTTATCTTCATCAGCTTTTTCATATTCCTCTCCTTCACCTTTGAGTCTGACAATACCACTTTTGGACTTCCTCCTCTTTCTAAAATGGAGGTAGCAGTATCCGTTAAAGTAGATGTTTAAAAACAATTAGGGCCTGATTTTCATTTGGGCGGTGCTATGTGCCATGTTGGCTCATAGCCCACCTGCCATCCATTTAGCCTGGATTTTCAATGTCGGGGTCATATGCAGCCCCAATACTGAAAATCCAGTTCACACTGCACAACCTTGAAGCCGCAGGAACTAGACGTGTAGCAACGATTTCCAATGCTACCCGCGTAGCCCCTTTGCCTGAAAAATAATCGAGGAAAAGCATCGCCTAGTTTTAAGGCACAGAGGGCTAAGCGGGTAGCATCGAAAATTGCTGCTATCTGGGTAGCCCTTTCCTCCGCCCCCGTTCCGCCCTGCAACGTCCCCAACATGCCCTGATGTTAGGACACGTTAGGGACTTATCTGGGATTTTCGAAAGGCACTACCCATGTAGGTGCCTTACGAAAATCCCGGATAAGGCATTTACACAGGTAACTAGGGCAGCTAACTGTGTAAATGCCTTCCAAAATGCTGCCAGAAGTTATTGAACGAAGGGAGGGAGACTGACAGACTGAGCAGAGAAAGCAGAAGCTCAAACATTGGTAGAATTCAAGAGCGACACAAAGGTTTTGAAAAGATAGGGCAAGGCTACGAGGGGAGCAGTGACATGGTTGTTTATGTGGCAGCTAAGTTGGAGTTCACAAAGGGGCAAATATCTACTGTACGTTCAACTGGCTAACTCAGTCGCTTACCTTTCTGGGCTAGATAAAATAGGCACAGTCAAAAAAAGTATGACTAATTAGCCAATGCTTTTTTTTTAAATGCCTTTGTAATACAAAAGAAAAAATTGCTGTCAGAAATATTATATTTTTAAGAAGTTCAGTATACAGTATTTGCATTCCTGTTAAATGTATCTAAATGTGTTTCTTTATTCAGGGAACCAGAGGTCAAGTATCTAACATCAAGGTCAGTATAATCTCTCAAGTGTATGGAGGTAAGAGGCAATGGCCAGGGCTAGTGCTAAGGTTTCTGGTGCCCCCCTGCAGCCTATAGATTGGCGCCCTCTCACTCATTATGATTAATGCTGTCTACACCCCACCCCCCTTTTTCCCCAAACTCCTTTGTGAACTCTTTTCAAGATGCTGGTATTTCTCCTTCAAATCCAGTGTTGTGAGAAACTGCAGTGAAGAGGCAAATGTATAGCCAGAATAAAATTAACCACTGAGAAGTAAATACTGAGCATCATATGAACAGGTTGTGATAGTCCAAGGGCATGCTAAATTTTAGATATGGATTAAAAGAAAAACACTCAGTGGTACGGACAGCTCGGAAATATTTTACTCATTGATAAAATATGCAGGAGAAAGATTTTGTACAGAATGTAGGAATCAACACCCATAGAACTCAATATATATATTTTTAAAAATTTGATTCAAGACATCTCACTAACAACAAAATAAATATTCCCAGGTACCAAGTATATTGTGAACTAATATAAAACCCTGAAAAAGTCACTGAAGATCTACAGAACAAATCTACCATACTATATGAGCACCAGCTTCCCAAAAACTCACACAAGGAGCCTACCCAGAAAAAAGCAGCACTGGAAATATTGTAGCTGGCTCTAGAACATCTTAGGGATCTATACTGTTGTAATGTATGTGCAAACCCGGTCACACACTCTGAACTCAGATCATCACCAAGTACAGAATAAGGTTACCACAACCTAGAAATATATGTAGACAAAATTTAAACTAAAACACCATGTAGCCAGACTCTGTATACAGTGCAACAGCAGAGAAATAGAAAGAGATGCATTTCCCTGTACTGTGCAAAATATAAAGATAGCGTTAAGTCCAATCACCAAATTAAAAATAAAATTATTTTTTCTATCTTTGTTTTCTGATCATTTTATTCTCTGATCATGCTGATTCCAATCTCAGGTTTTTGTTTTCCTCTTTTGTAAATTGTTTAAGATTCCTTTGACTTCTGTTCCTATTTGTGGGCGTTTTCTTAGATTCTACTCCTGGCCCTTGATCTGAGAACATATAAGAAAAATATTTGTTAAGCAATTCTGCTTTATCTTCATCAGCTTTTTCATATTCCTCTCCTTCACCTTTGAGTCTGACAATACCACTTTTGGACTTCCTCCTCTTTCTAAAATGCAGGTAGCAGTATCCGTTAAAGTAGATGTTTAAAAACAATTAGGGCCTGATTTTCATTTGGGCGGTGCTATGTGCCATGTTGACTCATAGCCCACCTGCCATCCATTTAACCTGGATTTTCAATGTCGGGGTCATATGCAGCCCCAATACTGAAAATCCAGTTCACGCCGCACAACCTTGAAGCCGCAGGAACTAGACGTGTAGCAGCGATTTCCAATGTTACCCGCGTAGCCCCTTTGCCTGAGAAATAATCGAGGAAAAGCATCGCCTAGTTTTAAGGCACAGAGGGCTAAGCGGGTAGCATCGAAAATTGCTGCTATCTGGGTAACCCTTTCCTCCGCCCCCGTTCCGCCCTGCAACGTCCCCAACATGCCCTGATGTTAGGACACGTTAGGGACTTATCTGGGATTTTCGAAAGGCACTACCCATGTAGGTGCCTTACGAAAATCCCGGATAAGGCATTTACACAGGTAACTAGGGCAGCTAACTGTGTAAATGCCTTCAAAAATGCTGCCAGAAGTTATTGAACGAAGGGAGGGAGACTGACAGACTGAGCAGAGAAAGCAGAAGCTCAAACATTGGTAGAATTCAAGAGCGACACAAAGGTTTTGTAAAGATAGGGCAAGGCTACGAGGGGAGCAGTGACATGGTTGTTTATGTGGCAGCCAAGTTGGAGTTCACAAAGGGGCAAATATCTACTGTACGTTCAACTGGCTAACTCAGTCGCTTACCTTTCTGGGCTAGATAAAATAGGCACAGTCAAAAAAAGTATGACTAATTAGCCAATGCTTTTTTTTTTTAAATGCCTTTGTAATACAAAAGAAAAAATTGCTGTCGGAAATATTATATTTTTAAGAAGTTCAGTATACAGTATTTGCATTCCTGTTAAATGTATCTAAATGTGTTTCTTTATTCAGGGAACCAGAGGTCAAGTATCTAACATCAAGGTCAGTATAATCTCTCAAGTGTATGGAGGTAAGAGGCAATGGCCAGGGCTAGTGCTAAGGTTTCTGGTGCCCTCTCCCCCCCCCCCCCCCCCCGCAGCCTATAGATTTGCGCCCCCTCCCTCATTATGATTAATGCTGGCTACACCCCACCCCCCTTTTTCCCCAAACTCCTTTGTGAACTCTTTTCACGATGCTAGTATTTCTCCTTCAAATCCAGTATTGTGAGAAACTGCAGTGAAGAGGCAAATGTATAGGCAGAATAAAATTAACCACTGAGAAGTAAATACTGAGCATCATATGAACAGGTTGTGATAGTCCAAGGGCATGCTAAATTTTAGATATGGATTAAAAGAAACACTCAGTGGTACGGACAGCTCGGAAATATTTTACTCATTGATAAAATATGCAGGAGAAAGATTTTGTACAGAATTTAGGAATCAACACCCATAGAACTCAATATATATATTTTTAAAAATTTGATTCAAGACATCTCACTAACAACAAAATAAATATTCCCAGGTACAAAGTATATTGTGAACTAATATAAAATCCTGAAAAAGTCACTGAAGATCTACAGAACAAATCTACCATACTATATGAGCATCAGCTTCCCAAAAACTCACACAAGGAGCCTACCCAGAAAAAAAGCAGCACCGGAAATATTGTAGCTGGCTCTAGAACATCTTAGGGATCTATACTGTAGTAATGTATGTGCAAACCCGGTCACACATTCTGAACTCAGATCATCACCAAATACAGAATAAGGTTACCACAACCTACAAATATATGTAGACAAAATTTAAACTAAAACACCATGAAGCCAGACTCTGTATACAGTGCAACAGCAGAGAAATAGAAAGAGATGCATTTCCCTGTACTGTGCAAAATATAAAGTAGCGTTAAGTCCAATCACAAAATTAAAAATAAAATTATTTTTTCTATCTTTGTTTTCTGATCATTTTATTCTCTGATCATGCTGATTCCAATCTCAGGTTTTTGTTTTCCTCTTTTTTAAATTGTTTAAGATTCCTTTGACTTCTGTTCCTATTTGTGGGCTTTTTCTTAGATCCTACTCCTGGCCCTTGATCTGAGAACATATAAGAAAAATATTTGTTAAGCAATTCTGCTTTATCTTCATCAGCTTTTTCATATTCCTCTCCTTCACCTTTGAGTCTGACAATACCACTTTTGGACTTCCTCCTCTTTCTAAAATGGAGGTAGCAGTATCCGTTAAAGTAGATGTTTAAGGAGATCCCACGTGACTCATGAGCGAGTAAGAGGTCTCTCTGATCGCTCCGGGGCGGCCCGAATCTCCCTGAATCTTTTCTAAGAGCATTTTGAAATATTTGCAGCTCTAAGACCACGGGAAGAAAGGTCCCACTCTCTAGCAGCGGTACATATAAAAATTTAAAGCCAGCATGCCCTTGGCAACGCGCAAAGAGCGGGAGAAGGCGCCAAGAAGTGGGCCTACCTCAGCGGGGAAGCAGCCGCCCGGAGAACCACAGCCTGCCTCGCCGGGGGCAGAGAGTGTAGAGTCGGGCGCAGAGGAGCTCGCACGCGAAGTAGCAAAACCTTTGGAGCCTAAGTTCGACATGATCCTCACTAAGCTAGAAGTGATGGGAGAGACCTTAACGGGGTTCGGGCAGCGTGTAGAGGAGCTGGAGCATCGAGTCTCAGCCCTGGAGGACTCTGAAGGTAGCCAAGCTCGAACGCAGGCCAAGATGCAAAAAACGATCGAAATGTTGTCTGACAAGGTTGATGACCTGGAAAATCGCTCCCGCAGAAATAATCTGCGTCTGGTAGGAGTCCCAGAGTCGCGCACCGAAGCTATGCTTCTCCCTCTGGTAGAAAGCTGGCTCCCCAGGGAACTCGGGCTGGAGGACCTCGTGGGAGACCTAAAAGTGGAACGAGTGCACCGCCTCGGGCCTAAACAAGAGAACATCCAAAGACCCCGAGTGGTTATTGCCCGTATCCTAAACTTCCATCATAAGTGGAGGCTGCTCCAGGCCTACCGGAAACAGCGGACTCTGCTGATCGATGACCAAAAAGTGCTCCTCTTCCAGGATTATTCAGCCGCGGTGGCAGCTAGGCGTAAGGAATTTGCTCCGATCTGTTCCGCGCTCTTCAGGAAACAACTGCGCTTCACTCTGGCCTTTCCGGCCACGCTCCGCGTGCTAGCAGACGGGAAAAACCATGTGCTGACGACGGCGGCGGCGGCGACAAGGTTTCTGGAGGACCTGGAGAAAGCTGAGAGTGACCATGGAAGGGCGTCCTGAGCAGCTCCGTTTTTCACCTGTGTTTTGGCTGCCTTCACTAGCTGTATTCCCTGGTGAGCCCGAGTGGGAGCTGGGGGACTGAAGATAGGCTGGACTAACGGTCACACAGTTCTGTTGGGCCCAAAGTGGGTTCCCTGACCGAAACCACGGTTTTTCTTTGCGGCGCGGGCCCCTGTTGGGCGGCGCTATTGTATTGTATTGTATGGGCTGTGGTTATGTGAGGCTATATAAGAGGAATATGTATTCAGTTTTCTGCATTTCAGGTACTGTTTGATATGTTGCATTGTATGCTGTTTTGATAGTGGTGAGCTATTATTTGGGGAGGATATGCTGGACATAGGGGCTGTCGGGAGGGGAGCCCAGATCCCGGTGCGGCTGAGCTACTGGCTCGATATAGGGAGGTTTCTCCCGGCAGCAATATTCTTTGGAGGGGGGGAGTGGGGCCGCCCTGCTGTGCACGGTGGTGGGACGTGAGCCGGGTGGAGGGATCCGGCTGTAGCTTGGCTAGTGTTTTTAAGTGGGAGGGGGTGTCCTATAGAGGCAGGAGGGGAGCGGGGGGGGAGGGGGTAAAGAAGGGGGAAATAGGTGGGAGTAAGGGGGGGAGCATGGGGGAGAAATGGAGGGAGAGGGAAGGGGAGAGGGCAGGGGGTGGGAGGGGTGTTGATCGAACAATAACTTGGGGTGTTGATTCGGGGGAGGGGGGGACTAGCACGGCCCTAGGGTGTCTTAGCGGGATGACATTGGGCACGAGTACGAAGGCCACAACTTCTCCTGAGGGGCTGAATACTGTGGGGGTCCTATATTATAGTGGTCCTGGGGGTGAGGCTGGGCACCTCTGGCACCGCACATATCTGTATCACATACTGAGTTTTCTGAAGCTGGGGTGCTCTGCCTGAGGTTAAGATTGTATCCTGGAATGTAGGGGGTATAGGTTCCCCCATTAAACGCACAAAAATTCTGCAAACACTTAAGAGGAAGGGTGTCCATATAGCCATGTTGCAAGAGACGCATCTCAGTGCCCTGGAGCATCGTAAGCTTGCCAGGGATTGGGTGGCGAATGCCTATGGGGCGGACTCGGGCACAAAAAAGGCTGGGGTAGTGGTCATGGTAAAGAAGGGCGTACCCTTGGAAGTGAGTAACATTGAGGCGGACCCTCACGGGCGTTATATTTTGCTACATACTAAATTATATCATGAACCTGTATGGCTGCTGAATGTATATGCTCCTAATGTGTATGATCATGATTTTTATAAACGAATCCTACGTTTAGTGGGCAAGCATGGCCAGAATAAGTTAATTATCGCAGGAGACTTTAACTGCCCTCACGACCCCTGCCTGGATAAATCCCAACCAAGTCCCACTGGCTCCTGGACCAAAAAAGGGGTGGGGTACTTATGTAGAATGGGAGACCTCATAGATGTCTGGAGAGTTCTCCATCCTGGAGAGCGAGAATATACGCACCAATCGCGCGCACACCGCACCTGGTCCCGTATTGACTACATACTGATTAGTGAGGGTGGGTTTCCACGAGTCTCTCGGGCGGGTATCGATCCCGTTGTGATATCTGATCACGGCCCCATCTGGATTGTGTGGGATGCTCAGGGACCCATGCAGAGGGGCTGGCGCTTTCCTGCCTATCTTTGGGAGGATGAGACCTTTCAGAAATATCTTGAACAACAATGGGATGACTATGTCTCTTTTAATGATCTTCCACAATGCCCGCCCCTCTTATTCTGGGAAGCCAGTAAGGCAGTGCTGCGGGGTGCCATCATATCGTATACATTGGCGCGCCGTAAGCATTTGGATTGCACTCTCGTGGTGTTGGAGCGCAAGTTGCGTGCCCTTCAACGCCGGTTGGGGAAAGGCAGGGATGATACGATACAGAAGGAATACATCCATACGCAGGCGGCTTTGAATGATTTGCTGGAGAGTAGAGCGCGCATGTCTATGCAATATTATCGTCATCGTCTTTACCGTTATGGTAACCGATCAGGCACGTTGCTTGCCAAGCTTGTTCGAGAACCCCGGGGGGCCCGTTTTATCCCTGTGTTACGAGGGGAGGCCGGAGCCTTGTTTCATCAGCCAAAGCATATAGCTGAAATTTTCCGAAAGTTCTTTCATCAGGTCTATAGTGAGGAGGAGCGAGATTATGCGGAAGGGGTGGAATTTTTGGCCGAGCAGTCCTTACCGCAGATTGCTGCGGCTGATTTGCAGGCTCTTAATGCGCCGCTGTCAGTGCAGGAAGTGATGCAGGGGATTAAGCGTGGCAAATCTCATAAGGCACCGGGACCCGATGGGTTTAGTATTGAATACTACAAAATGCTGGCCTCGCGGTTGGCACCGTCTCTGGTGGTGATGTATGATGATGCCCGAACTGCCGGTGTTTTCCCCAGAGACATGCGTTGCGCGGACATTACTGTCATCCCGAAGCCCGGCAAAGATACTTTGGACCCGGCCTCCTACCGGCCTATATCCCTTATTAACTGCGATATGAAAATTTTGGCATCCATATTGGCCAATCGTCTTAATCCGATCTTGCCGAAACTTATTGACCCAAGACAAGTGGGCTTTGTGCAGGGCAGGGAGGCCTCCAGGAACTTGTCTAAATTGTTATTGGGAATGGATCGTTGCATACATCAGGATGAGGCTCTCCTCTTAGTGAGTCTCGATGCCGAGAAGGCTTTTGACAGAGTAGCCTGGGGGTATCTTTGGCATGTCTTGCCCGGCTTTGGACTCCGGGGGTCTTTTGTGCAATGGATTAGAGCGCTATATGCTCAACCCTCGGCTAGGGTGGGTGTCAATGGGACCTTCTCAGAGCCCTTTGTTCTAGAGAGAGGCACGCGGCAGGGTTGCCCACTGTCCCCCCTGCTCTTCGTTCTCGCGTTGGAACCTTTACTTCAGGCCATTCAGCGGGATCCAGGGATCCCGGGTATTCGTATGGGAGGAGAGGAAATGAAAATCAGTGCCTTTGCAGATGACATGCTGATTTGTCTGACGTCCGTGCCTGCCTCTCTCCATCGTCTTCTCCAAGTAATAAGGCATTTTGGTAAGTTTTCCGGTTTGAGAATTAATGCGTCGAAATCTGTGGTACTGGATGTGGGGGGTAGGGTGCGTCCGCTGTGGGAGGGGGAGTTTCCGTTGGTTTGGGCTAATGGAGTGATTAAGTATCTCGGGATCCATCTGCCGGACAGGCCTGACTGTTTATATCAAGTGAACATCCCTGGGCGCTTGGCTCAGAGTTTACATACACTCCAGGGTTGGCGGTGTCTCCCATTGTCTCTGAGAGGGCGCATTGCTCTTTATGTCATGGTTGAACTACCCCGTTGGTTGTATGTTTTACGCATGCTACCCCTTTGGATATCAACTGCTGACTGGAAGCGCTTTGAGTCTGGTTTAAGAGGATTCTTGTGGAGGGGTAAGCGATCTCGTATTCCCATGCAGGCCCTCATGAGCAGGCGGGAAGAAGGCGGTCTGGAGCTCCCCTCCTTGCGCAATTATAACCTCCGGTACATCACGAAACATGTGGAGGTTCTCTTGGAGGGTGATGGAGGCGGAACGTTGGTGAGGCACCTTGACGAGATCGTGGAGCCGTACCACCGTCTATATGTTCTTCAGATGAGTAGGTTGCCGGAGGCGCTACGGAGCAGGGAGGGGGGGACGTACATAGGCACTTTGCGGGCAGCGTGGAGAGCCCTCTCCCGGCGTTTTGGCTGGAGTTGGACCGGGTCATCCCTGCTTCCCCTCGTGGGGAATCCTAATTTTGCCCCCGGATTCTCTAAAATGAACGTGTTTCGTGGTTGGGAGCGCCAGCAGGTAGTTTGTTTGGGGGACCTACTAATGGCGGCTGGCCATACCCTGGATAGCTTCCAGAACCTCCAGCGGCGGTATAATTTGCCTAGCCATGATTTCTATGGTTATTTGCAGGTGAGACACTATTGGCAGGGACTAACGCGGGTTATGACCTCCCATGCTGGAATGGAAAAGGACACCCCAAGGCTTATTTTGGGAAGGCTGGCAGAAAACCAAAGAGGGGAGGAGGCGTGTAGGAAGTTACTTCGGCCCAGTAGGGGTGATCTCTATCTTCGGGTTCTGAGTGAGCGCTGGGGAAGGGATGGGGTGGAAACCATGACACCGGATCTGCTACGGTTGGCTTTTGGGGGGATAGTGAAGGGGCCTGATTGGATATACCTGCAGGAACTTCAATACAAATTTCTGTGGAGAGCGTATACCTGTGATACTTGGGCCTATCAGGTGGGGTTGAAAAACTCTGCCCTGTGTGGATGGTGCGGTCGAGAGCCGGGTACCCTTTTGCATAAATTCTGGGGGTGCCCATTGGTCCAGGATTTTTGGACGCAGGTGTGTCGCCTGATTGCGGGGTGGCTGGCTGCTCCGCTCCTAGTTCATCGGGAGACTTGCCTCTTTCATTGTTGGCAGCTGGGCCCTGTGGAGCTTCCGGTGGCGTATCGGTCCTTGTGTGAACGTGGCTTTCTTATTGCAAAGAAGTCTTTGTTACACAGATGGGTTGAGGTCTCCCCTCCTACTATTGGGCTATGGGAATCAGCGATGTTTGATCTGCTTCGTATGGAAAAAATGACTGCCCGGCAGAAAGGGGGCAAAAGTTGGGATAGCTTCATGGCATTGTGGTCTCCCTTTATCTTTTGTCTCCTCTAGTGAGCGTGCCCTGATCCTGAACGCCTGACGCGGGGGAATATGTATTGCTCCGAGGGTCCCTAGGGGCTTTGTAGAGTGAGTCACATATAAGTTCTAGAGGGTATGGAGGAGGGGTACACCCTGGGACTGGCGATTTGTGGTGGAAATCAATAACTGCTTGTCTCCCTGCGTGACTTAGTTAGTCTGTACGTGCTGTAGGGTGGGTGGGGGGGTAGGGGGGGGGGAGGGAAGGGTTGACAGAAGGGTGGATCACCTGCATATTTTGTATATTACTAGATCTCTGTATAAGCATCGAGTGGATAAATTGCTGTTGTTGATGTTTTGGTTTTCATGTTTTTCTATGCTGAATATTACCAATAAAAATGATTTGAAATAAAGTAGATGTTTAAAAACAATTAGGGCCTGATTTTCATTTGGGCGGTGCTATGTGCCATGTTGGCTCATAGCCCACCTGCCATCCATTTAAGATGAAATTAGTCTTACCTGCTAATTGTCTTTCCTTGAGCTCTCTCCGGGCCAGTCCAGGGAAAGGTAGGGTTGTCAATCCCCCATAGTAACTGAGGACTGAAGGCTCCAAGCTTTTACTGTGAGGTGAAGCCACTCCCCCTTCAGGCAATCTGTCAGTCTCCTTCTGGCAAAGCAACTAAAGAGAAAGAAATTCTAAAAACAACAGATTAACCCTTGAAAAACTGATAACGTTCCATAGTCTTTAAACAGTAATAACAAGACCAAGATGTCTTTTTTTTTTTTTTTTTTTTTTATATTAGTTATCTAGAAAGGTTACTAAGCAGGTTTTAAATGTGAACCAAAAGCCCCAGATATCTCCTGCGAGCTTATAGGATGGAATACTGTGTATGTTCACAAAGATCAAGCCAAGCGAAAGAACAGTTAGGGAGGGTCCCTGGACTGGCCCGGAGAGAGCTCAAGGAAAGACAATTAGCAGGTAAGACTAATTTCATCTTCCTTTTCGCTTCTCCGGGCCAGTCCAGGGAAAGGTAGGGCAGTACCAAAGCAGTACCTAAGAATGGGAGGGACCCGCTAAACCCGCGATAAGAGCTGATGCTCCCACTCTGGCATCATCCCTGGCTTGAACATCTAAACGATAATGTTTAGTGAAAGAATGCAAGGAAGACCACGTCGCCGCTCTGCAGATATCAACTGGAGGAACAAAGGCCAATTCCGCCCAGGAAGCCGCCATGGACCGTGTGGAATGAGCTTTAAGACCTGTAGGTGGTGAAAGCCCTCGGGCAGAGTAAGCTAGCGTAATAGCGGAGCGCACCCAACGAGCAATCGTAGCTTTAGATGCCGCTTGGCCCTTACGTGGACCGGCCCACTGAATAAACAGTCTGTCAGTCTTACGAAACGGTTGAGAGAGTTTAAGGTACGTCTTCAACACCCGACTAAGATCTAAGTGTTTCAGCGCCTTGTCCATAGGGGAATGGTCGCGCTCAGAAAATACTGGTAAAACCACTGACTGGTTAACATGGAAGACAGACACTACTTTGGGTAAAAAAGAAGGAACAGTGCGTAGCACGACTCTTTCGGGCAGAAATTGCAGATAAGGTTCTCTGCAAGACAACGCCTGCAAATCCGCAATTCGTCTTGCAGAGCAAATGGCCACAAGAAAGGCTGTTTTCCAAGAACACTCTCGGATCTGTTTAGCACAGAGAGACGATAAGGGCGATCGCGACAACGCGTCCAACACCACATTCAAATCCCAAGGAGGCACAAGTTGACGACGTGGAGGATGAATAAGTTTGGTTGCTCGTAGAAAACGCTGCACATCCGGATGTGCCGCCAAACGACGTCGGCCAAATTAATCCTCTAAAACAGGATAACGCCGCAACATGCACTTTCAGGGTATTAAGAGCTAAACCTTTATCTAAACCCTGCTGTAGAAAATTGAGAAGATGAGGAATAGTAGCAGCCATTGGAGACACCTGTCTCCGAGAACACCAAGTTTCAAAGAGCCTCCAGACTCTAACATATATTAAAGAAGTTCCAGGCCTCTTAGACCGAAGCAAAGTGTCTACTACAGAATCTGCATAACCCTTGCTTAACAAGCGAGACCTTTCAAGAGCCATGCCGTAAGCAAGAAGCGATCCACCGTGGCATGAGAATTGGTCCCTGATGTAGTTGATTGATTCTGAGGGGAAGAGGCCATGGCGGAGCTACTAGAAGACGGACGAGATCGGCATACCAAGGACGACGAGGCCAATCGGGAGCAATGAGAATCACCTGGCCACGGTGTTGTGCTATGCGCTATATAACTCGACTTAACATCGGCCAAGGGGGAAAAACATACAGCAGACTGCCGAGGGGCCATGGTTGTACAAGAGCATCGAGGCCCTCTGACATATGTTCCCTGCGTCTGCTGAAGAATCGGCTGGCTTTGGCATTGCTGAAGGTGGCCATGAGATCCATCACTGGCTGACCCCAACGCAAAGTCAACTGGTGAAACAAGGCCGCATTCAATTCCCATTCCCCGGGATCGAGAATATGTCTGCTGAGATAATCCGCCTGAACATTTTCCTTGCCCGCCACATGCGCCGCCGATAGAGCCAAGAGATTGCTTTCCGCCCATTCCATCAACTGCTGACATTCGGAAAGAAGAGAAGGAATCCTCGTTCCGCCCTGCCGATTGATATACGAGACCGTCACCGCATTGTCGGAGAATATCTTGACCGCCGTTCCTTTGAGTAATGAAGCGAAGCGAAGCAGAGCCAAGCAAGCCGCTCGAAGTTCGAGTCTGTTGATCGACCAAGAGCTCTCTTCTGGGGACCAAGTCCCCTGAGTAATGCGAGACAGACAATGAGCTCCCCAGCCGGAGAGGCTTGCATCCGTGGTGACTAATACCCACGCCGGATCCTGCAAGGGAATCCCCGCGGTGAGATGATCGCGAATCAACCACCATTGTAGACTGAGACGTACCCCGTCTGGGTAGGGCAGCCGCTGAGAAAGTGGATGAAGTTGCGGGGACCAGCGGGAGAGCAACGCCTGCTGTAAGGGTCGCATGTGAGCCCTGGCCCACGGGACCAGATCCAGCGCCGCCGCCATGGAACCCAACAGTTGTAAATATGTCCATGCCGACGGCGCCGTTAAATTCAGAAAGGCCTGAACTTGGCGCAATAGCTTTTCCACGCGAACTTCGGTTAAAAAGACTTTTCCTTGTGCGGTATCGAACAGCGCTCCGAGATAGGTTAACTGTTGCACCGGTAGCAAGTGACTCTTGTTCTGATTTAGCACCCAACCCAGTTGTTCCAGAAGATGAACAACTCGAGCCATTGCCTGTACCGACTCTTCCTTCGAATCGGCCCTGATCAACCAATCGTCGAGATACGGATGAACTCTGATACCCTCCTTCCGAAGCGCCGCCGCCACCACTACCATTAGCTTTGTGAAGGTACGCGGAGCTGTAGCGAGACCGAACGGCATCGCCCGAAATTGGAAATGACCGACGGGAAGGGCAAAACATAAAAAACACTGATGCGAGGGTCGGATAGGAATATGCAGATAAGCTTCCGTGAGATCGATGGACGTGAGAAACTCTCCCGGATGAACCGCCCGAATAACCGTACGCAATGTTTCCATACGAAAGTGGGGTACCCGCAGAGTACGGTTGACCCCTTTGAGATCTAAAACGGGACGAAAAGAATCGTCCGTTTTGGGAACCACAAAATAAATCGAGTATCGACCGCAACCGTATTGGTCTAGAGGTACTGGTACTATAGCTTTCAGCTGCAACAGACGATGGAGAGTGACCAAAATGGCCTGTTGCTTTCCCCCCGGAGCACAGGGAGACATCATAAAAGCGGGTAACAACGG
The DNA here is from genome assembly GCA_033557465.1 of Ichthyophis bannanicus. Taxonomy (NCBI): domain Eukaryota; kingdom Metazoa; phylum Chordata; class Amphibia; order Gymnophiona; family Ichthyophiidae; genus Ichthyophis; species Ichthyophis bannanicus. The sequence goes on along the minus strand of CM066051.1, from coordinate 57,375,877 downwards.
GCTGGCGAAATCCAGAGCATACCCTTCCCGAATGATTTCTAACACCCATTTGTCGGAAGTAATGTTGGTCCAGGCCGCTAGAAATTGCTGAAGGCGACCCCCCACAGGCAGTAGCGACTGGACCAGCAAACCTTCATTGTGGCTTTTTTCCCGCGGGCTGAGAGGTTGCGAAATAGGATCTATTAAAACCTCTGGCTCCACGAAAGGAATGACCTCGAAAGGTGGCACGTCCTCTGGAATAAGGTGCAAAACGTGCCCCCCGGAATCTACGCGAGTCTCGGCCGGAACCGCGAAAACTGGAATTCGATCGGGTAGGCTTGGGCTTATCCTCAGGCAAACGACCGCCTTTAGAATCTCCCAAATCCTTCACAATTTTTTCTAAGGCCTCACCAAATAGCAAATTTCCTTGATACGGCAATTTACTAAGACGTAACTTCGAGGAAACATCTGCTGACCAGTTACGTAACCACAGAAATCGTCTAGCCGCCACTAGTGAAGCCATGTTTTTAGCCGCCATGCGCAGCAAGTCATAAAAAGCATCTGCCGTATAAGCCGCGGCAGACTCCAATTTTGCGACATCTGGAACCGCAGACGGAGTCTCAGAGGAAGTATCTACCTGTAACCAACGAATGGAAGCACGAGATACATAAGCTCCACATAAGCTCCACAAATAGCAGACTGCAGCGCTAAAGCACTAGAATCAAAAGCTTGTTTTAGCAGTATCTCCAATTTTCTATCTTGTAAATCTTTAAGGGCTGCTGCGCCTTCCACAGGAATGGTAGTCTTTTTGGTTACTGCGGAGATAATCGCATCCACCTTTGGCATGCGAAATAAATCCTTTACCTCCTGAGGCAGGGGGTATAAGCGAGACAAAGCTCGGCTGCCACGCAGCGAAGCTTCCGGACACTGCCACTCCGAATCAATCATTTGTTTGATAACTCGGTGCAAGGGAAAACACTTCTGCTCCGTCTTAAAACCCTGCAGCAATGGATCCTCCAAAGGCTCCTGAGAGGGTGCTGGCATAAGTAGGTGCAGTGCTGACAAAGAATGGGAAATTAGAGCAGAGAGTTCCTCTTTGCGGAAAACCCAAAAAATATTAGGGTCCTGACCCGAGGCTATCTCCCCATCCTCTAAATCCTCAGCTTCAAAATCCATAGCTGAGTCTGACAGGATTTCAGGATCTCCCTGCTGAACAAGCAAAGATGCCTGCGATAACAACGGATCCGTAACTAAGCCCTGAGAATTAGAAGTTCCTTCTCCTGGATCCTCAGCACTTGGAACCGTGAGAGAAACTGGGACTGAAACAGGAACAGCAGGAAACTCTGAAGGCTGAGTAGAGTGCAAAAGAAATGCTTTATGCATTGCTAGAATAAATTCAGGTGAAAAAAATGAAAGCATCTGCTCCTGAGGCATAGTAGAAGAAATAGAGGGCTTATCTGCAGGAATTGTGTCCTTAGAGGACTTTGTTTTACGTTTGTGAGGCTTCTGATGCTCTGCTAGAGCACTGCCCGGTGCAGTCAAAATGGCCGCCATTCCCGCCTTTTCTGCTACTAAACTAGTCTCTGGTAAATTAATATTAGCTTTTTCAGACATTAAAACAGCCTTTTTGAAAGTGCACAATACAGCCCAGCAATCTAAAACAAATGCCAAGAAGAGAGAAATGCTAGAAAAAACCGCCAAAATCGCCACTGATCCCGCGGTTCTAAGCCAGAGGAAAAAAAATCAATTAAGCTTTGAAACACTCACCCGAGTCTGAAAAAATGAACCGGAGCCCCTGTAGTGCTGAGAAACAGCTGTCCGAAGGGAATATGAGCTGTAGAGCAAGAGGAGAAAGCTGGGGCCCCCAGTATCACTCTGCAATTTGAAACGGGACAGTGAAAGAGGCAGGCTCTACCTCACACTGTGTAAAGAATGCCCGTTCCTGCTTCAGCTAGCTCTTAAAGGCATAGTAGCCTGCCAAAGGAATTAAAAGAAAGGACTATGGAAGGATCAGCCCTGCTAGAGCCAATCAATAAAATAAATAAAAATTACAAGCAATGTTGAGGGAGAAGATAAAATCGATCCTCTATAGTTACTGAGGACTGAAAGACTGACAGATTGCCTGAAGGGGGAGTGGCTTCACCTCACAGTAAAAGCTTGGAGCCTTCAGTCCTCAGTTACTATGGGGGATTGACAACCCTACCTTTCCCTGGACTGGCCCGGAGAAGCGAAAAGGAACCTGGATTTTCAATTTCGGGGTCATATGCAGCCCCAATATTGAAAATCCAGTTCACGCCGCACAACCTTGAAGCCGCAGGAACTAGACGTGTAGCAGCGATTTCCAATGCTACCCGCGTAGCCCCTTTGCCTGAAAAATAATCGAGGAAAAGCATCGCCTAGTTTTAAGGCACAGAGGGCTAAGCGGGTAGCATCGAAAATTGCTGCTATCTGAGTAGCCCTTTCCTCCACCCCCGTTCTGCCCTGCAACGTCCCCAACATGCCCTGATGTTAGGACACGTTAGGGACTTATCTGGGATTTTCGAAAGGCACTACCCATGTAGGTGCCTTACGAAAATCCCGGATAAGGCATTTACACAGGTAACTAGGGCAGCTAACTGTGTAAATGCCTTCAAAAATGCTGCCCGAAGTTATTGAACGAAGGGAGGAAGACTGACAGACTGAGCAGAGAAAGCAGAAACTCAAACATTGGTAGAATTCAAGAGCGACACAAAGGTTTTGTAAAGATAGGGCAAGGCTACGAGGGGAGCAGTGACATGGTTGTTTATGTGGCAGCCAAGTTGGAGTTCACAAAGGGGCAAATATCTACTGTACGTTCAACTGGCTAACTCAGTCGCTTACCTTTCTGGGCTAGATAAAATAGGCACAGTCAAAAAAAGTATGACTAATTAGCCAATGCTTTTTTTTTAAATGCCTTTGTAATACAAAAGAAAAAATTGCTGTCAGAAATATTATATTTTTAAGAAGTTCAGTATACAGTATTTGCATTCCTGTTAAATGTATCTAAATGTGTTTCTTTATTCAGAGAACCAGAGGTCAAGTATCTAACATCAAGGTCAGTATAATCTCTCAAGTGTATGGAGGTAAGAGGCAATGGCCAGGGCTAGTGCTAAGGTTTCTGGTGCCCTCTCCCCCCCCCCCCCCCGCAGCCTATAGATTTGCGCCCCCTCCCTCATTATGATTAATGCTGGCTACACCCCACCCCCCTTTTTCCCCAAACTCCTTTGTGAACTCTTTTCACGATGCTAGTATTTCTCCTTCAAATCCAGTATTGTGAGAAACTGCAGTGAAGAGGCAAATGTATAGCCAGAATAAAATTAACCACTGAGAAGTAAATACTTAGCATCATATGAACAGGTTGTGATAGTTCAAGGGCATGCTAAATTTTAGATATGGATTAAAAGAAAAACACTCAGTGGTACGGACAGCTCGGAAATATTTTACTCATTGATAAAATAGGCAGGAGAAAGATTTTATACAGAATGTAGGAATCAACACCCATAGAACTCAATATATATCTTTTAAAAAATCTGATTCTAGTCATCTCACTAACAACAACATAAATATTCCCTGGTAAGAAGTATATTGTGAACTAATACAAAACCTTGAAAAGGTCACTGAAGATCTACAGAACAAATCTACCATACTATATGAGCACCAACTTCCCAAAAACTCACACAAGGAGCCTACCCAGAAAAAAGCAGCACCAGAAATATTGTAGCTGGCCCTAGAACATCTTAGGGATCTACATTGTAGTAATCTATGTGCAAAGCCGGTCACACACTCAGAACTCAGATCATCACCAAGTACAGAATAAGTTTATCACAACCTAGAAATAAAAATATTGAAACAAAATTTAAATTAAAACACCATGAAGCCAGACTCTGTATGTACATTGTGCATTTTGTGTTATTGTAAACCTGATGTTGCAAAGGGCGCTCAATCAAGTTTAATAATAAAGATAAAAATAACTCTTTTTCCATGATCTCTAGTTTATCTGCCATTTCTTATCTCCCCTTTTGTTTTCTTCACTACTTTCCATCTTGGATACGGATCTTTTCCTTTCAGCTTTCTTTCATTTGTTTTTCTATTTTTCTACTTCTTACTATCCAGTCCTCAATCTCCCTCTTTTTAATTCATCTACCTACCACTTTTCAACCCTCACCCCAGTCCTCTCATTCCCATCTCTTCTTCCCCGATTCATTATTCCCCAGTCTTTTACTCACTCTCACTCCTCCCATCCAATGTCTCTCTCTCTCTAACTCACTCTCCTCCTCTATCCAACTTCTCCATTCTCTCTTTCTATCCTTCCCTTCCCCCTTCCCCTTCCTTATCCCCATTTGTCCAGCATCTCCCCATCTCCATACTATTCCCTCACTGTTACTTCCATGCCCAGCATCTTTCACTTTCTTTCTTACCCTACTTACCCCCCCCCCCGTGTTAATCTTCTCCCCCTCTCTCCCTTTTGCCCTGGTGCCCGGCATCTCCTGTTTCCCTCTGTTTCACTCCCCATCTCCAACATCTTCTCAGTCTCTGTATCCCCCCCCCCCCCCACCCACGCCCAGCATTCCCACTGCATCTCAAAAATCTCCACTCCTTGCATCTCCCTGTGCCCATTTACCATGTCCAGCGTCTTCCCTTGATTTCCCTAGCCCCCACATCTAGCATGTCCCCTCCACTTCCCTATTCACCTCTGTATCCAACATCTCCCCTCTGTCTCCCTGTGCCCCTCCACATCCTGTATCTCCCTTCTACCTGCCAATCCCCCCAAATCCAGCCTCTCCCCTATTTACCCATGGCCCTTCCTTGTCAAGCATCTGCCCTGTTTTCCCTTGATACCCCTGTCCATCTCCCTTTGCCTCCTGTGTCCAGTATCTGTCTCTCTAGCCTTGCATCCCCATGACCAGTATCTTCCTTCCACTCTCCCACTGTCCCCCAACTTTCTGCAATTTTCACCTCCCATTGCACTCTCACCGCCCCCCCCCCCTTCCCCTGCTCTCCATCTTTCACTCTACCTCACACCCTGCAGCAGGCACAATCTGGTCAGTAGCTCTTCTGCCCTTGGGACTTGCTGCTTCCGCAGGCAGGATCTTCCATTCAGAGCCATGACTGCAAGTATGGCCTTGCTGCTCCCGTGGGCAGATGAATTGTGCAAGGCCTCAATCACGGCCCCCAAATGAAAGATCCTGCCCACGGGACTTGCTGCTCCCACAGGTAGAGGAATTATGCAAGTCCGGTGGGATCCTCAGTTTGGGCGGCCTTGCACAATTCTTCTGCCCATGGGGGCAGCAAGTCCCATGGGCAGGATCTTCCATTCTCTTCTGTTGGCGGGGTGGGAGAGAGAGGGAGGGGGACAGCTAGCACCAGCACCCCCTTACCACGCTTACCGAGGACGCGCCAGGCCCTGGCAATGCCAGCATTATACCTTTGCTCTAAACCCCAATTCTTTTAAGTATCTTTCAATACTTCAGTTCTAGAAGCTGGACAACAAGACAAAGGTTTAAATATGAAAAATGTCCCACAGCATTTTTATGTATAGTTGAGTGTACACTCAAGTAAGTCAATATTCAGAGATCCAGCTAGTAAAATATGGACTTAACCCAGTGGTTCTCAACCCAGTTCTCTGGGACCCTCAGGCCAATCAAGTTTTCAGGATACCCACAATGAATATGCATAAAATAGATCTGCATACAATGGAAGCAGTGCTTGCAGATATATCTCATGCATATTCATTGTGGATACTCTGAAAACCCAACTGGACTAGGGGTCCCAGAGGACTAGGTTGAGAACCACTGACTTAATCAAACTAGATCAAAGCCTTTGAAAACTGACTGGGCTAATCTACTAAATGTAGTCACCTACATTTCACTAGGCAGCTAACTTTAGCCAGTCAAATTCTGAATGAACCTGGGGACAGGGCAGACCCAAGGGTTTCTGCCTCTGGCAACGATTCCATCTGGGGGGTGGGAGGCCAGGCAGCGGCAGTGTTTTGTTGCCTACGGCAGGCCATATGCTTCAGCACATATGGCCTGCTGCTTCTGACCCCCCTCTGACAGTAAGTTTCATCGGAAGGGAATCAGAAGCGGCAGGTCCTATGTGTCACAGTACATGGCCTGCCACAGGCAACAAAGCAGTGGTCCAAAGTCATCCACCAGGGCTGGCCACCATAGGCAGACGCCTAGCTAGCCTAGTGGACGGGCTGACCCTGTCTGGGGGCAGAGTTTGGTAGGAGAAAGAAAGTTAGGTGGTAAGTGTTGATTTTCAGTGCTAGCTGCCTTTCTTGGTAAGCCAAAATGTAGGCACTACAAAAACACTTTTCCTCCTGGCATTAAATAAGAAAGCTGTCTCAAACCCCCCAACCTCCTTTCAAACCCTTCCATGTATTAAATAAACTAAAAATTGCAACTGATATTAAAATAGAGAGATGCCGATGGTCCAATCCCCATAATTCTGTTCTAAAACCTTTCCTTCCTAACCCGTTCCTGAGCATTACCCCCAGCCAGGGCCCTCTGAAAGTCTTCACCAAGCCAAGTAGAAGGAGGGCCCAGTTTTACCGCCTTTCACCTCAGCTGAATACTAAGAGCCAGTTATTCAAAGGATTTATGCTTCTAAATCGACCTCTTTAAAAATGTACTAATTTATCTCCTTTGCATGTCCTGAGATGACACTAACCCGGTCGATGGGCGACCTCAATGTTCATCTGGGTGCTCAATCGAGATTGCGCGATAAGGTTCTCACCTCACTTTTCTCCGATCTGTGTCTCGCCCAACACGTAGCTCACCCGACCCATGCCTCTGGCCAGACATTGGACCTCATTCTCACTCTCGAGGCCTCCCTTCACTTCCCTTCCCGCATTCAACCTATCCCTATCCCTTGGTCTGACCACCAGTGTCTCCTTTCCTCCTTCCCTTTTCCTTCTCCTGGGACAGTCAGGCCCTCCCTCCCTCTGTCCTTTCTTCTCAGTCTCTTAAACGGCACATTACCCCGCACACTTTACAGTCTTTCCCCCCAGCCAGTTCCCTTTTCCCTCCCAAGTTTTCCTCCCTATCCGTTGATCAACAAATGGACACCTGGTCCTCTACTCTTTCTGCTGCTCTTAATACCTTAGCCCAGCGATGGCGAACCTATGGCACGCGTGCCAGCTGTGGCACGCGAAGGCCTTGCAGCTGGCACGCGGGCCATAGGTCCGCAAAAAAAAGAAAAAAGCTGTCTCTGACTGCTGCCGCGGACGCGGCAAGGGCAGAATGCAGCGTCCCGCGGGGCCCCCTCCGCCCGCTAAGCCCCTCTGCAAGAGCTTTCAGATTCGCGAGGGAGAGCGTCTCCCTCGCGTCTCTGTTAAGCCCGCAGGGGCTAATGGGAAATTTCCCATCAGCCCCTTTAGACGCGAGGGACTGATGGGAAATTTCCCATTAGCCCCTGCGGGCTTAACAGAGACGCGAGGGAGACGCTCTCCCTCGCGAATCTGAAAGCCCTTGCAGAGGGGCTTAGCGGGCGGAGGGGGCCCCGCGGGACATTGTAATCTGCCGCGGCAGCAGCCAGAGCCTGCTTTTTTTTTAAAAACATTTGCCGGGGGGGGGGGGTTAGGACTGCTAATGGGCAGGAGGAGGGGGGGGTTTGGACAGCAAATGGGCAGGAGGGGAGGGGTTAGGACTGCTAATGGGCAGGAGGGGGGGGTGTTAGGACTGCTAATGGGCAGGAGGGGGGGGGTTAGGACTGCTAATGGGCAGGAGGGGGGGTTAGGACTGCTAATGGGCAGGGGGGGGAGGGTTAGGACTGCTAATGGGCAGGAGGGGGGGGTTAGGAATGCTAATGGGCAGGAGGGGGGGGTTTAGGACTGCTAATGGGCAGGGGGGGGGGTTCGGACTGCTAAGGGGCAGGAGGAGGGGGGTGTTAGGACTGCTAATGGGCAGGAGGGGGGGTGTTAGGACTGCTAATGGGCGGGGCGGGGGGGGTTTAGGACTGCTAATGGGCTGGGGGGGTTAGGACTGCTAATGGGCGGGCGTGCGGGCGGGCGGGGGGTTAGGACTGCTAATGGGCAGGAGGGGGGGGTTAGGACTGCTAATGGGCAGGAGGGGGGGGTGTTAGGACTGCTAATGGGCTGGGGGGGTTAGGACTGCTAATGGGCGGGCGGGCGGGCGGGGGGGGTAGGACTGCTAATGGGCTGGGGGGGTAGGACTGCTAATGGGCTGTGGGCTGATGGGGGCTGTCTGGAAATGGGGTGATGGGGGTTTAGGGCTGGAAGTGAGTTGATGGGGGGGGCTAGGACTGGTATTGGGTTGGGGGGTTGCTAGGACTGGAAATGGGCTGATGCAGGGACTAGAAGGGAATGGATGCTGGGTGAGGCTGGAACTAGAAGGGAGCTGATGTTGGGGGAGGATTAGAATGGGATGGGGCTGGGAGAGTAAAATGGAGAGGGGAAAAATATTTTGTGTGGGAGGGATAAAAAATCTACAATTGGCCGGGTATTGGGAGAGTAAGTGGGGATTGAGGATGGAGGGGTAAAATTTGAGTGGATGAAATAGGAATGAGGAAAGAGCAAAAGGAGAAAGATTAGTATGTTAAAGCGGATGTAGAGAGAGAGAATGGAAAAAAAAACTAGAAGAGAGAAGAAAGGACAAATGGACAGCAGATGATGGAGAGTTAGCAGAAAACATGAAGAAACCAGAAGAAAGTGGCTGGAGCAATTGCAACTGAGCTGAGGTATTCTGTTTATGTAATTCCTTTTTGACATTGCCACTTGTTCTCTTTCCCCAGTAGGTCATGTATTGTTATTGTCTGAAATGTATTGGTTTAATATTTGCAGTGTTGCCTTTTGATAGGTATGGTGTGGTGCTTTGTGAGTCCTGGTAGTGCTGTTAGGATACGGCGGGTTTGCTATTGGTTCTAAATGGGCAGTGTTTGTAGTAGTTCCTAATGTGCCTGGCGGTTGGCACTGGATTATAGTAATGTAGAAATCTTTTAGTCTGTCTTTATCCATACACTCATTAAGAGACATGTTTACTAAAAGTTAGTGTATGTTAGCATTATGCAAATATTTATGCAAATTGACGTGCTGGCACTTTGAGGAAATTCTTTGGTTTTGTGCGGCAGTTTGGGCACTCGGGCTCAAAAAGGTTAGCCATCACTGCCTTAGCCCCTCTCCGTCCTGTATCTCTCCGCTCCTCCTCTCACCACCCTTGGTACCACCCTGGGCTTTATCTGCTTCACACCCACCTTCACCGCGCAGAGCGCCTATGGAGGAAGAACCCATCAGCTGCTTCCAATACTGCATTCCGTCAGGCACACCTCTTCTATCGCTCTATGATAACCGCTGCCAAGCAATCATATTAGTCTCACCTCATAGCTTCCTCCTCCAACTCCTCCAGACGCCTTTTTCATATTCTTAAATCCCTTTCCTCTACCTCCACTCTTCCACCCCCACCACCCCATTCCTCCCCTAGTCCTTCTACCCTCGCCTCCTTTTTCACCGACAAAGTCCTCTCCCTTCACTCCTCCTTCCCCGCCTGCCCTCCTCCTCTCTCTCCCCCTCCTGACTCCCCCATCTCCCCTGCTGCTGTCTCCTCGCCCCCTTCCTCATATCTGGCATTCTTTCTGGCCTATTACTTCTCCTGAACCTATCAAAGCTATTTCATCCGCCCATCAGACCACTTGCCCTCTTGATCCCCTACCTTCCTCTTGGTTACTCAATCCAGCACTCGCACTTATCCCTTATATTCTCTCCATTTTTAACTCCAGTCTCACCTCCGGTCACTTTCCTTCCAACTGGAAACATGCCATAGTACGCCTCCTTTTGAAAAAGCCCACCCTTGATCCCGCCATTCCCGCCAACTGGCGGCCAGTTGCCAACCTCCCATTTCTTTCAAAAATCCTCGAGAAGCTTGTTTTTTCCCAACTTGCCACCCATCTGGACTCTACCTTTGCACTCCATCCACGCCAATCGGGCTTTCGTGCCAGCCATAGCACAGAGACTGTCCTTGTAGCACTGCTCTCAGAACTTCACCACGCTCACAACCACGGTGACCTATCTCTCATGGTTTCTTTGGATCTCTCCTCCGCCTTTGATGTTGTCGATCACCGCACTCTTCTCACATGTCTATCTGACTTCGGAGTTTGTGGCACAGTTTTACAGTGGTTCCGTGCCTTTCTTTCTTCCCGTTCTTTCGCTGTTCACTCTGGCTCCTCTGCTTCTCCCTCATCCCCCTCAATCTGTGGTGTTCCTCAGGGCTCTATCCTTGCCCCCCTGCTCTTCAAGGTCCTTCTCACCCCCCTTGCCTTGCTTATTCAACAAGCTGGAATTTCTGCCTACATCTACGCTGATGACATTCTTCTGGTTCATCACACCCCCTCTTCCTCCCCCGATCTTGCTCCACTCAATTCCTGTCTTACCTCAGTTGCTTCCTGGTTCGATCAAAACTTTCTCCATGCCAATCCCGCTAAATCCTCTGCGATCTGGTTTTCTTTTGGGGTCCCCCCTCCCGATCTGTCTCCTGTTATGTCCTCCCGCCCCGTCCCTCTGGTATTGACTCTTCGATACCTGGGCGTCACCCTGGACTCTTCTCTCTCTTTCCATCAACATATTTCCTCTGTGGTGCATACTTCCTTTTTTCACCTTCGTCAGATAAGGGCTGTTCGGTCGTTTCTTCCTTCTTCCTCTGTTGTCACCCTTGTTCTGTCACTTGTGATCACACGTTTAGATTACTGCAATGCTATCTTTGCAGGCCTTCCTTCCTTCCAGCTTCACCGTCTCCAACTAGTCCAAAATGCAGCTGCTCGTCTCATCACTTGTTCCCCTGCTCGCTCTCACGTTACTCCCTGCCTTTTCACCCTCCACTGGCTTCAGGTTAAGGTCAGGTTCATTTATAAAATGCTCATCATTGCACATAGGGCTCTTCATGTCAGCACCCCTCAGTATCTGGCTGATATTATCCATCTTCAACCTTCCCCACATCTTCTTCGGTCGGCTCACGGCAATCGCCTCTTCCTCCCCTCCCCATCTCAGGCCCACCTTGAACTCACCCGTCACTCTGCATTTTTCTTTCTAGGCCCCACCGTATGGAATTCGCTCCCACTATCGCTTCACACTGAATTATCCCTCCCCCGTTTCCAAGCTCTCCTTAAAACTCATCTTTTCTGCCAGGCCTTCGATCTCCCCTCTTCCACCGATGGAGCCTCATCCCCCAGCCGCGCACCCCACTTTTCATAATATCCTCCCCTCATATTTTCATTTGCTCCTCTGTCCCTTTCCCTTCCCTGTCCCTTGTCACCATGTTCTTTCTCTGGACCTGTCTCTGTTCTCTACCTTTTTCGGTTTTGTCTACCCCTGTCCTGTCTATTGATGGCGTTCCTTTCTGACTTTATTTTCAGTAGCCTCTATCCATTTTGTATTGTACACCGCCCTGACGCCCTGGCATGGACGGTTTATCAAACTCTGCTAATAAAGATAAAGATGAAGATACTGTGTTGCCAATTTTGTTAGCTTCCCGAATTTTAATTAGTGTTCCTGCCTCTTTCTGTTCATCCTGACCAGGCAAATAGTGATATACTGCTTCTACCTATCTCTAGCCACGTATGCCTATATACCACACTTGCCACACCACCAGGCAGTAGTATGGCAACCAATTTTTATTCATGGCCCAATACTGATACCGATAGTACCACTGCTATGTCCTACCTACCTTACTCAAGAGGAAGCAATACCCAAGCCAGACCTGAATACGGTGGTTAAGATCCCAGGCAAGCCCCGGAAAAAACGCGGCTCCAAACTAAAAAATAATAAGCACAGGAAGCCGGCAGCCACAGCTAATAGAAGCAAGCAACAGCAACCATGCCAATTATCGCAATCCCCTATCACGATCTGCCTTATCAACGCCAGGTCTATTAGAAATAAAACTCACATCATACACAACATCATGTCTGACAACAAACCCGATATCCTCTGTGTCACCAAGACATGGCTCACCGACACTGACCCAGCAATAGTAAACCAATTAACTAAACCTGACTATGCAGTATTTAACTGCCCGCGGCCTAGCAGGAGAGGAGGAGTCCTAATCATTGCCAGAGCCTCCCTAATGTTCACAAACACGTCTCTAACTGCATCCGAAGGCATTGATATACTCAAGATTGAGAACAAAACGTCAATCATTTGTTTAGTCTATAGACCCCCCTCGGCCCACCACGAAACTTTGGCCGCTGCACTAGAAATCATCTCAACCTCTGCAATCAAGAAACAGCGAATCATACTGGGTGACCTGAACCTGCCATCCATACCCCCCTTGCAGGCTGACGCTTTCCTTGAAGCCATGAACCAGCTCGGATACGTCCAAATCATTCAGGAACCCACCCATAACAAAGGTAACACCTTAGATATGGTGTTCATACCACACGACATCCAACCAAACGAAATACAAAAACCCGAACCTCGAGTAACCCAGGTCCCATGGTCTGACCACTTCCTAATTGAATTTGAAATCCACTTACCATCCATAAAGGAAAAGTCTCAAGCCGACCCAAAAGCACATCAACAGAGGAAATTCCAAAAATTCAATAGTGAAGCATTGGTAACTTTTATATCTGCACATTCAAGATCCTAATTATGACCCATAAAGCCATCAATAAATACCCTGCTACTGCCATTACTGATCTAATTTCAATCACACCTCCCAATCGAACAAGGAGATCGAATGCTGCAAATACTCTCATATTACCTAAGGCAAGCACGAAGTGTTCTCAATTCACTAGATCCAGAGCCTTCTCCTTCTTTGCTCCATCCTGCTGGAACGCACTACCAGCAACTATCAGAACCATCAGTGAACTCTCCCAATTTAGGAAGGCACTGAAATGGCACCTCTTTCTTCATCACTACGATGATGCAGTCTTCTCCCCACACTCACCCACTCTCACATCTCAATGCAGCACCTCAAACTCATGCACGTCACATTCCCAGACTGATCACTCGCAATCACACCTTCCCCTCCAACCACCATGAGAAACTTATGCAGTGCCGCATAACTCATTATATTGTTGCATAAAGTAGACTGTATTTATTCATCGTGTCTCCTTGTTAAGGGACTGGTTATTTATACCCTATTTTGCCTGTTATACCTGCTTAATGCATACCCAAGTTTAATTTTCCTGTTTAATGTATACCCAAGTTATTATACCTGTTTCACTGTAAGCACAAATCACGAAATTGAGATGTGCAACTCTTATGTTCATTGTAAACCGCACTGATGTCGAATAGCGCGGTATAAAAGAGACTACAAATAAATAAATAAATAAATAAATTTTGAGTATACCCTCACGGACCTAGATAAGCTGGTAGTCATATGGAACTCAGGGATCGAAGCAGCAGCAAGACCAACCTGGAAAGCCACAAACGCAGCAGCAAGAACAAGAACCGAACCATGGTACTCTCCTACTCTATGCAGAATGAAAAGAGAGCTACACAAATTGGAAAAGAAATGGAGGAAAACGCAAACCGAGGAAGGCAAGCAACTATACCTAACCCTCTTCATGAAATACAAGAATGAGGTCAACCTCGCAAAAAAGAGCCACCACACTAACCTACTCAATAAAGCTCTTAATAGACCCAGAGAGCTTTTTGAGCTTGTCAAGTCACTCACCAAAACCTCCCAGAACACTGTCTATGCAGACGAAATAAAGGCCCAGACGCTTGCTGACCACTACGCCAAGAAACTACACCCGCAACTACCCACAATCATCAATCAAAACATGTCATTTGTCCTCACCCCTCGAGAAACCGACACTGTCTCGCAAGCAGACTCTGCAGCAGAATGGAACACCTTCCAGCAATTAGGTGAACAACAGATCATAAACATCATAACTAATTTAAACACCACTACCTCCCCTCTTGACCCATGCCCAGCAGCTTGGATAAAAGCAACTAAGAAGGAAATCGCAAAACCTATCGCTTACATTGTTAACCAGTCACTCCAACAAGGTATCATGCCAACCCATCTCAAGAGATCACTTATAAGACCCATCTTAAAGAACAAATCTCTCAACAAAAGTGACCCTGCATCATATCGCCCGATCTAAAGCATAGCATTCTTAGCTAAAACAATCGAAAAAGCGGTTCAGCAACAACTGCAAGATCACATAGACGATAGAAAAGCCTTGGATAAGCATCAATATGGGTTTCGTCAGCATCACGGAGTAGAAACACTACTGCTGGCACTCCCTGACAATCTCCTCAGGGGTCTCGAAAACAAAAATGCTATGTTCATACTTATATTCATTGACATTTCAGCTGCATTTGATACAGTTCACCACAGCACCCTCTTAAACCGTCTTGCCTCCATAGGTATAGCAGGGACCCCCCTAAAATGGTTTGCATCATATATATCCAATAGGATACAACAAGTTCAGTTCAACAATGATAAAGCTGATGCCTTCCCCCAAACCCAGGGGATTCCTCAAGGGTCTGCCTTACCATCTCTCTTATTCAATTTGTATATAAAACCGGTCTGCGAGATCTTTCAGAAACGCAACATCAATTACCACATCTATGCCGACGATGTGATGCTGTATACGCACCTTGACATAACACAACCAGATTTCACTCCACTAGAAGAATGCCTTGACATGCTCCAATCATGGCTTCAACAAAACAACATGTCAATAAACCACAAGAAAACAGAGGTCATGTTTATCTCCAAGAAAACCAACTTCATTCCGCCCACCACAGTCACCCTTAACAAAAACATATATAATACGAAACCTGCAATAAAATATCTAGGAGTCCTACTGGACTGCAACCTTAGGATGGATAAACACCTCCGAACAATCAACCGAGCCATTTTTTACAAACTGAAAGTTCTGCAACCACTTCGCAATATCCTCGAAAAATCTGACTTTAGGACTGTTGCACAAGCTCTCATTATTCCCCACCTGGACTACTGCAACGCCATTCTGCAAGGGCTTCCGAAGAACACCCTAAACATCTTGCAAATGGCTCAAAATGTTGCTGCAAGAGTCATCATGGAAAAGAAAGTCACAGACCACATAACCCCAGTACTAATGGAACTGCATTGGCTCCCAGTAGCCGCTCGCATCATTTTCAAACTTCTCATAACAACGTTTAAACTCATCCATAACATCGCACCATCCTACCTCGATAACCTAATCGCTATTCAACCACACAACAGGAACAGAAGAACCATAAATCTCAACGCTCTCTGTGTTCCGACCAGCATAAGAGCTGTCAAAGCAGAAACAGGCAATAGGGCATTCACATATACAGCACCAATCCACTGGAACCAGCTCCCACATGAGTTGAGACTCACAAACAACTTGAGTGAATTTAGAAGGAAACTTAAAACCCATTTATTTCAGACCCACTACAACTTGACCTAAGTGCGATACTCTACCTCAACCAGATGACTTTTGCCTGCCACAGCGGCATTTGGAATACTGGCATGTAATCATGTATAAATTGTATATTTTGGGCCCCTCCCACGCTATTGCAATCAAATGTATACCCAGATCTGTGTGCCCCAACTAAATGTATATTGTATCCAATTGATTCTCCTGTGTTATGTAAATCATTGCCTAATCGAAATGTAAATCTAAAAAACTCACTGTATTGTACGATACATTATGATTCTGTAAAGTAAACCGCTGCTGATCGTAGGAAGCAGCGGTATACAAATGTTTACTAAATAAATAAATAAATATACCCCCTCTGCAATTACTTTTTCCTTTTCATAATTAATTTTGGTCCATAAGTATTCTATAATTCATTTTGTTTCCTGCAGAACATTTATCCTGTTTGACTCAATGCCCTCTTAACAAATAGCACCACCTCCCCCCCCCCCCCATCTACCCTATCGTTGTGATATCCTGGTGTCGCCGTGTCCCACTGGTCGTCCTCCTTCCACCAGGTCTCTGAGGTGATAATTATATCTACCTTTTCATTCAGAGCTATATATTATAACTCTCCCATCTTATTGTTTTAGATTTTTAGCGTTTGCATACAGGAATTTCAAAGTATGATTTTGCTCATTAACAACTACTTCTCAAAGATTGTGCCTGGAGTGAGGAGGAATTGGTGGGAGACAATCATACCTGTGGCCCTTAGTGCAAAAGACTGGATAATCTCCACCTTGCTACTGGATTACTCTCTATATCTTGGTTTTAATGATTTCTTTAGCTATTTAAAGTTCTTCAGTTAGATTTTATTAGTTTAACCCAAAACCTCCTCTTCCCCAAGATTCTGAGACAATTTTCCAGCAGGTAAATATTTATAAGTGTAAATTCTCTCAGCACTTTTTCAGGATTATTCCCCCCATTCTTAGTTCCTTAAACACCAGACGTTTTTCTCTGTTTTTACCCATCCTTACTCATTTTCTATTTCTACTCTGTCTTTCCAGAATCATTTATAGCAAACCAAATATATCACAGATTCCGTAAGTACTTACTCTTTTGTAATTTATATATCAAATGCATTGTTTAAGCTTTTACATATTTTTCCATGGAAAATAGTAGATTGGACAACTATTTACTAGGAATGTGAATTTGTTTGAAACATGGGAAATATCAACATTCCCATGTCATTTCATATTGTTTTTAATTTGAACACATTAAAAAATCCAAAATTCTGTGTTCTTCCCCTCAGTATCCTTCAATTAGGTTGACCTCAAACCACTAACCACTGAGTTAAAAGGCAGGAAGAGCAATTATGCCTCCATGGGAGCTGACTCCAGCCAGCCTGATCTTCAATGTGTCTTGTGTTCCTGGCAATCTTCATTCCTGTTTCCTGATTGGCCCAAAATGTCTGGTCTGGAACTCTGTGCAAAATCCTTCCTGGAGTTTTTGTCTTGTGAATCTATTGATTCATGCTCTAGAGACCTACCCTAAAGACTTGTCTTTTTCCATGTTCTTGTATCAGAAATTCCGTGAAACCATGTCTAAGTATACTATTAGAGACATTTACCAAGCCTAATGCAGATCCTGGTTGTCCAATCAGTGATCATAATAGGGCGACCCGGATCTGCATTAGGCTTGGTAAATGTCTGAATAGCATATTTAGACATGGTTTCACAGCATTTCTGGCACAAGAACATGGCAAAAGTCTTTTGGATAAATCTCTTAGAGCAGGAGTCAATAGAGTCACAAGGCAAAAAAATCTAGGAAGGGTTTTGCATAGAGCGTCAGACCAGACAAACTTTGGGCCAATCAGAAAATAGGAATGGAGGTGACCTGCAATATAAGACACAATTAAGAGTAGACTGGCTAGAATCAGCCCCAAGGAGACATAATAGCTCTTCCTGCCGGATGCCTGTCTTCTAACCCAATTTCACTGGTTTGAGGCCAGCTCCTGGCATGAGAAAAAAACTATTTGTTTTTTTATTTGCCTGAAACGTCTAATAACCTTTTAGCTATATCAGGTGCCTTTGTACACTCATCTTACTCTCATACTATGTAATGAGATCTTGACCTGGAATTATGATACAAATAAAGCTTGGTAATGCTATGAATATGTATTCATTTAAATGACATATTTTTAACATGAGACAACAGAAAAAACCACAAAATTTCATGTCAGTTTTCCGTGTCATCAATAGGGCATATCATCACTCAGTAGTGTGCCCTATTGCTCAATATGTGCATTATTGCGCCATAGTGTGTATTCTTGATGACATTGCCCTCGAAAAAAATGTAAACCTCTGAATAAAAAGAATCATAAATGGCACAGGAAACTAAAAAAGTAAAATGTTGCCTTCAAGCCCTAGTAAACACGAAACGTGCTCCATCGTTCTATAATGTATAATGTGGCCTTTAGCAACTTTCAGAATCAAAGAGGCCATTTTAGTTTTGAGTTATAAAGCATTTGACGTTGAGTCTCGCCAACCCTTGTAGCTTGCTGTGCCATACTTTTTCTGCATGATTCTTGTATAAAACATTAAGCCTCTTATGACTAAAAGAAGTAACTCTTCCAGGCGCACTGACGTGTTGATTCTAACTCCCTGGCTAGCTCCAATTGTCTGGGATGGGACTTTTGACCATGTCATCCTGAAGGAAGAATTTCAGCATAAGGACTACAGAATTGGTCTTACCGTCTCTGCTATTGGAAAGTAGGTGCCCCAAGTTCTCACATTAGTTATGGTTTCTGTTCTAGTATTTAATTTTTATGTCTTCCTGAATTTGTTTTACGTTTAGGAGGCAATTTTTCATAACCTTATAACTGCAAGATCCTCAGGTTTGATGTACCACAGACCTGGTTGATGAGTTTCAAAGAAAACTAAAGGCACAGGTCCCAGTTTTCATCAGGTCCAATATTTAAACACTATGTGGTGAGGCATAGTGCTTAGAAATCGTTAGGAGCTTCTGCTGACTATCCAGGTTGGGCGGTGTAATCTGGATAAGTGTCGGCATTTACCCAGTTATGATTTTTAGCCAGCACTTATTTGGATTGTAAATTAGGCCTGCTTTTCATATGGCCTAAGTTGCCCAGTGCTGACTGAAAATCGCATTAAGATATAGCTGCATTAAATAGATGGGCAGTCTGTGGAGATATCTTGGTCAACACCCTTATCTGGATAGCCACCCAAGGCTTCTACATATCAGCCCCATAGTTTTCTTTTGAAAATGTTCTGAGGTGTACAGAAGACTATACAAATTTCCTCCTTTTCCTGCTCTTGTCAAAGTCTCCTATGATTTCCTTGCGACCAGGGCCAAAATCCTTTATTCTCCATGGACAAAAAGGATATGAAATGTCCTCGCATATGGATAACGTCACTGTTAGAGCCCAAGCAAGGGAGCAGCTTCCCAGCTTCCAAAACTTCTAGAAGCATTTGGAAGCACACCCCATGCATGTGCAGCCCTGCCCACCTGCCACTGCCATGCGGGACTGCCTCAATCTGGCTGCCTGTTTTCGATTACCGCTATCTACGTTCCTGTGCCTGCTCAGCAGAGCACATTTGGTTGAAATACCACGCCCTTACTGACTTTCTACACTTCAAATTCATGCTTGCCTCCTTCCAGACAGCCATAGCACTCGACAAACAAAACTGCTATGTCCACTTGACTAACTCTCTTGTCTCTAACCCTCACCGTCTCTTTACAACTCTCAATTCTCTTCTAAGTTGCCTCCACCTCCAACCCCTCCTTCCCTTTCTCCCCAAACCTTGGCCGAATATTTCCATGACAGAGTCCACAAAATTACAATCCAATTCACCTCGAGATCAGCTTCATCTCTTCTTCCCCCTGCTCATTCAGAACTCCTCCCCTCAACCTCTGCCACCCTTTCTTCCTTTTCTAAGATCTGAGGAACCCACACTTCTTTCATCCCCCAAACTCACTACCTATCCCTCTGACCCCATTCCCGCCCATCTCCTAAGCTCCATCTCCTCAACGGTCATCCTTTCCATCTCTCATATTCTCAACCTATCGTTCTCCAACTGTTCCTGCAGCCTTCAAGCATGCTGTGGTCATATCTCTCCTCAAGAAACCTTCACTAAACCCTACCTGTCATTTTAATTATCAACCCATCTCCCCACTCCCCTTCATTTCTAAACTACTTGAACATGCAGTTCACCGCCATCGCCTTGACGTTCTCTCCTCTCAAACCCTTCTGGATCAACTGCAATCTGGCTTTCATCCCTTACATTCTACTGAAATGGCTCTTGCCAATGTCTTCAGTGACCTGTTCCTGGCAAAATCAAAGGGCCTTTACTCAATCTTCATCCTTCATGACCATTCTGCTGCTTTCGACAGTGCTGACCACTACCTTTTCCTTGACACTTTGTCCTCGCTTGCTTTTAAGGGCTGTGTGCTATCCTGGCTCTCTCTTCATATCTCTCCCATTGCACTTTCAGTGTTTGTTCTGTTGGATCCTCCTCTACTGTTATCCCACTCTCATTTGGTGCACCCCAAGGGTCTGTCTTGGGCCCATTCCTTTTCTCTTTCTATACCCAGTCCCTTGGTGCACTCATCTCCTCCCATGGTTTTCAGTACCATTTTTACACTGATGACGCCCAGATCTACCTCTCTATTCCTGAAATCTTTCCGGCAATCCAGGCCCAGATCTCTGCCTGCCTGTCTGACATTGCTGTCTGGATGTCTCACTGCCACTTTAAATTGAACATGGCCAAAACTGAGCTTCTTATTTTTCCCCCCAAACCCATATCCTCCATTCCTCCTTTCTCAATCTCTTTACTGCTCCCTGTTTCCTTGGCTAGCAACCTCAGAGTTGTCTTTGATTCCTCCCTCTCCTTCTCCATACACATCCAACTGATAGCTAAAACCTGTCATTTCTTTCTCTATAACATCAGCAAAATTTGCTCTTTCCTTTCTGAATACAGTACTAAATCACTTATCCACTCTTTAGTCACCTCTCATCTAGACTATTGCAACCTCTCTCTGCTGGTCTCCCTTTCTGTCAGCCTCGATATGCTCATATAACCTCTCTTCTCGTCGCTTCATTGGCTCCCTATCCATTTCTTTATCCAGTTCAAACTTCTCCTGCTGACTTATAAGTGCATTCATTCTGCTGCTCCTCACTACCTTTCCTCTCTTATCTCTTCCTACACCCCTCCTTGGAAACTCTGTTCTTCTGGCAGATCACTTCTGCGCACGTCTCTTTCACTACCAACTCCAGACTTCGATCCTTTCACCTTGCTGCTCCTTATGCCTGGAACAAACTACATGAGTCTATACATCAGGCTCCATCTCTAGCCCTTTTCAAATCCAGGCTAAAAACTCACCTCTTCAAGGCTGCTTTTGGATTCTGATCTGCTTAGTCTACTATGTACTGCATTTTCTTACTATTCTCCTAGATACATCCTTGTCCTGTTGTGTTGTCTGTCTTAACTAGACTGTAAGCTCTGATGAGCAGGGACTGTCTTTTACATGTGCCTGTGCAGTGCTGTGTACGTCTTGTAGCACTATGCAAATGATCATTAGCAGTAGTATTTTCCAAACAGCTGAGCAAACCACTCAAGCTCTTGTTGATAAGATTCTCACGCCTCATGAGTTGTTCATTTATTCTATTTTTATTTATACTGCTATTTTCCTCTGCTGCTGTCAATGCCCTGCATGTTTCTTTTCCCTTAACATACTTGGTGAATTTAGTGGAGGAGTGGCCTAGTGGTTGGGGCAAGGTACTTCAGGCCTGAAGGTTGGGGGTTCAAATCCCACTAGAGGACAGCAACCTTGGGCCGGAAGGACTGGGGTTTCTAGTCCCACAGGTGCTCCTTGTGGTCTTGGGCAAGCCACTTAACCCTTCATAGCCCATGTTCCCTGTAAAATAGTTATCTCCAAGTTATAATGCCCTGTTCAATGTAATTTCAGTTTGTTCAATGTAAACCGCACTGATGCAGAATAGTGCGGTATATAAGAGAATATAAATAAATTAAACCTTTTTTAAGGCTTCTGTTATTTTTACCACATCAACATTATAGGCCACATTTATCCCTCAGTTGCTTCATTGGGTCTTTTATTTATTAAAAATTGAGTTATTTGATTTAATCTCAGCTATTCTTCCAGACAATATGTCCCAGAAACCTCCCAGTGTATTTAAGGGGTGCACCGAGTTTGGCAAGACCATATCCCTCACAGATCCTCATAATTATAAATTGTGTTTACAGATGACAGTAAGGGGGTCTCAAGGGTCGCAAAGAACAATAAAAAAAGAATTTTGATGTGGATAAATCCATTCCATCAACATTAGTGGCATTGGTCCTCATGGCCCACAAAACTTCATCGGATACTGGGGGTTCATCAATATCAAGAGGAAATCAATTCTGCTGGATTTTGAGCATCAATAGAGTCCATTGGGAATGGAGAACCTTCAAGTCCTGCTCAAAAAAGAGGAAAGATTAATCTTTGTTGCCACTGAGAGCTTGCATCACCGAATACATGATGGAAGCTGTTGTTCTTTGGAGCTGCAACTCATCAAAGTGCGATTTTACAAGCATCAAGGTATCAGAGGAACCAGTACTCTCTAAACAGCCCTGACATGAGGATCACTTATCCTCCTTGATACCAGAGGATCCATACCAGCTTCCAAGGGGGCTAGGTCCTGCCTGACAAAACACCTCAACTGGTTCAAGTGAGGCCAACCCTACTGAAGGCCTTCTCTCAGGGAGGATCTTTTGAAGAGATTTGAGGAAATTGTATTTATTTATTTTATTTATTTACATTCTTTTATATACTGTGCTGTCCTTTAGTGGGATTTGAACCCCTGACCTTCCAGTCTGAAGTACCTTGCTCCAACCACTAGGCCACTCCAACAAGAATGGAAAGGCCACTCCTCCAAGGATGGAAAGCTTATTTGCATGGCATGAGTCAGCTGTTTGGAGTGAATTGGGAGAGATGCATTGAGAGATCCAGCTGATCCTAGAGACTCATACTGTCTGTGGGAAGGACATTGAAGGGCCTTGGTTCTGATGACTGCCTATCCAGTATACATCTTAAGTGTACTGGGGGGGGGGGGAACCTCGCTGAGACTATTGGTGTATCAGCACTCTCATGCAAGGTTCACTCCCATGTAGAAGCGAAGGTTGAGCCAGGCAATGACCCATACCTTCTTAGAGTGTTTTCTGGGTCAGGGTCAGAGTACTCCTGGGTATCTGCGTTTGACTTGGAGGTATTCTTGGAAGAGAGATCTATAGGTTTACCTTTAGACTTCTTTCCTGCTCATGAGAGAAGAAGATCACCTCCTGAGGAGTTGCCTTTTATTGATTTTGTGGGGGAAATGACTAAATCCATTCCATTTAAGTTAGAAATGGAGGAGGAGTCCAGGGCCAAAGCAATGCAAAGCCTCCAATTACTCGATCCTCCTAAGGTAGCTGTTACAATGTCCCTTCATAGAATTGTCAAGGATGTCTCTGTTCAATGTATCAAGTTCAGAAAGATTCTGGATTCAATAAGTTGAAGCTGCTGCACTATTTTATGGTGGTTCAATTGCTCTCAAAAGAGAAGAGAGTTCCGAGATGTATTCTTTACTGCCCAAGCTTAGACTTTGGAGTTTTTGGGAATCAAGCTTTTTCAGAACACTATGTTCACATCCCACATAGTGTCCTATCAGCTGTTCATATGCATGCATTTGCAGAACATCATGTATAATATGCAAGGAGTACAGAAAATATATGGCTTAAGTTACTGATATTTTCAATATGGCATCAAGAGCTTCCTCTATGAATAGTGCCACTTAACTCACGGCCACTAACATAAGATCTCCAGTATAATGTACAGCAAAAGTTCACTAATGTGTTATGCCATGGAGAGAATCTCTTTAAGGGTTGCAGTCTCCTGCATATTATCCCCAATCAAGAAGTACAGTGCCACCCTTAAAAACCTCTTCAGACCCACTTCTTAGCCAGCCTCCTCTAGATCATGGAGGCAACATAGTGGGGAGTGTAGGAGATTCTATTATTTTTTTATTTTTTTATTTACATTCTCTTATATACCGCACTATTCAGCATCAGCGCGGTTTACACAGAACAAAGGTCTCAGTACAATAACAAGCATGAGTTTACAGATAACAAGGGAAGGAACTTGGATAACAAGGGAAACTATTTACAGTCTATTTACAGATGTAATACTACTGAATGAATACAGGTTAATAGGAACAGGTGCTAAGAAAATATTCTATTACTCTCAAAGGCATAGTGTCACAGAGCAGACTCTCTAGAGCCCCCTGTGGAGCTAAAAAACACTACTCCTCAAGTAAACAGTGACGTGTGGAGAGAGCACATGACACAAGGGTATCAGAATGGGTATAAGGGAGTGAGGTCACAAGCCTGGAATTATCACTCAGCCAGTAGGGAGGCAAGGAAGGTCCCACCTGACCCCAATAGGCTAGGGTGTGGTGCAGCTGGGGATTACGTAAATAATCAGCACAGCTCACAGGAGGGGGAAGCAGAGAGAGCTGAGGAAGCTGGGAGACCTGAGAGACGAAGGAGATCAAGAGAATCAAGGCAACCAAGAGAGTTGAAAGACCCAAGGAGAAAGGATATTCCCAGGCAGAGGAGATATCCAGAGTGGGAAGGACACCGACATCCCAGGTCTCTACAGCAAGGCAGAAGGCACTGGCTGAATGAAAGTCTGAGTGAGTCTGATGAACAATTAAGTGAAAGAGATGAGCAACTGAATTCAGACAGGGACAGTGTATGCAGCAGCCTTGATAGAAGCTATGCCCTAAGACACAAGTTACAAGCTAGGAAAAGCTATTCTGAGCCAGAGAGGAGAAATGCTAAGCTGAGCTATGAGAGGCATTTGTATGAGAAACAAAAGCCCTATAATGCTAACTTAATGAAAGCAGGAAAACTCCAGAGTCTGGGCTACAGACAGAATATAGAACAAAGCTTGTTACCTGTGAGAGAGAACCCTGCAGAGGGATATAACTGGCATAAGGCATCTCAGAAACTGCCGTTGGAGACAACAGCTGTTTGTAAAGCTCCTGTTAAAACAAAACCCCGAACAAAGGTTCCACTTTCCAATAGCTGGGCAGCTAACTGCTTTACTCTGCCTGATAACCAGAGGCAGAGGAAAGGCTCCTGGTTGAGCAACTCCAGAGAATATGGTAAAGCCAAACAGGTACATTCTGTAGAGAGTCAAGTACGTCACAAGCTGGAAAATTTGTTGAACAAACTACCTCAGGAGAGAAGTGACGAAGCATCTGTACATGACAGTGTTCCCATGCAGTATGAGCCTTATGCAATAGAGGATAACATTGAATTGCCTGTTGAACAGATGGACTATAGTTTGATACTAGCTGACCAAATAGAGTCTCTCAGATAGAAGGCTGAACTGCTCCAGAGAAGCCTTTATCTGGAAACCTGACAAGCTGTATTTCTGCTTCCATTCATATTTTGTTTGCTGAAAGGAAAGCTATTTTTGTTATAGTTCTTTTTGTTTACCCGAGAAGGGGTATGTTGATTTGATTGTTATACTTTTGAAAGAATCCTACGGGACGGGGAATAAAACCCAGTTAAACCGATTTCGGTGTCACAACTTATTTGTGTACTGGCAAGGACTATAAATATTGAAAAGGCCAGTACTTTACACCCGGGTGCAGTACCAGCTGTGACCAGCAGGAGGCGCTGCACGACGAAGGGGTGACAATAGATATGCTCCTACCTCCACTTTACCCAGACCAGACAGAGTCCTTTTTCTCATTCTCATCAGCAAAGGACCCTGCATCCTTTATAATCTGGCTTTCATGCTTTACACTCTACTGAAATGGTTCTAGTCAAAGTCTCCAGTGACTTGTTCCTGGTAAAATCCAAGGGCCTTTACTCTATCCTCATCCTTCTTGACCTCTCTGCTGCTTTTAATACTGTTGACCACAACCTTCTCCTTGATAATCTGTCCTCACTTGGTTTTAAGTGTCCTGTACTATCCTGGTTCTCCTCCTATCTCTCCCATCGCTCTTTCAGTGTTAGTTCCGGTGGCTTCTCCTCTGCTGCAATCCCGCTCTCAGTAGGTGTACCCCAAGAATCTGTCTTGGGTCCACTCATTTTCTCTCTATACCCAGTCCCTTGGTGTGCTTACCTCTTCCCTTGGCTTTCAGTACCATCTTTATGCCGATGACTCCCAGATCTACTCTTGAAATCTCTCCGACACTCCAGACCCGTATCTCTGCTTACCTTCCTGACATTGCTGCTTGGATGTCTCACTGCCACTTGAAAATGAACAGGGCCAAGACTGAGCTTCTTATTTTTCCCCCTAAAACCTCCTCTCCTCTTCATCCTTTCTCAGTCTCTGTAGATAACTCGCAACTCGCAACCTCGGGGTTGTCTTTGACTCCTCTCTCTCCTTCTTCACACACATCCATCTGATAGTTAAGATCTGCTGTTTCTTTCTCTATAACATCAACAAAATCCACCCATTCCTTTCTGAACAGACTACTAAGACACTTATCCACTCCTTAATCACCTCCCGTCTTGACTACTGTGACCTACTTCTTGCTGGTCTCCCTTTGAATCATCTCTCTCCCCTTAAATCTGTTCAACACTCTGCTGCACGGCAAATCTTCCGCCAGCCTCATCATTCCCATATTACCCCTCTTCTCAAGTCACTTCATTGGCTCCCTATCCGTTTTCGCATCCATTTCAAACTTCTCCTGCTGACCTATAAGTGCATTCACTCTGCAGCTCCTCACTACTTTTCTTCTCTTATCTCTCCTTACACCCCACCTCGGGAACACCGCTCAGTTTTGGAGACTATATCTCGCAAAGGATATAAAAAGACTGGAAACGGTTCAAAGAAAAGTGACCAAAATGATTTGGAGCCTGCGACAGAAAACTTACAAGAAGAGACTTGAAGACCTAAATATGTACACTCTGGACGAGAGGAGGGACGGGGAGAGATGATTCAGACTTTTAAGTACTTAAAGACTATTAATGAACAAACAACCCTCTTTCAAAGACGGGGAAGCAGTAAAACTAGAGGGCACAACATGAAGCTGCAAGGAGATAAAATTGAAAGGCAATGTCAGGAAATACTTTTTACTGAAAGTGTGGTAGATGCTTGGAATGCCCTCTCGATGGAAGTGGTGGGGGCAAATACAGTGACAGAATTCAAAATGGCATGGAACAGACACAGTGGATCCCTTTATAATAACAGGATAAAATCAAAATGAACTTAACTGTCTCTTATATCTCAACAAATAGGGGTGACCTACATGGAGCGGTGGGTACACCCATAAACAAAGGCATTAGGAGGGGTGACTTGCACGGTGTGATAGCGCAGCAAACGGAGAGCATAAGGAAAGAGGGAAGAATCAGGCAATTTCCCCAGATAGCAGAATAAAATCCAGAAGTCTAAGGGTTAAAACTCCTGGGTTAGAAAAAACTCTCCACAGAAAGCTGGTAGTAAGGAGACACACCCCAGCTCCATGGTTACCAACCCTGCTCACGAGGGACAGTCAGGGGTGGGGCCAGGAAGCCCAAGGGGAAAGCACAGATATAAACCGCTAGAGAGTGAAGAAGGGGAGAGAGGCAGGAACAAGGACGGAGACAAGAAGAAACAAGAGAGACACAGAGGCAGAGAGAGGTGCAGGCAGAGATGCAGCCAGAGTCCAAGGAACACTGAATTCAGAGGGAGGTCTGAGGATGGTGAGAGGAAGTGCTTCACGAGGATTCCTAGTTCTGATTCCAGTGCAACTTGAAACAGGTCAGAAGGTCCCAGAAGGGGAGGAGGCCGTAGAAGCTCTGGAGAACTAATCAAGGAAGGTACCCGGAGAGTCAAGGGAGCTTCATTAGAAACCTCTTGGAGAAGGGCAAGGCCAGCCAGAGGGATTGGAGCTAACCCAGTGACCGGTGAGAGAGACGGGAGACATACCTATAGAAGGGAAGCTTACCCTGGGGAGTTTGTCAGTCATGTGGGCAGCAGAAACCGTTCCCCTGAAGTTTTTATGGAAACTGAGTCTGCAGCAGTAAAGCCTGTTACGTGCTTACTTCCTAAAAGTAAGGTGAGCAGTTTTAAATCTTCTACCAACCTCATAAACCCTGTTATAGGAATTTTACCACATGTATATAGCCTACTTCATGTAAATAGTTCATGTTTATAGTTCAACCCCTGTTATCCAAGTTTATACCCCTGTTCGATGTAAAAACCAAACAAAATGTGTGTTTTGGTCAATTTGTTATACTGTAAACCGCGCTGATGCCGAATAGTGCGGTATATAAGCAACTGTAATAAAATAAATAAAAGCTAAGAGACTTCCTAAATGTCATAGTATTCCTCAGAGGAGGGAGGACTCTGCCTTAACTCAGGTGTTAGAAATCCTGAGGGGATTAAAACAGGATAGCTTTGAGTCTGAATCTTATGCCTCTCCAACAGACTCAGATATAGAAAGCATGGAACTAGAAATGCCTAGATTAACAGAAGAAAATTCAGATATGGAAATGGAATGTTCTGTAGCCTCCAGATATTAAGTAAAGGCTAGACCATTTCCAGAACCTGTGAAACTTGGCAGCTGTTTTTCAAGGAAGCACGGCTGTGGGAAGTATGCAAATGAGCTTGCTGAAGTTCTAAGCCGTTACTCTGTATCCTAGCAGATACTTGCTGAAAATATATAGTTTGAAATATAGCAAGTGGAAACAATTGTTTGATGAGGAGAAAGAAAACAATTTGTAACAGAAGTTTTACCCTGTTGGAAAAGTTACAACTTGTGTCTGTTTTAAAGCCACGTGGGAAGCTGGTTTTTGTGTTCTTCTCTGCACCAGAGTTCAGTGCTGTGGTTTTGTTACGGTATGAAGAAATACTATGGTTTCATTTGAGTGCCGAAGCTGAAGTAGAAGCCTTTTTGGTTTGATTATTCTGGAAAATATCCTTACCTTATGTCCTGATATTTTGGAACCTTTTTATAAGAAGTTCCGTTGGCTGAAAATAATAAAAATCCTGCGAGCCTATATATATTCTCGGCTGAATCATTTCACAACTACACAAATATAGACACTTATCACAAATAAATATATTGACTGCCCACGTCCAAGTCCTAGGCAATTGCCTTGGGCAAGGGCGCGGTGACAACGGAGAGGCAAGTGCACCTACTCTTGCCGCCATGCTGGGCAGCCTAGATGGACCATACTGGTCTTTATTTGCCATCATATACTATGTTACTATGAAGCGCCTTGTGACATAGAAGATAGGAACCCATTCTCCCCTGTTTGTTCACATAGAACATGGCCACCTGGTTGTCTGTTCTGACTAATACCTGTTGGCCCAAACGTTGGGGTTGAAAATCCCGAAGGTCATTTGTTAGAGCATGGAGCTCCAGGTTTATCCGCAATGCAGATGCCTGCGGCATCCACAGACCCAGTGTGGTCAGGTCACTCAGATGTGCTCCCCAACCCAGTTTGGAGGCATCCGTCATCAGGGTGCATTGAAGTGGAGACATCTGAAAAGGTGATCCACCAAGTAGGTTCTGTGGGGAACACCACCAGTGAAGAGACCTGATCAGTTGAGGGGTGATGAGTATCTTGTCTCTGATACACCCCTTGGCCTGGATCCATTGAGAAGACAGAGTCCATTGGCCTTGTCACATGTGTAAGTGAGCATAGGGGACTACATGGACCGTTGAGGCCATGTGCCCCAAGAAGTGAAGCATCTCTTGAGCTGTTACCAGCCTTTGTTGCTGTAGGTATTTTACAAGCTTGATGAGGTGGGCAGAGTGATCCTATGGAAGGAAAGCTCAGGCCTGCTGAGTGTCAAAAAGTGTTCCGATGAACTCGAGTCTTTGGGTTGGAACAAGGTGTGACTTTAGGAAGTTTAGGACAAATCCTAAATGTTTGAGCACGGTGATGTCTCCCCTGATTATCAGTGGTCTAAGTAAGGGAAGATGAAGATTTCCTTCCAAAGTGCAGAGATAGATTGCAACCACTGCCACCATGCATTTTGTGAACACCTGCAGTGCAGAGGCTACCAGTACCCGGTACCTGTGCTGAGGATGGATCAGTAAGTGTGTGTACACCTCGTTTAGGTCAAAAAGAACATAGTCAATCATACCTCTGGAGGTATGAGAGAAGAGTTCCTAGAGAAATCATTTTGGAAGTTTTCTCAGACCAGGAATTTGTTTAGGTCCCCGAGATCCAAGATGGCCTTGAATCCTACTATTTTCTTTGGAATGAGAAAATATGGGGCGTAGAAGTCCGTCCCTTCTTGATGAGGAGGAACTCTTTTTATAGTATCCTGAGATAGCAGGGTAGACAACTCTTCCATCAAATGTGCTTTGAAGGGGATTTGTGGGATAGTCCCCTGTGAAGCCATTGGGGGGTAAGTCTTGGAAGTAAAGTAGATACCCCCTTTGGACAATGTTGAGAGTCTACTGACGTGATGAGGTGCCACTTGTGGGTATAGGAACAGAGTCTGCCTGCTATGTTCAGGGGCTGGAGACCCTGCAGAGGCAGAGTAGTAATGCTGTCAAGGAAGCAGTCAAAAACTAGGTGCAACTTGTGCCTGCACCACTGGTTGGGACCTAGGAGCCTTGGGCTTCTTTGGTTAGCAAGGGCCCTGCTGGCGCTGCTGTTGCTTCTGAGGTTGGTAAGCAGCTGTAGGTGTGTAGGAA
The DNA here is from genome assembly GCA_033557465.1 of Ichthyophis bannanicus. Taxonomy (NCBI): domain Eukaryota; kingdom Metazoa; phylum Chordata; class Amphibia; order Gymnophiona; family Ichthyophiidae; genus Ichthyophis; species Ichthyophis bannanicus. The sequence goes on along the minus strand of CM066051.1, from coordinate 57,345,840 downwards.
AGATAATATCTCTTCTTTTTAGAGTAGAAAGGCTTCTGTGGAAGAACCTTCCTTTTGGAGGGATCAGCTGTCTTCCTGGAGAGGCGCTTAAGGGTGAGATCATCTGTCTTAATCTCACCTGCCTTCTCTCTCCAACCTTTCCCAAAAAGCTTCTCGCCAGTACATGAGATATTAGCCAACTTGTCCTGGACTCACTATTTGAGATCTGAGGCCTGTAAACAGGCCATCCTTAGAGCCCCAATGCAGACTGTTGAAGCTCTGCTGGTTGATTCAAAAGCATCAAAAGATGCCCTGGTAAGGAATTTGGAGGTATTTTTACCTTGTTTAATAAGGGCTTGGAAGGCACTTTTCTTATCATCAGGAAGCATGGGGGGAAACGTCTCCAGATCCCTGGTGACATCCTTTAGGAACATGCTCATGTATAGCATGTAGAAAGTAATTCAAAGTCAGCATGTACGCCAGAAAACATAACCCAAAGATATCAAGTGTCTTCTAGTCTCTACCTGGAGGCATGGAAGAGTGGTTCTTTGAGCTCTTTATTCAACACATGACTGATTCCACCACCACTGAGTGGTGGGGAAGTTGAAACTTTTGAAAGCCTGGACTGTCTGGAACTCGGTATCAAGTCTTTTATGGATGGACACAACCGTGAGAGGAGCCTCCCACATGTGGAGCATGAGATCCTGTAAGATGCGATGAACCAGTAAGATGGCTGCTTCTTTAGACGTAGGAAGGTATTGGAGTATCTAGAGTTCCTCTGCCCTCAGTTCCTTCTCCGAGACCACGGTGATTTTCATCCCTGCTGCCATGCATCGGATGAACTCTTAGGAAGACATGTCCTCTGGTGGGGACCAGTGCCGCTCTTGAGGGGAGGGGTCCGAAGGAATGTTTGGAAGGTCTGGGAAATTGTGAGAGTCCCCATCAGAATCAGATGAAGAGGAATCAGAGTCCAACAAGAAATCAAAGTATCAGCAGTTGTGCTTTTGACCCAGATGCTTCTTCAATGTCGAGAGTCGATGCTGATACCAGTGCTCTGAGGTATCGGAATCAGGAGTCCTGACAGTTTTAACCTGTTGGGTACCAGTGTTTTCAGTCAGTTCCAATTGAGGCATTGGAGGCAAGAGATCTAACAATACCGGCTCAAGGGACTGTTGGCAGGGTACCGAAGCCTGCCCTGCTGCAGCTGTAGATATCATTGGTACAGAGGCTGCCAGGAGTAAAGCCAAACTCCTCTCAAGAGGCAGCATGCGCTGGTCCAGGGAGAAGGCCAATGTCTGGGTGGATTCACCTACGGGGCTCTGCGCTACCATCCCAGAACACTGTATTGGTAGCTCTCCAGAGGTCGATTCCTCAGGAGTGTCCCAAAGCCCAGTATTAAACCAAAAAAGAAATGTTTTTCGGCGATGACAGGACATGAACAACCTGCTGGCTCCGCAGAAAATGAAGAACTGAGGAGAGAAGGAGAGGAGATGGGAAGGTGGGAAGGCAGATTCACAGGCACAGTGGACTGCTGTCTAAGGCTTTCGTATTGGAAGCTGGGAAACATTCCCGCATGGGCTCCATCAGTAGACGCCACCCATATGTGAAGACTGCATTCCTGCTTGTTGCTGAAGATAATGAAGTTACTCACCTGTAGCAGATATTTTTTTACAGACAGCAGGATATTAGTCCTCATAAAACCTGCCCAACTCCCCTAGGAGTTGTGTTCTATGCAAGGTTTTAATACACTATTAGACTGAGGCAGTCCCATGCATCAGTATCAGGTGGGAAGTGGCAGACATGCATGGTGATGCACTCCCCATGCTTCTAGATGTCTTGGAAGTTGAGAAACTGCTTCTGCATTTGGGCTCCTTCAATAAGGTCACCCATCTGTGAGGGCTTACATCCTGCTGTCCACCGAGAACACCTGCTACATGTAAGTAACTTTGGGACCCTTTCACTAGAGCCCAGTAATTGCTTAATGTGCGTTTTAACCTACAGCAATTGGCAGTTGGAAATGATAATGTGAGGACATGCCAGCGACCTCATGGTAAAGTGTATGGTAAATAGCTAACGCTCGATGGGGTGCAGAATGGTTGGAGTATTGGTATGGAGAGCACATTGCCAGTAGTGCAAGGGTAATTACCATGAGCTCAGTGGCAATGTGGCATTTAGCATGAGTTCACCTAATAAGATCTCTATGTGTGTCATTAGCTGCGCCACATATTAAGGTACTCTGTCAGGCATTAACTGCCAGGAACACACTAGTCATGCCCCCAGCAGCTAAAGCGAAGGTTTTGCATCTCACACGCGTTGATATCGACATTAAGTGCAAAACCATAGCAGACTTTAGTAAAAGGGCCCCTTTGCTTTCTTTCCTCATTCTCCTTGACCTATCTACTCCTTAACACAATCTAGTCAATTGAATTTTGGGACTCTGTCCTATTTTGGTTTCTTCTTACTCTCTTACCATACTTTCAGTGTACCCTCTGATGGTTCTTCCTCCATTATTATTCTACTCTGTTGGTGTATCTCAAATCTCGGTCCTAAAGCCTCTTCTCTCTTCTCTCTACACTTGTTCTCTCAGTGCTCTAATCTCCAGTCATTTTTATGCTGATGACTCCCATCTACCACTGTACAAGAAATTTCACTAAAAATACATTTCCAAATATCGGGGTGCTTGTCTGACATCTCTGCCTGGATGTTCTACAGTCACCTTAAATTTAACATGGCCAAGACAGAACACCTTATCTTCCCTCTCAGAGCCACTTCTCTTCCCTCCTTTTCTGTCCCTGTGGATCACACTTCTATCCTTCATTTCCTTGGCTCGTAGCCTTGGGGTGATCTTTGTTGCTTCTCTCTCCTTCTCAGTGCACATCAAAAACACTGCTATGGTATGTCGTGTCTTCCTTTTCAACATTGCTAAAATCCATCCTTTCCTTTCTGAGCATGCTCTCAAAACACTAATCCACTTTCTCATTGCTTCCTGACTAGACTGCTTTCTGCTTCCAAAAAGAGTTCAGACGTCCCCCCCCCCCTTGCTCTATTCATCTGTCAAGTCACTCTTAATTCTGCTCTTTTCTTCCATTCCTAATTGCCATCTGTGCTCTTTTGACCTTGCTGTGCTGTTTCCTGCAAAAGACTTCCGGAATCAATATGTCCTACTCCTATTCAGGCCATATTCAAATCCATACTAAAACTCACCTTCGGAGGTTTCTTTTTACATCCTGACAATCACCTAGAATCTCTTCTTTGTCATATATTTTTGTCTTGATAAGAGTGTAGGCTTTTTGGTCCAGGAATATCTTGTATATGTATCTGTACGGTACTGTGTATGCCTGCTAGCACTTTAGAAATGATAAGCAGTAGTATTGGATAGACATCAGTACCCTCCAGACATCCAGTACTTCCCCCCCCCAATAGGATAGGCCCCCCCAGCAAAGACTCCTGATTGTCCTCCCCTCCCACTCCACCCCCAACAAGCCCTGAGCGACCCAGGTGTCTAATGAGGAGCAGGAGCAATCCCCAGTTGCTCCGCTTCCATCAGAGTACTGCATTCAAAATGGTACTCATGACCGCTATTGGTAGTATCATGGTACTACCACTAGGGGTCAAAATGCTTAAGAAGGGCATATAGACACATATGTTAAGTGCATATATTGCAGTTGAAAATAGGCTATATGCCTCAATAGCTGCCACAGAGTTTCACCTGCTCCAAGGCAGGGGTTCTTTGTCCATGTATGGGTGAAGCAGAGTTGGCATCTATGCATGTAATAAACTCATGAGGGATTTTTATCATCTGAAAATGTAGATATATTGACAAGAATCAACAAGATATGGGCACGGGTTTAAATAACAAGATCATACCCAACAACATTCTGCACTCAAACAACAACATTTTATGATAGGAAAATGTGAATTAAAAAAATTGTTATTGAATATTCTGTCCATTTTAACTACCCTTCAATGGGACTAATTTATGAGAAGATACCCATATACTCCAGTAGTTCACCAATTCCATGCACAAATTTACACCTTTGTGAAGATGTTGTACATTTTGCATGTATTCTATGCATGTACCTGTATATTTTATAAAATATACATTTGCACTGCAACTCCACCTTTGCCCCACCCAAAGTTGCCCTCAATAATGCCCGTCTATGATCCATATAAAAGTATGCGAAATCCGAATTAAAGGTGTCCTTTTCCACATGTAAAAGAAGCTTTGTATGTGGGAAATACTTTATAAAATCATCATCAACATGTATGAACTTGTAGTTCTGACTGTCCTACACAGGATTTTTATTTTTGTTTCTGGTTGGACATATTAATAACTGAAAACAATCATTTTTTTTCAAGGTATATAAAATTGCTTAAGACGTTCATAGAGTCTGCAGACAGATACTTCATGATAGGAAGAAAGGTGAACTACTACATTTTTACTGACTCTCCCGATGATGTGAAAGCTCTCAACCTGGAAATAAACAGGCCCATGAAGATCATCACAGTTCCTAAATATGCTAATTGGGAAAAGACTGTTCTGGGCAGGATGGAGGTCCTCAAAAATCAAACTGAAGTGTTATTTCAGAAGGAAGTGGACTACATAGTCAGTTTAGATACAGACATAGTGATGCTGAATAATATAGGAGAGGAGATCATTGGGGAGTTGGTGGGCGTGATTCATCCTGGGCATTACCATAGTCCACGCAAAGTTTTTCCATATGAAAGACGCCCAGCCTCTCAAGCTTTTATTCCTGAGGATGAAGGAGATTTTTACTACCAGGGAAATTTCTTTCTTGGGACGGTGCAGAGGATCCACCACTTGACAAAAGTATGTCATGAAGCCATCATGACAGACAAAGCCAACGGCATTCAAGCTGTGGTCTTTGAAGAGAGTCATTATAATAAATATCTTCTCTACAATAAACCCACAAAGGTGTTGTCCCCTGAGTATATATGGAGCAACAGCCTTGGAAGTCCAAAGGACATAAAGATTAAACGAGTGAACCATGGAGATAAACATTTTTAAAAAATATGGGGGGGGCATATTCAAAGGAATTTATGTGGTTTGAGACCTGGGATATTCAGTGGCATTAACCTGTTTAGCGCCACCAAATATCCCCCTAAGTGATTTAAACATTCCACTGCTGGCTGGTTAGTGGCAGGGCAGAATGGGAGTAGCATCTGTTGCTAGTCAGTTCGCGGCAACATTCAGCCACTAACCAGTTAGCTAAATTCCTATTTTTACGACAGGTGAAACGCTGTCCTAATTTTAGGCACTTTTGCAATCCAGTTAATGGCTATTGTCACTAACTGGATAGTAAAAGAGCAATCTGGCGAAACCAGATATTCAGTGCCAGTCGCTGGATATGTCCTGAATATCCAGATTTAAAGTAAAGCAGCAATGGCGGGCCGCTTTAACAGCATTTGCTGCCACCGCTGAAAACGTCCCCTGAATGTATACGTAAACAAGTGGGGAAAGCATGCAGAGCATAGTTCGCAGAATTCTTTTCAACCTTTGCACGTTTATGTATGTACATAGCTATGTTGTCTCTGTATGTGTCTTTGACTTAGAGGAGAGAGACAAAGGAGCAGCTTGAATGGTGCAGAAGTCGAATATTGTGTTGGATTGGAAAGAATAAAATTAAATCAAGTGTCATAAATCATAAGAACAGAACATAAGAAAAGCCATGTCAAGTCAGACCAAGATCCAATGATCCCAGCATCCTCTTTCTGAAAGTGTCCAGTCTTGGTTGCAAGAACATGGTAGATCACAAAAGTCAACCTGGCTAATCACTTTTTATGGATTTTTCCTCCAGGAACTTAACAAAACCACTACTTTAGTTGCCTTAGCAACATCTTCGAGCAAATGATTCTGCAACTTAATTATGTGCTGTATGAAAAAAAACTCTTTCTACAATTTGTTTTCAATCTCTTGGTTATTAATTTCATGAGGTGTTCTCTTGATTTTGTTGTTTGCCGTTGTTGCTTGAAAGATTTAAAAAAACAATCTATTTCAGTCATGATTTTATAAACTCCTATCATAAGATCTCAATATGTATACTTTGTAAGAAAAATTGGAGAGGGGAGATATGACAGACGTTTAACATACCACCAAGGCATAAATTCACAGGAGAGCCTCTGTCAGCTGAAAAACGCAAGGGAGCATGCAATGAAGGTGAAAAGATATAGCCTCGGGAGTAATCTGAGGAAATATTTATTTACAGAAAGAGAGGTGGATATGTAGAATAACCTCCCATTAGATAAGGTAGAGACAAGGACTGTATCTGAATTCAAGAAAGCATGGAAAAAGCACAGAGGATCTCAAATGGAAAAGAGGGGATAGTAGAGCTTAGTAGTTGATACGGATAGATAAAAAACATATGGCCTATCTAGTCTATCTGCCATCATTTTTTATGTTTTTATAAGAACATAAGATATGCCATACTGGGTCAGACCAAGGTCCATCAAGCCCAGTAACCTGTTTCCAACAGTGGCCAATCTACGTCATACGTACCTAGCAGTTTCCCAAAAGACACAGGTTCCACAATGCTTGTGTCGGGTCAAGCAGTGATATCCTGGGTCTCTTTTTAATAATGGTTTATGGACCTTTCCTCCAGGAACTTGTACAAACCTTTTTTAAACCCAGCTACACTAACAGCTTTTACTACATCCTCCGGTAACAAATTCCAGAGTTTGATTACACGTTGAGTGAAAAAATATTTTTTCTTATTAGTCTTAAATAGTTTACCCTGTAGCTTCATTGCATGTCCCCTAGTCTTCCTATATTCTGATAACGTAAACAATCAATCTATGTTTACCCGTTCCACTCCGTTCATTAATTTATAGACTTCTATCATATCTCCCCTCAGCCGTCTCTTTTCCAGGTTAGAGAGCCCTAACCTTTTTAGCCTTTCTTCATAGGAGTATCCTTCCATCCCCTTTACCATTTTGGTGGCTCTTCTCTGAACCTTTTCTAAAAACGCTATATCCTTTTTAAGATACGGCGACCAGAATTCCACAGAATATTCAAGGTGCGATCGCACCATGGAACGATACAGAGGCATTATAATATCCTGTTTTATTTTCCATACCTTTCCTTATGATACTAGCATTCTATTTCCTCTCTTGGCCACCGCTGCACACTAGGTGGCCAAGAGAACAAATAGTCATCTTCTCCAAGCTAAGAGCCCTAATCTGTTTGGTCCTTCTTGATAAGGAAGGAGTTCCATCTCATTTATTGCCATTCTCTAAACCTATTCTACTGGTCCTTTTCCATGTGGATAACTGACCACATGGAAAAGGAGGAAGGCCAGCAATGAGAACGGACCACATGGAAAAAGAGGAAGGCCAGCAGCTACGGGTACCAGTCTGTCAACAATGAGCCGCCTGACTGAAGACTGAACACAATTTAGGATAGCTATCCAGAGGGTTGCCATGAATCGACTCAGACTCGACGGCACTTAACAACAACAACTGACCATTTAGTCCTACTCTTTTTCTTGTCTTTTAGCCAGTTTCCAATCCACAAAAGGGCAGGTCTTTCAATTCCATTCATTAATTCCCTAAGGAGTCTCTCATGAGGGACTTTGCAAACACCTTCTGGAATTCCAAATACTCTGCATCAACTAACTCACCATTACCCTTGTTTGATTACATCTTTAAAATAAACTAAAGCTGGTAAGGCAAGGCTTGCCTTTGCTGAACCCATGCTGACTCCTTCAAGTTAAGCCAAGCATATCTATATAGCTAGTCATTCTGATTTTTAGCATTGCTTCAACCATTTTCCAAGCACTGACTTCAGGCTCACTAGTCTATAGTTTCCTGGATCACTCCTTAAACCCTTTTAAAAATGCCCTGTGGCATCATGGCAATTTTGGATGATAGGTTACCAGTTACTAAGGAATGAAGGAGTATCCTAATAGTTAGAGCAATGGACTAGAACCAGGGAAATCAGAGTTCAAATCCCACTTCAGTCTTTCATGGACAGGAAACTGTGTACTGTACCTGAATGTAACTCACTTTAAACTCCTGAGAAAAGACATGAGCTAAAACCAATTCACTTTCCTTTAGCAACAGGCTAGCAGTTTCCTGTTTGAGTTCTTTCAGGACTCGGGTGAATACCATCTGGTCCTGGCGATATGCTGCTCTCAGGTTTGTCAGTTTTATTGATTACATCTTCTAGACATATAGTGATGTGCTTTAGTTGCTCTGTGTCATGACCACCAAAAAAGGTTTCTGGTGTGTGTAAGACCCCAACATCTTTCTTAGTATACACCAAGGCAAAGAAAACATCTATTATCGTATCCTCCATGGGCACTTCTGTTACTCCTTGGCCATCCAGTAATCCAACTGACTCCCTCATGGGCTTTATGCTTTAGATGTACTTGAGAAATATTCTAGTATTTGTTCTTGCCTATACAGCAAGCTTCTTTTCAAAGTATATCTGAAGCAAAAAGCCCATGAGGGAATCAGTTGGATCGCAGATAACCAGATTTCAAAGGATCGCTTTTACTGTGGGCACCTACCATGTACTCATTATCATACCAAGATATAATTGTGTATTGTGCAAATCATGAACCTGGCACCTCCCTCCCCCCATTATTTATTTATTTATTTATTTATTTAACATTTTTATATACCGCACTATTTATTATCAGCGCGGTTTACATAGAACTACAAAACATCAGATAGGATACATATATCTGTTTTTATGACAAAAGATTTTAGTCAAATGGTATTTCCAGTTTTACATAGGCCTATTGGCTAATACAACCATTTAAAAACTCTGTTAGAAAGATGGGAAATAAGAATTTTTTTATTTATCTGCTGGTTATTGTGCTCTTCCATTATTTGCACCCTGTGTGGCCACACCACTTGCACAGCCCTTGGTATCAGGGGTGACTCAAGACAATCTACTGCCTAAGGCGCGAGATGAGCTACAGCCCAACAACTTCCCCACCCCCCGACAGCCAAACTGGAGTGGCCTTCTCAGAGCTCTAGTCAGGGAACAAGGGGTCCCCTCACTCAGGACACCGGTCAGGTGGTTGCCCCAAGAATTAAAAAAGCAATATGTTTTCAAGCTACATAATTTTTTTTAAATGAAACCTTTGCATGGATGTTTATATGCAGCAAAAATTGTAGCAGTTTAATATTTAGCCTGGGAATCTAATATAAAACATATTGAATCCTGACACTACACATTGGATTGGCGTGGTTTTTAATGCAAATAAATATTCTGCAGAAGACACGGAGATGCAAGGCAATCACATACAAAGGAGCAAAATCAAAAAGCAAGAATCACTGCACAATTCATAACATCAAAATAAAATTATTTTAACAAATTTTATTTTGGCATTTTCAACTGTACTGAGGTTCTGGCATTTTCTCTTTGAACATATATTCTGAAACCAAACAAACCCCTCTCCCATCAATGGGTGCAAAGCAGAACTAGGACATTTCCCACATTACTCAATATACCAAAAATAATTTCTGATTGTGGTGTCATCTTAGTTAACAGCAATATAAATCCTCACCAATACTGGACATACAAAACATTGCAAAAATAACCTAGGACCTTGTCGAGTGTCTAGGTCCCAGAGTTCTCCAGTTCATTCCTCGCTCAGTTAGGCCCTCTGGGAGTCCAGCATCCAGCAACCAACATCCAGCAGAAAGGCACTGTTCTCCAAAACACCATAGCTCCCTGACTAGGAAGTCCTTATCTGAGGTATAGTTAGGGTGAGTTCTGGGGTTCACATGGACAGTCCATTTTCAGCCCTCCATTGTTCTGCACCCACCCACAAGGGTCTTACAATGGGGCTTTCAGGGAAGTCTCCCCCCCCCCACCCCCGCCTGGGAGAAGACCCCAGGGAGAGTTCACAACTCCTTCAGTCTATGCAGATAGTATGCAAATGTTCTCCTGACTCTGAATCCACTCCTCCCTGTCTTGCTGGTCTCCTACCACCAGCCCCCAAACTCAAGTATTTGCTATTTCTACTTCTCAGATGGGTCAGACTGAATCCTGGTCTGCCCTATCTGCCACCACCCATGTAGCCATCCCTGGCTGAATGCAACCGCCCACCTGGCAGGCATTAAGTGATTCTCTCTCATCAGAATGGGAGGTGGGGTACCCATTATACCCAGGTGGTTAGCCTAAACTGAGGGTCCTGACAGGTTTTCTGTGATGGAATGTACACCCTGTCACAGGCCTACAAAGAAAGTCTACTATACTATTACAGCATTAACATTAAAATTCACACAAGAGAAATAGCAGCACTGTAAATATTGCAATGGGTCTTACACCTATTTAGAAAACTGAATAAGCCGGATTCCTACTAATCCCTACATAGAAACTCCATGCTAACAGAATACCTGGCTTTAGTTACACACTCAGAAAACAGATAGATCCTCACCAAGTAAGCAGGGGTGGCCCAAGGAGGGTGCGGGGCCATGTGCAAAGACTCCAGTGCCAATCTCCAGGCACATTAGGAAATACTATCAACACTGCCCATTTAGAACCCATAGTAAATCTGCTGTATCATAACAGCACTACCAGGACTCACAAGCACCAAACCCTCCCTATCAAAAGGCAACACTGCAAATATTAAACCAATACATCTCAGAGAATACCAATACATCTCCTACTGGCGAAAGAGAACAAGTGGCACTGTCAAATAGAAACTACATAAACAGAATACTGCAGCTCGGTTACACATGCAAAACATAGTCCATCACCAAACAAAGAACAAGGAATCATAATTTAGAAATAGAAAGAAAATAATTAAACTGGGAACCCAAAGGCCAAAGTCAGAACGTACAACATTGGAGAAATAAAACTAAAAATGAATTTCCTCTTGTACTAAACAAAAATGCAAAGACGTTAGCAAGGCACATTTCCCAGAGCTGACATATTCCAGCTAATAAATTCAAAATAAAAACGTATTTTTCTACCTTTTGTTGTCTGGGCATTTTATTTTTCAGTTGCAATTGCTCCATTCACTTTCTTGTGGTTTCTTTGTGTCTTCGGCTAACTCTCCATTGTCTGCTGTCCATTTGTCCTTTCTTCTCTCTTCTAGTTTTTTCCCATTTTCTCTCTACATCTGTTTTAACATACTGATCTTTCCCTTTTTTCTCTTTCCTCCATTTCTTTCTTTATTTCTTTTTCAACCACTCAAATTTCACCCTTCCATCCTCAATCCCCACTTACTTTCCCAATACCCGGCCAATACCCGGCCAATCGTAGATTTTTCGTCCCCCCCACACAAAATATCTTTTCCCCTCTCCATCCTCACTCCCCCAGCTCCAACCCCAACTCCTTCTAGTCCTCCCCCAACATCAGCTCCATTCTAATTCCAGCCCCACCCAGCATCTGCTTCCTTCTAGTCCCATTCTCCCATCCCCTTTCATCAGCCCATTTCCACTCCAAGCTCCCCCAGCCCATTTCCAATCCTAGCCCCCCCCATTGCCAGTTCATTTCCAGTCCTAGCCCCCATAAGTCATTTCCAATTCCATCCTAGCCTCCCATCAGCCCATTTCCAATCCTAGCCCCCCTCATCAGCCATTTCCAGTCCTATTCTAGCCCCCATAGGCCCATTTCCAGTCCAGGCTCCCCCCATCAGCCCATTTCCAATCTTAGTCCTCCCCATCAGCTATTTCCAGTCCTATTCCAGCCCCCATCAGACCATTTCCAGTCCAAGCTCCCCACACCATCAGCCCATTTCCAGTCCAGGTCCCCCATCGGTCCATTTCCAATCCTAGGCCCCCCATTGGCCATTTCCTGTCCTATCCTATCCCCGAAGAGCCCCGCGCCTATCTAAGCTGCTTCAGAGGTGAGCTGGGGAAGCCACACGAGGACCCGGCTCCCCTCTGCACAGCCGCCAACATGAAAAGTGCCGTTTTCATCATGCTGGCGGCTGTGTTACTGCGTCGCACAATGGACGGGCCAGCTCTACAAGTAAGGAATAAAATTACCACAAACTAAAAATAGACATATGTAGACAAAAGTGAAACTGAAACCTAAAGAAGCCAGACTCTGCATCAATGGCACAGTCAAGGCTTAATTTTTAAGTGGGGCCAAGGCGGGGCCAGCCCAACCATTAGGCAAAGTAGGTGGTCACCTAGGATTACAGCTTTTGGGGGGAGGGGGTGGCAAAGAACAGGGTATCCAAAGCTAAACAATAGATTCCGACAGCTAGGGATAGCATAAGGCTTAAGATTTGTCTAAGGTGCCAAAACCTTAAACCAACTCTGAGGCCAGCCCTGGGCCTAGGATTAACCTGTATGGCCCAAAGCAGTGTGACTGTTGACACTTCTTCCAATTATCTTCTCATTTGTCTGTTCTGCTGTTGCTGACTGAGTGGGCCTGATGCCAGAGTGAAGGGCCCTGGGCCACCCAGAGCCAACATTGGCTACACCACTGCATGCAGTACAACATCATGGAAATAGAAAGAAAGGCATATGCCCCTGTAACATGCAAATATAAAGACATAACATGTAACTTCCAAAAACTGGCATTCCAGTCACTAAATTAAAAATAAAACTATTTTTTCTACCTTTGACACCTGGCCATTTCATTCTCTAATCATGTTGATCTCCATCTCTAGTTTCTGCTTTCCTCTGTCTTCTCCTAACTCGCTTTTTAGGGTCTCTGACTCATCTGCCACTTCTCTCCTCTCCTGTCTTCTTCACTTCCTTACATCTCTGGCATTTATCTTTTCTTTTCAACTTTCTTCCATTTATTTCTCTCTCTTTCTCTCTATTAATTCAGATTTTGCTCCTCCTCCTTACCAACCAATTGTCATTCCCCCTTCAATACTGCATCTACCATTTTTCAACTCTTAACACAGTTCCCTCCATCCCCAGCCTCTTATTCCACTCAGCCTTTAATGCTCCCCTTTCTCTCTTCCTCCCTCCATGTTCAGCATCTCTCCCCTTTCTCCTCCCTCTATCCAGTGCCTCAGCCTATTTTCTCACCCCACCCCACCATTTCCCTATTCCTGCCCCATGTTCAATATAGCCCCTTTTCTTTCCATTCCTGTGTCCAGCATTTCCCCCACTCCATGTCCAGCATTTAACCTCTTCTTCCCCTTCTCCTTCCTCTCTAGAATTTCCTCCTATCTCTACTCTTTCTCTTTCCCAGTTCACCATCATTCCTCTCTTCCTCCTTCTGCTTCCAGTATCTCTTCTCTCTCATTCTCCCCCAATTATCCAGAACCTCCACCCCCCATCTACCCTTTCTCCCCTATTTCCCCCATGTCCAGCATCTGCCCTTTCTCCCCATCTGCCCTCCACACCCCCATGTCCAGCATCTGCCATTCATGAACCCATGTCCAGCATCTTCCCTTTCTCCCCCTCCCCTCCATTTCCTACATCTACTCTCCATGCCCCTCCAAGTACAGCATCTACCCTTTTATCCATCTCCCCTCCATGCCCCACATCTACCCTCCATGCCTCCATGTCTAGTATCTACCCTCCACACCCCCATGTTCAGCATTTTCCCTCCACGCCCCCATGTCCAGCATCTTCCATTTCTCCCCAGCTCCTTTTGGTACCCCACATCTACCCTCCATGTCCCATGTCCAGCATCTACCCAGGGGCGGCCCAAGGGTTCTAGATGCCCTACGCAGGCCCGATGTACCACCCCCACTGCAGCACCTCGCCACCCCCAATATCCAGCCTCTCAACAGGGATTAATGGGCAGCAGAACAATCACCTCTTTGAAGCCGCCGCAGGCTTTTCAAGTGTATGCACGCACTTATGGCCTGCCTCTCCTGCCCCCTCCAACTTCCTGTCAAAGAGGGCAGGAGTGGCAGGATGCAAGTGCGTGCATGTGCACACTTTAAAGGCTGCTATAGCTTCCAAGAGGTGATCGCTGTGCCACCCATCAACCCTGGTGAGAGGCTGGATATTGAGGGCGGTGCAGCGATGGCATGAGATGCAGTGGGGGCGGCACATCAGGACTGTCTAGGGTTGAACCACCCACCAGGGTCCGCCACCCTAGGCAGCCACCTAGTTCACCTAGTGGATGGGCCGGCACTTCATCTACCCATCTCCACCCCATGCACCACATCCACCCTCCATGTCCAGCATTTGCTATCATTCCCCCATGTCCTGCATCTGCCCTTTCTTCCCTAAGCCCATCATGCCCAGTATCTATCCTTTTCCCCTATGTCCCTCTACCATGCCCAGCATCTGCCCTTTTTCTTCTCTCCCCCTATACCTAGCATCTACTCTTCATCTTTCCTGTGGCAACCTTCAGCCTACTGCCCCCTTCATCCAATAGCCAAAATCTGCCATCTGCTTCCCCCATGGCTATCATCTGCCCTCTCCTCCCATGACCAGCACCTGGTCCCCCTGCCCCCTCCCAATCCAGCATCTTTCCCCTGCCCCCGCTGTTCATCATCTGTCTTGCTGCCTCCCCCCGTGTCCAACATCTACCTTCCACTTCCATGCTCCCCACCCTTGCAGCCAATTCCCAATGTGGCCTCCCTCCCTTCCTGCCCCCAAACGTCCACTATTGCTGCTTCTCTCAGGTGTCTGGATGGCAAAACGAAAGCTTTTCCAAGTGCCCTGGAGCAGGTATAAACTTGGATGCAGCTTGGAACATGCAGGGTGTTTCTGAAAATCGAGCCCCAGACAAGTCTATATCACAGTCCCGTTCAGCCTTGGATGTCCTCATGCCAGGGACATCCTTAAAACCACTTTCTAAAATAGCTTTAGGGACATCTCCATGCTATGGACATCTGTATGTCCATTTTCAGATGTCCAAAGAACAAATAGGGCTTCTAAAATATCCCCCTAAAGGTCTACCATCAGGGGAAGCTGATCGATTGTTCTAACATACCACTATTGATCAGGAGCGGTTGCCGTTGTTCATTCATTCAGCACACAAATATCATGTTTTCTCAGGCCATTCTCTGGCCTCCTAGTATTGTCAGAAAAAGAAACCCATTGACATGCTTATTTCAGCTTATGATGATTCTCTTTATAGGTTATCTGAGATAAAAGAAATCGTTTAGCATTTCAGCATTTCTCACCAAAAATTTATATTTGCCCAACATGCAGGACTACCATCTTCAGCTCTAAAACCTTGAATTATTTAATGTTATTTCACATAGTTTATAGATTGAACTACATCCAGACTATGAGGGGGCAATTTTCAGACTTCCACACTAGGACAAAGTCTTGAATCCTTTTTACCAGCAGACTTTTTCTGCAAGTACATTTTTGCTGGAAAATTATGTGCAAAGACTTGAAAACACCATCCATGTGTATCCTTTCCCTTCCCAGACCTAAAACCACTCCTGGGAAGGGCGCCTTGCAATGCAGCACTGATGTGAAACAAAATATTTTACTTATTTATCTATCTATCTGGTATTTTTTTTATACCGCCTTATCTGGGAACCAAGGCAGTTCACAAGAAGCGAAAATGTAACACGTTTATATATAACTTCTAAAACATTAACAGCATAGAATGTATTTAGAACGTTTACAAAGTATTTGCAATTGGGACATGTATAGATTGAGCCAGGGGAGGGGGAGAATGAGCGAGTGAAGGTTGTGTGGGGGTGATTGTGGCGTATGTGTCTGTGGTTTTGCTGGTGTCCAGGGGCATCTCATTTAATTGCTGAAATATTCTTTGAATAGTAAAGTCTTGAGATCCTTGCAAAATTTTGTTATTATGTATGTTTCTCTGAGGTCGCTGGGGAGTGCGTTCCAAAGATCTGGTGCGAAGGTGGAGAAAACCCCAAGGCGGTTATTTCGTTGCATCTTTGTAATTTGTGCTGGAGGTTCTCATTGCATTTTTGCCTTTTTCTCTTGGTTGTTCGTGTATAAATGAGAGACTTTAAATATGTTGCAGATTGATCATGTAAGGTTTTGAAAGTGTTCATAGTTGCTTTGTACTTGATTCTCATGTGTAACTGCTAGCCAGGGTAGATTTCTTTTCAGTATTGGGGTAATGTGGTTTTGCTTTTGATAGAATGCGTGCTGCCATGTTTTGCGCCATTTGTAGTTGATGAAGTGAGTGTTTAAGGAGACCTAGGTATATACTGTTGCAGAAGTCCAGCAGGGGGAAGAGGAGTGCCTGAAGGACTGAGCAGAAGTCAGAGGTTGCAAGTAGAGGTTGAAGGTTGCAGAATATTTTTATCTTGTGGTATATTGCTCTTGAGTTTCTGGTGATATGGAAGGAGAAGCTAAGCTGTAGGTCTAGTGTGATTCCCAGGTATTTGACGTCTTGCTTGGTTTCAAGTTCAATGTCATGTATTTTGATTGTTTTGGGGGGGGTGAGAGTGTTTTGTTCCTGGAAATGTGGAGTACATCTGTTTGTTTTATGGTTGATTTGCAGTCTGTGGTTATGTAACCATTGTATGATTTCCTGGAAACAGGTTGATATGGAGGATATCATTATGTCATTGTGTCATTATGTAGATTCTGTATTGTACGTTGTGTTTGTGGAATATGGCGCATATTGATTGCATGAAGATATTGAAAAGTAGTGATGATAATGCAGAGCCTTGTGGAACTCACATGGGCTTTTTGCTGTATTGATATGACGGGAAAATGAAAGACTCACGTTAGCAAATAGGTAGGGAGGCGACAGGAAGGGAAGAGAAAAGGTAGGGACTAGAAAAGTGATGAGAGTGGAGGAAGTGAAATAGATGAGTAAAGGGAAGGGAACAAGAGGCGAGCAAGAGCTGGTGGGAGCAACGTGCAGAAATGAAGGAGAAAGAACCAGGGATAGAAGGAAAAGATGAAGAATGTGGGAGGGGGGAGGGGGGATTAAGGGATAGAGGAAAAGCAAGGATGATGGAAGTAGACAGAGGACGCTGGTAGGAGAAGGAAGAGAAGACCAGGAATAACAGGGGACGGATAGGGTGAGGACTGGGGATAAGAGAAAGAGAGAGCGAGAGATAAGGACTTGGATTAGCAGGAAGTCGGGAGAGAATCAATCCAAGGAGATAATGCAGGATGGGGAAAATAATATAGGAGGAAGGAGATAGAATGAAAAAATGAGAACAGTCAGAAATAAAAAGAAGAGAACAGGACAGAACCTCCTTGGCTTTCTTCCTATCTCTCCCACTGCACTTTTGGTGTACACACGACGATATTATGCTGTACACACAATTAGATGCCGCAGACCCTAAATATAATCAGCTCGAAACTTGCCTGGGCGAGATGTTAGGATGGTTACAACAAAACAATATGACGATTAACCACAAAAAAACTGAAGTGATGTACATATCCAATAAACCAGACTTTGAACCTCCTCCAACAATCACTCTGTGCAACAACACTTACAACACTAAGAATGAGATCAAATATCTGGGAGTCACACTGGACAGCAAACTTAAGATGGAAAAACACCTGAGCAAAACCAACAAGGCCATTTTTCACAAACTTAGAGTGCTACAACCCCTGCGGAATATACTTGAACCATGTGATTTCCGGTCTGTTGCGCAAGCACTCATTATGCCTCACTTAGACTACTGTAACGCCATCTTACAGGGTCTGCCAAAGAAAACGATCAATATCTTGCAATTGGCACAAAATGTGGTGGCGAGGATCATCATGCGATCAAGCGTTACTGAGCACATCACACCCGTATTGATTGAACTACACTGGCTACCCATTACTGCCAGGATACAATATAAAGCATTGGTAACAACGTTCAAGCTCATACATAACCTAGCCCCATCATTCCTCTCCACCCTTATCTGCACGCAACATGCCACCAGAGACAGTAGAGCTATCAACTCAGACACGCTACAAGTTCCAAACATCATCAGACATGTAAAAGCCAGTACTAGCCGCAGAGCATTCTCATTCTCTGCCCCAACCTTATGGAACCACCTACCACATGAGCTGTGAGCAAATAAAGACATAGTTGCTTTCAGGAAGAAATTAAAAACGCATCTATTCCAATGTCACTACAACCAGATATGAATCACAGTGGAATAAAAGACAAAATGAATAGTTATATGTAAAAATATAAATATGAAAACTACAATCTCTTTTGTAAAATATGTAAATATGTTAAGGCCAATCTTTAGACCCTATTCTGTGTGATGTGTTTTACCTCTGAACTATGTATATATGCCCCAACTTTTCTGTCTTGATTTTTGACAAATCCCAAAGTTGTAATCAAACCGCTACTGATCGCTGGAAGTAGCGGTATATAAGTGTTTACTAAATAAAATAAATAAATAAAATAAATGTTCTCCTCTACTGCTATCCCGCTTTCAGTTGGTGTAGCCCAGGGATCTGTCTTGGGGCCTCTCCTTTTCTCTCCCTACACTCAGTCCCTTGGTGCGTTCATCTCCCACAGTTTCCAGTACCATCTCTGTGCTAAACACTCCCAGATCTACCTCTCTGCACCTGAATTCTCTCCGGGTATATCTAGGACCACATCTCTGCCTGTTATCTGACTTTAGTGCCTGGATGTCTCACCACCATGTGTTTTTGTGCGCATCTCTGGTTTTGGTGTATATGTGAGTGAGTGGGTGTGTTTGTGTACACATGAATGTTTCTATGTATGTGCTTTGATGGATCATATGTTTAATCTATGCATGTATGAATGCGTGTTTGCGGGTGGGGGGGGGGGTATCTGTATCAGTTCATCTGAGCAGAAGGAAGGGCATTTGAATGTGTGAATCAATGTCTGTGTGGAGCAGCTGCTGAAACTGCTTCTCCCATTGGGCCATTTGTGATGGGGGCTTTACGTCTAGGGAACCTCTGGTCCAATGCAGTCCATTTTCAAATATGATGTGTCTCTTTACTGTTTTTTCATCCATGCCAAGTTGGATATCATTCTATTCAATTTTCAGAGTTATTTTGCCCCCACACGGAAGACTTTTTTCAAGCCCTTTGTATAATTTATTTCCAATATATCACTGGGTTAGAAGGTATAAAAAAACAGATATACAAGCCCAGAAATAGACCTGGACTAAACGCTGTCCCTAATGAAGTCCTTATGTCCCTAGTTCTCCAATGCAATCTATCTTTGCAGTTCCACCTTAAGCAATCAGACTCTCCCTGGCATGCACGGGAGAGGGGACAGAGGAGCTTTGCGCATGCTCTGCACAGGGGCTCTTCTGCTTTCTGTTCCTCTAATGTCTGCAGGGCTGCAAGGAGCGGAAATTCTTCAGCAACACAATAGAAGTATCGTACTTCCCCCAGAACAGAACAGCCTTACAAGCCAGGGCCCCAGATCTACCCCTTCCATTTTTGAAAAGGGGCGGAGGTGGGTCTTTATTGGAGACCTTTAGGTCTGGGCCCATCCTCCGCTTTTCTTATTCATCCTTGTCAGCATCTGCTCAGCAAAAGGGGCATCTGCAGGCTGACTCCATCCACTCAGCTGCAAATTCAGAGAGAAAACAGAAGGGACATGTCTGCCCTGACTTCTGATCTGGTAAAGGAATTTTTATCTAACCTTCAATTTGCTTTCTGTGATTCAAAACTAGTTTTTGAGTTAGGATGTAGAAGGAAAAAATTTGAATCCTGGGGTGAGTGAAAGTCATATTAAACCTCTGATCAAAGCTCAAAGATTCTCAGACTATACAGTAGTTGCAAACAGTGATCACAATGAAAGACAACGAGCCATGTCAGAGAAGCAAATGTCAGCACCACTTAGGCAGGTACAAATGAGCAGATCTGGAGGACCAAACGGCCCTTTTCTGCCAAACATCTTCTGTGTTTCTCTGTTAGTTAGCTCTTCTCTATCACAAGATGCATCTGGCATATATGAAGTCATTATTATAATGTAATGGACTCTTCTTTGGAAGACTCAGTCTGGGACTGGTTTTAATCCTGTGATTCGGGTTCTAACCAAGAACCTAGCAATCATACAGGTATCTGCTCAAGATATGAGCTGTTCCAAGCAGGAGTATATTATTAATATTATTATTATTATTATTTAAATATTAATATTTTGTGTATCAAAACATCTTCTAGGTGACTTAATGTGCACTTAACACGCGTTAAAACCTTTAGTAAAAGGGCCCCTAAATGTTGCATTTAAATGTCCTTTTTAAGTTTTGAAAAAACATTCATCACAGACTTAGAATTGGCCTAGCAACTGTCAGGGGAGAGGGGCTAGAATTTAGTTAGCGATAAAGACAAGACAGTGTCAGAAAGTGACTTGAAAGCCCTGCTCGTCTGCTGCTGGGGGTCCCTTAGTAGATGCAGTGATGTCAGGGTAGAAAATCTGATGGGATCTACTCTGCCTTCTTCTCTCCTTCCCTGCTTAGGCCTCCTTTTGCTCTCTGCATCTCCTCGAGCTCCCTTTACTTACTGCATCATGCAACCAGTTCAAAGCCTTAGGGGGCGCTCAGGTGAGAGCTGGAGTCTGGGCTCCAAACCAGAAATCTCCCGCCCAGGCCATGGCGCCCGTTTAGTAATGAGCACTAAGGTGCTGCATCACTATGGTGCATAAGGTGCAGCCCCAGCATGTTAACAGTCCAGAGTGAGGCAAGCATTTTCCCAAAAGTTAGCGCAGAGCACTTTCTCCTAAAGTC
Organism: Ichthyophis bannanicus; assembly: GCA_033557465.1. NCBI lineage: Eukaryota > Metazoa > Chordata > Amphibia > Gymnophiona > Ichthyophiidae > Ichthyophis > Ichthyophis bannanicus. The sequence continues at coordinate 57,325,348 of CM066051.1, read as the reverse complement.
GACTGCATTAGCACCGGTGCACATCACTCCACCTGTTCAGGTGACATTAGTGAACCTATGCTAATGAACATGGCGCGAACCCGGAGCTAGCTGCTCTGAGCTCACCCTACCCACATTCTGCCCCTAGCCCACCCACTCACAACCCTAACGCGGGATGCACAGTTAGCTTGGGAATAGACCCACACTGTCATGATCCTATGCTAGCTGGTATTGGGTGGCCAAAACGCGCTTTTAACATCCACCAGACGTGCGCTGCCTGCTAGCACTCTGTAGTAAAACCACCCCAAGAGTGTGAGCTTTTGAGCAATTTAGCTATAAGTATACTGCTTTAAGCTGATCAGTTAGATCGAGATGAGAAATGATGCACTGCAGAAATGAGCTCCGTTTAATTTGTGCAGCATGCAAGCTCATTTATGACAGCTTAGCAAAAACTGCTTTTCTCAAAAAGCATGGCATGGTTTCTGAAAAAGGACAGGAGAGAAACTGAGAGTGTCCTATTTGCCTTTTCAGGCATCAGTCACATTCAAAGATGTTGCCGCATATTTCTGGGAGGCAGAGTGGGATGTCCTGGGAGAATGGCAAAAGGAATTGTACAAGAATGTCATTAAAGAAATTCACAGTGTCCTGACGTCACGGGGTAATGTTGCTTTTTCTATTGTCTGCTGCCCATAGATGCACTGGAATTTAGGAGTTGTCTTTCTAGATTCTCTGACAATCCTGCTGCTAAATTATCCCATTCCAGAAGGGAGACTTTTTGGCCCATCCTAATTTTGAACTTCAGCCTAAAGCAATAGGATGTTATAACCTGGATTCTACCCATTAAAATCAGTCATTCAGATCCCATAATGCGAAAGGATTGGATTGTCGCTTGTGTGTGTGTGTATCTGGGTGCAGGGGAGGGTTAAGCTATAAACATATGAGGCTTGTATCTTAAGCCCAGAGATTTAGGGACCCTGTGAAATGTGTCCTAAACTGGCTCTCTCTCCTTGGGGCCCATGCAGGAAACTGATTCTTTTATTAGCTGTAGCTGCTGCGGGCATCATCAGCCGCCTGTGTTATCTGGTACTGTACAATGGGAATCCCTCTCTCCCGAAGTCATTATGCTGGCATCTGCGAAGAGGTGGAATCATTAGTAATCACCATACATTGTCTCTCTCCCCGGTACCTTTGGGCCCCTATTGGCCCATTGGAGTCTTCAGCCCCTGAAATACCCTCAAAGCACTACATACACTGGACATAGTAAGAAACCAAATAATGCCAGGAGGCTGGGGAGAAAATGCGCTAGGGTCTTGAAGGGAGGGGGCATGAGAGTGATTGAAGGACTCTGGAGGGGGTGGGGAGAGTACTTTCTGGGTTGCAGTAGGAGGAGTAGTTGCTGAGGTCAGGGGAATTTTAAACCTCCACAATATAATGAGAGTATAGACTAAACTACTCGTGTTTGCATATCCATAAAGGTTTAAAAAATATAAACTGGTGGGGGTGAGGGGCAGCAAGTTTGTTTGTCTAAAGCCCATTAAAGGGCTACTCCTCTACTGAGTATGTGGGTGCATATTTGTGTTGTCTGTGTGGGGGTAGGTGAGGAGGGTGTATTTGTCTTCCATGTGTGTGTGTGTCTGACAAAGTTTTGAGCCCCTATGTATAATTCCTTACAGCATTCCATTGCATTGGAAAGAAAAATAAAATCACATGTGATGTTTTATCTACCCATTAGATGCTACTGTTAATAGACTTTTGTGGCTGCTGTTATTGTCTCTCCCATAGAAATGCATTGGGATTTTTTCGGAAACTATTTCTCCGGAAATCCCTGTCTGATCATGCCCACTTTCAAATGAAATATGTATTTTTCCTTCCCAAATTTGAGCCCATTCCTTTTGGAGAGTTATTTTTCCCCCAAATAGGCAAAACAGATTTTTGAGCCCAAGTGTACTGATGTGTAATTTCTTTCCAGCATTCTGTTGGGTTGGAAAAACTAGAACTACATCTGTAAAAGCAATATAAAGAATCAAGCAATAACAAATACATCATTAAAAAAACGTGCTTAAAGACCGACAATAATGCTGCTATTGTTTCATTGACAGGTTATTCAATTGTTAATCCGGATGTTTTAATTAAAGTTAGACAGCAAGACGAGAAACACTGTCCTCAGCACCATGACTGGGAGGAAAAAGAAAACTTTAAAGACCCAGCTATTAGTAAGCACATGAAAGGTGGTATATAAAATCTGGAATAAGCGATAAACAATGGAGGCGAAAGCTTCTGAGTTGTGAGATCCAAGGATAAGAAATATGTCATTAACAGTTGTTTTTTATAATTGCTGTGTTTATTTTCAAAGACTATAATACCAGTTTGTTATCTGAAAAGCAAGGAAGCCAGTGGGAATCCCAAAAAAAGGTCAAGTCAAAAATGGCCCGATTATAATTTTCTTCAGTTGGCTTTCGGTAATTTTGAAAAGCTTTAGGGGCATGTTTACTAAAGGTTAACGCGTGTTAAGTGCTTCCACTGCCCATTCATTTCTATGGGCCATGGCAGCACAAAACGTGCGTTAACCTTTAGTAAACATACCCCTTAGAGTATGTGCAGACAGAAATCTCACAGTAGATAGATGGACTACGGCCTCAAAGTCAGTGTTTCTCAAAGTTTGTTTTGTCATAACAGGCCATCCAGTTGTAACATCTGTGTTCTCACTGAGCATTAAACAAGAGGAAGAACTAGATTTCATGGACCATCTTGAATCAAAGGTGACAGAAAAGATTCACCCTCCTATAACAAGCAAGTATAAAATTCCTCGAGGACAACTTTATTTCTCGGTAGATCACAAGTACTTAAGAGGGCAGAACCTCCATTATTAGCTATACCCGCAGGGGGTCCATTGTATGCAAATCTCTCTCATGTATATTCATTGTGGATAGCCTGAAAACCCGACTGACTGGGGAGCCCCCAGGACAGGTTTGGGAACCACAACTTCTGCTCATCAATCACTGTGTCTCTGTAGGAAATAAGTGTCAGTAAACTGCATAGTGGCAAAGTACTCCAATACTTCCCTTCTCATTTATCTAACTATTTATCAATGAGAAATTACTTGAGTAGTTTGCCCCTGCAATTTGAGTGGCTGGAACCTGAGGGGAGAAATAATCAGGCCAATTTCTCCATAGACTCCTCCGGCACTATCTGGTAAGTGCAGGGGTGATCGAGGAAGGGGCTGGACTGGTGCTATCCAGGTGAGTGCCAGTCATTATCCCAAGAGCAACATTTTTATTAAAAGATGGCTTAGGATGGGTAGGTTATGAATAAATCTGATTGATTGATTGATCAATAATTGAAAATTCAAAAAGTATATCTGTATAGTTTTCTTCCCCTCCCAAACACCCCCAGGCATTCCTATTTCAACAGTGGCTAAGTATAGCCCTTTGGTAAAACCCTGTAACTATATTTAGCTGTTCTGGACAGGGAAATTTTCAGACCCTGAGATCCAGGTGTGTCTTTCCATGATCAGGTATGAAGATGTCCTTGAAAACTGTGCTTACAGAAGGCAATTTCACAACAGGGTAGCTAAGTTGGGAGACCAGGCCCATACCTGGGCTATTTTATAGAGAACCAAGAAACCAGGAGAAGGAGGCCTTCCGCAGATTTAGGTTAAAAGTACAGCGGAGGACAGAAACCACGGCCAACCAGACGATAAATCAAATCAACTTTATTGAAGACCCAAATCCAGACTGAAATCTCTTTGAGGCTGCTTTTGGATCCTGATCTGCTTAGTTTCCTATGTGTTTCCTTACCATTCTTCAATATATCCTTGGCCTCAGCTATTGTGTTGTCTTTCTTGACTATATTGTACGCTCTGATGAGCAGGGATCATCGTTTACATGTGTCTGTACAGTGTTGCATATACCTTATAGTGCTATACAAATGATCAGTAGTAGTAGCGAGTACCCTATAGCCATGGAGGCTGATCCTATAATGTGAATGTCTGGTCAGCAGAAATGTCTACAGTGAAAACAGGCACGTAATATACTAAATTCCAAAACCACAGAGATAGAAGCGCCTGGGGTACCGGAATCAGGAAGATATATGTTTCCAGCACAGCACACACAACATGTCAAGGGAAACAGAGGCTCACGCTGCTATAATGAGACATGGGTAAATGCAGCAAATGGCCTGTATGTCTCCATGCTTGCCGCATTCTGAAAAGCTAGACGTTTGCGATGCTTCCCATTTCCATGTGGCCCCGCCTCCGCTGGCAAAACATACATCACCTAATCTGATGCTCGCACTGACAGCGTTGTGCTCATGCAGACAGCACATGAATACTGATGAAACAGATCAGGTCATGCAAACCAGACTATATATACTAGTCTGTTGCATGCCCAAAACACTACAAGGCTATCTGAGTGCCCCAGAGCTATTGTAAAAGCAACTGGAAAGTGAGATGTTTGTCCTGAGAGATACTGCAGCAAAATTACATGGCATTTAATGAACATCTTAGTTATTCTTTCAGTGTCATCACTGAAAACAGTATTTACAATGCTAAGGATGGGCCAGAAAAAAAACTGAAATGGGTCTGTACAGCTACATGTCAAAACATATTCCTGCCATTCATAGGAAACCATCAGGACAGAATCATGCAACAGAGCGAAAATCAGAAACACATGCCCCAAAGCACCATCCTCTGTCCTGACAAATCTACACAATGTTAGAGACCTCTGATGGTGCATTTGGATATGTATTAGTGCTGTTTGCACTGCAGCATGCCCCCACTCCGAGGGTCCCCCCCTCTCCACCACCATTGATAGGGACCTGCCCTGCTATGTTGTTGCAGAGCAGCTGTACGGAAGTTACTGCCCATTCACACTGACATCTGATGGTGCTGCGGTCAGCCCTACAGTCCAGGTACTGGTCAAGCATAGATGTCCGTCCCCCCCTCAAGTTGCGGAGCAGCATACCAGGGCCTCTCCTGCAGCGCTCATATCACACATACACACACTTTTGCTTGCGGTCACAAATAACATACTCCCGCCAAAACCATGCCCTGTACCTATAATCAACTGCTGGTAAAACATAATAGCAGGGCGTCCCAGGACCACACTTCTCAGCCAAACACGCTTCTGCTCCATACTAACTTATAGACCATCCGAACATCTACAGTCCCATTTCTCCAGACACAGGATTTGTTAGGGAAGCCTGGAATAGTCCATTTAGCACAAAAAGGAAATACCAGCATAGTCAGAATACAGACTATTGCAGTGCTTTATATTTCGGTGAGGGTGGGGTTTTTTTTATTGTTACCTCACCCTTCAAATGTCCCTCATCTGTGCATTCTATTCTTTACAACTTCATCTTGTGCTCTCCCTGACAGCAGACAATCTAGGTCACTACAACATTGTCACTGCCGTTCATCTCTTGAGAATCAGAGCAGAAATTCTTCTAAGTGCTGGCCTTATTCCATGTTGCCACTGGTATAACATACGTGTCTACAGGATACTCTCAGGCATACATGAGTCTTTCCTGAATACACTTTATACATTTATTTATTTATTTAACAAGTTTTTTATACCGCCTTTTCCTTCAATCAAAGCGGTCACAAGAAATACAAGGTATAAACAAGGGAAACAAACAGTATAGACATGACAACATACATGTCCGCAGCTTGCCACGCCCCCGTTCCACCTCCTCCCGCCCATATTCTGGGATCCCCATTTTAGTGTCATGTACGTGCAGGGCTGCATGGTTGCAGAATACAGGTCTAGACGTTTTCACAAGCATAATGTCTATCGCGCATGTCCAGCCGGCCTATTAGATAAACTGAAGAGTAGCAAATCACCTGGGCTGGATGGTATACATCCAAGGGTGTTGAAAGAACTGAAATATGAGATTGCAGAACTGCTATCAGTAATCTGTGAACTATCATTAAAATCATCTCTAATACCTGAAGATTGGAGGATCACCAATGTAACACCAATTTTTAAAAAGGGTTCCAGGGGTGATCCGGGAAACTACAGACCGGTGAGCCTGACGTCAGTACCGGGAAAAATGGTAGAAACCATCATAAAGAATAAAATTACTCAGCATGTAGATAGTCACAACCTAATGGGAGACAGCCAACATGGCTTTAGACAAGGAAGATCTTGTCTTACTAATCTGTGATGTTTTTTTCAAGGAGTGAATAAACAGGTGGACAAAGGTGAGTCGGTTGATATTGTGTATCTGGACTTTCAGAAAGCCTTTGACAAGCTCCCTCATCAGAGACTTTTGGCAAAACTAAAGAGTCATGGGATAGGAGGCAGTGTACTATTGTGGATCAGGAACTGGTTAAAAGATAGAAAGCAGAGGGTAGGGCTAAATGGCCAATTTTCCCAATGGAGAAAGGTGAATAGTGGTGTACCCCAGGGATCTGTGCTGGGTCCGCTGCTTTTTGACATTTTCATAAATGACCTGGAAAGTGGAATAACGAGTGAGGTTATCAAATTTGCAGATGACACAAAACTATTTAAAGTTGTTAAAACCCAAGAAGATTGTGAAAAATTGCAAGAGGATCTTGATAAATTGGAAGACTGGGCATCAAAATGGCAGATGAAATTTAATGTGGATAAGTGCAAGGTTATGCACCTAGGGAAGAACAACCCAAACTATGGTTACACGATGCAAGGTTCCACATTAGGAACCACCACCCAGGAAAAAGATTTAGGCGTCATTGTGGATACCATGTTAAAACCCTTGGCCCAGTGTGCAGCGGCGGCCAAGAGAGCAAATAGAATGCTAGGTATGATAAGGAAAGGAATGGAAAATAAAACAAAAGATATTATAATGCCTCTATATCGTTCCATGGTGAGACCGCACCTTGAATACTGTGTGCAATTCTGGTCGCCGTATCTTAAAAAGGATATAGCGATTTTAGAAAAGGTACAGAGAAGAGCCACCAAAATGGTAAAGGGGATGGAAGGATACTCCTATGAAGAAAGGCTAAAAAGGTTAGGGCTCTTTAACCTGGAAAAGAGACAGCTGAGGGGAGATATGATAGAAGTCTATAAATTAATGAACGGAGTGGAACGGGTAAACGTAGATCGATTGTTTACCTTATCAGAATATAGAAAGACTAGGGGACATGCAATGAAGCTACAGGGTAAACTACTAAAGACTAATAAAAGAAAATATTTTTTCACTCAACGTGTAATCAAACTCTGGAATTTGTTACCGGAGGATGTAGTAAAGGCTGTTAGTGTAGCTGGGTTTAAAAAAGGTTTGGACAAGTTCCTGGAGGAAAGGTCCATAAACCATTATTAAGAAGTGACGGAAGATATCAATGCTTGACCCAGTACAAGCATTGTGGAACTTGTGTCTCTTGGGGAAACTGCTATGTACATATGACCTAGATTGGCCACTGTTGGAAACAGAATACTGGGCTTGATGGACCTTGGTCTGACCCAGTATGGCATATCTTATGTTCTTATGTTCTATTTGCGTTTCGGAATGACCCCCTATGTATATATTTAGGGGGTTATTTTAGAAGCCCTATTTGTGTTTTAAACCTAGATGTGGTGGCAGAAAAACATTTAAAATGCAATTTTGGAAAGGTCGTGGCTGAAACGTTTTTGCCTCAAGTACATACACATAAAAACGTTTGGCCAGGAGGCGTTCCAGAAGCATTTCGGGTTATGGTCTGGATGGCGCAGAAATCCACACTTGTATCTCAGATTTCATTTAGGGGATGCACATGTACAAATGGAACAGCCCATGTCTGAAGTTATACCTGCCCCCAGACATGAAGATGTTTTCCAAACGTGCTTCTTTTGGCCTTCCTGTTACAGGAGGGCTTAAGGGGAAAATTCAGCTGCAGTTCATGTAAAATTATAAATGTGTTTATGTTTAGGTTTATAGAGCTTCTTAGGGACAAGTTTATTAAGTCCCATGTTGGTAACGCACATGTGGGCCACGTTACCAGCGCAGGGCTGTGAGCGAACTGTAGGGGGGAGTACAGCCATCTCCATTAGTTACCGCAGATCAGTGCGGCAAACCGGCCACAGGTGGAACTAATGCCACCCATTGAGATGGCATTAGTTGCACCCGCTACCTGTTCCAAGGGCAGGTAGCACAGTCCAGAAATGCCCACACTTGCTGTGCCATGCCAAGAACACTCCCATCCCACCCACTGCCCCGATGCATGCTGCCAAGGGAGCATGGGAATTTCAGCATTGGCCCCATGCTATATTTTAGTGCCATGCTGAAACCGTACACTAATCCTGCACTACTCTTTAGTAAACACTATCTCTTAATATACTGCTGTTAGCAGCAACATCACAACCCTTCACAATACAATTGTGTTTGGAGCAAGTGAAGAAACAAAAGATCGATAAGTTGAACCATAAAAAGGGGAAAAGTAGATAAAGAGTTAATGACCCATCTGGTGTATTCTACCCCATGAATCATTAGTCCTCAAAAGCCTGTGAAAAAAAAAGACTTTCAATTCCAACTTAAACTTTGGCAGAGAGGTCCCCAGTCGGAGATTTAGGCAGGGCATTCCACTATATCGGGGCTAAATTAAAAAAGGCCAAGCTGTGAGTGGAATCAAGGCATACTTAAGAAGGTGAAGGAATAAAGAGGACTTTATTATTACACCAACAAAATACACAAGAGGGAGCATAAGGAATTAAGACATTAAAAAGCTGAGCAAGTAGATGTGAATGCATTGCTTCAAAGGCTCAGATTAGAACTTTATTCTCTATAGCTCAAGCAACCAATGGCTGTCTTTAAGTGGAAGGCTAATATGATCTGTAGGTTTGGCAAAATTTACTAAACGAATGGCGGTGTTTTGTATGAGTTGTAATAGCAAGCTGACACAGTTCATTGTAGACAGCATTACAGTAGTCTAAACGACGTAACAGCAGCATGGATGAGAATGAGGATAGCGTCCTTGTCCAGTAGTGATCTCATAGATCGAATCCATATTCTACAGGGTGGGCATATATCCACTGAAGAACTCTTCATTGGCTTGGACTGCTCTACGGAGGGAATATATGTTCCTCTAATGATACCAAACCCTATATCATAGAGAATATTAACTTTAAATGCAGGTTTGTCTAATTTTGAAAAAATGTAGCACTATTGATTCTTGGTAAGAGTTTCAATCCTGCTAATATTTTCAGACTGCTAGGTACCTATATAAGAAGATAAGAATGTCATACTGGGTCAGACCAAAGATCCATCAAGCCCAACATTCCATTTCCAATAATAGCCAGTCCAGGTCACAAGTACCCTGCAGGATCCCAAAGAATAGATCCATTCTTTGTTACCTATCCCTGGGCTTAAGCAGTGATTTTCTCAAATCTACCCCCTTACCCAAAATGTTGCCCAATTTCTAATAAATTTAAAGCTGTGTCCCCTGAACCATCATTTCATCCACACATTGAGACTTCAGAGTCTGCCGACCAGTGGTGGGATTCAAATCCTCATAGGAACTGGTTCAGTCCATGGTAGGAAGCAGACAGATCACACCGGTTTGCATGAACCAGTTCTTAGCATTTCCCGTGTTCACTGAACTGGTCCCTACAGACTGTTTTACTGTCAGATATGCACTGGGGGCTTTCAAAACACCTGATAATATTTGGATGGCATCAGGGGCTTCTTCCAATGCTGCGATCTCCCTGATGCCATCCAAATAATGTCAAGTTTTTTTGAAACCCGACAGTGCCAATCCAGCAGTGGTGAAACAGCCTGTAGGACCAGGTTGGTGAATGCGAGAAACGCTAGGAACCGGTTCGTATGAACCGGTGCAAACCGGCTGAATTCCACCACTGCTGCCGACCTCCGAGTCCTGTACATGGAACAGGAAGCATTTCTGAGAATGCTCCCCTGGAAGTTCTGGATTTCAACTTCCTACCGAAAAATCCTTAAATACATTCCTCAAAATATTACTGTCAGCGATTTGGGTCTACTTCTCTTCTTATCAAGTTTTACTCCTCGTTCTCCTTTTTTTCTCCAAAGAAGTCTTTACAGTCTTAATGTTCTAGGACAACAAAAGCCTCTGCTTTATATTATGAATACTTTGGGGGGGGTTTCTCATATGTGCTGTCTGCTGAGTTTATTTTGCCGTGATTTAAGCCATAAGTAATCATATGCAGGGTGTTAGTAGCGTGAAGGCACATTTTACAATGTTCAAGCGCAATATGGGGATTCCAAGTCAGAACATCTGAAAACAAGCTGGCATGGCCAAGCTTAGGCACAATTTCACAAATGTGGATGTGCCCAATCTGAACGTCTGTGGGGCCATCTACATAGATGTCCCCGGAATGGTATTCAAGAGTGGGGATGTCTAAGAATGGTTAGAATAGTGGGCTAGAACCAGGGATGCCAGGGTTTGAATCCCATTGCAACCATCACTGTAATTGTGGAGAGTGCTGGGGATGGCAGCATGCCATTTTCTCTACACCCTCTGGATGTTTCAGAGCCAAAACGAACACTTTCCCCCAATATCTACTCATGCCTAGAGCAGGTCTAAACTTGGACGGGATTGCATATGTCCTTGACATTTCTGGAATCGAGCAGGGATGTCTAAGTCCATGGCGCCTCCGTGGATGCGCATCTGCCACAATCCCTGCCTACTTGGCCGTCTCTACACCAGAGACATATTTAAAAGCCATTTGCAAACTGGTTCAGGGGACATCTCCATGATTTAGACATCCGCATGCGTGTTTTCAGACATCCAAATCATGACGAAGGCTTATAAAATGACCCCCATAGGCCCCTAGTGACAATCAGCCCCGAAATAACTCTTATGTCATCAGTGGTCTCAGAACTCCTGCTGTTTTAATCTCCAGGATACACGTTTGTGGGTCGTACAGGTGCTGCAGTAACATTTCTAAACATATTCTAATCAACTTTTCCCCTAACAGACTGTCAGAGTGTGAGACCTGACATCTTAATCCGAATTAAGAAAGAGGAATTCTGGATGAATCACCAGGAATCTGAAGAAAGAGGAAATATACTGGTAACAGGCAAATGTGAGGAATTGTTTATCGTAGGTGTTCTAGTCAGAAATAAAAAAACCAAATAGGACAGCTCAAAAGGTCATGGGAGAAAGACAAGAGTCAGCTGTAACCAAGGCCGACACTACCGATTAGGCAAACTAGGTGGTCACCTAGAGTGCCAACAATTAGAGGGCGGCCCATTGCCACCTCTGCCACCCTCTTTGGGCCCTGCAGTGGCGACAGATATTCAAACTATGTGATTGTTTGAATGCCATTGCCGTCGCTGTAAGGCCTGGTGCGGGGAGGCCTAGGGCGCCTCATATTCTCATACCAGCTCTGACTGGGATATGTAATTCTTGTTTCTCATGTTCTCAACAGAGCTGCAATGGCTTTTAATGTTTTCCACCAGAATCTCGTAGGATTTCACATCATCCGCCACTTCTAGCGGAGTGCTGCTGTAGCTCATGGTACTTTTCCATTGTTGTAGCAGGCAAATCAGGTTTCACGCCTGACGCTTCACCGCAGACTCTGAAAGTGGAAGAGCCACTCAAAAGCGACTCGCTGAAGGGGAGAGAGGAAATCATAAGCGCAACAGGTAAATTAGAAGGAAAAATTCTCTACAGAAAATTACTCAGTGTGTCCTAGGAAATATGTTCAAACTCTGCATGCAGATGTTCTCTTCATGTTGTTCATCCTAGGCAATCACTATTCGTTTGAGTACGGGAGATGCTGCAGTTTAGTGGCGTCTCTGGCTTTAAAGTGACTATGAGTAAATCAGAAGCACTTCAAGTAAATTTATCAAGGAACAAGGAAGGAACACGGAGAATTTTTTTTCTTTCAGGTGGATGAAAGAGTTTTTTTCTCTACTTAGCTTCTGAGGAGGCAAATTTATTTTGGTTAAATTATCTTTCACTGATCACTGCAATCACTCAGAATTTGGAGTTGTGAAAGGTGGCTAATATTTATTTATTTACATTTTTTTTATAAGCTTTTCTATACCGCCCCTTCCAAAGATCAAGGGCAGTTTACATTGAACAGTAATGTTATGTTATAACATAGAAAACGCTAGTTAACATCTTAAAAGCTGGTTAGCAAATTATAGATAACATATTATAATCAACTCACATATAAAATATCAGTTAGGAATTTTCTGAATACTCCATTATCTGTGGGTGGACATAGCTATTTATAATCCTGGTGATCAGGGCTTTATGTACGTTAAAGAGGTTGATGTTTAAAATGTAGTTATATGAGGGGGATTGGGAAGATGGAAAGTCTGAGTCGTGTAGAGGCTAAGGAGTAAGTGAGAATGATAATATCTATGTTAGTTGTGTTTGATGGTTGTCGGTCAGGTTGCCATAATATTTGATGAAGAGGAATGTTTCGAGCTCCTTGCGGAACAACTGGAGATCCTTTATGGCTCTTAGTTTTTCCCAGAAGCGCATTCCAAAATATAGGGGCAGCATAGGTGAATGACCTATTACTTATTTATTTATTTTATTTTTATTTATTTACATTCTCTTATATACCACACTATTCGGCATCAGCGCGGTTCACATCGAACAAAAATCTCAGTACAATCAACATGCATGAGTTTACAGATAACAAGGGAAGGAACTTGGATCAAACGGGGAAACTATATACAGACTATTTACAGATGTGGTATAACTAAATAGTAACATGTTACTAGTAACAGGTGCTAGGAATATTGTGGAAACTTGTGGAGTGATTGGTGTTGCGAAAGTGATGGGCGATTTCAATAGTGTTTTGAGAACTTCTGGTTCTTGTGATAGAGCGTGTAATGAGGAGGGAGCATAGCTATGATGGGGCTATGTTGTTGAGGAGTTTAAAGACCATCATCATGTATTTGTATTTTATTCCGCTTGGTATGGGCAGCCAATGGAGCTTGTGAAGAAGTGGGGTGATGTGGTCTGAATGGCGAACTTTATAAATTATATAAATATGCAGTGGTTGGACCACTTTGCAAGTATAAATATGAAGGGCCCGCTATTTAAGGCAATCAGCACAGTTAGCAGGCCTGCCAACCCCGTTGGTCGCACCGACTGGGATATTCTGCAGCACGAACGTGGTTGGTGCCTCCCTCGGCAGTGAAAGTAGGACACAGTGAAGACTGTCCTAAGTTTTACTGCCGAAGCTAACTGTAGTGCCTGAATATCGCTGTTGCCTGGTTAGTTTCTGTGCTATCCAGCTGACCCAGAGATTCATTGCTGGTGGCCGGATATGACCCTGGCATTGAATATTCGAGTCTAAGGTTCAGCCACTGCCGCTGAATATTGGGCCCGAACATCCTTCAAGGCTACTTTATTAGTTTACATCACTTCCTACAGAAATTCTGGGAAAGTTCTAAAAAGGTTGGGAAAGCGGATCTTTGTGTTTTTCTGGTGCAAAATGCCTCCAGGTGGGAGGTGTTATAATCAGACAAGTTTCTGGTGTATGGTTTCAATTTATTTTGATATACTGCCTTCATGCAAGCAATCAAATTGGCTTACATTTAAAAACTGGAAAGAGAAGGGGGAAAGGAAGTCCAATATTATTTCAGAAAGAATACCGAAAAAGAAAAGGGAAAGGAGAGATAGAGCAGGATCAGCAAGCCTAGGGTCCTAACCCATAATCCTAACCCGTAACCTGACGGGTTTTGAGCAAAGCCTTGAAGCCCTTAAAGGTGGGTTCAAGGGGTAGCAACTATTCCATAAGTGTACGGGTAGTGAAGAAAAAAGTGGCATGGCACATCAGCGTAACTGCAAGAAACAAAGGCTAATGGGGGTCTAGAGGTTCCTAATTTGATAATATATTACCAAGCAGCACAACCGTGCGCTATTGTAGTTTGGGGCGCTCCAGGTAGGTAGAAATGTTAAGTATTTATTGAACAGTCAAAAGTGGGATAGAGGCCACTCCATGATCTTTATCTTTAGGCCGAAGCATTAAAGCAGTGAACAACATAAAGAGCTGCAGAAAAGGGAAAAGAAGCAGAGAAACGTGGTTGAAATGAGAGGAGAAAGTTAGAATACGTGTGGCTGTATTTTGACGTAGTTGGAGTCTGTAAAGGTGATATTGGGGAAAACCGGCAAGAGTGACGTTACAGTAGTCAAGTCGTGTGATGATAAGGGAGAGGAGGAGAGTGCTCAAAGCAGTAGGAGAGAGGAAAGGACGTACTGAACGGATCTGACATAATTAGTAGAAGGACCAGCAGGAGATAGAGAAGAATCAAGAATCACTCCAAGATATATGAGGAAGAAACCAGGGGTTTAGGGACATAGGAGAGGATAGGAGCCAGAGGGGGGAGGGGGCACCGAAAGTGATCCAAGTAGCAGAAGATTTGGAGAGGTTCAATTGAAAGAAATTTTCATGCATCCAAGAATGGTCCAAACAGGAATTAAGGGGGGCAGTATTGGGAACTGAGGAGGATGTACAATGGAGGAGAATGATATCATCCACGTAATATGCGGAGATACTAGATTGCTGTATTAGAAGAGTGAGGGGAGCCAGAAAAATATTAAAAGGAAGAGGGAACAGGACAGAACCTTGAAGGACACCACAAGAGAGGGACATAGAGGGGAAAGCAGAAGAGGAAGACTGAACCAAGAATGAACGTGCAGCGAGGAAGGATCGAAACCATTTCAAGGGGGTGCCTGAAATACTGTGATTAGTGAGACGTCTGATAAGAATGCAATGATTAACCAAATTGAGGGCCAAGAAAACAACAATAGTGAAGTCCCTGTGATGGTGAGCAGAGTGAAGTTTGTTCAGGACAGAGAGGAGAATAGACTCTGTACTATGACTTTCCCTGAAGTCAGATTGACGTGGATAAAGAGCAATGGTTGAGGTGAGATGAGAAGACAGCTGTGCAAAGACGAACTGCTCAAGAATTTTGGAAAGGAAGGACAGATTACAGATGGGGTGCCAATTTGTAAGAATAGAGAGGTCAAGGGAGGGCTTCTTGAGAATGGGGCAAACTAGAGTGTGCTTCCAGGGAGAGGGAAGCAACCAGTGGAGAGACTAGAATTAAGCATTGAAAGAATAGGAAGAAGAAGCATTGAGGGAGGGCTCAAGCAGCCACTTAGAAGGCAGTGAATCCAGGGGGAAGATTGTCTTTCGAGAGAATGAGATGGTGTTTAATAATTCATTGGAGGTAACTGGACAGAAGGACGACCAGCTATGGGAAAAGGGTGGTACTAAAGACCGTGGCAAAGGAGGCCACAAGGGAATGGGCGAGAGAGAGGATGGACAGGAGGGGAATGCTGAATGGAGGGACAGGATCTTGTTAGAAAAAAGTCTGTGAAGCTAATAGGATCTGGGAGTGAGGATGAAGAGATGGACGCACAAGGGGATGAGGGAAACCAGAAAACAGAGTAAAGCTGCCAGGATGAGTTGTAAGAGGTAAGAATTAGATTGGAGAAGTAGTCCTGTTTGGCTGAGTGGATCATTGACCGATACTCTCGGCAACATTGAAGGAAGATATGGAGGTTGTTGGTAGAGGAACAGGCACGCCAGATATGTCCGGCACTACGGAGATGAGTACTGTGAACATGTAGTCCCAAATGATACCAAGGGTGGCGAGTGGAAGGACAAGGGATTGAGATAGGTCAAAGAGGAGCCAGGAGGCCAAGGGCAGTGGAGAGGGCGTTATTCCAAGTATGGGCCTGTGAATCAAGGGACAGCAAGGAGAAGTCCGAGGGGGAAGTTGGTCGGCTGATAGAAAGTGCTGAAGAGTGAGGGAAGAGATCCGCCATTTGAGCTGAGGGTTGGATACCTAAAAGGTTTAGGATGTGAGGGAAAACTGGAAACCCATTTGTGGATTATACATTGCGAATATGTGATAAGGCTCAAGGTAGACTAATAGAGACTTTGGTATGTGAGCCTTTATTGTTTAATGGTGGATTTCCCCTAGGCTCTGAATATGTAGCATTTAAAAAACAGGAAGAGAAAGGTCTTTGTAGGATCAGGTAATTTATAAAGGAGGGAGGGAAGGGGGTAACAGTGTTTAGTTTCTCAAAACTGAAAGAGAAATTTGAATTATCGAATGAGGTTTCTTTGTAGTATATGTAAGTGAGATATTTTATTCTAGAATGTCAACTTGACGTTGATCCAGGGGGAGGGGGAGGAAGATGACTCAATATAAGGAGCTTTTTATTAAACTGGTTCAAGGGAGAGGCCTTGTATGGAAGATTTATAGAACACATGTGGTAACTTTGGAGACGTCCTTTGGCCAATTTGTTAGAAAATGGCTACAAAGTACTTTGCAGGGCCTATTTACCCCTCGATAATTTGCTAGTTACTTCATATCTGAGGGATATAGGGGCCGAGAAGGGATTTTTTTTACATGTTGTGGGGTTACAAGAAGGCACAAAGATTTTGGGAAGCAGTGAAGGATCTTGTAGAAGACATATTGGGAAGGGAGGCTATTTTGGACCCCAAAACCTTCTCTTAAATACATCAATTGCAAGCATTCACCTACATAAGGAAGGTTCATTGCATTCTGCATTTTGATTGACAGATGTATGATCGTGGCTTACTGGAAGCAGCCACACTGTTTGCTAGATGGTTTAAAAGAACTTATAAGACATGTGATGTGGCATTTTAGAAAGGTGTCCAAGTGCAATCTATGGTGTCCAGGGAAAAACGTGCAGGAAAACGCTGGGAATGTCTGTTTTAGCCCAGTTTTGGAAACATAGATGTCTCCGACATAGACACCTGTTCTGGCATTCACAGAGATATCCCTGCTATGAAACTGTAGGGTGGGGACATCCATCGCATGCAAGGTTGTGGACATCCAGTGGTATGGTAAAACAAAAACGTGAGTCTTCATTCCCTGTCAGTGTTCATTGTCAACTTGGAAAAATATAGGGGATATGAATGTACCTTCTTCTTCCCACCCTCTGGATGTTTGGCTGGCAAAACAAGCTTGTTTCTGTTGCGCATTCATGCCTTGAGCAAGTATAGTCCTGGACGTGGCTGGAGATGTATGAGGCACTTCTGAAATCAGGCTAGGAGAGGCCCTGGACATGCCTACAACATGCCCCTGTTTCGACTGGGATGTCCTCGACCAGGGACTTCCATATACCTGGTTTCTACAACGGCTGTGGGGGTCACCTCTGTGCTTTGGACATCTCTATGCCTGTTTTCAGACATCCAAAGCACGAATAGGGCTTCTAAAATAACTCTTATTATATTTGTGCAAGATGATAGCTTTCCACAGGGGCGGCCCAACCACCAGGCAACTAGACAGTAGCCTAGGGTGTCCCAGACCAGAGCATTCAAAGCAAAACCTCAGATTTTGACAGCCAGAAGGAGTGTAACGCTTAAGGTTTGCCTAGGACACCAGCACCTTGTACCAACTCTGGGACCAGCTCTGGCTTTCCAGTGTCGTTGGGTTGATCAATTTGATAGGTTTTGGGGGACTTTTGAACAAAGGTCTAAATCAGTCCCAAACTGTGTGTAAATGAGGGCGAGGATATTATAGTGGAACTAAGAAACTAAGCCAGGCTGTCACTGAGGCATGTGCTATAAGGATAAAATTCCATGGAAGGATGACAATTTGATATAAGACTGGGAGAAATTCTTTCATATGCGTTGGTTCCTGTATTAAAACTATCAAAAGATCAGGTTTTAGAAATACATACAGCATAGTCAAACTCTACACTGAATAGGTAGTGAAATTTCCCCTTTGGGCACCTGAGTATCTCCACAGACTGCCTTGGCACTCTCCAGTTACTGACGGGACAGTCTGCGGACAGAGCTAGGACAGTGGGGCCACTATACAGATAATTGCAGCACATACCCAGATCGTGGTGATTTTCAGCCACTATCCCGATAAGTCAGGCTGTAGGAAAAGATGGTCTGCTACCCAGAAAGGGGCACCACTATCCCGCCACTGTCACTGGATATCCCGTGGATCTTTAAAAGCCATGGATGACCATCATAGTGTTTAATATCTGGGCTTTGAACATTGGCCCCTTGGCTTTTTTTTTTGTTAAATATCAATATAGTGGAGGGAGTTTGTATTGCTTTTGTTGAGACAATACCAGATGTGGATATTTTTTGATATGGTGGTAAGTATGGGAAAATGTCTTTTCTATGCTTTGTATCCATGTCGGGGTGTACGTCCTAGGGGAACTGGAGGGACGGCCAGACTATTCCACCTTGGAGGTGGAATAAATGTTGACCACACCCCCTCCTCCCCCCGCTGATTCAGATGGCCAGGCCCTCCATGGGTACACTGAGGTAGCAGGTGGGCCCTGATGCCCGATTGGGGCACTGGCTGCCACCATTGGGCTCGTGAGGTGGGGAATCGGGGTCCCATGGGGCAGCAGACATACAGTGCAGTGGGGAGGATGTCCCTGTGGAGATGCTGGGGCAGCCAGGCCATCTTCCTGAAGCTGATCCTGCACCCGCGGAAGCATCTTGCTCCTGTGGTTCAGAATCGGATGCTGATGGCCCAGCTGTGTCCCATAGAGGATCAGGCTTCACATCTAGTAGATCTGGGATCTATCGCATTTGTTTTATTTCGAACATGAGTAGGCATTTAAAATGAACATGTTGCTGAATCGATAGCCAGTATAGTTTGTTCAGTGTGGAGACGACGTGATCATATACCAAACGAGCTTTCATATTCTGTGCCTATAGTAGGGAGTGCAATAGTTGTTTAGGGAGCCTCATATAAATGTCATTACAGTAGTCCAATATTGATAGTACCAGGGTCTGTAGTACAATCCCGAATGTGTCTTGAGTTAATACAAACTTTAACCAACATCCTTAACCTAAAGAGGACCTGATGCCTCTGATTTCATTTCTTGGAACTTGATGATCTTCTCCCTTTCCATAAGCTACACAAAATATTCAATTTTTACTGATGCCTCTATTAAAGCCACTCTTGAGGCTTTTTCCTTTATTGCTATCCAGTTATAATTGATGATTTTCACTTCCTATTCAGCGTGATTGTTTTAGTAATGCAGTAATGTTGTAATTAGCATTGTGTGTTAAAAATATTCTATTACGCTGTATATGATTTATATAAGAATGTTAATATAAAGGAAGAAGTTGTCAATAGGAGCTGGAGGGGGTTGTGTTTAGTGGACTGAATTATCACCTCCCCTGAAACCAAAAAAAGGGATTTGCTGCCCCCGATATGTCTTATAATATGGAGCCTTAGCCTTGATAGCTCTACAATTGATGCACAAACACATTTTTATCTGACAGATGATGGATTCATGCAGAGAATGTGCAATGGTCAGCAGAGAGAGGAGTGGAAATACAAATATCCTTCAGGCGACAGTCCAGATCTTTATGCTGAGTGGGAAAGAAGAGGCAGAAGGGAAGCATCTCTGGAGAGGATCCAGAAAGGAAAGAGACCAAACACATACACTGAACATGAAATCCATTCCAAACACTGGACAAAGCTTGTACAAACTCTGGGACCTAATGAAAGAGAGAGACTTTTCAAATGTCCTACCTGCTGGAAGAGCTTCATTACAAAATCACATTTATTGAACACCAAAGCAGAACTGAATGTGGGGAAAAGTTCACTGATATGTCAAATCACAGTGTTCTCCAACAGGTTCATGAGAGAGGAGATACATTTAAATGTAATGAATGTGAAAAAAGATTCACCAGAAAAGGACATCTTAAAGAACACAAGAGAATTCATACAGGCGAAAAACCATTCGTATGTAATGAATGTGAGAAAAGGTTTACAAGGAAGTCGAGCCTTGTAGTGCATAAAAGACTTCACACAGGTGATAAACCCTTTAAATGTAATGAGTGTGAAAAATCTTTTACACAGAGGTCACATCTGTCACTTCATAAAAGACTTCATGCTGGAGAGAAACCATTTACATGTAAGGAATGTGATAAATGTTTCTCCAGGCGATCACAGCTTTACCATCATAAAAGAATTCATGCAGTAAAAAAATCTTTACAATATACTGTGCATGACCAAAGATTCAATGAGGAAACTGATCTATGGGAGCAGCAGAGTACCAATATAAAAGAAACCGGTTTCAGTATACTGAGTGTAACATAATGGTCACATCAAAAATAAAGTACTCTGAGACAGAAAAGAGGAGAAACATTTAATATATAATTATTTAGAAAAAAGTCTCCTGTTAATATATTGTCCACTTATAGCATGTGGAGGGTACTTTTATCAGCAAAACATGTAGAGGAACAAATTCACTAGTTCAAAGAAGATGAAAACACAGAGCGGAGAGCAGACCAGGCCAAGACATCCAACATATAGGTGGATAAACATTATTAATGACTCGACACAATGGTATTGCAGGTAACTGCCTGTGTCAGGGATCATAAATACATTCACTTGGTCATACAAAAAACAAGTGTATCAATATAGGAAGTGCTGGATGCTGGTGATCAGTGGTTCCTACGTGGATACCTGTGCTTTCTTTAATACACTTCTTGTTTCTTTTTGGAAGAGGTTACAAGCTTGTATGACCTATTGAATGTATTTAAGACCTCTGACACAGGCAATTAGCTGAAACACAGCTGTGTTGAATTTTTATAACAGGTAATCAATGCTGGAGGGCCAAAAGGGTGCCTATTTTGAAGCTATTTTATAGGAATCTACGTGTCATTATAAAACAGTATTACAAAAGCATCCAAAATAGTAGCTAAAAGGCAACTATGAACATTGACAGCAGCTTGGGAGCCAGTGTAAATGTGAAGTATGTATATAGGTGTGTGTTTTATAATTTATGTGTGCACTTTCTTACTCTGTCACGCTCTACCCAAATTCCTCCCATAAACGTTTCTTCCTGTCACTTGTATTTTTTCACCTGGAGTAATATAAAAGGCCTTTTATGCACATACAACAGGACTTACATCTACAAAACATCTTTCTAAAATTATCCCCTTAAAGTTCAAATAAGAGAAAAGCTTTCATATGGAACAACTATGTATAATGTTTTGCTTGGATAAAACAATTTAAAATTCCCCACTCAGTTCATTCATAATTGATAAGCGCAACAAAATGTTTGGTGGAAAAAAAAAAGATTTTCTGATTCTCGAGACGATCAATGAGAGAAACCATTCCTGCCTACTGAATGTTAAACTAAGGAGTCCCTGCATTATGAAGCTTTGTAAAGCATATGAGAATTCACACTGGATAGAAGCCTCTTAAAATGTGAAAAGTGCTGTCTACTAAGTTAAGTCTTAAACTGCATAACAAGTTTATAAGTAAAAGAAACCTTGGCAGAAACCTTGGAGCTCTGCAAGTAAGGTGGCAGCAGAGGGGCTCAACCAGGTATATCAGCAGGCGAATGCTGGTGCCATATGCAGGGCTGCAAGGAATTTGACTTCCTGCCATTGCAAGGCGGAGATGGGATATTGCCAGCAGCTGCAGTTGAAAGGCAGCAGAAGGCGGCGGCTAGGAGGTGGTAGGCTTGGTGTTCTTTTTTTCTTATTTATTCTATTTATTTGTTTAAAATATTTCTTAACCATCAAACCACAAAGTGGGTTACAATAAACATATACAATTCAATATACATATAAAAAAAAGACATTTTATGAGTGAAATGCTAGAATAAATAAGTTTTCAATTTCCTACTAAATTCCAGTAAATCAGCAACTATCCTGATCTCGCTAGAAAGTGAATTCCATAGCTGGGGGCACTAAATGGAAAAGTCTGCCTACTTAACATTGACCTTATCCCCCTGGTCACTGGTGGAAGCACCAAGGAATTCTGTACACACTGCCTCACTGGTTGAATGGATCTATAAAAGTGAATTAATGAATTCAAACTTTCTGATGATAATTTATGTTTGATCTTAAAAACTGTTAATAAAATCTTAAATCAAATTTGAAGTTCAATTGGGAACCAGCGCAGAAGAATCTATACTGCTACATTTTGCACATTCGAATTGATGATTTAGGTAAACCAACATAAGTCATGCTACAGTAATCATAACAAGGAAAAATCAATGCTTGAAAAACAGTCATGAAATGTTGCAATACTGAACCCAGCCAATGCAAGGCATGCATCTTGTAAAAAGCTGATTTAAACACGTAATTGATTTCTGGACATATACACAATTGATGATCTAATGTTATCCTTCACTGCTGTATTTCTGACTTTATAGGTGTCAATACATAATTCAATTTACCTGATCAATACATACAGAACCTGTATCATTTCATTTTATTTTATTTCATTTATTAAAATTTGACATGCCACTTTTAGAGTGCACATTAAAGCAGATTACAAAAATGTATGAAATCAATACAAACAGAGAACAGGAAAAGAACACCAATAAAAATAAAGGAAAGTGAAGGTAGGACACATAGACAGGGGGAGATAGGAGAAGGAAAGATGGAGGGGGGAGGGGGGGGACACAGAAGGTGAGATAAAGGCCTAGAGCAGACGGGGGAAGGAAATACAAGCAATCAAGAGGAAAGGTCATAGGCTATATGGAATCGGTGGGCTTTTAATTGTGCTTTAAATCTGTGGAATGAGAGTTGAGAACGAAGATCAGAAGGAAGATTGTTCCAAAGGGAGGGACCGAGAAAAGAATGCGGAGCAATGGGTGGATTCGAGGTGAGCCGTAAGGGGGAGGGTAGGCAAAGTCGGTTCATATGAATGGATCAAAGACAGCAGTGTGGTGTATAAAGAAAAATTATATTAGAGAGATTTTGTTGGGTCCAGTGTGTAAATCCTTATGTATTATGGCGAGAATCTTGAATTGTATGTGGTAGTGAATGGGGAGCTAGTGCAGATGGATGAGGAGTGAAGTGACATGGTCTGATCGAGAAGTGAAGAAAGGCAGTTTAGCAGCAGTATTCTGGATTAGTTGAAGACATTTGAGCTCATGTTAGGGGAGAACAGAATTGCAATAGTCCAGGCAAGATAAGATGAGGGAGACTAGCAGTGTGATTAGGGCAGCGGTAGGAAGGATAAATCAGACGGCTCTAATGCATCATAAATAAAAGGAGGAATGTTGGATGATAGAATTTGTGTGCTGGTGAAAGGATAAAGAGGAGTCTAGAATGACCACAAGGTAGCAGAAAGAGGAAGCTGAAGTGCTGTTGAGAAGGGGGGAGACCGAGGGGGCAGACAGTGAACTGGAGAGCCAAGTAGCTGTGGTTTTGGAAAGATTGAGCTTGAGGTGGTGGGAGGCTAGCCAGGAGGTAACACGGTCAAGACAAGTGCTTAGGGGAGCAAGATCAGGAAGAGAATGGTCAGTCTAAAGAAGCAAAAGAATATCATCAGCATAGTAAAAAGCAGAAATACCAAGTTGTTGAACCAGAATTGCAAGAGGAGCCAGGAAGATGTTAAAGAGAAGTGGGGCAAGAACAGAATCCCGAGGCACACCACAAGTGAGGGGATAAGGAGCAGAGGAAGTGTCACCCATGGTGACACTAAATCAGTGATGAGAAGAAAGGACCTAAACCAAGGACAGTACCACGAAGACCAATATCATGAAGATGAGAGAGGAGATTGTGATTCATACAATCAAAGGCAGAAGAGAGGTCCAAAGAAACAGCAATTGAGATAGTCCCGCAATTTAGTAAGTGGTGGACTTCACTAAGTAGAGATAGAAGTATATATCCCTACTACGGTCATGGCAAAATCCAAATAGATAAGGATGAAGGAGGTTTCAAGGTGAGTGGATAAATGAGTGAGGACAGATTTTTCAAGGAGCTTGGAGGGGAATGGTAAGTTGAAGACAGGTTTATAAAATTGGACGGGATTGATTTATCTAAGGAGGAATTTTTCAATGGGGGAAACAATGGCTGACTTTCAGGGGAATAGAAATGTACCTGAGCTAAGATGAAAAGAACAATTGGGAGAAGAGCCAAGGAGGAGTTTGGGAGCCATGCAGATGGAATGGGGTCCAGGGCACAACCCATGTTATCCAAGTTTGTACACCTGTTCTCTGTAAAACCGAACAGCCTGTTGTTCTGGTCATTTTTGTTTTACTGTAAACCGCGCTGATATCGAATAGTGCGGTATATAAGAAATTGTAATAAATAAATAAATATAAATATAAATAAACTAGTCTTATGGGTGGAAAAGACATGTTTTGATAAAACTGCTGTAGAAACCATATTAAAAGATGCATAGGTATGGGTTAAAGTGGCAGTGGAGAGGCAGGGGAGAAAGAAGAGCTGGACCTGAGACAGGATGAGTGATGAGAAATTCCTATTGTAGTTGGGTGGTCTTGTCATGGAAGAAGATAGCCATCTGTGTGGGAGAAAGTTGTTTGGAAGGGGCTGCAGGGCACTGTAGGGATTGGGACAGTTTGGTGAGAATAGAATGTAATTGTTTGGATTGGGAAGAAGCATTAGCCATGAGGGTGGAATAGTAATCCTTTTAGCAGTATCAATCCTATGGCAATAGGCATGGTGGCATTCTCAAAAATGAGTTAGAGCAGTGGATGAACAGCTGTGCCTCCATTGGCGTTAGGCACAACAAAGATGTATGCAAGCCAGACACAAACCCGGGTGGTACCAGGAGTGATGGTATTGTGACCTTGTATGAAATGGAAGGACAATAATGAGAGTGTCAAAGGCCAAAGAAAGAAGAGCATTCCACTGATAGGCCTGTTCTTCAACAGGAAGGGTATTGAAGTTGGAAGGGAAGATGGCATCAGCAGGGGGGAAGTCTGCTACCATAGCAGAGGTGATTCTATGGGAATATCTGATAGGACTGGATATAGAGAGGCCGGGGAAGGACGGCATGTTGTGGGAACAATGAAAGGAAATGAGAAAGTGATCCATCCAAGGAAGATGCAGAGATGTATCGGAGATTAGGAAGAGGAAGATGGAGTGATTATCAAATCAAGAATGTGACCAGCAGAATGAGTGGGAAGTGTAATATGCTGAGTGATGTGTAAATCCAAGATGTGTGAGAGGAATGTATTCACGTGGATATTAAAGTTGCCCAAAATATATATTAGGGAACAGAGAGAAGCTTTAGAAATTGTAAGAAGGGAATCCCAAAGAAAGGGGGACAATATGGATGGGGAATATACCAGGAGAAAATAGGTTGTCGAAAGGGTAGAAGGACGCAACAGTAAGGATAAAGGGCAGTGGTAGTGCAGCGTATGAGAGGAGACCTCAGAGATGCTTAGTGAAGACCGACAGAGTACTGCAACCCCATCACCAGTCCGGGAGACTTGTGAAGTGCAGAATGAAGAGAAGTTGGGTGGCAGACAGCAGTTCAGAATTGGGTCTTCACTTGGTTTGAGCCAGGTATCAGTGAGAAATAAAAGATCCAGGGAACACTGTAGGAGTAGGTCATGAAGGAGAGCTGTCTTAGCACACAGAGATCTGCAATTTAGAAGGCCACATTGAAGGTTTAAGGGGGAGGGGCAAAGGTGAATAGAAGGACTGCAAAGAAGATCCAGTCGAGACCAAGGAGCAGAAGATGAGGTTGCTGGAGTCAAGAGTGGGAAACTGGGGCATAGCTTTGGTGAGATGAAAAGACCAGTTTTATGTTTATATTTATGTTTATTTAAAACTTATTATACCGCCCATAACGAATGCTTCTGGGCAATTTACAATCATAAAATTAAAAGCTGCAGAAAATTAGAAAAGAATGCCATTTAAAATTTAGAATAAGATAGAGAAAATAAAAAAAATAAAAGCTAGAGAAACAAGTAACATGTACATCAATGAGGAGGAGGGGAAAGGGGTGAGGAGGGAGGGGAAAGATTGAATGTAAGACAAAAGTGGAGTGGAGAAGTGGCCTAGTGGTTGGGGCAAGGTATTGAAGGTCGGGGGTTCAAATCCCACTAAAGAACAGCAACCTTGGGCCGGAAGGACTGGGGTTTCTAGTCCCACAGGTGCTCCTTGTGGTCTTGGGCAAGCCACTTAATCCTCCATAGCCCATGTTCCCTGTAAAATAGTTATCTCCAAGTTATAATGCCCTGTTCAATGTAATTTCAGTTTGTTCAATGTAAACCGCACTGATGCAGAATAGCACGGTATATAAGAGAATGTAAATAAAAGAGGTGCATTTTTAATTTAGCCTTGAAGGACTTAAATGAAGATTCTAGGCAGAGGGTGGGGGGAGGGGAGCGAGTTCCAGAGTCTTGGGCCAAGAAAGAAGAAAGCAGAAGAGCGGGTAGATTCCAAGTGAGCTTGTGAGGGGGAGGGGAGGGACATGTGATTAATATGAATAGACCGAAGTGAACGGTGAGGGGTGTGAAGACGAACCTGGTCAGCAAGGTAAAGGGGAGTGCCTGTGTGGATTGACCTGTGAACAAAGATAAGAAACTTATACTGGATACAAAAGGGAATAGGGAGCCAGTGTAGACGAAGAAGAAGGGGAGTGACATGGTCAAAGCGGAAAGCGTGAGTTAAGATACGCATAGCGGTATTTTGAACACGTTGGAGACAGGTGAGCTGGGACTGGGGAAGACCTGCCAGGGAGATATCACAATAGTAGAGGTGGGATATAACAAGAGAGAGAAGCAGGGTAGTCAGAGAGGAGGGGGAAAGGAAAGGACGGACAGCACGTAGTTGTTTTAGAGAGAAGAAAGAATGCTGAACAACTGAGGAAATATGCTCTTTGAAAGAGAGAGAGAAGATTCAAGAATAACACCCAAATATCGAAGAGAAGGGACAAGAGGGATAGGCAGGGAGGAGAGTGAGGGGGCAAAAGTGGGGGGGGACTCCCAAAAGTGAACCAAATAGTGGAGGTTTTAGAAAGATTGACATGAAGATAATTAGATGAGAGCCAGGAAGCCACAGTGGAGAGACAGGTATTGAGGGGGGTGATATCAGGTGTGGAAGAATCTGTGTGATGAAGGAGGAATATGTCATCCGCGTAGTAATATGCAGAGATGCCATGTTGTTGGACCAGAAGGGCGAGGGGGGCAAGGAAGACATTAAATAGGAGGGGAGTGAGAACAGATCCTTGGAGGTCACTGCAGGGAAGAGGGGTGGGGGAAGAAGACCCAGAGAAAACTGAGAAAGACTGACAAGAGAGAAAAGAACAAAATCATTGAAGTACCATGCCGGAAAGGCCAGCTTCCTGAAGATGAGCTAAAAGGGTGCGGTGATCTACCAGATCGAAAGCAGCAGAGAGGTCAAGAGAAACAGCAAGAGTGAAAAGGCCATGATCGTGAGCAGAGTGTAGTTCATTAAGAAGAGAGAGAAGAACAAATTCTTTTCTGTGACTGGGATGGAAACCAGATTGCCATGGATGAAGAGTGCGAGAGGCTTCAAGATGGGAAGAGAGTTGGGAAAACACTAGTTTTTTTAGGAGCTTTGAAAGGAATGGAAGGTTGGAAATGGGACAGCTTTGAAAGGAATGGAAGGTTGGAAATGGGACACCAGTTAAAAAGAGAGGAGGGGAGAGGTCACGTGACTCATGAGCAAGTGAGGACGCTCTTTGCTTGCTCCGGGACCACTGCGGCATATCTGCTTTAAAAACGGCGTTTTGAAATCCCAGGGACCGGTGCCGATTGTGAAGCTCGCAGCCCTAATACAGCCTCCATATCTTGCTGCCTTTTGGTGCTTTTAGATGCCGCCCCCGCTGCGAAAAGAAAAGGAGAAGGAGAAGGCGCCAAAATCTCGGGCCGCCACACCAATGGAGACGCACCCCTCCTCTCCGGGCACGGAGAGTGGAGATTCGGCGTCTGAGGAGTTGGCGCGGGAGGTGGCCCGGCATCTACATCCCAAGCTGGATCAAATTCTCACCAAGCTGGAAGAGATGGGGGAGACGTTGGCAGCCCAGGGCCAGAGAATCGATGTCCTTGAGCACCGCGTGTCGGCAATAGAGGACGACGACGGTCGGCAGGAGAGACTGCACGCCGACACACGTGCACAGCTCGCGGCTCTACAGTGTAAGGTGGACGACCTGGAGAACCGTTCGCGCCGAAATAACCTCCGGCTGGTCGGCGTCCCCGAAACAACCACAGATCTTCAGCTATTGCCGCTGATCGAAAAATGGCTCCCGGAAGAGCTGGGTCTACCTACTTTAGTGGGAGACCTAAAAGTGGAGCGTGCTCATCGAATCGGGCCTTGGTCGGAGAACAGAGCCCGGCCTAGAGTGGTTATTGCCAAAATCTTAAACTTTGCACATAAGGAACGCCTCCTGCAAGCTTACCGACAGCACGAGGGTCTTCAGCTGCACAACGCAAAAATTCTCCTGTTCCAGGACTATTCCACCGTGGTGTCTGCGAAACGTAAGGAGTTTTCACCGGTCTGCTCAGCCCTCTTTGAGAGAAAGATCCGCTTCTCCCTAGCCTTTCCAGCCACGTTGAAGGTTCATCATCTGGGCCGCAACCTCACGTTTGCGTCGGCGGGAGAGGCCAAGACCTTCTTAGCGCAACTACAGGAAGAGCAGCCGGCTCAGGCCGGAACCAACACCGCGGACACAGCGCACTGAGCGCGAGGGGATCTTGGCTGTTGAACTGCCTGTTCCAGTTATATGGCGGTGGCCAGTCTCCTGGAGTGAGGGGATTCCCCTAGGGTGGTGGCTACTGAGACTCGGAGTTACATTCCGGTTCGCTCCAGACATTTTAGTGCCTAGCTGGACTGTAAAAATCTTTTGAAGGGCTGCCATGTTAATCTCGTTGCCTTTTCTGCTATATATGTATTGCCTTCAACTCTCTCAACTATCTCGGTGAGCCTGACGTCAGTACCAGGGAAAATGGTAGAAGCCATCATAAAGAACAAAATTACACAGCATGTAGATAGTCATGGCCTAATGGGAGACAGCCAACATGGCTTTAGACAAGGAAGATCTTGTCTTACTATCTGATCTGTTTTTTTGAAGGTGTGCATAAACAGGTAGACAAAGGTGAGTCGGTTGATATAGTGTATCTGGACTTTCAGAAAGCTTTTGACAAGGTCCCCCATCAGAGA
The DNA here is from genome assembly GCA_033557465.1 of Ichthyophis bannanicus. NCBI lineage: Eukaryota > Metazoa > Chordata > Amphibia > Gymnophiona > Ichthyophiidae > Ichthyophis > Ichthyophis bannanicus. The sequence goes on along the minus strand of CM066051.1, from coordinate 57,296,543 downwards.
CTTTGGCAAAGCTAAAAAGTCATGGGATAGGAGGCAGTGTACTATTGTGGATCGGGAACTGGTTAAAAGATAGAAAGCAGAGGGTAGGGCTAAATGGCCAATATTCCCAATGGAAAAAGGTGAATAGTGGAGTACCCCAGGGATCTGTACTGGGTCCGCTACTTTTTGACATATTCATAAATGACCTGGAAAAGGGAATAACTAGTGAGGTAATCAAATTTGCAGATGACACAAAACTGTTTAAAGTTGTTAAAACCCAAGAGGATTGTGGAAAACTGCAGGAGGATCTGGATAAATTGGAAGACTGGGCATCCAAATGGCAGATGAAATTTAATGTGGACAAGTGCAAAGTTATGCACCTAGGAAAGAACAACCCACACTATAGTTACAAGATGCAAGGCTCCACATTAGAAACCACCACCCAGGAAAAAGATTTAGGAGTCATCGTGGATAACATGTTAAAACCCTCCGCCCAGTGTGCAGCGGCGGCCAAGAAAGCAAATAGAATGCTAGGTATCATAAGGAAAGGGATGGAGAATAAAACAAAGGATATTATAATGCCTCTGTATCGCTCCATGGTACGACCGCACCTTGAATATTGTGTGCAATTCTGGTCACCGTATCTTAAAAAGGACATAGAGTTATTAGAAAGTACAGAGAAGAGCCACCAAATTGGTGAAGGGGATGGAAGGCTACTCCTATGAAGAGAGGCTAAAAAGGTTAGGGCTCTTTAACCTAGAAAAGAGGCGGCTGAGGGGAGATATGATAGAGGTGTATAAATTAATGAATGGAGTGGAACGGATAAACGTGGATAAATTGTTTACGCTATCAGAATATAGAAGGACTAGGGGGCATGTAATGAAGCTAGAGGGTTAACTTTTTAAGACAAATAGGAGAAAATATTTCTTCTCTCAACGTGTAATCAAACTCTGGAATCTGTTACCGGAGGATGTAGTAAGGGCTGTTAGTATAGCTGGGTTTAAAAAAGGTTTGGACAAGTTCCTGGAGGAAAGGTCCATAAACCACTATTAAAAAGGGACCCAGGATATCAATGCTTGGCCTAGTACAAGCACTGCAGAACCTGTGTCTTTTGGGGAAACTGCTAGGTACGTATGACCTAGATTGGCCACTGTTGGAAACAGGATACTGGGCTTGATGGACCTCGGTCTGACCCAGTATGGCATTTCTTATGTTCTTATGTTCTTAATGTAAGTATGTTCCACTTGTACTTTGTGACAGCAGTTTACTATTCACCATTAGAGGGCTATTCCTCTGTTCCCCCTCTTCCTCGCGGCCCCCCTCTTATCCCACGCGTTGTTGACGGGGGCAGAGATGGGGGACAGGTGAAGGATTCACAGTAGAGCCCGTTCTATACCCTTCTGTCCCCACGGGCGATACAGGGCAATGTGCAGCGGGGGGGGGGGGGGGGGGTGGGGGGCCCCGGGGGGGAGGGAATTATTTCGGGCGCGGGTGCTGGGGGATGGATCCCGCGGTGGTCCCGTGGGGTTCAGAGGTGACCTTACACAGTCTTAGACTGAGGTAGGATGTGGGTCACAAAGGGGGGTAGGAGGTTTGGAGCTGGGGGGAGGTGGATTGGGAGGATGAGAGCGTGGGAGGGGAGGGTGGCTTGGGGAGAGGGGGGTGAGCGGGGGGTGGGGGGGAGGAAGGGAGGCAGGGTACAGAGGGGGGGTTCTAACAGTCACGCCCAGGCGCAGAGGTCTATGTTTTGGGGGGGCACCACACATTGGAGATGGGGGGAGTCCCAGGCTGGGGGAACTCTCTCCCAGACATTGATACTGATAGGGGTGATACAGCAATTTGATGTTTTGCGACTCTGAAAATTATTTCCTGGAATGTCTGCGGGTTGGGGAGTCCCATTAAAAGATCCAAAATTTTGCAAGCCTTGGCCAGGCAGCGGGCTGATATTGTTTTCCTCCAAGAAACCCACCAGACAGACGAAGAACATCACAAACTTCGACGAGGCTGGGTGGGGCAGGTCTGGGGAGCCCCCGCCGTGGGCCGTAAGGGGGGCGTGGTAGTGCTTATACATAAAAATACCCGTTTTGAGGTTCTCCAACAGGTCATTGATCCTACGGGCCGTTTTATCGTGCTGCACGGTCTATTGGGCGGGCAACCGGTCCTTCTCGGTAACCTGTATTGTCCCAATGTGTTAGACGCTGCCTTGTATTCTCGTTTGGCTTCACAAATCGAACAGCTGCCGGAGCTTCCTTTGATTATGGGTGGCGACTTTAATGGAGTTATGGACGTTGCCTTAGATACCTCACGGGGAGGGGGTCCCAGGGAACGCCTTCACTCGGCCCGTGCGCTCCTGCGTCTGTGCACCCGTTTGGGGTTGGTAGATCCTTGGCGGCTTTTGCATCTGGATGAAAAGGACTTCACCCACCAGTCTCGTGCGCATGGGACAAGCGCTAGAATTGATTACTTGTTGACTACTAAAAGTCTGTTTGCCAAGGTGAACGACGCGCAGATTGGCCCTACGGAGATTTCTGATCACGCATTGATTTGGCTCACATTGCAGGGGGTGGGTGATAGCCCGGGAGCGCGCATCTGGCGGTTCCCGCTGGAACTGTACAAAGACGCCCAATTCCGTCAGTTTCTGATCCGACGATGGCAGGAGTTCGAATCAGATCATGCCGGCCATCAAGCAGAACCCGAGCTGGTATGGGAGACGGCCAAGGTGGTCCTGAGAGGCGATATCATTGGATATATGGCCCGGAAACGTAGGCTACGGGCGGAACAGATTCTCCGTCTTGAGAAAGCTGTCACAAAACTTCGCCGACGGCAAGCCTGCGCCCCGAGTCCGGCTCTTAAAACACAGTTGTGGGAAACGCAAACGGCCCTGAACGAGCTCCTGCATCAGCGGGCAAAGAAATCGGCTATGTATTACCGCTATCAATTATACTGCCAGGGGGACAAACCCGGCAAACTGTTGGCACGCTGTCTGCGGGGCCCCCGGGGATCGCGCATGATAGCGGCCTTGAGGGACGAACAGGGGACCCTTCATAGGGATAACCAGCGGATTGCTCAGGTGTTTCGCTCCTTTTTTCAGACACTTTATTCGGCAGAGGCGGGCTCTCCGGAACGGATGAGGACTTATCTCCAGGGACTGGAATTGCCGCGTTTGAATGAAACGGAGAGAGCGCTGCTTGACCAGCCGCTGACCCTCCAAGAGGTACAACAGGCGATAGCTAAGGCGAGCTGCTATAAGGCCCCAGGGCCGGATGGGCTGGGGGCGGAGCTGTATAAGATTCTCAATGACTATATCTCCCCGGCGCTGGTGGCCCTTCACACTAAAAGGACGGAGCAGGGTGGCTACCGATGGGGGGGGAATCAGGCTCACATTACGCTTTTCCCCAAGCCTGGGAAAGACCCCTTGCGGGCAGCGTCTTATCGTCCCATTTCATTGCTCAACTTTGATGTTAAACTATTGGCCAAGATTTTGGCGGATCGTCTGGCGGGGGTGTTAGGTATGCTGGTTCATGAATCGCAAGTCGGCTTTGTCAAGCAGCGTCATGCCGTCCGGAATCTCCGTAAAATCCTCTCCTCGTTGGAATGGGTGCACTGTCGACGGATCCCCTCGTTGTTAGTCAGCTTCGATGCGGAGAAAGCCTTCGACAGGGTAGATTGGCAATACCTCAATTACTTGCTCCCATGTTATGGCCTGGGACCTGCCTTTTGCAAGATGGTTTGTAGTTTATATGCGGACCCGATGGCAGCCATTTATTGTAACGGGGTTTTATCTGATCCTTTTCCTTTACATCGGGGTACTCGACAGGGCTGCCCCCTGTCTCCCTTACTCTTTGTGCTCTCCCTGGATCCCTTTGTAAGAAGCGTGGAGCAATCCCGGGAGATCAAGGGTATCCGCATGGGCGCCCACGAGTTCAAACTATCGGCTTTCGCGGATGACTTGTTGGTACACTTGTCTTCCCCTCAGGCCTCTCTTACATCCCTGTTGCAGAACTTTCACTGTTTTGGACGCTTTGCGGGCTTAACTATCAACATGGAGAAATCCGAGGCTCTTGATGTCCTGGGCCTCTTGAAGGCTGGTTGGCAAGGGGAGTTTCCTCTTCGATGGGCCGAGGAGTTTTTCACGTATCTAGGCATTCGGCTTACGTGTCAACCGACTCGGTTGTATCGCAGTAATTTAGAATGGAATCTGAGTAGACTGCGGGAGCAATTGCTGTCCTGGAGAACACTCCCCTTATCCTTGTCCGTGAAGATTGCAGCGATTAAGATGGTTATTCTGCCGCGATTACTTTACTGGATGCAAACTTTGCCGGTCTGGCTACAACGGAGAGACCTACGCCGGATTGAAGGGGTAATCCGGGGGTTCTTGTGGAATGGTAAGAAAGCGCGGATTCCCTTTGGTCGGCTGCTAGGAAAATGGGAGCAGGGAGGAATGGGTCTTCCGGACATAGAAGCTTATGCCCTGGCGTGTCAGTCGCGGCATCTGGGCGACTGGTTGGGGGGCACGGAAGTGTATACACCGGTGGCTTTGGAGGAGGTGTTGGCGGCCCCAAATTCGTTGTTAGCCTTACTGCATCTAGACAATCGGTTATGCTGGGGCGAAGTAGTGGACAGTGTGATATTGGGTTCGGTTCGACGGACTTGGCGGCGGCTGAATGGCTACTGGGGGAGCAATTGGAGAGTCTCTAGCTGGCTGCCGCTGAAGGGCAATGCGCAGTTCACCCCAGGGACCGACACGGGCACGTTCTCGGTATGGGCTCGGCAGGGTATCTGTAATTTGGGCCATGTGGTCGATCTCTCGGGGGAATGTAAGAAATTCCAGTCTCTCCGTGAGGAATACGAGTTGCTGTCCGGACACTATTTTGCCTACCTGCAGATATCTTACTATATTCATTCTTTGCCGACAGCGGATCTTCGGGCAGAGCGATCCGCGCGAATAGTCGAGTTCTTTGGGCTGGGGGAAGAGAAACCGCCCTCCATTCGGGAGCTGCGGAACAAGGTAACCCTCTTTAGGCCGGTAGGTGATTACCGCTTGGTGGAGCGTGCCTGGGAGGAGGACATGGGCTGTGCGGTCCCTCCTGGAACAGTATTGGAGGCTTTGCAACATATTGCTGAATTAGCGGTGGGGGCCCACTGGAGGGAGATACAATTCAAGTGCATAACTAGGGTGCATTTTTCGCCCCGGCGGGCCTTCCGTAGCCATCTTACCACGGATGGGAGCTGTCCGCGCTGCTCTGAACCTCTCGCCACACTGTTCCATATGTGGTGGAAGTGCCGCTTGATACGGCCGTACTGGGCAAAAATTTGTGCTTTTCTGGTGCAACTGTTGGGGCGGCGGGTGTGGTGGGATGGGTCTTTCGTGGTTTTGGATCGACTGCGCCCCACCCAGCCCAAAGGGAAATGGGAACGTTTGCTGGTGCGTAAAGCCTGTCTGGTGGGTAAGGGTCCTCTGCTGCGGGGGGTGGAGGGAACCGCGCCCGCCCTCCTACTGGGCCTGGCGGAATGCTTTCCATCAACTGATGCTTTGGGAATGTCGCCGCGCCCGGGGCAGTGTGCGACGGTGGCCGGCCTTCCTAAGACTCTGGGACCCCTACATCCAAGTGCTGAGTCCTGGTGTGTGCAATGAGATTTTGCAAATGGGCTGTTAGACCCCCTGCTGTTGGTTCTTTAATTGGTCTGGAGGGTGACTGTTGGGGGGGAGGGGGGGGGGTGGGGGAGGGGGCATGGGAGCAGTTTTGGGAATTTCAAGCAAAATTTACACCTGGATGTTATATGTGCTCTGCAGAGGGGATCAGAACCCACCCCTCTCGGAGCTTGTTGTTGTTGCTATTTGTTTGAGTGCTGGTGTTTATAAATAAAGTTTATAAAAAAAAAAAAAAGAGAGGAGGGGTCAGAAGAACTAGTTTTCAAGATGGGACGAAAAGAGGCATGCTTCCAGGGTGTGGGAAAGATACCAGAGGAGAGACTAGAGTTAAAAAGGGAAAGAATGAAAGGGGAGAGGTCTAGGGAAGGTTCCAAGAGCCAGCGAGAAGGGATAGGATCAGCAGGACAAGTAGTTTTCCGGGTGGAAGAGAAGGTGTTAGACAGAACTGTGAGGGAGAGAGGCTCGAAGGTAGACCAGAGGTGAGAAAGTGAGGGAGTAAGTGAGGGAGGGGGAAGGAAGGGGAGGGGGGAAGAAGGGGATACGACAGGGGGAGAGAGGGGGGAGGACAAGAAGGGAAATAAAGATGAAGGGAAAGAACCTTGGAAGCAAAGTGGGAGGCCAGGGAAGAGAGGAGGGGGAAGGGGAGAGAGATGGTGCAGAGTGAGATGCAGAGAGGACGCGAAGAACGGAATAGAGTTGATGAGAGGAATTTGAAGAGGAAGAGATGAGCTTAGAATAATAGTCAGTGAGAAGGAATAGTGCTTATAGCAAAGAAGAGTAGCAGAGAGCAGGCACGACAGCAAAGAAATAATGGTCCAACGATGAGGGAGATAAAGGAAAGTCACCAGAATCGCCCCAAGGAGGTCGCCCTTTGGCACGTGCCTATGCTGTGGAACGCTGCAATTGTGATGAATTTAAGGTTGTTTCACCTTCTTAGAGCGAGTCAGTTGATCGGGGTGACATTGGGGTGAGCAGAGCTAAAGCAGAGACTGGATAACTAGGCTTCTCAGAGCTAGTCAGTTGATCGGGATGATACTAGCAGGGCGGAGCTAAGGCGAAGATTGGCTCTGAGAAGCCCAGTTATCCAATTGCTACCTTAGCTCTGCCTCCCAACATCATTCCGATCAACTGACTGGCTCTGAGAAGCCCGATTACCCATTCAGTTGATTGGGATGACGTCGGGGGGGGGGGGGGGGAGGCAGAGCTAAGGCCGAGATTGGGTAACTGGGCTTCTCCGAGCCAGTTGATCAGGATGATGTGGGGGGGGGGGTGTAGAGCTAAGGTGGAGATTGGGTATCTGGGCTGAAACACAGGAAAGACCAGCAAAAAGGCAGGTGAGTCACATAGTCAATAACAGCACTTGACAAAGGCACAAAATAACCAGGATTTAAACTATGGTCAGGGCTCAGTAGCACCAGAGAGTTTTTCATTTAAATCAAATCAAATCCGAATATAGCTTAGCATAGAAGAAAGAATAGGTTAAATATTCTTTGAGTAGAAAGAAAGAAATTGTTTCTAGAGACCTTTATAAAAAGGCCTTCCAATTAGAAGGCAAGAGACCTGTGAAATTGTTTTAAATAGATGTTAAAGCCAAGTAACAGATCAAAAAGGCAATTTGAAAGGCTCCCTCTATCAAACCACAGGCTGTGTGAATCACCCAGGAAGTTGTTGAGATTACCTAAGAAGCACAGGCATAAACAGGTCCATCAGAGCTCTGTGATGCCCAGACTTGAGAGACTACCAAAAGGGACTGCTACTGCTGGCAAAAAATCTGCACTTGGAATGCTTGGAAGGCCCTCCTGATGAAAGTGGTGGGGACAAATACAGTGAGAGAATTCAAAATGGCATGGGACAGACACAGTGGATCCCTTTACAGCAGCAGGATAAAATCAAAATAACCTTAACGGTCTCTGCTATATCAACAAATAGGGGTGACCTGCATGGAGTGGTGGGTACATCCCTAAACAAAGGCATGGGGAGGGGTGACCTGCACAGAGTGGCAGATGCAACTACTCTTACCACCTTGCTGGGTAGACTAGATGCACCATGATGGTCTTTATCTGCTGTCATATACTATGTTACTATGTTCAGTTGTCTTTAGACTTAACACCAATCTGTGTCTAACAAGCCACTCTGTTATTGCTGGAAAAACAATTCCTGATGATCTCTGGGATTCCACCGTTAACATTAAATGGTGCATAAATCCATACCGTTATCTGCATAAATATGAAACGGTACACCAACATTTCTAATTACACTTCTTAATGGCTGGAGATAGATTTTAAATATTAATGCAGAGAGCGCAGATCCCTGCAGAACCTCTTCTCAAGGGGAAACCAAGTCAAAATTTAATCCTCCACTCTGACTTGCTGTACCTTATTAGTAAGGTATGACTGAAAACATAATAGTACAGCACCACAATGTAAACCGCTTTGACTGAAAGAGAAAGCGGTGTAAAAAAAAACCTGTTAAAGAAAATAAATAAATAAAATCCAGGCAGCAATGTCAGATAAGCAGGAAAGGATATGAGCCTGGAGTGTCACAGAATTGTCAAATCTATCATCAGCATAGAAATGATACTGAAAAACATGGGAGGAGATGAGAGCACCAAAGGACTGGGTATAGAGAGAGAAAGGGAGAGGGCCCGGAACCAGAGCTGGCCCAAGGGTTTTTGCCACTCTAAGCAGAAACCCTGGCCTCGTCCCCCCCAGGGGATGCCGCCCCACCCCCCAGATGCTACCACTGCCTCCGCCCCCTCCCCCGCTGATTCCGTCTCAGGGGGGTGAGGCAGGCAGTGGCAGCATTTTGCCGCCGCCTTTGGAAATACTGCCGCTGCCCGCCTCCCTCCCAAATGGAATTGGCAGCAGCTGGAGGGGCGGTGCAACCGCCCATGTGTGCCACTGCTGCCACTGCCCACCCGTGCTAGCTGCACTAGGCAGTTGCCTAGCTCGACTAGTGGACAGGCCGACCCTGCCCAGCTGAGTGAATTTGTCTCAAATCCCTCACACTTGTGGACTTTCTACACTTCAAATTCATGCTTCCCTCTTTCCAGCCAGCCATTGTCCTTGCCAAACAAGACTATTATGTAGCCTCAGTAACTTCCCTGTCTCTGACCCTCGCCGTCTCTTTACAACTCTCAATTAAACAATGTTCAATTAAGTTTTATGTACACCACTTGACCTGGTGAAAAGCAATATAAAAGAACAGCCAAATAAAATAAAATAAACTCTCTCCTCAAGGTACCGCCACCTCTGACCCCTCCCTTCCCTTTCTGCCCAAACCTTGGCAAACTATTTCCATAACAAAATCCACAAGATTACACTCCAATTCTCCATGAGATCAGTTTCTTCCCCTCAACTTCTGCCACCCTCTTTTCCTTTTCTAAGATCTCTAAGGAGGAAATCACACATCTTCTTTCCTCTTCTAAACTCACTACCTATTCCTCAGATCCTATTCCCAACCATCTCCTAAGTTCCATTTCCTCCACTGTCATCCCTTTCATCTCTTACATTCTCAACTTGTTGCTCTCCACTGCAACTGTTCCTGTAGCTTTCAAACATGTGGTGGTCACACCTCTCCTCAAGAAACCATCACTTGACCCTACCTGTCCTTCTAATTATTGACCCATCTCCCTCCTCCCCTTCATCTTTAAACTACTTGAACGTGCGCTTCACCGCCATTACCTTGACTTTCTCCTCTCAAGCCCTTCTTGATCCACCACAATCTGACTTTCATCCTTTACATTCTACTGAAACAGTTCTTGCCAAAGTCTCCAGCAACCTGTTCTTGGCTAAATCTAAGGGTCTTTACTCGATCCTCATCCTTCTTGACCTTTCTGCTGCTTTTGACACGGTTGACCAACTCCTTCTCAACACTTTATCCTCGTTTTGGTTTTAAGGGTTTAGTGCTATTCTGGTTCTCCTCTTAACTCTCCTATTGCACTGTCAGTGTTTGTTCCAATGGTTCCTCCTCTACTGCTATCCCTCTCTCAGTTGGTGTATCCCAGGGGTCCATCCTGGGCCCTTTTCTTTTCTCTCTCCATACCCAGGCCCTTGGTGCATTCATCTACTCTCATGGCTTTCAGTACTATCTTTATACTGATGAGCCTCAGATCTACCTCTCTACACCAGATATCTCTCTGGCAATCCAGGCCTGCCTATCTGATATTGCTGCCTGGATGTCTCACCGACTTTTGAAATTGAACATAGTCAAAACTGAGCTTCTTATTTTTCCCCCTAAACTTACCTCCCCCCTTCCTCAATCTCAATCTCACTCTACTACTCCCTGTTTTCTCGGCTCGCAACCTTGGGATCATTTTTGACTCCTCCCTCTCTCTTTCTTCACACACATTCAACTAATAGTTAAAACCTGTTGCTTCTTTCTTTATAACATCAAAAACATTTGCACTTTCCTTTCTAAACATACTACTAAGAAACTTATCTACTCTTTAGTGCCACTAGGACCAGCTGGTGCTCTCACCAGTCCAAAAACATGCTTTAGTCCCTGAAAGAAAAATGAAAAATAATCAGTCTAAAATAAGAATAAACTAAAATCAGTATGCATGTCACTGCAAATCCAAATGAAATACAGTACACAGGGAAAAATTTGCAAAACGTAATCCAGGAGGTTAGACTGTGCAAAGCACACTATTCAGTGCCCAGTGGCTACTGAAGGTCTCCCTGAACCAGTGGGCACATTGACATAATGCTCTACTCATGTATGGGAGTGACAATCATTCAAGGTAATCTTCTTAACTATGTGCTGCCTCTTGGTCCTGTATATAGCCATCTTTGTAAATGCCAGGAAGAGGTTGACCAGGAGATCCCTAACTCTGAGTGCCAGGATCCTAGCCATGACCACGAGTTCAAATTCTTATTGATCCAATTACATAAACACTGTAGCAACAAGGTCTCAGACTGTTACAGAGCAATTATTCAAATCAGACAAGCTGGAATGAAATGCCCATTGTTCGCATCAACGACCTTACAACGTTGCTAACTCAGTGGTATAATGATCTATTGAATCCTGCTCTTCTATAGACTTACTACAAAGATTTTACTTTTGCCATGTTCTTGTGCCAGAAATTCTGTGAAACTTTAAGTATATTATCAGAGACATTTACCAAGCTTAATCCAGATCCCACTAATCTGGACTCATAATATACTTAGATATCAGGCAGGTGCACCTACTTTTGCCATCTTACTGAGCAGACTAGATGGACCATAGTGGTCTTTATCTGCCGTCATTTACTATGTTACATAATTTCTGTCACAAAGAAAAGTCTTTGGAGTAAGTCTCTGTCTACCAATCTCCAGGGATAAGCAGTTGCTTTCCCCAGATCTCCCTAACTGTTTTTACCACATCCTCCAGCAACAAGTTCCAAAGCTTAATTATGCACTGAGAGAAAAAATATTTTCTCCTGTCTGAAACTTCAAGTAGTGCACAAGAGGAATAAATACGCCAAAAAATTTGAAGAAAAAACTCATTCATAAAAAAGCAGTTTCCCAATGCTCCAGATTGCCCTGGGTGACTAACAACCTCAGGCACTGTTGCCGGAGGATCTGAAACTTTCCAGCCCAATGTTGCTACAAAAATAGCCCAAAACAGGGATCCTCCCTTGGCCCCACCCTCCCTTTGATTGGCAGGTCTGGCAGTCCATCACATGTGACCACACCTACCCTGCACCATGTCCTGTCCTCCACAACTCTAACTGGCTGGAATCTGGCAGTTGATCATTTCCACCCTGCCACATCTCATTGGTCAGCTCTGGATGTGCTGCTCTGGAACCTGACCAATGAGATGTAGCCATTCCAAGTGGCATTTTAGAAAGGGTATGCAAGCGCAACCTAGGACATCCAGAGCAAAACATGAAGAAAAACACCGGGGATGTCTATATCTCAACCTGATTATAGAAACAGACATCCCTGATGTGGAAGCCCATGCTAACAAGCACAAAGATATTCCCACTACAAAAACTTGGGGTGGGCATGTCTATCAATACTACTTTGCATATGGGGACATCCATCAGCATGACAGAACATAAACATGATCCCTCATTCCCCATCGACATTCATTGTCAATATGAAAGATATAGGGGATACGAGTAAACCTCCTTCTCCACACTATCCAGATTTATGGCTGGCAAAATAAGACGTTTTGCGATGCCTATTTATGCCTGGAGCAGGTATAAACTGACATGGCTTAGGGTGTGCAGGGCATTTCTGACACTGGATGAGGATGCCCACATTCTTGGAAATGCCCCATATGCCTGCTACCTTTATGGAGTGGATATCCCTGCGCCAGGCACATCTCTGGAGCCAGCTTCTAAAATGCTTCTGGATCCCACACGCCAGCAAGACTCTATTCAAGACCATTCAGTGGAGACTACAACTATACCTCGATTGAGAACTGCCCAAAGTACAAGTAGGATTCAGAAAAGGGTGAGGAACAAAAGACATCAATACATATACGAGATGACCAACGCATATGTGAGATGAATCCTTGAAAAGGATACTAAAATGATATTTACATGTGTTTCATTGACTACAGCAGGGCCTTTGATTGCATAAATCATGAAAATCTCTGGGACGTGTTAAGAAGCATGACCTGATATTTCTCATGCACGGCCTTTACATTGATCAAGAAACAACGGAATGAGGAGAAACGGAATGGTTTAACATCAGCAAAGGTGTACAAAAAGGCTGCATGCTTTCCCCATACTAATTCAGTTTACATGCCGAACAAATTACTAGAGAAGTAGGCCTGTATGAAGACAACCAAAGTGTGAAGATTGATTGAAGACTCCTAAACAATCATTATGATATTGATGATACTACATATGTACTGCAGAGATGCATCTCTGCATATAAAAATTCAACTTGTCTGAAAATTTGGTCACGTCACTCAATATTCCCATTTCCAGGTCATTTACAAACATATTGGAAAGCTGCAGGCCTAGCACAAATCACTGGGGTACTCCACTATTCACCTTTCTCCACTGAGAAAATTGACCATTTAACCCTACTCTCTGCTTTCTTATCTTTTAACCAATTCCTGATCCACAATAGTACACTGCCTGCTATCCGATGACTTAATTTCCCCAAGAGTCTCTCATGAGGGACCTTGTTAAAAGTTTCTGAAAATCCAGATACACTCTATCATCTTGGTCACCAGTGTTCAGCCTATGGGCTGCACTTTCATAAGCTTGTCAAAACTTGTGGCCCAAACTTCCTGTGTGCTCTTCTCATGATAGGCAAGATCAGCATATAAAAAGTGCTTTTGGAGAATTTACAAGACGCTGAAATAGTACGGTGCAACAATGGCAGGAGAATGAACTTTGATGGTCCCTCTTCAGCTCTCCAAAATTCTGGGCAGCTTTCAGTAGCTTCAGGGCACAAGTCCCATCCGTTAAATGCTACATGATGTGCATCAGAAATTTGTAAGCAATGAAGTTTTAGTTAAAAAGTTTCAACATAAAATATTTCAGGAGCCTCCTTTGTTTTCGGGATCTTTTTCTTATGTTCTGGTTGGCTTTCATGCACACAACCCATCTACTACATGCACTCAAGAGCAGGCATCTGCCTAGGGCAGCAGGCTTTGCGGTCATCAGCTCAGCATCTCCCCCCTAGCATTGCTGCTGACATCCCCACTACCCTAACTCCATAGGAGGCCAAAAAACACTTTGAGCATTGGAGGCGGCAACACTGCACCAGGAAAGCCCTTTAACACCATAATCAGCAGTGGGCCTTTCAGAATCTGTAGGCATGCATGCACATAGATACTCGTAGGCCTGCTGCTGATAGCAGCTTTAAAGGACTTTCCGAGGGCTGTGCTGAAACTGCACTGCCTCCCCCCAAAGCCCAATGTTTTGGCTTCCTGTGGAGGGAGGCCAGCGGCAATGATAGGAAGGGAAGGGAAGGAAGATGTTGTGACACCTTACAGGGAATTAAAGAGAGGGGACATGCTGGATACTTTGGGGGGCAAGTAAAGGAGAAAGATGCTGAAGACATGGGGGCAGGAAGTAGGGAAGATGCTGGACACCTTGGGGGAGAAGGTTGGAGAGATGCTGGACTATGGGTGGCATGGGGCGCATGGCCAATGGTTCACCAGGGCAGCAGTTACCTTTGGGCTAGTCCTGCTCAAGAGTTGTCATTTATGAGCTGGTTTTCTGAGTCTGATTAATTCAAACCACTGTTAGTATTACTTGGCATTGCATTTATTTGCTGTACTCTTTGGCTGTGTGTAGAATCAGCTGAGGATATTGGGGTGATAGGACTCAAACATATATGAAAGTTTTACACTTAGGGGCTTGTTTACAAAGCCGCGGTAGCGGTTTGCGATCGTAATCGGAGCCGCGGCCCCATTGATTTCAATGGGGCCGCGGCTGCGATCGCGATCGCGAACCACTACCGCGGCTTTGTAAACAAGCCCCTTAGTCATCTGTTTTTGTGTGTGATAAAACCTATAACAGCATGGGGAAGTGAGTTTCCTGTCACAGGAACATATCACATATATGTTCTCACATTCTTTGTTAGTTTGTATTGTTATAAAGGTGCTTGATGCCACTTAATCCTCTTTGACTACAGGTTTGAAAGGTTTAACCTCTTTTGAGTGTTTTTGATCTTAGCAAAAGCTTCAAGTTCAATTTTTTTTTTAGAGGCTCAGTTGTCAGTGCTTTAACATTTTGAAGTGCTAACTCAGACTATGACTAGTGGTTTAAGGCCCTTCTGCATGTCCCACAGACATTGCTGTCTTTGCTCTGCTCAGTTTAAAGGTATTTCCTTCTATATTTTGACGTCTTCATTTCAGAATTGCTTCAGATTACAAAAATAAACGCATAAAATTTGGTGCTTCTCAATCCTTTCCTGGAGACAGCCCTAGCCAGTCTGGTTTTCAGGATTGCCACGATGGATATGTATGAGATAACTCTACACAGAGGAGGCATAAACATTTTATTATGCACTTGTGCAAGATCAGGGAGGCTCCCTTGCCCCTTCTTGGGCCTTAGTGCAGTTACAAACAGTATTTCAAAGGCACAAAAGATGGTGCTCCACAATTTCCTCACTCTGGCCAGCACAACTCCATTCAAATACTTGTCAGTTTCTCAGCAGCAAGGCAACATGCATATAAACCAGAAAAACAGCAGCTTTCAGCCGGTACTGTTCCTACCTTCCCACAGGTAAGTCATCAGCATGCAACCCATAGAACCCTGGGTATCCCTCTCCCCCCCTCCAGGTCTCCTGCTTCCTGGTTTAAACCATGGGGCAGGGCCACACCCTGCCCAGGCATTTTCTAGCCTAGTTTCTTAAAGGGACAGGGGGTTTGGACTTTTACAGGGAAAATGCGTCACCAGTTCGGAGCTGGGCTGGGGGTGTCTCTGGGGTGTATGGGGAGCTTCCTATACACTCCATCACATACCCTCCCCCTATGCTCAACCCTAGGAGGTTGAGCATCTGGCATCCCCGAGCTCTCCACACGGGACAAGACGTCAGCGTTTTGGTGTGCCTTACCTGCCTGATGTTGGACCTCATACAGAAAGGGTTGGAGGCTGAGGAACCAACACATGATCCGTCCATTGGTCTCCTTATTCTGTGCCAACCACTTGAGTGGCTAATGGTCCGTAATCAACATAAAAGGGTGGCCAAGCAGGTAATACTGGAAAGTCTCTAGAGCCCACTTGACTGTCAGGGACTCCTTTGAGATCGTGGCATAATGTTGTTCCCGGGGCAGTAATTTTCCACTAATAAAAGTCACTGGATGCTCTTCTCCCTCCATGTTCTGAGCTAAGACAACCCTAAGACCAACAGCCGAGGCATCTGTCTGAACGATGAATGGCTGTGTGAAGTCCGGACTGACCAGGACTGGTTCAGAACACAAGGCTTTCTTTAATTTCCTAAAGCCCTCCTACAATTCAGCTGTCCAGAGGATCTTGTCTGGGGTTTTCTTCTGGAGGAGCCGGGTCAAGGGTTTGACTATTACTGCAAGATGCAGAATGAAGCGGCGATAATAGTCATTCATTCCTAAAAAAGCCCATACCTGTTTCTTAATTTTATGAACTGGTACCTGGGAAATGGCCTCTACCTTCTTAAAATGAGGCCCACACTTGACCATGCCCGACTGAATATCACAGGGATTGGGCCTCTCGGCCTCCCAGGAAACATTTTTATGGATTAGCTATCTGACCAGCCTTCCTCAAACTCATCAACACGGCTTGTAGATGCGACAGGTGGGTTTTCCACTCACCGTGAAGTGGAATAATCCTTGGGTTGTAGAGAATGCGGTCTTCTCCCTTACCGCAGGGGTTAGAGGGATCTGTCAATATCCCTTCATCAAGTCTAACATTGACATAAACTAGGCTCCCCCAAGGAGTTCAATAAGTCATCCACTCTGGGCATGGGGTAGGCATCGCACTTGGAAACTGCATTCATCTTCCTAAAGTCGATGCAAAACCGGATGCTCCCATCTGGCTTACATACCAGTACAATGGGGGATGACCAGCTGCTTTGGAACTCTTCTATTATTCCCAATTTAAGCATGTCCTCTACTTCCTTTGCCACAGCCTGTCTTCCTTCACCACAGCCTGGAAGTCAGTAGGGCCTTTGGGGCATTGTCACCCCAGGATCTGTGACAATGTCATGGTAGATAAGATAGGTACACCCCGGAACATTAGAGAACACATCTCTATTCCATTGAACTAGACATTCTATGTCCATTTTCTGGAAGTTTGACAGGTGTTCCCCAAATGGAGCCTGGTCTGGTTCAGAAGCCAGCTGCACCTTAAGCCCAAAATCCTCTCCTTGGACCATCGCAGCCAAGGGAGGAGTCCACTTCTTCATCAAATTCATAGGGTAGATTGCACAGCCGGATAAAAGGAAGAAACTCTCATTCTTGTAGTCTGCAGATCCTATCTGTTCTACCACCTCATAGGGACCCTGCCATTTACAGAAATGTTTACTCTCCAAGATAGGGAGCAAAACTAAGATCCATTCCCTGGGCTGGAAAGTCCACTGCATTGCCTTCTGATTATAGGTATGGACCTGGCCCTTCTGAGCTTTTTCCAGGTATTGTCTCACTGTTGGCCCAGCTTCCCTTAAGTGCTCCTGCATCCAAAGTATGTAGTCTACCACATTCCGGCTGGGGCTGGGTTCCTCTTCCCAGGTCTCTCAAAGTATCTGTAAGAGTCCCCAGGGTTGTTGTCCATACAACAACTCCAAAAGGGAAAAGCTGGTCAAACTTTGGGGTATTTCTCTGATGACAAACAAAAGATAGGGGAGTAAAAGATCCCAGTCCCTCCCCTCTTTGTTCACAAATTTCTTTAGCATCTTTTTCAATGTTATATTAAAACGTTCAACCAAACTGTCAGTTTGTGGATGATACACAGATGTCAACAAGGTCTTGATCTTCAACAAAGTGCATATTTGCTTCTTATGCAAGAAACAAATGGTGTCCCTTAATCTGTGAGAATTTCAGCAGGTATCCCAACCGGGGGAAGAGTTCCCATAGTGCAATGGCCAATGCTGTGGTCTTAGTATTCCATATGGCTATCACTTCCAGATACAGTGTGGCATAGTCCATTACCACCAGGATGAATTTGTTGCTATGGGGAGTGTGTTTCAAGGGTCCCATCAAATCCAACACAACCCACTCAAATGGGATCTCGACAACAGGCACTGGCATTATAGGGGCAGGTCTAACCTTTGCCAAACTAAGCAGTTGGCAGCTGGGGCAGGACTGGCAAAAGAGCTATACATGTTTATGAAGCCCCAGCCAGTAAAACTGGGCTAAAATGCGCTCATGAGTTTTCTCCACCACCAGGTGTCCACCCAAGGGACGACTATGGGCAAACTCAATTACCTGCCATTGATACAGCTGGGGAATTATCAAATGCTCCATCTCTTCTCCCTCTATTGCCCCCCTGGTAACCCTATACAATAGGTCGTCACACTAAAAAGTAGGGAAAGCTTCTCCAGAAAGGGTCCAAGTTACCTACAGAGGCCCTCCCCCGCCCCCCTAGCTCCTGAACCTTGTCTCAGGCATTTCCTTTGGGCTCTTTTAAACTGGCCTGGACTCTCTATGCCACCCCACTCAGGTGGGCTGTAACTGGTTCCTGGGTATCCTAGTCGTGGTGCTGGGTTTTCATGAGAATAATCTGCGGTTCTTTCAGAAGACTCCTCCCCCTGAGAACACCCCTCTAAAGCTGCCCCCACATTTGAATTATGATAGGTCCTCTTCAACCGGCGCTACATGCGGGACTTTGGAATTTTGGGGTCTTTCATAAACAAGTCCAGGTCTCTCAAAAGGAAGAGTTCCAGAAAATCCTCTGCAGTCCTCTCGTCTGGGTTGCTCTTTCCCCGGTTCCAACTGTCCTTGAAATTTGGGAAATCTCAGCCTATAATCACTGGATAAGTCAGCCAAGGTACGATCACCACCTGAAGAGTCTCCGTTCTCACGGGGTTTTTAATTCAACTTTCACTGTCGGGTATGACCATTGATCTCTTTGGATGCAAATTTCTCCATGGTCACGAGCTTCTCATAGTTGATCTGATGCCTTGTCCTGATGTCTCACCTGAGAGTCCTCATGCTTCCCACCAGAGCTTGCAGACAAATGCCTTCCAGCTGTACAGGTATCCACAATACCGCACTCATGGAAGGTCATAACATTTGTATTCACTGGTTCCCCCACCGCCATGGGGCACTCATGGGCATAGTGGCCCCTGCCCCCACACTTGAAGCAAGTAAAATAGCCACCTCTGGATCCTCGGGAGTTTGGGGACCATGGAGGCCTAGGTGCGGGGCCCTCAAAGGCTCAGATTTTCCTCCCCAGCCTCCTGGGGCTATGGCTGACCTCATTTCCTTCGTCTGCGGTGCCTCATTAAAGGCTGGGCTTCATAAAATCCTTCTGCTATTTTAACAGCACGTTCCAGAGTCAATTTAGAGAACTGGTACACCACCCACTGTCTCATGGGGGAGGTCAAGCCCTCTAGAAAATATTTCAACAGAACAATCTTGGCCACCTCCACTCTGGTCTTCTCTTTTCCAAACAATCTTTTTTGTTTATAGAAGATGAAAACCCCCAAATTCCAGGGGTTTTCTTTTGGCCCCCAGAGCTCCTTTTCTGAACCGTTGCTGGTAAGCCTCTGATGTACACCCAGCTCACTTCAGTATGGCGGTCTTTACTGTTGCATAGGAGTCTCAACCATTAGGGTTAACTTCCTGGAAGGCGGCTTGACTGCTTCCAGTCAGCAAGTTTTCCAGATAATCCACGCCGTCTCCGGCCACCCAGCCAGTGAGGCTGTCTGCTCAAAATTTACTAGGAAGTGGTTCGGATCTTCACCCTCCATCAATTTAGATAGGGGTAGTAGCAGGGGGTGAAGCTGCCGCCCTTGGTTCACCTGGGAGACTTACATAGCATACCTTGCTGCATTTCTAACAATTTCTGTAATACTTGCTGCTGTGCCCCTTGTGTTTGCAAAATGTCCTGTAGCAGCTGCTGCTGGTTGTCCTTCCACAAGGGCACATTGCAACTGTTGCTGTCCTTCCACTAGGGCCTGGAGTAACCTCTCCATTTTGGTTTAATTCTTTTTTCCAACGCACCGGGACAGAGAAAAGAAAACAAAATTCCTGCCTGACTGGCTTCTACTTCAACTTCTTACCTGTACTGTGGAGAGGTCAGAGTCCAGGAGGTGAGTGGTTTTCTTCTGTCACTGGCTTAAGGAGAAACATCCCACTCCTGATCCCATATGTGGTATAAGCGTGCAAGCAAAAGGCAGTGACCCAAGGATCCACAGCCAACTGGAGGTTGATAAGGAAAAACAAACACTTTATTATGCACTTGTGCAGGATCAGGCAGGCTGCCTGGCCCCTTCTTGGGCCTTAGTGCAGTTACAAACAGTATTTCAAAGGCACAAAACAAAAGCTGGTACTCACAATTTCCTCATTCTAGCCAGCACAACTCAGTTCATACACTTGCTGTTTTTCTGGCTTATATGAATGCTGCCTTGCTGCGAAAAAGTGACAACTTCCAACCGGTACTGTTCTTACCTGCTCACAGATAAGTCATCCGCGTGTAACCCATAGAACCCCAGGTTTCTCTCTCCTCCTCCAGGCCTCCTGCTTCCTGGTGGGGTTACAGGCCACATCCTTCCCCAGACATTTTCCAGCCTAGTTTCTTAAAATGACTAACCGGTTCTCAGCTTGGCTGGGGGGTGGTGTCTCTGCGGGGTATGACAAGTTTCCTATACAGCACAGGGGCGTTCCGCGGCAGAGTGGAGGCAGTGATTGTCCCTAACCAGGCCGCAGTGATATTGCATGCCGCCTAGTTAGCAATCTATGCCAAATAGAAAGGTGAGGAAAGCCCTCGTCTACCTTTAGTCGCAGGAGCTAACCAGGCAGCATTCAATATTGCTGCTGCCCGGTTAGCTTTGGCAGCTTCCGGTGTGTGCGGCTATCCCCGCATATTCAATGCTGTCACCATGGAATGGAACATCCAGGTTAGAGGTTGGCGAGGAGGATTAAGCGCTGACACGGCCCATAGTAAATGACGGCAGATAAGGACCAGTATGGTCCATCTAGTCTGCCCAGCAATATGGCAGGAGTAGGTACACCCATGTCTTTTACGGAGTAGGTGCACCCCTACCCATGTCTTTGTTTAGTGGTTTACCCACCAGGAGCAGGTGCATCCCTCCCCGTATCTTTGTTTCTTTAGTGGTGAACCCACCGCTTCTCCCGCCATTACTCCATGTAGGACACCCCTATTTGTTGGGAAATTAGATGGTTCCGTTTATTCTGATTTAATCTTGTTGCTGTAAAGTGATCCACTGTGTCTGTCCCAGGCCACTTTGAATTCCGTCACTGTGTTTGCCCCCACCACCTCCATTGGGAGGGCATTCCAAGCATCCACCACCCTTTCAGTAAAAAAAAGTATTTCCTGACATTGTCTTTCAATTTACCACCTTGCAGCTTCATGTCATGCCCTCTAGTTTTACAGCTTCCCTGTCTCTGGAAGAGGTTTGTTTGTTCATTATTTCTCTTTAAGTATTTAAAGGTCTGAATCATATCTCCCCTATCCCTCCTCTCCTCCAAAGTGTACATATTTAGGTCTTCAAGTCTCTCCTCACAAGGCTTCTGATGCAGGCTCCAAATCATTTTGGTCGCCTTCCTCTGAACAGCTTCCACTCTTTTTACATCCGCTGCAAGATACACTCTCCAAAACTGAATACAGTATTCCAAGTGAGGCCTCACCAGAGACTTATACAGTGGTACTAGTACCCCTTCCTTTCTGCTGGTAATTCCTCTTTGAATGCAGCCCAACATCCTCTTGGCTTTTGCCACTGCCTTTTCGGACTGTTTTGCCACCTTGAGATCTACAGAAATAATCACACCGAGGTCTTTTTCCTGCTCCGTGCAAACCAACTTCTCGCCCCCTAACGCGTACATTTCCCTTGGATTTCTGGTACCCAAGTGCATGACACTGCACTTCTTAGCATTAAATCTTAATTGCCAAGCATCAGACCATTCCTCCAGCTTTTGCAGATCCCTCCTCATGTTAAGCACTCCCTCGGGGGAGTCCACTCTGTTGCAAATTTTCATGTCATCTGCAAAAAGACAGACTTTTCCATTCAGTCCTTCAGCAATATCACTCACAAATACATTGAACAGTGCCAGGCCTAGCACCAAAAATGAGCCAATATCGGACCCTTAATCCATCATGAGAGTAATTTCATAAGGAGGTGCTTATTTTACCTCTAAAACTCTTATAACATCAGCAAAATTTGTCCCTTCCTTTCTGAACACACTTCTAAGATTTTTTTTTTTAAATGCTATCAAGTTAGTACTGACTCTTGGTAACCCAGCAACCTCTAGGTTTTCTTGGAAATGTATAACCAGAAGTAGATTGCCAGGCCTTTCCTTCTGAAACAATAGAGGGTTAAGTGACTTGCCCAAGGTCACAAGAAGCATCAGTGGGAATCAAACCCTTGATCTTTTGGGTACTAGGCAGTTACTCTAACCACTAAGCTACTCCTCCACTCCACTTCACTGGCTCCCTATCCATTTTCGTATCGAGTTCAAACTTTTCCTACTGACCTATATGTGTCTTCATGCTGTGGCTCCTCACTCCCTTTCCTCTCTTATTTACCCTACACCCCTCCTCGGGAACTCCATTCTTCTGGCAGATCCCTTCTATCTGTGCCCTTCTCTTCCACTGCCAACTCAACTGTGACCTTTCCACCTTGCTGCTCTTTATGCCTGGAACAAACTGCTCAAGTCAGTATGTCAGGTTCCTTCTCTGGCCCTATTTAAATCCAGGCTAAAACCTCACCTCTTCGAGGCTGCTTATGGATCCTGATGCCCCCCTCTCTCTCTTGTTCGCCCTTTATGTGTATCTTACCATACTCTTGTCCCCAGTTTTATAGGGATGTTAGTTTTTATTACATTGTAAGCTCTGATGAGTAGGGACTGTTACTATATGTATAGTTCTGCGTGTGCCTTGTAGTGCTATAGAAATGATAAATAGTAGTAGCCATCGTAGTAAAACTAGGCATCGATTTAGATGCTATTTTATAAAGAAAAGTAGGTGCTTACTTTTCATTATAAAATACTAGCGTTAAGTGGTCAAAAATGCATGTAAACGTTAGGTGCGATCACAGACACTAGCCCTAAAGCTGCTGTAAATGACTTCACCTAAATTTCTAGAAACTGCATTTAAATTATATTTATAATTTATGTGCATCACTCTGCCTCCTGCCCTCACTCCGCCCCTGAGCACGCCCACAGCGAAAGCACACACCATCACATGTATGCATGTACTTGCAGAACAGGGTGCAGCATGATCATTTATGCGTTCAAGTTGTCACTTTGGTATGTAAATGACTAAAACAAGTCATTTCCTTGTGTTCTTAATTAATTTAACATATACACATGTGAACTGCATCTATTTGCAAATGGCCATCTTAGAAAGGGTGCAGGGTACACGTGGTGGTCCATACTACGTCAAACGTGCATAGCAGCGGCCTGGGAAAGACAAAAATCTACACAAGTAGTCCCCATGTAAGAGTGGAGTAGCCTAGTGGTTAGGGCAGCAGCCCGGTGATGAAGAGACCAGCATTCGATTCCCACTGCCACTCCTTGTGGTCTCAGGCAGCTCATTTTACCCTCCTGTGCCTCAGAAGAAAGATCTGGCAGTCTACTTCCATTCACCCCTTGTCAAGAAAACCCAGGAGCTGCTGAGTGACCAGAAGTCAGCACCGACTTGAGAGAATGCATTGCATTGCATTGCATTGCATTTCAGAGAGAATGTATGTATAAGACCAGAATAATCCACATTCTGCTCCCTGACACAAATAGGAATTTCAAAAATGCTCGTTTCAGCTATCCCTTTACAGGAGGCATTAAGGAGGATATCCCCCACTGTTTACATTCCTCTCCAAACTGAAATGAGGTAAAAATCAAGGTCTGAGCAGCTGCACATCTGTTTGCAAAATGGTTCAGCTATGTCAGCATTTACACATGTAAAATACCAGGTTTCAACCCTTGATTTCTTCCATGTGTATAAGAACATAAGATTTGCCATTCTGCGTCATATGAATGGTCCCTTCAAGCCCAGGAGCCTATCTCCAATAGTTAATCCAGGTCATAAGTACTTGGCCGGATCCAAAAAGGAAGAAAGATTTCATGCTGCTTATCCCAGGGCTAAGCAGTGGCTCTCCTCCAGTCCACTTTAATAATAATTTATGGATTTTTTTTCCAGGAACATGTCCAAACCTTTTTTAAACTCATAGTAACAGCTTTTACTACATCCCCTGACGATGAATTTCAAAACTTAATTAGGTATCAAGGGAAAAAATATTTTCTCAGATTGGTCTTAAATATACTAGTTTGCAGCTTCACTATGTCTCCCTTCATCTTTCTACATTTTGAAGGATCAGAAAACGATTCAAATTTATCCATTCTACTCCGCTCATTATTTTATAGATCTCTATATCATATCATCCCTCCGCTGTCTCTTCTCCAAGCTGAAGCGTGCTGACCTTTTACGTCTTTCCTCACAGGAGTCTCCTTCCATCCCCTTTATCGTTTTGGCTGTCCCTCTCTGTACCTTTTCCAATTCTGCTCCATCTCCTTTTAGACCAGCACTGTATACAATACACAAGGTGCAGATGCTCCATGGAGCAATGTTACATTGGCTTGACATGTACGCAACCTTCTCTTCTAAACATTGCCATAAATTTGCTTTTTCATGTCCCTCACACTACATCAAAAGCCTTTCCAAAATGAGCCGTTATACATTTAGGCATCAGTTTTTGACTGCTGTACGTATAAAAGCACATTTTACAAGGGACATCCAAGTGCAATCGTGGACATCCAAGCCAGAACGTCTGAAAAAACACTTCTATTTGTTTTGATCTATTGAAAAAGAATCATTTAAGCTGTGGTCCGTTAGATAAGACAAAATTTTGACAATCGTGGCATTTATTTCTTTGGTGTCCAAGTGGATTAATCAATAACACCATGGTCCTGTGTGAAGTCAAAAGTAAATCTATCTAGGCTCTCCTATGAAAGAAATAGTGCAGTTTTTAGCTCACGCCTTTCCAGTAGTAGATCAAGGCGAATTACAGTCAGGTACTTTAGGTATTTTCCTGTCCCCAGAAGGCTTACAATCTAAGTTTGTATCTGAGGCAGTGCAGGATTAAATGACTTGCCCAAGGCCACAAGGAGAGTGAATGGGATTCAAATTCTGGCCTTTCTGATCTCAGGTTGCTACCTAACCACTCAATTACTCCTCTGTGCTTGTTCTCTTGCCTGGAATTAGAATATAGTTCCTTTCATGTCTGCATACTTAAGATCCCACATAGAATGATTTTTCATTTTGTTTGGAATGCAGCCATTTTCTTTTTTTATGAAATTTACAACAAATTACTCATGCATTCCATTTGCAGAAGGAAAAGGGCTAGACAATGTAAATGACACAACATACAACAAAGTAACATTCCCATCCTAGCCCACAAGCCCAACAACAAGGCTAAGAGGATCCGAAATTACGCAATAACATACACTCAATAAAGTGAAGTAACATATAGACTGCCTAGTCAGTAACCTCTCTTATATTACTATCCTAGACTCAATCTGGGACCACAGGCAAGTGTGAGCTGACACAGATCTCCAATTGGGAAGGGTCAAAGAAAATAAAACTTTCAGACTGACATTTACAAGGAAATTTTTAAAAAAATGGTCTTCCCAACTGGGCCACATCTGGTTTAAATAGCAGAAATTCACAACGTCTTCTATGGATCTTGTGGGCCAGATTGGGATAAAATCAAACCTGAAGCTCCCTAAATATAGAGCACTTACAAAAATACAACTTAAAAAAACCCACTCTCTATCGGTAGGTAGCACAAATGTAATTAAAATTGTAGTAGGTACAACCAAATCATAATCCGAGGATTCGAGTATCTCTGACACATTCAATATATGCATCTGCTACAACTCAGGAGGAAAAGACTGCTGCATACCCGCAGAACTTTTCCTCCTGATAGCTTTAGACAATGGAGGCAAAGCATCAGTATTTATTTATTTATTTATTTAACAAGTATTTTATACCGCCTTTTCCTTCAATCAAAGCGGTCACAAGAAATACAAGGTATAAACAAGGGAAACATAAACAGTATAGACATGACAACATATGGTAATGTAGGAAAAATAACAAGGGTTAACAATATAGTGGATTATTTATAAAATATATACAATAGATGATATCTTAGTCATTTGTTGATCCATAGTGCTCAATGAAAAGTAAAGTTTTTAATTGCTTACGAAAGTCACTTAAAACATCAATTGCACGTAAATCAGGAGGGAGAGAGTTCCAAATCAAAGGGGCAGCCAAAGAAATTGCTCGTTGTGATGTACATTTGCGTGATTTAGCGAAGTTTCTTGGGGTATTGAGGGTGTTTGAGGTGGATAATCTTCTAGGTCTGTTGCTGGTATCACGGGATAAGAGGGCATGGAGGCTGGTTGCAGAACTGTTGTGCTTCATTTTGAAGATGTTTATGATTAACTTATACTTTATGCGAAGGGTTATCAGGAGCCAGTGGAGATCTTTAAGGATGGGGGTAATGTGGTCATGATTTGTGGAACCGTTAATTATTCTGGCTGCTGTATTCTGTGCCATTTGAAGAGGTTTGAGAGCATGTTTTGACAGCCCATTGTAGATAGGGTTGCAAAAATCCAGAATGGGGGTAATAAGTGCCTGGCAGACTGTACGAAAGTGTTCATAAGAGATAAGAGGCTTGAGGCGTCTAATTATTTTCATTCGGTAATAAGCGCTTTTAACAGTTTTCTTTATGTGAGATCGTAGGTCTAGCTTCTTATCGAGGGTTACCCCGAGGTATTTTACCTCATCCTTAATTGGAATCTCAGTACTGTTGCATGTGATGTATGGTGGGGGATTAAAGTTGGTGTTTCTAGTGACAATAAGTGCTTCAGTCTTCTTCAAGTTTATTGCAAGGTTGTTATTTGACAGCCAAATGGAAATGCTGGTAATGCAGTTTGAAATCTTGTTGTAGTTTGGGCAGTTGATATCAATCGGAGTGTAGATCATAATATCATCTGCATAAATTGTGTAGTCTATATAATGAGTTGATATTATGTGACATATTGGTTAGATAAAGAGGTTAAAAAGAAGTGATGAGAGTGCAGATCCCTGCGGTACGCCTTGTTTGATAACTGTATGATGTGAAGTGTTTAGACCAACTTTAACTTGGAACTGTCTACCAATTAGGTAGGACTCAAACCAGTTTAGGACGGTGCCAGTTAGACCGATGTTCTTTAGTCTGGCTAATAGTATTGAATGGTCCACTGAATCAAAGGCCGCTGAAATATCTAAGAAAATCATTAAGGTTCCTCTATTATAGTTGTCTATGGTTTGAGTGATATCATTAAATAAATAAAGTAGCAGCGTCTCAACTCCATGGTTCGGGCGGAAGCCATGCTGATGTATGTCAAGTGGCGCATGCTCATCAATATGGTCTTGGAGCTGTAGTTGTACTACCTTCTCGATAATTTTTGCCAGGAGTGGTAAGCTGGAAATTGGTCTATATGCAGCTGGATTGTTTTTTTCAAGGTTGGTTTTCTTAAGGATAGGCCTTATTGTGGCTAATTTCAGCTGTTCTGGCATGATTCCTTGATTTAGGGAGTTGGTTACGAGGTGGTGTATAAAATTAATGAAGTTTGACTTAGTAGCTTTGACCCAAGGTACTGGGCAAGGATCTGTGGGTGCGGTACTTGTGTTAAGTGCAGCAATGATGTCTGAAAGCTGCTTAGTTGAGGGAATATGAAACTTGTTCCAAATTGTACTTGGTAAAATAAGATTGTTTTTTTCAGAATGTTTTAAAGGTGGAGTCTGGCCTATTTTTTCTCGAAGATAATCCGCAAACACTTCAGGATTGATCAGGATGTCTTTATCAGAACAAGGTTCATTAACTAGGTATTTTACTATCTCAAAAAGTTCTCTAGGTTTGTTATAAGCTTTCTGGATAGTGTTTATGTGGTATTCTTTTTTTGATTTGTTGATGAGATCATTATAATTCTTTTGCTGAATTAAATATAAATCCTGAGAGGTGGTAGATTTGGATCGTCTCCATTGGCGTTCTAACTTCCTTAATTCTCTCTTAGCATCGCGTATGTTATTTGAATACCATGGTGCGTGATGTTTCCTTTTGATCTTTTTTGAGTCTGTTATAGCCTTGGCTGCAGTGCTGATGGTGTCATACCAATTGTTTACTTGTTTGTTCAAATCAAGTTCAGCTGAGTTAAGGTGAGGTATTGTGTCTAGTAAGAATTGATCTCTATTGAAGGCTTTGAACCTTCTTGGGGTAAACGTAGTAGCTTTTATTTTATCGAGCTTGTCAAACGTGCTTTTGAATTCTATTTTAATAATATGGTGATCTGACCATGGAACTGGGGTAATTATGGGTGATGAGAAGTTGCCATTATTTATGATGTGGTTGGGGGCAAAGATGAGATCTGGCATGGATCCGTATTTGTGCGTGGGAGCGTTTATTAATTGGGTATATTGTAAGGAGTCCATAGCTTGCAAGAAGGTTTCCTTATCTATATTGGAAGAGGAGTTGAGGTTGAAGTCTCCTAGTAAAATTAGAGGTTTATGGTGAGAGTTGACTGCACAGACGGTTTCTAAAATGGAGGTTAGCTCTTCAGCTGGGGCATGAGGTGCTCTATATAGTAGGCTGATGGCTAGGTGTTTGTTACCCACTGTGATAGTGCTGGATTCGTCAGAGGAATTAGAGGCTATATTTTGAAGATGTAAAGATTTTTTTGCGATGATCAAAACTCCGCCTCCTCTTCTCTGAGTGCGAGGGTTGTTAAAGGCAGAATATGAAGGTGGGACCAGTTGGTTGAGGAGGACGCTGTCAGTGGGAGTTAGCCAGGATTCAGTGATACATAGGATATCTGGCTGTTGGTCACTGATATGGTCTCTGATTGTGTGAATTTTGTTTCTTACTGACCTTGTGTTCATTAGTTCGATAGAAATTGTATTTGGAGTATAATACCTCTTGTGATGAATCTTTGGATTTGTTTGCTGGTGTTGATTAAAGTCGTTGTATTTGTATATTGATGTTATATGTGAACTTAGTGAGTTGAGGAATATATGGTATATTGGCATGAGAGTAGGTAACCAAATATAAAGGGGTCGTAAAAAAGGATCTCCACCTTGAAGAATGTAATGTTGAGTGGGTAAAAGAAAGACAGGATGGTAGGCTGGAGTAGCCATAGTAGTTAAGGATAAAAGGAATAAATCTTTAGCACTTAGTGTCTGTGTGTGCTAACTTTAAAAGGATATCTACAGTAGGATGAGTAATAACAACATAACCAATTCTTAAAAGAAGGCAATACGAATCTAGCTACTTCATGTGCACATCATGTGTGATTTCTCTGCTAGAGCAAAGTTCGCTGTACAGGAATGTTCTAAATAGTAACTTTACTCACTTTATCTGTTTCGGTTATTCCGGTCTGATAGTATATCCTCCTTTCGTGCCCCTCCTAAGGGCCACGCCAAAGGGCCCTCTTGCGAGGCCCTCAGGCACGGGCCCGCAAGGCATGGGCGCGCCTCAGTAGTGGCAGTTTTTTCAGTGTTAAGCAGGGCTCTGATTGGCAGCCTGGATTCTGCTGTGCAATACACTTTACAGTAGTTATCCCCAGAGTCTCAATCATATAACATTTCAACATATCCTTTGCAGAGAACAAAGAAGGGCAGGGAAAATTCACCAATCAAAGGTTAAGAGAGCGAACCCGGTTTTCCAAAAGTTGTTTTAGCTTTCATTGCAGCCAAATCCTTGACCGACAATGAAGGATAATTTTCATGATTTTGCACATCTAATTGTAAACCCTTCACAGTCTCTTTAACCTCAGCAAGTTCTGTAGTAACATTATGGACTGAAGCAGAATTGACCAGTACTTGTGAGGCCAATTTATTAGATTATTACACCAGTATGCTACCCAGTGTTGGAATTGCTGACCAAATGGAGTCCAGTGAAATAACCGCCGCCTTTTCTAAGTGGAAAGAAAGGAGAAATCTGATCCAGTCTCCGTTTGACCCTCCGAAGAAGGGGGAATCTCTGCCATTCCAGCCACGGGCTCCTCAGCCACCCCACACTCCATGCCCCCCGGAAGGTCAGCCCCTCCCGTGGCAGACTCAGAAGTTTTCAAATTCCACCTGATAGCCAGGACCAATGCAGGAGAACTGCCCCCTTCTAAGGCTGTTACCTGATCCCTCTTGGGGTCGACTGCCCCAGAAGCTCTTGAATCATCAACCCCAGCAGGACATTTAGGAGGGACGCGAAGCACCAGCAACAGGTCACAGCTGGAAGACCACGCTGAACTCTTCAGCTTTGGTACCACCAAGCCTGACAAAATGCCAGTTACCTCATGCTGGCTCCTCAGGCGCAACTACTGATCCGAAGGACCCATAGAAGCAGCAGGTTCCAGGCTTCCCACCATCAGAGGAGGCTTCTAAAGGGTCTTCCCTTTCCTTTTTGCCATAATAGGAAAAAAAAAAAGCCCGGCGGCACGGCCGTCTAAGTGGCCATCTTTGACATGTAGCTATTTTCAAGTTGTTATAATATTTAGGGTCAAAACAGGGAGAAAAAGGAGGGGGTATACAGAGGAAATAGCAGTAGATAGCATGTAAATATGTTCAAAAATAATTCTATAAATCAAGGGGATAGTTCAATAGGTTAACAAGATTTAAAAGATGTTCTGCTGGACCTTTGCAGATGTCATTTAAATAAGTTCAAGGGACTTCAATCTGTAAAAATGTGACTTAGGTTATATGTACGCATCCCGATACCATGATTCCATGTAATGTTTTTGTTTTCTGAGTTACATGTAAACTGCTTTGATTCTGGAAAGGCAATATATACAGGGTGGCCCAAAAAAAGTGATTGGCAGGTGTGTACTTGAGGATTTTTGTTTAACGGTATGAGCGGAACAAAAACATCAGTAGCTCCTACGGGGCATTAGAGCTTGTTAAGCTCGGAACAGTGTAAGAACTGTGAATGAAATTTAAAAGTGTATAGAAATAGTATGAGTGGTGACATATTAGTATAAATAAATTTTTACATCCAGGATGTAAGTAAAGTATGAGTCCGGCTAGATGTTAGATTTTATGATTCTTGTTCAAGAAGGCTTTTCGAAGCCCTAAGGTAGCAAGTTAGAATATAATTCATTGGGTAGTTTGGGTGGGGAGACCACAGGTGTGGAACATCGGACAACTCAGGTGTGAGGTTTAAATCATGGCCGTTTGTCCCATTTACGCATGCGCAGCGTCCCATAGAGCCATGAAACATAGACGGCATGAGAAGGATGTGAATTAGAGGACATGGGCAGCATTGATAAAAGTAAGTTAGGGCATGGTTAAGTTTATAGGAGCATGAGAGACCACTGTACCACGGAATGATTTTATTATATTTGGCTTAAAGATATTTGTTTGTCTTTTTAGAATAAGGGAAAGGATCTCCTGATGAAAATACCCTTTTGAAACGCCTTTATGGCGCCTGAATAGAGCGTCTGGCTACAGTGTTATGAGTGAAGAGAATGAATTGTTCTAATTTATGATAATGTTACACTTGAACGTATTGTAGTAGATATAGCCAAAGAAAGTGAGAACATCTCGTAGCATATAAGTTATTTAAAAATTCAAAAAGACAGATATAAACGATTGACAAATTAAAAAAAAAAGATGGCTACTGGAAATTGTCAAAATAAAGACGTTATATAGCTAAAAAAGGTAAATAAGTAAACTATTTAAGCTTTTAATTTACGAGATGTTCTCACTTTTTTTTGGGCCACCCTGTAAATTCACCTAAATAAATAAAGTAAATAAATGTGCTAGCAAAAGTTTCCGGCCAGATAATTTAAACCACAAAAGTGTTTTGCCTTTTTTTTTATAGTTATGTGCTCTGCTAATTTTTCTTTATACCAGATTAGAACATCTTTCTGATTTCTTCTTTATGAAAGAAGTAACAGCTGCAAGGAAGAGCATGGTTGAGTCTTTGCCTTCCCCATACCGTATCAGCGAAATAGGAATCTCTGTTTTTGTCTCCAAAAGCAGAGGATATTAGATGTTGGATACTCCAGCTAGTGTGATAAAGAATAATTTCACATTGTAGGTGCTAATGGTGTACTAAAACATTATGTAGTGGCAAAGTGAAAGCAAACACTACAGTTTCTAGCGACAGGCTGTGAAATACAAGCCTTTGGATTTGGGATTGAGCACATGCCTTTTCAGTAGTAGTTCAGGACAGGGAAATACTTAAATTTGGACCCGATGCAATGGAGGGTTAAATGACTTGCCCGACATGACATGGAACATCAGTGGGATTTGACCCTGCTTCCCTAGGACTCAGTCCGCTGCTCTATTAGGTGGCTACTCCTCGCCATGCAGCTCCTTTTCATTTCAAACGGTGCAGATACTTCAGAATAAATTTCCTACGGACCCATTTTATAAGAGTTTCTGACATAAAATATTCAACATTGTTTTGATATTATACAGTTCATAGTCTCTGTATCCAGTCTACATCCTTCCGATATTAGAAACATAGAAAAACGACGACAGAAAAAGACCACATGGCCTATCTAGTCTGTCCTTCCATATTAACAACCACAACAGTCCCCTTTTTTCCTTTAGAGATAGTCTGTACAGTAGCCATGGCTGGATCTCTACGGGGCCCTGTGCTGGTTTTGCAATGGTGGAGGTCCTGCTGCAGTTGTTCTCCTGGTATGTTCTACATAGGAGGCTGCTGGTGTCTTACATTTTTCTCTCTCTGTTTTCAATCACATGTCCTTCATTCCATCTGTGAGAGACAAAATTTCTCTTTCCCTCTTTTATGATTAGCTGTTTGTGGCACACACTCTATCAGTCTGTATCAGCTATGAAAATGCTAGCTCTGGAAAACATCTGTTTTGAACTGAAGGTAGAAAAATCACCATATTAGCAGCATGTGACCAGTCAGAATTCCAATTACTTATGCAATGCAAGTAAGAGGGAATCCCAATGCTTGTTTGTGAGCAGCAAGCCTCCCCCCCCAACCCAACACAACAGTATTACAGCAACATGGTAAAAATTTAAAACAATGCTTCTTTAGTGTTTATTTGTGATTTTTTCCTGCAGATCTGAACGAGCACGTTGCTGAGATGCCTGAGATATTAGTGCAGTCGATCACTGAGTAACTGTCCCACCAGGTGCCGGCATAACTAAAACTAAAAGCTTGAAGACTGCTGTTTCTCCACCACTGCTGGGGAACTCTCTGAGCTGCAGGAACAGGGAAAAGAAAAACACTGGAAAAGGACTGGTGCAGTTGTCTATCAATGGCACAAGTAGGCTATGGCATCCAAATCACCCACAAATACCAGTTTTCGTTAGACCCGGTGGGGCAGGCGTGCTGCTGCCGATCTCTCAACCACAAAAGTGTAGCTATACTAAAAAAGAAAAAAGAAAACCCTTAAAAAAACAACTTACGGGCTTAAATGTAAAACTGCAAATGATAAAAATTACTGTCAGCACTTTCCCTTCAGCAATGAATTTCCAACTGTAGTAGCCCACAATACAATATCTGACCAATAGGTGGTATGAAATAAGAACACAGTATCTTTAGTGACAGATGGCCCTTCAAGCTTGCAGCTCCTGTGACTATTAAGCATCTTTGCTCACCAGGATCTCTGATTACTGACCAGATCTCATTAGCCCGGAGAAGTTGAGGCGGTCCTAGTTTTATCCCATTGCAAGCATGGATCTGTAGGTTCAACATTCTTTAGAGAAATCAGCAGTGGGGAAGAATAACCAAGGGCAGGAGAAGAGAGACAATTCCACTATTTTAAATGGAATTTTACTATGCAGACTAACATTCTACGTATTATATAGTTAAGAAAATGCAATGCCCACAAAGAAAGCATAGTTACTCA
The DNA here is from genome assembly GCA_033557465.1 of Ichthyophis bannanicus. NCBI lineage: Eukaryota > Metazoa > Chordata > Amphibia > Gymnophiona > Ichthyophiidae > Ichthyophis > Ichthyophis bannanicus. The sequence continues at coordinate 57,263,440 of CM066051.1, read as the reverse complement.
CCTATAACAGGTGATCTCCAGGAACAGCAGGAATTTAGTCTTCACATATGGGTATCGTCGGTACCAATGGAGCCTGCGTGGGAACGCTCCCCAGCGTCCAATAGGAAAGCTTTTGGGAGCATCCCACAGAGCCTGCGTGCTGCCTTCCCGCCTTTCCCAACTGTCCCTCTCCAGTTGAATTTAAAGCTGAGACAAAAGAGAGAGAGAGAGATACAACTCCTAGGGGAGGTGGGTGGGTTGTGAAGACTAAATTCCTGCTGTTCCCAGAGATCACCTGTTACAGGTGAGTAACTATGCTATCTCCAGGAACAAGCAGGAATGTAGTCTTCACAAATGGGGACTCCCTAGCTGCAGATACCAGGGAGATGGCCCCAGAAATTTGTGTGCCATTGTGAAAGGGCTCCACTTCCCCCCATGGATCTCTGGCATCCTACCAGGGATGGTGGGTAGGAGTTGATTAAGTGTGGAATAGGTGTTGAAGAACAGCCTGACCAAACAAGGCATCCCGGCGTGAGTCCTTGTCTAAGCAGTAATGGGCTGTGAAGGTATGAACCGAAGCCCAAGTAGCTGCTCGACAGATGTCGTCGATAGACACAGAGTGAAGATGAGCCATTGAGGCTGCCATGGCTCTCACATTGTGAGCTGTGACATGGCCTTCAAGAGGAAGGTTCTTACTCTCATAGGCAAAAGATATACACTGTGCACTCCAGCTGGACAGTGTCCTTTTGGAGACTGGAAGTCCAAAATGACTAGGATCAAAAGCAACAAAGAGTTGAGAGGATTTTCTATGTTGCTGTGTCCTTTGCAAGTAAAAGGCCAAAGCTCTTTTACAGTCCAAAGTATGAGTGTTCCTTTCTGCATTGTATAAGGAGGATCCGCCACCAACGTTTGCAATTCACTGATGCGACGTGCTGATGTGATTGAAATGAAAAAGATAACTTTCCAGGAAAGAAATTTCAAAGAGGACTAGTGGCTAATGGTTCAAAGGGCGGTTTCATGAGCTGTCCAAGTACCAGATTCAAGTCCCATGCCACTGGTGGTGGCTTAATGGGAGGCTTTGTTAAAAGAAGGCCTCTCATAAATCTCGCTATGAGAAGATGAGAGGAAATAGGTTGTCCATTTAGAGGCTTGAAAGAAGCTGCAATAGCACTCAAATGGACTCTCACTGAATTAGTCTTAAGCCTGCATTTGATAAATGAAGAAGGTACTCCAGTAATTTATTTATTTATTTTATTTATTTATTTAATTGGATTTCTATACCGCCTTATCATGCAATCAAAGCGGTTTAACATACGAAAAACATAAAAAGCAAAAGTGAAAACAATCAGTGATAATAGGTACATAGTTTGATAAAAATATGACATAGTGTCTTGGAATAAGTTGCGCTATCTACATGGTGAGCTATACTATAATGTGAGCTATTATACAACAAATATATGACTAATTTTTCCAAAACATTAATTAATTCTTTACATGACCGTAGTATTCAATAAACAAGACCGTTTTCAGTTGTTTCCTAAAGTCATTGAGGTCTTGAGCTGCTCTTAAATCATAAGGTAGAGAGTTCCAGATGGTAGGTGCCGCAAAAGAGAATGCCCGCTCTGAGGTGACCTTACGTGTTTTTCTAACATCATTTGAAGTACTGACTCTGTTGGAAGACTCCCTTCTTCTTGGTCTGTTGCTGATTTCTGACTGAATGAGAGAAGTCAGGCTTTCTGCAGAACAGTGATGTTTGATCTTAAAAATATATATTATTGTTTTATATTTAATACGAGATGCTATGGTAGCCAATGAAGCTCTTTCAAAATGGGAGTTATATGATTTCAGAGGTATCGCAAGAGGGTTAAGACCCTTCTGCAAGCACAATATGGTAAACCTTTTCCACTTAAATGCATAAGAGCATCTTGTGGAAGGTTTCCTGGAAGCATGAAGGATATCCTTTACCTGCTGGGAAAGGTTAAGACCGTGAAGTTCTAGGCTTTCAGCAACCAGGCCCTGAGATGCAGAGACTGGGGATTGGGATGCCAGAGCATCCTGTCCTCTTGAGAAAGGAGAGCTGGAGCAGATCCTAACTCCAGAGGCGGAGCTTGAGAGAGATATAGGAGCAGAGGGTACCACATTTGTTGTGGCCAACGTGGAGCTATGAGGATCATATGACCTCTGTCTCTCTGAAGCTTGAACAGAGTTTTGGGAATTAGGGGAATGGGTGGAAAGGCATACAGGAAGTCCTGACCCCAATGGAGGAGGAAAGCATCCCTGGCCTGAAAACCCCAAGCCGGAATTCTGGAACAGAACTGGGGAAGTTTGGCATTCAGCGGACTTGCAAAGAGATCTATGTCCGGGGTTCCCCAAATTTGAAACGTTTTGGCCACCTGGTCTGCATGGAGAGACCATTCATGTGGAAGCAGAACTCAACTGAGTCTGAGTCTGTCTGCCCAAGAGTTTTGAATGCCTGGAAGATACACCGCAAGGAGATGAATCTGATGCTCTCTGGTGAGGGCCCATAGTTGCAAAGCTTCGTTGCAGAGCGACAGAGAGCCTGTTCTGCCCTGCTTGTTCACATAGAACATGGCTACTTGATTGTCCGTTTGAACTAGGACTGTCTTGTAGCTGAGCTGGGTGTGAAATACTCGAAGAGCAAGGAAGATTGCTCTGAGCTCCAGGAGACTGATTTGGAGATAGGCTTCTTGTGGAGTCCAGGTACCCTGGGTCAAGAGGCCTTGCAAGTGGGCTCCCCAACCCACCTGTGAAGCATCTGTTGTTAGAGTGGCTTGGAGTTGTGTGACTGCCACCATTGGAGGGACAAAATAAGGCGATCTGAGTTTGCTATTTTGTCTGACAGGCAACCTGACGCATGAGTCCCCTGAGTGGATAGGGTCCACTGGGCTGCCCTCATATTGATCAACAAACAAACAAATACCATACCCGGTAATCAAAACCTATAAAAACCTTTACCGAGACAAACTAAACCTAGAGTGAAGCAAGCTAATTTTTGTCGGAGCAGCTACCACAGAGAGGGGAAAGGAACCACCCCAATCCGCTGCAGCCAGTCCATTTTAATTATTATAGAAAATAACGTATGAAAAGTGTTTAAAATTTACACTTATCTGATTTAGATGGTGAATTCCAACACCATATCCTTTGTAGAAAAGCAGGCAAAAAAGACTAGTATGACAGCCACAGGAACGACGTGTCACGTTTCGGGGTCAAAAAGTAGAGCCCCTGCATCAGGTCCCAGCCTTGTCTAGCCAAAAAAGCTGGGACCTGATGCAGGGGCTCTACTTTTTGACCCCGAAACGTGACACGTCGTTCCTGTGGCTGTCATACTAGTCTTTTTTTGCCTGCTTTTCTACAAAGGATATGGTGTTGGAATTCACCATCTAAATCAGATAAGTGTAAATTTTAAACACTTTTCATACGTTATTTTCTATAATAATTAAAATGGACTGGCTGCAGCGGATTGGGGTGGTTCCTTTCCCCTCTCTGTGGTAGCTGCCCTCATATGGAGGCAAGCATAAGGAACCACATGCACAGTGGATGCGATGTGGCCTAGCAACTGTAACATTTCCCGAGCAGTGAGGTGAGGTTTTAGCACTGCTTGGGAATCTAACTGCACAATGCAAAGGCAGCGGAGCTGTGGAAGGTAGGCCCTTGTTTGTCTGGTATCCAGAAGAGCTCCTATACACTCTAGGGATTGAGTGGGAGCAAGGTTGGACTTTGGGAAGTTTATGACAAGTCCCAAATACTGAAGCATGCGCATTGTGCGAGACAGAGCAACCCTGGCCTCTGGCTCTGAAGGGGCTTGAATGAGCCAGTCGTCTAAGTAAGGGAAGACGAATATTCCCAGGGTGCGGAGAAATGCTGCTACCACAGCCATGCATTTTGTGAACACCCTTGGTGCAGAGGCCAGGCCAAAAGGAAGAACCCTGTATTGGTAGTGCTTCCCTTGAAACAGGAATCGAAGGAACGTTCGGTGAGTTGGATGGATGAGAACATGAGTGTACGCATCCTTGAGATCTAGAGAACAAAGCCAATCCTGACTCTGAAGGCATGGCAGCAGAGTTCCTAGAGAAATCATTTTGAACTTCTCTCTGAACAGGAATTTGTTCAATTCTCTGAGGTCTAGAATGGTTCTGTGTCCTCCTGTTTTCTTTGGAATAAGGAAATAGGGGGAGTAAAACCTTGTACCCTGTTGGGGAATGAGTACCTCTTCTATTGCCCCTTGAGCAAGAAGCATAGTGACTTCTTGACCTAACTGGTCGTTGAGAGAGGTCTGAGAATTGAACTGTCTTACTATTGTAGGAGGGGGCATGCTGAGGAAATGAAGCTTGTACCCCCTTGCTTACAATAGACAGAGTTCAATTTTATGCTGTTATCTGACCCCATCTGAGGGCAAAATGACATAACCTTCCTGGGATGGTGGAGGGTTCTGGGCCGTTCAGGGCCAGGAAGACAAAGTTCTCTAGACAGGAGTCAAAGCCCCTGTGGAGGCTGAGTCTGCTGAGTCGATTGAGGCTTAGCTGCTTTTGGTTTCCTTTGTTGCCTAGATTGTTGGTGCTGTCCCTTTTGGGCAGACAGACCTAAACAATGACCCTGCTGGGTATAGGAGAGTAAGATAATCCTGCCTTTTATCATCAGGAAGGAGAGGGCTCATAATCTCTAAGTCTCCTGTGACCTCCTTAAGGAACATTCCCATATACAAGGTACAGGAACTGATCCTAGCATAAAGCATGGAAGCCTGGAAGGATCGACGTCCAAAGGCGTCAAGAGTCCTACACTCACGTCCTGGAGGATTAGATGCATGCCTTTTTGCATTCTTTATCCGTCTCATGGCTGATTCCACCACTATGGAATGGTGTGGTAATTGAGTCGTCTGAAACCCAGGACAAGGAGGAACTCGCTACATGGTGTTGAGTCTTCGAGAGTGAGGAGATGTGGTCAGAGGAGTTTCCCACATCCTTAACATAAGATCATGCAAGATCTTATGAATAGGTAAGGTAGCTGCCTCCCTGGGAGCTTTAGGGTATTGTAGGATTTATAATTCCTTTGCCCTAGGCTCTTTTTCAGGAGCCACTGTGATGGAAAGACCTCGGGCCACATCTCGGATAAAATCCTGAAAGGACATATCCTCTGGTGGAGACATCCTACCCTGAGGAGAAGAGGAATCCTCAGGAAGAAGTACTCTGGTATCGGCAGAGCTTTCAGAGTCTTCAGACTCATCCGAGGATTTGAAGTAATTCCGATCTGGGTGATCGTGCAAGGCACTGTACCAGTACTGATCGAAGTCAGCATCGGAGTGGTCCAGTATCGACTTGTCGATGGTGGATAGAGACGCATGACTCGGTCCCGGTAGAATACCTGCTGATTTCACCGGAGTCTGTGCCGGTACCAGTTGAATTGTCTGAAGCGATTTCAGGGGCATTGAGGCCGTGAGAAAAGCCACCAGACTGCGTTCAATAGCCAAGAATCTCTGGTCTATCGACGCTGCCGATGCTTGGGTATCGATGCCGGATGAAGCGGCCGGAACCCCAGAGCATGGCACCAGTAGTTCTGCCGAGGTTGAAGCCTCGAGAACATCCTGGAGCCCCGTTAGTGCTTTGGAAGCCGAAGCCTCCCGCCGGGCAATTTTGATGGTGAAAGTCCCTCAAGGGCAACACCAGAGGCATCTCGATGTTTAGAAGGAGATCTACCCTTTGAGGACCGGCTAGATTTATGTTTAGTTACCTGAGATCCATGGGAGGAAGATGAAGCCCTGGAAGACGTCGATGCCACGGAGGCTGCATCGGAGGGAAAAAGGGTGCTAAGTTTAGCAGCTCGGTTTTGCTGGCCCCTTTTCGACATCATCCCACAGGCAACACACTCTTAAATAGAGTGGTCAGGACCTAAACATTTGAGGCACCACTCATGGGTGTCGGTGACGGAGATGGTACCGCAACACTTAGAACACTTTTTAAAACCCGAAGCGGGTTTTTCCATTTTGAAGGAAAACATTGGGCCTAGTGCCCAAAATGGCACGTGGTACCTGAAAAGAAAATTACTGGAGAAAGACTCCAGAAACAAAGGTTTTGGGGGGGGGTTCCTGAAAAAAGAAAAGAAGAAACGGCGGTACCGGTATAGCTTCGAGGGAAGGCAGACGCGACCACAAAAAAGAAGAATAAGAAGGGAAATTTTCTGCAGTGACAGGATGTGCTACCTGTCAGTTCTGTGGAAAACGAAGAACTGGAGAGGGAAAGTTGGGAAAGGCAGCATGCAGGCACTGTGGGATGCTCCCAAAAGCTTTCCTATTGGACGCTGGGGAGCGTTCCCACGCAGCCTCCGTCGGTATCAACGATACCCATATGTGAAGACTACATTCCTGCTTGTTCCTGGAGATTATTCGGTCTCTATGTTCCACCAGCATTACAGTAATCTGGATATGTCCCTTTTCTATCCATTGGCAAGGATAGGTGAAATTACTGCGTACCTCATTCTCAATGTCTGTGAGAGATTTGATATGCAGGTCTGCAAAAGAGGATGACAGTACCTAAAGAAAATCATGGCAGAATTATAGTAAACTTTTGCTATCATGGATGACGCTGAGAAAAAAGCCAGATACAGAGAACATTCCTTCCTGCAGAAACCCCCTCCCTTCTTTTGCTCTGTATCTTAGTACAGGATGCCACTGTAGGTTTACAGAATCTCACTAGGGGGTATATTTACTAAACCGCACCACTTCATAGGGTTTAGTGTGCAGTTTGGGTGCTGCGCTAAAATGTAGTGCAGGTCCTAGTGCCAAATATTCTGCACTACTATCGTAGTGTGTGTCAGAGCAGGGACTGGGCAGGCCAGGGTGAAATACAGGAGTTGCCAGCACACTGTGGCAACCTGCGTGCCAGCTTCCACAGTGCCACATCCTGAGCCCGTGATAACTGCAGATGGACAGAAGCATCCCCTCCTGAAATGAGTGCTGATACTGTTCTAGTAACACAGCCCACACACACACACAACCAACGTGGAGCTTAGTAAACATGCTCTATGAGAGCTACTGTCCTTTCGAGATTTTTTTTTTTAAGTGACATTAAGTCAATGCTGACTCCTGGCGACCCAGCAGCCCCTGAGTTTTCTTGGCAATGTATCACCGGAAATAGATTGCCAGGCCTTTTCTTCTGAGGCAATGGAGGGTAAAGTGACTTGCTCAAGGTCACAAGGTGTGCCAGTGGGAATTGTACCCAGATCTTTTGGGTACTAGGCTGTTGCTCTAACCATTAGGCTACTCCTCCACTTCTTGGACATATTTATTTATTTGATAATGTTATGTATGACCTTCCCAGCCTGGTTTACAATGCCCAAAGCAAGCATATTAATAAAAGAATCTCCAACAAATCAACCAATAACATAAAAAATACAATTATAGATAGTGGAGAGGTTGTTTTATTGTTTGCTTTCATCTTCCAACAGTCATAAATTTATCATTGTTTTCCGTAACAGAGCGTCAAGAATATATTTTGAATTTGGGTATGTCCTTTGTACTCATGGTGGTATATAAAGTGTTTGATCTGCAGGTGGCCCTATATGGCTTTTTCTGCAAATGAGTGATTAAGCTGTATGTCACTCAACATACACTGAATCAAGATTTGTCAATATAGTCTGTCTCCCCTCCAAGTAGGTTCCAACTGCTCCGTTAGACCCTACGACTGCCACTTTTCAGAGATTGGTCCTACAAGATGTTAAATAAATCGAACGTACTATTATTCCTTTGAGATGGAACATGAGTCATCAAAACTACCAGAATGTTAAGGACAGGATTACTGACTCAATGATTGTTATATGTAGGGCAGACAAAGGTGGTGCAATTGTCGTCCAATTAAATATCAATATGATCTTGAAATCTTATGGCAATTGGGAGATCAGAAATATAATGAATGCCTCTCAGGGGATCCTACAGCCAAAATACAGAGGCAGGTTGAAGATCTAATTAATCATGGATACTCCCAGGAGTATTTAACGCAGAAAGAGCTTAAATTTCTGATTAACAAATATCCTCTGATTCTGTTTTTTTACACCATGCCCAAGATACAGAAATGATTAATTAATCCCCCAGGGTTGACCTATAGTGGCTGGCAATAAAGAGAAATTAGACTTACCTGCTAATTGTTGTTCCTTGAGGAACTCCAGTTCAGTCCTCCACCGCTGGGTAGTGTACCTCCTCCTGCAGCTTGGAGACTGGGCATGTCAAAACTGTGACATCACTGGTACTATGCTGCTGGATTCCCCCATCAGCCCCAGTGAACTATTGACAAAGCAGACTCAAAGGAGCAACAAATAAGTAGCTATAGCATTAAATTTAACTTTTAACAATTAACTATACCCCCAAAAACAAGGGGAGATCTCTCTTTCTCTTCCCTCCAAGAAAAAACTAGGATAGAGAAACGAGAGTAAAATAATCACAGTGACGTTGAATCTTTGTAAAGTTCTTATCTTATCATGATGGAGAAATCCCCCCCTCAGAGAGAATCTCTCTGAACTAACCATCCTCGGGCGGGAGTCAGGACTGAACTGGAGTTCTTCAAGGAACAACAATTAGCAGGTAAGTCTAATTTCTCTTTCCTTATTGGTCCTCCACCACTGGGATGTAACAGAGCAGTACTCACTGGGAGGGACCTGTCCACTCGGATCACAACACCGCCAACCCGAAACAAGCATCATTAGCCGCCTGACCATCCAGGCGATAGTGCTTACTTAAAGTATGGAGCGAAGACCAAAGTGGCCGCTCTGCAAATTTCCACTGGCGGAACCAAACTATGTTCCGCCCAAGAGGTCGCTTGTGCTCTAGTAGAGTGAGTCCATAATCCCACAGGCACCTGATGACCCTGCAAGATATATGCTGACGCTATTGCCTCTCGGACACATCTAGAAATTGAAGCTTTGGCTGCCGCTTCTCCCTTATGGGGCCCTCCAAAAAGAACAAATAGCCGATCCAATTTACGGAAGGTTTCGGAGACTCTTAAATATTGACGTAGAACTCTCTTTATGTCCAACCTACGAAGACTACGGTCCGATGCGTTCTCCTCAATTGTGCCCAATACTGGTAACGTCACTGATTGATTCAAATGAAAAGGCGAAACCACCTTGGGCAAAAAGGACGGGACTGGACGAAGTACCATCTTTTCCCAGGAAAATGATAAGAACGGCTCTCGACAAGACAAAGCCCGCAACTCCGACACACGGCATGCCGAACAAATGGTCACTAAAAACACAGTTTTTAAAGTCAAATCTTTGATCGAAGCTTGTAGCAACGGCTCAAATGGCTCTCTAGTCAAGGCCCCCAGAACTAAGTTAAGATCCCATGGAGGAACCACAACCCTGCGTGAAGGCCGAAGTCGAGATACCGCTATTAGGAATTGGACCATGTCGACATGGGAGCCCAGGGTCACCCCCTGGACCTTACCCCTATAGCAAGATAGAGATGCCAGCTGGACTTGCAAAGAACTGGCTGCCAACCCTTTATCAAAACCATCTTGTAAGAAACTTAATACGGTTGAAACGGAGACATTGCGGCAGCACAGACCTTCCGCTGAGAGCACCAGTCCTCAAAAATCCGCCAAATATGCACATATGCCAGGGATGTGGACTTCTTCCTGGCCCGAAGCAGGGTTGCAATAACCACTCCAGAATAGCCTTTTCTTCTTAACCTCGCCCTTTCAATGGCCAAGCCGTAAGCGAGAACCGATCCACCTGAGGAATCTGCAGTGGACCCTGCATCAGCAGATTCACCGTTGCCGGCAAATGCCAAGGGTCCCCATCGAGAAGACGAACTAGTTCGGCATACCACGGACGTCTTGGCCAATCCGGAGTCACCAACATTGCTCTTCCCCGATGTGCTTCAATGTGCTGAATTACTCTTCCTATCAGCGCCCATGGGGGAAAGATGTAAAGTAGCCCGGGCGATGGCCATGGTTGTAACAGGGCATCGATCCCTTCCGACATCCTTTCCTGTCTTCTGCTGTAGAAATGACTCGTCTTGGCTGACCGAAATGTGGCCATGAGATCCATGTTTGGAGGACCCCTCCTGAGGACTATCTGGTCGAATACTTCCGGATGAAGCTCCAATTCTCACATTGTCTGTTCCCGCTATGTGGGCCGCCAAGATCGCCTGTAGTCTGGACTCCACCGAGACAAACAGAGCTTCTGTTTCCTCTTCCATGGCCACGCTTCCCGTGCCGCCTTGTCGATTGAGGTAAGCCACCGTCGCGGCGTTGTCAGACTGTACACGCATTGCTCGACCTTTCACCGCGGCTTCGAACGCCTGAAGCGCTAGAACTACCGCCTTCAGCTCTAGATGATTGATTGACCACTGAACCTCCTGGTCGTTCCAAGTCCCCCGCGTGAATAGCTCCCCGCAATGAGCTCCCCAACCTGTGAGACTCACATCTGTTAACACCGGGAGCCACTGCGGTTGCTCCAGTGGCATCCCCGCCACCAGGTTTCCTGGGCAAGGCCACCACCGAAGGGACTGCCTGACCCGTAAAGGGCAGGGGTGATGTTTGTTTAGTGAATCATTTTGGTGTGACCAACGGCAAAGCAACGACTTCTGTATGGACGCATGTGCACTCTGGCCCATGGCACTACCTCCAGGGTCGCCGCCATCGTGCCTAGCACATGAAGATAGTCCCAAGCTGATGGAGTCGGCGTTGAGACAAACTTGCACACCAGGCACCGAAGTGCCTGAGCACGTCGATCCGGTAGAAACACTGCTCCCACGCGAGTGTCGAAGCATACCCCCTAAATATTTTAAAACCTGCGACGGGACCAAACAGCTCTTGGCCGCATTGACTACCCAACTGAGACTTTGAAGGAAGTCACTGCTCTGCTTGTAACCTGTACGCTCTCGGCCTTGGACTTTGCTCGAATCAGCCAATTGTCGAGGTAAGGGTGAACTAAGATTCCTTCTTTTCGCAGCGCCACCACCACCATAACCTTGGTGAAGGTGCGCGGCGCCGGCGCCAAGCCAAAGGGCAAGGCCTGGAACTGAAACTGCCCCCACGGAAGGGTGAACCTTAGAAACTTCTGATGAGCAGCTCGGATAGGAATGTGCAGGTACGCCTCGGTAAGGTCGAGAGAAGTCAAGAATTCTCCCTGTCGAACTGCCACTATTACCGATCGCAACTTTTCCTTACGAAAGTGAGGCACTCAAAGGTAGCGATTTACTCCCTTGAGGTCCAGAATAGGACAAAGGGACCCGTCCTTTTTTGGCACGATGAAATAAATGGAGTAACGACCAACGCCGTAATGCTCTTGTGGCACTGACACCACTGCCCCCAGCTGCAAGAGATGATCTAAAGTCTGTCGAACCGCAATCGTTTTCTGCTGCCCCCTGCAAGGGAAGAGGACAAACGAATCCAGTACCGGATGAGCAAATTCAAGAGCATAACCTTTGCATATGACTTCCAATTCCCATTAATTGGACGTGATCTGGACCCAGGCAGAGAGATACTCCCGAAGTCTTCCTCCTATCTGTTGAATCTCTACCCCGGCCCACCTCGCTTCATTGTGTCTTTCGGCCCACTGCGGATGAGGAAGCTGTGAATCCTCTGTCCACTTCTCGAAAACCACAAAACCCCTGCGCTCTGGAAGCAAATCTTCCTCTCTGGAAACCTCCTAAGCGAGAGGAACGAAATCGCCTGAAGTCTCTAAACTGACCACGTGAAGAAGGCATAGGACCCCGCTGCTTAGGTTTATCCTCTGGCAGCCGTCCGTCTTTGGACTCTCCCAAATCCTTAACTAACTTGTCAAGGTCCTCACCAAACAACAGCTTCCCTTTGAACGGAAGCTTACTGAGACGAGATCTGCTCGCTCTGAATTCATTGTGACCAGCGTAGGCAGGCTCTCGCCACCCACGCCCCACAAATAGCTGCCTGAATGGACAGTGCATTGACCTCAAAGACCTGCTTTAACAAGGTATCCAACTTCCTGTCTTGCGTATCCTTGAGCGCCGCTCTTCCCTCTTCAGGGATAATAATCTTCGTCACTGCCGAGACGGCGGCATCCACTCTGGGAGACTTGAACAACTCACGATCCTGGTCCACCAGTGGATACAGCCGACCCATAACTCTGGACCCTTTTAGCGCTGCCTCTGGCATGTTCCACTCTTCTTGTATCATCTCCCGAACTACTCTATGCACCGGAAAGGCCCTCGGAGTTTTCCGAAACACTTGCAGCAAAGGATCCTCCAGAGTTGCATCCTCCGATGGTCCCGGCGAGGGCATATTAAGAGCTTTTAGTGTCTCCAAAATGAGTGCCGGCAACTCATCTCTCCGAAACATTCGGACCACTCTAGCCTGGTCCTCCTTGTCCGTGATCTCTCCTTCTTCTAACTCGTCGTCCACATCAAACTCGGGATCCCCTTCGTCGGAGTGCAGTCCCTCCGAGAATACCGACGGTTCCTTCTGGTCCATTTCCATCCTGGCTCTTTTTGCGCTAACTGCTGACTTCAAACTCAACGGAGTCCCAGGTCTCTTGTCCCCCAGTACTCCGCCTATAGCACTTGTTGCTTGCCCCTTCTGCTGGCCTCCCAATGCCTGCTGAATAAGCAAAACAACTTCCTGTGAAAAGATTGCTGCGAGGCCCCCTGGCCATGACACCTGCGAGGCTGGGAGATCAGGCGCGGATGACGGCCCCGCTACTGGCTCTGGTAGCGGAAAATCCAGCGAGACTGGGTCCTGTCGCGCTACTGGAGCACCTTGACCCTCAGCTGTGTCTTCCAAGGAGCTTTCCATAGTGGCTGCGTCTTGTACACAGCCCCTACAGACTCCTGTGCCCGACAATGGGCCCCTTTTTGATCCGTAGAGTAGGCACTGCGGCTTAGAGGGCATTTCTTTGTTGTGTTGCAATTCCTTGAAACTGCTTCCTTCAGCAATTGTTGTATTAGATTGTAAACTCGGATGAGTATTAGATTGTAAGCTCGGATGAGCATGACTCTGACGAGCAGGGACTGTCTATTATATGTGTATCTTTTATATGCATGTCATACCTGTACAGCGCTGCGTGCTCGGCGCTATATAAGTGCTAAATAGTAGTAGTAGTAGTAGTAGCAACTCACTCTAGGAACCTAAAACTAACACTGTCCCATCCAGTCAGGGCACACTGCCCGTCTCCTGTTTAAAAATCTTTTTTTTTTTTTTTAACGCACATATAAGCAGCAGCTCCGTGCTCCTAGCTGGAAACTGCCCCCGAAAATAAAAAAACGAGGCTTCCCGATGAAAATAACATGCTCTGAAGGCCCCTGAAAAGAACTGCGGTTTCCCGTGCTGCAGCCACGCGGCTAGGCCCGCTGCTCCATCTTTCGCTTTCCAACCGACTCACTGCAATGCAAAGCCGCTCCCCCTTACCTTATTTATCATTTATTTATTTATCATATTTCTATACCGCGCTCTTTAAAATCAGCGCGGTTTACATTTAACAACCAATTGCACAAAGCAGTGGAGCATGCAGTGTACATTACATATAACAAGTTTTACAACTTGGGTTAAACGGGGGTAACTATATACACTATGTACAACTACTCTGTTCTTTTACGTAGCACATGAACACTCACTGAAACTATTCACATATTTATATACAGGTTTTGGCAGTCGCGTTCAGAGTGTGGGCATGTTGTCATGCCCTGGGTGTATCGGTGGTGTCCTTGGTGTTGGTGGGGGGGGGGGGGGTAAGCTTGGTTGTGTTGTTCCAATGGGCAGGGATTAATTCAGGAGGAACAAATGGTGCTTCAGCACCTTCCGAAATTGGGTGAGATCGGGTATTGCTCGGATGGAGGTAGGGAGGGCATTCCAGAGCACAGGTGCGTAGAATCTGAATGCTCTGTTCCTTGCTGCCTGGGAGCATTTAGTTATTTCTCTAGGTATTACAAGGGTGTTTATAGCGAATGACCTTCTGGCCCTGTTTGCAGGTACAGGGAGGATAATGTCTGTTAGAGAGGAGGAGGATAGGTTGTTGATGGCTTTGAAAGTCATTAGTAAGACTTTGAAAGTGAGTCTACAGTGGATCGGCAACCAGTGGAGGTGTTTCAAGACCAGGGTGATGTGGTCCCTTCTGGAAGCTCCATGAAGGACTCAGGTGGCTATGTTCATGGCCAGCTGGGGGGGTTTAGGGTGTTCTTGAGGAGTCCCTGTAGGATGGCATTGGCATAATCAAGGTTCGGGGTTACCAGTGCTTGAAAGATTGTCTGGAAATCAGCGGGTTCCAATAGGGGTCGCAGGTGGCGGATGGTTCGTATCTTATTATAGATTGCTCTGACTGTATTGCTTATATGTGCCCTCATGTCCAGATGTTGGTCGAGGGTGATCCCCAGGTAGCGGATGGTGGGCTTGGTCAAGAGCTCCACATCTCTTACTCTTATTGATGTTGGGGGGATGAAGGAGTAGTTCTTTGTGATGAAGAGGACATCGGTTTTCTTGAAATTAATTTTTAGGTTCTGTGTGAGGAGCCAATCTGTGACAGCCTCGAAGCATTTTGTCAGGGTCGAGAAATCAGGTTGGTTGATTGAGAATGGAGCGAAGAGTAGCACACCGTCGGCGTACACTAGGCAGAAGACCTTGAAGGACCAGATGATTGCGCAAATGGGTTGCATGTATATGTTGAAGAGGAGGGCTGAGAGTGATGATCCTTGGGGGGACCCCTTGCGTTTGTTCAAACAGCTTGGAGGCTCCTGCTCCACTATTTGGGCACCTTGTTCTTCTCAGGCCAATGCCTGCTCTGATTTCACCCGTTCCACTCGTGGTCAGCGTCGGGAGGATAACGGAGGGTGAGGGCAAGCAAGAAACCGCGATCCACTGTCTCTGCTGGTCCCAGAGCTCTCCACAGCGCTAGCAGGCAAAACGTCTGCGTGCGCTGAGTGCCCCGAGCTCCGGTTCCTTACCCTTGTAAGTAGGAAGGGAAGCCGGAGCCCTGCTGTCTCTGCAACCTTTTCCTCTCTGTAAATTACCACCAGTGAGGATGAAGGGAGGGGGGGGAAGAGAAGACCTCAGTACTCTTTTTTAAAGGTACAAACCCCCTTTAAGCCAATCCTTCTGTAAGTCTTCTCTTTTTCTTCCTAAGCCTCTTCACCTTAGATAGTAATTTGGGAATTTTAGTATAACTCTTCTTAATTGTCTCTCTAATGATCTTGTACCTCCAGGTCCACTGATCCTCCAACTGCTTGGAGACTGAGGTAACTGGAAGGAGGCGGTGGATCCTCGGATGATATACCAGTGTCATCACAAAAGGATGATGTTTCTCAGTCTCCAAGCTGCTGGAGGAGGAGCACAACCCAGAGGTTCGGGACTAGACTGGAGGGACGATAAGGAACAGTAAATTAAATTAAAATAAATTGAATAGGGAAGAAATTAAAAGAATCCTAAAAATTAACTAAACTACGATGCTCCTTATCTGTCCCTCAACTGAGCCCAGCACCTAGGCTCACTACGTCCTCCTGCTGCATGGAGACTGGACACACTGGGGCTGATGGGGGAGTCCAGAGTGATGTCACAGTTTTGACATGCCCAGTCTCCAAGCTGCAGGAGGAGGTACACTACCCAGTGGTGGAATGAACTGGAGGACCGATAAGGAACTCCATGTTGGAGCCACTCTATTTTTGTGGATCAAATTTAAAATCCTTTGGCCAAGCAGACTGGTGCATGTTTAAAGGATACTACTCATATGCTTAATATTCTTTCTGAAATATCTGATTTAAATGACAAACTTTGGTTGGTCACTTATGACACTGTATCGTAGTACATGAATATAGATCAGAAAGAAGCTTTAAGTGTCATTTCCCAGCTTGATTGGCATGATGTTTTACCTTCAAGGCTACCTAAGGAATTTGTAATGGATCTTCTACAGTTGGTCTTATGTCAGAATTACTTCTGTTTCAATGGAATTTTTTTATCATCAGAAATATGATGTAGCCATGGGGGCCAGTGTTGCTCATCCTGTGGCGGCATTTCAGAATGAGTACCTATATAATTCTACATGGATGGCACATGTTCGTCTTTGGAGAAGATATCGGAATGATGTCTTTTTGCCTGTGCCAGAGGGATCAGGCCTCCCTACAGGGCTGGCTGAATACTAGGAAAATCAATTTGCAATTTCAATGTACATTTCATCAGCAACAAATCTCCCTTCTAGATATCTCCATTATTCAGCATGATACTTGCTTGATAACCTTATATCAAAAACCTGTTACACGTAATAACTTATTGAGGTTGTCGAGCCATCATCCTGCAAGGTTTAAAATAGGTTTACTGGTAAGCCAATTTTTGTGAATCCGAAGAATTTGTACGCTAAAAGATTATGTATATCAGGCTAAAAAGTTGTTTCAGAAATATTTAGAGTGTAGTTATCCTTATGGGATACACTAAAAAAAAAAAAAAAAGCTTACTTGCATGGCCTGTATGTATGCGCAACGAGAGCTCTTATGGCAACCTAAAAATTCTGGCGGCGCAGATACAGAAGATGCATTAGTTTGTGTGCTGCCATTTTCTATATGAGCTTCTCAAGTGGCTGTCTAGTGCCATATTGTATAAACATTGGCTAATACTGCAGTTACACTGCCAAGAAAACCCAGGAGCTTCTGGGTCGCCAGAAGTCAGCATTGACTCAAAAAGGCACATTACATTGCATTGCAATACTGCAGTTACAATCTTTTTTTTTCTGATTGACCAATTGCACCTAACGAAAAGGAAAAAATGTAGCCAATTATGTAAGCTGTTCAGTAATTTGGGAAGTGAATTAAGCTGACTTGTCAAACTACAATTGTAATTTATATTTTAATTTGTCCTTGTCAGAAAATATAAGTAGAATGTACTAAACAAACTATGATACAACATTTTAGGGGAACATCATTCTCGTAACACCACCAAAAGTAAGGCAGCCTTATAGTAGAATATTGTATTCAGTATGGACACTCTTTTGGTCAATTACAATGGAGAGTGATTAATTATGTCCCCTCTTCGTGGCAGGGGTAGGAGGGGGGGAAATCGGGATGCATGCCTTAATTATAGGAAACAACTTTGGATATTTACATTGGATATAGTTCATTCAATGGGACTTAATCAACAGACAGACTGGCATACCTTGATATGAAGTTGTTTTATGGTACCTCCCCTTTTAAGGATTTAAAAGAGGGTGGAGTTAAAATACTTAAAAGATGCTGCGGCCACCTTTTCCTTAGAAGCCTGAAAGCTCTTACTTGAGATGGATGCACCCATAATATGTTGAATTTTCCTATTTACAGTGGAGTGCGCTGATAGTAAAGCCTTGGAGAAGGAGAATTGTGGAAAAAGATCTACTAAAGAGATGAGTATTATCGATATTACCCTGGAGTCTAATAGTTTACAGGTTCAAAACGTGACAGTCGTGTTGGTACTGTACATGGATATTTTAGAGGGCATTTACATGCATGATCACTTTGAATATGAGTTAAGTACTGGAAGGATGTGAGGGTTTCAGGGCCACTGGGCCACCAGGATTATTTCTAGCTGGGCGGGAGGGGGAGGGGGAAAAATATCGGATCTCTGTGCCACCAAGGATTTACTTTCTGTTGGGGGCATTGGCCCCCCTGACAGCATTTTGATGGCTTTGCGGGCTTTCTCCGATGCCTACATCATCTGAGGGGAAGTTTGACACTTCACCTCAGATGATCCAAGTATTGGGGAAAGCCCCCAATACCATCAGAATACTGCCAGGGCGCATATCCAAGTTAGCCATGCGGTCCCCTGCTTTTCTGGGAGAGAATGCCAAACCTGTGCCAACTTCTGTGCGCATGTGTTCGGCTTGCTCTCCCCGGTTCAACGCTGCCATTTGCGGCAGAGTTTAACGCATGGCTAATTTGCATATATGCCCCTTTCCGCATGCCAGCACAGACGTCGGACACTATCAGTGCACTGCAAAGAGGCATACAGAGTTGATAGCGTGCGACTTCAGAGCCAGCTTTCTGCATCAACTCCCTAGTTCTTAATCTATGCTTTGTTATGCTACTGCAGAAGATGTCCTTGTTTGCAATACATACATTTGCTGTAGTAGTCTTGCATTCATACTTTGGAAGCAATGTGAAGGGCACGCCATCCATAGCTAGAGAGAGGAAAAGCAATCTCAGATTAGGCACGCATTCATTTGGCTTGGTTTTTGCAAAATCGCCTTGTGCTTTCATTTCTACCAAACACCTCTGTCTGATTTCAAACACTACATGGGAATAAATCATAACAGTAACAATTTTCAAGAGTATTTCTGTGCAGAGACAACCTTTTTGAAACTGCAGACTACTACTGAACAGGTGGGAGCTAAATCCATATAAATAAAATATATGCATATAAACATCTTCAGATTGTGCCACTACGTGCATACGTTAACGTGTGCACAGTAGAGGTATTCCCGTAGATGGAGCTGGGGCGGAGAGGCAAGCCAATGCAGACTTTTACAACTTCAAAGGTAGGCCATCAAGGGACAATTTGTGGACACACTTTTCCAAAGTTGATTTTCAAAGGGAAGTCCTGGCAAAGAATATGGGTAAAAAGTACCTGCAGATTTCACACTTATGTGCAAAGTTTGAAAGTGGTCTTGAATGTGTATTATGATCTAGAATCGGGCACAGATCCAGGATATATTTTTTTATTAGGAATAATAGTATACAAATATACACAATATCTGGACCCAATATCTTCCTACAAATTCTTTATACTTCCAACTCAATTAGAAGTGTGGCAGGAATCTAGTATCATCATTCATAACACCTTCGGCTATTTTACTGCTATTTTATATCCCTCTTCTTCACGAAGGCTAGCTATCACAGAGACAATTCACCAGGGATCATGCACCATGCCTCTCTCTAAAATATATAATTATGGGTTCCCAAATCTCGCAGCAAGGTGTTACCACTAAGTGACAGTAATGGATGCCCCCTCATGAGGTCTTATAAAGGATGTCTTCACAACACATCCAACTGCTGCCATCCAGGGAGCTAGAAAACACAGTAGTGGGGATCCAAGCCAAGTCCTTTGAATACATCCAAGCCAGTTTCTCTGCATACATACAAGTTCTGAGGAAAATTTGTGAACTCTAAACAATTGGGACGGAAGGACTGGGGTTTCTAGTCCCACAGGTGCTCCTTGTGGTCTTGGGCATGCCACTTAACCCTCCATTGCCCATGTTCCCTGTAAGTATTAGTGTATGTGTCTCATATCCCCTCGTGTTAAATGTATCCCCCAATTGTGTTGTGACCACTTTGATTGAAGGATAAGGTGGTATAGAAAACTGTCTAAATAAATAAAATAAATGATACTGGATTCTCTACAGAGAGGGCTATTCAGGCAATTGGTAACAGAACCCACACGTGAAGGGGCCATACTGGACTTGGTGCTTACCAATGGTGAAAGTGTTTCTGATGTTATAGTGGGAGATCACTTTGCATCAAGGGGTCACCAGATGGTGTGGTGCAGTATTAGGACTAGGGCTGTTAGAATACATTCAAAACAAAACAATGGTCAACTTCCAGAGTGATACTGCAATGCCAAAATCCAAAAACACTCCACCAAAACAGGACTGGTAGTTAATATTGAAACAAAAAGAGAGATAAACTCCTTTATATCCCACAGTCTCTCTGTAACTTTTACCAACCTATAAAGGGGTCTCAGAACTCATGGGCTAATGAGTGATTTACATCAATCTCTGTAAAACATTCGCCCTTTTGCATCAATGACCAACCCTTATGGTAAACATATACATAAGCAATGTGCAGAAAGAACGCAACAGCAAACTTAGCTTCAGAAATCCTTCAGCCTGTCACGATCAATCTGGTGCCCCGACACCCCACTCAAATGCCCATCAAGCGTTTCACTCTATGTTTCGTCAGGGGGTACATTTGCTCCCAAAGCTACAAAGAAACAAAACCAAATCATTAAAACTTCACCTATTCCCACAATCAACCAATCAATTAAAACCAATATACTGCTTACCAAAACCACATTGCTCCACCTTAATCAGTGTCAGCTTAACTTCAACATGGCCGGGCAAACTTCAACGCCGCGCATGTGAACTGGCCTGCTACTCTTTTAAAACCCAACCATGCAATGACATCAAACAATATCCAATGAACAGCAGAACCGAGTGAGCATCAGCAACACCACACGCGTAGACTGTCCAGCTGCTCTCATGAAAGCCCAGCAATACCACAGTATCAAACATTGCCCGGTGCAAACAAAAACAGGTAAACATCAGAAGCGCTGCATATACAAAAAGATCAACTATGTCTTTTAAAAGCCCCGTTAGAATACACTGATGCAGACAGTCCTCCAACTCATGAAACCACACCAAATAAAAGTATATGTACAAACATATGCAAACGCTCCGAATCCGCTTGCCTTCTCAACCTCAACTACAGGCAAAAACACACACCCCAATCGATTTGTATGCTTTGACCTTCTGGGAATATCGCTACCTGGTTGTCTGTTTGTATTAGGACAATTTGATTAGACAACCTATCTTTTAAAACTTTTAGAGTGTTTGCTATAGTTCTTAGTTCCAAGAGGTTGATCTGTTGGAGACTTAACTGGAAGGACCAAGTGCTCTGGGTGTGAAACCCATCAAGATGAGTTCCCCCAAACCCAGTTTGGATACATCTGTTGTCAATATCTTTTGTGGTAGAGCAATTTGGAAGGGGAGACCTTTGAGCAAATTGTGTTGGATAGTCGACCAGTCCAAAGACCAAATTATAGGTTTGTGATGTACAGATGATCCTCAAGACGCCCTGTGGCCTGGGTCCACTGGGTTCGCAGAGCCTGTCTCATATGGAGATGTGCCAAGGGTGTCACATGCACGGTGGAAGCCATGTGTCCCAGAACAGTTAACATCTTGCGAGCTATTACTTGCTGACTCATTTGAACCTCTTGCACTATCACTGTCAACCTCTGCAGCTGTCATGTGGGAGGAAGGTCTCGCTTCAGTCATGTCGATCAGTGCTACTATGAATTCCAATTGTTAGGAGGGTTGTAGGTAGGATTTTAGGTAATTTATTATGAACCCTAGTAGTTTCAGCACCCAATAGTCAACCATGTTGATTCTTGCA
Organism: Ichthyophis bannanicus; assembly: GCA_033557465.1. Taxonomy (NCBI): domain Eukaryota; kingdom Metazoa; phylum Chordata; class Amphibia; order Gymnophiona; family Ichthyophiidae; genus Ichthyophis; species Ichthyophis bannanicus. The sequence goes on along the minus strand of CM066051.1, from coordinate 57,242,364 downwards.
CTCCTTCGTAAATGGTACTCTTGATAAGCCAATCATCCAAGTAGGGAAAGAAACACTATCAGTGTTCGAAGGAAAGCTGCTACTACCACATGGCATTTTATAAAGATTCAGGGTGCTAAGGCTAGGCCAAAAGACAGAACTTGGTATTGGACGTGATGTCCCCTTAGAATGAATCTGAGATACTTCCTGTGGGACAGGTGTATCTGTATGTGGGTATATGCATCCTTTAGATTCAGAGAACATAGCCAATCTCCTTTTTGAAGGTAAGGGAGTAGAGTGCCCAGAGATCATTCTGAACTTTTCTTTGAGCAGATATGTGTTTGGATCTCTTAGGTCAAGGATAGGACGGGATCCCCCTGTTTTCTTGGGTATCTGGAAATACCTGGAATAAAACACTCAACCTCCTTGCTCTGGTGGTATGAGCTTGATCACGAGATCTGACAAAAGGGCAGTGATATCTCTCTGAACTAGTTCCTGATGCTGAGGGTCCAAGAAATGATCCCTTGGTGGGCAATTTGGAGGATTGTTGAATAGATGCCATTTGTAACTACTTTGGATATTTTGTAAAACCCATGTGTCTGAAGTTACCAAGGGTCACCTTTAGGCAAAAAGTGAGTCTCCCTTCGACAGGAGAGTTCTCAACTATGGTTACAGGTAAAGTGGCTATGCTCTGTAGGAACCAGTCAAAATCCCACCCCTGGTTTTGGCTGAGGAGCAGGCTGGGCCTTCTGAGGCCTCTCCCTCTTCACTTGTGCTCGAGAAGCCTGCATTGAATGGGAATAATGGGAACCAGGAAAGGACCCATACCTGCGAGAGTAAGAGATCTTTTTTCTGGCAATCACTCTGTAACCTCCTGCAGTAGGAGGCCAGCTCAGATGTGCGCCTTGAGATATTAAGAAGGGTGACATGCTGCTTTTCAATGAAGTTAGCCTTCTCTTCTACTTTTTCTCCAAAGAGATTCTCTCCATGGCACAGAATGTCAGCAAGCTTGTCCGGCACGGATTGTTCCAAGTCTGAGGCCTGGAGCCAGATGAGTTTCTGGATGCCAGTACCTATTGCAGAAGCTCTCGATACTATTTTGAAGATATGATAGGTCGCTTTGACCATCAACTTTGAGCAGTTCTTAACATGGTTCACAAGGGAACGATACTGTACTCTGGAGAGAGATACTGGGACAGATCAGCTAGGCTGCTCATTATGTCCTTCAAAAACATGCCCATGTAGAGCTCATAAGAGGTCATGAGGGCTTCAAGCATGGAAAATCCTTCTCCCAAAAAAGTCTAATGCCTGAGCTTCCCTTCCTGGGGGCACTAAGGAGTGAGTTTTTGAACTATTAGATCTTTTAAGGATGGATTTGACCACCAAGGAATAGTGAGGAAGTTGTGGCTTTTCAGACCTGGAAGCCTTTGGAACTCTATACATGGGAGTCAAGCTTTCTACTAACAAGAAGTACAGAGAAGAGGTTCTCCCACATTCTCACCTGTACTCTTTGAAGGACGCGGTGTATAGGCATTGTCACCGCCTCCTTAGAGGCAGAGGAGTAATGAAGAATCTTCAATTCGTCTGTCCTAGGCTCATCCTCAGTCTCCAAAGAAAATAGTATGGGCTTAGCCATATCCCTTACAAAATCTTAGAAACTCATAGCCTCAGGAGGTGACACACCTCTCATGAGAAGGAAAAAGGTGTGATGGAAGTTCTGGGGACCTGTCCTCCGACAAGCCCTCAGATTCTACAATCGGTGACCCAGCCTTCCAAGTTACACTCAGAAAGGAAATCAAATTATTTCCGAATCTCAGCCTGGATCACTCTCCTGCCCTTTGGGGATTGCAAGCTCCTTCAGGAGTGACGATGCACTGATGGCTTTCTAGACTTCAGGGGAGCATTGGACCCTGATGCATCGTAAAAAGAAATTGGCTGCGGTAGGCTGCGGTGTCGGGACCCTTCGATGCCCCGATTTCAATGCCTCTCCAGCAGGCAACCTGTGCTCCTTAAGAATCGGCTGAACTACTGCCGATACAGCAGACATCGAGGCACTGACATGCTGCATGGCAAGCAGCATCGTGATGTGTTCCACAATAACCCTCAGAAGGTGTTTCTACATGGCTACTGACTCCAAAGGCTGCGAGGGGCTAGCAACATCAGCCAATGTTCCTGGAATCTGACAGGGTATATTGGCTGCTTGATATAGAGTAGGCCAGCGCTGCCCCTCCGATGTCCTAGAGCAGCGATGGCGAACCTATGGCACGCGTGCCAGCTGTGGCACGCGAAGGCCTTGCAGCTGGCACGCAGGAAGGTCCGCAAGTAAAATTTAAAAAAAAAAAAAAGCTGTCTTCTCCCACTGCCGGGGCCGCCGCAGCAGAATCGAGTGTGCCGCGGGGCCCCCCCTGCCCAGCACAGCCTGCCCTCCCCCTCTATCCGCTCTCTCGTCGCAGCTCACAGTGACACGCGCCGGCTTTCAGAGAGCGAGGGAAGAGTTTCTCCCTCGCTGCTCTCTTAAGCCCGCGGGGGCTGATGGGAAGTTCCCATCAGCCTCCGCGGGCTTAACAGAGCCGCGAAAGGGAAACAAATCCCTTCGCGCTCTGTAAGCCGGCGCGTGTCACTGTGAGCTGCGACGAGAGAGCGGATAGAGGGGGAGGCAGGCTGTGCTGGGCAGGGGGGGCCCCGCGGCACACTCGATTCTGCCGCGGCGGCCCCGGCAGCGGGAGAAGACAGCTTTAAAAAAAAATAATTCCCTCGGCTGGGCTGGGCTGGGGGGGGGGGTTAGGATTGCTGTGGGGCTGGGGGGGTTAGGATTGCTGATGGGCTGGGCTGGGCTGGGGGGGGTTAGGAGTGCTGATGGGCTGGGGGGGGTTATGAGTGCTTGCTGATGGGCTATGTGGTGGCTTGTGAGGTAAGGAGTGCTGAAGGGCTGGGGGGGTTAGGACTGATAATGTGCTATGGGGGGCTGGGGGGGGTTAGGAGTGCTGATGGGCTATGGGGGGTTAGGAGTGCTGATGGGCTATGGGGGGGCTGGGGGGGGTTAGGAGTGCTGATGGGCTATGGGGGGGCTAGGACAGGAAATGGGCTGATGGGGAGGGGTTAGGACTTGAGGTGGGTTGATGGGGTTAGGACGGGAAATCGGCTGTGGGCTGTTGGGGGGGTTAGAACTGGTAATGGGCTATGGGGGGTTATGACTGGTAATGGGCTGTTGGCTGATGGGGGCTGTCTGGTAATAGGCTATGGGGGGGTTAGGACTGATAATGGGCTATGGGGGGGGGGGGGCTAGGACAGGAAATGGGCTGATAGGGAGGGGTTAGGACTTGAGGTGGGCTGATGGGGTTAGGACTGGTAATGGGCTGTGGGCTGATGGGGGGATTAGGACTGGCAATGGGCTATGGGGGGCTGACTGGAAATGGGTTGATGGGGTTAGGACTGGAAGTGGGTTGATGGGGGGGGCTAGGACTGGTATTGGGTTGGGGGGTTGCTAGGACTGGAAATGGGCTGATGGGGGGCTAGGACTGGAAATGGGCTGATGCAGGGACTAGAAGGGAATGGATGCTGGGTGAGGCTGGAACTAGAAGGGAGCTGATGTTGGGGGAGGATTAGAATGGGATGGGGCTGGGAGAGTAAAATGGAGAGGGGAAAAATATTTTGTGTGGGAGGGATAAAAAATCTACAATTGGCCGGGTATTGGGAGAGTAAGTGGGGATTGAGGATGGAGGGGTAAAATTTGAGTGGATGAAATAGGAATGAGGAAAGAGCAAAAGGAGAAAGATTAGTATGTTAAAGCGGATGTAGAGAGAGAGAATGGAAAAAAAAACTAGAAGAGAGAAGAAAGGACAAATGGACAGCAGATGATGGAGAGTTAGCAGAAAACATGAAGAAACCAGAAGAAAGTGGCTGGAGCAATTGCAACTGAAAAAAAATGCACAAAAGGTAGAAAGATATCTCTTTGACAAGTTATCAGCATGCATGCAACAACAAACATCACATTAATTTTTTTCATGTATAGATTCTTTGGGAATACACACCGAGTCCTGACACAGTTAACAGTTTTAAGAAGTTTATCTTTTTTTTACTCAGGATACATTTGACATGTTATGTGAATAATACATTTAAAATATATTGTGTAACTGAATCAAATTCTTCCTAAATTCATTAAATTGAATGAAATCATTAAAACATTATAAATTGCCAATAAATTGAAATGAAAACCAAAGGATTGTGAATCAAATTGATTCTCTGACAATACAAAGATTCCAACCTTTACAAATGATGTTACATAGTTCAGGCAACTTTATAAAGAGTTTTTAGATACTAAAATCTTGTTGTTAAGGTTTAATTGACGTGCTGGCACTTTGAGGAAATTCTTTGGTTTTGTGCGGCAGTTTGGGCACTCGGGCTCAAAAAGGTTAGCCATCACTGTCCTAGAGGATGAGCTCTCCTCTCTTCAGGGCTTCTTATATGGGTGTGTTTGCGATCCCTCCTTGCTCTCGATGTCATGCCCCAGAGCCTCCACTATGCTCCATGCGATCACCCTTCAGCACTGATGAAGATGAATCCTTTTTCACTTTTGGGCGAACAACGACTGATGGTCGATGCTCCAGGGTACCACAGGTGCTCAGCTCCAAGTGGGCGCAAGGGCTCCTCAATGTCGATGCATCGCCATCGTCCAATGCAGCCTTTGATGCAATTGAGACAGACAAAAACACCAAACTGGGGGCTGGGGTAAATCTAGGGGAATAGTAAAGATATACATAAGTGGTGAGCCAGAGTAGAGGATCAGGATCCAAAAACAGCCTTGAAGAGGTGCCTATCAGGCCCTATTTCTATGAGTTGAAGCTGAGCCACAAGTAGGTCATCTAGCAAGACAATGACCCTAAATGTTTAAGTAAATCTACTACAGAATGGCGAAATAAGAAGAGATTATGGGATTCAGTTTAAACATGTAAAGCAGCTATAAACAGGAGTATAAAGCAACCCCATGCGAATGGCCATTTTAGAAAGGGTCCAGTTTACACATGGATGACTGCACCAGACAGAAGGCAGGCGAGGCATAACCTGGGCAGGGCGAATATCTTCACATGCATTTCCCATTTCATATAGGGAGTGCACACGCAAGACCCAAATTGCCCATGTCTGTAGTTACAGCTCCTCCCAAATGGACAGGAGGTCAAGATAGAGTCCTCTGTAGTTAATTAGCAGCATTTATATGTTTAGGATTTTAAGATGACTAGATACACATGCAAGTGGTAACATATGCATGTGTATGTTGTGAAATGGCTGCATGTATGTGTGTATGTTGCTGGTTTCCCACATCGATTTTTCTTACATGTATAATTTGCATAGTGGAAGAAGCCTTTTCAAATAGATCTCAATCCCCGTGCTTTCCTCCATTTCTTTCTGTCCACAGTCCATTTTTAACAATTACCTCCCTTTAGAGGGGCAAATATATGTCTATTTTACATGGGCCTCAAAAATGCACATCCTCTCTTCTGAAACGGACATCGATATACAGATGTTTTCACTTCCACGTCCCTCCTGCCATGTAAATGGTCTTTCTAAAAATGCACAGTCTTACCTTAGCAGAATATTGTCGGAAAGAAGTAGTATCTAAAGGATTACGCATATGGAAGGCACCCGGTATGTTTCTGGAGGATGAAACATTTATCCTGCATTGGAATCAAATACTTAACAAGTGTTCGCTGGATTTAATGCTTTTGATTATCGATTCAGCACATTCTAAGAATTTAGCTCTTATTAAAGAAATTGAAGAGGACTTAACTAATTTGAAATCTTTGGAAGATTTTTCTGATCGTCATGCAGATCTTCTTAAGCAAGTAGAGAAGTATCGGGCTGAATTGAAGGCACAGAAAATTTAAAAAATTTTTAGAGATGAAAAGCGTATGAAGGAAGGGACTATTTATAATTGGTCTATGCGAAGGAAGAACTATTCAGATTTTTATAGGAGGAATGATGGTGAGGGCGAAGGTAGTTCCGTATATTCTTCAGATTCGAGTGTGGATGGTGGACATCCAAATGGGAGTTTTAAGACGGGGGATAAGAGATCAGAGCAATCTAATAAGCAGCAGAATCTGTCTGAAAAAAAATTTTTAGGCCTTCGACACAATCCCGTCGAAAAAAAGAATCAGTTAATTTCCAGTAATTAATACGGTTCTTAATTTGTCAAGTGTGGAATTGACATCAGTATAACTAGATGTTTTGTCTAAGGGCTTATCATTTGTTTATGGCCCCAGCTATGACGGCTTTTCTAGCCGTGTAGCTGTTGAAAAACTCATACACTCTCTTCAACTAAAATTTTTTTTTGCAGATAAACCATCGGTGGATGACTCTTCAGTAGTTAGTTTAAAATCTAAATGGATTCCTCCGGGTCCTATGGATCCAATTGTTTACACCTTTAAACACTTGATTTTGTCTGATATTCAAAAGTTGGAAGCGGATCATACCCATTTTTCCAAAAATCTGACATCAGCCGAGTATGAGGCCTTACAAGAGCTTTCTCATATGAACACAAATACCATTAAACGCGCTGATAAAGGAGGCATGGTAGTGGTAATGGATACTTCTGCTTATGATACTGAAGTACTTCGACAATTGAATATGACTCATCATTATAAAAGATTGTCTGCAGATCCGACTGAAGCACTACAAAAAGATATCTTATCAGTTACTATGAGTGCCTTTCATATGGGCTTTTTAACAGAGAAAGAGAAGAATTATTTGAATCCTTTGCATCCTAAAATACCAGCCTTTTATGTACTCCCGAAGGTGCATAAGAGTCTGTCTAATCCCCCTGGACGGCCAATTCTCTCAAGCAATGATTCTATGCTTGAGAGGGTCGAGATTTATTTAGATAAACTTTTACAATCTGAAGTTTTGAAAATTCCTTCCTACATTAAGGATACAACGCACTTTTTGCAAATTCTTGCAGATTTTAATGAAATTGGACGGGTGACTTGGCTGGCATCTTTAGATGTTGCTGCCCTCTATACCTCAATTCCACAGGACGAAGCTATTCAAGTTTTGACAGCAGTTTGGAATGCACGACCTGGTCCACAAAGAGTTCCTACTGATTTTTTGGTACAACTAGCTGAGCTAGCCTTAAAGAGGAATTATTTTGTATATAAGCAAGATTATTTTCAGCAGATTTCGGGCACGGCTATGGGAGCTACATTCGCTCCTTCATTGGCTAACCTTTATATGCATTTTTTTGAACAACGTTGGATATATTCCTCGCATTTTGCATTATATATTTTGAAGTGGTATCGTTATATTGATGATATCTTTTTGATCTGGAGTGGCTCGCGAGATGTGCTGGAAGATTTTTTCGGTATTTGAACAGCTGTAATGTAAATATCCAGTTTGAGATTAATATTCAAGAATCTGCACTTCACTTTTTGGATGTTGACGTTGTAAAGGGTTCAAATAAATTCCTCACCACCGTTTATACAAAATCAACAGACCGGAATACGTTGTTGCATTTTTCGAGTTTCCACCCGATTCACTTGAGAGTTTATCTTATTCGCAGTTGTTAAGGTGTCGTCGTATTTGCTCTTCAAATCAGGAATTTGAGTCACAAGCTAAAGTTATGATTGCAAAGTTTCAAGAGAGAGGCTATCCGGCCTCAGTGTTGAAGAAGGCCTATAAAAGAGCTAAATTCAATCATCGAGAGTGGCTCTTATGCCCTAGATCATCCCGTAGGGACCTTGATTCGGCAGAGATATCATCTACTATAATTTGCGTCCTCCCCTTTTCAAGTTTGTCTAGCCGCATAGTCGCGGCTTTAAATAAGCGGTGGAATTTGTTGATGACTCACCCGAAATTATCTGGGAGTCCCCTTCGTGTGGCTTATCAAAGAGGTAGAAATTTGCGGGACCGCTTATGTCCAGCGGTTCCTCGCCGACAGCCTGTAAGGGAAGATTTTCATCATACACGGTGTGGCCGTTGTTCCTTTTGCAAGTACATGACTGATGTGGTTCATATTAAATCTGCATTGAAGTTACGTCGTTTATGTGAGAATACTGACTGTAATACTGCATTCGTTATCTACGCTCTTTGGTGTCCGTGTTTGAAGATGTACGTGGGAAAATCTACTCGTCCCTTGAGGACACGATTAGCAGAGCATAAATATAGTATCTCTAAAGCTCAGCTTGAAACTCCTTTTGTGCAACATTGGCTTACCTTCAACCATAGCTTTGAGGATCTTCAGTGTACTGTTCTTGAAGTGGTACCTTTAAACATTCGACGAGGTGATAGAGGACTCCTGTTATTACAGAAGGAGCAGAAATGGATCTACATCTTGAATACTCTGGACCCTTATGGGTTGAATGATAAAATTGATTGGTCTTTATTTTTTTAGGATGAATAAGACTGTTGCAGTACACTCTTCTCTCTTCTTCTTTTTATCCTTTTGTAGCGGAGTTATTTGTTTTTTGTATAAAGTTGTTGAATGTCTGAGGTTGGGTTAGCGGCTGGTGAGCCGATTGGTGGTTTAGTGCTTTAAAATTGATGACATCAGATGCCGAAGTTTAGCGTTCTTCTGAGGAGGCATTATATGTGTCTAAATATAAAGTTGTTGTATAAGGGCGACTCGATAGTTTTGGTTCCTGACGAAGCCTGGTGGCGAAACAAAAGCTTTTGTCGGACGGCGACTATTGATGTTACTTGCTAGTGACTGCAGGGCTGCGTTGAAGCTGGGACGGCGACTATTGATGTTACTTGCTAGTTACTGCAGGGCTGCATTGAAGCTGGGCTGCGTTGAAGCTGGGCTTTTAATAGATAAGTACCAGATTGCTTCTTCTTTGAAGTTGGGTGATGCTGTTTGTTTAAAGAAGTATATTTTTGTCTTTTCAGCATATTATTACTGTGAATCGTGAGTAGCTGTGACTACACCCGTTTGGGCGTATAGTCCACCGGATGAGGATGTTGTGAACATCGTTGCCGGCTTTGAGGAGCACTGGGCGCTATTACTAATTGTACAGAGTACAGCAGACACTCCCTGTGGTAGTGTGTGTAGTATGTGTGTAGGTTAAAAGAGAGCGTGTTGGATGTATGATTGTTTATTGGTGTGGTATTAAGTATAGTATTATCTGAATCCTGTAGAACTTACTGGTGGAATGTAGAGCTTTTTTAAAATAGATGAGCTTTGTATTTATTAGAATAAAGAATAAACTATTTAGGCTAAGGACCTATGATGCAAGTGTCTGCCATTTCCCTATGGTGATGTATTTCGCCAAATGGAGGGCGAGTGAAACCTGAGGTCCGGTTATAGCCCGTTTTTGAATGTTACAGTGTTTTTGCATGATATTTTGTAATAAAATGTTTTGAAATATAGTGATAGAGGGGTTACTAAGGGGTTTTTTTGATTGATACTTTCTAAAAATGTGCCATTTTGTTTTTTCAATTGACCATGTCAAAGTACCGCAGTATAAACCCAATGGAAATGTGACAAGACCTGAGGCAAGCGGGGCCTGCCACAAAGCCCTCCAATATTACAGAATTCTTTATGGAAGGACTAGCCAATATTCCTCTGGGGCAATGTGAGAGGCTGAACAATAGCTAATAGAAAACATTTAGCGGAAGTGAGTTTTGCTCAGGGATGTTCCAATAGTTATTTGAATGAAAGATTTGCATACTTTTTCACACAGATACTTATTGTTGAATTTTGCGGTGAATAACAGTCAAAATATATCTTCTCCCTCTCTTATCAGGATTTAGATTATTTATTGGAGTTTGAATTATGCAAAAATCCAAACCACCCCAGGGGGGTTCAAAAACTTTTTATCAGCATTGTACAAATATTATGAACATGAAATTAAGTAGGCAGCATATAATTAGGCTAGAAAATAAAATGGGTGTACACAAAACTAGGGGTAGCAATGAGGGTAAAACCAAAAATATGAAGGGGATAGAGGGGAAAGGAGCCATAACCTTGGCAAGGGAGACTTCGGGATTGCTTCTCCTGCTACTCCACTTGATCCAGCCACTTATCAAATACAGCCCATGTAGTGTCCTAGGGGTAGCTCCTAGATCCACCCTCATCCACTTGGGCTTCCCAGCACTCCATTCAGCCACTTGCCAGGTGCTGCAGAGGTTTACATTCCTCACAGAATTCTCTGGGATGACTCCTAAGTTCACCCGACCCACTTGGGCTTCTGCTCCTGCTACCCCTCTCTATTTTAAAGAGCTTAGCTGTGGCCAGGGGCTGCTGAAGGTAGCCCCTGGTCAAACAAGTGACCACTGGTCTCTGTATCTCTCAAGATTATCCACACAAAAACTCTTAAAATAATATAGTGGACAAGAGTCCACTAACTCAAAGTGGTGAAAAAAAACTTTAGAGAGGAAATGTTCGCCAATCACTTGAAAACCAGCAGTGTGCATGGTATACAGCAGCATGTGTTATGGGTCCACAGCGCGACAGCACAGTGTCCTAGAAAAGGATAGCAAGTAAAGCGTAGTTACTCACCTGTAACAGGTGATTTCCGGGAACAGCAGGAATTTAGTCTTCACATATGGGTATCGTCGGTACCGACGGAGCCTGCGCGGGAATGCTCCCAAGCATCCAATAGGAAAGCTTTTGGGAGCATCCCACAGCGCCTGCGTGCTGCCTTCCCACCATTCCAACTTTCTCTCTTCAGTTGAGTTTATAGCTGAGACAAAGGAGAGAAAGAGAGAGATAGAGAGACAACTCCTAGGGGAGGTGGGTGGGTTGTGAAGACTAAATTCCTGCTGTTCCCGGAGATCACCTGTTACAAGTGATAACTACGCTATCTCCAGGAACAAGCAGGAATGTAGCCTTCACATATGGGGACTCCCCAGCTAAAAGATGCCAGGGAGATGGTCCCAGGAAGCTGCAAACCCATGGTGAGATGGGTCATGCTTCCTCCCATGGATCGCTGGCATCCAAATCCGGACGGTGGGTAGGAGTTGCATTAAATCTGAAAGAGATGTTGAAGAACAGCTTGGCCAAACAAGGCATCCCGACGGGCATCCTTGTCTAAACAGTAGTGGGCTGTAAGTGTGCACTGAAGCCCAAGTAGCTGATCTGCAGATGTCGTCTATAGACATAGAATGAAGGTTAGCCATAGAGGCTGCCATGGCTCTCACATTGTGAGCTGTGACATGGCCCTCGAGAGAAAGCACCTTACTCTCATAAGCGAAGGATATGCACTGTGCAATCCAGTCAGAGAAAGTTCTTTTGGAAACTGGAAGTCCCAAATGACTAGAATCAAAAGCAACAAAAAGTTGAGAAGATTTTCTATGTTGCTGCGTTCTTTGCAGGTAAAAGGCTAAGGTTCTTTTGCAGTCTAAGGTATGAAGGTTCCTTTCTGCATTGGAGGCATGAGGCCTCGGAAAGAATACAGGAAGGTAAACCGCTTGGTTTAAGTGGAAAGGCGAGACCACCTTTAGCATAAAGTGAGGATGAGTCCTAAGAACAACCTTATCATGGTGAAATCTTGTATAAGGAGGATCAGCCACTAAAGCTTGTAACTCACTAATGCGTCGTGCAGATGTGATTGCAATTAGGAAGATGACCTTCCATGAAAGGAATTTTAGAGCTGTAGTGGCTAAAGGCTCAAAGGGCTGTTTCATGAGCTGCCCGAGAACAAGGTTCAAATCCCATGCCACCGGTGGTGGTCTAATGCGAGGTTTTGTTAATAGAAGACCTCTCATAAATCTTGCTATGAGTGGATGAGAGGAAATAGGTTGTCCATTTAGAGGCTTGTAAGAGGCTGCAATAGCACTAAGATGGACTCTTACTGAATTGGTCTTAAGACCAGAATTTGATAAATAAAGGAGATAGTTCAGTAACGATTCCAAAGGTATCGCAAGAGGGTTAAGTCCCTTTTGAGAACACCATATGGTAAACCGTTTCCACTTAAGGCGTATGATCGCTTTGTGGAGGGTTTTCTGAAAGCCTGAAGGATATCCTTTACCTGTTGAGAAAGCCTAGAACGTCAGGATCTCAACCTTTCAGCAACCAGGCCCTGAGATGCAGGGACTGGGGTATCGGTTGCCATAGCATCCCGTTCTCCTGGGAGAGAAGATTTGGAGCGCATCCCAACTCCAGAGGTATAGCCCGAGAGAGATGTAGAAGCAGAGGATACCATGTTTGCCATGGCCAACGTGGAGCTATGAGTATCATATGACATCTGTCTCTCTGAAGCTTGAACAGTGTTTTGGGGATGAGGGGAATGGGTGGGAAGGCATAGAGGAAGTCCTGACCCCAATGAAGAAGGAAGCATCCCTTGCCTGACAGTTTTGAGCCAGAATTCTGGAACAGAACAGGGAAAGTTTGGCATTCAAGTAAGGGAAGACGAATATCCTCAGAGTCCGTAGGAATGCAGCTACTACTGCCATGCATTTTGTGAAAACTCTTGGGGCAGAAGCCAGACCAAAGGGAAGAGCCCTGCATTGGAAGTGTCTTCCCTGGAAAAGGAATCGAAGGAACTTCCTGTGATCTGGATGGATGAGTATATGAGTATAAGCATCCTTTAGATCTATAGAACATAGCCAATCCTGACTCTGAAGGTATGGCAGAAGAGTTCAGAGAGAGATCATTTTGAATTTTTCTTGGAACAGATATTTGTTCAATTCTCTGAGGTCCAAAATGGGTCTGTCCCCCCTGTTTTCTTTGGGATGAGTAGAACTCTGTATCCTGTTAAGGTATGGGTACCTCTTCTATTGCTCCCTGGGCAAGAAGTATTGTGACCTCCTGACTCAGAAGATTGGCGATAGGAGTTTGAGAATTGAACTGCCTTATGATTGTAGGAGGGGGCATGCTGTGAAAATGAAGTCTGTACCCCTCTCGTACAATGGACAGAGTTCAATGTCTGATGTTCTTTGGTGCCATCTGGTGGCAAACTGACATAATCTGCCAGGGATGGTAGAGGGTTCTGGACCCTGCAGGGGCAGGAAGGCTATGTTCTCTAGAAAAGAGTCAAAGCCCCTGAGGAGGCTGAGCCTGCTGAGCTGGCCAAGCTCTTGGGACTTTTGGTTTCTTTTGTTGTCTAGTTTGCTGCTGTTGTCCCTTTTGGGCAGCATGGACTGGACAGTGACCCTGCTGGATATAAGAAGGATAAAACTTATTTTTCTTGTTGAAAAAGGGTTTTTTATTAGATCTTTTCTTTGCTGGGTTGGCTGTAGACTTTGACAACCTGTCCAAGGTAATATTGTCAAGAGTCAATCTCATTAGCTTTTTCTTGCCAATTCTTGCCAAAGAGATTTTCTCCTGTGCAAGGAATGTTGCCCAGTTTATCTTGTACCCAAATTTCCGATGCCTGAAGCCAGGCAATACAACGTGCACCATTGAAGATAGCAGAGGTTCTGCTGATGCATTCAAAGCAATCAAAGGCTACACGGTTGACAAACTTGGAAACATCTTGGGCATGTCTGACCAGAGCAAGAAAATCCTGTCTCTTATCATCAGGAAGAAGGGGGCTCATAAGCTCCAAGTCTCCTGTAACCTCTTTGAGGAACATCCCCATGTACAGGATGTATGAGCTGATTCTAGCTGAGAGCATGGAAGCATCGTCACCCAAAAGCATCGAGAATCCTGGACTCGCGGCCTGGAGGATTGGAAGAATGTCTTTTTGCACTCTTTATCCTATGCATGGCCGATTGCACTACCATTGAATGGCGTGGCAACTGAGTCTTCTGAAAGCCAGGACAAAGTGGAACTCGGTACATGGTATCGACTCTGCGAGAGTGTGGAGATGTGGTTAAAGGAGTCTCCCACATTCTCAGCATAAGATCATAAAAGATCTTATGAATGGGCAGAGTAGCTGCCTCTTTAGGAGCTTTAGGGTATTGAAGAATCTCTAACTCTTCTGCCCTAGGCTCTTTTTCAGGAGCCACTGTGATTGCAAGGCCTCGAGCCACATCACGAATGAAATCCTGGAAGGACATGTCCTCTGGAGGAGACATTCTACGCTGAGGAGAAGGAGATGGATCCTCTGGAAGTGCTCTGGTATCGGCAGAGTCATCGGAATCGGAAGATTCAAAATATCTCTGATCCCGATGTTCGTGCAAGGCACTGTACCGGTATCGATCGAAGTCGGTATCGAGGTGTCCCAGTACTGATCTTTCGATACCGGGGATGGACTCTAGACTCGGCATGGGGGGTATACCTGCCAACGCCAGTGCCGTTGATACCGGTACCGGTGTCGATACTGGTACCTGTTGAACGGTCTGAAGCGGTTTCAATGATACCGAAACCGTTAGAAGAGCCGCTAGACTGCTTTTGATAGCAAGAAATCTTTGATCTATCGCTCCTGCCGATGCTTGGGTGTCGGTACCGGTAGAAGCGGCCGGGACCCCAGAGCATGGCACCAATAGTTCTGCAGAGGTGGAAGCCTCGAGAACATTCTGGAGCCCCGTTAGTGCTTTGGAAGCCGAAGCCTCCCGCCGGGGCTGTTTTGCCGGTGAACTTTCCTCAAGGGCAACGCCGATGGCATCTCGATACTTTGAAGGAGATCTACCCTTTGAGGATTGGCTAGTCTTTGCAGACTTATGTTTAGTTACCTGAGATCCATGGAAGGAAGATGAAGCCCTGGAAGACGTCACTGCAACTGACATCGTATCTGCGGCAAAAAGGGTACTGAGTTTTGCAGCTCTATTCTGCAGGCCTCTCTTGGTCATCTTTCTACAGGAGAGACAATCCAATGGAGAGTGGTCAGGTCCTAAACATTTGAGACACCAGTCATGGGTGTCGGTGACGGATATGGTATCGCCACAAGAGAAATTAGACTAACCTGCTAATTGCTGTTCCTTGAGGAACTCCAGTCCAGTCCCACACCTCTGGGTAGTGTACCTCTTCCAGCAGCTTGGAGGCTGAGCCTGTCATCTTTTTGATGACACTAGAGTACATATGCAGCTGGCGCCGCCCACTAGCCTCAGTACCTATTGACAAAGCAGACTAAGAGGAGCAACAAATAAGTAGTTAAATTTGCAACAAACACTTCTATGTCTAAATAAACTAGTACCCCCTCCATCCCCTGGGAAGGAAACCCCGTCCCCAACTCCAGGATGAAGAGGCCTACCTGTTAAGCGCCTGAGCAACTCCAACCAGCAGGAAGCGAGCAACCGACAGCTCTTCTGGTCCACCCCTCCCCCAAACACTGATTACACATCCCTCCCCGGTTCATCCTGGCCACTTCCTCCACCAAGGGAACCAGCCTCAGGACCAGGGTGTGCACAGATCATCACAAGAAGCACTCAGGGAGGGTTCCGGGACTGGACTGGAGTTCCTCAAGGAAAGACAATTAGCAGTAAGTCTAATTTCTCTTTCCTTATCGTCCCTCCAGTCCAGTCCCGCACCTCTGGGATGTATCAGAGCAGTTAAACTAACGGGAGGGACCAGCACAACCAGCCTGAAGCATTGTTGATCCTAAACGAGCATCCCCTGCCGCCTGGACATCCAGGCGAAAATGTTCAGAGAAGTATGCCACCCTACAGATCTCCACCGGAGAAACTAAAGTATACTCTGCCCATGAGGCTGCCTGAGCCCTCATGGAATGCGTCTGCAACCCCGCTGGCACTGTTCTACCCTTCAAGATGTATGCCGACGTGATTGCCTCACTGATCCATCTGGAAATGGATGCTTAGCTGCAGCCTCACTTTTGAGCGATCTGCCAAACAGAACCAACAGACGGTCCGATCTCCGAAAGGACAATGCCCTTTTCACATACCTACGCAGAACTCTTACCATCCAGGTGGCACAGCTGTGGAGTGGCTCTCGCCCACATCCACGCTCGCCAGAACAGGTAAGGAAATAGCCTGATCTACATGAAATGCTGACACCACCTTCTCAAAAATGAAGGTACTGGGCGCCAGACCACTTTCTCCTTGGAGAAGGAAAGGAATGGCTCCTGGCATGACAGGGTCCGAAGCTCCGAAATCCTGATTGCCAAGCAACTCGCCACCAGGAATACCATTTTCAGAGCCAAATCCTGCAGGAAAGCTCGACTCAATGGCTCAACGGGTTCCCCAGACAGCACCAGATTGAAATTCCAAGGCAGTACCACTGCCCTCTTTGGCAGACGGAGGTGGGTCACCCCCGCTAGAAAGCTCAGCACGTCTGGGAGTGTAGCCAACGTCACCCCGTGGACTTTCCAGTGATAACCGGAAAAACGCCGCCAGTTGCATCCTCAAGGAACTGGCAGCTAGACCCTTATCAAAACTAGATTGCAAGCATGCCAAGATGTCCAGGACGGAGGCAGTAGAAGGGTGCGGCTGCCTCTCTCTGCACCATGATTCAAAGATGCGTCCTATGCAGATGCACGACAGGTTCGTAGAGCACCTCTGGGCCTGTAGTAAGGTCGCTATCCCCGAGCCTGATTATTCTTTCTTCTTCAACCTCGCCCTTTCATGAGCCATGCCGTAAGCGAGAATTGATCCACCTGGGGCATGCGAAGCGGCTCCTGCATCAAGAGGTCCTTCCAAACCGGAAGCCACCAGTCAATCCACCAGTATCCGAATCAGGTCAGCATACCATGGGCACCTCTGCCAGTCTGGTGCCACCAGAATAACAAATCCCCAGTGCGCCTCTAGCCACTGCACTAACTGGCCTATGAGCGTCCACGAGGAAAAACAGAAGACCCTCTTCGAGCCACTGCTGAATTAGAGCATCCAGGCCCTTGACATAAGAACATAAGATATGCCCATACTGGGTCAGACCAAGGTCCATCAAGCCCAGTATTCTGTTTCCAACAGTGGCCAATCTAGGTCATATGTACCTAGCAGTTTCCCCAAGAGACACAAGTTCCACAATGCTTGTACTGGGTCAAGCATTGATATCTTCGGTCACTTCTTAATAATGGTTTATGGACCTTTCCTCCAGGAACTTGTCCAAACCTTTTTTAAACCCAGCTACACTAACAGCCTTTACTACATCCTCCAGTAACAAATTCCAGAGTTTGATTACACGTTGAGTGAAAAAATATTTTCTTTTATTAGTCTTAAATAGTTTACCCTGTAGCTTCATTGCATGTCCCCTAGTCTTTCTATATTCTGATAAGGTAAACAATCGATCTACGTTTACCCGTTCCACTCCATTCATTAATTTATAGACCTCTTGGACCTCTTCTCTTCTTCTACTGAAAAACCGGCAGGCCTTGGACGACTGGAACACTGCCACTAAGTCCATGACCAGTGTGCCCCATTGGCGGACCACCTGCTCAAACTCCTCCTGATTGAGCTGTCACTCTCCAGGATCCATGCGCACTCGGCTGAGGTAGTTTGCCATCACGCTGTCAACTCCTGCTATGTGCGCCGCTGATAATGCCTGGAGACGAATCGCTGCCCATCCGAACAGACCTTCGGCCTCCTCCTCCAGGGCTGCACTGCCCATGCTTCCTTGCCGGTTGATGTAAGCCACCATGGTCACATTGTCTGAGAGGACTTGGACCACCTTCCCCTGCAACCATGACTCAAAACTTTCTAGCGCCAAGGTCACCGCTCGCATCTCGAGCTTGCTGATCGACCACAGGGCCTCCTGCAGACTCTTGACCCTGAACAAAGTGTCCTTCGCAATGGGCTTTCCAACCTGACAGGCTGGTCATCCGAGGAACCCACACCAGGGACTCCTTCCACATGCAGCCACCAACTGAGGGCTCTCCTGGTGCTCCGTGGGCAGAAGAGTACTTGAGACAGGGGTTGACCCTGATGGGACTATCGACAGAGCAGAGCCCTCTACAGCAATTGCATATGCGCCCTTGCCCATGGGACCAGCTCGAGAGTGGCCGCCATGGTCCCCAGAACCTGCAGATAATGCCAGGCTGATGGTCTTACCCTCTTCAGGACCTGCCGTATCAACTGTCGTAGCTCCTACGCCCGGTGAACCGGCAGGAAATTCCTGCCCACGCAGGTATCAAAGCACGCTCTCAAATACTCTAGCTCCTGGGCCGGCCCAGGTTGACCCCAACCGAGACTTTGAAGGAACTCTCCCACCTGCACTGTTGCTCTTTTCATTATCGTCTCTGGACTTCGCCTGGATCAGTCAATGGTCTAGGTACGGGTGGACGAGAACCCCTTCCTTGTGGAGAGCTGCCACCATCACCACCATGACCTTGGTGAAGGTACGGTGGGGGGGGGGGGGTGGTCACCAGACTGAAGGGCAACGCTCGAAACTGGAAATGGCCCCTTGGCACTGCAAAGCAGAGAAACTGCTGATGTTCTGGATGGAAGGGAACATGCAGATACGCCTCTGTGAGATCGAGAGTCACCAAAAATCTCTGTTTCCTACCGCCATTACTACTGTGAAAATGCGGTATCTGGAGACCATAGTTCATGCCCTCAAAGTTGAGAATTGGGAGAAAGGAGCCTTCCTTTTGGACAAAATGAAATACATGAAGCATCAACCACAGACGTACTGGTCTCGCGGAACCAGTTCCACAGCTCTCAGCTACAGGAGAAAAGTCAAGGTCTCTTTGACTGCTGCCAACACCGCTGCGCCCACTTTGGGCAATCAAAGGAGCTCATTTCTTGCTCCGGCAGCGGGTATAGGCACGTCATGCATTGCACCCCTTTAAGGCCAACCTCTGGTAGATCCCACACATCCTGGATCATCTGTCCTCTACTCCATGTATTGGTAAGACTTTCTATGATTTCCGTACCGCCTGGAACAGCGGATCCTACAGCACCTCGTCCTCTGCCGGCAGGTTAGCAGGCATATTCAGGGCCTTGAGGGTCGCCAAGGTACACATAGAATGTGAGCCCTTTGGGGACAAGGAATTGTATCAGTACCCACTTGTAGTGATTGTAAACCACCCTGATGGCCTTCGGCCTGGGCGGTATATTGAGAAATTGCATAAACACAAGCATAAAGATGAGCGCTGGTAGCTCCTCCCGGCGGAAAACCCGAATAATTCGGGCCTGATCCTCCTGTTCTGGGCTCTCTCCTTCTTCCAACTCCTCCTGCAGATCTAGCTCCATGTCAAGGTCTTCCCCATCCAGCCCCCCTGACAACGGCGATTGCTGCCACTCCTCTAAGCCTCTAGCCCGCTTAGATGCCACTGCTCCTGAGTCGTGCTCTTTTGCGTCTGATATTCTCTTAGCCCTGTGTTCCGGGGCCGAGGAGCCACTTGGTAGGCAAAATGCCTTATGCAAAAGACAGACAAACTCCGGTGAGAACTCCCTCGGGAGCCCTATCACTCCCTGGGCTTGAGGGGTGGATGGTCTGGGCATCGTGCAGGGACCGGGGGCTGGATCTGTTGAAGGTAACATGGCACCCCCTGCCCCCCAGGGTCTCTTGCAACCAGGAGGGACTCTCCTGCCTCATCTCATCCTGCAGGTCCTGCTCCAATGACCGCCTCCTGCATGCACCACATCGGGGACTGCACATCTTGAGGATTTTTAGATTGCACTGCAGTGTTGTATCTTAAAGATATGAAATGGACCTTGCCCTGATCCAATCAAACTGACACATTCTCCAAGTAAAGTTTACGTTTTTATTCTAATACTACTAATGGCTATAAGGGAGTACAGCTCCCCTTACAAGCAATATTACAGATTTAATAGGTACATAATCTGGGCTAAGAGACAAAAGATGATCATGTCAGGTTACTCACTGACCATAGACAGATGGAAGGACCAGCAATCTGATGCAGCTGTTACCGTACTTACAAGGCTCTGCCAAGAAATATAGAAGACAACATCATGGCCAACTGACTGGAAAAGATCTGTGTTTATACCAATACTAAAGAAAGGTGATCCAATTGACTGTGGAAATTGTCGCACAACCGCTCTGATCCCACTGAAAATTATTCAAAAGAGACTACAACCATACCTGGAACAAGAACTACCCGAAGTGCAAGCAGGGTTCAGGAAAGGGCAAGAAATGAGAGACATCATTGCGGATGTGAGATGGATCCTTGAAAAGACTAAAGAATACCAAAAGGATATCTATTTGTGCTTTATCGACTATAGCAAGGCTTTTGACTGTGTAAACCATGAAAAACTCTGGGCCACATTAAGAAGCATGGGAATACCAGAACACCTGATTGTGCAAGAGTACTATCTGTACATTGATCAAGAAGCAACAGTTTGAACGGAACAAGGAGAAACAGAATGGTTTAAAATAAGCAAAGGCTGCATACTTTTCCCCTACCTGTTTAAGGGTAAATTAGACTTACCTGCTAATTGTTTTCCTTGCGGAACTCTAGTCCAGTCCCGGAACCATAGAGTTGTCAACCTCCTTCAGCAGCCTTGGAGACTGAAATACATCATCGCTTTGCTGGCACCAGTATAAGTAGGCAAGGACCGCCCCTTCTCACCAGTACCTATTGACAAAGCACACTAAGCAGAACAACATATAAGGAGAATTAACCAGAATACATTCAACATTACAATATATATATATATACGGAACAGAATATGCCATGTTCACTTCAAGTAAGTAATATTACTTCTCTAAAAATTTTTTTTTTTTAAACAAATTAATTGCATTCATCGACTGTGTCGGAATAAGGATATCGTCTGACAACCCAGAAGCGCTGCCCCATACCCCCCTCCGAAGAGGATGGACAGGCAAGAGCGCTACGCAAGAGGGTCCCTCCCATGGCTTCATCCCGCGCCCCCCGGAAGCAAAGACAACGCAGAGCACCCGCGGGAGCCGAAACAATCAGGCTGGCAACACTTCAAACCAAGGGAGGGATCCGGGACTGGACTAGAGTTCCGCAAGGAACAACAATTAGCAGGTAAGTCTAATTTACCCTTCCTTAGCGTCCCTCTAGTCCAGTCCCGGAACCATAGAGGATGTAACAGAGCAGTGAACATCAACGGGAGGGACAAGCAAGCCCAGCCTGAAGCACCGCTGAGCCGAAACGCCCATCCTCCGCTGACAAAACATCCAAGCGGTAATGCTTGGCAAAAGAATGCAAGGACGACCAAGTCGCCGCCCTACAGATGTCGTCCACTGGGACCAGACTGAACTCTGCCCAAGACGCCGCCTGCACCCGAGTGGAATGAGCCCGAAGACCCTGCGGAACCAACTTGCCTTTCAAGATGTAGGCCGATGCAATAGCTTCCTTCAACCAGCGGGAAATAGACGACTTTGCCGCCGCTTCTCCCTTACGCGGACCCCCGAACGCCACAAAAAGTCGATCCGACCGCCTAAAGGATGCCGTCCGGGAGAGATACTTCTTGAGAACCCTGCGGGCGTCCAACAGCCGCAACCAATCCCCAGATCCGGCGCCAGCGCGATCGGAGAACACCGGAAGAGAGACCACCTGGTTAACATGAAAAGCGGACACCACCTTGGGTAAGAACGCCGGAACGGTACGGAGAACCACCTTGTGGTCGGTAAAAGAGAGATAGGGCTCCCTACAAGACAAGGCCTGTAGCTCCGAGATCCTCCTAGCCGAACAAATCGCCACCAAGAAAACCGTCTTCAACGTGAGGTCTTTTAGCGAAGCCGTGGACAACGGCTCAAATGGGGGAGCCAGCAAGGCTTCCAGAACCAAATTCAAATCCCACGGAGGAACAGCACAGCGCCGTGGCGGCCGCATGAGCAACACCGCCCTCAAAAACCGCCGAACATCTGCGTGGGCCCCGAGAGATTGACCCTGCACCTTCCCCCTGTAGCAGGAAAGGGCAGCCAGCTGCACACGCAACGAACTAGCTGCCAAACCCTTATCCACACCATCCTGCAAGAAGGAAAGGATCTGCGACACGGAAGCTCCCAACGGACGGATGGTACGCTCTGAACACCAAGCCTCAAAGATGCGCCAGACGCGAATGTAGGCCAAGGAAGTTGACCGTCTACGTGCCCTCAGCAAGGTCGAAACGACCGCCGGCGAATAACCCTTAGCGGTCATCCAAGCCCTCTCAAGAGCCATGCCGTAAGCGAGAACCGAGCTACCTGAGGCATGCGCAACGGGCCCTGACTCAAGAGATCGGCCTGCTGAGGGAGCCTCCACGGGCGATCCGCTAACAGGCGCACCAAATCCGCGTACCACGGCCGCCGGGGCCAATCGGGCGCCACCAGCACCACAAGGCCCCGATGCCGCTCTATGCGCTGCACCACCCGGCCTATCAGAGCCCAAGGCGGGAAGACATATAGAGCAACTCCTCCTGCGGCCAGGGCTGTGCTAGTGCATCGAGCCCTTCCGACATGCGTTCTCGCCGTCTGCTGAAAAAGCGATCCACCTGAGCCGATTGGAAGGTCGCCATGAGATCCATTAGGGGAAGACCCCAGCGCCTTACCAGAAGCGCAAAGACCTCGGGGTGAAGGACCCACTCGCCCGGGTCCACCCTTCGGCGACTCAGAAAATCCGCCTCTACATTCTCTACGCCTGCCACATGCTGTGCCGACAGACACTGCAGATGCGATTCGGCCCAAGCCAGCAACTGAGCTGCCTCCTGCTCCAGTGCCACACTGCCGGTGCCGCCCTGCCGATTTATGTAAGCGACTGTGGTCGCATTGTCCGAGAGAACCCACACCGCCTGCCGTGCAAGAGTCCCCTGAAACGCTTGTAGAGCCAGAAACACCGCTCGCATCTCCAACCGATTGATGGACCATTCCTTCTCCACCATTGACCACAGGCCCTGGGCATACGCGTCCCCGCAACACGCCCCCCACCCCAGAAGACTGGCATCCGTGGTCAGCAGCTTCCAGGACGGGGGTTCCAAGGGCATGCCCGCGGCTAGAGTTTCCGGGCATAACCACCACCAAAGATCCAGGCGGACCGCCCGGGGACAGATCAACCACCGAGATAATGCATCGCGCTGATGAGACCAACGCCGGAGGAGCGCAGCCTGAAGTTTTCGCATATGCGCTCTGGCCCAAGGCACCACCTCTATCGTCGCTGCCATCGTGCCGAGCAACTGGAGATACTGCCACGCCGTAGGCGCTGGCTGCCGGAGAAAGTGCCACACCAGCTCCCGCAACGCTCGCGCCCGCTGATCCGGCAAAAACACTCTCGCCTGAAGCGTCTCGAAGCGCGCCCCCAAGTATTCCAACGACTGCGAGGGAGTCAACCTGCTCTTTGCAAAGTTGACCACCCAGCCCAGACTCTGTAGCAACCGCACCACCTTTGCGGTGGCCTCCCCACTCTCCGCACGAGACTTTGCCCGAATTAACCAATCGTCTAGATAAGGATGCATGAGCACCCCCTCCTTGCGAAGAGCCGCCGCTACAACTACCATGACCTTTGTGAACGTGCGGGGCGCCGTCGCCAGGCCGAAGGGCAATGCCTGAAACTGAAAATGTCCCATGGGAACCGCAAACCGCAGGAAGCGCTGGTGCTCCCGCCGAACTGGGATATGCAGGTAAGCCTCCGTGAGGTCGAGCGAAGTCAGAAACTCCCCCTGCCTGACGGCCGCTATGACAGATCGAAGGGTCTCCATGCGAAAATGAGGTACCCGGAGACACCGATTGACCCTTTTTAAATCGAGGATAGGACGAAAGGAGCCCTCCTTTTTCGGCACCACGAAATAGATGGAGTACCGACCGGAACCGCACTGGTCCTCTGGCACCGGAATGATGGCCCTGAGGCGAAACAACCGCTGCAATGTGTCGAAGACGACCCTCCGCTTGAGCGGAGCACTGCAGGGCGAAAGAACAAAGGAATCTAACACGGGACAATGAAGCTCGAGAGCGTAGCCCTCCCGGACTACCTCCAGAACCCAGTGATCTGACGGAAGTTGGACCCAGGCAGGGTAGAATTCCCGCAACCGCCCTCCAACGGGAACTACACCCACCTGAGCCCGCCTCATCTCATTGGGACTTTTTACCAGAGGCGGAAGGAAAAGTGGAGAAACCTCTGCCGGCTCCTCTAAAGCCACGAAACCCCTGGCTTCTAGTCGGGAACCGTCCACGCTGGGGCAGACCAAAACGAGCCGCCCGAAAACGGCGAAAATCCCGAGGAGCAGCTCGAGACCCAGAGGCAGCCTTGACCAGCTTCAGTTTATCCTCTGGAAGACGACCCCCTTTAGACTCACCGAGATCCTTAACCAGCTTTTCCAAATCCTCACCAAATAACAACTTACCCTGAAAGGGAAGTTTACTGAGACGAGCCTTGGAAGAACTATTGGCCGCCCAATTGCGCAACCATAAATACCTGCGCGCCGCTACAACAGAGGCCATGGACTTAGCTCCACTACGGATGAGATCATAATGGATGTCCGACAAATAGGCGGCCCCAGACTCCAAACGCGCCGCATCCTCTACCTGCGCTGTCCTGACATCCCCCTGTAATCGCTGGGACCAGCGCAAGCAACCTCTCGCAACCCAAGCCCCCGCTACGGCGGCTTGCATAGAGAGGGCACAGACATCAAATACCTGCTTCAACAGCGTATCTAACTTCCTATCCTGCACATCCTTCAATGCTGCGGCGCCCTCAACTGGTATCGTAGTCTTCTTAGTGACGGCTGACACTGCCGCATCAACCTTTGGAGACCGAAAAAGCTCCCTATCCTCATCCGACAATGGATACAGGCGCGACAAGGCCCGAGAGCCCCGCAGCGCCGATTCGGGCGAGTCCCACTCCTCCTGAATCATCCCTCTAAAGACTCTATGCAGGGGAAAGACCCGGTGGGACTTGCGCACCGCCTGGAGCAGAGGATCCTCCAGAGCATCCTCCGACACCGTCGCCTCCGCAGGCATATTCAAGGTCTTGAGAGTCTCGGCAATCAAGGCCGGAAGCTCTTCCCTCCTAAACACCCTGACGAGCCGACTATGCTGCTCCGAGTCAGGTAACTCTCCCTCCTCCAGCTCCTCACCGGAGGTGTTATCCAGGTCCACATCCTCCGCCCCGAGGTTTTCCCCCAGATGAGACGGAGAATCCTCCTCCGCGGACCCTTTGGCTACTTTCGCAGCAGGAGCACTGTCCTCCGCCCGAAGCAGGGACCCCGGACGTTTCAGCCCCTCCGAAGCACGAGCCGAAGAGACTAAGCCGGGTTGCAGGAGCGCAAAAGCTTGTTGCATGAGAGAGAAAAAATCTGGCGGAATCCCCGGAGCAAGGGCCACCGACGTCTGCCCCTGCGAAGCCGAGGACCCCTCCCCCGGGGAAGACTCCGGCCCCTGAAAATCCAGAGTCGGAGGTAAAGCTGGTACCTCCCCCAGCGTAAGCTCCTCACCTGCGATGGCCGGAGAAGGAGCTGAAGCTTCCATAACGCTGGAAGCCAGAGTACAGGACCCACACACACTGGATCCTGACAGCAAACCCCGCTTAGCTCCACAAACCACACAGCGTGGCTTCGCAGGCATACTCAGAGGGAAGCACTCCTGCCACCCTCTGTCCGTGGGTCCGCAGCACAGCCCAGCAAAAAAGGGAGCTTGTGAGGCTGAATCCAGAAACCCCCGTTTAAAAGTAAAGATTTTTTTTTTTTAATTCTGCACACACTATGATGCTAAGGCACCCCCAAGTCAAACCCAGGTGGTCTGCAGCCAAAACGATGGTTATTAAGCCCAGAAAAAGCAAATTAAAAGCAAAAAAGAAAATCGGGATTTTTTTTCAAAATGGCCGCCGCAGCCGATTCCCGCCGAAAAAAACACGTGACAGGCCACCCCGAGAGCAATAAAAAATCAAACTTAGGCACCCCCCCCTGTTAAACCCAAAGGGGCCCCCAAAAAGTAGCAAATTAAGCACCTTCTACTCACCACAGCAAGATGGGGTGAAGGAGAGAGGGAGAGATGCAGCAGCCTCGCTGGAGCTCAGCCTGACTGTGGCTTCAGCTCCAACACCAGCAGCAGTTTGTCAGCTGCCCTGCCAACTCTGGGCCACTGCTGTTAGCCTTCAACCTGCTCCTCACCCTTCAAAGCGGGTTCGGGAGCAGGGAGACACAGACATATCCTTGTGCTGACTGAACCCCACAGTGCTCGTTTAAACAATGGGGCAGGTAAAGGAAAGAAGGAAAAGTTAGAAGAAAAGTAAGAGGAGGGAGGGGGGAAAGGGGGGGGGGGCAGATGGAGCCAGAGGAAGAGATCTCCTGCACCAGCACAGCTCCTGCAATCCAAAAACCCAGAAGGGCAAATCAATAAAAGTAAAGTCAAATTTAAAGTTAAATGTATTCTATTTAGCTCTGCCTATATTCCTAACTGAGCCCAGAACCAAGCTCAGAATCTCCTTCAGCTGCTTGGAGACTGAAAGTACTGGTGAGAAGGGGCGATCCTTGCCTACTTATACTGGTGCCAGCAAAGCGATGATGTATTTCAGTCTCCAAGGCTGCTGGAGGAGGTTGACAACTCTATGGTTCCGGGACTGGACTAGAGGGACGCTAAGGAATTTATATGCAGAACAAATCATCAGAGAAGCAGGATTGTATGAAGACAACAGAGGTGTGAAGATTGGTGGAAGACTCATCAACAACCTTCACTATGCTGATGATACTGAGGTAGAAATCCAGGCAGGGCTGAGAGCTGGAAGGGTTAAGTGAAAAGGATACACCCCTCTTGGTGAAGTCATACCCTGGTACATGCTTGTCCCCTCCCCTATTCCTTTGTCCTGCTCCTCTCTCTGCTTTGCTAGAGATAAGAGTACAGTAGACTTTCTCCAATCGTGACTATACTGTAATAAAGTGACCAATCATGAAGAAATGCTGTAATAATCTATGAGGTCTATATAATCTCTCTCAGCCCTCTGGTGGGGGCCCAGAATTTGCAAAAACTATTTTCTCTGGGCCTGTGCACATTAAACCGTTGTTTCTTTTAAGACTCCTTGGGTGTTTCTTTCTTCACTCGTTTATCTGCTACATTTTGGTTCCCTGACCGGCTGAGACAGCGAGATAAGAAAGAAAAGGTTATCTTGCTACCTCTAGGTTCAATCGGTTTGAGCCGGGCTGGTGGCGAACGCAGCGGGGAATACAAGGCGCCACCAGACCAGTTGTTCTGGAAAGTATTCCTTCCTGATTCGCCTCTGTCGCTGGCTTTATCCGAAGGACACCTAAGAACCCGCTCTGGGGTCTAGGAAACAACCCTTTCAACTCCGAAGGATATCTGAGTGGGGTAAGTGATAACGGGGGGTCTGTTTCTGTCTGCAGTTCAGGAAAAATCGGTCCTTCCTACCGGGAAGAAGAGATTGATCACTTCTCGAAGGAATCGCCCTAGTACCCTGAGTTGAGCTCGGGGAAACCACATTCCTAACAGTTAGACTGGGTTTTTTTTATGGAATTGTTGGTCTGTGCTTGATTTATGTGTTTCAAAAATTAAATCCGGTCAGGATTAGAGTGTAAGAATCAAAAATTTAGAAAAAATACACTCCATTACAACAAAAAGTAAGTAATATCACCATATGGATTATTACACATACAAAACGCGGTCACAGTCCATATAGGAAAAAGGTCTCAGTATTTGACGGGCCGGTGAAAAGAAAATAGAAAATTGGAAAGAAGAACCAGCCCGGTACCGAGGTCGGGGTGGGAAAGGGTACCGACGCGAGACCGGAGACAGCCAAAAGGCACATAAAACAAACAACTTTTCCAGGACAAGGACAGACTACGCCTGATGGGCTCTGTGGAAAAAAGGAGACTGAGCAAGATGGCCCTTTGGGCGGGAAGGGGACCACGCATGTGCGGTAGCAACTCCCAAAGGCTTTCTTTGAAAGTTGGAGATTTGCTCCGCGAGGGTTCCGTCAGCGTCAACGTCGCCCATATGTGAGGACTGACTTCCTGCTTGTTCCCGGAGAAGAATATATATCTAGATGTTTGTCCCAACCAAATTATACTACATCCCCTTGTAATCTGGACATGGTGCAGTGTTCCATGCATAAGGAGAAATTAGACTTTACCTGCTAATTGTCTTCCCTTGAGTTCTCTCCGGGCCAGTCCAGGAACATTAGGGTAGTCAACCTCCTCCAGCAGCTGAGGACTGAATTCTGAAAGTCTTCCTGATAGCCTATCCCGCTCCCCCTGGTGTCAGAGACTCAGTCTTCTATTGTCAAAGCAGCCTAACCTTAAAACTAGAAACTATGAAACATAACAAACAAATTTCCTTTTTCTTTCCTCCATAGTGCATTTATGCCTTTAAGCATTCACCTATTTATATTTCTTTTTCTTTCTTTTATTTTTCAACATGCCACAGACGGGACCCCTTTACCCTAGAGGGAACCCCACAATCCACGTCACCTAGAAAAAAACTCTCCGACGCTAGTTGCCCTAAGGCCAACAAAGACCTTCATCACCTCCGGCCAACAGCGACATGATGAATCTCTACATCAGAACTAACTGCCGAGCCCCTAGCCTCGCCGAGCAACTCGCAGACGAACTGGGTGGGTCCTGGACTGGCCCGGAGAGAACTCAAGGAAAGACAATTAGCAGGTAAGGTCTAATTTCTCCTTCCTCTTCGTCTCTCCGGGCCAGTCCAGGAACATTAAGGCAGTACCAAAGCAGTACCTAAACTTGGGAGGGTCCTGCGAGCCCCGCCACAATGGCCGAGGCCCCTACTTTCGCGCCCCCCCTTGACTGAACATCTAACCTATTAATGCCTCGTGAACGTATGAAGCGATGACCATGTTGCCGCCCGACAAATATCCACCAGAGGAACCAACGCAAATTCAGCCCAAGAAGCCGCTTGGCCTCGAGTAGAATGAGCTCTGAGCCCCTTGGGAGGCGACTTCCTCTTTGCTTCATAAGCCGCCCTTATAGCCTGTTTCACCCATCGGGCAATGGAAGCCTTGGTAGCTGCCTTCCCTTTACGTGACCCACTAAAAAACACGAACAACCTATCTGACCTCCGAAACGGCTCGGTTTCCCTGAGGTACCTACATAGCACTCACCCCACATCCAACTTCCTAAGTGACCGATCCATCTTACCCCCTTTCCTGACCTGAAAAAGTCGGAAGCGAAACCGACTGATTAAAGTGAAAACCGGAAACTACCTTAGGGAGAAAAGACGGCACCGGCCTCAACATCACCTTTTCCGCCGAAAACTGAATGTACGGCTCCCTACATGAGAGCGCCTGCAGATCTGAGATCCTTCTTGTGGAACACAACGCCACGAGGAAGGCGGTCTTCCAAGAAAATTCTCTCAAACTCCCCGTTGACGTAAACTCAAAGGGAGGCCACATCAAGGCCTCTAGCACTAAGTTCAAATCCCAAGCAGGTACCACCTGTCTCATTGGTGGCCTGATATTCCTAGCCGCCCTAAGGAAGCGCTGAACATCTGGCATCGATGACAAAATGCTACCCTGCACTGCTCCTCTACAGCAAGCTAGGGCTGCCAGGTGAACTTTGAGCGTACTGAGGGCTAGTCCCCCTGAAGGAACGACAAGATGTCTGGCAACACCGCGGAAAACGGCCTAAAGTCGTGCTCCTCACACCAAGCCTCAAAAATGCGCCATACTCGCATATACGCTAGAGACGTCGATCGTCTTCTGGACTTTAACACTGTGGCTTTCACCGGCACCAAGTACCCTCGGCATCACAACCATTCCACTTTCAAAAGCCAAGCCGTAAGCAAGAACTGATCCACTTGCGGCATTAAAACAGGACCTTGACTCAACAGGTTGATGCGATTGGGCAACCTCCAAGGAAGATCCACCAGAAAAAGCACTAGATCCACATACCAGGGCCTTCTGGGCCAATCCGGAGCAATGAGAATCACCTTCCCGTCGTGTCCTGCTATCCTCCGAACCACCCGACCTATCATTGGCCACGGAGGAAACACAAAGCAGCTGGCCCGACGGCCAGGGCTACACCAGGCCATCGAGACCCTCCAACATGTGCTCCCTGCGCCTGCTGTAAAACCGGAACGCCTTGGAATTGCCAAGAGTGGCCATCAGATCCATGACCAGCTGACCCCACCGCACCGTAATGTCATGAAAGACAGCCGCATTCAGTTCCCATTCTCCGGGATCCAGGACATTTTGACTGAGATAGTCGGCCTGAACGTTGTCCTTTCCTGCTACATGCGCCGCCGAGAGAGCCACGAGATGGAACTCCGCCCACTGCATCAACTGCTGACTCTTTTCTAGCAAGACCGTACTGCCCATGCTTCCTTGCCTGTTGATATAGGAAACCGTTACCACATTGTCGGAGAACGCGCGTATTGCTCTGCCCTCGATCAGAGCGATGAAATCTTGAAGCGCCAAACGCACCACTCTCAGCTCCAAACGATTGATTGACCAACTGCTCTCCTCCACAGACCAGCTCCCCTGCATGACCTGTGATAGACAATGTGCTCCGCAGCCGGAAAGGCTGGCATCCGTTGTGACCAACACCCACTCTGGCTGTTCCAGAGGCACCCCCATACGAAGATGCCCAGGTACCAACCACCACTGCAGACTGTTGCACACTTCCTCTGGACATACCAGCCTCCGAGATAGAGGATGATCTTGCGGAGACCATCTGGATAGCTACGCCCGCTGAAGAGGCCACATATGAGCCCGGGCCCATGCTATCAGGTCCAAGGCCACTGCCATGGAACCCAGCAACTGCAAGTAGCTCTATGCCGTTGGAGCACGCATTCGTAAGAATGCCCCTACTTGAGCCAAAATCTTTTGCACCCTGTCCTCGGGTAGAACCACAGACCCTACCTCTATGTTGAACAAGGCCCCGAGGTACGTAAGACGCCTCAATGATTGTAAATGACTCTTTGCTCGGTTGATTACCCAACCGAGCTGTTTCAGGAACTGAACTACTCGCGGGGTTGCTGCGACCGATTCCGCTAGAGATCCCGCCCGGATTAACCAATCGTCCAGGTAGGGATGCACCTGAATTCCTTCCTTCCGCAGCGCTGCTGCGACCTCCATCATGACCTTCGTGAACGTACATGGCGCCGTAGCCAGCCCGAACGGCAACGCCCGAAACTGAAAATGACCCATGGGAACTGCAAAGTACAAAAACCTTTGATGATCTGCTCTGATCGGGATGTGCAGATAAGTCTCTGTTAGATTGATGGACAAAAGCACCTCCCCCGGCTTTACCGCCTGAATAACTGATCTTAGGGTTTCCATCCAAAAATGTGGCATCCTTAAACAGCGGTTCACATGCTCGAGATCCAGAATTGGCCGAAAAGACCCTTCTTTCTTGGGGACCACGAAATAAATAGAGTATCGACCTAAGCCGCACTGGTCTTGGGGCACCGACACCACCGCTTGAAGCTGTAACAAACGTTGCAGCGTGTCACTTATCACTTTCCTCTTTGCCTGTGGCCCACACGGGGACATGAGAAAAGCTTCCGCCAGCGGGTGAGCGAATTCCAGCGCATACCCTTCGCGGATGATCTCCAGCACCCACCGGTCCATAGTTATGGTGGCCCAAGCGGAGAGGAACCCCTGCAACCGTCCTCCTACCAGGATCTCCGCCTGGACCAGCCGCCCTTCAATGTGGTTTCTTAGAAGAGGTCTGCTGGGCGTTGAAATAGCCCCTGCCGAACCCCCGAGCCCCTCAAAAGGACTATCCTCTGGCCACAAAACAGCCCCTTTGATAAGGCACAAATCGAGGTCCCCTGAACCTGCAAAAATCTCTACCTTGACTTCTCTGCATAGTACCAGGCCTGGTAGCCTTTGGCCAGTCCTCTGGAAGCCGGCCTCCTTTGGAATCACCCAAATCCTTTACAATTTTCTCCAAGGCCTCCCCAAAGAGCAGCTTGCCCTTATCAAGTCTTAGAAGACGCGTCCGCCGCCCAATTCCTCAGCCAGAGAAACCTTCTAGCGGCAATTACTGACGCCATGAACTTTGCTGATATCCTAACCAAATCATAGAAAGCATCCGCTAAATAAGCTGCTGCCGATTCCAGCTTTGCTCCCTCCGAGGGAGACCCTTCCTCCTTATCCAGGCATGGTTCTCCTTGGAGCCAACGGATAGAGGTTCTTGAAACATAACCCCACAAATGGAGGCCTGCAGAGCCAGAGCACTGGAATCAAAGGCCTGCTTGAGAAGCGCCTCTAATTTGCGATCCTGAAGATCTTTAAGGGCTGTACCCCCTTCTACCGGAATCGTCGTCTTCTTAGTGACCGCTGAAACTAATGCATCCACCTTAGGCATTCGCAACAACTCCTTCTCTTCCTGCGGAACAGGGTAAAGCAGACCAATGGCGCGGCCCCCCCTCAGAGTAGCTTCAGGGCATTCCCATTCCGATTCTATCATCTGCTTAATTGCTCTGTGAATTGGAAAATAGCGCTGCTCCGCTTTAAAGCCTTGTAACAACGGATCGTCTAGTGGCTCCTGTTGTACCGCCGGAAGAATAATATTTAGAGCCGCGAGAGACTGGGCAATAAGAGATCCTAATTCTTCCTTGTGAAAAACCCTGAACACATTCGGGTCGTCGCCTGTTCCAATCTCACCTTCTTCTAATTCACTTGCCCAGGAGTCCAAACCTGTCTCTGAAAGGATCTCTCCCTCTTCTGCTACCTGAGGTATAGAGAGCTGCGGCCCAAAGCCATCGAAGCCTGTCTCTGAACTTTTACCCTTTTGAGAGGATCCCTCTCCAGGATCCGTCACATTGGTCTCCCCTTTCTGTGCCTCTAACAAACTGGGAGCCACCGGCTTGCTTAATGCCTGCGTCACTTTCAAACAATATGCCTTATGCATAGCCAGAATAAAATCTGCAGAAAACAAGGACTCTAACTCCCCCTGAGACCCAGGAAAATGTTGTTGGCCTTAGCTTTTGCAGGAGACGACTTATTAGTCTTAGCCTTTCTCTTTCCCGCCTTGTTCTGCCACGCGGGAGAAACGGCAGGCTCCGACAAAATGGCTGCCGTTCCCGCTTTTTCTGCCGTACTTTG
Source organism: Ichthyophis bannanicus (assembly GCA_033557465.1). Lineage (NCBI taxonomy): Eukaryota > Metazoa > Chordata > Amphibia > Gymnophiona > Ichthyophiidae > Ichthyophis > Ichthyophis bannanicus. The sequence goes on along the minus strand of CM066051.1, from coordinate 57,209,701 downwards.
AGGTCTGTCAGGTAAATCCCCCGATGCCGATTTAAGCTCCATTATGCCGGCAAAAGCGTCTCTAAACTGCTTATTCGCGGAACCCAAGAGCGGCAGAGTCCGGCCCCGGAAAGCGCTGCAATTCCTCCACCGAGAGCACACCGGCACCGGTACCTCCCGCTTAAAGACTGCCTCAAAATAAACCTCCCACCGGCCTAAGAACGCGGTGGCGAACAGAGAACCCCCGCCAAACAAACACCTGTCTCGCTACTACCAAACGTTTCCTACCTCCTGTAGTGCGTCGGGCTGACGGATCTCCGCCTCTCCCTGCTAGCGGAATATAGAGAATGCGGCATCGAAGGTAGGAAGGTGGATTCCAGGGCTCCCAGCTCCTTCCCCAACCCCCGGGGCGACGGATCCTCCAAAAATGAGGCAGGCTCTGCCTCTCGTGCTGCCTAACTTCACCTCTTGGCAGCTGAGGACCGTCCCAATTTCTCCGGTTTCTTTCTTTTTTTTTTTTTACTTTATTGTAAGGGACGTTTCCTCTGAGTTACTGCCCTGCTAAGGCAACCCAACCAATCCCTTTCCCCCCCCTCCACCAACGCCTAACTACTCTATTCCTATATGTCTCTCCAGGGAGCCTGTCAGCCACATGTCCTGTTCAGCTGCTGAGGACTGAAAGACTGAGGGGCTTGTTTACAAAGCCGCGGTAGCGACTTCCGCTCGATATCGGAGCCGCGGCCCCACTGAATTCAATGGGGCCGCGGCTCCAATATTGGGCGGAAGCCGCTGCCACGGCTTTGTAAACAAGCCCCTGAGTCTCTGACACCAGGGGGAGCAGGATAGGCTGTCAGCAAGACTTTCAGAATTCAGTCCTCAGCTGCTGGAGGAGGTTGACTACTCTAATGTTCCTGGACTGGCCCGGAGAGACGAAGAGGAAATAGCGTCTTTCTAAACTTGCTACTTGAACCTGTAGGTGATCTATATGTCTGAATGCCATTATTTACAGGGTGATATACAAAAAAAACTTGTGTATGTAGTACACTTTGTCCAGCAGATCCTCTAATCCTAAATAGTGACCACAAGACAGCATTTAGAGACTTCAAGTACCTGAGATACCATAGACATTGACTGTGTCATGGAGGGAAGTCGTCCGCTCTAGGGTTGGTTTCCCAGTGGGTCCAGGTGGCACAGAATCAGCTGCGTCCTTTGTGCTTTTAATAAAAAAATAAACATACAGAAATTATTGATGGTTTTTTTTCAACCGCCCTGAAGTACATGCTCTCCTGAATCACCCCCTCTCCACTGCCCAAGTAACTATTTTGAAAGGGCCTCCAAAGTGGTGGGTACCCCCATAGAAGATACAGAAGCAACTACAAGTGGGTTTCCCTTCTTTGTTATACCCCCCTAGGGATCACTTGAGCAGAATTTACATCACTGGGATCTGTAAACCCCAAAGATACTTCTTTTGACTTTAAATTAAGAACATATATGCCATGCTATACTGGGTCAGACCAAGTCCATCAAGTCCAGTATCCTGTGTCCAACAGTAGCCAATCTAGGTCATAAGTACCTAGCAGTTTCCCCAAAAGACACATGTTCCACAATGCTTGTGTTGGGTCAAGCTCTTTGGTTAAATGTCATTTTTTCTGCTACAGCAAAGTACCACCGGGGATACTTTAAGTCTCCCAATGGCATTCCAGGTTGAAGATGACAAGCAACAATATCTGGAAAAGCTAAGAAAACCTGCAAAAATAGTCAGGAAAGCAAAGGAGCAAACAGAAGAACAACAGCTAAAACAGTAAAATGAGGGGGGGATGTGGAGCAAGACTTTTTTATTTTTTAAATGATATATGAGCAACAGGAGGAAGTGCAAAAGTGGCAGGCTCACAGGGGAAGGGGAGGTATATGTAGAAGATGAGGATTAAAGCATAACTGCTTAACAGTGGAATGGGGTGAGAATGGGTTCGCAGGCAGGAATGGTCTCCCTCTGAATCATCTCTCTCCCCTTCAATCTGTTCAACACTTTGCTGCGTGGCTAATCTTCTGCCAGGTTCGTCATGCCAATCTCCCCCAACCTCCAAATAAAATAAAAGACCTCCAAAAATTTAGAAAAGAGATCAAGACCCTCCTTTTCAAGGACTACTACAGTAGCAATATATAGATAACCCCAGTGCAATCCCCACCAAAGTGGACAAGCATTGACCATTTCCCACACCACCAGAACCACAACTGCTCTAACGCCGGAGTTCATAAAGTGATCTTGTCACTCTGATTATGTAAATCATGTACATTGTTGATATGTAAATAGTTCCGTTATGTTATGTTCACCTAAATACTGTTATATGTAACATGTTTGTTTTATGTAAACCACCACTAATCTCTGAAAGTGGCAGTATTGAAAAATGTAAGAAATAAATAATAAAGGGGGCGGAGCCTGATGTCCAGCGGGTAAGACGCTTCGCGCTGAAGCTCCCGAGAGGCCTACTTAGAATCCTGACATAATACCTATACAAACTTACTATTTCGCTCCGGGCTGACCGGGGTACCTCGGGGGGGATGGCGGCCCATAAACCAGCGCGCTTGGACTTCGGGTCTCCTTCTTCTTCTCACGGAAAACGCTCCAAAACAGAGGTGTCCTCCCCACAGAAGATGGTTCCATTTCGGGAGAACCCCGAAATGCACCTGGAGATTTTAGAGGAAATACGCGGCGTGAAGGAATTGGTGCAGTCCAATGGAGAAGCGCTTAGAGCCATGCGAGAAGACTTTGGAGTGCTCCAGGACCGACTTGAAGGTCTCTCATTACGGCAGGACAATATGGCGGGGGTCCTCGACTCGCACGCGGTGCGCTTGGGCACACTGGACAAGGCTGAGCGCCAGATACAGAATCTTCAAAAGGAGTTAGAAGATAGCAATAATCGAGCCCGTCGCAACAATGTGAGGCTCATTGGAATACCGGAGGGGGTGGAAGCGGGAGATATGAGAGAATTCCTGCTCAAAACTCTTCCCTCCTTGCTGAAGATCACCTTTCATAAAGAACTGGAAATCGATCGAGCACACCGTGTTCCTACCCACATGGCGTTCAACCGAACGACCCCCCGGCCTATTATCTTTCGCTTGCTACGATATCAACAAGTGGAACAAATTTTAAATGCTGCCCGGGCGAACCATCATTTGGAATTTGAAGGTCACAAAGTCTCCTTCTTCCCTGATCTGGCAAAGCCTACAGTCGACCGACGGAAGAAACTCCTTGCTTTTCGCCCTCGACTTCAACAGCTACAGGCTCGCTTTGGCCTGTTGTATCCCGCGAAGCTCCGAGTGACTCTCCACAACCAAACCAGGACATTCGAAGATCCTGATCTACTATCAACATTTTTAGACTCCAAAGAAGCAGAGCAGATGCGCTAATCCAACGACTTGGACTTTTATTTGCCGGCTCTGTCCGCCATTTTGAAGGGCCCGATGCGGCGGTCATAGTTCAGTACAGAGACTGCCTGGACTTTCTTTCTTTCTTTCTATGACTTTTGTTATGTGGTCTCCTATCCCTCCATGATGTGTGCCTCGGTCGGATTCGGAGCACGCACAGTCCTACAGGTTATGTATTTTTTCAATTTCGGCCTTCTCTGGGGCTTCTCCCCGCAGACACATGGTCGCCAGTAATTTTTGGGGTTCTGCTTCTTCTCTACCGCGCTGCGGTTTTTCTTTTTTCATGTGGGGCGCTTCATTGTATTATCTAAGCTTATTTTCTTTTATGCCATATGTACAGCCAGATACAGTCAATATGAGGGACATTGTGAAATTATGTGCGCTATCATGCTCAGAATTTTTAACTTGTCTGAATGGCTTTATGTAAAATCTTATCACTCAACGTAAAGGGCATTAATAGTCCAATCAAGAGAAAGAAAATCCTTAGCTATCTTAGCCATGAGCATGCTGATTTAGCGTTTCTTCAGGAAACGCACTTAAACTCTGCTGAAACACTGAAACTCAATGTTAAGCCTTACATGGTGGCTGCCTATTCTCCCGCCGTTTCCAAACGGTGCGGGGTAGCCATTCTGGTTAAGAAATCTTTGCAAGCTACTGTAATTGATACTAGCGCTGACAAGGAGGGTAGATGGGCCCGCGTACATCTTAAGGTTGGAGATAGTGAATTTACATGTATTTGCATTTATGCCCCGAATGTGGACAACCCTGCTTACTATGCAAGTATTGCGCAGTTGGCACAGGCCTCTGCCAATACTCCATTAATACTTGGTGGTGATTTTAATCAAGTGTTAGACCCTCTGATAGATAGACAGCCGCCTAGAACGAGTAGTCCACCCAAGAGTCTTGCTACCCTTACAGCTCTGATGCAAGATCTTGCGCTGGTAGATATATGGAGGCTACTTCACCCCTCCGACTTAGAGTTCACTTTCTTTTCTGCCCCCCATCACTCCCAATCTAGAATAGATTTCTTTCTCATTTCCAAAGCACTGATTTCTCAAGTAGACACGACTAGGACTCATCCTCTCCATATTTCAGATCATGCTGCCATATCTTTATCATTACGTGTCACTGCGCGGGACGATTCTCCCCGAGCTTGGTTTTTTGATAGATCCCTACTGGGTCAAAAAGATTTTCAGGTTGATATAAAGGCCGCTATCCAAGATTATTTTCATTATAACTCACCCCATGACACAGCGAGCTGGGCTTGGTGGGAGGGTTTTAAAGCATCTATCCGCGCCACTATAACTAGCTATCAAATTCGGCAGGGGAAACAAAGAAAGCAGCATTTACTGACTCTAGAGCAGCAGATACAAGCTGGGGAGCGTCTCCTCACGTCCCGTACTGACCCATGTATTTTACTCCGTTTACAACGCTTGCGTTTTCAATACAATCAGCTTTTGTACACTGCTGCTGTTAAAAATATCGAATCACAACAAGGGCTATATTATCGGGAAAATAATCGTGCTGGCAAATTATTAGCAAATGCCCTAAAAGGTCAAAAAGAAGCGAAGCGTGTTACCGCCCTCCGTAATCCGTCGGGGGGGGGGCTTGGTCACTAAAGATACCGAAATCTTAGAACTCTTTCGTGATTTTTATACTCGGCTTTATCAATCTGAATGTGATTTTGAGCCAGATGTATTTGAACGCTTACTTTCAGGGGTACAAAGACCGACCCTATCTGACGAAGATAGAGTGGCCTTGGACACACCATTTACTGTCTCAGAAATTCATTCTGCTATCAAGAAATGTGCCTCAGGTCGAGCCGCAGGCCCAGACGGTCTCCCTGCTGAATTCTACAAACTTTTCACGCTGACTTAGCTCCAGTTTTGAAAATTTATTTTTCTGCTCTGGCCGAGGAGGGTTCTCCTTCTGGGTCCTTTTCCATGGCAAATGTAGTAGTTTTTGAGAAAGAGGGGAGAGAGACCCGCAACTACCAGCTAATTATCGTCCAATTTCCCTCCTAAACGCGGACTATAAAATATTTGCCACCATTCTCTCTACCCGGCTCTCGGATAGGATGCCTACCTTAATACACCCAGATCAATGCGGTTTCATTCCTGGTAGATCAACTGCCGACAATGCTCGGACTCTATGCCATGTACTGACTACCGCAGTTAATCTTGATCGCCCATTTGTTGGCCTCTCACTTGATGCTGAGAAGGCCTTTGATCGCTTAGAGTGGCCCTTCCTGTTTGCAGTCCTCCGCTGGTACGGATTCGGGGAAGGTTTTCTCCGTTGTCTTCGCACCATGTACGCACAGCCTACAGCCAGTATATGTGCCAATGCTTTAAAGTCTCAGCCTTTTCCCCTTCAACGCGGCACTCGCCAGGGATGCCCACTGTCTCCACTTCTCTTCGATCTTGCACTTGAACCCTTGGCTTTACTAATCCGGCAATCGGAGGAGATTCATGGAGTCCCCTTCACCCATAGGGAAATCAAAATTTCAGCGTATGCTGATGACCTTATGCTTTTTGTCTCTATAGACTCAGTACCGGCTGTCCTAGAGCAAATTGGTAAATACTCACAACTGTCCGGTTATAAGATAAATTGGACCAAGTCGGTAGCCTTTCCATTAAATCCTTTGCTTCATCAGGCAGATATGCAACCTTTTCCCTTTCTATGGCAACCTCGCATGGTCAAATACCTTGGGGTTCACTATTGTTCTCCTTTGGAAGACACTATCTCCTTCAATGCCAAAGACTTAACCTCTAAAGTCCGGGCGCTTACTCACCGCTGGACTCCTTTAACACTTACCTGGTGGGGTCGATTAGAAACCATAAAAATGATGATTGTTCCGAAAGTGAATTATATCTTAGAAATGTTGCCCTGTCTCTTCCCTCGACGTATATATAAAGATATAGAGGGCCTTCTGACTAGATACTTGTGGCAAAACAAGACACCTAGGATAGCGAAACATAAGCTGCAAGCAGATAAGGAAACTGGGGGTGTCAGATTCCCTGATTTCCTGAAGTATCATCAATCTTTTCTTCTCAAACAAGGCGCTCGCTGGCTGGAAGATCCAGTACCGAGTAGACCTGTGTGGCTAGACATAGAAGAGGACCTTTGCAAACCGATTCCTCTTACTTTTCTCCCTGGTATGACTCTCCCATCAGACTCCCACTTTCCACCAATGCTTTTAGACACCTTAGGTGCCTTTAATAATCTTATGCACTCTTTAGACTCCCGACTCTGTCCGTTAGACAAGCTCCCACTTTGGTATAACACTCGATTTCGAATACAAAATAAGCCGATGGCGTGGAGCCCCTGGTACACTAGGGGCATTTGGATTCCTAGTCAGTTGTTCCATGAAGGTCGCTGGAAAACTTTTAGTGAATTGCAAATTGAATTTGGTCTCCCAGCGAAACACTATTTTCAGTTGGTGCAACTTCAGCATTGCCTTCGGAGTGCTAAGGTGCTCCCGCCATCGGCCTCCCCTACACAAGGTTGGTTGGAGACTATCCGATCTATCGGTAGTTCACCGGGTGTAGCATCCAATTTTTACAAAACCTTATGTAATGCTATAATTAGAGATACCCCTATAGCGCAGAAAGCATGGGAGAGAGAATTGCATGTGACTTTGACCCCGGAGCAATGGAGCCTTGTCTGGAGTAGAGTAACACGGGTCTCCCGATCCGCCTCACTCACTCAGACACTCTTCTTTCTAGCCCACCGGTGTTTTTACACTCCTGACAGATTAGCCAAATGGAACACTACTCAGGGCAATAGTTGTTGGACATGCCATGCGGCCATTGGTTCACTACCTCATGTTATGTATGAATGCCCCGCACTACAGTATTACTGGCGTCGGGTCTGGGGTCGTATCCAGTCTATTTTGCACTTTCAAGAGCCCCTTTCTTGGAGGATAGTGGGACTTCGCTCAGCTGCGGGGATCCCCTCTCTTCCAAAAACGGCTTACTTCCTTTTGGACTTTATGCTTGGCATTGCTATTTCCCTAATTACGAAATACTGGAAAAATAGCTCTCAGCTGAGCCCCAATGAATGGTGGAATCATGTCTGTCTCTACAGTAAATATGAACAAATACCTCGTATGTTTGCTTCCCCCATTCAGACTCCTCATCATCGGTCTAAATGGAAGATGCTCAATGACTATGTACATTCTGCTCAATGCTCTCATCTGACTGTCTAAATTTGTATACATCTTTGTCCCATGATTATTCTATATCGCAGATCCTCTTTTGATTGTTTTGATGTATAATCACTGTTGTTTGGAAGCGCTCACATGCTGACATAATCAGCTAGAGAAGAAGCGTGGGGGTGGGGGGTAATTGGGTTTACTTTTCTTATTGTATACTTGTTTTGTCTCCTTTGGTGTGTTGTTTCTTTTGTTTGTTGCAAAATGAAAATAAAAGTTTAAAAAAAAAAAAGAAATAAATAATAAATAATTACCCCTCTTTTCAAGACACTTCATTGGCTCCCTATCCATTTCCACATCCAGTTCAAACTTCTTCTTCTGACCTATAAGTGCATTCACTCTGCAGCTCCTCACTACCTTTCCTCTCTTATACCTCCCTATACCCCTCACCGGAAGCTCTGCTCTTCTGGCAAATTGCCTCTATCTGTGCCCTTCTCTTCTATTGCTAACTCCAGACTTTGTTCCTTTCACTTTGCTGCTCCTTATCCCTGGAACAAACTACCTGAGTCTGAACATCAGGTGCTTCTCTAACCCTTTTCACATCCAGGCTGGAAGTAGGCAATCCATCAATCTAAGGAGTCCTGGGAGAAAACCCACAACGATGGAAACTCACAGCTACAGACAGTGTTCCAAGAATGAGCTAGTCACATCCTTTGTAAAGAAGGAGACTATGAGAAAAGGGTACCCTAAGAAGATCCCATGACTTCAAACAGTACATTGTAAGGCACTACAAATGCCAGCCTTCCAAAATATGCATGTACAGATATAAAATTATCCCCAAAATCACAGTCTCTTCTGTTGGCATTATTTTGTTGATGTATGATTTCCTCTTTTTAAAGAAAAAACTGAAGTCTAGCTTATTGCCCAGGACTTAAGCTGTCCTTAGAGATTCAACAAGCTCATGGTCTTATCTACTTGTACCACTGTTGGAGACACTTTATTTTAAGTATTTTAGTTTATTTAGATTTTACAAACTAGGTTACTTTTAAATATATTGATTTATGTTTTTGACTGCTAGATTGTATTTCTGTGTTTTCATATCTTATTAGCCTAGTTATTATGTTTTTTATTATTGCAAAACTGACATTGTTGTTATCAGTGTATTTATTTATTTAACTAATTTTATATACTGCAAATCTAAGCGTCTACAGTGAACAACATGACAAAAGGCTTCCATGGAACAAAATTAGCAGAAAGGAAAAATAAAACAAAAATTACAATAAAGGCATAAAAGAAAAAGAAAACTAATCTGAGAATTAAATTGAAACATTTGATAAGTGTTCATTAAATAAGAAAGTCTTGAGTTTTCTTTTCTTTTTTATGTTTACACACTGTTATTAACTACGTTGGGCGCTAAGATTTAACAGTAAAATGATCTATAAATAAAAGATGATAATGGTGAAATCCCACGCTGCCTTGGAAAAGTGGATCCCACACCATCTCTGAGATGGCAGATTCTGCTGCTATGATCATATCCCTGACAAGTCTGAATGTTGATGTAATCTGATACTGGTTCTGGGAGACTAAGGCTAAGGCTGAACCTGTGAATGCAGAAGCAAAGATCTCAGCACTGTGGTTCTCATTTCCACAATAGGGACATTTTTGTAAGTGATATTGCAGAAGGGTTGTTGGGTAAGCTTTGCCTCTTTGCAGATGATACCAAAACCTGCAATAAGGAGACACCCAGGAAGGTGTAGATAACATGAGGAGGGATCTAGTGAAGTTTAAAGAATGGTTGAGAATTTGGCAGCTGAGATGTAATGCTAAAAAATGAAGGGTCATGCATTTGGACCTCAAAACTTCAAGAGAGCAGTATAGGATAGGGGATGAAGTAGTTCTCTCCAAGAAAGAAGAGAGGGACCTGGGGGGTGATTGTTTCTGATGATCTTAAGGTGGCTAAACAGGTAGAAAAAGCAACGGCGAAAGGCAGAAGGATGCTTGGGTGCACAGGGAGAGGAAGGACCAGCAGGAAGATGATGATAGTATCTCTGTATTTTGGTGCGACCTCATTGGGAGTATTCTGTGCAATTCTGGAAACCACACCTTCAAAAGCATATAAACAGGATGGAGTCTGTGCAGATGGTGGCTACCAAACTGTTCAGTGATCTTCATCATAGGCATATAGGGACAGACTTAAAGATCTCACTGTGTATACTTTGGAAGAAAGACGGGAGAGAGGAGATAAGCTAAAGATGTTTAAATGCCTCCATGGCATAAATGCACAGGAGGAAAACCTTTTCATTTGAAAGGGAGCTCAACAATGAGGGGGGCATAGGATGAAGGTGAAAGCGGATAGACTCAGGAGTAATTTGTGGAAATATTTCTTTATGGAAAGAATGGAGGATGCGTGAAAATGTCTCTACTACCTCGACTGGGTGACTAAAACTGTATCTGAATTTAAGAAAGCATGGGACCAGCAGAGAAGATCTCTAAAGAAAAAAAAACAAAAAACTGTAAAGTTGATATGGATGGGCAGATTGAGAGGCTGTCATGTTTCTATGTAGGGACTAACCAGAATGCCCGTTCCTCTGTACCTTTGACGCCTCTGTCCTACTCATGGATCCCAAACACAGAGGTATTAGGAACCATTGTAGGTCAGCAGTTAGATCTGAGTAACTGTGTACTTAGAGGGACTCCTTTCTACTAAAACACCAAAAAATGCAAATCAAGTCTACAGTATCCCCGGGGTCTTTTTTTCCTTTACCACGTGAGGACTTCATACCAACAGGTGAAGATGTGAAAAAGACAAGAGAAGCAGATAGGAGTGAGGCAATGACAGAGGTAGGATGGAACAGCCAAGGAGGGAAGATAAGACATGAATGATACTTACTTTGCCTGATTATTGCTGTCCAGAGAAAGGTTTCTCATTTCCAGACTGAGTTTTCTGGGTTTGGGCAGAGGTTTGGGCACAGAGATCTTTCCCTTCTTACACCAGATGTACAGGCCACCAACTTCTCTACAAAACAACATGCAACGTTTCAGAAAGCAAAACCAAGAGCCGCAGGAAACCAAGATAGGTGGCTAGGGCCGGCCTTAGGTAACTGTGGTGGAGCAGCTCCAGCACACAGGCAGCCAGTGCTCTGCTGTCATCAGGGCGGCGCGGATTTCTTTAGTACAGGACCATACTCAAGTGCTGCCACATCTTGCCCCCTCCAACAGGACATTAGCAGTGGAAGGCTAGGATGGGGCGGTTCTGGAGCACAGGCCTGTGTTTAAGGCCCTGTGTTGCACTGAAGTTGTCCATTTTTCGGCCCAGGCTGAGATAGGGAGGCCCCACTGACAGCAGGGGAAAAGGAAGAGGAGAGAGATTCTGGCCATGTGGGGGGTGGGTTGGGGTTGAAGTAGCAATGCTGGTCATGGGGGTGTAGGAAGGGAAAGGGGAGATGCTAAACACAAGTGGAGAGTAAGACGGGGGAGATGGCTGACACGGGGTGGGGGGTTTGGGAAGGAGAAATGCTGGATTTCGTGGAGGTAGGTAAGGGGAGGAGGGATGAGATAGTCTGAGCTCCTTGGGTGGGGCTGGGAAAGGAAGAAGAGATGCTGAACACCTTGGTAGTAAGGAAGTGGAGATGCTGGACTATGGAGGATTAGGCAAGGGAAAGGATGATGCTGGACTATGGTGGGAGGAGGACCTTGAGCTGTCCCGGGGGAGGAGACATACAGCTGAAAATTCGCCTGGGATGTTAGCTACCCTGGGGCTGCAGGTTGCATGGTCAGGAGGCCTGTCTATGAATCTAGGGATGGCGCGCAGAGGAGGAGACAGGATGAGAGGAGCCCAGAGAAGCAACGGATCCTGGGACATTTTTTCTTGGCTGCATAGCAAAGTGGGTCAGGATGATTCAAATGGTACAGGGGTCACTTTTCAAAAGATTTAAGTGGCTAACTTCAGCAGTTATCTAGTTCAATCTGCCCAATTTAAAAATCTCTCCCCCCCAGGCAATGTTCCCTCTAATTTTCTGTAGGCTGTGTGCGCATAAAATATCAGCTGTGCAGCTTTTGAAGGAAGGTTAAATTTTTGTGCGCCACATAACGACACTCGGAGTTATATACTTTAAAATTTGACTACACGTCAGAATACAGTATGTACACCACATTGATTGCACTAGAAAATATTGTAGAACTTGTGAAAACCATAAATACACAATAACTTTTCAATTTTAAGAATGTCAGTGTTGTTTTCTATCAGAATCAGAACCATAATTTTTGTGCGCTCTGTTGTAAAGTATGTGCGCTCACTCGGCGAGGTGTGTGCGCGCGCACACGCGCACAGCTTAGAGGAAACAGTGCCCCCAAGATAAATCTGTGCACCCAGAATCACCATGGACACAGATTATGCGGATTTAAGAGCTGGCTAAATTGAAAGTATGCTGGGGGCAGACTTCAGCATTTGGCTGGTTAGTGCAAGGTAATGCCTGAGCAGCATAAAGCGCAGAACGCAGCTGGTCTGATGTACAGACTGGATAATTTGGAAAGGGGTGCCAGTCATCAATTATAATCTTCGAAAGGAGTTTTAACAATTGAAAAATGAGCAAACAGATTAGTATTTTATCTGCTGCTAAGTGATTTTTAAATATTTTTCATTTTTTGCAAAGAAAAAATGTTTTAGACCAATGACATACAGAGTAATTAAGTTGCAAGTGAATTTCCCATATAGAGTTTTCTCTAATGTCTTTCCTTTACAATAAAGAATCAATGTGCTTCTGCTGTATAGTACTGGCACTGAAACTAGGAGATATCAGGGCTGAATCACAGTAGCTGTATAGCAGCTGCTAAGGGGTCGGTTCAGTAATGGGTCCACTGGATTGGCCATGGCCAACTTAGAGCCTGGATTTGTGCCAACGTATTGCAAATATTAGGTCCAAATTTTATTCTCAGTCTGTCACTGTATTGTTACAGCACTGGGAAGATCCAGCACATAGAAATCTAGGTCAATATAATTGTATAGTAATAAGATTGGAGGGCCAGGCCAAATGGGACTGGGTCCAGGGCTGGCCCAACTATTAGGCAAGACCAGGTGGTTGCCTAGGGCAGCAGCTTCTGATGGACAGCAAAGAGCAGCAGCGGTAAAAAAAACCAATAGACTGACAGCCAGACAAACTCAGAGCCACCAGCGCAAGCTTTTACCTGCAGGGAGAATGGACGCAAAGTAAATTGTAATATTTAAAAGAATGATGTCCAATTATATATTTATTTTACAGGATTAAGGTGGGAAGGGCGATGATTCGATGGTCATGATTATTACGTTTTAATTATCAAACTCCAGGGGAAGAAGAGAGGGGGGGCCTAAGGTTCACCTAGTATGCCAAATATCCTTGTACCAATCCTGTCTGAGTCATCATAGATGTACAATACCTGCTAGTAAGGGCCTGGGTTACTCTAGCATAAGGCAGTGATTTTCATAACCGCTCGAGTGCAGCTAGATTATTCCCAGCTGTTATATGTTCCTTCTGTCCTACCATACCACTGTCATTACTCACCCTATGCGTACATAGGACGGCACAATCTGTTTGCTTTTCCCAGTCACTTTGATGTCAAAAACTGCAGTATCGGTTGCAGTTATAGGTGTTAATTTCACACAGATTCGCTTCTTCTTAGACACAGATGTTTCTAATCAAAAAAGAAAAAGATATAGCAATCCTAAGCTTAGAACAATCAAATATTCGAAATAATCAAAACACATCACACAAAGTACAAATTTAACATATGCACACATTAATAGTTAGAATCTGAAAAAGAACATCATGCAACAACATTAAAAGCGCCACAAAACAGAGACAAAACCCCATTTGAAGAAATTACCAGACAAGAAGAACTTCCTATCATATTGTTTGTCAGAGGCTTGATCAAAAACAATTTCCAAATACACCTAGCTAAGTTTTGCAGTTTTCCGGGTCATGCTACATCTTAGTAACTGGAACTGACATTTCAGCCATCACGCTGTGGCTTTCTGCAGGGGTAAGTGGTTATGCAGTGAATGTCTGTTCTTTTATACCGTGGCTCTCAAACCAGATTGGTGGGACAGAGGAGGGAAATTTGAATTTTGGCAGGAAAGGTCATTGGAGAAAGGCTGGAGCCCTCTCTTTTTTCCATAGATTGGAAGGTTCTCTAGTGAATTTTAAAAGTTCTCCTTTAAAGTTGCTTGAAATGTTCTCTTGGGCTTCTGCAGCTAGTATGATCATTTTTGCAGAAACGTCAGTGCAGTTACTAAGATGCAGCATGACCCATAAAACTGCACAGATCATCATACTACGTGCGGAAGCCCAAGAGTACATCTAGATAAGTTACAGGAGTGGAGGGGCAGCCTAGTGGTTAGAACACAGGCTTGGGAACCAAGAGACCAGGGTTTGATTCCCACTAGCACTCCTTGTGGCCTTAGGAGAGTCACTTAACCCTCCGTTGCCTCATTAGAATCCAAGTTATCAATGTCCCTGTTTAAATGTATATTAACCCATTTAGAGACAATGCCCCATGAAATGTCTTCAGATTCTACCTGAATTTGAATAAATCATAATTCAAGAGGAAGAGCATTTCAGGCTTGCAGCCCACTCAGAAAGACGATACAGGCATAAGCACAAGCTTGGGAGACATGTTAATGAAGAACATCAAGAAGTGGCACAGTAGCTGAGTGCTTAGAGCACTGGCTTGGTAATCAAGAGACCAGGGTTCCAATCCCACTGGTACTCCTTGTGGCCTTGGACAAGTCACTTAACCCTCCAATGCCTCAGGTACAAACTTATATTGTAAGCCCTCTGGAGACAGGGGAATGTCTACTGTACCTGAATCTAACTCGCCCTAAACTGCGACTGGAAAGGTGTGAGCTAAATACTAATAATACTTTTTTTAAAAAAGTTTATTGCCTCTTTATATCTCTGTCACATGTCCCCTCATGTACAATACCGACTATGGTGTCTTAATCTTTAACGCCTGTTACAGGTAAGCAACTTTGTTTTTTCACTTAGCTACCAAAGCATAGCATGGAGTGGAGGAGTAGCCTAGTGGTTACAGCAACTACCTAGTACCCTGAAGAACAAAGGTTCGATTCCCACTGGCACTCCTTGTGACTTTGGGCAAGTCACTTTACCCTCCATTGCCTCAGAAGAAAAGGGTGGCAATCTACTTCCGGTGATACACTGCCAAGAAAACCCAGAGGGATCTGGGTCGCTATGAGTCAACACTGACTTGACGGCACTAAAAAAAAAACAAAAAAAACCCCCAAAGCATAGTAAGAAGCATACAGGAAGCCAGGCACCCCATACAGAAATGTACAGCACAGAAAATAATATGTTTTGGTTTACTGTGTGTGGAGGACCCTGCTCAGTTGGTCCGCTAGGGCATTGTCCTGGCCCGGGAGGTATACCACCCTGCGTAGCATTCCCTGGCCAATCGTGTACGAGCAGAGGGCTATTGGCTCCTGGCAAAGGCGGTGAGATCCCGTGCCCCCCTGCATGTTCAGGTAGAACATCGGGACCTGGTTGTCCATTTGGACTAGCACTGACAGGTTCTGCAGGCGGTGGTGGAAGGCCTTGATCGCCAGAAAAATGGCCCTGAGCTCCAGTAGGTTGATCTGCTGCTGGCTCTCCACGGACCAGTTGCTCTGCATGCGGAGTTCCTCTCAATTGGCACCCCAGCCCAGTAGGGAGATGTCAGTGGTGAGGACCCTCTGGGGATCTGGGAACTGGAAGGGTATGGCCTCCTGCAAGTGCTGTGTGGTCTGCCACCAGTTGAACGACTCCCTTAGCTGATGGGACGCTAAGACTTTGTCCTAGAGCCTGCCAGTGGCTTGTGTCCACTGGGAGCAGAATCATCACTGTGCTGCCCACATGTGGGAGGCGGACAATGGGAACCACATGGACTGTGCATGCCATGTGGCCCATTAGGCAGAGTATGGACCGCACCGACACTGTATGATGGCATTGCACCTCGATGGTTAGAGCCCTGAGGCGACCTGCCCTGTCCAAGGGAAGAAAGGCCTTGGCCTGAAGAGTGTCCAGTCATGTCGCTATGAACTCCAAGTCCTATGTTGGAGTGAGATGAGATGTGGGGTAGTTTATCACGAACCCCAGAAGTTGCAGGACATTGATGGTGCAGGCCGTGACCTGTTGCACCTTGCTGGCCGTGTCCCCATTTATGAGCTAATTGTCCAAATATGGGAAGACGGAGGCTCCTTGGAGACGGAAGTAGGCGGGTGGAGAGGCTATACTCAGGGAGTCAAAACCCAGCCTGGGCAAGAGTCGGGGTCTGGGGCTTGGAGCCTTTAGGCTTGTGTGAGCCTTGGCCCGCTCCCTTGCCCTGGTGATCTTGTTGTGGGGTCTGGGGGGCCTGAAAAGGGGACCTCTTCCTCGATGGTTTCTTCTTGGGGTGGAGGTCTTCCTGGAGAGCAGAGTCTTCGTGAGGAACTCTTTCTCTATCTCCGCCACCTTTTACTCCATTGGTTTGCTTAAGAGGTTTTCCTCGAGGCAGGGGATGTCAAGGAGTTTCTCTTGGACCCTCTGCTCAAGGTCCAATGCCTGGAGCCAGGCCTGGCACCAAGCACAGATGCCTATGGCAGCAACCCTTGCGTTTGACTCAAAGTCATCGTAGGTGGCTTGGGACATGTACTTCAAGCACTCCCCAACGCACTTCATGAGGGTTTGGAATCGCTGGAGGTGTCTCCATCGAGAAACCTGCGAGTTCCTTTGCCAGGTCTCGGAGATACATGCCGATATACTGCTGGAAGGCTTGGATTCCACAACCCAGCATCGAGCCCTGGTAGCATTTGCATCCGAGGGCAACAAAGGTGTGGGATTCCTTGCCTGGGAGTGCAGAGGAGCGAGTCTTCGGGCTCTTCTTCTGGAGCATGGTCGACTCTACCACCATAGAAGTGTGTGGGAGTAGCGCCTTGCTGAAGCCGAAATCCTGCTGGACGTGGTACATGATATCGAGGCATCGGCTAACTATTTTTACCAATGCCAGTGTCTTCCACATTCGGAGGAGGAGCTGCCAGAGGATGGCAGGGACAGGGACTTTCAGGACCTCCTTGGATGGAACCTCATATTGGAGGATCCTCCTCTGATTCTGTGGTAAAGGACAAGGCTTTTGCCATTCTCAATGAACTTGAGGAACAATGTGTCCTCAGATGGGGACCAGCGCCGCGACACCAGGGGAGATCATGGTGTTTACGCATCTCTTGAGATGCCTTGTCCTCGAGGGCCGATGGGCCTGGGTAGGGATCTTGGCGACCTACTGCAGCTGCTTGACTGGAGCCACAGGAGTTTGCTGGGAGGATTGCACTCACACCGAGGATCGGCAGCCCAGGAAGTCCTTGAGATTGAGGTCCCTGTGGTTTCAATGTGAGCACCAAAAGGGCTTGGCATCGACGCCAGCTGCGAGGCAAGGAAGGCAGTGACACTGAGCTCCAGCACCATCATCCTGGCTTCCCACTCAGGTGTTGCAGCCTTCGATGCGGACACTGGGGTTCCTGGGTCTGGCGTCGGTGAGGAGAGGGGGTCCTTAATGGAACAGGCCATGGGGGTCCAAGACCTGTCGCTGGAGGCCACAGCGTCAGTTTGGGGAATCTTTGCTGACTGCTCCAACTCCTCAGGTACTCTCCGCGGACTGTGGGACCTGGCATGGGACTTGCCCCGTGTATCCGAGTCCCAGGATGAAGTTCAAGGATTTCTACTTCTTCTTGTGTTCCCGCTCCGAGGAACCCATGTCGGAGTATCTGCAGACCCAATCGGGCGCCACGGGGGCTTTACGCGACTCCGAGGATCTGTGTGGTGCTTTAGAGAGAGAGGTTACAGAGGATAATGAGGCAGAATTTGACCTGTGGAAGATGTCGTCTTGCTTTTACTGACGACACTGGATGGCCTTTCCAGACATCTTTTTGCACAGGGCGTAAACCTATGGGTCATGGTCGGCACCTAGACACCAGAGGCAGCAATCATGTGTATCGGTGAGGGACATGGTTTTTTGCGCAATGATCACACTTTTTGAACCCACTGGCCATTAGGGCAAGGAGGAGTTTTGTGATGTAGAAGACCCTCGACGTGGCCAGCTGATAGAAAAAGGTGCAAAACCACGCTGGAAAGAAAACGAAAAACAGGTCCAAGACCAGGCTCGGAGGCGGGAAAGGGACCAGTGCTAACTGGAGAAAGAAAAGACAGTTTAATGCACAAAAGTTGAGCTTTTTCTGGGGAAAAATAGACGAACATCTGTTGGGCTCCGTGGAAAAAAGGAGACTGAGTAAGATGGCACCCTTGGGTGGTAAGAAAACCACAAATGCGTGGTGGCATCTCCGAAAGGCTTTCTTTGAAAGCTGGAGAGATGCTTCCGTGTGGCTCCATTGGCACTGATGTCACCCATATGTGAGGACCAAGTTCCTGCTTGCTCCTGGAGAATTTGTTTGATATACCCTGAGGAAGATTTTGTTTTTGTGATCAAATGTTAGCACATGAGAAACTTTTTTTTGGTCAGCAGTTTTCTACTGCTCTTTTGGATTTGCAGCTCAGTCAGAACCAAGACTGGGATCTGGCACCATGAGCCTTTATTTGCAAGTACCTAGGAATCTTTTTATATCCTCTCTCATCTTACATTAGCCCAGTTACAGCAGCAATAGTCCTTGGCTGTGGACAATGCATTAGGGCTCCTTCCTGAAGCCTGCAAACATAAGCCCTAAAACCAGACACAAGGTGTCACTGCTGAGTGAGGACTGACCTTCTCACTTCCTGGGCTATAAAGGTTGCATCTCCAGCCTTGGCTGACCTGTGGAGTGGAAGATCTGAGCCGAAAACTGAACCCAGATCCCTCAGCATTTTGGTCTGGCCCTTCTTTCACCGATTTGGTAAATAGTTTTGCTATGAATTACTACATGACGTACCAGGCTTCCAGTGATTTGCTCAGCAGCCAGAGCTACATAAAAAGAATTTCACTACACCAATATTTTAAAAAAACCTATAGGTGTAGGTCCTCACACTGAGGTCCCAGTCAATACTTCCTTCGCTCCATCCTAAGATGCTACTGCATGCAGTCATGTTCTTCCAGCCATGGCCTCCACATCTCAGGCCCCACTGCCTGCAGCATCCTACAACCCCTTATCTAAAGCCATATTATTCCCCACTGCCTGCAGTTGTTTTCCTCCCTGCCTCTGCTTCTTTCCCCTACGTTGCCCTATCATGGGAAGTCACAGCTCTGCCACCTGTATTCTCATGCATAAATTGTTCTTCTCTGACTTTGTGAAGTGCCAAGTTGTGAAGGGCCACATCATGAAGTGCAGTAGCTGATGAAACAAAGCCTTCTTGAAGCAAACATACAAGACCCAAACACTTCTTAACTCGTGCGTGCAGGAAATAACTATATAAAAGGTATGTGACGCAGGATATTCGTGAGAGACAGAGAATGCACAGAAGGAAACTCACTTGGTTCTAAGAACTCCCAGATGTATGAGAACCCTGCAGGCAGCAAAGCTCTTTCATTCAAGATCTGAATATCTGTGATCACATTTCCTGTAAATCCCTGCAAAGGAAAAGTACAGCACCATGTAGTTACTGACGAATGTTACAGAAAGTGCTGTATAGATGCAACCCTGTGTACCATACTTATCCTTTGTGAATAAATGGGTGAAGAGCTCAAATGTATTTCTTTGATAAAATTTAGAATGCGTTTTGCTCTCTTTCTTTATGCTTATCTAAAATACTGCTAACAATTTTTTCTCTACGCAATCAAAAACTTTCTGAACAAACTACTCAACCATTATACTTTATCACCTCCCACTTAAGATTTCTGCAACCTACTTCTTCCAGATCTCTAGGTGAACCATCAATTCAAAATTCAGCTGCACAACTTATCTTTCCCATCAATGATGCCAGGGGCTGGCTCAGGGAACTGAAGCATGAGGGTGTCAGAAACCTGTCTCATCGGCTTACCTCATCCTTCGCAGCTACAGGCACTTGTTCCTTTGTTCCCAACACTGCACCATTCTTCAACTCCCACTGGTGCCAGGACAGCAGCAGGTTCAAAACATGAGAACAGGCACTTTCCAGAGTCTTGTAATTAAGAGTCCATCAGTCTGAGCACTTATATTCAAGTATTTGGGGGTGATGATGACTTAATGGGTACGGCAGGTTGAGGTTTTGCCACCAGTAAGACTGCCTATCGCGTTCCCCTATACATATCAATGCCTTGTGATGCATGGAACTAGACAGAGATGTGGACAGTTGATGTTTTATGAAAATACAGATGAATATTGTTGAATACAAGTTTGGAGTTTTTTTGGTCCATTTTTTGTATGTATGTGATGATGTATTAGTTTTGTTTACTATTTGTGGATGTATAATTTTTGTCTCATTTGTGCTTGCCTAAATGTCTTGCTAAACCTGTAGTTTTCTCTCACCCCTGCCACTAAGGTTTTTGTGCTTGAATTCTACCACTCTTTTGGTTCCTACCACCTCCGCTGGAGATCTGTTCCAGGTGCCCAGCACCCCGCTAATCAGATAGTGAGGTTACTTACTTGTAACAGGGGTTCTCCAAGTACAGAAGGATAACTCAGCCATATAGCATGGTGACATCACCGCTGAGCAGCGGGCCAGACCTACTCTACCAGAGCCCAGAACAGTTTTAGAAAATTCTACTCTGCATCCTCCTCTTCAGTCTTTTCAAAGCATAATATACTTCAGCTGTCAGGAGAGGTGGGAGGGACTGTGTGGTTCATTTATCCTGCTGCACACGGAGAACTCCTGTTATAATTAAGTAACCTCATTTTCTCCAATTACAAGCAGGATTTAATCAGCCACACAGTATTCATAGCTGAGGGTGCAAAGGCATCTGCCAGTAAGGTTTGGAGATGAAACAAAGGCCCATGGGTTACTGTTGCAGTAGACTGAACAGTGGAGGTACACGGAAACATTTCATGAGTGAGCATACACGATGGAAAGTTGCTGCGAATAGCCATTTCGGAACCAGTGGCATTAGTGAGGCTGTAGATGATCAAGAAGTGCAGGAGCTCTTGAGAGTTAGCCAGATGCCCACATTAGAGGGTGATAATGTACTGATGTAAGCCTGAACCATGTGTTCAAGAAGTTGATCTCGAAGATACCACATATACAGGAGAGATGGACCCATGGTAGGTATGTGGTGGGGTGGGGGGGATCTTTGATTCAAGGTACTATGAACATTAATCATTGTCTGCTAACATTTGCCTGAATTGCAAGTTGTCAGTGACGGCCATGTGAAAAATTGTCACGTCCAGAGGTATAGGAGGGCAATGAGGTCTTAATATTCACTTTGTTCAAACATGGACTAAATTATGCACCAAGTGTTAATGCAGTACATACGTAGATGGCATAGCGGAACACTGTCAGAAGGAGTGAAAGCATAGTTAATCACCTGTAACAGGCATTCTCCGGGGACAGCAGGAATCAATCCTCACATATGGGTGACGTCAGCACCGATGGAGCCCTCGTGGAAGCATCTCCCCAGATTTCAAAGAAAGACTTTGGAAGATGCCACCATGCATGAGTGGTCCCCTTCCCGCCCAAGGGTGCCATCTTGCTCAATCAGATGACATAGCTAAAAGATGGCAAAAATAAAATAAAAGATGGTAAAGGAACAACTCCAAGGGGAGGTGGAAGGGTTGCGGGGACTGATTCCTGCTGTCCCTGGAGAACACCTGTTACAGGTGAATAACTACGCTTTCTCCAGGAACAAGCAGGAAGTCAGTCCTCACATATGGGACTCCCCAACTACAGGCTACTGAAAGCCCAAAGCAAAAAACATGGATGCCCTCAAGGGGAGCTGTGAGCAGCAGCAATAGAGTTTGTAGTTACAGACTACAGTAGGCCCCTGTGTCCGATGAAAACCAGCAGTCCAATAGCCTAAACACAGAAGGGTTGGCGGGTAGGAGTTCCCTAAACCCCGAAAAGATTAAGCAGCACAGCCTGGCCGAAAGCACTGTCCCGTCAGGACTCCCTTTCCAAGCAGTAATGGGCTGCGAAGGTATGGACTGAAGACCTGGTGGTGGTCTGGCAGATGTCCACCATCAGGACAGAGCGCAGGCTTGCCACTGAGGCCGCCATGGCCCTGACACAGTGCACCGTGACTTGGCCTTATAGCGAGAGCCCCACCTGCACATTTGGTCACCGACATCTCCCAGTCTACTGTGATCGTACGAAACGAAAAAGCTGAGCAGCTTTGCTGTGACCCCGAGTATGTTGGATGTAGAAGGACAAGGCCCTCTTAAAGTCCAGGGTGTGAAGGACTATCTCCGCCTTACTGGTGTGAGGTCTTGCAAAGAATGTGGGAAGTATCACCTCCTGGTTGAGGTGGAAGGACAATACCACCTTCGGAAGGAATTTAGGGTGTGTACGGAACACCACCCTGTTCTTGTAGAACCTGGTATATGGCGCCTCCACCACTAAGGCCTGAAGCTCGTTAACCCTGCAATCGGAGGCGAGTGCGACCAGGAATGCCATCTTCCACGAGAGATATCGCAGGTGGCAGTTAGCCAGAGGTTCCAAAGGTGGGCAAGTGAGCTGCCCCAAAATCACATTGAGGTCCCACTCGGTCACCGGAGGGCGAACTGGGGGCTTCAATAAGAGCCGACTCCTTAGGAAGTGGATCACCAGCGGCTGGACTGAGAGGGGTTTGCCATCCACCAGGTGGTGATGCGCCACCAGGGCACTGAGGTACACCTTGACGGAGTTCAATTTAAGCCTGGATTGCGAGAGGTGAATAAAGTACTGTAGCACCAGTCCTACCAGGCAGGAGGACAGGTCGGTCCCGTGCTCTGCACATCAAGATGAAAACCTGCACCATTTGAAGGTGTACGCTTTCCTAGTGGAAGCCTTATGAGAGGCCGGCATGATCTCCTCTACCTCACCCGAGAGGTTGAAAGGGGCTAAGGTCACCCTTTCAGCGACAGGGACCTCAAGTTGGGGTGCAGAAGAGATCCCCCTCCTGGGACAGGAGCCTTGGAGAGTTCCCCCCCAATGGGATGGGAGTCTCCACCGATAGCTGGAGGAGTAGCAGGAAACATGTTTGCCTGGGCCATCAAGGGGCTATCAGGAAAGTGAGGCCTTGTCGCAGAGGGTCCTGAACAATGTCTTGGCAATTAGTGGTGTGGGTGGGAAAGTGTACATGAGGCCTTCTGACCACAAGATGAGGAACGCATCCACCGCCACCTGGAGGGGTGGGCTTGCTGGAAGCAGAAGTGGGGCAACTGGTAGTTGTCTTGGCTGGCAAATAGGTCAGAAATGGGGGCTTGGAAGGGAGCAGACATGGGGGAAGCTGTAAGGGAACAGACATGGGGAGAGCTGGAAGGGAGCAGACAGGGAGGCCTGGAAGGGAGAAGACAGGGAGCAGACATGGGGGGAGCTGGAAGGGAGCAAACAGGAGGGAGCTGGAAAGGAGCAGAGCAGACATGGGGGGGGAGCTGGAAGGGAGCAACATGGGGGGGAGCTGGAAGGGAGCAGAACAGACATGGGGGGGAAGGGGAGCTGGAAGGGAGCTGACACCCGGGGATGGCACTGGAAGGTGGATGGACAGATGAGAGTGTGACTGGAAGGGAACTGACATGGGAGGGGGCACTGGGACTGGAAGTTCACTGATACCTAGGATGGTATTTTAACTAGAAGGAGCTGGACGATGGGGAAGGAGGGAGACTGGAAGAGAATAGACACCAGTGGTGGTACTGGGAAGACAAGGGTGTTGGTACTGGGAGGGGAGGCTGTAAAGGATGCTGATACTAGGGAGAGTTACTAGGACTGAAAAAAAGCTGATGGAAGAAAATGAAGAAAGCAAAAGGAGAGACAAGAAATAGCAGATGGACTGAAGACCATAGAAAAAGAGCTACGAGAAGACATAGGAAAACAGAAACCTCAGATCGGGACCAGCATGATCAAAAATCATCAGACAACAAAAGTAGAAAAAATAATTTTAATTTTCAATTTAGTGACTGGACTTTGTGCTATCTGTATTTCACATAGTATGGGGAACTGCATCTCTTTCTGATGTGGCACTGCATGCGGAGTCTGGCTTCTTGGGGGTTTCATTTTCATTTTTATCTACATATTTTTATTTTTGCTTTAGGTTGTGGTCACTTATTCTGTACTTGGTGAGGGTCTGTGTTCCGAGTGTGTGATCAAGGCCAGGTGTTCTGTTAACATGAAGTTTGTATGTAGGGATTTATTTATTTAACATTTTTATACCACATTTTCCAATATTCAAATGATTACATAAAACATTTAACTATGTACAGTAATATAGAAATATTGTATTACTATACTGTAATAATTTGACTGGTTCAGCTTTTCAAATAGGTGTATGGATGTTTTGGGGCCTATTGCAGTGTTTATAGTGCTGCTTTTTTCTGGGTAGGCCCCTTATTGTATGAGTTTTGGAAGTGTATGCTGGTATGGTATGGTAGATTTGACCTTGCAGATCTTAGTGACTTTAGAAGGGTTTTATATTAGTTCCCAGTATGTCTGGTACTGGAGAATGTTTGTTGTTGGTGAGATGACCAGACTCAGATTTTTTTCTTTTTTTCGTTAATATATTGAATTCTGTGGGCGAATGTCCTACCTCTGCTCTGCAGTCATTGTTGAGGAGGGGGTTCTATGAATGCAAAATATATGTTCAAAAAGAAAAAGCAAGCACCATAACACAGTTTATAACAACGAAATACAAATAAATTATAATTTGGAGTTATAAACTGCTGTGGTTCTCGCTCTCTCTTTTTTAGTTCCTTGGTGTGTGAACATCTTGCATTTGCTCCACATTATCTAATCAACCTTTTGATTTGGTTCAGTCCCTGACTTGAGAAAGATCCCCCCCCCCCACCCGAGGGGGGGCGCCATCTCATCCCTCACCTCCGGCAGCAGATTGCCTTGAGCCACCCCTGTATACACCCAAGCATCCTTCTGGCTTTCGCAGTTGGAGACTTTGAATTAAGGTCTCTCCTTTGTCCCTTCAGTCCGTTATGATTCTTTTAATACACAAGTAGATCTATTCAAGTTTATAAGGAAACTTAAGATTAAAGATTTTTTCAGTAAACAATCGGATTCCAGTACTGATCAATCTATTATACATGGCTGATCCATGTGGATTCCCCCGTCTGGGCGTAACCCGGACACTGATATTTTCGATTGGACTGTTCTGAAACAGATCTTGAGACTAACCAACATCACATTTACTATAACACTTCTCGTGAACAAAAGGAAGCCTTAGATTTTCTAAGGACTAATAACAGAATCCTCATAAAACCAGCTGACAAAGGAGGGGCTATAGTGGTGATGAACCGTACTGACTATATTGCTGAAAGGTCCCACACCACTTCTTAAAAATATAAATGATTCCTTTGTTATTTCTTGACCGTGAGGCAGGCTACCCCACTAAAAAGAAAGTTGATTTTATGAGAGTCTCACATCCAGTGGTACCCACCATCTATATTTTACCAAAAATACACAAATCTATATTGAATCCACCTGGGCATCCCATCATCTCTGCCAGTGGTTCTCTTTTTGAACCTCTTTCCAAATTTTCAGATGTTTTATTACACCAGTTTGTCATGTAAATTCCATCCTATATGAGAAATTCAGCCCAGATTTTGCAGACTTTTTCAGAATACCATGAGGGGTTACTTTTAATTACTCTTGATACTGAATCATTATACACAAATATGTCACATCGTGAGGCACTTCACATCGTGGCACAAACATTATTTGCTCGTACACAGCACAAAAGGATTTCAGCGTTCTTCCTGGAACAGCTGGCTAGTTTAGCACTATTTGAAAATTTAATTTTGGTTTGATGGCCTGTTCTACAAGCAAATAAAGGGTGTTGCAATGGGGTCATCAAGGGCACCCGACATCGCCAACCTGTATGTAGCACAGTTTGAGACAGAGTTCCTCACACAACACGTCTACATACCTAATGTGAAACTATGGCTACATTACATAGATGATGTCCTCTTGATTTGGGATGGGGAACAACATATGCTGGAGGAATTTCTTGAATGGATCAACACCTTGGATTGTAACCTAAAGTTCCCAGCACAATTTGATTGTAGTAGGATTTCCTTTTTGAACATCATGATTATCAAGACTGAGGTGAGGTTCCAAACTGACCTCTTTAGGAAACCAACAGATCACAACCATTTTTTGGATTACAGCAGAATAGTTCCCTCAAGAATAAACTTACCAGTTAGCCAATTTCTACGCATTAGACGGATCTGCTCTGATCAAGTTGATTTTGAGAAAAATGCATACATCCTTGCCACCCGCGTTAGCCAGAAGGGCTATTCTAGGAAGTTCATTCACAGGGCCTACCAGAGAGCTAGAGATGCAGATCGCAATTTACTCTTCCAAACAAGGGATAAATCTCCACATGAGAAAATAGTTCGCCTCATTATGTTCTTCACCCATTTTAAGAAGGTTGCCTCTATTTTGAAAGAAGAGTGGCATATAGTCCAGATCATTCTAGGGTTTGAATCCCAAAAATTGACTATCGCTTACAAGAGGAATCCAAATTTGTCCAACATTTTGGTACCCTCGGCTTTACCCATTTCCCCAAAGGAAACCATCTACTGTTGGTCATTTCAAGTGTGCCTCCTGTTCAGTGTGCCCACTTGTCCTCACTACCAAGGGATCTTTTGTACATCCAGTGACACAGGCTCGAGTGTCTCTCAAGGATTTCACGAACTGCAATTCGTAGAATGTGATTTATCTAGTTAAGTGTCCATGTGACCTAATGTATATTGGCAAAACCACCCGAGTGTCAAGACCAGGATCACTGAGCACCGGAGTGAGCCATTGGACTGAGGCATAACATAATCTCTCTGATTTAAGATTTCTAGTATTGAAGAAAGTATGCCCACCCTGGCATGGTGGTGACATGAATAAGAACCTTCTCAGACTAGAACAGATATTGATTCATGAGATGGACACATTACATCCTAAGGGCCTGAATCAGGAAGTGGACTTATCAGTTTTCCTATGAAGTCCACCTTTTTTTATAACATCAACACCAGCCCTTCATATAGGACTTAGATTATCATGGCCATGGCCTGGATGCATGTGCATGGCTTATATACTAACAAGGTTTGACTTGTTTCCCCAACAATGGCTTTTATTTCATTTTTTTTATTATTCGGTATCATTTGCCTTTTATCAAATACTACTATGTATTGGTTTTCTACTGGCTCTATTTATTATTTTATTTATATATATTTTATGATTGGTTTTTACTTTTTATCAATTAATTTTTACCCACCATTATTATTTTTATTACTGCTTTATTTATTATTTTTTAAATTATTTAAGTTTTATGCTCCCAATGGGTTTTATTCATGGGTCAAATACTCTATCATATTACATATGTACATAAAAAATTTCTATCACCGTGTATTATGGGGGCGAACCAACCCCAGTATACGGAAGTGGGTTCGATTTTGTTTCATATTCCACCACCCTTTGTCTTTTTTGGTGTAGGTACCTTGGTTTCAATTGGCCCCTTTTTATTGAAGTTACTTTGGTTTTAATTTGTTTTACCACCTGTTTGTCCCCCTTATCCATTTTGCTGGCATATTCAATCATTTTTTAACAATCAGGATCAGCCATCAAATTTGGTTTTATATATTTTATACCGGCAATACCTGCACTTTAGGGTGTGCGCTCCTCCTTTGTTCAGTTGGTTTCATACACTACATGAAGCTTCCAAGAGAATGCATCAGTTAGCTCTCATCCATTTAAGAGATTGTCCCTGTATGCATTTATTATATGTGATGGACCAGGAGTCACATGTTGCCTCGAGTACAATCCAATTTATTGTGCTTGTTTCTTTTATTGCCGTTTAATAAAATGAAAACTTGTGATTCCAACCATGGACCATTCTCAACTGAACTTTACCATGACAGTGATTAAATCTGATGGCTATTACATGATTATGGGATTATGCACTATTTTGCTTGATATCTGGACACCACTTGGGCATATTATCCATGACAGTTACCACTGCACAGATCTGCTCATCTAGTTCTATCATAGATTCATAAGACAGTGGTAAATGTCATGGATAATAGTTTGAGACTATTACCGCTGTGCAATTGGTTAAGCTTATATGTTGTTTGCTATCAGGCTCATTCCATCCCGGACATACAGCCCCTCTGTACTTCAGGTGTGAACTGGACATACAGAGGGGGTTGCGACTATGATCCCGCAGGGCACGTCTAGCCCCGCAGGACCAGAATTGCAAACAGCCCTGTACGTGCAGGCTGAAATTGCGATTCATCTCGGCCTGCTTGTACAGGAAAAACCCGACTAACTTAGTCAAAGCTTTACAATGGAGCCACAGCACCAAGGTGTCTGGTTGCCATGGCACCACAGCTCCATTGAAAAGCTGCAATCCCGGCTGCCGGCTTAGCAAAGGCTTTCCCCGCAGCCCGACCCCCAATCCGGCCTCCTAAGGTAAGGATCGGGCTGCGGGGAATGTCCTCGGGGGCCCACTGCTCCATCCGTACCCTGGGCCCACCAAAAAAAACAAACCACCCAGGGAAGTTATTCCACCTCGGAGGTGGAATAACTTCCCCATACAGGGCCGACATTAGAATCAGCCCTGTACGTCCAGGGCCGGCGACCGCCCACCGCAACTCCGCCCCCAATCTGCCCCTTCCCTGCCCCCATCTAACCTCCTTATACAACCGGCGGGGAGGTTAGACACTGGCGGGGAGGGCAGAAATAGCAGGGATGGACATCCATCCCCACTATTCATGAGAAAAGAATCAGGCCCTATGTCGATAAATGATTGCAGCAGCAGGGATGAATATTCTTTAACCTCATTTAGTATAGTTTACTTGTTCTTTTATTACCAGTAATTTTCTCCTGACTGATAGAATTTCGCCTTCTGGTTCAGTGTTTGGCACCGTGAATAGCAACGCTACACCTCTTAATGATTATATCAATGCGAGCACAATGACATCTTACCTTGTTTCAAACTAGTGCCATAACGCATGATCAGTCCTTTGAAATTTAGATATATTGAGCACCCATGGGTAAGTTGCATTTTCATGTATATCAAGGAAAGAAGGTTATATAGAAATGTAATTAACGGCAGTTCACACCAGTGAAGTTTTATGGTCACATGGGAATTCTCCATTATGCTTATAATTACCCTCAAGGTTTGACCTGGTATATACAAGAGGGTTGCATTCCTTCCATATCAATAACGTTAATGGCCTACTCAGGTCTGCGTCCTCAGGATGGCTTAATGACATTTAGGAAACATGTAGAGGACATATATGATGTCTAACTATGCTTGTAGAACAGCCATATTTTGATGATTTATTTGCACTTAAGAGAACAAATCAAATGGAAACACCTATGTCACACTCCTATTGGTGAGCAATTCTGGTCTTGTCCGCTTATATTTTGCTTTTGGGTTACTGTCACTTGATCACTATGGATATACATATGTACTCCACTCTTATTGCTCTTGTTTATAGGCACCTACATTGAAATTCATCATCATAATAGATGCATATAACTAATTATTATGTTTTCTTATGCTTAGCTTAAGCCTGCATACATTTTTATGTTCCAGTTTTTATTGATTGGCACTGAAATTTCATCATTATGTTAAATAAACATAAAAATCAACTGTGTTTATCTATGTTCAGCATGCTTTTATGTGAATACATATTATGTATTTTTAAGCTATACTATATTATTTATGTATCTACAGATATATATTTTTTTATTTTTTTTAGTGTTCTTATTTGTAGAGGTCTTAGTCCCCTGAAGAAGACCCCAGCTGAAAGATGTGTCAGGTTGACCTCTTGCTTGGCTGAATAAAGTGTCTCCTGTTCTTTGTTTTTGCCTCTTGATGCTGCAGGAGGGGTGTTTTCTCTGGCATTATCCACAGAAATACAGAAGGGAGGAAGGGGAGATGTGGGTTTAGGGGGAAAAAATAAGGAGCTCAGTTTTGGCCATGTTCAGTTTCAGATGCCGGTGAGACATCCAAGTAGATGAAATACTTGCTCTTGCCCCGACCACCCAGGGGAATGCGCATCACTGCCTTCAGGAGTAACAACTTGTCCAAGGTGATCTGCACAGCGGCCCTTCTGCATTTCAAGACATAGCCATACTGAATGCTGTCTAGCACCCCATGATCCTTGGTGACCCTGGTCCATTCCTGAAGAAGAGGCGAAGCCTGCCCTCAACCAGAGAACCAGGGAATAGGCCCCCAAATTTTCATTATGCGGCCCGGGAGGGTCCTCCTCTGGAGGGGACAAAAGTACTGAGAACAAGCCATAAGGCTTTCCAGGCAGGTAGTGACAGGAGTCCGACCAGCATGCTCATGAGGAGTGGGGGAGGCTGACAGAAAGGAGACTCCTGCCCACTTCACAAGCCTCCCTGTACCTGTCCTCCGAAAGGCGATAAAATTGTCTCATCCAGATCCTTCACCAGCTTCTCCAAAAGAAGCTTCCCTTCAAAGGACAGTCAAGTAAACTGGGCTTTGGAAATTGTGTCCACTGGCCAGTTTTGAAGCCAAATCCAAATCCGTGTCGCCATCGACAGGGTACTATCCCTGGCTGCCAGACATACCAAGTCATACATGGCACGCGAAGGAAGGCCATAGCTGACTCCAAAAGGGGTAGAGTATCATCCGGCGGAAGAGACTGAATCCACTGGAGCAGGGCTCGGAGACATCAGGCCTGAACATACCACTAAATGAAGAACAGCAGCTGCCGCAGTGAACTCGTTCTTCAACCACAAATCTACCTTGCGGTCCAGAGAATCCTTTAAGGCCGATTTGCCTCCTACAGGAATGGTGGTACATCTGGTAACCTCCATGACCTCCGCATCCACCTTGGGAATAATCAAACCACACAATGCACTCCATCTCCAGGAGAGGGTACATCTTATACACCCTTAGCTGGGGTGTTGGGGGAATCTGAGCACCTCTGGGATGGGGAGACAGTAGTGGATTTTCATATCCCTTGCAGAAGTGGATGCACCTTCTGCTCCTGCTCTGGACCTGGAGCATCTGCCAAGCTCAAGATGGATGAGACCCTGGCAATCAATGTTGCCAGTCCTTCCTTCTGGAACAGGTGGATCACTCCAGCCTCTTCACAATCCTCCAAAGGTGAGAGTACCTCTTCATCCACATCAGAGCACAGAACTGAGAAATCTAAATCCAAAGTCCAAGTCTCAGACATATCTTAGCTGATCCCCATCTCCAGAGGGCACCCTTTGCCAGAGATGCTTAGCCATAGGCAATCAAACAGGGCGTCCACTCTCAGCCTGCCCCTCACGAGATTGAACTTAGCAGGGGGAAGGGGGAACCCAGAGGCCACAGGGTCTGAATTTCAAGGTAAGAATGACTAGGTCTGTCATGAATAGGAACAGAATTCCGGGGAGGACAATATGGACCCCAGAAGCTCTCCTCACGGAAACGACCCCCCTACACCAGGGGGGCATAGCCACCCTCGATCCCTTAGAGGATGGGGAGTGGCCTACAGAACAATTGCCAGAACCTCCGGCCATCTGATTATCCTTACCCACAGCGCCACCTGTCACACCCTGCTCTGAGGCAGGAAAGGCCGGATCAACTGCATCCCACTGCTGAGAGGAGGGGAAAAAAACCTGGCTCTCCAGGGAGGATTCAGAAGTTGCCATGCAAGAAGAGCAGAGTCCAGAAGGCATACCTCGCTTATCACACCTTTCTTGGAAGATATAAAGAGTTAAGTCAAGTGAAATAGCAGCACACGCAAAGAACACAGCGACTGTACAGTGTGCGTTAACAGCATTTGTAAAGCAACGGGGAAACAGGCGCTTGGGTAGAACACATATTGGAGCCACTTGGGCAGATCATGCACTAGGACCATGCGACCGCCGGGTGCATAATAGTAAGAAACACTAGTAGCGCATGCAGAAAACGGTGGGAAAACCCCCACACCATGCCATCGGTCGCTAGCGGTCCACCCTGAATTGTGCCCCAGTTGGATGGAATCGGGAGCACCCAACAAGACAATTACATGGTCAAGCATTGGAATTCACTCCCTGAGAGCCCCAGGCACAAATCCATGCCAGACTCAACTCTACTCTGCCGAAACTGTTTCTTTTGCTTTGCTGGCACTGTGTTTAAGGTGTCAGAGTCTTCTGCAATCTTCAGGAGAGAGCAGGGCGGACAGTGGAGGAAGAAGGGAGCCATTGAGATCATGTGAGGCTGCTTTACTCTTCCTATCCTTCCAATTTTCTGGCTGCTCAACAGGCTCTTATGATAAGAGCGCGAAGCTGAACCAATTTTCCCTCCTCTTATGGCTACCAAAAAGACCGCATTCTAATGGAGCCCCCCCATTGTGCTCAAGTGAGAAAGTCATCTCAAGGTGGTTGTTCACAAGCGTTTAAATCAATCTTTTCTTCTCAGCCATTCAGATTTTCTTCAGAGTACATACGATCATATGAACATATGGTATGGTTCACTATTAGGGTAAGGGCAAAAACTGCTTTTGGATCTTGATCCCCTTAGTTTCCTGTTCGCCTTCTATGTGTTTCCTTACCATTCTCCTAAACATATCCTAGTTGTGTTGTCTGTCTTGAGTAGACTCTAAGCTCTTATGAGCAGAGACTGCCTCTTACATGTTTCTGTACAGCACTGCATACGTCTTGTAGCACTATACAAATGATAAGTAGTAGAGTGGAAAAAAAAATCCACCATCTGCTGGAGACAAAAAAATACTGAAGAGACCTCTTGTGGCCAAGGCGAATAGAGGCATGGGAGTGATGGTCATTGAAACCTGGGCTTTTCATTGTTTTTTTGTCTCCACCAATCTGCTGTTAGGAGAACACAACCCACTTCTCTGGACAGATCTAGCAGGACGATATGAAATGCCGATTTTAAAGTGAACTAAGCACCAAGTATGTTTGTGCTTTAGTATACAGACTCCAAATTCCTAATTCTCAACTAAAGCACTATCAGTCACAGACTATCATCCTTCCTTTAAATGAAGATATTCACAGAAGCAATTCACAATGCCCAATCCAAGCAACAGAAACGGACCATAAAAATCTTTCTGGACTAAAAATATTATATAGCCCAAAATCTTCCAACTGCAACAACCCAAAACCAAGCAAACAGCAGAAGCAGCCCACAGTGCTCCTCGTAACCCAAAATTTGAGTCAATTCATATCCCACTCTGTCTCTCTTTAAGATCACTACAGGGCTAAATATCTTTTCTTACCTCATTGGTCAGAGATGAAGTAAAACATAGATAATAACCCGACTTTTGTCCAAATCCTTTCACAAAGTTTGCAGATGTTCCTTCAACTGTCATTTGAATCTGAAAAATATACATAATGTAGAGTGAGCAATACCAGAGTGTGTGGAAAACGTATAAGTGCTGCATGACTGTAAAAGGGAACTGGTATTATTCATACTGGTTAAAGCAGTGTTTCCCAAATTAGTCCTGGAGGCAAGCCTAATCTGTCTGTCTTGGTTTTTTTTATAGCCCTAAGAATACACGAGATAACTTTGCTCATACTAGGTCTTCAATGTTCCCTCAATTTTTATTTCAATGGTATGTGTGTGTCCGCACACACACACCCACTATGACTGTGAGCCTAATTCTGCCAGCGAGCTTCAGGAAAGGGGGGAGGGGGCTAGAATTGAAAGACTAGACAACCAAACAAGAGCAAATACTGCTCCTCCCCTTCCAGTACCCCAAGGAAGGCAACAGGAGGAAGATTAAATTAGACTTACCTGCTAATTATAGTTCCTGGAGGAACTCCAGTCTAGTCCCGGAATCTCTGGGGGTTGTGATCCTCCTCTAGCAGCTTGGAGACTGAAAAGTGTCATTCTTGTGACATCACTGGTACATAAGCCCCGAAACCGCCTCTCCTCACCAGTTACCTATTGACAAAGCAAACTCACCGGAGCAACCATTAAGTAGTAAGTATACCATAGCCAGCACCTAAAACATTAACTGCCCACTGAAGGACGCCAAGCCAAACTATGTACATAATCCTCTGAAATGTGCTCTGCGTGCTGAGATCCACCTTTCCTTCCCCTGCGAAGAATGTTGGCCCCCCTCCCCCAAACCACACCCTCAGCTAGGAAAACTACATTGCAGAATAGCCACTCGTGACTCCTACCTATTATCAGTCCCGCTTCAGGCCGTAGTCCATTCCAATATCAGGGCGGAATACGGGACTAGACTGGAGTTCCTCCAGGAACTACAATTAGCAGGTAAGTCTAATTTAATCTTCCTGATCGTCCCTCCAGTCTAGCCCCGGAATCTCTGGGGATGTAACAGAGCAGTGAATAAACTCAACGGGAGGGCCCCGCTAGACCAGCCTGAAGCACCAACAATCCAAAACAGGTGTCCCTCTCCGCCTGAACGTCCAGACAGCAATGCTTCACAAAGGAGTGCAAGGAAGACCAGGTCGCCGCCTTCTAGCTTTCCACCGCTGGCACCAGACTGCATTCTGCGCAAGAGGCTGCCTGCGCCCTAGTGGAATGAGCCCTCAGCCCTTCTGGAACCACCCGGCCTTTCAACAGATACGCTGATGCAATGGCCTCCTTCAACCACCGGGCAATGGAAGCTTTAGACGCTGCCTCACCCTTTCTTGCTCCCTGAAACAACACAAACAGCCTATCCGATTTATGGAAGCTGGCTGTCCTGCGGATATTCCGCTTCAAAGCTTGCCGTATATCCAACCGATGCAAATGTCACGTCGGCTGACCCGCACTCTGTGCCGCAAACACCGGCAAGGACACTGACTGAGTCACATGAAAAACGGAAACCACCTTCGGCAAAAAGGACGGCACCGGCCTCAAAACCACCTTAGTATCAAAGAAAGCCAGAAAAGGTTTCCTACAGGACAGCGATTGCAATTCCGATATTCGTCTCGCCGAAGCAATCGCCACCAAGAACACTACCTTCAGAGTGAGGTCCTTCAGAGTCGCCTTCGCCAATGGTTCAAAGGGCGCTCCGCCTAACGCCCCCAACACCAACGGGAGATCCCAAGTTGGAACAACTTGTTTGTTTACGCGGCGGCCTCAACAGGGCTACTGCCCACAAAAAACGCTTAATATCCGCATGTCCTCCGAGCGCCTCGCCCTGCAACTTACCCCTATAACCGGACAGTGCTGCCAACTGAACCTTCAATGAAGCGGCTGCCAAACCCTTCTGAAATCCATCTTGCAAGAAGGACAGCACTTGCGGAACCGACGCCTTCAAGGGAACGAAATCCCTATCCGCACACCATGCCTCAAACGGCCCCGCTGATTCTGGACAAATCTCGGGGCGGCCCACTCCTCATGGCGCGGGGGTGGGCCGCCCCTGCTTCTGCTTGTGCTCCGGCAATCTCCCACCTTTGGACTCCCCCAAATCCTTTACCAGCTTATCCAAATCTTCACTAAACAGTAACTTACCCCTGAAGGGAAGCTTACTTAACCGTGCCTTAGAAGAGCCATCTGCCACCCAATTGCGCAGCCAAAGACACCGCCGTTCTGCTATCGCCGAAACCATACTCTTTGCTAACCCCCTGATAAGGTCATAATGAATGTCGGCTAAATAAGCAGCCCGGACTCAAGTCTGGCCGCCTCCTGGTCCGCTCCCTTGGAGTGGGCCCTCTGAATTCACTGCGCCCAGCGTAGACAAGCCCTAGCTACCCAGGCCCCACAAATAGAAGCCTATAACGAGAGCGCATTGACCTCAAAGACCTGCTTAAACAAAGCCTCTAACTTGCGGTCCTGAGCATCCTTGAGCGCCGCACTCCCCTCTACTGGGATTGTGGTCTTCTTCGTAACCGCCGACACCACTGCATCTTCTCTAGGAGACTTAAACAAGTCCTGATCTACCAGTGGGTAAAGCTGTGCCATAACTCTAGAACCCTTCAACACGGCCTCCAGCATGTCCCACTCTTCCTGTATCATCTCCTTAAAACTCTATGTACGGGGAACGCTCTTTGCGTCTTTCGAAATGCTTGCAATAAGGAATCCTCCAGCGTAGAATCCTCGGCCGGACCTTCTGGCGGCATATTCAAGGTCTTGAGCGACTCTGCAATGAGAGCCGGTAACTCTTCTCTATGAAACACGTGGACCACCGGCGCTTGGTCCTCCTGCTCCACGATCTCGCCTTCCTCTAGCTCCTCGTCTAGGCCTGCATCGTGATCCGGATCCTCCAACCCTAGCCCTTCTGACATGACCGACCCGTCCACTCGGTCTCCGTCTCCTCTGGGCCTTTTCGCACTTATGCTTGTCACCTCCGCTGACAAAGGCATACTCGGTCACTTATCCCCAAGCCCCGCCTCGACTGGGCTGGCTGCAGGCATATTACTTGAGCAGGTCAAGGCCTGCCGCAGCAGGGCCACAAAGTCCGGTGCAAAAATTGCCGATAGGCCTCCAGGTAACTGAGGCTGTGCAGCTGGGGGGTCTGGGGTCGCAGAAGTACTAGGCACCGGTTCCCGCGCGGCCCCTGCATCCAAGAGAGGCTCCAAAGGGCCTGCTGACGCCCCCTCTTGAACCTCCTCCCCAGCTGCGTTCTGCTCCATTGCCACTGACTCCTGAGTACAACCTCTGCAAACCCCCTCCGGGGACACGGATCCCCTTCTAGTCCCGCACAACAAACAAAGCGGCCTAGAAGGCATCCTGCGTGCCAGATCCCCTCACAGATTAATTCAGTTCTTAAGCAGCTCACAGAACCGCGTTACTGCTAAGCTGAAGAAAACATTTTTTTTTTTGACTGAATTAACCGCAGAAACGCCTCCCCAGGCTAAATATGAAGAAAGCTTCTCAAAACGAAGCTCCGCGGCCGAGATATCCTACTTTTAAAAGACTTCAACAGCACTCCGCGATTCCCACATGAGTGCCACGCAGTCCGGCCTGTACTGCCGCGACCCGCTCTTCTGTGCCTCTTGAAACTGCTCTCTGCCCGTCTGAGGTCTCCTACCTTGTCAGGTGCAGGATCTGCATGTGCTGCCTTCTGTGCTGCACTCTACCGTCTCCCGGGAGCTGCAGGCACAGACTGATCAGGGCCGAAACCTCTCTTCTGAGCTGCCGCTGGAACCACCAGCTTCAGACGCGTTTGCAGGCAAACCTTCTGCACGCACTGAGCTCACGGTCTGCCGGTTCCTCCCCCGATTGATGGAATCAGGCACTGGTGGCTGCGCTGTCTCTCCCTTCAACAGCCCCCAATGCTACTTCCAGGCAGGTAAAGGAAAACGGAGGGGGGGGAAGGGGGGAAAAGCAGAGGACTTAAAACCTAAGGAAAGAGCAACTGAGCAGCAGAACGGCTTAGCTCAAACCCCCACCTCTTTTTTTTTTTTTTTTTTAAATAAATCTATCCAATAAATCTACTCAATAAATCTACGCTACTCTCTCCTTAATCGTCTCTCTAGTGAGCCCAAAACCCCTGGGCTCACTCAACCTCCAGCTGCTTGGAGACTGACATAACTGGTGAGGAGAGGCGGTTCCGGGGCTTATGTACCAGTGATGTCACAAGAATGACACGTCTCAGTCTCCAAGCTGCTAGAGGAGGATCACAACCACCAGAGATTCCGGGACTAGACTGGAGTTCCTCCAGGAACTATAATTAGCAGGTAAGTCTAATTTAATCTTCCTCCTGTTGCCTTCCTTGGGGTACTGGGAGGGGACGATGAGGAAGAACTGTATTTATCCAAGGGAAATTTTGACTCACCAATCTGCTGCCATATTGTTTTTGAAGACATGACTGAAAATGTGGATAAAGGGGAGCCAGTTCATATACAAAGTCATTCAGAGCCGCGAATAGCGGGGAAGCAGAGTTAGGCAGGGGGCAGTCATTTCATAACAGCACTTATATTCCGCTTTTACAATCTACAGACGTACAAAGCGGAGTACAAAATTAAAGCATAGACAATTCATATTAAGTTTGATTGAAAAATGTATCCCATAACCACATTTTAAAAACTTTTCAAAATTGCACATAATCCTCAATGTCCCTAATTATAACAGGTAAGTCATTCCACAATTTTGGCACCGCACCTGAAAAACACCTTTCCCTGATCCTCTTTTGTCAAAAGGCAGAAGCAGAGGGCAATATCAATGTCCAATGAGTCAACCAACGGAGTGATTTAGTTGAGGAACAATGAAGCAGTCTATTAGACAAATAGATAGGGCCAATCTGATGAAAAGCTTTACAAGCCAGGCACAACACCTTAAAACAAAACGCGAGCTTCTAATGGCAGCCAATGAAGATTTAACATTAAGGGAGTAAAGCTATCATTATGACTACTATGTGCCATCATCTTCGCAGCAATATTTTGAATCCACTGCAATTTATGTAACAACACTTTTGAAATTCCTAGGAATACTAAATTACAGTAGTCTGAATGACTCAAAACTGTCAATTGGACCACCATCCAGAAATCCTGTGGCCTCAACCACAATTGCCTCATTATCTTCAACTTATTTGACTTTATAGAAGAGATGCAATTAATATGCATAAAAACATGTGTTATCCAGGTGGCTCCTTATAGAATTACCTTCTAAGAGATTGACTGGACTGGTTAAATAGGAGGTAACAAAGGGTATTGATAAACGGAGTTCACTCAGAAGATACAGTACAGGAGTTACCAGTGGTGTGCCACAGGGATTGCTCCTTGGTCTGTTTTGTTTTTTGTTTATCAACATTTTTGTAAGTGATAAATTACAGAAGACCTGTCAGGTCAGGTTTGCCTCTTTATGGATGATACCAAAATCTGCAATAGGGTAAATAAGAACATAAGATATGCCATACTGGGTCAGACCAAGGTCCATCAAGCCCAGGGCGCAGTCATTCGTCTCTAGCAGTTTCTACAAAAGACAAAGGTTCCACAATGCTTGTACTGGGTCAAGTATTGATATCCTGGGTCCCTTCTTAATAATGGTTTATGGACCTTTCCTCCAGGAACTTGTTCAAACCTTTTTTAAACCCAGCTACACTAACAGCATTTACTACATCCTACGGTAACAAATTCCAGAGTTTGATTACACGTTGAGTGAAAAAATATTTTCTTTTATTAGTCTTAAATAGTTTACCCTGTAGCTTCATTGCATGTCCCCTAGTCTTTCTATATTCTGATAACGTAAACAATTGATCTACGTTTAACCGTTCCACTCCGTTCATTAATTTATAGACTTCTATCATATCTCCCCTCAGCCATCTCTTTTCCAGGTTAAAGAGCCCTAACCTTTTTAGCCTTTCTTCATAGGAGTATCCTTCCATCCCATTTACCATTTTGGTGGCTCTTCTCTGAACCTTTTCTAATAATGCTATATCCTTTTTAAGATACGGCGAACAGAATTGCACACAATATTCAAGGTGCGGTCTCACCATGGAACGATATAGAGGCATTATAATATCTTTTGTTTTATTTTCCATTCCTTTCCTTATCATACCTAGCATTCTATTTGCTCTCTTGGCCGCCACTGCACACTGGGCCGATGGTTTTAACATATTATCCACAATGACGCCTAAATCTTTTTTCTGGGTGGTGGTTCCTAATGTGGAACCTTGCATCGTGTAACCATAGTTTGGGTTGTTCTTCCCTAGGTGCATAACCTTGCACTTCTCCACATTAAATTTCATCTGCCATTTTGATGCCCAGTCTTCCAATTTATCAAGATCCTCTTGCAAGTTTCCACAATCCTCCTGGGTTTTAACAACTTTAGTTTTGTGTCATCTGCAAATTTGATAACCTCACTCGTTATTCCCTTTTCCAGGTCATTTATGAATATGTCAAAAAGCAGTGGACCCAGCACAGATCCCTGGGGTACACCACTATTCACCTTTCTCCATTGGGAAAATTGGCCATTTAGCCCTACCCTCTGCTTTCTATCTTTTAACCAGTTCCTGATCCACAATAGTACACTGCCTCCTATCCCATGACTCTTTAGTTTTGCCAAAGGTCTCTCATGAGGGACCTTGTCAAAGGCTTTCTGAAAGTCCAGATACACTATATCAACCGACTCACCTTTGTCCACCTGTTTATTCATACCTTCAAAAAAACATAACAGATTAGTAAGACAAGATCTTCCTTGTCTAAAGCCATGTTGGCTGTCTCCCATTAGGCCATGACTATCTACATGCTGAGTAATTTTGTTCTTTATGATGGTTTCTACCATTTTCCCCCCTGTACTGACGTCAGGCTCACCGGTCTGTAGTTTCCCGGATCACCCCTGGAACCCTTTTTAAAAATTGGTGTTACATTGGCGATCCTCCAGTCTTCAGGTATTACAGATGATTTTAATGAAAATTCACAGACTACTAATAGCAGGTCTGCAATCTCATATTTCAGTTCTTTCAACACCCTTGAATGTATACCATCCGGCCCAGGTGATTTGCTACTCTTCAGTTTATCTGATAGTTGTAATACATCTTCCCGATGTATTGATATTTCCTTCAATTCTTCCGCACCTTTAAATACCACTTCAGTCATGGGTAACATCCCTACATCTTCCTCAGTAAAGACCGAAGCAAAGAATTCATTCAGTCTCTCCGCTATTGCCTTGTCGCCTCTTAGTGCCCCTTTAACCCCTCTATCATTCAATGGACCAACTGACACTCTCACAGGTTTTTTGCTACGAATGCACTTCAAAAACTCTTTATTTCGCATTTTTGCTTCCGCAGCAAGCTTCTTCTCCCTTTGCCTGCCTTATCAATGCCTTGCATTTGACTTGCCAGTGCTTGTGTTGTTTCCAGGTTTCGTCATTTGGCTCTTTTTACCATTTCCTGAAAGATGCTTTTTTCGCAACAACAGCCTCTCTGACCTCACCTTTAAGCCATGCTGGCAGTTTTTTGGGCTTCCTCCCACTTTTCTTAAAGCGTGGAATACAGCTGGTCTGGGCTTCCAAGATAGTAGTTTTCAACAACATCCAAGCTTGATGTAACTCTTTAACCTTTGCAACTGCTCCTTTTAGTTTTTTTCTTAGCTATTTTCCTCATTTTATCATAGTCTCCCTTTCGAAAGTTAAAAGGTAGTACTGTGGATTTCCTTACTATCCCTCCTCCACTAATTAAATCAAATGCGATCATGCTATGATCACTATTGCTAAGTGGCCCCAACACCCTTATCTCTTGCACTAGATCTGGTGTTCCACTAAGGACTAGTTCCAACATGGCTTCCCCTCTGGTCGGTTCATGAACCAGCTGCTCCCAGAAGCAGTCATTTATTTCATCTAGGAACTTTATCTCCCTAGCATGTCCTGCTGTGACACTGACCCAGTCGATACCGGGGTAATTGAAATCACCCATTATTATTACTGCGCTGTAACTTTTGTTAGCTTCCTTGATTTCTTTGAGCATTTCATTATCCATTTGTTCATTCTGGCCAGGTGGTCGATAGTACACCCCCACTGCCATCGTCTTCCCCTTTTTACATGGAATTTCAATCCATAGAGATTCTACAGTAAATTTTGTTTCTTGCAAAACTAATCCTAACTCAATGCCCTCTCTAACATAGAGCGCAACCCCTCCACCAATTTGATCAGCTCTATCATTACGATATAGTTTGTATCCAGGTATCACAGTGTCCCACTGGTTGTCCTCCTTCCACCATGTCTCTGATATTCCAATCATATCTAACCTCTCATTTAGTGCCATATATTTTAACTCTCCCATCTTATTTTTTAGACTTCTAGCATTTGCATACAAGCATTTTAGAGACTGTATTTTATTCATATTAATCTGGCTATTGGTAGACATGTGTAATTTGGGATCTTTAAGCTCTGTCTGCTCCATACTCGAGGGCATTTGGGCTACTTTACTCTTTTTTGGAACCTCTATGCTTTTGGTAGTATCCTTCAAGGATACATTCTTCTGAACCATGTGCTCTTGGGTGGCTGTCGGCTTTCCCCTACTATCTCCTTTTTAATATCACAGAAGGTCTGCATAACATGAGGAGAGATCTAGTGAAGCTTGAAAAATAATTTTGAATTTGTCAGTTTAGATTTAATGCTAAAAAAACCCCCACAGGGTCATGCATTTGGGTTGCAAATTCGAAAAGAGTGATACAATATAGGAGGTAAAGTACTCATATCCATGAAAGAAAGGCGGGACCTGGGGGTGATTTTGTCTGATGATCTTAAGGTGGTTAAACAGGTAGAAAAGGCAATGGTAAAAGCCAGAAGGATGCTTGGATGCAAAGGAGAGGCATGGTCAGCAGGAAAAAAAGGAGGTGACATTGCCTCTGTATGAGACGATGGTGAGACCTCATTAGGAGTGCAGTGTGCAGTTCTGGAGAAGGCACTTCCAAAAAGATATAAACAAGACAGGGTCGGTGTAGAGGGCAATTAATACAATAGTCAGTGGGCATATGGGGACAGATTTAAAGTTCTCAATAAGTATACTTTGGAAGTAAGGCGGGAGAGTGGAGATATGACAAAGTTTAAATACCTCCATTGCACAAATACACAGGAGGAAAGCTTATTTCAATTGAGAGGAAGCTCTGGAATGAGGGGCATAGGGTGAAGGTAAAAGAGAATAGATTCAGGAGTAATCTACAGAAATATTTCTTTCTGTAAAGAATGGTGCAGGTGTGGAATAGCCTTCCAACTGAAGGTGGCAGAGACGAGGACTGCATATGAATTCACAGTACAATCACAGAGGATATCTGAGGGAGAAGAGCAGATTACAAAGCTTAGTATTTGGAATGGATAGGCAGACTGGATAAGCCATGTGGTCTTTGTTGTCATTTTTCTCTGTTTCTATGACACCCACTTTTCAACAACTATAAATCCTGAAGCTCCTAAACAGGGAGTGGTACAAGCCCCAAGAGTCATCTGGCTATATGAAGCAGGACGTTTCCAAAAGAAGTGGAGTAGTTGTCGTGGTAAGAGCAGTAGGCTGAAAACTAAGGAAGCCAGGATGCAAAATCCCATGACACCCCTTGTGACTATGGGCAAATGGCTTAACCTTCCATTGCTTCAGTTACAAACTAAGAGGCCCTTAGCAGTTAACATCCATTTTCATTCACGATAATTGTGTGCAAGGGCCCATTATAACTGTTATTGTGGGGGAGGGGGGCATGACATTTGCGCACTGCCAATCGCTTGGGGTGGTGAATGGGCAGGGAGAGCACAGTGCAGTTAGCAGGGGGGGTGGAAGGGTATATCACACACTATCAATGTTGCAATCAACATGGGTGCAACATGCACCACTTCAGTAGGTGACATTAGGTGCACCCGTGGTAACTGCACTGTGTGTTAAGCTATGCATCTGGGCATTAATTACCGGGAACATGCTGGCCATGTCTCCAACAGTTACAGTGGAAATTCTGCACTTATCGCATATTAGGAATTTGCTCTTAGCATTAAAACTAACACACTGTAGTAAAAGGGTCCCTTAGATTGTATGGCCTCCAAGGACAGAGAAGAACCTCCTGTACCAGAATGTAACTCACCTTGAACTAGCATGAAAAAAATATATAAGCTAAATGAACTCTAGATAAATAAATAAAACATAAGGAAGGGAATCTTTCCTCACAATTGTGTATTCCGTTGAACATGTGTTCTGATTTGAAGTCCAGGCCAGTGCAGTCAGAGGAAACGAACCAGGCTCTTCCATCTTATGTGCTGATACAGAAAATCTAAAGTGAATTAAGAATAATGACTGTTTTACAAAAACAATATTACCCATAA
The DNA here is from genome assembly GCA_033557465.1 of Ichthyophis bannanicus. Classification (NCBI taxonomy): domain Eukaryota; kingdom Metazoa; phylum Chordata; class Amphibia; order Gymnophiona; family Ichthyophiidae; genus Ichthyophis; species Ichthyophis bannanicus. Next base: position 57,166,455 of record CM066051.1, on the reverse strand, counting down.
CAAAAATATACACAAAAAACAACGGAGCCATTTTACAATAGGACATCTGGGGCATAAAATGCAATGTCTAAACAAGGCATTTCAATTTATGCTGCTATTCAGTGTCGTTAAGTGTTCGCTTAATGCCACTGAATATAGGGGCCCAGCAGTGGAAGCAATTACAGCCATGGGCGAGCAGTGTTCCTCCCAGAAATTTTTGCCAGCTGAGTGTCATGAAGGAGTAGCCAGGTGCATGGCACTATAAGTCAGCCGGCAGCAGAGAATGTAACTAGTTGTCTTTCAGGAAATTCCATTTACAATGCTTTTATTTAATCACTCATTCAAATTTATTTACGTGCCTAATTCATTCATATTATAATTTACATATCCTGTTTTGTTTTTAAATTACAAAAGGATGTAGCAAAAGCTATTAGTGTAGCTGGGTTTAAAAAAGGTTTGGACAAGTTCCTGGAGAAAAGGTCCATAAACCATTATTAAAGAGGACCTAGGAATGTTCTTATTTTTCCTTTCCTGTTCATTATTTTGCCATGTATATTCAATGGATTAAGTTTGATGGGCAGTCAATAAAATCAGCCATGTGGCACATCCATTCACAAGGTCCTTGGGAGAACACTGAGCAAGGGAGCAGGACCCAACATTTCTGGCAGGGCTGGTTGTGAAGCAATAAGTAACAGATTTTAAGCACTCTTTTTCTAGGCTAATGTGACTGTTATGAAAGATACGGCATTACTGTCTAAGTATCTTAATTAACTTTCCTGCTGGAGCTCGAATTTCTTCACAAGGTGTATCTAGACACTACAACTTTAGTATTCATCATCGCTCCACTAGCAAAGTATATATATTTTTTTTTTTTTTTACAGTCTTTATTTAAGTTTTTAGCAAACAATACAAATAAACATAACAGACAACCAACAAGCACAACCAACAAACCCCTATAATCCCGCACCCTTACCCCGCCCCTCCCCCCCCCAAGGACCACCAGCAACGGGTAACCTAGACACTTATACAAAACCGATCCCGCTAATCAGTTCCCGGACAGAGTGGTTTACAGTCCTCACAAAGAGACCAAGTTAACATTGCGCCGCCTCCCCGAACTCTAGCAGAGTTTTTCCATTTAAGTCTACTCGCCGGGGAAGGCAATAAACCTTTTCGGGGCATCAACTCGTACTTACTATAAACACAAACTTGGTTCCACCATGCTTGCCAATGCAGGTCAGCCGTATCCTTCCAATTCCGCATACGGTGACATATATCAAATCCCACCCATGAAGTCAAGCAGAAAGGCGTCTCGTCGACACCTTAACGAGGACTCCAGAGCAGAGCGGTAACCAATGATTTCCCAGAGAGGGGTACCCGCAGGCCCAGTATCTGTTGAATACGATCCCAGACCCCCCGCCAGTAAGGCTGAACATTCACACAGTCATAGGCTACATGTCGGAAGGTACCAAGATCCGACTGACACAGCCAACACATACCATTAGCAGACTTGTCCCATCTACTCACCGCACTGGGGTAATGTAGGCCCTATGGCAAAAAAGAACAGCGTTTGAGTAAGGGAAGCAGACTTCGAGACCCGTACAATGGCGGACCAGAATTTCTCCCAGCCCCTACCTGACATACCTATTCCATGTCTTTCTCCCACGCCCCCCCCAGACTCTCCGGACGAGTGGGACAGTCTCGTTTCAACTCCCTGTATAAGGCCGAGGCTTTAACCCTTGCGCAAACCCTCCCGCACCCTGCGTGATCGTGGCCGTTAACGCCCCCTCTGCTGTCCAGTGTTGGACATCCCCAAGAGCTCCCCCAACACAGTGCCGCAACTGGACCATTGGAAATAGGCCGACCCAGGGAGGTTAAAGTCCAGCTGTAACTTCTCAAAGCTTTTCCACCTGCCAGCTTCAACCAATTGGCCTACAGTCCACACACCTCTGCTGAACCATGACTCCCAGGCAAAGACTTTATGCTGAATCTTAAAAAGGGATTGTACCACAGGGGCAAGGTCATAGCACTCTCAGTCCCAGGGCCATACACTTGAAGTAATGCCTGAAAAGCTCTGTGCGTGTCCACCAGCATCTTGGGCCGCAGAGGAGAACATCCAAAGACCATACCCGGGATCAGATACAGCGGAAAGGGTGGGCGGCAAGTTTTTTCCTCCAAACTTAGCCACCGGGCTTTGTTCAGTTACCGCCTCCGTCCATCTGACTCCCTGCTTCATCATAAAGGCACTAGATAAGGTGAAAATCTGGGAAAATTTACCCCCCCCGCCTCCTTGCTCGCCTTCAATTTAGTAAGACAATTCTAGGGGGTTTACCCTGCCTTAAGAAACACGCTCAAAAGTCTCTCCATCTGCCGATATACCTGCAGGGGAGATACATAGGTAACATTTCCCAGGAAATAATTTATTTTGGGGACAATTTGCCATTTGATTGTCTCTAGTCGCCCCCACCAAGACAACAACAAGGGGGACCACTTGGTGGTCATTGACTTCACTGTAGATAGTAAAACTTCAATGTTGTACTGACTGCCTTTTCTAAGGGAAAACAGTAGTAGACTCCAAGATATTTCACTGGAGCTGACTCCCAAACAAAGGAAATTGGGCCAAGTCACCTTTAACACATGAGAATTAGCGGGACGCCACGGACTTAGACCAGTTGATTTTGTACCCCGATAGCTCCGAGTACCGACCAATCTGATCTAAGATTTCCCCGATTGATCCGGGAGTGGTAAATAGGAGAAGATATCAGCATAAGCTGAGAGTTTAATCTCTTTGCCCATCATAGTAAAGCCTTGAATGCAGGGATGCTGTCGCAAACAGTAGAGCGAGTGGTTCCAAGTGCTATATCAAAGAGCATTGGGGATAACGGACACCCCTGCCTGGTACCACGGCCCAGCAGAAGCTCCTGGGACTGGGTGCCATTAACGCAGATACGTGGCTTAATGCCGAGCGTACAGCACCTTGACTAAGCTAAGAAAGCCATCACCAAAGCCAAACCACTTGAGCGTGGAGAACAAAAACTCCCATTCCAACCTATCAAAAGCCTTTTCGGCATCCAGAGACAGTCCCACTAACGGGCTCTCTGAGTTCTCCGCACCTACAAGAACATGACAAAGAAGTCTGGCATTGTCAGCCGTCGACCGACCTTCCACAAAGCCACACTGATCGGAGTGTATCAGGGCCGTGGAGTACCTTCGCCAACCGCTCTGCTAGCACTGGTCGCATATATCTTATAATCCACGTTCAATAGTGAAATTGGACGATAATTACCCAACTAGTTGTGGATCCCTCCCTGCCTTTTCTAGCACGACCACATTCGCAGAAGCAAAGGAGCCCTACCTGAGGGCTTTTCCACCAATAACGCTTGAAAATACTGTTGCAAAAACGGCCCCAGGTCCTTGGCAAAGACCTTAAAGAATTCCGAAGGGAAACCATCCGGTCCAGCAGCGCTTTCCCAGTCGCCAGGGCCTCAATCGCCCGCTGTATTTCCTCCAAAGAAATCGGCCCATCTAACAGAGCAGCCTCCGCCAAACTCCAAACTGGGCCGTTGAAGGCCATCTACCAGCCGCGTAAAGGCTGCCTGAGAGCATGCCGTCTCCGAGGCATACAACTGCACAAAAAAAGTTTCTGAAAGATTCGGCTATCGCGGAGTCGGATACCAACAGCGTTGGGCCACCTTGATCCCGTATGGCGGCAATTCGGCTAGCCTCTCTAACGTGCTTTCAAAGTATTTGGCCAAGAGCCCTCCAGCTCTGTTTCCCTCTCGGTAATACAGCCCCTTTCCTGAGCCTTGATATTCTGAGAAGCCTCGGAAGTTAGGGCTTGATTATAGCTAAACCTCAACCTCTGAAGTCGCAGAAGAATACACGGATCTGCCCTTTTTGGCCACACCACACGCTCACCAGCCCTTATCTGAGTCTCTAACACGCGCAACTGCGCCTTATGCTGCTTAGCGCGTCCTATGCCAAAGCTTGTAACAACTGCTCTCAGGGAGGCTTTTAAAGCCTTCCCATCTGGCCCACCCCGAGGTCAAATGGGGGGGTTAAAAGAGAAAAAATCTGCAAAAGCCGCCGTCACTCCAAGACAAAACTCTTCACTGTGTAACAGAGTTCGATCAAAAGTCCACCTAACAGATGGGGAGTATAGGCCACTGTCCCTGTATCACCACTGAGATGGCAGCGTGATCTGAGATATGAGCCGCAAAGATCTCTGCCGCCAGCATATTAGGGGTCAAAGATTTGGAGATCAGAAAATAGTCAATCCGCGATAGAGATTTATGAGGCGGTGAATAAAATGTAAACCCCGCTCCTCCGGATGACATGTACGCCAACATCTACTAGCCCAATCTCTGCAATCATAGAGGCAAGGACCCTCTGCGCCCGGGAGGGCCCAACGGACCTAGGAGGCTTCCTATCAACCAGGGCATCCAACACCAAATTGAAGTCCCCACCCAGAACCTTCGGAATCCCCGGATCCGCACACATCTCCTCGGCCAGTACACGGAAAAAACTCAGGACAGTCTTTGTTGGGGTCATAGACAGTTACTAGGATTACCTCCAAGGGACCCCAATTTAATATGAGCCTTGGCCCATCTCCCTTCCTGGTCCGCTCTTGTTTGGAGCACCGTAAAACTAAGGGACTTCCGAATCAGAATAGCCACCCCATTATGTTTACCCCTTGCTGCAGAGTAAGCGACCAGTGAGAAAGGCTTGACGTTTAGCTTCAAGGACTCACGCCGCACTGAGATGAGTCTCCTGCAACATCAAGATATCTCCCTGCTCCTGCTTACCATAAAGAACAATTTTCTTCCGTTTGATGGGGTTATTTACACCCTTTACATTAAGGGATAAATCCTAATAGGGGCCATACCCCAGTAGATATATATTAAGCCTTACCCACTGTACCAAGTTGTGTTATAGCTATGCCCAATAGGCTCCACAATCAAACATCCACATACATTCATTACCCGTCTAGCATCCGTCGCCCTTTTCACACTCCATATCCTAGCACCTCCTATCTCATCCATAGTGACACTGCAAAACCACACCAAATATTGCAGACATACCCAAGCATGGTGGAACTTAGGGAGGGGAGAGAACCCAAAAACCAACCGGGTGAACCCACACAGGCAGAACATGTGCAGGGAGCCATCCCCATAAAGCACCTAATGGATTGTGCCCTCCCAAACATTACAATCCCATTCCCTTACTGCAAATTAACGTTCGCATTACCACCAATATAGATAAATCACTCTGAACATACATATACATTTTCAGCAGCTGTAGCCCAACAGGGCAAGGCCGCACAGAGCCTCCATCCCGCAACCCTCCCGTGCAGCACACAGTCTCAGTACCACAGCAAAGGTCCACAAAGAGCCAGCGCTCCAGAGACATCAACGCATCAGCTCCTGCTCCCTTTCATCAATGAAGGCCAGCAAAGCATCCGGATCCTCAAAGGTACGCGTGCTGTTATGGAGGGTGACTCTCATTCTCGCCGGATGAAGCAACCCGAATCGCGCTTGGCAGCCGCTGTAGCGGGCCGCAGCTCCAGGAGGCGCTTCCTCTTTTCCACAGTCACTTTGGCTAGATCCGGGAAACAAACAGCAACTTGTGCCCTTCGAACTCAGTTGGAGATCGAGAACGCGCAGCCTCCATGATTTCTGAGTACTTGTTGATGACGTAGGACCTTCAGTATAATCGGTCGAGGCCTAGTGCTGTTAGGGAAAACCTGCGAGGGAAACCCTGTGCGCCCTCTCTATTTCAAAAGGCATGTCAAACACAAGCTTTAACACTGCAGGGATCATTTTGAGCAAAAGCCGTAAGATATCCTTCCCTTCAGCCCCCTCAGGCACTCCAACAATACGAATGTTATTCCTTCGGGAGCGATTATTGTTGTCCTCTAGCTCCCTTTGCAGTTGTTGGATCTGCTTGGCCTGTTTACTGACTGCCTTCAAGCGCTCCTCATGCACAGCCACCTTCTGCTCCACTTGCTCTTGTCTCAGATTAAGAGTCTCAAAGTTGGTTTTAAGCCTACCGATCTCCTCTTGCACTGCAGAGAGTGACTCGCTATTCGCCGTCACGATCACTTTAATGGCACGCACCTCCACCAACAACTCCTGGAGAGCATCGGGAGTCTCACGCATAGCCGCCATCTTTTGCGGAGACGGCGGCTCCGTCTTGGACCTCTTCACGCTCCCGCTCTGACCCGCGGTGAATCTAAGCGGGCCGGCTTAGAGACGGACATCGCAGTGCTCCTTTACAGCCGCTGACGCTTCGTTTGCACTCCGAAAGTAGGCACAATCGCCGGATTCAATGTTAGGCCCCGCCGGAGCTCCACTCTACACCGCCGTCCTGCTCTGCGCCAGGCTCCGCCTCAGCAAAGTATATTTTATGTATTTTTCCTTTTGCTTTTCTCAAAAAAAAAAGTTAAAAATCGAAATACAGTAATTTATCATTCACATATCTGAAGATGAAAAAGGTCCAAAATTTATCTTACAGTCTCCATAATCATGGCGATAAGCTATACTAGAATGCTTCTAAAAACTGATGACATTGACGTGGCTGGTAGGTTTCACTCCACCAAAGGCTTCTTCAGGGCAATATTGAGCACAACTCTATCTCCAGATTTCTGGGACCATTACAGGTGCTATTATAGCCCCATCAGTGGAATGGATTCATGGTGCTGCAATTTGAAGACCATTATTTGTATAATTCACCATCTTGGATCCAGTACACAGATGACATTTCTTTTTCATTTGGACGCGGTCATGATACTTGTTGGATGAGTTCTTGACATGGACTAATGGACAGGATCTACATCTATAGTTTGTACCCGTTTTGTCCCCCACTACCATTTCTTTCTTGGATATTAATGTTTAGACTTGCTACATTCTATGTAAAGTTCTAAACTTGTACACCAGTCTGATGCATAGATACGCAGTATAAAAAAAAGTTGTTAAATAAATACCAAGACTCCAATGAGTTTTTGTACTTCTATATTTATGAAGAGCACAGATCCTAACAGCCTTCCTAACTATGCCAGTTTTCATCCCTGTGTGGTAAACGACAACGTTCCATGTCAACAATTACTTTGTCATGGAAGATTATGCTCAGACACTGAGGACTACAAAGGGGTATCCCACACGGGTAATTCGACGAATATATACCCATGCTAAATATGTTAATCGGGATTTATTGCTACGCAGGACATGCATGTCTCAGATTAAAAATATTGTTAAAAGACATTGGGACATTTTGTCCATTCACAAGGTTTTTCAATAACGATCGCACTTTACTTACCAGTGCAAGAAGAATTTTCATGATAATTTAGTGCATGTTGCATTACCTGGGGTTACTTCCTCTATTCAGCCTGCTAGCTTGTGTGGCCACTATCGTGGCCACTGCATTGTGTGCCAATACTCCTTGAAGTTCAAAACTTTCACTCATCCACAGACGCAGGTTTGATTTCACCTAAAAGTGTTTACTAACTGCAAATCCCACAATGTAATTTATGCTGTTTTGTGTTCCTGTCAGAAAATCTATATTGGCAAGACCATACGAAAGATCAACACTTGTATCATTGAGCACTGTTCAGCCATTCATATGACTAAACTAACTGCCACTCTGGTACAACACTGGGTTGACCAGTCTCATAGTTTGACCAATCTATGATTTTTGTGATTAAAAAGTTTGTCTGAATGTAGAGGTAACCCTAACAGGTTATTGCGGCGAGAACAGTCACATATTTTCCGTGGACTTCTAGAGTTTGTAAGACGTAACATGTATGGGTAATTTGACAAAATGTGCTTGGAAATTCTTCTTTATCAAGCCTGTGGCTCCCAATACAATGGGAAATATTTCTGTATCTTTCTGCCACATTTTTTTGGTTTCTGACTGCATTTCTTGGTATTTCAGGATCTTCTGCCTCTCCACACGATTCACAGAATTATCACTTGGAATCAACACCTCTCTTTATTTATTTAGCAATGCTTATATACCGCTTTTCATCGGTCAAAGCGGTGTTCATTCAGTTATGGTATATATTTCCCTTGTCCCCGAAGGGCTCACAATCTACATTTTGTACCTGAGACAATGAAGGGTTAAGTGGCTTGCTCTATTATCAATGCCATTCTGGTGTTTTTCTCCTTTACCACTATGTCATGTTTCCTTGCATCCAGTTTCTTATCCGTCAGAATGGGAGTGTCCCAGGTAATCATAACCTCTTCATTCTTTGTAATTCTCTTAGAGTCATGATCCCAGTACTTTTCAGGCACAGTGATGTTGTAATTAGTAATCAGCTGCAGAGCCTGGTGAAGACCAGTGCAGAAGCAGCCCCAAGGGATGTTGAAAGAGGCGTTTCAGCTAAAATTCCCAAAAAAAGCTGAAAGTCTGCTGAACTCTAAAATGCACACAGAAAAATAAATTTACAGCTGAGCACACTTCACTTCTGTTACATTGTGTATTGGGGCACCGAACTGAGAAACTGGAGCAGGTTTCCAAAGTCTAGGCTGTGCAGTTGGGACCCATCCGCAATAAGACTTTGATTCATCATAGCCTAGACAAGCTTGAACATTTCATTAATTTCAGTGTACTGGATTTTTTTTTTGGCAATATATCACCGGAAGTAGACTACCAGGCCTTTTCTTCTGAGGCAATGGAGGGTAAAGTGACATGCCCAAGGGCACAAGGGGTGCCAGTGGGAATTAAACACTTGATCTTCTGGGTACTAGTAAGTTGCTCTAACCACTAGGCTACTCTTCCACTCCACTGAATTCTTTAAGTCTCCTGTATGTTCTTCTCTGGATCTGATGAGTTGGTACTTGAAGGAAGTTCCGAAGTTACCGGCCCTTAGTATCAGTTAAATGAAAGGTTACATATTATTCTAGTTTATAACCCTAAGGGCAGATTATCAATAAAAGCTGATCTGCACTTTGTATAAATGTTCATACTTGTCTTTGATGAGCCCTTTACATACAGTTCTTATTGAAATAAAAATTGTTATTTTATCTTGACGTACTCATTGGCTCACAGGTAATGCGGTTAGATGCACTACTAGAATATTCATTTCAGGAACAGTTTCCTTCAGAAGTCTATTCTCAGCAGGGAAATCTGTCATTACACAGCCCACACCTCTGGGTGGAGCTGCATCAGTTGACTATTGCCACTAAGATGATTTCAATGCAAATACCATGCAGGAAATATACAGGAATAAAGAACATTTCTTTGTCTTTAGAATACCCAAAGTCCAGTTAGCCTAGTTATTTTTATTTCTTTAGTTTGATTCATGACATTCTTGTTCATTCGCGGACTATATGTATCATTAGTTACAAGTAGTAGGGCGCTAAATAACACCCCCCCCCCCTTAAAAAAAATAAAAAAGGATCATCATACAAAGAGAAGAGAGAGAGAAACACTTTACATGAATGTAATCCGCCAAACGCCTCGAACTACTAATGGAAAGGTGCAAGTTAAAATACATAGACAAAGGAATAAAAGAGGGGGGAAGTACTGACCTTCAGTATCCAGAGCCAGAACAGACTTATATCTGGGTTAGGCATCTTACAAAACTTAGGATGCTCATATTTTGGCTACCAGGAAAACCTCGTTGAAGACGAGGAGCAGCTGCCACTTAGCAGAAGGCTACCCAGAAACACAAGACCACGTCAAACTACTGCCATAAGGGAAAATGACGTCAGCGCCAATGCCGGTGTGGCCAGGTGGCCCTGACCTCTTCCACCTGCCACCAAAGCAGCATCCTATGCCAGTCGACACGGGAGCAGGAAGAGAGGAAAATACCACAGCCAGCGCGGACCAGACACCAAATAGCGCAAACATTGCCATTCCCACCCTGGTAACCGTCTGCCTGACAAGAAGGTCCCCGTTCCCCACAGCCACTTACCTCTCGAGGGGGTCCCAAAGCCTGAGCTCGAGCTGCGACAGTCCACCAATCCGCACACACCGGGAAGTGAAGAAACTCTCTCAGCCAATCCGAGTGCGCCAAACTCTCTCGGCCAATCACAGCTCTCCCAACGCTCCCCACCAATCCCAGCAAGGCGCACGCTCCAGTCCCAACTGTCCGTCTGGGGCGCGGCTGTCTCGCTCCGTTTCTATGTAAGTAAGTGTTGGGCCTCCGCAGGGTTATGTTTAATCTGAGAGCTTTTAATGCTGTTTCATCGGTAAACGCCTCTTCAGTTGTCTGGCTGAGCCAGAGGAGTACCAAGATTTGTTTAGTAAGGGGCTCAGCAAGTCATTTGTTGATTTTTCAGACTATATAGAAACCAGGTAATGAACGCGGCTAAATGCAGCACCATTGTCAGTAAAACTGTGTTCATGTGCACGTTCTGGAGTGGGATGCTTGCTCTTGCATGATTAGTGGATAGCTGAGAGGAGGGTCCTAACATAAAAAAATGTCCGCTAACTTAGCTCCTGGTCGCGGCTTCACCTACAGTTATGCTCAACATTATTGATATCTTTGTATTTTAGGTACGTTGTGTCTTGAGAAATAATTGGAAATATTCCAACTGTTGTTGTTGTTAAGTGCCGTCGAGTCGGAGTTGACTCATGGCGACCCTCTGGATAGCTATCATAAATTGTGTTCAGTCTTCAGTCAGGCTGTTGACAGACTGGTACCCGTAGCTGCTGTTATTGTATCGATCCATCTCATTGCCAGCCTTCCTCTTTTGTGTTGACCTTCTATCTTGCCTAGCATGATGTCTTTCTGTAATGATCTCTCTCTTCGCATGATGTGTCCAAAGTATGAAAGTCAAAGTCTTGTCATCTGAGCTTCTAAAGAAAGCTTAGGTTTGATCTCCTCTAGTACCGACTGGTTTGTTCTTCGGGCAGTCCATGGTATACACAGTATTCGCCGCCAGCACCATAATTCAAAGGCATCAATTTTCTTCCTGTCTGTCTTTTTCACTGTCCAGCTTTCACATCCATATGATGTTATTGAAAATACCATGGCTTGAACAAGTCGAATCTTTGTATGGAGAGAGACATCTCTGCTCTTGAGAATCTTATCTAGGTCTTTCATAGCCATTCTGCCAAGAGCAATGGTCATCTGATTTCTTGACTGCTTGTTGCTTCTTTATTGATAGTTGATCCAAGTAGGTTAAAGTTGTTCACGATTTCAATTTCTTCTCCTTCAACGATGAACCTGTTGATTTATGCCAGTTGTCGTGATCTTTGTTTTCTTTACATTAAGATGCAGGCCCATTTTGAGACTATGTTCTTTGATTGTGAGAAGCAAATGTTTCAGATCATCTTCACTTTCAGCCAGTAATGTAGTATCATCAGCATAGCGAAGGTTGTTGATGAGTCTTCCACCAATGTTCACACCTCTGTTGTCTTCATACAGTCCTGCTTCTCTGATGATTTGTTCTGCATATAAATTAAACAGGTAGGGGGAAAGTATGCAGCCTTGTCTTACACCTTTGCTTATTTTAAACCATTCTGTTTCTCTTTGTTCCGTTCAAACTGTTGCTTCTTGATCAATGTACAGAGTGCGCAAGAGAACGATCAGGTGTTCTGGTATACCCATGCTTCTTAATGTGGCCCAGAGTTTCTCATGGTTTACACAGTCAAAAGCCTTGCTATAGTCAATAAAGCACAAATAGATATCCTTTTGGTATTCTTTAGTCTCTTCAAGGATCCATCTCACATCCGCAATTATGTCTCTCGTTCCTCGCCCTTTCCTGAACCCTGCTTGCACTTCAGGTAGTTCTTGTTCCAGGTATGGCTGTAGTCTCTTCAGTAGAATCTTGCTGGCATGTGGGATCAGAGCGATTGTTCGATAATTTCCACAGTCAGTTGGATTACCTTTCTTTAGTATTGGTATAAACACAGATCTTTTCCAGTCAGTTGGCCATGATGTTGTCTTCCATTTTTCTTGGCAGAGCCTTGTAAGTATGGTAACAGCTGCATCAGATTGCTGCAATACGTTTATAGGGATGCTATCAATGCCTGGTGCTTTGTTCTTTGATAAGGCTTTCAATGCTGTTTCAACTTCTTCTTTCATCACCAATGGTTCCTGATCATAAGGTACAAGTTGAAACGGCTGTTGGTCCACGTGATCTTTATAATATAAAAACTCTGTATATTCCTTCCACCTTTTCTTGATCTTCTCAGCATCATTCAACATAGAACCTTGAGCATCTTGTAACATTCCAATTCGAGGCTGGAACTTTTTCTTTAACTCTCATAGCTTTAGGAAAGCCAATCTTGTTCTTCCTCTAATAGTTTCTGCTTCTATTTCCTTGCAAGTGTCATTGTAGTACTTTTCCTTGTCCTGTCTTGCTGCACGTTGGAAATCTCTGTTGAGTTCTGCGATTGTCTTTCTTTCTCCTCTGGCTTTAGCTTCTCTGCATTTCTGGGCAATTTTCAGAGTTTCTTCCGTCATCCATTTTGGCCGTTTTTGCTTTTTCACATTTTGTAGAGACTTCTCGTTTTCTTCCAACGCAACCTTCTTGATGTCATTCCATAACTCTTCGGGAGCTCTGTCATTTGTATCTAAATCAGCAAATTGATTTTGCAGGCAGTATTTAAATTCCAGTGGTATATTCTCAAGGTCATATTTTGGTGCATTCATGAGTGGTTTGCTCTTTTTCAACTTTAGCTTGAGTTTGCATACTAGTAGTTGATGATCTGTACCACAGTCAGCTCCAGGTTTTGTATTTGTTGATGTTATAGAGCTTTTCCATCGTTGACTTCCACAGATGTAGTCAATAATCCATTGGATGAAGTCCATGTGTACAGTCGCTGCTTGTGTTGCTGGAAGAAGGTGTTTTTGATGAATATATCGTTGGTCTTGCAGAATTCTATCAGTCTTTCTCCTTCTTCATTTCTGTTGCCAAGTCCATATTTTCCAACCACATTGCCTTTTTCTTCATTGCAAACTTTTGCGTTCCAGTCACCCGTGACTATCAGGATATCCTGCTTGCATGTTCTGTCAATTTCAGCTTCTACATAGAACTCATCAATTTCATCATCTTCTGCAGCTGTTGTTGGGGCATATACTTGAATTATAGTTGTGTTGATAGGCATTCCTCGTAAACGAATAGAGATTAAACATTCACTGACTGCATTGCATTTCATTACAATTCTTGCAAGTTTCTTCTTAATTATAAATGCAACACCATTTCTTCTTTCTGTCTTTCATTTCCAGCATAGTAGACTGTGATCATCTGATGCAAAGTACCCGATGCGAGTCTATTTCAGTTCGCTGACACCCAACAAATCAAGTTGTACACGTTCCATTTCATTCTTGACCACCTCCAACTTCCCTTGGTTTATGGTTTTTACAGTGCATGTCCCACTATGTAAGACATCTTTACAGCTTCTGACTCTCATTTCATGCACAGCTACATCAGCAGTCAGATGTCCCGAGAGCTTTGGTCCAACCACATCATAAATGCTGGCTTTACTCTGAAAAGTCTTCAGCTCCTACCCAGTAGCTAGTTGAGTGCCTTCCAACCTGGTGGGTCTCATCTTCCAGAACTATAGTGCAATTTGTTTTGTTGGGTTTTCATGGCAAGATACAGAAGTAGATTGCCGGGCCTTTCCTCCGTGCAGTTTAAGTTTAATAGTGGTGATGTCACAGAAATGTGATCCTCCGCCACCATCTCTGTCCCATTCTGCTACTGCCCAGATTGTCTTGATCTGGCACCTCAGCTGAGACCTGTCTATTTTGGAAGACCCTGCCAGTAGTTAAACTACTGACAGCTTAGCCTTCGGCATCACTAATGCACATAAGCCCTCACAGCACGACAAGCTGCAAACCAAATGAGAGAACTAGTAAGAGCACAAAATTGAGAACTACTAACTTGGGATCCCGTGAGAGGCATTGAGTCCATGAGAGAAACTCCTTAAAAACATCATAAAAACTAAAATAAAACCATAATGAAAAGCTGTATTTAGCAGTACAAGTAAATAGAGACAAATTGATTTAAAACACCACTGGTTCTTTGAGTTTGTGTGATTTTTAGGATCTATTTTGCTTTTTTTCTGCAGCTGCTTTTTGCTCCCCTCTTCCCGGAGCTCCTGCCCTAGGTGATTTCCTAGTTGCCAAATGGTTAAGCCGACTCTGAGTGTGGCTTTTGAGTTGGCCAGTAGATTGTTGCACTATAGCTTGGACTTCAAATAATTTCCAGTTCTAGCCAACCCACATAGCAGAAAGTGGGTCTGAGAATCTGCCTGTCTTGCACAGAAGTAGGCAACGCTACCAATAGCCATATTGCTCACTTATTTATTCTGTTATGAAAAGAAATGATGCTGAAACTTTTTTTTTTCCTCATAAAAGCATGTCTACAAAAGAAGACACACTGGAGGCAAACAGGATTGATGGCCCTAGCCCTGAGAAAGCTACTGGCGATAGATTGAGTCCTGCAAATGCAAGGGACACTAATTTTGGAAAAAGATCCTGTCCTAGTCCCAGCCCTAAGAAACTATCTCCTTGGAGATCCAGCAGTAAGAAGGGATCGCCATGGAGATCCAGCCCAAGGAGAGCAGGCAAAACCAGCCCATATTCACGTTCTCCAAGAGAGCACAACAGCAGGCGACGTTCCTGGAGCCGATCCAGTCTAAAGGGCAACAAACGACGGCAGTCACTGCCTCCCATTCATCATGACATCATAGGTAAGCACTTTGCAGTTTCAATATACTTCTGAGAAAAAAAAAAACTAAAGTGATCAAAATATAGTAAATGCTGATTTTAAAGGCATTTGCTTTCTAAAGTACTTTTGCATTTTTGCTAGTGTTGCACATCACCAGAGCTTTAGCAGGATGCCTAGAACTGAAGCCAGTGCTCTGATCTGCAGCTTAGTTTGGGGCCCTCTGGACTCAGGTTTAAAGGCAGGTCATCGTCTCCCTGAAACTTAGGTCATTCCACTATAATTTTGTTGCTGCAAATAATGAGTTAATACAGTAAGTATGTTACAAATTATGTTCAACCAACTTTTTCTTGGCATTTATTGGAGCTTCTTCCTTATCGTCCCTCCAGTCCATTCCTGCACCTCTGGGTAGTGCACCTTCTCCAGCAGCTTGAAGACTGAGCATGTCATCTTTTTGATGACACTAGTGTACATTTGCAGCTGGGCACCGCCCACCAGCCCCAGTAGGCTCAGTCTCCAAGCAGCTGGAGGAGGTTGTGAGCCAGAGTGCTGGACTCGCTGAAGAGACAACTAAGGGGATAGGTTTAGTTAGAGTTTGCTTTTATTTCCCCTGTTAAGGTGCAGGTTTCTTTGTTTTTAAAGGCAGAAGTGTAAAAAAAAAAATCTGAAGGAACAGAGAGAACCTGGGGGACAACAGGGCTGAGGGGAGGATATTCCTTCTTCCCCTCTCCCCCCAGGGTTTCGGGGGGAGGGGAGTGCTGTGGAGGCCTTCCTCAGTCCGGCTGCTCCCAAACCCTTTATCAAGTGAGGCGCTGCTGCAGTTGCTTGACAGGAGTGAAAGCTGGTAGCCCCGAGTCACCTCTAGCAGATGATGGTGTTTCCCTAATCTTTCTTTTCAGGGTTCTCATTATTTATTTTCCTCTATCTTCAGGACGCACAAGAGGTGCCTCTCTGATTCTCCCCCACTAGTGTTTGCAGCCCAGGGTGTTGAGCTTTTGGTCAAGAGGACCAGTTGAGCTCCCTTCAGCAAGGGGGATTCCGGCTTTGGGTCACTAGGACCTCTTTAGCCAGTAGCGGGGAGCCTTCAGCACTCTTAAGCAACTTTTTTCTTGATACCACTGTTTTGGGCAAATCTGTCTTTCTATGCGTTTGCCTTGTTGGCTCCCCTACTTTGCTGCTGTTGCTTCTGGATTTGGGCGGTCACAGTGAGTTTCTCTGTTAGAGCAGTTCTCTCAGCACCCCCTCCTCCTGATGCTGCACCAATGATCAGGTTGGCAATCTCTCTCTGATTCTCCTCCCTGGGCATCTCAGCACAGGGTGTTTTTTTATGACACAGGAGGCATTCAGCACGGGTTGTTTTTTACAGATGGTAGTCCCTTCCTCAGCGGAGAACGCTGTGGTGACCATCTTCCTTCATCCCTCCAGCCACGTGGGCACAACTGCGGCGGCCATTTTAAAGCAGGAGACTCTACGGTGAGTTCTGTTTTCACCTTCACAGCATCTCCCTGAGTGCGTTTTTCACCAGTTCTGGGAACAGGCTATTTTCTTTCCTTCACGATGCATTCATCTTTATAAAGGTGCATAGTGTGCAGCTGGAAGCATAAGGAGTTGAAGGATAGAGTCTGCATTGCCTGCTCTTCTCATCCTGGAGAAACATCCAATTCTGGGTCCACTTCTCATTTAAGCAGAGACATCTTCCTCCGTTACACTTCTTGGCCTGGTGGACTCTAGGAGCTCTGGACTCTGCTACGGGTGCCCCAGCCTTTGGCCCCTTCGTCCCCTACTCTGAATGAAGCACCTTCCCAGAATCCTGATGCACAGTTCCTAGCTCTCCAAGTAGGCATGGTCCCTTTGGCGTTCTGACTCTTCTGTCATTGGCTCAGAGTCTCATGCCACTCATGTGACAGCAAACTCTGCCTTGGATTCCCGGAAACGTCCTCGGGGGGATTCTGCTCCTAAGGACGGTGCCCAACCGCCCAAGGAGGTTTCTTGGGGCTCAACAATGTGGCCTCTGGTCCCGGAAGAGGACTTTGTTTTTAGAGGACGACAGTATGGAACCTTCTGACCGCAAGGATGGAGAATGGTCATAGAAACATAGAAAAATGACGACAGAAAAAGACCACATGGCCTATCTAGTCTGTCCTGCCATAACAACTACAATAGTCCCCTTTTTTACCTTTTAGAGATCCTCTGTGATTGTCCCATGCTTTTTTGAATTCGGTTACTGTCCTCATCTCTACCACCTCCACTGGGAGACTATTCCACGGATCCACTACTCTTTCCGTAAAGAAATATTTCCGCATATCACTCCTGAATCTCTCTCCCTTCACCCTCATCCCATGTCCCCTCGTAGCAGAACTTGCTTTCAATTGAAAGAGGCTCTCTCCCTGAACATTTATGCCACGGAGGTATTTAAACATCTCGATCATATCACCTCTATCCCGCCTTTCCTCTAAGGTGTAGATCCTTCAGTCTGTTCTCATATGCTTTATTATGAAGACCACTAATCATTTTAGTAGCCACCCTCTGCACCGACTCCATCCTGTTCACATCCTTTTGAAGGTGCGGTCTCCAGAATTGCACACAATACTCAAAATGAGGTCGCACCAAAGACTTATACAGAGGCATTATCACCTCCTTTTTTCTGCTAGCCATTCCTCTCCGTATGCACCCAAGCATCCTTCTAGCTTTTGCCGTCGCCTTTTCTACCTGTTTAGCTACTTTAAGATCATCAGACACAACCATGCCTAGGTCCCGCTCTTCTTTAGTGGACAAAAGTACTTCACCCCCTATACTATATTGCTCCCTTGGATTGTTGCAGCCCAAATGCATGACCTTACATTTTTTAACATTAAATCCCAGCTGCCAAATTCTAGACCATTCTTCAAGCTTAGCTAGAACACTCTTCATGTTATCTACCCCTTCCTGGGTGTCTACTCTATTGCAGATTTTGGTATCATCCGCAAAGAGGCAAACCTTACCTGAAAGCCCTTCCGCTATATCACTAACAAAGATGTTAAAAAGAATCGGACCAAGGACAGATCCCTGGGGCACACCACTGATAACATCCTTCTCCTCAGAGTGAGCTCCATTTACTTGTACTCTTTGTCGCCTCCCACCAAACCAATTTCTAACCCAAGCAGTAACTTTAGGGTCCATCCCTAGGGTGCTCAGTTTGTTTATAAGTCGCCTGTGAGGAACAGTGTCAAAGGCTTTACTGAAATCTAAATACACCACATCTAGGGCTCTCCCTCGGTCCAACTCTGGTGAATCCATGCTGCCTCGGATCCTGTAATCCGCTGGACTCCAGAAACCTCACTATTTTCTCTTTCAGCAGCGTTTCCAATAATTTACTCACCACCGAAGTTAAACTAACCGGCCTGTAGTTTTCAACCACATCCTTACTTCCGCTTTTTTTATTTATTTATTTATTTATTACAATTTCTTATATACCGCACTATTGTCAGCGCGGTTTACATACAACAAAATGACCATAACAAACTGCTTGGCTTCACATAGAACAGGAGTAACAACTTGGATAACATGTTTATGCTTTACAGAGAACAGGAGTTGTGTAAAGGCACCACATGAGCCTCTCTCCAGTCCTTTGGCACCACTCCCGACTCCAGTGAGGCATTGAAAAGGTCAGTCAGTGAGCTGCTAGAACGTCCCCAAGTTCCCTCAGTATTCTTGGGTGTATCCCATCCGGTCCCATCGCTTTGTCTACTTTAAGTTGAGATAATTTCTCGCGAACACAGTCTTTTGAAAATTGTTCAAGATGTCCTTTGCTTCTGTTCCTATTTGTGAGTGTTTTCTGAGGTCCTGCTCCTGGTTCTTCATCTGTGAACACAGAACAAAAATATTTGTTCCTTAGCGTCCCTCTAGTCCAATCCCGGAGCATAGAGTTGTCAACCTCAACCAGCAGCTTTGGATACTGAAAGATGTCATCGTTCTGATGTCACTGGTACAAATAGGCAAGATCTGCCCCCTTTCACCAGTACTTTCAGTCTCCAAGCAGCTTGGAGGAGGTTCTGAGCCCGGGACTGGGCTCAGGAGGAACAAATAAGCAGAGCTTGATTAGGTTAATTACCCTTGGGGGTTTATGAGTTTTTGCTTTGTGTTGGTTTTTTTCTAGAGTCCCTGTGCTACTGTGGGCATTTTATCTCCTCTCTGGTCAGAGTCTGTTTCCCTCTCCCTTCCTCCCCCCCCTCCCTCTGGCAGGCTTTCAGAGTGCCCCAGTCTTAAAACGAGCACAGGGCTGTGCAAGAGCCTCTCTGCTCCCGAACCCGAGTCAGAAGGGTGAGGAGCAGGTAGTAGGCAGATGCGACTGGCAGCAGCAAGGCTGTGTTCCTGAGGTGTCAGTCAGTCCCGGGAGCTGATGCCGCGAGAAAGGCTGTGCTCCTGAGGTACTTAGCGCTGTCTTCCCTCCCGCCTCTTGAGACATCGTGGTGAGTACCCCCGATTTCGTGGTTTGCTGGGAGAGCACTGTTTGGGGCTGTGCAGGGGTTTCTGTGGCTCCGGGGAGTAGCTGCAAGCCTTACCGCGTGTTTTTTGCAGGCGCGAACGTTGCGGCGGCCATTTTGAATGCCGTTTTTTCAACGCGTTTTTCTTTTGCTGTTTTTAGGGCTTAGAAGCTTCGTTTTTGATTTTGATTGCTCCAGGGCAGCTAGTTGGGGATAGCTGAGTGGACTACCTCAAAAAAAAAAAAAAAGTACAGATTCCTTTCAGTGTCAGCTTCTGGTCTACAGCGCTAGGTACTATGCCTGCAAAGCCCCGCTGCCTTGTCTGTGGGGTGCGGCGCGGTGAGCTTCTAGAAGCTGGAGTGTGCAAGGCCTGTTCCTTGGATGCAGGCGGTATGGAAAAGTCCTTGGGGGAAGGCGCTGCAGAGCAGACAGCAGCTTCCTTCGACGGCAGGGGGTCCGGTCCTCCCTCCTTGGAGGATCCGGAGCCTGTAGCCGGACCGTCCTCAGCTTGGAACGCTCCTTTGTCGGGGGAGGGGTCCCAGAGGGACAGTGTGTCTGGGATTCCTGCGGATTTCTTCACGCTAATGCAGAAGGCCTTTGCCTTGCTCCAGCCTGGGCTCCGGGCTCAGTCTCAGAGCCCTCCTGACCGGAAAAGGGCAGGTTCGGGGAGTCTTCTGGAAGGGGAGATAGCCCCGCCTAAGCGACGTAGAGAGAGTGTCGGTCCCAGCTCAGAGGCTGGGTTAGATGAGGGGCTTGCGCACGATTTAGATATCACAGAAGCCTCAGATGAGGAGTTAGAGGAAGGAGAACTGCTGGACGCGGAGCAGCAGAGCAGGGTGGTCCGCGTGTTTAGAAAGGAAGAGCTGCCAGCATTGATTGCTGAGACGCTCAAGACCTTTAACATGCCGGCGGGTTCCACCTCTGCGGAAGAGGCGCTGGAGGATCCGCTGTTGCAGGCCGTACGGACTTCTCAGAGGGTGTTCCCCCTACATAGAGTCTTTCGAAATATGATTAAGGAAGAATGGAACTCGCCGGAAGCGGCGCTGCGGGGCACCAGGGCTTTAGCCCGTTTGTACCCACTTTCTGAACAGGATAAGGAGATTTTTCGTTCACCCAGGGTGGATGCAGCGGTAGCTGCGGTCACAAAGAAGACCACTATTCCGGTGGAAGGCGCCGCGGCATTGAAGGATGGTCAAGATCGCAAGTTGGATACCTTGCTGAAGCAGGTCTTTGATATGTGTGCCCTGTCTCTACAGGCCTCGATAGCGCGGGCGTGGGTGGCGAGGGGCTGTTTACGTTGGTCCCAGCACCTGCAGGATACCCTCGTGGAGGAGCAGGCTGCGGATGTTACCCGGCTGGAGTCGGGCACGGCTTATTTGTCCGATATTCACTATGATCTCATCCGAGGCCTAGCCAAAAGTATGGCCTCGGTGGTAGCGGCTCGCAGATATTTGTGGCTCCGTAACTGGTCGGCAGATGGGTCTTCCAAAGCACGGCTCAGTAAGCTCCCCTTTCGGGGAAAGCTCCTCTTTGGGGAAGATCTGGAGAAGTTGGTTAAAGACCTGGGAGAGTCCAAGGGAGGTCGTCTTCCGGAGGATAAGCCGAAGCAGGGTCGTGGGGCTTCGGGGTTCCGGGGTCTCCCGAGGGATTCTCGTAGGTTTCGGTCCTCCCATTTCACTCAATCACTGAGGGGTAGGTTTCCGATGCGTAGTCAGTCCTTTCGGGGTTTCAGAGGGGCAGGCAGGGGTTTTGGCTCCTTTCAGGCCCCGGCTGCCAAGAAGCCGCAATGAGATGAGGCGGGCCTCGGTGGGGGTGATTCCCGTCGGAGGAAGGTTGCGGGAGTTCTACCCTGTCTTGGTCCAACTTACCTCAGACCAGTGGGTGCTGGAGGTCATTCGGGACGGCTATGCTCTGGAGTTCCAGCGTCCCGTCTTAGATTCCTTTGTTCTTTCCCGGTGCAGAGCTCCTCCGAAGCACCGAGCGGTGGCAGACACTCTGCGGCGTCTGCTGCAGCTCGGGGCTGTGGTGCCAGTCCTGTCCGAGCAGTGCGGTTCGGGTCGATATTCCATTTATTTCGTGGTTCCAAAAAAAGAGGGTACCTTTCGTCCGATTCTAGACCTCAAGCGGGTGAATTGCTGCCTTCGCGTATCCCACTTACGGATGGAGACCTTAAGGTCCATCATTGCGGCAGTTCGCTCCGGCGAATTTCTGACATCTTTGGATCTTACGGAGGCATACCTACACATCCCCTTCCGGCGGGAGCATCAACGATTCCTGCGTTTTGCGGTGCCGATGGGACATTTTCAGTTCCAGGCGTTGCCTTTTGGTCTCGCGACGGCCCCTCGGACGTTCACCAAAGTAATGGTGGTGGTGGCGGCAGCTCTTTGCAAGGAGGGGATACTGGTGCATCCTTACTTGGACGATTGGTTGATTCGGGCGAAGTCGCAGGAGGAAAGCTTGAGGGCCACTGCTCAGGTGGTCGGTTTGTTGGAAAGCCTCGGTTGGGTAGTCAACGTGGCGAAGAGCAGGCTAGGCCCTTCCCAGACGCTAGAATACTTAGGGGCGCGCTTCGAGACACAGCAGGGTCTAGTGTTTCTTCCTAGCAAGAGAGCTCGGGCGCTGAGGGACCGGGTGCAGCGGTTTCTCAAGCGCAGGGCGCCGACAGCCTGGCAGTATTTGCAGCTGCTGGGAACCATGGCCGCTACGATAGATGTGGTGCTGTGGGCCCGGGCTCATATGAGGGCTTTACAGAGTGCTCTTCTTCGGCGTTGGTCTCATCAGAAGAACGAGCTGTCGCAGCGTCTGCCGTGTCCGCCAGCGGTACAGCGGGACCTTTTATGGTGGTTGCGGCCCGGCACTCTGGAAAGAGGCGTGCCTTTGGAACTTCCCTCTTGGAGGCTGCTCACAACCGATGCGAGTTTGGCAGGTTGGGGGGTGCATCACGACGGCTCCTTTGCTCAGGGGACTTGGACGCAGGAGGAGAGTCGTTGGTCCATCAACAGGTTGGAGATGCGAGCGGTATATCGGGCACTGCAGGAGTTCCAGGTGGTGTTGCATCAGGAAGCGGTGCGCGTGCTATCGGACAACGCCACGACGGTGGCTTATATCAATCGGCAGGGCGGCACGGGGAGTGTGGCCCTGGAGGAGGAGGCCAGTGTCCTCTTGGCCTGGGCGGAACAAAACTTATCAGCGCTGTCCGCCCAGCACGTCGCCGGTGTACTCAATGTCGAGGCGGATTTTCTCAGCCGCCACAAGGTGGATCCGGGGGAGTGGGCCCTCCACCCGCAGATTTTCGCGCTCATTGTGGGCCTTTGGGGGCTCCCGGTGATGGATCTCATGGCCACCTTGGAGTCGGTGAAGGTGGAGCGGTTCTTCAGCAGGAGACGAGAGTGGATGTCGGAAGACCTGGATGCCTTGGCGCAACGGTGGCCGATGGAGGGGCTTCTTTACGTGTTACCGCCCTGGGCGCTTATAGGCAGGGTGGTTCAGCGCATAGAAAAGCACAGGGGTCTGGTGGTGCTGGTGGCACCGGATTGGCCAAGAAGACCGTGGTATGCCGATTTAATTCGTCTGTTGGCGGACGTTCCGTGGCGGCTGCCACCTCGGGAGGACTTGTTGGTGCAGGGACCGCTGCGGATGCCTCAGGTGGATCGGTTCTCGCTTACGGCCTGGCTCTTAAAAGGGCTAGGCTGACGGCCAGAGGGTACTCGGCATCCGTCATTTCTACCCTCCTTAGGGCGCGTAGGCCTTCTGCGTCGCTGGCGTATATCCGAGTATGGCGAATTTTTGAAAATTGGTGTTCCGAGCGGAATCTCGATCCCTTACGGTCCTCAGTCTCGGATATCCTTTCTTTTTGCAGGCTGGCGTGGAGAAGGGTCTTGTGGCCATTTCCTTGCGGGTGCAGCTGGCGGCTCTTTCCTGTTATCGGGGAAAGGTTCAGGGGCAGGTGCTAGCGGCCCATAGTGATGTTCGACGTTTCCTGCGGGCAGTGTTGTTGCTTCGACCGCCGAGGCGGCCAGTTGTTCCGTCATGGGATCTCAATGTGGTGTTGGCGGCCTTGGTTGGAGAACCGTTCGAGCCCTTAGCTAGGGCGATGCTGAAGGACTTGACCCTAATGATGGTATTCCTCGTAGCTATTTGCTCCGCCAGACGGATTTCGGAGTTACAGGTGTTATCTTGTCAGGAACCTTATTTGTCCTTTTCGGCGGACAGAGTAGTCTTGCGTACGGTTCCAGCCTTCTTGCCAAAGGTGGTTTCGGCTTTTCATGTGAATCAGGTGGTGTCGTTGCCAGTGTTTTCCGCGGAACAGAACATACAGTCAGGTGGCCGATTGCATCGCCTGGATGTGCGCAGGGTGCTTAAGAAGTATCTCCGTAGGACGGCGTCTTTCCGGAAATCCGACAGGTTATTTATCGCCTTTGGAGGTCCACGCAAAGGAGAGGCGGCAGCGAAGTCCTCTATTTCTAGATGGCTGAAGGAGGCTATTGCTTCTGCCTACCTTTTGAAAGGCAAAGAGGTTCCGGTGGGCCTGCGGGCACATTCCACTAGAGTGCAGGCGGCATCTTGGGCGGAAGTCAGTTTAGTGCCAGTCGCGGATATTTGTAGGGCGGCGGCCTGGTCCTCGTTGCATTCCTTTGCCAGGCACTATCGTCTGGATGTTCAGGCGCGGGGGGATAGCCGGTTTGGTTCAGCGGTTCTTCAGGCTGGGCTTGCGGGTCCCGCCCATTGATGTTCACTGCTCTGTTACATTCTCTATGCTCCGGGACTGGACTAGAGGGACGCTAAGGAAGAGTAAATTAGACTTACCTGCTAATTGTTGTTCCTTAAGGAACTCTAGTCCAGTCCCGGATCCCTCCCAGTTTTTTGGTGTGCCGCACAGCCTGAAGTGTTGTAAGGAATAGAACATTCGGAGTAAATCTGGGATTAAGTCTTTTTTCGTGGTTTTCGGCAAGGTTAGGCACTGAGAGGAGATGAGATGAGCTAGGTCTCAGAGGACCTCTATTTTGGTTGCTGCGGCAGCCCTGGTGGGCGCGGGAGTGCGCTAGATCCGTTTGGGTTTCCGACGGTTTTTTGCAGTTACTACTTCTAGTTTTTTTTCCCTGCGGCACTATTCGGTGCCTATGAGTTGAATATACATTGATGGTTTTCCCTATAACTACTTATTTGTTGCTCTGCTGAGTCTGCTTTGTCAATAGGTGCTGGTGAAAGGGGGCGGATCTTGCCTATTTGTACCAGTGACATCTGGAGGCACGGGCAGTTCACCTGGCCTTGTTGCGATTTTATGCAGTGGTTCTTCACAGCCCTTCATACACCGCTCCTTGTACATAGTTGCATGTGGCACATTGTTCTCGTGCTGGTACCGTTGTGACCTTTATGATATTTTTGTGGTTACTTTTCTTTATCAGAGTATACTGAGGGTGACCCCTAGGGTTATAGCTAATCGGGCTTCTGGTGATTTTTTTTAATTTTTTCTCTGTCTCCAACATCTGCTGGAGCTAAATCCACTTGTCTGGACTGGTAGGGGGAGCTAAATCCACTTGTCTGGATTGGTCTAGCAGGATTCCAGGAAAGGAAATTTAATGGTAAGTAAAAATTTCTCCTTCCTGTCCAACTTTCGTATCCATATGACATTATTGAAGATACCATGGCCTGGACAAGTCAAATCTTTGTATGCTAATTTAATTTGGTTCTTTTTTCCATTTCCTGAAAGTTGTTCTTTTGGCTGCAATACCCTCTTTCACGTCGCCTTTCAACCATGCTGGCTGTCATTTGTAGCTTGTCGTACACCCTATTATTGAGACCATTCTACTTATTCAAGTGCATATATAATTTACTCACAGTCTGCAGTAGACACTCCTTTTTATTTATCCTGATGCCTTTGTCTTACCCATCTTGTCTGTTTACATGTCCTAATTGTACCTGCCCACCCCCTGCTACTTATTAGGATTCTCATTTGTACTGTGCTGACATTGTAAGGATCATATGTGAATGTGTATGAATGGTCTACCATGCTGCCTACTATGGTGCATCATTTGTATTCTGTTGATATTGAGTCATGTTTCCATGATTTGGATGTTCTACTGTGCATGATTGAAACAGTTTCATATAATTGCTATTACTAGGATTTCATTTGCCCAATTGTGTATTATGCTGACATTTGGACTCTTGATTGTTTTTATGCTCTTTCTACAAAGTAAGTTGTTGATATCAAGTTATACCTGTTATACAATGCCTTGGGTGACTGCCTTCATAAAACCAGGTAATAAATCTTAAATAGACTTTCTTTCTGACTTTTAATATATGGAATATATCCAACATCTCCATGCCTAATGTCAACTTGACCTTTGCAGCTGCTGCTTTTTAGTGTTGATAAAATGAGGAAAATAGTTGGTGTCCTTTTTTTGAAAGTTAAATGCTAGTGTAGTGATTTCCTTAGTGTCCTCCTCTAAGTCAAATTTGATCACGTTTGATCACTGTTGCTAAGTGGTCTCAACTCCATTACCTCTTGCACCAAATCCTGCACTTCACTAAAAGCTAGATCTAAAAAGCTTCCCTGTTTGTCAGTTCCTGAACCAACTACTTCGTGAAGCAGCCATTCCTTTCATCTAGAAACTCTACCTCTCTTATGTGACATTTACCCGGTCACTGTTGATTAAATATTGTATTACCCAATTTTAGCTTGTGTTAATTTAAATCACACACTTGAAATATTACTTCATTTGTTCATTCTGGCCAAGCAGATGGTAGTATCCCACCCATCCCCCTCACAGCCGGAATTTCTATCCATAAATATTCCATTCCTTTTCATCCTACTAGACCAATGCAGATGGGTGGGTCGTGCTCTCTTGTCAGCAGGTAGAAGCAGACCTGAGCAACACTCGGCAATGCTATCACTTGGTGTATGCCCTGGTGCATCAGTGAGAGAATTTGTCTGCCTCCAGTATGTGGCAAGTTGTTTGGATTGGTGCAGTAGTGTAGAGAGGCCTGGCTAATACCATGGTACAGTGGTCAAATGTGATTGAGTCTGGTAAGACCCATGGTTGCTTGGAGCACAGATACACCCTTTTTGCCTGGAGCTGACAGCTCTTGTGCCCAGCACCATTACCTATAGGTTCCTAGTGATGGCTCGGCAGCTGGGACTTCCAGACCTGCATGGATGTCGAGAGCTAACAACCTCAGGTTTCCTTGGATAGCCCCACAGGCGCTAGAGCTTCCTTTTCACAGTGGCCCTCTATTTTTTTTCTTTTTTTTTTAAACAACTTAACTGCTGCTGTGTTCAGTCACTTGGCCCGATGCAGCCTACAAACCCAGTCCAAGTCCACAGTGGCAGTAGTAGTGGCCAGTTGGCAGTGCTGGCATTACACATAGTTGACAGATGCTGACTCCAAACTGCAGCTGAGCAGATTCCCTTAAAGAGACACTTGTTCTTAGTAAGGGGACGCTCATCCACAGAGACATCTGGAAGATAGGCCTAAAGTTGCCAAGTGGTCTTCTTGTAAGGCTGTGCATAGAGGCTAGAGATGCCCTCAGACTACTGTGAGTCCTTTGGTTCTCAGTTGCAGTTGGGGCATTCCTTTTGGAGATTTTGCCATGCTTGAGTTTCCCACCATGGCTCAATTGGGAGCCTATAATCTCCCTTAACGAATTCTAGTGGTCCCTCCAAGGTGCAGACTGTTTCTCTTGGAGGGGACCCTTTTCACGTTAGTCCAGTGGGTCTTGGGGTCCTCGGTTAACACTGGAGATGTATTAGTTCCTTCTGCAGGACACATCTGCCTTCTATCCCTAAAATCTCTGGTTCAGGCCGGCCTGGGAATTATGAGGCACAGTATTTGAATTATGGCAGTGCTTATCCTTCACAGTTGAGACTCCCTGTAGCTCTCTGCTCATGTGGGGGGTGATCAAGGTAACTCTTCAGCACCTCCAGATGCATAGATGCCCAAAAAAAGAGGTTTGTTTTTAGCATATCCTGGACCTGGAAGCAGTTGTTCTCAGGCTCCTAGTTTCTCATTTCATTATCACAGCATCGGTCAGGCAAAGGGTGCCCCTCACCACCCTAGACCTCGCCAAGGCATATTCCTTATTGTCCCACAAGTCCAGTCCCGCACCTCTGGGTAGTGCACCTTCTCCAGCAGCTTGAAGACTGAGCATGTCATCTTTTTGATCATACTAATGTACATATGCAGCTGGCACTGCCCACCAGCCCCAGTAAGCTCAGTCTCCAAGCAGCTGGAGGAGGTTGTGAGCCAAGGTGCTGGTCTCACTGAAGAGACAACTAAGGAGATAGGTTTAGTTAGAAATTGCTTTTATTTCCCCTGTTAAGATTCAGGTTTCTTTGTTTTTAAAGGCAGAAGTGTGTAAAAAAAAATCAGAAGGAACAGAGAGAACCCGGGGGACAAGAGGGCTGAGGGGAGGATATTCCTTCTCCTCTCCCCCCAGGAATTCGGGGGGGGGGGGTGGTGCCGTGGGGGCCTTCCTCAGTCCGGCTGCTCCCAAACCCGTTATCGGGTGAGGAGCTGCTGCAGGGCTGCAGTTGCTTGACAGGAGTGAAAGCTGGCAGCCCTGAGTCGCCCCCTCAGCACCGAAGCCGGGAAGGAAGGCTGAGCATGAGGGGTAGAAGAGCCATGCGGCAAAGAGGCTCCAAGGTAAGAGTGGCAGGGGGGAAGACAGCAGGAACCCCTAGCAACCGCCAGAACACGAGGAGACAGAGAGCGACCTGAAGCAGCATGTTTGGGAGCCTGCAGAGGTGTGGGAAACTCTCCTTGCTGCATTTAGGCGCGATTTCTTCTTCTTCAGGCCCACATGTGTTTAACCCCCTGCTGTGTTTTGGGTGCCTGGGAGAGTCAGCCACCGGAGAATAAAGCAGGACAGAGCATCCTCTTCCTAGGGGGCCATTTGCAGTTTATTTTTAATTTCAGTTTCAGTTAATTAGATTTTGGTTTGGTTTGGTTTTATTTTATTTTAGTTCAAGTACTCTAGTGCTCTGTGCCTTAGCCTGTGGAGGTGCACTGTGCTGGGGATCCTTTTACCTACCCAAGTACAGATTGAGGGCATTACTGGGGAGTGCCCCCAGCCCTTCCCACCATGCTGGCCAGACCCCAGTGCCTGGTATAGGATGGTATCAAGGGGCGTGAACCCCACTTAATCCTTAAGCATTCCTTGTGTTATACAGCTCAAAACTGATTCAGTGCACAATCACTTGATGCAGACGTGTGGGAAAGGCCTAATCAGATAGGCCATTGTTTGTTGCTGGACGGATTTTCAGGGGGCTGTTGTGCTAGGTCAGGTAATGTAACTGGCACTTAGTTGGTCAAATAAAAAGTCAGACAGAAATAAAGATAAGTGTAAAAAAAAAGATGCTGCATATAGGTTCGTAGCAGCTACAGCTCTGGGGAAAACAGGAAGTACCTGCATACAAGAAATGTATGTAATTTTGAAAGAGTCATTCAGTGGATTTGGACGCAAATGAAATCCTTCCATCTGTCTATGGTCAGTGAGTAACCTGACATGATCATCTCTTGTCGCTTAGCTCAGATTATGTACCTATTAAATCGGTAATATTGCTTGTAAGGGAAGCTGTACTCCCTTATAGCCATTTGTAGTTTTAGAAGAAAAACGTAAACTTTACTCGGAGAACGTGTCTTAGATTGGATCAGGGCAAGGTCCATTTCATATCTTTAAGATACAACACTGCAGCGCAATCTAGAAATCCTCAAGATATGAGTCCCCCTGATGTGGTGTGGTCTCGGAGGCAGGCGTCTGCCTAAACTGCACGCAAGAGGCTGTCATGGGAGCAGGACCTGCAGGATGAGATGAGGCAGGAGAGTCCCTCCCGGTTGCAAGAGACCCTGGGGGCAGGAGGCACCATGTTACCTTCAACGGATCCGCTCCCTGCACGATGCCCGAACCATCCACCCCTTGAGCCCAAGGAGCAGTAGGGCTCCTGGGGGAGTTCTCGCCAGAGTTTTTCTTACTTTTGCAGAAGGAGTTTTGCCTACCAAGTGGCTCCTCAGTCCCAGAACACAGGGTTAAGAGGATGTCAGACACAAAAGAGCACGAGTCAGGAGCAGTGGCGTCTAAGCGGGCTAGAGGCTTAGAGGAGTGGCAGCAATCGCCTTTGTCGGAGGGGCTAGTTGGGGAAGACCTTGACACTGAGCTAGATCTGCAGGAGGAGTTGGAAGAAGGAGAGAGCCTAGAACGGGAGGATCAGACCCGGATTGTTCTGGTTTTCCGCCGGGAGGAGCTACCAGTGCTCATCTTTATCTTTATGTTTATGCAATTTCTCGATATACTGCCCAGGCCGAAGGCCATTAGGGCGGTTTACAATAATTACAAGCGGGTACTGATACAATTCCTCATCCCCAAAGGGCTCACATTCTTTGTGTACCTTGGAGACCCTCAAGGCCCTGAATATGCCTGCTAACCTCCCGGCAGAGGAAGAGGCGCTGTAGGATCCGCTGTTCCAGGAGGTACGGAAATTGCAGAAAGTCTTACCAGTACATGGAGTAGTAGGACAGATGATCCAGGATGAGTGGGATCTGACGGAGGTTAGCCTTAAAGCGGTGCAATCCATGACGTGCCTATACCTGCTGCCGGAGCAAGAACGAGCTCCTTTGATCACCCAAAGTGGGCGCAGCGGTGTTGGCAGCAGTTGAAGAGACCTTGACTTGTCTCTTGCAACTGAGAGCCGTGGAACTGGTTCCGTGAGACCAGTACGTCTGCGGTTGGTGCTTCATGTATTTCATGGTGCACAAATGGAAGGTTCCTTTCGCCCAATTCTTGACTTCGAGGGCATGAACTAGGTTCTCCGGGTACCGCATTTTCACAGTAATAATGGCGGTAGGAAGCAGAGATTTTGGGCAGCTCTCGATCTTGCAGAGGCATATCTGCACATTCCCATCCATCCAGAACATCAGCAGTTTCTCCACTTTGCGGTGCCAAGGGGCCATTTCAAGTTTCAAGCGTTGCCTTTCGGTCTGATGACCACCCCCCATACCTTCATCAAGGTCATGGTGGTGGTGGTGGCAGCTCTCCACAAGGAAGGGGTTCTTGTCCACCTGTACCTAGACGATTGGCTGGTCCAGGCGAAGTCCAGGGACGATAGCGAAAAAAGCAACAGCGCGGGAGGGAGAGTTCCTTCAAAGTCTCGGTTGGGGTCAACCTGGCCAAGAGTCAGTTACAGCCGGCCCAGGAGCTTGAGTGTTTGAGAGCGTGCTTTGATACCTGCATGGGTAGGAGTTTCCTGCCAGGTCGCAGGAGCTACGACAGTGGATATTGCAGGTGCTGAAGATGGGAAGACAATCAGAGTGATGGCATCTGCAGGTTTTGCGGACCATGGCGGCCACTCTTGAGCTAGTCCCATGGGCAAGAGCGCACATGCAACCGCTGCAGAGGGCTTTGCTCAGTTGATGGCCCCATCAGAGTCTACCCCTGTCCCAAGTACTCCCTTGCCTGCGGAGCGCCAGGAGGAGCCCTCAGTTGATGGCTGTATGTGGGGTTCCTGGAAGGAGTCCCTGGTATGGGTTCCTCTGATGACTGATGCCAGCCTGTCAGATTGGAGAGCCCATTGCGAAGGATGCTTTGTTCAGGGACAAGAGTCCGCAGGAGGCCCTGTGATCGATCAACAGGCTTGAGATGTGAGCGGTGACCTTGGTGATAGAAAGTTTCGAGCCATGGTTGTGGGGAAGATTTTCCAAGGCCTCTCGGACAATGTGACCATGGTGGCTTACATCAACTGGCAAGGAGGCACAGGCATTGCAGCCCTGGAGTAGGAGGCCGAAAAGCTGTTCGGATGGGCAGCGATTTGTCTCCAGGTATTATCGGTGGCGCACGTAGCAGGAGTTGACAATATGACGGCAGCCTACCTCAGCCAAGTGTGCATGGACTCCAGAGAGTGGCAGCTCATTCAGGAGGTGTTCGAGCAAGTGATCCACCGATGGGGCACACCGATCATGGGCCTAAGGGCAGTATTCGAGTTGGCCAAGGCCTGCCGGTTTTTCAGCAGAAGAAGAGAGGAAGTCCAAGGGCCTGGGTGCTCTAATTCAGTAGTGGCTCGAAGAGGGTCTTCTCTGTTTTTCCCCTTGGGCGCTGATAGACCGGTTAGTGCAATGGCTAGAGGTTCACCGGGAATTTGTAATTCTGGTGGCATCAGACTGGCCGAGGTGCCAGTGGTATGCTGACCTGATTCAGATACTGGCGGATTGACTGTGCTGGCTTCTGGTTGGAAGGACCTCTTGACACAGGAGCCGCTTCGTATGCCCCAGTTGGATCAATTGTCGCTTATGGGATGACTCTTGAAAGGGCGAAGTTGAAGAAGAAAGGATAATCAGGTTCGGGGATAGCGACCTTGCTACAGGCCCAGAGGAGGTCTACGAATCTGGCATGCATCTGCGTAGGGCGCATCTTTGAATCGTGGTGCGGAGAGAGGCAGGCGCGCCCTTCCACTGCCTCCGTCCTGGACATCTTGGTGTTCTAGCAATCCGGTTTTGATAAGGGTCTAGCTGACAGTTCTTTGAGGGTGCAACTGGGGGCAATTTCCATCTATCACAGGAAAGTCCACAGGGTGCCTTTGGGTACATACCCAGATGTGCTGAGCTTTCTAGGGGCAGTGACCCACCTCCGTCTGCCAAAGAGGGCAGTGGTACCGCCTTGGAATCTCAAACTGGTGCTGTCTGGGGAACCCTTTGAGCCACTGAGTCAAGCTTTCCTGAAGGATTTGACTCTGAAAATGGTATTCCTGGTGGCGATTTGCTCGGCACGCAGGATTTCGGAGCTTCGGACCCTGTCAGCCATTCCTTTCCTTCTCCAAGGAGAAAGTGGCCCTGCGCCCGGTACCTTCATTTTTTCCCAAGGTGGTGTGAGCATTTCATGTAAATCAAGCCGTTTCCTTACCGGCTGTGGCGAGCTCGTATGTGGGCGAGAGCGGACATGGGCTTTGCCACTCCACAGCTGTGCCACTTGGATGTGAAGGTATGTGAAAAGGGCTTCGTCCTTTTAGAGATCGGACCGTCTGTTCGTTCTGTTTGGCGGGTCGTGCAAAAGTGAGGTGGCAGCTAAGCTTCCATTTCCAGATGGATCAGTGACGCAATCATGCCTGCATACATCTTGAAGAGTAGAGCAGTGCCGGCAGGGTTGCAAACGCATTCCACGAGGGCTCAGGCAGCCTCGTGAGTAGAGTATAGTTTAGTTCCGCCGGTGGAGATCTGTAGGGTGACATACTTTATCTGAACATTTTCGCCTGGATGTCCAGGCGGTGGGGGATGTTCGTTTCAGATCGGCAGTGCTTCAGGTTGGTTGTGTGGGTCCCTCCCATTAGTTTAACTGCTCTGATATATCCCAGAGGTGCGGGACTGGACTGGAGGGATGATAAGGAAAGATAAATTAGACTTACCTGCAAATTGCTGTTCCTTGAGGAGCTCCAGTCCAGTCCTGGAACCCTCCCTGAGTGCTTTCTGTGATAATCTATGCACACCCCGGTCCTGAAGCTGGTTCCCTTTGTGGAGGAAGTGGCAGGGGGAGCCGGGAAGGGGTGTGTAATCAGTGTTTGGGGGAGGGGCGGACCAGAAGAGCTGTCGGTTGCTTGCTTCCCGCTGGTTGGAGTTGCTCATGTGCTCAACAGGTAGGCCTCCCCATCCTGGAGGGATGGAGGGGGTTACTAGTTTTAGACGTAGAAGTGTTTGTTGCAGGTTTAACTACTTATTTGTTGCTCCTCTGAATCTGCTTTGTGAATAGGTACTGGGGCTGGTGGGCGGTGCCAGCTGCATATGTACATTAGTG
Source organism: Ichthyophis bannanicus (assembly GCA_033557465.1). Taxonomy (NCBI): domain Eukaryota; kingdom Metazoa; phylum Chordata; class Amphibia; order Gymnophiona; family Ichthyophiidae; genus Ichthyophis; species Ichthyophis bannanicus. The sequence goes on along the minus strand of CM066051.1, from coordinate 57,133,622 downwards.
TCATCAAAAAGATGACATGCTCAGTCTCCAAGCTACTGGAGGAGGTGCACTAACCAGAAGTACGGGACTGGACTGGAGTTCCTCAAGGAACAACAATTAGCAGGTAAGTCTAATTTCCTATTCGTCTCTCCGGGCCAGTCCAGAACAGATGGGTAGTCAAATCTCCCTCCTCTAGCAGCTGAGGATGGAATACTGATTCTTGTTGCTAGGTTACCCATCTCTCCCCTGGTAACAGAAGACAGTCTTATTGTCCTCAGCAGCTGAGATGGATGTGTGGAGATTTAGCTCCCCACCTGTAACCTGTTAGCATTATTTCTCTTTTTTATTTTCTGGAAGAGTTCACACTGAAGAATCAGTGCTTTACCCTAGCAGGGTATCTAGGCACTTTGCTATTGATTATACTGACTGTTTTTCTGTGGCAGCGTCAGTGTCAGTTGGCCGGGTAAACAGCTCAGAGAATGGGACAGAGCCTGTCTCCTCTTCTCTGCTAGGGGTGCTCGGGAGGAGCGGTTCTGGGAGCCCCAGCTACTGTCTCTCTCCTCGGAGTCTGTTCACTTACCGGATCGCTGGCAGCGGTTCCTTGTGGAGTTGGGAGCACTTCAGCCTAACCGGCATATAATTCAGGTATTGCTTGTGAAGTTTTTACTCAGCGCGCAACTGCTCCGGGGGCTGTTCGCTCGGTCCGCGGTATGCAGGAGAGCAAAGGGGATTCGCAGCATCAGTTTTTAACGCTGCAGCCGTCAGGAGAAAGCGCGGGAACGGCGGCCATCTTAGGAGGGCCTTCCGTTTCAGCAACTCCTCTTTCTAAGGCAGGCAAACGCAAGGCGAAGTCTCGTCATGGCGCAGAAGGTACTGCACAGCCTGTGCTGCCAGCGGTTTCAGAAGCGCTTGATCCTCTGCTTTCAGCAGAGTTTATTCTAGCGTTTCATAGAGCTTATTTAATGAAGAAAGCTCAAGCTTCTCTGCCACTTTGGTCAGACTTTCCACAGCTGGCTCAGACAGGGGTCTCTAGCCGGTCTGATCCCGGAGAAGGGGTTGCCTCTTTGTCAGCATTTAAAGAGTCTAAATTAGATACCGTTTCTCTGGGAGCTGAGGCTTTAGGGCCTGAAGAAGGGGAGCTTCTCTCAGAGCAGGGTTTGGACTCCTGGCCCGCAGACTTAGAGGAAGGAGAGTTAAGTCCTGGGGATGATCCCAATATTTTTAGAGTTTTTAGGAAAGAGGAGTTGCCAGCCCTGATTGCGCAGTCCCTTACAGCTGTCAGTATCGTTCCTCCGGTAGTTCAACAGGAACCTTTGGAGGATCCCTTGTTGCAGGGTTTCAAAACCGAACAGAGATGTTTTCCTCTACATAGGGTGATCAAACAGATGATAGAATCTGAATGGGAATGTCCTGAAGCTTCCTTGAGAGGGGCTAGGGCTATGGCACGGTTGTATCCTATGCCCCAGGAGGAGAGAGAACTCCTTCGTATGCCTAAGGTAGATGCTCTGGTTTCGGCAGTCACCAAGAAAACTACCATACCCGTAGAGGGGGCTACGGCCCTTAAAGATATGCAAGATCGTCGGTTAAAGGGGCTGTTGAAACAGGCCTTTGATGCCAGTGCTCTGGTGCTACAAGCGTCCGTCTGTGGGGCATATGTGTCCAGAGCTGCGATTCGGTGGGGTCAGCTGGCCTCTAGTCCGAAGGATGAAGTGTCTCCTTCTGGGGAGGGGGCGAAGCTGGAATCGGCGGCGGCGTATTTGGCGGATGCCTTTTACGATTTGATTCGCATTTCCGCGAAGGCTATGGCTTCCATGGTTGCCGCTCGTCGCTTTCTTTGGTTACGGAATTGTACGGTGTATTCCTCCTCCAAGGCCCGTCTCAGTAAACTCCCATATAAAGGTAAGTTGCTTTTTGGGGAGGCGCTAGAGAAAATTGTTAACGATTTAGGGGACTCCAAAGGAGGGCGTTTGCCCGAGGACCGTCCTAAATCAGCTAAGCAAGGCTCCTTTATTAGGGGTCAAGGGCGTGAGTTTCGCCGTTTTCGGGGAGCCCGCTTTGCTCCCTATCAGCGATGTCGCTTTCTGTCCCGGGGGCAGTCCTTTCAGAGCGCTAGAGGCGCCAGTAGAGGCTACTTTGGAGCTCCTCCAGCTTCCCTTAAAAAGCCGCAATGAAGCGAGGCCGGCCCAAGCGTAGCTTCCAGTAGGAGGTCGGTTACAGGAGTTTCTTTCCGCTTGGGTCGCCATTACTACCGACAAGTGGGTACTGCAGATTATTCGCGAGGGATATGCTCTCGAGTTCAATTGTCATCTAGCCGACGCATTCGTTTTCTCTCCGTGTGGTCCGCTCGCCAAGCGGAGGGCGATCCACGACACGTTGCAGCGGTTGTTGCAACTCCGCGCCGTGGTTCCAGTTCCGTTAGGCCAGTGCGGCTTCGGTCGATACTCGATTTATTTTGTGGTACCCAAAAAGGAAGGCTCTTTTCAGCCCGTTTTGAATTTAAAGCACGTGAACCGCTGTTTGCGTGTCTCTCACTTTCGAATGGAAACATTGAGATCGGTGATCCGTTCAGTAAGGCCGGGGGAGTTCCTCTCCTCCATAGACTTGACGGAGGCCTATCTGCATATTCCTATCAAACCAGATCATCAGCGATTTCTTCGATTCGCGATTCCCATGGGTCATTTTCAGTTTCGGGCCTTGCCGTTCGGTCTCGCGACAGCGCCGCACACTTTCACCAAGGTGATGGTGGTGGTGGCAGCGGCTCTGCGCAGGGACGGCATTCAGGTTCACCCTTATCTGGACGACTGGTTGATTCGAGCGGCTTCACGAGAGGAGTCGCTGAGAGCGACCGCTCGGGTAATTTCCTGTTTGGAGAGTCTCGGATGGGTTGTGAATCAGGCCAAAAGTCATCTGGAGCCGGTACAAACAGCTGACTTATCTCGGGGCCTTCTTCAACACGGACCGAGGTCTGGTTTTATTACCTCCAGACCGGGTTCGGAAGCTTCTCGCTCACGTGTCGAGTTTCTTGCTTGCACGGGCGCCGACAGCTTGGAAGTACTTGCAGTTACTGGGGCTAATGGCGGCGGCCTTGGATTTGGTACCGTGGGCCAGAGCGCACATGCGGCCGCTCCAACAGGCTCTACTTTCGCGATGGTCTCCGCAACGTCATCCCCTTTCTCGTCGCTTGAGCTGTCCCGATCATGTCAGGGTCAGTCTTCAGTGGTGGTTGGTTCCGGAACATCTTCAGGCGGGGGTTCCCCTAGCGCTGCCGGACTGGGTTTTGGTAACTACCGATGCCAGTCTGTCCGGTTGGGGAGCACATTGTTTGACTCACATAGCGCAGGGCTCTTGGACAGCGGAAGAGAGTCTGTGGTCCATCAATCGCCTGGAACTGAGAACGGTACATCTGGCGCTGTTAGCGTTTGCAAGTCTTCTGGAGGGGAAGCCGGTGCGTATCTTCTCCGACAACTTAGTGACGGTCTCATACATAAATCGCCAAGGCGGGACAGGCAGTCTTCTTCTTCTGGAGGAGAGTCAGTGCTTGTTTCACTGGGCGGAATTGCACCTCACGGCGCTTTCGGCAGCTCATGTGGCAGGAAAGGACAATGTACAAGCGGACTATCTCAGTCGACATGTCCTCGATCCCGGAGAGTGGGAGCTCAATGCCGAAGTGTTTCACGAGCTCAAAGTACGTTGGGGTCAACCGGTAGTGGATCTGATGGCAACTCTGGGCAATGCAAAGGCGGCTCGCTTTTACAGCAGGCGCAGGGAGCATATGTCAGAGGGTCTCGACGGTCTAGTTCAGCCCTGGCCGTTGGGGCAACTTCTGTATGTGTTTCCTCCGTGGCCCTTGGTGGGCCGAGTCGTTCAGCGAGCCGTTCAGCACGAGGGTCTGCTGATTCTTATTGCTCCAGATTGGCCCAGGCGCCCTTGGTATGCCGATCTAATGCGCCTCCTTGTGGCTCCACCGTGGAGGTTGCCCGCTCGGGCCGACTTACTGCATCAGGGGCCCGTTTGGATGCCCCAGGCGGATCGATTCTTGCTTACGGCATGGCTCTTGAAAGGCGGCGGTTGCGCTGCAAAGGCTATTCAGAATCAGTAATCAACACCTTGTTGCAGTCACGTCGACAGTCCACATCGTTGGCGTACATTCGTGTGTGGCGCGTTTTTGAGGCGTGGTGTGCAGAACGCCGTTTGAGGGCTCGCCTGTCTTCCATTCCAGATATTCTCGCGTTTCTTCAATGCGGGCTTGAGAAAGGTCTTGCTCTGAGCACCTTAAAGGTGCAATTAGCGGCCCTGGCAGTTTTTCGAGGGCCGGTTCGTGGACTACGTCTTTCGTTACATCTGGATGTACTACGTTTTCTTAGAGCGGCTAAGCAACTTCGGCCTCCGTTTCGGCAAGTTATTCCTCCTTGGGATTTGAACCTGGTGTTAGGGGTCTTGACAGAGTCTCCCTTTGAGCCTCGTTCCTCAGGTTCGCTGTGGGAGTTATCCTGGAAGACGGCTTTTTTGGTGGCCTTGTGTTCTGCTAGACGCATTTCAGATCTGCAGGCCCTTTCGTGCCGTCCGCCCTTTCTTCAGTTTTCTGCGGAAAAAGTGGTCTTGCGTCCGGTACCGTCCTTTCTACCTAAAGTGCTGTCTGCATTTCATGTGAATCAACCGGTCTCGCTACCCACCTTCGTGGATTCGGGGGAAGGTTCTTTCGATCGTTCTCTGCGGAAATTGGATATGGGGCGAGTGCTCCGTAGATATCTTCGGGAGACCGAGCCGTTTCGTAAGACTGATCGGTTGTTTGTGTTGTTTGGAGGGCCGTCCAAGGGACAAGCTGCCTCCAAGGCCTCCATTGCACGTTGGGTAAAGCATGCGATTCGGGTCGCCTATGAAGCCAGAGGCAAACCGATTCCTGTAGGTCTTCGGGCTCATTCTACCAGGGGTCAAGCTACCTCGTGGGCAGAATCGGCCTTGGTTCCGCCGGTAGATATTTGTCGTGCGGCGTCCTGGTCTTCTCTCCATGCCTTTTCATGTCATTATAGGTTGGATGTGCTCGCTCGGCAAGATGCGTGTGTGGGGGCTTCAGCGGTGATAGCGGGGCTCACAGGTCCCTCCCAGGGTTAGATACTGCTTTGGTACTACCCATCTGTTCTGGACTGGCCCGGAGAGACGAATAGGAAGGAGAAATTAGGCCTTACCTGCTAATTGTCTTTCCTTGAGTTCTCTCCGGGCCAGTCCAGAACCCACCCTATGAGTGTTATCCGTTTTTTGCTCTCAGTTTTTCTCGAGTTTCATCCATGACGGATCTTCCTATCAGTGATTCAAGAGTTGGAAGTTGTCTTCATGGTTCTTAATTACGCATTCTAAAAAAAAAAAAAAATTTTTTCTAAACAGCAAATGTTTTTAGATAACATGTTAGCCTTTCCTTTGGCTATTGTCGCTGTCAAGTGCTTTGGTGCTCAAGCACGGCGCACGATCATATACCTTCTGTGTGACTCTTCCGCTATCTCTTCTTCTTTGTTGTTGTTTTGGCTGCTTGCTACATGGAGACTGTCTTCTGTTACCAGGGGAGAGATGGGTAACCTAGCAACAAGAATCAGTATTCCGTCCTCAGCTGCTAGAGGAGGGAGATTTGACTACCCATCTGTTCTGGACTGGCCCGGAGAGAACTCAAGGAAAGACAATTAGCAGGTAAGGCCTAATTTCTCCTTCTCTTTGTCACTTTTTCCCTTGACAGCAGCAATAGCTGTTTCTCTTTTTCTGTGTTCTAAGCTACATTTCCAGTTTTAAGCCCTGCCCTTTGACTTAGATATCTCGCCATATTTTTTCCAAGGTAGTAATAATGGTAGCAGTGTTTTTCTTTGTATACAGAAAGCCTGGGTTGCCCATACCTGGATGTCGAGCAGGTTTAGAACCTCAGACCAAGGTCCATCAAGCCCAGTATCCAATTTCCAACAGTAGAGTGGAGTGGAGGAGTAGCGTAGTGGTTGGGGCAAGATACTTCAGGCTGGAAGGTCGGGGGTTCAAATCCCACTAGAGGACAGCAACCTTGGGCCGGAAGGACTGGGGTTTCTAGTCCCACAGGTGCTCCTTGTGGTCTTGGGCAAGCCACTTAACCCTCCATAGCCCATGTTCCCTGTAAAATAGTTATCTCCAAGTTATAATGCCCTGTTCAATGTAATTTCAGTTTGTTCAATGTAAACCGCACTGATGCAGAATAGCGCGGTATATAAGAGAATGTAAATAAAATAAATAAATAAATAATACCCACTCCAGGTCACAAGTACCTAGTAGGTTCCCAAAAAGACATGCAGTATCCACAATGCTTGTCCCAGAACAAGCAGTGGAATTTCCTTCAGGAACTTGTCCAACCCCTTTTTCCTTATTGTCCCTCCAGTCCAGTTCCAAACCTCTGGGTAGTGCACCTCCTCCAGCTTTGAGACTGAGCATGTCCAAAACTGAAGACACCAGTACAAATACCACTGGCACCGCCCACAAGCTCCCAGTATGCTCAGTCTCCAAGCAGCTGGACATGGTGATCCAGAGTGGCTCACAGAGGAGCAAATAAGGGGAGAGTTAGGTTTTTCTTTTGGGGGAGTTTTAGTTCTATTTGTTGTTTTTCTTTGCGGTTAAAGTTTAAAAAAAAGAAAAAAGGATTGAAACAAATCTTTAAGCAGCAGTGAGCCCGGTGGAGGAGGATTGCTCTTGGCCCTCTCCTCTCTCATACCTTCCCCTCCTAATAGTTCTCAGGTAGGGGGGGGGGTTTAAGGCTAGTACCGGAGTTCAGGGCTTGGTGGCTCCCAATCCCGTCAGCGGGTTAGGAGCCGTCATTTCGGCACTGCAGGGGAAAGATCCTAGCTGCTGCTTCCTCGGCACCAAAGCCATTGATCGGCTGAGTGCTGGGCTGGCACCTCTCCCGTAGGCAGCTCAGCGGCTGGTACTGCAGGAACGTTGGGGAAATCCTTTCTTTCTTCATAGCGAGGGGAGCCCGATGCTGCGTGGAGCTGGCGGTTACAGACGCGGTTCCTGCTGAAGCGTGGGAAGCCTAGAGGAGGGGTTTTTCCCACGTTTTTTACCCTTTTTTCTGACATATTTAATGGAGGGCCCCTCGAGTAGTTTTCCTGGGGGGTTAAGTGTTCCATAGGATTGTTTCCTTTTACTTCTGCTGTTTATTTAAAAAAAAAAAAAAAGCCAATCTCTGCAGGTTTTGCGATTGCAGAGATGGCTCAGGCTTGGTTCGGCTACAGGCTGTTCTGTCTTTGGGCTTATTTTTCTCCAGTGTGTTCCTAGGATTGACCTCTGCCTTCCATGCCGGGACATCCGAAAGGAGGGGGGGTTCTGGTACACCCCTACCTCGACGACTGTTTGATTCGGGCAAACTCCAGGGAAGAGAGCCTGCAAGTCACGTTGCGGGTGGTGCAATTCCTGGAGAATCTTGGTGCCAACCGGGCCAAGAGTCACCTAGTTCCATCTCAGGAACTGGAGTATCTAGGAGCACACTTCAACACTCAAACGGGAAGGGTATTTCTTTCAGAGCAGTTTATTTTCAAGCTATGAATAACAGAACATCAATACAAGTACAACACTATTATATAATAATATCCCAAACCAAATAAAACCAAAAACAAATTAGAGAGAGGTCAGCATTAATAAACCAAAATGAAATTATAACTATAGATCTTCCAGATATAAATCTAATGATTTCCAAACCTTTTCCTACTTGCCAATGCAATTGGCTGACACAAAGGCAGCACCTTCCCATTTTCTGACCATGCAGACAGCATGCCAGCAAAAGGTGACGTTGAAGCATGCTGGATCTCTCCAATTAAGAAGTATTTGCTGTATCCCAACAGAAATCCATAATTTAAAAAAAAAAAACTATCATGTCTACTTAGAGCGTTACAAAATCCCAGAGACCTAATCAGAATTGTTTGTAATATTGTGTTGGAGCTTAATTTAAAGACATCACTAATGAAGCTCCATACACATTCCCAGAATGGTTTAAGCAATATACATTCAAAGAGCATGTGAGTTAAGATGCCAGCTTCTGCTGAGCAATGCCAGCATAAATTGTATGTACAGAGCCTAGCTCTAAACATACGTGGGGAATTCCATATTGTGCGATGAGCAACAAAATACAGGGACTCCACAGACTACTGGACATAGTTGGCCTAATAACACATCCCCAAAAGCAATCTCAGTTAATCAGGCCATCGGTCATTAAGATTGTCTGTCTAATTTCCTTTTCCTATAGAAAATGGAAAACACTCCCCAAAACCAAACATTAAATCGGACCCCAAAAAAGGAGCTGCAGTACACCTTTTGGTTGGGGGCACTGCGACCTATGTCTTGGCAGCTGGCTGCTAAATATTTAAGCAGGCTCCTAGATTCTGTTCATTTAAGGCTTGCTTTAAAATCTCCTTGGGAAGTCCTTGTTCCCTTAAATGATTTCAGGGGACTGGGCGGTTAAGGTAACCAGCTCTTCCATCTCATTATGGAGTTCAGGTTTTGAATCATAGGGCCAGCTATAGACACCCAATCTGGAATGATCTCCCCTCTCCCCCCACCAGAACTTCAGGTTCTTCAAGACTTGATTGTTGGCGGAAGGTGAAGGCATTTTATTTAAGGAAGGCATTTAGTTAATTTTTAGTATAGTATGCTGCTGTTTGCTGTATTTTAGTAATATTTTGTTTTATAATTTCTTAAGTTTTACTGTAAATCATGGAGGTCATATAGTATCTGCAGTCTAAAAGCACTAAATTAAATATTAAATGCTGGGGTGCAACATGAAGTTGCTAACATATTTTAAAAGAAATCCAAGAAGAATTTTTTTTATAATTAATGCATAATTAAGATCTGGTGTTCATTCCCAGAGAATGTGGTAATGTAGCTGGTTTAAAAAAAAAGTTTGAGCTAGTTTCTAGAGGAAGAGAGTTCCATTCACTGTGCTTGCCCTTGTTTTCTTTGTAATTATTTTGTTTGTTTTGGTTCTTTTTAAAGGGCTTAGCAGAACTATCAGTTTGGAATTGCTAGAGACGGAGAGATTGTCTTTGCTTCTGCAGTCCTGTTTCCAGGTAAAGTGCCATTTCTAGCTTTCTAATACGGGCAGTTCTCTGAACTATGGCGATGTCTCTCCAAGCAAGGCTGCACATAGCACAAATCATGGATGGAGAAATAGATGAGATGAGACTTTGCAAGGTGACCCATGTAGCTCCATGTCCAGGTGAACAAACTGAGTACCTCAGTGCAGGTAATATAAATGTAATGTTTAGAAGAATATATATAATTTTTTTTTCTTATGGACAAAATATAAATCCAATATTTAAAGCATAACTGCAAGAAAATAAACTTCTCAAAAACTTTCACTAACTCAGGGAAAAGCAGTTCTTTTGTAAGACTTGCCCTGATGAAGCCTTGCTTTGGAGGCAAAGCCAGCTTGGATAATTATATGTTTGTGGAGGTAAACTGGTCACTGTTGATCAAGTTTTTGAAAATATGTGGATCATGAACAGTATATAATTGTAAGACAGTCAAAAAAGGAAAGGGGTGGAGCTCCAGAGCCCATTCATAAAGAGACTCTCCATTCAAGTTTCACATTGAGGCCAGAGAGTTCCAGTGTGTTAATAAAAGTCCATCATTGTACACATTGCAATTGCCTTCTCCCCCAGTCACCACCTCTAACATCCGGAGGAATAAAATCAATTGCCATATAGTAATGCAGTGTGAGCCTTCGAGTCAGTCCTGACTCCTGGCGATCCAGAAGCTCCTGGGTTTTCTTGGCAGTGTCACCGGAAGTAGATTGCCTCGGAAGAAAGGCCTGGCAATGGAGGGTTAAGTGACTTGCTCAGGGTCACAAGGAGTGCTAGTGGGAATTAAATCCTGGTTGCTTGGTTACCAAGCCAGTGCTCTAACCACTAGGCTACTCCTCCACTCCTGGAGTATAAATCAGTAAAAGTATGGTTGTACTGCACACGGTGTTTAATAGGTGTCTCTTCTCTCTGCTTCCTAAGGTTATATTTGTGCTCTGATAAGTGAACCTTGAGCTGTCAGGCAGTTTTCCCAACATAAAAGCCCTGGGCTAGGTTTGTTTTTTTTCCTTTTTATTTGTGTACTGTATCACTCCTGGAGCGGTATTATTGGTAACTATCCATCTTCATCTTACATCATGGCCTTATTGCTCATCTAGTCTGCATTTTCGGGAGGCAGAGCCCCCGATGATGCTAAACATGTTCCTTATCGTTCCTCTAGTTTAGTCCTCAACCTCTGGGTAGTGAACCTCCTCCTGCAGCTTGGAGACTGGGCATGTCAAAAACTCATAACATCACTGGATATAGCCTGCTGGTCTCTCCCATCAGCCCCTAGTGTGTTCAGTCTCCATGCAGCAGGAGGACGTAGTTAGCCTAGCTTCTGGGTTCACTTGGGGGAACAGATAAGGAGCATTTATTGTGACAAATTCTATTCTGATTTTACTTTTAATTTTAATTTTACTTTTAATTCAGTTACCTTTGGTTAATTGGCAATCGGGGATTAGGTCCCTTTAGTTGTTAGGGACAAATTTCCTTATATTTACAGTAAGTTTAAATTTGAGCCTGGCTCTTTAAATTAGTAGCAGCTCTCGCCTTTCCTCCTTGTCAGTTCCTTATCGTCTCTCCAGTCCAGTCTTGGAATCTCTGGGATTTAGGTTCCTCCAGCAGCTTGGAGACTGAACAATGACATTCTTTGATGTCACCAGCATAAGTACCAGAGGGACCGCCTCCTTGCTCCAGTTTGTTCAGTCTCCAAACAGCTGGAGGTTGTGGAGCCTAAAGATTCTAGGTTTATTGGAGGGACAATTAAGTATTTATTTTGAATTTTATTTAGCTTTATTTTGAATTAGTAGTTCAGTTACTGTGGCTTTAAAGCCAGAGATGTGCCCCCCCTCTCTCTTTTAAATTTCTTTTCTGCCGGTTTTTGTATAGCCGTGTTTATTTTTTGTCTGGGCTAGATCGTTTTATCAAGTCTCCCGAACCTACTTGCATTAGGTGAGGAGTGCTTTCTGGCAGAGTCAAAACAGCTCTTAGCTGTTTTCAGGAGAATGCTGTTTTCTGCGAGGCACTTTATTTTCTGCGGGGCACAGGTTTAATTGTGCCGAAGGAGCTTTCAAGTGGTAACTTTCTGTTTATGCAGTTTCCGGTTTCTCCTCTGATGCTGAAAAAGCATAGCGTTGAGGAGCCGGTTGTTTGGAGTAAAGTTTCAAGGGGGTCTGTTTTTCTCCTGGATGAAAGAGACTCGTTTTTTCCTGCTGCGTACTTATTTTCCAGTGGCAGTTTGTTTCTCTGCAGGCCGCGCCGTTCTTTGCGCGTGCCCGGGGAAACGAAAAACAGTAAGTGGATGTGCTGTCGGCAAACAGTGAGTGAATGTTGTTTTCATTCTGTTTAGTTTTCTTTGCAAAGGAAATTTTGTTTTAAAAAGAATTTTCTTTCATTTGATTTCATTTTAAACTGTTTGCTGAGTGTGTTTTGTTTTTTGGGGTTTTTTTAAGAGGATAATTGAATGTATTATCAGTAGTGTGGTTTGAAACTAAAGTCATGCCTTCTAAGCCACAGTGTTTGGTTTGTGGCTCTAGAAAAGGAACTTTTTCTGACTCGGGGGTCTGCAGGTCGTGTGTTCAAGAAACTGCAAATGTGGAGCAGATTTTAGAATCCAGTGCTGAGGGTGCTAGGATTACTTCCTTGTCTTTGGAGGACACTAACTCTCCTCCACAGCTCTTACCAGAGCCTGTTGCAGGGCCTTCTGCTCCAGATGTGCCATCAGTTTTTTCATCTGGGTTGGCGGCATTGTTTTCACAGGATTTTTTATTTTTGCTATAGCAAAAGTTTGGATATTTATTTATTTATTTAAACATATTTCTATACCGCCTTATCCTGCAATCAAGGTGGTCTGAACAGCAAACAATCAATAAGATACAGTGTATAGTGTGCATATGCAGTGAGTAGTGTATGCGTGTGAGTGTGTCTGGACGTTGATTCTTGTGGTGCTATTTACAGCATGCGCTATTTACAATGCTATGGGTATCAGTTCCTTGCTTAATTACAATTATAGTGACATGGGGGGAATTGAGGTGTCTGTTGCATGGTTTAAGTAATGTCACCGTAGTGTTCTATGAAGAGGGTTGTCTTCAGTAGTTTCCTGAACTCCTTAAGGTCTGTTGTTGAACGCAGTTCGTCGGGGAGGGCGTTCCAGATTGTTGGTGCCGCCTTTGATAAGGCTCGTTTTTCGGTGTCCTTGCATACCCTGTTATCTTTAGGTGTGTTGACACGATTGGATGTGCCTCTTCTTCTCGGTCTTGTGCTGTTGTCTGGTTGTATGAGTGGGTGAAGGCTGAAAGCTGATGATTGATGTTTGATTTTGAAAATGTTTGATTGTCTTGTATCTAATGCGGGCACTGATAGGCAGCCAGTGGAGCTCTTTTAGGGTGGGTGTGATGTGTTCTTGTCTTGTGGTGCCAGCAATTATGCGTGCTGCAGTGTTTTGTGCCAGTTGCAATGGTCTTAGTGTCTGTTTCGTTAGACCTAGATAGATTGGGTTGCAGAAGTCTAGGATTGGTGTTATTAGTGCTTGACAAACTGTGCGGAAGTGTTCCTGAGTGAGGAGGGGCTTGAGGCGTCATACTAGTCTCAACTAAGCACCCCGTACTAGTCGTCAAAGAAGCTCACTTCCCTCAGTTGTAGCAGATCTGGGAAAGAAGCGATCGGCTATTTCTTTGGAAGATGACGGTTCTGTTCCTGTAAAGAAGGTTAAAACAGGGAAGGATCTACAGGAGCATTCTTTAGTCTCTGAGGAGATTCAGTTGGATCCTTTGGATCCAGATTTGGATGTTGAAGATGAGTTAGAAGAGGGAGAACTCACAGATCAGGAGGATCAGTCCAGAGTAGATCGTGTTTTTTGACGAGAAGAGTTACAAGCGTTGATCTTGGAAACTCTTAAAACACTTAATATGCCAGTGTCAGGTCCAGAGGAGGATTCGGCATTGGAGGATCCTTTGTTGCAGGCATTTAGGAAGACGCAAAGGGCGTTTCCCGTTCACAGAGTGGTAAGAGAAATGATTCAACAAGAATGGGATATGCCTGAAGCTGGACTAAAGGGGTCCAGGGCCATGGCTCGATTATATCCTCTATTGGATCAAGATCGGGAGCTGTTTAAATCTCCAAAAGTGGATGCAGCTGTTTCAGCTGTTACTAAAAAGACTACAATTCCTGTGGAAGGTGGTGCTGCTCTTAAGGATAGTCATGATAGGAAATTGGATACCTTGTTAAAACAAGTGTTTGATGTTAATGCCCTTTCTATTCAGGCTTCTATTTGTGCAGCATGGGTAGCCAGAGCATGTCTTCGTTGGTCTCAGCGGGTATATGGAGATAATGTAGAAGACTCTGCGACAGAAGCAGCTTATTTAGCTGACATACATTATGACCTTATTAGAGGTTTATCAAAGAGTATGGTTTCTGTTGTTGCAGCTAGAAGATATTTATGGTTGCGTAATTGGACTGCAGATGCTTCTTCTAAAGCAAGACTCTCTAAGCTTCCTTTCAGAGGTAAACTCCTTTTTGGGAAGGACTTAGATAAACTGGTAAAGGATTTGGGAGATTCTAATGGTGGCAGGCTGCCACAGGACAGGCAGAAACTTGGGCATCCAATTCAAGCGTCTAGGGGCCTCTACAGAGATTTTCGTCGTTTTCGTTTCGCACATTTTGGTCAGTTTCAGAGAGGACGTCAATTTTTCAGGAGTCAGGGGTTTCGAGAATTTCGAGGTGCAAACAGGGGATTTGCAACCTCCTCTTCCTCTTCAAACTCTAGAAAGTCACAGTGAGATTGGGAAGACCCAGGCGGATTTTATTCCCGTGGGAGGACGTCTGCAGGAGTTTTATCCAGCCTGGGTTCAAATCACTTCCGATCAGTGGGTGTTGGAGATCATTCGAGAGGGATATGCTCTGGAACTTCAATGTCCGGTGGTCGATTTGTTTGTTCAGTCTCCTTGCAAGGCACGCATCAAGTGTGCGGCGGTGCGCGAAACCTTGCAAAGACTTTTGAATCTCAAAGCTGTTGTTCCGGTACCGCCAAGCCAACGCGGCTCCGGTCGATACTCCATCTATTTTGTGGTTCCAAAGAAAGAAGGGTCTTTTCAACCAATTTTGGATCTTCGAAAGGTAAATCGTTACCTTCGGGTAACGCATTTTTGTATGGAAACACTGAGGTCTGTAATAATGGCAGTAAGAAAAGGGGAGTTTCTTACGTCTCTGGATTTGACAGAGGCATATCTACACATTCCCATTCGTCAGGAGCATCAAAGGCTTTTAAGGTTTGCAGTTCCAATGGGTCACTTCCAGTTTCAAGCGTTGCCGTTCGGTTTAACAACAGCTCCAAGAACGTTTACCAAGGTAATGGTGGTTGTTGCGGCAGCGTTGAGAAAAGAAGGAATTCTAGTCCACTCATATTTAGACGATTGGTTGATTCGGGCAAAGTCCGAAAAGGAAAGCAGGTTGTCAACAGCCAGAGTAGTGGGGTTTTTGCAAAGTCTTGGTTGGGTTGTCAATATGGCAAAGAGCAAGTTGATCCCATCACAGAATCTGGAACACTTAGGTGCTCAATTCGATACAAGGATAGGAAGGGTTTTTCTTCCTCAGTCGCGAGTATTAGCATTGAGAGATCTGGTGTGATGTTTCTTAACCAGAGAAAATCCCACTGCATGGCATTATTTGCAGTTGCTCGGGACAATGGCAGCAACGTTAGACTTAGTTCAATGGGTGAGAACTCATATGTGCCCGTTACAGAGAGCATTACTAAGAAGGTGGTCGCATCAAAGGGCTACCCTGTCTTCCGGGACGTGTCAAGCTCTACAATGGTGATTACAACCAGAGATTCTAGAGGTGGGAATGCAGCTAGAATCTCATCTTTGGATTCCTCTTATGACGGATGCCAGCTTTGTGGGCTGGGGTGCTCACTTCGAGGGAAGATTCATTCAAGGGCAATGGTCCGATCAGGAGAAAATCTGGTTGATCAACAGATCGGAGTTGAGAGCTGTAACCTTAGCTCTACAAGCATTTCAATGTTATCTCCAGGGGAAGGCAGTTCGCGTTCTATCAGACAACGCGACTGCAGTAGCTTACATCAGCCGTCAAGGGGGCACAAGCAGTATTGCTCTGGAAGCCGAGCAGTTGTTCGTGTGGGCCGAGAGGAATTTGAAAGCTTTGTCTGCAAGTCATGTAGCAGGAGTCGACAATATAGAAGCCAATTTTTTGAGTCTGATAAAGGTGGATCCAGAAGAGTGGATTCTACATCCTCGGGTGTTTAAGTTGATAAATCGTTGGGGAGTTCCGGTAATGGATCTCATGGCAACCTTCAAATCGGCAAAAGTCAATCGGTTTTTCAGTCAAAGACGAGAGAGAATGTCAGAAGGTCTGGACGCACTCATTCAAAGTTGGCCAGAGGAACAGCTTCTGTACGTGTTTCCTCCGTGGGTATTGATAGGGCGTGTTCTGCAAAGAGTAGAAAGGCACAAGGGGCTAGTAATATTAATAGCTACAGATTGGCCAAGACGTCCATGGTATGTGGATCTCATAAGGTAGACCGGCCATGGTGCTTACCGATGAGAGAAGATCTGTTGCGTCAGGGTCCGTTACGCATGCCTCAGGTGGATCGATTCTCGCTTACGGCTTGGCTCTTGAAAGGGTGAGGTTAAAGGCCAGGGGGGATACTCTGCGGCGGTGATTTCCACTTTGTTGAGAGCAAGGAAGAGATCTACCTCTTTGGCATATATTCAAATTTGGAGAATATTCGAAGCATGGTGTGAAGATAAAGGTTTGGAGGCGTTAGAATTTGGGAAATAGAAGATTTTATCTTTTTTGCAAGATGGTTTTGAGAAAGGCTTAGCGGTTACTTCATTAAAGGTACATCTGGCAAGTCTTTCTTGTTATAGAGGAAAGATAAAGGGTGAAGTGCTAGGAGCACATCCAGATGTAAAACGTTTTTTGAGGGCAGTTTCTTTATTGAGGCTGCTATGTAGACCAAGGGTTCCGTCTTGGAGTCTCCATTTAGTCTTGGAAGCTTTAGTACGCGAACCGTTTGAGCCGTTATCTCGAGCAACATTAAAGGGCCTTACGCTCAAGGTAGTTTTTCTAATTGCTATTTCGTCAGCTCGAAGAATTTCGGAATTGCAAGCATTGTCTTGTAGGAAGCCTTTTCTATTATTTTTCAAAAGGAAGGTAGTTTTTAAGGACAGTGCCTTCATTTCTCCCTAAGGTGGTGTTGGCTTTTCACATCAATCAGGAAGTTTAATTGTCAGTATTTGAAAATGATACCAAGGAAGATCTATTCAAGAAGTTGCATTTGTTAGATGTTCATATGGCGTTAAAGGCGTATTTAAAACGAACACAGGAGTTTCGTAAAACAGACTGTTTGTTCTTTTTGGAGGTGCAAGGAAAGGTCATGCAGCTTCTAAGGCATCTATTGCTAGGTGGCTCAGAAGCTATAGCATCATCTTATTTGTTGAAGGGTAGAACTATTCCTGATGGGCTTAAGGCGCATTCGACGAGGGTGCAAGCGGCGTCCTGGGCTGAGTGCAGTTTGGTGCCACCTGTAGACATCTGTGAAGCGGCTACTTGGTCATCCTCAAATTTATTTTTATTTATTTATTTAGTAAAGACTTATATACCGCTCCTTCCAGCGATCAGAAGCGGTTTGATTACAAGTACGGGATTTGTCAAAAAATCAAAGACAGAAATTTGGGGAATAGATAGAGAGAGCAGGGGTAATACACCGCACACAATATGAGGGTCCATATAAAGACCTTAATTACTATCATACATTTACAACAGGCGATTATCCTTCCTCTATTTACATTTGTACATACAGTAAATCACTTTCTCTTATCTTTTTGGATTTACATCTGGACATAGTGACAATTGAACAGATGCGTCTTCAGTTGTTTTCTGAAGCTGATTATGTCTACAACAGGCGATTATCCTTCCTCTATTGTACATTTGTACAATTCCTTTGTAAAGCATTATAGATTAGATATACAAGCAGAGAGGGATACCTGTTTTGGTTAAGCGGTGCTTCAGGCTGGTCCAGCAGGTCCCACCCGTTAAATGTTTTTACTGCTCTGTTATATCCCAGAGATTCCAGGACTGGACTGGAGAGACGATAAGGAAGGTGAAATTAGACTTACCTGCTAATTGTTGTTCCTTTAGGTTCTCCAGTCCAGTCCCGCATCCCTCCCTGATATGCGTTTATTTGTACTACAGGCCTGAAGCATTGGAGTATGGTATGGTCGTCATACGTTTTATGGTTCATTTAGGGAGAATGATACTTTTGAGAATCTTTGTAATGCATTATTCCTCTATAGAGATGGAGGGCAGATTATGGGTAAAAAAAAAATTAGTATTACTCTAGGCACATTATGTGCCTTAATTTATAGTTAAAGTTTGTTAATGTTTATTATAGTTGTTAAGGTTTGATAGCTATGATAGCTACTTAATTGTTGCTCTGGTGAGTCTGCTTTGTCAATAGGTAAACTGGAGCAAGGAGGCGGTCTCTCGGGTACTTATGCTGGTGACATCAAAGAATGTCATTGTTCAGTCTCCAAGCTGCTGGAGGAACCTAAATCCCAGAGATTCCGGGACTGGACTGGAGATCCTAAAGGAACAACAATTAGCAGGTAAGTCTAATTTCACCTTATTTTCACTTGCTGCAGGCATTCGCCGGTGTGGATCTCTCTCCCTTGACGGTACAGGAGAGAGCTCCAGGACCCGTACAGCCACACTGAAGCTGTGTGAGACGGAGCCTCTCCGTTGCTGCGGGATTTTAATTTTACTCTGTGGAACCGGCTGAGCGGTCTTCGCCGTGGCTGCCAGGCGCAGCAGCACAGCTTGAGGATCGCATGAATTCAAGGCGGTAGGAGCAGGCTGCGTGGCTTTCGGCCCTGCAGGTAAGGCCTTCAGGCTCTGTCGGTCTGCTGAGGCCTCCTTTTTGCAGCGGCGGCTGTTCTTGGCGCCAAAATTCGTTGGAAAAAGAGCGGCCATTTTCTCTCTAGGTATTTGGACCGCATGGCGAGAGTTGCAGTGAGCTGCCTGTGTGAGGAAGACGACAGGCAGAATAGCTAGATTTTAGGTCTAGTGTTTCTTTCTTTTGTTTGTAGGATTTTTGAGACTCGGGGGGGGGGGTGGTCCTCAGCCTTAAGGGGGCTGTTGTCCTCAGCCTTAAGGGGGCTGTTGTCCTCAGCCTTAAGGGGGCTGTTGTCCTCAGCCTTAAGGGGGCTGTTGTCCTCAGCCTTAAGGGGGCTGTTGTCAGTCCTCTTTATTTTTAAGTTTATTCTTAGTTTTATAGGACAGCAGTTTTGGCATTGATCTCTGATGCCACATGTTCTTTCCCTCCTAATCGTGTCTCTGAGGAGCATCTGTTAAGTCCCAGGATATTAGACAAATTGCCAGCTTTTAGGTTCTTCAAGAGCAGAACCCTAACTTGTATGTGGAAGGAGGGACAGGCTGGAAGCGTGCTTTTGTGTATTCTGTAGTGAAAGTTTCACAAAAGCCTGTGGTTTCACAGGGACAGGTTTAGGAAACCTTAGGATATAAAAAAAATATATAATAATAATGACGGTTAAACTGTCAACCAAGAAGTGCCTGTGCTACGTTCTATGGCAACCAGAGGGCAGCTGGTACACTCAATAATGCCTTTCTGTGACCGTGTGTATGCAACCATCATCAGATTGATCTTTGCAAGTCAGGAAAGAAATAACCGCAGGGCCACCTCATGGGCACTCAGGGGTTAGTGACTAAACAAGCAACTGTAATGTTCTGCAAATCAAGATTATATGACCAAGATTTAAAGCTCTTAACTTCTGTATCGT
The DNA here is from genome assembly GCA_033557465.1 of Ichthyophis bannanicus. Classification (NCBI taxonomy): domain Eukaryota; kingdom Metazoa; phylum Chordata; class Amphibia; order Gymnophiona; family Ichthyophiidae; genus Ichthyophis; species Ichthyophis bannanicus. The sequence continues at coordinate 57,114,772 of CM066051.1, read as the reverse complement.
TTGTCGGGCTCTGGTGCCCTAAAGGCCACCGGATGGCAGCGCTGCGCATGAATCACATATAGTATTCAGTGCCCCCATCCCTGGGGTGGGGGGGTAAAATACGAAATCGTATTCCTCATCAGGTTCACACAGGCAGCAACCTCTAAGACCTCCACTTGCAAGGTTATCGGTGTATCCCACTGTTATTTCTCTGACTGCAGGAGGGAGGGGGGGGGGCGCGGCGGCCTGTGTGTTTCATAGCTCCACTTAGCATGCCCTTCCCAGGAAATTCTCATCTATTTCTAGAGCCTGTGCTGTCAGAGCAGGGCTTTAAGCACATAGCAGGGGCACTGACCCATCTGTGCCATCTTGTTAAAGGGCCCATGCTGAGGGTGAAGAGAAGGACGTCTAGGTAGCACAGTTTGGGGCTTAGCGCTCCAGGGCACTGGAAGGTTTCATAGAGGAAGTCAATACTCTGTGTATGCTCCATGCATTCAGCCTATGTTCAAGCGTGCTGCACTGTGTTTGGGTGACAGGTGCTGGGTCACCCGTATATGTAGATGTGCATTTTGTATGTGCTCACAATTGCTTAGGCATGATTTTTGGGTGCACTCTTTGCAGAGTGAGACTGCATTTCTTTGCTCAGACTGTATTATCAGACTAAGGTAATTTCTCCAGTAATGGGGGGGATGTCGATTTGTAATATAGTGTGTGAGGTCCTTATGGTGTTACATGGGATTGGAGATGCAGTCGTGGGATCTGCTGTGGAGTGAGCCGTCTGGAGGAGCTACAGTGTCACAGTCACCAGTTTCCCTTTCTCTTTGGGCTTTGCTCCCAGATCCTAGCCCCTCTTTCTCTCTGATGTCCAGGACGCAAGGTCCCTGGTCCACTGGACAATCTATTCTCAGCCTTTTCTCATTGCTGGCAGAAGGACTGGGAGAGCGAAAAAGGAAGACCAGGAACCAGCGCCAGATCTGATGTCTCTCCACTGCCAGTGTTTGCTACGGTCAAATATTCCCAGTCAGTTATTTATTTGAGTATATTGATTGCCTACAGGTCAGGGTGGCATACAGTCAATTACGGTATTTCTATTTCCCTTGTCCCTGAAGGGCTCACAATTTATGTTTTGGTACCTGAGGCAGAGGGTTAAATCGCTTAACGAAGGCCAGAAGGACCACCTGTGGGACCAGAAACCCCAGTTTTTATGGCCCAAGGTTGGTGGTCTCGATTGGAATTTAAACCCTTGGTCCTCTGGCAACTTACCTCAACCACTAGGCCGCGCTGCTCCGTGTGAGCTAGCCACAGGGCCAGGCACAGCCTGTTACTTCCAAGGCAGAGACCTTGGGGAGGTTCCGTTCATAAGGATACGAGAAATGCCATACTGGGTCAGACCAAGCTCTTTCAGGTCCAGTATCCTGTTTTCCTAGGGTAGCCAATCCTGGTCTTAAGGACCTGGCTGGTTTCCAAAAAGACGAATAGGCTTGTATCGGGGCAAGTGGTGGATTCATGTATGCTCATATTTTAAGGGTTCCGTTGCATGTACAACAGATGTGACGCTCTGTTGGGTTGTGTGCCTTGTAGAACATCTTGAGTTGGTGAAAGTTGGTATAAAAAAAATTATAATTGTCCAGCTTCTCTCTAATAAAAGGTTATGGACCTTTCCTCCTACGAGAGGTTAGATATGATTGGAATATCAGAGACATGGTGGAAGGAGGACAACCAGTGGGGCACTGTGATACCTGGGTACAAACTATATCGTAATGATAGAGCTGATCAAATTGATGGAGGGGTTGCGCTCTATGTTAGAGAGGGCATTGAGTCAGAAAGGATTAAAGTTTTGCAAGAAACAAAATTTGCTGTAGAATCTCTATGGATTGAAATTCCATGTAAAAAGGGGAAGGCGATGGCAGTGGGGGTGTACTATCGTCCGCCTGGCCAGAATGAACAAATGGATGATGAAATGCTCAAAGAAATCAAGGAAGCTAGCAAAAGTTACAGTGCAGTAATAACAATGGGTGATTTCAATTACCCCGGCATCGACTGGGTCAGTGTCACAGCAGGACATGCTAGGGAGATAAAGTTCCTAGATGAAATAAATGACTGCTTCTTGGAGCAGCTGGTTCATGAACCGACCAGAGGGGAAGCAATATTAGACCTAGTCCTTAGTGGAACACCAGATGTAGTGAAAGAGATAAGGGTGTTGGGGCCACTTGGCAATAGTGATCATAGCATGATCGCCTTTGATTTACTTAGTGGAGGAGGGATAGTAAGGAAATCCACAGTACTACCCTTTAACTTTTGAAAGGGAGACTATGATACAATGAGGAAAACAGTTAAGAAAAAACTAAAAGGAGCAGTTGCAAAGGTTAAAGACGTACATCAAGCTTGGGTGTTGTTGAAAAATACTATCTTGGAAGCCCAGACCAGCTGTATTCCACGCTTTAAGAAAAGTGGAAGGAAGTCCAGAAAACTGCCAGAATGGTTTAAAGGTGAGGTCAGAGAGGCGGCTGTTGCCAAAAAAGCATCTTTCAGGAAATGGAAAAAAGAGCCAAACGATGAAACCTGGAAACAGCACAAGCACTGGCAAGTCAAATGCAAGGCATTGATAAGGCAGGCAAAGAGAGAATTTGAGAAGAAGCTTGCTGCAGAAGCAAAAACGCGAAATAAAGACCTTTTCAAGTACATTTGTATCAAAAAAACAGTGAGAGAGTCAGTTGGTCCATTAGATGATAAAGGGGTTAAAGGAGCACTAAGAGGCGACAAGGCGATAGCGGAGAGACTGAATGAATTCTTTGCTTCAGTCTTTACTGAGGAAGATGTAGGGATGTTACCCATGACTGAAGTGGTATTTAAAGGTGTGGAAGAATTGAAGGAAATATCGATACATCGGGAAAATGTCTTACAACTATTAGATAAACTGAAGAGTAGCAAATCACCTGGGCCGGATGGTATACATCCAAGGGTGTTGAAAGAACTGAAATTTGAGATTGCAGACCTGCTATCAGTAATCTGTGAACTATCATTAAAATCTCTAATACCTGAGGATTGGAGGATCGCCAATGTAACACCAATTTTTAAAAAGGGTTCGAGGGGTGATCCGGGAAACTACAGACCGGTGAGCCTCACGTCAGTACCGGGAAAAATGGTAGAAACCATCATAAAGAATAAAATTACTCAGCATGTAGATAGTCACGACCTAATGGGAGACAGCCAACATGGCTTTAGACAAGGAAGATCTTGTCTTACTAATCTGTTATGTTTTTTTGAAGGAGTGAATAAACAGGTGGACAAAGGTGAGTCGGTTGATATTGTGTATCTGGACTTTCAGAAAGCCTTTGACAAGGTCCCTCATGAGAGACTTTTGGCAAAACTAAAGAGTCATGGGATAGGAGGCAGTGTACTATTGTGGATCAGGAACTGGTTAAAAGATAGAAAGCAGAGGGTAGGGCTAAATGGCCAATTTTCCCAATGGAGAAAGGTGAATAGTGGTGTACCCCAGGGATCTGTGCTGGGTCCGTTGTTTTTTGACATTCATAAATGACCTGGAAAGTGGAATAACGAGTGAGGTTATCAAATTTGCAGATGACACAAAACTATTTAAAGTTGTTAAAACCCAGGAGGATTGTGGAAAATTGCAAGAGGATCTTGATAAATTGGAAGACTGGGCATCAAAATGGCAGATGAACTTTAATGTGGAGAAGTGCAAGGTTATGCACCTAGGGAAGAACAACCCAAACTATGGTTACACGATGCAAGGTTCCACATTAGGAACCACCACCCAGGAAAAAGATTTAGGCGTCATTGTGGATACCATGTTAAAACCCTCGGCCCAGTGTGCTGCGGCGGCCAAGAGAGCAAATAGAATGCTAGGTATGATAAGGAAAGGAATGGAAAATAAAACAAAAGATATTATAATGCCTCTATATCGTTCCATGGTGAGACCGCACCTTGAATATTGTGTGCAATTCTGGTCGCCGTATCTTAAAAAAGGATATAGCGATTTTAGAAAAGGTTCAGAGAAGAGCCACCAAAATGGTAAAGGGGATGGAAGGATACTCCTATGAAGAAAGGCTAAGAAGGTTGGGGCTCTTTAACCTGGAAAAGAGACGGCTGAGGGGAGATATGATAGAAGTCTATAAATTAATGAACGGAGTGGAACGGGTAAACGTAGATCGATTGTTTACCTTATCAGAATATAGAAAGACTAGGGGACATGCAATGAAGCTACAGGGTAAACTATTTAAGACTAATAAAAGAAAATAATCTTTCACTCAACGTGTAATCAAACTCTGGAATTTGTTACCGGAGGATGTAGTAAAGGCTGTTAGTGTAGCTGGGTTTAAAAAAGGTTTGGACAAGTTCCTGGAGGAAAGGTCCATAAACCATTATTAAGAAGGGACCCAGGATATCAATGCTTGAACCAATACAAGCATTGTGGAACCTGTGTCCCTTGGGGAAACTGCTAGGTACGTATGACCTAGATTGGCCACTGTTGGAAACAGAATACTGGGCTTGATGGACCTTGGTCTGACCCAGTATGGCATATCTTATGTTCTTATGAGCGTGGCCAAAAACTTTGTTAAACTCCACTACGTTCAGAGATGGTTTCGCGGAAGGCTCTTGGAGTACACAGGAGACCCAGTGGTCAATCAACCGACTGGAAATGCGAGCGATACTCTGGGCATTGCAGGCGTTTGAAGCTAAGGTGACAGGTCGAGCAGTGCGAGTACTGTCTGACAACTCTGCGGCGGTGGCCTACATCAATCGGCAGGGCAGAACCGGAAGTGTGGCCATAGAGGCCACGGCAGAGGGTCTGTGTGTGTGGATAGAGCCTTGGCTGCCAGCGTTTTCGGTGGTGCATGTTGCAGGTAAGGACATTGTGACGGCGGATTTCCTCAGCTGGGTCTGAGTAGATGCCAGAGAATGGGAGTGACATCCAGAGGTGTTTGCACAGATCGGTCGCATATTGGGACAGCCAGTAATGGACCTCATGGCAGCGTTTCACTCTGCGTAAATGGGTTGCTTCTTCAGACGACGAGAAAAGAGGTCAAAAGGCATCGGCACACTGTTTCAACGGCGGCCGTCGTCCAGTCTTCTCTGTCTTTCCACCGGGGGCACTCATAGGTCGAGTGGTTCTGCGTATTGAAGCGCTTCGGGGAAATGTTTGGTTGGGGGGCCTCGTCCTGGCCAAGGCGCCCGTGGTATGCCTGCCTCATATGGTTGCTCGACGGGAATCCATGGAGGTTTCTGACATTGGAGATTCTGTTGCTACGGAGTTCCCTTCAGGTGCATCAGTTTTTGCTTAGGGTGTGGCTATTGAAAGGGCAAGCTTAAGGAAAAAGAGTTGCTCGACAGCAGTCTTTGCCACCTTGCTGCAAAAAAAAATAAAAAAAGATAAAAATAAAAAAATAAAAAGTCTACGTCCCTTGCATATGTGCGTATATGGCACATCTTTGAGGACGGGTACTCGTGGAGGCACGCTTGTGCGAAACAGTGTCATTTCCCTTGGTATTAAGTTTTCTGCAGGACGGGTTTGGTAAAGGCAGATCCTGGAGAGTTCAGTTAGCAGCTCTGTCTTGCTATAGGGGCAAAGGACAGGGAGTGGCTATCATGCACAGGTCGATGTGGTACGCTTTCTCAGGCGGTTACCAGACTGTAGCCCTGTCCTCGCTTCGAGAAAGGACTCCACTAGACGAGCCTACGCCTTCAAGTGGAGGAGCTTCTTGATCTGGTGCTCCGTTCTCATGCCCCATTCGATGGATTCTCCAGTACCTCCTCTATCTCTCTAAGGAAGGGTTGAAGTTGAAATCTGTCAGGGTACACTTGAGCGCCGTCTTGGCAAACCACCACCCCATCGAGGGAATACCCCTCTCGGGGCAGCCATTTGTCTTCCGCTTTATGCGGAGTATTCTGCTTTCCAAGCCACCCATCCAACCTCCTCTGGCGGAATGGAATCTGAATGTGGTGCTCATGCAGCTCACCCATTCACCCTTAGAGTCAATGACGACATGCTTGCTCCGGCACCTGTCCTGGAAGGTGGCCTTCCTAGTGACGCTGACCTCAGCCGCCGAGTCATTGAGCTCCAGGCTCTCATGGTTGATGCCCCTTACACCAGGTTCTATCAGAATAGGGTGGTCCTTTGTATCCACCCTGTGTTCCTGCCTTAAGTAGTCTTGGATTTCCATCTTAACAAGGAGATAGTCCTGCCGACTTTCTTCCCGAGGCCCCCTCGCCGACCAGGCGTCGGCAACACTCCACAACCTCGACAGCACACCCAGGCTCATCGCAAGTCTGGCCGACTCTTTGCGACCTACGATCCCAATCGTCTGGGGCAGGCAGTTACCAAACGCACCCCCTCTATTTGGGTGGCGGACTGCATTGCCTTCGCTCACACGAAGGTAGGTGCTCTGTTGGATCGTCGAGTCACCGCACATGGAGTTCGGGCCAAGGCGGCCTCGGTAGCCTCGCTGCACTCCATGCCCCTGATGGACATCTGCCAGGCAGCGACCTGGTCTTCCACGAATACCTTCGCTGCTCACTACTGCCTGGAGAGGGAGTCCCGCCGGGACAGCGTCTTCGGCCAGGCTGTATTCCGTAACCTGTTCGGCATATAATCAACTCCTGCCCTCTGACCCTTCTTCATGGCTACCGAGGGCTTTGCCCCGATGACCCGGGCTGTTTCGGGCATTCGCTTCTACTCACGGCCTCGTGGAGGCGTTTTTTTGATTACCGGTTCGGTAGCCTGTAGCTGGGGAGGCCCATAAGTGAGGACTGACTTCTGCTTGTTCCTGGAGAAAGCCTAGTTACTCACCTGTAACAGGTGTTCTCCAGGAACAGCAGGAATCAGTCCTTGCTACCGTCCCGCCTCCCCTGATGAGTTGCTGGATTTTTGTCCTTCCCTTGCCATCTGCTTGGTAGGGCTCGAACTAAGGGACCTGACTGACCTTGGGCGGGAAGAGGACCACGCATGCGTGGCAGCAATCCAAAGGCTTTCTTTGAAAGCTGGTGAATTGCTCCACGCGGGCTCCTTCGGTGCTGACAGATTCCTGCTATCCCTGGAGAACATCTGTTACAGGTGAGTAACTACGCTTTACACGTAAACCATCTTACTGAATGTTCTCAAAAGACAGTATAGCAAACTTGTAGACATCTTACCTGTTGTACAGCAAATATAAAGTTGTTTAATTTATTTTCTTGGATGCAAGGTTTCTCATGCTTTGCTTTTGAATGTCAGTAGCTTCTTATATTTTAATTCAGCTGTTCACTATGGGGGTCAATTACTAACAATTAACACATAAGAACATAAGATACGCCATACTGGGTCAGACCAAGGTCCATCAAGCCCAGTATCCTGTTTCCAACAGTAGCCAATCTAGGTCATACGTACCTAGCAGTTTCCCCAAATAACACCTGTTATTTGTTAGGGCTCTGTGCATAAAAATGGACCCTCTGGCAAATAAATGGGTGCTAATGCCCTTAATGATCACCCATGTATATAATTTTACATAATCTGCCAATTAAATCAGTTATGTAAATTGATCTATTGGTTTACAGTGTATCTGATGCTAATTGTAATTATTCTAATGTATTTTGAACTGCCTTTGTAGTGCCTAGAGCATATTGATAAAATACATTTTTGCTTAACAAAGTTGGTATTATGTTCTGATATGCCTGTAATAGCACACTAAAAGATATGTACATACAGGAGGGCTTTTTTTTTTTTTTGAGGGGATATGTGGTAGTATAGAGTACCGGCATGTTCCTTTTCATTCCTCCAGTTCAGTCCCGCACCGCTGGGTAGTGTACCTCTTTCTGCAGCATGGAGACTGGGCATGTCAGAAGCTTGATACATCTACCGGTGGCACCTCCCACCTGCTTCCAGTGTGTCCAGTCTCCATGCAGCAGGAGGTTGTGAGCCTAGGGTGTAGGCTCAGCATGAGGAACACATAATCCAGGCATTTACCTTCATTTTTTTGTTCTGGATCGGGAGGGAAGACAGCAGAGTGTTTCTGAGGGGTTGCGGGGCCTTTGGCTGCCGGCTGAAGCCTGCTGCCTCGTGTAGAACCGGGGCTAAATTTTGAAGCGACCATTTTCTTCGGTAGCGTTTTCTTCCCGCTTTTTTTGCAGTCAGTGTGTTTTGCTGTGCAGAGTTTTTGGAAGGAAGTTGTTTTTTTTTCTATACAGTTAAGGACAAGCTTGGCTGTGAGGTCATACCCGGTGGCTGGGAATCCTCAGTATCTAGTAGAGCGGAGTTTTGGAAGATGATGCCTGCTCGTCCACAGTGCCTGGTGTGCGGAACCCACAGGGGCACAGTTTCTGTCGATGGCGTGTGTTGTGGCTGTGCAGCTGAAGCGGTACAGATGGATCAGGAGTTGCAAGACCAGAGTAAGGAAGGACCTCTCTCCAAGCCCCTGGGAGCTGGAGGGGAGGAAAGGGAAGAGGGGGGGACGAGAGACCCCTCTGTCACTGCAGGCGTCGGCTTTGTCTCGGCCAGGTACGAGTACACCTCGAGGGGCGCTGGCCACGGCCCTGGAGGAATTTTCCCCGGATTTTATGCTACTGCTATATCAAGCGTTTTGTCTTTGTAAGCAGGGGGCTAGTCCGGACATCTCAGGGTTAAGTCCCGGTGTGGTTAACATCGGTGGCACAGACAGCAGTAGATTTTCATGTGAAGCCAGACAAACAGCCACGGATAGTGGAAGATGAGTCCCTTCCCTTAGAGTGTTTGGACGACGAAGGGTTAGAAGGGGAGGATCCGGGTGAGGATCTCGAGGAAGCTGAGATTCAGGAACCTGAGGATCAGGCCCAGATTATTCGGGTGTTTAGGAGAGAGGAACTGGCGGTGTTCATTTTGGAGTCGCTGCAGGCCTTTAACCTATCCATGGCCACGTCGGTAGAGGAAGACAGTGTGGAAGACTCACTCATTCAAGCAGTAAAGAAGTCCCAGGCAGTGTTCCCAGTCCATAAGGTAGTTAAGCAGATGATTCAGGATGAATGGGACAAGCGCACCTCGAGATGTACTCGTACCTGACCGAGACGAAGCCGACGCCTGCAGTGGTCCGATTCTTTTTAACATCTTTGTTAGTGATATAGCGGAAGGGCTTTCAGGTAAGGTTTGCCTCTTTGCGGATGATACCAAAATCTGCAGTAGAGTAGACACCCAGGAAGGTGTAGATAACATGAGGAGGGATCTAGCTAAGCTTGAAGAATGGTCTACAATTTGGCAGCTGGGATTTAATGTTAAAAAATGTAAGGTCATGTATTTGGGCTGCAGCAATCCAAGGCAGCAATATGGTATAGGGGGTGAAGTACTTTTGTCCACTAAAGAAGAGCGGGACCTAGGCGTGGTTGTGTCTGATGATCTTAAAGCAGCTAAACAGGTAGAAAAGGCGACGGGCAAAGCTAGAAGGATGCTTGGGTGCATACGGAGAGGAATGGCTAGCAGAAAAAAGGAGGTGATAATGCCTCTGTATAAGTCTTTGGTGCGACCTCATTTGGAGTATAGTGTGCAATTCTGGAGACCGCACCTTCAAAAGGATGTGAACAGGATGGAGTCGGTGCAGAGGGTGGCTACTAAAATGATTAGTGGTCTTCATTATAAAGCATATGAGGACAGACTGAAGGATCTTAATATGTACACCTTAGAGGAAAGGCGGGATAGATTTGATATGATTGAGATGTTTAAGTACCTCCGTGGCATAAATGTTCAGGGAGAGAGCCTCTTTCAATTGAAAGCAAGTTCTGCTACGAGGGGACATGGGATGAGGGTGAAGGCAGATAGATTCAGGAGTGATATGCGGAAATATTTCTTTACGGAAAGAGTAGTGGATCTGTGGAATAGTCTCCCAGTGGAGGTGGTAGAGATGAGGACAGTAACTGAATTCAAAAAAGCATGGGACAAACACAGAGGATCTCTAAAGGTAAAAAGGGGATTGTTGTAGTTTTTGTTATGGAAGGACAGACTAGATCGGCCATGTGGTCTTTTTCTGTCATCATATTTCTATGTTTCTATGCTGGAGTCAGCTCTCTTAGGTGGGAGGTCTATGGCTCGGCTCTATCCGTTGTCTGATCAGGAGCGAGAGCTGTTTCGCTCTCCTAGGATAGATGTGGCGGTTTCAGCAGTAACGAAGAAGACTACCATTCCGGTGGAAGGTTGCGCGGCGTTGAAGGATGGACAAGACAGAAAGATAGACTCGATGGTGAAGCAAGCCTTTGAGGCCAATGCCCTGGCACTACAGGCCTCCATTTGTGGGGCATGGGTAGTGAGGGCTTGTCTGTGTTGGTCTCGGTGTTCGCAGGTGGCAGACTTGTCGCAGGGTCAGTTGCAGGACTTGTCCAGGTTGGAGTCCGGAGCAGCCTATTTAGCGGATGTGCATTATGACCTGGTCCGGACTTTGGTGAAATTGGGCGGCTGATAGTTCCTCCAAGTCAAGGCTTAGTAAGCTCCCCTTTAAGGGAAAGCTGCTGTTCGGTGAAGATCTAGCCAAGCTAGTTAAGGACTTGGGGGGAGTCCAAAGGAGGTCGGCTGCCAGAGGATAAGTTGAAAACGGGGAAGCCCGGGGTGTCGTTGAGAGGCCAGACCTTCGATTTTCACTGTTTTCGGGCCTCGCGGTTGGAATCCTTTCATAGAGGGCAGTATCCCTTTCGTGGCAAAGGTTTTCACGGGTTCAGAAGAGCAGGCAGAGGGTTCGCAAACCCTCCAGTTGCCGGTTTCAAGAAACCGCAATGAAACAAGAGGAACTCAGGCCGGTGTCCAAACCGTAGGAGGTCGGTTATGGGAGTTTTTTGCCTGCCTGGGTTCAAATTATATCCGATCAATGGGTATTGGAGGTCATTTGAGAGGGCTACGCTCTGGAATTTGCTCAACCGGTTCGAGATTCCCTTGTTCTTTCTCTTTGCAGGGGGTGGAACAAGGAGTCAGTGGTTCGCGCAACTTTGACACATCTCGAGCAGCTCGGGGCTGTAGTTACCATTCCTCAGGATCAATGCGGTTCCAGTCGATACTCTATTTATTTCATGGTTCCAAAGGATGACGGGTCTTTTCGACTGATTCTGGATCTCAAAGGCGTCAACCGGTGTCTACAGGTAACCCATTTTCGTATGGAGACCCTAAGGTCCATTATGGTAGCCGTTCGTCAAGGAGAGTTCTTGACTTTTGCTTATTTATTTATTTATATTTATTTACATTCTCTTATATACCGCGCTATTCTGCATCAGTGCGGTTTACATTGAACAAACTGAAATTACATTGAACGGGGCATTATAACTTGGAGATAAGTATTTTACAGGGAACATGTGCTATGGAGGTTTAAGTGGCTTGCCCAAGACCACAAGGAGCACCTGTGGGACTAGAAACACCAGTCCTTCTGGCCCAAGGTTGCTGTCCTCTAGTGGGATTTGAACCCCCGACCTTCCAGCCTGAAGTACCTTGCCCCAACCACTAGGCCACTCCTCCACTCTGCTTGATCTCACCGAGGCGTATCTCCATCCCGATTCAACCAGATCATCAAATATTCTTGCGGTTTGCGGTCCCGTGGGGTCATTTTTAGTTCCAAGCACTACCGTTTGGATTGGCGATGGCTCCGCGTACGTTTACCAAAGTAATGGTGGTCGTAGCGGCCTTTCTCCGCAGGGAAGGGGTGCTCGTGCATCCTTACCTAGACGATTGGTTGATTCGGGCAAAGTCCTGAGAAGAGAGCGTAAAAGCAACGGACAGAGTGGTTCAGTTCTTGCAGAGCCTTGATTGGGTAGTCAGTGCATCCAAGAGTCGATTAGTGCCGGCGTAGTTGTTGGAATATCTGGGGGTTTGGTTCGACACGAAGGTCGGAACGGTCTTCCTTCTGGAGGCTCGACTTCTGGAGATGCGTTCCTTGGTGCTCGGTTTTTTGCAGCTACAGGCACCGACAGCATGGAATTATCTTCGGGTGCTAGGTACCATGGCGGCAGCCCTCAAAGTAGTTCCTTGGGCTAGGGCACACATGCAGCCTTTGCAGAGGTCTCTGCTTCGTCGATGGTCGCACCAGGAGGATTCGTTGAGCAAGCGCTTGCCCTGCGCGAGGGAAGTTCAAGCGTCTCTCAAATTGTGGCTGCGACAAGAAAAACTGACGGCAGGAATGCCGTTGGAGCAGCCACAATGGGTCCCGGTGATGACTGATGCCAGCCTGGCGGGCTCATTGCGAGGGGTTCTACACACAAGGTGTGTGGAGCGTGGAAGAAGCTCAATGGTGCATCAGTTGTCTGGAGTTACGAGCGGTGGCTCTGGCTCTAAAAGCGTTCGAGTCGATTTTGTTCAGACGAGCAGTTCGAGTTCTGTCAGACAACGCCTCCGCAGTGGCATATCTCAATCATCAAGGCGGAACGGGCAGCGTTGCGCTGGAAAAGGAAGCAGGGGTTCTGTTCGATTGGGTGGAGCCTCGGCTTCTGGCCCTGTTGGCGGCGCACATTGCAGGATAGGACAATGTGGTGGCGGATTATCTCAGTCGGGTTCAGGTGGTTCCTGGGGAATGGGAACTGAATCCGGAGTTATTCAGGCAGTTGATAATCAAGTGGGGAATGCCAAGAATGGATCTCATGGCGACTTAACAGATGGCAAAAGCCTGCCGGTTTTTCAGCAGGAGAAGAGAAAGGATGTCTGAAGGGATCGATGCCTTAATTCAAAGGTGGCCAGCCCAGGGCCTTCTGTATATATTTCCTCCCTGGGCGCTCATAGGCCGACTGGTTCAGTGCATAGAGAAACATCTAGGAACCGTGATTCTAATGGCGCCAGATTGGCCGCGTCGTCCGTGGTATGCGGACCTGGTGAGGCTTCTCGACGGTCATCCCTAGCAGTTGCCAGTTCGGGAGGCTCTGCTCTTGCAGGGTCCACTTTGGATGCTGTAGGTGGCTTGATTCTCTTACGGCTTGGCCATTGAAAGGGCTAGGTTGAGAAAGAAAGGTTATTCGCCGGCGGTGGTGGCTACTTTGTTGTTGGCTAGAAAATGTTCCACTTCCTTGGTTTATATTCACATTTGGCGTATCTTTGATGGTAGGTGTGAAGCTAGACAGTTGCGTCCATCTTTAGTCTCAGTTCCAGAGGTGTTGAGTTTTCTTCAGGATGGCTTTGATAAGGGTTTGGTGGCCAGTTCATTGATAGTCCAACTGGCCGCTATAGCTTGTTATCTTGGTAAGGTGCAAGGGTGTGCAGTAGGATCTCACCCAGATGTCTTGCGTTTCTTGAGAGCGGTATCACGTTTGAGACCTCCTCACCGCATGTTAATTCCTTTGTGGGATCTCAGCTTGGTGTTGGGGGCGTTGACAAGGAGGCCTTTTGAACCGATAGGTGAGGCCTCGGTGAAGTACTTGACTTTGCCACCAGAAACACCGTTTTCAATCTGTTCAGCACGTCGGGTTTCAGAGTTGCAGTCTTTAGTCTTGCAGGGAACCGTTCCTAATGTTCTAAATGGAAAAGGTTGTGTTGCGCCCAGTGCCGTCCTTTTTACCGAAGGTGGTTTTGCCGTTTCATCTAAATCAGTCAGTTGCCTTACCGGTGTTGAAGTCATCAGGTGGGGAGGCGGCCGATCGTAGTTTGTGGTTGCTGGATGTAAAGAGAGTGCTTCATCATTACTTGTGGAGGTCGGAGTCCTTTCGTAAGTCGGAGCATTTGTTCTTTTTGGGGGGCCGCATAAAGGGGAAGCAGCCTCCAAGGCCTTCATTGCTCTGTGGATTAAGGAAGCGATTGCATCAGCTTATCTTTTGCAGGGGCGTCAGGCGCCTTTGGAATTGAGGGCTCATTCAACAAGGGCTCAAGCAACGTCTTGGGCAGAACGCAGCTGTGTTCCAGCAGTTGAAATCTGTAAGGCGGCCACGTGGTCCTCTTTGCATACTTTTAGTAAGCATTACCATCTTGATGTGCAAGCGGCAAGGGATGCCTGTTTTGGGTCGGCAGTTTTGCAGTCCAGTGTTTCAGGTTCCTCCCATTAGTGTACTACTCTGCTACATCCCAGCGGTGCGGGACTGAACTGGAGGAACGAAAAGGAAAGAGAAGTTAGACTTACCTGCTAACTGTTGTTCCTTGAGGAACTCCAGTTCAGTCCCGATTCCCACCCAGGTTGGGGATTCAGTCAATGGTCTTGTGCCATTGGAGTGACCGGCCACGCAAACGAAAGTCTAAAGGTAAGTGTTTATTGCCTGTTTTGTAAGGTAATCGGCTAATTGGCTGCTCTACTTTCTTTTGCCGCCTTGTATGTATTTCCTCTCTTTACTGTTAGTTTCCTTGGGAGGAGAGGTGGAGCAGTTATCCTCCTTTCAGGGGCTTTTATTGCAGAGGCAGAAAGGCCTCTAGTTCACAGTTCATTTTGGTTATAACTACTTATGTGTTGCTCTTTAGAGTATGCTTTGTCAATAGATCACTGGAAGCAGGTGGGAGGTGCCACCGGTAGATGTATCAAGCTTCTGACATGCCCAGTCTCCATGCTGCAGGAAGAGATACACTACCCAGCGGTGCGGGACTGAACTGGAGTTCCTCAAGGAACAACAATTAGCAGGTAAGTCTAATTTCTCTTTTTTCATTGTCTGCTGAAATTGACCATTGATCCTCGTGTATTAAGAGCCCTACATATGAGTTACCAGCACCTTTTAGGAAAAATGCATTGTACATATATCGGTCTATTGCTTTTCAGCCTGGGTTCTCCTAGGTTACCTCAAGGGTTCCATGGCTTTTTCAGCAATGTCCTTGCCGCCTTCCTCCCTCCCCCCTTCCTGCAGAAGCCAGTGTTCCTTTCTGACATCATATGATTCTCTGTGAGTTGGAGCCATGCTATGCCTGGACTCCCACACTGTTCTTGTGAGACACCGAGAACAGTGTGAATGTTTGGGAGAGCTGTATGGTTCTGGAAAGGGAAGTAGCTGCTCCAGGTGTGGCACTGGCCATTCACACGGATGGGATGGGAACAAACTGCTGGATGCTATCTGAAGGAGGCTGAAGGCACAAAGGAGGATGAATGAGGCTAGGAGGGCTTCACCCCAACCCCACCCTGCTCTGCTCTGCCTCTGAAAGTTTTGAAAACCATGATAATAGTGTATCAATCAAAATGAGCATCACAGTAAACAGAAAATAAAGTCAAACGTTAAAAACAATTATATTCCTTTTGTCTTTTCTTTATAAGAGGGCTGTAAATGATGCTGTCCTCCCAAGAGTTGTTATGGAAGGACAGACTAGATAGGCCATGTGGTCTTTTTCTGTCGTCATATTTCTATGTTTCTAATTATATATTTGTTGGGGGGGGGCTTAAGTTTTCAGTTCAGAAACTTGAAGAATCTTTAAAACGGGTTGATGGCTTCGATACAGAGGCTTTTCAAGTAAAAGGTAAGATAAAGCCAGAAAAATATATATGGGAATGCAGGTTTGCTATTAACTATGACTTACCTGCTGTCCAGTATCTGTTAGCCCTGCTCCTGCTCTTATGTGCTGCAGCCCTTTCCATGTTGTGTATTGTCTGACGGCTGCCTAGGGTGAGAACTTACACAATCTTGACGATGCATATATTCATATGATTCTTGCAAGGTATTGTGGGTAATGTAGTTCATTCACTCCCAAACACAGCTGAAGACAATAATTGAGTTGTGTAACCAGTGGTAAAGCCAATAAAATACTTCTTTTATTGATGGGGTTTAATTCACCCAGCACAAGTATGCTTGGTAGCAATATAAATGAGGATACTTGCTTGCAGTGTTTAAATGGATAACATAAAGTCACAAAGCAAATCAGAAAACAACCTTCAGCTTGTCAGGCAATTAGCTAATGTTTTCTTAGCAAATAATTACCAAATAAAAAGGCACAAAGAAATGAATAAACTTTGCTGGTTAGGTTAACTTCTGCTTATTTTCCATGCAGATCCAGCAGTAATTATCCCTGGCTCACACACACAATCAGGTGCAGCTTTAATTACTATCAATTGTCCAGCTGAAACCCTTTAGCTGGCTGGCTGCTACTGTGTGAACCCAAATCCTGCTTTAAGAGCTGTTTGCAGTGGAAATAAGAACAAAGTTAGGTTTCTTTGTGATGGCTGATGTGTTTGCTCACAGAAAGCTAGCAATAGCATTGGGATAGAGAACAGTCCATGTAATTAATAGTCTCATCTGCTGTAATTTCCCCTTCATCAGTCAGCATAGGGTCACTATCATACATTGGCACAGATGAGTCTTTCCCTAGGGAACTATCAAGAGAATGCTTATTCCCTTGCTGCCATTCACTATTATAGATAGGGTCTGGATCAGTGTTCATACCTGAGCCTCTCCTGCTATCATAATTCCTCTCTGTATAGCCTGGCCAGTATGTAATCCAGTTCTGATGTCCAGCCTTCCAATCTTGATCCCTGGACACTGGATCTTCTCTCACATACCTTCTGGCATAGGTCTGAAAGTCCTTTCCACGTGCAGTCTTCTCTCTTCCAGGTAGCCACTGGTGATTCCTATCTCTGCCATTCCATTCCTCTGGCTGACTCCAGTCCAATGGACTCTGCTGGCATTTGGAATACCTCCCAGTATGGGTACTGCCTTGGACTCTCCCAAACCTGCCAATGGCCTTTCTTCTCTTCCTTCCAGAGAGTTTCCTTCTCTCTCTATCCGCTTGGCTTGGCTTCTGCTTCTCGAGATGATGTTGGTGCTTGAGCTTGAAGCTGTTGCTGTGTCTGTCTCTGTAGCTGTTATCTGTAGAATAAGCTCTATTCTTATTCTGTTCTAATGTGTGCTCCTCCCTAACACAGTGCAGCTGTGTTGAATCAGGCCCTGCCCTTTGAGATGAGTGTTTAGGGATTACCTCATAGCTCTCTTGATTGCACACACATTTTCTCACTTCAGCCCCTCTCATGGCTGCTGGAAACCTGGTGCATTCTGGGACTGGTAGTCTTTTATGTGAAAACTCTGTTTTCTTACTTCTACCAGAACTGACAGGTTGCTTGTTCAGAGTCACATCATCTTTTCTATAGCTCCTACCTGAGCTATGATAAGCTTCCTTATCACAGTATATGTGTGTGAATTCATAAGAACCCAAGATATGCCATACTGGGTCAGACCAAGGATCTATCAAGCCCAGTATCCTGTTTCTCTAACAGTGGCCAATCCAGGTCACAAGTACCTGTCATGTTCCCACATAGTACAGACAAAAAAAAAGGAGTGGGAGAATCCAAAATAAGTCAAACAGATTTTATTATGCTCATCATGGCCGTTTTTCAGCTGTAGATACTTGTGTCAGGGGTAAATCTGTCAAAGCATTCAAATAAGATCAGCATCAGAATGTAAAAAATTTGTGATATAACTATTCCTTATCGTCCCTCCAGTCCAGTCCCGTCTTGCACCTCTGGGTAGTCTACCTCTTCGAGCAGCTTGGAGACTGAGTATGTCATCTTTTTGATGATACTAGTGTACTTATGCAGCTGGCATCACGTACCAGCCCCAGTATACTCGGTCTCCAAGCCATCATCAGACTCCCGAGAGGGGCGACAACAGCAGCCTGCCTCCAGCCCAATCGGGGCTGTGGGAGGAGGAGCAGCAGCTCCTGTAAGAGAGACCGCCGCTAGGCGGGCCTGCGCCTGTCGGGCCCGCGCCTTAGGCACGGGCCTCTCACCGATTCCACCGACCTCCTGAGAACAATCTCTTAAGAAGCCTAGCCTTCTCACCACAACATCCCCGAAGAATTCTCCACCTTCTCCTCCACCGTTCATCTCTACTAATCAGAAAAGAAAATCTACTAACCACGAGGTAAACCCTATAAAGAGGACACTTATCAGAAACCCTGTGACTTGGCCGCTATTTTCTACCTTGAGCTATATTACCTTTTGCTTTAAGCCTGCCATGCTGTTCAAATAATGTTACTAAGCTTCCACAACCTTTGCTGATACTTTGTTATATTTCCTTACAACTGTTGCCACTCAACTTTTTACCAGAATCTGCAGTACTGTGTTGCTCCTTGCTAATCCTGTACTTAATCTTATCAGCCGACTTAATTCTTGCCACCCTGTAGTTTGCCCCACATAGAGCACCCAATATGCATCCATTCCTATCCTTTACCCTAATCATCCTCACCTCCTGGACCCCCAACATATCTCATGCCTTTAACCATGCTATCAACCACATCCCAATCCTCTACAATCATGGCAAAAGAGGGTTTGAAAACCCCCGTCACACCTCACCAACACTCCACTCACACCTCCTGCACATACCTCTACAGAACCTTAAGACCATCCAATCTGAGAAATACAAACACCAATGCTTACTCAAATGTGCACTTATAAATGCTAGATCAATACGCTCAAAATGGCCTATAGCCACGGACCTGATAACCCGCCATGACCTCGATATCCTAATGATAACTGAAACTTGGCTAGCTGACTGTGATAATGTTCTGATCAACCAGATGTCACCACCTGGTTACTCGACTTACGCCTGTCATAGGACCCACCAGAGGGGCGGAGGCACGCTCATCCTTGCCAGATCCAATCTTCAATTCACTCTAAATAACACCAATAGCTCAACCTATCTGGACACATTATCCATATTGAACGAACACTGCTCAATTAACCTGCTATACCGAGCACCAACATCATCACCAGAGGACCTTCCATCAATAATTGATCTAGCCTGTAACTCCAGTAACCCACGCTCCCTGAATTGGCTGATGGGAGATTTCAATCTACCCTCCTTACTAGATACTCATTCCTCAGCCTTCCTAGATGCAATGAATGAGCTGGGCTACACACAACTCATCTACTCACCCACGCATAACAAGGGTGGCAAACTTGACCTGATCTTCGGACCTCAGGCGTCTGTCAACTTAGCCCAGAACCTGCTGCTCTCCATAACACCTGTACCCTGGTCTGACCATAACCTACTCCTATTCCACATACCCACCAACCTCCCCAGCAACTTCTACAATAAAGCAAGCTCCCACCCCAGAATTTTGGCAACATGCTTTCGGCTCCTTGTTAAGGAGAAGGCCCTCGAGAAGATCTTACCTCTCCTCTCCAATGAATCCCTCGACCCAGACGAATTAGTATCCAACTGGGATAACGCCATCAGAGCTGCTGCCCGTCTCCCAGCCACCAACAAGAACTCAGCGAAACGTGAACACGCGCCATGGTACTCCCAGGACCTGCGAGCCTTGCTTCTCCACCTACGCAAGCTTGAGAGTCACTGGCGACACACCCGGACCTCCGAGGCACTCGAGTCATACTCTGCTCAACTAAAGTTACACCGTGAGAAAACCATGGAAAAAAGAAAACAGTACCATTCTGAATTACTAATGAGATCTCTGAACAAACCACATGACCTATTCACTATTGTCAAGTCTTTGACAGGCGACCCAGCTCTAGCCCAATCACCCACGCCCCAACCGCAAGACTATGCCAATTACCTACAATCAAAGTCGATTCAGACTAATACGGATGCAACCATCACATCCTTCCTCACCCCGCATGTGTCCTCACAACCAACCTCCCTACTGAAATTCTCCGAGGTATCCTGTGAAGAGATTGTAGATATTATTTCCACTATTAACCTCACTACTGCTCCTAATGATCCATGCCCTGCAAGCTGGATTAGAGAGTTGTGCCACGACCTCAGTCCAACAATATGCAGAATCCTGAACCAATCCCTATCAACAGGGTCCTTCCCCCAAAGCTTAAAATATACGTCCATCTTCCCTCTGTTAAAAAATAGTAAACTTGATCCATCTAAAGTTGAGTCCTTCAGACCAATTTCGAGCATCCCCCTACTAGCCAAAATCTTTGAGAAGGTAGCCCAGTGACAGATTTAACACCATGTCGACATTGAAGCACCTCTGGACTCTTCCCAGCATGGCTTTAGAGAAGCACACGGTGTTGATACCATCCTTACAACGCTCTTTAACAATCTAATCATTGGTCTCGACAACATCCATCAAGGATATGCCCTTATCTTCTTGGACATAGCAGCCGCTTTTGATTCGGTGAACCACCAAACACTCTTACTTCGCCTCGAAGAAAAAGGAATACTAGGCTCAGCACTAGCCTGGTGTAAATCTTATCTGTGCAATAGATGGCAACAAGTCAGAGCTGGATCCACGACCTCAGAGCCATTCCCACTGAAACAAGGCGTACCTCAAGGCTCATCCCTATCTGCATTGATGTTTAACATCTACATGCAGCCCATCTGTACTTTAATTCGATCATTCAATGTCCAATGCCTAGCCTATTCAGACGACATCCTCATTTACACACCCTTCAAGATTGATCATCCTGACTTCTCCCAATTATTAAGATGCTTTGAAGCAGTGGCAGACTGGCTCCTCTCTCAAAATCTACGAATTAACCATAGCAAAACAGATGTTCTCTTCGTCACGAGAAACCAGAAATTCATGCCACCTTCCTCACTACAAGTTAACAACACAGAACTTAAGGCAAAACCCACAATTCGCTACCTGGGTATCACACTTGACCAGAGGCTAGACATGTCAGCACATATCAAAAACACTACAAAGGCGATTTATCACAAAATCAGATCACTACGACATCTCCGACCACTACTGGACTTCCCTGATTACCGATCAATCTTCCAAGCTCTAGTTATTCCTCACCTCGACTTTGCTAACATCATCCTTCATGGACTTCCACAGTCGACCCTAAGCCCCCTCCGTCTTGCCATGAACTCTGCTGCGAGGGTTCTGGTAGGTCTATCAAGGTCAGACCATATAACACCAGTCCTGAAGAACCTACACTGGCTACCTCTGCAGGCCAGAATCCACTACAAGACTTTAGTCATGACATTCAAAGCCCTCGACACCCAGCCACTCACGCCCATCAGTAATCGTCTCCGCAGCACTCCAGCCAACCGATTAAGGAGATCTACATTGATGAACACCCTGGAAGTCCCTAAGTCAGTGACAAAATGTACAAAGACAACAACCAGTAGAGCCTTCTCCATGTTCGCACCTACGGCCTGGAACGCTCTCCCAGCAGAAATCCGAGCTATCTCTAACCTACCGTTATTCCGAAAAGCTCTCAAACACCATTTGTTCCTGCTACACTACCCGGATAATAACTCTGGAGGGCACACAGCCATCACCTTATCCCCCTACCTAGCCCGCCCCATTGACCAGCCTCCCTTAGAGAATGGTTAATCTCCTTTCCCCTCCCTCTCTCCCTTACCCAAAATCTTATGCATCTGCTTACGATCCTTATATGTCATATAAGAATTTCCATAATTTGTATATAGTTCTCCCGGTTAATCCTAGTTTATTACACCTGTTCAATGTAAACTCAATGTGATCCGATGCATTGTTGTATGTTTTGTTCATAAGTAAACCGCACTGATTATAATAGCGCGGTATATAAAAGATATAAATAAATAACTAGAGGAGGTACTGGACTCACTGAAGAGACAACTAAGGAGATATGTTTAGTTCGTTTTCTTTTTATTTCCCCTGTTAAGGTGCAGGTTTCTTTGTTTTTAAAGGCAGAAGGAAAAGAAATCAGAAGGAACAGAGAGAAACCGGGGGACAACAGGGCTGAGGAGAGGATATTCCTCCTTCAACCTCTCCCCCCAGGTTTTCGGGGGGGGGGGGGTGGAGATTTCTGTGGGGGGCCTTCCTTAGTCTGAGACTTCTGGTGGCTCCCGAACCCGTTATTGGGTGAGGAGCTACCGCAGGGGCTGCAGTTGATTGACAGGAATGAAAGCTGGCAGCCCCGAATCGCCCCCCTCAGTGCCAAAACTGGGAAGGAAGGCTGAACGCAAGGGGTAGAAAAGCCACGTGGCAAAGAGGCTCCAAGGTAAGAGTGGGGGGGGGGGGTGGACAGCAGGAACCCCTAGCAACCGTTGGAACACGAGGAGACAGAGAGCGGCCTGCAGCCACATGGTTGAGAGCTTGCAGTGGTATGGGAAACTCCCCCCGCTGCATTTAAATACGATTTCTTATTCAGGCCCGTGTGTGTTTTAACCCCCCACTATGTTTTGGGTGCCCGGGAGAGGCAATCACCAGAGAATAAAGCAGGACAGAGCAGCTTCTTCCTAGGGGGCCATTTGCAGTTTCTTTTTAATTTCAGTGTCAGTTAATTAGATTTTATTTTAATTGAAGTACTCTAGTGCTCCGTGCCTGAGCCCGTCGAGGTGCACTGTCCTAGGAATCCTTTTATCTACCCGAGTACAGATTTGAGGATGTTCCTGGGGAGTGCCCCCAGCCCTTCCCACCATGCCGGCCAGACCACAGTGCCTGGTTTAGGATGGTATCAAGGGAGGTGAACCCCACTTAATCCTTAAACATTCTTTTTTGTTATACAGCTCAAAACGTATTCAGGGCCTAATGATTTAATGCAGACCTGTGGAGAAAGCCTAACTAGATATACCATTGTTGCTGTGCAGATTTCAGAGTGGTGTTGTGCCTGGTCAAGTGATATAAGTGACAGTTGGTTGAGACATTGTGACTTTCTCCTGAGAAGGGTCAGATAAAAAGTTAGAGACAGAAATAAATGAAAGATAAGTGGGGAAGAAGTGCTGCATATAGGTTTGTAGCAATTAAAATTTTGTTCTGTGGAAAACAGGAAGTACCTGCATACAAGAAATGTATGTTCTCTGGGAACAATCAGGAAGTCGGTCCTCACATATGGGTGACATTGGCGCCGATGGAGCCCGCACGGAGCAGATCCCCAGCTTTCAAAGAAAGCCTTTGGGGGTTGCTACCATGTTATTAGCAGGCTTGATATACCGCCCAAACCGGGGTATCAGGGCGGTGTACAAACAAAAACAGGCTGCTGGAAAATAAAGAAAGAAAAGAACGCCATTCAATTGACAGGAAAGCAACAGAGGAACACAGATAAAAAGACAGAGAGAGATAGAAGGCATAGACACATAAGACAGAACACTAAGGGGGAGGGCGAGGGGAGGGGGGGAAAGGGTTATATGATGTAGGACCATTGCAACTGTCGGGTCAAGGTCATGGGGGTGCCGGGAGATCAAAAGCCTGGGAGAAGAGATGAGTCTTGAGGAGAGCTTTGAACTGTGGAAATAACGACTCGGTACGGAGTAGGTGAGGAAGGGAATTCCAGAGGGCAGGGCCTAGAAAAAAGAAAGCGGAGTGACGGGTGAGTTCTAGATGAGCCTGAGAGGGGGAGGGGAAGGAAGAGATGATTGCTGTGGGAAGAACGAAGGAGACGGGGGACAGGCTGGTGGTAGATGAGATCGGATAGATACCTGTATGAAGAACCTTGTGAATAGTGATGAGGTATTTGTAAACAAACCGGAATTTAACAGGGAGCCAGTGAAGAGAGAGAAGACAGGGGGTGATATGATTAAAAGGAGAAGAAAAGGTGACCAAGTGGGCGGCAGTATTTTTGATGTTGGTCCCCTTCCCGCCCAAAGAAGGCATCTTGCTCAGTCTCCTTTATTCCATAGAGCCCATCAGACTTAGTCTGTCCCTGCCCTGGAAAAAGTTTAATTCTTTTCTTGCCTTTGGCTTCCCCCCCCCCCTTTTTTCTTTCCAGTTTAGCACTGGTACCCTTTCCCACCCGCCCCTGGTACTCAGGTATCAGGTCGGCCCTCCTTTTTTCTCTATTTTTCCTTGTGGGCGTCTCCACCCTTGTTTTTCCCTCGCTGGCAGCCCAAAAGATCTTCGACCTCACTGGGGTCCTTTCCCCCCCCCCCCCCCCCCATGGCTACCAGTGGGTTCAAAAAGTGTAATAGGTGCGGTAAGATTATGTCCCTCACTGATATGCATGACTGCTGCCTCCAGTGCCTCGGCCCGGACCACGACCCGGCGGTCTGTGGCCTTTGCAAAAAGATGTCCTCGAGGGCCTTGAGAAGCCGCCATCAATAGCATGGAAATTTTTTTCCTGATTCCCCCATGCCTCTGAGAGCCAGGACCTCATCTCAGGCCTCCACGCCTCGGGAGGAGTGCTCCGAACCCGAGCGTCATCGAGGGACCTCAGAGAGGGGATCCCCCTCGAGGGAACCGAAAAGAAGGAAAAAATCTTCGATGGCCAGGTCCCTTGCGGAGCTGGTCGCAGAACCCTGAGCGCCGTTCCAAGGAGTCGGAGAAGGAGCGCCCGGTCAAGCTTCCCCAGAAGGACCCAGCCGCGGACCGACCCTGGCAGGTGCATCCTATCCTAGTTGAGGACTCCCCTCTGGGGGAACCGGCTTCGTGCCCGAGTACATCAGTGCCTGAGCTGGATGCTGCAGAGCCTCCAGAACTGATGTCCAAGATGGCATCGTTGGAACGCAGGATCACTGCCTTCCTGAAGCAGCAGCGGGCGCTAGTATCCGACATGTTCGTTTCCTCCGCCCAGACCACCGGTGCTTGACGTCGAAATCAACCCCGGAGGCCGAGCCGATCCTTGAAGCCCTGCGGGCCTGAGTAGATCCTCGGCCGCGGTCCTGCTCGGTCTCCCGTTCCTCGGGACAGAGTTCGTCACTGGCAAGCCAGCGAGCGCCGGACCCCTTCGGGCCCGAGGAATACTACCTGTCTTCCTTGGAGGCCTCTGCTTGGGAGTCTGAAGATGAGGAGTCACCGGGCACTCGCCTTCACCGAGATGTCCCATCCGATTCCCCATTATTGGAACCTCGGAGAAGATCCCCTTCGGAGGACATGGGCTTTCGGGAATTCGTTTGAGACATGCTCAAGGCCTTGGCTTTCCCAACGGAGTCTGAGGAGGATCCTCAAGCAGATGATCTCAAGATCCTTCAATATGAGGCTCCCTCTCTGGGAGACCCTTACGGTGCCCATCCCTCCTATCCTGGAACACCACCTGCTCCGCATGTGGGAGACACCGGCATCGACGCCAGTAATCAGCAAGCGGCTGGACTCGATGTATCGGGTCCGCCGGAGCCCTGGTTTTCAAAAGTCACAACTGCTGCGCAATTCCATTGTGGTGGAATCGGCCTTGTGTCAACTAAAAAGTCAGAAGACGCACTCCTAGGTGCCATCCCCTACTTTAAACACCATAACTCTCCAAAAACAATGAACTAATATTATGCCTCATATACAGAGCTCCTTCCTCCTCCCCAGATGATCTCTCTACTATAATAGAGTCGGTCACCACCCATTCTAACAAAGGCAAACAACCTATAATCCTAGGAGACTTAAACTTAAACTCATTACCCTCAGCTCAAGCCACAGCATTCCTCGATGCTTTAAACTCACTGGATCCTCTCCCAAATCACTGAAGCTCCAACACACATCGGAGGACATACTCTTGATTTGATATTTATAAGAACATAACATAAGATATGCCATACTGGGTCAGACCAAGGTCCACAAGCCCAGTATCCTGTTTCCAACAGTGGCCAATCTAGGTCATACGTACCTAGCAGTTTCCACAAAAGACACAGGTTCCACAATGCTTGTATTGGGTCAAGCATTGATATCCTGGGTCCCTTCTTAATAATGATTTATGGACCTTTCCTCCAGGAACTAGTCCAAACCTTTTTTAAACCCAGCTACACTAACAGCCTTTACTATATCCTCCGGTAACAAATTTCAGAGTTTGATTACACGTTGCGTGAAAAAATATTTTCTTTTATTAGTCTTAAATAGTTTACCCTGTAAACATGCAGAGTCCTAGTAGTCCTACCAGTCCTGGAAAAAAACATGAGACTTTGTAAGCTTTCATACCTTTGATAATCAACATATATTACACTGTGTAACAAATTTTCTACTTTTTTCTTTTTATTCGTCCCCTCCGAACTTCACTCCCTCATTTCTCCCAATTCCCACATCATCTGTCAGTTAATTCCTGTACCTTGGTCAAATTAGCACATGATTTCCTTCAATATTCCTATCAGCCCTCCCCCCCCCTCAGCCAAGACAACACTGTTAAGACTCTCACCGATGCTGCAAGGAATTCAGTAAGGACTCATTACTTAATCAAATTCTACCCAAACTTGACACCAGCTCCTCTGACCTCTCTTCCCTAATAGAAAACTGGAACGACATCATTTCAGCAGCCATTCATGCACCACCAAATTAAGTGCTATTACTACTACTTAGCATTTGTATAGCGCTACAAGTCGTATGAGTGTACAAAGTCCCTTGGTATTCTTCTGATATAAAGCAAGCAAGGACCACATTAAGGAGACTCGAAAGACGATGGAGGAAATCTAAGGATCACTCGGACCATCAGGAGAACATGAGAAAGCAAAGAGAATACAACAAACTCATTCTAAATCATAAAAAACACCATCATACAAACATCATCACGAGACCCCCTTAACCGCCCTCAAGAGCTATTCTCCATAGTGAAGGATCTAACCAAAGCACCACAAAGTCACTCTGCAGTCTCATTAACCCCAGAAGCATATGCAACCCACCTACAAAGCAAGCTCTTCTATTCACAGACCACATCAAACCATCCCTTCACGCCAACGACAAATCAAGACCCTCCAAAGACCTGGACATCTTTTTACTCAGTCTTGGAGGATCACTGCATCAAACTCCTAAAATCCTTGAACACAACCACCTCCCCTCTGGATCCCTGCCCAACAGCCTGGATAAAGATGATATCACAAGAATTAGCACCGTCACTATGCAGAATAATAAATTTATCCCTCTTGCAAGGAGTTTTGCCACCACCTTTGAAAGTCTCATCCATAAGACCTCTCCTAAAGAACAATGCTACTGATTTAAGTTCCTCAGCATCTTATTGACCCATATCCAGCATCCTTCTTCTTTCTGAACTAATCGAGAAGACAGTCCTACATCAGCTACAAGACCACGTTGACTGTACCTTCCCACTCAGTCTTCAACAACATGGATTCCACTAGCTCCACAGAGTGGAAACCCTACTAACATCCCTACTGAACATAGTTCTCAAAGGAATCGATAACATCAAACAAGGCTTTGTACTCTTATTCATAGACATAACATCTGCATTCAATACAAAAATACACTCCATACTCCTAGAAAGGCTGAAGGAAATAGGAATAAGTGATACCCCGCTAACATAGTTCCGCTCTTACCTTTCCGAAAGAAATACTCAAGTCAGGATTTAAAAGCAGCATCTTAAGACCCTTTCCACTAAACCAAGGACTCCCTCAAGGCTCTGCATTCTCTGCTCTACTTTTCAACATTTACATTTAGCCAGTATGCAAAATAATTACTCCAATGTGTTAGTGTTTCCTGCTTTCAGGTATTCTATAGACAGTTCTCTTGTAAATCTATTTATCTTTTTCTAAGCGGGTCTCAGACTTACGGGCTACTTCCGGTGATAAATATCACTTAGTGCACCTTTTGCATCAATGACCCATTTTCTTATATTTCTTATATCTTTCTTATAACTTATTCTAAAATTATATTTCAAACGTCCAGTTGGATAATATGAGATAACTTATATCTTATAACAGCAAGCTTATCTTTTATCTTTGTCTTTTTCTTCAATTTCCCAACGCCAGACTGGGCGCCTCTGCGTTTCACAGCCTTTATGTTTCCTCAGGGGTTTTTTCTTTAGATAGGCTTGTGATGTCAATTATTTCATCCGTTGCTTCTAAAATTGAATCCCGGTTTTAAACAGACTTGTAGTTTCAATTATCTCTTCTGTGGCTACCAAGCTTAAACCTGATTTTGGATAGCAAAGGGACGCGCGTCCCTTTGCTATCCAAAATCAGGTTTAAGCTTGGTAGCCACAGAAGAGATAATTGAAACTACAAGTCTGTTTAAAACCGGGATTCAATTTTAGAAGCAACGGATGAAATAATTGACATCACAAGCCTATCTAAAGAAAAAACCCCTGAGGAAACATAAAGGCTGTGAAACGCAGAGGCGCCCAGTCTGGCGTTGGGAAATTGAAGAAAAAGACAAAGATAAAAGATAAGCTTGCTGTTATAAGATATAAGTTATCTCATATTATCCAACTGGACGTTTGAAATATAATTTTAGAATAAGTTATAAGAAAGATATAAGAAATATAAGAAAATGGGTCATTGATGCAAAAGGTGCACTAAGTGATATTTATCACCGGAAGTAGCCCGTAAGTCTGAGACCCGCTTAGAAAAAGATAAATAGATTTACAAGAGAACTGTCTATAGAATACCTGAAAGCAGGAAACACTAACACATTGGAGTAATTATTTTACATATTTGCTAAACAGTGGGATTACTCTAAAGAAATTTGGGATCTATTGCGAGTATGCAAAATAATACAAGAGCACAACTTGCATTACCACTTATATGCTGATGATTTAATGATATACTCCACCCTTGACATCAATAACCCAGACTACTCAAATATCTCATCATGTATGACAGCAATCACAGAATGGCTAGCACAACGCAATCTAATAATAAACTTCATCAAATCCGAAGCTCTCATAATCACAAGATACTCAGCATTTATCCCCCTTCATAGCCTATTAATTGGCAACCATTCAATTACAATCAAGACTGAAGTAAAACACCTTGGAATACACCTTGATTAAAGGCTCAGTTTCCAAGCTCACATCAACAAGACTGCATCCAAAGCCTACTACAAGATCAAGATCCTTTAAAACTTATGGCCCTTACACGATCAGAACCATGTCCACTCTGTCTGCCAGGCACTATTCACTCCCCAGCTAGATTACTACAACTTCATCCTTCAAGGTCTGCCCAAATGCACAACCCAAGCTCTACAATTGGCACATTACACAGCAGCCAAATTAATCATAGGCACTAAGAAACATGATCACATCACCCCTATCGTAAAATCCCTCCACTTGCTCTCCCATTTGATCACGATTAAAATACAAGACCATAATGTTGACATTCAAGATATTACACAACCAGTCAACTGGATGTCTGACCAGACTAATCAAACAAGTTCCAAACACCCGATCAAGAAGGACGCAACACCTAAACACTCTCCCCACAGCTAATATTTCCTTGCATACCTCACAATCTGCACTATATAGAGTATTTGAGTTCCATGCCCCATCACTATGGCATTCTCTCCTACACCATCTGAGAGCAACCACAGATATCACCGACTTCAGAAAGCACCTAAAGACTCTCCTATTTAAGAAAACTTTGATTCCATAGAAAACATGCAGCCTCTCCAATAAATTCCTCACCTTACACGAGTCACCTTGCCAACTAAAGCAATCCACTGTAAATAGTTATAAAATGTAAAAAATTTTCAGTTGTTAAATGTGAATTGTTTCTACTGTTCTATGTAAACTGTTATGTTCCATTGTAAACCGCTTTGATAATACTGAAAAGGGGTGTTTACTAAACGGCGGTAGCGGACTCCGTCCGATATCAGAGACGCGGCCCCATTGAAATCAATGATTCCATGGCTTTGATATCACACGGAGTCCTCTACCACCATTTAGTAAACACCCCCCGAACTTTTTAAGCCTTTCCTCATAGTGGTATCCTTCCATCCCCTTTATCATTTGGTGGTTCCTTATCATTCCTGAAGTTTAGTCCTCCACCTCTGGGTTGTGTACCTCTTCTTGCAGCTTGGAGACTGGGCATGTCAAACTCGTGACATCACTGGACATAGCCTGCTGGCACCTCCCATCAGCCCCAGTGTGTCCAGTCTCCATGCAGCAGGAGGACATAGTGAGCCTAGGTGCTGGGCTCACTTGAGGAACAAATAAGGAGCATTTAGTTAGGTTTGAGAGTTCTTTTAATCTTTAATTCTCCCAGTCTTACTTTAAATTGGGCACAGCTTCCTCCAATTACTTTATTAATGGAATATAGATCATTTTGCTTTTAAATTTAATTAAGTTTAAGTTCATTTAATTTTTAAGACCCTGTCCCTTTAAGGCTGGCTGGCTTTCTCTCTCCCTTTACTTGTCACCACTGAGGCAGCTCTCCGTTTGGATCTCTCCCCCCAGACTATACGGGGGAGAGCCCCGCTAGCCGTATCGGTACTCGGTACATTGGGAACCACCACCCAGGAGAAAGATTTAGGAGTCATCGTGGATAACTGTTAAAACCCTCCGCCCAGTGTGCAGTGGCGGCCAAGAAAGCAAATAGAATGCTAGCTATCATAAGGAAAGGAATGGAAAATAAAACAAAGGATATTATAATACCTCTGTATCGTTCCATGGTACGACCGCACCTTGAATATTGTGTGCAGTTCTGGTCGCCGTATCTGCCATATCTTAAAAAGGATATAGCGTTATTAGAAAAGGTACAGAGAAGAGCCACCGAATGGTAAAGGGGATGGACGGCTACTCCTATGAAGAGAGGCTACAAAGGTTAGGGCTCTTCAACCTGGAAAAGAGACGGCTGAGGGGAGATATGAAAAAGGTCTATAAATTAATGAATGGAGTGGAACGGGTAAACGTAGCTCGATTGTTTATGCTATCAGAATATAGAAAGACTAGGGGACATGTAATGAAGCTACAGGGTAAACTATTTAAGACAAATAAGAGAAAATATTTTTTCACTCAACGTGTAATCAAACTCTGGAATTTGTTACCGGAGGATGTAGTAACAGCTGTTAGTGTAGCTGGGTTTAAAAAAGGTTTGGACAAGTTCCTGGAGGAAAGGTCCATAAACCATTATTAAAAAGGGACCCAGGATATCAATGCTTGACCCAATACAAGCATTGTGGAACCTGTGTCTTTTGGGGATACTGCTAGGTACGTATGACCTAGATTGGCCACTGTTGGAAGCAGGATACTGGGCTTGTGGACCTTGGTCTGACCCAGTATGGCATGTTCTTATGAAAAGCTTTGCGGATCAGGAGGAATTGCAAGACACCTTTATGGACTACTTCAAGCAACTTGACACGCAATTGTACCGTGAAGGGATGTTCAAACTAGTGTCACGCTGGGATAAATGTCTCAATGTTTACAGTGATTATGTGGAGAAGTAAACAAACGTATGTAGTTTTTTATGGAATGTATTGAATAATTTCTTTAAATACAAATGTTAGTGTAATTTTGGCCTGTACCTTTAATATCGGACACCCCTTATACAATGTTGAGTTTCAGTATAAACCGCTCTGAGTGAAGGACAGAGCAGTATAAAAAAATGGTTAAATATGCCATCTGGTCCAGGTGATTTGCTATTTTAATTTATCAGATAGCTGTAAAACATCTTCACGGTTTATTCTTCTGATACATCATCTTTTAAATATCTCTTCTAGCATGGGTAAGTTTCCTAAATTATCTTCATTAAAGACAGAAACAAAGAATGCATTCGGTCTCTCCACTATGGCCTTGTTCTCTCTTAGTGTCCCTTTTATCTCTCTATCATCTAATAGTCCAACCGGCCATCACAGATATTTTGTTACAAATGTAATTGAAAAGGTTTTTATTATGTGCTTCTGCTTCCACCACAAGCTTCTTTTCAAATTCTTTTCGCCTGCCTTATCAATGCCTTGCATTTATCTTTGCATTAGTTATGCTGTTTCCTGTTTTCGTTATTTGGCTCTTTTTTTACGTTTTCTGAAAGATTCTTTCTTAACTATAACAACCTCTCTGACCTCGCCTTTAAGCCATGCTGGCTGTCATTTGGCCTTCCTTCCACCTTAAAGCGTGGAATACATCTGGTCTGGGCTTCCAAGATAGTATTTTTAAATAATGCCCCAGCTTGATGTAAACTCTTAACCTTTGCAGTTGCTCCTTATTAGTTTTTTCTTAACTATTTTCCTCATTTTATCATAGTCTCCTTTTTGAAAGTTAAATGCTAGCACAGTGAATTCCTTGCTAACCTCATTCCATTTATTAAATCAGATGTAATCATGTTGTGGTATCTACTGCCAGACAGCCCCATCACTGTTATCTCTTGCAGTAGATCCTGCATTCTTCTAAAGACTAGGTCTAAAATAGCTTCCCCTCATGTCTGTTACTGAAGCAGCTTCCACATGAAGCCGTCATTTATTTCATCCATAAATTTAATCTCCCTAGCATGTCCTGATATAACATTGACCTATTTGATACAGAGATAATTGAAGTATCCTATTAGTACTGTGTTGTAATCGTAGCTAGTTTCCCTAATTTCTGTTAGCATTTCATCATTTGTGTGTTCATTCTGGCCAGGAGGATGGTAATATGCCCCTCTCGCCTCACTGCCATTCTCTTCCTCTTTTTACATGGAAGTTCTATCCATAGAGATTCTACAGTGTATTTAGTTTCCTGCAGAACATTTATCCTGTTTGACTCAATACCGTCTTAACATATAGAGCCATCCTTCCACTAATGTGACCTACACTATCATTACAATATAGTTTGTAGCCTAGTATCACAGTGTCCCATTGGTCGTTATTCTTCCACCAGGTTTTCAAGAATCCACTTATATCTAACCTTTTATTAAGTGCTATGGGCCTGATATTCACTTGGGCAGGCTATGCGCTGCTACGGCATATGCCCTGCTGCCCACCAACCCTTATCCCCGGATATTCAATGCCGGGGTCATATGCGGCCCCAGCATTGAATATCTAGGCATTGCCATACATGCCGGAAGCTGCAGTAGGTAACCAGGCAGCAGTGATATTGCATGCTGCCTGCTTAGCTCCTGCGTCTTAAAGATAGGTGAGGGTTTTCCTTGCTTATCATTTAGGTGCAGATAACTAACGGGCAGCATGCAATATCACTGCTGCCCGGTTATCGGTAGTCTCTGCCTCTCCTCCTCCTCTGAATGCCCCCGACATGCCCCGATGCTAAGCAGTTAGCATCGGGGTGCATAAGGGCCATAATCAGGGATATTCAACAGCACTAACGGTACAGGGCTGTAAACCGTGTAACTGCCCTTTGAATATCGGGCCCTATATATTCTAGCGCTCTCATCTTATTTTTTAGACTTCTAGAATTTGCATACAGGCTAGTTTCACCAGCTAGCTTTATCCATCTCTGAACTGGAATAAGTACCAAAACCCCAAACCGATGTTTTTGAAACATACATACCTTGTACATAGTTATAATCCTGTTCTTTGTATATAGTTTACAACTGTTAATTGTAAGTTTGAATTTTTGTAGTCTTACATCGTTATATGTAAAAACAGCATTGCCTTGTTTACTGTTGTTCCATGTAAACCGCATCTGATCAATGGAAGGTGCGGTATATAAAAACTTGTTAGTTAAATTAAATTAAATACAGGCATTTCAAAGTTTGTATTTTGTTCATATTAAGTCTGGCAATAATATTGGGTGACTGAGATAATTTGGAAATTTTCAACTCTCTGATTTTTGGAATCTCTCTCCCTCTCTCTCCCCTCTCTCTCCTAACATCCCTGTTTTGCTAGTATTCTTCAATTATACATCATTCCAACCATGCGCTCTTGGGCGACTGTCAGCTTTCCCCCATTTAGTTTAAAAACTGCTCTATCTCCTTTTTAAGGGTTAATGTTAGCAGCCTGGTTCCACCCTGGTTAAGTGGAACTCAACCTTTCCAAAAAGCCTCCCCTCCAGAGAGTAGCCATAGGTGACCCAGGAAACTTTACAAGCCCTGAATGCTAGACAGAACCCTCGGTGCTCGTCCAGTGTAGATCACCACATTTAGTGGCAGCCATCTTCCCTACCTCCCTAGAGCTCAAGCCTTGTCTGTTGTACTGCATCGCATAGCACTTTTCCTGAGTTGCAAGGCCTTCTTTAAGTCTCATCTTTGTTCCTGCTGTATATGGAAACCATCGTCTCTCTTGTCACTTTTGCCTTCATTAGTGTTATCAGTTTCCAAGGAACTGCAGCATTTCATTGAGAAGCTGGGACGCAATGGGACCTTACAGAAATGCACAGAAGAACCAGCAAGGTAAAGTAATTGCTTATAGAGGAATACATGTGGTGCTGTATCGCTCCAGGTTGCATTGAGTCAGGATAGTCCAAAAGGCTTCAGAGCAAATGAATCTCTGTAAGCTAATTGTGATTTGTTAGTGGGAAATAATCGGATCATTATAGTAATATAGTAAATGATGGCAGATAAAGACCAAAATCTTACATCCATCATGCCTAGTTGAGATTTATCCAATTTGGGTAGTTGAGCACACACAGAATCACTTATGGAACCCAGCACTAACTCCCCCATCCCATGTCTTTTTACTTGATCTTTCAACACTTTTCCCACCACAGCTCTGTTCATACATATCCAAGATCTGTGAAAATGATGGCCACGACCTCTGTTTAACAGGCCATTTCATGCCTTGCATATTCAGTTTTTGTAAAAAGCAAATCAATGCCTTTAAGCCAACACCCAGGCTCCTTTGATGTGTGATTACCAAACTTTGCAATAAGTCCTGCAACCACTAAGCTTAATGATTCTGTGGTAAAATGAATTGGGCTTCCCCATGCTCATTGACGTTTGCGTTTTTACTGTTGCCCCTCTAGTCTTCTCGAAGTCCAGTGCTGTTGTATCAGTGTTTTATAGTTGCAGTATAACCATCATGCAATGAAGATTTTGATATCATCCTGATCAGTCCAGACAAGTGGGTTGTGTACCCCTATCCGCAGAATGATGGAGACATGGAACCAATGAAAATCCCAGGTTTAGTGACATCACTCCTGTACCTCAATTCACGTCAGCCACCAGAGGTCTCCTCATTATTTCTTTGTCTCCAGCAGATGGTAGATGGATTTTGTCCTCTCTGAAGAAATCTGAGGATTGACGGAAAAGATGGATTAAATGCTCGTGAAAAAACACCTTGAGAGTGACTCTCTCACTTGAGCACAGCGTAGAAGGCTCCACTAGACTTCAGTCTTTTGGTAGCCATAGGAGAGGGGAAAATTGGTTCAATTCCATGCTCTTACCATAAGAGCCTGTTGAGCAACCACAAAATTGAAAGGATTAGGAAGGATCTGGAAGAATGCAGCAATCTCACACAATCTTGATGCCCCTCCCTCTTCTTCTGTAATCACTGTTCCCCTCTGCTCTCTCCTGAAGATTGCAGAAGGCTCTTGGAGGGATCTACCTGCCAGCCACCTTAAACACAGTGCTGCAAAAGCCAGTGAATCAGTATTATGGGAGTAGAGCTGAGCCTGGCATGGATCCTCTGCCTGAGGATTCTCAGGGGGTGAGTACCAAGACTTGATCTCCTCCTTGCGTCCAACACAGACAGAATCTGGTACCACCCACAAGGACAATTTGGGCTAGACTGCTGACGACCGTTGGTGCAGGGTGGGAGTTTCCTGCCGTTTTCTACACACGTTAGTACTCCTATTGTGCACCTGGTGGCCGCGTGGTATGTACATGTGTGCCTACCCTAGCTCCTGTAATGAGCATTACAGTAAAAGCGCACTTAATGCACGTCTTCAGGCCACCACAGTCTTAGCACATGCTGTTGTGATACTTAACTCTTTGTCTACTTCCAAGAAATGTTTGACCTGTGGCAAGCGAGGTGCCTCATCTCCAGATTCTGGACTCTGCTGTTCTGGCATGGCAGTTTGAGGGGGCCTGCTCCCCCCACTTTCAGCTGGGGGATGCAGTTAGTCCAGTCTTGCCTGCCTCAGGGCAGGAAGTGTGGTGGATAGTGCTATAGATAAGGATATCCAAGCAGCCGAAGATTCCAACGACCTT
Source organism: Ichthyophis bannanicus (assembly GCA_033557465.1). NCBI lineage: Eukaryota > Metazoa > Chordata > Amphibia > Gymnophiona > Ichthyophiidae > Ichthyophis > Ichthyophis bannanicus. The sequence goes on along the minus strand of CM066051.1, from coordinate 57,079,363 downwards.
GCCATGAGCTGCTTATCATCCTCTAAGGAGTCGCTGTGCCCCCCTGGTGTCAGGGGGTCATTTCCGAGAGGAGAGCTTCCGGACTGTCCTCCCTGGAGTTCTTTCCTTCTTGCAGCAGGTCTGGTCCTTCTGGTGTGGAAATTCAGACCCTGCGACCTCTGGATTCCCTTGGGTGCAGTCTTATGCGAGGCAGGCAGGGAGTGCAAGCCTTGTTTGATTGTGTTTGGCTAAGCATGGGGCGTGGCCCCTAGAGATGGAGAGCAGATGGGAGCTGTCCAAGATTTTGATTATGACCTGAACCCAGATGGCTCGGTACTAGGCTCTGTCGTGTATGCAGAAGTACTCTCTCCTTCAGAAAATTTTGAGGAGGCCAGTGTGATCTGCCTGTTCTGGAAGAAGGAGCTGATGGCATTGATTGCCAGGATCTCATCCGCCTTGAACTTGACAGATGCTTTCAGCACAGAGAAGGAGTTGAAGGTATATCCGCTTCTTCAAGGAGTGCAAAACTCCACTACTGTCTTCCTCTTTCTGGATGTGATCAAGGATATGATCCATTTGGAATGGAACTCTCCTGACTCCCTGCTTAAAGGATTTTGGATTTGTAAAGATCTCTGCTCTCCTGGAGGAGGAGGAGTGCGTTGAGTGGTTTGGAGTTCTCAGAGTGGATGCACAGGGCATAGCAGTTACCAGACAGACCACTATTCCTGTGGAAGGTGGATCGACCTTAAAGGATTTTCTGCACTGTAAGATGGATTCATTGTTGAGGAGCCAGTTCGCTGTGATGGCAAGTATTCTGTAGCTGGCGGTATCTACCAGCCTGACATCTTGAGCCCTTCTCCAGTGGATTCCGTCTCTTCTGCTGATGATACTATCCATCTTTTGGAGTCAGCTGTGACCTTCCTTTCTGATGCCATCTATGGCCTTATACATTTGCTAGCCCGGGATGGTGCCCTGAAAAGTGTCATGGCATTGGATTTGGCTCCAGCACTGGGCAGTGAACAAATCTTCCACAGCCCATTTGGCCCAATTGACTTTTTAGGGAGCCGTTTTGGAGAAGCTGGTGAAGGACCTGGGCGATACAAAATCTTACCGCCTTCCGAAGACAGGTCAAAGGGGCCTGTAAAGCAGGCTGGTGCTCCTTTTCATCAGCTTCTGCCTGTCCATTAAAGGCACGTTTGCTGGATTCCCAGGGGTCTAGGGACTCTCGATTTTGGTCCTTTTGTGGTGCGCATGGGCCCAGGGACTTGGTCCCTTTCAAAGGAGGACCCTCCCAGACTGTGCATTGAAGATTTGGGGGCCCATTTCCTGATTCCTCCAGTTAGAGGCAGGCTTCACCTTTTCTTTCAGGAATGGGCCCGGGTTACCATGGATCACTGGGTGCTAGATGCCATTCAGTTAGACTTTGCCCTGGAATGCAAAGAGACATTTCCAAATGCATTCAGAGCGTGCAGCCAGGCAAAGCTTCCACTACCACCCTTGATTCATAACAGCCTCAGCTAGTGGCGTTTTCTGCAGAACCTTCTAAGGGGCACGCTCTGCGCGTGCCCAGAGTGGCTCACCATAACAACGGATGCCAGTCTAGCCGGCTAGAGAGCGCACTGTCTTGGCCACACCGCGCAGGGATCTTGGGCAGACTGCGAAGCCATCTGGGCGATCATTCGGCTTGAGGCTCGAGCGGTTCGCCTAGCCCTTCTCGCCTTTCAGCTGCTCATCCAGCAGCAAGCGGTATATATACTGCCCAACAATGCCACAACAGTAGCTTACATCAACCGACAGGGCAGGACCAGATCGGCAGGCATAGCCAGAGAGATGTCATCGTTTTCCCTGATCCTCTCAGCTCAGCACATAGTGGGAGTGGAAAACATCCAGGCGGATGTTTTCTCAGTCGACCTACCCTGGACCCCAGTGAGCGAGAGCTTGCGCCTTGGGCTTATTGAGACCATTGTGCGCTGGTGGGGGTGGCTGGCTTGGGGCCTCATGGCCACGGCCGCCAACTCCAAGGCACCTTGCTGCTTCAGTCGCAGGAAAGAATGGAGCTCCCAGAGCCTGGATGCCATAGCACAACCATGGCCCCAAACCACCTGCTTTACATCTTCCCTTTGTGGCCACTGATCGGCTGTGTTCTGCATCACATCGAGGCCCATAGGGGCCAAATCATCCTAGTAGCACCAGACTGGCCTCGCTGGCCCTGGTATGCCAACCTCATACATCTATCCCACGGGTGGTCTCTCCTGCTCGGCACACGGAGGGGGCTACTGTGTCAAGAACCCATCTTCATGGATGATCCCTTCTCGCTTATGACCTGGCTCTTGCACACCGCCAGCTAGTGCACAAAGGATATTCGCCAGCAGTTGTGGCCACCTTACTTAAAGCCCGCAAGGCCTCCACCTCTCGGGCCTATGCCAGGGTGTGGCGGCTATTTTTCTCGTGATGTTCTCCACTCACTCCTTCCCTGGAAGGTACAGGTCCCTAGTATCCTTTTTCTTTCTCCAGGATGGATTTGACAGAGGCCTCGTCCTCAATTCCCTGAAAGTCCAGGTTGTGGCCTTACCCTGCTTTTGAGGGCCTATTCTCAACCATTCCCTTGCCTCCCACCCGGACGTCACATATTTCCTCCAGGGAGTCCGCTCCCTCCAACCATCTTTGCAGGTAGTGGTTCCCACTTGGGACCTTTCCTTAGTGCTGCGAGCCCTCTCTCATGCTCCTTTCGAGCCACTCCGGGCCGCATCCCTTAGGGACGTCCTGTTAAAGACTGTGCTGCTTGTCGCAGTGGCCTCTGCTTGTCGAGTCGCTGAGCTCCAGGCCTTGTCGTGCCGAGACCCCTTCAGGGGTGCCGCCCTGTGAAGAGATAGATACTGAGCGGCGTTCTGGCTCTATTTGCATGCAGATTCTGCAGTCAGCTGGGGGGCCTCATTCCAGCTGTAGGCTCTACACAGTTCTCCGTTCTCTCAGTTGCGTTAGTTGTAGTTTTGAACTGTTGCAGTGGTTCAGCTGCTAGATAGACCTGGTGTTTGTGCTTGCCAGGGTAATACTGAAGCCAGCCCGATAGGAGCAGGAGTTTATATACCAAGGGGGAGGGTTCAAAGATTTTCTGTTTTCTCTGTCTCACTATATGCTGGCAGGGGGGACATGACCCACTTGTCTGGAATGGTCTAGCAGGATTCCAGGAAAGGAAATTAACGGTAAGTTAAAATTTCACCTTCTTGTACTAACCATGCTGACCTAGGTGGTCTTATTTTTGGTAGTGGTTACCTCAGTATGTGGCATCGGTAAGTTCCAGGCCTTAGTGATTTATTTTCCATATACAAAGGTTTTTGATAGTTCTGTGCATACATTGTAAGTTCCTGCCTTTGGTAGTAGTGGATTTCTACCTTTAGTCGGTCATCCTTCCAACTGACGAATTTTCATTGGAAACATTTGATCTTATTCAGAAAAGGCTTTCCCATTTTTTGTCTAGGTTTGAAAAAAAATTCCTTATTTAATAAGAACCATAGTCCTTACTATGATAGCATACATAAAAATGAATATTACTCTGTTTTAATTGCATATATACAGAAAAAATTGAGATTCAAAGTTTAATAATTATTTTCCTATTTGTAATTACTTGTTTTAGAGTTGAAACGACTCCAAATATGGAAGCATCAAAGACTGAAATAAATGAGTATATAGCAAGGTAGGTCTGTGTTACAGAGATCTTAAACAGCTATGGTTGTGATAAAGCATATAGAAACATAGAAAATAATGGCAAATAATATGTATTGCCTCTTCAGTCTGCCTATCCATATGAACTACTAAACTCTATAATCCCTGCCTTTCTCCTAGAGATCTCTTTTGAATTCAGATACAGTCCTTGTCTCCATCACCTCCACTGGAAGGCCATTCCACGCATCCACCACTTTCAGTAAAGAAATCAAATCTTACTTAGGCGTTAAACTCAAGAGTAAGCTTTCACTTTCATCCTATGTCCCCTTTTTTCCAGAGCTTCCTTTCAATTGACAAAGGCCCACCTCCTGTGCATTTCTCTCTCATTTCTTGAGTGGAGGAATAGCCTAGTGGCTAGAACACTGGCTTGGTAACAAAGCAACCAGGGTTTGATTCCCATTAGCACTCCTTGTGGCCTTGGGCAAGTCACTTAACCCTCCATTGCTTCGGAAGAAAGGCCTGGCAGTCTACTTCCAGTCACACTGCCAAGAAAACCCAGGAGCTTCTGGGTCAACAGGAGTCAGGACTGACTCGAAGGCACACATTGCATTGCATTCTCCCTCTTCTGCTTTTCTTGCAAAGTATGCATGTTGCAATCATTAAGCCTCTCCCCCCATATGCTTTGATGGATATGACTGACCACTTTAGTAGCTGCCATCTGGATTGGCTCCATCTTTATATTTTTTGAAGGTATCATACACATATATATACCCTTTACATACTCTACAATACATGTATATCTACCCTTTATACTCTCTATATACACATCAGTCATATACTCAACGAAACCATATCCACATACAATACTCAACACAATACCCACAAAGGACAACCATCAAATGCACTCATCACAACACGACCAACCATAACGCAAAGCCAAAGAAACCCCATCCAAGATTAATCAAAATTAAAACCACTCCAAACCCAGCTCCACACAACACCTTCATACCAACCCCACAAAAGTGTTTACTAATAAATGCCAGGTCCATCACAAATAACATACACATTATACAAGATCTCATTACAGATGGAAAGCCAGACTTACTATGTATCACTGAAACCTGGATTACAGAAACTGACACAATTCTCCTCAACCAACTAAACAAACCAGGGTACAAACTATTCAACTGTCCTCGCACCAATAGAAGAGGAGGCGGAGTCCTAATAATTGCAAAAGACTCGTTACAACTATCTAACTGCACACAAGACACACTGGACGGAATAGATATCCTCAAAATTGAGAATAAAACTCTAATAATTATTATAATATGCCTTATCTACAGACCTCCCACATCAAAACAGGAAGTGCTATCAGCCGCACTAGAAAAGATTTGTACAACAGCAATCAGAAAGCATCAGATTATTTTAGGGGACTTCAACCTTGCCTCCATCTCTCCCACAAACGAAAACACATTCCTGGAAGCCATAGACCAACTGGGATACAAGCAGATAATACAAAAACCCACTCACAACAAGCAAAACTAGTTAGATATGGTATTTCTGCCTAAGGCATACTCCAATAACTCGGTCAAAAACCCCATACCACAAATAACACAGGTCCCCTGGTCTGACTACCATTTAATCCAATTCATATTTTATATGCAAATGCAACCTGATAATCAACAAACTGGATCGCAAACACAATACAGAAATAAGTTCAGAAAATTTGATAAAGAGGTACTATTAAATTCAATTCTCGCTCATGTGGACACCAAACAATCCAACCTTGAAGTCCTGATAAAGCAATGGAATAAAGGAATAGAAACAGTGGCAAAGCAACAGACTAACGCCCTACCTAATGTAAATTCCAAAATAAAAAACAAAACTGAACCCTGGTACGCTTCAGACCTATTCAAAATGAAGAAAGACCTCAGAAAACTGGAAAAAAGATGGAGAGCGTCTAAATCCCCAGCAAACAAAACAGAATACTTGGCAATGCTCGCAAACTACAAAGAAGAAATCAATTCAGCAAAGAAGAACCATCACAACAAAATACTAAACAAGGCTTTAAACAGACCAAGAGAACTGTTTGAACTCATTAAATCTATTACCAAACCTACTCAGAATGATGACTTGAACAACGCTATAAATGCACAAACTCTAGCTGATAATTATGCCACCAAACTTAACCCCATACAAGCAAACACCACTCAAATACAAACTACAAGCAACATGGTGAGACCGCACCTTGAATATTGTGTGCAATTCTGGTTGCCGTATCTTAAAAAGGATATAGCGATATTAGAAAAGGTTTAGAGAAGAGCCACCAAAATGGTAAAGGGGATGGAAGGATACTCCTATGAAGAAAGGCTAAAAAGGTTAGGGCTCTTTAACCTGGAAAAGAGAAGGCTGAGGGGAGATATGATAGAAGTCTATAAATTAATGAACTAAACGTAGATCGATTGTTTATGTTATCAGAATATAGAAAGACTAGGGGACATGCAATGAAGCTACAGGGTAAACTATTTAAGACTAATAAAAGAAAATATTTTTTCACTCAACGTGTAATCCAACTCTGGAATTTGTTACCGGAGGATGTAGTAAAGGCTGTTAGTGTAGCTGGGTTTAAAAAAGGTTTGGACTAGTTCCTGGAGGAAAGGTCCATAAACCATTATTAAGAAGGGACCTAGGATATCAATGCTTGACCCAGTACAAGCATTGTGGAACCTGTGTCTTTTGGGGAAACTGCTAGGTACGTATGACCTAGATTGGCTACTGTTGGAAACAGGATACTGGTCTTGATGGACCTTGGTCTGACCCAGTATGGCATATCTTATGTTCTTATCCTCCAATCATTACAACAATCACGGACAGCACTGAAGAATGGGACACTTTCCACACCATTGACTCAAGACAGCTATTAAACACAATCACAAATCTAAACACTACGACCTCTCCCTTAGACCCCTGTCCAGTAGAATGGATTAAGGCAACGAAAACTGAAACTGCCCCCCTCATACTGAATATCAATCCCCTCATACTGAATATCAATCCCCTCATACTGAATATCATCCCTCATACTGAAAATCAATCACTGCGCCAAGGAACTATGCAACAGAGCTCAAAAGATCCATCATATGACCTATCCTTAAAAACAAAACTCTCAAGGAAGAAGACCCATCTTCATACAGACCTATATCAAGTATTCCGTTCATAGCCAGAACCATAGAAAAAACAGTCCAGCACCAATTACAAGATCACATCGATGCCACAAATGCATTTGATGACCAACAATATGGTTTCCGACAATTCTACGGCGTAGAAACACTCCTACTTGTACTATTCAACAAATTACACAAAGGCATTGAAAATTGCAAGAAAATGTTCATCGTAATATTCATAGACATAACTGTGGCCTTCGACACAGTACACCATGGGACTCTCATCTCCAGACCAGAAACCATAGGAATAAAAGGAACCCCCCTAAAATGGTTCAGATCTTACATAACCAACAGAGCACAACAGGTCCAATTTAACCAAGGCACATCAAAGCCATTCCCTCAAACACAAGGAATACCCCAAGGCTCAGCGTTATCCTCCCTACTGTTCAACCTATAAATAAGGCCGATCTGCACAATATTTCAGAAGCACAGATTTGATTATCACTTATATGCAGACGATATAATGCTATATACGCAACTGGACACAATCAACCCAATCTATGACCACATAGAAGCATGCCTCAAGGAAACTCAAACGTGGCTTCAACAAAACAACATGAGCATCAATCATAAGAAAACTGAAGTAATGTTTATCTCCAAAAATCCAGAATTTAACCCCCCCCTCAACAAGTCTCCTAAACAATAATTTATATAACATCAAACAAGAAATAAAATACCTAGGAGTAACTCTTGACAAGAATCTCAAAATGGAAACTCATCTAAGATCACTTAACCGAACAATATTCCACAAACTACGCATCATACAACCACTACGCAACATCATTGAGCACTCTGACTTCAGAACAGTAGTCCAGGCACTCATTACACCACACCTAGACTACTGCAACAGCATCCTCCAAGGATTACGCAAGAAAACGCTCAACATACTACAAATGTCCCAGAACGTCACAGCACAAATATTGATGGGAGTGGGATCTCCAACCACATCACACCAATTCTAATGAAACTTCACTGGCTTCCCATTCACACTCACATAAGATACAAAATAATAATAACAACATTTAAACGGATTCACAACATAGCCCCATCACACCTCTCCACACTTATTTCAACACAACCCCCAACAAGACCAGAAGAACTCATAACCTCAACACACTACAAGTTTCACACAACATTCTGTACGCAATGTCAAAACAATGACAAGCAACAGAACAGTCACATACACAGCTCCCACACAATGGAATAGACTACCTGACACTCTAAGAGCGAACAAGGACCTACAATCCTTCCGTAAAAATCTAAAAACCTACTTATTCCAGGAATACTACAATACAACTTAATCAATCAGCCCCCCACCCATCCCATAACTATCCCATTAAAAGCAATGATCTGTTACCCAAATGACATCCTTCAAACACCTATACAAATACACAACACTCATCAGACCAAAACTAACCATGCATGACACTGTAAATAGACCAAGTTTGCTCCTGCGGCAACCAATGCTATGTATATAGTTTTAAAACAGTTATAAACATGCATATAATTATTAATCCTGTTAAATGTATATCATTCTAAACCTGTTATATGTAACGGTTGCTTTGCTGTGCTCAAGTTATAATGTAAACCGCTACTGATCGCTGGAAGAAGCGGTATAAAAATGTAACCAAATAAATAAATTAAATTATCTCCAGAATTGTACACAGTACTTCAAACGAGGTCTCATTGGAGACTTAGAGGCAGTATTACCTCTTTTTCTGCTGCTGGTTATTCCTCTCCATATTCACCTAGCATCCTTCTGACTTTAGCTGTCTCTTCTACCTGTTTGACCACCCTGAGATCATCATGCTCCCCTGCATCCGTGCTGCCCGTGGTCCACCATTTACTGCCCATGGTACCATCCAGGCCTGAAGGCCTATAACAGGCACAGCGCCGCCATGCAAAATGCATCTGGAGAAAAACAGAGGAACCCAGAGTCCCTTCACCGGTTCAAAAGCTGCCACACCCACTATAGGTTTCAAATATTAGAAGCAAACTATCTCATTTCCCCTGTCCTCTCCTCCACATCCAATTCCACCCGTCAACTGTACACTTCTCTCAGATCACTCTCCTCCCTACATCTCCCCCCCCCCCCCACTCATGGGGACAACTCCTCAGAGCCAAGCTCCTCCCGTCTTGCCTCCTTCTTTGCTGCTGAAGTCCATGGACTTCGTTCTTCCTTCAATGCAAACCCTCCGCCACTTGCTTTGCCTCCCCCTCCCCTTCTCTCTCCCCCCTCCCCTTCTCTCTCCCCCCCTCCCCTTCTCTCTCCATGTGTGGGTTACCTTTTAGCCTGTCTCTGCCATTGGACTGACCAAAATGGTCATCTGCTCTCATAAAACCACCTGTGCCCTGGATCCGGTCCCTTACATCTGGCTGCTGGAACCTTCCTTTGCAATTCTTCCAGTCCTGCTTACCATGCTCAACTCCTGTCTCTCGGCTGGTGGTGTTCCTCTGTCCTGGAAGCATGCTCTGGTGCGTCTCATCAGTAAGAATCCTTCCCTCAGCCCTGAAGATCCAGCCCGTTACCGTCCTGTCTCCCATCTTCCTTTTATTTCTAAACTCCTTCAAAATACCGTCTTTGCACAGCAATCCACTCACTTGGACTCCATTCATTTCCTGCACCCCCATCAATCCGGTTTCTGCTCAGGCCATAGTACCGAGACCATTCTTCTGTTCTTTCTCAATGAACTTCACATTGTCCCATGACCGTGGTGACATTTCACTGGATCTCTCTGCTGCTTTCAATCTCGTCGATCACTCCATTCTACTTTCATGCCTTCGGACTACAGATCTTCGGGGGACAATTTTCCTATGGTTCCACTCTTTCCTCTACTTATTCTCTTTCTCTGTGGTTTCTAATACCCGCACTTTCTTCCCTTTACCACTCAACTGTGGGGTGCCCCAGGGTTCTAGTCTGGCTCCCCTTCTGTTCATCGTTTTCCTGGATCCACTCATACTCTCAGTGCAACAGTCTGGGTTCTCGGCCTACTATTACGCCGATGATGTCATTCTTTTACACCACACCTCCCCTGTGAACCCTTTCTATCCCCCCTCAATGCCTGTCTTTCATTTGTCACTACCTGGCTATCTTCCAATCTACTCCACCTCAACCCAGCTAAAACATCTGCAATGTGGTTTACCCATAGTGGTCCCCATCCGACCCTTTCCCCTCTTCTTTTAAATGTCTCAATTTCCCCTTGTAACCTCACTCCGCTACCTCTGGGTTACCCTGGACCCTGACCTCTTCTTCCACATCCATATCTCCTCCTTTGTACGCCGCTCTCACTTTTTCCTCCATCAGATTCGAACCGTCAGTCCAGTACTCTCTCCAACATCTCTCACAATTCTTCTTCTCTCGTAATTTTGCGCCCCTACTACTATAATGTTATTTTTGCCGGTATCCCCCACCATCAGCTTAACCACCTACAATTAGTTCAGAATGCTGCCGCTTGCCTCCTCACTCATGCCCTCCGTTTCAGCCACATCACACTCTCTTTGATCCACCTACACTGGCTTCTCCTCCCCCATCGCGTCACCTTGAAACTCCTAATCCTGACCCACAGGGCCCTATATCAGCACCCTCCCCAGTATTTTGCAGATTCATTGCACTTTCACACTATACTTCGCAGCTTCTGGTCACTGCACACCAACCACCTTGACTTCCCTTCCCCAGCCCGTGCCCGCCTGGAGCAAACGCAGCATTCTGCCTTCTTTTTTCTAGCCCCGTCACTTTGCAATTCCCTTCCTCCCCTAATCTATCAAGAACACTCATTTCCCAAATTCAAATCCCTCCTATAAACCCATCTCTTCGATACTGCCTATGACCTTCCTTTTCCTGACTCCCCTGTTTCCTCCTCCTCCATTTAAGATCTTCTCTTTAGTCTGGTATGGCTGTGCACTTTCCTGTCTGATATTGTAGTTCTTTTCTTACTCTGGCTTTATTTGTGTTTGTATTATTGTAAACCGCCCAGATGGCTTCCGATTGGCAGTCTTTCAAAAGTTTTAAAAAAGATAAAGATCTGATATGATTGTCTCCAGATCCCACTCTTCTCTCATGCAAAGAAGTTCTTCACCCCTCATACTGTACCGCTCCCTTGGGTTTTTGCAGCTGAAATGCATGACTTGTATTTTTAGCATTAAATCTTAGCTGCCAAATTCTAGACCATTTTTCAAGCTTCACTTCATCCCTCTGCATATTATCCACACCTTCCAGAATGTCTGTCTTATAGCAGGTTTTGGTATCATCTACAAAGAGACGAACCTTACTCGATAGCCCTTCCACAAAATCTCTTAGAAAAACGTGCTTTAAAAAAAGAAGACACTGGCCCATCCCAATGGCACACTACTGGTAATATCCATATCCTCAGAGTGAACTCCTTTTACCTCTAGCTTTTGTTGCCCCCCCCCCCCCCAACCAGTTTCTAGCCCAGTTAGTCACTTTAGGAACCAAATCAAGGGTACTCTGTTTTCTTGCCTATGCGGAGAAGTCCATAAAACATTAAACAAAATCCGTGAACATGAGATACGATCTTAAATTTAGGAAGTCATTTTCGAAGGTTTGTAGGGCATCTGTATGTGTAAATGGCAGTGTTTCCAGTACATCCTGCTAGGCCAGTCCAGACAAGTGGGGGGTTGTCCCTCTATCAGCAGATGATGGGACAGAGAAAATTCCAGAAGCTTAGTGACATCACCCTTGATAGATAAACCTGTACCCCTAGGGGTCAGCTTCAGTATTTTCTCTGTCTCAGTAGATGGTGGATTCCTACTTGGTCTGGCTCTAGAGTAGTCTCTGCTCAGTGTTCCAGCAGCAGGGACTCTCTGCCTTACTCCTCCCTACCTGTTTCCAGAGGTGTTCCTGACTAAGAGGGTCTGTGGGACACCTCTGAGGCGCAAGGCTCCTGTTCAAGATGAACAGTGTAGCCCTGCGCTGGGTGACGGTCCCTTTCTCAGGCCTCAGCTTCAGGATATCTGCAGAGCGCTGGCTGGGACATCACACCTACTTGTGTGGAGAATTTAGAAAAGCAAAAGTAAAGAAGGAAAAAAAAAAGGGGGGGGACATGAGTGGAGCCGCTGAACAGTCAAGGAGTGAGCGGTCTGCAGGGGACGACAATCCTGTGCAAGCCTTAGGCAGCTCTCTGCAGTCAGTGCAGTGCAGTGAGTCTTTGGCTCTCCCGTGAGTCCTAGCAGTACCTCCGGCGGCCTGAATCCCCCCCGTTTTACTCAGAGTACCTCGTGCTTGGCTCCACGGCTCCCTCCTTCCTCCGCTCTCCGGCTTCATTCCCACATGGCAGCCTGCTCTCAGGCGGAACCATGGACTTTCAGCTGCCGCTCTGACCGCGCTTTCAGCGTTGTCTTGCCTGCTTCTCCGCAGCGCCATCCTCGCCATTGTCCTCCTCTATATTTCAGGCCTCTGGATTCCCGGCTACGCTGTGCTTCAGCATTCTCTCCAGTGGCCGCCATTTTGTTGCCTTGTGGCTGCATGTCATCAGGCCCTGTTCCTTTCCACGGGATACCATCTTCACTGTGCTGCCTCGGCTGCAGCAGAAAGACCTGGGCTTTTTTGGGGAACCTCTGTGCCACATGCATGGCCAACCAAGGGGAGAGTTCGGCGGCCGCGGCTTCTTCTCAGGTTCCTTCCTTATCAGTCCTGCCTGCTGCTTTATGCTTAGTTACCCCCCCCCCCTTCCCCCTAGGTTCTCCTGCCGGAACATCTTGTGACTACTCAGTTGCAGTTATCGGACCATCCTCCACAGCAGCTTGCCCCACAGCCTGTAGCAGTCCCTGCAGTTTCTGCTCCAGCGGATCTTTTTTCCGTCATGCCTGGGAGTTCTGGCATTCTGGACCTTCCGTAGGCCCGACAGTTCCTACTACGCCATTGGGACACCCTTCTCCACCTCAAAGGCTTTCCCAGCAGTCTATACCTACTCCTAGGGCGAATCCCGCCCCCTCAGAAAACTGACACCCTGTAGGGATAGACGGTGAGTGCCTATCTGAGGACCCCTCCCTTCATTTGGCTTCGGCTAGGGAGGAAGGGAGAGCTCTTGCTCCCCGAGGATGACCGAGAAGAGGCGAGGGAGGGATAGATAGGACATACACCTGTTTCTTAAGGAGGGGCTGTTGGCCCTCATCACTCAGGTTGCGGAGGCCCTCCACCTTTCAGAACAGCCGTCTCAACCACCAGAGGAACAGCGTCAAGCGGATCCCATCATCTTGGGTATTAAGAAACTCAAAGGCTTTCCCCTTTCCCCCTGTGTTGCAACAAATGGTTACTCGGGAGTGGAACTCCCCTGAGACCTCCCTCAGGTCCGCTCGTCGCTTGGACGAAACCTATCTCTGGACCCCTGACAATCTGGAGCGGTCACGAAGCATACCACTATCCCAGTCGAGGGGGGGGTACGGCTCTTCGGGATCAGATTGACCGGAAGGTTGAGGGTCTCTTAAAGGCGACGTTTTCTTCTTCTTCTATGGCACTACAGACATCCATGTGTGGCAGCTTGGTTGCGAGAGCATTGCTGCATTGGCTCCAATTGCTTCCAGAAGATCCCGCTCTTGCCCGCCTAGAGTCTTTCACTGCTTTGTTGGTGGACGCTTTCTATGATTTGCTCCGTTTGTCGGCCTGGGCTATTGTGGCTCGAAGATGGCTATGGCTATGCCATTGGAATGCGGACTGTGCTTTTAAGGCCCTCCTAGCCAAGTTGCCCTTTAAGGGCAAGCTTTTGTTTGGGGAAGATCTGGACAAGCTCGTCAAGGACCTCAGTGAGGTTAAGCCTCAGTGACTGCTGGAAGACAAGACTAGAGCTTCTCGCCATCTCCAGGCTGCCTCTGCTCCCTTTCCTTCTTACAGATTGTGTATTTGGGACATGCGCCGCTTCCGGCAGGGTCGCTGCAATACTTACTCTGTTAAGGCAGGGTCCCGGCCCCAGTCCTTTCAGGGAGCCCGACGCAAGGACAGTTTCTCCACCAGCAAGTTCGCTGGCTCTGCCAGATCCCCTCGCTGACTGGCTCAGGGTCCATTCCGGGGAGCCTCCTGTAGGCGGACGGCCTGCAGTTTTACTCCAGCGAGTGGACCCAAATCATGTCAGACAGGTGGGTGCTCGAGGTCATTACCCACAGGTATGCCCTCGAACTTGACGGACCTGTTCCGGCTGCCTTTCTGATCTCCTCTTGCTGGACGCTGGGCAAACGATTGGCTGGCTGTCCAGCAGACTCTGCAATGCCTCCTTCAGCTCCAGGCAATCTGCTCACTTGGGGCATTATTTAATGTACTTTGTGGTACCCAAGAAGGATGACTCCTACCGACCTATTCTGGACCTGAAGGGGGTCAACAGATGTCTGCATGTGTCGCATTTTCTGATGGAGACGTTGTGGTCGGTCATCCAGGCAGTCAGACCTGGTGAATTCCTGGCGTTTTTCTACCTAGCCGAGGCCAACTTTCACATCCCCATACGCCCAGCTCACCAACAGTACCTCTGCCTTGTGGTGCTGGGCCATCATCATCAGTTCAGGGCTCTGCCCTTTGGCCTGGCCACAGCACCCCGCACCTTGTGATAAGGAAGCTTGTCATAGCTCAGGTAGGAGCTATAGAAAAGATGATGTGACTCTGAACAAGCAACCTGTCAGTTCTGGTAGAAGTAAGAAAACAGAGTTTTCACATAAAAGACTACCAGTCCCAGAATGCACCAGGTTTCCAGCAGCCATGAGGGAGGCTGAAGTGAGAAAACGTGTGTGCAATCAAGAGAGCTATGAGGTAATCCCTAAGCACTCATCTCAAAGGGCAGGGCCTGATTCAACACAGCTGCGCTGTGTTAGGGAGGAGCACACATTAGAACAGAATAAGAATAGAGCTTATTTTACAGACAACAGCTTCAGCAACAGCTTCAGGGGGAGCGACAGCAACGGCTACAAGCTCCAGCCCAGCTTCAGGAAGAGATACGGCTACAAGCACCAACATCACTTGGAGAAACAGAAGCCAAGCCAAGCGGATAGAGAGAGAAGGAAACTCTCTGGAAGGAAGAGAAGAAAGGCCATTGGAAGGTCTGGGAGAATCCAAGGCAGTGCCTATACTGGGAGGTATTCCAAATGCCAGCAGAGTCCATTGGACTGGAGTCAGCCAGAGGAATGGAATGGCAAAGATAGGAATCACCAGTGGCTACCTGGAAGAGAGAAGACTGCACGTGGAAGGGACTTTCAGACCTATGCCAGAAGGTATGTGAGGAAGGATCCAGTGTCCAGGGATCAAGATTGGAAGGCTGGACATCAGAACTGGATTACATACTGGCCAGGCTATACAGAGAGGAATTATGATAGCAGGAGAGGCTCAGGTATGAACACTAATCCAGACCCTATCTATAATAGTGAATGGCAGCAAGGGAATAAGCATTCTCATGATAGTGCCTTATGGAAAGACTCGTCTGTGCCAATGTATGATAGTGACCCTATGCTGATTGATGAAGGGGGAGATACAGCAGATGAAGTTATTAATTACATGGACTGTTCTCTATCTAAATGCTATTGCTAGCTTTCTGTGAGCAAACACATCAGCCATCACAAAGAAACCTAACTTTGTTCTTTATTTCCACTGCAAACAGCTCTTAAAGCAGGATTTGGGTTCACACAGTAGCAGCCAGCCAGCTAAAGGCTTTCAGCTGGTCAATTGATAGTAATTAAAGCTGCACCTGATTGTGTGTGTGAGCAAGGGAGAATCACTGCTGGGATCTGCGTGGAAAATAAGCAGAAGTTAACCTAACAAGCAAAGTTTATTCATTTCTTTGTGCCTTTTTATTTGGTAATTATTTGCTAAGAAAACATTAGCTAATTGCCTGACAAGCTGAAGGTTGTTTTCTGATTTGCTTTGTGACTTTGTTATCCATTTAAACACTGCAAGCAAGTAACCTCATTTATATTGCTAACAAGCATACTTGTGCTGGGTGAATTAAACCCCATCAATAAAAGAAGTATTTTATTGGCTTTAACCACTGGTTTCACAACTCAATTATTGTCTTCAGCTGTGTTTGGAGTGAAAGAACTACATTACCCACAATACCTTGCAAGAATCATATGAATATATGCATCGTCAAGATTGTGTAAGTTCTCACCCTAGGCAGCCGTCTGACAACCTTCACCAAGGTTATGGTAGTAGCGGCGGCTGCCCTCTGGTGCAGGGGTGGCCAGGTTCACCCCTTCCTGGATAACTGGCTTATTCGGGCAAAGTCTCGTCAGGAAGCGACCGAGGCGGTACAGCACGTGGTATCCTTTTTGCTTGCCTCAGATAGATAATGAATCAGGACAAGAGCTGCTTGCGGCCTTCCTAGTCACTGGAGTTTCTTGGGGCCCGCTTCGATTCTCGAGTGGGTCGGGTCTTCCTTTTCTGGGTTAGATGCGAGAAGCTAGTCACACAGCTCAGAAGATTTCTTCAGTTTTGGGCACCCTTGACTTGAGACTACCTGCAGATCTTCGGGACCATGGCATCCACTTTAGATGTGGTTCCTTGGGCTCGGGGACATATGTGTCTGCTTCAGCGGGTCCTCTTGTCCCGCTGATCTCCCAGCTCCCAGGATTATCAGCTCAGTCTTCCTCTACCATTGTCAGTTTTTCCGCAGTCTCCAGTGGTGACTATATCATATCGCAACCTTTTACAAGGAATTCCGCTGGAGACTCTGCTGTGGGTTCCAGTTACCACCGATGCCAGTCTCACAGGCTGGGGAGCTCATTCTCTGTGCCGAACGGCACAGGGCTCTTGGTCAGCTTGGGAAGCCAACTGGCCAATCAGTCGTCTCGAGGCTCAGGCGGTTTGCATGGCGCTACTAGCTTTCTGGCCCATGCTCCTCAGGAAGGCGGTCCGTCTACATTCAGACAGTGCGACCATGGTGGCCTACTTCAGTCCGCAAGGGGGCACAAAATGTCTAGGAATGACACGAGAGATGGCCCCTTCTGTTCCCTTGGGCAGAGGAACATCTTCAGGCCCTCTTCACACAGCACATTGCGGAGGTGAAGAATGTCCGCACAGACTTTCTCAGTCGACATCTTCTGGACCACAGCGAATGGGAGCGCTCTCCGAAGGCCTTCCAGAAGATTGTGACTCGTTGGGGTCGTCCAGCGATAGATCTCATGGCCACAGCCTCCAACTGCAAGGCACCGCTATTCTTCAGCCGTCGCAGGGAACTGGGGTCTCAGGGCCCCAATGCCCTTGTTCAACCCTGGTCTGTGGATCAGCTACCCTACATGTTTCCCCCATGGCTTCTGATAGGCAGAATGCTCAAACGCATTGAATTACACCGCAGGCGCATCATCCTGATAGCGCCCGACTGGCCATGGCATCCGTGGTATGCCGACCTAATTCACCTCTCAATAGCCATGTCACTATCACTCGGCACCCGTAGGGGTTTCCTGCGGCAGGGGCCGATTATCATGGACGACCCAACTCCGTACTCTTATAGCTTGGCTTTTGAGCGGAGACACTTAGCATAGTCACTCTCCTGAAGGCACGTCGCCCTTCTACTTCTTGGGCCTATGCTAGAGTCTGGAGGCACTTCACCACTTGGTGCTCTAGCAGGACATTGTCTCCTTGGAAAGCGAAGGTTCTGGACATTCTGGCTTTTCTTCAGGATGGGTTTGATCAGGGTATAGCCTTGAATTCCCTGAGGGTTCAAATAGCGGCGCTCACTTGCTTCCGAGGCCGGTCCCTGGCTTCTCATCCTGATCTGGTTTGCTTTTTGAATGGTGTATACACTATACATCCGCCTTCCGTCCGGTAGTCCCATCCTGGGACCTTCCCTTGGACTTTAGGGCTCTTTCCAGGCCTCCCTTCGCACCCATCCGCCAGGCATCCCTTAAGGATTTGACTCTTAAGACCGTTCTTCTGGTGGCAGTCACCTGAGCTTCAGGCGCTTTACTGCCGGGACCCATTTCTGACCGCCTCTCTGGAAGGCGTGACTATTTGTCCAGTTCCGTCCCTCTTGCTGAAGGTCTTGTCTGCATTCCATGTGAACCAGTCGCTGACCCTGCCCTCCTTCCCGAAAGGGCAACAGGCCAGTGACTCTCTTGTACTTCATTCGCTTGCTGTCGGAAGGACGTTGCGGTGTTGCCTCAAGGTTACCAACTCTTTTCGCCTCTCCGATCACCTCTTTGTGTTGTTTGGAGGGTGCCGCAAGGGGGAGGTGGCTTCTAAGTCCACCATCTCTCGGTGGATCAAGCAAGCCATTGAGGCTGCATACATCAGAACAAGCTTGTGCCCAGCAGGCTCAAGACTCATTCAAGTAGAGCTCAAGCTGCGACTTGGGCAGAGAGGGCGTGGGTTACCCCGCTAGATATTTGCAGGGCTGCCACCTGTTCTTCCCTCTCTACCTTTGTCCATCTGGACCACCACGCTTGGGAAGCAGCTTGGTTTGGAGCCAGCGTTTTGCCTGCCGCTATATCTTCCTGCCCAGAGGGTACTTAGTTTTGGTACTCCCCACTTGTCTGGACTGAAAAAGGCAGCCTGGCCCTGCACAGTGCATCTTGGGATGTACCAAGCTATATATGGCAATACCAGGAAGTTACCAGGAGGGGGGTGGGGGGATCGGGGCCACTGGGCCATCAGGGATTTGGTTTCTGTTGGGCGTACTGGCTCCCGACAGTATTTTAACAGTTTTGGGAGCTTTCCCCAAAGCCTAGATCATCTGAGGGGAAGTTTGACATTCTCCTCAGATGATCCATGCATCGGGGAAAGCTCCTGATGCTGTCAAAATACTGGTGGGAGTTATGCGTTAACTATTTAAACCTCCTCAAGCCCAGGTGTAGAGATACTGGCGCTAAGGCTGGTTATGAAATCCTCTGTGTTTCTCTGCATCGGGTGTCAACAGTACTAGCATGCCATTTTATTATGGCTAGCTTATTTGCCTATAATTTAGATACTCTTGGCGTTAATTGTGTGCTAGTTTTTCCTTTGCTGTTTACATGCATGTCGGTCTCTCTTCTGCATTTGGCTGTGGCAGTAATTGTGCCTAAAAGAGGCATTCCTTATCGTCCCTCCAGTCCAGTCCCGCACCTCTGGGTAGTGCACCTCCTCTCGCAGCATGGAGACTGGGCATGTCAGAAGTCTGAGGTCACTAGCCTATACACGACTGGCACCTCCCATCAGCTTCCAGTGTGCTCAGTCTCCCTGCAGCTGGAGGTGGTGAGCCTAGGTGCTGGGCTCACTGAGAGACAAATAAGGAGCATGTCCATTAGAGTAGCTTGATTCTTTGTTGAAACGGGCATTTGAGGTCAATGCGCTATCCTTGTAAGCATCTATCTTTGGAGCTTGAGTGGCTAGGGCCTGCCTTCGTTGGTATCAGCGCCTGCAGTGGCTGGTTGGTCAGGCACAGGATCAGGTGGCCGATGTTACCAGATTAGAATTGGGTGTGGCTTACTTAGCTGATTTACAGTATGATCTCATTAGGGCATTGGCCAATAGCATGGTGTCTCTGGTATCGGCCTGGCGTTATCTTTGGCTTCGGAACTGGGTGGCAGATAGTTCCTCCAAGTCTCGGCTCAGCAAGCTGCCATTTAAAGGAAAACTGCTGTTTGGAGAAGATCTCAACAAGGATTTGGGGGAATCCAGAGGGGACCGCCTGCCTGATGACAAGCCAAAGCCCAGGTGTGCATCGCCATCGATGAGAGGTCAGACGTGGGATTTCAGGCGTTTTCGTACTTCATTTTTGGGAGCTTTCCAAAGAGGGCGCTTTCCCTCTCGAGGGCAAGGATTCTGGGGATTTCGAGGGGTGGGCAGAGAGGGTTTGCTAGTCCCTCGTCCTCAGGATTTCATAAGACCCAGTGAAGTCAGGGGAGTCCAGGCAGTGGAACATCCCGTGGGGGGTTGGCTTTGAGATTTTCTTCCAACCTGGGCTCAGATAACGTCTGACTGTTGGGTGCTGGAGGTCATTCGTGAGGATTATGCCCTTGAGTTCGTCAAACCTCTGGCCAAATTGTTAGTTCTTTTGCCCTGCAGGACTTGTTCAAAGGCCATAGCGGTGGAGGAGACGTTGTCTCGTTTGCTCCAGTTGGGAGCAGTGATTCCCGTGCCTCCAGACCAATGTGGCTGTGGTTGATACTCGATTTATTTTGTGGTTCCCAAAAAGGACGGGTCCTTCCGTCCAATTCTAGATCTGAAAGGGGTAAACCATTGTCTACGGGAGTCTCATTTTTGAATGGAAACCTTGCGTTCGGTGATCGTTGTGGTGAGAAAGGGAGAGTTCTTGACGTCTCTCGATCTCACCGAGGCGTATTTACATATTCCGATCAAGCAGGAGCATCAACGTTTTCTACGGTTTGCAGTACCTCGGGGACATTTTCAGTTACAAACTTTGCCTTTCGGCCTGGCAACAGCTCTGTGTACTTTCACCAAAGTGATGGTGGTGGTGGCTGCGGCGCTGCGCAGAGAGGGGGTGTTGGTACACCCCTCTCTGGATGATTGGTTGATTCGAGCAAAGTCCTGGAGCGAAAGTGTACAAGCTACAGCCAGAGTGGTTCAGCTGTTAGGGAGCCTCGGCTGGGTGGTCAACAGGGCCAAAAGCCGTTTGGTTCCGTCTCAGGTTCTGGAATATTTGAGAGTTCGCTTTGACACCCAGCGGGGGGTCGGTGTTTCTGCCGGATCAAAGGACTCAAGGTCTTCGTTTCTTGATAAGCACATTCTTGAAGAGTCCAGCTCCAATGGCCTGGCAGTATCTCTGAGTGATGGGTACGATGGCAGCGACTCTAGAAGTAGTTCCATGGGCTTGAGCGCACATGATTCCTTTGCAGAGCTCCTTGCTGCCCCACTGGTCTCATCAGGAGGATGCTCTGTCCAAACAGCTTCCTTGTCCGAAAGCAGTCAGGCAGTCGTTTCAGTGGTGGTTGCTCCCGGAGAAACTCTCGACGGACATGCCTCTAGAACAGCCACAGTGGTTTCCAGACATAACGGATACCAGACTAGCAGGTTGGGGAGCCCATTGCAAGGGACTCTTTGCGCAAGGAGTCTGGAATGCATTGGAAGTCCAGTGATCGATCAATCGGCTGGAGTTCAGAGCAGTGGCTCTAGCACTCCACGCCTTCGAGTCCAATCTTCGGGGTCGAGCAGTGCAAGTTCTGTCTGACAATGCCTCCACAGTGGCCTATCTCAACAAGCAAGGGGGTACAGGCAGCGCAGCTCTAGTAGAGGAAACGTCAGCAATGTTCAGCTGGGCGGAGAGTCGGCTTCAGGCACTGTCAGCGGCCCACATTGCCAGAGTGGACAATGTGATAGTGGATTATCTCAGTCAGGTTTGCATGGATCCCGGAGAATGGGAGTTTCACGCGCATGTCTTTGCGCAGATAGTACACAAATGGGGTACACCCATAATGGATCTGATGGCCACTTTCAGCTCAGCCAAGGTAGGGTGCTTCTTCAGCCGAAGGAGAGAGAGAATGTCCGAGGGCCTGAATGCCTTGTTGCAGCCATGGCCGGCAGAGGGTCTCCTATATGTCTTTCCGCCTTGGGTGCTCATAGGTCAAGTGATTCAATGCATAGAGGCTTATCGGGGGCAGGTAATTTTTTTCGCCCCGGATTGGCCTCGGCGTCCATGGTACGCCGACCTGGTGCGTCTCCTCAACGGGTCGCTGTGGCATTTTCCCTTCAGGGAGGATCTCCTGCAACAGGGTCCTCTGCGGATGCCGCAAGTAGATCGGTTCTTGCTTACGGCTTGGCCCTTCAAAGGGCAAGATTAAAGAAAAAGGGTTACTCTCAGGCAGTGATCTCTACCTTGCTTTTCACCAGAAATCGTTCAACCTGTGTTGAGGAGAGCTGTGCAGATGAAATGGAATGGCAAGAAAATGAGCCCTGTTCCTTTAAATCTGGAGAGAAAGGCAGTTCCCATAGAAACCACAAGCCTCCAAGGCAGAGTATTCCGAGTGCTAAGCTCCGCCCACATAGTGATGTCAGGGCTAGGTTGAGCACTGATGAGTTGCACATGGGCTGGAAGAAAGGCGTGGTGCCTGGAAACCAGCAGTTAAAAAGTTGTTCAGTCTTAGAACAAAGGGAAGGGAGGAAGGAAAGAGAGGAAGAAGCACAGCAGAGAGGAACACAGCCCCAGCAAGCCAAGCAGGCAGTGTTTGGAGTCCTTCAAGTTCCAGAAACAGTTCAAGTAAGAAGAGCTGATTCTAAAGGGGACAAGCTTGGTGGCAGAGACTTGCTGAGTGTGGAGGATTCTCGGGCAAGAATAAAGGAGAGTGTCTGGACCCCAGTGCAGGACACGTTTGCCAAGACAAAGAGGTGTTTCCAAATGGGGAAGTAGTCCAGGACAGCATTTAAACCCTGAAGGTAAAGAGATTGCCTTTTCTTTATTTCCTAACCAAAGCCATACTGAAGGCATTGTTCAGGAGTTAAGAGACAGTGCTAAACGCTGTATGCCCCTGAATTCTGGAAAGCAAAGCTTTAGTAAACCCATAGCTTGTGCCAGTGACTGCCAAACCTCCACTCTAACAGAGCTTGCTAAATGCTTAAAAGAGAGAGAAACTCCATTGCAAGACCCTGGGATTGGAAACCACAGGGAACAGCTGTTACGTTTGCAAGAGCTGATAAGGCAGGAGAATAGCCAGACAGCTGATACTCAGGATAGAAGCTGTGATTCAGGAGATGAAATGGATGTAGACCCGCTGGAGGAACCTAACAGGTCAGATGTGGAAGATATGCAATGTTCTCTATGTCTTGCTAAGAGCAGGAATAATTGCTGAGTATTTGTCTAGTTAAAAGACTGTATCATAAAAGACATTGAAAGAGTTGTGCTGTGCAAGGGCTTGAAGAAAGGAAGCTGTTATTGAAAGTGATTGACAAAGAAGTTAATCTGGAACACAGATTAAGCTTCAGAAGCCTGTTCCTCTCAGGAAGTGAAATTTTGATGTTTTAAAGGAAGTCCTGTAATTCTTTCTGTTCAACTGGTTTCACATTTTTGGTTTTGCCGTTTTGGAGAATTATCCACTTTAAGTTGAGGTTCATTTTGAGTTCATTGTGGAGGGGAAACCCTGAAATAAAATTCTCTGTTTTCGCCTATTCACCGTGTGGTCACACTCCTTGCTTCATAAACTACATTACCCAGCAGCCTTCCTTGGCGGCCATCTTGAATAAGTAATTGTAGGGAGCAAGACAGGCGAGTTCACCTGCTCCCAGGCTACCGCCTGGACGGGTGACCTACGACAAACCTCGCTGGCGTATATTCGCGTCTGGTGTGTTTTTGAAGATTGGTGCGCGGCGCGACGAGTGCAGCCTTCCGTGTCATCAGTGCCGGAGATTTTGAATTTTCTACAGGATGGTTTTGACAAGGGTCTAGCGGCAAGCTCCTTGAGAGTACAGTTGGCAGCTATCTCTTGTTATCGCGGAAAGGTGCAGGGTGTCGGTTTGGGCGTTCATCTAGATGTCCTGAGGTTTTTGAGAGCGGTGTCTCGGTTGTGGCTGCCCAGAAGAGTGGTTCTTCCAGCTTGGGATCTTAACTTGGTTCTTAATGCAATGACAAAAGAGCCCTTCGATCCCTTTCGTCAGGCTTCCTTGAAGTATTTGACCTTGAAAGTGGTCTTTTTGGTAGCGATCTGTTCAGCGCGCCATATCTCTGAGTTACAGGCATTGTCTTGTCGGGAGCCTTTTCTTACTTTCGTTAAGGATAAGGTAGTGTTGCAGCCCATTCCGTCGTTTCTACCAAAGGTAGTATCACCGTTTTATGTGAACCAGTTGGTTTCTTTACCAGTGCTAAGGCCTTCAAAGGATTGTTCTTCGGAACGTGGTCTACTTTTTGCTGGATTTGAAGAGGATTATTTGTATTTATCTTAAAAAGGTCGGAGGCTTTTCGTAAGACTGATCGGTTGTTTATGCTGTTCGGAGGACCACGAAAGGGAGAAGCAGCGGCCAAGGCTTCTATTTCTAGATGGATCCGTGAGGCGATTTCCTCGGCTGATTTATTGCAGGGTCATCAGGCACTCTTAGGCTTGCGAGCTCATTCTACCAGAGCTCGGGCAACTTCGTGGGCGGAGTATACCTCAGTTCCTCCAGTAGAAATTTGCAAAGCGGCTACATGGTCTTCTTTGCATACTTTCAATAAGCATTATTGTCTGAATATTCAGGCGGCGGGAGATGCCTGTTTCAGATCAGCAGTGTTGCGAGCTGGTCTGGCGGGTCCCTCCTGTTGATTTACTGCTCTGTTACATCCCAGAGGTGCGGGACTGGACTGGAGGGACGATAAGGAAAGAGAAATTAGACTTACCTGCTAATTATAGTTCCTTGAGGAACTCCAGTCCAGTCCCGAATCCCACCCGGGGTTTGTTCAGTACAGACAAGTAACGTAGAACTTCTACGGTTGCATCAGTGTAAGCGATGGAAAGAGAACTCACGAGGCTATGCGTATCGGGCTAGTTGTGTTCACTAGCTTACTTGATTTCTTTCTTCTCTTTTTCTCATTTTCTCAACCCTTGGGGGCATTAAGAGAAAGAGATTCCTCGCGGTTTGAGGATGGACCTTAAAGTTGATAGTTATATTTAACTGTTAGTATCATTGTTTGATTATTATTAGCTACTTATTTGTTGCTCCGCTTAGTCTGCTTTGTCAGTAGGTCACTGGAAGCTGATGGGAGGTGCCAGCGGTGTATAGACTAGTGACCTCAGACTTCTGACATGCCCAGTCTCCATGATGCGAGAGAAGGTGCACTACCCAGAGGTGCGGGACTGGACTGGAGTTCCTCAAGGAACTATGATTAGCAGATAAGTCTAATTTCTCTTTATCTGTGCTTAAAGGCCACGCTAGTTTTCTGCATCAGCGTGTTAGTCTCCAAATTGGCCTTAATTTATACAAGGCCATACGTACTACCTTCAACAAATTCCCTTTCATGGACAGTTGACCATTCACCATAATCCCCCAGTTTCGTTAGTTCTTGTTTAACTCCATATCCTTCCTCCTCCAACAGGAATGCCAATCCTGACTTATGAACCTAATTGTAAGCCTAACACCAGTGTCTTGCTTTTATCTAAATTTAACATGAAGCTATTTTTTTCCCAGAACCATTCTTGTAGGCTTCACATCTGTTTCGCTATTTTTGACACCATTATGGCATCCATTCCTACTTCATTCTTAAAATTGGGAATAAAGATTTGTCATTGTACAATCTAAACATAGCATCCACCTGAAGTAGGAAACAAGTCCCAGAAAGTTATTGAATTTTAATGATAAGGTTTCTGTTTATCTGTGGGCGTGTCACAGGAAATGATGCTATCAATTGAACTTATTTATTGTCCGCAATCCATAAGAAAAGATCTTTATCTTTATTCAGTTATTTGATACACCGCTTTTATGTGCCGACTTAGGCAGTATACAATATAAACAAAATGACTGTGTAACAATAGAAAGAAAGAAACGCCAATATCTGATAGCACTGCGGGTCAGTGAAAACCAACCGAACACCTGTCCTCTACAACACATCTCTTTTCATTTGGCATAACAATAAATTGTTAGCATACTATGTCAAATGCCACAGAAATATTAGAGCAAATGTATCGTTCCCATCCATACCCTTCAAAATGGAATCTGAGGGACAACAGCACAACCTCCATGCTGCCCCAGCCATGAATCCTTTGAAACCCCTGTTCTTAATTATAGTACTCGGCATGTAACAGGATACCCTGATCAAATTAACATACTCTGTGCCTTTTATGACTTTCAGGATATATTTATTTAATCTGTCCTTTCATATTTGTAGCAACACCTGCATTTGACATGTCATTTATGTCAACCATGTTCATTATGTTAATTGTAAACTGTTCATTGTGTTACTTGTAAACCGCCTTTGATCTTGGGAAAAAGCGGTATAGAAGAAAAGCATAAATAAATAAATAAAATAAATCTAGTTGTGACTGGTAGGATGCATGTATATGTAGACTCTCTGCTTTCCGTCAGAATGCATGTAGAAGACTATGTAACTGATGAAAGAATTGTAATATTTTTGGAAGGCTATGACAACTGTGTACTTTTTAGATAACAGAACTTTTGTTTTTCCTTCAGCTTTTCTGAGGAATGCGAAAAGTGGGATAAGCTATTACTAAGCTATCAGAATGCAGTCCAGGAAATGTCCAGGTGAGGTGAAAAAAAAACAAAAACAAAAAAAATACCAGAATTGTTCATAAGGTTCTTGTTTGTGTAGCAAAAATCTGGTCCATCCCTCAGAAACTGTCCCACATTCATTTCCTTTCAAAAACATTAAGGTCCTTGCTTCAAAAAATATGTAGCATTTCCATGTGGCTTTGGCATTACCCTAACTTCATGCATGCACTTTTCCAAGAGTGGGACAGTGAGACTTTGAATCATAGGATGGTCAGTGTGTATTTGGTTCCCGTGATAATAAGTAGTTCTAGTTGGTAAATATACACAGCTAAATGTAATATCCTCTGCTGTAAACAGGCAATGCAGATCAGAAAACTGGTGGCAACTTTAATAAAGGGGGAAGCGCAGTTCTGGTACTTTTAAATACTAGCAACCTCCCCCTCCCCCCCCCAGGTTTAATTTAGTTCAGAAGCATGTTGAGCCATAAGTGGCGACTAATTAAAATTAAATTAGTTTAACTTACTACTTCAGACCCAGGGAATTATGGGGTGCACAAACGTCAGGATGCAGGAAGGCAGGATCAAGCAAGGGCCAGAATCGGAGCTAGCCCAGCCATTAGGAAAGATTAGGTGGTGGCCTAGGGCATCAGCTACTGAGGGGCAGCAAAGAGCAGCAGTGGTCGAAGCAAAACAGTAGTTCCTGACAGCCACATACACTCAGAGAGCCATCAACACATTGGTATTTTACTTAGGAATGTGGGTACACACGTGCATACAATGCATCGTTAAAAGGGGGGAGCTGAAGATTAACTGTTGTTATGCTACTGTACTAGGTATATAATGTTCTTATGTATAGAATGTTAATCCTTAACTGTTACCATGCTACAGTCGAATAATGTAAACCAGTACACTGTTACGCTGTAAACTGCTTTGACTAGAGGATAAGGCGGATAAAAAACAGTTAAGAAAAAATAGGGCACCTGAGACTCTTGCTGTGGCCCTGGCAAGAATACTTTTGGACCAGCAGAGAATAGATTCATGTGCAGTCCTTATATATTAAAACCAATTGGGGCGTATTTCCTGTTGCACCAGTAAGGTGTTTCCAGGGCAGATCTAATCCCAGGCAACTATAGGGTAAGTCTTATTTTGAATCAGTGAGGCTCCATGGCAGTAATATAAGTGTTGCTGTATGTAAAGATCCCTGTGTTACTCTTAACTCATTTTTTTAAATTTTATATTTATTCATTTTAAACTTTTCACTTCACAACAAAGTGAGATCAGGAAAAAAAGCAAAAATGCATCCAAGGAACAAATCACAAAATGGTTCTCCAAGCACATTCTAAGGTGGTCACTCCATTTCATGTAAATGAAGAAATAGTTTTTCCCAGGGAATTTTTTGAGGATGTATGTGGTGGTATGGAGTTCTGGCACCTTTTTTATTGCCTGGTAAAATTGATTCATGATCCTCATGTATGAATGAGAGCCTTGCATACGAGTACCGGCACCTTCTTTTTTGTGTTTTTTCTAGAAAGAATGCACTGGTTCTTCCCACATTCTATCCAAAACCATATTCAAATTCATGCAAGAAAGTCCTTCATTTAGCCTAGATTGTAAACAGGCTCTCGCAGGCTGGTGACTGCAGCTCTGCTGACCTACCTTTTGGCACTGGCAATTCGGCAACATATAAACTACAGCAGTTGCAGAAAAATTGCTTCATAAGATTGTTGCTAATAATGTAACACTTCTACAGCAAGAGCCTTCAAAGCACTTCACTAGAGATACTCACTATAGCTAATTTCTTGTTTTTAAGACAATTGGAGAGAGTCAAACTTAATGACACCCAAATGGAATCCACAACAAAGCTTGGGACATCCCAGGATGAAGTTATCTGCAGCAAACCCAACTATCAAGGCATATTAACTGAACAGAGTCATACATTTGGTTGCATGGAGCTTGTGGTAAGTTAATAGAGTGTGATGAAAACATCAGAATTAAAGATAGAATCATTTAATTCTGCATCTTTAAAACAAGATGACAGGACATTTATAAAGTATGTAAGTGAAAGCAGCCATAATAGATATGGGAGGTGCCCCAAGGTGCAGAGAGCAGATAAGCAAAGGTTGTGCACTAAAATCACAGTATATTGCACACCCCAAAACTGAAAGACGAGAATATCTAATATTAAAGTGTAAATATTCAAAAATCATTAAATTGAAGCTAGTACTATCAAAGACAATAGACAAACACTCCAGCAGAGTTATGAACAACCATTATGCATGTGATACTGTATATACGGGTCTATTTTACGTTCAACAGAAGAAGTTCCATGTAATATACTATCTATTATCTGTATAAAGTTAGAAATCTCTGTTCCATGTAATGTATACAGTAGTATACAAAACTGTTAACTTGTTCCATGTAAACCGCCCCTGATCTCTGGAAGGGGCGGTATAGAAGAAATAAATAAATAAATAAAATAAGAAGTAGCAAGCCATTTCAACTTTGGGGAACTGTTGCATAAAGAAAACATAGACTAGTTTTCTGAGCTGTAAACAGGGGTAACATACAAATTTATTGTAGTCGGGTGGAAGATAAAGAACTTCTGCTATGCAGGCAAGCAAATAATTTATTTCACAGTATGAATTGTGGGGATTATTTTTCAGCATCAGGGTCCTGTAACAGATTTTAGGAGAGAAATGAGTAAGCACATTGGGATGTCAATAAATCAATATTTCTTTCAACCCTAAAATAAGGTTGACATATTGGATTATTGCTAGAATTATATCATGTAGTTCCTTATCGGTGCTCCAGTTTAGTCCTCCACCTCTGGGTTGTGCACCTCCTCCTGAAGCTTGGAGACTGGCATGTCACAAAAAAGTGACATCACTGGATATAGCCTGCTGCTCTCTCCCATCATCCCCCCAGTGTGTCCAGTCTCCATGCAGCAGGAGGACGTAGTGAGCCTAAGGGGTATGTTTACTAAAAACCGCCAATGTGCGCAGCCGCACATTAGCGCACTAAAAGCGGATTTAAGAGCGCTTAAGCGCCCCGCACCCTTGCGCGTCACACTAACGGGTGCCGCACAAGTACGGGCCCGCAAATGTCCGATAGAGGCGTGGAAAGGCTAACGGAGGGCGGAGGAAGGCCCCGGAGGGGCGGAGAGAAGGGGTTAATGGGAAGGGGAGGGGAGAGGCGCCCCGCACATTATCGGGGCTGAATTTCCAAGGAAAAATAGCGCGAGTGAATCACTCGCGGTAGAATGCATTTAAAGGGAAGAGAAACCATTTCCGTCAGCAATGTACAGCAAAACCGGGGAAACCTGCAAAACGTGAGCAGTGTGATACATATGCACAGCCCAAAAGTGGAATTAAAAATAGAAAAGGACCACAACAAAAATATTAAAAATAGGAATTCAGCTGGGGAACAGTTATAGTAATGGGCAAAACTAAAAAACACACCCAGGAAAGCTCCAGCAAAAAGAAATGATTTTTGGAAATGTGTACGGAGCGGAGACTCTTCCAAAAAACATTTCCTTTTTGTTGGAGCTTTCCTGGGAGTGTTTTCTATGGTTGCCCATTAATATCACTGTTGCCCAGCGTGGTGATATTGTGTCCCCCATTTTCCGTGGTCATTTCCGGGGTTTATGTGCACGTTTGTCACCAGACAGGGTGCATGTGCCCACAGTAAAAATGCGTAGAGCAGGGTTTGCGACTCCATCCTGCCAGGTTTACTACCTCCAGGGGCTGCACTGTCTCTGTGGGCAGAGTGTGGTGCAGCGGACAGAGCCAGTACCTCTAGGACCAGAGGGTCAGAGGTTCAAATCCCAGCTGGGGCACTTGCCAGCCCAGTCCCCATATTTTACCCACCACTAAACAAAGATAGCGCAGACACCCCTGTATTGCAGGGAACATAAGCATGGGGAAAACACCCATATTTTACCCAACACCGCACACACACCACAACAATAGGCATTACCTACAGCCAAGTCCCCCAAATGCAGTCCCGTACTGCCACATTGCAATCAGGTCATCTGCTTTTTCTGAGAGAAGCTCATGCCAGCATGTTGGCGGACGAGTAGATGTGGTGCAGGGGGCAGTGGCTGCTAGCCACAGAAGACAGAGGCCTAGCCATGTGCAGGCTGGCACAGTCCACTGCAACAGACAGGCCCTGCCGGATCCACAGTCATGGATGTTCCAGGGAATCCAGCCAATCTGTGGCTACATGGTGGTGCAGTGCACACAGACAGTGCATGCAAGAACAGAAGATCACAGGTTCAAAGCCCAGCTGGGGCTACCGCCAATCCTGCCCACATATTTTTCCCACAACTAAACAGTGATAGTAAGGACACACCTTTCGTGGCGAGGATATATGCAATGATACTACGTCTATCTTTTACCCCACTGAGCACAGACACCATGAACAGGGGCAGTACCTAGAGCAGAATCTCCCAAATGCAGTCCTGGTGGGCCACACACCAGTCAGGGTCCATGCTGCCACTCATACAAATGCCTGTGCTGTATATCTATGCACCACCCCCATGGCATGTAGATGTAGCTCATGCATATTCATGAGGGACAGCAGGAAAACCCGAACAGTGTGATGCAAACCTGGACTGGAGTTGGGAATCTCTGCCGTAAAGCAGCAGCCAACAGGGCCAGACACACCCACACCCACAGGCCCCATTGGCCAATGTCTCCTGGAGAGGCAGAACATTGGACATTGCGTGCATCTCCCAATACTAGCACCTGCATACCTTAGCAATGTCACCCTACACCTGAGGTATACGGTACACAGCTCTGAGACGTTTGCTAGGAGTACTGGCAGATAGCTATCCATACGTTACGCACATACTGCTTGTTGACCCCATCCGAACAATCTGTTAGGTGTTTGCGGTGCGTGCTCCAGGCCTGGCCTCTGACGGTGTTTACCACCCTGGGGAGTGACCCCCAGCAGTACTGCGTACCATATCCATGCCTTGCCGTGCCCAGGACCGGTTTGGTGGGCAAGGCTAATTACCACCTCAATAGTAGCACCATGATGGCATAGGTGTGGAAGTGTGTGTCTGTCTATACAGTGTGTGTTGGCTGCAAGCCCCTTCCACAGCCCACACTGCCAACACTGTTGCCAGTACTGGCCTGCCAATGTGCATAATGAGTAGCAAGGGACCATGGGTATAGCTCAGACAGGGTGGGCTGACCAGGATGCAGCTGCACAGGGCATAGGGCACTGGCAGGGACATGGTAGTGCCCGGCCACCACCTACACAGACAGAGTGACCTCTGTATGTGCTGCTGGGAGATCACTCTCACCCTGAGTGTGCAGTGACGGCAGCATGGCTAGGCACCCCCATAGTGCTGTATTGTGTTTCTATCATGTGATATATATGGGTTTCCTGTTGGGGCCTCTTCAGTGACTTATCTGCTTGTGTGTGCTGCCACCCCAGTTGTGGGTGCATGCATTTCCATCAGGACCAACCAGCAGACTGTTCACAGCTGGTATGTGTCTTGATGGAGCACCTTGCAGGGAGCAGTGGCTGATGGCTTGCTGCAGGAGAATATCAGATAGTGGTGGGGTGCATCTGTGAATATACAGGCCTAATGTCTGTCTGATATTGTATTATGGATGTGTGTGGAGCTGCTTGGACTGCCCTGTAGGGTGTCTGTTCCCCAGCAGGACCGGGGTTGGTGGTCCACTCTACTGCCATCAGTGCAGGGGGTGTAGGATGGGTATCTGTTGGTGAGAAACCCTGTTTTATCCCCCTAGGGGTCCGGGGGGGGTTCCACTAACTGACACAGACAGAGCTTTCCAAGATGTTTATGCAGCACCTATCTATCTCACAGGTTATTGCTGCTTTGGAGCTCTGGCATGGCCGCATTCAGCAATGGAAGGTGTTGTGGACTTGGTCCTGTGCGCAACATCACACACTCAGGGTGAGCACAGTTACCGCACAATGTGATGTTGTTTAGCTACTCTTTGCCGTTTGTCCACCCACTCAGGACACCCTACCAGGCCGAGGTGCTGTGTGGGTGCACATGGACACTTCCCCCTACCAGGCCGGGGAGCTTTAGGGGTGCATTTCCCATCCTGTGTGCATCTGTGGACAGCTGATTTGCATTTAATTTACTGTACATATGTTGATGCCAGCAATTAGACCCTCAGCGTACTGTACCCATAAGGTGCCTCTGCGGGTGCTTTATGGGTCGCCCTATAGGGCACTTTATGGTTGCCATCCATATAGGGTGCACTATACATTATCCTGTGTCGCAACATACATGCTGCACCATAGGGGACATTCTAGGGTGCCTTGGCAGACGGTGCACTGTAACATGTGCCTTATGGGCCGCCTTATGTTAACATGCTGTGAGAGTGCGTTTGCTAGTAGTTATCACAAAATAAAATTAAGAAGCCTCCTACAGCACTCCACAACATAAAACATACTGCCTCAGCTACCCTTTTTCACAGGGCACTGTGAGGGATTGAACCCGTGGCCCCTGCACCAGTGGTCAGTGTCTTAACCATTGGGCTGTGGCTGTGTTCCTTTGCTTTAGCATCAGCGCGCCGTCTTGTGCCGCCCAAAATTAACAGCACGACGCCTTAACGTGCACTGCGCCCTACAGCAATAATGCCCATAACAGGTCATGTTTCATCAAGCCGTGTTCATTGGGCACAGCGGGGGATCGAACCCATGTTCCCTGCATGGTTGGCCGGTGTCTTAACCATTGTGCTATGGCTCTGTCCCTGTTCTTGCACATCAGCGCGCCACTTCTGCCGTACACTATTACACTGCCGCCTCACACATCAGCACGCAGCCTTATGCCCATCAGCGCGCCGCCTCCTGCTGCCCACAATTAACAGTGTGCCGCCTTGTGCTGCCCAAAAAAAACAGTGCGCCGCCTTGTGCCGCCCAACAAGAGCAGTGTGCCGCCTTATGCCGCCCAACAAGAGCAGTGCGCCGCCTTGTGCCGCCCAAAACAAACAGTGCGCCGCCTTATGCAGTCCAAAATTACGTTGCCTCCTGAACCACTTTTACACATTCAAGGTGGTGCCTCAGCTGGCCTTTTCCGTTGCGCACAATGGGGGATTGAACCCGTGGCCCCTGCACCATTGGTTAGTGTCTTCACCGTTGTGCTACGGCTCTGTTCCTATATGTGCCCAGCAGCGCCCCACTTAGCCTTCCCACGCGCTAATGTGGGCCCCGCACATTAGCGCGACGCGCACACGTACGGTCGTTTTTTTTCCTTGTTCTGCCTGAACCGCCCACTCCTTATATGGCACACGCACACTAACGGGGACCCGCACATTTTCGGAGTTTAGTAAACATGCCCCTAAGTGCTGGGCTCACTTGAGAGCAGATAAGGAGCAGTTAGATTAGTTTCCTTTAATTTTTGGGGTGTATTGGCCCTAGTTGGTATTTGTTCTTTTGTTTTGGGAGCTGTAGCTTTTAAAAAAAAAAAAAGTCTAAGGAAGAGTGCTGCCTCTTGTGGCCTGGCCCTGCTTTCCCCTCTGCCTTCTTTGTTCCTATTCAATTTTCTGCCGGCAACGATCTCTCCCCCTTGATCAATACAGGGGAGAGCTCAGCAGCACAAAGAGCAAGCTTGGGTTCTGGCAGCACGGAGATGCCGCGATTCTGCTGCCACTCTTAAGTTTTACTGCCGGAAGTCTGCCCGTCGGCTCACCGCTCGTATGCGGTGCGGAGCCGCGTAGTTTGAAGCTCCACGGTGCCAGGAGCACGCATTTTGAATCGCCCTGTGAGTAGGGGAGAAGGAGCTGGTGTTTGGTGAAGGGGGACGGTGGCAGACGCACTGTGCAGGGCTCAGTGGTTTTTGGCACCTTTTTCTCTGCCTCTCACAGACAGCGGCGGCCATTTTCGCAGCATGCCTTTTTTCATGCAGGCAGCTGCATGCCGCCGTACTCCATTTCTTTCAGGTGCAGCCACTTCAATTCTTGAATGCTTATTTCTTTCGTTGTTTTTTTAATTTAATTTATTGTTTCATTGTCTTTTCTGTTTCTTTGGGGGTTTGTAGCCGGTTATATTGTGGTGAGTAGTTGCTTAAACAGTGTTAGTTCGCTGACTGGATCTGAGGGCAGAACTTCTTCACTTCTGTTCATGGTCAGGGGCCTTGGCTGCCTTGGCTATTTTAAAAAATAATAAGAATAATAAATAAAAAAAAATAAGAAACAGAGAGAAACAGATATTTGGAGCAGTTTTAAAAAAAGATCTAAAAGGGGTGAACCGCTGTCCTTCGGGTTCTGCATTTCAGAATGGAAACGTTACGATCTGTCATTGTGGCAGTATGCCAAGGAGAGTACTTGACATCCCTCGACGTCACGGAGGCGTATTTGCACGTTCCGATGAGAGAGGGTCATCAAATGTTTCTCCACTTTGCTCTGCTGTAGGGTCACTTTCAGTTTCAGGCATTGCCCTTCGGTCTCGCAACGGCGCCGCGAACGTTCACCAAGATCATGGTGGTGGTAGTGGCAGCGTTGCAAAAGGAAGGCATTTTGGTGCATCCCTATCTCGACGATTGGTTAATTCGGGCAAAGTCCAGAGCCGAGAGCGTGAAAGTTACAAAGTGGTGAAATTTTTGGAGAAGCTCGGCTGGGTAGTCAATGCGAGCAAAAGTCATCTTACTCCGTCCCAGAGTCTCGAGTGCCTCGGGGTACATTTCGACACTCAGAGGAGACTGGTGTTTCTGCCCGAACGGCGAGTCCAAGCCCTACAGCAAGTGGTTCGCCAGTTCAGGACTACTCTGGTGCCTTCGGCCTGGAATTATCTCCGGGTGTTGGGTATGATGGCAGCATCCGTGGAGGTGGTACCCTGGGCCAGAGCACATATGAGGCCTTTGCAGCGTTCGTTGCTTCACCGCTGGTCTCATCAAGCCGACCCGCTGAGCAGTCGGCTGACCTGCCCTCTCGGGGTTTGACGAGCGTTGTGGTGGCTACTTCCACAGTCGTTAAAGGCTGGGATGCCCCTGGAGCAGCCAGAGTGGATTCCATTGTTGACAGATGCAAGTCTCGTGGGATGGGGAGCACATTGCGAGGAGCTCTTCACACAGGGTCTGTAGTCAGCTCTGGAGAGCACTTGGTCAATCAACAGATTGGAACACAGAGCGGTAGCATTAGCGTTACAAGCATTCGAGGAGAAGGTGCGGGGTCGCGCGGGAAGGGTTCTATCGGACAACTCCACAACGGTAGCGTACATCAATTATCAAGGGGATACACGAAGTACGGCCATGGAAAGAGAAGCAGAGGAGCTCTTTGCTTGGGTCGAGCTTCGGCTGCTGGCAATTTCGGCAGCGCACATTGCCAGGAAGGACAATGTGACGGATTTTCTCAGTAGAGTCCATGTGAATGTCGGCGAATGGGAGTTGCATCCGGAGGTCTTTGCGCAAGTGGTGCGCAGGTGGGGGTCGCCGATCATGGATCTCATGGCGACCTTCCACTCAGCAAAGGCCAGTCGGATCTTCAGCAGGTGTCGAAAGGATGTCGGAAGGGATCGACGCACTGCTGCAACACTGGCCGGTGTCGGGGCTCCTCTACGTATTCCCTCCGTGGGCCCTCATAGGTCGGGTGGTACAGTGGATCGAGGCCCATCCAGGAAGAGTGTTGTTGGTGACTCCGGACTGGCCGCGGTGTCCGTGGTATGCTGACCTCATGCGCCTTCTTAATGGGGATCTGTGGAGATTGACGACTGTCAGACGGCTGCCTGGGTGAGAATCTTCAGAGTCTTGGCAAGTGCATATATCTATATGATTTGCAAGGGATTGTGGGCAATGCAGTTCATTCACACCAGACACAGCTGCTCACAATAATTAGTTGTGCTTTTGGGTAAAGCCAATAAGATATTTATTTATGGGGTTATTTCTCCCAACACAGATATGCTTGGTAGCACATAAATCAGGTTACTTGCTTTCAGTGTTAAACTTGAAAAAAACAAAATCAGGAAAACAACATTTTAACTTATCAGGCAATCAAAGCAAAAGAAATAAGACCTGGTTGGCAACAAACCGGTCTTTTCTGTAGGCTTTAGCTAATATTCTCTTAGCAATATATCAAACAACAAACAAAAGCCACAAAGAAAGGAAAAACTGTTCTTCTCAGGTTAACTTCTTGTGTCTTCCCACATAGATTCAGAAGTGATTCTCTCAGAGCCCACAAGCAATTAGGTAAGGCTCAATTGCTAGCAGTTATCCAGCTGAAACCCCTTAGCTGGCTTGCTTTCTACTGCGTGGCTAGAAATCCTACACAGGAGCTTTTCTGAGTAGATTAAAGAACAAGTTTGTATTTCTTTGTGATGGTTGCTGTACTTTATAACAGAAAATCACCAAAGGAGTTTAGACAGAGAGCAGTCCATGTTAACAGATTCTTCATCTGCTATCACCCCCTCTTCTTCAACAAGCATGGGTTCAATATCATGGATTGGCACAGATGAATCTCCCAATGGAGCACTTTCAGGCGAATACTTGTTTCCCTGCTGTCTTTCAAGGTTATAGCTAGGGCATAGATCAGTGTTCATACCTGAGCTTCCATTGCTGTTAGAGTTCCTCTCTATATAGCCTGGCCAGTATGTAGTCCAGTTCTTATGTCCAGCCTTCCAATCCAGATCCCTGGACACTGGATCTCTCTTCACATACCTTCTGGCACGGGTCTTAGTGTCCCTTCCACGTGCAGCCGTCTCCCTCACAGGTACCGTCTGGAGATTCCTAGCTCTGCAGCACCATTCCTCTGGCTTTCCCCAGTCCAATGGTGTATGTTGGCCCTTGGAATGCCTCCCAGTATACGTACTGCTCTGGACTCTTCTAGACCTCTCAAAGGCTTTTCTCCTCTTTCTTCCAAAGGGTTTCTTTCCCTCTCTGTCCGTCCGGTTTGGCTTCTGCTTCTGATGATCCTCCTGATGATGAAGATAATCAAGCTGAAGCTGATTCACTGTAGAATAAACTCTACCTTTATTCTGCTTAGATGAGTGCTCCTCCCTAACACAGCGCAGCTGTGCTGAATCAGGCCCTGCCCTTTGAGATGAGTGCTTAGGGATTACCTCATAGCCCTCCTGATTGAACACACGTTTCCCCACTTCAGCTCCTCTAATGGCTGCTGGAAACCTGGTGCATTCTGGGACTGGTAGTCTTTTATGGGAAAATTCTGTTTTCTTATTTCTACCAGAACTGACAGGTTGCTTGTTCAGAGTCACTTCACCTTTTCTATAGCTCCTTCCTGAGCTATGATAAGCTTCCTTATCACAACGACGTCAGACAGTCTGCTACTTCAAGGACCACTGCGGATGCCTCAAGTGAATCGGTATTTGCTTACGATCTGGCCATTGAAAAGGTGCATTTGAAGAAAAGAGGTTATTCAGGAGCAGTCATTGTGACTTTGCTTAAGGCTCGAAAGTCGTCTACGTCTCTGACATATGTTCGCATTTGGCGTATATTTGAGGATTGGTGTTCCGGGAGGCAAGTGTGCGCGGCAACCGCGTCCATTGCAGTGATTTTGCGTTTCTTGCAGGACGGTTTCGAAAAGGGTCTGGCGGCCAGCTCCTTTAGGCTTCAGTTAGCAGCGCTGGCTTGCTATAGAGGCAAGGTACAGGGAATAGCCTTAGGGGCGCATGTGGATGTGTTGCGTTTTCTCAGTGCAGTG
The DNA here is from genome assembly GCA_033557465.1 of Ichthyophis bannanicus. Taxonomy (NCBI): domain Eukaryota; kingdom Metazoa; phylum Chordata; class Amphibia; order Gymnophiona; family Ichthyophiidae; genus Ichthyophis; species Ichthyophis bannanicus. Next base: position 57,041,817 of record CM066051.1, on the reverse strand, counting down.
ACGAGGTTACGTCCTTCGTGTAGGATTGTCGTCCCGCCGTGGGATCTTAACTTGGTTTTGGCAGCCCTGGCTAGGGAACCTTTTGAGCCCTTACAGCAAGCATCCGTGAAGGATTTAACCTTGAAGACGGTGTTTTTGGGGGCCATTTGCTCAGCGAGGCGAATTTCTGAGTTACAGGCATTGTCGTGTAGAGAATCGTTTCTCTCCTTTTCTAAGGAGAAGGTGGCACTACGTACGGTTCCCTCCTTTTTTGCCCAAAGTGGTTTCTCCGTTTCATATGAACTAGATGGTTTCCCTTCCGGTGCTGGGTTCGTTAGAAGACGTCGCGTTGGACCAGGGATTGCATCGGTTGGACTTAAAGTGAGTGTTGCGTCGGTATTTGACGGTCTCAGAGGCGTTTCGCAAATCCGACCGCCTGTTTGTTTTGTTCGGTGGAGTCCGTATGGGGGAGGCGGTGGCGAAGGCCTCCATTTCTCGTTGGATTAGAGAGGCGATTGCTTCGTCTTATCTGTTGTCGGGGCGACAGGTGCCAGCTGATTTGCGAGCTCATTCTACCAGGGTGCAAGCGGCGTCGTGGGCTGAGCACAGTTTGTCGCCTGTGGAAATTTGTAGGTCGGCTACTTGGGCCTCTCTTCACACTTTCAGTAAACACTACCGCCTAGATGTCTTGGCAGCAAAGGATGCTGTATTTGGGGCGGCGGTGTTGCAGGCCGGCTGGAAGGGTCCCTCCCTATGAGTACTGCTCTGTTACATCCCAGAGGTGGAGGACTAAACTGGAGGACCGATAAGGAAATGGTAATTACACTTACCTGGTAATTGTTCTTCCTTGAGGGACGACAGTTTAGTCCTCATTCCCACCCGGGATACTATGTGGAGCTAAGCAGTGGAGGTTCAGCTGGCCGAAACATGAGATGTTTTTTTTGCCCTTCGGCCTGGCCTCTGCCCCAAGAGTCTTTACAAAATGTACGGCAGTAGTGGCGGCATTCCCAAGATCTCTAGGGATATTTGTCTTCCCTTACTTAGACGACTGGCTCATCCGAGCAACGACAGCTCTAGAGGCCAGCTCTGCTCTCTCCTGTACAATGGATGTTCTTCAACACTTGGGATTTGTAATAATCTTCCAAAATCCCAACTCACCCCTTCTCAAACCTTAGAGTTCATAGGGGCCTTCCTAGACACGCAGCAGTCAAGGGCTTTTCTACCACAGGCCCACTGCGCTTGAATCGTTCAGCTAGCTTCTCAGGCATGTATGAAAACTTTCCTAACTGTTTGAGAAATGCTTCAACTGCTGGGCCATATGGCTTCCACTGTACATGTGGTTCCCTATGCTCGTCTGTATATGCGTGCAGCTCAATGGACCCTGGCTTTGCAGTGGACTCAAGCATCAGGTTGTCTGGGGGACAGATTCATGATCTCTGCATGTCTCATTTCGTCTCTTGTAGCGCTATACAAATGCTCAATAGTAGTAGTAGTCTCTCCAGTGATGGCAATCACCAGAAAACCTTCTCATAGGGTCACCTTTTCAGATGCCACCAATCTACCCTGATGACTGATGCGTCTAAATTGGGTTGGGGAGCTCATCTGGACAATCTCTCCACTCGGGGTCTTTGGACTCAGCAAGAGGCATGACTTCACATAAATCTATTGGAACTCAGAGCCATCCACAATGCTCTCAGGGTGTTCACTTTTGCTCCCACACAATTCTAGTCCAGACAGACAATCAGGTAACCATATTATATGTGAACAAGCAAGGTGGAACAGGTTCTCAAGGGTTGTGCAACAAAGCCCCACATCAATGGTCTTTTGTCATACACCATCAGATCCACCTACTAGTGGTATATCTCCCCGGCAAACAAAATCTCCTGGCAGACAAACTCAGTCGTGTACTACTGCCTCACGAGTGGTCTCTCCATGTGGATCAGATTGATCAAATTTTTCAAATCTGGGGAACCCCAGATATAGACTTGTTTGCAAGTTCTCAGAATGCCAAACTTCCCTGCTTCTGTTCCGGAGCACCTGCTCAGAACAGTCAGGCGATGGATGCTTTCCAACTCCACTGGAGTCAGGACTTCCTATATGCCTACCCTCCCATTCCCCTTATCCCCAAGACTCTCTTCATACTCCAGAGAGACAGGGGCTACATGATCCTCATAGCCCCGTGTTGGCCACGACAAACATGGTAGCCACTACTTCTACATCTCTCTCAAGCCAAACCTCTGGAGTTGGGATGTGCTCCGGATCTCCTATCTGAGGAGAACGAGATGCTGCTGCATCCAGACCCGCAGTCCTTACATATGACAGCATGGCTGCTGAGAGCTTAGAACTCCAGGACATCAACCTCTCCCAACAGGTTAAAGATATCCTATTGGCTTCAAGGAAACCTTCCACAAAGCGTTCTTACGCCTTCAGGTGGTGAACATTTTCAATATGGTGTTCAAAAAAGGATCTTAATCCTTTTCCATTCCCGTGGAAGCGTTACTTGAGTATCTTCTCCACCTCTCGTCATCTGGACTCAAAACCAATTCGGTAAGGGTCCACCTAAGTGTCATTGCGGCATCCCACATGCCCTTAGATGGACAACCTGTCTCCTCTCAACTGCTTGTAGCGTGCTTCATGAGGGGCCTACTCTTAACTAAGCCTCTTATTAGGCTACCTCCCAAGTGGCATGGGACCTCCAATGTTGTCCTCGGACAGCTTATGAAGCCACCCTTCAAACCCCTAGCCACTACGTCTCTGAAGTTTCTTTCTTGGAAAGTCACCTTCCTAATTGCCCTCACTTCTGCAAGACGCATCAGTGAGCTCCAGGCTTTAGTGGCTGGCCCTCCTTATACACTGTTTCACCATGATAAAGTAGTCCTTAGGGACTCATCCTCACTTTATGCCAAAGGTGGCTTTGCCTTTTCATTTAAACCAGACCTAGACCTCATTCCTCTAGTGCAGAAAAAAAGCCTACATACTCTGGATTGCAAACGTGCCTTGGCCTTTTATCTACAGAGAACTAGACAGCACAGGAAAGCTTCACAGCTTTTTGTTGCTTTTAATTCCAGTCACCTAGGTCTACCATTTTCCAAGAGAACCCTCTCCAAATGAATTGCAGACTGTATATCTTTTGCATATGAGATTGCGGGACTTTCCCTTGAAGGTCATGCCACAGCACACAATGTGCGAGCAATGGCTGCCTCCATGGCAAATCTACGTTCAGTGGTGATTGATGAAATCTGCAAAGCAGCAACCAGGTCCTCTGTCCACACCTTTGTGACCCATTATTGCTTAGACAAGGACTCCCGCCAGGATACCTTGTTCGGCCAGGCTGTGTTCTCCAGCATCTCTTTCGCATGTAGATCAACTCCTACCCCCCCCCCCCCCCCCCGAGTTTCGATACCAGACATCCTTGGAGGATACATGACCTTCTTAGGCCTGTGTTTCACAGCTCTCTCTGTGATCATCTTTCTGGCATCTCCAAGCTAGGGAGTCCTATATGAGAAGACTACATTCCTGCTTGTTCCTGGAGATAGCGTAGTTACTCACCTGTAACAGGTGATCTCTGGGAACAGCAGGAATTTAGTCTTCACAACCCACCCTCCTCCCCTAGGAGTTGTATTTTTCTCTCTCTCTCTCTCTCTCTCTCTCTCTCCTTTTCTCATTTTATCTCAGCTACAAACTCAGCTGAGGAGGGAGAGTTGGAAAGGCGCAGGCACAGTGGGATGCTCCCAAAAGCTTTCCTGTAGTATGCTGGGGAGCGTTGCCGCATGGACTCCGTCGATGCCGACGTCACCCATATGTGAAAACTCAATTCCTGCTGTTCCCGGAGATCACGTGCTACAGGTGAGTAACACTTTACTCATCTGTAATAAGTGATCTCTGGGAACAGGAGGAATTTAGTCTTCATAACCCACCCTCCTCCCCTAGAAGTTTTAAATGTTCTTTCTCTCTCTTTCCCCTGTTATCTCAGCTACAAACTCAACTGAGGAGGGAGAATCATAAAGGTGGGAAGGCAACAACACAGGTGTAGTGGGATGCTCTCAAAAGCTTTTCTATTGGATGCTGGGGAGCATTCCCACAAGGGCTCGGTCGGTACAGACATCACCTATATGTAAAGACTTAATTCCTGTTGTTCCTGGAGATCACCTGTTACAGGTAAGTAACTACACTTTACATGCTGTACAGAGAAGAGCCAACAAAATGGTAAAGGGGATGAAAGGATACCCCTACGAAGAGAGGCTGAAAAGATTAGGGCTCTTCAACCAACTCCTCATCAACCAACTCCTACCCAATAACTTCTCCATCCACTCCTGCCATAGAGAGAACAAAAGAGGAGGAGGAACCCTCATACTAACCAAGACTAACCTGCAGTTCTCCACAATAGACTCTAGAAGCTCAAACAACTTAGACATTCTTGCCATCGCCAATGATCAATGTTCCATCAACCTTATTTATAGATCACCCTCATCCTCCTCAGACGAGCTCCCAAGCATCTTAGACTTAGCAACCAACTCTATACAACACAACAAACCAAACTGGATATTAGGAGACTTCAATCTCCCCTCTCTGCACTTTAGTCATGCCTCAGCCCTACTAGAAGCAATGAACGAATTAGGATACAGGCAACTAATCAAAAGTCCCACACATATAAAAGGGAACACCCTTGACATGATATTCGCTCCTCAATCAACATGTGAATCAAACAATAATCTTGTAGCAACACCGATCCCAGTTCCATGGTCAGATCACAAACTAATTAACTTCACCATTCCCGTGAACCCCAACAATTCACACAACAGAACCACTAATAATCCCACTAAAACTACATCTCGAAGATTCAATGCCTTCAACAAAGAACTCATACTTGCACAAACTAACACTCTCTACAATGACACTACCCTCAATCTGGAAAACCTGATTACATCCTGGAATGAAAGCCTCAGCTCCATTGCACAAAAACCACTCAACAGCAAAACCTCAAACAACAGAAAACATGCACCATGGTTTTCTCCTGACCTGCGGACCTCCCTCTTATACCTTCGAAAACTTGAGAAACGATGGCGTCGATCTCGCTCCACCGATGACCAGACAGCATACAACGCGCAACTCTCGACCCACAGAACAGCAGTCCTGACGAAAATAAAACAATTTCACACGGATACACTCAAAAGATCCCTAAATAAACCACGGGATCTTTTCAACATAGTCAAATCCATATCTAAGGAACCATCACCATGCCCTCCTGAGGAGATACACCCACAAGCCTTCGCAGACCATCTGCAATCAAAACTATTGCAAACAAACAAAATCGCTGACTTCAACTATCAAGACACCACCTGTCTAAATCATTTATCAATATTCTCCACTCCATCCAAGAAACATATTGAAGATACCATTGCTGCCATCAACACCACCACTGCTCATACTGACCCTTGTCCAGCTTATTGGATAAAGAATATACGCAGTAATATCAGCCCATTAATCACAAGAATGATAAACTTATCGTTTACAACAGGATCCTTCCCCTCAGCACTCAAACAAACATCAATTAGACCTCTTCTAAAAAAAACCAAACTTGACCCTAGCAAAGTGGAATCATATAGACCCATTGCTAGCATACCATTCCTAGCTAAGATATTTGAAAAGGAAGCACAACGACAAATTCAAGACCACATCGATACTGTAGCCCCACTAGATCCTCATCAACACGGCTTCAGAGAATACCACGGCGTAGAAACCCTTCTCATCTCCCTTTTCAATGATATTATCTCCTTGATTGACAACATTCACCAAGGCTGTGTACTTATCTTCGTCGACATAGCTGCAGCGTTCGACTCTGTTCACCACGGACTGCTCATCGAACGCCTAAAAGAAAAGGGCATTATCGGCCCCGCCCTTGATTGGTGTAGATCATATCTTGAGGGAAGAGGTCAACAAGTAAGATCAAGATCAACTAAATCAAAACCCTTCCACCAAATCCAGGGCGTCCCTCAAGGATCATCATTATCATCTCTCTTGTTTAACATTTACGTCCAGCCCGTCTGTAACATCATAAGATCCTTCAATGTGCAATATCAGATATACGCCGATGACATTCTTCTCTATATGCCATTCTCCACAAAACAAATGGACCTCTCACCTCTTGAGTGTTTTGACGCAGTATCTGATTGGTTCCTATCTCAAAACCTCCGTATTCAACATAAAAAAACGGAGGTACTATTCATCACGAAAAATCCAAATTTCACCCCGCACTTCATATAAAAGTGAAAGAAGCTGAACTCCAAACAAAACCGGCAATTCCTTACTTAGGAATCACATTGGATCAATGCTTAGACATGAAAGTACATATCTCCCACATTGTCAAAGCCGTATATTTCAAGATCCGGTCACTCAAACACCTACGAACATTACTGGACCCAAGTGATTTCCGAACTGTATATCAAGCCCTTATCCTACCCCATTTTGATTTTGCCAATGCCATTCTCCAAGGACTCCCACAATCTTCACTGGCACCCTTACAACTTGCCATGAATGCCGCTGCTAGAGTTCTTTTTGGAGCAGCGAGGTATGACCACATCACACCCATCTTATTGCAGCTCCACTGGCTCCCTACACACGGAAGAATCCTATTCAAGACCCTGGTACTTACCTTTAAAGCCATCCACGGCATAACTGCTGAAACATTAGTCAATCTACTTCAGCCCACTCCGCCCAACAGATCTAGAAGATCCACAACAGCAAACACCCTAATTATACCAAATGCATCAACAAAATGCACATTAACAACATCCAACAGAGCATTCAGTTTTTACGCCCCCCAAGTGTTGGAATACATTACCTCCAGAAATTCGAGCAATTACCGATCTCATGCAATTCAGGAGGGCACTCAAGCACCACTTATTTATACAATACTATCCACCATAGCTGCACATAATGACTACTTTTAATACCTATCCGTAAATTGCTCATAAACCATTCCTCAAAGATTACCGTTACATATGTAAATAGCTGTTTTGCATGTCTCCCTAAGTTATCCAAGTTGTACTTCCCTGTTCTATGTAAAAACCAACCAATACTTGTTATTTATGGTTCTTTGTTCCATGTAAACCGCGCTGATACTAAAAAGTGCGGTATATAAGAAAATAAAATAAATAAAAAATAAAATAAAAATAAAACCTGGAAAAGAGACGGCTGAGGGAAGATATGATAGAGGTCTTTAAACTAATGAATGGAGTGGAACGGTAAACTTAGATAGAGGTGGGGAACTGGATTAGAAATTGGTTGACTAACAGACAGAAAGTAATGGTAAATGGTATTCACTCGGATGAAAGGAAGGTGATTAGCGGTGTGCCCCAAGGTTCAGTCCTGGGGCCGGTACTATTCAATGTATTTGTGAGTGATGTTGCTGAAGGCCTGAATGGAAAAGTCTGTCTTTTTGCAGATGACATGAAAATTTGCAACAGAGTGAACTCCCCTGAGGGAATCGAGAACATGAGGACAGATCTACAAAAGTTGGAAGAATGGTCTAATGCTTAGCAGTTAAGATTTAATGTGAAGAAGTGCATTGTCATTCCCTTGGGAAGCAGAAATCCAAGAGAATTGTATGTGATAGAGGGCGAGAGGTTGGTGTGCATGGACCAGGAGAAGGACCTTGGAGTGATTGTTTCTGAGGATCTTAAGGTGGCGAAACAGTGTGACAAGGCAGTAGCAAAAGCCAGAAGGATGCTGGTTTGCATACAAAGAGGAATTACCAGCAGAAAGGAAAAGGTACTAATGCCACTGTACAAGTTGCTGGTGAGGCCTCACTTGGAATATTGTGTTCAGTTTTGGAGACCGTATATAGCAAAGGATATAAAAAGACTGGAAAGGGTTCAGAGGAAGGCGACCAAAATGATTTGGAGTCTGCGTCAAGAGACGTATGAGAAGAGACTTGAAGACCTAAATATGTACACTCTGGAGGAAAGGAAGGACAGGGGAGATATGATTCAGACCTTTAAATACTTAAGAGTATTAATGAACAAACAAACCTCTTCCAAAGACTGAAGCTGTAAAATTTGAGAGCATAACATGAAGCTGCAAGGGGGTAAACTGAGAGGCAATGTCAGGAAATGGATGGTGGATGGTGGAGGCTTGGAATGCCCTCCCAATGGAAGTGGTGGGGGCAAACACAGTGATGGAATTCAAAATGGCATGGGACAGACACTGTGGATCCCTTTATAGCAACAGGATAAAATCAAAATAAACATAACTATTTCAACAAATAGGGGTGACCTTCACGGAGCGGCAGGTGCACCTGTTCTTACCACCTTGCTGGGCAGACTAGATGGATTATACTGGTCTTTTTCTGACATCATATACTATATTACTATGATTGTTTACATCATCAAAATATAGAAAGACTAGGGGGACATGCAACAGCTACAGGGTAAACTGTTTAAGGCTAATAAGAGAAAATATTTTTTCACTCAACGTGTAATCAAACTCTGGAATTCATTTCCGGAGAATGTAGTAAAAGCTGTTAGTGTAGCCAGGTTTAAAAAAAGTTTAGACAAGTTCCTGGAGGAAAGGTCCATAGACCATTATTAAAGGGGACCCAGGAAATCCACTGCTTGCCCCAATACAAGCATTGTGGAACTTGTGTCTTTTAGAGAAATTGCTAGGTGCTTGTGACCTAGATTGGCCACTGTTGGAAACAGGATACTGGGCTTGATGGACTTGGTCTGACCCAGTATGGCATATCTTATGTTCTTATAATATACTGTAATTTACTCACATCCTTTACAAATCTAGGCATGCACATTTACCACCAAGTCTAGGTCTAGCGTAAGTGCTCTCACCTAAGTTTACCATGCGTATCTTACACTTTCTGCACTTGTTTTATAAAGAAAAGTAGGCGCTTCCTTTCTTTATAAAATGTGTGATTTGCGCACATTGGAAATAATAACCTAGTCAACCTTTCTAAAATTACCCTTTGTCTCTGTAAAAGACTGTATATATCTCATATGTGCTATACAAGTCATAATTATGAGTAGGGAAAGCAATCTCCTCAGGCTGAATTTTGTGATAAACTGTTCTTTCTTTTCTAGATGGATGAACTACAGGAATCTGTCAATTTATTGCACTCATTTATGGATGATGTTTCAGAGTACCTGAGGAATATTTCAGTAAAGCTTGGTAAGAAACGTACGTTTGTTAAACTACGGAGACGGCTCTTAGGCTTAAGAAGTAGAATGTGGGCCTTGGCATCACCAAAAAGCTGCAGAAATTAGAAGTGCCCTGAGGAAGATTCCCCCTTCCCCTTCTTACAGTTAGATGATAGTTTGTATAACAAATCAAAGAACAGACATTTTAGAAACGCCCCTAAATACAGAACTACTGTCTGGCAACTTGCATTTAAATTGGATGGGGTGGGGGCAAGACTTACAATTTTATGTTAGTATTAGTTTGTTGTAGATATTGAGGTCAGTATTCAAAGGGTTTATGATCTAACTTTGACAGGTATGCTCTTAAACTGGCCTATCTGAAACTTTTCTAGGGGTGAGTCCCTAAGTTTTTATACCCACAATTTCATTAGACTACTAAATTTAAGAGCATAAAAAAGTGGGTAGCAATAAGGATGGATTTAGAGTAAGGAAATAGGAGCTTGGCATTGATTTTTAGCTCCTTGGGTTCATAAGCTAAGTAAATGATTTGTAGACCTAAATTTATAAGCAAAACTTTGAAGCTCCTACATTCAGGAGAATTTTCAGCAGAAAACTTAGGTTCCTAAATTTGGCTGAAAATACAATATTGGACCTATTATTTTGCTTCACCTGTTGTCCTTTGAAGTAAGGCACATTGGCTTCTGTTGCCAGTTTTTTTTCCTAGATGATAAAAGGACTCTCTGAAAATAAAACATGATCCACATAGGATAGAGACACTATTTAAAAAGAAACCCAAACAACCCTCTCTAGGAGCCAGAATAAAATAACAAAAGAAAAAACTCCTAATGCTGGCAAAAATAAATAAATAATCCAAACTAACAATCAAACAGAGCATCCAAACATGGCACTCTGTTCACCTCAAAGAGGAAAAGACCTCAGCAACCCTCATATCCAAAGTGAGGGTGAGCTAGTCAGTCATATCAATAATGTCTGACTAGACTCAAAACATCAGCGTTCAAAAAGCTCTTGGAACTTGGGAAGCAAGCACAAAACGTTCCCCAAATCTCAAAAAACTCAACTCAGAAAGTCAAGATGCTATTACTTATCAACAGCAGTCCTTATCCAAACACTGAACTTCTTCAGTGCTTCCACAGTGATCCAGTTTTGACGCTGGATCACATAGCAGTGATCCAGCACCATTGTTGTGAAAGTGGTTGGATTTTTTTCTGTTCTTGGTTGGCTATGTTAGTTATTGGACTCCCTGAAGAAGCCGTGAATGGCAAAACACCTGATGTCAGAGCTCTTGAGGATCAGCAGAGAACTTTATACAGCTGAGATGCCAAGCTAAGTATTTTGGAATCCATTTGAATTGCTTTGAATTCAGCATTGAGGATTTTATGTTGGTGCTGCTTATATTTACTTTGGTTGCTGTTTAATGAGCTTTATATGACCAGTGGGATTCAGGGTCGTATTTACTTTATTATTGAATGAGCCACACTAAAGATTTTGAAAGTACTGTGGAACCATTGTGGAAAGCGCTGTGGAAGCATTGAAGCACTGAGTATTTCGTTAAGGACTGTTTATAATTAATAGTATCTTGACTTTGAGTTAAGGTTGGGATTTTTTTGTTTGTTTTTTTTAGATTTATTTGGGGAGATTTTTGTGTTTGCTTCCCACGTTCCAGGAGGTTTTTGACCGCTGATGTTGTGAATCTAGTCAGACATTGATATGACTGACTAGCTCACCCTAATTTTGTTTGGATATAAGGGCTGCTGAGATCTTTTCCTTCTTAAGGTGAACACAGTGCCATGTTTGGATGCTCTGTCTGATTGTTTAAAATATTTATTTTTGCCAGCATTAGGAGTTTTTTCTTTTGTTACCACATAGGATAGTCAAGGCCATGAGTTGCTGTCATATGCACATTGTTGATCATCCAGTGTTTTTTCTGAAAACGTTTGTGTGTAAAGGAGAAGACCTGTGCAATGTAAGCTACCTGCTCTAAGGTTTGTTTTTTCTGTTGATTCACAAATCCCTAACCTTCTCTAGACACGTCCTCATTTTCCTGTTGGTCTTAGTAAGACTAGAAATTAATTTATTTTATCTTAGTCTTCCTTGTTAAGGATTTTGGTCCTATTTTGAAGGCTCCTTGTCTTTTATGTATCTCTCCTATAAGTCTCGACCCATAGTATTAATGTCCTAGTTCTTCAAGCAGAAACTAATTACTTTACATTACACAACACTTTCGATTTTGCCATAATATAGCAAATGATCCATAACAGCATACATTTCCAAACATATATATCATATACACCCAAACAGCAGCATATCTGTACTTACATCAACTATGATTTCAGTACATATACCTAAGACTGTTGTATCTTCCTGTACCAATCTATCCTTGATTTTTAACAGGCAGAGACTTACGCTCCCTAAAGGTTCCTCTTTCCAGCCCCATCTTCAGGTATACAGAAGGACCCTGACTTACGTAGTTCCGACATACATCGATCCAGACCTAATAGAAAATTTACCAAGATGTGCCAAAAATCTGTAGAACTTAGGGTAATGTAAAAATGCCATAAATTGCAAGAAAATACCTTAAATTATACGTGGCAACAACTCAAAGCTAATTCCCATTAAAGATGGCCAGTGGCAAGGGAGAGCTTTCTCACAAGCGTCATGTCATCAACTTGGAGACCAAAATGAAAATCATCCACAAGCATGAAAGTGGCTAAACCATCGCCTCCATTGCCCGTGAACTTGGCTATACACCATCTGCAATCAACATCTTCATCAAAGATCCTGCCCATATAAGAGAGAATGCTAAAGGTATTGCTACGATGAAGGCAATAAAAGCACAAAAAAACCCCACATGAAGGAGCTATTAGCGAGATGGAAAAATTGTTGTCAATTTGGATTGAAGACCTGGTTCAAAAGCATGTTCCCCTAAACCTGTAGTTCAAGCCAAGACAAAAAGCCTTTTTTGAAGACATCAATGCCAAGTATCCAGATGACATTCAAACCTTTTTGGCAAGCAGAGGTTGCTTTCAGCATTTCAGGAATTGTGCAGGGTTTCACAATGTGAGTGTTTCCGGAGAAGCTGCCAGTGGTGATAACGAGGCTGCAAATCAATACCTTGAGTAGCTAAAAACAAATCTCCAGGAACAAGCAGGAATGTAGTTTTCACATATGGGTATTGTTGGTACTGACGGAGCCCGTGCGGGAACGCTCCCCAGCGTCCAATAGGAACGCTTTTGGGAGCATCCAACAGCGCATGTGTGCTGCCTTCCCGCCTCTGTACCTCTCTCACTTCAGTTCTTCCTTTTCCGCAGAGCCTACAGGATGTGTATCCTGTCACCACACAAAATTTCCTTTTATTCTTTGTTTTCTTGTGGTTGTGTCTGCCTTCATTCGACGCCGACCGGTACCACCGGTGGTTGTTCTTTCTTTTAAAAAAAAAAAAAAAAACCTTGTATTTTCTTCAGGGGTCTTTCCCCTGTTTCTGGTGCTAGGCGCCATTTTGGGCACTAGGCCCACTTCAGGCATGGAGAAACCAGCTAGTGGTTTCAAAAAATGCTCAAAGTGTGGCGGTATCATTTCCGTCATTGACACCCATGATTGGTGTCTAAAATGTTTAGGTCCTGAACATTGTCCAACGGAGTGTCTCTCCTGCACAAGAATGACCAAAAGGGGCCAGCAGAATAGAACTGCAAAACTCGGTACCCTTTTTGCCGCGGATACGATGTCACTTACATCGACCTCTTCCAAGGCTTCATCTTCCTCCAATGGATCTCAGGTAACTAAAGTCTTCTAAGACTGGCCGGTCCTCGAAGGGTAAATCTCCTTCAAAGTATCGAGATGCCACTGGCGTTGCCCTCGAGGATAGTTCACCGGCAAAACAGCCCCGGCGGGAGTCTTCGGGCTCCAAAGCATTAACGGAGCTCCAGGATGTTCCAGAGGCTTCCACCTCTGCAGAGCTACTGGTGGCATGTTCTGGGGTCATAGCCACTTCCACCGGTACCGACACCCAGGCATCGGCAGGAGCGATGGATAAAAGAATCCTCGCTATTGAACGCAGTCTAGCGTCCCTCTTAGCAGCTTTGGTACCGTTAAGACCGCTACAGATTGTTCAACAGGTATCAGTACTGACATCGGTACCGGTACTGACAGTACCTGCTTCGACAGGACTGCTTCCCCCCATGTTGAGCCTTGAATCTATCTCTGGTATCGGGGATCAGGAACCGAGACATTTCGGTACTGACTTTGAGGGGTACTGATACCATGCGTTACGGGAGCATCCGGTACAGAGTGCCTTTGAGTCTTCCGATTCCGATGACTCTGACGATTCTACCGGTACCAGAGCGAACCTACTAGAGGATTCAACTCCTTCTCCTCAACGCAGGATGTCTCCTCCAAAAGATATGTCCTTCCAGAATTTCATACGTGATTTAGCAAAGGGTCTTGCAATCACTGTGGTTCCAGAAAAGGAACCTAGGGCAGAAGAATTAAGAATTCTACAATACCCTATGGCTTCCAAGGAGGCAGCTATGCTTCCTATTCACAAGATCTTACATGATCTGATGTTGAGAATGTGGGAAACTCCTTTAACGATATCTTTACATTCTCGATGCCTTGACACTATGTACCGAGTGCCAAGTTGTCCTGGTTTTCAAAAAACTCAGTTACCACACCATTCAATGGTAGTGGAATCGGCCATGCGAAGAATCAAGAGTGCTAAAACACATTCTTCTAATCCTCCAGGCCGGAAATCCAGGACATTCGATGCCTTTGGGCGTCGATGCTTTCAATCCTCCATGCTATCAGCCAGGATCAGTTCCTACATTCTTTATATGGGAATGTTCCTGGAGGAAGTCACAAAAGACTTAGAGCTCATTAGCCCTTGTGTCTCTGAGGAAAAAAGAGCAGACTACCTTATTCTGGTCAAGCACGCCCAGAATGTCTCTAAATTCATGAACCGTGCTACCTTTGATTGCTTTGAATGTATTAGAAGAACCTCTGCTATATCCATAGCATGTCATATTGCTTGGCTTCAAGCATCAGAACAGTGGGTGCAAGAAAAGCTGGGAAACATTCCTTGTACAGGAGAAAATCTCTTTGGCAAGGACTGGCAGGAAGGACAAGGCTAATCAGCTTGAATCTGAAAAATACTACCTTGAACAGACTATCAAAGTCTACAGCCAACCCAGCAAAGACGAAAACATTCAAAAAAACCTTTTTCAACGAGAAAAAGAAGCTTTACCCATCTTACACTCATCAAAGCCACTGATCGCTTCATGTTCCCCAGAAGGGGAAACAACAGGACAGCAAAGAAAGCCACAAGCTCAAAGAGCTCATCCGGCTCACAGACCAAGCCCCGTCAGGGTCTTTGACTTCTACCTAGAGAACTTAGTCATTTTGCCCCTGAAAGGTCCAGAACCCTTAACCATTCCAGGAAGACTATGCTATTTTGCCAAAAGATGGCAACAAATAACATCAGAAAATTGGACTCTGTCCATTGTACGACTGGGGTACAAGCTGCATTTTCTCAACTTGCCCCACCTACAATAATAAAACAGTTCAATTCTCAGGCCCTTGCCACCAACCTTTTGTGGCAGGAAGTCGCATCACTTCTCGCTCAAGGAGCAATCAAAGAAGTATCCATACCCCAACAGGGGACGGGGTTTTACTCCCCCTATTTTCTTATTCCAAAGAAGACAGGGGGACATAGGCCTATACTAGACCTCAGAGAATTAAACAAATATTTGTTCCGAGAAAAGTTCAAAATGATCTCCCTCGGGACACTTCTACCATACATTCAAAGTCAGGACTGGCTATGTTCTCTAGATCTAAGAGATGCGTATACGCATATTCTCATCCACTCAGATCACAGGAAGTTCCTTTGATTCCTGGTCCAAGGAAGACACTTCCAGTACAGAGTTCTTCCTTTCGGACTGTGCTCCAAGAGTCTTCACAAAATGCATGGCAGTGGTAGCAGCATTTATGAGGACTCTAGGAATATTCGTCTTCTCTTACTTAGACGATTGGCTCATTTGAGCATCGACAGCTCCAGAGGCCAGCTTTGCTCTTTCTCGAGCAATGACAATTCTTCAATACTTGGGACTGGTCATAAACCTCCCAAAATCTCATCTCACCCCCTCTCAATCTTTCGAATTCATAGGGGCTCGTCCAGACACACAGCAGTCAAGGGCTTTCCTGCCCCAGCCACGCTGTCGACGAATAATACAACTGGCATCTCAAGCATCTATGAAGGTGTTCCTTACTGCTTGAGAGATGCTTCAACTTCTGGGACACATGGCATCCACTGTCCATGTGGTTCCCTATGCTTGCCTCCACATGTGAGCAGCCCAGTGGATCCTATCCTCTCAATGGTCACATGCCTCGGGTCAGTTAATGGACAAGATCAGAAACACCACACGTCTGATTTTGTCCCTGCAATGGTGGCAATCTCTAGAAAACCTCCTCGTAGGCTCTCCTTTCCAGCAGCCTCTATATCAGGCCACCCTAACAACAGATGTGTCCAAGATGGGTTGGGGGGCCCACTTGCACGATCTCTCCACTCAGGGTGTTTGGATCTCACAGGAGGTTTCCCTTCACATAAACCTCCTAGAGCTGAGAGCCATTTTCAATGCTATTCAAGTCTTTCAGACCCATCTCAGCAACAAAACAGTTCTGGTCCAAACCGACAATCAGGTAGCTATGTTCTATGTGAACAAGCAAGGCGGAATAGGCTCTCTGTCGCTATGCAACGAAGCTTTGCGACTATGGGCCCTCACCAGAGTTGCAAATTCACCTGTTTGCAGTAGACCTTCCGAGCATTCAAAACTTATGGGCAGACAGACTCAGTCGAATACTGCTGCCACACGAGTGGTCTCTCCACTCATACCAGCTTACTCGAGTATTTCAAATCTGGGGAACACCAGATATAGACCTCTTTGCAAGTTCACAGAATGCCAAACTTCCCGATTCTGTTCCAGAATCCCGGCTCACAACTGTCAGGCAAGAGATGCTTTCCTACTCCACTGGGGTCAGGACTTCCTCTATGCCTTCCCACCCATTCCCCTCATTCCCAAAATTTTATTCAAACTTAAGAGAGACAGAGGTCGTATGATACTCATAGCTCCATGTTGGCCACGACAAACGTGGTATCCTCTTCTTCTTCTGCGTCTCTCTCAAACTACTCCTCTGGAGTTGGGGAATGCTCCAGACCTTCTGTTTCAGGAGGACGGATGCTTACTGCATCCAAATCCCTAGTCCCTACATCTCAGGGCTTGGTTACTGAAAGCCTAGAATTCCAGGATATTAACCTTTCTCAGCAAGTAAAGGATATCCTTCTGGCTTCCTGAAAACCTTCCACA
The DNA here is from genome assembly GCA_033557465.1 of Ichthyophis bannanicus. NCBI lineage: Eukaryota > Metazoa > Chordata > Amphibia > Gymnophiona > Ichthyophiidae > Ichthyophis > Ichthyophis bannanicus. The sequence continues at coordinate 57,025,319 of CM066051.1, read as the reverse complement.
AGACGTTCCTATGCTTTTAAGTGGAAAAGGTTCTCTGTCTGGTGTTCACAAAAGGGACTTAACCGCCTTTTGGTACCTGTAGAGTCGCTACTAGAGAATCTCCTCCAATTATCAACTTCTGGTCTAAAGACCAATTCATTGAGAGTCCATCTTAGTGCTATTGCTGCTTTTCATAAACCTTTCGATGGGCAACCTATTTCCTCTCATCCACTTGTATCAAGATTTATGAGAGGCTGGGAGAGTGATCCTGTTCAGGGGAACAGGTGCGGTAGTTGCTTTTTGCCGCGGGAGCAGCGTAGCAGGTGCCTGGAGGTCCTGCTCTAATCAGGCAGGCGCATAGATGGTCCCGGCTGTGGAGGACCCCTCCCCATTCCTTTACTTAATCCAGCGGCTGCTACACGCGGCCACGTGGTGTGACCTAAGGGGCATAATGCAAGGGGCAGGCCACGCCCCTTTGGCGCCCCTTCAGCGCTGCTGAGAAGCTGAGGTCAGAGTTTTACCATGGGTAAATGGAAAGTGAAATTGTCTGTTTAAATCTGGAGCCAAAGTGCAAGGAGGTAAGGTGGTGGGTCCCATGGATAAACATTTGACTTCCCTGTTACCTGCCACATCGTCACCGGAAGGGGTTTCGTTGAGCTCTCATTCTAGGTCACTACCGCCGTTCCCTCTTCCTCCTTTTTCATCTACTTTGTTGGATTAGTCTCCCGAAGTTTCTCCTCCGGATGCTCGTGAAGGGACGGCCATGATTCCTGTTTCATGGGAGATAACCCTTATGGATATTTGGACTGCTATTCATAATATTGATATGCGTTTATCTTCTACTGTGTCTTCCCTTTGTCAGTTTACTCATGATGTAGTCGGTAAAATGCAATACACTGATAAGCAATTGGTTTTGTTTGCTAAGTCTTTAGCCAGGACTGATTCTCAGCTCCAGTCTTGTTCTGATAATGATATTGCCTTAATTTGTGCTTCTCTTTCTTTTTCTTACCAGCTGGAGGTCCTTGAGAATCAGTCCAGAGCTAAAAACTTACATTTTCTGAATTTTCCTGAAACCCATTTGTTATCCTCTGGATATTCTCTTGAAAAAGTACTTTACTGAAGTGTTAAAACTTGATGAGAATTTAGACATTATCCATATGTATTATCTCTCTTCAGGACCCCCTCCTTTAGTCAAGGAAGAGGATCCTTTGCCTTCTCTGGATCTCTCTGTTGGTCAGGATCTCACAGCTTTTTTGCAAGATTCTGCGGATATCATTCCCAAACGTTACACTCTTGTGGTTACTTTTGGTTCTGAATCCATTTAATTGTGTGTTTTGTGTGCTTACTTTAAACACCATGAAATTCCTTTTTGTGGTCAGGGCTACCCAGTTTAGGCGTAAGCATTTCCTGGCGTTAAAAACCCATGTGTTGGCTTTGGGGGCTTCTTTCTTTTTTAAATTTCCCTATCGTCATATACTCACTTTCAAGGGACAAACCTTTGTGTATACTGATGATAGTCAATTGCAATCTTTTTTTGACTCAAAAGGAGGCTGTACAGGATTTGGGTGGTGAGATAACTGTTCCCCAGAGTGGAGTTTAAATATACTCCAGTTTTCCTTTTTTACTTTTTGTATGGGTTTAATTTAGGATTCACTCTTACTTGATGTGGGTTTTGATGTGTATATTTTCTTTTTTCTTTGAATATTGTAATGGCATGTTTTCTCTCATGTTTTCCTTGTGCATATGTTTTGTTATTCAAGAAAACTTAAATAAAAATTAAAAAAAAAATTATGAGAGGCCTACTCTTAACAAAACCTCCCATTAAACCACCACTGGTGGCATGGGATCTGAATCTTGTTCTTGGTCAGCTTATGAAACCGCCCTTTCAACCTTTAGCCACTTCAGACCTAAAGTTTCTTTCATGGAAAGTTATTTTCCTAATTGCCATCACTTCTGCAAGGCGCATTAGTGAACTACAGGCGTTAATAGCTGACCCTCCTTATACAAGGTTTCACCATGATAAAGTAGTCCTCAGGACTCATCCTCACTTTATGCTAAAGGTAGTTTCGTCTTTCCATTTAAACGAGTCGGTTTATCTTCGTATATTCTTCCCTAGGCCTCATGCCTCTAGTGCGGAAAGAAATCTTCACACATTGGATTGTTAAAGGGCTTTAGCCTTTTAGCTCCAAAGAACTAAGCCACATAGAAAATCTTCTCAGCTTTTTGTGGCTTTTGACTCTAGTCATTTGGGACTTCCAGTTTCCAAAAGAACACTGTCAAATTGGATTGCAGATTGCATATCCTATACATATCAGAGTAAAGGACTTTCTCTCAAGGGCCATGTCACAGCTCACAATGTGAGAGCAATGGCAGCCTCAACGGCTAACCTTCGTTCTGTGTCTATTGATGACATCAAAGCAGCCACTTGGGCTTCGATACATACCTTCACAGCCCACTATTTAGACAAGGACTCCCGTCGGGATGCCTCATTTGGCCAGGCTGTTCTTCAGAATCTCTTCCATGCTTAATACAACTCCTACCCACCATCCACGGTTTGGATGCCAGAGGTCCATGGGAGGAAGCATGACCCATCTCACCTGGGTTTGCAGCTTGCTGGGGTCACCCCTTGGCATCTTTCAGCTGGGGAGTCCCCATATGTGAAGACTACATTCCTGCTTGTTCCTGGAGATAGCGTAGTTACTCACCTGTAACAGGTGATCTCCGGGAACAGCAGGAATTTAGTCTTCACTACCCACCCACCTCCCCTGGGAGTTGTCTCTATCTCTTTCTCTACTTCTCTCCTTTGGTCTCAGCTATAAACGCAACTGAAGTGAGAGGTACAGAGGTGGGAAGGCAGCACGCATGTGCTGTGGGATGCTCCCAAAAGCGTTCCTATTGGACGCTGGGGAGCGTTCCTGCGCGGGCACCGTCAGTACCGATGATACCCAAATGTGAAGACTAAATTCCTGCTGCTCACGGAGATCACCTGTTACAGGTGAGTAACTACGCTTTATCGACCAAGAGCCCTATCTTTCAGAACAAATTTTCAACTTCAATGAGACTGGCCTTTTCTATCACAAAATGCCGTCTAGGATGTACATTTCAGAGGAGGAAAAGATCATGCCCGGGCACAAAGCTTCCAAGAAGAGGGTCATGCTTCTGATGGTGGGGATAATGCATCTGGAACGTACAAGCCAAAGCTTCTACTCCACACATCTGATAACCCTTGTGCATTGAAAGGCATCATAAAGGAGATACTACCTGTGCATTTCCAATCAAATAACATAGACATGGGTAACCATACTTCTATTCGAGGTTTGGTTTCTGAATTGATTTTTCTCCGGTAACAAGCAGGAAGTCAGTCCTCACATATGTGTGGCATCGGCGCCAACAGAGCCCACACGGAGCAAATCCCCAGCTTTCAAAAAAAGCCTTTGGGATTGCTACTATGCATGTGTGGTCCCCATCCTGCCCAAGGGTGCCATCTTGCTCAGTCTCCTTTTCTTTCCTTGGAGCCCACCAGACGTCTGTGTTTTCCCTGGAAAAAGTTGATTTTTCTCAAGTGTTTTACTAGTCTCCGGTCTTGCATCGGTGCCTTTCCCACCCCGACCTCGGTGCCTTGGTATCGGGGTTGATTTCTTTATTTAAAGTTTTTTTTATTTTTCTTTTGGCGTTTTCGCACCCTTTTTTCTCCGCTGGCAGCCTGAAGGATCTTCAGCCTTGCTGGGGTTCTTTCCCTCCCCATGGCGACCAGCGGCTTTAAAAAGTGTGATCAGTGTGCAAAGATTGTCTCTAACCAACACACAGTACTGCTGCCTCTGGTGCCTCGACCCGGACTACAACACTGTGACCTTCATAAGAAAATGTCTTCCAAGGCCTTGAGGAGCTGCCTGCAGCACCATGACAAAATATTTCCCGACTTCCCGATGCCTCAGAGAGCCAGGACCTCATCTGAGGCCTCGTCACCTCAGGAGGAACATTCCGAGCATTGTCGTGGGTCCTTGGAGAGGGGTCTCCCTCAAGGGAACCGAAGAGGAAGAAGAAGTCCTCGAACGTGGCGTTCTTGGACTGCTCCAACCGACCGGGATCCTTCCGGGCCCGGTTGTGGAGCCCCGGGTGCCCGCTCGAGCCGTCGGAGAGGGAGCGGCCAGCCAAGGGTTCCCTGGAAGGATCCAGTTGCGGACCTGTCTTGGCAGATAGACACAGTCCTCATCGAGGATTCTCTTCCTGGGCAGCCGGCATCTGGCCCGAGTCCCTCAGTGCCCACGCCAAAGGCTGCGGAGCCACTGGGACTGGAGTCCAGGATGGCGGCCTTGGAGCGCAGTGTAACTGCCTTCTTGGACCAGCAACGGGCGCTGATGTCCAGCTTGTCTGGTTCCTCCGCCCCGACCACCGGGCATTTGACGTCGAAGATGTCCCCGGAGGCCGAGCCGATCCTCGAACCATGCGGGCCCAAGTAGATCATCGGCCAAGGTCGCGCTTGGTCTCCCGCTTGTCGGGGCCGAGGTCATCCCCAATGAGTCTTCCAGGCTCGGGGCATACGGCACTGGACCTCTCGAAGCCCGAGAAATAACACGAGGAGTCCTCTGAGTATTCCGACTGGGATACCGAGGACGAGGAGTCCCCGGACACCCGTTAGCACCGAGATGTTCCTTCCGTTTCCCCGGTCTCTGAACCTCGGAGAAGGTTCCCACCGGAGGATATGAGCTTCTTGGACTTATTCAAGGACATGTCCAAGGCCTTGGCATTTCCTACTGAGTCCGAGGAGGATTTTCGGGTCACGAGCTTGAAAGCCTCTAATACGAGGCTCCTCCCCGGGAATCGCTTATGGTGCCCATTCCTCCCATCCTAGAGCTGCTCATGTTCTGCATGTGGGAGACACTGGCGTCTGTGCCGATGGTCAGCAAGCAGCTTGACTCAATGTACCGAGTCCGCCGGAGCCCTGGCTTTCAAAAGTCACAGCTGCCGCACAACTCCATGGTCCCATCCCCTCTGCAAAGAGGCGCTTCGCCTATGCTCCTTTGCCATCTCTCACCTCATCCACCTCAAAGCAGTGTACCTTCCGAGCAAACTCAATGTCCTAGCAGACGGTCTAAACCATATCCTTTGTCCACACGAATGGACATTGCTCGAATCTTCCAAAGTGAGAAACCCTTCTTATAGATCTTTTTGCCACTCCATAAAACACACATCTTCTGCTCTTCTGCTCCAGGGTTCCATCGCTGCACTATCAGGCCCCAGGTGCCTTCCTTCTCCATTGGGGACAGGGATTGCTCTGTGCATACCCTCCCATTCCCTTAATACCCAAGAAACTGTTCAAGCTTCAGGCTGACAGGGTCTTGATTATTCTCATTGCTCCCTTTTGACCCCATGAACCATAGAGGAAACTATGGTTGATGGGGCCAAAAGGGAGCAATGAGAATAGTTTGGCTTGTGCAGACTCAGCCATTCAATCTGGGATGTTCGCCTGACCTCCTCTCTGAGGACCATGGGATGCTCTTCCAACCCAGTCTTCACTCCTTACACCTGACAGCATGACTGCTGAAAGCCTAGTGCTCGCCATCCTCTACCTACCAGGTGGTCAAAGATGTCCTTGCATCACGTAAAGATTCCACCAGGCGATCTTATGCAGTCATATGGCAAAGGTTTGCCCTTTGGTGCTCTCCACGGGACCTTGACCCCTTTTCTGACCTGGTGGAGTCACTTCTACTACATTTAACCTTGACAGGTCTTAAAACTAACTCTGAGAGAGTTCACCTTAGTGCCATTGCGGCCTCTCACAGACCAGTGGATGGACATACTATCTCCTCACACCCTTTAGTAGCACATTTAATGCGGTGTCTCCTGCTGTCCAAACCACCCATTAAGCAGCCTCTGGTGGCCAAGGATCTGAATGTGGTTTTGGCTCAACTTCTAAAGCCACTCTTTGAACCTCTAGCCATCACTTCTCTGAGGTTTCTATCTTGGAAGGTCATCTTCCTTATTGTCCTCACTTCAGCTCTCCACATCAGTGAACTGCAAGTTCTGACTGATCAGCCCTATACTCTGTTCCATCATGACAAAGTGGTTTTGCATACCCATTCGCATTTCTTTCTGAAGGTGGTTTCCTCTTTTCATCTAAAGCAGTCAGTAATCCTCCCGACTTTCTTCCCTAGACCACATGCATCTCGCTGAAGCAGCTCTACACACCTTAAACTGCAAACAAGCAGAGGCCTACTACTTGGATAGAACTAAAGATCACAGAAGATCCTCTCAATTATTCATCTCCTTTGAAACTAGTCACTTGAACCTACAAATGGACAGCTGATTGCATCTCTTTTACTTATACACAAGTCAGGACTCTTACTGGAGGATCATGTCACTGTTCATAATGTGCGAGCTACGGATGTTGCCATAGCCAACCTCTGTTCAGTAGCCATCGAGGACATCTGCCAGGCAGTTACCTGGTCCCTCCATTAGTACTTTTTCTGCCCATTATTGTCTGGACAGACTCTCCTGTTGGGATGCTTTCTTTGGCCAGGCCGTACTCCAGCACTTCTTTGAGACTTAAACTCAACTCCTACCTTCCGTCCTTTACTTCTACAAGAATACTAGACTATCATCGGGGGAGTATCGCCTTTTGAAATAGAGTCCAATAGGCCACCATTCTTCCATACTCATCAGCTACAGCTTTTGCCTCAGGGACTGCATTTCTCTCCCCTCCATACCATTCTGGGAGCTAGTGAGTCTCATATGTGAAGACCGCATTCCTGCTTGTTCCTAGAGATAGCGTAGTTACTCACCTGTAAGAGGTGATCTTCAGGATTCAGTCTTCAAAACCACCCTCTTCCCCTAGGAGTTGTAGGGCTATTTTGGTTTTGGATTTATTCCCCCCACTTCCTCCTTCCTCTTGGCTACATATTCAACTGAGGAGAGGTGTTGGGAAGGTAGGTATGCAAGTACAGTGGAGTGCTCCCAAAGGCTTTCCTATAGGATGCTGGGGAGCATTCCAGCGCAGGATCTGTCTGGGACGTCACCCATATGTGAAGTCTAATTCCTGCTGTTCCTGGACATCATCTGTTACAGGTGAGTAACCACTCTCTCTCTTCATTTCAGGTTATATTATTGCAGTTTGTTTTATGTTAAATTCCCCCATGTGGCAATTGAATCATAATTCCTCCAGGATCTGAAGCTATGGGACTATTGCTCACCAGTGTCAGTAGTTTTTTAAGATGCAGTTTAAAATCTTGTTGCTGGTATTGAGAATATTGAAATTTGCGATGTCTGAACACATCTGTAAACAGTTAATGCTGTATAAGCCAGCTCTCACTCTCTGATCATCTCAGGTTCTGTACTATTTGCTACTAGCAAAGAAGGTTCTTTGGATGGGCATGCTAAAGAATGCATTTTCATGTGTAGCCCTCACTTTGCAGAACACAAGCCCTAAAAAAAATACAGGCAGTGGAAGGCTATTTTTTTTTCTGGTATGTTGTTTTTATATCGCCTTATCTGGGAAACAAAGTGGTTTACAAGAAACAAAACATTAACTGCTGTACTTAGTAAAATCGAACAAAACAATTACATTTGGTAACTATTGTCAATATTTAGTATTCTGTAAACAGTGCAAGGAATGGTGGTTTGAGCAGCCTTTAAGAAATTTTAGGGAAATCAAGGGCTGTAGGTACAAATGTATTAGATGGGAGTAAATTTATTTTTAAATGTCTGGATGTTATATTATTCATGTCTGTTCTCTGTTTATGTATGTACTTTAACTTATGGAAGTTTTAACCTATAACCTGCACCTGCTTTGGAAGGGCCAAGATAGCTTACTGCTATATGTTGCTTTTAAAAAATTTTTTTTAATGTTTTTAAAAAATTAATTCAACCGATTGATCTCTCTGCAGAGCGGAAGTCTTTCAAGCAAATGGAAAATTCACCTGTACGCAAGTTCCTTAAGATTTCAAAAAGTTAACAGCCAGGAAACAAAACACTTTCCACAGATTACTCCTTTAAGTATTCCCATAGTTTTATTTCTTTGTGTTTGGTTTTTTTTTCTTTTTTTCTGATGATTAAAGAAAGTCCTTTTATAAAACACTATTAGTGATGGTCTTAATCTGCAGATGTGAGAATCACAGTAAAAATGTGAAGCTCAAAAGAGCTTTTTTACTGAGCTATTCAACTACATTTGTAAACATTTGAGTGTTAATCCCTTCATCATGTCAGTGTACAATTAAAATAACCAATTGGTAATCGGATCACAGTGTGCTAACTATAAGAAAAAGAAGTGGGGAAAGCATGCAGAGCATGACTATGGAGTTCTTTCCAACTTTGTGTGTGTGCATGCACACGCCTGTCTCATTATGTTTATGTTTATTGTTTATTGGAATTTGATATACCGCTCAGACCCGAAGGCATAGAGCGGTTTACAATATTACATCATTTAGGGAAACAAGAGAGGAACACCATTTATAAGATAGGACAGAGTAGAGGACAGAGACAGTCAAACAGACGAGGAAGAGAAGGACATGGCACAGCACATTACCCTGATACATGGAAGGGCATCCATACTTCATCAAGGACTCCAGGAACAGATGCCACGGACCAACGCCTAAGGGCCACGCCAAAGTGTGTATTTGTATGTGCATGCATATGCACTCAAATTGTAGATGAGCAGAATAAAAGTATATTGAAATAAGGGAGCATGCCGAATTTATCATTAACTTGGGGCACATTACATTTGCCTCTAAACCCAAATTGCTTGTGCTTCTAATTAAAGCAGATGCTTTACTTAGTGAAAAGAACTGAATACAGCATTATTATGCAATGTGAACATCAAAATAATGTAACTTCTAACTTCACCACTTGAGGGAATACTGATTTCTATTGGCCATCCGTGTCTATACGGTTAGAAATAGTTTCTTGGCACCATTCCATGGCTGAGACACACTGCGTTGTCCAAGCCAGTCCCTACTCTATGCAATCAGTTTGTTCTCAGTTAGATGCGGCACTTTGCTTTGCAAATATGGGAGAGCTAGGAGCTAAGTCTTAGCCCCCTTAGGTTGAGAATCACTGCTCTAAACTTTATTCTGCTCTAACACATATGACTGTTCTCATGAGCTTGGCACACCGAATTTGACAATCTGCAGCAGAATAAAAAAGAGCTATCTTACTGTAGCTAAAATTGATGCAAAGGAAATATAAACTCTTAACAATTAACTTTATATCAATTTATTAACATCAGAAATGTGTTAAAATGTTTTTGTTTGTTTGGTAGACATAGGCCATGTGGTCTTTTTCTGCCATCATGTTTCTATCTAGTCTGCCCTTCCATATCATCTACAATAGTCCCCCTTTTTTTTTCTTTAGAGATCTGTGTTTGTCCCATGCCTTTTTGAATTCAGATACTGTCCTCTACCACCTCTATTGGGAGACTATTCCACTCATCTACCATGTTTCTGTAAAGAAATATTTCTGCATATTACTCCTATACCCTTTCACCCTCATCCTGTGTCTCCTCGTAGCAGAGCTTGTTTTCAATCGAAATACTCTCCTTGTACATTTTTGCCACAGACGTATTTAAACATCTCTATCATATCTCCTCTATCCCACCTTTCCTCTAATGCATACATATTAAGATCTTTAAGTCTGTTCCAAACTGCTTTTATAACGAAGACCACTAACCATTTTAGTAGCCACTCTCTGCACCGACTCCAACCTGTTTATATCCTTTTGAAGGTGTGGTCTCCAGAATTGCACACAATACTGCAAATGAGGTTGCACTACAGACATACAGAGGCCTATCGTCTCCTTTTTTTTCTGCTGGTCATTCCTCTCCCTGTGCACCCAAGCATCCTTCTAGCTTTTGCTTTCGCCTTTTCTATCTGTTTAGCCACTTGAAAATCATCAGAAACAATCACGCCCAGGTCCCACTCTTTCGTGGACAGAAGTCCTTTGTCTCCCCTATTGTACCGCTCCCTTGAATTTTGCAGCCCAAATGCATGACCCTGCATTTTTTAGCAATAAATCTCAGCTGCCAAATACTTGACCATTCTTCAAGCTTAGCTAGATCCCTTTGCAGGTTATCTACTCCTTCTTGGGTGTCTACTCTATTGCAGATTTTGGTATCATCTGCAAAGAGGCAAACCTTACCAGACAGCCCTTCCGCAGTATCACTAAGATGTTAAAAAGAATCTGACCAAAGACAGATCCCTGTGGCACATCACTGGTAACATCCATCTCCAGGAACAAGCAGGAATGTAGTCTTCACTTATGGGTATCGTCGGTACTGACGGAGCCTGCGCGGGAACGCTCCCCAGTGTCCAAAAGGAAAGCTTTGGGAGCATCCCACAGCGCATGCATGCTGCCTTCCTGCCTCACTGCCTCTCTCACTTCAGTTCTTTGTTTTCCACGGAGCCTACAGGACATCTCTCCTGTCATCGCAGAAACGTTATCATCTTTCTTGTTTTTTGTGGTTGCGTCTGCCTTCATTTGACGCCTACCGGTACCGCTGGTTCTCTTTTCTTATTTTCTTCTTTAAAAAAAAAATGAAACTTTTCTTCGGTGCCTCACCCCTCCTGGGGTTAGGCGCCATTTTGGGCACTAGGCCCAAAAATCTCCAGACATGGAGCAGCCAACTAGTGGTTTTAAAAAATGTTCAAACTGTGGCGGTACTATTTCCGTCACCGACACCCACGAATGGTGTCTCAAATGTTTAGGTCCTGAACATTGTCCAGCAGAGTGTCTCTCCTGTAGAAAGATGACCAAAAGGGGCCTGTAGAACAGAGCTGCAAAGGCCGGTTCTTTTACTGTTGATACGATGTTAGTTGCATCGACGTCCTCCAGGGCTTCATCTTCCTCTCATGGATCTCAGGTAACTAAACAAAAGTCTATAAAGGAGGGCACTCTCTCTGGCAGCACCCGCTATATGGAACTCTCTCCCAGACCACATATGATCAACCAAGAACCTCAAGGACTTCAGAAAACTTCTTAAGACTGATCTATTTACAGTACATTTCAAGGACCTCACATAAATTTTCTACCTCAAGACATTACAGGATCACGATCCTACCTCCAAGACATTACAGAATCTCAATCCTAGCACACCTCTCAAACAGCCCCATTTTGTATATATGTATATAGCTCATTATGTAAATAGTTCACTGATATAATCTAATGCACTGCCCCACACACTACACTTCTCAGTTCTCACACTGCATGCTACAAACCACACTTTATTATTGATTTTGATTGATGTGCCACACCGCCTTGATTTAACGATAAGGCGGTATACTAAATCCTTCTAAATAAATAAATAAAGACTAGCTGGTCCTTGAAGGGTAAATCTCCTGCAAAGCATCGAGATGCCATTGGCACTACCCTCAAGGAAAGTACACCAGCAAAATTGCCCCGGTGGGAGTCTTCGGTCTCCAAAGCACAAACAGGGTCTCAGACTGTTCCAGAGGCCTCCACCTCTGCAGAACTTCTATTGCCATGTTCTGGGGTTGTAGCCGCTTCCACCGGTACCGACCAGCCATCGGCATTAGCAATGGATAAGAGAATCCTTGCTGTTGAACGCAGTCTAGCGTCCCTCTTAGCTGCCTCGGTACCGCTAAGTCCGCTACAGACGGTTCAAATGAGCTCGGTACCGACACCGGTACCGGCTCCAGTGGCACCCATTCAGGTGGGGTGGCTTCCTCCCATGCCGAGCCTCGAGAGTTTCTCCGGCATCGAGGGGTTGGAACCGAAATGCCACGGTACCGATATTCATTGGTACCAGCATCAATCGATGCAAACCTCCGATGAGTCTTCCGATTCCGATGACTCTACCGATACAAAAGCAGTACTGTTGAAGGATCCTTCTCCTGAGCGCAGAATGTCTCCTCCAGAAGACATGTCTTTTCAGGATTTTATACGTGATGTTGCTAAAGGGCTTTCAATCACGGTTACTCCTGAGAAGGAACCTAGGGCAGAAGAACTAAGAATTCTGCAATACCCTATGGCTCCCAAAGAGGCAGTGATGCTGCCCATTCATCAGATCCTTCAAGATCTTATGTTCAGAATGTGGGAAACTCCCTTAACGGTGTCACCGCATTTTCAAAGCCTTGATACCATGCACCGAGTCCCACCTTCTCCAGGGTTTCAGAAGACTCAGTTACCACACCATTCCATGGTAGTGGAATCAGCCATGCAGAGAATAAAGAGTGCTAAAATACATTCTTCCAACCCGCCAGGCCATGAATTGAGGACACTCGATGCCTTTGGGCGTCGATGCTTTCAATCCTCCATGCTAGCAGCTAGGATTAGCTCATATTCCCTTTACATGGGAATGTTTCTAGAGGAGGTTACAGCGGATCTGGAACGCATGAGCCCTCTTCTTCCCGAAGATAAACGGGTTCAGTACCTCACTCTGCTCAAGCACGCTCAAAATGTCTCCAAATTTGTGAACCGTGCAGCTTTTGACTGCTTTGAAGCTATTAGCAGAACCTCTGCTATTGTTATCGGAGCACGGCACATTGCCTGGCTCCAAGCATCAGATTTAGAGGAGTGGGTGCAAGAGAAGTTAGGGAACATTCCTTGCACGGGTGAAAACTTATTTGGGAAGGATTGGCAGACCAAGGCTAATCAGATTGAATCTGACAGTACCACCTTGAATAGACTATCAAAGTCTACAGCCAACCCATCAAAGAAAAAAACAGGCAAGAAGTTTTTCTTTAACAAAAAGAAAAAATCTTATCACTCTTATTCCCATCCAATTCACTGTCCAGTTCATGCTCCCCAGAAAGGGTAGCAATCTAGACAACAAAGAAAGCCTCAAGCTCAAAGAGCTCAACCGGCTCAGCAAGTACATCCTCCGCAGGGGCTTTGACTTCTTCCTAGAGAACTTAACCATTTTGCCTCTGAAGGGTCCAGAGCCCTTGACCATTCTGGGCAGATTATGCCATTTTGCCAAAAGATGGCAACAAATAACATCAGAAAACTGGACTCTGTCCGTTGTAGGACAGGGGTACAAACTTCACTTTCTCAGCATGCCCCCGCCTACAGTCATAAAACAATTCAATTCTCAAGGCCCTGTCACCGACATTCTGTGTCAGGCGGTCTCCTCACTTCTTGCTCAAGGAGCAATAGAAGAGGTACCCATATCCCAATGGGGGAGGGGGTTCTACTCCCCCTATTTTCTTATCCCAAAGAAGACAGGGGGATACAGACCTATCCTGGACCTCAGAGAATTGAACAAATATCTGTTCCGAGAAAAGTTCAAGATGGTCTCCCTCGGAACACTTTTACCATACCTTCAAAATCAGGATTGGTTATGTTCTCTAGATCTAAGAGATGCGTACACGCATATCCTCATCCATGTAAATCACAGGAAGTACCTTTGATTTCTCTTTCAAGGAAACCACTTCCAATACAGAGTCCTTCCATTCGGGCTGGCCTCTGCCCCAAGAGTCTTCACAAAATGCATGGCTTTAGTAGCAGCATTCCTGAGAACTCTGGGGATATTCGTCGTCCCCTACTTAGACGACTGGCTCATCAGAGTACCAACAGCTCCAGAAACAGAACAAGCTGTTTCTCTTGCCATGAGAATTCTCCAATATTTGGGTCTGGTAATCAACCACCCAAAGTCTCACCTCACCCCTTCTCAATTCCTAGAGTTCATAGGGGCTCGCTTAGACACGCAGCAATCAAAGGCATTCCTGCCACAGCCTTGCTTACGAATAATAGAATTGGCTTCCCAAGCAGTAAAGAAAACCCTCCTGACTGCTCGGGAAATGCTTCAACTGCTGGGGCATATGGCATCCACTGTACATGTGGTCCCTTATGCCTGCCTACACATGTGAGCGGCTCAGTGGACCCTCTTTTCGCAGTGGACAGAAGCCACAGGTTGCTTAACGGACAAAATCAAGAATTCGACACATCTCATTTTGTCCCTACAGTGGTGGCAGTCCCTCGAAAACCTCCTGGTAGGTTCCCCCTTTCAGCAACCACTGCCCCAAATCACCCTGACAACAGATGCTTCCAAGCTGGATTGGGGAGCCCACTTGCTCGATCTTTCCACTCAGGGTCTCTGGACCTCACAAGAGGCCTCTCTTCAAATAAACCTCTTAGAGATAAGAGCCATTGACAATGCTATCATAGCATTTCAGGCCCAGCTCAGTCAAAAGACAGTTCTGGTCGAAACCGACAATCAGGTTGCCATGTTTTACATAAACAAACAAGGCGGAACGGGCTCTCTGTCGCTATGCAATGAAGCTTTGCGACTGTGGGCCCTTGTCAGAGAGCTCCAAATTCACCTTCTAGCGGTATACCTTCCAGGCATTCAAAACTTGTGGGCAAACAAGCTCAGTCGAATACTGTTGCCACATGAGTGGTCTCTCCAGTGAGACCAACTGGCTCGAGTGTTCCAAAACTGTGGGACACCAGATATAGACCTCTTTGCAAGTCCACAGAATGCCAAACTTCCCCGGTTCTGTTCCAGAATTCCGGCTCAATACTGATTAGCAAACGATGCTTTCCAGCTCCATTGGGATCAGGACTTCTCTATGCCTTCCCACCCTTTCCCGTAATTCCCAAAACTCTTTTCAAGCTTCAGTGAGACAGGGATTATATGATTCTCATAGCTCCACGTTGGCCAAGGCAGTTGTGGTACCATCTGCTTCTGTGTCTCTCTCAAGTAACTCCTCTAGAGTTGGGATATGCTCCAGATCTGCTTTCTCAGGAGAACGGGAAGCTTCTGCATCCCAATCCTCAGTCCCTGCACCTCTGGGCCTGGCTGCTGATGGCATAGAACTTTTAGATATCCACCTCTCTCAGCAAGTGAAGGATATCCTTCAGGCTTCGAGAAAACCTTCCACAAGGCGTTCCTATGCTTTTAAATGGAAAAGATTTTCTATATGGTGTTCAAAAAGGGGGCTTAACCCCCTTTCCGTGCCCATGGAGTCGCTTCTGGAGTATCTCCTCCATCTTTCAAATTCTGGGCTTAAGACAAATTCAGTGCGACTCCATCTCAGTGCTATTGCGGCTTTTTACAAGCCCCAAGATGGACAACCAATCTCTTCTCATTCACTTGTGTCAAGATTCACAAGAGGTCTACTATTGACAAAGCCCCCCGTAAAGCCACCACCAGTGGCATGGGACCTGAATCTTGTTCTTGAGCAGCTTATGAAGCCATCCTTTTAACCTTTAGCCACTACAACTTTAAAATTCCTTTCCTGGAAGGTCATTTTCCTAATTGCAATAACTTCTGCTAGGCGCATTAGTGAACTGCAAGCTTTAGTGGCTGACCCTCCTTATACAAGGTTCCACCATGATAAAGTAGTCCTCAGGACTCATCCACACTTTATGCCAAAGGTGGTTTTGTCTTTTCATTAAACCAGTCACTTTACCTTCCTGTATTCTTCCCTAGGCCTCACACCTCCAGAACAGAAAGGAACCTTCATACCTTAGATTGTAAAAGAGCTTTAGCCTTTTACCTTCAAAGAACTCAACAACATAGGAAGTCTTCTCAACTCTTTGTTGCTTTTGATTCTAGTCATTTGGGACTTCCAGTTTCCAAACGAACCCTATCTAAGTGGATTGCAAACTGCATATCCTTCACATACGATAGTGAAGGTCTTTTTCTCGAAGGCCATGTTACAGCTCATAATGTCAGAGCAATGGCAGCCTCGGTTGCTAATCTCCGCTCTGTGTCTATAGATGATAATCTGTAGAGCGGCTACTTGGGCTTTGGTACATACCTTCACAGCCCACTACTGTCTGGACAAGGACTCCCGTCGGGATGCCTCGTTTGGCCAGACTGTCTTACAGCATCTCTTTCAGACTTAATGCAACTCCTACCCTCCATCCCGGTAGGATTCCAGGGATCCATGGGAAGAAGTATGACCCTGTTCACACGGGTTCACAGCTCGCTGGGGTCATTCCTCTGGCATCTTTCAGCTGGGGAGTCCCCATATGTGAAGACTACATTCCTGCTTGTTCCTGGAGATAGCGTAGTTACTCACCTGTAACAGGTGATCTCTGGGAACAGCATGAATTAAGTCTTCACAACCCACCCATCTGCCCTAGGAGTTGTCTCTCTCTGTCTCTCTCCTTGGCTCAGCTTTAAACTCAACTGAAGTGAGAGGGGCAGTGAGGCGGGAAGGCAGCACGCATGCACTGTGGGATGCTCCCAAAAGCTTTCCTTTTGGACACTGGGGAGCGTTCCCGCGCAGGCTCCATCTGTACCGACGATACCCATATGTGAAGACTTAATTCCTGCTGTTCCCGGAGATCACCTGTTACAGGTGAGTAACTACGCTTTTTCAGAGTGAGCTCCATTTATCTGTACCCTTTGTCACCTCCCACTCAACCAATTTCTAACCCAGTCAGTCACTTTAGGGTCTATCCTTGGGTGCTCAATTTGTTTATAAGTTGCCTGTATGGAACGGTGTCAAAGGCTTTACTGAAATCTAAGTATACCACATCTAGAGCTCTCCTTCTGTCCAACTCCCTAGTCACCCAGTCAAAGAAATTAAGCAAATTTGATGGACAAGGCCTGCTTCTGATAAACCCATGCTGCCTCGGATCCTGCAATCCATTGGACTCTAGAAAGCTTACCTATCCTCTGTTTAGCAGAGTTTCCAAAATTACTTACCACAGAGGTTAGACTAACCAGTCTGTAGTTCTCAACCTCATCTTTACTTCCACATTTTGTGTAAAGGGACCACTCCCAGTCAGTGGGCCACTAATATGTCTCCAAGTTCTTCAATATTCTTGGATATATCCCATCCGGTCCCAACACTTGGTCTACTTTTAGTTTAGCTAGTTCCTCACAAACACAGTCTTCTGAAAACTGTTCAAGACCCTCTTCGCTTCTTTTCCTATTTGTGGGTGTATTCTGAGTTCCTGCTCCAGGCACTTCATCTGAGAATACACCACAAAAATATTTAAGCAATTCCGCTTTATCCTCATAAGCTTCTACATATTCCTCCCCTTCACCCTTGAGTCTGACAATACCACTTTTGCACTTCCTCCTCTCACTAACATATCTGCAAAAGTGGTATTGTCAGACTCGAGGGTGAAGGGGAGGAATATGTAGAAGCACTATGATGGTTTTGGCTCCGGCAGAGGTCCACAGATCCACCATCTGAGGGACACCTCATGAAGCTCCCTTTCAAAGGCAAGCTCCTCTTTGGAGAGGATCTTGAAAAACTCATTAAAAATTTGGGAGAAGTTAAGTCCCAGCATGTGCCTGAGGACAAACCAAGGTCTTTCTCACAGTGCTCAGGCCTACCCCCTCCTCCTCCCTCTCCTCGGTCTTGTTTTCTAGATACGAGGCACTATAGGTCAGAAATGCCCTCCACCTCCAACAGGTCCGGTACAAAGTCCGCAGCCCTTTTGAGGGTTCCAGTGACCTAGGGATAATTACTCATCCAACAAATACTCTGGACCTGCCAGCTCTTCACGTTGACGCCATCAAACCCCACTCTGGGATGCTGCCGGTGGGTGGGCGCCAGACCCTTTTCTCTTGCAAGTGGGCCCGCATCACTTCTGATCACTGGGTCTTAAACATAATTCGTCATGGCTATGCCATTGAGTGCACAACACCAATCGCAGATGCCTTTCTGATTACACCTTGCAGTTCCCACCAGAAATGGACAGCCGAGCACACCGCTCTCCAACACCTGCTACAGCTTCAGGCCATTTGCCCAGTCTCTCCAGCTGAAAGGGGATCTGGCCGCTATTAAATCTATTTTGTCATCCCCAAAAAGGGACAGTTCATGGCACCCCATTTTGGACCTCCAGGGAATCAATCGGTCTCTCTATGTTCTTTGTTTTCGCATGGAAATGTTGTGGTCAGTCAAACAGGCTATCCGCAAAGGCGAGTTCCTGGCATTTCTGGATCTCACCAAGGCCTACTTCCATGTCCCCATCTGCGAAGAGCATCAGCGTTTTTTGTGTTTTGCCGTGCTCGGCCAACTTTTTCAGTTCTGAGCTCTGCCCTTCAAGCTGGCGGCCGCAGTACCTCATCAAGGGATTCGCGTCCACCCTTACCTAGACGATTGACTTATCAGGGCCAAGTTGCCGTCTCCACAGTAATGAATTTCCTGGAGAGTCTTGAATGGGTAATCAATCATGCAAAGAGTTGTCTACTCCCCTCCCAGTCCTTGGAATTTCTTGGGGCATGGTTCGACACCAGAATCGTGAGTCTTCCTAACTCGGGATCGCTTCTGCAAGTTCTCCAGCTAGCTCCAGGCCTTCTGTATGAGAGTTTGCCCTCAGATGTGGGATTATCTCCAGGTTCTCGGAGCTATGGCAGCCACACTCTAAGTAGTTCCATGGGCTCGGGCACACATGAGGCTTCTGCAGCATTCGCTACTGTCGCACTGTTCCTCAGTCACACTGGAGTTCTCCGGTGGCTTCCCCTGGAGAGTCCATGCTGGATTGTAGTAATGACTGACACCAGCCTGTCTGGCTGGGGAGCCCGTTGCTTTGACCAGACCACACAGTGGTCCTGGACACCTCGGTAATCCAAGTGGACCATCAACAGACTCGAAGCACAGGCTGTGCACCTGGCTGTCCTAGCCTTTTCACTGCTCATCTGCAGTCAGGCCATCCACTTACTGTGACAATTCGATGACTGTGTCCTACCTCACCAGATAAGGAGGAACCAAATATCCAGGCATGGCAAAGAAGATGACCTTCTTTCCTGGGCAGAAAAAACACATGCTCATTATCTTGGCCTAACACATTGCAGGCATTGACAATGTTCAGGCCGACTAACTCAGTCGCCATGCACTCGACCCCAGCAAGTGGGAGCTTGCCCCCTGGGCCTGTCAGCTGATAATAAACCACTGGGGCCGTCAGAGTGTCGAACTGATGGCAACCTCATGCAAAGCCAAGGTACTGTTCTTTAGTTGCAGAAGGGACCCGCAGTCCAAGGGCCTTGACACATTGGTCCAACTCCGGCTCACCGCAGCACTTCTCTATCTCTTTCCCACCTGAGCAATGATCGGCCCGGTGCTACAGTGCATCAAGCACATTCGGGACCAATAATCTGATAGCTCCCAACTGGCCTCGCTGGCCATGGTATACCAACCTGGTGCACCTACTGGCAGAGCCGCCCCTGGTGCTCGACTCCCGCAGAGGACTTCTCAGTCAGGGGCAGGTTTGGATGGACGATTCGGCTCCCTACTTGCTTACGGCTTGGCTCTTCAGAGGCGACAGCTAGCATGTGAGGTCTACTTCACGAAAGTTGTTGAAACCTTCCTCAAAGCCCGTCGGCCATCTACCTCTTTAGCCCTACACCCAAGTCTGGTTTCTGTTTGAGAACTAGTGCTCGCAGTACAACATATTGCCCTGGTGAATGCAAATTCCTGGTCTTCTGGCCTTTTTGCAACACTGCTATGACAGAGGTCTTGCCTTGAACTCCCTGCAAGTACAGGTGGTGGCGACCATCTGTTTCCAGAGGCCTGTGGTGGGACGTTCTATTGTCTCACATATCAGCTATTTTCTCCGTGGAGTCCGCTCCCTGCACCCTCTACTGCAGCCAGTCATGCCCCCATGAGACCTTTCCCTTGTGCTGAACTGCCTCATAAAGCTTCCTTTTGAGCCTCTCAAGAACATTACCCTTAGGGATTTGTCCCTGAAGACAGCATTCCTCATCACAATCACTTCATTATGATGTGTATCGGAGCTGCAAGCCCTCTTCTGTCGCGACCCGTTTCTCTCCTCCCTGGAAGGGATCTCCCTTTGCACTGTCCCTTCCTTTTTACCAAAGGTGCTTTCTATTTCCCATATCAATCAGGCCATCCTGCTCCCTTCCTTTTCTATGGAACAGTGTTTGGGCATCATTTGGAGACTTGGTTGATGTCAGCCAAGTGCTTTGGCGTTACCTAAAGGTGACCATTTCTTTCTGGAAGTCTGACCGCCTCTTTGTCCTCCTTTGTGGGGCTCGCAAGGGCTTTGCAGTGTCTAAATTGACCATTGCATGCTGGATTAGGCGCATTATAGAGTCTGCTTATATTTTACGCAACAAGCCTGTCCCCCTTGGGCTCCGGGCTCACTCCATGCAGGCTCATGCCATGTCCTGAGCAGAGCATTTGCATGTCAATTCCCTTGACATTTGCCGAGCAGCTACCTGGTCCTCCTCTTCCACATTTGAGTGTCATTACTGCATTGATCTCCGGAAGAGAGATGCAGTGAATTTTGGAGTCCGGGTTGTGGTGGCGGTTGTATTTTCCCGCCCTAGGGTGGGATTGCTATGGTACTGCCCACTTGTCTGGACTGGTCTAGCAGGATGAATTGGAAGGAGAAATTTCACTTACCGTTAATTTCCTTTCCTGGAATTCTGCTAGACCGGCTTCCAAATAAATAAATCCAGTACTGAGTGCCACAAATAACTAATCAATAACATATACAGTGGGACTCACAAATATATCTTACCTAAACTTTACTATCGCACATAAATATATATATCTTAAATTTATCATAAATTACTCTGTATAATAACTTTATATATTGCTTGCTACCAGTGCCAGGGACTCAAACCGAGGACTTTATTAGTTCAGGGAACCTTTAACCACACCACCAAGTAAACCTCATCGTCCCCTTTGCTGCATTGCTCTAGAAAAATCCTAAATATATGATACCAAAGCACAGAATGAAAAATGCAGTTAACAAAGATGTTAAGACAATGTAGACACACTGCCTTTACTCAAAGAACATTAATACCCTGCCACCTAAGTAATGTATTCAAAGTCATCAAATGCAATATTATGTCCTGCGGTGTTGTATCTGACCACGGCCGTTGGTTTCGCTGCTGCTGCGGCTTTTGTCAAAGAACTCCACAAACCCCTGTTCCTCAATTCATACTCTGTACATTCAAGAAAATACAAATACACCTACAATATAATAACACATGTCTCAAGTATCACACAACTACTCATTCTCCTTAAAATCACTACCAAATCTAACCCTTGCTTCAAATTTTTACATCGCTGAACAAACAGTTGATCCTTCAGTTCCCAGAGCAAACACCTGCCAACCAAACACACCCTGTTTTTAAAACCTGTAATCTCCCCCCTCAGAATCACTTCTCCAATCAAACCTTCTGGTAACACTTTACTCATTCTAAAGAAGTTGCACTGACCTACAGTAATAACCTAAAAATCCAGACCCTATAAACCAGCCAGGCCATCCTTACCTATTGCAAGTTAGAGAATAAAGATAAAAGTGGAAATGAATTTCAGAGATACACTACAGCAATTCACCCCACACAGAGTAATTTAAGATATATTTAGGTGCGGTAGTGACGTTTAGGTAAGATAAATTTGTGAGTCCCACTGTATATATTTATCCTGCTAGATAAGTCCAGGACCCACCTTTGCTGTGTTTTCCTAGACATCTGCTTCTGAAGAGCCGCATACTTCAGCTGCATACTGTTTTGCCAAAGAGCATTGTATATAGTTGCATGGTTCCACTTGTATCTGTACGATCTGGTTAAGGTCGTTCTGCTTTTCCATTGGTATACTGAAGGAGACCCCTAGGGGTATCACTATATATGTGCTAGGATGGGGTCTGTGAAGCTTCTGATACTTTTTGTCTTGAACAACTGCTGGCAGGGGAATCTAACCCACTTGTCTGGACTGGTCTAGCAGGATTCCAGGAAAGGAAATTAACAATAAATGAAATTTCTCCTTTTCCTTTAGGGATCCTCTGTTTGTCCCATGCTTTT
This sequence comes from Ichthyophis bannanicus, assembly GCA_033557465.1. NCBI lineage: Eukaryota > Metazoa > Chordata > Amphibia > Gymnophiona > Ichthyophiidae > Ichthyophis > Ichthyophis bannanicus. The sequence continues at coordinate 57,003,649 of CM066051.1, read as the reverse complement.
TTGATGTTGTACTGTCCTCGTCTCTACCACCTCTACTGGGAGACACTTCCACTCATCTACCACTCTTTCCGAAAAGAAATATTTCTGCATATTACTCCAGAGTCTATCCCCTTTCACCCTCATCCTATGTCCCCTCGTAGCAGAGCTTGCTTTCTATCAAAAGACACTCCTCCTTGTGCATTTATGCCAGAAGTATTTAAACATCTCTATCATATCTCTCCTATCCTGCCTTTCCTCTAAAGTATACATATTAAGATTTTTAAATCTGTCCTCATATGTTTCATAACAAAAATCACTAACCATTTTAGTAGCCACCTTCTGCACCGACTCCAACCTAATGGGGACTCACCATCAGGTCCCCTGCTCCCAGTACCCCCCCCCCCCCCGACATGCTGTCTGTCCACTTCAGCCCCCATTCATCCCCCCCTACTCACCATTAGTCCCTCTCCAGCTCTTTCTCACCCCTCTAACTCATCAGTTGTCTTCAGCCCCTAGCCCGAGCTACTCACCTCCTCTGCCTGATTGTGGCATTTTAGGCACAGCCACATGAGCATTTCCCTTCATTCCTGTGATTGTGCATCACGTTCAAGCCAGCATCACTACAATTAAAAAGGTTAACAGAAGCGCATCCTGTTTCTTGCTAGGGTCAGGAAGTGCTTCTGTTGACCTTTTAAACACAGCGCTGCTGGCATTGGAAATGAAGCAGAGCCATGGGAGTGAAGAGAAATGCTCCCGCAGCTGTGCTGCAGTGAACAGTGAGGCAGGCTCGGGCACCCTTAAAGCTTGTGCACTCCAAGTCTGCTTCACTGCTTGCTGCTGCTGGTGCAAAATTCTGCATAGTAAGTGTAGGATTCTGCGCAGGTGAGTGATTCTGCACTGCTTAGTTGCCACATCAGTAAGTGGTGTTCAAAACAGTCTTCTAAAAGTGCAAAATCCTTAGCATAAACACTGGCAGGAAAAGAACAAAGAACCCTGGACGCCATTAGCAGAAAGTCCAGCAGCGCATACTCCTAGCCATGCGAGTTCTAACGCATCAGTTATACATCCTGCATTATCACCATGACCATCTTCTGCAGCTGGATGATCCTGGAGGTTCAGCGGTCAACAATCCGAGGACATATATTCAGGATAACCTACACAAGTCTGTTATCATAACATCTGCTCCACTTATGATGCGTATGATTCAGTCACCCGAGCCCCAGCCACGACCATTTCTGCTAGACATACAGCTTGGCTGAGGGTCTTGGGCCTCCATGAGGACTTGCATAATCGCTTAGCAGATGCGCCCTGCCAGGGCAACAGCCTATTAGAATTCAAGGTTCAAGAAGCAGTCTCCGAGGTCAAAAATCACTTGTCCACGATGTGGAAGCTTTCTGCCCAACAAGCTGATCTCTCCTTGCAACCTCACTGAGGGCAACCCACACAGTTCTGCAGGGCATACCATTGCCAATATTTCCATCAGTTTTACCCTTGTAGGGGACTCCACCCATACACCTGACCTCCACTGCAATGTTCCCTGGGTCCTCTTTACAAGCAGCACTCCCAGACCTGGGAGAGGGAGCAGCAGCCTGCAGCCCCTGCTCCCACCAGCAAACCTACCCCAACTTTTTGACTACCTTCAGGGGGGCAGAATACTTAGCTTCAGGGAGGCTTGGCAGTCCATCACCACAAACTGCTTGATCCTTAACATCGTTCGTGGAGGTTACAGAATAAATTTCTGGTCACTGCCCCGTTCTCAACACTGCCTCAGAAGACAGAGGAGTATTGGCCTAACACATTCCCATTCTTCAGCAAGAAATCAATCAACAGCTGCACAGCCAAGCCATAAGCCAGTTCCATTGCAGCAAAGGCTTCAACTCAAAAATTTTCATCATTCAAAAGAAATCTGGATGTAGCCCTTCCTAGACCTCTGAAACCTCAATCTCCATGTCAAACAAGAAGTTCAAAATGCATTTTCTCATCATCATCCTTCCGCTGCTATGCAGGAATGACTGGATAGACTCCCTGGACTTGAAAGATGCATACATCCACATCTCCATCTCCATCTATCCTCATCATTGGAAGTACCTGCAGTTCAGATTTCAAAGACCAACATTACCAATAAAGGGTGCTGTTGTTTGGTCTCTTGTCAACCCCTCCTGTCTTCATGAAATGTCTCGCAGTAATTGCAGCCCATCTACTCCACCAGAGTCACTATTAACTTTTATTTTGACTGGCTTATGTCTTCTGCCACCAAAGACCAGGCGAGGCAGGCCATAGTATGGTCCAAACCCTGCAGGACCTGGGATTTCTCATCAACACTCAAAAATCTGAAATGGAGCCTCAACAGATCCTATTTCATAGGCGCATGCATAGACACCATAATGAGCAAAGCATACCTTATGGATGACAGAATTCTTATCCTCAGCAGCTCAGCACTTACCTGCTGTGATGCACTAAGACCTCTGTGCACTCCATCCTTGGCCACATGTTGGCCTACATTCATGTCATTCCACTAGCATGACTATACATGCGCCAGTTAGAATGGCATCTCAAACTCAACTGGAACCAACCCTCACAATCCCTTTATATGTAGATCCCTCTACGAATCACCACCTCATCTGCCCTATGCTGCTCACTTCAACGACATCCAACCTCAGGGACCGATGTCCTTTCCAGGACCTACCACCTCATCTTGCCCTCACCACCAATGCATCCCCTCAAGGTTGAGGAGCATACTTGTTGAAGTTTACCATGCAAGGATTCTGGTTGACCCTCAAACATGCATTATATATGAATGCACTAAAGCTCTGCGCAGTATTGTATGGACTAACTTTTTCAAAGATGGGCCCATCACCGTGGTCTTTCTGCTGCAGATGGCCAACTAGGTTGCCATATTCTGTATCAACAAGCAGGAAGGATCCAGCTCCTTTCACCTCTGCAGGGAAGTGACCCACCTGGTAATTTGCCTAGTCGCTGAGGACTGTTCTGTTACAGCTTCAGCCTCTGTCCAGACAGACATTTCGATCCCAATTGAGAGACTGGTTGCATGTGCAAGTTGCCTGCAAGCTGCAGCCCTCATGAAACAAGTGGCATACCTGAGAGAAGAGAGATGCTCAGAAGTATCAGCCTTTTCTTGGAGGTGGTTGTGGTTAGAGGAGTGCAGGAGAGGCTTAGAAGGACCACTGGATGACCTACAATCTGGACCTGATTTTACAGTTTTGTGCCTTATGACTTGACCACAACTCCCAGACAGCAAGTGGTAGAGGATCTCTGATCCCTTACCATTGCCGGCAAGATAAACCTTTGTCTTACATTACTGATGGGGTTGTCTGAATGAGTCTCTGCTGCTGCCAGCTGGATGCCTGTTTTGAAGTCAAGAGACAAGACAGAGTTATTTTTCAGGTTCTCTTTCCTAATCTTTGAAGGCTGCCATTGATACCACCTGACCTGCTGGGCCTCCCCAGAAGTGACAGGGACCCAGGAAGTGTGCAGCCCGACCTCCCCAGGTGACGTGGATACCGCACCGCCCCATATAAACAGCACACTGGCGGCGTTCATCGCCGCAGCGGCGCGTGGTGTGGGCGTGCTCCTTGGGGCGGTGACAGGGGCGGACTCCGTACAGACTCACAAAACATCCTACGCTCCCCTCCAGCCAAATGCTGGCATCACCCTAACACCAAGCATATTCATATCGCAGTTCCGGCTTCCCTGGAGAATACACGGATTAACATCAGGTACCTACTTTACTTCGCTACCCTTCTACTGCTTATGGCCGCCATACCCGTGATCTGGGGCTGTCGACCCCATAGTTCCTTGCGTTTCTCACATCATAATGACTCAGGCCCGCAAGTATATATCCATGAGCCTTTCTTCTCAATCTACTTGCATGCACACCCCTTTTAGACCCTGCAGTCCCCACCACTGTGTCAACCGCAACTAATTCCTTATGACTCAGCCTGCTTAACTGCCATTCCCTTCGGGAAAAAACGATCCTTATTCATGATCTCATTGAACAGGAATCCCTCAATGTTTTATTCATTGTCAAGACATGGCTCAAGGAGGGGGAAGACCCCCTCCTGGCACGTTGTCTACCCCCGGACTATGATGCTCTTTCCGTTCCACGTATTGGGCGGACTGGCGGTGGAGTTGCAATTATTTACCGTTCCTCGGTCCCCCTTACTCAGATTTCATTCCCTTCTCTACAATACCCAGAGTCTCTCCTCCTCCGTCTAAACTCCCACCCAGCTCTCCATTTTTTAGTAGTTTACTCTCCTCCTTCATTTCCTCCCCTTCTTTGGGAATCTCTCCTTTCCTCCGTTTCTGATTTGGTTCTGCAGTTCCCTCAGTTGGTCCTACTTGGAGATTTTAATGTTCACTTTGATTCACCTATCTCAAGGGATATTTCATTTGTTTCACTTCTTGAAGACCTCTCACTGATACAGCATATCAGTTTCCCTACTCATGCTGCTGGTCATGCACTGGATCTGATCATTTCCTATGTAAATTCCCCAATTCAGCTTTTGTTTGCCCACAGGACCCGTTCCCTGGTCACAACACTCCTGCCTCACTTTCTCTTTACAGTCTATAAGGCCTACCTCTGTTCCCTTTCTCCCTTCCTCTAATCCATCTTCATTACCAGTGCGATTCTCTCATCGTATTACTTTAGTAACACTGCAGAACTTTCCTACTGCACACCAGCTCCTCCCTTCTGATTTTTCCTCCCTCACACCATCATCCCAGGTCACCTCTTGGAATATAGAACTTTATCATGCACTGGATCAGGTTGCACCTCTACAACCCCGTTGCTCCCACTGTGCAGCTCGCCACCCTTGGTTCCATGCCGGTCTTCGATTACAGCGTTCACACTTACGTAGAGCAGAACACCTCTGGAGGAAAGCTCGATCATCCGTAACATATCAACATTTCAAATCTTGTCATGCACAATATCGTTCCAGTCTCCTTCAAGCTAAGCGTACCTACTACTCTGAATCAATTGCATCAGCCCCCAACAGGTCTAGACATCTATTCTCAACCCTCCAAGCTCTCTCACGACTGCAGTCTCGTCCCTCACGTGATGTTATCCCTCCTGGTCCAGCTCTCAGTCCTACCCAGCTGGCCTTCTTCTCCTCCAAAGTTCATGATCTGCGCCTGTCTCTCCCTTTTTGTCCTCATGCACTATCACCTCTTTCCCCTATTTCACCCCCACCGTCTTCTCCATTATCCCACTGTTGGGCCAACTTCCATTCCCTCACATCTCCAGAACTTCTTAAGCTTCTCTCTACCACTCACAAAACCACTTGCCCTTCAGATACTATACCATCTGCCTGGTTATCCGAACCTTCTCTTGGTCTATTCATGCCACTACTCGCCATCATTAATTCCAGCCTTACCTCCAGGTCTTTCCCCCACCTATGGAAGCACGCCCTGGTTCGCCCCCTCCTGAAGAATCCCGCCTTAGACTCATCCGTTCCAGCGAACTATCGTCCTGTATCAAACTTACCATTTGCCTCAAAACGCCTAGAGAGAGCATTTTTCACTCAACTCTCCCATCTTGATTCAACGCATTTCCTTCACCCCCCGTCAGTCCGGTTTTCGGCCAGGCCATAGTGTCGAATCCATTATCACAGCTGTTCTGAATGAAATACACTCTTCACACGATCGTGGTGATATCTCGGTGCCGGTGTCTTTAGATCTCTCTGCTGCCTTTGATTTGGTTGATCACTCTCTTCTTCTATCTAGATTGCAGGATGCAGGTGTTCGGGGTACTGTCTATCACTGGTTCCACTCTTTTCTATACTCTCGATCTTTTGCTGTGACCTCTGCCTCCTCCACCACAGACCACTTCCCCCTTACCTGTGGGGTCCCAAAGGGCTCAGTATTAGCTCTATTATTGTTTAATGTATTCTTGGCCCCTCTGGCATTGCTAATTCAACAATCGGGTATTTCAAGATATTACTATGCCGATGACATTTTTCTCTCACACCACACCTCTTCTTCTCATTTAGACATCACTCCTCTCAACGAATGCTTATCTTTGGTCTCCACTTGGCTTTCCTCATTGTCTTGTTCTTAATATCTCTAAAACCGCCACTATTTGGTTTCCCCACAGCTCCGTTTGTCCATCACTTACTCCCTCTCTCTCAGGTACTCCAATTTCCCTGGTATCTAAGCTTCGCTATCTAGGTGTCTTTCTCAACAGCACCCTCACATTTAATGACCACATCTCCCAAGTCTCTCGGCACTCTTTTTTTCTGTCTCCGGCGCATTCGTGCCATTAGACCATTTTTATCCTCTCAGGCCCTGATCACTCTCCTTCTTTAACTGGTCATCACTAGGTTAGATTTCTGTAACTCTATATTTACCGGTATCCCTCAATATCCGTGTCGTCGATTACAACTACTACAAAACACTGCAGCCCGGATGGTTACTCATGCTTCCCCTCGTGATCACATTACTCCAATTTTATAACACCTTCATTGGCTCCCATTGAACTTCCGAATACAATTCAAGATTCTCATTTTAGTGCACCAGGCTATTTACTCTCACAGACCCCAGTACCTAGCTGATTACTAACTTTTCATACACCCACTCGTAGCCTCCGTTCTATCCATATCAACCACTTACACCTCCATTCCCCCTCACAGGCACATCTCCAGTCAACCAGACAGTCAGCTTTCTTTTATCTCGGTCCCTCCTTGTGGAACTTCTTGCCCACTGCCCTTCGACTAGAAGAGTCTTACTCTAAATTCCGTTCCCTCTTAAAAACCCACCTTTTCTCCTCTCCTTTCAATCTTCCCCCCTAACCTCTCAATTCCCCACCCTTTTCAGTACTGAATTTTACTATTACTTTCTTTTTTCCTCTTTCCTTTTTCTTATATCGATTGTAATTTCTTTTCCTTTCTGCTATAGTTTTTTATTATATTGTAAACCGCCCCGATGTAACGGGGGGCAGTATATCAAATGTTTTAATAAACATAAACACATCCTTGACAGCAAGAAGTACATTGATGATATGCTTCTGGATGCATCCAAGCTCTCTCTGACAGAGGTGAAGATGGGAGGCTACAGAATGAAGAGAGTGGGACACGAGTTGCCAGAGCCTGCAGAATCAACAATCCAACTCCTCCAGCCCTTGAATTGAAGAACCAGCATGCAGTCTTGGAAATGGAGGAGGTGAAACATCCCAGGAAAGGGAAGAACCTGAACATGACCACCCCAAAATTACAGAATCAGTCACCACAAGGAAGCAAAGGGTAGTGGTGGTTGACTCTCTTCTGAGAGGGGGGAATAGAGGCATCCATCTGCCGACCAGATTTGATGTCCAGAGAGGTGTGCTCTCTGCCAGATGACAAAATCCAAGATGTTACAGAGTGTTTGAGACTCATCAAGCCTACTATTATCTGATGTTGCTCATCTATGTCGGCACAAATGATACTGTTAGGTATCCCTCTGAGTGTATCGAGAATAACTTCATGGCTCTGGCAGAGAGAGTGAAGCAGATAGGTGTACAGGTGGTGTTCTCCTTTATCCTCCCTGTTGGGGGTAAATGCAGAGACACAGACACTCGCATACTGGAAATGAATGCATGGCTGAGTGGATGGAGTCATCAAGAGTGTTACAGTTTCCTGGACCATAGGATGATTTTTCCAAGAGCTGAAGAGCAGAGATGGCATCCACCTATCCAAGAAGGGTCAAAGTCTCTTCCGCAGCAGACTAGCTAACCTACTGAAGAGGGCTTTAAGTTAGATTTGTTGGGGATGGGTGAAGAAAGCCCCCAAGTAACTGAAAACCTTCAGGTAAGTAAAACATTAAATACCTCTGTAGAAATGGGTAAAAGGGGCAACATCTGGAAAGCGGTGTGCATTGGTGTTCCTAGTATGGGAAATAAGATTCCAGATGTTGAGGCTTTTAATGGAAGAGGCTAACTTGGATTTAGTGGTGGTTACAGAGATATGGTTCACAGAAATCAATGACTGGGATGTAATTATACTGGACTATGAGTTATTCAGGAAGGATAGGGTAGGAAGAAGGGGAGGAGGAGTGGCAGTATATTTAAAAAAATATTAACACTACAGAATTACAGGGCTTACGAGGCACTGGGGTTAAACTGGAAAGAGGGAATGGTGCATGCATTTATATTGATGTGGAATACAGACCTCCTTCACAAGCAGAAGAACTGGACAGAGATGTAATTTTAGACATTTGCAGAATTGCTATTAAAAGAGAAGTGCTGTTGATAGGTGATTTCAATATGCTGGATATTGATTGGAGCGTTCCTGCTACGGTGTGTTCTCTGGGAACAAAAAGGAAGTCAGCCCTCATCATGTATGGGTGGCATGGGCACCGATGGAGCCCTTGCAGAAGCATCCCCCCACCTTTCAAAGAAAGCATTTAGCAGATGCCGCCACGCATGCGTGGTCCTCTTCCCACCTGGGTGCCATCTTGCTCAGTCTCCTTTTTTCAACGCAGTCCTTCAGACTTCCGTCTGGCTTGTTCCCGGAAAAAGTCAATTTTTTTTGCCTGAGTTTTATACTGTCCTCCGGTATTACACCGGTACTCTTCCTGTCACCCGACCTCGCTGTCTTGGCATAGAATTCGATTTCTTTTGTATTTTTTCGTTTTTGGCATCTTCACGCCTTTTTCTCCAACTGGCAGCTCGGCAGGTCTTTGACCTTGCAGTGGTTCTTTTTTCCCCCATGGTTACCAGTGGCTTCAAGAAGTGTGATCGGTGCACAAAAATTGTCTTTGACCGACACACGCGACTGCTGCTTTCGCTGCCTCAGGCCTGACTAAGACCCTAAAGCAAGTGGTCTCTGCAAAAAGATGTCCAGCAAGGCCCTCAAGAGCCGCCAGCAGCAGCATGATAAGTTAGGGGGGGGTCTCTCTGAGTCCCTGGTATATCCAAAGACCAGTGCCTTGTCTGAAGCCTCGACATCTCGGGCGGGCCCCTCTGACCCCGAGCCTCGCCATGGTTCTTCAGAGGAGGGGGTCGAAGAAAAAGAAAGCCTCGAAGTTAGCGTCCCTGGATGGATCTGACAGGCCGGGTGTTTCCCTGGCCAGGCCCCACAATCAGAGACACTCGTTTAAGGGATTGGAGAGGGAGCAGCCTGCAAAGGTCTCCCGTAAGGACTCTACCTTGGACCAGCCTCAGTCGCCAGACACCATCCTCATCGAGGACTCCCCTTCGGGGGAACCGGCATCGGGCCTGAGCCCCTCTGTGCCCACGCCGATGGCTGCAGAGCCTTCTGGCCTGGAGTCCAGAATGGCAGCCCTGTTTGTCTGCCTTCATGGACTAGCAGCGGGTGCTATTGTCCGGTATGACCGGTTCATCTGCTCCGACCACCGGGCCCTCAACGTCGAAGACATCCCCGGAGGCCGAGCCGATCCTCGAGATCCTTTGGCCTCAAGTCAATCCTCGACTGAGTTCTCGATCTGGTTCCCGCTTGAGAGGGCTGTGATAATCCCCAGCCAATGCTCTTTAATGAGGTGGACCGTGGCACACCTGCCACCTCATTAAAGAGAAACAACTCATAGAAACAATAATGAAAATTAACAAAACTACCTCGCATCTGGATCCTTGTCCAGTATTCTGGATAAAGGCAACAAAAGTTGAACTAGCACCTTTAATACTTCATATTGTTAACCAATCCCTTCTCCAAGGAATAATGCCTGACACACTTAAACTTTCCATTGTTCGCCCCCTACTCAAAAACAGATCTCTCAACAAGGATGACCCCACGTCATACAGACCAATAGCCAATATTCCATTTTTAGCAAAAATAATAGAAAAAGTAGTCCAAATGCAGTTGCAAGATTTTATTGACCTCAACACCCCCCTTGATATCCACCAATACAGTTTCTACCAATACAGTTTCTGCCCATACCAAGGCGTAGAAACCCCCCTGCTAGTTTTACTAGATTCTCTCGTCTGCAGACTAGACAATCCAAATCAAGCCTTTATCATGGTCTTTCTGGATATCTCCTCGGGATTTGACAATGTTGACCACACCATCCTTCTGTCAAGGCTGGCGCACATAGGTATATCTGGGATAATTTTAAAATGGAATAAATCATATATTTCCAACTGATTCCAGTATGTAAAGATCAACCAAGATTCATCTAACACTCCCCCCCAAGAACAGGAAATACCTCAAGGGTCGACCCTCTCAGCCCTCCTGTTTAACTTATATCTTCAACCTATATGTACAATCTTCACTAGATACAAAATCAATTATCATATCTATGCAGAAAACATAATGTTATATACACCAGTGGACATAAAGAACCCCCAATATAACAATATCATTGACTGCATAAATGAAGTGGAATCCTGGCTTAACAAGAATTACCTACAAATAAATTTCAAAAAAACTGAGATCTTATTCACTATAAGGAATCAGAACTTCACTCCCCCATCTATATTCAACTTACACAACATCAATTTGGCAGTTAAACAGGAGGTAAAATACCTAGGTATTATAATTGATAGAACTCTCAGTATGTCCTCGCATATTAAACAAACTGCTAGAACAATATTTTACAAATTAAAAACCATACTACAGCACCTCTGGCCAATCCTTGAATCCCGGGACTTTAGAACAGTAGTCCAAGCTTTAATTATTTATTTATTTATTTAACCATTTTTATATATCGTCTTTCTACAAATCAAGACGGTTTACATAAAACATTTCGTGGCAGTATGTTTCAACTGTTTACATAGAACAAGTTAACAGGGATAATTATTCCTCACTTGGACTTCTGCAGCAGTCTCTTACAAAATCTTCCTAAAAAAACACTCCACACACCCAACTTGCTCAGAATGTAGCTGCCAGAACTATCTCCAAGCTAGCCTCACTTCCACATCACCCCAATACTTTATCATCTCCACTGGCTCCCTATGACAGCCAGAACAATATACACTTGCACTACGGTATCTCCCCTTCCTACTTATCCACCATGATACATACTCAAACTGACGTCAGAAGCAGAAGAAAGTACCTTGAACCATATATCAATATCCCCCTCAATACGCCACACCAAATTAGCTACCATTAATAGGGTCTTCAGGTACACAGCCCCCACCCTTTGGAATTCCCTCCATGATTACATCAGATCAATCAAAAACCTTCAGACTTTCTGCAAGGAATTAAAAACTATACTCTTCACTGAATACTACAACACCTCCACTGCCACAAACGCATTCACCTCCCACTAACCCCCTCCCCTGATCCGCCCAACTAAACTAAACTAACTATCCTCTTATATCATACTCTCCAGCCAAGAATATCCTTCTGTATCCTCTACACACTATTTGACAGTATTGTAAATAGTTAAGAGTCCCAGCTATCACTATATTACGGTATATGTGATCAACTGGCATATAAATGGTTTCTTGTAGCATAGTTTAATATGTTCTCTGTAACTGAGTTTTTGTTCAATGTAAACCACCCCTAATCGCTGGAAGGGGCAGTATAGAAAAATGACTTAAATAAAGCAGTGGGTGAAACTGAAAGGGAATATTTTAAAGGCAACAAACCTTTTTGTTAGGAAAGTAAATAAAAGGAAAAGGAGGCCATTATGGTTTTGAAAAGAAGTAGTTGAAAAGGTGAAGAAAGAGGTGGCCTTCATAAAATATAAGAGATCACAGAAAGAGGAAGACAGGAATCAGTATTTGGAAAAGCTAAGAGAAGCTGGGAAAGGAGTTAGGTAAGCAAAGTTATAAATGGAATAAAAAATAGCCAATACTGTAAAAAGGGAGGATAAAACATTTTTTCTGATATGTTAATAAGAGGAAGAAGTGCAAAAGAGGTATTGTCATACTGAAGGGTGAAGGGGAGAAATGTGTAGAAGCTGATAAAGATAAAGAGGAATTACAAGAAATATTTTTTACCGTGTTCACAGATAAAGGGCCGGAGCAGGACCTTAGAAAACACCCACAAATAGAAACAGAAGTGAAGATGGATTTTGAATTATTTTCAGAGGACTGTGTTCATCTGGAGCTAGCTAAACTGAAAGTTGACTACATGGGGCCGGATGGGATACATCCGAGAATATTGAAGGAACTTGGGGAAGTGGAGGTGGTAGCGATGAAGACCGTATCTGAATTCAAGAAAGCATGAGACAAACACAGAAGATCTCTACAGGAAAAAAAGGGGACTGCAGTAGTTGGTATGGAAGGGCAGACTGGCTAGGCCATATGGTCTTTATCTGCAGTCTTGTTTCTATGTTACTATGATATGCATTTAGGTCTACAGTAGACTGCACAGTGTTTGGGGGATTATGTTGGATTATGCCCTTACTTTTGAGCAACACATTGGAAAAGAAGTACGTGATTATTTTTTGTATTTATATCGCTTTTTAGCAAACTCAAAGTGGTTTACAAGATTAGTTTTTCTATCTCCATACATGTCAGATTAAAAAGTCCTATCTTTTGACAAAACACTTACTCTCACCCACCCAGATTATTGTAATGCTCTGTATATAAGTTTGTCTCAGTGTCCTCTTCTCTGACTCGAGATTGTACAAAATACTGCTAGTAAACTTACAATACGTGCGACCAGATAAGACACTTTGCTTCATATTCAAACCAGGATCAGATTTAAATTATTGTCAAATTGTTAAATGTCTACATGATCTGGCCCAATTTTATGTACTTGCTTGGACATTATTAGTTGTCGGAATCAGTTGAGTAGGAGGAGTTGTTGCTGTTAAGTGCCGTCGAGTCAGTGTCTATTCATGGCAGCTCTGGATAGTTGTCCTAAACTGTGTTTGGTCTTCAGTCAGACAGCTCATTGTTGATAGAGTGACACCCATAGCTGCTGTTATTATATAGATCATCTCATGGCTGGATTTCCTCTTTTGCGTTGACCTTCTACCTTTCTCTAATGATCTCTGCATGATGTGTCCAAAGTATGAAAGTCAAAGTCTTGTCATCTGAGCTTCTAAAGAAAGCTTAGATTTGATCTGTGTAGTACTGACTGGTTTGTTCTTCAGGCAGCCCATGGTATACACAGTATTCATCGCCAGCACCATAATTCAGAGGCATCTGTTTTCTTCCTGCCTAACCTTTTCACTGTTCAACTTTCACATCCATAAGATGTTGAAAATACCATGGCTTGGACAAATCTGATCTTTGTATGGAGAGAGACGTCTCTGTTCTTGGTCCTTCATAGCCATTCTGCCAAGAGCATGTGTCGTCACATTCTTAACTGCTTGTCGTTTCTTTATTGATTGTTGATCCAAGCAGTTTAAAGTTGTCCACTATTTCAATTTCTTCTCTATCAATGATGAACTTACTGATTTTGCCAGGTGTCAGGATCTTTTTCTTCTTTACGTTAAGGTGCAGGCATAATTTAAGACAAGGTTCCTTGATCTTGAGAAGCAAATGTCTCAAATCGTCTTCACTTTCCGCCAGTAATGTAGTATGAGCATAGCGAAGGATGTTGACTCTTCACTAGTCTTCATACCTTGGTTGTCCTCATATAGTCCTGCTTCTCCAATTTGTTCTGCATTTAAATTGAACAGGTAGGGGGAAAGTAGGCAGCCATGTCATACACCTTTGCTGATTTTAAACCATTCTGTTTCTCCTTTTCAAGGTCACGTTCCGAGGTGATTTCATACATTTTATAAATGTATTTATTTAGAAATTTTCTAGATTAATCTGGTAGTTTTTATTTAATGATAGGTATAACCTTAAAGTGGTGTTATGAGGTCTTATGTACTGTATAAGTGTTCTGAGAGAACATTTTTTTATTATTTTAATTGTATGATTTTATAATTATGTAATTTCTGATAATTATGGCTGTAATCTGCCTTGAGTTTATGGTTAAGTGGAATATTTGATCAATTAAACTAAACTCAATCATGGACTATGCTGTTACTATCAGTTGAAATGAGAATTGTACACGCATAACTTTATTCATTTGGAACATTATAGAGAGAGCAAAATTAAAGGTGTTTATGAATGATATGATTGAAAATTTAGAATTTATAATTCTTTTTTTGTTTCTACCCAAAGATAAAAAGACACAGAGTAATATCAAATATGCAGCAATGCATTTGAAGTTGTGTGCAACGGTTTAGGCATCCCTACTAAAATTGTGTGTCTTAATGAATCACAAACAGACCAATGCAGAAACCCTGCGCTAGAGGCCAGTGCTTAAATCTAGCACAGGGTTTCATAGTGTGACTTTAACACTGATTCTTTGCGCTGAAATGCAATATTCAAATTGCCCATTGTGCAAAAAGTCAGCATTACACTTGGAGTGCAAGCCAAACACATGTGCACAGAAGTCGGCGCAAATTCTGCATGCTGTTCCGGAGCAACAGGGTCATCCAAGAGAAAGTTTGACATTTCACCTCAGATGACTTAGGCATTGGGGAAAGCCCCCCTCAGATACCTACTCCCCCCCCCCCACCCCCACCCCCATCCTTGACAGAAACAAAGTCCTCGGTGGTCCAGCGATCCTGATATCTCCATCTGCCAATAATAAAAAAAAAAATTCCTGGAGGCTTGTGCAGCCCCTCCTGCCCCCCCTACCCACTCAATTTAAAATCCCAGTAGCCTCAATCCCAGCTACCCAATAACAAAACTCCCTGGTGGCCTCCGAGCCCTCCCCAGTACCTTTAATCTGGAGTGTGAGTGTTGCCCACATGCTCCTACCTCTGTGCCACCATCTTGAAAAATGGCGGCACCTGGCCCCGGGATGCAACAGGTGGGGTCAGTCTGCCATATAAGGTACAAGGATGGGAGCATGTAAGCAACGCTCCTGCTCCAGAATAAAGGTACCAGGGGAGGGTTTGGGGGCCACTGGGATGCCAGGATGTTTTGTTGTTGTGTAAGTGGGGCTGGGGCCACTGGGCACCAGGAATTTTTTATTGGGTGGGAGGGAAATCCGGGACCACTCCCTGACAGTATTCTGATAGCATCAGGGGCTTTCCCTGATGCCTGGATTGTGTAGTGTCAGACTTCACCTCAGATGATACTTTTGCTTCTGGCTGGATCTTTGCACTTGCCTGAAGCTGGAGTGAAGATCCAGTGTTAAACTGTGCCAAGTTTCAACACGTTTTTTTTTACATAGGGCGCAATTACTATGCAGTGATTTGCATGCCAAGTGCATTGCAGTTTAGTGCTGAGCGTGAAAATATCTGGAAACTCTAGAAAAACATCAAATATGTACAGTTGGACATTACTGGTCCAACTAAGAGCAAGCAATCACGTCAGAAACAGTCCACAGTAGAGGAACGTGAGGTGTCCAAATCAGCCAACACGCTAGGTTAAAATACTCGCATTTCCGCCTTGTACTTCCTCAGACCTGCCCTCTGGAACTCTCCGCCTTCACCTTGAGCCCTCCTTCACAAAATTCAAATCTAAACTCAAGACACATCTCTTATAGATTGCTTTTGACCTCAACCCCTAACTCTCCACCCCCTCCCCCCTTTCCTGCCCTGTTCTATCCTCTCTGCCCTATGTATGAGTGCTTAACTTTCCTATCCTAATCATGGCGTTCCTTTCTCTTTCCCATTATTTTTGTATTATATTTTAATTTGGCACCGCCCTGCTACCTTGGTTAAGGTGGGGTATATCAAGCATAATAACATATAAACACAAACATTTTCTGAAATGTAGGTCATTGCATTTTTTTTAAATTTGTCACAACTGTTTCATTTGCTTCCTCTGAATAAGCAATTTCAGCAAGGAATGAAATCCTCCTTGTCCTATTTTTTTTTCTTCTCTTTAGAAAACCACTTCTTTCTTTTTGTATTAGTTCTGTGATAGGATGAGATCTGGATGTGTTGTCACATAATGATGTAAGTAAGGAACATAAATCATTGGTACCTTTGGGGCTTTTTGTGCCCTGGATGCTGGTTTTGCAGCTAGCATTCTTCCTGCTCGTTACAGCTCTTTCAAGTTTGAACCTGTATGACAGGCAGCAGCAGTTTAATTATTCCTGGAGTCATTCTTCACAGGTGAGTCAGAAGTGAGAGAAGAAGGCAAACACACCCTAGTTTTGCCCAACTAATGCAGAAGAGCAACTCAGTTGGAGCATCTGGTCTAGCGTAACATTACAAAGAATCTTGGCCCGCCTCTTTATCTGTCAAGCTAACATAGAAAGATAGAATATGATGGCGGATAAAGGCCCAGTAAGGTGGCTAGAGTGGTTGTAACCGCTGCTTCATGCACGTCACCCCCTCCCCCCCCCCCCCCCCCACACACACACGCCTTTGCTTGGAGTTGTACCCACCACTCCTTGCAGGTCACACTCACCCCAACTCTATTTACTGAAGCATAAAAAATATTTCCAATTCATCCTACTAGACCAGCCCAGACAAGTGGGTTAATTCCCCTGCTAGCAGATGCTGGAGACAGAGAAAGATACCAGAAGCTTGATTTGCTCAGCCCTGATAGATATATAGGTGCACCCCACTGTTCCCTCTAAGCTGTGCGCGTGCGCACACACCTCGCCGAGTGAGCACACATACTTTACAACAGAGCGCACAAAAAATTACGGCTTTGATTCTGATAGAAAACAACACAGACGTGTTAAAAGTTATGATTGTAATTACTAGAAATTTCCCACTTCATTTAGTAATCGTCTATTTTCATTTAATTTGATTAAAATCAATGTGGTGTACATACTGTATTCTGACGTGTAGTCAATTTTTAAAGTATATAACTCGAGTGTCGTTATGTGGCGCACAAAAATTTAACCTTCCTTCAAAAGCTGCACACAGCTGATATTTTATGCGCACACAGCTTACAGAAAATTAGAGGGAACATTGGTGCACCCCTAGGGGTTGCCTTCAGTATTTCTCTCTCTCCAGTAGATGATGGTTGTTTTCCCTTTGACTTCTAACCGTTTCTGGGAATTACTGTTTGGAAATATTCTTTTGGCTGGACGTCTCCAAAGTACACAGGAGGTGCTCCTCTGGAGTTTCCCAACACCTGAGTAGTAAGGTTGAACTCCTGGTCAGGAGGGCCAGTGCAGTTTCCCTCAGGGAGGAGACTGGCCCCAGTCAGGAGGGCCATTGCAGCACATCTGCAGGGAGAGCCTTCAGTTGCCTTAATTTAGCTTTTTATTTTACAAGATAAAAAATAAAACAAGTAGAAAAAACCTTTGTTGTCTGCAGTACCTTTGCTCTCCTGCTGATTCTGCCTGTCCGAGGAGCTCACAGTGAGTCATCCCCCCCCCCCCCCTTCTTTCCGGTGTTACCTGCTCTCAGCCATCTCTTAATTAATGACAAAGCCTTCTTAAAGCTGCTGCGGCCCTCTGCTTCCCTTCTGTTCCCCCCGGCTCTGCCCACAGCCTGACAGCTGTGCAGCATGCTATTGCTGTGGTGGCCATTTTCTCTTTGGCAGGCAACCAGTGTGTCTCTTCTCTCAGGCGGCCGTGTGGCATGCTGATGCTGCGGTGACCATTTTGGGGACATCACAGCTTCCTTTCTCTTAGTGGGGCCATTTGCTTGGACCAGCAACACTCGAGGAAACATTTGCTTACAATGCCCTCCCTGCAGAGGTGCATTGTTTGTAGCTGCAAATGCAGGGATTTAAAAGACAGGGTATACTCCGCTTGCTCAACTCACCCTGGGGAATCCAGCAGCTTCAAGAGGCCCAACCTCACCGATCTCAGACCCGGGGGACTCCAGGGCCACAACTCAGGCAGATAAAGCTCCTTTCCCACCTCTTCTCCAACTCAGGCACTGTTGCCACCAGACCAAGATTCCCAACAATTCCTCATGCTGTTCATGCAGGCTTAGAACTTCTGGAGCTCAGATCCTGTCTCCTCCATGCAGGGCCCCTCCCCCCAACCCAGAAATCCATGCTAGAGTCTACCTCGGGCTCCAGGAAGCACCCCTCCGAAGATTTGGCTCTCAAGACCAAGCGACGCCTGCCCAAAGAGGTCTCCTTTTATCTTTCTCTTTGTACTTGATATACCACCCCAGCTGGCTGTGGCTTTGGACCGGTTTACAATAAAAGCACAATGGCTGCAGGAGAAGACTAGAAAGGAATGCCAAAGTCTGACAGGAAAGCGTAGGAAGAGAGAGAGCAGGAAGACAGGAGAAGTCAAAAAGCAGCAGGGCAGCAACTATGAGCAGAAAGCACTTCTGGACTGGGAGGGGAGGAAGGACTATGGGTAGCCTGCTAAGTGCCAGAGGGAGGGAGGTTAAATGCAATAGTGAAAAGATGGGTTTTTAAGTGTCTTGAATTTCGGGAATGAGGTTTTGGAGCGTATGATGGTAGTAAAGGAATTCCATAGGGTAGGGTCCAAATAGAAAATCACAAATTTCCTGGTCTGTTCAAGGTGGGTGTGAGCGACTGTGGGAAGATCCAGATGATTGACATGAAAAGACCTAGGGAGGGGTGTGAAACTGCAGCACATTTGAAAGATATTGCGGGGTGCCAGTATAGACGGCCTTGTGGACAAGGATTGTATAATCGATCCGGAACTTGAGAGAGAGCCAGTACAGATAGATCAGAAGCGGGGTGATATGGTCCGCGGTGAGGAGAGTGTGAGAATACGAACAGCAGTATTTTGTAGAAGTTGGAGGCGACGGGAGTTCGGAAAGTGGAAGGCCTACAAGCACAAAGTTGCAATAATTTAATCTAAACATAACTAATGAGAGTTGTGAGGGAAGACATCATGAGGAAGGGACGAACGGCATGAATCTGATGGAGAGAGAAGGACTGCTGGACCAGGGAGGAGACTTGCTCGTGAAAGAGAGGGAAGAGTCACGTATGACTGAAGTATCGTAGTGATTGGACAAGTGTGATAGGCATGGAGGCAATATGGGGGGTTAGTGAAGGACAGGGTACATGAAGACTAAACCAGATGGCAGCTGATTTGAAAGTGTTAAGGTAGAGGCATTTTATTTATTTACATTCTCTTATATATCGCACTATTCTGCATCAGTGTGGTTTACATTGAACAAACTGAAATTACATTGAACAGGGCATTATAACTTGGAGATAACTATTTTATAGGGAACATGGGCTATGGAGGGTTAAGTGGCTTGCCCAAGACCACAAGGAGCACCTGTGGGACTAGAAACCCCAGTCCTTCCAGCCCAAGGTTGCTGTCCTCTAGTGAGATTTGAACCCCCGACCTTCTGGCCTGAAGTACCTTGCCCCCCAACCACTAGGCCATTCCTCCTCTCCAGAGAGCCGTGTGTGGACTGAGGCTAGGCATGAGTTTAGCAGAGAAAGATCAGGTGACTGGGAGCTAGTGTGAAAGAGAAGGATAATATTGTCAGTGTAGAAATAGGAGGAAATACTAGATTGTTGGATGAGTAGTGCAAGTGGAGCTGTGACCTGACCTGAAACCAATTGTCTGGGGTGGAGTGCATGGACAGCATTTAAGGGAGAGGACAATTGGGGAAAAGATAAGTTTCTCCAGAAACTTAGAAAGGAAAAGTAAGTTAGAGACCGGGCGCCAATTAGATAAGGTGGTGGGATCTAAGGCAGGTTTCTTTAGTATAGGGCGAATGATGGCATGCTTCCAACGGGAAGGGAAAGTGCCAGAATAAAGACTGCTGTTGAGCATGGTAAGTACAAATGGCAACAGAACAAGGGAGGATTCCAGGGGAGGAAGCTATTTAAGCAGCCTGGATGCCTCCAATTGGGAGGATGGAGAATGGTCTCCCTCCGAAGCCTCAGATGAGGAGCAGGAGGACGCGCAGAATATACGCCTTTTACGCAAGGACGAACTTCCAGCTCTGATTGCTCAAGTAGTGGAAGCCTTATGCCTGTCTGATCCTCCTGAGCAGGAGCCTTCCCAGGCTAAATCTCAGGCTGATCCCACCTGCGGGGCATTCGTAAGCCCTCCAGAGCCTTTCCCTCCCTGGTGTAGCTCCAACAGGTGGTATCTCTAGAATGGGAGTCACCTGATGCCCCCTTACGAATGGCTCAGCGTTGGGTTGGCACTATCTTTGGTCACCAGCAGATTTAGGGAGACAGCTCATGTATCCAAAGGTACATGGAGTGGAGGAGTGGCTTAGTGGTTGGGGCAAGGTACTTTAGGCCAGAAGGTCGGGGGTTCAAATCCCACTAGAGGACAGCAACCTTGGGCCAGAAGGACTGGGGTTTCTAGTCCCACAGGTGCTCCTTGTGGTCTTAGGCAAGCCACTTAACTATTTTACAGGGAACATGGGCTATGTATGGAGGGTTATCTCCAAGTTATAATGCCCTGTTCAATGTAATTTCAGTTTGTTCAATGTAAACCACACTGATGCAGAATAGCACAGTATATAAGAGAATATAAATAAATAGACACTCTAATGACTGGTGTTGCCAAACACACAACTATTCCGGTAGAAGGCAGAGCAGCGCTCCAGGATCAATAGGACCAGAAGGTTGAGGGGCTCCTCAAAGCAGCTTTTTCCTCATCAACTCTCGCTGTCCCAGCCTGTTTGTGAAGGGCTGGTGGCCTGGGCCTCCTGCGATGGATTCAGCTATTACCCGAGGATCTGGCCTTGGCCCTCTTAGAATCAGCGACAGCTTTCTTGTCAGATGCCTGTTATGATCTACTTCACCTCTCAGTGCATTCAGTGGCAGCTGTGACAATGGCTCGTTACTGTCTCTGACTTTGACAGTGGTCAGCAGATGTTATCTTGAAGACTCTCCTCATCAAGCTCCTCTTCAAGGGCAAGCTAGTCTTTGGCAAAGACCTCGACAAACTTGATCAAGGGCCTGGGGGAAGTCCAGCCTCAACAACTCCCAGAAGAGAAGTCTCTGTCATTTTCTCACAACTCAGGACAGCAGACCTACCAGTCGTCCACCTCATGGTCTAGGTTTCACAACTCCCGATGCTACCGGCACGCAAGTATTTTGCGGCGTCCTCATCAGGGCACTCAGGACAGAGGTCCCAGTTTTTTTTGTGGTGTCAGAAAAGGGAAATACACCTTTTAGCCCCAGATGAGTTCTCCAGCTCCTCTCGTTCCTGCTGCTGAAGGGACCGGGAGCCACTCTGGGACACTGCTGCCAATGGGAGGACGGCAGAGTTGTTTTCCTGAGAGTGGGCCGAGATAACTTCCAATCAATGGGTTCTCAACATTGTCTGTCATGGGTATGTACTATGTTGTCCTCATGTTGTCCTGCAGGTCTTCCTGAAAAAGAGCTATCATACAGACTACCCTTTGGCGCGTTATGCTGCTGCAGACCATTCACCCTGCAGCTGTCTCAAGTCGTGGAATTTCTCTGGACCTGTTTTGATACCAGACAGGGCAAGGTTTTTCTAATGCAGGCGTGTTTACAAAAGTTCTCATCTCAACTCCAAGTGTTTCTAATGCAGAGCAGTCCCTGAGTGCGGGGACTATCTTCAGATCCTCTGCTCCATGGCGGCCACTATAGAGGTCATCCCTTGGGCCTGAGAGCACATAGAGGACCTTCAATAGGTGCTTCTCTCCTACTGGTCACCTTTTTCAGAGGACTGCGACCAACTGCTACTGCTCCCTCGCTCAACACTAAACAGTCTCCTCTGGTGGCTCTCCCCAGACCATCTGCTCTAGGGCATCCTCTCGGAGACCCCTTGCTGGATTCTGGTGACCACCGACACCAGCCTCAGGTTGGCAAGTTCATTGCCTGAACTATAGGGAGGAGTGGCCTAGTGGTTGGGACAAACTACCTCGGGCCGGAGGGCTAGGGGTTCAAACCCTGCTAGAGGACAGCAACCTGGGGCCAGAAGGACTGGGGTTTCTAGTCCCACAGGTGCTCCTTGTGGCCTTGGGCAAGCTACTTAACCTTCTGTTGCCTCATGTACAAAAACAGGGAAAAATATATATACAGTACCTGAATGCACACCGCTTTGACTGGTAGAAAAAAGCGGTATATAATCCTAGTTAAATAAATAAACATTACTGGTAGCGGTTGAAATTTACGGTTTTTCCAAGTCTTTCTCTCTATCTAATATAAGAAGACCCACATGATTTTTATATGCAATATTGAAGAAGATTCCCCTGAAGAAACCTTTAGGAGAAACGCACATAACCAGCGCGCTAGATGGCATCGGGATTGAGCTACTTATTAATATTGGAAAGTGGCAGCAACTTCCGTTGGGCAGATATGTGAGCTGTTACATTCAACTGGTGAATCAAGACATCTGAACAAGCTAAGTAACAGCGTTTGGGTCCAGGTTGGAAGCTGTTAGCCTGCATTGAATTGCACTAAGCTACCTACAAGTAATTCTAAGAACTTTTATAAAATAATTTACAAAAATCAATGGTGGATAACATGTTGTGGGGTCATTGATGTACCTAAGGGCACCAAGTCCAAAGGCTGTTTACTTTAAACCTTTGGCAGCCCGTGAGTTCTGAGACCTCTATTGCCACCATTGATAAATTCGTCTATAAGGTATTTGAAGAAGTGTTTTCAATATACTTCATAAGTTATTCGGTTACACTTTCAAAAGTAACGTGAGAGTTTTTCATCTATATAACTGAGGCACTTTTTACTCTCATAAATCATTAGACCACTCAATTAAATAAATAAACCAGACAACTCAGGGCTCTTGGACTCCACAAGAAGCTAGCTGGTGGACTATCTATCACCTGGAAGTTTGGACCTCCTGGCTCTTCTGCACTTTCTGCCTCATCTTCGCTCCCAAGTAGTCAGTCCTTTCTGACAATACTATGACTGTGGCTTATCTAAACCGACAGGGCGGTACAAAATGTCTAGGAGTGGCCAGGGAAATGGCAATGCTCTTTCCCTGGGCAGAATGACATCTACAGGCTCTGTTGATCCAGCATATCACAGGGGTGGATAACATTCAGGCAGACTTCCTCAGCTGTTTCCGGCAAATGGGAACTTGCCCCTTGGACTTTTCAGTGGATAGTTTAGACCTGGGGGCAACCCAGTGGGGATCTGATGGCGACAGTAGCAAACGCAAAATCACCTGCATGCTTCAGTTGGAGGAAAGAGTATGGGTCACAGGGCTAGATGCGTTAGTTCAACCGTGGCCTACACTATTTTATTTCTCCAGGAACAAGCAGGAAGTCAGCCCTCACATATGGGTGACGTCTGTGCCAAAGGAGCCCACTTGAAGCATTTCCCCAGCTTTCACAGAAAGCCTTTGGGAATGCTACCACGCATGCATGGTCCCCTTCCCGCCCAAGGGTGCCATCTTGCTCAGTCTCCTTTTTTCTGTGGAGCCCAATGGATGTATATCCTGTTTCCCTGGAAAAATCCTTTATCCTCAAAATTCTTTTTTTCCCAGTTTGCGTACCAGTTCCTCTTCCTGTCTCGAGCCGGTGTCATCCTCTGCTCTTCCCTTCTTTTTTTGACGAAGCTTGCCTTTACCAGTGTTTGTGCCCTTTTTTGCCTGGGGGTCGTCTACCTCGTCTGGTTGTCTTCCACTATATCCCCTGGTGGGTTCAAAAAGTGTGACCACTGCGGTCAGACCATGTCTGTCACAGACACCCATGACTGCTGCTTGCACTGCTTTGGCCCGGACCATGACAGTGCCACCTGTGCCAGGCCATAACTCCAAGAACCAACAGGAAATGGTCGGAGTTGCAGGAGAAGCTGTTGCCGCAGTCGATGCGGCACCAGCTTCCCTGATGCTGAGCCCCAAGTGTCTTTGGAGTCCCGCGGCGGCAGCTCCTCCATAAAGACACTGAACCCTTCAAAAAAAAAAGAAGAAAAGAAAACATCCTCGAAGCCGGTTGAAATTCCACCGGTGAAACTCAGTAAGGTCCCCCGGTGGGACTTGGGCGACTGAGCAGCGCCCCCTTAAGGGTCTCTAAGAGGAAGTCCTCAACATGAGGCTACCTGAGGTCGTGAGTGCTGATGTCGGGCCTGAGTTGCTCGGTGCCCATGCCAAAAGCTGCAGAACCTGCTGGTATCAAGTCCAGGATGGTGGCCCTGGAGCAGAATATCTCTGCCATGCTGTCCTTTGCAGCAGGTGATGATGTCTGTTTTGTCCGCATCATCTGCCCCGACAACCGGGCCCCTGACTGCAGAGGAGTCCCCAGGCATCGAGCCAGGCCCTGAGTGCCACCGGCCTCAGATGAGTCCTCTGTACCAATCGAGGTCCTGGTTCTGATTATTCAGGTGTCCAGACCTCCACGGCCAGTTTCCAGGAGTCTGACCTGAGACCCATTGGGGGACTACGGCTCCTCGGGGCCAGCCTTGAGGCACGAGAGTCCCGAGCCTCAGAATCCTCTGTCTTTGGGCTCCGAGTGGGAGACTGACATTGAGGCTTACCCAGAGACCTCTTGACACCCCCTCAGAGCTGTCCCCTCTGGAACCCTGGCACCGCTCCCCACCAGAGGACGTGGCTTTCCACAACTTCATATGGACATGACCTGGACCCTCTTGGTCCTGACAGAGTCAGAGGAGGACCCGCGCACCGAAGAACTGGAGATGCTCCAGTATGAGGCTCACTGTGCCAGTGCAGCCCATCCTCAAGTGCCTGCTCCTGTGGATGTGGGAGACCCTAGCCTTGGTGCCGGCAGTCCGCCGGTGCCTCGATGCCATCTACCGTGTCAAGAAGGGCCTGAGTTTCCAAAAGTCCCAACTCCCACATAACTCTATGGCGTGGAGTCCTCGATGCAAAAACTCAAAAGCCAGAAGAACTTCTCTTCTTCCCCCCCCCCCCCCTCCAGGCAGGGAAGCCAGAGCCCTTGACGCCCTCGGGCGCAAGTGCTTCCAGGGATCCATGCTGCACTGCCGGATACAAGCCTATAAGTTGTACATAGGTATATATCTTAAGGGCCTTATCCAAGAGATGGCAGGCTTTTCTGTGGGCCTCACCGGGGAACCCCTTCAGAGGTTCCAAGCCCTGACCACCAGGATCCTGGGACTGCTCAAAGTTCCTCTCCTGCGCCTGCTTTGAATCTGCAACAAGAGTAGCAGCAACGGGCATCAGGGCCCGGTGCCAGGCCTGGTTACAAACCTCCGACCTCAAGTAATGGGTACAAGAAAAATTGCTGGACGTCCCCTGCACTGGGGAAAACTTGTTTGGCAAGCCCATGGCCAACAAAGCGGCCAAGATAGAGGCTGAGGTCATATCCAGGCAAAGGCTCTCGAGAAAAACGTTGACCCTTCCCCAGAAGAAGCAGTCGGGAAAGAGACTACTCTTCCTGAGGAAGAAGGGGTCTTTGCACCAGGGCTTCTACCAGCCCTTTTCAGGCCAACAGCAACAGGGCCCCCAGCCCAAGAACCAAGGCCATGGGCCGAGTAAGCCAAAGGCCCAGAAGCCCCAGACACCAGCTCCCACCCAGACTGGGGGGAGCTTTTGACTCTCTGGGCAGGGCCTCCTCAGCCCACAGCGGGCCGCCGGGTGCTTTTTGCCCACAGGTGGGCCGGGGTCACCATGGACCAGTGCGTCCTGCAACTAGTAAAGGAGGGCTATTTCCTCAGGTTACAACAAACACCTCCAGGGTTCTTCCCAGGAGAGCTGTGTGGCCTCTCCTTCACCAGACCTTGCTCCTGTCAGAGATCAAGGGTTTGTTCAGGGACAAGGCCATAGAACCTGTACGCAGACAACTGTGGAGAAAAGGTTTGTACTCAAGGTATTTCCTTGTTCCCCAAAAGAACTGAAGGCCTCGGCCCATACTAGACCTGTGAAACTTGAACAAGTTTCTGGTGAGGGAGAAGTTAAAGATGCTCTCCCGTGGAACTCTGCTGCCCTACCTCCACCAGGGAGATTGGCTGTGCTCCTTGGACCTAAAGGATGCATATACCCACATCCTGATCCACCCCTCCCACAGACAGTACCTAAGGTTCCTGGTAGGAGGAGAGCACTACCATTACAGGGTACCTCCATTCAGCTTGGCCTCCTCACCCACGTGCGCTTACAAGGGGCCTTCGTCTTCCTCTATTTGGATGACTGGCTCATCAGAGGCAGCATGGCCCTTGAGGCCAGCCATGCCGCCTGGCGGTAATCTGCCTCCTGCAGCACCTGAGGTTTGTCATAAACTATCCCAAATCCCACCTCTCTCCAGCCCAAAACCTGGAGTTCATAGGTGCCCAGCTGGACACGTTACAGATCAAGGTGTCCCTGCCAAAGGAGAGGGCACTCCACTTCGTGCAGCTAGCAAGGGAAGTACAGACTCATCGGTCAGCCTCCAAAATGGTAAAGGGGATAGAAGGATACTCCTATGAAGAGAGGCTAAAAAGGTTAGGGCACTTCAACCTGGAAAAGAGACGGCTGAGGGGAGATATGATAGAGGTCTATAAATTAATGAATGGAATGGAACGGCTAAACGTAGATCAATTGTTTATGTCGTCAGAATATAAAAAGACTAGGGGACATGCAATGAAGCTATAGGGTAACCTATTTAAGACTAATAAGAGAAAATATTTTTTCACTCAGCATGTAATCAAACTCTGGAATTTGTTACCAGAGGATATAGTAAAAGCTGTTAGTGTAGCTGGGTTGAAAAAAAGGTTTGGACAAGTTCCCGGAGGAAAGATCTGTTTGTACATAGTTATAGTTTTATTACCCTCTGTTCCAAGTTTAAGTTTCCTGTTATAATGTAAGCACACCAGTGTTTTCTGATTGTGCAGCTTCTGTTAATTGTAAACCGCACTGAAAACAAATAGCGCGGTATATAAAAGATGTTAAATAAAATAAATAAAAGGGGCCCGGGATATCATTGCTTGACCCAGTGCAAGCATTGAGGAACCTGTGTATTTTGGGGAGACTGCTAGGTACTTATGACCTAGATTGGCCACTTGGAAACAGGATACTGGGCTTGATGGACCTTGGTCTGACCCAGTATGGCATATCTTATGTTCTCCTGCCACGTGCAACTAGTGCTATAATACTTGCTGCACCTCTTTCACACCGGCCTAAAGTCTAATTTGGTGAAAGTACACTTGAGCGCTATAGCCACTCACCATCACCCTGTAGAGGAAAAATCCCTTTCAAACCAACCCCTGGTATCCAGGTTCCTCTGGGGCCTCCTGCCATTGTAGGCCCCTCTCTGCCTTCCAGCTGTGGAATGGGATCTTTATGTGGTGCTCTCTCAAGCTGCTGTTCAAGTCCCTGGCCACCTGCCATCTGAGATACCTCTCCTGGAAAGTGTTTTTTCTGGTGGCCATTGTGTCTGCTTGGAGAGTGAGCAAACTCAAGGCCTTGGTGGCAGATCCGCCATATACAGGGTCCTATAAGAACAGGGTAGTGCTCAGCACACATCCCAAATTCCTCCCCAAGGTGGTATCCCCCTTCCATCTCAACTAGGAGGTGGTCCTCCCCATCTTCTTCCCACGGCCCTACACTGGCAGGGAGGAACTTATCTTACATACACTAGACTACAAGCAGGCCCTGGCCTTCTACTTGCAGAGGACCCAGGCCCTCGCAAAGCTCTTCAGCTATTTGTAACATATGATCCCACTAGACTAGGACTCCCTGTAACAAAACGGACTCTATCCACATGGGTGGTGGACTACATTGCCCTTGCCTATGAGACAGCAGGCCTCTCCCTTGAGCACTGGATCACTGCACATCGCGTGCGAGCCATGGTTACGTCGCTGGCCAACCTCCACTCAGTACTAGTGCCAGAAATCTGCAGTGCCGCCACATGGTCTTTGATTCATACGTTTATAGCTTATTACTGCCTGGAGAGCAAGTCCCGCAGGGACAGTGCCTTTGGGCAAGTAGTACTCTGTAATATTTTCAGGGTGTTGGCAGCTCCTGCCCTCTGACCCTTCTGTGTTCAGGCTACTGGAGTGATAGTATTGCTGGACGCTAGGGTCTTGCAGAGTCTCTCAGTGGGGACTCATCTTCTTCAAGTCACAGCTATGTGATTGGTTGCCGGTGGCTTGGTCCTCGACAGCCTGTAGTACGGAGTCCCATATGTGAGGACTGACTTCTGCTTGTTCCTGGAGAAAGCATAGTTACTCACCTGAAACAGGTGTTCTCTAGGGACAGCAGCAATCAGTCCTCACAACCCTCCCTCCTCCCTTTGGAGTTGCCTCTCTACATTGTTTTAGTCCCCTTTTTTTTTTTTCTGTATCATCTGACTGAGCAAGATGGCACCCTTGGATGGGAAGGGGACCACACATGCATGGTAGCATTCCCAAAGGCTTTCTGTGAAAGCTGGGGAAATGCTCCGTATGGGCTTCGGCACCGATGTCACTCATATGTGAGGACTGATTCCTGCTGTCCTTGGAGAACACCTGTTACAAGTGAGTAACTATGCTATCTGTTCCCTTCTTGGGCAATGATCAGTAGAGTTCTCTGGTGCATCGAGTCTTACCCTGGCAAAGTGATCCTAGTGGTTCCTGACTGGCCCCAGCGGCCATGGTGTGCTGACCTAGTCTGCCTACTCCACACATCCCCTTGCTCTCTGGTCCCGCCGCAATGTTTTGTAGCAGGGCCGATCATGATCGATGACCTTGCTCCCTACTCGCTTACAGCCTGGCTCTTGAGAGGTGCTGCCTGAGTCGCAAAGGCTACCAGAAACAAGTGGTGGTTACCCTCTTAAGAACGAAGCGCCCCTCTATCTCTTTGGCATATGTGAGGCTCTGGTGCCTTTTTGAAACCTGGTGCTCTCACAAAGGCCTCTCGCCTTGGCGGGTGCAGATCCCAAATATCATGACCTTCCTTCAGGAGGGCTTTGATAAAGGGCTTGGCCTTCAGTTCTCTACGGGTCTAGATCTCCGCACACTTTTCCATGGGCTCATTGCAGGCGCATCTCATTCGAATGTTAGCAGGTTTCTCAGGGTCGTGCATGTGTTTCGCCTTCCCATCTGCTAGTGGTCCCTCCCTGGGATCTCTCCTTGGTGCTCAAAAGCCTCATGAGGTCACCCTCCGAGACATATTCCTCAAGACAGCATACCTAGTTGCCATAACATCAATTAGGCGAATCTCAGAGCTGCAAGCTCTCTTGTCAGGATACCTTTCTTTCCATCTCCATGGAAGGGGTATAACTTCATATCGTTTCTTCCTTCTGACCGAAGGTTCTTATGTCTTTTCACATGGACCAGACTATATCACTCCCTGCTCTTTCCAAGAAGCAATGTTCTGGGCCCAACAAAGGGGCTCCACACAGTCAATCTCATTGGAGTACTAAGGTGCTATCAGATTCCTTTTGCAAATCCAATCGTCTTTTTGTCCTGTTCGCAGGGCCTTGGAAGGGCCTTGCACCCTCTAAGGCCACTATTGCCTGCTGGCTCCACTGGACCACTGAGTCTGTCTACGTTCTGCAGGGTAAGCCTGTGCCCCCAGGGCTTCGGGCACACTCCATTTGGTCTCAAACAACATCGTGGGCGGAACGGTCGCATCGCCCTCCTCGACAGCTACCTGGTCATCCTGGTCCACCTTTGTCTGACACTATCGCCTTGATCTCTTTTCCTGCTCGGACACACTCATGCTGTATGCCTTCAGACAGCCTTCTAGCAGAGCCAAGGATTTCATTTTCTACTGGGCTGTTCACTTCTCTCATGCCCCAAAGAGGGCTGCTTGTACATAGTTTTATTGTTGCACATGGGCACTCAGGTGCTAAGTTTATCATGCTTTTTCTCGAGTCAGATTCTCCTTTGCTTTGTCAGAGTATACTGAAAGGGACCCTTGGAGGTACAGCTGTATATCGACCAGGGCTGAGCCAGTCAAGCTTCTGACATCTTTTTCTGTCTCCAGCATCTGCTGACAGGGGGACTGGTCTAGCAGGATTCCAGGAAAGGAAATTTATGGTAAGTGAAATTTCTTCTTGCTTTAATTTCATCCTCTTGCTATAAAGGGGATCTACTATCTCTGTCCCATGCCGGTTTGAATTCCATCATTGTATTTGCCCCTACCACCTCCATCAGGAGGGTATTCCAAGCATCCACCATCCCCTCAGTGAAAAAGCATTTCCTGATGTTGCTTTTAAGTTCACTGCCTTGCAGCTTCATTATATGCCCTCTAGTTTTACAGCTTCCCCTTCGTTGAAAAAGGTTTGTTTGTTCCTTGATGCCCTTTAAGTAGTTAAAGGTCAGTATCATGCCTCCCCTGTTCCTCCTCTCCTCTAGGGTATACATATTTAGGTCTTCAAGTCTCTTCTCATATGTCTCCTGGCGCAGGCTCCAAATCATTTTGGTCACCTTCCTCTGAAGTCTTTTTATATCCTTTGTAAGATATGGTCTCCAAAACTGAACACAGTGTTCCAAGTGAGGCTTCACCAATGACTTGTACAGGGGCATTAATACCTCCTTCTTTCTGCTAGTTATTCCTCTCAATATGCAGTCCAGCATATTTGGTTTTGGCTGCCGCCTTGTCGCATTGTTTTGCCACCTTGAGATCCTCAGACGCTATCACTCAGAGGTCCCTCTCCTCTGTGCACACCAACTTCTCGTCCCCTATCGCATACAATTCCTTTGAATTTTTGCATCCCAAATGCATGACTGCAGTTCTTCACATTATATCTTAACCACCAAGCATTAGACCATTCTTTCAGTGTCTGTAGATGTTTTCTCATGTAGTCCATACCTTTGGCGTCCACTCTTGCAAATTTTTGTGTCATCTGCAAAATGTCAGACTTTTCCCTTCAGTCCTTCTGCAATATCACTCAAAACTACATTGAACAGTGTCCGTCCCAGGACCGATCCCGGAGGCATGCCACTATGCACCTTCCTTTCTTATGAGTGCGTTCCGTTTGACAGATGACAGGTGGTGGTGTTAGTCAACCAATTTCTGATCCAGTTCACCACCTTGGGGACCCATCCTCAGGCTGCTCAGTTTATTGGTAAGGCTACTATGAGGAACCAGTTTTCAAAGGCTTTGCTGAAATCTAGGTAGCTCACATCCTTCACATGCCCTTGGTCTAGTTCTCTAGTTACTCTTTCCAAAAAACTCAAATTTGTTTGGCATGATCTACCTTTGGAAATCCATGATGCACTGGATCATGTAAGCCATCAGTTTCTAGAAAGTCCACTATTCTTTCTTTCAAAAGCACCTCCATTACTTTTCCCATTACAGAGGTAAGGCTTGCTGGCCTGTAGTTTGTTACCTCTTCCCTATTACTGCTTTTGTGAAGAGTTACCACATCAGCTCTCCCCTGTCTCCAAGAATCTATTAAAAACATCCTTTAAAGGCCCTGCAAGTATCTTGGGATGTATCCCATCCAGAGCCATGGCCTTGTTCACTTTGTTTTGCAAGCTGTTCAAAAAACATCATCTGTGAAATGGTATGGTATCTATACCATTCATATTTCTAAATTTGTCAATCATACATGGTCCTCCTTCAGGATTTTCTTTTGTGAATACAGAAGAGAAGTATGTTTTTAGCACTTTTGCTTTTTCGGTCTCACTTTCCACAAATCCATCCTTGGCACTTTTGAGTCTGGCAATTCCACCTCTGATCTTCCTCTTCTCCCAAATATACTTGAAAAAAGCTTTGTCTCCATGCTTCACATATTTAGCCATCTTTTCTTCTGCCTTTTGCTTTTGCTATCCTTATTTCTCTCTTTTAGCTTTAGAACATAAGATATGCCATACTGGGTCAGACCAAGGTCCATCAAGCCCAGTATCCTGTTTCCAAAAGTGGCCAATCTAGGTCATACGTACCTAGCAGTTTCTCCAAAAGACACAGGTTCCACAATGCTTGTACTGGGTCAAGCATTGATATCCTGGGTCCCTTCTTAATAATGGTTTATGGACCTTTCCTCCAGGAACTTGTCCAAACCTTTTTTAAACCCAGCTGCACTAACAGCCTTTACTACATCCTCCGGTAACAAATTCCAGAGTTTGATTACACGTTGAGTGAAAAAATATTTTTTTTATTAGTCTTAAATAGTTTACCCTGTAGCTTCATTGCATGTCCCCTAGTCTTTCTATGTTCTGATAACGTAAACAATTGATCTACGTTTACCCGTTCCACTCCGTTCATTAATTTATAGACTTCTAACATCTCCCCTCAGCCGTCTCTTTTCCAGGCTAAAGAGCCCTAACCTTTTTAGCCTTTCTTCATAGGAGTATCCTTCCATCTCCTTTACCGTTTTGGTGGCTCTTCTCTGAACCTTTTCTAATAACGCTATATCCTTTTTAAGATACGGTGACCAGAATTGCACACAATATTCAAGGTGCAGTCTCACAATGGAACAATATAGAGGCATTATAATATATTTTGTTTTATTTTCCATTTCTTTCCTTATGATAACTAGCATTCTATTTGCTCTCTTAGCCACCGCTGCACACTGGTCCGAGGGTTTTGACATGTTATCCACAATGACGCTTAAATCTTTTTCCTGGGTGGTGGTTCCTAATGTGGAACCTTGCATCGTGTAACCATAGTTTGGGTTGTTCTTCCCTAGGTGCATAACCTTGCACTTGCCACATTAAATTTCACCTGTCATTTGGATGCCCAGTCTTCCACTTTATCAAGATCCTCTTGCAATTTTCCACAATCCTCTTGGGTTTTAACAACTTTAAATAGTTTTGTCATCTGCAAATTTGATAACCTCACTCGTTATTCCCCTTTCCAGGTCATTTATGAATATGCCAAAAAGCAGCGGACCCAGCACAGATCCCTGGGGTACACCACTATTCACCTTTCTCCATTGGGAAAATTGGCCATTTAGCCCTACCCTCTGCTTTCTATCTTTTAACCAGTTCCTGATCCATAGTAGTACACTGCCTCCTCTCCCATGACTCTTTAGTTTTGCCAAAAGTCTCTGATGAGGGACCTTGTCAAAGGCTTTCTGAAAGTCCAGATACACTATATCAACTGAATCACCTTTGTCCACCTGTTTATTCACACCTTCAAAAAACATAACAGATTAGTAAGACAAGATCTTCCTTGTCTAAAGCCATGTTGGCTGTCTCCCATTAGGCCATGACTATCTACATGCTGAGTAATTTTATTCTTTATGATGGTTTCTACCATTTTTCCCGGTACTGACATCAGGCTCACCGGTCTGTAGTTTCCCGGATCACCCCTGGAACCCTTTTTAAAAATTGGTGTTACATTGGCGATCCTCCAATCTTCAGGTATTACAGATGATTTTAATGAAAATTCACAGATTACTAATAGCAGGTCTGCAATCTCATATTTCAGTTCTTTCAACACCCTTGGATGTATACTATCCCGCCCAGGTGATTTGCTACTCTTCAGTTTATGTAATAGTTGTAATACATCTTCCCGATGTATCAATATTTCCTTCAATTCTTCCGTACCTTTAAAAACCACTTCAGTCATGGGTAACACCCCTACATCTTCCTCAGTAAAGACCGAAGCAAAGAATTCATTCAGTCTCTCTGCTATCGCCTTGTCGCCTCTTAGTGCCCCTTTAATCCTGTACTCTTTTCTGTGTTTGTTTTTATTGTCTGCTGAATTGTATGAAAGCTGTGTTTCTTGCCTTTTTTGTGCAGCCAATTCTTTTGTGAACCATATAGGTTTCCTTTTCCTTTTGTTTTTATTTACTTTCATTACATTGCTCCACTGAAATCCACTGCTACCCTAGGACGAGCATTGTGGAACCTGTGTGCCTTTTTGGGAACCTGCTAAGTACTTGTGACCTGGATTGGCCACTGTTGGAAACAGGATATTGGGCTTGATGAACCTTGCTCTGACCCATTATGGCATCTTATGTTTTTATTGCCTCTTTTGGTTTAGCCCACTGCAGTTCCATTTCCCTTATCTCCTCCCACTCTACCAACTTTTCCATTTTACTGAGGTTGGTGTGTTTCAAGTCCAGGACTTTTGAGTTTACTGTAAATGGACTCTGCCTTGGAGTTTTTACCTTAAACCACACTGTGTGATGATCACTGTTTCTCACATGGGCACCCACCTGGACATTGCACATGCTATCTCCATTAGTGAGTACTAAATCTAGTGTCAAACTTTCCCTGCTTGGTTCTATCACCATTTGTCTGAGCAGTGCTTCTTGGAAAACATCCACAATCTTTACTTTTTCCAGATTTGAGGAAGGAATACTCCAATCCATGTCTGGTAGATCAAAGTCACCCAGTATGTTCACTTCTCCCTTTATTACTGCCTTTGCAATATCAGTGATCAAGGCTGAATCTATTGCCTCAGTTTGAGTTGGAGGCCTGTAGACTACACCAGCATGGATGCTAGTACCATCTCCTCTTTCCAATACAATACACAGCACTGCTTCTTTTTCCCAAGTCCTCTGCATTTCAGCGGCTTTAATATTCCTTTAGACATATAAGGCTGCTACTCCTTTTCTGCCTTCTTTATCTCTTCTAAATAAATTATAGCTATGGCTATATATAATTCATGCTACTTATTTCACCATGTTTCTGTAATGTCCACAATGTCCAAGTTCATTGCTTTCCAGCAGTTGTTGGTTGACTTGCTTGTGTTTTGCATGGATTTTATTCCACATTCCTCTTCCTTCTTCTTATTGATGTGTGGACTAGTATGATGACTGTTATCATTGTTATTTTTTTGCTGGGCATGACATCCTGAATTTGATTTTTCCATCAGTCACCCCCTTAAATGAGTAGCTATCATCTTGTAGCTAATATGAGTATCATGTTTTATGTGTGATCCAGGTGTCATGAACAGTCATGTAGGAAATGTGAGGGAGGGTTTTTATGTCTTTCAGGGGTGTCACTGCCTTGTAAGCAGCATAAGGGGGAAACCCTTAGTTTTCGAGCTGAGTAACCAAGTGGGATGTCCCCAGGGGATGAGATGGAAACATTTCCTTAGTTTATTTAAAGCACTAGTTTTGGAAGGAAATTATGTCTGGGTCTTCTCTGCTGGCCAGCAATAAGCAGTAAGGCTTGTAAGGCATAGCCTGAGTAACAGATCTTGGCAGATGAAAAGGAGACCACTCCAGGAGCACAGGGTAGAAAAGCGTATATTCCATGATGAAGCAGTCAGTGCTCTGTCTGGAGAAGAGAGTTACTATGTCCAGCAGTTCTTGGCCAAACACCAAATTGTGCCAGTCTCTAAACCTCTGTACTCATCTGACATTGTGTCCTGTGACTTTTTTTTTGTTTCCAAAACTGAAAGTACAACTGAAAGGAAGGAGATTCATGACTTTGTAGACCATTAAGCAAAATTTGACACAGCAGCACTGCTGACTGATTGTCATTGTTATACTTTTTGTGTCCTTGTACAAGTCTTGATACTTTTTGATAGCACCTTGTGTCGTAGTGGAGGTAAATAAAAGGTCTGTATCTAAATTTGAGAAAATATGGGACAAACACAGATGATCTCTAAAGTTTAAAAAAGAAAGGGACTAGAACTTAATAGTTGATAAGGAAGGGCATATGGTCTTCATTAGTAGTCATGGTCCTAGGATAAATCAGCATTGGTGGGAGTAAAGTGATGTATGATTAGGGAGCAGTCAAAAAAAAAAGGGAGGAAAAGACTGATAATGAAAACTGTTACTCCAAGTGTAAGTATGTTTTATTATCCTGTGTTCTATTTGAGGATGCATTGACAAGTTGATATTCACTACGATTGCAGTAAAGTTGAAGTTCAGTCCCTGTGTGCTCTGGACTTAGTTGGGGAAGGAGTGCATCTAGCTGCCTAGAGAGTGAATTGAAGCAAGCACTGTGCAGGACTGGCCTGTCTACTAGGCAGCTGCTTAGGGCAACAGACCCTCCTGGTCATTACAGCACACATGATTTGCTGTGCCCCCGCATATATGGCCAGCTGAGCCATGCTGCCACCTCCCACTGATTGTAATGGTCAGCGGCAGGCCATGTGCTTTGACAGACATGGCCTGCCACTTCTGACCCCGTCAGTTGTCAGAGGGATCAAAAATGGCAGGGATTTTAAGTTTGCTCCTGCACGGCGTCTTTACTTTTACCCGTGCTTATGCAAGGTTGATGGTTACGATTAACCTTTCAACAATGATTTGTGTTGTCATTGGATGTTTATATATCATTAGACTGATCCCTGGTGCAGGTCTTAGTGCCAAAACTTGGCCAAGCACCATCTGAAAATAGATACTTATCCTCTTTCTCTGAACTCTGTTCTTTA
The DNA here is from genome assembly GCA_033557465.1 of Ichthyophis bannanicus. NCBI lineage: Eukaryota > Metazoa > Chordata > Amphibia > Gymnophiona > Ichthyophiidae > Ichthyophis > Ichthyophis bannanicus. The sequence continues at coordinate 56,967,791 of CM066051.1, read as the reverse complement.
AACCATCCCCAAATCATTCTGATTTATGAATATGTGGGAAAAGACTCTCAACAACAGCTCCAAAGAGAACTTATGACCACCTGCATCTTTTTCAGAAAATCCCTGAAACATGGATCTTTCAGGAATTTTTTAAACCCAGTGGTTAAACAGATATTTTGCACCTGTATTCTGCAGATTCTCCTAATGTTCCTCATACTTCCCTCCTCTAGGCTGGCCTCAGTTTATCATAGGTTTCATAGGCCGCTTTTTAAGATCCAAGAAATTGTGTCTCAGCATGATACTTCTCTTTTCTATTACTTGTCTTCCCTTACTTCGATTGTTCTAATGCTTTATTTGTAATCTGTGCTGAGCTCTACTCTTAGTAGGATTGAAGAGGAATATAGGAAACTAAACTAAATTAAGGTCGTAGTCTCTCATGTTTATTCAACTGTGACCTTTGACCAGCATATTTCATCTGTGAAGGAGGCCTGTTTTTTTTTATTCACTGAGACTTATTAGATCGGTTATACTTTTGAGTAAAGAGACCTTATCCATCTTAATCTACACTCTTATCAGCAAATTAGATTATTATAGTTCACTATTCAATGGACTTAAAAATACTAATTTCAAACATCTCCTAATCATGCAGAATACAGCCATTATGCTTAGTCACATGGCAGACGCTTTGACCACATCGATCCATCTTCTCAATAATCCACAATGATTATGGGGTTCATTTTAAAAATCTAATTTTTTTAAGATCTTACATACATGCTTACCAATTTATCTCTTAGACTTACTGAATCTGTACATTCCTCACTCGTATCTCGAGCCAAAAATCTTTTTGTTCTTCCTGTGCTTGATCTTGCCAGGTTGGTGACATGCCCCTCTGCATTTTGTTTTTTTGACACACTCCCTTGTAGAGTCTGCTACTACGCATATTCGCCTTGAGGCTTCATTCCCAAAATTCAAGGTTTCCTTAAAAGCCTACTTTTCTTCTTAAACCTTTTCTAGCAGTTAAGGGTTGAAAAGCTGGCACCAGATAGAGAAACCCTAGCAACTAATACCTATTCATTGTGAAATAACAGAATGTAGATGTGTATCTCAGTCATTTTGGTAACCAACATGTGCGAGTACTGATAATGGAGTATGGAGGACTCTCGTTACATGGCTTTGCTTTGAAAGGAAAAAGTCAACATTGGGGGGACTGAGCGGTACATCCCCCTTAAGCCCTCCTATAGTGGGATGGCCAAAAGGAGTACTTTGGAAAAACTGTTTATCTGGGGGCAGCTGTAACTTCAGCTGTAGACATGCCTCCCCTATATGAAATTGGAGATAAATGTGTAGATTTTTACCCTGCCAGCCTAACAAGTTTGGGAAGAATTATACAAAAGGGTTGAGAATGAATGTCCACGGGCAAAAAATTAACAGAAGGGAATGAAACTTGGTGTGTGGGAGAAAAATGAAACACGACATGCCAAGTTTGAAAAATGGGCCAAATCCAACCTCTGTACCCTGTGGTGGGGAAGAGGAAATGGGTGGGGGCTGCACATGTTACCATTTGATACACTATGCATAACTGCATTTATGTGCTGTAAGAGCCTTTTTTTCTATGCAGTAAGTGCAGAAGATACTGGAAAATGCCTTCAAGAGTTATCACACAGGCTTTGCACTTGCTGTGTGGTAATTTGGCCACATACCATGCTTTAATAAAAGGGGCCCCTTTCCTTTATTTAAGGCTTAGGTATCTATGCAATTATTGGTTGTATATATTTCTTTTTTTTATTTTCAGTTGCTTAACTCTTGTATTTCCTAAGCCAGTATGATAGGTGTAGTTATAAAAGAAACTTCTTCAATTTAAAAATGTGATGTTTAAATTCAGACTTGCAGAGCTAAAAAGGTTTCTTTCTTAGGCAATTTCCAATAATTATGTATGGCATTAGAAAGGGACCATTGTAGCCCTGAAGCCATCATACTGCATAAAACCCAAGCTGGCTACCCATTTCTTAGCAAGGCACTTTTACAGACTCCATTTAGGAAGCCATGCTTTATTTTACAACATAGTTTTACCCACTGAAGTGCTTCTTTGTTAATTTATCATTGGCTCTTTTTTTTTTTTTTACATTTCTAATTTATGACATGGGTGTCACTTTGTCACCATTGAGTTACCTGACTGAACACAGTTTGGGACAACTAGCCAAAGGGTCACCATGAGTTGACACCAACTCCAAAGCACTTAACAACCACTACCACACCGCTGCTTAAGTTTCAACTTAGGCCTCAGTAAGTTGTAAATTAAAACCATCATCACACAAATATCCTTTTCTTAGTTGCAGGGTAGGTTTTTCCAAATCCCTTACCTGGTTTTTCTACTTTTAATACAAAGCACATAAGGTACTAATCCTTTCATGACTTTTGTTTTTATTAAGACTGTTTGAGTAGGAGATGGTGTTGCAATGTTTCGTAACCCTATTTTCAGTTGATGATATCAGTTTAATTACAAAGTCCATAGTATCTAAGTAACAATCAACTAATGTAGTCCAGCTTTGCTATTGACCAGTCCGTACATGCTACAGCTGCAGTTTCCTAAACACCAGCACTGCAGGAAGCTGAGAGATATCCAGCCATAAACTGTGTTCAGTAAACAATGTCTTGTTTGGATATGGTTAAAGATGCATTCCACTAGATTACACTATATAAAACAATCAGGCCCTGGGCTTTCAGTCCACATCTGTGTCATGTCGCAACTTCTTATGGAAAGTGATTTGAAACCTGCCTGTCAGCTAAGCCTGGAGTTGTTTTTTTTCTTTGATGCATTGACGAAGACTCAGATGAGAAAGGTACTTCTGTCCTTTGAGCTAAATGGAAGGCTGACATGGGAGCCTTGTTGTTGAAAAGAGAGTTTGTCTACCTAAATGCCAAGTGAAAAGAAAGTCAAACATCTTCTAGCAGTGCAACAGGAACTAAACTGGGCTGACTAGCTGAGCCTCATTGTAGTGACTGGCTCTTACATTCTATTTTTTTCTGTTCTGATAAGTAATAATACTGTAGGCATACTCAAAGCACACGTTCCATGGTAAGTTTGTGTTACAGAGTTAATAGTTCCATGATCTAGCTCTATGAAGACAGAGGGCTTTTTTTCCTTGAAAGGCAGCTTGAGCCATGCAGTAGGAAGTTTATTTATTAATGTATGGCATTTATAAACCACTTATCCAATGAAGGCACTAGCTCTTCTCTCAAGCATCTGTAACATGGTTGTGTCCAAAACCACATCACCCTGTTTCTACCAGTGGCGCTGCTGCTAGCAGCAGATCACAAACTTGTAAAGCACGTCTCACTGCCTACAGCTGACCAGTCTCATTAAGCGTTTAAGCTTTGATATATGACCCTTTTTTCCCTCTACAATGATGCATAATCATTGTTACGCTGAGCTGAGACAGTTAAGTTAGAACCTTTCAGCATTACATTTTTACCACTGCCCAACAAAAGTGACTAAAGTGTGGAATCCTGGAGTGGGTGCCCATTCTCTGCTAGAATCCTACGTTCCAAGGTGCAAGATTTCACAGAAGCAGAGTATTTGGAGCGCCTGTTGCAGCAGAAACAGAGGATCTGCTTGAAGGTGATTCGCATCTCATTGTCTCGATAGGAATATACAATTGGGTTAATCACAGAGTTAATTTCAGCCAGGAGGAGGAAGTATTTCTCCACAGCAAGGACATTACAGGTCTCACAATCCAAGCCATCCAGAAGGAGGACAACTTGTCCAGGGGTCCAGCAGATCACAAAGGCACCTAAAGAAAAATCATTAAAAGTGTCAAAATATATTACTGCCAGATTAGCACATAATCATTGTACTCAAACACTGCATTTTTCTACTCTTATAAGGGACAATCCTAAGCTTTTTACTTCTTAGTTCTGCACTTATGGAACACTACCAAAATATCTCTGCCCTGGATCAATCTTTAAGAAATGTAAAGGGGCCTTCAAAGCATATTTCTTTGAGAAGACTTACTTAGAATTTCTAAGGCGGTGTTAGGTGATATTCATAAGTCCTAGTTTCAATACCTTAGTTTGTGCAGTCCATATTATTTAACTAGCTGCTTTTTGCTTTGTCTTTCTAGTTCTGTTTGTTTTATGGAATTCCTTTCTTAAGTCGCACTCTAACCTAACCTCTAACTTTTAACCTCTTTGCTGGTAGCCATGCAGAAGGTGGTATATCAAGATTTTAATAAACAAACTTTATTTGTATGTGAAATGCTCTCTGTCTCAAAATCCTATTGTATCATCTCCCTCTCTAGAATACAGTCATTGTAAGCTGTTATATTTTGTCCTTATATTAAAAGGTGGACTGTTTATTCTTTTGTTTTTACCTTAGGTTATTGTCCTTGGTTTTTGTTATTTGTCTTCATGCTATTATATGATATTGTCATTGCTTTTATATTTGTGTTTATTTTTATACTGTCATACCTATATTTTTAATTGAAAACTGCCTTGATGTATTAGCAGTGCGCTTTACCACATCAAACCCTAGTAACTGTTAGCATGGGTGTGAAATGCAGAAAGGAATCAAAACTGAGCATTATCAATAGGTAAATGGTTATGTTAATAACAGCACAGAGAGTATTTAAATGGATGGTAATGAAGCAATTAGCTATGCAGCACTGAAGCAGACATGCACAGAAGGCTGAGCTCAATGGTTGGATTTTAAGGGCTAGCTCGTAAGTCTGAGGTCAGTGCTGGTGAGCTGTTTATGCACGTTTCTTGAGCCTATAGTATGTGTAATTTTTTTCACTATGCTTCAGCAAAGACAGAAATAACAGCAGCTGAAGCCAAGTGGAACAATGTTATGCGCATGCACTAGAATGTTTTCTGGCACATAAACATCATTATTTTGAGCAGAACATCTACATGGAATGATAGTGTGAAGCAAAGAAAAATTGCGATAATTATTTTTTAGGTGCATTTGGAGTAAGTAAGTAATGGTGTGCTTATGAGGAAGATTCCAGCCAGCTGTGCATGGTTGAGCCAAAGTTTGAAGTTTACACACAGATGTATATGGCATTACTCTCCCCCAACCCCCTGCAAAGCAGCAGGTTGAAGAACTGGTGCAATCCTGGTTCCGCCAACATGACGAGTGGGACTGCGGCTGGAAAATGCCAATAGAGGCCCTTGGTCTCACTGACATGAAGAGCAAGGCTAGGGCCTGAAGGCAGGGAAGGAGTAAGTAAGGGGATGGAGCAGGAGAGAAAAGGTGGAGTAAGAGGAAGAAACTGAGAAAGCATGAGGGAATGGATGGGGCCAGAGAGGAGGGAAGAACACTGGGGAAGATGTGGGTTAGATGAGGGAGTGTAAAGTTGGTTGGAAGGGGGAGAGGGTATTGAAGGGTAGGGATGAGAAACCACCTGGACATACATATACATGCCCTGAACCCCCCCCCCCATAACACACATCTACATGCATGCACACCCCATCACGCACGCACACACACACACCCACCCACAATCCTAGTAAAATGCCTCTACTTGCCAACAGTAATTCAGTTTGGAACGTTAAGTATTCTCATTTCATTTTATTTAATTTATTAAAATGTATGTACCACCACTCTGGCTAAAAAAAGTCAATCAAAGCAATTTACAAATTGCATAATGTCACTACCATTAAAATCCAAACTAACCACGCATAGATTGTAATAAAACATACCAAAAACGGACCTGCAAATACCAACCCCATCTCTGTACTATAAGAAAAATAAAAGCTGTTTATAAGCTGACCTAGGGGAAACAAGCTAGCCTTAATTTTCTTTCCACAAGTCAGCAACTTATTCTGTGGTCTAGCTTCACCCGGTAACCCATTCCATATCTTTGCAGCTAATAAAAAAAAATGCCCACTCCCTCCATTGTGAAAGGGGAAGAGACAAGAGAAAAGTCTTTTTAAAAATTCCAAGATTTATAGCAAAGCCTACGTGAAAAAGTAAGCATTAACAAAGAAAAAAATACTGAAAAGACTGCAGCTGTGCTTCTCCAAGGTAGGGTCAAGGCCTGATACGCTGTCATAAATTTCTGCTATATCTCAAAGACGATAACAAACAGACCTCAACGAGGAAACCACACATGCATGTAGTCTAGAAAATAATTGAAAAGGTTACTTACAAGTGGCCATTGCAATGAGGTTTTTCCACTTTATTCTTCTTAGATAAGATTACCAGATTTTTTTTGCAGTCAAATCTGGGACACTTACCTGAAGTGCATTTTCGGAGGGGGCATCTTAGTTCCAGGATTGAGCAACAAGAGGTGAGTCATTACCCTGCCCCTGCCCCCTATCCCTATCCCATGACAACGATATCACTTCCCAGCAGACAAATCAAAAGAGAAATAGGAACGGATGCATTTCTCCCATACTGTGCAAAACATAAATGTATGTAAATTCTAAAAACTGGAATAAGCAAACCACTAAATTGAAAATAGAGCCCTTTATTTTCAAAGGCATTTACATGGTTTGCTGATGGCATCCATTGGTAATCGGGCAGCGGCAATATTGAGCCATTGCCCACTTAGCAATAGTGCATAAAACTCTGACCTAAATTTTGCCACGGAAGCTAACTGGGCAGTAATCTTTGCAGAAATGCCCTAGCAGTGAATATCTGCGTTTTAAGTTTAGCCGTGACAGCTAGCTGCTTTAGCAGGGTCCAGAATGTTTCTTCTACACCCCTTCTGTCCCCATTGCTGGAATCGGGAACAAAAGGCTGTCAAACAGGTGGGAGTTGGGTACACGACTTGAAAAGCGGGGACATCTGGTAAGCTTATTCTTAGGTAGCAATCTGCATCCAACAATAATGCTTACAAGAAGATAAAAATGATAAGGGTGGGATGGAAAACCTGTCCTTAATACAGTTCAAAAACAGGAGGTGCTTTTCTGTGCAGAGCAGGATCTTGGGATGATTCTATCTGATGATCTTAAGATGGTCAAACAGGTAGAAAAGGTGACAGCAAAAGCCAGAAGGAGGCTTGGGTCAGCAGTTCTTGTCAAGAAGCATATGGGGAAAGACGCAAAATGGTCAGATCTCAATATCTATTCTTTGGAAGAAAGTCAGGAAAGGGGAGATATGATAGAGAGGTAAATACTGCTGTAGCATAAATGTACAGGAGGTGGGTCTGTTTCAATTCAAAGGACGCTCTGGGATGAAGGTGAAAGAGTATGGACTCAAGAATCTAAATGGTTTACTTGCACACTGGAGCTTTCTACCATAAATCCCATGAAATAAAAATTGGTGTTTGTTTCCTCCCTAGAAGGGGTGGAGATATCCCTGGTATTGAATAGCCGGGTTGCGAGGATATTCAGCCACTGCCCAATTAGCTTCTGCAGTACTTTCACCATTTGTCAATAACCAAGTAGTAGCTTCATTCTCTAGGACCAAGCAGGAAGTCAGTCCTCACATATGGGTGACGTCGGTGCCGACGGAGCCCCTGCGGAGCAATTTTCCCCAGCTTTCAAAGAAAGCCTTTGGGAATTGCAGCGCGCATGCGCGGTCCTCTTCCCGCCCAAGGGTGCCATCTAGCTCAGTCTGATGACATAGCTAAAGACAGCAAAAAATTAGCAAAAAAACGAAAGCATAGAACTGCAACTCCAAGGGGAGGAGGGAGGGTTGTGAGGACTGATTCCTGCTGCTCCTGGAGAACACCTGTTACAGGTGAGTAACTACGCTTTCTCCAGGACCAAGCAGGAAGTCAGTCCTCACATATGGGACTCCCAAGCTTAAGGCTACCGGAGACCCTAAGCACAAAAATGAGCTCCCTCAAGCTCAGTAGCCAGAAGGAAGGAATCTTCTCTGAATACGTCTCCAACCGGTAGCCCAACATCCGGGGTGGAGGGTAGGAGTTGCCTATACCTCAAAGAGGTTACGGAGGACTGCCTGTCCGAAAGCACTGTCCCTGCGGGACTCCCTCTCCAGGCAGTAATGGGCCGCAAAGGTCTGGCTTGAAGACCAAGTAGCGGCCCGGCAGATGTCTGCCAATGGAACAGAGCGGAGGTAAGCTACTGACGTAGCCTTCACCCGAACATGATGGGCCATGACTCGACTTTCCAAGGGGAGGCCGGCTGCTTCGTAAGCCCAAGCGATACAGTCAGCAATCCAGATGGACAGAGTACGCTTGGAGACAGGGAGCCCCAACTTATTGGGGTCATAAGAGACGAAGAGCTGAACAGCTCTTCTGTGCTCCCGCGTACGGTCAAGGTAGAAGGTCAACGCCCTTCTACAGTCCAGGGTATGCAAGACCATTTCAGCTCGGCTGGAGTGTGGCCTGGGAAAGTAGGTCGGAAGCACCACCTCCTGGTTGATGTGAAAAGGGGAAACCACTTTGGGAAGAAACTTAGGGTGAGTCCGTCGGACTACCCGGTTCTTGTAGAACCTAGTGTACGGAGGATCAGACACCAGGGCCTGTAGCTCACTAACGCGTCTAGCAGAAGTGAGGGCCACCAAGAACAAGGTTTTCCAAGAAAGAAAATGAAGAGGACAGGTAGCCATAGGTTCAAAAGGCGGACAGGTAATCCGCTGTAAAACCACATTGAGATCCCAGTCCGGGGCTGGGGGGCGCAAAGGCGGTTTAAGGAGAAGGAGGCCTCTGAGAAAACGAGCCACCAGAGGGTGGCTAGAAAGAGGTCTGCCCTCCACCGGCATGTGGTGTGCAGAAAGAGCACTGAGGTGGACCTTGACCGAGTTGGACTTAAGTCCAAGATTGGAGAGGGAAAGCAAGTACTGCAAGACCACTGACGCTGAACAGGAGAAGGGATCTTGAGACTGCTGAGCACACCAGACGGAGAACCGACGCCACTTAAGAGCGTAGGACTTCCGGGTGGAGGGCCGCCTGGAAGCCAGAACGACCTCCTCCACATCTGGAGGCAGGCGGAGGGGAGCGAGGACTACCCTTTCAGCAGCCAGGCCATCAGATGAAGGGACCGGAGGTTGGGGTGCAGGAGAGTCCCCTGATCCTGTGACAGGAGGTCGGGCTGAAATCCCAGAGGAAGAGGGGTGTCCACCACCAGCTGCATTAGAAGGGGGAACCAAGGTTGCCTCGGCCACCGGGGAGCCACTAGGATCACCGAGGCTTTGTCCCTGAGAACCTTGAAGAGTGTCCGAGACACCAGCAGCATGGGAGGAAAGGCATATAAGAGGCCTGTGGACCATGGAATTAGAAAAGCATCCGCCGCTACTCTGAGAGGATGCGGTTGTCGAGAGCAGAATCTGGGAAGCTGCCGGTTCAGAGGACTGGCAAACAGATCCATGGTGGGGAGACCCCACTTGAGAAAGATCCGCTGAACCATCATCGGGTCCAGCCTCCACTCGTGTGGCTGGAGGATTCTGCTGAGCTTGTCGGCCAGGTAATTTTCTTGACCTGGGAGATAGACAGCTTTGAGGAGGATGCCGTGGTGGACTGCCCAAGAGCATAGCTTTTGTGCCTCCTGACAGAGAAGGAAGGAGCCTGTTCCGCCTTGTTTGTTCACGTAGAACATTGCAACCTGATTGTCTGTCTGTATCAGCACCGACTGGTGAGACACCAGGTGAGAGAATGCTTTGAGCGCTAGGCGGATGGCTCTGAGCTCCAGGAAGTTTATCTGTTGAGCAGACTCCCAAGGAGTCCAGAGGCCTTGAGTACATGTCCCTTGGCAATGTGCTCCCCAACCCAGGAGAGAAGCATCGGTCGTCAGGACCTGAGAATGCACAGGGGGCTGAAAAGTCACTCCTAGCACTAGGTGTGGTAGATGAAGCCACCATCGTAGAGAAGAGACCAGCTGGTCGGAGATCTGTACGGAGTCCGCTAGGCTCCCAGTGGCCTGATGCCATCGAGTGTGGAGGCACCATTGAGCAGGTCGCATGTTCAGGCGGGCATTGGGGGTCACATGGACCGTGGAAGCCATATGGCCGAGCAGTCTCAGAAATTGCCTGGCCGAGACCAGGGCATTGCTGTGAAAGTGGCTGGCGAGATCCATGAGCCGCTTGGCCCTGTCCAGAGGGAGGAAGGCCCGCGCCTGAAGAGTGTCCAACCTGGCGCCGATGAATTCGAGATTTTGAGAGGGGAGCAAAGTGGACTTTGCGAAGTTTATGACAAATCCCAAGTGCTGGAGTAGAGACACAGTGCGATGAGTGGCCTGAGTGGCCTCTTGTGAAGACTGGGCTCTGATGAGCCAGTCATCCAGGTATGGGAACACAAAAAGGCCTTGTAGTCTTAGATAGGCCGCCACCACTGCTAGGCATTTGGTGAACACCCTGGGGGCGGAGGATAGGCCAAAGGGCAGTACTCTGTACTGGTAATGATTCCCTTCCACAACAAACCTGAGATATTGTCTGTGGTCTGGATGAATAAGGATATGAGTATACGCATCCTTTAGATCCAAGGAGCATAGCCAGTCGCCCTGCTGGAGGTAGGGCAGCAGGATTCCAAGGGTAGGCATCTTGAACTTTTCCTTTGCAAGGAACTTGTTGAGGTTCCGCAAGTCCAGGATGGGTCTGAGGCCTCCTGTTCTTTTTGGTATAAGAAAGTACCTGGAGTGAGTAAAACCCTTGACCCTTCAGATGGTGGGGCACCGGTTCCACAGCCTGTTCCTGAAGGAGACTTGCTAACTCCTGAAGGAGTAAGTCCCTGTGCAGAGGGAGTCTCGGAGGCTCCCCTGGAAAGTAGGAGGGAGGTACCTGGTGAAAGTGAAGGAGATAGCCCTTCTGAACTATGTGAAGCACCCAGGTATCTGTGGTGATGTTGGACCACCTGTGGGCAAAGTGGACCAGCCGGCCTCCTGTGCTGAGAGAAACCAGCTGAGGGGGAGAGGCTATGCTGATGAAGTCAAAATCCCCCACCCTGCTGAGCAGGGGCCGGTGGTGCAGGCTTGGGGGCTTGCTGCCTACGGGATCCATTACCCCGTCCCTTGGCCTGCTTGCCCTGCAGGGGAGCTGCTGAGGCCTGATACTGAGGGTAGTATTTATAGGCAGCCGCCTTCCTCGGGTAAAAAGGCTTTTTCCCCCGAGCCCTTCTTCTTTTGAGAAGGGGCAGAGGTCTTCCTGGAGAGACGTGTCCTGGTGAGAGTCTCGGTCTCGATCTGTGCAGCCTTCTCATCCATGGCCTTGCCAAAGAGGTTTTCACCTCTGCAGGGGACATCGACCAACTTGTCCTGCACCCAGGGCTCGAGGTCGGACGTCTGAAGCCAAGCTTGGCGGCGTCCACCGATGCAGGCTGCGGCTACTCGAGCCGATGCCTCAAAACCATCATAGGCTGCTCGAGAGATAAACTTTGAGCACTCCCGAATACCAGTTGACAAGGTTTGGAACCTCTGCAAAGGTTCGTCGGAGAGACCAGCAGAGAACCCGGCTATGTCTTTAGCCAGGTCCCAGAGATACATGCCCATGTAGAGCTGGTAGGTCTGGACTCGACAAGCAAGCATAGAGCCCTGGAAACACTTCCTACCGAGGGCATCCAGGCTTCAGGCTTCCCTACCGGGGGGCACCGAGGAGTGCATTTTTTGACTCTTAAGTCTATGCATGGCCGATTCCACCACCATGGAATGGTGCGGTAGTTGTGCCTTTTGGAAGCCGGGGCTCTTGCGGACTCGATAAATGGAATCGACCCGCTTGCTTAATACCGGCGACGACGCCGGGCTCTCCCACATGCGGAAGAGAAGTCGTTCCAGCATCGGAGGAACCGGTACAATAAAGGCCTCCTTCGGGGGAGAGTCATATTGGAGGGCATCGAGTTCTTCGACTCGAGGCTCCTCCTCAGGATCCGCGGGGAAGGCCAAGGCCTTGGCCATATTCCTCACGAAGTCCAAGAACCGGGTATCCTCCGGGGGGGACCGTCTCCGAGGTTCGGACTCGGGGGAGTCCGAAGGGACACACCGAGTCTGAAAGGAACCAGGTGACTCTTCGTCTTCGGATTCCCAGGCCGACTCCTCGGAGGAGGAGTCGAGTGGCTCCGGTCGGGCGGGCATCGATGCCATCCGCCCCGACGCCGAGGGAGTCGGCGTCGACGACCTCGGTCCCGAACGGGAGGCCGAAGGAGACCGCGACCGAGGATCGACTCGAGCCCTCATGGACTCGAGGATCGGCTCGGTCTCCGGGGTCGACTTGGAGGTCGACGTCCCAGCGGTCAGTGCAGAAGCACCGGCGAGGCCAGCGATCAATACCCGCTGCTGGTCCATGAAGGCAGTCAGACTGCTCTCCAAGGCCGTCAACCTGAGTCCGAGCTCAGGAGACCCAGCAGCCCCTGACTCGGGCCCCGACGGCGGCTCCTTCGGAGGCAAGTCTACGAGGACAACAGTACTCACGTGAGCGGGCAAGTCCGGCGTCGAACCGAAGAAAAAAGAGAAATAAAGAGAAATAATCAACTTTTCAGCGGGGATTCACAAACAACGTCTGTAGGGCTCCGCGGAAAAAAGAAGACTGAGCAAGATGGCACCCTTGGGCGGGAAGAGGACCACGCATGCGCGCTGCAATTCCCAAAGGCTTTCTTTGAAAGCTGGGGAAAATTGCTCCGCGGGGGCTCCGTCGGCGCCGACGTCACCCATATGTGAGGACTGATTCCTGCTGCTGCTGGAGAACACCTGTTACAGGTGAGTAACTACGCTTTATCAACAGGAGCTACCCCCAGCATGCGCCGCTGCTAACCGATTCGCATCAGGGCATACAGCAGCGGCACCTGCAGTTATTCAGCTGCATTTTTTACAAATAAAAATAAAGTGCCTACTTTTCTATATCAGATACTAGTCTTAAGTTGCTGAAAACGTGCCTGGTGTAAATGACTGCCAACGTTTTGCAAGTGTGCACATAGGACCCGATAGGCAGAGTTATGACTATGGTTAGCAGACCTGTTAATTGCGATGACTGGGATACGCAGCGACACTAATGTGGTTCCTGCTGTGGAATATCTCCAGGTGCCGCTACTTAACACCCCGATGCCGGCTAGCTACTATCGGAGTGTTCCGGAGGCAGAGCAGAGTGGGCACCCAGGCGCTGACGATATTCAGCCACTACCCAGTTAGCCTTAAGTGGTGAAAGTTAGGCACCTTAAAGCCTGGCCTAACCTTTGCTATAGAAACTATCTGGCCAACCCAGATATTCAGTGCCAGAGGCTGGATATGGCCCACGTGTTTTAAGTGTAGCAGCGATGGCTAGCCACCGCCAAGTATCAGGCCTGCAGATTAAAGTATTTTAGGATCTATGTGTGTACTTGCCTACATCACCTATACACCATCCAGACTTCACTGCTGTGCACACCCACTGTGAATGTATGCGCCATGAAATGAATGCGTATACTTTACTGTAGGTGGGATTTTCTAAGAGACCATTGACATGCAGAAATGACTAATACCCTCTTTTAGGCATCTATTTTCACTCATAAAAGTAGGTGCCCACTTATTGCCTTAGGTGCTCTTATACTAGAGGGCTCAATGATGTTGTACTTAACACGTGAATAGCGCCAAACCATGGAGCGTTACATGCAACACCACCCCTTTAACTGTCGGGAATGTGGAAAGCATGCTCCCAGCAGCTAACGTCGCACATACAAGTAGTGTGGGTGCATTTTACCTATTGAGATGGTATAAAGTAAACCCACACTAATTGCAAGGGTCACGGCGTGCAGAGTTTATCCCCACACTACCTGTGCAAAACTCACCACACCTGCTCTCTGACTCTAAACCGCCAACTTACCACCCCAATGTGCGATTCGCAACATGGAAATCAGCCTACGCTGTCATGGCCCCGGGCTAGCCTTCAATGCAAGCAGAACATGCGCTCTTTAGTAATAGACCCCCCCCTAAGTGATAAGATCAAAACAGCAGATGACAAAAAATATATTCAAAGCAATTTAAACAGAACACAGAAAACCCTCATTACAGGGAAATGGATATCTAAAATGGTCGATTAAATTTAATGTGGACAAATACATTATGATGCAGATAGGAAAAATTATCCTAACTGTAGGTGCATAAATAATTCTGGGTTCTGTATTAGGAGTCATCATCCAGGAAAATAATACTAAAGCCACAGTGAACGATGAAGGTAATTTTTTAACTATTTGTGGGTTGTTACATGGGAGACTTACAAGAATTTTCAAAAGCAAACCTGTACGTATGTGCTTGTTATGAAATTTATTCCAGTAAACTACGTTGGACAGGGAGTTCACTAGGTTAATTTATGAGCATATTTTGCGAAGATAATAAGTATGCACCCAAACTCTTCCTCCCAAAATGCTGACCTGCTGTGCACATAAAACTGCCTGAATGGAGGAAGTGATGTTACCAGGCATGATGGTGGCTTAAGAGCTAAGCTCCAAAGCTGGCACCAAATCAAAGTTGTAATTCCCCTCTCTGGTGTGGTTTTAAAGATCCAATGGTGTATTGGAGAAAAGGGGAGCTTGACGGCACCAACCATGACTACTCAGAGGGCGGCGGCTCATCTTAAGACGTTTGGCTACATGGGTGGCAACCAGAAAGGCCACAGAGATACTGAAATGGTGGCGGAAGAGGTCTGAGGATCCAGGCCAGCAGCACGGGAGGAGAGAGAGGAGACAGAAGATGGCACACAGCAGACAGTAGCACAACTCACCAAAGCTGAGCTCCGAGAGTGGTTTTGGGAGCTCAGGTTGGTGTTAGCAGCTGTAAAAGCTGAGTTGGGCAAGATTGCTGGAGAAATTAAAGAGAACTGGCTGACTTGGGGCAATCACAAGGACAGGTTGGAGCAGATGGCTGAAGACTCTGCAGAGGTGGAGAAGAAGTTGGCAGATGCAGATGAATGGAAGGAACAGATGTGCCTGAAACTAGAAGATTTAGAAAACTGGTCCCTGAGGAACAATTTGAGAATCCATGGAATCCTGGAGGAGAGAGTGAGTTTGCAGACAGTAGGAGGCCTGGGGAGTGGAGGAAGAGAGGAGAAGTAGTAGATACCATAGTGCTGGATAAAGCACTGGGCCCAATACGGAAAAACATCCCCAGAGACATAGTGGTTTGTTTTCAAGACTATAGCCTCAAGGAGTGGGTGGCAGCCAGGTTGAAAGGACTGAACAACTTCAACTGGCAGGGATATCAGGTGGAATATTTGCAAACCTAGCCTGTGGCACCCTGCAACGCAGCAAAGACATGGCACACATCACAAGGGCACTTCGGTCAGCAGAGCTGAAATACCAAGTGTTTTATCCATTCGAGCCAGCATTCTCCAAAGACAGGCGCACACTGAAAGTGCGTTCTGTTGGAGAGGCCAAGAAGGCAATGTGGGAAGCAGGAGTTCCAGCAAAATACAAGAGACAGGAGGGCAGGAGAGAGGTGTGGTGGACAGTGGTATAAGGGGAATACAAGAAGAAGGAGCCTACTCAGAAGTTATAGACTTGATGGTGTTCTGTAGACATGATTTGTATAAGGGATATTGCAAGGGAGTGGGAGGTGAGGGAATGATGGTCCTATGAGTGAGTGATCCCTTTAGGGAGTGTGTATGTAGATGAGATGGTGCAGGAGGGGCAGATGGGTGGGGGTGGGGGTGTGGATGAGAAGAATATATGGGGTGAATGGATGGAGGAGAAGGGAGTGTTTTGACAGAGAGGGCAGGGAGGATAGGGCTTGGGCCAGGTGAGCACTACTCCAGGGAGGTCTCTGGAGAAAGGTAATAGGGAGCAAAGAGAGGGGAAGGGTGGGATGAGAAAGAGGTATGGGGGGGAGGTCAGAGGTTAATGGTGGCCACACTTAATGTGAAGGGGTTGGGATCCTGTTTCAAGCAGAACTTGCTGGAGAAGGAAGGTGGGCATCTCCACGCCAACATACAGTGTGTACATGAGATACACCTTGTCAGACGGTTGCCTGGGTGAGAATCTTCACACTCTTGGCAAGTGCATATTTCTATATGATTTGCAAGGTATTGTGGGCAATGTAGTTCATTCACACCAGACACAGCTGCTGACAATAATTTAGTTGTGCTCTTGGGTAAAGCCAATAAGATATTTATTTATGGGGTTATTTCTCCCAACACAGATATGCTTGGAAGCACATAAATTAGGTTACTTGCTTTCAGTGTTAACTTGGAAAAACAAAGTCAAAATCAGGAAAACAACAAATGAAAAGCTACAAAGCAAGAAACAAACTGTTCTTTGCAGGTTAACTTCTGATTACTTCCCACATAGATACTGAAGTGATTCTCTCCTAGCTCACAAGCAATTAGGTAAGGCTTAATTGCTAGCAGTCACCAGCTGAAACCCCTTAGCTGGCTTGCCTTCCACGGTGTGGGTCAAATCCTGCTTCAGGAGCTTTTCTGAGTAGATTAAAGAACAAATTTGTATTTCTTTGTGATGGTTGCTGTACTTTATAACAGAAAGTTACCAACGGAGTTTAGATAGAGAGCAGTCCATATAAACAGGATCCTCATCTGCTATTATTCCCCCTTGTTCAACAAGCATGGGTTCAATATCATGGCACAGATGAAATCTCTCAATGGAGCATTTTCAGGAGAATACTTGTTTCCCTGCTGTCTTTCAAGGTTATAGCTAGGGCATAGATCAGTGTTCATACCTGAGCTTCCATTGCTGCTAGAGTTCCTCTCTATATAGCCTGGCCAGTATGTAGTCCAGATCTTATGTCCAGCCTTCCAATCCAGATCCCTGGACACTGGATCTCTCTTCACATACCTTCTGGCACAGGTCTTAGGGTCCCTTCCACGTGCAGCCGTCTCCCTCACAGGTAGCCTCTGGTGATTCCTAGCTCTGCAGCAACATTCCTCTGGCTTTCCCCAGTCCAATGGTGTATGCTGGCCCTTGGAATACCTCCCAGTATACGTACTGCTTTGGACTCTTCTAGACCTCTCAAAGGCTTTTCTCTTCCTTCTTCCAAAGGGTCTCTTTCCCTCTCTGTCCGTCCGGTTTGGCTTCTGCTTCTGATGATCCTTCAGATGAAACTGATGATCAAACTCAAGCTGATTCTCAGGATACTGAGGACAATTCTCTGGATATCCAAGGTGATCATGAAGATGGTCATCTGTAGAATAAACTCTACTCTTATTCTGCTTAGATGAGTGTTCCTCCCTAACACAGCGCAGCTGTGCTGAATCAGGCCTTGCCCTTTGAGATGAGTGTTCCATCCTAGCACAGCACAGCTGTGCTGAATCAAGCCCTGCCCTTTGCAATGAGTGCTTAGGGATTACCTCATAGCCCTCCTGATTGAACACACGTTTCCCCACTTCAGCTCCTCTAATGGCTGTTGGAAACCTGGTGCATTCTGGGACTGGTAGTCTTTTATGGGAAAATTCTGTTTTCTTACTTCTACCAGAACTGACAGGTTGCTTGTTCAGAGACACTTCACCTTTTCTATAGCCCCTTCCTGAGCTATGATAAGCTTCCTTATCACAACCTCTGAATGGGGCAAGAAAAGCTGTTGCAGTCCTGGAAGTATTCACTTGTGTTCTTAGCTTCCCTGAGGGAGGTTTCCAGGAAAGGAGGGGTAGCTATAATGTTGAGTGAGCATGTGCAGGGGGAAGTGGGTAAGGTTGTAAGGGAGGACAGTATGTGGGGGTGCACCTGAAGATTGGGGGGAGGGGGCAGCAGTGTGGGTGGTTAGTGTGTATGGCCCTACTGAGAAACAAGGGGCATTCTTCACAGCATTGTTGCCAGTGTTGGAGGGCCTGGGTGACACTCCTATAATATTAGGGGACAACTACAACCTGACTGTGAATCCTAGGGTGGACATTGTATCATTGTAAACCGCATAATTTATACGAGTGCAATATATAAAATAAACTAAACATAACAATAGTAGCGGGGCAGCGTTGGGAAAGTGAAGAGAGAGGTAGAGCCTGTTGCATTTGAAGGAGCGGTTAGGGATGGTGGATGCTTGGAGGTGTAGACACCAGGCCCAACAGGGGTACATGTTTTATTCTCACCCCCATAACACATATAGTAGGATTGATATGGTGTGGGTAAGTGGGAGTCTTATGGGTAAGATACAAGCAATTGACCATGATAGTATAACTTGAACAGATCATGCCCCAGTGATAATGGCTTTGGACATGGGATAGAGGGAGGATGGGTTGTGCTTTTGGTGCTTAAATGACTCATTGTTGAAAGATGCCTAGATAATTGGGAGGATACAAGGGGTGATAGAGGAATATATCCTTTTTAATAAGGTGTTGGGTAGAATTGAGGACAGTTTGGAATGGACTAAAGGCAGTGTTGATAGGACACCTGTTGAGTATAGCCTCTAGAGTAAAGAGAGAGAAGGGGGAGGCGGAGAAGGTTTTATGCAAGAGGCTGCGTGCCCTGGAGAGATGTCAGAGTGACAGGGATCAGGGGGTATTAGGGAAAATGGCACAGATGCAAAAAGAACTGAGCTGGCTCCGGGCCAGTCAAATTGCCCATGAGCTGAATGTGCTTGAACAGGCTCAGTTTGAAGCGGGGAATCAGGCTGGCAGGCTGTTGGCTAGCTGGTTGAGGGCTTGAGTGCAATAAAGTCAGATAACCAGCATTAGAAATTGGAAGGGGGAGGTGGTCACGGGATCTGCCCAAATTCAAAGGGTGTTTAAGGAATTCTATGCCCAGCTGTATCAAGCAGAGGTATTGGTAGGGGATCCCAGGGAGAGGAGTATTTACAGGGCTATGATTTGGAGCAGTTAGCGGAGAAAGAGGCAGAAAGATTAGTTAGGGCTATCAGTATGGAGGAGGTAAGGGAAGCAATTCAGTCTTTAAAGTTGGGTAAGGCACTGGGCTTTGATGGCCTAATGGCCAAGTTTTACAAGAAGTTTCAGGCCCAGTTAACTCCTTTTTTAGTGGAAGTTATGAATGGGGTGTTGGGGAAGTTACCCAGTTCCATGGCAGAAGCGAGGATTACAGTCCTACTGAAGCCAGGGAAGGATTGCTCGGTTTGCAGGTCTTATAGACCCATATCCCTGATAAAGTTGGATGCCAAAATATTAGCAAATATACTGGCTACACGTTTGCAGGTTTATCTTCCCAAGTTTGTACACCAGGATCAAACGGGGTTTGTCAAGGGCAGGTTAGGGAGTGACAATATTAGGAGTATTCTAAATCTGACTTGGAAATTGCAGCAAGGAGGGGAGAAGGCTGTTTTTCTAACAATGGATGCAGAAAAAGCCTTTGATAGAGTGGATTGGGAGTTTATGTTTAAAGTGTTGGAGAAAATGGGGCTAGGTCGGAACTTCCTAGGATGGGTGAGGGTGTGTATGCTGGCCCTAGAGCGAGGAAATAAATGGGGGGTACTCTGAGGCTCTCTCATTGGGAAGAGGCATGAGACAGGAGTGCCCACTCTCTCCGTTATTGTTTATATTGGTTAGAGAGCCCTTATCAGCCAGAGTATTGTACAGGGTGATGTTAAAGGAGTGGAGATGGGAGGAGTGGTGAAGAAGATATGTTTGCAGAACAGACCAATGTCATCTTCACTGTCAAGGAGCCCCTGATTTCTTTGCCAGTTTTGCTGTGGGAGATAGGGGATTACAGCACAGTGTCTTGGTATAAGATTAATGTCGGCAAGACTGAAATATTGGGTTTTAATCTTCCCCCAGGCTAGAGAGCAGGTTGCAGGCTAGTTTATCATTTAAGTGGGTGAAACAATCTTTCTGGTACTTAGGGGTGCAATTGGGCAATACACTACAACATCTGATACAGTGGACTTATGAGCAGCTTCTCAGGGACTTGAAAAGGAATTGTCTTCAAATGGAAAGGGCTATACCTATCATGATTAGGCTGTCTTGTGGTTGTCAACGTGAATGAGTTGCCTAGAGTGCTATTTTTGTTCATGTCCCTTTGTGCGGTTCTGAGGCGATTCTTGAGATTCCTGCAAAGTGCAGTAATGGCTTTCATTTGGGATGGGAAAGTGCCTACTATGTTCTGTTAAATTATGGGGGGGAGTAATATAGAGTGCAAGTGAATCGAGGTGGGTTTTGGAGAGGGGGGGGGAGAAGATTGCCATGCAAAACAGTGAAGCGGTTGTTTTAGTTGTGGAAGCTTGTGGTTGGATTGATTATTGTACTGATACAGAAGCCAAAGAGCAGTCTCAACATAAGCATAGGGAGACTCCCCTAGAGCTGCTTCTGATGCAGACTGGCCAGCCAAATAGCCCCAACGGGAGGATCTCTCCTTCAAAGCATAAGTGGTGCTCCGGGATGCTCCCAAGGCATTGACCTCCGAAGAGCTACTGATGCCATGTTCTGGGACAATGGCACACAGCCCCATCAGTGACTCCACCCAGGCATCATCAATCTCCCTGGACCAGTGCATGCTGGCCCTCGAGAGGAGTTTGGCAGCACTCCTAGAAGTCAATAACATTGAGAGCTCCGGGTGTGTAGGCTTTGGCACCGAGCCTACAGCCATGCCTACCAGGACCGATGCCGGCCCTTGAACCGGCTTCATTGGTACCCTCGTTGGAACCAATCAATTCCCCCCCAGTGTCCAACAGACTGTTCTGATACCTCTGAGGATCGGTATCGGCATCGGCATCGACCTTTGACGTCCATGAAGCATCGAGGTCAAACAAAAGACCGTCATACTTTGATTTCTTACTGGACTTAGATTCTACTTCTTCAAAATCTGACAGGGGCTCAGTTGATTCTCGACAGCTTCCTGACATCCCCTTGGACTATTTGCCATTTCAAGAGCGATGTCAGTCCCCACCAGAGGATATGTTATTTTAGGACTTCATCCATGATATGGCAGCAGCGCTCGCCATTACAGTGTTTTTGGAGAAAGAACAGAGGCCATTCTGAGCTCTGTGTATGATGGTGAGGACTTTGAATGTAATCCTTGAGGCGATGGATAGCCAGTGGAGGGATTTCAGTATGGGGGTGATGTGGAAGTGTCTGGGTGCTCTGAAGATTGTTCGTGCTGTGGTGTTCTGTGCTAGTTGTAGTGGTAAGATAGAGTACTTCGGCAGCCCTTGGTATAAAGAGTTGCAGTAGTCAAACAAGAGGGTGATGGTGGCCTAGCAGACTGTACAGAAGCTGTTGGAAGAGAGTAGAGGACGTAGCCTGTGTAGCATCCTGAGCTTGTAATAGACTGCCCTGGTGGTGTTTTGGATGTGTGCCTGAAAGGTGAGTTGCTGATCTACAGTGACTCCAAGATACTTGACCTGGGTTTTGACTTGGAGGTCCATGTCATCAATTCTGACGGTTGAAGGCAGCATGAAGGTAGGGTCCCTAGTGACATGTAGGATCTGGTTCTTACCGAAGACTGTCAAGTTGCAGTGCTGGAGCCAATTGACTATATCCTTGAAGCAGGCTGTAAGACTGGAATAGTCGGGTGCGGTTATGGAGAAGGAGGTGTATATTATTATCTCATCAACATAGATCTGGTAGTTGATGTTGAACCTTTGGATGGTTGCTCATAAGGGTCAGATGTAGATGTTGAACAGCAAAGAGGAGAGCGCTGATCCCTGTGGTACTCCTTGTCGCAGGGTGTATGGGGATGAGATGCCCTGACCTAGCTTGACCTATTGGGTGTGCTGGGAGAGGTAGAAGTGGAACCAATGGAGGGATTTGTTCTTTATGTCGATCTCATGGAACTGGTCTAGCAGCATTTGATGGGATATTGTGTCAAATGCTGCAGAAATGTCCACGAAAAGTAGTACGAATCCGCTAGACCTGGACTCCATTCCAGTGATAAATGTTGATAGAAGCGACGTCAGTAGAGTCTCTGTGTTATGGTGGGGGTTAAAGCCATGTTGGTGTTAGTCAAGTGGTGCTTGCTGGTTGATGTGTTCTTGCAGCTGAATTTGGACTGTCTTTTTGATGATTTTTGTCAGGAAGGGTAGGCTGGCTATGGGATGATATGGCGCAGGTGATCTCGGGTCCAGGTGAAGCTTCTTTCTGAGGGGCGGATGGAGGCTTGTTTGGGGAGAAGGAGGGAGATAGGTGTTGGTAAAGGATGATAGGACTATGGCCAGTATGAGTGGGAGGAAATGTGTTTTGGCGGCCTTTATCCATGATACCGGGCATGGGTCCAGGAGTGAGGTTGTTGAGTTGATGTGTGATATGATGGCATTAACCTTTAAAAAGGAGATAGAGCAGCTTTTAAACTAGCTTTTAAACTAGATAATAGGGGAAAGCTGACAGTCGCCCAAGAGTGCATGGTTCGGAAGAATGTATCCTTGAAGGATACTACCAAAAGCAGAGAGGTTCCAAAAAAGAGTAAAGTAGCCCAAATGTCCTCGAGTATGGAGCAGACAGAGCTTAAAGATAGCACAGTTACTTACCTGTAACAGGTGATCTCTGGGAACAGCAGGAATTAGTCCTCACATATGGGTACGTCGGTACCGACGGAGCCTGCGCGGGAAAGCTCCCCAGCTTCCTAGAATGGAAGCTTTTGGGACCTCCCACTGCACATGCGCACTGCCTTCCCGCCTTCCTGAACAGCTCTCCTCAGTTTCGAGTTTATAGCTGAGTCAATATAGATAGGACAGGAAGATAGATAGATAAAAGATACAACTCCAAGTGGAGGTGGGTGGGTTGTGATGACTAATTCTGCTGTTCCCAGAGATCACCTGTTACAGGTAAGTAACTGTGCTATCTCCAGGAACAAGCAGGAATAAGTCCTCACATATGGGGACTCCCTAGCTTAGATGCGTGGGATCCCCTGTCAAGGTTCGCCATCTTCGTATGGATCTCAGGCATCCATCCTGGGAAGGTGGGCAGGAGTTGTCTAAGAATGGGAACATGTGTTGAGGACAGCCTGGCCAAACAAGGCATCCCGGCGGGAGTCTTTGTCCAAACAGTAATGGGCTGTGAAGGTATGAACCGAGGCCCAGGTAGCGGCTCGACAGATCTGATCAATGGAAACAGAGTGCAGATGAGCCATAGAAGTTGCCATGGCTCTCACATTGTGAGCTGTGACATGGCCTTCCAGAGAAATGTTTTACTCTGGTAAGCAAAGGAAATACACTGAGCAATCCAATTGGAAAGTGTACGCTTGGAGACTGGAAGTCCCAAATGTGAAGGATCAAAAGCCACGAAAAGTTGAGAAGACTTTCGATGTGGCTGAGTCCTATTAAGGTAAAAGGCTAGAGCTCTTTTACAATCCAGAGTATGAAGGTTCCTCTCTGCACTGGAGGCATGAGGAGCCGGAAAAAATACAGGTAGATATATACCTCTTGATTAAGATGAAAAGGCGAGACCACTTTAGGCATAAAGTGGGGATTCGTCCTAAGGACCACCTTGTCATGATGAAATCTTGTATAAGGTGGATTAGCCACTAGAGCCTGCAGTTCGCTGATGCGACGAGCGGAAGTGACTGCAATTAGGAATAATACCTTCCAGGAAAGAAATTCAAGGAGGTAGAAAATAACGGCTCAAAAGGTGGCTTCATAAGCTGACCAAGCACTAGATTCAAATCCCATGCACCGGGGGGGGTCTGATGGGAGGTTTAGTGAGGGTCAGGCCTCTTCATGAATCTTGCAACAAGAGGATGAGAGGAGATAGGTTGTCATTTACAGGTTTCAGGGATGCTGAAATAGCACTTAAATGGACTCTTTACAGAATTCGTTCTTAAGGCCTGCATTGGAAAGATGCAGGAAGATAGTCTAAGAGGGAATTTCAAAGGAAGTGCCAGAGGGTCAAGGCCCTGCTGGAGCACACCAAATGGAAAAACGTTTCCATTTGAAAGCATAAGACCGCCTCGTGGAAGGTTTCCTAGAGGCATGAAGGATATCTTTCACAGGTTGAGAAAGATTAAGTCTTGAAGACTTAAGCCTTCAGTAACCAAGCTCGGAGATGTAGGGATTTGGGGTTTGGGTGCCACAAAGTCCCGTCCTCCTGAGACAGAAGGTCTGGTGCAGCTCCTAAGTCCAGGGAGGATCCCTGGGAGAGCTGTAGAAGCAGAGGGAAACCACACTTGGCGTGGCCAGCGTGGAGCTATGAGGATCATAGAGCCGTGATCTCTCTGGAGTTTTGAACAGAAGTCTTGGGAATCAGCGGAATGGGGTGGAAAGGCATATAGGAACGCCTGACCCCAATGGAGGAGAAAGGCGTCCGTGGCCTGAGCTTCCTGACATGGAGTCCTGGAACAGAACCGGGGGAAGTTTGGCATTTCCACGGACTTGCAAAGAGGTCCTATGTCCGGGGTCCCCCATTCCTGAAAGATTCTGGTTATCTGGTCCACGTGTAGGGACCACCTGTGTGTGGCAGCAAACTCGACTGAGCCTGTCTGCTCGAGAGTTTTGAACTCCTGGAAGGTACACTGCTAGCAGATGAATTTGGTGCTCTCTGGCGAAGGCCCATAATCTGAAGAGCTTCGTTGCAAAGCGACAGAGAGCCCGTTCCTCCTTGTTGTTTATGTAAAACATGGCCACCTGATTGTCTGTCTGAACCAGGACAGTCAGGTTGGCAAGGAGGGTATGGAAGACCTTGAGGGCAAAGGTAAATTGCTCGCAGTTCCAGGAGGGGTTGATATGAAGGGTGGCCTCCTGTGGAGACCAAGTGCCCTGAGTGGAGAGAGTTTTAGCAGATGGGCTCCCACCCCAATTGGGAGGCATCTGTTGTGAGGGTTGCTTGGGGTAGCAAGGGCTGAAAGGGAGCCCCCAACAACAGATTCTTGGTGGATATCCACCAATGGAGGGACCAAGACAGAGGGTTTGAGGTTTGTATTTGGGCTGAGAGTGCTCCCGACGCCTGACGCCACTGGGGGGCCCGGGGCCATTGAGCGGCTCTCGTATGAAGACGAGCGTAGGGCCCCGCAGGTACTGGGGAGGCCTGATGGCCCAGGAGGCGTAGCATTTTCCCTGGCTGTCAAGTGAGTACTGGGACTGGGCTTGGGGAGGCCAAGCTCAGCAGACGCTGACCCCGAACCAGTGGAAGGTAGGCTATTTGCAGTGGTGGTGTCCAACGGGGCCCCTATGAATTCTAGAGACTGAGTAGGGGCTGAGGTGAGACTTGGGAAGGGTTTACCACCAGTCCCAGATACTGCAGAAGGTTCCTTGTGCGGGCTAGGGAAATCTGGGCCTGCGATTGAGTTGGAGCTCGAATGAGGCAGTCGTCGAGATATGGGAATTCGAACATCCCCAGGCTTCTGAGTAATGCGGCTAGGACGGCCAGGCATTTGGTTAAGACTCTTGGGGCAGAGGCGAGACCGAAGGGAAGTACTCTGTATTGGTATGACTTCCCCTGAACAGAAAGCGAAGATATTTTCTGTGGGAGGGATGGGATAGTAGATGTGTATACGCATCCTGCAGGTCTAGAGAACAAAGCCAGTCCTGACTCTGAAGGTATGGAAGGAGAATGCCCAAAGAGAGCATTTTGAATTTCTCCCTTGTACAGAATTTGTTCAATTCTCAGATCTAGGATTGGGTCTGAATCCCCCTGTCTTTCTTTGGAATGAGAAAATAGGGGGAGTAGAACCTGACCCCTGTTGATGAAGAGGAACCTCTTCTATGGCCCCTTGGGCAAGCAGAGAAGAGACTTCCTGATCCAACAGGGCTAGGAGAGGAGATGGAGAATTGAAGGGTCTCAACCATGTGATGAGGAGGAAGGCTGGAGAAATGAAGTTTGTAACCCTCTCGGATGATAGAGAGGGTCCATTGCTCTGGTTGTGATCCTGTTCCCATCTGGGAGCAAAGTGAGCTAACCTTCCAGGTATGGTGATAGGTTTCTGGTTGGTCCAGAACCAGGAATGGCAAGTTCTCTAGGGGGCAAGTCAAAACCCCTGAGGGGGGTGGAGCCTGTTGAGCTGCAGTAGCTGCTGCAGGCTTTTTTGCTCTTGCTTGTTTTCGTTTGCTGACGTTTAGCCGCAAAACGAGGTTGAGAAGATTGCTGCCAGTATTGGAAGCATATCTGGCCTTCTTATAATAAGGCCTCAAAACTTGAAAGACTTCTTCTTAGTGGGAGTAGAAGTGGGACTTAGAAAGTCTCTCTAAGGTGGCATTTTCAGCGTCCATTTGAGTGGCCTTAACCTGCCACTCTGCACCCGAATAATAGTTTCTCACCTGTACAGGGCAGATTCCGTAAGCCATCTAGAACCCAGGTTTTCCAGATCATAAGCCTGGAGCCAGGCCAGACGTCTGGCTGCGATAGCAATGCCAGAAGCTCTGGCTGGCTCCTGTCGAAGGAATCAAAGGCAGCTCTGTTGGAGAACTTGAAACATCTAAAAGTTTGTTTTCACAACAGAAAGGAAGTCCTCCTGTTTATCCTCTCAGGATAAGGGAGGCAAAAATGCCGTACTTTCTTGGCAAGTTCCCCTAGGGAACATGCCCATATAGAGAGGCTGTAGGAATTAATCCTGGCTATAAGCATACTAGCCTGGAAGATTTTCCTACCAAAGATAGTCTAGTGTCTTAACATTCCCTTCCTGGAGGTGTAGAAGAGTGCCTTTTTAGACCTCTTGATCTTTTTCATTGCAGACTTTACCACAATGGAGTGGTGAGGCAATTGAGAGTTTTCTGAAAACCAGGAGAAGGAGGGACCCGATACATGGTGTCCAACCTACGGGAATAAGGAGACAGATAGTTAAAGGGTTCTCCCAGAAATCCATCAATTGTTCCTGAAGGATTCATGGATAGCCGAGTAACTGCTTCTTTAGAGACTTATGAGTATCCTAAAATATCCAATCTTTTGACCTTGGTTCCCTTTCAGAGGAGGTAGTGATAGAAAGGCCTTTAGCCATTTCTAAAATAAAGTCCTGAAAGGACAAATTCCTCTGGAGGAGACATTCCTCCTTTTTGGAGAAAAAGGTTCCCTCAGGAAGGTCACGGGAGAGCTCTGCAACTCATCAGAGGAGACAAAATCCTCAGAGGAATCGTGTATTTCTCTAGTTTCCTCCAACGCACGATACGCATACCGATCGGTATCGACATCGGGCGTACCGGGTATGGAAGCGGTATGGAGCGAAAGCCCATACGGTACCGATTTGCGTTTAGAAGAGGAAGCCTGGGTTCCGGCATGGCGGACGATACCGGAACCGGGCCCGGAACCGCTGGAAGCTTACCGATGGCGTTGCAGCTTTAATGAAAGCCATGACGGCCTGCTGCATGGATTGGACAGTATTGCCCATAGACGCCACGGCTGCCTGGATGTCGGTACCGGTATGGGCCGGTACCCCAGAGCAGTCCAACAGGTGATCTGTCGAGGCCGTGCCATCGATGTCAACCTGTAGCCCCTGTATTGGCGTTTTGGAAGGTAGGGCTTCCCGCCGGGGCTGTTTGCTGGGGCAGGGTCCTCAAACTAAGAGCCTCACGATGCTATGAAGGAGATTAGCTCTTTGAGGACTTGCCCACAGAAGGTATGGTTACCTGAGATCCATCCGGGGATGATGACCTGGATGACTGTGATGTTGGATTCTCTGAAGCAAACAGCACATGGAATTTGTTGGCCCGGTTCTGCAGCCCACGCTTAGACATTTGGGAGCAGGAAGGGCAGTCCGGAATGGAGTGGTCAGGCCCCCAAACATTTAAGACACCATTCATGGGTGTCTGTGACTGATATTACAGCAGTACACTTGGTACACTTCTTAAATCCAGGGGCTGGCTTCTCCATGTGGAGATTAAGTAGGCCTGAAGGCATAACTGAAGTGACCAAGTGCTGAAAAAATAATAAAAGAAAATAATTTTTTAAGAAAGAAAAAGGAAGACCGGCGATACCGGTATCGGTATGGGAAGGCAGGTACGCGGTCTAAAGAAACAAAACAAAAAACTACAATTTCTTCAGCGGTGACAGGATACACGACCTGCTGGCTCCGCGGAAAAAGAGAAACTGAGGAGAGCTGTTCAGGAAGGCGGGAAGGCAGTGCGCATGTGCAGTGGGAGGTCCCAAAAGCTTCCATTCTAGGAAGCTGGGGAGCTTTCCCGCGCAGGCTCCGTCGGTACCGACGTACCCATATGTGAGGACTTATTCCTGCTTGTTCCTGGAGATCCCAAATTACCCATGTTTACCAATAGCCAGATTAATATGAATAAAATACAGTCTCTAAAGTGCTTGTATGCAAATGCTAGAAGTCTAAAAAATAAGATGAGAGAGTTAGAATATATAGCACTAAATGAGAGGTTAGATATGATTGGAATATCAGAGACATGGTGGAAGGAGGACAACCAGTGGGACACTGTGATACCTGGGTACAAACTATATCGTAATGATAGAGCTGATCAAATTGGTGGAGGGGTTGCACTCTATGTTAGAGAGGGCATTGAGCAAGAAAGGATTAAAGTTTTGCAGGAAACAAAATTTGCTGTAGAATCTCTATGGATTGAAATTCCATGTAAAAAGGGGAAGGCGATGGCAGTGGGGGTATACTATCGACCGCCTGGCCAGAATGAACAAATGGATGATGAAATGCTCAAAGAAATCAAGGAAGCTAACAAACGTTACAGCGCAGTAATAATAACACAAGTACACTACCAAAAAACTGTCTCCAGTTTTGCAACTGATTCCTATAGATTTTGGGGTGCTGAATCCAGGAAAAATAGCCAAAATGTTCCATCACATCACGTTTTCTTGCAAAATTAGATTTCTTACCCATATAAGGAATGTTCACATAATTTCTTTTTAGCCGACTGCAGTTTATTTTCTTGGCCCAAAATAGAGGTTGTAATGGTTAACTAACTAGAAACACTCCCTCATGATATCTTAGAGTGTTTTGTATTCATTTTATACATTAACAGGACAATTGGGAGGCGGGGGGCTAAATCCAGTACTCGCGCTGGCGCATGTTCTTTCCTGTTCGCCTCGCCTCGTTCGCTCGCTCAAACACGGTGGTTGCGACATGAACGTTCCTGTCAAATTTCAGTTTCTTGCAAGTTCATTATTACCTTTTGTTTGCTCAGTCGTAATCCAGCTTTATTCCAAAGTGGTTCACTACAGTTGTAGTTTGCAGTGCTGTGTATTTGTGATGGCTCACAGAGCCAGAGGTTGCGTCAACTCTCCAGACAGTTTTTGTTTTATTTGTGGGGAATATACCGTGAAAAAGCGGCAGAGGAACATTTCTGCATTTATTAAAAAAGTATATTTCGCCTATTTCGGTTTGAAGTTAGGCGATCAAGACAAACCGTGGGCTCCTCACAAAGTGTGCAAGACATGTGAGGAAGATCTACGCTTATGGATGAAAGGTAAAAAACAAGCATTTCGTTTCGGAATACCTAAGATGTGGCGTGAACAAAGAGACCACAGCAGTGACTGCTATTTTTGCTCTTGCATTGTGAAGGGATACAACTTAAAAATAAGAACGTAATAAGTTACCCCAACCTTCCCTCAGCAATTAGGCCTATGCCTCATAGCAACGAAGTACCTGTGCCTGAACCACCAAAATCTTTGGATCATATTTGTGTGGACGGTTCTGATCATGATGAGACTCATCAGATGGCTTTTCCCGATGAGTCCAGTACTTCCGAGTTTGAAACTGAACCAGATCCGAAACCTGAACTTTTCTCTCAAGCTGAATTGAATGATTTAGTCCGGGATTTAGGACTCCCAAAAGATGCTGCCCAACTGCTAGGTTCTCGGCTTAAACAGAAAAATCTATTGTCACCAGGAACAACTTTTTATTGGTACCGCAACCGCGAGACACAATTTTTGAAGTATTTCAGCAAAGAGGAAGATTTGGTATTTTGCAACAATATATACGGAGTGATGGAAAAGTTTAAACTCAAGTATGATCCTGCTGAATGGCGGCTGTTCATTGATTCGTCAAAAGACAGCATAAAAGGTGTTCTTCTTCATAATGGCAACACATTCGCTTCAGTTCCTATTGCTCACTCTGTTATTCTCCAAGAAAAATACTTTAAAATTCTATCCATGCTATTAGGGCAGCAATCCGGTTTCACCAAATATCCCTGCTTCCTTTGCTTGTGGGATAGCCGGGCCCGCGACCTACACTGGGGGAAAAAAGACTGGCCAATTCGGGAGTATTTGAGACCCGGTGAGAAAAATGTTCTTCATGAGAGCTTGGTACCTCGTGATAAAATTCTATTACCACCTCTCCACATTAAGTTGGGTCTCATTAAGCAATTCATCAAGTCCCTTCCAAAAGATGGTGAGTGCTTTCGGTACCTTTGCTCAAAGTTCCCCCGACTTTCTGAAGCAAAGCTAAAGGAAGGAGTGTTTGTTGGCCCTGATATAAGGAAACTCATTTCAGATGGAGCATTCGCTGAAACGATGTCTGAGAAGGAAAAAGAAGCCTGGGATTCCTTCAAGGATGTTGTTCTCAAATTCTTGGGGAACAGGCGGGATGAGAACTATAAGGATATTGTTGCCAGGATGCTCAATGCCTTCAAAGAACAAGGCTGTAACATGAGCCTGAAAGTCCATTTCTTGCACTCCCATGTGAACTACTTTCCCGAAAACTTGGGGGTGTACAGTGAAGAACAAGGTGAAAGGTTTCACCAGGACATCAAGGACGCAGAGAGAAGGTACCAAGGAAGATGGAACACCACTATGATGGCTGATTTCTGCTGGTTGCTGCTGCGGGAAACCCCAGATGAAAAATACGCCAAGCAGCGCACCAAGAGAAGCATTCGGGGGAAGAAGAAGAAACGGGCCCACCAGGAGATTGATTGACCCAAGAATGACTTTAAAATCTAAACTGTGTTGACAAATATCGTGTTTTTACTAAACTTTGAAATAAAAATTTGCTAGTTATTACCACAGTGTCGGATCTCATTTATTAGAATTTTATTTTCACACCATTGGGTGTTTGTCTTCATGTATTGCAATGGTGCGGTTTGCATTTTCTATTCTTACATACATACCTGTACAACATTTTTTGCACATTTCTTTGCTTTGCTTTGTGTCTAACCTCGCTCTTATATGCTCAATGTTTGTGCACATGTATGTGGCTGTTTTAAGTGCAGACAATTTTGCTACCATCACAGTGTGTTTTGTTGACATTATTCTTATGTGCTGCCTTATTCAAATAAGAATAAAGAAAATTGTAACAACTACTAAACAATTAGTATAAAGAATTCATCCAAGAAACTTTTATCTCGATCACACTCAATCTGAAATGTTCACCTCAAACTGCTAACCCAATGTAGCAAAAAATCTGTACGTGATGGAGCAAATTGGTTACCAGATTTGGATTCAGCGCACCAAAAAACGTAAAAATCAACCGAAACAGAGGCAGTTTAAAAAAAATTTTTTTAGTGTACCTATGTAATGGGTGATTTCAATTACCACGGTATCGACTGGGTCAGTGTCACGGCAGGATATGCTAGGGAGATAAAGTTCCTAGATTACATAAATGACTGCTTCTTGGAGCAGTTGGTTCATGAACCGACCAGAGGGGAAGCCATATTAGACCTAGTCCTTAGTGGAACACCAGATCTAGTGCAAGAGATAAGGGTGTTGGGGCCACTTGGCAATAGTGATCATAGCATGATCGCCTTTGATTTAATTAGTGGAGGAGGGATAGTAAGGAAATCCACAGTACTACCTTTTAACTTTCGAAAGGGAGACTATGATAAAATGAGGAAAATAGTTAAGAAAAAACTAAAAGGAGGAGTTGCAAAGGTTAAAGACTTACATCAAGCTTGGGTGTTGTTGAAAAATACTATCTTGGAAGCCCAGACCAGCTGTATTCCACGCTTTAAGAAAAGTGGAAGGAAGTCCAAAAAACTGCCAGCATGGTTTTAAAGGTGAGGTCACAGAGGCTGTTGTTGCCAAAAAAGCATCTTTCAGGAAATGGAAAAAATACATATAAGATGTTGATCTTACCCAGGTTGCTTTTTCTCTTTATGCAACTACCTATTGCTCTACCTCGCAAGTTTTTTCAGAAGTTGCGGACGTCAATTACTAGATTTCTTTGGATGGGGAAGCGGCCGGCGCTTAGTTGGCGGCTACTCACGATGCCTCGAGGGTCTGGAGGGATGGGTTTCTCGGATCCGGAATTATACAATTCATGTATTTGTTTGAAGTCACTATTACTGTGGAGAATTCATTCAGGAGCGGAATGGGTCTCGCTGGAGACAGATTGGTTACGTCCGATCCCGTTGGAAACGGTACCCTTTCTTTCTGAGTGTAGCGAGATTCGTCAGGTGAAGCTGCATGTGTGTATTGGGCCCTGTTGGTTGGCGTGGCGGCAGGTCTGTAAGCAGGCGGTGGTTTCTACTTCCCAATCGCCCTTTATTGTCTTGGGGGTTTTGGGCTTTATACGTGATATGTTCAAGGGATCGAATCTGGATTTATTAGCGGTCAGATTATCATCTTTGTATGTACATTTGCGACCTGCTACCAAGCGAGGATTAGAGGTACGCCTAGGTCGCTCCCTGTCTCCGTTTCAGTATCTGCAAATCTCTCACTGCTTGACTACTCAATTCTCGGTGATCAAATTATCCCGGCATCCTCGAGGTTGGGAGCAAGATCTTTTTATATCTACAAAACTTAAGGCGTTCATAGCTCGGTTGTACAGGCTTGTGATAACTGACATTGCAGCCCCATCAAATCTGAAGCTCCCCCAACAACGTTGGGCGGCGACTCTACCGGGTAAGGAGCAGGAGTTCTGGCTAGAAGTATACTCTTACTCACACTCATGTTCCATCTTGTTGGGGTTACTACATACACAACTTCAGATCCTTTATCGCTTAAATATTACACCGGTTGATCTGTTTCGCTGGCGGAGAGCTGATGATCCGCTGTGTTGGAGATTGTGTGGACGACAGGGCACTTTTGATCATATGTGGTGGTTGTGTCCGTACATTCAGAGATATTGGTGGAGAGTAACGGGACATATTGCGGTAAAATTGCAGGTGACTCTCCCCGTCGAGATGGAGTCTTGTTTATTGGGGATGTGCCCGGATTTCCCTTCTCGGCGTCCTCTCCGAAGACTGGTGCAGTCGCTTCTTTTGGCAGCCCGATCGGTGTTGGCTCGTTTCTGGAAATGAAGTAGAGCACCCTCTTTTATTGAATGGCGTGATAAGTGCTGGGAAATGTACCGGTTGGAAAAAATGACTGCTTCAATTCCGGGTCGTCCATTTATAGAAGAGAATCTCTGGAGCTTAGTGTTTCAAGAGGACACTTGAAGGTCTGCCGACCTGTTTTTGCTGTGAGGTCTGGGAGGTTTCTTCTCTTGGAAGGGGTTGGATGAAGGATCTGCTCTTCCTGTTTCTGCTTTGCTTTGCTTTGCTTTCCTTTCTTCTTTTTCTTTCCTCCCTTATCTCGGGAGGAGGTGCTAGGTCAACAGAGTTGGGTGGGGGGGGGGGAGGGAAGTAGGGAGGGAATGAGATGGGATTGGGATCATGGGGGGGGAGGGGGGTTATAGGAGCAGAGTTTGGCATTTCCCTCTGCTTATTCAAGCATTGTGGGTCCTTCTACTTTTACGGTTTGGAAGAGTTCGGAAGTTGTAGTTACTTGTCCCACATCTCACTTGAATGTTTTGGTCTGCTTCAGTCCGAGATGTCCTGATTGGATTGCTCT
The DNA here is from genome assembly GCA_033557465.1 of Ichthyophis bannanicus. Taxonomy (NCBI): domain Eukaryota; kingdom Metazoa; phylum Chordata; class Amphibia; order Gymnophiona; family Ichthyophiidae; genus Ichthyophis; species Ichthyophis bannanicus. The sequence goes on along the minus strand of CM066051.1, from coordinate 56,934,466 downwards.
GTTCTGTATTATTTTACTGTATGTAACTACACTTCTGTATTTGTCTCCCTTTGATTTCTTAATATAGAGGACCCCCCTTTATTCTGATTTGTGTGGTAAGGGAGGGGAGGGATTCTGATTACAGGGATGGTTCATTTTTCCTGTCTGATATTTGCTTTGAGGTTTTGTAAGTTATACTGGCCAATGTAACGGATTTGTTATCCTACCTTACTATTTGATGGCTGGTTGGTCATGTTCCAGGGGATTGGAGAATGTATTACATTGTTGTGTTTTAAGGTATTGGACTGTATGTTATCGCACTTTGCTCAATAAAATTTCTTACACAAAAAAAAAAAAAAAAGGAAATGGAAAAAAGATCCAAACAACGAAACCTGGAAACAGCACAAGCACTGGCAAGTCAAATGCAAGGCATTGATAAAGCAGGCAAAGGGAGAATTTGAGAATAAGCTTGCTGCGGAAGCAAAAACGTGAAATAAAGATTTTTTCAAGTACATTCGTAGCAAAAAACCTGCGAGTCAGTTGGTCCATTAAATGATAGAGGAGTTAAAGGGGCACTAAGAGGCGACAAGGCGATAGCGGAGAGACTGAATGAATTCTTTGCTTCGGTCTTTACTGAGGAAGATGTAGGGATGTTACCCATGACTGAAGTGGTATTTAAAGGTGCGGAAGAATTGAAGGAAATATCGATACATCGGGAAGATGTATTACAACTATTAGATAAACTGAAGAGTAGCAGATCACCTGGGCCGGATGATATACATCCAAGGGTGTTGAAAGAACTGAAATATGAGATTGCAGACCTGCAATTAGTAATCTGTGAATTTTCATTAAAATCATCTGTAATACCTGAAGATTGGAGGATCGCCAATGTAACACCAATTTTTAAAAAGGGTTCCAGGGGTGATCCGGGAAACTACAGACCGGTGAGCCTCACGTCAGTAGCGGGAAAAATGGTAGAAACCATCATAAAGAATAAAATTACTCAGCATGTAGATAGTCATGGCCTAATGGGAGACAGCCAACATGGCCTTTAGACAAGGAAGATCTTGTCTTACTAATCTGTTATGTTTTATTGAAAGTGTGAATAAACAGGTGGACAAAGGTGAGTCAGTTGATATAGTGTATCTGGACTTTCAGAAAGCCTCTGACAAGGTCCCTCATCAGAGACTTTTGGCAAAACTAAAGAGTCAAGGGATAGGAGGCAGTGTACTACTGTGGATCAGGAACTGGTTAAAAGATAGAAAGCAGAGGGTTGGGCTAAATGGCCAATTTTCCCAATGGAGAAAGGTGAATAGTGGCATACCCCAGGGATCTGTGCTGGGTCCGCTGCTTTGTGACATATTCATAAATGACCTGGAAAGTGGAATAACGAGTGAGGTTATCAAATTTGCAGATGACACAAAACTATTTAAAGTTGTTGAAACCCAAGAGGATTGTGGAAAATTGCAAGAGGATCTTGATAACTTGGAAGACTGGGCATCAAAATGGCAGATGAAATTTAATGTGGACAAGTGCAAAGTTATGCACCTAGGGAAGAACAACCCAAACTATGGTTACACGATGCAAGGTTCCACATTAGGAACCACCACCCAGGAAAAAGATTTAGGCGTCATTGTGGATAAAATGTTAAAACCCTTGGCCCAGTGTGCAGCGGCAGCCAAGAGAGCAAATAGAATGCTAGGTATCATAAGGAAAGGAATGGAAAATAAAACAAAAGATATTATAATGCCTCTATATCGTTCCATGATGAGACCGCACCTTGAATATTGTGTGCAATTCTGGTCGCCGTATCTTAAAAAGGATATAGCGTTATTAGAAAAGGTTCAGAGAAGAGCCACCAAAATGGTAAAGGGGATGGAAGGATACTCCTATGAAGAAAGGCTAAAAAGGTTAGGGCTCTTTAACCTGGAAAAGAGACGGCTGAGCGGAGATATGATAGAAGTCTATAAATTAATGAATGGAGTGGAACAGGTAAACGTAGATCGATTGTTTACGTTATCAGAATATAGGAAGACTAGGGGACATGCAATGAAGCTACAGGGTAAACTATTTAAGACTAATAAAAGAAAATATTTTTTCACTCAACGTGTAATCAAACTCTGGAATTTGTTATTGGAGGATGTAGTAAAGGCTGTTAGTGTAGCTGGGTTTAAAAAAGGTTTGGACAAGTTCCTGGAGGAAAGGTCCATAAACCATTACTAAGAAGGGACCCAGGATATCAATGCTTGACCCAGTACAAGCATTGTGGAACCTGTGTCTTTTGGGGAAACTGCTAGGTACGTATGACCTAGATTGGCCACTGTTGGATACAGGATACTGGGCTTGATGAAACTTGGTCTGACCCAGTATGGCATATCTTATGTTCTTAATCCAGCTCATCTGGGGGTAAGTCTCTGAAGGTGGTCCATGGTTGGGTAGTGCCTATTGACTTGCTTGCAGGTAGCATGGTGAGCGTGGGGAGGGTGATGGAGCCATGCTTGGTCTGCAGGTAATCAGTCATGTCTTGGGGGTTGAGTGTGCAGCCTTGACATTGTTGTGCAGGATCCCTTGTGAGAGATCTGACCAGATCAAAGAGCTCTCTGGGCTTGTTAAGGGCACGGAGGAGGGTGTTCTCGTAGTATTCCCATTTGGCCTCAAGTATGCTGCTGCAGTATGTTTTAAGTTTTTACATGTATGCAGCATGCTGTTCGAGGTTCTTGGATTTCCTCCATTGATGTTCAATGCGGCGGAGTGTTTGTTTCTGTTCCTTTAGCTTGGCAAAGTACCATGGTACGTGTCACCACTGTCTTGATGAGTTAGTCTGGAGAGGTGCCAGGTGCTGACTGCTGCATCGAGGTCAGCTTCTGTTTCTGTAGATATTTGCCAGGTGCTGACTGCTGCATCGAGGTCAGCTTCTGAAAGATATATCTATGGAAAAAGAAGTGGCAGGGTGTTTTCCAGAAAGGAGTGTTAATTGAAGGCTGTAAACCATCTTGCTGTGGGAGAAGTGATTTGGTTGTTGGATATCGATGGTAGGTTCAGGTCTTCTAGGAGGATAAGGTGTTTCCGGTGAGATGCGTGGGAGCAGACTGTAGCAAGCAGAGCATCTAGTTCTTCAGCCTTGTTGTGCGGTGCCATGTATGGGATGTAGATGGTGAAATGCATGTTTGAAAGCATCAGCTCTATTTCTACGCCATCCATGGACATCCTCACTATAGCAAATTCCAAGGTTTTAGTAGAGAGGATGCAGACACTTCCTCTTCTGCTGCTATTCTGTGGGCAACTGTGAATATTGTGGATGATGATGTTGAGCTGGTTGAGCAGTACATTATCGCCATCGGAGAACCACGTTTCGGTGATGCACATGAGATCAATGCTGCCATCAGTAATGTAGTCGTGCAAAGTCTGTATTTTGTACTGGGCGGAACGTGCATTTATCAGGGCGCATTTAATGGGGTGGTTGGTGTGTGCGTGGGGGCTCTAGTGTGATTGGAAGTAGGTATCTGGGTCTTCAGTGATGGTGGGTAGCATGTCAAGCCAGGGTTTCGGTGGCCTCAGCTTGGTGGTTTGAATGATGGGGATCTGGCAGGAGTGGCATGTAATGGTGGCATTTGTCTTTGTACCAAGCAAAGACAGGCCTAGGAGCAGAAGGGCAATAGTTGCTGTTAGGTTGGTGCACCACATTGTGTTGTCCTAGATCTGCTTGCTGCAGATCCTTTGTAACTTGTGGCTGCTAGTGCTGTTTCCTTGGTTGAGTGCTGTGTGCTTGCTGCGACATCTCTGTGATGAGTTACGGTCTCCTGAGTTTCTGTGGATGTGAAGCTTCTGCAGTGCGGATTAATTGATGTGGTCCATGCCTAAGGACCATGCCAAGGGACCCTTTGGCAAGGCCCTTAGGCGCGGGCCTTCCTTGCAGAGTGTTTCTTTTTAAGGTGCCAGTTCAGAGTGCAGCGATGCTCTGTTCATCGGGAGTGTCGGAGAAGCAGATGAGGCGCTTTTCCTTCCGGGCAATGGTAGTGTGGCAGGAGCCAGGCAATTAAGCAGTGAGTCTCTGGATGTGGGAGTGTGGCGTGTGATCTGTGTGTGTTTGTGAGTGTGGATAACATGCTATCACAGTGCTCCAACAGGTGGGCTTCGTCATAAACTTCCCAAAGTCTCGCCTTGCTCCAACCCAATGACTGGAATTCATAGGAGTGCACTTACACACTCATCAGGCCCAAGCTTTCCTTCCACAGGATCGTTGTGCCCACCTCATTGAGCTGGCAGAGCAAGTTCAAAAGCAGAGCCGCTTCACAGCTAGAGAAATGCTACGGCTCTTAGGTCATATGGTCTCCACAGTCCATGTGGTTCCCTAAGCTCGATTACACATGCAACAAGTGCAGTGTACTCTGTCTTCCCAATGGATGTAAGCAAAGGGTCAACTCAAAGACAAGATCCACATCACCCTTCAACTGATCAAATCCCTTCAGTGGTGGTGTTCCCCTCAAAAGCTACTCATCGAGTCACCTTTTCAGATGCCTCCACCTCAATGCACCTTGACAGCAGATGCTCCCAAGCTGGGTTGGGGAGTGCATCTGAACAACCTAATCATACAAGGATTGTGGACACAACAGGAATCTGCTGGAACTACAAGCATTGACAAATGCTCTTTGGGTTTTTCAACCCAAACTATTGGGACAACCTGTTCTAGTCAGAATGGACAATCAAGTTGCCATGTTGTATGTGAATGAACAAAGGAGGGACGGGGTCACTTCTACTCTGTGAGGAAGTGCTTTGCTTGTGGACCTTTGCCATCTCACACTGCATTCACCTCAGAGCGGTGTACCTCCCAGGTGAACTCATTGTCCTTGCGGACAGGCTAAGCCGCATCCTTCGTCCACATGATTGGACCTTGTATCAGGAGATAGCTGCGTGGATCTTGGGTAACCCCACTCAGATCTTTTTGCCACTGGGGCAGTCCATGGATGGTGAGGATGGACCCATCCATGGATTGCCCCAGTACTGTCCCATGGATGGGGGAGAGTGATTTTCTGTCTGCTAACAGGATAACAAACTGCATAAAGTTAGAGAACCAAAACAGCAGGCTTAACTTTATGTGACCGAGTATCACCGCTATCCAAATAGCCTGTGACGGTCACCACAGAAACCAGATATTCAGTGGAAGCTGCTATCTGGACACTGCCGCTGAATTTCTGGTTTCATTTTATCTACAGTGGAGGCATTTAAAAAAAAAAAAACCACTGACCACTGTGAGCTCAGTATCAGCCTCTCATTGTCCATCTATGCATTTTTACAGGATTGATGTTGGAAGGGTGATAATTAACCAATCATGATAGTCTGAATATCAAAATCTTAGGGTGAAGGGGACGTAAGGCTAAATGTTTGCCTAGAGCACTTAATACCCAGGCACCAGCCCTGAGAAGAAGAAAGGTGGGGGGAGAGGACTGCACCACAAGGGGAAGAGGAAGTTTGAACCAACATGCCGTTAAAGTACAAAGCTCCTAAACTTACCATGGATTCCTATTTTAATATTATCATCAGTTTATCTATAAATGTTAACTCACAGTATCCTGAAAAGCACAGACACCCACAGATATATGCCTCCTATACCTAATGGAAAATGTAGTGCTAACTGAAACCAAATTTAAAAAAAACTCTTAACAAAATGGAATTAAGTAGACAAAAGCCACCCTGAAGTGGGATTTCCCTGCTCTGAAGTCCACAGCTACTCTTTACTATTTCCTAACAAGTTTAAGAGCAGTATTCAAAAGCAGGCATAAGCACAATCAATTATGGAGAGCCACTTACTTAGAATGATGACAACGGTTTTCATGAGGTTAATCATGGTCTCCTTGTACTTGGGATTGAAGGATGTATGCTGGGACATGCGCGTCATCTTTTTCTTCACGTAGATGAAGATGTGGATATAGGCGACGAGCATGATCACAAAGACTACCAGGTTGGAGACAGCCCAGAAAATTAGGTAGTTACGGCTGTACAGGGGTGCCATCCTCGAGCAGCTTTCCACATTGCACATGCAGTGCCATCCGAAGGAGGGAATAAGACCCAGCAGCAGGGCCGTGATCCAGATGCAGATGATGAGAATGGTGACCCGTTGGTTGGACATCTTACTGTGCAGCTGCATGGTGAAGACAGTCTGGTGCCGCTCCACCGCTATGGCCAGCAGGTTGGCCACAGACGCTGTCAAGCTAGTATCCAACAGACTCTGCCGTAACATCCACGTTTTAATGGTCAGCCCAGCTGTCCTAGGGCCAGTGTTGAACATGAGATAGGTGTAGCCTATCCCTGCAAAGAGATCAGCTGCCGCCAAGTTACCCAGAAGATAGTAGATGGGATAGTGGAAGCGACGGTTGATGATTATAGCAGTAATAACCAGGATGTTGGTGAGCAGCACAATGACACATACTGTCAAGCCTAGCCCCACCACCAGCTTGTCCTTGGTTCTCCAGGATGTGGTCAGCTCCTTGCCACTGATGTTGTAAAAGAAGCGAATGCTTTCATTGTAGTAACACTGCTTCATATTGGTATTCCCTGGGAGTTTTCCTGAGAAAGGGTGAGAAAACCACTTTTCTGTGCAAGTCCAGCCAGCTTCTGAGCCTCAGAGTGTGAGGGCTGTAGCTAGAGAGAGATAAAGGGTCAGAAAGGACTGCAAACAAGATTAGACCAAAAGGCGACTACATTACTAGGCCTCACTCGTGTGAAGACAGTTTTATTTTATTTGGGGACAATCTATCAAAGAGTAATTCAGCAAGAAAGGAAAAGCATTCAGTCAGAATCAGTTCAGTGGCATAAAAACCACTGCAGCAGCCCCACAATACCGGGGCAACAGGAACGGCAGCAGCAATAGCAGGGCACGGCAAACTTCTTCACATTTACTTTAAAAGAGGTTTGTCAAGCCACCTCTCTCTTTCTCTCTAAAGCACTGCTCCATGGCAGCCAGAGGCCAGAAAAAGCATTTCCCATTGACAGGCTGAAGTTTCACAAGACCTGGAGCAGTGCTTTACAGAGAGAAAGAGGCGGCGTGACAAACTTCTTTTAAAGTAAGTGGGATGGTTGCCTGCTGCCACTTATTTATTAAATATGTTTTTTGGCAGGGGGATAAGGGAACAGGACAGCCACTGCCCTTGTTAGAGGTCCTAAGCAAATTTTGCTTTGGCACCCTTCATTTGAACTTAGGCCACTGAATCAGATCATTTCATTCCCAGTTAAAAATCACTAGTTCTTAACACACGAGGGAATCTTCTTACAGTAATAAAGTTACTCAAAAAGTAAAGAGCATTTGCAGTTTCTCCAAACATGTATAAAATACACATGATATGTTCTATCCTGCAAACTAAGTAAGGCTGCCATCTTTCCCAGGTCATCCCAAACACGTTGAGCCACACCTAGTCTTTCTCATTGCATGCATTGAGATGTAGTTCTGATTTCCTAAGAGGACTCCATCTCCATGCATGCAGTGCGCAAAACTGGAGCTGACCAAAGATGAAGTAGTAACCCAAATACCAATAGAAGATAAACCATTACCAAATTACTCAGTTCCTGGAAGGAGGCTTTAGACCAGCCTTAGCTTTTACCTTACAACCCATAAAAACATAAGATATGCCATACAGGGTCAGACCAAGGTCCATCAAGCCCAGTATCCTGTTTCCAACAGTGGCCAACCTAGGTCACAAGTACCTAGCAGTTTCCCCAAAAGACACAGGTTCCACAATGCTTGTATTGGGGCAAGCAGTGGATATTGTGGGTCCACTTTAATAATGGTTTATGGACCTTTCCTCCAGGAACATCTCCAAACCTTTTTTAAACTCAGCTTTTACTACATCATCCAATGCATTATGAGGGCAATTTTCAATGCCATTTCAGTGTGTAAAACAGCGTTTCTCTAGGACCAAGCAGGAAGTCAGTCCTCACATATGGGTGACGTCGGCGCCGACAGAGCTCTCATGCGGAGCATTTCCCTAGCTTTCAAAGAAAGCCTTTGGGAATGCAGCGCGCATGCGCGGTCCTCTTCCCGCCCAAGGGTGCCATCTTGCTCAGTCTTTCTTTTTCCGCAGAGCCCAATGGATGTAGTTCGTGTCACCTGGTAAAAAGTTGATTTTTCTGTGATTTTTTTCGCGTCCCTTATCCGGTTCGACGCCAGTTCCCCATCCCACTTCGGCTCGGTAACCGGTATCGAGCCCGGATCTTCTTTTTCGTTTTTTGTCCTTTGTGACTAGCGTTTGTGCTTTTTTTGTTATTTTCACTGGCAGCCCTGTCTTTTGACCTTGCAGGGGCCCTTTTTCCCCCAATGGCTGCCAGCGGGTTTAAGAAGTGTGATCGGTGTAAGAAACTTGTCTCTCACCGGCACACACGACTGCTGCCTCCGATGCCTCGGGCCCGACCATGACCCGCTGGTCTGTGGCCCATGCGGCAAGATGTCGTCGAAGGCACTTCGGAGCCATCAGCATCAACGTGAAAGAATTTTTCGTAGTCCGCGTCCGGCCGGGCCCGGACTTCATCAGAGGCCCCGACATCTCAGGAGTCTGACCCCGAGCGCCGTCGTGGGTCTTCTGAAAGGGGGTCTCCCACCCGGGAGCACAAAAGGAAGAAGAAGCTCGTGAGGGCGGCGGCGATGGAGGCACCTGGATCCTCAAGGGCCAGGTCACACAGCCCTGACTGCCGTCCCGGGCTCTCGGAGTCGGAGCGGCCGACCAAACTGCCTCGTCTGGAGCCAGAGTCCCCGAGTCAGGTAACATCTGTTGTCCTCGTGGACTCTCCTCCGGGAGAACCAACGTCAGGCCCAACGCCGTCGGGGCTCGAGTTGGGGGCTGTGGAGTCTCCTGAGCTCAGTCTCAGGTTGACGGCCCTGGAGAGCAGCCTGGCTGCCTTCATGGAGCAGCAGCGGGTACTGATCGCCGGTCTGACCAGTGCATCTGTGACCGGGACCTCGATGTCTAAGTCGACTCCGGAGGCCGAGCTGATCCTCGAGTCAATCAAGTCTCGAGTCGATCCTCGGCCAAGGTCTCCCTCGACCTCCCGTGTGGGGCTGAGGTCATTGACGCCGGTGCCCTTAGCGTCGGGGCGGGTGGCATCGAAGCCCACACGGCCGGAGCCGCTCGACTCCTCGGAGGAGTCAGCGTGGGAGACGGAGGACGAGGAGTCCCCCGACACCTTCCGGGCCCGATGCATCCCATTGGACTCCCCAGAGTCCGAGCCTCGGAGAAGGTCCCTCCCAGAGGATACCCGGTTCTCGGACTTCATCAGGGACATGGCTAAGGCTTTGGCATTCCCGGTGGAGGCCGAGGAGGAGCCTCGAGCCAAAGAGCTCGATGCCCTCCAGTAGACTTTCCTCCGAAGGAAGCCTTTACTGTTCCAGTTCCTCCGATGCTGGAATGGCTGCTCTTCCGTATGTGGGAAGCACTGGCCTCGGTGCCGGTTCTTAGCAAATGGGTCGATTCCATTTATCGAGTCCGTAAGAGCCCTAGGTTCCAAAAGGTGCAGCTACCGCACAACTCCATGGTTGTGGAATCGGCCATGCACAGGCTGAAAAGTCAGAAGATGCATTCCTCGGTGCCTCCCGGCTGGGAGGCCCGGAACCTGGATGCCCTCAGTAGAAAGTGCTTCCAGGGCTTTATGCTATCTTGGCGTGTCCAGACTTACCAGCTGTACATGGACATTTACCTACGGGACCTGGCAAAGGAGATTGCCGGGTTTTCAGATGGTCTCTCTGAGGAACCCTTGCAGAGATTCAAAGCCTTGTCTACAGGGATCCAAGAGTGCTCGAAGTTTCTCTCTCGAGCAGCCTATGATGGCTTTGAGGCTTCGGCGCGGGTAGCCGCAGCCGGCATCGGTGCATGCCATCAGGCCTGGCTACAGTCATCAGACCTGGAGTCATGGGTGCAGGACAAGTTGGTCGATGTCCCCTGCCGAGGTGACAACCTGTTCAGCAAGCCCATGACTGAAAAGGCTGCAGAAATCGAGACTGAGACTCTCACCAGGACAAGGCTGTCCAGAAAGACTTCTGCCCCTTCTCAGAAAAAGAAGGGCTCGGGGAAGAAGCCCTTTTTCCCGAGGAAGGGTGCTGCCTACAAAACCTACCCTCAGTATCAGGCCTCTCCAGCTCCCCAACAGGGCCAGCAGGCCAAAGGGCAGGGGCATGGGCCCCATAGGCAGAAAACCCCCAAGCCACCAGCCCCGGCTCCTGCACAGCATAGCCTCTCCTCCGCCAGTGGCTCCACTCAGCACAGGAGGTCGGCTGACCCTGTACGCCTACAGGTGTCCAGCCATCACAGGGGATACCTGGGTACTGAGCATAGTCCAGAAGGGCTATATGCTCCATTTCCATCAGCTACCCCCCTCCTACTATCCAGGGGAGCCTCCAAGACTTCCTCTGCACAGGGACCTCCTCCTTCAGAAGTTGGCAAGTCTTCTAAAGGAACAGGTGGTGGAACCGATGCCACACCACCTGGAAGGGCAAGGCTTCTATTCCAGGTACTTCCTGGTACCAAAGAGAACAGGAGGTCTCAGACCTATCCTAGACTTGCGAAATCTGAACAAATTTCTGGAGAAGGAAAAGTTCAAGATGCTTACCCTTGGAATACTGCTGCCCTACCTCCAGTAGGGAGACTGGCTATGCTCCTTAGATCTAAAGGATGCTTACACTCACATCCTCATCCATCCAGACCACAGACAATATCTCCGATTTGTCATTGGAGGAAACCACTTTCAGAACAGAGTGCTTCCCTTTGGCCTGATCTCTGACCCCAGGGTTTTCACCAAATGCCTGGTGGTGGTGGTGGCTTTTCTCAGAAATCAGGGGATTTTTGTCTTCCCCTACCTGGACGACTGGCTAATCAGGGGCCAGTCACTCCAGGAGGCCCGACAGGCCACTCTCCGCACTGTTTCTCTTCTTCAGCATCTGGGTTTTGTCATAAACTACGCAAAGTCCACTCTTCTCCCCTCTCAGAACCTAGAGTTTATAGGGGCCAGGTTGGACACTCTTCAGGCAAGAGCTTACTTGCCCGAGGACAGGGCCCACAGACTTATGGACTTGGCCAACCAGTTCCAAAGAAATTCTCGTGTTTCCGCCAGGCACTACCTGCGGCTCCTGGGCCACATGGCTTCTATGGTACATGTGACCCCAAATGTCCATCTGCACATACAGGCTGCTCAATGGTGCCTCAGAGATCAGTGGACACAAGCCACCGGTGACCTCCGAGACAGAGTAAAGGTGTCCAGATGACTTCTGAACTCCTTACAGTGGTGGCTACATCTGCCAAACCTTCTCAGGGGTGTGCCTTTTCAGGCTCCAGCACACACAAAGGTGCTGACGACAGATGCCTCCTTAAAGGGCTGGGGTGCACATTGCCAGGGCACGTGCACTCAAGGCCTGTGGTCCCCTCGGGAGGCCACACAGCAGATCAACCTTTTAGAGTTGCGAGCAATCCGCTTAGATCTGCAAACCTTATGCCATGTTCTCTCTCAACAGTCTGTCCTAGTTCAGACAGACAATCAGGTAGCAATGTTCTATGTGAACAAACAAGGAGGCACAGGCTCCAGGCTCCTATGTCAGAAGGCACTGGACCTTTGCTCCTTTGCGGTCAAACAAGGCATGTTTCTCAAAGCAGTTTATCTACCTGGTCAGGAAAACTTCCTAGCAGACAAGCTAAGCAGGATTCTCCAGCCCCACGAATGGCAGCTGAATCCATTGGTGGTCCGGCAGATCTTCCTCCGCTGGGGACTTCCATCCATCAATCTCTTTGCAAGTCCACTAAACCGTCAGCTGCCCAGGTTTTGCTCCAGACAGCTGCATCCTCTGAGGATGGCAGCAGATGCTTTTCTGATCACTTGGTCTACGGGCCTCCTGTATGCGTTTCCTCCCACGCCCCTGGTGGCCCAAACTCTGTTCACGATCCTCCAGGACAAGGCCTCGGTGATTCTGGTAGCCCCCAGATGGCCGAGGCAACTGTGGTTTCCACTTCTCCTACAGTTGGCGGTGGAAGCCTCGTTCCCTCTGGGGCTGCAACACAATCTCCTGTCTCAAGAGCAGGGTTCCCTTCTGCACCCCAATCTCAGGTCCCTCAATCTGATGGCCTGGCTGCTGAAAGGATAGTGCTAGCTCCCTTGCTTCTACCTAAGGAGGTTGAGGAGGTGGTCTTGGCCTCTAGGAGGCAGTCCACCAGAAAGTCCTATGCCCCCAAGTGGCGTAGGTTTACGGTATGGTGTGCTCAGCGCAATGAGGACCCTTTCTCTTGCCTTGTGCCAGTAGTACTGCAGTATCTACTTCACCTGTCAGACCTTGGCCTTAAGTCTAACTCTGTTCGGGTCCACCTCAGTGCTCTGTCAGCGCACCACTCACCGGTGGAGGGACAGTCTCTGTTGGTTCACCCCTTGGTGTCCAGATTTCTCAGAGGTCTGCTTCTGCTCAAGCCTCCGGTTCGTCCACCGCCGACTGAGTGGGATTTGAACGTGGTCTTGCAGCAAATGACTCGCCCCCGTTTGAGCCGATGGCTACTTGCCATTTGCGCTTCCTCTCATGGAAAGTGCTCTTCCTGGTGGCTCTTATCTTGGCCAAACGTGTGAGTGAACTACAAGCTCTGGTTTCTGATAGGCCGTGCACACGGTTCTATAGGAACAGGGTGGTCCTACGGACCCATCCCAAGTTCTTCCCAAAAGTGGTCTCCTCTTTCCACCTCAATCAGGAGGTGGTTCTTCCGACCTTTTTTCCCAGGCCGCATGCCAGCTGGGCTGAAACAGTCTTGCATACCCTGGACTGTAAGAGGGCGGTGTCCTTTTACATAGAAAATACGCGGGAGCATCGAAGGGCTACTCAGCTCTTTGTCTCGTTTGACCCTAATAGGATGGGGTTACCTGTCTCCAAGCGTATGTTGTCCACTTGGGTGGCAGATTGCATCACCTGGGCGTACAGGGCAGCCGACCTCCCCTTGCAGAGTCGGGTCATGGCCCACCGTGTCAGGGCGAAGGCTACGTCAGTAGCTCATCTCCGCTCTGTTCCGTTGGCAGACATCTTCTGGGCCGCAACTTGGTCTTCAAGCCAGACTTTTGCAGCCCATTACTGCCTGGAGAGAGTGTCCCGGTGGGACAGTGTTTTCGGCCAGGCGGTACTCCATAATCTCTTTGAGGTTTAGGCAACTCCTACCCTCCGGCCCTTGTGTTGGGCTACCGTACAGGGTGCGTTCTCAGAGAAAATTCTTATCACGGATGCTGAGGCTCTTGAGAGGAAGCCATTTTTTCAGCTCTGGGTTCACAGTAGCCTAGAGCTGTGGAGTCCCTTATGTGAGGACTGACTTCCTGCTTGGTCCTGGAGAAAGCGTAGTTACTCACCTGTAACAGGTGTTCTCCAGGAGCAGCAGGAATCAGTCCTCATGACCCTCCCTCCTCCCCTGGAGTTGCAGTCCTAGCCTTCATTTTGATGTTTGCTGTCTTTTAGCTATATCATCAGACTGAGCAAGATGGCACCCTTGGGCGGGAAGGCGACCGCGCCTGTGCGCTGCATTCCCAAAGGCTTTCTTTGAAAGCTGGGGAAATGCTCCGCACGAGGGCTCCGTCGGCGCCGACGTCACTCATATGTGAGGACTGATTCCTACTGCTCCTGGAGAACACCTGTTACAGGTGAGTAACTATGCTTTACCCGCAGAAATGTGCTATTTGAAAACTGCCCACTTTGTTCTACAACATGGGCTATTTTAGAATCCCTGTTCATGCTTTCAATGTCTGAAAAACAGGCATGCAGATGTCCAAAGCACAAAGACATCCATGGAGGCATTTTAGATGTAGGTATGTCCGGGGCTTTCCCAAGTACTTGGACATCCTCACCGGATTTCATAAATGCCCTGGATGTCCAGAACCATGTCCGGGGCATGAATAGGTAAAAGCTCTCATTCTGCCATTCAGACGCTGGGAGAATACAGAGATACCTCCTATAATTTTTACTGATAATGAAAACCGCATGGAAACTAGTATACTTAATTTCACTTTGCGTTCAGCATAGGAGAGATGTCCCCGACCCTAGTTTTTCTAGTGGGGACGCCTATGTGGCCACCGGTGCGATTGTCCATTTCAGGGACACCCATTTTTACAAAATTAGACTCACTTAAAGGTCTGTGTTGTTTTTTTGGACATTTTGCCCTGAGCGTCCTTCCTAAATTGCTACTTCAGGTGTACTTTTATCCACATTCAGCATACTTCACACTGAAAACCGATGCAAAAATCTGACTTTGCAACAATGCAGGCAGTGTGAAACTGGTCTTCTCTGGGATTTATAGTCCCTGCTTCTACCATCTCAAATCAGCTGGAGGTACAATAATACATTTAGATGGGATTGTCAGAAATACAGGACTGGTCTAAAATCTCCCTCCAAGAACTGGTCTCGGCAACTCTGATGTTATGTAATCCCAAGTGGAATAGGATTTAGGTATCACTAAGTGCTCAAGTCCAAGATTGGTTCAGCTGGTCCCTGATGCAAATTGCTTGTTCATATTTACTTTGTCTTAGCCCTTAGTTTCCTCCCATTTCTATAACCATGACAATAATTTTGGATTTAATTAGCACTTGTCATAAGGTTACTAGATTTTTTACAGGCAAATCTGAGACACTTATCTGAAGTTGGGAGGGGGCAGGAGGAGAAAGGGGCACCTTAGTTCCAGGTTTGAGCAAGAAGGCATGGAGGAGGGAAAAGGAGTCATTACCTTGTTTCCTCCCCCCTCCATCCTTCCCATGACAACAATATCACTTCTAAGCAGACAAATCAGAGGAATAAAACAATGATGTCTTTCCCCCATACTCTGCAAAATATAAAGGTAATCGATGTAAATTCAAAAAACTGACATATTCAAATCACTAAATTGCAAATAAAAATATTTCCTACCCCCACTGACCACATTACTAGAATTGGGGCAGGAGGCTGCCAAACAGGAGTTGGGGACACAGCTCTAAAATTGTTAACAATCCCTGAAAATTAGGGACATCTGATAACCTTAATCTTCCAGCCAAACAGGATTGCTAGAGAGATCTACAATGTCAGAAAAGAGGTGGAGATCCCTTTTGTGGCGGACTCGTGGCCCCGCTTCTCGTATCCATAATACGTAATTTTTCCAAAGAGGAATGGACATTATGATCAGTTATCTTGTTATTACTCAAAGCTACACAGAACATGATAATAGATAGCAACCCTTAAGATCTATCTTGTCTGCTCCTTGTATTGTCCTATTGTAATACCTCCAGCCCTGCCTTATTTCTGGCTTTAACAGATGCTAAAAATCCTCTGGACTTGATCCAGACCTAAGATTACCAGATATTTTGCAGTCAAATCTGGGACAGTTATCTGGTGTGTGAGTAGGGGTGGGGATGGGGAGGAGGGGAGGGACACCTTAGGTCCAAGTTTGAGCACAGAGGCGTGAAGGAGAGAAGAAGCATTACCCATCCCATAACAGTAAGAATATTATTTTTAAGCAGACAAATCAATAGATAAAAACAGTGATGCAAAATATAAAAATAATGTAGTATGTAAATTTGAAAAACTGACATAATCAAATCACTAAATTATTTTCTACCACCTCTGTCCCCATTGTTGGAATCTGGGACAGAAAGCTGCCAAATAGGTAGGAGTCAGAGACATAACTCTAAAATCAGGGACAATCCCTGAAAATCGGGGACATCTGGTAATCTTATCCAGACTTTCCCAATTTCTGTGGTCAAATTTGCCCTCACAGCCTTTCTTGCAAGGTTATTTGTACATCTAAAGTGCCTTCTTAAGCTATTCCTGATTCTGCTTCCTTCAGCCTTACATTATGGATAAAGTTACCAGGCACTATTCTGTAGCTACGTATGTGCATCAGAGCAATGGCGCATAGCTTTGGAGTGTAGGCGGAGTGCAAATTTATGCACATAAGTTATAGACTACTATAATGTGCATTTTCTACAAATCTGGTCGCAGGCTTTTACACCAAGCCTAGGGTTGGTGTAAGTGGTAGGGCCTAGATTTGCCACACGTATCTCACTGCTTATGCCCATGAAGTGGCATTTTAGAAAAGGTATCCAGGTGCAATCTGGAACATCCAGGGCAGAATGTGCAGAAAAATGCTGGGGATGTCTGTGTTTTGACCTGATTTAGAAACACCGACGCCCCTGATATGGATGCTCACGCCAGCTTCCATATAGACGTCCCCACTATGAAATCATGGGGACGTCCATCTCAAGCAATATTGCCTATGGGGATGTCCATCAGACTGATAAAATGAAAACATGCGCCTCATTCCCCATCAGCGTTTCTTGTCAAATTGTAAAGTAAAGGTGAAATAAGTGTATGTCCTTCTCCACATCATCCACATGTTTGCTGGACAAAAAGAGCACTTTTCAGATGACTATTTGTGCCTGGAAGAGGTATAAACTTGGAAGAAGTTCAGGGTGTTTCTGAAATCAGGCAAGGAAATCCAGGTTCTTGGGAGTGCCTCAGCCTTGCCTCCATTTTGACTTCGACATCCTCGCGCTTCTAAAATGGCTCCAGGAATGTCTCTGTGCTTTGGATGTCTCTGTGACTGTTTTCAGACATCCAAAGCATGAATAGGGCTTCTAAAATAACCCCCTTATTCTATAAAGTAAAGCACACACTTACTTTATAGAATGGGTGTCAAATACACATGGGACAACATGTGTTAAACTAGGCAAGCCCTTGCAGAGTTAGCCTCAATTTGCTTTGATGTAGTATCCCTTTTTCAGTGGTTGTACAACGTCGGTTAAACACTGTTCCAATACAATACACTATACAGCTCCTTCATTTGTATCTCTGATCCCTTTACACTTTTCCTCAAGTCTTTTTGGTTTGTCCCCCCCCCCCCCCACCCCGAGCACTGAGTAAGCCTATGTCTGCTTACTGACCTTTACAAGGCATTCTACTCTTCTTTGAGGAATCCCCTTCCACACAAAGACTCTCTCTACATGGGATTTCCCCAGTGTACCTTTTCTCCTTTTTGTCAAGCTCCAGGTTGGTGCTTCCAATTTCCTTGTCTCTTTATGTGTTTGTAGCCCATGCTTCTGAGTTGTATTCCTTGATTTTTCAGGCAGGGGAGCAGTAAACCTCTGGTTTTCACATATATTTCATGAAGGATAATAACTAAAAACTTAAGAGAGGCTTCTTCACATGACAAATTAACTAGGCCTAAGATAGAGCACTACAGACATGCATCCGGCCTCTAGCAAATCCAAAGCAAAGTCCACACACAATCTAACAAAAGCACGTGAAGGGGTGCTCTGCATCTAGCAGCAGGTGCACTATTCTTTCCACCTTGATGGGCAGACTAGATGGACCATGCTGGTCTTTATCTTCTGTCATATATTATGTGATCTACAGCAACATCCATATTTTGCCATAGGGATCTTCATCTTATATAGAGTTAGGCAAAACCATTGTATCCATCCCAGCAGAAGATGCAGTAGCAAAATGGTTTACTAAACTAAGATGGTATGGTCTTACTACCAAGTACATCCTGGCCTAGTGAAGGTCCCAAAGGAACTTTACTGTAGTACAGTTATGGTCAACATTATTGGCACCCTTTCATTTTAGGTATGTTGTGTACAATATCTCAAGAAATAATTGAAAATATTCCAACTGTATGTAATCATACTATTTTAATAGCACGTTCAAAGGTATACAACAACAACAAAAAAGATGTCTGTGCAACACAGACATAATAATTTATGAGAAAAAATTACGACCTGGACAGGATTAATAGAATCCTTCACTAATATTTGGTTGCACAAGCCTTGGCAGTGATGACAGCCTCCAAACATTTCTTGTAGCCTTCTATACATTTTGTACATCTGTCTGCTGGTAGTTTCTCCCACTCTTCAACTATAATTTGTTCCAGCTCATTGAATGTTTCCAGGGTTCCTGTTACCAATGGCAGATTTCAGCTCTTTCCAAAGGTTCTCGATTGGATTGAGATCTGGACTCATTTCTGGCAAGTTTAACACACTCCGTTTTTCCCTTTTAACCATTTATTTGTACTTTTGGATGTATGGTTTGGATCATTGTCCTACTGGAAGACCCATGACCTTCGACCTAGACCTAGCTCTCTTACACTAGATAGCATATTCCACTCAAAAATACCTTGGTAGTCCTCTGACTTCATAATTCCTTTTATACGTTCCAGGCCTCCAGTTCCTGAGACAGCAAAACAGCCCCACAACATTATGGAACCTCCACCATATTTAACTGTAGGAAGGGTGTTTTTTACCTTATAAGATTCATTTTTTCGTCTGTAAATATATTGCTGGTCTACATTGCCAAAGAGCTCAAGTTTGGTTTCATCTGTCCACAGAAATTTTTCTCAGAAGCATCGTGGTATCTCAAGGTGGGTTTGGGCAAAGATCAGGCATGCCTATTTATATCTGTCTTTGAGAGGTGGGATCCTCCTTGGTCTTTGCCCATGAAGACCTTCTTTGTTTAGCGTGCAGCGTATGGTGCGGGTTGAAACCACCACTCCAGATTGTTCCAGGTCAGCCTTAAGCTCTTTGGATGTTGTACATGGTGTTTTTGCAACAGATCACACTAACCTTCAAAGACTTCTTGGATTAAATTTTACTCTTCCACCCATGTCCTCGGAGGTTCTTGACATTTCCATGATCAGAAAACTTCTTAACAACATTGTGAACTATAGACACAGGAATCTCAAGACCTTTGGAGATGGCCTTGTACCCCTTTGAAGTTTGATGTTTGGTGATAATGGCTTTACTGACACTCTCAGGCAGCTCTCGTCTTCACCATTGTGCAAATGGAACAGGGAATGTGGCCACTTTAAACATTAGAGTCATCATTCATTGGTTGATTCAAGTCATATGAGTGCTGGCAATTGATCACAGATGCGTCTAATTTTACTGCAGTGGGAATGTGGTTCTTCTGTTCAAACTAATTTGAATTGTTTATAAGGGTGCCAATCATCATATCCTGGCAATATCCCAGTTTTAATACTATTGCCTACTATTTCCTTTTTTAATTGGTCTTGTTTTATTTGATTCTTTTGTGTGTCAAATATGTGTGCTATATATAGTCCAAAGCCATTTTACGGCCACTTTTTTTTTAAGAGATATTGGACATTAGGGGGTTGAACTGCCAATAATGTTAACCACAACTGTATGGAGGCAGGAAAAAGAGACAACAATGTCAAGGAAAGAGATAAAGGCAGAAGTGAACTTGAGGGGAAGAGCAGAATTGATGGAGGGAGGTAAGGCCCTAATCTTGGATTTCAAAGAAAAGTCACAGATTAGAACCACAGTGTGATCCTGTTAGCAATTGCACAACTGTGTCTTGTGACCAGAGGAATGTTTTATCTTGCTTGCTGCAGTGTAATCCAAAAACTGTTCAAACAGCTACAGGCAGACAATTTGGCACCTAGGAGCAAGTTAAAAAGTTCACTCTCACCCTTTATAAGATACGACAGCTGTCTCAGCACAATCTGAGACAGTTAAACAATTTTTCTGTTAATTTAAAATACTGTCAGGTCACTATTTAAACCCTGCGATCAGCATTTTTTTAATCAGCTGCACTTTTCAAATATTTTACATATATCCATCACCGCTATCAATAGAATCAGTGACCTCTGCCATTATAGGGATAGCCAGCAATATCCAGCCTCTAACCATATAGCTTTTCACATCATCCATTCCAGCATTATCTGGATAATACCAAGGTAAACTTTTCAGTTTTCCGGGTCATACTGCATCTTTGAAACTGGAACTGACATTTCAGTCATCATATTGTGGCTTTCTTCAGGGTAAAGTGGTTGAGCAGCAGATGTCTTTTCTTTCCCTTTCTTACAGCGTTGACATTGTTTTATTGTAAACTATCTATCCTTCCTTTAATCACTCACTCCTAACAGCCCCCTCCTTTTAGCAGGAGGAAAGTAGACACAGGGCTTCTTACCTGGGACTGCCTGTTTCTTTCTCTACAAAGATCCCTCTGGCAGGTCCTATGAGAGACTATAGGCAGGACTGTGCCACTTTTTTTGCTGCCCTGTGCAAATAATTACTGTGCCGCCCACCACTCCCTCTGTCAATTCCAGTGGAACCTTCACAAGTGACAATTGCCAGGTACATTAGGAAATACTACAAAACTCTGCTTATTTAGAGCCCATAGCAAACCCCCAATACCATAACAGTACTACCAAGGCTCACACAGCACCAAACCCTACCTCAGACAGCACTACAAATATTAAACGGATACATCTCAAAGAACACCATACATCTGCTACTGGGAAAACAGAGTAAAGTGGGACTGCTACTCAAAAACTACATGATAACCTTAATGTAAAGAAGACAAAGATCATGACAACTGGCATAATCAACAGGTTCATCGTTGAAGGAGAAGAAATTGAAATCGTGAACAACTTTAACCTACTTGGATCAACTATCAATAAAGAAGCAACAAGCAGTCAAGAAATCAGACGACGCATTGCTCTTGGCAGAATGGCTATGAAAGACCTAGATAAGATTCTCAAGAGCAATCCATACAAAGATTCAACTTGTTCAAGCCATGGTATTTTCAATAACATCATATGGATGTGAAAGCTGGACAGTGAAAAAGATAGACAGGAAGAAAATTGATGCCTTTGAATTATGGTGCTGGCGGCGAATACTGTGTATACCATGGACTGCCCGAAGAACAAACCAATCGGTACTAGAGGAGATCAAACCTAAGCTTTCTTTAGAAGCTCAGATGACAAGACTTCGACTTTCATACTTTGGACACATCATGCGAAGAGAGAGATCATTAGAGAAAGACATCATGCTTGGCAAGATAGAAGGTCAGCGCAAAAGAGGAAGGCCAGCAATGAGATGGATCGATACAATAACAGCAGCTACGGGTACCAGTCTGTCAACAATGAGCCGCCTGACTCAAGACCGAACACAATTTAGAATAGCTATCCAGAGGGTCGCCATGAATCGACTCCGACTCGACGGCACTTAACAACAACAACAACAACAACAACAAAATAACACACTCTTGTCACACAAGAAAAGCACAGACATATTCTCACCTAATACAGAAGAGGAGACCACAATTTAGAAAAGACAGCAATTGAACTGGGAGCCCCAAGAAACCAAACTTGGAATATACCACCACACTGGAGAAATAAAACTAGAAATGCATTTCCTCTTGTTCTGAACAAAAACACAAAGATGTCAGCTATGCATATTTCCCAAAGCTAACATATCCCAGTTAATAGATTCAAAATTTAAAAAAAAATACTTTCTACCTTTGTTTGGCAATTTATTTTTCAAATCATGATGGCTCAGTTTCTTTCTGCTTTCCTCATCCGTCTTCTGCTAACCCTCTTTCCAGTGTCTGCAACCCATTTGTCCTTTCTTCTCTCTCCTGTTCTTTTACCTTCTCTCCCTACAGTTTTTTTATAACACATTGATCTTTCCCTTTTTGCTCTTTCCTCCATTTTTTCTTTACTCCCTCTCTATTCACTCAAATTTCACCCTCTCTCTCATCCTCAATCCCCTTTTCACTTTTCACCTATCAACTTTATTGTTTATTAAAAATGTGACATACTACCTTTCTAGTGAAATAAGAGCAATTTACAAAGTAAAATAGTAGGATAGATTACAAGGTTTAAATATTAAAACCACACTTTAAACAACTTGCGACATGGGATAGCCAATATGAGGACACATAAGGACATAATCAGGAGGAACATCATTCAAGACAGAAAAGTGGGTAGACATTCAAACTTTTCATCTCCCCCAAGCCAAACCCATCTTACTCCTTCCCTGGCCTCTTATTCCCTTCTATATTAAACACCTCTCACTTAGATTACTGCAACCTCCTCCTTGCTGGTCTCCCTCCGAGTCATCTTTCTCACCTTCAGTCTGTTCAAAACGCTGCTGCGTGGCTAATCTTCTGCCAGTCCCATTATACTCATATAACCCCCTGTTCTTAAATCACTTCATTGACTTGCCTTCCATATCCAATACAAACTTCTCCTTCTGACCTATAAGTGCATTCATTCTGTTGTTCCTCACTACCTTTCTTCCCTCCTCTCTCCCTACACCCCTCCTCGTGAACTCCGCTCTTCCTCTGGCTTGCTTCTTTCTATGCTCTTCTCCACCACTGCCAATTCCAGACTTCGATCCTTTCACCTTGCTCCTCTTTATGCCTGGAACAGTCTACCTGTATCTTTACATCAGATTTCAAATCGTCCCCCTTTTCAAATCCATGCTAAAGGCTCACCTCTTTCAGACAATCCTTTGTTCTCCTTCTGTCTCCTTATCCTTCCCTATTGTACCCTCGTTCTCATCTATTGTACTGTGTCTTGATTAGATTGTAAGCTCTGATAAGCAGGGACCATCTTATATGTGTCTGTACAGCGCTGTATATGCCTTGTAGCACTATATAAATGATTAATAGTAGTAGTAGTAATACATACTTCCATCATGCCGAGCATCTCCCCTCTCTCTCTCTCCCCCCTACCATCCCAGTCCAACATCTCCAAAATCACCTCACCCTTCCACCTCCACCCCAGGATCCAGCATCGTTCATCTTAGTCTTCTTCTCTCCTTCTCTTGCCCCCCTTAGCCCAGCAGCTTCCTGTCCCTTCCTCCTTCTCCATACCCTTCCCCCCTTAGCCCAGCATCTCCTCTCTCTCCCCCTCTGTTCCCTCCTCCAGTTCAGTATCTTGCTTCTCTCTCTCTCTAACCCCCTTCTTAACCCAACCTCACCCACATGTTCTCCTCCCCTCTAATTTCTAAATTTTCTTCTTCCGTTATCCATTTTATTCTCTCAGCATTTTCCCTAGAGGTTTTTCTTTCATCTTATTTCTCTTTTGTTTACATGATAGGTTCAATTTCTTTTGTTTTTAGGTTTAAACTTGTTTCTAAACTTTAGCCCACCTATACACTTCCATTCTCCTGTACCCCTCCTGTTCTCACACACCTCCACACATACTCCTCCCATCCCAATATTTCCCTCATCCCTTCCTCCAACACTCCCTCTTTGCTCCTCTACTCACGCCAACCTTCCCCGCCCTCCTTCTCTCCACTTCTGCCCCTTCTCACTCATCTCTCAGCTCTTCCTCCCCTTTCATCTTCCTCTCCTCCTGCTTTTTTCCCATCTCTTCCTTCCACCTCTCTCTCTCTCTTTCTTTTATCTTCCCCCCCCCTTCTCATACACTCTTCTCCTATCTCTCTGCCATCTCTCACCTTCCCCCTCCCCAGCACACTCATTTTCTCTGTCCTTTCCTTTCCTCCTCCTGGCATACTTTGTCCTCGTCATCTTTCCTGGCGCCCCTTCAATCTCTCACTCTCCAACCCTTTCTGGCACGCCTTCTCCCTTCCCCACTTTCTGTAGTTCAGCATCTTCTCCAAGGACAAGCAGGATGAGTCAGCCACACCTGGTGACGTCATCCGACGGCGCCGAGACGGAAGTACTCTCCATAGCTCAGAAGGGCTTTTGCCCTTCTGAGCATGGGCCAACTGGCCCTGCCCCCTGGCCCGCCCCTAGCTAGCCAGTTTCAGTTCTTCCGCCTTGCCAGCAAGACGGACTTCTACTCTCCACCAAGTTAATTTAGAAAAGAAGATATTCTCATCGTAGAACATATATATATATATGCATCAATTTAACTTACTTGATGCTCGTCTAGTGGCTCTCGTTCAGATTGCCTTAAATGAAGATCCGAGAACTCCTGCTGCGTTGAAGATCCCTCTGCAGATCCCCAGTGTTTTGTTTGGACTCCCAGAAGAGCAGAGACACAGCACAATGGTTAGAACTCTGACCAATGGTGCACAGGATCATCCAACTATTGCAGCAGATCATCCAACTATGCAGCAGATGACCTGGAATGCCAATCGATGCTGCCGATCGATGCTGCAGCCCACGGGCACATGTGCCTCCGAGGGGCACCGCCGCCAGCTTCGGCCTCCGCACGGGGTGTGCCTATGGGCCTCTTCCCCAGCGTCAGGCATCTATGATGGTTGCGGCGGGCTTCACGATGCCTCCCAGCAACAGAGAAAGGAATTCTCGCAGAGAGCAAACCCTGCGACAGCCCGGGACGTGCCTGAGGCCTCCGTCTCGGCCTGCCTCCTGGGTCCCTCCGGTATCCTGATGAACGAGGGCTGCTGCTCTCCTTCGGATCAGCGGCATCGCCGCGGCCTCTGCCGACCCCAGCGGCTCTGGGCGTGCCTTCAAAGGCCTCCGTTCACAGCCCGCGGCCCTGGACTCCCAGGTTAATTCCTGCCTGCTCAGCCCCGACCTACCTCGTGGCTTCCATGGCGGCGGCCATCTTGCCTCGTGGCTTCCATGGCGGCGGCCATCCTGCAGACTTCGTCACAGCTCCCGGCCCCCTCCCCCCTTCGCCGCTATTGGTCGGCGCCGAGCCTGTCAGCAAAGGACGAGCCGCTTGTTTGGACACGCCCCCTCGCCGACAGCCCTGTTCGGCGCTGAAACATCTCGGAGGACTGCCCCGATTCTGGACCGCGCCGAGTCTACCGGCATGGTAGAGGCATCAGCAGCTTACTGTTAGGCCAGCCCCGTTCGGCGCAGAGAAACATCAAGGAGGACCGCGCCGACCCTGGACTGCGCCGAATTCTGACCGCGCGGTAGAGGCAGCGGCAGCAGCATTGTTAAGCAACTCAGCAGCTGCAGCGGGCCCATCCACCACCACGGAGACAAACAGCAGGAGCGACTCCTTGACCTAGCAGCGCCTTGGCCTTGCCGTGGAGGGAGACTACCGATTGCCCCGTCATCGTCGCGGCGTCTCCCGGAATGACTTGGTGTCATCTCGGGAGCCGTTGGTTGGCGCTGACCTAGGTAGAGAGGGACTCCAAGTTGGAGGCCTTGCCTTGCTTGCCAGCTGGAGCCAGCTTGTGCATCGCAGTCCTCGGCTCCTTGCACCTTGCTTCTTGCATCTTGCTTCTCGGCTCCTCACACCCTTCAACCCTTCACGAAGCCTTCGCCTCCGGTGCCTGCTCGGGCCTAGAAGAGATCGGGGATCAGTGGGCACCAGCTGCCTGGGCTGGGACTGCACCGCCCACGGCGATCGAGGCTGGGAGCTGGATGGAACCCTGCGGCTCCTGGGAACCTCCCTCTGTGTGGGGAAGGATGCAGCTCCTGGATCGGGCTGCCTCCAATGAGGTTCGGAAGCCCCACCCTCCCCGCACACACTCACGTCCCCCAGTAGGAAGGTATCTCTGCTCCGGATTTCATGCCGTCTTTTTGTGATAGTGCTCTACTCAGTAGACGCAAGTTCAGCAAAAACAGCAGTGTAGCACAATGGTTAAGACACTGACCGATGGTGCAGGGGTCATGGGGTTCTATCCCCACTGTGCCCTATGAGGTAGGCTGCCTGAGGCACACCATTAGAGTGCCGCGCGGGCTGAACCCAGCACAGCCTCGGCGGATGAGCTCGTTAACCTGCCAGACTGAGCCGTGCCGTGGTGCAGACCACAATCCTCCGTGGACAGCATGTTAAGTCATCACGAAGTGGAGGGACCCCCCTCCCTCGCTCATCAAGGCCTCCCGGCCCTTGCTGCAATGATGACCTTGGGGTCAGTTGCCATGGATCCAAACCCCGCAGTGGCTCAAGTCAAGGCACTCCGAACTTAGAGGCCTTGGTTACGCCCGTACCCCTTGTGCTCCTCTGTAAAGTTTTTCAACTCAATGGAGCACAAGTCACTTCCATATCTGCTCGCTTTGTTTCCCCATAGAGGGTCATGTTCTCAGACATTTGCTGTCCCCTACGGGACATGGGAGAAGACTCCAGTCTTGAGGGGCAGCAAATGCACTTCCTGGAAATCCTTCAAGACATGGGAGAAGGCTCTTACCCGGTCGCCCGGGGGCACAGAGTGAGACCAGTCCCTACTGTAAATTACTTGTAACAACTGTTACTTGTAGTTTGGCGGCCAGCAGGCGTTTACAATTCACCACACCCGCTACACCGGTCCAACACACGATTGATGGGACAAAGGTCATAGGTTCGATTCCCAGCACTCCTAATCAATAAGGCTAGTTGAGGCATTGCCACGTTGCAAGATACAGCCCTCATTGTGAACCCACAGGAGTGACGACAGTGTGGTACAGTACACACAGCCTGTGCGTCAGAAGCAGAAGGTCATGGTTCAAAGCCCACAGTCCTGAGGGGCAGCGAAAGCACTCCCTGGAAACCTGCGTTCCAGGGAAGTGGCAAGGGCATAGTGCCAGAAGGCTTGCAGGCTCCCTCCTTAGTTCGCTACCGCTCCTACTCGAGGATGGAATCACAGACGGCGGCAGAGGGTTTTTCGTCTTCCCCTATCGGGATCACGGATAAGGGCCAGCACAACAGCCGCCAAAGCACAAGCAGCGACAGGACGCATTATCCTTAGCCTGGAACGCTTGGTTCGTGTCAATTAACCCAAGTCTCTTCTCCAGCCCTCCCGAAGCATGAAGCTCGCAGGGGCAAACCGGACACCATCAAGGCTGTGGCATCTTAGGGGGCAGAGCCCTGCGTCTCCAGAGACTTGCAGAGTGCTCTCAGGGAGGAACGGCTCCGTGGTTGTGACAGGTTTACCTCAGGCCAGAGGGCCAGGGGTTCAATTCCCACAGGGGGACAAGCAACCTCAGGCCAGAGGGACTGGGGTCTCTAGCCCCATGGCCACTCCGTGTGGCATTGGTTACGCTTCTTAATCCTACTTTGCCCCCGATACACTTAGATTGTGATTCCCCAAAAAAAAAAAAAAAAAAAAAAAAGACAGATCGTAAAAATTTAACCCCCACGGATTAAAAATAGTGCAGTAAAAAAACCTAAAATGCACTTGCCTAGGGCACTGTCGCCCAGCAACTGCCCAACACATGCTTTTCTAATGGACAACAGAGTAGTCATCACCCCGGACGTATGCCCACACGGGTAGTTCAGTGGACTTTCCGCTGTCGGTGGTCCCCCGACCATAATGTCCCTGCAAACGGGGTGATTGTCCACAGTTCCCTGGCTAACACAATAATAACAACATCAACACCACTTGGCTCGTACCAACTGGGACCCCCTTCCAGACCCCTACACAGTAGGGGATCCTTACAACGGAATACCTCCCTTTTGGGTGGGAGCCCATTTGGGGTGACCCCTTGCACTCCATGGGCAGTTGGGCACCAGCATAAACCTTCTAGAGCACCGGGCTCTGGTCGAAGTCCTCCGGACCTCTTGCCACCACTTCACCACCTGCTTCCCTGCGGAAGGGAACCTGCACTACACAGGCCTACCAGGGAATTCTGGGGCCCTGAGCACAAGAGTCCTACGCACTGGACCAGGCTACTGGGACCATCAGTGCAGGGTGACAGAGTCCTGCGGCACTAAAACCCAGTTTTTCTGTGGGCATGGGTGCAAGGTAGTGAGGTCGAGACCAGTCATGGGATCACCATTGCTAAAAGATCACATTTCAATACCGGACTGCAGGCCCGATTGGAATGCGAGCACACGGCCAATGGCACAGCTATGACCTTGCACTCTAAGGCCACGCACACACATAGTCCGCAAGGCAACGTAGTCACACTCAAACCCTATCCATCCCAGGCAGGCTCCCCGACTCCTACTGCGATGAGTAGAGGAGTAGCCTACCAGCAAGAGACCAAGGTCCACTGACGCTCCTTGGGAACTGAAATGGTCACATAACCATCCTTACTATCTGCAGGCACTAACCATCCTTACTATCTGCAGGTACAAAACTGCAACCCCTGCAAATCAGATCACAATGACCAGGTCTGCAAGAGCAGAGAGTAGCCTAGTAGTTAAGAGACCCAAGGGCCTACTCCCCTCGGCGGCCTGACCACTAAGCGCCCTGCCCGCCTTGCAGGAAGGGCTGCTATTCAAACAGTCAGAGCTGGACATCAGCACCAGTGCGCTTCTCCCTAAATCATGCCTCTAGGATCCCTGGGTACTCCTCTCCACCCCACCACGTGGGGGTGCGCAAGGAGTAGCTCC
This sequence comes from Ichthyophis bannanicus, assembly GCA_033557465.1. Taxonomy (NCBI): domain Eukaryota; kingdom Metazoa; phylum Chordata; class Amphibia; order Gymnophiona; family Ichthyophiidae; genus Ichthyophis; species Ichthyophis bannanicus. Next base: position 56,906,522 of record CM066051.1, on the reverse strand, counting down.
AGAGGCTGACACGGTTGACAACCCCCAATTCAGACCTGGCGGGTCGTCTCCTCTCTGATACAATGGTAATCAATCCCGCGAGGCTTACACAAGCCCCAGGAACCAGACAGGACGGTCGCGCTTACACAGGCCATGAACCAGACAAGGTGGTCGCAGCCTGACGAGTGCACCCAGCTTCCTCGAGACTGCCCCCTATGATTGCGTCAGCATCCGAGGGCTGCCCTACATCCTTACGGACACATTGCGTACCTACCACACGTAGGGCCACAATTACCCCAGCCTAAGCATCATCACACCCTGCTTCTGCTCAGCCTTGCCCAGGAACAGCAAGGGGACCAACCGTCATCGCAGGTGACCTTAAATTTCCTGCCAATCGGTCATGCAGTCCTCCACCTCTAATAATTCCGCAATGCCCACCATAGGAGGAATGGTCATGGCACTTCAGAGAGGTGCAAACCATGCAAAAGGTGAGCACAGGTCCAGCTGCACTTCAGAGAGGTGCAAACCATGCAAAAGGTGAGCACAGGTCCAGCTGTGCCAAAGGATCCACCTCCGACAGCCGTTCAAGGGTTGCTTCGGCCACGAACGCTCCTAACCAAGTCATTACATTAGTCATGAATCAAGACCTGAATGGTGCTAACACTCTATTCAAGCACTCTGGCAGTATTGCACTCTGGTAGCACGGTGCTATTACTTCTGGTCATATCGACGACCTCGCTGCCGTAACTGCATCAAGGCATCAGTCTCGCGCGCTTCTTGCCACGCTCCCAGCGTTGATACCATGATTATCCCCGCTCGCAGGGGTAATTCAGCTTCGGGGGCGCCCTCTGCTTCTGCATATCTGCCATTGAACCCTCTCGGCAGATGCCCAGTGACGACCATAGTCCCTCACAACCACTACTGCCGCTTAGGCACGAATTGGATCCACGTACACGTTCAGGATTACTAGCTCACTTCTCATGGGCGCACACCCATTAGCACTACGCACGCACACTGTTCTGTGTACGCATGGCAGGTTGGCACATGGCGTGCTGACGCCACCACCAGGTAATCCAGGGCACAATTTGAAACATCCAGCCCTGATATCATGTCTCAGAACCTGATCTCGGCCTCCCCCTTTCCACCACATCGCATTACAGCTTGGGAGGCACCAGGTGTGGCTGACTCATCCTGCTTGTCCGTGGAGAAAACGGAGTTACTTACCTGTAACAGGAGTTCTCCGAGGACAGCAGGATAAGTCAGCCACACAATACCGCCCTCCTCCCCAGGCAAAGGCCTCGGCCTCTGTCCAGTACCCGCCTCCTAGCGGCTAAGGCTCAGCTAGTGACGAACTGGCTAGCTAGGGCGGGCCAGGGGCAGGGCCAGTTGGCCCATGCTCAGAAGGGCAAAAGCCCTTCTGAGCTATGGAGAGTACTTCCGTCTCGGCGCCGTCGGATGACGTCACCAGGTGTGGCTGACTTATCCTGCTGTCCTCGGAGAACTCCTGTTACAGGTAAGTAACTCCGTTTTCCCCTCTCTCCACCTCCAGTTTTTACCAGCAGAAGAGAGGGGGGATGGTAACAACCTGCTCCCTTCAAAGCTCTGGTCATTGCTATCGGTTGCTTCTTCCTGTTGTTCCTATTGCCACGACAGTGTCAGCACTAAGAACAGAAACTCGCCATGGAGCTTCTCATTGAAATACTCTGAAGGGCTCTGCCAGTCCTGCGCCATCTGACGCACACTTCCTGCTGCCATGGGGATAGGACCATTAAAAATTAACACTAAACCAAAGACAAGCAATTCCTCCAATTATAATATCTTTTTGTTGGAACAGGCTGAAGGCGGCTGAAAGAACAACACAGCCGCTCCAGACAGCCTGGTCCCTTTTACTTAAACCAAACAAATTTTGGTACTTATCCCATCCGTGTCCTAGTGAAATTTCGTGAATATTCTTCCAACATCATTTTATCTTCTGATATAATAGCGATCACAAGCAGCTTAATCACCCCACGACGCGCACGTTTCGAGCCAACAAGCTCTGTATCAAGTGTTTCCACATGGGGATAGGACCAGCAGAGCGTGGCAATGAGAGGCTCCATGGAACATTTCTAAATTTTACTAGTGCAGATGCTTTCATGGCAACAGGAAGGAGGCGCAGACAGTGACAACCGGAGGTTTGAGGGGAGTGGTTGGTCCATGACGGAGGGGGGAAAGAGAGTGAAAAAAGTTTAAAGGAGAGAGAGAGAGAAAGGAGATGCTGGACCATGGTAAGGTGAGGAGGAAGCATGTCATCCTGCAGCATTTGGGGGGGGGCAATACCCCTTCTCACCCCCCACCTACTACACCCATATCTCTACCCGATTCGTGCTGGCCCCATACAGATCTAACTTCATAGTGAAGTCAGAAGACTAGGAAGCAGGTAGTCACAGACAAAATATGTTACTGTAACTTTCCTCCTGCCAGCAAGAGGATGAACTGCATGGGGAGGAAGGGGGTTGCGAGGATAATAGAAAGATGTATGTACAACTTAATTCCAGAGGCTAAGCTGTCAGGAACAAGCCCTCAAATTCAAGGAGAAACTCCCAAAATTGAAGATGTCTAGCAACTTTCATCCATGGACTTGCTTCTCCGTTATTATTAACTATCATCTCCTGCACCTCGCTTACCCATAGCCTATAGCCTCCATGCCGGCAATGTCTTGCTGCTTGGCACTCCTCATAGCAAGCAGGCCTCATCTTGATTTTTACTGTTCTCTCTCTTGGCACCAGATGTCCGTAATTATCTCCCCTCTGGCATCCAAAATTCGAAACTCGCTTCTACAACGTAACCTTTAAATTCATCTGCATTTCAATCAGCTGTAATGCGATTTAATTCCTTATAAAGGCATGTTTTTGCAGCGGCCTCAACAGTGCTATCAGAAAATATTTAGGTGATAGATGCAACACATAGCGCATCAACAGAGAAAGTAGAGGCAAAAGAAATAGTAAACGGAATTGATAAATTGGAAGACTGGATGTTCAAATGGCAGATGAATTGAATGTGGACAAGTGCAAAGTTATGCACTTAGGAAAGAACGACCCAAACTATGCTTACACAATGCAAGATTCCATATTAGGAACCATCATCCAGGAAAAAGATTTAAGCGTCTTTGTGGATAACATGTTGAAACCCTCCGCCCAGTGTGCAGCGGCGGCCAAGAGAGCAAACAGAATACTAGGAATCATAAGGAAAAGAATGGAGAATAAAACAAAGGATATTATAATGCCTCTGTATCGTTCCATGGTGAGACTGCACCTTGAATATTGTGTGCAATTATGGTTGCTGCATCTTAAAAAGGATACAGCATTATTAGAAAAGGTACAGAGAAGAGCCACCAAAATGGTAAAGGGGATGGAAGGATACCCCTATGAAGAGAGGCTACAAAGGTTAGGGCTCTTCAACCTGGAAAAGAGACGGCTGAGGGGAGATATGTTAGAGGTCTATAAATTAAAGAATGGAGTGGAACGGGTAAACAAAGCGATTGTTTATGCCATCAAAATATAGAATGACTAGGGGGCGAAGGAGAAGTTCGCAGCGTGGGGAGCTTGTTTTGCAGCTTGTCGTCGCCACCGGAGCTGTTCTGAGTGAGCGGCTGAGGTAGTTCCTTTCCTGCGGAGTACCAGCATGCAGGCACTGGAAGGGCAGCCCTGGACTGGTGAGACTGAAGGGCCGAGGTGAAATAACTTCCCCGATGCTGAGGAAATGGCAGAACCAGGGCTGGAAAGGGGCGACAGGGGGCAGAGAGCATTCCCCACAGCCCGACCCTGGCCCTGGGAGGCCAGATCGGGAGGGGGGGGGGGTCGGGCTGCGGGGAAAGCACTTTGGGTGTTGACAGCCGGGGATCGCGGCTTTTAAATGGAGCCACGGTGCCATGGCGCTGTGGTGCCATTTAAAAGCTCTGACTGAGTTAGCCGGACAAGGCCTGTACATGCAGGCTTGGCTGAATCGTGGTCCCAGCCTGCATATACAGGCCGGGCTGAATTGTGGTCCCAGCCTGCACGTACAGGCCTATTCACGACTCTGATCCCATGGTGCTAGATGCGCCCCGCGTGATCAGAATCATGACACCCTCTGTGCGTCTGGTTCCGACCGGGCACACAGAGGGCTTGTATGTCCAGGATGGAATGACCCCCCCCCTTAGGGAAGAACAACCTGAGCTACAGTGACACAATGCAAGGTTCCACATTAGGAACCACCACCCAGGAAATGGATTTAAGTGACACAATCACTTAATACTAAAGCTCCTCGGACATCATCAAACATACTCAAAGAAGATTCCCTCCCCCACTTTCACTCCCAGTTACTTGTACCCCCTCCTAAGTTCTAAGTTTTATGTAACCTCTAACTCTAATTAACTAAGTTAGCTCTTTATTTGTTCCTTGTAAACCACTTTGATTAAATGAAAAGTGGTATATAAAATGTGTTAAATACGTTGAAACCCTCTGCAGCAGTAGCCAAAAAGCAAATAGAATGATAGGATTCATAAAGAAAGGAATGGAGAATAAAACAAAGGATATTATAATGCCTCTGTATTGCTCCATGGTGCAACCACACCTTGAATATTGTGTGCAATTCTGGTCACCATATCTTAAAAAGGATATAGCAGAATTAGAAAAGATACAGAGAAGAGCCAGAAAAATGATAAAGGGGATAGAAGGATATCCCTACAAGGAAAGGCTTAAAAGGTTACGGCTCTTCAACTTGGAAAAGAGATGGCTGAAAGGAGATATGATAGAGGTCTATAAAATAATGAATGGAGTAGAATGGGTAAATGTGGATTGGTTGTTTACACCATCAGAAAGACAAGGGACACGCAATGAAGCTACAATGCAGCACATTGAAAACTAATTGGAGAAAATAGTTTTCCACTCAACACATAATCAAACTCTGGAATTCATTGCCAGAGGATGTAGAAACAGAATCATAGAAACAAGACGGCAGAAAAAGACCACGTGGCTTAAATAGTCTGCTCTTCCATATCAACTACAATAGTGCACTTTTTACCTTTAGAGATCCATATGTATGTATGTATGTATGTATTTATTTATATGCTTTTATATACCCCGCTCTTTGAAATCACTGCGGTTTACATATAACGTGAACAATAAAACTGTTTACATTGAACTGAAAATAACATGAACAATAAAACAGTGGAACAGTTTACATGGAACAGATTTGCATAGAACAGTTTAAATTGAACTGAAAACAATGGAACAGTAAATATACAAGTAATATGTAGCTATCTGATCTTAATAAGTATTAATATGGGGAAATGAACTTGGACTGGAGGCAAGTTGAGCAGTAAAGACATAGGCCTTGGGGCATGTTTACTAAAGTCCGCAAATCTGCGCGGCGCAAAATAGCGCACGGTAACGCGGCATTGAAACGCGCAGAAACACGTTTAAACGCCCCGCACACGTGCGTGTCACCCCCGCACAGGTACGCGGTTCAGTAACGGGCCCCGTACAAGTGCGGGCCCGCAAATGTCCGATAGAGGCGTGGAACGGCTAAAGGAGGGCGGAGGAAGGCTCCGGAGGGGCGGAGGGACGGGGTCAATGGGTGGAGAGTGGGAGGGGAGAGTCTCCCCGCACGGTATCGGGCCCGAATCTACATGTAAAAAATAGCGCGAGTGAAACACTCGCGGTAGAGGGCATATAAAGGGAAGAGAAACCATTTCCGTCAGCAATGTACAGCAAAACCGGGGAAACATGCAAAACGTCAGCAGTGTGATACATGTGCACAGCACAAAACTGCAATGAAAAAGAGGAAATGACCACAACAAAAGCATTAAAATAGTAAATCAGCTGGGGAACAGGTATAGTAATGCGCAAAAGTTAAAAACACACCCAGCAGAGCTCCTAAAAAATAAAATAACAGTTGTTTGGAAAGGGGCACGGAGCGGAGACACCTCCAAAAACGTCTCCGTGTATTGGACCCCTCCTGGGAGTGTTACTTATGGTTGACCATCAATAGCACTGTTGCCCAGCATGGGAATATGCTATCCCCCTCTGTTCGGACGTCATACCCGTGTTATATTTGCACGTTTGTCACCAGACAGGGTGAAGGAGCTCACAGTAATAATGTGCAGAGCAGGTCTTGGAACCCCACCCTGCCAGGTCTACTATCTCCAGGGACTGCACTGTCTCTGTGGCCACAGTGTGGTGCAGTGGACAGAGCCGGTACCTCTAGGACCAGAGGGTCACACGTTCAAATCCCAGCTAAGGCACATGCCAGCACAATCCCAATATTTAACCCACCACTAAACACAGATAGCAGAGACACCCCTTTATTGCACAGAACAAAAGCATGTTGCAAACACCCATATTTTACCCTACACCACACACACACCAGCACAATGTGCATCACCAACAGCCGCGTCCCCCAAATGCAGTCCTGTAGTGCCACAACTGTAGGGGCCAAGGACACGTAGGTAGAGGTTAAGTAGGTAGAGGTTATGTACGACAGATGTGCCTGTACATGCCTTCACCCCACGTGCCAAGGGCCAAGTGTGTCCCTGGTCATGATCACGTAATGGGTGGCCCACGTTCCACAAAAACCTTGCTAAAGAACAACAGCTAGACCGCTATACCATGTGAGCCAAATACAGTCCTGGGGTTACACTACGCAATCAGGTCATATCCCTTTGCAAGGATAAGGACATGCCAGCATGTTGGCGGAAGGGTTCAGATGGTGGAGGGGGCAGTGGCTGCTAGCCACAGAGGACAGTGGCCAGGCCATGTGCAGGCTGGCACCGTCCACTGCAACAGACAGGCCCTGTCGGATGTACAGTCATGGACCACCCAGGGATTGCAGCCAATCAGTGGCTACACGGTGGTGCAGTGCACACAGACAGTGTGTGCAAGAACAGAGGGTCACAGGTTCTGAGCCCAGCTGCAGCTACCGCCAACCCTGTCCACATATTCACCCCACAGCTACACCGTGGTAGTAAGGACAAACCTTTATTGCTGAGAACATAGGCATGGTCAATACGCCTATCTTTTACCACACCAAACACAGACACCATAAACAGGCACATTATCTCCAGCAGAGTCTCCCAAATGCAGTCCTGGAGGGCCAAACACCATTCAGGTTCCATGCTTCCCCTAAGACAGATGCCTGTGCTGCAGATGTCTGCACCACCCCCATGCTATGCAACTGTAGCCCATGCATATTCATAGGGGACAGCATGAAGGCCCGAACAGTGTCTGGAACACCAGGACTGGAGTAGGGACACTCTGCCGTAAAGCAAGAGGCAAAGGTCCAGACGCACCCACACCCACAGGCCACATTGGAAAAGCCCCCTGGGGGGGCATCTCCCAGATCTAGCTCCTGCGTACCCTAGCAATGCCACCCTATACCTGGGTACACGGTACACAGACCACAAACGTTTGATGTGGGTACTGGCAGGTAGACAGTCCTACACTCAGCACTGTTTGCTCCTTGTGCTGCAGCAGAACAAGCTGTCGGCTGTCTGTGGTGCGTGCCCCAGGTCTGGCCCCTGACAGTATTTACCACCCTGGGGAGTGACATGCAGCAGTACTGTGTACCATATCCATGCCTGTACCCTTCCCAGGACTGGTGTGGTGGGCACGTCGAATGACTCCCCCAATAGTAGCACAATGCTGGCATAGGTGAGGGGGGGGGGTGTCTGTCTATACAGTGTGTGTTGGCTACAAACACCCTCCACAGGCCACACTGCCAGCACTGTTGCCAGTATTGGCCTGACAATGTGCATAATGAGCAGCAAGGTACCATGGGTATAGCTCAGACAGGGTGTGCTGGCCAGGATGCATCTGCACAGGGCATGGGGCACTGGCTGGGACATTGTAATGCCCAGCCACCACCTACACAGACAGGCTGACCTCTGTATCTGCTGCTGGTGGATCACTCTCACCCTGAGCGTGCAGTGATGACAGCATGGCTAGGCACCCCCATAGTGCTGTATAGCATTTCTCTCCTGTGATATATATGGGTGTCCTGTTGGGGCCTCTTCATGGACTGATCTCCCTGTGTGTGCTGCCACCCCAGTTTGGGGTGCATGCAATCCTATCAGGACTATCCAGCAGACTCTGCACAGCTGGTATGTGTCCTGATGGAGCTCCTTGCAGGGTGCAGCAGCTGATGGCCTGCTGCAGGAGAATATCAGATAGTGCTGGGGTGCACCCCTGAATATCCAGGCCTACTGTCTGTCTGATAGTGTGTTTTGGATGTGTGTGGAGCTGCTTGGACTGCCCTGTAGGGTGTCTGTCCCCCAGCAGGACAGGGGTTGATGGCCCACTCTACTGCCATTAGTGCAAGGGGGGGGGGAAAGGATGGGGATGTGTTGATGGGAGACCCTGTTTGTCATGGGGGGGGGTAGGTATGTTGCCCACCTATGGGGGGGGGGGGGGGAGAACCACCAACTAAGACAGAAGGGGTATCCATGATGAGTTTGCAACACCTTCTTATCACACAGGTTAATACTGATGTTGAGCTCTGGCATGGCCGTTGATGTGGACCTGGTCCTGGGCACCACCACCCACCCTCAGGGTGAGCACATTACCTGCACAATGTGACGGTGTGTAGCTACCCCTCGCCGGCAGTCCTCACGCTCAGGCCCCCCACCAGGCCGAGGCTCTGTGTGGGTGGACACGGACAGTTCCCCCTACCATGCCGTGTAGCTTTTGGGGTGCAGTCCCCATCTTGTGTGCATCTGTGGGCAGCTGATTTGCATGTGCATTGCATCATGGGTACGGGTGGCCTACCCCGTCCTGTCTACAGCAGCAGACTGTCTGTGGGGTGACGTGCAGGCTCTCTGCAGCCACACAGGCGCTTACTCAGAGCTATAGTGCCGTAGCCCAATGGTTCCGTCACTGCCTTTATAGCAGGAGGTCATGGGTTCAAGTCCACAGAGGGGTTCTGTGATAGGGTTGTCCAGAGCATTGTACATTTTACTGGACATATGTTTATGGCATCAAACACACCCTTGCCATACTGTACCCATAAGGGTGCCTCTGAGGGTGCATTATAGGGCGCCCTATAGGCCACCTTATGGTTGCCATCCATATTGCGTGCACTATACATTATCCTGTGGCGCAGCATACATGGTGCCCTATAGGGGACTTGCTAGGGTGCCTTTGCGGACTGTGCACTGTAACATGTGCCTTACGGGCCTCCATATATTAACACGCTGTTAGAGCGGGTATACTGGTAGTGGGTAATAAAAATAAACTATAAGGCCTCCTACAGCACACCTCACCATAATACTTACTGCCCCAGCCAACCTTGCTCACTGGGCACTGTGAGGGGTTGAACCCCTGACCTCTGCACCATTGGTCAGTATCCCAACCATTGTGCTAAGGCTCTGTTACTGTTTGCTGTGCACATCAGTGCGCCACCTATGCCGCCCACTATCGGACTGCCCCCTCATACATCAGCGCGCCGCCCTCTGCCCCCCAAACCTAACAGTGCGCCGCCCCCTGCCGCCCCCAATGAACGGTGCGCCGACTCATGCCGTTAAAAATAAACCGTGCGCCGCCTTCTGCCGCACAAGAGGACCTGTGCGCCGCCTTAGGCCGCCCAAAAAGAACTGTGCGCTTCCTTATGCCGCTGAAAGAGAACTGTGCACCGCCTTATGCCGTTCAAAATTTATTTGCCTCCTAAAATAATTTTAATCATTACAGTTGCTGTCTCAGCTGGCCTTTGTCGTTGTGCACAATGGGGGATTGAACCCATGGCCCCTGCACTATTGGTCAGTGTCTTCACCGTTGTACTACGGCTCGGGTGTTTTCTATACCCGGCAGCGCGCCACTTTGCCTTTTGGCGCGCTAATGTCGACCCCGCACATTACCGTGACGCGCACACGTCCGGTTGCTTACTCCCGGTTTTTTTCTTTTGGCAGCCTGATCCGCCCACTCCTTATATGGCACAGGTACACTACCGCGGCCCCGCACGATAAGAATGTTTAGTAAACATGCCCTCTTGTTTAGGGTGGCTGGTTGTAAGCTAATTGGAACAAGTATGTCTTTAATGCTTTCCTAAAGGATGTCAGATCTGGGATGGCTCGGATCGTTGGAGGTAGGGCGTTCCAGCAGGTTGGCGCAAATAAGGAAAAGGCACGATTCTTGGTAGATTGGGTACAAATCCTTATTGCTGAAGGGATGACCTCCTAGTTCTGGTCTCCGTGGTCCATTGTATGAGTTCTGCGAGGGAGGTTGCAGACATGCCATGAAGAGCCTTGAAGGTAAGTAGGAGGGCTTTGTATATCAAGTGGCTTGTTATAGGGAGCCAGTGGAGCTGTATCAAGAGGGGCGTGATGTGTTCATTTTTGGATGCAGACAGGAGTGTTTGGGCGGCTGTGTTCATGGCCAGTTGTAATGGTTGGAGAGCGTGCTTTGGCAGGCTATGGAGAGTTATGTTGGAGTAGTCCAGGAGAGGAAAGATGAGGGCTTGGCATACTATGTGAAAATCTAAGGGCTCGAGGAAAGGGCGTAGATGCAGGAGGGTTCTCAGTTTATGGTAAACTGCCTTGGTGACATTTTGTATGTGGGCTTCCCAATTCAGATGTTGGTCCAATGTGATTCCAAGATAACGTACTTCTTGCTTAGCCACGAGATCAAAGTCTTTCTACCTGAGGGAAGTTGGTGGGGTAAAAGTATGGTCTTTGGTTATAAATAAGGCCTCTGACTTTCTGCTGTTAACCATCAGATTGTGGGTAGAGAGCCAATCTGAGACTGCACTGAAGCACTCTGCGATGGAAAAGAAGTCAGGGTTGTCTGTGGAGAAAGGGACATAGAGCAAGACGTTGTTGGCATAAATGTGGTAGTAAATGTGTATATATATGTTGAAGAGCAGGGTGGAAAGGGATGAGCCCTGTGGGACTCCTTGCGTCTACTGGAATGGTCTGGATGATTGAGTTTCTATGCGGTCTTGTTGCTGGCGATCAGACAGGTATGATTTGAACCATTTGAGGGCTGGGTTCCTTACACCTTTTTGATGTAGGCAGGTGAGTAGGAGATTGTGGTTGATTGTGTCAAAGGCAGAGGCGATGTCCATGAATATCAGGATGAATCCTAGTAAAAGCTACTAGTGTAGCTGGATTTAAAAGAAGTTTGGACACGTTTTTGGAGAAAAACTCCATAAACCATTATTAAAGAGAACTGGGGAAATGCACTGCTTACCCATGGGACAAGCAGCATGGAATCTGTACATTTTGGGAACCTGAGAGGTGCTTGTGACCTGAATCGGCCACTGTTCGAAACAGGATACTGGGCTTGATGGACCCTTGGTCTGACCCAGTATGGCATATCTTATGTTCTTAGAAGGGCTCAGTTTGCATGTGGATGTACTTACTATATGGCAGTTGTAAGGGGGCACAGGGCAAGTCAAAATCTACACTTGCATTCCCCATTTCATATAGGGAATACACGTGTATGAACAAAAATGTCCAGGTCGGGCTTTACATCTGCTCCCTGGGAGGTTTCGATTTTTAAAATGTGCTCATTTCAGCTGGCCCTTTACAGGGGAAATCAAGGGGAGTTATTCTCCTTAATCCCCCCCTCTTTTTTTTTATTTCTATCCACAAAGAAATTAAAGAAAGATAGCGACATTTGGAGGTCCTTTTACTAAAAGGTTAGTACTCATTAAGTGCGATTCGCCCATAGATATAACAGGGCTGCGGGCACTTAATACGCATTAAAACCTTTAGTAAAAGAGCCCCTTGAAGTTAACTGGCAGCATTTACATGTGCAGGCTTGCAAAAAGGGGGATCAGGAGGCAAGATTAACTCAAAGAACAATATTGGTTATTGACACTTGACATAGTCTATCCCAAAGGTCTTAACCAGCAAATAGAATGGTACACATTGACATGAGGTCTTTAAATATGATAGTCAATCAGTTCTCTTGGGGTGGAGTTATGTGACTTTCAAAAGCACACCACGGCCATTCTTTGAACAAGCCAGAAAAGCTCACTGATGTGAAGATTGGATCGGTTTGATGAATGTATAGGGAGAGATGAGGATCATACTCTGTGATTCGACAAATAAGTGTGATTCACCTATAAGAAAAAGAGAACTCTCCTAGTCCTGACGCAGAATTAAGTTAAGTCTATTCGAAATGCAACTGTCGTGGTTGACTGAAAGGATAGTCCAATGATAATGTAGTTATACACAGAGTGAGATGTTTTCATGATTTTGAATCCACTTTGATCACTTAAAAGAATAAAAAGGACTAATACCCTAAGAGTAGCTGATTTATAGCAGCTTTGAATAAACCAGTTTGACAAAAAAAGTAATTCTTTTAAGTAAGTAATTCTATCATACAGGATTTAATTGTTAACATATAAAATCTAATATACATAGAAAGAGTTAGAGCTACCACAAACATGAACCTGAGGGTAAATATTGGGCCACAAATCCTTAACTTGCCCACTATAATAAGGTGTGTTTCCCGGCTATTTTTTAACCTGCAACACAATCACTCTAAAAGGTAAGGGAAAGGCCTCAGTAACGTGGTAAAGAAACTGCACTTGCGGTAAATACTTCCCGCTGCAATGCTCCTTTGTTTGCACACCCTCATTCATAGGCTAATAGAACTGTTTTAAAAAAATATTAATGCATTTAAAATATTTGAAAAACTTAACTCCACAGAATCCGAGCAGAGTCCCAAATCTTAGAGCCAATGCTGCTGCCAAAACCACTGTCGACTCAGATTTCGCCCACACTTTTACCGGGCTGCCTCAGGACAGGTTGAGCAGCTATTTAATACCCCTTCAGGAAAAACCAAACCCCCATACTAGGGGATATTCTTAAAGGAATGCAACAGATGCTCAAGCAGACATCCAGCCAATGGAATCAAATTGCCGTCATCCAATCCAATGCCTCATTCAATCCCATTGGCTGCACAGCTCCAAAAATAAAAATCTATATCTGCTTGAGTCATGCTAAGCGCTGTTTGGCTTGACCAATACGGATGTCGCCAATCCCATCCAAAATTAAACCACTAAAACTGTTGCCATTGATGTTGGTAATCCATGCAATGCTGCACAATCGGAGCTGTCAATATGTCATTCTTAAGGCGGGATTTATGTTCACTAAGGCGTGTTTTGACTTGACGACAGGTTCTCCCCACAGATTCTAGCACAGAGGCATATAATCACATAAACAACCCATAACATTTGAAAAGTAGTTATCCTTTTCAGGGGTTATATAACACCATTCATGGGGTTTGTCCATTGGTCAATATCTAATGAGGTGGCACACATGCAACAATGGCCACACGACCCATGATGACCCTGCTGCTGGTTCAGTGGGTGTTAAGAAAAATCTGAATGTACCAGAATATCCCTAAGGTTCCGAGCCCGAGTAAATGCTATACAAAGTCCATTCTGGAACACCGTATGCTGTAAAAATGTGCCAATGTTTAAAAAATGCTTCCCGCTATCCTTTGGGCTTGATCGGAATAACGAAGGACGCAAACATACTTGTCCATATCATTAGTAGTGTGCTTTTGAAGGAGCAGGGCCCGGTTTGCGTATTTAGCATGTAAATAAGCCTTGTGTACTACACCTTCCGGATAGCCCCTCTGTAATAATATGTTGTTGAGAATGCTAGCCTGATGTCAACAATCCTGGTCATTAGAACAAATATGTCGTACCCTCAAACTGTCCAGTGGGGAGCGCTCATTTTAACTTATATGGATGGTGGCAACTGAAATGTAATAATTTGTTCCGATCTACTGCCTTCCTGTATACTAATGACCCAACACCCCAATATCGCACGATAGCCAAACATCTAAAAAAGGCAAATGGGAAATCAAACTTGACATGCTAAATTGAAGACAAGGATCTTATATATTGAGCCAGTCAGCAAATTATTTTAAATGTTTCCTCTGTAGCCAACCAAATACAAAAGTGTGGGTGAAACTCGAGGCGACAGTGGGTTTGGCAGCAGCATTGGCTCTAAGGGTTGGGACTCTGTGAGGATTCTGTGAAGTTAAGTTTTTCAAATATTTTAAACACATTAAAAAATTGTAAAAAACAGTCCTATTGGCCTATGAATGAGAATGAGGGCGTGCAAACAAAGAAGCACTGCAGCGGGAAGTATTTACCGCAAGTGAAGCTTCTTTGTCCCATTACTGAGGCCTTTCCTGCACCTCCGTATTCAGTATTTTACTTAAAGAATCCACATTTAGTCAAGCCCTTACTAAAATATCATCGGAATTGTAAACTTCACAACTGACACATCTCATTTCTGATCTCCACATCTTTTCTAAAATGTGCCTCTCTATCTCGCATATTTCTCAGGTGCAGATACTATAATCGTGGTATTATTGCACCCCACAAACTGATGATATAACTGAGGACAGTATCCCATGCATACAAATACTATAATGCATATCACTCAACTTAGAAGGGACAGGAGAGCTTGAGGATCCCCTTGAGATGGGAGAGTGTTGGCTCAAAACTCCCTCCCTTGGCGATTTGGTGAGGGGACCCTCAATGATCATTGGGGAGAGAGAGGAAGGGAGTAGCGTGCTGGCAAGAGAAACAGAGACAGTACTGTTCTGTTCAGAGCTTCTCAACCCAGTGCTTAGGATACAGCTAGCCAGTCAGGTTTTACTGGATAACCACAATGAATGTGCATGAGAGATTTGCATTCACTAACTCCATTGTATGCAAATCTCTCATACATATTCATGTTTATTCTGAAAACCTGACTGGCTCAGTGTGTCCCAAAGACTGATTTGAGAACCCCTGCACTAAAATCTCATCTTCCATACCGGCCTAGGTATATTACTTTGCACATACAGATGCTATAAAATGTAAGATTATTTAAAATGTGATCTGTTGCTGCAATCTCAAGATTCAAAAACTTTTCCAGGATTAGCAGAAATTTAAAAAAAAATCAGAGTGCATTTTTTGGAATTTTCCTTCATACAAAAGCAGTATACAACCAATATTACAGTCAAAAACAATATAGAAACTTCCATTACATAACAGAACTTTATGAAATGTTCCCATATAAGACATTAATATATTTCACAAAGACTCATTTTACATTGGTGTATTATATGAGCCTTTGAAAGCCAACATCAGTTCATCAGGTTTAATTAATAGCTTACAGCAGATTTTAGAGGGTAGTTTACAGCAGGGCACACAAAAGTATAATTCAGCTGTGATGGCTTCAGAGCTGTTGTTGTTGTGGAGTCTGTGTCAACTCATGGCGACCCTTTGGATAACTGTCCTAAACTGTTTTTGGTCTTCAGTTAGTTGGCTCATTGTTGATAGAGTGGCATCCATAGCTGCTGTTATTGTATCAATCCATCTCATTGTTGGCCTTCTTTTGCGTGGACTTCAACCTTGCCAAGCATGGTATCTTTCTCTAAATGATCTCTGTCTTCGTATTATGTATCCAAAGTATGAAAGTCGAAGTCTTATTATCTAAGCTAAACTTGAAAGCTTAGATTTGATCTCCTTTAGTACTGACTAGTTTGTTCTTCGGGCAGTCCATGGTATACACAGAATTCTTGGCCGGCACCATAATTCAAAGGCATCAATTTTCTTTTTAATTTTTTCACTGTCCAACTTTTGCATCCATATGACGTTATTGAAAATACCATGGTTTGGAAAAGTCTAATCTTTGTATGGAGAGAGACATCTCTGCTCTTGAGAATCTTGTCTAGATCCTTCATAGCCATTCTACCAAGAGCAATGTGCCCTTGGATTTCTTGACTGCTTGTAGTTTCTTTATTGATTATTGATCCAAGCAGGTTAAAGTTGCCAACTATTTCAGTCTCTTCTCCATCAATGATGATCTTATTATGCCAGTTCCCAGGATATGTCTTTTTTATGTTAAGGCAGGCCCATATTAAGACTATGTTCCTTGATCTTGAGAAGCAAATGTTTCAGATCTTCTTCACTTTCAGCCAATATTGTGGTATCATCAGCACAGCAAAGGTTGTTGATGAGTCTTCCACCAAAGAAACCTTGGTTGTCGTTATACCTTCCTGCTTCTCCGATGATTTCTTCTGCATATAAATTGAAACAAGTAGAAGGAAAGTAGACAGCCTTGTCATACATATTTCCAGATTTTAAACCATTCTGTTTCTCTTTGTTCTGTTTGAACTGTTGCTTCTTGATTAATGTAAAGGTTGTGCAAGAGAACTATCAGGGGTTCTGGTATAACTATGCTTCTTAATGTGGCCCAGAGTTTCTCATGGTTTACAGTCAGTCAAAAGCCTTGCTGTAATGGTATTTGTTTGTCTTTCAAGGATCCATCTCACATCCATGATGATGCTTCTCATTCCTTGCCCTTTCCTTAATCCTGCTTGCACTTCAGGTAGTTCTTGTTCCAGTTATGGTTGTAGTCTCTGCTGAATGATCTTGAGAAGAATCTTGCTGGCATGTGAGATCAGAGCAATTTTGAAGTAATTTCCACAGTCAGTCCTATCAGCTTTCTTCAGTATTGCTATAAAACATAGATCTTTCGCAGCCAGTTTTAGAAAGGTTAGGTGTATTGTAAGATTAGTGAGAATATTTTAGTGTGCCTACATCTGTTCCCAAAGGAGGAGAACAGATGCCAATGATAGCCCATCCCAAAGAGTGAGATCTACTGACCCAGTGAGTGAGACCAAAGGACAATTAATTAGGTTTTTCCAGCGGAGTTTCAGGAGTATAAATTTATGCACACAACCCTCCTTCCTCCCAGCAATCCCCTCTTTTTGGCCTCATCAGTCACTCGCTCTTCCAGCATCCCTTCTTGACCTCAATTACCCCCTCCCAAGGTGGCCAATATCTCCCCTTTCTCTTCCCTTCCCCTCCCCCTAAAGTGGCCAGCATCTCCCTTCTCCTCCCTACGGGTGGTCAGCATCTCCCCTGATTCGCCCTATCCCTCCCCACAGGGTAGCTATCATTTCCACTCCCTGATCTTCCCCTCACCTCCATGTCCAGCATCTCTCACCTCCTCTTCCCCTTTCCACAGCATCTTTTCCCTCCTCCCTTTTTGAATGCAAGGGGAGTCACAAACCTCTTGCCAGAGGGGGCAGGACCCAAAAGAGCCTGAATATGTGCCTGTGCTCTGAGGCCCCATGGCATGCATTAATGCTTTGGAAAGGCCAGACAGTAGATGCAAGTCAGTTGAGCTCAAAATGCAGAGGAGAGGTCATTACGTGTGTGCATGAGATCCCCTCCAATCGCGTGTCAGATGTCTAATAAATGTGACTTGGAACCTCTAGAAACATATGGTCTGTTATTGCTTGCGTGCTGTTATTGGTATAGAGGATTCTGTGTGGGCGATTCAAGTATTTACTGAAACAGAGGGAGCCTAATGGGCTGTAGGAAAGAAGCAAGTTCCCTTTGCTAGTCCCAAGCTGAAAATAATTATAGTGTGAAGTAATCCTAGCTTTTTGATTTGTGTATATACAAATACTTCACTCCCCATTAGCATCTGCAAAGGGGAAAGTTTTCTACAGCAACAAGGCTCCTGCTAATCTACAGGGAGGGGCCCTTTGCTCCAGAGCTGCACATTTGCCATTCCAAGGTATCTATGAGTCACAGTTTTATGACTTTTAGTAGATGTACTGGGCTGGGACAGGCCTGTGGGACTCTGAACTGAAGCACGGAGCATCTACGCATCTGCAGAGTTGCCAAATGACCCAGTTCAAGTAGAAACATTTTTAGTCCATCCTGGTTTTTGAACTTTTATCCCAATGAACTGTGGTATCTGTAGTCCCGGAGTTGCAAAGTTACCCACTTCCAGGAGTGAGATTTTTTTTTTTTTATTTAAAATTTTTTATTAGCACTCAACACAACAAACAATGCATAACGTACTTCTTGAACCTCCCCACTCAGGCACCAAATTACATTCTTTACATCATCATCAGCATGTGTGAGAGATCCCCGCTCATGGTGCATCCCCGTTTTCCCTATTAACCCCTATACACTTTTTGCACTTTATACATTATACATTTCCTCCCTAACTTAGAGTACTGTACATTTGCCCGGCCCAAGAGTCCCACCTCCCACCAAAAACTTCGCCACACTTCACCAACTGAGACTCCACCGACCAGGCAAATATTCTTCCAATGTGGACCATACAAGCATATTGGATAAAAGAGTTGCGCAGTGACTTCGCCCCAATCATAGCCAACATGATAAAGCTCTCCTTTAGCACTGGGTCATTCCCCTCTACTCTCAAGCAGACCTCCGTTAGACCTCTATTAAAGAACGCCAAGCTAGATCCCCTAAAGGTAGAGTCGTACAGGCCAATATCCAGCCTCCCGATGCGTGCAAAATCATTGAAAAAACAGTCTACAGGCAACTCCAAGATCATATCGACACCAATGCCCCACTGGATTCATCTCAACATGGATTTAGAGAGTCACATGGAGTTGAAACATTACTCACAACTCTCCTCAACACTGTAATCTCAGGCATTGACAACATACGACATGGCTTTGCGCTCATCTTTTTAGATATAGCAGCGGCTTTCGACTCTGTTTGTCATGAGATTCTCATATACCGGCTAAGAGAAAAAGGCATCAGCGGATCAGCACTTGAGTGGTGCAGATCTTACCTGTCAGGAAGATGGCAACATGTTCGCTCAGACGGGGCCACGTCCGAACCATTTCCTCAAACTCAAGGAGTGCCTCAAGGATCCTCCATATCATCCTTGATGTTCAACATATACATTCAACCCATCTGCAACATCATCAGATCGTTCAACGTGAGTTGTATGCTATACGCCGACGACGTACTGTTGTACATGCCGATTTCACTTGACTGCCCAAACCTTACCCCTCTGATTGCATGCTTCAACACCATATCCGATTGGCTTCTATCACAAAATTTAAGAATTCAACACAAGAAAACTGAGGTGCTTTTCATCTCGAGAAACCCTAACTTCACTCCACTCAGTTGTTTGAAGGTACACAATGCCGAGCTACAAGTGAAATCAACTATTCGTTACCTTGGGGTGACGTTGGACCAACATCTTGACATGAAGCAACACATAGCTAACACTGTCAGAGCGGTCTACTTTAAAATTCGATCCCTCAGACACTTACGCCCGTTACTCGAACCAGATGATTTCCGCACCATTTATCAAGCCCTCATCATTCCTCATTTTGATTTTGCAAATGCCATCCTTCAAGGACTTCCTCGAGCAACCTTAAACCCCCTGCAAATGGCCATGAACAGTGCAGCACGGATACTATTCGGAGCCTCAAGGAGAGAGCACATCACACCTCTCCTAAAACAGCTGCATTGGCTTCCCATTCAAGCCAGGATCAGTTTTAAGACCTTGCTGATGACGTTCAAAGCTATCAAGGGGCTATCATCCCCCTCTCTCTCTGACGTCATACAATCCCCCGCCCCCTGCAGACTAAGAAGAACTGCAGAGACCAATATGTTATCTATACCTAAGGAAACAACAAACTGCACCAAAACAACATCCAACCGAGCCTTCAGTATTTGCGCCCCAAGTCTATGGAACACCCTACCACCACACATCAGAGCAATCCCCAACCTGAGCCAGTTCAGGAAGGCCCTGAAACATTTCCTCTTTATCAAACACCTCACTTACAGCCCTGAACCCCAGCCACTCTCATATAGTTCATCCCCAAAAATGTAAAACACCAAACAGGAGCCTTTTTTCCATTTAACTTCTTATGTAAATAGTTCACCTTTGTTCTCCAAGTTTCTTTATATAGTTGATACTTGTTCTCCAAATCCCACTCCCTGTTCAATGTAATGACCAGACATATGCATTTTGTCGGATGTTTTTTGTTACATGTAAACCGCGCTGATTGCAAATAGTGCGGTATATAAGAATTGTCAAATAAAAATAAATAAATAAATAAATAAGCGTAAAGAACACATACCACACAATATTCCCCCCCTTCCTCCCACCCCCTGCCCCGTACCATCCCCCCCCCCCACTACCACCCCCCCTCCCGCTAACATTAGGCCCCCGAGCCTAAAATCCTCACTCACCCCAGATTCGTAAAATCTCTTATCCGCATTACAATCAGCAGTGAACTTACCAAAAGTAACCAGTGCAAATCTTAACAAGGAGCGCATAACTGGAACTACCCACCCAGTACACCTACAAGTGGGTGGGGCAGAAAGTGAAACCTACAACCTCAACATCATACTAACCCCCCCCCCCCCTCTTCCCTCCAGTGCTCATATCTTTCCCACACCTTATTGTACTTTTGGACATTATGTTTATGATGGGCTTCTATTGCACAATACCCCCAAAGCTGCTCCATGCGCCCCACCACCTCCGCTATTGGGGGGACACCCTGTTTCTTCCACCAACGTAGAAGACACATCCGCCCTGCGATTACACAGTACCCCTGCAATCTGCCCAAATCTCTCCGTCCCTCTTCCAGCACGTCTTCGTTCAGTATCACCATACTAGGGGTAAAAAACACCTTCACCCCTGTGATGGCTTCCGTAAGGCTTTCCACCCCCCTCCAATAATCTTGGACTGTCGGGCAGCCCCACGCCATATGTATCAAATCTCCTCTAGCCCCACACCCCTTCCAACATTGATCCGAACTATCGGGGTAGAGGGCGTGTAGCCACACCGGGGTCCAATACATTCTTAACCTGAGCTTATAGCTGTTTTCCAGCATTGCTGTTCCCGGAGCTAAATTATGGGTTCGAATATAAATTCTTTCCCACCTCTCAGCATCCCACTGCCCTCCCAACTCCTCCTCCCATTGCAGCTGGCCCCATATAACCCCCTGGTTAAATTCCCCCAGGATTTGATATAAAACTTTGAAATGATCCGATTTGGCATCCCTTTATTCCCCAGCATCTCCTCAAATGGCGTACGCTTCGCCATCCAATCTTGCTTCACCTCCCTCCGCTGGAGCCAATACCACAAACTAACATAGGCATATCTATCTTGCTCCTCCAAGCAATATTTCTGTTGCAACTCCTCAAAATCCCTGATCCTCCCCCCATCCCCCACCAATTGACCCAATTTCCGCAACCCTTTCTCCCCCCACCGCCTAAAAACCCCTGCCGCCTCCCCCATCCTACCTTTCATTACGGTCTGAATGGGAGTTTCGCGGGAGTATTGTTTCCCCCCTAGCAGGTACCCCTTCCATTTCACCCAAACCTGTCTTGTAAGTTCGCGATAAGGATTCTCGTCTCCCTTCTCCGTCCTTCTCCCTCCAGGGTCCCAAATCCAAGCTCCCACCTCTGCCCCCTCCTCCTCCTCCATCTCCACCCACCCAGGCGTCTCCACCCCCTCCTTCCATGCAAACAGTGCCCGAAGTTGCGCCGCTTAATAATACCGGAGCAATGATGGGACCCCCAATCCCCCCTCCGCTTTTAACCTGTACATGGTCGCCCGAGCGACTTTCGGGCGCTTGCCATCCCAAATAAACTGCAGAAGCAGATTTTGCATCTTATCTATGTCCTTTCTAACCAACCTACACGGCAGGGACATATACACAAACAATAACCTTGGGAGGACATTCATTTTTACCACCGCAATGCGGCCCAACCAGGACAGATACAACCCCTTCCACCGTGATAAATCCTGTCTGATAGTCTCGACCAGACCCTGATAGTTCCATTGTTTAATCTTAAAGATAGGGGTCCCCAACTGGATCCCCAAATACCTAAAACTCCCCTCCACCCACCTAAACTTAAAGTGGTGCCGCAAGCTCTCTTCCACCCTGGGCGCCAAATTAAATCCCAACAGTTCCGTTTTCCCTTGATTCATTTTATATCCCGCTAAGCGGCTGTACCTTTGTATAGCCGTCAAGAGCACTGGTAATGTTGTAAGTGGCTAGGTCAGGGTAAAGATAACATCATCTGCAAACAATCCAATCTTTTCCTCCCTCCCGCGTATCCTCACTCCCTTAATATCCCCCGCCCGCCTGATGTAGGCTGCCAGCGGCTCGATAGCCAATGCGAACAATAATGGCGATAAGGGGCACCCCTGTCGGGTACCTCTATGGAGCTCAAAACTCTCAGAGTACCCACCATTTACCCTAACTCTGGCGCGCGGTCCCTGGTATAGAGCTTTTATCCAACTGATGTACTTCCCGCCAAACCCCATTTTCTCTAAAACCTGGAACATAAAAGACCACTCCACCCGGTCAAAAGCCTTTTCTGCGTCTACGGTGATTAGCACTGCCTCCTCGTTGGTACGCTGTAGCTGCCACATAACATTCAAAACTTTTCTCACGTTATCACTACCCTGACGCCCCTTCACAAAACCCGTCTGATCCGGGTGTATCAGGTGCGGAACTACATCCTGAATCCTATTTGCCAAAATTTTTGCCAGTAGCTTTGCATCTAAATTTATTAAGGATATAGGCCTATAGGAGCCACATACCCCCTTATCTTTGCCTGGTTTCAGCAAGACCGTTATACCAGCCTCCGCCATTGTTCGCGGAAGGCCCTCCCCCTGCAGCATCCTATTGACTACCTTGGTAAACAGTGGCGTAATCTGTTCCGACAGGACCTTATAGAACTTTGCCGTATACCCGTCCAACCCTGGCGCCTTCCCCAATTTCAGCGTGGTTATAGCCCTCCTCACCTCCTCCTCCTGGATTTCCCGCCCAAGATATTCCCTTTCTCCAGGACCAAGCAGGAATCAGTCCTCACATATGGGTGACATCGGCGCCGACGGAGCCCTCGCGGAGCAATTTTCCCCAGCTTTCAAAGAAAGCCTTTGGGAATTGCAGCGCGCATGCGCGGTCGCCTTCCCGCCCAAGGGTGCCATCTTAGCCAGTCTTCTTTTTTTTTTTCCGCGGAGCCCTACAGACGTACCCGTCGTGTCCCCGCGAAAAAGTTGATTTTATTCGTAATATTCTCTTTTTTCCTTCGGTTCGACGCCGGTCTTTTTCCCGCCTGGACTCGCGACGCCGGTCACGAGTCCTCTTCTTCTTTTTCGGTTTTTCTGATTTAGTCAGTTTTCGTTTTCGGTTTTTTCACTGGCAGCCCGGTCCTTTGACCTCGCAGGGGCCCTTTTTCCCCCGATGGCTGCCAGTGGTTTCAAGCGGTGTGGTCAGTGTGACCGAAATATGTCACTAACTGACACACACGATAATTGCCTCCGCTGCCTGGGCCCGGATCATGAAGAAATGATCTGTGGGGCCTGTGGCAAAATGTCCTCCAAAGCGTTGAGAAGTCGGCGGCATCAGCGGGATAGGATCTTCGCTGACCCCAGCCGTACCCGGACCTCGTCGGAGGCCTCGGCGTCCAGAGGTTCCAGCTCGGACCGTCGCCGGAGTTCCTCCGACAGGGGTTCTCCCTCCGGGGACCATCGACGGAAGGTGAAACCCGCGAGGGCGGCGTCGGTGGACGCTCCTGGCTCCGCGAGGGCCAGGTCGCATAGCCCCGATAGCCGTCCCGGGTCCTTGGAGAAGGAGCACCTCTCGAAGCGACCTCGCATGGAGTCGGAGCTGCCTGCTCGGGTAAGTCCTGTGGTCCTCCTGGACTCGCCTCTGAGACCGCCGACGTCGGGCCCGACGCCGTCGGGGCCCGAGTCGGGGGCTGCTGGGTCACCTGAGCTCGGACTCAGGTTGACGGCCTTGGAGAGCAGACTGTCTGCCTTCATGGACCAGCAGCGGGCACTGCTCGCTAGCCTCGCTGGCGCCGCTGCCCCGACCGCCGGGACGTCGACGTCTAAGTCGACCCTGGAGACCGAGCCGATCCTCGAGTCCATGCGAACTCGAGTCGATCCTCGGTCGAGGTCACCCTCGGCCTCCCGTTCGGGACCGAGGTCGCCGACGCCGACTCCCTCGGCGTCGGGGCGGCGGGCGCCGCAGCCTGCCCGGGCCGACCCACCAATTCCTCCTCGGAGTCGGTCTGGGAGTCTGAAGAGGAAGAGTCACCTGATTCTTTTCGGACTCGGTGTGTCCCCTCGGACTCGCCTGAGTCCGAACCTCGGAAGCAGTCCCCTCCGGAGGATGCCCGGTTCTCGGACTTCGTCAGGGATATGGCCAAGGCTTTGGCCTTCCCGGCGGACCCCGAGGAGGAGCCTCGAGCCGAAGAGCTCGACGCCCTCCAGTATGACTCTCCCGCCAGGGAACACTTTACTGTACCGGTTCCTCCCATGCTGGAACGACTACTCTTCCGCATGTGGGAGAGTCCGGCCTCCTCGCCGGTCCTGAGCAAGCGGGTCGATTCTATCTATCGAGTCCGCAAGAGCCCTGGCTTCCAAAAAGCACAGCTACCACACCATTCCATGGTAGTGGAATCGGCCATGCATCGTCTTAAGAGCCAGAAGATGCACTCCTCGGTGCCTCCTGGCAGGGAGGCCCGTAACCTGGATGGCCTTGGTAAGAAGTGTTTCCAGGGCTCTATGCTTGCGTGTCGTGTCCAGACCTACCAGCTATACATGGGCATGTATCTTCGAGACCTGGCTAAAGAGCTAGCCGGATTCTCCGCTGGATTGTCCGAGGATCCTTTGCGGAGGTTCCTAGCCTTGTCCACTGGCATTCGGGAATGCTCAAAATTCATATCCCAAGCAGCCTATGATGGCTTTGAAGCATCGGCTCGAGTGGCCGCAGCCGGCATCGGTGCCCGCCGACAGGCTTGGCTTCAGTCGTCTGACCTTGAGCCCTGGGTGCAGGACAAGTTGGTCGATGTCCCCTGCCGAGGTGAAAACCTCTTTGGCAAACCTATGGCAGAAAAGGCTGCACAGATCGAGACGGAGACTCTCACCAGGACTAGGCTTTCTAGGAAGACCTCCGCCCCTTCCCAGAAAAAGAAGGGCTCGGGAAAGAAGTCCTTTTACCCGAGAAAGGCGGCTGCCTATAAACACTACCCCAATATCAGGCCCCCGCAGCTCCCCAACAGGGCCAGCAGGCCAAGGGACGGGGTAACGGGTCCCGTAGGCAGCAAGCCCCCAAGCCTGCACCACCAGCCCCTGCTCAGCAGGGTGGGGGCTTTTGACTCCTTCAGCATAGCCTCTCCCCCTCCGCTGGCTCCTCCCAGCACCGGAGGCCGGCTGGTTCACTTCGCCCACAGGTGGTCCAGCATCACTTCAGATGCCTGGGTGCTTCAAGTCGTAAGAGAAGGCTATCTTCTCCACTTCCACCAGGTCCCTCCCTCCTATTTCCCGGGAGAACCTCCACGACTCCCTCTGCACAGGGACTTACTCCTTCAGGAGTTAGCAGGTCTTCTACAGGAACAGGCGGTGGAACCGGTGCCCCACCACCTGAGAGGTCAAGGCTTTTATTCCAGGTATTTTCTAGTACCAAAAAGGACAGGAGGCTTCAGACCTATCCTGGACTTGCGCAACCTCAACAGGTTCCTCGTGCGGGAAAAGTTCAAAATGCTTACCCTTGGAATCCTTCTGCCCTACCTCCAGCAGGGAGATTGGCTATGCTCCTTGGATCTAAAGGATGCCTACACGCACATCCTCATCCACCCAAGCCACCGCCAATACCTAAGGTTTGTGGTGGCAGGAAATCATTACCAGTACAGGGTACTGCCCTTTGGCCTGTCCTCCGCACCGCGAGTCTTCACAAAATGTCTCGCGGTGGTGGCGGCCCATCTCCGGCTTCACGGCCTCTATGTCTTTCCGTACCTTGACGACTGGCTCATCAGAGCAGCGTCCGCTCCGGAGGTCACCAACGCCACACACCGCACGGTGACTCTTCTGCAGTACTTGGGCTTTGTCATAAACTTCGCAAAGTCCACTTTGCTCCCCTCACAGGATCTCGAGTTCATCGGCGCAAGACTGCACACTCCTCAGGCGCGAGCTTTCCTGCCTCTCGACAGGGCTCAACGGCTCATGGACCTAGCCGACCGTTTTCGCAGCCAGTCCCTGGTCTCCGCCAGGCGCTTCCTGAGACTGCTCGGCCATATGGCTTCCACCGTCCATGTGACCCCCAATGCCCGCCTGAATATGCGGCCTGCTCAATGGTGTCTTCGCAAGCAGTGGCAACAAGCCACAGGCGGCCTAGCAGACCTAGTGCGTGTCTCCGAGCCGCTGGCCTCGTCTCTCCAGTGGTGGCTTCATCGGCCGAACCTGGTACTCGGCATGCCTTTTCAGTCACCTCAGCCGGCCCAGGTGCTGACGACAGATGCGTCCCTCCTGGGTTGGGGAGCACATTGCCAAGGGGCACGTACTCAGGGCCTCTGGACCACGTGGGAGTCTGCTCAGCAGATCAACTTCCTGGAGCTCAGAGCGATCCGCCTGGCTCTCAAGGCTTTCTCCCACCTGACCTCTCACCAGTCCGTCCTTGTCCAGATGGACAATCAAGTGGCCATGTTCTACGTGAACAAACAGGGGGGCACGGGCTCCTTCCTTCTCTGTCGGGAAGCACAGAAGCTCTGCTCTTGGGCCGTCAGTCACGGCGTTCTTCTCAAGGCAGTTTATCCCCCAGGCCAAGAAAATTGCCTGGCGGACAAACTCAGCAGGGTCCTCCAGCCGCACGAGTGGCGCCTGGATCCCTTGGTAGTTCAGAAGCTCTTTCTAAAGTGGGGCCTCCCCACGATGGATCTCTTTGCCAGTCCTCTCAACCGGCAACTTCCTCGCTTCTGCTCTCGTCAGCCACATCCCCTTCGAGTTGCGGCAGACGCTTTTCTACTCTCGTGGTCGGAGAGCCTTCTGTATGCTTTTCCTCCCATCCCGCTAGTCTCTCGAACTCTTTTCAAGGTTCTCCGAGACAAAGCTTCCATGATCCTGGTGGCCCCTCGCTGGCCCAGACAGCCGTGGTTTCCACTCCTGCTGCAATTAGCGGTAGAGGATCCGTTCCCTCTGGGGTTTCAACCGGACCTCCTCACTCAGGATCAGGGGTCTCTGCTACACCCCAACCTCAGATCTCTCAATCTAATGGCCTGGCTGCTGAGAGGGTAGTCCTTGCTCCCCTTCTCCTGCCGGCAGAGGTGGAAGAGGTCGTCCTAGCTTCTCGGCGACCTTCTACCCACAAATGCTACGCCCTTAAATGGCGTCGCTTTTCCGTTTGGTGTACCCAACAGTCTCAGGATCCCTTCTCCTGCTCGGTGTCGGTGATCTTGCAGTACTTGCTCTACCTCTCTAATCTGGGACTTAAGTCCAACTCCGTCAAAGTTCACCTCAGTGCTCTTTCAGCACATCATGTACCGGTGGACGGCAGACCTCTTTCCAGCGACCC
Organism: Ichthyophis bannanicus; assembly: GCA_033557465.1. Classification (NCBI taxonomy): domain Eukaryota; kingdom Metazoa; phylum Chordata; class Amphibia; order Gymnophiona; family Ichthyophiidae; genus Ichthyophis; species Ichthyophis bannanicus. The sequence continues at coordinate 56,879,409 of CM066051.1, read as the reverse complement.
TCTCGTAGCAAGGTTTCTCCGAGGTCTCCTTCTACTTAAACCACCTCTGCGCCCGCCAGCGCCTGACTGGGATCTGAATGTGGTTTTACAGCGGATCACCTGTCCGCCTTTTGAACCTATGGCTACCTGTTCTCTCCGTTTTCTTTCTTGGAAAACATTGTTCTTGATAGCCCTCACTTCCGCTAGACGCGTAAGTGAATTGCAGGCCCTCGTGTCTGATCCCCCTTACACTCGGTTCTACAAAAATAGGGTAGTCCTACGGACTCACCCAAAATTTCTTCCAAAAGTGGTCTCCCCTTTTCACATCAATCAGGAGGTGGTACTTCCGACCTTCTTTCCCAGACCACACTCCAGCCGAGCTGAAATGGTCCTCCATACCCTGGACTGTAGAAGGGCATTGAACTTCTACCTTGACCGTACGCGGGAGCACCGTAAAGCTGCTCAGCTTTTTGTGTCTTTTGATCCCAATAAATTGGGGCTCCCGGTCTCCAAGCGTACTCTGTCCATCTGGGTTGCGGACTGTATCTCTTGGGCTTATGGGGCAGCCGGGCTCTCCTTGGATGGTCGAGTCACGGCTCATTGTGTTCGGGCAAAGGCTACGTCAGTGGCTTACCTCCGCTCTGTTCCGCTGGCAGACATCTGCCGGGCCGCTACTTGGTCTTCGAGCCAGACTTTTGCGGTCCATTACTGTCTCGAGAGGGAGTCCCGCAGGGACAGTGCTTTCGGACAGGCAGTCCTCCGTAATCTCTTTGAGGTTTGAGCAACTCCTACCCTCCATCCCGGATGTGGGCTACCGGTGGGTAATAATTCAGCGAAGATTCCTTCTTTCTGTGCTGCTGAGCTAGAGGGAGCTCATTTTTGTGCTTAGGGTCTCCGGTAGCCTTAAGCTTGGGAGTCCCATATGTGAGGACTGACTTCCTGCTTGGTCCTGGAGAAAGCGTAGTTACTCACCTGTAACAGGTGTTCTCCAGGAGCAGCAGGAATCAGTCCTCACAACCCTCCCTCCTCCCCTTGGAGTTGCAATCATCTGCTTAAGTTTTTTTGCAAATTTTTATGCTGTCTTTTTTAGCTATGTCATCTGACTGGCTAAGATGGCACCCTTGGGCGGGAAGGCGACCGCGCATGCGCGCTGCAATTCCCAAAGGCTTTCTTTGAAAGCTGGGGAAAATTGCTCCGCGAGGGCTCCGTCGGCGCCGACGTCACCCATATGTGAGGACTGATTCCTGCTGCTCCTGGAGAACACCTGTTACAGGTGAGTAACTACGCTTTCCTCCTCAGTCACCTGTGACAAACAACATTCCTCCAGAAATTCTGCAGTATCCCTCTCTCCCACCTTCAGCTCACTTTCATACAATTTCTTATAATACTCCCGAAACACCCCCCTAATTCCCTTTGAGGTGTGTATCCATTTCCCTTTATTATTCCGAATGCCCTCAACATGCACTGCTTGCCTCCTCCCCTTCAGGTGACTAGCTAGTGTCCTCCCCGCCCGATTACCCCCTTCAAAATGGGCTTGCTTCAATACTGCTAGATGGAATGCTATCTCTTGGGCCCGCAGTTTACTCAACTCCGCTCTCACCCTATTAAGCTCCGCAAGTGTGCGCGGATCCGACACCCTCTGGTGTGCCCCCTCTAAAAGCCGCAACTGTTGCAATAGTTCACTTTCCACCGCCCCTTTTTCTTGCTTCACCCGCGCCCCTAAACTAACCAACTGTCCTCGAATCACCGCTTTTAAGCCATCCCAGAGCACCCCCATAGACACCTCCCCTGTATCGTTTAGCTGGAGGTATTCCTGTATATTAACTTTAATCTTTCCCACATGCTTCTCCTCTTCTAACAGGGAATTATTGAGTCTCCAGAATTTTAGACTATCATCTTTCCTATCCATATCGAATCGTACACTCACTGGGGCGTGATCCGACCAGGTGATCAAGCCATGTTCCACTTCCTGTATTCTTTCCAACCAGATTCCTCCCCCCCATATCATATCCAACCTACTATAGGAGCTATGCACTGGGGAATAGTATGTGTATTTCCGTTCCCCCGGATGCCAGCTTCTCCAAACATCTACCAGACCCATACTCTCTCAATTTATGCAGGCTTTGTCTATCCCTCCGCCCTCCTCCCCCCTGCCCCCCACGTGTCAACTCTGGGGTTACACGTCAGATTAAAATCCCCCCCCATTATTATTGGAATACTCCCAACTCCCTCCAACTCCTTCAAAAGTTGTTCATACGCCTCCCCCTGCTTCTCATTGGGACCGTACAGACTTATCACCCATACCTCCTCCCTTTTAATTTGCAATAGCACCCCCACCCATCTACCTCCTTTCCCCCATCTAACCTCCTTCACCATATTATGGTACTCCCCCCCCCTATTAAGATTCGCACCCCCCCTTTCCTAGAGTTTAGTCTCTGGCCCGCCAGAATCACCTTGGGGTATTGCCGAGATTCCAACAAATATTCCTGCCCCACCCGCAAATGCGTTTCCTGTATGCACATAATATCTGCACCTATTCTTTTACCCTCCATCTCCACCAACCTTCGTTTCTGTCTCGTTCGCAGCCCTTTTACATTCAAGGTCATAATCTTTAGCCTCCTCTGCTTCCCACACCCCCCTCCCAAATCCCCCCCACCCTCCCTTCCTACCCCTTTCCTCCCCCTCCTCCTCCCCCCCCCCTCGCACTTCGTACCCCTTTCGACCTCAAGGCACTGCACCCCCTCCCCCCCACCCTCCCCATCCCTCCCTCATCCTCCATCACCTCCAGAGGATATCTCAGGAGTAGTACGCCCCCTACCTTCCCCAGCCTGACACTTACACACCTCCCTGCTCCCCTCCCTTCCACCATCCCACTCACCCGCCTCCATCAGCCACCTACCCATACTCTCATCCCCCATCCCTCACCACGTTCCCCTCCCACGTCCTCTGTACCCCTCCTTCCTTCCCCTCCCCCCCCACTGTCTTAGACCTCCCACCCTTTACTTTACAGTATCTCCATCCTCCTTCCCCTCCCATCCACCTACTCCCTCCCCTTCTCCACCCTCTCCCCACCCTTCTCTCCCCCATATTACTTTACATAATACCTGTATGATACCTATATGATCATTCTTAAACACAACACTCCACCACCACCCTGCAACATTTAGACCAGCATTCTTTCAGTCCTCAAATTTCTTCAAGTGTCCGCCGTCAGCCGGTCTTCTTGCAGCTCCTGCCCTGGTCTTGCCGTTCTTTTATGCCGGTGCTCCGGGCTGCCCCCACGCTGCCCCTGCCTCCCTCCAGTTGAGGGACCTGCCCCCAGTCCTTCTGCCGTGGTGCTCAGTCCTGCCTCCCGGAGGGCCTTCAGTGCCTCCTCCGGTGTCTGTATCCGCCATGTCCGCCCTTTAACTGTAAACGAGAGTCCAAAGGGATGAAGCCAGCGATATTTAATGTCCTCTCTCCGCAGAAGCTGTGTAACGGGTTGCATTGCCCTCCTCCTCTGCAACGTGCCCGCAGAAAGGTCTTCATATATGTGCACTGGGTAACCCTGCCACATGAGGGCTCCTTCTCTCCGTATTTTGTGAACAATTTTCTCTTTAATTTTATAACGTGCTAGGCAAATGATGATATCCCGTGGTTTATTGCCAACTGGTTTTCCCAGTGCATAATGTGCTCTTTCAAGTTGTATATCCATAGCCGTCACCTCCTCTCCTCCTTGCCTGAGAGCTTCCAGACACACCGATCGTGCAACCTTTTCACTGTCCAGAAACTCTTTCTCCTCTGGTATTCCGCGGAGTCTCAAATTATTGCGTCGAGAACGGTTTTCCAGATCCTCCAACTTATATAGCAGAGCTTCGTATTGTGATCCCAGCTTCACATTTTTTGTGTCTCTCCTTCCTGTTGTTGTTCAAGCTCTTGTAACCTGTTCTCATGATCTCCCATTCTGCACACCAGCTCTCCAACTTCTTCCTTCAGGGGACCCAGCACCTCGTTCAACTCACTCTTCACGGACTGCACCTCATTTTTAATTTCAAGAAACCAGTCTCTAAGCTCCGCTCTTGTGATAGTTTCCGTAGCTTCCATTCCAGGGGCTTTTACATTCTCCATCTCCACTTCTTCACCCTGCTCTCCGTGCACATCTGGAGGCTTTTTGTTCTCCATCTGTCCTGCTTCACCCTTCCCTCCATGCGACCCTGAGTACACATACTCTCTGAGATCTGCCGCTTTTCTTCTGGTGGTCATCTCTGCACCAGATTGCGCTGTCTGGCACTGCCCTGGTCTTCCAATGTTCAAGCTTGCTAGCACTATGTGCAGCCTTGCTAAGCTCTGTTACACTTCTCTGGGCTGCACTGTCCCTGCTGCTGCCCGGCTGCTACCAGTTCCTCTCAGTGTCCTTTCATGAATCACAGCTCTCCCTCTGACTTCAGCACTGCAGACTCACAGCTTTTTCTGCCTCTCAGGGCCTATGGTTTCCCTCCTCAGCCTCTGCTCACCTCCAGCACCACTGTGCTCCACGATCCTGCTCGCCTCCAGCACCACTATGCACCGCGATTTCCTCCCTCGGGAGAGCTGCAAAGCTTTTTTTTTTTTTTGAAGCGCAGGACCTGGTCTGCTGCCGGCCTCTTACACCTCCTCTGCTTGTGCTCCGGGCGCCATTTTCTGCCCGTCACGCGGCTGCTTAGTTCTCCCGCTCCGGCGGCTCACCGCTGTTAAATTTTACTGCCGCCGGCATTTCAGCAGTCGCGGTCGCCTCCAGCCACTTTCCACACCCGGGGCCACCGCTTTCCGCCTCTGGGGGGCTGCGCTTTATCTATTAATGGCTGGGTCGGTGCCGGAGCAGCTCTTTCAAGCCGCCATCGGCTCCGGTGACGTCACTTCCTCCAGGAGTGAGATTTTAAGCCAGTCCGGGATTTCTGACAATCTCATCCTGATGCATTATGGGACCTGCAGTACTAATTTCCATGGGTAAAATCAGGGACTACAAATATCATACCGCATTGCGGTGCAAATTTAAAACCACAACTGACCAAAAAGTCTCACTCCTTGAACTGGGAAACTTGGCAACTCTGTAGTCATTCCTTTTACAGTTTGCATATTCCGTAATCATAAAGCTATCAGAAATCCAGGACTGGACTATAGGTTCAGTCCTTGAACAAGATCATGCAACAACATTTAAGTTTGGCTCCACTCTCCATCAGGACTAGTCGTGTCAGGGCATGACACAAAGACGATAGGCACTGGGCTAGAGAGCATTGGGGAGAAGGCTACCACTGTAACAACCCCTGGTGGCCAAATTGCAGCCTTAAGGTGTGTCAGAGGTAATAGCCAGCCAGCCTTCAGGTTGAAGAGGGGTTTCAGAGAACCCTGGTCATGTGGTTTGGGGAAGGAGGGAATCAAAGGTGGAGGGATAAATATTGGAAAAATGCTAAATTTAGAAAAGAACATGTGCAGTTTATATAGGTGAGCCATATCGTCAGGAGGGTGATTAAAGCAATGTGGCAGGAAATTTCTGGAACCCATGCTCCTAATCTCTAATGGCGAAATGATGTAATATGTAAGATGGGCTACACTGTAGTGTTCATCACAGCGAGTGGGAGTTTCTTGTATGTGGTTTTGTAAAATGACTGAGTGGTATTAGGACACAGAGGGGCTTGGCGCTGCTCAGAAGGAGAAGGGTGTTGTTCCTCTTCAAGGCTGGCTAGGCCTTGAACCAGGCTGCACTGGCCTAACCAGAAAAAGAGAAGTTTGAAAAAAGTATTAATCAGAAAGGATCTGAAGATTTGTGGATGTTCAACTAGGTTTAGTACGTGTATTGCAACAAAATGTCTGGAGGGGATCAGCCCAGGTTACTCAAGGATTTAAACTGCTAGAGGGTATTTCTGAGGAATTCAGGGGATCTAGAAGGTACATCCTGCAAAACTATCTTGGAAACTGCAGCCTGCTCTGTGAAAGACAAAACCCTGGTGCACTCCAAACAGATAGGAAGAAGATCTGGGGAATTCCTGTCCTTCTGAATTTGAGAAATGATATGTATTTCCTATGTGCCTTACAGAATTGAAAGCAAAATGTTTTCTGTGGATTTTTTGAGAAAAAGGTCCAGTGCAGAGAGACATCTAGGTACCTTGACCAGGTGCAGTGGTCTGAAAGATGCTCACAGAGAAGACTGGGCGTCACCCAGAGGCTTAAAAGAAAGGAGTCCACATCCTAAAGGATAAGGCTGGAGAGAGTAAAACTCAGCCTGGTTAGAAGTTGGGGAAGATACCTGAAGTGCAGTTTGTCCAGCTACACAAACTGAGCACAAAAGGGGGTTATTTCATAAAGTTTATTTGCATATAAAGCCTGTTTTACAAGCAGAAAAGGGCTTTTATAAAATTACACATATAAAATACATACATCGAAAGTGTGTGCCTACTGTCATATGATCTCTTCATAGCACTTGCGGGAACATTGGTGTGTACATCGCAATCCCACCTATCTTGGAAAATGCGAACACATTTGCACCTTCTTCACGGCGAGTGTAAAGTTGTATTCTCACATTTGTGCATTATTGGGGCTAGATCTGGGAGCCTATTTTATAAAAGCACATGCTGCCTTTATAAAATACATTCCAGTTCATTCAAAAACTCTAAACTAATATCACATATATTTGTCCTTAAAGAAAAATGTTATTTTTATTGGACCTCACATTCAACGTGAATAAGTAGCCGAGCTATCACCGACCCATAGTGAAGTGCTTTTTACTTTCAATGCTGATCATACAAACCTCTTTAAAAGCATGGGGGGGGGATATTCAAAAGGGATTAACGCAGTTAGCAGACCTGCTAACCGCGTTACTCCCTTTATACGGGATATTCAGCGGCACTAAACACAGGGTGCTGCACAAGTAGCAATGCTAACCGCTTAGCATCAGGGCGGCCCAGGAGAGCTACTCAGCCATAAGTGCGCAATGGCAATATTGAGCTGCTTCTAACTCTCGCTGCCGATGCTAAACCAGCATTGAATATACAGGTTTATGTGTCAGCAGCGCATCGAATATCTGCTCATAGAGTCTTAATTACTTTACCGGCTCGGAAGTACCGTTTTGCCAGATGAATGTCTCTATCATTCTTATTCTTAACACCTCAGATCTTTCAAAGTCTCAGCCTGTCATTGTCGCCATGCCATCGCCTTTATAAAACGCGCACCCTTTTGAAATTCTCACAAAAGGCATCCTGTTATAAAATCAAGCCCAGAGTGACTAACGGGACAGGAGAGAAAACTCAAAAGCATAGGACATTGAGATAAATGTTCTTCCCTTATTTTGTTTTTGACTGTTGTAAATAAATCGGGAGGGGTATTTCTCCAATAAAGGTACATTTTTAAGAAAACCCTGGGCTTTGTTCTTGAGGAGAGAGTTTTGTAGGTCAGGCATTAAAGGCCTTGGGGTTATTGCCTCTCTCTGCACACATGGCTCCAGCTTTCTCCTTCACAGTAACCCTCACAGCGAGGATACAGGTACAGCACTAAGAGAGACACCAATAACTAAGATTGTATGATTCTTACAATATATGGGAAATGATCCCAATGAATCCGTTCGTAGACAAAATGAGCCCAATGAATCCGTTTGTAGACAATAAGGGGCATGTTTACTAAAGCACGCTGTTAGCATGGGGTCCGGTGCTAAAAATCTTCTGCTTCCTGGGTAGTGCGTGATTGGGTGGTTAGCATGGGTGTTTTGGGCATGCACTAACTGCAAATGTTGCCATTGATATGGGTGTTCTTAATGCCAACCTCAATAGGCAGCATTACGTGCACCTGAATGCCAGTTTGTAAATGTGTGGCACTACACTGATGTGCTAATGGCGTGGGGATAGACACACAGGCCCCCTGCAGTTGGCACAGGCCTCCACATTAGATTTGTGCTTTTTACTAAAACATGCCCCTGAGAAATCTGCCACACTCTCATACCAATGGAAATTGAGAGAAATATAAAAAAGTATTGTGTCAATGCCAAACCTCTTGAAGTGTTATATTTCAATGAATAGCACGGCTTGCAAAGCTTAATGCAAAAGGGTGTTTATTTATTTAGAAAATGCCGTCACCTGCCCATCAACAAAACGTTTGCATAATGAGCTGCTTTTCGTGATTTCAGTCTCATCATTTAACGCATGCTGTTCTCAATTTTTTTTGCATTAAGCTTTATTTTTGGCGGATAAGACACATCATCATCATAACCTTGCTTTGTAAATTGACCCCTTACATTGCAAGCTCTCTAGCAAAGGGAAATACTGTACCTCAACCTGTAACTTGTCTTGAGCTACCAATAAAAAGGCATGAGCTATATAATGGGGTTGTTGTTTTTAATTAGCAAAGCAAAACAGTATATGGATGATGATCTTCTGAGAATGTGTCTAATCTTTACAAAGACTAGGAAATGCATTATGAAGTCACAAAGCAGTACATGTAGAATAAATGGGAGAAAATATTTTTTCACTCAACGAATCCTTAGGTTCAGGAGCTCACCGCTGGATGATGTGGGGAAAGCAATTAGCACAGCTGGGTTATAAAATAGTCTGGACAAATTCCTGGTGGAAAACTCCATGAACCGCTATTACGGTAGACCTGGGAAAAGCCACTGCTTATCCAGGAGGGTAAGTCGCATGAAATTGACTTTTTGGGATGCTTGTGACCAGAATGGCTACTGTTGGAGACAGGATACTAGACTTGATGGATCTTTGGTCTGACCCAGTATGGCATTTCTTATGTTTCATGAAACTGTAGAGAGGTGAAGCACGGGTACGCACAGGAAGGAATGTGAGGGAATACACAAATGTGTAAATGCATGTTATACGAAGTGCCTGTGCTCTGTATGATTTTGAACTTATCTACTTTTGGAGGGCTAGGTTCACTAAAAGACATTGCTGCAATACAATAATGTGTTTACCATAGGCCTCATTGGATAAAATGGGACTATTTGCTACTAGCACATACTAACACCATTAATGTGCGTTAACACGCTGGCGCACTTTAGTAAATCTAGCCCTGGGTCAACAGAGACCAACCAGCTGATTGCCAGGGAAACTTGCCCCAGAATTCAGCTAATAGACCTGAGAGGAGAAAGGACTGAAGTGAGCCTCCTCAAAGCCAGTGCTGGGATTTTCCAGGAGCAGTACTAGAGGGAAGAGTTCTGAAGGGCAGCCAAATTCAAGAGCACTCTTCCTCATATGATCTGCCATCATCCTCCTAAGGCGAGCTCAGGGAGGTCAGAAAGCTTCCTGTTGCATAAGGGAGTTCCTTTCTGTTGACACAGTTAACAGCAGTCTGGCTGAAGTTATGTATTGCTGGTAATCTTAGTTCCTGATTGGTCCAACATTTGTCTGGTCTTGAGTTCAGTGGAAAACCTTAAGCGGCTTTTTGCCCATGAATCTATTGAATCCTGTTCTAAAGACTTACTCCAAAAGACTTTTATTTTGCCATGTGATTACTAATTGGATAACCAGGATCTGGATTAGGCTTGGTAAATGTCTCTAATGGTATATGTAAGACATGCTTCACAGAATTTCTGGACCAGAAATACAAAACACAGTTAAGAGAAGACTGTCTGAAGCTCATCGTCCCAGGAGGCATAATGACTCCTTGTGCAAGATACCTGCCTTTTAACCCAGAGGTTATGGGTTCAAGGCCAGGCTGTGATGAAAAGAGGGGCAGAGGAAAAAACAAAAACCAGCTACTGATAAAAGGGTAGGAAAAAAAAACAAATTTTATTTACCCGAAACCTCTAGTACCCTTTTTTTGTATGCACACTATTGCTTAGTGCAGGGGTCTCCAAACCTGTCCTGGAGGGCCACAGTCCTGCCAGGTTTTGGGATATCCCTAATGAATATGCATGAGATATTTGCATGCACTGCCCCCATTGTATTCGAACTGGTCTCATGCATATTCATTAGTGATATCCTGAAAACCTGGCAGGATTGCAGCCCTCCAGGCCTGGATTTGGAGACATCCCCCCCCCCCAGCTTAGTGCCTTCCACTTTCTGCACATCTTGGGACCACGACCATGTGCAGCAGCTATTTAGACGCTTCTGCTGTGTTTACTATGTGATGCAATGTGTGCCTTTGAGTCAGTCCTGACTCTATGGCATGGTGGAATACCTTGTCCAACTGCAGTGCCTCAAGTTCTATTTGTATGTACCGGCTTCAAGGCTTTAAAACTGGACTGCAACAGATTCTGTTAGGGCTCAGAGGCAGGGGGGATCTCAGAAATATAAAGATACAGTTGTGGTCAACATTATTGGCATTCTTGCAGTTCAATCCCTTAATGTCCAATATTGCCTAAATAAAAATGGCCAGTGAAATGGCTCTGGACTATGTATGCACACATATTGGACACATAAAAGAATCAAGTAAAACAAGTCCAATTAAAAAAGGAAATAGGGACATCGCCATGACCTGATTATTGGCACCCTTATAAACAATTCAAACCAGTTTGAACAGAAGAACCACAGTGTCATTGCAGTAAAATTAGACACAACTGTGATCAATTGTCAGGACTCACATGATGTGAACCAACCAACCAATGAATGATGGATCTAATGTTTTAAAATTACCACATTCGCTCCCTGATCCATTTTCATGATGGTGAAGACCAAGAGAGCTGACTGAGGCGGTCAGAAAAGCCATTATCATCAAACTTCAAAGGGGTACCAGGCCATCTTCAAAGGCCTTGGGATTCCTGTGTCTACAGTTTGTAATGCTGTTAAGACGTTTTCTGCTCATGGAACTGTCAAAAACCTCTCAGGATGTGATGGGAAGAGGAAAATGAATCCAAGTGGTCTTCAAAGATTAGTGCAAACTATTGTGAAAAATACCACGTACAACATCCAAAGAGCTTAAGGATGACCTGGAGCAATCTGGAGTGGTGGTCGCAACCCGCACCATATGCCATGCACTAAACAAAAAAGGCCTTCATGAGCGAAGGCCAAGGAGGACTCCACTGCTCAGAGACAGACATAAAGGCACACCTGATCTTTGTCCAAACCCACCTTGAGAAACCACAGTTCTTCTGGGAAAATGTTCTGTAGACAGATGAAACCAAACTTGAGCTCTCGGCAGTGCTGACCAGCAATACACATTTACAGGTGAAGAAATGAAGCTTAAAGGGGAAAAAAATCCCTTCCTACAGTTAAATATGGAGAAGGTTCCATAATGTTGTGGGGCTGTTTTGCTGCCTCAGGAACTGGAGGCCTGAAATGTATTAAAGGAATCATGAAATCAGAGGATTTCCAAGGTATTCTGGAGCAAAATGTGCTACCTAGTATCAGAAAGCAAAGTTTGGGTCGATGGTCATGGGTCCTCAAGCAGGACAATGACCCAAAACATACATCCGAAAGTCTGGTTAAAAAGGAACATATGGACTGTTCGAAACTGGCCAGCAATGAGTCCTGATCTCAATCCAATTGAGAACCTTTGGAAAAAGTTGAATTCTGCCATTGGTAAAAAATCTTGGAAACATTTATGAGCTGCAACAAATCACATTTGAAGAGTGGGAGAAACTACCAGCAGACAAATGTATGAAACTTATACATGGCTACAAGAAGGCTGTCATCACTATAAAGGGTTGTGCAACCAAATATTACTGAAGGGTGCCATTAATCCTGTCCAGGTCATATTTCTTTTCTCAGAAATTATTACGTCTAAGTTGCACAGACATATTTTTTGTTGTATACCTTTGAACATATTATTAAAATATTGCGATGACATACAGTTGGAATATTTCCAATTATTTCTCAAGATATTGTTCGTTGTTCCAACTGAAATGTTCATTGTGAAATGTTCTTAATGTTCTATACAATTCGTTCATTATATTAACTCAGTTCCATGTAAACCGTTTTGACTTGTAGAAAAATGGTACAACAAAAAAATTTTAAATAAATAAATGCGATATTGTACACAACATACCTAAAACGCAAGGTGCCAATAATATTGACCACAACTGTAAGGGCAGGAAGGATGATGATTTTGCCAGAGTGGGGGGAGGGAAAGAGGGGGCATAGAGTGAGGCAGAAGTGGAAATACATTGATTATGCTTGGAGTTGGGGAGGAAATATAGACAACATAATACTGTCAGGGAGGCAGGAAGTGGGAAAGTGGTGAAATTGTGCCAAGGAGGGGGGCAGAGGGGAAATGGTGAAACAGAAAGACTAGGAAGACTGTACCAGGAAGGGGGCAGGGAGAGAGGAAATGGAAAAAAATTAACAAAACACTGTAGGGAGAGCAGAAATGGTATAAACTGGATGTCTCACCTGGGCGCCCTATCTTAAATGCCACTTTATGCGTCTTTATGAAACAGGTTAGAAACAGCTGCTTAATCGGCCTTCACATATGGGTGACCTGCTATAAATTTACCCCATTAGTAAATAATTTGTGTTGTTATTGTTAAGTGCCGTTGAGTCTGTGTCCTCATGGCAACCCTCTGAATACCTGCCCTAAACTGTGTTTGGTCTTCTGTCAGGCGGCTCATTGCTGATAGAATGACATCCTTAGCTGCTGTTATTGTATTGCATTGACCTTCTACGTTGCCAATGATTTCTCTCTTTGCGTGATGTGTCCAAAGTATGAAAGTCAAAGTCTTCTCATCTGAGTTTCTAAAGAAAGCTTAGGTTGATCTCCTCTAGTACTGACTGATTTGTTCTTCGGGCAGTCCATGGTATACACAGTATTTGTTGCTAGCACCATAATTCAAAGGCATCGATTTTCTTCCTGTCTATCTTTTTCACTGTCCATCTTTTGCATCCATAAGATGTTATTGGAAATACCATGGATTGAACAATTTGAATTTTTGTATGGAGAGAGACATATCTGTTCTTAATCTTGTCTAGGACCTTCATAGTCATTCCGCCAAGAGCAGTGTGTCATCGGATTGCTTGACAGCTTGTCATTTCTTTTTTTGATTCAAGCAGGTTAAAGTTGTCCATTATTTCACTTTCTTCTCCATCAATGATGAACTTATTGGTTTTGCTATTTGAAGGATCTTTGTCTTCTTTATTTTAAGGTGCAGGCCAATTTTAAAACTATGTTCCTTGATCTTGAGAAGTGAATGTTTTAGATAGTCTTAATTTTCAGCCAGTAATATAGTATCATCAGCATAGCAAAGATTGTTGATGACTCTTCCACCAATCTTCACACCTCGGTTGTCTTCATACAGTCCTGTTTCTCTGATGATATGTTCTGCATATAAATTAAATAGGTAGAAGGAAAGTAGGCAGCCTTGTCGTGCACCTTACCTGATTTTAAACACTATTCTGTTTCTCCTTGTTCTGTTTGATGTAAAGGTTGTGCAAGAGAACTATCAGGTGTTTTGGTATACCCATGCTTCTTAATGTAGTCCAGAGTTTCTCATGGCTTATACAGTCAAAAGCCTTGCTGTAGTCAATAAAACACATATAGATATCCTTTAGGTATTTTTTTGTCTTTTCAAGGATCCATCTCCAATCTGTGATGTTTCTTGTTCCTCGCCCTTTCCTGAACCCTGCTTGCATTTCAGGTCATTCTTGTTCCAAGTATGGTTGTAGTGTCTGCTGAATAATCTTGGGTAGAATCTTGCTGGCATGTGGGATCAGAGCGATTGTGTGATAATTTCCAGTCCGTTGGATCATCTTTCTTTAGTATTGATATAAACAGAGATCTTTTCCTATCAGTTGGCCATGATGTTGTCTTCCATATTTCCTGGCAGAGCCTTGTAAGAGGTGAGGAAGTCTTTCCTCCACTGAATACGTACTCAGTAGGAATGGAAGAGAGATGGATCTTGAATGATTTTCGAAAGACTATGCTCATGAGGAGCTAGCTAAACTAGAAGTAGACAAAATAATGGGGCTGGAGGAGATACTCCAAGGATATTGAAGGGACTTAGGGAAGTTCTGGTGGCTCCACTCCCAGACCTTTTCACTGCTTTCTTAGAATAGGGAGTGGTACTGAAGGATTGGAGAACGGCGGATGTAATCCCTTTCTACAAAAGCGGAAGGAGGAGGTTAGAACTACAAGCAGGGCTTAATTTGTAGATAAGAAAGAAGTGAAACTGTTTATAATGCATAAAATGGGAACTGTTATAAATAATGTTCAGTAGCATGTTCCCATTTTTATGCAGATCTGAAAGATAAAGACGATCTGAAACATTTGCTTCCGAAGATGAAAGAACAGTTTTAAAATGAGTCTGCACCTTAATGTAAAGAAGACAAAGATCCTGACAACTGGCAAAAATCAGTAAGTTCATCGTTGATGGAAAAGAAATTGAAATAGTGGACAACTTTAACCTACTTGGGATCAATAAAGAAATGACAGGCAGTCATGAAGGACCTAGAGAAGATTCTCAAGAGCAGAGATGTCTCTCTCCATACAAAGATTAAACTCATTCACGCCATGGTATTTTCAACATCATATGGATGCGAAAGTTGGACAGTGAAAAAGATAGACAGGAAGAAAATTGATGGCTTTGAATTATGGTGCTGGCGACTCGTACTGTATATACCATGGACTGCCCGAAGAACAGTTAGTACTGTTGTTGTTGTTAAGTGCCGTCGAGTCGGAGTCGACTCATGGCGACCCTCTGGATAGCTATCCTAAATTGTGTTCGGTCTTCAGTCAGGCAGCTCATTGTTGACAGACTGGTACCCGTAGCTGCTGTTATTGTAGCAATCCATCTCATTGCTGGCCTTCCTCTTTTGCGTTGACCTTCTATCTTGCCAAGCATGATGTCTTTCTCTAATGATCTCTCTCTGCATCTTCGCATGATGTGTCCGAAGTATGAAAGTCGAAGTCTTGTCATCTGAGCTTCTAAAGAAAGCTTAGGTTTGATCTCTTCTAGTACCGACTGGTTTGTTCTTCGGGCAGTCCATGGTATACACAGTATTCGCCGCCAGCACCATAATTCAAAGGCATCAATTTTCTTCCTGTCTGTCTTCTTCTGTCTTCTACTAGAGGAGATCAAACCTAAACTTTCTTTAGAAGCTTAGATGACAAGACTTTGACTTTCATCATTTGGACACATCATGCGAAGAGAGAGATCATTTGAGAAAGACATCATGCTTGGCAAGATAGAAGGTCAATGCAAAAGTGAAGACTGGCAATGAGATGGATCAATACAATAACAGCAACTATGGGTGCCACTCTATCAACAATGAGCTGCCTGAAGATTGAACACAGTTTAGAACTATCCAGAGGGTCGCCATGAGTCGACACCGACTCAACGGCACTTAACAACAACAACAACAACAACATGTGCTAACATGATAGACCTAGTTTTACCCAAGGTCAAAGAGCATCAGTGAGGGAAGTGGGCTTTTAATCTTGGCTTCCCTGGTTCTCAGCCCACTGCTCTTCCTCCTAGGCTACTTCTCCACTCCATACCTTTTTGGATCGATATGTGGCATGAGAGCATTGTGATGAAAGAAAAAACAGAAACATGATGGCAGAAAAAAACCACATGGCCTATCTAGTCTGTCCTTCCATATCAACTACAATAGTGTCCTTTTTTCCTTTAGAGATCCTATGTGTTTGCCCCATGCTTTTTCAGATACTGTCCTCGTCTCTACTACCTCCACTGGGAGACTATTCCACACATCTACTACTCTTTCCATAAAGTAATATTTCTGCATATTACTCCTGAGTCTATCCCCTTTCACCCTCTTCCTGTGTCCCCTTATAGCAGAGCTTACCTTCAATCGCAAGAGACTATCCTGTGCATTTATGCCATGGAAGTATTAAATATCTCTATCATATTTCCTTTATCCCGCCTTTCTGCTAAAGTATACATATTAAGATCTTTAAGTCTCTTCTCATATGTTTTAAAAACAAAAACCACTAACCATTTTAATAACCACCCTCTGAACCAACTCCAAGCTGCTTATATCCTTTTGAAGGTGCAGTCTCCAGAATTGCTCACAATACTCCAAATGAGGTCACACCAGACTTATATAAAGGCATTATTATCACCTCCTTTTTTCTGCTGGCCATTCCTCTCCCTATACATTCTAGCATCCTTCTGGCTTTTGCAGTCGCCTTTTCTACCCGTTTAGCTACTTTAAGATTGTCAGACACAATTACGCCCAGGTCCCGCTCTTTTAGTGGACAGAAGTACTTCGCCCCCTACACTGTACCACTCCCTTGGATTTTTGCAGCCCAAATACATGATCCTACATTTTTTAGCAGTAAATCTCAGCTGCCAAATTCTAGACCATTCTTCTAGATAAAGCACAGTTACTTACCTGTAACAGGTGATCTCTGGGAACAGCAGGAATAAGTCTTCACAAATGGGTACGTCGGTACCGACGGAGCCTGCGTGGGAACGCTCCCCAGCGTCCAATCAGAAAGCTTTTGGGAGCATCCCTCAGCGCCTGCATGCTGCCTTCCCGCCTTTCCAACTGTCTCTCCTCAGTTGAGTTTTATAGCTGAGACAAAGAGAGAGAAAGAGGAAAGGAAGATAGATAGAGAGATACAACTCCTAGGGGAGGTGGGTGGGTTGTGAAGACTTATTCCTGCTGTTCCCAGAGATCACCTGTTACAGGTTTACAAGTAACTGTGCTATCTCCAGGAACAAGCAGGAATGAGTCTTCACATATGGGGACTCCCTAGCTTTAGATGCCAGGGAGAGATCCCATAATTGCATGTCCCTGGGACAGGACTGCACTTCCCACCCATGGATCTCTGGCATCCCAAGAGGGATGGTGGGTAGGAGTTGAAAGGAGAGGAGCTGTAGAAAAACAGCTAAGCTAAGGACTACAGATAAGGAGTCCTTGGTATGTATGATAATTATCATGAAAAATATTGAATGAACCATCACAACATGGACCTCACCTACTGGATTGAAGGAAGTAGATAGGCTGATGGAGTCTACTGGAGATCCAGTGGAGGAATTTTCAAGGTGACTTCACGGAATTGAAGGTGAAGGTCCAAGTCTGGAAGTGGCAGGTGACCCAGGTGTCAACTGGTGTAGTATAAAAAAACGGCAGGTCTGTAGTGGAAAGCTTTATGGAAAAAGCTGAAAACTCTTTTGGCTACAGAATGATTAACCTTTAGGAGCAAAAGAGGAAGACTGACCGATTTGGACAAACTAACCCAGTCCTGGAGGGAGAAGGGGTATGGGAAAAAGCCTGCATTCCCAAGGAGGACAGATGTCTGAAAGGCTGAAACCTCAGATCTACTGAAGATCCACTCTGTCTTTCCTAGCTGGTGAGAGATAGAAAAGATATGGAAGCATGGAGCTTCAGGGATAGCTAGACGTAGAGTTAAAGTAGAAGCTGTCAGTACCACAGTAGTGGTTGTGTGCATAATACCCCAGACATACTGAGGGACAGTATGAACAGAGGGGTATAACATATGCACACGCAGCTTACAGACATATGTATCTATAGAGAAGTATATAGAGATATATACATACATGAATTTTATTTTATTTATTTATTTATTTAGACAGTTTTGTATACCACCTTATCCTTCAATCAAAGTGGTCACAACACATTTGGGGATACGTTTAACATGAGGGGATATGAGACACATACGCTAATACTTACAGGGAACATGGGCTATGGAGGGTTAAGTGGCTTGCCCAAGACCACAAGGAGCACCTGTGGGACTAGAAACCCCAGTCCTTCCGGCCCAAGGTTGCTGTCCTCTAGTGGGATTTGAACCCCCAACCTTCCAGCCTGAGGTACCTTGCCCCAACCACTAGGCCACTCCTCCCATGAATATATATGTCTGAAGATAAATGTCTGCAACTAAGCAGATAGAGATATGCCCATAAGAACATTCACATGGAAGATGTGAAGGGGAAAGATTCATCTAATAACAAGAAGGTGGAACCTACTTGAGAAGATATATAGAGAATCTATTCCCCCTGGCTAAGACGGAGCAGGAATGCTATCCAGTGAAAGAACCAGGATGGTTGCGTGAAAAAACAGAGGATAATATCAGTCTGTAAACAGCAAGTCCTGAGTCTTGTAGAACTCTGGCATGGTAAATGGACAGAAAACGCATAGGATGAGATACCAGGTTGACCCACTGGAGGGATACAAGGGGTATCATGCATTATTAGTAGAATATGTGCTGTCCATGAAGGAGTAGGATACCATGAGGACAAGCTGCAAGGAAAAAAGAGCATATTCCCAGTAGGAATTGGAAAACTCTTTGGACGTTCACGTAGAAAAGGCTTATGTCCTGTATTATAACAGGAGATAACAGGGTGAGGAGAACCCTCACAGTCATGGAAAATGACTGAGGAAGCCTTTCCCAACCATATAGGATAGTCATCAGAGACAAAACCCCATGCTCTCTAGCAAGGGCCCATAGTAGAAAACTTCTCTGTAAGATTGCAGAGAGCATTATGCAGGAGAATTGGGAAATAAAACTGGCTGTAGGTCAACTATGCTGCCAAATCCAAAGAATTGGAAATGGCAAGAAAGAAGATAGTTTGATAAGCCTGAAGTGATTAGGATCATCCAAGATAGATGAAAGCACTACCTTGGAATCACTACTAAGGCCAGACAGAAAGTAGTGGAAGACAAACAGGAAACTTGTGGAAAAGTACCAGTAGTCCAAACACTAGAACTCCTGCATGGGCAGTTGCTGAATAAGACAGCAGAGAGAATCTTTCTGTGTAAATAGAGAGAACAGACAAAAGAAGAGGAGAAAATCCTGTCCCTGTCTGATGAGCTGCCCAGAGAAAAGAAGGGAGTTTATTCAAGAGAAAAAACTCCACACTGGAATGAAAGGCTAGAGAAGCCCTGCAGTGGTATGGTACCACTCATTCAGGGGAAACCCTGGATGAGAGGGTAGAGAACAGGAGCTGCAGAGTGACTTACCATGTGGTAAGTCTGTGGAAGGAAAAATTCATGTTGGAACAGGAAACTATCATGGGATAGTTGTTAACTTCTCTTCTTGGTAGGAAGAAGAGGAGAAACCTGTGACTCATAGACATGAATATCCTGACAGCTCAGCAAATCTAGGAGGAAATTGATGTCCTGAGGAAAGGAATCCCTGTGTAGAGTTTTGAAGGAAAAAACAGTGAAAAAACTTCTACTGAGAAGAAGTTAACTGTAGGTTGTAACCCTCAGGAACCTATGGTTGCTGGGTTTGTTCAGCCTGGCTAGAGTTTGGATTCTTCAGACCAGGGCGAGGTTTCCCCTGCTTGGGAACATCTGTATGATGGGCAGGAGAAGAGTGAAACCTTCTTTTCCTAGGGAAAGAAGGTTTGGTAGGGCATTTCCTACCTACTGGGGAAGGAGAAGGCTTAGGATTGCCTTCAGAAACAGGGAAGTCAGTGGAGCACTGAGCAACCTGATGTAAAGACTCCTTATTGAAGAGATTTTCTCCAGTGCAAGGAGTATTACCCAGTCTTTGTTGTGCCCATTTGTTCAAGTCTGAAGCTTGGAGCCAGGCTCTACGTCGCGCCCCTATGGCTATAGCAGAGGTTCTGCTAACAGACTCAAAAGAGTCTAGGGAAGCACGAGAAAAAAACCAAGAGATATTTTGGCTATGACTAAGAAGTGAGGAATAGTCTGCAGCCTTGGGCTCTGATAGAAAAGGAGTCAAAAGAGATAATTTCTTTGTGACCTCCTGAAGGGATAGACTCATATAAAAAATATATGAGAGAATCCTTGTTGCCAGCATAGATGTTTGGAAGGTTTGACGTCCAAAGGCATCCAGTGTTCTAGATGCACGACCTGGCGGGTAAGAAGAATGCTTCTTCTTGCTTTTTACCTTCCTCACTGCTGATTCCACTACAATGGAATGATGGGGAAGTTGAGTCTTTTGAAACCCTGGAGAGGGGGGCACCTGATATAGAAGATCAGTTGCACTAGAAGGTGAGGAAACCCTTAAAGGTGCTTCCCACATTCGTAGAAGAAGATCCTGCAAGGAATGATGTAAAGCAGGGGTCTCAAACTCAAATTGCTTTGAGGGCCAAATGAGGACTTGTAGAGTAACCCGGGGGCCGCACAAGACGCAGGCCTCATTTGCATAAGGGCATCATTTGCATAAGTGCATCATTTGCATAAATATTTGCATAATGTTACCATACACTAACTTTTAGTAAACATGCAGAACATACACCATCACCAAACAAGGAATCACAATTTAGAAACAGGAAGACAATTAAACTGGGAACCCCAAAAGCCAAACTTAGAATGTACAACACTGTAGAAATAAAACTATAAATTGATTTCTTCTTGTATTAAATAAAGTGCAGACGTTAAAGATGCACATTTCCAAGAGCTGACATATTTCAGTTAATAAATTCAAAATAAAGAGATATTTTTCTACCTTTTGTGCATTTTTTTTTCAGTTGTAATTGTTCCAGCCACTTTCTTCTGGTTTCTTCGTGTCTTCTGCTAACGCTCCATTGTCTGCTGTCCATTTGTCCTTTCTTCTTTCCTAGTTTTTTTCCATTCTCTCTACATCTGCTTTAACATACTAATCATTCTCCTTTTGCTCTTTCCTCATTCCTATTTCATCCACTCAAATTTTACCCCTCCATCCTCAATCCCCACTTACTCTCCCAATACCCGGCCAATTGTAGATTTTTCTTCCCTCCCACACAAAATATATTTCCCCTCTCCATTTCACTCTCCCAGCCCCATCCCATTCTAATCGTCCCCCAACATCAACTCCCTTCTAGCTCCTGCCCCACCCAGCATCCGCTCCCTTCTAGTCCCCGCATCATCAGCCCATTTCCAGTCCTAGCTCCCTCCCCTCACAGCCCATTTCCTTTCCAAGCCCCCCTCCCCATCAGCCCATTTCCATTCCAAGCCCCCTTCCACTCAGCCCCTTTCCATTCCAAGACCCTGTCCCCATCAGCTATTTGCAGTTCAAGCTCCCCCTTTTACTCGGCCCATTTCCAGTCGTAGCCCCCCCCCTCATCAGCCCATTTCCTTTCCAAGCCCCCTTCCCCATCAGCCCATTTCCATTCCAAGCCCCCTTCCACTCAGCCCCTTTCCATTCCAAGACCCTGTCCCCATCAGCTATTTGCAGTTCAAGCTCCCCCTTCTACTTGGCCCATTTCCAGTCCTAGCCCCCCCCAGTCCATTACCAGTTCTAGCCCCCCCCCATAGCCCATTACCAGTCCTAAGCCCCCCCAACAGCCCACTTCCAGTCCTAACCCTTCCATCACCCCATCTGCATTCTTAGCCCCCCCATAACCCCATTTTCAGTCTTAGCCCCCCAATCAGACCACCTCCAGTCCTAACCCCCATCTGTCCATTACCAGTCCTATCCCCCCATCACCCCATTTTCAGTCCTAACCCCCCCCATTACTAGTCCTAACCCCCCCTTACTAGTCCTAACCCCCCCCCCTTACTAGTCCTAACCCCCCCTCCCCCCCATCAGCCCAAGTAAAAATAGTTAAAGCCCCTGATAGAGGATGCTGATCCTGGATAGAAAGTCATGAGATCGGGGAGGAGGGGCACTTTTCCCAGTCGCTGCTGCCGGAGGTGGGGGGGGGTGGGGGTGGCTGCTGACATCCATTCCGGAGGGGGAAGAAGGTAAGAGCCTCTCCCAGCAGATGCCCCTAAGGAGCCCCCCCCCCCCGCCGCGCCCCCGGGACTCACCTGCGTCCGCGCTCACACCCGCCTGCCCGCAGCCTCAGGCCACATAGCAACGGGGATCGGGGCCGCCGCTTGCCCGAAAGAGGCAGGGGCCGAGCTGCGAGCGACGAGGAAGAGCGGCACATCCTGCCCGGCCGTGCACGGCGTGGAAAGCCATTGGCCGCGGTGCAGGGCACTTCCTGCCCCTGCCTAGGGGCGGATCGGGGGCCCGGAGCCAGCCCCCTAACGGGCGCCGCTAGCCTGGAACGAGGCTCGTGCCGGAGCCACCCATGCACGGTTCTGCTGCTAATCAGCGAGTGCAGGGCTCGAAGAGCTGATGCTGGAGCCGCAGATGTAAGGGACAGTCCCTGCTTTACAAACATGAACGGCAGCAGCAGCAGAAGCCGGGGGTTTTTTTGTTTCGTCTGCATCGCAGGCCGCACAAAGGTCTCTCGCGGGCCGCGTGTTTGAGACCCCTGATGTAAAGGAAGCATTATATTTTCTTTTTCTCCAGAACAAAGAGAGCCTTGAGCAGGATCATAGCCAGGGGTAGGAATAGCAAGGGATGTTGCTATGTCTAGGAGAAAATTCTGAAAAGAAGGAACTCCAACAGAAACCATCCCTGGACAGGCTAGATCTGAAGAACTAGCCTGGGCACTGGAGTAGACACTTGAGAATGTAGGAATAGAAGATCTCGCCCGGTGCAGAAAAAGATCCTTAAAGGATGGATGCTGGTACTGGAGGTCATGACGTGAGACAGTCAGTACTGCATCGTCCATGCCAGGTATCGACTCCAAACTAGGTATAGAAAGGAGCGACTCTGGTGAAAGAAGCATGGAAGGAGCTGACCACGATGCCACTGCAGGTATCAGCACCGATACCGATACCGGCAGCTGTGCCGGAATCGAAGACGATACCGACATCGAAGCAGTCATCGGAGGCTGCTCAAGTGGTACCGAGGAAACTGGAGGCCTCTGGTAATTACCCTCGGTACCGAGCATCCGGAATCGGTAAGCATCGGATCCGAGACGTGTCGGTACCCAGTCTTCCAGACTGGAAATCAATTCCAGACTCGGCATCGAAGGAAGCGAGTCTATCGATGCATGTCTGGAAGGTACCGATGTTGGTGGTAGTATCGGCGGGGATACCGATACTGGAAAGTCAATCTGGGATGTATCGATCGGTCCCGAAGGTACCGAGAAAACCAGATGACGAACCCTGGTGAAGAGTGGATCACTCAGCACCAGTGCCGATGCCGGGGTATCGGTACCGCTCGAAGCCACCACCGAGCACGGCTCAGGTATGTTCTGTGAGGGGTGAGCCTCAGGAACAACCTGAAACCCCTGAAAGGCTTTGGAGACCGAAGACTCCTGCTGGGGTTTTGAAGCCAATGGATCCTTGAGGGCAAGGCCGGAGCCGTCATCATGCTGTGCATGAGACCTACCACTCAAGGATTGGCTAGTCTGAACAGACTGTTTGTGGGTTACCTGATCCTGTAGAGAAGGAGAAATGGTCGGTGCCCTGCCATTGGAAGGGAACTCGGTATCGAGGCAAACTCGAAAAGGGAAATCTCTTCTCATAATATGGTAGCCTAATGGCTCCGGATGGTCAGGACCCAAACAGTTTAGACACCAGGACTTGGAGTCTAAAAACAATACTGCACTGCCACAGTTAATGCACTTCTTAGGAAAAGAAGGAGGCGGCTCCATAATGGAGAGGCCTGAAGGCCTAAGTTTAAAGTGAAACTGAGGGAAAAAAATTCCCTGGATAAAATAAAAAGAAAAGAAAAAAAAAACACCGGCAATACCGGTGGAGTCGGGGAGACAGCCGCGACCACAGGAAAATAAGAAATAAAGAATTTAAAGAAAAAATTTTCTGCGGTGACAGGAAGACGTCCTGTCGGCTCCGCGGAAAAACGAAAACTGAGGAGAGACAGTTGGAAAGGCGGGAAGGCAGCACGCAGGCGCTGAGGGATGCTCCCAAAAGCTTTCTGATTGGACACTGGGGAGCGTTCCCGCGCAGGCTCCGTCGGTACCGACGTACCCATATGTGAAGACTCATTCCTGCTTGTTCCTGGAGATGCTAAATGCCTCTTCATGTTATCTACTTCTTCCTGGATGTCTACTCTATTGCAGATTTTGGTATCATCCGCAAACACGCAAATGGTACCCAACAGCCCTTCTACAATATCGCTAACAAAGATGTGAAAAAGAATCAGACCAAGGACAGATTCCTGGTAACCTCCTTCTCCTCAAAGCGAGCTCCATTTCCCTGTACCCTTTGTCACCTCCCACTCAACCAATTTCTAACCCAATCAGTAACTTTAGGGTCCATCCCTAGGGTGCTCAGTTTGTTTATAAGTCGCCTGTGCGGAACGGTGTCAAAGGCTTTACTGAAATCTAAGTACACCACATCTAGGGCTCTCCCTCGGACCAACTCCTTGGTCACCCAGTCAAAGAAATGAATCAGATTTGTCTGACAAGACCTGCCTCTGGTGAATCCATGCTGCCTCGGATCCTGCAATCCATTGGGGTGGTAACAGAAGGATTAGTTTTGCTGTAGCTGCCCACCACCACTGCTACATCTTCAGCTCAAACCTTGGTCTACTGTACAATTTACAGTGAGCAACTAATTCAATGGCAAGGGCAGAAATGTACGATTCATATCAGAGCTGAGAAGGGTCTGCAGAAAAGGGCCCCATGAAGCACACATAAATGCTGTTTACAGTTCTAACTTCCCTTCAGGCTGAAGAGGTAAAGCTCCACATCTCCCAAGCAGCAGCAATGATGTAGACAAGCAAGAGAAGTTACCACCATAGGGTGTAGATTCCTCAAACTATACATCGGTGGGAATTCTGCACACAAATTTAGAAAATCCCGCATGCAGCATTTTAAAATTCTGCAAATTTTCTGCATGCTTTACTAGTACATTTTGGTCAGAATTAACCATCAAACAGCCTAATTCCTCCTACCTTTTTCCTCCTTAGCCCTTTCTTCAACCCCCAAAGCCTTCCTTGTCATCCCTGTTCTTTCTCCCTCTAACGTCTAGCAAGGTCCCTACTGCTGTCTGTCCTTAAGGTCTACTCTCATGCACAAAACACCACCCTACCTCCTCTATCCCCTGCCCATGCACTAAACCTTGGCTCACCCTTAATTCTCTTCCTTTCTTCCCAAGTGCATAGCTCCACCTTTCTTTCTCCCCCCCCTCCCCCTCCGGCATACACTCATCTCCAGCCCCAGTCACTCTTTACTCCCCCCACCGACTCAGCAGCAACCCATCTCTAACAGCTGCAGGAGCATTTCCCTTTGCTCCCATAGCTGTGCTAGATTTTGATGCCAGCACCATACTTTCAGAAGGTAAATAGAAGTGCTTCCTGTCAGAAACAGGAAGCACTTATTTACCTTTTGAAAATGTTGCATATTGGCATTGGAATCTAGTGCAGCCATGAGAGCAAACGGAAATGCTCCCACAGCTATGAAAAGGCAAACAGTGAAGCGGCTTTGGTGCCCTTAAAGCTTGTGTGCCTGAGCCTGCCTCACTAGCTAATGCCATTGCCTGTGCAGAATTTTCCCAGGAGTTAAACTAGCAGCTTTCCTGTAACTTGGATTGGTTGTAGCCCCTTAAGGTCTTATTCCTAGGTCTCCTTCCATTTCAGTCCTAATATGATTTTGTTCTTTGATTATAAGTCTTATCTTTTACTGTGACCACACACATACATGCCCCTTTCTAATCTAAATACATTTCTCTGTAATTTGTGCATTATTCATGATGTTTCAATCTGACAACTGCATGGAACCATTCTGATGAAGATTTGCTATTCAATTATCTGTGCAATATTCATTCTTTGTAGGCACGTTTCACTTAAATAGGCTGGCCTCAGAGTTGGTTCAAGGTGTTGGCACCCTAGGCAGACCTTAAGCCTTGCTCCCTCCTTGGCTGCCAAAATCTTGTTTAGCTTTCAGTGCCCTACATTTTGCTGCCTTCCAGAGGTTGCTGCCCTAGGTGACTGCCTAGTGATTGGCCTGGCACTACACTTAAGTGTAGCACCTATTGTCAAGGGTCAAACCAGCTGAAGTTTTGTCTGTGCATATGCACGTTTGGTATAAGACAGTGTGATATGTGCATGGAATTTTCTTATGATAATCAATACAGCAGCACCTTCCCCGATTTAAAAGGTACTTAAGAAGACTAAACACTAGGGGCCCGATATTCAGTTCGGCAGGCTATGTGCCACTAGGGTACATAACCGCTCCTGCTGACCCTTAACCCCGGATTTTCAATGCCGGGGTCATATACGGCCACAGCATTGAATATCCGGGGATTGCTGCAGATGCCAGAAGCCGTAGTAGCTAAATGGACAACAGCGATATTGCCTTTCTTTTAGGCACAGGTTACTAACCAGGCAGCATGCAATATCATTGCTGCCCGGTTATTGACGGTCTCTGCCTCCGTTCCTCTCTGACACGCCCCGATGCTCAGCAGACAGCATCGGGGCACATAATGGCCATAACTGGCGATATTCAACGGCACTAACCATGTTAGTGCTGTTGAATATCCCTTTCAGCAGCAGTTACACAGTTTACAGGGCTATAAACTGTGTAACTGTCCTTCAAACATCGGGCCCCATATTCAGCTGCTGCTGAAGTGGATAGCCATTGCCACTGAACATTAGACCTAGATGCCGGGGTAATATCCAGGTCCTGGCATCAAATAACCAGGTTGCCCGGATAGTAATGAAGCTAACCGGGGAGCAGAGATATTCAGGCACTGCCCGGTTAGCCATTGCTGTGCCTGGCTTTGGGAAACCAGGCAGCGGTTCAATATTGCGACTGCCTGGTTATCACCAAGTGCCACGCCCAGAATGCCCCGATGATAACCAGCTAGCAACGGTATCCAAGGACATTCAGTGGCACTAACCTGCTGTGTTAATCCCTTTGAATATTCAGCCCTATAATTCTAAAATTTCTCCTCTGAATAGATATACAAAATATTGCAGTGAGAAAGAATCTGAATGACTGCTTCAATTGGTTAACTTCCAGAGGAACGGCTCACACCTCTAAATTAAAAAAAGATAAGCTTGCGAAATAAAACATTCATGGAGACAGATGCTTTGTTTCTTTGATGAGGCCTATAGCTGTTGAAAGAGACCTCAGATGGTTACTCACTGCCAAAGGGCAATTTCTCCAAATGGGTTAGTTTTGCACATACCATGACCATCATGAACCTTATTCCTAAGCCATGGAATGTGGAGGATGTTCTAACTCTCAAATTTACTGCTAACGCTCGCCCTAGTACTTGCATCAAGCCAAAGAGCACCTCCTTCTAGAGTTTGTAAGAAGTTAAGATGTATGGGTAATTTGTCAAGATGTGCTTGGAAATCGCTCTTAATCAAGCCTTAGGCAACCAGCACGATGGAAACAAGCTTAGTATCTTTCTGCCACATTTTCTTGGTCTCTGGCTGCACTGACTTGGGGTGCTGTTGATGCCACAATATAAAAGACTATTCAGCTGGCGTGGGCCCAAATTGGTCCCATTTACTCAAGGTTTCAGTATCAGTTTGCAATCAGAGGGAGTATGATTAATAGGTCTCATACTTCAATATGGCAAAGTGAACCTCTAATACAACTCTGGTAAAGGACTCTAGCAGAGCTACTATTGCCTCCACATAATGCTAGGATAGTATCGGGGTTAGTTCAGCTCAGTTCAGTGTTAGACTAATTTCATCGGTTCCTACAATAACTAGTTCCCTTTCCTTTTTCATGGAGCTCCCTTCAGTTTCAAAAGCTTGGATTTGATGGCAAAGCTCTTCTGTATTCACTTTCTTGGAAGAGGATGGGGTAATGAATTTCCAGGCATGAGTGGACCAGTGATGGGGATCTCATAATCCTCACTGGGCAGCTAGGGCCAATAGCGGAGTGACTTCCAACTGATACTTGACACAGAACAACACAGCTAACTCCTGAAGTTTAGATGAACTATCCACAATATCCTGAAGACTCCAACCAAGCCCTTAGGCAGAATCAACCATTCAGAGGTCTGGCACAGAGTTCTAGAGTTATTATACCTGTACAAAGGGGTTATATATACTGTTATTAAACTGCATTATCTGTAACAGCCCGATATCACCTCTGATATCTTGCATGTCATATTGAGCACCAACAACATGTTCTTGGGCAAAAAAGTCTTGTCAGTTTGCTTGTCAAATTTTAAAATAGAGCATATTCAGTCTACTGCAGTTGCCTATTTCCTGCATCTCCTAAATGGGAAATCAGCCAAGTAAAAACTTTGGGTGACAAACACCAGTACTGTAGTTAATTAAAAAGGAAAAATAAGCTAGTAGACAAATGTATTGTTTGTACAATAAAAAGATATAGTTTTCCTTTTTGTTTCTCTTTTTATTTAAATTACCATTAACACCACTATCATTCTACTTTAAACACCATTACCAAATTTATAATAAGGGGGGGGGGGCACCAGAGAGCTAGCAAACAGGGTTTTCACACCTGAATTTTTGACCACAATGTAAATCAGGCCCTAAATGCATTTTGTTAGATTTTCCTTTCAGCTACCAAGAGCAAGCATTTTTTTGTTTTATTTGTCAGTGCTATTGCTTTGAAAAGGAAGGACAGAAACACCCATATAAGGTGAATGTTTGAGAAGCCGCTGGGGAGGTAGAGGCTCTGAGCTCTCCCCCTCAAAGGGGCAAACATGCCTGTAAAGCAGGGTAAATGATCCCAGTTGATTGTTTAGCCCTAACCCTCCTTATTGAGAACAGCTGCAGGAACAAGACCAAGCTCGTATCACCATGGGCAGGGCAGGGCTGAGCTTGTTTGTGCTTTCCACAGCTTGGGGCCTCATGGTAAATTCAGGCTGAAAGTTCTTACCAAAAAGTACAATATTTAATGTATTTAACAGGTTGTTTTTTTTTTAATACGGCTTTATCATTTCGATAGACAGTAGTCGTTTATACTGCTCCGTACATAAAAGATTATTGGGGAGATGAGGGAGTTTCTAGAATTTAAGAACAGATTATACAAGATCCTCTTTAGTGGAAGTCATATAGGTGATCGCGTTTTGGCTAAAGTCATGGTGTAGGACTTAACCTAAATTATAAAGAACAGAAGACGATACTTTTCTCAGGGCTAAGACTGAGAACCTACATATGCAACTTGAGATGAAGGAGGAGTTTAACACCCTGTCACACGATCCTACAGGGCACAGGATGAGGTTAGGGACCACTGCACAATTTAATTAAATTTCCTGCAAAAAAAAAATCATTGTTAGGTGTAGTCGATCCTTCTGGAGGCCCAAGGACGGCGACCTTTTGCTCTCCTCGTCAGCCTGCTCCTTTTCTGATGTTAGAGGGTAGTTTATCTATCAGTGGAAGCTTTCACAGAATATCTTTCATAGACAATAAACTAAATAGTGAATCCAAGCACTTAAGTCTGCAACAATGCTATTCCGAAACGTTCCTGGCCATGCAGTCCTGGCTTTCCAATTTTGTTCTCTCTTTATTTCCCAGAGCCTTTTTTTTTTGTCCTAGTTGATGTGTTAACAAGTCACTAGACATTATGCTCGAGTACATATTTGGCTGGGGTGACTGCACCAGCCGTTCCTCATTAAACACGACCTAATGACCATCTTAAAATATGGATCGATTCGGTGAGTTTTCGCTTCTCAAAGGACAAGGGGGGGGGGAGGGGGGTGTCTGATCTGCCATAATATTAAGTGAACTAAAGATACACATCCTGCCTTCCCAAGCCCCGCAATTCTACTGCAGCAAAACCTCCCACGGACCTAACTATTTCCTGCCCTTCGCCCCAGTGGCAAAGTTTATCGGCGCACCAGAGCAAATGCAAAGGGAAGACTTACTGTAGGAGCTGGAAGACGTGTATCTCCTGGGAAGTAAACCCTGCGGGTACTCCTTCTTCCTCCAAAGACGACTCAGTCAGGGCTGAGCTGTGCTGCTGGCAATTGCATGCTTTGATCCCATGGCTCCGTGCTGGAACAAGCTTCTTTGATCTCGCCTTTTGTCTGTGCCGTGCCAAATTCTGGTAATATCCTGGAATGCTCCGCTCCCCCTCCCTCCCTAGAAGCTGCGGGCTCTGTTCTCCCTTTGTTTCACTGTCCCGCTCGCACTCATTACCGAGCCTAGAGTGAGTCTCCTAGTCTCTCATCTCTTCTGTAGAGCTGGAGGGAGGGAGGGAGAGAAACAAACTGGGGTGGAACTTCTCTTTCTTTTTTTTTTTTATTATCTGGTCACCGGGTTTCTAAGAAACAGGGACGTAGACTTACCAGGGAGAAAATAGTTGAAAGAATTTCTGAGCCTCTGCTGATAAGCTAGCGACTCTGAGGCACGGCTAATGGGATTTGGTGTATTTTATTCAAATTGCTGCACCAACACTCAAGCTGACTGGAGATCTAAAAGTTTTTTTTTTTTGTCAAGGCTTTGTATTTATTTGTTATCAAGTTACAGGGAGATAAAGTAGCTCACCCCGAGGTCACACAATCAGTGAAAGAACTGGGGATTACATGTGAAGCAGGGGAGATAATGGAGCTTACCTGGAGGTCACACAGTCCGTGACACAATCAGAGACTAGTACTGAGTGAGGCACAGGCAGATAAAGGTGAGCCGCAGCCGGTTGGCTGGATTAGAACTGAGGTCCAGGGAGACAGGCAAGGTCATGCTAAAAGAACCCGAATCCCAGTCATCTGTATTTGTCATTTGTTTTGTTTACCGGCAAGTCCATCAACTTGATTTCATGTCAATAAAATCATCTGTAGTAATGGAACCTATCTCCAGTGCAGTGCTTTCAGGCTTTGTGAGACTCAACTACTCCAGAATTGGGAAAAATGGCTTCAAGCATAAGGGATGAATTGCAGCATTGTAAATCCAACAGGGCACCATATCACGACAGTAAAATATGTCCATAAAATAGTTTGTCAGTAAAAATCTGACATATTTTTAGTAAAAAAAACAAACCCAACCACCCTATTTTAATGAGTTAACAACCATTATTCTGAGTAGTAAATGCTAATAACACCTTTACCTGTCCAACAGGTAATACAGGCTCCATAAAGGAAGTGGAGGAGCACTGAACATAATAAGACAGGTGTGGGCCACAACCCAGCCCTTATCTGCTACTAACTCACTGCCTCCGCCTCATGGACTTAACCCCTTCTATACTGAGACATCTTCCATAGCTCAACAGTTTCCTAGCAACAGCGGGATTTATGGGGGATGTCTCTTAATTTGGGACTGGACTATGATTTAACTTTAAAGAGTAGAGAGCAGCAGATCTAGTTCAGCACTACACTCTGGGAACCTGCTTAGCAAAGAAGCTGCAGGGAGGGAGAAAGAACAAATCGGTTCTAAAGGGAATGCAGAAAATCTAAACTAGAACACAAGTACCTAAGTTTCCCCAGTAGACACAGCTTCCACAAGTAGTGGAGTTCCTGGGTCCTCTTTAATACTGGTTTATGGACCTTTCCTCCAGGAACTTGTCCAAACCTTTATTAAACCCGGCTACACTAACAGTTTTTACTGCATCCTCCGGTAACAAATTCCAGAGTTTGATTACAAGTTGAGTGAAAAAAACCCCTCTTATTAATCTTAAATAGGTTACCCTCTAGCTTCACTGCATGCCCCCTAGTCTTTCTATATTTTGATGGCATAAACAATCAATCTATATTTACCTGTTCCACTCCTTTCATTAATTTATAGACCTCTATCATATCTCCCCTCAGCCATCCAGGTTGAAGAGCCCTAAGCTTTTTAGTCGCTCCTCATAGGAGTATCCTTCCATCCCCTTTACCATTTTGATGGCTCTTCTCTGGATCTTTTCTAATAATGCTATATCCTTTCTAAGACATGGAGACCAGAATTGCACACGATATTCAAGGTGTGGTCTCACCATGGAACGATACAGAGGCATTACAATATCCTTTGTTTTATTTTCCATTCCTTTCCTTATGATACCTAGCATTCTATTTGCTCTCTTGGCCGCCACTGCACACTGGGCGGAGGGTTTTAATATGTTATCCACGATAACGCTTAAATCTTTTTCCTGGGTGATGGTTCCTAATGTGGAACCTTGCATCGTGTAATCATAGTTTGGGTGGTTCTTTCCTAGATGCTGAATTCAAAAAAAGCATGGGACAAACACAGAAGATCTCTAAAGGACAAAAGGGGACTCTTGTAGTGGGTGATATGGAAGGACAGACTAGATAGTATGTTTCTAACTTTGCACTTGTCCACATTAAATTTCATCTGCCATTTGGATGCCCAATCTTCCAATTTATCAAGATCCTCTTGCAATTTTCCACAATCCTCATGTGTTTTAACAACTTTGTATAGTTTTGTGTCATCTGCAAATTTGATAACCTCACTCATTCCCATTTCCATGTCATTTATGAATATGTTAAAAAGCAGTGGACCCAGCACAGATCCCTGGGGTACTCCACTATTCACCTTTCTCCATTGGGAAAATTGGCCATTTAGCCCTACACTCTGCTTATCTTTTAACCAGTTCCTGATCAATAGTAAGCTGCCTCCCATGACTTTTAATTTTGCCAAAAGTCTCTCATGATGGACCTTATCAAAGGCTTTCTGAAAGTCCAGATACACTATATCAACTGACTCACCTTTGTCTACCTGTTTATTCACACCTTCAAAAAAACATAACAGATTAGTAAAACAAGACCTTCCTTGGCTAAAACCATGTTGGCTGTCTCCCATTAAGCCATGACTATCTACATGTTCAGTAATTTTGTTCTTTATGATGGTACTGATGTCAGCCTCACCGGTCTGTAGTTTCCCAGATCACCCCTGGAACCCTTTTTAAAAATTGGCGTTACATTGGCCATCCTCCAATCTTCAGGTATTACAGATGATTTTAATGATAGTTCACAGATTACTAATAGTAGGTCTGCAATCTCATATTTCAGTTCTTTCAACACCTTGGATGTATACCATCCAGTCCAGGTGATTTGCTACTCTTCAGTTTATCAAATAGTTGTAATACATCTTCTTTTAATTCTTTCTGCAGCATCACCTTTAAATACCATTTCGGTCATGGGTAACATCCTTACATCTTCCTCAGTAAAGACCGAAGCAAAGAATTCATTCAGTCTCTCTGCTATGGCCTTGTCCCCTCTTAGTGCCCCTTTTACCCCTCTATCATCTAATGGTCCAACTGACTCACAGGTTTTCACTATGAATGTACTTGAAAAAGTCTTTATTATGCATTTTTGCTCCCACAGCAAACTTCTTCTCAAATTCTCTTTGCCTGCCTTATCAGTGCCTTGCATCTAACTTGCCAGTGCTTATGTTGTTTCCAGTTTTCGTCATTTGGCTCCTTTTTCCATTTCCTGAAAGATGCTTTTTTTGGCAACAGCAGCCTCTCTGACCTCACCTTTAAACCATGCTGGCAGTTTTTTGGACTTCCACTTTTCTTAAAGCATGGAATACAGCTGGTCTGGACTTCCAAGATAGTATTTTTAAACAACACCCAAGCTTCATGTAAATCTTTAAACTTTACAACTGCTCCTTTTAGTTTTTTCTTAACTATTTTCCTCATTTTATCATAGTCTCCCTTTTGAAAGTTAAAAGGTAGTACTGTGGATTTCCTTACCCTCCCTTCTCCATTTATTAAATCAAACATGATCATGCTATGATCACTATTGCCAAGTGGCTCCAACATCCTTATCTCTTGCACCAGTCCACTAAGGACTAGGTCCAAAATGTTTTCCCCTCTGGCCTGTTCATGAACCAGCTGCTCTAAAAAGCAGTAATTTATTTCATCTAGAAACTTTATCTCCCTAACATGTCCTGCCATGACACTGACCCAGTCGATACCGGGGTAAGTGAAATCACCCGTTATTATTACCGTGCTGTAACGTTTGTTAGCTTCCTTGATTTCTTTGAGCATTTCATCATCCATTTGTTCATTCTGGCCAGGCAGTCAATAGTACACCCCCACTGCCATCGCTTTCCCCTTCCCCTTTTTACATGGAATTTCAATTCAGAGATTCTACAGTAAACTTTGCTTCCTGCAAAACTTTAATTCTTTGTGACTCAATACCCTATCTAACATAGAGCGCAACCCCTCCACCAATTTGATCTGCTCTGTCATTACGATATAGCTTGTACGCAGGTATCACAGTGTCCCACTGGCTGTCCTCCTTCCACCATGTCTCTGAGATACCAATCATATCTAACCTCTCATTTAATGCTATATATTCTAACTCTCCCATCTTCTTTTTTAGACTTCTAGCATTTGCATATAAGCATTTTAGAGGCTGTATTTTATTCATATTAATCTGGTTATCAGTAGGCAGGGGTAATTTGGAATCTTTAAGCTCTATCTGCTCTGTACTCAAGGGCATTTGGGCTACGTTTGTCTTTATTGGAACCTCTCTGCTGATATGCCCTAACTTCAGTCTTTTGCTAGTATCTTTCAAGGGTACATTGTTCTGAACCATGCACTCTTGGGTGACTGTTGGCTTTCCCCTATTATCTAGTTTAAAAGCTGCTCTATCTCCTTTTTAAAGGTTAATGCCAGGAGCCTGGTTCCATTCCAGTTAAGGTTGAACCCATCCGTCGGGAAGAGCCCCTCCTTTCCCCAGAATGTTCCCCAGTTCCTAACAAATCCAAACCCCTCATCCTTGCACCATCATCTCATCCATGCATTGAGACTCCGGAGCTCTGCCTGCCTTTTGGATCTTGCGCGTGGAATGCAAAGCATTTCAGATAATGCTACCCTGGAAGTTCTGGATTTCAACTTTCTACCTAAAAGCCTAAATTTAGCCTCCAAAACCTTCTTACCACACTTTCCTATGTCATTGGTACTGATATGTACCAAGACAGAGGACTCCTCCCCAGAACTATCTAAGACGTTGTCTAGGTGGCACGTGAGGTCCGCTACCTTTGCACCGGGCAGGCATGTTGCCAGGCGATCCTCACGTCCACCACTCACCCAGCTAGTTACATACCTAATGATTGAATCACCAACTATAACGGCTGTCCTATATCTTCCCTCATGTGCAAATGGCCCTGGAGAAATCTCATCGGTGCGCAGGGCCGGATTTACCTATACGCCATGTACGCCATGGCGTAGGGCCCACAGCCGGCAGGGGCCCACAAAAAAAGAAGAAGTTCATTTTTTGTTAATACAATTTAAAAAAAAACCTGGTGGCTGCCGCCGCGGGGCCCCCTCTGCTGCCGCGGCAGCACGGACTGACCCGCGGGGGCCCCGTCTACAAGCTGAAGCCGTCGGGTCGGGTCGTCCCTCCCTCCCTCCCTCCGTGCAGGCTGCAGGCTGTGAGAGACGCGAGAGTGTCTCCTCGCGTCTCTGTTAAGCCCGCAGGGGCTGATGGGAAATTTCCCATCAGCCCCTGCGGGCTTAACAGAGACGCGAGGAGACACTCTCGCGTCTCTCACAGCCTGCAGCCTGCACGGAGGGAGGGAGGACCGACCCGACCCGACCGCTTCAGCTTGTAGACGGGGCCCCCGCGGGTCAGTCCGTGCTGCCGCGGCAGCAGAGGGGGCCCCGCGGCGGCAGCCACCTGTTTTTTTTTAAAAATTAAATTTTCCTTTCGGCTGGGGGGGGGGTAGGACTGGTAATGGGCTATTGGGGGGGTAGGACTGGTAATGGGCTATTGGGGGGGCTGGGGCTGGAAAAGGACAGCGCGGGGTAGGGCTGGTAATGGGCTATTGGGGGGGGTTAAGGCTAGAGGTGGGCTGATGGGGTTAGGACTGGTAATGGACTGTGGGCTGTTGGGGGGGCTTAGAACTGGCAATGGGCTTTGGGGGGGGGTTAAGACTGGTAATGGGCTGTGGGCTGATGGGGGCTGTCTGGTAATGGGCTATGGGGGGGCTAGGACTGGAAATGGGCTGGGGGGTTAAGACTGGAGGTGGGCTGATGGGGTTAGGACTGGTAATGGGCTGTTGGGGGGGTTAGAACTGGTAATGGGCTGTGGGGGTTGTCTGGTAATGGGCTATGGGGGGCTAGGACTGGAAATGGGCTGGGGGGTTAAAACTGGAGGTGGGATGATGGGGTTAGGACTGGTAATGGGCTGTGGGCTGATTGGGGGGGGGTAGGACTGGCAATGGGCTATGGGGGGCTGACTGGAAATGGGTTGATGGGGTTAGGACTGGAAGTGGGCTGATGGGGGTTAGGACTGGTAATGGGTTATAGGGGGGCTTAAACTGAAAATGGGGTGATGGGGGTTAAGGACTGTAAGTGGGTTGATGGGGGGCTAGGACTGGTATTGGGTTGGGGGGTTGCTAGGACTGGAAATGGGCTGATGGATGGCTAGGACTGGAAATGGGCTGATGCAGGGACTAGAAGGGAATGGATGCTGGGTGAGGCTGGAACTAGAAGGGAGCTGATGTTGGGGGAGGATTAGAATGGGATGGGGCTGGAAGAGTAAAATGGAGAAGGGAAAAATATTTTGTGTGGGAGGGATAAATAATCTACAATTGGCCGGGTATTGGGAGAGTAAGTGGGGATTGAGGATGGAGGGGTAAAATTTGAGTGGATGAAATAGGAATGAGGAAAGAGCAAAAGGAGAAAGATTAGTATGTTAAAGCAGATGTAGAGAGAGAATGGAAAAAAATCTAGAAGAGAGAAGAAAGGACAAATGGACAGCGGACGATGGAGAGTTAGCAGAAGACACGAAGAAACCAGAAGAAAGTGGCTGGAGCAATTGCAGCTGAAAAAAATGCACAAAAGGTAGAAAAATATCTCTTTATTTTGAATTTATTAATTGGAATATGTCAGCTCTGGTAAATGTGCATCATTAACGTCTGCGCTTTGTTTAGTACAAGAGCAAATTAATGTATAGTTTTATTTCTACAGTGTTGTACATTCCAAGTTTGGCTTTTGGGATTCCCAGTTTAATTATTGTCTTCCTGTTTCTAAATTGTGATTCCTTGTTTGGTGATGGTCTATGTTCTGCATGTGTAACTGAGCTGAGGTGTTCTGTTTATATAATTCCTATTTGACATTGCCACTTGTTCTCTTTCCCCAGTAGGTCATGTATTGTTGTTCTCTGAAATGTATTGGTTTAATATTTGCAGTGTTGCCTTTTGATTGGTAGAGTATGGTGCTTTGTGAATCCTGGTAGTGCTGTTAGGATATGGCGGGTTTACTATGGGTTCTAAATGGGCAGTGTTTGTAGTAGTTCCTAATGTGTCTGGCAGTTGGCACTGGATTATAGTAATGTAGAAATCTTTTAGTCTTTCTTTATCCATACACTCATTAAGAGGCACGTTTACTAAAAGTTAGTATATGGTAACATTATGCAAATATTTATGCAAATGGGGCCCCTTATGCAAATGAGGCCCCGCACCCCCCTTGGGCCGCCCCTGCTGGGGGCCCACAATTTTTGTTGGCGTAGGGCCTCACTCAAGGTAAATCCGGCCCTGTCGGTGCGAGAGGGTTTTACATCAGCTGGAGGACAGGTCCTAGCTACAGGATCACTTCCTGCTGCACCAGGGTGATGCTCTCCTGTCATGTGACCTCTCTCCTCCATGGCAACAGGGATGCTGCCAGACTGGAGGTGGGACTTCAGTACTGTATCCCTGTAGATCTCGTCTTTGTACCTGTCATCCTTATGTCCTCCAAGTCTGCTACTCTAGCCTCCACAGATCAGATTCATTCCC
Source organism: Ichthyophis bannanicus (assembly GCA_033557465.1). Taxonomy (NCBI): domain Eukaryota; kingdom Metazoa; phylum Chordata; class Amphibia; order Gymnophiona; family Ichthyophiidae; genus Ichthyophis; species Ichthyophis bannanicus. The sequence goes on along the minus strand of CM066051.1, from coordinate 56,842,215 downwards.
TGAGAGCAAAGAGCTCCTTGCACCTAGTGCACACGTAAGACCCCTCACCAGCTGGGAGAAAATCATACATGTGACACTCAATGTAAAAGATTGGAAAACCCCCATCTCGCTGCTGGACTGCTATCTGCATCTTAGTTTTAAGGTTGTGTTTAGGTATTTAAGTTCTTTATTTACTAAGGGTTGCTGGGGATACTTATGCTAATAAAACTATACCTAATATGTTTAATGTACTTTGTTCACCTGAAGCTTAATTAATCTCAGGTCCTTAATATATGCCTGGTGAGGATAAACAGCTGCACCTGAAAGTGAATATGGCACCTTCTTTCCTTTAAGAGGTTTAAGTACCTATAATTCTACAATTATCTGAGGGGTGGGTGGGTGTCAGGGAGGGAGGGAAAGAAGACTTAAAAGCTGGCTACAATACAGTACCTTGTCCTGTGCTTCTAAGGTAATCTGTGACCAATTTCCTGGGTGATTCACACAGCCCTTGCTTGGATAGTGGGAGTCATGGGTTCTAAATTTAACCGGAAAGCTCTCTGCTGTTTTAAATTTAAACTGAAAGCTCTTTGCTACAACTAGGCCCTGACTATTACATTTAAACTAGAAGCTCTCTGCTAGTTTTAAACTTAAACTGAAAGTTACCTGTTGAGTTTTTAATTTAACTAAAAGTTCTTTGCTGATACTAGGCCCTGACTGATTTAACAAATACACTGGATTCACAGATCAATCAGCTTTAATCTAAATAATTCCTTTTTTACCTAGAACATTTTCCAGAAGTAAATACTTACAATTGCAGATCTCTCTCCAGAGGTAGCAGTCCCTTTTTGTAGTCCCTTCAGATTTCTTTTGCATGTTACTAAATGGACTGTTTCATTATTGTATTTTAGAGGTGTGCATGCCCCCCAAAAAGTTCAATTCATATTCATTTAAAAACATTTTTCCTGATTTTTTGGGGCATTTTTCTGTGTTCATTTCACCTATTCTTTGTATGCCCACTGGATGCATGCTATACATTTTTTAAGCATACAAATCAATTGTGCGCCAGCTAATTTGTAAATATACACCTGGATAAATGATTTGCTGCACTTTGTTAGGTACCCAAATGAGCCAAATGCATGCTCATAAATGCACACCCCTATTGGAATTTGGAATCTCACTATTTACAAAATATAATTTGACCTGCAGTGGCAGGAAATGATGTGCTTAATTACCTCTGTTCCCAAACTAGACTACGGGATTGAAGAATGAGGAGACTGCAGGGCCGGTCCAACCATTAGGCAGACTAGGTGGTCGCCTAGGATAGCAGCTTTGGGTGGGGGGCAGCAAAGAGCAAGGCATTCAAAGTTAAATAATAGATTCTGACAGCCTATGGCACCAACTCCTTGAACCAACTCTGGGGCTAGATCTTGGAGACCAAAAGATGACCTGGTAACATTGCTGGAAGTAAATGCAGAAGGGCACTATCACAGTTTTAAAGGAAATTAGAGACAAGAAAATTATAACTGCTGAAAGAGACCTTGTCCTATCCCCATATGGATGAAAAGATATCCAAAGTGTCAGAATAGGATGACATTTGGAACACACACCCATAGAAAAAATGGGCCCGCCCTTGAGGTTCTATGTCCTACACACAATGCTTCCCTTGGGTACTTAAGTGTCAAGGATTCAAACTGGAAAGGAAATGACATAAATATCCCTTACATAAGGACGGACTCAGCTGTTAAGAAACACATGGCGATGTATCTCCAGTCCTTAACAGTTGCCACAAACTAATGTAAATACTACTGGAAGGCCGCATTAAGGGAAGTCACGCCAAAAACTCATTCAAAGCTTTCTAGCAAATACGCTTTCAAGACTATATGGCTATTCAAAAAGACTCAGCAGAAAGATCATCAGACCTCCGTTCCAGGAACTTGATTGAAGACCAGCAGCCCTTACTACATAAAAGTTCCAAACAATATCATTCATAGGTCTCATCTGCCACATACAATACTTTACATGGCAAGCAATACAAAGAATGGCCAGCTTTCTTTTTCTCAATATTACACATCGGAGTAATTTTCTTTCCCCCCTGTTTTCTTCAACTCGATAATTGAACCTCTGGTACAGAAAACAAGAACATTTGGCATTTGCTTCCATCACTAAATCCCATTTCATAGGATGAAACACATTTCTTTATACGCTGACAACATATTGTTTTTAAATCCAAAGCATCCACTTCTGCCCTTATTAAGCTTCTAGTCAAGTTCAGTACAGTTTCTGCTTACAAAATCAACTTTTTAACTCTGAGGTTCCTCAGGTTTGACCCAGATTGATATTATTCTTTGTGGGACCATTGCCATGATGGCTGCCAAAGAAAGGGAGCATTTGAAGACGGGGGGTGGGGGGGTTGTCACGCTTGGCAGACCTTGTTTTGAATAGTCCCACCTCCCTAGACCTGAGCATGTGCTTTTTGAGTTAGCCAATAGTGGCCCAGCATAGACCAAGGGGAGTGACAGGCTAGCAATGGCAATCCTAGCCCGGGGGACAGTACAGATGTTTTCTATTTCTGGATGGCTGAAAGCAGGCTGGTATATTTAGAGATAAATTTTTTTACAAAGTATCAAGACTTATTAAAACATAATTATAGTTCTTTAATTCAAAAGATTAAACAGAACTTGGCTGAGTGAGTGAAATCTTATGTATCAAGGGTGGGGAGAATTAACCTACTTAAGAGGAATATTTTGCCTCTCCTGTACGTATTGTGACATGTCCCATGTTATGGAATTTCCAAGGCTTTTTACCTCCTAAGCTTCCTGCATGCACACGTACTATACCCAACGTTTGTACAATATTCAACTTTGTAAAATAAGTTATTGCTCTGCAGTCATGTGATGGCAGCCTAAAGATCAGATATGCCTTCTTGAGCTCTGTTTTCTTATTTCATTTGTGGTTCATGCGATCTTATCATTCCTCAGCATCCTGCATCTTGATGGCCAGATTGGAGGGGAAATGTGTTGTTCATACTTCAGCTATACCATTAAAACTAGTAGATCTGGACAACCAATGGCAGAATATATGCACCTCCACAATGGCACCAGCAGCACAACGAGGCCTTTTGAGACCCTCACACTCCCCAGGCTATGTTTTTGTCTATGTCGAGTGCTCCCTTTCCATTGGATATAGAGGTCCATCTAGCAGAAACACTGATAAGCAAAAGGAACAGTTTTTAATGATACCCCTATTTGGGGTCCAATACTTTTATGCTCTTGGAGTAAGGTTGAGAGACTCCATTGGAAGATAATGTATTAGCAAGAGGGATGCATGCTGTATACTGCCAGGCCCGGATTTAGGCACAGGCAATATAGACAACTACCTAGGATGCCTGATTTTGAAGACACCAAATATTTGGGCTACATAGGGTGCCCGATTCTGCTTGCTTTAGCATTATGCTGTGTGATCTATGGAGTAAAAATGTTGCTTCCCCACCACTCTACAGTTCTGCTTTGAGTGTCAACACCTTAAATGCATCCCTGATCACACTCCTACAGTGGCACTGGCGAACCACAGAAATTAAACATGGACCTTACTGCAGCCCACTCCTTTGCACAGGCCCCGTGTGTGGGGTGGAAGCTGTCAGGCCCCATGTTGAATTTTGTGCTTTGCTGCTACTACTGCAGCATGAAGATAAAAACTGCCATAATGGGTCAGATCAAAGGTCCATCAAGACCAGTATCCTGCCAAGAGTGGCTAGTCCAGGTTCCAAGTACCTGATTGAATCTTAAAAAAAATGGAAAGATTCCGTGCTGTCTACCCCAGATATAAGTAGTGGCTCAGCTTCATGTCTACTTTATGAACAATGGTTTATGGACACTCCAGGAGGTTGTCTAAGCCTTTACTAAATCCAGCTATGCCAACTATTTTTATCATATCCTCTGTTAATGAATTCCAGAGCTTAACTGCATTGAAAGAAAAAACACAGTAACATAGTGAATGACGGTGGATAAAGACTAGCAAATCAATATTTCCTTCAGAAACTGAATCTGCCGTCTCATGCGTTAGTCTAAAAAAGGGGGAGAAGGATGCCTTCCGCAATATACTGTTGAAAAGTAGCGGAGGACAAGGCCCACGGCCACCACAAGGATTGTCTAGGCCTTTGTCAGGGGTCAAAATAAATATATATACAAAGGGCACAGAAACAGTCCGGGAGACCGGAGCAGTATCAATTTCTCTCAATCTGCAAAACTGCCAGAGGCAGAGGGAGAAATTGATACTGCTCCGGTCTCCCGGACTGTTTCTATGCCCTTTGTATATATATTTATTTTGACCCCTGACGAAGGCCTAGGGCCGAAACTGTTTAGTTGAGTCTTCAATAACGTTTTTTTGGACAATCCTTGTGGTGGCTGTGGTCCTTGTCCTCCGCCACTTTTCATGCGTTAGTCTCACAACTTCTTGAGGGCACAAAGAGCACATTACTTCTCAACGTACTTGAACTACAGATCCTCATCCTGGTTCCCAGAAAAGTAGATCTTGATGACATCAAGCCTCATGGAGGAGCCACCCAACCCGGTGATGCCACTCTCCAGTGACACCTTTAGCACACATCTGACAGAAAACATGAAGATGGACTTTTCCCACATAGTTTCCTGATGCAATCATTTCATTCAGAATGCTACTGTGAATCCCTATTTCTTAAAGATGCAGTTGTTGAAATGCCAGTGGTGACACAAGGCTTGGCCGGGTCAAGCCTCGCCTTCACAGCCACACCATTGTGATCCAAAATAGCCGATACATCTACTGGCACTTGTTAAGGCTCATATCATTATGAAGGGGCTGATGTAATACTGGTCGATCCAGAAGTGGGCTATACCATCCTGCTTCATCCAAACACAGGTACAACCGCAGTCCTCTCCAGATGCTGCCCTCAGGAGCAACTTGAGGGGTTTTGCGGGGCCATATGCAGAAACTAATTGCGGGGCATCATTTGCATAACCACAGGGTCTAATTTGCATAAATATTAGCATACTGGATTCATTCAATCAGTATTATGATCAGGTTAATGAGGAGGAGGGAAGATATAAAATGAGAAAAAAATACTGGTAGCTGTGAATTCAAGATTATGCACCCCGGCTGGGCTGAGCTGGCCAGAGATGGAAAAGCCTCAAACATTAGCACTTTGAAGCTATCCTGCCACAAAACAAAATTAAACTGAAATATTAACTTAATTTTAGATTTCCTTGAATCTGAACTGAAAAAATATTTCCTGAAAGAAATTACTACATGTGCATCTGTGAATGTGCTTTATGCGATCAAATATCCGTGTGAAAAATCTGTATAGTGGTAAAATCACTGGGGCTCTGCCTGTGGAATCAGCAGAGAGAAGACAGAGAGGAAATTGTTGCAGATGGAACAGCATTGGATCAATTGTTTGCAAACTCTTGAACAGAGAGGCTTAAATGCTTGTATTTAGTGTGTACATTTTTTATAGATTTTTTTTTTCAAAAGAAACCCTTTTGATTAAATTTATAAGGCTGTGCTGTGCTGAAAGAATGGATTTGATTGGTTGTTTCTTGACCGTGTGGGGTTCCAATGGCATCTGTATAGTGTAGCCACCATTTTAGAAGCCAGTGAAGAAGACGTGGACAGCACTTTGCTAATCAAGTTTGTTTTTTGTTTTTTCCTTTTTTGCTGTGTGTTTAAATGTATCTTCAAAGACTAAGGACTCCTTTTAGTAAATACTTAGCACATGCTATCTGCTACATGGCTCATTTTATTCCTATGGGCTCCATGGCAGATAGCACATGCTAAGTGTTAGCAAAAGGGGTCCTAAATGTTCTCACTTAGGGGTATGTTTACTAAACTGCAGTAATCGTACATAACGCGCATTATGATGTGCTAACGATCGTAATGCTCCGCGGCGCGGTAAAACACCGCAGAAGGTGGAGAGAGGGCAGAGAGAAGGGGTGAGTGGGCGGGGAGAGGCTCCCCTCACACTAACGCGCTGATTTTCAGAGCTGAATTCCAACGCGAATGAAAACCTGCCGTTAAATGCATATTACAGGGGAGAGAAACCATTTCAGTGTCAGCAATGTACAGCCCAGGCAGGGAAACCAAAAAACAGTGATAAGTGTGATACATGTGCACAGAACAAAAGGGCACAGAAACACTGAAAATGACCCCAACAAACTGGAAAAAAACAATAACCAAGCTGGCCAATAGTGGTATCAATGAGAAACATCAACCCCCCCCCCCGAGTAAGCTCCATAGAACAGATATAAATCGAGGAAGGGTCTATACTCCGTCCCCATACAAGGTGAACGAGTCCACAGTGAAATAGCGCTGCTCAGGGTTTTCCCCACCATCGGACAGGGTTCCTATGGCGTGCACATGTCCCGCAACATCAGGGCGGGCATGTCGGAACGGCAACTGGACAGATGCCGGAGAAGGGGATACAGAGGGCTGCAGGCGGCACATGCTGTGGTGCAGCTGGGCCACAGTGCGGACTAGGGTGATGCCTAGGTGGCCCATACGAATGCTGAAACAGCGGAGCAGCGAGACAGCAACTGCTGAAGGCCCAACATGGGCACAAGTGTGTTTCCCAAAGTGTCACAGGGGATAGTACCCAACAGCTACCCCCAAGGGCAAGGAACATTGGCAGGCGGGGCTGGGGGGAGCGTGGACGTCTATGCAGACACCCCTACCCCAGAACCCGCACCATAGGCAGCCGCCTACTTGCACACTGGATGGCCTGAGACTGTGCACCACCAGCTCCACCAGCAGAAGGGCATGTCAGCATGGTGGCTGAGGGATACTGGTGGTGGAGGGGGCAGTGGCAGCTGCCCAGAGCAGACCATGGCCTAGCCCTGTGTAGGTGGGTGCCATGCACTGCAACAGACAGGCCCTGTCTGACCAACAGTCATGGTATCACCAGGGAAGGCACCATCTCTATGATAACATGGTGGTGCAGTGCACAAAACCAGTGTATTCAGAAGGTCACAGGTTCAAGTCCCAGCTGTGGTTTCCGCCAACCCAGTCCTCATATTTTACCCACTACTATAACGTGCTAATACAGACAGAACCTTTCTTGCAGATGACGTAAACATGCCCAAAACACCTACATTTTACCCTACAGAGCACAGACACACCAGGGCCAAACACCATTCAGGTTCCATGCTGCCTGTGATAAAGATGCCTGTGCTGCATTTCTATGCGCCACCCCCATGGTATGCAGATGTATCTCATGCATATTCATGAGGGACAGCATGAAAACCCGAACAGTGTTTTGCACCGCAGGAATGGAGTTGGGAACCTCTGCCGTAAAGCAGCAGCCAACAGGGGCAGACACACCCGCACCCACAGGCCCCATTATCCAAAGCCTCCTGGAGAGGCAGGACTTTGGGCTCTGCATGCATCTCCCAATACTAGCACTTGCATACCTTAGTAATGCCACCCTAAACCTGGGAATATGGTACACATCTATCAAAAGGTTGCTATGATTACTGGCAGATAGCAATTCCTAGGTTAAGTACAATTTTCGGAGTGAGCTGCATCATAGCAACCTTTCTGATGTCTGGAGTGTGCTACAGGTCTTGTGTCTGACAGTGTTTACCAATCTGGGGAGTGACTCCTACAGTATTGCGTACCATAGCCATGCCTGCACTGTGCCCAGGACTGGTGTGGTGGCCTGGGCTGCCCAACACCTCTATAGTTGCACAATGCTGGCATAGGTGTGGGGAGTGTGTGTCTGTCTATCCAGTGTGTGGTGGCTGCCAACACCCTCCACAGCCCACACTGCTAGCACTGTTGCCAGTATTGGCCTGCCAATGTGCATAATGAGGAGCAAGGTACCGTGGGAATAGCCTGGATAGGGTGGCCTGGCCTGGCCGCATCTGCACAGGGCATTGGCTCGGACATTGTAGTGCCCGGTACCACCTGCACGGACAGGGTGGCCATAGCATGTCCTTCTGGGAGGTCATTCTCACCCTGACTGAGCAGTGACCATGGCATGGCTAGGTTCCCCCATAGTGCTATATGGTATTTCTCTCATGTGATATTTATGGGTTTTCTTTTGGGGCCCAATCACTGACTTATCTGCTTGGTGTGTATGCTGATATCCCCGTTCTGGGTACTGTGATGGGGAAAAGATATCCTGTGTTAGGAAAGCAGAGGAACCTATGACTAATAGGGCTGTTTCTAGCAGGAAGGAAGATATCAGGACACCCAGTTGCCAAGAGCAACACAAACATTCCCAGCCACGAGGGAGAGAACCCTGCACAGCTGATAGGCATTCCCCAGCTCTTAGCTCTGATAGCCTTCACCTGGGAGGGGGAGGAGCTGGAGTAGAGCCTCAGCAAACGTATAAGGGACGTTCATTAGAGAATAGGGAGAGAAGTGGAAGCAGCAACAGTTGTAGCTGGAGAAGGAGATCTAACGTGGGCTTTGGCAATGTTGATAACTTCAGAGAAAGCAGTTTTAAGGATACAGTGAGACCAGCAGTTGAAAGCAGGAGAGACGTGTTGGATCAAGACCAGCTGAATAATGAGTGCAAGCTGAGGTCTGAACCTGGGAAACAACGTCTGCTTTGGGCTGGTAGGAAAACTGATATAACTGACTTTGATTCTAATTGTGAGAAAGGCTGGCAGAGAACAGCTGATAGTGGTAATTGGAGGAGAAAGGAAAAGAAAGCTTTTAACCAAACCTCCAAACATATACCTTATGCTGAAGATAGTTATAAGGGGAAATTACCAGTCAGGACAGCTGGAGAGCCAGTACAAGCCTCAAGAAAGAAAGGATACACAGTGTCAGACATCTGCATGTGGGAAGAGGGTGACAAAGAGCTAAAATCTAGAGAAAAGCCTTTGAGATATAAACCCTTACTGGAAGAAGCAGTGCCTAGCTTTTCTCCTGACTCAAACCCAAGAGATAGGCTGTTTTACAAGGGTAAAGCTGTGCCCAAGTCTTTTCCTCATAGAGGTTATAAAGGACATAAAGCCCACTGGAATTATATACCAGGATATGCTGACAGTGACCCTTATCTGTTGGAGGAACTAATAGGGAAGTCCAGAAAGCTGGCAGAAGAGAATAATCTGCCAACATCATATAAGCAGCAATGTATTACAGATGATAGTCAGGTTGAAGCAATGATCATTGATCCTCCTGAACCGGACGTGTCTGACTATCAAATGGATTGTACATTGGCTGTGTTTAAAGAGGAAACTTCATTGTGCTGAAGAGATACAGTGTTAGAAGTGAGTTAACTGCCTGTTATAAAGCACAAGACTTTATTTTTGTCCTTATTCTTTTGGCCAGAGCATGGCATATGTTCTTTTGTATTTGTGTTGAATCCAAACCCCGGGAGGGGAAATAAAACCCTGATTTAAGCTTTACCACTCGAGCTTCAACTACCTTATTGAAAAGGAATCCTTTCAGTAAAAGGTCCCCCTGTAGCCCAACCAGCCTGCCACGCTGCTGGTGGACCAGGGTGTGACAGTACATGCATCTCCTCCAGGACCATGCACTATGGACTAGCTGGCGGACTGACTGCAGCTAGTATGTGTCTTGCTGGAACACCGTGCAGGGTGCAGCGGCTGGAGGCTTGCTGCTGGAGAATGTCAGATAATGGTGGGGGGCAGCTGAGCATTTCCAGACCTGCCGTCTGTCTGCTATTGTGTTATGGATGTGTACTGCTCTGCATTGCCTGCCCTGTAGGGTGTTTGATCCCTAGCAGGACTGGGGTGATGGTCCCCTCTACTGCCACCATTGCAGGGGGGGTAGAAAGTGGATCTGTTGGTGGGAGATCCTGTCCCCCACCCTGAGCCCCAGAGGGTGCGTTGGGTGGTGGTATGTAATCTCCCTGTGGGTCCCAACACCCCCTTCACTTACATCATGTGACCATGGCACCCACACAGGGTATGCACTTTTCTGGGTGCATCATAGTCCACAAGGGCTAGATGTGACATACAGATGAACACAGGCATATCCTAGGGGTGTTTGCAAGGACTACCTATCACACATTGGCACTGATGGGGACCTGCAGCATAGCCTATCTCAGCACAGCCAGGTGCTGTGAGAATGGTGCTGGGCACCATACCTCTCCCTCAGGATGAGCACAGGACCCGCACACTGTGATGGTCTGTAGCTACTCTGTGCCACTAACACACACCGTCGGCACCCCCCTACCAGGCTGAGGTGCTGTGAGGTGCATACCCCATCTTGTGCTCATCTGTAGACTGCTGATTTACTGTGCTGTGCATCCTGGGTACGGATGGGTTGACCCTATCCTGGTAACCACAGCAGAATGTGGGTGTGGTGCCGTGCAGTCCTCCTGTAGCCAGCCAGGTGTTTATTAGCAGCTCTAGCCCACTGGTTACTTCACTGCCCATGGAGCCAGAGGTCATGGGTTCACAACCCACAGTGGGGGTTCATTGATAGGGCTGTCTTAGGCATTGTCTATTTTTATTGTATATTAGTGCTGCCAGCAGAACCACCCTCAGGGTACTGTCACCTTAGGGTGGCTCATAAGGCGGGTACAATTTTCCTGACATATGCAAACTTTAACCCAGCTGCAGAATGTGGATTAAAATATTATAGTAGGCCTTCAAAGGGTTACACATGATGCCTCAGCCAGCCTTATTCATTAGGCACACTGGGGAATCAAACCCATGACCCTTGTACCATCAGTCTGTGTAGTAACCATTGTGCTACAGCTCTGTTTCTGTATTTGGGTGTCTGCGCGCCTTCTTAAGCTTGATACGCAGTAACGCGCCCTGTAACGATCGTTGCTGCGCGGCGCCTTATAACACGCGTTATCGGTAACAATGTACCACCCATGTCCTTTTTGGCATTTCTTCCACTAACGCGGCTCCTAACGCGAATCAAACTAACGCAGTTTAGTAAACATACCCCTTAGAGTGTGTTTTATAGACTGAGCCCTGATGCAACTGGAAGCGAAACACTGACTAATGTCAGCAAAAAATGAGCATGGCAAACGATTGGTGAAGAAATGAAAGTTCACTACACTGCGAGAGAATGATCTGATAAGTATTGCAAAAGCTATTTTTATATATATATATAAGAACTCATTGAATACTGGAAGACTGGATACGTTGTGTGTTGCTACTGTGTAAGTCTTCCGATGTTACCGTCTGCTTAAATTGTTATTATGCTGCCAGTTTGATTTTCCTGTATTATTGTCTTGAAGAGTCAATATTAATGAACAATGGATAGGCAATATTTGATATTATTTTGTTAAAAATGAGTAAATTTAATATGGGAGAAATTAAACATTTATGAATAAGAAGGGTTTTCAGACCAATGATGGCTAAGCCTGGGATAATATTAAATGCTATTGGCTTATTTTTGATATATAAGAGTTTGTCTATCAATCAAAGGAATATAAAGATGTTGTGTATGTGAGAATATTGTATTTGGCTGTTGCACTTTATCTCACTTTTATTTGGGAATGAGATCTAGATATTGCCACTGGAAATTCACAGACAGCAGCAGCTGCTAAACATATAAATCTCTCTAAATGTATAAACCCTTCTGAATTTTAGGTTGACTAATTCTAACAAGTTGAGAAGGAAGATTAATGGAAGACAAGGAGAAGTGAAGGGAGGAAAAGGAAAAAAGTGGCAACGAATAATTCAGAGACAGGCTACATTTTATAAAGTGGACAGAAATTTTGTAGGGAAATTTAGTTGAGAAGTTCTTTCAGGTCCAGCATGAAGGAGGTGGTGGGAGGCCAAGGATTAGGATTGCTTCAGAAACTTGAAGTACACTGCCAACCCTATCTCCTGTGCTTTTCTGTGAGGGTAAGAAAGGATGATTATGGCCACACCATCCCAAATGCACCCAATCTCATTTTTTTTTTATTTTTTTTTTTTTATTTAGTATACATTTGTATACCGCTACTTCCAGCGATCAGCAGCGGTTTGATTACAGATTGGAAATTGTCAAATCATGACAGGAAATTTTTGAGGTATAAACACATTGATTAGACAGGAAAGCACAGCACGCAGAGAACTATTTTTACAGGGAACATGGGCTATGGAGGGTTAAGTGGCTTGCCCAAGACCACAAGGAGCACCTGTGGGACTAGAAACCCCAGTCCTTCCGGCCCAAGGTTGCTGTCCTCCAGTGGGATTTGAACCCCCGACCTTCCGGCCCGAAGTACCTTGCCCCAACCACTAGGCCACTCCTCCACTCCACTTGGAGGCGAAGCAACTTCAGACCTGGTTAGTACTAGATGGGAGGCCACCTTGGAATGCTGTAGGCTTACTGCATAGAAGAAAGGCCTGGCAATCTACTTCCAGTTGCATCTTGCCAAGAAAACCCAGGGGATAATCACAACATGGACAACTATCCCACAGGGTTGCCAGGAGTCAACATCAATTCGATGGCACTTAACAACAATAGAGAATGGGTAGTATTATCATGCAAAGTGTGCCTTTGAGTTAGTGCTTATTCCGGACTTCCCAGCAGCTCCTGGGTTTTCTTGACAGTGTAACCAGAAGTAGATCGCCAGGCCTTTCTTCCAAGGCAGTGGAGGGTTACATGACTTGCCCAAGACCACAAGGAGTGCCAGTAGGAATCTAACCCTGGTCTCTTGGTTACCAAGCCAGTATTCTAGCCACTAGACTACTCCTTCACTCTAGGAGAAATGATAGAGACATTTAAATACCTCCTCTGTACTAATGCACAGGTAGTGACCCTCTTCCAAATGAAAGGAAGCTCTGGAAGGAGGGGTCATAGGATGAAGGTGAAAGGAGATGACTCTGATTCAAGAGTAATCTGAAGAAATCTTTCTTTATGGATAGGGTGATGAATGTGTGTAAGTTTCCCAGTTGAAGTGTTGGAGACGAGAACTGTATCTGAATTTAAGAAAGCATGGGACAAATACAGAGGATATCTGAGGATGAGGAAAGGATTGTAGAACTTAACAGTTCTTACGGATGGGCAGCCTGGATAGAACGTGTGATCTTTATCTGGCATCATTTTCTATGGTTTTATGTAACCTTCCAGTGTCTCTCTCAGTTACTCCAAAATATTCATTGGTGACCCAAGACGGCTATATATGAATGTATACTTAAATTGGATGGACTAAGAAAATCAAAGTATTTCATCTGTTGAACTTCAAAGACATACACAAAATCAAAAGGCAAAAAAATACAGCATGAATACTGGTTATTTCTTTCATCTTCTCCATGACACTACTTTTCCTCTTCTCTCAATTCTTTGAACCCTCCTTCAAGACTCCTGTCCTTTTCTTAGGACTCTTTGGATCAGGGGCGGCTCAAGGCAATCTGCTGCCTGAGGCGAAGAATGAGATGGCCGGCCTCCCCCCCCCCCCCCCCACCTTAGAGGGGACAGGGCTTTTTCAGAAATCCAATCAGAGACTGAACCAAACCAAAAAGCCAATTAGATTATATAGAGGAAATGCAAGATGTCTGCACACGGGGCCGTAACAAGCTGCAATCGCGCCCTGTGCGACTTGCAGCTCAGGCAAACACCCCCCCTCCTCCCATACGTTTGTCCAGCACTGCCTGCTCTTTCCCTGCTACTGCCGCCCTCTGTTTTCTTCAAGGTGGTGCCAGCAGCAGGGAAAGAGCTGGCAGCACTGAACGGAGGTATGGGGAGGAGAAGGGGGGGCATGCACCCAATCTGAAAGGTGCCGTCACTTTAAGCAGATCTATCCCTCCCTGCTCTGACATCGCGTCAGAGGAGGGAGGGACCAGAACTGCTTGAAGTGCTGCGAAAAGGTTTGGGGGGAGGGGGTGGGCGCATTTCGGCTGCACTGCTTGCACAGGGCTAGGTGTGGTCCTGTTTGCATACCAAGGAACTAAAAGACAGCAAGAACCAACAGCACAGTTTATAAAACTTAATTTTAACTCATTTTTATTTTGTTGTTATAAACTGCATTATGGTTCTTGCTTTTTCTTTTTCAACATATATTTTGCATCCACAGTAGGTTCAGAGCAGAACCAGGACGTTAACTCACAGAACTCAATATTACAAAAATAAATAAATCTGATTCTAATCATCTCACTAACAACAACCACTATTCTCCAGTACCAGGCATATTGTGAACTAATACAAAACCCTACAACAAAGAGCAAATCTACCATACCATATCAGCACAAACTTCCAAAACTCACATAAGGGGCCCATCCAAAAAAAGCATCACTGTAAATACTACAGTGGGCCCTGGAACATCCATACATTTATTTGAAAAGCTGAACAAGTCAAATTACTACAGTACAGTATAGATCTTTATGTACAAGCTCCATGTTAACAGAACACCTGACCTCAGTCATACACTCATAACATCGACCCTCACCAAGTACAGAAGAAATAACCACAATCTAAAGTAAAAATAAAAATATGTAGACAAAATTTAAACTGAAATCGCAAGAAGCCATAGTCCACATGCAGTGCAACATCAGATAAATAAGAGATGCAGTTCCCCAATACTGTGTAAAATACAAAAATAGCACAAATTCCAATCACTAAAATTAAATAAAATTATTTTTTCTACCTTTGTTGTCTGACCATTTTATTCTCTGATCATGCTGGTCCCAATCTGAGGCTTCTGCTTTCCTGTCTTCTCTTACTGTAGCTCTCTTTCTTTGGTCTATGGTCCATCTGCCATTTCTTATCTCTTCTTTTGTTTTCTTCACTTCCTTCCATTAGCCCATTTCCAGTTCCCCTCATCAGTATCAGCCCCCTTTCCAGTTTTCCCCTCCCAGTACCTTCCAATGTCAACCACCTTACATTCCCATGACTGCCACTGGTGTCTATTCCCTTCCAGTCCCCCTTCTTCCCCACTGTCCAGCCCCTTCTAGTCCAAATACCATCCCAGGTATCAGCTCACGTCCTCTCAGTGCCACCCCCCCCAGTCAGCTCCCTTCCAGTTGTCCTATCCTCTGTCCATCCCCCTTCCAGTGTCATTCACGTCACCTCCCTTCCAGCCTCCTCCTCATTACCCAGCCACCTACCACTCCCATCCCCAAGTGTCAGCTCTTTTCCAGTCCCCCTTCAGTACATCCCAGGTGTCAGCTCCTTTCCATCCTCTTCCTTCGCCCGTGTCAGCTCCCTTCCTGTCCCCTCCTTCCCCTGGCAGACCCTCTCAGTATCCGCTCCCTTCCAGTCCTATTCTACCATCCACCCGCATCAGCCCATTTGTAGCCCTAGCCCCTAGTTTTCTTCCAGGGCCAGCAGCACCCTCCCCCATTAGCCCATTTCCAGTCCTATCCCCCTTATCAGCCCAATCCAGTCCTAGCCCCCAATCAGCCCATTACCAGTCCTAGCTCATTTCCAGTGCTAGCCTCCCATCAGCCCCTTACCAGTCCTAACCCCCCCCTAATCAGCCCATTTCCTGTCCTAGCCCCCTAATCAGCCCATTTCCAGGCCTAACCCCACCAATCAGCCCATTACCAGTCCTAGCCCCGCTCCCGATCAGCCCATTTCCAGTTCTAACCCCCCCCCTCAGCCCATTTCCAGTCCTAGCCCCCCTCCCCATCAGCCCATTTCCAGTTCTAACCCCCCCCCCCCACATCAGCCAATTTCCAGTCCTAGCCCTCCCCCCATCTGGCCATTGCTATTTCCTGTGCTAACCACCCCTCCACCAGCCCAGCTACAGACCTTCTTTAGGGAACTGGAAAAGAAAAAAATGGCTGCAAACGCTGCTACCGCAGCAGCAGCATGAAGTGCCCCGCGGTGGCCGCTCACCAGAAGAGCCCTCACACAGCATCCCCCTCCCCCATGCTAGCTCAGCTTTGCAGAGCTGCCCGAAGGGAGAGTGTTTCCCTTTCCTGCGGCTCCATTAAAGCTGAGACTGCAGGCACGGGGGAGGGGGATGCTGTGTGAGGGCTCTTCTGGTGAGGCAGCCACTGCGGGGCATTTCATACTGCCACGGCAGCGGCAGCATCATTTGCAGCCGTTTTTTATTTTTTTATTTTGAAGGTCGCGTGAAACAGTCTTTTAGGGGGCAATTTTTTCCCGCCACCTGAGGCTACCGCTTCATTCGGCCTCATTATAGAGCAGCCCCTGCTCTGGATTCTTTGTCAAGACTTTCCTTCTGTTATCCACAAACTGCCAGACAGCTCCTCTTGAATCCTGAAATATATTTACAAACTGTTCTCTCTACCTCTCTAATACTGATTTCCTGAATCTAGGGAGACTCCAGTCTCACATTCTCCGAAATATCACATCTCTTGCTTCCAAACTCCTTCAAGTAGCAATACGCTTAGTGGACATCCTCCCCAGTAGAATACCCCACTGGGCATAGGCCTGTCATCAAAACTTATTAAGTTGAAAGTTTTCTCCCTCTGTGTAGCCCACACTAATCACAGGCCTTCAGCATTTCTCCACAGATTATTTAGCCCTCTTCCCCACTATTTGTCCACTGGTCATAGACCTCAACAGTACACCCTTTGCCTTTCTCATAGGTGAAAGGAAGTAAAACCTTTTACCTCTACGTATGACCTAGATTGGCCACTGTTGGAAACAGAATACTGGGCTTGATGGACCTTGGTCTGACCCAGTATGGCATATCTTATGTTCTTATATGTTCTCTCCTTTTCTTATATCCAAGGAAAGGCTTTGTTCAGCATTCAGAACCTCACTGGTTCAGGAATGTAGTGCTCCCCTCTTGCCCGCCTGGTAGAAAAGAACAAAGACAAGCTTCCATCCAAAATCACTTCTATTTATAACCTCAATGACCTCATCCCTTGGTCATTCCCATTGGTGAGCACCATCTGCAAAAAACTCCCATGCATCCCATCAGTAAATATGCAAAGGAAAATGGTACCACTATTTAAATTCAGCATTGAATCAAAATGTACTCATTGGACGCTTTGTGACAGTTGACAGTCTCCATGTCTATTAAAATTACAAGATGTAGGTGTGCCCAGTAGTAAGCACTGTGCAGTAGCATACAGTTGGTGTGCTGTTCCCATAGTGCATTTCCATATAATACTCAACAGAGATCATTAGAGAAGGACATCATACTTGGCAGGGTTGAAGATCAACGCAAAAGAGGAAGGCTAGCAATGTGATGGATTGATACAATAGCAGCAGCTATGGATGCCACTCTATCAACAACTAGCTGCCTGACTTGAACACTGAACAGTTTAAGACAAATATCCAGAAGGTCACAATGAGTTGGTCCCAACTCGACAGCACTTAACAACTACTCAAGTTAGCTAAACCAGTTCAATGTTAGACTGTCTCTTAGTTTTCAGCTGTTTATTACAAATATACAGTAAGGCCTGTTGCTTTAATGATTGCACTAAGTTATTGAAAGTGGAGTATAAAATAGGGCAAAATACCCAAGGTAATTCTGAAAGAAGGCTCATAGCACTGGAGCACACGTCTGATTGAGCTGCAAGTCCAAAGGAGCAGGATACCAATTTTCTAAATTAATCTTTCCTGTTCATTAGGAAAATCTTTATGTACTTTGTATCTGGGCTACCGCTGCAAACAGAATGAAAAGATCTTGCATACCACAGGAACTGTTGTTGTTGTTGTTGTTAAGTGCCATCGAGTTGGTGTCGACTCATGGCACTCTCTGGATAGTTGCCCTAAAATGTGTTCGGTCTTCAGTCAGGTGGCTCATTGTTGACAGAGTGACACCCATAGCTGCTGGTATTGTATTGATCCATCTCACTGATGGCCTTCCTCTTTTATGTTAACCTTCTATCTTGCCAAGCATAATGTCTTTCTCTAATGATCTCTCTGTTCGACTTTCATACTTTGAACACATCATGTCATCTCAGCTTCTACAGAAAGCTTATGTTCGTTCTCCTCTAGTAGTGGTTTGTTCTTTGGGCAGTCAATGGTATACATAGTATTTGACATCAGCACCATAATTCAAAGGCATTGATTTTCTTCTTATCTATCTTTTTCACTGTCCAACTTTCACGTCCACGTTGTTGTTGTTAAGCGCCGTCAAGTCGGAGTCGACTCATGGCGACCCTCTGGATAGCTATCCTAAATTGTGTTCGGTCTTCAGTCAGGCGGCTCATTGTTGACAGACTGGTACCCATAGTTGCTGTTATTGTATCGATCCATCTCATTGCTGGCCTTCCTCTTTTGCGTTGACCTTCTATCTTGCCAAGAAAGATAACATCCATATGACGTTATTAAAAATACCATAGCTTGAACAAGTCAAATCTTTGTATGGAGAGAGACATCTCTGCTCTTGAGAACCTTGTCTAGGTCCTTCATCGCCCTTCTGCCAAGAGCAATGTGTTGTCAGATTTCTTGACTACTTGTCATTTCTTTATTGATAGGTGATCCAAGTAGTTTAAATTTGTCCACTATTTCTTCTCCATCAATGATGAACTTATTTCTTTTGCCATTTGTCAGGATCTTTGTCTTCTTTATATTAAGGTGTAGGCACATTTTAAGACTATGTTCCTTGATCTTGAGAAGCAAATGTTTCAGATTGTCTTCACTTTCAGCCAGTAATGTGGTATCATCAGCATAGCGAAGGTCATTTATGAGTCTTCTATCAATCTTCACACCTCGGTTGTCTTCATACAGTCCTCCTCTGAATTGTTCTGCATATAAATTAAACAGGTGGGGCAAAGTATGCAGCCTTGTCGTACACCTCTGCTGATTTTAAACCATTCTATTTCTTCTTGTTCCATTCGAACTATTGCTTCTTGATCAATGTAAATGTTGTGCAAGAGAACTATCAGGTGTTCTGGTATACCGATGCTTCTTAATGTGGCCCAGTTTCTCATGGTTTATACAATCAAAAGCCTTGTTGTAGTCAATAAAACACATATAGATATCCTTTTGGTATTCTTTTTTCTTTTCAAGGATCCCTCTCACATCTGCAATGTGAACTGTACCTCAGTGAAAAGTAGTTTGTTCCAGGCATATGGAGCAGCAAGGTGGAATGGATGAAGTCTGAAGTTGGCAGTGGCAGACAAAGGCATGATAAAAAGGATCTGCCAGAGAAGCTCAATGGAAATAGGAACAAAATTGGACAGGCTAGACGTGCTTAGTGATCCTTATCTGCTGTCATAATCTATAAAGTAGTATATTTAAAACAGATAGGAGAAAATATTTTTCTCTTAATAATTAAGCCTTGGAACTCATTGCCAGCGGATGTGGTAAAAGCAGGTAGTATAATTTATTTATTTATAGCTCTTTTATACCGCACTCTTTCTCGTCAGCGCGGTTTACATTAAAACAGGAATACTCATTGCAAGCAACAGGCTGTGGTGAGTTTACATATAACATGAGTTCAACTGGGATTATAACTTTGGGAAACTTTTTGTGGTGTTTAGAAATGGTGTTTAGAAAAGGTTTGGACAAATTCCCGAATGAGTCCTTTGAGGAATTTACTCAAACTTGCGCCCAATCTCATCATTGATCGATTTGGCAAAAGTGATTGAAAAAGCTGCTTTAGCTTAACTAACTGCCTTCTTAGAGGAATCAATTAGAGGAACAATCACCTACTGCACACTCATAACAATTCAATCCAAAGTACAATTTGAGCCTAACTCAGTTTACTTTAGACAAGAAAAGTTAACTAGCAAAACCTCACCAGTGTACATAGCAATACACTGTCAGAGCGATGGACCCATTCACATCTTTACGTAATAGTTAAACGCTGTATGTAGTTGCACACGGTTAGTGTGAGGGACATGTTCCCATTTTATGTATATAGTTAACTCCGTTCTCTGTAATTACAAATGTTCTATGTAATACAAATAGATAGCCCTATTGTTGTATCTTCGTAAAATTGTTATATGTAAACCGCGTTTGAACCTATGGGAAAGTGCGGTATATAAGCAATCTATAAGTAAATAAATAAATAAATCTGGTGGGTTAGATTTGGGCCAAGCATATAGAGGCTCCAGCTCCAGGACAGAGTCCTTGATGGTGGCAGTTTTAGGCTTATTAGGTAATATTAGGGACAAGGGGCATACTGCTTTGGTAGTTACGCTCAATTTGTCCGCAGTGTTTGATCTCAATGATTGGAATCTGTAGATGAGATATAGTGCATTGGGTACAGTGCTCTTTTGGCTTTCTTCATTTTTGGCAGAGCACCATTTTTGTGTATGCTGGGGATCATGTTCCTCGACTGTTTGTCAGTGGATCTGTGGGGTTCCACTTTGTCCCCCATTCTTTTTAGAATCTTCTTGAGTCCTATTGGGGAGATTTGTAGGCGACATACTGTAACTTGAAGGGTTTTCTGTATGCCAATGATATTCAATTGGTGATTGATGAGGAGGGGGATGAGATTGAAGTTCTTCAGCATGCCAATTTGTTGTTTAGAAGATATTGCACCGACTGCTAAGTCAGAAGTGCTACAATATGGGCCACTAACCAATGATAGCTTAAAAGTCAGCCTATCCATTGAGGAGGTTTGATTATCTCAGAAGAGTAGCATTTGTGATCTAGGAGTAATACTGTATGTAGAATTGGGATTTCAGTAACAAATTTCAAAAATAGTCCATGTGGTGTATGGGCAACTATGCCTGGTTCGTCAGCTAGTTCCCTATTTAGATCAGGATGCATTTTGCCAGGTTGTTCAAGCGTTAGTACTCTCTCAGCTTGATTATGGTAATGCCCTGTATATGGGACTATCTGTGTACTACATTAGGAAGTTACATGTAGTCCAGAATTCAGTGGCAAGGGTTATCTTTGGTCTTAACCATAGAGACTCTGCTGCAGGGTTACTGGCTTCCAATCAGAGATGTGTCTTTAAACTCCTGGTGTTAGCATTTAAGGCTCTCCAGGGCTTGGGGCCTTGGTACTTAGAAAAATAATTGCAGTGGTATGTGCCCGGCCGGGCTTTGCGCTCTGCTGAAACCCACATATTGCAGATTCCTGAGATTAAGCAAACCAGATTGCAGTGATGGCATAAGCGCTTTTTTTCTGTAATTGCTCCAGTGTTTTGGTATTCCCTTCCTGTGCACTACATTCTAAGTCAAACCTTCTGACTTTTTGCAAAGGTTTAAAAACATTTCTCTTTCCTTGGTTTCTGTTTTTTTCAGGTGGGGATAAGGCTGCAGTAACAATGAGGCAGTACTAAGGCAGCTAGATGGATTAGGGGCATTGGATATGGGGATGTTTTGTGTGGTGGGGTTATTTTAGTTTGTAATTGACTGATTTTGTTTTTAATTGATGCTTGTACACCACCTAGAATGTTTTGCACATGGCAATCTACACATGTTTTTAAGTAAATAAGGAAAAGTCCTTAAACCATTATTAAGGTAGACCAAGAGAAAATTCACTGCTTATCTCTGGGTATAAGTAGCATGGAACTGGCTTCTTTTGGAGTATGTCAGGTACTTGTGACCTGGATTGGTCACAATTGGAAACAGGACCTTGGGCTTCATGGACCTTTGATCTGACCCATTATGGCCCTTCATAGGTTCTTACAACATTGGTGGAAAGTGGGGCTGGGAGGTTACAGTATTGCAAACAATCCACCCTTCACTCCTTCAAGCAGAGACAGGGGAGAGGTGATAAGAACAAGCAAAGAGAAAGTAAAGTTAGCATAACCTAATGATACTGCCAGCTGAAGGGTGGGAGTTTAAGAGTACAGGATGTTGGATTAAGGATACAATTTTATATGCTCAAGAATGAGGAAAAACCAAAAACTGACTTGAATAAAGAATCATATCCTATAAGCAGCCAAGCTTCTATAGCTAACAGCTGAGATTTATACTAGCAGTAAGGACAGGAAGAAGTGGGCCTATTGGATGGGGTTAGTTGGTCTTTTTCTGTCATCATTAACTTTGTTACTATGATAAATATCTCCCATTCTGTCCTAGCCTATGCACATAAGAAATACTATGCTGCGTCAAGCCAATGGGTCCATGGAGCCTAGCATACTATCTCCAGTGCAGATCACGTAGAACTTCTGATCACTACCCTGTTTCTCATTCCCAGATCCCCATGATTGTCTAGCTAATGTGTTAATGTCTTCTTTCTGAAGTTGGTCCTGGTGTACTCCCTAATCA
The DNA here is from genome assembly GCA_033557465.1 of Ichthyophis bannanicus. NCBI lineage: Eukaryota > Metazoa > Chordata > Amphibia > Gymnophiona > Ichthyophiidae > Ichthyophis > Ichthyophis bannanicus. The sequence goes on along the minus strand of CM066051.1, from coordinate 56,820,247 downwards.
GTCTGGTTTTCCGGAAACCTACAATGCATATGCATATGCATATTTGCATGTACTGCCTCCATTGTATGCAAATCTGTTTCATGCATATCTCAAAACCAGGGAGGAGGGAGGGTAATACCAGGACTGGCTTAAGAAACACTGTTTTAATGGATCTGTCTTCCAGCAACTTGTTCAAACCTTTTTAAAATCCAGCTTTGGTATTTGTTGACTGAAACTACAACTTTCTTCTTATTAGTTTTGAATCTGCTGTTAGTGTCATGACGTGTCTTCTAGTCCTAATCACCTCTTTTTCTCCCATGGACATTTCAATAGATACTCCTGAAAAGGTGTCAGCTGAATCCAAATAAATACATAAAAATTAAAATAAGATACCAATAAATGACCCTGGAAATAGATTTGGTTCAGTGCTGTTTATCACCAATTTTAGATGTGCTTCATAGGAGGCTCCCTCTCTACTTTTGTTTGCTAGCTTATAGAGTAGGAGTTTTTGGCCAATGAAAACTGTTCTCACCTATAATATCATACTGAGAAGGTAACTCATCAAGGAAATTATATGGAAAAATATTATTTGTAAATAAGGAGTAAAGCATACTCTGAAGACCAATGATTTTTGCTAACTTCCAGAATTTGAGACTGTCACAACAGATCTTCCTACTAAAAATTCAAGATTCCCTGCTTCCAGAATTCTAACTTGCACTTTCCCTGCCTTTTCTCCCATGAATTTTCCTGCCAAAATTCAAACTTGAAAATTTTCATTTTTTTTTCCAATGAACTTTTTCCTCAAAATCAAATTTCCCGCCTTTCCTTCAATGAACTCTCCTACCATAATTCAAATTTCCCACCTCAATCCCACCAATGTGGTTTGAGAACCCTATATAGAAGAACAGACTTCTGCTGCGTAACCCCTTCACCCTAATGAAAGCCACAGCACGACTGCTGAAATGTTGGATCTCCAGGAACAAGCAGTCTTCACATGAGTGAATGTCACCAACAGAGCCTGCATGGGAATGCTCCCCAGCATCCCATAGGAAAGCCTTTGAGAGCACTCCACTGCGCCTGTGTGCCTACTTTCCCAATTCCTCTCCTCAGTTCTTTGTTTTCCACGGAGCCAGTAGGACACATCATCCTGTCACCGCCAAAAAAACGTTTTTTATTTTTTTTGTACATCATGCTTCTGCCTTCCCATTGACGCCAGTTCCATTGAATCAGACACTGGTCCAGATCATTTTTCCTTTTTTATTTTCATTTTCTTTTTATTGATATTCATATGGTTCTCAATGCTAAACTATGCCTCTAGGCCTCCATAGCCTTATCGTCAATCTTGAAGACAACCTTTCCAGGCACAGAAAAGCCAGTCAGTGGTTTTAAAAATGTATTAAGAGTGCCAGCACCGTTATGGCCACTGATAAACATGACTGGTGTCTAAAATGTTTAGGTTCTGAACATGAACACACATCTTGTCCTTTGTGCCGACAAAGAGAGGCCTCAAGAATCGAGCCATACAGTTTGGATTGTTGTTTGCCTTGGACTCAGCTTCAATGGCTTCCACTTCATTGAGGGCGTTGACCTCTTCTCAGGGGTCTTAAGCTTCTTCAAAGTCCAAACACAGAAGTAATTCAAAGTCTGAGGCCATTTCCAAATCTTCAGCATTGGCATCGAGGACCATTTCCGAGGCCAGGGAAAAGTCCCAGCACAAGCATCGTGACTCCTCTAGAGGTGCTTCCAACGCAGACCAGCCAGCCAAACAGCCTCAGTGGGAGGATCTGTCCTTCAAAGCACAAGTGAGGCTCCGGGACGCTCCCGAGGCATCGACCTCCGCAGAGCTACCAGTTTCATGTTCCCTTCCTAAGCCCAAGGTATGGAGAAATTTTCACTTACTGTTAATTTCCTTTCCTGGAATCCTGCTAGACCAGTCTAGACAAGTGTGTTTAGCACCCCCTGCCAGCAGATGTTGGAAACAGAGAAAAGCACCAGATGCCTGATCGGTTGAGCTCTGGTAGCCATATAGCTGTACCTCCAGGGGTCACCCTCAGTATACTCTGACAAAGCAACAATTGAAAATTAGACAGGACCTGCCCTTAAAAAAAGGCAGCACGAAACAGACATGTGAGGTCCTAACTATTTACAAGGAGCAGGCCTACAAGCGAGGCAGTAGCAGAACCACTGTACTTCAACGTGAGCCTTGGTTCCCCCGCAAGGCTACTGCTCGACCAGATACAGAACGGGTGAGCATTAGCCTGGTCTAGCAGGATTTCAGGAAAGGAAATTAATGGTAAGTGAAAAATTTCTCATTCCAATTGATCCTGCTAGACCAGTCATGACAAGTGGGAAGTACCCAAGCTAGTACTGCCCCTTGGGTGGGAAGACACAGCCGTCGTGACAACCTTGGCTCCAAACTGTGCCTTCTCCCGAGCTTGGAGATCGAGCCGATAGTGGCGTACGAACGTGGACAGGGAGGACCAAGTGGCCGCCCTACAGATGTCCAGAGGAGCGACCTATGAGCGCCCCACCCACGAAGTGGCTTGAACTCGCGTAGAATGTGCTCGGAGCCCCGAGGGTACAGGCTTCCCCTGGATTATGTACGTCGATTCACTGGCCTGACAAAGCCATCGAGAAATAGTCATCTTGGAAGCTACAAGGCCCTTCCGAGCCAGCAAACAGTACAAAAAGGTGGTCGGATCTGCAGAATGGATTTGTCACCTTTAAGTATCGGCGGAGGACTCTACTGAGATCTACCGCCCAGAGCCCTTTACTTGGGCCTGTACACTGGGCTTTCAAGAAGGCCGGCAGCAAAATCGGCTTATTCATATGAAAAGGTGTAAGAATCTTTGGTAGAAAGGAGGGAACAGCCCGCAGGGAGATGCCCTCCTCAGAGAAGGAGAGATAGGGATGCCGGCACAAGAGAGCTTGTAACTCCAAGACCCTCTGAGCTGAGATTATTATCAAGAGGAACACAATTTTGAGGGTCAAATCCTCAGAGAAATACATTTAAGCAGCTCAAAAGGTTCTACCATTAGAACCTTCAGAACCAAGGAGAGATCCCAAGGTGGCACCGTCAGGCAGACCGGCAGCTGAACCACTTTAGCTGCTTTGAGGAAGCGGACCACATCAGTGTGAGAAGCGATGGATCGACCGCCCACCGGACCATGAAAGCAAGTCAACACCGAGACGTGAACGCTGTGATGTGTTGGGCCGACAGAGCCTGCAGGTGTCTTTCTGCCCAGGGAAAAAGGAGGGTCATTTCCCTGGCTACACCCAGACATCTGGTGTCTCCCTGGCGGTTTAGATAGGCCACCATCATCGCATTGTCGGAAAGAATGCAGACTGCCTGGGCGGAGAGAAGAGGCAGAAACTGAAGCAAGGCCAGGCAAACTGCCCAGGCCTCCAAACGATGGTCCAGCGCACTTCGTGAGCCAACCAGGTCCGCTGAGCTGTGCGATTCAGTGAGCTCCCCATCTGGAGAGACTCACGTTGGTAGTCAACAGAATCCACTGAGGAACGCCCTTGAGGAGATGAGATGGTGACAGCCACCAGTAAAGGCTGCGACTTGTTGCCGGAGGGAGCGGAAGCCGGCGGTCGTAATCCTCTGAACTCGGGGACCAGCGAGAGAGCAGAAATTGCTGCAGGTTCCTCATGAGCGCTCTAGCCCATGGAATGACATCAATAGTGGCTGCTATGGACCCAAGAATCTGAAGGTAGTCCTAGGCCCGTGGACAGCTCTGCAGAAGAAACACCTTGAGTTGAAATGAGAACTTGAGGAAGTGTTTGTGCATTAGGAAAACTCTTCCCAGGCAAGTGTCGAACCGCACTCCCAGAAACTCCAAGTGCTGGGACGGCTGCAGACAACTCTTGGAGTGGTTGACCACTCAGCCCAGGCTCTCTAGGAAGGAGTCCACATGAAAGACTGTTTTGCGGGCCTCTGAGAGGGAATCTGCTCGAATCAGCCAATCATCCAGGTAAGGGTGTACTCAAATTCCCTGTTTGTGCAAGGCTGCTGTCACCACCACCATAACCTTGGAGAAGGTATGTGGAGCCGAGGACAGGCTGAAAGACATTGCCATTCTCAGATAGCACCTTCAGTTTTGTGCTAAGTGCAGAAGGCGCTGCTGGTTGTCCCGAATGGGGATATGGAAGTATGCTTTGCCATGTCGAGTGAGGCGAGGAACTCCCCATTGCGGATCACTTGAATCACCACCCGCAGTGTTTCCATCCTGAAATGTGGAACACGAAGGTGGCAGTTGACACCTTTGAGGTCGAGGATCGGGCAAATGGTCCCATCCTTCTTGGGCACTATGAAATAAATGGAGTAGCAACCGGAACCTCTCTCCGAGAGGCGCACTGGTCGGATTGCATGGAGAAGACGACGACGCTGAACGGTAGAATGAATGGCTGCCCTTCTCTGGGGTGCCCCGCCCTGTGAGACTAGGAAGGCCTTGCGAAAGGGCCAACGACACTCGAGAGCATAGTCCCAGGAAACAATGTCGAGGACCCATTGATCGGAGGTGATGAGAGCCCACTGCCGAGCAGAGTGCCAACTGACCTCCTACCAGTGGTGGCGTCTTGGGTGAGCAGCCTGCCCTGTCAGTGGGAAGATCGTGTGGCACCAGAGAACCTGGCCGGATCCGTGTGGGAATCATTCCCTTTCCGGGCATCTCGAAAGGGTTGCGATTTCTGATGAAGCAGCCTAATGAAGTCGAGACCGATGGTTTACTGGGGCAGTAGCAATGGGAGTCACAAAATCTGGAGCTATGCCGTGTGGTCAGAGACTAGTAGTACTGCGATGACAGGCAGGTGGAGATCCTCAGCTTATCTTCCAGAAGACACTGGGGTCCAACTTCACCTAGGTCCTTGACCAGCTTGTCAAGATCCTCACCGAAGAGGAGCTTCCCTTTAAAAGGAAGCTTAGACAGGCGCATCTTAGAGGCAGCATCCGCCGACCACTGACGAAGCCAAAGCCATCGCCGAGCCAACGTGACTGCAGCCACAAACTTAGCTGAGAACTGCAGAAGATCGTAGAAGGCATCCACCAAGAACACTGTGGCTGACTCAAAGCAAGCCAACGCCGAATCCTCCAGCAGGTGCTGAATCCAATGCAAAAAAGCGTGGGCCCCCAGGCCTCCACAAACAGAGACAGAGAAAATACAGAGGGCAAACCCTAGGGGTACAGCTATATGGCTACCAGAGCTTAACCAATCAGGTGTCTGGTGCTTTGTCTCCAACATCTGATGGCAGGGGGAGCTAAACACACTTGTCTTGTCTGGACTGGTCTAGTAGGATTAATTGGAAATGGACAATAGTTTCAATCTCTCAAATTTACTGATAACACGTGCTATAGTATTTGCATTATGCAAAAAAGAACTTCCTTCTGGAATTCATAGGATGTAATGAGTATAGGCGACTTAGCAAGGTGTGCTTGAAAACTGCTTTTTATCAAGCCTGTGGCATTCAATATGATAGGAAATATTTCTGTATCTTTCAGCCACATTGCCTTGGACTCTGACTGCATTGCTTGGTAACTGAAAATCTTCTCTTTCCATATGATGCACAGAATCATCACTTGGTACTGACACCTCTTATCAATGCCAGTCTCTGGTATTCTTCTCCTTTATAACTATGTCCAGTTTTCTTGCATTGAGCTCCTTTTTTTTCTTAGTAGTTTGTCCCAACTATTAGTAACAATACAAACTGCTGTACTTTAACATCTTACAACTTCATTTACTCGACTCTACAGACTAATTTCTGTATACATTCAGATTTACCATTTTAAAATGTCTAGATTTACATTACTACCCACTTCACATCGTCCAGTAGTCATTCCCATTCTCTCTTTTTGTCCCCAGAGTCACTCTCGCAGTCACTCTTCTCTTTTCCTTGCCCTTCCTTCACCATTTTTCCAGCCTTTCTTACCCTTTTCTGCACCGAGCTTCTTAGTAGTTGGAATGGAAACTTCTGCTTTGTTGGCCTTCTGAAAACACTTCAGGATAATTAACTGGTGTGTTTTGTGGAACTCTGGCTTGAGAGTGAGCTGCCCTTGGATAAGAATTTGGAAGAGTCTAAGATTAAAAGAGCGCATCACCTGGGACAAAAGATAGAAACAGAAACATGATGGCAGAAAAAGATCACACAGCCTATCTAGTTTGCGGTTCTATATCAAATACTAAAGTCCCTTCTTTTCCTTTAGAGATCTTCTGAGTTTGTCGCATGCTTTTTCAAATTCCGATACTGTCCTCGTATCTACTACCTCCACTGGGAGACTATACCACGCATTTACAACCGTAAAGAAATATTTTCACATATTACTTCTGAGACTCTTTCATCCTCATCCTATATCCCCTCATAGCAGAGCTTTCTTTCAATCAAAAGAGGCTCTCCTCCTGTACATTTATGCCATGGAGGTATTTAAACATCTCTATCATATCTCCTCTATCCAGCCTTTCCTCTAACGTATACATATTAAGATATTTATGTCTGTCCTCATATGCTTTATAACGAAGATCACTAACCATTTTTGTAGCCACTCTCTGCACTGACTCCATCCTATTTATATCCTTTTGAAGGTATGGTCTCCAGAATTGCACACAATAATCCAAATGAGGTCGCACCAGAGGCTTATATAGAGGCACTATCACCTCCTTTTTTCTGTTGGCCATTCCTCTCCCTATGCACCCAAGCATCCTTCTGGCTTTCTCTGTTGCCTTTTCTGTCTAGCCACCTTAAGGATAATCAGAAACAATCCGCCTTGATCTCTCTTCTTTCGTGGGCAGAAGTACTTCAACCCCTATACTGTGCCGGTCCCTTGGAGTTTTGCAGCCCAAATGCATGACCCTGCATTTTTTAGCATTAAATCTCAGCCGCAAAATTCTTGACCATTCTTTAAGCTTAGCTAGATCCCTCTTCATGTTATCTACTCCTTCTTGGGTGTCCACTCTATTGCAGATTTTGGTATCATCCGCAAAAAGGCAGTTGCATCCAATTTAAAGAGGGTTGTGTCATTGAATGATGCTGCTGCTATGGAGGGCAGAGCTTAGCGAGCACATGCAGTCTGATGGAATTAAACTTACCTGCTAATTGTTGTTCCTTGAGGAACTCCAGTCTAGTCTTGGACCTTTGGAGTTAAGCACCTCCTCCCACAGCTTTGGAGACTGAGCACGTCACTCTTTTGGTGACACCGGTATAAATAGGCCAGGATCCACCTCCTCGCTCCAGTAACCTATTGACAGAGCAGACTCACGAGATCAATAACTAAGTAGTTAATTTGTTTAGAGTAGTGCTTGTTGTTCTGCCTCCGAACAGGACCTGCTGAAAGAACCCTATTCTGAAATAGGTATTTTCTCTTTGCGCTGCTGGGGCCAGCCTCCCTCCTACCAAGGACCCCACCCCAGGTCAGACCTTAATCCTCTGAAAACTTACCGCTCACCTCACCTCTTGCACCGCAACCTGCTAAGCCGCACTTGTTGCTTACTCATGACAGTCTTCTGCTTCAGGCCACAGTTGCAGATCAATACCAGGGAGGGATACAGGACTAGTCTGGAGTTCCTCAAGGAACAACAATTAGCAGGTAAGTCTAATTCCATCTTCCTTATCGTCCCTCCAGTCTAGTCCTGGACCTCTGGAGATGTAACAGAGCGGTAAATCAATCACCGGGAGGGACCTGCTAAACCAGCCTGAAGCACCGCTGATCACAAACAAGAATCCCTTTCCGCCTGAACATCCAACCGGTAATGCTTCACAAAGGAATGCAGCAAAGACCACGTCGCCGCCTTACAAATTTCCACCGCCGGCACAAGGCTGAACTCCACCCAAGAAGCTACTTGTGCCCTAGTCGAATGGGCCCTCAGCCCCACCGGCACCGTCTTCCCTTTTAACATATAAGCCGACGCAATAGTCTCCTTCAGCCATCTTGAAATAGAAGACTTCGATGCCGCCTCACCTTGTCTCAGCCCCCCAAAACAACACAAACAATCTTTCCGACTTGTGGAAGAGAGCCATTCTCTGTAAATACTTTCGTAACACACGCCCTACATCCAGCCTATGTAGCCGTCGTCCAGGCCCCTTCTTGTCATGGAGATCGAAAACTGGCAAGACTATCACCTGATTCAAGTGAGATGCCGGCATCACCTTAGGCAAGAAGGAGGGTACCGTCCCCAAGACTACCTTCGTGCCCCGAAAGGACAAGAAAGGCTCCCTACACAACAAAGCCTGCAACTCCGAAATTCTTCTAGCCAAACAAATAGCCACCAAAAAGACCACTTTGAGGGTGAGATCCTTTAATGTAGCCACATTCAAAGGCTCAAACGGCTCCCACACTAGCGCCTCCAACACCAAATTGAAATCCCACACAGGCACCACGGAGGTCTCAAAAGCGACGCTGCTCTCAAAAAACACGTCACATCCGGATGAGTCCCGAGGCTCACGCCCTGTACTTTTCCCCGAAAACAGGACAGCGCTGCCAGCTGAACTCATAGGGAGGCAGCTGCCAAGCCCTTATCGAACCCAACTTGCAAGAAAGACAGAACTTGCGGAACAGATGCCTTCAAGGCCAGTGCTCTTTCACCTTCACACCAAGACTCAAACAGCCGCCATACTCTAACATATGCCACCAAGGTAGAACGACGCCTGGACCTCAACAGGGTAGAAATGACCTGTGGTGGGAAACCCTTCGCCTTCAACCTCACCCTTTCAAGAGCCAAGCCGTAAGCGAGAATCAAGCCACCTGAGGCATATTCAACAGCACCTGCACTAACAGATCTCTTCTGTTCGGCAGCCGCCATGGCCGTCCCACTAGGAGCCGCATCAAGTCCACATACCACGGCCTTCAAGGCCAATCCGGAGCAATTAGGATTACCTGACCCTTGTGCCACTCTATCCCCTGCAGCACCCGCCCTATCAACACCCAGGGTGGAAACACATACAGCAGCTGCTCCGTCTGCCAAACCTGCATCAAGGCATCCAGGCCTTCCGACATCCTTTCTCGCCTTCTGCTGTAAAACCTCACAGCCTTCGCGGACTCGAACGTCGCCATGAGATCCATCACCGGCGTCCCCCATCGCTGCACCAGCAAGTCGAACACCTCTTGATGGAGAACCCACTCTCCGGGATCCACTTTGACGCGACTCAAGAAATCTGCCGTCACATTGTCCACTCCTGCTACATGAGCTGCCAACAATGCTTCCAGATGTTCCTCGGCCCAGCCTAAGAGCTCCCCTGCCTCGTCCTCCAGAGCTACGCTGCTGGTGCTTCCTTGCCAATTGATATTGGCCACCGCTGTGGCATTGTCTGACAGCACCCTGATCGCTTTCCCCTGCAGCCTGTGCTGTAAGGCCCACAGCGCTAACTTCACCGCCCTCAGTTCCAACCTGTTGATGGACCACTCCTTTTCCATCTCCATCCACTGGCCCTGCGCGAACTGTCCTTCAAAGTGTGCCCCCCATCCGAACAGACTGGCATCTGTCGTCAGAGGTACCCAGCTCGGCGACTCCAAAGGCATTCCCCTTTGCAGATTTCCCAGCTCGAGCCACCACAGAAGGGCCTCCCTTGTCTCTTGCGGGCAAGGCAACCTCTGCGGCAACCGATCCGACTGATGAGACCATCTCCTGAGTAAGGCCCTCTGCAATGGTCTCATGTGGTATCTGGCCCATGGTACGACCTCGAGAGTCGCTGCCATCTTTCCTAACAGTTGCAGATAGTGCCACGCCGTAGAAGCCCCCATTTTTAGAAAGGTGCAGACGAGCTCCCTGAGCCCCTGCACTCTGAGGAGCGGAAGAAAGAGTATTTGGGAGCCCGCTTTGACACGAGAGCAGGGAAAGTCTAAGTCCTGCAAAGGCTTTAGCCTGCTCTTCTCTGCATTGACTACCCAGCCTAGACTTTGTAGAAATTGAACCACCCGGCGGGTAGCCTCTTCGCTTTCTCCTTCTGACTTCACTCGGATCAACCAGTCGTGCAGGTAAGGTTGCACCAACACTCCCTCTTTGCGCAATGCCGCCGCCATCACCACCATCACCTTGGTGAAGGTTCGCGGAGTTGTTGCCAACCCGAACGGCAACGCCTGGAACTGAAAATGTCCCATAGGGACTGCGAAGCGCAGAAACCGTTGATGCTCTCTGCGAATTGGTATGTGAAGATAGGCTTCGCTCAAGTCCAAAGATGTGAGAAACACCCCCTGCCTTACCGCTATTATGACCGATCTCAGGGTCTCCATGCGAAAATGCGACATCCTGAGGCACCGGTTCACCCTTTTGAGATCTAGAATCGGCCGAAAGGTACCCTCTTTCTTTGCGACCACAAAGTATATGGAGTATCGACCGCAACCGCACTGGTCCTCCGGCACCAGCACCACTACCCTGAGAGCCAGAAGCCTTTCTAAAGTCTCTTGTACCGCCAGGCGCTTCGACCAGACCTTGCAGGGAGAAAGAATGAAGGCGTCGGCCACAGGGCACTGAAACTCCAGGGCATAACCCTTGCGAATGACCTCCAACACCCACTGGTCTGACGTAACCCGGATCCAGGCAGGATAGAACTCCCTTAACCGCCCCCCTACGGGTATCCACCCCGCCTGGATCCCCTTCATTTCATTTAGGCTTCTTGAAGGTCGAGGATGAGGAAACCCCAAACCCTCTTCCTGCTCCTCTGAACCCCCGAAACCCCTGGGACCTGTAAGCCGAATGTCCCCGCTGAAACTGACCAAACCTTGGAGAGCGAAATCGCCGGAATTCCCTCTGCTGATTCTTTGTCGTCCCCAGGGCACGTCTGGGTTTCTGTTTATCCTCCGGTAACCTTCCACCCTTAGACTCTCCGAGATCCTTCACCAACTTATCCAAATCCTCTCCAAACAGGAGCTTACCCCTGAAGGGCAGCTTACTCAGCCTTGCCGAGAAACCATCCGCAGTCCAGTTACAGAGCCAGAAACACCTCCGCGCCGCTATCACTGATGCCATACTTCTGGATAGGCCTTGAATAAGATCATACAGGATATCCGCCAAATAAGCCGCCCCTGTCTCCAACCAGGCAGCCTCTTCGGCCGTGTCCTCTATGTGTGCACCACTAATACTCTGGCACCAGCGGAGACAGGCCCTCGCCACCCATGCCCCACAAATAGAAGCCTGCATGGAGAGGGCATTGACATCAAACACCTGCTTCAACAAAGTGTCTAACTGCCTATCCTGGGCATCTTTAAGGGCTGCACTACCTTCTACCGGTATGGTCGTCTCTTTGACGGCCACCACCGCTGCATCTGCCTTAGGAGACTTAAAAAGATTCTTATCCTGGTCCGCCAAAGGATAAAGACGAGCCATCACTCTCAACCCCTTCATCCCGGACTCTGGCATGTCCCATTCCTCTTGAATCATTTCCCTAAACACTCTATGCACTGGGAAAACTTTTTAGGACCTGCAAACTGCCTGTAATAACGGGTCCTCCAACATAGAATCCTCCGCCAGACCCGACACCGGCATGTTAAGCGCCCTCAGCGTTTCTGTGATAAGCGCCAGCAACTCTTCCCGCCGAAACACTCTCACCACTCTCGCCTAATCCTCCTGCTCTGTGAGCTCACCTTCCTCCAACTCCTCTTCTATCTCTAACTCCTCCATATTTTCTGACTGCTCCTACATCTCGCCTGTCCTTTCTTTCCTGTCACTCAGCAGCCTCGGCTTCTTAGCAGGGGCGCAGCCTGCTCCCAAGTCTAGCCAAGATCCTGGGCATTTTCCCTCCATTTAGCCCTCTACTGCCCCTGCCGACACATGCACCCCCCCCTCCCCCCAAGGGTTTGCTGCAGCAGGGCTATGAATTCCTTAGAGAAAATTGCTGCCAATCCCCACTGTACTAGAGCTGGGGAAGAGGGAACGTCTGGCGCCATGTACGGTCCTGCTACTGGCTCCAGAGGGGGTTCTGAAGAAGAAAACAGATCCGGGAGGCCAGAAGATTGCCCCTTTTGGCTCTCCCCTCCATCTTCCGTGGTTATATCCGCTGAGGCTGCTTCCTGCGCACATCCCCTGCACACACCAGCCTCCGACAGAAACCCCTTCCTTGCTCCACCCAGCAAACACAACTGCTTGGAAGGCATGCCTGTCAGCCAGACCTTGCACTCAAAAGAACCCGAAAATAAAATAAACTTTTTCTTTTTTTTTTTAATAAGAACACTAGGAGACCCTACAACAATGCTCCCCCCTAGCTCCTGTGGACCGCAGCTAAAATCCTGAGACCAGCGCGATGCTACTGCAACGGCTCCCATGCTTTTCCCCACATGGCTGCGGCCTAAACGGGCCCGAAACTACCCCGCGCTCCACTGCATGCCTGACTGCCCACTCAGCTGCTGCCTGCGCAGTGCTTACCTCGTCAACCTGCCCGACTGCAATGAAACTTGTGTCCTACTCAATTCCACCGCGCTCTGCCTGTCAGCGGCATCAACATCGGGAAGAGCACCAGCGAGAGGGAGCGAGCGAGACTCAGTCTGAGACCACGCCGTTGAAATCGCCGACACGATCCCCGGCTTCCGAACCGCCACTCTCACTGCCGTTTAGCAAGCTCCTCACCCACACGGTGGGTTCGGGAGCCGTAATCCTTCTCCACTGCTCTGACCCCGCCGTAATTACCGATCTGCAGGTAGGGTAGAGGGAGGGGGAAAGGAGGAAGCGTGAGAAGGCAGCCCCTGCAGCTGAAATCTTCCAGGCAGTCTGACACTGTCCTCACACACTGCAGAATAGAAACTGCAGCTCACTTCCTATCTACTTTTTTTTTCCCCAACAATGAATTAAACTAAACTAAACTAAGCTTACTCTCCTTATTCATTCCTCCAATGAAGCCTGAACCGCCTAGGGTCAATACTCCTTCAGCTGCTTTGGAGACTGACCTTACTGGCGCGAGGAGGCAGATCCTGGCCTATTTATACCGGTGTCACCAAAAGAGTGACAGTCTCCAAAGCTACAGGAGAAGGTGCTTAACTCCAAAGGTTCAGGACTAGAGTGGAGAGATGATAAGGAACTCTTTGTTATGGCCATCTGGAACCCACTCAAGCTAATTGTAGAAGGGCCCTGGAGGGTTCACGACGTTCGCTGCAGCGGGTTGCCAGTAAGGTGTGCTCAGGAACGCTGCTTGCGGCTGTCAATGTCTCCAGTCTGACTGTGGTCGGTCCTAGTGCCTTTTGGTTGCAGACTAGAGGGCCGTGCTGGTGGCTGTAGCACTCGGTGCAATCAGCATGTCAGCTGAAGGCCAACTGGGATGTTATTCTTTTTCTGCATGTGTAGGTTTTTGAAAGTGATGCTCCCACTGTACATGCCAGCAAATACATATGTAGTTACTGGTGTCTATATATGCATTTTACAGAAGGCTTCCCATTCAGTAGAGGCTGGTGTAAAATACTGTGGGAATAATGAAAATGCCCAACATGAACTTTACCTTGTTGAGTGTCTCCCAACTAAGTAAATTACCTATTTTAATATTTGTGGCCACATCTACATGTTAATACATTGACACTCTTGTATAAATATGTCATATACCTCCCCTTCTCCCTTCCCATTAGCTTCTGATGTACTAGTCTCATCCTTGGTTCCTTCAGATCCCACTTTTCATGCCCTACCTCCCATCTTATTATGCACTCTTCTTTTATATATCATTTTACATAGTTTCTTAATATACATCTATGTGTTACTTATAAATATGAGTTTAAAATTATGTAAAAATGAATATTGTTATTATATGTAATGTTTTGTGTTTTGTTTTGGGTTTTTTTTACTTTGCATGCCTTTATCACCACAATATGGTTTTTGTTTCATTTTTATATTAACAATTGCAATTTTATGTTCTTTACCAAAAGTCCCATGCCCCAGACAAAGGCTTTGTTTTGACGAAACAGTCGGCGGAGAACGATCCTAGAACACTTTAATAAAGGCTTCAAGAAGCTTCCAGAGTGTGTTTTCATCACCTTATTCCTTGCATCCAGGATCCAATCCAATCCACTCCACTCCTAGAACAGCCCAATGCTAAACATTTAACAAGGGCATAGAATCTAGGTAGAAGGGGATATAGCATAGTTACTCACCTGTAACAGATCTTCTCCAAGGAGAGCAGGAATCGTTCCTGACATATGGGTGACATCGGCACCAACAGAGCCTGCGTGGAACATTTCCCCAGCTTTCAAACGAAAGCCTATGGGAATGTCACCATGCATGTGTGGTGCCCTTCCAGCCCAAGGATGCCATTCTTGATCAGTCAGATGACATAGCTCAGGCAAAGGATACAAATCCAGAAAAAGAGTGAGCAACTCCTTGGGGGGGGGGGTTGTGAGAACTGATTCCTGCTGTGCCCGGAGGACACCTGTTACAGTTGAGTAACTATGCTTTCTCCAGAAACAAGCAGGAAGTCAGTCCTCACATGGGAAGCCCCAGCTACAGGTTATTGAGGACCCGTAGAAGGCAGCCATGGCGAGCTGTGAGCAGAAACAGCTAACGGGAGACAGAAGGATCAGAGGACCAGAGTTCCCTAAACCACAAACAAATTACAGAGTACGGCCTGGCCAAAGGCACTGTCCTGACGGGAGTCCCGCTACAGGCACTAATGCATCATGAAGGTACTAGCCAAGGACCAGCTTGCAGCTCAAAAGATGTTTCAAGGGTACAGAGTGCAGATGCGCCATCGATGCTGCCCTCGCACGGATGCCGTGACTCAAAGGTCCAGCGGTAGCCTAGCCTGGCCAAATACAATGCAATCCACCACCCAGATGGAAAAGGTCCGCTTGGTGACCGCGAGCACCAAACAGGCAGGGTCATAGGAAATGAAGAGCTGTGTGGGTCTGCGTGCGCTGGAAGTAGAAGGAGAGAGCCCTCCTAAAGTCGAGGGTGTGGAGGATTGCCAATGCCAGGTCGGCCTATGGCTTCGGAAAGAAGGTTGAGGTGAAAATCTGAGAAACCTTTGGGAGAAACGTGAGGTGCGTTCAGAGAACCACCCTGTTCCCATAGAATCTCGTGTGGGGAGCGTCGGCCATCAGGGTCTAAAGCTCACTAACCCTCCGGGCCAAGGTGAGGGCTACCAGAAAAACCACCTTCCAAGAAAGGTGCAAAAGCTAGCAGGATGCCATCAGCTCGAAGGGTGGTTAGGTTAGTCGCATGAGGAAGACATTGAGATCCCACTCTGCTGCAGACGGTCGTATGGGAGGCTTGGGCAGTGGCAGCAGCCCACGCATGAAGCGGGAAATCAGCAGCTGCCCGAGAGTGGTCTGCCCTTGACTGGTTGGTGGTTGGCTGAGATTGCACTCAGGTGGACCCTGACCGAGTTTGGACTTCAGAACCACCTGCGAGAGATAGAGTAGATAATGCAGGACAAGGTGGGTAAGGCAAGAGAACGGGTCAGCCTGTACCTCCGAGCACCACACCAAGAACAGATGCCGCTTAAAGGAATAAGTCCTCCTAGGCAAGTCCTTGCACGAAGCCAGCAATATATCCTCAATCTCCACTGGGAGACGAAGAGGGGCTACCGCAACCCGCTCAGCTGCCAAGCCATGAGGGATAGCGACCTCAGGTTCGGGTGAAGCAGGAGACCCTCCTCCTGTGTCAACATGCCTGGCACGCTGCCACAGGGAACCGGAGGCTCCGATGAGAGGCAAAGCAGCAGCGGGAACCAGGGGAAAACCACAGAGGTCCCGTCCCACTGAATCTTGACAACAGTTACGAATTCGTAGGGCTGGCAAAAAGGTCCAGGACCAGAGTCCCCCAGCGCCAGAACAGCCACTGCGCTATCTACGGGCAGAGACGCCACTCGAGTGGCTGGAGGATCTGACTCAGTCTGTCCACCAGAACATTGTCTTGACCTGTGAGATAAGTAGCCCGTAGGCTATGCCTTGGCAGATCGCAAAGAACCATAAGGCTACTGCCTCTCGGCAGAGGCTGTGAGAGCCGGAGTCGCCATGCTTGTTCATATAGAATATTGTCACCTGTTGTCCGTCTAGACAAGCACTGACTGATGGCAGACACAGATGGCGAGAATTGCCCAAAGTTGGAGGAAGTTGATTAGCATCTGGGACTCCTTGAGGGACCATGTCCTCTGTGTGCAGAGCTCACCGTAGTGTGCTCCCCAGCCCGTTAGAGAGACATCCATGGTCAAGACCACATCGTGCTCTGCAGCCTGGAACAGCATGCCTCAAAGCAAGTACTGGGTGTCCTGCCACCAGTTGAGGGACTCGGAGAGCTGGGGAGTGACCGAGACAGTGTCTTGGAGATGGCCCATCACGTGAGCCCAATGAGTGCAAAGGCACCACTGCACCACTTGCATGTGCAGATGTGCGATGGGGACAACATGGACGTCGATTTTTCTGTTTAAATATCCAAGACATCATGGGGGGAGGGAAGGCATAAGGCTGAAAGTTTGCCTAGGGTTCACAATACCTTGCATCAACCCTGTCACCCAGCAAGCTTTCTGGAAAGCAGCCCCCCCACTCTCTGGGGCTCACTCCCAAAAGGGCTACATCTGAAAACAACCTCTCTTAAGTAAGCATTTGAAAGCCTGATTCTTCTCCTAACCCTTTAATAGTTGTGGCAACTGGCTCTCCATTCACGCATACTGCTTCAGAAGCAGATCCACATATCTCTTCTTCTGAAGATATAAAAAAGTTACCCTCTAATTACCATTTTTATGGATCCTTACACCTTTTTCTTACACTTTTGTCTGTCTAAATTTTCTCCACTGCACCTGTTCCCTCTGCTTCGATGTATAGGGCTAACAATGAGAATATCCTAGATATGTTATATGAATTTTCTACACTGTTTGTTTATGGTGCATCATTTGTACTGTGCTGACATTGTAAGTATCCTATTTGTTAATAGGCAGTTCGGTAGAACACTCAAATAAGACAATAGCATTTATATGCGGTTTTAAGTTATACATTACTGACATTGGAATCTCCAGGAACAAGCAGGAATGTAGTCTTCACATATGGGTATCGTCGGTACCGACGGAGCCTGTGCGGGAACGCTCCCCAGCGTCCAATAGGAAAGCTTTTGGGAGCATCCCACAGTGCCTGTGTGCTGCCTTCCCGCCTTTCCCAACTGTCCCTCTCCAGTTCTTCATTTTCCACAGAGCCAACAAGTCGCACATCCTGTCACCACAGAAAATATTCCCTTTTATTCTTTTTCTGTGGTCGCGTCTGCCTTCCCTTGACGCTACACCAGTACCGCCGGTTCTTCTTTCTTTAAAAAAAAAACAACAACTTTTTTTCTGGAGTCTTTTCCAGGTATTTTCTCCTCAGGTGCCACGCGCCATTTTGGGCACTAGGCGCCATTTAAAATGGAAAAACCCGCTTCGGGTTTTAAAAGGTGTTCCAAGTGTGGCGGTACCATCTCCATCACTGACACCTATGAGTGGTGCCTCAAATGTTTAGGTCCTGACCACTCTATTTCGGAGTTTGTTGCCTGTGGGATGATGTCGAAGAGGGGCCAGCAAAACTGAGCAGCTAAACTTAGCACCCTTTTTCCCTCCGATGCAGCATCTGTGGCATCGACGTCTTCCAGGGCTTCGTCTTCCTCCCATGGATCTCAGGTAACTAAACATCAATCTGGCCGGTCCTCAAAGGGTAGATCTCCCTCTAAGCATCGAGATGCCTCTGGCTTTGCCCTTGAGGGACTTGTACCGGCAAAATTGCCCCGGCGGGAGGCTTCAGCTTCCAAAGCACTAACGGGGCTCCAGGATGTTCTCGAGGCCTCAAACTCAGCAGAACTACTGGTGCCATGCTCTGGGGTACCGGCTGCTTCATCCGGCACCAATACCCAAGCATCGGCAGCGTCGATAGACCAGAGATTCTTGGCTATTGAATGCAGTCTGGTGGCTCTTCTCATGGCCTCAATGCCCCTGAAACCACTTCAGACAATTCAACCGGTACCGACTGCATCAACATCGGCAGGTATTCTACCGGGACAGTCATGTTTATCCATCCAGTATCAACAAGTCGGTACTGGACCCCTCCGATACAGACTTCGATCGGTACCGTGCCTTGCATGATCACCCGGATCGGAGATACTTTGAATCCTCGGATGAGTCTGAAGACTTTGAAAGCTCTGCCGATACCAGATTACTTCTTCCTGAGGATTCTTCTTCTCCTCAGCGTAGGATGCCTCCTCCAGAGGATATGTCCTTTCAGGATTTTATCCGAGATGTGGCCCAAGGTCTTTCCATCACAGTGGCTCCTGAAAAAGAACCTAGGGCAAAGGAATTGGAAATCCTGCAATACCCTAAAGCTCCCAAGGAGGCAGCTACCTTACCTATTCATGAGATCTTGCATGACCTCATGTTAAGGATGTGGGAAGCACCTCTAACCACTTCTCCTAACTCTCGAAGGCTCGACACCATGTATCGAGTTCCTCCTTGTCCTGGGTTTCAGAAGACTCAGCTACCACAACATTCCATGTTGGTGGAATCAGCTATGAGAAGGATCAAGAGTGCAAAAAGACATGCATCTAATCCTCCAGGACGTGAGTGTGGGACTCTTGACGCCTTTGGACGTCGAACCTTTCAGGCTTCCATGCTTTCTGCTAGGATCAGTTCCTATATATTATATATGGAAATGTTCCTTAAGGAGATCAAGGGAGACTTAGAGCTTATGAGCCCTCTCCTTCCTGATAAGAGGCAGGATTCCCTTGCCCTTGTCTAACATGCTCAGGACGTTTCCAAATTTGTAAATCGTGCAGCCTTTGACTGCTTTGAGTGCATAAGCTGAACCTCTGCTATTGCCATAGGTGCACGTAGGATTGCCTAGCTCCAGGCATCTGACTTGGAACTTTGGGTACAGGATAAACTGGGGAATATTCCTTGCACAGGAGAGAATCTCTTTGGCAAGAATTGGCAGGAAAAAGCTAATGAGATAGATGCTGACAATATCACCTTGGATAGATTGTCTAAATCTACAGCTGATCCCGCAAGGAAAAAATCCTACAAGAAACCATTCTTCAGAAAGAAGAAGTTTTACCCCTCCTATAACCAGCAGGGGCATTGTTTAGGTCAGTCTGCCCAAAAGGGACAGCAGCAACAACCTAGGTAAAAAAACCCCCAAAAGCTGCTAAGCCTCAACCGGCTCAGCAGACTCAGCCTCCACAGGGGCTTTGACTCCTATCTAGAGAACTTTGCCTTCCTGGCCCTGAACGGCCCAGAGCCTTCCACCATTCCAGGAAGGTTGTCATTTTGCCCCCAGATGGGGGCAGATAACAGCAGAAAATTGGACTCTGTCCATTGTAAGAGAGGGGTACAAGCTTCATTTCCTCAGCATGCCCCCTCCTACAATGGTAAGACAGTTAAATTCTCGGACCTCTCTCAACACCCAGTTAAGTCAAGAGGTCACTTTGCTTCTTGCCCAGGGGGCAATAGAAAAGGTACCCATTCTTCAACAGGGTACAGGGTTCTACTCCCCCTATTTCCTTATTCCAAAGAAAACAGGAGGACACAGACCCATTTTGGACCTTAGAGAATTGAACAAATTCCTGTTCAAAGAGAAGTTCAAAATGATTTCTCTAGGAACTCTGCTGCCATACCTTCAGAGTCAGGATTGGCTTTGTTCTCTAGATCTCAAGGATGCATACACATGTTCTCATCCATCCAACTCATTGAAATTTCCTTCGCTTTCTATTTCAAGGGAAGCACTACCAATACAGGGTTCTTCCTTTTGGCCTGTCCTCGGCCTCAAGGGTGTTCACAAAATGCATGGCTGTGGTGGCAGCATTTCTTCGCACCCTGGGAATATTCGTATTCCCTTACTTAGACGACTGGCTCATTCGAGCCCCTTCAGAGCCAGAGGCCAGGATTTCTCTCTCTCGCAAAATGCGCATCCTTCAGTATTTCGGACTTGTCATAAACCTCCCAAAATCCAACTGTGCTCCCACTCAGTCTCTAGAGTTTATAGGAGCTCTGCTGGATACCAGACAGACAAGGGCCTATCTTCCACAGCCCCGCTGCCTTCGCATAGTGCAGTTAGCTTCCCAAGCAGTGCTAAAGCCTCACCTCACTGCTTGGGAAATGTTACAGTTGCTAGGCTACATGGCATCCACCATGCATGTGGTTCCTTATGCTTGCCTCCATATGAGGGCAGCCCAGTGGACTTTATCCACTCATTGGAATCAGGCATCAGGTTGCCTGTCAAACAAAATAACAAACTCAGATCATCTTATTTTGTCCCTCCAATGGTGGCAGTCACCCCAAAACCTTTTAGTGGGGTCCCCTTTCCAACAACCCCCACCCCAAGCCACTCTGACAACGGATGCCTCACAGATGGGTTGGAGAGCCCACCTGCAAGGCCTCTCTACCCAGGGTACCTGGACTCCACAGGAAACCTCTCTACACATCAGTCTCCTGGAACTCAGAGCAATCTTCCTTGCTCTTCGAGTATTCCACACCCAGCTCAGCTACAAGACAGTCCTAGTTCAAATGGACAAACAGGTAGCCATGTTCTATGTGAACAAGCAGGGCGGAAAAGGCTCTCTGTCGCTCTGCAACGAAGCTTTGCGACTATGGGCCCTCGCCGGAGAGCAACAGATTCATCTCCTTGTGGTGTATCTCCCAGGCATTCAAAACTCTTGGGCAGACAGACTCAGTCGACGTCTGCTTCCACACGAATGGTCTCTTCATGCAGACCAAGTGGCCAAAGTTTTTCAAATTTGGGGAACCCCGGACATAGACCTCTTTGCAAGTCTGCTGAATGCCAAACTTCCCCGGTTCTGTTCCAGAATTCCGGGCCAGGTATGCTTTCCTCCTCCATTGGGGCCAGGACTTCCTGTATGTCTTTCCACCCATTCCCCTAATTCCCAAAACCCTGTTCAAGCTTCAGAGAGACAGAGGTCATATGATTCTCATAGCTCCACATTGGCCAAAGCAAATGTGATACCCTCTACTCCTACATCTCTCTCAAGCTCCGCCTCTGGAGTTAGGATCTGCTCCAGATCTCCTTTCTCAGGAGGAATGGATGCTGTGGCATCCCAATCCCCAGTCTCTCCATCTCAGGGCCTGGTTGCTGAAAGCCTAGAACTTCATGGTCTTAACCTTTCTCAGCAGGTAAAGGATATCCTTTATGCTTCCAGGAAACCTTCCACAAGACGCTCTTATGCTTTCAAGTGGAAAAGGTTTACCATATGGTGCTCACAGAAGGGTCTTGACCCTTTTGCGATACCTCTGGAATCAATACTGGAGTATCTCCTTCATTTGTCTAATACAGGGCTTAAGACCAATTCCGTGAGAGTTCATTTGAGTGCTATTGCAGCTTCTTTCAAGCCTCTAAATGGACAACCTATTTCCTCTCATCGCGAGATTTATGAGAGGCCTTCTTTTAACTAAGCCTCCCATTAAGCCACCAACGGTGGCATGGGACTTAAATCTGGTTCTTGGGCAGCTGATGAAGCCGTCTTTTGAACCATTAGCTACTACCTCTTTGAAATTCCTTTCCTGGAAGGTCATCTCTTTTATTGCAATCACATCAGCACGTCGCATCAGTGAATTGCAAGCATTGGTGGCTGATCCTCCTTATACAAGGTTCCGTCATGATAAGGTAAGAGTCATCCACACTTTATGCCAAAGATGGTGTCACCTTTTCATTTAGTTTATCTTCCTGTATTTTTCCCAAGGCCTCACGCCTCAAATGCAGAAAGGAATCTTCATACTTTGGACTATAAAAGGGCTTTGGTCTTTTACTTGCAAAGGACACAGCCACACAGAAAGTCCTCTCAACTCTTTGTTGCTTTTGATCCTGGTCATTTGGGACTTCCAGTCTCAAAAAGAACACTGTCCAGCTGGATTGCACAGTGTATTTCTTTTGCCTATGAGAGTAAGAACCTTCCTCTTGAAGGCCATGTCACAGCTCACAATGTGAGAACCATGGCAACCTCTATGGTTCATCTTCACTCTGTGTCTATCGACGACATCTGTCGAGCAGCTACTTGAGCCTCGGTTCATACCTTCACAGCCCATTACTGCTCCCGCCGGGATGCCTTGTTTGGTCAGGCTGTTCTTCAACACCTGTTCCATACTTAATCAACTCCTACCCACCATCCCTGGTAGGATGCCAGAGATCCATGGGGGGGAAGTGGAGCCCTTTCACAAGGGCACACAATTTCTGGGGTTTCTCCCTGGCATCTGCAGCTAGGGAGTCCCCATATGTGAAGATTACATTCCTGCTTTTTCCTGGAGATAGCATAGTTACTCATCTGTAACAGGTGATCTCCGGGAACAGCAGGAATTTAGCCTTCATAACCCACCAACCTCCCCTAGGAGTTGTATCTCTCTCACTCTCTTTGTCTCAGCTTTAAACTCAACTGGCGAGGGACAGTTGGAAAAGGCAGGAAGGCAGCACGCAGGCGCTGTGGGATGCTCCCAAAAACGTTCCTATTGGACGCTGGGAAGCGTTCCCGCACAGGCTCAGTCAGTACCGACGCTACCCATATGTGAAGACTAAATTCCTGCTGTTCCCGGAGATCACCTGTTACAGGTGAGTAACTATGCTTTATTGCTATTATTACCTTCACCCAAGTTTCTCGATATTCCATTTGTCTATTATTTTGACATGAGATCATTTTGCTTTTATGCAGCTACTATACTAAGTTGTTATGTCAGGGGATACCATCTTAGATGAATCTTTTCATAAAGGTAGTTCATAAACCTTCATAAATCAATCTAGGAATATCAGTCCCCTTTCTGCCTCAGTACAGCAAAAGCAGAAGAAGTATTTTACAGTGTATGATCTTGCAGACTGGCTACTGAGGGAGAGCTTGTAAGTGCAGTAGTAAAATCAGCCATTACACCTGAGACCACAGAGAAAGTGGCTCCTTTCCCTCTCTCTCCCCCCACCTACTCTTGCCAATTCCCCAGCAACCCCATCTCCCAACAGAGGTGATTTTTACTCTTACCTGCTAGTTTAGCAGAGATTTTCTTTCTTCTTCATATATGCCAAGAAATCAGCATATACAGGAGGGTGAACAAAGTAAACTATAACCATACCTTCTTCTAGTAAGAAAGTCACTGTATTATTTAAACAAGAAACAGTTGTCCTAAGACAATACTTCAAATACAGGGCCCAAGGCAACTCCCATGTCTACTTTTCATGATAGTTACAATTAATATTTAAAGTGTATTTTCATGTATCAGATTTACTGTAGGAACCAGTCTATTTTCTGTACCTTAATTATGACAAATTAACAAACCTCGCTGAAGAAATGGAATCAAACTTGAAACACACTAGCCTACAGTCATCCTTATGACACAGACTATGCACATTATTGTAAATACATCTTTATTAAGTAATAAGGGATACACCTCTGTATGTAATATGTAGTCTCTGCAAGTAAACTTAAGCAGCAAGTGGTTAAGACAGAGCTGTGAACATTTGAGTAGCTTCAGAATACCATTTTATAAGGAATTAACTAGGTACCCTAAGGATGCTCTTCATCACATCAGTATCAGTTCATGGAGTTGTTCTGATGTACTGAGGCCCTAATAAAATAGACCTGATTCAAATGAGACCCAGTATTAAGGAATGCTGACCTGGGAATCTGATGCATTTAACAAAGAATGGGAACTGAGGCAGGGGATTAGATGTCGTGAAACTCTGCTTGGAGCTGTTGGTACATGGACTCTGACTTGATGAGATTGGTTGAAAGGTGGTGGATCTGGATGAGATGTCCTGGGACCACAATTCTTGTAGGTCCACACCCATCTCATAATACTAGTCCTCCATCTGTTGATCCATAAGGACTAGAAAATGTTTTCCATTAATGCGGTTTGCAAGTTTTCCAGCATAATCCTACCTTACATGGCTAAATGTCTCCAAATTAGGAATTTTTTCCTGTGCAAACCATGGGAATAAACTTCAATCTGTGTCTAGGCTGTCTCCTTTGTGGGTTTTCTGATGCTTAGCAAGATGCGCTTTCTGAATGAAGCGCCTTTTACATGTAAGACACTGGTAAGGTTTCTCTCCCGAGTGTATCCGAATGTGTTTGTTAAGAGCCGATTTCTCACGGAAGTTTTTTCCACAGTTAGTACATTTATATGGCTTCTCTCCTGTGTGCACTCTGTCGTGCTGAACGAGTCCAGATTTACAGACAAAGGCTTTCCCACACTCTTCACACTTCCATGGTTTTTCACCTCTATGCAAGCTTTGGTGTATCAGAAGTCCAGACTTATGAAGCAAGAATTTCCCACATTCATAACACTTATACAGTGTCTGTACTTGAGATCCTTTGCGCCGAGTCTGTTTCCGGGGTTTGTCAGGTTTATGGGTTTGCTGGTGGCCCTTTAGGTGATGTAAATTTCGAAACCTCTTCTTACATTCAGTACATTGATATGGTTTCTCTCCACTATGCGTCCTTTTGTGAACATCCAGATCAGAGGTCTTCCTGAAGCTTTTCTCACACTCGGTACAGGCATACGGCTTTTTCCCCTGTATGAATTCGTTGGTGGATAGTCAGATTTGAGACATGAGCAAAGGATTTTCCACATGCTGCGCAAGCATAGGGCTTCTCCCCTGTGTGAGTTCGGCAGTGACCAGTGAGATGGTGTATAACTTTGAAGGCTTTTCCACACTCTGTACACTTGTATGGTCTCTCCCCTGTATGCATCCTCTGGTGAATTATCAGCTGTTGCAAAGTCCCACAGCTCTTGCCACACTCTACACACCGGAAGATGTTCTTCCCCTTGAAAGTTACCTTCTTTTGGCGTTTGGAGGTAGAAGCAAAACCATTTTTATCTTTATTGCGACTTGTACTGCCTTGCTTCCGTAGAATGGGTTTTACTGGTTTGGCATATCCTCCTTTGCTCCTGGTACATACGCCCTTTCCTTTCGTAGGAGGTGTGTTTGTTGCCTTTTTATGCTCCAAAGACTGGATGCAGGGCTGTGGATCTGGTAATTTATTTCTGCGGGTCAGGCGCCCGGTGGGTTTCTCACAGTGCTTGTCCTCTTTAGACCTGCCTTTCAGGTCATCCTTTACTGCAAAGAAACAAAAGGGTTTGCCATTACTCTGCTATAATCATAAAAACAAGCTAATAATAGGACACCTCACCCACCACCACTTTTATCCAGGGCTCGACTAGTGTGTGTATTTCCAGATGGGTAGCAGAAGTATACATCTGACCTCAAAGGCTTCAGGACTGGGACAACACACTCATGTGACAGACACCACCTTCCTAGGTAACTTAGTTCAGTGGTTAGCTTATATTCAAAACAAAATTCTTCCTAATATCACATCTACAACTCCCCGCTGTAAATGTAAGACAGATACAAATTCTGCTATTTTAAGTGGAGATGGAAAGAACAGTTTGCTGGTTTTTTGCAGTTTAAACCGAACTCCTTCTCCCAGTTCCCATACTGTCTAGGATCTGATTTTTGACTCTTCTTTTGAATTCTCCCAAATGCTCCACTTCCTTCATAAAGTGCTGGTTCCCCAACAGAATTTGTCCAGGTTTTACCTGGGGTGGAAGCAAAAATTGCCTCAATCCTGCCAGTGTCTGGCTGAATCTTACAGGGTGACGACTCCTCTTCCTTAATCCTGATGGCCTCAGGAGTGAATGATGACAATCCTGAGATTAAGATATGGAGAATACATGATATGGTGTCCACATGTCACAACTGCTTATTTGGTATATTGCTCCATTTGGATTAAATCCTTTCTCTCAAGGATGGAATAATTTAAAATAGGGCTTGGAGCTAGGTTCACGGAAAGAGAAGTAACTTAATAGTGGGTCAGAAATTCTAGACATGCAGTGTTTTTTTAATATCAGATTCCACAACTTGAACATTTTGCTTAATTTAAAGTGAAATTCAAAAACACACAAATAGCTGAAATACATTTTTACTGTATTTTCCATCAAGAAGCAGAATAAAATCAGGCACACAAGGGGTTTGTGTCATTCAACAGTGCCAAGACGGAACAGCTCTCCCATAACTCTACAATGAAGTGCCAAAACTACATAGTCCCTCCTAAATAGTTTTTGTTCTGTTCTGCAAAGCAGAATGTGCAAATATAGCTCTCCAAGAATATTTGTCTTTTGCCCTAGCCTTACAAAGGCTATTCAATTAAGAAAATAACATTTTTAGTTCATTAAAAAATATCGTTGTGGCAACGTCATAATGCAGGCGAAACTAGGACTATCCTCCTGTGTGGATAACAGCTAACAATGATGCCAACAAACTCTCGTTTGGGGCCCGTTCACTGGAAAGAAAATGTACGAGGGCTGCAAAATGCTCTCAAGAGCTAGGAAGCAGTAGCTTTTCATGTCAGTATGCCTCATGAAGGCCATGACATCTTCAGTATAGATTAGCTAGCAAAGTAGAGTGCAACAGATTTCTTCCTCTGATGTTGCCTCTATTTCCTCACACAGTAGCTTAAAAAGTCTGGGTGTGAAAAAAAGAGGAACGTCATACCTCTTTAGAGAAGGAACAGGTCTGAAACCTCAACCTAAAGCACAGTATCTTTCACATAAATGTGTCAAATAAGTACATGGATTAAAGTCCACCTCTAAGCACAACAATCTAAATGTGGGTCTATAGCCATTGTGCATCTCCAAAGCACAGAAAAACTGAGGAGGTTTCAGCGTCGTCATCTGCATGTAAGATGACCATTCTATGGGCAAAGTAAAAAAAAAAAAAAAAATTCCCGCACTATCGTTGACGCCAGATCCATCATGGCTACTTAAGGCATGTTTGCATATACAAAAATTAGCTCTATGCAGAGATTCTTCCAGCACAAAGCAGACACAAACCTCACCATTATCCACAGAAGGAGCTTTCACCTTCTATTTCTCAGTGTCTCTGTGCAGAATTCCATAATCCATACTTGCATTAAGAAGCTTGCTAACTTCAATTCCAATACTGATAACAGTGGTAGATGAGTCTCCATCTTCAGTATCCTTGCCTCTATGAGAACATATATGCATACCTTACAAAAAAAAAAGTTCTCAGAATTTGTAAAAGACTACTGCAAGGAAATTCTAGGAGTCAATGATCAAGCTCCATAAAAATCCAATACCCTAACTTTCTTAGCCTACTGAGGTTAATCTGGCAAAAATAGGAGAACACTTTTCCCAAAGATCTGGTTATTTCCCTCCTATCCTTATCAGGCAGAATCACAGGGGCAGCATTTTCAGCCTCTTCTTCTTTCAACACACTCCTGGACTATTTCAGAGGACTGGCTCCTCTTCTAGCAGAGAAGACCTATACATTGACATTTCTTTGGAAATATCTTTTTCTTCTAACAGAAGCAATGATTTGTAAACAAAATGGCAAGAGAAATATCTTTTTCTCTCCTACAGCTGGCTGAGCCTAGGTCAGACGTCAGTTACTGACATTTATAGAAGGCCCCAAATGCTACCTTGGCAACGCCATTCAAGGATTACTACAGAATTTCTAGCAGATTCCGGTCTCCATACAGAAAGTTTTAAAAAAAAAACTGGATCTTAAATAAAGTGCAATTTCCATCTAAGTTCAACAAGATACAATTAACTGAGGTGAAAGTGATGTCACTGATACAGCACGCAGCAGAAGAGCTCAGCTCCACAGCATAAGCAAAGAAAACCTGCCCAAACGAGTGAATAAGCATCCAAAATGTGCGTGGACTCCAATACAAGGATAAGGAGCCCCCAACGATGGTACGGCTAGAAAAAAGTTAGGAACTAATCTGAAACCCTTTGCAACAACAATTGCGCTCCTGGGAAAGGGGAAGATGGCGGCCAACTCTAGTCCTAAGAGCAGGAAAAGTAATGATGTTAATGCAGAGAGCAGCGGAACGGATATGCAGCAGCTGTGCAGGGACATAAAAGACTGGTTCACTGTGCTAAAACAGGAACTAACTGATTTTAAAACTGACACACAATCCTGGATTACAGAATTGAGAGGAGACATTGGAGATCTAGAACAACAAGTGGACAAAATGGAGCAAAGAGTGGAAACAGAGGTGGTACAAATAAAAACTGTTTCATCGGAGGCCAAGGCCATAAAAGAGGCACAGGAGGCATTATCATCGAAGTTAGAAGATCTTGAAAATAGATCAAGTAGATCGAACTTGCGCCTTTGAGGCATCCCGGAGACAGACAAGGTCACTGACTACCGTGAGCTGGTGGAACGATTCTGCAGAATGTTAGTTAAAACGGCAGGGATAGAAGAAGCTGACCTCTGTTACAAAGTAGAGCGTGCACACTGGGCTTTAGGCCCGAAGGCCGGGTACATGACATAGTGGCACGCCTGCATGAATATGCCACTAAGGAGGCTTGCATCTGGAGGCTCCCGCAATGCACTCACCCAGCCCATTAGCAAGGCATCCATGGTGAGGATCTTCTGGGGGTTGGGTGCCTGGAAGGGTATCCTGGCCTAAACGCTGCGTGGATTCTGCCACCATCCAAGGGAGTCCACCAGCTGACGGGTCACCTTCATTCTGTCCGAGACTGCCTGTGGCTTTAGTCCACTGAGAGTGGAGGTACCACTGTGCTGCCGTCATGTGCAGGCAGGCATATGGGGTCATGTGAACCGTGAAGGCAATGTGTCCCAACAGGGGGAGTAGGAGCCAGGCAAGTAGTTTCCGGCATTGGTGTATCTCTGCAGCTAACTCCCTGAGGCGTTCTGACATCTCCTGGGGGAGGAAGGCTTTTGCGCCCTTAAGAACTCCAGGCGTTGTGCCGGAGTGAGGTGGGACTTAGGATAGTTTATGATGAACCCCAGGTGCTTCAAGGCATTGATGGTGTGCTCGGTGGCACATTGTGCCTCTGCAGCCATGTACCCCTTTATAAGCCAGTCATCCAGATAGGGGAAAACAAAGGCTCCTCCCTTGGAGCCAGAGGTGGACTGCGACCACCGCGAGGCATTTTGTGAAGACCCTTGACGACAAGGCTAGACTGAAGGGAAGCACCCTGTATTGGTAAGTACTGTTCTTCCACCACAAACTGGAGTTACTTTCTGTGGCTGGGATGGAGTGTAGGCATCCTTTAGGTCTAAGGAGCATAGCCAATCTCCCTGCTGGAGGAATGGCAGTAGTGCACCAAGGGAGAGCATCTTGAACTTATCCCTGACCAGAAACCTGTTGAGCTCTCCAGGTCCAGGATGGGCCTGAGGCCCCCCGTCCTTTTGGGGGTGAGGAAGTATCTGGAATAGAAGCCTGTGCCCCAGAGATGTTTTGGCACTGGCTCAACTGCTTTGTCGTTGATTAGGCCTGCCAGCTCAGTGAGAAGCAGGGTCTGGTGAAGGAGAGGCCTGGTGGGTTCCCTTGGGAAATACATGGGTAGCACCCAATGTAGGTAGAGGAAGTAGCCCTCCTTGACCACCTGTAGCACCCAGGTGTTGTTGGTGATGGCTGTCCACCTGTGGGCAGCAGATGACCCCCTGGGGGTCATGCCCAGGCAATCAAAAAACTCCCCCCAGGCTGGGCCGGGGCCTTTGTTTCCCTGTCCCTGTTGAGGGGCTGAAAAAGACTGATAGTGCGGAGTACAACTGAAGCCTCCTTTCTTCCTTGGAAAGGAAGGTTTTTTCCCCAGGGCTTTCTTCTGGGGGTGCACCAAGGTCTTTTTTTGAGAGACTGGTTCTCATCACATACTCTGTTCTCTATCTCCACTGCCTTATCCGCCATGGGTTTCCCAAATAGGTTTGTCTTGCACCCACTGTTCCAGGTCGGGTAGCTGCAGCCATGCCTGATATCGAGCCCCGATGCCTACGGCGGGCACCCTGGCCGATGACTCAAAGCCATTGTGGGCTGCCCGAGACAAAAACTTCTAGCATTCCTTTACTGCCAAGGTTAGAGTCTTGAACCTCTGTAGGGGTTCCTGCTCGGAGCCTGCTGAGAATCCACTGAGCTCCTTCGACAGTTCATTCAGGTACATGCTGATGTAGAGCTGGTAGGACTGAATCAAACATGTTAGTATAGAACCCTGAAAGGCCTTCCCGGCCAAGGGTGTCGAGGGTTCGGACCTCCCTGCTGGGTGGGACCGACAAATGGGTCTTTTGGCTCTTGAGCCAGCACATTGCAGACTCCATGACCATGGAGTTGTGGGGAAGCTGGGTCTTTTGGAACCCAGGGCTTCGGCATACCCAGTGCATAGCGTCGAGGCGCCTGCTAACAATTGGTACTGACGCCGGTGTTTCCCACATTAGGTGGTCAAGGATCGAAGGTACCGGGACTGTATGGGCTTCCTTCGGGGGTGACTCGTATTAGAGTATCTCCAATTCCTCGGTGCGAGGGTCCTCCTTGGCATCGGGCCTTGGCCATGTCCCACACAAAATTGAGGAATGCAACATCCTCAGGTGGGGAGTGGCATTGGGTTGTCAGGGAAGACAGGTCCGAGGGCATATCAGTGTCGCCTTGTGTCTAGGGACTCTTCGCGAGTATGACGCTGCACAATCACCTCAGCAGAGGGCTGTACTCAGTGCTCCGTGACCTCCAGGGGATCGTCAGTCTGAGCCACAGGCACTTGCCAGGGAGGACTGATGTCAAGAACGGGAGTGGGACCTCATCCGGGGCCAGGTGCTCGCTCAAGGCCGATGGCCCTCGAGAACCAGCTCAATGTCTGGGGAAGCCCTCAATGTCGAGGGTCTCATCATCGGGGCAGATGAACCAGATATGAATGCCCACTGAATGGTCACTAGGGCACATATACTGCTCTCTAGGACTGCCATTCTGGTCTCCATACCAATTGGCTCCACAGCCTTCAATGCAGGCACAGAGGTTTTCGGGCCCAGCATTGATACTGTTGAGGGGGAGTCCTCAATGAGGATGGCCTTGGAGGCCTAATGCCGTTCAGTGGGTGCTGATGAATCCTTATGGGGGCAGCTTGGTGGGCTGCTTCTGCCCTGAACCCTCACTCATGCCTGTGGGTCCCGGGGTGGGATTTCCCCCTTTTTCCTGGATCCGTCATCCAAGATGTCTTCTTCTTGTGCTCCTCCTCTGGGGATTTCCGCTCTAAGGAACCATGGCCACGGGACTCTGAAGAAGCTCTGGCTTCACGGGGCACAGAGGTTATCGGAAGGGGACCTGAAGCGTGGTGTCACCGGAGACTCCGGCGCAGAGTCGGACTTCTTAAAGAAACATCTGCTGCTAGCGGCGGCTCTTCAAGGCCTTTAAGGTCATGGTTCTGCAGAGTTCGCAGTCAGAGTCATTGTGCTCCGGGCCAAGACATCAGAGGCAGCAGTTGCATGGATCGGTGAATGACATCATTTTGCCACACCAGTCACACTTTTTAAAGCCACTGGAGGCCATCAGATAAAAGGGGGTCCCAGCCTCCCAGCAGAGGTCAGAGGCCTTCTGCTTATTGGGGCTTTTCTTTTTGTGTCTTAATGCTGCATGTCACCCCAATATTGAACCCTGCCTACTCCTTATAATTTGCAAGACAGGACAACTTTTTAAGTAAAAACCAATCTAATTTATTGAACTAAAATACACAAATCTCTGCAACAAATAGTGTTATCCTGTGAGGCAGAAAGCGACATAGCACAGTTACTTACCTGTAACAGGTGACCTCCGGAACAGCAGGAATTAGTCTTCACATGTGGGTACGTCGGCGCCGACGGAGCCCGCACGGAAATGCTCCCCAGCATCCAAACAGAAAGCTTTTGGGAGCATCCCTCGCGCCTGCGCAGTGACTTCCCGCCTTTCCCACTGCCTCTCCCCAGTTGAGTTTCATAGCTGAGACAGAAGGAGAGAAAGAGGAAAGGAAATAGATAGATACAACTCCTAGGGGAGGTGGGAGGGTTGTGAAGACTAATTCCTGCTGTTCCGGAGATCACCTGTTACAGGTAAGTAACTGTGCTATCTCCAGGAACAAGCAGGAATGAGTCTTCACATGTGGGGACTCCCTAGCTGTGGGTGCCAGGGGAGATCCCATAAAATGCAAAGCCCTGGAACAGGACGGCATTTCCCAACCTGGATCTCCGGCATCCCCCTGGGGGATGGAGGGCAGGAGTTGAATAGAGCAGAGCTGTAGAGGAACAGCGAATCTAAAGACTACAGGGAACAAAGTCTTTAGAAGGTATGTCAAGTATCATCAAAATATTTAATGAACTAGCACAATATAGAGCTTACCTACTGGATCGTAGGAAGTAGACTGTAGATGCAGTAGCGGAATCTTCAAGGTGACCCCACAGCAGTGAGGAAGAAGTTCCAATCTGGAATGGGCAGGTGACCCAGGTGTCAACCGGGGCAGGAGAAGATCGGCAGGTCTCCAATGAAAGCTTTATGGGAAAAGCTGAGAACTCATTTAGGTACAGAGTCATAGACATTGAGGACTAAAAGAAGAAGACTGACCGATCTGGAAAAGTAGCCCAGTCCGGAAGGGAAGAGAGGGCATGTAAAAAAGCCCCTATTCCCAAGGAGAACAGAAGTGTACTCAGGAACACTGAAGATGTACACTGTCCTTCCCAGCTGTTAAGCGATAGGAAGACAGAGTTTGAGACTGCACAGATAGGGAGATGTATAACAAAAATAGAAGTTGTTGAGGTCACAGCAGCAATGGTAGTATAACCCGTCCCAGTCACTGAGCCGTATGATAATAGGCAAGTTGACTGTCCAGACCCCAAAAGAAAATAAAAACCTAAGCACCGACAGTCAGGGAGATAGGTAGACATAGGGTGCTATGGACATCTCCCAACATGTGTATGCCTATATGCATATACATATATATCTACATATCTGGAAGACATGCATATCTAAATCTATGAGAATATATGTATGTAGACAAGTAGTGTTTTATACATATATAGCTACATATGGACACGTAGATAGATATATGTATAGATAGAGGTGGGATGGCTGACGCCCACCCAGGGAACAAAAACATGTATGCCCTCATACATAAAAAGAATTTTTCAGAATACATGCCTGCAACCGAGCCACAGAAAAAAAAACATTCACATAGGGAATGTGATGGGAAAAAATTCACCCAATAATAGGGGGTGAAACCCACCTGAAGAAATAAGAGAATTGATTTCTGTGGAGCAGGAATGTAGGTCAGTGTAAGAACCAGCATGGTTGCGTGAAAAACAGAGGATAACAGCAGTCTGGCAAGAGTACGTCAGCAGTACTTTAGGACTCTGATACGTCCAAAGGACAAGAAGAACGCACAGACGAAGATACCAGAGTGACCCAGCCAAGGGATTCATGGGTATGCGTTGTCCAAGTGGAGTAGAAAAAACATAACGCCAAGCTGTAAGGAACAGGAGCATATTCCGGTCAGATTGGCCGTGGACATTCACGCAGAAAAGCTTGTCTGCTGTGTATGAAAGACCCTCAGAGACAAAGGTCAATGCTCTGCAGTAAGGACCCAGAGTAGAAGCTTCTCTGAAGGTCGCCGAGAGCATTGTGCAGGAGAATTACAAGATAAAACTGACAGAAGTCAGGCGTGTTGCCATATCCGGGGAAAGGATATGGCTAGAAGAAGATAAGCTGCAGTGAATAGTATTATGCAAGATAGTTGCAAGCAGCTTGCAATGAGCATTAAAGTAATCACTGGAACTCCTGCATATACAGCAACTGAACAAAACAACAGAGGGGATTCTCCTGTAGAAAACAGAGAGAAAAAACAGACAAAGGCAGCAGAGAGCATCTCCGTCCCTGTCCGATGAGTCGTTCAGAGCACGCAGTGAAGGAAAAACAAACAGGCTACACTGGAAGAAAAAAAGTGTTTCAGTATGGCTCCAACCCCCTCTCTTCCAGGGGTTCCCCTGCTTGAGTTGGTAAGTGACATACCATAGGGTAAGGCAGCTGAAGGAAAAGATGTCCATACGGGGACAGAAACTATCATGGGATAGTTGTGACCTCCCTTCGTGGTAGTAAGAATGGGAGAATTCTGCAACGCATGGACAAAAGTATCCGAGAGCATAGCATACTGGAAAAGAAACCAGTGTAGAGTTTGAAGAATAAACTTCTGCTAAAGGGAAGTTAACTGTAGATTGCAAAACACAGGAACCTATGGTCGCTGGTTATGAGCAGACTGGGTAGAGTCTGGAGACTTCAGACTAGGATGAGATGTCCCTTGCTTGGGTACACCGGGAGGATGGGCAGAAGGATGAAACTTTCTCTTCTTTGGGAAAGAAGGTTTGGTAGGACATTTCCTACGTCCTGGGGAAAAAGAAGGCTTAGGATGGTTTCCAGAACTAGGAAAGTCAGTGGAGCAATGAGCAACCTGACGCAAAGCTTCTCTATTGAAAAGATTGTCTCCAGTACAAGGAGAATTACCCAGTGTATGTTTTGCCCATCTGCTCAAGTCTGAAGCCTGCAGCCACGCTGTACAACGCGCCCCAATGGCAATAGCAGAGGATCTGCTAACAGACTCAAAAGAGTCTAGAGAAGCGCAAGAAAGGAACCAAGAGATATTCCTGCTATGATTTAAGAAGCAAGGAATAGTCAGAGGCCTTGGGTTCTGACAAAAAAGGAGACAAAAGAGATAACTTCTCTGTGACCTCCTGAAGTGTGAGACTCATATAAAAAATATATGAAATAATTCTTGAAGCCATCATAGAGGTTTAGAAGGTTTGGCGTCCAAAGGCATCAAGTGCTTTAGATGCACGACCTGGTGGGAAAGAAGAATGCTTCTGACCTTCCTCATTGCTGATTCCACTACAATGGAATGATGCGGAATTTGGCTTTTCTGAAACCCCGGAGAGGGAGGCACCTGATACAGAACATTCATGGCTGTAGAAGGCGCAGGAACCTTTAAAGGTGATTCCCAAATCCGCAGAAGAAGGTCCTGCAAAGACTGATGCAAAGGAAACATTATGGTTTCCTTTTCTGCAGGAGCTTGGTCAAGAGTAGAACCAGGAATAGGAATGGCCAGAAAGGCTGCCATGTCAAGGAGAAATGTCTGAAAAGAAGGATCTCCCAGAGGAACTATTCCTGGGTAGGCTGAGATTGAATGAGCAGCGTGAACACCAGAAGACCTACTGGACCGGTGCATAAAAAGAAACCTGCTAGATGGAGAACGATACTGACAGCTCTGATTCGAGGCAGTTAGCACTGCGTCGTCGGTTCCCAGTATTGATTCCAAGCTAGGCATAGAAAGGATCGATGGCACTGATGGAACTGCAGGAAACGACGTCGACACTGGTACCGGCATTGGGGACGGTAATGCCATCGTAGTAGGCATTGGAGGTTGCCGAAGCGATACCGAGGTATCCAGAGAGCTTTGGTGATTATCCCCGGTACTGCGTAGTCGGAAGCGACACGGATCGGCTCCGAAACGCGTCGGGACCAAGTCATCTAGACTGGATATGGATTCCAGACTGGGCATCGAACCGAGCGGTGGTGGAATCGGCGATGCCGCTACCTGAAGGTCAATCGGAATCGTATTGATCGGTACCGAAGGCAC
This sequence comes from Ichthyophis bannanicus, assembly GCA_033557465.1. Lineage (NCBI taxonomy): Eukaryota > Metazoa > Chordata > Amphibia > Gymnophiona > Ichthyophiidae > Ichthyophis > Ichthyophis bannanicus. The sequence goes on along the minus strand of CM066051.1, from coordinate 56,784,964 downwards.
CTAGGACGACGCCCGGTGAAGAGAGGAACACTCGACACCGGCGCCAATGTCGGGGTATCTGTACCGCTCGAAGCCGGTACCCCCCCCCCCCAAGCAGGGCGTAGATAGAGGAAAGCCCATCCGGGGCGCATTGGTCGGCCCCGAAGGTACCCAGGGCACCAGATGATGATCCGCGGTGGCGAGTGGAACACTCGACACCGATGCCGAGACATCGGTACCGCTCGACGCCGGTATCCACCCCACGGTTGGCTGGGATACAGGAAACCTAGACTGGGTCGTATCGATCGGCCCCGAAAGCATCGAGGACTCCCGACGACGATCCCTGGTGAAGAGCGGAGCACTCGACACCGGTGCCGACGTCGGGGGATCGGCACCGCTCGAAGCCGGCACCACCCCCGCGTGTGGCCGGGAAGCAGGAAAACCAGTCTGGGTCGGGTCGATCAGTCCCGAAGGTACCAAGGACACCAGCTGACGATCCTCGGTGAAGAGTGTAGCACTCGACACCGGTGCCGATGCCGGGGAATTGGTACCGCTCGAAGCGGATACCACCCCTGAGCATGGCTCAGGTATGTTCTGAGGAGTGAACCCCAGGAACAACCTGAAACCCCATAAATGATTTGGAGCCCGAAGACTCCTGCCGGGGTCTTACTGCCAATGGGGTCTTGAGGGCAAGGCCGGAGCCATCATGCTGGGCATGAGACCTACCCATCAAGAATTGGCTAGTCTTAACAGACTTTTTGTGGGTTACCTGATCCTGGAGAGAAGAAAAAACCCATGTCCTCACCTCAGGAGGAAAAACGGCATCGAGGGATACCCGAAAAAGAGAAGGCCTTCTCCCGATACTAAAGCCTGATGGACCAGGGGAAAAAGGGTCAGGACCCAAACAGGATAGACACCAGGCACTGGAGTCTAAAAAGAAAACTAAGTTTCCGCAGTGAAGGCACTTCTTAGGGGAAGAAGGCTCCATGTTGGAAAGGCCTGCTAGGCCTCGATGAGATAAAATAAAAAACCGAGGAGAAATTATTTCTCTAAGTTGGAAAAGAAAAGAATAAGCACCGGCGGGAAAAACAGCCGCAACCACAAGAACAAGAAAATAAGGATTTGAAAGAAAAAGGTTTCTGCGGTGACAGGAGGTACGTCCTGTTGGCTCCGCGGAAAAACGAAAAACTGGGGAGAGGCAGTGGGAAAGGCGGGAAGTCACCGCGCAGGCGCGAGGGATGCTCCCAAAAGCTTTCTGTTTGGATGCTGGGGAGCATTTCCATGCGGGCTCCATCGGCACCGACGTACCCACATGTGAAGACTCATTCCTGCTTGTTCCTGGAGATCACACGATACAGATTCAGTCACTGTCTGCCTACTTTACATTCTACAAAGCACTATTTTATACATTCACTTCACACTTTTTTTCTCTTTAACCCATTTGTCCCTTTTTTCTTATATGGTTATTCCTTACAACAACTTTGGAAACACATTCCTTCATTGTTCTTTTGTTTCATAGTTTTTTGCAAGGCCTTATCTCAATGTCCCATCTTCCTTAACCTCCCCCAATTTCTGTCTCGCTTGTTTATGTATACTCATGGATAGAGCATTCTGTCTGCAATTCGTCTCGTCAGCCGTTTGAAGGTTCACAGTACACACACACAGAAACTGTTTATTCTCCAGGACCAAGCAGGAAGTCAGTCCTCACTTATGGGTGACGTCGGCGCCGACGGAGCCCTCGCGGAGCAATTTTCCCCAGCTTTCAAAGAAAGCCTTTGGGAATTGCAGCGCGCATGCGCGGTAGTCTTCCCGCCCGAAGGTGCCATCTTAGCCAGTCTTCTTTTTTCCGCGGAGCCCTGCAGACGTCCCCGTCTTGTCCCCGCGAAAAAGTTGATTTTCCTCTTTATTTTATACTTTTTTCTTTCGGTTCGACGCCGGTCGTTTTCCCGCCCGGACTCGCGACGCCGGTCTCGAGTCCTCTAACGTTTTTTCGGTTTTTCTGACTTAGTCAGCTTTCGTTTTCGTTTTCCCTGGCAGCCCGGTCCTTTGACCTCGCAGGGGCCCTTTTTCCCCCGATGGCTGCCAGTGGCTTTAAGCGGTGTGGTCGGTGTGACCGAAATATGTCACTTACCGACACACACGACTTTTGCCTCCGCTGCCTGGGCCCAGATCATGAGGAACTGATCTGTGGGCCCTGCAGCAAACTGTCCTCGAAGGCGTTGAGAAGTCGGCGGCATCAGCGCGAGAGAATCTTCGCTGACTCCAGCCGTACCCGGACCTCGTCGGAGGCCTCCGTGTCGAAAGGCTCCAGCTCGGACCGTCGCCGGAGCTCCTCCGACCGGGGTTCTCCCTCCGGGGACCATCGTCGGAAGGAAAAACCCGCGAGGGCGGCGTCGGTGGACGCTCCAGGCTCCGCGAGGGCCAGGTCGCATAGCCCCGACAGCCGCCCCGGGTCCTTGGAGAAGGAACACCTCCCGAAGCGACCTCGCCTGGAGTCGGAGATGCCTGCCCGGGTAAGTCCTGTAGTCCTTCTGGACTCGCCTCCGCGACAGCCGACGTCGGGCCCGACACCGTCGGGGCCCGAGTCGGGGGCTGCTGGGTCACCTGAGCTCGGACTCAGGTTGACGGCCTTGGAGAGCAGACTGTCTGCCTTCATGGACCAGCAGCGGGCACTGCTCGCTGGCTTCGCTGGCGTCGCTGCCCCGACCGCCGGGACGTCGACGTCCAAGTCGACCCCGGAGACCGAGCCGATCCTCGAGTCAATGAGAACTCGAGTCGATCCTCGGTCGAGGTCGCCCTCGGCCTCCCGTTCGGGACCGAGGTCGCCGACGCCGACTCCCTCGGTGTCGGGGCGGCTGGCGCCGCACCCTGCCCGGGCCGACCCCACCGAGTCCTCGTCGGAGTCGGTCTGGGAGTCTGAGGAGGAAGAGTCACCTGATTCTTTCCGGACTCGGTGTGTCCCATCGGACTCTCCGGAGTCCGAGCCTCGTAAGCAGTCCCCCCCGGAGGATGCCCGGTTCTCGGACTTCGTTAGGGATATGGCCAAGGCTTTGGCCTTCCCTGCGGATCCCGAGGAGGAGCCTCGAGCCGAGGAGCTCGACGCCCTCCAGTATGACTCTCCCGCGAGGGAACACTTTACTGTGCCGGTTCCTCCTATGCTGGAACGACTACTCTTCCGCATGTGGGAGAGTCCGGCCTCCTCGCCGGTCCTGAGCAAGCGGGTCGATTCTATCTATCGAGTCCGCAAGAGCCCTGGCTTTCAAAAGGCGCAGTTGCCACACCATTCCATGGTAGTGGAATCGGCCATGCATCGTCTTAAGAGCCAGAAGATGCACTCCTCGGTGCCTCCTGGAAGGGAGGCCCGTAACCTGGATGGCCTTGGCAAGAAGTGCTTCCAGGGCTCTATGCTCGCTTGTCGTGTCCAGACTTACCAGCTATACATGGGCATGTATCTCAGGGATCTGGCTAAAGAGCTAGCCGGATTCTCCGCTGGTCTCTCCGAGGAGCCCTTGCGGAGGTTCCTAGCCTTGTCCACGGGTATTCGGGAATGCTCAAAGTTCATGTCCCGAGCAGCCTATGATGGCTTTGAAGCCTCGGCTCGAGTAGCCGCAGCCGGCATCGGTGCCCGCCGACAGGCTTGGCTTCAGTCGTCCGACCTTGAGCCCTGGGTACAGGACAAGTTGGTCGATGTCCCCTGCCGAGGCGAAAACCTCTTTGGCAAGCCCATGGCGGAAAAGGCTGCACAAATTGAGACTGAGACTCTCACCAGGACCAGGCTTTCTAGGAAGACCTCCGCCCCTTCCCAGAAAAAGAAGGGCTCGGGAAAAAAGTCCTTTTACCCGAGGAAGGCAGCTGCCTACAAACCATACCCCCATTATCAGGCCCCTGCAGCTCCCCAACAGGGCCAGCAGGCCAAGGGACGGGGTAACGGGTCCCGTAGGCAGCAAGCCCCCAAGCCTGCACCACCAGCCCCTGCTCAGCAGGGTGGGGGCTTTTGACTCGCTCAGCATAGCCTCTCCCCCCCCGCTGGTCCCCCCCAGCACCGGAGGCCGGCTGGTTCACTTCGCCCACAGGTGGTCCAGCATCACCGCAGATACCTGGGTGCTTCAGGTCGTGCGAGAGGGCTACCTTCTCCACTTCCATCAGGTCCCTCCCTCCTATTTTCCGGGAGAGCCTCCGCGCCCCCCTCTGCACAGGGAGTTGCTCCTTCAGGAGTTAGCAGGTCTTCTGCAGGATCAGGCGGTGGAACCGGTGCCACACCACCTGAGAGGTCAGGGCTTCTATTCAAGGTATTTTCTGATACCAAAGAGAACAGGAGGCCTCCGACCCATCCTGGACTTGCGCAACCTCAACAAGTTCCTTGTGCGGGAGAAGTTCAAAATGCTTACCCTTGGAATCCTTCTGCCCTACCTCCAGCAGGGAGATTGGCTATGCTCCTTGGATCTAAAGGATGCCTACACGCACATCCTCATCCACCCAAGCCACCGCCAATACCTAAGGTTTGTGGTGGCAGGAAATCATTACCAGTACAGAGTACTGCCCTTTGGCCTGTCCTCCGCACCGCGAGTCTTCACAAAATGTCTCGCGGTCGTGGCGGCCCATCTCCGGCTTCACGGCCTCTATGTCTTTCCGTACCTCAACGACTGGCTCATCAGAGCAGCGTCCGCTCAGGAGGTCACCAACGCCACGTGCCGCACGGTGACTCTGCTGCAGCACTTGGGCTTTGTCAAACTTCGCAAAGTCCACTTTGCTCCCCTCACAGGATCTCGAGTTCATCGGCGCAAGGCTGCACACCCCTCAGGCACGAGCGTACCTACCGCTCGACAGGGCTCAGCGGCTCATGGACATAGCCGACCGCTTTCGCAGCCAGCCCCTGGTCTCCGCCAGGCGCTTCCTGAGACTGCTCGGCCATATGGCTTCCACCGTCCATGTGACCCCCAATGCCCGCCTGAATATGCGGTCTGCTCAATGGTGTCTCCGCCGGCAGTGGCGACAAGCCACAGGCGGCCTAGCAGACCTGGTGCGCGTCTCCGAGCCGCTGGTCTCGTCTATCCGGTGGTGGCTCCGGCAGCCGAACCTGGTATTGGGAATGCCTTTCCAGTCACCTCAGCCGACCCGGGTGCTGACCACCGATGCATCCCTCCTGGGCTGGGGAGCACATTGCCAAGAGGCACGTACTCAGGGCCTCTGGACCACGTGGGAGTCTGCTCAGCAGATCAACTTCCTGGAGCTCAGGGCGATCCGCCTAGCTCTCAAGGCCTTCTCCCACCTGACCTCCCAACAGTCCGTCCTTGTCCAGACGGACAATCAAGTTGCCATGTTCTACGTGAACAAGCAGGGGGGCACGGGCTCCTTCCTCCTCTGCCGGGAGGCACAGAAGCTCTGCTCTTGGGCCGTCAGTCACGGCATTCTCCTCAAGGCAGTTTATCTCCCGGGCCAAAAAAATTGCCTGGCGGACAAACTCAGCAGGGTCCTCCAGCCGCACGAGTGGCGTCTGGATCCCTTGATCGTTCAGAAGCTCTTCCTCAGGTGGGGCCTCCCCACGGTGGATCTCTTTGCCAGTCCTCACAACCGGCAGCTTCCTCGCTTCTGCTCTCGTCAGCCTCACCCCCTTCGGGTTGCGGCGGACGCCTTTCTGATCTCCTGGTCGGGGAGCCTTCTGTACGCTTTCCCTCCCATCCCGTTAGTCTCTCGGACTCTTTTCAAGGTTCTCCGAGACAAAGCCTTCATGATCCTGGTGGCCCCTCGCTGGCCCAGGCAGCCGTGGTTTCCGCTCCTGCTGCAACTGGCGGTGGAGGATCCAATCCCTCTGGGGGTGCAACCGGATCTCCTCACCCAGGATCAGGGGTCCCTACTACACCCCAACCTCAGGTCTCTCAACCTCATGGCCTGGCTGCTGAAAGGGTAGTCCTTGCTCCTCTTCTCTTGCCGGCGGAGGTGGAGGAGGTCGTCTTGGCTTCGCGACGGCCTTCTACCCGCAAGTGCTACGCCCTTAAATGGCGTCGCTTTGCACTCTGGTGTTCCCAACAGTCTCAGGATCCCTTCTCCTGCCCGGTGTCGGTGATCTTACAGTACTTACTACACCTCTCTAGTCTGGGACTTAAGTCCAACTCCGTCAAAGTTCACCTAAGTGCTCTTTCCGCACATCATGTGCCGGTGGACGGCAGACCTCTCTCCCACGACCCTCTCGTAGCGAGGTTTCTCCGAGGTCTCCTACTACTTAAACCACCTCTGCGCCCGCCAGCGCCTGACTGGGACCTGAATGTGGTTTTGCAGCGGATCACCTGTCCGCCTTTTGAACCTATGGCTACCTGTTCTCTCCGTTTTCTGTCTTGGAAAACACTGTTCCTGATAGCCCTCACTTCCGCTAGACGCGTAAGTGAATTGCAGGCCCTCGTGTCTGATCCCCCCTACACTCGGTTCTACAAGAATAGGGTAGTCCTCCGGACTCACCCAAAGTTTCTGCCTAAAGTGGTCTCCCCTTTTCACATGAATCAGGAGGTGGTACTTCCAATCTTCTTTCCCAGACCACACTCCAGCCGAGCTGAGACGGTCCTCCATACCCTGGACTGTAGAAGGGCGTTGAACTTCTACCTTGACCGTACGCGGGAGCACCGTAAAGCTGCTCAGCTTTTTGTGTCTTTTGACCCCAATAAATTGGGGCTCCCGGTCTCCAAGCGTACTCTGTCCATCTGGGTTGCGGACTGTATCTCTTGGGCTTATGGGGCAGCCGGACTCGCCTTAGAAAGTCGAGTCACGGCTCATTGCGTTCGGGCAAAGGCCACGTCAGTGGCTTACCTCCGCTCTGTTCCGCTGGCAGACATCTGCCGGGCCGCTACTTGGTCCTCGAGCCAGACTTTTGCGGTCCATTACTGTCTCGAGAGGGAGTCCCGTAGGGACAGTGCTTTCGGACAGGCAGTCCTCCGTAATCTCTTTGAGGTCTGAGCAACTCCTACCCTCCATCCCGGATGTGGGCTACCGGTGGGTGATAATTCAGCGAAGATTCTATCCTTCTGTGCTGCTGAGCTAGAGGGAGCTCATTTTTGTGCTTAGGGTCTCCGGTAGCCTTGAGCTTGGGAGTCCCATAAGTGAGGACTGACTTCCTGCTTGGTCCTGGAGAAAGCGTAGTTACTCACCTGTAACAGGTGTTCTCCAGGAGCAGCAGGAATCAGTCCTCACTACCCTCCCTCCTCCCCTTGGAGTTGCAATCGTCTGCTTATGTTCTTTTTGCAAATTTTTATGCTGTCTTTTTTAGCTATGTCATCTGACTGGCTAAGATGGCACCTTCGGGCGGGAAGACTACCGCGCATGCGCGCTGCAATTCCCAAAGGCTTTCTTTGAAAGCTGGGGAAAATTGCTCCGCGAGGGCTCCGTCGGCGCCGACGTCACCCATAAGTGAGGACTGATTCCTGCTGCTCCTGGAGAACACCTGTTACAGGTGAGTAACTACGCTATTCACTCATTTCAAGATGGAGCTTTCAGAGAGGATTCTGGGGAAAGCAGACAAAGAGTTAGGTCTCTCTTTTTCTCAGGCTGGAAAAGGGAGCGAATGCCGGTCAAGGAGCACCTCGATGAAAAAACACAACACTAATTGACGAACCAGAGAAGCGACACAGAGGCGAGCTGGCTCAGGAAGGAACCGGTATGCAACCGGAGAAACAAAACAGTAAGAATCAAACTTTTTCTGGGGAAAACTGGACAGCGTCCTATGGGCTCCAAGGAAAAAAGGAGACTTGAGGCAAAATGGCACCCTTGGGCAGGAAGTGGACCACACATGCGTGGTGCATTTCCCAAAGGCTTTCTTTGAAAGCTGTAGAGTTGCTTCCATGCAGGCTCCATCAGCACCATCATCTGTTATTTGAAGACTGACTTCCTGCTTGTTCCCGGAAAATGAAAGCTCCTTTTGAGCCACTAATATCTGTGGACTGAAGGTGCTATCATTGAAGGTCTTGTTTTTGGTGGCAGTTACTGTACTTGAATGTGCAGAGCTGGTGAGCTCCAGGCTCTAGTAATGGATCCATCCTACACTAAGCTTTTTTTCACAACAAGATGGTGCTGCATACTCATCTTAAATTACTTCCCAAGGTGATGTCGGAATTCTACCTAAACCAATCAATAGTACTACCAACCTTCTTCCCAAAATCCCATTTCTACAAAAAGGAGAGTGTGTTGCACATGTTGATTGCAAGAGAGCATTGGCCTTCTATTTGGCCTGGGAAAAAGCCCTTAGAAAGTCCACTTTGTTTCTTTTGATTCTAGCAGTGCAGAAACTGCCATGAGCAAACACACATTTTCAATTTGGCATTAGTCACTGGGATTGCTTTCGGTTCTGTAAATACCCTTCTAAATGCCAGACTCATCAGGCCAGGTTACAGACTCCTGGAAAAAGGCTTTGATTCATCATATCATAAAAGAGCCAGGCAGACTCAACTGACCCTGCTAACTACTATCCAATCTACCATTTCTTTCTAAGCTTGCAGAGCAGTTTGTTCTCACTCAATTTTCAGACCATACTGAGGATATACATACTTTGCATCCATGTCAATCAGGGCTTCCTCCATACCACAAATTGCGTCTTTGACCATGGAAAAATACCATTAGCCATCTCCTTAGACTTATAGGTGGGCCACAATATCTTATTTTCTCGCCTTTACGAAACTGACATCCGAGGAACGGTATTCTTTTGGTTTGCCTCTCTTCTAATGGAATGTTCATTTCAGGTAAATATTCATAACTCTTTTCACTCCACACACACTAACCTGTGGAGTTCCACAAGAATCTGTTCTCTCACCCCTCCCCCTTTATTTTTTTTCTAAACCCCTTAGCGCAGGCATTTCCACTTATATCTATGCAGATATCATCTTGCTCTTCTTATTTAACAAATTTTCTATACTGCTTTATCTAATAGTCAAAGTGGTGTTGATAGGTTGTAAATAAGTTACTCTGTAAATAAGATATGTCAAGTTCAAGCATGACTACCCCACTTATATCGACCTGTATTATGTTTGAATTAATCTGTAAACCGCTTTGATTGTATGAGAAGGCGGTATAGAAAACATGTTAAATAAATAAAATAAAAACAACATAACTGGGGAACATTTACCAACCAAACAAAATTAAATTAGATAAATAATGGGGGCTTCCGGTTCCGGCACTGATGTGATTGGAGGGAAGTTTCTCAGCTCCGAGCCATCTCATTAGCAAACCAATATTTTCAGTTTTGTTACCCTTGATCTGCAGAAGGCTATATGTCAACACAATGCCTAAGATCCAAAAGACCCACTATGAGAAAACTATTAAGGAGATGTACGCTGATAAAGCTAACCCCCACACCCCCCCCAACCGAAACGGGGCCTAGCACGGCCACAGAGACTGATGATGAAGCCGTGGACGGCAGGAACTCTGACCCAGAAGGAACGGACAATATCACATTTCTTTTGCCAGAAATCCGTAGCTCTAAGGCAGAAATTACCACCACCATTACGGCTAGCTTCACAGAGCACTTCGACTCTCTGGTCTCTAGGGTCGTTGAGGTGGAGGAGTGTATCAGCACTGTGAAGGAAATGGCTCGATTGAAGAAGGCGGTGAGCTGGCTTGAAGACAAAGCTGTAGGATCAGGAAAATAGAGATTGCCATCCGAACATTTGTATTTTCTGAGTGCGAGGAACTCCCAGATGTTCAAGGATTTGTGAAGGACCTGCTCAATACATGTTTTCCCATCCAGATCACCTCCCCATCCTATGAGATCGAGAAAGCGCAGAAAGAGACTCTGCCCCATCCTGGACCTGGAAAATGGCCACGTGCAATAATTGTCCGCCTTTTGCACTACCAGGAGAAGGAGCATATCATCCTGGAAGCACGGAAATCTAAGTTTGTCTCCTACAAAAACTGGAAGGTTTAAATTTTCCCAGACATAAGTGCTGAAACAATGCGGAAACTTAAGGATCTAGTACAATATCGGGATGCCCTTATAAAAGCTGGACTGCAGACTAATATTTGGTTCCTGGCTCAACTGATGGTATTTGGTGAGAGGCGATTGTCGTTTTCTGCACTTGTTGGCGGAGGTGCAAAAGCTCCTTGAGACCGTGCAAAAGAATTCATCTGCCCACACGAGTCCCACCCCCTCCAAGGATTGTGCAGCAGTAAAGTACCCTGCAGGTATCGAGAAGGAAAGTTTACCGACTGCAATGTTACTAACAGAGCAGGTGGGGGAGGCTGCTTCACTGCCACTGCAGAGTGCACCAGTGAACAATGAGACAGCCTCCGGGAGCAATAAAACTACTGAAACCGCTGCTGCGGAACTAACCCTAGAGTGACTGTAGCCCTCCTAACACAGTGTGCATTACAGTAACTTTATTGGGGCTACTTTATCGAGATGTTTTAGATGGCTTCTCACTAGCTCTAGCAAATCAGGGCTGTCTCATAAGCCATTACTGGACATAGAAACAGAGAAAAATGACGCAGAAAAAGACCACATGGCCTATCTAGTCTGTCCTTCCATATCAACAACTACAACAATCCCCTTTTTTCCTTTAGGGATCCTCTATGTTCATCCCATGCTTTTTTGAATTCAGATACTGTCTTCATCTCTACCACCTCTACTGGGAGACTATTCCACAGATCCACCACTCTTTCCGTAAATAAATATTTCCGCATATCACTCATGAACCTATCCCCTTTCACCCTCATCCCATGTCCCCTCATAGTAGAACTTGCTTTCAATCGAAAGAGGCTCTCCCCCTGTGCATTTATGCCATGGAGGTATTTAAACGACTCAATCGTATCACCTCTATCCCGCCTTTCCTCTAAGGTGTACATAAGATCCTTAAGTCTTTCCTCATATGCTTTATAATGAAGACCATTAACCATTTTAGAAGTCACCCTCTGTACTGACTCCATCCTGTTTATATCCTTTTGAAGGTGCGGTCTCCAGAATTGCATACAATACTCCAAATGAGGTCGCACCAAAGACTTACACAGAAACACTATCACCTCCTTTTTTCTGCTAGCCATTCCTCTCCCTATGCACCCAAGCATCCTTCTAGCTTTTGCTGTCGCCTTTTCTACCTGTTTAGCTACTTTAAGATCATCAGACACAATCACACCGCTCTTCTTTAGTGGACAAAAGCATTTCACACCTTATACTATATTGCTCCCTTGGTTTGTTGCAGCCCAAATACATGACCTTGCATTTTTTAACATTAAATCCCAAATGCCAAATTCTAGACCGTTCTTCAAGCTTAGCTAGATCCCTCCTCATGTTATCTACACCTTCCTGGGTGTCTACTCAATTGCAGATTTTGGTATCATCCACAAAGAGGCAAACCTTACCCGACAGCCCTTCCGCTATATCACTAACAAAAATGTTGGACAGATCCCTGGGGCACATCACTGATAACTTCCTTCTCCTCAGAGTGAGCTCCATTTACCTGTACCTTTTGTCACCTCCCACTCAACCATTTTCTAATCCAAGCAGTAACTTTTAGGGTCCATCCCTAGGGTGCTCAGGTTGTTTATGAGTCGCCTGTGAGGAACAGTGTAAAAGGCTTTACTGAAATCTAAATACACCACATCTAGGGCTCTCCCTTGGTCCAACTCCCTGGTCACCCAGTCAAAGAAATCAATCAGATTTATCTGACAAGACCTGCCTCTGGTGAATCCATGCTGCCTCGGATCCTGTAATCTGCTGGACTCCAGAAACCTCACTATTTTCTCTTTCAGCAGCGTTTCCAATAACTTACTCACCACCGAAGTCAAACTACCAGCCTGTAGTTTTCAACCACATCCTTACTTCCGCTTTTGTGTAAAGGGACCACATGAGCCTCTTTCCAGTCCTTTGGCACCACTCCCGACTCCAACGAGGCATTGAACAGGTCAGTCAGTGGAGCTGATAGAACGTCTCCAAGTTCCCTCAGCATTCTAGGGTGTATCCTATCCAGTCCCATCACTTTGTCTACTTTAAGTTTAGCTAGTTTCTCATGAACACAGTCTTCTGAAAATTCTTCAAGATGTCCCTCGCTTCTGTTCCTGTTTGTGGGTGTTTTCTGAGGTCCTGTTCCTGGTTCTTCATCTGTGAACACAGAATAGAAATATTTGTTAAGCAATTCCGCTTTATCCTCATCAGTTTCTACATATTCCTCCCCTTCACCCTTGAGTCTGACAATACCACATATGCCCTTCCTTTTTTCACTAACATATCTGAAAATTATCATATCCCCCCATTTTATTGCACTGGCTATTTCCTCTTCTTTTTGAATCTTTGCTTTCCTGACTACTTTGCTAGCTTCTCCAAGTTTTCCCAAATATAGATGCCTGTCTTCCTCTCTCTGTGATCTCTTGTATTTCATGAAGGCCTCCCTTTTTTTTCTTCACCTTCTCAGCTACTTCTTTCGAATGGACTGGTTTACCATACGTTTTCTGTTCCGAGTGGTTGCATGTGTGGGATGAGGGTCCTAATCTTTTGGTAGAAATAATTTTTGTGAAAGTTTGATTAAGTGTTGTAAGTGTGTATGGAACTCTTCCCCCCCCCCCCGTCTTTTTCATTTGGATACTTGGGTAGGATTGACTACAAGATGGGGACGGGAGTGTGGAACTTTGCATGCAGAATATACTTGGTCTTATGAAATTCAGAGTGGTGCGCTTAGTGACAGCGAGATTGCCTTCTTTTTTAATTTTGAATAGCCTTTTGCTACTTACTTCTTAAAGGTGCACTGTTTAAATAAGAGCCTTTGATTCAGGTGAGCTTCTGAGGGTGTGCGGCCCTTGTCCGACTTGCAGGCCAATTCGGGGCGGTAGGTACTGCAAGTAGGACTTGGTGTGCTGGCAATTATAGCGGATGGACTGTGCATAAGGGGGGGGAGTTTGCATTTGGTTTCTTTCTTTTTTTATTTCCTTTCTGTTCTGTGGGGTGCGGACAGCTCTACCGCCATTTCTATTCCTTTCCGCCTCTTGACTCATTTGGTAGGTGCGTAAATGCATATTTTGTCTGACTGCTGTCCTTTCCTTCCCTATTTGCACATTTTTGTGTGCTGTGTGTGTTGGGGATGGGAGCGTGAAAAGGTGTGTTGTATGGGTGTGAATGTAGAATGTGTGTTGGGCTGGTTCTGGGTTGGGGAATTTGGGTAGCTAGGTGAAGGTTCGAAGAAGTAAAGATATGGAGGGGGGAGAAGTATGGTTGATTTTGGGATAGTCAGATGTTCACCCCCTGGATGATGGTGCCTCCTTGGGACAGTAACTCCTCCTGTTGAGGCTCTTGAAGTTGATGGTCTTCTTGGTGGTCTCAACCAGTAAGTCTTAAGGGCGGGGCAGTTGGGGTATGTGGGAATGGGGACATTTGGATGTCTAGCATATGGGTTGTATTACAATTTGAGGGGATTGGGATAGGAGTGGTGGCTCGGAGCTGGCCAAAGTGGAAGCCCAGAGTGAATGTGGTACTTAGGAAAAGAGGATTTGTGGCCGGTTGTAAATAGATTCTGGTTGGTTGATTTAATTTTCTTCCCGTTTGTTTTCCCTTGGTGCACCTTTTGTGACTGATGGTATGGATCTGGGGCCAGGGGAGGGAGGTATTGATGGTCCTAGATTCATGATTATTTACTGCCCTTAGTAATGACACTTAAAATTGCCACTTTAAATGTTGGAAGGCTTAACAACCCAATTAAATGCAAGCAGATGCTGGCGTACCTCTGCAGGCTGTGTGTGGACATTATCCTGCTGCAAGAGGTATGGTTGATACCCCAAAAATGGAAAAACTACAGAGTAAATATTGGAATAAAGTCTACTATTCAGCCTATAATTTAAAAAAAAAAAAGCGGGGTGGCTATACTGATGAATACTCAGATCTGTTACTTTTTATGAATCCAGTGGAGATAGTCAAGGGAGAATATAGTATGGCTTGTGGGCCAGGTAGAGCAGCAAGAGCTTTCAATGCTGAATATCTATGCGTCCTATGGCCCAAAAGGAACCTTCTTTCAACAGGCCTTTACTACCTTTGTGGCAAAGGCTAAGGGCCTTTGCTTGGTGGGTGAAGATGTAAATTGTGCTTTGAACTCCCTGGACCGATCTGGTCCAATGTCTAAGGTGTCTTCTTTAGCGGAAGGAGTGGCACTCTGTAAAGCACTCTCCTGGCAGACTTGAACCGACATATGGAAGGAACTGCATGCTAACAAGCGACACTATACACATTACTCTTAAAGGCACAGGGTTATACAAGACTGGACATGTTTTTTTGTCCTGCAGATGCGATGGTGACTGTGGAAGGTGCTTGCATCCACCTTTTGGAAGTGAGTGATCATGGTATGGTATCCCTGGTATTAGCTCCAGGGAAGGTTCAGCAGTGGGTGGGCAGCATTGGCAGACTAAAGTCAGATTGATTCAAGAGGAGGGGATGCAGAAGTTGATGCACCAGCGATGGACTGACTTTCTCGCTCTTAATGATAGCAAGGAAATTTCTTCCAGTTTGCTTATAGAGACTGGTAAGACTTATATGCAAGGGCGGCTGCTGCAGCTAGCAGCCAGGTGGAAGAGGCAGCAAGAGGCTGATCTCCAGGAACAAGCAGGAATGTAGTCTTCACATATGGGTATCGTCGGTACCGATGGAGCCTGCATGGGAACGCTCCCCAGCGTCCAATTAGAAAGCTTTTGGGAGCATCCCACAGCGCCTGCATGCCATCTTCCCGCCTTTCCCAACTGCCTCTCTCCAGTTCTTCATTTTCCGTGGAGCCAGCAGGTCGTTTTCCTGTCACCGCAGAAATTATCCCGTATTTTTCATTCTTTTTTGTGGTTGCGTCTGCCTTCCTCAACGCTATACCGGTACTGCCGGTTCTTTTTCTTTAAAAAAAAAAAACACACAACATTTTTGCTCTCTCTTTTTATGGATTTTCCAGCCTTTTTTCTCTCAGGCGCCACGTGCCATTTTGGGCACTAGGCCCAAATTTTCCTCAACATGGAAAAACCCGCTTCGGGGTTTAAAAAGTGTTCCAAGTGTGGCGGTACCACCTCCGTCACAGACACTCGTGAGTGGTGCCTCAAATGTTTAGGTCCTGTCCACTCCATCTCGGAGTGTGCTGCCTGTGGGATGATGTCGAAGAGGGGTCGGCAAAACCGAGCTGCTAAGCTTAGCACTCTTTTTCCCTCCGATGCAGCATCCGTGGGGTGGAGGAGTGGCCTAGTGGTTGGGGCAAGGTACTTCAGGCCGGAAGGTCGGGGGTTCAAATCCCACTAGAGGACAGCAACCTTGGGCCGGAAGGACTGGGGTTTCTAGTCCCACAGGTGCTCCTTGTGGTCTTGGGCAAGCCACTTAACCCTCCATAGCCCATGTTCCCTGTAAAATAGTTATCTCCAAGTTATAATGCCCTGTTCAATGTAATTTCAGTTTGTTCAATGTAAACCGCACTGATGCAGAATAGCGCAGTATATGAGAGAATGTAAATAAATAAATAAATAAATCCGTGGCATCGACATCTTCCAGGGCTTCGTCTTCCTCCCATGGATCTCAGGTAACCAAACATAAATCTGGCCTTTCCTCAAAGGGTAGATCTCCTTCCAAGCATTGAGATGCCTCTGGCGTTGCCCTTGAGGGACTTGTACCGGCAAAATTGCCCCGGCGGGAGGCTTCGGCTTCCAAAGCACTATCGGGGCTCCAGGATGTTCGAGACCTCGGCAGAACTACTGGTGCCATGCTCTGGCGTACCGGCCGCTTCGTCTGGTACCAATACCCAGGCATCGGCAGCGTCAATAGACCAGAGGTTCTTGGCTATTGAACGCAGTCTGGTGGCTCTCCTTGCGGCTTTGGTGCCTTCAGGACCGCTTCAGACAGTTCAACCGGTATCGGTACCGATACAGACAGCATCGACTTTGGAGACTGTGTTACCGACACCGAGTCATGCTGTCTCCTCCGGTATCGACAGGCCGGTACCGGACCCCTCCGGTACCAACTTCGATCGGTACCGGTATCGTGCTTTACAAGAGCACCCGGATAGGAGATATTTTGAATCCTCTGAGGATTCTGACAGCTCTGTCGGTACCGGAGTACTTCTCTCTGAGGAGCCTTCCTCTCCTACACGTAGGATGTCTCCTCCAGAGGATATATCCTTTCAGGATTTCATCCGGGAAGTGGCTAGAGGTCTTTCCATTACAGTGGCTCCTGAAACAGAGCCAAGAGCAAAGGAGTTGGAGATTTTACAATATCCTAAAGCTCCTAAGGAGACAGCTACTTTGCCTATTCATGAGATCTTGCATGATCTCATGTTAAGAATGTGGGAGACACCTCTTACCACTTCTCCTCATTCCCGTAGGCTTGATACCATGTATCGAGTACCTCTTTGTCCTGGATTTCAAAAACCTCAGTTACCACACCACTCCATAGTGGTGGAGTCAGCTATGAGAAGGATCAAGAGTGCAAAAAGACATGCATCTAATCCTCCAGGACGTGAATGTAGGACTCGATGCCTTTGGGCGTCGAATCTGCCAGGCCTCTATGCTTTCTGCCAGGATTAGTTCCTACATCTTATACATGGGAATGTTCCTTAAGGAAGTTACAGGAGATCTAGAGCTTATGAGCCCTCTCCTTCCTGATAAGAGACAGGATTATCTTACACTTGTCAAACAAGCCCAGGATGTTTCCAAGTTTGTTAATCATGCAGCTTTTGACTGCTTTGAGTGCATAAGCAGAACCTCTGCTATTGCCATAGGTGCTCGTAGGATTGCCTGGCTCAAGGGGACAATCTCTTTGGCAAAAATTGGCAAGAGAAAGCTAATTAGCTAGATGCTGATAACACCACTTTGGATAGACTATCCAAAGCTACAGCTGATACTGCAAGGAGAAAATCCTACAAGAAACCATTCTTCTCTAAAAAGAAGAGGTTTTACCTCTCCTATACCCAGCAGGTGCATTCTGCAGGTCAGTCTGCCCGAAAGGGACAGCAGACCCCAAAGCAAAGGAAAACAAAGGCTGCTAAGCCTCTACCGGCCCAGCAGACAGCCTCCACAGGGGCTTTGACTCCCACCTAGAGAACTTGGCCTTCCTGGCCCTCAACGGGCCAGAGCCTTCCACCATCCCAGGAAGGTTGTGTCATTTTGCCCCCAGATGTGGGCAGATAACAGCAGAAAAATGGACTCTTTCCATTGTAAGAGAGGGGTACAAGCTTCATGTCTTCGACATGCCCCCTCCTACCGTGGTAAGACAGTTCAATTCTCAGACTTCACTCAACGCTCAGTTGGGTCAAGAGGTCAGTTTACTTCTTGCCCAGGGGGCAATAGAAGACATACCATTTCCCAACAGGGAACAGGGTTTTACTCCCCCTATTTCCTTATTCCAAAGAAAACAGGGGGACACAGACCCATTTTGGACCTCAGAGAATTGAACAAATTCCTGTTCAAAGAGAAAATTCAAGATGATTTCCTCTGGGAATTCTGCTGCCATACCTTCAGTCAGGATTGGCTTTGTTCTCTAGATCTCAAGGATGCGTACACTCATGTTCTCATCCATTCAACTCACCGAAGTTTCCTTCGGTTCCTTTTTCAAGGAAAGCACTACCAATACAGGGTGCTTCCTTTTGGCCTGGCCTCAGCACCAAGGGTGTTTACGAAATGCATGGCTGTGGTAGCAGCATTTCTTCGCACTCTAGGAATATTCGTCTTCCCCTACTTAGACGACTGGCTCATTCGAGCCCCATCAGAGTCAGAGGCCAGGATTTCTCTATCTTGCACAATGCGTATCCTTCAGTATTTGGGCCTGGTCATAAACATCCCAAAATCCAGCCTAACTCCCACTCAGTCTCTAGAGTTTATAGGAGCTTTGCTGGATACCAGAAAAGCAAAGGCCTATCTTCCACAGCCCCACTGCCTTCGAATTATGCAGTTAGCCTCCCAAGCAGTGTTATGACACTGTGTTATGCGCATCCTTTATGACAAGTCCCAAGTATTTGGGACTTGTCATAAACCTCCCAAAATCCAACCGTGCTCCCACTCAGTCTCTAGAGTTTATAGGAGCTATGCTGGATACCAGACAGACAAGGGCCTATCTTCCACAGCCCCGCTGCCTTCGCATTGTGCAGTTAGCCTCCCAAGCAGTGTTAAAAACTCATCTCACTGCTCGGGAAATGTTACAATTACTAGGCCACATGGCATCTACCGTGCATGTCGTTCCTTATGCTCGCCTCCATATGAGAGCAGTCCAATGGACTCTATCCACTCAATGGACTCAGTCATCAGGCTACCTCTCAGACAAAATAGCAAACAAGTCGCCTTATTTTGTCCCTACAATGATGGCAGTCAACCCAAAATCTGTTGGTGGGGTCCGCTTTCCAACAGTCCCCACCCCAGGTCACTCTAACAAAAGATGCCTCACAGGTGGGTTGGGGAGCTCACCTGCAAGATCTCTCTATCCAAGGCACTTGGACTCTACAGGAGACCCACTTACATATCAATCTCCTAGAACTCAGAGCAATCTTCCTTGCTCTTTTGAGTGTTCCACAACCAGCTAAGCTACAAGACAGTCCTAAGTCAGATGGACAATGAAGTAGCTATGCAACAAAGCTTTGCAACTATGGGCCCTCACCAGACAGCATCAGATTCATCTCTTTGCGGTGTATCTGCCAGGCATTCAAAACTCTTGGGCAGACAGACTCAGTCGAGTTCTGCTCCCACACGAATGGTCTCTCCATGCAGACCAGGTAGCAAGAATTTTTCAAATTTGGGGAACCCCGGACATAGACCTCTTTTCAAGTCCACTGAATGCCAAACTTCCCCGGTTCTGTTCCAGAATTCCAGATCAGGGTTCTCAGGCCAGGGATGCTTTCCTCCTCCACTGGGGTCAGGACTTCCTATATGCCTTTCCACCCATTCCCCTAATTCCCAAAACCCTATTCAAGCTTCAGAGAGACAGAGGCCATATGATTCTCATAGCTCCACATTGGCCACGGCAGGTGTGGTACCCTCTGCTCCTACATCTCTCTCAAGCTCCATCTCTGGAGTTAGGATCTGCTCCAGATCTCCTGTCTCAGGAGAACGGGATGTTGTGGCATCCCAATCCCCACTCTCTGCATCTCAGGGCCTGGTTGCTGAGAGCCTAGACCTTCATGATCTTAACCTTTCTCAACAAGTAAAGGATGTCCTTTATGCTTCCAGGAAACCTTCCACAAGACGCTCTTATGCTTTTAAGTGGAAAAGGTTTTCCATATGGTGTTCGCAGAAAGGTCTTGACCCCCTTGCGATACCTCTGGAATCATTACTGGAGTATCTGCTTCATTTATCTAATGCAGGATGTAAGACTAACTCAGTAAGAGTCCATTTAAGTGCTATTTCAGCTTCTTTAAAGCCTTTAAATGGCCAGCCTATTTCCTCTCATAGCGAGATTTATGAGGGCATTCTTCTAACTAAGCCTCCCATTAGGCCACCACCAGTGGCATGGGACCTGAATCTGGTTCTTGGGCAGCTAATGAAGCCGCCTTTTGAACCTTTAGCTATTACCTCCTTGAAATTCCTTTCTTGGAAAGTTATTTTTCTCATTGCAATCACATCAGCACGTCGCATCAGTGAATTGCAAGCATTAGTTGCTGATCCTCCTTATACGAGGTTCCATCATGATAAGGTAGTCCTTAGGACTCATCCTCACTTTATGCCAAAGGTGGTCTCACCTTTTCATTTAAACCAAGCAGTTTACCTGCCTGTATTTTTTCCAAGGCCTCAGGCTTCAAATGCAGAAAGGAATCTTCATACTTTGGACTGTAAAAAGCACTTGCTTTTTACTTACAAAGGACACAGCAACATAGAAAGTCCTCTCAACTCTTTGTTGCTTTTGATCCTTCTCATTTGGGACTTCCAGTCTCCAAGAGAACATTGTCCAATTGGATTGCACAGTGTATTTCTTTTACCTATCAGAGTAGGAACCTTTCTCTGGAAGGCCATGTCACAGCTCACAATGTGAGAGCCATGGCAGCCTCAATGGCTCATCTACACTCTGTGTCTATTGACGACATCTGTCGAGCAGCTACTTGGGCCTCGGTTCATACCTTCACAGCCCATTACTGCTTAGACAAGGACTCCCGCCAGGATGCCTTCTTTGGTCAGGCTGTTCTACAGCACCTGTTCCATACTTAATCAACTCCTACCCACCATTCCCGGTAGGATGCCAGAGATCCCTGGGGGGGAGTGGAGCCCTTTCATATGGGCACACAACTTCTGGGGTCTCTCCCTGGCATCTGTAGCTAGGGAGTCCCCATATGTGAAGACTACATTCCTGCTTGTTCCTGGAGATAGCATAGTTACTCACCTGTAACAGGTGATCTCCGGGAACAGCAGGAATTTAGTCTTCACAACCCACCCACCTCCACTAGGAGTTGTATCTCTCTTTCCTTTTCTTTCCCTCTCTCTCTCTTTGTCTCAGCTTTAGAACTCAATTGGAGAGAGGCAGTTGGGAAAGGCGGGAAGGCAGCACGCAGGCACTGGTGGATGCTCCCAAAAGCTTTCTAATTGGACGCTGGGGAGCGTTCCCGCGCAGGCTCCATCAGTACCGACGATATCCATATGTGAAGACTAAATTCCTGCTGTTCCCGGAGATCACCTGTTACAGGTGCTGTGGTTTTTTTTAGACACAGAAAAAGCCTTCGACTGCATTGAATGGGAATATCTTTTTGCAGTTTTGAGACGATTTTGTCTGGGGGAATGATATGTGGGGTGGGTACGGGCGTTATAGGCAGCTCCTCAGGCTCGGATACTGGTGAACGGCCTTCAATCTGATAGCTTCCTCCTTCACAGAGAAACTCAGCAGGGTTGTCTCCTTTCACCATTATTTGCACTAGCCATCAAACCACTGGCCTGTCTCCTGGTTCTGTTCCGGACGTTCGCCCTATCATTACTGACTATGTCCCCCACCATTTCTCCTGTACACTGACGACACCTTGTTTTTCCTGGAAGATCCAGAGGTCTCACTTGTTGGTCTGATTTGAGTGCTACAGGAGTTTGTTCTAGTTTCCAGGTTTAAGGTCAACTTAGATAAGTCAGAGGTCTTGGCTCTGGGAGAATGTCCAGTCTCTTTACCAAAGGACTGCCCGTTTAGGTTAGCCACCACATCATTGAAATATCTTTGGGTAAGGGTCTCCCCCCAGAGTGGAGGCGCTCTTTGTCCTTAATTACTCCCCTCTAATAACCAACATAAGAGAAGAGCTGGCTCGGTGGAGTGATCATACCCTGCGCTGGCTCAGCCGTGCTGCAGCATTAAAAAAGGTTATTCTTTCCAAGTTCTTTCCATGTTCTCGCAATTACCTATTAATTTACCCACTGCTTTCTTTGTGAAAACTAGAAAAATGCTTGCTTGTTTGTGTGGAAGGCTCTGAAAGCGGGGATCGGGTGGAAGCGACTGGTGCATTTCGTTGAGGATGGGGGTCTTGGCTTTCCCAAGTTGCTGCTCTTCTACCATGCCGCTGTTGTTCACAGCCTGCGATACCATTATGTCCGCCCTCCGTATGTACAGTGGGTATCAATGGAAAGAAGTTGGTTGTCATCCATGTCAATCTTTGAGTATGAGGGTCGAGGAGGGGAGCGTGTAGAAGGGCATGTTCTTTCAGCCCCTATGTTGCATGTGATAAATATGTTACGGCGAAGAGGAGGCTTGAACGGAACTCTTTTCCCAGATGCTAAAATTGCAGGCTATTGTGCCTTCAGTGAAGCAGTTTTCAGTTCGGTGCGACATAGTTGGGGCAAGAATGGTATCCTCCACTTTAAAGATTTAATGGAGGGTGGCTCATTCATGAGCTTGGATCAGTTAGTTTGAAAAGGGGGAGTCTCTCTCCCCTTTTTCCAGTATTTCTAGCTGCATTTTTTAGTGCTCCGAAAGGAACACGTGTCTCTGTTGTCATGTTCCTCAATGGCTCTAGAAATTAATATTTCAGGAGGGTCCTGGTTGGAGAGGGGTCAGCCAGGATATATCAAGCACTTCTAGATCTTAGCTTACCCAGAATCGGAGCACATGTGGCAGGATGGCACAATTTTCTTGGACAGGCTTTCACGTTGGCTGAGTGGCGCACTATTCTTACAAGGCACTATCGCTGTGCTCGCAGCACTACCTGCCAGCAGACCTAGTTCAAACTTCTACAACAGACCTACATACTACCGGTCCATATGCACAGATTGGGAATCTGAGACACTGATCGGTGTTGGCAGGGCTGTGGTGGTCCGAGAGTTTTGGAGGCAGATAATGGGACTGATTAACACTTACTCGCTCTAGTCTCTTGGGTGAGTTAACGATTTGCTTGTTGGGGCACGGGATGGGCGAGTGGTTTGAAGGCCATAGGCCAATGTGATGATCTTGCAGCCCTGCTTCTCGTGGCTGCTCGGATGGTTATAGCTCACCATTGGGAGATGAGAAGAGTAAATTAGACTTACCTGCTAATTGTTGTTCCTTAAGGAACTCTAGTCCAGTCCCGGAAACGTAGAGTTGTCAACCTCCACCAGCAGCTTTGGAGACTGAAAGATGTCATCGTCGTGATGTCACTGGTACAAATAGGCTAGATCCGCCCCCTTTCACCAGCACCTATTGACAAAGCAGACTCAGCAGAGCAACAAATAAGTAGCTATCTCAAAAAACCTATATTGAACAGTATATACAGATAGATATAACTCTAAGGAACAAGACAGGGCTGCCCTGAAAGAACAGGCAGTGCCCCCTAAAGGACTGGGAACTGAAGCACCATAGCCCGGCGCCCACTAGCCCATGCCGCTTGCTGCAAACTCCACAGAGACCCCCTCTGCGAGCGCCTCCCATCCCTGCGCCTCACAGAGCGCCCTGACACTGAGAAAAAAGTCTTTCTTTTGTATTCTTTTTTTTTGTTTTCTTTTTGTTTGTTTTTTTTTTTGTACGGGTTCAACAGCTGTCCAATCTCGCTCCCCTCGCGTCTGAAAACTTCAGGCTGGTCAATACCCATAGAACGGGAGGGATCCGGGACTGGACTAGAGTTCCTTAAGGAACAACAATTAGCAGGTAAGTCTAATTTACTCTTCCTTTGCGTCCCTCTAGTCCAGTCCCGGAAACGTAGAGGATGTAAGAGCAGTACATATCAACGGGAGGGCCCCGAAACCCCAGCCTGAAGGACAGCTGACCCAAAACGACCATCCCCGCGCGCCAGCACATCCAAGCGATAATGCCGAGGAAAAGAATGCAACGAGGACCAGGTTGCCGCCCTACAAATATCAGCTGCCGGTACCAGGCTGACTTCCGCCCACGCCGCCGCCTGAGATCTCGTGGAATGCGCCCGCAAACCGACCGGCACTTCTTTGCCTCTCAAAATGTAGGCGGAAGCAATCACCTCCTTCAGCCATCTAGAAATGGAAGCCTTCGCCGCCGCCTCGCCCTTCCGTGGACCCCCGAAGGCAACAAAAAGCCTGTCCGACTTCTGGAACGACGCCGTACGACGGAGATACTTCTTGAGCACTCTCCGCACATCCAACCGATGCAAGCGTCCACCCGCCTGAGCCCTCTGCTCCGCGGAAAACACCGGCAGCGATACCACTTGATTAACATGGAAAGCGGCAAAAAGGCGGGAACCGTACGCAAAACCACCTTGTCCACAGAGAAAGTCAAAAAAGGCTCCTGGCAAGACAGCGCCTGCAGCTCCGAAATCCTCCAGGCGGAACAAATCGCCACGTGGAACACAGTCTTGAGTGTCAAATCCTTAAGCGAAGCCCTACCCAAGGGCTCGAAAGGTTCCCCCCCAATCAGGGCGTCCAAGACCACATTGAGATCCCACGGAGGAATAACAGAACGCCTTGGCGGTCTCAGCAGCAACACCGCTCGCAAGAAACGCCGAATATCGACATGCGCCGCTATCACCTGACCCTGAATCTTGCCGCGAAAACAGGAGAGAGCTGCCAATTGCACCCGCAAGGAACTGGCCGAGAGCCCCTTCTCCATTCCAGCCTGCAAAAAGGAGAGGACGTTGGATACGGAAGCTCGCAAAGGGTTGAGAGACCGATCGGAACACCAGGCCTCAAAGACACGCCAAATGCGTATATACGCCAGGGAGGTCGACCTCCGGCGCGATCGCAGAAGTGTGGCTATAACCGCCGCCGAGTATCCCCGGGCCGTTAACCGCGCCCGCTCAAGAGCCAAGCCGTAAGCGAGAATCGACCCACCTGAGGCATCCGCAAGGGTCCTTGAAGCAACAGGTCCTCCCGAAGCGGGAGCCGCCACAGTACGTCGGCTAACAGACTAACCAAATCGGCATACCACGGCCGTCTTGGCCAATCCGGCGCCACCAGCACCACCTGGCCCTTGTGCCGCTCGATGCGTTGTATCACCTTGCCGATGAGCGCCCAGGGAGGGAACACATACAGAAGACCCTCCGCGGGCCACCACTGCGCCAAGGCATCTAGGCCCTCTGCCATCCACTCTTTCCGCCTGCTGAAGAAACGCTCCACCTTCGCCGACCTCAAGGTCGCCATGAGATCCATCACAGGAATCCCCCAACGGCGCACAATCATCAAAGACGTCCGGGTGCAGAGCCCACTCCCCCGGATCCACTCGGCAGCGGCTCAGATAATCCGCTTCGACATTGTCGACTCCCGCGACGTGCTGAGCTGACAGAGCCTGCAAGTTCTGTTCCGCCCAGGCCAGCAGAACACTCCCCTCCTCTTCCAGAGACGCACTGCCCGTGCCGCCTTGCCGATTGATATACGCCACCGTAGTCGCGTTGTCCGACAGCACGCGCACCGCCACATGTCCTAGCACCTGCCGAAACGCTAGCAGAGCCTGAAACACCGCTCGCATTTCCAAACGGTTGATGGACCATAGCCGCTCCTCCCGCGACCAAGTCCCCTGCGCAAACGAGCCTTCGAGATGAGCCCCCCATCCTGCGAGACTCGCATCGGTCGTGAGCAACCGCCAGCGTGGAGGCTCCAGAGGCACGCCCTGCATCAGGCTGTCGGGAAGCAACCACCATTGCAGGCTGCCCTTCACCGCTGCTGGACAGGGCAGACACTGCGACAACGCATCCCTCTGATGAGACCACCGTCTGAGAAGAGCACTCTGCAACGGCCGCATGTGAGCCCTGGCCCACAACACCAAGTCTATCGTAGCCGCCATGGTGCCCAGCAACTGCAGATACTGCCAAGCAGTCGGCGCCCGAAGTCCCAGAAACCGACGCACCAGATCTCTCAAGGCCTGCACCCTTGCGCTGGGGAGAAAGACCCGGCCTTGCTGAGTCTCGAAGCGCGCCCCCAAGTACTCCAGAATCTGAGAGGGAGTCAGCCGACTCTTCGCCCCGTTGACTACCCAACCGAGGCTTTCCAACAATTCCACCACCCGAGAGGTGGCTACCACGCTCTCCTCTCTCGACTTTGCCCGAATCAACCAATCGTCCAGGTAAAGGTGTACCAGTATCCCCTCTCTGCGAAGAGCGGCCGCCACAACAACCATAATCTTCGTGAACGTTCGAGGAGCGGTCGCCAGACCGAAGGGCAACGCCCGGAACTGAAAATGTCCCATCGGTACCGCAAAACGCAGAAAACGTTGATGCTCCCTCCGCATGGGGATATGAAGATAAGCCTCCGTCAGATCTAATGACGTCAGAAATTCTCCAGCGCGAACCGCCGCAATGACGGACCGCAAGGTTTCCATGTGGAAGTGGGACACTCGAAGGCAACGATTTACCCTCTTGAGATCGAGAATCGGTCAAAACGTACCCTCTTTTTTGGGAACCACGAAATAAATGGAGTATCGACCGGCGCCGCACTGGTCGACCGGAACGGGCACTATCGCACGGAGCCGCTGAAGACGCCTCAAGGTGTCTCCAACCGCTCGCCGCTTCCGAGGGGCCCTGCAGGGGGAAAGAACAAAGGAATCTCCTACGGGACGCTGAAACTCTAGGGCATAGCCTTCCCGAATAACCTCTAAGACCCACCGGTCTGAGGTAATCTGGACCCAGGCAGGGTAGAATTCCCGCAACCTGCCTCCCACGGGCACCTCCCCAACCTGGGCCCACCTCATCTCATTGGGACTTCTTGGCACCGGAGGACTGGAAGGGACCAAAGCCCCTGCCCACTCCTCGAAACCCTCGAAAGGACTGACCACGCGTCGTAAACCTGCTCCGCTGCGATTGCTGAAAGCGAGGAGTGCGAAATCTACAAAAATCTCTCGAGAGGCCTCTAGACCCAGAAAGTCCCTCGAGTCTGCTTCGGCCTATCCTCCGGGAGACGCCCCCCTTTGGATTCTCCGAGGTCCTTAACCAGCTTTTCAAGATCTTCTCCAAAGAGAAGCTTACCCCGGAAAGGAAGTTTACTGAGCCTTGCCTTGGAAGAACTATCCGCCGACCAGTTACGGAGCCACAAATAACGGCGAGCCGCTACTACCGAAGCCATACATTTCGCCAGACCACGAATAAGATCATAGTGAACATCGGACAGGTAAGCAGTGCCTGACTCCAGCCGAGACACATCCGCCGTTTGGTCATCCGAGAGGGAGCTCTGAAGACGTTGAGACCAGCGCAAACAGCCTCTCGCCACCCACGCCCCCGCTATGGAGGCCTGCAGAGAAAGGGCACTCATATCAAACACCTGCTTCAGCAAGGTATCCAACTTCTTATCCTGCCCATCCTTCAATGCTGCCGCTCCCTCCACCGGAATGGTGGTCTTTTTCGTGACCGCCGCCACCGCGGCATCTACCTTCGGAGAACGAAAAATCAGCTTATCCTGCTCAGAGAGCAGGTATAACCGGTCCAATGCCCTGGTCCCTCGCAACGCCGACTCCGGAGAGTCCCATTCCTCCTGAATCATATTCCGAAAGACTCTGTGTATAGGGAACACTCGCTGTGACGTGCGCACAGCCTGCAACAGCGGATCCTCCAACGCCTCCTCGGAGGATGTGGACCCCCGCGGGCATGTTCAACACCTTTAGTGTCTCGGAAATCAAAGCAGGCAGCTCCTCCCACCTAAAAACGCGGACCACCCTGCTCTGCTGCTCCTCCTCCAACAATTCACCGTCTTCCAAGTCCTCGTCCGAGACTTCATCCTCTAGATCCTGCATCCCCAGGTCCTCCTCTAAATGAGCTGGCGACGCGGTGTCCAAATCTTCCCGTCGCCTTTTAGGCAGCGCCACGTCCCCTTCATGGAGACTGGCCGACCGCCTTCTCTTTCCCCTCGGAGGACTGGGGGACCGAACCCCCCGGTCCGGCTGCAGCAAGGCGAACGATTCGGAAGGGAGCCCTGGCATCCCGGCACTCTGGGACCCTTCCGGCAACAAAGGAACGCTGCCAGCGGAGGACGGGCCCGCCACCGGCTCCGAAGCAGTCAAGGAAGGAAGGGGGGCCGGACCCCCTGCCGTCCAGAGAAGCCTCCCCCTGATCTTTAGAGCCTTCCTCCAAGGACTTTTCCATGCCCATGGCCTCTAAAGAACACGCCTTGCAAACGCCAGTGTCCAAAAGCTCTCCGCGCCTCACCCCACAGACGAGGCAGCGTGGCTTGGCAGGCATGGTTTATAAACAGCGCTTTAATGCTAATGAAGGAGCCTGGTATAGCCCAAGGAGCAGCTCTATTTTAAACGCGTTTTTTTTTTTTTTGCTGTAGTCTACTAAGCAAGCTCTAACTAGCTGCCCCCCCTGACAATCTTTTGCCAAAACGAAGCTTCTAACCCCGAAAAACTAACTTTGTAGAAAGAAAAACCGGCATTCAAAATGGCCGCCACAACGTTCGCGGTGCCAAAAATCACGCGGCCAGGTCTCCCGCACTCATGTGGAGCTGCCAAAACCCTGCTCCGAGCAAACAATCACTCCCCCAAGGTACCCCACAGGACTGAATTACTCATCGCAACGCCGGGAGGAGAGTGAGGAAGGGCAGCGCTGAACCCCTCAGAAGCACAGCCTTGCAAGCGGCATCAGCTCCTGGAGAGACTGAAAATCACCGTGGCTCTAACCACTGCCTGCTGCCGTCAGTCTCTACAGTCCTCTACCTGCTCCTCACCCCTCCAAGTGGGTTCGGGAGCAGGGAGGCAAGTGCAGGCACACTCCTGTGCAAATGCAATGCTTGTTTACATGCTGGCAATCAATATCAAAAAGTCAAAACAAAAACAAAAAAAGCCAGAAGAACAGCTCAATAACCTCAGCGATCTAACAGAAACCAAACATCCTAAAGGAAAGAACAGATTTTTTAATGTCGGGATCCGCGGACAAGAGCTGGGGAGAGGAAAAACCCCCCACTCAGTGTCAGCAGAGGCCTTTTATTTATTTTATCAAAACCCTAACTAATAAACTCAGTAGTGAAAATCACTTATCTGATAAAAACCAGACGGGCAGCAAAACTCCAGACAGCGACATGCATGTTTCGAGCCGCCAAGGCTCTGTATCAAGCTGGTTTCAAAATGTGCACACCCTGAAAAAACTCTGAACACCTCCGGCAATTTAAATACCCAAGCGCACCGTCAGAGGAAGGGGGGGGGGAGGGGGGAGAGAGAGGGAACAGAGAAGAGAGAAACAGCCCCAGCAGTACAGGATCTCTGTCAGCAGCAGCAGGCACCTAAAAACCAAGGTAAAAATAAAAATCCTAAAACAAAAAGGAACCTAATCAAAGAATTAAAGCTCTGCTTATTTGTTCCTCTGAGCCCAGCCCCGGGCTCAGAACCTCCAAGCTGCTTGGAGACTGAAAGTACTGGTGAAAGGGGGCGGATCTAGCCTATTTGTACCAGTGACATCACGACGATGACATCTTTCAGTCTCCAAAGCTGCTGGTGGAGGTTGACAACTCTACGTTTCTGGGACTGGACTAGAGGGACGCAAAGGAAGAGGCCTTATATTACAGATTGAATGAAGTGATGAATACGGATAAGCTCTCTTTTATGCAACAAAGCTACTTTGAGCATCTCTGGGGATCTTATGTTCACTGTCTGCTGCTCAGCTTAATACTACTGGTAAATTTGGTGACAGAGATTCTATCTCACCCTCAAATTATCCTTGCGGGGACCCTCTTGGAGCTGTTGCTGCTCTTTTATGTAGGAGTGCCCTTCCTGATGTTCTAATATTTTGATGTTCGTGGGTCAGCAGGTCCCTCCCTACTAGCCTTGCCGCCCCTGGTCCATAATGTCTTGTCACAATTTGAAAGTGCACCTTTATATCCTGCTTGTTTTTTTTTTTTTTAAATTGTTTTTCCTTCTACTTTTGTTTCCTTTTTGAATAGTATTGCAGCCAAGTCTGACCTACAGGTCACTGATAGCTCAATCTTCTACCTTTCTATTAATTTGCTTGCTTGAATTGATCTCCTTTCCATCATCTTCTCCAGATTCTTATCTGGCTGCTAATTCCTATTGGACTGGAGGCTGGGTAGGTCACCATTGTTGAAATGTGTAATATTATATGACCAGCCGAAATCTTTTGATGACTGTTTGATGTTCTTGAATGCTGCTCGGAACTCTGTATAATGTTGACTGTTTATTATATATTGTCTGGGGTCTCTGTTCTTCAAGCTTGTTGATCAGACGATGAATACTATTTATAATACGCTTGCTCTGTTCTAGTTTGTTATTTCTTCGCATAACTAAATAAAGTTAAAAAAAATTAGATAAATACCGAGGAAACATTCCAACATGCAATTGTAAGAAACAGAAGTTATTATTGATATTTAAGCATTGGTGCATAATCAAGAGGTATTAACATGGTATAAAGATAGGGTGGTGTTGTGCAATGTTCCCTGTAAAATAGTTATCTCCAAGTTATAATGCCCTGTTCAATGTAATTTCAGTTTGTTCAATGTAAACCGCACTGATGCAGAATAGCGCGGTATATAAGAGAATGTAAATAAATAAGATGGGGTTGGTGTGGGTAGGTTGGTGAGAGGATCATGCTGCTATTAAGTGCCAGAACCAATGTAATTTGTGAAGAGGTGCATTTACAGTTTTCGGCAGAATTTCATGGTGAAGTCTGCAAGTCATAGTTCCAGGGGTAGAGAGTTCCAGAGAGAGGATGCGAACAGCAAGAAGGCTCGTGAGAAGTGGAATGGTTACATTTGATTATACACAAGTTCCTCTCTAACTTATCCTCAATATATACCTGCTTTGATAAGACCTACAACAGGGCACTGCAATAACTTCCTTAAATTTAATCCCAAAAAACCCACCAACACCCGGCTTACCAGCTGTTCAAATGTACAACTATTGCGCTCATCTCAGAAGGGGCCTCATTAGCACTTAAATCTTCTTCTTTTAGATAGCTAGAGACAATACTGGATTCCAAGGTGACATTTTACTTACCAGTTAATGTCCTTTCCTTGAGTCCTACGCTAGACCAGTCCAGACAAGTAGGTTGTGTTCCCCTACCAGCAGATTGTTAGAGACAAAGAGCCAATGAAAAGCCCAGGTTTCAATGACATCACTCCCATGTATCTATCTGCCTCAACCACCAGAGGTTCCTTCACTATTCATCCCAAAGCATATGGAAGAAACATGGCAAGCCTCACACAATCTCAATCGTGGGCAACAAGGAATAATCAACAGTAAAGCATAGTTACTCACCTGTAACAGGTGATCTCCGGGAACACATATGGGTATCGGTATCGACGGAGCCTGCACGGGAACGATCCTCAGCGTCCAATTAGAAAGCTTTTGGAAGCATCCCACAGCGCCTGCGTGCTGCCTTCCCGCCTTTCCCAACTGCCTCTCTCCAGTTGAGTTTAAAGCTGAGACAAAGAGAGAGAGAGAGAGGGAAAAAGAAAAGAGAAAGAGAAAGAGATACAACTCCTAGGGGAGGTGGGTGGGTTGTGAAGACTAAATTCCTGCTGTTCCCGGAGATCACCTGTTACAGGTGAGTAACTATGCTATCTCCAGGAACAAGCAGGAATGTAGTCTTCACATATGGGGACTCCCTAGCTTCAGATGCCAGGGAGAAACCCCAGAAGTTGTGTGCCCTTGTGAAAGGGCTCCACTTCCCCCCATGGATCTCTGGCATCCTATCAGGGATGGTGGGTAGGAGTTGATTAAGTATGGAACAGATGTTGTAGAACAGTCTGACCAAACAAGGCATCCCGGCAGGAGTCCTTGTCCAAGCAGTAATGGGCTGTGAAGGTATGAACCGAGGCCCAAGTAGCTGCTCGACAGATGTCGTCGATAGACAGAGTGTAGATGAGCCATTGAAGCTGCCATGGCTCTCACATTGTGAGCTGTGACATGGCCTTCCAGAGAAAGGTTCTTACTCTGATAGGCAAAGGAAATATACTGTGCAATCCAGTTGGACAGAGTTCTCTTGGAGACTGGAAGTCCCAAATGAGAAGGATCAAAAGCAACAAAGAGTTGAGAGGACTTTCTATGTTGCTGTGTCCTCTGCAAGTAAAAAGCTAAAGCTCTTTTACAGTCCAAAGTATGAAGATTCCTTTCTGCCTTTGATGCATGAGGCCTTGGTAAAAACACAGGCAGGTAAACTGCTTGGTTTAGATGGAAAGGCGAGACCACCTTTGGCATAAAGTGTGGATGAGTTCTGAGGACTACCTTATCATGATGGAACCTTGTATAAGGAGGATCAGCCACAAGTGCTTGCAACTCACTGATACGACGTACTGATGTGATTGCAATAAGATAGATAACTTTCCAGGAAAGGAATTTCAAAGAGGTAGTAGCTAGGGGTTCAAAAGGTGGCTTCATAAGCTGCCCAAGAACCAGATTTAAGTCCCATGCCACCAGTGGTGGCCTAATGGGAGGCTTAGTTAAAAGAAGGCCTCTCAAATCTTGCTATAAGAGGATGGGAGGAACAGGTTGTCCATTTAAAGGCTTGAAAGAAGCTGCAATAGCACTCAAATGGACCCTTACTGAGTTAGTCTTAAGTCCTGCATTGGATAAATGAAGGAGATACTCCAGTAATGGATTCCAGAGGTATCGTAAGGGGGTTAAGACCCTTCTACAAGCACATATGGTAAACCTTTTCCACTTGAAAGCATAAGAGCGTCTTGTGGAAGGCTTCCTGGAAGCATAAAGGATATCCTTTATTGGCTGGGGAAGGTTAAGATCATGAAGATCTAGGCCTTCAGCAACCAAGCCCTGAGATACAGGGACTGGGAATTGGGATGCCATAACCTCCCGTCCTCCTGGGACAGGAGATCTGGAGCAGACCCTAACTCCAGAGACGAGAGAGATGTAGAAGCAGGGGGTACCACACTTGCCGTGGCCAATGTAGAACTATGAGAATCATACGGCCCCTGTCTCTCTGAAGCTTGAACAGAGTTTTGGGAATTAGGGGAATGGGTGGAAAGGCATATAGGAAGTCTTGACTCCAATGGAGGAGGAAAGCATCCCTGGCCTGAGAACCCTGAGCCGGAATTCTGGAACAGAACCGGGGAAGTTTGGCATTCAGCGGACTTGCAAAGAGGTCTATGTCCGGGGTTCCCCAAATTTGAAAACTTCTGGCCACCTGGTCTGCATGAAGAGACCATTCGTGTGGAAGCAGAACTCAACTGAGTCTGTCCGCCCAAGAATTTTGACTGCCTGGAAGGTACACTGCCAGGAAATGAATCTGATGCTCTCTGGCGAGGGCCCATAGTCGCAAAGCTTCATTGCAAAGCGACAGAGAGCCTGTTCCTCCCTGCTTGTTCACGTAGAACATGGCTACTTGATTGTCCGTATGGATTAGGACTGTCTTGTAGCTTAGCAGGGTGTGGAACACTCGAAGAGCAAGGAACACTGCTCTGAGCTCTAAGAGATTGATGTGTAGATGAGTCTCCTGTGAAGTCCAGGTGCCCTAGGTGGAGAGATCTTGCAGATGAGCTCCCCAACCCATTGATGAGGCATCTGTTGTGAGAGTGACCTGGGGTAAGGGTTGTTGAAATAGGGTCCCCCCCCCCCAACAGGTTTTGAGTGGACTGCCACCATTGGAGGGACAAAATAAGGCCATTTGTGTTTGCTATCTTGTCTGACAGGCACCCTGATGCCTGAGTCCACTGAGTGGATAAAGTCCACTGAGCTGCTCTCATATGGAGGCGAGCATAAGGAACCACATGCACGGTAGATGACATATGTCCTAGGAGTTGTAACATCTCTCAAGCAGTGAGGTGAAGCTAACTGCACAATGAGAAGCTAACTGCACAATGCGAAGGCAACAGGTCTGAGGAAGATAGGCCCTTGCCCTTGTGGTATCCAGCATAGCTCCTATAAACTCTAGGGACTGAGTAGGAGTTAGGTTGGATTTTGGGATGTTTATGACAAGGCCCATATATTGAAGGATACGCATTGTGCAAGACAGAGAACTCCTGGCCTCTGGCTCTGATGGGGCTCGAATGAGCCAGTCGTCTAAGTAAGGGAAGACGAATATTCCTAGAGTGAGAAGAAATGCTGCCACCACAGCCATGCATTTCGTAAACACCCTTGGTGCCGAGGCCAGGCCAAAAGGAAGAACCCTGTACTGGTAGTGCTTTCCCTGAAAAAGAAACCGAAGGAATCTTCGGTGAGTTGGATGGATAAGAACATGGGTGTACGCATCCTTGAGATCTAGAGAACAAAGCCAATCCTGACTCTGAAGGTAAGGCAGAAGAGTTCCTAGAGAAACCATCTTGAATTTCTCTTTGAACAGGAATTTGTTCAATCCTCTGAGGTCTAAAATAGGTCTGTGTCCTCCTATTTTCTTTGGGATAAGGAAATAGGGGGAGTAAAACCCTGTACCCTGTTGGGGAATGGGTACCTCTTCTATTGCCCCTTGGGCAAGAAACATAGTGACCTCTTGACCTAACAGGTTGTTGAGAGAGGTCTGAGAATTGAACTGTCTTACCATCGTAGGAGGGAGCATGCGAAGTAAGTGAAGCTTGTACCCCTCTTTTACGATGGAGAGAGTCCAATCTTCTGCTGTTATTTGCCATCTGGGGCAAAATGACACAACCTTCCTGGAATGGTGGAAGGCTCTGGTCCACTGAGGGCCAGGAAGGCTAAGTTCTCCAGATGGAAGTCAAAGGCCTTGTGGAGGCTGAGACTGCAGAGACTGTTGAGGCTTAGCAGTCTTTGCCTTCCTTTGTTTAGGTGGTTGCTGACCCTTTCGGGCAGACTGACCTGCAGAACGTCCCTGCTGGGTATAAGAGGGGTAAAACCTCTTCTTTTTGGAGAAGAATGGTTTCTTGAAAGATTTTTTCCTTGCAGGATCAGCTGTAGCCTTGGATAATCTATCCAAAGTGGAGTTATCAGCATCCAGTTCATTAACTTTCTCTTGCCAATTTTTGACAAAGAGATTCTCACCTTTACAAGGGATATTGCCCAGTTTGTCCTGTACCCAGAGCTCCAAGTCAGATGCCTGGAGCCAGGCAATCCTACGTGCACCTATGGCAATGGCAGAGGTTCTGCTTATGCACTCAAAACAGTCAAAAGGTAGGAGGAGTGGCCTAGTGGTTAGGACAAGGTACTTCAGGCCGGAGGGCCGGGGGTTCAAGTCCCACCTGGGGACAGCAATCTCAGGCCGGAGGGACTGGGATTTCTAGTCCTATAGGTACTCCTTGTGGTCTTGGGCAAGCCACTTAACCCTCCATTGCCCATGTTCCCTGTAAGTATTAGCGTATGTGTGTCATATCCCCTCGTGTTAAATGTATCTCCCAATTGACCGCTTTGACCCGGTGAAAAGCAGGATATAAATACAGCTAAATAAATAAATAAAAGCTGCACGATTGACAAACTTGGAAACATCCTGGGCATGTTTTACCAGTGTGAGAAAATCCTGCCTCTTATCATCAGGAAGGAGAGGGGGCTCAAAAGCTCCAAATCTCCTGTGACTTCCTTAAGGAACATTCCCATATATAAAATATAGGAGCTGATATTGGCAGAAAGCATGGAAGCCTGGAAAGTACGACATCCAAAGTTCGACACTTACGTCCTGGAGGATTAGAGGCATGCCTCTTTGCACTCCTGATCCTTCTCATAGCTGATTCCACTACAATGGAGTGGTGAGGAAGCTGAGTCTTCTGGAAGCCAGGACAAGGAGGTACTCGATACATAGTATCCAGTCTACGAGAGTGAGGAGAGGTGGTAAGAGGTGTTTCCCACATTAACATGAGATTGTAAATAGTTGCAGTAATGACGTCCCATGTTTTATCCAAGTTCTCTGACCTTGTTCTCTGTAAAACCTAACAGTTTGTTGTTATGGTATGTTGTTATATTGTGAACCGCGCTGATTCTGAATAGAGCGGTATATAAGAGCCTGTAATAAATAAATAAATAAATAAATTGTAAGGGGAAAATCAGTTTCTTGTTGTACAGAGGGACCATGAGGCCCATATGTGAATACCTAGATAGAAAGGAATGTGTTGTGCTAAGACAAGATTCAGTGATCTTCACAGAGACAGGTACCAGTTTGTACGGTTGCTAATTAGCTACATCAGGACCAGGGCTATGCTGCTGGGATGGGTTTATGACGTATATATGTTTTTGATACTGTATAAAAGAGACTGCACTTCTAACGTACGGAATAAACTTACATGCTACTTATGTGCGAGTGTGTGTGTGTTTGTTCCCCTGGGATCCCAGACAGAGAAGGTAAAGCACAGTTACTTACCTGTAACAGGTGATCTCTGGGAACAGCAGGAATAAGTCTTCACATATGGGTATCGTTGGTACCGACGGAGCCTGCGCGGGAACGCTCCCCAGCGTCCAAAAGGAAAGCTTTTGGGAGCATCCCACAGCGCCTGCGCGCTGCCTTCCCGCCTTCCCCAACCGCCTCTCTCCAGTTCCAGTTTTAAAGCTGAGAAAAAGAGAGTGAGGAAGGGAAAGATAGAAAGAGAGAGATACAACTCTTAGGAGAGGTGGGTGGGTTGTGAAGACTTATTCCTGCTGTTCCCAGAGATCACCTGTTACAGGTAAGTAACTGTGCTATCTCCAGGAACAAGCAGGAATGAGTCTTCACATATGGGGACTCCACAGGTAGAGATGCCTGGGAGATCCCTCAGGTTGTGAGTCCCTGAGAAGGGCTCTACCTCCCCCTATGGATCTCAGGCATCCAGTCAGGGATGGAGGGTAGGAGTTGATTAGGTATGGAACAGGTGCTTGAGAACAGCCTGACCAAACAAGGCATCCCGGCGGGAGTCCTTGTCCAAGCAGTAATGGGCTGTGAAGGTATGAACCGAGGCCCAGGTGGCCGCTCGACAGATTTGGTCGATGGACACAGAGTTTAGATGAGCCATAGAGGCTGCCACAGCCCTCACATTGTGAGCTGTGACATGGCCCTCCAGAGAAAGGTTCTTACTCTGGTAGGCGAAAGAAATACACTGAGCAATCCAATTAGACTGAGTTCTCTTAGAGACTGGAAGTCCTAAATGAGAGGGATCAAAAGCAACAAAGAGTTGAGAAGACTTTCTATGTTGTTGTGTCCTTTTTAAGTAAAAAGCAAGAGCTCTCTTACAATCCAGGGTATGAAGAAAACTCTGCACTTAATGCATGAGGTCCTGGAAAAAGAACAGGTAAATAAACCTCCTGGTTCAGATGAAAAGGTGAAACCACTTTAGGCATAAAGTGTGGATTAGTCCTGAGGACTACCTTGTCATGATGGAACCTTGTATAAGGAGGATTAGCCACCAAGGCTTGCAGTTCACTGATGCGGCGAGCTGAGGTGACTGCAATTAGAAAAATAACCTTCCAGGAAAGGAATTTCAAGGAGGTAGTGGCTAAGGGTTCAAAGGGTGCCTTCATAAGCTGGCCAAGAACCAAGTTCAAGTCCCATGCCACTGGAGGTGGTCTAATGGGAGGATTAGTTAAGAGGAGGCCTCTCATAAATCTTGCAATAAGAGGATGAGAAGAGATAGGCTGTCCATTGAGAGGCTTAAGGAATGCTGCAATAGCACTCAAATGGACTCTTACTGAATTCGTTTTAAGGCCTGCATGTGAGAATTCAGAGATATTGCAGAAGAGTTAAGACCCTTCTCTGCACACCAAATGGTAAACCTTTTCCATTTGAAAGCATAGGAACGTCTAGTGGAAGGCTTTCTGGAAGCATGAAGGATATCCTTCACCTGCTGAGAGAGATGCAAATCTTGAAGGTCTAGGCCTTCAGCAACCAGGCCCTGAGATGAAGGGACTGGGGATTTGGGTGCCACAATGTTCCTCCCTCCTGGGATAGGAGGTCTGGAGCAGATCCCAAGTCCAGGGAGGGAGCTTGAGAGAGATGCAGAAGTAGAGGGTACCACACTTGGCATGGCCAATGTGGTGCTATGAGGATCATAGACCCCTTGTCTCTCTGAAGTTTGAGCAGTGTCTTGGGAATTAGGGGAATGGGTGGGAAGGCATAGAGGAAGTCTTGCCCCCAGTGAAGGAGGAAGGCATCCCTGGCCTGAACACCTTGACACGGAATTCTGGAACAGAACTGGGGAAGTTTGGCATTCCACGGACTTGCAAACAGGTCTATGTCCGGGGTTCCCCAAATTCGGAAGATTCTGGCTATCTGGTCCCCATGGAGGGACCATTCGTGTGGAAGCAGAACTAGACTGAGTCTGTCTGCCCAAGAGTTTTGAACCCCTGGAAGATACACGGCCATGAGATGAATTTGATGCTCTCTGGCGAAGGCCCACAATCTCAGAACTTCGTTGCAAAGCGACAGAGAGCCAGTCCCCCCCTGCTTGTTCACGTAGAACATGGCTACTTGGTTGTCCGTGTGGATGAGGACTGTCTTGTAGCTGAGCAGGGTGTGGAAGACTCTGAGAGCCAGAAAGATTGCTCTGAGCTCTAAGAGGTTGATATATAGAGATGTCTCCTGTGGAGACCAGATGCCCTGGGTGGAGAGATCTTGTAGATGAGCTCCCCAACCCCTTGAGGAGGCATCTGTTGTAAGGGTTGCCTGGGGTAACACCTGTTTATTTATTTATTTAACAGTATTTCTAAACCGCCTTATCTTATTAATCAAGGTAGTATCGCAGCAAACAATCGGGTAAAGTGAGAGTGTTTAAACATGCAGTGAGGGTGATATTTAGTTGAGTGTGTGTTGTATTGTGTGCTAGATTGGTTTGAGCTATGTACAATGTGTGTTGTATTGTGTGCTAGAGTGGTTTGAGCTATGTACAATATGGGCTATATACAGTGATGCAAAAAACATTTTCTATACATAGTGTTTAGGCGGTATCATGTGCTGTTATACATTCTCTGAGGTTATGTGATGTGTCCATAGTGTTCTATGAACAGCATGGTTTTTAGCTGTTTTCTAAAGTCTTTGAGGTCTGTAGTTGCCCTCAACTCGTCCGGTAGTTTGTTCCATATTGTTGGAGCAGCCATGGAAGGGGGACCCCAGCAACAGATTTTGAGTGGATTTCCACCACTGGAGAGACCAAAAAAGGTGACTGGAGGTTGCTATTTTGTCTGACAGGCATCCTGATGCCTGGGTCCATTGGGTGGACAGAGTCCATTGAGCTGCCCTCATGTGAAGGCGAGCATAGGGGGACCACATGCACTGTGGATGCCATGTGGCCTAACAGTTGCAACATCTCTCGAGCAGTTAAATGGGACTTTAACTGAATCTGGGAGGCTAACTGCACCAAGCGTAGGCAACGGGCCTGAGGAAGATAGGCCTTTGCAGTGGTGGTATCCAGCAAGGCCCCTATAAACTCCAGGGACTGAGTAGGGGTGAGATGGGATTTTGGGATGTTTATTACAAGTCCCAAATACTGAAGGATACGCCTTGTGCAGGTT
The DNA here is from genome assembly GCA_033557465.1 of Ichthyophis bannanicus. Classification (NCBI taxonomy): domain Eukaryota; kingdom Metazoa; phylum Chordata; class Amphibia; order Gymnophiona; family Ichthyophiidae; genus Ichthyophis; species Ichthyophis bannanicus. Next base: position 56,746,386 of record CM066051.1, on the reverse strand, counting down.
AGAGAAGCCTGGGCCTCTGACTGGGATGGAGCTCGGATGAGCCAGTCGTCCAGATATGGGAATACAAATATTCCTAGAGTGCATAGAAATGCAGCTACAACTGCCATGCATTTTGTGAACACCCTTGGTGCAGAGGCCAGACCAAAGGGAAGCATTCTGTGTTGATAGTGCTTTCCTTGGAAAAGGAACCGAAGGAACCTTCTGTGTGTTGGAAGGATGAGGACATGTGTGTACGCATCCTTGAGATCTAGAGAACAAAGCCAGTCCTGACTCTGGAGGTATGGAAGGAGAGTACCGAGAGAAATCATCTTGAATTTCTCCTTGCATAGAAACTTGTTCAATTCTCTGAGATCTAATATGGGTCTGTAGCCCCCTGTTTTCTTTGGGATGAGAAAGTAGGGGGGAGTAGAACCCTGAGCCCTGTTGAAGAAGGGGTACTTCTTCTATTGCCCCTTGGACAAGAAGGGTAGCAATCTCTTGACCCAGGAGGTCGAGGAAAGATGTTGGAGAATTGAACTGTCGTCTCACCATGGTGTGAGGAGGAAGGTTTAAGAAATGAAGCTTGTACCCCTCCTTTATGATGGAGAGGGTCCATTGCTCTGCTGTAATTTGTTCCCATCTGGGAGCAAAGTGAGCTAACCTTCCTGGAATGGTGAGAGGCTCTGGATGTTCTAGAACCAGAAAGGCTAAGTTCTCTAGCTGCAAGTCAAAGGCCCTGAGGATGCTGAGGCTGTTGGGCCGTAGCAGTCCTAGCAGCCTTAGGCTTGGTCTGTTTCAGTTGTTGCTGTCTCTTTGTAGCAAAATGACCTGCAGAAGATGCCTGCTGACCATAAGCAGAATAATATATCCCTTTTTTGGGAAAAAATCCATTTTTGAACAACCTTTTCTTAAAAGGAGCAGAAGTAGACTTTGAAAGTCTATCCAAAGCAGAATTTTCAGCATCCATCTGGGTGGCCTTTGCTTGCCAATCTTTGCCAAAAAGGTTTTCACCTGTACAAGGAAGGTTTCCTAGTCCATCCTGAACCCAGGGTTCCAAATCAGAAGCTTATAACCAAGCAACTCTGCGTGCACCTATGGCAATAGCCGAGGCTCTGCTGGCACCTTCAAAAGAGTCAAAGGCTGCACGGTTGGAAAATTTGGAAACATCCTGGGCATGTTTAAGCCAGGTGAGAAACTCTTCCCTTTTATCTTCTGAGATAAAAGGGGATAAAGTTTGCAGATGATCTGTAACTTTTTAGAAACATCCCCATATAGAGACTGTAGGAGTTGATTCTGGCAACAAGCATACTGGCCTGGAAAATTCTCCTGCCAAAGGCATCTAAGGTTATGCATTCTCTTCCTGGAGGAGTAGAAGAGTGCCTTTTTGTACTCTATCTTCTTCATAGCAGACTCCACCACAATGGAGTGGTGAGGAAGCTGAGTCTTATGAAAGCCAGGACAAGGAGGAACACGATACATGGTGTCCAAACTACGAGAATGAGGGGAGGTGGTGAGAGGAGTCTCCCATATGCCCAACATGTGATCATAAAGAATCTCATGTATTGGTAAAGTGGCTGCCTCTTTAGGAGCCTTAGGATATTGTAAAATATCTAATTTCTTGGCTCTAGGCTCTGTCTCAGGGGCCACTGAGATGGAGAGGCCCCTGGCCACTTCCCTAATGAAGTCTTGAAAAGACAAGTCTTCTGGAGGAGACATTCTCCTTTTTGGAGAAGAGGGCTCCTGAGGAAGGATCACCGATGCTTCGACAGAGGCCTCTAATTCATCAGAGTCTTCAGAGGAATCGAAGTATCGCCTGTCTGGATGCTCCTGTAGAGCCCGATACGCGTACCGGGAGGTATCGACATCGGGAGTTATCGGTACCAATAGGCATCACAGAACAGTGTACCGCTGCAGTCAACAAAGAAGCCGATGTCGATGCAATCGGTACTGGCACCGGATCCGATATCGGTACCGGCGCCGGATCCGATATCGGTACCGGCGCCGGATCCGATATCGGTACCGGCGCCGGATCCGATATCGGTACCGGCGCCGGATCCGATATCGGTACCGGCGCCGGATCCGATATCGGTACTGGCACCGGATCCGATATCGGTACCGGCGCCGGAGTCGGCACCGACAACGGAGTTTGTTGCGGTACCGACGGTGTCGCAGCTTGTATGAAGGCCATAATGGCACGCTGCATGGTCAGGATATTCTGATCCATCGACGCCACCAATGTCTGGATGTCGGTACCAGTGGGAACCACCGGTACCCCAGAACATGGCAACAGGTGATCAGTCGAGGCCGAACCATGTCAACCTGTGACCCCATAGGTAGAGCTTTGGAAGCCGGAGCCTCCCGCCGGGGTAATTTTGCCGGTGCGGATTCCTCGAGGGCAAGCCCGGAGGCATCTCAATACTTAGAGGAAGATCTACCCTTCGAGGACCAGCTGGATTTAAGTTTGGTTACCTGAGATCCATGAGAGGAAGAAGCAGCCCTGGAAGACGTTGATGCCACCGAAGCTGCATCAGAGGGAAACAGGGTACTGAGCTTGGCTGCTCGATTCTGTAGACCTCTTTTAGACATCATTGAACAGGACTGACAATCCGTAATGGAATGGTCAGGACCTAAACATTTTAGACACCATTCATGGGTGTCGGTGACAGAAATGGTGCCGCTGCACTTTTTAAACCCGGAGGCGGGCTTTTCCATGAGGAAAGATTTTCCCTAGGCCTAAGGCCGAGAAAAGAAAAAAATGCACTGAAGTGAAGAAAATAATAATTTCTTCTTTTTTTTGTTAAAGAAGAAAGAAAGAAAAGACCGGCAGTACCTGTCCGGCATCGAAGAAGGCAGACACGCGACCAAAGAAATAAAAAGAAAATAAGAAATTCTTCAGCGGTGACAGGAACACGACCTGTTGGCTCAGCGGAAAAGAAGAACTGGAGAGAGGTGGTTGGGAAAGGCGGGAAGGCAGCGCGCAGGCGCTGTGGGATGCTCCCAAAAGCTTTCCTTTTGGACGCTGGGGAGCATTCCCGCGCAGGCTCCGTTGGTACCGACGATACCCATATGTGAAGACTCATTCCTGCTTGTTCCTGGAGATGGTAAATTCCTGGACCCAGAGGATTAACGGACGTCCCAGGGTAAGTGATATAAGTGCTGGGAAGGGAAAAGGACCCCACCCTTACAGAGATCATGTAAGATCTCATGAATAGGCAAAGTAGCTGCCTCCTCAGGAGCCTTGGGATATTGTAAAATCTCCAACTCCTTTGTTCTGGGCTCTGTTTCAGGAGCCACTGTAATGGAAAGACATCGAGCCACCTCCCTGATAAAATCCTGAAAGGATATATCCTCTGGAGGAGACATCCTACGTTTAGGAGAGGAAGGCTCCTCAGGAGAAGTACTCTGGTACCGACCGAACTGTCAGAATCCTCAGACTCCTCTGAAGATTCAAAGTACCTCCTATCCGGGTGCTCTTGTAGAGCACGATACCCGTACCGATCGAAGTCGGTGTCTGGGGGGGGGAGAATCGGAACCGATCTGTCGGTACCGGAAGACACAGCTTGACTCGGTGCCGGCAATGCAGACACCGATGTCGATGCTGTCGGTACCAGTACCGATATCGGTGCGGAACCGGTGCCAGTACAGGTTGAACTGTCTGAAGCGGTCCCGAGGGCACCGATGCTGCAAGGAGAGCCGCCAGACTGCGTTCAATAGCCAGGAATCTCTGGTCTATCGACGCTGCTGATGCCTGGGTATTGGTACCGTGGGAAGCGGCTGGTACCCCAGAGCATGGCACCAATAGTTCTGCCGAGGTTGAGGCCTCGAGAACATCCTGGAGCCCCGAAAATGCTTTGGAAGCCGAAGCCTCCACTGGGGAAATTTTGCCGGTGCAAGTCCCTCAAGGGCAACGTCAGAGGCATCTCGATGCTTAGAAGGAGATCTACCCTTTGAGGACCGGCCAGACTTATGTTTAGTTACCTGAGATCCATGGGAGGAAGACGAAGCCCTGGAAGACGTCGATGCAACAGAGGGGCTGCATCGGAGGGAAAAAATATGCTTAGCAGCTCGGTTTTGCCGACCCCTCTTCGACATCATCCCACAGGCCATACACTCCGAAATAGAGTGATCAGGACCTAAACATTTGAGGCACCACTCGTGGGTGTCGGTGACAGAGATGGTACCGCCACACTTGGTACACTTCTTGAAACCCAAAGCAAGTTTTTCCATAGTGGAGGAAATTTCAGGCCTAGTGCCCAAAATGGCGCATGCACCTGAAGATTTGAAAAAAAGATATATATATAGATATAGATATTTTTTTTTAAAGAAAGAAAGACAGAACCTGCGGTACCGGTATAGCGTTGAGGGAGGGCAGACGCGACCACAAAAAAGAAGGAGAATAGGAAAACGTTTCTGCGGTTGACAGGAACGACAACCTGCTGGCTCTGCGGAAAACGAAGAACTGGAGAGAGGCAGTTGGGAAAGGCGGGAAGGCAGTACGCAGGCGTTGTGGGATGCTCCCAAAAGCTTTCTAATTGGACGCTGGGGAGCGTTCCCGCGCAGGCTCCGTCGGTACCCATATGTGAAGACTACATTTCTGCTTGTTCCTGGAGATACAGAAGGCTTTCAGTAGAAGATGAACCTGCAGAGCCAAGCATCAAAATCATAGCAGACCCAATGGTACTGCAGCAGAAGAACAGAGCAAATACAATTTCAGGGGCGAATCTTGGACTGGTCTAGCAGGACTCAAGGAAAGGACATTAACTGGTAAATAAAATGTCACCTTCCATATCGTCCTGTTAATCCAGACAAGTGGAAGGTACCAAAGTTATAACTCTTCTGGTTGGGAAGAAAGCACAACAGCTCGCAAAACCCTTGAGCCAAAGACCGTGTCCGACTGCGCGGGGACATCCAAGCGATAATGCTTGACAACAGTGTAAGTGATGCCATCATTGCTGCCCGACAAATGTCTGCTGGGACTACTGAGCTCTGTTCCGCCCATAAGGACGCTTGTACTCAGGTAGAATAGGCATGCAAACCTTCCAGAACTGGCCGGTTTCGCAACAGATACTTATCGGCCACCAGACCTTGGGAAAGAAGCTAAAGCTTCCACCTGAACTTTCAGGGAGCTAAAGGAAAGACCCTTCAGGATATCCCGTAGAAAGGCCAACAGAGAGAGAACCTTGGCCGCCTCAAGAGCCAGCTGCCGAGTGCCACACCATCACTCAAAGAGGTACCAGATCCACATATATGCAGCTTAGTAGACCTCCTCTGGGCTCTGAGCAGAGTGGAGACCATCGCTGGAGAGTAGCCCTTATGCGCTAGCCATCTCCTTTCAAGAGCCAAGTCATAAGTGAGAAGGGAACTGGGTCCTCCAGGACAACCAGTCCCTGCTGCAATAGGCTTTGAGAGAGGAACACTATAGGAGTCACATCGGGTCTCTGAACCATGATCTCCTCAGCCAATCCAACGCCACCAAAACAATCCTGCCCAGGCAGTGTTCTATACGTTGAATCACATGCCCCACCAGGGGCCATAGAGAAAACACGTACAGAAAGTGCTGACTTGACCAAGACTGGGATAGGGCATCAACGTCCTCAGACCCCCATCTCCGAGTAGCAAATGACGAAAAGGCAAAACTGTAGCATTAGAATGCGTCGCCACCAAAACTATTTTGGGGCGACCCCAGTGGCACAGAATCAACTGAAATGCCTCCTCACAACTCCCACTCTCTAAGATCCAGAGAGGGCCAGCTGAGGAAATCCGCTTCTACACTGTCCACTCCGGCAATATGCTGAACTGACAAGGCTAGGAGATTCTTCTCCGCTGAGGCAAACAGGAGAGCCATCTCTAGAGCTACCCCAGAACTCCTCATGCCGCCTTGTCGATTGACATAAGCTACCGCCGTGGCGTTGTCAGAAAACACTTGAAACTCCCAGCCCTCAACCAGGGGTCGAAAACATAGAAGAGCCAACCTGATGACCCTCACTTTGAGGCGGTTGATGGACCCCACTGCTTCCCTATGGTTCCAACAGCTCTAGGCCGTATGGTCATGGCAATGGACTCCCCAGCCCTAGAGACTGGCAACAGTCATCAGAAGAATCCAGGAGAAATCGTCCAGCGGTACACCCTTCCTCAAATCACAGGGCTACTGCCACCTCCACAGGCTGGACTTCACCATCATTGAGAGTAGGAGCCTGCACACAAACTCCTGAGGACTCTGTGGTGACAGAGTCAACAGGGGCTGCTGGAGAGGCCGCATGTGAGCTTGCACCCATGGCACCATCTCTACGGTCGCTGCCATTGATCTGAAGAGCTGATAATCCCAGATTCTGTGAGTCTGCTGCGCACAGAACAGTACCAGGCAATCCAACAGCCTTTTGACCTTCTCCTTTGGCAAGAAAACTCTACCCACTTGAGTATCGGAACGTGCTTCCAGGAACTCCAGAGGCTGGGAAGGCAACAGCTGGCTCTTTCCTCAAATGATTAACCAGTCGAGGCTTTCCAAAAAGGACACAACTCGGGATGCCATTTGAGATGCCTCTGAAAGGGCTCGGATGAGCCAGTTGTGCAGACAGGAATGGACACAGATCCCTTCGTACCATAGCTGCCACCATTTTGACCTGGAAGAACATCTTTGGGGCGGTGGAAAGCCTGAAAGGGAAGTGGTGAACTGACAGTGAGAGTCAAGTACAGCAACACAGAGAAGGAACACAAGAAAAGCTGAGCCCTCGCAGCTGAAGCAGGAACAGAAGGCAGAGGCTGATAAGGTCACAGGTGCTAACTTTAATAAGGAAATCCCCTACACGTTTCGGCTGAAAGCCTTCATTGGGGGGAGGGGGGGTACGCATATAATGCACCTTATGAGACTGAGGGTCTTGAAAAAGACCACATTCAAAATGATAGCTCAAAACCAGTAAACCTTGAAATGCGAGCTTGCGACGTGAAATAACAAAGCAAAGGACACACAAGTGCTAGTCGATCCTCTTGAGGTCCAGAATGGGCCAGAAGGGACCATCCTTTTGGCATCACAAAATAGATTGAGTACCTCCCCTTGCCCCATTCGTCCAGCGGGAAGGGGATCATCCCTTTAGGCACAGCAACTTGTCCAAGGTGATCCGCACAGCAGCACTTGATCGCAGACCCACAAGAGAAAATAGGGAATCAAATAGGGAAAATAGGGAATCAAATAGGGAAAATAGGGAATCAAATAACTTGGGCTTCGAACCACCTCCAACAATCACATTGTGCAACAACACATACAATACTAAGAAAGAAATAAAATATCTGGGAGTCACAATCGATAACAAACTGAAAATGGAAAAACACCTCAACACCACCAACAAAGCCATCTTCCACAAGCTTAAAGTGCTACGACCCCTGCGGAACATACTAGATCCGTGTGACTTCCGATCAGTTGCTCAGGCTCTCATCATGCCCCACCTGGACTACTGCAACGCCATCTTGCAGGGACTACCAAGGAAAACAACCAACATACTACAGATGGCCCAACACGTTGCAGCAAGGATCATCATGAGAACTAGCGTCACGGAACATATCACACCTGTATTGATGGAACTACACTGGCTTCCAGTCGTTGCAAGGATTCAATACAAAACATTGGTAACTACATTCAAGTTAATTCACAATCTGGCCCCCTCATTCCTCTCCACCCTGATCTCCATGCAACCTACAACCAGAAGCAGGAGAACCATTAACTCTGACACACTAATAGTTCCAAACAGCTTTAGACACGTAAAGGTCAGTACTAGTCGCAGAGCGTTCTCCTTCTCTGCCCCCACGTTATGGAACCAGCTCCCACACGAGCTGAGAGAAATTAAAGACATAAGCAGCTTCAGAAAACAACTAAAGACGCACCTGTTCAATTGTCACTATGCAAGATGAAAATCCAAAAAGACAAAAGAAATTGATTTGCTGTATGTACAAATGTAAATAGATGATGGTTAGTGCCTGTGTAAATGTATTATAATAGTTAAGGTCTTTATATGGACCCACATATGTGTGCTGTGTATCCCCCTGCTCTCTCTATCTAATCCCCAAATAATTCTGTCTGTGATTTATGACAAATCCCGTACTTGTAATCAAACCGCTTCTGATCGCTAGAAGGAGCGGTATATAAGCCCTCACTAAATAAATAAATAAATAAAAATGACGAAGACATCTGGAATCGGCTCTTTGCATTCCAGGACATAGCCAAATTGAATGGTGTCTAGCACCCACCGATCCTTGGTAACTGGGGCCCATTCCTGAAAGAAAAGGTGAAGCCTGCCTTCAACTGGAGGAACAAGGGAATGGGCCCCAAAACCTTCAGTATGCAGCCCAGCAGGGCCCTCTTCTGGAAGGGACCGCGTCCCTTTGCCCACAAGCTCCACAAAAGGACTGAGAATGAGCCAGAAGCCAAGAAGCAGAGGGGAACAAACAGTTTTTCAGGTTGGTAATGAAGAGAGTCCAGAGACCTCCACGAATCCGGCCAGCGCACCTTCCGGTGGATGGGCGGAGGATGACAAGAAGGGACATCAGCTCACTTCACAGGCCCCTTGGACCTGTCTTCCGGAAGGTGGTAGCTTTTGTCTCGCTAGGGTCCTTCACCAGCTTCTCCAAAGCGCCTCAAACAGAAGCTTCCCCTTAAAAAACAGTTGGGCCAACTGGGCTTTGGAAGATTTGTCTGCTGCTCAGTGCCAGAGCCAAATCCAACATCATGACAGTCATCAGGGCACCAGCCATGGCTGCAAAATGTACCAGGTCATACCTGGCATCAGAAAGGAAGGCCGTAGCCGACTCCAAAAGAGAGGAAGTACCATCCTGTGGAAGAGACTTAATCCACTAGAGCAGGGCTCAAGACGTCAGGCAAGTAGATACTGTCAGCTGCACAACAGCCACCATCATGGCGAACTGGCTCCTCAACCATGAAGCCATCTTACAGTCCTTAAACTCCTTTAAGGCCGATCTGCCTTCCACAAGAATGGTGGTCCATCTGGTAACCACCATGTCCCACGCATCCACCTTGGGAATGCCAAAAACCACTCAACACACCTCCTCCAGTAGAGTAGAGATCTTGCACACCCTTAATCCTTTTGGCAGGGGGTCGGGAAAGTCCCTCTCTGACCAGATCATATCTTTGATCACCTCCAGGAATGGGAAGACAACAGTGGATTTTCACACCCTTGAAGGAGCGGGCGTACCTTCAGCTCCTGCTCTGTGCCGGAAGCATTTCTCAATTCAAGGCGGATGAGACCCTGGCAATCACCACAACCAACTCCTCCTTCCAGAATAAGTGGATCATTCCAGCCTCATCACAATCTTCTGAAGGCAAGAGTGCTTCTACATCCACATCAGATCCCTGTACCGAGCCATCTGAATCCAAATAATAGTCAAAATCACGGACAGCTCCCAGCTGTTTCCATCTACTACTACTACTACTGATCATTTGCATAGTGCTACAAGGTGTGCGCAGATCTGTACAGACACAAGTAAAAAACTTGTCCCTGTTCATCAGAGTTTAAAATCTAGTCAGGATGGGATAACACAGCTGAGGACAAGGATATAATAAAGGGGAATGTTAAGGAAACACATAGGAGACTAAGTGGATAAGGATCAAAGCAGCCTCAAAGAGGTGATTTTTCAGTCTGGATTTGAAAAGGGCCAGAGATGAAGCCTGACACACAGACTTAGGTAGTTTGTTCCAGACATAAGCAGCAGCAAGGTGGAAGGATTTAAGCCTGGGTTGGCAGCAGAAGAGAAGGGCACAAATAGAAGGGATCTGCCAGAAGAGCGGAGTTCCCAAGAAGAGGTGTAGGGAGAGATAGAGGAAAGGTAGTGAGGAGCAGCAGAATGAGTGCCCTTATAGGTCCATAGGAGAAGTTTGAACTGGATATGGAAATGGACAGGGAGAAAATGAAGCAACTTGAGAACAGAGGTTATTTGAGCATATTGAGGGTGGCGGAAGATTAGCTGCACAGCTGAGTTTTTGAACAGATTGAAGGGGGAAGAGATGATTCAGAGGGAGACCAGTAAGGAGGAGGTTGCAATAGTCTAGACAGGAGATTAATAAAGAGTGGATAAGCGTCTTTGTAGTGTGTGTAAAAAGGAAGAGACAAATTTTGCCAATGTTATAGAGAAAGAAGCGGCAGGTTTTTAGCTATCTGTTAGATGTGTGCAGAGAAAGAGAGTAGAGTCAGATGATCCCAAGTTTGCGAGCTGAAGGAACAACGAGAAGTGCAGTGTTATCGACAGAAAAAGAGAAGGGAGGAGGCGGGTTTAGGGGGAAATATAAGGAGCTCAGTTTTGGCCATGTTCAGGTTCAGACGGCAGCAATATCGGATACTTACAAAAAAGCCTCAGAGATGGCAGTAATGGACTAACCAACAAAAAATACACAAGACTGCTATAAAACTGCCAGTATATTAATAATTAGTATATCGGTGCACATACTTATGGTTTATTAAGATTTGATATACCGCCCTTCAAAACACCAAAGCAGTTCACAAGAATAATCCATGGAATATGAGAAGCAGAAAAGAATTCTATTAAAACAGAAAAGAAAAGACAGCAGGGTAAGGGAGGGGGAATTAAGCCTCAAAACAGTCACTGGGAGGTCAACTGAAATGCAGCTCAAAACAAATATATGTCTTCAAGGCATTTTTGAACCTGGGATGAGAGTGCTCTATCTGGCAACAAATTCCAGAAGTAAGGTGTCAGGAAGTAGAAGGCCGCATGTCTAGTGGATTCAAGACGTGCCTGGGATGGTGAAGGGAGATAAAAACGGAGACTAGGAAATTTACATAATATTCTGTAAGGTGTATGTGGGATGAAGAGAGAGGACAGATAAAATTCTCCATTCTGGGATTCTGGGTTATTTGAGAGGACAAGAAATCTATACTTGACATGGTAGGAAACTGGTAATCAATGAGAGAAAATAAAGAGAGGGGTTACATGGTCAAACCTAGTAGCATGAAAGAGCAGACGAATGGCTGTACTTTGAACGGTTTGCAGATGTGCAAGTTGAGCTTGAGAAATTCCTGCGTAAACAACATTGCAGTAATCAATTTTTGAAATCACCAATGAAAGAAGTAAAGTGTGTAAGGTGGCATCATATAGGTAAGAGCGGACTGAATGAATTTACGGAAGAGAAAAGCAGCACCTTTTTGCAACTGAATTAATATGATCACAGAAGGAAAGTTGACTATCAAGAATAACTCCAAGGTAACGAAGTGACTGGGAGAGAGGAATAGAATAACTATCTATGACAGGGGAAACATTTGGAGAATTTAGATGATCTGTTAGCCAAAGTGCGAAGGTTTTAGTTATTTAACAACTGCCTGAAGTTAAATCCAAGTCACAACCAAGGCAAAACAGTTGTTTAGCTTTATGAGATCTGGGGTCTGCAGTTTAAGAGTGGAATGTCATCCGCATAGTAATATACAGATATACTCTGCTCCTGAATAAGACTGGCAAGTGGTGCAAGAGAGACATTAAATAAAAGAGGAGCTAATACAGAGCCTTGTGCGATTCCACAGGAATGATAGAATGCATTAGAGGTGGAACCCTGAGCACCACTTTATAGACTCTACTACATTCCCAAATACCAAAGCTTATATACACTATCATACTTCTATGTTTTACTTGCTGCTTCTCAAAAACTCTGTACTTAAAACAGAGGATATACGGGAAAAGGTCCAACATTGGCTGCTTCCCTCAAGCAGCTCTGACATCCACAGTATCTAATCAAATCAGCAGTTCACCTCTAATTGTGTCCCACACAGACTGAGGCAACCAATGTTGCTGTCATTCCCTTGTGGGGATTAGGCATGGATATTTTATCTAGGGAATGTGTGGTGGTTGATTGTTTGTGTAGGATAACATGGTATCCATGAGATGAAGTCAGTATGCCGATTTTCAACTTGTTTGTTTTTCTGCAATGTCTCTTTTGATTACTACCTCCTGAAGTAGCAGTATAGTGAAACAGTGTTGGGGTATTAACAAGTAACACCAAGTGTTTTTAGCGACATCTTTTATCCTCTAGTTTTAAGAAAAGAAATATTTTCTACACACTTCTGTGAAAATATTAAGCAAGGTTTGATATATGATGTTACTTGTGGGACTGATTTGGCATAAGTCTGTTAACAAGCCATTTCAGTAAAGTCCCAATGAAAGAGACACGGAGGTCAACCATTACTTTTTTGTTTGAGTAGCTTAAGTATGTGCACAGATATGCTACTTAACATAATGGTGATTTTATAGCAGTCCTGTGTATTTTTTGTTGGTTAGCAATGTCGGATAAGCAGGCAAAGATCTGGGCCTGGATTTCCAGAGAGATTCCAGGCACAGAGAGCTAGATCTGAGAGTAGTCAGCATAAAGATGGTACTGAAAACCATGGGAGGAAATAAGTGCACCAAAGGACAGAGTGTAGGAAGAGAAAAGGAGAGGTCCCAAGACAGAGCCCTGAGGTACACCGACTAAAAGCGGGATGGCGGTAGAGGAGGATCCATCAGAACATACACTAAAAGTGCGATGGGAGAGACATGGTGTCGAGTCTTCGAGAATGAGGAGATGTGGGAAACACCTCTGTCCACATCCTTAACATAAGATCATGCAAAATCTCATGAATAGGTAAGGTAGCTGCTTCCTTGGGAGCTTTAGGGTATTGTAGGATTTCTAATTCCTTTGCCCTGGGCTCTTTTTCGGGAGCCACTGTGAGGGAAAGACCTCGGGCCACATCTCGGATAAAATCCTGAAAGGACATCTCCTCAGCGTAGGATGTCTCCACCAGAGGATAAGAGGAATCCTCGGGAAGAAGTACTATGGCATCGGCAGAGCTTTCTGAGTCTTCAGACTCATCCGAGGATTCAAAGTATCTCCGATCTGGGTGATCGTGCAAGGCACGGTACCGGTACCGACTGAAGTCGGCATCGGAGTGGTCCGGTACCGACTTGTCGATGCCGGATAGAGACGCACGACTTGGTCTTGGTAGAATACCTGCCGATGTCGATATAGTTGGTGCCGGTACCAGTTGAATTGTCTGAAGCGGTTTCAGGGGCATCGAGTCCGTGAGAAGAGCTGCCAGACTGCGTTCAATAGCCAAGAATCTCTGGTCTATCGATGCTGCCGATGCTTGGGTATCGGTTCCGGATAAAGCGGCCGGAACCCCAGAGCATGGCACCAGTAGTTCTGCCGAGGTTGAAGCCTCGAGAACATCCTGGAGTCCCGTTAGTGCTTTGGAAGCCGAAGCCTCCTGCCGGGGCAGTTTTGCCAGTGAAAGTCCCTCAAGGGCAACTCCAGAGGCATCTCAATGTTTAGAAGGAGATTTACCCTTTGAGGACCGGCTAGATTTATGTTTAGTTACCTGAGATCCATGGGAGGAAGATAAAGCCCTGGAGGACGTCAATGCCACGGAGGCTGCATCGGAGGGAAAAAGGGTGCTAAGTTTAGCAGCTCGGTTTTGCTGGACCCTTTTCAACATTATCCCACAGGCAACACACTCCGAAATAGAGTGGTCAGGACCTAAACATTTGAGGCACCACTCATGGGTGTCAGTGACGGAGATGGTACCGCCACATTTAGAACACATTTTAAAACCCGAAGTGGGTTTTTCCATCTTGAGGAAAAAACTGGGCCTAGTGCCCAAAATGGTGCGTGGCACCCGAGAAGAAAATTTCTGGAGAAAGACTCCAGAAACAAAGTTTGGGGGGGGGGTTTAGAAAAAAGAAAAGAAGAAACGGTGGTACCGGTATAGCATCGAGGGAAGGCAGACATGACCACAAAAAAAGAAGTATAAAAAGGGAATTTTCTGCAATAACAGGATGTGCGACCTGTCGGCTCCGCGGAAAACGAAGAACTGGAGAGGGACAGTTGGGAAAGGCAGGAAGGCAGCACGCAGGCGCTGTGGGATGCTCCCAAAGGCTTTCCTATTGGACGCTGGGGAGCATTCCCGCGCGGGTTCCTTCAGTACCGACGATACCCATATGTGAAGACTACATTCCTCCTTGTTCCTGGAGATAACGTCACCTTCCAGATCGTCCAGCTAGACCAGTCCAGACAAGTGGGAAGTATCTAAGCTAATTCCCCTGTCGAGTGGGCGAAGATGTAGCAGATAGTACCCATGATCGAAATCGAGCAGCTGCTCATACATCAAGACAGTAATGTCACATAAAGATAGACTACGACGGCCAGATCATTTTTGACAGATATCTAAGGGAGATGTGAAGGCGGACTCTGCCCACAACGTGGCCTGTGCGTGCATGGAATGCACTTTGAGGCCTGTGGGAATTGACCTGTGGGCCAGCAAGTAAGCGGAGACAATGATTTCACGGATCCACCTGCCAAGCGTAGCTTTGGATGCTGCATGACCCTTCTTAGGCCCCAAAAAGAGGATGAAGGGATGATCTAAAAGACTGAAGGGATTAGTGAGATTTTCAGGTAGCATAAGAGCACTCTCTGGACATCAACATACTGGCGATCACCATCCACTACAGAACACTGATTGGGAGAGAAAGCCGGAAGGGAAAGAACCTGATTAACATGGAAGGTGGAGACCACCTTTGGCAAAAAGGAAAAGGAAGGGACTGTGCACAATGTAACTCCTGCAGGGGAAAAAGAAAAGATAGTGGTCACGGCAAGACAGGGCTTACAATTCTGATATGCATCTGGCAGAGGAAATCACGATTAAAAAGATAGTCTTAAGGGTAACATCCTTAAGTGTAGCCTGCTTGAGTGGCTCAAAGGGTGCATGTGTAAGCACGTGGAGAACAAGTCCCAAAGCACATGATGGAACCGCTGTACACAGAGGAGGCTGCAGGGCTCATGCCCCCCGAAGGAACCACCGGACACTTCGGTGAGCAGCAAGGGAGCAGCCAGCTATGAGACTGTGAAAAGATGACAATAAAGCTACTTGTATGGGGAGCAGAGTGCTTGGAGGAACGGAGCTGTAGCCTGCCGCATACCGCGTTGGTGGATTTCGCTGGACCAGCTGTGCGGCGTTGACCCTGACGTCATTGGGGGCCTTTAAGTGAGACGGAGAGCAGCGGTTCCTGGGAGCAGAGTGCTTGAAGGAACGGAGCTGTAGCCTGCCGCATACCGCGTTGGTGGATTTTGCTGGACCAGCTGCACGGCTTTGGCCCCGATGTTATCGGGGGCCTTAAATTGCGGATCGTACCATGGTCTCGAGGTCGCGGTTTGAAGGGGCACGTTTAAAGGGGCTTGTTTGCCCCTTCAGCACAAAAGGAGCATGGAGTGGGGACTCTGTAATGGGTAAATGAAAGAAGAGGCCTCTAAATGTGAGTACTGTTAATCCTTCAAAAGCTGTGAAAGTGGTTGGCCCTATGGATAAGCATCTAGTACCCTCCGATGGGTCTGCAGTGCCATCGCAGTGTGCCCTTGGGTCCCCGCTTTCTGTGGATAACTCCTCTCCTTCTGTGGGGGTTCTTAACTCAGCCCCGCATGCTGGTGATAGTTTTTTGGGCCCAGTGACATCCTCTCCTAATTTGGAGGAGCAGTCTGGTTTGCCGGATTTACCATCTCTTCCGGTTTCCCCTTCGGTTGTGTCGGGTATTGTGGTGGTTCCATTGCCACGTATCTTTCAAACCCCAGGAGATAATATTGGGGCTCAACAGAGTTCTGTGACTGCTTTACCAGTGGAAAAACAAAACGTATCTTTATCTAATGTTTAGCAAGTCCTTTCGCGGAGTGAAACGTTTTTATTATCTGTTGTTTCTCAATATTCTGAAATTTCTGAAGAAACAGTTGCAAACTTTTCGCAACATTAATCTCAGATAATTGCTTTAGATGATCAGTGTAAGAAATTGTATCAACAAGTTGTATCTTTACAGAATGCTAATGTATCATTCATTAAAGATAGTATTTCCTTGCATACCCAGCAGGAATTGTTGGAAAACAGTCTTACGGCCAAAAATATTAGGTGTTTAAATTTTCCTTGTACTCGTTTGCTGTCTCCTCAGATTTTATTTGATAAATATTTGTTAGAAATTCTGGGGTTTCAAGATAATACAATTTATTAATTATTGGTTTAGTATTATTTACCTCAATCCGTAGTGACTACTCCAGGGAGCTACTGCCCTGCCGTTAATAAACTCAGATACATTCACAGAATCAAGTGAGTTCTCGCAGAATCTGATTTCTACTAGGTCTACTCTTTTGGTATCCTTTAACTCTGTGACTGATAAGAATACGGTTATGAGTTTATATTTTCAGAATAAAAAGGCTATTTTCTGTGGGGGGACAATA
The DNA here is from genome assembly GCA_033557465.1 of Ichthyophis bannanicus. NCBI lineage: Eukaryota > Metazoa > Chordata > Amphibia > Gymnophiona > Ichthyophiidae > Ichthyophis > Ichthyophis bannanicus. The sequence continues at coordinate 56,730,149 of CM066051.1, read as the reverse complement.
AATTTGTTTCCCGATGTTTCCAGGCAGATGCAGCTTCGACGCAAGGCCTTTATTTCTTTAAGGCCTCGCGTCTTGGCTATGGGTGCTACATTTTTTTTTAAAATTTCCCTGTAAATGCCTGGTCACATTGGAAGGAACTAAATATGTTTTCTCGGATGTATCTTCTTTGGGAACTTTTCTTGATAGTCATTGTCCTTAGGGAAAAAGTATTTCTTTGTTTATTACTGGTTTACCAGCATGCTAGAAATAATTGAGTTTTGTTTAGATGACGGTTACTGACATCTTTCTCTGATCGCTATTGTATTTTTCTTATTTATTTACTGCTTATTGTAGTAATCTTTTTTGTTGTACTCCCCGAGATGTGGACTGTTTGTGTTTCATGTTTTTTTTCTGGTAATTAATTCTTGTATTTCTTTTGAAATTCTTAATAAAAATAAATTAAAAAATAAAAATAAAAGCTACTTGTACTAGTAAGGAATTCCAAGCAAGGCCTTTGTCCAAACCGTCATGAAGAAAGGCCAGGATGTAGAGAACAAGAAACCGCCACGGGGAGAGGTGACAACTTGCACCAGTTGGTGAACAGAAGCCAAACATGGGTGGAGGCCATCGATGTAGAAGTCCAACGGGCCTTGAGCAGGGTGGAAATGACCATCACTGAATAGCTTTGCTGAGTCAGGCGCTGCCTCTCAAGGGCCATGCTGTAAACGAGAATAGGGTGCGGTCCTCCATGAGGAAGGGACCCTGTCTCAGAAGCCCCCGGTGTGACTCAGCTAGCAGCCACATCAGGTCGGCATATCAGGGGCGATGAGGCCAGTCAGGAGCTACCAGAATGAGGAGATACGGGTGCCGAGACTGCCGCAATGCTCCGGGCTGAAAGGCAAGAATATCGTAAAATGCATCCGCTAGGAAGGCAGCCAATGACTCCAAGTGAGCAGAGGTTACATCTTCATGCAAAACTTGAATCCAGCGGAGTAGAGTGCGGGCTCCCAAGCCGCCACAGGAGGAAGCATGAAGGGCGAGAGACATCGTAGAGAAGGCTGTCTTGAGAAGACTCTCCATCTTGCAGCCCTGGCTATCCCTAAGGGCAGTGCCACCCTCCACTGGGAAGGTGGTGCGTTTGATCACTGCTGTGATCAAAGCGTCCACCTTTGGAAAACACAGCCACTTGTCAAGGTTTGTGATGGTAAATCTATGAATATCAAATTGTCCTCACAAGGAGCCAGATCAATGTCCAAAATTCACCAAAACTCCTTAATCTTGACAAGATGATCAAAAAGAATGGCAATGGCCCTAACCTAGAATGTTAACTAATGAAATTGACCCAGCAACACAAACACCTCTCTGACTTCAGCTGCAGAGAGGAAACAAGACTTCAGTATACCCTCAGGCCATTCAAAGTCCCAACCAGCAGAGAGCAAGTCGAACCAGACCTTAACAACACTGACTAGTAAGAACAAGATACATCAAAGGTCAAAAAAACAGAACAAACCTCTCTGACAGGCATAAGGACAAAGATCCAAAAAAACTCACAGCTCTTCATAGACAGCATCATTGATACTGCATTCAATTCCTATTTGTAACTCTATAATATAAGCACATAAACCCTCTTATAGAGTCCCCTCAGCATGTCCAATATGTCAATGAATCCAAATAGCCAAAATATGCAGTCAACTATAAAGCGTGGTGTTAGAACATGAAAACAAAGTCTCACGCTGAATCCTGAAAAGGTGCTATTTCACTCTGTGGAGTAGCTGTATGACAAAATCTTTGTTGCTGTCAATTCAATTCAGTGCAAATAGTCTTTTGCAAAGATACTTAGCTGAAACAAGTGAGATATGGTCCATCCAGAGGCCAGCAGGGGACCCGAATCATAAAGATACATCAATCCAACAGCAGATCCCAAGAGAGCCCCGACATCGGGTGTTTCGCCTTTTATGGCTTCCTCAGGGAGCTCATATAGAACACTGCAAAAGACAAGAGACTGTCTAAGACATTACTCAACTGTGAAAAGCATCTCTAAATAAAACTATAGGATGCCAAATCCAACGCTTACTTTATTCCAGGACCATTACGGCCAGGAAACAATAAAAAAAACTGCACGTCTCGAACAGCTGACGAAAAAAACGCCGAGTCTGCGTGGTCTGCGTTGGACCAGGAATAGATACGTCCCAGCAGGCGGACCTGCTTTAACAGCAATTTAGATGAATCCCACTTCACTTCTTCCATATGTTGTAGTTCTGCTGGGAAGGGAAAGGCTCGAGGAGGCCTTTTGATGCCCGCAACGATAGGATCCATTGTTGAAGGAGGGTGGGCGGGGCTGGAGTTATCCGGTATAGGAAGCTCTCTAATTATTTGGGAGATGAGTCCTTGTGACAGAGCTGGACCACCGTAGGCTCCGAGTCCTCTTCCATAAGGAAAACATCTCCTTCCTCAGCCTCCGAGGCGGAGTGCGAGGAGGCAGTTCCCAAATCCTCACCCTCCCCTGAACTGTCATCTTCCTGCTTTGTATCCCTGAGAGTATGAGGAGATGGGTCCATGCGGGGCCATCTGCAGATCCCAGTTGTGTGGGAGAGACTTGTCTGGACCGAAGGCAGCGCTTGTTTCCCCCTTCCAGATATTCCAGGCATGCTGGAATAAAACAGAGATTTCCACGGCTACAGGATCCAGAGACGGGTGCTGGAGAAGAAGAGGAGAGGATCAGTCGCTTGCAGAGGTGCTAGCGTGACCGGAAGGGAGAGAGGGGACTGGCCCTGAAGAGGTGTAGGGGACGCAGACTCTCCAGTACCTGTCTGTATCTGAGCCATTATGGAAGAGGGTGCCGAAGTCATGGAGGATTTCACCAGGGTAAATTTCACATGCAGAGCAGATATTGTTAATGTGCTTTTTCCCCACAAGCAAGGCACTTTGGCATGGAAACCGTCATGTTAAGAGAGCTCTCAAAATAGCACCGGATGAGAAGCAAAAAAGGGTGAGAAACGGGAAATGCCAGCAACAGCAAAGAAGCCATGGCAGGAAGGAGGCCGCAGCCATGAACTCACTGTAATATGCAGTGGCTCCGGTGCCGCTGAAAGAGTGCAGGAGGCAGTGTTTTACCAGACTTTAGTCAAGCAGTGCCTGCTGCTCTCAATAATGTGCTCAGTGTGCTCAGGCAAAGCAGGGACTAAGGGAAAACTATGCCTTCTTTTAGTACTGAAAGAAAACAAATGGAAAGAGTAAATAAATAATAAAATTGTAAGCATCCTAGGGTCTCTCAAAGGGTCCTCCTGACCCAAAGCCCCCACCAAGCTGCACCGGCCCTCAAAACCAGGAGCTAGCTCAGAAATAATCAACCAGTCAGGGTGTTTCCTACACCCCAGGGATCAAAGTGGCACAGTGAACAGAAGTCCAGAGACCAGCAGGCTAAAGGACACTGAAGAGAGAAGACAAACAAAGTCAGACATCTGCTGAGACAAAGTACCGAAGAAACCCTTAGCTGTGCCTGGACCATATGCCAGGTGTGATGTCGCAGTTTGGTTTGGGGCTCCTGTTACTTTCTCTGTCTCACATCTGCTGGCAGAGGGACTTAACCCATTTGTCTGGAAGGGTCTAGCTGGATGATCTGGAAAAGGCATTTATGTACTGAAAATATTTCTTTTTAAGGCTCAGTTCAGGATGATTGCACGTGACTCCAAGAATATCAGAGATTTGGCTCTGTTGGTCAGTCTTGTTTATGTCAGACAATGGAACGAAGCACCATTTGCAATCCGAGCTCCTCTCAATGACATCAAATTTTAATCAGTTCTTAAGACTTGCCCAAACCAAGCTGTAGAATTTCCAAGGCACCTCTTGTTTTTGTCTGAACATCTGGCAGACTTAGCCCTTTTTGATGACGACAGAGTCTCAGCAGAAACAAAGAAAAAATGGTGCAGAACCTTAAGTGGCCACCAGTACCAGACTGCCAAATGAGGTGATCTCTAAATGTTGTTTATTTTCATTAAAATTTTGTTTGTTATAAATATGATAAAGAACAAAACCATCCTTGTGGAGAACTGAAATCTTTTAGTTTGTTTTTTTGGACCACCCTATTACCCATAGCGCCATGTCACTTCCTGCCCTGAGGCAGGCAAGGCTGGACTAATTGCATCCCCTGACTGAAAGAGGAGCAGCAGCCCTCCATTTGTTTTCTTTCAGTACTGCGCCTTTACTGCAATGTGCATTACAGTCACTAGGGTAGGAGCACAGGTTGGAGCTGCTTGAATGGATCGCACGACTGCCAGGTGCACAACAGGAGAAAATACTACTACTACTGTGTGCAGAAAACAGCAGGAAACCTTCATAATGCACCAACTGTGGTTAGCAATCCACCCCTAATTGCATCCTGCAGAGACTGAATCAGGAGCCTCCAACAAAGACGATGAAGAGGTCAAGCCTTGGTACTCACCCCTTGAAAGCCCCAGGCAGAGGATCCATGCCTGGCTCAGCTCTACTCCCCTGAAACTGTTTGGCTGGTTTAGCAGTATTGCATTTAAAGTAGCTGGCAGGCAGATCCCTCGGAGCCTTCTGTGAAATTCAGGAGAGACAAAGAGGAAACAGAGAAGGGGAGGGGGTGGGGGGGGGCTGAGGTTCTGCGAGGTTGCTGCACTCTTCCAGATTCTTCAAAATTTTGTGGCTGCTCAACAGGCTCTTCTCATGATAACAGTATGGAGCTGAACCAATTTTCCCTCCTCCTAAGGCTACCGAAAAGACCACAGTCCACAAGATCACACTCCAAATTCCCCATAAAGTCAGCTCCATCACCTCTTCTCCCCTCAACCTCTGCTACCCTTCCTTCCTTTTCTATGATCTCTGAGGAGGAAACCACATACTTCCAAACTCCCTACCTGCTCCTCTGATCCTAGTCCCACCTGCCTCCTAAGCTCCATCTCCTCCACTGTAAATCGCTTCCATCTCTCATATTCTCAACCTATTGCTCTCCACTGCAACTATTCCTACAGACATTAAGCATGCTGTGGTCGTACCTCTCTGTAAAAAGCCCTTACTTGACCCTACTTGTCCTAACTATTGACCCATCTCCCTCCTCCCCTTCATATCTAAACTACTTGAACATGTGGTTCACTGCCGTTGCTTTGACTTTCTCTCCTCTGAAGCCCTTCTGGATCCTTTACAATCTGGCTTTTGTCCTTTACTGAAATGATTCTTGCCAAAGTCTCCAGTGACTTGTTCCTGGCAAAATCCAAGGGCCTTTACTCGTCTTTCTTGACCTTCTGCTGCCTTTGACACGGTTGACCACAACCTTCTCCTTGATACCTTGTCCTCACTTGGTTTTAAGGGCTCTGTGCTATCCTGGTTCTCTTCTTATCTCTCCCATCACTCTTTCAGTGTTTGTTCTGGTGGATCCTCCTCTACTGCTATCCAGCTCTCGGTGTCTTGGGTCCACTCCTTTTCTTTCTCTCTATCCAGTCCCTTGATGTGCTCATCTCTTCCCATGGCTTTCAGTACCATCTTTACGCTGACTACTCCCAGATCTACTTCTCTATACCGGAAATCTCTATGGCAATCCAGGCCAGGATCTCTGCCTGCCTTTCTAACACTGCTGCTTGGATGTCATCGCCGCTTGAAGGAGAAATTTTACTTACCGCTAATTTCCTTTCCTGGATGCCTGCTAGACCAGTCCAGACAAGTGGGTTGTGTCCTCCTGTCAGCAGATGAGACAGAAAAATTCTAGAAGCTTAGGGATATTACCCTTGATAAATAACACTTACACCTAGGGGTCAGCTTCAGTATATCCGTAGCACGCAGAGTAGCTTTAACAGCCGTACATAAATGCTTCAAATAGCTGTACAAACCAGTTGCAAAAAAACAATTTTAAGCAAAAAACAAAATGGAACAGAAATATGCGATGTACATGCACTAAATAACCTAAATACAAGGCTGTACGCCAACAACACATCAAGAAGTGTGTACAAGAACAGACCAGCCAGAGCTGTCAGGCATGCCGATGATGAGCAGATTTCTTAGATGCTGACCCGGCTAAGTCAGACAGTGAAGCAGGGAGGGTTCCGGACGGGTCTAGCGGGAATCCAGGACAGGAAATTAACGATAAGTAAAATTTGTCCTTCCAGTTCATCCAGCTAGACCAATCCAAACAAGTGGGGAGTACCAAAGCTAAATCCCCTCTGGGTGGGAAGAAATGGTGGTGGCCAAAAACAGTGGCCCCAAACCCAGCCACTTCCAGAGCAAGAAGGTCCAAGCGATAGTGCGGGCAAAGGTAGATAAGGAAGACCAGGTTGCCACTCTGCAGATTCTAGCAGTGTGACATGGGCCCTCTCCGCCCAAGTGGCAGCTTGAGCTCTCATGGAATGGGTTTGAAGGCCACCAGGCACAGGCTTATTCTGAAAGATGTAGGCCAATTCAATGGCCTGCTTGATCCAGCATGCAAGGATTGCTTTAGAGGCTGCCGCCCCTCTGCGATGCCAGGAGAGCAGAACAAAGAGGCAGAAGGAGTTAGTGACCTTGAGATAGCAGCACAACACTCTGCTAACATCGAGCAAATGAAGATCGCAAGTATTTCCCAAGTGCTGCTCCTTCTGCTCCCTCGGAAAGGAAGGGAAGACTACTGGCAGATTGACATGCAAATAGGAGACGATCTTGGGTAAGGAGGAGGGCACTATGTTGTCTGTCTCTACTAGACTGCAAGCTCTGATGAGCAGGGACAATGTTTTACATGTGTCTGTGCAGCACTGCAAACATCTTGTAACGCTTTACAAATGTTCAATAGTAGTAGCAGTAATCTAGTGGAGCCTCCCATGTTGCACTCAAGTGAGAGAGTCACCTTCATAGTGATCAATCTTTTCCTCTCAATTCTTCAGATTTTCTTTAGAGAGGAGGAAATTCATCCACTATCTGCTGGAGGCAAAGAAATACTGAAGAGATCTCTGGTGGCTGAGGTGAATAGAGGCATGGGAGTGATGTCATAGAAGCCTGGGCTTTTCACTGGTTCCTTGTCTCCACCAATCTGCTGGTAGGGGAACACAACCCACTTGTCTGGACTAATCTAACCATAGATCACTCATGTTGTGGAGCCACCCTTGCTCAAACTACTGTCATTGTTAGCATAGTTTTATTATTGTAATGTCAGCTATGCCAATCTGTCACAGTATAAATTACAATGTTTGCAAGCTGTTCAACACTGTTGTACACATACACTCTCGTCTAGAAATTCAACCATGTTACCCCTCTATCAATTAACCATCACTGGCTCCCAATCACATCACATATTTGCGATAAAATTCTAACTCTAACCCATAAGGCCCTCTACGAGGCAGCCCAAGACTATCTTTCATCTTTGATCACCCTGTATGCACCCCACGTTTCCCTGTGTTCTCTTCATAGTAATCTGTTACACACTTCCTCCCCCTACAAAAGCTAAAACTGAATCCACTCACCAATCTGCCTTTTTATTCATAGCCCCCACCCTCTGGAATAGTCTGCCCTCTCTCCTGCACCTAGAACTCATATTCAAATGTTTTAAGAGCACATTTAAAAACACTTCTTTGAATCAGCCTTTGAAGTTCCTGGTTAAGGTCTCGGACCTGTGATGGTTCAGTCTCCCCTTCGCCTCCCAATTTCCAATGCTTTACCCTCCCAACCCTATTCCCACTGAACTTGCTCTTTTCTTCTTTCCTATAGAGTACATGGCATTCCTTTCTTGTGTTTTACTGTAAACCACATTGACTGAATTCATAAATGTGGTGTACAAAATTAATTAAATCGTGTCGTGGCTCCACTGGTGGCTCCGTCGAGATCAGCCTCCATGGAAGAGATGTGCGAGGCTGCGACCTCTGTCCAAACATTCACCTCTCATTACTGGTTGGAAAGAGACTCCTGATGGGACAGCCGTTTTGGGCAGTTTTCCTTTGGAATCTTTTAAGTTAAAATCCAACTCCATCAGGCTGCCTCTAGTTAAAAAGCCTGGAAAAGCTCTGTTAACACCAGAAACTGTTTCCGGTCAGCTTGTTGCGCATTGTTCATTCCTTTTTCTATTTTGAGGCAGCCTGCAATAGGGATTCCCAAATGTGAGGGCTTATGTTATCTGTCCATGGACAAAACAAAGTTACTCACCTGTAGCAGGTGCTCTCTGTGGATAGCAGGATAAGTCCTCGCCCCCCTCCCTCCTCCTCTTGGAGTTGGCTGCCTAAGCTATATGGTGGCACAGGCAGGAATGGGTGTGCATGCACAAAGCACTTTATAAAAGCTTCTGGGAAAAAGTAGCTGTGTAAGTTCCCACACAGGCTCCACTGGCAATGTCACCCAAACGTGAAGACTTATCCTGCTGTCCACAGAGACACCTGCTACAGATAACTTTGCTTTCTCAGTGGATAACAGGATTTAGCAGGTAGAAAATACCACCAGCCTCGAGAACCGATTCAAATTGAGGAAGCTAAGGGGACTGCTGAATGAAGAAGGTCCGCACATGCTCAGAACTTTATATTAGCTCTGGTCAGAGCTGTTCCGTCTTATCACTAGATGACATCACCCACTTGTGTGCCTGAAAAATCTTGCTGTCTATGGAGAACACCTGTTACACAAAAGTGACTGTTTATCCTGCTCTGCATGCCACTGTACATACTACCCTCCATCATTCACATCCTTCCAGTGACTTGACTTTCCATCAGCCCCCCATTATACACAAAATATTTCACCCACTCTTCATGATACAGGAGCACCCTCTCACCTCACCCTCCTTGCCACACTCTACCACAATACAATTGCTACTTGCCCATTCCTGCCATCCACCCCTTAAAACAGAAGTAATTTTCACTTGTGCAAGTCTACTACTTTCCACCTCGATTATAGGTTTAGGTTTAATTAATTTATTTGATATACTAGTTTTTTACTTGTGTGTATCTAAACAATTTACACTCAAACACAGGAAAACATTCCAGTTAATGTACTCATGCATTCTCCCTACTACTTGCCATCCCGATAACGAAAGAGGAATTTTTAACTCAACTTACTTATGGTAGAATTATCTGCACTGTCATTTCCATTAGAATCAGTGCAGTCACTACAGTCTGGGTCATTCACTTCTTTAATCCACAGAGAAAAGGCTGGGTTATAAACCATATCACCTATTACAAATGGATAACAGGTCAAAGCTATGAATATGAATTCTGTTTCTATGATGCAATAAGGAGAATGGTGAAAGAGTAGGGAAAGCAAGACTGGCCTGCAAAGGATGTGAGGTGAGATGGACAAATGACAAGGAATGACATGAGGGAATGAGATAGGTGGAGAACAGCAGGGCTCGGTGGAGGGAGGGGAATCAAGGCATGAAGAGAATAGCGAGTTAGCAGGAAAGCAACACCATAACCATGGAGGGAAGGCAAAAGGGAAAGAGAAAAAGCCAGGAGGAATAGTCACTCGAGGAAACTAGTTGTAATGGGGATGGCAGTCATGAGGGAAACCCAATGAAAGGGGAGCACTTTGTGGCCTCGGGGCAGAGAGTCTCTAGCCAAACTACTGCTCCAAGATCTCTAGTCTCTACACTGTCTCCTGAACTGTCACCTAGATAACCAAATTACAAAGAAAGGAAAGAGAAAGGCTCCGAGAGAGGGAAATAAAAGGCATTTGGAGAGCTGCAGAACTATGGAAGTGGTGGTTGTATGGAGAACTCCAGGGCTACAAACATAGAAAAGGGGTGACAAATGACAACCATATATCTATCAAGTCTGCCCATCCAACACCAACTGCTCATTTTGACAATCCCTTCCTCCCAGATCCCCTGTGCTTGACCCATGCTTGCTTTCTTTTATTATACTTGATTATTTCTCTTCACCAAAAAATGTTTGAAGTGAGGTACAATTCAAAATCAATGTTATGATGGGAGGTGCTAGCAAGCCTGACTGCGATGGCCACTTGAGACCAGAGCTCTTGTCGGCTCAAACCCAACCTGCAGCGTTAGTGGCTTGTCACCCACACAGCTATCATACGCTGCCTGCAGACTGTAGCCCTCAATCATCGGTGACTTGTGAGTTGTTCAAAAGCACTGTGTGTGGCTTACCCCAGCCATATGCAATCCGTGCTGTGAAAGTGACCAGCTCATGTGGCGCATCGGCTCTAGGACCTTTCGTTGATCTTCTCCTGCGCTTGTCAGTGACCAGCTCCTGCATGTCTGTTCAGCGCAGGTATTCCTCCTTCTGTTGTTGCAGCTGCTCTCTCACTGCTCTCCACATTGTGCAGCTAAGCTGCTCAGCCCAGGCTGATAGTGCGGTATGTGTGGGATTGCTTGATATGCACCTGGCGTGTCTATCTGAAGACTGCTGATGATTTGACAGCAGTGAGCACTTCTCTTTTCCTCGATTTGGGTTGTGTAGGTGCCGAGCTGATTTGTGAGGGGATTGCTGTCTCCTTTTTTTCCATAGTTAGCCGCCGGAGTCTCTGCAGCTCTACACGTTGCTGTTAGAGAACATTATTCATTTCTTGGAATGCAAGCATGACATGCAGGAGAGCTCGCAAATTGGCAGAAAGACCACCATGCCATAAATAGATCCACTGTTGAACAGTGACCCCTCATTTACTGGTCCAGCTCCTTCGGTGTGCAGAGGTGGGAGAGTACTCAAATCACAAAGTCCACTATATACAGGCAGGCGACAAACTCGCACGAAACAAAAGGAAAGAGTATGAAGGGATTTTAGATGAGACAACAACAAAAAAAAGTAAAATTAAAAAGGAGAAAAAAAAATGAATGCCATCACTGAAGGAGGAGAAATTTTACTTTGTTAATTTCCTTTCCTGGATTCCTGCTACACCAGTCCAGACAAGTGGGTTGTATCCCCCTGTCAGCACATGATGAGACAGAGAAAATTCTAGAAGCTTAGTGACATCACCCTTGATAAATAACCTTGTACCCCTAGGGGTCAGCCTCAGTATACTTGTTGCAAGCAGAGTGGCTTCAAGTAGCCTTACAGGACCAGCCAGGAGAAACAAAACTATGAAATGAGAAACCCGGCATGCGGAGGCACACCTCAAAAAAACTCAACTTATATACAAGGCTTGGTGTCCATTCTATGTGGAATGCCAAGAGATGTGTACAAGGAAGAGACCAGCAGAGTTGTCAGGCACGCCAATGAGATCCTCTCTTAGGTACCAACACGGCCAGTCCAGAACCCTCCCTGCTGCACTATCAGGAATCCAGGAAAGGAAATTAATGGCAAGTAAAATTTCTCCTTCCAGTTCATCCTGTAAACCAGTCCAGACAAGAGGGATTACCAAAGCTAAGTCCCCTCTGGGCGGGAAGAAACAGCAGTAGCCAAGACAGTGGCCACAAACCACACTGCTTCCTGAGCGTGAAGGTCCAGGCAATAGTGCCGGGCAAAAGAAGAGAGGAAAGACAATGTGGCCACCCTGCAAATATCCAATGACGCGACCCTCGCTTGCTCTGTTCAAGTGATGGCTTGAGCTCTCATGGAATGTGTCCGGAACCCACTAGGCACAGGCTTGTTCCAAAAGATATAGACAGACTCAATGGCTGCTTGATCCAGCGCACAATGGTAGCCTTAGAGATCAGAGTGGTGAAAGTGATTGATTACCCTGAGATAGTGGTGTAAGGTTATACTAACATCGAGAGAATGAAGGTTGTGACAAGACACCGGATCGCTGCTCCTTCGGAAAGGAAGGAAGGACTACAGCCTGATTTAGATGAAAATCTGAAAGGACCTTAGGCAAAAAAAAAAGAGGGAACTGTCTGAAACAGTGATGCCCCCCGGAGAAAAAGACAGAAAAGGATCTCAGCAAGAAAGCACCTGAAGTTCTGAGAGGCGTCGAGTCGAGGTGACAGCAACAAGGACAACGATCTTAAGAGTCAGATCCTTAAGAGATGCACGACGGAGGGGTTCAAAAGGAGATCTGGTGGGAGCATGAAAGACCAAGGACAGATCTCATGCTGTGACAACTGGTTGGAAGGGTGGCCATAGTGTACGAACCCCCCCGCAAGAAGCGCACCAAATCTGAATGTGAGACAAGGGAGCACCCCCAGAGAGGCCCTCAAACATGTGAGGGCAGTGATCTGAACCTTTAAGGAATTTAGGGCGAAGCCCTGATCAAAACCGTCCTGAAGGAAGGAGAGGATGGCAGGAACTTGCGCCCTCCATGGGGACAACATCCTGTGAGAGCACCGCGTGGTAAAAGGACACAAAACTATGGTATACGCCTGTGAGGTAGAAGAGTGCCAGGTCTGCAGGAGGGTAGCTATCACCTGCAGCAAATATCCTTTCCATGTTAGACAGCGCCGCTCAAGAGCCAAGCCATAAGCAAGTAAAGAGCTGGATCGTCCATGAGGATCGGCCCTTGCCAGAGAAGACCCTGAAGGTGCCGAGAGGCAGGGGCTCTTCCCGCGTGAAGCGAATGAGATCAGCATACCACGAGCGATGTGACCAATCTGGTGTTGCCAGGATGATGTGACCCAAGTGGGCTTCTATTCGCTGGAGAAGCCAACCTATCAGTGGCCATGGCAGAAAGGCATACAGGAGCTGGTCCAGAGGCCAAGGGGCATCAGATCCGTGAGATTTTGGCTCTCTGTCGACTGAAAAAGTATGGGGCCCTGGAGTTGGAGGTAGTGACCATCAAGTCCACAGTCAGGCATCCCCTGTGCAGTCTGCTCCAGAGTGGGCTCCCCAGTCTGACAGACTGGCATCTGTGGTGACAGATATCCAGTACAGAGTCTCCAAGGGGACCCCTCTGAAGAGGCTGTGGCAGCAGAGCCACCACTTGAGGCTGCGACCTACCCCCAGTGGGAGGGGCAGACGGACCTGGTAATCTTGGGAGAAGGGAGACCATTGGGACAAAAGGGCCCGCTAGAGAGGACACATATAGGCCCAAACCCACGGAACAATGTTGAAAGTGGCAGCCATGGTACCAAGTATTGGCAGGTAATCCCAAGCTAAGGGAGTCGGGCAACAAAGGAAGCTGTGGACCTGCGCGGCAAGCTTTTCACTTCTGCTCTGGGTGAGGAAGATCCGAACCATCCGCATGTCAAATCGAGCTCCCAGGAAGTCCAAGGACCGAGAAGGATATAATCAGCTTTTGGCCTGATTGATCACCCATCCAAGAAGACTCAGAAAGCTGACAACATGACTCACAGCTGCAGACACCTCCCCGCGGGCCAGTTGTCCAGATAAGGATGAACTCTGATGTCCTGGCGATGGAGGGCAGCTGTGGCCACCATCATAACCTTAGAAAAGGTACGGGGCGCAGACACCAGGCCAAACGATAAAGCCCTGAATGAATGGCATCCCAGGATCACGAAGTGTAGGTACTGCTGATGAGCCGGGCGAATGGGAATGTGAAAGTAAGCTTTGGCAAGGTCAAGAGACACAAGGAACTTGCCAGGCCTGACTGCCTGAATGACAGATCTGAGCGTCTCCATCTGAAAACGTGGCACATTTAGGCATTTGTTGACAACTTAAATCCAGAATAGGATGGAAGGAGCCGTCATTTTTGGGAAGACAAAAACAGATGGAGTAGTACCTGGAGCCAACCTCTGAGGGGAGGCTGAGGACACCGCCTGGAGGCGCAGAAGGCGCTGTAAAGTCAATTTCCCTGCTGACCGTTTGGCTGGTGCTTGGCATAGGGAGAGAAGAAAGATGTGAGGAATGGGCCTCGCAAGCTCAAAAGCGTAGCCATGAGAAATAATCTTGAGGAATCACTTGTCTGATGTGATCTGGGTCGATTCGCGAGAGTAAAGTTGGAGCCGACCTTCCACCAGTGGCACCCCAGAATGGACCCCGAGCCCGTCAGCGGGAGAATCTAGCAGCACCTGCAAATTTACTGGCAGAGGAGAAGTTGTCTCTGCGATGTCCTCCACGAATGGTCTTCAGGAGATTCTTGATTTTGCAATCAGTTTGGTCCCAAACAGCTGTTCCGCCCTCTATGTTTGCACAATGAGGGCAGGAGGTTCTTCCTGATGAAGCAGACGAATATCTTGCCTCTGGCTCATCCTCAAGCGACAAGAGCTCTCCCTCCTCACGGTCCGATTCTGAATTATGGGAACTATCATCTGAGACGCATTCACCGTCCTCTCCTACAAGGTGTCAGTCCCTTGAGGTGGGAGCAACTTTGGGAGCAGGCAAGGGTTGTTTGGTGCGCTTCCTGGGAGAAGGAGCTGAGGCTACTGGATTTGAGGAGGTGCCTGAACACCAGAAACCCTAGACTTGCCGAAAGAAGTCCATAAACTGCATCAGAATGGACTGAAGCTGGCTGAGACTGTTGCTGCTTCAGGCCAGGGCTCAGAGGCTGAGAAGACTTCTAACTCCAGGAAAGTGTGTTTCTGGAAGGAGAGCCGGAGAAGGGAGCTCCTGTGGAAGAGGAGAAGTAGGAGGACCTGTGGATGTAGGGGCAGCAATTATTAATGGTGCTGTGGGAAAACACAGCTATAGATGGAGCTGTGATAGCAGAAGTACCTCCCTGATCTGCCCCCGAAGGCCGAGCAGAGATTGTCTGCTAAAAAATGGTATTTTCTACTGCAACCTGGACAAGTTTGTAGGGAGGAAGGCAATTCCACGTTCAGGAGGCCTGATCTGGAGATGTACAAGGAAAAATGGTGCGCAAGAAGCAGGCCCGTGGTACTCCGAAGAAAGAAAATGGCACCTGGAGACAATTTGGATCCAGGAAAATGGCGATTTTGGCAGGAACTCGGGAAACGCGGCAAACCATTGCGAGAGTACAGTGGAAAAACAGAGGCCTCACAAAACCTGTACAGGGACCTGTGGATAGCGCACACGGCAGAAAATAATGAGGTCCTCTGAAAAAGGCTCAGGCAGCAAGGTAAACTGTAGCTGCAAGGCATGGGCCGAAGAACGAAGCAGCAGCTGGGGGAGAGGGGAGGAGTTGACGGCCCACTCCTGCTAGGCAAACTCACTGTCGGAAGCACTGCTGAACCCGAAGAGGAGCCTGAAGACTGTTGCCGATAAGGAGGAGGGAGTGTCGGGTTTAATGCCAGACTGAGCTGAGCTGGAGCAAGTCCTGTAATGCCTTTTTTTTTTCTTTTAAACTTTATTAAAAACAAGAAAGAAGCTGGTAGCTGAAACACAATATGCTGAAGCTTGTCCTGGAGGGCTACACTGCTTCTGCTGAGCAGGAGACCCCCCACCCACTTCAGAGGTGTTCCACTGATCCTTCTGCCCAGGAACAACTCTGGGAATAAGGGAATGTGTCAATTAGACAAGTACCGCAGTGTGCTGCCCAAATCCCTAAAGCTAAGCTGCACTGGCATATAAAACATTTCAAAAAGGCTGCCAGGAGAGCAAGGATAGGTCCTCCATCTACTGAGACGGAGAAAATACTGAAGCTGACCCCTAGGGGTACAAGGCTATCTATCAAGGGTGATGTCACTAAGCTTCTAGAATTTTCTCTTGTCTCGTCATCTGCTGACAGGGGACACAACCCACTTGTCTGGACTAGACTAGTCTGGCAGGATGAACTGGAAACAAGCTTTAAAAGAATATACATAGCTCTTCAACAGTCTTGTACAGGAGGAAAATACGAAAACAACAAAACAAAAAAAAGAACAAAACCACATAAAGACATACAAATTCATTTTGGGGAAACATAACTGTACTAAGAGCTCTCCCCCTGTGGTGAACATGGGGTACTTCAGGCAACCTTTGCTTTCTGACAGGAAAGGTCATTTCTCTGGTTCTGCATGGACACCATTTCACACCTCTCTCATTCCTGGGTGCAGCATTTTTTTGAATGCCCATTCTAGGGGAATCTGGGGCTGATTCATCATGTCCACTAAAAACACTCGCTGGAGTCAAACACATGCTGACTGAGAAAAGTCGTCTGCATATTGTCCACTCCCGCTATGTGCTGGGCTGACAAAGCTTGCAAGTTGGCCTCCGCCCACAGGAGGAGGAAGAACATCTACCTGGCTATGCCGTGGCACTTGGTGTCCCCCTGATGGTTGAGGTAAGCCACTGTTGTGGCATTGTAGCAAAGAACACAAACTACCTGGCCCTGTAGAAGGGGTTGAACCTGCAGCAAGGCCAGGTGGACTGCTCGAGCCTCAAGGTGGTTGATGGTCCACCATGTTTCCTGTGGATACCACTTGCCATATGCCGTCTGGCCATGACAGTGAGCACCCCAGCTAGCCAGACTCACATTGGTTATGAGAAGCCATTGTGGGGCTTCCAACGGCATGCCACACAGGAGATGGGCCAGAGACAGCCAACATTGGATGTCCTGGTGCACCATCCGCGGGAGCTGTAGGCAAACCTCAAAGTCCTGGTTCAAAGGAGACCACCACAACAGGAGTGCACACTGTAGAGGCCTCATGTCGGCTTGTACCTGTGGTATAGTCTATCGTGGCCGCCATGGACCCCAGAACTTGTAGGTAATCCATGGCACATGGCTGACGCTGTGAAAGGAAAAATCGAAGTTGGCTGGTAAACTTCTATACGCGGTCCGACATAAGGTAGATCCCTACCTTTGCGTGTGTCTAACATGGCCCCCAGGAAGTCGAGGGAGTGCGAGGGCTGTAGGACACTCTTGGTCTGACTGACAACCCAGCTGAGGCTCTCGAGCACCCTGACTACTTGAGACAGCCTCACAAGCCAACAAGCAAGTCTTTGCTTGGATTAGCCAATTGTCCAGGTAGGGATGAACACGAACGCCTTGTCTCCACAGCATGGCAGCCACAACCACCATAACCTTCGAAAAGGTGCGTGGGGCCGTGGCGAGGCCAAACGGCAATGCACAGAACTGGTAATGTTTGCCCAAAATGGCGAAATGGAGGAATCATTGCTGGTCTCGTCAGATGGGAATGTGGAAGTAAGCCTCAGCAAAGTCTAGAGTAGCCAAGAACTCGCCTGTTCATACCGCCTGAATAATGGAGCGAAGCGTTTCCATCCAGAAGCAAGGAATGCGCAGGAAGAGATTGACACCTTTGAGGTCAAGAACCGGCTTGAAGTATTGAGTAGCATCCCAGTCCTCTCTCTGCCTGAGGGACAGGAACAGTGGCCTGTAGATGTAAGAGGTGCTGAATAGTTGCTCGCACTGTCGTCCTCTTGGCACGGGAACACGAGGAAGGCGGCTGGAAAGGGTGCCACGCAGTCTAGGGTGTATCCATGGTGGACAACCTCAAGAACCCATTGGTCTGTAGTGATTTTGGCCCATTCTCTGGAGAAAAGGGAGAGTCACCCGCCAACCAGTGGTACTCCGGAGAGAGCCGATGGACTGTCAGCATGCGGTATGGCTGGGGCCAGAGAACTTCCGAGGCCGCATATGAGTCCTTACTCCAGCAGTAGCCGAAAAAGAGCTGAGATTTAGACGCTATCCTAGATTGTGCAACCAGCTGGGTCGACTTGCTAGGTTGATAGCGGTGTGCTTCCCAAAACTGCGCTCTGGAGCCAAGACCCGAAGCAGTGGCCAAACCAGAGCGGCGAGTAGAAGACCTGGGTCTGGCCTTTGGCAGTCGCTGGGGAGTAACCTCCCCTAGATCCTTTGAGAGCTTCTCGAGATCCTCTCCAAATAGAAGTCTGCCCTTAAAGGGGAGATGGGCTAAATGAGCTTTAGAGGTCACATTCACCGACCAATGGCGCAGCCAGCGGCAGCACCGTGCGACCATTACCATCACCACTGTATGTGCTGCTAAGCGGAGCAAATCATAGAAGGCATCTGCTACAAAGGCTGCAACCGACTCCAGTCAGGCGGCTGCTGAATCGTCCAGAAGAATCTGAACCCAGCGTAAAAGGGCACGAGCCGCCAGCCCTCCGCAACAAGAGGCTTGAAGAGTCAAGGAGGAGGAGGAAAAAGCCGTCTTCAGCAGCCCCTCGATGTGTCCTGTTGATCACAGAGAGCTGCTCCTCCCTTGACTGGGATGGTCGTATGCTTCGCCTTGGCCGCAATAATGGCATCCACCTTGGGATAGGATAGGAGGCAGTGTACTATTGTGGATCAGGAACTGGTTAAAAGATAGAAAGCAGAGGGTAGGGCTAAATGGCCAATTTTCCCAATGGAGAAAGGTGAATAGTGGTGTACCCCAGGGATCTGTGCTGGGTCCGCTGCTTTTTGACATATTCATAAATGACCTGGAAAGTGGAATAACGAGTGAGGTTATCAAATTTGCAGACGACACAAAACTATTTAAAGTTGTTAAAACCCAAGAGGATTGTGAAAAATTGCAAGAGGATCTTGATAAATTGGAAGACTGGGCATCAAAATGGCAGATGAAATTTAATGTGGACAAGTGCAAGGTTATGCACCTAGGGAAGAACAACCCAAACTATGGTTACACGATGCAAGGTTCCACATTAGGAACCACCACCCAGATTTAGGCGTCATTGTGGATAACATGTTAAAACCCTCGGCCCAGTGTGCAGCGGCAGCCAAGAGAGCAAATAGAATGCTAGGTATGATAAGGAAAGGAATGGAAAATAAAACAAAAGATATTATAATGCCTCTATATCGTTCCATGGTGAGACCGCACCTTGAATATTGTGTGCAATTCTGGTTGCCGTATCTTAAAAAGGATATAGCGATTTTAGAAAAGGTACAGAGAAGAGCCACCAAAATGGTAAAGGGGATGGAAGGATACTCCTATGAAGAAAGGCTAAAAAGGTTAGGGCTCTTTAACCTGGAAAAGAGACGGCTGAGAGGAGATATGATAGAAGTCTATAAATTAATGAACGAAGTGGAACGGGTAAACGTAGATCGATTGTTTACCTTACCAGAATATAGAAAGACTAGGGGACATGCAATGAAGCTACAGAGTAAACTATTTAAGACTAATAAAAGAAAATATTTTTTCACTCAACGTGTAATCAAACTCTGGAATTTGTTACCGGAGGATGTAGTAAAGGCTGTTAGTGTAGCTGGGTTTAAAAAAGGTTTGGACAAGTTCCTGGAGGAAAGGTCCATAAACCATTATTAAGAAGTGACCGAAGATATCAATGCTTGACCCAGTACAAGCATTGTGGAACTTGTGTCTCTTGGGGAAACTGCTAGGTACATATGACCTAGATTGGCCACTGTTGGAAACAGAATACTGGGCTTTATGGACCTTGGTCTGACCCAGTATGGCATATCTTATGTTCTTATGATACCAAAGCCAGTTGTCAAGGTCCTCAAGGGACCAACTGTAGTTGCGCCCCAGTCGCTTAGCAGTGCGTAATAAGGCCTCGGGAGAACCCCACTCTAGGGAAACCATTTGTTGAAGCTCTGACGGGAACAGGAAGGACGTGGAGGTTTTGCGAATGCCCACTAGGATAGGGTCTGGCTGAGGCGGTTCGTCGCCTGTGACTGTGCTACAGGGCCTGGTGAGAGATGTAAGGCTTCCAACTACTTGGGTGATGAGTGAGGAGAGCTCTTCCTTACGAAAAAGTTGAACATCCTGAGACTGGTCCAGCTTGTCGTGTCTTCCTGCTGTGACCAATCCCCATCTTCGCAGTTTGACGCACTCTCCCCCAAGTCAGCGGAGGAACCTTGCTCGCCCTCTAGGAGCTGAGAGTCGCTACAGGGTCAGGCCAACATCTTTGCAAGCAGTTCTTTTGACAAGGGACCATTGTGGGCATGCTTTCTTGGGGGAAAAGACTGCGAGCCCAGAATTGCAGGCACTGAGGGACCGCCTCTCTGGCCCGCACTCCAAATCTCCCAGGCTTGCCTGAAGAGGCTCATAAAGGTGGCCTCTTGCTGCTCAGGGAGCTGCTGCTGCGATGTCTGTGTTGCCTGCTGAGTCTGAGGTAATAGGAGAGGAGGAGAACCCTCCCCCTTGAGGGCAAGAATTGTCAGACTTTATCCTGTACGGCTGAAACCACCGAAGGACCCTGGGCCTCACCACTAGGGCACAGGGGAGAGCTGTCCCGTCTTAGACAACTGTCCTGGGTCTTCAAAGCATGCGGTGCAAAGTTGGTCGACCAGGTACGTGGCATTTGCACCCACATACCACACAGCGTGGTAAGGCCGACTGCAACGTGGGCCAATAACTACTCCTGCCTTGTTAACAAATACCCACTGCCATACCCCACACCACTGAGAAGGCAGAATCTGCCCCAGGAAAGCACCACACGGCTCCCTCAAAATGGCTGTCCTGCACAGAACGGGTGGTTAAGGTAAGGCAGCAAAGGCAGGAAGCGCAGCAGAGGAGGCTGCCATGAGGTCGGCTGAGGCGGTCTGAAGAAATTGCCCTGTCGCTCTGACGCAAAGGAAACAACGCTGATTGTAAGGAGAGTGGAAGGCTGGGGGGGGGGGGGGGATGCAATTCACTCACTGTCCGATGACTGAGAGCCTGTCAGTACTTTCTGTCCGCTGGATTGAGAAGCACGGCAAAGAAAGAAAGAAAAAACAAAACAAAACAGCAAGTGTACCAAAATAAAAAATATGCTGGGCCTTAGAGAGGTACCGATGGCTCCCGGGCAGGCTCCACTGGTCTCTCCGACCAGGCTCCCTCCCTCCTTCTGAGGAAGACAGGTAGCTCAACTGACCCTCGTGGCCAGGACCTAAAACCTGTATAAGGACAACCAGCTCCAAGAACACCTCGTGTCTGTAGGGCAACAATCCCCCTCACCAGAGGAGATTTGTATGACAAACTCCAAAGCTACTGCCAGGGAACCCCTCCTGTTAGCTGTCAGGAGCCAAAGAAAGCATCCACATCTGCTGGAGACAGAGAAATACTGAAGGCGACCACTAGGGATAATTCTATATGTCCCAGGGGAATTCCCAGAAGTCTTTGGTACGTCTCTGTCTCCAACATCTGCTAGCAGGGAGACATAACCCATTTGTGTGGACTGGTCTAGCAGGATGATTTGGAAAAACCTGATAAATAAAAATATGGAAGGGCAGATTAGATAGGCCATGTGGTCTTTTTTCTGCTGTCACATTTCCATGTAAAATGCTTCTTCTACCCAAACTCTTTTTTTTTGTTTTCACAACTGCCTATTCCTGTGCTGCATGTCTTTTTCAAGTCACTACAGCGTTCTCTTACAACCCTTAATTTGGCAAAGTAAGAGTCTGCGAGTTTGTTGGAGGGCCATGTTGCATCCTAAGTGTTCTAGGGGTCTTGGACCCCAAGCTCTACTAGCGGTGTTCATGCTTGCATGCCATTCATTTCTGAGTAGCCAATTCTAGTTCTGAGTGGGTCGGCCTGGAAAACGCTTGGACGGCACAGATTCCTTTGGTTGCCATTCTATTCCTAGAAGTTCCATTGGAAGAGTGGTTAGTTCTTCCTCATCCTTTTCTGGGTCCAATCTGGTAGGCCTGGCATGCCTTCTGTACAAGATCCCATACCTCTTCTCTGTTCTCACCATATACCTGGCTTTTTTCCTTCTCCTTTGTGCAGGATTTTGGAAATAGGGCTCTTGTTTTGGTGTGATCTTTACATATTGCTTCCTTTTTCGAAGGTTCCACCTTTGTTACTAAAGCCCGTCTTAAACAGCTGTAGAGTATTCCCTTATTCTTCTTTCAGTATTTCCAGCTACATCAATGCTTCGGCTCCCATATGCAGCTTGCCAATATTCTATGGTCTCCTAGACCTTGGGAGCAGGTTCTCTTTGAGTCTAAGCACTCAACATCATTTCTGGCTTATCTTTACTGGGCAGTGTTTTTGGACCTTCCCAATCTGTCCAGCACTCTTACCCATCGGGTGTGCCGGAACCTGATATTGAGGGATACGCCAGATGAGTTCTGGGACGAGGTGTATCACCATTTCCATGTCACTAGTAAATACTCAACTTCGTATCCTTTTCTGTATGTCGGTCCTCCTGATGGATCTATTTTGTTGGGGGGCTTGCTGACGACCCCCTCTGTTGGAGGCTAAGTGGGCCTAGAGGTGATTTTGAGCATATGTGGTGGTCCTGCTGCTGTTTGCAGCAGTTCTGATCACTGGTATATGAGCAGATTACAGGCACTTTGAGTTTGAGCTTTCCCTTCGTGATAGAATCCTGTGTGTTGGGTTATATATCCCTGGATCTTTTCTGGAGCTTCACTGCCTTACAAATTGTTTGCTCCTTGCAGCTCGTTCTGTTATTGTACATTTTTGGAAACTATCCCAACCTATACTTAATTAGTACAGAGGATCTTTCCACCTTCCGAAAACAAATTTAAGACACATCTATTCACAGAATACTTTGGAAATCAGCCAGTTACAGAAAACATCCACCAATCTTAATCTTGAACACTGCCCTCTCTTTAGATCCTCATCATTCATCCACCTCTGCCGAATATGCTCTTAATTTAATCATTTAATTTGCCTCAATAGAAATGTTTTTATCAATGTAAATAAGTTAATAACTATTTAGTTACTTTATAATTTTAAGATGCCTACCTTGTATGCCTTTACTTTGGACCTTGTAATATTTAATTACTGTATTACTGTTATTTCAAGTTTATTGTAGAAATTTCACGTTCCCTGGAAACCGCTTTGATTATCTGATAAAGCTGCATAAAAAAACCTCTCAAATAAACCCTCTTCCTTTGCGTAATGGCTTGCTGAGGTTTGGGATCTCTATCGTATGGAAAAGCTTATGGCAGATCCTCACGGTGCACCGGATGTGACTGACAAACTTTGGGCTCGATTCTTCCAGGTAAAGGGCTGATGTCCGCTGACTTGTGTTGTTGCTTCACTGTTCATCCTCTTGGAGTGCCTACCAATGTACTTCTCCTGGCATTGAGATTGGTTAGTTGCTGGGATCCCACTCTTTTCCTTTAACTCAGACTTTTCTCTGGGGTTTCCATGCCCTGTTGATAGTTTGTTTACCCAGCCCTGGTGTCATGTTTCGTGATTCACTTTCCACTTAGCTATTTGCTTTCCGCTCTGCCATTTGGATTGGGTGTTCCTTTTCCCTTACCTGACCGCGCAGTTGTTCTTTATTGTTCTTTTCTGGGGTGTGTTGAGGGGGGGGCGGGTTGTATTGTTGGGAGGCAGGGAGTTGCTGGACAATCTTAACCTACTGTGATGCAATTTGTTTGTTCCTTTTATCTGCTGTTAGTATTTTGCATCTGCTTTGGTATCTGTCTTGTGCTTGAGGCTTTCATTGCAAGGAATGCTCCATTTGTACTGGCTGATCTTGGAGAGATTTTCGCTATACTTGAGATTTATTAAGCAAAAATAAGTAGCAATACAAACATTTTAAACAAAACAACAAAACATTCCAAACAATGTTATTGTTAAACGCTGTCAAATCTGTCAACTCATGAAACTCATGACATAGTTAAGGACAACTATCCAGAGGACAACTATGTTCAGTCTTCAGTCAAGTGGCTAATTGTTGAAAGAGCAGCATCATAGCTGCTGCTCTTGTATCGATCCATCACAATACTTGTCTTCCTCTTTTGTGCTGATCTTCAACCTTGTCCAGCATGGTGGCATTTTACTTACATGTCAGTGTCCTTTCCTGGAGTCCTGTTAGACCAGTCCAGACAAGTGAATTGGGTTCCCGTACCAGCAGATATAGAGACTAAGAAAACACTAGAAGCAACCTGTGCCATCCTCACTGTTAATAGGACACACTTCATTCTCCAGGACCAAGCAGGAAGTCAGTCCTCACTTATGGGTGACGTCGGCGCCGACGGAGCCCTCGCGGAGCAATTTTCCCCAGCTTTCAAAGAAAGCCTTTGGGAATTGCAGCACGCATGCGCGGTCCTCTTCCCGCCCAAGGGTGCCATCTTAGCCAGTCTTCTTTTTTCCGCGGAGCCCTACAGACGTACCCCGTCGTGTCCCCGCGAAAAAGTTGATATTTCTTCATAATTTATTCTTTTTCCCTTCGGTTCGACGCCGGTCTTTTTCCCGCCCGGACTCGCGACGCCGGTCACGAGTCCTCTTCTTCTTTTCGGTTTTTCTGACTTAGTCAGCTTTCGTTGTCGGTGATCTTGCAGTACTTGCTCTACCTCTCTAATCTGGGACTTAAGTCCAACTCCGTCAAAGTTCACCTCAGTGCTCTTTCAGCACATCATGTGCCGGTGGACGGCAGACCTCTTTCCAGCGACCCTCTCGTAGCGAGGTTTCTCCGAGGTCTCCTCCTACTTAAACCACCTCTGCGCCCGCCAGCGTCTGACTGGGACCTGAATGTGGTTTTACAGCGGATCACCTGTCCGCCTTTTGAACCTATGGCTACCTGTTCTCTCCGTTTTCTTTCTTGGAAAACATTGTTCTTGATAGCCCTCACTTCCGCTAGACGCGTCAGTGAATTGCAGGCCCTCGTGTCTGATCCCCCTTACACTCGGTTCTACAAAAATAGGGTAGTCCTACGGACTCACCCAAAATTTCTTCCAAAAGTGGTCTCCCCTTTTCATATCAATCAGGAGGTGGTACTTCCAACCTTCTTTCCCAGACCACACTCCAGCCGAGCTGAAACGGTCCTCCATACCCTGGACTGTAGAAGGGCATTGAACTTCTACCTTGACCGTACGCGGGAGCACCGTAAAGCTGCTCAGCTTTTTGTGTCTTTTGACCCCAATAAATTGGGGCTCCCGGTCTCCAAGCGTACTCTGTCCATCTGGGTTGCGGACTGTATCTCTTGGGCTTATGGGGCAGCCGGACTCTCCTTGGACGGTCGAGTCACGGCTCATTGCGTTCGGGCAAAGGCCACGTCAGTGGCTTACCTCCGCTCTGTTCCGCTGGCAGACATCTGCCGGGCCGCTACTTGGTCTTCGAGCCAGACTTTTGCGGTCCATTACTGTCTCGAGAGGGAGTCCCGCAGGGACAGTGCTTTCGGACAGGCAGTCCTCCGTAATCTCTTTGAGGTCTGAGCAACAAATACCCTCCATCCCGGATGTGGGCTACCGGTGGGTAATAATTCAGCGAAGATTCTTTCCTTCTGTGCTGCTGAGCTAGAGGGAGCTCATTTTTGTGCTTAGGGTCTCCGGTAGCCTTAAGCTTGGGAGTCCCATAAGTGAGGACTGACTTCCTGCTTGGTCCTGGAGAAAGCGTAGTTACTCACCTGTAACAGGTGTTCTCCAGGAGCAGCAGGAATCAGTCCTCACAACCCTCCCTCCTCCCCTTGGAGTTGCAATCGTCTGCTTTAGTTTTTTTGCAAATTTTATGCTGTCTTTTTTAGCTATGTCATCTGACTGGCTAAGATGGCACCCTTGGGCGGGAAGAGGACCGCGCATGCGCGCTGCAATTCCCAAAGGCTTTCTTTGAAAGCTGGGGAAAATTGCTCCGCGAGGGCTCCGTCGGCGCCGACGTCACCCATAAGTGAGGACTGATTCCTGCTGCTCCTGGAGAACACCTGTTACAGGTGAGTAACTACGCTTTATTCATACTCAAGCACATGGATAAGACCCCTGACCGCATACAACCTCCATGAGTATAACAAAGGAAGGATCATACAGAACTATTAACCACCACCATGGATAGGCTTCGGACAGTAGTCTTGCAAGGTGGTCAGAAGCCCATAGGGCCAAATTGCACAGTAAAATGTCAGAGCACCAGGGCGGGTCTTGGACTAGTCTAGCAGAACTCCAGGAAAGGATATTATCCGGTAATAAATGTCACCTTCCAGATCATCCTTCTCGACCAGTCCAGTCATGTGGGAAGAACCAAAAGCTGCAACTTCACTAGGCGATAGGACAACATTGCTGCTTTCAAAACCTGTGCTGAAAGTCATGTCCGCCCTAGCGTGGACATCCAAGCATTAATGCTTACAAAAGTGGAAAAGGGGATGATTACAACGCTGCTCTTCAAAAATAAATGAGAGCTATAGAAAAGCACTCTGCCCAGGATGAAGGGTGCACTGAGGTGGAATGTGCTTGCAGTCCCTCTGGAACTGACTGCTTCTGCAACAGATAAGCCAAGGCTACCAGCTTCTTTATCCAGCAGCCTGGGGTAGCCTTAGTGGTTCTCTTGCCCTTATGCAGTCCAGCAAAGAGGACAAAGTCTGTCTGATTTCTGGAAAAAAAGTCTTTGACTTTTAGGTACTGAAGAAGTACTTGCCTGATGTTGATTAAGCGAAGGCCCCTATCGTTCCCTTGGCACTGTTTGGCAGAAAAAGGAAGGAAGGAAGGCAACACCTGATCGACATGAAAGGCAGACACCACCTTGGGCAAAAAGGAAGGGACACACTGAATGAATACAACCTCCTCTGAGAAAGGCAGATACGAGTCTCTGCACGAGAGTGCCTGCAACTCCGAGATGCAATTTGCTCAGTGCATTATAAAAACAGATGATCCTTGAGGGACAAATCCTTAAGAGCCAATTTAAAAAGCTTGAAAGTTTCCAGCATTAAGACCTGAAGAACTAGGACCAGGGGAGGATGTAATTCCCTCACCCCTCGAGGGAAGAGGACAATATCCAGGTTTGAGGCAAGAGTGACCCACCACTGGCCCTCTAAAAACACAGAGGAGGCTAGAACCTGGATCCTCCTCAAATATGGTGACCAGAATTGCATACAATAATTCAAGGTGTGGTTGCACCATGGAGTGAATCTTTAAACTTGGTGGTATATTTTCAAGATCATACTTTGCTACATTCATGAGTGGTTTGTTTGTTTTCAGCTTTAGCTTGCATTTGCATACTAGTAGCTGGCAATATATACCATAACCAGCACCAGGTTTTGTCTTTGTTGAGGTTATTGAGCTTTTCCATCATTGACTTCCACAGATGTAGTCAATTTGAATTTTGTACAATCCAATGGGCAAAGTCCATTGGTCCAGTTGCTGCTTGCGTTGCTGGAAGATGGTGTTTGAGATTGATAGATTATTATTGGTCTTGCAGAGTTCTATTCATCCCTCTTTCTCCAGTTTAGTTTCTGTTGCAAAGTTAACTACTACTACTAATCATTTGTACAGTGCTACTAGGGGTACACAGCGCTGTACATATAGACGTAAGACACAGTCCCTGCTTATCAGAGCTTACAATCGAATAAAGACAAAACACACAGCAAAACAGGGGACTACAGTATGGTGAGATACATATTAGTGGACAACAAAATGTGGAGCATCAGGATCCAAAAACAGCTTCAAAGAGGTGGGTTTTTAGCCTAGATTTGAATAGGGCTAGAGAAGGAGCCAGACGCACAGGCTCAGGTAGTTTGTTCCAGGCATATGGAGCAACAAGATGGAATGAACAAAGTCTGGAGTTGGCAGTGGCAGAGAAAGGCACAGGAAAAAAAAAGGGATCAGCCAGAGGAGCGGAGTTCCAGAGGAGGGGTGTAGGGTGGGATAAGAGGGGAGAGGAAAGGTAGAGGAGAGCCGCAGAATGAATGTATTTGTAGGTCAGTAGGGAACGTTTGAACTGGATGCAGAAACTGATACGGAGCCAGTGAAGTGACTTGAGAAGAGGGGTTACATGAGCATAGTAACCCTGGCAGAAAGTAAGCCGTGCGGCTGAGTTTTGAACAGATTGAAGGGGAGAGAGATGATTCAGAGGGAGACCAGCAAGAAGCAGGTTATAACAGTCAATATGGAAAGTGACTAGTGAGTGGATAAGGGTCTTAGTAGTGCAAATAGAAAGGAAGAGACAAATTTTGCTGATGTTATCAAGAAAGCTAAAACCTGCCGCTTCTATCTGTTGGATGTGCACAGAGAAAGAAAGAGTAGAGTCAAAGATGACCCAAAGATTGCAAGCTCAGGAAATGAGGAGTCTAGTGTCATTCACAAAAATAGAGAAAGGAAGGTGGGTTTAGAGGGAAAAATAAGGAGCTAGGTTTAAGCCATGTTCAATTTCAGACAGCGATGAGACAGCCAAGCAGAAATGTTGGATAAGCAAGCAGAGATCCGGGACTGGATTCCTGGAGAGATTTCAGGCGAAGAGGTAGATCCAAGAGTCATCAGCATAAAGATGGTACTGAAACCCATAGGAGGAAATAAGTATACCGAGGGACTAAGTGTAGTGAGAGAAAAGTATAGGTTCCAAGACAGAGCCGTGAGGTATATCAACTGTAAGCAAGATAACAGTAGAAAAGGATACACCAGGACATACACTAAAAGTGCAACGCAAGAGATAAAGAGGACAGAACAGAGCCCCTAAATCCAAGCGAGGACAGGATATAGAGGAGAAGGTGGTAATCAACTGTGTCAAAGGTAGCAGAAAGGTCAAGAAGGCTGAGGATTGAGTAAAGGGCCTTGCATTTGACAAGGCACAAGTCACTGGCGACTTTGGGAAGAGTCATTTCTGTAGAATGTAGAAGACGAAAGCCAGACTGCAGTGGATCCTGAAAGGCTTGAGAGGAAAAGTCAAGACAGCGGCAGTGAACTGTTCGTTCAAGTAGTTTGAAGCAAAGGGGAGAAGAAAAATAGGCCAATACCTGGAAGGACAGGTAGGGTCCAGTGAGGGTTTTTTTGAGCAGAAGTGTGACCAGAGCATGTTGAAGGCCACAGGAACAGTTGCAGTGGAAAGCGACAGGTTAAGGATATGACAGATGGAAAGGATGATAGCGGAAGAGATAGAGTTTAATAGAGTGGTAGGAATGGGATCAGAGGAGCAGGTAGTTAATTTGGAGGAAGAGAGAAGATTTGCAGTTTCCTCTTCAGTGATTTCAGAAAAAGAAGAAAGAGTGACAAAAGGTGAGGGAAGGACTTGGGATTTAAATGGGGAAAAGGGAGGTGAACCTCAAACACCATTTTTGTTCCCAACTTTTATGTTCTGTCACCCATGACTATCAGTATATCTTGTTTGAATGTCCTGTTGAGTTCAGCTAGTACTTAGTCACAGAACTGATCAACCTCTACCTCTTTAGCACCTGCTGTTGGGGCATATACCGAGTAATAGTTGTTTTGATGGTCGCTCCTCACAGACAAACAGAAATTAAGGGTTCTCTGTTGCACTGCATTTCGTTACAGTTCTTGCAAGTTTCTTAATTGTAAATTAAGGGGAAATTAGACCTTACCTGCTAATTTACAGTGGTGTGCAAAAGTCTGGAATCACTTGTAAATTTGACGTTTTTTGAACTTCATGACCTTATATCTTAATTTGTTTTTCCTCCCAGTGGCTTTTTCTGTGTATCTCATGGTAAGTGATAGATTTGGCTATTAGTGTCGGTTTGGCCCTTATTTTCTGGAGTTTGTTCCCCATAGTTGTCCTGTTGATAGATTTTCTGTGAAAATCGCCTAATGTACATCGTTGGCCAACAATATATTATTGTAAATATGCTTTAAATTATGGACGCACGCCAGGTTTCCTTCAAATTAAATGTATGTGGCCTTGAAAAAGGCCATTTTTATATGTCAGTGATGGTTCAGTATTTGATGGGCCACCCTTTGTTCTTGATCACCTGACTGCACCTTGTCGGCATTGAATGAACCAGTCTGACAAGGTGATCGTTGGTGACAACACAGTTCCAAGCTGCAATGAGCGACTCAATCAGCTCACGCTTTGATGTCGGATGCCTCTTGGATATTTCCAAGGCCACCTTGTGCCACAGGTTCTCGACTGGATTCAGATCTGGAGACTGGGCAGGCCAGCCAATTGACTTGATATTGTTCTGCTGCTTCCAGCAGATCACCTGTCTGGAGCGATGGCAGGGTGCATTGTCATCTTGGAACAGGAACTGGCCAGGAAACAGCTGGTGTGCTCATGGCACCATGCACTTTTGCAGTATGGTAATGTACTTGGCCCCATTGACCATTCCATCGACGATGTGAAGACGTCCAACGCCCCTGGCAGCCATGCAGCCCCAGACTATGACCTTCAAAGGATGCTTCACAGTGAGGTTGAGACACTCGGGCTTGAATTCCTCTCCAGGAAATCTCCTCACATAGGTGTGGGCCTGGTTACCAAACAGGCAGAAGGTGCTTTCATCGCTGAATAGCACCTTTTCCCACATTTCAGTCAACCAGGTTGAGTGCTCTCTCACCCACACGATCCGGTTGTTTGTATGTCAGTCATCAGTGGCTTATTCGGTGCTTTGCAGCCCCCGAGACCAAACTGCAGGCACAGGTGACGAACTGTTGATGAGCTGGTACTGACCTCACTCTTGTCTGACCACTCTCGAAGTAGCTGAGGAGAGGTCAACTTGCGATTAATCAGTGAAATGCGTCATAGTGGGCGGTCCTGGCGTCATGTTGATGCATGTGGACGACCTGAACGAGGCTTATCCACCACTGAACCCGTTTCTTTCTTCTTCTGTACAATCTTAACATCGCTCTGACTGCAGCCAACTTTCCTTGCTATCTGACGGCTTGAAAATCTTTCCTCGCTTATAAAGGACACACATACACGCTCCTCCAACGTCAGGGTCCGAGTCATCTTCATGGTCGATCCAGAAAGCGTATGAAATTCAAAAATTCTGCGCGTTTTTATAGCTGCACTGTTGGCTAGATATCTGCATTGTGATTGGTTAGTGAAACCAGCCTCCTGATTGGTCAGAAATAACGTGTGCATATTGGATAATCTCGATCCAGTTTTGATGCAGGATCCACAAAAATCGCAGTAGCTATCTCCCAGTGTCTGTAAAGTATTTAAATTGGAAGCAAGGAATGCAAAAAAAAGTCAACTCTAATAGCCAAATGTATCCCTTTTAACGTGGTAGAAAGATGAATATGCTGGGCTAACGCAAAATTTAAAAAAAAAAAAAAAAGTTAAAAAGTACAAACAACGCAAAAAACTTACAAGTGATTCCAGACTTTTGCACACCACTGTACCTTCATGGAGTCCCTCCAATCCAGTCCAGACAAACAGGTTGTGTCCGTCCACCAGCAGCTGGAGACCGATTATGCAAATATTTGATGATGTCGTCATATAACCTCCTTGGGAGCTTGCCTTCTCCTTCCAGTATCCTAATATCAAAACAGCTCCTCTTCTCTTTCCTAAATGCACACCAAGAAAACGGCCAAAAAAACCAGCACAAGTAGCACCATCAGCAGAGACTGTCCAATGCTCCAACCAAGAGCACTTCCTACTACAAAAAATAAAAAAAATAAAAAGTAACAGTGCAGCAATATCTTCTGAGCAGTCTGTCAGATCCAAGAACAGCCCCGAAGGTGTCTGGACAATCAACCATAAACGGGACCAAAGGATCCAGTCAACTCAGCTATTAACATGGGTGGCTCGCTACTCTGACAGACAGATCAGACTGGATTGGAGGGACTCCATGAAAGTAAATTAGCAGGTGAAGTCTAATTTCCCCTTCATCCACATCCCTCCAATCCAGTCCAGACAAACAGAATGTACCACAGCAGTACTTAACGATGGGAGGGCCCCATGAGCCCTACACCCACAATTGAGCGCCAAAACAGGCTTCCTGTTCTCCTTGTACATCCAAGCAATAATGGTTCACGAATGTATACGAGGACCACATCGCAACCCAAAAGATGTCCACCAGAGGCACCAAAGTAACTTCTGCCCAGGATGCAGGCTGGGACCTTGTGGAATGAGCCTGCAACCCCTCTGGCACTGGCCTGTACTTGAGGAAATAGACAGGCAATTGCCTCCTTAATCCAGCGGGAAATGGAAGCTTAGATGTGGCCTCCCCTCTGTGAGGGGTCGTCAAATAAAATGAATAGCTGATTCGATCTCCAAACGGGTTTCGTACGCTTCAAGTAACAGCCCACTGATCCTGAAAACTCCAAGAGTCACTACCTGGTTGACATGAAACAGAGACCACGTTCAGCTAAACAAGGAAGGGATGGTTCCAAAAACCACTCGCTCCTTAGACAAACAGAAACAGTTCTCAGCAAGACAAGGCTTGCAACTCCGAAATGTGTCTAGCCAAGCAAATAGCCGCCAAGAAAACAACTTTCAAGGTGAGATCCTTTAATTGAAGCCTGACTCAGGGACTCAAAAGGAGCAGTGACCAAACCTCATAATACCAAAATTTAAGTCCCAGGAAGGAACAACCGCCCACACCGGCAGCATGACTGCTTCACGGCTTGCAAGAACCGAGTAACATATGGATGTCACACCAAGGGAGAACCCTGAATCTTCCCCCTGTAGCAGGTCAGGGTTGCTACTTGCACTTTCAGGGAGTTCAGGGCCAGCCCTTTATCCAGACCATTCTGCAAGAAAGCCAGGATATCCACTACAAACGCCCCCAATGATCGCCAGCCCCACTATTCACACAAAACCTCAAACAGCTGCCAAATACTAATATACAACAAGGATGTGGACCTCTTTCTGGCCTTCAACAGCATGGAGATCACTCTAAGCAAGTTGCTGCACCTCAGCCACGCTCGCTCAAGATAAGTAAGAATCAATCCACCTGCATCATTCTTATTGGCCCCTGCGAGAGTCACCACAGTCTGTCCACCAACAGCCGTATCAGGTCTGCATACCAGGGAGTCCAAGGCCAATTGGGGACCACCAGAATCACTTAACCACTGTGCAGTGCAATGCAATAACCTGCCAATCATGGCTCATTTAGAGAAGACAGAAAAAAAACAACTTGCAGTCAGGGAAGTGCCAGGGCATCCAAGCCCTCAGACATTCGCTCTCTCCGATGGCTGAAGAACCAGCTGACCTTGACATTGTCTGCTGTCACCACAAGGTCTATTACAGGCTGTTCGCCGGAATTGAACGATGCTGCTGAATAGAGTCTGCTAGGACCCACTCCGCTGCATCTATTTGATGTCAGCTGAGATAATCCACTTGCATGGTGTCCTTTCCAGCTACATGGACTGCTGATAGCGAATTTAGAGGGCTCCCGGCCCACTATAGAAGAGGCGTGACCTCCAAATCTAGAACTACACTGCCTGTGCCGTCCTACGCCACTGCCACGCGTTGTCAAAGAACACTCATCACTTGAGACTCCACCAGAGTCTCGAAGTGCTGTAGCACCATCCAAACTGCTCGACTCTCCAAGCGATTGATGGACCAGAAGCTCTCCTCAGCCAACCACTTCCCCTGAGCCACTTGAGAACAGCAATGTGCACTCCAATTGCTCAGACTGGCATCCATGGTCACTACAACCCAGTCCGGCTGCTCCAGCAATACTTCCTTCCTCAAGTTGCTGATGATCAGTTACCACTATAATGCTATCTTGGTGTCCCCTGGGCACTGAAGCCTGCGAAACAGGGAATGATGCTGCGGCAACCACCTCAAAAGCAATGCCCTCTGCAGGGGCCGCATATGGAACTTGGCCCAGGGTACTAAATCCAGTGCTGTAGGTAATGCCAAGCTGATGGCTGCGACATCCAAAGAAATTGGCACAACAGGCTCTGAAGCTTGAGAACGCACTCCTCTGTCAGCAAGACTACCCCAGCTGCAGTGTTGAACCGGGCTCCCAGATAAATCAATTGCTGGGATGGGACCAACTTGATCCTGACCAAGTCTATCACCCATCTCAAGCTCCGAAAAAAGAGAGATCACTTGCTGCATCACTCTCTGGCTCTCATCCCTCAACTTGGCTCAAATGAGCCAAATGTCCAGATAGGAATGAACTAAGACTGCTACTTCCGCAGGGCCACCACCGCCATCACAATGACCTTAATGAACATTCTGGGGGCTGTCGCCAGCCCAAAAGGCAGCACTCAAAACTGAAAATGACCAATGAACGTCGCAAAGTGGAGAAAGCGCTAATGCTCCAGATGTACAGGAATGTGAAGATATGCTTTGGTCAAGCCCAGAGAAGTGAGAAACTCTCCCCTCTGCACGGCCACCATAACAGATTGCAACGTTTCTATATGAAATTGTGGAACTTGAGGCACTGTGTTCATGAAACATGGGCCAAAAGACACCTTTCCTTTTGGGCGCCATGAAATATATCGACCAAATCCACATTGGTCTGACGGCACGGCAACTGCAGGAACACTGTGTGAACCTCCTGACACTTGCCCGGAGCCATGCAGGGGATAACATGAAGGCTTCCTTCAGCAGATGCTGAAACTCTGTCGTGTAACCTTTGCAGATAGTTTCCAGAACCCACTGATCAGAGGTTATTTGGACCCAGGAATGGTAAAAACGTTGAAGATGTCCTCCAATATGCTCCTGCAACCCCTGGGCACCTTTCTCCTCATTGAGACTTTTAGATTGCCCCCCGAATGGAAAAATGTCCTCTCTGCAGAGGAGGAAAACGTGTCTCTGTAATGTGATGGAAGTC
This sequence comes from Ichthyophis bannanicus, assembly GCA_033557465.1. Taxonomy (NCBI): domain Eukaryota; kingdom Metazoa; phylum Chordata; class Amphibia; order Gymnophiona; family Ichthyophiidae; genus Ichthyophis; species Ichthyophis bannanicus. The sequence continues at coordinate 56,696,208 of CM066051.1, read as the reverse complement.
CATGGCCCTTTACCTCTGCGAGGCTTGTCCTTCAGCAACTTGCCACCTTTAGAATCCCCAAGGTCCTTGACTAACTCCTTCAATGGTTCGCCACATAACAGCTTATCTTTAATGGGCAGCTTGCTCAACCGGGCTTTGGAGGAACATCCGATGACCAGTACACTGCTACCACCAATATCATACTCTTGGAAGAGAAGCTGACCAAATTATAACAAAATCAGACAAGTAGGCTGTGGCCGACTCAATCATAGGGACCTCCACTGGCTCCAAGGCCAACTCCTGGAGAAGACCAGACAAAGCCTGCAAAGCAGGCTCGTGCCACATAAGCCTCGCAGATGGAGGCTTGTAATGACAAAGCATTGCATTGAAAGACTGCCATAAAAGCACCACCAAGAGGCAATCCTGCAAATCTTTGAGGGATGTGCCGCCCTCCATCGGAATTGTGGTCTTTTTTGGTCCGCCCAAAATAAATCATTTTCAACTGGTGGAACGGGATAGAGGTAGGCCATCACCCACCCTCACCACAGTCCTGTCTCTGGAACTTCCCACTCTGCCTCAATCATCTGCATGATGACCTTGTGAACTGGAAAGGAATTCTGCAGACTGTGCATACCGTGCAGCAGTGGGTCCTCCAGGGGCACCTCTGCGCCCAGACATACAAATTTAAAGACGCCAAGAATTGGGAAATGAGACACATTAGCTCTGACTCACCTTTTCAATGCCTCGGTCGGGAATAGTGCCAAAGGACTGGAGAGAGGCTCATGTGGTGCCTTTACACAAAAGCGGAAGTAAGAATGTGGTTGAAAACTACAGGCTAGTTAGTATAGCTTCGGAGGTGAGTAAATTAATGGAAATGCAGCTGAAAGAGAAAAATAGTGAGGCTTCTGGAGTCCAGTGGATTACAGGATCCGAGGCAGCATGGATTCACGAGAGGCAGGTCTTGTCAGAAAAATCTGATTCATTTCTTTGACTGGGTGACCAGGGAGTTGGACCGAGGGAGAGCCCTAGATATGGTGTATTTAGATTTCAGTAAAGCTTTTGACACTGTTCCTCACAGGCAACTTATAAACAAACTGAGAACCCTAGGGATGGGTTAGAAATTGGTTAGGTGGGAGGCGACAGAGTACAGGTAAATGGAGCTCACTCTGAGGAGAAGGATGTTACCAGTGGTGTGCCCCAGGGATCTGTCCTTGGTCCGATTCTTTTTAACATCTTTGTTAGTGATATAGCGGAAGGGCTGTCGGGTAAGGTTTGCCTCTTTGCGGATGATACCAAAATCTGCAATAGAGTAGACACCCAGGAAGGTGTAGATAACATGAGGAGGGATCTAGCTAAGTTTGAAGAATGGTCTAGAATTTGGCAGCTGGGATTTAATGTGAAAAAATGCAATGTCATGCATTTGGGCTGCAGCAATCCAAGGGAGCAATATAGTATAGGGGTGAAGTACTTCTGTCCACTAAAGAAGAGCAGGACCTAGGCGTGGTTGTGTCTGATGATCTTAAAGAAGCTAAACAGGTAGAAAAGGTGACGGCAAAAGCTAGAAGGATGCTTGGGTACATACGGAGAGGAATGGCTAGCAGAAAAAAAGGAGGTGATAGTGCCTCTGTATAAGTCTTTGGTGCGACCTCATTTGGAGTATAGTGTGCAATTCTGGAGACCGCACCTTCAAAAGGATGTGAACAGGATGGAGTCGGTGCAGAGGGTGGCTACTAAAATGGTTAGTGGTCTTCATTATAAAGCATACGAGGACAGACTTAAGGATCTTAATATGTACACCTTAGAAGAAAGGCGGGACAGAGACGATATGATTGAGACGTTTAAACACCTCCGTGGCATAAATGTTCAGGAGGACCTCTTTCAATTGAAAGCAAGTTCTGCTATGAGGGGACGAGGGTGAAGGGGGATAGACTCAGGAGTGATATGCGGAAATATTTCTTTACAGAAAGAGTGGTGGATCCGTGGAATAGTCTCCCAGTGGAGGTGGCAGAGATGAAGACAGTAACTGAATTCAAAAAAGCATGGGACAAACACAGAGGATCTCTAAAGGAACTGTTGTAGTTGTTGATATGGAAAGACAGACTAGATAGGCCATGTGGTCTTTTTCTGTCATCATATTTCTATGTTTCCTTACAAAAAACCCACGGTATGGTTGGATCTTCACCAGGGGGAAGCTCCCCCCTCCAGGCCAAAGCTGTCCAGGTCCTCCTCTGAGATGGAAGGACCCTCTCCCACGTCCTCCACCTCTTCAGGGAGATCATTGCTGCCTAAGTCCTCTGTAGCACAATCCTTGGAGAGGTACAAACATTTCGCTCCCCCGCCAGAGGTGAGAAATGCTTAGGAGCAAAGGCCTTACCAGAGGGTCGTGCTTTCCCCAATCCCTGGTCCTTCTCCAGCCGATAAGTCCCAAGCAGAAGCAGCACAAACTCGGAGGAAAATAAGCTTTCCACCTGAAGGGGATAACCTGTCTCCAAAGAACTCTGTCTCTCTCCCTGCAGAGCTAACGCTGTTGGCTCAGACAAAATGGACGCAGCACGCCCACCGTCTGCCAACAAGGAACTAGCACGGGAAACCTCCCACCTGTTAGAAGAGGGCTGCACATCTCGCTCCTGGCTCAACATCCGGGAAGCAGATTTGGCCCCTCCCTATGTTTTTCAACCTCGCAACTCTCCTTCTCACAAGACCGGCAACATCTGGCTTGTGAGAGCTGCAGCATGCACCACACGAGGCACACACCAACTTGGAGCTGGGAATAGTGAATCTCGCTGTCCAGGGTAGTCCCCTCACGCACTAAAACCCAACACCACGAACGGCACCAGAGCAGTGAAAAAACAACCTCTATGTCCAGCCAAGAGAAAGCACTCAACACCACAGTGAGGTGGCTGATAAGACTCCTCTGACTTCCATAGGATCAGCTGCCACCATCGTGAGATTCTGATGCCTACCAAACGGTTCACGGGGTCTCCTCTAACCTATCGAAGGGCTTCAGAGTGTACTGTACGGATCACTACTTTTAGGTTAAACTTCCACTTCACATGCAATTGTGCAGTTAGACACCTGTCCAGGACAGCTCTAATTACAGAATCCTTTCTACAATTTATTTTGGCAGAACCTACACCTACGGTGACTCAGAAGTCAGCCAAACAGACCCATGAAAAGTCTGCCCATCAGTGGATGAAGACTGAAGATACTGGAAGAAAAAGGCAAGCCCCCAGAAGGTTATAGGGTGACATCAAAAAATGTGTATAAATTAGTCTCCAGCTGCTGGTGGACGACACAACCTGTTTGTTTGGACTGTATTGGAGGGATATGGATGAAACGCCATTTCTTCTTTGTCTTTCACTTCTAACATAGTATAACCATGGGATATCAGGTTCAAAGTCCCCGATGCCAGTTCATATCAGTTTGCTGATACCAAACTTGATCTGCTGGGTAACAGCAAACTGAAATGGACTGCCACTGGGCACTCTGAATCAGATGAACTCAAAATCAACATATAGTAGTGGCCAAAAAATTAAGGCAGAGTCTAAAATATCAGAATTTTATTAGAAAAGAACGTATTATTGTCACTTTCATGGTCAAAAGCTTTAAGAACCAAAGATATATATGTCATTTTCAAAGTTTTATTCAGGAAACAATGTGTGTGTCAATATTTGATAGGGTGTCCATGATTTTTCAGCACAGCCTGGATTCTTGTAGGCATACTGTTAACTAGCGTTTTACAGTATGCCGGAGTGATTTCGTTGACCCATACATACTTGAGTATGTCCTTTAAATCTGCTTCTGAAGTTGGACGGTGTGCTGCCACCTTTTTCTTAAGATTCCAACAGTTTTCAATTACACTGAGATCCGGAGAGTTTGATGGCCAACTTGGTAGCAGTTCGATCTTGCTGTCCACAAACCATTTTTTGACTGTTTTTGCAGTGTGGCACGGTGCCGAGTCCTGCTGAAATATAGTTGTGCCAGAAACATTCATGTGTATTTTAACTTTACTATTCAGCACGGATATGTATTTTGCAGCATTTACTCTTTCATCTTTCTCAAAAATGTGCAGGCCACATCGTCCATTCGCCGAGATACCACCCCATACCATGACCGATGGTGGGTGTTTAACAGTCTTAATCGTGTACTTTGGATTTAGTCTTTCACCTGCTGGTCGACGGACGTAGTTGTAACCACTCCCACGTACTTGTTGAAATGTACTTTCATCTGTGAACATTAACCTCTCCCACCATTCAGCAGATTTGTCTTTCATCTTGCTACAAAACTGTATGCGGGCAACAATTTGTTTCCTGGTCATCATGGGCTTCTTGGCAGGTCTTCTGGCCACGAGTTTGAATTCATCCACAAGCCGTCGGACAGATCTGGCACTTATCTTTACTCCTCAATCATTAGCTGAGTCACATGTCGAGATGAAGTATGTGGACTAGATGTAATAATGCTTTTGAGGAATCGGTCATCTCGTCCAGTAGTTATCCGTCTGCGCCCACATTTCAAACAACGTGTACAGCCACCTGATTTCAGAACATTCTGAACTGCACACCTTGATATATGCAAATGTTCTGCAATAGCACATTGCGAATATCCTTAAGCATGGAGTGTGCCAACTTGTCCCTTTACAAAGTCATTAATATCGCACTTTCTACCCATCTTGATTTGTATATTTTACATGTAACTTTCAATCTTTTCCTAGTTGTAAAAATTCAAAACTTCACCTAAGAAACCTACTACAGAGTATAAGTAAACTAAAATGAACGCCAGATACATGGTGTGACTAATCGCCATGCTGATTAAATAAGTAAGCATGTGTGACATCTCCACAGTACATTATTTAACAATAAATTGAAGAAAAAGATACCTGCCTTAATTTTTTGGCCACTACTGTAATACAAAAAAACCTCATAATTATTCCTTTCCCAGCCCCCCAACCAGAATTTTACCCATTCCCTCCCCAAAGCCTTAGCAAATAACCATCCCTTCACTTTCATCCCTGAATTCAGATACTGTCTTTTTCTCCTTCGGGAGGCTGTTCTATTCATCTACCACCCTCTCTAAAGAGGCATTTCCTTAGATTACTCCTGAGTCTACCTCCCTTTCCTCCTTATTTTACAATCCTTTGTTCCAGAGCGCCTTTTCTGTTTGAAGAAATCCATCTCCTGTACATTTATACATTGAGGTATTTACATGTCTCTATCATATCGCACATGTTCTGCCTTTACTCCAAGAGACATATTTAGACCAGGGAGAGCAAGGTCAGAGGATTAAGCCTGAATTGCATGGCTGTGACATGTAGCACACTGTGTTGCAAGTCACTCACTTATGTGCCTGATATTTCTAGTCAAAGGAAAAAAAGTTTCCTACCTACAAATGTTTTCTGTAGACAGCAGGATTTAACAGGCACAAAACGCCCACCCACCTACCTCCCTGAAAGCTGATTCAAAGTTTTAATCTAAATGAGACCGATAGGGCTTCTCTGCATGATACGTGTTCTCTCTCAAACTCACAGGTTATCAGCTTGTCTTGACACTCTCTCTCAGAGGGTTTCATCTTCAGTTGGTGCTGAATCTTCAATAGGACATCAGGCCCAGTTAGAGAATCCTCTGTAGTATAACAAGAATGCTTAGTGAACAAAAACCTATTTACAGGGGTTCCATATTACTTCTTGAAGCAGTCTGACAAGATTATAATTTTGGGCAGGACAATCTTTCTTATAAGCCAGACAGCGGCATTCCCAATCACCTAGGCCCCAGGGTGGGTGCTCTCTCTTCTGGCTGGCGCTCCCCCCCCACCAGACTTACCTCTGAGGCAGCACAGCAAGCATACCTTAAAGATAGGTGGCTTGCTGCCGCCATTGTGAGACTTTGGCCCAGGAGAGAAGAGCCAATGGGCCTGCATTGGAGGCACCGCAGCAAGACACCCGGCTTTAAGATATGTTTGCCATGCTGCCTCTAAAGTGTGGGTGCTCCCTCTTCCTGGCCAGAACCTGGGGCAGGCCACGCCCACTGCCCCACCCTTGGAACCCCAATGGAACCAGATTCTTTGCAGGCTGCAATGCTGATTATCAAAACAAAGATTATCTATAGCGATGGATACGAGATTTCTGACCAAACAACCAAAGAAAGTACCCAAGGGTCTGAAAAGTTAACATTCATCACAGCATATGTATAAAACTGCTAAGGAGATTCAATAGCAAGTATCACAGTCTGCAAAGAATCCAATCTGACCAAAGGAATTCTGCACTATAACAAATTTAGTCTTTGGATCAAAATTTATAAAATGTAACCACTGGTACTTGGCACGAGCTATTGCATTTTCTGTTGTGCTTCAGAGCCCTTATTCCCCTCCCCTTCAATATAGAGCACATCACATTTCTACATATCTAATAAGTGATGAATAAAATCTATGAAGTAGTTAGATAGCTTTGCTGCTCAACTGTAACAGGGGTTCTCCGTAGACAACAGGGGTATGCAGTCATACTCAATGGTGAAGTCCCCAAACCGAGCCTTAAGCGGGTCTCCCACAGCTCAGAAAGGCTTTGTTGCTTCACCGAGCATGCTTGCCTGCTTGTGCTGAGAGAATCAGTTCATACCAGAACAAAGAAAAAACAAACAGACAAAAACTGGAAACAGAGGATGCCCTCCCCGAGGGGCAGGTGGGCGAGAGAGTGTGTGACTGAACACTCCTGCTGTCTATGGCAAACTCCCATTACAAGTAAGCAACAATGCTTTCTCTGGAGACAAGCAGGGGGATGCAGCCACACTCAGTGATGAGTCCAGAGCTAGGGGCCACTTGGCCAGGTAAGTTTGGTTGTCCGAAATGTCTGCGACATCAGTTGGCCCCGAACATAGCTCAGGTGGAGAAGAATCAGGTAGCAAACAGAATCCGGAGGACAGCCTGGCCAAAGGTGAAGTCTGTCACGGATAAACAATCCAAACTGTAGTGTTTAGTGAAGGTATGGATGGATGACCAGGTAGCTGCTCTGAAGATGTCCTGGGTGGAGACAGAAGCCAAACTGGCAATGGAGGCAGCCGTGGTCCTGAGCTTGTGAGGGGCGTGTGGCCCTAGAGAAGGAAGAGCTGCCTGCTTGTAACAGAAGGTAATGCAGTCTACAATCCAGGAGGAAAAGGTCAGCTTTGCTGATGGTTGTCCAGGGTTATTGTGATTGAGATCAGCAACACTGAGACAACTTGCAGAGAGGCTCAGTATGATGCAGATAGTAGAGAAGAGCCCTTCTGTAGTCCAAGGTATTCAATTTCGCCTCCGAAGAGCCCACAGAGGCTTTTGGAACGAAGACGGGGAGCACTATAGGTTGATGATGTGAAAGTCAGAGATCACCTTCGGGAAAAAACTTAGGATGAGTCTAGAGGATAACTCTGTCATGAAAGAATCGAGTATAGTAGGAATAGTAATGTACCATTACTTGAATTTCCCCCAGACGTCTGGCCAAAGTAATGGCGACAAGGAAGACTATTTTCCAGGTGAGATGTTTGAGCAGAGAGGACAGGAGAGGCTTAAATAGCGGTTGCATCAGCTGAGACAAAACAATATCGAAGTCCCAGGATGACATAGGTGGCTGGATGGGAGGCCCGGTGTTCATGAGTGCTCTCATAAAATGGGAAACCACTGAATGGATTGAAAAGAGCTTGCCATCAACGGGGACATGCGAAGCAGCAACAGCCGAGAGATAGTCTGTAGTCTTGAGTGGGACAGGTGAAGGAGATGACAAAAGCTGGCTCACTGAGCAGTGAACTGGATCCTGTCCATTTGTTACAGCCCAGTGGGCAAACTCGGTCCACTTGTGCTGATAAAAACTCTGTGTCAAGGGTCTGCAAGAAGCAGCAAGAAAAGTGAGGACATCCTACAGCAGTGACAAAATCAACACTTGGTGCCCTGAAGCTGCCATGGCGTGAGGGATAAGGACTGGAGGTTGGGATGCAGAAGGTAGCCCTGATGCTAAGTCAGAAGGCATGGCTGAATCCTCAGAGATATAGGAGAATCCTGCAGCAGCGCCAGTAGATGGGAATACAGATCTGGCAGGGCCATCAAGGCGCTATCGGAATGACTAATGCTTTGTCTTGCTTGATCTTGAGCAGGACCCACATGATGAGTGGGAATAGAGGAAATGTATACAGTCCAGGGCAAAGGCATTGGATGCGCGTCTCTGGAGGAAGGCCGAACTGAGCAAAAGATAGGACACTTCGTAATGTCCTCTGAGGCGAATAGGTCCACCTCCAGCTCCCCTCAAAAAGCAAAGATGTCTCAAACAGCAGGATTTGGGACCATTCGTGCAGGTCCAGCTGGCAGCTCAACTTGTTGGCCAGCTGGTTGCAAGTTCCTGGAAGGTAGGTTGCTCGCAGCATGGCGCCCAAGAAAAGGGCAAAAGTCTGTAGTCGCATGGTTTCACAACAGAGATGAAGAGAGCCTGTACCGCCCTGCTTGTTGAGGGGTCAGGATTCTTAACCCAGTTCTCACCCAGGCCAGTCAGGTTTTCAGGATATCCACAATGAATATGCATGTGAAGCCGCATATGATGAAAGCAGTACATGCAGATCTATCTTATGCATATTCACTGTGGACATCCTGAAAACATGACTGGCCAGGGGGTCCCAGAGAACTACAGTAGGTTGAGAACCACTGATTTAAAACATGGAAATCTGGTTGTCTGTGCATATCAGGACAATCTTGTGATGCACTCAGTCTGTGAAAACCTTGAGAAAACCTTAATAGACCGCTTGAAGTTCGAGTACATTGACATCCAAGACCTGTTCCTGGAGGGACCATGCACCTTGAGTGGAAAGACTGAGTAGATGAGCCCCCCCGTCGTAGATGGACGCCTCAGTGGTAATGATGTGATGCAGCAGCAGCTGGAATGGGCAGCCCACCAGAAGATTGGAAGAGTTGCCTACCATCTGAACTGGTCGAGGAGAACTGTTTGCTGCCGGCTTTCAAGGGAAATCGTGGGCCGGAGGGAATGAGAGTGTTGGCACCAACTGAGTCTGAGGTGCCACTGCAGAAAGCGCATGTGCAGTCGGCCAATTGGCACTGCATGTACAGAACGTTTTCCACTTGATGAAGAGATTGAGGTGATGGAGGTCGAGAATCGGTCGGACTTCTTGGGGTATCAAAAACAAAACAAAAACAAAAAAACAGGAGTAAAACCCCTCTCAGGAAGCGTGAAAGCTCAATGGCATCCTTGAGGAGGAGCTGAGCTATCTCTGCTACTAGTTGGTGCACGTGCTGCTTCAGGGAACAATCTCTCAGGACCAGAGGCCGAGGAGATGGTGTCACGTCGAAGTGAAGCCTGTACCCTGACTGAACAATGGAGAGAACCCAGTGGTCTGTGGTGATGGACTGCCAGGCCTCTGCGAAGTGCCGGATGCGACTCCCCACCAGCAGATAGTCAAAAGCTTGGGGGAGGGGGGGTTAGGAGGGCTGGTCTGCAGGAGCGCCTACGTTTTCCTCTCTTGTGGGCGACCTTCTGGAGGTATGGTTGATAAGGCTAACCTTGAGCCCGAGGGGTGGGCTGCCACACGTAGGGCTGGCAGTGCCACCGCAGATAAAGCTGTCGAAAGTAATTGTAATGAAAAGTACGGTGATAAAATGGCAGAGAAGGACAGCAGGAGGAGGAAGTTGCCTTGCCGGCTGTGCTGAGAGTTCTCAGACTGGAGGAATAGTCATTGAACTCCGGAGACAGCCTCCTGAACTTTAAACTCAAAAAGCACGATTTTGCACTGGGCGGTGCTATACATTACGCCAGCGCATAGCCTGCCCCCTTTCCGCCTGTGCTTCCTGGCTATGCGTCATGATCCAGATTTTCAGTGCCAGGGTCTTATGCGACCCTGGCATTGAAAATCCGGGTCATGCTGCACAGCCAGGAAGCCACAGGAGCTACCAATGTAGAACCGATTTTCGATGATACACTGTTAACCCCTGCACCTTCAAGAAAGGTGAGGTTTTCACACACCTATCTTTAAAAGTAACTGTAGCATCGGAAATCGGTGCTACACGGGTAGCACCATGGCCCGCCTCCGCTCTGCCCCAGAACGCCCCAGTTCTATGCGGATAGCATCTGGGCATGTTAGGGACATATCCGTGACCCATGTAGGTGCCCTCCGAAAGTCTCAGATTCGACCTTTCAATGGGTAACTAGGGCAGTTACCTGTGTAAAGGCCTTCGAAAATCGGGCCCAAAGAGACTGTCACCCTGACAGGGGGCATCGCCTAAGTGGGTCACTAAGCAGTCATGAAGGTTTTCACGTAGACTGGACACGCGGAGCCAGGCCATGTGTCTGGCAGAAATAGCTGTAGCCGCAGACTGGGCCACAGAGTCGTAGATGTCACGAATGACATGGTAAAGGGATTCATTCAGTCCGCAGCCAGGGAAGCTAGATCTGCTAAAGAGGGGCCATCCAGCTGCAGCAGGTCTTCATGAAGGAAGTGCCGTATATGCAGCTGATGGGCAAACAAGGGCATGGCAAGGGTGCTGCTTAGTAAGATTTGTGCCCCATAACATTTAAGGTACGATGGTCCTTCCCTGGCGTCATCCGGGAAGGCGGCTTAGAGCTCTTGAATTTTTTTTAAAAACAGCCTCAGAGACAACAGACTGAAGGGGGAGCTGAGCATGATGGAATCCCAGAGCTGACAGGACCTTCTACTTGAGGTCTATGTGACAGGATGCAGCACTGCCTGAAAATGGGGTCTTCTAGATGGAAGATTGTGAACCCTGAGGGACCTGAGGCATTGGGAGTGCAGAAACCTCCTTGGGAGTATTGCAAGCCTTTAAAATGGAATGAAAATCCCGCTTGTCAGTTGGAGATTGTGAAGCACTGAAAACCAGATCATAGATGAGTTTCTGGAGGAACTTTGGATAGGAAAGATCCTCAGGTGGATCATCTTGCAGGTCCTGTTCCAGGGAGGAGTGGGTCTAGTGGTTAGGACAAAGTACTTCAGGCCGGAGGGCCGGGAGTTCAAGTCCCAACTGGGGACAGCAATCTCAGGCCGGAGGGACAGGGATTTCTAGTCCTATAGGCACTCCTTGTGGTCTTGGGCAAGCCACTTAACCCTCCATTGCCCATGTTCCCTATAAGTATTAGCATATGTGTCTCATATCCCCTCGTGTTAAATGTATCCCCCAATTGACTGCTTTGACCCGGTGAAAAGCGGGATATAAATACAGCTAAATAAATAAAAAGGGACAAGGTCACACTCATAGGAGTCACATGGCTACAAGGAATAAGGGAAGAACGTTTGTGCCAATCGATAAGCAGAGGGGATCCTGTGACCTGAGTGGAAATAGCTGAAGAAACTTCTCAAGAAATGAGAGGGGGGAAGACTGAGAAACCTGTGGGGCCCCCCAGGTAGGGGGAGGGCTGTCAGGCATGGAGGGCAGCGGTTTGCACTTTGTATGGTGCTTACCTAACTGCGCTGGCAGAGGGAGCTGATGCTTATGCTTAGATTTAGCCTTTTGACCAGATGAAAGCATGTCCCCCCGGAGTTGCAGGAGGAGGAAGTCAACGTACTCTGAGTCAGTTCAGGAGGGGGAGGGTTACTTCCCGATAGTAAGGATAGCTGAGAGGGAGCCCCAGATCCCACAGCCGAGACCAGAGGTGATAATACCAGTGATGCGGTTGCCTTTATAGAACCCCTCCTCCCCTGAGCCTGTGCCTGGCCTAGTGGGGGGAGGGAGAATGAGGAATCTGACATGATAGCTGGCCCTGCAGAGGTGATAAGCTGAGCAAGACCCGGCTCTAGTAAAGTGAGAGAACTGGCCCCGCAGAGGTGGTAACACAAAACAAGGCCTAGCTCAAGTAAAGTGAAGGAAAACAGCTCTTCAATATTTAACACACAGTCAGCTGACAAAAACAGAGCATGGCTGCAATTTAAAAAATAAATACTTTCCTGTAGTCACGTGGAGAAGTAAAGGCAGACATATTTATCTTTTGCCAGGTGCAGGCAGACACATTTATCTTTTTTACTGCCCGATGACTTAAAAAATTGCACAGCTGTTCAAAAAAACAATAGCGGAAATAACCTGGTGTGAGAACCGAACGAGTAAACAGTGAAAAAATGCAAAAGAAAGAAAGGCAAAAATGAAGAGGAAGGGAGACCTGTGCAGGCTTCTGTACAGTAGGGAGAAAAAAATGGATTTTCTCAGCACAAGCAGGCGGGAAGCAGGCACTCATGCTCAGTGAAGCAACAATGCTTTTCTGAGCTGTGGGAAACACATTCAAGGCTCAGTAGAAAGTCCTTGAAATGTAAGAAGCTTTATTATTCAGATGGAGTCTGACAGTTTCCTTCCCACTCACTTGAGGCTCCCTCTCCCAGCCACCCCCATTATGCATTATGTAGCCTCTCTCCCCCATATATTTCCATGTTGTATCTGTCAGAGGCTGGGAGATCTAATTTGCAGCAAGATCAGCAATAAATTTGGAGCAAATATTAAGAGCTGTGGAACCAATGGTGTTAAGCACGGATACAAAAAAAGGGATGGGATAACTAATCGGTCTTACTGTGGCAGAAACAGGAGAACTAGAGAATGGGTGCAAGTTGTTGAAATGGATATCCAGCATTAGCCCCAAATAGAAACTCTTACTTTTGCCAGCGGTTTTCTGGTGTCTGTTGCTCCTTGAAGTTCCAGCAACTTTCCAGCATGGTTCCTCTTGTGTAACCTTCACTAACACAGAAGGGTTTGCGATTTTGTGACCTGTGATTGGAAACAAACATATGAGACCTTATACGCACCATGTGGTATTATCACACACTCGGGAAACATGCTCACAAAACCACTCCACCAGAATTAATAGCAGAGATAAAAGCACTCAAGGTACATTAAGTGTGGCATCCTGTCATCAGTAAGTGTAGTTACTCACCTGTAACGTGTTCTCTGGGATCGGCAGGAATCAGTCCTCACTTGGGTGACATCACCGACGAAGCCAAGGTGCTCCATGCATGCGTGCCAGTCTTCCCACCCAAAGGAGCCATATTTACCTTAGTATGATGACAAAGCTTAAGTAAGCCAAAACAGAAAGAAACTCCACAGGGAGGAGGGAGGGTAGTGAGAACTGATTCCTGCTGATCCCGGAGAACACCTGCTACAGGTGAGTAAACTACACTTTCTCTGGGACTAAGCAGGAAGTCAGTCCTCACATATGATAGCTAGAGGCTACTGAAAAAAAAAACTGTAAAAGGTCCAACGGGGCAACCAGAAAAACAAACCAAGAACACACAGTATGAGTAATCGCTGAGAGGTTCAGAGAATCAGCATACAGCAAGGGCATCAAAATCAGATCTACTCTACGGTAGCCTGGATGGACAGAAAGGCTAGTGGGGAGGAGTTCGGCATCTCTTTGGGAATTGAAGCTGGAGTATGGCTTGGCCGAAGTTGCGGTCATGCCAGGAATCTCTGTGAAGGTGTGAAGACCACGTAGCAGCCCTACAGATCTCCGCTGTGGAGACTGAGCGCAGGTTTGTCACCAAAGTGACCACAGTTCAGCCACTGAGAGTCGTAACATAGCGTTCCATCAGCCCAGCCTGAGCATAAGCGAAGGAGATGCAGTCTGCCACCAAAATGAACAGGTTGTGTTTTGACACCGCCACCCCCAGCTTAGCTTACTGGGGTCAGAGGAGACAAAGAGCTGAGCAGAACAATGGGCTTTTGTTCTCGCTAGGTAGAAAGCCAGTGCTCTCATAGTCTAGGGTTTGGAACAAAGCCTCAGCTCTGTTGGCATGAGGGCTTGGGAAGCAGATGGGTACCACCACCGACTGATAGAAATGGAAAGCAGAAACTACCTTAGGTAAGAATTTCAGGTGAGCCCAGAAAACTACCCTGTTCTTATGAAACCTGGTGTATGGTGGGTATGCCACCAGCACATGCAATTCGCCGACTCTGCATGCAGAAGTAAACGCCACCAGAAAAATGATCTTCCAAGTAAGGAATCTGAGCGAGCAGGAGCCAAGCAGCTCAAAGGAGGGTGAGAGGAGCTGTCCAAGCACTACACTGAGGTCCCACACCACCAGGGGTGGTTTAATGTTGGGGGGGGGGTGAGATAGTAGGATGCCCCGCATAAAGAGACTCACTAAGGGGCGAGGAGAGAGTGGTTGATCAGCTATGAGCCAATGATAAGCACCTACAGCACTGAGGTGCACTGGGACAGAGTTGGAGTTCAGACCAGAGTTTAACAGGTGCAAAAGATAAGTCAAAACCTGACTCCACAGAGCAGGAGAAGGGGTCCAGAGACTTATTCACACACCATAAAGGTGTAAGCATGCCTCGTCAAGTCCTTATGTGAGGCAAGGAGGATGTCCTCCATGTCTTGCGATAAGTGTAGCTCTGCAAGTACTACACGCTCGGCATCCAAGCCATTAGCGCTAGAGGAGACAGGTTGGGATGAAGCAGAGTCCTGTCATCCTGCGAGATCAGGCCAGTCTGAAGTTGCTGTTGAGACAATCTCAGCAGGTATGGAAGCCAGGTTTGCCTGGGCCAGTGCAGTGCAATGGTAGTGCCGTCTGCCTGCAACTTGAAAAGGTTCTTGGCCACTAGAGGAATCAGTGGGTAGGTATAGAGAAGACCCTCTCTCTCTCCAGGCCAGGGGAAAAGCACAGAGAGCCAAGCGATTCTTGCATAGCACTCTGGAGCAAAAACAGCAGGAGTTGGGTGCTGCGGGGACTAACAAAAAGGTCTCTAGACAGCATGTCCCACATCTGGAAGATGCGGTGGCAACCTGCCTGTTCAGAGTCCATTTGTGCGGCTGAAGGACCCTGCTGAGGCAATCTGCCAGGACACTGAGCTCCCCTGGCAGATATGAGCTCCCCTGAGCAGCATACCGTGCGAACTGCAAACTTACAGAGGTGGACTGCCTCCCAGCAAAGGAGGTATGAACCCATGCCACCCCAGTTGTTGAGGTAGAACATGGCCATCTGGTTGTCCATTGAGGATGACCAGGTTGGAGAGCTGATGCTGAAACACTTGAAGGGCACTGGCAATGGTCCGAAGCTCTATGAAATTGATATGATGGCGGGTATCCCCCATAGCCCAGAGGTCCTGTGTGGTCAGGCCATTCAGATGTGCCCCCCAGTTGAGTTTGGAGGCATCGGTTGTTAGGACTTGCTGGTGCAGTGGGGCCTGGAGGGGAAGCCCCGCAAGCAGGTGAGCGGGTTGCTGCCACCAGGCCAGGGACTCTTGGAGAGGTGGAGTCACTGTGACCCTATTCAAAAGACATCCTGTCACCTGATGCCACTGTATGCAGAGAGTCCACTGTGTCTGACACATCAGAAGTTGGGGCTGAGAGAGTAACAGACTGTAGAAGCCAAGTGGCCCAGCACTGCCGAGCCATGACAACCAGGCGATTATGGATGTGCCTCACCAAGGTAACTAGGCACTGGGCCCTGTCCACCAGAAGGAAAAGTTCGAGCCAGTGTGGTGTCGAGGAGAGCCCCAGTGAACTCGAGGTGTTGAGAGGATTGCAGGTGGGACTTTGGGTAGTTGACGACAAAGCCGAGCTGTTCCAGTACCCGAATGGTGTGCTGTACAGACTGCCCTAACCAACCAGTCATCCAGGTAGGGGAAGATAAAGATTCCCAAGATCAGGAGAAAGGTGGCAATGACTGCCAGACATTTGGTGAAGACCCTTGGAGCAGAGGCAAGGCTGAAGGGCAGAACCCTAAACTGATAGTGCTGTCCACTGTGCATAAAGCAGAGGTACTGACGGTGCAGGAGCTGGATGAGGATGTGCGCGTAGGCCTGTCTGAGATCCAAGGAGCACAGTCAATCTTCCCATTGAAGGTAATGCAGCAACATTCCAAGGGATACCATCTTGAACTTTTCCTTCACTAGGAAGCAATTGAGATTGTGGAGATCTAGGATGGGTCAGAACTCACTTGTTTTCTTGGGAACCAGGAATGGAAACTGTCCTGTTTGGGATGGTGGAACAGGCTCCATCGCCTGTTCTACCAGTAGGGCTTGGACCTCTAGTTGGAGTAGTTTTCGTTGGTGATGCTCGAGAAAGTACTCCCCTGGAAAGAAGATGGAGGGGAATCTGAGCAAAGTGCAGCAGGTAGCTGTTGCGGACCTTCTGCAGTGCCCAGGCATCTGTTATGCTGGGCCACTTGTGGGCAAAGCCGCCGCCCGCCCCCCCCCCCTTCTGTGGCGGAACGGAGGCTGGGAGGGGAAGACAAACAATGGTCCAAAGCCAAGAGCCAAACACTTGCCTGGCTGGGGCTTTGGCACGGGTTGTGACTTTGGGGCTTTCGGCTTGTGTTGCTGCCTCTGGCTTTGACCCCTTAGCTTGCTGCCCCTCTTGGGGCAGCTGGTACGAATAATAAGAATATAAGCTATGCCATACTTGGTCAGACCAAGGTCCATCAAGCCCAGTATCCTGTTTCCAACAGTGGCCAATCTAGGTCAAGTACCTAGCAGTTTCCTCAAAAAACAGGTTCCACAATGCTTGTATTGGGTCAAGCAGTGAAATCCTGGGTCCCTTTTAATAATAGTTTATGGACCTTTCCTCCAGGAACTTGTCCAAATCTTTTTTAAACCCAGCTACACTAACAGCTTTTACTACATCGTCGGGTAACAAATTCTAGAGTTTGATTACACATTGAGTGAAAAAATATTTTCTCTTATTAGTCTTAAATAGGTTACCCAGTAGCTTCACTGCATGTCCCCTAGTCTTTCTATATTCTCATGACGTAAACAATCGATCTATGTTTACCCGTTCCACTCCATTCATTAATTTATAGACCTCTGATTTATGCATCGAGTGAAAACAAATATTTTCCAATATGTTGATGTATGTCTAGTGGAGCATTGATATCTATATGATCCTGTAGTTGCTTTTGCACTGCTTTTTCTATGATTTTAGCAAGGAATGGCAGGCTAGAGATGGGACTGTATGATTTTGGTTCGGATGAGCTCAAATTGCTACTTTTAAGTATTGGTCGTATCATCGCGTGCTTTAGGGGTTGCGGCATGTATCCTTGTTGGAGTGAATCTTTGATGATTTTTTGAATGTGATGAGAGAGCTGGCTTTTTGTGGCTTTGATCCAAGACACTGGACATGGGTCTGATGGTGAAGTTGTTGTGTTTAGTCCAGTTATAATGTCTTCTATTTGCTGTTTTGTAGGTATGTTGAAGTTCTCCCATGTTTGATGCTGCTTTTTGATTGTGTGATCATTTGTGGTGAAGCAGGGTATGTTTGGTTGGTGTTTTTTGATTTCATGTATTCTGCATATTTTTGTGGGTCAAAGATGGTAAGTGCTTTGTTGCGTGTCGTACTTAGTGAGTTTTTGGACAATGCTTAAAGAGTTCTCTTGGTCTGTTGGTAGATTGCATGATTATGTTGATTATGATTAAGTTGAGGTCCCAAGGCGGTATCACTGTTTATCGCAGAGGCTGAAGGTGACTCACAACCTTCAGGAACCTCACCACGTACGGATGTGCCTCTAAAAAGACATCCCTTGGACCCTACCACGATAGTAGGAAAAGCGTAGTTACTTACCTGTAACAGGTGTTCTCCAGGGACAGCAGGAATCAGTCCTCACTTATGGGCGATGTCGGCACTGACAGAGCCTGCGCGGAGAAATTCCCCGGCTTTCAAAGAAAGCCTTTGGGATTGCTGCCACGCATACGTGGTCCTCTTCCTCCCCAAGGGTGCCATCTTGCTCAGTCAGGTCCCATAGCTAGAGCCATACTAAGCAGATAGGAGAGGAGGGACAGTAATGAGGAATGATTCCTGCTGTTCCTGGAGAATACCTGGTACAGATGAGTAACCACGCTTTCTCCAGGAACAAGCAGGAAGTCAGTCCTCACTTATGGGACTCCTCAGCTACAGACTACCGAGCCTGTAACCCAAAAACGGCTCCGCGAGGCCGTGAGCAGAAGTCAATGCCCGAAGGAACTCGAGTCTTTGGGTCCCCGGGGCAAAGCTCTCAGCAGCTGTTGAAAAAGGGTTGGAGGGCAGGAGTTGCTTATACCCCGAACAGATTATGGAGTACAGCCTGGCCGAAGGCACTGTCCCGGCAGGACTCCCACTCCAGGCAGTAGTGCGAAGTGAAGGTATTCGCTGAAGACCAGGTCACAGCCCGGCAAATGTCCGTCAGAGGCACAGAGCACAGCGAAGCCATCAAAGACACTTTGGCCCGGACACCATGCGCGGTGACGCAGCGATCCAGTGGGACTTCAGCCTTTGCCTGAGCAAAGGCGATGCAGTCTGTCACCCAGACAGAGATGGTGCGTTTGGTGACTGCCTGCCCCAGGTTAATTGGGATCGTAGGCGACAAAGAGCCAGTTGGACTTGCGACAAACCTGGAGTACGCTGCAGGTGGAAGGCAAGAGCCCACTTGCAGTTGAGTGTATATAATACTGCCGATGCCTGGTTGGCATGACTATCTCCTGATTGAGATGAAAGTCCGAGACCATCTTCGGTAGGAACTTGGGGTGGGTATGGAGGACCACCCTGTTCCCGTAGAACTTGGTGTAGGGAGCCTCAGCCATGAGAGCCTGGAGTTCGCTGATTGGCCGAGCCGAGGTCAGAACCACCAGGAAGACTATCTTCCAAGGGAGGTGTCGAAGCAAGCATGCCGCCATTGGCTCGAAAGGTAACAGCGTAAGCTGCATCAGCACAATGTTCAGGTCCCACTCCACCAGTGGTGGCCGGATGGGGGGCTTGGAAAGTAAGAGGCCCCGCATGTAGCGGGAGACCAGGAGCTGCCCCAAGAGGGATTTATCCTCGATGGGGAGGTGGTGCGCAGAGATGGCACTCAGGTGGACCCTGGCAAAGTTAGGATTTCAGCCCCACCTTAGAGAGAGGTGGAGGTGGTACTGGAGAACACACTGGACAGAACAGGAGAAAGGGGCAATCTCGGAGCACCAGATCGAGAAATGCCACCACTTAAAAGCATAGGCCCGTCTCGTTGACTCCTTCCTCGATGCAAGGAGGACCTCTTCAACCTCCCCCGGGAGGTGCAGCAAGGCTAAGAAGACAGCGAGGCCAAGTTCGGGTGAAGCACCTGGCCCTCTTCCTGCGTTAGCAGGTCTGGGGTGCAGCCCAGGGGGACTGGAGGCTCTGACAAGAGACAGAGCAGGAGCGGGAACCAAGGCTGTCGAGGCCACAAGGGGGCCATGAGAATCATTGGAGCATGTTCCTGCTGAACCTTGTGGAGGGTCCATGCAATGAAAGGAGTGGGAGGGAAAGCGTAAAGAAGCCCGGAGGTCCAGTTCAAGCGGAACGTATCCGGGGCCACCCTGCTCGGGGTGTGGAACCGGTCTGCAGAAGCGGTGAGGCTGCGCGTTCACCGGGCAGGCAAACAGGTCCATGGATGGAGTCCTCCCCCATTGATGGAAAAATAAGTTGGTGATCTCCGGATCCAGGCACCACTCGTGTGGGCAGAGGATTCTGCTGAGTTTGTCTGCGAGGACATTCACCACTCGTGTGGGCAGAGGATTCTGCTGAGTTTGTCCGCGAGGACATTCTCTTGGCCCAGGAGATAGACTGCTCAGAGCGACATCCCCCGGTGGAAGACAAATGAGCAAAAGAGGATCACCTCCCGTCAGAGGAGACAGGAGCCTGTTCCCCCCTCCTTGTTTATGTAGAACATGGAAACTCTGTTGTCAGTCTGCACGAGAACCGACTTCCCTCCCAGACGTCCCTCGAAGGCCCTCAGGGCCCACCAGACCATCCGAAGCTCGAGCAGTTTGATCTGCTGCCGAGATTCCTCGGGTGACCACTGCTCCTGGGTGCACAAGTCGCCGCAAGTGGGCTCCCCAACCCAGCAGGGAAGCATCCGTCGTCAGGACAAGCTCATGCTATGAGGCCTGGAACGGCATTCCATGACCGAGGCTTCGGGGATTCCTTCACCACTCCAAGGAGCTGTGGAGGCTTCGAGAGACCCGGATGGGGTCCCTGAGGCAACCGGAGGCCTGGCTCCACTGCGTTCTGAGGCACCACTGATCCATTCGCATGTAAACCGCGCCAATTTAAAATAGCGTGGTATATAAACCCAAATAAATAAACATACGGGCATGGGGGACAACATGGACGGTGGAGGCTATTTGTCCCAGGAGGCACACCATGGCCTGTGCTGAGACTCGAGCCCTGCTCTGGATCTGGGTTGACAGGGCGCGCAGGCACACTGCACGATCCGCGGTTAGGAAGGCGGTTGCCCGCTCCGTGTCAAGGAGTGCGCCGATGAACTCCAAAGTCTGCAGTGGTTTGAGGTGGGACTTGGAGTAGTTGACCAGGAATCTAAGGCGTTTGAGGAGGAGGAGGATTGTGCGCGACACCGCCAGGTGGGCTTCTTCGGCCTTAGTCCGTGTGACATGCCAGTCGTCTAGGTACGGGAAGACGGATATGCCCTGTTGCCAGGGGAAGGTGGCGGCCGCGGAGAGACATTTTGTGAAGACCCGAGGAGCGGACGCGAGCCTGAAGGGAAGCACTCTGTATTGTTAATGCTCTCCTTGTATCCTGAAGCACAGGAACTGCCTGTGCTCTGGTGGACTAGAATGTGGGTGTAAGCATCCCTTAGGTCTAAGGAGCATAGCCAGTTGCCCTGCTGGAGGAAGGACAGCAGGACGCCAAGCGATAACATTTTGAATTTCTCCCACACCAGAAACCTGTTTAGGTTCCCTAGAGTTTGAGAATGAGGTGTAAGCCCCCTGTCTTCTTCAGAATGAGGAAGTATCGGGAGTAGAACCCTCGACCTCGGAGGTGCAGCGGTACTTTCTCGACCGCCTGCTGGGCGAGGAGGTTGGTCAGCTCCTGTTACAAGCAAGTCTGGTGCGAGGGCAGCTGAGAAGGCTCTGCTGGGCAGAAGGGAGGAGGAAGCCTATCCAGGTGAAGACGATACCCATCCCGGACCACCCACAGGACCCAAGTGTCCGGCATGATCAATGCCCAGTGAGGCAAAGAGAGAAAGATGTCCCCCCCCCCCCCCCGGTGGAAGTACTGCTGGGGGGCGAGAGTCTATGCTGCCAGCGTCAAAACCCTTGAGCGGGTTGGGATGGCGCCAGGAGTTGGGTCTTGGGCCCTTTAGGCTTGCGGTGGCCAAGCGCTCCACTTTTCCCCTGCGTGCCAGAGGCCGGCACAAGGGTGGGCGGGTATCCCCAGTAGGGGAGCCCCTTCTTCTGGAAGAACGGTTTCTTAGTGTGCTGTTTCTTCCGAGGGAGAGAAGAGGTCTTACAAGAGGTGGGTCCAAGTCATGAACTCCGTCTCCATTTCAGAGGCCTTGTCTTCCATGGGCTTGCCGAAAAAGTTGTTCACCTAGGCAGGAGATGTCCAGGAACTTCTCCTGGACCCACTGCTCCAGGTCCGAGGACTGGAGCCACGCCTGGTGCCGGGCCCTGATGCCAGCTGCCACCACTCAGGCGAAGGACTCAAATCCACTATACGCGGCGCAGGAGAGGTACTTCGAGCACTCCGCGACAGACCTCAGGAGGATTTGGAATCTGAGGAGGGGCTTACCGCCAAGACCTGTGGAGAAACCGCCGAGCTCCTTGGCAAGGTCATGCAAGAACATGCCCATATACAATTGGTAAGCCTTGATACGGCATATGAGCATGGACCCTTGATAGGCTTTGCACTCAAGGGCGTCAAGAGCTCTAGACTCCCTGCTAGGTGGGACCTAAAAGTGCGACTTCGGGCTCTTTTACTTCTGCATCGCCGATTCCACAACCATGCAGGTGTGCGGAAGTTGGGTCTTTCAGAACCCCGGGCCACGCTGGACCCTATACATGGCATCGAGACGTTTGCTCATGATAGGAACCGAAGCAGGTGCCTCCCACATGCTGAGGAGCAGCCTGGACAGGATGGAAGTAACTGGGACAGTAAGAGACTCCTGAGGCGGGGACTCATACTGTAAGATGTTGAGCTCCTGAGCCCGCAGCTCCTCCTCAGCCTGTTGCAAGGTTGAGGGCTCGTGCCATGTCCCATACAAACACCAGAAAGGATGTGTCCTCGGGCAGTGAACGCCTCTGAGAGGTGGGCGGAGATGGGTCTGAAGGGAGGTTCTGGTGGGCATGGGTCTCCGGGGAGTTGTCCCCATCTGACTCCCAGTCTGAGAGGTCCGAGGAGGAGTTTGATTTGGGCTGGTCGCCCTGTCCGGAGGCCAAGGCCTGCTTGGAACCAGAGGCCTTGCAGGACCCGAACGAGGCCCACGGCTCTCGGAGTTTCCAAGGCAGGTTTAGATACCCCTCTCAAGGGGATTGAGGTCTCGAGGCTCGGGCCAACCATGCTGGGCACGAGCGCTTGCTGGGCAGCTAAGAAGGCAGAAACGCTATGTTCTAGTGCCAGCATTTGGGACTTCCACGTGGGCGTGGGTCCCTGCGCCGCCGACTTCGGGTTACCGGGTTGGGCATAGACGAGGGGGTCCTCACTGGGACAAACCTCAAGAGACCAGGCGCCATCGTCAAAGGCCTCCATGTCTGTACGAGATACCCGTCGAGGCCGCTCCTTGTCAGACTCTCAAGAACGCCAGGGAGGGCTGAGCAATCTAGCACGGGAGTGCTCGTGCTTGTCTGGAGCCCCCCCCCCCCCCCACAACAGTGACTTCAAGGTCTTCTTCTTGCGTCTCTCCACCTCAGGGGACCCCTGATCAGAGTGCCGCCTTGAACACGGGGCCGAAGTGGGGGATCCCACCAGCGGAGGGACAACCGAGGGTGCCAGCGGGGATTCTGGGGCTGCTTTATGGAAAATATCATCAGACTTCTGCTTACGACTTAGCAGGGCCTTGGATGACATTTTCTTGCAAAGAGAGAGCAGTGCTCCAGGTTATTGTCGGCCCCCCAGACACCGAAGACAGCAGTCATGGGTGTCCGTGAGCGACATTTTTGAAGCATCTGTCACATTTTTTTAAAACCTGTGGCCATTGGGGCAAAAAGGGTCCCTGCTAGGTCGAAGACCTATGAGGCCAGCGGTTAGGAAAAGGGCAGGAAGCCCACAAAAGAAAAAAAACGTTAACAAAAGGATGTCCCCTAACTCAAAAGTAAAGGAGAGCAGGGAAAGGACGGGAGAGGACTGATGCTATTGGAAAAAACAAAACAAAAACAGGCCAGAGGTCGAAAAGTGAACACTTTTTCCAAGGGACAAGGACGTGCGTCCGAAGGGCTCCGTGGAAAAAGGAAGACGGCACTCTTGGGTGGGAAGAGGACCGCGCATGCGTGGCAGCAATCCCAAAGGCTTTCTTTGAAAGCTGGGGAATTGCTCCGTGCAGGCTCTGTCGGTGCCGACGTCACCCATAAGTGAGGGCTGACTTCCTGCTTGTTCCTGGAGAATTAGTGCAATCTGCACTTTCAATGAACTGGCGGCCAAACCTTTCTCAAAACCCCATCTGCAAAAATGATAATATGTCCGGCACAGTAGCCAAGAGAGGGCGACACTGCCTTCTTTCATACTACGCCTAAAAAATGTGCCACACACAGGTAAATACGAAAGGGTTGTGGATCTCCTTCTGGCCTTCAGCAAAGTGGTGATCTCCACCCCCTGAGTAGCCTCTCTTTAATAACCTCGTCTTTTCAAGAGCCATGCCATAAGAGGATCGATCCACCTGAGGGATGTGCACCGGCCCATGAGTCAACAGGTCATATCGTGTCGGCATCCTCCACAGCCGCTACGCCATTAGCCACACCAGGCTAGAGTACCACGGGCACCTTGGCCAATCTGGGGTGATCAGGATGACCTACCCCCGGTGAGCTTCTATCCGCTGCACTACCTGGCCTATGAGTGCCCAGAGAGGAAAAACGTAGAGTAGTCCCTCCTTAGGCCACTTCTAAACCAGGGCATCCAAGCCCTCCGACATTCATTCTCTCCTCCTGCTGAAACATCAGCTCATCTTGGCTGTCTCGAACGTCGCCATTAAATCCATGATCGGTGTGCCCCATCTGCTCAACACCTGCATGAACATTTCCTGAGAGCACCCACTCGCCCAGATCCACGTGGCACTCGACAGAGGTAGTCTGCCGTTACATTGTCAAGTCCCGCTACATATGCTGACGACAATGCTAGGAGATGGTTTTCCACCCAAAACATCAGCATTTTCACTTCCTCCTCAGGGACACACTGTATATACCTCCCTGGCAGTTGATGTACGCTACCTTGGTCGCATTGTCTGAAAAGTGGACCGCCTTCCCCTGCATCCATGGCAGGAAGCTCCACAGCGCCAAAGTCACTGCCCGCATTTCCAATCTGTTTATCAACCAAAGGGCTCCCTGCGGACTCCACTATCTCTGCGCAACCTGTTCCTCGCAGTGGGCACCCCAGCCCATTGTGGAGACTCAGGGGGCATTCCCTTCTTCAAATTCCCCGGGATAAGCCACCACCCGAGCCCTCTCTTGGTCCCTCGAGGACATGGGAGCTTCTGTACAAAGGGTGTTTCTGGTGGGACCACCGGCGGAGCATCCTCCTCTGCAAGGGCCGCTATGCTCTCTGGCTCATGGCAAGAGCTCGAGTGTCGCTGCCATGGTTCCCAGTACTTGCAGATAATGCCAGGCCATCGGCCCCACCATATCCCAAAACTGCCATACCAAGCTTTGTAGTCCCTGAACCTGATGACTTAGAAGGAACACTTTCCCTACACGGGGTCGAAGTGTGCTCCCAGATACTCAAGCTCCTGGGGCGGCACCAAAAGTCTCTTGGTGCTATTGATCACTAAACCAAGACTTTGTAGGAACTCCAGGACCCCCTCCTTATGGAGAGCAGTTGCTACCACCACCATGACCTTGGTGAAAGTGCGGGGAGTTGTCGCCAAGTCAAAAGGCAATGCCCAAACCTGGAAATGCCCCATAGGCACCGCAAACCGGAGATACTGCTGATGGTCTGGGAGAATAGGAATGTGTAAATACACCTCCGTGAGATCCAGAGACTTCAAGAACTCCCTGCTTCTCACTGCCACTATAACTGACCACAATGTTTCCAGGTGAAAACACGGTACCTGCAGACAACGATTTACCCATGGGGTTGAGAATCGGCCGGAAGGAGCCCTCCTTTTTGGGTACCACAAAATAAATGGGAGTACTGACCGGAGCCACACTGGTCTTTGGGAACTGGCACCATGACCCCTAACTGCCAAAGCCTCATCAGGGTGCCTTCTACTGCCACGGCCTTGCTTTGCAATCTGCAGGGGGACTAAATGAAGGACTGCCTTACCGGACGCACAAATTCCAGTGCGTTGCCCATCTGGATGACCTCTAGAACCCACTGATTGGACGCAATATGGACCCAGGCAGAGTTGAACTCCTGCAGCCAGCCTCCCACGAGCTGCACCGCTTCCTGGGCCCCCCTCGCTTCATTGTGCTCTCTTTGGCCCCGAGGAGATGGAGGCGCTGAAACTCCTTCCCAACTCCTCGGAAACCTCGAAAACGCTGAGTTCAATACAGACCGTACGAAAATGCCTATAGTCCCGCAGGTGACACTGTTCTGGCTGCGTGCTGCTTCTGCTTATCTTCCGCCCTTGAACTCCCCCAAGTTCTTCACCAACTTATCCACCTCCTCTCCAAACAGAAGCTTCCCCTTGAATGGAAGTTTGCCAAGTCTGGCCTTAGAGGAACCATCTGCCGACCAATTCCATAACCAAAGATAGCAGTGTACTGTGATCAGAGGCCATGCTCTTGGACAGACTTCTAATAAGATCATAGCAGGCATCGGCTCCAATTTGGCTGCCTCCCCCGCTGGGTCCATGGACGCATTCTCTGGTTCCAGAACTGGTTGCGACCAGCGTAAGCAGGCCCTAGCCACCCAGGCCCCACAAACGGAAGCCTGCAATGAGAGGGCATTACTATCAAAGGCCTGCTTTAACAAGGTGTCCAATTTTCTATCCTGGGCATTCTTAAGCCCGTTCTGCCTTCCACTGGAATCGCTGTCGTCTTAGTCACTGCTGACACTGCTGTTCCACTCTCGCTCCTGCTCCGGAAGTGGGTACAGGTGCGACATTGACCGTACCTCCCTGAGTCCAGCTTCCAGTAGATCCCACTCGCCTGTATCATCTGCTTGACTACTCTATGCACCAGGAACACCTTTTGTGTCTTCCATACCGCCTGGAGTAGCAAGTCCTCTAGTGCCTCTTCACCCACCTGGCATCCTGCAGGCATATTTAGGGCCTTTAAGGACTCCGCAATAAATGCTGGCAACTCTTCCCAGTGGAACATTCGTACAATCCGTGCTCGTTCCTCTTATGGAATCTCCCCTTCTTCGAGTTCCTCGCCTTCCACATCTAACTCCATGTCCGGGACCTCATGTTGCCAACCTCAGACAATGGCGACAGCTCCCTCCAGTCTTCAGAAGGTCTAGCCCACTTCACCGCTGGTTCCTTCTTTGAGCCTGCTAATCTTTTCCGGCTCTGTTCCTGCCCCAACGAGCAATTGTCCGCCCCTTGCTGGCACATACAGAATGCCTTATGCATCAACAGGACAAATTCAGGAGAAAACCCCCCTGGGGCCCTTCTGTCCCCAAAGGCCTGAGACATGGAGGGCCCAGGCAAGGCCGGGGGCCTGCAGGCTGGCTCCAGCAATGGGGTGCAGTGCCTATGACCCCGCTCTCTACTGGGACCTCCTATGCCCCCGAGGAACTATTCTCCTGCCCTAAGCCCTCATGCAAGACCTGATCCATGGGTCGGGCCTCAGTCTCACAACCACAGCAAATGCCCACTTCCGAGACAGCCTCTCTCCTAGCTCCGCATACCAGGCACTGCGGTCTTGGTCATGGTTTGCAGTCTACCTGCCAGTGTAACCAGAAACCATGGGTTGAGAAGGCAGCAACCCCCAACTCTAAAGGAGAGCGAAAAACAATACTTAAGGTAAGAGAAATTGAAAATCCACTACAGAGAAAAAAAAACCTCAGGCTCCGTTTCTCTCAGTTCTAAACTAAATAGACTAAACTAAGTTTTCCTCAAGCCAAGGGGGCCATCTGCAGCTAGACAGCAAGAACTGCGAAAGAGAGCTCCCCTAGCACCCCCCTTTCCTGCACTGTACGAACTCCAGGAGCTATCGCGATTTTGCCATGCAGCCGCTAGGCCTTCAACCATGCGGCCCGCAGCCACGTGCCAAAATCGTCTCTTTCTTCAAGAAGCCCTTACTGCACTAATGTGGAACAGCTCCCAGCTCTCCTAGCTTTCTGGGCAAAAATACTTGCGTTCAGCCTGTCCAGCGAAGAGATGTCCATTCCCGCCTGCCTGCCCCGCACTCAGCCACGCTCCCGGTTTCGGTGACAAGGAGAGGGCCTGGAATAGCTGTCTCCAGCTCCTGCAGACCATGCGGACTCCTCACCCAGTAACGGGTTTGGGAGCCGCACTTGTTCTGCCTGTATCTCTCACCACCCCCAAAGCCTCCTCCTTCAACCTGCTGGATTTGGTGGGGGGGAGGGGAGGGTCACTTTACCTCAGCCGCAGAGCTGTTCTCCTTTATTTATTTAATTTTTTCTTCTCTTCTTCATTTCTTTTTTTGGCAATAGAAAGACCACCACCAAATAATGGGTAAACAAAACAAAATACTCTAAGCTAGCTCCTTAGTTGTTCCTTCATTAAGTCCAGCACCCTGACTCACTGCTTCCTCCAGCTGCTTGGAGACTGAGCATATTGGAGCTGGTAGGCGGGGCCAGCTGCATAAGTACTCTGGTGTCAGCAAAAGCACGACATGGACAGTCTCCAAGCTGCTGGAAGAGGTGCACAACCCAAAAGGTGCGGGACTGGACTGGAGGAATGATAAGGAAAGACCTTTATCATATCTTCCCATAGCAGCTTCTTCTCCAAGCTGAAGGGGTATCCTTCCATCCTCTTTACCATTATGACTGCTCTTCTCTATACCTTTTCTAATTCTACTATTTCTTTTTTGAGATTCAGTGACCAGAACTGCACACAATATTGATACAGAAGCACGATGATCTGTTTTAGTCACCATTTCCTTTATAACTGCTAGAATCCAAATTTGCTTTCTTTGCTGCCACTGCAAACTGAGCAGAGGATTTCAACATATTATCCATCACAAAGCCTAGAATCTTTTTCTGGGTGGTGACTCCTAATACATATTCTGAATTGTGTAGTTATAGTTTGGATTATTCTTTCCTATGTGCATAACTGTGCACATGTCCACAATAAATTTTCATCTGCCACTTGGATGCCTAGCTCTCAATTTCTCAGTTTTCTTGCAATTTCTCACAATCTAGTGATTTAACTACTTTAGATAATTTGGCCTCTGAAGCAAATTTGATAATTTCACTTATTCTTATCTTCCAGGTCATTTATAAATATCTTAAGCAGTGGGCCGAATACAGATCCCCGGGATACTCCACTATTCACTTTTCTCCACCATTTAGCTCTACCCTGTTTTCTATCTTTCCACCAAATCCCAATCCACAAGAGGACATTGCCTCTTGTCCCCTGATGTTTTAATTTCCTCAGGAGACTCTCATAATACACACAAATTTTTACAAAATACATGCACACACAGAGATATACTTGGGTTTGGAAATAATTCCAAAATGCACATTCTGCATGCTTTTCCCACCACCCAGTACAGAAATTTGATTTCACTTGAACACTGTGCCACCCAATGCAGGGAATAAATCTGATCCAGAAGTCATATCCTAGCACAGTAACTAAATATGACAGAAGCACCTAACTAAAGCAAAACAGAATAAGACATGATTGAAGGTGGGCCAAAGTCACTCCCCTACAGACTTATGGCTGATGCTGGGAACATGGCTCTACCAGGATATCTAGAAGCAGTTTCTCTGCCCAGGTGTTAATATCATCGCAAAAGGTGCGTGGCAGTGCTTTGCCCCTACCAAGAGAGGTGAGTGCAGCATGGATCTCCTTCATCGCCTTCCTGTAGTTCTCCTTCTGCTTTTTTTCCATGCTGTTCCACTCCTCTTCCAAGAAACAGGCTGCCACATCGCTGAATGTCATTGATACCTGCAACAGCAAATGATATATTTGGAACCTTCTTTTGCCCCTTCGCTGGGTTGAATTTAGAATGCTGCATGGTATTCTATTACCCTTTATGAGGGTAATCATACAAGCAATTTCAGCATGTAGAAAAGGGTTTATATACTTGTACAGGGGCTTAAGCGTAGTTACTCACCTGTAACAGGTGTTCTCCAGGGACAGCAGGAATCAGTCCTCACATATGGGTGACGTCGGCACCGACGGAGCCCTCATGCGGAGCAATTCCCAAGCTTTCAAAGAAAGCCTTTGGGATTACATCGCGCATGCGTGGTCCCCTTCCCGCCCAAGGGAGCCATCTTGCTCAGTCAAATGACATAGCTAAAAAGACGGCAAAATGAATAAAAACCAATAATAGGACTGCAACTCCAGGGGAGGAGGGAGGGTTGTGAGGACTGATTCCTGCTGTCCCTGGAGAATACCTATTACAGGTGAGTAACTACGCTTTCTCCAGGAACAAGCAGGAAGTCTGTCCTCACATATGGAACTCCCTAGCTATAGGCTACAGAGAACCCATAGCCGAAAAATGGCTCCCTCTAGAAGAGCCGCAGCAGCTGCAATAGGAATTCAGCCGAGAAAGCAACACCCCCTGGTAGCCTGACACCAAAGGGTTGTAGGGTTGAAGTTGCCTAAACCTCAAATAGGTTACGGAGTACTGCCTGGCCGAAAGCACTGTCCCGTCGGGACTCCCTATCCAGGCAGTAATGGGCTGCAAAAGTCTGGCTTGAAGACCAAATTGCGGCCTGGCAGATGTCTGCCAGCGGAACAGAGCGGAAGTGAACCAATGATGCGGCCTTAGCCCTGACAAGGTGGGCCGTGACGTCGGCCACCCTGTACACCCAGGCAATGCAATCTGCCACCCAGGTGGACAGCGTACGCTTGGAAACAGGTAACCCCAGCTTACATGATCTACTCAAAAAGAAAGAACAAAAGACCAACCGCCCTCCCCCGTCCCTGTACATAAGAATGTATATAGCTCCTAATGTAAATAACCCTTGTACATAAGAATGTATATAGCTCATAATATAAATAGCTCAAAAGAATCTAACACACATCAACACAAACACACAATCTGTATCACTGCAAGAACACAATTGAACCTCTTATGATTGATTGCTGTGGAAACCGCCTTGATCAAAGGAGAAGGCGGTATAGAATAACAAATAAATAAATAAATAAATACTGGGGTCATACGAGACGAAGAGCTGGAGTAGCCCTTTGATGTCCTTCTACCTGGAGCATACGAAGGGACAACGCCCTCTTACAATCTAGGGTATGCAGAACTGCCTCTGCCCAGCTGGAATGCGGCCTGGGAAAGAAGGTCGGAAGAATCACCTCCTGGTTGAGGTGGAAAGAACAGACCACCTTTGGAAGGAACTTGGGGTGAGTGCGGAAGACCACCCTATTCCTATAAAACCTTGTATAAGGTCTATCTGTTATGAGAGCTTGCAGCTCACTCACACGTCTGGCTGATGTGAGTGCCACCAGGAAGAGCACCTTCCAGGAGAGGAAGAGCAGATGGCAAGAGGCCATCGGCTCAAAAGGTGGGTGAGTAAGCTGCTGTAAGACCACATTCAAATCCCACTCAGTTGCCAGAGGACGAACTGGGGGTTTCAGCAGAAGCAGACCTCTGAGGAATCTGGACACCAGGGGGTGAGCCGAAAGAGGTTGCCCCTCCACTGGCGAGTGGTTTGCTGACAAAGCACTCAAGTGGACCCTGACAGAGTTAGACTTGAGACCTAATTCTGAGAGGTGAAGCAGGTACTGTAGCATCAATGGTACAAGGCAAGAGAAAGGGTTTTCACTGTGCTGGTTACACCACACCTCAAATCTACGCCACTTCAACGCGAAGGATTTCCTAGTGGACTGCCTCCTTGAGGCCAGTAACACTTCTTCCACATTCTGAGGTAGGAGGAGAGTAGCCAGAACTACCCTTTCAGCAGCCATGCCATCAGGTTGAGGGACCTGAGGTTGGGGTGCAAGAGAACCCTGTTCCTGGGACAGGAGGTCGGGCTGCGTCCCCAGTGGGAGTGGGGTTTCCACTGCGAGCTGGAGGAGAAGCAGAAACCAAGGCTGTCTTGGCCATCTGGGGGCTACCAGAATGACAGAGGCCTTGTCCTGAAGGATCTTGAAGAGAGTCCGGGCCACCAGAGGCGTGGGAGGAAACGCATATATGAGGCCCCCTGACCAGGAGATCAGGAAAGCATCTGCAGCCACCCTCCGAGGATGTCACTGTCTGGAGCAAAATCTGGGCAGCTGATGATTTTGTGGACTGGCAAATAGATCTATGGACAGATGTTCCTAGCGGTGAAAAATCTGCTCACCGGATCCAGTTGCCATTTGTGAGGTTGGAGAATCCTGCTTAGCTTGTCTGCTAGGTAGTTCTCTTGCCCAGGCAGGTACACTACTTTGATGGACATACCCTGGCTGATGGCAAAGGAGCAGAGGTCCAGTGTCTCCTGACATAGGACACGAGACCCCGTACCTCCCTGCTTGTTCATGTAGAACATTGCTACCTGGTTGTCTGTCTTTATCAATACAGACTGATGTGAGAGGACATGATGAAAGGCTCGGAGAGCTAGGCGGATCACCCTCAGCTCTAAGAGGTTGATTTGGTGAGCAGACTCCTGAGGAGACCATAACCCCTGAGTGCCAGATCCTTGGCAATGGGCTCCCCAGCCCAGCAAGGAGGCATCTGTCGTCCAGCACCCTTGTGTGCGAGGGAGTCTGAAAAAGCGCTCCCTCGAGCAGGTTGGATGGCTGACACCACCACTGCAACAACTTCACCAGTCGTTTGGATATTGTTATCCTGTCTGAGGCTGCCGGAGGCCTGAGTCCACTGATCTCTGAGGCACCATTGAGCTGTTCTCATGTGAAGACGGGCATTCGGGGTCACATGCACCGTGGAGGCCATGTGGCCCAGAAGGCACAAGAAGTGTATCACTGAGACCTGAGTTCTGCGCCTGAACTGTTGTGCCAGGGCCAGCAGCCTCTGTGCCCTGTCCTCCGGCAGGTAAGCCTTCGCTTGAAGGGTGTCCAACTGTGCTTCTATGAACTCTACGTTTTGAGTGGGGAGGAGTGGATTTTGTGTGGTTTATGACAAATCCCAGATGTTACAACAGGTTGATAGTGCGAGAAGCGGCCTGTTGGGCCTCCGAAGGCGACTGGCCCCTGATGAGCCAGTCGTCCAGGTAAGAAAAGACAAAAATTCCTTGACTTCTGAGGAAGGCCGCCACTACAGCCAGGCATTTTGTAAACACTCTGGGAGCAGAGGCTAGGCCAAAGGGTAGAACTCTGTATTGGAAATGTTTTCCTCCCACTACAAATCTGAGATATTGTCTGTGGTCTGGATGTATGAGGATGTGTGTATAGGCATCCTTCAGGTCTAAGGAGCATAGCCAATCTCCCTGGTGGAGGTAAGGGCAGCAACATTCCAAGGGAAAGCATCTTGAACTTTTCCCTCACCAGAAACTTGTTTAAGTTTCTGAGGTCGAGGATGGGTCTGAGGCCTCCTGTTCTCTTTGGTATGAGAAAATACCTGGAGTAGACGACTTGCCCTGCAGGAGGTGGGGTACCGGTTCCACCGCCTGATCCTCTAGAAGACCCGCCAACTCCTGCAAGAGGAGGTCCCTGTGAAGAGGGGGTCTGAGAGGCTCTCCTGGAAAGAAGGAAGGTGGTATCTGGATGAAGTGAAGCAAATAGCCCCTTTGGACTATTTGCAGGACCCAGATATCCGAGGTGATGGCTGGCCACCTGTGGGCGTACAGGGCTAGCCTGCCTCCCTGTGCAAGACCTTACCACTGGCGGAAGAGAGACTATGCCATGGAAGTCAAAGACCCTCTCCTGGCTGGGGAGGAGCCGGAGCCTGGGAGCCTTCTGCTTACGCGGGCCATGCCCCTGTCCCTTGGCCTGCTGCCCCTGATGGGGAGCTGGGGTGGCCTGGGTAAGTGGGGTAGTTGCGGTAAGCAGTACCCTTCCTTGGGAAAAAGGGCTTTTTACCCGAGCCCTTCTTAGAAGGGGCAGAAGTCTTCTTGGAGAGTCTTGTCCAGGTCAAGTACTCAGACTCGAGCTCAGCAGCCTTCTCAGTCATGGGTTTGCCAAAGAGGTTGTCACCTCAGCAAGGGACATCGACCAACTTGTCCTGAACCCATGGCTCCAGATCCAATGACATTAGCCAGGCCTGACGGCGTGCACCGATGCCAGCCGTGGCTACTCGGGCCAAAGCCTCGAAGCCATCATAGGCCGCTCGAGATATGAACTTCGAGCACTCCCGAATCCCGGTGGACAAGGCATTGAAGCGCTGCAAGCGTGCCTCAGAGAAGGCAGCTGAGAACCCGGCAATCTCCTTTGCCAGGTCCCTCAAGTACATGCCCATGTATAGCTGGTAGGTTTGGACAAGGCATGAAAGCATCGAGCCCTGGAAGCATTTTCTGCCGAAGGCGTCGAGGTTCCAGGCCTCCCGGCCAGGAGGCAACAAGGAGTGCGTTTTCTGGCTCTTGAGCCTATGCATGGCCAATTCCATAACCATGGAGTTGTGCGGCAGCTGTGCTTTTTGGAACCCAGGGCTCTTGCGGACTCGATAGATGGAATCGACCTGCTTGCTTAGAACCGGCATCGAGGCCAGTGACTCCAACATGCAGAGCATCAGCCATTCCAGCATTGGAGGAACCGGCACAGTAAGGGCTTCCCTCGGGGAAAAGTCATACTGGAGGGCATCGAGCTCTTCAGCTCGAGGCTCCTACTCGGCATCCGCCAGGAATGCCAAAGCCTTGGTCACGTCCCTGACGAAGTCCGAGAACCGAGTATCCTCCAGAGGGGACCTTCTCCGAGGCTCCGAACCCGGCGAGTCCGATGGGTGTCAGAGGACTCCTCATCTTCCATCCCCCCTGCCGATCCCTCAGAGGAGGAATTGAGGGGCCCCGACGCCGAGAGTACCGGCATCGACGACCTCGGTCCCGAGCGGGAGGTTGAGGGAGACCTTGGCCAAGGATCGACTCGAATCTGAAGAGTCTCGAGGATCGGCTCGGCCTCCAGGGTCGACTTGGACGTCGAGGGCCCGGCGGTCGGGGCGGATGGACCGGTGAGACCGACTATCAGCGCCCGCTGCTGCTCCATGAAGGCAGACATGCTGCGCTCCAGGGCCATCATCCTGAGACTGAGCTCAGAAGACTCCGCAGCCTCCAGCTCAAACCCTGACGACGGCTCCCCCGGAGGGGAGTCCACGAGGACAACAGCACTTACCCGCCTTGGCGTCTCCGGCTCCATTCGAGGAACCTTCGCAGGCCGCTCCAACTCCGAGGACCCGGGGCAGCGGTCAGGACTCTGTAACCTGGCTTTCAAGGGCCCAGGGCAATCGGAGGCGTCCAACGATGCCACCCTCACGGGCTGCTTCTTCCTCCGGTGTTCCCGGGAGGGAGACCCCCGTTCAGAAGACCCCCGACGCAGCTCGGGTTTAGACAGCTCCCGAGACGTCGAGGCTTCTGATGAGGTCCGGATCCGGGGGGGATGTGGACTCCAAGAAAATCCTTTCACGCTGCTGCAGCCTACTTCGAAGTGCGTTAGAGGACATTTTCCCACATGGGCCACAGACCTTCGGGTCATGGTCAGGCCCGAGGCATCGGAGACAGCAGTCATGTGTGTCAGTGAGGGACATTAACTTCTCATACCGATCACACTTTTTAAACCATCGGGGGAAAAAGGGCCCCTGCAAGGTCAAAGGACTGGGCTACCAGTGAAAATTAAAAAAAAGAGCAAACGCTAGTCTCTAAGGACAAATACACAAAAAATTGACCGGACTCGATACCTGTGTACCGAGCCGAAGGCGGGAAGGGGAACCAGCGAACCAGTCGAAGATCCAAAATTTCTTCCAAGTTTTGATGCACTTTTTCCGCGAGGAATTAGGGACATCCGTTGGGCTCCGCAGAAAAAGGGAGACTAAGCAAGATGGCACCCTTGAGCGAGAAGGGGACCGTGCATGCAATCCCAAAGGCTTTCTTTGAAAGCTGTGGAATTGCTCCGCACGAGGGCTCCGTCGGCGCCGACGTCACCCATATGTTAGGACCGACTTCCTGCTTGTTCATGGAGAATAAACTTGCCCTAGCATTTTCATGTAAAAATGTAGGCACTGGGAAAAGTGCCTACTTTTATGTGATGTACATATAAATATGTATAGGGGTGGGCTTGACGCTTATAAAACAAACACACCAGCATATACATAACTCTTGCCTCAGAGCAGGTATAATTGCACAACATATTTTAGGGAGGAAGCTTTATAAAAAAGGCATGCAGGCACCTATATTGCACTGATTTTATCAAGGAAATGCATGCGTGCATCTATGTGCCTTCTGCGCCTAGGCACCCTTCTGCAAAGCTACCCATCCATGTGATCCATGTGTACTGGTGCCAGGCAACTGCTCCATTTTAAGCTGTCACTACCCTGTAGTATTTTCAGACCTTCTGCATCATCTCCTCTCACTAGACGAAAGAAGGGAAAGGTGACATTTCACTTAACTGATAATGTCCTTTACTTAAGTCCTGTAGGCCAGCCCAGACACGTCGATCAGGTTCCCTACCAAAAAACAGAGACAAAGAAAAATCCAGAATTTTCCGATGACCTCATCCTGTACTATATCGGAAGCAGTTAGAGGGCTTATAACCTTGATATTCATTAAGGTGCGGGAACATTTTAAGACTAATGTTCTTTGATCTTGAGAAGCAAAATATTTCCAATTCATCGCTGAAGGAGAAGAAATTTAAATTGTGGACAACTTTAAACCTACTTGGATCAACTATCAATAAAGAAGCAACAAGCAGTCAAGAAATCTGACAATGCATTGCTCTTGGCAGAATGGCTCTGAAAGACCTAGACAAGATTCTCAAGAGCAGAGATGTCTCTCTCTATACAAAGATTTGACTCATTCAAGCCATGGTATTTTCAACAACATCATATGGATGCGAAAGCTGGACAGTGAAAAAGACAGACAGGAAGAAAATTGATGCCTTTGAATTATGGTGTTGGCAGCGAATACTGTGTATACTATGGACTGCCCATAGAACAAACCAGTCTGTACTAGAGGAAGTCAAACCTAACCTTTCTTTAGAAGCTCAAATGACAAGACTTCGACTTTCATACTTTGGACACATCATGCGAAGAAAGAGATCATTAGATAAAGACATCATGCTTGGCAAGATAGAAGATCAACGCAAAAGAGGAAGGCCAGCAATAAGATGGATCAATACAATAACAGCAGCTACGGGTACCAGTCTGTCAACAATGAACCGTCTGACTGAAGACCGAACACAATTTAGGACAACTATCCAGAGGGTCGCCATGAGTCAACATCGACTCGACAGCACTTCACCACCACCACCTTTATTTTCATACCCAAGCCAAGGATACGAACCCTTGGCCACGCAACAATTACCTTACATATTGTCCTTCTATGGCAATCTAGACAAGTGGGATATACCAAAGCTATGCCTCTACAGGGCAAGAGGCAGATATGGCAGCCTTCAAATCTTGTGCACCAAATGCCGTGTCCTTCCGAGCGTGGGCATTCAAGTGGAAATGCTCTATAAAAGGTGGAAAGTGATGACCACACTGCCATCTGACAAATGACTATTGGAATGATCGAGCTATGCTCTGCCCACAAGATGCTTGCACCCTAGAATACATATGCAAACCCCCTAGAACCAGCCAGTTCCCAACAGATACACAGAGGCAGAGGCAATAGCATCCTTGATCCAGTGCCCCTAAGTTGACATGGCAGCTGCAAACAGCACAAATAAGATAGTCTGACCCGTGGAAGGCATTAGCAACATTTAAATACCGGAGAAGCACGCTCTGGACATCCACCAAGCAAAGGTCCTTGCCCTCCCCTTGACACTGCTCCTTAGAGAAGGAGGGCAGACAGACTGCCCGATTCATGTGGAAGATGGATACCACCTTTGGCAAAAAGGAGAGAATGAGCCGAATGCATATGGCTTCCTTTGAGAATGACAAGTAAGGATTCCTGCATGAGAAGGCTTGAAGCTCGGAAATACGCCTTGCCAAACAGATTGCTACCAGAATGCTAGACAATTGTGAGGGTCAAATCTTTAAGCATAGGCTGCTTCAAGGGCTCGAATGGTTCTAGCATCAAGGCCCGTAGCAGCAGGCAGAGATTCCAAGAGGGAATAACTCACCGCAGAGGGAACCCAGATGTCATATCCTCAAAGGAAATGGGAAACATCTAGGTGTGAGACAATAGACCACCCTGTCACTGGGCTACCACTTGAACCTTCAGGAAACTAAGGACAAGACTTCGGACACCTGGAAAGAAGGCAAGCAAGGATAGCAAGTCCTCCACATCAGGTCTAGCCTGCTGCTCATGGCACAAATGCTCAAAAAGAAATCAGACGCACATAAAGGCCAGGCTGGTAGATCCTCTCCTTGCCTTGAGAAATGTGGAAACCATGGCAGGAGAACAGTTCTTACGGACTAGACGGTGCCTCTCAAGAGCCAAAGCTGTATGCAAGAAGCAAGCTGGGTAGGTCAGGATTGGCCCTTGGTGTAATAGCCCCCAGGCTGTAAGCAGTCACAGAGGAGGTTCCTGCAAAAGCCACATCAGGCCCCTGAAAACACAGTGGCAGAGGCCAATCCGGCGCCACCAGCACCACCCAGCCCGGATGTTGCTCTATGTGTCAAAGCAGACAATCCATGAACGGATATGAAGGAAACACACAAAACAGGCAGCGCTGTGGCCAGTGCTGAACAAGGGCATAGCCACCCTCTGAGCCTATTTCCTTACTGTGACTGAAGTTTAGTTTATAAGTTTGATAAACTGCTTTCTGACCCAAGAAATGTTTCAAAGCAGTTTACAATACAACTCAAGAAAAGAAAAAGAAATAAAACTTACAATCATAATACAGAAGGAAAAGATGAAAAACAAACAAACAATCTAAGCATAAGCGGGTATATTTTGGAGGGAGAAAGAGTGAAAGGGGTTGGCCATGGGGTGGAAGACAGACAGTGGAAAAAAAAAAAAAAAAAAAAAAAGACTAGAATCATGAAAGGAATGACAGCAAGAGACTGATGGAGAAAGGGTGGGAAAAGGTAGAGTCAGATAATGAGAAAGACAGAGCAACCTCTGGAGACTAAATATTGAAGTGAGAGACAGAGAGGAAGAAAACATTGAAAACAAGATAGAAAAGAGTGAGGAGGACTGCTGGGCACAGGGTCAAGAAGAGACAGAGACTGGAGAAGATAGTGAAAAGAGTGAAAGGCTGGCATAAACAGGGTAGAAAGAGGAAGACTGGAGAAGAAAGGGTAGAAAAGTGAGAACTAGACAGGGAGAGACAGCTGGATAAGGGATTAAAAAGAGACTGTAGGAGTTATGGTGAAAAATAGAGAAATGAAAGAGAGCTGGATGGAGACAGCATGAAACAGAGAAACTGATGGAGGCACAGTGGTAAACACACACAGAGACTTCTCGGGCCAGAAAAACAAAGACAGTTAAGAAAGAGATACAGAAACACTGGGGAAGAAGGGGTTGAAATGAAAGAGAAATAATGGAGGAAACTGTGGAGAAAAAAAAGAAAAAATATAGATTGACATTATTTGGGGGGGGGGGGGAGGGGAGAGAGAGAGTGGCAGCGACAGTAGTAAAGAGAGTAAGAAAGAAAGTGCAGTTATTCACCTATAGCAGGAGTTCTCGTGAACAGCAGAAACAAGTCCCCACGCATGGGCAACGCCACCAATGGAACCCCACATAGGAATGCCCCCCCAGCTTCTGAACAATCCTAATGGCACTGAGTCTGCTGTAAAGTCGTCTGACTCAGTTCCCACTCCGCAGGGCCGAGAGAGTGGTGAATAAGGAAACCCCCCTCCATCAATGTTTTGTGCTGAAAGTTAGTAGGTTCCTTTCCACCAAGGAGGGGTATCTCCAGAGTCATTCTGGCAGAATTTGTGTCCCCTTGCCAATTGACGTACATCCCTGCTGTGGCACTGTCCAAGAAACCTGGACTGCTGTATCCAGACATATGAGGGTTAACCAAATGACCCTTGCTTCAAGGTGATAGAGGGACCATGCCGACTCACGGATGTTCCAATGGCCCTGAGCAGTTTGATTCTTGCAGTGAGCTTCCCAGCCAAATAAGCTGGTATGTCGATAAGAGAAACCATGAGTGATCGTCCAGTGGCATGATCTTCCTCGGGCGATACAGCTGCAGTCACCATCGCAGGCTGGACACTACTTCTGTGGAGGGGTAGCCTGATCTCAAACTCTTGAGAGCTGCAAAACTACCAAGACAGCGAGGATCTCTGAAGCCATCTCAAATGAACTTGTGCCCAAGTCACTATGCCCATCATCATTGTCATCATAATCAACCCGAGAAGCTACAAATAATCCCAAACTCTAGGAGCCTGCTGAGATCAGAAGGCTTCCTACCAGGACAACATTTTTCACTCTCTTCTCAGACAGGAAGACTCTGTCTGCCCGAGTATCGAAATGTGCTCCCAAGTACTCCAATGATTGGGAAGGCACCAAGTGTCTTTTTCCGCAGTTGATCATCCAGCCAAGACTCTATGCACCACTTGGGTTGAAACTAGAGACGCTCTGGATTGCAACCTGGCCCTGATGAACCATTCATCCAGATATGGCTGAACACAGAGCCCCTGGCACCAAGGCACAGTGGCTCCCACCACCATTACTTCCGAAAACGTCCTCGGAATGGTGAAGGGGCAGCAAACTGTTAATGAGAGTCAAGGTACAGCAAAACAGAGAAAGCACTGTTGATCCTCTCGGGGCCCCAATGTGTCAATGCACTGGAACGGAGGAAGCACCTCTGGAGGTGGTAGAATTCCAGGATTTGCAAGGTGCAGAAGTCTTGGGGACCCTGGGAATCTGAGTAGTGTGCATGAGGAACATGGGTGTACATCGAAGACACACCCATACACCTAACCAGTCCCTTTTGGCCTATACTCCAGGAAGCAATAAGGTGTGGACTCGCCCAAGTCCTTAACCAGCTTCTTCAAGTCCACCCCATACAAGAGCTTCCCTTAAAAGGTGAGCCGAGTCAATCGTGACTTGAAGAACAAATCCACCATCCAATGGCAGAACTATATCCAATGTCGTGGCACAGTTGACAGAGCAACATCTTTAGGCGTTACGGACGAGATCATACATAGCATCCGATAAAAAGGCTATTGCTGACCCCAAAAGGGACATAAATATCCTCTGGTTCAAGTGACTCAATCCACTGGCGCAAAGCTTGAATCATCAGACCCACACACACCACCAACTGGAGGATAACAGCAGAGGCTGCAAACTGATTCCTCAAGCGAGTCCACTTTCCAATCCAGGGATCCCTTCAGGACCATTCCATCCTCCATTATAATGGTGATCTGCTTCAGCTGAGATATGAGCATCTACGCTCTGTGTGTTGAACAACTCAGTGCAGTCCCCCCTCCCCGAGTCAGGGCATAAAGCCTCCTTTAGTCCAGAGGTTCCTAGACCTGTCCTAGGGCCTCCCTAGCCAGTCAGATTTTCCAGATATCCACAATGAATATGCATGAGATACATTTGCATACAATGGAGGCAGTGCATGCAAATCTCTCTCATAAGAACATAAGATATGCCATACTAGGTGAGACCAAGGTCCATCAAGCCCAGTATTCTGTTTCCAACAGTGGCCAATCTAGGTCACAAGTACCTAGCAGTTTCCCCAAGGGACACAGGTTCCACAATGCTTGTATTGGTTCAAGCATTGATATCCTGGGTCCCTTCTTAATAATGGTTTATGGACCTTTCCTCCAGGAACTTGTCCAAACCTTTTTTAAACCCAGCTACACTAACAGCCTTTACTACATCCTCCGGTAACAAATTCCAGAGTTTGATTACACGTTGAGTGAAAAAATATTTTCTTTTATTAGTCTTAAATAGTTTACCCTGTAGCTTCATTGCATGTCCCCTAGTCTTTCTATATTCTGATAAGGTAAACAATCGATCTACGTTTACCCGTTCATTAATTTATAGACTTCTATCATATCTCCCCTCAGTCGTCTCTTTTCCAGGTTAAAGAGCCCTAACCTTTAAAGCCTTTCTTCATAGGAGTATCCTTCCATCCCCTTTACCATTTTGGTGGCTCTTCTCTGAACCTTTTCTAAAATCGCTATATCCTTTTTAAGATACGGCGACCAGAATTGCACACAATATTCAAGGTGCGGTCTCACCATTATAATATCTTTTGTTTTATTTTCCATTCCTTTCCTTATCATACCTAGCATTCTATTTGCTCTCTTGGCCGCCGCTGCACACTGGGCCGAGGGTTTTAACATGGTATCCACAATGACGCCTAAATCTTTTTTCTGGGTGGTGGTTCCTAATGTGGAACCTTGCATCGTGTAACCATAGTTTGGGTTGTTCTTCCCTAGGTGCATAACCTTGCACTTGTCCACATTAAATTTCATCTGCCATTTTGATGCCCAATCTTCCAATTTATCAAGATCCTCTTGCAATTTTCCACAATCCTCTTGGGTTTTAACAACTCATGCATATTCATTGTAGAAATCCTGAAAACCAGATTGGTGGGGAGACAGGTTTGGGAACCACTACTTTAGTCCCTTCACTGGGAAGTCAGGCAAGTCCCAATCTGAGCTTATCATGCTCTTGATAACATCTGTGGCCCTTGTTCTGCTGCTGGAGGGTCAGAAATGCAGGGCAGATGACAACTGAGCAATCCGGACCACCAGCTCATCCTCCCTGAACAGTTGAATGGTTATGGTTTATTATATTTGATATACCGTTTCTTGGAAGCATCCAAAATATATTTTAACCTGAAAGATATAAACTAAGTGAAATAAAATAAGATAAAGCAAGCATAAACAGTACAAAATGTTAAACGAACTCAATTAATGACAGGATAGACACAGCAAAAAAGGGTTCAAACAGCATGGGAGTCTGGTCGGTCCCCAGGTTCTGCCTCCAGCTCAAATGCTAATTGAATAAAGAAAGAGTTGACTAAGGATATGGGATCCTTTAAAGGAGTGCTCAAGATGAATGTGAGATGGAAGAGAGTTCCATAAAGTAGGGGTCCACGTGGATTCAAGTTTAGTTTTTAAGGGTGGTGGGATTATCAATCAGTTCCCGTGAAGCGAGCTTACGCAACATGGGAGGGGGAGGGGGTGGCAGCAAATAAGGTAACCAAAGACGATAAGTTGTCAGGCACATTTGTAATAAAGGGATTTATGGGTCAGTGTGAGAATGTTGTGTCCGATATGTTACTTAGCAGGAAGCATGTGATGTTCAATTAAAAGAGAAGAAACATGACCACCAGCCACTCCGACATCTCCAGAGGCATCCCAACCTCCTGATTCGATGTATTGAGCCACCAACGCAAGCTGCTCTGTGCCTCCCCAGCCTACAGAAGCCAAACCTTCAGGGAGTGTTCCAGGGGTG
Source organism: Ichthyophis bannanicus (assembly GCA_033557465.1). NCBI lineage: Eukaryota > Metazoa > Chordata > Amphibia > Gymnophiona > Ichthyophiidae > Ichthyophis > Ichthyophis bannanicus. The sequence continues at coordinate 56,653,856 of CM066051.1, read as the reverse complement.
ACCAGCGGGAAAGCAGATGGGCCTGCAGCACTCTCATATGCAGTTGAGCCCAAGGCACAAACTCCAGCGCCAGCACCGCCATAGAGCCCAGCATCAGCAGATAGTCCCAGGCTAGAGGGCAAGGGATCCTGCAAAGGCCGACCCTGAAACTGTGTGATGCGACCCTCTGGGAGATGGCCAAGTCCCTTGGCTGTAAAGAAGCGTGCTCCAGATACTCTAGGGTTTGGGAGGGTTGCAGCCAGCTCTTGGTGAAATTTATCACCCAGCTGAGCTCTTGCAAACAGTGGATCACTGTGTCTGTTGACCTCTGGCTTTCCCTCAAGAGAGAGACTTCCTCCAAATCAACCAGTCGTCCAAGAAGAGGTGCACAAAAATCCCTTGCTTGCAAAGATGTGCCGCCGCCACCACCACCATGATCTTTGTGAAGACTCTAGGGACTGTGGCCAGGCTGAAGGGCAATGCTTAAAACTGAAAATGCCCCCTGGCTATCACAAAGCACAGGAATAGCTGGTGCTCCTTCCACATCAAAATATGCAGATACGCCTTCATGAGATCCAAAGAGGTAAGATACTCATTGCAGCACACAACTACTATTACTGACCGTAAGGCCTCCATGCGGAAGAGAGGAACGCGCAAGGGCCCGATTGACAGCCTTCAGATCCAGCATAGGCCACCAGGACCCCTCTTTTTTCAGCACCACAAAGTAGATGGAATACCTCCTGGACCTCCATTCGGCTTGTGGCACCGGAACCACTGCCCTGAACTGCTCAAGCGCTCTAACATTTCCACTACTGCTTCTGGACTGAGCTGTGAGGGGAGAACAGAAAGCGTAGTTACTCACCTGTAACAGGTGTTCTCCAGGAGCAGCAGGAATCAGTCCTCACTTATGGGTGACGTCGGCGCCGACGGAGCCCTCGCGGAGCAATTTTCCCCAGCTTTCAAAGAAAGCCTTTGGGAATTGCAGCGCGCATGCGCGGTCCTCTTCCCGCCCAAGGGTGCCATCTTAGCCAGTCAGATGACATAGCTAAAAAAGACAGCAGAAAAATTTGCAAAAAAAGTAAAGCAGACGATTGCAACTCCAAGGGGAGGAGGGAGGGTTGTGAGGACTGATTCCTGCTGCTCCTGGAGAACACCTGTTACAGGTGAGTAACTACGCTTTCTCCAGGACCAAGCAGGAAGTCAGTCCTCACTTATGGGACTCCCAAGCTTAAGGCTACCGGAGACCCTAAGCACAAAAATGAGCTCCCTCTAGCTCAGCAGCATAGAAGGAAAGAATCTTCGCTGAATTATTACCCACCGGTAGCCCACATCCGGGATGGAGGGTAGGAGTTGCTCAGACCGCAAAGAGATTACGGAGGACTGCCTGTCCGAAAGCACTGTCCCTGCGGGACTCCCTCTCGAGACAGTAATGGACCGCAAAAGTCTGGCTCGAAGACCAAGTAGCGGCCCGGCAGATGTCTGCCAGCGGAACAGAGCGGAGGTAAGCCACTGACGTGGCCTTTGCCCGAACGCAATGAGCCGTGACTCGACCGTCCAAGGAGAGTCCGGCTGCCCCATAAGCCCAAGAGATACAGTCCGCAACCCAGATGGACAGAGTACGCTTGGAGACCGGGAGCCCCAATTTATTGGGGTCAAAAGACACAAAAAGCTGAGCAGCTTTACGGTGCTCCCGCGTACGGTCAAGGTAGAAGTTCAAAGCCCTTCTACAGTCCAGGGTATGGAGGACCGTTTCAGCTCGGCTGGAGTGTGGTCTGGGAAAGAAGGTTGGAAGTACCACCTCCTGATTGATATGAAAAGGGGAGACCACTTTTGGAAGAAATTTTGGGTGAGTCCGTAGGACTACCCTATTTTTGTAGAACCGAGTGTAAGGGGGATCAGACACGAGGGCCTGCAATTCACTTACGCGTCTAGCGGAAGTGAGGGCTATCAAGAACAGTGTTTTCCAAGAAAGAAAACGGAGAGAACAGGTAGCCATAGGTTCAAAAGGCGGACAGGTGATCCGCTGTAAAACCACATTCAGGTCCCAGTCAGGCGCTGGCGGGCGCAGAGGTGGTTTAAGTAGAAGGAGACCTCGGAGAAACCTCGCTACGAGAGGGTCGTTGGAGAGAGGTCTGCCGTCCACCGGCACATGATGTGCTGAAAGAGCACTGAGGTGAACTTTGACGGAGTTGGACTTAAGTCCCAGATTAGAGAGGTAAAGCAAGTACTGCAAGACCACCGACACCGGGCAGGAGAAGGGATCCTGAAACTGTCGGGTACACCAAACGGAAAAACGACGCCATTTAAGGGCGTAGCATTTGCGGGTAGAAGGTCGTCGCGAAGCTAGGACGACCTCCTCCACCTCTGCCGGCAGGAGAAGGGGAGCGAGGACTACCCTCTCAGCAGCCAGGCCATTAGGTTGAGAGACCTGAGGTTGGGGTGTAGCAGAGACCCCTGATCCTGAGTGAGGAGATCCGGTTGTAACCCCAGAGGGAATGGATCCTCCACCGCTAATTGCAGCAGGAGCGGAAACCACGGCTGTCTGGGCCAGCGAGGGGCCACCAGGATCATGAAGGCTTTGTCTCGGAGAACCTTGAAAAGAGTCCGAGAGACTAGCGGGATGGGAGGGAAAGCGTACAGAAGGCTCCCCGACCATGAGAGTAGAAAAGCGTCCGCCGCAACCCGAAGGGGGTGTGGCTGACGAGAGCAGAAGCGAGGAAGTTGCCGGTTGTGAGGACTGGCAAAGAGATCCACCGTGGGGAGGCCCCACTTTAGAAAGAGCTTCTGAACTACCAAGGGATCCAGACGCCACTCGTGCGGCTGGAGGATCCTGCTGAGTTTGTCCGCCAGGTAATTCTCTTGGCCTGGGAGATAAACTGCCTTGAGGAGAATGCCGTGACTGACGGCCCAAGAGCAGAGCTTCTGTGCCTCCCGGCAGAGGAGGAAGGAGCCCGTGCCCCCCTGCTTGTTCACGTAGAACATGGCAACTTGATTGTCCGTCTGGACAAGGACGGACTGGTGAGAAGTCAGGTGGGAGAAGGCCTTGAGAGCCAGGCGGATCGCCCTGAGCTCCAGGAAGTTGATCTGCTGTGCAGACTCCCACGTGGTCCAGAGGCCCTGAGTACGTGCCCCTTGGCAATGCGCTCCCCAGCCCAGGAGGGATGCATCTGTTGTCAGCACCCGGGACGGCTGAGGTGACTGGAAAGGCATTCCGAATATCAGGTTCGGCTGCTGAAGCCACCACCGGAGAGACGAGATCAGCGGCTCGGAGACGCGCACTAGGTCTGCTAGGCCGCCTGTGGCTTGTCGCCACTGCTGGCGGAGACACCATTGAGCAGGCCGCATATTCAGGCGGGCATTGGGGGTCACATGGACGGTGGAAGCCATATGGCCGAGTAGTCTCAGGAAGCGCCTGGTGGAGACCAGGGGCTGGCTGCGAAAACGGTCGGCTAGGTCCATGAGCCGTTGAGCCCTGTCGAGCGGTAGGTACGCTCGTGCCTGAGGAGTGTGCAGCCTTGCGCCGATGAACTCGAGATCCTGTGAGGGGAGCAAAGTGGACTTTGCGAAGTTTATAACAAAGCCCAAGTACTGCAGAAGAGTCACCGTGCGGCGCGTGGCGTTGGTGACCTCCAGAGCGGACGCTGCTCTGATGAGCCAGTCGTCGAGGTACGGAAAGACAGAGGCCGTGAAGCCTGAGATGGGCCGCCACCACCGCGAGACATTTTGTGAAGACTCGCGGTGCGGAGGACAGGCCAAAGGGCAGTACTCTGTACTGGTAATGATTCCCTGCCACCACAAACCTTAGGTATTGGCGGTGGCTTGGGTGGATGAGGATGTGCGTGTAGGCATCCTTTAGATCCAAGGAGCATAGCCAATCTCCCTGCTGGAGGTAGGGCAGAAGGATTCCAAGGGTAAGCATCTTGAACTTCTCCCGCACGAGGAACTTGTTGAGGTTGCGCAAGTCCAGGATGGGTCTGAGGCCTCCTGTTCTCTTTGGTATTAGAAAATACCTGGAATAAAAGCCTTGACCTTTCAGGTGGTGGGGCACCGGTTCCACCGCCTGTTCCTGTAGAAGACCTGCTAACTCCTGAAGGAGTAATTCCCTGTGCAGAGGGGGTCGTGGAGGTTCTCCCGGAAAATAGGAGGGAGGGACCTGGTGGAAGTGGAGAAGATAGCCTTCTCGCACGACTTGAAGCACCCAGGCATCTGAGGTGATGCTGGACCACCTGTGGGCGAAGTGAACCAGCCGGCCGCCGGTGCTGGGAGGAACCAGCGGGGGGGGAGAGGCTATGCTTAAGGAGTCAAAAACCCCCACCCTGCTGAGCAGGGGCTGGTGGTGCAGGCTTGGGGGCTTGCTGCCTACGGGACCCGTTACCCCGTCCCTTGGCCTGCTGGCCCTGTTAATGGGGGTATTGTTTGTAGGCAGCCGCCTTCCTCGGGTAAAAGGACTTTTTTCCCGAGCCCTTCTTTTTCTGGGAAGGGGCGGAGGTCTTCCTAGAAAGCCTGGTCCTGGTGAGAGTCTCCGTCTCAATTTGTGCAGCCTTTTCAGCCATGGGCTTGCCAAAGAGGTTTTCGCCTCGGCAGGGGACATCGACCAACTTGTCCTGCACCCAGGGCTCAAGGTCAGACGACTGAAGCCAAGCCTGTCGGCGGGCACCGATGCCGGCTGCGGCCACTCGAGCCGATGCTTCAAAGCCATCATAGGCTGCTCGGGACATGAATTTTGAGCATTCCCGAATGCCAGTGGACAAGGCCAGGAACCTCCGCAAGGGTTCCTCGGACAAACCAGCGGAGAATCCGGCTAGCTCTTTAGCCAGGTCTCGGAGATACATACCCATGTATAGCTGGTAGGTCTGGACACGACACGCAAGCATAGAGCCCTGGAAACACTTCTTACCAAGGCCATCCAGGTTACGGGCCTCCCTGCCAGGAGGCACCGAGGAGTGCATCTTCTGGCTCTTAAGACGATGCATGGCCGATTCCACTACCATGGAATGGTGTGGTAGCTGTGCTTTTTGGAAGCCAGGGCTCTTGCGGACTCGATAGATAGAATCGACCCGCTTGCTCAGAACCGGCGAGGAGACCGGACTCTCCCACATGCGGAAGAGTAGTCGTTCCAGCATAGGAGGAACCGGTACAGTAAAGTGTTCCCTTGCGGGAGAGTCATACTGGAGGGCATCGAGCTCTTCGGCTCGAGGCTCCTCCTCGGGGTCCGCAGGGAAGGCCAAAGCCTTGGCCATATCCCTGACGAAGTCCGAGAACCGGGCATCCTCCGGGGGGGGACTGCTTCCGAGGTTCGGACTCCGGTGAGTCCGAGGGGACACACCGAGTCCGGAAAGAATCAGGCGACTCCTCCTCTTCAGACTCCCAGACCGACTCCGACGAGGACTCGGTGGGGGTCGGCCCGGGCAGGGCGCGGCGCCTGCCGCCCCGACGCCGAGGGAGTCGGCGTCGGCGACCTCAGTCCCGAACGGGAGGCCGAGGGTGACCTCGACCGAGGATCGACTCGAGTTCGCATCGACTCGAGGATCGGCTCGGTCTCCGGGGTCGACTTGGACGTCGACGTCCCGGCGGTCGGGGCAGCGACGCCAGCGAAGCCAGTGAGCAGTGCCCGCTGCTGGTCCATGAAGGCAGACAGTCTGCTCTCCAAGGCCGTCAACCTGAGTCCGAGCTCAGGTGACCCAGCAGCCCCCGACTCGGGCCCCGACAGCGTCGGGCCCGACGTCGGCTGTCGCGGAGGCGAGTCCAGGAGGACCACAGGACTTACCCGAGCAGGCAGCTCCGACTCCAGGCGAGGTCGCTTCGTGAGGTGCTCCTTCTCCAAGGACCCGGGGCGGCTATCGGGGCTATGCGACCTGGCCCTCGCGGAGCCAGGAGCGTCCACCGACGCCCCCCTCGCGGGTTTCACCTGACGTCGATGGTCCCCGGAGGGAGAACCCCTGTCGGAGGAACTCCGGCGACGGTCCGAGCTGGAGCCTTTGGACGCGGAGGCCTCCGACGAGGTCCGGGTACGGCTGGGGTCAGCGAAGATCCTATCCCGCTGATGCCGCCGACTTCTCAACGCTTTGGAGGACATTTTGCCGCAGGGCCCACAGATCATTTCTTCATGATCCGGGCCCAGGCAGCGGAGGCAAAAGTCATGTGTGTCAGTTAGTGACATATTTCGGTCACACTGACCACACCGCTTGAAACCACTGGCAGCCATCGGGGGAAAAAGGTCCCCGGCGAGGTCAAAGGACCGGGCTGCCAGGGAAAAACCGAAAACGAAAACTGACTAAGTCAGAAAAACCGAAAAGAAGAAGAGGACTCGTGACCGGCGTCGCGAGTCCGGGCGGGAAAAAGACCGGCGTCGAACCGAAGGAAAAAGAATAAAATTATGAAGAAATATCAACTTTTTCGCGGGGACACGACGGGGACGTCTGTAGGTCTCCGCGGAAAAAAGAAGACTGGCTAAGATGGCACCCTTGGGCGGGAAGAGGACCGCGCATGCGCGCTGCAATTCCCAAAGGCTTTCTTTGAAAGCTGGGGAAAATTGCTCCGCGAGGGCTCCGTCGGCGCCGACGTCACCCATAAGTGAGGACTGACTTCCTGCTTGGTCCTGGAGAAACAGATCTGCCAAGGCCTGTGCCAATTTTGAGGGCACAGCCCTTGCAAATGACTTCCAAGATCCAGGCATCTGACATGATCTGGACCCAAGTGGGAAAGAAGCTCCGCAGGCATCCACCCACCAACTGCACCCCCACTGGGGCCCCCAAACACTCACTACGAGGACTTGGGCCCACCTGAGGCTGTGCAGAAAAATCCACATCCTCTGGCCCCACCTCGAAAGGAAGAGTCATACTGAAGGAAGCGGGTTTTCTGTGGGTTTATCCCCCTGGAGGGGCAAAATCCACGGTATTCCCTGCTGTGACCCCAAAGAGGGCGGCCTCTACCCGCCTTTGGCTTGTCCTCCGGGAGATGAGGAACTCTGGACTCCCAAGGACTTCACCAAATCTTACCCAAAGAGCAAATGGCCCATAAAAGGAGAGCTTGCTAAGCTTCATCTACGAAGCCACATCCACTGACCAGTTGCGCAGCCACAAAAGGCACCGTGCAGCCACCGTCACGGATTTGGCAGAGACTCACAAAGATCACAAAGGAGATCTGCCAAGTAGGTGGTTCCAGACTCAAGATGGACGTCCAGCCCCCAGCCCCACCTCCTCCCAAGGATCTTGCGACCAGCAGACAGAGGCCCCACAAACTGCTCCCTGTAGGCCCAGTGCTGACACCTCAAATGTCTGCTTAAGTAGCACCTCTATGCACCGCTCCTGCGAGTCCTTGAGCGCTGCACCCCCCCTCCACCATAATGGTGATCTTGCACATGACCGCCATCATCAGCTCATCCACCTTGGGGAGCCACAGTTTCTCTTTCTCCTCGGGGGGGTGGGGGGGAGGGAAAGAGTAGAACCTAGCCATACTACACCTCACTCACAGCCCCCTGCCCCAATCAGGGGAAGATCAATCCTCCTTAAATCACTGCTCAAAGAGCCCTGTGCAAGAGAAATGATTGAGGGGGTTTGTGGATCTCCTCCATCAAGGGATTCTCATTGGACTCTGGAGCCACCAGCCCCACTTCAGCAATCCCGAGGACTGCCAGAGAGTCCACAATGAGCGCCGGGAGCTCATACCTCCAAGGGGTCCAGTGCCTCCAGACAGGTCACTGAATAAAAGTCTAGTTCCTCCTCTGCATAGTCCTGCCATGGGAGCTTTCCACTCTCCAGCCCTCTTCCTCATCCCCCTAGGGCCCAAAGATGGGTTTTCATACCGCCCTGCTTCATTAGGAAAGCCTGATGAAGCAGCAGCACATATCTGGGGGAAAAAGGGGGGGGGGTGTCGAGCCCACTTGAATTCCACCCCACCCAGTTTGGCTGGGGCTCATGGTGGATGAAAAATATAACATGGCTTGCAGAGTTGGAGGCCCCAGGCTAGGTATGCTTGATCTAAGTGCATTATCCAAGATGGCGGTGGTTTCTGCCAAAACCACAGGAACGTAATCCTCTGAGGCCACCACGCTGTCTAGCAGGCCTGCCACATCCTGCTCAGCGATAGTCTGGGCCTCCCCAAGGTCTTTTTTCAGAGACAATGTTAGATTTTTGGCAGCCGCGACAGTGCACACCACCTGCGATCCATGCAGCTGCCGGTGCGCGCTGCAACTCCCACAGCACAAACAAGGAAAAAAAAATCAACTCACTGTCTCATCGGTGCCTCGGCACACTTATCAGACTACCCCCTCGACGGGAACTCAATGGACCCACTTTCCGACAAGAGCGTGATTCAGCTGGCTCAGTCTATCTGCCCCTCCCCAATCGGCTTTGTTAATGGGAAGCAATTTTTTGGCTTGCTTTTTTTGTCTGACACCTCTGGTCCCTTCCCAAAGGTTGGGGAAGGGGAAAAGAGAACATCTTGGAAGGGGCTCCTGGGTGGGGGAGGGACCCAGATCCTCCAGGTTCTGCACCCCTGGCTCAAGAAAGGCCTATAAAGGCTTCGCAATCCACAGGCTATACTCACACCTGCTGGAGACTGAGAAAATATTGGCTCAGTTCAGAACAGAATGTTTTCTGTCTCCAACTGCTGGTTCGTGAACATAACCCACTTCTCTGGACTGGAGGAATGCCCTGGAAATGACATTGCAGTAGTCCACTCTTGCAATTATGGTACTCAGTAGAATGGAGATCTGGGCAGCAAGGTCAAGGAAGGGACAGAGAGCACGGAAGCAGCAGTGCTATAAAGCAGGAATAATGCCAGATTCATCTTGATCGTCTGAATGAGAAAACATCTTGTCCTCCAGGTTGAAATCACCACCTGAGGCATTGGAACTAGACTCTGGGTCTTGGCCAGTCGATCCAAATCTCCAGACTCCAGCCACTGCCAAGGGCACTAGAAGGTGGTGCCCGAACCGGGCTCTAACTTATCTGCCATCCTTCATCCGAATGGGTGTGGGGGGAAGAGGGAGGACCCAGAAGTTCTAGGTTCCACGCTGCCATACCATAAAGACTAAGCTTGCTGCAGAAACGAGAATAATTCTGGGGAGGACAGTCCAGAAACCGGAGTGCCTCACTAATCAGATGGCTCCCAACACTGGGGGAAGCAGCAACCATTGGACTCTTCCATAAAGGGGAGCAGCCAGAGGAGGAAGCGTTGAGATGGGAAGTCAGACAATAATCCTTCTTCATGCCATCTTCTGCTGGCACCTGCAGCGATAAAGGTAAGGCCAGGGCACCCACATTTCCCAGTTATGAAGGGGGAGGCGGGCCCTGTAAGGGAGCATCCGAAGCCTCTATGCAAGTTACTAGAATCCAGTGAAAAGGCTCTCCACTTTCGGCAAACCAGACAGCACTTCTTCAAAGGCAGATCTCCATCACCACAGACGGTTAGGCAATGTAAGCTCAAGGTGTGCCAAGTTGACATGTTACGCTTAATGCTAAGTCTGCAGAGCGCAGTTAGCATGCACCATCGGCAGGCACCGGAGAAGGTGTGCAAAGGGTGCAGCAAAGCAGGGGAAGCACAACCAACATGCACAGACAGCTGGACAAGGCGAGAAACACAGGCACTGAACCAACAGATGCTCTGAGCAGTCCCAACCCAACTTACCTCCTCCCCCAGCAGCAGATGAGGTCGGGAGCCCCCACAAACAAGTTGAACAGACAAATTTGTTGCCTTTGGTACTTGCCCCCAGGGGCTCAAGGCAAATAAAAAACCATTCCGGGCTCAGTGCTGCTCCCTTATCACCAGATCTGCAGTCACATACCTCTGAAGAGCCTTCTTCAATCTTCAGGGGAGAGCAAGAGAAAGGAGGTTTTGCGAAGCTAAAGAATCCTTTCCAATCTTCTGGCTGCTCAACAGGCCCTTAACAAATGTGGAGCTGAACTAATTTCCCTTTCTTATGGCATCCAAAAAGAGAACTGATTTTAAGGGCGTCTCTAGTGGAGCCTCCCACATCGCACTACAGTGAGAAATCCACCAGCAAGGATGGTTGATCACGAGCAAAATCAATCTTTCTTCTCAAACCTTCCTTCAATGTCTCAGATTTTCACAGAGCTGGAAAAATTGTATCCATGGTGGAGGCAAATAATTACTGGTTTAGTAATACGCATGGCATGATGATGTAAGAAGTCTGGACTGGTCTAGCAGGACGATATCGAATGACAGCTTGCACAACTCTTTGTCAGAATTTTTATCATTGTCAGTTTCTATGGATCTAAAGTAACAACGATTTATGCTATGGTTTCGGTACCTTGGTACATGTCTGGTAGAAAGTTCTTATGATCCATCTCTTTTTAGATGATCTTAGGCCTATTTTATTTTGGCACAATTCCACTGACAGCTCTTTCAAATTAAAAAAAAAACAAAAAACGACAAGCACCCATTTTTGTCAGGTAGGATTTTAAAGTAGATGGTTCCTCATATTATTTTCTAAAGCCTTTTAGCTGGTTTTGGTGGCAGTGTGACTTTTAAATTATGTTTTCTAATTTGTTTGGCCACCTTATTTACTCATGCGATTTTTAATGACTCGTTTTTTTGGTTCTTCTTTCCTCCTCTGATACAGTTCCTTAGGGAACTGTTAACTTTTGATCCATTGATAGTTGTCATACTTTTGTGACCCCTGATGCAGACATCACATTGAAACAAACCTATGTCAGGCTTTGTGTGTTTTCATTTGTTTTAAATATATTGGTTCAGTAAAATTTAATGACTGCTAATATTTTTTTTTTAACGTGAACTTACTGTCCTCTAAATAATAAAACACTAAGCTTTATTGTTTTAACTTTTTCACCACAAACTTCCCCTGTTAATTAATTATGGCTTTTATTTTCATTCATGATCAAATGAAAATACGCTCCTAATTTCAAGGCATCTAAATTTAAGTCCGCCACTATCTTTGAAACCGAGCACCATGTGAAACACCCACATAAGAAGTGGTACAAGCCCCATGGATCTCACAGTTGTTTGGAGCAAAGGGTTTCCCCAAAAGAACAGTCCTTGCTCACCACTGCATACTCCTCTTTTGAATCTGTATTCTGGCTTGACGTCTTTGGGGAAACAGAACCAGGCTCCGGCATCTTCGTTTCTGATGCAGGAAATCTGAAAGGAAATATTGAGAATAATATATATTTATACAAAAAGATAACACAAAATTTAAGTACGCCACAAAAGATTATACATACACCCCAGAGCCCAAGATTTACTTAAATTTATAAAACAGCCTTCCTGACACAAAAAGGGTCACCCCTTTAAAGTGCTGTGGAGTACAAAAAAAAAAAGTATTCAATTTAAAAAATAAAAAAAAATGCACAAAGGTTTGTTTCGGTTAACATGAAGTCCAGACAGTAGTATGTTATAAACCAGAGCAGCACAGCAACCCCTCCACCATACTTCAAAGCAGTGGAAAAGCAAGCTTCTTCATCGCTGCAGCGGACTTGAAGCACCCCTGCATGCACACTGATGGCCTGCCAGTTCCTGCTCTCTCCATGCCACCCTCCCTAGGTGAGGGAAAAGAAAAGGGAGATGGATGCATACGGCAAGAGGGTTCACCTACGGTACAATTCAGTCAATAGCTTCTGTGAAAGAACTAACATAAAAGAAAATGAAAGAGATAGGTCAACAATTTAAATGCTAATGGAACAGAGCTGAATGAATGTCTGCTTTCCCAGAATCCTTTCTGAAAACTCCATCTTGAAAATGAATGTATAAAGACGTCTCTGTCTGCGTGCTGTGAACTTTCAGACAGCTGTCAAGATGAAATGCAGAGAGAATGATTTACCCACTAGTATACATAAACGAGACACAAAAATTGGGAGAGGGTAGTTTGCAGATGGTGGGGCTACAGTGGAAAGGTGAGGAGGTTGTTTTTTGGAATGCAGCAGTTGCAAGGGAGTGGGGTTTTTATTTTGCAATAGGGAAGTTGTCAGGTGTTTTGTGTGGGTGGGGCAATTTGCAACATGGCAAGGCAGTTATGTAGAGGTACTGTTTTTGGCCTGGGGGAATTTGGCAGGTTGGTAGAGCAGTTGCGACAGAAGTGTGCGAGTGATGTGGCAGTTTGGGGGGAGTTGGAAGGGTACAGAACAGGGTGAGGATTTTGAAAAGAGGAATTCCATAACTACGTTTCACTGCATGTAAGTTTTGATGCTACAGAACCTAGAACTCCATCTCCAACAAAAATTAATTGCACTTTTTTTGGAGCGGGGCTATTTCTCTAGAACCCTGTAGGGATTATTAGCAGCAAAGATAAGTTAGGCTCTCAGTTATGTCCAGGGGAAATTAGCTACTAATACCCAGCCACACGTTCTATGAGTTATGCAGGTAATGAGCCATGAAAGAAATCTCAAATAAATATATATATATATATATATAAAAATACATAATGTTTATTATGGACAACGAGGTAGAAAAATATACAGATATGTAGCTAAAGGTATATAATTAGAAAACACGAGGTAGCAGATTGTCTAACTGTAATTCTGTGTCGCAACAAAGTGATAAATCACTGATTAGTAACCAGAAGTCACTGATTCGCTCTGCACTAGGAAGAGTTATGGAATAAGTTTCTAGCTAACCATCACCAATCTGGAGGAGAAATAAGACGGTACCTTAGCTCCTGCTAGCACTCTGGTGGCTGAGGTCTGCTAAGTCTCCGGAGCGGCACAGGTCCAAAGAGGCAACTAAGCTAGATAACGCAGGCTACCGCCCTTTCGGAGGCGAGCCGCGGGAGAACACAGAACCGAAGGTATCTGTGAAAGTCTTATCTCGGTCCTTAGGAGAACGGCCTTGCACACACATAGTGTGGCTGTCTTGCAGACAGGTCAGGTAGCAGACACAAGGTACACAGGGCACAAATGGCAAAAAGGCGCCGAGGTTCTTCTGTGCAGACTGTATTATTCTTTGTGATGAGTCTCAGTTATAGGTCTGGTGATTGGTTGGCACAAGACAGTCCGAAGTGTTCTTGGCGAATCAGAAGGTAATGAGCAGGTGTTTACCTGCAGGCCTAGGAGCCATAATGAGGGTAGATAACAGTATGCAGTTCCAGACATCCCAAGGCCAGTAGCATCGTTAGTGGATGATGAAGATCAGAGAAGCAGATGTTCTTGCATGCAGACAACTAAATGGCCTGGGAAACTAATTGGGACAGAAATAATAGTCTTCTGTATGCTCGGGTATGATCACTTGGCAAGCATTTATGTGATGGTCAGGTTTGAGACTGAAAGCACAGCAAAAGTCCCCTGTAGCAGGAAACCATCTTGTTTGGTCAGCTTTGTTTCAGGCTTTGGCATCTGAGTAGGCCGGAGATCTGCAGGCGCAGAATTATAGGGGCACCAGCCCTACAACCCCCAGAATGATTTGGCCCATTTTTTAAACTCTATGGGGTGTGTTTACTATTCTGTGGTAGCGGCTTCCGTGCGATATCGGAGTAGCGGCCCCATTGAAATCAATAGGGGCCACGGCTCAGATATCGCACGAAAGCCACTGCCGCCATTTAGTAAACATACCCCTATGTCTCTTAACCAGTTTTTCCCTACATGCCAAGTTTCATCCCCTTCTGCTAATTGTTTTAGAGAGTTATTCTGGCCCCAGACAAACCCCTTTTGCACATTTCTTTCCAACTTCTGTTGGATTGAAAAAAAAAAAACAACAATAAAAAAAAATGGCACAAAGTATTTCTTTCTATGTAAGATGCAGTTCCTGCAGCTGCACTTATAAACGTGGATTCATTTTAACATTGCAGCTAGAAAACTGCCCTCAATCCCTCCCTCCCTCTCCTCTGCAGGTTTCATACAGAGGGGCTGGAAATAATTACAAGAGGCATGCTGTTCATGCCCCCCCCACCTTCCCATTCCTCCCAACACTGCTACAACCCCAACTGGGATTTCAGCAAATTAGTTTTCTTGGTTGTAGGTTCTGGCATGAAACTGAGCAATTGAACAGTTTAACTTTCTGAATGCTGACACTAGTAGGTTGACACTGGATGCTATACATATTACCACCTGGTGGAGAAGCACATCAGTAACTGGAAACAATAGGAAAAAAAGGGACTCAGAAAAAACATTCGCAACAATGGGTGAAGATCAGATAAGAAAACAGGAAGAGGGAAGACTGACTGGGGCCAACTTACCCAACGCCCTCAGGACCCGAGTGGGTCGTCCTGCTCCTCTTTCAGCCCACCAGCTCTAGTGACCCAAAAAAAACAGCATGGACACAGGGCGACTGTCTGCTCCAGGAGACATGGACATACCTGCGCTCTGAGCCATTAGGCCTTTCAGGACTCAATCCAAGGCCTCTGCACCAAAGTGCAGGCGAGGAGAGTCAGGCCTATCTTCACTGCTATACCAGTCCACACACCTTGTCACCTGCTGGAGGCAGACAATACTGACTTCTCTCAGTGCTGTACCAGAGGATATACCAGGTGATGACAACACTGAAAGTTTCTCAAGTCCATCTCCATCTACTGGTAAGGAGACAGACTTGCTAACGGCTGTTTTCCTGTCTCCCTCAGAATCATCTTTTTCCCCCTCAATCTCTTCACAACTCAGCTGCATGACTAATCTTCCCCTAGTCTCGCTATTTATTTATTTACAAGCAGGGGAAAAAAAAAAAAAGAACAGAGAATTATATACTCCCAACCACCCCACCTCTATCATCAATCCCCACCAAACAAAGTTGTCTTTAATAATTTGCAGAAAGCCAGCAGGTTACCAACAGCTCACAGCTCCAAGGATAAAACATTCCATAACTTGGGTGTTGCCATCTGGAAAACCCTGGTCCTTCCGTGCACCACCCGAACTGCCTCCAAACCAGGGACCTCTTCTCTAGTCACTTTATTGGTTTCTTATCCGTTTCCTCATTCAATTCAAACTTCTCCTATTGACTTATAAGTGCATTCATTCTGCAGCAGCTCACTACTTTTCCTCTCTTATCACTCCATACATCCCTCCTCGGGAACTCCGCCCCTCTGATAGATCCCTTATATCTCTGCCATTGCCAACTCCAGACTTTATTCACTTTACCTTGCTGCTACATATACACAGAACAAACTACCAGGTTAGTACAGCAGGCTCCTTCTCTGGCCTTATTCAAATCCAGGCTAAACCCCACCACGTCAAGACTGTATTTGGATCCTAATCCCCTTATTGTCCTGCTTATCACCCATCCGTATCTTGCCATTCCTTTTGATTTACCTTAGTCCCTAGTTGTTGTGTGGTCTGTCTTGATTAGATTGTAAGCTCTGATGAGAAGGGACTGTCTTAGAACATAAGATATGCCATACTAGGTCAAACCAAGGTCCATCAAGCCCAGTATCCTGTTTCCAACAGTGGCCAATCTAGGTCATAAGTACCTCGCAGTTTCCCCAAAAGACACACAGGTTCCACAATGCTTGTATTGGGGCTAGGGTTGCCAACTGACTCCAGATGCACCTGATAAGCTTGATCCAGTCCTGGGTTTACCCCACTGCATGCAGGGACATGTAGAGTTGCTTTTCTTATGGAGTACAATGGAGAAATCATAACTACACGTCCTTGCATGCAATGAGGTAAACCCAGGACTGGATCATGCCTGTCAGGCACAGCTGGAGCCAGTTAGCAACCATAATTGGGGCAAGCAGTGGATTTGAATATGTGCAGCGCTGTGTAACAGTAGGGATAGGATGCTAGCCTTGACAGATATTTGGTCTGACCCATTATGGCATTTTTTAATTCTTTCCAATCCAACTTAAGTGAAAAGAATTATTTAAAGGAGGTCAAGAAGGCCCATCTGTCTGCCTGGGGGTAAACTCTCAGAAAATTTAAAGGAATGGGATGAAACTTTGCATATGGGAAAAAACTGGTATAAAGACAGAATTAAAAAATGGGCCCCCACAGAAAATTAGCCCAATTAATTTCTATGGGAGAAGGTATTCCACTTCTGTAGCATAGCAGGGAATTGCTCTTTTGAAACACCCTTTCCCCTGTTCGCTAATCTCCCAACCCTCAAAAGCTGCCTCTCCACTGCAGTCCCCCTCAAAATATACTCCTTTGCAACTGCTCTATAAACCCTACAAATGTTGCCACTGTGAAAAAATGGAAATTACACATACCTGGTAATTGTAGTTCCTGGAGGGTCCAGTTTAGTCCTCTACATCCGGGTAGTGCACCTCCTCCCGCAGCCAGGAGACTGGACCAATCAAAACTCTGCTACGTATGATGTATGCAGTCGGAACTCCCATCAGCCCCCAGTAAACTAGTAACAAAGCAGACTCAAAGCAGAAGCAACACCTGAGACTTATGAAACAAAAATATATACAGGTAAAATCAACTATACCCCCTTAGCACGAACTAAATACACCGGCTCCCTCCCCAAACGAGGAAGCCAGAACGTACACAGCGATTCTACCTGCACCCCGGAGAAAAAGACAGTTGAGTTCGGGCAAAAGAGGAAAAAAGGGAAGAAGGGCGCGCGCTAGACGAGCGCACCGACCGCCCGACGAAAAATGCGCGCCGCAAACTGATTCTGAAAGATGATTCCGCAATATGGGAGGGAAGGAGGACTAAACTGGACCCTCCAGGAACTACAATTACCAGGTATGTGTAATTTCCATTTCCTGAGCGGTCCTCCAGTTTAGTCCTCTACATCCGGGATGTAACAGAGCAGTCAACACCGGGCGGGACCTTGCCACCCGGCGCGCAGCACCGAAGAACCAAAACGAGAATCCCAATTGGCAAGCACATCCAAGCGGTAATGCTTACTGAAGGCATGCAACGTGGACCACGTAGCCGCTTTACAAATCTCCGCAGGAGGAACCAGACTATGTTCCGCCCAAGAGGTTGCCTGAGCCCTGGTCGAGTGGGCTCGAATACCGGCCGGGACCGGCTGATGCTGCAAAAGATACGCCGAAGCAATCGCCTCTTTAATCCACCGAGAAATGGAGGCCTTAGCAGCCACCTCACCGCGCCGAGCCCCTCCAAAGAGCACGAAGAGGCGGTCAGTTTTACGAAAAGGCTCAGACACTTTCAAGTAACGACGAAGCACCCGCCTGACATCCAAACAATGAATTTCACTGCTAGCAGCGCTCTCCGGAGCAGCCCGCAGAACTGGCAGAAATACTGACTGATTCAAGTGAAAAGGCGACACCACTTTGGGCAAAAAGGAGGGAACCGGACGAAGCACTACACGATCCTTAGAGATGGATAAGAAAGGCTCCCTGCACGAGAGAGCTTGCAATTCGGAAATACGCCTCGCCGAGCAGATGGCCACTAGAAAAACGGTCTTCAAAGTCAGATCCTTAAGAGACGCCCTCCGGAGAGGCTCAAAGGGTTCGCGAACCAGTGCTCGCAACACTAAATTCAAGTCCCAGGAAGGAATAGATATCCTACACGAAGGTCGCAAGCGAAAGACGGCCTTGAGAAAACGCAGGACGTCGGTGTGAGACCCTAGGCTAACACCTAGCACCTTGCCTCTGTAACAAGCGATAGCTGCCAGCTGCACTTTGAGCGAACTGGCCGCCAGTCCTTTATCGAACCCATCCTGTAAAAAATTTGAGTACCACAGGCACGGAAGCTGTAGCAGCCCGGACTCCCAGCCGGGAACACCAGTCTTCAAAAATCCGCCAGACCCGAACATACGCGAGCGAGGTGGAAGTCTCTCTCGCCTGAAGGAGAGTGGAAACTACTGTCGGGGAATAACCCCGCTTTCTCAGCCGAGCCCTTTCAATGGCCAGACCGTAAGCGAGAACCAATCCACTTGGGGCATTCGAAGAGGACCCTGAAGCAGAAGATCCGGTACCGGCGGCAGATGCCAGGGAACCCCGTCGCGTAACCTCACTAAGTCCGCGAACCACGGTCTGCGTGGCCAATCCGGAGCAATCAGCAACACTCGCCCCCTGTGAGCCTCGATGCGCTGGACGACGCGGCCGATTAACGCCCACGGAGGAAAGACATAAAGGAGACCCCCCTCCGGCCATGGTTGCAGAAGGGCATCGATCCCTTCCGACATGCGTTCCCTGCGTCTGCTGAAGAAACGGCCTGTTTTCGCCGACTGAAACGTCGCCATTAGGTCCATGACGGGCGTCCCCCAGCGACAAACTATTTGGGAGTAAATCTGCAGGTTTAGCTCCCATTCCCCGGGATCTACCCGCACGTTGTCCCGTCCGGCGATATGGGCCGCCGAGATGGCCGGTAGCCGGGACTGAACCCAATTGAACAGAGCCGCCGCTTCGGCCTCGAGAGCTACACTTCCAGTGCCTCCTTGACGGTTGATGTAGGCCACCGTTGCCGAGTTGTCCGAGAGAATCCGCACCGGTCGCCCCGCTATCAATTCTTCGAGGGCAAGTAGCGCTAGTCTCACTGCTCGCAGTTCGAGCCGGTTGATAGACCAAGAGGCTTCGAGGAGAGACCACGTCCCCTGAGCAAAGTGGCCCTCGCAATGGGCTCCCCAGCCCGACAGACTGGCATCCGTGATGAACGGAACCCACAGGGGCGGCTCCAACGGGAGCCCCTTCATCAGGTTCTCCGAGCGCAGCCACCAGCGAGCGAGTCGAACTGGTTGGACCAGCGCCGTAACAGGGCGCTCTGGAGGGGTCGCATGTGAAAACGCGACCATGGCACCACTTCCGCCCAAGGAACCACCAGGCGGATGGAGCGGGCATCGCCAGGAATGCGCGGACCAGGCCTCTCAACGCCAGGACACGGCGCTCCGGCAAGCAGACCAAGCCTTGTGCCGTGTCGAAGATAACCCCGAGATACTCCAGAGATTGAGTCGGTGACAAGTGACTTTTCTTGTCGTTGACCACCCAGCCAAGAGACTGCAGGAGAGTAACCACTCTGCTCGTGACTTTGGATTTCGCGCGAATTAACCAATCGTCGAGGTATGGGTGAACCAAGATGCCTTCGCGCCGTAGCCACCACCACCATAACTTTCGTGAAGGTACGAGGCGCGGTAGCTAACCCGAAGGGCAGGGCTCGAAACTGAAAGTGGCCCCACGGAAACGCAAAGCGAAGGAACCTCTGATGAGACGGACGAATGGGGATGTGCAGATAGGCCTCCGTGAGGTCGAGGGATGTGAGAAACTCCCCGCGACGGACCGCCACAATGACGGACCGTAAGGTCTCCATTCGGAAATGAGGAACTCGGAGAACACGGTTCACCCCCTTGAGATCTAGGATGGGGCGAAGCGACCCGTCGTTCTTTGGCACCACAAAATAAATGGAGTAGTGACCGGCGCCGCGCTCGACAGGCGGGACAGGAATAACGGCTCCCAAGGCTAACAGGCGGCGCAACGTTAAGCGGATCGCCTCTAGTCTCTGCTCGCCCTTGCAGGGGGAGAGTACAAAGGAGTCGGGAAGCGGGCGAGCAAACTCGAGCGCGTAGCCGTCTTCTACGATCTCCAGCACCCACTGATCGGAAGTAATTCGGGCCCAAGAGGGAAGGAAATCGCGCAAGCGACCTCCAATGAAAAGAAATCCCTCCGGAGCCCGCCTCGCTTCATTGCGGCTTGCGACTAAAGGAAGAGACGGAAGAAGCGGAGGTCCCTGAGAAGCCTCGGCCCGCTCCGCGAAACCCACGAAATCCTTGGGATCTGGAACCAAAGCGGCCGCGTTGGGAAGACCAGAGACGGGAAGAACGAAACCTGCGAAAGTCCCGAAAGGAAGCACGCGAGGGTGGAGCGGACCTGCTGGGTTTCGGCTTATCCTCAGGTTGCCTACCACCCTTAGACTCACCGAGGTCTTTAACCAACTTATCCAGGGCTTCACCAAACAAGAGTTTACCTTTAAAAGGCAGTTTACTGAGGCGGGATTTAGAGGACCCATCTGCCGCCCAGTTCCTCAACCAAATAGATCTGCGAGCCGCCACTAACGAGGCCATGCTATTCGCCAAAGTCCTGATGAGATCATAATGCACATCGGCAAGGTACGCTGACCCCGATTCCAGACGTGTCAGCTGCAGCAAACCCTGGGGGTCCAAGCCGACCAGCGACCGCAGTTGCTGAGCCCAACGCAAACAGGACCGAGCGACCCACGCGCCGCAGATAGAAGCCTGCAACGATAAGGCATTGGTATCAAAAGCCTGCTTTAGCAAGTTATCCACCTTCTTGTCCTGCGCATCCTTGAGGGCAGCGCCGCCCTCAACGGGAATGGTGGTCTTCTTCGTCACAGCCGAAACCGCTGCATCGACACGTGGCGATTTAAACTTGTCCTTGTCAGCCAAGGGATACAGGCGGTTCATAGTCCGTATCCCCTTTAGCCCAGAGTCAGGCTGATCCCACTCCGTCTGAATCATTTGCTCCACCACACGGTGGACTGGGAACACTACCTGAGAGTCTCGCACGGCCTGAATGAGGGGATCCTCTAAGCCTTCCTCCTCCAGAGGCCGGGCTACCGCTAGATTTAGGGTCTGTAGGGCCTCAGTGATCAGAGGAACCAGCTCCTCCCTACGAAACACCCGAATGATTCGGGCCTGATCCTCCGGCTCCGGAATTTCACCATCTTCCAATTCCTCCGGATCAGCCTCCTGTTCCAGATCTGGCTCCAACTCCTGCCAAGTGACCTCTTCCGGTTCCGGATCCTGGTCCAGAGTGCGAAGGCGCTTCGCCTGAGAAACCATGCGTGACCCCGCTGCCGAGTCGGAGGGGATCGCAGCAGCCAAGGCCCCCGGAAGCTTGCCCGACCGGCTTAAGCGGAAGGCCTGGTGCATAAGCAGCACGAACTCCGGGGAAAAACCCCCGGACGGGCAGACCGCCCCCTCCAGGGAAGGACCATCAGCTAGCCCTTTAGCTAGGGCTTGCGACGGAGAGGGCAGCGGACCAGTCGTGGGCTCCACCACCGGCAAACCCGGGGATCCAACAGCGTCAGGCATGTCTTTCAACTCCGCCTGATGCTCAAGGACTGCAGGAACAGAGGCACAGCTGCGACAGAGTCCAGAGTCAGCCACCGCTCCTTTGCGCGATCCGCAGATCATGCACTGCGGTTTCGCGGTCATCCCAGCGCAGGAGTAGCTGGAGACAGCAAGTTTTGCCCTAAGGCACGCACAAGGAAGGCAAAACAAACAAAAAACAACTGTCTGAGTGAAAACTCAGTTTTGTTTTGTTTTATGCTTAAAAAATTATATGGCCAGGAAGCAGAGATGTAAACTAGCAAATTTGCCACGAAAAATACTCAAAAAATCGCAAGGGGGGCCCGTGCACATCTAATGTGCCCCCGAGAAACAGCTAAGAAAAATCCAAAATGGCCGCCGGCAATCTCTCCCGGTATAAGAAAAAAGGCACGAAAAAACCCCGTAGGAGAAAAACGAGGCAGAGAGCGCAATAAAATAAAGAAAACAACTAAATAACAAAGGAAATCAGGGGCAAAGTGCCTGAAAATTCGCGAATCGCGCCGAACAACAACCTGCGAAGGAAAAACCAGCCCTGGTGTAACCGGGCTCTCACAGTAATAATCTGGAGCGGGCAGGCACCCGCAGACTCACCCACAGGCTGAAAAGTGAAGGGAGATCTGGCCCAAGGCAGCTGTTCCCCGTGCAGTCCAGGGGAAAGATGTAGCCTGACAAGCTACTAAAGCCTCCGGAGTACAGGTAGAGGCTTAGTGCAGTTCTGGTCACTCAGCACCGGCCTGCCCCTAGTGGGCTAAACAGAAAAAGGGAATAAAATTAAAGGGACAGCTACCTGAAAAAAATAAAAGGGAATAAAACAGGAAACCAAGCAAAACCCTCTAGCTTAATTCCCCAGTGTTGCTCCTGAAAAAGATCCTAAGTGAGCCTGAACCCAGGCACACACGTCCTCCAGCTGCAAGGAGACTGGACACACTGGGGGCTGATGGGAGCTCCGACTGCATACATCATACGTAGCAGAGTTTTGATTGGTCCAGTCTCCTGGCTGCGGGAGGAGGTGCACTACCCGGATGTAGAGGACTAAACTGGAGGACCGCTCAGGAACGTCCCAACTGCCTCACACCCCTAAAATTACAACCATAAAAAACTTCCTAAAACTGACTTACCATCCTGCAAACTACCCCACCCTCACCTCTCCACCGTCTTGCAAACTACAATCAGTCGAACTGTCCCCAAAACCACTCCCAAAAATATCCCACCCTAACTGTTCCACTGTCCGGCAAACTACCTCCTGTAACTGCCCCACTACCCTCTAAACTACCCCACCCCCAAAAATAACCTCTGCAGCTGCCACATCCTCCAAACTATACAACTCAAATACTCCACCACCCCAGCTACCTCATCCACAGACACATTCACAGCAAACATAAAGAGTACTAATAATTCCTTAGCTAGTATGCAATGCAGTAGATTATTCACATATATTTTGTTTGCTGCTGTTTCTATTGAAAGCCGACTGAATTTTATTGCTTTCTTGTTGGTTGCTATGTGTACTGGTAAAGCTAGCCCTGCCAATGGCAACAAAATTAATCACAAGCTAGGAGCAAACCAAGTTTCCAACGTTATGGTAGGCCCTGCAAATATGCTCTGTATTCAGGAGATTAGAAACAACAACTGTGGGCTTTTTTTTTCAAATTTCTATAGATTGTTACATTATTATCTGAAAGCAAGAAGGATGGGCCAAGTAGTATGCACATTTTTTGGTAAGTTATAAAAATCTCTATTTGCAGTTATCTAATCCTCCTCCCTGTGTAAACGAGCCTGCTCTTCCTGCTTCCCATATAACTAGAGCACCAGAGGCTGTGGGTAGAATCCAGCCAATGGAGCAGAGTACTGGCATGCTGTTCTAGTCACTGGAAAAGGAGTGTTGAGCTGGGGAAAGTTCATGTGATATATAAAAGTTAAGATTCTGCATGTGGTAAGATGGAAGAGAAACAAAGCCCCCTCCCCAACCACCAGCCTATAAGGATTGCTGTTCCAACAACTGCAACGTAGACTTATTCATAGTAAAATAGCAATTATGGAATTGAGGCCTATTCTGTAATGGGCCAATGCAGAAAACTAGCACAGCCTTTAAGCAAAGATAACATCACTTTTAGGCACAATTACTACCACAGTCAAATGCAAAAAAAAAAGAGATGGACATGCACGTAAACAGCAAAGGAAAAACTAGCACACAATGCCAAGAGTATTTAAATGTAGGCAAATGAGCTGCGCTGAGCTGTCTGTGCCCGATACAGAGAAACACAGAGGATTTTATAATCAGCCTTAGTGCCAATATTGCTGTGCCTGGTATTGAGGTGTCTTAAACATCTAGTGCACCGGGGGCTTCCCCCAATGCCTGGATCATCTGAGGTGAAGTTTCAAACTTCCCTTCAGATAATCCAGGCACTGGGGAAAGCCCCAGATGCCATCAAAATTTATTTTATTTATTTATTTATTTACATTTCTTATATACCGCACTATTTGCGATCAGCGCGGTTTACATAAAACAAAAAGGTAACCGACAATGAACAAAAGTCAGGTCATTACATTGAACAGGAACAAGTAACTTGGAAAACAGGGTAAACTATATACATATGCATAACCATGAATGGGTAACTATATACATGTCAGAGGGAGTTATTGGGTATTGGACATGCTTAGTGGCTGGGGTTCGGGCAGTAAGTGAGATGCTTGATAAAGAGGAAATGTTTTAAGGCCTTTCTGAACTGGCTCAGGTTAGGGATTGCTCTGATGTGTGGTGGTAGGGAGTTCCAGAGACTTGGGGCGTATAGTCTAAAGGCTCTGTTCGATGTTGCTTTGGAGCATTTTGTAGTGTCTCTCGGTATCACTAGCATGTTAGCTACTGAGGTTCTTCTTAGCCTGTTGGGTATGGGTGGTTGGATGAGGTCACATAAAATACTGTTGGAGAGTCAGTGCCCCTGAGAAAAAGCAAATCCCTGATGACCCAGCAGCCCCGACCCGCCCAACTAAAAAAATACCCCTGGTGGAGCAGTGATCCCAATGCCACCACCACCCAACTAAAAAAAAAAAAAAAAAAACTCTTGGTGGTCCCAATCTCCATCACCCACCCACCTAAAAATAAGCCTAGTGACCCAGCCACCCCGAAACCCCCACCCTCCTCCTGGTACCTTCACAAAAGAGCAGGAGTGCTGTCCATGCACCATCTTGAAAAATGACAGCGCCTAGTCTCACACAGTGCATCTTGTATTTTCTGCTTATATGGCAGTCTAACTATCCAAATACTGCCGGGGAACATATGCAAATTAGCCAAGCGGTGCCCCTGTTTCTCTGGGAGAGCAGGCCAAACTTGAGCCAACTTCTGCATGCATGTGTTTGGCTTGCCCTCCCAGTTTAACCTACCATTTACATCAAGTTTAATGTGTGGCTAATTTGCATATGCATCCGTTTCTGCATCAGCCTGTAAGTGCACAAAAATTACACTGTCGACTTTTAACAGCAGCACAGACACTCCAAAAATGCTTGCAACCACTTTCCAATACTAGTCTCACTTTAAGCACATTTTTACCCTTTACCTTTATCAACATTTTCTATCGACTTAGGTGCGTATGTTTTTATTAGTACTACTTTAAATGATTATTGAACTATCCTGCAGCAATTCCAGCTTGTCCCCTCTCCTATACCAAAGTGGAGGAGTAGCATAATGGTTAGAGCAACAGCCAAGAGATCTGGGTTCGATTCCCACTGGCCACTCCTTGTGACCTTGGGCAAATCGCTTTACTCTCCATTGCTTCGGAAGAAAAGGCCTAGCAATCTAACTCCTCCTGCTTGTCCTAGGAGAAATCTATTTCCGCGCACGCCCAGGGGCTATTTGATCACGAGGAATCAGCATTGACTTGACGACGCTGCTGATGGCGTCATCCAAAACGGCAGCAGCTGACACGTTGTAATACTTCTAGCCTGTTTTCTACCATAAAAAAATTAGCATTAAGAGATTTCAAAATACAACAATTAGTGTAAACATAAAAAGGTTATTTATATATTTATTTAAAATGTGCCCATAGCCTCCCCATAAACCCGAAACAGATCCTGCCGCCGAAAAGCCTTCTTTTGTTCTCTTTTTTTTTTTAAGAGCACGGAAATAACTGTACAACATTCTAAATATCACATACTAACTCTTACCTACAGAGAACCTAAAAATAAACGACAATGTCCAAACTTGCTTGCTACCGCAGCACAGAACACAGCCCTGGGTGGTCAAAGCGAGGCAGAAACCGGAAGCACAGAAGCTCCGGGAGGGAGATGTTGCATCATTCGGATTGGCCGAGAACGCTCGGCGCGCTCGAATTGGCGAGACGTATTGTGGCACGACTAATGCAACGCGAGAATTGGGCGGTCTTCGGATTGGCTGCGAGAGCTGTCCTTCGAATATTAACGGCCGGGGTAGGGGCCGCGCGCTTCTGTGCGTCAGTGCTGACGGGTATTGTTGGTGTTTGGCGCCGCTGTGTATTTATGGCCTTCAGGTAGGGGCCTGTTTTGCACCTTCGGAACCGGCAGACCCTTGGTGGCTGTTTTTTGTATTTTTCTAATGGGGGGCACGGAAGAGGAAGAATATAATATGACGTACCTAGTTATAAAACAAGAACTAAAATGGACAAAACACAGATTGGTAGTAGACCAAAACTAATAGAACAAAAAAAAAACACGCTTAGGGCGTGGACAATATCCCTTGGCCTTCTCTAAAAGCAAGGAGAACATGACCTGAAACGCAATTAGATTGCGAGCTTCGCTATTAAAAATACATCAGCTAGTAGAACACCATTTGACTTATAAATACGAGTCAGCCTAAGCTTAATAAAAGTATAATCCAGGAAGGGCGGCCAACTCCGGTCCTGCAGAGCCGCCATCCAGCCTGGTTTTCAGAATGTCCCTGATTATTCATCAGATGTATTTGCATAAGCTATCCCCATTGTATACAAAAAGATAAATATATCTTGTGAATATTCATCAGGGACATCCTGAAAACCCAGGCTGGACTGTGGCTCTCCAGGATGGGTGTTAGCCACCCTTGAGCTTCGGGGCAAAGCAGAGATACCAAGTCACAGGCAATGATCCTCTGGCACAATTGGTAGTCAGAGTGACAGTGCTGTGGCCGGACTGAATCTGCTCCCTCTGCTAAGATCACATTACCCTACTTCTGCCAGCCACCTTTAATCACTGTAAAACAGCAGTGGACAGCGCATGCTAAAAGCGGCAGAAATAGGGGTTGTGGCACCCTGGGCCAACTTTTATATCAATGCACACAAATGCTCAAAAGCCTACTGCTGAGAGTGATTGATAAGCTTGCCTAGCATTATGTCAGTGTGCTGCTCTGCCACCTACCGAAAAACAATTTTTGGGCATCAGCAATGGTAGGGGGAAAATGCTGCACTGCCACCACCTGAAGCCTGCTGACCTAGGCAGATACTGTAAGAAACCATAACTTTAGCACAATAACAGACACCTCAGTGACACCAAAGGTTTTCTTTTATTTATTTATTACAATCTTGCAAGAGGGGGTGTCCTAAATATCCTAGATAAGTAGGCACACCTGACATACAATCGATTCCATATTTATTACATCCATTTCTTCAATAGAATAAGGGGAGGAATTTGTAGAAGGTATTACTCATCTCCTACTTATTAGTGATTTTTGTTCAGGTCATATGAATCTCTGCCTCTGTTTACTTCTCCTAATCCTTGCCCCTTTTACCCCACTTCCCTTATTTACCTTATTCCTTTTATGGTTCTCAGAAATTCCCCTTCCTTGCTGCCCATGGTCTTAACTTTCATATTCCTTTAACTTTTCTTAAGTTTTGTTTCCCATTTTCCACATGACTCACACAGTGTTCCTTCTGTCTTATGTTCTGTCTTTGAGTTTGTAGTTCTAATCTTTATTTCTTATGTGCTATAGCCTAGAAGCTAAGGGGGAGGGGGGGTAGTATGGGGGGACACGGAAGATTTGCAAGGCCAAAATAAAATGTTTTAACAGGTGCAGAAAGCTAGCATGTGAGCCAATATATTGTGGCAAGCAAATACCATCCTGTAGATTTATATTTCTACTTTAAGTTCTACATATATTTTTAACTTAACCCTCCATAGCCCATGTTCCCTGTAAAATAGTTCTCTGTGTGCTGTGCTTTCCTGTCTAATCAATGTGTTTATACCTCAAAAATTTCCTGTCATGATTTGACAATTTCCAATCTGTAATCAAACCGCTGCTGATCGCTGGAAGTAGCGGTATACAAATGTATAATAAATAAATAAATAAATATATTTTGTAAAAACAACAATTTATACATTTTAAAACATTTCTAACAATACTAGCCACCTAATGGCAGGGCCAGCCCAGTTCCTTTCCAAGCCTCCTCCCATCTCCCCTTTCCTCCTGTACGCATTCACTCTCTCAGCTCCTCCCCTGTCACCTCATCCCCACCCTCTTCCTTTCATATATTTCGCCTTATTCATTCTCCCAGTCCCACTCCCTCATATTTTCTTGAAAGACCTATTCCCTTCCTTTGTCTCTCACCTTATCCATAGCCTTTTAACTGACTAGCAATTCTTCCAGGTCTTTCAAATCATCTCCCCTCCCCATATTTCTTCACTTACTCGTACCCATCACCCATTCCCCTAGTCTCTCTTGCTCTCCTAATCCTCAATATTCCACCACTGAATCCCCAAGTCCCTACTCTTCTATCCTGACAACATGGGCGTAATTTGGCTGTTTCATCTGGGGGGCAAAGGGTGGGATTAGGGGTAGGGGTGACATTTGCATATATACATCTCATATATATTCACTATGTTTATCTGAAAAATAAAAATAATAGATTGGATAGGAAGCCAGTATATCAGACAGCAAAGAATTTTACTAAAATATGCCAGCACCTTGAGAAATTTCTCTTACGGTGCTCCCACTAAGATTCATGTGAAATTGCAAGGGGAGAATGCACTTTCCCTCTCCCCTTCTTCTAGGTCTGATGCCTTGATTGTCTCCATGCCCATACCAGCCCAGCCTTCTCTCTCTCTCTCCAAAGTTCTCTCTCCCTCATTTCCTTAACATTCCCTCTTACTCCAGCACTTTCCTCCTTTCTCATACCATGCCATTGCTGACTTTACAAATACAAATAAATAGAAATGCTGTATAATGCAGGCAAAATGGCCGACAGTGGCAGCAGGTTGTTTATGTTGCAGAACAATATCTTCAGATGGGCTCATTTTGTACATTTGATGACCATCACAGGGATAAACCTACCTCACACTTGAGTCAGGGTCCGCTGTGCCTACTCTCTCATATCTATTCCTAATGCTTGTCCCTCTGCCAAGACTCACATTATCAATTGAAGCGGCTAAAATTAGTTCAAAATACAGCAATATGTTGTCTTTATCATTCATCAAGATTCAGTCATGTCACCCCCTTACTCATTCAATCTCATTGACTTCCCTTGGCTTTCCACTCACAATATAAGCTCCTTATTATCCATAAAATTATCAGTTCTGCTGTCCCTGCCTACCTTGCTTCTCACATCATTCCATATGTGCCACCGCATTCTCTTTGCTCCTTGCATGATCACCAACTTTATTTGCCATCTCCATTCATGGTGCATTTTGATACCTGTTGTACACCCAGTTGCAACCCTGGAACATCAGGATTTCTGTTATCCCCTCCCTGCTATTCCCTACCTCCTTGCCTTGATAGCTCTGATCTTTATACTACTATTTTATGGCATTCCTTTCCTACTTTCGATTATTGTTTTTATTGTAAACTGCTCTGATATATTGTTGAAGGGCAGTATCAAGAGTTTTAATAAACCATAAAACATTGTGTCAAAATAGCTTCCTTCTGAAGTTTATAAAGTGTAATAGACAAGTAGCATAGCAAGGTGGACTTGGATGTTTTTGGCACCCAATAGAACTGGGACTATCTCTGTTTTATTTGATATCGGAGTTCCTTTCTAACCTTTGTTTTAATTTTGTAAACTACCTTGATTGTTGACAGAAAAGCGGTTTATCAAGAAATAATAAACTATAACCATCTTTATGCTGTATTTTCTTGCTATGTCAGTATCTTCTATTTTCCCCACACATGACACAGCAACTCCACCATCTTAGCTACCAAGTCCCAAAAGAAGAAAAAGGAGCATAGCCATTACATCACACAAGATTATATCAAACACATAAGGGAAAAGTAATTCCACCATGTTAACTACCACCTCCCAAAAGAAAAAAAAACTAGGTATGGCAACCCCACCATATCAGCTACACCTCCCAAAAGAACAAAAGCAGCATGGAAACTCCCCATACCACCTTCCACTCACTCCCCACCCAAGAAAAATAGTACAAAGAATCTCTTCCATGTCTATTTTTACCCCTGAAACGTTGCCCAACAGCTTTTCACAGTCTCTCGGAGGTGGAGAGCAAAGGGAAGAGCAAGAGGCAAGGGGAAGCAGAAAAGGTCTTGGGCAAGGCCTCAATGAGAAAGGAGTACCAGATAAAGTTAGTTGCTCCTCACCACTGTCCTGTTCTCCGCTTCCTATCTCTTCACTCTATAACCCCTTTCTCTTTCTGCCCCTATACTTACTCCCTGCTCTGTTCTGTCAAACTATGCTGAGGAGGAAGTGGGGGTGGGGGGGGATAGAGACAGGAGTGCATGGTGAAAGAGCTGTGTTGCCACTCACCTATTGCCCTGCTCTTTTATCCACCCCAACATCCCTCCTAAATGTTTCTGACCCATGCTGACATTGATTGCACAAGAAAGCTTCAGGGTTTAGTGTGGGAGAGCAGGGTGGTCTGTACAAAGCGTCTCCTGCAGCCATCATGCCTGGTTAAAAGCAAGCATGTGGCGCATGCCGCAGTTCTCTTTATCCAATGGGCTGTTATAAGGCCTGCGACAAGAAGAGTCACGAGTTGGAGGATTGCATGAGAGGGGCTGGTCTGCAGGCATGGGGGTCTTGGGACTTGCAGACGGATCAGCAGCATGCAGAGGGGCCTTCACAACAGCGGGAAAACATCCACGCTTCTTCAATGGCTGTCATTTTGTCCCTCAGCGCTTTTGCTGCTACAGCCATTTCTGAGGGGGAGCAAGTAGTGCTGGCAGTAACCAAGGAGATACAGAGTGAGGGGGAGACAGGTGCCACAGAGGAGAGTTATCTGTTCCCTCAAAAGTTTATTCTCTTGCTGAATAGAGCCTATCAATTGGAGAAGGGCCAGGGCCTAGAGAGGATCCTGCCATTGTCCAAGTGTTCCAGAAAGAGGAATTCCTTATCGTCCCTCCAGTCCCGTCCCGAACCTCTGGAGTTGCATACCTCTCACAGCAGCTTGGAGACTGAGAAACTTCACTTTTATGATGTCACTGGTATATATCCACAGGAAGCTCCTCTTCACACCAGTTATCTCCGTCTCCAAGCAGCTGGAGGACTAGTGAGCCCAGAGGTTTAGGGCTCACTGGAAGAACCATTAAGGAAACGATAGGATAGGGAGTAGTAGGTTCATTTATTTTGGGCATAGACCAAATTGAAAAAAAAAAAGTTCAAAGAAAAGAGGAGGGAACAGGTTCTCCCTCCTCCCCTCCTGCCTCCGAGCTCACCTTTCATTTCGGGAACCTCTTGGCCGGCTGAGGGAGCAACAGTTTGGCTTTGGTTGTGGCAGGGAGCCTCCGGTGGCAGTCCCAAATCTGCAGGGCAAAGACCGGCTGCATTGGCACTCAGACGCGTGCAAAGGGTTTTGCCTGCTAGCGTGCTGAGGCCGAGAGTGGGGAGAGACAGAGAGAGCTGGGTTTCTCTGCGGCGGCAGCAATTCAGAGGCGGCGGTCCGACGCTGTAGCCGGTCTGGGGAGCACCATCGCAGGCTCTGTAGAGCGAGGGAATTCTCCCGGCGGTAAGGAGGCAGTGCGGTTACCCGGAGTCGGGGGGAAGCTAGCAGGAGGCGCCGCGAGGAGAGAGTAGGCCGCACAGGAAACAGTCTGTGCTGCAGATTACACTTCCTAAGGGGCTGTAGCAGGAACAAGGCTTTGTTTTCGGGTCCTTTCTTCATAGTGGGCACAAGGACCTCTTCGGGAAGCCTATTTGCTGTTTTGTTTTGGAAAAAAATAAATTAAAATTATAATAATATTAAATGGGAGGTGCCTGTGGGGCTCCGTACCGTTTGGTGTTAGTGGAACTGACCTGGTGTGGAGGCTTGAGGGGACAGCCAGCGGAATGCCTGCCAAACAGCTATGCCTAGTCTGCGGTGTTCGCAGGGGGTCAATCTTGGAGGCAGGGGTCTGTAGAGGCTGCACACAGGAAGCGACAGAGCAGATCTTGGAAACAGGCGGGGAAGGTCAGGTCGGAGCTGGTTTCGCCCAGGGGGATGAGTCATGAGCCGGTGGCAGGGACTTCGTCCTCTCAGGATCCTCAGTTCTCTCAGTCACCTTTTCCAGGGGGGGGGGGGGTGGCTGGCGGTGATTTTTTTCCCCAGAATTTGTGTCCCTTATTTAACAAGCGTTTGGGAGTTCCCAGAGACATGCTGGGGGGTCTGCGACAGCAGTGGACCTGGGGACGAAGAGGCCGGGTACTCTGTTGGGCACGGGGGTACCAGGGGTGGTGCCTAAGAAGCTCAGAGTGGATAAAGAGTTCTCGGAACCGTCAGTGGCTTCAGAAGGTCTACACTCGGAGGGGGGAGATCCGGACTTGGAATTTGATGAGGAGTTAGAGGAAGGAGATGGCGGAGCAGGAGGACCAAGCGAGGGTGGTTCGGGTGTTTCGCAGAGAAGAGTTGCCTGCCCTGATCTCAGAGACCCTCACCTTGAATATGCCATCAGTGGGACCGACAGAAGATTCTTCCCTGGAGGACCCTTTGTTACAAGCATTTAAAAAGACAAAGAGGGCTTTTCCTGTTCACAGAGTCGTCCGAGAAATGATTCAGCAGGAATGGGATATGCCGGAGGCAGTTCTCAAGGGGGCCAGAGTGATGAACCGGCTTTATCCATTACTAGATCAGGATCAAGAGTTGTTTAAGTCTCAGAGTAGATGCGGCCGTCTCGGTGGTGACTAAAAAGACCACCATTCCAGTTGAGAGTAATGCGGCCCTCAAGGATACCCAGGATCGCAAGTTAGACACCTTGTTGAAACAGGTATTTGAGGTGAATGCGCTATCATTATAGGCTTCAATTTGTGGCGCATGGGTTGCGAGAGCCTCCCTTTGCTGGTCGCAGCGGTTCCAGGGTGAACTGGGGGAGGGGGCGACCGATGAAGCCTCAAGATTGGAATCGAGTTCAGCTTATTTGGCCGACATTCATTATGATCTGTCAGACGGCTGCCTGGGTGAGAATCTTCACAGTCTTGGCAAGTGCATATATCTATATGATTTGCAAGGGATTGTGGGCAATGCAGTTCATTCACACCAGACACAGCTGCTCACAATAATTAGTTGTGCTTTTGGGTAAAGCCAATAAGATATTTATTTATGGGGTTATTTCTCCCAACACAGATATGCTTGGTAGCACATAAATCAGGTTACTTGCTTTCAGTGTTAAACTTGAAAAAACAAAATCAGGAAAACAACATTTTAACATCAGGCAATCAAAGCAAAAGAAATAAGACCTGGTTGGCAACAAACTGGTCTTTTCTGTAGGCTTTAGCTAATATTCTCTTAGCTTGTATCAAACAACAAACCAAAAGCCACAAAGAAAGAAAAAAAACCTGTTCTTTTCAGGTAAACTTCTTGTATCTTCCCACATAGATTCAGAAGTGATTCTCACAGAGCCCACAAGCAATTAGGTAAGGCTCAATTGCTAGCAGTTATCCAGCTGAAACCCCTTAGCTGGCTTGCTTTCTACTGCGTGGCTAGAAATCCTACACAGGAGCTTTTCTGAGTAGATTAAAGAACAAGTTTGTATTTCTTTGTGATGGTTGCTGTACTTTATAACAGAAAATCACCAAAGGAGTTTAGACAGAGAGCAGTTCATGTAAACAGATTCTTCATCTGCTATCACCCCTCTTCTTCAACAAGCATGGGTTCAATATCATGGATTGGCACAGATGAATCTCCCAATGGAGCACTTTCAGGAGAATACTTGTTTCCCTGCTGTCTTTCAAGGTTATAGCTAGGGCATAGATCAGTGTTCATACCTGAGCTTCCATTGCTGTTAGAGTTTCTCTCTATATAGCCTGGCCAGTATGTAGTCCAGTTCTTATGTCCAGCCTTCCAATCCAGATCCCTGGACACTGGATCTCTCTTCACATACCTTCTGGCACGGGTCTTAGGGTCCCTTCCACGTGCAGCCGTCTCCCTCACAGGTACCGTCTGGAGATTCCTAGCTCTGCAGCACCATTCCTCGGGCTTTCCCCAGTCCAATGGTGTATGCTGGCCCTTGGAATGCCTCCCAGTATACGTACTGCTCTGGACTCTTCTAGACCTCTCAAAGGCTTTTCTCCTCTTTCTTCCAAAGGGTTTCTTTCCCTCTCTGTCTGTCCGGTTTGGCTTCTGCTTCTGATGATCCTTCAGATGAAACTGAGGATGAGGATAAGGATGAGGATGATTCTCTGTAGAATAAACTCTATTCTGCTTAGATGAGTGCTCCTCCCTAACACAGCGCAGCTGTGCTGAATCAGGCCCTGCCCTTTGAGATGAGTGCTTAGGGATTACCTCATAGCCCTCCTGATTGAACACACGTTTCCCCACTTCAGCTCCTCTAATGGCTGCTGGAAACCTGGTGCATTCTGGGACTGGTAGTCTTTTATGGGAAAATTCTGTTTTCTTATTTCTACCAGAACTGACAGGTTGCTTGCTCAGAGTCACTTCACCTTTTCTATAGCTCCTTCCTGAGCTATGATAAGCTTCCTTATCACAGATCCTATCTGGGGCTTGGCGAAGAGCATGGCCTCAGTGATAGAAGAGATGTTGTAAGGGCTGGATACCCTGGCGCATCCTGGCCTTGAGAGGGACTCCTATACATCTTCCCTCCTTGGGCTCTGATCGGTCGACTTCTGCAAAGGATATCGCAGCAGGAAAGCAGGGTGATTTCTGGTGGCACCGGACTGGCCGCAGAGACCATGGTACATGGATCACATCAAATGGCAGTGGAGCAGCTGTGGTGATTGCTGGAGCGACACAATCTGCTCTCTGAGGGACTAGTGCACATGCCACAGGTGGATCAATTCTCGCTTACAGCTTGGCTTTTGAACGGGTGTGGCTATGTGCTTAGTATGATTGTGACCCTCCTGAAGGCGCATAAGATGTCCACTTCTTTGTCTTATAATCTGCATTAGGCGTGTGTTTGAGGATTGGTGTGGGGACCGAAGTCTGCGGCTTCAGTGGTGGACGTTTTGGCGTTC
The DNA here is from genome assembly GCA_033557465.1 of Ichthyophis bannanicus. Lineage (NCBI taxonomy): Eukaryota > Metazoa > Chordata > Amphibia > Gymnophiona > Ichthyophiidae > Ichthyophis > Ichthyophis bannanicus. The sequence goes on along the minus strand of CM066051.1, from coordinate 56,619,675 downwards.
TTACAGGCAGGACTGTACAAAGGCCTAGCCTTGAATTCATTGCAAGTACAAGTTGCAGCTCTGGCGTGCTATTAGGGCAAGGTGCAGGGAGCTCAGTTAGCTTCCATTCAGATGTCATGCGATTCCTGCGGGCAGTAAAACAGGTCAGACCACTGGTGAGGGCAGTGATGCCACCTTGTGTCTTGCTACAACAAAGGCTAACACCTTGTAATGAAGATGTGCAGTTTATTTACAAACAAAGCAAGGATACTTATTCAGAAAGGCATGCAATTCAGCGAGGTTACTTACCTGTAACGGGGGTTCTCCATGGACAGCAGGATAAGTCAGCCACACCTGGTGACGTCCTCCGGGCGTTGCCATGGTCGGAAGTGCTCTCCAGAGCTCAGATTTCAGAGCATGCCCAGGTAGCCCACCTCCCTGGACCGCCCCTAGCCTGGCCAGTTGTTTTCCAAGCTAGTGCCTCTCAGGCTAGGGAGCGGCCTACATGCGGACCTCCTCCAGGGGAGGTGGGCGGGATTGTGTGGCTGACTTATCCTGCTGTCCACGGAGAACCCCCGTTACAGGTAAGTAACCTTGCTTTCTTCATGGACTGCAGGATGGCGTCAGCCACACCTGGTGCCTCCCTAGCTGCATGGAGCGTGCTGAGGTGGAGGAGGGCGGCGTGAACAGAAGGCTACCGAGGCATGCATGGGTTAGTGAATATATTTACTTGACAGTGCAAACAACAACGTGGAGCAATCACAGTGCAAACAACAACGTGGAGCAATCACAGTGCAAACAACGTGGTGCAATCACTGCAAACAATGTGCAATAACAACAGTGTGGTGCAAACAACATGGTGCAATAAGGTGAGAGTGCAGTTCACAAAGTGTCACAGGGTGCATTTAGAAGGTACAGCAGTGGTCTTGACAAGTCCTTAGCTGGATCATTCCTGTCCCTCACGGCCAAGCTTGGCGTGTCTCCAACGCCGTGGCAAGGACAGCGTTTCCAAGCGCGCAGGCCTCCTGAGGTCGAGGCAGTAGTGCTTCTGGAACGTGTGTGGAGTGGACCACGTGGCTGCTTTACAGATGTCGGTCAGGGGAACCGACCGTAGGTTGGCTAAGGAGGTGGCCAACGCGCGCAGCTGGTGTGGCCCAACTCTTGGGTTCGGATGAGTTCCGGTTGGGTCGAGGCAATAGGAGACGCAGGAGGCGACCCAGTGTGAGAGAGTTCTTTTTGTGACCGGCTGTCCGGGCTTGAACGGGTCGAAGGAGATAAACAGCTGCTCGCCCTTTCGGGCGGGTTGGGTTCTGTCCAGGTAGATCCGAAGGGCACGGAGGCAGTCTAGGGTGTGTAGACGGTGCTCCTCCTCCGAGTGGTGTGGCTCCGGGAAGAAGGAGGGCAGTTCGATGGACTGGTTGACATGAAACACCGATGGTACCTTGGGTACGAATCTGGGGTTCGTGCGCAGGGAGGCCCAGTCAAGATGGAGCTGCGTGTACGGGGGGTGTGCTACCAGTGCTTGGAGCTCACTAATTCTCCTGGCGGATGTGATGGCTACCAGGAATAGCGTTTTCCAGGAGACATACTTCATGTCTGCGGCCTTCAGAGGTTCAAAGGGGGCCTGGGTAAGGCGATGTAGGACCACGCCGAGGTCCCAAGGGGGTACCGGGGCTCTGACAGGAGGTCTCAGGCTTGCAAGTCCCTTCATGAAGCGCGCCATTAGGGGCAGCGTTGCGATGGAGTCGGCTCCGTCTACAGAGGCGTGGAGGGCTGCAATGGCGGAGAGGTGCACTCGGATGGATTGTGTCTGGAGACCTCGGTCAGAGAGGGAGCTGAGGTGTACTGCAAGACACAGGGAACTGGGCACGAAGTTGGGTCCAGTCCTCGTGCTCCGCACCAAATGCTGAACCTCTTCCATTTCAGACCGTAGGACTTCCTGGTGGATGGTCTCCTGGCCACAAGGACGACGTCCTGTACCTTTATTGGAGGGTGAAGAGGTTCATCCGCTCAATCTCTAGGCAGTGAGCGAGAAGGCCTTGAGGTTGGGGTGTCTCATGTAGCCCGCGTTCTGCGTTAGAAGGTCTGGCCAGAGTGGCAGGTGCACTGGGCCCTCGTGCACCAGGCGCTTGTGATAAGGAAGCTTATCATAGCTCAGGAAGGAGCTATAGTAAAGGTGAAGTGACTCTGAACAAGCAACCTGTCAGTCCTGGTAGAAATAAGAAAACAGAATTTTTCCATAAAAGACTACCAGTCCCAGAATGCACCAGGTTTCCAACAGCCATTAGAGGAGCTGAAGTGGGGAAACGTGTGTTCAATCAGGAGGGCTATGAGGTAATCCCCAAGCACTCATCTCAAAGGGCAGGGCCTGATTCAGCACAGCTGTGCTGTGCTAGGGTGGAGCACTCATCTAAGCTGAATAAAGGTAGAGTTTATTCTACAGAGAATTATCCTCATCTTGATCATCTTGGAGATCCTCAGATTCAGCTTGGAGATCCTCAGTCTCTTGGACAGCTTCATCATCTGGAGGATCATCAGAAGCAGAAGCCAGAGCGGACGGACAGAGAGGGCAAGAAACCCTTTGGAAGAAAGAAGAGAAAAGCATTTGGGAGGTCTAAAGGAGTCCAGAGCAGTACGTATACTGGGAGACATTCAAAAGGCCAGCATACACCATTGGACTGGGGAAAACCAGAGGAGTGGTGCTGCAGGGCTAGGAATCTCCAGACGGTACCTGTGAGGGAGACAGCTGCACTTGGAAGGGACCCTAAGACCCGTGCCAGAAGGTATGTGAAGAGAGACCCAGTGTCCAGGGATCTGGATTGGAAGGCTGGACATAAGAACTGGACTACATACTGGCCAGGCTATTTAGAGAGGAACTCTAACAGCAGTGGAAGCTCAGGTATGAACACTGATCTATGCCCTAGCTATACCCTTGAAAGACAGCAGGGAAACAAGTATTCTCCTGAGAGTGCTCCATTGAGAAATTCCTCTGTGCCAATCCATGATATTGAACCCATGATTGTTGAAGAAGGGGGAGAGGTGGTAGATACAGGCTGTGAATACATGGATTGCTCTCTGTCTTAACTCCTTTGGTAATTTACTGTTACAAAGTACAACAACCTTCACAAAGAAATACAAACTTGTTCTTTAATCTACTCAGAAAAGCTCCTGAGTAGGATTTGAGCCACGCAGTAGAAAGCAAGCCAGCTAAGGGGTTTCAGCTGGGTAACTGCTAGCAATTGAGCCTTACCTAATTGCTTGTGAGCTCTGAGGAAATCACTTCTGAGTCTATGTGTGAAGATATAAGAAGTTAACCTGAAAAGAACAGTTTTTCCCTACTTTGTGGGTTTTGTTTGTTGATTAAAGCACTGCTAAGAAAATATTAGCTAGAGCCTACAGAAAAGACCAGTTTGTTACCAACCAGGTCTTTATTCTTTTGCTTTGATTGCCTGACAAGTTCAGCTGTTTTCCTGATTTTGTTTTTCTAAGTTTAACACTGAAAGCAAGTATCCTGTTTTATGTGCTACCAAGCATATCTGTGTTGGGAGAAATAACCCCATAAATAAATATCTTATTGGCTTTACACTCAAGCACAACTAATTATTGTGAACGGCTGTGTCTGGTGTGAATGGACTACATTTCCCACAATCCCTTGCAAATCATATTAATATATGCCTTTGCCAAGACTGTGAACATTCTCACCCAGGCACCCATCTGACACGCTTCAGGAGCGCTAACCACATCTGTCGTGGCCAAAAGGGGACTACAAGGATGCTCTGTCCTGTATGATGCGTTGCAGCGTTTCTGGGATGAGGGGGGTCAGGGGGAAGGCGTATACCAGAGACCACTCCCCCCAATACACGTCGAACGCATCCCCCGATAGTCTCTTGTCTGACGGGTGTCTTGAGCAGAATAGGGGGCACTTGGCATTCTGCTCGGTGGCGAAGAGATTGACCTCTGGGGTTCCCCACCTCTGGAAGAGGGAGTTGGAGACCTCTGGGAGGAGAGCCCATTCGTGTGGCTGCAACTGTCTGCTCAGTTTGTCCGCTAGGAAGTTCATGTCCCCGGGAAGGTAAGAGGCGTGTAGCCAGCACTTGTTCTGCAAGCCAGCGTCCATATCGCCAGCGCCTCCCTGCAGAGGGAGCGTGGTCTGGTACCCCCTTGCTTGTTGATGTAGAACATGGCCACCTGATTGTCCGTCTGGATGAGGATGGACAACCCCCGAAGGTGTGGTAGAAAGCCTTGAGGGCGTACTTGATCGCTCTCAGTTCCAAGAGGTTGATGTGCAATCGCTGCTCTTTCGGAGACCAAGGAGCTTGTGTGCTGAACTGACAAAAGTGCGCTCCCCAACCTGAGCAGGATGCATCTGTGGTGAGGATGGCCTGATGTTGAGGTTGGTGGGTACTCTTGCCCACAGAAAGGTTCGGTTGCACCGTCCACCAGTGTAGCTGCGCCCGGACTTGGGGGGTCATTGGGATGCGGGAGGACAGTGACTGTGTGTGTTGATTTCAGTGGGTCCGTAGATGCCACTGGAGCAAGCACATCCTCATTCACGCCACTGGAATGACCGAGGTCGTGGCTGTCAGGTGCCCCAGTAGGCGTGGAACCGACCGGGCTGAGGAGCTCATGGATGCCGCTAAGCTAGACGCCAGCGAGGAGATCGCTAGCCCCCTGCGCTGTGGGAGGTAGTCTTTTGAAGACTGCGTATCGATGACCGCTCTGATGAACTCCAGTTGCTGGGAGGGACGAAGCTGGGATTTGCTGTAATTGATCACGAATCCCAGGGAGGAAATCAGTGCAGTTGTTGAAAACAGGGCCGCTAGAAGTTCTTGAACTGAAGGAGCTGAGATGAGCCAATCATCCAGTTAGGGGAAGATGGCAATGTCCTGCCTGCGGAGGTGAGCCGCTACGATGGCCACACACTTTGTGAAGACGCGTGGGGCCGGAGATAGTCCGAAGGGAAGGACTCTGTACTGGTAGTGATGTCCCATCACGTGGAATCGAAGGTACTTCCTGTGTACTTTGTGGATGCGGATGTGCGTGTACGCTTCTTGTAGGTCCAGGGACGCTAGCCAGTCGCCGGTTTGGATCAGAGGGAGGATAGAGTTTAGGGAGTACATCCTGAACTTCTCCTTGGTGACAAATCTGTTCAGTTTGCGTAGGCCCAAGATGGGGCGCACTCCGCCCGACCTCTTCGGAATGAGGAAGTATCGTGAGTAAAAACCGGTGTTGATCTCCAACGGTGGAACCTCCTCTATCGCGTGAGAGGACAGAAGGTGCATCAACTCCTTCGCCATGGCACATTGCAGGTGAGGAGGAGTCTTGCTGATGGGTTTGTTGTGCTGGTAGGGTGGCGCAGAAAACCAGATGCGGTATCCTTTGCGGATGATCCATAGGACCCAGGAGCCCGAGGTGATCCTCTCCCATTCCGGCAGGAAAAAAAGAGAGACGCCCCCCCTATCCGGGAGGGGGGCTGCCCATAACTGTCAAAAGGAGGGGCCACCTTTGGCACTCTGCGCGGTGTTGCCCTTCTTCGGTTTGCGGTCCCGCTGGGACTGGCGCTGGTGTGAGGGCCCGTGATAGGAGTTAGTCTTGTATTTTGGACCTTGCCACTTTCGGTTTGAAGGGTGTCTCTTGTTGTAATTGTAGTATGATTTCCGTTGGTAGCTGTTCTTCTGAGAGCTACCGCTGCGTTCAAACCCCTCCTCTGCCAAGGTTTGCAGAGTAGTGCAGTCCTCTTTCATATTGTTCACTGTGTCCATGACTTTCTCTCCGAACAGCGAATCCCCTGTGCAGGGAGCATCGGCAATCTTGTCGTGGGAGTCGTCCCTCAAACCGGATGCTCTCAGCCATGCCGATCTCCTGGCAGATATAGCTGTACCCGCTGTTCTAACCGACGTATCAAAGGCGTCAAAGGCAGTGCTCGCCAGGTGCTTGTTGCACTCAGACATGTCCCTGAGGGCAGAGGAGAATGAGGTCTGTGCTTCTTTCGGCAGAGAGGTGACAGCATTCTTAATGGATGTCATGCAGGTGTCCTGAAAAAGGACATGTTGAAACTGGTGGGCAGCGATCCTTGCACTAAGCATGGCTCCTTGATAGACTTTTTTCCCAATGTCGTTGAGGAGCTTCTGCTCCTGTCCAGGTGGGTTGTTGGCGTGGGTGCGGGAGGATTTTACTCTTTTCAATGCAGAGGATATGACTATGGACTGGTGTGGTAGCTGTGCTTTTTCGAACCCTGGAGAGGGTTGAAGTTGATACTTTGAGTCCAGCCTCCTGGAGGTTGCGCGGCCAGATGCAGGGGTGGACCAGAGTCTCAAGTGGCTGTCTCGTAGCTTGCGGTGTAGAGGCAGCGCATACAGGGTTTTTGGGACAGCCAGGTACTTCAGGACCTTCAGCTCTGCTTCCTCCGAGGCGTTAGGTGAGGTCAGGGCTAAGGTTGTGGCTACCTTGTTGAGGAATTTGGGGTACGTCAAGTCCTCTGGGAGTGGCGGAGGTCCCTCCGGTTCAGGAGAACGTCTGTTATCCGAGGCCGTCAACTCAGAGGCCGCAGACCCCACGACTGCAGCTTCAATCTCTTGCTCCTCGGCAGTGTTGTCTGGGGAGGGGGCGTCCGGAGACGACAGTGGTTGTCTGTGCGTGGCCGGTTCTGTCGCTGTCATTCGTGCTGCTATGGGCACCACCACCTCCAGGGTAGAGGTGGGCAGGGGTGCTGCTGCTGCTGTGGTTGGAGCAGGAGCCGTCTGCTGCACCAGCTGCGTGAGTAGCTGCAGGATGGCTGAGGAGTTGGATATTTGAGAGGAGATGGAAGAGCTCCTGTGAGACCTGTGCCGCTTGGATTTGGAGCGCCATGAGCTGTGCCTCCTGTAGTGTCTATGGCTGGAGCCAGAGGCATCACTGCTGCTGGAGTGCTCTTTCCTGCGTTTATCCTTCTTCTGTGGGCTCTGGGGACCGCCGCGATCTGAAGAGTTGCTGTCTTCCTTTCCCCGTCTCCTTTTCTTGTTGCTGGAGCCGTGCAGAGGCGTCCTGAGGCTCTCTGTGCCGATATCGGCGCTGAGGAGGGCTCTCGGGGTCGAGGAGTGATGACACGGCATGTGGGAGGAGCTAGGGTGGCTGACGTAGTCTGAGGGCTTACCTGCGGCGCCATCTTGAGGTGCAGCATGGTCGGGAGGCACCGCATGGCCCGAAGAAGAGGGAGGCGAATGTCCCACAGCTGCAGAGGGCCGGTCAGCGTTGCCGATTAGAGGAGCCGCAGCCGCAGCCGCGGCATCGGCTTGATCGACGGAGGCTCCAGAAGCAAGGCGGGAGGTGGAGGCCCTGTCAGTCACACCCCGGGCCTTAGCGGCAGCAGCGTACAAATCTGAGGAGCTGTTCAGGGCAGAGAGATGGTCTCTTATGGCATGTCCTCTGGCCTTACGTGCCCTCGGGGACATCCTGCAGCAATGGAGGCATTCTTTGATGTTGTGTGTAGGGCCAAGGCAGCGTACACACAACTTGTGCAGATCGGAGCTGCTCATCTTCTTCCCACAGGGGCATTTTTTAAACCCCGGTTTGGGCATCGCGGTGAGTACTCGGTCTGAAGTTTCTTGTTGTGTTGCAGGATGGCTCTTTTCCTCTTTGCTGAAGAATTTACTTGCTTAGAAGTAGAGTGGAGAGCAGGGATCCGTCTGGCAAGGCGGAAGGAAACGAACTGGCCAGGCTAGGGGCGGTCCAGGGAGGTGGGCTACCTGAGCATGCTCTGAAATCTGAGCTCTGGAGAGCACTTCCGACCATGGCAACGCCCAGAGGACGTCACCAGATGTGGCTGACGCCATCCTGCAGTCCATGGAGAATCTTAGTTACATAGGAGTAGTTAGAAAAGATAACTAGAAAGCAATTATTTACAGGAGAATAATACATCACCAATAGAGTTATGAGATAGTGCAGCTATTTACAGGAGAATAATACTTCACCAAACTGTCGCAGCCCTTTAAAACATCAGCTGGGATAGAGCACAGCGAAGGCTGGAGAAAAGTCTGGGATTCTTCATGCATTGGCCTGTGCCTGGCCAAGCAGATCTACTCTCTCTCTGTTCTGGGTTTTCTCCAGATATATATATATAGGCTGTAAGTGTGTTGCAGCCGGCCATCACATGATTTCTCACATAAGCTTATCTCTACAGTTATTCTCCACCCCATACACCTTTGCTAATAGTAGTTTGACCAGTCCCTCTCCAGCCTTTGTTTGCTCCCAGCCTTTAGTTTCCAGGCAGGCGTCTGGCAATGCTCACCCCCATGGTTTTAGAAGTTCAGAACTCCACAATTACAATTAGGTAAATAATTCTCATCAATTGATCTACATCTGCTAAGACATAGGTGTCAAACTCTGGCCCGCGGGCCAAATTTGGCCCGTAGTGTAATTATATTTGGCCCGCGAGCTATACCAAATGACTACTAGAGCTAGCCCGCCGGTATTATACAGCGCATTCATTCATCGCTAATACTACAAATCCCATAATGCCTTGCTGTTGTTTTGGCGCGTCAATCAGGACAGGTCCCAGAAACGCCCTCTCCTGTGTGACAGAAGTCATAGCGATCTCAAGCTACAACTGTCACTGTGGAACCCCTTCCCAAAAATGGCAAAAAGAAAGGCAGACAACAGGAACTTTCTGGACAGGTGGGAGACAGAATATTTGTTTACATATGTAAAAGACAGACCTGTTTGTCTGATTTGTGGAGTCAACGTGGCTATAACTAAGGAGTATAACATTCGACGACACTATGAAACAAAACACCATGACAAGTACAAGGACCTGGACATGACTCAAAGGAGTCAGAAAGTGGAGGAGATGAAAAGAAGTTTGGTTTCACAACAGAATATGTTCAAAAAAGCCACATCACAAAGTGAGGCTGCTGTAAAGGCTAGTTATATTGTGGCAGCAGAGATCGCAAAATCAGCCCGGCCCTTTAATGAGGGAGAGTTTGTGAAAAAGTGCATGTTGAAAGTTTGTGACATCGTGTGCCCAGAGAAAAAGCAAGCCTTTTCAAACGTGAGCCTGAGCAGAAACACAGTAGCTGATCGCACATGTGATCTTGCCACCAATCTGTATGACCAGCTTTTGGAAAAGGGAAAAGATTTCGTTGCATTCTCCCTTGCTGTGGATGAGAGCAGCGACGCATCTGATACTGCTCAGCTGTCAGTCTTCATCCGTGGAGTGGACTCAAATATGTGTGTTACGGAGGAGCTATTGGGATTCAAATCAATGCATGGCACAACCACAGGAAAGGAAATTTTTGAGGAGGTTTCCAAATGCGTAACTGAAATAAAGCTGCCGTGGGATAAACTCGTGGGATTAACGACAGATGGTGCGCCAGCGATGTGCGGTAAAACAAGTGGACTGGTGGGCAGGGTCCGGGAGAAGATGCAGGAAGAGAACTGTGCAGGTGAACTAACTGTTTATCACTGCATCATACATCAGGAATCATTGTGAGGCAAAGCCCTAAAGATGGAACATGTTATGACCACAGTAACACAAGTAGTTAACTTTATAAGAGCCAAAGGTCTGAATCACCGCCAGTTTAAGTCTTTTCTGGAGGAGTGTGGTTCGGAATACGCAGACGTGCCGTATCACACAGAGGTGAGATGGTTAAGCCGAGGAAAAGTACTGAATAGATGTTTTGAGCTGCATGAGGAAATATGTCAGTTTCTGGAAAGCAAAGGGAAGGACACAGCAGAGCTTCGGGAGAAAAAGTTTCTGTGTGAGCTGGCCTTTCTGTGTGACATCTCGAGCCATCTCGATGCGCTGAACCTGCAGCTTCAGGGGCGGGGGCGCATCATCACAGACATGTACGCTGCAGTGAGGGCTTTTAAAACTAAACTGTGCCTGTGGGAGAATCAGATGCTGCAAGGAAACCTTGGCCATTTTCCCTGCTGCAAAACCATGAAAACGCAGTTCTTTACCAACTTGTTCCCATGCGCACAGTTTGCTGAAAAACTCAGTGTACTCGGCGCTGAGTTTAGCCGGCGATTTGCCGACTTTGATGTCCAGAAATGTAAGTTTGAACTGCTCAGTAATCCCTTTGCAGTTAATGTGGAAAACGCACCAACCAACCTCCAAATGGAGCTAATTGAACTCCAGTGTAATGACACGCTGAAGTCAAAGTATGATGCTGTGGGCGCCGCCCAGTTTCCACAGTTCATCCCTGACACAATGCCTCAGCTCCGCACCCAAGCTGCTCAGATGCTCTCCATGTTCGGCAGCACTTATCTATGTGAGCAACTTTTCTCCTCGATGAAGATGACCAAAACATCTCACAGGAGACGTCTGACTGATGAACACCTTCGCTCTATACTGAGGATTTCCTCAGCTCAAAGCCTGAGCCCAGACATTGATGAACTATCATCCAAGAAGAGATGCCAGGTATCTGGCTTGGGCACATCAGATTAGATCAGTGTGCAGCAAACTGAGCAATAATTAACGTTTTCTTTATGCACTTTTTCTTGCTACTCCAAGACATGGGCTTGAATGGTTGATTAATTTTATTATTGTTATTTTATTTTAAAAATTATTATTTATTATTATTTAAACCTTATTTAATAAATGAATGTCATTGATGTTTTTTTTTATTTGAAATTGTTTTTTGCATATCTGAACTATTAAGTTATAAATTGTATAGTAATAAGTGTTGCTTCATATTCAATGTTAAAGCAAATCTTGTTTGGGTCCATATCAAAAGGTTCATTTGTTCAATGCTGGCCCGCGACTTTGTTCAAGTTTTACATTTTGGCCCACTGTGTATTTGAGTTTGACACCCCTGTGCTAAGAGAATTGTTCAAAGGCCAAGAGAAGAATTCTGTCTCCCTCACCCTAGGACATTTGCATTTGTTAGGAGAAGAACCAGATAAGAAGAATTCTGTCTCCCTCTCTGGTCTTCCAGTATTCCTCAGGCTAGATGTGTAGGCAGTTTCTCACCAGACTGCAAATACAGCTCTGATCTCTGGGCTAGCAAGCTGGCTCAGCATGATTTCTCACATGCAGAATGGCTCAAAAGTTGAATTTCCTTGCAAAGTTCAATATTCCTTGCTGATCCAAATAAATCTTTAATTAGTAATACACCTTGGGATCTTAATCTTGCGCTGACGGCACCTCCCTTTGAGCTGCTGAGGATTTGACATTGAAAGTTGTGTTTCTGGTGGTCATTTGCTTGGCCAGGCGTATTTCAGAATTGCAGGCTCTGTCTTGTAGGGGGCCGTTCTCCAAGGAGAAGGTGGTATTGTGCTAGTTCCTTCCTTTTTGCCTAAGGTGGCATCGCTGTTTCATGTCAACCAGGTGGTTGCGCTTCCAGTGTTTGGAGTCGCGGAAACAGGGACAGTAGAGAAGCAGCTGCCCAAGTTGGATGTGTGCAGGGCTCTGCATGGCTAACTGAAGTGCACTCAGCCTTTGAGAATATCAGACTGGTTGTTTGTCCTATATGATGGGCCATGTAAGGGAGAGGCAGTCTCGAAAGCTTCCATTGTCCGCTGGGTGAAGGAGGTGATTGTGTCGGTATACCTCCTCAAGCACATGATGGTGCCGGAGAGCTTATATGACAAAGAAATGAATCTTAAAAAACATATCAGTAAGACAATCAGGAGTGCATATTATAGAATGAAGATCATTCGAAGATTAAGACCACTACTTGAAACATCCCACTTTCGTAACGTCTGCCAAGCTTTAATCACACCATTATTCGATTTTTGTAATCCCATATACCTTGGTCTTCATAAGCAGTCAATTAAACCCTTACAACTTGCTCAAAACACTGCAGCTCGAATAATATTTGGAGTATCAAGCCAGGAACACATAACACCCATTTTGAGGGAGCTGCATTGGTTACCTATAACACATCGCATAAAATATAAAACTATTATATACATTTTTAAAATAAAACATCAATGTTCTGCAAACAGTCTGGCTACTCTCATTCAATCAGACGATACTATAAGACCTAGAAGATTAGGATCTACCAACAGAGTCAGCACATCTCTTGACTTTAGAAAAGCACGTAAAGATACAACAGATAGAGCATTCTCGTTTGCGGCACCAAATATATGGAACTCCCTCCCAAATGATTTAAGAGCTGCTCAGGACCTTAAAGACTTTAGAAAGCAATTAAAAACTGTCCTGTTTATTGAGCATTATGGTTCTACTGAATAAGCAATTCAGTTTGTAAGAGAGAAAGCAATCATATAATTAGCTGTATTATAGCTCACATTGTATTATAGTACACAATGTTTATAGCGCACTATATCTATGTAAAACACACAAATTTATTTAACTATGTATTTTGTCATTAATGTCTGTTCATATTTTCACTGCGTTTGTATTTCTTGTTAAACCGCTTTGATTGTTTGATAAGGCGGTATATAAATACTATTAAATAAATAAATAAATAAATAAATTCTACAAGGGCTCAGGCAACATCTTGGGCTGAGTTTAGTCTGGTGCCATCAGTGGAGATCTGTCATGCGGCAACTTGGTCATCTCTTCACACCTTTGCCAGGCACTACTGCCTCGATGTACAGGCTGGGTGGAATGCAAGGTCTGGAGACAGAGTGCTCCAGGCGGGGCTCACAGGGCCCTCTCATCTGTAAGTACTGCTGTGGTACATCCCATCTGCCTGGACTGGACTGGGGGGACGAGAATGAAGGTGAAATTAGACCTTACCTGCTAATTTTCTTTCATGGAATCCCTCCAGTCCAGTCCCCTCCCTGGTCTGTCTCAGTTTATTAAGGTAGCGAGCCTGTTAAGAAGAGTGCTGGGTGGTAGTGCAGTTCTCATGGACCTTGTAAGGGGCTGGCCAACCGGTTGGTACGAGAGGTCTTTCACATCCACTCAACAGTGCAAGCTAAGATATCAAAACAAAAACAAATAAAGTGGATTAGCAAAAAGGAATAAGTGAAGCATGGTTCAGGAGAGGTCAGTTCTGCTGTTTCCGAAGCATTATTTGTTATGTAGTCTTTCCTCTTTGTGGTAATGAGGTTTAGGTGTGCTTTGTCACTGGTATACTGGAGGGAGCTGGATGCTCCTAAGCTATTATAGGATGACATCACCAAAGATTTGCATAATCAGTCTCCAGCTGCTGGTGAACAGACATATAACCCATTTGTCTGGACTGGAGGGACTCCGTGAAAATGGCAAAATCTAATTTCATCTTCAAGGACGTCCCTACAGTCCAGTCCAAATTTCTGGGTTGTGTCCCTTTTCCAGCAGATGAAAACTGAGCATTCTAGCTTTTTGGTGATGTCACAACATAAGGAGCAGGCACTCCTCCCACTAAGCCAATATCCTCAGTTTCCAGCAGATGGGACAGAACCCTTGGTAGCCGTGGCTATACTGGGGGTTTCTTGGACTAGAGTTCAGGAAAAAAAAAGATCTTAAAGGAAGAGAACTAATAGGCAGACCTTTGCTGATATTCCTGTACCAAAGTGCTGTTGTGCAGGTTTGTTTTTAGGGCAGCTGCTGTGGTGACTAGGTCTGCTCCAGGGGACTGATGCCATTTGGTTGGCAGTAGGGCCCTGGGAGGAGGTGAGGGCTTGGATCCTTCTGCTCTCAGTTAAGATCAGACCTACTGCCCGAAGCCTCAGCACCCTTTGGTGGGTTAGAGATGGTCGTGCTTGCTGCCATGACAGGATGGTGCACTGTCAGCATGTGCAGTGAGTGGTTTTCTATTAAATTGGTCAGCCGCATGCAATTTGTGTTCCGATTTGAGGTTGCTGCTGCACTAATCTTGGGTGTTTGTTTCATTGTTCAACACAGTGCGTTCTTTCCTTCCTCGGGATGCTGGCTGGCAAAGCAATTTGTGTAGACTGCGGGAGCAGGAGGAACTATCTGTCCACATTAGGTCAATGTTGGGCCTGTAAGGCAGAAGATCATGAGGCGGATGTGTCTTTCAGAGAAGCGCCAACCTTGGAGGAGGTTTCTCCACCGGGCTTTGAGCCCGCAGGAGTCTCAGTATCTGCGGCATTGTTGTCCACACAGCCATCATGTCGGCATCGGTAGCACACATTTTACACTCTTGGGGGTGTTGTCAGGGCAGTAGCAGGCAGAGCAAAGGCCTCTTCTGCAGCAGCAGGCAGAGCAAAGGCCTCTTCTGCATCAGCAGACAGAGCTGGGGCTTTTTCCATTGCTAAGTCCCATGACTGTGGTTCCATTCTTGCCGGACTACATCAGGCTTACGTACTCTAGTAAACAGGGCCTGATAGAGCTGCAGGAGATCGGTAGCCGGCTGGCAGAGCAGTGCAAGGAACAGCTATGTGATCTGAGCACAAGGCCCTTGTTAGCGGCCCTGGCCTCCAGTGGTTTGGCACCAGAGAGTATCCCTGAACACACTCTGGGGTCAGAGAATACCTTAGAGGGTCCCTCACCCCTGGGAGTGGAGGAAGAGCCTAGGGGCCTTCGAAAAGACTCCCTGTTTGTAGGGGAGGATCCCAGGTGAGAGTCTTCCCTAGGGAAGAACTGGTGTCTCTAATTACTGTTTCGCTAGCCGCACTGAACCATCTTTCTGTAGAGGCACTGGCTGCAGACACTCCATTGGAGGATCCATTGCTGCAGGGGATCTGTACGTCAGAAACCGCCTTTCCAGTGCATCGCACCCTAAAGCAAATGATTGATCTGGAGTGGGACTAGAACCATGAAGCACCTCTATCTCATTCCTGCTAGTGAACAGGAGTGCTTCCAGCTTCCAAGAGTGGATTCCCTGGTGTCGGAGGTCATGAAGAGGACCACCATCCCATTGGAAGGGGGTGCAGCACTGAAGATCCCCAGGATAAGAAATTAGAAACACTGCTGAAGCAGGCCTTTAAGGTCAGTGCATTGGCCTTGCAGGCCTTTGTGTGTGGGACCTGTGTTGCCAGGGCCTGCATGCGATTACTTCAGGTTTTGACAGTAGCAGAAATGGGGCTTGGCACAGCTCTCCCAGAATTAGCTCAGATAGACTCAGGAGGTTGCTTACCTGGCAGATGCCTTCTATGACCTGCATCGGGCATCAGCTAAGGATGTAGCATCGGTCGTAGCCGCCCGGCGTTTGCTATGGCTGTGGATTGCTCAGTGGATTTCTCTTCCAAGCAGCACCTTAGTAGACTGCCCTTTTGGGGCAAGCTTCTCTGTATGGATGCTCTAGAAAGGTTGGTCAAGGATTTGGGGTAGTCCAAGCCCACACGATTGCAGGAGGACAAACCCAAACCCCAGAAACCAGCGGCATCCATGGAGAAGGCACAATCCCGGGATTTCCATAGATTTAGGGCGGCAAGGTTTGTGCCTTATCAGACTATCCGGCTAGGGGGCATTCCTTTTGCAGTGGTAGAGGATCCGGAAAGGGCTTCTTTGCTGAGGCTGGCTCTGCATCAAAGAGGTCCCAGTGAGATGAGGGGGGGGCCTTAGGCAGGGCTTGTGCCGGTCGGTGGTTGCCTGTGGCAGTTTTACCTGGCCTGGGTCCACCTTATCTCCAGTCGTTGGGTGCTGGAGGTCATTCTCGAGGGCTACGCTCTGGAGTTTGCTTTCCCTCTCACGGATGCCTTCCTGGTGTCGCCATGCAGAGCACTGGTAAAGAAGCGTGGTCTCCGAAATGCTCCGTCGGTTGCTTCAGCTGCGCATAGTAATAACAGTCCCTCAGGACAAGCAGGGTCAGGTGCGCTACTCCATTTATTTTATGGTACTACGAGGGGACATGGGATGAGGGTGAAAGGAGCTAGATTCAGGAGTGATATGCGGAAATATTTCTTTACGGAAAGAGTGGTGGATCCGTGGAATAGTCTCCCAATGGAGGTGGTAGAGATGAGGACAGTATCTGAATTCAAAGAGGCATGGAACAAACACAGAGGATCTCTAAAGGAAAAAAGGGGACTGTTGTAATGGTTGATATGGAAGGACAGACTAGATAGGCCATGTAGTCTTTTTCTGTTGTTATGTTTCTATTGTTGACCTCAAAGTGTGTCATTCAGACGTTGTGGGTCCCTCATTTTCAGATGGAAACCTTGCAATTCATAATTGTGGCAGTGCGCCAGAGTGGGTTTCTCACCTCTATAGACCTCACAGAGGCTTACCTGCATATCCCCATTCAGGCAGAGCATCAGCATTTCCTGCGCTTTGCAGTGCCTATGGGACATTTCCAGTCCCTGGCCCTTCCATTTGGGCTTGCCATGGCGCCATGAACCTTCACCAAGATCATGGCAGTGGTTGCAGCCCAGTTGAGGAGCCAAGGGATCCTGCTGGCACCCCTACCTGGACGACTGGCTCATTCGGGCAAAGTCATGGCAGGAGAGTATAGCAGCCACTCGGCGGGTCCTCAAGCTGCTCAGGAGTCTGTGCTGTGTGGTAAACATAGCCAAGAGCCACTTTACACTCTCAGAATCTTATGTAGCTGGGCGCTCATTTAGACATAGCGCAGGGGATGGTATACCTGCTGGACGAGAGATGCATGAAGATTCAGTGTCAGATCCGCCAATTTTTAAGACAGTGGTCGCAGTCAGCGTAGTCCTACCTGCAGGTTTTTGGGTCCATGGTATTGACTCTGGACCTGGTGCCATGGACGAGAGCTCACGTGTCCCTTGAAGAGGGCACTGCTCTCCTGTTGGTCTCCCCAGCGGCACTCTTTCATGCCATCTTCTGTGGCCATTGGAGGTGCGCAGCAGTCTGGCATGGTGGTTGTCGCCAGTCAACATGGCTAGGGGAATAGCACTAGAGCTTCTAGAGTGGATGCCAGTCTCTCCAGCTGGGGAGCACATTGCATGGACCAGATAGCACAGGGCAGCTGGTCACCAGACCAGACACAGTGGTCCATCAACTGACTGGAAATGAGGGCCATGCACTTGGCCCTCCTGGAGTTTTAGGCTTTGATCCAACAACGGGTAGTGAGAGTTCTATCGGACAATGCCTCCACAGTGGCCTACATCAGTCTTCAAGGTGGAACAGGCAGCACCAGTCTTGCAAAGGAAATTGCCCTGCTGCTTCAGTGGACGGAGGCCAATTTCACGCAACTGTCAGCGGCTCATGTGGCAGGAAAGGAGAATCTGCAGTCCGACTTCCTGAGCAGGCATCAGCTGGATCCAGGAGACTGGTCCTTGTCAGACACAGTTTTCAGTCAGTTGACCCGGTGCTGGAGCATATCAGTCTTAGATCTCATGACGTCGGTGGAGAACGCCAAGGTAGAATGATTCTTCAGCAGGCACAGGGAGCACATGTCTGAAGGCCTCGATGCACTGGCTTAGAGTTGGCTGGCAGAGGGCCTGCTCTGTGCCTTTTTGTCATGGCCCCTCATAGAACGCCTCATTCAGCGCATAGAGATCCATGCAGGTTTAGCAATCTTAGTAGCCCCGGATTGGCTTCGGCATCCGTGGTATGAGGACCTAGTGAGACTAGTGGTGGACAAGCCGTATCCGCTGCCATGTGGCCAGACCTGTTGTCACTAGATCCAATCCTGATGTCTCAGGTGGATCGATTCTTGTTTACGGCTTGACTTTTGAGAGGACATCCTTGAGGCGATGGAGGTATTTGGCATCGCTCTACCTTGTTAAAAGCGAGACGGCGGTCTACATCCTTAGCCTGTGTGCGCATCTGGAGGGTGTTCGAGGCCTGGTGTGAAGAGAGACAAATGCGCTCTTTTGGGGCTTCTATCCCAGATGTTTTGGGCCTTTCTGCAAGATGGCTTTGACAAGAGCCTGGCCATGAACTCTCTCCAGGTGCAGATTGCTCCTTTAGTGTGTTATCGGGGCCAGGTCCAGGGGGTCTCCCTGGCAGTTCATCCGGATGTGGTTCGGTTTCTCAGGGCAGTCAAGCTCCTGAGAACACCTTTGAAGCCCTGTGTTCCTCCTTGGGATCTCAATTTGGTACTAGGAGCTCTTTCGGGTATGCCGTTTAAGCCTTTAGCGGCTGCTTCCCTTAAGGCTGGCCATGAATTCCCTCCAGGTGCAGATTGCAACTTTAGCATGTTATCGGGACCAGGTCCAGAGGGTCTCTCTGGCATTTCATCCGGATGTGGTTTGGTTTCTCAGGGCAGTCAAGCTCCTGAGAACACCTTTGAGGCCCTGTGTTCCTCCTTGGGATTTGGTACTAGGAGCTCTCTCGGGTACGCCGTTTGGGCCTTTAGCTACTGCTTCCCTTAAGGCTCTTATCTTAAAGGTATTTTTTCTGGAGGCCATTTGTTTGGCTCAAAGGATATCAGAGCTGCAGGCTTTGTCTTGTAGGGAGCCTTACCTCGTTTTGACGAAAGATCGAGTAGTTTGTATACAGTCCTGTCCTTTTTGCCTAAAGTGGTCTTGCCTTTTCATCTCAATCAAACGTTGATCCTGCTGGTCTTCCCTAGAGGAGAGGATAGTCAGCTCTGCGCTCTAGATGCTACTTGAAATCCACGGAGTCCTTCTGGAAAATGGACCGCTTGTTCGTTTTGTTTGGAGTCTCTCACAAAGGGGAGGTGGCCTTCAAGGCTTCCATTGCCAGGTGGTTAAAGGAGGCGATCGCGTCGGCCTGTCTCTTGAAGGGCAAGCAGGTGTCTACGGGCACACTCCACCAGGACATAGGCAGCATCTTAGAGGCATATAGTGCAGTCTTGTGGTATAAGATCAATGTAAGTAAGACAGATATATTGGGCTTCAGTTTACCCGGGCAATTCGAGAAAATGTTAAGAGATAGTTTTCTTTTTAAGTGGATCAAGAAGATGATTCGATATTTGGGGGTACATCTGGGCACTACATTACAACATCTGGTGCGCTGGAACTACGACCTGCTGTTGGAGGCCTTGAAGAGGGATCTTTTTAAGTGGAAGGGATTGTACCTGTCCTGGCTAGGCAGAATAGCTGCTGTGAATAATGAATGTGCTGCCCAGAGTGCTTTTCCTGTTTGTCTTTGCCATGTGCGATCCCAAGGAAGAGCACTGCAAAATATAGTAATGACCTTCATTTGGGATGGGAAGGTACCCAAGGTGGTTCACAGGGTGATGTTCAGTTGGTGGGAAGATGGGGGCTTAGGAGTGCCTTGTTTTGCCATGTACTATGAGGCTGCACAACTGAGGGCTCTGATGGCTTGGAGAGGGGGTCCCACAGTGGGTATGGATGGAGCAAGAGGGAGGTATGGGATATTCAGGGGATGGGGTTAGACAAGAGATGGGGGCATCCCATGGTGCAACTCACCATGGATATTTTGAGTAAGAAGAGTGCTTGTTAAGGGACAAATGATATTCCAGGTTGGCCTTTATAAGAGATATGGGGGACTTCACACCAGGAATATAGGATTTAAGTTTTAGGCAGAGGCTGGTGAGACTGGGATAGATGGTGGATAGCTGGGGAGGTTGATACCTTTCCCAGAGTTGCAGCAGCGATATGGGCTGGTAGATAAGACGAAAAGACAAGTGCGCTTGGATCTGCAGGGGTCATGTACACTGTCACCAGCAGTGGCTGAACTGTGGCGTAGGCAGCCAGTCACACTGCTGGGCCTGACCTATCTTTATGAAAAGTAGTAGTTGCGAGTCCGAGTAGTCAGGTTTTCAACAAGGATTTTATTCCCCTCCCGGGGTTGGATTTTCAAAAGTAGCACAAAACACAAGAACTTAAAATACAGCCATGCCTCTGGCAAACTGAAGAGGAAAACAAAATACAGCTTCTTGCTTTAACCAAAAATCATGAATTACATTAAATAGAATCAGCTGATATGCCGGCAGTCTCTTCTATGCTTTCAAGCTCTCTACAAGGCACTCTTGTCTTTAGCTAATGCAGAGAAGAACTGATATCAGCCATCAATAAAGAGCAATCCATTTCTTCAACACATGGAGTTAAACTACTTGGTTCTGTAATCATCAGTTCATCAAACACAGTATTTTCTCTAGGACAGAAAGTCTGAAACTTCCTCAATTCAGTCTCTCTCTCTCTGAGCTCTCAGGACAGCCCTCTTCACAATAAGGCAGATACTTATCACACAGCTTGTAAAAGCAGGACGGAGAAACAGCTCTGTCTAAACAAGCTTTTTCCTTGTAACTTTTAAACCTCCTGCCTCTTGTACTTGACGGCAGCTCATAGCACTGTCCTGTTCTGGTAATGGAAGACTTTTCTTTTGGAAGTCTCTTGCAGGGTTTTAGGAGCATACATTCATCATCATCAAGCATACAGATATCCTCAACAGGATTACTTTCCCTCTCACAGGGTTGTAAGTATTTTAAGCAGCTCTGCTTCTCAAATACATATGGCTTGTTACCAACTGCCTCACGTTCCTTCCACTGAGCTCGGTGCCTGGGAAAATCACACTGCTTCAGAGGTGAGTGTTTCCTGTAACTAACCTCTCTTGGTGAAGGTAACTTTGTTTCCTTTTGATAATTCCTCCGTGGCTTTCTGCTCCAAGGTTCAGGCAGTTCAGAGTCAGTATAAGAGTATTCTGAGCCTCCGTCTGAGACCTGCAAATTTCTTCCAACTTGCCAAGCTCCTGCAGCTTCCTGGTCTCCCTGCTCCTCGGAATCGGTCTTGCTCTAAAACGGGGTTACTTACCTGTAACGGGAGTTCTCCGTGGACAGCAGGATAAGTCAGCCACACATGGTGACGTCCTCCGGGCGGCGCCATAGGTACGGAAGTGCTCTCTAGAGCTCAGAAAGGTGAGCCTTTCTGGGCATGCCCAGGTAGCCCACCTTACTGGCCCGCCCCCTAGCCCAGCCAGTATGTTCCTAGCTAGTATAAGCAGCTAGGGGCGCGGTCTCTGAGCTGTGCTCCTCCAGGGGAGGTGGGAGGGATTGTGTGGCTGACTTATCCTGCTGTCCACGGAGAACTCCCGTTACAGGTAAGTAACCCCGTTTTCTCCATGGACTAGCAGGATTGCGTCAGCCACACATGGTGACTCCCTAGCTGTAGCAGTTGCAGTGGTGGAGGAGACCAGCGTACGCATATCAAGAAGGAGACCGGTGTTGGTAGTAACTTGTTTACTCAGTATTAACGTAGTGCAAACAGTGTCTCAGTGCAAATAACGTAAAATAGTGCAAACAGTGCGACAATGCATACGGTGCAAACAGCGCATACCATGCAAACAGTACAAGAATGCATACAGTGAAAACAGTGCAAGCATACAGTGCAAACAGTGCAAGGCAGTTCAAGGTGCATGTCACGCATTTGGTTTCTCTGGGGTCCCTGCGGGACGTCTAGCTGCCATAGAGAGGACGGCCGTGGCAAGGGCCCCTTCTTCTTGGGACCTAAGGTCGAGGCAGTAGTGTTTTTGGAACGTATGTGGAGAAGACCAAGTGGCAGCTTTGCAGACATCGTTCAGTGGTACATTGCGAAGGTTGGCAATAGAGGTAGAGAGTGCCCTGAGATGGTGTGGGCCCACTCTCGCACACACTTGGGTACCGTCCGGGTCCAGGCAGAAAGCTACACAGGCTGTGACCCAATGGGAGAGTGTTCTCTTGTTGACAGGTCTCCCGGGTCTTCTCGGGTCGAAGGACACGAACAATTGGTCGCTTTGCCGGACAGGCTGCGTTCTGTGCAGGTATGCCCTGAGGGCTCGAAGGCAGTCCAGGGTGTGTAATCGCCGTTCTTCGTCTGACGCGTGCGGTTCAGGAAAGAAGGCGGGGAGTTCGATGGACTGGTTTACGTGGAAAACGGAAGGTACTTTGGGTACGAACCTGGGGTTGGTCCGCAAGGAAGCATGGGTTTGGTGTAGTTGCGTGTAAGGGGGGTGAGCAACTAGCGCTTGAAGCTCACTGATCCTCCTTGCTGAAGCGATGGTTACCAGGAACAGCGTTTTCCACGCGACGAACTTCATCTCAGCTGAGTGGAGTGGCTCGAAGGGCTCTTGTGTCAGACGGTGCAGGACTGTGTTGAGGTCCCAGGCCGGTACAGGTTGTCTTACCGGAGGCTTCAGGTTGGTTAGGCCTTTCATGAAGCGTGCCGTGATGGGCAGTGCCGCGATGGAGCTGGCACCCTCGGGCGGGTCGTGGAAAGCAGCAATCGCCGAAAGATGCACCCGGATGGACTGGGTCTTAAGCCCGAGGTTTGATAGGGAACTAAGGTACTGCAGGACATCAGGTAGCGGGCAAGAGACGGGGTCAAGGTCTTTGTCCGCGCACCAGATGCTGAATCTTTTCCATTTGAGCCCGAAGGACTTTCTTGTAGAAGGCCGTCTGGCTGCGAGAACCACGTCTTGCACTTCGGAGGTCAGGTGGAGTGCGGAGAGGTTTCGCCGCTCAACCTCCAGGCAGTGAGAGCTAGGGCTTCGAGGTTGGGGTGCCATGTCGTGCCTCCGTTCTGCGATAGGAGGTCCTGTCGGAGTGGCAAGCGAATCGGGGCCTCGCAGGACAGGCGCAGGAGGAGAGCAAACCACATCTGGCGTGGCCAGTGCGGCACGATTAGGATGGCGCGGGCTTTGTCGCGGACAATCCTTTGAAGTGTCGCTGGGATGAGGGGGGTCGGGGAAAGGCGTAGACGAGAGACCACTCCCCCCAGCACACGTCGAAGGCATCCGCTGCCAGCCTCTTGGTTGACGGGTGTCTGGAACAGAACCGAGGGCACTTGGTATTCTGCTCCGTGGCAAACAGGTCGATGTTCGGTGTACCCCATCGCTGGAAGAGACTGTTGGAGACCTCTCTGAGAAGGGACCATTCGTGAGGCTGTAGCTGTCTGCTTAGTCTGTCCGCCAAGATGTTCTGATCTCCTGGGAGATAGGAGGCTCTCAGACTGCATCTGTTCCTTAAGGCTAGGAACCATATCCGTAGGGCTTCTCTGCAGAGGGGGCGAGAGGCGGTGCCCCCTTGTTTGTTGATGTAGTACATGGCTACTTGGTTGTCGGTCTGGATGAGAACTGTGTTGCCCTGCAGTTGCTGGAGGAAGGCTGTGAGAGCGTATCTGATGGCTCTTAGCTCGAGCAGGTTGATGTGCAGGAGCTTCTCCCTCGGAGTCCACGCTCCCTGTGTGCGTAACTGCCGCAGGTGAGCGCCCCAGCCGGCGGTGGAAGCGTCGGTGGTGAGGATCACTTGATGCTCGGGTGGGTGGATGTCCTTGCCCCCTGATAGGTTGCTTGTTTGGGTCCACCAGTGAAGCTGAGACTTGATTTGCGAGGTCATAGGGATGCGTTTGGAGAGGGGTTGGGAGTGCTGATTCCAGTGCGTGCGTAGGTGCCACTGGAGTGGGCGCATCCGGAGTCTCGCCATGGGAAGGACTGAAGTGGTTGCAGACATGTGGCCCAGCAGGCACAGCAGGGATCTCGCTGAAGAGGATTTCTTCACCGTCGCTCTGTGTGCTAGGGAGGTGATGGCGGCTAGCCTGCGGTCGGGTAGATAGGCTTTTGAGGCTGTCGTGTCTATCACGGCTCCAATGAATTCCAACTTCTGGGAGGGCGTGAGATGCGACTTGTGGAGATTGAGGACAAACCCCAATGAGGTGGTCAGTGATGTGGTTCTCTTCAAGGACTCGAGGAGGTCCGGGACCGACGGGGCCGTGAGGAGCCAGTCGTCGAGGTAAGGAAAGATGGACACATTGTGCTTGCGGAGGTGTGCCGCGGCCACGGCCACACACTTCGTAAAAACTCGAGGAGCAGGAGACAGCCCAAAGGGAAGGACCTTGTACTGGTAATGCTGTCCCAGCACTTGGAAGCGGAGGTACTTCCTGTGTGATTGGTGGATGCTGATATGCGTGTAGGCATCCTGCAGATCCAGGGATACCATCCAGTCGCCAGATTGGATTAGGGGAAGGATGGAGTTGAGGGAGTACATCCTGAATTTTTCCTTGACTATAAAGTTGTTGAGGTCGCGTAGGTCGAGGATCGGGCGGAACCCACCCTTCTTTTTGGGGATCAGAAAATATCTGGAGTAGAAGCCGGAGTTCTTTTCTCCAGGAGGTACCTCCTCGATAGCACGGGAGGCCAGCAGGTTTAGCAGTTCCACAGCCATTGCCAGGCGCAGGTGTGCTGGTGTGTCGCTGACAGGGTGCTTGCGTTGTGTTGGCTGGGTTGCGAAGCGCAGGCGGTAGCCTTCTCGGATGATCCGTAGAACCCAGGAGTCTGAGGAGATGCGCTGCCATTCTCTGTAAAATTGCGTCAGGCGTCCCCCAATTTGGGTGACCGCCGGAGGTTCGCCGTCAAAAGGAGGGCCCGCCTTTGTTGGCAGGGGCGTTATTGGGCTTTTTCTGTTTCCTGTCCCTCTGGGGGTTGCGCTGATGGGAAGGCCCCTGATAAGAGGTGTACTTATACCTCGTGTTCTGCCATCTGCGATTGTAAGGGTATTTTTTGCTGGAGCTGTAGTAGGGCTTCTTCTGTGGGTTACTTTTTTGTGCGCCACTGTTGCGCTCGAAACCTTCCTCGGCTAGGGTCTGGAGTGTGTTACAGTGCTCCTTCATATCGTTTACTGTATCTTTAACTTTGTCTCCGAAGAGGGAATCGCCCGTGCAAGGTGTATCTGCAATCCTGTCATGGGTATCCTCACGCAGTCCCGATGCCCTTAGCCAAGCCCACCTTCTCGCGGAGATCGCTGTACCAGCCGTCCTCGACGCTGTGTCGAAAGCGTCGAAGGTTGCGCTGGCCATGTGTTTGCTGCACTCGGACATCTCCGTGAGCGTTCTGGAGGGTGCGGCTTGGGTGTCTTTCGGTAGCGATGCGAGGAAGGCTTTAAACTCCGCCATGCATGTATCCAGGAAGAGGACCTGTTGGAACTGGTGCGCTGCGATCTTAGCGTTGAGCATGGCCCCCAGGAAGACTTTCTTCCCGATGTCATCCAGGAGTTTGTGGTCTCTACCGGGCGGGCTGTTGGCATGGGTGCGAGAGGATTTGATCCGCTTGAGGGCCGAAGATACCACAATGGATTGATGAGATAGCTGAGGGTCAGTGAAACCAGGCACAGGTTGCACCTGATACTTTGTTTCGAGCCTTCTCGGGAAGGCTCTTCCAGAAGCTGGGGTTAGCCATATCCTTTTCACGCAGTGTCTGGTGTATGGGCAGCGCGAAGGTAGGCTTCGGGGTGGCAAGGTATTTTAGAACCTCCGGCACCGGTGCATTGTTATCAGCTGTGCCCATCAGGGACAAGGCGGAGGCTAGCTTGGTAATAAATTTAGGGTATGTTAGGTCCTCTGGAGGGGGAGGTGTTTCCTCTGCCTCCGCCTCCGTGTTGCGTTTGTCTTCAGAGGTTGATGGCTCGTTGGATGCGGTGCCCACAACCGGCTCTTCTATGTCCAGCTCTTCTGCCGTAGTGTCAGGAGAAGGCTGTACTGCGGACATCCTCTCAGGGGTGTATGTCCTGGCAGGTGGTCTTGATGTGGGTGCCTCCTGGGGGTCCAGAGGTTTTGCCCCAGAGGGTGCCGTTGAAGATGCTGGTGGAATGGAGAGAGGTTGTCTTACCAGCTGGGACAACAGGTTCAGGATGCTAGCGATGCTTGATGCTCCACTGGATCCACTCCTGCTGTTACGCCCAGAACTGGAGGAGTTAGAGGATCTTCGCTTTTCACCTCTATGGCTGTGGTGTTTGCTGCGGCGGCGTGGAGAGCGGCGATGGCGCTTAGAGTGCTTGCTCCTGCTTCTTCTGCAAGCGCTACTGCTGCTGCTGCTAGAGGAGCGATGGTGTCTTTTTCTCCCCCTCCTGCGGCTGTCACGGCGCGATCTGTCTCTGCCTCCGTGATGGCGCGGTGTATTCTCTGCACCGGCAGGACTCTCGGCGCCGACGTGCAGGACTTGGGAAGCAGGCAGAGTAGGGCTGCATGGACGTCCGGAGGATCGGCGCCGATGGCTGCGCTCGTTTCCCCGCCGTGTCTGGGCTTCCGGGTTTGAAATCACGCCCACTAAATGGGCGGAGCTGGAGGACTGGCAAGCCGGAGTGGAGGACCGGGGACCGCCGCCATCTTCGTTGACCGCATGGACTTGGACGGAGATGCGATGTGTCCCCGTGGCGTTGGAGTGTCCTGCGGTTGGCCTCGAAGACATCCGAGGGGGGGAAGAATCAATCTCGGCTGCACGGCTGAGGATGGAGGCCGCATCGGGCGCATCCGGAGCCGGAGACATTGGTGAGCACACCGCCGGGGCGGGGGCCGCATCAGAGTTGGAAGTGCAGACAGCAGGGGCAGGAGTAGCAGCATTAAGAAGAAAATTAGCAGAGGTACTTGCGATTTCGGTTAGATAATTGTTCAGAGCGTGCCATCTGGATCTCTTCGCCCTGGGGGACATTTTCCCGCAAAGATCACAGTTCTCCACATTATGCTCAGTGCCCAGGCAGCGCAAACAGGCAGTATGGGAATCGGTGTTGCTCATTTTTCTTTTGCATTGGTGGCATTTCTTGAAACCAGGTTTCGGCATGATTTTGTGATTAGGATGATGGAAGAGAGCAGAGTCCGTCTTGCAGGCAAGGCGGAAGGAAGAATACTGGCTGGGCTAGGGGGCGGGCCAGTAAGGTGGGCTACCTGGGCATGCCCAGAAAGGCTCACCTTTCTGAGCTCTAGAGAGCACTTCCGTACCTATGGCGCCGCCCGGAGGACGTCACCATGTGTGGCTGACGCAATCCTGCTAGTCCATGGAGAACTCTGTCTGCTTTGGATATTTTTTATACAGCTTTAGGGGCGTTTTCTTGCCCTTGTGAAAACTGTTTTCCTGATCAACTGGGGAGTGTTTGCTATCTAGGCGTGACTGCAGACCTCGTGTCTCAGCTTGTTTTGGTTGCCTATGGTAACTAGGAAGCTTCTGATCTACCTGCCTGTCAGAATCTGAGCTATACACAGCAGATTTCTGTGTTTTTAAGGCACAGGGCAGATCTTCCGTGTCACACCACCTTTTGAAGTATTTATGAAAAAAGGGCTTCAAATGTAAGGGCTGCTGTCCATCCTGGGGAACTGTCTGCAGGAGGAAACCCCATGTTATTTCAGAGCCATTGGGAGAAGGATATTCCTGATCCCTGGGATGAGGGGCAGTGGAAGGGTATTTATGCCGCTACCCAAAGATGGACCCTGGATACGGCTTTATTGGAAAATAGCTTGAAGAGTAGAATGTGGATGTGTTGAACCCCAGTGAGACTATATACCATTGCTGGGAAGTATGGAGAGGAATGTTGGAAGGGATGTGGGAGCAGAGGGGACCTGAAGCATTTGTTGAGGGACTGCCTGGTCGCTCAGGAGGTATGGTGGGAGGTCGAACAACTGGTGGGGGATATTACTGTGGTACCGGTGAGCTTTGGACCAATTAATGCCTTATTAAAAAGGACCCAGGATATCACTGCTTGACCCAATACAAGCATTGTGGAACCTGCGTCTTTTGGGGAAACTGCTAGGTACTTATGACTTAGATTGGCCACTGTTGGAAACAGGATACTTGGCTTGATGGACCTTGGTCTGACCCAGTATGGCATATCTTATATTCTTATGGGATGAGGGTGGTCTGTGGACATTCCAGGGGTTTTGTATGATTGCAGTATGTATGAATTTAATGGCATTGTGGAAGAGTCCTCAAGTTCCCATCCGAAACATGGTGGCAAGGTGCTTAGAGCAATTTTATTGCATGGGAGAGATAGAGGTATATTGGCACCATACAATAGAACTGTTTAGTAGAGTTTGGCACTGGTGTCAGACTTGGAGACAGGTTCATGTCATTCCAACAACAGAGGAGTAAACTGTGTTAAATTGTTATAAACTGTAAGCAGCGCTCTATGCATTGGGGGGCAGGAGCTGGGCACTGCTGGGGGTATTGTACTTATAAAGAACATATCGGGTATATGTTTTGTATTAATAGTGGATGTACAGGGCACTTTGTAAATTAATTGATTGAGTGTGCTATACATGGATCTCTTTGTTACTGCAATTGGGATGGCTGAAGGAGAAATGTTGGGGTAGGCATTTGAGCATGGGAAATACTGTAAGTAGCTATAGGGGAGGTGGGGTGGTAGAGTATGGAGTATCAATAATATAAGTGATTCATTTTGTTATAGAAACATAGAAACATGATGACAGAAAAAGACCACATGGCCTATCTAGTCTGTCCTTCCATATCAACAACTGCAATAGTCCACTTTTTACCTGTGTTGGTCCCATGCTTTTTTGAATTCAGTTACTGTCCTCATCTCTACCACCTCCACTGGGAGACTATTCCATGGATCCACTACTCTTTCCGTAAAGAAATATTTCCGCATATCACTCCTGAATCTATCTCCCTTCACCCTCATCCCATGTCCTCTCGTAGCAGAACTTGCTTTCAATTGAAAGAGGCTCTCTCCCTGAACATTTATGCCACGGAGGTATTTAAACATCTCAATCATATCACCTCTATCCCGCCTTTCCTCTAAGGTGTACATATTAAGATCCTTAAGTCTGTCCTCATATGCTTTATAATGAAGCCCACTAATCATTTTAGTAGCCACCCTCTGCACCGACTCCATCCTGTTCACATCCTTTTGAAGGTGCGGTCTCCAGAATTGCACACTATACTCCAAATGAGGTCGCACCAAAGACTTATACAGAGGCATTATCACCTCCTTTTTTCTGCTTGCCATTCCTCTCCGTATGCACCCAAGCATCCTTCTAGCTTTTGCTGTCGCCTTTTCTACCTGTTTAGCTACTTTAAGATCATTTATGATGTTTCTTATGGTTATTCTGGTTATCACTATTACTAGTAACCCTGTAAATGAGAATGAAAGCTTTCAGTGTGCAAGGGGGGGATAAACATGGAGCTAGAGGGGGACAGAAGCTATGCATGTTGATCGCTGTGACCACTCTGTGGATTCAGGAGAATTAATTTCATTTATTAAAACTTGATATACCGCCTTAACGGGGACAACAGAGTGGTTTACAATAAAAATATAATAAACCTGAAAAAGAAAAGACTGCCAATAATATACAGTAATGTGGAGGAGCATGAGACAAGTCAACATAGGCTTTAAGAGAATATGGGAGAGGGGGAGGGAGAAACTCAGGTGGATGCCATCAGCTAGAATCGGATGTAATGTCAAAGGCTGTACAGAAAAGATGTGTCTTGAGTTGTGCTTTGAATTTTACAAAAGAATGTTCTAAACAGAGGGACAAAGAGAGGCTGTTCTAAAGAGAGGGGCCAAGGAAATAGAAGGCAGAGTTAAGTGTTTTTTTTAGATGTGCCTGAGAGGGAGGGAGCAGGAGAAGACGATTCATGTGAATGGAGGGGAGGGATCGTTGGGAGGCATGTAGAGTGAGCAAGGAAGCAAGATGTTCTGTAAAACTGGTATGAAGAGTATTATGAACCTGAGTAAGAATCTTGTAGTGAATACAAGATGGGATAAGAAGCCAATGGTGGCAGATAAGAAAAGGAGTTACTTGGTCAAAACGGGATGCATGATAGATAAGCCTGACGGCCATGTGTTGAACTAACTAGAGATGTTTCAGGGAGTATTGTGGGAGATCGGCAAGTGCTGCTTTGCAGTAATCTAAGCGGGACAGAATGAGTGAAACTATGAGAGTGATTAATACAGAAGTAGACAGAAGAGAGCAAAGTGTTCCGATTCGTCGAAGGAAGAAAAAGAGAACGTTGTGTAACCTGGCTAATATGATCGTGAAAAGAAAGGGTAGAATCCAGTATGACCCCAAGATAGCAGAAGGAAGAAGTGAGCTGGATAGGGAAGAAGTGAGCTGAAAAGGGAGGGGAAGGGTGATTGGGCCATGTAGCAGTGATCTTGGAAGGGTTGAGTTGAAGATGGTTTGTGGATAGCCAAGCAGCAACACGGTGGAGACATGCGTTCAGGGAAGAGAGGTCGGAAAGTGAGGGGTCAGTATGAAAAACGAGAAGAATGTCGTCTGTGTAGAGATAAGTAAAGATGCCATGTTGCTGAATCATGAGGGCTAGTGATGAAAGAAAAATATTAAAAAACACCAGTGCTAGTACAGAGCCCTGTGGTGCACCACAGATGAGAGGAAACGAGGAAAAGACAGAGGAGCCCAAAGTGACGTGAAAAGAATGCTAAGAAAAAAAGACATGAACCACTTGAGAACAGTGCCCCAAAGCCTGATATCGTGCAGGCGGGTAAGGAGAAGATTGTGATTGACCAGATCAAAGTCTGAAGATAGATCAAGAGAAATGGTGACAGTGACATTCCTGCAATCCCAAGAACGGTGGACTGCTGAGCAACAAGACAAGAATGGTGTCAGTGGCGTGCCTGGCATGAAATCGGGATTGATGGGGGTGCAATGTTCTGATTGAAAGTGTATTCTGCACCTCCCCTCACCGGTAACAGCACCTGGGCTCTTGGGTAACGGATTTCCACACTCAGAGCAATGAGAAGGAAGCAATATCTATTAATAATACAAATCACACACAATTGTATTATAAAAAACACCAAAGCTTTGGGAGAGAGAGCAAAGCTTGCACCTTGCCTCTCTGACTCCACATACCTCGGGCATTATTTTTATTGGTCAAAATTCCATTACACAGCATAATTTCCACCTTATTTTTCTACATCAAGCATCGTGTATATTCATAATGTGCTTCTCTGTTATGTGAAAGTACAGCATAGCTTTTCAGTAGAGGCTCTCAAGGTCGTTAGCTAAATAATAGGCCCTGGAATGTCTGAGCTACTGAATCTGTGGTGTTAACTCTTTCTGAGGGCTTTCAGTAATATAGTATTATTAAGTACCCTCACAGTGTACACAGCCCTGTACAGAAAGCTTCCTTTCACTGATTATTACGGATTTATTTTTTGTTACGACTACGCTGTCTTTTGTAGTTTTGTCAATAAAAAGTAAAATTACAAAAAAAAAAATACTTTTTCACATCTAGTGCTACTCACCCTCCATTTCTTCCTACCCTATCCTTTCTGAATAAATTATGGTAGGTATAATTAAATCCCAGTCATAGTATATGACACTAGATAAAGACCATCATGGTCCATTTAGACTGCCCAGCAATGTGGCAAGAGTAGGTGCACCTACCGCTCCGTGCAGGTCACCCCTCCCCATGCCTTTGTTTAGGGGTGTACCCACTGCTCCATGCAGGTCACCCCTATTAAGATAACAGAGACAGTTAACAAGGTTATTTTGATTTTATCCTGTTGCTATAAAGGGATCCACTGTTTCTGTTCCATGCCATTTTGAATTCTGTCACTGTATTTGCCTCCACCATTTCCATCGGGAGGGCATTCCAAGAATCCACCACCCTTTCAGTGAAAATGTATTTCCTGACATTATCTTTCAGTTTACGCCCTTGCTGTTTCATGTTATATCCTCTAGTTTTGCAGCTTTCCTGTCTTTGAAAAAGGTTTGTTCATTCATTTAAGTAGTTAAAGGTCTGTCCCTTCTCTTCTCTAGAGTATACATATTTAGATCTTCAAGTCTCTTCTCATATTTCTTCTGGCACAGGCACCAAATCATTTTGGTCGCCTTCCTCTGAACCATTTCCAGTCATGCTTCTCCATATACCATGTCTTTGTGACTGCCACTAAATCCAAGTCAGCCTCTTCCATTAAAGCCTCAAGATCCAGAATCTTATTTCCCATACTAAGGGCAATTAATACACACCACTTTTCAGATGTTGCCCTTTTATCCCATTTCTACAGAAGTATTTTTTTTTTTACTTACCTTGGGGGCTTTCTTCACCCATCATAAGAAACATAAACATAAGATATGCCATACTGGGTCAGACCAAGGTCCATCAAGCCCAATATTCTGTTTCCAACAGTGGCCAATCTAGGTCATATGTACCTAGCAGTTTCCCCAAGAGACACAAGTTTTTTGTACATCCCCAACTAATCTAGTTGAAAGCCCTCTTCAGTAGGTTGGCCAGTCTGCTGCTAAAGACACTTCAATCCTTCTTGGATAGGTGGACACTATCTCTGCTCAGCAACCCCTGGAAAATCATCCCATGGTCTAGGAAACCAAAGCACTCTAGATCCGCACAGCCATGTATTCATCTTTTAAAATGCAAGCTTCTCTGTCTTGGCCTTTACCCTCAGCAGGGAGAAATGAGAACACCACCTGAGCTGCGCACATTTTTGCTTCACCCTCTCTTCCACAGCTATGAAGTCACTCTTGATACACTCGGAAATATACCTAGCAGTATCTTTCTTTCTTTCTTTCTTTTAGTAAACATTTATATACCGCTACTTCCAGCGATCAGAAGCGGTTTGATTATAATTTTGGGATTTGTCACAAATCAAGACAGTATCATTTGTGCCATTATGGATAAACAGTCACTAGGCTTGACGAGTCTCGGCAAACTCTCCATAAAGTCTTTGATTTTGGCATCTGGCAGACAGCACACCTCCCAGGACATCAAGTCTGATCAACAGATGGATACCTCAGTACCCCTCAGATGGGAGTCACCAACCATCGCTACCCTTCACTTCTTTGTGATAGCTGATTTGGAGGCTGTGGGATTTTTGAGCTCTGGTTCCTCCTGTTTCTGGGATGCTCTTGCCTCTTCTACTTCCAGGACTGGATACCAGTTCTTCAGTTCAAAGGCAGTACAGTTGAAGTGTCAGTTCTGCAGGCTCTTGTGAGCTATGTCCAGTTTCCTTCTTTCTCTATCATACCGTCTTTGCCTCTGTTGGAGATCTTCGACCCTGCAAGAAGCATTTCATCAATGTAGCTCTTGTTGTCACAGATGCATCTCAGCCTTGCCACCTCCTTTCTCTATTTCTCCACTTGTTTCATGAGGGATTCAACTAGCAGACATCTTGCAGAAAGAGCCAGTCCCTCGCCTAGGATCAGGCTGTCCATTTGGACAGAGGTAGAAGCAACATCAGATTCCATGATTGAGGAAAGGTATAGAAAATTAGGTAGGCTTATGAAGCACAAATACTTTGCAGAAGGAAACAAAACTTCTTAACCATTGGGAAGCCATAAAAAGGTGAATAACACTAACATCAGACATTAACAAGCCCAAATCCATAGCATACTTCTTGAACAGAAAGCATTAATGATAATAGCTAACAGCTATGTGGACAAGGTCAAGCCCCTTGAAACAGAACAAAGAGAACTAAATAAGAAAACCGAACATTGTAAGCCACACTTCAACTATCACTTTCCCAAACCATCCTTATCCAACACTACCACCACACTAGAGAAATCAGCTAAAGATGACTGTACAAACTGGAAACAGTTGCTAACCAAAATGAATGTACGTATGTATATTAAAATACGCTGCACACATTTGTTATAATAAAATGTTCTTTGTTTGATCTCAGAACAGTTTTGTATTGTTTGGATATGCAAAATCAAAAAATAAAATTTTAAAAAAGTAAGACCTCCTTGTTGCCCCCATTCCTTCCAGAAGACAAGCCACTATACTCCTAAGTCCAGGCCCCACTCCTAGAGTCACCTCTCTCCCCTTTCAGACTTAGTAAACCCACCCCTTCCCAAAGAAGACCCCTCCCCACCCCATAGTGCCCCAAGGCCTATTCGAATCGTTTTTTGGTGGTCTAGGGGATACTGGGAAGGAACAATCCCTGGGTTGCTCCTGCCTGTGCAGGGACTGGATTTAAAATGGCACCCACGATAGTGTCAGATGAGGCTTTGGGTTTTTCTGCTGAGAGTTTCAGTGAATATTTTTTGGATGCTTTTGAAACTTGAAGTATCAATGTGATTTTTTTTCTTTAAAAATTAATAAATAGTAAAATAAAAAGGAGACATATGGACTAGAAGATGATGGTTTAATGATATTTGAATAAATTAGGTGGGTGTGTCTATATTTATGATATCGCCTATTACATTTATTTCTAAGCAAGTTTTTCTTTGTGCTTATGGTGATCAAAATAAACATTTTCAAAGAAGTCCTCATCTGTGAAGTGAATCCCAAGTGTGCACAGATTCCATATCAAAACTAAATTCTTGGGGGGGGGGAGATTTGAGTTTGAGCCAGATTCACAAATGGGGCCTCCATGAGGAGATATCCTGCTCTGATTCACTTGAAAGCAACATTGAAGTGACTGGCACCAGTACATTTCCACACATCAGCATCAATATTGCACCATCAAGCAAAACATGAGTCTCCAGAATGGGTTGTACCTCTGCTTCTCTCAGTTCTGATACAGTCTATGCTGATACATCTTTCCCTGATAATTCTTCACATTCCCTTAAGTTATATGTCCAATTGGTTTCCTGTTCTATATACTTTCCCTCGAATATAGGTTGTAAAAAGTACGTTTTTACAACTATGGGCATTATTTCAAATTCTCAAGATTTTGTCAGGTCTTGTGTATCTATACAGAGTAAAATGGTCTGTACAGTCCTCTGGGTCAGGCTTAACCCAAATATTTCCAGTTATGTTGAAAATATCTTCCCATAGTTCGCTATTAATATGTAGTGATTGCTCAAAATGATCACTTTGTAATGTATAATATAATTGCTTGAGAGAAAACAATGTCCAATTCATAAATTGAGTAATATTTGCAAAAGCATTCAGTACCCCTTGTCCATTAGCATTATATTGCTGGAGCCATACAGTTTGTAAATCTGTTTTGTTTGTCTGTACCCTAGACCATGGGAACCCATTGTGCCTGCATATTAACGACTTTTTCTATATCGCTCCTGTTGATTGTAATTGATTAGTCAATGTTTCAGTATCAATTGAGTTGAGAGTTGCTAATCTCACTTCCTCCTAGCAATGTATTATACCAAGCTCATTTATATCTGCAGCCTGTACCTTGGGTAATGGAGGAAAAGATACTTTAAAACTTACCAAGGCAATCTGAGGAGATAAATGTACCTGTTTATATGTAGAAAATAATGGAACAAGTGAAGACAGGTTAAGAGCTTACTGCAATGTAATATGCACTATGTTTCCTAGTAGAATTCATAATAGGAGGTGGCATATGAAGTACAGGTACATACAAGGTTTCATTAAACTCATTCCCTTCCATCACATTGACTAAATTAAAATATGTAGTTAGGGTTAAAACATCAGGAGGTATAATTATTGGAAATTTTCTACAATGAAAAACTGTCGTATTTTGAATATGAATCTCCTCCAAGGCTATCATCAATCCTCCTATGTGATAACCACAACAGGTCCAAGCCAATGCAGAATCAGTTGTGGTCAAATTAGCGAGTATACATTCAAACGTATTGTAGCATTCTTAGGATTGGAAAGAGTAAAGTTATGGATGTTGTAGACACCTTCAGGTGGACACAAGGTCACCCTCATCAAGGTAGGAACAGAAGATCCCTGAAGAAAAACAAAAAGAATACAAACAGAATCACACTCATAAATAAATATGTTCTATTTTTAAAGTAATCAATTTATAGTGCCCTGATAAGGCTAACACAACCATGTTATTTTTGCCTTAAGCAACCACTTTTTCCATTGGCTGTGAATCTAGTCTTGGATATTTTACCCAAACATTTGCACCATTAGCCACCCGTAGATCCAAAACCGGTATGAGCAGGAGGAAGAGAAGCCACATCAGTAACTGATACTTGGGGCACAGGTAAAACAAGCAATTGGGCCACACTATTTTCAGCAGAAAAATTCTTGAGATACTGGGTGCATGGAAAGTAAGAGCAATTTCGGTTCAGCATGATAGCATCAATAGTGCTGCCCAAAGCCCCCATTTGACTGGAGAACTACGAATAGCAATATGACCAGAGGGCAGCTTAATGGCAATTCGCCAACTCTCTCACAGTGCCATGTCAGCTCTATTCTAACTTTCCGTGGGGCACTTTAAATCACAGCAGCCGTTTTCAAACTGAAGCTTCAGCACGAGACCAGAGTGAACACAGTACTGCTGATCAGCCATTCACTGGCTCACTTACAGCTTAAACGTCAGCACTATTTGGTGGGCCCATGCCTAGCAGGCCCGCCCCTAAGGTCCCTTTGGCGTGGAGCTTTGGTATAGCGAATCAGTAATGAGCACTGTTTACCTTTCCCTCTACTTTGACCTGCATTGTGCCTGCTTGCAGCCGGATCAACTCCCTTTACTGAGGAGTAACATACCTGTACACTGGTCACTGCAGCCTCCTGCCCCTCCCTGTCCTCTTCACACCTGCATTGTTCAAAATCTTACCTTTTGTCCTATTACTGTCCAGGAATCTCCTTCCATAATTCAACCATCACTTTCAAACCCTGGTGCTCTCCTGTGGCTTGCTAAACTGCAGATCGCCTTGTTCTAAAACTTCTCTAGTGAATGATATCATTTCTCAACATGATTTAGATTTACTCTTCCTTACTGAGACCTGGTTAAGGCCTGGCGATAAACCTCTTCTTCCTTAGCGTCCCTCCAGTCTAGTCCCGAACCTTAGAAGTTGTGCATGTCCTTCTGCAGCTTGGAGACTGAGCATGTCACAGTTTTGATGACACCAGTATAAGTATTGCAGGGACCACTTTTTTGATCCAGTTTTCAGTCTCCAAGCAGCAGAAGGAGGCGTGAGTTCTAAGGCTTGAGACTCACTGAAGGAATTATTAAGGATAGATTAGTTCAGAGTTTAGGAATTTAAGAGTTAAAAAAAAAAAGCCAGATTTTATTTTAGGGGCTTTGGGCCCTTTAAATTGGCGAAATTGGTGAGTTGTAGGAAATTTGGTTGAAGAATTGAAAGGCTGGCCCCCCCTTCCCCCCCTCTCGGTGATAATCAGCATGCCAGAGAAGAGTGTGGGGAGCGAGTGCAGGGACTCCGGTTTTCTCTCCCCCGTGGTGGGAGAGAAACTGTTGAGGACTGCCGGCTCGTGCTCAGAGGCAGACAGTCGGTGTTGGCAGTGGAGCAGCGGCATACCGGCCCTTGTCGGTTCAGAAGAGGCCGGGGAGGGGCAGATCGGTGAGTAAGCGTTTGGCAGCAGGGTAGCATGGCTCCGGAGAGTGGAACATGCGGCTGGCAGCCGTAGGCAGAGATTTTTAAGGGGAGCAGCGTTCCGGTGGCCATTTTACCGCCGCGTGGGATTTTGGCAGGAAGAAAGGCCATCAACGGTGCCGTTCGTGTTAGAGCTGCCAAGTAAGACTGCAGGTTTAGGAACTGGTTCAGGTGTAGACAGGAACCGCTTGAAAAGAAAAAAGAGTTGAGAAGCAGTGCGTTTTAGAAACAGGCAAGGTATTCTTGAGGTGCTCATAGACCTATGCCGTCTAAGTCTCGCTGCCTTCTCTGTGGGATCAGGAGGGGATCCTTCTCAGAGGCAGGAGTTTGTTCTGTGTGTGCCCACGAGGCCTTGGGTTCTGGTATGGAGGACCATACCGCGCCAGATTTGGCAAAGGAGATAGTGGGGGCAGAAGGGCACTCGGAGGCCCCTATACTTCTGCAGGAGCTAGCGCCAGGTCCCTCTTTGGCGCCGGATGTGCCGTTCTCCCAAGCCCCTATGCAGGGGGGTTTGGGGGCGGTTTTTGCCCAACAGTTTCTGTCCCTGCTGCAGCAGGCGCTGGGCGGATCTGGGGCCAATTTAGCGGGGCCTGATTGGGAGGTGTCACCCGGATCCAAGAGGAAGGGGCCTTCCCTGGAGGAGGGGAAAGGGGGAGGCCCCGAGAAAAAGGCCAAGCGGGCAGTGGACACGACGGAAGTGGATGTAGCGCTAGAAGGGCAGTCAGAGATGCTGGAGGACTCGGACGTAGATCAGGAGTTAGAAGAAGGCGAGTTGCCGGAACTGGAGGACCAGGCCAGGGTGGTCAGAGTGTTTCGTAGAGAGGAGCTGGCGGCGTTGACTGGGGAAACGTTAAAGGCTTTAAATATGCCGGCCGAGGAGCAGGGAGTGGATGCTTCGTTGGAGGATCCAGTGTTATAGGCCATGCGGAAGTCGCAACGGGTGTTTCCCATTCATAGGGTTTTTAAAGAGATGATACAAGAGGAGTGGGACATGCCGGAAGCAAATGTGAGAGGTTCACAGCTGTTTAGCAGGTTGTATCCGATTCAAGAGTCGGATAGGGATCTGTTTAAACCGCCTAAAGTGGATGCGGCAGTATCCTCGGTCACTAAGAAAACTACCATCCCGGTGGAGGGTAGTGCAGCGCTTAAAAATGTCCAGCATAGAAAGCTACATATGCTGCTGAGGCAGCTGTTTGAGGGTAATGCACTCTCCATGCAGGCCTCGATTTGTGGGGCTTGGGTTTCGAGGGCATGTTTGAGATGGTCACAGAGAATGAAAGGGCTACAGGTTGAAGAAGCGGTGGAAGAAGCGGCCTGACTGGAATCGGGAGCGGCGTATTTAGCGGATAGTCAATACGATCTTATAAGAGGTTTGGCGAAGAGTACGGCATTGGTAGTGGCGGCAAGGAGGTCGCTCTGGCTCCGAAACTGGGCGGCGGATGCGGCATCCAAGGCTAGATTGGGGAAGCTCCCCTTTAGAGGCAAGCTTCTCTTTGGGGAAGACCTAGAGAAGCTGGTGAAGGATTTAGGAGACTCAAAGGGGGGCAGATTACCGGAGGATAAGGTGAAGCAGGGGCGTCAGGGGACTCCGTCGCGGAGTCAGCAGCGTGAGTTTAGGCGTTTTTGTCAGACGAGGTTTGGTCAGTTTCAGAGAGGAAGGTTTCAGTACAGGTCCTCGGGGTTTTGAGGATTCAGGGGGGCAGGCAGAGGTTTTGGGGCCTCCTCCTCCCCAAGCGGTAAGAAGCCGCAATCAAACAAGGGGGGTCCAGGCTGGAATGATTCCCGTGGGGGGTCACTTAAGGGAGTTCTTTCCAGCATGGGCCCAAATTACGTCGGATCAATGGGTGTTGGAAATCATACAGAGAGGGTACGCGCTAGAGTTCCAACGCCCAGTGAGAGACGCGTTTGTCCTATCTCCACGCAGAACACGTTCAAAGAGGGTGGATTTACGGCAGACCTTGGAAAGGTTATTAGAGCTAAAGACGGTAGTGCTGGTACCGAAAGAAGAATATGCCTGTGGTCGATACGCCATCTATTTCGTAGTGCCGAAAAAGGAAGGAACCTTGAGACTGATTCTGGACCTCAAGAGAGTGAACAGATGTCTCAAGGTGTCGCATTTCCGCATGGAGTCGCTAAAATCGGTTATAGCGGCGGTTCGAAAGGGCGAGTACCTCACGTCCCTAGACCTTCGGAAGCGTACCTGCATATACCGATCCGGTTGGAACATCAAAGATTTCTGCAGTTCGCGGTGCCGATGGATCATTTTCAGTTTCAAGCGTTGCAGTTTGGACTGGCCACAGCGCCAAGAACGTTCACCAAGGTCATGGTGGTGGTAGCAGCGGCATTGAGAAAGGAAGGCGTGCTAGTGCATCCTTACTTAGACGACTGGCTAATTCGAGCAGAGTCAAAGGAGGAGAGCGTGGTGGCTACAAGACGAGTGGTAGAGTTTCTGCAGTCACTAGGCTGGGTAGTAAACATGGCAAAGAGCAAGCTGGACTCGACTCTGGAGTTGGAATATCTGGGAGCTCGATTCGACACAGACAAGGGCAGAGTGTTTCTGCTGCAGGTCAGGATCAGCAGGCTGAGGGAATTGCTTTGGACCTTTCTGAGCATAGCAGCCCCTTCGGCGTGGCAGTATTTGCAGATGTTGGGCACCATGGCAGCCACTTTGGAGGTGGTACCATGGGCAAGAGCTCACATGAGGCCGTTGCAAAGGTCTCTGCTCAGGAGATGGTCGCATCAGTCTGATCAGTTGTCCAAAAGGTTGACTTGTCCCCCTGCAGTCAAGCAGTTGCTGCAGTGGTGGTTAAGCCCAGGTTGTCTGGAAAAGGGTATGCCTCTGGAAGCTCCGGATTGGAGGGCGTTAACGACTGATGCGAGCATGTTCGGCTGGGGAGCGCACTTCAAGGGGCAGTATGCACAGGGGCAGTGGTCAGAACTGGAGAGGACATGGTTGATCAACAGATTAGAACTGAGGGCAGTCACTCTAGCTTTGAAGGACCTTCAGCGGGGGCTGAAGGGGAGTGCCATAAGAGTGTTTTCAGACAATGCCACTGCGGTGGCATACATCAGTCGGCAAGGTGGCCCGCGTGGCACTCGAGGAGGAAGCAGAAGAGCTGTTAGAGTGGGCCGAGAAGAATCTCCTAGCGTTATCGGCGGCGCATGTGGCAGGAGTGGACAATGTGACGGCCAATTTCTTCAGTCGGGTCAGAGTAGATCCTGGAGAATGGGTGCTCCATCAGGAGGTGTTCGAGCTGATAGTGCGGCATTGGGGACTCCCTGTCATGGATCTCATGGCAAAGTATGCGTCAGGAAAGGTGGAGAGGTTCTTCAGCAGGAGAAGAGAGCGAATGTCAGAAGGTTTAGATGCTCTGATTCAAAAGTGGCCGGAAGATCGGCTACTATACATATTCCCACCTTGGGTGCTGATAGGAAGGGTCCTCCAGCGCATAGAAAGGCACAAGGGAAACGTAATCCTGGTAGCACTGGACTGGCCAAGAAGGCCGTGGTATGCTGACTTGAGGCGTCTACTGGTGGAGCCGCCGTGGAGGCTTCCGTTCAGGAAAGATCTACTGATGCAGGGGGTGTTGTACATGCCTCAGGTGGATCGGTTCTTGCTTACGGCTTGGCTCTTGAAAGGGCAAGATTATCAGCCAAAGGATACTCGGTGGCGGTGATCTCGACGCTTTTAAGGTCTAGGAGGAGGTCAACATCCATGGCGTACATCAGAGTTTGGTGGATTTTTGAGGCCTGGTGCGACGAGAGGACTTAAGGTGTTAGCGGTCTCGGTGGCGCAGGTCTTGGCCTTTTTGCAAGATGGATTTGAGAAGGGGCCGGCGGCTGCGTCACTTCGGGTGCAGCTGGCGGCGATTTAGTGTTTTTGTGGAAAGGTGTATGGTGTGGCGTTGGGGGCGCATCCTGATGTAAAGAGGTTTTTGCGTGCGTCAGCGCTTTTGCGGCCTCCACGTAGAGTTCCGGTTCCGGTTTGGGACTTGAATACGGTCCTGGAAGTGTTAGTGCGGGAACCGTTTGAGCCTGTAGCTAAGGCGACGATGAAGGATCTTACTCTCAAGGTGGTGTTTCTGGTAGCTATCGCTTCTGCGAGAAGAGTTTCAGAGTTGCAGGCTTTGTCTTGTAGAGAGCCGTTTTTGGTGTTTGAGACCAACAAAGTGGTGTTGAGGACGGTACCCTCCTTTTTACCGAAGGTAGTGTCTGCTTTTCACATGAATCAGGTGGTGTCGTTGCCGGTGTTCAGGAAGGCCCGTAAGAGCCAGGAGGAGAGTCGGTTGCATTGGTTGGACGTTGGGAGAGCATTGAAGCAGTATGTGCAGCGAACGGCTGTGTTCCGGAAAACAGACAGATTGTTCGTACTGTTTGGAGGGCAGAAGCGAGGAGAAATGGCGGCTAAGGCTTCTATTGCCAGGTGGATTAAGGAAGCTATTGCGTCAGCTTATCTGCTCAAGGGGAGAGTTGTTCTAGTGGGTTTAAAGGCGCATTCCACTAGGGCGCAGGCTGCTTCTTGGGCGGAGTGTAGTTTAGTGCCAGAGGTGGACATTTGTAGGGCGGCAACTTGGTCGTCCTTACATACCTTTGTGAAGCATTACAGGATTGATGTGCAGGCGGGGCGGGACTAACTTTGGATCGGCGGTGCTTCAGGCTGGTCTGGCAGGTCCCTCCCGGTAAAATGGTTACTGCTATGTTACATCTCCTAAGGTTCGGGACTAGACTGGAGGGATGCTAAGGAAGGTGAAATTAGACTTATCTGCTAATTGTTGTTCCTTAAGGAACTCCAGTCTAGTCCCGCTTCCCTCCCTGGATTTACCTGCCGAACGGTGCCCTGAAGCATGAGATTAGGCATCGGAGAGGGTTGAGAGACTCTCTCGAGGGGCGGTAGGTCACGGGGAGTTGGGAAATGGGGGATGTCGGTTTGTCTATTCTGTTAAAAAAAAAAAAAAGAAAGAAAACCAAAGGATTTATGGTAATGTGAGAGAAGCAGTTCGTCTATCCTTTGGGATGGATCTCAAAAAAAAAAATTCTTTCTTAAACAATAGTTGCAAGTTGTAGGTAGTTTACGAAATGTTTAACTGATAACTTAATTATTGCTCTGGTGAGTCTGCTTTGTCAATAGGGTACTGGATCAAGAAGGCGGTCCCTGCAATACTTATACTGGTGTCATCAAAACTGTGACATGCTCAGTCTCCAAGCTGCGAGTGGACGTGCACAACTTCTAAGGTTCGGGACTAGACTGGAGTTCCTTAAGGAACAGCAATTAGCAGGTAAGTCTAATTTCACCTTCACTTCTGCCTTCCAGAGTGCTATTCTTTCTTTTCTAAGCCACATGTGGCATGCTCAGGTGGGGGTGTTGCTGTCATCTATCAGTCCACTCTCGTTATTTCTGAAACCTGCCTCCCGGCTCTTCACTACCCGGAAGCTTTACTCCTACTTCTAGCAACGCAGCCTCAGACTCACTTCCTCCTACTTTATTCTCCCCCCTCCTTATCTACTTCTCTTTGGGAGTCCCTCCTGCTAATAATCTCAGAGGCCTCTACTCTCTATCCTAATTTATACATTCTAGGTGACTTCAACATACATATGGACTTTTCAGTCAGACTTTGGGATAGGTCCTTTCATGCTCATCTTTTCTATTTTCACCTTACCCGGTACATTGCTTTCCATACTCATTCTGCTGGCCACACCATTGATTTAGTCATTTCCACTGAAAACCCTCCCTCACAATTGTGTTTCTCCTCTGTTCTTCCTCTCCCTTGGACAGACCATTTCCTCATTCTTTTCTTCTGGTACTCTTATCACTCATGATCCCCCCCTCTTGCTCTCCCATAGACTCTGTAAAGATTCTATCTCAATCTTTCCACCAGCGGATGTTATTTTTCCTACCTCTTTTCAGGATTGTCTCGATGATGTACAGGCTCAACTCTGGAATTCCCTTCTTTCTACTCTTGATCAGGTAGCCCCACTCCAGCTCTTTAAACCCAAGCAACAACGCTCTCACCAGCCCTGACTTGCATGCACTCATCTACGCAGGACTGAACTTCATTGGAGGCGCACTAGG
This sequence comes from Ichthyophis bannanicus, assembly GCA_033557465.1. NCBI lineage: Eukaryota > Metazoa > Chordata > Amphibia > Gymnophiona > Ichthyophiidae > Ichthyophis > Ichthyophis bannanicus. Next base: position 56,576,945 of record CM066051.1, on the reverse strand, counting down.
TTCCTATCCACTCTTCAGTCATTTTGTCAGGCTCATCGCTCCTATCATCACTTTATTATTGCCACTAAGAGAGATTACTTTTCCTCTCTTCATTGCCCACTCATCATCTCAACCCCTATAGCTTCACACCATTATTTTCTCACTGGCAGTGTCCCCCTCACAGTCTCCCCCTGGAGACACTGCCCTTACTTCATCGGAAATGGCCATCTTCTTTCATGATAAGATTTTCACCCTCCAACTCAGTCTTCTTCCTTCTTCCCCTACCCAACCGCTGCCTCTCTTCCCCCGCTACCCCCTCTTCCGCTTCTTCTCTGCCACTTCACCCGATACTTATATGGAAGGCTTTTAATCCTGTCTCTCACACTGCTTTGTCAAAGACCCTGGTAATCGTACATAAGACTACATGCAACCTCGATCCCCTTCCGTCGTCTTGACTATTAGAAGATTCTTTAGCCCTTAAACCTATTATTCTGTCTCTCATCAATTCCAGTGTCACCTCGGGTATTTTCCCTTCCATCTGGAAGGAAGCCTTAATTTGCCCAATTTTGAAAAAAACCTCCTCAGATAAAGCAGTCACCTCAAATTACAGGCCAATTTCTAATTTACCATTCTTATCCAAATTACTTGAGAAGCTGGTTTTCCGAACAATTGAACGCTCACCTCAAATCCACTAATACACTCCATCCCCGCTAATTAGGGTTCCATTCTGGTCATTCTACCTTCTTTCTTTGCTCAGTGAGGTTCACCAATCTCTCGACCATAGTAATGTCACAGTTGTTGTCTCTCTTGATCTATCTGCAGATTTTGATCTCGTCAATCACGATTTTCTTCTCTCATGTCTATATTCTATTGGTCTCCGGGAATGAGTTATCGATTGGTTCAGGTCTTTTCTTTCACAATGCTCCTTCAGGGTTACCATGGATAATTCTGTCTCCCCCTGCTACCCTCTTCTCTGTAGTGTCCTCCAGGGCTCTGTTTTAGCTCCCCTTCTATTCAACATCTTTAGTACACATCTGGCCTTTCTTATTTAAGAATCTGGCTTTTCATTTTACCTACATGCCAATGATATTCTTTTACTTCACCATGCCAATCCTTACTTTCCAAACCTTTCACCTTTGAACTCCTGCCTTTCTCGTGTGGCCACCTGGTTATCCTCAAACTATCTTGTTCTCAGTCCTTCAAAGACAAATGCTACCTGGCTCACAGGTTCTCCCTTATCACCCTCTATTGTACTCTCCCTCGCAGGGGTTCCAATTCAGCTCACCTTTTCTTTCTCTTATCTTGGGGTCTTCCTAGGATCCGCACTTTCATTTCATGAACATCTCAGCCAGATTACCCAACGCTCCCTCTATCTTCTCTGCCACATCAGGGCTGTCTGATATCTTCAATCTGTCCCGACTCTTATTACCCTTGTTGTCACCCTCGTCTTGTCTTGCATTGATTATTGTAATTCAGCCCATGCTGGTCTCCCTCAATATTCCCTGAAACGGCTTCAAACTTATACAGAATACTGCAGCCAGACTCATCTTTAATGCCTGTCATTATGATCGTATAACTTCTTTACTCATACATCTTCACTGGTTTCCTATATCATTTTGCATTCACTATGAGATTCTTATTCAGATTCACAAGCCTCTTCATACTGGCTCCCTTCAGTATCTCTCATCACCCCTCATCCTCAATGGACCTCAGCACACTCTCCAGTCTATACACTTGAATCGTTGCTTCATACCCTCCCCCTCACAGCCACATCTATATTCAACACATCACTCTGCCTTTTATTTTCTTGGTCCTACGCTTTGGAACAACATCCCTCCTTCCCTTAGGCTATAGAACCCTCCCTCTGTAAGTTCAAAGCCCAACTCAAGATATACTTATTTAGTATTGCTTATGACATTGACTTACCCCCTAGTCTGTCTGGCTGATTTTCCTCTATATTCTTTTGCTGTCCTTTTCTGTGAGCTTCCCTGTCTAAACAATTGGTGTTCTTTTCTGAGTTTTCTCATTTATTGTTAACTGCTCTGCTGTCCCCACTTAGGGCGGTATATCAAGTTCTAATAAATGAAATGAAATCCCCAAGGGTATGCAGGCTGTAGGGAATGGATAGTAACATTCTTGGGAAGATATAAATCAAGACCTGCATCAGAATCTGTGGCCCGGAGAGGCAATTTGCTTGGGGATGTAACAATTGAACCTCTAAGGTATAAAAATGAGTAGCAACACTAGGGGTTTGATTTACCAGAGACATAATGTGTAATAATGGGGTATCAGTGGTAGACACAGGATGGTTATTAAGTTCCATACATGCAGTGGCAAGAAATTTAGTCCAAAGGCGAAAATCAGCAGTATGTTTTTTCAGCTAAGTCTTGTGAAGGCCGTTTAGGAGTTCCACAAGACCAGAAGCATTTGGATAATATGGGATGTGGTGGCCCATTCTGAGACAGTATGATTTTTAAAGTGTGTGCCCTTACTGAACTGCATCTCGGAAGGATGAACACAGTGAAAGACAATAGAATCAAGTAATTTAATAGCCGCTTGTGCAGTAGCACTTTTACAAGAATGCACAGTAAGAAAACCAATGAATTTAATCGATTGCAGTACAAATATATTTACATCCTTGTGATAACGGTAAAGGATCCACAAAATCAATTTGCCATATTTGTGTGGGCACTAAACAATGTTTCAGTTTACCATGGTTAGCAAGCAAATGCAAACAAAAGAAATCCCACCCCAGTAGTACTAAAACCCACCAACCAAAAAAAAACCCTGTGTCACATATACAAAAATTATAACTTTAACAATCAACTAAAGTAAATTATCATGGTTAAATTTAATACTCCTAAACACTGAGCAGCTTCATTGGTCTGCCTGAACAGCTACCTTAATTCAAAATATAAGACTAACATTTTCAAAATGTATTGAAATTTCTAAATGGAGAGAAAAGGCCTCAATCGTTCTATCATATTCCCTCTATATGGCAGAAACCTGCCCGAAGGGGATATGTTTGCCATCACCAGCCAGAAAAACTCTTAGATATAATTTTTATTATTAAATTTGGAGACCAAATCTTTATCAATATTATATTTAAATAAAACAAGTAAACTTCATCAAAATAAAGCATTTCCACAAAAAAGATTGAACACTATCACTTCACCACCACTCAACGGTGCCAATTCTCCTGCAACAGAAAACATACAACTTAAATGGAGGGGGCAACAAATGGCTCCAAACAATTGCTCAAAAGTACTTAGCTTGCAAGTCAGCTCTTTAGGCAGAAGGATCACCCACATTCACCCAACAACGATCTCTGTTTCACCCTTCCCGGCTTTGTCGGGGGTAATTCTCACGAAATATTTGTTCTCAGCATTCACTCCAGGCAAAGCCAGATGGTTAATATGCTGACAAACGGTATTGTTTGATGACCATACTACATTGTTCTTTGGTGAGCGGAATTCCCTGTGCTTTAGCCCAGTTAATAGTGGTGTCTTCTCTGAGATGCTCATTTCTAAGGTGGCATCATTGGGCAAGGGCTTCTTGTTTTCCTTCAAGGGGGGCCAAAACGAGACAGAGGAATTATGACATGAAGCCTCAGGATCTACACAGGAGTTATAAAGAGATTCTAAATTATGTACATGCACATCAACTTGTTATACTGTAATTATTTTTATTGTACAGTACTTTCTTGAACAATCTTTACCATTAGTTTGCCAGGCAGGCAATCACACAGCCAAGGCACTTGCTACAGCCTATGAATCAGTGTAAATGTGTGTCTCAGGACCGGGCTGCATAATGGCCATGAAAACAGCATACAGTTCTGCAAACTGGCTGCTGTTTCCCATCCCGATCTGGGTCAACAATGTTTGTGTTATGGGGTTGAGGGCAGCAGATTTCCATATTCTATTCCCCTTTACTATTTTTGCAGATCCATCAGTAAACCAAGCGTATTGTCGCTGAGAGATCTGCATAAGGGACTCCCCACTTTACCAGGGACAGTGCTGTCTCTGAAGATACACTTATAGTTGGGTCTATATCAGTGGCACCAGCAGCTTGCACCTGCTCATGGAGTTTACTGACCCCTGCTATGGCATGTTTCTGTATGTACCACTTCCATTTAATGATACTACTCTCCTGAGCATGCCCAATCCTATGACTTCTGGGTGTAGTCATCACCTATGTCATAATAGGAATCTCAAGGGACATCTGCACTTTGTGGCCTAAGATCATGGCTTCCGTATCCACCAGTGACCAAGAGCAAGCCAGAAGTTGTTGTTCAAAGGGAGTGTATTGTTCTGCTGCATCAGATAGCTTTTGGGTCCAGAATCTCAGAGGAACACGTTTGCCCTGCTGCATCTGCCAAAGACTCCAATCTGCATAAGTGTTAGAAGCAGATACCTGCAATTCGATAGGGCCATCTCTGATAGGCCATAAATTGAGGACTTTCTGTAGTGCCTCTTGCGCAGTGCGGAAGGCCCTAGTATGTTCATTTGACCAGTAAAACTTGGCCTTCTTTCTAGTAACTTGGCACAGAGGTTTTAATATCTGGGACAGGTGTGGAATATGCTGCCTCCAAAACCCAAACAGGCCATTGAATTTCTGTATGGCCTTTTTTGTGATGGGGAAGTCAAAGTTCAGAATCTTTTGTTTTGCTTTTTTTGCTTTATTTCTTTTTTATAATTTCTCTTTGTCCCTTGTGCCATACAATACCTAGAAATTTTACACTCTGAGAAGGTCCCTGTATTTTCTTTTCATTAATTTCCCAACCATTCTGTCTCATACAGACAATTATGTTCTTGTTCATAAGATGTTCCTTGTATTAAAATATCATCAATATAATGAGACAATTGTATAGAATTATCATGCACAAAGGAATCAAAATGTTTAGCTACTGCACTATGACTATGCAAATATCCTTGTGGTAGACAGGTAAAAGTATACTGCCGCCCATCCCACATAAATAAAAATTGCTCCTGTAGAGTTTCTGGTATTGTTGTTGTAAAAAACACATTTGCTAAATCAATTACAGCATAGTATTCCCCATTATGTCTGTGTACATTCTTCACAATGGTAATTACATCCCAAACTGCAGCAGGCAATAGGGGGAGGGGTAGCTTATTCAATTCACAGTAATCTACCACCATCCTCCAGGAGCCATGTGCTTTGTGTACTTGCCAAACAGGGTTGTTGAAAGCAGTTTGGGTAAAGCGCAATACCCCATCTTCTACCAAATTATCAATTGTTTGCTTAATTTATGCACGCCCCCCCCCCCCCCAGGTATCCTATACTGCTTCATGTTAACCACTTTGGTCACTAGAGGAATATACACTTCATAATGTAATTTACTACTGTCACTTTGTGTATTATATAGGATCTCACATCAAATTGATAAGTTCCCTCTGCGATATTCATGCTCTTTTAAAATATTTATACCGCTAATATATTCTGGTATAGGAACAATCAAGACAGGGTATTTTTTCTTAAGCTTATTATCAATTTGCATCAACAACTTACTTGCGTAGTGGGAGTGATCTTACCTCCCAATCCTGCTATAGTACATAGCTTTCCCCTAAATTTCTGAGGATTCCCATAAATTAATGTGGTATCTGCCAGAGCAGATACTTGTTGTGCCCCTCCCTTACACCAGTATATAGTTACTGGCACACAAGGGTGTCCGGTCGACTAGAGCTTGGCCAATTTCCTATGCACTTTCTTCATTTTGCTGTAGGCTCAATTGGGCTAATTTACACACCTCTTTTAACTCTTTCCATGGATGCACGTCGTTGGAGGGTAGCATACTAGGTTCCACTTCAACCTGTTTATTCACCTTTACTTTTCCTCCGACCTTCACTTTTTGTTTGTATAATCACCACAGTTCCCTTGTTTCTTTTTCACCTATCTGTTCTTTAGTCATCCGCCAGCACCACCGGGTTCAGCTGCTACTTGTGGAGCTGGAGAACTCAGCTCAGGTGGTCAGCCAATACGTTGTCCTGGTCTGGCAAGTACACCACCCTGAGGGAGATGTTCTTCCCCATTGCGAAGTTCCAGAGGCACCTGATTGTTTATCTGGACCCGGACTACCTACCCTTCCAGGCGATCCTGGAAGACCCACAGGGCGTGATGGACCACTCTGAGCTCCAGCAGGTTAATCTGCGAGGCATTCTCCTTTGGCGACCATGGTCTTTGCGACTGCAGGTGATCACAGTGGGCCCCCCCAGCCCAATTTGGATGCATCCATTGTAAAGCTGTGTTGAAATGGGGGAGTTTGGAAGGGCAGGCTCACTCTGAGGATGAGAGGGTCCTGCTAACAGGCGAGAGATGCCACCAAGGCCGGTGTGATCTGGATGAGGTCCTCCAGATGGCCCGAAGCCTATGTCCACTGGGCACTGAGCTTCCATTGAGCCTGCCACATGTGGAGGCAGGCAAGGGGGGTGATGTGGATGGTAGAAGCAATGTGTACTAGGAGGTGGAGCATCTGCCTGGCCATCACCGCTGAGCCATCCTGCACAGCTTGTGCTAGAGCAGAGAGGCACTGCGTATGGTCTACCAGCAGGAAGGCCCTCACTTGACTGGAATCCAACAGGGCACCGATGAACTCCAAGCACTGGGTGGGCAAGAGGTGCGACTTCGGGAAGTTGACTACAAACTCTAGGCTCTGGAGCAGCCCTATGGTGCGTTGTGCTGCATTGTGCACCTCCTCCAGAGAGATGGACAGTATGAGCCAGTCATCCAAGAAGGGGAAGACTAAAATCTCTAGGAGCCTGAGATGTGTGGCCACGACTGCCAGGCATTTTGTGAATACTTGAGGTGCTGAAGGTACTGGCGGTGCCTTGGATGGATCAGGATGTGGGTATAGGCATCTTTGAGATCCAAGGAGCTTAGCCAATCTCCCTGCAGGAGGTATGGCAGCAAGGTTCCAATGGATACCATTTTGAACTTTTCCTTGACTAGGAAGTGGTTGAGGTCCTGCAGATCCAAAATGAGCCAGGAGCCCCCTATCTTCTTGGGTGACAAGAAAGTAGCATGAGTAGAACCCCCGACCCTGAAAAGGCTTGGAATGAGCTCCACTGCTGGATCCTCGAGCTTTCTTTGCAGGAGCTCCCTGTGCAAGGGGTCCATGGGTAATTCCCCTGGGAAGAAGGAAGGAGGCAGCTGGGAGAAGTGGAGGAGGTACCCCTCCCTGACCACTTGCAACACCCAGGCATCTATGGTGTTGTCTGGCCACTGGTGTGTGAAGTAAACCAGCTGTCCTCCCATGAACCTTGGGCCTGGTACCTCCTGGGGGAGGGTGGCTATGCCCAAGGAGTCAAAAGCTCCCCCCAGGCTGTGCTGAGGCGTTGTTTGTGTTTTGGGGGCCCTTGGCCTGCTGTCCCTGGGGGGGGGAGTGTGATAGGCCTGAAACTTGGGGTAGTTCCTGTAAGCCTTCTTGGCCTTTGGGTTGTTGTTGTTGTTAAGTGCCGTCGAGTCGGAGTCGACTCATGGCGACCCTCTGGATAGCTATCCTAAATTGTGTTCGGTCTTCAGTCAGGCGGCTCATTGACGACAGACTGGTACCCGTAGCTGCTGTTATTGTAGCGATCCATCTCATTGCTGGCCTTCCTCTTTTGCGTTGACCTTCTATCTTGCCAAGCATGATGTCTTTCTCTAATGATCTCTCTCTTCGCATGATGTGTCCGAAGTATGAAAGTCGAAGTCTTGTCATCTGAGCTTCTAAAGAAAGCTTAGGTTTGATCTCCTCTAGTACCGACTGGTTTGTTCTTCGGGCAGTCCATGGTATACACAGTATTCGCCGCCAGCACCATAATTCAAAGGCATCAATTTTCTTCCTGTCTGTCTTTTTCACTGTCCAGCTTTCACATCCATATGATGTTATTGAAAATACCATGGCTTGAACAAGTCGAATCTTTGTATGGAGAGAGACATCTCTGCTCTTGAGAATCTTATCTAGGTCTTTCATAGCCATTCTGCCAAGAGCAATGCGTCGTCTGATGTCTTGACTGCTTGTTGCTTCTTTATTGATAGTTGATCCAAGTAGGTTAAAGTTGTTCACAATTTCAATTTCTTCTCCTTCAACGATGAACCTGTTGATTATGCCAGTTGTCATGATCTTTGTCTTCTTTACATTAAGGTGCAGGCCCATTTTGAGACTATGTTCTTTGATTGTGAGAAGCAAATGTTTCAGATCATCTTCGCTTTCAGCCAGTAATGTGGTATCATCAGCATAACGAAGGTTGTTGATGAGTCTTCCACCAATCTTCACACCTCTGTTGTCTTCATACAGTCCTGCTTCTCTGATGATTTGTTCTGCATATAAATTAAACAGGTAGGGGGAAAGTATGCAGCCTTGTCTTACACCTTTGCTTATTTTAAACCATTCTGTTTCTCCTTGTTCCGTTCGAACTGTTGCTTCTTGATCAATGTACAGATTACGCAAGAGAACGATCAGGTGTTCTGGTATACCCATGCTTCTTAATGTGGCCCAGAGTTTCTCATGGTTTACACAGTCAAAAGCCTTGCTATAGTCGATAAAGCACAAATAGATATCCTTTTGGTATTCTTTAGTCTTTTCAAGGATCCATCTCACATCCCTTTGGGTAGAAGGATGTTTTCCCCGAAGTCTTCCTGAGGGAAGATTCAGACACTTTTTTGGACAGCCTGGTTCTGGTCATGAATTTCTTCTCCAGCTCATCAGCCTTCTCCATCATGGGCTTGCTGAAGAGGTTCTCTCCATGGCAAAGGATGTCAGCCAACTTGTCCTGAACCCACTGTTCCAGGTCGGAGGACTGTAGCCAGGCGAGGCGGCGGGCCTAATGCTCACTCCAGCTACCCAAGCTGACGGCAGCCCACGTTTGAAACTTGGATCACTCCTTTACTAATGACACCAGGGTCCTGAAGCGCTCAAGAGGTTTGCCTGATAAACCAGCCGAGAACCCAGCGAGCTCCTTCATCAGGTCTCTCAGGTACATGCCCATGTACAACTGGTATGCCTGGATCTGGGTTGTGAGCATGGAGCCCTGGAAACACTTCCTGCCAAAAACATCCATGGTACAGGCTTCTCTGCCTGGGGGCACTGAGGAGTGCATCTTTTGGCTTTTTATGTGACACATGGCCGACTCCACTACTATGGAGTTATGTGGCAGTTGTGTCTTCTGGAAGCCGTGGCTCCGGCCAACTCAATACTGTGAATCAAGTCGACGGTTCACAATTGGCACAGTCATCGGAGTCTCCTACATCTTGAACAGCAGCTGCTCCAGGATGGGGGGGGGGGGGGGCACCTCATTGCCTCCCAAGGAGGAGCCTCGTATTGGAAGATCTCAAGATCCCTCAGTATGTGGCTCTTCCTCAGGCACCGCCACAAAGGGGAGGTCCTGGGACATTTCCCTCACAAACTCCAGAAAGGCTAGATCCTCCGGAGGTGACCACCGCCGATGGTATGATGGAGATGGGTCGGAGAGGGTGTCCCGGTGGAGGATGGTATTGGAAGACTCGTCGTCTATTCCCATGCCGACTCAGAGTCTGAGGAATCGGTAGACACCCTATGGCTAAGATTTTGCAAAGACGCCCCCCCTTAATCTTTGCCCCTAAATACCTAATTGTGAGGGTAGCCCTCCCCCACCCAAGGGAGCTCTGACTGACTCCAGAGAGTCTGCGAGACGAGAGCAGGAGTGATCCCCGATCATTCCTGCCCTGGTGGCTGCCTTTATACAAATGTTACAGCCTGAACCCCAGCGGTAGTCTAATGGTACTGTGGTAGGCGAAGGCCTATGATCCACGCTGAATGAAGGCAGGCAGGCCTAAGCAGCTTGACCTGTAAATGAAGCCTGTGGTTAGGCCCTGAGGAGTGAAAATTCCCCCCCCCCCAATATTGCCTCCATAGAACTGAAACTTAATTCAGCTTAAATGAACCTAGCTGAGCAGAAACGAAACTCAGAGAAAACAGTAAACCATTTTAATTAACACTGATAAAATGTGTGCAGCTTCTATGGAATTAATTAACTCTGTTGAGAGAAAGGTTACAGTGCCCTGCTTTCCCACATATTCCAGCTGGATAGTGACCTTGGAGGAGAAAAGTAACGAAGTTGGTGAACTGACCATTGAAATTGGGACTGTAAGGGGGCAACCAGGTGCTGAGCCCAGACCAAGGTCCCCATTGGATAGCTACGTAACGGTACCAGAACCAATAGAAGGTGTAAGAAGGGTTACTGGGGCCAATGAAAAGTTTGCCTATGCTTAGAATGGGAAAGAAAGCTATAAAAGTTGTTGTTTTGCTAGAAACCATTGCTTAGCCATTTTGAATGTGATTCTGCTTGAGTCTTGTGCACAAATAAATGATTTGGACCTTCTGAACAGACTCCTGGTATTATTGGGTTGTCTGTGCTCTGCTGCTACATATTCTTGGTGCGTTGGCCGGGAAAGTGTGGTAATAGAGGGTATACAGGGCAATATACCACGACTTTCCGCCTCTACAGGTTTGGTCCTGCCGGGATCGTGCCCTCCCGACGTGGGCTCGGCTCCCAGGCGCCACCGGTCCAGTTGTATCGGAGGGAGTTGGGCCAGGCCTCGGCGGGTGCCGGATCCATTTGGAGCCAACACCTCGAACCCGTGGGGGGAGTCCGAGGTCCAACTCATGCGCTTGCTTGGGAGCGGGAACCGGATCCGGTGAGTATAGTTTTGATTTGACTAGACAGCTGAGTCAGAGCAGAACTGTTGTTTGAACTTTGAAACTTTGGAATTTGATATTTGGTAAGAGAGCATGATCAACTCTCAAGACGGTCCGATTAACCCTGCATGAGTATGCGCGGGGCGAAACCACTGTCTTTTTGATTTGGAATTTGATATAGCCTAGTCAGAAGAGACAGGATTGGGCTATTTTTGGGATACGTTGCTAGCATGATTGTGTGAATGAGAGGTCTGGCAGCACGGACCAAGCGAAGGCGGACTCCTGAGTAACGCATTTCCTGGCCGGGCGACCGCGTCCAGGTCGTAAAAAGGAGGAAGCGACCATCGTCTTGTCTTGTTACTTGTTTCCCCTAAATGTTTCTAGGGCCGTGAGGACCCCTTACCCACGGTCCGCCCTCCTTTTTCCCCTTCTGTTTGTTGTTGCACGCACACATCGATATGGGAGGGGCGGGGTCTACTAGGCACACTCCGTTAGAATATATGATCAAGTATTTTAATAAAGGATATTCAGGAGATTATGGAGTGAAAATGACTGCCTCACGATTGCAGCTTTTGTGTACTAGGGAGTGGCCCATCATAGACCCCATGTGGCCCTGAGATGGCACATTTAGCCTAAGAATTATTCGATCAGTTCATCAGAAGGTGCGAGTAGCGCACCCTGATCAGTACCCTTATATAGACTCTTGGTTAAGTATTTGTGAGAATCCGCCCCCTTGGGCAAAGCGTTGCTATGAAGAGCAGTGCAGGATATTGTTAGCACTGACAGATCATACCCAGAAGGCAGTGACAGCTGAGAAATCTAGTCAGAAACCTATTCTGGTAGATCCTGAGTCCCCGGGAGTTGTAACTAGACAGCCCCGAGCCCAGCATCCAGTAAAAGTACCCCCGCGTCCTGCGGCAGTCCCGCAGCGACAGCAAGACCCAACTCCGGAACCACACCCGGAAGAGCAAGTAGAGGATCCCCCTCTTGATGAGGATTCAGGCACGCCTGAGGATCAAGAAAAGGCTGAGTCAGAAGAAGAAGAAGAGGAAGAGTCCTCTCAAGGTGACACAGACAGTGTAGTATCAGTGGCCAGCATAAGCTCACCCGTAGCGAGCAAAGCGCCCCAAGCCAAACGCGCTGTGCACAAGAAACCCATTGCTAAGAAAGTTTCTGTGAGGCTACAGAAAACTTCTGTTAAGAAAATGATGCCACTACGGCAAGTCCCGGGACTACCCATGCGAGATGAGCATGACCAGATAGTAGCGGGACCCCTGAGTCTAGTATATGTGCCTTTCTCCACTGCTGATTTGTTGAATTGGAAAATGCATTATGCTTCTTACACTAATAAGCCCCAAGAGTTAACAGAATTAATGCATACAATTATGGAAACTCACCAACCCACTTGGGCAGATTGCCATCAGCTCCTGTCTACTTTATTTACCACTGAGGAGCGGACACGAATTAAGCGAGCAGCTATCGACTGGCTAGCAGATAATCCTGTAGCAGAGGGAGTTGGAAGAGCAGGAATAGACAATCGCGAAGCAGCTCAGAAAGAATTCCCTAACGAAGACCCCAAATGGGATCCAAATACTGAATTAGGATCCAGAGCCCTGTCACGGTTCATGCAAGGTCTGAGGAAGGGGGGTCAAAAAGCCATGAATCTCTCTAAAGTGACCGAAGTTAATCAGGGCATAGATGAGAGCCCTGCAGTATTTTATGAAAGATTGAAGCGTGTAGGATGTACACTCCCTACGACCCAGATGCACCAGGAAGCTTATGCATGGTGAATTCTGCTTTTGTAAACCAGTCACAACCAGATATTAGACGTAAGCTACAGAAATTAGAAGGGTTTGTGGGCATGAATGCAACACAGTTATTAGAAGTCGCTCATAAAGTGTATGTGAATCGTGATAATGAAAGACAGAGAGAAAGTGATCGAAGGATGAAGAAGAAAGCAGATTTTTTGGCTGCGGCCATAGTGGAACAGAAAAGGGGAGATGTCCCTAGTCGAAGGAGCAGAGGAAGAGGGCGGGGCCGAGGAGATGACCGGCCCCCATTAGGCGCGAACCAATGCGCTTATTGCAGGGAGGAAGGACATAGGAGAAGTGCATGCCCGCGACCCGAAGAAGCCTCTCAGGATGAAGGGGAACACGCCCCTTGGAGGGAAAGAGAGAGAGGCCGGCCCCAAAATCGTAGAGGAACCAATCGAGAACAATCTCAACGTGAACGCACAGAGGCCATCCAGGGAGTGGCAGCCGCCACAGCCTATGATCTGGATGAAGCAGATTAGGACAGACCGGGCTCCGAATTCGCTTTAGGTCTCCAGGAGCCTATGGTCAGTATACAAATAGGAGACCAATTCATGGACTTTATGGTTGACACTGGAGCAGAACATTCTGTAGTAGATAAACAAATAGCCCCTTTTTTCTACAAGAGCAGTCACCATTGTAGGAGCGACTGGCGCTAAAGCCACGAAGTCTTTTCTTCAAAATCGTATATGTAATTTAGGAGGACAGCAAATAACGCACCAATTCCTTTACATGCCTGAGTGCCCAGTGCCATTACTGGGACGAGATATGCTAGCCAAACTGCAGGCCCAAATATCCTTTACTGAGAAAGGAGAGATGCAAATGACAGTAAATTCCCAGTCAAAACCTGCTGGACTGATGTTACTTACTGTTCCACGAGAAGAAGAATGGAGATATTATAGTACCGAGCCAAGTACTGAGCCAATCATTGATACCTATTTTGAACCTACTTTGAAAAGCATTGATGCCCCTCCTGGAATATGGGCAGAGGGCAATCCACCAGGCCTGGCCAAACATATAGCTCCAATAATTGTGAACCTCAAGCCTAGTGCACAGCCAGTACACGTCAAGCAATATCCACTTCCAAGAGCAGCAATTGAAGGCATCCATCGCCATTTGCTAAGGCTACTGGAGTATGGCCTACTCAAAGTTTGTCAGTCGCCATGGAACACTCCTCTCCTGCCAGTGAAGAAGCCTGGGACAGGTGACTACCGCCCAGTGCAGGATTTAAGGAGAGTGAACGAAGCAGTTGAGACCATACATCCAGTTGTGCCGAATCCTTACACACTCCTAGGACTGATTCCTGCTGAAGCTACCCATTTTACTGTTTTGGATTTGAAAGATGCATTTTTCTGCATAAGATTAGCCCCAATTAGCCAACTGCTGTTTGCCTTTGAATGGCAGGACCCTGTCTCAGGGAGACAGGGCCAACTCACTTGGACACGATTACCTCAAGGATTCAAGAATTCACCCACCATTTTCAGTGCTGCACTAAACCAAGATCTTTCAAGCTACCCAGTGGCCCCTGAGAGAAGAGTACTCCTCCAATATGTGGATGACCTACTGGTAGCTGCCACATCGGAAAGTGAATGTATACAAGCCACTACTGACCTTTTGCAACTATTGGATGAAGCTGGATATAAAGTCTCCAGAGCAAAAGCACAGCTATGCCAAAAAGAAGTAAAATACTTGGGTTTCCGTCTAACCAAAGGAAGCCGACAGTTGGGACGCGAGAGAAAAGAAGCCGTGTGCAGTATCCCAACCCCAACTACCAGAAAGCAAGTCAGAGCCTTTCTGGGAGCAGCAGGATACTGCCGGATATGGATACCCAACTTTGTTCAGATTGCCAAACCACTATATGAAGCCACCAAGGGAGAAGAAAAGTCGCCACTTGAGTGGGGACCTGAACAAGACACCGCTTTCAAGACCCTGAAGGAAGAATTGATGTTGTCACCAGCACTCGGGTTGCCAGATGTCCACAAGCCATTCCATCTATTTGTACATGAGGTGCAAGGAAATGCTCTAGGCATGTTGACTCAGAAATTGGGACATTGGGAGAGACCCGTAGCATACCTATCGAAACAATTGGATACTGTGGCCAAAGGGTGGCCACCATGTTTAAGAGCAGTCACAGCCACAGCATTATTAGTGAGTGAAGCAGACAAACTCACCTTAGGACAGAATCTACGTGTTACCGTACCACATGCGGTACTTGCCCTTATGGAACAGAAAGCAAATCATTGGCTCACCAATTCTCGAATGCTGAAATACCAAAGCATGTTATGTGAAAATCCACAAATACAATTGGAAGTGAGCCATGCCTTGAGCCCAGCTACACTGATACCAATCAGCGAAGACCCTCCAGAGCATGACTGTATAGAGGTCATGGATACTGTATTCTCAAGTCGACCTGATCTGACAGATGTGCCCCTAGAGAATCCTGACCAGACTTATTTTGTGGATGGAAGCAGCCTCATCATCAATGGACGACGCTGTGCCGGGTATGCAGTAGTCACCCGGAATGAAGTCGTTGAATCATCAGCCCTTGCATCAGGCACATCAGCACAGAAAGCAGAGTTGATAGCACTCACCAGAGCCCTAGTATTGGGTGCGAAATTGTTGTTGAATGTATACACCGACTCGAAATATGCCTTCACCACTTTGCATGCACATGGAGCTCTCTACAAAGAATGAGGGCTCATTACGTCAGGAGGCAAATCAGTCAAATACGGCCCAGAAATATTGATGTTATTAGATGCAGTATGGGCCCCTACACGTGTGGCCGTCATACATTGTAGAGGACACCAAGCAGGAAAAGGAGAAGTGGCCCAAGGAAACAGATTCGCTGATGCTTCGGCACGAAAAGCAGCCATGACAGGCCAAATTTCACCACAGGCCACACCAATACAAGCAGCATTGTTTCCAGTACCTCTTAATCTATGGACACCACGATATACCACCAACGAATTGGATTACTACTGTAACAAAGAAGAAGGAGTACTGAAAGATGGATGGATTGAACTGCCACCGCCAGAGGGCAGTCAACCTCCAGGACGCATAGTGATTTCTGAACTCTTGGGACCAGCCTTTGTCAAAGCCTTTCACCAAGCTACGCACTATGGGAAAAGTGCTATGGAAAAAGCACTTAGACCACATTTTTGTATCACTTCATTGGGAGCCCTGTCAGCCTCAGTGGCTCGCCAATGTCTAATTTGTGCCAAGAATAATGCCAAACAGGGTTCCACGCCACCACCCCGAGTTCAGACGGGAGGTGTTACTCCCATGCACCACCTGCAGATAGACTTTACCGAAATGCCAAAGTCTGGCGGATACCGCTATATGTTAGTATTAGTTTGTACCTTCTCTGGGTGGGTAGAGGCCTTTCCCACCAGGACTGAGAAAGCTCGAGAAGTTACTAAAGCGTTGCTGAAAGAAATTATCCCCAGATTTGGAATTCCAGCAGTAATAGGGTCAGACAATGGGCCCTCATTTGTATCACAGATTACACAACAGTTAGCAAGTGCTTTGCAGATACAATGGAAGTTACACACAGCATATAGACCTCAGAGTTCAGGGAAAGTTGAGCGAATGAATCAAACTTTGAAATCTCAGATATCCAAGCTATGTCAGGAGACCCACCTGAAGTGGCCCCAGGTTCTCCCCATAGCCTTACTTAGAATACGCTCAGCCCCCGTGAAATCATCAGGATTTTCCCCTTTTGAAGTTATGTATGGCAAACCTCCACCAATAGTCCAGGATGTGAAAGGTAGTTTGTCACAGATAGGTTCAGAAATAACCAGACAAGAACTTCTAGCTCTTAGTTCTGTTCTGCAGACTCTCCATACGTGGATACAGGACCAGTTGCCCATCAATTTGACGGAGCCATTGCACCCCTACAAGCCTGGTACCTCAGTGTGGGTCAAAGATTGGAAGAAGACACCGTTGGAACCGCATTGGAAGGGGCCTTATACCGTCATCCTGTCTACCCCGACTGCAGTAAAGGTAGCAGAAATCGATTCCTGGATCCACCACAGCAGAGTCAAGCCAGCAGCAGTTCCAGATCAGGACCGGTGGACAGCAGAGCCGCATCCTGACGTCCCTTTGCGTCTCACCCTACGGAGGCAGCCAGCAACCTAGAACTCATTAAGGACACCTATGAATTACAGTGTCCTACAGCAGCCAAGTCTTTCGAAGAGGATTGCTGTTTCTCATACAGCAAAGACATTTGTTTTCTTCATTGAATAACTGTGCTTCCATAGACTTTCGTCAGGCCAGCTGTAATTGATAAGCTGGCACCACAGCAGGACATTTGAGGATCTTCAATCAACATCGACACCCGTTGAATTGCTTTATTAGCAAACGGGTCAGCATCGTGCCAAGAAGAAGAAGACGTCGTGGTCAAGATTTTCCAGCGGAGACCCAGAAGGACTACAATCAACATGCATCTCTGTTTCTATTTGGTTCTGGTTGCTTGCATGGGGAGTTTTGAACTTGTTCTTGCATTACCCCCATGTACTGCCTGCATTACTTCCACTCGGACTGGTATGAAAGTAACTCAGACTCTGCTTTACCATTCTTACTATACCTGTACTGGTACGGTAAGCCGGTGTATTTATAACACCACTGAACTAAATGTTTGTACTAAGGGAAATACTAAAGTTTGCTACAACCCGCATCAGAACCCATCTTATTATACTTTAGAAATACGATGGAATGATGCAGATGGCGCTTTACTTAATGCTACCTCCCCACTCACCGACCCTACGAAGTATGCTGTGTTGTATTTTGATGCTTGTGATGCTATTAATAGAGATAGTCGTTCCAAATGTGCCAATTGGGAGAAAACTTATGCTCTTAATGATAAGTATATGTGTCCAGAAGGAACGACTGGATGGGGAGAATGTACAGGTAAACGAGCTTTAGCCAATGAATATAGTACAGCCCCCATTGCAGACTATTATTGCCCAAAGTGGGAATGTGTTTTCTATGCCACATGGAAAACTGGTATGGTAGAGAATACCAGAGACAATCGAATGGCTGCCTTAACCAAGCCATATGTGAGGGATATAGAAAAACATTCTAAGAAAGGTGCTTGTAACCCATTAGAATTGCTCATAGTCAATCCTAGTGCGTGGAGACAAGGATATAAGTTTGGCCTACGTATTGCAGGTTCTGGATCAGATCCAGGAACCATTGTATATATAAGATTGAATACTCAAGCCCATCGCTCATCACGATACCATATACATAACACTTTCTATGAGACTATGCATATAAATAAGTTTGATATCCCTCACCCTTCCCAGAATTTGTTTCTAGAGTTAGCAGGAGCAGTAGTCTCCAGTCTACATATTTCAGATTGCTATTTTTGTGGTGGAACTAAGATGGGTGGTCAATGGCCCTGGGAGGCCCAAGAATTGAATTACTCAATAACTTACAATCACACTGAATTGCATAAGACCACCAGTGAATGGATCTTAGCACACTCAATAGTTGGACGTCTGTGTTATGCTCGAACTGGACCCCAGTTCACCTTGCAGGTGGGACAGCTGGTCTGTCTCAGCCAGAAGTTCTATAATGACACTACGAAGCAGACGTCTTGGTGGTCAGGAGTTAATGAATCTGAACCCACCAATCCCTTAGCAAAATTTCCTGAACTTGCTGATCTATGGACAAATCTCGCCCAACCCCATGCTTGGCAAGCCCCACCTGGCTTGTATTGGATCTGTGGAACCCGAGCATATGCCCGACTCCCTCTCCACTGGGGAGGAGCATGTGTCTTAGGAACCATTCAACCTTCTTTCTTTTTGTTACCTACAGAACACGGAGAGCAATTAGGATACCCCAGTATACATTAGGAGACAGAAAAGAGCAGCTCTCCAGATAGGCAAGTGGCAGAAGTGGGATGGGGAAGATTGGCCACCTGAGAGGATTATTGCCTATTATGGACCTGCCACTTGGAATGAAGATGGCATGTGGGGCTATCGGACCCCTGTGTATATGATAAATCGCATTATACGTTTACAAGCCGTAGTTGCACTAATCACTAATGAAACTAGCCAAGCACTCACACTTCTAGCTAGACAAAGCGCACAAATGCGCACTACAATATATCAGAATCGCCTGGCCCTAGATTATTTACTAGCAGCTGAAGGAGGGGTATGTGGGAAATTAAATTTAACCAATTGTTGTTTGAAAATCGATGATAAAGGTCAAGTAGTCGAAGATATTGCTGAAAATATGCGAAAACAAGCTTATGTGCCAGTACAAACCTGGCATGGGTTTAGAATACCTAACTGGTTTGAATCTATCTTCTCTGGATTAGGGGGACTTACCACTTTCTTTATGATAATCCTAGTGATTGTAGGATTGTTTCTATTGTTACCATGTATAATCCCTTGTTGTATGCGGTCTGTTAATAGTGTGATTGAAAACACTGTAGAACGGAAAACTGCTACTAAGATTTTAGCTTTATGGCACCCCACCCCCGGAACCATTGGTAAGAACCCTACTCCTGTGTAGGAAAGTGATTTACATCTCACACCTTATTAGCATTCGGGTGAGATTAATCAAAGGGGGGAATGTGGTAGGCGAAGGCCTATGATCCACGCTGAATGAAGGCAGGCAGGCCTAAGCAGCTTGACCTGTAAATGAAGCCTGTGGTTAGGCCCTCAGGAGTGAAAATTCCCCCCCCCCCCCAATATTGCCTCCAAAGAACTGAAACTTAATTCAGCTTAAATGAACCTAGCTGAGCAGAAACGAAACTCAGAGAAAACAGTAAACCATTTTAATTAACACTGATAAAATGTGTGCAGCTTCTATGGAATTAATTAACTCTGTTGAGAGAAAGGTTACAGTGCCCTGCTTTCCCACATATTCCAGCTGGATAGTGACCTTGGAGGAGAAAAGTAACGAAGTTGGTGAACTGACCATTGAAATTGGGAATGTAAGGGAGGCAACCAGGTGCTGAGCCCAGACCAAGGTCCCCATTGTATAGCTACGTAACAGTACCGGAACCAATAGAAGGTGTAAGAAGGGTTACCGGGGCCAATGAAAAGTTTGCCTATGCTTAGAATGGGAAAGAAAGCTATAAAAGTTGTTGTTTTGCTAGAAACCATTGCTCAGCCATTTTGAATGTGATTCTGCTTGAGTCTTGTGCACAAATAAATGATTTGGACCTTCTGAACAGACTCCTGGTATTATTGGGTTGTCTGCGCTCTGCTGCTACAGTACTACCATTAGGGGCGATTCTGAACATCAATGCTATCTGAAGAATGCAGCCCCCACTCTGCTCTAGCTGAATAATGAGCCTTGGCCAAACTCTGGCTACCTTCACTGAATATCTGGATTTGATTTGTAAGCAGACCACAGTGTCTAAATAACAGGCTGATGTTTGACATAATATCCATTATAATTATATTTTATTTGATATACCGCAGCATTGCATAGCGGTCTATGTGGTGTACAATAACACAGGTACACTAAAAAAAATTTTTTTTTAAACTGCCTCTAATGTTTCGATTGATTTTTACGTTTTTTGGTGCGCTGAATCCAAATCTGGTAACCAATTTGCTCCATCACGTACAGATTTTTTGCTACATTGGGTTAGCAGTTTGAGGTGAACGTTTCAGATTGAGTGCGATCGAGATAAAAGTTTCTTGGATGAATTCTTTATACTAATTGTTTAGTAGTTATTCAAATAAGAATAAAGAAAATTGTAACAAGGCAGCACATAAGAATAGAGTAATGTCAACAAAACACACTGTGATGGTAGCGAAATTGTCTGCACTTAAAACAGCCACATACATGTGCACAAACATTGAGCATATAAGAGCGAGGTTAGACACAAAGCAAAGCAAAGAAATGTGCAAAAAATGTTGTACAGGTATGTATGTAAGAATAGAAAACGCAAACCGCACCATTGCAATACATGAAGACAAACACCCGATGGTGTGAAAATAAAATTCTAATAAATGAGATCCGACACTGTGGTAATAACTAGCAAATTTTTATTTCAAAGTTTAGTAAAAACACGATATTTGTCAACACAGTTTAGATTTTAAAGTCATTCTTGGGTCAATCAATCTCCTGGTGGGCCCGTTTCTTCTTCCCCCGAATGCTTCTCTTGGTGCGCTGCTTGGCGTATTTTTCATCTGGGGTTTCCCGCAGCAGCAACCAGCAGAAATCAGCCATCATAGTGGTGTTCCATCTTCCTTGGTACCTTCTCTCTGCGTCCTTGATGTCCTGGTGAAACCTTTCACCTTGTTCTTCACTGTACGCCCCCAGGTTTTCGGGAAAGTAGTTCACATGGGAGTGCAAGAAATGGACTTTCAGGCTCATGTTACAGCCTTATTCTTTGAAGGCATTGAGCATCCTGGCAACAATATCCTTATAGTTCTCATCCCGCCTGTTCCCCAAGAATTTGAGAACAACATCCTTGAAGGAATCCCAGGCTTCTTTTTCCTTCTCAGACATCGTTTCAGCGAATGCTCCATCTGAAATGAGTTTCCTTATATCAGGGCCAACAAACACTCCTTCCTTTAGCTTTGCTTCAGAAAGTCGGGGGAACTTTGAGCAAAGGTACCGAAAGCACTCACCATCTTTTGGAAGGGACTTGATGAATTGCTTAATGAGACCCAACTTAATGTGGAGAGGTGGTAATAGAATTTTATCACGAGGTACCAAGCTCTCATGAAGAACATTTTTCTCACCGGGTCTCAAATACTCCCGAATAGGCCAGTCTTTTTTCCCCCAGTGTAGGTCGCGGGCCCGGCTATCCCACAAGCAAAGGAAGCAGGGATATTTGGTGAAACCGGATTGCTGCCCTAATAGCATGGATAGAATTTTAAAGTCTCCACAAATCATCCACTTATGCTCATCATAACGAATCTTCTGAAGAATCAGGGCCAAATTCTCGTATTTTTCTTGGAGAATAACAGAGTGAGCAATAGGAACTGAAGTGAATGTGTTGCCATTATGAAGAAGAACACCTTTTATGCTGTCTTTTGACGAATCAATGAACAGCCGCCATTCAGCAGGATCATACTTGAGTTTATCCATCACTCCGTATATATCGTTGCAAAATACCAAATCTTCCTCTTTGCTGAAATACTTCAAAAATTGTGTCTCGCGGTTGCGGTACCAATAAAAAGTTGTTCCTGGTGACAATAGATTTTTCTGTTTAAGCCGAGAACCTAGCAGTTGGGCAGCATCTTTTGGGAGTCCTAAATCCCGGACTAAATCATTCAATTCAGCTTGAGAGAAAAGTTCAGGTTTCGGATCTGGTTCAGTTTCAAACTCGGAAGTACTGGACTCATCGGGAAAAGCCATCTGATGAGTCTCATCATGATCAGAACCGTCCACACAAATATGATCCAAAGATTTTGGTGGTTCAGGCACAGGTACTTCGTTGCTATGAGGCATAGGCCTAATTGCTGAGGGAAGGTTGGGGTAACTTATTACGTTCTTATTTTTTAAGTTGTATCCCTTCACAATGCAAGAGCAAAAATAGCAGTCACTGCTGTGGTCTCTTTGTTCACGCCACATCATAGGTATTCCGAAACGAAATGCTTGTTTTTTACCTTTCATCCATAAGCGTAGATCTTCCTCACATGTCTTGCACACTTTGTGAGGAGCCCACGGTTTGTCTTGATCGCCTAACTTCAAACCGAAATAGGCAAAATATACTTTTTTAATAAATGTAGAAATGTTCCTCTGCCGCTTTTTCACGGTATATTCCCCACAAATAAAACAAAAACTGTCCGGAGAGTTGACGCAACCTCTGGCTCTGTGAGCCATCACAAATACACAGCACTGCAAACTACAACTGTAGTGAACCACTTCGGAATAAAACTGGATTACGACTGAGCAAACAAAAGGTAATAATGAACTTGCAAGAAACTGAAATTTGACAGGAACGTTCATGTCGCAACCACCGTGTTTGAGCGAGCGAACGAGGCGAGGCGAACAGGAAAGAACATGCGCCAGCGCGAGTACTGGATTTAGCCCCCCGCCTCCCAATTGTCCTGTTAATGTATAAAATGAATACAAAACACTCTAAAATATCATGAGGGAGTGTTTCTAGTTAGTTAACCATTACAACCTCTATTTTGGGCCAAGAAAATAAACTGCAGTCGGCTAAAAAGAAATTATGTGAACATTCCTTATATGGGTAAGAAATCTAATTTTGCAAGAAAACGTGACGTGATGGAACATTTTGGCTATTTTTCCTGGATTCAGCACCCCAAAATCTATAGGAATCAGTTGCAAAACTGGAGGCAGTTTTTTGGTAGTGTACCTGTGTAATTAAAAAGAAAAGAAGTGAAAGGAACTCCATAGTGTTGACAGGATAGTATAGGAGAAATAGGAACAGCATAGAAAAAATACCCCAATGGAATAAGACAAAGATAAATACACACAATTCCTCAGACTATGGGTGCCATCGTACCACAATACCTTAAAAACAGTCCTAAAAGGGAAGGCTTTCAGAGGTTTTTTTTGAAGCACTTCAAATTTAATTCTGTACAGAGGTGGCCCAGCAAGCCATTCCAATGTGCCGGAGGTGTGGCAGAAAAAGCTAATTTTCTTGTAGATTCATACTTTATTTCCCGCGAGCATGGGAGATGTAAACAAAAATCATGGAGCGAGTGAAGAAATCTTGCTGGGGCATATAAGGAGACAATAGCAGACAAGTAATCCGGAACTGTGCCATGAATAATTTTGTGTGTCAGAGTAAGAAGTTTGAAAACAATCCGAGAATTTATAGATAACCAATGACAGTTGACGAATAGTGGTGTAATATGATCAAATTTGCATGCGAGAGCTAATACACGAAGAGCCGTATTTTGTATGGTCTGGACCTGTGGAAGGCCTAGATAAACAATATTGCAATAATCAAGTTTCTCTATCACAGTGTGTAAAAGCACGGTTATCTGGGCCGGGTGATCCAAAAATGAACGGATGCTATGTGGTTTTGTTTTTATGTAATATTATGTAATTGATTATACTTAATATGGGACATTTGGGATAAATTGTGAAAAATTGTTGAATATTTTGTTATACTATCTTGACTCACATGTTCTCTCTCTGATCATAGGAGTTGTATTTTTTCAAAATCTTATGGACCTCTGATGCAGGCAATTTAGCCAAAACATGTTGGGTTGGAATTAAATATGAAAGATAGATTGGGCCTGTAGGGTTTTTTTTTATTATTATTTTTTCTTATTTATCTAGAAGTAAAGTCTTTTTACATTTATTCTATACAATTTGTGCTCTAGTCTTTTTTCTTTGGGCATCCTTTTGCTTTCTCTTTTTTCTTCTGTGAAGGACTAGTCTCTTTTGGCCTACTCGCAGGAGTAGCCTAGCCGTATGTTGCAGCAGGTTTCACTGTGTCTTTATCCCTTGGCTTATTGTTTGCTGTCTACAAAGCAATTTTATATTCTGCAACAAACAAGATAAACAATGTATGCATGCAATAAGGACACATTCTGCAAAGGTTTAATTGGGAAACACCAAAAACAGTATAGTTAGTTTCCTTCTGCATTTTGGAATTTAGTTAAACAAGGGATTTCATATCAATTTCAACAGTACAATAAACAAAAAATTAAAACTATTCACTGAAATTAAAATCCTTGAATAAACATTTTTGGATTAGCAAAACTATATTAAAAAACCCCTACAAACAACTTTGTTTTAACAACAGGGACTATTTAAAGCTATTGCAATGTGATTCCTTCTGTGACTGTCACATAAAGCAATATGAAAAAAGGATGCAGACAGCAGTTGAAAAAATGCAGTGATGCACGTTTCAGTGTCTATAAGTTATTTAAAAATGTAGAAAATGATAGCCTAATGACTATAAGAAGAAGAAGGTATTTGCATAATAGACTTTTTATTCCTGATGTAGTCTTTGGTAGGGAGAAGTAGGTTTAATTATAACCATTCTGTGCAGTAATAAGAGCACTATTTACTCTCTCTTTGGCCAAGCCAAGCCATCTGTTGTATTTTATTCCTTCTTTGGTTATTTTTCCAGCCTTGTACTATTGTCTTGACTACTTGAACACTCTCAGTATTAGAGGGAACAGGTAATAAGATAGCCCAAAACATTAAGATGTAAGAGAAAATGCAAGGAAGAAGCAGCCGGTGGGTAAGCCTGCTTTGAAAACTTTAACAGTGCATGGAATCATGGTTCATTGAATATTTTGTCTATGAAGTTAAGAAGTCTGAAAAGGATTTGTGGCTGGACTGAGAACCATACAGATTGTTTGTTTTATTTGGACTATGGTAGAGTGATATTACTGTCCAAAACCAAAGACCTACTTCTCAGTAACTCACCTAAATACAAATCAACTTTCAGTAAATTCTTCCAGTTTTACAAATTTTACAAA
The DNA here is from genome assembly GCA_033557465.1 of Ichthyophis bannanicus. Lineage (NCBI taxonomy): Eukaryota > Metazoa > Chordata > Amphibia > Gymnophiona > Ichthyophiidae > Ichthyophis > Ichthyophis bannanicus. Next base: position 56,552,094 of record CM066051.1, on the reverse strand, counting down.
GTAATCAACAATATCATCAGGTTACACCCGGACCTCAGGATTTAGACACCCTCCATCTGGCGAATTACATCACCATAGGGAAATGGTGGACACTTACATCATAGGTCCTTAACCTTCACACCTTTAAAGTATTACATCAACAGAAGTCTTTTCCACGTAATAAATTACTAAACTTATCCTATTCCCTAACTACACATAAGGATTCACAAACTCATTCACCATTCATTAATTAATCACAACCACATAATTAAATATACAACCATCCATACAACATAAACACAAACCTCTCAACTATAAAAGTATCCGATATAATGCTGTGTCCACTCCAAAGCAGAAATTCAATAAAAGGCTTCTAACATCTTCAAAAGCACTAGGCTTGATAATAAAATATCTGATTTCAGTATCCACATGAACGCTGGAAAGGAAAATCAAGCATAAATTTAGATTGATAAGCAACAAATCTCAATATGCAGAAAGCAATCAATTACTTATCTGCTAAGGAGCAAAACGCAGGCGTCTTTTCACGGCACTGAAAAAACAGCTGACTGTCCCAAAGACCACTCGCCGCCACTGTACACGGTTTGTTCGACGAAAGCTTCCGTTTCGCCACAGGCTTCGTCAGGAACTAAAGTTAGACGGAATTCACCATTAACTAATCTTTCATTTTTAGACACATATAGCGTCTCTACGAGCTACAGCTCATCGGCGTCTGATGTCAGCGGTCTGAGGGAACATGCGCCAATCAGTCCGCTTATATCCACAAACTCTCAACTTTCAACAACTTTATTAAACAAAAAACATAAACTATCACCAACATAAAAGAATATTGCCAAGGGAAGGGTAGACAGGAGCTGCATCAGTCAAGAAAAGGGGGAAGTTTCAACTCTTGATCATTTTGAAAAAATATCTGTTTCAAAGAATATCTGTTTCAGAAAAATAAAGCCCACTCGATCTTATCATTTAACCCTTCCGGATCCAATGTGTGTAAGAAATAAATCCACTTCTGTTCTTTCTGAAGTAGTTGAAGTCCCCTATCACCTCGACGGATGTTAAAAGGCATGACTTCCAAAACGGTACAGCGAACATCCTCAAAAGTATGAGAAGCACTAATCCAATGCTGCACCAAAGGGGTTTCTAAATGAGCCTTAGTCAGACAATATTTATGTTAAGACAGTCTAGTACGTAGAGGGCGAGTCGTTTTCCCCACATAGGTTTTCAAACATGGGCACCACAAGGCATATATAACAAATGAAGTGTTGCAATTGGTATCTTGACAAAGACGCCGGAACATCAAAGCAGGTGCGAGATGAACCGCTGAGGTCATATATTTGCAGAAAGAACACCGACCACAACTCCTATGGGAAAATTCTTGTGTTTGAAGAGGAGAACGTGGAACTGCTGAACAGAGCCGATCTCGCAGATTCTTACCTCGCTGGTAGGCCACTCTAAGTGAACTCTCAGCTAGTATAGGATGAGTCAAAATTAATTTCCAACGCTTATACAGAGCTGAAACAATACAATTTGATAATCCTGAATAAGGAAGAACACAAGTCACTATAGACGATGCTGCTGAAGGAACACTAGATGATCTCATAGAGGCAGCATCGGGGGCGGTACCTGATGTGTTCGGACATAAGAGCCATTCCCGATGATTAAATTTAGCTTTTTTATAAGCCTTTTTCAGTACTGATGGAGGATAACCTCTCTCTTTAAATTTAGTCAGCATGGAAGCAGCCTGTACTTCAAATTCTTGTTGAGTAGAACAGATGCGACGGCATCGTAACAATTGAGAATAGGGAAGACTTTCTTTAAGATGAGATGGGTGAAAACTTGCATAATGCAGTAAAGTATTTCTATCAGTTACTTTGGTATAGACAGTGGTAAAAAACTTCTCAGGACCTTTAGTAACCGCAACATCCAAAAATTGAATGGTATTTTTTTGAATATTAATCTCAAACTTAATAGAGGAATTACATTGATTCAAATAGCTGAAAAATTCTTCCAATGCAATACACGTACCACTCCACAATAAAAAGATGTCATCGATATATCTATACCAACATAAAATAGATGAAGCAAAATTAGAAGGGTAAATCCATTGCTGTTCAAATGCATGCATGTACAAGTTTGCCAGCGAAGGGGCAAACGTAGCACCCATCGCAGTGCCAGAGATTTGAAGAAAATATTCTTGCTTATATACAAAATAATTCTTCTTCAAAGCTAACTTAGCTAATTGAGTCAAAAACTCAGTTGGAACACGATGTGGGCTCGGACGTGCTTCCCAAACTGATGTTAACACTTGAATAGCTTCATCTTGCGGTATAGAAGTGTACAGGGCTGTTACGTCCAGAGACACCAACCACGTAACTCGATCCATAACTGCAAAATCTTCCAAAATCTGCAAAAAATGCGTTGTATCTCTAAGGTAAGAAGGGATTTTAACCACTTCAGAGCGCAAAAATTTGTCTAAATAGATACCGACTCTCTCAAGCAGCGACTAATGCTCGAGAGAATTGGCCTTCCTGGGGGGTTAACCAAACTCTTGTGCACTTTCGGAAGGACATAAAAAGCAGGTATTCTAGGGTATGGAGGGTTCAAAAAATGATGTTCTTTCTCAGTAAGAAATCCCAATTGCAAAGCATTAGTTGTTAATAAAGAAACGTCTTTCTGTAGCTGCTCTGTAGGATCAGATAACAGACGTTTATAATGATGAGTTTTATTCAATTGTGCAAGCACTTCAGCATCATAGGCACTAGTGTCCATAACAACTACCGCACCGCCTTTGTCGGCACGTTTTATAGTGATAGAGCGCATATTCATCAATTCCTGAAGAGCTTTAAATTCAGCATCTGACAGATTTCTAGGAGAGTACTTATTTTTATTTTCAATCTTCCGGATATCAGACAATAGCAAATGCCTGAAAGTATATATGATCGGATCTAACGGGCCAGGAGGAAGCCAATTAGATTTTAAACTGACTACTGAAGAATCTGTCACCGATACTCGATTAGCAAAAAAAACTTTTAATTGAAGAAAGCGAATTAGTTTTTCTACCGCTACCCGGCTAGAGAAACTATCATAACTGGGACCGGAGACAAATGAGAGACCCTTAGCTAGCACTGTCAATTGCACTGATGTCAATGTCACACTGGACAGATTTAACACTGTATCATTTACTGAAAATGAACGGAGTCTTTCTTTCGGCGTGATCGAGTCGACGGCCCGGAAAAATTTCCGGTTTTATTCTGCTGTTTAGTAGAATGTTCAATACGTTTATCTCCAGATTTAGACGCACTATCAGAAATGCCACCTTCAATGCTAGAGTCAGAAGAGTAGACAGAGCTTCCTTCTCCTTCATTAATATTACGTCTGGTAAAATCAGAATAATTCCTTCTCCGTAAGGACCAGTTATAAATAGTACCTTCTTTCATACGTTTTTCATCTCTAAAATTTTTTTTAACTTTCTGGGCTTTCAAATCGGCTCTATAGGTCTCAATTTGTTTGAGAATATCTGCATGCTTTTCAGAAAAGCCTTCCAAAGGTTTTAAAGTAACAAGATCCTCATTAATCTCTTTAATTCATTCCTGATTTTTAGAATGTGCTGAATCAACTACCAGAAGCATCAAATCCAATGAGCACTTGTTAAGTATCTGATTCCAGCGAGAAACAAATGCAGCATCTTCCAAAAACATACCAGGTGCTTTCCAGATACGTAACCCTTTAGGAATGACCTCTTTTCGGCAGTATTCCGCCAAAGTTAGACTGTGCAGCTCCAATCTAACATGCATGCATTTGAACAGCAATGGATTTACCCTTCTAATTTTGCTTCATCTATTTTATGTTGGTATAGATATATCGATGACATCTTTTTATTGTGGAGTGGTACGCGTATTGCATTGGAAGAATTTTTCAGCTATTTGAATCAATGTAATTCCTCTATTAAGTTTGAGATTAATATTAAAAAAAATACCATTCAATTTTTGGATGTTGCGGTTACTAAAGGTCCTGAGAAGTTTTTTACCACTGTCTATACCAAAGTAACTGATAGAAATACTTTACTGCATTATGTAAGTTTTCACCCATCTCATCTTAAAGAAAGTCTTCCCTATTCTCAATTGTTACGATGCCGTCGCATCTGTTCTACTCAACAAGAATTTGAAGTACAGGCTGCTTCCATGCTGACTAAATTTAAAGAGAGAGGTTATCCTCCATCAGTACTGAAAAAGGCTTATAAAAGAGCTAAATTTAATCATCGGGAATGGCTCTTATGTCCGAACACATCAGGTACCGCCCCCGATGCTGCCTCTATGAGATCATCTAGTGTTCCTTCAGCAGCATCGTCTATAGTGACTTGTGTTCTTCCTTATTCAGGATTATCAAATTGTATTGTTTCAGCTCTGTATAAGCGTTGGAAATTAATTTTGACTCATCCTATACTAGCTGAGAGTTCACTTAGAGTGGCCTACCAGCGAGGTAAGAATCTGCGAGATCGGCTCTGTTCAGCAGTTCCACGTTCTCCTCTTCAAACACAAGAATTTTCCCATAGGAGTTGTGGTCGGTGTTCTTTCTGCAAATATATGACCTCAGCGGTTCATCTCGCACCTGCTTTGATGTTCCGGCGTCTTTGTCAAGATACCAATTGCAACACTTCATTTGTTATATATGCCTTGTGGTGCCCATGTTTGAAAACCTATGTGGGGAAAACGACTCGCCCTCTACGTACTAGACTGTCTGAACATAAATATTGTCTGACTAAGGCTCATTTAGAAACCCCTTTGGTGCAGCATTGGATTAGTGCTTCTCATACTTTTGAGGATGTTCGCTGTACCGTTTTGGAAGTCGTGCCTTTTAACATCCGTCGAGGTGATAGGGGACTTCAACTACTTCAGAAAGAACAGAAGTGGATTTATTTCTTACACACATTGGATCCGGAAGGGTTAAATGATAAGATCGAGTGGGCTTTATTTTTCTGAAACAGATATTCTTTGAAACAGATATTTTTTCAAAATGATCAAGAGTTGAAACTTCCCCCTTTTCTTGACTGATGCAGCTCCTGTCTACCCTTCCCTTGGCAATATTCTTTTATGTTGGTGATAGTTTATGTTTTTTGTTTAATAAAGTTGTTGAAAGTTGAGAGTTTGTGGATATAAGCGGACTGATTGGCGCATGTTCCCTCAGACCGCTGACATCAGACGCCGATGAGCTGTAGCTCGTAGAGACGCTATATGTGTCTAAAAATGAAAGATTAGTTAATGGTGAATTCCGTCTAACTTTAGTTCCTGACGAAGCCTGTGGCGAAACGGAAGCTTTCGTCGAACAAACAGTGTACAGTGGCGGCGAGTGGTCTTTGGGACAGTCAGCTGTTTTTTCAGTGCCGTGAAAAGACGCCTGCGTTTTGCTCCTTAGCAGATAAGTAATTGATTGCTTTCTGCATATTGAGATTTGTTGCTTATCAATCTAAATTTGTGCTTGATTTTCCTTTCCAGCGTTCATGTGGATACTGAAATCAGATATTTTATTATCAAGCCTAGTGCTTTTGAAGATGTTAGAAGCCTTTTATTGAATTTCTGCTTTGGAGTGGACACAGCATTATATCGGATACTTTTATAGTTGAGAGGTTTGTGTTTATGTTGTATGGATGGTTGTATATTTAATTATGTGGTTGTGATTAATTAATGAATGGTGAATGAGTTTGTGAATCCTTATGTGTAGTTAGGGAATAGGATAAGTTTAGTAATTTATTACGTGGAAAAGACTTCTGTTGATGTAATACTTTAAAGGTGTGAAGGTTAAGGACCTATGATGTAAGTGTCCACCATTTCCCTATGGTGATGTAATTCGCCAGATGGAGGGTGTCTAAATCCTGAGGTCCGGGTGTAACCTGATGATATTGTTGATTACTTTGTAAAATTTGTAAAACTGGAAGAATTTACTGAAAGTTGATTTGTATTTAGGTGAGTTACTGAGAGGTAGGTCTTTGGTTTTGGACAATAGTTATTCCTCTCAGACGGTTTGTGGTTGTTTGTAGAGTGATATTACTGCCATTTTTGAAGATCTTACTGATGGTATAACCTGCATAAGAAGTCTACTTTATTTTGCTGTTAAAGTGCTTTGTTAAGGATTATTGGAGGAATAAAAGTTCGTTATGGGGCAGTTTCTCCAAATGGAGGGAGGAGTGGCCTAGTGGTTGGGGCAAGTTACCTTAGGCCAGAAGGTCGGCGGTTCAAATCCCACTAGAGGACAGCAACCTTGGGCCGGAAGGACTGGGGTTTCTAGTCCCACAGGTGCTCCTTGTGGTCTTGGGCAAGCCACTTAACCCTCCATTGCCCATGTTCCCTGTAAGTATGTGTCTCATATCCCCTCGTGTTAAATGTATCCCCCAATTGTGTTGTGACCACTTTGATTGAAGGATAAGGTATATACACAACTGTCTAAAGGGTTAGTTTTCTGCATCCTGATGTCCCATGAGCCTTTGAGTCTGTGGTTCAGCGTTTTGTTTTTTTTTAATTCTTGCTGCACAGAGATTGATGACAGAGCAGCAAGAATTACAAACCAAAAGCTGGACCACAGACTTGAAGGCTCATGGGACACCAGGGAGCGGATATTGGAGTTTGACTTTGATTACTGGTATTAGTTAGTTTTGTGCATACCTAACAGTCAAGAACCTCACTTCTAAGCCAGGGTATGTGAATTTGCTGTTAATGCTAGGTGTAGTATCTGTGTGGAGAGGGGCCTGCTAACAAAGAAAACAAGGCTCCAGGAAGAGCATTACTCCACAAGTGTGCACAGCGCCCCCTTGCTGTGACAAAATATAAATATATAAATGCAACATGAAAATAAATGAAATGACACTACAGTTAAAAATGATAGGGGGGACTTTGCTCTCAGAATACAATATTTGGACAGTATCTTGGGCACTTTTTTAAATAGCAAGTCACATTTTTCCTCTCTTCTAAGGGGCATGTTTACTAAAGTGTGGCAGGTAGCATAGGGATAACAAGTGAATATTACACATTCTCCAGGACCAAGCAGGAAGTCAGTCCTCACATATGGGTGACGTCGGCGCCGACGGAGCCCTCGTGCGGAGCATTTCCCCAGCTTTCAAGGAAAGCCTTTGGGAATGCAGCACGCATGCGCGGTCCCCTTCCGGCCCATCTTGCTCAGACTTTCTTTTTCTGCGGAGCCCAACGGACGTGAGTTCGTGTCATCTGGGAAAAGTAGATTTTTTTCGGCTATTTTGGCTTTTTCTGATCCGGTTCGACGCCGGTTCCCCTTCCCGCCTGGGCTCGGTACACCGATATTGAGTACGGAGTTTTGATTTTCGTTTTTTGTCCTTCGTGACTAGCGTTCGCGCTCTTTTTGTGGTTTCACTGGCAGCCTGGTCTTTTGACCTTGCAAGGGCCCTTTTCCCCCGATGGCTGCCAGCGGGTTAAAATAGTGTGATCGGTGCAAGAAACTTATGTCTCTCATGACACACATGACTGCTGCCTCCGTTGCCTCGGGCCCGACCATGACCTGCTGGCCTGTGGCCCGTGCAGCAAAATGTTGTCGAAGGCACTTCGGAGCCGTCAGCATCAACGTGAGAGAATTTTCTCAGAGTCTGCGTCCGGCCGGGCCCGGACTTCGTCAGAGGCCTCGACATCTCAGGAGTCTGACCCCGAGCGCCGTCGGGGTTCCTCTGACAGGGAGTCTCCCACCCGGGAGCACAAAAGAAAGAAGAAGCTCGCGAGGGCGGCATCGGTGGAGGCTCCTGGGTCCTCAAGGGCCAAGTCGCGTACCCCTGACCGCCGCCCCGGGCTCTCGGAATCGGAGAAGCCGTCCAAGTTACCTCGCGTGGAGCCAGAGTCCCTGAGTCACGTAAGTGCTGTTGTCCTCGTGGACTCTCCTCTGGGGGAGCCGACATCGGGGCCCAAGTCGGGGGCTGCTGAGTCTCCTGAGCTTGGACTCAGGTTGACGGCCTTGGAGAGCAGCTTGGCTGCCTTCATGGAACAGCAGCGGGTGCTGAGGGCTAGTGGCATGTCCTCTTCTCCGTTGGATCTAGCTCCTTCCAGAGGGTGCTGCATCACTGCGCCTACACCATAGAATCTGGATTTATCAAGACTTGGCTAAAACTATTTAGGGGTATTTTGCCTCAAAATGATCATGCTTCTTTCAAGATGAAAAAAAAAATATTTTATTTCCAACCCCTGTAATAAGTGACAGTAGTTAAGAGCACAATATTAATTAGTGCTTTTTGTTTGATCATGCTTAAAATCTTTTTTTCTGCTTTATCATCATCACATTTTTGTCTTCCTTACTTTCCTTCTCCCTTTGCTTTGATTTGGGGTCTAATGGAGTTCTAATGGATTGTTTGCTAGTTGTGGTTGCTCTGGTTTCCTTTTCCTTTGTGTTTTTTTATTTTGTTTACTTTGGGTGAACTCATATTTCTGTAACAAATGATCTATTTCTGAATTATATTGAAATGTTAAAAAAAGGAAAGGCCTGTTTCAACAGCACCACAACCCTGTTAATCCTCGAGGGCCATGCTACCTTCCATTGGAATGGTGGTTTTGTAGGTTAACATGGCAACCAAAGTGTCTATCCAGCTGGATTCCTCAATGGGTAGCTTTCCCCTCACCCTACTGCCCTTCAGGACCAACTCCGGAGCTTCCCATTCCACCACAATCATTCCCAGGAACGCTCTATGAAAGGGAAAAGCCTTGGCTGGCTGTTGGATCTCCCCCAAAATAGGGTCAACATCCACCACCTCTTTAATCATGGGGTCAAAAATCCAGTGCCGATATTACCTGCAAAATTAGGGAAGACAACTCTTTCAGAAAAGAGCAGATTACTGAGGGCTCATTTCCCTCTGCTCTGAATGGGAGATCTCACCATGCTCTGAGACTGGACTCCCAAGAGCATTGTCTGCATTATCCCCTGTCTTGTCCTCACCAGGATCCTCCAGTCCTTCTGAGGAGAAGAGAGGGCATCAGCCCATCACCAGATGACCATGAGATCCTGGGTTTCTTAGGGCTTGAAGGACTGGCTGGCAGAAGTCCTTGCAGGTTTCCTAGCAGTACAATCTCCCTCCCCCACTGGCTTCAAGCCTTCTGTATTACCACAACAAAGTACAGACACATGGGTTTCACCACTCAGACACAATCTCTGGAGGCTCCAAAAGAGGGGTGGAGAAAGATGCAAAAATGGAACCATGAACTGCAGGACCCGGAACCAAAATGGCCCCTTACCTTCCAAAGCACCGCCTGCCATGACAACAGGAGCTATGAACATAAGAAATGCCATACTGGGTCAGACCAAAGTCCATCAAGCCCAGTATCCTGTTTCCAACAGTGGCCAATCTAGGTCATACGTACCTAGCAGTTTCCCCAAAAGACACAGGTTCTGCAATGCTTGTAGTGGGTCAAGCATTGATATCCTGGGTCCCTTCTTAATAATGGTTTATGGACCTTTCCTCCAGGAACTTGTCCAAACCTTTTTTAAACCCAGCTACACTAACAGCCTTTACTACATCCTCTGGTAACAAATTCCAGAGTTTGATTACACGTTGAGGGAAAAAATATTTTCTTTTATTAGTCTTAAATAGTTTACCCTGTAGCTTCATTGCCTGTCCCCTAGTCTTTCTATATTCTGATAACGTAAACAAATCGATCTACGTTTACCCGTTCCACTCCGTTCATTAATTTATAGACTTCTATCATATCTCCTCTCAGCCGTCTCTTTTCCAGGTTAAAGAGCCCTAACCTTTTTAGCCTTTCTTCATAGGAGTATCCTTCCATCCCCTTTACCATTTTGGTGGCTCTTCTCTGAACCTTTTCTAATAACGCTATATCCTTTTTAAGATACAGCGACCAGAATTGCACACAATATTCAAGGTGCGGTCTCACCATGGAACGATATAGAGGCATTATAATATATTTTGTTTTATTTTCCATTCCTTTCCTTATGATACCTAGCATTCTATTTGCTCTCTTGGCTGCCGCTGCACACTGGGCCGAGGGTTTTAACATGCTATCCACAATGACGCCTAAATCTTTTTCCTGGGTGGTGGCTCCTAATGTGGAACCTTGCATCGTGTAACCATAGTTTGGGTTCTTCTTCCCTAGATGCATAACTTTGCACTTGTCCACATTAAATTTCATCTGCCATTTTGATGCCCAGTCTTCCAATTTATCAAGATCCTCTTGCAACTTTCCACAATCCTCTTGGGTTTTAACAACTTTAAATAGTTTTGTGTCATCTGCAAATTTGATAACCTCACTCGTTATTCCACTTTCCAGGTCATTTATGAATATGTCAAAAAGCATCGGACCCAGCACAGATCCCTGGGGTACACCACTATTCACCTTTCTCCATTGGGAAAATTGGCCATTTAGCCCAACCCTCTGATTTATATCTTTTAACCAGTTCTTGGTCCACAGTAGTACACTGCCTCCTATCCCATGACTCTTTAGTTTTGCCAAAAGTCTCTGATGAGGGACCTTGTCAAAGGCTTTCTGAAAGTCCAGATACACCATATCAACCAACTCACCTTTGTCCACCTGTTTATTCACACTTTCAAAAAAACATAACAGATTAGTAAGACAAGATCTTCCTTGTCTAAAGCCATGTTGGCTGTCTCCCATTAGGCCATGACTATCTACATGCTGAGTAATTTTGTTCTTTATGATGGTTTCTACCATTTTTCCCGGTACCGACGTGAGGCTCACCGGTCTGTAGTTTCCCGGATCATCACAATGCGCTCCTCAAGCCCCATGGCTGGAGAAAGCTGCTCGTAGCTGCTTTCCCATCACACATGGGACAGAAAGAGCCCACTGCCCTTGACAGCTATCAGCCCCAACAGTGTTTCCAGAATTCTGGCATGTTTCCCCAGCCTGGGGTGCACCTCCACAGCTGGTACTCTGTGAAACAGATCTGGCCGCCAGCCGAACTCCTCCTTCAGCTGCAGCTGATACTTGTCATCTTTTTCCTTTTCAGACAACTATATTGGCTAGCTCTCAGAGAAATGAGGCACTCAGCAACCTCCCGCCCTCCACCCCCAGAAGCCCCCGCTCAAAAAAACAAAAACAGCTGGGTCCTGCTGTATCAGAAACTCAAAGCTCCCCACCAGAAGCAGCCTCAGCTCTGCCAGGCCTACCACCTGGGAATGCCATACTTTTATCCCTTGATAAGAACTGTCCACTGCACTGAAACAAAAACTTGCAGACCAAGGCTCTGGGAGTATTATGAAATTCTGCTCAATTGGGGGAATGGGTTGTATACCTAATCCCTGAAAGCCTGGGTATGGATCCTCCTCAACTGGGCACATTGTCTACAGACAAGACACTCCTAGAGTCAATCCATGGTCTGCCTCACCATTTGCTGGAGACAGAGAATATTAGCAAGTATCAGGGCTTCGCTACTCCTTACAGTGTTGATGTCATCACTGGAAAAAGCATGTTCTCTATCTCTATCTGCCACCAGGGTGGCACTTACCCACGTATCTGATTGGTCTAGCAAGATAAAGGAATGAGTGTGTTTGTCAGAGAGATATGGAGCATGTGAGAATATGCATGAGTAAATAAGCACGTATGTGGGTGTGAGAAACTGCATGCATAAGTAAGAACGTACATGCATATTTGAATGCATGTGGGAAAGTAAGTGCACATGTCTGAAAGCTCCACACATGCATGTGAGAAAGCACCCCACGGAATATCAGCCCCATCACTGCCCACTGCTCACTACCTGAGCACATAAACAAAAACGCCCAACTACACGATAGATACAAAAGGGACAAAGCAAGAATACAAGCCATTGAAAATATATGCAATAAACCCAAATTTGTTCCTAAAAAAGAGCAGGCAATAGTGGGCTACATATTGTTCTTAAATTTATTTAGTGACTTTCAGCATAGATGGGTGAGCACTAATACATATAAGCACATAGGGATGCATTACAGATATACAGACTTTGCCAAATAGTACACATTTGTAAACAGCATCTCACAATAGTAAAAAGAGGAATAAGAAAACTGTATTACAGAATTATATCAATGTACAAGTGAGATAAAAATATATATTCAAAGTCACGCTGAAGATGGAGTAACAATCGCATTGTCAGCCAAGGATCTGGTTTTCGCTCACCCCCAGGAGAGGACAATTCAGTCATCTTTCAGACCACCAAATACTGCCAAGGGCACACTTCTCTGTTGCAGGTTTACCTCTGTTAAAAGGAAAGCAGAGCACTGGATTCAGCACACAAAATCCAAACATTTCCTGCCCTACTCCTCCATGCATGATAGTGCAGGAATAATTAGTAAAAGGCCAGTAAAGGAGATGAGTCAGAAGCAAGCCACTATAGTACTGGTAAGGGTAGGGGGGAGAATAACGAATGCCCACACCAGGACTTACTTAAAGCCTATAAAGCAATGCTACAAATCTAACTCTACATGAATTTTAAAAATCTCTCTAAATATTTTACTATTTCATTTTCTTCTCTAGTCCCCTTTACTTAAAAAAAAAATGCAGAAAAGCAAGCACTTGAATTATTTTTGTTAATTTCAAGTGACAGTCATTTGCATCTCTAGACAGAAGCAGCAAAAGCAGAATCAGTCTCTCCCAGATTAATCCTTTAGGACTAGAATGTCAGAATGTACAGAATAGAGGCAATTTTTCTTTAGAAGTAGTGCATGCTCAGAAGTAAACTTTCCCAGGGTCAGGGATCAATTGGGATCTGCATGTAAAAGAAATCTTTATATATGAAAGAAAAAGTACTAAACAGAAAACAATGTATTATGCAACCTATTTAAATCCCCAAACAGGGCTCAAATGTATTTCAAGGACATTCATACACCAATAATCAGAAACATTGCAGCACTCTAATGAACAATCTGTCCTGCAGTTCACACTAATTCTTACAGCCAGCTGCTGTACTCTAGAAGAAATCATAAATCCCCATTACTGTTCACTCCTTCCTGCTTCTTAAATTGTGAATGGTTTTTTTGCTGCCAGGAGCCATTCTCTCTCTGGGAGTGCTTTAACTCATTAAAAACTGCTCACTATGAAAAATAGATACATCGCCTTTCTAGAGTAGTCAGTCAAGTCCGATCCAGCCAAAGCCATGAGGTTGGGGCGGGGCTCCTGCTCAGTGGGACCTATGCAGAAAACATTCTTGCTCATGTGTAGGGCTGGTCTTGCCCTTTATTTATTTAACAATTATTCTATACCGCTTTTCTTGTATTCAAAGCAGTTTACATTGAACAATAAACAAGGAACATTATATAGAACAAGGTCATTAAACTTGGAGAAAAAAGGGTATTAACAATATTATTTACATGATTTCTTGTTACAGGTTGTGGGAATGTTGTTATTGTATGGTTGGGTATTTGAGACAGGTTGTAGTTACTGGTTGGTGTGGATGAGTTCAGATTTTATTGTAGTGGCTACGTTCTGCATGGTGGTTCTGCTTCTGGTCCCTAGTACTCCGAAAAGAGGTGCGTTTTTAAGGCTTTATGAAAATCCCATAAGTCATTGGCTCTGTGACAGGTTGTCTGTTTTGCATTAGCTTTATTCTTTGGTATTATTAATAGGTTTTTATTGTTTTTCCTTTTTGTTCTCTTTTCAGGGTCTTTGCTGATAAGCATTTGAAGTATTGGTGGTGATGGTGTAGGATTTTGAAAATAATGAGTATGGCTTTGTATTTGGTTCTGGTGATTATGGGGAGCCAGTGGAGTTGCTTCAGTGTTGGGTTATGTGGCGGGTTCTTGTTGTTCCAGTTGTGATGTGGGCTGTGGTGTTTGGGAGTAGTTGCAGAGGATAGATGGATTGGGTTGGTAGACCTTGATAGATAATGTTACAATAGTCCAGAGTGGGCATTATTAAGGCTTGACAAACTGTGGAATTTGTTGGAGTCCAGAAGTGGTTTGAGTTTTTGTAGTGTTCTAATTTTATGGTAGGCTGTCTTTGTTATCTTGTTTATGTGAGCTTGGAAGTTTAGGTTATGGAGATTAGGGGACACTCAAGGCAGGGAGGGGGACTAAGAATAGAGAAAGGGGGTGACAGGAATAGTAAATGAGGGGAAGGACAGCAGGCAAACTATGGAGTTGATGGGTTGAAAAGGGCCAAAGGCCAACTGAAAGAGGTGGGTTTTTAAAGCGGCTTTAAAGCTGGTAAATGATAGTTCAGAGCAGAGAGTTGGGGGAAGGGAATTCCATAAGGCAGGACCCAAACAAAAGAAAGCTGATGCCCGAGTGCGCTCCAGGCGGGCATGAGAGACGGAGGGAAGAGCTAGATGGTAATTATGGATAGGGTGTAGTAGGCAATGGAGTATGAAAATGGAGCAGATTGGTAAGATATTTTGAACAAAAATAAGAATCTTATACTGTATTCTAAAGGAAACAGGAAGCCAGTGTAGACTGATCAAAAGTGAGGTGATATGGTCAAATCTAGAAGAATAAGTGAGAAGACGTGCGGCTGTATTTTGTAATAATTGGAGCCTCTGTAGTTGATACTGGGGGATACTGGCCAGGGCAACATTACAGTAGTCCAATCTTGAGGTTACTAGGGCAAGAAGAAGAATTGTCAGAGAGGAAATGGAAAGGAATGGATGAACTGCATGAATTTGGCATAAGGAGTAAAATGCACAACAGGTAAGAGTAGAAATATGTTCTGCAAAAGAGAGAAAGGAATCCAAGGTGATAGCCAGGTACTGGAAGGAGGAAACGAGAGGGATGGAGGTATTAGAGACCATCGGTACCAGAGGAGGAATAGGTGCGCCAAAGGTAAACCATGTGGCAGTAGACTTAGATGGATTGAGATGTAAATAGTTTGTAGACAACCAAGAGTGGATAAAAGCCAGACATGAATTCAGAGGGCAGGGTCAGGGAAACATAAGTCTGTACGATGGAGGAGAATAATGTCATTGGCGTAATAATATGCCTAAATACCAGTCTGCTGAATAATAAGGGCGAGAGGAACCAAAAAATATTAAAAAGGAGGAGAGAGAGGACAGAACCTTGTGGGACACCACAGGATAGGGGAGTGGAGGGGGTGGAGGTGGAATTGGAGATTACAGAGAAAGAACGTGCAGTAAGATAAGACCGAAACCAGCTTAGGACAGTGCCTTTTATTCCAAGGTCATCAAGGTGAGAAAGAAGAGAGTGGTGATCTACCAGATCAAACGCAGAAGAAAGAGCGAGTGAGAACAAGAGTGAAATCATCACATTCCTGTGCTACATGAAGCTCAATCAGGAAAGAAAGTAAAATAGATTCAGTGCTGTGACCCTTCCAAAAACCAGACTGGTGAGGGTGCAAGGTATTAATAGAGGAAAGGTGAGCAGACAGCTAAGTGAAAACTAATTTCTCAAGTAATTTAGACAAAAAAGGAAGGTTAGAAACAGGTCGCCAATGGGCAGGGAGAGAAGGGTCAAGTGAGGGGCTTTTTAAGGATAGGGCGAACTACCGCATGCTTCCAAGGGGCTGGGAAAGGTACCTGTGGAAAGGTTGTTATTAAGGAGTGAGAGGATAAAAGGGAGGAGAGCAAGAGAGGGTTCGAGGAGCCATTTAGAAGGTTGTGGATCCAAGGGACAAGTGGTTTTTCGTGAGGAAAAGAGCGTCTTGGAAAGTTCTATAGATGAGATTGGCCAGAAGGTGGACCAGATGTGCAACAATGAAGGATCAGGTGATGAGGAAGAGGGGCAAGGAGGTGATGGGGTTGGAGGAAGAGGAGGAGGGCACAAGTGGAAGGTTGCATGAAGAGAGAATCCTTCTCCAACTGTTTATAAAAGGGTTTTTTTTTTTTTTTACATACTGGGGGCGTTTTGTTTTGATCTATCTGTTACTTCCTTTTCTAATCTAAAGATTGTTTTTAACAGTTTTTAAACCATTTTGAAAAATGTATTTTTATAAAGATAGTAAATAAATATTTTTAAATAAATGTGAGCACAGTCTTACAGTGCTTGACAAGACTTTGCAAATCCCTTTTATTCTCCAAGTCAACCAAACTACAGTCCTGTTGCATTCCAAGCCCTCACTCTCTTTCTGCCCTCCGCTCTCTGGAAGTGCTCCTCCCCTGGGGGCTACTGGAGAGCCACCTCAACCTCATATCTTCCTCCTGAACCCATCTCCATTCCAGGTGCTTCTTCCAGGCAAGTCTTTCTTTTCTTTCTGTTGGAGGAGAGCACTTAGTCCTGCTTTCTTCAACATCCCCATGTCTCCTCTACAGTTTTCTCATAATTATTAACTTCCCCCTTGAAAGTAAACAGGAGACCAAAGGAGAACAGCCACCTATTTAGCACTTATAAAGCGCCACGCATGCAGCGCTGCACAGCTAACCTACAAGAGGTAGCCAACATACAAGAGACAGGTCCTGCTCATCGGAGCTTACAATCTAGTTAGAAAAGTGCAAAGCATTACAGAGCACCTGTACTGTACACCTTCTTTTTTGAGGTAGTCCATCACCTCTTTCATCTCTCTCCATCTCTGCAGAATAATCCAAGAAACGTTATTGAAAATTTCCACTTTAGAGTTCCCCCACTGGATCACTCCCATCTTACTGGTCACTTTAATAAATGTCCTCTGTCTGTTCTGCAAATCTGTTCCACCACTTTCACAGTCCAACATGTTCTCCTCTTCAGGTATTCCCGAGATCCTAATGTTACTCTCTCTCGACCTATTTTCTAAGTCCTGCATCTTATCCACCCAGTTGTTAAGTGCTTGTGGACCTCCTCTGATTACCTGTGTAAGTCTTTCACTGTCTCCACCAGGCTGGTTCTTCGCAGCTCTCCAGCTCCTCGATCCTCTTTCTCAACTCCGCTACATCTCTCGCAATGTGCCAGGGCTTCCTTTACTTCCTGTTTCACCAATGCAATGTTCTCTTTCAATTCTGCAATTCATCCTCATTGCTACCCTTGTGAAGATCACCTCATCTCTCCACTTGGACACCTCCAGCTCACATTGCAACTCTGATCTCAAAGTCCTTGGTCCTTTTCTTTTCAATATTTTTATAAGCAATCTTGCAGAAGGTCTACTGGGAAAGGTATGTCTCTCTGCAGATGATACCAAAATCTGCATTATGATAGACACCCTGAAAGGTGTGGCTAGCACGAGGAGGGATCTAGCAAAGCTTTAAGAATGGTCAAGAATTTAGCCGCTAAGATTTAATGCTAAAAAATGCAATGTCATTTGGGCTGCAAAAACACAAGGGAGTGATCCAGTATAGGGGGTGAAGTAACTCGTACTTCAAAACACAAAAGAAGAGCAACACCTGGGGATGATCGCATTAGATGATCTTAGGAGTGGCCAAAGAGGTAGAAAAGGTGACAGCAAAAAACAGAAGCATGCTTGGATGTTTAGGAGATGAATGGCTAGCAGGAAAAAGGAGATAATAATGCCTTTGTACAAATCTCTAATAAGACCTCAGTTGGCGTATTGTGTATAATTCTGAAGGCTGCACCTTCAAAAAGATAAACAGGATGGAGTTGGTCAACAGGAAGGCTATTAAAATGGTCAGTGGTCTTCATCATAAGGCACATATGTACGAGTATAGTATGGAGGAAAGGTGGGAGGGAGGTGATATGACAGACATTGAAATACCTCTGTGGAATAAATGCACAGGGAGTGGCCCTCTTCCAGTTGAAAGGAAGCTCTGAAATGAGGGGTCATAAAATGAAGGTAAGAGGATGGACTCAAGAGTAATTTGAAGAAATATTTCTTTACAGAAAGAATGGCAGATGCATGGAACAGCTTCCCAGTGGAGGTGGTGGAGATGAGAACTATATCTGAATTCTAAAAAGCATGAGACAAATACAGAGGATCTCTGAGGGAGAGGAAGGGATTGTAGAATTTAATAGTTCTTATGGATGGGCAGACTTAATAGGCCATAGACTCTTCATCTGCAATCGCTTTTTCTGTTTCTATGTCTCTAGACGCTCTTCCAACATACTGCCACATGGTTCTCTCCCTCAGCTCCAATCCTTTGCCATCACATAGAGCAATTTAAATGGCTTCAGCTTCTTTTTGACTGACTTCATTTCTCCAACTTAAATTGGGGTGATTTTTGCTTCTCTCTGAAGGTGATTCCCGCCTGTGACTGAAAACCTATGTGTTTATCTTGGATGCCTTCAAGTTCATCACTGGTTTTCCCCACTGGGGACAATTCAACCAAACGCCTTGCCCGACAAACACTAAGTATGCGTACATCTGATGGACCACTCAAATAGGAATATGGAGGTATGCTTTAGTCAGATCTAGCGACACTGGGGACTTTCCCCAACAACCTGCTACAATCACTGACCTCAGCATCTCCATCCTGAATTGGGAGACCCATAAGGCCTTGTTCACCTGCAAGTCCAGAATGGGTCAAAACAAACTTTCCTTCTTGGAAATGCTTGAGGGTAGACCTGACTGCACTTGCCTTGGGTGAAGGAGGAGACGGAGATATATCAGGGGGATTCCGTAAAAATGTAGGGCAAGGACCAAGCCAGTTTAAGGGAATACCCTTCTTGAATAACTTCATCCACTGGTCCAAGGTTAACTGGGCCCATCTCAAGTAAACCTCTCTGAGGCCACCACCTACATGAATCACCAGAAGCTGGGATCGCAACCCTCAATGGGCACGGCAGACAGCTGTGGCACTCCTGAAGTCTCTTCTCAGCTCCCTATGCGCTTCCACGAATGGAAAGGAACCTATTCCAGTTGTGCGTATGGCTTAACTGGATGATAAAACGCCACTCTTCTTGAAAGCAGCCCCTAGCTGCCTAAAAACAGGGAGTTTTGGGACTTGTTCTCATGCAACCTTGGCACTTTGGACTCACTAGTTCAAAGGGGTAGGGCAGGCTTCTTTGAAGTCACTGACCTCCATCAGGTGTTAAGAAGCTTTTGGGAGCTCCACCATGCATATGTGCCTTTCCTCCCTTCTGAAAGAGCCATCTTACCTCAGTAGGATAACATAGCTTAATGAAAAAACAACTCCACAGGAATGTGGGAGGGTAGTGAGGACTTATTTCTGCTGTTCCCGGAGAACACCTGCTACAGGTGAGTAACTAAGTTTTCTCCAGAAACAAGCAGGAAGCGCTGCCAGCCCCGCCGCCCCGATCGGCGTCCCGACAAGGAGGAGGAGGTAGGAAACCCCTCCTGCTCCCCATCACAAGGCCCAACGAGGGATCCACATTCTCAGGCGCCTCCTGGCGCGCTGCCAGCCCTGCCGTCCCGATCGGCATCCCGACAAGAAGCAGGAGGTGGGAAACCCCTTCTGCTCCCCATTGCAAGGCCCAATCAGGGCCCGACAAGGGATCCACATTCTTGGCGCCTCCCGGCAGGCCCGCACCTGAGGGGGACCATCGCAGTACCAGCTGATCACCTGTGTAGCAGCTGCAGCGTCGTGGAACCTAGTGGGTAGAGACGCTCCTCCTGTTCGTCCCTTGGCCCCACCATCACCCACGCGTAATAGGCACTCCCCAATCTGTTCCACTACTACCCCATTGCTACTCACAACCCCCTGTCTCCAATGCTACCCTCAGCTATCTCATTACTGTTGCCGCATTGCGCTGCACAGCCTTAAACTCCATTGCTACCCCATTACCACATTATTGCTGCCTCTCTGCCTGCAACTAACTTTACTGCACAGCCTCCTTGCTACTTCATTGCTTGTACTGTATCATATGCTGCATAATGTGTCGACCCCACTACCTCATTGCTTATAATGTAACATACATTGCTGCATAGTCCCTAGCTGTCTTATTGCTTGTAGGTTACCTTTGCTGCTTGACTGGACATTGCTTACATTGAACTTGCTACCCATTGCTTGTAGGTTTACCATTTGCTGCCTGCCTGGATATTGCTTAAATTGAACTTGCTACCCATTGCTTGTAGGTTTACCAACTGCTGCCTGCCTGGTCATTGCTTACATTGAACTTGCTACCCATTGCTTACACTAAACATGCTACCCCCATTGCTTACAGTTAACCTGCCGCTTCAATAATTGTAGGTTACCATCTGCTGCTTGCCTGGACATTGCTTACAATGAACTTTGCTGCACAGGCTATAGTCTCCCCACTACCATTGCTTGTCTTTTAACCTATAGATACATTAGCCCTCCTCATTGCTTGTAAGAGAACATACACTGCATAGCCCCCACTACTCCTCTTCTATGCCCCCACATCTCATTGTCCTTCTCGTCCTCATACTCCCCAACTGCCTCCCCTCCCCTCCAACACCCTCACTCCTCTCCCCCCTACGCTCCCTCCACCTTCCTTACTTCTCCCTCCATTCTGTCTTCTCACCTAGTATCTACTCTTGAGCTTCATCACACCCTCCCCCTCATTCAACCAAACCCCCTCTCTTTAAGGCAACCTCAACCTCACCCTCACTTCCGCCGCACTGCCTCCCCTCTACCCCGTTCTCTACTTCTCCTCCTTCTCTCATCAGGTAATGTCAACCCCAGCCCCCCTCAATTTCTTTCTCACTCTAAGAAGAGTTCCTCACGTACCTTATCTAATCTCATCCATATCCCTCTCCTTTCCCCTTCCACCCTCCCTCACTCATGCCCCAATCACTCTTCCAGAGATATCAACCCCATCCCACCCTATAGAGATCCTCACGTAACCTATCTAATATCATCAAGACCCCCCTTCATGCCCCCTCCTCTTCCCTTCCCTCATGTCCCTCAGGGAGGGCACACTCACCCATACCCCGGCCCCTCTAGATCTCTGTACTACTCTGGAAATAGATGCTCACATAATGGCCCCCCTAGACCGCTGCCCTACTCTGGAAAGAAATCCTCATGTAACTTGTCCAACCTCATCCATATCCCTCTCCTTTCCCCCTCCCCCTCCCATTCTCATGTGCCCTATGGAACGCATGCTCAGTCTCTAACAAACTTCCTTTTACTCATGATCTCTTTATCTCTAACGCGCTACACCTTCTTGCCCTAACTGAGACCTGGCTCCTCCCAGACGATACTGCATCCACTGCTGCTCTTTGCCACGGGGGCTACCAGTTCACTCATATACCTCGATCCACTAGCCGCGGTGGTGGTGTTGGGCTTCTACTTTTTCCCTCTTGCCAATTCCAACCCCTCCTGCTGCTTCAGTCACACTCCTCCCTCTCTTTTGAAGTCTACTCTATTTGCCTCTTCACACGACTTCCCTTCTGAGTAGCTGTTATCTATCGTCCACCCGACAAATCCAAATCGACCTTCCTTACTGACTTCGACTCTTGGCTTTCCGTCTTTATGGATCCCTCTTCCCCCACTCTTATTCTTGGCGATTTTAACATTCACATCGATAACCCCTCCGACCCCCATGCTTTAAAGTTCCTCGCCCGCACCTCCTCATTCGACCTCCAACTCTGCTCCACTGCCCCCACCCACCTGCATGGCCACTGCCTTGACCTGATACTCTTCTTCAATTCCTCTCCCTCAAACTTCCACAACTCAATCCTTCCCTCATCAGACCATCACCTTTTAACCTTTAATCTTCAACTTCCACCGTCTCACCCTCGTTCTGTCCCCCCACAACCTATTTAGAAACCTTCATAATATTGATCCCTTGACTCTCTCCTCCACCATTTCTCCATCTCTTTCCTCCAATATGTCCTTCAAATCCGTTGATGAAGCAGTTTCCTCTTATAATGCTGCACTAACCTCGGCTCTTGACACTCTTGCCCCACTCACCCCACGCCCTGTTGGGCGTTCTACTACCCAGCCATGGCTCTCATCCACAACCCGCTATTTACGCACCTGTGCCCGTTCTGCTGAACGGGCCTGGACCAAATCCTGCTCCACAGAAGACCTTCTACACTTCAAATTCATGCTTGGCTCCTTCCAGGCAGCCATAGCACTTGCCAAACAAGAATACTACATCCATCTGACTAACTCCCTTGCCTCCGATCCTCGCCGCCTCTTTAATACTCTCAATTCTCTCCTCAAAGTGCCCCTGCCCCTGGTCCCGCCCTCCCTTTCAGCACAAACCCTCGCCGACTACTTCCACGACAAAATTCACAAGATTACCCTCCAATTCCCCACTTCCTCATCAACCTCTCCCCCTCCTCTACTCTCCCCTCCCATCCATACTTCCCCTGCTACCCTCTCCTCTTTCTCTATGATCTCTGAAGAGGAAACCACACTCCTTCTCTCCTCCTCCAAACCCACCACCTGCTCCACTGACCCTATCCCCACCCACCTCCTACACCCCATCTCCCACATTCTAAACCTTTCACTAATCACTGCAACTGTCCCCGTAGACTTCAAACATGCCGTTGTCACACCTCTCCTCAAGAAACCCTCTCTTGATCCCACCTGTCCTTCTAACTATTGACCCATCTCCCTCCTTCCCTTCATATCTAAACTACTTGAACGGGCAGTCCATCGCCGCTGCCTCGACTTCCTCACCTCCCAGGCCCTCCTGGACCCACTACACTCCACTGAAACGGCTCTTACAAAAGTCTCCAATGACTTTTTCCTGGCTAAAACTAAGGGCCTTTACTCAGTCCTCATCCTTTTCGACCTCTCTGCTGCCTTTGACACTGTTGACCACACTCTTCTACTCACCACCCTCTCCTTGCTTGGTTTCAGGGGCTCTGTACTATCCTGGTTCTCCTCCTACCTCTCCCATTGCTCCTTTAGTGTATGCTCTGGTGGATCCTCCTCCTCTCCCACCCCGCTCCATGTTGGTGTACCCCAAGGTTCCATTTTGGGCCCCCTCCTATTCTCGCTCTATACCCAATCCCTTGGCGCACTTATCTCCTCCCATGGCTTTCAGTACCATCTCTATGCCGACGACTCCCAAATCTACCTCTCTACACCTGATATCTCTCCGGCAATCCAGACCAGGATCTCTGCCTGCCTTTCTGACATCGCTGCTTGAAGCTGAACATGGCCAAGATTGAACTCCTTGTCTTTCCCCCCAACTCCCCCCTCCTCTTCCCCCCCTTCTCAGTCTCCGTGGATGATTCTATGATCCTTCCTGTTCCCTCGGCTCGCAACCTGGGAGTTATCTTTGACTCCTCTCTCTCCTTCTCCACATATATCCAGCACGTAGCTAAGACCTGCCGCTTCTTTCTCTACAACATTAGCAAGATCCGCCCCTTCCTTTCTGGACACACTACCAAAACCCTCATCACCTCCTTAATCTCCTCGCGCCTCGACTACTGCAACCTACTCCTTGCTGGTCTTCCTGCTAGCCATCTCCTTCCCCTTCAATCTATACAAAATCATGAACCTCAACTAATCTTCTGTCAACCTCACCATGCCCACATTACTTCTCTTCTCAAGTCGCTTCACTGGCTCCCTGTCCAATTCTGCATCCAGTTCAAACTTCTCCTGCTGACCTATAAATGCATTCACTCTGCGGCCCCTCAATACCTCTCATCTCTTATCTCTCCTTACACCCCCTCTCGGGAACTTCGCTCTGCTAACAAATTACTTCTATCTAGGCCTTTCACTCGCACCGCTAACTCCCAACTTCGCTCTTTTCACCTTGCTGCACCTTACGCCTGGAACGGCTTACTTGTGTCTGTGTGCCAGGCACCCTCCCTGGCCCTCTTCAGATCCAGATTGAAGACCCACCTCTTCACTGTCGCTTTCAGATCCTGACTTCTTTCTCTTATCTCAACCTAACTCCCGTCAATTTTCATGACCGAATTGTAAAGACTATACTATACTTTGCACTGAACTTGCTCTGTATTGTCTCAACTAGATTGTAAGCTCTGACGAGCAGGGACTGTCTCTTGTATGTACACCTGTACAGCGCTATGTGCGTGGCGCTATATAAGTGCTAAATAGTAGTAGGGACTCCCCAGCTACAGGCTACCAAAAAAACCTGTAAAACAAGTCCAACAGGAGAACTGAGAGAAACAACAAGCGCAATTTCTGTTAGGTTCTGTCAAGTCAGTATCTGGCACGGACATCAACATCTGGAAGATTCTATGGTAGCCTGGACGGACAGAAGGGCTGGTTGGAAGCAGTTTAATCTTAGTCCCAAACAGGTGCTGCAGTACGGCTTGGCCGAAGTTGCTGTCACACCAGGAATCTCCATCCAGTCAGTAAAGGGCAGTGAAGGTGTGGACCGAAGACCATGTAGCAGCCCGACAGATCTCCACCGTGGAGATCGAGCGCAAATATGGCAGAGTCAGCCATAGCTCGAGGGCACCGATGCCACTGACTCCGATGACCCAAATAGAGACTCTCATCATTTCTCCTGGTTCTTGCGGCCCTTTCGGGTCATCTGAAAACACAACGTGCAGGTGGAGGGTTCATGGTCGGGCCCGAAGCACTGTATGCACCAATTATGGCATCCATTACCAAAAAGGTGCAGACACACCATGTATGCACCAATTATGGCATCCATTACCAAAAAGGTGCAGACACACCATGTGCATTTTTTAAAGCCACTGCCCAGCTTTGATACTTTGGGGAAGAGTAGTTTCCACCAAGTCAAAGGACGCTAATGTCCTGGCCAACCAGGGAGGTGCACGGGAAAAACCTAGAGCAACAAAAAAGTAAAAAGAAAAAAGGGATCAGAAAAATACACGGTGCCGAGGCACCAACACTCCTGTCGATGGGCAGGGAGGTCTGGACCCAAAGGAAAACCAAAGGCACTTCAGAAAAGAAGAAAAACTGCAAGGGTTTGAGATCAAGCTTATCCAGGAACACACAGACCTCTGAAGGGCTCTGCAGAAAAGGGAAAACTGAGGTAAGATGGCTCCTTCAGATGGGAAGGCAGGCATGCATGCATAGTGGAGCTCCCAATAGTTTCCTATGGAAGCTGGGGAGCATTCTCCTACAGGCTTCGTTGGTGATGTCACCCATATGCGAGAACTTCATTCTTGCTTGTTCCCAGAGAAATGCAGTATATCAAATAAAGACAAGCATAAACATATCCAGAGAGGTGTGCTGTCTGCCAGGTGCCAAAATCTGAGATGTTACAGAGAGTTTGCCAAGACTCATCAAGCCTACTGACTATTATCCAATGTTGCTCATCCATGTCGGCACAAATGATACTGCTAGGTATCCCTCAGAGCATATCAAAAGTGATTTCATGGCTATGGGATAGAGGATGAAGCAGATAGGTGCGCAGGTGGTGTTCTTTTCAATCCTCAATGTTGAGGAGAGATGAATGCATAGCTGTGTGGATGGTGTCAGACAGTGTTGGTTTCCTGGACCATGGGATGATTTTCCAAGGGCTGCAGAGCAAAGATGGTGTCCACCTGTCCAAGAAGGGTCAAAATATCTTCTGTAGCAGGCTGGCTAACCTACTGAAGAAGGCTTTAAACTAGATTCGCTGGGTATGGGTGAATAAAGTCCCCAGGTAAGTGAAAGCCCTCAGGTAAATGAAACATTAAATACATGGTTCACGGACAACCATGACTGTGATGTAATTATACTGGGCTATACTTTATTCAGGAAGGACAGTTTAGGAAGAAGGGGCGGAGGAGTTGCACTATATGTAAAAAAAATATATTAAAGCTATAGAGTTACAGGGCTTAAAGGGGAGCGAGGAGGAACTGTAGGTTAAACTAGAAACAGGGAAAGGGAAATCCATTTGCATTGGTGTGATATACAGATCTCCCTCACAGGGAGAAGTGGATTGAGTTTTAATAGAAGACATACGAAGTATTACCATAAAAGGAGAAATGCTACTGACAGGTGGTTTCAATATGCTGGATGATGATTGGCACATCCCTGCTGCAGTGTCATCTAGGAGTAAGGCGATCCTAGATTCTCTACAGAGGGAACTATTCTGATAACTGGTAACAGAACCCACACATGAAGGGGCCATATTGGATTTGGTACTTACCAATGAGGAAAGTGTTTCTGATGTCACAGTGGGAGATCATCTCTCATCTAGTAATCACCAGATGGTGTGGTTCAGTATTAGCACTATTTTTATTTATTTATGGTTACTTTTATACTGCTCCTGCCTGAGATCAGGGGCGGTGTACAATGAACAACATTATTACATAGAACAAATTTTAACATTTTATAATTGTAACAGTCAGAACTATGTAGAAGGTAGGGTGAGTGCTTTTAAGGACATCGAACAGTCAGAACTATGCACAAGGGATAGCAGGTGAAGACTGATAAAATCCATTCAAAAGCGAGGGTCTTAGACTTCTGGAAAACTAACTTTGCCAAGATGGGACAATACTCCAAGGAGTCGTTAGCAGGATGGGAATAGCTGGGGGATGTAAAAAGTAATGGGCAAAAACTGAAAGGGGATATTTTAAGGGCAACAAACCTTGTTAGAAATGTAAATGGAAAAGGAGGCCACTATGGTTCTCAAAAGAAGAAGGTGAAGAAAAAGAGGGTGGCCTTCATAAAATACAAGAGATCACAGAAAGAGGAAGACGAGCATCAATATTTGGAAAAATTTAGAGAAGCTAGGAAAGTAGTCAGGAAAGCAAAGATACAAAAAGAAGAAGAAGTATCCAATGCAATAAAATGGGGGGATAAGACATTTTTCAGATGTATTAATGAGAGGAGGGGCAAAAGTGGTATTGTCAGACTCCAGGGGGAAGGGGAAGAATATGTAGAAGCTGAGGAGGATAAAGCAGAATTGCTTAATAAATATTTTTCTTTTGTATTCACAGATGAAGAGCCAGGAACAGGACCTCAGAAAACACCCACAAATAGGAACAGAAGTGAAGGGGATCTTAAATGATTTTCAGAAGACTGTGTTCATAAGGAATTAGCTAAACTAAAAGTAGAAAAAGCAATGGGACTGGATGGGATACATGCAAGACTATTAAAGGAAGTTGGGGACGTTCTAGTGGCTCTACTGACTGACCTTTTCAATGCTTCTTTAGAGTTGGGAGTTGTCCCAGAGGACTTGAGAAAGACACATGTGGTCCCTTTACACAAAAACATGAGGATGAGAACTACAGGCCAGTTAGCTAACCTCTGTGGTGAGTAAATTATTGGAAACACTGCTAAAACAAAGGATAGTGAGGTTTCTGCAGTCCAAAGGATTGCGGGATTTGAGGCTCTATGGATTTACCAGAGGCAGGTCTGATCAGACAAATCAGATTAATTTCTTTGGCTAAGTGACCCAGAAAGTTGGACTGAGGGAGAGCCCAGATGTGGTGTATTTAGATTTCAGTAAAGCCTTTGACACTGTTCCGCATAGGCGACTTATCAACAAATTGAGCAGCTTAGGGATGGTCCCTAAAGTGACTGAGTTAGAAATTGGTTGAGTGGGAGGCGACAAAGGGTACAGGTAAATGGAGCTCACTCTGAGAAGGATGCTACCAGTGGTGTGCCGCAGGGATCTGTCCTTGGTTAGATTATTTTTAACATCTTTGTTAGTGATATTGCAGAAGGGCTCTTTGCGGATGATACCACAAACTGAAGGAGTAGATAACATGAAAAGGAATCAGCTACTATAAGCTTGAAGAATTAGTCAAAAATTTGGCAGCTGAGATTTAATGCTAAAAAATGCAGGGTCATGCATTTGGGCTGCAAAAATCCAAGGGAGCGATAGAGGATAGGGGGAAAATACTTCTGCTCACAAAAGAAGAGCGGGATCTGGGCATGACTGTTTCTGATGATCTTAAAGTGGCTTAACAGGTAGAAAAGGTGACAGCAAAATCCAGAAGGATGCTTGGGTGCATAGGGAGAGGAATGGCCAGCAGAAAAAAGGAAGTGATAGTGCCTCTATATAATTCTCTGGTGCACAGTGTTGTGTGCAATTCTGGAGACCACACCTTCAAAAAGATATAAACAGGATGGAGTTGGTGCAAAAAGTGGTGACTAAAATGGTTAGTGGTCTTCATTATAAAGCATATGGAGATAGACTTAAAGATCTTAATATGTACAGTATACGTTAGAGGAAAGGCGGGATAGAGGAGATATGATAGAGATGTTTAAATACCTCTGTGGCATAAATTCACAAGAGGGGAGCCTCTTTTGATTGAAAACAAGCTCTGCTACAAGCGGACATAGGATGAGGGTGAACGGGGACAGACTCAGGAGTAATATGTGAAAAAGCACAGTTACTTACCTGTAACAGGTGATCTCCGGAACAGCAGGAATTAGTCTTCACACGTGGGAGATGTCGCCGACGGAGCCCGCACGGGAATGCTCCCCAGCATCCAATCAGAAGGCCTTTGGGAGCATACCCCGCGCCTGCGCGGTGGCTTCCTGCCCTTCCTACTGCCTCTCCCCAGTTGAGTTTCATAGCTGAGCCAGAAGGAGAGGAGAGGAAGGAATAGATACAAAAAAGAGATACAACTCCTAGGGGAGGTGGGCGGGTTGTGAAGACTAATTCCTGCTGTTCCGGAGATCACCTGTTACAGGTAAGTAACTGTGCTATCTCCAGGAACAAGCAGGAATGAGTCTTCACACGTGGGGACTCCCAAGCTGAGGATGCCCGGGGAGGTCCCATAAGCGCATTTGCCCAGCCTAAATCCCCGGCATTCCCTGAGGGATGGAGGGCAGGAGTTGAATAGAGGAACAGCGAATCTACAGACTACAGAGGGAGTCTTTAGAGTGCAGAACAGGTAACATTAAGATACAGCAAAACAAAACCCAGGCTACGGGAAGAGTAGCCAGAGGGATGCACAAATAGTATCAGTAAGCATTTAATGAGTAAATGCCCTAGTACCATGTAGAGCTCACCGGCCACTAAGTTTTAATGAAGTAATGGTGTGGAACCCCGTAGGGCTATCTACCAGGTTGCCGGAAGCAGACCTGTGGTGAAGGCACCGTAGACGCAGTAGCGAAGTCGTCAAGGAAACTTCGCCGCAGCGAGGAGGAAGCTCCAAATCCGGAAGGCTAGGAGATCCAGGCGTCAGCTGGGTCAGGAGAAAGACAGCAGGTCTTCCAGGAGGCTTAGTGCAAGCTGAGCACTCCCTTAGGAGTAGAGTCCAGAACTCAGAGGACTAACAGTAGAAGACTGGCCGAACCAGAGAGCCCACCCCGGAGCAGGAGTACACAGGCTACCCTAGCGAGAGATAGGGAGACAAGGGTCCGAACCCCCGGGAGGAGGACCTAACTGAAAAGGAGCTGTAGACTCCACAGCGGTAGAGTACCACCAGTCCGCGGCCCGATCGAGGAATAGGCAGGCGGACTGGCCGGACACCGGGGGGGGGGGGGCGTGAGTACCGGCCATAGGGAAAAAAGGCGGTATAGCACAGGTACTGCGGGCATCCCCCCAATATGCGCCTATCGCGCAGGAGATATCTAGTATATCTAAGCCGGTGGGCATGAGGGCGCCCACTCCGGTACTAATGCAGGTATGTCGAGGGGCCTACCTCCCTGCGCATCACCCTGGTAAGGCGGATCTGCCATCGATCCACAGAGCGTCCACCTGGAAGGTGGCAGCAAGATCCGTCAGTAGAGGGATCTATTCCAGAGGACAAGGGCAGATCGGCGAACCAACAGCGCGGTAGCGTGGGGGACAGGGGATAGCATCAGTCTGGTAGAACGCCACAGGGGCTGGAGGCCCTATATGTGTCCCCAGGACCTGCACGCAGAAACTCGCCCCCCCCCCCCCCGCACAGACGGGGGACAGGAAGGTAATTCCGGTACGGAAGCAATCAGCAGGGGGATACCGGCTGAGAAGGGTTCGGAGACGTACCGAAGGGTAATAAGTTGGCCGTTGGCCATAGCTATCACGGAATAGAGGTGGTCTCCCTACCAACGGAAGGAGAATACCCGAACCCCTAAATAAGCCTCCAAACCATTTGAAACTGAACGAGCCCCCGAGCAGAGCTCAATTTTTAAACGTCCGATAAGAGGGTTAAGTGCAGGCAGCCGCCTGCCTGAGCCTAAAAATGCTTAGAAGGAGAGTCCTGGCGCGGGCCCGGGGTCATCAACCCGGGGTGAGAGGCCCCCTGCCTGGGCGCGCCTGGAGGGTGGGCGGAGGTCTGATATTTCCTCTTCCTAGAGAGGCGTTTACCGCCGCCGTGGGGCCGGGCCCTAGGCTGGCTGCTAACCCTGGGAAGGTTAGCGAAGCACTGTGCGACCTGACGCAAGGCTTCGCTGTTGAAGAGGTGATCTCCGTCGCAGGGAGAATTACCCAGGTTGTGCTGCGCCCGTCTACACAACTCGGACGCCTGCAGCCATGCTGTACGGCGTGCTCTAATGGCAACAGCAGAAGCTCTGCTGACCGACTGGAAGGAGTCCAGCGAAGCACGAGAAAGGAACCCGGAGATATTCCTGCAGTGATAAAGGAGCAGGGAATAATCAAAGGCCTTGGTCGCCGATACGAAGAGGGATAACCGAGACAACCTCTCGGTGACCTCCTGTAGCGACAGACTCATATAAAATATATATGAGATAATTCTGGCCGTCAGCATAGACGTCTGGAAAGCTTGACGTCCTAGAGTATCTAGCGTCTTTGAGGCGCGGCCTGGGGGGCGAGAAGCATGCTTCTCCTTGCTTCCGGCCTTCCTCAGCGCCGATTCCACCACAATGGACCGATGTGGAAGCTGGTGCTGCCGAAAACCCGGGGACGGAGGCACCCGGTAAAGAGCCTGCATCGCAGTCGACGGTGCCGGAACCCTCAAAGGCGACCGCCAAGCCCCCAGCAGGAGATCCTGCAGGGAGGGATGCAGAGGAAGCATCACGGCTGCCTGTTCCTCAGGGCCCGGGCTCGAGCCCGGGGTAGGGATGGCCAGCAAGTCCGCCATGTCAAGGAGGAAATCCTGAAAAGGTGGCTCTGCTGGAGCAGTTATGGCGGGGGAGGCTGCCAGGGCACACAGAGGCCGCTCGGGCCGATGCCCGCTAGGCATAGGAGGGGACCAACCGCCCCGGATCGGGGCAGTCCCCATGGCGTCGTCGGCTCCTGGGATTGATTCCAAACTAGGCATCGAAGGGGGTCGATGGCACCGACAGCGCCGCAGGAATCGGCCTCGGCCCCGAACCCGGGGGTGGTGCTGCTCCCTGTGATCAAAGCGGTTCCGCGGCCGCCGGAGGGCAGGGGCCAGCGGTCTCCGCTCTGCGTCACGGGAGGGGACAGGGACCGATCCCGAGACGTGTAGTGTCCAAGCTTTCAAGGCTGGATACCGACTCCAGGCTGGGCATCGAACCGAGCGAGGAGATCGACTCCCTTCCAGAGGGCTCCGACGGGGGCGACCGCGCCGGTGGTGGAAAACCCGGAGCGCGGATCGGAACCGCGCCGATCAGTGCCACGAGCATCACGGGTCCCCGAGGGCGGAGCTCGGTGGAGAGGGGGTCATCCGGCGCCGATGTCGATCGGCGGGCACTGCCCGAAGCTGGGCTCCCTCTCGCACCCGTTCGACCCAGAGAGAAACCCTCCCGGGGCATACGGCCTGTCCCCGAGGGGACCCCGGTCACCCGACGATGAATCCCTGCGGGGGTGCAAAGCCCCTGCGCCGACGGTGTACCGTTGCGGGGCAGCGCAGATCCAGATCGGATCGAAGTGGTCGAAGGCCCCGAGGCCCCTTCTCTAGGAAAAAACGGGGCCCTCGACGGCCGCGTCGATGCCGGGGAGTCGTTCGAGCGCTGGCCGACACACCCCGAGGTCCCCGGGGAAGGTCGATGGCGGCCCCTCCTGCTCGACGCCCCTGCCATCGCCGGCGGAGCGGTGCCGCCCGAACCCGGTACCACCCTTGCGCAGGACTGGGAAAACGGCGACCCGGCGCGGGTCGAAGCGAGCGGCCCCGAGGGGAGGGAGGCCCGATGACCATCCCCGGCGCGGGGCGGAACCACCGACGCCCGCGCGCTCGAAGCGGGTACTACCCCCGCGCATGACCTGAACGTAGGGCCGTCAGACCGTGTCGAGTCGATCGGCCCCCGAGGTAGGGAGGACAGCGGCCGTCGATCCCCGGTGGGGAGCGGGTCACTCAATGCTGATGGGTCGGCACCGCCCAAGGCGGATACCGGCCCCCTAGGAAGGCCATACCGGCGCGAGTCGGTCAGCCCCGGAGGCATCGAGGACCTCAGCCGCCAATCCCCGGTGAGGAGCTGAACGCTCGACACCGACGCTGAGGGGTCGGTACTGCCCGAAGCGGGCACCGCCCACGCGCATGACAGGGATGGAGGAACGCCAGACTGGACTGAGTCGATTGGCCCCGGAGGCGCCAAGGACAGCAGCAGACGATCCTCGGTGAGGAGCGGAGCGCTCGACACCGACGCCGATGCCGGGGGCTCAGTACCGCCCGAAGCGGCTACCACACCCGAGCATGGCTTGGATGTAGGGATGTCAGACCCGGTCGAGCCAGTCGGCCCCGAAGGCGCCGAGGACACCGGCTGACGATCCCTGGCGAAGAGTGGAACACTCGACGCCGACGCCGATGCCGGGGAATCGGCACCGCTCGAGGCGGGTACCTCCCTCGGGCATGTTCTGTGAGGAACGAACCTCAGGAACATCCCGAAACCCCGTAAATGCTTTGGAGCCTGAGGACTCCCGCCGGGGTATATCAGCCAAAGAGGACTTGAGGGGTTGGCCGGAGCCGTCGCCATGCCTCGCATGAGACTTGCCCCTCAAGACTCGGCTAGTCTTAACAGACTGTTGTGTGGTTACCTGATCCTGGAGAGAAGAACAACCCGACGACCGCGCCCTGGGCGCGAAGACGTCGTCGAGGGATACCCGAAAGAGGGAGGGTCTTCTGCCGACACTGCAGCCCGGGGAATCCGGGAAAGAGGGGTCAGGCCCCACACAGGAGAGGCACCAGGCATTGGAGTCCACGTGGAAAATGGAGTCCCCGCCATGAGGCTGGGGGGAAGAAGGCTCCATGCCCCGGTCCTCAGCGCCCGGAGGGGGCGACGAAAATTAAATGAAAATAAAGGGGGGGGGGGGGGCACGGAGGTGCCACTGTCGGCGGGAAAGCCGCGACTACAGAAAAACGGAAAAAAATTTCTGCAGTGGCAGGAGGGACGTCCTGCCTGCTCCACGGAAAACGAAAAACTGGGGAGAGGCAGTAGGAAGGGCGGGAAGCCACCGCGCAGGCGCGGGGTATGCTCCCAAAGGCCTTCTGATTGTATGCTGGGGAGCATTCCCGTGCGGGCTCCGTCGGCGACGTCTCCCACGTGTGAAGACTCATTCCTGCTTGTTCCTGGAGATTAAGTCTTCACATATGGGTACGTCGGTACCGACGGAGCCTGCGCGGGAACGCTCCCCAGCGTCCAATCAGAAAGCTTTTGGGAGCATCCCACAGTGCCTGCGTGCTGCCTTTCCAACTGTCTCTCCTCAGTTGAGTTTTATAGCTGAGACAAAGAGGGAGAGAGAGGGAAAGGAAGAGAGAGAGAGACAACTCCTAGGGGAGGTGGATGGGTTGTGAAGACTTATTCCTGCTGTTCCCAGAGATCACCTGTAACAGGTAAGTAACTGTGCTATCTCCAAGAACAAGCAGGAATGAGTCTTCATATATGGGGACTCCCTAGCTTTTGATGCCAGGGAGAGCGCCCAGACGTTGTGTGTCCCTGGGACAGGGCTGCACTTCCCCACCTGGATCTCTGGCATCCCATGAGGGATGGTGGGTAGGAGTTGATTAAGTATGGAACAGGTGTTTGAGAACAGCCTGACCAAATAAGGCATCCCGGCGGGAGTCCTTGTCTAAGCAGTAATGGGCTGTGAAGGTATGAACTGAGGCCCACGTGGCTGCTCGACATATGTCGTCGATAGACACAGAGTTCAGATGAGCCATTAAGGGTGCCATGGCTCTCACATTGTGAGCTGTGACATGGCCCTCCAGAGAAATGTTCTTGCTCTGATAGGCGAAAGAAATACATTGGGCAATCCAGTTGGAAAGAGTTCTCTTGGAGACTGGGTGTCCCAAATGAGAAGGATCAAAAGCAACAAAGAATTGGTGCTGATGTGATTGCAATGAGAAAGATAACTTTCCAAGAAAGGTATTTCAAGGAGGTAGTAGCTAAAGGTTCAAAAGGCGGCTTCATAAGCTGACCAAGAACCAAATTTAAGTCCCATGCCACCGGTGGTGGTCTAATGGGAGGCTTTGTTAAAAGGAGGCCTCTCATGAACCTTGCTACAAGAGGATGAGAGGAAACAGGTTGTCCATTTAGAGGCTTGAGTGAAGCTGCAATAGCACTCAGATGGACTCTTACTGAATTTGTTTTAAGGCCTGCATTAGACTCCAGCAAGGATTCCAGAGGTATGGCACGGGGGTTAAGACCCTTTTCAGAACACCAGATGGTAAACCTTTTCCACTTGAAGGTGTAAGAACGTCTAGTGGAAGGTTTTCTGGAAGCTTGAAGAACATCTTTCACTTGCTGAGAAAGAGGAAGATCCTGGAGATCTAAGTCTTCAGCAACCAAGCCCTGAGATGTAGAGACTGGGGATTGGGATGCCACAACTTTCCGTCCTCCTGAGAGAGGAGGTCTGGAGCAGACCCTAACTCTATGGAGGGGGCTTGAGAGAGATGTAGAAGCAGAGGGTACCACACTTGCTGTGGTCAATGTGGAGCTATGAGAATCATGTGGCCTCTGTCTCTCTGAAGCTTGAACAGGGTTTTGGGAATTAGGGGGATGGGTGGAAAGGCATACAGGAAGTCCTGACCCCAGTGAAGGAGGAAAGCATCCCTTGCCTGAGCCCCTTCAGCCGGAGTTCTGGAACAGAACCGGGGAAGTTTGGCATTCCACGGACTTGCAAAGAGGTCTATGTCCGGGGTTCCCCAAATTTGAAAAATTTTGGAGACCTGGGCCATATGTAGGGACCACTCGTGTGGAAGCAGAACTCAACTGAGTCTGTCTGCCCAAGAGTTTTGAACCCCTGGGAGATAGACTGCCAGAAGATGAATGTGATGCTCTCTGGCGAGGGCCCACAGTCGCAGAGCTTCGTTGCAAAGCAACAGAGAGCCAGTTCCTCCCTGCCTGTTTATGTAGAACATGGCTACCTGATTGTCCGTATGGACAAGGACTGTCTTGTGGCTGAGCAGGGTGTGGAAAACTCGTAGAGCAAGGAAGATTACTCTGAGTTCCAAGAGATTGATGTGGAGACAAGTCTCCTGTGGGGACCAGATGCCTTGGGTGGAGAGGTCCTGAAGATGAGCTCCCCAGCCCACTGGAGAAGCATCTGTTGTAAGAGTTGCCTGGGGTAGAGGCTGTTGAAAAGGACACCCCAGCAAGAGGTTCTGAGGGGACTTCCACCACTGGAGGGACAAAATGAGGCGACTTGTGTTTGCTATTTTGTCTGACAGGCAGCTTAATGCCTGGGTCCATTGGGTGGATAAAGTCCACTGAGCTGCTTTCATGTGAAGGCAAGCATATGGTACCACATGGACGGTGGAAGCCATGTGGCCTAGCAACTGTAGCATCTCTCGAGCAGTGAGTAGGGGTTTTAACTCTGCTTGAGAAGCTAACTGCATCAATCGAAGGCAACAGGCCTGGGGGAGAAAGGCCCTTGCCTTTGTGGTATCCAGCAATGCCCCTATAAACTCCAGGGACTGAGTAGGGATCAAATTGGATTTTGGGATGTTTATTACCAGCCCTAAATATTGAAGGATATGCATTGTGCAGGTTACAGCAGTCCTGGCCTCTGACTGAGTGGGAGCTCGAATGAGCCAGTCGTCCAGGTAGGGGAAGACAAATATTCCCAGGGTGCGCAGAAAAGTAGCAACCACTGCCATGCATTTTGTGAACACCCTTGGTGCAGAGGCCAGGCCAAAGGGGAGCACTCTGTATTGATAGTGCTTCTCCTGGAAAAGGGACCGAAGGAACCTTCTGTGAGTTGGATGGATGAGAACATGAGTGTACGCATCCTTGAGATCTAGAGAACAAAGCCAATCCTGACTCTGAAGGTATGGCAGCAGAGTTCCTAGAGAAACCATCTTGAATTTTTCTTTGACTAGGAATTTGTTCAATTCTCTTGAGATCTAAAATGGGTCTGAAGCCCCCTGTTTTCTTTGGGATAAGAAAATAGGGGGAGTAGAACCCTGTGCCCTGTGGTTGAGAGGGCACTTCCTCTACTGCCCCTTGGGCTAGAAGAGTGGCAACCTCCTGCTCTAATAGGCTGAGGAGGGAGGTTGGAGAATTGAACTGGTGCACTCTTGTGAGAGGGGGCAAGCTGGAAAAATGAAGTTTGTACCCCTCTCTTATGATGGAGAGTGTCCACTGCTCTGCTGTGATTTGCCCCCATCTGGGAGCAAAGTGACATAGCCTTCCTGGAATGGTGGAGGGCTCTGGTCCTTCCAGAGCCAGGAAGGCTAAGTTCTCTAGCAGAAAGTCAAAGGCCCTGAGGTGGCTGCGACTGTTGGGCTGGAGCAGGCCTCGCAGCCTTTGTCTTGGTCTGTTTGGAGGATTGCTGATGCTTGGAAGGGAAATGAGCTGCAGAAGATGCTCTCTGACTATAAGCAGGATAGGATAAGGTGTTTTCTTGAACAACCTTTTCTTAGCAGGAGCAGCTGTAGATTTGGATAGTCTATCCAAAGCAGAATTTTCAGCATCCATCTGATTGGCCTTTGCTTGCCAATCTTTTACCAAACAGATTTTCACCTGTACAAGGGATATTTCCCAATTCATCTTGGACCCAGGTCTCCAAATCAGATGCTTGAAGCCAAGCAATCCTACGTGCTCCTATAGCTATAGCTGAGGCTCTGCTTACGCATTCACAGGAATCAAAAGCTGCACGGTTGGAGAATTTGGAGACATCTTGGGCATGTTTGAGCGCAGAGAGAAATTCTTGCCTTTTATTGTCAGACATAAAAGGACTTAAAGTCTGCAAATGATCAGTGACCTCCTTTAAGAACATGCCCATGTAGAGACTATAAGAATTAATTCTTGCAGCAAGCATGGAAGCTTGGAAGATTTTTCTACCAAAAGCATCCAGGGTTCTACATTCACGTCCTGGAGGATTAGAGGCATGTCTCTTAGCACTTCTAATCTTTTTCATAGCAGACTCAACACAATAGAGTGGTGAGGAAGCTGAGTCTTATGGAAACCAGGACAAGGAGGGACACGATACATGGTGTCCAACCTGCGAGAATGAGGAGAGGTGGTTAGAGGTGCTTCCCACATCCTTAACATGAGATCATACAGAATCTCATGAATAGGCAAGGTAGCTGCCTCCTTAGGAGTTTTAGGATATTGTAAAATATCTAACTCCTTAGCTCTAGGCTCTGACTCTGGGGCTACTGTAATAGAGAGACCCCAAGCCACCTCCCTGATAAAGTCCTGAAAAGACAAGTCCTCTGGAGGAGACATCCTTCGTTTAGGAGAGGACTCCTCCTGTGGAAGAAGCATCGCTGCATCGACAGACTCTTCAGAATCCTCAGAGTCATCAGAGGAATCGAAGTATCGTCTGTCGGGATGCTCTTGCAAAGCCCGATACCCGTACCGACTGGGGTCGGTGTCGGGAATCATCGGTACCGGGGTATCGGTACCGGAAGGCTGCAGAGGGCAAGGTACCGGCATGGCTGATGCCGATGTCGATGCTACCGGTACTGGGATCGGTACCGATGCGATACCAGAGCTGGTACCTGCGGAGTAGTCTGTTGCGGTACCACGGGCATCGATGCCACAAGGAAAGCCGCCAGACTGCGTTCCATGGACAGAATCCTCTGATCCATGGACGCTGCCAATGCCTGGAAGTTGGTACCGGTGGAGGCCACCGGTACCCCAGAGCATGGCACCAGGAGATCTGTTGAGGCCATGCCATCTAGATCATCCTGGAACCCCGATGATGATGCTTTAGAAGCCGAAGCCTCCCGCCGGGGTAATTTTGCCGGTGCAGAATCCTCGAGGGCAAGGCCAGAGGCATCTCGATGCTTAGAAGAAGATTTGCCCTTTGAGGACCGGCTGGATTTATGTTTAGTTACCTGAGATCCATGTGAGGAAGAAGAAGCCCTGGAAGACGTCGATGCCATCTAAGCTGTATCAGAGGGAAACAGGGTACTGAGCTTGGCAGCTCGGTTCTGTCGACCTCTCTTAGACATCATGGAACAGGACATACAATCTTTGATGGAATGGTCAGGGCCTAAACATTTGAGACACCAGTCATGGGTGTCGGTGATGGATATAGTACCGCCACATTTTGTGCACTTCTTAAAACCTGAGGCAGGTTTTTCCATATTTAAGGAAAAAGGTTTTGGGCCTAAGGCCCAAAACTGAAGTACACCTGAAGAAAAAATAGAAGGGTTTTTTTTAAAGAAAAGAATAAGAACCGGCGGTACCTGTATAGCGTCAAGGAAGGCAGATGCGACAGAAAAGAAATAAAGAAAAAATAAGGAAATTCTTCTGCGGTGACAGGAACACGACCTGCTGGCTCCGTGGAAAAAGAACAACTGAGGAGAGACAGTTGGAAAGGCGGGAAGGCAGCACGCAGGCGCTGCGGGATGCTCCCAAAAGCTTTCTGATTGGATGCTGGGGAGCGTTCCCGCGCAGGCTCCGTCGATACAGACGTACCCATATGTGAAGACTCATTCCTGCTTGTTCCTGGAGATTATCTATTTACAGAAAGAGTGGTAGGTGCATGGAATAGTCTTCTAGTGGAGGTAGTAGAGAAGAGGACAGTATCTAAATTGAAGAAAGTATGGAACAAACACAGAAGAATCTCTAGAGGAAAAAAGGGGACTATTGTAGTTGATATGGAAGGACAGACTAGATAGGCCATATGGTCTTTTTCTACCAAGCTCTTTTACCAACTTCTTTGGATCTTCACTAAACAGTAAGCGTCCCTTAAAGGACTGCTTGTCAAGGCCAGAGGGCCGGGAGTTCAAGTCCCACCTGAGGACAGCAATCTCAGGCCGGAGGGACTGGGATTTCTAGTCCTATAGGCACTCCTTGTGGTCTTGGGCAAGCCACTTAACCCTCCATTGCCCATGTTCCCTGTAAGTATTAACGTATGTGTGTCATATCCCCTCGTGTTAAATGTATCCCCCAATTGACAGCTTTGACCCGGTGAAAAGCGGAATATAAATACAGCTAAATAAATAAATAAATAAAATGTCTTGAAGGCCATGCCTGCCAACCAATTTCTCAGCCAGAGGAGATGTTGCATCATCACAACCATATCTATATTCTTGGCTGACACCTTTATCAAGTTATATAGGACATCTGTCAAAGGCTGAGCCCACTTTCCAAGCCTGCCACCTCGGAGACTCCTTCTGAAGAGTCCACCGACTCCACTAGGAGCTGTATGGTCCTTCACAGGCAAGCCCGGGCTACATGGCCTCCACAGAATGCAGCCTGCAGGGCGAACGATGACAACTCTAAAACCTACTTCAAGCGTGCCTCCATCTTGCAGGCCTGTGGATCCTTTCAACGCTACGCCATGCTCCACAGGGATTGTAGTCTTCTTGGTGACTTCTGCTACCACAGTATCCATCTTAGGCAGCTGAAGTTTCTCCTTTTCTTTCGCTGCCACAGGATAAAGCTTGGCTATGGACCTGCCAACATTTAAACTGGAATCAGGACTCTCCCAGTCCATAGTAAGCCCCAGTGGGCTTTCCAATTCCCTCCATTAATGGGCCATCTTTAATAGCAGTCTCTGACGACTCTCCCCTGACAAATTCAATACCGCCATCAGCTGAGAAATAATGCCAACTCATCCCTGTGGAACAGATGTACCACTGAAGGGTCTTCCGCAGGAGGGACCTTTCCCTCTGCTAGTGACCCATCCTCCAGAGGATCCTTCCCTCTGCCACAGGGAATCCACTGAACCTAGGGTGGTCCTCCAGTGGGACCTCTGGTTCCCACTGTGGCTTCTTAGGGGCTGAGGAACCTCCTTAGATTTGGTCTTAACAGGACTAGGACTGAGCTTAATCCTTGCTTCAGTCAAAATGCCCTGTGCAATAACAGCACAAACTGCAGGAAAAAAACTAGTCCTGGAGTCAAATCCAGCTTCAGAGCTCTAACTAAGGATGCTGAATCTGCTCTACCTCCAATGGGGCTCATCACAAGTAGCCTTCATTCAGAGCAGGAGCTGCCATTAAGGAGGGTAAAATGGTGGGAGACTTCCAGCCAAACTCATTGTCTCCTGCACTCCAGGAACGGCTAGCACCATTACTACCACAACCATCGTAGAATAGCCTTCAGAGGCCCAAACCACTGCCGGCTGCCTCAATTGGCGCTTCATTCCAGCCTGCTTCCAAACCACTTTGCTTTTGACTATAAAAGCAGTATATCCAGTCAAATAAAACCATATATCATGGCAACAAAAGCCTGCTGAACCAGAAGACCACTGCAAGCCAGAGGCTACACAATGCCTACTGCGCTTAACCTGTGTAAACATAACCACGTGGCCCCAACCAAACAGAACAGCCCACAAAGAACTTCCCTTGCTGGGACTTACCCTTGGTTTATCAGCCTCCATAGCCCTCGCCATTAAGCTGAAAGGTTTTTCCTTATTGCTCAGTGCCACCAATTATTTGAACTGCTCCCAAAAATCAGGGAAGAGGACAGCCACATTCCCCACCACTACCCTCACCTAGAAAAGAGACAGGCGGGGAGTAGGGTAGGGGGTGATAGGACCCCGATCCCCTGGGTTCTACATCCCTGGGCCCTGTGGACCATCCCAGCCAATCCTGCTCCTCTTGCTTATTCAGTCCCGTGATCAATCGGATGCTTTTTTCCCCGTTTCTTCCTCTTTTTTAATTTTTTTTTTATTTTAAATGTATTTGACTTCTACCAGGAAACCCCAGACTCCTAGCCTAACTAGCCCTAGAGCTGCACAGGCTTATCTCATCTACTTTCTGCTGGAGATTGAGAGAAACTGGGTGGCTGAGGGCTGCACAGGACCCTATGAAGGGTGACAACATCAAACCAATGGTTCTCAGTCTCTATTTGCTGGTAGAGGAAAATAAAATCATGATGAGAAAGGACCTCTTGGCTCATCTAAACTACCCATTTATCTTGCCTGGACATTTATCATGGTTCTGGTTTCTGGTACCATTGCTGTAAGGATATTGAAGCATCCACTGCATTTGCAGAAAAGACATTTTACCACATCTTCTCAGTGTTCCTTGCCTTCCTTGGCATGACTCCTTGTCCTTAAAGATTCTTGTTCAACAGATGGCAACATCTCCTCTGTCATTTCAGGAAGCCTGATTAACTGAATCATCCTATCACATCTTTCCCTTGCATCATTTTTTTTTTATTCTTCAGTATATATTTTGAAGTTTACCACTGCACAGCTTCAAAGCAGCAAACACAAAATCTATGCTGTTCATATATTAACTCCATGGAGATTGATAAGCAGCCTCCTCTCTTACCATCTGGTTCATCTCCATCGCTCTCATCTTCATCGTCAATGTCAATTTCATCTGGGTTGGCCTCTTTGGTGAGCTCCGCCAGCTCGCTGCGTGAAGCATCACTTCTGAAGGATGAAGGGTGAGAAACAGGCATATTAATAAACTGTTCACTGTGAAAAGGGAAGTAGAAGGGAGAGGGGAGGGGAGTGTTAGCAAACACTGTCTCAGCAACTCTTTCAAAGATATACAACATTAAAAAGGTTCCAAGATCATCTTTCCCCAGATGTATAGCTAAATATTAACCAATGAGATACGTTGATACTGAATTTCTTACCTCTAGAAAATGAAGTTAGAAAATAAACCATAAACCATTAAGATAAACTTGGAGAAGCAACATGGAATCTTGCTACTTTCTGGGATCCTGCCAGGTATTTGTGACCTGAATTTTCCATCATATGACAGTCCTTATGTTCTTAAATTTAAAACATTAATGTAATTTTCCAGAAGATACTTTTCAACTGAGAGGCATCAAAATTAAATTTGAATAAATCCTAAGGCCTACCCCCTTTCCCTGCATTTAATTTTGTTGTTTGTTTTTTTAACTTGCTTCTCTATACAGTTTTCTTCCTTATTTTGAGCTTTTTGCTATGTGAATAAGAAATAAGTAAGTTGTCTTTGCCCCATCCCATTAATGGAGACATTTCACTTACCATTAATTTCCTTTCCTGGAATCATGCTAGACTAGTCCAGACTAGTGGATTATGTCCCCCTGCCAGCAGATTTTGGAGACCGAGAAAGTACTAGAAGCTTGAGTGATTCAGCCCTGGCATATATACATAGAGGTTTCCCCTAGGTTGCCTTCAGTATTCCCCTAGAAAAGCAGAGGAAGAATGATGAGACACCAAAGGGTGCACAAGGCAGACAATACATCAGTCAATTAGATATGACTCTTCTGAGAAGGTTGTTCCAAGAGATCATAGAGAGGGGTGGGTCCTGGACTGGTCTAGCAAGATTCCAGGAAAGGAAATTAATGGTAAGTGAAATTTCTCCTTCCAATTCATCCTGCTAGACCAGTCCAGACTAGTGAGAAGTACCAGAGCTACACCACCCCACGGCAGGAAGATACAGCCGTTGTCATCACACTGGTCCCAAAACACACCAAATCTTGAGCTTGAAGATTGAGGTGATAATGGTGAGTAAAGGTAGACAAAGAGGACTAGGTAGCTGCCTGACAGATGTTGAGGGGGGCCACATGTGATCGTTCTGCCCAAGAAGTTGCTTGAGCTCGCGTGGAGTGAGCTCAAAGCCCCACAGGCACAGACTGACCATGTAGAATATAAGATGACTCGATAGTGCACTTAATCCAGTGTGCAATCGTAGCTTTTGATGCACCAAGGCCCTTGCGAGGGCCTGCAAATAAGACAAAAAGGTGGTCGGACTTTCAAAAGGCATTCGTCACCTTCAGATATCGATGAAGCATCCTGCTGACATCGACTGTATGGTGTCCGTTGTCACTGCCAGAGCACTG
This sequence comes from Ichthyophis bannanicus, assembly GCA_033557465.1. Taxonomy (NCBI): domain Eukaryota; kingdom Metazoa; phylum Chordata; class Amphibia; order Gymnophiona; family Ichthyophiidae; genus Ichthyophis; species Ichthyophis bannanicus. Next base: position 56,509,488 of record CM066051.1, on the reverse strand, counting down.
TTGCTTGGAAAAGCTAAGGGAGCAAAATAGCTCGATTCACGTGGAAGGCTGTGAGAACTTTCAGCAAGGAGGGCACTACCCGAAGGGACACTCCTTCAGGGGAGAAAAGGGTCCCAATAGAAAAAGGTCTCTAGTTCTGACACTCATCTGGCTGAGGTGATGGCTACAAGAAAAGCTACTTTCAATGACAAATCATGGAGAGTGATGTGCGCATGAAGCTCCTGAACACGAGAGACAGGTCCCAAGGAGGGCCGATGGGACAGAGCAGAGGGCGCAAAGTCCGCAGCTGACATCTGTGTGCGAAGCAATCGAGCGCCCCGCTAAGGGCCTGCAGAAGAAAGTGAAGGCAGCAACCAGAACCCACAGGGAGCTCAAGGCTAGGTCCTTATCAAACCCATCTTGCAAGAAGGCCAAAATGTCTGAAACATGGGCCATCAGGCAGAAAGGTCCCGTTGGGAACACCAGGTCTTGAAGAGGCACCAAACCCTGGCATATGCCAGGGAGGCAGAGGGGTGTTGCGCCTTGAGAAGGGTATCTACAACCCTCCTTGAATCTCCTTTGTGGACTAGCTGTCACCTTTTAAGAGCCAGGCCATACATAAGTAGGGAGCTGGGTTGTCCATCATCACCGGGCCTTGTTGGCAGCCAAGTTGTAAGCGAGTAAGGAGCCGGATTGTCCCTTAGCACGGGGCCTTGGCACAGCAACCCCTGGTGAATTCCGAGTGGGAAAGGAGGGGCCGCCACAAGGCGCATCAGGTCGGCATACCATGGTCGGCGAGGCCAGTTGGGGCTACTAGTATCACTGAGCCCGAATGTCGCTCGATCCTGCAACGTGCTCGTGCTATCATCACCCAGGGCAGCAAAAGATAAAGAATTTGGTTGCTCAGCCAAGGCTGTACCAGTGCATCTAAACCGCTCGAGCTGTACTCCTGACAACAACTGAAAAAGGTGGGTGCTTTCGCATTCGCTGCTGAGGCCACGAGGTCAAGGCTGGGCCAACCCCACCACCTCACAATGCTGTTGAACGCCCAAGCGGCGAGTTCCCACTAGCCGACTAAGAAAATCTGCCTCCACGTTGTCCACTCCCGCTATGTGCTGGGCTGACAGAGCTTGCAAGTTGGCCTCCGCCCAAGGGAGGAGGAGGAGGAGCATCTCCCTGGCTACACCGTGCCACTTGGTGCCCCCCTGACAGTTGAGGTAAGCCACCGTCATAGCGTTGTCGCAAAGAATGTGAACTGCCTGGCCCTGTAGAAGGGGTTGAAACTGCAGCAAGGCCAGGTGGACTGCTCGAGTTTCGAAGTGGTTGATGGTCCACCGTGCGTTCTGTGGACCCCATGCGTCCTGTGCTGTCTGACCACAGCCAGCTAGGCTTGCATCAGTTATGAGGAGAGGCCAGTGCGAGGCTTCCAATGGCATGCCACTCAGGAGATGGGTCGGAGACAGCCACCATTGAAGGTCCTGGTGCACTGGTTCGAGGGAGCTGTAGGCGAACCTCAAAGTCCTGGTTCAAAGGAGACCACTGCGACAGGAGCGCATGCTGTAGAGGCCTCATGTGTGCTTGCACCCATGGTACAGTCTCTATCATGGCTGTCATGGACCTCAGAACTTGTAGGTAATACCTGGCCCGTGGCCGAGGTTGCAAGAGGAAAAGTCAAAGTTGGCTGGTAAACCTTTGGATGCATTCTGACATAAGATAAACCCTTTCTTTGCATGTGTCAAACCTGTCCCCCAGGAAATCGAGGGATTGCAAGGACTGTAGGACACTCTTGGCCTGACTGACAACCCAGCCGAGGTTCTCAAGCACCCTGACTACTGGGCAGATGGCCTCATGAGCCTCCATGGAGTCTTTGCTCAGATCAGCCAGTTGTCCAGGTAGGGATGGACACAAACTCCTTGTTTCTGGAGCATGGCGGCCACAACCACCATCACCTTAGAAAAGGTGTGCGGTGCCGTGGCGAGACCAAATGGCAGCACACAGAACTGGTAATGTTTGCCCAAAATGGCGAAGCAGAGGAACTGCTGCTGGTCTCGTCAGATGGAAATATGGAAGTAAGCCTCGGTAAGGTCTAGGGTAGCCAGGAACTCGCCTTTCGTACCACCTGAATAACGGAACAGAACGTTTCCATCTGGAAGCGAGGAATCTGTAGAAAGCGAATGACACCTTTGAAATCTAGAATTGGCTTGAAGGAGCCATCCTTTTTTGGGACAACAAAATATATTGAGTAGCGCCCTCGTCCTCTGTTCCTGTCCCTCAGGCAGAATGGCCCGTAGATGTAAGAGGTGCTGAAGAGTTGCCCGCACTGCCGCCCGCTTGGCTGCCGAGGTACACAGGGACACGAGGAAGACATCCGGAATGGGCACCAAGCAGTCTAGGGCGTATCCATGGCAGACAACTTCGACAATCCACTGGTCTGTAGTGATTTTGACCCATTCTCTGGAGAAAAGGGAGAGTCGCCTGCCAGCCAGTGGTACTCCGGAGAGGGCCACAGGACTGTCAGGCTGGGGCAAGAGAACTTCCCAGAGGCCGCATAGAAGTCCTTACTCCAGCTGTAGCCGCGAAAGGGCTGAGATTTAGATGCTATCCTAGATTTTGCACCCAGCTGGGTCGATTTGCTAGGTCGATATTGGCGTGCTTCCCGGAACCATGCTCTGGAGCTAGGACCAGAAGCAGCGGCCGAGCCAGAGTGGTGACTAAAAGGCCTATGTCTGTCCACCAGCAGTCGTTGGGGAGTAACCTCCCCTAGATCCTTTACGAGCTTCTTGAGATCCTCTCCAAACAGAAGTTTGCCCTTAAAGGGGAGACAGGCTAAACAAGCCTTAGAGGTCACATCCGCCGACCAACGGCACAGCCAGAGCCAGCGCTGTGCAACTGTCACTGCCGCCACTGTACGTGCAGCTAAGCAGAGCAAAACATAGAAGACATCCACTAAAAAGGCCGTGACCGACTCCAGTTGGGCAGCTGCTGGGTCGTCCGTAAGAAGCTGAATCCAGCGTAGAAGGGCACGAGCCAACAGCCCTCTGCAAGAAGAGGCTTGAAGAGCCAAGGAGGAAGAGGACAAAGCCGTCTTCAGCAGGCCCTCGACCTTGCAGTCCTGTTGATTGTGGAGAGCCGCTCCTCCCTTGACTGGAATGGTCGTATGCTTCGCCACAGCTGTGATAATGGCGTCCACCTTGGGATACTGAAGCCAGCTGTAGTGGCGCCCCAGTCGCTTAGCGGTGCATAATGAGGCCTCCAGAGAACCCCATTCAAGGGAAACCATTTGTTAAAGCTCTGATGGGAATGGGAAGGACTTGGAGGGTTTGCGCATGCTCACTAGATAGGGTCCGGCTGAGACCCATCCGTCGCCTGTGACTGTATTGCGGGGCCCGGTGAGAGTCGTAAGGCTTCCACTATCTGGGAGATGAGCAAGGAAAGCTCTTCCTTATGGAAAAGGCAGACATCCTGAGACTGGTCCAGCTCTTCTGGGTCTTCCTGCTGTGATCATTCTCCATCTTCCCAATCCGAAGCACTCTTCCCTGAGTCAGTGGAGGACACTTGCTCACCCTCCTCTAGGGGCTGAGAGTTGCTAGAGGTCCAGGCCACTGCATACGGTCCTTTTGACAAGGGTACATCGCAGGCATACTTTCTTGGGGGAAAAAACACCAAGATCAGAATTGGGGGCCCTGAGGGACAATTGCCCTGGCCTGCTCTCCAAATCTCCCAGGCCTGCCTGAAGAGGCTCATAAAGGTGGCAGGGAGCTGCTACTGCGATGTCTGTGCTGGCTGCTGAGTCTGAGGTAACAGGAGAGGAGGAGGAGCAGATTCTTTATCCTGCACAGCTGAAACCACTGAAGGGCACTGGGCTTCACCACTGGGGGTGGGGGGTGCTGTCCCGTCTGAGATGACTGTCCCAGGTCTTCAAATCATGTAGTGCAAAGCTGGTCCACCAGGTACCTGCATTTGTGCCCGCATGCCACACAAAGCGGCAAGGCCAACTACATCCCAAAGTCATATGATAAGTACTTCCGCCTCATTTACAATTACCTGCTGCAGTATCCCACCGCTGAGAAGGCAGAATTCATGTCCCGTGAGAAATACCACGTGGCTCCCAAAATGGCCGCTGCGAACAGGAGAGGCGCTCCGATGCACCATGCGGCTCCCCCAAAATGGCCGCTGTTCGCAGAATGGGCAGTCAAAGCAAGGCAGCAACTGCGGGAAGCGCTGCAGAGGAGGCTACCATGAGGTCGGCTGAGGCGGTCGGTCGAAACTGCTCCTGTCGCTCCGACGTGAAAAGAAACAACCTGACTGCAAGTAGAGCGTGAGGCCTGGGGGGGGTGCAAATCACTCACTTTGCCTTCCAATGACTGGCAGTCTGTCAGTACTTATTGTTTGCTGACTTGAGAAAGCAAGAGCAAAACAACAAACTGGCAGAGTGTGCAAAAATAAAAATACGCTGTACCTTAGAGAAGTACTGATGGCTCCCGTGCAGGCTCCCTCCCCACTTTCGGGGAAAGACAGGTAGCTCAACTTACCCTCGTGGCCAGGAGCTAAACCTGTGTAAGGGCAACAAGCTCAGAGCACACCTCTTGTGTCTGCTGGGCAAGAATCTCCCCAGAGGAGAGTCCTAAACCAAAATCCAAAAGCTGCTGTCAGGAGCAGAGGAAAGCATCCACATCTGCTGGAGACAGAGAAATACTGAACGTGATCCATAGCGGTAGTCCTATATTTCCCAGGGGAATTCCCAGAAGCCTTTGGTACTTATCTGTCTCCAACATCTACTGGCAGGGGGACATAATCCACTTGTGTGGACTGGTCTAGCAGGATGATTTGGAAAGCCAGAATTTATGCATCCTGCAGGGTGGGAACATTTTTACAGGTGTATTTACGCAGTCGGCACCCTCTGCAGCCTGCATAAGTGCTTTTCAATATTTTCCTGACTGTTTTAAGTGTGAAGCAAGCAACACTAGGTATGGCTACGCTGGGTATAGTTAACTTGAGACAACTCACTGCAAGCCAGAGCAGCAACCTGCAATAGCAATGCTCTTTACTCACACTAGCCATTCGGGCAATCTGCGATGGCAATGTCCTCTGCACTCAATGCAACACTTCAGCTTTGTCTGCTTGGCAGTGGATGCAGTCACCTTGTCAACCTAGAAGGTAATGTTCTTTATACCTGTCTTTCAGCAGGCAACACTAGTCACCAAGGCAACCCAGTAATCTTTATCAGTGGTGTGTACTGCCATGGGCACAACATAATCTTTGTACTTTCTCATTCACTCACCGGACAAAGAGGATCTTCTCCTTGACCTTAGGCTTGTCCTTCTCTGCTTCCACAGCTAGCTGCTCTGCCCTCTGCTCTAATAGTTTCATGTTATCCATATCTCTTTGTCCAGAAGCCAAGTCTGAAACAATGAACCAGGCAGGACAGGTGAGACAAGTAGAAGAGATAAAGGAGAGAGATGTGTCAATGGAGAAACAAGGGAACAATGGGGAAACAAGAGAAATATGCCGGAGAGAGGCTACTCCTGCTCCTGAGGAAGTCTCTCCACCGTACCTGCACCTCTCCCCCTTTCTAAGGTGGCCTCTCTCTCATGCCTGCAGGTCTCCCTTTCCCTGAACACGTTACTAACCATTCCTGTATTTCTTTCCCCACTGTCCTTACATCTCATCCCATCCCTCTGGAGGTTTCTCCCCCATGTCTGCAGCTCTTTCACCTATCCCAACAACTTTCTCCATCCTAGAAGAAGTCCCTTAGTATACCTGAGGTGCTAGAGATTTTCAGCATCTGTGACGCCATGAAGTTGACCTGGGTGTTATATGTGGCCTGCACGCTGCGCTTAAGTCGTAACATCTCACGGATTGTGTCTTCATTTCCATGACGGATCTCAAAATCCTTCCATGTCTGCCAGAAGGTGGCTGTCAGCTGCCAAACAGGAAATAAGCCATCTCATCTTACACAGGTATCACATAACAGTACCAGTCAATTACATCCTATTAATAGACCATACAACCAGGGCTGGCTCAGCCACCAGGCAAACTAGGCAATCGCCTAGGGCACTAACTTCTTGGGGGCAGTAAAGAGTAGCTGCAGGGGAAGCAAAATAGTGGGTCCTAACAGCCACACAAACCCAAAGACTCATCTACCTGTAGGAATTTGCAGACAGTCCATTTATGCTTGTAAGTGTTTTTTGGAAATTTTCCTCATCATGTATATATTTATATAACAAAGTTTTCTATTTAAAAGTATGATGTCTACATGTGTTTTGATAGGATTTTCTGGGAGGATGATGTTGAGATGATTATGATTGAATTTAATTATCAAAATCTTTTGAGGGGTAGCTCATTGTGAGGGGGCACAAGGCTGAAGGTTCACGTACGTAGGGTGTCTAATACCCTCGGCACCAGCCCTGCATGCGACTGTCAAATCGTAGCTCACAAAGAGCCATGCACTACAACTGAAGCAAGCCATTGCAAGCAAAGATACTATAGGAACTCATTCAGATGGCACAAGGAACACATCACAGCTCACCAGGTGATATTTCATACAAGCCACAGGGTGCCAAGATGCCAAAAGACATCTCATACAGGTTGCACTGCTCAGACACATAATGCAAGCCCTCAAAATTGCAACTTAGCAAAGAACTCTTCAATTTCCACCAACAGGGCCTCAAATTTCACCCACTATGCATTCTCTGATAATGCAGAGCACAATGGTGCTTCCCCCAGTGCAAACCTTCATTGCTTCCTGACACTAAGAATTCACTGAATGAGAGGCACTGCTCTTCTCTGCCTCACTAAAGCACAGTAGCTTCCCTCACCCGTGGGTCACACATCTGAGAACAATACGAATAAATGGCTCGGGCCCTGTCAATCTCTCCTAATTTGGATTCCATGTCAGCAAAACGAAGACACATCTCACGAGAATGCTCATCCGATAGCACCTAGAGGGAAAAAAAAAGACTGTATGAGAACCTGTGGTGATACACCTTGTTTCCCCACAAGTATATGTACTAGCTAGATACCTCTGGTAGGAGAACATGTTCCATACCCTGTAGACAAGCCCAAGGAGGAACATAAATCATACTGTGTGTATGGGGGTGGGATGGAGAGGAGGAGGAGGCGGTAGTCTCATTTACTTTCCACAAACTTTATATCTAAGAGTACTACATTCACCTCAGTATCCTCTCAAAGATACTCGAGGTCAGAGTGTCCTGCTCACCTTGAAGGTTCTTGAGTAATAAACTTGACTCCTAAACCACAGTACGTGGAGTATAATCTCAATTACTCAAATGCTAGGCTTAGTACTTGCATTGTGGCAACGAGTAACCTTATATGAACTATATGTTAATCTATCGCTCCATAAGCCGATCTTTCATCCCCTTTAACCTGTACCTTTTGTTTTTCTATAAGTTATACTACTGTTTAGCCAGTTAATGTGCTGTTATATGTTATACTTTTGTTTAACTACTGATTAAGTTACATGTAAAATCTCTTAACTCTTGTTACCTGTACATCGCTGTGACTCATAGAAAAAAGCAGTATTAAAAAGTTGCTAAATAAATAATGAGAGCCTCCTTCTTGAGTTCTTAAGATGTCATATGTACAGAAGATTTTTCAAGGTGTGCTTGGAAAGTCCTCTTAATCAAATCTGTGGCACACAACACCATGGGAAATATTTCTGTATCTTTCTGCCAACAACTTTTTGGCTTCTGACTGCATTTCCTGGTACTTGAAGATCTTCTTCCAACATGATGAGAAATAATTTTGTATATTTCTGCCATAATTTCTTGGTCTTCTCCCTCTCCACACAATTCACAGAACAATTGCCTCTCCTTTACCACTATGTCCAGTTTCCTTGCATCCAGATTTATATCAGTTGGAATGGAAATGTCCTGGGTGATCATAACCTCTTCATTCTCCATTTTCAAGATCCTAGTGGAGTTCGTAAAATGTTACATGTATGGGTAATTTATCAAGGTATGCTTGGAAATTCCTCTTAATTAGGCCAGTGGCAGCCATCATGATGGGAAATAACTCGGTATCTTTCTGCCACATTTTCTTGGTCTCCAATTGCATTTCTTGGTACTTAAAGACTTTCTCCCTCTCCACGTGATGCACAGAGTAGTCACTTGGAACTGACACCTCTATAATCAATGCTGTTCTGGTGTTTTTCTTCTTTACCACTCTATCCAGCTTCATCACATCCAGATTTGTATCGGTCAAAATGGGAGTGTCCCAGGTGATCATACCTCCTCATTCTCTGTAATTCTTTTAGGGTCATGATCCTAGTGCTTTTCAGACACAGTATCTCTTAGGGCAGTTTCTCCAAATGGGTTAGTTTTGCACATACCATGACAGGCGTGAACCTCACTTCTAAGCCAGGGCATGGAGAGTATGATCTTGGTCTCTCAAATTTACTGCTAAAACTCGGCGTAATACTTGCATTGTACCAAAGAGAGCCTCCTGCTGGAGTTCACAAGATGTAACATATATGGGTAGTTTGTCAAGATGTACTTGGAAATTCTTTGGTCAGAATGGGAATATCCCTGGTGACCATAACCTCCTCATTCTCTGTAATTCTCTTAGGGTCATGATCCCAGTGCTTTTTGGGCACAGTGATGTTGTAGTGCTTACAGAGTTCCCAATGGGTGAGGCATGCTACTTTATTATGTCTTTTTGTATAGAAATTTTCTGCCATCAGAACTTCACAGCCAGCTATGAGATGAGTCACCGTTTCCAGGTCTTTCTTACAGAATCAACTTATGTCTGTATTACCAGTTTTTTCAATGCTCGCTGTAACCCATCTCGTCCGTAAGCTGCTGTCCTGGGCTCCAACTATCAACCTCTCATCTTTCCGTTTCAGTTCATCCCCCTTAACCATTCATGTGTCTGTTCTTGGATTGACAAAGGGTTCCTGGAGTAACATTCTATTTCCCACTGTATTTGTGCATCTGCCACTTGTCTTTCCTTGTTTGTTGATCTAATTCCTTGAAGAGTTTTTTTTCTCTTGCCAATTCTGTTACTGCCTTCCCTGTGCATGCTTGTGGATTTTCACTCATTCCTTCTAGTTGTCGGAACACTTGTCCAAGTTTGATGATGGAGACAGATTCTGGACATTTACTCTCATATTTCAGCACTTTTGCGTATTTGAATCCGAGGATGCAGTTAAGTAGGCCTGGAGACCTACTTGCAATATGCTTACCTTAATGCTTTCTCGAAAATACTGAGGATCTTAAGGTGTGGTCTATTTCAGTGGTTCTCTCACAGATACCAGGAGCATTCAGGTTAGCATTAAGATTCTTACAGAGACTGGGACTCTGGAGCTGTCCTACTTATCTTAATGCCCTAATACAGATACTGGGATTGTGAGTGTTCTCTCGCAGATACTGTGTGTCTGGGGGTATCATCTTTACCTAAATGACCCTCTCATAGATACTCACCTCGATAGCTTTCTCATAGATGCTGCGTGTGTATGTGACGCCATAGATCTCAGCCGCTCTCTTGATATAGATGTTGTACATCTCGTACTGCTCTGCCGGCTCCACAGCACGGGTTGCCCGTTCATACACAGCCATGGCATGCCGTGCCAAGCCAAACTCCTCCTCCAGCTTTGCATATAGCAGATAGATAGCTGATTTATGGAGGGGGAGAAGAGAAAGATTATTAGAAGTATATCTTCAACAAAAAGGGCAGAAGAGTACATACCCCATCCGTTTGTTATCTGCACTCTGTGTGTGTGTGTGTCTATGTTTTGTCTTTATCTCTGTTTTGTGTGCTTGTCTATGTGTGTGTCTGTGGAACTTTGTGAGCTGGCATGTCTGTGTGTGTTTATATGTATGTACATATGTTTGTGCGTGTCGGAGTATGTCACGGATGCTTGTGAATGCTTGCTTTTGTGGCTGTTTGTGCACATTTATATCTGTGTTCATTTTCTGTGTCTGAGAGGAGATGACGGGGAAGGCTGTTTGAAAGGTGCAGTTCCATCAGTGTTACTTTTCTGCAGCTGTTGAACTTTTTTCCCACAGAAATGCATTGAAGCTGTTTTTTTTAGGGGGGGGGGAGGAGAGTGGTTGTCATTTTTTTCTGTTTCCTACGATATGTAGAAAGTTCAATTGTAGCACACAGAAACTTCCCCCAGCTCACCTCCTCCCTTTGTGACTAGAGCAGGATTCCACTGCTCCACAGCCAGAGCCTTCATATTGGCTGGATGCTAACTCACAATCTCTGTACCTAGAGCTGCCTCCCACTATTCTTGTCTCCAGCGCCTTCCCATTGGCTGGATCCTATCTATAGTTTCTGCTGCTAGTTACAATGGAAGCAGGAAAAGCAGACTCATATAGTGGAGAAGATTAGAGAAGTGCAGATAGAGGTTTTAAATTCTGAAAAAATGTCCGGACACATTAGCAGTTCTGGACACTAATGCAAAATTCTGTTGAGTCCTAACCTCCTGAGTCCTGAGAGCATCTCAGAGGGCCGCACCCCCCCCCCCCCCCAGCTCTTATTACCCCTGCCCACGACAACAGATATCAGTTGGCAGTAAACAGACACCAATAAATTGCATGATTCCAGATATGCCAAGGGTGGCCCATCCCAAAGAGTGAGATTTACCTCTCCAATGAGTGAGGTTTTTCTCACAATGCATTCGCGGTTATGAATTTGAAAAGAACTGTAGGCTGTAGTGCTTTGCTAATGAAAGGATCATCACAAAATGATGATATCCAGTACTATAAAACCCTGCTCAATCAGAGCCTATAGCCAGCCTATATTGCCACAATTCACAAAGCACAGCCCCTAATTATAAAAAGACAGCACTACAAATATTATGTTGAGTCCTAAGACGGCAATACACCTTCTGTTGGGAAAAGTGAACAAGCAGGACTGCTACAGATCCTTGTAGAGAAAGCAACACTAGCAGAACACAGTAGCACTTCATCAAATACAGAAGAAGAAAGGGAGGGCAAAGGGGAGGGAAAGAGGAAGAACGGCAATCAAGATAGAACAAAGATTTCTATAGGACTCTTCATAACAAAGACAATAATATCCATAGTACCATGAGTGATAAACGTATATTAACTCAAGATCAATAAACAGAGCCAAAAATAGTTAAAAAAATACAACTCATCTATAAAAGAGCAGTGAAAAAACACTTTATTATAGAAAACTTATCTTGAAGCCATAGAAAGATCTATTACAAAAATACTCATTTTGAGACCATGAAAATACAGCTAAGATAATGTTGTTGTTGTTAAGTGCCGTCGAGTCGGAGTCGACTCATGACGACCCTCTGGATAGCTATCCTAAACTGTGTTCGGTCTTCAGTCAGGCGGCTCATTGTTGACAGACTGGTACCCGTAGCTGCTGTTACTGTATCGATTCATCTCATTGCTGGCCTTCCTCTTTTGCGTTGACCTTCTATCTTGCCAAGCATAACGTCTTTCTCTAATGATCTCTCTCTTCGCATGATGTGTCCAAAGCATGAAAGTCGAAGTCTTGTCATCTGAGCTTCTAAAGAAAGCTTAGGTTTGATCTCCTCTAGTACCGACTGGTTTGTTCTTCGGGCAGTCCATGGTATACACAGTATTCGCCGCCAGCACCATAATTCAAAGGCATCAATTTTCTTCCTGTTTATCTTTTTCACTGTCCAGCTTTCACATCCATATGATGTTATTGAAAATACCATGGCTTGAACAAGTCGAATCTTTGTATGGAGAGAGACATCTCTGCTCTTGAGAATCTTATCTAGGTCTTTCATAGCCATTCTGCCAAGAGCAATGCGTCGTCTGATTTCTTGACTGCTTGTTGCTTCTTTATTGATAGTTGATCCAAGTAGGTTAAAGTTGTTCACAATTTCAATTTCTTCTCCTTCAACGATGAACCTGTTGATTATGCCAGTTGTCATGATCTTTGTCTTCTTTACATTAAGGTGCAGGCCCATTTTGAGACTATGTTCTTTGATTGTGAGAAGCAAATGTTTCAGATCATCTTCACTTTCAGCCAGTAATGTGGTATCATCAGCATAGCGAAGGTTGTTGATGAGTCTTCCACCAATCTTCACACCTCTGTTGTCTTCATACAATCCTGCTTCTCGGATGATTTGTTCTGCATATAAATTAAACAGGTAGGGGGAAAGTATGCAGCCTTGTCTTACACCTATGCTAAGATAATATATAACAGAAAATCCTTGCCTGACCTGCCTTATAAAGTAATACTGTATATTAGAAAACACCATTTAAAGGAAGCAATGTCCCACAAACAAAATGAGACACTCTAAAATACAAAATGGCTATGCCAAACTATGCTAAGACAAGAAAAGCTGTAGAGGGTTTTCTAAAAAAATAATAAATAAGCCAAGAGTTCATTATAGCAAAGCTGTTGCACATACCGGACTATGCAGGTGGTAGCAACCGATTCTAGGCCTGCCCTGGCCTTTCAAAGCTTAGCGTTCCTTGCTGTTCTCATTAAATATTTCCCTTCTGGTGCATGGGGGCAGTCCCAAGGCAAGAACAGTGGACCGGAAGGGAAGCACATAATGAGAACAACCTGCTGTAGTAGGACCCAGGAAGGAACGCTAAATTGAAATAAAGCACCAGATTTGTGCCTGGGTTTCTTTTTGCAATTGCAGTCTGGGCCCTCTCTTCTGCCGCTAGAGTTCCATGCTACCATGCTGCTGCGGTCTCACTGGAGCCGCTGAAATGGCAGATGAACCGGAGGAAGAAAACGGAAAACAGGAGCGAATCTGATGGTGCTGGAAAACGTGTGAGACTGGATCGTAGAGGTATGTGAGCTGAATGTGTGTCATGCGCCTGATGTGTGGGACGTGGTATGTCTGTGATTCAGTCACTTAGCTTTCACAGTGGAATTAACAAAAATGAAATATACAGATGTCCACAGCTAGCAAATTATTTGTAATCACCGTGCGAGCATATGTGTGTGTATCTGTGGTGTGTGCTGTATCTGCTATGAAAGTATTTGTGTGTGCGTGGTGGGTTGGGGCAGTTGCATGGTGACAGTTTTGGGGATTAGAGGCTGTCTGGGGAATGCAGGGGGCACATAGGTTTTTGGAGTTAGCTCTTTGGAGTGAAGCGGGAGGCTTATTTCTCTGAAAACAGCCCATTTTCAAACTTTACATCTTTATCAGTTTTCCTCCATGCTGAGTTTCACCCCATTCCATTTTATTTTTAGATAGTTACTGTGTTTAAACACACATAAAAATAGTTCTTTTGCCGCTAGACAGACATTTCTCTACCCTTTTTGTATAATTCTAACTTCCATTGGGTTAGAGAAAATAAAAATTACAGAGGTGCACTTCCTATTCCAAATAAAGCCCAAACCCACACAGCCAAAACACAGTATCATTTAAGAGCCTCTGTCCTTAGCTTTAGAATCCAACTCCCACCCCCAAAGCTGAGATGGATCATAAAATACATCTTTCATGTCTGCCAACATCAATGAATGTTTGCAAGGGTTTTTAAATATTAAAGAGGTCTCCAAAACAGTTGCCTCACCCTGCGTAGTCAGAAACTTATATTTTCATTCCTGACAGCTTCCAGAAACACCAAACTCTATAATCCATAAATAAAACATTTTGATTTTGAAAGCATAATTTACGAACAGCCTCTCTATCCCATGAGAAAAGCAAACGTAATTAGCAAGATATTGTGTTCGCCTGCTTTGGACCTCCCCAATAGCCTGGATCTTATGGGCCCTATCTACTGTAGGGATGGACAGATAAAGGGATACCAGAATCCCCAATATGTAATTGAAGATGGATGAATTTCTTGATACAAAATGTGTTTAGAAGTTTGACTTCTCACCTACTTCCTTTTAAATAGAATAGGATGTCATGGTCATGAGTTCTCTGTAACTGTCTTTAAAATAGATGGAACAGTGTTAACTAAGCATAACGCCTATGAACTGTGCAACCATAGTTCATTGTACAGTCAGCTGGAAGTCCCTGCTGACACAACATAATTTTTGCAACTTTTGCACTTATAGCTAATTTTGCCATAATTAAGTGAAATTCATCTAATACACTGTAATCAGATCTTACTCTGTAAAAAGAACTTTGGCGACACCTTGTGTTATTTCATGGTTATAATAAATGATTGTTACTTCCTCTTTTTTCTCTAATAAAAAGATAGCTTTTTGGAGGAGGACTTTGAATTCGGCAGGCGTGGAACTATGCGTGTCCATAGACCGTCTGTTGCCGTCTTCCCTCTGAGCTCAAAGAAAATAGCACTTTGTGTGTGTGTGATTGTGTTCTGTATTACTCTCTGCCTGTCTCTCACTACTGATGGACCAGAGACCTAAAGAGCCGAGGTATTGTGGTCAGATCATAGAGTTTTCTTCATCTACCATAAGGCTACCCTGCTTCATCTTTTATTGACCCTTTTGGTTTCCTTCTACAGTAAATAGCAAGAAAGCTCTGCCAATGGAGGCAAACCCGTCTGGTATCTTAATTTTCTGGTTAAGTCTGCCACAAATTAATTGGTAAAGCTAATGATACACTAGGAAATTTAGGAAGCAGATAGTTAATATGGTTAAGGGGCATGATTAGGGATGGGTTCAATATGGGAGAAAATTCTGGGGGCTATCCAGATAAGAGCGCTAAGAAAGAGATTCAGCGGCACTATCCACGCAGTGCTGATGAATATCTCTACAGACCACTCCAACACCATTCCGTTACTTCACGAACGGTCTGTGGGCAGAGCTAGGTTGGTGAGGCCACTTTCTGGATAAGTGCTGATGATTTTTAGCCAAAATTTATCCAGCTAGCTTAGGCCACTTGTAAAGCAGGCCTAAATTAGTATCCAAATAAGATTGGCACTTATCCGGATAGTGGCCGCACAATCTGGACGTTCCTGCTGAATATCCAGATTAAACTTGTTGTTTCCTGTAAACTGCAATTGATCTTTGGAAATCGCAGTATAGAAATTTATGTTAAATAAATAAATAAATGCCGCAGCATTTAAACATCGGCCTCTGACTATCAGGTGGAGAGTGGCTGCACTGCTGAATGCTTCTCTCTTCAGGTTTAAACATTCCAAATTATTTTCAAAATTCTTCATCTTGCAAAAGAAAATATTCCCACCCCGAACGGACTTTAAATGAAACAACACTTCCAAAAAGATGTCAATTCCAAGTTTTAATATACATGCCCATAAGCAGCCTCAGAAAGAAAAGTTGACTTCATTGAATGAAAGGATTAGAAAGTGGTTAATGCTAAATATGATGGCGAAAGCCAGAAGGATGCTTGGGTGCATAGGGAGAGGAATGGCCAGAAGAAATAAACAGGTGATAGTGCTTCTGTATAAATCGTTGATGAGACTTCATTTGGAATATTGTGTGAAATTCTGGAGACTTCAAAAGGATATGAACAGGATGGAGTCAGTGCAGAGGGTGGCTAGTAAAATGATCAGTGAGCTTCGTTATAAATCCTATGGGGACAGACTTAAAGATCAGAGGAGATATGATGAGATGTTTAAATACCTCTGTGGCAGAAATGCACAAGAGGAAAGCCTCTTTCGATTGAAAGTAAGTTCTACAACGAGGGGACACAGGATGAGGGTGAAAAAGGATAAGACTCAGGAGTAATATGCAGAAATATTTATTTATGGAAAAAGTGGTAGATGCATGCAAACGTCTCCCAGTGGAGGTAGTAGAGACAAGGATAGTACCCAAATTCAAAAAAGCATGGGACAGACACAGAAGATCTCTGAAGTACAAAAGGGGACTATTGTGGTTGATGTGGAAGGGTAGACTAGATAGGCCATATGGTCTCTTTCTGCCATCATGTTTCTTTATTTCTACTGAGAGTGGCACATTTCAAATTCTCTCCAATGTGATATTCTGTGGTTTGTTCAAAGGGGGTCTTACTAGACAGTTTGGAGACTGTTGGTATAACATTCGCAGTGCCAATTCCATCTGACCCTGCCACTAAGACCACTGACATAAGAACATAAGATATGCCATACTGGGTCAGACCAAGGTCCATCAAGCCCAGTGTCATTTCCAACAGTGGCCAATCTAGATCATAAGTACCTAGCAGTTTCCCCAAAAGGTTCCACAATGCTTCTATTGGGTCAAGCAGTGATATCCCGGGTCCCTTTTAATAATGGTTTGTGAACCTTTCCTCCAGAAACTTGTCCAAACCTTTTTTAAACGCAGCTACACTAACAGCTTTTACTACATCCTCTGGTAACAAATTCCAAAGTTTGATTACATGTTGAGTGAAAAAATATTTTCTCTTATTAGTCTTAAATTGTTTACCCTGTAGCTTCATTGCATGTCCCCTAGTCTTTCTATATTCTGATGACATAAACAACCGATCTATGTTTACCCGTTTCACTCCATTCATTAATTTATAGACAGGTCCTGGACTAGACTAGCAGGATTCCAGGAAAGGAAATTAACAGTAAGTGAAATTTCACCTTCCAATTCATCCTGCTAGACCAGTCCAGACTAGTGGGAAATACTCAAGCTACTCCCTCTCTCGGCAGGAAGACACAGCTACTGCCAACACGGTGTCCCTGAAATGAGCTGCTTCCCGAGCTTGGATATCTAGGCAGTAATGACGAGCAAAGGTGGACAACGAGAACCAGGTGGCCGCCCTGCAAATGTTAAGTGGGGTTACCTGAGCCCTTTTCGCCAAAGCTGTTGCTTGAGCCCATGTACAGGGGGCCCTGAGCCCAGCAGGAGAAGATAAGCCAATTCAATGGCTTGGTAAATACAGCAGGCAACGGTCGTCTTAGAGGCGGCTGCCCCCTTGCAGGGACCTGCACCTACTCTTACTGCCTTACTGGGCAGACTAGATGGGCCATACTGGTCTTTACCTGCCGTCATATACTATGTTACTATGTAACAAAAAGACAAGCTGAGACTCGGAAGGAGTTAATCACCTTAAGGTAAAGGAGCAACGCTGTACTGACATCAAGCAAATGGAGTTCTTTACCCAGACCTTTGGAGTGGTCTGAGAAAAAGGTCGGAAGAGAGACTTTGATTCAAGTGAAACTCAGAGATCATCTTAGGCAAGAAGGGAACGGGACGTAAGGACACTCCTTCTGGGGTAAAGGGCAGAAACAAATCCCGGCAGGAAAGAACTTGGAGCTCAGACAAATGGCGCGCCAACATGACTGCAACAAGGAAAACATTTTTTGAGTGTCAAATCTGAGTGCAGACCTGCACAAGGGCTCAAACAGAGCATGTGTGATTGCAGAAGAACGAGGGAGGTACCACCAGGCAAACTTGGGGCCGGAGAGTGCAAACCCTGTGCAGCAAACTAGCCACATCCATATGGGAGGCAAGGGACCACCTTCTATGAGGCCCCCTGAAACAGGTCAAGGCTGCCACCTGAACCTTCAGAGAATTTAAGGCAAGTCCCTTCTCATAGCCATCCTGCAGAAAAGGGAGAATCTGCGGCACCTGCGTGCACCAGGGGGAAAGTGATCTGTGAGAGCACCAACCCTTGAAGAGGCGCCATATGCTAAAGAAGTGGAGGGGCATCTCGCGTGCAATAAGGTGGCCACCACAGGTGCCGAGTAAACTTTACATTCTAGGTGGCGCCTTTCAAGAGCTAAGCTGTAAGCGATTAGGAAGTGAGATCATCCATGGTAATTGGCCCCTGTTGCAAGAGTCCCCTGGCCGCACCCAATGATAGAGGATCCTCCACCAGCATCTGAACAAGATCAGCATACCATTGGTGGCATGGCCAATCCGGCATGACTAGGGTCACCCATCCCTGACGGGACTCTATCCAATGGAGAATCTGGCCGATGAGGATCCATGGAGGAAATATATGAAGGAACTGTGATGGAGACCAAGGTTGGACTAGGGCATCGAGCCCCACCTCCTTCGGATCCCTGTGGTGACTGAATTAGTGTGGGACCTTGGTGTTGACTGAGGTGGCCATGAGACCCAGCTCCAGGCGCTCCTAACGATGGAGGATGCGAGCGAATGCCCAAGGGGCTAGTGAGGGCATGATGACTGAGATAGTCCGCTTGAACATGCTCCACTCTGGCTATGTGCCGTGCTGAGAGAGCTAAAAGATGGCGCTCTGCCCATGTAAACAGAAGGCTCATTTCCATGGCAACGCCCGGACACTTGGTTCTCCCTTGCTTGTTGAGATAAGCCATCATGGTGGAATTGTCAGAGCATGGACTGCCTTGTCTCAAAGCAGAGACTGAAACGATTTCAGGGCCATGCAAACTGCCTGTGCCTGAGTCAGGAACACCCGGCCCTCCCGTGTATCAAAGCGGGCCCTGAGGGTCCAGCTACTGAGACAACTCTTCGCTCGACTGATCACCCAGCTGAGGCTCTGCAGAAAGGAGACTATCCAAGAGACAGCTGATAGAGCCTCCTCGTAGGATTTGACCCTGATGGACCAGGCGTTCAGGAATGGATGGACTCTGATTCCGTGCTGACTCAAGATTGCTGTGACAACCACTATGACCCTGAAGAACATCTGAGGAGCCACGGCGAGTCCAAAGCGTAAAGCTCGAAACTGATAGTGTTGTTTGAGCTCAGCAAAACGCAGGAAGCATTGGTGTTGCTCTATTATGGGAATATGAAAGTAGGCCTCTGCAAGGTCCAGGGATGCTAGATATTCATCTGCCCCCTGGACTGGCTCTACTATTGCTGCTGCTGTCATCCTTTTTTTGCATCCTGTCTGGAATCTGGACAGGCTTTCTGGGGTCAGTCCACTGCTGCGGAAGGTCCCCAGCTGCATAAAATGCACAGCTGTTATATGGGTCGTGAACCGAAGGAGCATGACCAAAAGGGCATGACATGCCCTTTTGACACCCATTTGCTACATCGGCGGTTGCTAGTGGGACCTTTGATCTTCTGCTTTTATACCTTTGGAATGGGAAAATGGAAAAATAAAGGAGGCGCAAAGGTGGATGCTGCTACATGATTGGCAGGCAAAACCATTGGGCCTATTGATAAACATTTGGTTCCTCATTATGGGCCAGTCCTCACCGGAAGGAGCTTCTATTAACTCCAGTGGTCAGACGCTACAATCTCGCCCATTACCTCCTCTGTCCTCTACAATCCTTGATGTAGCTTCTCCAAGTTTGGAAGGTGAGGCTCTCTTGTACCAATTCCCAAGCTTGCTACTCTAAGAGACTCTGTTGATGTGTCGAATCACTCCCCTGATAGAGAGGTCACGCTTAAAGACTTGTGGGGGACAATTAAAAATACTGATGTTACATTATCCTCAACTGTTACATCTTTGTGTATGTTTACTCAAGAGACTGCTGATAAATTAATTGATCTGGATAACAAGTTCTTGTGCTAGATAAATCAGGAGCTTGTTTAGACACTCAGGTGCAGACTTCCTTAGCATCTAACGCGGCCCATATTAAAGATTCTCTTACTATATATGCTAGGTTAGAAGCACTTGAAAATGCCTCACGAGCTAGAAATTTACATTTTTTAAATTTTCCAGTCACACATTTACTCTCTCCTGAAATTCTGTAATAAAAAATATTTTGTGGAGGTCCTTAAATTAATGGACTGCATTGAAATTGCTCAAGCCTTCTACATCCCCATCAAGTCGACTGGAAAATGGAAAAAAAAAACATTTTACAGAATTTTTGGAAGATTCAGCTGATATAATCACAAAACGCAATACATTATTAGTAACCTTTACCACTGAACTGATAAATATTAAGATACTTAAACTTTTCTTTAAGCATAAAAATGATGTGTTTTGTGGTCAGAAGCTAAACATTTTCCCTGATGTCACACGGTCAGCACAAATTCATAGGAAACAGTTTCTAGCATTAAAGAAGAGGGTTCTGGCATTGGGTAAATTTCAAAATGTTATAAATTTAAAAAATAAGAAATTCCATGTGTGAAGGAGAAGAGAATAGTGCTGGGGATACATTGTCATCCACCTGGTCAGAATGAATAGGCTAATGATGAAAATTAAATATGAAAAAGTTTGGTGAAGATGGATCGATACTACTTAGGCTATGCGCCTAATTCTCCTGATGAAGCGACTGGCGAAACGCTATATGGCTGTCCTGAGGGGGCGTTGGGAATGTAATATGGAAGTTTAATGCTACTAATGTTGTGTCATCATTGCTGTTATGAAGTCTGCTGGAGTGGAGCTGACTGCAAGTCCGCAGCTTAAAGTTCTTGTGGGACTGCTAAGCAACGGTTATATTCAGCTAAGTTACACATTATGTAGCTATATCTTCCTTTAGAAGCTGTGCGGTGACAAAGATGATATAAAGGGAGGAATTTTTGTTGGGTCGTTGATGGTTTGGGGAAGTGGAGTAGCAGAGAAATTTCCAAGTTGCCCATGTAGTTGCCCAGCTGGTTCTGAGACCCTTTCCTCTTCCTTTATATAATTTTTAAATTGAATGAAGAAAGAATTAAGACAGAATAATTTGTTTTTCTGCTATAAAGTGTGGTTGAAATATGTGGAGCTTTAGCCCCGAGCTGATTGAATAATGATGGAATATTAACAGAAATTAGGGAAGCAAACAAATTTGGCAACACATATAATAATAGGTGATTTCAGCTACCCCAATACTGATGGAATCAAGTTTCTCCTGTATTTGATATACCACATATCAATAGTTAAGTATGTTAGAACATGCTAAGAAGGTGAAATTTCTACATGAAATAAATGACTGCTTCATGAAATAACTGGTTCAGCAACAGACAAGGCGGCAAGTTATTTTAATTCTAGTCCTTAATGGAACACAGAATTTGGTGTGAGAGATAACAATATTTGGGTTACTTGGCAATAGTGATTACTACTACTACTACTTACAGGGGTGGTTCAATGAAGCTACATTGTAACCTGTTTAAGACTAATGAGAGAAAATATTTTTTCACTAAATGCGTAATCAAAGTCTGGAATTCGTTACCAGAGGATGTAGTAAAAGTCGATAGTGTGGCTGGATTTAAAAATGATTTGGGCAAGTTCTTGGAGAAAGGGTCCATAAACCATTATTAAAGAGGACCCGGGAAATCCACTGCTTGCTCCAATAAAAGCATTATGGAACCTGTGTCTTTTTGGGAACCTGCTAGGTACTTGTGACCTGGATCGGCCGCTGTTGGAAACAGGATACTGGGCTTGATGGACCTTGGTCTGACCCAGTATGGCATTTCTTATGTTCCTATGTCTGTAGCCAGGCCTTAGTGCCCACCGCAGCTACTCTGGCCACAGACTCAAAGCTGTTATAGGCCACTTGAGTGATAAATTTGGAGCACTCCTTGACCACCAAGGTCAGGGTCTGAAACTGCTGAAAAGGATCTTCTGCCAGCCCTGCAGAGAACCCAGCAAGCTCCCTCGCAAGTACATGCCCTTATAGAGCTAGTAAGCCTGAATCCGGCCAACAAGCATCAAGCCCTGGTAGCACTTCCTGCACAATGAGGCAATAAAGACAGCAGTCGTGCGGATCCGTGTGGGACATGGCAATGCCCGCAGCAGTCACACTGCTTGAACCCACTGGCCAAGGACATAGCAAGGAAGGCAGCACCTACAAGATCAAACTCAAGCATCCCGACCAGGGAGAGCATGAGGAGTTCCTGCGCATCGAGAAAAAGACCCTGAAGGGCAAAAAGACCAGAGAAAAATGCAGCGCAAAGGCAGCAGCGGACCTGGGAGGGCGAGAAGGCATCGGTACGCGTATCGGAGAGGGAAAAAATGAAAAAGAACAAAATAGAAAAATTAACTTTTTCCAGGGTGCAGAAAAACATCCGAAGAGCTCAGCAGAAAAAAGGAGACTGAGGCAAGATGGCACCCTTGGGTGGGAAGGCAACCACGCATGCATGGTGGATCTCCCAAAGTGTTTCTTTGAAAGCTGGGGAGAGGTTACTGCGCGGGCTCTGTCGGTGCTGATGTCACCCATATAGGACTGACTTCCTGCTTGTTCCCAGAGAATATAATTTATCTATAGGTACACATCCAGTAGACTAGAACTACCTATTTGATCATATCTGGAATACACTGTGCTAATTTCTAATCTGAGCCCCTTCACTGTCCTGCATCTTTGGCAGAAATCGTGTGACTAATGATAAAATAAAAAGACTTTGACACCAGTTTTCAGTAGACAGAGTAACTAGGTAACTTCTCCTCAGGGGAGTTTGCATTGTCCAAGTCTCACTCCATCTGCTCTCTACATACACTTTGCAAATTTGCATGGGCAGCCATCCAGTGCCTGTTCAAAGAGATCCCGAGCTCTCTCCAGTTTCTTCCCCCTGTAGCGGTCAATGAACTTGGTCAAATACGTATTCCATATATCATACACGTTGGGCCACCTGAAGAGAGAGATTCCTCTCTCGTACACCTGTCAGAAAAATCCAGAGAGAACTGTTAACTGCTATCTTTCTTCAATCTGCCTTGGCTTTTTTATTTTAACCACATTGGGGCCAATGCAGAAAGCTGCATTATGCTCTAGTGCAGCATTTTACTGGCGCTTTTCCAGTGCTAGTCTTACTCTCCAATGCAGAAAAAAAGTTAGCGCCAGAAGAACACCAGCAAAACCACTGCGCTGATGTATAACGCAGTGGGCATTTTAATCGCATGCAAAATAACGAATATGAAGTCATGTCTGATGTAAAAAAAATTCATTGAAACTCAGTGCAGTTTTGTACTTTCTTTTTTAATGCTGTATCTTTATGCTTGCTTCATGCAAACGTAAAGATTCCAATGAGGCTCGATCCCCCAATCATGGCATTTGTTTCTCTCCCCACCCCCGATCATAGCACACCCCACTTCCCCATTGGGGTTCCTCATCCAGAAAATTACCTGGTGGCCTAGCGGCCCCAATTCCCCCCCCCCCCACCTCCAAACTAGAAAGATTACCTAGTGTCCCGCACACCCCAAAAAATTAAATCGCTTGGTGGCTCCACAGTTCCAATACTCCCCACCCCTCAAACAAGAAAAAGACATGGTGGCTCAGTGGTCCAACCCCCCCCCCCCCCACTCCCCAAGCAAGAAAAAAACCTGGTGGTCTAGTAGACCCTAACCTCCCATCTCCCCAACCCCTCCCAGTACCTTAGAAGTTGGTGGGACAGGAGTATTAGGGTCCACTAGACCACCAGGCCTTTTTCTGGTTTGGGGCGTGGGGGAACTTTGAGGCCACTAAGCCATTTTCTAGTTTGGGCGGGGGGTAGGGACCACTTGGCCACCAGGGGATGTTATCATTTTGGAGGGGGGCCGTGATCAGAGCAGGATTGGGGGTTGGGCCGCTTTGGGATTTTAATCATCTAAGGTGACGTGGAAGTTCCTTGTGCACATGTGTCTGGCTTGTTCTCCTTGTTTAACACCGACGTTTTGTGCACAACTGATTTTGCAGGTTGTTTGCTTACAGCGCGGCTGCACAACAAGTCATCCTTAAGTTGAAAGTTTACTTACCATTAATTCCTTTCCTGGAGATCTGCTAGACCAGTACAGACTAATGGGTTATCTCCCCCTGCCAGTAGATGATGGAGGCAGAGAAAAAACAGAACTATTTTGTGACATCAGCACTGGCATAAAACCCAGTGCAGCTAGGGGGCACCCTCCAGTATTTTTATAACAAGCAAAAGGAAACACTTGAGAATCCTCCAAATGGGCCCCTGAAACCAAATAAATAACAATGAACTCCAAAATATGTACATAAGCTTTGCATGGACAAATGTCTGTTAACAAGGCACAAGGCTGAGAAGCAGTCGGGTCCTGGAATGGCCTAGCAGGACTCCAGTAAAGGAAATTAACAGCAAGTAAAATTTCACCTTCCAGATCTTCCTGCTAGTCCAGTCCAGACTAATGGGACATACCAAAGCTACTCTACCTTAGGGTGGGAAGAAATTGCAGCCGTGAGCACCTCTGAGCTAAAACGTGCCATTGCTTTATCTTGGACATCCAAACAATAATGCCTTGCAAAAATTGATAAGGAGGACCATGTCACCGCCCTACAAATATCCAGAGGAGACAGAAGGGATGAGACTGCCCAGGATGCTACTTGGGCCCAGGTCAAGTGAGCTTTCAAGCCTTCAGAACAGGCTTGCCTCGCAACAAATACGCCGAAGCAATAGCCTCCCTGATCCAGTGGCCAAGAGTGACCTTCACTGTCATCTGTCTATTACAAGGCCCAACAAAGAAAACAAAGAGGTGATCCGATAGATGAAAGGGATTTGTCAGATAATGCAACAGCACTCTCCGGACATCGACAAAGCGCAGGCCTTTGTCCTTTCCAGTACACTGCTCCAGAGAAAAGGCTGGTAGAGAAATAATCTGATTAACATGAAAGAGAGAGAGTACCTTGGATAAGAAGAAAAGTACCGGATGCAAGGACACCCCCTCGGATGAAAAAGACAAGAAAGGATCTCGACAGGAAAGTACCTGTAACTCCAAGATCCATCATGCTGAAGTAACTGCCAGTAAAAATATGATCTTCACTGAGATCCTTAAGAGTTGTCCGCTTAAGAGGTTTAAAGGGGAGACACATCAAGGCTCACAGAACAAACTGGAGGGCGCAGTGCCTAAACACCACGGAGAAACTGTGCTACATCCTGGTGCGCAGCAAGAGAGCGACTCGTTACCAGCCCCTGAAAACAGGATAGAGCCACAACCTGTACTTTCAGAGAAATGCATGCCAAACCCTTTTCAAGCCCATCCTGGAGGAACGCAAAGTCCGAAGGGATCAGTGCATGCCATGGTGAAATACAACACTGTTAGCACAACCTTTCAAAGATACAACAAACATGAACATAAGCCAGAGAAGTGGAATGCCATCTGGCCCTCAGGAAGCTGTCATCCACCGCCGCTGAATATCCCCTACGTACTAAATACCACCTCTCAAGGGCCAGGCCATAAGCGAGAAGCACCACCATGAGGATGGCCCCTGCTGCAGAAAACCTCTCCAAGCCCCGAGGTTCAGGGGCTTTGCCACACGGAGATGCATGTGGTCTGCATACTACAGATGGCACAGCCAATTCGTGACAACTAGAATCACCAATTGGCTGCTTTATCCTCCTAAGTGGGTTATCATGGCCCATGGAGGAAAAATAAAATGCACCACAAGAGGAGCAACCTCTTGCAATAACTAGAAGAACCACACAATTAGCAAGGGGTATTAGGTGGTCACAAATGCATTATTAAATTAAAAAACACCCCAACGCATTTCGGCAGAGACTTCATCAGGAGGCTGAGAAACATAGAAATGGTCAACAACCACTATGAATTGCACAGCAACCGATGTGAACCAATATATGAAGTAAAAGCTGTTGTGAACAGCAGGCACTACCCCCCTGGACCTGGTCTCCTTGTGGCGACTGAAAAAGATGGGAACCTTGGCGCTGACTGCTGTCACCATCAAGTCCACTCCTGGTACGTCCCACTAGTCCACTATGTGGGTGAAGGCCCATGGGGTAAGCTCACACTCCCCAGGATCGAGAAGATGAGGGCTGAGATAGAAGGTGTTGTCCTGTCTTACGATGTGTTGAGCCGAACATGTTTGTAGGTGCTGTTCCACCCACGGGAACAGGAGGGACATCTCCCACACCACCCCTGAACACTTGGTCCTTCCCTGGCAACTGATATGAGCCACATCCATGGCATTGTCAGAGAGTATTTTCACCGCATGGCCCTGGACCAGGTGGAGGAAGTACAGCAAGGCCAGGAGGATTTCTCTCACTTCCAGATGATTGATGGCCCATCTGGCTTTCACCTGGGCCCACCAACCTTGGACTGCTCAGCCCAGACAGTGAGCTCCCCAACCAGCTAAACTGGCATTGATAGTGACCAGTACCCAGGCTGGCATCTTGAGAGGCATCCCCTGAAGCATCTTGTCGGGAAAGTGCACTAACAGAGGCCGCATTGCATGGAAGGGGGAAATGGTAGATGAACAGCAGAATCCTATGTACAAGAGGACCAACGCATCAACAGTGCTTTCTGCAGAGGTCGCATACGCACCCGCACCAAAGGGACCAACTCCAATGTCATAGCCATTGCTTCCAAGAGATGCAGATAATCCCAGGCACTGGCAGCTGGCTTCATCAGAAAACCCCAGAGATGACTGCAGAACTTGAACCAATGATCCACAGATAGAAACACTCTCTCCAGCCACATGTCAAAACGAATCCTGAGAAATTCCAAACTCTAGATGAGTATCAGACTTGCTGTAACTGATGATCCAACCAAGCCCTTAGAGAAGTTGTATCACACACTGCACAGACTGAAAGGCCTCCATCCAGGATTTGGCTCTGATAAGTCAATTGTCTAGATAATTGTCTAGATAACTGCACACGCTCTTGCATCTGAGAGCTGCTGTGACCACCATGACCTTGAAGAAGGTCCGGGGGGGACAACTGCCAAACCGAATGGCATTGTGCAAAACTAAAAATGGCCTTCCAGCATCACAAACCTCAGGAAACATTGTTGATCTTGTTGAATGGGAATATGGAAGGAGATCCAAGGAGGCGAGAAATTCTCCCTGGCTCATGGACTGAATGACTGACTGAAGCATCTCCATGCAGTAGCAAGGAACCCACAAATTTCAGTTGACCCATTTAAAATCCAAAATAGGATGAAAGGACCCCATCCCTTTTTGGGAACGACGAAGTAGATGGAGTAACTTCCCAGGTTGCATTCCGAGGGAGGCGCAGGATGGATAGCCCCAAGGGTCAGGAGATGCTGAATGATGTCCTGCATAGCAGCCTTTTTGGAGCTGCAAGGGGAGACAATAAAGGAATCTGTGATAGGTCTTGCACAGACTCTAACACATAGCCGTGCCTTATGATGACCAGGACCCAATGGTATGATGTTAGATAGGCCCATTTGTGGTAAAACTGGCAGAGATGATCCCCAACCCATCAGTGGGAGGGCCAGGAAGAAGAAGAAGATTTCTTGAATCTAGAGGACTGGGGAGTAGGGATGATGACCTCCAAAAAAGTGTTCAGACTTTAAAATAGAACCCGAAGCCGCTAGTTTCCCTGTACAATAGCACCTCACATCCTGGAACAGAGGTTGTGAGGACGTGGCACTCGAAGAGAAACACTTAAATGATACTTTGGGCTTATCCTCCAGCAACCTGTGAGGCTTAACCTCCCCCAGGTCCTTAACAAGCTTCTCTAGATCCTCTCCAAAGAGGAGACCGCCCTTGAAGGGTAACCCGGCCGAACAGCCTTTAGAGGCCATTTCTGCAGACCAATTTTGAAGCCATAGCCAACATCAGGCCTTAGCACGTTACATGCAGCAAGGCGCAGAAGATCATACAAGGCGTCCATCAAGAAGGCTGCTATGGACTCTAAGCATGCCGAATTAGAAGTATTCAGAAGAAGCTGAACCCATCAGAGCATGGCGCAAGCTCCCAGATTTCCACACGATGCCACTTGGACCATCATGGAAGAGGCAGAAAAAGCAGTCTTCAAAAGCCCCTCCACCTTGAAGTCTGATCCCAGAGGGCAGCCCCTCCTTCAACGGGAATGATGATGTGCTTGGTCACTGCCATGACCAGAGCATTTACCTAAGGAAAGCATAGCCACTTGTCCAAGTCCTCTTTGAGACCAGGAATAAATCATACCCAAACATCAAGCATTCTTCAGGACTGCCTTAGGACAGTCCCATTCCACTGAAACTATCTGTTATAATTCCAGTGGAAAAGGAAAGGCCCTAGAAGGTTTCTTGATGCCCACGAGGATGGGATCAGTGGTCAACTGACCCTGGACTCCCACAGAAAAGTCTAAAATACGCAATTCAGATGCAATCTGGACAATTAAGGTAGGCATCTCCTCCCTGTGGCACAGACGCACCACTCTTGACTCGCTGTCATCATCTATAGGGGACACGTCCCCTTCCTTCATGCTGGATCTGCTAGACGGTGAATCATCCTGGGAGCAGTCTTCAAAATCATTCCCCTCTAAGGAGTCAGACTCCCTTCCTTAGATGAGTGATCACTCCCGTGGTCCTTCTCAGCAGTCCAGGAGAGCTTCCGGGAGCCCCCTGCAGGGGTGAATGGCAGGAGGGGCTGCCTGAGATAGGGACAGATCCTGCCCCTACCCCCTTCACAGGTTCCATGCATGCTGGAAAACCAATGAGAATTCAGCAGCTGCCAAATCAATGACTTGCTGCTGTGGGGAGCTGTGGAATCTGCTGAAGAATTTGCTGTTGTGGAACAAGGAGAGGAGGGGAGGAATTCCCCTCTGGTGGTGACTCAGACCCCGCAGACACCACCGAAAGGTCCGCGGAGCCCGTGGGAGAAGCCGTTGCAGAGACTGAGGAACACGGAGCAACTGCTGGCAAAGATGCGTCAGAGGTCTCCCTGGGATCAGCTGCACAAGCGACCCACCAAAAACTGCCGCTGCCTGCTGCAGTCAAGACACCACGGCAGAGAGGAAGGCATGCTGAGAGAAGGCCACAAGATTGCACGCACACACACATGGGGATCGGGTTTACGAGAAATTGGGCAGGAAACAGGCCGCAGGGCTGCAAACTCCCAGTTCGGTGATCTGATGCAGTCTGACACTCAGCTCACAAACCTCCATCCACTAGCACAGAGACGACTAGGGCCAACTCCCCAGCAGCGATCTCCATTGGGGGGGGGGGGGGGGGAGGAAGGAGAGGGGTTTTCAGCCACTTGCTTTTCAAAGCAGATCCTCATATCCTCCTAGTCTTTTTTTTTTAAATAAAAAGAACTTTAAACCAAAACAATAAATCAAAGAAATAAAAGAAGCTAACAGGAACCCCCTCAAAGGATCCTCCTGATCCTAGCAAGATTAGAGTTACACTATAGCCAGCAACTCTCCCCCAAAAGGACAATGGGTAAGACGAGCCAGAGGGATATCTCATATATGCCCTGTGACCCTGGATGACAGAGGTCAGCTAGCCTGTGAGTCCCAGTGCTCGCCAGGAGCTCCAGGCTTCAGCTGCAGAGAAACAGCAACTACCATCTGCTGGAGACAGAGAAAATACTGGAGGATGCCCCTAGCTGCACCGAGGTTTTATACCAGTGATGATGTCACAGCATAGTTTACGGTTTTTCTCCATCTCCATCATCTGTTGGCAGGGGGAGATAACCCATTCGCCTGGACTGGTCTAGCAGGAAGATCTGGGAACTCGCATTAGGAAACCCTGTACTAGAGCCTTTGTGCTGGACTCTGACACAGGGTTTCTGCATCAGCCCTATTGTATAAAAATGCTTCAAATACATCTTCTCTTCTCCATTGTACTAATCCTTGAGATGCTCTTTTCCCACTGCAAGTAAGCAATATTTACAGGATCAAGACATGGTTGGGTGGGAGGCGACAAAGAGTACAAGTAAATGGAGCTCACTCTGAGGAGAAGGATGTTACCAGTGGTGTGCCCCAGGGATCTGTCCTTGGTCCGATTCTTTTTAACATCTTTGTTAGTGATATAGCAGAAGGGCTGTCGGGTAAGGTTTGCCTCTTTGCAGATGATACCAAAATCTGCAATAGAGTAGACACCCAGGAAGGTGTAGATAACATGAGGAGGGATCTAGCTAAGCTTGAAGAATGGTCTAGAATTTGGCAGCTGGGATTTAATGTTAAAAAATGTAAGGTCATGCATTTGGGCTGCAGCAAACCAAGGGAGCAATACAGTATAGGAGGTGAAGTACTTTTGTCCACTAAAGAAGAGCGGGACCTAGACGTGGTTGTGTCTGATGATCTTAAAGTAGCTAAACAGGTAGAAAAGGCGACGGCAAAAGCTAGAAGGATGCTTGGGTGCATACAGAGAGGAATGGCTAGCAGAAAAAAGGAGGTGATAATGCCTCTGTATAAGTCTTTGGTGCGACCTCATTTGGAGTATGGTGTGCAATTCTGGAAACCCCACCTTCAAAAGGATGTGAACAGGATGGAGTCGGTGCAGAGGGTTGCTACTAAAATGATTAATGGGCTTCATTATAAAGCATATGAGGACAGACTTAAGGATCTTAATATGTACACCTTAGAGGAAAGGCGGGATAGAGGTGATATGATTGAGATGTTTAAATACCTCCGTGGCATAAATGTTCAGGGAGAGCCTCTTTCAATTGAAAGCAAGTTCTGCTACGAGGGGACATGGGATGAGGGTGAAGGGAGATAGATTCAGGAGTGATATGCGGAAATATTTCTTTACGGAAAGAGTAGTGGATCCATGGAATAGTCTCCCAGTGGAGGTGGTAGAGATGAGGACAGTAACTGAATTAAAAAAAGCATGGGACCAACACAGAGGATCTCTAAAGGTAAAAAGTGGACTGTTGTAGTTGTTGTTATGGAAGGACAGACTAGATAGGCCATGTGGTCTTTTTCTGTCATCATGTTTCTATGTTACAGTTTTCCCTCCTCTTCTACAGTTCCATAGCTCTTGCTAAACCATACTGCAATATACCATACTTAGAAAAAATCACAGCACCACCTCCCTCCCAATATTATGAAGATATGTTTGGTCTGGTAGTTCTTTCTGCTCACTATACCAGCTCACTCAGAGCCAGCAAAGGGTTGCTGGTACCATGAACATTCATTTGCAAGTATTTTAATAAATTCATCCATCTCCTTCCCCTACTACCCCTAGACTGATCACTGCAGTAATGATACTGAGGCTGCCCTTATTTGTGTCCAGTACTCCTTTATGTACACTCCCCCAACTTGCACAGCATTCCTATCCCCAGCTAACTTAATCTGGAAGTGAACCAGAACCCAATAGCATTGTCAAGGCAATACTAAGCCAGCCACAATGCTCATAAAAAAGTTACCTTTAAATTCTAGTTGGTTCCCCCCCTTGCAATCTTTATGCACGCTTGTA
This sequence comes from Ichthyophis bannanicus, assembly GCA_033557465.1. Classification (NCBI taxonomy): domain Eukaryota; kingdom Metazoa; phylum Chordata; class Amphibia; order Gymnophiona; family Ichthyophiidae; genus Ichthyophis; species Ichthyophis bannanicus. The sequence continues at coordinate 56,478,767 of CM066051.1, read as the reverse complement.
AGTAGCTAGATTTATAGGACTCTCAAAAATAACATGTTTCAGAGCTTGCCTGGTACATAAATTGTGTGATGTCATTTCTGATATCATAGCCTATATTGACCATCTTGATCAACTGTGATGGCAGAGTCCTGTCTGACTTTACCAGACAAGACTGACCCAGCAGAGCAGCAAATCCTTTCAAAGATTTTAAGAGCAAGAAACACTATATTTTAAATTGATACAAGGTGCATACAAATATCAGAATATAACAGCTACTTCTTCAGTAAACTATTCTATAGCACCTAGGACACTTGAAAAGGTGTTGGTATATCTATAGAAACATGACGGCAGAAAAAGACCATATGGCCTTTCTAGTCTTCCCTTCCATATCGTCTACTATAGTCCCTTTTTTTTTTTGTTTAGAGAGCTTCTGTGTTTGTCCCATGCTTTTTTGAATTTAGATACTGTCCCTGTGTCCACTACCTCCACTGGGAGACTATTCCACCCATCGACCACTCTTTCCATAAAGAAATATTTCTGCATATTACTCCTGAGTCTATGCTTTCTTGGCAACACAAACTCGGCTATCAGCAAAAGGAAACACCTTTACCTTGAAGCTCTCCTCAAAATATTTATGTTCCTCCAGAAATAAGGCATAATTGATGATAATTTGAGGGGTGGCAATGCGCAGGTCCAGGATCCGGTCATACACTGCTTTTGTAGCCTGGCAAACAAGACATCAGATTATTTAAGCTATAAATGCATTACAATAGCTTCTGTTCACAGCCCTTATTTTATATGGTAACTAGCAATATACCATCTGCCAAACATGTTGCAACTCTGAAAGTATCCAATCACTCAGCAATGATGAATAAATTTCTGAAAAACTTGAAAGCCCAAAGTTTACTAAGATGGCCATCACTTTCAAACAATCAATCAGTTAACATTTAAATCTACTAAGTGTAGGATAAAGCAGGGCATGTCAGGGAGAGAGGACTGAGTTTAAGTCAAAAGCCTATTCCTTTATGTCCACCAGACCAGTCCAAAATGAATGGGTTATGCCCCTCTACCAGGCCTGTAAACCCCTGCCCTGCATAGAGCACAGTGCAGTACCAGTCACCTCAGTATTTTCAAGCTCCAGTAGCTGGTAGGCATGCATAGCTATGCAGTCTACTTCTGGATCTGGTCTGGTAGCAAGTACTGGACCTATTTGGGAAACTGGCCACCTACGCAGGTGCAGCGTATTTGAATTCTTTGCTTGGCCCTCGGAGGAATACAGGTCCCTTCCTTCCCTCCCTCCCTCACACTCTTTTTGTTTCTTGACTCCACTATTTCTCACTTTCTCAACCTCCCTTTTGCTCTTTTCCCTCCTCATTTGCCTTCCTCTTTGGCTCCAGTTTCCATAACGTTTAAAAAAAAGGGTTGTTTTAGAGTGGTGTGTTGTTGTTGCTGCTGCTGCTGCCCATCAGAGTTAAGGACCAAGGGGCAGAGGAGAGATGGATGTCTGGAGGCAAGTGGGATTTCTGTTGAGGCAGAGGAGGGGAGCAGTACAGCGGGAGAGAGAAGCTGGCTCATGCTGGGACCGGTGTCAACAGGGCTGACAGTAGCGCAGGAAGCAGTGTAGGTGCTGTCTGCTATGTCAGAAGTCCTAGAAAGACAAGTGAAGCCCACAACAAAAAGGAAGGACCTAGCATATAAATCAGTGTCTAACATAGCAAAAAAAAGGTTTCCTGGATTAAAAAAAAAAAGGAAAAGAAAAACTGCAGGTCCAGTCACATGAGCGAAGACCAACTTAAAAAGATTCGCACAACGATGGCTGTCGAAGAACATTCAAACTTCCTCAGAAAGGTTTTATAGGCTTTTTCGGAACTCAAGAGAAATTTTTGTGCATTGACATCAGTGTCCTTGGGCAAGTCACTTTACCCTCCATTGCCTCGGAAGAAAAGGCCTGGCAGTCTCCTTCCGGTGAAACATTGCCAAGAAAACCCAGAGGCAGCTGGGTCACTAGGAGTCAACACTGACTTGAGAGCACAAAAACAAAACCAGTGTCATCACTCACTGATGTGGCTGATGCTGCCATTTGTTGAGGGGAGAAGAGAGACTTATGAGCAGGAAGGATAGTGAAGAGGGGGACAGGGTGATAAGAAGGTACAGCATACCCTATGTTAGGGCATCGATCTGAAATCTATTTATTTATTTATTTATGTGTTTTTTATACCGCTTAATCAACAAATCAATGCAGTTTACAGGTAACAATATACACATAACATAGGTAGCATGACATGATCAGAATGCTGCTACATTGGTTCTGCTTGCTGCGGAGATCGGAGCGGTGGAGGGGTGATGTCGACAGCGGAGGTTGTGAGTGGGAGCTTAAACACCTGGTGGTATGATATCTACCTCTGCAGATTGTGATAAGGAAGCTTATCATAGCTCAGGTAGGAGCTATAGAAAAGATGATGTGACTCTGAACAAGCAACCTGTCAGTTCTGGTAGAAGTAAGAAAACAGAGTTTTCACATAAAAGACTACCAGTCCCAGAATGCACCAAGTTTCCAGCAGCCATGAGAGGGGCTGAAGTGAGAAAACGTGTGTGCAATCAAGAGAGCTATGAGGTAATCCCTAAGCACTCATCTCAAAGGGCAGGGCCTGATTCAACACAGCTGCGCTGTGTTAGGGAGGAGCACACATTAGAACAGAATAAGAATAGAGATTATTCTACAGATAATAGCTTCAGGAAAAGACACAGCAACAGCTTCAAGCTCAAGCACCAACATCATCTCGAGAAGCAGAAGCCAAGCCAAGCGGATAGAGAGAGAAGGAAACTCTCTGGAAGGAAGAGAAGAAAGGCCATTGGAAGGTCTGGGAGATTCCAAGGCAGTACCCATACTGGGAGGTATTCCAAGTGCCAGCAGAGTCCATTGGACTGGAGTCAGCCAGAGGAATGGAATGGCAGAGATAGGAATCACCAGTGGCTACCTGGGAGAGAGAAGATTGCACGTGGAAGGGACTTTCAGACCTATGACAGAAGGTATGTGAGGAAAGATCCAGTGTCCAGGGATCAAGATTGGAAGGCTGGACATCAGAACTGGATTACATACTGGCCAGGCTATACAGAGAGGAATTATGATAGCAGGAGAGGCTCAGGTATGAACACTGATCCAGACCCTATCTATAATAGAGAATGGCAGCAAGGGAATAAGCATTCTCATGATAGTGCCTTAATGAAAGACTCGTCTGTGCCAATGTATGATAGTGACCCTATGCTGATTGATGAAGGGGGAGATACAGCAGATGAAACTATTAATTACATGGACTGTTCTCTATCTAAATGCTATTGCTAGCTTTCTGTGAGCAAACACATCAGCCATCACAAAGAAACCTAACTTTGTTCTTTATTTCCCCTGCAAACAGCTCTTAAAGCAGGATTTGGGTACACACAGTAGCAGCCAGCCAGCTAAAGGGTTTCAGCTGGACAATTGATAGTAATTAAAGCTGCACCTGATTGTGTGTGTGAGCAAGGGAGAATCACTGCTGGATCTGAGGGGAAAATAAGCAGAAGTTAACCTAACAAGCAAAGTTTATTCATTTCTTTGTGCCTTTTTACTTGGTAATTATTTGCTAAGAAAACATTAGCTAATTGCCTGCCAAGCTGAAGGTTGTTTTCTGATTTGCTTTGTGACTTTCTGTTATCCATTTAAACACTGCAAGCAAGTAACCTCATTTATATTGCTACCAAGCATATTTGTGCTGGGTGAATTAAACCCCATCAATAAAAGAAGTATTTTATTGGCCTTACCACTGGTATCACAACTCAATTATTGTCTTCAGCTGTGTTTGGGAGTGAATGAACTACATTACCCACAATACCTTGCAAGAATCATATGAATATATGCATCGTCAAGATTGTGTAAGTTCTCACCCTAGGAAGCCGTCTGACAAGATGCTATGTGGAGCATTTCTTCTTGTCTCCTCTATTCCTTTAACTATCACTGTATCTCTTATTCTGTCCTATCTAATTAATGGCGTTCTTTTCATATTTTCTGTAACTTTTATGTAATATTGTAAACCGCTCTGATGCTTTATTTATTTATTTATTTATCTGCATTTATATCCCGCTTTTCACCGGGTCAAAGCGGTTGTGGGATACATTTAACACGAGGGGATATGAGACACATACACTAATACTTACAGGGAACATGGGCAATGGAGGGTTAAGTGGCTTACCCAAGACCACAAGGAGCACCTGTGGGACTAGAAACCCCAGTCCTTCCGGCCCAAAGTTGCTGTCCTCTAGTGGGATTTGAACCTCCGGCCTGTAGTACCTTGCCCCAACCACTAGGCCACTCCTCCTCAAGCTTTGGCTTGAGCGGTATAAACATAAACATGAGAAATTACCAGGCTTTCTAAATATGGAGGACATTTTTCAGAAGGATCTAGTCAGCTAAGAAGTTATTCTGTTAGATCTGTGGAGCTGAAAATTGACATCTGCCGAAAAGGTAAATAAAATTGCCCAATTTAACTAGGTGGCTATGTATTTTTTTTTAAGTGCTTTCAAGTCAATGCTGACTCCTGGTGACCCAGCAGCCCCTGGGTTTTCTTGGCAAGGTCTGACTGGAAGTAGATTACCAGCAGGCCTTTTCTTCAAGGCAATGGAGGGTAAAATGACTTGCCCAAGGCCACAAGGAGTGCTAGTGGCTATGTACACCATGAGGAAAAAGCAAATTCGGGGAGATGGACTTATGTCAGTGTGGAAAAATATGCATGTAAATTTAACAATCAAAATAAGCAAGCATATTTTATAGTGCACTTTGTGATAAGGAAGCTTATCATAGTTCAGGAAGGAGCTATAATAGAGGTGAAGTGACTCTGAACAAGCACCCTGTCTTTTCTGGAAGAAATAATAAAACAGAATGTTTCCATAAAAGACTACCATTCCCAGAATGCACCAGGTTTCCAACAGCCATTAGAAGAGCTGAAGCGGGGAAACATGTGTTCAATCAGGAGGGCTATGAGGTAATCCCCAAGCACTCATCTCCAAGGGCAGGGCTTGATTCAGCACAGCTGCGCTGTGCTAGGGTGGAGCATTCATCTAAGCAGGATAAAAGAAAAGCTTATTCTACAGAGGATCATCTTGATCAGAGGCATCTTGAGGATCAGAAGCACCTTGATCATCCTGACCATCATCATCAGCAGAAGCCAGAGCTGACGGACGGAGCGAGAAAGAAACACTTTGGAAGAAAGAAGAGAAAAGCATTTGGGAGGTCTAAAGGAGTCCATAGCAGTACGTATACTGGGAGGCATTCCAGAGGCAAGCATACACCATTGGACTGGGAAAAGCCAGAGGAGTGGATCTGCAGAGCCAGGAATCCCCGGACGGCACCTGTGAGGGAGACGCCTGCACTTGGAAGGGACCCTAAGACCAGTGCCAGAAGGTATGTGAAGAGAGATCCAGTGTCCAGGGATCTTGATTGGAAGGCTGGACATAAAAACTGGACTACATACTGGCCAGGATATTTAGAGAGGAACTCTAACAGCAATGGAAGCTCAGGTATGAACACTGATCTATGCCCTAGCTCTTCACTGGGAAGACAGCAGGGAAACAAGTATTGTCCTGAGAGTGTTCCATTAAGAAATTCCTCTGTGCCAATCCATGATAGTGAACCTATGATAATTGAAGAAGGGGAAGATGTGGTAAATGGGGACTTTGAGTACATGGATTGCTCTCTGTCTAAACTTCTGTGGTAATATGCCGTTACAAAATACAACAACCATCACAAAGAAATATAAACTTGTTCTTTAATCTACTCAGAAAGGCTTCTGAGTATGTTTTGAGCCACGTAGTAGAAAGTAAACCAGCCAAGAGGGTTTCAGCTGGTAATGGTTAGCAATTGAACCTTGCCTAATTGCCTGTGAGCTCTGGAGGGACACTTCTGAGTGTGTGTGAAGATACAGGAAGATATCCCTGAAAAAGAACAGGTTTTTTTTCTACTTTGTGGGTTTTGTTGGTTCTTTGAAGCACTGCTAAGAAGATATTAGCAGCAGCCTACAGAAAAGACCTTTCTGTTTCCATCAAGGTCTTTATGCTTTGATTTGATTGCTTAACAAGTTCAGCTGTTGTTATGATCCTTATGTGTTTTTCTCATTATAATACTGAAAGCAAGTATTCCTTTTTATGTGCTACCAAGTATATCTGTGTTGGGAGAAATAACCCCATAAATAAAATATCTTCTTTGCTTTACATTCGAGCAAGCACAACTAATTTATTGTGAACGGCTGAGTCTGGTATGAATGGACTACATTTCCCACAATCCTTTGCAAGTCATATTAATATTTGCCTTTGCCAAGACTGTGGACATTCTTTATCTTTATCTTTATTAAAAACTTTTTATACCGCCTAAACCAGAAGGCATACAGCGGTGTACAATAAAATGAGGCTACTGAAGAAACAGAAAAGAACGCCAATTAATTTATAAAGAGATAGCAGAGAATAGGATAGGTAAAAGAAAAAAGAGAGATGGGGACCAATCAGCTGTGGGAAGGAGGGGAGGGGAGATCAAAAGCAGTACAAAAGAGGTGAGTTTTAAGAGAAGTCTTAAAAGAACTAAAAGACGATTCCAGGCGTAGAGCAAGAGGGAGAGAATTCCAAAGACGGGGACCGAGAAAGAAAAAGGCAGAAGAGCGAGTTGATTCAAGATGAGCTCTAGAGGGTGGTGGAAGAAAAAGACGATTAGCGTGAATTGCCCGAAGTGCTCTAGAGGGACAATGAAAGTGCACCAGATCAGAAAGATAAAGAGGAACACCAGTGTGCAGAGCCCTGTGAACAAAGATCAAAACCTTATACTGAATACAGAAAGGAATAGGCAGCCAGTGCAGACGAATAAGAAGAGGAGTGATATGAGCAGAACGGGAAGAATTGGTCAGAAGACGAGCAGCAGTATGGTGAACTAGTTGAAGACGACAAAGCTGAGAAAGAGGAAGGCCAGCCAAGGAAGCGTTGCAATAGTCTAACCGAGAAACCACAAGAGAAAGAAGAAGTGTTGTCAGAGAAGAGAAGGAAAGGAAAGGCCGGATAGCACAAAGCCGACGTAGTGTATAGAATGAACGCTGAACAATAGAAGAAACGTGCTCCTTGAAAGTTAAAGCCGAATCTAAGGTGACACCAAGATAACGCATAGAAGAAACAAGAGGAATAGGCCCAGCAGACAAGGAAGGGACAAGTGTAGGAGGAGGGGCACCAGCAGAGAACCAGATAGCAGAAGTCTTAGACAGATTAACATGCAAAAAATTTTCAGAAAGCCAGGAAGAAACAGCGGAGAGACAGACATTGAGGGGACCAATATCAGGAGAAGAAGGGCAGGTGTGATGAAGAAGAATGATATCATCTGCGTAGTAATACGCAGAAATACAGTGCTGTTGGATGAGTAAAGCAAGAGGGGCCAGAAAAATGTTAAACAGCAAGGGAGCCAATACAGAACCCTGGGGGACACCACAGGGCAGGGGTGAAGGAGAGGACGAGGTGGTACCTGACAAAACCGAGAAAGACCGGTTGGAGAGAAAGGAGTGAAACCAATGAAGAACTGAACCAGAAAGACCAATAGAACTAAGCCGTGAGAGAAGAGTACGGTGATCAACAACATCGAAAGCAGCAGAAAGATCAAGTGAAACAGCCAGAGAGATAGAACCATGGTCATGAGCAACATGTAACTCGTTGAGAAATGAAATAAGAATAGTTTCAGTACTGTGCCCAAGACGAAAACCAGATTGACGGGGGTGAAGAACCAAAGAATCCTCCAAGTGAGAAGATAGCTGAGAGAAAACCACCCGCTCAAGAAGTTTGGAGAGGAAAGAAAGATTAGAGATAGGACGCCAATTAGACGGAGAGGAAGGATCCAGAGAGGGTTTCTTCAGAAGGGGACGTATAAGAGCGTGCTTCCAGTGAGAGGGGAAAGTACCAGATGAGAGGCTAGTGTTAAAGATAGAGAGAATGAAGGGGAGGAGAGCCAGAGAGGGTTCAGCCAGCCAGTGAGAGGGAATAGGATCAGACGGACAAGTGGTTTTCCGAGTGGAGGAAAGAACAGCAGAAAGTCCAGAAAGTGTGATAGGTTGGAATACAGACCAACAATGAGAAAGAGGAGGGACAGTAGGGGAAGCTGATGCAGAAAAAGGAACTGGGGAGAGAGGAGGAGGGGGCGAGAGGGGGGGGGGCAGGAAGGGAAAAGCTGCCGGATAGAAAGAACTTTACCAGCAAAGAATGAGGCCAGAGCATCAGGTGTGGGGCTATTAGAGGAAGATATAGCGGGGAGAGAAGCGGTTGAGAACGAAGAAGGTGCAGAGAGGGAGTGAAGAATACGGTATAACTGGCGGGAGGAGTTTGCCGAGGAGGAAATAAGCCTGGAGAAGTAATCCCGCTTAGCGGAGTGCAAAAGGGAGCGATAGTGGGAGTGACAGTAGCGGAATCGGGAAAGGGTAGCAGGTGAGGGGGACTTACGCCAATGGCGGAGCGCCCGACGTAGGTAAGAACGATGAAGGCGAAAACCAGGAAGATACCAAGGAGAATTGGGACGGTGGCGGGGGGTGGAGGAAGTGCGTAGGGGAGCAATTTTATCTAAAGCAGAGGAAAGAGAGGAATCCCAACAGTAAGCTTGCAGATCAACAGAGAGCGAAAAGAAATCATTGGGGAAAAGAGCGTCCGAGGACGGAAAAAGCTGAAGGGAATCAGGGGTGAGATGACGAGCCGAATGAGCAGAGGGGAGTGGGGAGGAAGAAGGAGGAGAAGAGGAAAGAGAGCAGGGAAGGACAAAACATAGACAATAGTGATCTGACCAGGGAAGGGGCTGGGAGGAGAAAGAGGAGGGAACAGAGGGAGAGGAATGACGGGAGATGACTAGGTCCAGGGTATGACCAGCTGCATGAGTAGGAAGCTGGACATGCTGGGAAAGGGAAAGATCAGAAAGTAAAGAGAGAAAAGAAAGATCACGTTGAGAGACCGGCAGGTCTACATGAACATTAAAATCACCGAGAATTAAAACATGATGGTATCTAAGAGAAGCCTCAGATAGAGTTAAAAGAACAGAGTCCCACAAAGCAGGAGACAGAGAGGGGGGAACATAAAAAAGAAGAATATATAAAGGGGGGGAAACTTCTAGGTGGAGAAGGAGAACCTCTGGGTAGGAAAAGGGAGAGGGGAGGACTTCACGCAAGGGCAGGGAGGAGCGATGAATCGCAGCAACCCCTCCTCCAGAGCGACCCCGACGGGACACCGCAGAGAATGAAAAACCAGGGGGGAGACAGCGGTGCAAAAGAGGCTCCTCCCCATCCTTGAGCCAAGTCTCTGTCAGAAACAGAATATCTAGGGAATGCTGAGAAATAAGGTCATGAATGAGTATGGTTTTAGACCGGAGAGAACGACAATTTAACAAGGCTAATTGAAGAAGGAGTAGTTGCGGGGGGGAAGGGAAGGCAGAAGAGGGTAGGCAGGGAATGAGGTTAGCAGAACGACAAGCATTAATATTAGACAAAACAGAAGGAAGATGAGAGGGAGAAGGCCTCCAACCCAATAAAGTGGGAATAGCAGACATTGAGCAAAACGTAGGGACTAGCACCCAGCGCCCCCGTTTACAACTTGCATTCCTTGTGATTAATTACCAAAAATAAACCTAGGCAGGTTAGTGAAAATTGCCCCAATAAAATACAGTCACCGGTAAAGCAACACAGATGGGTCTTACTTTGAAGGTGCCAAGACTTTCCTCCAGGTCTGCCAGCATGGACCAGACTTTGAGGGATTTGTACAAACGGTTCTGCACCGGTTCTGTTGTGTCGAAGTATTCTGCTTTCTTTCCTGGTATGGCGGTAGCTTTCTGTAGGATTTCAAAGGAACACAAACAGCAAGTGACATGAGAACCCAAAAAGATTTCACCTCTGTGTTTTGTTATTTCATAAGCATGGGAGCTATAAGGTCCATCCCTCACCTCTACCATCAATCACTGGGACCCCCTTTTTCAAGTCACTTCTCTACCAGTAAGATTTGGCAGGGGGGAGAGGGGGAGGAGGATTTTTAGCAGTGGTGGCCAGCTGTCTGTCACCACTTTAACTTTGCCCTGGATATTCAATGCCAGGGATATATCCGGGCCCCAGCATTGAATATCCGAATTGCCCAGATTGCATATTCAGCCGCTGGTTGGATTGCATTCAGTATAACTAAGGTTACACCCTAGATGCAATACAGTTGCAACACACTTCTGATGCAGCAGATTTTGCGAAACATAGGCTTATTGATTGTGCTGCACAATATACTGCAGAACATACAGATAAGTTTTATAGGGGACTTTGTTTTTCACACTGTTTACCTTTGGGACAAGCAGCATGGAATCTATATTCCTTTGGGAACCCAACAGAAACTTAGAACCTGGAATTGCCACTGTTGGAAACAGGATACTGGGCTTAATGGACCCTTGGTCTGACCTGTATGGCCTATCTTAAGTTCATCCTATGAGCATAGGTCTTAGTGTGTTTGCTCACTGATCCCAGTACTTTGTATGTGTTCATTGACTCACAGGTCTCATGCAGACTGCCACTACTAGGCATAGGTCATAGTGAAAATCCAAAGTGAAGAGGAGTAGCCTTGTTTCTGTGACTCCGTCCACTGATGTGACCCCATTTGGGATCCTGACCCACAATTTGGGAGCCACTGCCCTACAATCTGATTACAGATTTTAACCTTTTCCATTCACCTGTCCCACCCCATAGGACATTTAAATTTCCCCATTCTGATCATTTTGTCCTATCTATGAGACATATGAATAACATACTAGTTTATGTTTTGTATGTCTTAACTAAAATACATGACTGGTACTATAGAATGTGTATGTCATATTTGTTGTACTTTGGGCAGTTTCTTGTTAAAATTTATTCCGATCTGGCATGAGCAACATAGAAACTTTATCCAAGTGTAAAGGGTTAAACCATCCTCAATGAACACATTTAGGGAAAGTTATGCGCTGCTTGGTGGCAGAGAGATATTATTTATTTTATTTATTTAGCTGTATTTATATCCCGCTTTTCACCAGGTCATAGCGGTTTGGCACAAGAAAAGGGGGGGGGGGCAACATTGAAGATTTAGACAGAGTGTAACATTACTAGACTTTAAACGTGAGTCTCTCAGTTGGGCAGGTCAGATGTAGCTTGATTGGGAGGGCGATAGAAAGTGGGCAGTTAGTGAGAGGTGTCCATCCCAGGCCCAAGGTATTCACGAAACTGGATGGTTTTTAGCTGATTCCTGAATGTGGGGAGGTCTTTGTTGATTCGGATCTGGTTGGGGAGGGAGTTCCAGAGGGAGGGCGCATATAGTTCAAATGCTCTGTTGCAGGCTTGTTGAATGAACGTTGTTTGTTCATGAGGGGTGGTTAGGGTGTTATTGGTGGTCTGGCAGGTTGGTCTGTTGTGGGTAGGCTAAGGGAGTAGAGTCCGGAGCTTTACTTTTTGAAGACCTTTTTGCATACGGGTCTTTTCTTTCTATGCAACAGATGGAGGAAATATTGTAATAGCAAATGCCCTTTCTCCAATATTTCCAACTCTGGCATTTTGTGCTCTTGCCTGTGCATCACGAGCATTTAGGTAGATCTCCACACATGCTGGAATCTATTTTATTCCAATGGAATGGATATTGACTACTGTTGCCTAAGATTTTTTTAAAGGCACTTCAAACTGCTTGTCACCACTGTTTGAGTGGTTGGAATAGTTGGTTTGTCACTTCTATTGATAAGGGAGATTGGTGGGCGATATACAAATATTGTCAAAGGTTTGCCACCAATCACAGTCAAGCTCAATATAAGATAGTTTCTAAGATTTACTACATACTACTCAAATTACATAAAATGTGATTAAATTCACCAAATTGTTGGAGACAGTATAGAGGAGTGGGTTATTACAGTTACTTGTGGTGAGATTGTCAAAAAATAAAGAGCTTCTTCTGGAGATGGTCCCACAAAAGGATAATGAAAACAACAAAGGTCTGGTTTCCCTTTGAACCAAAACCTTTTTTTTTTTTTAACTGGGGTTTCTGGATCACAATGACCCTAAATCTGGCTAGCCTAGTTAGTACAGGCGAGGAAAGAGAGATCTGCCTAGTGCAACTTTTGCAGAAAGAATTCTTAAGGTTGGTAAGCTCACGACAAGACTTTAAGAGGTAAATTTCACAACTTTATTAAAATCTGAGAACCCTTCTGCCATCTATTATCTGCATTCTTAATGAATTCCTTAGAGAAGAGCCATATTACGCAAGTTGTGTTTTTAAGTTGGAGCTTTGGGTTGATTAAACTGCAGTTGGGAGAGTGGCCAGAGACGTGATCACATTTCTTTTCTTGTTTATTTGAACTTAGATCAGTCATTGGCTTTGGGATGGATACTGGGGCATTCTGGGGCATTTGGTCATTTAGGGAGTTGATGATTGTTTAAAGATGAAGTATGTAACTTCTGTTTGGCTACTCTGTGGCACTGAAAACTATCCATTTGATTTTTGACACATTTACTGAGGCTATTTCAGCAATTATGACACGAACCATGTCTCTGTTATTGTGGTTACATCATGATTTGGTACCCCACTGTGTGACTTTATTGTTGTAAGAAAAATCTTTGAAAGATTCTTCTTCAAAAAAATTGTCTTTAGATCCATAGTTATAACTCCAGGATCTCTTGCATTATTATTCTGGTGGAGAAGTCTGAATATACACCTATCTAATAGTCACGGCCTCAGCGATGGTTCCCCTGGGCTTTTGAGGTCTAGACTCCAATGCAGAACAATGCCTTGGTGAAGTTCCCTCCTCTGATATGCTGCAAATGCACACTGAAACCAATACTGACGCCCTTTCAGGCACCAGCCTGTATCCATAGCTCCCATCATCACCGGAGTCTCCAGATCAGCTGACTGCTGTCAATATATCTATGTATGCAAGATGGCGATCCAGCTCCTCCTTGAATATTCCTAGTGCTAAACATGCAAGGAGTGTAGGAGAAGAAACAACATCTTCCTGAGTGCTGAGAACTGGACATTTGAAGGCTAGTAGAATCCACTCGATCTGCTTGCAGGTGAGCAGAACTCTTTGCAGAGATGCTCAGGCAAGTTATGGCTGCCACCAGAAACGGGCACAGATGATGTTTCTTCACTTACACTCGATACTAGTACTGATGAAACTGAACCTGTTGCTTGCATCAGGTAAGACTTAAGACAATGCTTTGCCTCCTTGGCTCTTCTGGTGCTCAACGAGGAGGAACAATACTTCCTTGATGTCAATGTACTGCCAGAACGGAGTGCAGTTCTATGGCCCAGGAAGGACTATGCCACTGGTGCTGAATGGACATGGACTGGACTTAAAGGATCACGAATACGTCTCAGTTACCAAAATCTTTGATATCATCTGATAGGTGTGATAGCTAGTGGTATTGTACCTAGGTCTCAAACATGGCAGACATACTTCAAGAGTATTCATGATGCACCTTCTGAAGCTACTGGCCTCGTTTCTCTAGGCCTCTATCCAAAACAGCTGCAACTTGATGGCAAACTGTTCAATGTCACTTGTAGCTGTGCAAAAATGAGGAAAACTTTAAAAATTAAATGAAAAACATCCTCAGGGATATCTAATGAGAAAAAAGCTAAACCAAGGTGGTGAACTGCAGGAAAATGTAACATTTCAGAAAAGTGCTCATATACCAGGAAAAAGGGAAAATGTAACAGAGGTGATCCTGTGTAATGTTACTGATGCGAAAACTCTAACATGTACTCAGGAGTAACTTCACCCATTTGTGAAGACTACTAACAAGCTTGTCCTTGGAGAAAAAGCAGCACTAGCAAAAACAGTTTTAGATAAACTCAATTATTTGTCTTGGGCAGTAGGTGTTGTGGACTGCCATGCAGTTGGCCATGGCTGCAATAGATTCACAATCCCTGGGAATGAGAGGAGCCATGGTTATCGCTATGGTCTAGTGGCTGGAATCAGGGACCATGCCTGAAGGAGCCCAAGTAGATATATACTGGCCCAAGAAACAGTCACCAGACTGGGTAGAATCTTGACCTAGGGAGAGGGGAGGGTGAGATAGAAAATGGCATGTGGATATGAAATACGGTATCTGTGAATGAAAGCTTATGGTGCCAGATTCCAGCTCTCATACTGACAGAGCTGGAATTACAAAGCAGGGAGAAACAAATGAATCAAAAACAAAAAAACATAATCCTTAAAGAATTGTTCTTTTTGGCCATTGGACAGTGTCACCTTGCTGTCATAGGAGGAACTTAGTCTGAGCATTATTATCTGCTTCCTTAGTGCAGTAACTAAGTTCACAGCATGCCACCTCCTTGTGAAGAGAAGAGTTCAAAACTGGGTTCTTGAGCAGTCACAGAACACTATATGGACATCCTCTTTCTATATAGCTATAGGCTGGACCCAGCCAATGGGCTTCCCCCCCCCCCACCTCGCCCATGATTGCATTGCCCTTGGAGACCACATCACCCTTGACTCACCCGCAGAATGTGCAGGGCCTGGTCATAATTCTCATGCCGCAGCTCCATCTCCCCATATTCACACCACAAGCTAGCCAGATCGTCCACGTGCTTATAGTTCACCTTGGTGGCCTTCTCAAAGATTGTCCTTGCCTGAGAGAGGGAAAAAAAAATCCGTGTCTGCAGAACAAAAGGGTAATGGAACTGCACCCAAACTCCCTCCCCCTTTTCTCTTTCTATTTAAGCCTTACTCATACCTCCCTCAGCTATCCATGTCTGGCCCTCCCCCCCTCTAGTTCTAGCCTCAATCCTTACAACCCCCCTCTTCAATACAAAGAATCAATTTAAGAATAGGACAAAAGCATTTCAAGTGTTTTTTTTTTATATAAAGCCAGAGCCGGCCCTACCATTAGGTGAACTAGGTATCCCACCCTAGGGTGGTGCTGGAGTAGCAGGGCAGAGGCACTAAAATAATCAGAAAACATGGGTCTTTAAGCACAAGCACGTGCTTGAGGCCTGCCACATTCCACTGCTGCAAAACAGGAAATTTGCTTCAGAGAGGGTGGGAAATGGCAGACCTTGAGTACTCAAAGGACCATCCATTGCACTGACTATGCTGGATATGAGATTTAAATTACCCACCTTTCTAAATCTGAGTTCAAGGTGAGTTACAATTTCAGGTACACAAATTATTT
The DNA here is from genome assembly GCA_033557465.1 of Ichthyophis bannanicus. Classification (NCBI taxonomy): domain Eukaryota; kingdom Metazoa; phylum Chordata; class Amphibia; order Gymnophiona; family Ichthyophiidae; genus Ichthyophis; species Ichthyophis bannanicus. The sequence goes on along the minus strand of CM066051.1, from coordinate 56,463,600 downwards.
CTGTATCCAAGTGGATTTTCAATCTAAGTTGTATATGAGGCAATTTAGAAGATGAAGTGATTTGCCCACTCAACGCGTAATCAAACTCTGAAATTTCTTACCTGAGGAAGTAGTAAAAGCTAGCTGTTTGTGTAGCTGAGTTTAAAAAACGTTTGGACAAATTCCTGGAGGAAAAGTCCATAAATCATTATTAAAGAGTACCTGGGAAATCCACTGCTTGGCCCAATACAAGCACTTTGGAAGCTGTGTGTCTTTTTGGCAAACTGCTTGGCCACTGTTAGAAACAGGATACTGGGCTTGATGGACCTTGGTCTGACCCATTATGGCATTGCTTATGTTCTTATGTCACAAGAAGAGTCAGTGGGAGAATCATGATCTGAACACTGGTTTCCCTGGTTCTCAGTCAGCTACTCTAACTACTAAGCTGCTACTCTACTCCTGCTTTAGTGCTGCAGACCTGGGACAAGGTAGAGCAGTAGCAATGGCAACAATGAGAGGAGGGGCAGACCAAAAATGCTTCCACCCCCATGCAAACAGGAAGTCAGCATCGGGCATTGACAGGGGCGGAAGCAAACAGTCTCACAGTGCTGAAGTTTAAAGGTAAGAGCCGCAGGGCTATTTCAGGCCATTGCCGCCACTATAGGTCCCAGGGAGGGGTGGCAGCGGCATCAATGAGGGCCCCGGAGGGCTGGTGCTCTAGGCGACCACCTAGTTTGCCTAACGGTAACTCCAGCCCTGATTACTATTCTGAAAAAGACTTCTGCACGGAACAATAGCGCTGTTATGCACCACATAGCATTCCAGCACATGCACACAAGTCCCAAACTGTTGTTTTTGTGCACAGGACAGAGGTTCTTCTAACGCAGACCCTAGTGCACATGTGCCTTGCTTGCAGCCCTTGCTTAGTGCAGACATTTTGTGCACAGTTAATTTGCATGCTGTTTGCTTAACAGCACCACTGGGCAAAACCTCTGCCCTGAACTTGCACTAGGCAGTGGGCTACAGCGCAGGGTTTCTGCATCAAACCCACAGAGATGGTTAAGTTTTGCGGTTCTCTGCACTGCTAGCAGAGAACAATTACATATTTAGCATATAGAAACTTGTTATCCTCTCTGTTCAGTGTTTTTGTAACTGACAGATGTGTACAATAATGAGTTATAATACCATTATTCTGTCTCTCATCTAAAATTAAAAATTCCAGTATAAGAACATAAAAAAACACTCATGCTATTTAAAATATTATTTTAGAAAGCAGCTAAAGACTTTGCTTTTTAAGCTCTTTGGCATTTTAAGTCCTCAAGTAATCTATTCTAAAGTCCCAGTACTGCCCCCAGGAGAGCAACTCGCACGCATCTTTAAAAACCTAAAATCTCCAGAAACAAGCAGGAATGTAGTCTTCATATATGGGTGAAGTTGGTACCTACTGGGCCTGCGTGGGAACGCTCCCCAGTGTCCAACTGGAAAGCTTTTGAGAGCACTCCACTATGCCTGCACGACTGGCTTCCGCCTTCCCAACTCCCCTCTCTTCAGTTCTTTGTTTTCCGTGGAGCCAGCAGGAAGCAAATCCTGTCCCTGCAGAAAAACTTATTTTTGTGGATAGTGCCTCTGCCTTCCCATTGACATCGGCATCGTCGAAGACATCGCTAGTTCCCTTATTCTTTTACTTCTTTCTTATCAAGAAAAAAAAAGACTTGGGTGTCGACACCTTCTTAGGCTTTAAGCCTTCCATCGCCTTCACATCCTCTAAGGCATGGAGAAACCAACTTGTGCTTTCAAAAAATGTAATTGTGCCAGCACCATTTCAGTGACTGACACACATGACTGGTGTCTAAAATGCCTCGACCCAGACCACCAGCCAAAAGACTGTCCTCTCTGTCAGAAATGACATGGAGAGGCCTACAAAACCGGGCTTCTAAATTTGGAGCACTCTTCGCTTTAGACACGGTATTGATGGTGTCCACTACGTCGAGGGCCTCATCATCCTCCCATGGATCTCAGGTATCTTCAAAGTCCAAGCACAAGGCCGCATCGAAGTCTGACAATACCTTTAAGGGAAGATATCATTCAAGGCATCGAGACCCCTCGGGTGTTGCCTCGGAGGTTGATTGGCCTGCTAAACAACCCCGGCGGAAGGCCCTGTCCTCCAAAGCCATCGAGGGGCCCCAGGATGCTCCCAGGTCCTCGACCTTTGGAGAGCTACTGGTGTCATGCCCTGGGACGGTAGTGCAAATACCCATCACCGCTACCCAAGCATTGGCAACCTTGACAGATCAGCACATACTGGCCATCGAGTGGAGCTTAGCAGCCCTCCATGCAGCCTTGGAACCCATAAAACCCTTGGCTACCGGCACCAACCCATAGATACCGGTTACAGTATCAATAGACACTGGTTCCAGGCACGACATCAGGGTTTCTGCAGACGATATCGACATCGCTCCCACCCATGCCCTCCTTTGAAACTCTTATCGATACCGGTGCCAAACCCAAGCGGCTCACCGAGGCCAATACCTCGGAGCATCGATACCGGCATCTAGCTTCTGGCAAACACTGTGCCCGTCATTACTTCGTGTCCTCCGATTCCCCTGTTTCGCATGTGGAGTCCCTTGATTCACAGGGGCACTGGGAGCTTTCTTTGGACCCTTCCCTGCCTCAACAGCGACGCATGTCACCTCCGGAAGACATGGCCTTCCAGGAATTCATTCGAGACCTAGCCAAGGGCCTCTGTATAACAGTAACATCGGAGAAGGAGTAAAGGACGGAGGAACTAGAGTTCCTCCAATACCCAACAGCACTGAAAGAGGCAGCCACCTTACCAGTGCACTGTATCCTTCATGACATTATGCTCCATATGTGCGAGATGCTTCTCACCATCTCACCTCAGAACAGACATCTTGATACCATGTATCAGGTACCGGAGTGTCCTGGCATCCAAAAGCCACAGCATTCCATAGTGGTTGAATCGGCGATGCGCTGAATCAAAAGCTCGAGACTCACTCCTCTAATCCTCCAGGTAGAGAATCGAGAACTCTCAACACCTTTGAGCGTCGATGCTTCGAAGTATCCATGATATCTAGATTAACTCCTATATCCTTTACATGGGAATGTTCCTGAAAGAGGTCTCCAGGGATCTCGGGGACTTTGTCCCTCTCCTCCCAGATGACATAAGGGCAGATTACCTTGCCCTAGTTAAGCACAGCCAAAATGTTTCGAAGTTTGTCGATAGGGCTACCTTCAATGCCTTTGAATGCACAAGCAGGATCTCAGCCATATGCATTGGTGCACGTCGAATTGCATGGCTTCAAGCCTTAGATCTTACACAGTGGTTTTGAGATAAGCTGGGCAACATATCTTGCACAGGGGAAAACCTCTTTGGAAAAGACTAGCAAGATAAGGCCTCTCCATTACAGTCAGAAAATACTACTCTAAAGAGACTGTCCAGAATAACAGCTGACCTTGCTAGAAAAAAGACACCTGCAAAGAAGTCTTTCTACAATAATAAGATGAAATTCTTCTCTTCTTATCCTCCTGCTTCTCAGTACCAGGGTCAGGCCCCACAGAAGAGGTAGCCAGTCTCCTAAGCAACAAAATAAGTCACAGGTGGCTAAATCTCAACCAGCTCTTCAGCCACAATCTGCGCCTAGTTTTTGACTCTTTCCTAGAGAACACTGCCATCCTGCCTCTAGAGGACCCCTCACCACCTCCGTATAGCAGGCATCACCTCAGACCAGTGGACACTCACCATAGTCCAGGAAGGGTATAGACCATCTACAAGCTCTGTCCCCCTCCACTTTCATGGGGGAATATCAAATGCAACCCCCACCCACTGCTCTCCTACAGGATGAGGTGTCCTGTTTCTGTCTCAGGGCACCATAGATGATGTCCCAACATCCCAAAAGGGAATGGGCTTCTACTCTCCGTACTTTCTTATTCCAAAGAAAACTGGAGAGTACAGGCCCATTCTGGACCTCAGAAACCTCTACAATGTTTTAGTCCACGAAAAGTTCAAGATGATTTTTCTCAGGACTCTTCTTCCCTACCTCCAGAGTCAGGACTTGCTCTGTTCTCTAGATCTAAAAGAAGCATACACACATATCCTCATCCACCCAGGACACAGGAAATATCTATGCTTCACCTTTCAAGGAAAATATTATCAATACAGAGTCCTTCCCTTTGGACTTGCCTCTGTCCCAACAGTCTTCACAAAGTGCATGGTGGTCGTAGCCGCATATCTAAGATATCTGGGAATATTCATCTTCTCTTACTTAGACGACTGGCTAACAAAAGCAGACACTTCCAAAGAGGTACTGCTTTCCTTGCATTGTACCACCACAGTTCACTCCAACTCAAAAACTAGAGTTCATCGGAGCTCTACTAGACACCCTACACATTGGGGTCAGGGTCTGCTTTATGCTTTCCCTACTATACTCCTCATTCACAAGATGCTTTTCAAGCTTCAGTCAGACAAGGGCTCCATGATACTCATAGACTTTCACTGGCCGAGGCAACCATGGTTTCCACTGCTACTACGTCTAACTCAGACTCATCCTCTGCGATTGGAATCTGCTCCTGATCTCCTCTCCCAGGACGACGGCTCACTATTCCATCCCAATCCACAGTCTCTCTGCCTCACAGCTTGGCTGCTGAGAGCATAGCTTTACAAAGCTTTGACCTTATTCAAGAGGTTAAGGAGATTCTTTTGGCTTCTGGAAAGTCCTCCACAGACATTCATATGCTTTTAAGGGCGTAAATTCTCTGTCTGGTGTTCCCAGAACGATCTCAATCCTCTTGTTGCTCTAGTGGAGTCACTCCTCCAGTATCTCCTCCATCTGTCTTCGACAGGTCTAAAGACAAACTCTATGAGAGTCCACCTCAGTGCCATTGCGGCCTCTCACCATCTACTCAAAGGACAGCCCATCTTCATACAACCACTAGTAGTGCTTTTCTTGAGAGGTCTCCTGCTGTCAATACCTCCCATTAAGCCACTTCCGGTAGCTTGGGACCACAATATCATTCTAACACAGCTTCTCAAGCTGCCCTTTGAACCATTAGCCACAACCTTACTTGAGTTCCTTTCGTGGACAGTAATCTTCCTACTTGTCCTCATGTCAGCTAGGCGCATTAGTGAACATCAGGTTTTAGTGGTGGATCCTCCCTATACCCGCTTCCACCATTACATAGTAGTCTTTCAGACGCATCCACACCTTATGCCAAAAGTAGTGCCTCCCTTCCATTTAAACCAATCAATTTACCTTTCAGTTTTCTTTCCTAAATCACATGCATCAAGAGCAGATGCAACTCTGCACACTCTTGACTGCAAACATGCCTTGGCTTTCCGTCTCCAAAGGACTCAAGATCATCATAAAGCCTCGCAGTTGTTTATCTCATTTGATCCTAGTCAGCTGGGATTGCTTGTTTCTAAGCATACGCTCTCCAGATGGATAGCAGACTGCTTGTTTCTAAGCATACGCTGTCCAAATGGATAGCGGACTGCATTTCATTTGCCTATGACAAAGCAGAACTCTCCCTGGAAGGGTATGTCACTGCCATGGCCACCTCGATGGCAAACCTACGCTCAGTAGCCATTGATAAAATTTGCAAAGCAACAACTTGGTCTTCCGTCCATACCTTTGCTGCTCATTATTGTCTGGACAAGGACGCCCATCGGGATGCCATGTTTGGTCAGGCTGTACTCCAGCACCTCTTTCAGACTTAGATACAACTCCTACCCTCCATCCTGGACTTTGAAGATACCAGAAATCCATGTGGGATCCATGACCTCATCATGCCTACTCAGAGGTGAACTTCTACCAGTTCTGATGTCACTTTATCTGGCATCTGGGAGCCCTATATGTGAAGACTACATTCCTGCTTGTTCCTTGAGATAGCGTCGTTACTCATCTGTAACAGATGATCTCTGGGAACAGCAGGAATTTAGTCTTCACAATCTGCTTTCCTCCCCTAGGAGTTATAGGGTTTCATTTACTCTTATTTTCTCAGCTACAAACTCAATTGAAGAGAGGGAGTTGGGAAGGCAGGCACGCAGGCGCAGTGGAGTGCTCCCAAAAGCTTTCCAATTGGATGCTGGGGAGCATTCCCACGTGGGCTTCGTTGGTACTGACCCATATGTGAAGACTAAATTCCTGCTGTTCCTGGAGATCATCTGCTAAGCGTAGTTACTCACCTGTAACAGGTGTTCTCTGGGGACAGTAGGAATCAGTCCTGATGTATGGGTGATGTCAGCACCGATGGAGCCCTCGCAGAAGCATCTCCCCAGCTTTCAAAGAAAGCCTTTGGGAAGTGCCACCATGCATGCATGGTATCCTTCCTGCCCAAGGATTGTAGGGCTGGTACTCCTGCAATTCTACATGCAAATCTCCGGCCTGCTCAGCAACTCAGGCCTGAACCAAACTGCACAGACAAGATGGATTCTTCACTTCACTTTTGCTGTGTTCAGCTACAAACGACCTCCAAGCAACTGCTGGCGCAGCGTTTCTAAGCATATATACAGAAGCTATTGTCCGTGGCTGGCCTTGGACACTTGTACATGCCCAGAAGTTACATACTGTTGCTTCTGTCTGATTTCTTAACATGGCTCCTTTGTTTGCAAGAAGCTGCTCATCATCTACCTCCTGATTCGCTGAGAACACCTCAGACTGCCTGGTGCCAACCAATCATCGGACCTATGACGGAGGATTCTTACACAGAATAATGCAATCTGCGCTGGAAACTTTAGTAGTAGTAAGAGAGAGTTGGGGGCTTTTTCCCCCTGTTATACAGACTCCTGCACTGGTTCCTCTCTGCTGTGCACTGTGTACCTGATTCCTGCGACCTGACCCTTCTGCAAGACGGCCACTAAGTGTGGGCTAGGCCGTCCTCCACAGGTCTGAGATAAGACTTTCACAGATACCTCCAGTTCGGACTTACTGCGGCTCGCCTGACGAGGCTAGAGCCCGCATTAGCTAGGAGCTGCCTCCTTGGACTGCATTGTTCCTGAGAGCCCGACGGAACTAAGGTACTGACTTATCTCTCCTCCTCCTGATGGGCAAGGGGTTAGCAATATATTTCTTACTTTTCCTCAGTGCAGAGCGAATCAGTGACGTCTGGTTACTAATCAGTGATTTATTACGTTGTCCAAGTGTACATCTGTACTATAACAAATTTCTACCTCATGTTTCTAATTAGCTATATGTGTGTGTGTATATTTTTCTACCTGGTTGCCTATAATAAAGTCTAATATATATCTGCAGACCAGACTTCTTTCGTGGCTCATTGCCAGAATAACTCACCGAACTTTGGGCTGGGAATTAGTAGCTATTTCCCCTGGACAACAACAGAGTCTAACTTATTTTTGTGCTACGAATATACCCTACAGGATGCCATCGTGCTCAGTCAGATGACATAGCTAAAGATGGTAAAAACAAAAAGGTAGTAAAGGAGCAACTCCAAGGGGAGGAGGGAGGGTTGTGAGGACCGATTCCTGCTGTCCTCGAAGAACAACTGTTACAGGTGAGTAACGACGTTTTCTCCGGGAACAAGCAGGAAGTTAGTCCTCATATATGGGACTGCCTAGCTACAGACTACCGAAAGCCTGTAGAAAAGGCCATGGTCATCCTCAGGGGAGCCATGAGCAGCAGCAATTGAGTCCGCAGATACAGACTGCAGTAGGACCCGTGTGTCTGATGGGAACCAACGCTCTGGTAGCCTGAACACAGAAGGGTCAGAGGATAGGAGTTGCCTAGACCCCGAAAAGATTATGAAGCACGGCCTAACTGAAGGCGCTGTCCAGTTGAGACTCTCCAAGCCAGTAATGAGCTGCAAAGATATGGAATGAAGACCAGGTGGCGGCCCGGCAGATGTCCAGCAACGGGGCAGAGCACAGGTTTGCCACCGAGGCTGCCATGGCCCTGACCCGGCCATCTAGTGTGAACCCAGCCTGCTCATAAACTAGAGTGATGCAGTCTGCCACCCAGGTGGACAGTGTCCTTTTGGTCACTGCTTCCCCCAGCTGACTTGGGTCATAAGAAACAAAAAGCTGAGAATCTTTCCGCTGGCCCTGGGTCCGCTGAATGTAGAAAGACAAGGCCCTCTTATAAACCAAAGTGTGAAGGATGGTCTCTGCCTTGCTGGAGTGAGGCCTTTGGAAGAATATAGGTAACACCACCTCCTGGGTTGAGGTGGAAAGGAGATACCACCTTCGGAAGGAACTTGGGGTGTGTACATAGCACGATCATGTTCTTATAGAATATGGTATACATTACCTCTGCCACAAGGGCTTGGAGCTCACTAACCCTGTGAGCCGAGGTGAGCGCTACCAGGAACACGACCTTCCATGAGAGGTACCACAGGTGGCAGGTAGCTAGAGGTTCAAATGGTGGGCGAGTGAGCTGCACCAATACTACACTGAGGTCCCATTCTGTTGCTGGAGGGCGGACGGGGGGTTTGGAAAATAGGAGTCCTCTCAAGATGCGTGTCACCAGTAGCTGGACCAAAAGGGGCTTCCCCTGAACAGGATGGTGATATACTGCCAGGGCATTGAGGTGCACTCTCACGGAGTTTGATTTGAGCCCAGATTGCAAGAGATTAAGACAGTACTGCAGCACCAGCTGCGTCAGACAGGAGAATGGGTTCACCCGCCACTCCACGCACCAGACCAAGAACTTGCACCATTTGAAGACGTAAGCTCTCCTGGTAGAGGTCTTACAGGAGGCCAGCAGGATCTCTTCCACTTCTCCCGAGAGGTTGAAAGGGGCTAAGGTCACCCTTTCAGCAGCCACGCTGTCAGTGATAAGGACCCCAGGTTGGGATGCAGGAGAGAGCACTGGGGAGTTCCCCAGGGGGATCAGTCTCTCCACTGATAACTGGAGGAGTAGCAGAAACCACGGTTGCCTGGGCCACCTTGGAGCCACCAGAATCAGGGACATTTTGTTGCGAAGAGCCTTAAAGAGTGTTTAGGCAATCAGTGGCATGGGTGGGAAGGCACACACAAGGCCATCTGACCACGGGATGAGGAAAGCATCTGCCACTACCCAGGATAGATGGGGCTGCCACAAACAGAAGCGAGGCAACTGGTAGTTGTCCAGGCTGGCAAAGAGGTTCACACATGGGGTCCCCCAGAGATGAAAGAGCCAGTTGGCTACTCTGGGGTCCAGCTGCCACTCGTGTGGCTGGAGGACTCTGCTCAGTCTGTCCGCCAGAGCGTTGTCCTGGCCTGGTAGGTATACTACCCACAGGCGTCTTCTCTGTTGAATTGCGTAGGAGCCGAGTGTCATCTCTTTGTGGCAGAGGGCGCGAGACCCCATGCCCCCCTGGCTTGTTCACACAGAATTTTGCCACCTGATTGTCTGTTTGGATCAGCACCGGCTGGTGTCTGAGACAGTGACAGAATGCTCAAAGGGCCAGATATATTGCCTGAAGCTCCAGGAGATTGATCTGCTGGTTGCCCTCGGCTTGAGACCAACTGCCCTGGGTGCAGAGTTCTTCACAGTGGGCTCCCCATCCCAGCAGGGAGGCGTCCGTAGTGAGCACCCTTAGAGGGCTTGTGGTTTGTAAGAACATCCCCGCCTGCAGGTGTCAGAGATTTTGCCACCAAGTCAGAGATCCCGCCAGCTGGTGGGTCACTAATAATCTGTCTTGGAGACGGCCCGTGACCTGTGTCTACTGGTCACGAAGGCACCACTGAGCGGCCCTTATGTGCAGATGAATGTCTGGGGTGACATGGACTCTAGAGGCCATGTGTCCGAGTAGGCGCAGTAGAAGCCGAGCTGACACCAAGGGACGGTGTTGCACATCTCGAGCCAGGCCCCTGAGATGGTCTGCCCAGTCCAGGGGAAGGAAGGCCTTTGCCCGAAGAGTGTCCAGCCTTGCTCCTATGAACTCCAGATATTGTGTCAAGAGGAAGTGGGATTTGGGGTAGTTTATCATGAACCCCAGATGTTGCAGGACCTGGATGGTACATGCTGTGGCCATGCCTCCTTTTATTAGCCAATCGTTAAGGTAGGGGAAGACAAATACCACCTGGAGACGGAGGAAGACTGCTATTACTGCCAGGCATTTGGTGAAATATCTGGGGGCAGAGGCCAGGCTGAAGGGTAGTACCTGTACTGGTAGTGACTGCCCCCCGCCATGAAGGTACTGCCTGTGGCTGGGGTGAATGAGGATGTGTGTATAGGCATCCTTCAGATCCAAGAAGCATAGCCAGTCTCTCTGCTGGAGATAAGGCAGCAGTGTTCCAAGGGAGAGCATCTTGAACTTCTCCCTCACCAGGAACTTGTTTTGTTTGCACAGGTCTAGGATGGGCCTTAGGCTCCTGTTCTTTCTGGCATGAGAAAATACCTGGAGTAGAACCCCCTTGCCCCTGAGATGATGGGGTACTGGTTCTACTGCTTTATCCTCGAGAAGGCTTGCAAGTTCCTTCAATAGGAGGTCCCAGTGAAGGGGAGACCCCGGGGGCTCTCCTGGGAGGAAAGGTAGAGGTGTCTGAGAAAGGTGGAGGAGGTAGCCCTCCCTGACCACCTGGAGTGCCCAGGAATCTGTGTTGATGGGTGGCCACCTATGGGCATACAGGATTAGACGTCCTCGTGTGGGCTGCTGTCCTCCTTGGGGTAGAAAGGCTATGCTCAAGGAGTCAAAAGCTGCCCCCTGGCTCGGCCAGAGCCAGGGCCTGGGGAGCCTTCTGCTTACGAGGGCCTTGCCCATGTCCCTTACTTGCTGACGAGCTGGAGAGGCCTGAAAATGTGGGTAGCTTTTGTAAGCAGCCCCTTTCCTCAGGTGGAATGACTTTTTATCCAAGCCCTTCTGTTGGGGAGGGGCAGAGATTTTTTTGGAAAGCCTGGTCCTTGTCATGAACTCAGACTCCAACACGGCAGCCTTTTCTGTCATTGGTTTGCCAAAGAGATTCTCTCCTTGGCATGGGACATTGACCAATTTGTCCTGAACCCACTGCTTGAGGTTGGAAGTCTGTAGCCAAGCCTGGCATAAGCCACCGATGCCCGCTGCAGCTACTCCAGTCGCCGACTCGAAGCCATCATAGGCTGCTCAAGTCAAGAATTTGGAACACTCACGAATGGCCTTGGATAGGTTCCTGAACCACTGCAAAGATTCCTCGGAGAGCTCAGCCAAGAACCTGGCGAGTTCCTTCACCAGGTCTCTCAGGTATATGCCCATGCACAGCTGGTAGGCCTGGATCCGGTCGATGAGCATTGAGCCCTGGTAGCACTTTCTGCCGAGGGCATCCAGGGTACGGACCTCCCTACCCAGGGGCACTGAGGAGTGTGTCTTCTGGCTCTTGAGCCGACTCCACCACCATGGAGTTGTGCAGCAGCTGTGACTTCTGGAAGCTCGGGCTCCGGTAAACCTGTTACATAGAGTAAACCCACTTGCTCACCACTGGCACAGATGCCGGTGTCTCCCACATACGGAGCATTAGCTGTTCCAGGATGGGTGGGATGGGTATGTGAGTGATTCCCTTGATGGAGCCTCATACTGGAGGATTTCTAATTCCTCCATCTGAGGGTCTTTCTCTGATTCCTTCAGGAATGCAATTGCTTTTGACATATCCCGCACAAAGTTGAGGAAGGCCATATCCTCGGGTGGGGATAGCCGCTGGGGCTCTGAGGGTGGCGAGTCAGAGGGGACATCGCGGTGGTGTCGAGTGTCCGGGGACTCCTCATTCTCGGTCTCCCACTCTGAGTAGTCTGAGGAAGACTCGAGGGAAGGGCGGCTCGCGGGCTCAGGGCCAGAGTCCTGCCCAAATCCCACGGAGGCCCCGTGGCTGGTGCCATGAACGCTAGCCGGGAGAAGACCTTGGTCCTATTGAGTGGGACCCGGAGCAAGACCTAGGCCGAGGATAGACTTGGGGCTATATGGTCTCGAGGATCGGTTTGGCCTCTGGGGAACTCCTCGATGTTGAGGGCGGATGGACAGCAACGCCCGCTGCTGGTCCATGAAGGCAGTCAGACTGTGCTCCAGGGCTGCCATCCTGGATTCGAGTCCAGAAGGCTCTGCAGCCGTTGGAGCAGGCACCGAGAAACTCAGGCCCGGCACTGGTTCCCTTGAAGGGGAGTCCTTAACGAGGATAGGCTCTGGCGACCGAGACCGATCTGCAGTCAACTCCTTTTGGGCAATCTTATTTATTTATTTCACATTCTTATATAACGCCTTATCTGGCAATCAAGGCAGTTTACATTGGACAGAACTTGAACATTACATCGAACAAGGTCAACTTTGTACAATATAATAGTGAGTATTGAACATTAGTAACAACTATTTACAGTTTTACTGGCATAAATGAGATGGGGCATGTAGAGACATCTAGATGGTCTATAAGTGGTGTGTGTGAGTGGCTGTCTGAACACAGGTTAGATTATGTCATCTTCTGGTAAGTGGATAGGGGTTCTGAGTCAAGTTGACCAAAGTGTTCATTGAAAAGGAATGTTTTTATTCTTTTTCTGAAGTCTGTGAGGTCTTTTATTTCTCTTATTGTTGTAGGAAGGAAATTACTAGGGTTGGAGCATTATGTGAGAATGCTCTCGTTTGTTGTTTTGCTTGTCTTGCGGAAATCAGATGGTATGCATAGGGAGTTTTGTGTACAGCCCCTTCTCTGTCTGTTCTCTGGTATTTTGGATATCAGGGTGATGATGTAAAATGGTGATATATATCAAGTAACAGCTTAAATATAATAACCAGATTCTTATATTTAGTTCTACTGGCTATAGAGAGCCAGTGTAGGCGCTGCAGGATTGGTGTGATATGATCCAATCTAGATACTTGCATTATTACACGTGCTACTGTGTTTTGTGCAAGCTGAAGGTGTGCTAGTGTTTGCTTTGGCAGGCCTTGGAGCATGCTATTACAGAAGTCTATATGTGGATTGATCATTGCTTGTATGACTGTTCTGAAGTCTGATGGTTCCAGTAGGGGTCTTAGACGTTGTAGCATTATGATCTTTCTGTATATGGCTTGGATAGATTTATTTATGTGAGTGGTAAGATTGAGGGTTTTATTTATGGTAAATTCCCAAGTATTTTATCTCTGCGATTGCTGCATCTCTAAGGTGTATCTGTGGAGATGGTGTGAATTCTTTGTCTCTGGTTATAAACATGGCTTCCATTTTCTTGATGTTTATTATCAGATTGTTTTCTAGAAGCCACTGAGAGGTTTCATGACAGCACGCCGTGATTTTCTCTACGTTAAGTTTCGAAGTACTGATTAGGAGGTAGGTCATGATATCGTCAGTGTAAATATGGTAGAAAACTTTGTGCTTGTGGAAAATTTTGCAGATTGGTTGAAGGTAGATATTGAATAAAAGGACAGATAGAGCAGAACCCTGGGGTATTCCTTGGTACTGACTAAAGGGTTGGGATGAGTTTTGGCCAATTTTTACTTTCCGAGTGCGGTCTTTTAGGTAGGAGGTAAACCAGGTTAGGGCCATTCTGGAGATTCCAATTTGTAGTAATCTTGTTAAAAGTATATTGTGGTTAATTGAATCAAAAGCTGATGTAATATCTAGGAATATCATTATGAAAGCATTGTTGGGTTTTTCTATACCTTTGATGAGAGTATCAAAAAGTGCTATGAGAAGAGTTTCAACCCCATGATGTGCTCTGAAGCCATATTCAGAAGAGTATTTGAATCTAAGTGGTCCTGCAGTTGGTTTTTAACTGTTTTTTTGTATTATCTTTGCTAGGTATGGTAGGCTCGATATTGACCGATAGGAGCTTGGCTGTAGTTTGTCCAGTATGTTGGATTTTAGTATTGGGCGTATAGATGCCTGTTTAAGAGATTTTGGCATGTGGAACCGAGATAAAGAGAGGTTTACAATTTTTTGTATTATTGGTGTTAAGGCATCATGTGCCATCTTTATCCAGGAAACAGGGCATGGGTCACTTGGGGTGTGGTTGTGTTTAGTATAGTGACAATTTTGTCCAATTGAGTTAGGGTGATTGTTGAGAATGAGTTTAGTTTTGGTAAGTCATATGGGGGTTCTAGTTTGTAAATTGAGGGGTCGTGTGGAGGAGCACATATTTTAGTACTGTAATAGCTATAACATGTGGACTGATTTGCATAGAGGGGTCATCAGTTAGATCTTGGTAGGCCGCTCCTGCTCCGATCCCTCCGACAGCCTCATGGACTGCGGGACCTGGCCTGGGGCTTACCCAACCTGTCGGAGTTGTCTAGAGAAGCTGCCTTCGAGGGTTTCTTCTTCTTCTTGCGTTCCCTCGAGGGAGACCCCCCTTTCTGAAGAGCCACGGTGTTGACCAGGGTCTGCAGTGGCACCACGGGGTTCCTCGGCTTCAGAGGCAGCCTTGACCTTCGGAGCTGGGGATTCCAGGAAGAACTGGTTGTACTGCTGCTGATGGCTCTTGAGAGCCTTGGTGGACATCTTTTTGCACAGATTGCAAGCAGTGGGGTCGTGGTCCGGCCCTAGGCTGGTAGGCAGCAGTCGTGTGTGTCAGTGAGGGACTTTATCTTAGTACACCAATCACACGTCTTAAAGCCACTGGTAGCCATGGGGGAAAAAAGTACCTCAGCGAGGTTGAAGACCCATGGTGCTGCTAATTGGAAAAAAAAGGGCACAAAGGCGCCAAAAGGGAGGAAAAGATGAAGAGACCCGAGACACAATGCCAGGGCAGCGGGTTCGGGCGATGGAAAGAGTACCGGTGTGCAAAGGTGAAATTAGACTTACCTGCTAATTGTTGTTCCTTACGGAACTCCAGTCTAGTCCCAAAACCTCTGGGTTTTGCTCCTCCTCCAGCAGGTTGGAGACTGAGAAACATCACTCTTGTGATGTCACTGGTACATAAGCTCCGGAACCGCCTTCTTCCACCAGTAACCTATTTACAAAGCAGACTCACTGGAGCAACAATTAAGTAGTAAGCACTACAAACAAAGAACCGTACCAACTGACTAAACTGTGTCTACTACCCCAAACAACTATATACATTGTCCCAGAAATGTTCCATAAGTGCTTAGGCCCGCTCTCCCCCCTTCTGGAAACATGGAATCTACTTTAACTTGCAGAAAATGTACCTTGAGGAAATGACTGATGTCGTCCCCTCTTGAACCTGTCGCTTACCTGTAACTCACCTATGCTTCAGGCCTAAGTCCACTGCAACCACCAGGGTGAGATACGGGACTAGACTGGAGTTCCGTAAGGAACAACAATTAGCAGGTAAGTCTAATTTCACCTTCCTTAGCGTCCCTCCAGTCTAGTCCGAAACCTCTGGGGATGTAACAGAGCAGAGAAAAAATTCAACGGGTGGGATGCTTAGACCTGCCTGAAGCACTGCAGATCCAAAACAGGTATCCCTTTCCGCCTGAACATCGAGACGGTAATGTTTGACAAAAGAATGCAGAGAAGACCAGGTGGCTGCTTTACAAATTTCCACAGCAGGCACTAAACTGCACTCCGCCCATGACGCCGCCTGCGCTCTAGTAGAATGAGCTCTCAACCCTTTCGGCACCTGCTTGCCCTTCAGAAGATATGCAGACGCGATCGCCTCCTTCACCCAACGGGCAACATAAACCTTAGATGCTGCTTCCCCGTTCCTTGCACCCGCAAAGAGAACAAAGAGCCTATCCGTCTTCTGGAAAGGAGCCGTCCTTTGCAAATAGTGCTTTAATGCTCTCCGCACATCCAAGAACTGTAAGCGCCTTGAGGAAGGGCCTTCAGTGTTAGATCCAAAAACTGGCAAAGAAACAACTTGATTCATATGAAAAACCGAGACCACCTTTAGCAAAAAAGACGGTACCAGCCTCAGAACCACCTTAGACTCACAGAAAGACAGAAAAGGCTTCCTACAGGATAGTGCTTGCAACTCTGAAATTCTCCTTGCCAATGCTATAGCAACCAAGACCACCACCTTAAGGGTAAGGTCCTTTAGCGACGCCCTCGACAGCGGCTCAAAGGGCTCACGTACCAATGCTTCCAAAACCAGAGGCAGATCCCACGTCGGCACTACCGGTCTACGAGGAGGCCGCAAGAGAGCCACCGCTCTTAAAAAACGCTTAATATCGGGATGTACCCCCAAGGCAACCCCCTGAACCTTTCCCCTATAACAGGCCAGTGCCGCTAACTGCACCCTTAGGGACAAGGCTGCTAAGCCTTTCTGAAACCCATCCTGCAGGAAAGACAGAACCTGCGGGACTGAAACTCTCAACGCCACCACCTGTCGATCCGCACAAAAAATGCAATGTGTGCCTTCGAGTCAGTACTGACTCCTGGTGACCCAGAAGCTCCTGGGTTTTCTTTGCAGTGTCACCGGAAGTACAGGCCTTTCTTCCGAGGCAATGGAGGGTTAAGTGACTTGCCCTAGGCCACAAGGAGTGCTAGTGGGAATCGAACCCTGGTTGCTTGGTTACCAAGCCAGTGTTCTAACCACTAGGCTACTCCTCCACTCCGTCGATCCGCACATCAAGCCTCAAATACCCGCCATACTCGGATATAGGCTAAGGAAGTCGACCGACGACGAGCCTTCAGCAAGGTGGAAACCACCAGCGACGAATATCCCTTTGCTGTCATCCTTGCCCTCTCAAGAGCCAAACTGTAAGCGAGAATCAATCCACTCAAGGCATGTACAGTGGACCCTGAGAGAGGAGGTCTTCCCGCCGGGGAAGGTGCCATGGCTTCCCTATCACCAGTCTCATCAGGTCAGCATACCATGGTCTTCTTGGCCAGTCCGGCGCGATCAATATTACCTGTCCCCGGTGACGCTCTATGTGCTGCACCACTCGACCTATTAACACCCAGGGTGGGAATATGTACAGAAGCTGATCTTCCGGCCAGGCCTGAATGAGAGCATCCAGGCCCTCCGACATTCTCTCCCTTCTTCTGCTGAAGAAGCGATCGACTTGAGCTGACTGAAAGGATGCCATCAGATCCATCACCAGCATTCCCCAACGACGCACCAGCATTGCGAACACTTCCCGCGTCTGCCAAGCAGCTCGGCCTGCACCGCCGTTCCTGCACCCTGCGTTCTCCACACAAACAAAAAAGGGCCCCCCTTACCTGTGGCCAGCGAAAGTCGGGGTACCACGTTCCTTCACAGGCTCCACCGCACATGGGAGCTGCCGCTTCGAAGCCCTTGCTGACAAGACTGACAGCGTGAGGAAAGCAACCACTGCTCTCTCTCTCCCTCCCTCGATGACGACCCCAATAGTGCTAGCAGGCACTGCTGCTGCACTCGCTAAGGGTCTCGTCTGCACTCCTTCTTCACATTTTCTAATGAGGTCGGAAACGGAGCCCTTTCCCCTTCAGCATCTTCCTGCCCAGCAAGCAGATTCCACCCGGTGGGGGGGGGGAGGGGGGGGAGAGAGGGAGGGAGGGTTTCAGCACTACCGGCACTGGGAAAATGATAAATCAAATAGCGATGGAGGCCTTAGAAGCAGTCTCTTCCTTATGTGGTCCTCCAAACAGGACAAACAGACTGTTTGACTTCCGAAACAGTTCCGTCCTCTTCAAGTAATGCCGCAACACCCGACGTATGTCAAGAAGGTGCAGGAGTAGGTCTGTAACCATCTCACCCACCCTCAAGAAAACTGGCAGGGTGACTGGCTGATTCAGACGAAAAGCTGAGAGTACCTTGGGCAGAAACGAGGGTAGCAGTTGCAGCACCACCACCTCCTTGGAGATAGAGAGAAACAGCTCCCGACACGATAGTGCTTGAAGCTCAGAAATCCTCGGAGCAAATAGCTACCAGAAACATGGTTTTCAGCATCAAATCCTTCAGAGTGCAAGCATTCAGCAGCTCAAAAGGCACCTCTGGCAGTACAGATAAAAACAGATTAAGGTCCCAAGGGGGAATTACAGACCATATCAGAGGGTGAACCTGCTTGACCGCTCTAAGAAAACGAACGACATCCGGATGGGTCCCCAAGGACATCCCTAGGACCCTACCGCAATAACAGGCTATTGCTGACACCTGCACCCGCAGAGAACTGCAGTCCAGGCCCTTCTACAGACCTGTCTATAAAAAGGCCACCACCTCTGGCACAGACTCCGACAGAGGGCAACAATTATTTTCCATGCACCAGGCCTCGAATACCCTCCACACTTGGACATAAGACAGTGAGGTGGAATGCTTGCGGGCCTTCAACAAAGTCGAGATCACAGGAGCGGAATAGCCTTGTTTCCTCAACTGACCCTTTCAAGAGCCAGGCTGTAAGTGAGAATTGATCCACTTGAGGCATCAAGACCGGCCCCTGCAAAAGCAGGTCAAACCGAAGGGGCAGACGCCACAGATGGTCCACTGTCAGCCTGACCAGATTTGCATACCATGGTCTCCATGGCCAATCGGGAGCAATTAGAATGACTAACCCTCGGTGTGCCTCAATGCCCTGCACCACGCACCCTATGAGCGTCCACAGGGAAAGACTTAAAGCAGCCTATCTGTGGGCCACTGCTGCACCAAGGCATCCAGCCCTTCTGACATTCTTTCTCTTCTCCTGCTGAAGAAAAGGGCCGCCTTGGCAGAAGTGAAGATCACCATCAGGTCCATAAACGGCAGACCCCACTGCCTCACCACCTATACAAACACTGCCTTGCTGAGTGATCACTCCACAGGGTCCAGGCAAAACCAAATGAGTTGGTCGGCTCTTACGTTCTCCAGGACCAAGCAGGAAGTCAGTCCTCACATATGGGTGTCATCGACGCCGATGAAGCCCTAGCGGAGCATTTCCCCAGCTTTCCATGAAAGCCTTTGGGAATGCAGGCACGCATGCGCGGTTCCCTTCCCGCCTAAAGGTGCCAGCTTACCTCAGTCTCTCTTTTTCCGAGAAGCCCACTGGACGTGTGTCCTGTCATCCCGGATAAAAGTTTGATTTTTTCGGCAATTCTCGCTATTTTTTCTTCCCGGTTCGATGCCGGTTCCCCTCCCGCCGGGTTCGGTACACCGGTATCGAGCCCATTTCTCCTTTCTCGGTTTTTGCCCTTCGTGGCTGGCGTTCACGCCCTTTTTTGCTTTTTCCCTGGAAGGCGTCCTTTGACCTCGCGGGGACTCTTTTTTCCCCAATGGCTTCCAGCGGTTTTAAAAAGTGTGATCGGTGTAAGAAATTTATGTCTCTCACCGACACACACGACTGCTGCCTTTGGTGCCTCGGTCCTGATCACGACTAAGACGTGTGAACCATGTGGGGAGATGTCTTCCAAGGCACTGCGAAGTTGCCAGCAGCAGAAAGAAAGGCTTTTTTTTGACTCAGCCTCCGGCCAGGCCCGGACCTCGTCTGAGGCCTCGACATCTCGGGATTCGGATCCCGAGCACCGTGGTGGCTTCTCGGACAGGGGGTCCCCCGACCGAGAACGCAAGAGGAAGAAGCGGCTCGTAAGGGCGTCGTCGGAAGAGGTCCCTGGCTCGAAGGCCAGGTCTAAGACCCCCGACCGTCACCCCAGGCTCGTGGAACAAGAGAAGCCTGCCAAGGTTCCTCGCGTGGAACCGGAGTCTGCTGGACACGTAAGTCCTGTTGTCCTTGAGGACTCTCCTCCCAGAGAGCCGACGTCGGGCCCTGTGCCGCCGGGGCCCGAGTCGGTGGCTGCTGCATCTCCCGAGCTGAGTCTCAGGATGACAGCCTTGGAGTGCAGACTGTCTGCCTTCATGGAGCAGCAGCGGGCACTGATGGCCAGCCTGTCTGGCGCATCTGCCCCGACCACCGGGACATCGACATCGAAGTCGACCCCGGAGACTGAGCCGATACTCGAGACCATGAAGGCTCGAGGTCGACCTCGGTCGTGATCTCCCTCGACCTCCTGTTCGGGACCGAGGGCGTCGACGCCGGTGCCTCCGGCATTGGGGCGGGTGCTCCCGGGCCCCGTGGGGTCGGACCCTGACTCCTCGTCAGACGAGTCCACCTGGGAGACGGAGGATGAGGAATCCCCCGACACATTCAAGACTCGGTGCGTCCTGTCGGACGCATCGCAGTCTGAGCCCCGGAGTAGATCCCCTCCGGAGGATACCTGGTTCTCGGAGTTTGTCCAGGATATGGCCGCCGCGTTGGCTATCCCGGCGGAGCTCGAGGCCCTGCAGTACGACTCTCCTCCGAAGGAGGCCTTTACTGTCCCGGTTCCTCCGATGCTGGAACGGCTCCTCTTCCAGATGTGGGAGGCACCGGCCTCGGCGCCAGTTTTAAGCAAGTGGGTCGATTCGATCTATCGACTCAGGAAGAGCCCTGGCTTCCAGAAGGCACAGCTACCACACCATTCCATGGTGGTGGAATCGGCCATGCATCGCCTGAAAAGTCAGAAGATGCACTCCGCGATGCCTCCTGGCAGGGAGGCCCGAAACCTCGATGGTTTTGGTAGAAAGTGCTTCCAGGGCTCGATGCTTGCTTGCCGTGTCCAGTCTTACCAGATGTACATGGGCATGTACTTGCGAGACCTGGCCAAGGATTTGGCTGGGTTCTCTGCTGGTCTCTCCGGGGAACCCTTGCAGAGATTCAAGTCCTTGTCCTCGGGGATTCGGGAATGCTCCAATTTCATGTCCCGTGCCGCCTACGATGGCTTCGAGGCCTCGGCCCGAGTTGCGGCAGCCGGCATCGCGGCTCGATGCCAGGCATGGCTGCAGTCATCGGACCTTGAGCCATGGGTTCAGGACAAGTTGGTCGATGTCCCTTGCCGAGGTGAAAACCTTTTTGGCAAGCCCATGGCCGAGAAGGCCGCTCAGCTCGAGACCGAGCACCTTACAAGGACAAGGCTCTCTAGGAAGACCTCTGCCCCTTCTCACAAAAAGAAGGGCTCGGGTAAAAAGCCCTTTTACCCGAGGAAGGGCACTGCCTACAAACAGTACCCTCAGTATCAGGCTGCCCAAGCTGTACCCCAGGGTCAGCAAGCCAAGGGGCAGGGTAATGGGCCCCGTAGGCAGAGGACCCTCAAGCCTCCGGCCCCTGCTCCCACTCAGCAGGGTGGGGTTTTTGACTCCTCAAGCATAGCCTCTCCGTCCCTGATGCCCCAACCCTGCACAGGAGGTCGCCTCGCCCTCTTTGCCCACCAGTGGCCCCGGATCACTGGGGACAGTTGGGTGTTGAACATAGTCCACAGGGGCTATGCACTACACTTTCACCAACTGCCTCCTCCATATTTTCCAGGAGAGCCTCCAAGGCCTCCCCTGCACACAGATCTTCTCCTTCAGGAGCTCCAAGGTCTGTTGGTGGACAGGGCGGTGGAGCCTGTGCCCCTTCCAATGCAAGGTCAAGGGTTCTACTCCAGATATTTCCTGGTACCCAAAAGAACCAGTGGCCTTTGACCTATCCTGGACCTCAGGAATCTCAACAAGTTCCTAGAGAAAGAAAAGTTCAAGATGCTCACTCTTGGAACACTTCTGCCCTACCTCCAGCAGGGAGATTGGCTATGCTCCTTAGATCTAAAGGATGCGTACACTCACATCCTCATTCATCCAGACCACAGAAAGTACCTCAGGTTCATTGTGGGAGGAAACCATTATCAGTACAGAGTACTGCCTTTTGGTCTAACCTCTGCTCCCAGGGTCTTTACCAAATGCCTGGCAGTGGTGGCGGCCTACCTGAGAACTCAAGGCATCTTTGTCTTTCCTTATCTGGACGACTGGCTCATAAGAGGTCAGACGTGCCAGGAGGCCCGACAGGCCACCCTCAGGACTATTGTTCTTCTTCAAAGCTTAGGGTTTGTGATAAACTTCGCAAAGTCCACTTTGCTCCCCTCCCAGAACTTGGAGTTCATAGGGGCGAGGTTGGACTCTCTGCTGGCAAAGGCATTCTTGCCAAAAGACAGAGCTCAAAGACTCATAAACTTAGCAAGCCAGTTTCTCAGCAGGCCACTGGTCTCTGCCAGACTTTGCCTGAGGCTTCTAGGCCACATGGCTTCGACCTTGCAACCACTGCAACTGGCAATGAGTGCCGCAGCAAGAGTCCTACACGGAGCATCCAGGAAAGACCATATCTCACCCATCCTAAAACAACTCCATTGGCTCCCGATACGAAGTAGACTCACTTACAAGTCATTACTACTGACATTCAAGGCCATCAAAGGGCTCTCATCTGAGTCACTAACGGATCTGATCCAGATGACGCCTCAAAATAGGGACAGACGGTCAGTAACACTCAACACACTTGTAGTCCCAAAATCAATTTCACACTGCACCAAAGCAACAGCAGACAGGGCTTTCAAGTTCTGTGCCCCAAGGTGTTGGAACAGCCTCCCTCAAGACATCCGAGCAATCCCGGATCTATTGCAATTCAGAAAAGCCTTTAAACACCACCTCTTCCTCTTGTATTACCCAGTAACCAATGCAGTTATTTCAACCACCTCACAGACCTCCCAAAACCCATAACGCTGAAACCAAGAAATCTTCATGATTCTGTTTTTAATTTGTAAATAGTTACCCCTGTTATCCAAGTTACTTTTGCCTGTTCAACTGTAAACACAAAGTACCATCGGAAATGTGTAAATTCTTTGTTCACTGTAAACCGCGCTGATGCCGAATAGCGCGGTATAGAAGAGACTATAAATAAATGTGACCCCCAATGCCAGGCTCCACATGAGGCCTGCACAGTGGTGCCTTCGGAGTCAGTGGTCACAGGCCACAAGCAGGCTCAGAGACAGGATAAGGGTGTCCAGACCTTTTTCTGGACTCCCTCAACTGGTGGTTGCACCCACCCAATCTACTGAAAGGGGTGCCTTTTCAAATTCCTGGGTACACAGTGGTACTGACCACAGATGCCTCCCTGCAGGGCTGGGGGGCTCATTGCCTGAACAAGTGCACCCAGGGCCTGTGGTCTCCCTGTGAGGCCGCACAGCAGATCAATCTCCTCAAACTCAGGGCTATTCGATTAGCACTCAGAGCTTTTTCTCCTGCCCTGGCTCATCAATCTGTCCTGGTTCAGACAGACAACCAGGTAGCCATGTTTTATGTGAACAAGCAGGGCGGGACCAGGTCCAGGCTCCTTTGTCAAGAGGCACAGGACCTTTGCTCATTTTCCCTCAAGCACCACATGCTCCTCAAGGCGGTATACCTTCCAGGCCAGGAAAATTACCTGGCCGACAGGTTGAGCAGAATTCTGCAGCCCCACGAGTGGCAGCTGCATCCTTTGGTAGTTCAGAAGGTCTTCCTGAAATGGGGTCTTCCTTTGATAGATCTGTTTGCCAGTCCATTGAACAAACAGCTGCCTCGGTTTTGCTCCAGACAGCCGCATCCTCTGAGGGTAGCAGCAGATGCTTTTCTGATACCATGGTCTCAGGGCCTCCTATATGCATTTCCTCCCATGCCTTTGGTGGCCCGAACTCTGTTCAAAATTCTTCAGGACAAGGCCTCAGTCCTGCTGGTGGCTCCCAGGTGGCCGAGACAGCCTTGGTTTCCACTTCTGCTTCAGCTGGCAGTGGATCCCCCACTGCATCTGGGGTTGCAACCCGATCTTCTCTCTCAGGATCAGGGTTCCCTTCTGCACCCCAGTCTCAAAGCTCTCAATTTGATGGCCTGGAGGCTGCAAGGATAGTTTTGGCTCCCTGGGGCCTACCTCAGGAAGTTGAAGAGGTTGTCCTAGCCTCTAGGAAACAGTCCACTAGGAAAACCTAAGCTCTCAAATGGAAAAGGTTTTCTGTGTGGTGTCAGCTACGTACACAGGATCCTTTCTCCTGCACTGTACCAGTAGTGCTTCAGTACTTACTGCACTTATCCAATCAGGGACTTAAGTCCAATTCTGTTCGGGTCCACCTCTCAGCTTTAGCAGCTCACCACTCACTGGTGGACGGCCATTCTCTCTCGGTTCACCCCTTGGTGTCCCGCTTTCTCAGAGGCTTGCTTTTGCTCAAGCCTCCAATCCATCCTCCTGCTCCTGAGTGGGAGTTGAATGTGGTCTTGCAGCAACTGACTTGCCCACCTTTTGAGCCGATGGCTACTTGCCCCCTACGCTTCCTGTCCTGGAAGACACTCTTCTTTGTGGCCCTAACCTCGGCCAGGCAGGTGAGTGAGCTTCAGGCCCTGGTCTGTGACAGGCCTTACACTCGCTTCTATAGGAACAGGGTAGTCCTTAGGACTCATCCAAAGTTCCTCCCTAAAGTTGTCTCCTATTTTCACCTAAACCAGGAGGTGGTTCTTCCAACATTCTTTCCTAGGCCTCATGCAAGCCAGGCTGAAGCAGTTCTGCATAGCCTGGACTGTAGGAGGGCCTTGACCGTACGCAGGGGCATAGAAGGGCTACTCAGCTTTTCGTGTCTTTTGACCCTAATGAGTTGGGGTTGGCTGTGTCCAAGCGTACCTTGTCCATCTGGGTAGCTGACTGTATCACCTGGGCTTACAAGGCGGCTGACCTTCCTTTGCAGGGTCGGGTCACTGCCCACCATGTCAGGGCAATGGCTGCCTCAGTGGCTCATCTCCGCTCTGTATCGTTGGTAGACATCTGCAGGGCTGCAACTTGGTCTTCAAGCCAGACGTTTGCGGCCCATTACTGTCTGGAGAGGGAGTCCCGTAGGGACAGTGCTTTTGGCCAAGCAGTACTCCGGAATCTCTTTGAGGTTTAGGCAACTCCTGCCCTTCTGCCCTCTGTTGGGCTACCGGTGGAGGTTGTGTCAGTGAAAAGCCTTTCTTTGCTGCTGGGACTAGAGGGAGTTCTCTTATTCAGCCTGGGTTCCTTGGTAGCCCAGAGCTAGGGAGTCACCCATATGTGAGGACTGACTTCCTGCTTGGTCCTGGAGAAAGAGTAGTTACTCACCTGTAACAGGTGTTCTCCAGGAGCAGCAGGAATCAGTCCTCACAACCCTCCCTCCTCCCCTGGGAGTTGAGTTGTACATAGTTTATTTTTACTTTTTGTGTGCTGTTCTTAGCTATGTCATTTGACTGAGGTAAGCTGGCACCTTTAGGCGGGAAGGGAACCGCGCATGCGTGCCTGCATTCCCAAAGGCTTTCATGGAAAGCTGGGGAAATGCTCCGCTAGGGCTTCATCGGCGTCGATGACACCCATATGTGAGGACTGATTCCTGCTGCTCCTGGAGAACACCTGTTACAGGTGAGTAACTACTCTTACATGAGCAGCTGAGAGTGCCTGAAGGTTGTCCTCCACCCATTCAAACAAAGGACCTATCTCGCTTTCCAGCTGCACACTGCTGGTTGATGTAAGCCACAGTGGTGGCGTTGTCTGAGTGTGACAAGGCAGTGGTCAAAGCCAGAAGGATTCTAGGCTGCATAAAGAGACATAACCAGCAGAAGAAAAGAGGTATTAATGCACCTATACAAGCCATTGGCGAGGTCTCACTTGGAATATTCTTCTTAGTTTTGGAGACCATACCTAGCAAAGGATATAAAAAGACATGAAATGGTTTAGAGGAGGGTCAACAAATCAATATGGTGCCTGCGCCAGAAGATGTACAAGAAGAGACTTGAAGATCTAAATATGTATACCTTGGAGGAGAGGAGGGACAGGGGAGATATGTTTAACAATGTAAAGAGCATTAATGAACAAATAAACATTTTCAAAGATGAGGCAACTGTAGAACTACAGGACATGAATGCATCTTCAAGGAGATAAACTTAAAAGCAATGTCAAGAAATAATTTTTTCATGGAAAGAGTAGTGGATGCCCAGAATACCCTCTTGATGGAGGTGTTGTGGGCAAAATCAGTGACGGAATTCAAAGAGGCATGGGGCGGACACAGCATGGAATCAAAGCAAACTTCACTTTACACTTAAAAAAATGAAGGGGAAGGGGGGTTAATCTGCATAGAGCAGCAGGTACAACCATAAAGAAAGGCATGGGAGGGGGTAACCTACATGGAGTGGCAGGTACAACTCTAGCCTCCCTACTGGGCAAACTAGATGGACCACACTGGTCTTTACATGCCATCATTTACTGTTACTATGTTCATGGTCTGCTCCAAGACCAGCACTATTTATCCACTTACAGTTCAGCCTATTCCCAAGAAGTTGGATATAAAATGTAAGTCCAACAGGCTTCAGAAATCAATAAGGTCCAGTTTTCTCACTCTTCAGTTGTGAAATTGGCCATGGGAAAAGCTAAAAGATGCAGAGATTTCTAACACTCCTCCAAGAAAAGACCCCCATTTGATAGATCATTTGGGGAAGGTGGTGTTCCAGGGAGCCATGCTCACTGCATGTGTTGTTGTTGTTGTTAAGTGCCGTCGAGTCAGAGTTGACTCATGGCGACCCTCTGGATAGCTATCCTAAATTGTGTTCGGTCTTGAGTCAGGCAGCTCATTGTAGACAGACTGGTACCTGTAGCTGATGTTATTGTATCGATCCATCTCATTGCTGGCCTTCCTCTTTTGCGCTGACCTTCTATCTTGCCAAGCATGATGTTTTTCTCTAATGATCTCTCTCTTCGCATGATGTGTCCAAAGTATGAAAGTCGAAGTCTTGTCATCTGAGCTTCTAAAGAAAGCTTAGGCTTGATCTCCTCTAGTACCGACTGGTTTGTTCTTCGGGCAGTCCATGGTATACACAGTATTCGCTGCCAGCACCATAATTCAAAGGCATCAATTTTCTTCCTATCTTTTTCACTGTCCAGCTTTCACATCCATATGATGTTATTGAAAATACCATGGCTTGAACAAGTCGAATCTTTGTATGGAGAGAGGAATCTTTGTATGGAGAGAGGCATCTCTGCTCTTGAGAATCTTATCTAGGTCTTTCATAGCCATTCTGCCAAGAACAAATGCGTCGTCTGATTTCTTGACTGCTTGTTGCTTCTTTATTGATAGTTGATCCAAGTAGGTTAAAGTTGTTCACGATTTCAATTTCTTCTCCTTCAACGATGAACCTATTGATTATGCCAGTTGTTATGATCTTTGTCTTCTTTACATTAAGGTGCAGGCCCATTTTGAGACTATGTTCTTTGATTGTGAGCAGCAAATGTTTCAGATCATCTTCAATTTCAGCCAGTAATGTGGTATCATCAGCATAGCGAAGGTTGTTGATGAGTCTTACAGCAATCTTCACACCTCTGTTGTCTTCATACAATCTTGCTTCTCTGATGATTTGTTCTGTATATAAATTAAACAGGTAGGGGGAAAGTATGCAGCCTTGTCTTACACCTTTGCTTATTTTAAACCATTCTGTTTCTCCTTGGTCTGTTCGAACTGCTGCTTCTTGATCAATGTACAGATTGTGCAAGACTACGATCAGGTGTTCTGGTATACCCATGCTTCTTAACATGGCCCAGAGTTTTTCATGGTTTACACAGTGTCACAGAGCAGACTCTCTAGAGCCCCCTGAGGAGCTAAAAAATACTACTCCTCAAGTAAACACTGACGTAGGGAGAGAGCACATGACACAAGGGTATCAGAAGGAGTATAAGGGAATGAGGTCACAAGCCAGGAATTATCACCCAGCCAGTAGGGAGGCAAGGAAGGTCCCACCTGACCCCAATAGGCTAGGGTGTGGTGCAGCTGGGGATTACGTAAATAATCAGCACAGCTCACAAGAGGAGCTACGGGGGAAGGCAGAGAGAGCCGAAGGAGCTAGGAGAGGAGCTGAGGAACCTCAGAGACGAAGGAGATATCCAGACTGGGAAGGATACAGATATCCCAGGTCTCCACAGCAAGGCAGGCACTGGCTGAATGAAAGTCTGAGTGAGTCTGATGAACATTTAAGTGAAATAAGTGAGCAGCTGAATTCAGACAGGGACAGTGTATGCAGCAGCCTTGATAGAAGCTATGCCTTAAGACACAAGCAACAAGCTAGGAAAAGCTATTCTGAACCAGATAGGAGAAATGCTAAGCTGAGCTATGAGAGGCATTTGTATGAAAGACAAAAGCCTTATAATGCTAATTTAAGGAAAGCAGGAAAGCTCCAGAATCTGGGTTACAAACAGAATAGGGAACAAAGCTTGTTACCTTTGGGAGAGAATCCTTCAGAGATATAGTTGGCACAAGCCTTCACAGAAACTGCCGTTGGAGACAACAGCTGTTTACAAAGCTCCTGTTAAAACAAAACCCCGTGCAAAGGTTCCACTCTCTGATAGCTGGGCAGCTGACTGCTTTACTCTGCCTAATTACCAGAGGCAGAGGAAAGGCTCCTGGCTAAGCAACTCAAGAGAATACGGTAAAGCCAAACAGAGACCTGCTATAGAAAGACAAGTACGTCACAAGCTGGAAAGTTTGTTAAGCAAGTTACCTCAAAAGAGAAGTAACGAAGCCTCTGTATCTGACAGTGTTCCCATGCAATGTGAGCCTTATGAAATTGAGGACAACGCTGAATTGCCTGTTGAACAAATGGACTGTAGTTTTATAATAGCTGACCATATAGAGTCTCTCAGATAGAAGGCTGAACTATTCCTGAGAAGCCTTCATCTGGAAAGCTGACAAGCTGTATTTCTGTTTCATTCCTATTTTTGTTTGCTGAAAGGTAAAGCTATTTTTGTTATAGTTCTTTTGTTTACCCGAGGAGGGTTATGTTTATTTGACTGTTATACTTTTGGAAAAGAATCCTACGGGACGGGGAATAAAACCCAGTTAAAACCGATTTTCGGTGTCACAACTTATTTACATACTGGCAAGGACTATAAGTATTGAAAGGCCAGTAGTTTACACCCGGGTGCAGTAC
Organism: Ichthyophis bannanicus; assembly: GCA_033557465.1. Taxonomy (NCBI): domain Eukaryota; kingdom Metazoa; phylum Chordata; class Amphibia; order Gymnophiona; family Ichthyophiidae; genus Ichthyophis; species Ichthyophis bannanicus. The sequence continues at coordinate 56,435,086 of CM066051.1, read as the reverse complement.
CAACTGTGACAATCAGGAGGCGCTGCACAGCAAAGGGGTGACAACAGTCAAATGCCTTGCTATAGTCAATAAAGCACAAATAGATATCCTTTTGGTATTCTTTAGTCTTTTCAAGGATCCATCTCACATCTGCAATGATGTCTCTTGTTCCTCGCCCTTTCCTGAACCCTGCTTGCACTTCAGGTAGTTCTTGTTCCAGGTATGGTTGTAGTCTCTTTTGAATAATCTTCAGTAGAATCTTGCTGGCATGTGGGATCAGAGCGATTGTGCGATAATTTCCACAGTTAGTTGGATCACCTTTCTTTAGTATTGGTATAAACACAGATCTTTTCCAGTCAGTTGGCCATGATGTTGTCTTCCATATTTCTTGGCAGAGCCTTGTAAGTACGGGTAACAGCTGCATCAGATTGCTGTAATACTTCTATGGGAATGCTAGCAATGCCTGGTGCTTTGTTCTTTGATAAGGCTTTCAATGCTGCTTTAACTTCTTCTTTCATCACCAATGGTTCCCGATCATAAGGTACAGGTTGAAACGACTGTTGGTCCACTTGATCTTTATCATAAAAAAACTCTGTATATTCCTTCCACCTTTTCTTGATCTTCTCAGCATCATTCAATATAGAACCTTGAGCATCTTGTAACATTCCAATTCGAGGCTGGAACTTTTTCTTTAACTCTCGTAGCTTTAGGAAAGCCGATCTTGTTCTTCCTCTAATAGTTTCTGTTTCTGTTTCCTTGCATGCGTAGTTGTAATACTTTTCCTTGTCCTGTCTTGCTGCACATTGGAAATCTCTGTTGAGTTCCGTTATTGTCTTTCTTTCTCCTCTGGCTTTAGCTTCTCTGCGTTTCTGGGCAATTTTCAGAGTTTCTTCCATCATCCATTTTGGCTGTTTTTGCTTTTTCACCTTTTGTAGAGACTTCTCGCTTTCTTCCAAAATAACCTTCTTGATGTCATTCCATAACTCTTCTGGAGCTCTGTCATTTGTATCTAAAGCAGCAAATCGATTTTGCAGGCAGTCTTTAAATTCCAGTGGTATATTCTCAAGGTCATATTTTGCTGCATTCATGAGTGGTTTGCTCTTTTTCAACTTTAGCTTGAGTTTGCATACTAGTAGTTGATGGTCTGTACCACAGTCAGCTCCGGGTTTTGTCTTTGTTGATGTTATAGAACTTTTCCATCATTGACTTCCACAGATGTAGTCAATTTGATTTTTATATAATCCATTGGGTGAAGTCCATGTGTACAGTCGCCACTTGTGTTGATGGAAGAAGGTGTTTGAGATGAATAGATCGTTGGTCTTGCAGAATTCTATCAGTCTTTCTCCAGCTTCATTTCTGTTGCCAAGTCCATATTTTCCAACTACTTTGCCTTCTTCTTTGTTGCTAACCTTTGCGTTCTAGTCACCCATGACTATTAGGATATCCTGTTTGCATGTTCTGTCAATTTCAGCTTGTACTTGTTCATAGAACTCTTCAATTTCATCCTCTTCTGTATCTGTTGTTGGGGCATATACTTGAATTATAGTTGTGTTGATAGGCATTCCTCGTAGACGAATAGAGATTAAGCGTTTGCTGACTGCATTGTATTTCATTACAGTTCTTGCAAGTTTCTTCTTTATTATAAATGCAACACTATTTTTTCTTTGTTCAAGTTTCAGCATATGCATACCATCTTTCAGAAAGTCCACGCGTTTTCATTCAACCTTTCTTCTCAAGCTCAAACACAGTTGGCAACCATATTCACAGAAGCTGATACATATGACATTCATCTCATATGCACTGCTTATGATGTCTTTGAAACCTCTTCTAGAATCTCCAACTCTGTCATTACCACCAAATACCTTTTGTGGTTAAGGGCCTCCGGCTTGCATGAGCATATTCATTGACTCTTCTTGTATTGGAGGATTCTCTCTTTGGAGAATGCCTGGGGGGTGTTGGCAGATGTGTGGAACAGCTTCCCAATGGACATGGTGAAGGTACACTTAGTAAGTCAAGTTTGCAGGATTATCACAATGAACATGCCTGAAATATGCTTACATTAGAGAACTGTGAATTCACATGGGCACAAATCACTCTCAAGCATATTCATTCCGGTAATCCTGAAAACTTGATAGATTAGCGCTTCTCAACTCTTTCCTAGTCTATCTTGTTCTTAGAAACCTTCAACGATCATGATTCCACCATATCCATTATTTCCCTTCGCATGACTTCCCACTATTTTCTGGTTACTTACATCCTCAATCTGTCCATTCTCTTCATAAAACTTGGCAAAAGCCACCCAGAGTCCATGAGGTTTCCCAGTAGCTTTGAGGGGATCCACAGTCTGAACTGCTTCTGTGTAGGTGTTAATAATCTAAAAAGATAAAATGAACACATTGAGATATCATGTTTTTGAAAAGAATCAAATATAATAAACCATATAAGGAAGAAATTACTAAAAACCTGTCATTTTCTTTGGCATGTGTACAAAAAAGGGGGATAAGTGGCCGGGACAGGGAGATGACTCGCATGCCTCTACTGGGCTAGTCCCTATGAGGGATGAAAAGGGGATAGGCTTGGTGTTCAGGGGATATAGTGGGAAGGGGGGGATCTGGATTTGGCCTTCTACATTTGAATGTGGATGGATCATTGTAGAGGAATGGTTGCTATGTGGAGACCAATCACACCAAAAAAGAAACGCACTAAGGGTAACAAAACAATCAAATCAAAAAATCCCTTAGCTACGTATCAATCTTTTATCCTATAAATCATACTATTATCCAACCCAATTAGATATATTTAAATCAAAAAGGGGCTAGCAGGAATCGATATTTCAAAATTGAATTAAAGGAGAAAAAGATCTCTGGGTGACAATATAGCCCTCTATGTGGCAGCTAACGACAATAGGGGGAAGTTGAATAAATCGCATCACTGGTCTTAAAAAAAACTCCCTGAACTTTATTAAATAAATACAAATTTCCAATTAATGGAAAAGCACTTTTCCATTTAAAACTGAAGACAATTTTTCCTCCCATTATGCTGAGTTGACTAAGTAACTCGATCACTATAAAACAGATCTGAAGGTGGTAAAAGTCAAAATATTCCTAAGGACGAAAAGGATATGAAGGAAGGCTCTATCTATAACTGGCCTTCTATGCAGAATTGCTCTAAAGGATTTCCCCGTAAATCTGTTGGTTTTGAATCAACATCTGAGAGTTCTATTTCAAATATTCATGATAGCCAAATAGATCTTTTTTGGGGAGGAGGACACGGTCGGGAAAAAGGTTAGATGGTGTCCAGTCATCGACAAGAAAATTCCCAAGGTCCCAAGACTCGGTTATGGTGAAGAAAGCAATATCAAGGCCCCCGGTGAGTGATATCGTTATTAATTTGTCATCTATGACACTGTCCATCGTGATGTGTTGTCTAAAGGACTTTCTTTTGTCTTGCATCCTTTTTATGATGGATTCCAAAGTCAGCTTGCTATTGAGAAATCTATTAGATATCTACAGTTAAAGTTATATTTGCTGATAAAGTTCAGTTAATGGATACATCTTTGGTATGACTCAAATCTACTTGGATCCCAACAGGTCCTCTTGATCCAGCTGTTCTCACGTATTAAGAATCTGCTATTGCAAGATCTCGGGCAGTTTGAATATAGATATTGGAAACCTCATTCCCATTTATCAACTGATGAAATGCGAACTCTTCTAGACCTACAATCAACCGAGTCTATTATCATCAAATGGGCTGATAAAAGGGGAGCTATTGTGATAATGGATACCATCGACTATGAAAATGAAGTATATCGACAACTTTCTAAGAAAAATCATTATCGGAGATTAACCTCAGAGCCTACTATGTCATTACAGCAAGAGCTCAGTGTGATTACTGAGACAGCACATGTATTTGGATATCTTGTCAGATAAAGAATTGGCCTTTCCTAATTCTAAATTCCCGAGAGTATCGGCATTTTATCTATTACTGAAGATACATAAGGCTCTCCATACTCCTCCAGGAAGACCCATCCAACAGACAACTAAAACCTGTCGCTTCATGCTCTGTAACATTGGCAAAATTTGTCCCTTCCTTTCTACACACACTACTAAAATACTTTTTTAATATTTCTTATATACCGCCTTTCATGATATCAAGGTGGTTTACATTGAACAAACTGAAATTACATTGAACAGGGCATTATAACTTGGAGATAACTATTTACTTATCCACTCTTTAGTCACCTCCCATTTAGACTATTGCAATCTCCTCCTTGCTGACCTCCCTCTAAATCATTTTTCTCCCCTTCAATCTGTTCAAAACTCAGCTGTACGATTAATCTTCTGGCAGCCTCAATATGCTCATATAACCCCCTCTTCAAGTCACTTCACTGGCTTCCTATTTGTTTCCGTATCCAGTTCAAACTTATCTTACTGACCTATAAGTGCACTCATTCTGCCTCTCCTCACTACCTTTCCTCTCTTATCTCTCCTTACACCCCTCCTCGGAAATTCCGCTCTTCTGGCGGATCCCTTCTATCTGTGCCCTTCTCTTCTACTGCCAATTCCAGACTTCTATCCTTTCACCCTGCTGCTCTTTATGCCTGGAATAAACTACCCGAGTCTCTGTTGTTGTTGTTGCTGTTATTGTTAAGTGCTGTCGAGTCGGAGTTGACTCATGGCGATCCTCTGGATAGCTATCCTAAATTGTGTTCGGTCTTCAGTCAGGCGGCTCATTGTTGACAGACTGGTACCCGTAGCTGCTGTTATTGTATCGATCCATCTCATTGCTGGCCTTCCTCTTTTGCGTTGACCTTCTATCTTGCCAAGCATGATGTCTTTCTCTAATGATCTCTCTCTCCGCATGATGTGTCCAAAGTATGAAAGTCGAAGTCTTGTCATCTGAGCTTCTAAAGAAAGCTTAGGTTTGATCTCCTCTAGTACAGACTGGTTTGTTCTTCGGGCAGTCCATGGTATACACAGTATTCACCGCCAGCACCATAATTCAAAGGCATCAATTTTCTTCCTGTCTATCTTTTTCACTGTCTAGCTTTCACATCCATATGATGTTATTGAAAATACCATGGCTTGAACAAGTCGAATCTTTGTATGGAGAGAGACATCTCTGCTCTTGAGAATCTTATCTAGGTCTTTCATAGCCATTCTGCCAAGAGCAATGCGTCGTCTGATTTCTTGACTGCTTGTTGCTTCTTTATTGATAGTTGATCCAAGTAGGTTAAAGTTGTTCACGATTTCAATTTCTTCTCCTTCAATGATGAACCTGTTGATTATGCCAGTTGTCATGATCTTTGTCTTCTTTACATTAAGGTGCAGGCCCATTTTGAGACTATGATCTTTGATTGTGAGAAGCAAATGTTTCAGATCATCTTCACTTTCCGCCAGTAATGTGGTAACATCAGCATAGTGAAGGTTGTTGATGAGTCTTCCACCAATCTTCACACCTCTGTTGTCTTCATACAATCCTGCTTCTCTGATGATTTGTTCTGCATATAAATTGAACAGGTAGGGGGAAAGTATGCAGCCTTGTCTTACACCTTTGCTTATTTTAAACCATTCTGTTTCTCCTTGTTCCGTTCAAACTGTTGCTTCTTGATCAATGTACAGATTGTGCAAGAGAACGATCAGGTGTTCTGGTATACCCATGCTTCTTAATGTGGCCCAGAGTTTCTCATGGTTTACACAGTCAAAAGCTTTGCTATAGTCGATAAAGCACAAATAGATATCCTTTTGGTATTCTTTAGTCTTTTCAAGGATCCATCTCACATCCGCAGTGATGTCTCTCGTTCCTCGCCCTTTTCTGAACCCTGCTTGCACTTCAGGTAGTTCTTGTTCCAGGTATGATTGTAGTCTCTTTTGAATAATCTTCAGTAGAATCTTGCTGGCATGTGGGATCAGAGCGATTGTGCGATAATTTCCACAGTCAGTTGGATCACCTTTCTTTAGTATTGGTATAAACACAGATCTTTTCCAGTCAGTTGGCCATGATGCTGTCTTCCATATTTCTTGGCAGAGCCTTGTAAGTACGGTAACAGCTGCATCAGATTGCTGTAATACTTCTATGGGAATGCAATCAATGCCTGGTGCTTTGTTCTTTGATAAGGCTTTCAATGCTGCTTCAACTTCTTCTTTCATCACCAATGGTTCCAGATCATAAGGTACAGGTTGAAACAGCTGTTGGTCCACTTGATCTTTATTTATTTATTTAGCTGTATTTATATCCCGCTTTTCACCGGGTCAAAGCGGCATTACATTTAAAAGGCTGGGGGGAATTTAAGTATAGGGCAGGGCCATCACCGGGGAGACGTCATTGATGATTTCAACATAGGATAGACTTTGGACATGGGACGGAGTTTGGACATGGACAGGTTAGTACAGGTTTGCGTTGGGGGGTCATGGTGGGTGAGATCAAAGGTTAGTTCGCTTTTTTGGTGGGGGTCGTGTTAAGGTATTCCTGGAACAGGATAGTTTTCAGCTGTTTCCTGAAGGATAGTAGATTGGCATTATTGCGGAGACAACTCGGTAGAGAGTTCCATAAGGAGGGAGCATAGAGTTCAAAGGCTCGGTTGCAGATCCGTTGTGAGCATTTGGTTCTTTTGTGAGGGACGGTGAGGGAATTGCTGGAGGCTTGTCTGGTAGTTCTGCCGTGGGCTGGTCGAGACAGTAGGGTGTGAAGTTGGGAGTTCTGTGTTTGATGGATGGCTTTGTGGGTGAGTAGGATGGCTTTGTATTTAATCCTTGCTTCGAGGGGGAGTATGTGAAGGTCTTTCAGAATTGGGGTGATGTGGTCGGTTTTCTTTGCTCTCTGGATGATTCTCGCTGTGGTGTTCAGAGCTGTTCGGAGGGGGTTGGTCTGCGTGGCTGGAAGGCCATGGTATATTATGTTACAGTAGTCCAGATGTGGGAGCGTCATGGCTTGCATCACAGTTCGGAAGTCTTGATGTTCTAGAAGGGGTCTGAGACGTTGCACTGTTCTTGCCTTGTGGAATATAGTTCCAGAGGTTTTGGCAATTTGCTGCTTTAATGAGAGGGCTTGGTCAATAATAATGCCCAGGTATCTTATTTGTGGTTGTATTTGGATGCTTGTGGTGCCTATGTTGAGGTGTGTAGGTGGTGTGAAGTCCGGGTCTTTTGTGACTATGAGGGCTTCTGTTTTCTTTATGTTGATGGATAGGTTGTTTGCTTGTACCCAGTTGGACACCTCGGTGAAGCATGATGATAGATGGGTGTTTGTTGGGTTCGTGGTTGTGATGGGAGCATAGAGCATGATATCATCAGCGTATATGTGGAAGCTGATGTTGTGAGTGCGTATGACTGAGCAGAGTGGTTGAAAGTAAATGTTGAAAGCATGGCTGACAGTGTGGATCCTTGGGGAACTCCTTGGTGTTGCTGGAATGGGGGGGATGTCAAGGTGCTGGTACGGATTAATTGCTCTCTGTTAGTTAGGTATGATTGGAACCACTTTAGTACAGTGTCTTTGATTCCGATTGTCCGTAGTCTGTGTATGAGGATGTTGTGGGAGATGGTGTCGAAAGCTGCGGATATGTCAAGGAAGATCATGGCATATCCGGAGTGTTTTTCTTGCGTTCCTATGAGGAGAGTGTTCATCAGTGTGGTCATGAGGGTCTCAACTCCATGTAGAGGGCAGACGCCATGCTGTTGTGGGTCAAGTATGTTGTTGAGATCAAGGTGTTCCTGCAGTTGCTGCTGGACGATCTTCTCGATTATCTTGGCAGTGAAGGGTAGACTTGCTATGGGTCTGTAGGATGCCGGGTCTAGGGGATCTAGGTTTTGCTTTTTTAATGATGGTCGGATGATTGTAGTTTTGAGGGCATCTGGCATGTGTCCTTGGGAGAAGGAGTCCTTGACGATATGGGCTAATGGTGTGCTCAGTTCGTTCTTGGATTTCTTTATCCAGTCAGTGGGGCAGGGGTCTAGCGGGGAGGTGGTGGTGTTGAGGCAGGAGATGGTGGTTGATATTTTGTCTGGTGAAGTTTCTTTGAATGTGGTCCAGTCACTGTGTAGGTTGGGGTGGAGGTCTGATGTAGTTGTTACTACGTTTAGCTGCGAGTTCTGCGGACGTTGAAGTTGTTTGTATTGACGGGCCAGTAGCTCTGGTGGGATCTTCGGTAGTTGGTCCGAGTTCTGGGGAGCTTTTGTCAGTTGTTTGACAATCCGAAAGAGTTCACGAGGTTTGTTTATAGAGGTATTTATGATTTTCATGTGGTAGATTTTCTTTGCTTTGTCGGTCTCGTAGTGATATGCATTGAGTTCATTTAAGTATTTTGTTTTGTCGTTTTCGTCTTTGGTTTTTCTCCATTTTCTTTCGGTTCTTCTGAGTTTTGTTTTTAGCTTTCGGAGGCTGGGAGTAAACCATCTGGCTTTTGTGGAGGGAGGTCTGGTGATGGCTTTGTTTATTGGTGCTTCGGCTGCTGCGGAGATCGTGGTATTCCAGTTGTGTACTAGATCATTGATGTTACTGGAGTTTGTTTGTAGATTGGGTAGGGTTTGTGCTAAGAAGTCCTCTTTGTTAAATGTTTTAAATTTTCTTATATAAAAATTCTGTATATTCCTTCCATCTTTTCTTGATCTTCTCAGCATCATTCAACATAGAACCTTGAGCATCTTGTAACATTCCAATTCGAGGCTGGAACTTTTTCTTTAACTCTCGTAACTTTAGGAAAGCTGATCTTGTTCTTCCTCTAATAGTTTCTGCTTCTATTTCCTTGCATGCGTCATTGTAGTACTTTTCCTTGTCCTGTCTTGCTGCACGTTGGAAATCTTTGTTGAGTTCTGTGATTGTCTTTCTTTCTCCTCTGGCTTTAGCTTCTCTGCGTTTCTGGGCAATTTTCAGAGTTTCTTCCGTCATCCATTTTGGCCGTTTTTTTCTTTTTTACCTTTTGTAGAGACTTCTCGCTTTCTTCCAACACAACCTTCTTGATATCATTCCATAACTCTTCTGGAACTCTATCATTTGTATCTAAAGCAGCAAATCGATTTTGCAGGCAGTCTTTAAATTCCAGTGGTATATTCTCAAGGTCATATTTTGCTGCATTCATGAGTGGTTTGCTCTTTTTCAGCTTTAGCTTGAGTTTGCATACTTGTAGTTGATGATCTGTACCACAGTCAGATCCAGGTTTTGTCTTTGTTGATGTTATAGAGCTTTTCCATCGTTGACTTCCACAGATGTAGTCAATTTGATTTTTATACAATCCATTGGGTGAAGTCCATGTGTACAGTCGCCGCTTGTGTTGCTGGAAGAAGGTGTTCGAGATGAATAGATCGTTCGTCTTGCAGAATTCTATCAGTCTTTCTCCAGCTTCATTTCTGTTGCCAAGACCATGTTTTCCCAACTACTTTGCCTTCTTCTTTGTTGCTAACCTTTGCGTTCCAGTCATCCATGACTATCAGGATATCCTGTTTGCATGTTCTGTCAATTTCAGCTTGTACTTGTTCATAGAACTCTTCAATTTCATTCTCTTCTGCAGCTGTTGTTGGGGCATATACTTGAATTATAGTTGTGTTGATAGGCATTCCTCGTAGACGAATAGAGATTAAGCGTTCGCTGGCTGCATTGTATTTCATTACAGTTCTTGCAAGTTTCTTCTTTATTATAAATGCAACACCATTTCTTCTTTGTCTTTCATTTCCAGCATAGTAGACCATGTGATCATCTGATGCAAAGTGCCCGATGCCAGTCCATTTCAGTTCGCTGACACCCAACAGATCAAGTTGTACACGTTCCATTTCATTCTTGACCACCTCCAACTTCTCTTGGTTCATGCTTCGTACGTTCCATGTTCCAATGTGTAAGACATCTTTACAGCTTCTGACTCTCATTTCTTGCGCAGCTACATCAGCAGTCAGACGTCCCAAGGGCTTTGATCCAACCACATCATAAATGCTGGCTTTACTCTGAAAAGTCTTCAGCTCTTCCCCAGTAGCTAGTTGAGTGCCTTCCAACCTGGGGGTCTCATCTTCCAGCACTACTGCACAATTTGTTTTGTTGTAACTATCCATTGGGTTTTCATGGCAAGATACAGAAGTAGATTGCCGGGCCTTTCTTCCACGCAGTTTAAGTTTTGTGTTGTTGCCGTTGTCACAGAAATGTGATCCTCTGCCATCAACACTATCCCATTCTGCTGCTGCCCAGATGGGTGGTTTGTCTTGGTCTGGCATCTCAGCTGAGACCTGTCCATCTTGGGAGACCCTGCCAGTAGTTAAACTACCGATAGTTTAGCTCTCAGCATCACTGATGCACACAAGCCCTCACAGCACGACAAGCTGCAAACCAAGTGAGGTCTCTAGCCCTTTTCAAATCCAGGCTGAAAACGTACCTCTTTGAGGCAGCTTTTGGATCCTGATCCGCTTAGTCTCCAATGTATTTCCTTAACATTCCCCTAGATGTATCCTTGTCCTCACCTGTTGTGCTGTCTTGACTAGATTGTAAGCTCTGATGAGCAGGGACTGTCTTTTTCATGTGTCTGTACAGCGATGCATACGCTTTGTGGCGCTATACAAATGATAAGAAGTAGTAGTAGTAGGTAACCATTTGATGAAGTTCTGTGGGGAATGGAAAGGCCTTGGGTGGCTTCTTGATACCCAATGATGGGATCCACTTGAGGCTTAGCTGGTTCCGGAGGAGTCTGCTTCTCTGAAAGGTGTTCTTCTGTAATCTGGGTGATGAGAGCCAGGACTTCCTCCATATGGAAAAGACAGATGTCTCGTCTATTATCCTGAGTCTCCTGCTCCTCCAGAAGCGAGAGCTCACCTTCCTCTCTTCTGACGCAGAGTTGAGAGAAAGGTCCTCCGACGGGCACTCACTGTTCTCACCAGCAGAGTGCATGTCCCCTGAAGGAGAGGAAGTATCCCAGAGTTGGACAGTGGAGAGACTGGTAGTGGCGTCACTTGAACTGAGCCTGGCACACTTTCAATGTGGAGGAGGAGCAGGAGTTAGCGCTGCCAAGGAGCTCAAGTGCCAAAAATTCCAAACCTGTTGGAACAATGCCATAAACTGTTGGTCAGAACTGCTAGCATCCGACTGAGGAAACTGTGCAAGCTGTGAAGTGGGATGCTGCGGCAGAGACGAGTTGGACTGATGCTCAGGAGAAGGACCAGAGGAAAAGTCTCCATAGACAGTTGAAAGACCAAGGGGACAAAAGCAGACAGCGCAGTGGGAGTCAAAGACATGCTGGAAACCAGATCTATGCCAGTGGAGGAACCCTCCTAGTTGGCCCCACAGGCGGCACACAGGCTATCAATGAGATTCTTGCGCTTCCTCCCACATGCTGAACAGTGCTGCAGGGAAGAAGGCATAGCCCCAGGAGAAGACTAAAGAAAAAATAAAAGGCGCAGGAAGAGGACTTTCCCTCCACAAAAATTGGCTGCCGCACTGCAAGCCTTTTTGGTGGGAGCCACGGGAAGGAGAAGGGAAGAAGAAATGGTGCCGGCCTGAGAAACGTTGAAGGAGGGACCTCAACTGCATTGAAAAGAACAGCGCACAGAACAGCAAGCTCAAGGCCAATTCTCCAGAGATAGAAGGGAAGTCCTGGTCTTGACGAAACGTGCTGTCCTGGTGAAAGGAGAGGGCGGGGAAGACACAGTGGAAAAAGACTGCCAGAGTGACAAGAGCAGAATCGCTGGTAAAGAGACATGTCGACAAGAGAAGGACCAAAGGGTGAAGAAGGATGAAGAGCTCACTGCCCTGCATCGCTGTCGCTAATCGAAGGAAGCTGGCTGAGCAGATGTTCTTCGATGCTGGAGCCTTGAAATGGATTTTCTTCTTCTTTTTTTTCTTTTTTTTTTTAACTTTATGAATGAAAACAAAATAGTCTGGTAGGCTATGCCCTGATTGAACTGTTTACAGGGAGAGCTGACCTGGAAGGCTGCACTGCTCCTCATGAACAGGAGCACTTCCCTTCAGAGATGCTCCACTGATCCTCCTGACCAGGAGCACCTCTGGAAAATCCCTGGATAAGGCGGGAAAACGTTCAGGAGGCACTGCAGTGTGCCAGGAGAGTTCAAATTTAAAGGAAGACTGCACTGACAGAATATTCTTGTAATACTGGAGCTGACCCCTAGGGGTACAGGATTATATACTAAGGTTGATGTCACGAAGCTTCTGCTATTTTCTCTGTCTCACCATCTGCTGGCAGGGGGACACAACCCACTAGTCTGGACTAGTCTAGCAGGATGGTTTGGAATAGGCCCTGACTGAATTAACAAATACACCGGATTCTAACACAGATTTGTCAGCTTTATCCCAAACAATTCCCTTTTCCCCAAGATATAGAGAATTTCCCAAACTGACAAGGGTTGGAAAGGTGAAATTAGAAGCCAGAGAAAGTGCCATGCCGTAACGACCTAGGCCATAGTCTTTGAGGACACACAAACCAAATCATAGAAGGCATCTGCCATGTAAGCGGAGGCCAACTCCAGCTTTGCCGCTTCTGAAGCTGCCTGACCCGCCAGGTTGGAGGGAGCTAAACTCTGAAGCCAGCAAATGGAGGCCTGCAGGGCCAAGGCACTAGAATCAATGGCCTGCTTAAGGAGAGATTCCAGATTCCTATCCTGTAAATCTTTAAGGGCTGCCCTGCCTTCCACTGGGATGTTGGTCTTCTTGGTCACTGCCAAGACATAGGCATCCACCTTAGGCATCCTCAAGAGCTCCCGCTCTTCCTGCGGGATAGGGTTGAGGTGCTCCATGGTCCGGCTACCTCTCAAGGTAGCCTCTGGGAACTCCCATTCCGACTCAATCATCTTCTTGACCACTCTGTGAACCGGGAAGCATACCTGTGCACCCTTGAACCCCTGAAGTAGGGGATCCTCCAGAGGCTCCTCATTTGGGCCAGTGACAGCACAATACTCAGGGCCGAAAGCGAATGACCAATGAGTGCCCCGAGTTCTTCCCTGTGGAACACATTTGGATCCTCCCCTGGGGAAATCTCTCCCTCCAACTACGGGGCCACTGGATCACCCCAGAGATTGGAAGGGCCTTCCCCCAGCTCTTCTGAAGCGTGCGACCACAGGGAGTCCTGACCCAACCAGGCATCAATCTCACTCCCCCCTTTTCCTACCAGGGATGATCCCTCTCTGGAGTCTCCCTCCAGCAGGACATCCTTAGATGGGAGAGCAGGAACTTTACTGGGAGTATCAAAGGACTCGGCCTGTTGCCTCTTGAGGCAGTAGGCCTTATGTAGAGATAATATAAATTCTCCAGGACCAAGCAGGAAGTCAGTCCTCACTTATGGGTGACGTCGGCGCCGACGGAGCCCTCGCGGAGCAATTTTCCCCAGCTTTCAAAGAAAGCCTTTGGGAATTGCAGCGCGCATGCGCGGTCGCCTTCCCGCCCAAGGGTGCCATCTTAGCCAGTCTTCTTTTTTCCGCGGAGCCCTACAGACGTACCCGTCTTGACCCCGCGAAAAAGTTGATTTTATTCGTAATATTCTCTTTTTCCTTCGGTTCGACGCCGGTTTTCTTCCCGCCCGGACTCGCGACGCCGGTCACGAGTCCTCTTCTTCTTTTTCGGTTTTTCTGACTTAGTCAGTTTCGTTTTCGGTTTTTTCACTGGCAGCCCGGTCTTTGACCTCGCAGGGGCCCTTTTTTCCCCCGATGGCTGCCAGTGGTTTCAAGCGGTGTGTGGTCAGTGTGACCGAAATATGTCACTAACTGACACACACGATAATTGCCTCCGCTGCCTGGGCCCGGATCATGAAGAATGATCTGTGGGGCCTGTGGCAAAATGTCCTCCAAAGCGTTGAGAAGTCGGCGGCATCAGCGGGATAGGATCTTCGCTGACCCCAGCCATACCCGGACCTCGTCGGAGGCCTCGGCGTCCAGAGGTTCCAGCTCGGACCGCCGCCGGAGTTCCTCCGACAGGGGTTCTCCCTCCGGGGACCATCGATGGAAGGTGAAACCCGCGAGGGCGGCGTCGGTGGACGCTCCTGGCTCCGCGAGGGCCAGGTCGCATAGCCCCGATAGCCGTCCCGGGTCCTTGGAGAAGGAGCACCTCTCGAAGCGACCTCGCATGGAGCCGGAGCTGCCTACTTGGGTAAGTCCTGTGGTCCTCCCGGACTCGCCTCCGAGACCGCCGATGTCGGGCCCGACGCCGTCGGGGCCCGAGTCGGGGGCTGCTGGGTCACCTGAGGTCGGACTCAGGTTGACGGCCTTGGAGAGCAGACTGTCTGCCTTCATGGACCAGCAGCGGGCACTGCTCGCTAGCCTTGCTGGCGCCGCTGCCCCGACCGCCGGGACGTCGACGTCTAAGTCGACCCCGGAGACCGAGCCGATCCTCGGTCGAGGTCACCCTCGGCCTCCCGTTGGGGACCGAGGTCGCCGACGCCGACTCCCTCGGCGTCGGGGCGGCGGGCGCCGCAGCCTGCCCGGGCCGACCCCACCGATTCCTCCTCGGAGTCGGTCTGGGAGTCTGAAGAGGATAGTCCCCTGATTCTTTTCGGACTCGGTGTGTCCCCTCGGACTCGCCTGAGTCCGAACCTCGGAAGCAGTCCCCTCCGGAGGATGCCCGGTTCTCGGACTTCGTCAGGGATATGGCCAAGGCTTTGGCCTTCCCGGCGGACCCCGAGGAGGAGCCTCGAGCCGAAGAGTTTCGACGCCCTCCAGTATGACTCTCTCCCGCCAGGGAACACTTTACTGTACCGGTTCCTCCCATGCTGGAACGACTACTCTTCCGCATGTGGGAGAGTCCGGCCTCCTCGCAGGTCCTGAGCAAGCGGGTCGATTCTATCTATCGAGTCCGCAAGAGCCCTGGCTTCCAAAAGGCACAGCTACCTCACCATTCCATGGTAGTGGAATCGGCCATGCATCGTCTTAAGAGCCAGAAGATGCACTCCTCGGTGCCTCCTGGCAGGGAGGCCCGTAACCTGGATGGCCTTGGTAAGACGTGTTTCCAGGGCTCTATGCTTGCGTGTCGTGTCCAGACCTACCAGCTATACATGGGCATGTATCTTCGAGACCTGGCTAAAGAGCTAGCCGGATTCTCCGCTGGATTGTCCGAGGAACCTTTGCGGAGGTTCCTAGCCTTGTCCACTGGCATTCGGGAATGCTCAAAATTCATATCCCGAGCAGCCTATGATGGCTTTGAAGCATCGGCTCGAGTCCCCTGCCGAGGTGAAAATCTCTTTGGCAAACCTATGGCAGAAAAGGCTGCACAGATCGAGACGGAGACTCTCACCAGGACTAGGCTTTCTAGGAAGACCTCCGCCCCTTCCCAGAAAAAGAAGGGCTCGGGAAAGAAGTCCTTTTACCCGAGAAAGGCGGCTGCCTATAAACACTACCCCCAATATCCGGCCCCCGCAGCTCCCCAGCAGGGCCAGCAGGCCAAGGGACGGGGTAACGGGTCCCGTAGGCAGCAAGCCCCCAAGCCTGCACCACCGGCCCCTGCTCAGCAGGGTGGGGGCTTTTGACTCGCTCAGCGTCGCCACTCCCCCCCCGCGGGGGCCTCCCAGCACCGGAGGCCCGGCTGGTTCACTTCGCCCACAGGTGGTCCAGCATCACTTCAGATGCCTGGGTGCTTCAAGTCGTAAGAGAAGGCTATCTTCTCCACTTCCACCAGGTCCCTCCCTCCTATTCCCCCGGGAGAACCTCCACGACTCCCTCTGCACAGGGACTTACTCCTTCAGGAGTTAGCAGGTCTTCTACAGGAACAGGCGGTGGAACCGGTGCCCCACCTGAGAGGTCAAGGCTTTTATTCCAGGTATTTTCTGCTACCAAAAGGACAGGAGGCCTCAGACCCATCCTGGACTTGCGCAACCTCAACAAGTTCCTCGTGCGGGAAAAGTTCAAAATGCTTACCCTTGGAATCCTTCTGCCCTACCTCCAGCAGGGAGATTGGCTATGCTCCTTGGATCTAAAGGATGCCTACACGCACATCCTCATCCACCCAAGCCACCGCCAATACCTAAGGTTTGTGGTGGCAGGAAATCATTACCAGTACAGAGTACTGCCCTTTGGCCTGTCCTCCGCACCGCGAGTCTTCACAAAATGTCTCGCGGTGGTGGCGGCCCATCTCCGGCTTCACGGCCTCTATGTCTTTCCGTACCTCGACGACTGGCTCATCAGAGCAGCGTCCGCTCCGGAGGTCACCAACGCCACACGCCGCACGGTGACTCTTCTGCAGTACTTGGGCTTTGTCATAAACTTCGCAAAGTCCACTTTGCTCCCCTCACAGGATCTCGAGTTCATCGGCGCAAGGCTGCACACTCCTCAGGCACGAGCGTTCCTACCGCTCGACAGGGCTCAACGGCTCATGGACCTAGCCGACCGTTTTCGCAGCCAGCCCCTGGTCTCCGCCAGGCGCTTCCTGAGACTACTCGGCCATATGGCTTCCACCGTCCATGTGACCCCCAATGCCCCGCCTGAATATGCGGCCTGCTCAATGGTGTCTTCGCAAGCAGTGGCAACAAGCCACAGGCGGCCTAGCAGACCTAGTGCGCGTCTCCGAGCCGCTGGCCTCGTCTCTCCAGTGGTGGCTTCATCGGCCCAACCTGGTGCTCGGCATGCCTTTTCAGTCGCCTCAGCCGGCCAGGTGCTGACGACAGATGTGTCCCTCCTGGGCTGGGGAGCACATTGCCAAGGGCACGTACTCAGGGCCTCTGGACCACGTGGGAGTCTGCTCAGCAGATCAACTTCCTGGAGCTCAGAGCGATCCGCCTGGCTCTCAAGGCCTTCTCCCACCTGACCTCTCACCAGTCCGTCCTTGTCCAGACGGACAATCAAGTTGCCATGTTCTACGTGAACAAGCAGGGGGGCACGGGCTCCTTCCTTCTCTGTCGGGAAGCACAGAAGCTCTGCTCTCTTGGCCGTCAGTCACGGCGTTCTTCTCAAGGCAGTTTATCTCCCAGGCCAAGAAAATTGCCTGGCGGACAAACTCAGCAGGATCCTCCAGCCGCACGAGTGGCGCCTGGATCCCTTGGTAGTTCAGAAGCTCTTTCTAAGTGGGGCCTCCCCACGATGGATCTCTTTGCCAGCCCTCTCAACCGGCAACTTCCTCGCTTCTGCTCTCGTCAGCCGCATCCCCTTCGAGTTGCGGCAGACGCTTTTCTACTCTCATGGTCGGAGAGCCTTCTGTATGCTTTTCCTCCCATCCCGCTAGTCTCTCGAACTCTTTTCAAGTTCTCCGAGACAAAGCTTTCATGATCCTTGGTGGCCCTCGCTGGCCCAGACAGCCGTGGTTTCCACTCCTGCTGCAATTAGCGGTAGAGGATCCATTCCCTCTGGGGTTACAACCGGATCTCCTCACTCAGGATCAGGGGTCTCTGCTACACCCCAACCTCAGATCTCTCATCTAATGGCCTGGCTGCTGAGAGGGTAGTCCTTGCTCCCCTTCTCCTGCCGGCAGAGGTGGAAGAGGTCGTCCTAGCTTCTCGGCGACCTTCTACCCGCAAATGCTACGCCCTTAAATGGCGTCGCTTTTCCGTTTGGTGTACCCAACAGTCTCAGGATCCCTTCTCCTGCCCGGTGTTGGTGATCTTGCAGTACTTGCTATACCTCTCTAATCTGGGACTTAAGTCCAACTCCGTCAAAGTTCACCTCAGTGCTCTTTCAGCACATCATGTGCCGGTGGACGGCAGACCTCTTTCCAGCGACCCTCTTGTAGCGAAGTTTCTCCGAGGTCTCCTTCTACTTAAACCACCTCTGCGCCCGCCAGCGCCTGACTGGGATCTGAATGTGGTTTTGCAGCGGATCACCTGTCCGCCTTTTGAACCTATGGCTACCTGTTCTCTCCGTTTTCTTTCTTGGAAAACATTGTTCTTGATAGCCCTCACTTACGCTAGACGCGTAAGTGAATTGCAGGCCCTCGTGTCTGATCCCCCTTACACTCGGTTCTACAAAAATAGGGTATCCTACGGACTCACCCAAAATTTCTTCCAAAAGTGGTCTCCCCTTTTCACATCAATCAGGAGGTGGTACTTCCGACCTTCTTTCCCAGACCACACTCCAGCCGAGCTGAAATGGTCCTCCATACCCTGGACTGTAGAAGGGCATTGAACTTCTACCTTGACCGTACGCGGGAGCACCGTAAAGCTGCGCAGCTTTTTGTGTCTTTTGATCCCAATAAATTGGGACTCCCGGTCTCCAAGCGTACTCTGTCCATCTGGGTTGCGGACTGTATCACTTGGCTTATGGGGCAGCCGACTCTCCTTGGAAGGTCGAGTCACGGCTCATTGCGTTCGGGCAAAGGCTACGTCAGTGGCTTACCTCCGCTCTGTTCCGCTGGCAGACATCTGCCGGGCCGCTACTTGGTCTTCGAGCCAGACTTTTGCGGTCCATTACTGTCTCGAGAGGGAGTCCCGCAGGGACAGTGCTTTCAGACAGGCAGTCCTCCGTAATCTCTTTGAGGTTTGAGCACTCCTACCCTCCATCCCGGATGTGGGCTACCGGTGGGTAATAATTCAGCGAAGATTCCTTCCTTCTGTGCTGCTGAGCTAGAGGGAGCTCATTTTTGTGCTTAGGGTCTCCGGTAGCCTTAAGCTTGGGAGTCCCATAAGTGAGGACTGACTTCCTGCTTGGTCCTGGAGAAAGCGTAGTTACTCACCTGTAACAGGTGTTCTCCAGGAGCAGCAGGAATCAGTCCTCACAACCCTCCCTCCTCCCTTGGAGTTGCAATCATCTGCTTTAGTTTTTTTGCAAATTTTTATGCTGTCTTTTTAGCTATGTCATCTGACTGGCTAAGATGGCACCCTTGGGCGGGAAGGCGACCGCGCATGCGCGCTGCAATTCCCAAAGGCTTTCTTTGAAAGCTGGGGAAAATTGCTCCGCGAGGGCTCCGTCGGCGCCGACGTCACCCATAAGTGAGGACTGATTCCTGCTGCTCCTGGAGAACACCTGTTACAGGTGAGTAACTACGCTATCAGGGGGAAAAATGCATTCAAGCACCTCCTTAAACCCTAGTGGAGCTGTCCAAGGTACTGAACCTGTCCCCGCCAGAATTTTACATTTTTATTTGCTTGTCCTGTGTTTTCCTTGCTGTGTTGGAGAAATGGCCGCTGTAAGCTCTGAGAAATCTCCCCCCCCTCCGACACTGCCATGTCAGCCTCCATGTGAATGGCAAATAAAGACTGCTGCAGACAACATCCCAGTCTAACACAGATGTGGCAAAAAATGATGGGAGACAAGCTGCTCCCACACTGCACGCAAACAAAGAGAGCCAGGAGCATGGACCCGCACAGGAGAAGGAATGCACCTTTACCAAGAGAAGGAGAGGGGATAAAACAGACCGCCACTGCAATCCCCGCCACGACTGGAACCAATCCCCCCCCCCAACCTGAACAAACGAAGAAGAGCTCTGCTCGACTCGGCCACTGGGGAAGAGAAGAGCACCGTGGCTGCAGTTTCTTTTCCTGCTGAGTTCCTGATTTTTTGTTTAAAACAGCTCTACTTGCCCCGCTGGGAAGGGGGGGGGGGGTGAGGAACATGGGGCTCCCAAGTAGTATCTATCTTTATTGCAGTGTTTGATATACTGCCCAACACCGGGCCATCTGAGCAGTTTACAAAAGTAAAAGTGCTTCAAAAATATAGGAAAGGAAAAAGGAACGCCAATTATAAGACAGGAAAGGAAAAGAGAGAAAGGCGTAGACCAGCAGAGGATAGAAGTGAGGTCAACAAATGGGACAACTAGGGGGCAGAGATTGGGGCCCCCCTAGTTGTCCCCTGGGGCAGATCCTGGGCCCCTGGAGACTCCAGCCGTAGGGCAGGCCCTGCCCCTACTGCCCGTCCTCACTCCCCTACTCAATTTGGGGGTGATCCCAGCCTTCTCTGCAAACCTCTCTGGAACTGCTAAAGCTCTCTTAGAAGGTAATCTTTCTTTTTTTTTTTTAACTATCCAAATCCTCCTTTCAGTGAGTCCACCACGTAGGAGCTCTTCACCCAGCTGCTGAGGACATAAGAAATGCCATACTGGGTCAGATCAAGGTCCATCAAGCCCAGTATCCTGTTTTCCAAAAGTGGCCAATCTAGATCACAAGTACCTAGCAGTTTCCCCAAAAGGACTGAGAGACTGAGTCTGGAGCTGCAGAGGGAGCTTTTGTACTGAATCATAGACTGTCATGCTCAGTCCTAGGGCTGGTCCAATCACTAGGCAAATTAGGCGGTCGTCTAGAGCAGCAACTTCCAGATGGCAGCAAAAGCAAGGAATTCAAAGCTAAATAATAGATTTTGACAGCGAAAGGGGATGTAAAGTTTGAAGTTCACCTAAGGCAGCAACACTTTGAACCAACTCTAGGGACGGTCCTACTCAGTCCTCAGCTGCTAGAGGGGGCTGACTTACCCATTCGTAACTGGACTGGTAAGGAATAAGCCACTTGCTATGTAAACCTATTTGAAACAAACCGCTAATCAATTATGCATCTACACTGAAACCCGAAGTGGATTTGGTAAGGATGCCCACAAACAGAGACCCTGAACCGCTTACTTGCAAGACTACATGGACCATGGCAGTACCCTTGAGCAGCAGGCACCATGCTCCCATGCATTTAAAAGGTCTGCCGCTACTGTAAACTGCAGTGTAGATATTAAGAAGAGCAGTATATCAAGTTTTAAATAAACTGTAAGGTAGGAGCATCCGCCAAACAGAAGCTGCCACTGAAAACTTTAGCAAATAATGCCAGCAAAGTAGAAGGAGCCACATAGACTCCCCTACCATAAAACTGCACCTGTACCCCTCCAAAAAAAGGTGTTGGATTTCTGGGACCCTCCTATTAAGTTACTACTATTAGCATGATTATTTTTTCCGAGAGGGAGAACCAGCAACTAGAACCCCTGAGAAAGCCAATGTAGCCCCACCACCACAGGCTCTCTGGACTGGCTCTGAGACGGCCTCCTTTTTCAGGAAAGTCAATATCCCTGCCGACTGAAGACACACCTGTCCTCCATCTCGTCTGTGAGGAGGCTCAATCAGGACTTTCTGCTGCAATTCCACCCCCCCCCCAAAGACAAAACAAAGGACGATGGCGGTGGTTCCTGCCAAGTGGTTACCTCACTCTCTCCGGGCATCACCACCAGTTTGGCAGCAAGCACGCACCCCAGCTGCCGCTTGTCATCAGACCTCCTTCAGGCTTGGGAAGGACACCACATAGTCTGCCCTACTGAGGTAAAGTAGGGGGAGGGGGAGGGACCCAGTACCACTAGGTTCTGTACACCAGGGCCCTTTTAGTAGGCACCTGCCATACTATGTCCAATGGTCTACCAACAATTCCTACTGTACATCGTCTCTTCAAGCCAGATCGAGACTGCACAGGTTTAGACAACCTCCAACTGCTGGAGACTGAGAAATACTTGTGAGAGCAAGGCTACATAGGACCCTTTGTACCATGACATCATCAAACTAGTAGTTCTCAGTCTACATCTGCCGGTAGGTGAGCATAACCCATGCGTCTGGACGGGTGATGAAGAATGACTAATGTTGGCAAAATATTGATCCTCACTTATTTATTTATTTATTTTGGAGATTTAAATCACATATTTGTGGGGCTTTTTAGGAGTCTCATTTGCTTAAAAGAAATAAACACTTAATTCAGTATAAGCATTTCCCATAGGTTATTTTTGCATCCAATTTAATTGATAAAAAGAAAGGGGGTGGGGTGATGTTTACCAGTGATCTTAGGCTGCAGGTCAATCAGTGATTTGAGAGAGAGGAGGGAGGTTTTCGCTTGCACAGGCTGTGGTGGATAGGGTTTAGTATAATATGGTGAATAAAATCTATGCTCCAAATGGCTCCCAGGGTAATTTCTTTAGATTTAGGGAGTCTGTGGAAAGGGAACTTAGTTTGAGGAAACATTAATTTTACCCTACTAAGTCCTAAGGTAAAAGATGGGAGGGTGGATAGTATGGTTGAAGACTATCTACTTCCTCGGGGTTATAGACATCTGGTGGGTATTGCATCCGCAGGCGAGGGACTTCCTTTTCTACTCCCATGTGCGCAGGACATACTCTTGAACAGATCTGCCTTTAGTTGACAAGGAGATGGAGTCCCAGGTAGTGAATGTGAAACATGAAGGGATCGCATGAGCGGGCCACACATCCATGGGGCTCATTTTCAAATACTAAAGGGAGAACCTAGGTAGACATTTTTGGAAGCTTAATAACTGCATGTTACATAATAAACTGGTTTAACAATTGAAGGAAGAAATTAGGGAATCTCTCCATATTAACACTCCTGAGGATGTAACTATGGCTAAGGTTTGGAATGGGTTTAAAGCATTGATGAGAGGGTGCTTGATAATTCATGTGGGCAGCTCAAAAAAAGAGGGAGGAAGAATTGCCACTCAAGATTCAAGCATTACCCATCTGAAGATCTTCAGCAGCAACTGGTAGGGACTAGAGGGAAACTAAGAGCCTTATATGTAGAGAACATCCATTTTAACTTTCCTTCCCCCAGACTCCCAACATATCACCCTAAATCGGCAAATAAATTACCCTGGAGGCAATTTGGAGCATAGATGTTCTTTCTTCCCAGTAAAACATAGATGGTTTCTTGATATTGGACTTTCCTGCTTCTTTCCTCAACATTAGGGATCCCTGTGGGGCTGATGAAAAAAAGCAAGGACAGAAGACATTTCGCGCCCAGAAGAGACGTGCTTACCTCTCGCGGCTTTCCCTCATAGAGCTTCACCCTCTTGTGCCACTCATGCACGTTATGGGGGTTCTGCCGCAGCAGCACACTATTCAGAAGCAGGGGCCGGCGATTGATCAGCTGCTCAAAACGCGCTAATCTCAACTCCAGGTCCACATCATCTGGTAAAACAAAAGCAAGCTTGGGGGAGAGCCTCTATCTATCTGTTACACACTACATTAAGTGGTGCAAACCACAGTCTAAGGGCCCGATCTACATACTGTATGTGCTGTTCCAACTCCCTCAGCTCATATCCAGTCAAGTGACATTATGCGACCTTTTGCCAAGCAAGTTACATACTCTACTTATTCTGAAGAAGAAAGTGATTTTACATGAAGAGGTAAGTGCTGGAAGTCACTCAGCAGTCATCACACAAGCAGAGCCAGAGCTGGCCCGAGGGTTTCTGCCTCCCTAGGCGGACCCTCCATGCTGCCCCTAAAAGACTGCAGCGCCGCCCTCCCCCCTCCCAGCATCCATCGTCTCACCTGGGGGGTGGGGGAAGGGGGTGGTTTGGCATGCCTCTACTGTGTTGGGCTTTAACGTGCTCATGTCCACGCTACCATGCTCATGGACTGCCTCTCCTGCACCCCCCACTCGAAACAGCTTCCTGTTGGAGGGAGAAGGAGTGGCAGGCTGCGAGTGTGCTAGCTTGGGAACTTTAAAACCTGACACGGCAGAGATAATGCCATGCTGCCTCCCCCCACCCGGTGAGATGATGAATGCAGAGGGAGGGGGCCGCATGACGGGCTGGTTGGCAATGAACTGCTGCTTTGCTGGGAGGAGCAAGTGCCGATGCCACCCATCGGGGCATGTCACCCTAGGTGTGGATGGGCCGGCCCTAGGCAGAGCATGGTGCAGAATTCAGTACCAGGGGCAGAGCTCAGAGCCAGGACTAGAACCCAGACCCTAAAAAACACCAAGTAAAAGGTCTTCAAACAGGACCTGGCACCAGCAACTGTCTGAGGCAGGGTAGATAAATGCGCATGGTGCTTATTACTCTGCTATTGCTATGATATGTAATGCTCACCCTCTTCTTCCTTTCCCAACTCAGATGTAGTCTCCATTTTAGCTGCAATCATGCTTTCCTCAAACTGGGCATAGTTGTCAAACACTTGAGTGAAATCCCGGACCGTCATCACAGTCTGAATTGCTTCTTCATAGACATCCCGAGCCTGAAAGAGATAGATACACACTCTAGCGGCACCACTTATGAAATACCACGAGATGTATGCACTCCTCAATGTCAAAACCTCTTAAAACAATAGAAGACGCGTAGAGGAAGTGATATCACTGATGGAATGGCAGTTTGAGTCTGTTGCTCCGGGGCCAGGCTACAGCATTAACCTAAACAAAGCATATTCTACAGCCCAAAATCGAGTAAGGTGGGACCTGGGCGCGTTATCGTTTTTGATGATTTTAAAATGGCTAAACAGGTAGAAAAGGTGATGGCAAAAGCCAGAAGGATGCTTAGGTGCATAGCCAGCAGAAAAAAGGAGGCGATAGTATCTCTGTATAAGTCTCTAGTGCAACCAGATAAGGCGGTATACAAAAAACTGTCTAAACCTCATTTGGAGTATTGTGTGCAATTCTGGAGTCTACACCTTCAGAAGGATATAAACAGGATGGAGTCCGTGCAGAGGGTAGCTACTAAAATGGTTAGTGGTCTTCGTTATAAAGCATATGGGGACAGACAAAGATCTTAATATATATATATATACATTAGAGGAAAGATGGGATAGAGGAGATATGACAGAGACGTTTAAACAAATCTGTGGCATAAATGCACAGGAGGAGAACCTCTTTTTCGATTCAAAACAAGCTCTGCAACCAGGAGGCATAGGACGAGGGTGAAAGGCGAGAGACTCGGGAGTAATATGCGGAAAGAATGATAGATGCATGGAGTAGTATCCCAGTGGAGGTAGTAAAGACGAGGACGGTATCTGAATTCAAGAATGCATGGGACAAACACAAAAGATCTCAAAAGGAAAAAACGAGACTATAGTAGTTCATATGGAAGGGCAAACTAGATAGGCCATATGGTCTTTTTCTGTTGTCATGTTTCTATGTTTCTAGTTGTGTGAGTAGGAAAACTGCATGCTTTTCCTGGAAAGGCTTGGCTGTCAGTGCTTGCTGCCTAGCGAGATTCTTCTTCCTGACAGTTTGCTGTGGTTGGCTAAGCAGTTTTGGAGGTTCTGGGGGAGCCTCTTTCTTTGGAATGGTTCCTGTGGAATTGAACGATGATCTGTCAAAGCTCTGGTGATTGTCTAAAGAGCCTCGCCGATTGAGTGGTGCATATGAGTGGAAACTTCAGGAGCAGGACCAGCCTGTTTACTAGGCAAGCCAGGCTGCAGCCTAGGGCAGCCGACCTGAGTGGGCAGCTTTGTGCAATTGCTTTGCTGCCTGCGGCAGGCCATGTGCTTCGGCACAAGTGACCTGCCGCTTCTGATCCCTCTCTGACACAACTTATTGTCAGAGGGGGGTCAGAAGCGGCAGGCCATGTGTGCTGAAGCATATGGCATACTGCGAGCAACAAAGCTGCAGATTTTAAAATACTACCACTGCCCCCCCCCCCCCAAGACAGAATTGGTGGTGTGGTGTGGCTCGGCAGGGGGTACAGCCGGGATTTCTGCCTGGGGCAGCAGAAACCCTTGGGTCGGCCCTATTCAGGAGTTCTCAAAGGCATCTGGGGCTCTGAGGTCTCTGGCCCCCCTCAAGTGGGTGGCCGGCTAGTTCTGTGTCAGTATGCTTAGGGGGCACAAAGGATTTTTGTTTGCTTCTTCCCTTGGGGGAATGTGTGGAGGTCAGGTAGGGAGGGCCAACTCCAAGGCTTTGTTGCTGTTGCCTGAAGAGAGACAACTGGTTCCAGAAGGGCTCAGGATTGTTTTTGCTCCAGGGTTCAGTTTTGTTTGGAATAAAGTCTGGCTTGGGTCCTTCTTCAGAGATTCAGAAGCAGGAGATGATATGTGCTTTATCTCTTTGCATATTTGGAGCATTGGAGAGTTTTGGGCTTGGAGGCTTGCGTTCTTGAGGAGCAGGCAGTGCAGGCCAAGCTCATTGGTTCCCCTCCCATACTTAGGTACTTCCCACACATCTGGACTGGATTGGAGGGATGATGAGGAAGGTGAAATTAGGCCTTACCTGCTAATTTCCTTTCCTCGAGTCCCTCCAGTCCAGTCGCATGGGTTTACGCTCGCCCACCAGCAGATGGAGACTAAAAACATTGGTTTGATGATATCATGGTATAAGGGTCCTGTGTAGCCAACTGTTATGGGGTTGTCACTGTTCATAGCCTCCAGGCCCGGGGAATCCCCTCCGTCTGCTTCCTTATAAGAAGGTAATACTGACCTCCAGTTAATAATGCCTGTTAAATTGTTTTATAGATCAGAAAAGTTGCAGACAGGATGCCCACACCAACCTCTCGCCAGGACCCACCCTATGTTTTGTCAGCTTGTGCCTGGTGGTGGAGGAATGAGCATGCTAGGGCCGTGGTGCCGGGTCATATTGTCACTGGTCTGGTTTCTTCATGTTATGTTGCCAAGGAAGCGCATTAGTGTGCTGCTGTTGGTTGGATGCCATAGTTCGGCCTTAGGGGCTGGAAGATAGTTTCAATCTATGATTTCGGCCTTGGTCCGGAGCAGCAGTGTTTATTCAGTAATTAAAACTAGTGATGTAATAATTGAATGAGTTTCTGGTAATCACTTGTTCTAGTCTGCTTTTTTATAAAAATACTAACAAGAGGTTGGCTGAACAGGACCCTTATACCACGATATCATCAAACCAGCATCTTCAGTCTCCATCTGCTGATGGGCAAGCGTAAACCCATGCATCTGGACTGGACTGGAGGGACTCAAGGAAAGGAAATTAGCAGGTAAGGCCTAATTTCACCATAATTTTTATATCCTAGCTTATTGGTGATACTTATGAATTCATCATAGTTCCCAACTGATGATTTGGAGATCTGCACTGTAGTCTGTGCAAATACAGAGGTATCCACTCTGGGTTATAAGGTATCTTTATGCTTTTACTATTTTAGTTCATATGGCTATTGTTTTTATGACTTGAACAGCTCTCCACTCTTATGGTGAGGTGTAAGACTAGGGGCATGTTTACTAACGTGTGCACTGGTAGCATGGGTTTGTGATGTGAAATGAGCACAGAGACCAATGCTAATTCTTTTTCAAGGGGGGTGGTTTCCGTCCCCCTGCCATTAGTGTGTTGTTAAATGCAGGGTACTACACTAACCAGCACTCAAGTTCACTTAACACCATCCATTGAGGTGATGTTAAGTGCATCCACGCTAACGGCAAGAGACGTGGTTAGCAAGTATCCAAAACATCTGCGCTAATTGCAACATACCCAGTCTCAGCCCACTCACACACCTACTGGTTAGCATGAGATTTGTAGCTCAGGGCCCTGTGCTGTTAAGTACAGAGTGCTTAGCGCATGGCAAACCCCGTGCTAACAGCACACATTAGTAAACATACCTCCTAGTATCTCAATTTTTTTTTTCTGTTATATTTACTAGACTCTTGTTTTTTGCCCTTTTTGTTTCTGTCCAGTGTACTCTGGCGTATCTATGAGCTGCCCCCTTTGTTGGGCATCAACTCTCTGCAACTAAGTCCTCTGATACAGGCTATATGCTGGAACATGTTAGGCATTTGATCCACAGATGGACACAAACATACTGTTGTCAATGTGTTGATGCTTTTTTATCTATATAAATGTATGTTTTTATTATTCTTTTTACATATTGACCAATTTCATTCTCTAAAAAATCAGAAAATAAAATAATGGTTTCATATCTTTGTTGTCTGATCATTTTATTTCATTTTTCCAATTGAGTTGGTTCTAGTCTCTCTACCACTTCCTCTTGCTGGGTTTTCTCCTAAGTCCTTTATCAGGATCTGAATTCCATTTGTGTTTTTTCATCCTCCATTTTCTCCTTTATATCTCAAATGTTAATCCTTCTGTTTTTTCTTTTTTTCTCATCACTCATCTGCCTTTTTATTTACTTATCACTAAATTTCCTCCTCCTCTCTCTCCAGTCTCCCTCTTTCCATCTTTATCAGTTTTCTATTTCCTATTCTTACTTCTCTAGTACTCATATTCCCCATCCATCTCATTCTTTCCCCAGCCTCCTAAAGCATACTCACTCACCTGTAGCAGGTGTTCTCCATGAACAGCAGGAATTAATCCTCACATATGAGTGGCATCACCAAAGGAGCCCCGCACGGAACACTCCTCAGCTTCCAAATTTTGGAAGTTTCTGGAAGGTAGACCATGGTGCCATATTCTCCAGTATGGCAGATTATCTAGATCTGCCCAAGTAGGATTATAACTATTAATTATTTGAGACCACAAGGACACAAATCTACCTGAATTTTACCTGTAATCAGGAAAGGTTTTAGCCAAATCAAATACTTCTTTAGGACTCCAATTTGCAGGTACAGTCATTGCACCTGTAGGTCCTGTTGGATATACATGAAAAGGATATGCAGGTACTATATCTTCTTCTACAGGTTTTATTAGACAGTCTGGTTGTGTACACCGCCCTGTACAAACAAGCTTACTTTCAGCAGGAACCCAAAAGGCAACTCCCCTAAGAAGTGGAAGGATTGTGAGAATTTATTCTTGCTGTTCACAGAGAACACCTGCTACAGGTGAGTAACTGTGCTTTCTCTGTGAACAAGCAGGAAATAAGTCCTCACATATGGGATTCCCAAGCTACAGGCTACCAGAACCCAAGGAGATAAGCAGCCCAACCAATCAACAAGAACTGCAGAAGTCCGGAAGATCAAAGAGGTAATCCTGCCCAGGGACTCGTCTGATTTAGTATCCTCAGCAGATATCGACCTGAGGGATTTTAAGCAGGTAGCCTGGATGGACAGAAGGGCCACTGGGTAGGAGTTGACTCTAAGACCCAAAGAGATGCCGGAGCACAGACTAGTCAAAAGTGCTGTCCCATCGAGAATCTCCATCCAGACAGTAATGGGCCGAAAGCTATGGACCGAAGACCATGTCGCAGCCCAACAGATTTCCTCTATGGAAACAGGGCAAAGATTGATTACTGATGTAGCCATCGCATGGACACTGAGCCGTGACACGACCCTCCCAGCTCATACCAGCCAAGGAGTATGCATGGGCAGTGCAGTCTGTGAGCCAGAGGGATAGTGTATGCTTCAAAACAGCAACTCCCAGTCTACTGGGGTCAAAGGAGATGAATAGCTGGGATGATCGACTGTGTGCCTTCATGTGCTTCAAGTAGAATGCCAGTGCACGCTTGCAATCCAGCATGTGCAATGTCGCTTCTCCGCAATTGGCGAGAGGTCGGGGAAAGAACATCAGAAGGACAATAGACTGGTAGAAAAGAAAAGCTGAGACCACCTTTGGCAGAAAGCAAGGATGCGTGTGGCACACCACCCGTTCTGGTAAAGCTGGTGTATGGAGGATGTGTGACCAGTGCCTGGAGCTCGAGCATGCCAGGCCGATATGATGGCCACCAGAAGAGGACATTCCAAGTTAATGTCTGTGGGCAAGCTTAAGCTAGCTGAGGACCACATTCAGGTCACAAGCAGCCAGAGGGAGCTTGACCAGAGGCTTCAAAAGAAGCCCCGCATGAAACAAGCCAGCACGGGCTCCCCTCCCCACAGCCACGATGGAACGCTCTTATCGCACTGAGGTGAACACGCACAGAGTTGGACTTGAGCCCAGAATCAGAGAGTTGCAGAAGATACTCCAACAGCGGGTCCATGGGGCAGACGAAGGGGTTCAGCGCTTGACCAGCAACACCAGACAGCAAAACGCCACCACTTGAATGCCTAGGCCTAATGCATTGACTCCTTGCAGGACGCCAGGAGGATCTCAGTAAAGCCCTCAGGAAGGGCGAGTTCTGCAAGGGCTAACGCTCAGCATCCACACCATGAGCACCAGGGAACAGACGGGGTGCAACAAGGAGTTGCTCTCCTGAGAGATCTGGATCGGAGCCCATGTATCCCCTCCTTAGCCTGAAGCTTCAGGAGCGTCTTTGCAATGAGCAGTATTGTGGAGTAGGCAGAGAGCAGGCCGAACCCCCAGTGTAGCAGGAAGGCATTTGAGGTTAGGCGACTGCTGGCTGGCTTCCAAGAGCAGAAAGGATCTACCTGAGCATTCTGCACTGAAGCAAAGAGGTCCACTTCAGAGGTGCCCACTTCTGGAATATCTGAACCACCACTTCCCTTTTGAGGGTCCACTCGTGCAGCTGAAGCACCCAGCTGAGGTGATCCACTAGACCATTGCTCTCGCCGGGCAGATACATCACCTTGAGGTCCATGCCATAGAGCAGGGCGAACTTCCAGAAGCGAACAGCCTCCCAACACAGGAGGTATGAGCCCATGCCCCCTTGCTTGTTCATATAGAACATGGACACTTGGTTGCCCATCTGGACCAGGACCACCTGATTTTCCAGATGTGCTCAGAAGGCACAAGGAGCATTTGCAATGACCCAGAGCTCAAGGAAGTTGATCTGATGGAGACTCTCGCTCTCAGACTATAGGCTCTGGGTACAGAGACTGTCTAGGTGTGCACCCCAGCCGAGCTTGCAGGTATCTGTCATGAGTAGTCTGCAGGTCGTTGCTGTTTGGGAATGAGAGGCCCCGATGCAAGTTTTCGGATATGAGCCACCACGCCAGGGACTGCGAGAAGCGCAGTGATGACCACCCTATCCTGCAGGCAGCTTGAGGCTTGCTGCCACTGTGTTCGCAAAGTCCACCGAGCTTGCTGCATGTGGAGGTGTGCCTGGGGAGTGCCTTCGATGAGACGCTGCAGGTGGTCTGCTAGAAGAAATGCTCTTGTCTGAGAGGTATCGAGGAGGGCCCTGATGAACTCCAGTTGCTTCATAAGCTGGAGATGGGGCTTCTGGATAGTTTATCATGAAGTCGAGCTCTTTGAGAACCCAAATGGTAAGCTCAATGGACTGCAATATTCTAGACAGTTTGTGACCCTTTATGAGTTAATTGTCCAGATATGGGAAAACGAAGACCACCAGGGTCCAGAGAAAAGCGGCCATGACTACAAGACACTTTGTGAAGCCCCTGGGGGCAGTAGACAGTCCGAAGGGAAGCACCCGGTAATGGTAGTGCTGGTCTCCCAGCATGAACCATAATTACTGTCTGCGATGTGGGTAGATCGGAATGTGCGCATACGCATCCTTCAGATCCAAGGAACATAGCCAGTCATCTTGGAAAAGGAACAGGAGCAGCATCCCCAACAAGACCCATCTTGAACTTTTTGCACATCAGGAACCGGTTGAGGTTTCGCAGATCTAGAATGGGACAGAACCGCCAGTCTTTTTGAGGACCAGGAAGTACCTAGAGTAGAAGCCCTGTCTGATTTGGGCCTGAGGAACCGACTTGATGGCGAGGTTGGCCAGCAAGGCCACTGATACAGGCTGTGAACAGGGACAACCCCGTTATAGCCACGACCTCGCTCTGCAGCAGGCCCTGGTGTGCAGGGTCCATGGGGTACTCCTCAGGATTGTAAGGAGGCGGCAGCTGGGTGAAATGCAGCCGATAGCTGGTGTGGACGATCTGCAGCACCCAGGCGTTAAAGGTAACCAGATGGGCAAAGTGGATGAGCTTCCTCCCAACTGGTGGGGGGACATCTGAGTGCAACAGTCGACTGGCTATGCTCCTGAGGGCCCCGCCAATCCCCACACTTGGCTTGGGCTGGGAGGCAGGCTGTGCCTTCAGGGTCTGCTCCCTCTGCTGCAAGCGGGGAGTCTGGGCCTTGGGCTGCATCTGCAAATGTGATGGAACATACCGGTGTGAGCGTAGGAAGAAATCCTTCCTGGCCTGTTGTTTCTTCTATGCTGGGTCCTCAGTCTTTCTGGAGAGTCTGGTGAGGGTCACCTGCTTCTTCTCCAGCTCAACCTTTTCCTTCATGGGTTTGCCAAAGAGCTTCTCACCTTGACAGGGGATGTTGGTGATCTTGTCCTGGACCCATTGCTCCAGGTCAGTAGACTGCAGCCAGGCCATCCGCCGTGCAGCAAT
Organism: Ichthyophis bannanicus; assembly: GCA_033557465.1. NCBI lineage: Eukaryota > Metazoa > Chordata > Amphibia > Gymnophiona > Ichthyophiidae > Ichthyophis > Ichthyophis bannanicus. The sequence goes on along the minus strand of CM066051.1, from coordinate 56,403,440 downwards.
GCCCATAGCCACCACCCAACCGGCGGAATCTAAGGCATTGTAGGTGCCCTAGGCAATAAACTGAGCAATCCTTGCCATGAGATACAAGCGCTCAAAAGGACTCACAACAATCCTGGAGCACAAGGGGAGCAAAGTCTTCCATATCGAGCATGACATCCTTGAGGAACCTGGCCTTGAAAATCTGGTAGGCCAGGATACGGGCTATGAGCATGGAACCCTGGAAACACTTTCTCCTGAAGGAGTCCAGGGTTTGCGCCTCCCACATGGGCGGCACTGAGGAGTGTGTTTTAGCACTCTTAGCCCGCTTCAAGGCCAACTTGACCACAATAGAATTGTGAGGCAGCTGAAGCTTCTTGAACCTTGGAGCCTTCTGGAACCAGTACAAGGAGTCCAACTGGTGGCTGACGATTGGCAGTGAAAGTGATGCCTTTCACAGTCACAGCAGCAGACGCTGTAGGACATGGTGGATGGGACCATCACTGCCTCGCAGGTGGGCCAAGGGGTACAAGGAGTTCCAGTTCTTCTGCCCTCAGTTCCTCCTCTGCTTCCAGAGAAAAGGGGGTGACCTTGGCCAGGTCTTGCACAAAATCCTGGAAGGACATGTCTTCTGGGGGCGACTTGCGTCGATCTGGAGGGGGGAATGGATTGGATGGGAGGTCTGGGGCTCAAAGGTCCAACACCATCGACTCCGCCGTGGATTCCCATTCTGATTCGGATTCCAAGAGAAAATCAAAGTAATGCCAAGTCTCCTCAGAGTGCCAACTATGTGGCTCAGGAGAGGGTGGATGTCAGTGGTCCCGCTTGTGCTTGGCATGCTTGGAGTCCAACACAATGGACAGGGAGATGCTCCAGTCACCGGAGTCGATACTGATCTCCCACCTGATGTCCCAGTTGCAATGGGCAGGGCAAGGGTCTCCAGGATCTGCTGGAAGGAATTCGGTGACGACATGTTCCACTGCAAAGCCTGCATTCCGAAGAGCTTTCACCACTGCGACATAAGCTTCCAAAGCTTATAGACATTCCTCCAGAAACACCACCGATGAGAACATCGATGTCATAGCTGTGGACATTGCTGGTGACCCCTCAGGTGGGAGACTCCACGATGACTGGGTCATCTGGAGACACCCAGCTTCCCTCATGGGCACTGGGAATGGACTCTGCTTTCTAGGTCAGATCCTCCTGCTGGAGAACTTTGGCCAGCCGCTCCCGGCCTTCGCTGTCCATCTCATGCCAAGAGGGGCTGCGGTAGCGCTTCATATGGATTTTCTCCTCGTGCTCCCCTTTCGACGTCAAGAGAGTTTCCCCTTTCTGCCCGAACTCCTCTGCTCCGACTGAGCCCTCTGCTCTTTCCCCTTGACCACCTCAGGTGTGGACAAGGGAGTCCACGCTGAGGATGCTGAATCAGATGAGCCTAAGAGGAACTCCTGCTTTTCTCGACCCTTCAGGCCTCGATTCTCCATCTGCAGGCAGAGCTCACAGGATGCCGGCTGGTGGTTGGGTCTAAGGCATTGTAAGCACCATTTGTAGCGGTCCGTGGCAGAGATGATCTAGCCACATTTGGTGCATTTCTTACAGCTTCTAGCTGGCTTAGACATGCCAAAAAATACCACCTCAGCAAAATCAAACTGAAAAACAGCCATGGGTGGGAAAAAGACCCCTGAAGGGGAAAACACATAAAAAGGCGCAAAGAAAAACAAAATTACCCAAAGAGGAAGAAAAGCTCAATCACAAGGGCAAGAAATTCAAATCTTTTCCGAACAGCAAGAACACGTTCTAGGGACTTTGCGGAAAAAAAGAAGACCAGAGAATATGTGGCTGCGGCAGGTGCGCATGCGTGGTGTATTTGCCAGAAGCTTCCAAAATTTGGAAGCTGGGGAGCATTCTGTGCGGGGCTGTCTGTGATGTCACCCATACGTGAGGGCTTATTTCCTGCTTGTTCACAGAGAATCCCTCCTGTCTTTCATCCAATTTCTAGTCCTCCCCAGTTGCACTCTCTATATTTATTCCATTCCCAGTCACATCTACCTTCTTCTACCTCTCATCCCCAGTGCCAGCTCTTCCCATCTCCTCTAGTCCTTTTCTTACTTCTTATTCCCTAACTGTGCTCCGATTCCCCCTTTTACCTTCATTTCTACCCTCTCTCACCTCCTTCAAAGACCTGTCCCCTTCCAATGTCTCTTCCCTGCTCCATAGCCCTCTGTTCCTTTCGATTGCTTCTTAACACCTCCCCAAATTCTCAAGGTTCTTCAAACCATCTCCCCTCCTTATTTTTCTGCACTCCATCTCACTGCCTAGTACCCTTTGTCCTCCTAACCCCACAGGAAGTAATGGTTTTCACATTTCATTCCTGCCAAAGTGTCGGCAACTGTACATACTGAAGAAAGGGAAGAGTGGCAGAAGCAAAAGAACAAGCTTCTGCCACTCTGGCAGGATTCAGTGTGGCAGTCTAGGTCTCTAGAAAAAGAGGAGAAGCAGGTCTTTTTGGTCCCCTTAAATTTTTGCAGCCTAAGCCTGTCTCACTGACTTGCCCCTTAAGCCAGCCCTGAACACATACTCTCCGTAAGTACAAAAGAGGTACATATACATCCAATGGGAGCAATTCCTACAAATATCAGGAGATACGTATACCTCTCTTTACAGATACAGCTCCTGCCAGAGGAAACATTTCCACTCAGTAGAAGTCACCGCTCCTGCGCACACCAAGAGAAGATGTGAATACTTTCCACAAACATACACTCCCCATATGGCACAACTCCAGCACGTTAAAAATTGCATGAATGGGTGAAAACAAATACTCCAAAATAAAAAAAATAAATAAAAAACTAAACATTTTGAAATCGCTCACCCTATGTTCATCCACTCCTGCTTGAAACCTCTCTCTCCTTTCCACTCCCAATACTGATGTTAAAGAACACAAATACCTTCTCAAAATGGCCACTTCGGATGTAGTAATCTGCCAAGGAGCACCAGAGTTTGCCCAGCTGGTCTGTGAAGCGAGTCAAACCCCCACGAATAATGGCGCCCACATTCAGGGACTTCACTTTGTCTGGATTCTGGGAGATCAGGTTACATAACTCATGCCATAGCTGTGGAAGAAAATAGGTAGGCATTATACACAGATAGCACAGCAGGACCTCAGCAGGAGGATTTCTCAGCAGCAGTCATATTACATAGAGCTAAAGCATAAGGGCATTACTTGCTAATACAAACGAGGAGAAAGACCTGTATACTATAGAGAAGTACAATTAGAAACACAACTGAAAACTTTATTAGGGACCATGGACTGCAGGACTCCACAACCCTCCTTCATCCCCATAAACTATCACCTGGTAGTTGGACTTGCCCTCCTTGGACACAAAATCTTCATCATTGACAATGGTAGCAAGTCGCAGAGCTGCCTCATCCAACCGATCAATGGACTGGAGGTAATCAATGTACTCTTCGGCACTCTCAGGGCTTAACTAGTCAGGGGAAAACAGAGATGTCAAAGTTTTGCCTTCCCCTACCTCCTTCCACCCATCTACTCATCCCGATTCAAGCACTATGACTTAAAAAGAACATATCGCAGACTGAGGCTCTAAAGCTTGCTGGATGCTATTCCTCTCTTTGCCACTGGAAAAACAATTTAGTAGCTGTATCAATCCCAAAATATTGGATTCCCTGCAGGTTGAAGATTACATGAGCTTTCAAGACCATGCAGGCCCCTTGTTAACATGCCTGAGGTGGGTAGATGGCTATAGTAATAGGCTGGAAATCAGGAGACAAAAGGTTCAAATCTACCACTGGCACTCATTAGGACCTTGGGAAAGCCACACTAGTTCCCACTGCTTCTGGTACTCATTATAAACACATTGTCTTTGTATGAAATTTTCTATGCAGCACCCAGGTAAGGGTGTTATATCGACATGAAAATAAACCAATTACATCTAATGAACATTAAGTTAGGCATTTCCAAATGCCTCCCTCCCTACTGTCCATAGGAATCTGTTTGGTTTGTCATATACAATTAAATAGCAATCCACTCTATGAATAACCAAAAACTATTTTGTGTCAATAAGTACTTCTTATCATGATGATTCTATAACTTCAATTCACTTCAAAATACAAATATCTTTTTTATAAATTTTATTTATTAACCACAAAGAAAGATAACAGCCATCAACAAAGCAGCCAACAAAGAACAAATCCCCGAGCAGGGTGTACTCTTATCCCCGCCACGGGGAACCATTAGATATCAGTACATGGCATTAGTAGACATTTCCATAAAGAATACATTTTTGCATTTATTTCTGTAATACTACACAACAATAGAAACCCCCCCACCCATCCCCGCCCCGTCGCAGACTGCAGCCCCCCCACCACCTCGTGCCACTAAGACCACTAAAGACCCACATTGAGCACTTCATTCCTACAATACGGCCCCAGGCTCTGAATATAAATATCTTAAATTGCAAGGGAGGTCTCAGACTAATCGGCACCAGTTTCTTGACTTCAGTCTTATCAAAACTTTCAGTGCCCGCTTGCATCAATGACCCATCCAATGCAAATGAATATTATAGTCCTTCTTAAAATTATGTATTTGCAAAAATGTGCTTATCTTAACCATTCTTGCTCCCAACGCCTCTTGTCGGCGCCTCTCTGCGTTTCACTCTTTTGAGTTTCTTCAGGGGCTTATCCCACAAAATTCAGAAGAACATTCTAAAATAGTGAAGTGTTATAATCAGGTACATTCCCAGACACTTTTAACTTTAGGTTTGACCATCAATCTTATGTATTCAATGTTTAAACCATTCACAAAATATAATTCGCAAAAATGTAATTCAAAAACTCTCCTTGAACTCAAGCCAAAATCAAAAGTGGCCACATACCTATAACCTTGATGCTGCACATGCCTTCCTCTCACAAAACGTTTTTCTCGCCAAGTTGGAAAAATGCTGCACATGCGGCTTACTTACTAACCCTTCATTCTTATAGCACTATCCTCCACCCTGTCAGTGCAAGAGCAAAGATGGATATTCAATTTAGAATCAATAATCCATAGAGGACTTAACAGTCAAAATGATTGGGGAGTATGTCTACGAGAATTGATGGGAAAGTTATACTAGCGTCACTGAGTGAAAGTATCACATGGCAAGTTGAATAACACGTCACTGACAGGGTGGAAGATAGTGTGCAGCATCAACGTTATAGGTATGTGGCCACTTTTGATTTTGGATTGAGTTCAAGGAGAGTTTTTGAATTACATTTTTGCAAATTACATTTTGTGAATGGTTTAAACATTGAATACATAAGATTGATGGTCAAACCTAAAGTTAAAAGTGTCTGGGAACGTACCTGATTATAACACTTCACTTTTGTAGAATGCTCTTCTGAATTTTGTGGGATAAGCCCCTGAAGAAACTCGAAAGAGTGAAACGCAGAGAGGCGCCAACAAGAGGCGTTGGGAACAGGAATGGTTAAGATAAGCGCATTTTTGCAAATACATAATTTTAAGAAGGACTATAATATTCATTTGCATTGGATGGGTCATTGATGCAAGCGGGCACTGAAAGTTTTGATAAGACTGAAGTCAAGAAACTGGTGCCGATTAGTCTGAGACCTCCCTTGCAATTTAAGAGATTTATATTTTGAAGTGAATTGATATTATAGAATCATCATGATAAGAAGTACTTATTGACACAAAATAGTTTTTGGTTATTCATAGAGTGGATTGCTATTTGTGACAGAACACACCGCTCTGAGAAAAGCCCGGTAGGATTGGTTTGTCATATAGACTGCTTCTCTTTGTCTGGTTTTAATTCCTTTTCTCTTGCTTTCCTTGTTATCTTATTATTAAATATGCTGTTCTTACCTATTAGCTATGTATTAGCTTATCTATCATACCTTGTCATTATAATGCCTTGTGATGTTGGACTACAATTTGTTTAGTTTTTAAATACCCTCTTTTTTTTTAAAGTGTATATGTACACCGCTTTGACATTTTATTTAAAAGGGGATTAATTCGGCCATTAAACCTTATTCCGCTTCCTAGACGTTCAAGGAGAAAGGACAGATTAAAATTTAAAAAAATGCACCATCTTAGAAACAATACCCAGGGTCATGTAATGGTGTGAACACCATAAGGAAGCAAGCTGCAGCAGCTCCTGTTTAACCCTTCTTAAATATGGGCTTATCGGCCACTCCTACCCAAGAAATTGAGTACAGATGACTTAAGCAGTAAGACTACGATGCTAAACCCAAGCATACAAGCAGAAAATAGGCTGTGGAAAAGCAGGCCCAGGCAGAAGAAATGTTCTCCATGAACAAACAGGAAATAATCAGCCGCACAGATAGTGACACCATCCCTGACGGCGCTAGGTTGGATCTACTCTCCCAGAACCTAGAAGAGTCTAGAAAAACTCTCTGGGCATATGTGAGTGCTTCTTCCTTGTGACTATTACTTCTCCCTGCCAGTCTTCTTCATCCACAGACAAGTGTGGCTATAGCTCTCCCCGCTCCACTATTTTATTTTTCTCATCAAATAATCTTTGCTTTCTCTTCATTTTCAATACCCTCCCCTCCAATAAACTCCTCCCAAGAGGACAGAGAATAGATGAAATATTTCAAGTTTCGTGACTGCTCCTCCTCCTCATTTATTTATTTATATTAGTTTATTTATTTAAAAGATTTGATATACTGCTATTCAACTGCTGCATCATAGCGGTTTACATAAAGTCTGGATGCCTTGCAGAAGGGGTTCCTCATGTTCTTGTGAACTATGAGGGATATTAAGCGCAGCCAAAGACTGCACAATCAGGGCCACCAACTCCTCCGAACGGAAAACCCCGATGATGCTGGGGTCCTTCCCCCCATGGAATTTCTCCTTCCTCTAGTTCTAATGCTGAGGTTTCCTCCCACAAGTCAGAGGGTCCTTCGAGCAGATCCAGAGACCCTTCAGAATGAATCAAAGCTTGCTCCTCGCATAGTTCCATATCCAGCCTCCTCCGCTTGAGGGTGAGTTACCCCAGCTCCTATTGTAGCCCCTGAGTAGCCACAATTGGAACCTCTGTCCTCTTACTAGGACCCAACTTCCCCAGGACTGACCCACTCATTCCCTGCTTCAGGCAGTAAGCCTGATGCAAGGGGAAGCACGAAATCAGGTGAAAAAGGGGTAGCTGATGGCTCAGAAACCTGAACTAATGGCAAGGAAGAAGTCCCTGCTGAGCTCTGCATGTCCTCCATTAACTGACCTGATGAGGGAGACTGCCCTAAAATGGCTGCGTTTCCTTCCAAAACCGCGGGACTTTGAGAGCCTGACAGAGACTGATTTGCAGCATTTAAAAGTATTTCCTGATCCGGCTAAGGTCTCCCCCAACAAAGTTTTTTGCTGCAGACAACACCTCATCAGTACTGTGGGCTTCAGTTTCACAGCTGCGGCAAAAGCCGATGGCTGAGAGAGTCTCCTGGCAGCTTCCACAAGCAGAGCAGGTTGCTTTCCCCCCAGGCATAATTCATTGCCAAAAGTTAAACCCAAACACTGAAGGGAACCAACGGCTAATACAAGCGACAAAACCTAAAGTAACTGCCTTCGTGAATGAGTCCCCCCCCCTCCCTGTGGCTCAGGCCCCAACCACCAAAAATGTTCTCCATACGTCCAGTGGTCCCGGAGCCCAGCACACAAGCTGCCCCTACTGCCTAAAGTACTCTTATCTGTTGGTAAGGGAGCAGACATGAAAATGAGAAATAAACCCACAGCAAAATACTTATCTACTCCGCTCAAGCTGAAAACTTGTCTGTGCTGAGGGAGAGGAGAGGGACCTGGCATCACCATGTATATCACCTTTAAAGAACCAGGCTGACTCAACAGTCCTGGTTCTGTCACAAACTTTGTTAGGTACCAAATTGCAATCACTGCTTGCTGCAGGAGAGAATCAGCCTAGTCAGACCTGTTTCCCTTTTAGCTCCTTTTCTTTGATAATACATTTTTTCTCCCTGTCCTTTTTTTTTTAAACCCATTCAGTGGAGTCCAAACTACAAAGATGTTCAAGAGCTGCTGGAGACTGAGAATACGGGTCAGGGTGGTGGTGCTCACTGCCCTTTCTAGCATGACATCATCAAGGCATGGCATGCTCAGTCTCCAGCTGCTGGTGAGGGGAGATAACCCACACAACAGGACTGGACTGGAGAGACAATAAGGAAATATTTTCTTTTCATGCTGTTCTGTTCTCTTCCTATAGGGGGTTATCCAAGCTATCAAGACATCTCTCAGACTGCAGCCCTGCTTGCCCCATCTGTAGCTATCTCCCCCCACAGCAGTCCCTGTGTTTCTTTATTGTCCATACTTTCCCCTCCCCCACTCAACAGTTCTTATACCTACATATTACCTCTTCTCCTCTTACCTTCAGGTACCTCCTGTAAACCCTTACTGCAGTCTCTGGCAATGGGTACAGACGTACAAACTTTAGGTAGAGAGGCCAGATGCGATGGTGCTGTGTGATGGGGAGAGCTCGAAGTGCCCGGTCAAATGTCCGGCGTGTACGGCTGATCCTACACTGATCCATAAGGAACCGACAGTAATCAAGCCAGATCCGAGGCATCTACAAGAGGAACACAGCAATCCAATAAGCACAAGAACTGCAGTGTGATAAACTCATATCAAAAAGTCACAGAATAGTGTGCTGAACAAGAAGGACGAATGATAATTCAGTTTATGTACCCCACAAACTTCCTACTGGCTGCAAAGTGCTGCTTCAAGGGAAGAGACTGAAGTTTCAACATCACTGCCTCAACTACTGAGCATGCCACATCTTACCCCTAAATCCTTTAGTCTTTGTTCTCTTTCATGAAAGCTCTCTGCATTAGGTCAGTGTAATATCATACCTTCACACTCCTGGTTAAAACACACTGAGGTCCTGCCAAACTAGGGAAACTCTTTGCAACATTTGACAAAGTCATACTCTAAATTAACTCCTTCTGTGTAAAAATAAATGGTTCTCTAACCCTTCCTCTCCCCTCAGGGCCAGTATGCCTGACCTCCAATCCACTGCCCTTGGGAGTACCTTGTGCATGAAGACCAATGCTCTCTCATGGCAGTTGTTCACCTCTTCATAGCCCAAATCTGTGATGCACTTGATTTTCACTTGCTTCCGACGATTTTTCAGATAATTATACCACAGCTTGTAGCTGAAAAGACAGCATGGGAAATAACAATTAATTTAGGCTACAGGTTCCAAATTAGAAATAAAACATATTTCCCGGATTAAGTCACCCCTGTGTATAAGTCGCAGTGGTACAACTTGGCATTTTTACATGTATAAGTCACCCCTGTGTATAAGTCGCCAGTACAAAAAATAAAGCGCGAGACAACATTGCTGTTTCTTAAAACTGGATTTATTCTGTTTCACTTTCACTTTAAAATAAAACTCATTCCACATCAGATTTGTTCTGTATCACTCTTGAGAAAGCCGTTGAATTCCTCATCTTCGGTGTCACTGTGAAATAGTTCTGCAATTTCAGGTGCAGGTTCATGTTTATTATTGTCTTCTTCTTTCTCTTCATCGTCTTCATCTTCATGGTTACTGGGGTTGTTTAGGATCTCAGCCTTCACAAAACCTGATTTGATTACTTTATCCCTCACAACCTCCCCACCATGCTGTCGCAACCCACCAGGTACCTTCTGCAAAAGTGGCATGGCACATACGGTTGATAACCATGAAACTGTGTTTTCCGTGGCACATTCAGTTTTCCCATAGGTGACACAACACAGCTTTGAATTTTCTGTTGAAGGAAATCTCAAGCGACTGAAACATTTTTGTCATGCTGTTGTTGTTAAGTGCCTTCGAGTCGGTGTCGACTCATGGTGACCCTCCGGATAGTTGACCTAAACTTTGTTCGGTCTTCAGCCAAGTGGCTCACTGTTGATAGAGTGGTATCCATAGCTGCTGTTTATGTATCGATCCATCTCATTGTGAGCTTTCCTCTTTTATGGTGACCTTCTACCTTGCCAAGTATTATGTCATGTCTTTCTCCAATGATCTTTCTCTTCGCATGATATGTCCAAAGTATGAAAATCAAAGTCTTGTCATCTGAGCTTCTAAGGAAAGCTTAGGCTTGATCTCCTCTAGTACCGACTGGTTTGTTCTTCAGATAGTCCATGATATACACAGTATTCGTCGTCAGCACCATAATTCAAAGGCATCAATTTTCTTCCTGTCTATCTTTTTCAATGTCCAACTTTTGCATCCATATGATGTTACTGAAACTACCATGACCTGGACAAGTCGAATCTTTGTATGGAGAGAGACATCTCTGCTCTTGAGAATCTTGTCTAGGTCCTTCATAGCCATTCTACCAAGAGCAATAGGTCATCAGATTTCTTGACTGCTAGTCCTTTCTTTATTGCTTGTTGATACAAGTAAGTTAAAGTTGTCAACTATTTCAAATTCTTCTCCATCAATTATGAACTTATTGATTTGCCAGTTGTCAGGATCTTTGTCTTCTTAAAGTTAAGGTGCAGATCCATTTTAAGACTATATTCTTTGATCTTGAGAAGTAAATGTTCAGATCGTCTTCACTTTCAGCCAGTAATGTGGTATCATCAGCATAGTAAAGGTTGTTGATGAGTCTTCCACCAATCTTCATACCTCAGTTGTCTTCATACAGTCCTGCTTCTCTGAAGACTTGTTCTGCATATAAATTAAAGAGGTAGGGAGAACGTATTCAGCCTTGTCATACACCTTACCTGATTTTAAACCATTCTGTTTCTCCTAGTTCTGTTTGAACTGTTGCTTCTTGATCAATGTAAAGGATGTGCAAAAGAACTAGCAGGTGTTCTAGTATACTCATGCTTCTTAATGTAGCCCAGAGTTTCTCATGGTTTACACAATCAAAAGCCTTGCTGTAGTCAATAAAACACATATGGATATCCTTTTGGTATTCTTTTGTTTTTTCAAGGATCCATCTCACATCCGCGATAATGTCTCTCGTTCCTCGCCCTTTCCTGAACCATGCTTGCATTTCAGGCAGGTCTCGTTCCAGAATGATCTGGAGTAGAATATTGCTGGCATGTGGGATCAGAGCGATTGTGTGATAATTTCCACAGTCAATCAGGTCACCTTTCTTTAGTATTGATATAAACACAGATCTTTTCCAGTCAGTTGGCCATGAATTTGTCTTCCATATTTCCTGGCAGAGCCTTGTAAGTATGCTAACAGCTTCATCCGATTGCTGTAATACTTCAATGGGAATGCCATCAATGTCTGGTGCTTTATTCTTTGATAAGGCTTTCAATGCTGCTTCGACTTCTTTCATCACCAATGGTTCCTGATCATAAGATACAGGTTGAAATGGCTATTGGTTCACTTGATCTTTATTCCCACCGCAAACGTAACCACAACTTTCCCATTGTTACTAACTGTTTGCTAATCTCTGTAAATAGTTTGAGTATGTTATCTCGTCAACAGACCATATACTCCATGTAAATAGTTATCCCATGCTTGTCCAAGTTTATGCTCCTGTTATATGTAACACCAAACAGCTTGTTGTTCTGGTCTTTGTTTTGTTCTCTGTGAACCGCGCTGATCCTGAATAGCACGGTATAAAAGAAATATAAATAAATAAAAAATAAATAAATAAAATGGTATAATGACTTGTATATTCTTTCCATCTTTTCTTCATCTTCTCAGCATCATTCAACATGGATCCTTGAGCATTTTGTAGCATTCCATTTCGAGGCTGGAATTTTTTCTTTAACTCTCGTAGCTATAGAAAAGCCGATCTTGTTCTTCCTCTAATAGTTTCTGATTCTATTTCCTTGCATGTGTCATTGTAGTACTTCTCAATGTCTTGTCTTGCTGCATGTTGGAAATCTCTGTTGAGTTCTGCAATTGCCTCTCTTTCTCCTCTGGCTTTAGCTTCTCTGCGTTTCTAGAGAATTTTCAGAGTTTCTTCAGTCATCCATTTTGGCAATTTTTGATTTTTCACCTTATGTAGAGACTTCTCGCTTTCCTCCAACATGACGATATCATCCCATAACTCTTCTGGAACTCTGTCATTTGTATCTAAAGCAGCAAATTGATTTTTCAGGCAGTCTTTAAATTCCAGTGGTATATTCTCAAGGTCATATTTTGCTACATTCATGAGTGGCTTGCTTTTTTTCAACTTTAGCTTGAGTTTGCATACTAGTAGTTGGTAATCTGTACCACAGTCAGCTCCAGCTTTTGTCTTTGTTGAAGTTATCAAGCTTTTCCATCATTGTCTTACACAGATATAGTCAATTTGATTTCTGTACAATCCATTGGGTGAAGTCCATGTATACAGTCACCGCTTGTGTTGCTGGAAGAAGGTGTTTAAGATGAATAAATTGTTGCTCTTGCAGAATTCTATCAGTCTTTCTCCAGCTTCATTTCTGTTGCCAAGTCCATATTTTTGAACCACTTTGCCTTCTTCTTTGCTGCCAACGTTTGCATTCCAGTCACCCATGACTATCAAGATATCCTGTTTTTATGTTCTGTCAATTACAGCTTGTACTTGTTCATAGAACTCAATGTCTTCCTCTTCTGCAGCTGTTGATGGTCCATATATCTGAATTATAGTTGTGTTGATGGGCTTTCCTCATAGACAAATAGAAATTAAGCATTCACTGGTTGAATTGTATTTCATTATAGTTCTTGCAAGTTTTGTCATACCTCCAGGTATAACAACTAGAACGATGTTCAGCGATTTTATTTTCTTCTTTATGTCTTCAGTGAAATGGGCTCTCATGCTATCCATGACAAGTAGTGCTTTCTGTCTCTTGAAAAATCTGTCTGGCCTCTTACTAAAACAGCCCTGCAGCTATTTCAGCATCATGCTCTCATCCATCCATACTTTCTCATTCACATCAACAACATTGGTTGGTAGAGTTTCACATGGCATTGTCTTTCTTTTGACTATAATCACAGGTGGCAGCTTCTTTCCACTTGCACAGCAGACCAGCACCACTGTAATGTGTGTCTTTTCATATCTGTGTTTCTAATATTCATCGTTCTAACGCCCTTTTGACTGACCGTTCTCCCTAATAGGATGTCGAAGGTTAAGGGAACCTCGTCTGTGTTGATTATGAAGTCTGATGTCACTGTGTATGTGTTGATTTCTTTGTTTACGAAGTCCCTGAAATTCCGTACTTTATCCAAGAAATCAGCAGGGAGCTGCTGACAGATGATTGTTCTTTGTCTAATGCTTAATTAAAGCTACAATGAGGGGAGAAATAATTGCCTATGTTGCCCAAAGGAAACAGTCTGGAGACTAAAGGCTCCTGGAGGCAACATATGCGGACGCTTGGGGAAGCGGAGAGAGCAAAATACCTAGAGGTCCTGAGGCCCTTAATGAGTTGCTTACCAAAAGAACAGAAGGGAATATCCGCATGTACAAGTACCAATTGCACAAATGGGGAAAAAGGCAGGAAATCCTATGGCCAAGCTAATGAGTCCAGCAAAAGGGAAGGGACTGGCCACTTGCATATGAGACTCGAGGGGAGGGGAACACCAAATGGCGAAGGGAATCATTCGATAATTTCATGAGTACTATAGTGCACTATATGGGGAAGGCCCATGGGATGAGGAAAAACAAGAGGTGTTTTTCAGTGACCTGACACTCCCAGAATTGGGTGAGAAGGAGAGGCAAGCGCTCAACGCCCCCTTTACAACACAGGAAGTAACTGCAATGGTGCAGAAGCTTAAGCTCACAAAGGCGCTGGGTCCCGACAGGCTAGGGGCAGAGTTTTACAAAATCTTGGGGGAGGACATGGTGTTATTGTTCCTAGCCCAGTGCCTGGAAACCCAGGACTGGGGAGACCTTGGGCAACACCAAATTCTGGCTACAATGGTAGTATTGCCCAAACCAGAAAGAGATTCTTGGTGGGGTCTTATTGCCTTATATCATTGTTAAACCAGGATGTGAAGAGGATAGCCACTATGATGGCTCCCCACTTAGACAATTATTTGCCTCGGCAGATATACTCTGATCAGCTGGGCTTTGTCTTAGGGCAGTATGCCTCCACCAACATCCCCAGAGCACTAATGAGAAAAGGTCAGATGATGTGGCTATCATAAGCCTCAATGCTGAGAAAGTGTTCAACAACATATCATGGGACTACATGTTCTGGGTGATCGAAAGGTATGGGATATGGGGCAGAGCCTTTTTGAAGTGGCTTCATATATTATACAGTGGCCCGCAGGCACAGATACTAGTGAATGAGCGCCTCTCGGAAGCGTTGCCATTGAGGCGGGGCATGCACCAGGGATGCCCATGGTCTCCCTGAATTTTTATTCTATCCCTAGAGCTGCTGGCACAATGGATACATCAGACTGCAGACTGGGAGGGATACAAATAGGAAAAGAGTAGGCCAAGATAAACATTTATGTGAATGACAGGCTCCTTTTCTTAAAAAACACGAGCCGGGACATTAGCAGGCTCATGGGTACTATAGACCAAGTCGGGGCATTCTCTGGACTACAAATTAATTGGAGGAAGTCATAGATCATGCAGCAGTGAGACATAGCTTATGCAGAGGCTAAGCAGCCATAGCTATCTACGAGCTACTGTAGCAGTCACAATTTCCCTAGCAGCAAGGCGCAGAGATCATAAATTGCATCCACCAGGATGGCCATAATGGATTCAAGATGGGCAGAGGAAGAATCCTTAGCAAGAGCTGAATCCAGTGCAGAAGAGCATAAGCTGCTAAACCACAGCAGAAAGAAGCTGAAAAGACAATCTTCAAGAGAGCTTCAATCTTCCTGTCCTGCTGGTCACGGAGAGCTGCGCCTCCTTCCACCAGGATGGTAGTTCACTTTAACTACAGTCATCATGGCATCCATCTTTGAAAATTGAAGCCACTTATCCCAAACAGCTTGGGGCCAGGCATAGAGCCTATTCTACAGTTCGATGCCCCTCAGAATGGTGTCAGGAGAGTCTCACGCAGCGCAAACCATCTTTTGCAATGCTAGTGGAAAATGAAAGACTTTAGAGGGCCTACAAAGACCTCCAGGATATGGTCTGGCTCAGACTTGTCCTTTTCAAGCAGATCTGTTATCTGAAGAGCTGACATGATCCAGGAGATCAAGGTAGGAAGCTCTTCCTGGTGAAAAAGATGCATGATCAAGGAGCCATCTTCCTCCTCAAGAGGAGACAAGTCCCCTTCTTCTCTACTCAAAATACTTCCAGAACTTTCCAAGACAGATTCCTCTTCTCGGTTTCATTGCAGGACCTCCTAGAACTCCCAGTCACCCAAAGACTGCAAGGAAACTGATCGTGGAAGGTGAGAACACTAACGTGGAGGCACTAATACCTCTGAGGATCCCTGAGAAACAAAAATACAAGCCATCTGCAAAGGACAGGGCTGAAAGTGTTTCTGTGGAGGCCCTTGTGGGACCCGGAGCCCCCTTGCTATAAGGACCATGAATATTGAAAAAAGTTAAAAGATTCAGCAGGCAGAGTCCTTACAGACCCAAAAAACATTACTTCATGTATTAAATATCCCAGTTGCAGGGGCAAGGGCCTCTTGGACCAATACTGGAGGATGGTTGCACAGGAGCCCAGTCCAATAACCACCATCTGCTGGAGGCAGAGAAACATTGGAGGGGCCCCTAGCTGCACCAGCCTAAGTACCAGTGATGATGTCACTTGAATCTTCTAGTCTTTCTCCATCATCTACTGGAAAGGGGACATAAGAACATAACATAAGAAATGCCATACTGGGTCAGACCAAGGTCCATCAATCCAGGTCACAAGTACCTAGCAGTTTCCCAAAAAGATACACAGGTTCCACAATGTTTGTATTGGGGCAAACAGTTGATTACCTGGGTCCTCTTTAATAATGGTTTATGGACCTTTCCTCCAGTTACTTGTTAAAACCTTTTTTAAACCCAGATACACTAACAGATTTTACTACATCCTCTGGTAGCGAATTCCAGAGTTTGATTACGCAGTGAGTGAAACAAATATTTTCTCTTATTAGTCTTAAACAGGTTACATAATCCACTTATTTGGACTGGTCTAGCACGATGATCTGGAACAGATATTTTACCTATCCTTAAAAAGGAACCCAAGGCAGGATACAATGAAACACTACATAATTACATAAAACAGACAGCGCCAGCAAAAAATCTCAATAAATCGGGAATTGGTTAAAAAATAGAAAACAGAGAGTAGGGCTAAATGGCCAATTGTCTCACTAAAGAAAGGTGAACAGTGGAATACCCCGGGGATCTGTGATGGGCCTGCTGCTTTTTAACATATTTATAAATGACCTGGAAATGGGAATAACAAGTAAAATGATAATATTTGCAGATGACACAAAATTGAATATATTCAAATTTGCTAAAACACAAAAGGATTGTGAAAAATTGGGAGACTGGGCTTTCAAATGGCAGATGAAATTTAATGTGGACAAGTGCAAAGTTATGCACCTAGGAAATAACAACCCAAACTATGGTTACACGATTTAAGGTTCCACATTAGGAACCATCACCCAGGAAAAAGATTTAGGCGCCATTGTGGATAACATGTTGAAACCCTCCACCCAATGTGCAGCAGCAGACAAGAAAGCAAGTAGAATGCTAGGAATCAAAAGGAAAGAAATGGAGAATAAAAGGAAAGATATTATAATGCCTCTGTATCGTTCCATGGTGCGACCACACCTTGAATATTGTGTGCAATTCTGGTTGCTGTATCTTAAAAAGGATATAGCAGAATTGGAAAAGATACAGAGAAGAGGGATAGAAGGATATCCCTACAAGGAAAGGCTTAAAAGGTTAGGGCTCTTCAACTTGGAAAAGAGATATCTGAGGGAGATATGAAAGGTTTATAAAACAATGAATGGAGTGGAACGGGTAAATGTAGATCGGTTGTTTACTTCTTCAAAAAACAGAAAGACTAGGGGACAGGCAACAAAGCTACAATATAGCATATTTAAGACTAATTGGAGAAAATACTTTTTCACTCAATGCATAATCAAACTCTGGACTTCGCTACCAGAGGATGTAGTAAAAGCTGTTAGAGTAGCTCGATTTAAAAGAGGTTTGGACGAGTTCTTGCAGGAGAAGTCCATAAGGTGAAATTAGGCCTTACCTGCTAATTTTCTTTCCTTGAGTCTCTCAAGTCCAGTCCAGACTTCTGGGCTGTGCCTAATTCCAGCAGATGGAGATTGAGCCTATCAGCACAGCACAGCACAGCATAAGAGAGCAGGACCACTGACCACTCCCCCCCCCTTTAAGTCAGTAGCATACAGCAAAGCAGTACAGTAAAATCTATCTACAGATGCCCTTGCAGGCTTAACAATCCTCCCAAAGGACGGTCCGCTAAACAACTAATCCCCTGTCAGGATACCAAAACCGCCAGTGTTGACTGATGCCCAGCTGGGCCACTGGATTCTCATCTTAAGCAATGTATCAGGCAAGCCTTGCCCAAAACACTTTTAGAGGGCGGGTTCTGGACTGGACTGGAGGGACTCAAGGAAAGAAAATTAGCAGCTAAGGCCTAATTTCACCTTCCATATCGTCCCTCCAGTTCAGTCCAGACTCCTGGGATGTAACAGAGCAGTATTCAAGAGAGGGAGGGACTGGCAAGGCCGGCCTTTAACACCCACACCTCAAACCGCGTGTCCCCCCCATGCCTGCACATCCAAATGATAATGGCGCACAAAAGTATGCACGATGACCAGTTAGCTGCTTTGCAAATCTCCGCTGAAGGTACGTGACTGAACTCGGCCCAGGAAGATGCCTGCACTCTGGTAGAATACACCCACAATCCTGCAGGCAGCAGCCTCTTCCAGAAAAGGTACACCAAGTAAACTACCTCCTTCACCCAGCGAGAGAAGGAAGCCTTTGAGGCCGCCTCGCTGCTATCCTCCAAACAGGACAAACCTACAGTCTGAATTATAGAAAACCTCCATGTGCTGAAGATACCGGCGAAGTGCTCTACGGATATCTAGCTTATGTAACTGCCGGTTGGCCAAATCTGAAAGCACCAGCAGAACTATCGCCTGGCACACATGAAAAGCAGAAAGCACTTTAGGAGAAAGGGCTCCCAACAGGAGAGAACCTGTAACTCCAAGATGTGCCTAGACAAACAAATCACCACCAGAAAACACCTTGAGAGTGAAATCCTTGAGGGTCGTGCCTGCCAAGGACTCAAACGGCGCCTCTGCCAATGTGGACAACACAAAAGTTGAGATCCCATACCTGAACCACTGCATGCACGGGAGGTCTAAATTGTTTTACTGACCACAAAAACCTGGAGACATCCGAGTGCGCAGCTAGGGAAACTCCCTGCAAATGCCCCCAATAGCAAGCCAATATGGCCACTTGTACTTGTAAAGAATTGAGGGCTAGACTTTTCTCCACTCCAGCTGCAGGAATGCTAGAATTTGCGGGATAGATGCTGAGAGAGCCTGCTGTCCCTTGCTTGCATACCAATCTTCAAACACCTGCCACACACTCACATATAACAGAGAGGTGGACCACTTACGAGTCCGCAGCAAATTAGAGATCACCTGCGAGGAGTTTCCTCTCTTCCTTAACAGAACCCTTTCAAAAGCCAGGCCATAAGCAAGAATTGATACACTTGAGGCATGAGAATCAGGCCTTGCGACAGCAGGTCAGTCCGCACTGGAAGGCGCTAAGGCACCCCCAACACTGTCAGATGGCTCTAATCCACATACTAGGGTCTCCAAGGCCAGTCCAGAGCCACCAGTATCACCGGACCTCAATGTGCCTCGATCCTCTGAACTACTCTGCCTATGAGCGGCCATGATGGTAAGACATAACGGAGTCCCTGCACCAGCCAGGTCTGCGCCAAGGCCTCGAGGTTCTCTGACATTCTCTTTCTCGGCGCTGAATGAAGAAGCGAGAGGCCTTGGCATTTGCCTTTGATGTCAGGAGATCCATCACTGGCGTCCCCCACATCCCTTTATCGCTTGAAACACCTAGTCCTCCAAAGCCCATTCTCCCGGATCCAACTGTTGGTAGCTGAGGAAGTCAGCCTGGAAATTTTCCTTTCCTGCTATGTGCGACACCGACAGTGCCAGGAGATGTTGCTCCACTCAATGAAGAAGCGGCATGATCTCCTCTGCCAGGACTGCCCTCCCTTTGCCCCTCTGGCATTTGATGTAGGCACTGCTGTGGCATTGTCCAAGAAGACGCACACCACTTTCTGCCGGATCAGCGACTGGGAGGCTTGGACTGCCCGCATCTCTAAAGAGTTGATGGACCACTGTTTTTATTCTTGTGACCATTGCCCTTGAGTCACCTGGGCTAGGCAATACACCCCCCCCCCAGTCCAAGACACTGGCACCAGTTATCACCGTTGTCCACTCCGTAGTCTCCAGAGGCATCCCTGCCAAAAGGTTCATGGAATCCAACCACCACTGTAGGTTGGTTTTGACTTCCGGAGGAGTGGTCAGCTTTCTGGACAGCAAGTGAAACTGCAGAGACCACTATGACAATAGCGACTTCTGTGAGCTCTTGCCCACGGTGCCAAATCGAGCGCTGCCACCATCGACCCCAGCACCTGGAGGTACAACCAGGCTGATGGAGCTGTGTGATGCAAGGACTGTTGAATCTGCTCCTGTATCTTCAGAGCCCAATGGGACATACACTTGATCAATGGCTGTACCGAAACACGCCCCAAGTAAAGGAGATCCTGGGTTGAGATCAATCTGCTTTTGTCTAGATTAACTGCCCAGCCCAGCCCCTGAAACATTTTCAGTATTCATTGAGCCCATGTGCGACACTCCTCCAACAACTTCATCCAGATCAACCAATCATCCAAACAGGGGCGTACCAACACTCCCTCATGACGCAAGGCCGCCACAAAAACCACCATGATCTTGTAAAGATGCAAAGTGTTGTGGTCAGACCGAACGGAAGGCCCTGAAATTGAAAGTGGCCCATCGGCACAGCAAACCAAAGAAAATGTTGGTGCTCGGGCCTGACGGGCATATGAAGATATGCCTCTGTCAGATCCAGTATGATGAGGAATTCTCCTCAATTCACCGCTACAATTACCGAGCATAGCGTTTCCATCTGGAAGTGCAGCACACAGAGAGCCCTGTTGACATACATGAGGTTGAGAATAGGTCAGCGAGAGCCTTCCTTCTTGGAAACAACAAAGTAGATGGAGTAACAACTGGTACCTAACTGGTCTTCGGGGATCAGAACCTTTGCCTTGAGTCACAGTAGGCGCTTCAGGGTATCTTACGGCCTGCAGCTTGCCTGGAGCCTTGCATGGTGATAAGAGGAAGGTGTCGGACAGGGGCTGCGTGAATTCCAGCACGTAACCGTCACGAATGATCTCCAAGACCCACTGGTCGGATATGAGCTGGACCCAGGCAGGGTAGAAGTGGTGCAATCTGCCACCCACTGGTACAATCCCTGCCTGAGCCCCCCACATCTCATTGGGACTTCTTGGTACCAGTGGCCATGTTGGGGAAGAACCCTCGTCCACCTCCACGGCCACTTCACAAGGACTACCTCCAAGTGGGGTATCTGCCTCGTTGGTAACGAGCAAATCGATTCACCCTAAACTGGTGGAAGTCCTTAGACTGGCCTTTTGAAGAGGAGGGACTTACCAGCCCTCGGCTTGTCCTCTGGGAGCTGGGCCGGCTTGGCCTCCCAGAGATTCCTGACAAGTTTCTCCAAGGCCTCGCCAAAGAGGAACTTACCTTTAAACAGTAACCAACTAAGGTGGGCTTTCGACAAGACATTAGCAGACCAATTGCGGAGCCAGAGAAAGCGACGTGCCGCCACTACCAAAACCATGCCCTTGGAAGAAGCTCTAAGGACGTCATAAAAGGCATTATCCAGATACAGTACACACAACCTGACTCCAATTTGGTTGCCTCCAGAGAAGCCTGTGTCCCTGGCAGCCCCTGCGACCAGGGTATGCAGGCTGTCTCCAAATACGCCCCACATACTGAAGCTTGGAGCACTATGGCATTCACCTCAAAGGCTTGCTTCAATAAAATGTCTAATGTCTTGACTTATGGAAGGCGGGGTGGCCCTCAGGGGTGCACAAGGATGGTAGTCTTCTCAGTAACCACCACGACTAAAGCATCAATTTTAGGAACCTTGAGGAGTTCATTGCCTGCTGCTGGTATGGGATACAGACGGCCCCCCCCCCCCCCCCAAGACGCCTCAGGCACTTCCCATTTGAGCTCCATCATCTGTTTGAGAGCTTGATGGACTGGAAAGGCTGTCTCCAAAACCCAAATACCCTAGAGCAAAGGATCCTCCAAAGGAACCTCCAGCTCCTGAGCGGCTTGTGGAATGTTCAGTGCTGCCAAGGACTATGCAATCAGCTACAGTAGGTCCTCACACCGGAACACCCAGACAATGGTAAGTTCCTCTCCCTGCAAGATTTCCCCTTCTTTCAATTCTGCAGTGACCCCTGAAACCACAAGCCCGGAGAGACCTTCCAAGGGGTCCTCCAAAGCCTCTGACCCCTCAGAGACTTGATCCAAAGGCAGATCTACCTGCTCCAGGTTCTGCTCCCCATCCATGGAAGCTGCCCCAGCCACACCTCACAAAGGCTCCTTGGCCAGATGAGGAGCAACAGAAATGGCCTTTCCTGAGCTACCACAGCCCTGCTTTAAGCAGTAGGCCTTATGCATCAGCAAAACGAACTCCAAAGAGAAGTGATCCCCTGCAGACTCTTCATCTAAAGCTACAGACCGCTGTCACACTGCAATTTGCCTGGCTGGTCTCTGGGAGACGGCAGGAACTAAATCCTGCCTCTCTGCCCCATTACAGGCTACTGGAGCTGAGGGATCTAAAATGATCGCAATTCCCGCCAAAACTTCGGCAGAGGCAGGCAGAGAACCCTCACTACATGGAGGTGAATTTTTGTGAAAAATCAGCCCCCCTCCCGGAGCCCTTTCCCAGCAGTGCGGTCCTCCAACTCGCAGTCGTGGCAACAACTGGCGTTGGAGAGCTGGCCCCAATATGCTCCACACACCACACAAATCGCATTAGGCATTTCGGCCGAAATATCCCTATGCAGTCAAACTTGAGCAAACCCCCCAAAAACACCAAAGCCGCAGGCCAGGAAGAGGCCAAGCAAGTCCTCCCTCTGACGAGAAATAATAGCACCCTTGATTGATCAGACTCCGATCCCTCTTGTCACCTCTTTCCGTTATCTAGGAGTGATCTTAGATTCATCTCTCTCCTTTCATGCTCATATCTCTACTCTCCCGCCATTCTTTCGCAGCACTACGTCGAATCAGAGCTGTTCGTTCCCTTCTTCCCACTAGTTCCTTGATTACTTTGGTGTTGGCATTAGTCACTAGCAGACTTGACTATTGTAATATCTTCCTGGCTAATTTGCCAACTTATCAGTTGCAGCGTCTCCAACTCATACGGAATACCGCTGCTCGCCTTATTACATTTGCTTGTCATTTTGACCATGTCTCCCCTATTCTCTATCATCTTCATTGGTTACCTCTTCGTTTCCGGTTTCAATATAAAATTTCTCATTTTGACACATAGAGCTATCCACACATCCACCCCATTGTACTTATGTAACCTCATTTCCCTCCATACACCTTACCGTCACCTTCGTTCCTTGCATGCTAATCGTTTGTCCCTGCCATCACCATCCCATGCTCATCTAGAACAAACCCATCACGCAGCTTTCTTCTTTCTCAGCCTGTTCTTTGGAACACCCTTCCTACTTCCCTCCGTCTAGAACCCTCTTATTCAAAGTTCAAAGAACTATTGAAAACCCATTTATTCCAATGAGCTTTCGACCTGCCCACTACCATCCCTTCCTGAGTTTGGTCTTGTTATGTCTGTTGTATTTTACTGTATGTTTGCACTGTCCTTTCTCCCTCTTTCCTATTTTACTATGGCGTTCTGTTTCCTATAGTTAGGGAGCGTAGTCTTTTTATTATTGTAAACCGCTTATATGTTTCGACCAAAGCGGTATATCAAATTTGGGAATAAATATAAAGATAAATACAAGATCTCCCCAAGACCTCCCCAACGCAATGCTAAGCTCCACCGCTACTGCCATTGAGGAATAAACCCTTTGGGATGGCTTAAAGGAACAGTCTGCTAGGACTGGAGCCCCCGGGCTGCCAAAACGTAAGAGGAGAACAGGAAGGCCTGACTGGACGGGACCCCAAGGAAGCCCCCTCCCTTAGCCCAGGGAGATCAAGCGACTCGTTTAAGATCCCCAGGAGAGGGTTAGCTGCAGCCAACTAGCTTTCTTGGAAGTCTGATTTTTTTTAATGCTCTGCCAAACCTGCTCTGTTTTTCTCTCTAATTTTGTTGTTCTTCTGGGGGGGGGGGTCCCCAATTGACCCTTCAGTGCAGCCCCAACTGCACAGAGCTCATTCCACCTGCTGGACTAAGCATACTGACTTAAGTGGGGAGGTGATCCCACTCCCTTATGCTGCGACATTACAGAAGTCCGATAAGCTCAGTCTCTATCTGCTGGAACTGGGACACAGCCCAGGAGTCTGAATTAGACTGGAGGGACAATATGGAAACCATTTTTGAAGAGGACCAGGAAAATCCACTGCTTACCCATGGGATAAGCAGCATGAAATCTGTATACCTTTTGTGAACCTGACAGGTACTTGTGATCTGGATTGGCCACTGCTGGAAAAAGGATACTGGGCTTGATGGACCCTTGGTCTGACCCAGTATGGCATATTTTATGTTCTTATCTTCAAGACCCCCAATATAAAATTAGAGCTCAGAATATCTTCTCGCGAACAAATTTGTTTTAAGTGCCTTTCTAAATCCCAAAAAATCATCAAAAAAACAAAGTTACAAGCAAACTATTCCACATAAATGGAAGGGAACAGGACAGTGTCCTAGCCTGAATCCTAAGTGAATGAAAATGATTAACCCCTGGAAGAATAAATAGCCTAGCTGCTCATCTTGAGAACAAGTTATTTATGAAGCAACGTGACTCCCGCAAAAAAGACAACAAATAATCTGAACTTAAATGATGGAAAATTTTGAAGGCTAGAACTAACAACTTAAATTTAATTCAGTGAGCTATAGAGCTGACTGTGGTACAGATCATCAACTACTAGTATGCAAACTCAAGCTAAAGTTGAAAAAGAGCAAACCACTCATGAATGCAGCAAAATATGACCTTGAGAATATACCACTGGAATTTAAAGACTGCCTGCAAAATCGATTTGCTGCTTTAGATACAAATGACAGAGCTCCGGAAGAGTTATGGAATGACATCAAGAAGGTTGTGTTGGAAGAAAGCGAGAAGTCTCTACAAAAGGTGAAAAAGCAAAAACGGCCAAAATGGATGACGGAAGAAACTCTGAAAATTGCCCAGAAACGCCGAGAAGCTAAAGCCAGAGGAGAAGAAAGAAAGACAATCGCAGAACTCAACAGAGATTTCCAACGTGCAGCAAGACAGGACAAGGAAAAGTACTACAATGACACTTGCAAGGAAATAGAAGCAGAAACTATTAGAGGAAGAACAAGATCGGCTTTCCTAAAGCTACAAGAGTTAAAGAAAAAGTTCCAGCCTCGAATTGGAATGTTACAAGATGCTCAAGGTTCTATGTTGAATGATGCTGATAGGTTCAAGAAAAGGTGGAAGGAATATACAGAGTTTTTATATGATAAAGATCAAGTGGACCAACAGCCGTTTCAACCTGTACCTTATGATTGGGAACCATTGGTGATGAAAGAAGAAGTTGTAGCAGCATTGAAAGACTTATCAAAGAACAAAGCACCAGGCATTGATAGCATTCCCATAGAGGTATTGCAGCAATCTGATGCAGCTGTTACTCACAAGGCTCTGCCAAGAAATATGGAAGACAACATCATGGCCAACTGACTGGAAAAGATCTGTGTTTATACCAATACTAAAGAAAGGTGATCCAACTGACTGTGGAAATTATCACACAATCGCTCTGATCCCACATGCCAGCAAGATTCTACTGAAGATTATTCAAAAGAGACTACAACCATACCTGGAACAAGAACTACCTGAAGTGCAAGCAGGGTTCAGGAAAGGGCGAGGAACGAGAGACATCATTGCGGATGTGAGATGGATCCTTGAAAAGACTAAAGAATACCAAAAGGATATCTATTTGTGCTTTATCGACTATAGCAAGTCTTTTGACTGTGTAAACCATGAGAAACTCTGGGCCACATTAAGAAGCATGGGTATAGCAGAACACCTGATCGTTCTCTTGCGCAATCTGTACATTGATCAAGAAGCAACAGTTCGAACGGAACAAGGAGAAACAGAATGGTTTAAAATAAGCAAAGGTGTAAGACAAGGCTGCATACTTTCCCCCTACCTGTTTAATTTGTATGCAGAACAAATCATCAGAGAAGCAGGATTGTATGAAGACAACAGAGGTGTGAAGATTGGTGGAAGACTAATCAACAACCTTCGCTATGCTGATGATACCACATTACTGGCTGAAAGTGAAGATGATCTGAAACATTGCTTCTCACAATCAAAGAACATAGTCTCAAAATGGGCCTGCACCTTAATGTAAAGAAGACAAAGATCATGACAACTGGCATAATCAAAAGGTTCATCGTTGAAAGAGAAGAAATTGAAATTGTGAACAACTTTAACCTACTTGGATCAACTATCAATAAAGAAGCAACAAGCAGTCAAGAAATCAGACGACGCATTGCTCTTGGCAGAATGGCTATGAAAGACCTAGATAAGATTCTCAAGAGCAGAGATGTCTCTCTCCATACAAAGATTCGACTTGTTCAAGCCATGGTATTTTCAATAACATCACATGGATGTGAAAGCTGGACAGTGAAAAAGATAGACAGGAAGAAAATTGATGCCTTTGAATTATGGTGCTGGCGGCGAATACTGTGTATACCATGGACTGCCCGAAGAACAAACCAGTCGGTACTAGAGGAGATCAAACCTAAGCTTTCTTTAGAAGCTCAGATGACAAGACTTCGACTTTCATACTTTGGACACATCATGCGAAGAGAGAGATCATTAGAGAAAGACATTATGCTTGGCAAGATAGAAGGTCAACAAAAGAGGAAGGCCAGCAATGAGATGGATCGATACAATAACAGCAGCTACGGGTACCAGTATGTCAACAATGAGCCGCCTGACTGAAGACCGAACACAATTTAGGATAGCTATCCAGAGGGTCGCCATGAGTCGACTCCGACTTGACGGCACAAAACAACATAGGCAGCCAATGCAAAGCATCCATGAGAGCCACAATGGCACAGAAGGCTGGAACAAAGCATCATCGGTCTGCTTGCTGGGGTTTATGTTGCTTTATTTTCTGTGCTCCTAACCTATGAACAGCACTGCATGCTCCTTGCACCCTAACTGGGACCCTTCTCTGCATCCCCTAACCTGCTGATATGTTCTCCATGTATACCTATTAAAGGCACAGTGGCAACAGGCATATCGAGGAAGAAGAGTGCGTCAGCCTGCCTCTGCGGAAACTGCAACAAAACTCAAGAGACAGTACATTGCATCACCCATATCCACACTAAGCACTCTGCCAATACTGGGAGAATTATGCAATTTTGCACAATTAGGTAGGCAAGAATCCCACAAATCCCTTTGGTGTCCCCTGGAAGAAGCCTCACTGAAAGCCATTCATATGGAACACAAAGAGCACCATAGTGAGATAGGACGGACATGCTTCTTAGCATGAGCAACAATAGCTGGCATTTCAGCATCATGTATCCCATGACAGTGTACGACGGTGCTAAACCATATAATAGGTAAAAGAGGAACAATGCAAGCAAAATGTGTGTACTTATTGCATTGGGGTTTGTTGGATTTATTTTTATGTATTTTATATCTTTCTTTTACCTGCGAGTCACTAAACTCCCTCTACTTAATCTGCTCCCCCACCAAATGCTACATTAGGAAGGAGTCACTTCTCTGGAGGATCACAGGGGACACAGCCTATAGAAATAGCCACAACATCTCCAGCTCTAGACCAGAATCTCACCCAAACATTCCCCAATGAGATCTTAGCACTAGAGCAAAGGTCTCCAAATTCTAGCCTATGGGTCAAAAACAGTCTATGGACCCACTTCTTGCAGCCTGTGCCACCGCTGCCAAGGTCAAACTGCTACCCACCCATACCTCCCTCTTCCCACAGTTCTTTCACTTATCTTCACTTTCAGGAGTGGCCAGCAGAAGCAGCCAGAGCCGTACCGAGCCAGAATCGTGCCCTGTGCGACTTGCACATCAGACATACACCACCCCCTCCTCCCCATACCTCTGCTAGCAGCTGCCTGCTCCTGCCACCCTCAGTTTTCTCCACGGCGGCAGCAGCAAGGCAAGAGCAGGCAGAGGCTGGATGGAGGTATGGGGAGGGGGGGGGGGCGCGCCTGATGTGCAAGTCGCCGGCAGCAGTTCTGATCCCTCCCTGCTCTGAAGTGGCGGCGGCAGGGCAACAGCAGGCAGCCAAAATGCACCCCTAAGCCTTTGCGCCCTGTGCGGCCGCACCACTCGCACAAGGCTAGGTATGGTACTGGTAGCAGCAACAGCAGCTATTTACAAACACTGCCTCTCGCTGGTCCCAGAGCCTTTCTACCACGACCTGTCCCCACCAGAAAAGAGAAGGTTGAGTCAGATGGGGACAAAAGATAGTAGAAGCAGGCTTCAAGGCCAGCAAGAGCCAGCGTTTGTAAACTGCTCCCACTGCCAGCCACCCCTGAAAGTAACAGCAAATAGAAGGACCAGGGAAGGAGAGGCAGAGGGAGAGAGAAAGATGCTGGACTGCAGGGTGGAGGCAGACTGAGACAGAATATGCAGGACCGATTGTGGGGGACGGGAGGAAGGAAAGAGAAGGGAAGAGATACTGAGAGATGCTGCACCATGCCAGGAGGTCCCCCAACTATTGCCTCAGAGTAGCAGCATCTGCTGCATGGGATTGCAGGACAAAAGGTAGGAGGAATCTACTTTTTTTTAATGGAGGGGGGTGGGGAGGAGGAGCAAAATCCTCAGCTCTTTCAGTGATCTGAGAGATCCAATATGGTCCTTGGTACAGAACGTTCGGGGACCATTGCACTAGAGCAACAGATTCGCACTGCTGGTGCTTCAGCTCCTTTCCCTACAGTACTTCCCACTGGGAGAGGCTGAGGCTGAAGCATTCTGCTGCTCTTAATATGCTACATCAGAATCCCAAGCTGATTGATTCAGAGAGAAAAAACACAATGCGATCAATATTCAGAAGCACGTATGCAATCTGTGGCATTGCCATCTCCTCACGTGCTCTTGTTTAAAAAATGTGGCCTACTTCAGCAATTTATACAATCAAAGTGATAGCTTACAAAAGGGGCATCTGATGTGGGCTGACAATGGCATTAAAAGTTAGAAATATAAGTTATCTGTTCGGTGGCTATCTATAAGCATAAAAATAACAGGTCTAACTTTGAAAGCTCTTAATTGACTGTGGGCAGGATATTAAGAACAAACAGTTATATGTATTTTCAGCAGAACCATTCATACGAGTGGCGCCACTGAAAATCTGTATGAGTTCTTTATCAGTTTAAAATTATGCAGTTGGCCCACCACCGAATATTTGCCTCCACAGAGATTGCAAATTGATCCATGTGCTAGCCTCTAACCTGTGAGCTAATGCAAGAAGAGGAGTGTGAGAGAAAATAAAGATGTTATAAGCATCTAATTTTTGCAGGTACTACCAGTGCATTCCAGTATTTTGGACATAGACCGCATACTCTAGATCCTATCAGGATAGACAAGCAGCAGTCAGGCAATGTGCTGCCCTTCCCTAACATACAAGTGAATAGAGTTTATTTATTTATTTCTATTCTCTTATATACCGCACTATTCTGCATCAGTGCAGTTTACATTGAACAAACTGAAATTACATTGAACAGGGCATTATAACTTGGAGATAACTATTTTACAGGGACCATGTTCCCTGTAAAATAGTTAAGTGGCTTGCCCAAGACCACAAGGAGCACTTGTGGGACTAGAAACCCCAGTCCTTCCGGCCCAAGGTTGCTGTCCTCTAGTGGGATTTGAACCCCTGACCTTCCGGCCTGAAGTACCTTTCCCCTAGAGGACATTCCTTGCTCTCACTTGCCTTTGGTGGGAGGAAGACAACCCAAAGAGTGTGCCTATTGAGATGGCAGCAACAGACAGGAATCGTTAACAGGATACAGGAAGCATGTTTGGGGTCTCATACCTGCCTGGCAGCTCCTTGAGGGCTCTCTCGTAAATCAGATTCAGCACATTCTCAGGAGCATTCTCCTTAAACTCGATGTAGCGGATCCAACATTTCACAGAAAATGGATTGCGAAGGATTTCCTCTTCATACTGCAGGTCCTCCTCCTCCTGCACAAGAGAAAGCGTTATTCAGCAACAGCAGTCAGTCACTTCTTCCGCAGATCTGATACCAGCTAAGATTTAACACTAAAAAATACAGTCATGCATTTGAATTGCAAAAATCCAAAAGAGCGGTACAGTATGGAGGGTGAAGGATTTGAGATGATCATGCTAATTATCTCCATGTGGTCAAACAGATAAAGTGACAGCAAAAGCCAGAAGGATGAATGAAAGAGAAAGGCAATTACTGCTTCCGTATAAATGCCAGCGACACTTTAGTATAGAATGTGCATTTCTGGACAGCACACCTTCAAAAGGACACAAACTGAATGGAATTGGTTCAGAAGGTAGCTACTAAAATGGTCAGTGGTTTTCATCATGAAACATAGTGAGATAGACTTAAAGATCTAAACACACATATCTTGAAGGAAAGATAGGATGGTGATATACAACAGACACATTTAAACACTTCCAACGATATACAGTAACTGCACAAAAGGTGAGATTCTTTCAATGAAAAGGAAGCTCTAGAATAAGAAGTCGTGGGATGAGAGTGAAAAAGGAGAAGACTCAGCAGTACTTAAGGACATAGCTCTTCACAGATAGGGTGGTGGATATAAAGAAGAGTCTTTCAGTTGGTGGTGGTGAATTCAAGAAAATATGGAACCACCACAGAGGATTTCCGATGGATATTACATGACTGTAGAGCAGAGCAAATGGTGGGAGTGGGCATACCGGATGGAGCATAATGAACTTTATCTACCATCATATTCTATGTTTCTATATTCCTAACCTACCCCTAGGTCATTCCTTTGAGGCTCTATGTTAGATACAGGCTTCAGAATCTGAAAGGGGCATGAGTGGATTGTAATTTTTCACTACCATACTGGCTCCTATATATAAAAAGTGTGTGTATCAGCATAACCAAACAAAAGAACACACTCAAATATACAAAATGCTTCTGATCGAAACGTACAGCATAGTGCAATACACTAAAATAATTGTAGATGAGACACCTCAGAGCAGGGCTATGCTTCAGCTCAAATAGGCTGTTCTAAATCATCCATAAAAACCGTTCTCTTGGATAATGTAATCCATCACACGTTTTATATATGTATATTTTGTGCATTGCACATAAAAAAAAACTTCCAACAAATATTCCAAACCTTAAAGTTCATTAATGTTCCATATTTTGATTCAGCATACTAAAAATAGATAGGATGGGGTATATGCTGGCACAGGAATCACTGAACATTAGCCCAGGATTCCAGTGGATGCTACAGACAAGACAATCACGCGTCTATTGCCAAAATGCTAGATGAAAAGGATATCCTGGAGAGTTGTACTGCCAACTACTTAAAACTATTTTTTCTGTCTCTACTTTCTACCTACAATACCTCAACAGTCTCTGCCAACCTACTCCCTCCCTAGATTGGTACCTCCTGGGCAGCCTGTGACCTTTCTGAAGCACACCTTCAATGTCACTGTAGCAGTAGCCACTTCTTTAACCTTCCTAGCCATATGCAAGCTTCTGCTGAGGCATACATAGGCCCCACAGATTGGCCAGAGAAGGGAGAGATCAAAACACAGATTCCCTCCGTCACAAAATGCTGTGGGGTCTGACTCATGGGAGCAACAGCTCAGATCTGAAAGCAGTAAGGTAAGAAAAAAATCTGGGTGTAATCACGACCTCTGGAGACTGGGTGAGAAAGCATGCTGTGAATGGTATGTTAAACCAAGATTTTGTGTAGCAAGGAGTGAAGTGGAAGCATAGTTTAGTTGTTAGAGAAGCAGAAGGTTAACTAGGGAAATCGGGGTTCAAATCCAGACTCTTCTACAGACACTCTTTCTGACCTTAGGCAAGTCATTCACCCCCTATGGACGCAGGTATAATTTAGACTGTGAGTGCATTTGGGCAGGGAAATAATACATGTACCAGAATGTAACTCATCCCGAGTTCAGATCTGCCAAAAAAGTAATAAATCTAAAATCAAAGTTGGTGTCCTAATACAGTTTAAATTGGCTGGAAAAGGCACATCACATTCTGAACTTAATATTGGTTTTGAGGCATGGCACAGGATTAGATCTACGGTGTGCTGGGGGGAGCTGTGTTCCTCTGACTCCTGCTTCAGTTAGATAGGTATATCTTCTCTTTACTCACCTTGCAGGGGATAAGTCCAGAAGGCCTTGCCTCTGGGCAGTTTTAGAGTTAGGTCACTGCATTGTACATTATCTAGTATCCCTGTCTCTTGTGCAGTTTCTTATTCCAATGACAGATTATTGGGCCAGTTGCCTGGATTCCATTCTTTTCTTGCTCCATCGTTCCATGTTCCAATACACTCCTACATTTCAGCCTCATCTTGAATCATTATGTCTTGCCCTGTATTTCTCATTTTATATTCCTGTTTATGGACAACTGAAAGGTTGAGCGCAGCTTAACTTAACTTAACCTGCTAAAGTGTTGTTTCAAATAGCCTGTTTCATTAAGGTTAAGTGCTATTAGCTTCCCTGTAACAGGTGTTTCTCCAGGACCAAGCAGGAAGTCAGTCCTCACATATGGGTGACGTCGGCGCCGACGGAGCCCTCGCGGAGCAATTTTCCCCAGCTTTCAAAGAAAGCCTTTGGGAATTGCAGCGCGCATGCGCGGTCGCCTTCCCGCCCAAGGGTGCCATCTTAGCCAGTCTTCTTTTTTCCGCGGAGCCCTACAGACGTACCCGTCGTGTCCCCGCGAAAAAGTTGATTTTACTCATAATTTTCTCCTTTTTTCCTTCGGTTCGACGCCGGTCTTTTTCCCGCCCGGACTCGCGACGCCGGTCACGAGTCCTCTTCTTCTTTTTCGGTTTTTCTGACTTAGTCAGTTTCATTTTCGGTTTTTCCCTGGCAGCCCGGTTCTTTGACCTCGCAGGGGCCCTTTTTCCCCCGATGGCTGCCAGTGGCTTCAAGCGGTGTGGTCAGTGTGACCGAAATATGTCACTAACTGACACACACGACAATTGCCTCCGCTGCCTGGGCCCGGATCATGAAGAAATGATCTGTGGGGCCTGCGGCAAAATGTCCTCCAAAGCGTTGAGAAGTCGGCGGCATCAGCGGGATAGGATCTTCGCTGACCCCAGCCGTACCCGGACCTCGTTGGAGGCCTCCGCGTCCAGAGGTTCCAGCTCGGACCGTCGCCGGAGTTCCTCCGACAGGGGTTCTCCCTCCGGGGACCATCGACGGAAGGTGAAACCCGCGAGGGCGGCGTCGGTGGACGCTCCTGGCTCCGCGAGGGCCAGGTCGCATAGCCCCGATAGCCGTCCCGGGTCCTTGGAGAAGGAGCACCTCTCGAAGCGACCTCGCCTGGAGTCGGAGCTGCCTGCTCGGGTAAGTCCTGTGGTCCTCCTGGACTCGCCTCCGAGACCGCCGACGTCGGGCCCGACGCCGTCGGGGCCCGAGTCGGGGGCTGCTGGGTCACCTGAGCTCGGACTCAGGTTGACGGCCTTGGAGAGCAGACTGTCTGCCTTCATGGACCAGCAGCGGGCACTGCTCGCTGGCTTCGCTGGCGCCGCTGCCCCGACCGCCGGGACGTCGACGTCTAAGTCGACCCCGGAGACCGAGCCGATCCTCGAGTCCATGCGAACTCGAGTCGATCCTCGGTCGAGGTCACCCTCGGCCTCCCGTTCGGGACCGAGGTCACCGACGCCGACTCCCTCGGCGTCGGGGCGGCAGGCGCCGCGCCCTGCCCGGGCCGACCCCACCGATTCCTCGTCGGAGTCGGTCTGGGAGTCTGAAGAGGAAGAGTCGCCTGATTCCTTTCGGACTCGGTGTGTCCCCTCGGACTCACCTGAGTCCGAACCTCGGAAGCAGTCCCCCCCGGAGGATGCCCGGTTCTCGGACTTCGTCAGGGATATGGCCAAGGCTTTGGCCTTCCCTGCGGATCCCGAGGAGGAGCCTCGAGCCGAAGAGCTCGACGCCCTCCAGTATGACTCTCCCGCCAGGGAACACTTTACTGTACCGGTTCCTCCCATGCTGGAACGACTACTCTTCCGCATGTGGGAGAGTCCGGCCTCCTCGCCGGTCCTGAGCAAGCGGGTCGATTCTATCTATCGAGTCCGCAAGAGCCCTGGCTTCCAAAAAGCACAGCTACCACACCATTCCATGGTAGTGGAATCGGCCATGCATCGTCTTAAGAGCCAGAAGATGCACTCCTCGGAGCCTCCTGGCAGGGAGGCCCGTAACCTGGATGGCCTTGGTAAGAAGTGTTTCCAGGGCTCTATGCTTGCGTGTCGTGTCCAGACCTACCAGCTATACATGGGCATGTATCTCCGAGACCTGGCTAAAGAGCTAGCCGGATTCTCCGCTGGTTTGTCCGAGGAACCCTTGCGGAGGTTCCTGGCCTTGTCCTCTGGCATTCGGGAATGCTCAAAATTCATATCCCGAGCAGCCTATGATGGCTTTGAAGCATCGGCTCGAGTGGCCGCAGCCGGCATCGGTGCCCGCCGACAGGCTTGGCTTCAGTCGTCTGACCTTGAGCCCTGGGTGCAGGACAAGTTGGTCGATGTCCCCTGCCGAGGTGAGAACCTCTTTGGCAAACCTATGGCAGAAAAGGCTGCACAGATCGAGACGGAGACTCTCACCAGGACTAGGCTTTCTAGGAAGACCTCCGCCCCTTCCCAGAAAAGAAGGGCTCGGGAAAGAAGTCCTTTTACCCGAGAAAGGCGGTTGCCTACAAACAATACCCCCAATATCAGGCCCCTGCAGCTCCCCAACAGGGCCAGCAGGCCAAGGGACGGGGTAACGGGTCCCGTAGGCAGCAAGCCCCCAAGCCTGCACCACCAGCCCCTGCTCAGCAGGGTGGGGGTTTTTGACTCCTTAAGCATAGCCTCTCCCCCTCCGCTGGCTCCTCCCAGTACCGGAGGCCGGCTGGTTCACTTCGCCCACAGGTGGTCCAGCATCACTTCAGATGCCTGGGTGCTTCAAGTCGTAAGAGAAGGCTACCTTCTCCACTTCCACCAGGTCCCTCCCTCCTATTTTCCGGGAGAACCTCCACGACTCCCTCTGCACAGGGAATTACTCCTTCAGGAGTTAGCAGGTCTTCTACAGGAACAGGCGGTGGAACCGGTGCCCCACCACCTGAGAGGTCAAGGCTTTTATTCCAGGTACTTTCTAGTACCAAAAAGGACGGGAGGCCTCCGACCCATCCTGGACTTGCGCAACCTCAACAAGTTCCTTGTGCGGGAGAAGTTCAAAATGCTTACCCTTGGAATCCTTCTGCCCTACCTCCAGCAGGGAGATTGGCTATGCTCCTTGGATCTAAAGGATGCCTACACACACATCCTCATCCACCCAAGCCACCGCCAATACCTACGGTTTGTGGTGGCAGGAAATCATTACCAGTACAGAGTACTGCCCTTTGGCCTGTCCTCCGCACCGCGAGTCTTCACAAAATGTCTCGCGGTGGTGGCGGCCCATCTCCGGCTTCACGGCCTCTATGTCTTTCCGTACCTCGACGACTGGCTCATCAGAGCAGCGTCCGCCCCGGAGGTCACCAACGCCACACGCCGCACGGTGACTCTTCTGCAGTACTTGGGCTTTGTTATAAACTTCGCAAAGTCCACTTTGCTCCCCTCACAGGATCTCGAGTTCATCGGTGCAAGGCTGCACACTCCTCAGGCTCGAGCGTTCCTACCGCTCGACAGGGCTCAACGGCTCATGGACCTAGCCGACCGTTTTCGCAGCCAGCCCCTGGTCTCCGTCAGGCGCTTCCTGAGACTACTCGGCCATATGGCTTCCACCGTCCATGTGACCCCCAATGCCCGCCTGAATATGCGGCCTGCTCAATGGTGTCTCCGCAAGCAGTGGCAACAAGCCACAGGCGGCCTAGCAGACCTAGTGCGCATCTCCGAGCCGCTGGCCTCGTCTCTCCAGTGGTGGCTTCATCGGCCGAACCTGGTACTCGGCATGCCTTTTCAGTCACCTCAGCCGACCCGGGTGCTGACGACAGATGCATCCCTCCTGGGCTGGGGAGCACATTGCCAAGGGGCGCGTACTCAGGGCCTCTGGACCACGTGGGAGTCTGCTCAGCAGATCAACTTCCTGGAGCTCAGAGCGATCCGCCTGGCTC
This sequence comes from Ichthyophis bannanicus, assembly GCA_033557465.1. NCBI lineage: Eukaryota > Metazoa > Chordata > Amphibia > Gymnophiona > Ichthyophiidae > Ichthyophis > Ichthyophis bannanicus. The sequence continues at coordinate 56,368,033 of CM066051.1, read as the reverse complement.
TCAAGGCCTTCTCCCACCTGACCTCTCACCAGTCCATCCTTGTCCAGACGGACAATCAAGTTGCAATGTTCTACGTGAACAAGCAGGGGGGCACGGGCTCCTTCCTTCTCTGTCGGGAAGCACAGAAGCTCTGCTCTTGGGCCGTCAGTCACGGCGTTCTTCTCAAGGCCGTTTATCTCCCAGGCCAAGAAAATTGCCTGGCGGACAAACTCAGCAGGATCCTCCAGCCGCACGAGTGGCGCCTGGATCCCTTGGTAGTTCAGAAGCTCTTTCTAAAGTGGGGCCTCCCCACGATGGATCTCTTTGCCAGCCCTCTCAACCGGCAACTTCCTCGCTTCTGCTCTCGTCAGCCACATCCCCTTCGAGTTGCGGCAGACGCTTTTCTACTCTCATGGTCGGAGAGCCTTCTGTATGCCTTTCCTCCCATCCCGCTAGTCTCTCGGACTCTTTTCAAGGTTCTCCGAGACAAAGCTTTCATGATCCTGGTGGCCCCTCGCTGGCCCAGACAGCCGTGGTTTCCACTCCTGCTGCAATTAGCGGTGGAGGATCCATTCCCTCTGGGGTTACAACCGGATCTCCTCACTCAGGATCAGGGGTCTCTGCTACACCCCAACCTCAGGTCTCTCAATCTAATGGCCTGGCTGCTGAGAGGGTAGTCCTTGCTCCCCTTCTCCTGCCGGCGGAGGTGGAAGAGGTCGTCCTAGCTTCTCGGCGCCCTTCTACCCGCAAATGCTACGCCCTTAAATGGCGTCGTTTTTCCGTTTGGTGTACCCAACAGTCTCAGGATCCCTTCTCCTGCCCGGTGTCGGTGATCCTGCAGTACTTGCTATACCTCTCTAATCTGGGACTTAAGTCCAACTCCGTCAAAGTTCACCTTAGTGCTCTTTCAGCACATCATGTGCCGGTGGACGGCAGACCTCTTTCCAGTGACCCTCTTGTTGCGAGGTTTCTCCGAGGTCTCCTTCTGCTTAAACCACCTCTGCGCCCGCCAGCGCCTGACTGGGATCTGAATGTGGTTTTACAGCGGATCACCTGTCCGCCTTTTGAACCTATGGCTACCTGTTCTCTCCATTTTCTTTCTTGGAAAACATTGTTCTTGATAGCCCTCACTTCCGCTAGACGCGTAAGTGAATTGCAGGCCCTCGTGTCTGATACCCCTTACACTCGGTTCTACAAAAATAGGGTAGTCCTACGGACTCACCCGAAATTTCTTCCAAAAGTGGTCTCCCCTTTTCACATCAATCAGGAGGTGGTACTTCCAACCTTCTTTCCCAGACCGCACTCCAGCCGAGCTGAAACGGTCCTCCATACCCTGGACTGTAGAAGGGCATTGAACTTCTACCTTGACCGTACGCGGGAGCACCGTAAAGCTGCTCAGCTTTTTGTGTCTTTTGACCCCAATAAATTGGGGCTCCCTGTCTCCAAGCGTACTCTGTCCATCTGGGTTGCTGACTGTATCGCTTGGGCTTATGGGGCAGCCGGACTCTCCTTGGAAGGTCGAGTCACGGCTCATTGCGTTCGGGCAAAGGCTACGTCAGTGGCTTACCTCCGTTCTGTTCCGCTGGCAGACATCTGCCGGGCCGCTACTTGGTCTTCGAGCCAGACTTTTGTGGTCCATTACTGTCTCGAGAGGGAGTCCCGCAGGGACAGTGCTTTCGGACAGGCAGTCCTCTGTAATCTCTTTGAGGTTTGAGCAACTCCTACCCTCCATCCCGGATGTGGGCTACCGGTGGGTAATAATTCAGCGAAGATTCCTTCCTTCTGTGCTGCTGAGCTAGAGGGAGCTCATTATCTCCAGGAACAAGCAGGAATAAGTCCTCACATATGGTATCGTCGGTACCGACGGAGCCCGTGCGGGAAAGCTCCCCAGCTTCTTAGAATAGAAGCTTTTGGGACCTCCCACTGCACATGCGCACTGCCTTCCCGCCTTCCTGAACAGCTCTCCTCAGTTTCTCTTTTTCCGCGGAGCCAGCAGGTCGTGTTCCTGTCACCGCTGAAGAAATTGTTATTTTATTTGTTTCTTTAGACCGCGTACCTGCCTTCCCCATACCGATACCGGTATCGCCGGTCTTTTCTTTCTTTCTTTAAAAAATTATAATTCTTTTTCTTATTTTTTAGCTTTTTGGTCACTTCAGAGAGGCCTCTCGGCCTACTCAATTTCTCCTCATGGAGAAGCCAGCCCCTGGATTTAAGAAGTGTACCAAATGTAATGCTGTTATTTCAGTCACAGACACCCATGACTGGTGTCTGAAATGTTTGGGGCCTGACCATTCCATACCGGACTGCCCATCTTGCTCCCACATGTCTAAACGTGGGCTGCAGAACCGGGCCAACAAATTCCATGTGCTGTTTGCTTCAGAGAATACAGCATCACAGTCATCCAGGTCTTCTTCTCCGGATGGATCTCAGGTAACCAAACCTTCTGTGGGCAAGTCCTCAAAGAGCAAATCTCCTTCAAAGCATCGAGAGGCTCTTAGCTTAGAACTTGAGGACCCTGCCCCAGCCAAACAACCCCGGCGGGAAGTCCAACTTCCAAAAACGCCAATTCAGGGGTCTCAGGTTGATATCGATGCTACGGCCTCGACAGATCACCTGTTAGCCTGCTCTGGGGTACCGGGTCACTCGGTACCGACATCCAGGCAGCTATGGCGTCCATGGGCGATACTGTACAGTCCATGCAGCAGGCCGTCATGGCTTTCATTAAAGCTGCAACGCCATCGGTTCCGCTTTCAGCGGTTCCGGGCCCGATACCGGTATCGTCCGCCATGCCGGTATCGAGGCCGTCCACCTCTAAACGCAAGTCGGTACCGTATGGGCTTTCGCTCCATACCGGTTCCATACCCGATACGCCCGATATCGATACCGATCGGTACGCGTATCGTGCGTTAGAGGAAAGCACCGATTCCTCTGAGGATTTTCACTCCTCTGATGATTCTGCTGAGTTTTCACTCAACTTACCTGAGGAGCCCTCTTCTCCTAAAAGGAGAATGCCCCCTCCAGAGGATTTGTCCTTCCAGGACTTTGTTTTAGATATGGCTACAGCCCTTTCTATTACCACATCCTCTGAAAAGGAACCCAGATCCAAAAAACTGGATATTTTGGGATACTCAAAGGCCCCTAAGGAGGCAGTTACCCTGCCTATCCATGAAATCCTTCAAGAACAACTGATGGATTTCTGGGAAAATCCTTTGACTTTGTCTCCTTATTCCCGTAGGTTGGACACCATGTATAGGGTCCCTCCTTCTCCTGGTTTCCAAAAGACTCAATTGCCCCACCACTCTATTGTGGTGAAGTCTGCAATGAAGAAGATTAGGAGTACCAAAAGGCACTCTTCCACCCCTCCAGGACGGGAATGTAAGACTTTGGACTCTTTTGGTAGGAAAATTTTCCAGGCTAGTATGCTTATAGCCAGGATTAATTCCTACAGTCTCTATATGGGCATGTTCCTGGAGGAACTTGCCAAAAAGGTGCGGCATTTTGCCCCCTTTATCCCTGAGGATAAAAAGCAGGGATTCCTTTCCCTAGTGAAACAACTCTTAGAGGTTTCTAAGTTCTCTAATAGGGCAGCATATGATTCCTTTGAGGGAGCCAGTAGGGCTTCGGGCATTGCTATTGCAGCCCGACGTCTTGCTTGGCTCCAGGCCTCTGATCTGGAACCTTGGGTTCTAGATGGCTTACGGAATCTGCCCTGTACAGGTGAGAACTTATTTGGGGAAGAGTGGCAAATCAAAGCCACCCAGATGGATGCTGAAAATGCCACCTTGGAAAGACTTTCAAAGTCCACTTCAATTCCTACTAAGAAAAAGTCTTTTAAAAGGCCTTACTATAAGAAGGCCAGAGTTGCTTCAAATACTGGCCAGCAGTCTTCTCAACCTCGCTATACTGCTAAGCGTCAGCAATCCAAACAAGCACGAGCTAAGCCTGCAGCAGCTACTGTAGCTCAGCAGGCTCCAACCCCTCAGGGGTTTTGACTTGCTCCTAGGGAACTTGCCACTTCTGGTTCTAACACAACCAGAACCTCTCACCATACCCGGAAGGTTGGTTCACTTTGCTCCCAGATGGGAACAAATCACAACAGAACAATGGACCCTCTCTATCATTCGAGAGGGTTACAAACTTCATTTCTCCAGCCTTCCTCCCCATCATATGGTGAGACCATTCAATTCTACCCCATCTCTCCTAACCCTGTTGGGTCAAGAGGTTTCCTCTCTTCTTGCCCAAGGGGCCATAGAAGAGGTTCCTCGTCCTCAACAAGGGTCCGGTTTCTACTCCCCTTATTTTCTCATTCCAAAGAAGACAGGGGGATTCAGACCAATCCTAGATCTGAGAGAATTGAACAAATTTCTCTTCAAGGAGAAATTCAAAATGCTGTCTCTCGGCATTCTCCTTCCTTACCTCCAGGGTCAGGACTGGCTTTGTTCTCTAGACCTACAGGATGCGTATACACATATACTCATCCATCCATCCCACAGAAAGTATCTTCGCTTTCTGTTTTCAGGGAAAACATTTCCAATACAGAGTACTCCCCTTCGGTCTAGCCTCTGCTCCAAGAGTATTCACAAAATGCATGGCAGTCGTAGCCGCATTTCTAAGAGGCATGGGAATCTTTGTCTTCCCATATCTGGACGACTGGCTCATCCGAGCTCCAACTCAGTCACAGGCCCAGATTTCCCTGGACCACACAAGGAGCCTTTTGCAGTATCTGGGACTGGTAGTAAACCTTCCCAAGTCCCAACTCATCCCTACTCAATCTCTAGAATTCATAGGGGCCCAGTTGGACACCATCACTGCAAGGGCCTACCTTCCACATGTTCGAGGCCAGCGCCTCCTGAGTTTGGCCTCCCAAGCTCAGTCCAGCACTCACTTGACAGCCAGGGAAATGCTACGCCTACTGGGTCATATGGCCTCCACAGTGCATGTGGTGCCCTATGCTCGTCTTCATATGAGAGCAGCTCAATGGACCCTGGCCACTCAGTGGACTCAGGCGTCAGGAGCGCTCTCAGACCAAATACAAACCTCCGATCGTCTGTTTTGGTCCCTCCACTGGTGGACTTCCACCAAGAATCTGTTGTTGGGGGCTCCATTTCAACCATTGCTACCCCAAGCAACCCTCACAACAGATGCCTCCCAAACAGGGTGGGGAGCCCATCTGCAAACTCTCTCCACTCAGGGCACTTGGTCTCTACAGGAGACCACCCTTCATATCAATCTTCTGGAACTGCGAGCAATTTACCTTGCCCTCAAGGTCTTCCACTCCCTCCTAGCCAACCTCACTGTCCTAGTTCAGACGGACAATCAGGTGGCCATGTTTTACATAAACAAACAAGGAGGGACGGGCTCTCTGTCGCTTTGCAACGAAGCTCTAAGACTATGGGCCTTCGCCAGAGAGCATCAGATTCACCTGCTAGCAGTGTATCTCCCAGGAGTTCAAAACTCTCGGGCAGACAGGCTCAGTCGAGTTCTGCTGCCACACGAATGGTCCCTACATTTGGACCAAATAAACCGAATCTTTCAGGAATGGGGGACCCCGGACATAGACCTCTTTGCAAGTCCGTGGAATGCCAAACTTCCCCGGTTCTGTTCCAGAACTCCGTGTCAGGGAGCTCAGGCTACGGACGCCTTTCTCCTGAATTGGAATCAGGCATTCCTATATGCCTTTCCACCCATTCCTTTGATTCCCAAGACTCTGTTCAAACTCCAGAGGGATCATGGAACTATGATCCTCATAGCTCCACGCTGGCCACGCCAAGTGTGGTTCCCTCTACTTCTACAGCTCTCCCAGGGATCCTACTTGGATCTGGGAGCTGCGCCAGACCTCCTGTCTCAGGAGGAGGGGACTTTGTGGCACCCAAACCCCAAATCCCTTCACCTCAGTGCTTGGTTACTGAAGGCTTAAGCCTTCAAGACTTTCATCTTTCCCAACCAGTGAAAGATATCCTTTCTGCCTCTAGGAAACCCTCTACCAGGCGTTCCTATGCTTTCAAATGGAAACGTTTTCCATTTGGTGTGCTCAGCAGGGTCTTGACCCTCTGGCACTTCCTTTGAATTCTCTTCTTGATTATCTCCTGCATCTATCCAATGCAGGCCTCAAGACGAATTCGGTAAGAGTCCATTTAAGTGCTATTGCAGCATCCTTGAAACATATAAATGGACAACCTATCTCCTCTCATCCTCTTGTTGCAAGATTCATGAGAGGCCTGACTCTCACTAAACCTCCCATCAGACCACCCCCGGTCGCATGGGATTTGAATCTAGTGCTCGGTCAACTTATGAAGCCACCTTTTGAGCCAATGTTTTCCACCTCCTTGAAATTTCTTTCCTGGAAGGTCATCTTCCTCATTGCAGTCACTTCGGCTCGCCGCATCAGTGAGCTGCAGGCTTTAGTGGCTAATCCACCTTACACAAGATTTCATCATGATAAGGTGGTCCTTAGGACGAATCCCCACTTTATGCCTAAAGTGGTCTCGCCTTTTCATCTTAATCAAGAGGTATATCTACCTGTCTTTTTCCAGCTCCTCATGCATCCAATGCAGAGAGGAACCTTCATACTCTGGATTGTAAAAGAGCTCTCGCTTTTTACCTTAATAGGACTCAGCCACATCGAAAGTCTTCTCAACTTTTTGTGGCCTTTGATCCTTCCCATTTGGGACTTCCAGTCTCCAAGCGTACACTTTCCAATTGGATTGCTCAGTGTATTTCTTTTGCTTACCAGAGCAAAAACATTTCTCTGGAAGGCCATGTCACTGCTCACAATGTGAGGGCCATGGCAACTTCTATGGCTCATCTGCACTCTGTTTCCATAGATCAGATCTGTCGAGCCGCTACCTGGGCCTCGGTTCATACCTTCACAGCCCATTACTGTTTGGACAAGGACTCCCGCCGGGATGCCTTGTTTGGCCAGGCTGTCCTCAAGCACCTGTTCCATTCCTAAACAACTCCTGCCCACCTTCCCAGAATGGATGCCTGAGATCCATACGAAGATGGCGAACCTTTACAGGGGATCCCATGCATCTAAGCTAGGGAGTCCCCATATGTGAGGACTTATTCCTGCTTGTTCCTGGAGATAGCACAGTTACTTACCTGTAACAGGTGATCTCTGGGAACAGCAGGAATTAGTCCTCACAACCCACCCACCTCCCCTAGGAGTTGTATCTTTTATCTATCTATCTTCCTGTCCTCTCTCTGTTGACTCAGCTATAAACTCGAAACTGAGGAGAGCTGTTCAGGAAGGCGGGAAGGCAGTGCGCATGTGCAGTGGGAGGTCCCAAAAGCTTCTATTCTAAGAAGCTGGGGAGCTTTCCCGCACGGGCTCCGTCGGTACCGACGATACCATATGTGAGGACTAATTCCTGCTGTTCCCAGAGATCACCTGTTACAGGTAAGTAACTGTGCTTTTGTGCTTAGGGTCTCCGGTAGCCTTAAGCTTGGGAGTCCCATATGTGAGGACTGACTTCCTGCTTGGTCCTGGAGAAAGCGTAGTTACTCACCTGTAACAGGTGTTCTCCAGGAGCAGCAGGAATCAGTCCTCACAACCCTCCCTCCTCCCCTTGGAGTTGCAATCATCTGCTTTAGTTTTTTTTTTTTTTTGCAAATTTTTATGCTGTCTTTTTTAGCTATGTCATCTGACTGGCTAAGATGGCACCCTTGGTCGGGAAGGCGACCGCGCATGCGCGCTGCAATTCCCAAAGGCTTTCTTTGAAAGCTGGGGAAAATTGCTCCGCGAGGGCTCCGTCGGCGCCGACGTCACCCATATGTGAGGACTGATTCCTGCTGCTCCTGGAGAACACCTGTTACAGGTGAGTAACTACGCTTTTCTATAGACAGCAGGATTGATAAGGTACACAAGTGAGTGATGCCATTTAACATGCCAGAACTTTAGTATAAGTTCTGAGAATGCAAGGCCCTTCCTGCGTAGAGTGGTGTCCCATAATTCCTCAGTTGGTTACAAAGTTCAAGAATAGGCAAATCTTGGGAAGGTGGCAGGGACTGTGTGCCTTGTCAATCCTATTGTTTACAGGTAGTCATACAATGTTATACAGTTAACAAGCTATAGTTACTGTTTATTGTAAATAGTTCTGAAGAATCTGTTCCTTGTATAACCTTGAGTTCAATGTAAACCGCCTTGATAAAAATGAAAGGCGGTATATAAATAATGTCAAATAAATAAATAATTTAACTGCTTTTTCAGTCAACAAGCAGGATTGAGTCAGGCACAGAAGTGGGCAATAAGAGCAGCCCTAAGTTTGGTTATTATATACAAGTTTTTTTGGATGTTTATAACAGCTCACAAAATAAATTGCTAGTTGCTGGGAAGGAGGTACAGACTATTGAGTAAATATATATATATATTTTTAGTGCCTTTAGTCAATGCTGATTCCTTGCTACCCAGTAGCTCCTGGATTTTCTTGGCAGTGTGACCAGAAGTAGATTGCCAGGCCTTTCTTCCAAGGCAATGGAGGGTTAAGTGATTTGCCCAAGGCCACAAGGAGTGCCAGTGGGAATCAAACCACGAGGCTACTTCTCCACTCTGAATAAGGATTACAGAGAAATTAAAAGATGTGTTATAGGCTGGACCATGAATCATGATCCACGACCTACAGAGCCTTCATATTTGACATTATGTTATTTTAAAATACAATTCAGAATGTGTTAAAGTATGAGTTTGTGAACGCACTCAAGGAATGTAACTCGCACAGAGGTGAGAGGGACTGTGTGCCTTATCAGTTCTGCTGTCCATGGAAAACAACTGTTAAAGTGATTAACAGTGCTTTTTCTGATGACTAGCAGGATTGAGTCAAGTACACAAGCAGGCCCAAGCTTAAGGCTTGTCTTGTATGTCACTTAATTCAGCCTTTGCAGCAGCCCACATAATCAACAAAGAGAGCTGTTTGGAGAAAAGGACAAACTACTTAGCGTAGCTTAGGCAAAACCTCTGTCCTTTGATTTATAATTTAGATAGTGATGAGTAGCAATGGTATGAAGCGAAGACCAAGTAGCTACAGCGAGACAAATTTCAGGAGAGCCACTGCTGCTGCTTGTAGTTCTGGATCCGACGAGGCTCGACTTTAGAGCTGAAATTAATATTTGCTTGTTTATAAGAGAAATGTATACAGGAGGTAAGCCAGTGAGCCATGTTTATTTGCACCAAAGGAGACAAACAGCTGAGGATGCTTTTCTTAAAAATAAATAAATAAGCATCATCCTTTCTTAAGTAGTTGAGCAAAGGTCATTTACAGTCTGGAGTAGGTAGGGACTTTTTTTTTTTTTTTACAAGAATTTGCATGACTTTTTGGACAGAACATGGAAAAGGTTTTTCACCCCTGTATTACACTGAGATGATGGAGGTGAGAGTTAGCGAGCTGCAAGCTTTAGTGACTTATGAGCCTAATTCTTCTAGCCACTCAGAGGAGAATCCTCCAAGTAAAACTTTGAATGAAGTACAAAAAAATGAAGGGTTCAGAGAGGGACTTCATGAGAGCTGTAACCACGAAGTCCCATGAAACAGGTCTGAAGAAGAGGCTTGACATGAGAGAGAGCTTTCATGAATCGGGAGAGTACTCTTATAGGAAAGGTTTGTAGACCAAGACAGTATAAATTATAAAGACAGTATAGATTATAAAGATAGGGTCATGAACATTTCTTGTAGCCATCTATAAGTTTCGTACATGTATCTGCTGGTAGTTTCTCCCACTCTTCAACTGCGATTTGCTCCGGCTCATGAATGTTTCCAGGATTCCTTTTACCAATGGCAGATTTCAGCTCCTGCCAAAGGTTCTTGATTGGATTGAGATCAGAATTCATTGCTGGCCAATTTAAAACAGTCCATTTGTTCCTTTTTAACCATTGTATTTTTGGATGTATGTTTTGGGTCATTGTCCTACTGGAGGACCCATAACCTTTGACCCAGACCAAGCTTTCTGACACTAGGTAGCACATTTTGCTCCAAAATATCTTGGTAGTCCTCTGACATCATGATTTCTTTAATATGTTCCAGGCCTACAGTTCCTGAGGCAGCAAAACAGCCCCACATCAGTATTAAACCTCCACCATATCTAACTGCAGAAAGGGTGGTTTTTTTCTTTATAAGCTTCATTTCTTTGCCTGTAAGGATATCGGTCTGCATTGCCAAACAGCTCAAGCTTGGTTTCATCTGCCCACAGAACATTTTCCTAGGACAGTGGTTTCTCAAGGTGGGTTTGGGCAAAGATCAGGCATGCTTTTTTATGTCATATCCAACTGATAGCTAAAACCTGTTTCTTTCTCTACAACATTAACAAAATGAGCCCCTTCCTTTCTGAACACACTACTAAAATATTTATCCACTCTTTAGTCACCTCCCGTCTCGACTACTGTAACCTCCTCCTTGCTTGTCTCCCTCTGAGTCGCCTCTCTTCCCTTCAATCTGTTCAGAACTCTGCTGTGTGATGTAGATAACATGAGGAGGGATCTAGCTAAGCTTGAAGAATGGTCTAGAATTTGGCAGCTGGGATTTAATGTGAAAAAATGCAAGGTCGTACATTTGGGCTGCAGCAATCCAAGGAAGCAATATAGTATAGGGGGTGACGTACTTTTGTCCACTAAAGAAGAGCGGGACCTCGGCATGGTTGTGTCTGATGATCTTAAAGTAGCTAAACAGGTAGAAGAGGTGACGGCAAAAGCTAGAAGGATGCTTGGGTGCATACGGAGAGGAATGGCTAGCAGAAAAAAAGGAGGTGATAATGCCTCTGAATAAGTCTTTGGTGCGACCTCATTTAGAGTATTGTGTGCAATTCTGGAGACCGCACCTTAAAAAGGATGTGAATAGGATGGAGTCGGTACAGAGGGTGGCTACTAAAATGGTTAGTGGTCTTCATTATAAAGCATATGAGGACAGACTGAAGGATCTTAATATGTACACCTTAGAGGAAAGGCGGGATAGAGACGATATGATTGGGATGTTTAAATACCTCCGTGGCATAAATGCACAGGGCGAGAGCCTCTTTCGATTGAAAGCAAGTTCTGCTATGAGGGGACATGGGATGAGGGTGAAAGGGGATAGATTCAGGAGTGATATGCAGAAATATTTCTTTACAGAAAGAGTAGTGGATCCGTGGAATAGTCTCCCAGTGGAGGTGGTAGAGATGAGGACAGTAACTGAATTCAAAGATGCATGGGACAAACACAGAGGATCTCTAAAGGTAAAAAGTGGACTGTTGTAGTTGTTGATATGGAAGGACAGGCTAGATAGGCCATGTGGTCTTTTTCTGTCGTCATTTTCTATGTTTCTAATCTTCTGCCAATTCAAACTTCTCATTCTGACCTATAAATGTGTTCATTCTACTGCTTCTCACTGCCTTTCCTCTCTCATCTCCCCCTACACCCCTCCTCATGAACTCCGCTTTCCTACCAATTTGCTTCTCTCTATGCCCCTTTCTTCCACTGCAATTCCAAACTTCAATCCTTTTATCTTGCTGCTCCTTATGCCTGGAATAAACTCCCTGTGTCTGTATGTCAGGCTCCATCTCTCTCTCTTTTCAAATCCATGCTGACGGCTCACCTCTTTGAGGCTCTTTTGGATCCTGATCCCTTGTTTTCCTTGTTTCCTTACCTTTCCCTATTTGTACCCTTCTTCTCATCTATTGTACTGTCTGTCTTCATTAAACTCTGACGAGCAAGGACCACCTTCTTATATGTATCTTACAATGCTGTGTACATATTACTTATTCCTACAAATGTTTGAGTTTAATATTATCTGTCTTAATTTGAACTATAGGAGGTGATCTTTCCATTACTGTTAGATAGTGTTATCCCAAATAATGGTCTATGAAGAAAAGGCCTGGCAATCTACTTCTGGTCATACCTTGCCAAGAAAACCCAGGGACTGCTGTATCGCCAGGAGTCAGCATTGATTTGACAGCACTTTAAAAAAAATATCCACGGCAGAGTGGAAAAAGTAGCCTAGTGCTTAGAGCACTAGCTTGGTAACCAAAAGACCAGGGTTTGATTCCCAATGGCACTCCTTGTGACCTTAGACAAATCACTTAGGCCTGGCAATGTATTTCGAGTCGCACTGCCAAGAAAACCCAGGAGCTGCTGGGTCACCAGCAGTAAGCAATGTCTCGAAGTTACACATTGCATCGCGCTTGCATTGCCAGGGAACACTTCTTGCATTATCTACAGCTGGAGAAATTATTTTTTACTTACTCCCCCCTTTTTTTGAAGAAAAAGTGATTTTACACCGTTCACGTGTATGTAAAGAACAGTGTGTAATTTAAAGTGGATAAAGAGTGGCACTCACTGGCAGCAAAGTAACTGGCCGTGCTATGATAAGCTCTATTGTATTTTGTAGAGAGAGACAGTAATTATACTACCCTGTAATTTGGTTACCTAGATCAAGCAAAATAAAGAAAAGGATTCTGGCTTTGATTTCAGCAAAGCCTTTGATACTGTTCCTCATAGGAGGCTTATCAATAAACGCAGTAGTTTGGGGATTGGTCCCAAGGTGGTGAACTAGATCAGAAATTGGTTGACTGACAGACAACAGAAGGTGATGGTAAATGGAGCTAACTCGGATGAAAGGAGGATGATTAGCGGGGTGCCCCAGGGTTCGGTCGTGGGCCCGGCACTAAACTTAACTAACGAATTTCTCAACATACAGGGGTGTCCTACACGAAGCGGTGGGTTCACCCCTAAAACAAAGACATGGGGAGGGGTGGCCTGCACGGAGCGGCAGGTGCACTTACTCTTGCCATCTTACTGGGCAGACTAGATGGACCGTACTGGTCTTTATCTGCAGTCATTTACTATGTTACTATGATTATGTTCAAATTGTGCTCCGGAACAATCAGTGGTAATAAGCAGCTCAAGAAAGGTGTAATATTGGACATCATCATTGTATTAATTTATTTTTACAGTAAAAACATAGCATTCGAAGTACCAGAGAAAAATATACTGTGTCTAAATAGCTAAACGTGATTTTAAACATTCACAGAGAAAAAAGCTGTTCATTCCTTTTATTGTCTTTTATTTTAAGGTTGTTCACAAGAAAACCAAAGACTAAAGTGGACTGAAAACATGTTATTTTAACCTGGAAAAGAGACGGCTGAGGGGAGATATGATAGAAGTCTATAAATTAATGAACGGAGTTTGGCTAAATGTAGATCGATTGTTTACGTTATCAGAATATAGAAAGACTATGGGACATGCAATGAAGCTACAGGGTAAACTATTTAAGACTAATAAAAGAAAATATTTTTTCACTCAACGTGTAATCAAACTCTGGAATTTGTTACCGGAGGATGTAATAAAGGCTGTTAGTGTAGCTGGGTTTAAAAAAAGGTTTGGACAAGTTCCTGGAGGAAAGGTCCATAAACCATTATTAAGAAGGGACCCAGGATATCAATGCTTGACCCAGTACAAGCATTGCGGAACCTGTGTCTTTTGGGGAAACTGCTAGGTACGTATGACCTAGATTGGCCACTGTTGGAAACAGGATACTGGGCTTGATGGACCTTGGTCTGACCCAGTATGGCATATCTTATGTTCTTATTGTTAAGAGAGACTAAGTTTTAGACTAACCAAAAAGCAACAAAGTCTTTCATGATTCCTCATATGAGGGGCAACCATGCCCCACAAAAAGCTCTAGACGGCTTTAAGATCCACCAAATCACATTTAGCATTGAATCACTGGGTATGAGGTGGGGCATTGCCCATCAAAGGAACACAATGGTGCTATGACTATGATGCACTGACTGGTTAGGCCAGTGAGGACTGAGCAACAACTTGCGCAGATTTGAGATATGAGCAGGACCGTACCAAGCTAGCTATGCGCCCTGTGAAACTGGTGAACTTGGTTGTCCCCCCCGCTCTATGGAGAAACTTGCTTTTGTTGGGCTTCCTGGAAGCCCAGTGGTGATATTATCGCCCTTCTGCACTTGCGCCTCGTGCGGCCACACCACTCATACAGCCCTGCTTCTGAGATTGCAGGAAAGGAGATCAGAAAGGAGCATGCACAGTCCTCAAGGTGAAAACAAACATGCCTCTTGGTCTTGATGCATTGGGAGTATCACTAATAGTGCCTTTGGAAGCGGCTGCGCAGAACAATGTAGATTCCTGCACAGCCTCAGATACAGTGTTGCCAGATCTAGGTATTTCATGCCTAGTTGGGTCAGGGTTCTTTAGCTTGGTGAGTAGACAGCTGAGAGGAGATATGATAAAAGTCTATAAAATAAGAGAGGAGTGGAACAGATATACAGTGAAGGGTTATTTACCCATACCTCCCTACAAAGTTTGACAACAACATATATGACAGCTAATCTAACAGTTGCATTATACATCCTTATTTGCCAAGTTTCCTGTTTGATGTCCCTTTAAGGATTATTTAATCAAAACGTTCAATTTTCTTCAACTGTTTTACTGTAAATACACTATAAAAGGTGTATTTTTTCAGAAATAAAATATTAATATTTTTGCCTTCTGAAGATTGGGCTAGGGACTTCTTTAGCCCCAGTTACTTGAGCTATTTTTGGGCTAGAAACCCAAGAGTTGCCAAGTTACCTGGTTATCTCATTCTGCTGCATTATAGGACATGCAGCATCGATGTAAAATCAGGGACAACAAATACCATACTGCACTGCAAATTTAAAACCAATCTCACTCCTGGAACCGGGTAACTTGGCAACTCTGGAAACCCCGGTTAAAATCTGCTAACACTGCTCGGGCCCCAGTTACCAAGGGCTCGAGAAGAAAGGTGGCAAGTATGCCAGCAGCAACCGCAAGTAGATCGGAAAGCCAGGGGACTAACCCCTCTAGAAAAGGGAAAAGCGTCCCATCACCCTTCCCGCCGCATCCTCTTGCGTTCCTTAAGTAACACCCAAGGCTACGCGCGACCTATGCCAGAGCTCGTCTCCCCTTTCTGAGTACTCACAAAGTGCAGCTCCCGGCTCCCCACCGCCGCTTCAGGCATCCTCCCCGACTCTCTCAAGCTTGCGCTTCCTTCAGCGCTTACACTACGCCAAATTCACAATACAAGAACATGACAACTCTACTTCGTCGCAGAACATTAGACATCACGAACACAGAAAGCCTCCTACTCGCTCGCATCCTGTCGCTTCCTCTATTAGATCACTCGGTGTCAACGCGGCGGCCATGTTTTGACGGTCAAAGAGCGAACGATGGGCGTGGTTAGAAGGGCGGCCATCTTGAGCTTGGCAGAGGCCTCGACCCTGAAACAGAGCCGAAGGAATCAGAGTGGGCTGAGCTGCAGTGACCAACATTTCTAGTCTTACCTATACAGACTAGATAGTATCCAGGTCGAGCACGTGGAGAAACGTTTAGAAAGCATCATAAGCATAGCTATACCACCCACAGAACAGGATTATTACATAACACCACTTTCAGAGTTAGGCATTGTTCTATAAAGAGCAGCTACTAAGGGAAAGACATGATTCTTGTAGACATCAGAAAAGATCCATATCATTGGGAGGGTGGAAGAGAAAGGTCAGAGGTGTCCAAGATAAACTTTTGGGGTTAAGAAAATAGTATTCAATGCAGCAAATTGCACTACTGTTGCTGCAGCAGTTTACATAGATTTTTATTTATCTAACAGTATGTTTATATTATATTTTTTATTAGTTAAGACGGTATACATGGAACAGTATTGCTCATAAAACTTTGATATAACAGTGGTTATGTATTTCAACAAGGGATATATATAAACAAGGAGAGTCCAAATTAGGGATAAGGGCAGCAGCGATCCTTCCACTAAGCCGTCTAAAGGCAATCACCTCAGGCAGCACTCCCAATGCCGGCAACACTCCAGATCTGTTTTTATTTTAGATTTTACAGCCTCTGGCCTGCCTCTGATTTCCCACCCAGGAAGGCAGAACCGGAGTACTGCCTGCGTTGGACAAATCAGCCTGATCAGCTGCAACTGCAAGTGATCAGGCTGACTTGTGCGGCAGCAGCAGCATTCCGGTTGTTTTAATTTCAGATTTTGCCACTTCTGCCCTACCTCTGCATTCCTGCCGCTTTTTTTTTTTTGCTGCAAGCATTTCTTGAGGAAAAAAATCGTCGGGAAGGCAGAGGCAGCAAAATCTAAAATTTAAACAGCCGGAGTGCCCCTGCCGCCGGTTGAGAAGTGCAGGTGGAGGGAATGGGGACAGAAGGACAACGGTGAGTGACAAAGGGGGTGAAGGAGGACATGCTGGATAAAGAGGGAGATAGGGGGACAAGTGTTGGACAAAGGGGGAGATAGGACATGCTGGACAAAGGGGGAGACGGCGACATGCTGGACAAATATGGGAGACGGGGATAAATAGTAGACAAAGGGGAGAGACAGTGCGGGTTAGGATTATAATGGGCTGATGGGGGGGCTAGCACTGGTAATGGGCAGATCAGGGGGACTAGGATTGGTAATGGGTTGATTAGGGAAGGCTAGGACTAGGAATGGACTGATTGAGGGGAGCTGGGACTGATAATGGGCTGAGGGGGGACTAGCACTGGAAACGAGCTGATTAGGGGAGGCTACGACTGGTAATGGGCTGATGGGGTGTGGTAGGACTGGTAATGGACAGGGGGCTAGCATTGGAAATGAGCTGATCAGGGGGACTAGGACTGGAAATGGGCTGATTAGTGGAGGCTAGGACTGGTAATGGGCTGATTAGGGGAGGCTAGCACTGGTAATGGAGTTGAGGGGGGACTAGCACTGGAAATGAGCTGATTAGGAGAAGCTAGGACTGGTAATGGGCTGATGGGAGGCTAGCATTGGAAATGAGCTGATCGGGGGGGGGCTAGGACAGGTGATGGGCTGATTAGGGGTAATGGGGTTGAGGGAGGACTAGCACGAAGTGAGCTGATTGGGGGGCTTCGAGTGGGAATGGGCTAATGGTGGGGAGGGGAGGATAGAGCTGCTGGCCCTGGAAGAAAACTGGGGGGCTAGGGCTACAAATGGGCTGATGTGAGGGGATGGGAGAATGGAACTGGAAGGGAGTGGATGCTGAGAGGGGCTGCCATGGTATTTGGACTAGAAGGAACTGGATAGTGGGGAAGGAGGGGGACTGAAGGGAATGGACACCAGTGGCAGTCATGGGAATGCAAGATGACATTGGAAGGTACTGGGAAGGGTTACTGGGACTGGAAATAGGCTGATGGAAAGAAGTGAAGAAAACAAAAGAAGAGATAAGAAATGGCAGATGGACCATAGACCACAGAAAGAGAGCTAAGAGAAGACAGAAAAGCAGAAGCCTCAGATCGGGACCAGCATGATCAGAGAATAAAATGGTCGGACAACAAAGGTAGAAAAAATAATTGTATTTCATTTTAGTGATTGGACTTTGTGTTATCTTTATATTTTATACGGGGTAGTTTCTCCTAATGGGTTAGTTTTGCACATACTATGCCAGTCGTGAACCTCACTTCTAAGCCAGGGTATGTGGAATATGATCTTAATCTCTCAAATTTACTGCTAATGCTCGGCGTAATACTTGCATCGTGCCAAAGAGAGTCTCCTGCTGGAGTTCATAAGATGTAACATGTATGGGTAGTTTGTCAAGATGTGCTTAGAAATTCTTCTTTATCAGGCCTGTGGCTCCCAGTACAATGGGAAATATTTCTGTATTTATTTATTTGCAAAACGTTTATATACCGCCAATTCCCAGGATCAGTGGCGGTTTACATCAAACAACATCAAAGTACATGGAACAATGTGCAGTTATATAACAGATACATGGAACTATAACAGCAGCTACGGGTACCAGTCTGTCAACAATGAGCCGCCTGACTGAAGACCGAACACAATTTAGGATAGCTATCCAGAGGGTCGCCATGAGTCGACTACAACTCGACGGCACTTAACAACAACATTGAACTGTAAACAACTATATACAGGTAGGATATCAGATTTAGAACTATTTACAAGCTAGTACTTAGTTTTTACATATATACATATTTAAAGAGTCATCTTAAGTTCAGTTTTAGAAATTGTGGTGAATCAATTTGAAAAGGTGTATTCATGCTGAGTTATGGAGGATGGGAGGTCATACCTAAGTCACAATCTATATTGGAGTAGTGTTGCGTGAACAGATATGTTTTTAGGTCTTTTCGGAATTTCTGTAGATCTTTTCTCTCTCTTAATTGGTCTGGGAGGATATTCCATAAGGTTGGTGCTACAAATGAAAAAGCGCTGTTGCTTGTTGTATGTTTTGTCTTTCTTATTAAGTCGGGTACTAGGATGGTATTAAGGTTCCTTCTTCGTCTTATTCTATTTTCAGGAAGGATGTGAATCAGTGTGGATAGGCACGATGGGGCAATCTTATTAATTAATTTGAAGGTGGTCAATAAGATTTTATATTGAATCCTGCTGGAAACGGGTAGCAAATGTAGTGAGAATAGAATCGGGGTAATGTGGTCAGTTAGCTTGGCTTTGGAAATTATTCTTACGGTAACGTTTTGGGCCATTTGAAGAATTTTTAGATTCTTCTTAGTTACGCCTTGTAGAATGCCATTACAATAGTCAAAATGGGGGGTTATTAAGGCTTGTGTGATAGTTCTAAAATCATCATTTTCTAAAAGAGGCTTAGTTGTTGAACGGAACAGAGCTTGTAATAAATTGTTTTGGTTATTTTCTTAATGTGAGTGGTGAAACAAAGGGTCTTGTCAAGGGTGACTCCTAGGTATTTAATCTCTTCTTTAACTAGTAGGGTAAAATTTAAAAGTTTGATGTCAGTTGGTGGTGTAAAATTTGTGTTTCTTGATGTAAATAATACTTCCGTCTTTTTGAAGGTAATGTTCATATTGTTTGATCTGAGCCATTTTTCAGCTTCCATGAGGCAGTTTGCTAATTTGTCATAGCTGGGATCGAGTATGTTGATTGAGGCGAACAACATAATGTCGTCCGCATATATGTGGTAGTTTATCTTATATTTTTGGAATATGGTGCATATTGGCTGTAGATAAAGGTTAAATAGAAGGGCAGATAGTGCAGAGCCTTGAAGTATTCCTTGTTCTTGAGGAAATGGAGGTGATGATGTTTGGTTAACTTGTACATATTGTGATCTTTCTACCACATTTTCTTGGTCTCTGATTGCATTTCTTGATACTTCTCCCTCTCCACGCGATTCACAGAATAATCACTCGATACAGACACTTCTAAATTATCAGTACTGTTCTGGTGTTCTTATCCTTTACCACTATGTCAGGTTTTCTGGCATCCAGTTTCTTATCTGTCAGAATAGGAATATCCCAGGTGATCATAACCTCTTCATTCTCTGTTATTCTCTTCGGGTCATGATCCCAGTGCTTTTCAGGGACAGTGATGTTGTAGTGTTTCCAGAGTTTCCAGTGGAGGAGTCGTGCTACGTTGTTGTGCCTTTACATATAGAAATTTTCCGCCATCAGAACTTCACAGCCTGCTATTAGGTGAGTCACTGTTTCCAGCTTTATTTTTTACAGAATCGGTATATGTCTGTTGTGCCAGTTTTTTCAATACACACCGTAAACCATCTCATCCGCAATCTCTTGTTCTGGGCTGCAACTATCAATCTTTCATCCTTCGGTTTCAGTCTACCTTTCCTCAACCCTTCATGTGTCCGTTCTTGATCGACAAAAGGTTCTTGGAGTAACACTGTATTTTCCACTGTATTTGTGCATTTGCCACTTGTTTTTCCTCGTCTGCTGATCTAATTCTTTGAAGAGCTTTTTTCTCTTGTTTTGCAAATTCTGTTACTTTCTTTCTCATGCACGCTTGTGGATTCTCGCTCATGCCTTCTAATCGTCGGAACGCTTGTCCAAGTTTGATGATGGAGACAGATTATGGACGTTGACTTTCATGTTTCAGCATTTTTTGTGTATTTGGATCAGATGATGCTACTATGCTTGGAGGCCTATGATAGTAGCTCTGTAGGATAGTAGCTCTGTAGGTATAGTCAATTTCTCTAAGTCCTAGCCCTCCTTCAGCTCTAGGGATATACAGTCTTGGCATACACTGATTTTTGTAAATTACTTCATGAGCATGGAGGAGTTTTCTTGTTTGCACATCCAGTTTTTCAAGCTCCGAGGACAATCCCCAAACTGTAGGAAAGTACAGGAATTGCCAGCTGATTGATGGCATGTATCTTATTTCGTGATATTAAAGCACTTTTCAATAAGTTTTAATCTCCTGTAATATTCTTTACTGATCTTCTCTCTCAATAGTTTCTGCCCGAGTGTCATTCCTTCCTCTGTTCCGAGATACTTTATACACTTTTCACCACACAAAGCTGCTCTGCTAATTGTTGGTCGCTGGAACTGTAGAGTTTCAGATCATCTATAAATAGCAGATGGGAAGTTGCTTCTGGGTTGGTACAGTCTTTAGAATTCAGGTTAAATCCATACCCCAAAGAGTTAATGAGAGCACTCATTGGATTAAGTGTCAAGCAAAACAGAAGTGGTGACAGGGTATCTCCCTGAAATATTCCTCACTGGATTTTAATGTTAGGAATAATGTACTGACCATTTTCATATTTCAAAAAGAGTGTGGATTGCCACATTTTCATATTGAACTTAATATACTCTATTAAACCAGAATTTATTTTATACATTTCAAGGCAATGTATTATCCAAGAGTGTGGGATGCTGTCAAAAGCTTTCTTATAATCAAATCCATGCTATACTGAGATTTCTGCCTTTCTTAGCACTGGCCATAATGGCGTTATTCAGCATCAACTGGTCTTTCGTGCCATATGCTCCTCTCTTATTGCCCTTTTGCTCTATTGCCATGATGTTATTGAGCTTGATTTGATCATATATTTTGTCTGCATCTATCACAGTAAACAGCTTATAGATTGTAGGTAAGCAGGTTATTGGTCTATAGTTTTTAGGAATGTTAGTCAGGTATCCCTTAGGAAGGAGAAACGTACTTCCTGAAGTAAGCTATTGTGGTGTTAAATCCGGTCGCTCAAACAATTGATTTTTTCAATTCGCCTGGTCTTGGTGGAGTGATGTGAACTGTTTGAGCCAAAAGTTGGTTACTCCATCTGGGCCAGGGCTCTTCCAGTTTGGAGCTCATTTTAACCTGCTTTCCAGCTCTTCCTTTGTTACTACAGGCCATTCCATAGGTTTGATGTTTGTTTTTTTCTAAATGCTTCTGTATGCTGGGTAACCATTCTGCTTTGTGATTGTGCTGTATAGGATCCTCATATAGCTTTCTCCAGAAGGTTTCGGATTTGGTTGGAGGTGCTTTTACCATATTAATACCCTTCCCCAATTCCCTGTAGAATTGTTTTGGGTTTTCTCTAAATAGTTTATTCTGATATCTTTCTTTCCTGTTTTCTTCATATCTTTGAAGTTTTTGCGATTCTGCCGCTATTTTCAATTTATTGTTGGAACATATAAATTTCAAGTCTTCTTCTGTTAATGCAGCATGCTTCAGCTTGATATCTTGGATCTTCCTTAATATCTTTGATGATCTTAATCATTTTAGATACCCATCCAGCAGGGATACCTCTGCACGCAGTGATTGTATTTTTCGTTCAATGCACTTTTTCCAAGGAGGAACTGTTATTGTTCTCTTTTTCTTCTGGCCTTGCACTCTAGATGGTAGTATTCTTGCAGTAATAATTTTAGCTGCACAATATTATAGTCAATTAATTCCAGTGATGTCAATAAATGGTCCCTTTATTCTGGATATGGCCTTGTTCATCTTAATTATCATACTTCTGTAGCAGGAAAACGAGTGAAGAAAGAAACACCCAGGCGTCTCGGTAGAAAGCAAACCGTTTAATGTGCACAGACCCAGAGAAAATAGTTTTTCCAAATTCTGGGCCCCTGCCAGAGGGCTCAGAGAGATTATATAGACATCTTATCAGGTTATCACAGTATTTCTTCATGATTGGTCACTTTATTACAGCGTAGTCCCGATTGGAGAAAGTCTACTGTACTCTTATCTCTAGCGAAGCAGAGGAAGAGAAGTTATCTCTAGCAAGCAGAGAGAGCAGCAGGACAAAGGAATAGGGGAGGGACAAGCATGTACCAGGGTATGACTTCACCAAGAGGGGCGTATCCTTTTTACTTAACCCTTCCAGCTCTCAGCCCTGCCTGGATTTCTACCTCACTTCTAGCCTTAGATGTTAAATTTAGCTTGGGTAATCTTTCCTTTGCTTGGAGCCCAGCATATTCATCTCTTTCCATATGGACCAGGAGTTCTATCTTGAATTCCTACACCTCTGGGTCTTTCTCTTCCCTTTCTTCGTCCTCCTTTGCTTCCTCCAAATCAGTTAACTTGTTGACCCTTCCTTTATTCAGCTCACTCTCCTGCAGCTCCAAATCTCTCATCTCCAGCTCCCCCTCAACCTCCTTTTCCTTTTCTGTGTCTTCCTTTCTTTTGGTACTGTCACTTAGGTCTCCTCCTCCCTGTATTTCTTTTTCCACAGAATCCCTTAGTTGCTTCAAGATGTGGACTTTGTGATATCTTTATATTTTATACTGTATGGGGGAACTGCATATCTTATTTACCTGAATTTGCACTGCTTGAAGAGTCTGGCTTCTTGGGGTTTCAGTTTAAATTTTGTCTACATATTTTTATTTTTACTTCAGATTGTAAGTCACTTATTCTGTACTTGGTGAGGGTCTGTGTTCTGAGCGGGTGACTGAGCCCAGGTGTTCTGTTAACATAGTCTGTGCTTGGTTGTGATTATTGTTTTCTGTCTTTTGCTTTGCGCTATCCTTTCTCTTTCTTTCCTGTTAATTTTTGGCGTTCTTTTCCGTAGTTTGCAGTGTTGACCTTTTTATTTTCTTTGTACACCGCTTTAATGTTTCGGCCTAAGCGGTTTATCAAATTTTAAATAAAGATAGATAAAGATAGAGTTTGTACATAAAGATCTATACTGTACTGTAGTAATTTGACATGTTCAGCTTTTCAAATAGGTGTATGGATGTTCCAGGGCCCACTGTAGTATTTACAGTGACACTTTTTTTGGTGGGCTCCTTATGCGAGTTTTGGAAGTTGGTGCTGATATGGTATGGTAGATTTGCTCTATTGATATTCAGTGACTTTGTTGTAAGGTTTTGTATGAGTTCACAATATGCCTGGTACTGGAAAATGGTTGTTAGTGAGATGATCAGAATCAGATTTTTTTTTAAAGATATTGAGTTCTGGGGGTGAATGTCCTGGTTCTGCTCATGCAAAATATATGTTGAAAAAGAAAAAGCAATAACCATAACGCAGTTTATAACAAAAAAATAAAAATGAGTTATAATTTAGTTTTATAAACTGTGCTGTGGTTCTCGCTCTCTTTTAGTTCCTTGGTGTGCAAACATCTTGCATTTCCTCCATATTATTATTATGTTTATTACATTTGATATACCGCTCAGGCCAAAGCATCAGAGCGGTTTACAATATTACATAAATGATACTGAAAATATGAAAAGAACGCCATTAATAAGATAGGACAGAGTAAGAGATAGTGATAGTCAAAGAAATAGAAGAGACAAGAGGAAAGGTTCATTATAACACCAGAGAGGCAGAATATCATACCACCACAGCTCAGTCCTTCCAAACAGACTTGACCATAATCGTTACTCATCACAAATTCAAGCCAGGCAGGAATACGCCGCAGAAATGGCTCCTTATAAACCTCTGCTGCTTGGATATACTTGACAGAAGCAGGTGATGAGGCAGAGCTCTCACTCACAGCCTGCGACGCCAGCATCATTCCTCCACCGTCCCGCTCGTCATGGCATGCAAACCAAATACAGCAGATAACCCGGTCCCGCACAGTCCAACGCCTAAGGGCACGCTAGTGGAATGGCAGTTTAAAAGCCAATGGAGTGGGCAGGCGCTGTGGAGGGAGGTGGAGCTCCCGCTCTCACCTCTGATGCTGGCTGCTGCTCTCCCCTCACAGAACACGCTGGTGGAATGGCAGTTTAAAAGCCAATAGAGTGATCTAATCGGCTTTTTGGTTTGGCTCAGTCCCTGATGGGAGTTTTGAAAAAGCCCTGGCCCCTCCACAGGGGGGGGGGAGGGAGGGGGCCGTCTCATCCTTCGCCTCAGGCAGCAGATTGCCTTGAGCTGCCCCTAGATAAGGAATTAAACTATGTGAAGTTGAGGTTGTTGGG
The DNA here is from genome assembly GCA_033557465.1 of Ichthyophis bannanicus. Taxonomy (NCBI): domain Eukaryota; kingdom Metazoa; phylum Chordata; class Amphibia; order Gymnophiona; family Ichthyophiidae; genus Ichthyophis; species Ichthyophis bannanicus. The sequence continues at coordinate 56,343,964 of CM066051.1, read as the reverse complement.
AATACAATGTCTCGGGTGAGGTGGATTGTGGAGGGGATAACGGTGTGATAAGGCCTGTGATGGATTCTGGAGGAGAGGTCAGTTGGTTGTGTTGACAGTGTCCACTTCAGTACTCTTGGAATAGGCAGGTTTTTAGTTTCTTTCCAAAGGCTCCAATTTCCTTATTTTCCCATGTGAACCTTATTTCCCAGTGCAAGAAGAAAGAGAAGCACGGGAGAATCAGTGTAAAACCACTACGATAAAGTGTAGTACAGTGGGCACACAAAATGTAAGCAAGTCACGTCATAGTAAATTGCTCACTCTCAAAAAAACAAACACACTAAACTCTAATACAGTTTTTCACTTGTTTTGTAGCACCTAAGGCTAGTATAAAGATGCAGCACAGGAGTGGTTTGATGAAGTGCAGCACTTCTTATCAAATCACTTAATCCCCCACCCCACATCCCTCAACCCCACTGATGGCCCAAGTGGGTCCCCTCACCTCTCCCAACCAAACTACACGCCTGTGTGCCACCCCAAGATCTTCAACCCACTGATGTTCTGAGTGAGCTCCAACCCCATCATTGACACCAATGGCACTGTAGGCCCCCCTCTCACACCCCCACAATGCCCATTCTTTCCTCTCTCCATGCCATGGTCATCAATGGGCTTGTGGTGAGGTGAAGGACCAAGGTGGTTGTTTTGGGCTGAGGAGAGATGGGAAAGGTTTTGCATGTGTTTTCTTTTTATCTGCCTCCTGCTCGATGTGTAAGCCAAGTCCCAGGCATGCACCAACAGGAAGGGAAATGTTTACTCCCACTGCAACATATTACCACAGTGGTGCGCACTCTTTTTTTTCTGACAGCGCACACTTTTTAATACAGCAGTAATCTGCATGCCCTTAGTTTAGTACAGGGGGAGTAAAAATACTTTTTAACATATGTGTTAGAACACTGTGCACTGAAACTTAGTGCAGTATTTTAATAGATGGTTTTCTTTATCTTTATTAGAACATTTGGTAGACCGCACATCAGCAGCCATCAGGGCAGTTTACAATAACAATAATAGATTTTTTAAAAAAGCCAGTGAAAGAAAAAGAACTACGTCATCAAACAAGAAAGTGCACAACCATACGGGACTAAAAAGGAAAAGAGCAGAAGTGGAGGGGGAGGAGAAAACAGGGGATTCAGGAAAAGGGAGGTCATAGACAGTACAGAAGAGTTGGGTTTTCAGGAGGGACTTGAATTTGGGAAATGATTGATCTTGACAGATTAGGGGAAGAAGGGAATTACAGAGTGACGGGGCTAGAAAAAAGAAAGCCAGAATGGTGAGTTTGCTGACTGCCGAACTGGGTTAGGATTACATATACCATTACAGTAATGGACCTCACCCCTAAGCCAGGGGATCTAGAGTAGGATCTTACAGGGCAGTATTGCTTGGCAACAGGGAGCATGTAAAAGTAGCAGCAACCAGGTGCTTAAAATTAAAGTCAGATCTTCAGCACTTGAGTTCAGAAGGCACTGAAAATCAAGTTTTGCTAGCCAGAGGTTTTGTTATCTGGTTAACAGCAATAATCAACCCCACTAGAAGGGCAACAGGATGGTGGTTTTTTTTTTTTTGTTATATCTGTGCTCCTCCATCTGGTGCCTACCTAAAGATATAAGGCCAGTAGGTTCTGCAAGATGACAGGATTCCATGCTTTGGTAAACTGAAGCTAGGCGAGAAGACATACACATTAGAAAGTGCAGCTCTCTTTCTGCCAGCGGGAAGGAAGGAGAGAGGGTAAAATTAGTTTTCAGATTGGTAGTACAAGGAACAAATCTGAGATGCACCTGTCAAAGCCAGCCCTATGCATGTGCGAGCATGTTTGCACAGGACCCTGCACTCACTACAGGACTCTGTCTCCCTTTGCCCCTGCTGCCACTTTGACTGGCACAGGGCACACAATCTGTAAGAGCACCCAAAACCTCTCACTGAGTCACCATTTAGAAACATAGAAATATGATGACAGAAAGACCACATGGCCTATCTAGTCTGTCCTTCCATATCAACAACTACAACAGTCCCCTTTTTACCTTTAGAGATCCTCTGTGTTTGTCCCATGCTTTTTTGAATTCAGTTACTGTCCTCATCTCTACCACCTCCACTGGGAGACTATTCCACAGATCCACTACTCTTTCCGTAAAGAAATATTTCCGCATGTCACTCCTGCATCTTTCTCCCTTCACCCTCATCCCATGTCCCCTCATAGCAGAACTTGCTTTCAATTGAAAGAGGCTCTCTCCCTGAACATTTATGCCATGGAGGTATTTAAACATCTCAATCATATCACCTCTATCCCGCCTTTCCTCTAAGGTGTACATATTAAGATCCTTCAGTCTGTCCTCATATGCTTTATAATGAAGACCACTAATCATTTTAGTAGCCACCCTCTGCACCGACTCCATCCTGTTCACATCCTTTTAAAGGTGCGGTCTCCAGAATTGCACACTATACTCCAAATGAGGTCATACCAAAGACTTAAAGAGACATTATCACCTCCTTTGTTCTGCTAGCCATTCCCCTCCGTATGCACCCAAGCATCCCTCTAGCTTTTGCTGTCGCCTTTTCTACCTGTTTAGCTACATTTAAGATCATCAGACACAACCACGCCTAGGTCCCGCTCTTCTTTAGTGGACAAAAGTACTTTACCCCTTATACTATATTGCTCCCTTGGATTGCTGCAGCCCAAATGCATGACCTTACATTTTTTAACATTAAATCCCAGCTGCCAAATTCTAGACCATTCTTCAAGCTTAGCTAGATCCCTCCTCATGTTATCCACACCTTCCTGGGTGTCTACTCTATTGCAGATTTTGGTGTCATCGGCAAAGAGGCAAACCTTACCCAACAGCCCTTCCGCTATATCACTAACAAAGATGTTAAAAATAATTGGACCAAGGACAGATCCCTGGGGCATACCACTGGTAACATCCCTCTCCTCAGAGTGAGCTCCATTTACCTGTACTCTGTCGCCTCCCACCCAACAAATTTCTAACCCAAGCAGTAACTTTAGGGTCCATCCCTAGGGTGCTCAGTTTGTTTATAAGTCGCCTGTGAGGAACAGTGTCAAAGGCTTTACTGAAATCTAAATACACCACATCTAGGGCTCTCCCTCGGTCCAACTCCCTGGTCACCCAGTCAAAGAAATCAATCAGATTTGTCTGACAAGACCTGCCTCTGGTGAATCCATGCTGCCTCGGATCCTGTAATCCGCTGGACTCCAGAAACCTCACTATTTTCTCTTTCAGCAGCGTTTCCAATAATTTACTCACCACCGCAGTTAAACTAACCGGCCTGTAGTTTTCAACCACATCCTTACTTCCGCTTTTGTGTAAAGGCACCACATGAGCCTCTCTCCAGTCCTTTGGCACCAATCCAGATTCCAACGAGGCATTGAAAAGGTCAGTCAGTGGAGCTGCTAGAACGTCCGCAAGTTCCCTCAGTATTCTAGGGTGTATCCTATCCGGTCCCATCGCTTTGTCTACTTTAAGTTGAGCTAGCTTCTCACAAACACAGTCTTCTGAAAATTGTTCAAGATGTCCCTCGCTTCTGTTCCTATTTGTGGGTGTTTTCTGAGGTCCTGCAATTCCGCTTTATCCTTATCAGCTTCTACATATTCCTCCCCTGCACCCTTGAGTCTGACAATACCACTTTTGCCCTTCCTCTTCTCACTAATATATCTGAAAAATGTCTTATCCCCCCATTTTATTGCATTGGCTATTTCCTCCTCCTTTTGAATATTTGCCTTCTTGACTACTTTGCTAGCTTCTCTAATTTTTTTCCAAATACAGATGCTTGTCTTCCTCTCTCTGTGATCTCTTGTATTTCATGAAGGCCTCCCTCTTTTTCTTCACGTTTTCAGCTACTTCTTTCGAAAACCATAGCGGTCTCCTTTTCCTTTTACCTTTATTTACCATTTTAACAAAAAGGTTGGTTGCCCTTAAAATATCCCCTTTCAGTTTTGCTCACTGTTTTTCTACATCCCTCAGCTGTTCAACTAATGATTCCCTGAGGTATTGGCCCATCTTGGCAAAGTTAGTCTTCCTAAAGTCTAAGATCCTCACCTTTGAATGGATTCTAACAGCCCTAGTCCTAATGCTGAACCACACCATCTGATGATCACTGGATGCAAAATGATCTCCCATTACAACATCAGAAACACTTTCACCATTGGTAAGCACCAAGTCCAGTATGGCCCCTTCACGTGTGGGGTCTGTTACCAATTGCCTGAATAGTTCTCCCTGTAGAGAATCCAGGATCTCCTTACTTCTAAATGATACTGCAGCAGGAATGTGCCAATCAACATCAGCTATATGGATCACAGTGTTTCTGAAGGCAGTAGAAAGCATTTCCTGTTTCTTTAGACATGCCATGGTCCGGCAGATTTTAAAACATATGGTTTCAGCTGATCTTGGAATTAGATATTTATTCCAGGATCACTTTAAAACAGACTTAACTCCCAGTCTACAACTGAACCTCAAACCAGAACCACTCAGTACCTAGCATTGTCAGTTGTGCAATACCCTGTTAATGATGATAAACAATTGCACATACTCACGTGCTTATAATCTGACATCCACCAGCGTACCACAAGTTAAGAACTCTGAAAAACCTTCGTCCCCTTATAAGTCCAGACCTTTTTTGGACAGTGTGCCAGGCACTAATCACGCCTATCCTGGATTACTCCAACATTATATACCATGGCCTCCCCAAACACACTCTACACCCCCTCCAAATGGACCAGAATACGGTGGCAAGAATTATCAACAGAGACTCCCATACTTATCCACCTCCATTGACTACCCAACCTAGCCAGAATACAATACAAAGCACTTATCATTATCTTCAAAATTATACACAACCGATCAGCTAACTGCCTTCAATCACTTATCTCAAAGCCAAAAAATGGCAGACTGTAGGCAAGGCTCCCTTAATCTCCTTGCCATCCCCACACAGAAAACTAAGAGGAAACAAGCTACTTGTAACTGTGCACTATCACTTTTCACCCCTTCAATATGGAACTCACTACCCCCAGCTCTAACAGGATGCCCACACATGACAGAATTTCGTAAAAAACTGAAAACAGATCTATTCTAGAATCACTTTAAAACACAGTCTTAACTCCCAATCTACAACTGGACTTCAAACCAGAACCACCAAGTACTTAGCACCGTCAGTAGCACAATACTCTGTTAATGATGGGCAATTGCACATTATCACATTGTTTTACCAGTAACAATCATTTTACATTTCCTTTTGTATATAATTACAATATGTTATAATACCAACCTTTGATTACAGCTGAGTGTTACTGTTAAAGCCTATTCTCAATTTTAGTTTATGTACAATAGGATGCCTACTTGTGCTCTGTTTGATTTTGTTATATGTAAACCACTTTTAATATTAGAAAGGCGCTATAGAAATGAGTAAAAATGAATAAAATACATAAATAAATGTAAAATAAATTAATAAATAAGGCAGTACAGCCCCAGGAGCAAAGGAAAACGCTTTTGTGGTTGTAAAAGTATGAGGTGACCAATAATGGACAGAGAGGAAGCAGGCTGGGTCTGCGGTGGATGGGGGGGGGGGGGAAGAGGACTGCAAGGGAACCTACACTGGGGGTGGTGCTAGGCAGGAACTGACCTAGACATTGGGAGAGAGGACTGAGACTGTAAGAGAGCTGACACTGCGGATATTACTGGGATTGGAAGGGGGCTAGATAAGGGAGAAGGTGACTGTAAGGGAGTTGACACTTGGAATGGTACTGGGACTGGAGGGGGACTAGAAGACAGCCAGACAGTGGGGGACTGCGATAGGAAGGTAGCTGAGTGGGGATGGTACTGGGGGACTGGAAGAGGGCTAGACAGTGGGGGAGGAAGACTAGGACTGGAAGGGAGATAGACAATGGTGGGGGGATGGGACTGAAAGGGAGCTGACATTGGGTGATTGGGAATGCAAGTGGATGGGACTGGAAGGGAGCTGTTACTGGGACTGGAATGGGCTAGACAGTGCAGAGACTGGGACTGGAAGGGAACTAGACATGGGGGAAAGAGGGCTGGGACTGGAAGGGGCTGACACTGGGGATGTTACTGGAACTGGAAGGGTGCAGAGAGGGAAAATCAGAGATTTGAAGTGGCAAAAGCAGGGACTTGGGAAGGGGGTACAGAGGCTGGATGAGAGCAGAGAAACAAAGGGATCATGAGGGACAACACTGCAGGACTCGAAGTGGGGGACAGCAAGGGAAGAAAGAAGATTAGGGACTTCGGGGAGGGGGAATGCAAAGGAGTGGGAAGCAGAGCCAGGAACCAGAAACCACAGATGGGAGACAATGGGGACTCAAGAGACTGAGTAGGAATTTGGAAAGAATGTTGTTAAGTGCCGTCGAGTCTGAGACAACTCATGGTGACCCTCTGAATAGCTATTCTAAATTGTGTTCGGTCTTGAGTCAGGCAGCTTATTGTTGACAGACTGGTACCCTTAGCTGCTGTTATTGTATCGATCCATCTCATTGCTGGCCTTCCTCTTTTGCGCTGACCTATCTTGCCAAGCATGATGTCTTTCTCTAATGATCTCTCTCTTCGCATGATGTGTCCAAAGTATGAAAGTTGAAGTCTTGTCATCTGAGCTTCTAAAGAAAGCTTAGGTTTGATCTCCTCTAGTACCGACTGGTTTGTTCTTCGGGCAGTCCATGGTATACACAGTATTCACCGCCAGCACCATAATTCAAAGGCATCTATTTTCTTCCTGTCTATATTTTTCACTGTCTAGCTTTCACATCCATATGTTATTGAAAATACCATGGCTTGAACAAGTCGAATATTTGTATGGAGAGAGACATCTCTGCTCTTGAGAATCTTATCTAGGTCTTTCATAGCCATTCTGCCAAGAGCAATGCGTCGTCTGATTTCTTGACTGCTTGTTGCTTCTTTATTGATAGTTGATCCAAGTCGGTTAAAGTTGTTCACGATTTCAATTTCTTCTCCTTCAACGATGAACCTGTTGATTATGCCAGTTGTCATGATCTTTGTCTTCTTTACATTAAGGTGCAGGCCCATTTTGAGACTATGTTCTTTGATTGTGAGAAGCAAATGTTTCAGATCATCTTCAATTTCAGCCAGTAATGGGGTATCATCAGCATAGCGAAGGTTGTTGAGTCTTCCACCAATCTTCACACCTCTTGTCTTCATACAATCCTGCTTCTCTGATGATTTGTTCTGCATATAAATTAAACAGGTAGGGGGAAAGTATGCAGCCTTGTCTTACACCTTTGCTTATTTTAACCCATTCTGTTCTCCTTGTTCCGTTCGAAGTGCTGCTTCTTGATCAATGTACAGATTGTGCAAGAGTAGGATCAGGTGTTCTGGTATACCCATGCTTCTTAATGTGGCCCAGAGTTTCTCATGGTTTACACAGTCAAAAGCCTTGCTATAGTCGATAAAGCACAAATAGATATCCTTTTGGTATTCTTTAGTCTTTTCAAGGATCCATCTCACATCCGCAATGATGTCTCTCTTTCCTCGTTCTTTCCTGAACCCTGCTTGCACTTCAGGTAGTTCTTGTTCCAGGTATGGTAGTAATCTCTTTTGAATATTCTGTAGAATCTTGCTGGCATGTGGGATCAGAGGGATTGTGTGATAATTTCCACAGTCAGTTGGGTCACCTTTCTTTAGTATCGGTATAAACACAGATCTTTTCCAGTCAGTTGGCCATGATGTTGTCTTCCATATTTCTTGGCAGAGACTTGTAAGTACGGTAACAGCTGCATCAGATTGCTGTAATACTTCTATGGGAATGCTATCAATGCCTGGTGCTTTGTTCTTTGATAAGGCTTTCAATGCTGCTTTAACTTCTTCTTTCATCACCAATGGTTCCCGATCATAAGGTACAGGTTGAAACAGCTGTTGGTCCACTTGATCTTTATCATATAAAAGCTCTATATATTCCTTCCACCTTTTCTTGATCTTCTCAGTATCATTCAACATAGATCCTTGAGCATCTTGTAACATTCCAATTAGAGGCTGGAACTTTTTATTTAACTCTCATAGCTTTAGGAAAGCTGATCTTGTTCTTCCTGTAATAGTTTCTGCTTCTATTTCCTTGCATGCATCGTCATAGTACTTTTCCTTGTCCTGTCTTGCAGCACGTTGGAAATCTCTGTTGAGTTCTGTTATTGTCTTTCTTTCTCCTCTGGCTTTAGCTTCTCTGCGTTTCTGGGCAATTTTCAGAGTTTCTTCCGTCATCCATTTTGGCCGTTTTTGCTTTTTCACCTTTTGTAGAGACTTCTCGCTTTCTTCCAACACAATCTTCTTGATGTCATTCCATAACTCTTCTGGAGTTCTGTCATTTGTATCTAAAGCAGCAAATCGATTTTGCAAGCAGTCTTTAAATTCCAGTGGTATATTCTCAAGGTTATATTTTGTTGCATTCATGAGTGGTTTGCTCTTTTTCAACTTTAGCTTGAGTTTGCATACTAGTAGTTGATGATCTGTACCACAGTCAGCTCCAGGTTTTGTCCTTGTTGATGTTATAGAACATTTCCATCGTTGACTTCCACAGATGTAGTCAATTTGATTTTTATGATTTTTATACAATCCATTGGGTGAAGTCCATGTGTACAGTCGCCGCTTGTGTTGATGGAAGAAGGTGTTTGAGATGAATAGATTGTTGGTCTTGCAGAATTCTATCAGTCTTTCTCCAGCTTCATTTCTGTTGCCAAGTCCATATTTTCCAACTACTTTGCCTTCTTCTTTGTTGCCAACTTTTGTGTTCCAGTCACCCATGACTATCAGGATATCCTGCTTGCATGTTCTGTCAATTTCAGCTTGTACTTGTTAATAGAACTCTTCAATTTCATTCTCTTCTGCAGCTGTTGTTTGGGCATATACTTTAATTATAGTTGTGTTGATAGGCATTCCTTGTAGACGAATAGAGATTAAGCGTTACTGACTGCATTGTATTTCATTACAGTTCTTGCAAGTTTCTTCTTTACTATAAATGCAACACCATTTCTTCTTTGTCTTTCATTTCCAGCATAGTAGACCATATGATCATCTGATGCAAAGTGCCCGATGCCAGTCCATTTCAGTTCGCTGACACCCAACAGATCAAGCTGTACACGTTCCATTTCATTCTTGACCACCTCCAACTTCCCTTGGTCCATGCTTCGTACGTTCCATGTTCCAATGCATAAGACATCTTTACAGTTACTGACTCATTTCATGCGCAGCTACATCAGCAGTCAGACGTCCCAAGGGCTTTGATCCAACCACATCATAAATGCTGGCTTTACTCTGAGAAGTCTTCAGCTCTTCCCTAGTAGCTAGTTGAGTGCCTTCTGACCTGGGGGTCTCATCTTCCAGCACTATAGCACAATTTGTTTTGTTGTAACTATCCATTGGGTTTTCATGGCAAGATACAGAAGTAGATTGCCGGGCCTTTCTTCCGCGCAGTTTAAGTTTGGTGGTGTTGCCGTTGTCACAGAAATGTGATCCTCCGCCGTCAACACTATCCCAATTCTGCTGCTGCCCAGATGGGTGGTTTGTCTTGGTCTGGCACCTCAGCTGAGACATGTCCATCTTGGGAGACCCTGCCAGTAGTTAAACTACCGATAGTTTAGCTCTCAGTATCACTGATGCACACAAGCTCTCACAGCATGACAAGCTGCAAACCAAGTGAGGGAAAGAATAGCACCTAGTAATTGCTAGTTCCTTATCATTCTTCCAGTCCAGTCCTGGTACCTGTGGGTTGTCTCACCCCTCCAGCAGCTTGGAGACTGAGCATGTCACATTTTGATGACATCACCCTGGATAAGCAGCTGGTGCTCCCCTCCTGCCTCCAGTATCTCAGTCTCCAAGCACCTGGAGGGTGTGATTCAGTGGGACTCACTGAAGGGACAACTAGGAATGGGCAGTTAGTTCAGTTGCAAAGGGTTGAAAAGAGGGGTTTTAGCCTTAGCCTTTATACTCACTAGCAATAACAAAAGGACCCCAAAAACAAAGGTCAAAATAACAACAATCATCAAGAGAAAGACCCCGTTGTGTTCCAGAAAAAATATTTTTGTATTTTTGTCGGATATAGATCATGAGGAGAAGGCACTATAGGCCAACTCGCTTACATGATACATGTCCCTTTTATTCCACCACTTGGGTATGAAACATAAAAGTACTTGAACTAAGAAGGTCTCAAACCTGAATAACACGATACTTATCAAATGTCGCGCAGACATTTGATAAGTATCGTGTTATTCAGGTTTGAGACCTTCTTAGTTCAAGTACTTTTATGTTTCATACCCAAGTGGTGGAATAAAAGGGACATGTATCATGTAAGCGAGTTGGCCTATAGTGCCTTCTCCTCATGATTTATACTCACTAGCAGCAGTCAATTAAGGTATTTATAATAATAAAAAAAAAGGGCCAGGGGCACAGGCAGTAATGGGAGAGCCGGGGCTGGAGAAGGGGCTTTCTGGGCTCCCAGAGGCTTCAGTGACAGCTCTGTAGTTAACTGAGGGAAAGGAGCCATCAGCGGCTGAGCAGCCGGTGCGTGGGGGAAGACGGCCTGTCACTTAGTATCCCAGTGCGGCAGCTGCAAGGAACAGGCTGAGCACCTGAACACATTTGGAGACCCTAAGAGGTACTGGTGAGTGAAGGAGTGCTGTGCTCCATCGGGATCAGGCAGGCTGTGATTGAGGGAGGTCTGGCCTGATCCGTGGGGTCATTTTCCTGTGAAATGCGGGAACCACGGCCATCTTAAGAAAGGCGTGATTTTTTGTTTTGAAACTGGAGCTGCCCTGTCCAAGTGATTTAAACGTGGAGAGATTCATTTTAAAGAAGTTTTTTTATTTTCTCCAGGTAGGGGGCCTGCCTAGAGTTAGGGGGCCCCATTTAAAAAAAGAAAAAAAGAGTGGACAGGGTGAGGGGCATGGGTGAAAAGAGCAGCGTGCCTTTCAAGCCCCCCTGTGGCACCTGTGGGTCCGGCAAGCACATCATGGCAAAAGGCTGCTGCCACGGCAGCGGGGCCAAGTCTACTGCTCTGGAGACAGAAGGTAAAGGTGCAGAGAGCACACCGGAAGAGTGGGAGACTGGGGACGTTCCCACTCAGACAAGGGGAGTGGGGGATCATCGGGGTCACAGCCTCCCTCAGCAGGTAGGGGAGCGGCTGGCAGAGACAGGCCAGTCGTAAAAGCCGGAAAGACTAAGGCAAAGAGAGCGCCTAAGGCCATGGTGGTTAAGGAGGAACATGAGACCTTGGTGCCACAGGGCTTTACGCCAGTTTGTCCTCCTCATGCATAGGGCCTTTTGTATGCGGCAGAAGGGGGATGTTGGTTCTGAACAGCTTAGGGGCAAGGTGAGAAAGAGGACCCTTTTGCAGCTCTCCCTGCAGGAGCAGCAGGAAGAACAACCGGGACCAAGTAAATGAGGGTTACAAGAGGACCCTTGGGAGGAGCCAGGGTCAATGCATTTGGAGGAGTTTGAGGATCCGGCAGAGGAATGGCCACTAGATTTTGATCTGGAGGATAGGGAGATCCCTCAGGCAGAAGAGGTCCAGATTGTGTGGGTTTTCTGAAGAGAGGAAATAGCAGTGCTCATTACGCATGTTGCCAAAGCCCTTAATTTGAGAATGGATGGGCCTGGAGAGGAGGAGCCATTGGAAGATCCACTCCTTCAGGCAGTCAGGACTATGCAGACAGCATTTCCTCTGCAGAGAGTGGTCCGACAGATGTTGCAAGATGAATGGGATCTTCATGAGGCCCGCACTGAAGGGCATGAGGACTATGTCCCGCCTTTACCCATTATAGGAAAAGGATAAGGGCATTTTGCACACACCAAAGGTGGATGCTGCAGTTTCGGCCGACACAACAAGAAGACTGCTATCCCTGTAGAAGGGGTTCAGCTCACTGGTTGAAACGTTGACGCCTTCCGCAAGGATTGTGAGCTCATTCGACCAGAGCGCAGGCTTCATCCTAGGCTGAGGCCAGTTTGGTGCCACCTGCAGACATCTGCAAGGCAGTGATGTGGTCGTCGTTGCATTCCTTTGTGAAGCATTACCGCCTGGGTGTGCAGGCAGCGGGGGATGCCTGTTTTGATTCGGCGGTGCTTCAGGCTGGGCTCGCGGGTCCTTCCCAGGATTAGAACGGCTATGGTACATCCCACAGGTACCAGGACTGGACTGGAGGGACGATAAGGAGGAAGAAATTAGGTCCTACCTGCTAATTGATGTTCCTTGAGGAACTCCAATCCAGTCCCCGAAACCCCCCTGGGTGGTGAGTTGGCCAATGGGGCATTCCCGGACCTGAAGAAGTTTTTGTCGGATATGGTTTGGGTGCAATGGAATGTAAAGGACGGAGTATCAGGACTCTTTCAGCAAAAAAAATAAAAGAAATAAAATAAAAAATAAAGATAGATAAGCCAACGAATACATTGTTTTGGTAGGACGAATTCTCAGCCAAGAAGCCGGTGACAAGTTGCATTTCCATACGGACAGGTGAGCACTAGGTTCAATTGGGGCATTCTAGTTTAAAGTTATTGAATAGTTGTTTACTTCTAGAAGGTTCTTACTTGTTGCTCCTGTGAGTCTGCTTTGTTAATAGGATACTGGAGGGGAGTGCCAGCTGCTTATCCAGGATGATGTCATCAAAATGTAACAAGCTCAGTCTCCTAGCTGCTGGAGGGGTAAGACAACCCACAGGTACCGGGACTAGACTGGAGTTCCTCCAGGAACATCAATTAGCAGGTAGGACCTAATTTCTTCATATGAGGGAGGATGTGGGATGGAGGGAAGAAAATAGGGAAGAAAGTTTATCCTCAATTTTCACAGTTTAAGTGTGCGATTCTGCAGCAGGTGCGAGTATATGCTTGTGGAGCCAGTTTGGATCAGATTCTATTGTAAACCGCTTAGATTTATGGTATATAAAATTAATTTAAGTAAATAAATAAATAAATATTGCAACGTGCACAATCCTGGATCTATCATTTAAAGAGAATGACTTTTTTGGGACTCAATTCTGATTTTGAATGGACAAATGTTTTATTGATTTCTGTTGATTTTTCAGTGAGACTGTTAATTTAACTAAAACTAAATTTGCATTGCTTGAGAAACTGTGGGAGTGTTTTACATCAGTTTAGGGGAGTAGTCTGTTTAAAAATACATTGATAACAGCAGAGTTTAATAGCATTTTTTTTTTATCAACAGTGCCTCTGAAGCAAGCGAGATCTGCTGAAACCCCAGTGTCAGGTGTTTTGAATTTTTGAAGATTGGAGTCTTTGAATTATGGTTATAATCATCTTGGAGGACAGTCGTAGCTGTGAAAAGCTGACCTTGATGTCACCATAAGATAAGTAAGACTGTTGATCTGACCAGAGTTTCTCTGTGAGGCCTGAAGACTTGGCCTATAGTATGTCAATGAAGATGCATTACTAAAATGTGGACAATTTATTAAGAAGATAAAAAGTTCAAAAATTAAAATTGTTTGCCCAGGAGACAAACGATGAGATTGTGGCAACTTGGAGAGTGATGATTTAAGTACACTTCCTTAAAAGATGCCTGTTGATGTTTTAAGTTTCTTTTTGAATGAAGAGCTGTCATAAACACCTTATATTTTTAGGCTTTGTCAGGCATTGCATGAACATTTGAGTAGTGTATTCCTGATAGGGCCCAGTATACATTCCCCCCAGGCAACATGTAGGTCTGTGCCAGAGGCTGGCACGGGGACAGGATCTCGTAGGTCCTCCCAGCCTGCGAAGCATTATTTATACGTGTGTGCTACCACTAAAGTTGTGCACATGCCATTCATCTGTGAATGGCACAAGTCTATAGTCATTGGTCTGAGGTGGCACAGTCAGGACAATAGATTATCTCCAAAAGGGGAATGTGGATGCTGGCCATAAAAGAGATGACTGGTGATATACATGAACTAAACACGTTGTCGAGGTAGAACCATGATCACACAGACATTACCATGGGCTAGTCTCTAACTGGGGCCCCTTGGGTTGAAAGGTAGTCTTCTTCCAGAAGATGGCGGTATAGTGTGTTTCTGGGGAGAGGGGGAGAATTTGCACTTCCTCCTCTCATTAATTTATCTGAAAAATGTCTTGTCCCCCCCCCCCCATTTTATTGCATTGGCTATTTCTTATTATTTTGGTATCTTTGCTTTCCTGACTATTTTCCTAGCTTCTCTAAGTTTTTTCCCAAATATTGATGCTTGTCTTCCTCTCTCTGTGACCTCTTGTATTTTATGAAGGCCACCCTTTTTTTTCTTCACCTTTTCAGCTACTTGAGAACCATAGTGGCCTCCTTTTCTGTTTACATTTATTTACATTTCTAACAAAAAGGTTTGTTGCCCTTAAAATATCCCTTCAGTTTTGCCCACTGTTTTTTTACATCCCCAGCTGTTCCTATCCCACTAATGACTCCTTGAGATAATGTCTCATCTTGTCAGTTGAAGACCCTTGCTTTTAAATGAATTTTGTCTGCCCTAGTTTAATATTGAACCACACCATCTGTGATCACTGGATGGGAGATGATCTCTTACTATAACATCAGAAACACTTTCCCCATTGGTAAGCACTAAGTCCAGTATGGCCCCTTCACATGTGGGTTCTGTTACCAGCTGCCAGAATAGTTCTCCCTGCAGAGAATCCAGGATTGTTTTACTTCTAGATGACACCGGATCAGGGATGTGCCAATCAACATCTGGCATATTGAAAGCACTTCTCCTCTCATAGCAATACTGTGTATGTCTTCTATTAAATCTCCATCCACTTCTTCTCCCTGTAAAGGAGATCTGTATATCACACCAATGGACATGGATTTTCCATTCCTTCAGGTTTAACCCACAGTGCCTACTTGCTCCTTTTTAAGCCCTGTAATTTTACAGCTCTAATATTATACTCCTCCTCCCTTCTTCCTAGCCTGTCCTTCCTGAGTAAAGTATAGCCCAGTATAATTACATCCCAGTCATGGTTACCCCTGAACCATGTCTCTATAATTGCCACTAAATCAAAGTCAGCCTCTTTCATTAAGATCCTCAAAGTTGAGGCTTTATTTCCCATACTACAGGCATTTATGCACACTGCTTTCCAGATGTTGCCTCTTTTGCCCATTTCAGAGGTATTTAATGTTTCATTTACCTGAGGGCTTTCTCCACCCATCCCCAACGAATCTAGTTTAAAGCAGTCTTCATTAGGTTAGCCAGTCTGCTGCAGAAGACATTTTGGGCCTTCTTGGATAGGTGGACACCATATCTGTTCTGCAGCCCTTGAAAAGTTGTTCCATGGTCCAGGAAATCAAAACACTCCCAATGACATCATCCACACAGCCATGCATTCATCTTCAGGATGAGAGCTTCTCTGCCTTGGTCTTTTACCCTCAATACAGAAGATTGATGAGAACACCACCTGCACACATCTGTTTCATCCTCTGTCCCAGAGCCATGACATCACTTTTGGTATGCTCAGAGTGATGAAAGCGGAAACCAAAAGAGGCCTACACACAAAAAAAGTTTGTTTATGTAAAACACTTTATTGGAGGACCCAACTAAAATGTTTCGGCCTGAGGCCTTCTTCAGGGGTCAGAGGTTGTAGCAAAAACACATAAATCTGCTGACAACGCGCCTCATAAAGAGACTGCAAACAGGACCAGTGAAGTTGCTAAGCGCGGGAAAAGCCGCGCAGGAGCAAAGAGGCTATTTAAATCGCACTTGAAGCAGTCCCGAAACTTTTTAGTTGGGTCCTCCAATAAAGTGTTTTACATAAACAAACTTTTTTTTGTGTGTAGGCCTCTTTTGGTTTCCGCTTTCTACCTGGCTTGCCCCTGCGGATACCTTCTTCTTTTCTATGCTCAGAGGGATGACATGAAAGAGCAACATCAGATAAGTCAGTAGACTTGATGAGTTTCGGATTTTGGCACCTGGTAGCCAGCACACCTCTCTGGACATCAAATCTGGTCAGCAGATGGATACCTCAGTATCCCTCAGAAGAGAATCACCTAACACTACTACCCTTCGCTTCCTTCTGGTCACTGATTCCGCAACTTTAGGTTGCTTAAGCTCTGGTTCTTCTTTTTCCTGGGATGCTTTCACAACCTGCATGTCCAGGGCTGCATACTGGTTCTTCAGTTTGAGGGCTGGAGGAATTGGATTGTCAATTCTGCAGGGTCTGGTGACTCGTGTCCAACTCCGCTCATTCTGTAGCATCCCATCTTCCCCTCTGTTTGAGAGCTTGTATGCTTCAAGAAGCATCTCATCAATGTACTTCTCACTATCTTGAATGCTTCTCAGCTGTGCCACCTCTTTTCTGAGCTTCTCCACTCGTTTCATGAGAGCTTCAGCTTGCAGGCATCCTGCACATGGAACCAGTCCTTTAACTGGCATAGGGCTGTCTGGACAGAGGCAGAAGCTGTAACAGGAGCAACACCTTTGGCAATACGATTTTTCCTAGTCATTGTTCAGTTGGTGGAGCTTTGATACCTGTTGAAGTAAACAAGAGAGACCTACCAAAGTCTCTAACCTTTCCTCAGCTAACCTCTTTTATGTGTGTTCTAACAACACTGTTCTATGTCCCTGTGTGTAGCCTTGCTTCCTTGCTAGACAGTTGTTACTGTACCTTATATTAGTAAATTTTGATACCATGTGTTTGAAGAATACAGATTAAGGTGTAAGACTGGCAAATAGTTTGTCAAAACGTTAATTGGGGAGTTGCCCTATATAGCAAGAATTCCCACGGGGGGGGGGGGGAGGGGGGGGGAGAAATCTAGCACCTGATGAGGTTTGTGGCTTCAAAGAGCTTGCTTTGAATGGAAGGCTAGAAAAAGAACAATGAACTCTTAACAGAAGAGCTTTACCCAAGAACACAAAAATTCCCCTTTTGCAATACAGCACTAGAAAAAGAATTAGATTAGCTATTAAAAATGAAAACCAAAACTCCTTTTAGAGCTCTCAGACAGAGAGCTTGTATTTAAAAGCCACACTGCATTATTACCTTGCTTGCAATGGAGACCCTTTTAGGAATGGCAGTACTTGCAATTTGTAACTAATTTCAATCTGGTAGATGTATGGCAGACGCTGCATCTGTTGTAGAAGAATTTTATGCATTTTCCCAGGGCTCATGATGGAGACGCAAGGCTGAATTATGGTTTTCTCTCTCAGAACTGGTTTACCAAAATAAAACCAGTGGCTCAATGTCCATCCACCTTATCGGATCATGCCCCACCTCCTTTAGGTGGATATTGTAGGGGAGATAGAGTACAGTGAAGCAGATGATGGGTCTTTCCCCATGCATTGTACTACTCATCCCCAATTTCAACCCTATTTGCTTAAATGGGAAGATTTTTGTCACCCTGATATGGGGCATAGAGAAAATCCATTGTTATTTTGGGAGACAGTCAAGGCTATCATAAGGGAAGACATTATTGAGCATGCAGTGGGGAAAACAAAGGCATTGAGTTGAGGGAATGTAAAGCAGCCTATAAACTATCTCAGACTCCTAGCAATAAAGAACAATTCCTTGCTGTGCAGGTGGTGCTGAATCCCAAATACGTAAGTGTACAAAGAAAGATCTCAATTATTATAAATATAGATTGTTGGCAAATTTTACAAAGCCTTGGCTGCACCCAAAATTTGTGAAAGCCCTTATGAATCCGGGTGGGGGGGGGGGTGTCTATGTAGCTCAAAGATTTGTTGAATACTTAACTCACCTTTTATACTGGCATAGATATAGTTTTTATGAGGATGAATAAATATTTGGAGGGAGTGGAACTTCCCCAGTTTGCGCAAGTGAATCAAGAGTTTTTAAGTAGCCTGGGGACCATGGCAGACATTGACACAAAAGCCATCCCTCAAGCTTTGCAAAACACCTGGCTTAGATGGTTTATCTGGAGAATTTTACAAACTGTTAGAATTCTAATTATGTGGCTCTTTAGTAAGTTATTATGCAACTTTTAAAGAACAGGGAGGTTTCTCACGGGGGTTAACAGTTCATTGATTGTGGTCATTCCTAAACTGGGGAAAGACCCCCCCCCCCCTCTTAAAGGTGGATCTCAGAATACTAGCTAAGGTGCTAGCAGATAGATTGGAAGGGATAATTCCTTCCTTGGTTAATGAGGATCAGGTGAGGTTTGTGCAGAGACGATATGCCTCATATGATCTGAAGAAAATAGTAATGGCAATGTAATATTGCATATATCATAAGATGTCAGATTTGATGGTAGGTAGTAATGCAGAAGAAATGAAATACTATCCTTTGAAGGAGGAGAAAATTGGGCATACTGATACCCTTCTTTTACAACTACCCAAGGAGATCAGCCCCTGCCACTAGTCCTAAGGAGACATTACTATGTGCAGAGGATGGGAGGACTGAAAAATCACAGCTAAACTCAGGTTCCAGTTGGAGCTCGTGCATGTTTTTCCCTTTGGAAGGGTAATGAGGGAGATCTCTGCCGTCAGTTGTGAGTTTGTCTTTACCAATATCTTACAAACATAGAAACAAACAAAAGTGGTGGCAGATAAAGACCATATGACCTTTCCAGTTTGCTCCTCCATAGCAAATGCTAAGCTTTACAGTCCCTTCTCCCCCCTTAGAGATCCTGTGTGTTTTTCCATTGCTGTCTTAAATTCTGATAGTCCTTGTCTCTACCATCTCTACTGGGAAGCTATTCAATCTACCACTCTTTCTGTAAAGAAATATTTCCTTAAGTTACTCCTGACTCTATCCCCTTTCACATTCAACCTGTGGCCCCTCACTGCAGAGTTTTCTTTCAACTGAAAGAGGCTCTCCTCCTGTGCAATAATGTCATGAAGATATTTAAAATTTCTATCATAACTCCCCTCCCCTGCCTTTCTTCTAAAGTGTACATATTGAAATATTTAAGTCTGTCCCTCATTCAGCATTCTCCCTTTAACCATCCAACACTCTGGTCACCCAGTCAAAGAAATTAAGGTGAAAGTTTGCTTACCAATAATTTCCTTTCTCCAGGAACAAGCAGGAAGTCAGTCCTCACATATGGGTGATGTCGGCGCCGACGGAGCCCTCGTGCGGAGCAATTCCCCAGCTTTCAAAGAAAGCCTTTGGGATTGCATCACGCACAAGCAGTCCCCTTCCCGCCCAAGGGTGCCATCTTGTTCAGTCTCCCTTTTTCCACGGATCTCAACAGACATAGTCCAACTTCCCTCGCGGAAAAAGTGCATCAAAATTACTGAAGATTCTATTCTTCGGCCCGGTTCGACACCAGTTCCCCCTTCCCGCCTCGGTTCGGTACACCGATATCGAGTCCAGTCACTCTTTCATTTTTTGCCCTTAGTGGCTAGCGTTCGCGCTCTTTTTTTTCTTTTTCACTGGCAGCCCGGTCATTTGACCTCGCAGGGGTCCTTTTTCCCCCAGATGGCTGCCAGCGGGTTTAAAAAGTGTGATCGGTGTAAAAGATTAATGTATCTCACCGACACACAGGACTGCTGTATCCGCTGCCTCGGGCCCAACCATGACCCGAAGGTCTGTGGGCAAGATGTCTTCCAAGGCACTTAGAAGTAGGCAGCAGCAGCAGCAGCGTGAAAGGATTTTCTCCGAGTCCGCATCCACCCGGGTCCAGACCTCTTCAGAAGCCTCAACGTCTCGGGAGCTATCTGACTCCGAGCATCATCGGGGTTCTTCTGAACGGGGGTCTCCCTCTTGAGAACACCGGAGGAAGAAGAAACCTGCGAGGGCGGCCTCGTTGGATGCCTCTGATCGGGCTGGATCCTCGCGGGCCAGGTCGCAGAGTCCTGACTGCCGCCCCGGGTCCTCGGAGTCGGAGTGGCCTGAAAAGGTGCCTCGCATGGAGCTGGAGACGCCGAGGAAGGTAACTGATGTTGTCCTCGTTGACTCTCCTCCAGGAGAACAGGCGTCAGGACCCAACCCGGAGGCTGCAGAGCCTTCTGAGCTCGGTCTTAGGTTGGCGGCCCTGGAGCACAGAATGTCTGCCTTCATGGAGCAGCAGTGGGCGCTGATGGCCGGTCTCACCAGTCCATCTGCCGCAACCACCGGGACCTCGACGTCCAAGTCGACCCCAGAGGCCAAGCTGATCCTTGAGATGCTTCAGATTTGAGTTGATCCTTGGCCGAGGTCTCCCTCGATCTCTTGTTTGGGACCGAGGTCGTCGACGCCGGTGCCCTCGGTGTCGGGGCGGTCGAGACCGAAGCCCTCATGGCCGGAGCCCATTGATTCCTCCTCGGAGGACTTGGCCGGGGAAACGGAAGATAAGGAGTCCCCAGACACCCACCAGACCCGGTATGTCCCATTGGACTCGCCGGGTTCCAAGCCTCGGAGAAGGTCCCCCTGGAGGATACCCAGTTCTCAGACTTTGTCAGGGACATGGCCAAGGCTTTAGCATTCTCGGCGGACTCCGAGGAGGAGCCGAGGAGCTCGAAGCCCTCCAGTATGACTTTCCCCCTCGGGAAGCCCTTATGGTACCGGTTCCTCAGATGTTGGAACGGCTGATGCTCCGCATGTGGGAGTCACCGGCCTTGATGCCGGTTTTCAGCAAGCGGGTCGATTCCATCTATCGAGTCCGCAAGAACCCTGGGTTCCAAAAAGCACAGCTGCCGCACAACTCCATGGTTGTGGAATCGGCCATGCACAGGCTCAAGAGCCAAAAAAACGGACTCCTCGGTGCCCCCTGGCAGGGAAGGCCGGAACCTGGATGCCCTCGGCAGTAAGTGCTACTAGGGCTCGATGCTGTCAGGCCGAGTCCAAAAACATACCAGTTGTACATGGGCATGTACTTGTGGGACCTGGCAAAGGAAATTGCTGGGTTTTCAGCTGGCCTCTCCGAGGAACCCTTGCAGTGCTTCAAGAACTTGTCAACTGGGATTCGGGAGTGCTCAAAGTTTATGTCTCGAGCAGCCTATGACGGCACTTTGAGGCCTCAGCCAGAGTAGCCGCAGCCGGCATTGGTGCCCGCCGCCAGGCGTCGCTAATGTCATCGGACCTGGAGCCATGGGTTCAGGACAAGTTGGTCGATGTCCCTTGCCAGGGTGACAACCTCTTTGGCAAACCCATGACTGAGAAGGCTGCTGAAATAGAGTCCAAGTACTTGACCCAGACAAGACTATCCAAGAAGACTTCTGCCCCTTCTAAAAAGAAGGGCTCAGGTAAAAAGCCCTCTTTCCCGAGGAAGGGTGCTGCTTACCGCAACTACCCCACTCAGCAGGCCTCTCCAGCAGGCCAAGGGACAGGGGCATGGCCCACGTAAGCAGAAGACCCCCAAGCCTCCGGCCCCAGCTCTGACCCAGCCGGGAGGGGTTTTTTGACTGCTAAAGCATAGTCTCTCTCCAACCAGGGGTGAGGTCCTGCACAGGAGGAAGGCTGAGCCTGTACACCCACAGGTAGCCAGCAATCACCACAGATACCTGGGTCCTTCAAATAGTCCAAAGGGGATATTTGCTCCACTTCAACCAGGTACCTCCCCCTCCTTTCCAGGAGAGCCTCTCAGACCCCCTCTACACAGGGACCGCCTCTTCCAGGAGTTGGCCAGGCAGTCTTCTAGAAGATCAGGCGGTGGAACCAGTGCCCCACCACCTGCAGGGACAAGGCTTCTACTCCAAGTATTTTCTGATACCAAAGAGAACAGGGGGCCTCAGACCCATCCTCGACCTGCGAAACTTAAACAAGTTCCTGGTGAGGGAAAAGTTCAAGATGCTTTCCCTTGGAATATTGCTGCCTTACCTCCACCAGGGAGATTGGCTATGCTCCTTAGACCTGAAGGATGTCTACACGCACATCCTCATATATCCAGACCACAGACAATATCTCAGATTTGTAGTTGGAGGAAACCATTTTCAGTACAGAGTACTACCATTTGGCCTAGCCTCTGCTCCCAGAGTATTTACCAAATGCCTGGTGGTAGTGGCGGCCTTCCTCAGGAACCAAGGGATTTTTGTCTTCCCTTACCTGGACGACTGGCTCATCAGGGCCCAGTCGCCTCAGGAGGCTAAACAGGCCACAGCTCACACTATCAACATGCTATAGTATTTAGGCTTTGTCATAAATCAAGCAAAGTCCACTTTGCTCCCCACTCAAAACTTAGAGTTCATAGGAGCAAGACTAGACACCCTTCGGGCAAGGGCTTACCTGCCAGAGGACAGGGCACAGAGCTTCTGGAGCTGGTGCACCAAGTCAGCCACAAGTCTCAGATCTCAGCTAGACACTTTCCACGCCTCCTGGGCCACATGGCCTCCATGGTACATGTGACCCCAAATACCCATCTCCACATGAGGACAGCTCAGTGGTGTCTCAGAGATCAGTGGACACAAGCCACAGGACGACTCCAAGATAGGATCAGAGTGTCCAAATGACTGATGAAGTAGTTGGCGTGGTGGCTTCAGCCACCCAACCTGCTCGAGGGAGTGCCTTTTCAGCCTCCCTCGCACACAAGAGTGCTGACAACAGATTCCTCCCTGCTGGGCTGGGGAGCCCATTGCCAGGGATCATGCACTCAGGGGTTGTGGTCTCCTCAGGAGAGTACACACCAGATCAACCTCTTAGAGCTTCAGGCGATTCGCCTAGCTCTTCAAACTTTCTCTCATGTTCTTTCACATCAGTCTGTCTTGGTGCAGACCGACAATCAGGTAGCAATGTTCTACGTGAACAAGCAGGGAGGTACAGGGTCCCATCTCCTATGTCAGGAAACGCTCAATCACTGCTCCTTTGCAATCCGGCAGGGTATTTCTCTCAAAGCAGTTTACCTGCCAGGTCAGGAGAACTTCCTAGCAGACAAGCTAAGCAGGATTCTTCAGCCTCACGAATGGCAACTGAATCTGGAAGTGGCTCAGCAGGTTTTTCACCACTGGGGACATCCATCCATAGATCTCTTTGCCAGTCCGCAAAATCACCAGCTGCCCAGCTTTTGCTCCAGACATCCACACCCTCAGAGGGTGGCTGCAGATGCTTTTCTGATCTTCTGGTCAGGGGCCTCATGTATGCGTCTCCTCCCACGCCTCTGGTGGCCCGGACTCTGTTCAAAATCCTTTGGGACAAGGCCTCTGTCATTCTGGTAGCCCCCAGATGGCAAAGACAGCCTTGGTTACCGCTTCTCCTCCAGCTGGCAGTGGAGGCCCCACTCCCACTGGGGACGCAGCCCGACCTCCTGTCCCAGGAGCAGGGATCGCTCTTACATCCCAACCTCAGGTCCTTCAACCTAATGGCATGGCTGCTGAAAGGGTAGTGCTGGTGCCTCTCCTCCTACCTAAGAATGTTGAAGTAGTGTTACTGGCCCGAAGGAGACAGTCCACTAGGAAAACCTATGCCTTCAAGTGGCACAGGTTTGAGGTGTGGTGTACCCAGCACAATGAAAACCCTTTCGCTTGCCTTGTACCAGTGGTGCTGCAGTACCTGCTTCACCTCTCAGAATTAGGTCTTAAGTCTAACTCTGTCAGGGTCCACCTGAGTGCTTTGTCAGCACACCACTCTCCAATAGAAGGACAACCTCTTTCTGCTCACTCCTTGGTATCCAGATTCCTTAGAGATCTACTTCTGCTAAAACCCCCGGTTTGTCCCCCGGCACCCGAGTGGGATTTGAATGTGGTCTTGGAGCAGCTTACTCGCCCACCTTTTGAGCCGATGTCTACTTGCCATCTGCGCTTCCTCTCCTGGAAGGTGCTCTTCCTGGTGGCACTCACATCTGCCAGACGAGTGAGTGAGCTACAAGCTCTTGTTTCGGATAGACCGTACACAAGGTTTTATAGGAACAGAGTGGTCCTTCGCACCACTCCAAGTTCCTTCCGAAAGTGGTCTCTTCGTTCCACCTCAACCAAGAGCTAATGATGACTGACCTTGCAAACAACACTTTTGATCATTTTCCTAATACGCAGGACAATCTGGGACAATATCCACATTTTGTTTTTCAGAACGAGAAGTATGTGACAGAAATCTGTTCCGTTATGCAGGAATTTGAAAATAGATTCTGTGACTTCCAAAAAATTGGAACAGTTGTGGAGTACTTGTCATACCCATTCAAAGTAGATGTGGACATTAAAGAAACTGCTATCAATAAAAATTACTCATTGAACATGCCATCTCTTGAAAATGAAATATTAACCCTTAAAAATGACATTTTTCTCAAGACCCGTGCTGAGTAAGAATTGTTTTGAAAGCTAGTGCCTAGAGACAAATTTCCCAACTTGAGAAGATGCAGTGAAGCTGTACACTCCTGTTTCGGTTCAACTTATTTGTGTGAATCTGTGTTTTCCCATCTGAAAATGACTAAGAGTACACAATGTTCCAACATGACAGATGAACATCTGCAGGATTCCCTGAGACTGGCCCTCACGCAATATTCACCCAACTTCAAAAAGCTGGTGGATGAAATGCAGGCTCAGACGTCTCACTAATGAGCAAGAGTGAAATATTAAAGATTGTGCAAGATCAGCCTGGATCAATTCTTGACCTAAATTTAACACAAATTATTCAATAAAAGTTAAAGAAAGTTATTAAGACAGTTAAAGAAAGTTATTACTCAATAAAACTTTAAGAAAAAATGTACTTTCCATTTCCCCTCGCAGTTCTTACTGGATCTTCGTCTCTGTTTTGTTTTTGCTTAATTTGCTTAACAGCTGATCACATCCAAGTAAATGACAGAAGGTTTATTAAAAATGTGTGTGTGGGGGGGGAATCCTCCAACTTTATTGTGTTAAAATTTAATTTTAAACTAATTTGAAACTTAATTTTCATGGTGGTAGATCACCGGCACCTTTGGCCGGAAAAAGTAGATCACGACCTGTTTGAAGTTGGACATGCATGCCTGTATTTGCTTTATAAGTTCATTCAACTTATAAACAAATACACACAGGGCTAAACCTATTCAACTTTATGGAAAAGAATAAAGAGATAGGACTCAATTTATCGGGTCCTGGTGTTGCCCTTACTATATCTATGTAATTTCAATTAAGAATACAAGTTTATAGATGCAGTGGTATCCAACCAGGACTGGTCTATTGTGGTAGGATTAACCTGAGTCAGATCAGATGCCAAATCATACATATCCAGAGTTGAGAGCCTTGACTTCTCATCTTCTGTACCTAATCTCAGCTCAACCAGATCAAACCCATCTACCAAGAGTAAAACACTAGAAAATGGAGAAAAATATCTACCTTCAGATGCATGAAACAGCCGATCATCATTTCCTCCATCTGCACACATTCACCCAGTAATACAGACTTGCAAAATCCTTGTCAAATTTCCTTTACTTTTATGTACAAATAATTGCAAAATCATTTAAATAGTTTCAATATATATATATATATAGAATATCTATGTATATATAAGTACAAGTCCAAGGAGTTTCCTCTCTTCCTTGTATTTTTTTTTCATGTTTCCCATCTCCCTTAGCAGTTTCATGGAATTGGTTCGTTCAATAAAAGGTACAGACCCCTACCAGAAGAGGACACAGTCCCCTGGGCAGTAGTACTTATAGAAAACCCCCCCCCAAAATATCAATCAATCAAGATTTTAAAAAAATTCTATACATTTGACAGTTTCATAGGCAAGGCAGTAACCAAATGATTTTGCTCTTGTAAGGAAAATCCAGAGGGTAGGGCTTTCCTTCCCTGCAAAAGGTATTAAGCAAAGTTCAATCACAAGAAAAGAGAAGAGGGCATTTCTTACCATTTTACCCCCCCCCCCCCCCAATTCTTGATCTTTTCTAGACTGCAGCACGGTTTGCTATACATGGACAAGGTAAATTCCAAGCCATGCATAGTTGCCTCTCATTCATCATCTTCCTATGACATGATGGAGTAGAGGACAAATGTCCTCTCTCCAGCGAGATCTATATTTTTTTCTAAAGATTTTTCTTGTTTTTTTTTACATATTTAATTAAGTGGCTTTAATTTATAAAAAAAACAGGTGAGAAAACAGCATGCCACCATAAAAGTCATAAAGAAAAATAGTGAGAGAGTATGTGTGTGTGTATATATATATATATATATATATATATATATATATACACACACACATACATACATATATTAGAGTGTGTGTGTGTGCGTGTGTGTGTGTGCGTGTGTGTGTGTGTGCGTGTGTGTGTATATAAAGTGTATAAAGGTCTTTCTCTAACAAGGTTCTGTCCTCCCTGCTATTGCCCTACCACAGGTACACACTGGGACAAACCTCTTTGTCCATCTTACCCCCTCATCCCACCCACCCCAAAAATGGTAGAAGTCACAAATAATCATGCAGCAAGGCTCTTAATAATCCACCTCATGCTGGATTCTTAACTGAGATCTCTCTGTAGTGCAAGATGGCAAAACGACTTCTCACTTAGTTTTCTGATCGTTTTGCACTGCGAAGAAGGGGAAAATAGTCAGTTTGGCTGTTTGATAGTGATTTTTTTTTAAAATCAATTTATCTGCAGTCTGGTTTCTAGAAATAAGGATTAGAAGGGGGGGGGGAAGGCATGGCAGTTCTCTACTGTGCTGCTACACTTTCCCTACAGCAAGATCCTGCACTGTTATCAGAGCTGCCCCCGAGGACATAGATCCGCACCAGAGAAAACAAAGACATCAACAATAACATTCTGAAACGCTAGCATAAAGTTAAACTAACAATACATACACATGGGGAAAGATGCCAGGCTATTTCCTTCTTCATAAACCAATTATAAAAGGGGATTTAACCAGCCATATTAAGTGAGTCAATTGGTGAAAGGAGAGTTCTACAACAGTATCCCTCTCTGCTATCCAGGCTGCAGTGGTAAAATGGAGAATTGCTATCAGCACACCAGCTACCTACAACATTTGAGAAGAGGCAGAGCAATTGCTGGACAGAGTGGTATCTTGGGCAAGGGCTGCTTTGGAAATCCCCTTTCAGGCTCAAGTGCTCACAAATCTGGAGATTGACTTAATAAAGGGGAGCATGGCCCTTCTGGAATGGTGCTCTGGGCAGTTGCTCTGTTTGCCTATGCCTTGCAGTAACCCTGGGTATGGGGCAACAGTAGGTCTATGAGTATAATACTTCTTGGATATGTTTCTATGCTTATCCTAAACATTTGGGCCAAGTGAAAAATAAGATTTTGTTTGCCTTTTAGTTTTTGTTTTGTTAGCATGAAGTGCTGAAATCCTTATGCCTCCTTCCCTAGCAAGTAGTGGATTATTTAGGAATGTCAAATGCTATTAGACAGTGTTTCCAGAGCATCTTTTGCTTCTCCCCTGTGCCTATCAGCACCGGAATAGTTGAAGGTATTGTGTTTCTGGAGTCTCTCCGAGTCCTCCTTGTGGAATATTTGGTGCGGCAGGTCTTTCACTGAGGCTGCCACTCCATCTTCATAGATTATTTGGGGGTGCCGGGTTTCTTGGGAGTGGTAGGTCTCTTGCTCTGCCAGAAATGGCCCTGGATGGTGAAAGCATCCACGCTGATAGACATGGTCTTGCTTGGAATCTGGGTAAAGCGCTTGCGGTCTGAGCTGTATTTGTAGATGCCCTCGATCATAGCTGGAGAGATGAGGCGGGGACCATACCCAGTCAGGCGGGTCAGTTCATCGGTCTCTGCAGAGAAGGTGTACACGGCTCGGAACTGGCAACTCGTGTCACGGAACAGCACCAGAAAATGATTTGCCTTGCTCTTCTCAATTTCCTGCCAAAAGAAAGGCGGTGGGGGGAGAACAAGCATGAGACGACAAAAAAAAAAAAGTGTGACTTATTACTGATTTATTTATTTATTTATTTAACAACCTACTTAACTACCATTCTAACAGTCAGTCTATCATGTTGGTTTACACAATAAAATGTCTTCCTGCAAGAACATCTTAGCCCATACCAAGCACTTAATAGCAGAAGCAAGATTTCCACTATCATATTATCACATTTAAAAAGAAGGCTAGATTATGGATATGGCTGTCTTTGGAGAGGAGGGGAAGCAGTTCTGCAAGTCATGATATAAGGAAGGCTGCTTAGCCATGCTTCTCTCTCCACCTCCTACTAAATTTATAATTTTAAATACTCTCAATTATGTAGAAAAGATTAAATCTACTTAATACAAACAGTAACTTAAAAATTTGCTGCATTGATTAAGGATGTCTTGGTCCCCCCCCCTTTTTTTTTAATTTCTTCCAATATTTGTAATATCCTTTGCATCCAGATCTCTGTACTGTAAATCGACAGCTTGATTAAGATTTGTAAGCAGACATTAGCTGCATAGTGCTGGGATTCCATCCTTCTCCTGTGCCAATGACAGGTTGCTACTACACTGACAAAAAGAGAGTAAGAAATCTCCAGGAACAAGCAAATTTGGGGAACCCCGGACATAGACCTCTTTGCAAGTCCGCTGAATGCCAAACCTCCCCGGTTCTGTTCCAGAATTCCAGCTCAGGGTTGTCAGGCCAGGGATGCTTTCCTCCTCCATTGGGGTCAGGACTTCCTGTATGCCTTTCCACCCATTCCCCTAATTCCCAAAACCCTATTCAAGCTTCAGAGAGACAGAGGCCATATGATTGTCATAGCTCCACATTGGCCACGGCAAGTGTGGTACCCTCTGCTCCTACATCTCTCTCAAGCTCCGTCTCTGGAATTAGGATCTGCTCCACGTCTCCTGTCTCAGGAGGACGGGATGCTGTGGCATCCCAATCCCCAGTCTCTGCATCTCAGGGCCTGGTTGCTGAAAGCCTAGAACTTCATGGTCTTAACCTCTCTCAGCAGGTAAAGGATATCCTTTATGCTTCCAGGAAACCTTCCACAAGATGCTCTTATGCTTTCAAGTGGAAAAGGTTTACCATATGCAGGGCCGGCCCGTCCATTGAGCAAGAATGTTTTTTGCACAGGGCCCCGCGTTTCAGGGGGCCCCGCGCAAAAAACATTCTTAAGCATCCCAAGTTAAAAAAAAAAAAAAAACCGGCTGCTGCTTCTGCCGCGGCAGCTTCAAGAGCTCTGCCGCGGCAGCATCAGAGCTCTGCCGCGGGGCCCCCCCCCCCCTGCCCGGCAGAGCCTCCGTGCATATTCAGCTATTCACGTCCAAACCGCGGGTTTTTTTCAGAGCCGCGAGAGTTTATTTTCTCGCGGCTCTCTTAATCCCGCGGGGCTGATGGTATTTCCCTTCACCCTCGGCGGGTTTAACAGAGCCGCGTGTAAAGTAAATCTCGCGGCTCTGAGAGTAGCCCGCGTTGTGGGCGTGAAGTGCGGAGGATGCGCGGAGGCTCTGCCGGGCAGGGGGGGGGCCCCGCGGCAGAGCTCTTGAAGCTGCCGCGGCAGTGCTCTTGTAGCTGCCGCGGCAGAGCTCTTGAAGCTGCCGCGGCAGAAGCAGCCGGTTTGGTGTTGTTTTTTTTTATTTTACTTTGGAATGATAAGGGGGGGGGGTGGTTAGGACTGGTAATGGCTATGGGAGGGGGGGGGGAGGCTAAACTGGAAGTAGGCTGATGGGAGGGGGAGGCTAAACTGGAAGTGGGCTGATGGGGGGGGTGGTGAGGACTGGTAATGGGCCAGGGGGGTGGGGTGGTTAGGACTGGTAATGGGCCATGGGGGGGGGAGGCTAAGACTGGAAGTGGGCTGATGGGGGGGGGGGTTAGGACTGGTAATGGGCTATGGGGGGGGCTAAGTGGGCTGATGGGGGGGGGTTAGGACTGGTAATGCGCTATGGGGGGGCTAAGGGGGCTGAGAGGGGGGTTTGGACTGGTAATGGGCTATGGGGAGGGGGGCTAAGGCTGGAAGTGGGGGGTAGGACTGGAAATGGGCTGATTGGGGGGGGGGTTAGGACTGGTATTTGACTTTGGGGTGGAGGCTAAGGCTGGAAGTGGGGGGGTAGGACTGGAAATGGGCTGATGGGGGGTTAGGACTGGTAATGGGCTATGGGGGGGCTAAGACGGGAAGTGGGCTGATGGGGGGGTTATGACTGTTAATTTGATATGTTGGGGGGCTAAGACTGGAAATAGGCTGATGGGGGGGCTAGGACTGGAAATAGGGTGATGGGGGGGTTAGGACTGGTAATGGGCTATGGGGGGCTAAGACTGGAAATGGCTGATGGGGGGGGTAGGACTGGGTAATTGGCTATGGGAGGGGGCTAAGACTGGAAATAGCTGATGGGGGCTAGGACTGGAAATAGGGTGATGGGGGGTTAGGACGTAAGGCTGATGGGGGGTTAGGACTAGTAATGGGCTAGGAGGAGCTAGGACTGGAAATGGGCTGAGTGGAAGGAAGGGCTTGAACTGCAAATAGCTGATGGGGACGGGGGCTTGGAATGGAAATGGGTTGTGAGGGGGAGGAGCTAGACTGGAAATGGGTGAGGGGGGGGCTAGGACAGGAAAATGGGCTGATGGGCTAGAATTGGCCTGGAATTTGGCTGTTGGGGTGGTGCTAAGATTGGAAATGGGCTGTGGTGGGGGTTTGGATTGAAATGGACTCATGAAGGGGCTAGAACTGGAAGTAGGCTCATGGGGGGCTTGGATTGGAAATGG
Source organism: Ichthyophis bannanicus (assembly GCA_033557465.1). Taxonomy (NCBI): domain Eukaryota; kingdom Metazoa; phylum Chordata; class Amphibia; order Gymnophiona; family Ichthyophiidae; genus Ichthyophis; species Ichthyophis bannanicus. Next base: position 56,313,544 of record CM066051.1, on the reverse strand, counting down.
GCTGAGTGGAGGGGAGCTAGGATTTGACATGGGCTGATGGTGGGGCTAGGGAAGGACTAGAAATGGGCTCATGGGGGGCTGGGATTGGAAATGAGCTGAGGAGGGACTTGGATGGGACTGCAAATAGATGGGGGAAGCTAGGACTGGAAATGGGCTTATGGGGGGCTAGGACTGGAAATGGCTGATGCGGGACTAGAAGGGGAGCGGATGCTGGTGGGACTGGAACTAGAATGGAGCTGATGTTGGGGGAGGATTAGCAATGGGATGGAGCTGGGAGAGTGAAATGGAGAGGGAAAAAATATTTTTGTGTGGGAGGGAAGACAAATCTACAATTGTCCGGATATTGGGAGAGTAAGTGGGGATTGAGGATGGAGGGGTAAAATTTGAGTGGATGAATAGGAATGAGGAAAGAGCAAAAGGAAAAGATTAGTATGTTAAAGCAGATGTAGAGAGAGAATGGAAAAAAACTAGAAGAGAGAGAAAAGACAAATGGACAGCAGACGATGAAGAATTAGCGGAAGACACGAGAAGAAACCAGAAAGAAAGTGGCTGGAGCAATTGCAGCAGCTGAAAAAAAATGCACAAAAGGTAGAAAAATATCTCTTTATTTTGAATTTATTAATTGGAATATGTCAATCTCTGGAAATGTGCATCATTAACGTCTGCGCTTTGTTTAGTACAAGAGCAAATTAATGTAAGTTTTATATTCTACAGTGTTGTACATTCCAAGTTTGGCTTTTTGGATTCCCAGTTTAATTATTGTCTTCCTGTTTTCCTAAATTGTGATTCCTTGTTTGGTGATGGTCTATGTTCTGCATGTGTAACTGAGCTGAGGTATTCTGTTTATGTAATTCCTATTTGACATTGCCACTTGTTCTCTTTCCCCCATAGGTCCATGTATTGTTGTTCTCTGAAATGTATTGTTTAATATTTGCAGCGTTTCCTTTTGATAGTTAGAGGTATGGTGTTTTATGATCCTGGTAGTGCTGTTAGGATACGGCGGGTTTTGCTATGGTTCTAAATGGCAGTGTTTTGTAGTAGTTCCTAATGTGCCTGGCGGTTGGTATTGGATTATAGTAATGTAGAAGTCTTTTTAGTCTTCTTTATTCATACACTCATTAAGAGGCATGTTTACTAAAAGTTCGTGTATGGTAACATTATGCAAATATTTATGCAAATGAGGCCCCTTATGCAAATGAGGCCCCGCACCGAGTCTCCGCACATGGCCCCGCACCCCCCTTGGGCCGTCCCTGACCATATGGTGCTCGCAGAAGGGTCTTGACCCTCTTGCGATACCTCTGGAATCATTAATGGAGTATCTCCTTCATTTGTCTAATGCAGGGCTTAAGACCAATTCAGTGAGAGTTCATTTGAGTGCTATTGCAGCTTCTTTCAAGCCTCTAAATGGACAACCTATTTACTCTCATCCTCTCATAGCAAGATTTATGAGAGGCCTTCTTTTAACTAAGCCTCCCATTAAGCCACCACCGGTGGCATGGGACTTAAATCTGGTTCTTGGGCAGCTCATGAAGCCGCCTTTTGAACCGTTAGCTACTACCTCTTTGAAATTCTTTTCCTGGAAGGACATCTTTCTTATTGCAATCACATCAGCACGTCGCATTAGTGAATTGCAAGCATTGGTGGCTGATCCTCCTTATACAAGGTTCCATCATGATAAGGTAGTCCTTAGGACTCATCCACACTTTATGCCAAAGGTGGTGTCACCTTTTCATTTAAACCAAGTGGTTTACCTTCCTGTATTTTTCCCAAGGCCTCACGCCTCAAATGCAGAAAGGAATCTTCATACTTTGGACTGTAAAAGGGCCCTGGCGTTTTACTTACAAAGGACACAGCAACATAGAAAGTCCTCTCAACTCTTTGTTGCTTTTGATCCTGGTCATTTGGGACTTCCAGTCTCCAAAAGAACACTGTCCAAGTGGATTGCACAGTGTATTTCTTTTGCCTATGAGAGTAAGAACCTTCCTCTTGAAGGCCATGTCACAGCTCACAATGTGAGGGCCATGGCAGCCTCTATGGCTCATCTTCACTCTGTGTCTATCGACGACATCTGTCAAGCAGCTACTTGGGCCTCGGTTCATACCTTCACAGCCCATTACTGCTTAGCCAAGGACTCCCGCCGGGATGCCTTGTTGGGTCAGGCTGTTCTTCAACACCTGTTCCATACTTAATCAACTCCTACCCACCATCCCTGGTAGGATGCCAGAGATCCATGGGGGGAAGTGGAGCCCTTTCACAAGGGCACATAACCTCTGGGGTTTCTCCCTGGCATGTGTAGCTAGGGAGTCCCCAAATGTGAAGACTACATTCCTGCTTGTTCCTGGAGATAGCATAGTTACTTACCTGTAACAGGTGATCTCCGGGAACAGCAGGAATTTAGTCTTCACAACCCACCCACCTCCCCTAGGAGTTGTATCTCTCTATCTCTCTCTCCCTCTCTCTGTCTCAGCTTTAAACTCAACTGGAGAGGGACAGTTGGGAAAGGCAGGAAGGCAGCATGCAGGCGCTGTGGGATGCTCCCAAAAGCTTTCCTATTGGACGCTGGGGAGCGTTCCCGCGCAGGCTCTGTCGGTACCGACGATACCCATATGTGAAGACTAAATTCCTGCTGTTCCCGGAGATCACCTGTTACAGGTGAGTAACTATGCTTTCTTTGAGGGCTGTGGTGCAGCCATGCAGCAGTCAGTCACATGTCAAAAGTAGGTTGGATTAATGCTTTATCGGGTGCAGAGTGGTAATACAAGAGTCAGCAGCTGGTGGTGAAATTTATTTGATTTATTTAAATTTTGCCCATGGCTTTTTATTGGTCATTTAAGCTGACTAATCTGCATTACTTAAATTTATTTCTCTATCTCCAGAAGACTTATAATCTAAGAGCTAGGTTGACTAATATGCATTATTGCACATGGATGCAATTTAATATATGTTCTGCAATGTATCTCCCATTCGTAAGCAAGGAGTAGCCTAATGGTTAGGAAAGCAGGTCGAGAAACAGAGAAGTCAGGGTTCAGATCCGGCTTCTCCTACCAGTGCTCCTTATGACTTTGAGCAAGTCACTTCACATTCTGTTGCCTCAGGTATAACTTAAATACTTTAAGCCCATTTGGATAGGGAAGTAATGTGCACCGAAACACAATTTGCCTTCAGCTTGGATCTGGAAAAGGTAAGTCATAAATCTAAATCCAAGTTCATGCATGATTTCACAAACGTGGACATGCCTAATATAGACATCTATGGGGATGTCTTCACATATGTCCCCAGAATAGCATTTCAGAATGAGATGTCTAATGGCCCAATGGTTTGAGAGTAATGTGTTAGGACCCGGGTGGCCAAGGTTCAAATCCCAGTGTTGCTCCTTGTGAGCTTAGGCTAGTCACTAAATTCTCCACCTTCGCTACACCTCCTGGATGTTTTAAGGCCAAAACAAGCATTTTCCTGATGCCTATTCTTCCCTGGAGCAGGTCTAAATGTGGACGAGATTACAGATGTTCCCAATGTTTCTAAAACTGAGCGCGGGAAGACTAAGGCAACAAGAGGGGAAGGGGGAACGTGAAGGGACTTGTCCAAGGTTACAAAGAGCATCAGCAGAATTTGAACCCTGGCTGTCCTGGCTCTCAGTCTGCTGTCCTGCAATTAGACTGTGCGAGTGTTCGGAATTACACAGAACATTTGAGGCGGTCTAAGGGAACAATAATTGATTATAAAAATTACTGCTCATGCATACTGTCAATTGTAGCACTATATGTGCTACTTGTTCATCTAAAATGTTTTTTTGGGGCAAGGTTAACATATTTTACTTCCAGGCACAGTTAAACTATGCAATACAAGATTATTCACAAGGGCCATAAAGAGCTGCCCTCCCAAATCCATGAAATACTGAGAACAGCCTGGTCATGTATGAACCCCCTCTAGAAGAAAAATGCTGGTAGGGGGCAGATTTTCCAATAGGCAGAGAATACAACTACCTAGAGGCATCCACCCCACCACTGAAAGTCTGCCTCCCCTCCCACACTAGTGATCCTGAATGCTGCCCTTAGTTTAGGCTGGCTAACAGATGAAACAGAAAGAAGACTTCTCCGTTTCCACCCACAACTCATGCTTTGGGAAAGGGGACTCCTCCCTTCCCCCATGGAGAGTTTGTGTTGGCTGCCCCAATGCCAAGGGGAAGCTGGAGAATTAAATGTGTCATTCAATACTGGTGAAATCTGTCAATAAAACCAGTTACTGGGTTGGTAGCAAAAAAGAACACGAAAACACACTTAGCTAAGTTAATAATAAAATAAAAAGGTAGCATATAAGGAGCCACCTACAGGCTTAAGCACATGGGAGGCAATTAGAAACCTGGCTTTTTATATTTAGCACCCTTACTCTGAAATGCTATTCCCACGTATTTACATCTGGATCCCAGTTTAGCTAAGTTTGAAGTCAGGATTAAAAGCTTATTTTGGAGGATTAAAAGTCAGTACAAGGCTGTCATCATGGCTATTATTCTTTATTTTCTGTCTTATTTTGCTTTAATTCATTTTATTAAGAATATAAGATATGCCATACTGGGGCAGACCAAAGTGGCAACTCCAAGTCACAAATAACTGGCAGGTTCCAAAAAATAGATGGATTCCATGCTGCTTATCCCCTGGCTGTAATATTTTTTAAATGGTGGCATAGTAAATGCTTATAAAAAAATACATAAAATGTTTACATAATTACCTTAACCATGTCAGGACTGAATTTCACTTATAAGCTAGAGTATAATGGATAGGTTTTCAAAATTCTCAAATTTATTACTAGTATTCTTTCCTACTCAACAAAACTTGGAAAAATTATACATAAGAGATTAAAAATGTCTGTTTGGGAGCAAAATAACTCTGAAAATAACGGGATGACATTTGTCCAGTGTGGGGAGGGATAACCCCTAATACATTTAAGACATTTTAAAATTCATTATTGTCCCTTCTTTAAATAACTTAAATTTTAAGCAGCTTAACAACAAAAACAGCTAGCAGCAGGATGTTTGCACATTTGATTATCTGTGTATTCCATACAAAAAGCATAGTTACTCCCCTGTAAGCAGGTGTTCTCCATGAACAAGCAGGAAATCCTCACGTATAAGACTCTCAAGCTTCAGGCTACCCGAACCCGAGGAGATCAAACAGCCCAACAGGGGCAATGAAACTGGAGAAGCCAAAAAGAATAGCAAGGCAGTCCCACCGAGGGACTCATCCAATTCAGCATTCTCAGCAAACAGCGACTTGAAGGGTTTTAGTAGGTAGCCTGGACAGATAGAAGGGCTGGTGGGCAGGAATTGACTCTAAGACCCAAAGAGATACCAGAGTATGGCGTGGTCAAAATTGCTGCTCCGATGGGAATCCCCATCCAGACAGTAATGGGCTGCAAAGGTATGGACCGAAGACCACGTTACATCCCTGCAGATTGCCTCTGCAGCAAGAGTGGAGATTGGTTACACATCACCATCACACGACGTTGTGAGCCATGACATACCCCTCAAAGCTCGGTCTAGTCTGGGAATACGTGTAAGCAATGCAATCAGTCAGCCAAAGGCATAATGTGCACTTCGAGACAGCGGCATCCAGCTTACTGGGGTCAAAGGAGATGAATAGTTGAAAGAACTGGTGATGCGCCTTCATGTGTTCCAGATAAAAGGCTAAAGCCCATTTGTAGTCAAACGTGTGCAATGCTGCCTCTCCCCAGTTAATGTGAGGTTGGGGGAAGAAATTCAGTAGGACTATCAACTGCTTAAGGTAGAACGCAGAGACCACCTTTGGCAGAAAGCAGGGGTGCATGCGGAGCACTACCCTGTTTGGGTGTATGAAGGGTGAGTGACCAGAGCCTGGAGTTCGCTGATGACATCACCACCACCAGAAAGAAGACTTTCTAAGTCAGTAACTTCAGGAGACAAGTCCCGTGGTTCAATAGGAGCCCGCATCAGCTGGCCGAGCACCACATTGAGATTCCAAGCCACCATCGGGGGCTTGAGCGGGGGCTTTAGAAGGAGCAGACCCCACATAAATCAAGCCACAAGAGGTTGAGCCGAAATGGGCCTCCTCCAGAGCCACGACGGTATGCCCCTATTGTGCTGAGGTGCACCTGCACAGAATTGGTCTTCAGGCCGGAGTCAGAGTGGTGCAGAAGGTACTCCAACAGCTGGTTCACGACGCAGGAGAAGGGGTCTAGCGCCCTGCCCATGCACCAGGTGGCAAACCTCTGCCACTTTAGCATGTAGGCCTTGCACGTCGAGTTCTTGTGGGACACCAGAAGGATGTTTGTAACACCCTCTGGAAGACTGAGCTCGGAAAGGACTACCTGCTCAGCGATCCACGCTGTGAGAGCCAATGAGCAGACATTGGGGAGCAGCAAGATTATGCCCTCCTGCGAGATGAGGTCTGGGATGGAGAGGCTCCCTATGCGAGAGCTGCAGCATCAGGGGGAACACCATGGCTGCTGAGGCCAGTATGGGGCAATGAGAATCATGGAGCCCTTGGCCTGGAGCTTCAGGAGGGTCTTCACCATGAGTGGTATCAAGAGTATGCATACTGCAAGCCCTCCTCCTAGTGGAGGAGGAAGGCATCCAAGGCCAGTTGGTTGTTGGCCGGCCACCAAAAGCAGAACCAATCCACCTGTGCTTTGAGTGATATGGTAAAAAGATCCACCACCGGATACCCCACTTTCGAAAGATCTGGTTCACCACCTCCATCTGTCCATCAGACAGATGAACTTACCAGGCAGGTAAGTCGCTTGGAGGTCCATGCCATGGAGCAAGGCGAACTTCCACAGGCAGACCACCTCCCTTCATAGGAGGTACAAGCCTCTGCCTCCCTGCCTGTTCCTGTAGAACATCGCCACCTGGTTTTCCGTTTGGATGAGGACAATCTGATTAGCTAGATATGCTCAGACGATGCGGAGGGCATTTGCTATCGCCCAGAATTCAAGAAAATTGAGCTGAGGCAGGCTCTTCTGCTCTGACCACAAGCTCTGGGTTCACAGGCCATCCAGGTGCGTTCCACAGCTGGACTTAGATGCGTCTGTGGTGAGGGTATTGCAGGGGGTCACTGACTGGAATGGGAGGACTATCAGCAGATTCTCGGACTTGAGCCACCAGGCAAGGGACTGCACCAGGGGCATGGTGACAGTGACCTTGTCTCTGTCCCGCAGGTGACTCATCACTTGTTTCCATTGCATGTCAAGGTCTACTGGGCCTGCCGCATGAAGAGCCTGACTGAGGGGTGACATGCATGTGGCTGAGAACTCTCAACATCCTGCATGCCGTTGTGTGACGCTGGTGCTGCATACTGCCCACCACCTCAATGAGCCGCTGCATGCAGTCCACAAGAAGAAAGGCCCATGCCTGAGTGGTGTCAATGAGCTCCAGCTGCTGCGAGGGCTGGAGGTGAGATTTCGGATAGTTTATCCAAAGCCCAGTCGCCAGCCCGAAGGAAGCACTCTGTACTGAAAAAGCTGTGACTTGAGTGAATTGGGATGTGTATATACACATCCTCAGATCCAAGGAGCATAGCCAATAGCCCTGATGCAGGTTCGAGAGCAGTGTCCCTAGTAAGACCATCTTGAACTTCTCGCACACGAGGAACCGGTTCAGGTTTCGCAAGTCCAGGATGAGCCGGAACCCACCAGTCTTCTTGGAAACCAAGAAGTATCTGGGATAGAAGCCGGAAGTGACCTGAGCCAGAGTAACTGGCTCGATCACTAAGTTGGCTAGCAGAGCGGAGACATCTCTGTGCAATAAGGTCTGGTGCACTGGGTCCATGTGGTATTCCCTAGGGATGTATGGAGGCAGCAGCTGGGCAAGGTGCAGCTGATATCTTCTCTGGACGATCTGTAACATCCAGGTGTCTGAGGTGACAAGGGGCCACCTGTGGGCTTAGTGGACAGCTGGCTATGCTCCTGAAGAACCCGGCTTTGGCTGTGGGGCAGGCTGCATCTTCAGGGTCTTATCCCTCTGCTGCTGGTGGTGGTGGTCTGCACACTGGGCTGCGGCTGCAGTAGGTAATACTGGCGGAGGCATGGGTAGAAGGCTGTCTTAGCCGGATGTTTCTTCTGCACATGATCCGCGTTTTTTCTGGAGAGCCTAGAGAGACACTCATGCTCCTTCTTGAGCTCCTCTGCCTTTTCCTCCACTGGCATCCTGAAGAGGATCTCACCTTGGCAGAGGACATCGGCAGTCTTGTCCTGGAACCATTGTTCCAGGTCAAAGGACTAAAGCCATGCCATTCAGCAGGCGACGATGCCCACCGTCGTCATGCGGCTGGCAGACTCAAAGGCATTATAGGCGCCACACACCATGAATTTTGAGCAGTCTTTGCTGTGGGGCAGCAGGCCCCAAAACATCTCTCAACAATCCTCGGGGATGAGGACAGCAAAGTCCTCCACATCAAGCACGATATCCTTGAGGAACATGTTCATAAAGGTTTGGTAGGCCAGGACCCTGGCAGTCAGCATAGAACCCTGGTAGCATTTTCTCCTGAAGGAGTCATAAGAACATAAGATATGCCATACTAGGTCAGACCAAGTTCCATCAAGCCCAGTATCCTGGTTTCCAACAGTGGCCAATCTAGGTCATACGTACCTAGCAGTTTCCCCAAAAGACACAGGTTACACAATGCTTGTATTGGGTCAAGCATTGATATCCTGGGTCCCTTCTTAATAATGGTTTATGGACCTTTCCTCCAGGAACTTGTCCAAACCTTTTTTAAACCCAGCTACACTAACAGCCTTTACTACATCCTCCGGTATGTCAGACGGCTGCCTGGGTGAGAATCTTCACAGTCTTGTCAAGTGCATATGTCTATATGATTTGCAAGGTATTGTGGGCAATGTAGTTCATTCACACCAGACCCAGCTGCTGACAATAATTTAGTTGTGCTCTTGGGTAAAGCCAATAAGATATTTATTTATGGGGTTATTTCTCCCAACACAGATATGCTTGGTAGCACATAAATTAGGTTACTTGCTTTCAGTGTTAACTTGGAAAAACAAAGTCAAAATCAGGAAAACAACAAATGAAAAGCCACAAAGCAAGAAACAAACTGTTCTTTTCAGGTTAACTTCTGATTACTTCCCACATAGATACAAAGTGATTCTCTCCTAGCTCACAGGTAAGGCTTAATTGCTAGCAGTTACCAGCTGAAACCCCTTAGCTGGCTTGCCTTCCACTGTGTGGGTCAAATCCTGCTTCAGGAGCTTTTCTGAGTAGATTAAAGAACAAATTTGTATTTCTTTGTGATGGTTGCTGTACTTTATAACAGAAAGTTACCAACGGAGTTTAGATAGAGAGCAGTCCATATAAACAGGATCCTCATCTGCTATTATTCCCCCTTGTTCAACAAGCATGGGTTCAATATCATGGCCTGCACAGAGCGACAGGTGCACCTACTCTTGCCATCTTGCTGGGCAGACTAGATGGACCATGCTGGTCTTTATCTGCCGTCACTTACTATGTTACTATGTTACTATGGATTGGCACAGATGAATCTCTCAATGGAGCATTTTCAGGAGAATACTTGTTTCCCTGCTGTCTTTCAAGGTTATAGCTAGGGCATAGATCAGTGTTCATATCTGAGCTTCCATTGCTGCTAGAGTTCCTCTCTATATAGCCTGGCCAGTATGTAGTCCAGTTCTTATGTCCAGCCTTCCAATCCAGATCCCTGGACACTGGATCTCTCTTCACATACCTTCTGGCACAGGTCTTAGGGTCCCTTCCACGTGCAGCCGTCTCCCTCACAGGTAGCCTCTGGTGATTCCTAGCTCTGCAGCACCATTCCTCTGGCTTTCCCCAGTCCAATGGTGTATGCTGGCCCTTGGAATACCTCCCAGTATACGTACTGCTTTGGACTCTTCTAGACCTCTCAAAGGCTTTTCTCTTCCTTCTTCCAAAGGGTCTCTTTCCCTCTCTGTCCGTCCGGTTTGGCTTCTGCTTCTGATGATCCTTCAGATGAAACTGATGATCAAACTCAAGCTGATTCTCAGGATACTGAGGACAATTCTCTGGATATCCAAGGTGATCATGAAGATGGTCATCTGTAGAATAAACTCTACTCTTATTCTGCTTAGATGAGTGTTCCTCCCTAACACAGCGCAGCTGTGCTGAATCAGGCCTTGCCCTTTGAGATGAGTGTTCCATCCTAGCACAGCGCAGCTGTGCTGAATCAAGCCCTGCCCTTTGCAATGAGTGCTTGGGGATTACCTCATAGCCCTTTTGATTGAACACACGTTTTCTCACTTCAGCTCCTCTCATGGCTGTTGGAAACCTGGTGCATTCTGGGACTGGTAGTCTTTTATGGCAAAATTCTGTTTTCTCATTTCTACCAGCACTGACAGGTTGCTTGTTCAGAGACACTTCACCTTTTCTATAGCCCCTTCCTGAGCTATGATAAGCTTCCTTATCACAGGTAACAAATTCCAGAGTTTGATTACACGTTAGGTGAAAAAATAGTTTCTTTTATTAGTCTTAAATAGTTTACCCTGTAGCTTCATTACATGTCCCCTAGTCTTTCTATATTCTGATAATGTAAACAATCGATCTACGTTTACCCGTTCCACTCCATTCATTAATTTATAGACTTCTATCATATCTCCCCTCAGCCGTCTCTTTTCCAGGTTAAAGAGCCCTAACCTTTTTAGCCTTTCTTCATAGGGGTATCCTTCCATCACCTTTACTATTTTGGTGGCTCTTCTCTGAAACTTTTCTAATAACGCTATATCCTTTTTAAGATACGGCGACCAGAATTGCGCACAATATTCAAGGTGCGGTCTCACCATGCAACGATATAGAGGCATTATACTATCCTTTGTTTTATTTTCCATTCCTTTCCTTATGATACCAAGCATTCTATTTGCTCTCTTGGCCGCCGCTGCACACTGGGCCGAGGGTTTTAACATGGTATCCACAATGACGCCTAAATCTTTTTCCTGGGTGGTGGTTCCTAATGTGGAACCTTGCATCGTGTAACCATAGTTTGGGTTGTTCTTCCCTAGGTGCATAACTTTGCATTTGTCCACATTAAATTTCATCTGCCATTTTGATGCCCAGTCTTCCAATTTATCAAGATCCTCTTGCAATTTTCCACAATCCTTTTGGGTTTTAACAACTTTAAATAGTTTTGTGTCATCTGCAAATTTGATAACCTCACTCGTTATTCCCTTTTCCAGGTCATTTATGAATGTGTCAAAAAGCAGCGGACCCAGCACAGATCCCTGGGGTACACCACTATTCACCTTTCTCCATTGGGAAAATTGGCCATTTAGCCCTACCCTCTGCTTTCTATCTTTTAACCAGTTCCTGATCCACAATAGTACACTGCCTCCAATCCATGACTCTTTAGTTTTGCCAAAAGTCTTTGATGAAGGACCTTGTCAAAGGCTTTCTGAAAGTCCAAATACACTATATCAACCGACTCACCTTTGTGTACCTGTTTATTCACACCTTCAAAAAAACATAACAGATTAGTAAGACAAGATCTTCCTTATCTAAAGCCATGTTGGCTGTCTCCCATTAAGCCATGACTATCTACACGTTCAGCAATTTTGACCAGGGTTTGCGTCTCACGGCCCGGAGGCACTGAAGAGTGAGTCTTAGTGCTTTTAGCCCTCTTCAAGGCCAATTCAACCATGATGGAGTTGTGTTAGTTAGCTAAGGCTTTTCAAAGCCGAGGGCCTTCTGGACCTGGTATAGGGAGTAGTGTCTGTGGTTGATGGTGGGAACCGTAAGAGGTGTTTCCCACAGTCGCAGCAGCAAGAAATTGTGCATAGGAACTGTCACCTCCTCCCTGGGAGCCCAGGGGTACTGGAGCAGCTCCAGTTCCTCCGTCCTTGGCTCCTCCTCCAATTCCAGAGCTTGGAGAAAATCCTTAGGGCAGTAGATAACCCGACAGGGGGTGCGGCGGCAAACTCATAGTGAGAGCCAAGCAAGGCAAAACCCAGATACTTTGCTGATCCGCTCGGATCAGGATATGAAAATACACTTCAGCCAGATCCAGAGAAGCCAAGAACTTCCCTTGGCACACTGCTTGAAATCATGGAGTGCAAGGTTTCCATCTGAAAGCGCAGGACGCGCAAGTGCCCATTGAGCTCCTTAAGGTCCAGAATGGACCAGAAGTAATAGTCCTTTTTATTTTTTTTTGGCACTACAAAATAGATGGAGTATCTGCCCTTGCCCTGCTCATCCGGTGGGATGGGCACCATCGCCTTTAGGTGCAGCAACTTGTCCAAGGTGGTCTGCAGAGTGGCACTTTCCAACCCACAAGGGAAGATGAAGGTATCCAGAATCGGCTCCTTGCATCCCAGTACACAGCTGAACTGTATGGTGTCTAGCACCCGGTGATCCTTGGAAACCCAGGCCCATTCCTGAAAGAAAAGGCTTAGCCTGCCTCCAACCAGAGGAACTGAGGAAAGGCACCCAAATCTTCATTGCGCAGCCCAGGAAGATCTTCCTCTGAGTGAGAGCGAGTCCCTGAGCTCATGTGCTCCACGAAAGGACTGAGAACTAGCCTAAAGCCAGGAAGCAGAGGAGGAACAGCTGTGACCTGCATATCCACCTTGGAAATATCAACCACACAATGCTCTTCCTCTCTAGGAGGGCATGCATCTTCTTATACATCCTTAACCCTTTAGGCAGGGATTTGGGGTAGTATCACTCTAACCAAAACAGACCTTTCAGCATCTCCGTGAACACAGTAGTGGATTTCTGAACCCCTTGCAGGAGCAGATGCCTCTTCAGTTCTTGCTCTATGACTGGAGCCTCTGCCAAGCTCAAAGTGGATAAGACCCAGGTATCAACACTTCTAGTTTCTACTCCTTGAACAGGCAAATAACTTCGGCTTCCTCACATTCCTCTGAAGCAAGGGTAATTCTTCATCCACATCAGACATTTCAATCCAAGCCACAGCTGACCCCATACCTGGGGGGCACACCCCTGCCAGAAATGCTTTGCCATCAATTGAAGGCGGCTTCCACTCTCAGCCTGCCCCCACGAGACTGCACGCAGGGGAAACAAAAGACCGTAGGGTCTGCATGTCCACGCTGGAATGACCAGGTCTGCAGCAAAGGGAAAGAATTCCGGGGAGGACAGTCTTGACTCTGGAAGCTCTCCTCTTGAAAAGGACTTCCCTAAACTCGGGGGCATAGTTGCCATCAATCTCCTAGAGGACAGGGAGAGTCCCACAGCATGGGCACGGATCCTCCAGTTGGCTGAATATCCTTATCCATAGTGCCATCTGCCACTTCCTGCCCCGAGGCAGGCAAGGTCAGGCTAACAGCATCCCCTGGCTGAGAAAGGGGAAGTAGGCCCACCAGGAATGACTCAGAAGCAATCCAGAAATGAGGCACCTTGCTTGACCCAAAACATTCATGTAAATCTAATACAGAATGGTTGAAGCAAAAGAGATTTTGTGTTTTAGACTGACCATTTCAAAGTCCCCACCTAAAGCCTACTGAAAAGTTATATCAAGACATGAAGTGAACTGTTTAATGCAAGTAGCCCTCAAATGTCAGAGCTTAAACCGCTTGGTATTGAAGAATGAGCCAAAATTCGTCCAAATGATGTGATAGACTGATTAAAATTTAGAGAAAATATTTAGTTTAAGTTATTTGTGCTCAAGGACGTGCTATTAAGTGAAAGAATAATTCATATACTTTTCACACAAGGATACTGCTGTATCATTTTGTTAAATAAATAAAATATCATCATTTTATCCGAGTTATTTATCTAGTGGATTTATTTTTCTCCATCAGTGTTTACATTAGGATCCGATCATATTTCAAGCATCAAGGAGCATTAAGAACTTAAGTATCCCAACAGCAGCCAATCCAGGTCACGAGATATATACATACACACACACATATACTAACATGTCCACAGATGCATAGAAACACTTTCAAACATATAAAGACAACTGCAGTGATACACAAACAGATACATACTAACATGCACAAACATATATCAGCCCATTAAGATACACAAACAAAATAGGTAAACATACAAAATAGTTATGCACATACACAAGACACATACACACAGGCAATGCTGATACAGAAAGGTGTGTATACACACACACACACACACACATAGGGGGTTGGAAAGAATTCAATGAGGCATGCTCTGCATGCTTTCCCCACTTATTGTTTGAGTAATTGTATTATTACTGTAATCCACCTCTATGTTTAGGATACAGATGAAATAAAACAAACTCTGCACGGTCTCCACCAGTGAATTAGAGGGGGGGGGGGGGGGGGAGTTGGTCTATTTACCTCCAGGATCTTGTTCTTCTGTGGCTCATTCACTTTCCCTGCTAGGCAGCAATGCGACAGTGCATTATGAATAATGTACTTGTTGGACTTGGCACTTGGTTCTTTGTAGAGTTTGGGGCCTAAAGAATCAAAGGGAAGGGAGGGAAGACAAAAGAGGGGAGAGAAGAGAAAGCATTAGCCCATTTTCACACCTCCGCCCACCCTGTGCTCATTAGTACACCTCTTATAAAGTGATACCATCTGTACATCACTTTTCCTTTCTAAATTAACTCCACTCTTGCCACACAGAAATTATTTTTTCTCCAGCAGTTGGCCCTTTCTATGAAACACAAAAAAGCTGGGCCTGGGAGTGGTCTAGTTGAGTATTTCCCACACCTGTCCTGGGGGACCCCCAGCCAGTCAGGTTTTCAGGATATCCAGCTTCTTTCACCCACTCCAACGATACCACTACTAACGGAGCGTTCTCCTATTACGTCCCATTCATTTGGAACTCCCATGTAAACTGCTGTGACTGGTAGATACAGTGGTATAAAATAGTTGCTAAATAAAACAAATATCCACAATGAATATGCATTAGAGAAAACAGCATACAATGGAGGCAGTGCATGCAAATCTCTTTCATGAATTCTGAAAACTAGACTGGCTGGGGGTCCCCAGGACAGGTTTGGGAACCACAAAGGTTTGTGGTTAGAGCATTATGTTAAGGACCAGGAGTGTCAGGTTCAAATCTCACTTTCCCCACTGACACTCCTTGTGACCTTTCCCTCCATTGCACAAGGTACCAACTAGATTGTAGTCTTCTCTGGAGTAGGGACCTCCTCCTATTAGTTATTTTCACAGCGCTATCAAATGTATGCATGTTTAAGAGAGATTCCCCGCTCTATAGAACTTACAGTCTAGTCAAGATACGCATACATGACAAATAACTGATTTTAGGAGCATGCATTACACAGAAGTGGTCAAGATGTACAAGCAATCTCAAATGGTAAGCTTTTAGTCTGGATTCAAATTTGGCCAGAGAGGGAACATGATGCACCAACTCCAGTAGTCTGTTGCAGGGATTTAGTTACTATAACAATTAAAATGAGCCATACTGGGCCAGACTAAAGAAAGGTCAAGCCCAGCAGCCTGTCTTGGACAGTGGCCAATCAAGGTCCCAAGTGCCTGACAATTCTCAAGGAGTCAATGCTTTCTTTATTGCTTGTACTCAGGGCCAGCGCTACCATTAGGCCAACTAGAGTACCAATGGTGCAAGGGCAGCCCACTGCCGCCCTTTTTCCAGAACCAGCAATGGCCGCAACGACTTGAAGCAACACTGCAGCACTTACCAAAATGTCTGGTGCTGTAGTGCTGTTCCTGCTTCTGCTGCCTTCCTTTTGCATAAGGGAGGAAGCAGCTGGACCAACCACTTCCATGCCCATGCAAACAGGAAGCTTGCATCAGAGGGAGTGGAAGCAGGAACAGCACCAGAGGTTTTGGTAAGAGCTGCAGTGCTGTTTCAAGTTACTGCTGCTTCTGCTGGTCCTGGATTGAGTGGCAATGAGGACGGGATAGTGGCAGGAGCAGAGGTTCACCTGAAAAGAGGCTCATGTAAGGCACTTCATATCCTTCCACCGTCCCTGCTTGTAACCAAAAATAACTGGTGGCTTTCCTAAGCCTACATGGCTAATAATGGTTTATAGATCTTCCTCACAAAAATTGTCAAAATCAGAGAAACTTGGAGGAAGTGTCATTAAGGGATGCAGATGGCTGCTTGAGGAGAGTGTTCCGCAGGGGTGAGAATTTTGCTCTCTGCAGAGAAGTAATGTTATGCTAATAACTGCGAACGTCAGTACGGAAAAGATAGAAAGCCTTTGCCTTCTCATATGAGGTGCAGAAGGAGAGTCAGTGCTCGGGCAGGTCCAAGATGGCGACCGATAAGAATCGTGACTGCGAGAAGGGCTCAGAGGGAAAACATGAGATCTGTTCTGAAAATGAATTGCAGCAGTGGTTCGTGGCTTTTAAAAAGGACGTAAAGTATGACCTGAAGGGAATGGCATCACTACGTAAAAAAAAGTGATGGACTTGCTGAGTCGAGTGGAAGAGATGTCGTGACAGGTTGAGCAACACGAGGAGGCCTTGAGTGAAGTGAGACAAGGTTGCAGAAGGAACAACAAATAATGAGAAAAAAGCTGGAAGGCCTTGAAAATAGGTCACAATGCAGTAATCTGCATATTAGAGGAGTGCTTGAGGAGGATTTTTTTTTTTATCAGGACTGTAAACAAGTGGCAGTAACATTTATGTAGCAGTGTTGACGTCGGAGGCCACAAGAGCACAAGAACGACCAGTGGTGTTGGAGAGAGCACATCGCAAACTGGGTCCAGTGCATAATGCACAACCCAAAGATACTGTTGCATGTTTGGCATCTTATGCAGTCAAGGAGGAAGTTCTAAGGAAATCATGTCACCAGCACAAATTTAGGTGGAAAAATATGGAACTGTAATTCTTTAATGACTTGTCTCCCATAACTTTGGATAGAAGAAGAGAGATGAGAGTGGTGACAGAGTTTCTAAGGAAGCAAGAAATATGCTACAAATGGCTGTTCCAGTTCCAGGGGAACTCATAAAAAAGTTAAAACTTTGGAGGCGGCATGTCAGCAGCTGCAGTTGGACAGTTTCAGGTTGGCTTGCCACGGGCACCAAAGTGGTGGCACAAGATCACCATACCACCCACCAAGGGCAGCCACTTAGTGTGCCTAGTGGACGAGCTGGCCTTGTCCAGAACATGCCTACACGTGGGTCGAGTAAAGTACTCATTTTCTGGTTATGGTGCATATACTATGGGTAATTTCATAAAAGTCCCTTTCTGTGGGTAAAATAAATATTTACCCATGGAAAACAGTTTATAAAATTACCCCTTAAGATCATTTTCCTCTCCTGGACTCCAAAGCCGAAGCCATCACCTTCAGGCCTCTTAGCTCCAGGCAATCAGGCCCAACCCCTATGACACTTAACCTCACAGCTCAGGCTCTAGCCCCATCATCTCCTTAGCCTGACAACCCAGGCCTCACTCCAGGATCTGTCCCTACAAACGATCCCCACCTGTAAGCCCCCATGGGACGCTGTTAATACCACATTGCACCAACAGAACTCACCTGTGTACTCTGGAATGGAAGCAGGGGATGAAGCGGTGGATGCATTCTCCCAGTCCCTCTCTCCATTCTGAGTAAAGTGCAGACGACTTGGAGACATGAGGCCAGAGGGAGAGCTGGCCCTGTAAGAAGAGAGAAGGAGGAAATGTGACATATAGAGATACTGAAAAGAATAAAAGACTGGAGGATCTAGTTTTGCAAGAACAGCTAAGAAATACCGACAAATGGGCAGCATACTGAAGGACTGAGTCATGAAAGAGGTTTCCTTTCTAGCTCTCAGCCCCCAGAGTGTGTCTCTGTTTGCGCTATTCAGGACAACTTGGGCAGAGAGGAGAAACACAGCAGTAATAAGAAAACAACTGGATTTAAAGTTCTTCACCATAGCAGCAAAATATTGTTCTGAAGATGGAATTGTAAGGGAAGCTAAAATACTAAATTGCATAAAACTTGGAGACGTGGAAAATACATCATGTAGAAAGTATATGTAGCAGAACCATCATAATTTACCCTCTGGGTATACCAAGAGGAACCTTCTAGAGGCTCTGCCCTACTGTGACTTGTTCTTTTTGCAAAGTCATGGAGGATAGGTCAGTCTGCCAGTCTTTGGCAGGGGCGATGTGTCTCCTATGACTTTGGAGAAAGAAGTGTGTAAGCCGAGTTCGTCCACTATAATAGTAGTTAAATAAAAAGGAAAATAAGATACCTTTTTATTGGACAAACTTAATACATTTGTAGACTAGCTTTCAAAGGTAAAACCTTCAGGTCAGGACAGTAGCTGTCAGCCCCCAGGGGGTGTCTGCTTACAGGGCTATTTTTTAGTCCCTCCAGATTATGATGATGATTTTGGAGGTAAGCAAAGGGCTGGGTATCTTCTTTCCTTCAAATGAGCTTGGGGAAGCAGGAGAAGCCCTAGAAGGGCTCAGCTGTTGCCTGGGGTGCTGCCTCCATCTAGGTCAGTGGCTAGGAGCCAGCAAATGCCGAATCAAGCTACAAGCTTAAACCAAGGGAGAAAGAAGAGCTTACAATCCTGGCCAGAGAGGAGACGTGCCCAGGACGCCAACTGCCTGGAGGGAGAGAGAAAGAGGCTCGGAATAGTGAGCTGGGATGCACCTTGATTACCTGCCCATTTCCATATTTGAGACGCCTCAGAGCTGTGGTGGAAGGACCGGTCTCCCACGAGCATCCCTTACCTCCCAGAGGAGCGCTGTCTTTTCATATTTTCTAAACTATTTTAATATTTGCCTTTTGGGGAAGGGAGCAAATATTCCCCAATTTAGAGCTCCAATCTGGAAGTATCCTGATGTATTTCTGAGCTCCAGCAGGGCTTGGAACAATCTGTCCTGTAAGAGTGATACACAGTGATGGCATCTAGTTAAGGTACCAGGTTATTAGAGTTGTGGGGTTTTGCAACCATTTCGGAACAAACAGAGAAATGGAGGAGTAAGCCTGGGACCTTAGAAAGGTAGATAAAAAAAGAGCAGAACTATACCAGAGCAGTGTTTTAACCCAAATGACTTTGCACTGAGTAACTTGCTACCTACCGATGCGCTTTTTATTTTTTGAATTATAGATACTTTATCCATGTGGACCGACAATAATGGCGTTTTATTTAAAATACACCCCAAGTGCCCATGCACCTTTGTGTGTATTTGCTTTCTTTTGGTTCACCTCATCTAGAGCCTTGAGCACCCACCCTCTTATCTACATTCCGCACAGATACTGTTTGGATGTTCTTCCCACACCTTTCTCTGTGTCATGTACTACCTTGGGGGCTATCCTTACCCACTAATGAGAGGTTCTTGCATATATTTTTATTTGTTTTTCTACTGGTTCCTTAGGGAATGTACTGGTCACGTGTCAGAGCATTGGAGCTATTCAAGTAATCCCGATTCTGCACAAACCCCTAGGCCTGGTCTCACCATGCAAGCACAGCCATAAATTTCCAGTTCACTGGAGGATGTAAAATCAAGAACCTTCTCAAAGTCTCCCCACAACAATCAGGTCTCTGGGCAATTCTATATTTGTGCTACAGACAGTTGTTCTCATGTTCAGAAACTAGGACCTTACACAACTTTCATTCAGTAACCCAAGGTGCATCTACTCTTAGAGAACAAATTTACATGGGGCCATAGACATTAGCACCCTTCCCCAACTTAGTTGTGTATCTGGAGATCCTACACCTCACCTACCTGGGAGACCTTGGTGACCTCTTGATACTCAGTATATTCCCAGAAGGCTCATTGGCAACAGTGGAGAGCGAGAGTGTGGACTGAGAATAAACTTTACTCAGCTTCGATCCTGTGAAGAGGAAGACCATTACAGCACATTATGAGTCAGTTTCAGTAAGAAAATAACCACCACCCTGCACCCACAGACGCAGGGCAAAACTCTGCCCCACTCACCAGTGGTTCCCAAAAAACATACAGCATCCAGCTCTTATTTTACCCCAAAAAAGAGAGGGAAAGAAGGCAATGTAGGGAGAAAGGGTACTTTCATTAGACTGCACTTCATCTGCAGCTGAATTAAAGTAGAGACCAAGCTATATATATACTGTACTACTAAAGTCTCCCACCAGTGCTATTCAAGGTTTACTCTGTGGCTCCCTTCAGGTGATGGCAATAAGGGATAAAAAAAGGCTAAACTAGCTATCACATGCATGCTAAATGCACCAATAAGTGGTGGTATACGTTTCCAAACCCTTAGGGTATCAAAACAGAAGGAATTTAAATAACATATAGACACAGTACCATGATTCTTTGACGTAATTATATGCTCACTATTCATGTTTGATGAACAAAAAGAAAAACAAAGAAAGAAAATAAGGTGAAACCTTTTTATCAGGCTAACTTAATACATTTGCAGGCTAGCTTTTGATGGTTAAAACCTTCTTCCCAGATCAGAACAGTATGAGCAAGAGAGGACAATACCAGAAAACGTAAGTGAATCATAAAAGCATTCTAGTGATTGTCTCATGAGAAAAAGATGTGTGGGAGGACTGAAATAGTGGGAGAAATGGATCGGCGCTCAGAAAGTGACAAAGCAGTAAAACTTTATTGTTTATATTGCGATTGGAAACGCAGATCTATGTTAAGCCCATTCTGGTCATAAAAGTGTCTTAGTTTGACTTCAAACGTCTTACATCCTGGATCGTTTTGAAATTTCCTCTTAGGATTCTCACCATAAAATCATTGATGCAATATTCTGATCTTGAAAAATGTTCCCTCACAGAAAGCGTCACTTTGGTCTGCCTTACGATGTCTGATATTGTGTCTATGTGACTTGATACTGTCTAATACTTGGTCTGTCTCCCCAAAGTAGCATTCTTCACATTTTCTGAACTACTATGTACCACATTAGAGGAAGAGCACAAGTAGCGTCTCCTTATATTGACAGTTCTTCCCATATGTTAATTGTGGGTTCCTGTGAAATGTGCTGGCACAATTTGCAGCTTAGTATATTGCCGAGATTTGTGCTACACTTTTCTTTTTGGGATTCTGTTGGAAGTTTGCTTTTCACTAATTGTTGCCTCAGATTGGATGGTCGTCAACAGGCCAGCATTGGTGGAGCAGGGATCGCGCTCTCAGTAATTCGTTTTCCTGGAGTACATAAGAAATGCCATACTGGATCAGATCAAGGTCTATCAAGCCCCATATCCTGTTTCCAATAGTGGCCAATCCAGGTTACAAGTTGTGAGAGATAGTGAGTGATAGCTACCTCATATAACCCTATTAGGCGGCTGCCTAGGGTGTTAAGATTTAAGTTGCCTTTGATACAAAAAGAGTCTTGTAGTCAAGTGGTAAGGCAAAAATAATATTAGGGCTTTATTCCCTGCCCTGATGGGATATTCCTGGGATACAACAAACAATATGAAACAAAAGAACTGTTGCACAGATAAATATCTTCTTTCCTTTAGGCACCATCAGCTGGCTGCTTTACACACGTTCAACATAAAGATACAATATCGTCAGATAAACAAATTGTACAATCCATGGGCACAGGGTCAGAATTATAGCTGCTGTTCTCCTACTGCATTAACTCAGAGTCACTTATGATTGTATATGGGTCACACTCTTCACAGCTGCTGTCTTCCTTAAAACTCTCCTGTGAGTCATGAGCTAGCTTTTCTAGAAAGGGCTCTTTAAATCCAGGGCTCTGAACACCTGGTATATTAAAAGCTTCCTTCTGGCTTTCCCTTCTTCTCCACGCTGGTGGAATTACTGTGTAACTTTCAGTGTCAAAGTTACTTCTGGTGCCATGCCCTTGCCTTTCAAACCAAACAGGACTTCTTGCCTTTTCTTTAGCAAAGCTAGGTTTCCACCTCTTAGCTGTGGTTCTGTCTCTTATATCTGGGCTTCTGGCAGCTCTCTCCTGGGTTCTCCAACTACCAGGAATCCTAGCAGGGTCCTGGGCACGATGCTGGCTGTTTCCTGCTCTGCTGCCACACCTACTGCTTCCTTCCCTCAGTGGATTTCCTCCAGCATGACGTGTGTTCACTGGATGCTGGCTTAGTCCTCCCAGGTCGCTGCCCCTACTGGCCTTCCCTGGTTCTACCCTGCAGCTTTTATCCTTGTTCTCTTTGCATGCTGCGTGGGTTTCTGAGAACAGGCGTTTCTGATTAGCCTTCCTGCTTCTAGCTAAGTCAGGACTAGTGCAAGGACATTTTAATCTAATGCCTTTTTGCTTTTCTTGTGCTGAGTTTGTTTGCTGCTCAGCTAATTCTACATGAGCTGGGTTTGTTTGCTGCTCAGCTAATTCTACATGAGCTGAGTTTGTCTGCTGCCCAGCTGATTCTGAGGTAAGTTCCTTACTTTCCCCTAACTCCATGGGCTCTGTGCCAGCTGCTGTGCCACATACATGTCAGGTTCCCAAAAAGGTACACAGGTTCCACAACGCTTATCCTGGGGTAAGCATTAGATTTCCCGGGTCCTTCTAATAATGGTTTATGGACTTTTCCTCCAGGAATGTCCAAACCTTTTTTAAACCCAGCTACACTAACCGCTTTTACTACATCCTTTGGTAATGAATTCCAGAGTTTGATTACATGTTCAACGAAAAAAATATTTTCTTTTATTATTAGTCTTAAATGGGTTACATTATAGCTTCATTGCGTGTCCCCTACTCTTTCTACTTTTGATGGAGCAAACAACCTATCTCCTTTCAGCCATCTTTTTGCCAAGTTGAAGAGCCCTAACCTTTTAAGCCTTTCCTCATAGGGGTATCCTTCCATACCCTTTACCATGTTGGTGGTTCTTCTTTATACCTTTTCTAGTTCTGCTATTTCCTTTATAAGATAAGGCGGTAAACTTAAAAGTAACATCAGGAAATAATTTTTCACAGAAAGGGTGGTGGATGCTTGGAATGTCCTACCGATGGTGGTGGTAAGGGCAAATACAGTGATGGAATTCTAAAAGGCATGAGACAGACACAGTGGATCATTTATAGCAAGAGAATGAAATCAAAGCAAACTTAAATATCTTTCATACTTCAATAAGTAAAGGTAGGGTGACCTGCACGGAGCAGCGGGTACAACCCTAAACAAAGGCATGGGGGGGGGGGGGGTTGACTTGCATGGAGCGGCAGTTACCACCATTCTAGCCACCTTACTGGGCAGACTAGATGGACCATACTGGTCTGTATCCTCCATTTCATACTATGTTACTGTGGCTTTCTGAAAATCCAGATACAGTATATCAACTGGCTCACCTTTATCTACCTGTTTATTCACGCCTTCAAAAAAATATAACAGATTAGTAAGCAAGACCTTCCTTGGCTAAATCCATGTTGGCTTTTTCCTATTAAATCATGATTATCTACATGTGCAGTAATTTTATTCTTTATATTGGTTTCTACAATTTTGACCAGTACTGACGTCAGGTTCACCAGTCTGTAGTTTCCCGGATCACCCCTGAACCCTTTTTAAAAATTGTCTTTACATTGACTAATCTTCAAGTACTAGAGAAGATTTTAGTTGTAGATCTTAAGATTTGTCACTGTTTTTCTAGATCTGGACTGTATATCACTATAAAGGAGAGTCTGAGGTTTTCTTCTCTTTGTCCTGTAATAGGTTTTCCATGGGCATTTTACATGAAGAGGCAATCTTCTTGACTATGATTTTGGGATTGTAACCTTTTTATCTGAAGGATTCAGTCAGGATTTTGAGGAGTTTCTTTCTGTCTTTAGCTTATACCAATCACCTACAAAAATCGTGATTATAACAACTAAGCAATATGATACCGTTTCCCAACTGTCCTACTGTTCCTCCCTGCTTGTTGACATAGGGCCCGATATTCAGTGATGGTGGCTAGTGCAATTACAGTGCTTAGCTATTTCCAGTAAACCCAGATATTCAATGCCAGGGCCACATACGTCCACCGGCATGCAATATCAGAGTCAGCCACTGAAGCTGAAAGCTAACCAGTCAGTGTCGATATTCAGTTGCTGCCCAATTAGGTTCGGCAGCTGCACCTGACTTCTACCACCAAGGGATAAACAACAGCAGTTGAGTGTCGCGCTGACCGGTTATCCCCAGATACTGCCCACGGAACACCCCGATGCTAACCAGTTGGCATCCAGCACTGCTCTACGCATACCCCCAGTATACACAATGGAACGCACACAAGACAACAAAGCACAAGAGGCAAAACAGGCACAAGTCCAACAAACACACAAACCCAAACGAAGGACAGAGACCACTAAACACCCCAGCCACAATCACAATAGAGCTTATCAACGCCAGATCCATACGAAACAAAATTAACACAATAGCAGACCACATAGAAGAGCAGCAACTTGACATACTGTGTATCACAGAAACATGGCTCACCCCCACCGATAATGTACTACTCAATCAAATTAGTATCATCCACCTACTCAGCATTCAACTGTCCACGCGCACAACAGAGAGGAGGAGGAGTCTTGATCATCGCAAGGAACAGCCTAAAATTCAAGTCACGAAGTGCCTCAAACACAATCCAATGCAACACCATCACTGTAGAAAACAAACGGATGGCCTTATGCCTCACCTACAGAGCTCCGAATGCGCCACCAGATGAACTAGCCTCCACTCTAGAAGAGGTCTGTGCCGTCAACACAAATCACAAACCACTGCTACTACTAAGAGACTTCAATCTAAAATCTACCAACACAAAGGATGCAGAAGCTTTCCTACGAGCTATGGGATCATCACAATTACACCCAACTGATCAATACACCGACACACAGACACGGATCATCACCAGACCTCATATTCGCTCCCAACTTTCTTTTGGACAGAGGTAACATAACACCCAATGTCACACCTGTACCATGGTCTGACCATCACATGATCAAAATAAAATTTATGCCACAAGGGCAAAACCACAACGAGAACAGGGACAACCCACCAGCACAAAGAAGATTTAAAAGCTTCGACAGGGACCAATTTCTACAGGACACTCTACCCTATCTGAACATGGAAGAAGAGGAGCTAGATGAACAAATCAGAAAATGGAACAGCATCATCAATGCTGCCACCAAAGCCACCGAATACAGACCCAAAAAAGATCGCCGCACCAAAGCACATCACACACCCTGGTACTCAAAAATCATATGGAAAGAGAAGAGGGAACTAAGGAAGATAGAATGGCGATGGAGACACACCAAGTTGCCCAACACTCAGGAACTATACTTAACAAAACAAAAAGAATACAACAAACTCATCAACCAAACGAAGAAAGAATACCACACTAACATCATACTCAAATCAAACAACAAACCGACAGAGCTCTTCAAAATTGTGAAAACCCTCACCAAGGAACAGAAAACCGAGAACGAAGTGCAAATAGACCCACAAGCATTCGCAGACCATATCCAAGAAAAATTCCACTCAGCTTCACAACGGAAAACAGACACAAGCACCAAACAAACCACTCCCTCAAGAAAAACTTAGGACAAATTCAGCAACCCCTCCACAAAGCAGATCTCACACATCACCGCACTTAACACAAGCACAGCCCCAACAGACCCATGCCCAGTTACATGGATTAAGGCGACAAAGTCAAACTTCATCCACACCATACACAACATGGTGAACAGCTCACTAACCCAAGGAATCATGCCAGACCAGCTAAAACACGCCACAATAAGACCAATCCCGAAGAAATCACCACTCGACAAGAACAACCCATCAGCCTACAGACCTATCTCAAGCATCCCTCTACTGGCTAAGATTATTGAGAAAGCGGTACAACATCAAAAACAAGACCACATCGACAACCATGCACAACTGGACCTCAATCAACACAGTTTCTGTCCCAACCACGGAGTCGAAACACTCCTGCTATACCTATTTAACGACATACTACACCTCATAGACAACAGCAAGAACGGAATACTTATGATCTTCATTGACATTTCATCAGCATTTGACACAGTTGACCACGGAACTCTACTAGCAAGACTATAGAACATTGGATTACACGGAGCCACACTAAGATGGTTCCACTCCTACTTAACGGACAGATACAGGTCAAGATCGGTCCCAACACATCCCGACCCATAAAGGTCAAGCAAGGCGTATCTCAAGGATCCGCCCTATCAGCACTATTATTTAACCTCTACATCCAGCCAATATGCAGCATCATAAAAGAACACAGGATAAAATACACAATCTATGCTGATGACATAATGATATATACACCAATCACCCTAGACAACCCAGACTACACAAAGATAACAGAATGTCTCATGCACATGAACAGCTGGTTTCAGGACAACAACTTGACCATAAACTACAGCAAGACCGAGGCTCTAATCATCACACAAAACTCTGACTTCATCCCCCCTCGCAACATCAAGATAGACAACACAACCATATCCATACAATCAGAAGTGAAATACCTCGGAGTGACCGTGGACAAAGAACTGAACCTGCAGTCCCATATCATCAGAACCACCAAAAATGCATACCACTGGATGAGACTAGTCCAACGCCTCAAGTGCCTCCTCACTCAAGAACACTTCCGCACAGGCTCTAATAACCTCAATCCTAGACTTCTGCAACCTAATATATCTTGGCCTAACAAAACAGACACTCAGGCCACTGCAATTGGCGCAAAACACAGCAGCACGCATAATAACTGGCACCACAAGACAAGAACACATCACACCCACTCTAAAAGAGCTCCACTGGCTACCAATCAGCTCCCGCATCAGATACAAGACAGTCATAAACATATTCAAAATCAAACAACAGTCATCAGCTTTCAGCCTACACCCACTCATACAACCCGACAGCAGCACAAGACCGAGGAGGAGAGGCACATCCAACTGAGTCAACACACCTAAAGACATCAATAAGGTACGCAAGGACACCAAAAAAACGAGCCTTATCAAAGGCAGCACCAACAATTTGCAACACCCTCCCTGATGAACTAGGTCAAAAACAGACATTAAGGACTTTAGGAAACTGCTAAAGACGACCCTCTTCATAAAGCACTATGGTGACATCACTTAAACAGTGCAACTGACAATACCCCAACTCATCACCCTACCCTCATGACATGATTATAGTATTGATGTAAAGTCCTGATGTACTTAGTATTGTAAATAGTGCACGTTGTAAATGGCTCACCAAGAATCAACGACCAGCTACACACACACGCTCTCACTGCTCAATGCATGTGCACACTAGACACAGTATTTTGTTGATTGTTTGCTGTGTAGACCACCTTGATTGTAGGAAAAGGCGGTATAGAAATCCGTTTAAATAAATAACTAAACAAACAAACAGAAGGGTGTCTGTAGAAGATGGACCTCTGGAGCCAAGTATATAAATCATAGCGGACCCAAAAATACCACCGCAGAAGAACAAAGCAAACAATTCCAGAGGGCAGGCCTCGGACTGGTCTAGCAAGACTCAAGGAAAAGATGTATTCTGGTAAGTAAAATGTCACCTTCCATATTGTCCTCCTAGACCAGTCCAGACAAGTGGTATGTACAAAAACTACACTTCCACTGGGGAGCAGGAAGACACAGCAACTAGCAAAACCTTAGAGCCAAAGGCTGTGTCCAACCGAGCGTGGACATACAAGCTGAAATGATGCCCGAGTAGCCACCCAACAGATGGCTGCAGATTATGCTCCACCCATGATGCTGCTAGCGTTTGGGTAGGATGGGTGTGCTAGCGTTTGGGTAGGATGGGTGGGTAGGATGCGACAGATATGCTGAGGCAATGGCCTCTTTAACCCAGTGCCCCAATGCAGACTTAGTCACCGCGTCACCTTATGCAGGCCAAAAAACAGCACAAAAAGATGGTCTGGCTTAGGAAAATAATTTGTAACCTCCAAGAACCGGAGGGGCATCTCCAGGACATCTACAAGGCGAAGATAGAGATTGATTACACATTAAGAGGTACTATCATAGGCCTCCAGGTCTACTTAACTGCATCATGAGAGCCAAATACACAAAAGTGCTGAAATAGGAAAACAAACGTCTAGAATCTTTTTCCATCATAAAACTTGGGCAAGCATTCAGACGACTAGAAGGAATGAGTGAGAACCTACAAACATACACAGGGAAGGAACAGAATTTGTAAAACAAGAGAAAAAAATCTACAAAGAATTGGATCAACAAATGAGGAAAAACAAATGGCAAGTGCACATATTCAGTATGATATACAGAGTGTTACTCCTGGTTAAGGAGAGGTGAAGGAAACCGAAGGATGAGAGGTTTATCTTAAGTCGCTGTCCTGGGCTGCAACTGACAAGATGCTTTATAGCGAGCATTGAAAAAGACTGGGAAATAGATATATGTTGATTCTGTGGGAGAGAGCTGGAAACGGTGAATCCCCTCACAGCTGGCTGTGAAGTTCTGATGGCAGAAAATTTCTATATGGAAAGGCACAATGAAGGCACACCTTATCCATTGTAAGCTCTGTAAGCACATAACATCACTATGCCTGAAAAGCACTGGGATCATGACCCTAAAAGAATTACAGAGTATGAAGAGGTTATGATCACCTGGGATACTCCCATTCTGATGGATAAAAAGCTGGATGCGAGGAAACCGGATATAGTGGTAGAGGAGAAAAATACCAGAATGGCATCGTAGAGGTGTCATTTCCAAGTGACTACTCTGAATTGCCTTGAGAGGGAGAAAATATTCAATTACCAAAAAATGCAGTCAGAGACCAAGAAAATATGGCAGAAAGATACAAAATTATTTCCCATCGTGTTGGATGCCACAGGCCTAATTAAGAGGAATTTCCAATCACACTTTGATAAAATTACCCATACACATAACATCTTACAAACTCCAGCAGGAGGCTCTCTTTGGCATGATGCAAGTACCATGCCAAGCATCAGCAGTAAATCTGAGAAACTGAGATCATACTTCACATACCCTGGTTTAGAAATGGAGGTTCACCCATTTGGAGAACTGCCCCTGAAGATCCTTACCATTTCCCAGATACTGCTCCTTAAAGATGGAGTACAGGCAAATCGCTTGGTTCACATGAAAGGGAGAAAAAACGTCAGGGAAAAAGGAAGGCTCAGGCTGAATGGAAACAGCCTCCATAAGGAAATCAAAACGCATCTGTTTTATGAACATTTTGGGAAATCAACAGACCAGAAGAAAATATATCCAACCTAACTGTAAAATCTACCATTAAGCTCCACATTAAACCCCTCTCTACACAACAATAACATAGGAGATTTCAAAACACATTAGTTGATTACAAACATGAGACACCCTGGTAAATATATAAGCTGAGATACAGAATATCTGTAAATAATGTAAAATATGTTCTCTGTAAATATGTTATGACGCAGATCAGGCGTCGGCAGCTCTTCTGCAAATGGGCTCTCGCCTTTATATTTACAGTGCACCCAGACTCATCGCAAGTCTGATAGACTTTCTGTGTCCTAGAATCCCAATAGACAGGGGCAAGCAGTCACCAAGCACACCTTTTCAGTTTGGGTGGTGGACTGCATCGCGTTTGCCCATGCGAAGGCAGGCGCCCCTCTGGATCGTCGAGTCACTGCACATGGGGTCCGAGCCAAAGCGACCTCGGTGGCCTCGCTGCACTCCATGCCCCTGATGGACATCTGCCGGGCGGCAACCTGGTCTTCCTCGAACACCTTCACTACCCACTACTGCCTGGAGAGGGAGTCCCGCCGGGACAGCGCCTTCAGCCAGGCTGTACTCCGTAATCTGTTCGGGGTATAAGCAACTCCTGCCCTCCTATCCTTCATGGCTACCGAGGGCTTCGCCCAGAGGACTCGGGCTCCTTCGGCTTCTGCTTCTGGCCTCGCTGAGGCGCTTTTTTGGTTACAGGTTCGGTAGCTTGAGAGTCCCATAAGTGACGACTGACTTCTTGCTTGTTCCTGAAGAAAGCGTAGTTACTCACCTGTAACAGGTGTTCTCCAGGGATAGCAGGAATCAGTCCTATGAATTTTTGTCCTTCCCTTGCCATCTGCTTGGTAGAGCTTGAGCTAAGGGACCTGACTGAAGACGACCACACATGTGTGGCCTCAAACCCAAAGACTTTCTTTGAAAGCTGGGGAATTGCTCCGCACGGGCTCTGTTGGTGCCGACGTCACCCATAAGTGAGGACTGATTCCTGCTGTCCCTGGAGAACACCTGTTACAGGTGAGTAACTACGCTTTACATCCAGAGGATGCAACCCCATCGCCGCTCAGCACAGCTTTGTCTCTTTTGACCCTAGTCGACTTGGGGTTGCAGTCTCCAAGTGCACCCTCTCACGATGGGTGGCTGACTGGATTTACTTCACCTATCAACAGGCGGGGCTTTCTCTGGAGCATCACCTGCGTGCCATGGCTGCCTCAGTGGTGAGTTTTGTACCACCACCTGGTCCTCTGTGCACACTTTCGCTGCACACATGTTTGGAAAGACCTTCCTGAGGTATAGTGCCTTTGGCCTGGCCATACTCTTCACCTCTTTGAAGACTAGTGCAACTTGTTCCCTCCAACCCATGATGTCCAGGCTACCGGAGTGGGGATTGCATCTTCGATACTATTGCTGCAGTGTCAGACTTCCAGCCAGTCAGCACCCTCTGCTGCCCTTTATGGTCTGCTTTTCCTCATACTGAGGTAAGATGGCACCTTTGGGTGGGAAGATGACCGCACATGTGCAGTGTAGCTCCCAAAGGCTTTCTTTGAAAGCTGAGGATTGGATCCGCTCTGTCGGTGGCGACGTTACCCATATGCAAGGACTGATTCCTGCTGTCCCCACAGAACACCTATTTCAGGTGAGTAACTACCCTTTCTCCAACTGATCACCTAGCCGAGGCACATCAGAAAGGATACCACTTGGGGAGCTAACAGACACCTCTGACAGAGAATGGGCTTGGATAAGCCAGTAGTCCACATATGGGTGCACACAAATACCTTGGCACCGTAGTGCCGCAGCCACCACCACCCTGGCTTTGGAGAATGTCTTTGGGATAGTGGAGGGTCTGAAAGGAAGGGCAGCGAACTGAAGGGGAGAGCCAAGCTTGGCAAAACACAGATAACTTGCATATCCTCCAGATCAGGATATGAAAATATACCTCGGCCAAATCCAGAGATGCCAGAACTCCCCTCGGTACACCACGTGAATCATGGATCACAAATTTTCCATCCAGAAGCGCATGATGTGCAAGGGCTCGTTGTCAATCTTGAGGTCCAGAATGGACTGGAATATTCCATCCATAATTGGCACCACAAAACAGATGGAATATCTGCCCTTGTCCCGATCATCCGGGGGAACAGGCACCACTGCCTTTGGGAGAAGCAACTTGTCCAAGGTGATCCACACAACAGCCCTACTGTTTGCAGACCCACAAAGGGAGAAGACAAAAGTGTCCAGGATCGGCTATTTGCATTCCAGGACATAGCTGTACTGAATGGGGACTAGCACTCAGTGATCCTTGGTGACTCAAACACATTCCTGAAATTAGAGGCAAAGCCTGCCCCCAACTGGAGAAACCAGGGAAAGAGCCCCACAACTTCATTGCACAGCCTGAGAGGGTCCTCCTCTGGATGGGACTGTGTTCCAAGTACTCCAAGAAGGGACTAAGAACAAGTCCAAGGTCCATAAGCAGAGGGGAAGAAAGGCTTTCCAGGCCAGTAGTGATGGGAGTCTGAGACCCAACAGGAGTCCAATCAGCCTGCCCTTGAGGAGCAGACAGAGGCTGATGGAAAAGGGGCTCCTGCCCGCTTCACCTGTCCTCTGGAAGGTGTAAAGATTTAATCTTGTTCAGGTCTTTCACCAGCTTCTCAAAATCAGACCCAATAGAAGTGTCCCTCTAAGGCCAATGCCTGGCTAGCTTCCACGGCAAAGGTAAGGCCAACCTTTGCTACACCTTACTTTCACCACATAGCCATAACAGGTCAGCGAATCAGTATCGCTGCTGCCCAGTTATGGCTGGGTGCCACCCCAGAACTGCACGGATGCTAACTGGTTAGCCTTGGGGTGTGCAGAATACCTGTGGATATCCAGCGGCACTAACCATGTCAGTGACGCTAAATATCCCGCTGAGCGGCATTTACATGGTTTGCAGGTCTGCAGACTGTGTAAATGCCTTTGAATATTGGGCCTCCATATTTTCCTACTTCATTGTAAGAACATAAGATATGCCATACTAGGTCAGACAAGGTCCATCAAGCCCAGTATCCTGTTTCCAACAGTGGCCAATCTAGGTCATACGTACCTAGCAGTTTCCCCAAAAGACACAGGTTCCACAATGCTTGTACTGGGTCAAGCATTGATATCCTGGGTCCCTTCTTAATAATGGTTTATGGACCTTTCCTCCAGGAACTTGTCCAAACCTTTTTTAAACCCAGCTATACTAACAGCCTTTACTACATTCTCCGGTAACAAATTCCAGAGTTTGATTACACGTCGAGTGAAAAACTATTTTCTTTTATTAGTCTTAAATAGTTTACCCTGTAGCTTCATTGCATGTCCCCTAGTCTTTCTATATTCTGATAACGTAAACAATCGATCTACATTTACCCGTTCCACTCCGTCCATTAACTTATAGACTTCTATCATATCTCCCCTCAGCCATCTCTTTTCCAGGTTAAAGAGCCCTAACCTTTTTAGCCTTTCTTCATAGGAGTATCCTTCCATCCCCTTTACCATTTTGATGGCTCTTCATTGAACCTTTTCTAATAAAGCTGTATCCTTTTTAAGATACCGCGACCAGATTTGCACACAACATTCAAGGTGCGGTCTCACCATGGAACGATACAGAGGCATTATAATATCTTTTGTTTTATTTTCCATTCCTTTCCCCGATGATACCTAGCATTCTATTTGCTCTCTTGGCCGCTGCTGCACACTGGGCCGAGGGTTTTAACATGTTAACCACAATGACGCCTAAATCGTTTTCCTGGGTGGTGGTTCCTAATGTGGAACCTTGCATTGTGTAACCATAATTTGGGTTGTTCTTCCCTAGGTGCATAACTTTGCACTTGTCCACATTAAATTTCATCTGCCATTTTGATGGTCAGTCTTCCAATTTATCAAGATCCTCTTGCAATTTCCACAATCCTCTTGGGTTTTAACAACTTTAAATAGTGTTGTGTTATCTGCAAATTTGATAACCTCACTCGTTATTTCCCTTTCCAGGACATTTATGAATATGTCAAAAAGCAGCAGACCCAGCACAGATCCCTGGGGTACACCACTATTCACCTTTCTCCATTGGGAAAATTGGCCATTTAGCCCTACCCTCTGCTTTCTATCTTTTAACCAGTTCCTGATCCACAATAGTACACTGCCTCCTATCCCATGACTCTAGTTTTGCCAAAAGTCTCTAATGAGGGACCTTGTCAAAGGCTTTCTGAAAGTCCAGATGCACTATATCAACCGACTCACCTTTGTCCACCTGTTTATTCACACCTTCAAATAAACATAACAAATTAGTAAGACAAGATCTTCCTTGTCTGAAGCCATGTTGGCTGTCTCCCATTAGGCCATGACTATCTACATGCTGAGTAATTTTGTTCTTTATGATGGTTTCTACCATTTTTCCCGGTACTGACGTGAGGCTCACCGGTCTGTAGTTTCCCGGATCACCCCTGGAACCCTTTTTAAAAATTGGTGTTACATTGGCGATTCAAGTATTACAGATGATTTTAATGAAAATTCACAGATTACTAATAGCAGGTCTGCAATCTCATATTTCAGTTCTTTCAACACCCTTGGATGTATACCATCTGGCCCAGGTGATTTGCTACTCTTCAATTTATCTAATAGTTGTAATACATCTTCCCGATGTATCAATATTTCCTTCAATTCTTCCGCACCTTTAAATACCACTTCAGTCATGGGTAACATCCCTACATCTTCCTCAGTAAAGACCGAAGCAAAGAATTAATTCAGTCTCTCCCCTATCGCCTTGTCCCCCTCTTAGTGCCCCTTTGACCCCTCTATCATCTAATGGACCAACTGACTCTCACAGGTTTTTTGCTACGAATGTACTTGAAAAAGTCTTTATTTTGCGTTTTTGCTTCCGCAGCAAGCTTCTTCTCAAATTCTCCCTTTGCCTGCCTTATCAATGCCTTGCATGTGACTTGCCAATGCTTGTGCTGTTTCCAGGTTTCGTCGTTTGGCTCTTTTTTCCATTTAATGAAAGATGCTTTTTTGGCAACAGCCTCCCTGACCTCACCTTTAAACCATGCTGTCAGTTTTTTGGACTTCCTTCCACTTTTCTTAAAGCATGGAATACAGTTGGTCTGGGCTTCCAAGATAGTATTTTTCAACACCACCCAGGCTTGATGTAAGTCTTTAACCTTTGCAACTGCTCCTTTTAGTTTTTTTCTTAACTATTTTCCTCATTTTATCATAGTCTCCCTTTTCCTTACTATCCCTCCTCCACTAATTAAATCAAACGCGATCATGCTATGATCACTATTGCCAAGTGGCCCCAACACCCTTATCTCTTGCACCAGATCTGGTGTTCCACTAAGGACTAGGTCTAATATGGTTTCCCCTCTGGTCGGTTCATGAACCAGCTGCTCCAAGAAGCATTTATTTCATCTAGGAACTTTATCTCCCTGGCATGTCCTGCTGTGACACTGACCCAGTCGATACCGGGGTAATTGAAATCACCCATTATTATTACTGCGCTGTAACTTGATTTCTTTGAGCATTTCATCATCCATTTGTTCATTCTGGCCAGGCGGTCGATAGTACACCCCCACTGCCATCACCTTCCCCTTTTTACGGAATTTCAATCCATAGAGATTCTACAGCATATTTTGTTTCCTACAAAACTTTAATCCTTTCTGACTCAATGCCCTCTCTAACATAGAGCGCAACCCCTCCACCAATTTGATCAGCTCTATTATTACGATATAGTTTGTTCCTAGGTATCAGTGTCCCATTGGTTGTCCTCCTGCCACCATGTCTCTGATATTCCAATCATATCTAACCTCTCATTTAGTGCTATATATTCTAACACTCCCATCTTATTTTTTAGACTTCTAGCATTTGCATACAAGCATTTTAGAGACTGTATTGTATTCATATTAATCTGGCTATTGGTAGACATGGGTAATTTGGGATCTTTAAGCTCTGTCTGCTGCATACTCGAGGGCATTTGGGCTACTTTACTCTTTTTTGGAACCTCTTTGCTTTTGGTAGTATCCTTTCAAGGATACATTCTTCCAAACCATGCGCTCTTGGGCGACTGTTGGCTTTCCCCTATTATCTAATTTAAAAGCTTTTTCCTTGGACTTCATCTTTTAGGATTTTGTCTTACAGTCTATTTCTAAGCTCTCCATCTCTTTATCAGATCTATAAATTCTTGGTGACTTTAATATCCATGTGGACGTTCCAACCTTGTGATCTCTTTGGAACAGTATGTCCCTCATGCTATCCATGCTGCCAGCCATACTCTTGACCCTGTCCTTACAAATAACACTTCTCTGCTAGAACTGGCTAGTTTCACCAGCCGATTACTACTCTGGACTGATCATTTTATGATTTCATTTTCTCTTTCTAAACCATCATCCCTCTCCTGTAATAATCTCACTTCTGCTCCTACCCCCATGAAAACCTTACCACGTAATGCTCTTGCCCATTTTCCCACCACCGACACATTCTTTCTCCCTGATTTTAATTCTCTCTCTCTTGTCGACAAAGCGGAAGTCTGGAATCATACTTTTTTCCTCTACCTTCTTTTCTATTTATTTGCTCTACTACTCCCC
Organism: Ichthyophis bannanicus; assembly: GCA_033557465.1. Classification (NCBI taxonomy): domain Eukaryota; kingdom Metazoa; phylum Chordata; class Amphibia; order Gymnophiona; family Ichthyophiidae; genus Ichthyophis; species Ichthyophis bannanicus. Next base: position 56,277,922 of record CM066051.1, on the reverse strand, counting down.
ATCGCTGCTCCTCTGGGTGTCACCACCCATGGTATCAGTCTGCCTTGCTAAGCAGTAATTCCATAGAGCGGAATGTCATTGGTGTAAGTACAGAAATCCACACTCTCAAACTCTTTAAAAGACAGCTCTACTTATTATCACTCTGAAATCAGTATAGCCAAAAAACACTTCTCCAATCTCATTGCCAAATCTTCAAACCGACCAAAAAAATTATATTCTATCATTTCTCAGTTAACTTCCCTACACACTACCTCTTTTCAGCAAACCTGGACAGGTACCTCTCGTGACACTCTTGCCTCTTACTTTTCAGATAAGGTCTACTCTTTATATCAATCTCTTTCAACCAATATAGAATCACAGCCCGCTTCATCTCCAGCTCAAAGTATGCTGCCAGGTCATACCTGGTTGACCTTTAGCAGTATTTCCTTACTTTCTATTGCCAAAATAATTCCTCTCTCACACAAGACCACTTCTGTTCTTGATCCTATACCATCATCCTGGTTAGGGCAGCCATCACTTTCTCTTCTCCAGTATATTCTGTCAATTATTACCTACAGTCTCTCTCCACTGGCATTGTCCCTCCTTCATGGAAACAAGCAAAAGCGTGTTACTAAAGAATAGCTCCCTAGATCCTTCAGAGCCATCCAGTCCAATCTCCAACTTACCATATCTCTCAAAACTGATTGAAAAATTTGTTTTTTTTCTCAGACCATCTCCATCACACTAATTCTCTTCACCCTAGACAGTCAGGTTATTGCTCAGGTCAAAGCACCATAAACGTTGAATAAACCTCATTCAAGAGAGGCATTACATCTCTTGATCTCGGAAGCATTACTCTAGCAATATCTTGGATCTTACAGCCACATTTGACACAGTGGATCACTCAATTCTTTTCACCCATTCCCAAGCTCAGTTTTCAATTGGTTCTCCTCTTTTCTCTCCTATCGTTCCTTTTAGGTAACCATTCACTATTTCTTCTTAATTCCCCTACCTCTCAATTGTGGTGTTCCCCAAGGGGTCAATTTTAACCCCTATGCTCTTTAACATCTTTCTCATCACACTTGCTACAAGACTTAAATACTAGCACTCATTATTATGCTGGCAATGTTTTGCTACTATATTTTCTAGATTCTCAAGCTCTTGATTTCATCTTTGTTCACCATACCATCAATTGCATCGCTTCTTGGTTCCACTCTGACTCAAACTTAAGCCAAAAAAACTTCAGCAGTTTGGTGGTCTCCCACCCAACATCTTTTGTATCTTCCATAGAACACTCACTAAACCATTGTACTTCTACCTTGAAGTATCTTGGCATAATCTTAGACTCAGACCTGTCATTTTCTCAGCATATTAACTCAGTAGTATAAAAAAAGTATTTTTTCCATTTTATGTCCATTTTGTGCAGTCCATTCTGTTCTTGATCTTCCTTCTCTAACCTGTTGTTGTTGTTGTTGTTGTTGTTAAGTGCCGTCGAGTCGGCATTGACTCATGGCGACCCTCTGGATAGCTATCCTAAATTGTGTTTGGTCTTCAGTCAGGCGGCTCATTGTTGACCTACTGGTACCCGTAGCTGCTGTTATTGTATCAATCCATCTCATTGCTGGCCTTCCTCTTTTGCCTTGACCTTCTATCTTGCCAAGCATGATGTCTTGCTCTAATGATCTCTCTTTGCATGATGTGTCCAAAGTATGAAAGTCTTGTCATCTGAGCTTCTAAAGAAAGCTTAGGTTTGATCTCCTCTAGTACTGACTGGTTTGTTCTTCGGGCAGTCCATGGTATACACAGTATTCGCAGCCAGCACCATAATTCAAAGGCATCAATTTTCTTCCTGTCTATCTTTTTCACTGTCCAGCTTAATCTTTGTATGGAGAGAGACATCTCTGCTCTTGAGAATCTTATCTAAGTGTTTCATAGCCATTCTGCCAAGAGCAATGCGTCATCTGATTTCTTGACTGCTTGTTGCTTCTTTATTGATAGTTGATCCAAGTAGGTTAAAGTTGTTCACGATTTCAATTTCTTCTCCTTCAAGGATGAACCTGTTGATTATGCCAGTTGTCATGATCTTTGTCTTCTTTACACTAAGGTGCAGGCCCATTTTGAGACTATCTTCTTTGATTGTGAGAAGCAAATGTTACAGATCATCAGCATAGCGAAGGTTGTTGATGAGTCTTCCGCCAATCTTCACACCTCTGTAGTCTTCATACAATCCTGCTTCTCTGATGATTTGTTCTGCATATAAATTAAACAGGTAGGGGGAAAGTATGCAGCCTTGTCTTACACCTTTGCTTATTTTAAACCATTCTGTTTCTCCTTGTTCCGTTCGAACTGCTGCTTCTTGATCAATGTACAGATTGTGCAAGAGTCCGATCAGGTGTTCTGATATACCCATGTTTCTCAATATGGCCCAGTGTTTCTCATGGTTTACACAGTCAAAAGCTTTGCTATAGTTGATAAAGCACAAATAGATATCCTTTTGGTATTCTTTAGTCTTTTCAAGGATCCATCTCACATCCGCAATGATGTCTCTCGTTCCTCGCTCTTTCCTGAACCCTACTTGCACGTCAGGTAGTTCTTGTTCCAGGTATGGTAGTCTCTTTTGAATAATCTTCAGTAGAATCTTGCTGGCATGTGGGATCAGAGCGATTGTGCGATAATTTCCACAGTCAGTTGGATCACCTTTCTTTAGTATTGGTATAAACACAGATCTTTTCCAGTCAGTTGGCCATGATGTTGTCTTCCATATTTCTTGACAGAGCCTTGAAAGTACGGTAACAGCTGCATCAGATTGCTGTAATACTTCTGTGGGAATGCTATCAATGCCTGGTGCTTTGTTCTTTGATAAGGCTTTCAATGCTTCTTCAACTTCTTCTTTCATCACCAATGGTTCCCGATCATAAGGTACAGGTTGAAATGGCTGTTGGTCCACTTGATCTTTATCATATAAAAACTCTGTATATTCCTTCCATCTTTTCTTGATCTTCTCAGCATCATTCAACATAGAACCTTGAGCATCTTGTAACATTCCAATTCGAGGCTGGAACTTTTTCTTTAACTCTCGTAGCTTTAGGAAAGCCGATCTTGTTCTTCCTCTAATAGTTTCTGCTTCTATTTCCTTGCACGTGTCATTGTAGTACTTTTCCTTGTCCTGTCTTGCTGCACGTTGGAAATCTCTGTTGAGTTCTGCGATTGTCTTTCTTTCTCCTCTAGCTTTAGCTTCTCTGCATTTCTGGGCAATTTTCAGAGTTTCTTCCGTCATCCATTTTGGCCGTTTTTTCTTTTTCACCTTTTGTAGAGACTTCTCGCTTTTTTCCAACACAACCTTCTTGATGTCATTCCATAACTCTTCTGGAGCTCTGTTATTTGTATCTAAAGCAGCAAATCGATTTTGCAGGCAGTCTTTAAATTCCAGTGGTATATTCTCAAGGTCATATTTTGCTGCATTCATGAGTGATTTGCTGTTTTTCAACTTTAGCTTGAGTTTGCATACTAGTAGTTGAAGATCTGTACCACAGTCAGCTCCAGGTTTTGTCTTTGTTGATGTTATAGAACTTTTAAATCATTGACTTCCACAGATGTAGTCAATTTGATTTTTATACAATCCATTGGGTGAAGTCCATGTGTACAGTCGTCGCTTGTGTTGTTGGAAGAAGGTGTTTGAGATGAATAGATCGTTGGTCTTGCAGAATTCTATCAGTCTTTCTCCAGCTTCATTTCCATTGCCAAGTCCATATTTTCCAACTACTTTGTCTTCTTCTTTGTTGCCAACTTTTGTGTTCCAGTCACCCATGACTATCAGGATATCCTGTTTGCATGTTCTGTCAATTTCAGCTTGTACTTGTTCATAGAACTCTTCAATTTCATTCTCTTCTGCAGCTGTTGTTGGGGCATATACTTGAATTATAGTTGTGTTGATAGGCATTCCTTGTAGACGAATAGAGATTAAGCGTTCGCTGACTGCATTGTATTTCATTACAGTTCTTGCAAGTTTCTTCTTTATTATAAATGCAACACCATTTCTTCTTTGTCTTTCATTTCCAGCATAGTAGACCATGTGATTATCTGATGCAAAGTGCCGATGCCAGTCCATTTCAGTTCACTGACACCCAAAAGATCAAGTTGTACACGTTCCATTTCATTCTTGACCACCTCCAACTTCCCTTGGTTCATGCTTCGTACGTTCCATGTTCTAATGTGTGAGACATCTTTACAGCTTCTGACTCATTTCATGCGCAGTGCATTCTTTTCTTGACCTTCCTTCTCTGACCTCTCTTCTAATTAGTTGTATTATCTCCTGACTTGATTACCGTAACGCTATCTATGCCGGTTTATCTCTTTCAGTCCTGAAACATCTCCAAGCAGTTCAAAATATGGCGGTCTATATTCTATCTTTTGCAGGAAAATTTGACCTTGTAGCTCCACTCTTAGAACATCATCATTGGCTGCCAGTTGCAGCTTGTATCCAGTTTAAGTTCCTGACTCTTGCACTTAAAGCTCTTTTCACTGGTTCACCTGCCTATTTGTCTTTTTTTCTTACTTTCCATACTCCACCCTGGATTCTGTGCTCCCTATACAACAATAGACTCCACATTCCACCCCTCCCTCTAAAGTGATATTAGAATCTTCTTGTCAGTCTTCATTCTTTTTCTCCATTCCTATTCTCTAGAACTCACTACCACGGCCACTTCATCTTGCATCTTCATATCCTGAGTTCAAAACGCAACTCAAAACTCACTTATTTACCCAGTTCATTCACGCCTAGGCTGATTTAATACCCAGTAAATCCACTCTTTATTTTTTGCTGTCCATTTAACTCTGATAACCTGTTCCTCTACCTTTCCTCTTTCCTGTTATTTTTATGGCATTCCTTTCCTAATACTGCTCCTTTGTTTTTAGTTGTAAACTGCCTTGGCTCTATATAGAAAGGCAGTATATCAAGTTTTAATTTTACAAACATTCATTGTGTATCTCATGGAAGCATGATGGCAGAAAGAGACCACATGGTCTATCTAGTATGCCCTTCCATATCAATTACAATAGTCCCCTTCTTTCCTTTAGAGATCTTCTGTGTTTGTCCCATGCTTTCTTGAATTCAGATACAGTCCTCGTCTGTACTGTCCTCCACTGGGAGACTATACCACTCTTTCCATAAAGAAATATTTACACATATTATTTCCTGAGTCTATCCCCTTTCACCTTCATCCTGTGTCCCCTCGTAGCAGAGCTTGCTTTCAATCGAAAGAGGCTTTCCTCTTGTGCATTTATGCCATGGAAGTATTTAAGCGTATCTATCATATCTCCTCTATCCCGCCTTTCCTCTATTAAGGTCCTTAAGTCTGTCCTCATATGCTTTATAACAAAGACCACTCACCATTTTAGTAGACACGCTCGGCACAGACTCCATCCTGTTTATATCCTTTTGAAGATGTGGTCTCCAGAATTGCATAGAATACTCCAAATGAGGTCGCACCAGAGACTTATACAGAGGCACTATCTCCTACTTTTTTCTGCTGGCAATTCCTCTCCCTAGGCACCCAAGTATCCTTCTGGCTTTTGCTGTTGCCTTTTCTACCTCTTTAGCCACGTTAAGATCATCAGAAACAATTATGTCCAGGTCCTGTTCTTCTTTCGTGGAAAGAAGTACTTTGCCCCCCTGCAGTGTACCGCTTCCTTGGATTTTTGCAGCCCAGACACATGACCCTGCATTTTTTAGCATTAAATCTCAGCTGCCCAATTCTAGACCAAACTTAGCTAGATCCCTCCTCATGTTATCTACTCCTTCTTAGGTGTCTACTCTATTGCAGATGTTGGTATCATCTACAAAGCAGCATACCTTACCTGACAGCCCTTCCGCAATATCACTAACAAAGATGTTAAAAAAGGATCAGTCCGAGGACAGATTCCTGTGGCACCCCACTGGTAACATCCTTCTCCTCAGAGTGAGCTCCATTTACCTGTACCCTTTTTTGTTTCCCACTCAACCAACTTCTAACTCAGTCAGTCACTTTAGGGTCTATCTCTAGGGTGTTCCGTTTGTTTAGAAGTCCTGTGTGGAACAGTGTCAAAGGCTTTTCTGAAATCCAAGTACACCACGTCTAGGGCTCTCCCTTGGTCCAACCTCCAGCTCACCCAGTCAAAGAAATCAATTCGATTTGTCTGACAAGACTTGCTTCTGGTAAACCCATGCTGCCTTGGATCCTGCAATCCACTGGATGCCAAAAACCTCACTATTCTCAATTTTAACAACGTTTCCAATAATTTACTCACCACAGAGGTTAGACTAACAGTCTGTAGTTATCAACCTCATCCTTACTTCCGCTTTTGTGTAAAGGGACCACATGTGCCTTTCTCCAGTTCTCTAGGACCACCCCTGACTATAAAGAAGCATTGAAAAGTTCAGTCAGTGGAGCCACTAGAACGTCCCCAAGTTCCTTCAATATTCTTGGATATATCCCACCTGGTCTCATTGCTTTGTCTACTTTTAATTTAGCTAGTTCCTCACAAACACCTTCTTCTGAAAATCGTTCAAGATCCCCATTACTTCTGTTCCTGTTTGTGGGTGTTTTCTAAATTAAGCAAGTCCACTTTATCCTCATCAGCTTCTACGTATTCCTAGCCTTCACCCTTGAGTCTGACAATACCACTTTTGTACATCCTCCTTTAACTAACTTATCTGAAAAATGTCTTACTCCCCATTTTACTGCATTGGCTATTTCTTCTTTTTGTATCTTTGCTTTCCTGACTACTTTAATAGCTTCTCTAAGTTTTTCGAAATATTGATGCTTGTCTTCCTCTTTGAGATCTCTTGTAGTCTCCTAGTCTTTGTACTTTTTGAAAGTGTAAACAATCAATTTGCGTTTATCTGTTCCAAACCACTCTGTTTGATAGACCTCTATTATATCTGCCCCTCAGCCGTCTCTTCTCCAAGCTGAATAGGCCTAGCCCCTTTAGCCTTTCCTCGTAGGGGTATTGTTTGTGGTTGCCTCTCTTTATACTTTTTCTAATTCAGATATATCTTTTTTGAGATGTGATGACCAGAATTGCACACAATACTCAAGGTGCGGATGCACCATGGAGCAAGACAGGTATTATGAAATAGTTTTATTCGCTATTCCTTTCCTTATAATTCCTAGTATTGTATTTGCTTTCTTGGCTACCACCAAGCAGAGGATTTCAATGTATCATCCACAATGACACCTAGATGCTTTTCATGGGTGGGACTTCTAATGTGGAACATCTGCATTGTGTAGCTATAATTTGCACTTGTCTATATTAAATTTCATATGCCTTTTGGATACTTAGTCTCCGATCCTCTTGCAATTTCTCACAATCATCTATGTTAAAAAGCAGTGGGCCCAGTTCAGATTCCAGGGGCATGCCACTTTTCACCTTTTCTATTGAGAAAATTGACCTTTTATTCCTACATATTGTTTTCTCTTTTAACCAGTTCCCAATCCACAATAAAAGATTGCCTCTTATCCCATGACACTAATTTCATTAAGAGTCTCTCGTGAGGGATGTTGCCAAAGACTTTCTGAAAATCTAGATATAGTATATCAGCCGTCTCTCTTTGATCTACATGTTTATTCATGGCACTTATGTCAGACTCACTTGTCTGTAGTTTCCTGAATCACCCTTGGAACCCTTTCCAAAATTGGTTTTACCTTGGTCACCATTCAATCTTCAGGTACTCCAGATGATTTTAATGAAGGTTTATGATTTATTAATAGGCAGAGCAGTATTTTAGAAAGGATATCCAAGTGCAATCTAGAATGTCAAAGCCAGAATCTCGGGGGGTGGGAGGGGAAGCAGGTATGTCCATCTGCAAAACCAATTTCATAAACATTGACCTGCCTGATATGGACATCTACATAGACATCCCTAGCATAGTATTTCAGAATCTGGACATCTAGGAATAACCTAATGGTTAGAATAGTGGGCTAGAACCAGGACTCCAGGGTTCAGATCCCACTGCTGCCATCATTGTGATTGTGCCGAGTACTAGGGATGATGGAGTGCTATTTTTTCTATATCCTCTGGATGTTTTTCAGTGAAATGAGCATTTTCCCATTGCTTATTTATGCCTGGAGCAGGTCTAAACTTAAGACAGGACTCTGGACATCCAGGGCGTTTCTGAGATCAAGTGGTGACATCAAGGTTCCTGGGAATGCTCCAGTCAGGTCTCCATCACAGCCCCATTTAGACTTGGATGTCCTCATGCTGGGAATGTCCATATGCTTTGGCCATCTCTATGCCCATTTTCAGACATCCAGAGCATAAATAGGGCTTCCAAAATAATCACTTAAATCAGCAATTTAATTTTTCGGTTTACGACATCCTGGGATGGATACCATTTGGTCTAAGTGATTTGCTATTCTTTAGTTTGTCAAATTGCCTTATTACATCTTCCAGGTTCACTGAGATTTATTCCTCCAAACTGTCACCTTTAAATATCTTTTCTCCAGGACCAAGCAGGAAATCAGTCCTCACATATGGGTGTCATCGGCGCCGATGAAGCCCCAGCGGAGCATTTCCCCAGCTTTCCATGAAAGCCTTTGGGAATGCTGGCACGCATGCGCGGTTCCCTTCCCGCCTAAAGGTGCCATCTTACCTCAGTCTCTTTTTTTCCAAGAAGCCCACCGGACGTGTGTCCTGTTCTCCCGGATAAAAGTGTTTTTTTCTTCGGTGATTTTTCGTTATTTTTCTCCGGTTCGATGCCTGTTCCCCTCCCGCCGGGTTCGGTACACCGGTATCGAGCCCGCTTATTTCTTTTTCAGTTTTTGCCCTTCGTGGATGGCGTTCGCGCCCCTTTTTTCATTTTTCCCTGGAAGGCCGGTCTTTTGACCTGGCAGGGGCTCTTTTTTCCCCGATGGCTTCCAGTGGTTTCAAAAAGTGTGATCGGTGTAAGAAACTTATGTCTCTCACCGACACACACGACTGCTGCCTTTGGTGCCTCGGTCCTGACCACGACCCCAAGTCGTGTGTGCCATGTGGGAAGATGTCTTTCAAGGCACTCAAAAGTCGACAGCATCAGAAGGAAAGGTTTTTCTCGGACTCTGCCTCCAGCCAGGCCCGGACCTCGTCTGAGGCCTCGACATCTCGGGATTCCGATCCCGAGCGCCGTCGAAGCTCCTCGGACATGGGGTCCCCCAACCGGGAACGCAAGAGGAAGAAGCGGCTCGCGAGGGCGGCATCGGAGGAGGTCCCTGGTCCCTCGAGGGCCAGGTCTAAGACCCCCGACCGCCGTCCCGGGCCCGTGGACCAAGAGAAGCCTGCTAAAGATCCTCGCGTGGAGCCGGAGTCTGCTGGACACATAAGCCCCGTAGTCCTTGTGGACTCTTCTCCCCGAGAGCCGCTGCCGGGGCCCGAGTCGGTGGCTGCTGCATCTCCCGAGCTGAGTCTCAGGATGACAGGCTTGGAGTGCAGATTGTCTGCCTTCATGGAGCAGCAGCGGGCACTGATGGCCAGCCTGTCTGGTGCATCTGCCCCGACCACCGGGACGTCGACTTCGAAATCAACCCTGGAGACCGAGCCGATACTCAAGACCCTCGTGGCTCGAAGTCGTCCTCGGTCGAGGTATCCCTCGACCTCCCGTTCGGGACCGAGGGTGTCGACTCCGGTGCCCCCGGCGTCGGGGCGGGTGCCTCGGGGCCCCGCGGGGTTGGACCCTGACTCCTCCTCGGATGAGTCCACCTGGGAGACGGAGGACGAGGAGTCTCCCGATACTTTTAAGACTCGGTGCGTCCCGTCGGACTCACCGCAGTCTGAGCCCCGGAGTAGATCCCCTCCAGAGGACACTAGGTTCTCGGAGTTCGTCCGGGATATGGCTGCTGCCTTGGCTATCCCTGCCGATCCCGAGGAAGAGCCTCGAGCCGAGGAGCTCGATGCTCTACAGTACGACTCTCCTCCGAAGGAGGCCTTTACTGTCCCGGTTCCTCCGATGCTGGAACGGCTCCTCTTCCGGATGTGGGAGGCTCCGGCCTCGGCGCCAGTTCTGAGCAAGCGAGTCGATTCCATCTATCGACTCCGCAAAAGCCCTGGTTTCCAGAAAGCACAGCTACCACACCATTCCATGGTTGTGGAATTGGCCATGCATCGTCTGAAGAGCCAGAAGATGCACTCTGCGGTGCCCCCCGGCAGGGAGGCCCGCAACCTCGATGGCGTCGGTAGAAAGTGCTTCCAGGGGTCTATGCTTGCTTGCCGTGTCCAGTCTTACCAGCTGTACATGGGCATGTACTTGCAAGACCTGGCCAAAGAATTGGCCGGATTCTCTGCTGGTCTCTCCAGGGAACCCTTGCAGAGATTTAAGACCTTGTCCTCGGTGATTTGGGAATGCTCCAAGTTCATTTCCCGTGCCGCCTACGATGGCTTCTAGGGCTTCGGCCCGAGTTGCGGCTGCCGGCATTGCGGCTCGATGCCAGGCGTGGCTGCAGTCATTGGACCTCAAGCCATGGGTTCAGGACAAGTTGGTCGATGTCCCCTGCCGAGGTGAGAACCTTTTTGGCAAACCCGTGACCGAGAAGGCCGCTCAGCTCAAGATCGAGCACCTTACCTGGACAAGGCTGTCGAGGAAGACCTCTGCCCCTTCACATAAAAAGAAGGGCTCGGGGAAAAAGTCCTTTTACCCGAGGAAGGGCACTGCCTACAAACCGTACCCTCAGTATCAGGCTACCCAAGCTGCCCCCCAGGGTCAGCAAGCCAAGGGCCAGGGTAATGGGCCCCGTAGGCAGAGGACCCCCAAGCCTTCTGCCCCTGCTTCCACTCAGCAGGGTGGGGGTTTTTGACTCCTTGAGCGTAGCCACTCCATCCCTGCTTTCCCAGCCCTGCACAGGCGGTCGCCTTGTACTCTTTGCCCACCAGTGGCCTCATTACCACCGACAGTTGGGTGCTGGACATAGTCCAAAAGGGCTATGCCCTGCATTTTCATCAACTGCCTCTTCCTTACTTCCGAGGGGAGCCCTTGAGGCCTCCCCTGCACACAGACCTTCTCCTTCGAGAGCTTCAAGGTCTGTTGGTGGATAGGGCGGTGGAGCCTGTGCCTCCCCACTTGCAAGGTCACGGATTCTACTCCAGGTATTTCCTGGTACCCAAAAGGACCGGTGGCCTTCGACCCATTCTGGACCTCAGGAACCTCAACAAGTTCCTAGAGAAAGAAAAGTTCAAGATGCTTACTCTTGGAACACTTCTGCCCTACCTCCAGCAGGGAGACTGGCTATGCTCCTTAGATCTAAAGGATGCGTACACTCACATCCTCATTCATCCAGACCACAGAAAGTACCTCAGGTTCATTGTGGGAGGAAACTATTATCAGTACAGAGTACTGCCTTTTGGCCTGACCTCCGCTCCCAGGGTCTTTACCAAGTGCCTGGCAGTGGTTGCGGCCTACCTGAGAAATCAAGGCATCTTTGTCTTTCCCTATCTGGACGACTGGCTCATCAGGGGTCAGACGTCCCTGGAGGCCAGACAAGTCACCCTCAGAACCATTGCTCTGCTTCAAAATGTGGGCTTTGTCATAAACTTCGCAAAGTCCACTTTGCTCCCCTCCCAGAACTTGGAGTTCATAGGGGCAAGGTTGGATTCTCAACTGGCAAAGGCATTCTTGCCAGAAGACAGGACTCAAAGACTGATGGACGTGGCCAAACAGTTTCTAAACAAGTCCCTGGTCTCCGCCAGACTCTGCCTCAGATTTCTGGGCCATATGGCTTCAACAGTGCATGTGACTCCCAATGTCAGGCTCCATATGAGGCCTGCACAGTGGTGCCTTCGGACTCAGTGGTCTCAGGCCACAGGCCACCTAGGAGACAGGATAAGGGTGTCCAGACCCCTTTTGGCCTCCCTCAGCTGGTGGCTACATCCACCCAATCTGCTGAAGGGGATGCCCTTCCAAATGCCAGAATACTCGGTGGTCCTCACCACCGACGCCTCTCTGCGGGGCTGGGGTGCTCATTGTCTGGACAAGTGCACTCAAGGCCTCTGGTCTCCCTGGGAGGCAGCCCAACAGATCAATCTCCTAGAACTTCGAGCTATCCGCTTAGCTCTCAAGGCTTTTTCTCCGGCCCTAGCTCACCGCTCAGTCTTGATTCAAACAGACAACCAGGTAGCCATGTTTTATGTGAACAAACAGGGCGGGACTGGGTCAAAGCTCCTTTGTCAGGAGACTCAAGACCTTTGTTCCTTTGCCCTAAAGCACAACATGCTTCTCAAGGCGGTATACCTTCCAGGCCAGGAGAACTGCCTGGCCGACCGGTTGAACAGAATTCTGCAGCCCCACGAGTGGCAGCTGCATCCCTTGGTCGTTCAGAAGATCTTCCTAAAGTGGGATCTCCCTTGGATAGATCTGTTTGCCAGTCCGCTGAACAAGCAACTGCCCAAGTTCTGCTCCAGGCAACCACATCCTTTGAGGATAGCACCAGATGCTTTTATGATGTCCTGGTCTCAGGGCCTCCTGTATGCGTTTCCTCCCACGCCCTTGGTGGCCCGAACTCTTTTCAAGACTCTTCAGGACAAGGCCTCGGTCCTGCTGGTAGCTCCCAGGTGGCCGAGGCAGCCTTGGTTTTCACTTCTGCTTCAGCTGGCAGTGGATTCCCCACTACCTCTGGGGTTGCAGCCCGACCTTCTCTCACAGGATCAGGGTTCCCTTCTGCACCCCAATCTCAAAGCTCTCAATTTGATGGCCTGGAGGCTGCAAGGGTAGTTTTGGCTCCCTGGGGCCTACCTCAGGAAGTTGAGGTGGTTGTCCTAGCCTCTAGGAAACAGTCCACTAGGAAAACCTATGCCCTCAAATGGAAGAGGTTTTCTGTGTGGTGTCAGCTACGTACAGAAGATCCTTTCTCCTGTACTGTGTCAGTAGTGCTTCAGTACTTACTGCACTTATCAAATCAGGGACTTAAGTCCAATTCTGTTCGGGTCCACCTCTCAGCTCTAGCAGCTCACCACTCACTGTTGGAGGGACACTCTCTGTCAGGTCACTCTTTGGTGTCCCGCTTTCTCAGGGGCTTGCTTTTGCTCAAGCCCCCCATCCGTCCTCCTACTCCTGAGTGGGAGCTGAATGTGGTCTTGCAGCAACTGACTCGCCCACCCTTTGAGCCAATGGCTACTTGCCCTCTACGCTTCCTTTCCTGGAAGACTCTCTTCCTGATAGCCCTCACCTCGGCTAGGCGAGTTAGTGAGCTTCAGGCTGGTCTGTGACAGACCTTACACCAGGATTTATAGGAACAGGGTAGTCCTTAGGACTCATCCAAAGTTCCTCCCCAAGGTTGTCTCCTCTTTCCACCTCAACCAGGAGGTGGTTCTTCCAACATTCTTCCCTAGGCCTCATGCTAGCCAGGCTGAAGCAGTCCTGCATACCCTGGACTGTAGGAGGGCCTTATCCTTCTACCTTGACCGTACGCAGGGACATAGAAGGGCTACTCAGCTCTTCATCTCCTTTGACCCCAATAAGTTGGGGTTGGCTGTGTCCAAGTGTACTTTGTCCATCTGGGTGGCTGACCTTCCTTTGCAGGGTAGGGTCACGGCCCATCGTGTCAGGGCAATGGCTGCCTCAGTGGCTCATCTCCGCTCTGTGCCCTTGGTAGACATCTGCAGGGCTGCAACTTGGTCTTCAAGCCAGACTTTTGCGGCCCATTACTGTCTGGAGAGGGAATCCCGTAGGGACAGTGCTTTTGGCCAAGCAGTACTCCGGAATCTTTTTGAGGTTTAGGCAACTCCTGCCCTCCTGCCCTCTGTTGGGCTACCGGTGGAGGTTGTGTCCTTGAAAAGCCTTTCTTTGATGCTGTGACTAGAGGGAGTTCTCTTGTTCAGTCTGGGTTCCTGGTAGCCCAGAGCTAGGGAGTCACCCATATGTGAGGACTGACTTCCTGCTTGGTCCTGGAGAAAGAGTAGTTACTCACCTGTAACAGGTGTTTTCCAGGAGCAGCAGGAATCAGTCCTCACAACCCTCCCTCCTCCCCTTGGAGTTGCAGTTGTACATAGTTTGTTTTACATTTTTGTGTGCTGTTCTTAGCTATGTCATTTGACTGAGGTAAGATGGCACCTTTAGGCGGGAAGGGAACCGCGCATGCGTGCCAGCATTCCCAAAGGCTTTCATGGAAAGCTGGGGAAATGCTCCGCTGGGGCTTCATCGGCGCCGATGACACCCATATGTGAGGAGTGATTCCTGCTGCTCCTGGAGAACACCTGTTACAGGTGAGTAACTACTCTTTCTGGCCTGGCTATCTCCCCTACATTTTCCTTAGTAAAGACTTTAGCAAAGAACTTATTTAGTCTCTTTACTATAACTTTATCCACCCTTAGTACCTCTTTTATCCCTCCGCTATCTAATGGTCCAATTGATGTCCCTCATAGGCTTCTTGCTTTGAATGCACCTGAAAGTTTTTATTATGATTTAGCTTCCATGGCAGCCTTCTTTTCAAATTCTCTTTTTTGCCTGCTTTATCAACCCTTTGTATCTAACTTCCCAGCTTATATGCCATTTCCTGTTTTCTTTATTCAGATCCTTTTTCCATTTTTGGAAGATGTTCTTTTGGCTATAATCAGTGGCGTCCCAATGGTGTTGGGTGCCCAAAGTGGGCACCCCCTGGCCCTGGTCAATGCACCACCAACCGTGAGGCAAAGAGCCCAGCCTGGTTTGCCTAATGGTTGGGCCGGCCATGCTACAAGTATATGAAAAAGCACCAAATATTTCCCATTTAAGTTCATCACATTTTACTATGAGCTCTTTAAAGCAAAAGGATAAGCGTTTTAGGCACATGTATGATTACATCGAGGAACTCATGGTGTTGTGTCCATAGTGCATTTAAATTCCATCTAATGAAACCTAAGGGTTTAGAATTTTTTTTTTTTTTTTTTTATTTTGTTCTCACTACTTTAAGGACGAAAATAAGGAAACTGAAGTATTTTTTTTTGTTTTCATACTGGACATTAGCTTGCAGTCAGCGATTTACCCTTAAAACAAATGCTTTTCTTCTTTTTCCCTTTAGCTAGGGTATCTGTGTATGCATCTCTGTCTCGCTTTGATTCCCTTCAATTGAAATGTACATGTCTTTCTTTCTAAATCTTTTCAGGTGAGGTATGCAAATGCATCTGTCTCTTTCACCCTCCCTTTGCCTTGTTTCTGTTGAGACATGAGCACTTATCTGCCCCGACTCACAAGCTCTCAGATTTCTGGTCCTTTGTTCCTTTCTAGTTGAAACAATCCATCCTCTAACTCAGTTTAGATTAGCAGATCAGAACCAAAGCCCCAGAACAGCTACCCACAAACATACACCCCAAAGGAATTCTCTTTATAGCCAATAACCACTCAGTTCCACTTTACCCAAAAGACCCCTGACAGGGCTGCGGGAGATGACAGAGTCATCCCGAAAGACAGTCTTCGGCCGTCCTTTCTTCACAGCTCGCACAGTGGTAGGTTTATGTCGCAGGACCTTGTCCAAATCATCCATCAGCTTCAGCTGCTGCCGACGCAAGTACTCCTGCCGAGTGAAGTCCCCACGCCGGGGTCCCACCACTACCTCCTCCTCCTGTAGCTTCTCTTTTGCCTGCAAACGACTGAGGAGGAGAAAAAGTTGGTTAAAGTATCTTTATCTCAGGAATCTCTCCAGTGCATCTGAAAATCCTCACTCATGAAAGGTATTCTGCTATGCTAAACTATGACAGATATGGGCCCCTCAGATCTGCTGGGAAGGCAGACTCAATCTCTTATAAACATATAAAATTAGTTCAGAGGAAACCCAGAATGTAGGTGAGAGGAAGTAAATCTCAAAAAGGTACATTGTATTTAAAGTAAAAATGCAAATTTTGAGGATTTGAAGACTAACCAATAAAGCTTACAACTTTATACATTGTTCACTCTTATAAAGATAATTTCACTCAAATACATGACTTTTTTTTAAAATACATTTTATATAGGGCACAGAAAAATGAGGACTTGAAGATGGCTGTATGTCTTTTAATAAAGGTGGTGTCTGTGACTGCTTCCCTTTATAATAAGGAGCGTTATTGAGGGACAGAAGAACTTGTCATTAGTGGGACTGACTGATAATGAAGGATCACATATGAGGCTGTAACACTGACACATATAAACACCACAATTTCACTGTCACAGTATATATATTTTATTATTAAGATGTTATCTTCAAGTGCCTGTGAACATTTACAGACTATACTTCAGAGGTTTATTCATCATTGTCAGATAATTCAGGTTGCTGGTGCTTTTCCAAGAATCCTAGAGGTCCACGATCTCTTATCTGCAATTCTGAAATTCAAAAAGCTCTGAAAACAGAAAGTTTTTTAGTGGTGCGTCGCAAAAATGTCATGCATGTGCACGACAATTTCCTCCAACTGAAACTTGGGCCAAGAAGGTGCATGGTGTCAGCTGTGTCGCCACGCTCCTAGTGATCGCACGTGCAACATCTGGTGCTCTTTGATATCAATTTGCTTTTTTATGATTTTGATATTCATTTTGCTGTGAAAATGTCAGAGAGCTACAGATACCCCAATGGGTAATAATGAGAAGAACACAAATGTAAAACCAGAGAAAGAGGCAAGCCCCACAGATTAATCAAACTACTTCTGTTGGAAGTCTGCACACAATAATTCAAAATTTTGAGCTTTTTGTGATATTTTTTTCTATATTGTATTTTTAATTAAGTATCACTCAAAGACAAACAAAACATGTAGCATTTTGCATACTTCAGACCTTTTGACATAGAAGTTTGAATTTTATATGCAGTGTTCCAGCAGGTTTTTCAAACACACACAGAGTGGAGGTGGACCATGAATTGACAGGATCCTTATTCATAGCAGAATTTGTTTATTGAAAAAAAAACCACATTTCAATAAAGGAACACTGACTGGCACTACTTCTTTACTCTGGAATCCTAGCTGATGACGACGATGTTTGATATTTTATTAAATGTTTTCCTTACAAATAAAGTAGTTATTTAATTTAGTTTATATATGTTTGAGGTTTTATTGAACATTCGCTGCAAAAATATTAATATGTTTACATACAGGGTTCTGATACAGTACAGAGGTACTACCTTTCTTAAATCCAAACAATTCTGAATTCTGAAACCCATCCGGCCCCTGGGGTTTCGGATAAGGGACTATGGACCTGTATTGCAGACTAAGGATGTGCAGTTCTTTGCAATGACATGCCGTTTTCTAAACTGATCAATTAAAAAAAAAGTCACAGTATTTTCTGTGTGTCATCAGTTGTATGCAATCTCCTCACATTGAGGGTTTTTTACTAATTGGTGCTACCTGAAAGCACATGTTCTGGCATGCTAAAGATGCACTGGGATGTACATTGCCAGGTAGCGCGGGGCCATAACAGAGCAGGATGATTCCTGTGCTGTGTAACCCACATTAGAATCATTAGAGGGCAGGGAAGGAGCAGAGTGTGGGCATAGTGAGCTCGATGCAGTTAGTGCTGTGCTCACATCACGCACTAACTGCATTAGCACAGGTTCACCTACCACCACCTCAATATGTGGCATTAGGTGCAAATATGCTATGGGACAGAACTCCGTGTTAATTGTCAGGATAATGCTTTCCACACTCCCAACAGGTACTATGGGGGTATTGCACATAACGTGCCAAGATTCCTATGCTATCTGCGCATTAGGTGCAACACACCTTAGCGCCCCTAAGTAGAAGGCTGCATGCACTATGAATAGTGCACACTATTCCCACATAGCAAATGTTCATAAAAAAACCAACACATCTGAAACTAAACATTTCTTAAAGCGAAACAAAACAAAATGTTTTTTGTATCATTTCCAAGTTTTTCAAGCATTTTCCAATGCACACCTCTTTTGTAGAAAGTTACTTTACTTACCTGTTTAAAAGCATTTATATCCCATTGCATCCCCCATTCTGAGCCAGTAACACAAACATCATAAAAGCAAAATAAAAACAAAGACAGAGAGAACAGAATCAACAAGCTGAAAGGATCAGCTTTACCTGCAAAAGGATCTAGGGTTTTGTTGGACTTCTAAGGAATTTAATTTTTTAAATACGAGTGTGATCAAAAAGTACCAAGACTTGTACAACACAAGTATAAAAACTGACAGTTATTGTACTCTGTCTCCTTCAAAGTAGTCCCCTTCCAATAAAACACACTTCCTCCAGCATTCCTGCCACTGCTGGGAACAATTTTGAAATTCCTCTTTCATTATGCTGTGAAGCTGCTGTGTCAAATTTTGCTTAAAGGTCCCAAGTCATCGAATCTACTTCCTTTCAGTGGTAATTTCAGTTTTGGAAACAAGAAAAAAGTCACAGGGTGTGAGGTCACATGAGTATGGTGGCTGATGGACTTTCTCGATTTGGTGTTTGGTCAACAACTGCTGGACAAGATGTGATGCGTGAGCTGGGACGTTATGGTGATGAAGCAACCATTCACCATTCCTGTGCAACTCTGGCCTCTTACAACAAACTGCATTCTCTCAAACAAGTCAGAATTTGGACATAGTACTCTTTATTCATGGTTTGGCCTTTTGGAGCATACTCATGATGAACAATACCCTGGTAATCAAAGAAAACTGTGAGCATGATCTTGACATTGCTCCTCACCTTTACTATCGGTCTACTTTAAAGAGGGATATAACTATTGGATTATGTTAAACCCTCTATTCATTAAGAAAAAGTTCTAATTTTACACCATATGCAGAGCCAATGTACTGAAACTGTCGATTTGCTGGAATACTAGGTTAGTATGAACCAATGGTCTCAGTTTAAAATTATACAACCCAGGGGAACTTGCCCCGCAGCTGTAAACTCCGATAACATCAACGACCATAAACTAGGTTCAAAACACTATTGGCCAAACATTTCAAAAGTTGTAAATCGAAATCAGAACTTATCTGAATATTGAAATCTTCTTTTCTTTTTCAAATTGCAAACAATGAACGTGCTGTGGTCTCACAATGATTGAATACCATCCCCAACGCCACCTCTAAGGTACCACACGTTTCAATTCTTCTTCAGGGGGTATGTATTGAATGAAACTAGCACTGTCTGCAAAAAATAGCAACAATTGAGAGCAAATTAGTCTAGATCTTCATGTTAGCTATTGACACTCTACAAATAACCCGTCGAGGCAGGAAAACTTCAAAAAACAAGATAGATCTCACCTTCGTCGTATCAAACAATTGTATCAATCTTAGAACAGGAAGCGTGTTACAATGAAGCTCTCCGGCTTTCTCAAAAAAACGCTGCGCATGCGAAAAGCAGCAGCTCTTTTTTATATATATGTGGGAGGTTCCAAATAATGACGTGACAATGAAATCACATACATGCCCGCCACTCAATCATATTATTTAGACCTCCCGGAATAATTGTGTTAAGTCGGTAAATCCATCGTTGTTCTAACAGTAATAACATTTGTGTTTGTGATCGTCCTCTTCTACCTGTTGCAACGGTCTCAATTGCAAACACTCGCAATTCTTCAAAGGAATGTTGTTTCTGCAAAATTTGAAAGAGATTTTGAGTCCAGCCAAGTTACGGAATGGAGTGATGGGCTTGGAGGGGGAGATCCCAGGACATAGAAAATGTAGACATTGCAATGTATGTATGGTAATGGAAGAGGTGATTGATTTTGACTATCATGGCCAACACTATAATTTGAGGCAGTCTACCACTTGTGCCTCCGATCATGTGATCTATGGGATTAGATGCCCTTGTGGCCTTTTGTATGTGGGTCAGACTGCACGACCCCTGAGAGTCCGTATTGCCGAACACCGCAGTAGGATCCGATGTAAGGTCCATGAGGCCCCTGTAGTATCCCATTGTCTGCAGAAACAACATTCCTTTGAAGAATTGCGAGTGTTTGCAATTGAGACCGTTGCAACAGTTAGAAGAGGACGATCACAAACACAAATGTTATTACTGTTAGAACAACGATGGATTTACTGACTTAACAGAATTATTCCGGGAGGTCTAAATAATATGATTGAGTGGCGGGCATGTATGTGATTTCATTGCCACGTCATTATTTGGAACCTCCCACATATATATAAAAAAGAGCTGCTGCTTTTCGCATGCGCAGCGTTTTTTTGAGAAAGCCGGAGAGCTTCATTGTAACACGCTTCCTGTTCTAAGATTGATACAATTGTTTGATACGACGAAGGTGAGATCTATCTTGTTTTTTGAAGTTTTCCTGCCTCGACGGGTTATTTGTAGAGTGTCAATAGCTAACATGAAGATCTAGACTAATTTGCTCTCAATTGTTGCTATTTTTTGCAGATAGTGCTAGTTTCATTCAATACATACCCCCTGAAGAAGAATTGAAACGTGTGGTACCTTAGAGGTGGCATTGGGTATGGTATTCAATCATTGTGAGACCACAGCACGTTCATTGTTTGCAATTTGAAAAAGAAAAGAAGATTTCAATATTCAGATAAGTTCTGATTTCGATTTACAACTTTTGAAATGTTTGGCCAATAGTGTTCTGAACCTAGTTTATGGTCGTTGATGTTATCGGAGTTTACAGCTGCGGGGCAAGTTCCCCTGGGTTGTATAATTTTAAACTGAGACCATTGGTTCATACTAACCTAGTATTCCAGCAAATCGACAGTTTCAGTACATTGGCTCTGTATATGGTGTAAAATTAGAACTTTTTCTTAATGAATAGAGGGTTTAACATAATCCAATTGCTCCTCACCTGACAGGCTTTCTTGGGTCTGGGAGAATTTGGAGTCTTCTGTTGTAAGGATTGAGCCTTAGTTTCTGGGTTATAACTATCAACCAATGATTCATCACCATAATCTGTCTGATGAAATCTGAGTCATTTTCAATGAACGCCAACTGCTCCCTGACTGAAGACAGTCAATCTTCTGTTTTTTCAGGGGACAGGAGTTTCAGCACGAATTTTGCAGACACACATCTGATACCCAAATCAACAGTAAGAATGCTGTACTGACCCGAAACTGAAATCCATGTCCTCAGCAAGCTCCCTCATAGTCAATTGACGATATCAACACTTTGACGGCCCTCTCGGAAACGTTTGTACCAATCATAATCTCAAGCACAACTCATGCATTCATCGCCATACACTTGCTATAACTTGTCATAAGTCTCCTTGCAGGGATCTCCAAGTTTCTAGCAGAATCTAATGCAAATTCGCTGTTCTTTTTTTTCACTCTTTGTAAATCTGACGAACTGCTTTTACATGATACCAAACATCACATGATTTAAAAAACTACAGATGTGCTGCTGCAGCCACACTACACTCTGCACATGCAGAGCACATACCTAGATCACTGCATGCTTAATAGCATCGTGGTGCAACGTATTGTTATATAGCTACACAACATGTTTCGATATTTTTTGATCACACCTCGTAAAGTAAGTTCATGTACACCTACTTTTATATTTATTTATTATTACTGCTTCGAGTTCTAAGAGGATATGAAATGAAGCCGAAAGGAGGAAAATTTAAAAATCAACATCAGGAAATACTTTTTCACAGAAGGAGATGGTAGGGACAAAAATGGTGACTGAATTCAAAAGGGCATGGGATAAGCATAGAGGATATGGTAAGGGGAGCAAAAAGCTTAAATGAATTTCATACTTTAAAAAAGCATAGCTGCGGTAGTTGTCACAAAGTGGCAGCTACAACTCAGAGTAAAAGCATAAAGCGGGAATGACCTGCACGGAGCAGCGGTTGCAGCCCAATGTAAAAAGCATAGGGTAGGGGTAGCCTGCATGGAGCAGCAGTTAAAACCCTAAATATTTTGCTGGGCAGAGTAGATGGGCTATGCTGGTCTTTATCTGCCGCCTTTTAAGGTACTTATCTGTAGCAGGTGTTCTCTGTGGACAGCAGGAATAAGTCCTTATGGGTGATATTCCTGACAAAGCCCCATGCGAGAACGCTCCACAGTTTCTATTGGAAGCTTTTGGGAGGCTCCACCGCGCATGCACGCCTCCTTCCTGCCTGCACCATGATGCCTCAGTCTGATAACATAGCTGTAGCAGGAAACAACTCCTTGGGGAGGTGGGAGGATTGTGAAGATTTATTCCGAAGGACACCTGCTGCAGGTGAGTAACTACCTTTTCTCCGTGGACAAGCAGGAATGAGTCCTCATGTATGGGACTCCTAAGCTACAGGCTACTGAAAACAGAGGAGGTCTCTGAGAAGCCCAACAGGGGCAACTCAACTACAAAATGGTGAGAGATCAGAATAACTCGATCACCAATTAGGTAAAAATGAGAGAATTTCTTTCTTCCCTTTTTCTTCTTTTTTTTTGGGTAGTCTGGACAGAAAGAATGGGCCTAGGGGGCATGGAGTTGGATTCTAATCCCCAAAGTTGCTGTCACGTCGGGAATCCTCATCTAGGCAGTAGTGAGATGTCAATGTATGGACTGAAGGCCACGTTACAACTCTGCAGATCTCTTCCATGGAGACTGAGTTGGCGACTGACGCACAGTGAGCTGTGACATGACCATTCAGGCTCAGCATAAGCGAAAAAGATGGAATCTGCCAGTCAAATTGAAAGAGCGTTTGGAAATGGCAGCCACTAGCTGATTGGGGTCAAAAGAAATAAAAAGCTGGATGGACTTCCTATGGGCCTTTGTCCGCTTCAAGTAGAAGGCCAAGACTTGCTTGCAGTCCAACATGTGCAGCACAGCTTCCCCTCTGTGTGCATGAGGTCGTGAGAAAAAATTTGGAAAAGCAATTGACTCATTAATGTGGAAATTTGATACCACTTTTGGAAGAAATTTACGATGAGTGTGAAGGATCACTTTATTATGGTGGAATCTGGTATAAGGTGGATGAACTACTAGGGCCTGAAGCTCACTTACTCTGTGTGCTGAAGTGACCGCTACCAGAAACAATACCTTCCAAGTCAAGAACTTCAAAGGACAGGCACTGAGTGGCTCAAAGGAAGCTTTCATGAGCTGCACAAGAAACACATTGAGATCCCAAGACATTGCGAGAGGCTTATAGGGAGGGGCTTCAAGAAAGGCAAGCCTTGCATAAAGCAAACAACTAACTGCTGTACTGAATTGGGCTTGCTCTCCACATCTCGATGGTATGCACCAATGAGGTGGACCCTGACAGAGTTGGACTTAAGTCGAGACTCAGAGAGGTGTAGAAGATACTCGAGAAGCTTTTGAGTTGAACAGACAAATGGATCTATAGCCTGATCCTCGCACCAGACAGCAAACCTCTTCCATTTGCAAGAGCAAAACTTTCACATAGAGGCCCTCCTGGTGGCCAGAAGGACACTAGTTACACCGTCCAGCAGGATGAGCTGAGACAACATTAGCCTCTCAACATCCATGCCATGAGGGCCAAGGACCGGATGTTGGGGTGCATCTTCGTCCTATCCTCCTGCGCTATTAGATCGTGTGTGTGGCTGAGCCTTAGCGGCTCTAGACTGGAAAGCTGAAACAGGAGGGGAAACCAAGGTGATCTGGGCCTGGAGGGGGCAATGAGAACCATCGTGCCACCATCTGTTCCGAGCTTCAGGAGGCTCTTCGCAATGAGAGGTATTGGTGGATAAGCATACAAAAGACTCTCCCCCCAATGAAGGAGGAAAGCATCCGATGCCAGTCTTCTGTGTGATCTTACTCTGGAGCAGAACTGATCAACCTGGGCATTCTGCAGGGTGGTGAACAGATCAATCAAGGGAGTGCCCCACTCTCAAAAGATGCGAGCTGCAACTCTCCTGTCCAGCATCCACTCGTGCGGCTGGAGAACCCAACTCATTCTGTCTGCCAGAATGTTTTGCTCACCTGACAGATATGTGGCTCTCAAGTCTATGGCATGCATGATGGCGAACGTCCACAACCTGACTGCTTCCCAGCACAGGAGGTATGAGCCCGTTCTTCCCTGTTTGTTGATATAGAACATGGTGACCTGATTGTCTGTACCAGAACAATATAGTTGACCAGTCAATCTTGGAAAGCCCATAAAGCATTCACCACCACTTGCAGCTCCAAGAACTTTATCTGATGAAGGCTCTCTTGGATGGACCAATCACCCTGGGTGGGCAGCCCATCAAGATGAGCCCCCCACCCCAGCTTGGAAGCATCTGTTGTCAGAACCTTTGGGGTGGAGCAAGGAAAGGAAGACCTTTGAGCAAACTGAGATGGACTCGATTTTGGAGAGGCTGGATCGAGGTAACAGCACAGAGAAAAATGAACGAGGCAGAAAAAAAAATCAAAGGGAACAGAGAAACTACGACCGGCAGGAAAAGAGAAAGTAAAAAGGCACCTTGACAATGGACAAGGTTGCCATCAGATAAATGTTCAGCTGGCCCCAGCAGCATACTATTCAATGGAATGCTCAGGGTGCTAGTTCCCATTCACCGGGGTCGAGAGTGTGGCGACTGAGTTAGTTTGTATGTTATTGACTCCTGTGATATTTATTTATTATTTATTTATTAGAGTCTCTTTTATACCGCACTATTCAGCATCAGTGCGGTTTACAATGAACAATAAAATACACATTTCCGATGGTACTTTGTGTTTACAGTTGAACAGGTAATGCAACTTGGATAACAGGGTAACTATTTACAATTTAAGACATAATTTGGAACTCTTTTGACTTCTTATGCTGAGCCAACACCATCTGCAGGTTCTTTTCCGCCCAGGGAAAGAAAAGCGTCATCTCTTTGGTTACTCCTGGACATTTGGTGCCTCCTTGTCTGTTGAGATAGGACACCGTCATCGCGTTGTCACAGAGAATACAAACTGCCTGATTGCGGAGGAGTGGTAGAAAAGCCAGAAGGGCAAGATGCACCGCTCGGGCCTTGAGACAGTTGATGGTCCAAGCAGACTCTCATGGGCTCCAGAAGCCCTGTATCATCTGGTTCAGACAATGACTCCCCAGCCAGTGAGAATGGCATTGGTCATTACTACAATCCAGCAGAGATCTCTAAAGGGACTCCTTGGAGCATGTTGGCCGGGCAGAGCCATCATCGAAGGCTGTGGCGAAATGGGCAAGGGAGCAAGAGCTGGATGTCATAATCCTGTGAGACTGGCGACCAGCGAGACAGGAGAGAGTGCTGTAGGGGTCTCATGTGCGCCCAAGCCCAAGAGACTGTGTTGATCATGGCTGCCATGGCCCCCCGGACTTGCAGATAGCTTGCTCTCATGTGTGGGACTTTCATTAGGAAGGCTTGGATCTGGTCAGAGAACTTGCAAAAATAATCCAGAGTAAGAGAGACTTTCCCTGAGTTGGGTGTCTAACTGTGACCCAAGGAATTCCAGGGATTGTGAGGGGTGCAGTGAACTCTTGGCACGATTGACTTCCCAACCGAGATTCGCCAGAAAGACCACTACGTGGGAGACAGCATCGAGAGCCTCTGCGAGTGATTTTGCTCTGATGGACCAATCGTCCAGGTAGGGGTGGACGTGAATCCCCTGTCACCGCAGTGCTGCCACGACCATGACAGTGACCTTGGAGAAGGTGCAGAGTGCCATTGCCAACATGAAGGCAGCGTGTGGAACCGATAACATTGGCCGAGAATAGCAAAACACACAAAATGCTGCTGATTCTCGCAGATAGGAATATGGAAGTAGGCCTTGGCAAGATCCAGAGACGTAGGAACTCTCCCTTCCTGCTAGTATGACATGTGAAAGAAGGCACTCAAAGGGAGCGAATGACACCCTTGCGATCCAGAATAGGCCGCCAGATCCGTCTTTTTTTGGGGAATGCAAAATATATGGAGTAACGGCCGGACCCTCTCTCGGAAGGAGGTACTGGACAAATGGTCTGCACTGTAGGAGATGCTGAAGCGTAGCGTGCATGGCCACACATTTTTGGGGGAAATACACAAGGGGAGACTAAGAAGGCTTTCTTGATGGGTTTGATGCATTCGAGAACATAGCCTTGGAAGATTATGCTTAAGACTCAGTGATGGGCAGTTATGCAGGCCCACTCACAGGAGATCAGTCACCCGCTCGCCGGCGGCGTTCCAGAGTGGGTCTCAAAACATCAGTGGGAGGAATGGTTAGACCTCGAGGACTTGGCCGATACAGAGTAGTCGTCCTTGCATCGATGGAATCCTCGAAAGGGCTGCAACTTGGATCCAGATCTGCCTGAAGAGAAGGAGGAAGACAACTTGACAGTCTATAACGCCTCGAATCGTGAAAGAAAGATCAAGAGGAGGAGGAGGAGGAGGAGGAGAAGGATTTCACTAGATCCCGAATGGAGCAATGCCGATATGGGTTTGTCATCGGGAAACACCGGGGCTTACCTCTCCCAAGTCCTTGGCAAGCTTTTCAAGGTCCTCCCCAAAGAGAAGCTTGCCTTTGAAAGGAAGTTTGGCAAGGCAGGCTTTAGAAGCTGAATCTGTGGACCAGTGACGAAGTCAGAGCCAACAGCTGTACTACTGTGGCGGATGCCACGGAACGAGCTGTCAAGCACAGGTGGTCATAAAGGACATTGGCCAAGAAGGCTGTGAGTAATTCTAGGTGTGCTGAAGCAGGATCCATGGGCAACAGTTGAATCCAGAGTAGAAGAGCATGAGCTGCTAATCCTCCTCAACTGGAGGCCTGGAGAGCAACAGAAAAGGAAAATGCCATCTTCAAGAGGCCTTCTACCTTGCAATCATGTTGATCCCAGAGAGCTGCACAGTCTTCCACCGGAATGGTGGTATGTTTGATAACGGCCATGACTAGAGCATCCACCTTAGGGAAGTGGAATTACCTAACTAAATCAGTGGGAGATCAGACGTCATGGCAGCCCAGGTGTTTTGCCATTCGTAGGGATTCATCCAGGGTGTCCCATTCGAGGAAGACCATTTGTTGAAGCTCCAGAGGGAATAGGAAGGCTCTAGAGGGTTTCTTGATGCCCACCCAGATAATGTCAGCCTGAGACTTGTTTTGGCTGGGTACCTGCTAGTCTTAAGTACCTGAGATCCAAAGGGCTTCCAAGATTTGAGCAATAAGGGCCGGTAATTCCTCTTTATGAAACAAACGGACATCCTGGGTATCATCCTGATCATCTCCTTGGTCTTCTGGAGAGGACCATTTCCCATTTTTATTTAACAGTATTTATATACCACCTTTTACTTAAATCAAGGTGGTTTACATTGAACTCCAACTGTTTACATTGTAACAATATGGTTTACCACTCAACTCAATAACTTGCATACATTATAACATTATAGTAAGGGTAGGTATGCACAAAGGGGGACTTCACAAAACAATATTTTGTGTATGTTTCATAACTTATTTACAAGCGTAACCTATTTACAAATTGGAATCGTGTTCAATAAACAGAAACGTCTTCAACTTTTTCCTGAAGTCTTTGGTGTCCTTCGTGGTTCTGATATCCTCATGGAGGAAGTTCCAAAAGCTTGATGCATAGAATGATAAAGCCCTGTTGAAAGTGGTCTTCTTAGTTTTGGAGATTTCAGTTGGAGTAGCTAGTGTGTTTTTGCAGTTTATTCTCATTGAGCGGCTTTCAGAATATCTTGTTACTGTATTAGTTCTTGGAGTGACTCAGCTGATTCGTTTGGCAGTATTTTGAATATATTAATTGTTGCTTTGAATCTTGCATGACTCTTTATCGCAAGCCAGAGAGATGAGCCAATGTTGGCGGCATATTTTCATGTTTGTTTGTTTGTTCCTGTGAGAATGTGAGCCGCAGTGTTCTGTACTATCTGCAGCGAGTGGATGGTAGTTTCTGGCAGGCCTTTGTACAGTGAATTGCAAACATTTAACACTGGTGTGATTATGGCTTGTAGGATTGTTCCGAAGTCATTCTGGCTTAGGAGATGCTTTAGTTTCTGAATGATTTTAAGTTTATGGTATGTATTCTGTGTTGTTCTGTTAATATGGGTTTGTAAGTTTAGGTTCTGATCGAGGATGATCCCTAGGTATTTCACTTCACTTTTGACAGCTGTGTCTCGGTTATTTAGAGCTATAGTGCATGGAGGAGTGGTCAAGGAGTGCTGTTAGAAATGTTTCCACCCCATGGTTTTATTTATTTATTTAATTTATTTATTTGAGTGTCTTTTATACTGCCCTATCGAGAAATCAAAGTGATTTACAATATAACATTATTTACAACATGGTAGGTAGATACAGGTAATTTGTGTGAACTCATTAAATCAAGGATATTTACATGATTTAGGTAATATCATGAGAAACTTATTTACATATTTACATGTTATAGGGTCTTAATAAAGACACATTTAGTTATTTTCTTAATTTGTCTGCGATCCAGGGTGATTCCGTTTACTATGTTAGATGGGTTGCTAGTAGTGTATGTAGGCATTATTTTGTTTCAATGTGGATGTGAATATGCATATGTGTGAATTTGGATGTGCATGTGGGTGTATTTGTAGTGTATATTTTGTTCCTATGGATTCTCTGCTTCATATAATATAGGGAGGGGGGAATGATCATTTCCACTTACATCAGGAGGCTTAACGATTTTTAAGTTGGTCATGGTATATATATTATTCTCATTTATGCCAAAATGCTCAATGAAGAGATACGTTTTGAGTTGCGACTTAAATGAAGACAGATCAGTTATTACTCTGAGTCTTTTGGGCAGTGAATTCCACAATGATGGGGATATGTATTCACATGCCCTCTTACTGGTGTGTTTGGTTTTACAGTAATCAGCAAGTATTGCTAAAGTGTTTATCATACTAGTCCTTCTTAGGTGGTCATTGGCTGTTATCTTAATTAAGTGTGTTAGTGTGGAGGGGGTTATGTTTCTGTAAAGTTTGAATGTGGTCATGATTATCTTATATTTTATTCTGCTTTGTATTGGCAACCAGTGAAGCGAATATAGTATTGGTGTTATGTGTTCAGAGTGATGTGCATTGTAGGTGATGCATGCTGCCGTATGTTGCGCTACTTGAAGGCTGTGAAGAGTTTTGGTAGTCCATGCAGTAGACTATTGTAATAGTCTAAGTGTGGGAATATCATTGCCTGTAATACAGTTCTGAATTTGTTACTTGGTGGTAGTGGCTTTAACAGTTTGAATCTACGTTTGTAATAAATGTTCTTAGTGGAGAGTTTAATGTGTGTTTGAAACTGAGGGTTTTATCAATTATCACACCCAAGAATTTTACTTCTGTTTTTTTTACTCCAAGCGTTGTATCATTGACATCAATGGTGGTAGATGGGGAATAGTTTTGATTTTTGGTTATGAATAACATGTCAGTTTTGTTGTAGTTTATGTTAAGGCAGTGATATTTCAACCATTGGGCAATTTCATTGAAATAAACAATGATGGGTTCAAAGGAGGGTTTAGACAAGTTAAATAGAAGGTATAGCATTATGTCATCAGCATAGACGACATATTCAACATGAAAAGTTTTGATTATTTGACATATTGGTTGTATATATATGTTAAATAGTAGAGCTGATAGGGAAGATCCTTGAGGGAGCCCTTGCTTCTGATCATAGATGCTGAAGCTTTATTGGTCGATTCTCACTCTTTGTGTACGGTCGGTTAGGTACGAAATAAACCATTTTTTTGTGGTGCCATATAAGCCAATTTGTTGTAATCTTTGAATAAGCATGGCATGGTTAACAGAGTCAAATGCCGCTGCGATGTTGAGAAAGACTAATATGTATACCTGGCTGGGGTTATCTAGACCTTTTATGATGCTATTGAACAATACTAGTAACAGTGTTTCTACACTGTGGTATGGTCTAAAACCATATTGGTGGTCATCTAGTAGAGCATGTTGTTCAATATGGTCTTGAAGTTGATTGTATACCATTTTCTCAATGAATTGGGCCAGGAATGGCAGGCTGGAGAGCGGTCTGTAGGAAGACGGGCATTTTTTATCAAGTATTTTTTGTTTTAGTATGGGGCGTATAGATGCCTGTTTTAGTTCCCTAGGCATTTGTCCTTGGGTGAGCGACAAGTTAACCATTGTAAGAATGGCATGTGCTAGTTCATCATGAGTGGCTTTGATGCACATAACTGGGCATGGGTCTGTGCCGGCTGTCGTGTTAATATTTGTAATTATGTTTTTGAATTCAAGGGAAGCTTGGTGAAATTCTGGCCAAATTTCTGTGTGATCTGATGAAAAGCGTAGTTACTCACCTGTAACAGGTGTTCTCCAGGAGCAGCAGGAATCAGTCCTCACATATGGGTGACGTCGGCGCCGACAGAGCCCTCGCGGAGCAATTTTCCCCAGCTTTCAAAGAAAGCCTTTGGGAATTGCAGCGCGCATGCGCGGTCCTCTTCCCGCCCAAGGGTGCCATCTTGCTCAGTCAGATGACATAGCAAAAAGACAGCAAAAATTAGCAAAAACGAAAGCATAAAACTGCAACTCCAAGGGGAGGAGGGAGGATTGTGAGGACTGATTCCTGCTGCTCCTGGAGAACACCTGTTACAGGTGAGTAACTACGCTTTCTCCAGGACCAAGCAGGAAGTCAGTCCTCACATATGGGACTCCCAAGCTTAAGGCTACCGGAGACCCTAAGCACAAAAATGAGCTCCCTCTAGCTCAGCAGCACAGAAGGAAGGAATCTTCTCTGAATACGTCTCCAACCGGTAGCCCAACATCCGGGATGGAGGGTAGGAGTTGCCTATACCTCGAAGAGGTTACGGAGGACTGCCTGTCCGAAAGCACTGTCCCTGCGGGACTCCCTCTCCAGGCAGTAATGGGCTGCAAAAGTCTGGCTTGAAGACCAAGTAGCGGCCCGGCAGATGTCTGCCAACGGAACAGAGCGGAGGTAAGCCACTGACGTAGCCTTCGCCCGAACACGATGAGCGGTGACTCTACCTTCCAGCACGAGGCCCGCAGCCTCGTAAGCCCAAGCGATGAAGTCCGCAATCCAGATGGACAAAGTACGCTTGGAGACAGGGAGCCCCAACTTGTTGGGGTCATAAGACACGAAGAGCTGAACAGCCCTTCGGTGCCCCCGCGTACGGTCCAGGTAGAAGTTCAGCGCCCTTCTACAGTCCAGGGTATGCAGGACCATTTCAGCTCGGCTGGAGAGTGGCCTGGGAAAGTAGGTCGGAAGTACCACCTCCTGGTTGATGTGAAAAGGGGAAACCACTTTAGGAAGAAACTTAGGGTGCGTCCGTAGGACTACCCGGTTCTTGTAGAACCTAGTGTAAGGAGGCTCAGATACCAGGGCCTGCAGCTCACTAACGCGTCTAGCAGAAGTAAGGGCCACCAAGAACAAGGTTTTCCAGGAAAGAAAACGAAGAGGACAGGTAGCCATAGGCTCAAAAGGCGGAGAGGTAAGCCGCTGTAAAACCACATTGAGATCCCAGTTCTGGGCTGGCAGGCGCAAAGGTGGTTTAAGGAGTAGAAGGCCCCGGAGAAAACGAGCCACCAGAGGGTGGCTGGAAAGAGGCCTACCCTCCACCGGTAGGTGGTGCACAGAAATAGCACTGAGGTGGACCTTGACCGAGTTGGACTTAAGTCCAAGATTGGAAAGGGAAAGCAAGTACTGCAATACCACTGATGCTGAACAGGAGAAGGGGTCTTGAGACTGCTGAGTACACCAGACGGAGAACCGACGCCACTTAAGAGCGTAGGACTTCCGGGTGGAAGGCCTCCTGGAGGCCAAGACGACCTCTTCCACATCTGGAGGTAGATGGAGAGGAGCAAGGACTACCCTTTCAGCAGCCAGGCCATCAGATGAAGGGACCGAAGGTTGGGGTGCAGGAGCGTCCCCTGATCCTGCGAGAGGAGGTCGGGCTGAAACCCCAGAGGAAGAGGTGTGTCCATCGCCAGCTGCAGCAGAAGCGGGAACCAAGGTTGTCTCGGCCACCGGGGAGCCACTAGGATCACCGACGCCTTGTCTCTGAGAACCTTGAAGAGCGTCCGAGACACCAGGGGCATGGGTGGAAAGGCATACAAGAGGCCTGTGGACCATGGAATCAGAAAAGCATCCGCCGCCACCCGGAGAGGATGCGGCTGTCGAGAGCAGAATCTGGGAAGCTGTCAGTTCAGAGGACTGGCAAACAGATCCATGGTGGGGAGACCCCACCGGAGAAAGATCCGCTGAACCACAAGCGGATCCAACCTCCACTCGTGCGGTTGGAGGACCCTGCTCAGTTTGTCTGCCAGGTAGTTTTCTTGACCTGGGAGATAGACAGCTTTGAGGACGATGTTGCGATGGACGGCCCAAGAGCAGAGCTTCTGTGCTTCCTGACAGAGAAGGAAGGAGCCGGTTCCGCCTTGCTTGTTCACGTAGAACATGGCAACCTGATTGTCTGTCTGGACAAGTACTGACTGGTGAGAAATCAGGTGAGAGAAGGCTTTGAGCGCTAGGCGGATGGCTCTGAGCTCCAGGAAGTTGATCTGCTGAGCGGACTCCCAAGGAGTCCAGAGACCCTGAGTACAAGTCCCTTGGCAATGTGCTCCCCAACCCTGGAGAGAAGCATCGGTCGTCAGGACCTGAGAATGTGTAGGGGGCTGAAAAGTCACCCCGAGTACTAGGTTTGGCAGGTGAAGCCACCATCGCAGAGAGGAGACCAGCTGGTCGGAGATCTGTACGGAGTCCACTAGGCTCCCAGTGGCCTGATGCCATTGTTTGCGAAGGCACCATTGAGCAGGTTGCATGTTCAGGCGGGCATAGGGGGTTACATGGACCGTGGAAGCCATATGGCCGAGCAGTCTCAGAAATTGCCTGGCCGAGACCAGGGAATTGCTGTGAAAGCGGCTGGCGAGATCCATGAGCCTTTGGGCCCTGTCCAGAGGCAGGAAGGCCCGCGCCTGAAGAGTGTCCAACCTGGCGCCGATGAATTCTAGATCTTGAGAGGGGAGCAAAGTGGACTTTGCGAAGTTTATGACAAATCCCAAGTGCTGGAGTACAGCCACCGTGCGATGAGTAGCCTGAGTGGCTTCTTGGGCAGACTGGGCCCTGATGAGCCAGTCGTCCAGGTATGGGAACACAAAGAGACCCTGAAGTCTCAGATAGGCCGCCACCACTGCTAGGCATTTGGTGAACACTCTGGGGGCGGAGGATAGGCCGAAAGGCAGTACTCTGTACTGGTAATGGCGTCCGTCCACCACAAACCTGAGGTATTGTCTGTGGTCTGGATGAATAAGGATATGAGTATTCGCATCCTTCAGATCTAAGGAGCATAGCCAGTCTCCCTGCTGGAGGTAGGGCAGCAGGATTCCAAGGGTAAGCATTTTGAACTTTTCCTTTGCAAGGAACTTGTTGAGGTTGCGCAAGTCTAGGATGGGTCTGAGGCCGCCTGTTCTTTTCGGAATCAGGAAGTATCGGGAATAAAACCCCTGACCCTTCAGGTGGTGGGGCACCGGTTCCACGGCTTGTTCCTCAACAAGACTTGCTAACTCCTGAAGGAGTAAGTCCCTGTGCAGAGGGAGTCTGGAAGGTTCCCCTGGAAAGTAGGAGGGAGGTACCTGGTGAAAATGAAGAAGATAGCCCTTTTGAACTATCTGAAGCACTCAGGTATCTGTGGTGATGTTGGACCACCTGTGGGCAAAGTGGACTAGCCGGCCTCCTGTGCTGAGAGAAACCAGCTGAGGGGGAGAGGCTATGCTGAGAAAGTCAAAAACCACCACCCTGCTGAGCAGGGGCCGGTGGTGCAGGCTTGGGGGCTGGCTGCCTACGGGACCCATTACCCCGTCCCTTGGCCTGCTTTCCCTGTGGGGGAGCTGGTGAGGCCTGATAATGAGGGTAGTATTTATAGGCAGCACCCTTCCTCGGGTAAAAGGGCTTTTTCCCCGAAGCCTTCTTCTTTTGAGAAGGAGCAGAGGTCTTCCTTGAGAGACGAGTCCTGGTGAGAGTCTCCGTCTCGATTTGTGCAGCCTTCTCATCCATGGGCTTGCCAAAGAGGTTATCACCTCGGCAAGGGACATCGACCAACTTATCCTGTACCCAGGGCTCGAGGTCGGACGTCTGAAGCCAAGCCTGGCGGCGTCCACCGATGCCGGCCGCGGCTACTCGAGCCGAAGCCTCAAAACCATCATAGGCTGCTCGAGAGATAAACTTGGAGCACTCCCGAATGCCAGTAGACAAGGATTGGAACCTCTGCAAAGGTTCGTCGGAGAGACCAGCAGAGAACCCGGCTATTTCCTTAGCCAGGTCTCGGAGATACATGCCCATGTAGAGCTGGTATGTCTGGACTCGACAAGCAAGCATAGAGCCCTGGAAGCACTTCCTACCGAGGGCATCCAGGCTTCGGGCTTTCCTACCAGGGGGCACCGAGGAGTGCAGTTTTTGACTCTTCAGTCTATGCATGGCCGATTCCACCACCATGGAATGGTGCGGTAGTTGTGCCTTTTGGAACCCGGGGCTCTTGCGGACTCGATAAATGGAATCGACCCGCTTGCTTAATACCGGCGACGATGCCGGGCTCTCCCACATGCGGAAGAGAAGCCGTTCCAGCATTGGAGGAACCGGTACAATAAAGGCCTCCTTCGGGGGAGAGTCATATTGGAGGGCATTGAGTTCTTCGACTCGAGGCTCCTCCTCAGGATCCGCAGGGAAGGCCAAGGCTTTGGCCATATCCCTCATGAAGTCCGAGAACCGGGTATCCTCCGGGGGGGGACCGTCTCCGAGGTTCGGACTCGGGGGAGTCCGAAGGGACACACCGAGTCCGAAAGGAACCAGGTGACTCTTCATCCTCAGATTCCCAGGCCGACTCCTCGGAGGAGTCGTCGACCGGCTCCGGTCGGGCGGGCACTGATGCCATCCGCCCCGACGCCGATGGAGTCGGCATCGACGACCTCGGTCCCGAATGGGAGGCCGAAGGAGACCTCGACCGAGTCTCGACTCGAGCCCTCATGGACTCGAGGATCGGCTCGGTCTCCGGGGTCGACTTGGAGGTCGACGTCCCAGCGGTCAGGGCAGAAGCGCCAGCGAGGCCAGCGATCAATGCCCGCTGCTGGTCCAAGAAGGCAGACAAACTGCACTCCAAGGCCGTCAACCTGAGTCCGAGCTCAGGAGACCCAGCAGCCCCCGACTCGGGCCCCGACGGCGTCGGGCCCGACGTCGGGTCCTTCGGAGGCGAGTCCACGAGGACAACAGTACTTACGTGAGCGGGCAAGTCCACCTCGAGTCGAGGATGTTTTTGACGGCCTTTCCGACTCCAAGGACCCGGGACGGGAATCGGGGCTATGCGACCTGGCCCTCGAGGAACCAGGAGCGTCCACCGATCCCGCCCTCGCGGGTTTCTTCTTCCGATGATGCTCCCGGGTAGGAGACCCCCTTTCAGAGGAACTCCGACGATGCTCAGGACCAGAGTCCCGAGACGTCGAAGCCTCTGACGAGGTCCGAGCCCGGCCGGAGTCAGAGAAGATACGCTCCCGCTGGTGCTGCCGACTCAACGCTTTTGAGGACATTTTGCCGCATGGCGTGCAGATCATGGGGTCATGATCTGGGCCGAGGCAGCGGAGGCAGAAGTCATGAGTGTCTGTAAGAGACATAAGTTTCTTACAGAGGTCACACTTTTTGAAACCACTGGCCGCCATCGGGGGAAAAAGGGCCCCTGCGAGGTCGAACGACCGGGCAGCCAGGGAAAAAGGAAAAAAGCGCGAAATCTGTCACGAAGGACAAAAAACCGAAAAATAAAGGACGGACTCGCAACAGGCGTCGCGAGTCCGGCGGGAAAAGAACTGGCGTCGAACCAAAGAAAAAATAGAGAAAAATAGAGAAAAATCAACTTTTCTGCGGGGATTCACAGGCAACGTCTGTAGGGCTCCGTGGAAAAAAGAAGACTGAGCAAGATGGCACCCTTGGGCGGGAAGAGGACCGTGCATGCGCGCTGCAATTCCCAAAGGCTTTCTTTGAAAGCTGGGGAAAATTGCTCCGCGAGGGCTCCGTCGGCGCCGACGTCACCCATATGTGAGGACTGACTTCCTGCTTGGTCCTGGAGAATGCTATGTGCCTGGGAGGGTGGGTCCTTCAATGAGTTTTCTTTCATTATATAGTGATTTGCTATTGCCTGAGGGGAGATGGTTTATGCTTCAGTGTTGTGTTTTGGTGGGTTTGTGAGTGACTTTACAATTGAGAATAGTTTCCTTGGCTTGTTAAGTGATTTCATGAGAAGTTTAGTATGAAATTATTTCTTTAAGTTGTTAATGAGTTCACAGTATGTGGGCAGGGCATTCATATACTTTGCTCTATTTTCTGTTGTTTTTGCTGCAAGTAAGGTTTGGCTTGAACCATGCAGATGTGGATCCAGGGGTGTGTATGAGCTGATATGATCCTGCAGTTGTAACCAGGGCCGGCCCGTCCATTGAGCAAGAATGTTTTTTGCACAGGGCCCTGCACTTCGGGGGGCCCCGCGCAAAGAACATTCTGCTTTTTCTTAATTGAATTAAAAAAAAAAAAAAAAGCTGGCCGCTGCGGCATGGAGTGTCCCGCGGGACTCCCTCTGCCCGGCAGAACTCTCCCGGTGCGGCTGAGCCCCTCTCTGCCGGCTTGCAGATACGCGAAGGGAGAGAGTCTCCCTCGCGTCTTTGTTAAGCCCGCAGGGGCAGATGGGAAATTTCCCATCAGCCCCTGCTTCCCATCAGCCCCTGCGGGCTTAACAGAGACGCGAGGGAGACTCTCTCCCTTCGCGTATCTGCAAGCCGGCAGAGAGGGGCTCAGCCGCACCGGGAGAGTTCCGCCGGGCAGAGGGAGCCCCGCGGGACACTCCATGCCGCAGCAGCCAGCTTTTTTTTTTTTTTTTTAAATTGCCATGAGCCGAGGGGGGGCGGGTAGGACTGTCAATGGGCTAGGGAGGGAGGGGGGTTAAGACTGGCAGTGGGCTAGGGAGGGGGGGTTAAGACTGGCAATGGGCTGGGGGGGGTTAATACTGGAAAGGGGCGGGGGCGGGGGTTAAGACTGGCAGTGGGCTATGGGGGGTTAAGACTGGCAATGGGCTATGGGGGGGTTGAGACTGGCAATGGGCTAGGGAGGGAGGGGGTTGAGACTGTCAATGGGCTAGGGAGGGAGGGGGGTTAAGACTGGCAGTGGGCTAGGGAGGGGGGGTTAAGACTGGCAATGGGCTGGGGGGGGTTAAGACTGGCAATGGGCTGGGGAGGGGGTTAAGGCTGGCAGTGGGCTATGGGGGGTTAAGACTGGCAATGGGCTATGGGGGGGTTGAGACTGGCAATGGGCTAGGGAGGGAGGGCGGTTGAGACTGGCAATGGGCTAGGGAGGGGGTTAAGACTGGCAGTGGGCTATGGGGGGGGGTTAAGACTGGCAGCGGGCTAGGGAGGGGGGGTTAAGACTGGCAATGGGCTGGGGGGGTGGAGACTGGCAAGGGGCGGGGGAGGGGGGTTAAGACTGGCAGTGGGCTATGGGGGGTTAAGACTGGCAGTGGGCTATGGGGGGGTTAAGACTGGCAGTGGGCTAGGGAGGGAGGGGGGTTGAGACTGGCAGTGGGCTAGGGAGGGAGGGGGGTTAAGAATGGCAATGGGCTGTGGGGGGGTTGAGACTGGCTGTGGGCTATGGGGGTTAAGACTGGCAATGGGCTATGGGGGGGTTAAGACTGGCAGTGGGCGAGGGAGGGAGGGGGGTTAAAACTGGCAATGGGCTAGGGAGGGAGGAGGGAGGGAGGGGTTAAAACTGGCAATGGGCTAGGGAGGGAGGGAGGGAGGGAGGGGGTTAAAACTGGCAATGGGCTAGGGA
Source organism: Ichthyophis bannanicus (assembly GCA_033557465.1). NCBI lineage: Eukaryota > Metazoa > Chordata > Amphibia > Gymnophiona > Ichthyophiidae > Ichthyophis > Ichthyophis bannanicus. The sequence goes on along the minus strand of CM066051.1, from coordinate 56,240,386 downwards.
GGGGGTTAAAACTGGCAATGGGCTAGGGAGGGAGGGGGGTTAAGACTGGCAATGGGCGAGGGAGGGATTAAGGGAGGGGGGTTGAGACTGGCAATGGGCTAGGGAGGGAGGGGGGTTGAGACTGGCAATGGGCTAGGGAGAGGGGGTTGAGACTGGCAATGGGCTAGGGAGGGGGGATTAAGACTGGCAATGGGCTGGGGAGGGGGGTTAAGACTGGCAGTGGGCTAGGGAGGGGGGTTAAAACTGGCAATGGGCTGGGAGGGGGGTTAAGACTGGCAGTGGGCTATGGGGGGTTAAGACTGGTAATGGGCTATGGGGGGGTTAATACTGGCAGTGGGCTAGGGAGGGGGGTTAAGACTGGCATTGGGCTATGGGGGGTTAAGACTGGCAGTGGGCTAGGGAGGGAGGGAGGGAGGGGGGTTAAAACTGGCAATGGGCTAGGGAGGGAGGGAGGGGGGTTAAGACTGGCAATGGGCTAGGGAGGGGGGGAGTTAAGACTAGCTATGGGCTGGGGAGGGGGGATTAAGACTGGCAGTGGGCTATGGGGGGGGTTAAGACTGGCAGTGGGCTATGGGGGGGTTAAGACTGGCAGTGGGCTATGGGGGGGTTAAGACTGGCAGTGGGCTAGGGAGGGGGGGTTAAGACTGGCAATGGGCTGGGGAGGGGGGGATTAAGACTGGCAATGGGCTGGGGTGGGGGGTTAAGACTGGCAGTGGGCTATGGGGGGGTTAAGACTAGCAATGGGCTGTGGGCTGATGAGGGCTGGCAATGGGCTATGGGGGGGTTAAGACTGGTAATGGGCTATGGGGGGGGTTAAGACTGGTAGTGGGCTGATGGGGGGGTTAGGACTGGTAATGGGCGATGGGGGGGGGTTAGGACTGGTAATGGGCTATGGGGGGGGGTTAGGACTGGTAGTGGGCTGATGGGGGGTAGGACTGATAATGGGTTATGGGGGGGCTAGGACAGGAAATGGGCTGATGGGGAGGGGTTAGGACTTGAGGTGGGCTGATGTGGTTAGGACTGGTAATGGGCTGTGGGCTGATGGGGGGGGGTTAGGACTGGCAATGGGCTATGGGGGGCTGACTGGAAGTGGGCTGATGGGGGTTAGGACTGGTAATGGGTTATAGGGGGGGCTTAAACTGAAATTGGGGTGATGGGGTTAGGACTGGAAGTTGATTGACGGGGGGCTAGGACTGGTAATGGGTTGGGGGGTTGCTAGGACTGGAAATGGGCTGAGTGGAAGGGGAGACTTGAACTGCAAATAGCTGATGGGGAGGGGGCTTGGAATGGAAATGGGCTGTGAGGGAAGGGAGCTAGGACTGAAAATGGGCTGATGGAACAGCTAGGATAGGACTGGAAATGGGCTGTTGGGGGGAGCTAAGATTGGAAATGGGCTGTGGTGGGGGCTTGAATTGAAATGGACTCATGGAGGGGCTAGAACTGGAAGTAGGCTCATGGGGGGGCTTGGACTGGAATTGGGCTGAGTGGAGGGGAGCTATGATTTGACATGGGCTGATGGTGGGGCTAGGAAATGACTAGAAATGGGCTGATGGGGGGGCTAGGATTGGAAATGAGCTGATGAAGGGACTTGGACTGGAAATGGATGGGGGAGCTAGGACTGGAAATGGGCTGATGGGGGGCTAGGACTGGAAATGGGCTGATGCAGGGACTAGAAGGGAATGGATGCTGGGTGAGACTGGAACTAGAAGGGAGCTGATGTTGGGGAGGATTAGAATGGGATGGGGCTGGGAGATTAAAATGGAGAGGGAAAAAATATTTTGTGTAGGAGGGATGAAAAATCTACAATTGGCCAGGTATTGGGAGAGTAATTGGGGATTGAGGATGGAGGGGTAAAATTTGTGTGGATGAAATAGGAATGAGGAAAGAGCAAAAGGAGAAAGATTAGTATGTTAAAGCAGATGTAGAGAGAGAGAGAATGGAAAAAAAAACTAGAAGAGAGAAGAAAGGACAAATGGACAGCAGACGATGGAGAGTTAGCAGAAAACATGAAGAAACCAGAAGAAAGTGGCTGGACCAATTGCAACTGAAAAAAAATGCACAAAAGGTAGAAAGATATCTCTTTATTTTGAATTTATTAACTGGAATATGTCAGCTCTGGGAAATGTGCATCATTAACATCTGCGCTTTGTTTGGTACAAGAGGAAATTAATTTATAGTTTTATTTCTACAGTGTTGTTGTACATTCCAAGTTTGGCTTTTGGGGTTCCCAGTTTAATTATTGCCTTCCTGTTTCTAAATTGTGATTCCTTGTTTGGTGATGGTCTATGTTCTGCATGTGTAACTGAGCTGAGGTATTCTGTTTATGTAATTCCTATTTGACGTTGCCACTTGTTCTCTTTCCCCAGTATTCTCTGAAATGTATTGGTTTAATATTTGCAGTGTTGCCTTTTGATAGGTAGGGTATGGTGCTTTGTGAGTCCTGGTAATGCTGTCAGGATACGGCGGGTTTGCTATGGGTTCTAAATGGGCAGCGTTTGTAGTAGTTCCTAATATGCCTGGCGGTTGGCACTGGATTATAGTAATGTAGAAATCTTTTAGTCTTTCTTTATCCATACACTCATTAAGAGACATGTTTACTAAAAGTTAGTGAATGGTAACATTATGCAAATATTTATGCAAATAAGACCACTTATGCAAATGAGGCCCCGCACCGAGTCTCCGCACATGGCCCCGCACCCCCCTTGGGCCGCCCCTGGTTGTAACTGTACTGTCTTTTCCAGGATTTGTGTCATAAAAAGTAAGCTTGAAACTGGTTGGTATGATGTGGGATCTGCTTTGTCAGTTTTTGGGCTTTTTAAGATGGGCCTGATTGATGCCAGTTTAAGGGTTGCAGGCATATGTACCTGCATGAGGGATGTGTACAAGATTTTGTGTATGAAAGGGACAATTTCTTCCTTAGCTGATTTTATCCATCCATGTAACTGGACAGGGATCTCTTGGCAAGGTTATTGTGTTCAAGGTTGCTATTGTGTGTGCTACTTGTTTGATTGATGGAATACTGAATTTTCCCCATGTCCTGGTATGGCTGAGGTGGCTTTCAGGTTCAGTAGATGATGATTTTGTTTTTGGCTGAGTTCTCTTCTACTTCATCATAAAATAGTCTGCTATTCGTTGCGGATGTATGTCAGTTGAGGTTTCCTGTGAGGGTTCCCTTGTTAGTGTGTGGACTGTTCCAAAGAGTTCTTTTGGTTTGTTTACCGCCTTCATAACAAGATTTGTGTTGTATTCCCGTTTGCATCTATTGATTCCGGTGTTGTATTTATTCTGCATAGTTCTGTATTCTTATAGTATACCTTGGTCCTTTGTCTCCATTTCTGCTCTATTTTCCTAAGGTTCCTTTCGACTGATTTCCTGATTTCTTTTGAGCACCAAAGGGTTGGTTGTCTCTTTTGTAATGTACCTGTTCTGTGATGGGGTGCAACTGCAGCTTCTGAGATGGCATGGTTCCAGTTCTCCATTGTATTTTCAAGGTTGGAATTGGCATTGACCAGTTTGGGTAAAACTTCCCTTCAAGAATTATTCTTTATTATAGACCTTGAATCTTCTCCCATAATGTTGCTCCTTTGTGCGATTGTCCAGAGTGGGGACTGTTATATGGAATGTTATTGTACAGTGATCAGACTAGGAAGTTGGTGTTATAGCTGGGGGAGTTTATGTGTTGGTGGGATAAAGATGAGGTCTGGTGTAGAGCCCTGCCTATGTGTGGGCTCATGTATTATTTGCATGTGGTTCATGGCTGCCATTGCTCTGAGGAATGACCTAATGACCTAGCTTCCTTTTGGTTTGCCGAGTTGAGGTTAAAGTCTACCAGGTTCAGCAGGGGTTTATCAGGTGAGGTGAAAGAGCATACCGCTTCCAAGACTGATAAGAGCTCTTCAGCTTTGGAATTGGGATCTCTGTAAGTGAAGCAAAGTGTAATGTATTAGTTAACAATTATTATTGTGTTACACTCCTCTGTACTGGTCTTTGAGATAATTTTGAATTTAAATTGAGTCTTGGCAAGTTTCCTCCTCCTCGCTTGTCTGTTCACGAACAATTAAAGGCAGTGTAAGTGTGTGGTGTGAGTTTGTTCAGTAATACTTGGTCAGTTTCTGAGAGTCATGTTTCTGTTATGCAAATTATGTCTGTATTATGGTCCTGAATGTAAACAATTATGGTGTTCATCTTGTTTCTAACATAAAAATATAAGATATGCCATATTGGGTCAGACCAAGGTCCATCAAGCCCAGTATCCTGTTTGCAACAGTGGCCAATCTAGGTCATAAGTACTTAGCAATTTCCCCAAAAGACATAGGTTCCACAATGCTTGTATTGGATCAAGCAGTGATATCCTGGGTCGCTTTTAATCATGGTTTATGGATCTTTCCTCCAGGAACCTATCCAAACCTTTTTTAACCACAGCTACACTAACAGCTTTTACTACATCCTCCAATAAGAAATTCCAGAGTTTGATTGCACGTTCAGTGAAAAAATATTTTCTCTTATTAATCTTAAATAGATTACCCTATAGCTTCATTGCATGTCACTTAGTCTTTCTATATTCTGTTGATGTAAACAATCAATCTACGTTTACCCATTCGTTCATTAATTTATAAACCTCTATCATATCTCCCCTCAGCCGTCTCTTTTCCAGGTTGAAGAGCACCTAACCTTTTTAGCCTTTCTTCATAGGGGTATCCTTCCATTCCCTTTACCATTTTGGGGGTCTTCTCTGTACCTTTTCTAAAAACACTATATCCTTTTTAAGATACGGCGACCAGAATTGCACAAAATATTCAAGGTGCAGTCGCACCATGGAACGATACAGAGGCATTATAATATCCTTTGTTTTATTTTCCATTCCTTTCCTTATGATACCTAGCATTCTGTTTGCTCTCTTGGCCGCCGCTGCACACTGGGTGGAGGGTTTTACATGTTATCCACAATGATGCCTAAATCTTTTTCCTGGGTGGTGGTTCCTAATGTGGAACCTTGCATCATGTAACCATAGTTTGGGTTGTTCTTTCCTAGGTGCATAACTTTGCACCTGCCCACATTAAATTTCATCTGCCATTTGGATGCTCAGTCTTCCAATTTATCAAGATCCTCTTGCAATTTTCCACAATCCTTATGGGTTTTAACAACTTTAAATAGATTTGTGTCATCTTCAAATTTGATAACCTCACTCGTTATTCCATTTTCCAGGTAATTTCTGAATGTATTAAAAAAGCAACGGACCCAACACAGATCGGCTGTCTCCCATTAAGCCATGACTATCTACATGTTCAGTAATTTTGTTCTTTATGATGGTTTCTACCATTTTTCCTGGTACTGACGTTAAGCTCACCAGTCTTTAGTTTCCCGGATCACCCCTGGAACCCTTTTTAAAAATTGGAGTTACATTGGCCATTCTCCAGTCTCCAGGTATTAGATAATTTTAATGATAGCTCACAGATTACTAATAGCAGGTCTGCAATCTCATATTTCAGTTCTTTCAAGACCCTTGGATGTATACCATCCGGTCCAGATGATTTTCTACTCTTCAATTTATCAAATAGTTGTAATACATCTTCCCGATGTATTGATATTTCTTTCAATTCTTCTGCAATCTCACCTTTAAATACCACTTCAGTCATAGGTAACATCCCTACATCTTCCTCAGTAAAAACTGAAGCAAAGAATTCATTCAGTCTCTCTGCTGTGGCCTTGTCCCTTCTTAGTGGCCCTTTTACCCCTCTATCATCTAATGATCCAAATGACTCTCACAGGTTTTTTGCTACGAATGTACTTCAAAACGTCTTTGTTTATTTAGACAGTTTTGTATACCACCTTATCGTTCAATCAAAGTGGTCACAACACAGTTGGGGGATACATTTAACACAAGGAGATATGAGACACATACACTAATATTACGCTTTTTTTGCTTCCACAGCAAGCTTCTTCTCAAGTTCTCTCTTTGCGTGCCTTATCAATGCCTTGCATCTAACTTGCTAGTGCTTGTGCTGTTTCCAGTTTTTGTCATTTAGCTACTTTTTCCATTTCCTAAAAGATGCTTTTTTGGCAACAGCCTCTCTGACCTCACCTTTAAACCATGCTGGCAGTTTTTTGCACTTCCTTCCACTTTTCTTAAAGCGTGGATTATAGCTGGTCTGGGCTTCCAAGATAGTTTTTTTAAACACCCATGCTTGATGTAAGTTTTTAATCTTTGCAACTGCTCCTTTTAGTGTTTTCTTAACTATTTTCCTCATTTTATCATAGTCTTCCTTTCAAAAGTTAAAAGGTAGTACTGTGGATTTCCTTACCATCCATCCTCTATTAATTAAACCAAACGCAATCATGCTATGATCACTATTGCCAAGTGGCCCCAACATCCTTATCTCTTGCACCAAATGTCCAAAATGGCTGCTCCTCTGGTCAGTTCATGAACCAGCTGCTCTAAGAAGCAGTCATTTATTTCATCTAGAAACTTTATCTCCCTAGCATGTCCTGCTGTGACACTGATCCAGTCAATACCAGGGTAATTGAAATCACCAATTATTATTACTGTGCTGTAACTTTTATTAGCTTCCCTGATTTCCTTGAGCATTTCATCATCCATTTGTTTTTTCTGGCCAGGCGGTCGATAATACACCCCCACTGCCATTGCCTTCTCCATTTTACATGGAATTTCAATCCATAGAGATTCTACATATCTAGCATTAATTTATGTGCCGCTAACCATGGTGTCTAGTATTAGGTTCTTGTTATTGACCTGTGCTATGTTGATACAAAGACTTATACCCATCAGTTGTATGTGCCTGGTTGAATATTTAATCGCGTGTTGCCATGGTGTATACCATTGTGTGACTACTGGGAGTGGTATAAGAGGAGTATTGCAATGTCCTGGTAAGGCTCCTGTCTGATTTAGTAGAAGGTGTATACACCAGATGATTAGCAAGAGAATGGAATTGTGTTTGGGTCCCATGAATCTTCACGATTGGAAGCACTGTCTGGCCTATCATCAACCGAATGGTGATCGGGGTCATCATTGATCAGAGAATCCCAGTCCCCAGAGGCTCAAGACACTACTTTTTATGAACGCACCCTGCCTACGGATGTGTCTCTCTGGAGCGTTTACAGGAGGGATGCCCCTTGTCAGTGGGAGGCTTTTGTGGTACAGGAGCAGTGGCACATGTAGGGACAGGCTTGGCCCTCCAAAGATCCCAGGCCTGCCTGTAAAGTGCCATAAATTGAGCTGAATCCTGATCAGCAACCGGCCTGGGATTGGCCCGAATGCTGAGGCAATAGAAGGGGTGGGTAAGGTGAATCCGCAGAACGGGGGGCAGATGCTGTGTCCATAACAGCCCCAGCCACAGGAGAAGAAGTTGAATTGTCTGGTGGTGTGCCCTCTGGAGTGCTCCATTCGTGGTCCTGTTCTGCTCTGGAGGTCTCACCCAGATCTGAAGAGTATGCAGTGCAGAGCCGGTCTACTAAACTCTGGTGCTTGCGGCTGCTTTCTACACAGCATGACAGGGATGAAGGCATCATTAGGTAGTAGTCCCTGTTCTGGAAAAGGCTAAAAATCTAAACCAATGTCCCCCGGAGGTCATGGGCAGCTGCGGAGGAGAGCGGGAAGCTGTTTCAAAATGGCCACCACAAAGACAAGTGTGCCGTGCAACAGGGCCGCTGCAGAGGAAATGGTGGGAAGAAACTGTAGGCAGTGGTGACGGCATTCCCTCCCCCCACCGATGAAGGCGGTGAGTCTCCCAGTGAATCCCTGAAACACCTGAGGTACTGCAGGCAAAATTGCGGTGCTGACTTGATCCAGGGGGGAAGGGGACTGCACTCACTACAAGTCTTAGAGCTATCAGAAGTGCTGAAAGTGAGCCAAGCCCGAAGGCTCTCCGTAATACAAAGGCTGTCAAAAGAATTTGTTGCTGTATAATGGATCCTTTTTTTTTTGTTGTTTGAAACAATTAAGAGCTGAAGAGAGTTCCCAAGCTAGCCAGAAGACACTGAAGGCTTTTCCCCCTCAGAACAGGCTGCATTGGCTCTCCTGACCAGGAGCCTGTCCCACTTGATGTGGGAAGCTACACTGATCCTCTTGATCAGGTGCTTAACCCAAAAAATGTGTGGGCAACTCTAGGTGTGTGGCGCCTCCTGTGCACCCTGGAGATTTCCACCAGCAAAAAATACCCTCTGGCAGAACACTCTCACAGTGAACAGCCAGGAGAAGAAAAAAGGGCAACCATCATCTGCTGGAGACAGAGAAATACTGAAGGCAACCCCCAGGGGAATCACAATATGTGCCAGGGCTAGGTCACTAAAGCTTCTGGTACTTTCTCTGTCTCCAACATCTGCTGGCAGGGGGACATAACCCACTTGTCTGGATTGGTTTAGAAGAATTCCAGGAAAGGAAATTAACGGCAAGTAAAATTTCGTGGAGGAAGACTGGAACGTGTCCTTGGGGCAGAAGGTTGTAATGAGTCTTTTCCCCCTGGATATTTAATGGAGGTCTTCACTTCTATTTAATATGATTTTATGCAGAAAACCCCCCACATCATTACAACTAGAATTAACAAGTTAAAAAGTATATACATTAAGCATATGACAAAATTGTGGGTTTCCCCTACTTCCTTCTACAGACTTTGGCATGTCTGTGTGTTCAAGCAGTCATGCCAAAGGTGTGGCTCAGTAGCGTAGCAGGAAATGGTCGAGTGAATGTGTGGGTGGGCATAATGAGGGTAATTTTATAACAGGGTGCCATGGACAGACACCTACTTATCTTGATAAAATGCAGTGTAAATGGCAGAGAACGCACTTCAAGTTCAGGTGTGGACATTTACACCAATCCTAGAGCTGGTATAGCCTAAAATTATAGTATTTTATAAACTACGCATATGTTTGGGCACGCCAACCATGCTCAGCTCTATCTCCACCCGTGTGCACAACCACCAGCAACGGAATGCACCATCATGTGAATGCATTATGCTGGTTGGCATTTTGTAAGAGGTCATTAACACAGATTATGTGGCCATAAACATGCATAAATTACTAAAATACTTGCAAAGCAGGCATGCACCCCCTTATAAACTTATCCCCACTGTGCATAGTGACTGATGGTGTATTTCAAGTGTGTAGGTATGATGTGCATATTTACTTCGATGGAACAGTTTATTTTCTGTAGGTGAATGCAACTCGTCTTGAGCTACTACTCCAAAGGTGTAAACTAAATCCAAATAAATATCTATGAAGATTGAGGGTGGGATGTCAGAGCGTGTGTGTGTTTGGGAGGGGGAGGGTATGAATGCTGGCAGGGTGCGTTCGGGAGGTGGGGGTATGGGTGCAGGCAATATGTGTTTGGAGAGTATGAGTGTTGACTGTGTGTGTCTTGGGCTCTGTGTTCATGGGTGCATAAGAGCTATATACAGGGTGGCCCCAAAAAAGTGAGAATATCTCATAAATTAAAAGCTTAAATAGTTTACTTATTTACCTTTTTCAGCTATATAACGTCTATTTCGACAATTTCCGGTCACCATCTTTTTTTTTTTAAATTTGTCAATTGTTTACATCTTTTTGAATTTTTAAATAACTTATATGCTACAAGATGTTCTCACATTTTTTGGGCCACCCTGTATATGTGTGTTGGGGAAGCGTGTGAGTAAGTGTGGGGGAGTGTTGGACTCTCCCCAACAGACACAATTGCTTAAGTGAAATGCATATTAAATCAAGAATAGGTTCACAAGCAATCAAAGTTGATATCTGAATAACAGAATATTTCAACAGCAACAGTGAAATAGGTTTTTTTTGTATCTTGTAATATCTTCACTGGTATGTTTGTTTTTGGCTGATTGTCATAGATACACACATACCATTGTAGGTAATGTGTAGAGGTTAAAAGGACCAGGACGAAAATCTGTGAGGTTTACATCTCAATGAAAAACAGAGGAACTCAGAACTGAAGACGTTCATTAACTTGTAACAATATAATATCATTCATGTATACGCTCAGAGGCCTGTACACACTCACCCACCATATAATAGGATAGTGTCTCGTTTCTCGAACCCACTGGACATTTGTCCCTCAGTGCACCTGTACATATATCTCTCCCTCCACTTGGGCATGTGCACATTCCCATCCCCCGAATACATAAACTCTACCCCTCTCCATACAATGCACGTAGACACATTTTTTTTACCTGGTCTCCTCCTTCTGCTCCTTCTCAGCCTCCTGCCACTGTTTCCTCTTGCGAGCCTCCTCGGTTCGCTTCTGCTGTTTCTCCAGCAGAAGAGCACGCCTCTGAGCCATCTCATCCTCTGGCCTCTTCTCTTCCTGTCAGCCCCAAAGAAGAAATGCAGTGAGATGTTGATATAACCCAGTTAAAGACTATCCATACCAAGGCACTGACGAGTTCCAGCACTTTTCCTATGCTTCCATTACCTTTACAGAGGCCAATCCTACTGTGAAAGAGCAGGCTTACCATCCCTGAATGAGCTGCTTCTAGTGCTGTGCATAAGGTAATAAAAACAGGGACCTATGCTGGGGATGGAATCTAGGTCTCTTAACCTCTAGACCACATCCAGCCTAAGCCCAGATGGGAACAGAGCCCAAGTCTGCAGCATTCTCTAGTCCACGAAGTAGGAGCTCAAGCAACAAATGGAACCTAGGTCTCTTACTCATTTGGCACTGAGTATTAATTACTCAATTCTCATTTATCTTTTTCTTGTCAAGCATACTTTCATTGTTAATATCATTCTACCCCTCCCTCACATGCCTCTTGAGCTTTACCTTGAAGAAGAAACCAACTCCTCCCTTATGTGCTGACTCGGGCTCATCCAATGAGATGTCCTCCATAGAGTCTTCCCCTTCCCCTCCTGGATCCTCGGAGGGCTGCAAAGTGGAAAGCTGAATCTCAATGAGTCTTGACTGCTTTGTGCCTGGCGATAAGATTCCATCATTGCTTGTATCTTCCGTGCCATAGGTAGTTACCACTCCACTATTACTCTGCGGTACTACTGATGCTACAGGTCGTAGATTGCCCTGCTGCTCAAGGCACTGGGGTGTGTCCCCAGCAGGATTTGTATTCTCAGCCTCCAGTGCTTTTACTAGATCAAAATCTTGGTTCTCATCTGCAAAGTGGATAGAGGAGCGAGTCTGCACAGGAACCTTGCTGGGAGAGAATTTGCGCAGGTGAGGCAAGGTGTCCACATTCTGCGGAGGTGTCAGAACCCGGGTCAGATGTGGGATCTTCAGTTCTGCTGGTCTTGCATGTTTGGGGCTCTTGGGACTGACAGTGGTGGTGGGAACTGCTCTTCGTGGGGTGGGCTGTGGAGATCTGGGGGCAGGAACAGTAGTCTTGCAGGACAATGAGGGTGATGAGGAGAGGTCCATGGAACGAGGTGTGGTGACCTCGCGACTGGGTTGTGAACCACTAGCAGCTTTGGGGGCTGGGATTGTCCAGGACTTGCTCTTTTCCTTGTGCATGAGTTTCTGCTGCTGGTCAGAGAGACGTTGCATGTCCATCTGCAGTGAACTTAGTGCAGAATTCAACTTAGCTACTGCCCGGTTATAATCAACAAGATTGATATCTAGGACGCCTGTGGTGAGCTCTGAAGAAAAAGTAACTTGCTTTTCTCCACGGGCTTTGTTTGCAATCTCATCATCTTTGTTCTCAGCTGTGCTGGCTTCCTGAACCTTTTTCTCCCCAGAAATTTTGAGGCTCCCCAACTCCTCTTCAGCTTCCATCTTGGACAGGCGCTCCTCCAGCGAGGGTGGTCTTTCATCTGGGTATCCAGCATTTCCCTCCACCTCCTCTTCTTTCTTGAGCTGCAAGAAGGCACTCTTGCCCAGTCTTTGCCGGTGCTTGGTGAAGATGGCTTCGATTCTCTTCTTCTGGGCCTCAATAGCCCTCCGCTTCTCTTCCAGTCGAGCCCCCAACTGGTTCATCTCAGAGTTCAGAGAGGGGCTTTTGATAGGACTCTCCTCTGCCTTTTGGGCCCAGGTAGTGGTGGTGTTAGGGTTCATAACTCGCTCCAAGTCCTCCTGCACATTCTTTGGTGAGCCACCAGCCTTACCATCTGATGCCATTTTTTTCTTGCGCTCAGCAAAGCTGGTCATCTTCACACCAGAGCCAGAGGAGGCTGAACTGTCTGCTTGAGAGCTGAGGGAGCTTGGATCAGAGATGCAGTCTTCCTTTCCTGATGGATCTCTTCCAGCTGGCATGCCACGGGATAAATCCTCCACATCAGAGTCGAGGCTGTTGTCCTTCAGACTTGTGTCATCCTCCCGAGATGTCCAGGGTACCTCTGGTGAGGAGTGACAGCCATTTGTAGAACTATTGTTCAGTTTGTATACCTCCATTTTGCTAGGGGTCTCTAAGACCTTGCCTTGGGTTTGTCCTCTCTGGATCTGTGTGTGCTGGGGTGATTGGGGCCCCTCTGTCATTTCTGGAGAATGGAGAAAAAAAACATCTGAGGCCCCCTCTGGAAGGAGATGAGGTTTTGTATTGTGAATGATTTGCAGAGCTTCTTCAATTGTGGGCAACTCACTATGGCCATCTAATGTCCCATTCTTCAGTGGGGTCCCTGTACCCTCTTCTTCCCGGGTCACACTCTTTATGGATAGTGGCACCTTGTGGACAATCCTGGGGGGTGTCACCAGACTATCCTCGCCACTTTCCCCCAGGAAACGGGCCACATCCTCAGATGGGGTGTAAGTGGTTTGTATGATCTTCTTGGGTGTAGTAAACACATTGGGTGCGAGGCTGTCTGAGCTGATCGAGCGCATCATGCTAACTGGGTTCCCCATCACGATGTCCACATCACTGTCAAGTCCAAAGGGAATGCTGAAGGATACAGCCTGGGAAAGAGGGTGGCTGGGGAAAAAATAAACACAGCTAATCAAGATAGGTCTATAATAGGCCTCCAAAGGAAAAGTAGTAGACCAGTACTTTTATGAGCAATCTACAGGAGAATCCAAATCGCAGGACTTGATAGGGGAAACCTTGACTACCCAAATACATATGACAGGAAAACATAGCAGGACAGACTAAATAGATGGCAAAATCTACTGGAAGGCATTAAAAGCTTAGGAGTGATAGCTGTTCCTAAGAAACATAATATAAAAGATCATTAAAAAAAGCAACTTATTCCTATTGAGAATAAAACAAACAGCTGGCTAGAACAAATGGGCTAATGCAAAAAGCTGGCTCTGAAGTTATTTATTTAAACATTTTTTCTATACTGCTTTGTCCTTCACTCCAGGGCCAGCCCGTCCATTGAGCAAGAATGTTTTTTGCACAGGGCTCAGCGTTTCAGGGGGCCCACACAAAAAACATAATACATCAGCCCAAGTAGATTAAAAAAAAAAAACAAACAGCTGCTGCTGCCGCTGCCGCCATGGCAGCAGCAGAATCAAGCGTCCCATCACGGGGGCCCCCCCTGCCCGGCAGAGCCTCCCTGCAGCATCAGCTCCCGATTCCCAAAGCATGGGCTTTCAGAGCCGCGAAGGGAGAGCTTCTCTGACCTCTCGCGGCTCTGTTAAGCCCGCCGGGGCTGATGGGAAATCCCATTCTGATGGGGGGCTTAGGACTGGTAATGGGTTATGGGGGGGCTTAGGACTGGTAATGGGCTGGAGGGGTTGCTAGGACTGGAAATGGGCTGAGTGGAAGGAGGGCTTGAACTGCAAATAGCTGATGGGGAGGGGGCTTGCAATGAAAATGGGCTGCGAGGGGAGGGAGCTAGGACTGGAAATGGGCTGAGTGGGGGGGGGCTAGGACAGGAAATGGGCTGATGGAGGGGCTAGGATAGGACTGGAAATGGGCTGTTGGGGGTGCTAAGATTGGAAATGGTTGGTGGGGGGGGGCTTGGATTGAAATGGACTCATGGAGGGGCTAGAACTGGAAGTAGGCTCATTGGGGGCTTGGTTTGGAAATGGGCTGAGTGGAGGGGAGCTAGGATTTGACATGGGCTGATGGTGGGGCTAGGAAAGGACTAGAAATGGGCTGATGGGGGGCTGGGATTGGAAATGAGCTGATGGAGGGACTCGGATAGGACTGGATATGGGCTGATGGTGGGGCTAGGATAAGATTGGAAATGGGCTGATGGGGGGCTAGGACTGGAAATGGGCTTATGGGGGGCTAGGACTGGAAATGGGCTGATGTGGAGACTAGAAGGGAGCGGATGCTGGGGGAGGATTAGAATGGGATGGAGCTGGGAGAGTGAAATGGAGAGGGGAAAAATATTTTGTGTGGGAGGGAAGACAAATCTACAATTGGCCGGATATTGGGAGAGTAAGGGGAGATTGATGAGGGAAGGATAAAATTTGAGTGGATGAAATAAGAATGAGGAAAGAGCAAAAGGAGAAAGATTAGTATGTTAAAGCAGATGTAGAGAGAGAATGGAAAAAAAAAACTAGAAGAGAGAAGGACAGGACAAATGGACAGCAGACGATGGAGAGTTAGCAGAAGACACGAAGAAACCAAAAGAAAGTGGCTGGAGCAATTGCAACTGAAAAAGAAATGCACAAAAGGTAGAAAAATATCTCTTTATTTTGAATTTATTAACTGGAATATGTCAGCTCTGGGAAATGTGCATCATTAAGGTCTGCGCTTTGTTTAGTACAAGAGGAAATTAATTTATAGTTTTATTTCTACAGTGTTGTTGTACATTCCAAGTTTGGCTTTTGGGGTTCCCAGTTTAATTATTGTCTTCCTGTTGGAATGCTTATTATTATTGTCTTCCTGCTTGGAATGCCCTCCCGATGGAAGTGGTGGGGGCAAGCACGGTGACGGAATTCAAAATGGCATGGGACAGACACAGTGGATCCCTTTACAGCAACAGGATAAAATCAAAATAAACTGAACCATCTAATTTCTCAACAAATAGGGGTGTCCTGCATGGAGTGGTGGGTTCACCCCTAAACAGGGACATGGGGAGGGGTGGCCTGCATGGAGCAGCAGGTGCACCTACTCTTGCCATCGTGCTGGGCAGACTAGATGGACCATGCTGGTCTTTATCTGCCATCATTTACTATGTTACTATGTTTCTAAATTGTAATTCCTTGTTTGGTGATGGTCTGTGTTCTGCATGTGTAACTGAGCTGAGGTATTCTGTTTATGTAATTCCTGTTTGACATTGCCACTTGTTCTCTTTCCCCAGTAGGTCATGTATTGTTATTCTCTGAAATGTATTGGTTTAATATTTGCAGTGTTTCCTTTTGATAGGTAGGGTATGATGCTTTGTGAGTCCTGGTAGTGCTGTTAGGATACGGCGGGTTTGCTATGGGTTCTAAATGGGCAGTGTTTGTAGTAGTTCCTAATCTGCTTGGCGGTTGGCACTGGATTATAGTAATGTAGAAATATTTTAGTCTTTCTTTATCCATACACTCTTTAAGAGGCCTGTTTACTAAAAGTTAGTGTATGGTAACATTATGGAAATATTTATGCAAATGAGGTCCTTTATGCAAATGAGGCCCCGCACTGAGTCTCCGCACATGGCCCTGCACCCCCCTTTGGCTGCCCCTGCTTCACTCAAAGTGGTTTACATTATAACTTGAAACATTTTACAGAGAACAGTTAAACTTTGAAACAAATATACATAGAACAGCTAAAACTGTGCATGCGCGGTCTAGCTCCCAAAGGCTTTCTTTGAAAGCTGGGGAGTGAATTCGCGTGGGCTCTGTCGATGCCGACATCACCCATATGTGAGAACTGACATCCTGCTTGTTCCCGGAGAAACAATGAACTCCATGTAGCAGTTTTATGAATCTCTTCAATGGAAATAGAGCCAATGTGCAATTTTACATGGGAGGCCTGTTTTAACACAGCAAAGGGGAGATAAAGTATGAAATCTAATTTGCAGTTGTATGATGGGCACATTTTCTACTGTTCTTTGTTCTGCTGATGTAGAAGGACCATGTTCTTTTACAATGTAAGGTAGTAGAAGTTCCCTGATGGATTCCTTGTCAGTCAACTTTTCAGGATATCCGCATGAATATACGTGAGAAATTTAAATTTACATACAATACCTTCCAGATCAAGAACTTCAGATGACAGTGGGAGGCTTTTAGGGAGGCTTCAAGAGAAGAAGCTAAAAGTTGGGCCAAAAACTGGTCTAACTTAGCTGGTTTAGCTATCTTGCCATAAGATGAATACTGACTCAGACCATATAGCTAAAATGCTATCCAAGCATACCAAATATTCAGTGTCAGTGGCCAGATATGGCCACAGTATTGAATATCCAAGTTAAATTTAAAGTAGTGACAGCCAGAAAAGAACATAAGCACATATGAATGCCATACTGGGTCAGACCAAGGTATATCAAGCCCAGTATCCTGTTTCCAACAGTGGCCAATCCAGGTGACAAATAACTAGCAGGTACCCAAAGTCCGCAGCTTCCACAATGCTCATCCTGGGGTAAGCAGTGGATTTCCTAGGTCCTCTTTAATAATGGTTTATGGACCTTTCCTCAAGAACTTGTCCAAACCTTTTTAAAATCCAGCTACACTAATAGCTTGTACTAAATCCTCCAGTAACGAATTCCAGAGTTTGATTATGCTTTGAGTGAAAAAATATTTTCTCTTTTTATGCTTAAATGGGTTACCATTGTAGCTTCATTGTGTATCCTCTAGTCTTTCTACTTTTTGATGGCATAAAGAACCGATCTACATTAACCCGTTCCACTCCATTCATTAATTTATAGACTTCTAACATATCTCCCCTCAGCTGTCTCTTTTCCAAGTTGAAGAACCCTAACATAAGAACATAAGATATGCCATATTGGGTCAGACCAAGGTCCATCAAGCACAGTATCCTGTTTCCAACAATGGCCAATCTAGGTCATAAGTACCTAGCAGTTTCCCCAAAAGACACAGGTTCCACAATGCTTTTATTAGGTCAAATAGTGATATCCCGGGTCCCTTTTAATAATGGTTTATGGACCTTTCCTCCAGGAACTTGTCCAAACCTTTTTTAAACCCAACTACACTAACAGCTTTTACTACATCCTCTGGTAACAAATTCCAGAGTTTGATTACACGTAGAGTGAAAAAATATTTTCTCTTATTCGTCTTAAATAAGTTACCCTGTAGCTTCATTGCATGTCCCCTAGTCTTTCTATAGTCTGATGACGTAAACAATTGATCTGTTTATCCATTCCACTCCATTCATTAATTTATAGACCTCTATCATATCTCCCCTCAGCCATCTCTTTTCCAGGTTGAAGAGCCCTAACCTTTTTAGCCTCTCTTTATAGGGGTTTCCTTCCATCTCCTTTACCATTTTGGTGGCTCTTCTCTGTACCTTTTCTAATAACGCTATATCCTTTTTAAGATATGGCAACCAGAACTGCACACAATATTCAAGGTGCGGTCACACCATGGAAGATACAGAGGCATTATAATATCCTTTGTTTTATTTTCCATTCCTTTCCTTATGATACCTAGCATTCTATTTGCTCTCTTGGCCGCCACTGCACACTAGGCGGAGGGTTTTAACATGCTATCCACGATGACGCCTATATCTTTTTCCTGGGTGGTGGTTCCTAATGTGGAACCTTGCATTGTGTAACCATAGTTTGGGTTGTTCTTTCCTAGGTGCATAACTTTGCACTTGCCCACATTAAATTTCATCTGCCATTTGGATGCCCAGTCTTCCAATTTATCAAGATCCTCTTGCAATTTTCCACAATCCTCATGAGTTTTAAAAACTTTAAATAGTTTTGTGACATCTGCAAATTTGATCACCTCACTCCTTATTCCCATTTCCAGGTCATTTATGAATATGTTAAAAAGCAGCGGGCCCAGCACAGATCCCCGGGGTACTCCATTATTTACATTTCTCCATTGAGAAAATTGGCCATTTAGCCCTACTCTCTGTCTTCTATCTTTTAACCAGTTTTTGATCCACAATACTACACTGCCTCCAATCCCATAATTTTTTAATTTCGCCCTCATGAGGGACTTCATCAAAGGCTTTCTGATAATCCAGACACACTATATCAACCAGCTCACCTTTGTCTACCTGTTTATTCACACCTTCAAAAAAATATAACAGATTAGTAAGACAAGACTTTCCTTGGCTAAATCCATGTTGGCTTTCTCCCATTAAACCATGACTATACACATGATCAGTAATTTTATTCTTTATAAGGGTTTCTACCAAGTTGCCCAGTACTGACGTCAGATTGACAGATCTGTAGTTTCTTGGACCACCCGTGGAATCCTTTTTAAATATTGGCATTACATTGGCCATTCCCCACTCTTCAGGTACTATAGTTGATTTTAATGATAGTTCACAGATTACTAATACTAGGTCTGCAATCTCATATTTCAGTTCTTTCAATACCCTTGGATGTATACTATCCAGTCCAGGTGATTTGGAACTCTTCAGTTTATCAAATAGTTGCAATACATCTTCCCAATTTATCAATATTTCTTTTAATTCTTCCATCACCTTTATATACCATTTCAGGCATGGGTAAATTCCCTACATCATCTTCATCCAGTATCTCCGCTATGGCCTTGTCTTCACTTAATGCCCCTTTTACTCCTCTATCATCCAATGGTCCAACTAACTGTCTCACAGGTTTTTTGCTATGAATGTATTTGAAAAAATATTTATTATGCATTTTTGCTTCCACAGCAAGCTTTTTTCAAATTCTCTCTTTGCCTGCCTTATCAATGCCTTGCATCTAACTTGGCAATGCTTATGTTGCTTACAGTTTTCATTTGGCTCCTTTTTCCATTTCCTGAAAGATGCTTTTTTGGCTACAACAGCCTCTCGACCTCGCCTTTAAACAGTTTTTGGCCTTCATTCCACTTTTCTTAAAGCATGTAATACATCTGTTCTGGGCTTCCAAGACAGTATTTTTAAACAATTCCTATGCTTTATGCACATCTTTAGCCTTTGAAGTTGCTCCTTTTAGTCTTTTGTTAACTATTTTCCTCATTATATCATAGTCTCCCTTTTGAAAGTTAAATAGGAGTACTGTGGATTTCCTTGCCGACCTTCTTTCATTTATTAAATCAAATATGATCATGCTATGATCACTATTGCCAAGTGACTCCAACATCCTTATCTCTTGCACCAGATAATGCATGCCACTAAGAACTAGGTCCAAAATAGCTTCCCCTCTTGTCAGTTCATGAACCAGCTGCTCCAAGAAGCAGTCATTTATTTCAACTAGAAACTTTATCTCCCTAGCATGTCGTGCTGCGACCCTGACCAGTCGATACCCAAGTAATTGAAATCACCCATTATTACTGTGTTGTAACTTTTGTTAGATTACCTGATTTGTTTCAGCATTTCATTATCCATCTGTTCATTCTGGCCAGGCGGTCAGTAGTACACCCCCACTACCATTGCCTTCCCCATTTTACATGGAATTTCTATCCATAGAGATTCTACAGCGTATTTTGTTTCCTGGAATTCTTTAATCCTATGTGACTCAATGCCCTCTCTAACATAGATTGCAACCCCTCCACCAATTTTATCTACTCCTTTATTGCGATATAGTTTGTACCAAGGTATCACAGTGTCTCATTGGTTGTCCTCCTTCCACCAGGTCTCTGAGATACCAATCATATCTAATATTTCATTTAGAGCTATACATTCCAACTCAACTATCTTATTTTTTAGACTTCTAGCATTTGCATACAGGTTGTATTTCAATCATATTAATCAGATTATCAGTTGATAGGGGTAATTTGGAATCTTTCAGCTCTGTATTTAAGGGCATCTGGGTGACTTTTGTTTTTATTGAAACCTCTCCGTTTGGATGTCCTAACTCCCCTGTTTTGTTAGTATCCTTCAAGGATACATTCTTCCGAACCATGCGCTCTTGGGCAACTGTCAGTTTTCCCCTATTATCCAAACTGTTCTATCTCCTTTTTAAAGGTTAATGCCAGCAGCGTGCTTCCATCCCGGTTAAGGTGAAGCCCATCCCTTCGGAAGAGCCCCTCCTTTCCCCAGAAAGTTGCCCAGTTCCTAACAAATCAAATACTTTACTCGGGCAGGCTGCCACTGCTGAATAGCACCCCCCTCCCCTGGTATGTCTAAATAAGCAATAGAGTTATTATGTATCACTTCTTTAATGTATTTAACATTTGTCATATCTCAACCATATTTTGTGTTCTAAATACTTAAGATAACTTTTGTTTGTGGGCTTAAAACGATGCTGTCAGAGTGAGAGGAACAGTGAGATCTCAGGAAAAGACAGGCAGGCTGCTTTATGGGAAGGGCAAGGTGAAGAGCACCTGGTGTTAAGTGTAAGCCAAATATGGGTTCTACAGTTCTTATGCAGTCATGGTCAAACCAATACTATAATGGGCCGGTGGAATGAAAACCTGCTAAAAAGAGGTGACCGGACCCCTGCGCTAACAGGGGACGCCACTCATACATTTTAGAACATAAATCTGCATGCTCTCATTTTCACTGGCCCAGGAGCCTCTGTCTGATTCTTAGGGTATGAGACATTTCGCCTCCATTTGTTTACCTTAGTCTTCGCTAGGTAATGTTCTGTCTCAGCAAGGTCCTCACAAAGGTCTCTGCCTCACTGTACCTATGATAGTATTATTGAAAGCTGTACAACATTCCCTTCACGTCCTTGTTTGCCCTACATGAAATCTTACCTACATGAAAACATACCTTCCCCTTTACCAATTTCCTTGTCAAGCCTACAGAAATCTTATCACAGATTCTAACATTCTCTCTCTCCCATTCTGTTCCCAGGCATATTACAGAATCTCTCTATGTCCCTAAACAACTTACCGGAATTAATCAGAGATCTTTTAAATACCACTATCTGTGACAGGATCACTGAGTAATCACACGGAGCAGTATATACAGATCATATGTGCTACCCCCACTCACCTTAGCTGCCTTTTGCTCCAGGTCTTGCCAATGCCTTCCACTTGTGACATTGAGGTAGAGTGGTTCAGGGAACCTGCAACAAGAACGAGAAATAAGCAGGAGGATACTCTCCGTGATCCTGCAATAATTCCCCCCCCCCTATATTCCCAGACCACTCCCTGGAAAGGAGACATGCTCACAACAAAATACCACAGAAGCCTTATTGATATGACAATGCAATACAATGTGAGCTTTCGAGTCAATGCTGACTTCTGGCGACCCAGCAGCTCCTGGGTTTACTTGGCCGTGTGACCAGAAGTAGATTACCAGGCCCTTCTCCCAATAAGGGCATAA
The DNA here is from genome assembly GCA_033557465.1 of Ichthyophis bannanicus. Lineage (NCBI taxonomy): Eukaryota > Metazoa > Chordata > Amphibia > Gymnophiona > Ichthyophiidae > Ichthyophis > Ichthyophis bannanicus. Next base: position 56,219,204 of record CM066051.1, on the reverse strand, counting down.
AATGAAGCTGCAAGAAGGTAAACTTAAAAGCAATGTCAGGAAATACATTTTCATTGAAAGGGTAGTGGATGCTTGGAATGCCCTCCCTATGGAGGTGATGGGGGCAAATACATTGATGGAATTCAAAATGGCATGGGACAGACACAGTGGATCCCCTTATAGCAAGAGGATGAAATAAAAATAAACTTAACAATCTTTTATACTTCAACATATAGAGGGGGGTGACCTAAATGGAGTGGTGGGTATTTCTACTCTAGCTACCTTACTGGGCAGACTAGATGTACCATACTGGTCTTTATCTGCCATCATATACTATGTTACAAAAGGGACTTACTGTGTATATGGAATGAAAATGTGATTTTTCCAGTGTCAAAGATATAGAACCAATGAATTTCCAAATCTCAGCCCTCACTGCTTAACATGATACAAGGCCTCTTGTATTGGTGATTGCAGGCTGTTGAGTAATTGGATAGATAGACCCACCTCTGGGTACATATAGAGTGGGGGTTCACATGATTACAGGTGAAATCCTAGAAGCTATCTGTAACCCCTAGCATGGCCTTTAAAAGCCCGACTATTCACTTTTGCATTTAATAAAAGATAAAATAAGACAATTTTTAATCTGTTATTAATATATTCTTATTGAATGCGGTATGCTATGTGTCGTAAACTATCCCAATCTGTGCTACGTGAACCCCAGGGGGGTCTGTGAGACCATTACAAGGGTCCACAGGGCATAGAAAAGAGAGAGAAAAAAAGGCTAATGGAGATTAGTAGGAACTGTCTGGGGGAAGAGAGAAAGAGAAACAGAGAAAAGTAGGAGAGAGAAGGAATGGTGGGGATTGGTTGGGGAAGATAAACTGGTGGAGACATTTTGAGGAAAGGTGATAAGACAGGTTTTTGCCTCTTTGGCAGGGCTGGCCCAACCATTAGGCAAACTAGGTAGGTCGCTAAAGGCAGCAACTGCGGGGGGAGGGAGGGGAGCGGAGGTTTGGCAAAGAGCAGAGCATTAAAAGCTAAACATATTTTGACAGCCAGTGGGGAGTTGTAAAGCTTGCTTAGGACATGAATACATTAAACCAGCTCTGGGGCCGGCTCTACTCTTTGGCAAGTTCTTTTTCAAATTTTCTTGACCTGCATTACTAATGTTTAATATCTAACTTGCCAGTGCTTATGATTTTTCCTTTGACACCATTCCACACTGACTATTTATAAATAAACTGAGTGTCCTTGGGGTGGACTCTAATGTGACTGATTGGGTACAAAACTGGTTGAGTGGGAGGCACCAGAAGGTAATAGTAAAATTGACTTCACTCTGAAGACAGGGGCATTACTAGTAGTGTTCCTCAATGATCTATCCTTGGTCTTGTTCTTTTTAATATTTTTAAGTGATATTGTAGAAGGTCTATCAGGAAAAGATATACCTCTTTACAGATGATACCAAAATTTGCAACAGAGTAGACACTAGAAGGTGTGGATAGCATGAGGAGGGATCTAGTGAAGTTTGAAGAATGGTTGAGAATTTGGCAGCTAAGATTTAATGCTAAGAACGTGCATTTGGGCTGCAAAAACCTAATGGAGCAGTGCAGTATAAGAGGTTAAGTAGTTCAGTGCACGACAGAAGAGTGCGACCTGGGTGCGATCATATCAGATGATCTTAAAGTAACCAAACAGATAAAAAAGGTGATGCTTGGGTGCACAGGGAGAAGAAAGGCCATCAGGAAAAAGAAGATCTCATTTTGGAGTACTGTTTACAGTTCTGGAGACTGCACTTTCAAAAGGATATAGACAGTCTGAAGTCAGTCCAGAGGCCAGCTATTAAAACGAGTGTTCTTCATCAGAAGGCATATGGGGATAGGCTTAAAAATCCCTCTGCCTCTCCTTATGAGAGCAAGTCACTTAACCCTCCTTTATTTCAGGGACAAACTTACCTACCACACCTGAACTTGTGAGAAAAGGTATTAGCTCAATCCAATCCAAGATCTCATATGTGTACTTTTGAGAAAAGGCAGGAACGATGTGATATAACAGACATTTAAATACATCTGTGGAATAAATGCACAGGAGGTGGCCCTCTTCATTAGAAAGAAAGCTGTGGAACAAGGGGAGTCTCAAGACGAAGGTGAAAGGTGATAAACTCAAGAGTAATCTGAGAAAATATTTATTTATTTATTTCTTCTATACCGCCCCTTCCAGAGATCAAGGGCGGTTTACAGTTTATTTATTTATTTATTTAAAGTCTCTTTTATACCGCGCTATTCAGCATCAGTGCGGTTTACAATAAACAGTGAACATACACATTTCCAATAGTACTTTGTGTTTACATATGAACAGGATATTCAACTTGGCTAACAGGGTAACTATGTACAACCACAATATATACAATATATACAATTTGAAGGCTGATCATGTGTTTGTATGGTTTTAGACAGTGGTGATTTGGGTGGTTTCGGCAAATGGTGCTGAGTTTCTATTGGTTTCAGGGTAATGTATGAGGAAGAGGTAGTGTTTCACGGCCTTCCTGAATTGGAATATCTCTGGGATTGATCTGATGTTGTGAGGGAGGTTATTCCAGATCACTGGTGCATAAAGTTTGAAAGTCCTGCTGGATGTTGACTTGGTGCATTGAGTTATAGATCTTGGGACTATCAAGGTGTTTTGAGCTACTGACCTTCTGTCTCTGTTGTGGGGTGTCATCTGGATTAGCTCAGTTAGTGAAGTTGACGAGAGACCTTTGGTGGCTTTGAAGGTGAGCAGCAAGGTCTTGAATGTAATTCTACCTTGAATCGGGAGCCAGTGGAGTTGTTTCATTATAGGTGTGACATGGTCTTTCCTGGATGCTCCGTGCAGTACTCTTGCTGCAGTGTTCATTGCCATTTGCAGTGGGTTTAGGGTGGTTTGGGGGAGACCTTGAAGTATTGCATTTGCATAATCAAAATGCGGGATAATTAGTGCCTGATAGATAGTCCTGAAATCATCTGGCTCCAGCAGAGATCTTAGGTATCTAAGGGATCTAATTTTATGATATACCGCCCTTACAGTGTTACTTATATGAGCCTGCATATTTAGGTTCTGGTCTAGTGTGATGCCGAGGGATCTGATCGCGGATTTGGTCTGGAGGTCTGCTTCCTTCACTTTCAGTACTGTTGGGGCAGTGAAGTTACGGTTCCTTGTAATGAACATCACCTCCGTCTTCTTGTGTTGAATCCGGAGGTTTTGGGATTGTAGCCAATTGGATATTTCGTTTATGCAGCATGTTATTGGTTCGAGGTCTGGGTTTTCTGTTGCAAAAGGCGTGTATAATAGCACATCATCTGCGTATATCATGCAGTTAATGTTGAAAGACCGGATCAGGTTGCAGAGAGGTTGCATGTATATATTGAATAGTAAGGCGGAGAGGGAGGATCCTTGTGGGACACCTTGGCTTTGGTGGAATGGTTCTGATGATGTGTTTCTGGATCTTACCTGCTGCCATCTGTCCGAGAGGTAGGACCTGCACCACTCGAGTGCTTTACCGGAGATTCCTTTTTCTTTGAGGCGTTCTAGGAGGCGCTCATGGCTTACAGAATCAAACGCTGCCGCGATGTCAAGAAAGACAAGGACAAAGCCTTGGCGGGTATTGTCGATGCCTGATATTATGTTGCTGAAGAGTGTGGTAAGAAGAGTCTCGACCCCGTGAGATTCTCTAAATCCATGCTGGCATGGATCCAGTGGTGCATTGGAATCAATGTGATCTTGTATTTGTCTCTGAACTATCTTTTCCATTATTTTTGCAAGCATTGGTATGCTTGCTATGGGTCTGTAGGATTCTGGTTTCTGTTGGTCGAGTTTGTTGTTTTTTAGTAGAGGTCTTATTGAAGTTTGTTTGAGGGTGCGTGGGAAATCACCTGTTGTGAACGATTGTTGAATAAGTCTGGATATGATTGGACTGAGGTCAGTCCGGAGTTCCTTGACCCAGAAAGCTGGGCATGGATCAGATTGCGCTGTGGACGTATTGATGGCTGCTATGGTGTCTTCGATGCATCGTTTGAATGGAGTTGTGAAGGTAGTGAGTGGTGTTTGATTGTAGGGCTGAAGGATGATGCTGGACGCTGGGTTGTTGTTTATCTGACAAAGTTTCATTTGTAGATAATCCGCATATGTTTGAGGATGGATTCCATTTGTTTGTTCTGATGCAGGTTCTGTTGTAAGTTGCTTAACGAGGGCAAACAGGTCACGAGGTTTGTTGAGGGATCTCTTTAAAGTGTCGGCGTGGTAACGTCTCATGGTTTCAGTCACTGCGGTACGGTGCGCTGTGAGTTGTAAATTGTATGCCTTTTGGTCTGCTTCTGAGCGTGAGCGGCGCCAGCGTCTCTCAAGTTTTCTTAGTGTCACGAGCGAGGCTTTCAACTCAGTAGAGTACCATGCTGCTGTGTGTCGTTTCGCTTGTGGTTTGTTTTTTGCTGGGCGAACAGCTATTGAACTGAGTATTTCGTTCCAGTTGGAGACTAGTTCATCAGGGTTGTGTGCTGGTGAGTTCATTAGTGGGATTGCTGATTTCAGGATTAGATCTTTGTTGAATGGTTGGAATCTTCTCGGCGGATTGTTGGACTGACCGATTGCTGTGCTTTCATCTTTTTGGACATGGCTTGGCTGAGGAATTTGGAATAGGATTAATGAGTGATCTGACCATGGGACAGCGGTGATTGATATATCAGGGATGGTTGTTTCTCTGATGGTTGGGTCTGTTGTGAATATTAGATCTAGCATGCCTCCTTTTATATGGGTAGGTTCCTTGATTAATTGGCTATATCCTAGATCTTTCATGGCTTCGAGGAACGCCTTTGAGTGAGAGTCTTGCAGGGAGGGGAGGTTGAAGTCTCCTAGTACCCAGCTTGTTGTATGTGGGCTCTGGGAGTTTGCGGCTGCATCTATTATTGTTGTTAGTGCATCTGCATCAGATGATGGCGCTCTGTAGAGTAGATTGATGGAGGAACACTTGTTCTCTATCGAGATTGTGTCTAGGAGCGGCGAGCTGGTTGCATCTTTTATGTTGAATTGAAGATCAGATCTGGTGATGGCGAGGACGCCGCCTCCTCTTTTGGCTGCTCTATGACATGTATGGATAGAGAAGTTAGCAGGCAGGAGCTGGTTGAGTATCACGTTGTCATCACAGGAAAGCCATGTCTCGGTGATCAGTAGTAGGTCAAGGTTATGTAGTGATATCATATCTGAGATGACCGGCCATTTTTTACGTACAGATCTTGCATTTACAAGGGCACATTTCATGATTCGAGGGAGGGGGTTTTTCAGTTAACAGTTAAACAACTTTTACATGGAACAGTGGTATTAACTATTTACAGGGAACATGTCGTACAAATAAACTGGTGTGTCAACTTTGTATTTACATATATACAGAGAGTCGGCCTCTTAACTTCGCTTTTTCTTTGGAAAGGGTGGGGGAAGGCTCTGGGGTTGTTTAGGTGAGGGGTGAGGGAGGGGGGAGTTAATAGGCTGTAGGTTCTGGAGGTTAGTAGGTTGGTTCTGTGTTTGTTGAGAGGTAGCTCGTAGGAGGTGAGGAATTTCAGTTGGGTTTTCAAAATGTTCAGTGAAGAGGTGTGTTTTGAGTCCTTTTCTGAATAGTTGGAGGTCTTTTGTCATGCGGAGGGTAAATGGAAGCTCATTCCAGAGGGTAGGGGCAGCAAAATATTTCTTTATGGAAAGGGTGGTGGATGCAAGGAACACAGCCTCCCCAGTGGAGGTGGTGGAGACAAGAACAGTATCTGAATTTAAAAAAAAAAAAAGGGACAAATACAGAGGATCTCTGAGGGAGAGAAAGGGATTGTACAGTTTACTAGTTCTTATGGATGGGCAGACTAGATAGATTATATGATCTTTGCCTGACATCATTTTCTCTGTTTTATATTTCTTCATTTAGATCCGCTATCGATTTCTTTTTTTTTAAAGATGTCCTTTTGGCTTTAATTGTCTCTCTCACTGCTCTAACTGTACTGTATCTTAATATACTACCTTTCGATCAAAAGACACATGAAAGCAGTTTACAGATAAGCACAGTTATAGAGAAAAGAGAAGAAGGAGCTAGTGGTTTGATGTCCCTCTTGCTCTGAATGCATTCAGAGCAGAAAGATGCCGCAAAGACCTAAAAAAAAAGGTTAGCACCACAGCACACCTCTGCTTGGACTGGAGACAGTGATCATTGGAGGGGGGGGGGGAGTTGAGATGAAGCAGAATTAAAGAATGGTTATGGGGAGTTCAAGTATCTTGCTCTCTGCCTTGCACTCTCCTGAACCTGAAGGCACACATGGTTGTTAAAATAAGTATGGGTTTGCTATGTTAAATTTCCAGGGACACACATCCAAGAACATAGTAAAGCCTCACATATACTGATCAGTGGAAAGGATTCACTTTAGGGTTTAATCATTGACAAAGCCCTCACCTGTAGATCCATGCATGGGTGGCTGCAAATGACCCCTGGAGAGGAAGGGGTGCTGAAAGTTGAACACTGGAGATCCACAGCTAGGGGGAGAAGAAAAGACAAGAGATCACATCAACCAAACCAAAATCTAGAGCTATCCTCCTTCTCCAGAAAAAAACAAAATCCATCAGTCAACCAAATCAGACCTCAAGAAGAGCCTATGATCTCCTCTGAAATATAATGAGCTAAATGAGCTGCTTTTAATGAGAAGACCCTGTTTCAGTTCTCCATTATGTTTCTTACTCATGCTAGATATACAGGAGAAAACAGGGATGTACTGAAGTTATACAACTTCTCAAATGATTTTCTAGAAGTACTACTATAAAAAGAATTAGATGCCATTTTTTTAAGTACTTTAAAATTTTTATTTTAAATTTTAAGAAGTAGGGATATCAAAGCTGTAACTGGGGCATATGACTCCTTAAATGTTTACTGTGGTGTATACCATTCACATCCAGAATGCCCTACCAACTATATTTTTTAAGGATTTAGCCCTGGTTTACTTTGACTGCTGAGTGGCATACAGAACTTTCCCTTGGACTGCACACTAACAAGTTATAAGATTTTTTAAAAGTTGCATTTACTATGTTACAGATGAAGCATTGGTTTGGTGCGGTGTTCATCACATGAAAATAGCGTTGGTAGAATGGTGTATACCATTCTAGATGGGAGTGGTGTATACTATAGTAAATGGTAAATGTGAATGGTAAGCGTCCAAAGGAAAACGTACACACACTTGCAACAAGCTAGACAACACAACCAGGAGCGAGGTGCATAAAGCAAACCTTTATTTGCCATATCCTACATGACTGTTTCGGCTAAGGCCTTTGTCAGGAGTATGACCTGACACGGTGGCAGCCAACAAGCATTTGTCTGAAAGTCACGTTGGTTGCCACCGTGTCAGGTCATACCCCTAGCCAAAACACGACTGTGTAGGGTATGACAAATAAAGGTTTGCTTTACCCACCTCGTTCCTAGATGTGAAATGGTATACACTCCACACCCCAATTACAGCTTTATGATACCCAATCTCATTAAAATTTAAAATAAAATTTTGAAATTAAAAATTTCTTAAAACAAGTAAGCAACATTGATAACTCTGACTGGGGAAGAGCCCACCACTGCCCCTCCAGCAGCACCGACAGTAGCCTTATGGATAATAGCAGTTTACTGTCTTCACAGGTGAGCAATGCAAGGTTCAGTCGGTATGTGGAGGGGACACAGGAAAAAGGCAGCAGATAAGCTCAGTGTTCTTGCAACATCCCGAGGTCTACACAATCAAGCTTTTCTTGTTTTACCATACCCCACCAGGCCAGCCAAAATCAGGGGGTAACACTGTAGCCATGGAAGGAAGAGGTTGGACGAGTGGGGCAAAGAAGCCAGAGAGTTTGGGAGAGCATGGTTAAAGCTAATCAGTCACACAAAGCAGGCAGCATATCATCAGTTTGTTCTTCCACATTACTCACTATACCTGTGAGCTGTGCTTTAAACTATTTAACCATTTACCAATACTCCAAGCAGAAGTGCCTGTTTCTCTCGGGCACTTACATGCTTAATATGTTCAGTCACATTAGCATGCAGAATCTCCCTAAACTTGTGAACTGATTTGTTAAATTATTTTTTATTTTGATTTATCAATGCTTATATACTGCTTTTCACTGGGTCAAAGTGCTGTACATTCAGGTATGGTATATATTTCTCTTGTTCCCTGAAAGGCTCATAATTGTTTTTGTACCTGAGGCAACGGAGGGTTAAGTGGCTTGCCCAAGGCCACAAGGAGCACCTGTGGGACTAGAAACCCCAGTCCATCCAGCCTGAGGTTGCTATCCTCCAGTGGGATTTGAACCCCTGACCTTCCGGCCTGAGGCAACTTGCCCCAACCACTGGGCCACTCCTCCCTTATGTTTATGTCTGCTTGAGGCCCAGTGTACACATCCACTCTCCTTTGTTGATCAGTCAGAGAATGGATGGAATTGTGGTCATTTTGAACTTCTCTTTGAGGAGGAAAAGACAGATTCCTGGAATCTAGTAAGGGATGCAAGAAACCATGATTTTGCTTGATAGGAAAGGTTCTATAGACTTGGCTGTAGGAGAAGACCTATTTCTTCTACAAGAGACTCAAAATGGTCGGAAGGCAGTTGAATCAATAAAGGATGATCCAGTGGACAGCTGAGAAATCTGAGGTGGTAGTCATTTCAGATTATGGAAAGGACCCCAAGTCTATGGTGATCTCTTGCTAGGCTGGAAGGAAAAAGTGAACTCGAACCTCCCTGGAGCAATCGGCACTTTGTCATGGAGCCGGTTCCCCCCCCCCCACTCCCCGATATAAAATCTCTGGTGGCCCGGTGGTCCCGATTCCCCCACACACCCAATCACAAAAATCCTCAGTGGCCCCTGAACCCCCATCCACCCAAACAAAAAAATCCCTGGTGGCTCAGTGGCCCCCAAACCCCTGCATCCTCCTCCCAGTATCTTTAATTATGAGAGCGGTTGAAATAGAAATTCATCATTCAGATAAGTGATTTTGAAATATTATTTTGATGTTTCTGAAAACGAAAACCCTGAAGCAGAACAAATTCAATAAGTTTGAAACGCATTAGTTTTAATTTTATATTCACATTAAACATCAAGCGCTATTAAATCACTATTCAACTGATATTAAAAAAAGAATAAAAGGACATACTGGAGGGGGTTGTTTAACAGCTACCTCATTTTTTGTCCGACAAAGTTTTGAATCTCGTTGGAGAAAATCTTAGTGTGGCATTTTTCTGGTGCTTTTCCCACACTAGGCTTGCTCTCTAATTCTGAAAGTAAGCTGGTGCTGGAAAACCACTGTGCTAAATTGCAGCACAGTGTGGGCATGCAAACTGCTGCATATTTCATTGCGTCCAATATAAAAGACTGTGCTGAAACTTAGCACAGTTTTTTTTTACATTATCTTAATGCTGCCTCTTTATACCAGCTTCGGGCAGGCATAAAAGTTCCAGCAGGGAGCAAAAAGATCATTTGAGGTGAAGTCAATTTCCTCATGTTATCCACTCTGTTGCAAATTTTGGAGTCATCTACAAAAAGACCGACTTTTCCATTCAGTCCTTTAGCAATATCACTCACAAATACATTGAACAGCACCAGCCACAGAGCCAATCCCTGGGGAACTCCACTAATCACCTTCCTTTCATCCGAGTGAGTTCCATTTACCATCACCTTCTGTCGTCTGTCAGCCACCTGATTTCTGATCCCGTTCACCACCTTGGGACCCATCCCCAGGATGTTCAGTTTATTGATAAGCCTCCTATGAGGAACAGTATCAAACACTTTGCTGAAATCTAGGTAGATCACATCCATCGCATGCCTCTGATCTAGTTCTCTGGTCACCCAGTCAAAGAACTCAATCAGATTTGTTTGGCATGATGTCCTTTGGTAAAACCATGTTGCCTCGGATCCTGCAGTTTATTGGTTTTGAGAAAGCCTACTGTTCGCTCTTTCAGGAGTGTCTCCATTCCTTTTCCCGCCACAGAGGTAAGGCTTACCGGCCTATATAGTTTGCCACTTCTTCCCTATTACCACTTTTGTGAAGAGGTACCATATTGGTCCTTTTCCAGTCCTGCAGAACTTCTCCTGTCTCCAAGGATCTATTAAAAACCTCTCTGAGTTCACCTCTCTGAGTTCTTTCAGTATTCTGGGATGTATCTCATCCGGTCCCATGACTTTGTCCACTTTCAGCTTTGCAAGCTGTTCAAACACATCACCTTCTGTGAATGGTATAGTATCAATTCCATTCCAATTTGTATATTTGTCAATCACAGGTGGTCCTATCGCCAGGATTTTCTTTAGTAAAAACAGAACAGAAGTATTTGTTTAGGATTTTTGCTTTTTGAATGTCACTTTCCACGAATCCGTTCCCAGCACTTTTGAGTCTTGCAATCAGGGGCGGCTCAAGGCAATCTGCTGCCTGAGGAGAAGTATGAAAAGGCGCCCCCCACCAACTTTAGAGGGGGCGGGGCTTTTTCAGAAATCCAATCAGAGACTGAACCAAACCAAAAAGCCAATTAGATTATATGGAGGAAATGCAAGATGTTTGCACACAGGGCCATATCGAGCTGCAATCACACCCTGTGCAACCTGCAGCTCGGGCGCACACCCCCCTTCTTCCCCCATACCTCCATCCAGCGCTGCCTGCTCTTTCCCTGCTTCATGGCGGCACCAGCAGCAGGGAAAGAGCAGACAGCGCTGGACAGAGGTATGGGGAGGAGGAGGGGGGCATGTGCCTGATCTGAAAGGCACCAGCACTTTAAGCAGATCTGTCTCTCCCTACTCTGACATCGAGTTGGAGGAGGGAGGGACCAGACCTGCTTAAAGTGCTGCGAAAAGGCTTGGGGAGCGCATTTTAGCTGCCTGCTATTGTCCTGTCAGTGGCAGCACGGCGACAGCAGACAGCCGAAATACGCCCCCCCAAGCCTTTCCACCCTGTGCGGCTGCACTGCTTGCACAGGGCTAGTTACGGTCCTGTTTGCACACCAAGGAACTAAAAGACAGCAAGAACTAACAGCACAGTATATAAAACTAAATTATAACTCATTTTTATTTTGTTGTGTTAAACTGCATTATGGTTCTTGCTTTTTCTTTTTCAACATATATTTTGCATCCACAGTAGGTGCAGTGCAGAACCAGGACATTCATCCACAGAACTCAATATTTTTCTAAAAAATCTGATTCTGGTCATCTCACTAACAACAATAACAACCACAACCACTGTCCTCCAGTATCAGGCATATTGTGCACTAATACAAAACCCTACAAAGAGCAAACCTACCATACATACCATACCAGCACAAACTTCCAAAACTCACATAAGGAGTCCATCCCAAAAAAGATCACTGTAAATACTACAGTGGGCCCTGGAACATCCATACACCTATTTGAAAAGCTGAACAAGTCAAATTACTACAGTACAGTATAGATCTTTATGTACAAACACCATGTTAACAGAACACCTGACCTCAGTCACACACTCGCATCAACGACCCTCACCAAGTATAGAATAAGTAACCACAATCTAAAGTAAAAATAATATGTAGACTAAATTTAAATTGAAACCGCCAGAGTCCACATCAGATAAATAAGAGATGCAGTTCCCCAATACTGTGTAAAATATAAAAATAGTACAAAGTCCAATCACTAAAATGAAATAAAATTATTTTTTTTTACCTTTGTTGTCTGACCATTTTATTCTCTGATCATGCTGATCCCGATCTGAGGCTTCTGCTTTCCTGTCTTCTCTTAGCTCTCTTTCTGTGGTCTATGGTCCATCTGCCATTTCTTATCTCTTCTTTTGTTTTCTTTACTTCCTTCCATCAACCCATTTCCAGTTCCAGTAACCCTCCCCAGTATCGGACCCCTTTCCAGTCCTTCCCTCCCAGTACCTTCCAATGTCAACTGCCTTGCACTCCGACTGCAACTGGTGTCCATTCCCTTCCAGTCCCCCTCCTTCCCCCCTGCCCAGCCCCTTCTAGTCCAAATACCATCCCAGATATCAGCTCACGTCCACTCTCAGTGCACCCCCCAGTCAGCTCCCTTCCAATTCACCCTACCCTCTTGTCCATCCCCTTCCAGTGCTATTTGCATGTCAGCTCCCTTCCAGTCTCCTCCCCATTTACCCAACCACCTACCACTCCCATCCCCAAGTGTCAGCTCCCTTCCAGTGTTTTTGAAGTCTAGGGGGCTTGTTTACAAAGCCGTGGTAGCGGTTCGTGGTCGTTATTGGAGCCGCGACCCCATTGAAATCAATGGGGTCGCGGCTCCGATAACGATCGCAAACCGCTACCGCAGCTTTGTAAACAAGCCCCTAGGACTTTGAGCTTACTGTGAGTGGACTCTGCCTTGGGTTTTATCTCAAACCACAACGTGTGATGATCGATGCTGCTCCCATGGACATTAGACACACTTTCTCTGTTGGCAAGTACTAAATCCAGCATCAAACTTTGTGGTCGGTTCCATCACCATTTGTCTAGCAATGCATCTTGGAAGGAATCCACTATTATGTTTTACTTTTGCCAGATTTGTAGAAGGAATGCGCCAATCCACATCGGGTAGATTAAAGTCACCCAATGTGATCACATCCCCTTTATGGCTACCTTTGCAATATGAAAAATGAAGTCTCTATCCATTTCTTCGGTTTGAGTTGGAGGCTTTTAGACTACATCAGCATGGATGATAGTGCCATCTCCTCTTCCAACACAATCCACAGTGCTTCTTCTTTTCACCACATCCCCTGCATTTCAGCAGCTTTAATATTGCTTTTGACATATAGGGCCTACTCCTCCTTTTCTGCCTTCTATATCTCTCCTAAATAAATTATAGCCAGCTATGGCTATATCCCTTTCATGTGACTCGTTAAATCCATGTTTCTGTAATGGCCTCAATGTCCAAGTCCATTTCCACCATTAGGGCTTCCAAATCAGGAACTTTGTTGGCTAGGCTTCGAGCATTTGTGCTCATTGCTTTCCAACATTTGTTGACTGGCTTGTCTGTATTTTGCATGGATTTTGTTCTACATGCCTCTTCCCACTTGGCATTGATGTGTGGTTTAAAAGTGTGGCTGTTTCCAAAGTTATTATGTTTTTGCTGGGAGTAAAGTCCTGAACTTGTCCTTCTCTGTCCGTCACGCCCTTTCCCTAGTTTAAATGCCTGTCTACACACTGCCTGACTTTTTTTTTTTTTTTTTTTACTTAGGATCCTTTTCCCTGCGACAGAGAGATTTAATCCATCAGCATAGCACAGTCTCTTGTTGATCTGTTTCCCCAGTTGCCTATATATCTAAATCCTTCTTATTTGCACCAGGTGTGCACCATAAAAACGCCTCTCTTCATGACTGAAATGACAGAAGGAGAAACATGATATATGAATAATAGAAAGGTCTCCTAGTATTGCTGTTTATAACAACGGGGCTTGATTAGAGAGGGAAGAACAAACAGGAGGGGTGAGACTTAGGAAAATCAATGCTAGGAGGGAGGAGTGGCCTAGTGGTTAGGACAAGGTACTTCAGGCCGGAGGGCTGGGGGTTCAAGTCCCACCTGGGGACAGCAATCTCAGGCCGGAGGGACTGGGATTTCTAGTCCTATAGGCACTCCTTGTGGTCTTGGGCAAGCCACTTAACCCTCCATTGCCCATGTTCCCTGTAAGTATTAGCGTATGTGTGTCATATCCCCTCGTGTTAAATGTATCTCCCAATTGACCACTTTGACCCGGTGAAAAGCGGGATATAAATACAGCTAAATAAATAAAAATAAATAAATAAATAAATACTGTCCTGGTGAGCAGTGCTGTTCTATAGCCTGCACGGAAAAAGCAGGGGAAAGTCAGAGGGAGAAATAGTTTCTAAAGACTCACCTGTTGCCACTGAGAGGGGATGGGGAGTTGGTCATCCCAGGAGATTCTGAAAGAAAGTCAAATAATCAGATTAAGATAGACAAATAGCTGCTTCATCACCCATCTTCTCCCCTCCCCCTACTCCTCTTCCTCAAGGTTCTGCTCTAGACCAAGAACGAATGCCTTTGTACTTATGCAGCTCCCTCTAACCCAGGGCTTCTCAAACGTTTATCCGGTGTGACCCCATTTTAGCTGCTGAAAATTCCCGTGACTCCAGATAGTAAACAAATAAAATTATCACTCAAATAACAAATATAAACAAATAAATCTATACTTTTTAAAGTAATTATCTGATGTATTCAACACATCTAACACATACAGGCTTGAAAGTTATGACACAGCTTCTTTACATATACAGTGTGGGGCTGAGTGGAAATTACTTTTCAATTCTCCACTAAATCTTCACCCACTCTTCCCCCTCTCCATTACTGACTTTTTCCCTCAACCTCTATCACCCTTTCATCCTTTTCTAAAATCTCTGTTGAGGAAACCTCTCGTCTTCTTTCCTCCTCTAAACTCACTACCTGTTCTTCTGACCCTATCCCTACCCATCTCCTGCTCCATCATCCCTTTCATCTCACATATTCTCAACCTTTTGCTTTCCACGGCAGCATTCCCTGCAGCCTTCAAGAATGCTGTAATCACTCCTCTCCTCAAAAAACCCTATTTGTCCTAATTATCGACCCATCCCCCATCTCCCATTCATTTCCAAAATTCTTGAAAGTTCAGTTCTCTGTTGCCGTTTCATATTTCTCTCTTCAAAAGCCCTCTTTGATCCACTTCAATCTGGTTATCATCCATTTCATTCTACTGAAATGCCTCTTGCCAAAGTCTCCAGTGATCTGTTTCTTGCTAAGTCCAAAAGCCTTTACTCAGTTCTCATTCTTCTTGATCCTTCTGCTGCTTTTGATACTGTTGACCGCATCCTCCTCCTTGACACTTTATCCTCTCTTGGTTTTAGAGGCCCTGTACTGGCTTGGTTCTCTTCTTATCTCTCCAATCACTCTTTCAGTGTTTGTTCTGGAGGTTCTTCCTCTACTGCCATCCCTCTCTCAGTTGGTGGTACCTCAAGGGTCTGTTTTGGGCCCTCTTCTTTTCTCTCTCTATACCCAGTTCCTTGGTGTCCTCATCTCTTCCCATGGCTTTCAGTATCATTTTTATGCTGATGACTTTCAAATCTCTCTATCTACACCTGATATCTCTCCTTTGCGCCAAACTCATATCTCTACTTGCTTATCTGACATTGCTGCCTGGATGTCTCACCGCCGCCTAAAATTGAATATGGTTAAAACTGAACTTCTTAATTTACCCCCTAAACCCTCCTCCCCCTTACTCCTTTCTCTATCACTGTTGACAACACTCTTCTTCCTGTTTCCTTGGCTCACAACCCTGGGGTCATCTTTGACTCCTCCTTTTCCTTCTCCACACATATTCAACATATAGCTAAAACCTGTTTCTTCTTTTTCTACAACATTAACAAAATTTGTCTCTTCCTCTCTGAACACACTACTAAGGCACTTGTCATCTCCTCCTCTTGAATCTATCCAGAACTCTGCTGCACAGCTAATCCTCCACCAGCCCCAATACACTCATATAACCCCTTTTCTAAAATAACTTCACTGGCACCACTTCCATTTCCATATCCAATTCAAACCTCTCCTTCCAACATATAAACCTTTTCAATGCCTCTTTGGAGTCGGGAGTGGTGCCAAAGGACTGGAGAGAGGCTCATGTGGTGCCTTTACACAAAAGCGGAAGTAAGGATGTGGTTGAAAACTACAGGCTGGTTAGTTTAACTTCGGTGGTGAGTAAATTATTGGAAACGCTGCTGAAAGAGAAAATAGTGAGGTTTCTGGAGTCCGGCGGATTACAGGATCCGAGGCAGCATGGATTCACCAGAGGCAGGTCTTGTCAGACAAATCTGATTGATTTCTTTGACTGGGTGACCAGGGAGTTGGACCGAGGGAGAGCTCTAGATGTGGTGTATTTAGATTTCAGTAAAGCCTTTGACACTGTTCCTCACAGGCGACTTATAAACAAACTGAGCACCCTAGGGATGGACCCTAAAGTTACTGCTTGGGTTAGAAATTGGTTGGGTGGGAGGCGACAAAGAGTACAAGTAAATGGAGCTCACTCTGAGGAGAAGGATGTTACCAGTGGTGTGCCCCAGGGATCTGTCCTTTGTCCGATTCTTTTTAACATCTTTGTTAGTGATATAGTGGAAGGGCTGCATACTGAGAGGAATGGCTAGCAGAAAAAAGGAGGTGATAATGCCTCTGTATAAGTCTTTGGTGCGACCTCATTTGGAGTATGGTGTGCAATTCTGGAGACCGCACCTTCAAAAGGATGTGAACAGGATGGAGTCGGTGCAGAGGGTTGCTACTAAAATGATTAATGGGCTTCATTATAAAGCATATGAGGACAGACTTAAGGATCTTAATATGTACATCTTAGAGGAAAGGCGGGATAGAGACGATATGATTGAGATGTTTAAATACCTCCGTGGCATAAATTGTCAGGGAGAGAGCCTCTTTCAATTGAAAGCAAGTTCTGCTACGAGGGGACATGGGATGAGGGTGAAGGGAGATAGATTCAGGAGTGATATGCAGAAATATTTCTTTACGGAAAGAGTAGTGGATCCGTGGAATAGTCTCCCAGTGGAGGTGGTAGAGATGAGGACAGTAACTGAATTCAAAAAAGCATGGGACCAACACAGAGGATCTCTAAAGGTAAAAAGTGGACTGTTGTAGTTGTTATGGAAGGACAGACTAGATGGGCCTTGTGGTCTTTTTCTGTCATCATGTTTCTATGTTTCTATAAATGCATTCACTCTAATGTCCCTCATTATCTTTCCTGTCTTCTCTCTCCCTACACCCCTCCTCATGAACTCCGCTCCTCCTCTGGCTTTCTTCTCTCTACGCCCTTTTCTTCTTCAGCAAACTCCAGACTTTGATCTTTTCACCTTGCTGCTCCTTATGCATGGAAAAAACTTCCTCTATCTTTAGGTCAAGTCTTTTCTCTCCCTCTCTTCAAATCCATGCAAAAGGCTTATTACCTCTTTGAGGCTGCATTTGTTCTCGTCTCCTTCCCTATTTGAACCTCCTTGTTTCTCTTGTATTGTTCCGTCTGTTGATTAGACTGTAAGCTCTACGAACAGGGACTGTCTTCTTTATATGTGTGTACAGAGCTGCATACACCTTGTAGTGCTATATAAATGATTAATAGTAATAGTAATCTCTCAAATGGCCACAGTGACCAACATTATTTGTATGAGCTCACAGCTTCCTGCCAGTGAAACGCCTAAAATAGTGGTTCCCAAACTATGTGTCAGGACCTATGTCAAGTGACAGCAGTCAGCATTGGGGCTGCAAGCCAGGAAACGTTCACAGGCCCTGCTCCTCCTTCTGTGTGGGTCTTCTGTTAGGCTGGAAAGCCATGCAGCGTACTGGGGTCTGTAAGTGCACAATGACACACAGCTTCCTATGCTGATGGCTGCTGTTGCCATCACTGCTGGTGCTGCCTTCATGCTTTAGATCAGTGAGGAGAGGAAGAAATCGATGAGGGAGATCTGCTATTTTGTTTTAATTATCTGGAGCCATGTGAATTTAACTATTAAAATGATGTCAAAATGGATGAAACTTTGGATTTAGAAAATAGCTTCCAGCTCCAAAGTCTTCTCCCTCCCAGAAGCGCATCCTTCCCATCAGGCCCACGAGCGGTGCGGCCGCACAGGGCGCAAAGGCTTAAGGGGTGCATTTTAGCTGTCTTCCATTGCCTGCCGCCGCCACTTTTTCTTCTTTCAGCAGCGGTAGGCAATGCCAGCACAGCTAAAATGCGCCCCTTAAACCTTCTCGCCGGCATGCTAAGCAGATCTGTCCCTCCCTGCAAAAGCAAAAGCAGGGAGGGACAGATCTGCTTAGCATGCCGGCGACTTGCACATCGGGCGCGCTTCTTCTCTCCCGCTGCAGGGGGGAGGCGCGCGCCCGATGTACAAGTCGCACAGGACTCGATCTTCCCTTGGTACGTCCCTTTTTCCCATCTCACTCCCCCAGACTCTGGCACCCTAGCGTGCGCATTCAGATTTTCACATTAGCCAGACAATATCTTCTCCTGCTACATGCCTGTCCACCAGTCTCTCAATCCGGCTCTGGTTTCCCCTCATTCCACCACCCTACATGCCTATTCAGCCCTGCAGCTCCAACACCATAGTCTTTCCCCTCCCTAGTCTTCCTCCATATCAGCCCAGCTCCTCACATCACTTTCTTAAAGTAGTGAAACCTCCTGAAAAAGGTATTTTCCAAGGACAGCAGTCCTCACATATGTGGCTGTATCCAATGAAGCCTAGACCGGAGGGGGAAAACCCCCAAACACTAAGCATTTTCTAGAGTGGTATACAGTGCATGGACATGTCCTTACACCCTGGAATTGTATGGGAGGCCACCTCAGTTCCATATAAAACAATTAGGGGAAGCCAACACCTAGGGGAGTTGAGAGAGATTTGTGTAATGGATATCTTGCTTTTCTCTGATCACGCTGGTTAAAGTTAAGTCTCTGTGGGGTCAATTTTCAAAAGTCCTTATCTCAATAAAGGTACCAAGAAAGATATTCAACAGCGCTGTCATCCTGATAACTCATCTGGCTGGCGGCTGAAGACTGCCCCTATCTGGATAAGGGACATGATTATTTGGAGAGTTGCTGTACAGTTTGAATATTCAGCGGCATATCCACTTTCCGGATAATGCTGCTGCACATCTGGGGGACCTGTAAAACGCCTTGCCTGACTGCCGTGGCATTTAAAAATCCAGGGCTTTGAACAGTGGCCCTTTTGTTTTCTCTGAAAACAAGCAGAACATTCAGTCCCTACAAATGTGAATTCCTTGCTACAAGGTTGCTTTCAACAAAAAGGGGGGGGGGGGGGACAAAACAAAACAGAAAAACTGAGTGTCAAGGGCAAGCAGACGTGTTTTTTTGATAACAGACCTTTGGAGGTTTTTTGTTTTTAAACCAATGCAGTCTGGAAATAGGAATGGGCCTATGGGTGGGGGAAGACTCATTTCTAAACCTCAAAGAAATTCCACAGGACAGACTATACACCTATCAGTAACATTGGGAATCCCTCATCATACAGTAATGGGACATGAATCTGAGACCAATGTCTACATTTTAGTCTTGCAGATTTCTCTCATGGAGGCTGACCCATTGGCATATCATGGGGCTCCAGTGCCTGGTGGCCAATATTTACCTTTGCACCCCTTGCCTTCCCTTTCTACCCCACCCCACTCCACAGTCCAACATTTCTCTGTCTTTCCTTTTCTGTCTGCCACATACTCCAGCTTCTCCCTCCCCCATCATAGGCAATAGTTATGCCCCCCCCCCCCCCCCAACGAGAGGCCCCGATGGCTGCGATCACTTGTCTGCCCGCAGGGAACCCATCTCCCGTGGGCAGAAAAGAAGAGAGTGGTCCCGATTGTGGCAAAGACCCTTTTGATTTGCCCTCAGGAGATCAGAACCCCATGAGCATTGAGGCTGCAATCGTGGCCTCCCCCTTCTCTCTGCCCATGGGGATCC
This sequence comes from Ichthyophis bannanicus, assembly GCA_033557465.1. Taxonomy (NCBI): domain Eukaryota; kingdom Metazoa; phylum Chordata; class Amphibia; order Gymnophiona; family Ichthyophiidae; genus Ichthyophis; species Ichthyophis bannanicus. The sequence continues at coordinate 56,199,733 of CM066051.1, read as the reverse complement.
AATCTCCAGCGGGTAGATCGAAGGGGTCTTTGACACAATTGGGGCCACACTCTTCTGCCTGTGGGGGATGGGATCTCCATGGGCAGACAGAGAAGGGGTTGGCCGCAAAGACAGTCTGTGAGAAATAAAGGTTGTGTGTGTGTGTGTGTGGTGGGGGAAGACAGTGAGGAAATGAGGTAGAGAAGGCAGGTAAAATTTAAAGGGGCAGTGGGCCTATTAGAAAAAAGGAGGATGGGGGGATTTTAGCGCAGGAGATGGGCGTGTTATGAGGGTTAGTGAAGGGGGGTTGGAGGGGGAGGGAACAGTGCAAGGTGTTGCCAAAAGATGTATTCCCCTCCCCTCACAACACACACACAGGCACCGCCAGTGAGTGGAGAGGGGATAGAGCTCCTGCAGCCCCAGTTGCCACTGGCTTGGGACCTTTGTGGGAGGGGGTGGGTCTTGCTTGGGCAGCCCTTGTGGTGTTTGGGGCAGTTTACTCGGCCAACCCTGTCACTTTTGCGTCCCCGTTCGAAGTGGCTGTGCAGCCTGTGCGGGGCCGTGGGAAGAGGGCAGCAGGACCAGGGTGTGGGCAGGAAAAGGCCCGGGCTCCGAAGGCCTGGTGTGGGGAGTCCCTTTCTGGCTCGGGGGCAGATGTTGCTCAGCAAGGGGAGGCTAGGCTAGGCCTGAGGGCCCTTTGTTCGTGGGTGCAGTTGGGCAGGAGGCTGGGGGGGGGGGAGGGTCCTGCGAGCTAGTCTCTGTCCAGGAGACACTGGGCTGCTTGCCTGGTTGGGAGGGGACTGAGGCCTGGCAGTTGGGGCTGGCAGTCCTGTATCACCTGTTGTGGGGTTAGCAGTGGCAGCTGAAACCAGTGGTGGGAGTCTTGGGCTGGACCCCTTCACCACAACCAGGTATTAGTGGTGCGGGGTGTGCTGGCTTTGTGGCGGCAGGCCCTGCGGAGTAGGAGGAGCCTGTTCCAGGTTCTCACCGACCCTATGCTGCAGCACAGACTGGACTGCTAGGTGCTTCAAATGGTGCCTCCATCTGGACCCTGGGGGGGAAGGGGGCGGTCAGGGTTTAGCTGGGCCGGGTGTGTGACGTATGGGAGGCGCGGGGCCCAGTAGCTTTTGGCAGCCTAAATAGTTGGCTAGGCTGCAGGCGGCGCTACATTGGGCCATGGAGGGAGGGGGGGCAGTGTTCTTCTCAATCATAGCTTGGTTGGTCAGATTCAGTGTTGCAGTGGCTGCTCTGGTGGACTCTGGACCTCTTTTTTTCCCTCCACACATTGCTCTAGATGCCCAGCAACTTCCTTGGGTTGTAGGAAATGGGCGAATAGGGACATATGGCGATGAAAGCAAGTGTCACAGCCAGTGGTAAGTAACTCACATGTGGATCAGTGGTCTCAGCCTGGGCTGTTCGGATTGGCAACAGCCGGGCTGTTTGGACCTGTTTTGGTGACTGTTGCAGCTGGCAATCCTATTTCTGCAGGAGAGTCTGGCGGTATGGCGGAGGGCTTTAGGGATAGCCAGGTGGCCAGTACAAAGAGGGGTGTGTGGGGGGGGGGACAGCATAAATAAAGCATAAGCATTGGCACAGGAGTTTGGGATTCCTTTGGCTTCTGAAAAGATGGAGAGCCCTCTACCTTTTGGGGATTGAGCTTGACACTGAGGCAATGGTGGTGAGGCTCCCCATGGAGAAGGTTGCGAAGCTGCGGGCATTAATGGCGGCCATGTGATCTAGTACGGTAATTGTAGGCTTTGGTGGGATCTTTACATTTTGCTTATTGGGTGATCCTTATGGGCAGGGTTTTTTCTAGGAGCTTGTTGCATGCTTTGTCAGGCATTCTTCAGCCTTTTCATCACGTCCGGGTGTCTTGAGGAATGAGAGAGGAGGTGTGGGATTCTTTCTTGACCAATTTCAATGGTACTATAGTGCTGCAGTTGGTGGTAGTGTCAAATGTTGATTTGCAACCGTTTTCAGATGCAGCTAGCAGATTGGGTTCTGGCATCTATTTCCAGGGTGCGTGGTGCATGGACCAAAGTCTGAGGGATTGGCATGACTCCGATTTGACGGGCAATGTAACTTTCCTTGAGCTGTTCTCAATTGTGGTGGTGCTGGCAGTATGGCCAGAGTGTTTTCAGGTCAGCAGGTACTGTTTTGGTGGGATAATGCATCAGTGGTTGAGGTTATCAATAGGCATTCTCCTTGGTGTTTGCAGGTGGTGGCTTTAATGCGTGCTTTTGTGCTGTACAGTTTGCATCTGAATGTTACTACCTGACACACAATGCACCTGTACAGTATTTATCGTACTGCTGACTCTCTTTCCCATTTTAAGTGGTCCCTCTTTTGAATGTTGGCACCAGGAGCAGACAAGAAAGCTTCTGTGGTTCCAGCGCAACTGTGGCAGCTTTGCTGCCTGAAGTGATGGATCTTCTGCGGAGATGAGTCTCTCCAGCCACATGGGTTTCTTATCTCTGGGGCTTCCGCAAGGTGGAGGAGTTTTTCACTGCCAGGGAATGGTGTGGTGGGTCTGCCCCAGAGCATCTTCTGGATTTCTACATTGTGTGGGTGAAAGGCAGAGGCTTGTCCAGGGCTGCGGTTCATTCTCATTTGGCTGTTTTCTCCTTCTTTGTGAAGGCAGCAGGTGGGATGAGCCCATTGTCTGGATTTTTGGTGAGGAGATTGTTGGCGGGTTGGGAATGTGCTTCCCCAACACCTCCTGAGGTATGGCTGCCTCTCTCGCATGGCATCTTGATAGGATTGTGCAAAGGACTGCCAGCTGTGGCTGTCTGCTTTGAGGTGGTACTCTTCAAGGCCATTTTCCGTCTGGCTTTCTTTGGGGCCTTAGGATTGGTGAGCTGGTGGCCTCATCAAGCCTGGACTGCGGCAGGCATGTTGTTGGAACATGTTCGGGTTGTAGGTGACCAGTTGCAGACCTTGATTCCCAAGTCTAAGATGGATTAGTGTGGTAAGGGGTTATGGTGGTTTTGAACAAGGTCGAGGTTTCTGTCATTTGACCTGTGGCGTGCCTATCAGCTTACTTGGACATCCAGCCACCAGTGGCTGGTTGGTTTTTCTTTCATGCTGACTCTTTGCCTTTGACTCTGTTCCAGTTCAGTGTAGTTCTGCAGAAGGTCTTGAGGCAGGTGGGGTATCTGCAGGTCATCCCTCCCCATGCCCTTGTTTAAGGGGTGTACCTACTGCTTTGTGAAGGTCACGCCTGTTTGTTGAGATATAAGAGATAGTTAAGTTTATTTTGATTTTATCCTGCTGCTGTAAAGGGATCCACTGTGTCTGTCCCATGCCATTTTGAATTCTGTCATTGTATTTGCCCCCACCACTTCCATCTGGAGGGCATTCCAAGCATCCACCATCCTTTCAGTGAAAAAAGTATTTCCCGACATTGCCTTTCAGTTTATGCCCTTGCAGCTTCATATTATGTCCTCTACTTTTACAGCTTCCTTGTCTTTGAAAAAGGTTTGTTTGTTCATTAATACCCCTTAAGTATTTAAAAGTATCTCCCCTGTCCCTCCTCTCCTCTAGCGTATACATATTTAGGTTTTCAAGTCTCTTCTCATACGTCTTCTGCACAGTTCCAAATCATTTTAGTCGTCTTACTCTGAACAGTTTCAAGTCTTTTTATATCCTTTGAGAGATATGGTTCTCAAAACTGAACACAATACTCCAAGTGAGGTCTCAGCAGCGACTCGTACAGTGGCATTAGTACCTCCTCCTTTCTGCTGGTAATTCCTCTGTATGCAACCCAGCATCCTTCTGGCTTTGGTCACCGCCTTGTCATAGCGTTTCGCCACCTTGAGATCCTCAGAAACAATTACTCTGAGATCCTTCTCCTGGTCGGTGCACACCAACCTCTCGCCCCCTTGGATTTCTGTATCCCAAGTGCACGACACTGCACTTCTTCACATTAAATCTCAACTGTCACGCATTAGACCATTCTTTCAGCTTTTGTAGATCTTTCCTTATGTTAACCACTCCCTCAGGTGAGTCCACTCTGTTGCAACATTTTGTGTCATCTGCAGAAAAGACAGACTTTACCATTCAGCAATAATCACTCACAAATACATTGAAAAGTACTGGTCCCAGGACCGATCCCTGGGGCCCTCCACTACTCACTTTCCTTTCATCCGAATTCTATTTACCATCACCTTCTGTTGTCTATCAACCAATTTCTGATCTTGTTCACCACCGTGGGATTCATCCCCAGACTGTTCAGGTTTAAGGTGGCCCTGAAGACACACTTCTTTCAGTTGGCCTTTTCCATCCCCTCTCAATTGTCCCCGCCTCTGCATTAGTTAGTCTTTCGGGAATTTGCTCTCCCCTTGTGCTGTATTTCTATTTGTCTAGCCTTCCCCTTTGTGCTCTTTTCTCTCTGTGTCTCCTCTACACTGTCCTTTTATTGTTTCCTTTCTTTCCTTTAATTTAATCTGTGTTCTTTTCCTTTTCTTTCTTTGCAGCCCATGTTTCTTTTATTGTAAACCACTTTTATGCTCCGGCCTAGCGGCACATTGCTATAAATAAGTAAGTGGTATGTTTACTAAACCATGCTAATGTTACCGGCGCTAGGTGCAGCGTTAACAAGAGGAATGCCATATAAGGAAGTGGGCGTTCCGGCATCAAGGTAGCAATGGCTTGTTATCGCGCAATAACCTTGATTTCATGCCAGCGCTGTGATAAAAGCTATAGAAGTGTAGCCCACTGGCTAATACAATGACTGCTGAGCCAGAGGTCATGAGTTTGATCCCTCAGAGGTCTCATCTAATAAGGCTGTCTGAGGCAATCCCTTTTCCTGCCTGTAACAGTCAGACACATCTCTACAATCTGTGCTGCCAGCAAAAACACCCTCATCTCAGTGCTGTAACCTAAGGTGCCTCATAAGGCACCCCCATAGGGCACATTATAAAGTGCCTTGTCTGCCAAGGCACCTTATAATGTGCCCTATAGGGCACATTATACAGCGCCCTGGCAGACAAGGCACTTTATATTGTGCCCTAAAGGTTATGGCACTGAGGTGAGGGTGTTTCTGCTGGCAGCACAGATTGTAGAGATGTGTCTGACTGTTACAGGCAGGAAAAGGGATTGCCTCAGACAGCCGTATTAGATAAGACTTCTGAGGGATCGATCCCCTGATCTCTGGCTCGGCAGTCATTGTATTAAACCAGTGGACTACACCTCTATAGCATTTATCACAGCACTGGCTGGCTACAGAAAGACTGCAGGTCACCACACAAAATGTCTGCTGTGGTTATCAGAATAGGGTAAACCTACCAGTACCCATGATGCAATGCACATGCAGAACAGCAGTCTACATCTGATCACAGGATGGGGTTGCACCTCTACAGCACCTCAGCCTGGTAGGGGGAACTGACTGTGTGTGTTACTGGCACAGAGTAGCTACAGACCGTGACATTGTGCGGTTCCTGTGTTCACCCTGTGGGTAAGGTGGGGTGCCCAGCATCAGGTCCGCAGCACCTGGCTTGGCTGAGATAGGCTGTGCTGCAGGTCCCCATCAGTGTCTGACAGGTAGTCCTTGCAGACACACCTAGGATACATCTGTGTCCATCTGTATTCCCCAGACACGTCTAGCCCTTGTGGACTATGACGCACCCAGAATAGTGCATATCCTGTGTGGTTGCCATGGTCACTTGTTATAAGAGCAGGGGGGGGTTGTCTGGACCCACATGCGGATTTATGTAGCACCACCCAACCCGCCCTTCTCCAGGTCAGAGTGGGGGACAGGATCTGCCACCAACAGAACCACACTCTACATCTATGCAATGGAGGTAGTAGAGGGGACCATCAACCCCAGTCCTGCTGGGGAAAGGGCGCCCTCCAGTGCAGTCAGTGCAGATCTGTACCGATCACATAGGGCACTGGCAGACAGGCAGTAGGCCTGGAAAAGCTCAGCTGCCCCCCACCACAATCTGACATTCACCAGCAGAGGGCACAGTCAGTCTGCACCCTGCAAGGTGTTCCAGCCATACACATGCTAACTGCAGACGGTCTGCTAGCCAGTACATAGTGCATGTTCCTAGGGGAACTATGTGCACCCAGAAGTGGGATGTAAGCACAAACACCAAGCAAGTATGTCAGTGATTGGGCCCAAAAAAATGGAACTCACAGATATCACTTGAGAGAAACACTGTATAGCACTATGTGGGAACCTAGACATACCATGGTCACTGCTCAGTCAGGGTGAGAGTGACCTCCCAGCATGACATGCTGTGGCTACCCTGTCCATGCAGGTGGTGGTCGGGCACTACAATGTCCCAGCCAATGCCCTGTGCAGATGCATCCTGCCCAGACCGCCCTGTCCAGGCTATACCCACAATACCTTGCTCCTCCATTATGCACACTGGCAGGCTAACACTGGAAACAGTGTAAGCATTGTGGGCTCAGTAAGGTGTAGGCAGCCACAAAACACTGGGTAGACATACACACACTCCCACACCTATTTCAGCATTGTACAAAGATAGAGGTGGTTGGCAGCCCTGCCCGCCACACCAGTCCTGAGCACAGTACAGGCATTGCTAAGGTATTCAGTACTGTTAGGGTCACTCTCTGGGGTGGTAAACACCATCAGAAAAATACAAAACACACTCCACATATATCAGAAAGGTTGCTATGATGAATCTCTGTTAACAAATTGTGTTTAATTTAGGGTTTGTTATCTGATATTAATCATAGCAACTTTTTGATATATGTGGCGTGTGTTTCCATGTTTCTGATGGTGCTAAGGTATGCAGGTGCTAGTAGTGGTAACTGCTGCTCTGCACCAGGCCCAACAGCCTGACTCTCCATGAGGCTTTGGATAGTGGAGCCTGTGGGTGTGGGTGTTTGTGCCCGTTGGCTGATGCTCTAGAGAGTGCATGCACATGTTTATGTTGTATGTGCTCTGTAGGGTAAAATATAGGGACATAGTCTGCAGGAGCCACAGCTGGATTTGAACCTGTGACCTTCTGCTCCTGAACACACTGGCTGTGTGTACTGCACCAAACTGTTGCCATATAGGCAAGTCATTCCCTGGAGATACCATGACTGTTCGTCAGACAGACTTTGTCTGTTGCACTGCACCCCACCCACCTAAACAGGGCTTGGCCTTGGTCTGCTGTGGCAAGATGCCACTTCCCCCTCCACCACCAGCACCCCTCCACCACCATGCTGACATGCCCTTATGCTGGTGGTACTCAGTCCCAGGCCATCCAGTGTGCTGGTAGGCGGCTGCCTATGGTGTGGGGTCTGGGGTAGGGGTGCCTACATAGACATCCACGCTTCCCCCTGGCACAGCCTGCCAATGTTATGTGCCCTTTGGGGTACCTGCTGTGTACTGTCCCCTTGGACACCGTGGGACACACTCGTGGGCATGTTTACCTTGGTCAGTTACTATCTTGCTGGATTTCAGTTTCTGCCTTCCTATGTGCTACCTAGGCATCTGCCTAGTCCACCCTGTACCCCAGCTGCTCCACTGCATGTCCCGCCTGCAGCCCCCTGTACCCCATTTGCAGCATCACCATAGTGCCCTATCAAACTTGGGCACTATGCTATTACTGCACATGTAGCACTACTATCACTTTTCTTGGGCTCCCTGCCTCTGCTGTACATTGCTGACACTGAAATGGTTTCTCTCTCCTGCAAATGTGCCTCTAACGGCCTCTTCCTCCAGTTTTACCCAGAAGCCAATGTGGACGCTGCACTATCCTCACAAGCCTCTCAGAACCCCCTTGACTGAAGTCAAAAGAGTTCCCAATTATGTCTTAAATTGTAAATAGTTACCTGTTATCCAAGTTGCATTACCTGTTCAACTGTAAACACAAAGTACCATTGGAAATGTGTATTTTATTGTTCATTGTAAACCGCACTGATGCTGAATAGCGCGGTATAAAAGAGACTCTAATAAAATAAATAAATAAATAAATTTCACAGCGTTAGTGTAGCAGGAGCCTCTCCCCGCTCATTGACCCCTTCTCTCCGCCCTCTCTCCACCCTCTGCGGGCTTTAACGCTGCCGGGGCCGTTATCGCCATTTAGTATACATACCCCTAAGTCTCTTATGAGGAACAGGATCAAAGGCTTTGCTGAAATCTAGGTAGATCACATCCATCACATGCCCTTGATCTAATTCTCTGGTCACCCAGACAAAGAACTAAATCAGATTTGTTTGGCATGACCATCCTTTGGTAAAACCATGTTGCCTTGGATCCTGCAACCTATTGGTTTCAACAAAGTCCACTATTCTCTTTTTCAGGAGCACCTCCATTATTTTTCCCACCACCGAGGTAAGGCTTACGGACCTGTAGTTTGTCATTTCTTCCCTATTACCACTGTGGAACTTCTCCTGCCTCCAAGGATGTATTAAAAACATCCTTTAAAGGCCCTGCCAGAACCTCTCTGAGCTCTTTCAGTATCCTGGGATGTATCCCATCTGGTCCCGTGGCCTTGGCCACTTTTAGTTTTGCAAGCTGTTCATACACATCATCTTCGGTGAATGGTGTGATATCTATTCCATTCCCATTGTATATTTGTCAGTCATTGGTGGTCCTTTTCCACAACAGAAGTATTTGTTTAGCATTCTCCCTTTTTCAATGTCTCTTTCCACAAATCTGTTCTTGGCACTTATGAGTCTTGCAATTCCACTTCTGATCTTCCTCATCTCCCAAACATACCTGAATAGAGTTTTATTCCCATGCTTCAGATCTTCAGCCATCTTTTTTTCTGTCTTTGCTTTATTTTTTGTCTAAGAATGGAATACAGATAGAAGCTGTGCCAAAAATCTAAGAAATTTCAACAATGACAAACTCCAAGAAGTGAGGCAAAACTCAGGCAACCCAACCTGAAAGAAATTTACATACATCTTTAATGGAAAAACCCATAGCAATGACAATGAATATCTGGCGGGATCCATGAAAACGCTGGAACTGAGATGGTCCCATGTGTGAAGGCCAGAAAGGGAGGATTTGTATAAGAGTGGTACACCACTCTGGAAAACTCTGGGTTCCATCTGGGTGTTTGTCTTCTCTATTGCTTCTGCTTTTAGTTGTATGACCAGGTTTTTGTCAGATTTGATTTGAATTGGCAACCCTAAAGAACAGAGACTGAAAACCTGCCTTGGAGCCAATGGACATCCAGGGTTAAGGAAAGATCAGCAGTTACTTTTTGCCTCTGCCTACCTGTGAGTGAGCATGCCTCTGGAAAGCTACTCTGGCCTACAACAGGATGTATCCTGAATAGCAGCAGTCTATAAGAAGAGCACTGGGAGACAGCAATGCTGATGGATCTGACTCTTGTTATGTGGCTACTAGAACCTCCATTAGTTCCTGCTCCACACCTGGTTCTCTAGTCCTTTTCCTTGGCTTTTATCCTACCTTCAGTCTAGCACAGCTTTAGTGCTCTGGCTCCATGCCAGTCCTAGTGCTCCTGACCTCCAAGCCTCTGTAAATACACTTTCCCTGGAAGTACTGTATAGTCTCTGACAGGGGTGCATATTCAAAACCAGCAATGGGCGTGCAATTTAACCAACCAGATTTTAGCCAGCCAAGTTAAGAAAGTTTTTGCCTGCCATCCAGTTTTCTAGGTTGCAGCCAAAAATGAGCTTAAATCTAGTTGGTCAAATTTTACACCTTTTTAATTTTTATGCCTGTAATTGTAGCACCTAGGGGAAGGGAAAAGTATGCCTGTATGTACCCTTATAAAAACTCATATTCCCATAGTTCAATCACAATTTTTCAAGTTCTCTTCATCGGCTTTCTGTGTTTTATTCCTGAGAGGAGATCTGCACGGAGCGGCAGATGCACCTACTCTTGTTGCCTTGCTGGGCAGACTAGATGGACCATACTGTTTATCTGCCGTCATATACTATGTTACTATGAGTTTGACATCAAGTGACAATCAATATCCACGAGGGAGCGACTAAGCAGGAGAAGATTCCAAAAGACACAAAAATGTCAATATCTCCCAGCAGTAAAATGAAAAAAAGAAGAAACGTGATAGCTTTAACAGAACAACTATTATTCATGGAGCTTGATTTGGGGGAGTGGGGAGAGGTGGAGGAAGATCAAGGATTCTGCCTCAGCTGGTGGTGAATACCGCCATTCCATAAGCTGCACAAAAAGCCCACACAAGACATGAAAGGATGCTACAGGAAATGGCTGAGGGTGCGCACTTACCTTTTACATCTGCTGCCTCCTTGGGACAAACAAAGTCTGGTTTCAGCACCTCAAAGCAGAGGAAGAGCTCGGCCAGGAAGGCACCAATGTTAACCTGCAAGAGAAAGCAGACGAGAAGAAAGCGGTTAGCAGGGTTTTGTAGTGCAGAGCCGCAAACAACATCTGGAGGTCCAAGATTCAATCCCATTGCTGCCAGCAAGTCACTGTGACCTAGTACTGAAAAACGCTGATTTGGGATACCTACAGATCAACTCCAGTACGTGCCTCAAAAGTAAGGAAATATTAAGATGTACGATAAGAACCCTGGAGCAGAAGATAAGCTACTTGATGCAAGAACTAGTAGAAAGGGTATTTTTTTTTTAACCAGATACCTAGACCCGAAACAAAGTGGATGTTCCTGATAAAACAGAGAAAATGAGGAATACTCAAGCGCTTGGCAGCTAAGAATCAATGACAACTATTTTAGAGCAGCGGTGTACCTAGGCCTGTGCGTGCGGTGCAGCTGCACAGGGAACAAAAAAAATAGGGGTGTATTTAGGCTTCCCCCCCCCCCCACCCCCTGCTGCCTGCCTGGCCTGCTCTTGCCCCATTACCGATTTTCCTGTTCCCTTGGTGGCGGCAGCAGTCCTCCAATTTAAAAAAGAGATGCGGGTCTTTGCAATGCCACGCTTGCATGGCTGGTCTAGTCCCTCCCTCCTGTGACGTGGGCATACAGAGGATGGAGGAATCAGATGAGCCATGCAAGCATGGAGTTGGAAAGACCCATGTGTGTTTTTAATTGGAGGTCTGCCACCGCGAGCCCTTCCGCTAGGCAACCGCCTAGGGCAGCAGACTTCTGTGGGCGGCAGGCCATGTTCTTAGGCGCACATAGCCTGCACCCACCCAAGCACTCAGCCGTACGCCCCCCATGCCCCTCCCCATGTGCCTAGCTATGCAGCCCTCCCCACCCCCCAGCTGCTGCTGATTTCGGCAGCAGGTGGCTAGACTCTGTGGCAGCCATCCGCTGCTGGAATCAGTGGTAGTGGGGCACAACTCAATATGGGGGGAATGGGCGGCACTGTGCACGGGGTTGGGGGGATGGTGGCACAGCCGAGGCTTCTGCCTAGGGTGGCAGAAATCCCTGGACCTGTCCTGGCCACACTGCTGCCAAGGGAACAGGAAAAGCAGTGGTGGGGGTGGGTGGGCAGGCAGACAGCATGGGGGAGCCGGCTGGACATGAAGAGGTGGGGTAAGATGGGCAGATGCTGGGCATGTTGAAATTGGGGCAGAAGGGCTATGCCGGGCATGAGGAGATGGGGCAAATGACAAAAGTCTCATGTCACGGGGGGGGGGGGGGCAGCCAGGTTTGCAAGCTGCGCAGGGTGCATTTATGGCTTGGTACGACCCTGTTGTAGAGTACTGGCTGAAAACTCCTCTTCGCTGCTGCTTTTGGATCTTGACTCACCTGATCTCCTTGTTTTTTTACCCTTCCCCCTTGTTTTTTTCCCTGTCTATACCTTCTGTGTTGTCTGTCTTGACTAGCTTCTAAGCTCTGATGAGCAGGGACTGTCTCTTACATGTCTGTGCAGCGCTGCATATGTCTTGTAGCGCTATACAAATGCTCAGTAGAGTAGTAGTAGTACTGCAGCTAAGTAAAGAAAACTAATGAAATACACTTTAAGTGGTGAGATAAATTTACAAGTCACCTAGGCCAAAATTGTGGCCACAAACACTTACACCAACCTGGGAGGTAATGTAAATGTTTGCAGCTGAAGTACACATGCAAGCATGTACTTCATCATTTATGCGTGGACTTTGCGATTCTGATCGCCTCTGCTCCAAGTCTTCCCTCAAACGCCTACAACCCAGGTTGTGTACAAAAATGCCATTATTTGTCTTAGCACATACTTACATGCACGGGGTAATCAAAAAATAATGCAGTAAAAGCTTTACCCGCTCTTCTCACAGAGGCAATTGCTGTTAGGAATTTGATCATAGCCCATTACAAAGGTTTAAAGAGTGCCTCTAAGTGAGAATGGCACAAAATTAAGGTCCAAAGGAACATGTTTTTACATTGGAGGTCTAACATGAAGACCACCTTTCATTCAGTGAGCAATTATATTGCACAGATATTCTGGAAGATTATCCACTGGGGAAGGATATGCAACTAGAGCACCGAGGTGTACTATTAGAGAAGGTCTGAAGCCCCACACAGCATAGATGGTAAAGATACTGAAAAAATGCAGTGGGCGGACACATGACTGGATCATTTGTACTTCCTTTCTTTTATTCTGCTAATTTGAATTTTTTTTATATTTAATATTTATTCAGCCTTAGTCTTACAACATACAAAGTGATAACAACCTCAAACATCATCCACCTAGGCATTTTGTGTTGACAATTTGAATTTTTATTGTGAACTGCCTTGCTGCTACTGTGAAGGGCAATATATCAAGGTTTAATAAACAAACATAACTGAGATGAGAATGTGCTGTATAAATTCTGGTAAGCCAAGGGTAGATACTAACTGCTGCTCAATTTACACACCGTGTATCTTATCCTATATTCATGCATATAATGTGCATATTATATGGGTTTTTTTTGCAGAAACCACGGCCCTGCCCATTATACATATGTATGTGTTATATACGTAATTATCAATACAACACAAAAAGAAATTCAGAGTCGCTTTAATTTTGAAATATTGAATCTCAATGAGACTAAATGCGAGTAAATGAAACTTTCTCCAGGACCAAGCAGGAAGTCAGTCCTCACTTATGGGTGACGTCGGCGCCGACGGAGCCCTCGCGGAGCAATTTTCCCCAGCTTTCAAAGAAAGCCTTTGGGAATTGCAGCGCGCATGCGCGGTCGTCTTCCCACCCGAAGGTGCCATCTTAGCCAGTCTTCTTTTTTTCGCGGAGCCCTACAGACGTCCCCGTCTTGTCCCCGCGAAAAAGTTGATTTTCCTCTTTATTTTATACTTTTTTCTTTCGGTTCGACGCCGATCGTTTTCCCGCCCGGACTCGCGACGCCGGTCTCGAGTCCTCTTACTTTTTTCGGTTTTTCTGACTTAGTCAGCTTTCGTTTTCGTTTTCCCTGGCAGCCCGGTCCTTTGACCTCGCAGGGGCCCTTTTTCCCCCGATGGCTGCCAGTGGCTTTAAGCGGTGTGGTCGGTGTGACCGCAATATGTCACTAACCGACACACACGACTTTTGCCTCCGCTGCCTGGGCCCGGATCATGAGGAACTGATCTGTGGGCCCTGCAGCAAACTGTCCTCGAAGGCGTTGAGAAGTCGGCGGCATCAGCGTGAGAGAATCTTCGCTGACCCCAGCCGTACCCGGACCTCGTCGGAGGCCTCCGTGTCGAAAGGCTCCAGCTCGGACCGTCGCCGGAGCTCCTCCGACCGGGGTTCTCCCTCCGGGGACCATCGTCGGAAGGAAAAACCCGCGAGGGCGGCGTCGGTGGACGCTCCTGGCTCCGCGAGGGCCAGGTCGCATAGCCCCGACAGCCGCCCCGGGTCCTTGGAGAAGGAACACCTCCCGAAGCGACCTCGACTGGAGTCGGAGATGCCTGCCCGGGTAAGTCCTGTAGTCCTTCTGGACTCGCCTCCGCGACAGCCGACGTCGGGCCCGACGCCGTCGGGGCCCGAGTCGGGGGCTGCTGGGTCACCTGAGCTCGGACTCAGGTTGACGGCCTTGGAGAGCAGACTGTCTGCCTTCATGGACCAGCAGCGGGCACTGCTCGCTGGCTTCGCTGGCGTCGCTGCCCCGACCGCCGGGACGTCGACGTCCAAGTCGACCCCGGAGACCGAGCCGATCCTCGAGTCGATGAGAACTCGAGTCGATCCTCGGTCGAGGTCACCCTCGGCCTCCCGTTCGGGACCGAGGTCGCCGACGCCGACTCCCTCGGCGTCGGGGCGGCTGGCGCCGCACCCTGCCCGGGCCGACCCCACCGAGTCCTCGTCGGAGTCGGTCTGGGAGTCTGAGGAGGAAGAGTCACCTGATTCTTTCCGGACTCGGTGTGTCCCATCGGACTCTCCGGAGTCCGAGCATCGGAAGCAGTCCCCCCCGGAGGATGCCCGGTTCTCGGACTTCGTTAGGGATATGGCCAAGGCTTTGGCCTTCCCTGCGGATCCCGAGGAGGAGCCTCGAGCCGAAGAGCTCGACGCCCTCCAGTATGACTCTCCCGCGAGGGAACACTTTACTGTGCCGGTTCCTCCTATGCTGGAACGTCTACTCTTCCGCATGTGGGAGAGTCCGGCCTCCTCGCCGGTCCTGAGCAAGCGGGTCGATTCTATCTATCGAGTCCGCAAGAGCCCTGGCTTTCAAAAGGCACAGCTGCCACACCATTCCATGGTAGTGGAATCGGCCATGCATCGTCTTAAGAGCCAGAAGATGCACTCCTCGGTGCCTCCTGGAAGGGAGGCCCGTAACCTGGATGGCCTTGGCAAGAAGTGCTTCCAGGGCTCTATGCTCGCCTGTCGTGTCCAGACTTACCAGCTATACATGGGCATGTATCTCAGGGATCTGGCTAAAGAGCTAGCCGGATTCTCCGCTGGTCTCTCCGAGGAGCCCTTGCGGAGGTTCCTTGCCTTGTCCACGGGTATTCGGGAATGCTCAAAGTTCATGTCCCGAGCAGCCTATGATGGCTTTGAAGCCTCGGCTCGCGTAGCCGCAGCCGGCATCGGTGCCCGCCGACAGGCTTGGCTTCAGTCGTCCGACCTTGAGCCCTGGGTACAGGACAAGTTGGTCGATGTCCCCTGCCGAGGCGAAAACCTCTTTGGCAAGCCCATGGCGGAAAAGGCTGCACAAATTGAGACTGAGACTCTCACCAGGACCAGGCTTTCTAGGAAGACCTCCGCCCCTTCCCAGAAAAAGAAGGGCTCGGGAAAAAAGTCCTTTTACCCGAGGAAGGCAGCTGCCTACAAACAATACCCCCATTATCAGGCCCCTGCAGCTCCCCAACAGGGCCAGCAGGCCAAGGGACGGGGTAACGGGTCCCGTAGGCAGCAAGCCCCCAAGCCTGCACCACCAGCCCCTGCTCAGCAGGGTGGGGGTTTTTGACTCGCTCAGCATAGCCTCTCCCCCCCCGCTGGTTCCCCCCAGCACCGGAGGCCAGCTGGTTCACTTCGCCCACAGGTGGTCCAGCATCACCGCAGATGCCTGGGTGCTTCAGGTCGTGCGAGAGGGCTACCTTCTCCACTTCCATCAGGTCCCTCCCTCCTATTTTCCGGGAGAGCCTCCGCGCCCCCTCTGCACAGGGAGTTGCTCCTTCAGGAGTTAGCAGGTCTTCTGCAGGAACAGGCGGTGGAACCGGTGCCACACCACCTGAGAGGTCAAGGCTTCTATTCAAGGTATTTTCTGATACCAAAGAGAACAGGAGGCCTCCGACCCATCCTGGACTTGCGCAACCTCAACAAGTTCCTTGTGCGGGAGAAGTTCAAAATGCTTACCCTTGGAATCCTTCTGCCCTACCTCCAGCAGGGAGATTGGCTATGCTCCTTGGATCTAAAGGATGCCTACACGCACATCCTCATCCACCCAAGCCACCGCCAATACCTCAGGTTTGTGGTGGCAGGAAATCATTACCAGTACAGAGTACTCCCCTTTGGCCTGTCCTCCGCACCGCGAGTCTTCACAAAATGTCTCGCGGTCGTGGCGGCCCATCTCCGGCTTCACGGCCTCTATGTCTTTCCATACCTCGACGACTGGCTCATCAGAGCAGCGTCCGCTCAGGAGGTCACCAACGCCACGTGCCGCACGGTGACTCTGCTGCAGCACTTGGGCTTTGTCATAAACTTCGCAAAGTCCACTTTGCTCCCCTCACAGGATCTCGAGTTCATCGGCGCAAGGCTGCACACTCCTCAGGCGCGAGCGTACCTACCGCTCGACAGGGCTCAGCGGCTCATGGACCTAGCCGACCGCTTTCGCAGCCAGCCCCTGGTCTCCGCCAGGCGCTTCCTGAGACTGCTCGGCCATATGGCTTCCACCGTCCATGTGACCCCCAATGCCCGCCTGAATATGCGGTCTGCTCAATGGTGTCTCCGCCGGCAGTGGCGACAAGCCACAGGCGGCCTAGCAGACCTAGTGCGCGTCTCCGAACCGCTGGTCTCGTCTATCCGGTGGTGGCTCCGGCAGCCGAACCTGATATTAGGAATGCCTTTCCAGTCACCTCAGCCGACCCGGGTGCTGACCACCGATGCATCCCTCCTGGGCTGGGGAGCACATTGCCAAGAGGCACGTACTCAGCTCCCGGGCCAAGAAAATTGCCTGGCGGACAAGCTCAGCAGGGTCCTCCAGCCGCACGAGTGGCGTCTGGATCCCTTGATCGTTCAGAAGCTCTTCCTCAGGTGGGGCCTCCCCACGGTGGATCTCTTTGCCAGTCCTCACAACCGGCAGCTTCCTCGCTTCTGCTCTCGTCAGCCACACCCCCTTCGGGTTGCGGCGGACGCCTTTCTGATCTCATGGTCGGGGAGCCTTCTGTACGCTTTCCCTCCCATTCCGTTAGTCTCTCGGACTCTTTTCAAGGTTCTCCGAGACAAAGCCTTCATGATCCTGGTGGCCCCTCGCTGGCCCAGGCAGCCGTGGTTTCCGCTCCTGCTGCAACTGGCGGTGGAGGATCCAATCCCTCTGGGGGTACAACCGGATCTCCTCACTCAGGATCAGGGGTCCCTACTGCACCCCAACCTCAGGTCTCTCAACCTCATGGCCTGGCTGCTGAAAGGGTAGTCCTTGCTCCTCTTCTCTTGCCGGCGGAGGTGGAGGAGGTCGTCTTGGCTTCGCGACGGCCTTCTACCCGCAAATGCTACGCCCTTAAATGGCGTCGCTTTGCAATCTGGTGTTCCCAACAGTCTCAGGATCCCTTCTCCTGCCCGGTGTCGGTGATCCTACAATACTTGCTACACCTCTCTAATCTGGGACTTAAGTCCAACTCCGTCAAAGTTCACCTCAGTGCTCTTTCAGCACATCATGTGCCGGTGGACGGCAGACCTCTCTCCAACGACCCTCTCGTAGCGAGGTTTCTCCGAGGTCTCCTTCTACTTAAACCACCTCTGCGCTCGCCAGCGCCGGATTGGGACCTGAATGTGGTTTTGCAGCGGATCACCTGTCCGCCTTTTGAACCTATGGCTACATGTTCTCTCCGTTTTCTGTCTTGGAAAACACTGTTCTTGATAGCCCTCACTTCCGCTAGGCGCGTAAGTGAATTGCAGGCCCTCGTGTCTGATCCCCCCTACACTCGATTCTACAAGAATAGGGTAGTCCTACGGACTCACCCGAAGTTTCTGCCTAAAGTGGTCTCCCCTTTTCACATGAATCAGGAGGTGGTACTTCCAACCTTCTTTCCCAGACCACACTCCAGCCGAGCTGAGACGGTCCTCCATACCCTGGACTGTAGAAGGGCATTGAACTTCTACCTTGACCGTACGCGGGAGCACCGTAAAGCTGCTCAGCTTTTTGTGTCTTTTGACCCCAATAGATTGGGGCTCCCGGTCTCCAAGCGTACTCTGTCCATCTGGGTTGCGGACTGTATCTCTTGGGCTTATGGGGCGGCCGGACTCTCCTTAGAAAGTAGAGTCACGGCTCATTGCGTTCGGGGAAAGGCCACGTCAGTGGCTTACCTCTGCTCTGTTCCGCTGGCAGACATCTGCCGGGCCGCTACTTGGTCTTCGAGCCAGACTTTTGCGGTCCATTACTGTCTCGAGAGGGAGTCCCGTAGGGACAGTGCTTTCGGACAGGCAGTCCTCCGTAATCTCTTTGAGGTCTGAGCAACTCCTACCCTCCATCCCGGATGTGGGCTACCGGTGGGTGATAATTCAGCGAAGATTCTATCCTTCTGTGCTGCTGAGCTAGAGGGAGCTCATTTTTGTGCTTAGGGTCTCCGGTAGCCTTGAGCTTGGGAGTCCCATAAGTGAGGACTGACTTCCTGCTTGGTCCTGGAGAAAGCGTAGTTACTCACCTGTAACAGGTGTTCTCCAGGAGCAGCAGGAATCAGTCCTCACTACCCTCCCTCCTCCCCTTGGAGTTGCAATCGTCTGCTTATGTTCTTTTTGCAAATTTTTATGCTGTCTTTGTAGCTATGTCATCTGACTGGCTAAGATGGCACCTTCGGGCGGGAAGACGACCGCGCATGCGCGCTGCAATTCCCAAAGGCTTTCTTTGAAAGCTGGGGAAAATTGCTCCGCGAGGGCTCCGTCGGCGCCGACGTCACCCATAAGTGAGGACTGATTCCTGCTGCTCCTGGAGAACACCTGTTACAGGTGAGTAACTACGCTAAATTAGACAAGGGCAATTCCAGTTCAGTCAACATCATCATCATCTGACTCCTTGAATCCTTCAAAGTCCATTCCCTCCTCAATGTCATCGTTGAACTAACTAAGAGCCAACTGTAGACGTTCTTCTGCGATTTCTGAAGCGATGTCGTCATAACTGCTGTTGGTATCTTCACTTTTGTCATCAGTATCCAAATGTGTCTTAATCTGCTGGTAGACAATCCCAGTCTTTCTAAAGCCATTGCGGATGGTTTGTGGTGTTATTTTACCTCAAGCAGAAGTCAACCACTTACAGACTTCCGAAAACCAGACTTTCTGGTGGTGTGAATTCGTAATCCCAGACTGCATCCATTCGTCCCCCTCTGTTCTCACGAATGTCTTGAATGGGTAGTTAACTGCTATATCTATCGGCTGTAGCTTGCAGGGAAGACCACCAGGTATTACAGCTATGTGGGCACCAGCAGAGTTCATAAATTTTGAACTTTTTTTTCTTTGTGGTTGCAATGGGTACAGTTCTCATACCTGAAGCAGCTACAGTCCTGGTGGTAGGGATGTTGAAAGACATTGAACCTCGTCCATATTTATAATGTCCACTGCAGAGATATGAGTGGAGTGGAGGAGTCATCTAATGGTTAGAGCAATGGCTTGGAAACCAAGAAACCAGGGCTTGATTCCCACTAGCATTCCTTGTGGCCTTGGGCAAGTCACTTAAACCTCCATCGCCTCAGAAAAATCCAAGTTATCAATGTCCCTGTTTAATATACATTGCCAAGTTTAAGTTAACAATGTAAACCGCTTCGATTGAAATGATAAAGCGGTATAAAAAAACCTGTCAAATAAATAAATACAATGTTCAGAGATTTCCTTGGAGACGAATTAACAGAAGTCATCTAGACGTCGTTGGCCTACAGTGGTTCTCATGCTCACTGAAAGTCCATTTCTGTTCATGAATTTAGAAATCCAGGTGAAACCTGCTTTGAAATCAGAAAGAAGTCAGTCTCTCAAGTCACTCTCCAATTTAGGCCATTTTGCTTTGGCCGATGCATGGGTTCATATTCGAGCTCCTTTTTCTCCTTTCTCCATTTGCGAATGGGTGTCTCTCCAACCTTTAACTCTCGCGTTATCACTCTGTTGCTTGTTTTTTCTGCTCTCACAATGACCAAATTTGAAGTCGGCAGTGTAGGACTTGCGATTCATTCCCAGTATGGTCAGCAGCAAAGAGGGCGTGCACATCACTTTATCTGAAAATTCTCAAACAGAATGGCGTCATTTCCACACAGTATATGTGTGCACTCCATTTGGGTGAAAATACGGTACTCATTCAGAACTTCTATCTGTACAGGTAGCAGTGTTGAATATATGGATAGTACAGTCACCTTATCAGCACTATCAATTTAGTTTAGGCTTGTTATCAAGAAAGGAAGGAAGGAAATCATCATTATAATAAAAAAGGATGCCAACCCCCCTCACTTTCCTTAAAAGAAAACAAGCTAGGCTTTATTCAGTGTCTTTTCCCACCTCAAGTGTATTAACTGATTTATAATCTGCTATTCTGATTAAAAGGACAGAGGGACATTTTTCACAAGAGACAATTAGATACTGAGATAAAATAAGGGAGTAACCCTCAATAAATTTATTACTTTTCCTTTTTAGGTCACTGACAAACTAGTATAATATACACCAAATAAATTTAAATTAAATTTTATTATTTAAATTGCATTAAAGGATCCTACTCCCCTAGCAATTTTAAATAATCCCTTCACAATATTAAGATGTAAACAAATGTCTAGCAGCAAGATGTAGGCTATTCAGTATTTTGCAGTAACTTCCATATATGACTATTTACCATTTACTGTGTGTACTGAGTGCAAAGAGCTCCTGCCTCTCAGATAACTCCGATCCCTGGAATCTGTCCCTGGAAGCTATCCCTGATCCCTGGAACTCTCTCTAACTAGATTGCACAGTGCATATCCTTCGCTTATGAGAGTAAGGGGTTTTCTCTCAAGGGCCATGTCATAGCTCACAATGTGAGAGCCATGGCAGCCTCTATGGCTAACCCTCATTCTGTGTCTATAGACGACATCTGCAGAGCAGCTACTTGGGCTTCAGTGCACACTTTTACAGCCCACTACTGTTTAGAGTAGCAGATCTGACGAAGGTCAGAGGTATATAGAGAAGACATTTAGGGGACTATTCAGCAGGTCTGCATGGTTCTCAAAAGAAGTAGCTGAGGTGCTGAAGAAAAAGGGGGAGGTCCTTCATGACAGGGCTGTACCGAGGGAAGATCGCGCCCTGTGCGACTTGCACATTGGATGAGTGCCCCCCTCTCCCCACGGCAGGAGAGGAGGTGCGCCCGATGTGCAGGTCGCTGGCATGCTAAGCAGATATTTCCCGGACAGATCTGCTTAGCATACCGGCGAGAAGGTTTAAGGGGCGCATTTTAGCTGTCCTGCCACTGCTTGCCGCCGTTGAAAGAAGAAAAAGTGGTGGCGGCAGGCAATGGAAGACAGCTAAAATGCGCCCCTTAAGCCTTTGCGCCCTGTGCGGCCACACCACTCGCACAGGGCTAGGTATGGGCCTACTTCATGAAATACAAGAGATCACAGAGCGCAGAAGACAGGAATCTATATTTGGAAAAAATTAGAGAAGCTAGCAAAATAGTCAGGAAAGCAAAGATACAAAAAGAAGAAGAAATAGCCAATGAAATAAAATGAGGGGATAAGACAATTTTCAGATATATTAATGAGAAAAGGAGGGGTCAAAAGTGGTATTGTCAGACTCAAGGTTGAAGGGGAGGAATATGTAGAAGCCGAGGAGGATAAAGCAGAATTGCTTAACAAATATTTCTGTTCTGTTTTCACAGATGAAGGGCCAGGAGCAAGACCTCAGAAAACACCCACAAATAGGGACAGAATGGGGATCTCGAACAATTTTCAGAAGACTGTGTATGTGAGGAACTAGCTAAACTGAAAGTAGACAAAGCTATGGGACCAGATGGGATACATCCAAGAATACTGAAGGAAATTGGGGACATTCTAGCAGCTCCACTGACTGACCTTTTCAATGCCTCTTTGGAGTCGGGAGTGGTGCCAGTGGACTGGAGAGAGACACATGTGGTTCCTTGCACAAAAGCAGAAGTAAGGATGTGGGTGAAAACTACAGGCCGATTAGTCTAATCTCTGTGGTGAGTAAATTATTGGAAATGCTACCGAAAGAGAAAATAGCGAGGTTTCTGGAGTCCAATGGATTATAGGATCGGAGGCGCATGGATTCACCAGAGGCAGGTCGTGTCAGAGAAATCCGATTGATTTTTTTGACTGGGTGACTGGGAGTTGGACCAAGGGAGAGCCCTAGATGTGGTATACTTGGATTTCAGTAAAACCTTTGACACCGTTCTGCACAGGCAACTTACAAACAAACTGAGCACCTAGGGATGAACCCTAAAGTTACTGATTGGGTTAGAAATTGGTTGAGTGGGAGGTGACAAAAGGTACAGGTAAATAGAGCTCACTCTGAGGAGAAGTGTTACCAGTGGTGTGCCCCAGGGATCTGTCCTTGGTCTGATTCTTTTTAACATCTTTGTTAGTGATATTGCGGTAGGGCTGTCGGATAAGTTTTGCCTCTTTGCAGATGATACCAAAATCTGCAAGAGAGTAGACACCCAGGAAGGAGTAGATAACATGAGGAGGGCTCTAGCTAAGCTTGAAGAATGGTCTAGAATTTGGCAACAGAGATTTAATGCTAAAAGAAATGCAGGGTCATGCATTTAGACTGCTTAAATCCAAGGGAGTGGTACAGTGTAGGGGGTGAAGTACTTTTGTTCACTAAAGAAGAGCTGGACCTAGGCGTGATTGTGTCTGATGATCTTAAAGTAGTTAAATGGGAAGAAAAGGCGACGGCAAAAGCTAGAAGGATGCTTGGGTGCACAGGGAGAGGAATGGCTAGCAGAAAAAGGAGGTGATAATGCCTCTGTATAAGTCTCTGGTGCGACCTCATTTGGAATATTATGTGCAATTCTGGAGACCGCACCTTCAAAGGGACATAAACAGGTTGGAGTTGGTGCAGAGCGTGGCTACTAAAATGATTAGTGGTCTTCGTTATAAAGCATACGAGGACAGACTTAAGGATCTTAATATGTATACCTTAGAGGAAAGGCAGGACAGAGGAGATATGATTGAGATGTTTAAATACCTCTGTGGCATAAATGCACAGGAGGAGAGCCTCTTTCGATTGAAAGGAAGCTCTGCTATGAAGGGACATAGGATGAGGAAAGGGGATAGACTCGGGAGTAATATGCAGAAATATTTCTTTACGGAAAGAAAGGTAGATGTGTGGAATAGCCAGTCTCCCAGTGGAGGTGATAGAGATGAGGACAGTATCTGAATTCAAATAACCATGTAACAAACACAGAGGATCTCTAAAGGGAAAAGGGGGACTGTTATATTGGTTGATATGGAAGAGCAGACTAGATAGACCATGTGATCTTTTTCTGACGTTATGTTTCTATGATCCATATAGTGGTTGAATACAGTTGCAAATGGATAATTTTTAGCTCTCCCTTGCCTTACCCCTCTCTTAGCCCCTTCTTATTCAGACAGTATTGGCTTGTTTTGTCAAATATTAGGCCCAATATACCAACTATATAAGTTTCAAAACACATGGATAGTGAAATCATATCCTTATCAGCTACTAGTGAGCATATAATTTATTTGAATATTGGTCTATATGGATTATGCAATGCAATGTGTGCCTTCGAGTCAGTCCTGACTCCTGATGACCCAGAAGCTCCTGGGTTTTCTTGGCATAGCTGGGCACAAAAGCCTGCAGCATGTCTTGATACCAAAAGCATTGTATGCTGTATATTATCACATTTTGGATTTTGAAGTCCTGTTAAAGCAACAGTAGGGGAAAGATTTATCATTATTATTGGCCACAAAATGAGGAATTCCTCTTTGTTTTAACATATTATTCTGAGAGCTATTTAAACTCTTTACTCTTATCTGAGTATATTTTTTCATGCATATAACCTATAGAAAAGGCCGTCCCATCCACTAGGCGGCCACCAGACCTCCGTGGGCGGCATGCCATGTTCTTCAGCACACATGGCCTGCCGCTCCTGATCCCCCTCCGACAGGAAGTTGTGTTGAAGGGGGCTCAGAATCGGTAGGCCATGTGTGCCAAAGAACATGGCCTGTCACCGCCGCCCCCTCAACCCCATCAACAGCAGCGGGAGATGGCATAGCATGGCTGGGGAAGCAGAAACCCTTGGACCAGCCCTGCCTATAGGTTAAATATTTTTTCAAAGGCTTTAGTTATTTCTTGACCAGCCTGTTTGTAGACTCATGGCTTATACCTATTTCGACAAGATTATCTTCTACCAGGAAGGAATATTTATAGTAGTTGCTGTAACCAGACAAGACAGATATATCAACTTAATTGCTACTCACTGTGTATCCAAATCTGACAGGATCAATTTTGTTTCCTTGAAAATGGATCCTATTAATTCTATGTAAAGTATAGCCATCTTGGTTTGTATGCTACTTGCTGCTTTATTACACTTTGTAGCAGCTTAAAGAACATAATTTATTTCCTCCTAAACTCCTTAGTCCCCATAATTCACAATTTATAACGGTTCCTCATGCATGATTGCCATGCAATTTCTAAGTTTCTTGAATATTCCTAACCTCTGCTACCACTTAAAGTTTTCAAAACCAGTTCTCATTCTGTTTGTTTACTCTTCTTGCTAGCTCAAACTTCATTCTGATACCTGGCAAGATGTATATGCTCGCTCACTTCGTAAAAAATGGCTAGTTATCACAGACGTAATAACATCTCACAACCTAGACATCCTTATGGTCACCGAAATATGGTTGTCCCCTGAAGATAATATAATTCTCAACCAACTACTCCCCAATAACTTTGTAGTTTTCACCAGCAGCAGACAAAACAGAAGAGGAGGAGGGGTACTGATCCTCACCAAGACTGAACTCCAGTTCAAAATGGATGACTCCACTAGCAACAACTACCTTGAAACCGTCTCTATCTCCAACAACCTTTGTTCTATAAACTTATTATACAGAGCTCCATCATCTTCCCCGGACGAATTATCTTCTATAATAAATCTCGCATCCAACACACCGAACGCAAATAGACCCAACTGGATTCTAGGAGACATTAACTTACCATCCCTACAAGACAACCAATCTTCCGCCTTTATAGATGCCCTGGAAATCCTAGGATACAAGCAAGCAGTACAAGAACCCACGCATGTAAAAGGCAATATTCTTGATCTCATATTTGTACCACAGTCAGCTCATAATCAGCTTCAAAACATACTGTTATCAATCACAGAGGTCCCATGGTCAGACCATAAGCTTATTATTTTCCAGATTCCTACTCAAAACAAACAACCTACAAGTGACACGGATCTAAACAAACACACAAACGCTACAGCCAGATTCTTCCAACCTTTTAACAGGGAACGTATCCTGGCCGAAACGGATTCACTCTTCAAAGACACTACACTAAACTTGGATGAGATGATCACTGGTTGGAACAACAGACTCAACTCCATTGCTTCATGCCCACCAAGGAGCAGATCTTCAAGGAAAAAAGCGACAGCCCCATGGTTCACAACTGAGCTGAAAGAATCACTAAAACTACTAAGAAAGCTTGAGAAGCGATGGCGGAGGTCACACACTAACATCAATCAGACTGCATACATGCAGCATCTTGCTACTCACCGTAAGTCCATTGCAGAAAAGATGAAACAGTACCACACTGATACCCTGAAACGAGCTCTAAATAAACCCCATGACCTGTTTAGTTTAGTCAAGAAATTAGCTAAGGAACCGTCACCCGAGCATCAATGCGAAATCAGCCCGCAAGAATTTGCTGCTTACATTCAATCTAAGATGTGCCGGACAAATGAAATTGCAATACCCTCTCCTCCTACAATTCAAGGGCACCCAACACCTTTAACGTCTTTCACTACTCCCTCTTTGAAACTGATTGAAAACATCATCGCAACTCTCAATACCTCCACAGCTCACACTGATCCCTGCCCAGCCTTCTGGATAAAGGATCACCGCAATGAGCTTGCTCCAATAATATCCAAGATTATAAGACTATCATTTGACACCGGCTCATTCCCTACTACTCTCAAACAGACCTCCATCAGACCTTTACTAAAAAACTCCAAGTTGGACCCACATAAAGCAGACTCATACAGACCCATTTCCAGTATACCTACGCTCGCAAAAATAATTGAAAATTATAGGCAACTACAAGACCACATTGACTCTGCAGCTCCGTTGGATACATGCCAACATGGTTTCAGAGAATCACATGGTGTTGAGACTCTCCTTACCACCCTCCTCAATAACCTTAACTCCGGCATTGACAACATCCGGAATGGTTTCGTTCTTATCTTTTTGGACATTGCGGCAGCCTTTGACTCGGTATGTCATGAGCTTCTTATTATCCGTCTAAAAGAAAAGGGCCTCTCTGGAACAGCACTCAAATGGTGTAACTCTTACTTATCAAGTAGATGGCAGCATGTGCGATCAGATGGAGCAATATCAGATCCGTTTCATCAAGGACAAGGGGTCCCACAAGGATCCTCCCTATCATCATTACTATTCAACATATACATGCAACCTATATATGACATCATCAGATCTTTTAATGTCAATTGTATGATATATGTTGATGATGTGTTATTATACATGCCGATCTGCCTAGATAAGATGGACCTCACTCCTTTAACTAACTGTTTCAATGCCATATCGAACTGGCTACTGACACAAAACCTCAGAATCCAACATAAAAAAACGGAGGTTCTCTTTATCTCAAGGAACTCGAACTTCATACCACCTACATGCCTGGAGGTTCAAGATGCTAAGCTGCAAGTAAAACCTCATATCCGATACCTAGGAGTGACCCTTGATCAAAACCTTGACATGAAGAACCACATATCCAACACAGTAAGAGCAATTTATTTCAAGATCCGCTCCCTCAGACATCTACGCCAACTGATTGACCCAGACGATTTCCGTACTGTTTACCAGGCTCTTATCATTCCTCATTTTGATTACGCAAATTCCATTCTACAAGGCCTTCCTCAATCTACATTAAATCCTCTTCAACTTGCCTTGAACAGTGCAGCGAGAGTGCTTTTTGGAGCATCCAAAAGAGACCATGTAACACCCTTTCTAAAACAACTACACTGGCTTCCTATCCAAGCAAGAATCACTTTCAAAACTCTGCTCCTTACCTTTAAAGCATACAAAGGTCTCGCATCCACCTCCTTATCGGAGATGATTCAACCAATCATACCCAATAGACTAAGAAGAACCACAGAACTAAATATGCTAAACGTACCAAAGGAAGTCATAAGATACAACTCCACAACATCGAGCAGAGCCTTCAGCCTATGTGCCCCAAAACTCTGGAACACCCTTCCACCACACATTAGGGCCATCCCTGATCTCATCCAGTTCAGGAAGGCCATGAAACATCACCTGTTCCTCAAATACTTCCCGGAGAACAAAGAAACACAGTCACACACAAATATCAATAACGTCAGCCCAACCACGTAAACTTTCCTGTCTCAACTTCACTTTACACTTCTTCAATAGATTAACAATACACTATTCAGACTCTATGACACTGTTATGTAAATAGTTGTTTTGTAAATAGTTGCTCCTGTTATCCAAGTTGGTTTGCCTGTTTAACTGTAAAAATCAGATAAATGTAAATTGTCTGAAGTTTCTTGTTCCATGTAAACCGCGCTGATAACGAATAGTGCGGTATATAAAAAATGTTAATAAATAAATAAATAAAATATGCACATTTTCACAGAAATCGCTAAGGATCAGAGAAAGAGGAGAGAGGATTTCTACTGTCACCAATTTGTAAGCAGCACAGACAGAGGGAGAACTACTACTACTAAGCATTTATAAAGCACTACCAGGCGCACGCAGCGCTGTACAATGAAAACAAAAAGACAGTCCCTGCTCACAAGAGCTTACAATCTAAAAAGACAAAGCAAGAAAAGGAGTAGAAAAAAAGATAAGAACAAGGGCAAAGAGACAAGAGCAGGAGAGACAGGACAAAGGAAAGAGGTAAGAACAAGTGTAAGAGGAAGAAAGGTGAAATAAAAGAGGGGAAGGAAGGAGAACAGCAAAATCAAGAGCCAAAGGCAGAGGTGAAAAAATGAGCTTTTAACTTGAGTTTGAAGAGGGGCAAAGAAGATGCCTGATGTATAGACAAAGGAAGTTTATTCCAAGCGTAAGGAGCAGCAAGGTGAAAAGAGCGGAATCTGGAGTTGGCAATAGAGGAGAAGGGCATAGCAAGAAGCAACTGGGAAGAAGAACGGAGTACACGAAGGGGGAAATAGGGAGAAATGAGAGAAGAAAGGTACTGAGGAACCACAGAGTGAATGCACTATAGGTCAGCAGGAGAAGCTTAAAGTGAATACGGAAACGGATAGGGAGCCAGTGACATGTCACAGAACAGCAGTAACTTCAACTAAGGTAGTCATGCTGCCTGTTTCCTGTGATGTTATCATTAACAGCATGGTTCATTACTTCTGGAAGCCAAATTTAGATTTTTAGGTAGGAAGTTAAAATCCTGAACTTCCAGGGTAGCATTCTCAGAAATGCTTCTTGTTCCACACACAGCTCTTGGAAACAGGATACTGGGCCTGATGAACCATT
The DNA here is from genome assembly GCA_033557465.1 of Ichthyophis bannanicus. NCBI lineage: Eukaryota > Metazoa > Chordata > Amphibia > Gymnophiona > Ichthyophiidae > Ichthyophis > Ichthyophis bannanicus. The sequence goes on along the minus strand of CM066051.1, from coordinate 56,171,606 downwards.
GGTCTGACCCAGTATGGTATATCTCATGTTCTTATGTTCCCATATCATAAAATGCAAGAGAGTCCATTATGGGATGGTCAGGGAATATGATTTGGGGTAGAGTGGAGTGGAGTGAAGTGGAGGAATAGCCTAATGATTAGAGCACTGGTTTAGGAACCAAGAGACCAGAGTTTGATTCCCACTAGCACTCCTTGTTGCCTCGGGCAAGTCACTTAACCTTCCATTGCCTCAGAAAAATCCAAATTATCAATGTCCCTGTTTAATGTATATTACCAAGATTAAAGTTAGAACGTAAACCACTTTGACTAAAAAACCTGTTAAATAGATATAGAGTACAGGTGGCTCAATATCTCATTCTTTTTCTATGTGAGGGACAGGACTTGTGTGAAGCCTGAGCATGGTTTAACCCAGAAGTAAAAGTGCTTGGATGACAACTCTTCAAAAATCTGGATGATATGTCTACCTATTCTACTACTTAGGTTATTATTAATAAGCACTCAAAAGTCAACTTCTACTTCCAACTCTCCAGTTGGCTTTTGCGGTAAATTAAAAGCTAGAAACCAAAGCAAGTCCATTTACCAAGATCTCTTAAGATCAAATCCTTGGTAGGAAATGGTCACTAGCATCTGCTGCCAGTGAAAAGCTAATTGTGGTCCTGCCTTAGGGAGCTGATTGGTTTCCTAAGGCAATTTTCCACTGGGCCCATCATGGAGGAGGAGGTCGTCCCCATCATTTCTTCTGATCCCTATTCACAGATTGCAACTGGGGATGAGTAAAATCAATTCCTCTAATCAAGATGAATTCATACACAGCTCTGGTAGTTCTTTGAACTATGGAAACACTTTTGCTCAAAGGATGTCCTTGGTGAAATTGCACGTCCTACTGCAAGAACGAACATTCCTTCAGGGGAAGCAGAAATAATGACCATGCAAATGGATCCCTGTAGACAAAGTTGGTTTGTCTGACAGACTGAAAAAATTAAGTGCCCCATTCATGCTTAAGATTTTTGACTGCACCAGTCAGAGTAGTGCCAGAGGAGTAAATCAATGCTGCTGAGAATAATGGGAAAATAAGTGCAGAGAGATACAGGACTATCTAGAAAGTAATCACTCTCGGGCTCCCCTTATTCATGTTCCAGCTAAAACGAATACATTTTATAGAGAATAAAAAGGATGGAAGAGTTAAAAATTAAGAGATGAGTCACACCAAACTGTCGCTTACCTTGAGCACTGGGGGGACATAAAGCAGGTCTTCTAGTGCCAGAGGACAACTCCCGCTCAAGTAGTTCCTGCAGAAATCCTGGATAAGCTGCAAATTGTACAGACTGTCGGCCACTGACATGGTCTCCTTCAGACACACATCTGTGAAGGAAGAGCAATAGTCAAAGAACGCTCCATGCCTCCTCCTGAGCACTTAGTCTTGCTCCTTCTTCTGCTCTCCATCCTCAACATTTGTTCTATCAAGCCAGGAGATATTTATAGAGAACATGCATAGCGAGCAGAGATAGTAAGGCCTTCAAACCCTAAGATCCAAGCGCCCTCTCCCCTCTGAGGCTCACCATTCCTTTCAGTGCTGCTGCCAAGCAGGGCACACCATGGGCTACTGGAGCGAGAACAGTTATAAGCGGACATGGGCCATGCGTCCAGAGTTTACCTTCCAGTCGCAGGACCTTAGGGCAGTAGTAGTGGATGGTGGCTGCGATGGCACAGCCATTGGCAAGATCTTTCATGCTAGCAATGCCAGGGAAGCAGGGTGTCTGCTTTGGGAGTACCTTGTCCTTCCTGTATCGGATCTGCCAAGAGAGAACACAGAATTAAAAAAACGAAAAAAAGCCACCATCGGTGTTAACTCTTATGAGGCCATTCAAACACACCAGGGAGGGCAGGGGAAGAGGAAAACAGAAGGGATCTGCCCTGAAAAAAAAAAAACCCTCTCCAACCCTCCCACCCCAAATATATAAATGTCACAATCAAAACAAGGCAATAAGTCAAGTATGAAGGGTAGTAATGTGTACTGTGGCGGATTCATTGGTATCCAGGGTCAGCCCAACACTGCCTGACTGCAAACATCATCCTACCTTCCTAGAGAGCTTGAAAAATGAAGGCTTGCCTCTATAAAATGGTAATAAAACCCTTTATTCCTACTGCCCTCCGACTGAAATGCAATGTCCGCTTCCTCCCCGTACCCATGATCATCACTTCCCTGCCCCCTCCCCACTTTAGCTATATCAGGGGACATACAATGCCCTTCTATATCTGATACAGAAGTTTGCAGTAGTAAACCCTTTTCTGTGCTCCCATTACAAATCAAGACAAGGAACTACTGCAACCTACCTTCTGACCTCTATTGACTGATCCCCCCCCCCACCCCACCCCGGTCTCTCTCTCCACATTTTCTCTTTGCCTCTCTTTTGCCAGTCTTCTACCAAACCCTTTCCTTTTCCTCCTGCCCCCATCATCTTGAAGGATAAGTGAGTAAACCTTGAACAAATGGAACTTTCTACAAACTTTACATAGGTGGATGGCAATAAAAAAAATAGCTATAGTGGTTTACAAACCCAGATTGGTTTCTGTCTGCTGTCAAAAATCCTTTTTAGCTGTTATCAAGTGTTCCAGGATTATCAGGTATTTAAATGAGAGGTCTTTCAGCACCCTCATGCAGCACTATGCATTTTGTTATTTTCAAGGAAAGGCTAGATTTACTAACCTATTATTGCACACCAATTGCACCCCAGGTTGGGTCTGCTATCTTTTAAAAGGGCCATGTTCTTAAAGTATCCACCCCCCCCCCCCCCCCTTTACTGGAAATCTGCCTGGTAGGTAGTAGGGGGTAGAAGCAGGAGAGATCCATGGATGCTCCTGTATTGGCTGCCTCAGCCCCCTAGTGGCCGTTCTGCAATATTACTGCTAAGGGGTCCATCTGACAAATAAAGCTGTAACAGGCACAACTATAGAAGAGCAGCAAAGAACCAGTGTAGCAAAAGAAAGATATATGCCCGTCTATGGGTAAAAAAGAGAAAAAAAAAGACTAACTTAAGGACCTGATATTCAGGTGCATCCCTACTCTGCAAACTGAGGACTCGGCACCACATGCGGAAAGGGACATCACTCTGGCACAGCTCTGATCTATCAGTCAAAGAATGAAGAGTGTTTCCACCCTTCTACTCTTGAGTATGACACTCTATTAGAGGACCTAAAGGAGTTGAGGAGTTTTGTGTCCAGTGCATATATTTATCTGAAGGTGCTTAACCTAATTAGGGCCAGCCCCAGGCTGGTTTAAGATATCGAGTGCCCTAGGTAAACTCTCAACAGTAGCACCCCCCTCTCCCCCTGATTTTGATAAAGTCAACAATTATGATCGTATGAAAATCACCCTTCCAACAACAATTCTGTAAAAATTAATAACTGGATATCATACTTTGAAATATAAACTCTGTTTTATATGTAGCATTTTTATGTGGAGGTTAGAGCACCAACTTAGTAACCAAGAGACCAAGCTTAGATTCCCACTGGCATTGCTTGAGAAAGTCACTTAACCATCTATTGCTTTGGAAAAATAGCCTGGCAATCTACTTCCGGTCACACTGCCAAGAAAACCCAGGAGCTGCTGGGTCGCCAGGCGTCAGTAGACTCGAAGGCACCCGTAGCTTTGCATTGTATTGTGTTGTATTGTATGTATGTGTGTGTGTGTCTGCTCTTGTTGAACATAAGAGAATGTGCTGGTGGCTTTTCGTTTATGTGGCTGTCAGAATCTATTGTTTTGCTTTGACTACGGCCACCCTAGGTGACTGCCTAGTCCTGCCTAATATTTGGGCCGGCCCTGAACTTAACTGTCTGAAGGGGAAGCTTCCACAACTCCAAGGACAGCATCGCAATACAAAAAGAGAGAACAACAATTTAGGGAAAGAAGAGAAATATAGAGAGCTGCAAGTCCAAGGACTTTGAATAACTGTCTTGTCTTGCCTATTAACTCCTAATAAAAGGTGTTTTACTTAGGCGTATTCTTTTTCGTCTATTCGCTTTCTTGCTTTATCTTACTGACTGCGGTTTAAGCCCCGAGCTCACTCTCCCTGTGTCCTCAAGGACCCTTCACATTTTATTTTAGGCACTCTGTCGTTTGTTTTTTGTTCTTCTATTTCTTTAAAGTGATGGACACCTTCACAGACTTCTTTTGTGCAGTGCCTACAGGGCTACCCTCGCCCCCCTCATGGACAGATCACCTATGTCTGTAAACGCAAATTAATGTGCATTAATGCAAGTTAGTAAATCTAGTCCTAAACTTAATTCCAAAGTGCTCTGCAGTACAAGTAGAGAACTAAACCCAGGAATGCTTAGTGGAAATGGCAAGCAAATGCCCCTCCCACTACCACTCTACACTTATTCTGGCACAACCAGCACCAGCAGGAAATGGCAACCCAGGGAAGAACACTGATGGCAGAAAACATATCCAGGCAGACACAGTGACTTTTCAAACATGCAGTGAGACACAGGGAAGAGGAAAAATCATCAGTAGAAGAAAGCAAGCATCCAGCAAGCCCAAACCAAGATCAGGGGAGAAAAGCGAACAGTGTCAGCACAGAAAAGAATGCAACTGTCCCCCTCCCTTGCCCCAAGGAAAACAGAAAGCAAAATAAATTACAGAAGTAGGCAGCTCCAGTCCTTTTCTCGGGGTAAAAAAAAACCCAAACAAACCCTAAAACGTTTGTAATTACAAGAGATGTTAGGCCAGGGCCGGCATTAGGGCAATTGCTCTGAGCTCCATGCCACAGAAGCCCCATTGGTGCCACATAGCCTGCTTTGGAGTCCCCTCATCCGTGTCTGCCCTGGTTCCCTGCGCATCTAACACAGGCCGTGAGCGCTCCATTGTGTTCGGATTCTTCTAACCCTAACAGTTCTCTCAAAAGGCCTGTCGCTTTCGGATCTTGACTCACCTGCTCTCCTTTGTGTTTTCTTACCATTCCCCCTAGACGTATCCCTGTCTGTGTTGTCTGTCTTGACTAGATTGTAAACTCTGATGAGCAGGGACTGTCTCCTACATGTCTGTGCAGCGCTATGTACGTCTTGTAGCGCTATACCAATGCTCAGTAGTAGTAGTAATGTGAGCTACAGCACTGGAACCAGTCACACAAGTTATGTATGCTAGTTCCTATTTTATGCAATAGTGTCTGTGATGCATAAATATGCTAATACTCACTAAAGAAGAAGCACAAAATTACTCTTTTGGGCCAAATCTTAATCCAGAGGAAGGTAAAACAATACACCTTGTGTATCCACAGCCAGTTATGCAGCATTGAAGAGATTCTTTCTGGACACTAAATATGGGAAATCAGTTTATATCCCCAAATCAATATTTAACCCTAAAATCTAAGTATTGTATAACAGGTGACAACAGACCAATAAAGACTGAACTAGTACATCCACTCTGCTCAGTAAGATGGTTAGGGTTATTAGTGCCCTTCATGTAGATGTCCGTCTCCACCCCCCCCCCCTCTCCACCAACAATGCCTTCTTAAGAAGTACAAAAGATATTTCACTACTAATTTGCATTAAGGACTCAGCGCTTGGTTTCCATCCTCTTGCATTTGAGGATTCCTCTGTGTAGATCATTCCCTATCAATGGATTTACATGCTAAGAGGATTTTTTTTTAGTTTACTTTTGATATTCTGTAGGACAGAGGTTCCAGAGATTTAATTCATGGAAGATCCCAGTTCCAATCTGACACATTACTATGGTCAGAGGCCAAGGTATATTCTAGGATCACTATTAAAGTTCAGAATTATTTTGGATGTCCTCAAGCACACCCAATTCTTGGGATTTTATATTTTTAATGCCTGAAAAAGGCAAAAGCATAAAGTTTCTTCCTATTAACATTAAATTGAGAAAGTTCAAAGTAAGGAACGGAATGGCTCAAAATGTCATCAATTGTCAAATTATTTCCACTACCTAACAATATGATACATTTTGTGTAAAAGTGTTAGTGAAAGAGGGAATGTGATCTAGGCAGAGCTGCTCCTAAAACTTCAGGGGGGAATTTGTAAAGGTTGTGACCAAAAAACTGAGAACTTGAGTTGGCAATCTTTCTCTGCTGTTCCTGCGAGGGTGTGGGATTCGACACGACACAGCTCATGCTGTGCTGTCACATTTAGACTTCTGCTCCCCCCATGCCATGCAATGGGCCTCGGTACACCATCTTCTGGATGCTCTGAGCTATGGTGTCAGTTTCCTAAGCACCTTCACACATACAGGAAAGCAAGGTGGGAGTTAGGAGGCTGCCTCCTCCAGAATTCATCAACCACCCTAAATGTACCTTACATACTCAGAGAGTAAGGGGGGACTTCCCAGACTAAGATCCTCTCTGGGATTCAGAATACATTAAGGGCCCGATTCAGTTCTGGACATCCCAGCCCTCTGGTGTGCCTGGTTGGAACCAGATGCATAGAGTTAGCCGGGATTCTGATCCCACAGGGCACATCTAGCCCCGCGGGATCAGAATCGTGTCCAGGTCTATACATTCAGGCTGGGACCCCAATTCAGGTCAGCCTGCACATAGAGGCCTTGCCCGCATAACTCAGTCAGGGCTTTTGAAGCCACAGCGCCATGGCTCCATTCAAAAGCTGCGATCTCCGGCCGCCAGACCAAACAGTTCATTCCCCGCAGTCCAACCCCCAATCTGACCTCCCAAGGCCAGGGTTGGGCTGCGGGGAATCCCCTCTACCCCCTCCTACCTTCCCCCAATGGCTGAGCCCGCCATCCACCGCCAACTAGGGGAACCTATTCCACCTCAGAGGTAGAATAAGTTCCCCACACAGGCATATCTTTACACTGATACCGGTACCCAGCCCAGGTGGCTTACAGAGGCTGATACCTTGAAGCATCAGTACTTCGAATCCTTCGATTCAGATTCCAATGTTTCGGATGCAGAGTCACTCAATTCCCGGGGGCTCCAGGACCTTCCCTCTGAGCCTTCCCCGCTGCAACAGCGACACATTGTTGCCTCCGGAAGACATGTCCTTCCAGGGATTCATTCGAGACTTAGTTAAGTATCTCTCCATCACCATAACATCAGAAAAGGAGCCAAGGGCGGAGGAATTGAAGATCCTCCAATACCCAATAGCATCCAAGAAGGCAGCCATTCTGCGGGTGCATCGCACCTACATGATCTTATGCTCCTTATGTGAGGGACTCCTCTTACAGTCTCACCTTACAGTTGTTGACTCAATACCATGTACCAGGTACCGGACTGTCTGGGCTTCCAAAAGCTGCAGCTTCCACACCACTCCATGGTGGTTGAATCAGCAATGCACCAAATCACAAGCTTGAAGACTCGCGCCTCAAATCTTCCAGGTAGGGAATCGAGGACTCTCAATGCCTCTGGGCGGCGATGCTTCCAGGCATCCATGCTCTTGACCGGGATTAACTCCTATATTCTCTACATGGGAATGTTCCTCAAGGAGGTACCCAGGGATCTCGAGGACTTTGTTCCTCGCCTCTCAGATGACAAGAGGGCAGACTATCTTGCCCTAGTCAAGCATATACAAAATGTATCCACATTTGTCAAAAGGGTCACCTTCGATGCCTTTGAATGTACAAACTGGGCCACAGCCATATGCATCAGGGCCTGTAGAATTTGGGCAACATACCCTGCACAGGGGAGAATCTCTTTGGCAAAGACTTGCAAGATAAGGCCTCTCAATAAGAGTCAGAGAACACTACTCTAAAGAGACTATCCAGAGCCACAGCAGACCCTGCTAGGAAGAAGACATCTGCAAAAAAATATTTCTAAAATAAGTAGTAGTTCTTTTCTTCTTATCCACCTGCTTCTCAGTACCAGTGTCAGACCCCACAAAAGAGGCAGCAGCCTCCTAAGCAACAGAAGAAGCCACAGGTGGCTAAATGTCAACCAGCTCTACAGCCATAGTCTGTACCTGGTTTTTGACTCTTTCCTAGAGAGCATTGTCACCCTGCCTCTGGAGGAACCCCATCCCCTCCACATAGCAGGCAGACTTTGTCTCTGTGCCCACAGATGGCACCTCATCACCTCAGAGCAGTGGACACTAACCATAGTTCAGGAAGGGTACAGACTACATCTACAGACTCTGCCCCCCCTCCACTTTTATGGAGGACTATCATACGCAACCCCCCACTCACTATTCTCCTACAGGACGAGGTGTTTTCTCTTCTGTCTCTGGGCGATATAGAAGAAGTCCCCACATCCCAAAAGGAATGGGTTTCTACTCTCCCTATTTTCTCATCCCGAAGAAAACAGGAGGGTACAGGCTCATTCTTTGCCTCAGAAACCTCAAGTTTCTAGTCCACGAAAAGCTCAAGATTATCTCCCTTGGGACTCTTTTTCCCTACCTCCAGAGTCAGGACTGGATCTGTTCTCTAGATCTAAAAGAAGCATAAACACACATATCCTCATCAATCTGGGACAGAGGAAGCTTCTACGCTTCACTTTTCAAGGAAAACATTACCAATACAGAGTCCTCCCCTTTGGACGACTCTGCCCCAAGAGTCTTCATAAAGTGCATAGCGGTCGTAGGTGCATACCTAAGAACTCTGGAGATATTAGTCTCCGCTGTGCCCATCTAGTCAAACTAGCATCCCAGACGATCCTAGGAGACCATCTGTCAGCCTGAGAGATGTTGCAGCTCCTTGGGCATATGGCCTCTACAGTACATGTTGTTCCATATGCCCGACTACATATGCAGATAGCCCAGTGGATCTGGCCTCCCAATGGAAGCAGGCCTTGGGCCATCTCCGGGACAGGATTCAAGTCACTGCCCGTCTAACCACATCCCTTCAGTGGTGGTGTTCTCCAGAAAACCTGCTCGTAGGCTCACCTTTTCAGATGCCTCCACTTCAATGCATCCTGATGACAGATGCCTCCAAACTGCGTTAGGGAGCTCACCTGGACAACTTGACTACACAGAGGCTATGGACAATGCAAGAGTCACAACTCCACATCAATCTCCTGGAACTTCGAGCTATCTCGAATGCCCTCAGGGAGTTTCAACACTACCTCAGGTCACAACAGGTAGACGTCAGGACGAACAATCAGGTTGCCATGTTCTATGTGAACAGGCAGGGAGGAACAGGCTCCTGGGCCTTCTGCAAGGAGGTGCTACACCTGTGGTCCTTTGCCATTGCTCATCAAATATACCTCCAAGTGGTGTATCTCCTGGGTGAGTCCAATGTCTTGGTAGACAAACTGTTGCATCCTTCTTCCCCACAAATGGTCTCTGCATCCAAACACAATGTCCTACATCTTCCAGGCCTGGAGAACCCCAGACATAGATCTGTTTGCAACTCCCCAAAATGTCTAGCTTCCTCACTTCTGCACGAGAACTCAGACATCCACCAACCAACCAGTGAATGCTTTCCACCTACACTGGGGGTTGGGATCTGCTTTACGCTTTCCCCCTATACCTCTCACTCCCAAGATGTTTTTCAAGCTTCAGTTGATAAGGGCTCCATGATACTCTCAGCCTCCCACTGGCCGAGGCAACCGTGGTTTCCTCTGCTACTTTGTCTGACTCAGACTCGACCTCTGCGATTGTGATCTGCACCCAATCTCCTCTCCCAGGATGACGGCTTATTACTCCATCCCAATCCACAGTCTCTCAGTCTCACAGCTCGGCTGCTGAGAGCATAGCTTTCCAGGGCCTTAATGTCATTCAAGTGCAGCTCAGTGAGCTTCAAGCTTTAGTGGCAGATCCACCCTATATCTGGTTCCACCACGATAAAGTCGTGCTTAGGATTCATCCACACTTCATGCCAAAAGTCGTCTCTCCTTTTCATTTAAGCCAGTCAATTTTCCTTCCAGTCCTCTTTCCCAAGCCACATGTGTCTCGAGCAGAAGCAACCCTGCACGCTCTTGATTGCAAGCTTGCATTGGCTTTCTATTTCCAAAGGACTTGAGAGCACCGCAAAGCCTTGCAGCTCTTCACCTCGGTTGACCCGTCACCTAGGTCTCCCTATATCTAAACGCACACTCTCCAGATGGATAGCGGACTACATCTCATTTGCCTATGACAAAGCAGGACGCTCCCTGGAAGGGCATGTCACAGCTCACAATGTTCGTGCCATGGCAACCTCAATGGCAAACCTATGCTCAGTTGCCATTGACGAGATATGCAAATCAGCAACTTGGTCTTCTGTCCATACCTTTGCTGCCCATTATCATCTGGGCAAGGACTCTCATCAGGATGCCATGTTTGGGCAGGCTGTACTCCAGCACCTCTTTCAGATTTAGAGGCAACTCCTACCCTCCGATCTGGACTTTGACGATACCAATTATCCATGTGGGATCCATGACCTCTTGAAGCCTACTCCAAGGTGAACCTCCACCAGTTCTTTCTCCCCCTTCCATAGAAACAGTAGATGCCCTAGAATTTTCTCTCAATTTTGTTTTTTAAATTTGTGTGTGACCGCTTTTATCTTTTCTTTTAATTTATGGAGTTCCTTTTCTGATATTCTATGACTATTTTAAATTATAAATTATAAACTACCTCGTTAATCCTGAAAGGCGGTATATCAAGTTTGAAATTAAGTAAACGAAACAAAACCAAACCATACTTTATTCTTAGGGGTCTGTTTACTAAGCTGCGCTAGCGGATTCTATGCAAAATTGGAGCCAAGGCCCAGTTTTATTCAATAGGGCCTTGGCTCCAATTTCACACGGAAGCCCTAGTGCTGCTTAGTAAACAGACCCCTTAGTGTTATTACTGCCTTGTCTGATCTTATCCCTAGGTTTGCTTCCCTTATTGTCCCAGTGTAATGTTTTGACCTTCAGCTGTACATAAGAATTGCCATACTGGGTCAGACCAAACATCCATCAAGCCCAGCATCCTGTTTCCAACACTGGTCAATCTAGGTTACAAGTATCTGACAATAACTCACTTAAAAGGCCATAGCAAATATCCCCTTCTTTTAGCCAAATTGCACGAGGCAGTGGTGGCTTTCCAATTAACACACTATTTAAATATGTTTGAATTGTTACACTTCCTGCATTCAAGATTTCGGGGCTCACATAGTTTCGAAACTGTTTTGGCAACTTTAATAGTTGATTTGTGATTCCTTCTACAGGCAATATTGCAGCTGGATTTATCTACTGCATTTGTAATCTGGTGGACTATTACTATTGAGTGAGATGGGCCTAATAGGAAGGGTTTTAAACTGGTTTAAAGATTTTCTAAAGAATCAAACTTGGAGGGGAAATTTGAGAGAAAAACTATCCAAGCCTCAGGGGTCGAGTTGTGGGGCCCCACAAGATTCTCCACTCTTCCCAATTCTATTTCGTGTTTTTATGAGTTCTTTTAGAAGGCCTTAGGGGCGCTAGGCATATCTGTTTATTCTTAGGCCAATGAGATTGTGCTCCTTATTCCCTTTTTAGATACACTGCAGCACATTTATCCTCTTAAACTATTTTTTGACAGTGGATTCCTGGATGAAAAACAATCACTTGCAACTGGATGCCAAAAAAGTCAATTATTATATGTAGGCCCTTCAAGCGAAAGTATTCCAAAGGTTAGTCTAAAATTAGCAGGTTTGAATGTCTTGCTTCTCTCTTTGAAGCAGTTGGGAATAGTATTGGACTCCGCATTAACCATGGAGCCCCAGATTACGAACTTAGGAAAATACGTTTTAAACGGCGGCTTTTAAATCAGATTAGATCATGAATATCAGAACTTCATTTTAGAATACTAGTGCCAGCATTTCTTTGATCTCAGATTACTGTAATGCATCTGGCAATATCACTGAAATAGTACTCAAGATGAAAATCTTTTCAAAATATGGCAGAGGCCAATATTTAGAGCAACAAAATAGAGAAGGCAACTTCACTTTTAATTCTGCTGCACTAGTTACAAGTACAAGTTAGCATTAATTTTGAAGGTGTTATGCATAACTCATGATAATATATGGACGTGTGCCTCTGTGCATGCTCAGACTAGTAGATTTTCATAATGTTAAAGAGAGAATTGTATTTGGTGGAAGGCAATGCCTTAGGGATTTCCTTCAGTAAAAAATAAAAAAAAATAAAAAAAGGATTACCAACTTAAGTATATGATAGACAAATGATTTAATGCTGCTAAAGAATGGAATTCCTTACCTAACATTTTAAGGAATGAGAGCAATTACTATCAATATTTCAGATGACAGATTAAAACCTATTTGTTTCTGATACTGCTTCCTGTTGGATTTAGAAGTTTAGGAAGTGTAAAACAAGGGTAAGCCAACCTATATACTGCTAAAAACTGTTCTAGAATTATATTAATATATATTTACTTATTATATATCTTATTATGACGTAAGACAACTTATTTATGAATTGCATTTAAATGTCAGTTGTGTAGTTTGACTGCAATCCACTCTAAACCCATGTGATAGAGGCAGAATAGAAATGTTTGAAATTAAATTAAAGGATTAATGTTCTGAGATCTGAATTCAAAATAAAGAACACAGAGACTTGGTCTGATTGAAAATTGTCCTGTTGCGCTTCTCTCTGATGAGCTTCTTGTCAAGGGGCAAGAGCGGCAGAAAACATGCCCTCAGATTTGCTGCATGGGACTCTTTTTGCAGTATTTCAAGAATGCTCTCTTCTGTCCTTGGAGAGAAAGCCTGAGCTACAAAGGCTGCTAAGGTCCCAGGCTTTCAATTCCAAGCCAGAATAGAGGAGAGCCAGTTGCTGCAGATCCATCCAAACCAGTTCTTTGCATACTCTCCCATCCTAATAAATGCCTACTGTACTTGAATGCAACTCGCCTTTAAAGGCGTGAGCTAAATACAATATCCTGCAGGACATAAGCAAAGCAGACACGTCTGTAGAGCACCCATTATCTGGAGGTCAGAGCAGAAGTGCAAACATATTGAAAATGCATTACAAATATCCCCAGGTTTTTAATGGAAGTCATCTGGAAAAAAAAAAAGAGACTTTCATTTCAAATTTCAATCATATCAAAAAAAATATGGAAACTTCTTCCATAGATTGAGGGATTCCTGTATCATTTTTTTTTCTGGGCGAATGAGAAGGGGAAGGAACAGGGAGGGCACTGTATGTTTGTCTTTTACTGAGAACAGCTTTCAGAGCCATTTGTGCGGAAACATGGTTATTTGCCAAAAGAAAAAAAAAAAAGGGAACTAGTCTACATCAAAAGCTATCACACATAAAAAGCAAAACCAAGAATCCCCTCTGTGACACAGAGATATATTTCACAAATATATTACTAAACAGTAAGGGGCACAGATGCAAAATCCACTACAGCAGTCACATGGTCCTTCCCCAGTGCAACAACACGGTCTCAAGTCCAAGGATGCCTTCAAGAGTCTTTGCACACTCTCTCCCCATTGGCTTATGCAAACTCATCCAACAGAAATGCTATCCAATGCCCCACATTCATTGCATTTGCACATGGTTGCTTGTTCCTCAGAGCTTCTGTTCTTGTCCATGTCAATCGCTGGAGTGAATATTCTTCATTGTAATTATCTTCAGCTGTTGCAAAGACCACACAGCATAACCTGCACAGTCACAATTAAATGGGTCACCGGTGGTATCGGTATGATTGAGCTTGGGGGGGGGGGGGGGGGTCAGGATTCTGGAAATGGGGAGGAATGCTTGGGGGAAAGGGATTTTAGGTGTGAAAGCGCTCAAGTAAATAGCTTTAAAGGGTAGAGAAGAAAGATAGAGGATATGTATGAATGATATGCAGCAGGAAATGGGGCTATGAGAGTAAAAGGGGGTGTGGGGGGGGGGGGGGAAGGTAAGCTTGGAACTGGGACAAAGCAATGAAGGATTGCCGGAGGTTAATTTTTGAATTGGTCAATACGAGAAGTGGATTGACTGGAGATTAGTGATGTGGAAAGCAAGGGATTATGGGACGACTTGGAGTAGGGGGAAGTAATGCTGACTGGAGCAGTGCCCGCCATTAGCCTCTCCTTGTTTTTCCACCCCCCCGTGCATTGGAAGTGCTGGGTCTGTGTGGAAGTTCGCTGTTTTGGGCTCATGGAAGGATTATTGCAACTGGGATGGGGGATGAGCAGATACCCGAGCCAGGCAGGATTAAAAAGTTGGTTTTGGGATCCAGGCGACTGCTGTCAGGTGAGGGCATTACTCAGTTCAGGGGACTGTCCGTTGACAGAGGCTCAGGCCCAGTTTTAAATCCTGAACTGGTAATATGGTGAGGGGCAGTCAGAACATGCTGAATGCCCAGGGAGGAGACTCCACCTAGCTAGTAGCACGGCGGGTGGAGGATGGAAGATGGTGTAAACTATCCTGTTCCCGAAGGGAAGTGTATTTGTCCATGAGCCTCTTCATTGCTAACGGGCTCTGGTAGGTTTACTGGACTGTTCAATTTGTTACAATAAAGCTATGACCACTATTAAACACTCAACACTAACTTTTGGCTTATCATCATTATGGTAGTATGGGGGAAGCTGTATGGATAGAATCCGGGGTAAAAAGGTAAGACAATCATTCACAGGTATTATACGGTGTACCCTGTTGGTACTGCTTTTGTTTGCTGTGATCTTTAAACAGAACAAAATGCCTGGATACTGCTAAGGAATATGATTTTTTAAAATATTTTTGGACTATGATTATTGGGAAATTGGTTATATAACATGAGCTTGAAAAGTGATTTAAGTTTGAACCCACTGGGTATGAATATGCACAGTGTATTTTAATGGGGGTAAATGATAAAACATTGATATGCCAGGGCATAGCTGGGCTTGGGACAGCAATATTGCACTGGTGAAGGTCCTTGAAATTGCTGTAGTTGATTCTGTCTCAATACCTCTTACAGTATTAGTAATATATCTGTGAAATACATCTCGGTGGCACAGAGGGGGGAGGGTTCTTTAATTCTACTTTTTGTATGAGGGAAAATAATTATTAACATACCTAAACTGGAGGCCTGAAAATTGCTCACCATCAGTGCAGCTCAAGTCTGTACAATGGCCTACAACATGTACTTTTATCAGTAATTAGAGACGACATTCCCATGAGTTTTTTTAGGTTAGGGAAGGCAAAATGTACATGATTGCATTTGCAACTCTATGCACATTAATTTTCTACAAAAAATACCCACACAAAAGCAGATGCAGATGTTCTTAGATATTTTGTACCACCGCAAGTTTTAAAGTGGAAATGTGCATGTATGTTGTATCTATGTTATGTCATATTATTTCACTCATGTATACTGCTTTTATTGGGCAACAATTAAAGATACAGCTTAAGAATACACAATAACAGAATAAGCAAATATGTTGAGTAAACACATTAAATAGATTAAAGTACTTCTGGAAGCCTAACTTAGCCCTACACTTCACTCTCACTGAAGATGGACATATCATAACTCCAATACCTAGAGGCCCACTCATAACTATATAAATTCCCCAAAAATTTCAGTTCCCTAGTTACTCCCAAGGGGGCATCCTCCACAGATTCATCCTTTTGGAGGCATCCTTTTCTGGGGCGACCCATCCCCACAGCAGTTTAATAGCTGCAGGGAGGCTGTAAAGACCTTCTCCTCAGCTAGGTGTGCTATACTCATGTTCTGCATGTAGCAAAAAATGATACCACCACCTTGGATTCTAATTATCAGCAACATTGCAGGTCTCTGGGTTACTCAATTGCTCTAGTCGTTATAGTCTAAATCAGGAGTTCTCAACCCAGTCCTCGGAACAAACCAAGCCAGTCAGGTTTTCAGGATAACCACAATGAATATACATGAGAGAAACTTAGGTGCATTGCCACCATTGAATGCAAATCTCTCTTAGGCATATTCATTGTGGTTATCCTGAAAATCCAAGTGGTTTAGTGTGCTCCGAGGACTGGGTTGAGAACTCCTGGTCTAAACAGAGGGGGTTTCCAATAAAACTTGAAAAATTAATCTTTTTTCGGAAATAATTTAGTTAGAAAAAACAGAGTAGGAGGGGAAAGCCCTAAAGTTTTTGTTGCCTGTAATTCAGTTGACCACCGAGAAAAACAGATATTGTGTTACTGGTACTGCTGCTCTGAATGTTTCTCTGTGAGGCTGGCGCTGTTAACCATAGAATAGTATGTGCTTTATTCTGAGGGAAATGGAGGTAACTCAAGCCTCCTTCAGGATAACTTTAACCTTAACGTCACTGCCCCCGATATCAGTTTCTCCCTCCCCGCTCCAGCCAGGAGGGCGTGATTAGCATATGGTGGCGTTTGTGGCTTGCTATACACATAATTCAAGTGAACAAGCAGGAGCAGAAAAACGAAACAGGCTAAAGACTTATAAAAAAAGGTGAAGAAAAAGACAGGCGGTTCGGTAAATCAGGCAAGTGATACATTACCACGGGAGGTTTATTCCCGGACTCCTTCAAACAAAAAGCGATGGCATGCTGCGTGCAAGAGCAAAAGAAAGAGAGAGCGTAAATGTATCAAACAGAACTGCCCAAGGGGAAAGAAGAAAAATGGAGCCAGAAAGGGCAGATAACAGCAAGAAAGAACAAAGAAGAGAAAGAGAGGAGAGAGAGAGAGAGAGAGAGAGAGAGAGAGAGAGAGAGAGAGAGCAGGCAGAGTACTTTCATGTGATCCTTGCATGCTGCCCTGGGATCAGTTACTCAGAACGTTGCTAGCTTCTCCTAGGCCCTTCAACCAAGAAATAAGATGCAGGTTGGGATCCTCCTTCCCTAAAAATCTTCACCAAACCTCTCCCCTCTACTCTTCTCCAGAATCTACAGGATGGGTAGGACATTAGGCTCCAAAAACCTCTCTCCCAGCAAATTGGCAAGCCAGGGAACTCCCTCCCCCATCCCAACCAAGCTCCCTTCTTCTGCCCCAGAAACAGCTGCCTGAGCTGTTACCTCGCCATCACCTCTTCCACCTGGATATTACAGGCCGACACCTTCTCAACCCTGGAGTTGTTTAATGAAAAGCTTCCCTGAGAAGAAATACTAGCTGTTCGCAGTGGTACTGTCAACTTGGGATAAACTCTAAATATAAGGTTATCAGATGTCCCTGATTTTAGAGCTGTCCCCCCGATTCCCACCGTTTTGGCAGCCTCCTGGCCCTGATTTCAGCAATAGAGATAGAAGTAGAAAAAGTGTATTTTTAATTTACTGATTTGCATATGTCAGCTTTTATAATTTGCACCATTATATTTTGCAAGATATGGGGGAAATGCATCACTTTCCTGTTTCTCTGCCGATTTGTCTACTTGGAAGTGATATTGTTGCTGTAATGGATGAATGGTAGGAGCGTTTGAGTACGTACAGGCAAGGCCGGTCCAAGGGTTTCTGTTGCCCTAGGCTGAAGCCCCACCATGCCGTACCCCCTGTGCTACTGCCGATTTTGGTGGCATGGTCGAGAGGGGCTGCAGCTTGGCTTCTGACCCCCCTCCATCATAACTTTGGGAGTTCAGAAGCGGCAGGCCATGTGAGCCAAAGCACATGGCCTACCGCCGAGCCTAGCTGTCCCTGCCCTGCTGCCAGGGGGGCGCAGCAGGCCATGTGTGCTGAAGTACATGGCCTACCACCCACGGAGATCTTCCACCCTAGATGGCTGCCTAGCTTGTTGCTCAAACCTGGAACTAAGGTGTTCCTTCCTCCTCCCAATAAGTAGCCCAGATTTGCCTGCAAAACATTTGGTAACCTTACTAAATGGGAAAAATTCTACTCCCTCCTCCCCTACGCTTTTAAAATTATGCTGACCACGCCCAGACACGCACACACGCACACACACACACACGTACGTCAAAGATCAAACAGTGCAACATCATATTCCTTCCTCCATAAACGCAAACACTCAAAACAATGCCTTTTCCTAAACAGATGATTATTTTGTCTGCTAGTAGATTAAAATAAAATTGTACAGACACATGACCCAATCAGACTATATTCCTCCTCACGTCATACATCAGTGATTTCAACGCATGAAGTTTTGTTTTACTGGGCTGACCCCGTAGTTGTGCATTGTCATATAAGGGCTGCCATTTTAATTTCCTGATGAGGCCTTCCATAAATCCTGGGTCGACTGGTGATACCGCAAAGGTGACTTTCACAGCTCCAGGAAAGGGGACCTCATAGGGAGAGGAAAAAAGAATCACCATCATCATGAAGGGTGACACAGAATGGCTAGACTGAGAGCCTATAATTCTATGCTATGTGTGCCTTCGAGTCTATGTGTTTAAAATACAGGTATTTACTTACATATGTAGCATGGGGAGCTCTATTATGGAGTCTTTAGATATTATTTTTTGTCTTATTTTTTACTCTTCTATATAATTCTTTCCAACTTCTATTGAAGGGGTTGAGAATGTGTATCTGGTGGCAAAATAACTCTGGGAAAAACTGGTAAAAAGATGCACTGACTTTGAAAATGGGCCAAATTAAACTGGGTGTTCCACAGAAATAAGCCCCCCCCCCCCCAAAAAAAAGAAAAACTAGCCCAGGTATATCTATAGGAGGAGGAGTTCCAGTTTCTGTAGCATAGAAAAAAAACTTGCATACAGTTAAACAGAGCAATTTGGGAAGAGAGGGGAGAAGCAATGTTACGGGTGTAAGATGGAAGCCTAGTTCGGAGGCTCCTATCTGAGCATGGCTTTTGGAGCTATTTGATGCATATTCCCCGAAGATATCTGATGTGGAGTGCTGTCTGAGTTTACATCCCCATATGCTGTCAAGAAGCAGCCTGGGGGAGTGGGGTGGAAAATAAGCAAGGCATCATGGTATCTACCCGCCGGACTTTGGAGCTCCCCCGATCGGGGAAGAGCACCTGAGCGGGAAATCCTCCCGCTCAGAAGCTCCTGCCCAATCAGGGCAGTGGGAGCACCTTTAAAAGCGGCGGCCCGGCAGAACAGGCTCCGCTGCTCCTCCACCACCCACCTGCCGGACTTTGGAGCTCCCCCGATCGGGGAAGAGAGCCTGAGCGGGAAAACCTCCTGCTCAGAAGCTCTTGCCCAATCAGGGCAGTGGGAGCACCTTTAAAAGCAGCGGCCCGGCAGGGCGCGCCAGCGCTTGGCGGGCCCACGCATGAGGGCCTCGACAGAGGGCCCTTTGGCGTGGCCCTTAGGCGTGGCCACAGAAGCAACCACAACCAACAGCTTCAACAAATCCACCAGCAGCAGGCGACCACAACCACCAAAACCCAACACCAGCATAGCAAAGTAAGTGCAGATATCCACTAAAGTCTGACAGATAAAACATGTACACAACCCTGATACTGCCCATAACCCTCCTCCTCACTCAACTCCTACCACCTCAGGTAACCAACCACAACCTACTAACAAACACTCCATGGCATCCAGCACTGCTCTACACACACCCCCAGTATACACACTGGAACACACACAAGACACCCAAGCACAAGAGGCAAAGCAGGCACAAGTCCAACACACACACAAACTCAAACAAAGCACAGAGACCACTAAACACACCAGCTACAATCACAATAGAGCTTATCAACGCCAGATCCATACGAAACAAAATTAACACAATAGCAGACCACATAGAAGATCAGCGACCTGACATACTGTGCATCACAGAAACATGGCTCACCCCCACCGATAACGTATTACTTAATCAATTAGTACCATCCACCTACTCAGCATTCAACTGACCACGCGCACAATGGAGAAGAGGAGGGGTCTTGATCATCGCAAAACAAACAGCCTAAGACTCAAGTCAAGAAGTGCTTCAAACAAACCAATGCAACACCATCACTGTGGAAAACAAACGAATGGCCCTATGCCTCACCTACAGAGCCCCAAATGCGCCACCAGATGAACTAGCCTCCACTCTAGAAGAGGTCTGTGCCATTAACACAAATCACAAACCCCTGCTACTATTAGGAGACTTCAACCTACAATCGACCAACACAAAGGATGCAGAAGCTTTCCTACGAGCTATGGGATCCTTACAATACACCCAACGGATCAATACCCCGACACACTGACACGGATCATCACCAGACCTCATATTCGCACCCAACTTTCTAATGGACAGTGGTTAACATATCAACACCCGATGTCACACCTGTACCGTGGTCAGACCATCACATAATCAAAATAAAGATTATGCCACAAGGGCAAAACCACAACAAGAACCTGGACAACCCACCAGCCCAAAGAAGATTTAAAAGCTTCGACAGGGACCAATTTCTACAGGACATGCTACCCCACCTGAACACGGAAGAAGAGGATCTAGACAAACAAATCAGAAAATGGAACAGCATCATCAATGCTGCTGCCAAAGCCACCGAATACAAACCCAAGAAAGCTTGCCGCACCAAAGCACATCACGCACCCTGGTACTCAAAATCATACGGCATGAGAAGAGGGAACTCAAGAAATTAGAACGGCGATGGAGACACACCAAGTCGCCCAACAATCAGGAACTATACTTAACAAAACAAAAAGAATACAACAAACTCATCAACCAAACGAAGAAAGAATACCACACCAACATCATACTCAAATCAAACAACAAACCGAGAGAGCTCTTCGAAATTGTGAAAACCCTCACCAAGGAACAGAAAACTGAGAGCGAAGTGCAAATAGACCCACAAGCATTTGCAAACCATATCCAAGAAAAATTCCATTCAGCTTCACAACGGAAAACAGACACAAGCACCAAACCAGCCAACCCCTCAAGAAAAACTTGGGACAAATTCAGCAACCCATCCACAGAGCAGCTCTCACACATCATCACCGCACTCAACACAAGCACGGCCCCAACAGACCCATGCCCAGTTACATGAATTAAGGCGACAAAGTCAAACTTCATCCACACCATACACAACATGGTGAACAGTTCACTAACCCAAGGAATCATGCCAGACCAGCTAAAACTCGCCACAATAAGACCAATCCCGAAGAAATCACCACTCGACAAGAACAACCCAGCAGCCTACAGACCTATCTCAAGCATCCCTCTACTGGCAAAGATTATTGAGAAAGCGGTACAACATCAGCTACAAGAACACATTGACAACCACGCACAACTGGACCTCAACCAACACGGTTTCTGCCCCAACCACGGAGTAGAAACACTCCTGCTATACCTATTTAACAACATACTACACCTCATAGACAACAGAAAGAAAGGAATACTCATGATCTTCATTGACATTTCATTAGCATTCAACACAGTTGACCACGGAACTCTACTAGCAAGACTACAGAACATCGGATTACACGTAGCCACAACAAGGTGGTTCCATTCCTACTTAACAGACAGACACATACAGGTCAGGATCGGTCCAAACACATCCCGACCCATAAAGGTCATGCAAGGCATACCTCAAGGATCCGCCCTAGCAGCACTATTATTTAACCTCTACATCCAACCAATATGCAGCATCATAAAGAACACAGGATAAAATACGCAATCTATGCGGACGACATAATGATATACACACCAATCACCCTCAACAACCCAGACTACACCAACATAACAGAATGTCTCATGCACATGAACAGCTGGTTTCAAGACAACAACCTGAATATAAACTACAGCAAGGCCGAGGCTCTAATCATCACACGAAACTCCGACTTCATCCCTCCTCGCAACATCAAGATAGACAAAACAACCATACCCATACAACCAGAAGTGAAATACCTCGGAATGACCCTGGATAAAGAACTGAACCTTCAGTCCAACATCAGCAGAACCACCAAAAATGCATACCACAGGATGAGACTAGTCTGACGCCTCAAACCCCTCCTCTCTCAGGAACACTTCCACACAGTCTGTCAGGCACTAATAACCCCAATCCTAGACTTCTGCAACCCAATCTATCTTGGCCTAACAAAACAGACACTCAGGCCACTGCAACTGGCGCAAAACACAGCAGCACGCATAATAACTGGCACCACAAGACAAGAACACATCACACCTACCCTAAAAGATCTCCACTGGCTACCAATCAGCTCCTGTATCAGATACAAGACAATCATAAACATATTCAAAATCAAGCAACAGTCGTCAGCTTTCAGCCTACACCCACTCATACAACCCGACAGCGGCACAAGACCGAGGAGGAGAGGCACATCCAACCATGTCAACACACCTAAAGACATCAACAAGGTACACAAGGACACCGAAAAACGAGCCTTATCAAAGGCGGCACCAACAATCTGGAACACCCTCCCTGATGAACTATGGTCAACAACAGACATTAAGGACTTTAGGAAACTGCTAAAGACGACCCTCTTCATAGAGCACTACGGTGATGTCACTTAAACTGTGCAACAGACAATACCCCAACTCAACACCCCACCCTAGCGACACGATTATAGTATTAAAGTATAGTATTTCTATCCTGCCTTGATTGAAGGATAAGGCGAGATAGAAATACCCTTTAAATAAATAAAGTCCTGATGTACATAGTATTGTAAATAGCGCACGTTGTAAATAGCTCACCAAGAATCAATGACCAATTACACACACACGCACTCACTGCTCAAAGCATGCGCACACTAGACACTGTATCTTGTTGATTGTTTGCTGTGTAGACCGCCTTGATTGTAGGAAAAGGCAGTATAGAAATCCATTTAAATAAATAAATAAAAAATAAATCTGACAAAAATCGGAAGAGGAGTCGGAGCACACTAAAGAGCCATGAACACGAGGGGACATGTGGCATTGATGTCGAGAGCTGTGTCGAGATGTTGGCTTAGTAAAAATCGGAGCTGAGGGAAACCATGGCCTCGGTGCGGTACGATGTGCAAGATCTGGGCCAGCAGATCAATTCAGTAGAAGACTACATGGAGAAGCAGGAAAATGCTTTCAGTGAGTTTTGAGGTGGCATGGCAGCACTGCAGCGAGGTAATGAGCAGCTACAGGATAAAATGGAAGATTTAGAGACTAGAACATGCTGGTGTAACCTTCACAAAGGGGGGGGGGCCCCGATAATGAAAAATACAAGCAAGCCAGTAAGGTGCCTACTCTCAAAGGCAAAAGATATACACTGTGCAATCCAGCTGGACAGTGTTCTTTTGGAGACTGGAAGTCCCAAATGACTAGGATCAAAAGCAACAAAAAGTTGGAAGGACTTTCTATGTTGCTGTGTCCTTTGTAAGTAAAAGACCAAATCCCTTTTATACAGTCCAAAGTATGAAGATTCCTTTCTGCATTTGAGGCGTGAGGCCTTGGGAAAAATACAGGAAGGTAAACCGCTTGGTCTAAATGAAAAAGTGACACCACCTTTAGCATAAAGTGTGGATGAGTCCTAAGGACTACCTTATCATAATGGAACCTTGTATAAGGAGGATCAGCCACCAACGCTTGCAATTCACTGATGCGACGTGCTGATGTGATTGCAATAAGAAAAATGACCTTCCAGGAAAGGAATTTCAAAGAAGTAGTGGCTAATGGTTCAAAGGGTGGTTTTATGAGCTGCCCAAGAACCAGATTTAAATCCCATGCCATCGGTGGTGGCTTAATGGGAGGCTTAGTTAAAAGAAGGCCTCTCATAAATCTCGCTATGAGAGGATGAGAGGAAATAGGTTATCCATTTAGAGGCTTGAAAGAAGCTTCAATAGCAGTCAAATGAACTCTCACTGAATTGGTCTTAAGCTCTGCATTTGATAAATGAAGGAGATACTCCAGTAATGATTCCAGAGATATCGCAAGAGGGTTAAGACCCTTCTGTGAGCACCATATGGTAAACCTTTTCCACTTAAATGCATAAGAGCGTCTTGTGGAAGGCTATCCTTTACCTGCTGGGAAAGGTTAAGACCGTGACGTTCTAGGCTTTCAGTAACCAGGCCCTGAGATGCAGAGACTGCGGATTGGGATGCCACAGCATCCCGTCCTCTTGAGAAAGGAGATTTGGAGCAGATCCTAACTCCAGAGGCGGAGCTTGAGAGAGATGTAGGAGCAGAGGGTACCACATTTGCTGTGGCTAACATGGAGCTATGAAAATCATATGACCTCTGTCTCTTTGAAGCTTGAACAGGGTTTTGGGAATTAGGGGAATGGGTGGAAAGGCATATAGGAAGTCCTGACCCCAATGGAGGAGGAAAGCATCCCTGGCCTGACAACCCTGAGCCGGAATTCTGGAACAGAACAGGGGAAGTTTAGCATTCAGCGGACTTGCAAAAGAGGTCTATGTCCGGGGTTCCCCAAATTTGAAAATGTTTGGCCACTTGGTCTGCATGGAGAGACCATTCGTGTGGAAGCAGAACTCGACTGAGTCTGTCTGCCCAAGAGTTTTGAATGCCTGGAAGATACACTGCAAGGAGATGAATCTGATGCTCTCTGGCGAGGGCCCATAGTCGCAAAGCTTCGTTGCATAGCGACAGAGAGCCTGTTCCGCCCTGCTTGTTCACATAGAACATGGCTACATGATTGTCCGTTTGAACTAGGACTGTCCTGTAGCTGAGCTGGGTGTGGAATACTCGAAGAGCAAGGAAGATTGCTCTGACTTCCAGGAGATTAATGTGTAGATAGACTTCCTGTGGAATCCAGGTACCCTGGGTCGAGAGGCCTTGCAGGTAGGCTCCCCAACCCACCTGTGAAGCATCTGTTGTTAGAGTGGCTTGGGGTGGGGGTTGCTGAAAGGGAGACCCCACCAAAAGGTTTTGGGGTGACTGCCACCATTGGAGGGACAAAATAAGGCGATCTGAGTTTGCTATTTTGTCTGACAGGCAACCTGACGCCTGAGTCCACTGAGGTGATAAAGTCCACTGGGCTGCCCTCATATGGAGGCGAGCATAAGGAACCACATGCACGGTGGATGCCATGTGGCCTAGCAACTGTAACATTTCCTGAGCAGTGAGGTGAGGTTTTAGCACTGCTTGGGAAGCTAACTGCACAATGCGAAGGGGCAGCGGGGCTGTGGAAGGTAGGCCCTTGTCTGTCTGGTATCCAGCAGAGCTCCTATAAACTGTAGGGACTGAGTGGGAGCAAGGTTGGATTTTGAGAAGTTTATGACAAGTCCAAAATACTGAAGGATGCGCATTGTACGAGAGAGAGCAACCCTGGCCTCTGGCTCTGAAGGGGCTTGAATGAGCCAGTCGTCTAAGTAAGGGAAGATGAATATTCCTAGGGTGCGGAGAAATGCTGCCACCACAGCCATGCATTTTGTGAACACCCTTGGTGCAGAGGCCAGGCCAGAAGGAAGAACCCTGTATTGGTAGTGCTTCCCTTGAAACAGAAAGCGAAGGAACTTTCTGTGAGTTGGATGGATGAGAACATGAGTGTACGCATCCTTGAGATCTAGAGAACAAAGCCAATCCTGACTCTGAAGGTATGGCAGCAGAGTTCCTAGAGAAATCATTTTGAACTTCTCTTTGAACAGGAATTTGTTCAATTCTCTGAGGTCTAAAATGGGTCTGTGTCCTCCTGTCTTCTTTGGAATAAGGAAATAGGGGGAGTAAAACCCTGTACCCTGTTGGGGAATGGGTACCTCTTCTATTGCCCCTTGGGTAAGAAGCACAGTGACCTCTTGACCTAACTGGTCGTTGAGAGAGGTCTGAGAATTGAACTGTCTTACCATTGTAGGAGGGGGCATGCTGAGAAAATGAAGCTTGTACTCCTCTCTTACAATAGACAGAGTCCAATTTTCTGCTATTATCTGACCCCATCTGGGGGCAAAATGACATAACCTTCCTGGGATGGTGGAGGGTTCTGGGCCATTCAGGGCCAGGAAGGCAAAGTTCTCTAGATAGGAGTCAAAGCCCCTGTGGAGGCTGAGTCTGCTGAGCCGGTTGAGGCTTAGCTGCTTTTGTCTTTCTTTGCCTAGGTTGTTGCTGCTGTCCCTTTTGGGCAGACTGACCTAAACAATGCCCCTGTTGGGTATAGGAGGGATAAAACAACTTCTTACTGAAGAATGGTTTCTTAGAGGATTTTTTCCTTGCAGGATCAGCTGTAGATTTAGACAATCTATCCAAAGTGATATTGTCAGCATCTATCTCATTAGCTTTTTCCTGCCAATTCTTGCCAAAGAGATTCTCTCCTGTGCAAGGAATATTCCCTAGTTTATCCTGTACCCAAATTTCCAAGTCAGATGCCTGGAGCCAGGCAATCCTACGTGCACCTATGGCAATGGCAGAGGTTCTGCTTATGCACTCAAAGCAGTCAAAGGCTGCATGATTCACAAATTTGGAAACATCCTGAGCATGTTTGACAAGGGTAAGGTGATCCTGCCTCTTATCAGGAAGAAGAGGGCTCATAAGCTCTAAATCTCCTGTGACCTCCTTAAGGAACATTCCCATATATAAGATATAGGAACTGATCCTAGCAGAAAGCATGGAAGCCTGGAAGGTTCGATGTCCAAAGGCGTCAAGAGTCCTACACTCACGTCCTGGAGGATTAGATGCATGCCTTTTTGCACTCTTTATCCTTCTCATAGCTGATTCCACCACCATGGAATGGTGTGGTAATTGAGTCATCTGAAACCCAGGACAAGGAGGAACTCGATACATGGTGTCGAGTCTTCGAGAGTGAGGAGATGTGGTTAGAGGTGTTTCCCACATCCTTAACATGAGATCATGCAAGATCTCATGAATAGGTAAGGTAGCTGCCACCTTGGGAGCTTTAGGGTATTGCAGGATTTCTAATTCCTTTTCCCTAGGCTCTTTTTCAGGAGCCACTGTGATGGAAAGACCTCGAGCCACATCTCGGATAAAATCCTGAAAGGACATATCCTCTGGTGGAGACATCCTACGCTGAGGAGAAGAATCATCCTCAGGAAGAAGTACTCTGGTATCGGCAGTGCTTTCAGTGTCTTCAGACTCATCCGAGGATTCAAAGTATCTCCAATCCGGGTGGTCGTGCAAGGGACAGTACCGGTACTGAACGAAGTCGGCATCGGAGTGGTCCGGTACCAACTTGTCGATACCGGATGGATACGCATGACTCGGTCCCGGCAGAATACCTGCTGATGTCGATGCAGTCGGTGCCGGTATCAATTGAATTGTCTGAAGCGGTTTCAGAGGCATTGAGGCTGTGAGAAGAGCCGCCAGACTGCGTTCAATAACCAAGAACCTCTGGTTTATCGACGCTGCTTATGCCTGGGTATCGGTACCGGATGAAGCGGCCGGTACCCCAGAGCATGGCACCAGTAGTTCTGCCGAGGTTGAAGCCTCGAGAACATCCTGGAGCCCCGTTAGTGCTTTGGAAGCCGAAGCCTCCCGCCGGGGCAATTTTGCCGGTGAAAGTCCCTCAAGGGCAACGCCAGAGGCATCTCGCTGTCTAGAAGGAGATCTACCCTTTGAGGACCGGCTAGATTTATGTTTAGTTACCTGAGATCCATGGAAGGAAGATGAAGCCCTGGAAGACGTCAATGCCACAGAGGCTGCATCGGAGGGAAAAAGGGTGCTAAGTTTAGCAGCTCGGTTCTGCCGGCCCCTTTTCGACATCTTCCCACAGGCAACACACTCCGAAATAGAGTGGTCAGGACCTAAATATTTGAGGCACCACTCATGGGTGTCGGTGATGGAGATGGTACCACCACACTTAGAACACTTTTTAAAACCCGAAGCGGGTTTTTCCATTCTGAAGGAAACGTTGGGCCTAGTGCCCAAAATGGCGCGTGGCACCTGAAGAGAAAATTACTGGAAAGACTCCAGAAGAGTTTGTGTTTTTTTTTTTTAGAAGAAAAGAAAGAAGAAGAACCGGCGGTACCGGTGTAGCCTCGAGGGAAGGCAGATGCGACCACAAAAAAAGAAAAGAAGGGATTTTTTTCTGTGGTGACAGGATGTGCGACCTGTCGGCTCCGCGGAAAACAAAGAACTGGAGAGGGACAGTTGGAAAGGAGGGAAGGCAGCACGCAGGCGCTGTGGGATGCTCCCAAAGGCTTTCCTATTGGACGCTGGTGAGTGTTCCAGCACAGGCTCCGTCGGTACCAACGATACCCATATGTGAAGACTACATTCCTGCTTGTTCCTGGAGATGAGGAGGTACCGTTAAAGATACAGTGAAAAACCGTGACAAAACAAGAAAATAACCGCGAGGCTTGAATCACAATTTTCCGGGGGCAGATGGATGTTTGACAGGCTCCATGGAAAAAAAATAAAGAGTGAAGTAAGATGGTTCCTTCGGGCGGGAAGACAGGCACACATGCATGCATGTGAATACATTGTAAACAGTGACAGCGAACCTGCTCTGTTTCGCATTTTGTAAATAGTTCGAGGGTTTCCCTTAACCAACCCGTTCTATGTACAAAGTTCTAAACCTGTTACATGTAACTGTTACTGTTAAAGTTTACTGTTATAATGTAAACCGCAACTGATCACTGGAAGGAGTGGTATAAAAATATAATTAAATAAATAAAAATAAAAATAAATGGTGAGCCTCCAAAAAGCTTCCTTTGGAAGATGGAGAGCAGTCCCACGTGTGATCTGTCAGTGACGTCACCAATATGCGAGGACTTGTTCCTGCTGCACCCAGACAACACCTGCTGCACTGCTGGACAATGGAGCCTGATACAGTCAGCTGTGTCTTCTGTGGCCAGTTTGTATTTGACTGTTCTGAAGGACAGTTTTAGTGGAAATATTGGACAGAACACTCTGGACTGCTTTAAGTACCTACGTCTTGCTGCTTTCCTTGTTTTTGTGGTGGTGGGGGGGAAGGGTATGAGATATATGTGTATGGGGGGATTGTAAGAGGGAGGGTGAGGGTAAGGTTCCGAGTGACTGGGCACTTGATGGAGGGACTAGTGAAGCTAGGATATAGAATTGGCTAGATGCTCAGTGTCTTTCCTCCTTGAATAGAGTGGCAGAGGAGTGGTCTGCCGATACTGTGGGGGGAGGGGAGGGGCGTGGGAGGAGGGGAAGGTATTTATAGTGTGCGTATATGAGGCTTATCTATGTTTTCCGGTCTAAGGGTGGGTATTTTTTAATGTTAAAGAGTTGAACACTCTGCAAAAGCAGCGATTGATATAGTAACATAATATAATTACGGCAGATAAAGACCAGTATGGTCCATCTAATCTGCCCAGTAAGTAGAGTAGGCTATTCCGTGCAGGTCACCCTTCTCTATTTGTTGAGATGTAAGAAACAGTTACGTTTATTTTGATTTTATCCTCTTGCTATAAAGGGATCCACTGTGCCTGTCCCATGCCATTTTGAATTCCGTCACTGTATCTGCCCCCACCATCTCCATTGGCATTCCAAGCATCAACCACCCTTTCAGTGAAGAAGTATTTCCTGACGTTGCTTTTAAATTAACCTCCTTGCAGTTTCATTTTATGCCCTCTAGTTTTACAGCTTCCCCTTCTTTGAAACAAATTTTATTCATTGATATCTTTTAAGTATTTAAACATCAATTGACGCACTTTGGGGCTTCTAGTGGTAAACATCTGTATCATCTCTCCTCCAGGGTATACATATTTAGGGTCTTCAAATATATTCTTTGTGAGATATGGTCTCCAAAACTGAACACAGTACTCCAAGCAAGGCCTCACCAATGAATTGGTCAGGGGCATTAATACCTTGTCTTTTCTGCAGGTTATTCTTCTCTGTATGTAACCCAGCATCCTTCTGGCTTTGGTCACCGCATTGTCACATTGGTAGGTGGCCTTTGTTCAGGAGATGCATTTACTGCCTAAGAATGAAGGCCTCCTGCGCTACAAGGAATATTCTCAGGCTTACTTTAATGCTTATAGGGGTAATAAAAAGAAAGTGAGAGTGGCCATCCTGATGAGGAAGGATGTTCCCTTCCAAGTACAGAGGGTGGAAAGAGGTAGAGAGAGGAGGGTGTTATTAGTTTGGGGGGAATTGCAGGGACAGTGGTGACTTTTCTGAATGTTTATCGGCCTAACGTTGAATGATGAGAGTTTTGGGAAGAGAATGGGTTCTTGGTTGCAAGGGAGGGTACGGAGCACATTGCTGGTGGTTGGGGACTTCAACGGGGCAGTAGATGCTCTTGGATAGAACAAAGGGGCACTGTAGATGTGGAAGGAAGGAAGAGGGGTGAAAGGATTTATAGATTGGATTAAAAAAAGTTATCTTTTGGTTGATCTTTGAAGGCTTCTCATCCCACAAGTCAACGATTATACCTTTTATTCTCAGCCCCATGATATGTATAGCCATACAGATTTCATATTAGGAAATCGAGAGTGGGTACAGAGGCTTTGGGGTATCTAGGATTGAGACAACTACTTGCTCCGATCATGCCCCAATCTGGGCAGATTTCGGGGGAGGGGGTGGAGAAAGGCAGAACATTCTGGAGGATGTATGATAGTCTATTGAAAGATTAACAATTGGTTGAAGCACTGGAGAAAACTATTGATGACTATTTGCTGGATAATGATGGTGAAGTGGGGGTGATTATGATATGAGATGGACTTAAAGCACTATTGCAGTGGAGATTGATTCAATGAGCAGCCAGGAAGCAGCATCAAAGACTGAAAAATATTTCTATTTGATCATGGAAGATTGAGGACTTGGAGAGGATGCATAAGCAGAGTGGAGGTGGTTTGGCTCAACTGGAAAGGACCAGGGCAGAGCTGGTGGGGACTGCGCTGGAAGCAATAAACTTTCAGTTGCAAAGAGTAAACCAGCAGTATTATGAGTTTAATAAAAAGGCAGGGACCTTGTTGGCAAGGAAACTGAAGGAAAAAAGTGACAAGCAGTTGTTACAAAAATTAAAGGCCCGAGAGATAAGCTGCTCTATAGGGATACAACTTCGGGAGCAGTTTGGAGCTTACTATAAGCAGTTACAGTATATGCAGCAGATGAGAGCATTTCAAAGGAACAAACAGGCTCTTATTTGCAGGAGGGTGGAGTTGCCCTGCATGTTGGAGAAGGATCTGGAAGGGTTGGAGGATTTAATCTAAGAAGAGGAGATCTTCCGGGCTATCAAGGCCTTGCCTAATAATAAATCTCTGGGACTTGATGGATTAACCAATAAGTTCTATAAGGCACTCGGTGGTAAATTTGTGCCATTGTTGGTGCGGCTGTTTAAATGCTGTGCAGGAGGGGGCACCCTCTATGGAGAAGGCAGGAATCTCAGTGATTCTTAAGCCAGGCAAGAACCCTGCGAGTTGTGGGTTGTATAGACCCATTTCTCTATTAAATACAGATGTAAAGATTTTGGCTAAAATATTGGCTACTAGGTAGGGAAGGCTCTTACCTGGGAATAGTTCACCCGGACCAAACGGGCTTTGTGCAAGGACGCCAGACAGCAGATAGTATTCAGCGTGTCCTATACTTAAATGTAGGAGGCTCAGAGAGAAAAATTGGGGCCGATGCTGCTCTCAATGGATGACGAACAGATGTTCAACCGAATGCATTGGGAATTCATGTTCACAGTCCTGCAAAAGGTTGGTTTGGGGCTTAATTATTTGAAGTGGGTTAAAGGTTTCTATGCAGCCCCACAAGCCTATATTAAGATTATTGGCAATTACTCAGAGGCCTTTCAATTGGGCCGGGGAATAAGAAAGGGCTGCCTGCTTTCCTCCTTACTTTTTACTCTAGTGATGACTGAGTCATTGGCTCAGAAGATACGAATGCAATCTGACATATATGTGGGATGGAGTTGGGGGGGGGGAGTTGACCCATAAAATCTTGCTATTTGCAAATGTTTTGATGTTTGTGACTAGACCCTTGGTGTTTCTGCCGGTGCTGCTTATGAGGGTCAATATTCACCAGGAACCCAAAGCATTTATACAAGGCAAATTATCCCCCTCTTTTGGGGCAAGTAGAAAAGATTTGAGTACATGGGAGAGGGAGGAGATGTTATGGTTGAGAAGGATAGCAGTTTTGAAAATGAATGTGTTGCCTTGGCTTCTGTACTTATTCCACACACTACCTGTTTTGGTCCCATCGGAGTTGAGGAGTCCCCAGAGGTAGCTATTTTGGTTTATCTGGAAAAACATCCACCCCTGGGTTTCATGGAAAATTATGTATGCCACTAAGCTACAGGGTGGGTTGGGGGTGCCGGATCTCTCTAGCTGTTATTTAGTGGCTCAGATTCAGCAGGGGATGGATTGGAGGGACTCGGATAGGGAGAAATGTCTTTTGCAGATGGAACAGCATTATTTAGTAAGTTGCTGTCTGGCTCATCTGCCGTGGCTCAAAAGACAGCGACTGTGGGCTCAGCAGATTGAGAACTCAATACCCGACACCTCTCGGTTATGTGGCAGAGGGGATTACAGAAGGTGAACTCTGGGGAATGGTTCTTGGTGCCGTCTCTTATTAGGGGAACCGTAGATTTTGGACCGAGGTGGGAGATGTTGGGTATTGATACTTATGAAAAAATGATAAAACTGCAGAAAGATTAAAACTTTTGCAGAGTTTCAGGTGGAATATCATCTCACTACTAAGAACATCTTTGCCTATCTCCAAGTGGCTCATTATTTAAAAGACAAATCCAAATGTAGTGAATATGCAAATGATTACAACAGGGTTGAGTACCTATTACTGTGGCATTGTCAGACAAGATGCTTGATTAGGTTTTTGTATAAAGTCCTCCAGCTTAGGGGGATCCAGAGATTTCAATTTATGTAGACCTGGGAGAGTAATTTAGGGGGCCAATTGGAGGACAAGGAATGGGAGAAAATATTTTTGGGGGATGGCCAAATCTACCGTTTCAGTACCCATTAAAGAGAATGCTTATAAAAGATTCTACTGAGATGGTATTATACACCGAAGAGGCTGCATAAGATGTATTCTTCTGTTGAGGCAGGATGTGGGTGGATGGGTTCTTTTTGATATATGGTGGATATGTCCACTTACAGCCGCTTACTGGGGGGAGGGGGGGGGGCAAGGACATGTTGAGAGCTCGGGTATTTTTGGTATTGAGGTGGGGTTGGATCCTCAGTTGGTGGTTTTGGGGAGGGGGTGGGAAATGGTGAGCTCCCATTCCGACCTGCATATTAGCTATCTGTAGTGACGTGGCCTGGTTTTGGAAGAAAAGCTATTCCATTAAACTAGCGAGTGTCACTATCACCCTGCAAACTGCCTCACCTCCCCGAACATAGACACCCCCACAGCTGCCCCACCACACCACAAACTGCCCTAGCTCCCAAAATAACCCCCTTACAACTGCCCATCCCTAAAAAATACCCCTGCAAACTGCCCCACCATGCAAAAACTAGCCCTACACGCCTAAAAAATACCCCCCCCCCAAATACTCCACCATTTCACTAAATGCTCCTCCGCCAACAACTACCATCTCTACAACTGCCCCCTGGTAATTGCCCTGCCACTACAACAAACTCCTCCATTCCCAAAATCTACTGTCCTGCAGTTGACTCACTCCCCAAAAGCTACTCCCTCACAACCACCCCAACACGCAAAAAAACAATCCCTTGCAGCTGACCTATTGACCCTTGCACATTGACCCTTGCAACTTTCTAACCATCTCACCAAAAGCCCCTCCATCTCACTACCATCCTGCAAACTGCCTCAATTCCCAAAAACTACCACCTTGCAATTGCCTCAGCCTCCAAAACTACACCCTACAAATGCCCATCCTCCTGCAAATTGCCCCACCCAGCAAAAAATATCCCTTCCTACTTTCAAACTCCCCCCAAAGCAAACTACCTCCACACAACCCCCAAACTACATCCTCCGTAAATGTCCCACCACTCTCAACTACCCCAACACAGAAACAGATGCACATCACACCCAGAACATACGACGCATACAGACAGGGATTACAGATAATTTCTTAGCTATGATGTACTGCATGTTACATATATATTCAATGTCTTTGCTGTTATTTCTACTGTGACAGCTACTGACTGAAATGTACTGCTTTCTTACTGGTTGCTATCTCTACTACCGGCTACCATTTGTTGCCATGGGCAGTGCTAGATTAAGGAGCTGACAAGGTAAGAACATATACAGAACGCAAAATTTTGGAGGGGCGTTGCTGTTAGATGTTTTCAGCATTTTGAGAGGTTAGGATGGACAACTGTCTGGCTTTTCCAAGATTCTATTGATTTTTGCAATAATGTTTGATACTAGACATGTCTGGACTTTTTTTTTTTTTTTTTAAGAATTTAAAACCTCTAGCTGCAGTTCTCTAATGCTCCCCCCTGCTCAACCTGCTTCCAATGTAACTAGCAGCAGAGACTGTGGGTAGGATGCAGCTAATGGGAAGGCTGTGGGGGCGAAGCACTGGAATGCTGCTCTAGTCACAGACTGTGGTAGGATGCAGCCAATGGGAAGGCTGTGGGGGCGGAACACTGGAATACTGCTGTAGTTACAGGAAAGGAGGAGATGAGCTGGAGGAAGTTCATGTGCTGTACAAGTTTAATTTCTGCATGTGGTGGGAAATGGAAGATAAATGGTTGTGGTTTATGATTTAATAAAATTGAATGTGCCGTCCTTCGAGGCAGCAGAGTGGTTTACATAAAAACACTATTCTTTATCGTCCCTCCAGTCCAGTCCTGCACCTCTGGGTAGTGCACCTCCTTCCGCAGCTTGGATGGAGACTGGGCATGTCAAATCTTGAAGTCACTTGGATATATACTGCTGGCACCTCCCACCAGCTCCCAGTGTGCTCAGTCTCCAAGCAGCGAGAGGTGGTTGTGAGCCTAGGTGCTGGGCTCACTGTGGAATAAGGAGCATTAGGTTTTAGAATAGCTAGAGGTTTAATTTTCTTTCTGATTTACTTTATTTCTTTTGGGAACAGTTATTAAAGTTTCTTAAAAAAAAAAAAGGGGACTAAAGGAAACCAGAGAGCAACGAGGGGATAGCTCAGGAGGAAAATTTCCCTGCTGCCGTTGCCTGCTCTCTTTCCCCTTCTTCACTCCCCTCCTTGACTGTACAGAGGGGAGTTTAGGTCGTGAGGAGTGCCTGCGGTGATCTGACGGCTCCCGATCGCTTCAGCGTGTGTAGAGCTGTCAGCGGGTCTCCTCACTCACGGCTGCTGCCGGTTCTTGCTGTTCCCTCCGTTGCTGCAGTGTTCGCATAGTGGATGACAGCCTTCTTTGGTGGTATCTTTTCGGGCTCGATTCAGTGGAGGTGAGTGCTAAGACGCCGGGAAATGCTCGGCAGGCCTGACAGTCAGTTTTTTTTGCCACGGTTAGCTCTGCCGTTTTTTCCCACATTTTTCTCACAGCGCGTTTTGTTGGTAAGGGGTACTTTTTTCCTCAGTTCTTCCTCTGTTAAAGTGTAAAATCGCCATTTGCTAACATTTGATAGGTAGTAGGGCTGTAATTTTGTTTTTGGGGGCAGCAAAAGCTAGTGAGTAAAAAAAGAAAATAAGGAATAGATCCCACAAGCGTTTTGCTTGCTATCTCTGACCTTATAGGTTTGCCTAGGCGCAGTGATTTGGGCTGATGCCATCGCATCCTCAGTGTCTCATCTGCGGTACCCGTCGGGGAGCGGCCTTGGACGACGGAGTGTGCCGCGGTTGTGCAGCTGAGGCATTTAACATGCAGCAGGAGCTCCAGGATAAATCCAAAGAGATGGCCTCAGCGCCTGATCAGGGGACTCAGGTTTCTTTGGAGGTTACTCCGCCACTGGACACTCCGGTGTCTCTGTGGCGGGCTACTCCATCGGCTCCAGGTCCCTCAGTCTCTGCCAGGGTGGGGAGTGGAGTGGAGCACTGGCGACGTTTTCCCCAGAATTTCTTCTTTTGATACATCATTTGATACAGGCCTTTTGTTTCTGTCAACAAGTGACTGCTACGAATCTTTCGGGACTCGGAACAGCAGCGCCTAAGCCTATGGCAGCAACCGGGGAAATTGCGAGTGCAAGACCGGGCAAGAGGGCTTGGTCAGTAGAAGATCAAATTTTGCAGACAGACTGGTTAGAGGAGGATGACTGAGTTAGAGCCAGTCCCTGGCGTGGAGGAACTTAAGGTGAAATTCCAGAGCCGGAATACCAGGCTAGGATCAAATGAGTCTTTTACAGAGAAGAACTGCCAGCCTTAATTACGGAGTGTCTTCAGGCTCTTAACCTGTTGGTGGTTCAACCGGCAGAGGATGAAGCGGTGGAAGATCCACTCATTCAGGTGGTGAGGAAGACGCAGGCAGTCTTTCTGGTTCATCACGTTGTCAAGCAGATTCAAGATGAATGGGATCTGCCTGAGGCAGGTCTGCGAGGGATACGGACTATGAATCGTCTATATCCTTTGTCGGACCAAGAACGTGAGGTGTTTCGTTCTCCGCACGTGGATGCGGCCATTTCTGCGGTTACCAAGAAGACTACCATTCCAGTAGAGGGCAGTGCGGCTTTGAAAGATGGACAAGATCGGAAATTAGTCTCCTTGTTGAAGCAGGCCTTTGAGATAACGTGTTATCACTGCAAGTGTCTATTTGTGGAGCTTGGGTGGCAAGAGCCTGTCTCCGTTGGTCGCAGCATTTGCAGCTGCCTGGGGAACAGGTGTCTGAACACGTTGCGGATGTTACCAGACTGGAGTCTGGAGCGGCTTACTTGGCCGATCTACATTATGATCACATTAGGGGGTTGGCTAATAGCATGGCATCCCTTGTGGCAGCTCGATGTTATCTTTGGCTGTGAAATTGGGCGGCAGATAGTTTGTCCAAGTCACGGCTTAGCAAGCTCCCCTTTAAGGGCAAGCTGTTGTTCGGGGAGGACCTCAACAACTTAGTTAAGGACTTGGGAGAGTCAAAAGGTGGTCGCTTGCCAGAGGATAAGCCAAAGCCCAGTCAGGCAGTATCCTCTACAAGGGGGCAGCCGCAAGATTTCAGGCGTTTTCGGACCTCTCGGTTGGGGGGTTTCCCTCTCCCCTTGTCAAGGTTTTCAGGGATTCTGAGGAGTGGGGAGAGGTTTCGCTAGTCCCTCCTCCTTGGGGTTCTGGAAGACCCAATGAAGCGAGGAGGACCCAGGCTGTGGTTCAACCCATTGGAGGTCAGCTACGGGAGTTTCTCTCGGCCTGGGTCCAAATAACATGTGACCGCTGGGTGCTGGAAGTCATTCGGGAGGGCTATGCCCTCGAGTTCGCTTGTCCAGTAACCGACTCGTTCGTTCTCTCCCCCAGCAAGGCGCGGGCGAAGGCAGTGGAAGAGACATTGGCTCGCCTGCTTCAGCTGGGAGCGGTGGTTCCAGTTCCGCGAGACCAGTGCAGCTTTGGTTGATACTCCATTTATTTTGTGGTTCCCAAAAAGGACGGGTCTTTTCGCCCAATTCTGGATCTCAAAGGGGTCAACTGTTGTCTCCGGGTGCCACATTTTTGCATGGAAACCTTGCGGTTGGTTATCATGGTGGTGCGCAAGGGGGAGTTTCTGACACGTCTCAATCTCACCGAAGCATATCTGCATATTCTGATCAAGCTGGATCATCAACGCTTTTTAAGATTTGCAGTCTCACAAGGGCATTTTCAATTCTAGGCTCTACCTTTTGGTCTTGCAACGGCGCCCCGTATCTTCACCAAGGTGATGGTGGTGGTGGCGGCGGCAGCCCTTTGCAGGGAGGGGGTGTTAGTATATCCCTATCTCAAGTACTGGTTGATCCGAGCAAAGTCCAGAGTCAAAAGTGTACAGGCCACATCAAGAGTGGTACAGCTTCTAGAGAGCCTCGGTTGGGTGGTCAACGGAGCCAAGAGCTGATTAGTACCCTCTCAGGTTCTGGAATATTTTGGAGTCCAATTCGACATGCGAGTGGGGTCAGTGTTTCTGCCAGACCACTGAGCTCAAGATCTCCATCTCCTGGTGCACACCTTCTTAAAGTGCGTGGCGCCAATGGCCTGGCAGTATCTGCAGGTACTGGGGACGATGGCAGCAACTCTGGAAGTGGTGCCATGGGCGAGGGCTCATATGCGACCTCTGCAGAGGTCCTTGCTCCGTCGCTGGTCCCATCAGGAGGATTCCCTTTCCAAATGTCTTCCCTGCCTGAAGGGGATCAGGGAGTCTCTTCGGTGGTGGCTTCTTCCAGGGAATTTGAAGGCAGGCATGCCACTCGAACAGCTGCAATGGGTTCCGGTCTTAACCGATGCCAGTTTGGCGGGATGGAGAGCTCATTCTGGGGATCTCTTCGCACAAGGAAATTGGAACGAACAGGAGGTTTGGTGGCCGATCAACCAGCTGGAATTGAGAGCGGTAGTGCTAGCGCTTCGCCCCTTCAAGCTTAGTCTTCGGGGTTCAGCGGTCCAAGTTTTGTCGGTCAATGCCTCCGTGGTGGCGTATCTCAACAAACAATGGGGTATGGGCAGCGTGGCTTTGGAGAAGGAAGCGGCAGCCTTGTTCAGTTGGGCAGAGTTGCGTCTTCAGACCCTGTCGGCGGTGCAAATTGTGGGAGTAGACAATGTGACAGCGGATTATCTCAGTCGAACTCGAGTAGACCCCGGGAAATGAGAGCTACATCCGGACGTCTTTGCTTAGATAGTCCACAAATGGGGAATGCCTATAATGGATCAAGGCAAGGCAAGCCGTTTCTTCAACAGAAGAGAGAATATCCGAAGGGATCGATGCGCTGTTACAACAATGGCCCACAGAAGGGCTTCTGTATGTCTTCCCGCCTTGGGCGCTCATAGGTCGGGTGGTTCAGTGCATAGAGGCCCATCAGAGAAGGATTCTTTTAGTAGCATCGGATTGGCCCTGGCAACCGTGGTACAACGATCTGGTACGGCTCCTTGATGGATGACCTTGGCAGCTCCTGATGCAAGGAGATCTCCTGCAGCAGGGACCTCTCAGAATGCTGCAAGTGGATCAGTTCTTGCTTACGGTTTGGCCATTGAGAGGGCGAGGCTAAGGAAGAAGGGTTACTCAGGGGCAGTAATCTCTACATTGCTCTTGGCCAGGAAGAGGTCCACCTTGCTTGTTTACGTTCGCGTGTGGTGTATCTTTGAGGATTGGTGTGCAGTACGGAAAGTGAGTCCTGCCTTGACTGCAGTTCCAGAGGTATTGAGTTTTTTGCAGGATGGTTTTGATAAAGGATTGGCAGCCAGTTCCTTGAGAGTTCAGTTGGCAGCTATTTCTTGCTATTGAGGAAAGGTTCAGGAGGTCGCTTTGGGACCCTATCCTGATATCTTACGTTTTTTTAAGGGTGATGTCTTGCCTGCGTCCACCCAGGAGAGTGGTGGTTCTGCCTTGGGATCTCAACTTGGTTTTAAGCGTGTTAACTAGAGAGCCCTTTGAACCATTGTGTCAGGTGTCACTAAAGGACTTGACAAAGGTCATCTGTTCAGTGCGCCGAGTTTCGGAATTGCAGGCTTTGTCTTGTCGAGAGCCTTTTCTGACCTTTTTTCGAGATAAGGTAGTTTTGAGGCCCACTCCATCCTTCTTGCCTAAGGTGGTTTCGGCATTTTATGTGAATCAGATGGTATCATTACCGGTCTTGAGAGCGTCAGGGAAGAAGTCATCTGACGGCTGTTTGCATCTGCTTGACGTAAAGAGAGTACTTCGTCTTTATTTGAAGCTTTCCGAGCCTTTTCGTAAGACTGATCGTTTGTTTTTTCTGTTTGGGGGACCACATAAGGGTGAGGCAGCGACCAAATTTTCCATATCCAGATGGATTCGAGAGGTGATTGCTTTGGCATATATTCTGCAAGGTCGTCAGGTTCCTGCAGGGTTGCGGGCTCATTCTACCAGGGCTGAAGCAGCTTCGTGGGTGGAGTATATGTTGGTTCCTCCACTGGAAATTTGCAAGGCAGCAACATGGTCTTCTTTGCATACCTTCAGTAGACATTGTCTGGATGTCCAGGTGGCGGGAGATGCCCATTTTGGGTCGGCGGTGTTGAAGGCCGGTTTGGCAGGTCCCTCCCATTAATTTACTGCTCTTGTACATCCCAGAGGTGCGGGACTGGATTGGAGGGACAATAAGGAAAGAGAAATTAGACTTACCTGCTAATTGTTGTTTCTTGAAGAACTCCAGTCCAGAATTGGTATAATTTGTTCACTAGAGCCGCTGTGAAGGATAGCCGTGAGCCTTGGGTGTCTCAGGCTAATTTTTTTTCCTACTATACTTTCTTCAGTTTGCTCTCTCTCATGCCTGGTGGCGTTCTCTCTTGTTCTTTACCCACATAGGGGAATTTTCCTCTGATGGTAGGGGGAATATTTGTGGGTCAGGTTTATAGTTATCTGTTGGGTTAAATGTTCATTTAATGAAATTATATAGTTTTGTAGCTATTTATTTGTTGCTCCTCTGAGTTTGTTTTATCAGTAGGTCACTGGGAGCTGGTGGGAGGTGGGAGGTGCCAGCAGTATATATCTCCAAGTGGCTTCAAGATTTGACATGTCCAGTCTCCAAGCTGCGGAAGGAGGTGCACTACCTAGAGGTACGGGACTGGACTGGAGTTCCTCAAGGAACAACAATTAGCAGGTAAGTCTAATTTCTCTTTATAAAACAGAATGAATGCCAATATAATTAAAGAAAAATAGAGGAGTAGCCTAATGGTTAGAGCATTTGCTTAGTAACCAAGAGACAAAGGTTCAGTTGCCACTGAAATTTCTTGTGGCCTTGGGAAAGTTACTTAACCCTCCATTGCCTCGGAAGAAAGACCTGACAATCTACTTCCAAGTCATACTTTGCCAAGAAAGCCTAGAGGTTGATGGGTTGCCAGGAGTCAGAATTAACTCAGAGGCACACATTGCATTGCAAAACATTCATACAGCGAAGGAACAGGAGAGAAAAAAAAGATACAGTGTAAGAGCAGAATGTAGACAGAAATTCAGGCGTCTGCAATGTTTAGTGAGAGATTGAAAGCTTTTTGAAATAGATGAGTCTTAAGGCCAGTTTTACATTTTTTAAATAATAATTCTTGCCAAAGTCCCAACCCTCCCCCCAAAAAATGCCTCAATGCATTTCTCACAGTTCCAACATACACAGATTCACAGTAACATAGCAATTATGCAACTACACTCAGGGCTGGCCCAAGGGTTTCTGCCGACCCAGCAGAACCCCTGGCCATGCCACCTCCCCCCCCCCTCACTGCCACTGATTCCATCGGCAGAATCGGTGGAGAGGGGAAGGCTTGGTTTGGCACAGTGGCAGCAGCGGCAGGCCATGTGTTTCAGCACATAATCTGCCCCTTCTGACACAACTTCCTGTGGAGAGGCTGGCCTGTCAAATACCCCCTCATCTTTTTTCCCCTCAGACACACAAAGAACATACACACAAATTCAAGCACACACACACACACACAAACACATGCATATTCATACAAGTACGCACAGACGTACCAGCTCACAAAGACACACACAGAGAGGCACAAACATAAAAAATTGCTAACATACAAAACAGAGATATACATGCACACACACTCATACAGATACAGAGTCACAAGACACGTACACAAGCAATACAGATACAAATAGATGGGTGTGTGTGTGTATACACACACAGAGGGGGTTGGAAAGAACTCCATAAGTCATGCTCTGCATGCTTTGCCCACTTGTCCTTCCTCTGTTGTAAGCAGCTTTCATCTTAAAGATGTGCTGATAAACAGTACATAGTAAAGGTTTACAGAAATCTGCTCTTATAAACTGCCTTTTCCGGTGAGAATGGTATCCTGCTGTTAACGTGCAGGGGCAGCAGTGATGTGCAGTTTCGAATTATAGAGTCCTGCACAATTAGCCAGTATTCAGAGAGCAAGGCCATGCTTAGAAATCAAAGCTGCACTACTATGGGTCACATTCAGGAACCCGATATGGGAAAGCCCACGGCAAGGCTGTTATGCAGAAGACTGAGGATCCCTGAACAGACACAAGTTGTTCTCTCGATTGATGCGCTATCAATGATTCATTGATCTCATCAGTATTGCCAAACATTAAGATGTATGAAGAAATTATAAAGTTTGCTCAAGACCCATTTTTCACCTACCCCATCAGCTGGGCCGACCTGTCCACTAGGCACCCACCTAAGGCAGCATGGCAGCACCACAGCCAACAAAAAAGCAGCAGAGCAGCAAACTGCTGTCAACATGGCTGCAGGACCTTGAGCATTAGCGCCCATGCATGCAAGGCCTGCCACTCCCACCCCCTCTGACAAAGTGCGAATTGGAAAAGGCATGACCAAACAAACCATGAGTGCTTAAATGGTGCTTGTAGGCCCACCACCATGCTGGGTTTCCTTTAGAAGCAGGCTGTCTGGGAGAGGAGGGGGTACGGTGACAGCAAACATGGAGGGAGGTGAGAGATGCTGGATGTGGGGAGGGGAAGGAAGTGAAGGAGAAATGTTGGACTGTGGGGAGGGGATGGGGAAGGTAGAGCCTCAAGCTGCCCTAGGTGAATACATGTGGCTGAAGGTTAGCCAAGGCGGTAGATATCCTTGGACCAGCCTTATCCATCCATCACAGTGTGAAAGTTTCAATTCCACAAATAGCATCAGGGTTGTAATGAAAGCACTGCCATCTGAAGGGCTGAAGAACACTGCAAGTTCAGCAAATTCCTAAACATGATTTATGATAATCTACTGTAAATCTGTGGGATTCGACTTTAGAACCAACATTGAAAATAGGGTCCTGCAGAAAGGGACAAAACTCTGAGCAGCTCCTGCAATGTAACAATTAGATCACTGAGGGGTGAGGGCATTACATGTGCAGCAGGGACAGCTCTAGTGTGAAATAAATCAAATTCATTGCTAGACACGCTAGGTAGTCATACTTGTATCACCTAACTTCTCCATTGTTCAGTCCTCACTTTGCAGGTGCTCATATAAATAAATACATTATAATTTGCTAACTCCAAATATTCTAGTTTTAGAACTAGCCCCAATATATGGGTCTTGCCTTCAGGGCCATAAACAAATTAGACACGTCATACTGGTTCACAAGTCCGGCAAGTCCAGCAGCCTGCCTCTAAAAGGTGCCAATCCAGGTCACAATTATTTAGCAGAATCCCAAAGAATAGATCCAGCCCTCCTTGGGATAAGCAGCGATTTTCTCAAGTCTTCATGGCTAACCATGGTTCATGGACCTTTCCTCCATAAACCCTTTGTTAACCCAACCATACTGCTTCACCACATCTTCTAGCAACAAATTTCACAGTTTAACTGTGCTTCAGTGAAACGTCTCTCAGATTTGAAAAGTAATACCTATTTGGCTTCATGGAGTGTTCCTGGTTCCTAATTTTATATATTTATTTGAAAAAAAGAAAACTTCCATTCTGCCCATCACTATCAATTCTAGGCAGATCAAAAAAACATAAATAAGACATAACCAGCCAAATATTATAGATACACACAATACATAATCACGCAAAAATCTCAATAGTAATTTAAGAGGTGCAATTAAAATTCACCAATTACTAATCCTGCAACTGTATTTGTCTTACTTTTTTACTCAAATGTTTGAAGGAAGTCTTTTCTATTGACACGCATGACTGAGTCAAGC
Source organism: Ichthyophis bannanicus (assembly GCA_033557465.1). Lineage (NCBI taxonomy): Eukaryota > Metazoa > Chordata > Amphibia > Gymnophiona > Ichthyophiidae > Ichthyophis > Ichthyophis bannanicus. Next base: position 56,128,442 of record CM066051.1, on the reverse strand, counting down.
ACACAAGTAGATGATCGTCTTATGGTGACCAGATGGAACTGCTCTTCCTCCGCTCAGAACTTTAGTGTAAAGTTTGGAACATGTGCTGTCCCTCCAGCATGCAGCAGTCCCCTCGGGTCTTCTGTTTTCTTTTTTTTTTGGCTCTGACAAACAGATACAAAACAAATCTGCAACTTGTTACCAAAGGATGTAATAAAAGCTGTGAGTCTAGCTGGGTATAAAGAGATTTGGACAAGTTCCTGGAAGAAAGGTCCATAAACCATTATTAAAGACGACCCAGAAATCCACTGCTTACCCCAGCACTGTGGAACCTTTGTACCTTTTTGGGAATGCGTCAGGTACTTGTGACCTGAATTGGCCAATGCTGGAAACAGGATGCTGGGCTTGATGGATCTTGATCTGACTTAGTATGGCATTTCTTATGTTACATTAAATCTCTCCTTGCTGGTATATTATTATTGATTCAAGAGCTCCTCCTTACTACATCTGTTTCTTATAGTCTGGCATCTTCAAAAGGTCAAGAATATGGCACCAAAACCAGAGGCATGGATTAAAACTTTAAAATGTTGATATGTACTTGAAGTGCCTCCTTTGTTTGGGTTCTGACCACAGCTAGGAAAACTGCAAACATTGCACTCTAATGTCACTATGGGCATGACAGCATTTAAACAATCTTCAGGAATATCTTGTAGCCGACTTAAAACTTAGCCCAACATAAGAATAGCAAAAGTTCTCCTATTGCATAAGACAGTCAGAAACACCCCCTCTGCGCAGCCACTGACTCTTCTTTGTAGGGCCCTGTGTAGAAACCATTGGCTGAATCACCAGTTTATGTCACAGAGGAGAATGGTTTTATGTCACAGAGGAGAATGGTCTTTTTTTCTCTCCTCTCTTCCCGGCAACCACCTGAGCATTCACATTCTTTTATGCAAAAGATGTTTGAAGACTTCAGAAAGGGTTATTTTTGAAATATGTCCAGCATTCAACCTCAAGAACAAACGAAACATTTTTCTCATTCTCCTGAGTAGCGGACAAAGAAACTGACCCTATAGTATATCTCCTGTTCATCTATCTCAGACTGAACAGGAGCGAGTCCGTTCGTTTCCTCCTCTATCCTTGGACTCTATCCATTCTAATCTGGAGGACTCTTGACGACCCTTCTGTCTTTACCAGATGAGGTGTCAGCCCCTACCAGTATACCATCTGATATCTCTCCTCTCCCTCTAAAAGCAGCAAGTCTGCTTATGAGGATCTCTATCTTATCCAAAGTTTATACACAAGTTCCCTTTCCTCTACAGAAGGATTCAGAACCCCACTCCAATGTTTCTGGAGTACTAAAATATATAGAAGCACCAAAAACCACAGTGGCGATTCTGGTCCATGGCCTGCTCAAAAAATAGCAGCAGCATATAGCAGACTCCACTGACAGTGCAGCCTGTATCCAAAAGATTGGGTCTCAAATATGAAGTCCAGCCTGCATGGGGTTTTAATCAACACTTGACCCTCTCCTCAGTAGTGGCTGAGTCAGCAAAAAGGAAAGCTAAAAAAATGCAGAGACTTCTCTAACACTCCTCTGAGAAAATACCTTCACATGATGGATCCCTTTGGAAAGGATGTTTTCCAAGGAACAATGCTTATGCCGATAGTCTTCCAAAAAAGTGCAGACGTTATCGCTAGCTCTTCCACAGATACAGCAAACACAACTCACTTCTATACCAACCAAATGAATGTGGCATTAATCTCATTCGGGTTGGATATGACATTTTTGAAACTTCAATCATTTCTGCTTCAACTACAGCAGCCTGGCTCGATTATGAGCTTCTGTATTACGAGATGATGTTCACTCTAAATTAGCAAGATGACCCTTATACAGGAGTTGCACTTTTTGGCGAAAACGTGAGACACAGTTGATATGATCAAAGATCATTGTACATTCTGCAGTATCTCCAAACCTCTACCTCTTCTTCAAGGAGATCACCATTCAATCAATACAGACAAGGTTATCATCATCACAGGCAGTATTAATACCAAAACAACCTCAGCAATCTCAGAGACCTTTCCTCACTAAACAGCAACAAATGCTCAGCCAAAGCAGGCCACTCCTGCTCAACAAAAGCAACAGTACTCTTTTTGGCTACCAACAATTACTTCCTATTCTGCGTGTAGGGGGACGAGTTCAGTTGTTCTTTCAGTCTTTGAAGGAAATCGCCTCTGATTCATGGGTCCTCTTCGTAATCCATCACAGCTCCTGCCTTAGATTCCACAGCAATCCACTGGATTGTCCACGGTCGTGGACTGGACCACTTATGTCTTTTACAAGAAGTTCTCCTCCTCCTCCAAGCACATGCCACAGAACCTATTCTCCCACAAGAGATGAATCATGGTTTTCTTCTCCAGATATTTTCTAATTCCAAAAAAGACTGGAGATTTATGACCCATCCTAGATCTCAGGGATCTCAATCGTATTCTGCTCAAAGAAAAGTTCAGAATGATAACAATACCTTCCATACTGCTCTTACTCAACAAGGGAGACTGAAGTTCTTCAATCTAAATCATTACCAGTTCAAAGTTCTCCCATTTGGACTTTCAGAAGCACCCAGTTATCTGCTGGAGAAAAAAACTAAATACAGCTAATGGCTTTCAGGGCTAAAGTGACTGCCTGATAGGTTGTAGATGAGTCAGGATTGTGTATGACTAGTCAGTTAACTAGATGGGTTTTTATTATGGGCTGGGAAGTTAGTTTAAAGCAGGTTATGCTCTAAACAGCATAGGTTTCTTTTTACAATTTCATTGTGTTGCAATAGACTGCTGAAAGAAGGCATTGACTGAATTAGCAGTATATTTTATTTCATTTCTATAATTTGATTACAAACCTTACTGATGCAATTGTAAATAAAATAAAAAGAAATCACAGATGCATTTTTTAAAAAGTTTTATTGTCAAGTGAATATACAACAGTATGGTTCTGCAGACATAATGATTTCAAGAGCATTAAACCCCGCATGTACTGTTTGCTGGGCTATTTTACACACAAGAAGTTAACCAACCTTCTACTTGTCTTTTGTTTTCCTCCCCCAAACCCCCCTTCCTCTCTCCGTCACTTATCGATTACATAACATAACAAAACAAGCTCCAGGACCTTACAAAATGGCTGAAATTTCGATAAATCTCCACTCCGCATTATGCTCCTACAGATATCTTATCTGCAAGCCAGTTAGTGTATTTAGCCCAAGTATTCTCAAAGCATGTCATTTTTGATTGTTTCAGGGCCGTCAGCTTACTCATTAAATATATTTGATTCAAGACTTTCTCCCAGTCTCCCACAGTTGGTGGTATTTCCTGTCTCCATTTTCTGGCTATCGCAAGACGAGCAGCCACACAGCCAAGAGTGATAAAGCCCCCTCCTCCTTTTGCAGTTCCCTACTATACTCGTAAATGCCCAGTAGGACCAACCCTGGGTTGGGATCTAATTTCTTCCCAAGTATTGCACTTAAATTCTGGAACACTGTATTCCAGTACACTTGCACCTTTATATATGACCACCAAATGTGGAAAAAGGTTCCTCTGGCACCACAATTGTGCCAGCATAGTTCATTAGTCACTCCATACATCTTTTCATATCATATCAGATGTTAAGTACCACCTTGTACATAATCTTATAGTTATGTTCTAGTAGATTGGAGGCCAGTAGGCCTTTATACCTATGGACGAAAAAATTGGGCCAGATCCACTCCTCCAGTATCAACCACAGGTCAGCTTTCCATTTCCTTTGAAAAGTTTCTTTCCCTCCCTTGCTTATTGCCATAATTTTATATAATTGGGTAATCAGCCCTTTAACCTTGTCCCTTATGAACAAATTCTCAATTGGCATTAGTTCATCTTTTAACCCTGGAAGAACTTTGTTTTGAATATAATTAGAAACTTGTACGTAATGATAGTGGTCAGCTCTTTTTAATGAAATTTCTTCTCTAAGGTCTTCAAACGGCCCAAGTTTCTTCCCTTCTAAGAACTGGCCTACATAACACAGGTTATTCCGGGCCCACCTCTCTGCAAACACCCCATGCATCCCCGGTGGGAAATCCGCATTTCCCTTGATGGGGATCCCCCTAGTTTTGCACTGTGCTCCTAGCCATTTAGTTCTCCACTTAAACCATGTTTGAAGTGTTAGGAACACAAAGGGGTTAGTGCACCTAGATGTCAGCCGGTTCCCCGGGGCAGCCAAAGGACCTCACTCAAGGAGGGTACTCCCAGAGCCACTTTCTTCATTTGAACCCATTCTTGACTTTCATGCAGCTTATAGTACTTAGGTCGGGAACTGCCATGCCCCCATTTTCCTTACCTCTCATCAAAATGTGTTTAGGGACTCTAGCTCTTTTCCTTTTCCATACAAAATTTCCAGTGACCTTTGCACTTTATTCAGATACACCCCCGGGACAGAAATGGGTAGTGTGCTAAACAGGACCAGTAATCTGGGAATGATCATCATTTTCACTGCTGATATTCTTCCACTCATGATAGGTCCACTCTTTCCCGTACTTCTTTCTTAATTGTACCATCTAGGGGTGTGTAGTTCGCCCCAAACAGATCTGAGAGCACAGGTGTTGTGAACGCGCAGGTAGCGAATGCTCCATTTTACCAACAAATTCTTTAATTCTTTGCCCTTCTTGTTCAGAACTGAAACATTTAGGATCTCAGATTTTGATGCATTCATCTTGAAACACGAAACTACCCCAAAATTAACTAGATCCCTTGTCAAGGCTCCCAATGTTTGTTCAAGAGATGTTACTATAAACAGCAGATCATCTGCAAACAGGGACACCCTACACTCTCCCTGTTCCCATTTTAAGCCTTTAATCTCTCCTGATGTTCTTACTCTTTGTGCCAAGAGCTGCACAGATAGAACAAATAGTGAGGGGGGAAAAGTGGGCAGCCCTGCCTTGTCCCCCTTGCTAGCTCAAAAGGCATCTGTATATTCTCAGTTTATTTGTTAAGGCGGCTAATGGGTTCTTAAATAGAGTTTTTAATCCAATCTAAGTATTGACCCCCAATGCCCACGGTCTGGATCAGGAAAAGCCATGAGACTATCAAAAGTCTTCTCTGCATCTATTGCCAGCAGCAATAATTCTTCATTCCTTGTCTTGCCTTTCCGTAGTATGTTTAGGACTCTTATACTGTCTGATGCCTGCCTACCCAGGATGAATCCAGATTGATTCATATGTATGAGCTGTGGCATGTGTGGGAGCAATCCATTAGTCAACACTTTGGAAAGTATTTTTAGATCAGAACCCAAAAGAGAGATCGGGCGGTAGAAGCTGCATTGACTTGGGTCTTTACCCTCTTTTGGAATTAATGTTACTCCCGCCACTCTCATCGACTGGGGTAGATTGTTCCTAATGCATTATATAGTTGAGTGGTAGGCTCAACCAATATGGGGCAAGGACCTTATACAATCGCAATGTGCTTCCCCTTAACCACTGCGTTCAAGCAATCCCAGACAACCCCCATAGAGCACTGGCCATTGTCATTATTCTGAAGGTATTCTAAAATACATTCAGTAATTTGCTGGATTATCCAGGGCTCATCCAATAACGATTCATTCAGAGTCCAGAATCCCTTCCTCCCTCGTGCACATGGGTCCCAGAAATCACCCCAAACAGGGGCATGATCCAACCATGAGCTTTCCCGAATTGCACTCGCCACCACACATGGCATGAGTGATTTATGGACCCATATCACGTCAATCCTAGTATAGGAGCCGTGGACTGGTGAGTAAAATGTATAAACTCTTTCCTGACCATGCATCTCTCTCCATATATCTTCTAAGCCAACTCCTTCATGAGTGCTTTTAGTTTTTTCCTTTGCTTTGCATTGACACTAGGATTCCCCTGGGAGGAATCCATTTCAGGATTTACTGTTTTGAAGTCTCCCCCTACTATTAAATGGCCTTCACTGAAATTGATTATTGTAGGTTTTACTTCTTCACAAAAGTCTCCTTGAGCACAATTAGGGCCATACAGGTCTAGGTATTTAATTTTTAGTAACAAATACCTGCCTCCCTTATCTTTCTTTACTTCCATACATTGATGTTGGATTCCGGCGGCTATCATTATTCCCACTCCTTCCTTTTTCTTTTTCCGGAGATTAGACGCAAACCACTGGTTTGGCTATCTCGATTTAACATTCTTCTCTCACCCCAGATGGTTAAGTGTGTCTCTTGAATTAAGATCATCTCTCCTACAGAAAGGGACAACTACTTTATAAGGAGGCCAATCGGTTAAAAGGAGTTTAACCTTTTACATTCAAAGATACAATTTGAATGTTATATCCTGTGCCTCCTGCCATATTGTTTTTGATAGAGCTTTATATCTATTTTGTAAGGTCCCATTTTCCCCACCCCAACCCCTCCCCGTCCACCCCCTCCAGCAACATTTTCAGCAACGATTGCCCTGTGTTGCTCTCTGCCACCCAGTGTTTGAGGGTCTCAGTCTCCTCTGGTCTCCTTTTCCCACCGGCAGGTCAGCCCATCCAGCGGACCTTCTACTGTACAGCTATTATAATCTTCCCCAATATGGTGAATTGCAAGCCGAAAGGGAAGAGCCATTTGTAAACAAATCCTCTCCTCTCTCAACAGTGTAGTGATAGCTTTAAATTCTCGTCTCCTCCTTATAGTTATTGCTGTCTGCGTATATCTCCACTGGCTGATTTTCTCATTGCAGTTTGCCCATCTTCCGCGCTGCTTGCTGACCGCTTCCTTCATGCTGAAATCGTGGAAACATACAACTATATCGCTTGGCTGGCCTTCTCTCCGCGGGCTGAGCACCCTATGCACTCTGTCTATATTAAAGAACATGTTATCTGTTGGAATCTCTGCCTGCCTCAAGAGAGCTTTACATAGCTGTTCCATTATCGCTTTATAGTTATGGGATCCCTCTTTTTCTGGGATACCCCTCAGTCTTATATTGGAGCATCTAGTTCTGTTCTTCAGGTCTTCCAATTTTATCCACAAGTCCCCCATCTCAACTTTAGTAAGTTTATTTTGTTCTTTTATGTTGTGGAATAGGCCCTCCTAGTCTTCTACTTTTTGTTCTATTGTTTTAACCCATTGCCCAAGTTCGTGGATATCATCGCTTAACTCCCTAATCCATGACTGTGCCTCTGATATGAAGTTAGCCAAATCCTGACGAATGTTCCCAAACCACTCTTTGAGCTGTTCTTTAAGTGTGCTCAACTCCTCTTCGTGTGGTTCTCAAGCCCCCGCTGGCAAGGCTTTCCTTTCTTCCCCTGCTAATCCATTTGGCGCCATCTTTGCTCTGATCCCAGTCGCACCGTGAGCTGCCTTAAACACGAAGGTTTTTAAGTCCGGGCTTGTTTTCTTTTGTGCCATTCACTGCGGGAGAACCGCCGCTGTTATTGCTGTGCTACTCTTACCCCGATTACGGAGGTTCCAGTTAATTTGGGGGATCTTATCTTCCCGATGTCGGAAGCTTTACAACGCAGCTGCCATCTTGGCCAGTAGCATCACTTCCTCTCGCTCTCATTTTTTTTTAAACAATAAATCTTAGCCGCACAATTATAGATTATTCCTTAACATAGTAACATAATATATGACGGCAGATAAAGACCGCTCTGTGCAGGTCACTCCCCTCTATGCCTTTATTTGTGGTTGAACCTGTTGCTCCATGCAGGTCACCCCTCTCTGATTTTATCCTCTTGCTATAAAGGAATCCACTGTCTGTCCCATGACATTTTGAATTTGGTCATTTTATTTGCCCCATCTCCATTGGGAGGGCATTACAAGCATCCACCAGCCTTTCAGTGAAAAAGTATTTCCTGATATTGCTTTTAAGTTTATTTCCTTGCAGCTTCAGTTTATGCCCTCTAGTATTACAGCTTCCCCTTCTTTGAAAAAGGTTTGTTCATTAATACCCTTTAAGTATTTAAATGTCTATCATAGTAACATAGTAAATGACAGCAGATAAAGACCAGTATGGTCCATCTAGTCTGCCCAGTAAGATGGCAAGAGTAGGTGCACCTGCCGCTCTGTGCAGGCCACCCCTCCCCATGTCTTTATTTAGGGGTGAACCCACCTCTCCGTGTAGGGCACCCCTATTTGTTGAGAAATTAGATAGTTAAGTTTATTTTGATTTTATCCTGTTGCTGTAAAGGGATCCACTGTGTCTGTCCCAAGCCATTTTGAATTCTGTCGCTGTATTTGCCCCCACCACTTCCATTGGGAGGGCATTCCAAGCAACCACCACCCTTTCAGTGAAAAAGTATTTCCTGACATTGCCTTTCAATTTACCCCCTTGCAGCTTCATGTTATGCCCTCTAGTTTTACAGCTTCCCCGTCTTTGGAAGAGGTTTGTTTGTTCATTATTTCTCTTTAAGTATTTAAAGGTCTGAAAGTATTTAAAGGGCATATTTCTCCTGTCCCTTCTCTCCTCTAGAGTATACATATTTAGGTCTTCAAGTCTTTTCTTATATGTCTTCCGGCACAGGCTCCAAATCATTTTGGTCACCTTCATCTGAACCATTTCAAGCCTTTTTATATCCTTTGTGAGATATGGTCTCCAAAACTGAACACAATATTCCAAGTGAGGCCTTACCAATGACTTGTACAGGGGCAATAATACCTCCTCCTTTCTGCTGGTTATTTCTCTCTGTTTGCAACCCAGTAGCCTTCTGGCTTTGGCCACTGCCTTGTCACATTTTTTCATCACCTTGAGATCACTCCTAAATCCTTCTCCTGGTCCATGCACATCAACCTCTCACCCCCTATCACATAGAATTCCCTTGGATTTCTGCATCCCAAGTGCTTGACTATGCACTTCTTTGCATTAAATCTTAAAAACCAAGCATTAGACCATTCTTCCAGCTTTTGTAGGTCTTTCCTCATGTTATCTACTCCCTCAGAGGAGTCCACTCTGTTGCAAATTTTCATGTCATCTGCAAAAAGGCAAGCTTTTCCCTTCAATCCTTCATGTTTTCCATACCTTCCAGGGGCCACCCTTTTACAAACCACAAAAAAAAGCAAACCTTTCCTCTACAGCCCCTCGGCAATGTTGCTTACAAAAATAATAAAACTAGAATGAAGGACCAAACCTTGCAACACCTGTGTACCATGAGCAGCCCTGCCCACCAGATCCACCTACTGGAGGCAGCCATCAATACCACTCTGTTTTAGAAGAGTATATACTATGGAGCATCGCCACAGGCATGCGCATAAGTAGCATCCATAAGATGAGGACCTGCTCTTTAGTGCACCCTTTCATGCACTCATGAAGTACACCTTCAACTTTCTTATTTTTCCCCTTCTCATAATGTATGAGTTTCATACTATTTCAACATTCTGGAGCAGATGATGACTGACCCTAGGAGTAAACATTCCAAAGTTTGTTCTCCTTATATGGTCAACTGTTCCTATTGCTTTGCTCTGCCTTTTGTTAGTTACGATGGGCATTAGTGTACATAGCTTTCCAGATTCTGCCTTCACACTGGAAATCAACTCCCCCCCCCCCCCACCTCTGCTACCCTTTCTTCCTTTTCTATGATCTCTGAAGAGGAAACCACTCACCTTCTTTCCTAATCCAAACTCACTACCTGCTCCTCTGATCCTATTCCCAACCAGCTCCTTAGCTCCATCTCCTCCACTGTAGTCCCTTCCATCTCTCATATTCTCAACCTATCACCCCCTCCCCCACACCCACCCACTGTAACTTTCCCTGCAGCCTTCAAGCATGCTGTGGTCACTCCTCTCCTCAAGAAACCTTCACTAGACCCTACCTGTCCTCACTATCGACCCATCCCTTTACTCCCCTTCGTTTCTAAGCTACTTGAACATGCGCTTCACCACTGTTGCCTCGACTTTCTCTTCTCTCAAGCCCTCTACAATCTGGCTTTTGTCCTTTACATTCTACCGAAACAGCTTGTGCCAAAATTTCCAGTGACCTGTTCCTGGCAAAAACTAAGGGCCTTTACTCGATCCTCATCCTTTTTGACCTTTCTGCTGCTTTTGATATTGTTGACCACAATCTTCTCTTTGATACCTTATCCTTGCTTGGTTTTAAGGGCTCTGTGTTATCCTGGTTCTTTTCCTATCTTTCTCATCACTCTTTCAGTGTTTGTTCTGGTGGATCCTCCTCTACTGCTATCCCACTCTCAGTCTCCCCTGCCATAAAAGACAGTCCCCTACAGCTTTGAGATCTGCTGTCTTCTCACCTCAGCTACCTGCCTGCTTGTTGTCTGCTGTTGTGTGCTCTGTCTGCCATTGCCAACCTGTGCTCTGCTCTCCTACTCCTCCAGGTACTGTTCCAGCCTGTCTTAGCCTGTTCCTGCCTATCCAGAAGCGACGTGGTTGCCTCCCCCCCTCCCCACAGCTGTGTTCTCTCAGTGCTCCCCTGCCATAAAAGACAGTCCCCTGTGCCATGGGCGTACCTGAGCTCCTTGGGGTGACTCCTGGGGAGTTTCTCTCATACCTTGCCCTCCCCGCTGTGTTCTCTTCATTTCCCATGGATCCACGCACCCACCTGGTAAGGCCTCTTCTAGTGTGCCTCCTACCTATACTTCCCTTATTCCTCCTTTCAATGGCCTCCATCCCCATTCATTGGGGCTGGCACCCAGGTCCAGCCACAATGTCCTCACTGTCTCTTCCTTCATGCTCCACTGCTAATCTTCTCCTTTGTCGTTCTTCTCCCCTCACCCACACTCCATCCCTTCCTTTTCCCCCTCTTAACTCCCTGCTGCATCTGGCCCTTCTCAACTGCCACTTTCTGCTTTCCAACGCTGTCCCAATCCACAATCTCATTTTACAACATTCCCTTGATTTCTTTTTTCTGTTTGAGACCTGGCTTCGCAATGGCAAAGAACAGCTTCTCAAGCACTGCCTCCCGCTGGGATACCCCGCCCTCACTACCCCCTGCCGAGGTTGGTCTGGCGGGGGGTTGCGGCCATTTACTACTCCTCTCTTCCTGTCCGCAAACTCTCCTCCTCCCCCACCTTGCACTACTCAGAGTCCCTTCTTCTCCTCCCCTCCATTTCCTTCTCATCTACTTCCCCCTGCCCCCCCAGCCCTACCTCTGAGATTCCCTCCTCCTCACTCTCTCTGAGTCTTCCCTTCTCTATCCTGATATCATGTTCATTGAAGACTTCAATGTGCATCCAGACTCCCCCTCCACTTCTCGTCACTCTTCCTTCTTTGCCCTCCTCTCAGACGTCTCTCCACCAACACGTCCTCTTTCCCACCCACTCTGATGGTCACACTCTTGATCTTGTGATCTCATCTCTTGTTTCCCCCTTTACCCCCTCTGCCTTCTCTTCATTTCCAGTCCCCTGGTCAGACCATCTCTGTCTTCTTTTCCATACTGAGCTTTCTTCCTCCTTTCCCCCCTCCAGCCATGTCGTCCCCTCCTCCTTACTTCTATAAACATCTATATTCAGCCCATATGCAAAATATTCAAAGAAATACAAGATATAATATGCTATATATGCCAACGATATAATGGCATATACCCCAATCCATCTAGATGCCCCAGACTATACTACTATATCAACCTGCATTCATGAAATAACGACCTGGCTTACTAACCACAATCTAAACATCAATATAAAAAAATCCGAAGCAATCATCATTACAAGGGACTCCACATTCACTCCTCCTGCATCAATCAACATCTCAAATACGCCGATCCCAATAAGAGATGAAGTTCGTTATCTTGGAGTGATTCTAGACAAACAACTCACCCTCCAACCCCATATCAACAAGGTCTCTAAATCAGCCTTCAAACTAGCAATGCTCCGGAGACTAAAACCTCTCCTCAATAATGAACACTTCTGCACAGTATGCCAAGCAATCATTACACCTGTGCTGGACTACTGCAATCTCCTCTTCCAAGATCTACCAAAACAATCCACTCGTCCCCTTCAAATAGTCCAGAACACCGCTGCCCGTATTGCTGGTGCTTCAATACATGAACATATAATGCCTATACTACACAATCTACACTGGCTACCAATCTCTTCAAGGGCAAAATATAAATCAGCACACACCATCTTCAAAATTAATAACAATATGTCAGCAGGAATTCTACAAGAACTCATCGGAACTAAAGCAAACACAAGACCAGACAGAAACAGCACCAGGTCTCCCAGGTCTTCAGTTTGAACTCTCCTTTACTAGGTTCAAATCCCTATTAAAAACGTCATGAAATACAAGAGGTCACAGAGAGAGGAAGACAGGCATCTATATTTGGGAAAAAAATAGAGAAGCCAGAAAAGTAGTCAGGGAATAGTCAATGCAATAAAATGGGAGGATAAGACATTTTTCAGATATGTTAGTGAGAAGAGGAAGGGCAAAGTGGTATTGTCAGACTCAAGGGTGAAGGGGAGGAATATGTAGAAGTTGATGAGAATAAGATGGAATTGCTTAACAAATATTTCTGTTCTGTGTTCACAGATGAAGAACCAGGAGCAGGACCTCAGAAAACACTCACAAACAGGAACAGAAGTGAGGGGCCTTTTGAATGATTTTCAGAAAATTCTGTTCGTGAGGAACTAGCTAAACTTAAAATAGACAAAGCGATGGGACCATATAGGATACACCTGAGGGAAATTGGGGACGTTCTAGCAGCTCCACTGACTGATCATTTCAATGCCTCTTTGAAATTGGGGGTGGTGCCAGAGGACTTGAGAGAGGCACATGTGGTCCCTTTACACAGAAGCGGAAGTAAGGATGTAGTTGAAAACTACAGGCTGGTTAGTCTAACCTCTGTGGTGAGTAAATTATTGGAAACGCTGCTGAAAGAGAAAATAGTGAGGTTTCTGGAGTCCAATGGATTCTTGGATCCGAGGCAACATGGATTCACCAGAGGCAGGTCTTGTCAGACAAATCTGATTGATTTCTTTGACTGGGTGACCAGGGAGCTGGACCAAGGGAGAGCCCTAGATGTGGTGTATTTAGATTTCAGTAAAGTCTTTGACACCGTTCCGCACAGGTGACTTATAAATAAACTGAGCACCCTAGGGATGGATCCTAAAATTACTGCTTGGATTAGAATTGGTTGAGTGGGAGGCGACAAAGGGTACAGGTAAATGGAACTCACTCTGAGAAGAAAGAGGTTACCAGTGGTGTGCCCCAGGGATCTGTTCTTAGTCTGATTCTTTTTAACATTTTTGTTAGTGATATTGTGGAAGGGCTGTCAGGTAAGGTTTGCCTCTTTGCGGATGATACCAAAATCTGCAATAGAGTAGACACCCAGGAAGGTGTAGATAACATAAGAAGGTATCTAGCTAAGTTTGAAGAATTGTCTAGAATTTGGCAGCTCAGATTTAATGTTAAAAAATGCAAGGTCATGCATTTGGACTGCAGCAATCCAAGGGAGCAATATAGTATAGGGGGTGAAGTACTTCTGTCCACAAAAGAAGAGCGGGATCTAGGTGTGATTGTGTCTGATGATCTTAAAGTGGCTAAACAGGTAGAATATGTATACTTTAAATGTCTAAATCATATCATCTCTATCCTGCCTTTCCTCTAAATACCTCCATGGCATAAATGCACAGGAGGAGAGCCTCTTTCAATTGAAAGCAAACTCTGCTACGAGGGGACATAGGATGAGAGTGAAAGGGGATAGACTCAGGAGTAATAAGTGGAAATATTTCTTTATGGAAAGAGTGGTGGATCCGTGGAATAGTCTCCCAGTGGAGGTGGTAGAGATGAGGACAGTATCTGAATTAAAAAAAAGCATGGACATACACAGAGGATCTCAAAAGGAAAAAAAGAGGACTGTTGTAGTGGTTGATATGGAAGGGCAGACTAGATAGGCCATGTGGTCTTTTTCTGCCATCATCTTTCTATGTTTAAAATGGACATCGTGCCAGTGCCTTCCTTTGAAGATAAGATTACTAACCATAGACTAACCACAGAAATCAAGTACTTCCGAAAACAGCTGAAGACAACCCTGTTCATCGATTACTATGGACATACCCCCTGAACCAGCATACAAGTCAGATCATCAACCCCCCCCCCCCCACCCCAAGACTGTATATAAGACTGTATAATAGCTCATGATGTATAATAGCGCACTATGTAGATAAACCAAATCTAATCACATCCCCGCCAACACATACACACCACTCTGTACACTGCATGAAAACATTTGCCCCCTTGATTGTTTGCCGTGGAAACCGCTTTGATTGAATGATAAGGCGGAATATAAATACCATTAAATAAATAAATAAAGAAAGAAAGATCTCTAAAGAAAGACTTAACTGGTTTTTGATTTATTACAACACAATCATTTGGATAATCGTTAACCTAAATTTGGCAAATCATTTTATTTGAATCAAACTTGCTCACCTCAGTTTGCCTGTTTTAGCAAGTATCCTATGTCTAAGCTTGGTAGGGGAGCAGCTGTTATTTACAACACATACCTTAATCTAAGGGAGCAGTAGTTAGATTCTTTGGATATTCCTATTCCTGGTTTCTTTTAGCTTTTCCTAGTATTATGCTTGCCCTTTCTATGATATTTTGTAGTTTATTAGTGCTAACCTTTTTCTCTTTACCTTTTCAGCTACTTGTACCGACAACTTTTATATATAGAGGGTGAGAACATCTCGTAAATTAAAAGCTTAAATAGTTTATTTACCTTTTTTAGCTATATAATGTCTTTTCCGGTCGCCATCTTATTTTTTTCTAATTTGTCAATCGTTTACATCTGTCTTTTTGAATTTATAAAGAACTTATATGCTACGAGATGTTCTCACTTTTTTTGGGCCACCCTGTATATAGATTTTTGTCTGTGCACTACCTTGCTGCTCTTTTGATGAGAGGTAGGATAGCAAGCATTTTAACAAACTTGAAAAATGCAGCAGCTTCCTTTTTCTCTGACCTTTGTTTTCTTAACAAAAAAGGTCACTGCCCTTATAATACCTCCTTTCGGTTTCACCCACTGTTCCACTTCACCTAGATTTTCCCATCCAGTTCACTCCCATTGGCGGAAGTCCAGGATGCTCACCTTTGAATGAATCCAAGGCTGGTGCAAGGATATGAGGCAACCTAGGCGAACATCATTCCTAGAGCTCCCCTGCTCCTACCCCTGTTGCTGCCACCCTTATTCAGGATGCACAGTGGCAGTAATGTTTTAAAGTGACACCACAGTGTTTACCATCATTTCCAATGCTGTGATGCTGTTCCTACTTCCACCCCTCTGATTCCACTTCCTGTTTGCATGGGGTCGGAAGCAGGAACAGCACTTCATGCAAAAAGAAGTGGAATCAGAGGGGTGGAAGTAGGAACAGCATCAGTGTCAGCGGAAGGCCCAAGCACCATCCCAAGCTCTGCCCTAACTCCACCCCGTGGGCAGAGACTCCTTCCTGTTCTGTGCACGGGGATCCAATCTCCTGCTGGCAGTCAGGAAGGATCTTTGCCATGATTGCAGCATTCTCTCTTCTGCCTGCGGAGGATGAGATCCCACTGCAACCAAGGCACAGAGCTTTGCCGGCAGGAGGATCCCAGGACAGACAGGAAGGGGCTTTGCTATGATCACAGACGGCAGGCAGCAAACCTCCCATGGGGATCCCATCCCCCGCAGGCAAAAGGAGGAGAGAAGCCACGATCGTGGCAAAGACTCTTCCTCTGATGCAAGTGGGGATCCAATCTTCCGTGGGAAGATAGGAAGGGTCTTTGTTGTGACTGCAGCTTCTCTTCCTTTTCTGCCCACAG
The DNA here is from genome assembly GCA_033557465.1 of Ichthyophis bannanicus. NCBI lineage: Eukaryota > Metazoa > Chordata > Amphibia > Gymnophiona > Ichthyophiidae > Ichthyophis > Ichthyophis bannanicus. Next base: position 56,112,727 of record CM066051.1, on the reverse strand, counting down.
GGGATGGAATTCCTGTGGGCAGCCTGATGCATGCCGGCTGTGATTTTTGATGGGGCCAAGGTCCGTGTGGCCCACCCCTTTCTGATGCCTATGATCGGCACTGCAGTGCTGGAAGTGGTGTCAAGCACTGCAGTCCTGTTCTAAAAGATTTCTGCCACTGCACATCCTAGAGGGGTGGCGTTAGGCTGCCCTTCGACCACCGGTGCTCTAGTTAACCACCTAGTTCACCCTGTGCTAGCACCGGTCCTGGATGAACCATTTCCACCTATGTTTTAATACTGAACCGCCCCATCTGATGATCACTGCTATCCCAGAAGATCATCCACTGCAGGCATCTCTAACTCCAGTCCTGGAGGACTGCAAACCAGTCAGATTTTCAGGATATCCCTAATGAATACGAATGAGATAAGTTTGAATACACTTTGGGGGGGGGGGGTGCATGCAAATCTCTCTCATGCATATTCATTAGGGACATCCTGAAAACCTGACTGGTTTGCGGCCCTCCATGATTGGAGTTTGAGACCCCTGATCTACATCATAAACACTCTCCCCCATTTGCAAGCATCAGATTCAGAACAGCTGTGGGCTTCATTACCAGTTGTCAGAACAGTTATCCTTGCAGAGAACTCAGGATGTCTCTATTTCTAAAAACACTGCAGCCAGGATGACCCAATCAATCAACATCCAGCAGCATGAAATCACCTAGAAGTAGCACCTTCTTTCACAGCGATTTTAGTAATGTCTTGAATGAATTCTCTGCCCCCAGTATAAATGGAGGTTCCATTCCCTTTCCAGATTAAGCCACAGTACTACCTCTCTACTTCATAAGCCATGCAATTATGTTACTTTACTGTTTTCACATATAGCACCACTCCTCTCTTTTTATCTTATCTCTGACTAGAACAAAGGCAGTATAGCTCTAATCTAGTTATGCTTCTCCATGTAGCATGTTTCCGGTGACTGACACTAAATCCAGGTCAGCCTCTTCCATGACTGCATTTGGATGCATGACTTCATTTCCCATACTATAAGCATTAGTGCACATAGCTTTCCAGATGTTGCCCGTTTTTTTCCCATTTTGATGCAAATGTTTAATGTTGGATTTACCCGAGAGCATTGCCCACCTATCCTCAATGATCCTGGTTTATAAGCCCTCAGAAGGCTATTCAATATGTTCTGGAAGATGCTTCACCTCTTCTTTGATGGGTGGATGCCAACAGCCCTTGGAAAATTCCATGGTCCGCCAGCCAAAACCTCATTAATGCCATTTATGCAATCATGCATTTATCTCCAGAAAGCAAGCTCCACTGCCTCAACCTTTATCCTTGACCAGAAGGATTCAGATGAACACCATCTACCCATCTTTCTGCTTTACCCTCTCTTCCACAGCCATAAAATCCTTTTTGATATGTTTAGAGGGATACCTAGCAGTACGGATGAGTAGCACTGGATACTAGCAAGCTTGATGAGTCTTGGCAAATGCTCCGTATGGTGTCAGATCTTGGCACTCAGCAGATCTTACACCTCCTAAGGCATCTCTGATTGGCAACAGCCACCAATCACTACCACCCTTTGCTTCCAAGTCACAGTGGTGTTTTATCATTCAAGCTTCGATGTTTTTGAGCCCTCTTCCTGTGATGTTTTCTCCTCTTCCCAATCCAGGACCATATTCCAATTCTCCAGATCAAGGAAAGGTGGAGCCATGTTTGTTCTCATGGCTTTGATAATCTACACCCAGCTGTCATCTTGCAGTCCAGTTTCTCCTTCCCCTCTGCTGAGGTTTTTCCATTTTAGATACTTCGAGAAACATTTTTTGTTAAGTTTTTGTTGTCATGGATGCTCCACAGCCTTGCAAACCCTTCACTTCCACCTCCTGTACCGCAACTTATTCTCAACCCAGCCTCCTGCCCAATGCATGGTCAATATTGCCCATTCACATTACAGTAGAAGTTTACCTATACAACAGTAATCAATTTAAAACCAGAATTTTGAGCTTGAATATAAGTAACAAAGATGGAGGTGAGGAGGTAGGAAAGACATTCTGGAAGAGCCAGATCTGGAACTGTGGCCCTGTAGGCATTCACAGCATCACTCTCTCTCTCTCTCTCTCACACACACACACATCCACACCCACACTGACAGATAATCTCAGCCTCCCCTCTCCCACCCCAAGGCCCTGGTCCATTGCACTGCCCTCTTTTTCTGACAACATCACTCTCCCCTCATCATCCCTTCCTGAGCTCAGTACTCCCCCCCCCCCCCAACTCACAGTTCCCCGACTGACTCCCATGTGTCTCTGCCTTCCTTTCCCATGCTGCCTTAGCTGATTCCAGAGGTCACAAAAACTGTAAGCAGAGCTGTATCTGTTCTCTCTCTCCCATCCTGCTTTTCCTCTTGTGTTGCCTATTAGATCAAGGATGCTCAGCCCAGCCCTCGGGACACACCTAGCCAGTCAGGTTATCAGGATAACCACAATGAATATGCATGAGAGATTTTCATACAATGGAGGCTGTCCATGCAAATCTCTCTGCATATTCATTGTGATTATCCTGACAACCTGACTGGCTGGGTGTGTCCCGAGGATGGGAGCTGAGAATCCCTGATCCAGAGATGAGCAGGTGAAACTCTAAAGGACACACCAGAGCACAAAACAATTGCCTTGCTCCTTTTTCAGCCCCTCTTAACTAATTTCTCTTCACAAGTTGATTGCACAATCTACTTCAGTCCTACCACCTCCACTTCTGTGGTGATATGAGGGAAGGAGATGGGGGGTGAAATCAGAATAGAAATTGCTAAGAAGAAAACAATTGCTTTGCTCCCTTCTCCTCCTGTGCTTTGCATGCTGTCTGAACAGAAAGGGCTGGAACAGAATGGGGATCAGACGATGCCTTTGAAAATTTGGCACCAAAGGCAATTGCTTGTGTTATCTATGGGCCTATGCGCTGGGGAGATCATGATACAGGGATAGGATTGTGCCTACTTGTCCATTAAAATGCAGGAACCATTCAGCTTCACCAAGACAGGGTAAACGTCAGACCCACTACTCTCCCCAGAGCTCACAACAATGCCCATTTGGCAAGCAGGTATAGGAAAAGCTCCTGTACCAGCAAAGTCAACCATAATAACTAGTAGAAAGCAAAGAGGGGGGGGGGGGGAATAGAGAAGAGAAGGTATTATTGGGCCCATTAGCACCCCAGTCCCAACATCCTTCTCCCTCCACACCTGCTTTTTATACACACATTAACCAAATAACAAGGAGCTTAGAAGCTAATGCTTAGCTAACTAAACACAGAACACAAGCAGAAAAAGTAAATCTCTAAGCATGTTCCTGGTGGAGCTAATCTCACTCTAGGACTACCAGTTGTCTATTAATCCAGAAGAGGTGCAGATGGAGCTAGAATGGACACACCTGTGTAGGGCAAAAGGCACAGCAAGAGACAAATAAAGCCCACTTACAGGAACCAGCTTCCAGTACCAGCGTGTGGGACTCTGCCGGCGAGACAGCATAAAGCACAACAGGAAAAAGAAAGACAGAAAGGAGGAAAATAAGGAGCATGAAAAAATCCAGCCTAGCAGCAGCAGCAGCAACAAACATGGAACTCGAGACTTCTACACAGAGGAAAAGACAAGAGAACAGTTAAAGCACTTTAAGTAACATTTCCTGCTTCTGCATAGAAAGGTGTCACGCTAATGCTCCCTTTGTGCATTTTCTGAAGCAGAGTCGTCTGGGCCCCTCCTTGCAGCGGCGCCAAATCCCAAAAGGTTATCCGATAGGGCACAAACAGAAAGGGAAAACTCTGCCTGAGCTTCAGAAGCCATTACCACTCTGCAGCAAAAAAGTATGCAACAGAGGCGATGATGCATGCATGCAACTCTCATCTAGGCAAGAATGTACGGGACACTAGTTATCCGCTCACCCTTCTTGGTGGAAGGGAGGAGATTTGATTTTGAGATCCTACTCCGCCCATAATTATCATAGCTTTTGTTTTTCGCTTTCTTAAAAGTCTTAACTCAAGTGCATGTCAATCAGGGCTCTCATCTCAAAATCTCATCCTGGTTAGCCAGTGCTTGCAGAATCAAGCATCCCAGGACTCACTTTTCAGCAGACACTGTAGTGTCTGGTGTAGTGTCTGGTCACAACAAGCATAAATGTTATAACGGGTTTTGCCATGTATAAAGTCTGCTATAAAAGTCCTTTTCTGTAAGTGTTGCCAGATTGGCGCATGTAAATATATGCACGGAAAAGGCAGTGTGTAAGCATTCCTAGGGGACATAGTAGCAACATTTATGTGTTTTTATAAACTAGATAGACAATATGCATAGTGTATACACACATTTACCCCTCCTTGAGAATAGCATTGCCGCTCACCTGTAAAAGCTGTTCTCCCCGCAGACAGCAAAACTGAATCGGGCATGCAAGTGGGTATCATCCCATGTCGCCAGGATGGAACAATTCTCTCCGAAAGCTCAGTAGTTTGTGTAAAGTTCCAAACATGTGTGGCCTGTCCCACAAACAGCAGTCTTCTCAGCTCTACAGCTCACAAATGGATGCAACTCTTGGGGAAACTGGAAGCGATTGTATACCGGATTAATCCTGCCGTTCATGGAAAATATCCATTACAGGTATGAAATAATGTTTTTTCCCCATCAACAAGCAGGACTGAGTCAGGCATACAAGTGGGCAACTCCCAAGCTCAGGGTGGCTCATCTCTTTATGTACGTTTCATTATTGAGAAACATCATGCACATGAAAATGGTGCGAGCTACAACATCACAGAGATGGATCTGGCCAGCACGGATCAATCAAATCCACCACCTCTTAGGGGCATGTTTACTAAACTGCAGTAACGTTACAGACCGCGCGTTAGGTAACGTTAAAGCTTGTTAGGTAACATTATCGCGCGGTATGTAACGTTAACGCGCGTTAACCTTACTTAATGATCGTTAGCGTTCCTGGCCACGGTAAACACCGTAGATGGTGGAGAGAGGGCAGGGGGAAGGGGTCAGAGGGCGGGGAGAGGCTCCCTGCACACTAAAGCGCTGAATCCTACCGCGAATGAAAACCTGCCGTTAGATGCACATTTGCAGGAGAGAGAAACCATTTCAGTGTCAGCAATGTACAGCATAGACAGGGAGCCCAAGAAACGTGATAGTAGTGCTCCATTTCCAGCACCAGCATAGTGCCCAAGTATGAAAGGCCACTATGACGATGGTGCAAGTGGAGCATAGGGGGCTGCAGGGGCACAGGGTGGACTAGGCAGGCGCCTAGGAACATAGAAACCGGAAATCAGCATGACAGCAGCTGACAAAGGCCAAACACAATCTACCTGGTCCACCCGAGCTAACAGTTGCCAGGACACTGACCTGACATCCTCCCAGCCAACTCTCCCCCAAGCAGAAGGAACAGACTATTGGTAGGTGGTGATGGGGGGGGGGAATGTAAGGATGCTCATGTATGCCCCATGCCCCAGACACCGCTCCCTAGGCGACCGCCTACCCACACAGTAGATGGCCTGGGACTGCGCACTACTAGCACCAACAGCATGTAGCCATATCAGCATGGCAGGGGGGGGTGTGTGCCCGTGCTGGAGGGGGCAGTGGCACTTGCCTGCAGTGGACCTAGGCCATGCCCTGTACCAGTATGTGGTGTGCAGTGCAACATAAAAGGTCTGACTGAGAAAAAGTACAGGTTGCCCCAGGGACCATCATGCATCTGTGGCAACAGTGTGGTGCAGTACACCCAGCCAGTGCGTCCAGAAGCAGAGGGTCACAGGTTCAAGCCCCAGCTGTGGTTCCTGCAGAGCATGTCCCTATGTTTTACCCTACAATGCAGATACAACAACAACATGTGCAAAGCCCAAAGCAGCGGCGAACAGGGGTACAAACACCCACTCACAAAGGCTCCACAATCCAAAGATGCATAGAGAGTCCGGCTGTTGGACCCAGCATTGAGCTGCAGTTATCACCAGGATACTACTACTACCTCCTGCACAGTGTCGGCACTGTGATCAGGACCAGTGTGGCGGGCAGGGTTGCCAACCACCCCTATCTTTGCACAATGCTGCAATGGGAGTGTGTGTGTGTATGTCTATCCATTGTTTTGTGGCTGCCCACACCTCACCGGGCCCACAATGTACCACTGTTACCAACGTAAGCCTGAATATGTGCATAATGAGGAGTAAGGTGTTGTGGGTATGGCCCGGACAGGGTGGATTGGCCAGGATGCATCTTCACAGGGTGTGGGGCAATGACTGGGAAACTGTAGTGCCTGACCACCACATGCATGGACAGGGTGGCCACAGCATGGCATGCTTTGAGGGCACTCACTCTGACCGAGCAGTGACCATGGCATGTCTTGGATCCCACATAGTGCTCTACATTATCTGCCTCCAATGATCCTGTTGTGTTCCCAGTGCTGGGGCCCCAATCACTGAGATGCCTGCTTGGTGCACATAGTTCCTCTGTAAGCATGCAGTATGGACTGGCTAGTGGGCTGTCTGCAGTTAGACTGTGCATGTTCGGAACACCTATACGGTGCAGTCTGACTGTGCTGTCTGCTGGTGACTGGCAGACAGTGGTGTGAGGCAGTCGGGGTTTTCCAGAGCTAACCCCATCATTGCTGCTGGTCTGCCACTGCCCCAGCCACAGGTATGGCTCTGGCCCACCAACTCTGGAGGGTGTCGCATACCAGCAGGATGGAGGTTGCTTCACGGGGGCTTGGGCACCTTCCCTTACCTACAGAAAGGGTGATGTGAGCCCTTTGGGGTATGTAGTGTATACCACTTTGACCTATCACAGCACTGCTACACAAACCTCATGCAAGTCTGGAAACCCCTCTGCCCTGATAACAGGTGCCTATGTCAGCCAGACCCTAACACGAGGTACACACTAATCTGGGTGGTGTCTGGTCCCAGAGGGCCACATGTGACTGCAGGATAAAGATGGACACCGAATTACCTTCAGCTGCACTGCAAAGAACACCTGTCACACATTGGTAGTGATGGGGATGTACAGCAGGACTTATCTCTAGCACCACATGTACTGCAGACCTAGTGCTGGGCACTCATCCTATCCCTCAGGAAGAACACAGAACCTGCACAGTGGCATGGTCTGTAGCTACTCTGTCCCAGTATCACGCACTGTCAGTTCATCTTTCCAAGCTGAGGTACCGGAGAGATGCAGACCCCATTTGCTGATCAGTTGTAGACAGCTATTCAGCATGTGCATTGCATCATGGGTACTGGTGGGGTTACCCTATCCTGGCACTCAGAGCAGTTTGTGTGGTGACCTGCAGTCCTTCTGTACCCAGCCATTGCTGTGACGTACACCATGGAGCTATAGCCTACTGGTTAATACAATGCCATTCTTGGCAGTGTTCATGGGTTCAATTCCTCATTGTTCCCTCCTCTCATGCCTGTCCTACTCAAATAGTGTGCATGCCTGTAACAGTCATATTTTTGCAGATTTGTGCTACCAGCCCATAATACCCTCGCCACAATTGCCAACATTCCCTCGGTCCGTCTATCTGCATCTGTCAGCTGTGTAGAGACCTGTCTGCCTGTGCGGGCTGTCACCCCATGTCCTGCACTGCTACCCTTTCCTGCATTTTGCCTCTTCATGCTTGCCTCACCTGCATGGCACCACCACTCCTGTCCACCCATCATTGTAACTATCCTGCCACCTCCGCCTCCACTGGGGGACACGTATTCCCATCATCTGCCACCAACTGTCTTTCGAGTACTTTACATTGCCAACACCCTGTGCTGTGGTACAGTTGCCCCCACAATGTTTGTCAGCAGTACTGGCAGCCACATGGGATGCCCACAGATATGGCAGGTCCAGCTGCTCCCAGCTCTCCCTCCTTCACTCACCTGTTCATTGCCTTTCCTGAGTGTTCTATCTAGTGTTAGGGTTACATCTGTCTCTGTTCCTCACAGGTCATGCATGTCATCCTGCAGCACCTTGCAGCCCTTAGGCCACACTAACCTAGGGCACCATAACCTTGTTAGGCCACTGTAACCTATGGTTCCGTAACCCAGTGTGCTCTCTAAGGTGCCTTGTCCAGGGGTGCCTAATACGGTGCTTAGCCTAAGGTGCCCTACTGTATAGGGCACCTTACAAAGCGCCTTATGAGGCACCTTATAGGGCACCCAACGAGGCACCTTATAGGGCACCCAATGAGGCACCTTACTTATACGGCACCCTACAGGGCACCTAACAAGGCGCCCTACAAGGTGCCCTGTAGCGCGTGTTAGTTTGTAACATGCGTTAGCTGATATGGCTTGCTGTAACGATGCACCACCCACACCTTTATATGGGCATCTGTACCTTTACCGCAGAACCTAACGCGAATGACATTACAGCAGTTTAGTAAACATACCCCTTAGTGTGGTTGTGTCCAAATAATAGTAAAAGCATAAAGTGGTGATCCAGCAAAGCAGACAGCAACTGTAGCAGCCCCGATATGAGATTTTATTTAAATGTTTAGAGGCGAATCCATTAGTTCATAACAGAACTGGATGCAGAATACTAGCCCGTCTGCTCGAGTTTACCTGGCAAATACAAAAGCAATTCTGTTGGTGTCAAAGAAGACAAACAACTGCAAAGATGTTCTGATGGATTTCAGTTCTTTTGGGGTAGTGAGAGCTTGTTTACAGTACAGTGTGTGGAAGGATGTCTCGGAATGTAGGGAAAACTATTTCCTCATTAACAGGGAAAGGTGTTATCACTTTGGGTAGCTACTTAAGATAAGTTCAAATAACCACCTTGTTAAGATGAAAGTGAATGTAGTGTTCATAGGTTTCTAATGCTTGACCATCACTTACTCCTCTAGTCAAGGACACCACTACTAGGACAAGTATTTTCCAGGTAATTTTTTTTCTTCCAAAAATCGATAATGATGGAATGTTATTACCTAGCAAAGCCATCAGCAAGGGGATTTCAAAAGTGTATGCTCTAATGAGTCAATATAAAGTCATTCTTCAAAATTCATCGAGACAGAGCTGGAAGCCTTGGAATGAAAGGCCAATGAAAATTTTGAATTATCAGAGCCAGCAGAAAGGATTAGTTCTGAAAAATCAAGCGGACAAAGATGAAGAATAAGAAGAACATCCATTCTGCTCTACATGAAAATAAAGCAAGCCACGAAATAGAAAGTGACCAGTTAATCTATCAACAAAAGGATTTGGCTGAATCCCCCCCCAACCAAAAAACAAATGAAGGATACCACAAGAATATGATTGAGAGTAAAGCACGAGAAAAGGAAATCTTGGTTGAAGCTCTGCATAGTATCAATGCAGCAATCAAAACAATCCCTACCAAAACCGTTGAAGAACAATAATTTTATTTAAAACTTTATATTCCACATATTTAAACTATGTGCATCACAAATTACGAAAAATATAAAAAAATAAAATCTGAAGGGCCACATAATACTATACAAATAGCAGCTGCGATCTCATTTCACCATCTTATGAAGATGTAAGTAATCTGTATCACATCTTACAGACATTGCTCACACTCTCATTTAAATGTCAATAAAACTTTTTTAGATGGAACAAGAAGGACCTGATCAAGGCAAGGCCCTCGCTAGAATACAATGATGAAAAGCTTCTCGAAAATAAAAATGGAGCGGTACCATTCAATTCCTTAAAATTTAAATGTTATCCTCTTCAACAGGCAATCAATACAGTTTATGTAAACATGATGAAATATGTTCAAATTTGAAACCACTTGCAATTAAATATGGGGAAGAATTCTTCAGTTTCTAACGCTCTCATTGAAGAGAATGGTAAACAAAAATAAATCAAATTGCAGTAGTCTAATGAAGATAAATAAAGCATGCACCACTATCCAAAAGTCAGACAAAAGTAAAAAGGATTTCAACTTTCTCAAGATTCATAATTTATAATTAGAATTGTGTGTCATGTGAATCCAGAATAGCACCCAAATAAGATACTTCATTTTCCATTGGGATTCACATCTCTCAACTTAATAGAGTATGCTGGTTCCATTGTAACATCTTACGAGACAACCATACATAGCCTCTGATTTCTTAATATTTATGCTACCGATTAGCCATTAACCAACCAGATGTGGCAACTAAACATTCCTCAACTATTTCAATCTGATCTAATAATATTCTTTGTGTAAGAAACATGCTGCCATCTGCATATATTTGACAATTAATCTTGAATTTTTAATACAATACACAATGGTAATAAATATATATGAAAAAGAATGCAGATAGTGCTGAACCTGGAGGGACTCTGTGTTTAAAAATTCCCAGTTAGAGTGTCTATATTTAGATTTAACATAATAGCTTTGATGCATCATAAAAAGAAGAAAAATCATTTTCTAATTGGCTAGCCTAAACCAATCTATTGAATTCTAGTAAGCAATATAGTAAGATCCAAGGTATCAAATGCTGCAGAAAAATCATTAATGCACATCCACGATTCACATCTAGAGGACAACGTGATCTGTCCAAATATTAATCAAAGTATTCTGCAGCCTTTGCTGCCATAAAAGAACTAAACTATGAAATAAACCAAAATCATTTAGAGGAGGAAAACCAAAATGGAAAATTGGCCTAGAAAAAAAAACAAAAAAGCTTTGAGCAGATGCAAATAATTTGAAGAATCTGAAAATGACTACTTAAAAATAAAAAAGAAAAAATGTAATCTCATTAAAAGTGTAACTTTAGGCCCAAATCCATCTCAGAGGCATCGAAAAAACTAAAGCAAAAGAACTGTGGCAGTAACACAGAAAATTCAGCACTATGAAGGCAGATTTAACCAGCTTAAAACAAAAACACCACACCACCAGTTGTAAGGCAGCTTTGAAACTGATCAAGAAAACAATGAAGACATTGTAAGTCCTGATAGAGAAAAAAAGAAAACATTTTAAGTTTTGAAAAACATTGTGGGAATACCAGAAAGAGCAAACCCGCATCATGGATCAACAAAGTTGCAAAAGTGTTATGAAGAGAACAATGACAGATGTCACATGACCTGAAATGGTTCAAAAGCAATCAAGATAGATCAAGAACTGGAGAGCCCCTGGAAAAAATAAATTCCACAGATTTTGGCTAAAACACCAGTCTTACAACCCCGAATAGCAGCACAGCATAATGACATTGTGCAAACTAATGAAGAATGGATAACAGGAAGAACCGATTCAGAAAAATAAAAAGGCACTGAACCTAATAACTACAGTTCACTGGAAATATAGTTAACTTAATAGAGGCCTATTTTAAGGAAAACTCTTTTCCGAACAGAACAAAAGAGAACTTGCAAAAATTTAAGAGGGACAAGCAAATCAATTGCTAATTGACAAGATAATTTTGAACTGTTCCAAAAGAAGGAAAACAATTCTTTTCATGGCTTGGATGGACTATAAAAAGGTAGTTGATTCACTTCCTCAAAGTTGGATCACAAAATGTTGAGAAATGTTTGAAGTGAATAAACTTAATATAGGATTTTGAACATTATGGCCTCCTGGAAAACAAATCTAGTAGTAAATGGAGAAGAACTGGGTGGAATCAAGATCAGACAAGGAATATTCCAAGGAGATTATCACTCCTGTGATTTGTATTGGCGATGATTCTGCTAACAAACTATGGGTACCAACTTTCAAAACAAAGTATATGGATGACCTAAAAGTGTACGACAAAGCAAAATCTGAAGCTGAATCTTTGCTCAGAGTTCATAACTTTGGTGACGATACGAAGATGAAATTTGGCTTAGACAAATGTGCAGCCCTGGCAATTAAAGGCGGCAAAATCATTGTACTGTAGATGGTTCACAGCTAATGAATGGAACTGGTCATTAAAACAATTCGCACCAGAAGGAGAATATAAGTAAGGATTACGAGATGCCTCAGACCTGCTACATGATCTAAATAAATGCTAGCGCAAACTATATCAAACATGCTTGGAAAATTCTGAAGCCAAAGTTAAGTGGAGATAATGTAATTAAAGCTATTAATTTTTGGGCAATTCCAGCTATTCATTTTTGGGCAATTTGATATATTGCTGCAGCTGTAGACTGGACACAAGCTGCTTTAGTTAAACTTGACTGAAGAACGAGGAAATTAATGAGAATAAATCATGCCTTGCATCCACAAAGTGACAGATATATATATAGATATACATAAAATATATATCAATCTCCCCCCATATCCCAAGAATCAAAGGAAGCAGAGGTTTGTTGTGACTAAACTGTGAAAGAAGAAAAGCACGGGCTAAATGATTACTTTATGAAAAGCAAAGAGCTCATGTTAACTGAGGTTTGCAAAGAAAAACTGCAAAAACATCCGAATCAAATATAGAATATAAACAAGTAAAATAATGTAGGTACAACTGGAAAGACAAGCCACAGCATGGCCAATATATAAAAAATATTGATGGAAAATGTGATAATGTGGCAATGGCTGAAAACTGGAGCACTTAAAGCAACGGAAGGAATGATCTTAGCAGCCACACTACTGTACAAGCATATTTATGAAAGCTAAGACTGAAAAGATTTCAAATCACAGCAAATGATGATTACAGAAAGCCAAAAAGAAACTTAGACCCTCTAATCAGCATCTGCAGCCAGGTAGCCCAAATGAACTATAATCATCATGATTTAGTGGCCAAATTAATCCTTTGGAATCTGCAAAATGTAGGGTTTTACTGTAGCGAACAACTATGGGCATCATATCATTGAAAAAGCTAGAGAAAACGAACAGACACTTGGAATACAACGTTGCTAACATCACGGTAGTAGAAAAAGGGGGAGGGGAAATATGGTTTATAGAATACTGTAAATTCCAAACTGAATTAGAAAGACATAGAAGGGAAAACATATTAATTGGAATCCTTAAATCTAAAAGAGAAAAACCTCATCAATTTTGCACAGCATACTTTTTGCACCTATCTTGCACTTGGATAACGCCCGGTTTAATGGAGATAAGACCTGGCAGCACTGGCTGAAATGGGCCACATATGAAGGATTACTAGAGATCCCAGGCCACAAAAGGCTTTCGCAGTTATGGTTTGACACGGAAAAGCCTTTTCATAAGCCAAGGTATGATAAGATATTGTAAGCAGAAAGCCTATCAGAAGTGGCATGATAGGCCAAGGGAGCATCAGGATGAACTCTGCTAGAGGGAATTTGGAATCATACACAACAGACGGCCATAACCAGTTTACGATTGTGTCATGCAGACAGTAAATGACATTGTGGCCATTTGTGAATCATAGACGGAAAATCTTTTCCATTTAAAAACATAGTTACGAGGGGGGCTGATAAGTGTCTGGCCTTGTAACAAAACAGAAAGCTACGGGCACACTTCAGTTCCGGAGGTCTGAATGATCTCTCTGCAGTTTCCTAACAAAACTGTCCTACCATGTGTGCTCAAACAGACCTGGACTGATCCGTAAATATGGATTAAACACGTGTTGTCAGTGGTTCAGGCAGTATGCCAAAGACATCAGCTTTATCAAGTTGGATTAAATATTTGTGGATATATCCAAGGGTGGCGAAGAGGATACCCTAAATCAGTTGGACCTGCTTGCCTGACTCTTAAATGTGAACTATTGCGTTTTTGTACATTATATCACGTTTATTTTATCTTCAACATGAAAATAAAAAAGAGGGGGAGGGGGATGGAGGGTTAAGTGTAAAAGTAAAGTAGAGACCAAGTCCAAGGAATTGCTAGGGCATCCCTCACCTGTCAACTAAAACATGGCGGCAGCTTTATTTATTTATTTTTTTAGACAGATTTGTATCACACCTTATCCTTCAATCAAAGTGGTCACAATACAAATGGAAGGTTACAAACAACATAAGGTAGATAAGACATTAAACAAACAAACAAACTAAAAGAATTAATGTAATAAAATTTGTGTTTTCATTGCTGGTGAAGAGAGCTCTTTGTGGGATCTCCCAAACCTAAGAATGTAAAATGCTCTAAACTAGGGACCACTCGTCTGATTGAAAAGCTTTGATGGGTATGTCAACTATGTGGTTTTGAACACTACAGAGATAAGAAGCTTGTATTTGGATGGGATTGGTGATGACAAAGTCCGAAAGCTTTGCTGTTTTCAGTGGAAGAGGAGGGATTTCTTGCATCCTCGTTTGTTAGATACACCAGGCAACTTTGAGTCCACTGTGCATCTCCAAGACACTTCAGTGTTTAAGGACAACCAAGGGCATAAAAATATGGCTTGAAGCTCCAAGTGATTAATGTGAAGTCTTTCAGATTCTGACCATATGTCCTGGGTGAAGTGAGACTAAGCAAGCTCTCCATCTGGTGTTGTGAGCATCTGTCAGGACAGATAATTCACTGCAGGAGAAAGAAGCACCTGCAGTCATGCTGGGTATGTCTACTATTGTAGCATGGTTTGGAGCTGAACTGAGGAATGAAGAAGTTAAGAGGTTGGGTATGCTGGTTCCACTGGAACTTGAGATCCCACTGAGGCCTTCTGATTTTCCAGCAAGGATAAGGAACCACATGGATGGCAGGGACCTTATGACCTTGCTTTTGAAAGTAGGCCCTGGTCGTGGCTGTCATGGAATGTTAGAGGCCAGCAGAAAAGCTTTTGCTTGTATTGTATCCAGAACTGCACCTATAAATGAAATATTGTTTGTAGAATACACAAGTGATTTCTGGGAAGTTGAAGCTTGGACTCTGAAGCAAGTGAACTGTTTTGTCTCAAAAAGCTTGAGCTAGGTTTCCCGAAGTGGCTGCCAGGAACTAGTTGTGAAGGTAGGGGAAAAAAAAAAAATCAGACGGCTATCACACTGAAACATTTTGTGAAGATTCTGGAGGCCAAAGAAAAGCTGAGAGAAGATCTTGTATTGATAATGGTCCATATAAAAGAAAAACTGGAAGTACTTTCCACAATGAGGATATACCAGGATGTGCGTGTATGCATCTTTGAAATCCATTGTACACAGCCACTCTCTCTCTTTAGGAAGGTCAGATTAATAGACCTGGAGTAGAAGTTTCAGTTTCTTTCCTGGGGTGGGACTGTTTCTATCACATTGGATTAAAAGAAGAGACTGACCTCTTCTTGTAGCAGGTGGGTCTTTAATATGCTGTAGACCTAGGAATCCCTGGTGATTTGTTCCCACTGCCAAAGGAAGATATGGCCCAAAATAGGGCAGCTGATATGATTTGAAGATCCACTGGTTTGACAGTAGGCATCAAACAGAAGATGGCTTTTTTTGTTTTTTTTGTTTAGTAGAGTGGGCATCGTCCGCTTCGATTGTCCTGTTTTGTTGTGGGGGGTTTCATGAATACTGAACGTTGTAGCTACTCAAGTTGCCTCTGGAACAGCAAGAAGGTTCTTCTAAAGGTAATTAATTTGTTCTCCAAGCATATTAGTTCATTTTAATACCATTTAAGTTATCATTGACAAAACAGCAGAGATGTTGTAAAGTAGAGCAGTGACCTTTTAATATCAGTCTCTCACTTTTTCTCCAAAGGAGGGATCTCAAATACCAGCCTTGTGTGGATGCCTTCACACAAACTGGCAGCATACCACCAAACCAGACTTCTGGACCAAAACCAAGAATATGGATGAATAGTCATATATTATATGCTGTACATATGAGATGGGATCCACACTCAGCCTCTACTAAGATAGTTGCCAGCCAGGTTTCAGCCTGTGGTGAGTGGCTGGACAAGAAACACTGTACCTTTTAGAAGACTATATGTATACAGTGTACTATATAAGGTTGATAAGTTACAATGTGGGCAGATAGCATGGTGTTTCAGTGATGATGCTGTCCAAATGGTCCAAGAGATATGGATCTTTAGAGTTGGAAAACTCTGCAATTCTTTGCTTTTTCATGGCTGCTTCAACCACAAGAGAGGAGTGTTAGAAGTTGGACTTTGTCGAACGTGACATATAAAGTCCAGCCAGCACTTTGCTTCATTTTTCTTGAAGACAGGCTATATGGAACTGGTGGGTCTTGTAAAATTGTAGGTCTTGCAAGAGCCCATGAGTTGATACTGTAACAGTGGCTTTTGGGGCCTCTATGAACGAGAGAAGCCCAAGGAATGTGGTTCCATTTCTTACTGCAGTGGGAAGGATCTTCTTGTTCCATATGTTGAACTCCTCTCAAGTAAGGAGACTTCTTAAGGAGACGTTCCCTGCTGGAAATAGGGACGTATCAGATGGTATACCCGTAGAATACTCCTCTTTCTCCAGGGTGGATTTAGGAGAGATGAAATCCAGATTTAACTACTCCTCCAGCCTACTTTTCGAGATGTCAGAGCCTTGAGAAGGCGGCAACAAGTGTGCAGCTTCAGATTCGGAATTTAAAGCGAACAGTAAAAAGTATAGGGTCTTCAGAAGAACAAATGCCTCTCTGCACCCATCATTTGAGATGGAATTGCGCTGGATTGGCAATATCCCTTAAGCAACCCCATTAAACATCTATTGTGAGAAGGAACCCGTTTGTCCTGATAAAGCAGTGAAACAGACTTAAATTTGTATGTGACCATCACCAGAATTGGCACAGACAGAACTAGGGTTTTTTTGTGCCTCCCTGAAACCTATAAATTGGCCCCTTCTTCCCCCTGCAGAGATTCTAGGGTGGTGCTCATAGCAGCTTGCTGTGAACCACCCCCTCCCAAAAAAGACAGCCCTGAGAACTGGAGTCAATGTAATCGGAGGCTGGGTCATAGAGTGCTGTGCAGAGAAGCCCTGAAAAATAGACAAAGTAGAAGAATCCTATGCTACAACTATACCAACAGAGCAGAAGAGATCCAGCACCGTCTCAGAGCTATAGCCTTGCATTGCAAGCATTGCTGGTGCTTTGATGCAGTAATTTACGCTGGAGATGACTGGGCAGGTACTTCAGTACTGACATGTCTCTGCTTCTCATGCAATTTTGAAGGGGTCAAAGATGATGCCTTCTCACAGGTCTCTGCAAGCAACTTACAAAGCAGCTGCACTTTGAGCCTGGAAACCTCTGACAAGCCATATGCAAGCTTAAGTGGAGTAGTCGCCTAGTGACTAGGGGAACACTGATACTTCTTGTGGCCTTTGGCGCGTCAATTGCCTCTGGTACAAATTTGATTTTAACCCTCCGGGGACAGGGAAATACCTACAGTACTTAAATTGTAATTTGCCTTGAACTACTATTGGAAAAGCGTGAGCTAAATACAAATACATTTAAAAAAAAAAAAAAATCAGCAGGCCTTCATGGTCCTCCTTTGTGATGGGGCAATAGATGGCCGTTCTACCAATGCGTTCTACTTCACCATACAGATGTGGCCCTCTTCTCTTCTTTCTGTACCAGAAAACCGCCTCTTTTCAGCTTCATAGTTGCTATGAAGATGATTGAGGCGGTCCTTTAGGTCAGAGCCCAAGCAGATGAGACACCTGGGACATGTGCCAAAATTCTCAGTTTTTATGCCACATTGCAGATAGGGCTGCAACCCTAACTTCAGTGACATGGTCAAAATTGTATTTTTTAGGTTTATTTCATTTTAAGAAAGAAATAAAAGAAAAGATGATGAAAAATGCCAGAGGTCCATTGGACAGAGCAGAAAAAGAACCGAAGAGCTGAGGCGACCATTGTATGTGGGAAAGGCCACTTGTACTCAGAAACATTAATGTAAAGACATTAAGTCCTGTGAGCTGCTCCATCCCGGCAAACTGCAATGTTATCAACCATTTGTGTGCCCGACTCCATTCGGCTCATGGCTAGAAAATAGCAAGCCAGTAGAGCTGGTTCTGGCTGTTTATTTAAGAAAATAAAAAAAGGTACATAGGTACCTACACTTTTATTAAAATAGGTGGATTTTTTTTGTTACTTTGACATAAGTTTCCTCTTATAAAATGTCCCTCTATAACTTACAATGGCCTCCTCATTCAGAATGCCAGCAGCATACCTTGAAGGCATACAGTTTCAAAATCCAGACCGTGGCAGCAGACAAAAAACTTACAGGGGCTTTTCTGCAGGTGGAGATTCTACATGACACATCCAGGACATGCCATTATCACATGGGATATTATTATAGCACTGCAAACATTTAATACACGTACCTGCATGCAGCCTGCAATGTTATCATACTGCTATAACTGTGCACGTAACAGCTTTTAAACTAACAAGGTAAACATTTTTAAAAATGAAATAAACTCATCCCGATATCGGAAACGTCCTTATAGTTATTGAATCAGAGCGTTGTTCCAACAGTGCACTATGGCGACAGGATTAAGGCATATGGAAAGGCATCACAGAGGCCCAAAAGGTTTAGCAGGGCCTCTGCGAGGTGCTTCAGTCTGGTCGTACTTTTACTGCTATTTCCTTAAACTCCGCCACCACTTGGCCTAGAGCCACTGCTTGCATGAGAATCAGGCACCCTCTGGTGACTGGCTGGTCAGAATGGGCAAAATGATGGTGGCACTTAATTTCTCTTGCTCCCAAAGCAGGCATCCAATGTGGCCGACTCGAGTAGGACAGGTTTTGTACATAATTAATGTTGTCACACTGTGGCGATGTTGGACCGTCATTTGCACCATGATATGACATCATAAATTATGCACCTTTAAGGAGCAATTTTATAAAGCTTTTGACCTGCAGAAAATGCCTTTTATAAAACTGCATGGCCATTTTGCACGTATAAATAAGTGCACTAACATGGTGCACACATACACAGATGCCATTTTTAGGCGTTCCCATGAGTATAGTTTAGACAGAGCATAATTGTTGTTTTCCTTTCCTTGATTCCTGCTAGACCAGTCCAGACAAGTGGATTATGCTCCCAGCGAGCAGATGGAGGCAGACCAGAGCAACTTACAGTGAATGCCACTGAATAACTGGTCGGCAGATACGAGACTTGCCAATAAGGCACTAACCAAGAAAAATGTCTGAATGAAAAACTCAGATAAAATACATGTTCCCTGTAAAATAGTTATCTCCAAAGTTATAATGCCCTGTTCAATGTAATTTCAGTTTGTTCAATGTAAACCGCACTGATGCAGAATAGCGCGGTATATAAGAGAATGTAAATAAATAAATAAAATAAATAAATAAATTTAAACCAGAATAATAACTTTGAACAAGAAATTCAGACAATACTGAGAACAGGCAAGAGGACTCGCCTATCTGTATGGAAAGTCTTTTCAGGGCAGGAACTGGATTGGTCTAGCAGGAATCAAGGAAAAGAAACCAACAAGTATGGAAAAATTCTTCTTCCTTATCATCATGCTAGATCAGTCCAAATAAGTAGGACGTACCCAAGGAGTCAGAACCCAAAATGGGAGGAAGAAAATGCTACGGACAGAATTGTTCTGCCAAAGGCACTATCTACATCAGCTTCACCTGCAACCTGGTGTTCAACAACAGGTAGCCATCTTACAGATATCTTCCAAAAACATCAAGGTAGTCCACGAGGAAGCTTGCACCCTAGTGAAGTGGACTCTGATACCTTCCAACACTTGTTTTCAACACAAGATGTAGACTGAACTAATAGCCTCCTTAATCCAACAGGCAACTGCGGATTTGGGTGCTATCATTTTCTGGGACCACTGAACAGTACAAAGATGATCCGACTGGCAGAAGGGATAAGTAAACACCAAATACTTTAATGCCCTCCTCATGTTCAATGCAGATAGCGAGGGGTCTTTCTGTAGACTGTCCAAGGAGGAGGGCAGGACCACTGTTTGATTACGATGAAAGGAAGACAGCACTTTCAGCAGAAAAGACAGCACTGTCCTCAAGGAGGCAGTCGCTGTTGAGATGACCAGACAAGGCATCCTACCAGCCTAGAAAATACAATAGCCACTAGGAAGACCACTTTCAGGGTCAAATCCTTGAGAAGTGCCCTCCATAGAGGCTTAAGGTGGGGGGGGGGGGGATGGGTGCTTTCAGCACTCTCAAATACCAGGAAGAGACTTCAATGTGAAATAAGAGCTTCATCCCTTTACGAAAGAGGGACACAGTATGCCACCAGAGGCAGCCCCTGAATTCTTCCCCAGAAGCACACACTGACCTACACCTGAGGGCATTCAGAACCAAACTCTGCTCCAAGCCAGGCTGAAAGAAGTTCAAAATGGTGACTACGTCTGCCCTCCTGGCAGATGAGGGAGGAGTAGCCTAGTGGTTGGGGCAAGGTACTTCAGGCCGGAAGGTCGGGAGTTCAAATCCCACTAGAGGACAGGAACCTTGGGCAGGAAGGACTGGGGTTTCTAGTCCCACAGATGCTCCTTGTGGTCTTGGGCAAGCCACTTAACCCTCCATTGCCCATGTTCCCTGTAAGTATTAGTGTATGTGTCTCATATCCCTGCGTGTTAAATGTATCCCCCAAATTGTGTTGTGACCGCTTTGATTGAAGGATAAGGCGGTATACAAAACTGTCTAAATAAATAAAATAAATCTAGAGTCTGAGATGAATACCACCACTTGAAGACTTTTCAGACCCTGCTGTAGATCAGCGATGTGGAGGTTCATCTGGGCCTTAAGGAAAATGTTGACAATCACCCAGAATAACCTCCATCAGCTTTTGCCTCTCAATGACTAGGCTGGAAGCGAGAAGGAAATGGGATTTTTCATGATAATAGGACCCTGTTGTAGAAGTCCTCTCACCTATAACAATAGAGAGGGTGCCACTAGCAGGCCCAAGAGATCCACATAACATTGCCTGCATAGCCGGTCTGGTGCCACTAAAATGGCCAAGTCCAGGTGAGGCCGAATTCTGGGTAGAATCCAGCTTACCAAAGATCATGGGGGAAAGACAAACAGGAGCCCCATTTAGGGTCACCCCTTAACAAGGGTATCCAACTTTGCCATTCACGTAACCTTCCTGCAGCTGAAAAAGCATTTCATTTTGGCATTCCCCTGGGTGGCCATCAGATTGAACGCTGGGAGACCCCACTTCTGTATGATGAGTCAGAACACTGTAGATTCCGGTGAGTGGGAGCTAGGTTCGCATGCCATCTCAAGAAGTTGTCCTGCATGTCGTTGCCTTTTGCTATGTGGGCCACCAACAGCACGCACCACCAGATGAATTTTCTCCCAACAGCAGAGCTTTGCCATTTGTATGGGCACTGTGGTGCTGCATATGCCACCTTGCTTGTTGACATACACAACCGTAGTATTGTCCAAGAACACTGACCACCCTGCCCTCCAGAAAGGTCCTAAACCTCTCAGGGGCCAGGCAAATTACCCTGGCCTTCAGCCTGTTACTGATCAGGAGGCCTCCTGAACTGACCTACATGCTGAACAAACTGCTCCCAGTAGTGGGTTCCCCAGTCCAGTAGACTAGCATCCATGGTAACCTTAGTAGAGTCTGATGCCTCCAGGGGCATCCCATGAGCGAGTCTGTAGCCACCTGGCCAATTCCCTCAGATTTATCCAGAAAGAAGCTGGCACTGTACAAACAAATTGGAGCAGGGAGAGCAGTGATCCACTTAGTGTCTATGCAGTGTGCACATGTGCTCCCTGGCCCAAGAAACCATCTCTAGGATCAATGCCAGTAGCCCCAGTAGCTGGATGTAATTCCACACCCTGGAAGCTGCCTGAGAGCAGAACTCCCTGAGCTGAAACTGCAGACTGCTTAATCTACTCGAGTGAGAAACACCCTCCCCAAATGGGTGTTGAAGTGAGCACCCAGATACTCCAGGACCTGGGAGGGAACTAAGCTGCTCTTGGGACAGTTGATCCCCATCCAGTTTCTCCAGCCCCAAAACACATGAGACACATCTTTCTTAGACTTCTCCATGGAGTCATATCAAAATCATTAGCTGTCCAGATACAAGTGAACTCGGATCCCTTGCTTGCGCAGAAAGGCTGCCACTACTACTATGACCTTTGAGAAGGAGTGCAGGGCTGTGGCCAAACTGAAGGGTAGGGCACAAAACTGAAAATAGAGCCTCAGAATGCAGAAGTGGAGGAATCTCTGATGTCTTTCCCTGATGGGAATATGGAAGCATGCTTTGGAGAACTCCCAGGAGATTAGAAACTCTCCTCACTGGACTAACACAATGAATGACATGAGGGTATCCATAATGAAATAGGGAGCTCTATCTCGGCACTGACCACCTTCAACTCCAGAATTGACTGGAAGGACCTGCTTCTTTGGGACTATGAACCATGAAGTAAATAGAATATTGCCCAACCTATCTCTACGGAGGGTACGATAGTCTGCAATCGCAGGAGGCGCTTTAGAGTTTCCTCAACTTCCACCCTTTTGGCCAAGGAGTTGCAAAGGGATTCTAGAAAAACATCTTGGAGAGGTTTCATAAATTCTAGGGAATACCCCAATTTGAGGATATCTAGGATCCTCTAATCTAGTGATATGGGTCCATTCCAAGGGAAGCAATCAGATGCCCTCCAACTGCCTGACCCTCAGCATATCATCTCTTAATGCATTCGCTGAGCACTGGGACTCCAGAAAGAACTGATCCTTCTTGGCACCAGACCCATAGGAGGAATAGGCCATGCCAGATCTCTTGCTGGCGCTACACCATCCCCATGCTCCCCTGCTGGGTCTTATGAGAGGATCCTTGGAATCTCTAGGCCTGGGAGCCTCTTCTTGGGATGAAGCAGGTTGAAGTCCACTTCATACCATGTCCAAAAGCAGTCCTGTGGCCTGTTCTAATAGAGTGATCCGAAGAAGACCTGTAGCAGAAGTCATGCCCATATAAGAATAAAAGCTTGCACAGACTTTGCAGAGAGTTCATGGCAGTAGGTCAAGTAAGGGGCATGCAGAATCAGGAAGTATGCACACCACACACTTAGACAGGGGGAGGAAAAAGGGAGTAGAAATAAGGTAAGAGACAAGCTGGAGGAGAACTGATAACACAAACTGCCATAATTTGTAGAAGTCTGTAAACTGTTTGCACAGGAAATAGAGCTAGATCAACTAATAGGAATATGCCCCAGTAAAAAGTCCCAACCACAGCTAGGTGACAGGCTGGAATAATGTATATAAGAATAGTATTAGATAGCATTCGTTGGAGAAGGGGAGACAAGACCTATACAGAGAGTGATTGGTAGCTCACCTTCTGTTCTCTTTGTCTTCCAGCTTCTGACTCAGGCAAACTGTATTGCTAAGAAATAATGCTGCATTTTGCTATTTGGCTAAGATAATAACGGATTGGGCATAATAAAGATCTCATTTCCTTACTGAACAAGTGTCTGAGTCTGTTTGGAGCAGTGCAAGGTCAATCTTATATCTTTGGAGGTACAACACAGCAGCCTTAGTCCAGCAAAATCCCCAAGACACTATAGCAAGCTTCTCCAAGGTCTTTCACCAGCTTCTCCAGGTCATTCCCAAACAGCCAGCCTTTAAAGGGAAATTTGCTCAGCTACAATTTGTAAGTGCCATCTGCAAACCAATTCTGAAGCTAGAGCCATCTGTAGGCGACTACAGCAGCAACCATAGACTTAGGAGATCCTGATCAAGTCACATACTTGGCATCTATCACAAAACAAAGCCCTTGACTCCTTGCCATCTCCAAGCTGTCTGGCAATTGTTGGATCCAAAGCAAAAGTGCTCAGGCTACCATGCCTGGACAAAGAATAGCCATGAAGGCAGTCTTGAGGCAAACCTCTACCTTCCTATCATGGGTCTCCTTCAGAGCAGCACCACCTTCCACTGGGATGGTGGTGCACTTTGTTACCACAGTAACCAAGACATCCACTTTAGAACAGCTGTTTGGAGTTCCTATCTCCCCTTTGAGTGGGTTGGGGAGGTTTGCCAGCTTGAGTCTGCAGCCGCCTCATCATGCTCCCTCCCTTGCAGCCATCCAAGATGGCCACTGTTCTTATCAGCGGGAAAATTGTGAGAGATGTGGTAGATGTAGCAAGATCAGCATTGGACCCCTGTGAGAAGACCCAACATTGCCAAACAAATGTGCTACGAGGCTTCTCCATTGTACTCAGTCAAAAACAGCCAACTGCGAAGCTCACTTTCAGGGAGTCGCAAGCAGAATACCTCTGTGAACCTGGCATGGCAGTAGAGATCACATACAGTCAAAGAAAAAAAATATATAAATGAAAAACCCTAAATGAAAAGAAAACCACACAAAAAAGAAACCCCTGATCAGTAAGAGAATCCCTGCACCTGTGAGGTCAGTCAAAGATAACCAACAAAGATCTCCCTAGCTTCTCACACAGCCTGGGAAAAACCTGGCTGTTTGAAAGGATTTTTTTAAAAGATGCTTTATTCAAGCAGCAAAGGCAGAGAGCAAAAGAAATGGGACAAAAATAAAAAAAATACAGAAAAATAAGCAGCAAATGTAGAAATGGGAAAGTGATAGGGCAGGGGGCCTGGGCCCAGACTTACCAAACCCCCCCCCCCCTTGAAGCCCCATGAGGTCCTCTTGTCCGCTCTCTGGCCCACCAGAGTTGGAATCCATGGGTAACCGCGCTAGACACAGGACAGCTTTTAGGTTGGAGAGACAATAGGTATAAACAAGCCCTGAGCAAATGCTGGGCCAAGGTCTCAGACAGGCCACAAAAGCCGCGTTGTGGGCCAAGGGAGATAGGCCTGTCTGCATTGCTGCACCAGTCCATACGCCTCGCCATCTGCTGGAGGCAGACAATACTGGATTCTGTCAGTGCTGCACCAGCATATATTCAAGTAATTACATCAGTGAATGTTGCTTTGGCCTGCCTCGAAGTGCTGGCAAGAGAACATAACCCACTCACCTGGACTGGTCTAGCAAGATAAGGAAGTCATTTTAATTCAGCTCTGCTTTTCTTGTCTCCTCCTGGAGCACATTTATTATTTACTTACATTTTATATTATTTTATCATGACGAGCTCAAAAGCAGTTCATAAATTTACTGGGGAGGAAGAGGAGAGGAGAAGGGAAAGAAATGACCATTACCTCTAAGCTTGGTCTCTTAATGCCATTTCTAGGTTCTCCTTTCCAGTCTGTAACTTTTTTTTTTTTTATTTAAAATTTAAAAAGACCAATAGAGTCAATGGAAAGGAAGACTGCTTTCTAAACTTGAATCACGCTTAAATTTATATGCAAGGTTACATAAGGATAGTTTGGGCCCAACTCTACCCCTCCAAGGTTCAAATATTTCATTCCTGTATAAAGCAGGATCACAGATGGCTAAAAGCAAAAAGGGACAACTTGACTAATACTTAATGCATAAGTTCTCTGCCTTAACCCATGGGAAGAGCTACCAGCGAGGGACTTACGGGTGAATGGGACTGCCCGTCTGAGTCTGGTAAGGCTTTCTGGCTCAGGTTTCTTTCTGCACTGTCCTGAAGCTTGCGGTTAATCTGTGAAGTGGTGGGGGAGACAAACAGCAAAATTAGTCACGTTATCACCAGCCACATAAAAGAGACTAAGCAAAAAGTAAACACTATAGTTGCTTATGTGGGTTCACGGCAGGCAAAGGTATTTGAACTTGCTGGAGGAAGTGGGGTTATGATAAAAACTAGGAGTGGGCATTTCAAAAATGTAACTATCCCTAACGTGCTTAATTGTTTTTTTAATGCATTCGCCCCTATTCCCCCTCCTGTGGGTCCTGCATCTTGTCCTCTTCCTCCCCTGAAATGCTTTCATTCACTGGCCCGATATGAAATATCTCTGACAGCAAATCACTAAAGTTCCCTCTTGCTAGCCCTGAAGTCTTCCCAAGGCATGCCATGCCTCCCTCGGAGGTAACTTCCTGTTAACAGCATGGGCCTGCCGCACGGCAGAGAGAAGGCTTTGGGGCCGGTGATAGAGAATGATTTGATGCTGCTGCTGGGGATATTTCATATCAAGCATGTGATTGACAGCACTTTCAGAGAGGAATAAAGCGAGTCCAGTTTGCAGAAGAGACAAGTGGGGGGGGGGGGAGGGAAGAGATACTGGTTCCAAGGGGCGAAGGGGGGAGGAAGAGATTTTGGACCTACAGGGGAAAGAAGGGGGAGAGGAAGAGATGCTGGTCTGATAGGGGAAGGGAGGGGGGATACTGGCATTGGGAGAGATGGGTTAATAATGGGGATGGGCCCTTTAAATCCACTGCAATTAATCATGATTAATTACACAATTACATTTTTAAATCACATGGTCGATTTTGATTAACATTTTTAATCAATGCCCACTTCTAATGAAAACATTCAAACATTTGCAATAACCAGTCAGCCCCACACCTGCAAACCCACCTGCTCAAAACACAGACTACCAGATGACAAAGCACCCCAAACATGCTGAAAAACTAAAAAAGCAACCAATACACCTGTGACAAATCATTTGCACTCTACGCATCCAGTATAGGGAACTCACTCCCAGAAAGGCTCCGAAACATCACAGAAATGGGCATATTTCGCAAACAACTCAAAACACCTATCCATAGAACACTTTGGACCATCTGAATTGCCGCCCCCCTACTCTAACTCATGTAAAGACCCTCTCTCACAATGATAGTGCTAAGTATCAACATAACTCACACTGCTCAACATACGTTTTCAGCTTCACTGTAAAAATGCTACTAACACTGTTCCATGTAACTCCTTATACTCCCTGTAAATAATTACAATGGCCTATGTCAATACGTTGTTCCACTGTATGGAAAAGGTTCCATTAACTTTAAACTACTTTGACCCGGTGAAAAGCAATATTAAGAAGAAAAAAGTTAAATAAAGTTCAGCAACTGATACGAAGTTGCATGGAGAGAGGTTCGGAGGAAAAAATGGAAATATTTCTTTACCAAAAGGGTGGTACATTTGTAGAGGTGGTGGAAGCAAGTACCATGTTAAAATTCAAGCCTGCTTTGGATACATATAGAAGACAGAAGGAAGAAACGGATTTGGGGGGGGGGGGGGCGGATTTCAGTACAGCATATAACCCATCCTTCACTCCTTCAAGAACAGAGGAAAAGAAAGAGGCGATGATAGAACCAGCGAGGCATGGATTAAGGACATAGCGACGGCAGAGGACACAGCATAGCCAGGTGGGTGCTAGCAGACTACAACTCCTAGATTAAGAGTAGGTACTTGTATACTCACCTAGTCAGGATGAAAACACTGGCTTGGGAGAGTGAGCAACATCCTCACATCTCTATGAGAGGCACGTGGCCTACGTAAAGTGGCATAGGCAATAACTTGGCATACTGGACTGGCCAACTGGTCTTTATCTGCCATCATTTGTGGGTTGTCAAAGACATACACCTCTAAGCAGAAGCTCTTGCTGCCTGACTGCACGCCACCGCTGAGAGTACTACTTTTGAGTACGCTCACCCTGATGAAAGCAGGGGTGCTATAAGAAAGCGCACGCTACCTAACTACAGATTGCGCCAAGAAGAATACTATGATGGGGATATAACAGAAGGTTCAGCTGAGGATGCAGTCAATAATAAATACGAATTCAGAATGAAGGGAGAAGACTAAGTGGCAAAAGGAATATGGCAGCAGACACACACAGAAAACTGATACCTTATCTATCCAGTGAAGGATTTGGTGTTCCCAGCTGCCAGGACCTTGTTCTGTAGTGCCAGGAACTCTCAACATGTTCATCGACTCCATAGCAAAGGCATCCATCAGAGCGTCGATCACCGCTAGGTGTGATCCCTGAAGAGAGAAAACCAGAAACTGCTGAATGAGGTTAAAAGAAAAACTACACAAACAGAGGTGGGAGATTTCCACGTACGTACGTGCTTTCAAACTGCTAGAACGAGATGATGAGAGAAAGGACAAGGCATTGTGCAGTCAGACTGTGTACGAGCTATCCCAGCTTAAGGTGGGACTTGTGCGTGAGCTTTCAACCCTCACATCACCTTAAGATTATTTATGTTGAGTCAATAAGAGGTATCACCACTGATACATGAAAATCCATTTTATCTAGGATTAGTAATTCCAGTAAGGGGTTAAGCGCAGAATGGACATCTGTTCCTTTTAAGGAAATGCCAGTATTGGATCCCAGTCTCATTGTCTCTCTCTCAGCCCCTCCCAGTCCCGTACGAGAGGATGACTCTAGGTCATAGGTTTTCAACCCAGTCCTCGGGGAACCCTAGGCCAGTCAGGTTTTCAGGATTCCCACAATGAATATGCATAAGATAGATTTGCATACAATGAAGGCAGAACATGCCAATCTTTCTCATGCATATTCATTCTGGGAATCCTGAAAACCTGACTGGCCTAGGGTTTCCCCGAGGACTGGGTTGAAAACCCCTGCTCTAGGTTCTTAAGCAGAGGGTTGGGATTTAGGACTCTGCAGCATACTTATGGGGGAGCCATCACCTCCATAAGGATGCAGGGTCCTAAATGGATGCTGACATTCATCAACCACATGAAAATCCAAATTTTTCTTTCTCATCAATTCTTGGCTTTCCTTCAGCTTTCTCCAGTGCTGTCTCATCTCCTCTCTTAACCACTACTATAAAACTTCTATTCTGTGAATCTTGTACACCCTCCGTGGTTTAAAATTAAACATGTACAATAATAAACAAAACATGTCATAAAAGAAACCAACAAACATGGCATTCCATAAAATAAAATAAAATGTAAAACAAGTCAACATAAGACAAATTCAAATTCCTGTAGCCTCTTAAAACCTTAAAGCCAAACACTGTGTAAAACAGACTATGTGATAAAGGCCAATCTAAAATAAATGAGCCTTCAAACTGTTCCAGAAAACCAATGAATCTTCAGACAACCTCAGCTCCTCTGGACGATGGTTCCAAGGAGAAGGACCAGCAATAGATAAAGTTTGGTTCAGTAAACAAATACCATGTGCAATAGTAGGACAAAATAATTATCTGGCCCTATGAGGAGAACTTACACCACTCAAAGGACTGTTAAAGGAAGGTCTATTGTAGGCCTTGATAAATTTTGTTTGGATTTAGAAGCTAGGTGAAAATCTTAGGAGCCGGTATCTATGACCCCATCGCACCCCCTTCTCCTGCCATTACCGTTCCTCCATTTGCAAACTCACTCATCTCTGAGGAGGGTATAAGAGTTTGAATAGAGATGATAAAGTGTGTCTTGTTATGGTAGCAAAGGTTGAATGAGGCATCTTTAGACAGAAATGTATAGAGAACAAGTGTCATGTCTGCTTGTGTGGCTCAACGGTGGTTTGCCTGTCTGTGCATGGGCTGTGGTGCCTATGTGTGTGTTATGTGGAAGTAAAGTGCATGCATGTATGGGTATCTGTCTGTCTGTAGTGCAGAGATGGCGTGTCTGTGTGCATGCCTGTGTAGGTGGGATGCTTGTGTGCAATGTTTGGAGGGGGAGAGGTGAAGAATACACCTCTTGGCATTTACAATTGTCCTTTTGTCCCCATGCATTCATCCCTTTAACCTCCAAACCTTGCACTCTCCCCTCTCCAACCCTTCTTCACTTTCTTCCCTTCTCCCTCCCTCCCTCCTAGCACTCCACCCCGAACTCCATTCCCCCATCCTCCTTCCTTTTTCTTTTTTGGAAATACTATTGCCTCTTTAAATTTTCGATGCCTCACTTCTCCCCACCCCCTTCCCTGCTCCCTTCTCTAACTTTTTGTTTTCCCTCCGGGGCCTCTATCGAGCTGTCTACCTCCAAGCTGCGATTGCTGCCTTCCCCTCCTGTTCTGCCCATGGGTATCTCATCTCCTATGGGCAAACAGAAGGGGATTTTGCTGCAATCGTGGCTTGCTCTTCTTCTGCCAGCAGGAGCTGGGATCCCCACAGGCAGCCTGCTGTCTTCGGGGCCACAATCGGGTCTTTCCTGTCCTGTTCTGCCTGTGGGAGATCTCTCCATGTGATTTTGTCTGCCTGCAGGGATGGCACGAAAATCCCAGGCGCCAGGTGCAAATTTCTGGGATTTATTGAGCCCCAGTCTAACTTCATTTCCAAGACCTTAGATATTAAAGGTCTTCACCCTAAACTGAACCAGATAATCAAAGGGTAAAATATGCAAAGCTAGTAAATGTCATCTGAATCTGTTGATGAGGCAGTCTCTTCCTATAACATTTATACTCTCCTCTGCTTTGGATACTCTACCACGAAATCTCCTGTGAGGCGTACTGTACCTCAATCCTGGCTGACCTCCAAAATCCACTAAGTTCCTGTGCCTGCTCTGAAAAGTGCCTTTGGCTAAAATCCCACCGCCGTGCTGATCTCTCACATGCTTGCTAACCTCCTTCCACTCTTTTATAGCACTTACCAAGCAAGAGTATTATGCCCATCTAATAAACTCTCTTGTCTCAAGACCTTCGCCATCTCTTTGCCAAACTCAACTTTCCCTTCAAAGTGCCTCCATCTCCTTCCCCTCGTTGTCTTGGAGTTCTCCACCAGGTCACCTCCATCTCTCCTTCTCCTACTTCATCCTCAAATCCTTCCCGCAATCCCTGCCACCCTATCTTCATTTCCTAAAATCACTGAGGAGGAAAGGGCACATCATCTCTCCTACTGCAAGACTCACTGTTGCCTGATCCTCTGATCGCACTCCCACCAGTCTCCATCGCTATCATCCCTTCCATCTGCCATATGCTCAGAGCTACTGCTCTTGACTGCAACGGTTCCTGCTACCCTACAACACACTATGGTTGCGCTGCACCTCAAAAACCCCTTCACTGGACACTACCTGCCCTTGCAATTACTGACCCATCTCCTTCCTCCCTTTTGAATCCAAATTACTTGAACATGCAATTCACCACTACTCTAGACTTTCTTTTCTCTCAAGCCATTCTGGATCCACTCCAATCTGGCTTTCGTCTTCTACATTCTGTGGAAACGGCCCTTGTCAGAGCCACACCAGGGGTTCCCAAACCTGTCCTGGGGCCCCCCCAGCCAGTCAGGATTTCCAGATATCCACAATGAATATGCATGTGAGAGATTTGCATACAATGGAGGCAGTGCATGCAAATCTCTCGCATGCATATTAATGGAGGCAATCCCGAAATACAGACTGGCTGGGAGTTAGATTTGGGAACCGCTGGTCTACACCTTCATGCTCATGGCCAAATCCAAAAGCCTTTATTCAATTTTCATCTTCTTGACTTTTCTGTTGCTTTTGGTACTGTTGATCACCACCTTCAGCGTAGTTACTCACCTGTAACAGGTGTTCTCCAGGAGCAGCAGGAATCAGTCCTCACTTATGGGTGACGTCGGCGCCGACGGAGCCCTCGCGGAGCAATTTTCCCCAGCTTTCAAAGAAAGCCTTTGGGAATTGCAGCGCGCATGCGCGGTCGTCTTCCCGCCCGAGGTGCCATCTTAGCCAGTCAGATGACATAGCTAAAAAAGACAGCATAAAAAATTTGCAAAAATAAGCAGACGATTGCAACTCCAAGGGGAGGAGGGAGGGTAGTGAGGACTGATTCCTGCTGCTCCTGGAGAACACCTGTTACAGGTGAGTAACTACGCTTTCTCCAGGACCAAGCAGGAAGTCAGTCCTCACTTATGGGACTCCCGTAGCACACATCCGGGATGGAGGGTAGGAGTTGCTCAGACCTCAAAGAGATTATGGAGGACTGCCTGTCCGAAAGCACTGTCCCTACGGGACTCCCTCTCGAGACAGTAATGGACCGCAAAAGTCTGGCTCGAAGACCAAGTAGCGGCCCGGCAGATGTCTGCCAGCGGAACAGAGCGGAGGTAAGCCACTGACGTGGCCTTTGCCCGAACGCAATGAGCCGTGACTCGACTTTCTAAGGAGAGTCCGGCTGCCCCATAAGCCCAAGAGATACAGTCCGCAACCCAGATGGACAGAGTACGCTTGGAGACCGGGAGCCCCAATCTATTGGGGTCAAAAGACACAAAAAGCTGAGCAGCTTTACGGTGCTCCCGCGTACGGTCAAGGTAGAAGTTCAATGCCCTTCTACAGTCCAGGGTATGGAGGACCGTTTCAGCTCGGCTGGAGTGTGGTCTGGGAAAGAAGGTTGGAAGTACCACCTCCTGATTGATGTGAAAAGGGGAGACCACTTTAGGCAGAAATTTTGGGTGAGTCCGTAGGACTACCCTATTCTTGTAGAACCTAGTGTAAGGGGGATCAGACACGAGGGCCTGCAATTCACTTACGCGTCTAGCGGAAGTGAGGGCTATCAAGAACAGTGTTTTCCAAGACAGAAAACGGAGAGAACAGGTAGCCATAGGTTCAAAAGGCGGACAGGTGATCCGCTGCAAAACCACATTCAGGTCCCAGTCAGGCGCTGGCGGGCGCAGAGGTGGTTTAAGTAGAAGGAGACCTCGGAGAAACCTCACTACGAGAGGGTCATTGGAGAGAGGTCTGCCGTCCACTGGCACATGATGTGCTGAAAGAGCACTGAGGTGAACTTTGACGGAGTTGGACTTAAGTCCCAGATTAGAGAGGTGCAGCAAGTACTGCAAGATCACCGACACCGGGCAGGAGAAGGGATCCTGAGACTGTTGGGTACACCAGACTGCAAAGCGACGCCATTTAAGGCGTAGCATTTGCGGGTAGAAGGCCGTCGCGAAGCCAAGACGACCTCCTCCACCTCCGCCGGCAGGAGAAGGGGAGCAAGGACTACCCTCTCAGCAGCCAGGCCATGAGGTTGAGAGACCTGAGGTTGGGGTGCAGAAGGGACCCCTGATCCTGAGTGAGGAGATCCGGTTGTACCCCCAGAGGGATTGGATCCTCCACCGCCAGTTGCAGCAGGAGCGGAAACCACGGCTGCCTGGGCCAGCGAGGGGCCACCAGGATCATGAAGGCTTTGTCTCGGAGAACCTTGAAAAGAGTCCGAGAGACCAGCGGGATGGGAGGGAAAGCGTACAGAAGGCTCCCCGACCACGAGATCAGAAAGGCGTCCGCCGCAACCCGAAGGGGGTGTGGCTGACGAGAGCAGAAGCGAGGAAGCTGCCGGTTGTGAGGACTGGCAAAGAGATCCACCGTGGGGAGACCCCACTTGAGGAAGAGCTTCTGAACTACCAAGGGATCCAGACGCCCCTCGTGCGGCTGGAGGACCCTGCTGAGTTTGTCTGCAAGGCAATTTTCTTGGCCCGGGAGATAAACTGCCTTGAGGAGAATGCCGTGACTGACGGCCCAAGAGCAGAGCTTCAGTGCCTCCCGGCAGAGGAGGAAGGAGCCCGTGCCCCCCTGCTTGTTCACGTAGAACATGGCAACTTGATTGTCCGTCTGGACAAGGACGGACTGTTGGGAAGTCAGGTGGGAGAAGGCCTTGAGAGCTAGGCGGATCGCCCTGAGCTCCAGGAAGTTGATCTGCTGAGCAGACTCCCACGTGGTCCAGAGGCCCTGAGTACGTGCCTCTTGGCAATGTGCTCCCCAGCCCAGGAGGGATGCATCGGTGGTCAGCACCCGGGGTCGGCTGAGGCGACTGGAAAGGCATTCCGAATATCAGGTTCGGCTGCCGGAGCCACCACCGGAGAGACGAGAGCAGCGGCTCGGAGACGCGCACTAGGTCTGCCAGGCCGCCTGTGGCTTGTCGCCACTGCTGGCGGAGACACCATTGAGCAGACCGCATATTCAGGCGGGCATTGGGGGTCACATGGACGGTGGAAGCCATATGGCCGAGCAGTCTCAGGAAGCGCCTGGCGGAGACCAGGGGCTGGCTGCGAAAGCGGTCGGCTAGGTCCATGAGCCGTTGAGCCCTGTCGAGCGGTAGGTACGCTCGTGCCCGAGGAGTGTGCAGCCTTGCGCCGATGAACTCGAGATCCTGTGAGGGGAGCAAAGTGGACTTTGCGAAGTTTATAACAAAGCCCAAGTGCTGCAGCAGAGTCACCGTGCGGCACGTGGCGTTGGTGACCTCCTGAGCGGACGCTGCTCTGATGAGCCAGTTGTCGAGGTACGGAAAGACATAGAGGCCGTGAAGCCGGAGATGGGCCGCCACGACCGCGAGACATTTTGTGAAGACTCGCGGTGCGGAGGATAGGCCAAAGGGCAGTACTCTGTACTGGTAATGATTTCCTGCCACCACAAACCTTAGGTATTGGCGGTGGCTTGGGTGGATGAGGATGTGCGTGTAGGCATCCTTTAGATCCAAGGAGCATAGCCAATCTCCCTGCTGGAGGTAGGGCAGAAGGATTCCAAGGGTAAGCATTTTGAACTTCTCCCGCACAAGGAACTTGTTGAGGTTGCGCAAGTCCAGGATGGGTCTGAGGCCCCCTGTTCTCTTTGGTATCAGATAATACCTTGAATAAAAGCCTTGACCTCTCAGGTGGTGGGGCACCGGTTCACCGCCTGTTTCCTGCAGAAGACTGCTAACTCCTGAAGGAGCAACTCCCTGTGCAGAGGGGGGCGCGAAGGTTCTCCCGGAAAATAGGAGGGAGGGGACCTGATGGAAGTGGAGAAGGTAGCCTTCTCGCACGACCTGAAGTACCCAGGCATCTGCGGTGATGCTGGACCACCTGTGGGCGAAGTGAACCAGCCGGCCTCCGGTGCTGGGAGGAACCAGCGGGGGGGGAGAGGCTATGCTGAGCGAGTCAAAAACCCCCACCCTGCTGAGCAGGGGCTGGTGGTGCAGGCTTGGGGGCTTGCTGCCTACGGGACCCGTTACCCGTCCCTTGGCCTGCTGCCCTGTTGGGCGCTGCAGGGGCCTGATAATGGGGGTACTGTTTGTAGGCAGCCGCCTTCCTCGGGTAAAGGACTTTTTCCCGAGCCCTTCTTTTTCTGGGAAGGGGCGGAGGTCTTCCTAGAAAGCCTGGTCCTGGTGAGAGTCTCAGTCTCAATTTGTGCAGCCTTTTCCGCCATGGGCTTGCCAAAGAGGTTTTCGCCTCGGCAGGGGACATCGACCAACTTGTCCTGTACCCAGGGCTCAAGGTCCGACGACTGAAGCCAAGCCTGTCGGCGGGCACCGATGCCGGCTGCGGCCACTCTAGCCGAGGCCTCAAAGCCATCATAGGCTGCTCGGGACATGAACTTTGAGCATTCCCGAATGCCCGTGGACAGGCTAGGAACCTCCGCAAGGGCTCCTCGGAGAGACCAGCGGAGGAATCCGGCTAGCTCTTTAGCCAGATCCCGGAGATACATGCCCATGTAGAGCTGGTAAGTCTGGACACGGACATGCGAGCATAGAGCCCTGGAAGCACTTCTTGCCAAGGCCATCCAGGGGCCTCCCTTCCAGGAGGAACCGAGGAGTGAATCTTCTGGCTCTTAAGACGATGCATGGCCGATTCCACTACCATGGAATGGTGTGGCAGCTGTGCCTTCTGAAAGCCAGGGCTCTTGCGGACCCGATAGATAGAATCGACCCGCTTGCTCAGGACCGGCGAGGAGGCCGGACTCTCCCACATGCGGAAGAGTAGTCGTTCCAGCATAGGAGAGGAACCGGCACAGTAAAGTGCTCCCTCGCGGGAGAGTCATACTGGAGGGCGTCGAGCTCTTCGGCTCGAGGGCTCCTCCTCGGGATCCGCAGGGAAGGCCAAAGCTTGGCCATATCCCTAACAAAGTCCGAGAACCGGGCATTCCTCCGGGGGGGACTGCTTCCGAGGCTCGGACCCCGGTGAGTCCGATGGGACACACCGAGTCCGGAAAGAATCAGGTGACTCTTCCTCCTCAGACTCCCAGACCGACTCCGACGAGAGGACTCGGTGGGGTCGGCCCGGGCAGGGTGCGGCGCCAGCCGTCCCGACGTCGAGGGAGTCGGCGTCGGCGACCTCGGTCCCCGAACGGGAGGCCGAGGGTGACCTCGGACCGAGGATCGACTCGAGTTCTCATTGACTCGAGGATCGGCTCGGTCTCCGGGGTCGACTTGGACGTCGACGTCCCGGCGTCGGGTGGCAGCGGCGCCAGCGAGGCCAGCGAGCAGTGCCGCTGCTGGTCCATGAAGGCAGACAGTCTGCTCTCCAAGGCCGTCAACCTGAGTCCGAGCTCAGGTGACCCAGCAGCCCCCGACTCGGGCCCCGACGGCGTCGGGCCCGACGTCGGCTGTCGCGAGGCGAGTCCAGAAGACCACAGGACTTACCCGGGCAGGCATCTCCGACTCCAGGCGAGGTCGCTTCGGGATGTGTTCCTTCTCCAAGGACCCGGGGCGGGCGTCGGGGCTATGCGACCTGGCCCTCGCGGAACCAGGAGCGTCCACCGACGCCGCCCTCGCGGGTTTTTCCTTCCGACGATGGTCCCCGGAGGGAGAACCCCGGTCGGAGGAGCTCCGGCGACGGTCCGAGCTGGAGCCTTTCGACGCGGAGGCCTCCGACGAGGTCCGGGTACGGCTGGGGTCAGCGAAGATTCTCTCACGCTGATGCCGCCGACTCCTCAACGCCTTTGAGGACAGTTTGCTGCAGGGCCCACAGATCAGTTCCTCATGATCCGGGCCCAGGCAGCGGAGGCAAAAGTCGTGTGTGTCGGTTAGTGACATATTTCGTTCACACCGACCACACCTCTTAAACACACTGGAAGACATCGGGGGAAAAAGGGCCCCTGCGAGGTCAAAGGACCGGGCTGCCAGGGAAACCGAATACGAAAGCTGACCAAGTCAGTAAAACCGAAAAAAGTAAGCGGACTCGAGACCGGCGTCGCGAGTCCGGGAAAAACGATCGGCGTCGAACCGAAAGAAAAAAGGATAAAACAAAGAAGAAAATCAACTTTTTTGCGGGGACAGACGGGGACGTCTGTAGGTCCGCGAAAAAAGAAGACTGGCTAAGATGGCACCCTCGGGCGGGAAGACGACCGCGCATGCGCGCTGCAATTCCCAAAGGCTTTCTTTGAAAGCTGGGGAAAATTGCTCCGCGAGGGCTCCGTCGGCGCCGACGTCACCCATAAGTGAGGACTGACTTCCTGCTTGGTCCTGGAGAATCCTTCATACTGCAGGGCTCCGTTTCGTCTTCTCTCTCCCATCACACTTTTATACTTGTATACTCTTGTGGATCCTGCTACACTGCTATCAGGACTCTATCTTGGGACCTCCTCTCTTCTCCCTATACTTGTTCTTACAGTATCCCGATCTCCTCCAATATTTTTTAGCACTCTCTATGCTGATGACTCTCAGATTTACCTCTCCAGTAAAGAGCAACCCTATCTTTAATGCATTTGCATTGGTTGCCAAACGTGGCCCACCTTCTGTTTAAACATTTAACCTTAGCACTTCAAATGTTATATGAGATGGCACAGATCTATTTGTCTAGCATGTTACAGCCGACGACTTCCCCTAGATCAATTAGATCTGTCTAGATGTGTAAGATTTATTTCCCTGCTGCAACTAGAACTTTTGTACACAAATGGACATTTGAAAATCAATGTTATAAAGCTACAATTAAGTTGAATACTTTACTATTATCTCCTTAGTTCAGAAAAAAAGATTACGAGTTATTTTGATGACATTTGATAGCTTATGTCATAAGTATTATATGTCCTTGCTTTAAATTATTTGCTTGTTATTTAGATCGATTATACAATTTATTTATTTAACAGATCTTCTATACCGTTTTATCCCTTGATCTAAGAGGTGTACATCAAACAAAACAGAACATAAAACAATGTAACCATGTAAATGAATTACAAACATTTGTACAAAAAATAAAAAAAAATCAAGGGTGATGTAGGAATAATGTTAGTATAAGTATAAAGAATAACAAGAGATTGTGTACAGAATATATACTCTAATCTTCAAAATAGTTTGCAAATGAGGTCTTTAAGGCCTTACGAAATGAAAGCAAATCCTTGATTCGTACATTTGGTGGAACTGAGCTACAAATACTTGGTGAATAGAGAGAGAAAGCTCTTCTAGAAATAGTTGAGTTAGATTTAGAAAAAAGTACTGGCAGGGATAATGTGTTTAGAGATCCTGTTCCCCTTGACATGATGTTTTTGGACTCGGGAGTATAAAGTGAAGGTAGGTGGATGACAAATTGTTCATTATCTTAAATGCAGTAAGAATTGCTTTATTTATTTATTTATTTAATTCTCTTATATACCACGCTATTCTGCATCAGTGCGGTTTACATTGAACAAACTGAAATTACATTGAACAGGGCATTATAACTTGGAGATAACTATTTTACAGGGAACATGGGCTATGGAGGGTTAAGTGGCTTGCCCAAGACCACAAGGAGCACCTGTGGGACTAGAAACCCCAGTCCTTCCAGCCCAAGGTTGCTGTCCTCTAGTGGGATTTGAACCCCCGACGTTCTGGCCTGAAGTACCTTGCCCCAACCACTAGGCCACTCCTCCACTCCACTTTAAATTTTTTACCCTCAATCATTGGGAGCCAATGAAGCTGTTTTAGTAAAAGGTGTTATATGATCACTAAATTTGGCATTATGTATATTGCATGCTGCCACATTAAGGACCATTTGAAGAGGATGAATTGATGCTTTTGGCAGGCCTTGAAAAATGTTACAAAAATCTAGATGGGAGAAAATGAGAGCTTGAATCATAGTGCAAAAATCATGTTGATCTATAAGGAGCTTGAGAGGCTGAGTTATTTTTATTTTATAAATAGTATTCTTAACAATGATTTTAATATGGGATGAGAATGTTAAACTTTGATCAAGGATAATACCCAAATAACGTACTTCTTGCTTTATTTGAAGTGGGGTTCCTTATAAAGTTATTGTGTTTGGTGGGATGAAGTTTGCATCTCTAATTAATGATTATTAAAACTATTTTATTGTATGATATCCTAAATTTGTTTCTCTTTATTGTAATCCTCCTCGAATTGAAAGGCTACAGGCAGAATAGAAATGATATAAATTAAA
The DNA here is from genome assembly GCA_033557465.1 of Ichthyophis bannanicus. Classification (NCBI taxonomy): domain Eukaryota; kingdom Metazoa; phylum Chordata; class Amphibia; order Gymnophiona; family Ichthyophiidae; genus Ichthyophis; species Ichthyophis bannanicus. Next base: position 56,074,194 of record CM066051.1, on the reverse strand, counting down.
TTAAATTGATCACAACTAAACACGTTTTTCTATATTTATACTCCAGACATACCGTCTGAAATCTTCATGCTTGGGGACAGTCTGCCTTTACATCCTGTGTTAGTAAGGAAATCTATGTGAGAGGTGGTACTGATACATGGCCATGAGCGCAAGCTGTCTGACAGACCCCACCTGGATCCTCCATAGTGCGATTTGGCACCAGGCCATGGCAGAAAATTTTGCATCATAAGCAACTGCCTACATGAAAGTCTGGGCTTGAGAGCCTAGAGTTTTCAACGTCAGTACCCAGGTTCCTCCCTCTAATAGGCATGGTAGGGCAGCCAACAGCAAATGTCCCCCCCCCCCCATCTCTCATATCCTCAGCCTTTCACTCTCCACTGCAACTGTCCCCGCTGACTTCAAACATGCTGTTGTCACACTCCTTCTCTTCAAGAAACCCTTACTCGATCCCATATAACCTTCCAACTATCGACCCATCTCCCTTCTCCCTCTTTCCCTTCATATCTAGACTACTAGAACGAGCCGTCCACCGCCGCTGCCTCGACTTCCTCACCTCCCAGGCCCTCCTGGACCCACTACAATCCGGCTTCCGTCCCCTACACTCCACTGAAACGGCTCTCGCAAGAGTCTCCAATGACCTGTTCCTGGCTAAATCTAAGGGCCTCTACTCTATCCTCATCCTTCTTGATCTCTCTGCTGCCTTTGACACCGTTGACCACAATCTTCTCCTCACCACCCTCTCCTCCCTTGGCTTCAAGGACTAGGTATTATCCTGGTTCTCCTCCTACCTCTCCCATTGCTCATTCAGTGTATGCTCCTCCTCCCCAACCACGCTCCATGTAGGTGTACCCCAGGGATCCGTCTTGGGCCCCCTCCTTTTCTCTCTACACCCAAGCCCTTGGTGTGCTTATCTCCTCCCATGGCTTTCAGTACCATCTCTATGCCGATGACTCCCAAATCTACCTCTCTACACCTAATATTTCTCCAGCAACCCCGTCCAAGATCTCTGCCTGCCTTTCCGACATCGCTGCCTGGATGTCTCATCGCCGATTGAAATTGAACATGGCCAAGACTGAACTCCTTGTCTTTCCCCCCCCCCCCAAACTCCTCCCCTCCTCTTCCCCCTTTCTCAGTCTATGTGGATGGAGCTATTAACCCCTAGGTTGCGGGCCAAGGGAACAGGAAGGATATCTTTGACACCTCTCTCTCCTTCTCCGCACATATCCAGCTTGTAGCTAAGACCTGCCGTTTCTTCCTCTACAACATTGGCAAAATCCGCCCCTTCCTCTCTGAACACACTACCAAAACGCTTATCCACTCCTTAGTCTCCTCTCGCCTCGATTATTGCAACCTGCTCCTTGCTGGTCTCCCCATCAGCCACCTCCTTCCCCTTCAATCTATACAAAATCACACTGCTCGACTAATCTTCCGCCAGTCCCGCCATGCCCACATTACTCTTCTTCTCAAGTCGCTTCACTGGCTCCCTGTTCAATTCCACATCCAATTCAAGCTTCGCCTACTGACCTATAAATGCATTTACTCTATGGCTCCTCAATACCTCTCATCTCTTATCTCTCCCTACGTCCCCTCTTGGTACCTGTGCTCCGCTAACAAATTACTTCTATCTATGCCTTTCACCTGCACCGCCAACTCCCGACTTCGCTCCTTTCACCTTGCTGCACCTTACGCCTGGAACAGCCTACCTGTGTCTATACACCAGGCACCCTCCCTGGCCCTCTTCAAATCCAGGTTGAAGACCCACTTCTTCACCGTTGCTTTCAGATCCTGACTACTATCCTTATCTTAACCCCCGTCATTTCTCATGACCAATTGTATAGACCATACCGTGCCTTGCACTAAACTGACCAATGCTCTTTATTGTTCTGACTAGATTGTAAGCTCTGATGAGCATGACTCTGACGGGCAGGGACCGTCTCGTGTATACTGGCTGCCTCTCGTAGGTTAGCTGTACAGCGCCGCATGCGTGGCGCTATACAAGTGCTAAGTAGTAGTAGTAGTAGTAGAAATATTGCTTTCGTCACCACACTGCAGAAAGGGTTGATGAGAGCTGGGAACCTGGCCTTCTCCGTTTTGGCAGGCCTGAGATCAGCCAAACTTTAGAAGTCTTGGAGAGATAATGTGGTAAACAAAAGCTACATCATTTGATTCAGACTCAGCTTCTGGAATCAGGTAGCATGAAACACCAAGTCAAGCCAGCTGCCACAGAAATTCTCAGCCAAGTTTGGAGGATGGCATCATGCGCATCAAACTCTCAGCCAGTCTACAAGGCAGGGAGCACCTCCGCTGGGCTTTCAAGTAAGCAGGCAAATTAACCTGGGTCCCTCAATTGGGCATGCATATATGCCAAATCTCATGCAACTGGATGGGGGTGAGTCTCATGCTCGCACGCCGAGACACCTTCTTGGCATGTACTGTAGCTAAAATCAAAGCAGCAAGTATGGTAGAGGCTTCCACCAGCTAAGAAAAATAAAAGAAGCCATACTATGACAGAGCAGCAAGACTGTGGGTAACATAGTAAAAGGAGGGCAGATAAAGACCAGTATGGCCCATCTAGTCTGCCCAGTAAGGTGGCTAGAGTAGTTGTAACTGCCCCTCCATTCAAGTTACCCTCCCCCCATGCCTTTGTTTAGGGTTGTACCTGCTGCTCCATGCTGGTCACCCCCTAATGCCTTTGTTTAGTGTTGTACCCCCCCCCTTTAATGTACTGAAGTATAATGGATATTTAAAGATTGCTTTGATTTCATTCTCTTGCTATAAAGGGATCCACTGTGTCTGGGCATGCCATTTTGAATTCTGTCATGTATTTGCCCCACCATCTCCATCGGGAGGGCATTCCTGGGGTTGCTTTTAAGTTTACCGCCTTGCCATCTAGTTTTACAGCTCCACCAACTGACATGGAGTACTGTAGGGGCCAAAGACATTCATGGTGGGAACTCCCAGACCCCACCAGTTAAAGATGCAGAGGAAAGAGCCGAGGTCAGAGCGAATGAAGTCTGTGCCACTCTTCCACACCGTACATGTGCCTGCAGTGCTGCGAGAGAGGAGGCACACTGGGGGCGAAGAGATGGCACAGGCTCCCATTGCTCAAGTGAAAGCCTGGCTCATCCCCAAGCCTTGAATGACAAAAGGGAACCAACTTACTGGTAACACATACAGAGATGAACATCAGCACCACATGCTACAGCAGGACTTGATCATCACACGTATTCAGGCTGAAATCAGCTGCTTGCACCTTTGTGACGGCAGCTTTCCCTAAAGTTAGTCACCCTTCTCACGTCCACGTCCACTTCCACTGGTTCTCTTAGCTGTCTACCACAGGCCTTGACATATTTTGTGCAGATTTAGGAACCAGTGCTCGTGACCACCTCATGCCACTCCTCCCCAGGTTCTCTCATGCTGGTCTCATATTTTTGAGTCTTTTGAGACCAGCGCCAGGGGTTTGTCAAGCCCCGGTCTATTAGGACGTTTTAATATGTACTGTGTTGGAACTGTAAGTAAAATGCCTCTAATTATATATCAATGTTGTACTATGTTATAATGTGCACTGTTAGGCAATATACAATTACAACAGTAAAATAGTCAGATATGTCCAGGTTATATTTGTTGTACATTATTTGGATGAATTTCTTCAAAAGGCTTGAGTGAAAAAATATTTTTTCTCTTAGTCTTAAAACAGGTTTACACTGTAGCTTCATTTCATGTCCCCTAGTCTTTCTACTTTTTGATGGCGTAAAGCAGAGGTACTCAAATCCAGTCCTGGCGGGCCGCAAACCAGTCAGGTTTTTGGGATATCCCTAATGAATATGCATGAGATAGATTCAAATACAATGGAGGCAGTGCATGCAAATATATCTCATGCATATTCATTAGGGATATCCCAAAAACCTGACTGGTTTGCGGCCCTCCAGGACCGGATTTGAGTACCTCTGGCGTAAAGAATCGATCTACATTTACCCATTCCACTCCATTAATTTATAGACCTCTATCATATCTGCCCTCAACCGTCTCTTTTCCAAGTTGAAGAGCCCTAACCTTTCAAGCCTCTCCTCATAGGGGTATCCTTCCATCCCCTTTACTATTTTATTTATCTATCTATCTAGGCTTATATACCGCTTTTCTACAAGTCAAGGTGGTTACATTCAGGTATATATTTCCCTTGTCCCCGAAGGTCTCCCAGAAAAGAACTGCTCACTCACTATGGCCACTACAGAGAACAAGTCTCAGATCATGCACCAGAAAAATGGTATTTTATCCTCCCTCCTTAATTTCGATCAACAGGAAGAAAGCAGCACTTTTTATGTCTACCTCCTTTTCTGGCTTCAGTCTGACAAAATGTGGGTTCCTGTAATCTTGTAGGTTCTGCTGGCCTCATATGTTCAGGCATCAAATCTGAAGCCAGCAGAATGAGGCACAGATTAAATATAAGATGCTGCTGCCCTTCTACCAGTGGGAGGGAGTGGGGGTTGAGGATCATACAAACTTGGTTTGGTGTGCCATGAGGATTGAACAAGCTCAAAATTGTGCCACGAAATAAAAAAAGGTTGAGAAATACTGACAGAGCATAGTCCAAAAGAACATAGTCTATGCGAGTATAGGAATTATATGGTATAGAAAAAAAGGTGTCGCCCCAAGAGTGTGGGTATATATCAGATGCCCCCAGAGGTTTCATTAAAGCTTTAAGCATTTGCCAATTAGCACGCTAACCTCTCACCCACACACCGCCCAAGGCATTCAGGGGCCGGTGTTTAATGTAACATTGAAGTTGCTCCCACAACCCAATAGCCATTCCGTTGGATGGTCAATTTGCTGTCTAGCTGTACGTATAGGCACAACAGCTTAAAAATGTACATGCAGGTCTACCAATGTATTTTGGTCTTGCCCTGCAATTCTTCAGTTATTCCAGTACTAAGACACTTAATACATAGTTCTACAAATGCATCTCACTCCTGCAATCCCAGTACTGCAACCCTCCACAACCTGTTCAATTTTTTTGAAGGTGTTAATAAACAGGTAGACAAAAGTGAACCGGTTGATAAAGTGTATCTGAATTCTCACAAAGCCTTTGACAAGTCAAAAGAACTGTCTTCATGGAAAATTGTAGAATGTGCTCTCAAACTATGCTTAAAACCGCATTCTTTCTTTTATCGGTTGCTACAAAATAGTCTTAGCCCAATACAAAAGACTCAGGGCTGGTGGGTATTAAGTATGCAACAGAAAAAAAGATCAAATTAGCCAACACAATTCAACTATTACAGCCAGGTTAGAGGTTTTCAGCTGGATTCTAATACACCCAGTGTACTCCAAGAGCCATACAGCTACTAGCTCAGTGTTTCACATATTTGAATAAGTATAATGAAAATGAAATGTTTTTTTCTTATCTTTATTACCATTTTTTAGTCAATCAGCTTAGAAACAATGGGCCCAATATTCAAAAAAGCCGAGCTCTTAAATTTACACTCCTACGTTAGGTCTCTAAATCTGTGCCCTATTTTCAATTACACTTGTGAGCCTAAGTTTTCAACAGAAAAATCATTTATGCCTCCAAAATTCAGGCCTGCTATTCATCTGCCTAGATTTATGAGCCAAATTTAGGTGCCTAATACTGAAAATCAATGCTGAACTCAATTCTTTTCCCCACCCTAAATCTGTCCCCGCTGCCACCCACTTTTTTATGTTCCTAAATTTAGATTAGTGAAATTTTAAGAACATATTTAGGCACTTAATCCTAGTAAATTTTCAAAGGGGCCAATTTAGGAACATAACTCTCAAAGTTAGGAGCATAAATCCTTTGAATAATCAGGCCCAACATTTGTAAATATATTCTGGGAATTGGGGGTGGGGGAGGGAACCAAGCGTGAAATGGTGACAGATGGGCAGGTGAAGATAGGGCAGTTTGTGAAGTTTTTCCAGCAGTTCTATTCATCTGAATTGAAGGCCAGCAATGAGGAAGTGATCAAGTATTTATCTACTGCTACGAGAGTTAAAGAAAAGGTTACAGCCTCGAATTGGAATGTTACAAGATGCTCAAGGTTCTATGTTGAATGATGTTGAGAAGATCAAGAAAAGATGGAAGGAATATACAGAGTTTTTATATGATAAAGATCAAGTGGACCAACAGCCATTTCAACCTGTACCTTATGATCAGGAACCATTGGTGATGAAAGAAGAAGTTGAAGCAGCATTGAAAGCCTTATCAAAGAACAAAGCACCAGGCATTGCTAACATTCCCATAGAAGTATTACAGCAATCTGATGCAGCTGTTATCGTACTTACAAGGCTCTGCCAAGAAATATGGAAGGCACCACCATGGTCAACTGACTGGAAAAGATCTGTGTTTATACCAATATTAAAGAAAGGTGATCCAACTGACTGGATATCATCACACAATCGCTCTGATCCCACATGCCAGCAAGATTCTACTGAAGATTATTCAAAAGAGACTACAACCATACCTGGAACAAGAACACCTGAAGTGCAAGCAAGGTTTAGGAAAGGGCGAAGAACGAGAGACATCATTGCGGATGTGAGATGGATCCTTGAAAAGACTAAAGAATACCAAAAGGATATCTATTTGTGCTTTATCGACTATAGCAAAGTTTTTGACTGTGTAAACCATGAGAAACTCTGGGCCACATTAAGAAGCATGGGTATACCATAACACCTGATCGTACTCTTGCACAATCTGTACATTGATCAAGAAGCAACAGTTCGAACGGAACAAGGAGAAACAGAATGGTTTAAAATAAGCAAAGGTGTAAGACAAGGCTGCATACTTTCTCCCTACCTGTTTAATGTATATGCAGAACAAATCATCAGAGAAGCAAGATTGTATGAAGACAACAGAGGTGTGAACATTGGTGGAAGACTCAACAACCTTCGCTATGCTAATGATACCACATTACTGGATGAAAGTGAAGATGATCTGAAACATTTGCTTCTCACAATCAAAGAACATAGTCTCAAAATGGGCCTGCAACTTAATGTAAAGAAGACAAAGATCATGACAACTGGCATAATCAACAGGTTCATCGTTGAAGGAGAAGAAATTGAAATTGTGAACAAATTTAACCTACTTGGATCAACTATCAATAAAGAAGCAACAAGCAGTCAAGAAATCAGACAATGCATTGCTCTTGGCAGAATGGCTATGGAAGATCTAGATAAGATTCTCAAGAACAGAGATGTCTCTCTCCATACAAAGATTCGACTTATTCAAGCCATGATATTTTCAATAACATCATATGGATGTGAAAGCTGGACAGTGAAAAGGATAGACAGGAAGAAAATTGATGTCTTTGAATTATGGTGCTGGCGGCAAATACTGTGTATACCATGGACTGCCCGAAGAACAAACCAGTCGGTACTAGAGGAGATCAAATCTAAGCTTTCTTTAGAAGCTCAGATGACAAGACTTCGACTTTCATACTTTGGACACATCATGCGAAGAGAAAGATCTTTAGAGAAAGACATCATGCTTGACAAGATAGAAGGTCAACGCAAAAGAGGAAGGCAAGCAATGAGATGGCTTGATATAACAACAGCAGCTACGGATACCAGTCTGTCAACAATGAGCCGCCTGACTGAAGACCGAACACAATTTAGGATAGATATCCAGAGGGTCGCCATGAGTCGACTCAGACTCGACGGCACTTAACAACAACAGAAATGCTACTTCTCACTCCTGGGCAAGCCTTGAATGTTGATGTATTGGTTGCAGAAGAAGTGGTTGGGGCAGCTAGAAACAGACCTCAAACCAGCAAAGTCTCCTGGCCTAGAGGCACTTTCTAAATTCTATAAATGCTTGCAACTCTGCTAGTCCTGTACCTGGCTGTTCTAATTCCATTACTCAAGGGGAGAACCTTGCACCTTTAATGGAGGCGGCGTATATTACCATCATTCACAAGTCAGGTGAAACCCAACAGAAAGTGATTCTTTTTGCCCAATCTCTCTTCCAAACCTAGATGTTAAACTGATAGCCAAAATTTTAGTTGGACAAATGAACCTGTTGATGGGGTCCTTAATCCATGAGGGTTAGTTTAATTGTAAACCACTTTGATCCTGTGAAAAGCGGTATAGAAAAACAGTTAAATAAATAAATAGTCTGTGTTTATCCTGGGACGACTGCTGGAGATAACATGTAGAGGTTGGTATATGATCCCGCTTCATTTACATAAAATTGATTCACAAGTCCCAGATACTAGCTGGTAGGGCTGCGGGCGGGCGGGCGGGCATTCCTCTATATGTATCTATGCTTTTTGGGTCATTTTCAGTTTTTGCAGATGAACTGAAGGTTATGCAGCCATGTTTCAGCAACTGTTTCATTTGATCGCTTTGGCGGGAATGCTGCTTTAAAACACAACCCGCAGCTCATCCATACATTTTACATTGTTGATTACATTAGCAGAATTGCAGGTGAGTAAGTATTCAGGGAGAATGGTTGACTTGTAGTTTGGCAACATTTGAACGCACATTGTAGTGTATTTTTAGCTGGTTTTAGGGTTGCCACCCATTGGCAAGTCTGGAGTTTCATCAGGAAGTTAGCAGTCATCAGTATAAATATGTCGGTGAGTGTTTGCCTGCATGGTGGAAGTTTTGTATGAGTGCAGATGTGAAAATAGAGGAGTAGTAATTTCTCTATATACTGTTTTATTATGGCATAGTATTTGTTGTTTACCTTTCTTTTTTAGGTAGTTTTCTACCATTTACTGTGCAGGAGCATTTACAGTTACAGTTTATTAATTTGATATACCGCCATCATAAGCCATTCTTTGGCAGCCTACAATAAAAGCAATATGGATAACACAGAAATACAAAATGAAGACAACAAGAAGAGTAATGAGTACAGTAGGGAGCAAGGTGCCAAGGTTACAACAGCAATTAAAAACAATCTAAGATCCCAAAAGTAAGGGGAAGACAGAAAGATAAGAAAAACAGAAAGACAACCTAGAAGTGCAGCCGAGTGACAAACCAGAAGGCCACAGAGGGAGAGGACAGACCAGTCAGCAAGTGACTGAGGGAAAAGTCAGCATAAAAAGGTGTCACTTAAGCTGGGCCTTGAAATGGTTAAAAGAAAACGGACTGTCTAAGTGATAAGGAAGGGAGTTCCAAAGAACAGGAGCCACAACCCGGAAAGCCGAGGTGCTGCAGAGCGGACCACTAACAGGTTGTGGGAAGCAGACTGGTGAAAACGAGAAGGAACATAGGACAAGGAGATGAGACAGAAAAGAGGGGCAACCAGCACAGAACAAGGTAAGGGTGAGAACCTTGTTGGAAACACGAGAAGAAACCGGCAACCAGTGCTCAGAAAAGAGGAGAGGGGCGACAATGTCAAAACGAGAGGCACCATGAAGAGGTTTTACAGCCGTATGTTGAACCAACTGAAGACAAGAAAGTTGACAACAGGGAAGGCCAGAGAGAAGGGACTTGGCATAGTCTATCTGAGAGATCATAAGGGAGAGTAGTAACAGACAAAGTGAGGGAACATCGAGATACTTGCGAAGGGAATGAAACTGACTAAGTAAGAAGAAACACCATCGAACCATATGAGAAATATGAGAAGAAAAAGGAGAGGATCAAAGCAGATGCCAAGGATTTTAACTATATCCTGCAGAGGGATAGCAGTGCCATTGACAAGAGGAAAGCACAGGAAGAGACGGAGGGAGAGCGGATAAAAACAATATAGCAACCATCTTGGAAGTGTTGAGTTTTAAGCCATGGATCCACAACCAATCTGCAACCTGGGTGAGGGAGGCAGAAATTTGGGACACGGCAGTGCTGGAATGAGCAGGCACGTGGAAGAGCAGCTGAATGTCATAGCACAGCAGGAAAAAAAGTGATATCCAAGGATTCAATTAGAAGAGCCAGGGAGATCAATAAACATTGAAAATATGGGCCCCAGGATGGATTCCTGAAGAACACTAGAGTGCAAAGGCAGAGGAGCAGAGCATTGGGAGGACCAGGAAGCCCTAAAAGTCTGACCTTGCAGATAGGAATAGAATCATTTCAATGCAGAGCCCAAGACACCAAGAGATTATAGCTGAGAGAGGAGAAGAGAATGATCCACCAAGTCAAAAGCTGCAGTAAAGGACTTAAAAAAAACAAGAACCACCTTGCAGTGGGAATCAAGAGCAGTGTGAAAAAAATCTGAAATAGCTACAAGAGTGTTCAGTGGAGAGCTTAGGGCAGAAATCTGCTGGGGCCGGATGGAGAGCATTGGTCTGGAGAAGAAAAGACTAATTGCTGGGCAGCCAACCACTCAATGGACAAGAAAGGCAGCAAGGAAATGGGCGGTAGTTAAGAGGATCCTAGGGTCCACTTTCGCAGGCTTGAGAACAGGAAGAATTGTAGCCTGCTTCCAACAGGAGGAAAAGTGCCAGAAGAAAAAGTAGTAGATAAAGAAGTGCAAGGGTGAGAAGGAGGAACGGACCACCAACTTAAAGAAGCGGGAAGGCATAGGACCAGAGGGGACTGTGGTAGAACGGGACTGGGAAATGAGGTGAGTGAGCTCACAATAACTCGGAACCTTGAAAGCAAAAGAGGCCAGACAGAGTAGCAGATGGAGAGAGGGCAAGGGAAGAAGGGGTAGGGCAGGGTACATTGAATGTCCAGGACTTTCTGTCGGAAAGCAATGGCAAAGTCCTGGCAATTCAGAGGAATAGCAGTAGCAACATTGGAAGGAGGAGTGGTAAGTTGACGCACTAACAGGTAAATATGGAAAAAATGGTGTCCTGGTGGATGGATAAGTAGAGAATAGTAAGACTTCAGCTTATTGATAATGGAGAGAGACACAGAACAGTAAGTGGAAAGCGATGCGGAAGAGCGAGACTTGTGCCAGCAATGCTCTAAATGGTGCAACTGGTGCTTAAGGAGACAGAGGCTGGGGTGATACCAGGGATTAGAGGAACATGACAAGGAAGAGGAGGGACGCAGTGGGGCTACAGAATCAGGGGCGGAAGAATGTGTTGAGATGAGAAGATCCACTTGGTCATCCAGAGGACAAGAGGCCAGGTCAGCAAGGAAAGGCAGATAATTTGAGACAAGAGAGTCCGGAGTAAAGCACTGCATAGACCAGCATTGATAGGGCAAAGCCTGTACGGAAGGGCAAAAAGAAAAAGAGAAAGTCCCAGAGACAGAAATAAAAGAATGATCTGACCAAGAAATGGGCATGACCACAGGCAAAGAGAGCGACGCAGAAGAGGAAGTGATAAGAAAGTTCAACTTTTGACCTGCAACATGGGTAGGAACCAGAGCATGCTGATGCAATCATGAATACGTTAGAAGGAAAAGAAATCAGAAGTCACAGGATCAAGAGCAGAGGAAATATGAATATCAAAATCCCCAAGGAGGAGAAGAGGGAAGTGCTTGGGGCAATATTTGGCATGAAGTGTGATGGGTTCTGACTTCTGCTTCTGATCTGTTTTTTAGTTCACTAGAGTGGAAACGTTCGAGCTGGTGCCTTGTGCTGTATGTTTGTTTATTACTCTCAGAGTCTGCTTGTTTTGGTCTGGTATGTAAGTATTTGTCCTTTGGGTAACCTCTTGGCTTTGATTTATGCAGAAAGTTTACATACACATTTCTTAGGCGGTTTCAGAGGGAAAACCTCCGTTAGTGACTTACACCATTACTATTGTGTTTGTGCTTTTTCTACAATATACTAATTGTTTATTTATTTCATTTTTTTATTTATCATTTTATGTATTTTTTTTTTTACTATGCATTAGGGTTTGTGCCTTACTTAAAAGTTTTTACAAGGTGTATATGTATTTACATTTGTACTGTTTTTATATTCAATTATGTATGCTCGAGTTTTAATGGATATTTTTTTGCCTGTATTTGCTTTAGTAGACTTTACCATTTCTACGACTCTTATGACACAAAAACCTACACGTTTACTATACTTTGATGTATATCATATGCCCCTGATGCAGGCAGTTGTCAAAACATGTTGGACTGATTATTGTTTATTTATTTTCATTGTATGGTTCTATTGTTATATATTATTTATGTATGTGCTACTATTACTACTTTTCATTTGTATAGTGCTACAAGACATACGCAGCGCTGTACATATACAAGTCAGAGACTGTAAGCTCTGACGAGCAGGGACAATCTAATTAAGACAGACCGTACAACAACAGGGACTATGGTAATTCAAGGGGGAATGACAAGATACAGATAGGTGCTAAGCAGGAGACTAGGGAGATCAGGATCCAAACGAAAATCCAAATCCACTTGCCTTGCAGTTACCAAGAATCTGCAATTTGAACATTTTGAAAGCTTGCAATCAATTGCTATCTGAGCCATTTGGAGCATTACGATCAGTTCCCAGATACTAGTAGCACTTGTGGTGTCTTTCCGTGATGAATATTTTCCATTCACATGGACAGCGCCTGCATCTACTCATGAGATCTGCCCTGGCAAAATATGGTCTTTGTATTAAAATTCTTAATTGATTTATTTATTTGGGACTGCCACTGTTTTCTGTGCAGTGGCAGCTTCACCTCTATTGTGTGCAACTTGAATAACTTATTAACATAAAATAAAATACAATATAAAAAATAAATTCTACTACTACTCATTTGTATAGCATTACAACACATATGCAGCACTGTACAGAGACATAAAATACAGCCCTGCTCCAAGCTTACAGGTGTCTTTGGATTCATATTTATAGTTTTCATTCGAAGTTCTCTCAAGCCACACTGGATAGATAGGCGAATGTAAATCATTATAATGAAAACAAGACGATGCATAATTGTTTACTTATATTCCTCAAATTTAAATGGGCACAGCTGAAGATTCACCTAGGGTGCCAGACACCCTTGGGCCGGCCCTGTGTCTGGGAGCTGCTGAACCCAGCACAGGAGCGTTCTAGCCACAAGGCCTGCACATAGGACCATTTGGGAACCCAAGGCCATAAATATATTCTTAAAGAGGGTCTCGACCTTCCTATCAGACGATCTTTGCGCACAGCTCCGCCTTCCATTGCAAGAGGTGTGCGTTTGATCATGGCTGTGATGAGGGCATCAATACGAGGGAGCCCGAATAACTGATCCAGTTCACCCGTGGGTAGGGGATATAACCAAGAAAAGATCTTAAGGGCCCTTAAGACCCATCTCTGTATTTTCCCATTTAGAGACCAGGAGCTGCTTTGTTGGCTCAGGTAAAGGAAAAAAGCCAAAGGGTTGCCCGATACCCTTCAAAATAGGATCCGCCTGTGACCCTTGCACTGGGGCAGGCTCCACAATGTGTAAGGCTGCCATTGCATCCTGAAGCAGCATAGGCAGGTCCTCTCTATGAAAAAGGCAAAGCACCGGAAGATCCCCATCCTTTGCCAAGGGAAGCTCTTCTTCCTCCTCAGACTCACCTGCTGAGAGATACGAGTCCTCTTCAGCATCCCAACCACTGTCCACAGAGGATAAGGTGGAGCTCCCAAAAGATTGCACAAGTGGAGGAGTAAAGCAAGGACTGAACCACCCCTATTGGCCATGGTTGAGCCACCCGAAGGTCCTGGGCCTCCTGCAGGGGAACCTTGGACTCCTGCAGAGGGGTTGCCAACTAGTGAGAAAAGACTAGAAACAGATTGTGAGCTGTTTCAGTAGCTGCTGCTCAAGCCAGAAGAAAAATAACTCTGGAGCTCTGAGAGGGGCTGCTGGCCCATGCCAGAGGCCTCCTCAGTCCTGATGATCTGTGCTCGGCTGACCCCAGAGGGGGCTGTCTGTCCCACGGAAGGGGAAGGTTCCGAGAACCCAGAGGAAGCCTCAGAATTAGCATGCGGCTCTGGGGCCCCGACAATGTCAAAAGGGGATGCCCAGAGCACATTTCTATAACACAGGTGCAAAAGAAGTCCATCACAGAGCTGACCTGGCGAAAGCCACACAAGGCACAATTTTGGGTACCAGGCATGCCTGCAATACTCCATGAATAAAAAAAAAATAAAATAAAAACATGAACCCCCCCCAAAACATGAAAAATAACTGCTGAAAAAATAGAGACACAATGGAAAAAAAACCCCAGCCCAGCCACAGTGAAAAAGGAGAAGTTAAAGGGAATCCTAGCACTGAAGGGCCTGTCAGGGAAACCACAGTAGGACTTCCCCAACCACCTACACAGGCCTAGGAGGTCCAGCTGGTTAAGAAAGGTCAGACTTTTTTTTGTGAAACTTGTTTATCAAGCAATATGGAGAGCCAAATACAGACCCATAGAAATGAATGGGCTAAAAAATAAAAAAATATATAAAAAAATGTAGAAAAAACCCCAATAACTAAAAAACAAACAAACAAAAAAAACTAGCTAGAGCAAAAGCCTGACCCAACTTACCAACCTCTTCAGGGTCTTCCTGCTACTCTCTCTCACCAGTGCTAGAACACTTGGTAACAGTGCTGGACACAGGGTGGCTGCCAGCTTAAGGAGAGAAGGGCACAGAGCTCAGTCACACAGGCCACAGCACTGTGGCGTGAGCCAGGGAAGTCAGGCCTATCTGCACTGCTGTACCAGTCCACATACCTCGCCACCTGCTGGAAGCAGGCAAAATACTGGCATCTCTCAGTGCTGCAATATACCTAGTGATGACATTGTTGAAAGTCGCTCAAGTCTGCCTCCACCCACTTGCAAGGGAGCATAACTAACTACTCTATACTGGTCTAGTAGGATAAAGAAACTTGTATTACTGAGGATTCTGTCAGAAAGCAATAAGAATATCAGGAGAACAGAAACCCAGTGATCAATGGAGGCCCGAAGACGCTGTAGAAGCTATCCAGGCAGTGGCGACATTGCATCACTGCTCGGTTAGCTCCCACAGGTAAAGATAGGCCAACTTTTGCTGGGGGGGGGGGGGGGGGAGAAGGGGGGGAAGATGATTCAGAGGGAGAGCAACAAAGAAGTGGTTGCAATAGTCTAGTTGGGAGGTGATCTCTTCCCATGGTTTCCAGGACCATCTTTACACTGATGAATCTTAGATTTACCACTCTGCAACTGAAACCTCTTCAGGAATCTAGGTCCATATCTTAGCCTGCTTGTATGATGTTGCTGCCTGGATGTCCTGCTACCATCTCACCTTTTCTATTGCGCATTTGATCTGCCTTCCACCATCTCCAAACCCTCTACAGCCTCCTGACGTTTTGTCATTTTTCTTCACTCTGTGTGTGATTGCACGGTTTCTATCCTGTCACATATCGTAGTTCTTTTCTCTTTCTGGCCTCGGACATCACTGTATATTTTTATGCAATTGTAAACCGCCTTGGTGTAACAAAGGTGCTGTATATCAAATAACCAAATAAACATAAACATGATCATCAAGTTTCACAGTCACCATGACTGAAATCCAATGGCACCCACAAAAAATTAATTTGACCAAAAAGCTTTTTGTTTTGTACATTTTACGCTTAGGCAGCCCAACGATCATGAAGCCTGTAAGGATTTCAGATAACACTTAGTTGCAAACCAATAAAGAGTAAAATACCATTTTGATGGGCTTCTGCTTCAGATCATCCTCCTTCACAGGTTTTTCTTGGTCAACGGGTCGCAGGCCGCGGTGACCCAGGAGCTGCAGCACACTAGCGTTGTTCTGTGGCACTGCAGCAGCAGCGTCTTCTGCGGGCAAAAGAATGTTCCGGCATACTCGGCAGTAGATATCAGAGGACAACAGCAAGCGGATGACAGGGGGTTTGATGTGTTCCTGATCATATTGATCTGTGTAGTAGGGTTCCTGTAGCTCCTCAGGAATGCTCTCTGCAATTGAAGCCAAAACAAGACAGGTCATTAACTTTATTATCGAGGGATAATATATAATAAAGGAGGCTTCTCTCATACATACAGCACCATACTGAACAGGCAGTGCTCAGCAGCAACATCAACTTTACTGCCCCCCCAAAATTAAAAAAGTTATTTTGTCTACAAAAACGAGAGGGTATAGATGGTCAAACATACAACAGATTCAAAAAGAGCCCCCTTGACAGATTTAATCCCTAGTTGAGAAATTCCTAATATAATATTACTTATTTTGTCCTCATTTTTTTCTTTTTGTTTTTTTTTAGAGCTTAATTGCCCCAGCATTGGAAAATACAGGGTATTATTTTGTTAATAAGGAATAAGGCAGTACTTGGGAGTGAAATAGGGAAGAAGTCTTAATGAATTAAGCTTTGGCCTGGGCATAGGAAGTTTAAATAAACTATATTTAATGTCACAGTGAATGGATAAATAAGGGAATGGGCCTGGAGTTTTCAGGTTCAGAGCTCTTTGCTCAAAATCACTACCTTACTCAGCCCACAACAGGGTTTTTCAGGCTGTACAAAGGAGGAAACCTTGAGAGCTGAAAGGGCTGGGGTGTTAAGGACACAGCAACAGGGCTTTCCTTCCTCAACTGCCTGTGTAATCATTTCATGCGTTAATTGGCTCTCCTGATGGGTGGTCATACCAGAACTCCTTGATAAACTGGTTTCTTCAACTGTCGAGGTTAACCTTCAGATTAACGATTCCAGCATGTAGACACTAGCATGCAGAAAACAGCAGACACTCAATGCAAATACCCCGACCCCCTAAATAGGGAAGATGCTCCCAGATAGCTCAGTACCTCACTTTCTTCCATGCATAGCAGCTCCTCTGCATAACAACCTATCTAGCCATTGAAGTCTTGTCCTCATCTCACAAGCTTTGTGCAGAATTTATTACTTTGCTACATCAAGTCCTCTTAAGGCCCATGAAATGTACTGGCTCCTGGCCAATTTGTTGTAAAAAGGGCAGATACACAGCATGATATACTTGGAGAAATACAATTACTCATCAAGCAAGGCAGAAGGGAAAGGATTTTGGATTCGAGCTCATGCCTTTTTCAGGAATAGCTCAAGGCGAGTTACATTCCTCTTTGACCCAGGAACTCCAGAACCCAGGGCAATTGCCTGGTTGCACCCTCCCTAATACCGGCCCTAGCTCTGTTGTGTTTATATTTTAGGTACGTAGAAGGGGGAACTGCAGCTCTTTCTCTGGTGTCGCACTGTATGCAGCATCTGGCTTCTTGGGGTTTCAATGTAATTGTCTACATATTTCTAGTTTCAGTTTGTGGACACTTATTCTGTACCTGGTAAGTAAGGGTTGTGCTCTGTGTGCATGTGATGGAGATCAGGTATTTATTTTATTTTATTTTTTTAACATGAATTTCGCATGTCACAATCTGTAGTAATCCAGCTTGTTTGGTTTTTCACAATAGGTCTATTGATGTTCTAGACCCACCGCAATATTTATTATGGTACCTTTTCCTTGGAAGGGTCCTTGTTGCGTGAATTTTGGAAGCAAGTGTTTTTATGGTAGATTTGCTCTGGCTCCTGCGTGACTCTTTTTGTTAAGTTTTGCACTACTTCGCAGGATGCCGGGTACTGAAAGGGCCCATGCTGCTGTTACTGAGATTTTATTTGATACATCGCCATTCAACTACAATGTAGTCAAAAGCGGTTTACAATAGCTGGCTACAAAGCAGTGGACACGACAACAAGAAATGAAGTTCTGAAGACAGTAATAAGAGAACACAAGGGATGACACTAGAATCAGAATTCCCACTCAGCCATGGACAAGTCTCCTACGGTAATCACCTAACTCAAAACATATCAAACCCAGTTGCTTATCCCACCAAACACACCAAGGAGAAATTAGACCTTATCTGCTAATTGTCTTTCCTTGAGTTCTCTCCAGGCCAATCCAGGAACCGTTGGGTAGTCAGCCCCCTCCAGCAGCTGAGAACTGAATTGCACAGTCTTGCTGATGCCATATCTAGCGCCTTCTAGAGCCTCTGACTCATTCTCTTGACAAAGCAGCCTACGACGACTAACTACGAACACTAATCTTGAACAAAACCAAAAAACCGTACTCTCTGAGAATCTGGGGAGCCCCATGCTGCCCCCCCCCTTTTTTTTTTTTTATGAAGGCACCATGTGCCCCAAGGACACTGTTTACCCCCCCACCACCCCAGAAAGGGAGAGCAGGTGAGCAGAACCAACAGGCTAAGCTGGCTCCCGGCCTCCAAACACACCCTTGCCTTGGGCTCAAAGGTAGAATTCTTTGGCCTCCGAGACCACCAGCCGCACCTTCTCTGACTTGTCACCCCCACTAGCAATCCAGCTGAACCACGCAAATGGACAGAGTGGGCCCTGGACTGGCCTGGAGAGAACTCAAGGAAAGAGAATTAGCAGGTAAGGTCTAATTTCTCCTTCCTCTTCGTCTCTCCAGGCCAGTTCAGGAATCACTGGGATGTACCAGAACAGTACCTAATCCTGGGTGGGACCTGCAAGCCCGGCCAGAATAGCCAAGGCCCCAACATTTGCATCCCCCCTAGCCTGCACGTCTAAACGACAATGTCTCAACAACGTAGGAACGATGAACAAGTTGCTGCCTGGCAGATGTTCATTGGTGGAATCAAGGAGTGCTCCGCCCAGGACATCATTTGACCCCGGGTAGATTGAGTTCTCAGACCCAAAGGAGGGGCCCTTCCACACGCAGCATACGCTGCCCCAATAGCCTGCTTCACCCACTGGGCAATCGAGGCTTTGGAGGCTGCCTCCCCTCTTGCGAAAGGGCTCCGTCCTTTTGAGGTATCTCTGGAGCACTCTACAGAGATCCAGCCGACAAAGTTTACTGCTCCTCCATTCCAAGGTTCGGAAAGTTTGGAAGTGAAATAGCCCAATTTAAATGAAACAGTGATACTACCCTCGGAAGGAAGGACGGCACCAGATGCAACACCACCTTCTCTGCGGTAAACTGGATAAAGGACTCCCTTCACGAGAGCACTTGTAGATTGGAAATCTGCCATGGGGAACATTTAACATTTCTTATATACCGCTTTCATGCTATCAAGGTGGTTTACATTGAACAAACTGAAATTATATTGAACAGGGCATTATAACTTGGAGATAACTATTTTACAGGCAATGGAGGGTTAAGTGGCTTCCCCAAGACCACAAGGAGCACCTGTGGGACTAGAAAGCCCAGTCCTTCCGGCCCAAGGTTGCTGTCCTCTAGTGGGATTTGAACCCCTGACCTTCCGGCCTGAGGTACCTTGCCCCAACCACTAGGCCACTCCTCCCTCCAAGCATTGCACCACCAAGAAAGCAGTTTTCCACAAGAGATCCCTCAAACTTGCTGTAGCTGCAGGCTCAAAGGTTGGTCCCGCCAGTGCCTCCAGGACCAGGTTCAGATCCCAGGATGGCACCACCGGCCAAAAAGGCGGGCACACATTCTTTTTTTTTTTTTCCTTTATTGTTTATTACTCGCAGGATACAAACAGCAATGACAAGAACTCATTTTAACTTTAAACAAAACACTTCTAGTACATAAATAAGTAGCCCCAATCACACATAAAAAAAAACTAGTAATGCACCCCACCCCCTTCCGCACTACCCCCCCCACCCCACCCTACCCCCCACCCCCCCAACACCCCTATACCCAAACAAGAAACCCCAGCACATCTCTAACCCAGCAGCTCAACACAACCACAGTATCCAGCTACAAACACAGTAGTCGTCTATAACCACAATATCCATCAATCAATATTCAATATTCATCTCTCAGAGGCTTCACCCCCATCCTCACCCCTCCCTCTAACCCCCACCCTTCTCTTTCCAACCCAGATAGAGCCTCCAAGTTGCCAGAAAGCTCGCTAACTTGCCACACCGGAGGGCCATGAGTCGGTACATCATATAGAGGTGTGCCACTCTACACTGCACATCCCCAATAGACGGGATGCGCGTGCTCCTCCAATTCCGCGCTATAAACTGCCTCATGGCCCCACATACAATCTGACTCCAACACTGCCCCTGCACACCCCCCACCCCCTCCCCCACATTCAGCAGGGCCAAACAAGGGCCTAGATTCACACACTCTCCCAGGACCACACTCATCCAATCAGCCACCACACCCCAACCGGGTTGAATGTACACACACTCCCACCAAATATGCATGAAGGTGCCCTCGCCTCCACACTCTCTCCAACATAGGGCCGACCCACCCTTCCACTTTTGCACTCTCCAGGGCGTCATATACCACCTATACAGCATCTTGTAATTCTGCTCCAAAATAGTACTAGCCAAAGCCCCAGTAAGCAACCCCCTACACACTACTTCCCACTGCTCCCCATCGCAACATTTATGTAAATCCCTCCCCCATGCCCTCCTATGCGCCCACTCATCACAGGTAGCATCATCCATCACCTGACATAATTTAGAGATTAGCCCTTTAACTTCCCCCGACTGCCACAACTCATCAATAACCGCCCCTCGCTCACCAGACCCCCTCCCTACCACTATCTTACAAAAATGGAGGGCTTGCAGATACCGAAACCTATCCACCTCAAGCAACTGATACTCACTCCTAAGCTCCCCAAAGCTCGCCCATTCCTCCCCATGACGGAACTGCCCGATATGAAGCAACCCCTTTTGTGCCCATCTTCGGAAAGTCGGGTCCTGAGCTCCTGGGGGAAACTCGGGATTATCCAGAAAGGGCGTAAATCGTGAAGACCCAAGGGGCCCATACCATTTATCACGCCATTTCCTCCAATACCGCAGCGTAAGCTGAACAAATAGGTTGAGCTGCCCCGCCACCAAAGCCACCCCTGCCCTGACCCAGACTACACTAGCCAAGTTCATCCTGGCCCCCACCCCCTCCATCTGCACCCATTCTGCTCCATCTCGAACCACCCATTCAAACACAGCCCGCAGCCAAGCTGCCTCATAATATCTGGACAGCAACAGAACCCCCATTCCACCTTTAGTCTTAGGAGCACATAAAATGCTCCAAGCTACTCTCGGCCTCCCCTGTTTCCAAACGAATAACATAATTCGATCCTGCAGCTTCCGCAAAAAAGTACGGGGACCTCCACGGGTAGGTTCATAAAGAGATACAGAAGCAGCGGTAGCAGGATTATCTTAATCAACGCTATCCTGCCGAGCCCTGACACCTCAAAACCCCCCCACCGCTCCAATTCCTTCCAAACCATAGTCCTTACCGGAATATAATTCTCTTGAAACAATTGATCCCTCCGAGCCGTGATCTGCACCCCTAAATATCGAATACTACGCTTTGCCCACCTAAACGGGAACTCCTGTGTCAGTTCCTCGAGTTTATCCTCACTAAGCGATATATTCAACAGTTCAGACGTGGTGGGATTCATACGAAACCTTGCCATACACCTCCAGTTCCTCCTGCAGTACGGGAAGAGACCTGGACGGATCTGTGATAAAAAACAAAACATCGTCCACAAACAATGAGATCTTATGTTGAGTTAAGCCCACTGTTACCCCCCTCACTTCCCCACGGTCTCGAATCCTCTGCGCCATTGGCTCCATAGCTATTATAAATAGCAGCAGGGAGAGGACACCCCTGCCTCGTTCCCCTACGCAGTTCAAAGGTCTTTGTGATTGACCCATTAATTTTTAAGCATGCTAACGGCTCCGCATATAAAATACGTACCCAATTCAAAAACGTTCCCGAAATGCCCACCTTTTCCTATGTCCGAAAAAGAAAGGGCCAACTCACTCAATCAAATGCCTTTTCGGCATCCACGGCCAAAAGGGCCATATCTACCCCGTCCTTCTCTCCGTGCCAAATAAGATTAAGGGTTCTCCTAATATTATCTGAGGTGTACCTCCCAGGCACAATACCCGACTGATTTGGAAGAATCAGCTCTCCCAGGTGAGATAGCAGCCTATTAGCCAATACTCTAGTAAAGATTTTTAAATCACCCCCCAACAAGGAAATAGGTCTATAAGAACCGCACTCCACTGGGTCCTTCCCTTCTTTGTGAAGGATACTAATCCCGGCCAATCGCATCGATACAGGCATCTTAGTATCCTGAGCGAAGGCATTATACATTTTAGTAAGGGGTCCCACTACTGTGCCTGCAAAAAGCTTATAAAACCGGTTAGTGAACCCATCCATTCCCGGGGCCTTATGCGCCCGTAGGCCCTTGATCACTGTAAGTACTTCATGTTCCCCAATTGCCGCGAGAGCTCCCCCGACTCCACTCCCCCCAGGCAGGGCAGCTCCACCACATCCAAATATCTCTTGATCTCTTCCTCTGCCTCCGTTTCTGGGGTGTATAACTCCTGATAAAACTGGACAAATCTCTCCTCAATCTCTACCCCCACCCACTTCACTTGCCCCCCTTATCTTTTATCTTCACTATTGTGTTCCTAGACGCCAGTTTTTTAACCTTACGGGCTAAGAGCCGTCCTGCCTTATTACTAAACTCAAAATGTTTCTGCTTCAACACATTCAGCGCATATTGAATCTCCTTCATGTGCAACTCGCTCAATTCCATCCGTACCGCATTAAACTGCTCACGTACATCCACATTCTTCCCCTCTCGTTTCAACTGTCTTTCCAACTTCCCAATAGAGGCCAGCAATTCCACCTTTCTCTGAGACTGAATTCTCTTCTTGTGGGCCCCAATGGCGATAAACCTCCCCCTCATCACAGCCTTCAGACAATCCCACACCGTCCCAGGAGAGCACTCACCCGTATCATTTAATGCAAGATATTCCTCCATTTCCCCCTTAATCTGCTGCACTACCTCCTTATCCTCCAGCAGGGAATCATTTAATTTCCACCACGTCCTCAGCCGTTCCTGAGTACCCAAAAGTATATTACAAGACACTGGAGCATGATCAGACCACGTCCTTTCTTCTATCACACATGAACCTACTCCAGCTACCAGTGTCTTATCAATTAAAAACAGATCAATCCGTGAATAACTGTCATACACAGGGGAGTAGAATGAGTAGTTCCGTTGCCCAAAATTTACCTCCCTCCACAGGTCCACCAATTCCATCACCGACATTAGTTGTTTCAAACGTGACCTATGCACTCTGGGAGTAGAAACCGCCCCCCTTGACGCATCCATCGAAGGGTCGAGTGCCACATTAAAGTCCCCACCTACAATTACCTGGCCCTCCGCCCTGCTGAACAATATAGAGTGAAGCCTCTGAAAGAATTCCGCCTGGTTGGAGTTTGGGGCATATACGCTCACCAAAGTATAAACCTTAGGCCCCCATCTTAATTTAATGAGCACAAACCTCCCCTCTCTATCTCTAAACACTTCACTCACCAAGCCCGGGACCCTACTGGACAAGAAGATCCCCACTCCCCCTTTCTTCTTTTCCACCTTATTAGATGCAAAATATTGTTGAGGGAAAAGAGGATGACGCAGTCGCCCCTCATCCTTTGGGAGCAAATGCATCTCCTGCACAAATATTATATCACCCTTTAATCTAATACTTTCTTTTATACACATTTGTCTCTTGTAAAAGGAGTTTAGGCCTCTCACATTCAAAATTACCAAATTAACCATTGTTGCAAAATACTCTCCACACCCCCCATGCTGCTGGTGCTGGTGCTACTCCTCCCCAACCCCCTCTCCCCCCTCACCCCGTCCACCCCCACCCATGACCGACCTATAACATAGATCCCTCCCTGATGACATCAAACCAGAAAGCCCTCCCGCACAATCTTTCATTAAAATAATCCCCCCAATTCAGCCTCTATTTTACCAAACACACAACCCCATCAGGGATAGTTCATGCTGCACCCCCATCCGCCCCTTGCACGGGTCAATTCCTTCTCAACTTCTTCTCTCCACCAGACACTCTGCTCCACTTCCGCTGAGGCACTTTTGAAGGCCCCGCCCTCTCCGGCGCTCCCGAAGCGCCCACCCGATTCGTTGGAAGTCCAGACCAGCCTGCCTGCTGCAAGCTTGCTATGGCATCTTCCACTGAGTGGACCACATATGATTTAGTATTTATGGTGTACTGCAGCCCCACTGAAAACAGCCAGCGATACCGAACATTCTCCTCTCTAAGCCTTCGTGTCACCAGCTGGTAATCTCTGCGCTTCCTCATGGTTATATTTGAAATGTCCGCAAACACCTCCACTTCTACTCCCTTCCACCGGATTTTGCCCAATTTCCGGGCCGCTTTCATCACTAACTCTTTAGTTTTATACTCATGGAGGCAGCAGATTATGTCTCTTGCTCGGTTATCCCTCCGTGGCCCAAGCGATCTGTGTGCTCTCTCTACTGTAAGGCATATTCCCTCCACGTCCACTTCAGCCGCTCTCAGCACCGTACCGCAGAACTCTTCAGCCAACGCCAGATAGTTAACAGTCCCCTCCCCCTCCGGGACACCTCGAATTCTGATATTTGAGCGGCGAGATCTATTCTCTAGATCCTCCAGCTTTTGCCACATTTCTTCCTGTGTCGCCTCCAGCACCTTCATCCGCTGCTCCCCGCTCTCCATCTGCTCCTCTTGTTCCTCCACGCGAGTCTCTAGTTCGTCCAACCTGCCCCCAAAAGAGACCATGTCCTGCTTTAACTCACGAAACCAGCCTTGCACTTCCAACTTAAAGGAGCTGAATTCCTGCTTTGATGAGTCAAACTAACCTTGCAAGTCTTCACGGAGGCTTTGAATCTCACCACCGCCTCCCTTCGATATTCCTCCTGCAACCACCTCAGCCGGCTCCACATTACTAACTGCCCCTTTGCCCACCGGGGTTTTATTACTTGCCGTGGTCTTGAAGGAGAAAGCTCTCAAATCTCCTCCCGACTTCTTTCCCGCCATCAGAGGTAAGGTGATGTTGCAAGCCGGCTGGCTCCGCACTCCTTCCAACTCAGGGGGGGGGGGGGGAGAGTGTTATTGAAACTACCAGGCTCCACGACTCCCCGTCACAAGCCGCTACCGCCGCACAGGAGCACCAGGCCTTCAGCACACACTTGTGCCTAACTCTACCACTGTGGACCGCTGCTCCGCTCTGCACCTGCTTTGCGCCCTTAATGGGCCCCCTGGATTCCACCGCACCTCTCACACTGACGGGTTCAATGGGCTGCCACGGGGTCTATGGCTCCAGATCGTGCTCAGCTTCTAGTCCCGGCGCTCACAGCCTCCTCCCCAGTCAATCACTCCGTTTGGTTAGCTTCAACTCGCTGAGGGCTACCCTTCAGCCCACGCTGTTCCAGTCACACTCTGCTCTCAGCTCACAGTCACCGCGACCTGCTCTCCCGCGCACCCCGCAGCGCCGCTCACCTCGCTTCTAGTGCAGCAACGGCTCGCCCGAGCACACAGAAATCAGCTCCGGGGGTGCTCCACTCACTTCCCCGTCTCACGCCACTATTTCATTTAATGGGGGGATGCTTTTTCCAGCTTTATGCGGGCTTAAATGGTGGAGCCCACTTATGGCACCGCCATGCAGTCTGGTGACATCACTGGAATCCGGCGGGCACACATTCTTAACCGCTCGAAGAAAACGAAGTACATCCGGGTGCGTTGTCAGCGAGCGCCCCTGCAATTGTCCCCAATAACAGGCCAGCACTGCCACCTGCATCTTCAGAGAACAAAGGTCTAGCCCCTTGTCCAGACTGCCCTGAACAAACAGCAGTATGTCTAGCAGCATACAGGCGAATGGCTTAGCGCACCTATCTGGGCACCAACCTTCGAAAATGCACCAAATACGGATATAAGACAAGGACATGGAACATTTCTTGGAGTTCAACATGGTGGAAATGACCGCCACTGAGTAATCACAGTGCCACAAATGCTGCCTCTGAAGAGCCAAGTCGTAAGCGAGAACCAATCCACCTGTGGCATCAACACCGGGCCCTGGCTCAACAAGTTGACCCAGCTGGGCAGCTTCCATGGCCGATCCACCAGTAGACTAACTAGATCCGCATACCATGGCCTCCGCGGACAAACTGGCGCTATGAGAATCACCTGCTCATTGTGAGCCTCTATCCTCTGCAGGAGCCGACCGACCAGTGGCCCTTCCACCGGCGAGGCTGCGCAAGGGCATCGAGCCCCTCCGACATTTATTTATTTATTTTATTTTCATTCTCTTATATACCGCGCTATTCTGCATCAGTGCGGTTTACATTGAACAAACTGAAAATTACATTGAACAGGGCATTATAACTTGGACATGTGTTCTCTGTGCCTGCTGAAGAACTGTGCAGCTTTGGTATTGGATAGCGTGGCCATGAAGTCTATGATTGGCTGTCCCCAACGAACCATAATGTTGTGAAACACTGCTGCATTCAGTTCCCACTCCCTGGGGTCCAGGGCATGACGACTGAGGTAGTCGGCTTGAACATTGTCCTTTCCTGCTACATGCACTGCCGATAAGGCTACCAGATGCCTCTCTGCCCACTGTAGAAGCATCTGACGCTCCTCCACCAAGATGGCACTGCCCGTGCCTCCCTACCAGTTGATAAAGAACACGGTTGTTGCATTGTCGGAGAAAATGCGGATGGCTTTCCTCACTACTAGGCCTCTGAAATCCTGCACCCTCATCTCCAGACAATTGATCGACCACGCGGCTTTCTCCGCCGACCAGCAGCCCTGAGTCACCTGGGATAGACAGTGTGCCCCCCAGCCAGAGAGACTTGCATCTGTGGTCACCAAAATCCACTTGGGCTGCTCCAACGGCATTGCTTGCTTGGAGATGAACCAAATCCAGCCACCATTCTAAAGTGGACCTTACCCCTTCCAGACATGCCAGCCTCTGAGATAATGGGTGCTTCTGAGGCGACCACTGTGAGAGAAGCGCTTGTTGAAATGGACGCATATGGGCCCTGGCCCACGGCACTAGGTCCAAGGCAGTCACCATCGAACCCAGCAGTTGCATGTAGCGCCACGCTGTTGAGGCCATCATGCACAAAAACTTATGAGCCTATGCAAAGATCTTTTGCACCTTGACTTCAGGCAGCGATACTGAACCGGCCTCTATATCGAACAAGGCCCTGAGGTATACCAACAACTGCACTGGCTGCAGATGGCTCTTGGCCTGGTTGACCACCCAACCGAGCTGTTGAAGAACTCCAAAACTCGCTGTGTAGCCTTGATCGACTCTGCCTCAGACCTTGCCCGAATAAGCCAATCATCCAGATAGGGATGCACCAGAATTCCTCACTGTCTCAGCGCTGCCGCCACTATGACCATCACCTTTGTGAACCCGCACGGCACTGTGGCCAGCCCGAACGGCAGAGCCCTGAACTGAAAGTATCCCATAGGGATGGCGAAGCGCAGAAATCTTTGATGGTCCGGCCTGATGGGAATATGCAGATTAGCCTCTGTGAGGTCTATGGAAGAAAGCAACTCACCCTGTCTTACCACCAGTATCACTGAGTGTAGCGTTACCATCCAGAAATGCGGCACCCTCAAGCTCTTGTTCACGTGCTTGAGATCGAGAATGGGCCAGAAGGATTCCTCCTTTTTGGAGACCACAAAATAAATGGAGTATCGACCGGATCTGCACTGATCTCGGGGCACCGGAACCACTACTTGAAGCTACAGTAAGCACTGAAGTGTAGCACCCACTGCTTCCCTCTTCTCCGGTGCCTTGCAAAGGCTTCGGCCAGTGGTCTGAAGAACTCCAGTGCATAGCCCTTGCGAATGATCTCCAAAATCCACTGGTCTGTTGCAACAGCGGCCCAGGCGGAGTAGAACTGCTGCAAACATCCCCCTATTGGCAACTCCAGCTGGGCCTGCCTGGCTTCATTGTGGCTTTTTGGGCAGGGCCTTTTGGGAGGCAAAATAGCCCCGTCCAAACTCCCAGGCCCCCCGAAAGGACTGCCCTCTGGCCACAAAGCGACCTCTCTGGTATGGAGTATACCGAGATGCCTAAAACCTGCAGAAATCTTGTTTGCCCTCTCTGCAGCCCTCCTGGCTTCTGACCCTTCGGCCGGTCCTCCGGCAGACAATCTCCCTTGGAATCACCCAAACCTTTCACAATCTTTCCAGTGCCTCCCCAAAGAGCAGCTTGCCCGTATAGGGGAGCTTTCTGAGGCAAGCCTTCAAAGACGCGTCTGCCGCCCAGTTTCTCAGCCAGAGGAAGCATCTGGCTGCAATCAGGGACGCCATAGTCTTCGAGGATATCCTCACCAAAATCGTAGAAGGCATCGGCCAAATATGCGGCTGCAGATTGCAATTTGGCTCCCTCTGTGGAAGCACTCCCCTCCAAGTCTGAAGAAGCCTCCCCTGGGAGACAACGAATGGAGGCCCTGGAGACATAGGCCTCACAAATGGAGGCCTGCAGGACTAGGGCGAGTCAAATACCTACTTGAGTATAGATTCTAATTTCCGATTCTGAAGATCTGTAAGGGCCGCGCCCCCTTCCACCGGAATAGTAGTCTTTTTGGTCATGGCCAAGACCAACGCGTCCACCTTGGGCATCCACAATAGATCCTTCTCCTCTTGCGGAACTGGGTACAGGCGGTCCATAGAGTGGCTACCTCTCAGGGCAGCCTCCGGACACTCCCATTCTGATTCAATCATCTGTTTGATTACTTTGTGAACTGGAAAGCACCTCTGCTCTGCCTTAAACCCCTGGAGCAGAGAATTTTCAAGAGGTTCCTCTCAGACCGCCAGCTGCACTATATTTAGAGCTGCTAGGGAGTGAGCAATGAGAGCCCCCAGCTCCCCCCTGTGAAAAACACTGAAAATGTTAGGATCCTCCCCTGGAGCAAATCTCACCTTCTTCCAATTCCATGGCCCATGGGTCCAGAACCGGATCAGAGAGGTTCTCTCCGTCCTCTGCCGCCTGGAGTCCCGGGGTTTCCTGTGCCAACCAATCCATGCCAGCCTCCATCCCATGCTCCCCCTGCAAAGGCTTCTCCCTGGGTTCTTCTTCCATCACTATCTCACCTACCGGAGGACCTGACAACTTGGTAGGAGGACCAGAGTCCTGTGCCTGCTTTCTTTTTAAACAATATGCCCCGTGTAGAGACAAAATGAAATCTGCTGAAAACAGTGGCTCTAAGCCCTCCTGTAGCCTGACATCAGAGGCAGAGGTGCTTGCACTGATGGTACAGGCTTTTTTGCTTTAGATTTGCCCTTTCCTGGCTTTTTCTGTACTTTGGGAGAAATGGCTGCCCCTGCAAAATGGCTGCCATACCTGCCTTCTCCGCGGATCCCAGAGGCCTAGTTACTGCGTTCTTGGAAGGCACCACCATCTGCTCCATGGAGCCGGCAAAAAAAAATCTGTGCTAGAGACTGCTGCCCCACCAAAAACACATGCGACAGAGACCTGGCCCCGACAACCCCTGGCTTCTCCCACACTGAACGCACACTGCAGCGACTGGCAGCATGCACTTCCAACTGACAAAGAACGTGCTGATACCCAGAAGGCTGCAACATGAAAAGCGCCGAAGAATCCCGCCAAGAAAACCGCCCCTCCTCCCGCGGTCCCGGAGCAGCTTACCTAATGGGGAACTGCCGTTTGCTCTCATTCAGCCAGATTAGGCAGAGTCTCCCCTCCTGCCGCTAGCAGAAAACTGAGTCACAGCTTGGAGGAAGAGGAGAGTACTGGGGCTTCCAGGCACTTCCCCTTCTGGGCAGTGTTTGCGGCTGAGCACCAGGACGAGGCAAGCTCAAGCAAACCAGGTCCTCCGTTCTTTGTTTTGTTTTGTTTTTTTCTTTCAACTCACATCTAAACCTCTCTCTCCTGTCCAGGAAGCCTGTCCTAGAAGGTCGTTCCCAGCTGCTGAGGACTGAAAGACTGAGTCGGAGGCTCTAAAAGGAGCTAGATATGGCGTCAGCAAGACTCGGTGCAATTCAGTCCTCAGCTGCTGGAGGGGGCTGACTGACTACCCTAGAGGTTCCTGGACTGGCCTGGAGAGAAGAAGAGGAAACCCAGTTGCTTATCCCACTAAAGACTCCAAGCCTGCTCATTCTACGTATTCAAAACACAGTGCACCTAGAAGCCACTTGCTACCTATCTCAAAACACATTAAACTTGCAGTTACACTCTCAAAATATACTGCACCCATTTTCCCACCCAACACACTCAATCACTCCACACATGCTGTCACACACTCAGTCAGTTGCTTGAGGCATCTTGTTCCAAGATAATATATTTTCTTATAATTGCTGCATAAAAACTTGCGTCATTTTGCAAGCAAGTTCTTATGCCATTATTTCATCTCTGTGTGAAAAAAATAATATCATCTACTTTTGCATGATTTTCATAATTCTAAGTTTTTTGCACATAATTCCCTGGGGTCTAATAGGGAATCCCTGGAAACAAGAGGATGGGGTAGGGATGCGCCGGGTAGCCAGTTGAACCCATGCCGTGATTGTTTATTCAAAGGAAAAAGTGCTAGATTTCAGCAAAATTAATTTAAAATGGGACAATCCCTCACAGAGTCCCTCATATTAGATGAGTGGGAAAATGCAAAAGGAGCAGTGGTCAAAAAACGAAAAGGATATATTGTAAAGGCAACAAGAACTCTGTTTTGTTTTGTTTTTTAAAGGAAAGTATAGTAAAGTAAGTCACTATGGAAAGAAGTGGGTCGAACATACAGAACCTAGTTCCTGGTACTCTTGCCAACCTTTATATATGGGCTGATATATCAATGCAAGTTTCTCTATCTCGGTGCATGCCTTTATATGTATGCCTGTGTGTTCCATTCTGTGTGTCTGATTGGGAGAGGAGATGACAGGAGAGGGATGTTTCAAAAATGCAATTTGCTAAGCCAATGTGAATCGGCCTTTCTGTTAGAATGTCGTACCCTGGTATGGGGGAGAATTACATCTGTCCACAAAGGAAGAGCGGGACAAAGGGATGATCGTTTTTGATGATTGTAATGTGGCTGAACAGGTAGAAAAGGCCATGGTGAGAGCTAGAAGGGTGCGTAGGGAGAAGAATGGCAATTGGAACAAGCTAATGTTTTTGTGCAAGACTTTGGCACGACCTCATTCGGAGTACTCTGCGCAATTCTGGAGACCATACCTTTTAAAAGGATATAAATAGGATGGAGCCACTTCAGAGGCAATGCAATATGTGCCTTCAAGCAGCTACTAAAAATGGTCAGTAGACTTCATCATGAGGGCTACGGGGACATACTTTAAATCTTAATATTCTGGAAGGCAGGCAGGAGTGGGGAGAGGTACAACAGAGACGTTTAAATACTGGAGTAGAGTTTCAATTCAAAGAACTCTTTGCAATGAGGGGGCATACGATGAAGGTGAAAGGGGATATTTAGGAGTAATATGGGGAAATATTTCTTTATGAAAAGAAAGAAAGAGTGGAAGATGCATGGAATAGTCGCCCAGTGGAGGTGACAGACAGACTGTATCTAAATTTAAGAGAACAGGGGACAAACACAAACACAGAGGATCTTATTTAGCTAGGCTTATAGACTGCTTTTCTACACATCAAAACTGTGTACATTCAGGTACTGTATGTCTATATAGCTACATATAAACCTATAGCTATATAATCTCCCTTGTCCTTGAAGGGCTCACAATCTATACTTAGAAATCTGCTCTGGTAAAGTTCACAGGAGAAAACGTTCTTGGGACTTTGCACCTACTTTCCTGCAGATACAACATGCAGGGATTTCAAAATCGTATTCGTTGTGTACTTAGCCTTCACCCCCATCCCTCCTCCCCCCCCCTCACACACTCCTTTCCTTTTCCGTTTATAAAAACTTTATTGCATAGATTTTAACCACTGAGCAAAGGGCACTTTTCAGCCTGGATAAATTGACCCAGGTAACACCCTGGGGAAAATTGACCCTGGGGAAAATTCCTTCAAAAATTGATGTCTCCCCACTGTCTGTATCCTTCTTCAGAGGCATCAAAGAAAAGCAAACAATCATTTAATGTTTTTGTTTTTATTTTTCAAATTTACATAACAATATTCTCAATCTTTCAGTTAAACTAAAGTTAGGGTATAGTTCAACAAACAAACCTTTCAGTTCAGAATGATGTATCTGAAGGACACTAGCAAAACAAGGAAGTTATTGCAACCTCTCTATCGGGATGCCCTAAAGTAAAAGTAGCCCAAGTGACTAAGTAAAGAGCAAACAGAGTTTAAAGAGTCCAAATTGTTCATATTAACAATCGGGTTATCAGCTGACAGGACTAAACAACTTTGGTGGAGGGGTGGTGCTATAAGTTAAGAGTGCATTAAGTAATACAGGATAAAGGTTTTGCAGGAAACAGAATACACTGCAGAATTTCATGTAAAAAGGGGGAAGGGAATTGCAGTGGGGCTGTACTATCCACCACCTGACCGGAATCAACAGATGGATGACAAAATGCTAATAGAAATTATGGAAGCTGACAAAATTTACAACCCGGTAATAATGGTCAACTTCAATTACCCCAGTATCAACTGGGTCAACGTGACATGAGGACATGCTAGGGAGATAAAGTTTCTAGATGAAATAAAAGACTGTTTCATAGAGCAGCTGGATCAGGACCACTACACCTAGGAATAATGGATCAAGAGGAAACTAGACCTAGTCCTTACTGAAACATAGGATCTGGTGCAAGAGGTAACACTGTTGGGGCCACTTGGCTACAGTAGTCATAACATGACAACATTTGATTTAATAAAAGGAGGCAGGACAGCAGGGAAACCTACAGTGCTAGTATTTAAGTTTCAAAAGGGAGACTATGATAAAATGACAAAAATGGTTAAGAAAAAAATAAAAAAGATCAACTGTAAAGGTTAAGAGTCTGTATCAGGCCTAGGAGTTATTTGAAACTACTATATTGGAAGCCCAGACCAGATGGATTCCATGCTTTCAGTGGAAGGAAAGCCAAATTACCAGCATGGTATAAAGGTGAGACCAGAGAGGCTATTACAGCCAAAAAAGCATCTTTCAGAAAACGTGCAAAGCATTGAAATAGTGGAAATGGGAGGAAAAAAACATACAGTAAGCACTGGCAAGTCAGATGCAAGGCATTGATAAGGTAGACAGAATTTGAAAAGAGGCTTGCCATGAAAGCAAAAATGCATAAATACAAATTTTTTCAAGAACATTTGTAGCAAAATACCTAAGAACATAAGATATGCCATACTGGGTCAGACCAAGGTCCATCAAGCCCAGTACCCTGTTTCCAACAGTGGCCAATCTAGGTCTTAAGTACCTAGCAGTCTCCCCAAAAGACAGAGGTTCCTCAAGGCTTGTATTGGGTCAAGCAGTGATATCCTGGGTCCCTTTTAATAATGGTTTATGGACCTTTCCTCCAGGAATTTGTCCAAACCTTTTTTAAACCCAGCTATACTAACAGCTTTTACTACATCCTCCGGTAACAAATTCCAGAGTTTGATTACACGTTGAGTGAAAAAAATATTTTTTCTTATTAGTCTTCATTGCATGTCCCCTAGTCTTTCTATATTCTGATGACGGAAACAATCGATCTACGTTTACCCATTCCACTCCGTTCATTAATTTATAGACCTCTATCATATCTCCCCTCAGCCGTCTCTTTTCCAGGTTGAAGAGCCCTAACCTTTTTAACCTCTCTTCATAGGAGTAGCCTTCCATCCCTTTTACCATTTTGGTGGCTCTTTGTACCTTTTCTAATAACGCTATATCCTTTTTAAGATACAGCAACCAGAATTGCACACAATATTCAAGGTGCAGTCGTACCATGGAACGATACAGAGGCATTATAATATCCTTTGCTTTAATTTCCATTCCTTTCCTTATGATACCTAGCATTCTATTTGCTCTCTTGGCCACCGCTGCACACTGGGTGGAGGGTTTTAACATGTTATCCACAATGATGCCTAAATCTTTTTCCTGGGTAGTGGTTCCCAATGTGGAACCTTGCATCGTGTAACCATAGTTTGGGTTGTTCTTTCCTAGGTGCATAACTTTGTACTTGCCCACATTAAATTTCATCTGCCATTTGGATGCCCAGTCTTCCAATTTATCAAGATCCTAGAGGAATAAAAGGGGCAGTAAGGGAGGACAAGGACATAGCAGAGAGACTAAATGTATCTGTTACTTCAGTCTTACCGACTATGATGTAGGAAAGGTACCTATGGCAGAAATGATATTTAAAGAAGGTGTTTTGGCGGAACTGAAAAAGCAATTTCATAAACTAAAAAGGAGTAGAAAAGCCCCTGACCGGATTGTATACATCCCTGAGTTCTGAAAACTCAAAAATGAAATTGCAGACCTATTAGCAATTTTTAAGCTATCGTTAAAATAGTGCATTATACTGGAAGATTGGAGAGTGGCCAACGTAATCCCAATTTTTTTAAAGTTTTCTAGAATACAGACCGAGTGACGTCCGTGCCAGGCAAAATGGTAGAAATCATTATTAAGAACAAAAATTACTGAACATACATAGAGTCAAGGTTTAATGAGACAAAGCCAACATGAATTTAGTCAAATCATGTCTTATTTAATCGGCTATATTTTTTTGAATGTGTGAATAAACAGGTAGATATAGGTTAATATATCTGGATTTTCAGAAAGCCTTGACAACATTGTTCATAACAGACATTTGCAGTAATTAAAAAGTTATCAGATGGAAGGCAATGTACTAATGTACACTGAGAGCTAGCTAGTAGGGCTAAATAACCAATTTTTTCTATGTGCTGGACCTGCTGCTTTTTATCATATTCATAAAAGATCTGGAAATGGAAACAATAAGTGAAATGATCAAATTTGAAAATGACACAAAATGATTCAAAGTTGTTAAATCACAAGAAGATTGTGAAAAATTGCAAGAGGACCTTGGAAAAATTAGGAAACTGGGCATCCAAATTGCAGATGAAATTTAATATGGATGAATGCAGAGTTATGCACTTATGCAAGACCAACCCAAACTACAGTTACATGATGCAAGTTTCTATATTAGTTTTCCTGGGTGATGATTACATTTCTGGAGAAACCCCCCCCCCCCCCCCCATAAACCTGGGATAAGCAGCATGAAATCTATGTAACTTTTAGAAATATGACAGATACTTATGATCTGGATTGGCCGCTGCTGGAAACAGGATATTGGGCTTGATGGACCCTTGGTCTGACTCAATATGACATATCTTATGTTCGTGCCAGATTTATACCTAGGATATATTCTGAAATACTACAGCAATAGCATCCTCAATGCACCCAATCTCATCTGATCTTGGAATCTAAGCATGATTTTTATTTATTTATTTATTTACATTCTCTTACATACCGCGCTATTCTGCATCAGTGCGGTTTACATTGAACAAACTGAAATTACATTGAACAGGACATTATAACTTGGCGACAACTATTTTACAGGGAACATGGGCTATGGAGGGTTAAGTGGCTTGGTTAGTGCTTAGATGGGATATCACTTTGAAATACCAGATGCTGTAGGTTTCTACATGGAAAAAAGGCCTGGCAATATACTTTCAGTTGCACCTTGTCAAGAAAGCCCAGGGGATAGTCAGAACATGGACAGTTATCCATAGGGTCGCTAAGAGTTCAAGTAGACTCAGCAGCACTTAAACACCATCACTCTGAAATCTCTCACTTTTTTGGCCTTCAACTTCAACCTCACTCTTTGGGGTGGCAAATCGTATTCTTTTGGATGTTCCACCCTAAGCATATCTTCAAAGTGACATGTCTTTTCTAGAAATTTTCCACATGGCCTAGTTTCCCAACATCCCTTGTTACAAGATTAACTACATTATAAATGTCAGAAACAGCTATGCCATGTCAAGAATACCAATCCTCCCCTTATAGGTCACATTAATACAAGGACTAAGTGCTTAAGAATGCCAAATCCTATCCTCAGGGTAAGACTGAAATAAATTGCCACTGTAATTAACCATAAAATTTAATCTGGGCACAAGTAGGCATTCTTTCAAATGTCTAAGAAGCATGCATGGGAAAGGGATCCACACCTACTTCCATTATTAAGGTCATGAATGAGCATCTGGCCGTCAGGTGACAAGTGTGCCTTCATAATAGAGTAGTCCAGTGGTTCTCAACCCAGTCCTCTGGGACCCCTAGTCCAGTGGAGGCAGGGGGGGGGGCCCCATGAGGGATCAGAGGCAAATTTTGGCGTATCTTAGTGAGGCCAAGTGTGAGCTGGCTTACTGGTGGAAACAATTTTAACGGCCCCTGATAGAACAGTAGATAGTTTTTCCATAAGGTACATTTGTCACAACCGCCCTAACTGTGTTGCGCTGACAATGCTTAGATAAAATTTGAGAGTGAATGGAGTACGGTTGCTGAATATTTACGTAGGGATGGGCAGGGGAGATGAGGGCTGGGATAGGATATGTTGTATAAAAATGACAGTAGTCTTGTGTTCAGATCTTTAATAAAAACTTTAAATA
The DNA here is from genome assembly GCA_033557465.1 of Ichthyophis bannanicus. Taxonomy (NCBI): domain Eukaryota; kingdom Metazoa; phylum Chordata; class Amphibia; order Gymnophiona; family Ichthyophiidae; genus Ichthyophis; species Ichthyophis bannanicus. The sequence continues at coordinate 56,038,083 of CM066051.1, read as the reverse complement.
GTAAAAAATAAGGGGCACGACTACATTTTCCTAGAAGCTAAACAATTGGAGGGGTTTATTATTGCACAGGAAAATACCCTACTGGGGAAGGTGCTGTTACAACAATGCTGTATGGTATTGAAGGGAATATATGTCGGCTTAAAATGGGGTTTTTTGCCAGGTTTTGAAAATTTTGATTTTTTCCCCCCCTAGGATTTCTGACAGTTGGTCTCCCCCCTTATTTCCTCAATGGTATGAAAGTTTATTTGTTCCTATATTTTATTTCTTTTATTTTTTTATTTTTTTATTAGATTTTAAATTTATTACAACCAAATAACATTATACAGTGAAAATGGGCAATATAATCTAGAATAACAAAAAGAAATTTTAAACAAATACACCACAATATTTATATATCACCACTCAGCCCACATCATGAAGAGTACCACATAGGAAGAGTACCGGAGCTAATACTCTAAGGCTACAATCCCAACCTTACCTCACTACCAATAATATAATTAATTCCCCAATATAATACCACTCAGACCTGTAATGAAACCAATAAAGATTCCAAGTGAGAAGGATCAGAATAAACATAACTCACCCCTTGAATAGTCACTAAACACTTACAAGGAAACCAAAGGAAGAAGGTGCCTCCCCCAGCCAACACTCTAGGTTTAAGCTGGAGGAAGGACCTCCTCCCACTCTGCGTCTGCCTAGAGACATCGGGAAAGATGGAAAGCTTTTGGCCATAAAAAAGAAAATCCTTTTTAGAAAAAAAGGCTTTCATGATGGAAACCTTATCCAAAAGATTGGCCAAAGTAACCACCAAAGTGGCATGGGTGGAGATTAGTGTCTGAGAATTTTCCAAAAAACCAGTTAAATCTGTAAGAGTACACTCCTCCTCCCGTGCCACGCTGGGTTCCCCAGAAGTCGCCCGGACAGGCAGATAAAAAGAGCGATCAAACAAAACAGTATCGGCAGTAGCAAGTAATAATATTTCTTTACAATATTGCCAAAATAACAATGTAGATGACAATAAACGAGTTTTTGGAAAATTCAATATACGCAAATTTTTAGCCCGAGAAACATTCTCCAGAGCTTCTAACTGCTGATAAAGAAGTACAGTATCCTTCAGGGCTGATACACTAACTGACTGTAAAGAGGCAACATGTGTATCAAGCCTGTCGGCTCGCTGAAACAATTGATTAACAGAAACCTCCACAATACGTAATCTGCTAACAACCTGTTGCGAAAAAGCAGCAGTCTGATTCATAAATTTAGATAACAGTAAATTAGTAGCTGAAACTTGTTTCCAGATATCTGAAAGGGTAACTTCAAGATTTTCAATTTGAGGAAAAACAGTCCTCAGAACCACCAACAGCCGAAATAGGAGCTAGAGAAAGTACCTCACAAGGAGTAGTAGATAAAGAAACAGGAATCTCCTCCTCCTCTCCCGAAGATGAAGACGCCACAGAAGGGGACGAAGCTTCAGCAGAGGCCTGAGAGGGTCCTGGGTTGGGTGGAGGAGTCCTATCGATGGAACTCAAGGAAATCCCGGATCCAGGCGAAGAAGAGCGTTGAGCCGAAGAAGCAGGCTTAGATAGAACAACCACATGCTGATCCATAGGACCAATAGTATCAAGAGGAATAGAAGTAACAGCTGCAGATTGCCCATCAGGCTGACTCTTCTGACACTTCTTGCTCTTCCTTTTCGCATGGCCCCGCGGCATTTCCACAGCGACAAGGGCTCAAGGCCCAAAAGCGGCACCAAAGGGGCGTTCCCCCTTTGGTCACGCCCCCTTCGGGCATGCGACTGTGGGCGCGAAAGGCAGCCGGCGTTGATATATGCTGCAAGGGCCAACCGGGGCAGTTGGGAGGAACTGCTGCAGCCAATCAGAGATGAAAAATACTGCCGCCAAACTCCGGTCTCCAGCCCAGCTGACTCTCCTATATTTTATTTCTTTTTACTTGTATGGATTACCTGTCAATTTATTGCTATGTTGTATTTGTACTGTGGTGTTTTATTTTCTTTTTGTATTTGTGTTGAAAATGCAATATCAAATTAAAAAAAAAAAGCACTGGACCAGGAGCGTGTTGAATCAGGTTCTGAGATATTCTATGTCCTAGGAAGACATGAGTCTACTCTTGGGATAGTTGATCACCCACCCCATTGGGATAGTTGATCACCCACCCCAGCCCTTCCAGCCACCGAATCACTAGGATTGTGTTCTCCCTGGACGTCTCCAAAGAATCTGACTGAATCAGCCAGCCAGGTACAGATAAACTCCCATTCCTTCTTTGTGCAGAAATACTAAACCATTACAAACCAGAACCTTTGAGAAGGTGCAAGGAGCTATGGTCAGGCCAAAGAGCAGAGCTCAAAACTGGAAATGGTAGCCCAGAACACAGAATCAGAGGAATCGCTGGTGCTGCTCCAGGATGAAATATGAAAGTAGGCCTTAACAAGATCTAGGGAGGCAAGAAACTCCCCTTGCTAGACTAATGCAATGGCCGATGTGATCACCTCCATGCAGAAATACGGAGCTTGGCATTGACCACCTTCAGGTCCAGTATAGGCTAGAAGGATCCTCTTTTCTTAGGCTTGAATGGGGAGCCACAGAGAGATCCATAAAAGTGGCCTGCAAAGGCTCTGAACTCCAGCACACATCTCCATCTTAGAACCTCTATGACCCATTGATCCGACATGATTTGGGTCCACTCTGACAGAAATAGCTGGAGCCACCCCCCAACCAGCTGCACCTCAGAAGGGACTCACCATATTTCATTGCAGGAGCTGTAGCCGAGTCTTGAGACTTCCGAGGTCTTCGAAAGGCCTGAGCCTTCCTAGATCTAGTGCTATAGGCTGAAGCCTCCTAGAAGTCCAAGGGAGTCTCCAAGCACCACATAAAGGCCCTGCAGGGTGCACTCCTGCCATCTCTAGGCCTATCTGCAGTGAACCTTTGAGGATGAGCCTCTACAAGCTGTGTCACCAACTTTGCCAGGCCCTCCCCAAAAAGCAAACTGTCCTCAAAGGGACCATACTTAGGATGAGGGACTGATGGGCGTATTGAGCCTTCCAATCAGTGAAGGAGTTCTAGAAGGGAAGAAAGGCATCTTGAGTGGCTGTTGAATGCATGGAACCATATCACTTCAGGAAGGCTCACGGGTTTAAGCAGGCAGAAGGTAAGGTGCAGCTTAACCTGATTTCATATAATGCATGGGGATTTTCAGACACCCAAAAAGAGAAACAGAAGGAAGGTTTTATTAGTTTTGGCCACAGTGGAGGCCAATGTATATTTTCTTCAAGAAATACATTTAGGCAAGGGGGAAAGAAAAACATTTACGGGTAGCCTGGATAGCCGACTCACTTCATTCTTATGGCAAATGTAAATAGTGAGGGGAGGGGGGGGGGACCATTCTAATACAAAATGTTAGAATGGGAAGGGTCCTGGCATTGGAAATTAAGATACAGGGGGGTTCCTATTGATTGATGAACATATGCCGCATTGATTTTAGGATAAGGCGGGATACAAATACCTGTAAATAAATAAATAAAAATATGCCCCAAATAGATGGCTGGTACCATTTAATAGGGAGAGCTTGCAATTACTGGGTGGACGGTTTGCCGATAGCACTAGAATTGGATAGATTGAGTAGAGACACGAAGGGGGGGGACGGACCAGTGGGCTTTTTGAAGAGAAGATTCCCAAGGTGTTGAAGGATTTTGCCTTATAGATGTTTGCAGAGCATTTATTCAGGGGATTAAAGATTATACTTGCTATGCACAAGTCTGCAATCTGTATTCAAGAATTGATTTTTTTGTAAATCATCAGATATTGCTGCGGTGGAGGGACAGTCAAAGTGGTCAAACTGTATGGAGTTGGACCACACCCCCTAAACTTTGAAATGGGGAAAGGGCTTTTGGAGTGAGCAAATTTGGGGCAGAAATCTTGGATGATGAATGTGTCAAATCAGAATCAATCTACATTTCTAAAAGAGATGGAACTACATATTAAAGGAGTTTTTTTGAATGTAATGACATAGGGGAATTTCCATATACTGTGGTCAGAGATGCAATGAAAGTGGTGATTAAGGGAGATGCATGGAATACGGGGCATGTATGCGGCAGCAGTTAGTAGTTCTGGAAAAAGGGCATAAAAATGGTCCGTCCCAAGCAGGGATAGATCGAATTCAGATGGTCACCGAAAGGTGCTAAAGTCTGCCTCCACCTGCTGGCAATGAAGCATAACTTTTTAGACTGCAAAATATGAAAAATGTAAAAAAGGTTGTTAAGACCTTTACAAGCACTATACAAAATGAAGTTTTCAAAAATAAGTAAAACGGTTTTCTAACTCAGCTTATGTAACATATGCAGTATAGAGGAAGTAGCCTAATGGTTAGAGCAATGGGCTGAGAACCATGGAATCCAGGGTTCAAGTCCCAATGATGCACCTTGTGATCTTGGGCAAATCACTTAACCCTCAATTACCCAGATATGAACAGATTGTAAGTACTCCGGGGACAGGTAAATATATAAGCATACCTGTCACTTGTCTAGCATTATTATTGAAAATGCGTGAGCTTAATCCAAGTAGATAAAATGTAGCGATAACTTCTATACAGGCAAGATATACATAGGGAAAAGAGGAGGTCTTAGGCAACCTGCCAACCGTTAATGCAGATTTGGAGCACATCCCCTTTTCTTTAAAATCTATTTCTTAACTGAAAAAATAAAAGACACCTTGCTACAAAATTTACATAGAAAGACTATCAGGAATTAGTAAGCTGTAGGTAAGAAAATTTTGTAAGAGAGCAGAAGGGATGCAAACATCTTGCTTTCATACTTTGCAAACCGCCTAGGCCCTAGATTCTCATCTGGTATGTGGTAGAGCAAATACATTTAAAAGCGGAACATGGACTAGCAATAATGCCACTCCATCAGCCCAGTTTCCAAAAATTTATGTTTATGTATATTTTATAGACCATTTCTTGTAACAAAACATTGAAGCAGTGCGCATAGCTAAGAAGAAGCGATGGGTAAACTTACCACAGAAACACAGAGGTAAGAAGAAATAAAACAAATTACAGATTAAAACTACTGGTCTCTCAGTGCATAAACTACTGTAGGAGAGTAAAAGAGGTCTGCTGTTCCAACAACGGTTAGTGCGGACATGCTCACAAGCAATTTGCTAAGCTTATAGGACCCGGAAGAGATCAACCAGGGAGAATAAACCTAAATTAGGGAAAGTCTGGCAGAAATAACCATGTTTTAAGGGCAGAACATTTCAGCTAATTCAGCTCAGCTCTAGATTTGACAGTAGACTATTACAGCAAGCAGGAGCTAGATAACCAAGGTCAAGTAATGAATGGAATCCAGCTTCATTGCTGTCAGATGGTAATATGAAATTAATCCTCAAGAAGAACTAGGGAGATAAGGAACTCTCCCTGCCTGACCAACGCAATGGTTGCCATACGGAAAAGGGGGGCTTGCAGCAAGAAACCCCAACTTGGAAATGATTCTTGAAGAACTTTTCTGTCGTAAGAAAAACTTGATCCAGGAGAGTGTTGAACCGAGCACACAGTTACTCGGAGTCATGTCTTTAGGTCCAGAAAAGATCAGAAGGAACAGAGCACCAAGAAGTAGATTGAATAATGCTCCGATCCCACTCCCTGGAAGGAACGGGTAGAATAGTCTATGGCTGCAGGAGGAGCCATAGAGAGTTTCCTCAATCTTCACACCTGAGCAGGGGAGCCACAGGGCTGGCCCATCTAGTAGGCTAACTAGGTGGTGGCGTAGGGGCAGCTTCCAGGAAGGGGGCTGCAAAGAGAGTGGGGCATTCAAAGCTAAGAAATAGATTCTGACAGCCAGGATATGTAAATGCTTAAGGTTTGCCTAGGGTGTAAACACCTTGAACCAACTCTGGGGCCAGCCTTGCAGAGTCTCAAGGAAACACCACAAAGGAATCTTGTAGAGACCACAAACTCCAGTGCTTTACCTTGACTGAGGATCCAGAAGTCCCACTGACATGATATGGGTCTGCTCTGAGCAACAGCTGTATCTGCACCTTGGAAGAGACCTACTGGAATTCACTGAGGGGGTTAATGTTACTAGATGGAGTCGAGGTGGTCTCTTGAGCACACAGAGCTCCGAAAGGACCAACTCTTCCTGGACTGAGGCTCATAGGGTGAACAGGCCCTATCCAGACTCCTAGTAGTCCAAGGGTGGTCACCAGGCTCCACGCACAGCCCTACAAGAAGCATCTCTAGGTCGGTCTTCTGGGAGCCTCTGTTGGGGAGCCTCCCCAAAGTCTTTCACTAACTTCTCTAGGCCCACCCCGAAGAGTAACTAGTCCTTAAAGGGGAGTTTGCTCAGCCACAGCTCAGAGGTAGCATCCACCGACCAGTTGAGGAGCCAGAGCTACCACTGCCATCATGGACTTGGAAGAGATTCTGATCACATTATAGAAGGCATAGACCATGACTACATTCTCACAGCCTCTAGACAAGTCTGGCAACTGCTGGATCTAGCATAGAAGGGCTTGGGCCACTAAGCCTGCACACAGCACTGCTTGAGAATCTAATATGGCAGCTAAAAAGGCATTCTTAAGGAGGCCCTCTATCCTATCATGAGACCCCTTGAGCACAGCACCTTCCTCCTCTGGCATGGTCATGCCCTTGGTCACAGCCATGACCAAGGCTTCCACCTGAGGGAAGTCGAAAGGCTGATTCAGCTACTTCTGTGGCAGAGGATATAGCAGAGATAGGGGCCCTAAGGTCCAAAGTCCCAGCTCAAAATACTCCTGAGAGACTACGAGCTGCTGTATAAGTTGCAAAAAGATGCCAGATACCCCCAAAATGGGGTCCATGGCAAACCCTGCACAGGAAAAGTCTCCATAGCATCTTGAATAGAAGGAGGAATGTCTCCCAGTGAAACCAGCTGATCACAGAAGGATCCTCGCCCAAATTTCTCCTTCTACCTAGATCTTAGCTTCTAGAGAAAGGATTTTTCATCTATATCCCAAGCAACCCCCCGCAAGATATAAGATTTGGTTCCTTTGAAAAACAAGCAGATGAGAGGCTGCAACAAGGGTGCTTAACCACCCCCAGAGCAATGTTCCCTCTAATTTTCTGTAGGCTGTGTGCGCATAAAATATCAGCTGTGCAGCTTTTGAAGGAAGGTTAAATTTTTGTGCGCCACATAACGACACTCGGAGTTATTTTATTTATTTATTTATTTAACAGCATTTCTAAACCGCCTTATCATAATAATCAAGGTGGTATCACAGCAAACAATCTGGTAGTGTGAGTGTGTTATACATGCAGTGAGGGTGAAAATTTAGTTGGGTGCGTGTTGTGTTGTGTGCTAGATTAGTTTGAGTTATGTACAATGTGGGCTATATACAGTGGTGCTAAAAACATCTTATATACATACAGTGTTAGGCGGTGACGTGTGCTGATATACAGCTGTTTAGACTATGTGATGTGTCCATAGTGTTCTATGAACAGCATGGTTTTCAGCTGTTTCCTAAAGTCCTTGAGGTCTGTGGTTGCCCTCAAATCGTCCGGTAGTTTGTTCCATATTGTTGGAGCAGCCATGGAGAGTGCTCGGTCTGTTGTGTCCTTGCGTGTGTGTTTGTATTCACTTGGGGTGCTGACTCGGTTGTGAGTTTGTTTTCTTCTTGGACGTGTACTGGTGTCTGGTTGTATGAGGGTGTGCAGGCTGTTGGCTGATGTGTGCTGTTTTATCTTGTATAGGTTTATGATAGTTTTGTATCTGATGCGTGCACTGATTGGAAGCCAGTGCAAGTCCTTTAAGGTGGGTGTGATGTGCTCCTGTCTTGCAGTTCCGGATATGATTCGTGCTGCGGTGTTTTGTGCCAGTTGGAGTGGTTTGATGGCTTGTTTCTGTAGACCAAGGTATATCGGATTGCAGAAGTCCAGTAGTGGGGTTATCAGAGCTTGACATACGGTACGGAAGTGTTCTGGGGCGAGGAGTGGTTTCAGTCTCCTGATGATTCGCATCTTGTAGTAGGCTTTTTGTATTGTTTTGCCTATGTGTGGCTTGAGATTGAGTTTATTGTCCAGCGTAACCCCGAGGTATCTCACTTCTGACCTTATTGGTATAGTAGTGTTTTGTATCTTTATATTCGGTGGGTGTATGAAGCTTTGGTTCCGAGTGATGATTAAAGCTTCAGTCTTGTTGTAGTTTATTGCGAGGTTGTTGTCCTGACACCAATTGGTCATTTGTGTAAGGCAGTCTGTTATCTTAGAGAAGTCCGGGTTGTCGATTGATATCGGGGTGTATATCATGATGTCGTCCGCATAGATTGTGTATTGAATGTTGTTCTCTTTCATGATGTTGCATATTGGTTGGATGTAGATGTTAAATAGGAGTGCTGAGAGCGCAGATCCTTGAGGTACTCCTTGATGGATTTTGATGGGTCGGGAGGTGATGTGTCCCACCTTGACCTGTAGCTGTCTTTCGGTTAGGTACGAGTGGAACCATTTCAGTGTGATGCCGTGTATACCAGTGTTTTTTAGTCTTTCCAGGAGCATGTTGTGGTCCACTGTGTCGAATGCTGAGGAGATGTCGATGAAGATCATTATGATTCCATTCCTGGTATTGTCAATTATTCTTAGGATGCTGTCGAAGAGGTAGATCAGTAGCGTTTCGACACCGTGGTTGGGACGAAATCCGTGTTGGTTGTCGTCGAGTGTTTCATGTTTGTCGATGTGATCCTGAAGTTGTAGTTGAACCACTTTTTCAATGATTTTTGCGAGGAAGGGTATGCTGGAGATTGGTCGGTACGCTGCTGGATCTTTTTTGTCGAGAGTTGTTTTCTTTGTGATTGGTCTTACTGATGCAAGTTTTAGTTGCTTTGGCATGATTCCTTGAGTGAGTGAGTCGTGTACTATTTTATGTATGGTGGGGATGAGGCTTGATTTGGTGGCTTTGACCCATGACACTGGGCATGGGTCTGTAGGAGCGGTGCTAGTGTTGATTGTAGAGATGATGTGGGATATCTGTTCTGTTGAGGGTGAGGAGAATGTGCCCCAGGTTTTGGGGTATACGTCCGTTCTTGTGGTTCTACTAGGCGTTGTTTGTTCTGTGGAGTGAAATTTCTCTTTGATGTGGTCGGCGAATTCCTGTGGATCAATTTGTGCTTCCCCTTCAGTTGTTTGCTCTTTTGTGAGGATCTTTACTATTTCAAAAAGCTCTCTGGGTTTGTTGATGGAGGTATTTATCATGTTTGTCTGGAATTCCCTCTTTGATTGGTTGATGTGTTCATTGTATTGCTTTTGCTTCGTTAGATAAAGATGCTGGTCGGTAGTTGTTTTGTTTTTTCTCCATCTCCGTTCAATCTTCCTGAGTTCCCTCTTTTCCTGTCGTATTTTTGTTGAGTACCATGGTTTGTTTTGTCTCCTGTTGTGGTATTGTTTCTCGGTCCCACCCTTGGATGGTGTGGCAGCGTTGGCTAAAATGCTGTTCCAGCTGGAGACTTGTTCCTCCAGGTCATCTGTAGAAGTGTTCAGGTGTTGTATTGTGTCCTGTATGAATTCGTCCTTGTCAAAACGCTTGAATCGTCTTTGTGTGTGTGAGATGTTTGCTCTTTCGATCGACTGGGCCTCTTGTGACCGCAGCCTTGTCTCGATTAAGTAGTGGTCAGACCATGGTACTGGGGTAATGGTGGGTGGAGAAATCAGGTCTCTTGATGTTAGGTAATTGGATGCGAATATGAGGTCTGGCGATGATCCATGTCTGTGTGTTGGTGCATTGATTATTTGTGTGAATTGAAGTGAGGACATTGCTTGAAGGAAGGCCTCTGCGTCTTTGGCATTGGTGGATTTTAGGTTGAAGTCTCCAATCAGCAGCGCTGGTTTGTTTGTTATGGCACAGGCTTCTTCGAGTGTGAAGGCCAGTTCGTCGGGTGGAGCTCTGGGTGCCCTGTATGTTAGGCAGATTGCAATGCTCTTGTTTTTGATGCTAATTGTGTTACAGTGCTGTGTATCGGTGAGGCTCTGTGTCTTGAAGTTTAGTTTTGATTTCGCTATTATCAGGACTCCTCCTCCACGTTTGTTGGTGCGTGGGCAGTTGTACGCTGAGTAGTTGTTTGGTACTAGTTGGTTGAGTAGAACATTGTCCGTCTTGTTGAGCCATGTCTCTGTGATGCATATTATGTCGGGCTGTCGCTCTTCAATGTGGTCTACAAGCGTGTGTATCTTGTTGCAGACGGATCTGGCATTTATGAGCTCTATCGTGGTTGTCTCTGTTGAGGAGGTTGCTGTTACATGTGTTTCCTTTGAGCAGGTGTGGGAGCTTGGTTTGTGTCTGTATGGTCGTTTTGCATGGGAGGTTCTGAGTGTCTCTTTGTATATGTGCCGTGATTCTAAATATGGCAATACAGTTGGTGGGTGCCATGTTGTGTTTGCTTGTGGGTGGTGGGGGTGTGTGGTTGGTGGGAGGATTTGTGTAACTAGTAGGTAGAGTGGGAGGAAGTATGTGGCGTGCATGTTGGTTTTTTTGATGTTCTGTTAAGGTGATGCCTGTTTTCTTAAGTCTTCGTCTGTTGGCTGTTTGGAGAGAGTTGTATCTGGTGAGATAGCCTGTCTCATGGAGGGATGGCCGGATCTGTGTAGGGCGTCTTGGTGCGGGAGCCTGTCCCGTGGAGGGAGCCTGTCCCGTGGAGGGCGAGCCGGATTCGTGTAGGGCGTCTTGTTGCGGGAGCCTGTCCCGTGGAGGGAGCCTGTCCCGTGGAGGGCGAGCCGGATCTGTGTAGGGCGTCTTGGAGCGGGAGCCTGTCCCGTGGAGGGCGAGCCGGATCTGTGTAGGGCGTCTTGGAGCGGGAGCCTGTCCCGTGGAGGGCGAGCCGGATCTGTGTAGGGCGTCTTGGAGCGGGAGCCGGATCTGTGTAGGGCGTCTTGGAGCGGGAGCCTGTCCCATGGAGGGCGAGCCGGATCTGGGTAGGGCGTCTTGGTGCGGGAGCCTGTCCCGTGGAGGGCGAGCCGGATTCGTGTAGGGCGTCTTGGTGCGGGAGCCTGTCCCGTGGAGGGAGCCTGTCCCGTGGAGGGCGAGCCGGATCTGTGTAGGGCGTCTTGGGGCGGGAGCCTGTCCCGTGGAGGGCGAGCCGGATCTGTGTAGGGCGTCTTGGTGCGGGAGCCTGTCCCGTGGAGGGCGAGCCGGATTCGTGTAGGGCGTCTTGGCGCGGGAGCCTGTCCCGTGGAGGGCGAGCCGGATTCGTGTAGGGCGTCTTGGTGCGGGAGCCTGTCCCGTGGAGGGAGCCTGTCCCGTGGAGGGCGAGCCGGATCTGTGTAGGGCGTCTTGGAGCGGGAGAATACAGTATGTACACCACATTGATTGCACTAGAAAATATTGTAGAACTTGTGAAAACCATAAATACACAACAACTTTTAAATTTTACGACGTCTGTGTTGTTTTCTATCAGAATCGGAACCGTAATTTTTGTGTGCTCTGTTGTAAAGTATGTGCGCTTGCTCAGTGAGGTGTGTGCGTGCGCACACGCGCACAGCTTAGAGGGAACAGTGCCCCAGAGGCAGAAGTGCCTGGGGACCCAGACCCTCCACGGAGGAAGCCTGCATCTCTGACCTCCTCGGAGGGGGCCGCCAATTAACTAGCAAGGACTGAACAGCTGCTCTGCAAGCTATTTGAAAGAAGAGGCTCATTTAATTTAAGAATCTGCTGATTACTGAAAAAAAAAAACGACAGCCACTTGACATGACCTCCCTAAACATTTGGACCCTAGGTAGGCGCTAGGGCAGAAATGCACATTAGAGCCACTTGGGCAGAACACTGTACAGATCGCAAGACCTCCAGGTGCACAAAAGGAAAAAAAACACTACTAGCATGTGCAGAAGACAGCAGGAAACCCCCACACTGTGCCAAATTACATCCCACACAGATAGAATTGGGAGCCCCCAACAAGGACAATGACAAGGTCAAGCTTTGGTACTCACCCCCTGAGAGCCCCAGACAGAGGATCTAAGCCGGGTTCAGCTCTACTCCTCTGATACCGTTACACTGGCTTTGCAGCATTTAAGATGGCAGGCAGATCCCTCAGAGCCTTATGCAATCTTCGGGAGATAGCAGAGGGAAACAGAGAAGGACGGAGGGGGCGTTGAGGTTGCCTGAGGCTGTTGCATTCTTCCAGATCCTAACAAATCCTTCCTATTTCTAGATACTCAACAGGTTCTTAACAAAAGCACATGGAGATGAATCAATTTTCCCTCCTCCTATGGCTATCGAAAAGGCCGCAGTCTAGTGGAGCTTCCCACGCCGCACTGAAGTGAGAGAGTTGCCCTCAAGGTGCTCGTTCACAAGCATTTAATCATGCTTTTCCTCTCAATCTTCAGAAGTTTCTTCATAGAGGAAAAACTCTATCCACCATTTGCTGGTGACAAAGAAATACTGAAGAAACCTCTGGTGGCTGAGGTGAATAGAGGCATGGGAGTAATGTCATTACAACCTGAGCTTTACATTGGTTCTTTTTCTCCACCAATGTGCTGGTAGGGGAACACAACCCACTTATCTGGACTAGTCTAGCAGTACAATATAGAAAAAGTATATATAGATAGACTTTTATTAAGATTGGGGCAGTTTATGGGATTGTGGTGGCGTGGGGGGGGGGAGAATTATTTGGAGGTGGGATGTTTAGGATGGGGCAATTCCAGAGGGTATTTTGTTTTGGGGGGGGGGGGAATCAGGGGTTTTAGAGCTGAGAAAAAGGACAGGCAATCTGAAAGGAGCAATTCTCTGACTGATGTGATTTACTCTATGTAAGTTTCATGCTGCAGAAGCTGGAACTCCTCCCACAGACAGACACGTCTTCTCTGGAACCCCCCCTCCCCGTCTGATCTGGTGCTCATTTTCTGAACCCGATATCTTTTTACAGTTTTTCCCCATGCCAAGTTTTGTTATCCCATTCTGTGTAAATTCCCAGAAAGCTATTCCTTCCTCCCCCCCAAACATATGGACAGTCATCATTCTCCACTTCTTCCATTGGGTTGGAAAGAGTTAAAAAAAGCCATGGGAAGCCTGTTGTGGACTTGTCACTAGGGAAAAGATAGAAAATAGAGTATGGATAAAATGTTAATGTCCTTAATAGAGGAAGCTGAAGAGTGACGTTTCTGAGGGGTCTATATTGAGAGTGGTGATATTTCAATATAAATAGATATAAATAGATATAGATATATAAATATATAAATATAAATGATTTAGAAAAGGGAACCATGAGCGAGGGCATCAAATTTCCAGATGCCACCAAATTATTAAAAGTTGTTAAATCGCATGCAGCTTTGAGAAATTACTTGCAAGACTGAGCAATTGGGCATCTAAATGGCAAATAAGCCAAGTGTGAATAACTCAAATTATAGCTTCATGATGCTAGGTTCCTCATTAGGAGTCATCACCCAGGAAAAGGATCTAGGCGATGCCATGAAAATATGTTGACAACTTCTGCTTAGTTGGTGATGGCAGCCAAAATAAGCAAAGCAAATGTTAGAATTATTAGGAAAGGAATAGACTGCACCTTGAATGTTTTGCGTAATTCTGATCACTGTGTATATAGGAAGGATGTTCCCTTCCAAGTACAGAGGGTGGAAAGGGGTAGGAAGGGGAGGACATTATTAGTTTGGAGGGAGTTGCAGGGACAAATGGTGACTTTTCTGAATGTTTATGGGCCTAACGTTGAATGACGAGTGTTTTGGGAAGAGAATGGGTTCTTAGAAGAGAGGGTACAGAGCACATTACTGGTGGGTGGGGACTTCAACATGGCAGTGGATGCTCGAGTGGATAGAGCAAAGGGGCAGGAATTTAAACAATGCATGCAAAATCGATTTGCTGCTTCAGATACAAATGACAGAGCTCCAGAAGAGTTATGGGATGACATCAAGAAGATTGTTTTGGAAGAAAGTGAGAAATCTCTAAATAAAGGTGAAAAACAAAAACAGCCAAAATGGATGACCAAAGAAAATTGCCCAGAAACATGGAGAAAGTAAAGCCAGAGGAGAAAGAGGCAATCGCAGAACTCCAGAGAGATTTCCAACGTGCAACAAGACAAGGAGAAGTACTACAATGATGCATGCAAGGAAATAGAATCAGAAACTATTAGAGGAAGAACAGGATCAGCTTTCCTAAAGCTACGAAAAAATGTCACTCTCAAATTGGAATGTTACAAGATGCTCAAGGATCCACGTGGAATGAAGCTGAGAAGATCAGGAAAAGTGGAAAGAATATACAGAGTCATTATACCATAAAGATCAAGTGGACCAACAGCCGTTTCAACCTGTACCTTATGATCAGGAACCATTGGTGATGAAAAAAGTCAAAACAGCATTAAAAGCCTCATCAAAGAACAAAGCACCAGGCATTGATGGCATTCCCATTGAAGTATTACAGCAAATCGGATGCAGCTGTTAACATACTTACAAGGCTCTGCCAGGAAATTTGGAAGACATGATGGCCAACTGACTGGAAAAGATCGGTGTTTATACCAATACTAAAGAAAGGTGATCCGACTGACTGTGGAAATTATCGCAAAATCACTCTGATCCCACATGCCAGCAAGATGCTACTCAAGATCATTCAACAGAGACTACAACCATACCTGGAACGAGAACTGCCTGAAGTGCAAGCAGGGTTCAGGAAAAAGCGAGGAACGAGAGACATCACGGATACAAGATGGATCCTTGAAAAGACCAAAGAATTCCAAAAGGATAGCTATATATGTTTTATTGCCTACAGTAAGGCTTTTGACTGTGTAAACCATAAGAAACTTTGGGCCACATTATGAAGCATCAGTATACCAGAACACCCAATTGTTCTCTTGTATAATCTTTACATTGATCAAGAAGCAACAGTTTGTACGGAACAAGGAGAAACAAAATGGTTTAAAATCAGCAAAGGAGTACGACAAGTCAGCATACTTTCCACCTACCTCTTTAATTTATATGCAGAACAAGTCATCAGAGAAGCAGGACTGTATGAAGGCAACCAAGGTGTGAAGATTGGTGGAAGACTCAACAACCACCTTTGCTATGCTGATGATACCACATTACTGGCTGAAAGTGAAGACAATATGAAACATTTGCTTCTCAAGATCAAGGAACATAGTCTTAAAATGGGCCTGTACCTTTATGTAAAGACAAAGATCCTGACAACTGGCAAAATCAATAAGTTCATTGTTGATGGAGAAAAAATTGAAATAGTGGACAACGTTAACCTACTTGAATCAACTATCAAAGAAGCAACAAACAGTCAAGAAATCAGACGATGCATTGCTCTTGGCAAAATGGCTATGAAGAACCTAGACAAGATTCTCAAGAGCAGAGATGTCTCTCTCCATACAAAGATTTGACTTGTTCAAGCCATGGCATTTTCAATATCATATGGATGCGAAACGTGGACAGTGAAAAAGATAGACAGGAAGCAAATTGTTGCCTTTGAATTATGGTGCTGGCGACGAATTCTATGTATCCCATGGACTGCTCCAAGAACAAAACTAGTCAGTACTAGAGGAGATCAAACCTAAGCTTTCCTTAGAAGCTCAGACGACAAGATTTCGACTTTCATATTTTGGACACATCATGCGAAGAGAAATAATTAGAGAAAGACACCATGTTTGTCAAGGTAGAAGGTAAATGCTAAAGAGGAAGGCCAACAGCAAGATGGCTCGATAAAATAATAGCAGCTATGGGTGCCACTCTGTCAACAATGAGCCACCTGACTGAAGATTGAACACAGTATAGGACATCTATCTAGATGGTTGCCATGAGTCGACACCGACTCAACGGCACTTAACAACATAATATAAAAAGTGTAAACCACCAAACAACTAGTACCGTAAAAAGGACTCTAAAGCCAAAAGAAAAAGAAAAGAAGTCCTCTATTAAGTCTAGTAGGCCTATCAAAAACATTTCCTCTCAGGGACAATAGCTTAAGTAAACAAGTGAGTGAGTGAATGAGTGAATAAAGAGGAGAAAAAGATCTCAGTTCTACCAACTGTCCCTCTACAAGGCAATGGAAAGTTTCCTTACACAGGGGGAATAGCTTTCACCTAAACATTATCGGTCATAAAAAACTCCTCTTTTTAAATCCAAAAAATATCTTGCAGTGTTATCCACACAAAGGCTACTGTTAAGTCAAATCTTGTAGTGTCCATAACACTGCACATATCTGTTGTGTTAAAAAAAAAAGAGGAGTTACTTTAGCTATTGTCCCCGAGAAGAAGCTTTTTTTGATAGGTTTACTAGCCTTAAAAGTGGACTTTTTAAATTTTTATTTTGGCTTTAGAGTCCCTTTTACGGTATTAGTTGTTTGATGCACAAAACTAACGCATTTAGAGAAATTGTCCCCAAATATTCTGTTTACTGTGTGGAGAGGGAGAAGATCCTTAAATACCAAGAAATGCAGTCAAAGACAAAAAACAAACAAACGTGGCAGAAACTTTCAGAAATATTTCCCATCGTATTGAGAGCCAGGGGCCTGATTAGGAGGCATTTCCAATCGCACTTTGACAAGTTGCCTATACATCTTATGAACTCCAGAAGGATGCGCTCTGGCACATTAGCAGTACATTTGAGAGATTGAGATCATACTCCATATACCTTGATTTAGAAGTGAGGTTCATGACTGTTGGGAGAAACTACCCCAAGTTTTAAATATTCAATACTACTCCTTCAAACAAAGACAGAGCTTGTCAGTCAGCCTCTTATGCAAGGTTTAAGATTCCATAGATCTGAAGTCAATTGTTTTCTCTCTCAGCTCAAACTTTTCTTTCTTTTAACTACTATTGCACTCTCTCTCTGTAGACTGCTCTTAAAACTACATTAGGTTTAAAAAGATGCACACACAAAAAAAAATGTAGCAGCAGCCCTGAACTAGCGACTTATCCACCTGACTCAATCCTGCTTGGATTGAGGTAAACACTGAAAAAGCAATGTTTACCTGAAACAGGTGTTTTCCATAGACAATAGGACTGCTAAATCTCAAATCCCTCCCACCTCACCTCGAGTTGCTTTATTCTTGAGCTTTGTGAACAAGTTGAGGAGATAAAAGGATTGTTGTATGCGGAAAGGACCACATATGTTCAGAACTTTTCACAGAGCTCCGAGCTGTGGGAGAGCAGTTCCAGCCTAATGCCATTAGATGACATCACTCGCTTGTGTGCCTCAGCATTCCCGCTTACAGAAAATACATGTTATGGAAAGCAACACTGGGACAGTATTACATGTAATGCAATCTAGTGTGCCGTGTCAGGAGTCAGTGGTAGATTCCAAGGCTACATAACTCAACTGCTACAATTTTTGCTGAGAATAAAAAGCCATAGGAAAGATTGTTTCTTTTCCTTTTTAATTATGTAGCCTAAGAATATGTTGATTTCTTTTTTTTCTTGGGCATAATCCCCTAACTCATGTTCCCAGTGAAGGGACCCCCCCCCCATCAGAGCTCTGGAGGAGGCTCCTCCATTCCGAGTCTCCGACCTATGTAGCGAGCAGGAAATAGACTTTGCAGTTCAGAAATAAAATGTCGCCACCTCTGGGTGGATGGCATTGTGGCTAATGTTTGATCTTATATCCTGAGCAATGTGTCTGTAGCGGAAAACAAAACGGTTGGAAAAAAAAAGTGCTTTGTAACCGCAAAGAGGTTTTACAAAGAATCACATGATTTTTCCAAGATCAAGCAGTGTCAGACCCAGGAATAGAAGTAATGTACAGTTAGTGCAGGCAAAAAAAAGTGTCATTTCTTAAAGTTTCAGTCTTTTCATTTTTATTTCATAGCGTATTGTTGTGCATCAACAGTGTGCCCTCTTATACAATAGCATAAACTATTTGTAGTATTTGCGCAGTATGGTGCACTACTGACACTAAATGGGAAATGCCACATTACATTACTTCCAGTCGTCCACCATTGCTGCTTTTGTTGCAAACAAAAGCACATTCCTAGAAAATAGTGATACGATGGAAGTTACAAGGCATCCCGAATTCTAAAGAAAGCTTTGGACTTTGAATGTATAGCTATTTTAAGGTACCACAGGTAGCAGTGGAGATATTTAACATCTTTTATATACCGCTTTTCAGTTTTATCAAAGCGGTTTACATTGAAACATAACAAGGTTTACATAGAACCGTACAGCAACAACTATTTACATTGAACAAGTAACAATTCAAACTATTTACATTAAACCATTAACGGTTGCCTGAGTGTTACAATGATAGTCTGACAACGTTTTAGCTGTTTGTAGTAGTCTGACTTGCTTAAAGGGGAAACTTGTTGTGGTTGGGACTGTTGATTGGAATTTTGTTGCTGAGGTTGTGTGTTTTTTGTGGTGTCGAAGTGCTCTGTGAAAATGTGGGTTTTTAGATATTTCTTGAACTCTGTGATATCTGAAGTTGCTCTCAGGTGATGCGGGAGCGATATACCTCTTGCTCCTTCCACCCCCTTTCCAGCAGTAGCAGCTAGTCCAGGGGAGGGGGCGGGGCAATGGTAGTGGCATCCTTTACAATGATGTGACTGTTGGAGCTTCCATTAACAGCAGTGCTATCATGTTTAGAGCCCCATGATCTTCCCTCCTGCACAAAGGCAGTGCAACTATCACAGGACAGTTTTCAACTTGGTCCTTCCTGCAGAAATTTCAGGGTGAGCTAGATGGTAGAGACAGATGGCAACAGCATGAGAACTTAAGAAAAGTCATGCTAAGTTAGACCAAGGTCTATCGAGCCAGCATCCTGTCTCGTGCAGTAGCCAGTCCAGGTACCAAGTACCCAGCTGATCCCAAAATTAAAATCTAATTCCTGGGATGAGCAATGGCTCCACCACGTCTACCTCGCTAATAATTTTTTTTTTTTAATTTATGGATTTTCAGCAAAATACATCACCACAATATAAGGTAAATCATTAATACTTAATACAATATGTATAAGGAAATACACTAAAGATATAGTCCACGTCAAGGGGAAAAACAAAGACAGTATTTCAAACATAACAAGACAAGAAAACAGGCCACTAGGCCAAACCAGTAGAAGGATATATATTACCCAGAAACTATTCCCTTACCCAGCACTAGTACGGTCTACGACAAATTTTTCTAAGTGTGAGACATCCACAAAAACAAAAGAATCTCCCTGATAATTAACCACACATTTGCAAGGGAAACGTAAGAAGAACGTTGCTCCCAACGCTAAAACTCTAGGCTTCAGCTGAAGGAATTGACGCCTCCTAAATTGGGTTTCACGGGATATGTCGGGAAAAATATTTATGGATTGCCCACAGAATTTAACAGTTTTGGCCTTAAAAAATGCACGTAAAATGCGCTGTTTAAGACCAAGCGAAGATAGTGTAACAATTAACGTAGACCTAGTAGTGATTAAGTCTGAAGAGTCCTCCAGAAAAGCGGTCAAATCTGAAATAGGAGCTACAATCTCATCCAAGCCACCCTCTATCTATATTGATACGCTTAGTACTTGGCAACAAGTAATAAGCATGAGAAATATCAATTATATCAGAAAAATGCAGGTTAATTTGCTTACTGCGGCTAATTCAGCCGCTGTCAAGGACTCGTTGATGTTATACTCTAAAGTAGAGGCCTTAGAGAACTCTTCCTGGGCTTATAATTTGCGCTTCCTAAATTTCCCCCACTCCTCATTGTTATCCGCCAAGATTCTTCTTGACAAGTACTTTAAATAATTTTTTTTTTATGGACTTTTCTTTGGAACTTTCCCAAACGTCTCTTGAATCCTGCTAGACTGGTTGTTTTGACCATATTTTCTGACAATGGATTCCACAGTTTAACTATGCCCTGCAGGGGAACTGTTTCAATCTGCTGGTCATTAGTTTCATGGCATGTTCTCTTGTTTTTGTGGCGTTTAGCAGGCTGAAAAATAATCCCATTATTTAACCATTCCATCCCACTAATGATTTAGTGAATTTCTATCCTATCCTGCTTGGTCAAGTTTCCTCCAGCCTGAAAAGCCCTCACCTGTTTATGGGGGGCCCAAGGCCCTGACCTCCCCTATAGGAAGCTCTGGGTCCTCTAGCATCTGCCTATCTGGCGGAAAGGGGATTCAGTGCCTCCATCTATTTCTTGTAGAACCTGTCCTTATCCCCTTGGGGGGGGAGGGGGGAGTATCCTAGTGAGAAGAAGCAGTTTTCCTGTCTTCAACGGATGTTTGCACAGTGGAAGGAGAGCTCCCCTGGTGAAGGAAGCGGTCCTGTCTGGGTTGCTCCATCTCAGAGAGGGGTATCCCTCTCAGCCCCTCTTCAAAATGTCTGAGCCTTTAGACTTTGCAGAGAGTCTCCCCTGGCTGAGGTTTCACAGGTGCATCCTGAACACCTTGTAGCTCTATATACATCATTAGTAGTAGTAGTAATAGCAGCAGCTTAGGGCAGTGGTTCTCAACCTTTTTTCAGTTCTAGCATAACTGACAGACAGTATCCTTGTGTGTGACACAGTGAATACTACAATGTATGGCTGAAAAAAAAAGAGTCCAAATATAATTTTATTGTAGTTAAAGATAATGCAAAACAAATACTACTGTTCTTAACAGAATTTGTCTTTCTTTGGTAAACAATGAAATCAAAGTTTATTACATTTTATTTTTTTGCACAAGTGTTAGTCTTCACTTCATCAGTGAGAAATCTGAGATCGATAAACACAGTTTTTCAATATGTGGTTAAATAGTACATAAATTCAAACTAAAAACTTAGAAACATAGAAACACAGAAACATGACGACAGAAAAAGACCACATGGCCTATCTAGCCTGTCCTTCCATAACAACAACTACAACAGTCCCCTTTTTTCCTTGTGAGATCCTCTGTGTTTGTCCCATGCTTTTTGAATTCAGTTACTGTCCTCATCTCTACCACCTCCACTGGGAGACTATTCCACGGATCCACCACTCTTTCCTATACCTATACCGACTAGTCACACAACTCCTCCCACCAACTACACACCCCCACTACCCCCAAACAAACACACCATGGTACCCACCAACTGCACTGCCATATCTCGGTCCACAACACACACACAAAGAGACACTCGCAACCTCCCAAACAAAGAGACAAAACAGACACAAATCAAACCCCAACACCGGCCCTAAGGAAGCACACGTCGCAACAACCTCTTCCACAAAGAAAACATCAATTGAGCTCATAAACGCCAGATCCATCTGCAACAAGATACACACTCTGGTAGACCACATTGAAGAGCGACAGCCAGACATAATATGCATCACAGAGACATGGCTCAACCCTACAGACAGTGTACTACTCAACCAACTAGTACCGAACAACTACTCAGCATACAACTGCCCACGCATCCACAAGCGTGGAGGAGGAGTCCTAATAATAGCAAAAACAGAACTCAAGTTCAAGACACTGAATCTCACAGATACAAAGCAGTGTAACACAATCAGCATCAAGAACAAGAATATTGCAATCTGCCTAACCTACAGAGCACCCCGTGCTCCACCCGACGAACTAGCCTTCATACTCGAAGAAGCCTGTGCCATAACGTCAAACAACAAACCAGCACTACTAATCGGAGACTTCAACCTCAAGTCCGCCAATACAAAAGATGCAGAGGCCTTCCTTCAGGCAATGTCATCACTTCAATTCACACAGATAGTCAATGCACCAACACACAGACTAGGATCATCCCCAGACCTCATCTTCGCATCAAACTACCTAACTTCAAGAGACCTAATCTCTACACCCACCATCACCCCAGTACCATGGTCTGACCATTACTTAATCGAGACAAATCTGCAATCACAAGAAGACTGGACAAGCGAAAGAGCGAACTTCCCACACACACAAAGACGATTCAAGTCCTTTGACAAGGACGAATTCATCCAGGACACAATACAACACTTGAACATTGACTCAGAGGACCTGGAGGAACAAGTTTCCAACTGGAACAATGTCCTAGCTAACGCCGCCAAACCATCCGTTGACAGGACCAAGAAACAACACCACAACAAGAGACAAAACAAACCATGGTACTCAGCAAAAATACGACAAGAAAAGAGGGAGCTCAGGAAAATTGAACGGAGATGGAGAAAAAACAAAACTACTTCCGACCAACATCTTTACCTAACAAAGCAAAAACAATACAATGAACACATCAACCAATCAAAGAGAGAATTCCACACAAACCTGATAAATTCTTCCATCAACAAACCCAGAGAACTTTTCGAAATAGTAAAAACCCTGACAAAAGAGCAAGCAGCAGAAAGAGAAATACAAGTGGATCCACAGATATTCGCCGACCACATCAAAGACAAATTTCACTCCACAGAGCGCACAACACCCAGTAGAACCAACAGAACGAACGTCCACCCCAAAACCTGGGGCACATTCCACTCACCCTCAAAAGAGCAGATATCAGACATCATCTCCACAATCAACACAAGCACTGCTCCTACAGACCCTTGCCCAGTGTCATGGGTCAAAGCCACCAAAGCAAGCCTCATACCAAACATTCATAAAATGGTACACAACTCACTCACTCAAGGACTCATGCCACAGCAATTAAAGCTTGCCTCAGTAAGACCAATCACAAAGAAAACTTCTCTCGACAAAAAGGACCCAGCAGCATACCGACCAATCTCCAGCATACCCTTCCTCGCAAAAATAATCGAAAAAACGGTTCAACTACAACTTCAGGAACACATTGACGAACACGGAACTCTCGACGACAACCAACACGGATTTCGTCCCAACCATGGAGTCGAAACTCTCCTGATCTACCTCTTCGACAGCATCATAAGAATAATTGACGACATCAGGAATGGAATTATAATGATCTTCATCGACATCTCCTCAGCGTTCGACACAGTTGATCACAATATACTCCTGGAGAGACTGAAGAACACTGGTATACACGGTACCACTCTAAAATGGTTCCACTCGTACCTAACAGAAAGACAGCTACAGGTCAAGGTGGGACAGGACACCTCCCGGCCCATAAACGTCCAACAAGGAGTACCACAAGGATCCGCACTCTCAGCACTCCTTTTTAACATCTACATCCAACCAATATGCAACATTATGAAAGAGAACAACATCCAATACACAATATACGCAGACGATATAATGGTATACTCCCCGATATCAATCGAAAACCCGGACTTCTCTAAGATAGCAGACTGCCTTACCCAAATGGCGAAGTGGTGCCAAAACAACAATCTAGCTATAAACTACAACAAGACTGAAGCTTTAATCATCACTCGAAACCAAAGCTTCACACACCCACCAAACATAAAGATACAAAGCACCACGATACCGATAAGATCGGAGGTGAGATACCTTGGGGTTACTCTGGACAGTAAACTCAACCTCAAACCACACATAGACAAAACAATCCAAAAAGCATATTACAGGATGCGAATCATCAGGAGACTGAAACCACTCCTCGCTCCAGAACACTTCCGTACAGTCTGTCAAGCACTGATAACCCCAATACTGGACTTCTGCAATCCGATATACCTCGGACTACCAAAACAAGCTCTCAAACCACTACAGCTGGCACAAAACACTGCAGCTCGAATCATATCCGGAGCCGCAAGGCAGGAGCACATCACACCTACACTAAAGGACTTACACTGGCTCCCAATCATTGCTCGCATCAGATACAAGACTATCATAAACCTATTTAAGATAAAAGAACACACATCAGCCAACAGCCTCCACCTGCTCATACAACCGGAAACCAGCGCACGTCCCAGAAGAAGTCAAACACGAAACCGAGTCAGCACCCCAAATGAGTACAAGCACACACGCAAGGACACAACAGACAGAGCTCTCTCCATGGCTGCTCCAACAATATGGAACAATCTACCGGACGATCTAAGGGCAACTCCAGACCTCAAAGACTTCAGAAAACAACTGAAAACCATGCTGTTCATAGAGCACTATGGTCACATCACATAACCTAAGAGAATGGATAACAGCACTCCAATCCTCCCAAACAACTGAATATATATAAAATATGATTCTAGCACCACTGTAAATAGCCCACCCTGTATATAGCTCAAACAAATCAAGCACCCAACACATCCCTCACACAACTAAGTTTTATCCTCACTGCATGTACAACACACACACTTTACCTGATTGCTTGCTGTGATACCACCTTGATTATTAAGATAAGGCGGTTTAGAAATACTGTTAAATAAATAAATAGCGCAACAAGCCAAAATCAAAAAGGCAACGGATGCAGAAACCCCGCCGACCCCTTGCTCAACAAAACCTTGCGCAATCAGAGCCTTCAGTGATCTGTAGCATCACCCTCATAAACGCCCGATCAATCAGAAACAAGACCCACATTATCTTTGACTTAATCAAAGATGAACAACCTGACATCCTCTGCATAACAGAAACCTGGATATCAAATACCGACACTGCCTTACTGAACCAGATAGACAGACCAGGCTACAACCTGTACAACTGTCCACGTTCCAACAAAAGAGGTGGAGGAGTGATCAGAATTGCACGATCACACTTGAAACTCTCATGCACGTCCCTTGACTCAAACCCGGATATAGACCTGATCAAAGTGGAGAACTCAGCAATATCCATCTGCCTAATATACAGGTCCCCCTCACCGAATCATGAAGGACTTGTTACAGCATTGGAAAACATATCCTCAACACAGCCAAGGAAATTCCAAATCATCCTCGGTGACCTAAACCTAGCATCAACAACAGAGGTGCACGCCAACACATTCCTCGAAGCTATGTCACAACTCGGGTATCATCAAATAATAAAGGAGCCGACACACGAAAAGGGACATACACTGGACATGGTTTTTGCTCCAAAAAACAAGCCACCCAACCAAGTTGAACCCCTGATTAAAATCAAAGCAATACCCTGGTCTGACCATCACCAAATAGACCTACGGATGAAACTCCCTTTGGCACCAAAGAATGCAGAAGCCCAACGAGAAACCCGTCAGCAGAGATCTTTCAATAAGCTTGAACTGGATAATCTCGCGAGTAACATCAAAGCGCACATCGATTTGGAGTCTACAGACCTCGATGCCCTAACAAATAACTGGAATGAAGGGATCCAGGCATCAGCAAACCCGAAATGGAAAAACACAGCAAGCACAGACAAACAAAGGTCAGAGCCCTGGTACACGACTACGCTGTCCAAAAGGAAGAGGGAACTAAGAAGATGTGAAAAAAAGTGGAGACGCAACAAAACTTCGGAACTCAGAGCTGAATACCTCAACACCCTCAGAAAATACAAAGACGAGGTAGATGATGCAAAAAGGAAACACCACAACAACCTGTTGAATAAAGCCATCAATAAACCACGGGAACTATTTCGAATAGTGAAAACTCTAACCAAAACAAACCAACCAGAACAGCAGAGCGATACCATTCAGCCCCAAACCCTAGCTAACCACTACGCAAGCAAGCTGACCACAACTGCAACCACGCTATCTTTGGCCAAACCCAACTTGACAACTGTAGAGAAGCATGAACAGACGTGGAACGAATTCTGCAAAATTGATGATAAGCAAGCAGTGGAAATAATAACCAGCATAAATACCACCACCTCACTGCTTGATCCATGCCCATCTACCTGGATTAAAGCGGCAAAAAAGGACATTGGCCACCAAGTCGCTCACATTGTGAACCAATCACTGTCCCAAGGAATCATGCCTAACCAGCTCAAAAAGTCTATAATAAGACCAATACTAAAAAACAACTCGCTAAACAAAGAAGATCCATCTTCCTACCGTCCAATCTCCAGTATATCGTTTTTAGCAAAAATCATTGAAAAAGCAGCCCTCATCCAACTGCAAGAACACCTTGAAGACAACGATATACTGGACAAACAGCAATACGGATTCAGAAAAAATCATGGGGTCGAAACCCTGCTTTTAGCCCTGTTTAACAACCTCCTCAAGGGGCTGGAAGACAGGAAGAAAATGTTTATCCTCATTTTTATCGACATATCCGCTGCATTTGACACTGTCCATCACTTAACCCTCCTGAACAAGCTGGAATCAATTGGAATTATAGGAACCGCCTTGAAATGGTTCTCTTCCTATAAAACGGGCAGAAAGCCACAGGTCCAGTTCAACGGAGAGAAAGCTGAACCGTTCATCCAAACACAAGGCATTCCTCAAGGTTCGGCACTCTCGGCGCTACTTTTTAACATTTACATGCAACCACTCAGTGAAATATTCAGGAAATATGGCATAAACTACCACATATACGCAGACGATATCATGCTGTACACCCAACTAGAGACCACCAACCCGAACTACGACCAGCTTCAAAACTGCATGGGAGAGATGTCGGGATGGCTACAACAAAATAACATGTCGATCAATCATAAGAAGACCGAAGTAATGTTTATATCAAATACCTTGGGTTTCGAACCACCTCCAACAATCACATTGTGCAACAATACATACAATACTAAGAAAGAAATAAAATATCTGGGAGTCACAATTGATAACAAACTGAAAATGGAAAAACACCTCAACAACACCAACAAAGCCATCTTCCACAAGCTTAAAGTGCTACGACCCCTGCGGAACATACTAGATCCGTGCGATTTCCGATCAGTTGCTCAGGCTCTCATCATGCCCCACCTGGACTACTGCAACGCCATCTTGCAGGGGCTACCAAGGAAAACAACCAACATACTACAGATGGCCCAACACGTAGCAGCAAGGATCATCATGAGAACTCGCGTCACCGAACATATCACACCTGTATTGATGGAACTACACTGGCTTCCAGTCGTTGCAAGGATTCAATACAAAACATTGGTAACTACATTCAAGTTAATTCACAACCTGGCCCCCTCATTCCTCTCCACCCTGATCTCCATGCAACCTGCAACCAGAAGCAGGAGAACCATGAACTCTGACACACTAAGAGTTCCAAACAGCTTTAGACACGTAAAGGTCAGTACTAGTCGCAGAGCGTTCTCCTTATCTGCCCCCACGTTATGGAACCAGCTCCCACACGAGCTGAGAGAAATTAAAGACATAAGCAATTTCAGAAAACAACTGAAGACGCACCTGTTCAATTGTCATTATACCAGATGAAAATCCAAAAGGACAAAAGAAATTGAATTGCAGTATGTACAAATGTAAATATATGGTGGTTAGTGCCTGTGTAAATGTATGATAATAGCTAAGGTCTTTATATGGACCCGCATATGTGTGCTGTGTATCCCCCCCCCCCCTGCTCTCTCTATCTAATCCCCAAATAATTCTGTCTGTAATTTATGACAAATCCCGTAATTGTAATCAAACCGCTTCTGATCGCTGGAAGGAGCGGTATATAAGTCCTTACTAAATAAATAAAATAAAAAATAAAATAAATAAATAAATAAAAAAATATTTCCACATATCACTCCTGAATCTATCCCCTTTCACCCTCATCCCATGTCCCCTTGTAGCAGAACTTGCTTTCAATCAAAAGAGGCTCTCTCCCTGTGCACTTATGCCATTGAGGTATTTAAACATCTCAATCATATCACCTCTATCCCGCCTTTCCTCTAAGGTGTACATATTAAGATCCTTAAGTCTGTCCTCATATGCTTTATAATGAAGACCACTTTAGTAGCCACCCTCTGCAAAGACTCCATCCTGTTCAAACCCTTTTGAAGGTGTGGTCTCCAGAATTGCACACTATACTCCAAATGAGGTCGCACTAAAGACTTATACAGAGGCATTATCACCTCCTTTTTTCTGCTGGCCATTCCTCTCCGTATGCACCCAAGCATCCTTCTAGCTTTTGCCGTCACCTTTTCTACCTGTTTAGCTACTTTAAGATCATCAGACACAACCATGCCCAGGTCCCGCTCTTCTTTAGTGGACAAAAGTACTTCACCCCCTATACTATATTGCTCCCTTGGATTGCTGCAGCCCAAATGCATGATCTTACATTTTTTAACATTAAATCCCAGCTGCCAAATTCTAGACCATTCGTCAAGCTTGGCTAGATCCCTCCTCATGCTATCTACACCTTCTTGGGTGTCTACTCTATTGCAGATTTTGGTATCATCCGCAAAGAGGCAAACCTTACCTGAAAGCCCTTCCGCTGTATCACCAACATCATCATTTTTTTAACCTATTTTGGAGTCTATACAGAACTAAGTTGTTTCCCTTCAGTAACAGCAACAGAAATGGCATCCACTACTAGATAGTTTGAGCCCGATATTCAGCAGCGGTGTTGGTGGAGGCTGACACTATTACAGCAGCTAGATGCCGCCGCTGAACTGTAAACCTAGATATTAAATGCCAGGGCCATATCTGGCCACCGGCATCCAATATCCAAGTCAGCAGCGATATCCAGCCACTACCTAGTTATGTCTGGGTGCTGCCCCGATGCTCTGCTAATCATGTTAATCACTTTGTGAATTAACACAAAACCATTCAAATAACTCAAAACCTATGTAGCAAACCTTCCACACCACAAGAGCAACAATTTTCATGACATAAATAGCAAGAACTGTATCTTTGAAAAGTCAGCACTGCAGATACAGAACGCCAATTTACATCATACTGGAAAACCGAACAAATCTGACTTGCTATAGATCCCCACACAGAAACTGCGCCAACTGAATCCTTAAGCTCAATCATACAGAACACAAACCTGCCTTCACCAATTACAGAATAAATGCAAATGTGTGCCTTTGAGTCAGTGCTGACTCCTGGCAACCCAGAAGCTCCTGGATTTTCTTGGCAGTGTGACCAGAAGTAGATTGCCAGGCGTTTCTTCGAAGGCAATGGAGGATTAAGTGACTTGCCCAGGGCCATAAGGAGTGCTAGTGGGAATTGAACCCTGGTTGCTTCATTATCAAGCCAGTGTTCTAACCATAAGGCTACTCCTCCACTCCAAATTACAGAATAAAGGACCAAAATTTAGAAATGGAAATCCCAAGACGTCACAGTTCCTGCGAGTAGTGCAATACAGGAGAAATAAAAATAAAAATGTATTTTCTCTTGTACTGAGCAAAAAATAGATGCAAAAAAAATGTACATCCCAATCACTAAAAGCCAAAAATAAATCAGAGTTGGCGGAAGGAGAGAGAGTATAGGGAGAAGGGGAGGAGGTTCCTCAGGCTCTCTTCTCCTCTTCCTCTGCAGACAACATGGTCACAAGGGAGAGAATGGAATGCAGCACTTTGAACATGGACTGATGGTAGCACAATAGCACCGCAGGTAGGTTCAGGATGCTGTGGAGATGATTGCCAGTGGTGGGGAGGAGGGAGCAGCAGCATACCTGCAACATTTCCAACATGGGCTGCCACCAACAGTGATTATAGGAGGTGGGGGGAACAATTAGGGAGTGATTATAGGGATTTCAAGTACCAGGCTTCTTACTCTGCACTCTCCCCAGCCTGCAGGCACACGTGATTCTCAGGGAAAACACGGACTTGCAGTCTGTGCCTAATTTTTGGCAACACACCTCTCACCTCTTGGTGACACACTGGTTGATAACATCCCTTCGGTTTCTTCTCCTCTTTATGCCTTTGCCAAAAAGTTCATGTCCTCTCAAGAAAGGCACTGGAACTAGGGCCGAGGGACACTTTGGTCCTGACTCAGCTGTATGCTCTACCTTAAGGCAGCTGGAACCGCCTCAAAGTCCCTAGGGTGATTGCCCTGATTAAGGTGATATACAAGAAAGTTATTGGTCTTTCCAGAGTGGTACCATTAATGTAAAAGTAAATCAAATCACTCCACTTCAACTTGTGGCTATAATCAGGGTGCTGGTGATATTTCTGATCATACAATATTTCTATCACCCGAATGTAGTCTCAGATCAGACAGCGCTCATGAACACTTTGTTTGGTGAAACGTTCTTAGCGCTTTGATGACATCAATGACTACCGGGTCTAAATTTTTCTTTTAATTTTCTTTCCTTTTGCCGGTACACCAGTGCTCAAACCCTTATATGGTTAATACGTGTAATTTAAAAATATAGAGAACAGTGGAACAAACTTAGCTTTCTCCGTATGCTTGTTCAACTCAGCTCTCTTAATCTTAACAATTCTCCATACGCCTCACTCATTCGACGTCCTCGCGTTTAACTCCTCTATGGAGTTTCTTCTTTTTTGAGACCACTACTAAAAGAAATACCATCATATATTCGTGACACCTCCCATTTTCTAGAGAAACTGAATCAGCACACCCAATGGGCGCTAGATCCGGAGGTTCTATTAATGACTTTGGACATAACTGCACTATACACGAATATTCCACAAAAGGAGGCATTAGGTACCGTTAAAAAATCGCTATATTATAGGGGTGATCTCTCTGAAGTTCACATTTCGTTCTTGTTAAATTTATCACATCTAGTCATCACAAAAAGTTTTTTCAATTTGAGAACGCAGTGTACATGCAGAAGTCGGAAATAGCGATGGGGGCCTCTTGTGCCCCTTCGATAGCCAACTTATTTATGAGCGATTTTGAACAGCAGTGGCTTACATCGTTTCCATGGAGTCATCAAGTTAAAATGTGGACTCGCTTCATAGATGACATATTCATACTATGGAAAGGTTCAGATGAAACAGCTAATGAGTTTATAGCCTGGCTCAATAGTCGCAATATCGCCATACAGTTTACGTCTACAATAAATCCAGCTGACATAGTTTTTTTTAGATCTAGAAATAAAAAAAAGTTTGGAAGGCTGGGTAACAACTGTATATAAAAAACCAGTCACCCGCAATACATTTTTGCATTATACAAGTGCCCATCCAGCTCGGTTGAAAAATAGCCTCCCGTTCTCTCAATTTTTGCGATTCCGGCGAAATTGTTCTGAAAAATCCGATTTCAGAAAGAAATCTAAACGACTGCTCAACGATTTCACAGCGAGAGGGTATCCCGAACATATTTCAAAGAGAGCCTATAAAAGGGCATTGAACAACGACCGAACTTGGTTACTTAACTCAAGTTATGATACTAGAGTGAGACAAGAGGTAGATAGTGTAAATCTGATCACAAAGTTCTCACCTTTAAGTTATCATATTCAGAAAATAGTCAAAAAACATCTTTATCTAGTACGAATGATCCCAGGCTTGGCTAAAAAAACTGTGCGATGTGTATGGCAAAGGAATAATAACATTAGAGAGCAATTGAGCCCAACTAATAATAGTCGTTCCTTTTCAGCACAAGAGACAGGGATACAGAACAGGGGACATACAGCATGCGGTCATTGTACAATCTGTCCGATCACAGAAAACACTACAGAATTTGAGTATTTAGGAAAAACATACATTTTAAAAAAAGCAACTTCTTGCGACACAACTTCGGTTGTGTATGCCATCAGATGTCTGTGTAAGAAATTATACATAGGCAAGACGAGTCGACTTTTTAAACTTCGTATTAAAGAACATAAAAGCCGTTTGCAAAACAAAGTCATGACAGCACCCCTGGTTCAACATTGTGTAGAAATGGGGCATGAATATTCACAACTGCGGTGTTTCTGTATAGACCAAATAAGCAAGCCCAGAAAGGGCAGAACTTTAGATGAAACACTGCTGTTCCACGAGCAACGGTGGATTTTTTTGGTGAATACGGTACAACCATTGGGTCTAAATGTTTCTGTTGAGTGGCAATTATGCAGATAAAACGGTTCATTGACGAATCAATTCCAAGTATAAAAGAAGGTAAATGTCTGTAGTCCGCATGCGCGGCGTTTTTTGACAAAGAGAAACCAGAGTCTATATGGAGTGACGTGGGCAGCAACTATTAGTGAGTATGAAGATTAGCATGTACAAAGGAAAACAGATGATTTCTAAGCCTGTGGTCAAGTTAGAGAATTCTTAATTATTGTTTTCCATGTGCATTTAGATTCTCCAGAAGAAACTCCATAGAGGAGTTAAACGCGAGGACGTCGAATGAGTGAGGCGTATGGAGAATTATTAAGATTAAGAGAGCTGAGTTGAACAAGCATACGGAGAAAGCTAAGTTGAACAAGCATATGGAGAAAGCTAAGTTTGTTCCACTGTTCTCTATATTTTTAAATTACACGTATTAACCATATAAGGGTTTGAGCACTGGTGTACCGGCAAAAGGAAAGAAAATTAAAAGAAAAATTTAGACCCGGTAGTCATTGATATCATCAAAGCGCTAAGAACGTTTCACCAAACAAAGTGTTCATGAGCGCTGTCTGATCTGAGACTACATTCGGGTGATAGAAATATTGTATGATCAGAAATATCACCAGCACCCTGATTATAGCCACAAGTTGAAGTGGAGTGATTTGGTTTACTGATTAAGGTGATGACAAAAACTCTTACTCTGATAGTACAGAGCTGCAGGTAATCCTCCTCGAGAATCCTTCTCTGCTTCGGCTGGAGGTGCTCTGGCAGTGCCTTGTTTGGGCCTCGTGGCCCAAGCACTCTTCTGTTGGTTCCAATAGCCTGGAGGTGATGAGGTTGATATTTGGGTATCGACTGTGGAGGACACCCTATACAGCATGAGGAGGATCTCCTCTCAGTTGGTAGCAGTTGCAGTACTGACCCAGTGGGAACTCTGGCTCTCATTTTGGTCTACAGAGACCTCATACCAGCTGCAACCTAACCAGCTCAACTTTAAAAGGGCAGATGGTTCCCCTGAGAGAGCCTGCAGAACCTGATGGAAGCCCCGAGTGAAGTTGGTACTTAGAGCTTATCAGAAACTAGGCCTAGAGGTTCTCTCCTTGAGTAGGGCTCAGTGGGAACGTGGTGATGGCTTAAGGTCAGGAGCAGTCCTGGAAGCTCTTACTCCCATGGGCCTCAGCCCAAGAAAATGTCCTTTTGAGGATTTCAGCACCCTCTGGACTAAGTAGCAGCCTTCTCAAGGGCTGGCAACCCTCACGCAGATGCGTGGATCCCTTCCAAGGGTCAGGCAGTTGGTGGGCATCGCCAGCTAGTTATACAAAATGGGCTCATATCAACCCCTTGGTCCTGGAGGTCCTCCAAACAGGTACACTAGAGCTTGAGGTGCTTGTCCAGCCCACCTTTATGGAGTCTCCGTGTAGTTACTGGCCCAAAGAGAGTGGCCTTATGTCATTGCAGACTATTGTGTTATTCTCTATTCCTGGTAACAAGAAAGAACTGGGTTCTCCCAAACATTTTGAACCTGTTGACTGTCAATGGCAAGCTAAGGGAGCACCACTTCTGCTTGGAAACTCTAAGGTCCGTCTTTGTGAGGGTCTATTGTGGAGAGTGTCTCGCACACTTGGACTGCTCCAGGGCATACTTCCATAGTTCTATGTATGCAAACTGTGCCAACAATTACCACAAAAAAAAGAAAACTGTCTGTAAAATTATTTAAATCTTGCCTTAGAGCTGCCATGGGAAACTAGAGACACTGCTAATGACCAACAGTCACCTGTGTGTGTCAGGCTAGTGATAGTGAGGAAACAGCTCTTTTCCAGTCAGACATCCTTGTAGAAAAAATATACAGGAGATCACTAAATGAGGAGGGAAGGGGAGGAGGAGAAGAAATCTCTCCCAGACCAGAAAATTAGAAAAGAATACAGAGAAGGATGACCAAAAATCATAAAAGGGATGGAGTGCTTCTCCTATGAGGAAGGGGTAAAGAAGGTAGAGCTCCTCAGCTTGGAGAAGAGGGGAGATGATGATAGGAGGTCTATAAATCAATGAATGGAGTAGAATGGGTAAATATAGATTGGTTGTTTAATTCTTCAAAAAGTATAAAGACTAGGGGATACTCAAAGAAGGTATAATGAAGCACATTTAAGATTAAATTGGAGGAAGTAGTTTTTCACTCAGCGCATAATCAAACTCTGGAATTCATTAACGGAAGAGATAGTAAAAGCTGTTGGTGTAGCCAGATTTTAAAGAGGTTTGGACACGTTCCTGGAGGAAAAGTCCATAATCCATCATTAAAGAAGATGAAGGAAATCCTCAGACAAGCAGCATAGAATCTGGGTACCTTTTTGGGATCTTGACAGGTACTTGTGACCTGATTTGGCCACAGACAAAAACAGGGTACTGGGCTTGATGGACCCTTGGTCTGAAAAAGTACTGCAATTCCTACATTCTTAAATGAACGTTCTGTACACACCCGGCTATGGAAGAAGTCCAAAGGCTTTGCTGGTGTTGACTTGCCTGCTAGGAAAGGTTTTGAATCCTGATTCTTGCACATGAGCACTCATCTGCCTGTGTTCCTTATTTTATATGCTCATCACAGGTGGCAGGCAAGTGAAACTTCAGCTTTGTGTTTCCTGGGCAACTATTAGTGGCAAGAGGGCACTCTTTTAGCATGACACAGTTTACATGGTTCCCTAAGGCCCTGTGCAACAAACTACACAAAAAGGCAAATCAGTAAGCTGAAAGGAAACCAACTGATGAAGGCATAGGAATGCCGCCTAAACAGTCTTGTATACACACACACACACACGTTTTGGGGGGCTATAGTAGTTGGTATGGAAGGGCAGACTCGATAGCCATAAGGTCTTTTTTTGCCATCATGTTTCTATACTAATGGTCTTTTCATATTACATGTAAAATTAATTCTTGCACCAAAGAGCCTTATGGTCTGGGCAATTAAATCACTGATTCATGGTCACAGCAAGTGAGAGACAGGCTAATGGATGCTTAGGAGAGACAATGACCTGTTTTGCATACGATACTACCCAGCCTTCCAGATGTGAAATGCACAAACGCCCCTGTCTTCTCTCTTCCCCTATTTCCTCTCTGGACTCCATATCCACCTGAACTAGTGAACACTATTTACCTAAAACTATACTGTAAATACAAAATCTAATTCCTGATGAATGCATCCGCTGCACACATTTCAACCTGAATTGACAGTGGTAGCCATTTTAGCTGCCGTGCAACTACAGCCCTTATTGACAGTGTACAGTGTTTATTCCATAAAGTATTTGTAAGGCTGTTTTTCTCCAAGGGAGTTCTATGCTAAAAGCCTTTAATCCTTGAGAGACAGAGAGCCTCACCTTCTGACCGCCATCCTGGGCTGCTCCAACCATTAAGCAAACTAGATGGTCACCTAGGACAGCAGCTTCTGGAGGGCGACAAAGAGCAGGGTCTTTAAAGCTAAAACAATAAAGTCTAGGGTGCTAACCCCTTGAACCAACTCGAGTCCAGCCCTGCCTCAGTCCAGGTCAGTATTCTCTGCAATGGTAGCTCCTCCATTGGGTTGTTTATGGCAGAACCTCACAGTGCAAAGGTTGGGACCTGTCCCTTACCTTCAGCATGTTTACTATTGACATTCAATTTGGTAGCCAAATCTGCAGCATATGACAAGTCTTACTGGACCAATGGATAAAAGTAACTCTCTCAGTCAAACATCTGAGACTAGCAGGACTTCCTTCAAGTTGGGTTTGTTCTGTGTTTTAAGGGCCATTGAGTCTACTTCCCATGCAATACCAGAGAACCTACTGGATCTTGGGCTCAGCTACTACTTAAGTGGTCAGTGGTCATGGTCATAAGTAGGGTTGCCGACTTTTCCATAAACCTCAACTGGACATCCGGGAGGGAGGGGGGAAAAGGAAGGCCTATGCAATAAAATTAGTAATATAAATATAGCATAGTATTTTAGTAATTCAATTACATTAAAATGCTATAGACATCAACTACTAATCATTTCTGGAAAATGAACAGCTGATAATTTAATACTGATAATTATATTACAGTCAGCATAAGAATTACATTAGACATTTTCATAAGAATTTCAAACTACATAGATCCTTTTTACGGAAACCACATCTGAGAATACTCAGATTTGAACACAGGACCTAAGTGAAGGTGACAGCTCATGTAAAATACTTTTATTGATCCAAGGAAAGTCATTACAGCATGTAGAGAACTGCAGGCCTGCTGTGGTGTCGGTTGAAAAGTCTCTCCCCTCCCATCCCCAAGCAAAAAGGCAGTACACGTAGTTGGGGGGGGGGGGGGTAATATCAGGGGACAGAAAGAAGAAGCAAGCTCAAGAGATTGAAGAGCTGGCAGTGGGCCTCCTGGCCCGAATGGAGGTTGAGAGATGAACTGGGACTCAAGAGAGGTAACTGCTGCCAAAATTATATCTATCTTACATCTAAGGCAAAAAATCATGATAAGTAAAATCAATAAGGCCATAATTCGCATTAAGAAACGCTCAATGGATATTACACAGATAAATCAGATCCATTACTGTGCAGTAAAAACTGTTATAGAGACAATTCTACCAGAAAGGGCACAGGGCCAAAAGAAAAAAAAAAAGAAAAAGAAACTCCTCCTCCCGGAAAAAAACATATAGAAGGAAAAATAAAACCACTGCATGCCAAGATATCCATCTGAAAGGATCAAGATCACCAAATATAATAAGAAAGATTGAAATCATCAAAATGAAACATTTGTATTAACAGAAAGATGATCTTACATTCAGGGAAAGATCCTTAAGTACCAAGAAATGAAGTCAGACTCCGAGACCATGGCAGAAAGAAACAGAAATATTTCCCATCATATTGGGAGCCACAAGCCCAATTAAGAGGAATTTCCAAGCGCACCTTGACAAGTTGCCTAGACCTGTTGCATCCTACGAACTACGGAAGGATGACCCTCTTACATAATACAGGTACTATGGTGAGAGCGAGATCCATTACTGCCATGGTATGCGCAAAACTAACCCATTAGGAGACATCGCCTGCAAGACAAACTAAGGGGCCCTTTTACTAAAAGGTAACGAGCGTTAAGTGCCACTGTGCCCATAGAACTAAAAGGGTTGTGAGCACTTACTGCGCATTAATGAAACTGACGTGTGCTAAAACCTTTAGCAAAACAGGGCTCCTATATGTTAGCAGAATCCTTCACAGTGATCACACAAGCAAAATACAAACCAACTACAGAATAAGTGACCACGAAGTGGAAACAAAACTGAACTGGAATCTCTGCTAAACCAGACTTTGCAGGTGATGCAACCCTGAAGAAATGGAAGCAATAATGCAATTCCTGCCGCACTGCGTAAAATTGGGAAATATGAAGTCGGATATTTCTCTAAGGGAAGATATGATAGAAGTCTATAAATTAATGAACGGAGTGGAACGGGTAAACGTAGATCGATTGTTTACGTTATCAGAATATAGAAAGACAAGGGCATATGCAATGAAGCTACAGGGTAAACTATTTAAGACTAATAAAAGAAAATATTTTTTCACTCAATGTGTAATCAAACTCTGGAATTTGTTACTGAAGGATGTAGTAAAGGCTGTTAGTGTAGCTGGGTTTAAAAAAGGTTTGGACAAGTTCCTGGAGGAAAGGTCCATAAACCATTATTAAGTAGGGACCCAGGATATCAATATTTGACCCAGTACAAGCACTGTGGAACCTGTGTCTTTTGGGGAAACTGCTAGGTACGTATGGAAACAGGATACTGGGCTTGATGGACCTTGGTCTGACCCAGCATGGCATATCTTATGTTCTTATGTAAAGCCGACAGAGAAAAAAATACAGAGGCTTCCTACAAAGGAATCAGGAAAAGCGCTATATCATCCTGGAGGGAAAGCAAGATACAACATATTCACTACTATAGTTGCTCAAGAAACAGATAAGGACAAGCACCAGAACTTGTTTATATCACTGTATTAGCCAAAAAAATAAATTATGCTATATTTAAAGTTGCTTAAATTTAAGAAAAAATCAATTTGGCAAGAATGTTTCCTGTAGAAGAGCGAAAGTTCTGTGGCACATTTATTTTTAGAAGCACAAAGTAAACCTTATTGTATCTTGCTTTTTCTTTATTTCTCTGCAGCGACTCCTCTCTCCCCCTTACTTCACTGCCTCGCTTACTTCACATTTCATTATCCAGTTGTGTTCTTCAGAGAAATCCCCAAATGTGATAGCGTGGCTTAACAAAGGCCCCATATTTAGGAAGACAGCATAGATAACACTATCTAGTTACACTTCTATCATTCTTCCCTATTCACCCCTCTCTCCCTCCTTTTCCATTAGTCAACCCTCCCCAGAGCTAGCCCGAAGGTATCTGCCACCCTAGGCAGTCCTGTTCCCACCCCGTTTCAAGTATCCATCATCTCACCTTTCCTTCTGCCTCACCTGGGGTGCGGGAGGCAGCAGCACTTTGACCCTTCCAGCATGCTTGGAATCGGCAGCAAAACAAGGTTCAGAACTGCAGCAGGCTTTCAAGCATGCGCATGTGGATTCAAAGCCTGCTGCTCCTGCCACCCCCCCTCCAACGCAAGCTTCCTGTCGGAAAGGGCAGGAGCAGTAGGCCATGAGAGTGCACACATTGGTGCTTCAAAGCTTGCTGTGGCACTGAAGCAACTTGATGAGCTTCTGATTCTAAGCATGGTGGCGGGGGCCTACTTCCTTACTGTAGTTTGCCTTCATCCAGTGGCATAGACCCAGTGCACAGCTGCCTCCCCCTCAACCAGCAGCATAACAGACTTGCTGTTGCAAGCTGATCTCTGCTGTCTCCCAAACACCACTCCAA
This sequence comes from Ichthyophis bannanicus, assembly GCA_033557465.1. Classification (NCBI taxonomy): domain Eukaryota; kingdom Metazoa; phylum Chordata; class Amphibia; order Gymnophiona; family Ichthyophiidae; genus Ichthyophis; species Ichthyophis bannanicus. The sequence continues at coordinate 55,999,652 of CM066051.1, read as the reverse complement.
TCCCCACAGCTTTGCAAACCTGGATGATCAGGTTACTGTATACAGTGGAAGCAGTAGGCCGTGGTCCATGAACACTCCCAGGCAAGTTTCCACTGCAGCAGCAGCAACGAACAGAGCTGCTGTCGATTTCCACCACTCCAGCCCCAGCACAGCCAGTCCTCTGCCAGGACATCCTGCATGTCGCTGCTGTCACCAAAATCATGCTGCCCTAGGCAGATGCCTCGTCTGCCTGGTGGCAGAGCCAGCCCAGGGGTTTCTTCGACTGACCCATGTCCTCCTCTTTGCAACTGATGGCTTTGAGACATACAGTACATTTTCAGGTTTGAAGCGCCATGGCACCAGTACTCCTTCTTGAAGAAGGAATGGATCAGGACTTTCCCTTGAAATGGGCAGATGGGTCCCTGTGCTATCTGCTGGTCAGGTTTAGGCCATTATTGCAAGAGCCTCATGTTTTATTCCAAGCTTGGAAAACCTTGCCTCTCTCTTTACAGAGCAGAGCGTATTTATGTAAAATTACTGTGTTGCCCAAGTGGTTTTAAATGATGCAAAGGCTACCATTATATTTTGCTGGCTAGGGATGTTGCCATAATTAATAAAGCCTTGCATAGGTTTTTATGCAGGGACAGAAGCACTCTGTGCCATTGAAGACAATGATAAGAAAGTGGAACTAGTATGGACTATCTTTACCAGATGTAGTAGGTTTCTATAACACAGCATCCCTTATGCACTATGTAAGGGACTGGCTCCTAGGATCTACTTAATTTCACATCTCTCTGGGAATGCAACAGGCTATTTTCATGAACTGGGAAATGAGAAAACATCCCACCTGGCAAATGTCTTAGAGAGTGGGGGCATGTCATTACACTCCCCCCACTCAGAGTTCTACACCTTCATGCAGCTTAGGCACTATATTACTAGTCTGCCTAGAATTGCCCTAACTTGCTATAATTTGAAACCTTTTTGCTTGAGGTGGCAGGGCAAGTTTGATTAGCTGTCCTTATCGCTGGATTGGCTCTTATAAGGCCTTCCTACAACAGAAGCCTGCATCGCAAAATATAGCACCTAAGCTGCATGAAGGTGTAGAACCTGTATGTCGCTCACACAAGGATACATGCCAACAAGGCTTAAACAAGCTATCATACAACCATTAATTAAGGATCCTTCACTTAACCTGAATGAACCAATTACATACAGACTAATTTCCAGTATACTTTTCATCGCGAAAATAATAGAGAAGTTAGTTCAAAAACAACTTCAAGACCACTTAGACCAACATGCTCCATTGGACCCGCACCAACATGGGTTTAGACCCACCCATGGCACAGAAACACTCATGTTATCACTGTTTGGCAACATCATAAGAGGCATAGACAATGCGAAGAAATGATATGTCCATGAATATAAGGACAAATCCTCAGCTTTCGACAGTCTCCCACAGCATTCTACTTCAACGTCTACACGAAATTGGCTCACTTAACACCTCACTAACATGGTTCCAATCTTATCTAAGCAACAGACAACAAGTGAAATGTGGGTCAGTCAAATCAAAACCCTTTCCAGTAAAACAAGGCGTCCCACAAGGATCATCCCTCTCTGCAATATTATTTAACATCGACATAAGGCCATTATGCGACATTATCAAAAAACACAAAATAAAATACAAAATATACACTGATGATAATATCATGGTATACACTCCTATAGAAATACTCAAACCTGACCTTTCAAGTATAAACGGCATGTGTAGAAGACCTGGTTAAATGGTGCAATAACTGTCCGTTCCTGTGACTAGTCGAGCTGCAGTGTTCTGCCTTTGTTGAAGTGGTAAGATGGTTTGCTTTGGGAGCCCATAGTATAGTGAGTTGCAATAATCTAGCGTTGGTGTGATAATTGCTTGATAGATGGTTTGGAAGTGATCGTGGTCTAGAATCGGTTTGTCTTCTTATTATCTTCATCTTGTACTATGCGTTTGCGGTGGTTTTTGCAATGTGTGGTTGCATGGTGAGGTTTTGGTCTATGATTACTCCAAGATATTTAATTTCTTTTTTTGACTGTTATTTGCTTTTGCAATATTGTAATTTTGTGGTGGAGTAAATGATGTGTCCCTGGTGATGAATAATGCCTCTGTCTTTTTGTATTTTATTGATAAATTGTTGATATGGTCACATCACACCAATTCTTAACCACTTACATTGGCTCCCTATATATGCACGAATCCAATACAAAGCAACAATAACCATTTTCAAGATCATTCACCAGTTATCAGCAAACATTCTACAAGACTTGATAACTAAAGATTCAAGTAACCGGCCCAGGAGAAATAATAATAAGATCATCATTATCCCACCTCTTGGATATCAAAAGACCATACAATCCACCTCTGGAAGAGCAATATCACTCTATGCTCCAACACTATGGAACTCTCTCCCGGATGACATGCGTGCAATCTCAGACATTAAGGATTTTAGAAAGAATCTAAAAACACTCCTCTTTAAGAATCACTTCGACTATATTACATAACCTCAAATTAACATGCCATTGACCAACCATGAATAAACTTTTGCTATGATCTGCAATACGATATACGAAATATATAAAATGTATATAGTTAGTTTTTATACAGCCTCTACCCAATATACCACGCCCATTGTACAACATTAACCCCTGTTTAACTGCTCTGTGTATAATGTTTCAAGTTATAATGTAAACCGCTCTGAATGAAGGACAAAGTGGTATAAAAAAAGTTTAAATAAATAAATAGCGACAAGAGCTTAATATGACACTTGAATCCCTAGTCACAGGTACCGCAGATGTGCCCCTACTGGCCCCTTCCCTTGGTTCTACTATCATCTCAGTACAATCATGCTTTAAGTATCTTGGCATGCACACCAACTCTGAGCTATCCTTTAATACACAAATTACCCTATTGTCCAAATCCCCCCTACTTTGCACTTTGTCGCCTCCGTGCTTTCTGTCCCCTCTTAGATTTCCCTGGGCAAATATATGTTCTACTTAGTACCTTATTAGCATGTCTTGATTATTTCAACATGATCTCTCTCGATCTACCAAGTTCACTAAAGAGACTTCAAACTATACAAAACCCCTAATACGAGCTCTAGATCATGCTAAGAAATACGATCATGTTACTCCATTGTTTATCCAGTATCATTGGCTTCCGTTGCTTCAATGCATAAAACACACTCCTCATTATCTATTTATTCTAGACTCATCACTCCCGCACGGTTTGTGCTCTCTAAAATAAGTTTATCATTCCATCACTTTCTAGTACAAATAAGAGAGCACGAGACACCACTCTGCTTATTCTTTGGTTGCTCTGGCCCTCTGGAACCATTTGCCTTCTCATATTCGATTCCACATTCAAGAAATTCAAGTCCTTTGTAAAGGAGCATCTGTTCGAGCGCATCTTCGATATTAGGCCAAGCCTGGAAGGTTAATTTTTTGCGCCTCTGTCCTATGCTTCTTCTTTCTTCTCTTCCACCTATTTTGCCTGTGCTGTTCCGTCACACCGTCTACTCTCTTTTCTTCAAAATTGGAGTTTTTCTTTCTCAATTTTTAAATTTGAGTTGTAAACTGCTCTGTATGTGCCCCACAAAGGTAGGTATATCAAAACAATAAACTAACACTATAACTATAGTTCTCATGTGTATAGTATAATTACTGAATAAAAATGTTTAAAGAAAAAGGCACGGGGCAGGCACAGAGCACCTCGGAGGGAAAGCAAAAGGTCGTAAAGCTTATTAGCTGGTGTGGATTGACAGACTGGATAAGCAGTATGGTCTTTAATCAGCTGTCTTAAAAATGTTGCTATGTACCTTCTTTCTTCCAAATTACACCCTAAAGCCCCATCTCACAGTTGGGGCAACACTGTCTTTCAGCTAACTTTCAATGCCGAGGGCTCCTGTAACCCAGTTCCTCTCAAACTAAATACCCCCCCCGAGTACCAATGCCCCTCAGCAGATTTGCAAGCTCTGTCGAACAGGTTCCATCTATATATACAGCCTATACATAGCACTGCATATGCCTTGTAGCACTATAGAATTAATTGTGTCAGCAGCAAGCACTAATGACTATGGTGGGGGAGCAACAAGAGCCTGTTGCTCACACACAAACATGAGCTCTAATGCCAGACGTCTATGATTTAGCCATGCACATCATGACAATCCTGCAGTCCAAAGCACAAACAGTTTCAGCCTTGCTAAAGTGGCTTCAGCCAACATGAATTCCACCAGAATTACTTTCAGGTCAATGCTTTGCATGCAGCCTAGCCTCTCCCACCCTCCCCCTCTCCTCTGCAAAGTCCCAGTTGAATAGCAAGTGCCTACTGGCTGAAGTCTGTTCCACCCAGGCATCTGCAGGCAGGTGTGAGCTTCACACAATTCCATCATTAACTTTACTTGTACTGACAGTTTCTACGCTACAGCTGATCCCTTCCCTCGTGGTCCTGCCCTCATTCCCCAGCAATGAAAAAAAGAATTGCAGCATTGCTCTATCTAAGAACTGGCACAACAAGGGTGGTAGCACTGCCAGCTTCCATGACCTCCACCCTATGCACACAAAGAAGGCAGGACACTAGCAAGTCAGGCTTCCCCTCCCCCCACCCACACACGGGCCCCAACACAAAACACAGGCAGCTATTTCAATTAAAATGGTTGTGGGCAGTTTAATGGCACACCTCATCTCTCTTTTCTTTACCACACCTTCCACCTACTCTTGAATCGCAATCTTCCTTACCAGCTGGTAAGCAAGGGAAAAGCAGAAGCTGGATCACAGAGAGAAATGCTCTACGTCCTTTTGTAAATAGGATCTTGTCAGGTGATACCCACGTGAGTCTATTGCTTCACTTCCAACTTTTGTACCATCTGAAATCGCTTTCTAACTTTGTGCTGCATAGTGATATTGCAACGGAAAGCTTGGGATGTGCTCCTTCCTGTAGCCAACACTATAACAAGGTGAGCAAACATTCTGCAATGACTAACCCATTGTCTAATGCCACTGCTTACGTGTAAACACACCCTGCAAACTTCACGTGCTCCGTGCAGGAACAGCAAAAGAGGTGACTGATACTACAAGCCGGGAGTCACAAAGTGCACAAGTATACGGGACTTCAACTCGAAAAATGGTCCCTTTTTTGGGAAATTCATTTGATAATGCAATGTGGTGCTTTCAAGTCAGTCCTGGCGACCCAGCAGCTCCTGGGTTTTCTTGGCAGCATGACCGGAAGTAGAATGCCAGATCTTTCTTCCGAGGCAATGGAAGGTTAAGTGACTTGCCCAAAGCTTCAAGGAGTGCTAGTGGGAATTGAACCCTGGTCTCTTGGTTACCAAGACAGTGCTCTAACCACTGGACTACTCCTCCATTGATATACTGCATATCAACAAAAGTACGCTATGTGGCTTATAATATTCAAAATAGAAAATAAACATTAGAACTGCAAATCAGCATATAGCAGTATATCATGGACACGACAATGACAAGATAGTCACATACAGCAGAAATGCAAATAAAATCAACCAACAAACAGGTCATCTCTCAATTGAGATTTATCTGTCTGTCTATCTCAATTGAGATAAGGACACTATGTTGTTAACTGCCATCGAGTTGGCGTTGACTCATGGCGACCCTCTGAATAGTTGTCCTAAACTGTGGTCAGTCTTTAGTCAGGTGGCTCATTGTTGATAGGGTGACTCCCATAGCTGCTGCTGTTGTATCAATCCATCTCATTGCTGGCCTTCCTCTTTTGCGTTGACCTTCTACCTTGCCAAGCATGATGTCTTTATCTATCTTTGCTTGATGTGTCCAAAGTATGAAAGTCAAAGTCTTGTTATCTGAGCTTCTAAAGAAAGCTGTTATACCATTACATAGCAACTCCTCACAAAATGTCCAATATTTGTGGCAAAGTACCTCACCATACTTCAAGTGCTTACAGAAAAGAAACAAAAAAGGGAAGGGCACCTAGAGAGTCAGGCAGGTTTCTAAGGAGCTGTTTAGACACAGCACAGGCCCCGCATGCCTCTCACGTTTTTCAGTTGGACAGCCCCATCAACATCACAAGTAGAAAGAAGGTTGAAGAACTTCACAATATAGCTAACAAATGTTCCCATACATGGTAACGTGCATGGGATGTGGATGCAATTACACAACTGAAATAGCATCATTTACAGTCTTGGAGCATTATTCTTTCCAACCCAGCAGAAGTTGGAAAGAATTAAAAAAGACAAATAGAAAAAGAAAAGGAGTCGAGAATGCCTAAGTGGAAAGTAACTCTCCAAAAATTGAAAATAATGGGGTAAACTTGGAATGGGGGAGAAACTGGTAACATGATGGTTTTGAAAGTGGGCCGAATCAGACTGGGGAAGGGATGGTCCAGAGAAATAAGCCTCTGCCAAAAAAATAAAAGGCACATCGCAGTTCTGTTTGCATATGGATGGCATCCGAACCAACATGATGGTATTACATCTACTAGATCTCTCACCCACTTTTGATATCCTGCTTAACCATTTGTGTTCCCTTGGGATCCAAGATGAAGTTTTTATTTAGTTCACAGCCTGACTGCTCGAGAACAAAACATTTGGTTTGAAGGGAGAATCAGCTTGGAGGGAAAGGTATTCAGGTGGTTGCAGAGCTCCTCTTTCTCCAATATGTTATTTAATGTTTACATTTAGTCATTATGGGAGAAAGGATGGAGATATTTAGATGTCTGCATATATCTCCGGTATTCATACCAGCAAATGATATAGCATATTTGGCAAGTGCAGTGTCAGCTTCTATTGAACAGGTAAATTCATGGTTGATGAAAGACAACCTCTGCACAAATACACGAAAAACAAAACAAATAAATGTAGTTTCCTTCATACATGTAATTTAAATCACAGAAGATCTTGACATCACTCTTCATGTGCTCATAACAAATAAACTGGGGCATGGAGGAGTAGCCTAGTGGTTGGGACCAGATAGACCAGGGTTCAAATCCCACTGACATTCCTTTTGGCCTTGGGCAAGTCACTTAACCCTCCACTGCCTCAGGTACAAACTTAGATTGTAACGCCCCTTGAAATACTACTGGAAAGGCATGAGCTAAAATACTAACAAATAAATTTATAAAAAAATAAATTGTGACTATCATCTAATCCAGACTTTTAAATTAAAAAACAAAACCAAAAAAAACCAAACAACTTAACGTGGTCCCATTATCTTGTACCAGAACCCCATCAAACCTTTTCCTCTTTAAATCATTAGATAGACAGTCTTTTTAAAGACTTGACTTATATCAATATTAGATTGCTGTAATGCCGTGTGTGTAAGCTCCCCAAATATGGGCTCCATGCACCGCAGTTGATTCAAAATGCAGCCGTGAGACTAGTGATAGGGAATAATCTAGGAGCTCAAAAGGATTCCCTATCAAAAAGGACCACATTGGGACCGATTCTGGAGCCAGAGTTGGTTCAAGATGTTGGCGCCCTAGGCAAACCTTAAGCTTTATGTCACCTTGCCCCCCCCCCCCCACCCCGGCTGTCATAATCTATTTTAGCTTTAAATGCCCTGCTCTTTGCTACCCCCTAGAAGCTACTGTCCTAAGAGACCACCTTGTTTGCCTAAGGGTTGGGCGGGTCCCGATTGACTCTTAATTAAGCAATGGGTAGAATTCCCTAGTCCATCATGGCTTGTCTGATGAAAGGCGAAAACGTCTGGCAGATTTCAGTTTCATAGCAATCATCTGGGACATGAGATTGGTATGAGCGCTAGGGGCAACACTAAAAAACTTAAAATGGCACTATTTTGTTGTTTCTGTGGCTGGCATTAGACTGCAGAAATCCTTGCCAATAGGGATCCGTCTGCAGGCTGATTACCTATATCCTAGGAACAGTTGATGTCTTTCCTATATGTTCAGGGGTTTGGAATTTGAGGGAACCAATCCTATCACTTAACATTTAGGAGCCAGTTAACATCTCTCTTTTTTTTTTTTTGTTTAGATATTATGAAATGTGAGGATTTATATAGTAGGCTGGAGTCAAAAGTTAAAGTGGCCGAAATGAAAAATCAAGTTAATGTGAAAACGCTTGTTCACTTGTACTGCTCAGAATGGATAATTTGTTTTAATTATTTTATGTATGTTTGGAATCCATCTAGAACAACTTTTGCACAGAATGTACTGTAATGTAAAAAAACGTTTTAATAAAACAAAATGAAAGAAGCAGATCTAAATTCTGCAGTATAAACTTACAGTAAACAGAGCAGTTAGGAATTCCTCCTAACTGCCTCTATCCACCCCCAGAACCGCCGCAGCACCCTGACCTGCACCCCCGGCATCTACCATCACCTCCTCTTCCTCCTCCCCCCCTCCCAAACCTGCACAAAACACATGCACACCATTCAGGACTGTAAATTTCCTCTCAATAACGGACCCCACTTTTCATCATTCTGATGTGTATTTCATTTTCTTCCTTGTTAATTCCGCTATGAAAACTACTGATTGATCCTAAGGCTCTCTTACTGGTTGCTATGTGTACTGTCAACTAATATCAGTTGCTGTACAGGACCAGATCAAGGCACTGGCAAACTGCATACATACTGTGCGTCCAAATTTTTAGGAGAGCCCTGTGAAGCGTGCTCAGGACTCAGAAGGCTAGGATTGCCAACCGACCTTTTTCAGAATTCAAAAGATAGCTAATGTGTGTGGACATTTTTCCAGAATATAAAACTTTGAATTTGCAGTTCTGCAGACCTTCACCCCGTGTGAGTGATCTTTCCAAATTTAAATAGCAGCAGAGACAACAGGTAGAATCCAGCTAACGAGAAGGCACGAGGAGTGGGAGACATGTACGGCAGCTCTAGCCGCAGGAAGGGAGGGGGCATTCCTGTGCTGTACAAGTGAAGTTTCTGCATATAGCGGGGGGACGGCAGAGAAATGACCCCCCCCCCAAAAAAAAGCCCCATTTCTATGGGAAAAGCACTTCCAACAGATGCAATATACATACACCAAGTCACTAACAGAGTGATTAAGGAATTTCACGCCCCCCTCTCTCCTCTCCCAATTAGAGGCACAGAAATCCAACACTCATCAATATACACACCAGATATGCAAAGCACGGGCATGTGCACCTTCACGCACCACACACAGGCAGGGGGTTTGGAAAATATGTCATGTGCTCCGCATGCTTTTTTCCCCTTGTATGTTGTTGCTGTGTTGTTCCATCAAGTTAATGACGACAGCTGGCAACCTATCACCTGGTTTCCTTGACAAGTGCGAGCGGAAACAGGTGGCCTTTAATGACTCACAAAACTCCCGTGCTATGATTTGGCAGACATATCACTATTGGGCACTCTGAATGTCCCATTTGGGTTATCTGCCATCATTTACTATGCTACTAAGCAATTGGGGGTCCTGAACTCAAACACAGAATATGCCCTTCCTGAATAAAGAGTTTATTCGATATTGTCTATGCTGAAGCACCAATGCTACTAAGTCAGGGCTCAACAAACCCCAAGTGCCAGATAGCCATGGTGACTGAGAACTGGCGCCTGGGACTTGAAGCACATGTGCGTCGACGCTGTCTTCAGGGATCCCATCGCTCATGGGCAGAAGGGCTGCAAAAGGTTGTGATCACATCCAAGACTGGCAGAATCTGCCTGTGGTAGATGGGATCCTCGCGGGCATAAGGGCTACAAAAAGGCCATGATCGCAGCAGAAGTGCTTGCAAGAAAATAAAAAAGCTAGAGGCAGGGATATTGCCGCACAGACATGTGAAGAAATTTAGACAGTGTTTTGTTTTGCTTTTTAATAAAGAGGTGGGGTTGCAGGGCAAGAGGGAGGGAGAAGGGGAGAGAGAGTCTGGGGGAGGGACAATAGTGCAAGCTGTTGAACAGTGAAAAATGAATGCATGGGAAGTATGAGAATGTGTATGTGCTAAAAGGTGCACCCATTTCTCCTACCACACATATGCAGGCACCCCACATGCACCCACTTCCTTGCCACCCCCACCCAGACAAGTATAGCTTAAAATGGGTCAGTACACTTCGTTTTTTGGTCTTGTTGTGAACAATCAACTGTTGTATACTTTAATGAAAAGTCATTCAGTATCAACACTATAAAGAATGGAAATAATCTCGATAGTTTCCTTATAGTTAAACCAGGAGCATTTGCTACTTATAAGAAGGCCTCAGACTTATTTCGGCTGTACCATTCAGGCTCTCGCCTTAAACTGGTACTATGCCTTATAGCATCAACAACCTTCAAAGAGTTTCCCCAGTGGAGCTATTCTTTGGAAAGCTAATGTATCAAGTAATATATCAGCATTAACAGCTTCAACAAAATCCAAGGTGTAAAATATACACTTAGCTTTCAGCTATTAAACTCTTAGCTCCTCTGGCGCACAGACATATGCTGATCCCGACGCCTGTCCCAGGTACCGTGTATGCGTTTCACGCTATCTGTTTCATCAGGGGATCTTGTAATGAGCTTTCTAGTGGTGCTGTGTAAAATGGGTCAGTGGCAGTGGTAGGAGAGGGAATAGAGGGTGGCGATGGTTTGGGGCACTGTGCAATGGCCCATTAAAAGCCTGATTTATTAAGCTCTTTCCCAAAGAAAATGGGAAAACCAAAACAAACAAACAGTCTTAGTAAATCAAACCCTAAAACTGAAAAAGTAATTATGATACACCTTTTTTGGGGGATGGGGGTATACACTGTGACCTAGGTTTCAGCGGCCGGCTCCTAGATTTTTAGGCTGGCTCCTAGATTCCAAGAAAATTTGTCAAGGCCTGCACTAAGCATCATGCTCAAGTGACTGTCCCCTCATCTCTTTCACATTGTTGATGCATCATGAAGACAGCAGATTTTTAAAAAAAATGATATAAAGGCACTCAAGCCGCAATGAAACATTTATTCAACATTACTAAAATAAAAGGATGGAGGGGTTTTTTCACATTTTTAAAATTAAGAACATTTACTTTCAGAATATTTAATTTTAAAACTATTATAAGGACGACAGAGGCTGGTGCCATTTTATAATTTAAACAATTCATTGAGGCATAGGTTTTCAAGCACTCAGCCCACTTCCTCAGATGTGTGAAGTATTTTGCAGGTGGTGAATACATACATATGAAGATGGGAGTGAATCCAAAGGATGCTGGAGGTGGGGGCCCAATACTACAGAGTAGGCGCTGAGAAGTGCAGAACAGGGCGTTGAAAGGGAGTATTAACAGCAAGATAGGTGTGAGCTAAACCCTAACAAAAACACAGCATGCTGCCAACTGTGATGGATGAGAGAAAACTATTCTCAGATCATCTGGACACTGGCAAGTTCATTCAAACCTGAAGTGAACCTATATCACCTCCCCCCTTGCAATATGTATTGGCTAGCCCTGCTTCAAATCTTACAGTGATGGAGGCAAAATGATAGATTAGTGCTGTCCCTGGGGAAAGCATACCCAAAGGCATCGGCTTTTATCAGCAGGTCTGCTTCTAGGCTACGCAGAAGTCTAATCTCAGACTATGTAGCGAGGACCTAATCCATTTGATCATAGGGGTATGTTTACTAATCGGCGGTAGCGACCTCTGTGCGATATTGGAGCCACGGCTCTGATATTGCACGGAAGCTGCTACCGCCGATTAGTAAACATACCCCATAGTTTAGTCCTTACAGAAAATCTCAGTGTGCGTATTTACATGTTCTAAGTCTCCTAGCTGTATATGTGTTCATTGTATTCACCCTTCTTATTTACAAAATGTTTACCTCCTACGGTGGTGTGCAAAAGTCTGGAATCACGTGTGAGTTTTACGTTTTTCGTACTAACGTTTTTTTTTAATTTTGCGTTAGCCCAGCATATTCATCTTTATACCACATTAAAAGGGATACATTTGGCTATTAGAGTTGACTTTTTTGCATTCCTTGCTTCCAATTTAAATACTTTACAAGACACTGGGAGATAGCTACTGTGATTTTTGTGGATCCTGCATCAAAACTGGATCGAGATTATCCAATATGCACACATTATTTCTGACCAATCAGGAGGCTGGTTTCACTAACCAATCACAATGCAGATATCTAGCCAACAGTGCAGCTATAAAAATATGCGGAATTTTTGAATTTCATATGCTTTCTGGATCGACCATGAAGATGACTCGGACCCTGATGTTGGAGGAGCGTGTCCGTGTGTCCTTTATGAGCGAGAAAGGATTTTCAAGCCGTCAGATAGCCGGGAAAGCTGGCTGCAGTCAGAGCGCTGTTGTTAAGAAGAAGAAACAAACGGGTTCAGTGGTGGACAAGCCTTGTTCAGGTCGTCCATGTGCATCAACATGATGCCAGGACCACACACTATGACGTATTTCACCGACTAATCGCAAGTTGACCTCTCCTCAGCTACTTTGAGAGTGGTCAGATAAGAGTGAGGTCAGTGTCAGCTCATCAACAGTTCATCGCCGGTGCCTGCAGTTTGGTCTCCGGGGCTGCAAAGCACGGAATAAGCCACTGATGACTGACATACAAAGGCGCAACCGGATCATGTGGGCGAGAAAGCACTCAACCTGGTCAACTGAAATGTGGGAAAAGGTGCTATTCAGCGATGAAAGCACCTTCTGCCTGTTTGGTAACCAGGCCCACACCTATGTGAGGAGATTTCCTGGAGAGGAATTCAAGCCTGAGTGTCTCAACCTCACTGTGAAGCATCCTTTGAAAGTCATGGTCTGGGGCTGCATGGCTGCCAGTGGCGTTGAATGTCTTCACATCGTCGATGGAATGGTCAATGGGGCCAAGTATATCACCATACTGCAAAAGTGCATGGTGCCATCAGCACACCAGCTGTTTCCTGGCCAGTTCCTGTTCCAAGATGACAATGCACCCTGCCTTCGCTCCAGACAGGTGATCAGCTGGAAGCAGCGGAACATCAAGTCAATGGACTGGCCTGCCCAGTCTCCAGATCTGAATCCAATCGACAGAAGGATGTACTTTTCTTTGCACAAGGTGACCTTGGAAATATCCAAGAGGCATCCGACATCAAAGCGTGAGCTGATTGAGTCACTCATTGCAGCTTGGAATCGCATAGTCACCAACAATAACCTTGTCAGACTGGTTCATTCAATGCCTACAAGGTGCAGTCAGGTGATCAAGAACAAAGAGTGGCCCATCAAATATTGAGCCATCGCTGACACATAAAAATGACCTTTTTCAAGGCTACATACATTAAATTTGAAGGAAACCTGGCTTGCGTCCATAATATTTTAAAGCATACTTGAATAATATATCATTGGCCAACGATGTACATTATCGGATTTTCACAGAAAATCTATCAACAGGACAACTATGGGAAACAAACTCAGAAAATAAGGGCCAAACCAATACTAAAAGTTGGCCCTCATAGCCAAATCTATCACTTATCATGAGATACACAGAAAAAGCCACTGGGAAGAAAAAGAAATTAAGATGTAAGGTCACGAAGTTGAAAAAATGTCAAATTTACAAGTGATTCCAGACTTTTCCACACCACTGTAGTTGTATATAAATTTCATTGTATTCACTAAGTTAAATGTAAACCGCTATGAATGATAGAAAAATGGTATAGCAAAACAAGTTAAAAATAAATAAATACAATCATACAGAAGTCTGCAATGATGTCCATGAACTGCTGTGCATTTTCGAGGGCTGGAGGAAGGGGGGAAACTGAGGGAAGACAACAACATCTCTTTCATCCAAGGCTTGCTGACTACTTTGAGTCAAGACCTTGTTCTATAAAAAATGGACTTTCTTTTTACCTTTATCACTGTGGTTTTCAGGTTACCCCCAACTCTAAGCTCTCCTCTCAGTTCCTAATCCTCTCTGCTGTACCTTTCCTAGTGCCCCCTCCCTGTGCTGACTGAATCGCTTGATTAAAGCCTCTACCTTTACGCCAATGATGTCCAGATCGATACTCTTCACTGCTCACTCCCTCAAATTTGATATCTTGCTGCTACAGACCTGTCTAGATATAGTCAGAGATTGGAATAAGATAGTGGTGATAGAGCCAAACATCTCCAAATACAAGTTTTTTTTTATTCCCCCTCTCCCTTACCTCTTACCGTCCCCTTCCTTATCAAACTTCAGTAAAACTACAAAGCATAAATTTGTTATGTGATGTTACAGGTATCATTTTCAATATATAGATGTCATTTCTCAATTCAAGCAACAATTCAATATTCAAGACCATTCTCCATTCACAAAAAAGCCATACAATAATTGGATGAATCTATTAATTAACATTTTTAATGGATACCTGCCTCACCATTTTTATTTCCCCCAAATCATCATCACTCATCTAAGAGACTCAACATCTGCATCCAAACACCTTTAGGCTTCATTTTTGATACCTCCCTGTCCTTCAATGCAACTATTAACTCAGCTTTCTTTGCTCCGGCATGCTCTGCCTTTACCGTCCCCTCATCACATCAACTCAAGTATTGTAATGCTTTGTACAACAGTCTCCCCCCTCAACTCTCTTAAATGTGTTCAACTAGTACCATCTAGAGCTGCCAAGGTCTTCTTTGGCACCCATTGGTTCAAACACACAGCCCTCTTCTTAGTTTCACTTCACTGGTTGCTAATCTCCGCCCATCTCAAATTAAAAATTCTGGCTCACCACGCTTACTATCCTTTTTCTCCATTATACCTCACCACCCTTATTTCCTCTGCTGGTACTACTTCTTCCTTTCACCCTGCATCTAGTCATCTCTGGGCACTCTTAGATAATTCAGCCCTCGATTCCTCTCTCCCTCAGGCACAAGCCTTCCTTTCCTAGATTTAACAAAGACCTTAAGACCTGGTTCTTCTGGCTTAACTCTCCCAACAAATTTTCTGATAGACTGCCTGGCCTCTTGTCTCCCCTCACCAGGCAGGTTTTGTCTTTTGACCCTCCCCTCTGTTTCTCGTCATTGTTATGTATTCTTCTCTCTCTCTGCCCCACTGTTCTCTCTTTATTTTGACTGAATTTCTATTTTAAAACACTTTGACGGGTTTTGTCTCTGAATGGTAAAGAAAGCCTTTAAAATAAATAAATATCTAGAGCAAACCTCAGCAAAAGTAACCCACTACAACTAAAATATGACGAAGGAAAACAATTTACACTGGCCACACGTTAAATAGGATTAAGAATATGCTCATTCAGCACTAGCACTCATATATTGATAACAGATTAAGACCAACCGGGTGCACCAGAGTCTACCGAAGAGGTGCTTAGGGTTGTAACTTGCACAGAGTGGCAGTTCTTCCACCCTACTCCTCCTTCTATACCATCTTGTTTAGGGCTGTAACGTTACCGCCGCCCCTTCCCTACCTCCACCCCTAACACCATGCATTGACAGCTTAGATAGCATTCTTTTCACTGAAGATCCTGCACTTTTGATACAACTAAAGGTCATGGTGAGCCTGTTCATGGACCACTGCACCAGGAGGTAAGTTATGGAAGTTAATGAAAAAAAAAAAAAGAGAGACGACTAGATAGAGTTATGTTGACCTCTGAAGACAAAAATGGAAATAATGTACTGCTACTTTCGTGCTACAGATCCTATATTTAAAATCAAGACAGTACACAAATAGTATGCAAAAAAATGAAAGAAAGGGGTACATTTTACAAGTTTGGAACTCCAGAAGATGGCTCTCTTTAGCACGATCAGGAAATGTATGAAAGCCAGGTGCATTAGCCTGATCTGCGATGTTGTTCTTCCAAGGGTCACTGTCCCTACATGGTCCTGAGAATATGTTCCCCATCCCTTTGGGATCAAGCCCACAGTAAACAATACGACTCCAGTAATTCTGTCTATCTGTCTCTCTCTAGGCTTTGCAGAACCATCATATAAGGCTCCAGCTTGATTATCCCTTAAGAGGAAATGGCAAATCAGTTTTGGGAGTCCAGTGACCACTTGGTGAGCAATGTTTGCTGAAACAGGCATATACGTACTCAAGCCCACAGGATCAGCTCAGGGATGCTGCCCTGAGCCCCAACACCTATAAAAGGTTTCACACAAGGAGCTCAATAGCTTAACAGTTCCTGAATCTGGATTTACATGGGTTATCATAAATACTGTACCTTGTGTGGACTATATAAAAGAGCACACTTCAATACCGAAAGTCTGCATCATCACGAGGCTTGCCCTTGGCCTTGTTAACCCTTCAGTCTAGGGATTCCAATATTTGTATTACTTTGGCTGGCATCAGCTAGATAGGTGCGAACTATTAATCACTCCTTCTGAAGGAAGGCTGCCATCATCATCATCACCTGGAGGTTGGGATTGCTGCTGTTCTAAAAAGCAGTGGCAGAAATTGATAGTGCCTTCCCAGTACCATGAACCAGAGGAATTTCTGGCTGGCCTGCCTGAGATACACAGTTAATTTCTTACATTGCTAGACCTAACAGGACATATCTTTTTTCTACTGCCAACGTGACAGATCTTAAGGTCTCCATTAGAAAGTATGGACGTACATTGATATACTGACCTGCATGGAGTAGAGGACAGGCTAAAAGATGCCTTCCTTCTCGGCTACCACAGAAAGAAGTGGCCTCTTCCTTTTTTTTTCTTTCTGCAGTACAAAGATTGGACTGTTTGATCGAGACACAGACTATAAAGTCCCTTACTGCCCACTGCTTTCCTTGGGACCAGCGAGGGGAAACTATGAACACTTCAGACATAGGTACTGCTGCCTCTGGGGCATACAGTTAATACCCACCTGTCCGATATAAAATAGGCCGACTTTCTTAAAACAAACTGAAGCCAGCCTCCTATGGGTACTACCAGGAAGGCGGCCTGCCCACTAATTACTGGGTACCGTGGATTCTTCCTTAAAGCCCCCACCCCCTACGTCTCCTCTAGTTTGGCCCCTTCTTGAGATCTCTGCCAAGCAATCTTGTCTTAAAGAAACCCAAATCTTGTTTTTTATATTCAGTGTTATGGGGTTTTCAAAACAGGAAGTTGGGGGAGCGGAGGAAAAAGTTGTTTTATGTGGCATGTTTTTGACTTTATATTGTGAACCACTCAGGTGTTATTTGAGACATGTGGTATATCAAAATGAATAAAACTAAGCTCTTCAACTATCTGGTAGCCTTCAGGCTTGGAGAACCTTGAGGAGGGACACTGGCCCATCAGGCTTCTGCCTAGCCTGTTTGCTAACAGCCAGGGCCAGCCTGTTCACTAGGCAGCAGCCATCTGTGGGAGGCACAACCCAGCACCCATGGCCTGCTGCTTCTAACCCTCCCACCAAACAGGAAGTTATTTTGGAAGGGGGTCAGAAGCAACAGGCCATGAGTGCCAAAGCACACAGCCTGCCGCTGCCGTGCCAAGCCAAGCCGTATCCCCTCCCCCCAATGGAATCAGTGGCAGCTTGGTTTGGAAGGGAGGCAGCCTGTGTGGCTTCCCATCCCCAGGAACTTCACCAAACAATGGCAGTCCCCTAAACAATCTACCAATACAAGGCTTAGAGGCTGCACTTGCTGCTCAGTGGTGTAACCAAAGCTTTCTTTTTGCCATCACCATAGTTCCTAAAAGCTCTGCCAATGTATGGACCAAGGTGTTGAAAGCTTCTGCCTAAAATGGCTCTCCAGACTCCTTCACTAATACCTCCCCTAATCACCTGGCACCCCCAACAAAAGACAGCTCTCACCACAGACCTCACAGGCCACAGCCTATAGAGAAAACCCGGACACTTGGAATACCTGCTTTGGCAGGCCCACTATCTTCCTATCTCAGGGATCTTTTTATAATGTACAATCCCCTTGCTGAAATGATCGTCTTTCACATGACTGCTGACATTGGAAGGCCACAAACCAGCCTGGTTTTCAGAATGTTCCTAATGAATATGCATGAGATATATTTGTAGCCCTCCAAGGCTAGAGTTTGATGCCCCAGCATTAGGGCATCCATCTTGGGCAAGTCCAGCAATCTAGCTATAAGCTGTTCCCTGCAATAGATGCAAACAGAATACCGTTTATTATCATATTGATTCCTGTCTGCACTGTTATTTAATATTTATTTTAAACCAATATGTAACATCATAAAACATCATAACATATACTACAGAATTTACGCAGACGATATAATGATATTCACCCATATCAACATCAATAAACCGGACTACTTCCAAGTCACCGCATGCCTTGAAGCAATGTCTGAGTGGCTCAAAAGACAGAATCTTCACATTAACTTTAAAAAAATCTGAAATGATGCACATCACCAGAAATACTAAATTCTCCCCACAAGACTCTCAAGATACTAGACTACACCCTGACCAAGAGGTCAAATATCTTGGAATAACTTTTGACAACTCAGCTTACAGCCGCACATAAAGAATACAACCAGAGCAGCCTACCACAAGCTGAGGACTCTCCACAAAAACTTAAAACCATGACTTCAGAACAGTATGTCAGGCCATACTAACTCCTATAATAGATTACTGCAAGGTGATATATCACGGACTTCCAAGGAAAACACTCCCTTTGCAACTTGTGCAAACACTGCTACGAGAATCATTACAGAAACTGCAAAATACAATCATGTAACCCCAACACTTCACCAACTACACTGGTTTCCTGTTGCTGTATATGCGAAATACAATTAAGCATATTAATAGTCTTCAAAATGTTAAACAATCTTGCCCCGCCGACTCTTCAACCATTGATCCAGAAATCAAGTTCAACCAGGAGAAGAAGTACTGACATCAACATCATTGAAACTCCAAACAAAACTACAGATCAAAGCAATTCACTTGCACCAGAGCCTTCTCTCTGTATGCTCCCCAACTTTGGTATCATCTACCTGCCCCAATACGAGCAAAGACTTACTTGACTTCAGAAAAGCCATCAATACCCATCTATTCCTTGAATACTGTGGTCCCACCTAGTATAACAAATGCCACAGTGAGATATTCCAGATGTATATAATGGACAACTGCTAAATGTAGCTATATCCCCTCAATCTGCAACAATGTTACTGTACATAGTTAGCCATTGTTAAATGTATCCAATACCCCATATATTCCTACTCTCTGTTCTATATAAAAGCCTATTCCTACTCTCTGTTCTATATAAAAGTTCCATGTGAACCGCCTTGAATTAAAGATAAAAAATGAGTGGGAGTAGCCGCCTAGTGTTTGGGGCAAATTACCTCAGGCCGGAAGGTCGGGGGTTCAAACCCCACTAGAGGACAGCAACCTTGGGCAGGAAGGACTGGGGTTTCTAGTCCCACAGGTGCTCCTTGTGGTCTTGGGCAAGCCACTTAACCCTCCAATGCCCATGTTCCCTGTAAAATAGTTATCTCCAAGTTATAATGCCCTGTTCAATGTAAACTGCCTTTATATCATGAAAGGCAGTATATAAGAAATGTTAAATAAATAAATAAAATAAGGAGGTATACAAAACCTGTTAAATAAACAAACATACATAGCAATAGAGCAGAAGGGCAATAAGAAGGGAACCAAAGACCAGTTAATGCTGAATAAAGGCCATCATGGACAGCACCAAGAAAAGCAGAAAATCTCAGTCTAGTATCACTACACTATAAGAAAACCTTTGATAGTAGTGTTCTGCACTCTGGGATAATAAAGTGCCTTGAAAATATGTAAAATAAATCCTACTTTGCTATAGTACATTAAAGCTCACCATGAAAATGTGACAAAACTGCACTCTTTTTGGGTGGTTGTTTTTTTTTTAATTGAAAATTTCCATTTTTTTTACAACAGAAAAACAAAAGCAACAAGCAGAATCAGAAACAACTTATAAACTTTCGCCATTAGACCACATCCAGGGGAGGAGATGGTATATAGTGCCCGAAAGCCCTAATTTTACACTTAACATGCGCATTCTCACACCCACATAACAAATTTAGGCATACAACGAGCACATAATCAAACTACCCATCAAGCATTACTGGGGACCAAACTCTCCCTAACCCTAACAAATTCCTCGAGCTGCAGGGGGTTCGTATAAACATGTCGGTCGCCCTTCAGCCCAACCAAACATTTGCAGGGAAAATGCAAAAGAGAAGCAGCTCCCAACGCTAACACACAGGGTTTAAACTGAAGAAAACCTTTACGCCTCAATGGAGTGTCCCTGGCAACATCCCACCAACAAAAGCACGATCCCACGTGCACAAGGGAACCCAGTAAGAGACGTGGATTGCAACAGAAAGACGTGAGATAAAACACTTTGATTTCTTTATTCGACTCCAGCCACCGGCCCGACACTGGCCGTGTTTCGTAAGAAACTTCCTCAGGGGCAACATCCAGAAATACCAATACTTATTCTTAAGGTACAATTTCATAATAAATGATTTATCTATATCAGCAACAAATGAAGCTACCAAGGGAGCCCTACCAGAAATCATATCCAATCGATTGCTCCAAAAACTGGGACAAATCGATGGAAACCTAGGAAGGCTCGGCAGCACTGTTCCCTCTAAGCTGTGCGCGTGCACACACCTCGCCGAGCGAGCACACATACTTTACAACAGAGCGCACAAAAATTACGGCTCTGATTCTGATAGAAAACAAAACAGACGTCTTAAAATGTAAAAGTTATGATTGTAATTACTAGAAATTTCCCACTTCATTTAGTAATCGTCTATTTTCATTTAATTTGATTAAAATCAATGTGGTGTACATACTGTTTTCTGACGTGTAGTCAAATTTTTAAGTATATAACTCCAAGTGTCGTTATGTGGCGCACAAAAATTTAACCTTCCTTCAAAAGCTGCACACAGCTGATATTTTATGCGCACACAGCCTACAGAAAATTAGAGGGAACATTGCTCGGCAGCACCAGTTGTCTGCGACCTCTCTGGTAAATAATACACATTGGTAATCTGTATCCCATCTACATTATCCAATTTCAAAATTTCCTTAAAGTAAAGTATTTCCTCAACAATATCAGTGGAGAAAGATAATGGGTTATGGGAAAGTTCAAAAATCGCAAATTCTTACTCTCCTGTGTACCAGTTGCACCCGCAGTCTGAAGATTGGAGAGCCGATGCTCCACCTTAGTCACCCCAACTCCCAATTGCTACAGGGCAGAGTCTCGCTGCTCAAGCTTAGCTACACCTCCTTAGAAAAGGAGGCAATCTGCTTGATCACAGATTTAAGATACATTATGAGATGTCTGGAAAATGGTAGCTCAAATGAATGTGAAACAGAATCAGGTGCTGTCCCCAACGAAGGCTGAGGAGCTACAACTGCAAACATTTCAGCATTGGAACGCAAGGGTCAATCAGGAAGAGGTCCACCAAAGGTTCCAATACAGAAACAACCAGTTCAGGCGACTGCTCTCCCTCACACAACAATACTGGAGTAGTTACTGGTTGAGATGGAGGACTTAAAAGTGGCCCCAAACTCAGAGGAAGATGATACTACAGAGATGCTTGCCATAGTCATAGCTGAAACAGACGTTACATGTCTGTCCATAGGACTGACCACGGTACTCACAGCTGTTGCACTTCCCACAGCCCCTTGACCTTTATTTTTCCTGTTATAGGGCATATCACCACCTTGGCAATGAGGGGAGTAACAAAGGGGCCTTCCCCCATTATTCCGTACCCATGGTCATACATTAGAGCCTTGGTGTTTTATGGAGGAGTCGCACTGATGACCCGACACTGTGGGTGGAGCCGAACCACCGAGTAGCTCTCCATGCTCCAGACTACCCAGGGTATATGCATACCAATGGCTGCAATACTCCAATGACTCCATGCATCTCTGCTCTCAATTACATTCTTTTTGAAGTATGAAGATAGTCAGTACATCATTCCTAACATCAAGTTCAGTGAGGAACATTTCAGGGAGATTTCCTGTCACCTCCTCTTTTGTATAGCGCTTAATCCAACAAGTTACTCATCAGCTCTTTAGGATTACAGGTTTAGCCCAAATTCTAAAGAACATAACATCACACTTTCTATTTGCAGATGACCTGAACCTCTATGATGGTTGCCAGAACTAATCAGCAAAACTCAGTGTAGTAAAAAGCGTCTCAAAAATGACATCAGAGTGACTTTTGGCCTTGACAAACATGCTAAGACAACCTCCCTTAGAGGAAAATTGAGCAAAACAGAAAACATCTTTCCTGTTCAAAGTTCCTCGATGTCACAGTCTGGGAGAGTATATCAACAGCTAGGAGTGGAGGAAGAAATGCAATTTATTGACAGAGAAGATGTAAAGAATACACAGGTACACTACCAAAAAACTGCCTCCAGTTTTGCAACTGATTCCTATAGATTTTGGGGTGCTGAATCCAGGAAAAATAGCCAAAATGTTCCATCACATCACGTTTTCTTGCAAAATTAGATTTCTTACCCATATAAGGAATGTTCACATAATTTCTTTTTAGCCGACTGCAGTTTATTTTCTTGGCCCAAAATAGAGGTTGTAATGGTTAACTAACTAGAAACACTCCCTCATGATATTTTAGAGTGTTTTGTATTAATTTTATACATTAACAGGACAATTGGGAGGCGGGGGGCTAAATCCAGTACTCGCGCTGGCGCATGTTCTTTCCTGTTCGCCTCGCCTCGTTCGCTCTCGCTCAAACACGGTGGTTGCGACATGAACGTTCCTGTCAAATTTCAGTTTCTTGCAAGTTCATTATTACCTTTTGTTTGCTCAGTCGTAATCCAGCTTTATTCCGAAGTGGTTCACTACAGTTGTAGTTTGCAGTGCTGTGTATTTGTGATGGCTCACAGAGCCATAGGTTGCGTCAACTCTCCGGACAGTTTTTGTTTTATTTGTGGGGAATATACCGTGAAAAAGCGGCAGAGGAACATTTCTGCATTTATTAAAAAAGTATATTTCGCCTATTTCGGTTTGAAGTTAGGCGATCAAGACAAACCGTGGGCTCCTCACAAAGTGTGCAAGACATGTGAGGAAGATCTACGCTTATGGATGAAAGGTAAAAAACAAGCATTTCGTTTCGGAATACCTATGATGTGGCGTGAACAAAGAGACCACAGCAGTGACTGCTATTTTTGCTCTTGCATTGTGAAGGGATACAACTTAAAAAATAAGAACGTAATAAGTTATCCCAACCTTCCCTCAGCAATTAGGCCTATGCCTCATAGCAACGAAGTACCTGTGCCTGAACCACCAAAATCTTTGGATCATATTTGTGTGGACGGTTCTGATCATGATGAGACTCATCAGATGGCTTTTCCCGATGAGTCCAGTACTTCCGAGTTTGAAACTGAACCAGATCCGAAACCTGAACTTTTCTCTCAAGCTGAATTGAATGATTTAGTCCGGGATTTAGGACTCCCAAAAGATGCTGCCCAACTGCTAGGTTCTCGGCTTAAACAGAAAAATCTATTGTCACCAGGAACAACTTTTTATTGGTACCGCAAACGCGAGACACAATTTTTGAAGTATTTCATCAAAGAGGAAGATTTGGTATTTTGCAACGATATATACGGAGTGATGGAAAAGTTTAAACTCAAGTATGATCCTGCTGAATGGCGGCTGTTCATTGATTCGTCAAAAGATAGCATAAAAGGTGTTCTTCTTCATAATGGCAACACATTCGCTTCAGTTCCTATTGCTCACTCTGTTATTCTCCAAGAAAAATACGAGAATTTGGCCCTGATTCTTCAGAAGATTCGTTATGATGAGCATAAGTGGATGATTTGTGGAGACTTTAAAATTCTATCCATGCTATTAGGGCAACAATCCGGTTTCACCAAATATCCCTGCTTCCTTTGCTTGTGGGATAGCCGGGCCCGTGACCTACACTGGGGGAAAAAAGACTGGCCAATTCGGGAGTATTTGAGACCCAGTGAGAAAAATGTTCTTCATGAGAGCTTGGTACCTCGTGATAAAATTCTATTACCACCTCTCCACATTAAGTTGGGTCTCATTAAGCAATTCATCAAGTCCCTTCCAAAAGATGGTGAGTGCTTTCGGTACCTTTGCTCAAAGTTCCCCCGACTTTCTGAAGCAAAGCTAAAGGAAGGAGTGTTTGTTGGCCCTGATACAAGGAAACTCATTTCAGATGGAGCATTCGCTGAAACGATGTCGGAGAAGGAAAAAGAAGCCTGGGATTCCTTCAAGGATGTTGTTCTCAAATTCTTGGGGAACAGGCGGGATGAGAACTATAAGGATATTGTTGCCAGGATGCTCAATGCCTTCAAAGAACAAGGCTGTAACATGAGCCTGAAAGTCCATTTCTTGCACTCCCATGTGAACTACTTTCCCGAAAACTTGGGGGCGTACAGTGAAGAACAAGGTGAAAGGTTTCACCAGGACATCAAGGACGCAGAGAGAAGGTACCAAGGAAGATGGAACACCACTATGATGACTGATTTCTGCTGGTTGCTGCTGCGGGAAACCCCAGATGAAAAATACGCTAAGCAGCGCACCAAGAGAAGCATTCGGGGGAAGAAGAAACGGGCCCACCAGGAGATTGATTGACCCAAGAATGACTTTAAAATCTAAACTGTGTTGACAAATATCGTGTTTTTACTAAACTTTGAAATAAAAATTTGCTAGTTATTACCACAGTGTCGGATCTCATTTATTAGAATTTTATTTTCACACCATCGGGTGTTTGTCTTCATGTATTGCAATGGTGCGGTTTGCGTTTTCTATTCTTACATACATACCTGTACAACATTTTTTGCACATTTTTTGCACATTTCTTTGCTTTGCTTTGTGTCTAACCTCGCTCTTATATGCTCAATGTTTGTGCACATGTATGTGGCTGTTTTAAGTGCAATTTTGCTACCATCACAGTGTGTTTTGTTGACATTACTCTATTCTTATGTGCTGCCTTGTTACAATTTTCTTTATTCTTATTTGAATAACTACTAAACAATTAGTATAAAGAATTCATCCAAGAAACTTTTATCTCGATCGCACTCAATCTGAAACGTTCACCTCAAACTGCTAACCCAATGTAGCAAAAAATCTGTACGTGATGGAGCAAATTGGTTACCAGATTTGGATTCAGCGCACCAAAAAACGTAAAAATCAATCGAAACATTAGAGGCAGTTTAAAAAAAATTTTTTTTTAGTGTACCTGTGATATCACAGGAGATTAAAAGTTATTGAAAAGTACTTTAATAGCTTAGATGTTATTCTGTAATGTTAATCAGCTGGCAATTCCTATACTCTCATACAGCTTTGGGATTGCAGACTGGCCTCTTAAAGATCTTAAAAAACACTAGATGTATGAACAAGAAAACTCCTCCATACTCACAAGAATCAGTGTATGCTGAGACTGTAAATCCCTAGAGCTGAAAGAGGACTGGGCCTCATAGAAATTGATTATACATACAGAGCTACTATCATAGGCCTCCAGGGCTACCTAACAGCATCAGATCCAAATATGCATAAGTACTAATATATGAAAGTAAACATCCAAAATTTGTCTCCATCAAACTTGGACAAGAATTCTGATGATTAAAAGAAATAACCCAAATTTCATACCACCCAGCTGCGTTAAGGTAAATGATGCCGAACTACAAGTTAAACCTGCTATACGTTACCTCGGAGTGACGCTAGACCAAAATCTCGACATGAAGAAACATGTAGCCAATACCGTAAGGGCGATCTACTTTAAAAATCAGATCCCTCAGACACCTACGCCCGTTACTCGAACCAGATGATTTCCGCACCATTTACCAAGCCCTGATTATTCCCCATTTCGATTATTCAAAACTCCATACTACAAGGGCTCCCCCGGTCCACCCTGAATCCCCTTCAACTTGCTATGAACAGTGCAGCGCAAGTACTCTTTGGCGCATCCTGGAGAGACCATGTGACACCACTCCTGAAGCAGTTACACTGGCTCCCCATTCAAGCCAGCATTAGTTTTAAGACCTTTCTGATGACTTTCAAAGCTGGCAATGAGCTCTCCTCCTCCTCTCTATCTGACCTCATCCAACCACTTGCACCTAACAGACCAAGAAGATCTGCAGAGTCCAACATGCTAGTAATACCAAAAGAAGCAACTAGATGCACCAAAACAACAGCTAACAGAGCCTTCCGACTCTGTGCCCCAAGTCTATGGAATACCTTACCAGCACATATCAGGGCAATCCCCAACTTGAGCCAATTTAGAAAAGCCCTTAAACATTTCCTCTTCACCCAATATCTCACTGACATCTCCGATCCTCAGTCCCACTCGAATAACGTGCACCTCAACAATAATAGTAGTCAACTAGGCAAGCCCTCGCAACAGGCGTCCCCTACAATGTAAACATCAAACATTATCCTTTCTCAGTACACCTCATATGTATATAGTGTACCCTTTTTCCAAGTTGCATTTCCTGTTTAATGTAATGACCAGACATATTTAAGTTGTCGGATGTTTCTGTTCCATGTGAACCACGCTGATTGCAAATAGTGCGGTATATAAGAAATATAAATAAAATAAATAGTGAGGATCCACAAGCACATATAGGGAAGGAAGCAACTGAATTTGCGAAACAAGAGAACCCCCCCCCCCCCTTTGAAAAGAATTAGAACATAAAAACATAAGATATGCCATACTGGGTCAGAACAAGTGTCCATTAAGCCCAATATTCTGTTTTCAACAGTGACCAATTCAAGTCACAAGTACTCATCAGGTTCCCAAAAAGTAGATCTGAAAACAGGTGGCAAACAGAAGGTATTACTCCAGAAACCCTTCGTCGATGAAGGGTGGACACCTGAATGGTTAACGAGATGCGAACTGAAACCGAAGGATAAGAGATCAAGAGTTGCAGCCCAGGACAGCAGATAGTTTACAGTGAGCATTGAAAAAAAACTTGGCAAACACACACACATAGGTAGATCATGTGAAAAAAAGAGCTGGTAACAGAGACTCCATTCATAGCTGACTACGAAATTCTGATGGCAGAAAGTTTGTCTACAGAAAGGCAAAATAAAGTAGCAAGTCTCATCCACGAGAAACTCTGTAAACACTACAATGCCACTGTACCAGCAAAGCATTGAGATCATGACCCTAAGAGAATTATAACGAATGAAGAGGTTATTATCACTAGGATACTCCCATACCGACCAATAGAAAGCAGAGTGCAAGGAAGCCAGATACAGTGCTAAGAGAAAAGCAGCAGAACATTGATTATAGGAGTCCCAAGCTATTATTCTGTGAATTGCATTGAGAGGGAGAAGATCTTCAAGTACCAATAAATGCAATCAGAGACCAAGAAAAGGTATTGGAAAGATACAGAATTACTTCTCACTGTGTTGGGTACCACAGACTTGATAATGAGGAGTTTCCAAGCACATTTTGATAAAATTACCCAGACATGTAACATCTTATGAACTCCAGGGAGGTGGCTCTCTTTGGCATGATATAAGTAACTATGCCAAGCACTAGCAGAAAATTGAGAGATTTGAGATCATACTCCACATGCCCTTGCTTAGAAGTGAAGTTCATGACTGTCATTGTATGCACAAAATTAACTCATTTGGAGAAAATGCCCAAAGAGACCAGAGACAACCAACAAGGGCTTCCTGCAAGACAAAGCCTGCAACTTGGTCCACCTAATGAAAGATACAGCCAACCAGAAAAGCACCTTAAGGGTCAAATTCTTGAGGAAAGCCTTAACGGGCCCAAAGGGTGGCCCTTTCAGAGCCATCACATACCATAAAGACTCCACTTAGCGAAAGTAGGGCCCACAGGCAGAGAACTGCTCCCCTCTCTTGAGGAAGCAGGAGACATTGGGGAAGTGCTGCCAATGAAATCTATTAGATGTAAAAACCCTGTAGCAGTCAGGGCCGTCATCTGAACCTTGAAAGTTCAGGGCCAAGCCCTGTTCCAGGCCGGATTATAGGAAAGACAATGCCTGCCTTCCTGATCTCCATGAATTGAGGGGGAACACCATCTCTTGAAAAAGCTTATGTGCAAGTCTGGAGAGTTAAGGATATAGAGGCCCACCTGGGCCTTAAACAGAGTGTTTAATATTGTTCTCTACAAGCCCTTCTTGGAGAGCCTATGCCTCTCAAGAGCCAGGCCTTAAGTAAGAGGGACCAGAGCCCCTGATGTAAGAGGCCCTTTTCATGAGATAGCACAAGGAGGGAAGCCTCCCCCCACCATCAACAGATTCAAAAGATCCAAATATCATGGCCTGCAAGGTCAGTCCAGGGCCACTAGGATCACTAGGTTCAGATAGGTCCAAATCCTGCACATATGGTGGCTCACCAGGGGGCCAGGAAGGGAGATATACAGCATCCCTCCTAAGGTCACTCTTGAAGTAGGACAACCAAGACAGTCATCCGTGGCTACTTCCTACAGCTGGAAGGTTCCCCACTATGGCATTCTACCGAGTGACCATCAAGTCGAACATTGGAAGAGCCCAGTTCTGCACCATGAGGTCACACACATGAGGGCTGATGTCCTACTCACCTGGACCCACGGACTCAGGAAACCAGCCTGCTTGTTGTTAATGTTTGCAAAGAAATCTGCAGACAAGGCAATCAGATGCTCCTCCATCCAACACAGTTCTGTGACCCCCCGAGTCACTCTGGTACTGAATTCTGCCTCAGTTGTGGTCCTATGCCACCAACAGGGAACTGTCTAAGAACATCCTCATGGTCTGCCCACTAGGACAGGCACAGACCTCTCCAGGGCCAAACAAATCACTCTGGCCTTCAGGTGGATAATCACCCAGGCCTTCTGAATGTACCACAGGTCCAATCCTTCAGGTTCGCATCTGAGGTGATAAGCACTCTATCTGGTGCTTACAACTGCATCACTACCTCAACTGCTCCTTGATCTCCAGAGGTTCAGGAAAGGTCTGGTTGACAACTGGGACAGGGAGACTAGAGGATGATCAGATGCTCTGATACATGAGTGTCATGGCGCAAGAACCAGCTCCAAGGTGAATGCTATAGACTTAAGGAACTTTAGTCAGCTCCACAGGCCTGGGACTACCTTAACACAAAATGCCCTGGGGTGGCTCTGGAGCTTGAGGCACCTCTCAATCATGAAGAATTCTTGGCCCAGATGAGTGGAACTGAGCCCTCGGATATGCCAAGTTCAGAAGCAGGCTGCTCTTGGGATAGTTGATCATACCAGCCTTTCCAGTCAGTAAATCACCAGGTGTGTCGATCGTGGACTTCTCCAGCAAGTCCAACCGGATCAGCCAGACATCCAAAAAACGGTGAACCCGGATCTGTCCTTGGTCCAATTCTTTTTAACATATTTTTTTAGTGATATTGCGGAAGGGCTGTCGCGGAAGGTTTGCCTCTTTGTGGATGATACCAAAATCTGCAATAGACACCCAGGAAGGTGTAGATAACATGAGGAGGAATCTAGCTAAGCTTGAAGAATGGCCTAGAGAGTTTGGCAGCTGAGATTTAATGTTAAAAGAAATGCAAGGTCATGCATTTGGGCTGCAACAATTCAAGGGAGCGATATAGTATAGGAAGTGAAGTACTTCTGTCCACAAAATAAGAACGTGACCCTAGGCATGATTGTGTCTGATGATCTTAAAGTAGCTAAACAGGTAGAAAAGGTGACAACAAAAGCTAGAAGGATGCTTGGATGCATAGGGAGAGCAATGGCCAGCAGAAAAAAGGAGGTATTAGTGCCTCTGTATAGGTCTTTGGTGCGAGCTCATTTTGAGTATTGTGAGCAATTCTGGAGACCGCACCTTCAAAAGGAGATAAACAGGTTGGAGTTGGTACAAATGGTGGCTACTAAAATGGTTAGTGGTCTTCATTATAAAGCATATGAGGACAGACTTAAGGATCTTAATATGTACACTTTAGAGGAAAGGCGGGATAGAGGTGATATGATTTAGATGTTTAAATACCTCTGTGGCATAAATGTTCAGGGAGAGAGCCTTTTTCTATTGAAAGCAAGTTCTGCTACGAGGGGACATGGGATGATGGTGAAAGGGGATAGATTCAGGAGTGATATGCGGAAATATTTCTTTACAGAAAGAATGGTAGATGTGTGGAATAGTCTCCCAGTGGAGGTGGAATAGTCTCCCAGTGGAGGTGGTAGAGATGAGGACAGTATCTGAATTAAAAAAAATCATGGGACAAACACAGAGGATCTCTAAAGGGAAAAAGGGGACTGTTGTAGTGGTTGATATGGAAGGGCAGACTAGATAGGGTATGTGGACTTTTTCTGCTGTCATGTTTCTATGTTTCTGTTAGAGACAGGCGTGGGTGAAGACAGAGATGGAAAGAGAAGAAATGACAATTAGACAGGAGACCTTAAAAACAGAATTAAGACATAGGACAGCAGAAATTGGAGCCTGGGGCCAGCACAATTAGGAAAAATATTTGCCAGATACAGATAGAAAACAAATCTTTTTTTTATTTAGTGATTGGTCTATGTAAGTTTGTGGAATGTATATTTGCTAGGGCTGGTGTTTATTTTATTTAACCATATTTTCATACTGTCTTTATACATGTCAAGATGATTTACATATAACAGTGTGCAACTCAATGTTAATAAATATGAACTGTTCTCCTTATATATAACATTATAAAACAGAGTATGGGGTACAGGGGAAGAGAACTAGGAGTTATGTTTTAACTATGTATAAACTTCGTAGCACTGCTGTTTTTGATGGGAGTGGATTAGTGAGGGCCTGCTCCATAGTATGAGGAATAGTCGAGTTTTTATGTATTTTTCTTAGATGAGGTGGTAGATCATTCCATGTGGTTGGGGCATAGAGAGAGAAAGTCCTGTTGCATGTCCTTTGGCTCTTTATGGCTTTTTTGGGTGGATATATCTGGTAGGTTGACTGTCTTCTTGGTCTGTTGTATGCGGGTTTTCTTATTAAATGTTGAAGACTCTCAGCTGATTGGTTATTTATGATTTTGTGTGTATTAAGAATTACTTTGTATTTGATCCTTGCTACAATCAGTAACCAGTGTACGTGTTTAAGGACTGGGGTGATTGGCGTTTGCCTAGATGTTACATGTGTGAATCTTGCAGCCATATTTTGGGCCAGTTGCAGTGGGTATATGGCATGCTTTGGTACACCCTGGTAGACTGAATTACAATAGTCTAGTATGGGTTTGATGATGGCCTGGCATACTGTATGGAAATCTGGCAGATTTAGCAGAGGACCCAGGTTCCTTAAGATACTGTGTTTTTAGTATATTGGATTTGATAGTTTGTTTTATTTAGCATGTAGTGGAGGAGTGGCCTAGTGTTTGGGGCAAGGTAATTCAGGCCGGAAGGTTGGGGATTCAAATCCCACTAGAGGACAGCAACTTTGGGCCGGAAGGACTGGGGTTTCTAGTCCCACAGGTGCTCCTTGTGGTCTTGGGCAAGCCACTTAACCCTCCATAGCCCATGTTCCCTGTAAAATAGTTATTTCCAAGTTATAATGCCCTGTTCAATGTAATTTCAGTTTGTTCAATGTAAACCGCACTGATGCAGAATAGCGCAGTATATAAGAGAACGTAAATAAATAAATAAATTTATCCCTCAGTCTAATACCACTTCCAGGTATTTGACCTTAGTCTTGACTGATAACTCTTTGTTGGTGTTAGGAAATAGTTGGGGGCCCAGGCTAGGAACAACAACAAAAAAAAAATCCCACACCTGATAGGAGGCCCCAAAGCCTGCTACCAGGCTGAGCCTTCTTCAGCTTCAGGCAAGCTTGGGGTTCCCTCTGAAAGACAAAAGGAACTGGTACACACGCTGGCGGTCAAGAGGACTTCATTAAAACCCCTACACTATAATGTATTTATATTTTTTCTGTTTTTAATGTTTTTGAGGGTTGATCCCTCCGAGGAAGGCCCAGACGGCTGAAACGCATAGGGGTTTTAATAAAGTCCTGTTGATTGCATGTGTACCAGCTGCTTTGTTTTTCAGTAACTGTGCTGCAGGCACCTACTGATCTACTTTTGTCTCCTCTTGGGATTCCCTCTGACCTGGAAGCTCCCTCCTAATGCCAGCCTAACAACTGTTGCACTTCCTCCTGTACTGTGTAAAATATAAAGACATCTCTTTCTATTTCTCTGGTGTTGATCTGCATGCAGTCTGACTTCTTGGGGTTTCTGTTTAATTTTGGTCTATACTTTTCTTTTTTCACATCATGGTCGATTATTCTGGGACCAAGTCCAAGTATTCTGTTAGCAGAACTTTGTACGTAATCATTTCATTGAGGGGGGAGGAAACAGCGTGAGATGGGGATTGCTTGTAATGGAGCCGATTTACTACTGGTACCCTTTTAATATTTTGTATAGAGTGTAATTTGTATTAGTTGTTTACATTATATTGGGGTGGGGGGGGGGGGTGGTATTACTCTGTATTTTCCCCACCTATGAAAGCTAGTCCAAAAATGTATTTAGTACAATAAAAATCATTATCAGTTCTTATTTTACTATCACCTTAACTAGACCCTCTGCGTCTCCAATTTGTTTTAAAACTTAGATTGTAAACCCTCCAGGGACAGACAATATTTACTATAGCTGCATGTAACTTGCCTTTGACTATTACTTGAAAGGTGTCAGCTAAATACAAAAATCACCGAGCATCCTCAGTTCTTAACAGTCCTGTCTCCCACTGGCATTCCTTATGATAGATACTAGGCAAATCACTTCACAGGCAGTACAAACTTAGGGCCTCATTTATTAATGCCAGTTATACACATTAGTTAAATTTGGCCCTTGCATTGCAAGCTTCCTGGGTAAAGAAAATTTTAACTCAACTATAAAGTCCTGGAAAAAAAAAAAAAGACTTGCTAGTTCTTTTCTCTAGGCACATCTGTCCAGGTTCTGAAACAATGCACTTAGAAACTATAAACGTCAGTTCAAAAAAATATAAAAGCAACTTTTCGTAGGTGATCAAGCTCCCCTTTTGCACACTAAAAAGGTTTAAGGTGCCCTTGTTCAATTTACTGAAAAATGCCTTCCCCACCGTTATGTGTTAAAACCAGGTAACTGCACGGCAACAAATGGCTCCTATGTCCACAATGTGTTTTGTTAATATGACCTTTTCGAGTTTAGCAGTTACTCGGTTAAAAACAAAACAAAACAAAAACGAAATAAATAAAACCAAAATCTGATTGCACGCAGCACCTCTCAGGTAGACGTTCCATTGATGTCGTCACGCCCCACCCACCTAACGCGAGGCTTACGATTACCTAGCCCCTGAGTCACCACTACCCAGAATCCCTCGAGACCGAATTTCATTTTTCGCTCTCGGAACCTTCGCCCGTGCCGCGCGGCTAGCAAGCAGTCTACAAACCCCACCGCCTTGGTTAAGCAGACCGTCCCCGGAGACCTAGACCAATGAGCGGAAAGCGTGCCGCCGGCCTGCGCTGCGTATGTATCCCTTCCCTAGGATCGCTTGGTACTACTGCACAGAATGTCATCTGGAGGTTACGTACCACCAGGTTGCAGCTAGGATTGAACCTGCTAGGCAGGGAAGGAAAGCCAGGTTTAGGATCCCCCCCCTTCAGATGCAACAGACCGATAGCTGATGACTTTACACAGCCTTCCCTCGGAGGCATCTCTTAACGTTTTATCAAAGGCTGGGGACTAGCACATAGGCTTCGGACCTGTGCATGCGATAACAGCTCCATATGCAAGGGAATAAAAACAGCACTTGGGAAACACTCCTCTGAAGTACTCAGCAAAAAAAAAAAACCCTGGTCCTAATCACAACAAAAGAAACGAAGTGCACGGCCATCAATTAACCCCCACCCCCTTTCATGCCCTGTCTTAACCAGAACATTTCAAATTAAAGCATCCAATGAAAACCCACCCCTCCCAATCTCAATATTTTATTCATGTGCTTTAGAACAAAGGAAAAAAAATCATAAGCAACTACAGAGCGAGGGAGAAAAACTAATATAAGATTAATTACAAGAATAAATCGAATTCATGGTATAACGTCACTTGCCAGGCCTGTTTCCTTATAATGAGACATGGCCAACCCAGCTAAAGGAAGAGGAGGATGATTCAGAGGGCAGCTGCAGGTGAATCGCCCCGGATCCAGGGAACCTTAAAGCATCACTTGCTTCGATTACACGTGTAGCAGGGCTCAGCTCCCCACCCCTCACTGAAAGACAACTATATGCCATCTATAATACGATACACTACCGAGACATTTAAAAAGCGACTTCTCTTCAGACCTATGGACATGGATGGTATTTTTTTTTTTAATGAAAGATACCACCCACCCTTCCTCTCAACTACAAGCACACCCAAATAGGTCGCCCTAAATAAATTAGATACTGTACAGAAAATCTATCAGAAACAGAGATAACGATTTAACAAGAGAAATTATTCACAAGACAAGTGTGTGTGTAGAAACACATTAAAGCCTTTATGCACAGTTAATGTCTCTACACCCACCCTCCTTCATTTTTCAGGATTTGCGAGGGGAAGGGTAGAACAGAAAAAGAGTGAAAAAATTGATTGATTTTTAAGGGAGAAGAAATTATACATGCCTTTGCTGAGCTGGTATTTCTTATAGCAAGTTGCATATTCTTTTACATAGTTCCTTCCTCTGTCTCGATCCGAGAAGCAACAAAGGGAGGGAGTGAAAGAAACAGCCCCCCCCCCCCCCCCTTATCGTGAATTTCAGATATCAATAACAAATCCCACATTCCCCGGCATAGGGATGAAGTTCTTTCTTCTCATGGTATGCGCAAAATTAACCCATTTGGAGACATTGCCTGGGTGAAGCCATTAAAAAGATTTCTCCATCTCATAACCCCCTCACTGATCACACCCACCAGCCTTCCATTGCATTCAATTATCTCTTTATTCTCCTTCACAAAAGGTGTTTGTAATGCATTCTTCTTGCCGCCAGATATGAAGTCTAAAGCAGAAAAAAAGAATCGTAATTGCTCTCACACCCTAAAGTCATTTTCCTCAAAATTCACCTCGGTCCCTTCCCCATCAAAATATACTGTCTCCTTTCAGCCCAATTGTCTCCCTGCCCCCCTCCCCACCGACCTGCACAGTGCAAGAGCTCGCGAGCAGCCAGCCAGAGCCTGCCTCCTGCCCTATACCCCGTACCTGCACCATACGACTTGGCCAGCACCCATGTCAGACTGGCTAGGATCTTGGCCCTGCTGAAGTCGTATTGATCCAGCGGCTTGATCTCCGGCACAAGGAAGGATTTCTTCATTGCCTTTGTCGCATCCACCATAGCCCAACCGGCAAGATCAATGGTGCTCCATAACAAGCCAGCCCCAACGCGTCCGACCCCTAATGACAGGGGTGTAGAAAAAGCCAATCCTCTCCTTTGCGGTGTGCTTAGAACCAGACAAGGCCGGGATCGGGAGCGCCCGTAACGAAATGCCAACCGAAACAGACGGCCAAGCAGATCTTTAAATCAAGCATCCACCATTCTTTTTCCTCTTTCCTCCTCCTGCCCTCTATTCTTTCTCAGGTGCTTTTCTCCTCCCCTTCCCGTGTGATCGCTGCCATCAATCAGAGAGCAGGAGGAGGGCCAAGAGCAACCCTCTCCCTGCAGGTAATTACGTGAGCCCCGGCTGTTCGCACCAGCAGGCTCCCCTCCCCCGAAACTGATGCCGCCGTCGCCGCAGCGAGATTTCAGCCTGGTTTTAGGAAAAGGCTCCGAGCTGCCACTCTCCCCGAACCTTCGCCGTCGGTGACTTGATGCGGTGTAATTTCTGCACCGTCATGCAGATTTCAAACGCTCACAGATCGGAGTTGATTGTGTTTTTTGTTTGCTTTCTGCCCGGGCACGGCCCAATTCATATTATATTGGGCCCTAGGCAACGCATCTGTGGGACTCTCAGGGACCTCTTTTATTTGATCTAAGCCCCTCCTCAAGTCACATTCACTTTTTTCCTGCTTTACCCCCAGGATTGTCGTTCCTGGCCACCTTCCAAGGCTGCCTCTTTATCTCTCCAGAAATACTATGGGGGAAACTGCAGGGCCTAGCTCTGGATGTGACAGCAATAGCAGGTTGAGACAGAGCATCGGGACTGTACAAACACATCCTTTGACTTACACTCATTTGGGGTGGCAGAAGACACATTGGAGAGGGAAGAGATGGGAGATATGGCTAAGTATAACTAGTGTGTCTTCTGCCACCCCAAATACGAGGCCCATATATTTTTTTTAAATTTAGACACTTGTTTCAACCTAATTTTAATTCGTACATTCGACAAATCCAGCTCACTCTGCTCACTGCTCCCTCCAACTCCTTTCCATTGTTCGGCCTCCCCCCAACTCCCTACCTAGCAGTTCCTATGCACATAGCTATCGGTTGCGCCAACCCTTTAACCAAATCCCTTGGAGTCCTGTTTAACAGACATAATTGCTGATCTGGCTCCAGCTGTCACTTTGTGATGTCCTTGTTCAAAAAACTTGCATGTTTG
This sequence comes from Ichthyophis bannanicus, assembly GCA_033557465.1. Classification (NCBI taxonomy): domain Eukaryota; kingdom Metazoa; phylum Chordata; class Amphibia; order Gymnophiona; family Ichthyophiidae; genus Ichthyophis; species Ichthyophis bannanicus. The sequence continues at coordinate 55,963,361 of CM066051.1, read as the reverse complement.
GACTATCACATATGACAGAAATTCCCTGGAGACCCACACTTCTTCCAACATGCAGGGTCATAATCTGGGCAACCTTTACTTTTTCTCACCGGGCCTAAATATAGAACTTTATAGTCATTTTCCTTTATGACAGCTGCCAAGGACAGTTTCACTGTTGCCAAAATCACCTCTTTCCAATCCTCCCTAGCCCACTCATTTGCCAGATCTCTTTTCCAGTTTTCCAAAAACCTAAATTTCCCTTTTTCTCCCAAGATAAGCAACTTACGTAACCAAGAGAGCAGCCCTTTCACAGGTGCATGAGAGCTAAATAATTTCTCAAATGAGATTTCCTTCAAATTAAGCTCTTCCTAGAACCCTTTCCCCCTTACATGATGTCTCATCTGTAAAAAAGAAAAACGGTCCCCTTCCCTCAAATCCTCAAACTCTTTCACCCCAACATGTGAGTCTAATATCTGTCCCAACCTCACAAACCTCTTTATTCTGCAAACTGTAGTCCTCCTAATAGCTATATTTCTAAAAGCTTTTCTTATCCCCACTAGGCTCTCCTGTGTTTCCCACCAAACTGTTTTCATGCATCTTATAAAAGAGTGACTATCTTTTCCAGATCTGTCCAACTTCTCTTAACCTACAAAGAAACCCCCAGTGGTTCTGAACCCCAATTCATTTGTTCCATTGCAACCCACTGCTTCCCACCTTTCAGTACATTAGTGCCCTTAGCTGTGGTGCTTCATAGTATACATTTATATTAGGAACCCTAATCCACCATCCTGCTTTTATTGGTAGAGCACCCAGCCTTCCACTTTAGGGGGTCTTTTTCTCCATAAAAAATCATCCTCTGAAGCCTAGTAATGCATTTGGCTGTGCCATAAACAAAAAAAAAAGGTGTGGAAGAATGTTCATCTTGACTGCTGCTATCTGGCCTGTCCAAGATGTTTATGTTTATTGGTCCTTGATTTACTGCTCTTCGCAAAACAGCAGAGCGCTGTACAAACATTACAAACAATATAAAAGAAATCAGGGGTGAAAAGAATGCCAGTTAAAAACAGGAAAGAAAATAAAAGGAAACAATCAGACATCAAAGGAAGAGGGACGAAACAGGGGCGGGAATGGAGGGTTCAGACTCAGGAGGGGGATAGGTTATAGGCTAAATTAAAAAGATGGGTTTTCAGCAGGAACTTGAATATCTGGTATGTTGGTTTTAGGTGTAAAACAGGGGGAAGTGGGTTCCAGGAAGCAGGAGCGAGAAAGTACAAAGCTGAGGAGCAGGTAGTTTCTAAGTGAGCCTGAGTTACAGAGGGAAGGTGAAGACGGTTTGCATGAATACTAGAAAAGGCAAGGTTAGGGTAGTAAGGGAGAAGAAGATAAGAAAGGTACTGGGGGGAGCCAGTATTGAGTGCGTGGTGGACCAAGGTAAGTAATTTGTATTGTAGATGGTGATCTATGGGAAGCCAGTGATACCTAATGAGCAGCGGAGAAACATGATCATGATTGGAGGCGTGAGCAACAATACGAACTGCTGTTTTCTGAATGAGCTGTAATCGATGCAGTTGATAGCATGGAAGACCAAGGAGTACAGTGTTGCAGTAGTCCAACCAAGAAGTCACGAGAGAAAGAAGAAGGATAGTGAGAGAGATGCAAGACAAAGAAAGAACGGCGGACTAGAGAGGAGAGACAAGTAATTCGGCAAAATAGGGAGGAGTCCAAAATAACACCTAAGTAGTGGATTGTATCAGACAAAGGGAGAGCAGTGCCAGAGAGAAGAGGAGCCTGAACGGGGAGGAGGAGGGGGGGAGGGGAGGTGGGACGAAAACCAGATCGTAGCAGACTTTTGGGATTTAAGTGGAGGAAGTTATCAGAGAACCAAACTGAATTAGTAGAGAGACAAATATTGAATGGAGAGAGGTCAGGAGATGTTGGATTGGTGTGATGAAGGAGAAATATGTCATCTGCATAATAGTGGACTGTGATACCAAACTGCATATTAAAGAGAAGGGGAGCTAAGACAGAACCTTGGGGGACATCACAGAGAAGTGGACGAGACAAAGAATAACAGGCATCAACCATGACAGATAAGGACCAATTTGACAAGAAAGAGTGAAACCAATCAAGAACTGAAGCCTAAAGTCATGAAGCCGAGCAAGAAGAGTAGCATGATCAACAAGGTCAAAAGCTGAAGATAAGTCGAAGATGACTGGCTGAGTGAGACTCTTTGCTTGCTTTCTGATGTCAGAGCGGAAGAGTAAGGTGAGGGTGTTCCCTGTGGTGCCCTTACCTGCCATTTCTGGTCTTATGGATTGCTTCATCGAGGTATCTGAGTTGGCCCGCCGAGAGATTAGGGCCGGCATGGAGACGGAGCGTTTTGAGGAGCCGCTCCTTTCCTTTGGCCTGGATACCACTCTATCTCCGGATTCACAGCACCCGCTGCCCTCTCCCAGTGATGATGCATCTTGGCTGGCCGGCTGTGTTACAACTGTGCCCGGAGTTGGTGTTGGTGGTGTGCACAAGCAGGGAGTCTCGCCAGCCGCAATGGATGCGCCTGCCCTCAGTGACTCTGGGAACTTCCTGGGAGAAATTGGAGCGGCAAAACAACCCCTTTCTGGTCCACTTGCGCCTGAGGAAGAGGTGATGATTCCTGTGGCTATATCTACTCCATCTACACCTGTAGAGACTTTTGCTTTGTTTCGTCCCTCAAAAATTACTTTGGATAGTATATGGGATGCCATGTCTGGCCTATCTGAAGCTATTTCCTCTCAGACTCTTGCTATGAATTCTCGTTTAACCAAGGTGTCTAATGATTTGGATCAATGCTTTTCTGAGACTAACTTGGTAAAAGAAAAGGTTGACAGTACTGTGCAAAGTTTACATTTGGTCTCTGAAACTACAGATGCGCTTGTAAAGGATAATATTGCCTTAAGAGCTAAGATTGAGAACCTTGAAAATGCTGCTAGGGCGTCAAACCTTCGAGTCTTAAATTTTCCTATGATATTGGGTATTAAACCAACTGATTTGTTTTAAAAATATCTTTCTGAAAATTTAAAAGTTCCATCGGAGTTGATGCCCCCTATTTCTAAGGCATTTTACCTTCCCACCGGTAAAAAAGAATCAGGCCCTCCTGAATAGGTGATATGGAAGTTTTGAATGTGACTGATCTATTGCCATCTTCTGTTAATACAGCTTCTATGAAGATTTCCACATTATTGGTCACCTGTGCTTTGGTTTCTGATCATGGCGATATTGCGTATGTATTTTCAGAAGCGTGCTATCCCTTTTTATGGGTCAAATGTGCTCATTTTTTCTGATTTGACTAGGGACACTCAAAAGCGGAGAAAACAATTCCTCCTGTTGAAGCCAGGTGTGTTGCATTGGGGGCAAGTTTTTATCTTCGCTTCCCGTGTAAATGTTTATTGGTCTATCAAAAACTGCGCTATGTTTTTTTTACACCTACTGATCTCTCTTCCTTTTTAAGTGCATGGGTTCCAGTTATGTCTTTACCATCTGGTGACATGGGGTAGAGGTCAGTGATAGAATTTATGCCTTGGACTCCTCATCTAGCACTGGATTTTCTTTCCTTTTTTTCCTCAATTCCTTTGGAGCTGCTTTTTCTCTGAGCATTTCCTTAAATTTCCTTCCCCTTTGCTTGTTTGTTTTTTAATATTGTGGCTAAAGGTGTTTTGTTCCGTAGTTATATTGTTTAAATTTGCCTTTCTAATCTTTCTGGAAAGAATACCTTCCTGTACAGGCTTTGTCTTGAAACATTGTATATAATGTGATAAAATATAAATTAAAAAAAAAAAAGCCAAAGATAAGTCAAGGGACACCGCCACCAAGATATCACTGTGATCATGTGCCCGGTGAAGATCATTAAGTAGGGAAAGGAGAACTGTCTCTGTGCTGTACCCCAGATGAAAGCCAGATTGGTATGGGTGAAGTGCATTAGTAGAGAGTTGTGAAAAGACAATTTTTTCCAGTAGTTTGGACAGAAAGGGAGGGCAGAAACACGACAATAGCAGGAATAGAAGGATCAAGAGAAGAGTCCTTTAGGATAAGAGGGATAATGGCGTGATACCGGTAGAGAGACTATTGTTTAGCATAGAAAGAATGACAGGCAGAAGAGCAAGAGAGGGGATAGAGAGCCAAGATGATGGAATGGGATCTGACGGACACATTGTTTTGCGAGATGACATGATAGTCTTCAGCAATTCGGTGGAAGAGACAGAAGAAAAGGAGGACCAGTGATGGACTAGGGAAAGGTTAGGAGTAGATTGACGGTCAGGAGTTGGGATGGAGGTGGGACTACAAGCGAGAGGAGCACAGGAGGAAGATGGGGCAAAGGATACAGAAGAGAGGGGGGAGGGCAATTTGGGATGGAGGTATGGCGAGTAGAAATTTTATTATGAAAGTAGTCTTCCAGAAGATGAGAGGACGCGGCACGGTAGATGATGCAGAGAGGGAAGAAAGGACTGAGAATTGTTGCCGGGATGAGTTGGTGGAAGGCAAAATAAGATTGGAGTAGTACATGCTCTTAGCAACGTGAACTGTCAGATAAGGTTTGCTTGTTTGCGGGTGATACCAAAATCTGCAATAGAGTAGGCACCCAGGGAGGAGAAGATGGCATGAGGAGGGATCTAGCTAAGCTTGAAGAATGGTCTAGAATTTGGCAACTGAAATTTAATGCTAAAAAATGCAGGGTCATGCATTTTGGCTGCAAAAATCCAAAGGAGCATTACGGTGTAGGGATGAGGTACTTCTCTCCACAAAAGAAGAGCGGGACTTAGGTATGATTGTGTCTGATGATCTTAAAGTAGCTAAACAGGTAGAAAAGGCGACAGCAAAAGCTAGAAGGATGCTTGGGTGTATAGGGAGAGGAATGACCAGCAACAAAAAGGAGGTGATAGTGCCTCTGTATAAGTCTCTGATGCAACCTCATTTGGAGTATTATGTGCAATTCTGGAGACCGCACCTTCAAAAGGATATAAGGAGGTTGGAGTTGGTGCAGAGGATGGCTACTAAAATGGTTAGTGGTCTTCATTATGTAGCATATGAGGACAGACTTAAAGATCTTAATATGTATACTTTAGAAGAAAGGTGGGATAGGGGTAATATGATAGAGACATTTAAATACCTCCATGGCATAAATGGCAGGAGGGTCTCTTTCAATTGAAGGCAAGCTCTGCTACGAGGGGACATAGGCTGAGAGTGAAAGGGTATAGACTCAGGAGTATTATGCGGAAATATTTATTTACAGAAAGAGTGGTAGATGTGTGGAATAGTCTCCCAGTGGAAGTGGTGGTCACAAGGACAGTATCTGAAATAAAAAAATCATGGGACAGACACAGAAGATCTCTAAAGGTAAAGAGGGGACTATTGTAGTTAATATGGAAGGGCAGACTAGATAGCCCATGTGGTCTTTTTCTGCCATCATGTTCTGAGAGTAGAGATGTATGAACAACTGCGAGGAGGCAGGTGAGGGATGTTTCCGCCACAGACGCTCCGCTCGATGCAGATTGCGGCGCTGAAGATGAAGACCATAATGGAACCAGGAGTCTGAGGGCTTAGATCGATGGATATGGAGATGAAGAGGGTCTATGGCATCTAGGGTGTAAGGTAAGGTTGAAGACCATAATTGGATCTGAGAATCCACTGACAGTTAATTGAAGTCTGAGGGAAAGATGGAAGTAGCGGTAGGGAAACGTTCAAGGGTGTGAGTGGAAAGATCACAGTCAAAGACTGGATGAATGATTGTGATGAGAGGAAACAGTAGGGGTCGAGAGGTGAAAGGTAAAAAGAACACAGTAGTGATCTGACCATGGGAGAGACACAGATGCAAAAGCCGAAAGAACTAGGTGAAGTGGAGAAGAAGCAAGAGCAAGGTCAGGAGTCTGGTCAGCAGCATGGGTGGGGAAGGGGACCAACTGAAGGAGGGAGAGATTAGAGAATAACTAAAGAAGAATCCTATCGGGTATTGAAGGGGAGGTAAGATGGACATTAAAATTGCCCAGAATCAGGAGACTGGGGAACAGAAGGGAAGCCTCTGAAAGTGTTTGTAGTAAGGGCGAAGAGATGGAGGGACATAAACAAGGAGAAAGTGGGTGGGTGGACTGCCGCCGAAGCGGACGACAAGGGACTCAGGATAGGAAAAGGATGGGACAGAGACCATGGAGATGGAGAGAGAGGAGCAGGCAATAGCCGTCACCCCTTCACCGGAGCTGGCCAGTCTAGGAGTTCAAAAGGCTGAGTAGCCCGGCAGAAGACACTGGTGGAGGAGGGGCTCATCCCTCTTCCTCAACCAAGATTTTGTGAGGAGCAGCAAATCCAAAGAGTGTGAGACCGCAAGGTCATGAATGAGCAAGGTCTTTGATCAAAGAGACCGACAGTTAAGAAGTCCCGTGCACAATGGGATGGTTGAGGGAAGGGAAATGTCAACAGAACAGACATGGCTGGATGTGCAATACAAAGGTTGTCAGCAACATGGGTGGAGCCAGGCTGTGCTGGCAGCAGGTTAGATGAGGGATGCCAGTCCCTGTGCTGGCAGCAGGTTAGATAAGGGATAGGCAGCATGGCAGTAGAAACACAAAACAAACAGAGCACAGTGGCAATGATATCTGTGCGCTTACAAGTTAAACCGGTTGTAAGCCAGGTTCGGTTGGGAGGACTGAGTGACAGCAAAGGCTCTGATTTGGTACGAAACATTGCAAGCCAGTCGCATCACTTCTGGGTTCGGGTGAGATAAATTTGATCCCTGCCAATTGTTGAAGTCAATGGGTAAAAGTTCAATGAACACCACCTTCCAAAATCTCCTCCAATTCCTACTCCTAAATATCTTAATGATTCTTCACCCCATCGGAAGGGAAATGCCCCCCTCAATCGCTCCTGCAAATCCCCCTCCAAACAAATTTTCAGCACTTCTAATTTCCCCATATTCATCTTATAGCCGATAAGGGGCATTCTTGCTGTGTTCCTCTTTGCAAATCAGATTTTGAGAGTAGCCCCCATTTACTCTAATATAGGCCTTTGGTGAGGCATAGAGCACCTTAATCCACCCAATAAACTTTTCCCCCAAATCAACCCGCTTCAGAACTTGGAACATGAAACCTTACTCAACTCTATCAAACTCTTTCTCAGCGTAGACTGCCAGCAGCAGTCATAGCATTTGCTGGTCTCGAGCTCTCCAGATCAAATTTAGCAGTTTTCTAATACTGTCACCGACTTGTCTGCCCGGCACAAATTCTGCCTGGCCATCCTTCACTAATTTAGGTAATCTGCAACTCAGATTTTTAGCCAAGAACTCGGCGTCCAAATTTATTAGGGATATAGGGCGGTATTAACTGCAAACACTCTCATCCTTCCTCAGTTTAGGAATAACTGTAATAACCGCTGTGCTCATTGAACTGGGCAATTCCCATCCATCAACTAGCGCATTAAACAGATCCCTGAAATACTTTATAAAATCTAGCAGTGTAGCCATCTAAACCTGGGGCCTTAGCTTCTTTCAGTGATTTAATGGCTGTCAGAATCTCTTCCCCTATTATATCCTTATCTGTAACCTGTGCTTCCTCTGAATTCAAGCAAGTCAGCTCACTTGCTCTCAAATATTCATCCATCTCCTCTTCACTTGCTGTACCCTCTCTAGAGTACAGCGCTCTATAAAGCTCCCTAAATATTTCATGCATCTCCTTACCCTTAAATCTCAGAAAACCAGCCTTCTTTCTTATTCCATACCATCCTGTTAGACAGGTCTAGTGTTAGATTTGCAGGGGCCAAAGGCAAAAGTGGTGAGAGGGCCCAAAGCCCATCTGCAGGCTATGCCTCTTTTAGCTTGAGGCAGACCTGGAGCTTCCTGTGGCATGGGGGCCAGGGCATTTGCCCTGTTTGTCCCCCCTCTCCCCTTAATGCCAGCCCCTGCTGCTAGACCATTCCAAACAAGTAGGTTGTATCCCCCCTACCAGCAAATGTGGAGGCAGAGGAAACTACCATAGGCATCATTATGACATCATCATGCCATATCAGCTAGAACCACCAGAAGGGAGCCTTCAGTAATTCTCTCTCCAGCAGATGGTGTATGGATGTTTTCAGCTCTGTGAGATTCTGAAAAGATTTAAAGAAAATAGAGAGGAAAGATTGATTTCGCTCATGGGCAGTCAACCTGGTTGGTGGATTTATTGGTAGAGCACCATACATGGGACTTCACTAAGGCCACCCTTAAAACTGGTGCTCTTTTTGGATGCCATAAAAGGGGGAAAGTTGGTTCAGCTCCCTGCCCTTATCTTGTTAAGGACATGTTGAGCAGCCCAAAGATTGGGAAAGGAATTTGGAAGGATTCTTCAAGTTTCATTCATCCTCTACTTCTACTACTACTACTACTAAATGAACATTTGCATAGCACTCCAAGACGTATGCAGCACCGCACAGACACATGTAAAAGATGGTCCCTGCTCATCAAAGCTTAAAATGTAGTCAAGATGGACAACACAGTAGCTGTAGAAACAGGATACATCTAGGGGCAATGGTAAGAAAACACAAGGGAGATCAGGTGTGTCGATCCAAAAGCAGCAGCGAAGAGGTGGGTTTTCAGCCTGGATTTGAAAACTCCCCAGTTCCCCCTCCCTCTGCTCTCCCACCAAAATTGAAGAGGACTCTTCAGAGGTAGGAGACTGTATGTCTGGCAACAGGGGAGTAGGACTGAGTCCATCATGGTATCTTCCTGTTATGGGCTCCCCAGGGAAGGAAGCAAAGGGTAGTGGTGGTTGGTGACTCTCGTCTGAGAGATCTGCCAACCAGACTTGATGTCCAGACAGGCGTGCTGTCTGCCAGGTGCCAAAATCTGAGATGTTACAGAGAGTTTGCTGAGACTCATCAAGCCTACTAACTATTATCCAATGTTGCTCATCCATGTCAGAACAAATGATACTGCTAGTTATCCCTCCAAACAAATCAAAAGTGACTTTATGGCTCTGGGACAGAGGGTGAATCAGGTAGGTGTGCAGGTGGTGTTATTCTCTTCAGTGCTCCCTGTTGAGGGTAAAAGCCAAGGCAGAGAAGCTCGTATCCTAGAGATTAATACGTGGATGGTGTTATCAAAGCATTTTGGTTTCTTGGACCAAGGGCTGCAGAGCAGAGATGGTGTCCATCTGTCCAAGAAGGGTCGAAATGTCTTCAGCGGCAGAGTGGCAAACCTACTGAAGAGGGTTTTAAACTAGATTCATTGGGGATGGATGAAGAAAGCCTCCAAGTAAGTGAACATAAGAGGGAGGGTGTGACCTTTGGCTAGAGGGCCAGGGGTTCAAATCCCACTGGAGGACAGCAACCTCGGACTAGAGGGACTGGGGTTTCTAGTCCCACAGGTGCTCCTTGTGGTCTTGGGCAAGTCACATAACTCTCCATTGCCTTCAGGGCCAAGGGAAATATATACCATACCTGAATGTATACCACTTTGATCGGGTGAAAAGCGATATATAAGCATTGCTAAATAAAATAAGAAAAGCCCCCAGGTAAGTGAAATATTAAATATCTCTGTAGAAATGGGTAAAAGGGGCAATATCTCAAAAGCAGTGCGTATAAATGCCTGTGGCATGGGAAATAAGATCCCAGATGTTGAGCTTTAATGGAAGAGGCTGACTTGGATTTAGTGGCGGTTACAGAGACATGTTTCACGAACATCCATGAATGGGATGTAATTATACCTGGCTATATTTTATTCAGGAAGGACAGGGTAGAAAGAAGGGGAGTTGGAGTGACACTATATGTAAAAAGTAATATTAAAGCTATAGAATTGCAGGACTTAAAAGGAAGAGAGGAGGCACTGTGTGTTAAGCTAGAAAGAGGGAAAGGGAAATCTATTTGCACTGGAGTTATAATACAGTTCCCCCTCACAGAGTGTAGAAGTGGATGAAGATTTAATAGAAGACATACACAGTATTGCAATGAAAGGAGAAGTGCCACTGATAGATGATTTCAATACGCTCGATTTGGATTGGCACATCTCTGCTGCAATATCATCTAAAGTAAGGAGATCCTGGATTCTCTACAGAAAGAACTATTCTGGCAACTGGTTAGAGAACCCACATGTGACGGGATCATACTGGACTTAGTGCTTACCAATGGGGAAAGTGTTTCTGATGTTGCAGTGGGAGATCATCTGACATCCAGTGATCACCAGATGGTGTGGTTCAGTATTAGGACTAGGGCTGATAAAGTCCATTCAAAAGCGAGGGTCTTAGACTTTAGGAAAATTAACTTTGCCAAGATGGGACAATATCTCAAGGAGTTGTTAGCAGGATGGGAACAATTGGGGGATGTAGAAAAACAGTGGGCAAAACTGAAAAGGGATATTTTAAGGGCAACATACCTTTTTGTTAGAAGTAAATACATGTAAAAGGAAAAGGAGACCACTATGATTCTCAAAAGAAGTAGCTGAAAAGGTGAAGAAAAAGAGGGGGGACTTCAGGAACTACTAGAGATGAGAGAGGAAGACAGGCATCTGTATTTGGAAAAACGTAGAGAATCTAGCAAAGTAGTCAGGAAAGCAAAGATATAAAAAGAAGATGAAATTGCCAATGCAATAAAATGCAGGGATAAGAGCTTTTTCAGATTTGTTAGTGAGAGGAGGAAGGGCAAAAGTGGTGTTATCAGACTCAAGGATAAAGGGGAGGAATATGTAGAAACTGATGAGGATAAAGTGGAATTGGTTAACAAATATTTTTGTTCTGTAGTCATAGATGAAGGGCCAGGAGCAGGACCTCAAAAAACACCCATATATGGGAACAGAAGTGACAGGGATCTCGAACAATTTTCAAAAAACTGTTTTCATGAGGAACTACCTAAACTAAAAGTAGACAAAGCGATGGGACTAGATGGTATACATCCGAGAATACTGAGGGAACTTGGGGATGTTCTAGCAGCTCCACTGTCTGACCTTTTCAAAGCTTCTTTGCAGTCGGGAGTGGTGCCAGAGCACTGGAGAAAGGCACATGTAGTCCCTTTACACCAAAGCGGACATAAGGATAACATTGAGAACTACAGGCCAGTTAGTCTAACCTCTGTGGTTAGTAAATTTTTGAAAAGGCTACTAAAAGAGAGAATAGTGAGGTTTCTGGAGTCCATTGGATTTCAGGATCCGAGGCAGCATGGATTCATCAGAGACAGGTCATGTCAGGCAAATCTGATTGATTTCTTTGAATGGGTGGCCAGGGAGTTGGACCAAGGGACAATCCTAGAAGTGGTGCACTTCGATATCAGTAAAGCCTGTAATGCCATTCCACATAGGTGACTTATAAACAAACTTAGCACCCTAGGAATGGACCCTAAAGTTACTGATTGTGTTAGAAATTGGTTGTGTGGGAGGTGACAAAGGTTACAGGTAAATTGAGCTCACTCTGAGGAGACGGAGGTTACCAGTGGTGTGCCGCAGGGATCTGGTCTTGGTCCGATTCTTTTTAACATCTTTGTTAGTGATATTGCGGAAGAGCTGTTGAGTAAGGTTTGCTTGTTTGCAGATGATACTAAAATCTGCAATAGAGTAGACACCCAGGAAGGAGTAGATAACATGAGGCGGGATCTAGCTAATCTTGAAGAATGGTCTAGAATTTGGCAGTTGAAATTTAATGCTAAAAAATGCAGGGTCATGCATTTGGGATGCAAAAATCTAAAGAAGCGGTATAGTGTAGGGAGTGAGGTACCTCTGTCCACGAAAGAAGAGCAGGACCTGGGTGTAATTGTGTCTGACGATCTTAAAGTAGCTAAATAGGTAGAAAAGGCAACTGCGAGAGCCAGAAGGATGCTTGGGTGTATAAGGAGAGGAATGGCCAGCAGAAGAAAGGAGGTGATAGTGCCTCTGCATAAGTCTCTGGTGTGACCTGATTTGGAGTATTGTGGGCAATTCTGGAGAGCGCACCTTCAAAAGGATGTAAACAGGTTGGAGTCGGTGCAGAGGGTAGCTACTAAAATAGTTGGTGGTCTTCATTATGAAGCATATGAGGACAGACGTAAAGATCTTAATATTTATACTTTAGAGGAAAGACGGGATAGGGGAGATATGATATAGATGTTTAAATACCTCAGTGCCATAGATGCGCAGGAGGAGAGTCTCTTCCGATTGAAAGCAAGCTCTGCTACCAGGGGACATAGGATGAGAGTGAAAGGGGATAGACTCAGGAATAATACGCGAAAATATTTCTTTACAGAAAGAGTGGTAGATGAGTGGAATAGACCTCCCAGTGGAGGTAGTAGAGACAAGGACAGTATCTGAATTCAGAAAAGCATGTGACAAACACAGAGGATAACTACAGGAAAAATGGGCACTATTATAGTTGATGGAAGGGCAGACTAGATAGGTATGTGATCTTTTTCTGGCGTCAAGTTTCTATGTTTCTATCCCCATTTCTGCCCAGGGTAGACCCCTAGCACTATTGAGCTAGTGGTAATGGCCATGGTCTTAATGAAGATGCACTGTAGCAGGAGGTTGTCTGACACAACCATTTATTTAGAGCAGGATGGAGCCGTGGAATGACTAGATCCCAAACGGAATGGCAGAATAAATGTAGAACGGTGTGCTATAGAGTATAACAGTGCTTAAACCCCTAGGTATACCACCTGAGTTTCTTGCATAAAGGATGTACCTAGGTCCCTAAACTGCTATGCAAAAGTGGTACTCCATTTGACCTACAGGCAGCTTGTAGTAAGGAGATATAGATAGATGCATGTCCTGGAGGTATATATGGATTTATATCAGCATCCTGCAGCACTGGCATTGAAGGTATTCCCAGAGTACATCTCCATGAACATCAGCTGGTTATAGGCAGTGGTAAATGCTGACATGCCCATGAATAGTGTAGTGGCTCGTTTCTGAGTTTTGTGATGGAGACATGAGGGGTGTGTGTCACATGCAATGACAATCAGAGATCATATAGAAGTAGTAGATGTAGCCACTGTAACTGCAAGTAGTGAAGTAAGACCAAGATTTATATAAAAAGAAAACAATATGTTTATATTTTGAAGTTATACAGAACTTTTATAACATAAAAAGAACATAAGATATGCCATACTGGGTCAGATCAAGGTCCATCAAGCCCAGTATCCTGTTTCCAACAGTGGCCAATCTAGGTCATACATACCTAGCAGTTTCCCCAAAAGACACAGGTTCCGCAATGCTTATATTGGGTCAAGCAGTGATATCCTGGGTCCCTTTTTAATAATGGTTTATGGACCTTTCCTCCAGGAACTTGTCCAAATCTTTTTTAAACCCAGCTACACTAACAGCCTTTACTACATCCTCCAGTAGCAAATTCCAGAGTTTGATTACACGTTGAGTGAAAAAATATTTTCTTTTATTAGTCTTAAATAGTTTACCCTGTAGTTTCATTGCATGTCCCCTAGTCTTTCTATATATTGATGAGGTAAACAATCGATCTACGTTTACCCGTTCCACTCCGTTCATTAATTTATAGCCTCTATCATATCTCCCCTCAGTCGTCTCTTTTCCAGTTTGAAGAGCCCTAACCTTTTTAGCCTCTCTTCCTAGCCATTTTGGTGGCTCTTCTCTGAACCTTTTCTAATAGCACTATATTCTTTTGAAGACACGGCAACCAAAATTGCACACAATATTCAAGTTGCGGTCTCACCATGGAACGATATAGAGGCATTATAATATTCTTTGTTTTATTTTCCATTCCTTTCCTCATAATACCTAGCATTCTATTTGCTCTCTTGGCCACCGCTGCACACTTGGCAGAGGGTTTCAACATGTTATCCACAATGACACCTAAATCTTTTTCTTCGGCGGTACTTCCTCATGTGGAACCTTGCATCGTGTAACCATAGTTTGGATTGTTCTTCCCTAGGTGCATAACTTGGCACTTGTCCACCTTAAATTTCATCTTCCATCTGGATGCAGTCTTCCAGTTTATCAAGATCCTCATACAATTTTTCACAATCCTCATGGGTTTTAACAACTTTAAATAATTTTGTGCCATCTGCAAATTTGATTACTTCACTCATTATTCCCATTTCCAGGTCATATACAAATATGTTAAAAAGCAGTGGACCCAGAACAGATCCCTGGGGTACTTCAATATTCATCTTTCTCCATTGGGAAAATTGGTCATTTAGCCCTACCCTCTGCTTTCTATCTTTTAACCAGTTCCTGATCTACAATAGTACACTGCCTCCTATCCCATGACTTTTTAAATTTGCAAAGAGTCTCTCATAAGGGACCTTGTCAAAGGCTTTCTGAAAATCTAGATACATTATATCAACTGACTCACCTTTATCTACCTGTTTATTCACACCTTCAAAAAAATATAACAGATTAGTAGGACAAGATCTTCCTTGGCTAAAGCCATGTTGGCTGTCTCCCCATTAAGTCCTGACCTACATGTTCAGTAATTTTGTCCTTTATAATGGTTTCTACCATTTTTCCCGGTACTGACGTCAGGATCACTGGTCTGTAGTTTCCCAGATCATCCCTGGAGCACTTTTTAAAAATCGGCGTTACGTTGGCCATCCTCCAATCTTCAGGTATTACAGATAATTTTAATGATAATTCACAGATTACTAATAGTAGGTCTGCAATTTCATATTTCAGTTCTTTCAACACCCTTGGATGTATTGTATACCATCTGGTCCAGGTGATTTTCTACTCTTCAGTTTTTCAAATAGTTGTAATACATCTTCCTGGTGTATTGATATTTCTTTCAATTCTTCTGTGGCATCACCTTTAAATACCATTTCAGTCATGGGTAGCATCCCTACATCTTCCTCAGTAAGGAAATTATATATTATCTCTGTATAAAACAAAAACATATAACTTAAAATTAAACCAATGGACTCATTGATATGACTTGGGAAGGGCAGACTTATGTATCCCAGCTCCTGTATGGGATCTATGAGGACACATAGCTCTGTTCTCATTCCCTCCAAATGGGCCACCACAAGGCCCATCAAATTCATTATGTCCTGGAAGCCCTGCTGCATATCATGATGCATTGCCGTGATCTGCAGCATGACTTCTGGTTAATTGAATTTTGGCAGAACCTTATGGGATCCATCTATTCCAGTTGGGAAGAAGAGTGGACATGCTGGGTAACCAGAAGCTCTAGGGGATCCCCAGACTGTCCTTATGCCCCTCCTTATCCTACTGTCCTTTGAGAGGGACATACTCCCTCCTCTTCCTGCCTGTTGGCCATTTGTGCAGCCATAGGAGTGAAAGAGAATGTATTAGTTAGTGGTGCCTAGAGATTACTGGTTTGCAGCTAGCCATTGCATTGATGAACTGAGGTGGCTATCACCAACAGTGGAGTGGAGGAGTGGCCTAGTGGTTGGGGCAAGGTACTTCAGGCCGGAAGGTCGGGGGTTCAAATCCCACTAGAGGACAGCAACCTTGGGCCGGAAGGACTGGGGTTTCTAGTCCCACAGGTGCTCCTTGTGGTCTTGGGCAAGCCACTTAACCCTCCATAGTTTATGTTCCCTGTAAAATAGTTATCTCCAAGTTATAATGCCCTGTTCAATGTAATTTCAGTTTGTTCAATGTAAACCGCACTGATGCAGAATAGCGCGGTATATAAGAGAATGTAAATAAATAAATAAATAGTGTGCCCATTAGAGTTTCAAGGCTTGACCACATATTAGGTTAGTGGCCAAGGTAACAGTGGTGCGTGATCTGGCAAGATACATCCTAGGTGTGATGCTTTTAGTCACATTAGGAATGGGTGAAAGGATGGGAATGCAGAGTATCTGGGTAGTCTTGCTGTTCCCTTGGCTGCATGTCCACAACATTGATAGTTTGGAGAAGGGCTCCATCTAGGGGTAGACAATGGGACTAGTGTTGTAGCACTGAGCACTCATCAAAGGCAGATGCCATGTTTCTATATCTGACTAGGTACTATGGCAATGTGCAAGCAATTTCAGAGATCCCCTTTACAGCACTATCTGAGAGGCTAAGTGCTACCTGCCAGGTAGTCAGTATATGTGCTAGTACTTGTCTGGAGGTAATCATTGAGGGGGACTAGAAAGTAAGTGCTCGTAGATTTGCCGGTGAGCAAGGGTGGAAATGTTGTAAGATCCAGGCTTTGGGAGGGCCTATGGCACCACACAATTGGTACTGTCATCATCTCTTGGAGCATGGGGAACATTCAAATTAGTAGGCGGAGTGAATATTCATGTAGATGGTCATGTTATGTACATTGGCAGCTCCCTTCCCCACCAAATGAATGTGCGCCAAGGCTGTGGCTGCCTGCCCACCTTATAAGGGGGTCAGTGGCCTAGTTGTGTCATGTAAGCATGCATCTAATGGCTTGGCCTTGTACAGGTCTTAATACTTTGCTGCCATCAAGGACAGGAGGGCACTCACTTTTTAGTATTGAAGCTCCTTTGGCTGCTACATACCTTCCTCATCTGCCAGTTGTTCTAGGACCAGCTGTAGCAGGTCAGTCTGGGCCCTCCAGACAGACTGAAAATAAGTCTTCAGGGCTTCAGTAGCCCCGTGGATCTTAGTGTCTACAGCAGAAGAGAAAACTGAACATTCTTAGTGAACAGCCACCTCAGCATCGCTGCTCTCTGCCACTCTCAGACCAGGTTGAAGTTATCTCATATAGCAAGGCAAATCACTGGTCAGGTGTTGATGTAGTAGATACAGTGAGGTCAGTGGTATGTTGACAGCCAGTGTCTGAGTCCTGCCCCTACCACTAACACATCAAAGGAAATCTTTTATGATGAAAAGGTGCCCTGCATTTATAGACCTTGTATTATCATCAGATCTTTAGATGTAGTATATATTGTCCTTGTATATAAAATAACATATGCCAAAAACAGTTCTCATGCACTGTGGCATGGTTTTGTTGTGTATGGGGGGGGGAGGGGGATGCCTGTCTGTCTGCCTGCCTACCTATGGGGCTATGCTAAATAGCTGATCCAGAGTGTCTGCTGTATCCATGTAAGCAGCATCTAGGATACCTCGGCCTCTTGCCTGTATAGTTTAGGTACCCTAATGTCTTAAAGACAGTTTGATACAGTATTTTTGTATGTGTTTGTTGGCAGGGGGTGGGATGGCAGGATGGCAGAACATTTTTGGCTGTTAAATGCTTAAGAGTCAACCCTCATGGGTTTCATTCCTGTGCTCTATGGATGTCCACCAGGACTTGGAGTAGGTGTTTGGGGGAAAGAATTCTGTTTACCTTGCCAGGGCCATCCAGACAGACTTCCAGACTTTACATGCTGCAGCATGGTACAACCTCTGCCCACCCAGGTGGTAAAGGGTGCCATTGTTTAAGAGCATCAGGAGTACCAGTAGATTGCTCTCAGCCTCAGAGAAATATTTTTCCCTCCTAGTTGCTATGTTGGTGTCCTCTATAGAGCGGCGATTGGAAACATGTCGGCTTGGTCCAACTAGAGAACAGGAAGGCACATGTCAATGGCAGACAAGCCCTTACTTACACGTGATCTTACATGCGCAGCATCTGGAATACCATCGTTTGAAGAAGGTGCTTATGCTGCGAGTGTGCTTTTTCCATGTGCAGAGGGCAGCAGACCTGTACATGTAAGCCATTTTCCCTGCATATCTTCATAGAGATGCAAAAACTGTACATTGGCCTACACATTCAGAACTGCTTTTGCAAAATCCTGCCACCAGGCTCCACGTTTACACCTCCATGTTGATTTCCTCACATATACAGTCTATCTAAAATTAGCCTTCATGTGCTGTTTCAGAAGCACTTAAAAATTGGGAGTCAAGATTAGCGAGGAATCAAGATGGCGGCATCTCAGTAGTGCCTCAGTTGGAGCTGCTTCTTCTTTTCCTGTTTGTGCTTGCCTGAAAGAAAATGTCTCTGAAACAGAAGGATAAGGGACTGGCTAAATGTTCTGAGGTCAGAACCCCTGGACCTATGCAACAACGAATTGAGGTTCATCTACTGAAGACTCCTGAGCAAGTGCAGGCTATGAGTGCTGTCCTGGCTGTGAAGAACAATGGTGGGGAGGTGTCCTTGCTTGGAAGTGTGACCACTCTTTCCCAAAGCCGCACCCTCAGAGCTTCTTGCCAGGATTTGATCTTAGGGTTGCCAACCCTTTAACCAACAACTTTATTCTGCTGGCTGTTTCTGACCGAAGTGAAGTAGCAGGGACTCCTCCTTCCTGTTCGACGTCTATTCAGATGATGAATTCTGTGCATGGCAATGTTTCTTCAGCGTCCTAACGGTGGACCCCTCTGGAGGAACGTTTCAACTTTCTACTTTCCGGAGATGTTTGGTAAGCCACAAGCTCTTCTCAATGCAATTCCCTCCTCTATGCCAGAGGTGGCTGTGCAATCACTGTGGGCCATGTTAGTTAAACTGGATGGGACAATAACAAAATTCTCTCAAGATGTAACTGTGTTAGTACAAACTGAAGTACATTTGTCCGCTCAACATGATTCCTTGCAAAAGAGATGAAGGATAAGGTATCATCCATGCAAAAGATATGAAAGATTCTAGACTGGTGATTGACCAGCTAGTAAAAGATAAGTTATTGATTCACCGTAAGCTCGGGCAATTTGAGAATAAGATGCAACAACTAAATCTCAGGATTCTGAATTTCCCCAAAATTTTGAATATATCACCAGCTGACTTATTTAAGAAGCATTTGCTGAAGGCTTTGCTAATGAATTTCATTTTTGAAATGGATTTATCCATAATTTTGTCTTTGTACTTTAAGAAAGTGCGTGCACCATTTCTCAGGATTTATTCCAATGTTTGCCATTCCACCCAGGAGAGGAGGCGTTCTTTTCCGACTGAGGCAGGAGACTTTGTCATTGGGAGGGACCTTCTGCTTATGCTACAAGTGCTTGGTTACCCTTTCAAATGCTAGCTATGATTTTTTTTTCTCTCCAGAGCAATTCTGCGGCTTTCTGGACTTAAAGAAGATATCTGTCAATGTGTCCTCTGATTAAAGTTAGGAAGTGAGACGGGTGCATTATGTTTAATCAGGAGTATTCAACTTAGGCAGTATGTTATGTAATGCTTTATTTTCTTTTTCGCTTTAATTGTCCCCTTCCCACTCCATGTTTATAGTGGTCTAAGTTTAAGAGAGCATTTTTTGTATTCCTTGCATTTTCCTTTTTAATGGGATATGGATGTATAATGTCTCTCCTCATTGTTACTTGAATGAGTGTTATTTGTGAATATTTTTGGAATGAATAAATATGTCTTTATTTATTTCTTGCTTTTATATACCGCGCTCTTTAAAATCAGTGTGGTTTACATTTAACATTTCTGCGCATAACAGACATACTGCTGTGCACTTACAATGAACGGGTACATACAACTTGGTTCAACTGGGGTAACTATCCACATCTTTTTACAGTTATATACAAACTTGACATGGTGGTGGTGTTAAATTACTGGGTTGAATTACTGGGTTGAGCGTAGCGTAGGAGAAAGAGGTGATGCTTTAGTGCTTTTCTGAATTGGGCGAGATCTGTGATTGCTCTGATGGTGGTTGGGAGTGTATTCCAACAGCTGGGGGCATAGAATTTGAAAGCTTGGTTTTTTTGTTGCCTGGGTACATTTTGTTATTTCGTTGGGGGTCTGAAGGGTGTTGGTGGCGAATGTTCTCCTTGCTCTGTTCTCTGGAGTGGGGTGGAGGAGGTCCGATAGGGAGGTGGCTGACGTCTTATTAATGGCCTTGAAGGGTGAAACGTCAGTAGATTGGGAGCCAGTGTAAGTCTTTTAAGATGGGGGTGATGTGATCTCTTCTAGAGGATCCACGTAGGAAGCGTGCTGCAGCGTTCATTGCCAGCTGTAATGGGTATAAAACTTAAAAAATCCCCAGCAACTTGGGAATCAATATTCATCTGCTGCAGTCGATGTTTTCTTTCAATGGTTGCATGGCTTAAAAAATCCCAGTGCAGTAGTGGGTGGCACTGAGTATTCAGATAGAGCCTTTGGTGCCACCGCTATCCAGATAACAGAACAGTTTTTTGCTGTTCTAAGTTATGCGATCCTTAACTGAAAAGCGATTGCTGCTCCTGCACTACGCAAATAGTGCTGAGAAGATCAGTAGCATTATCCACTGAATATTTCCCAGTCAGCGGCACTTATCCAACCCACTGTTTTTGTTTCTTTCAAAATAGAGATGATGGCTCGTATCGCTCTGCATAGGAAAATTTGGCATTCCTTAAATATGTGGGGATTAAAGCTTACAGGAACTGTTTGGGTACATTTCTGTTATGAGATGTTGGGTAAGATAGTTGTTATGTTTTCATTCTGTTGTTATAGTTGAAATTTTTACTGAGTGTTTTGGGGTTCTCTGCTTTTTTATGTATTTTATTATGCTTGGATTGTTGCAATACATTTTTTTTCTGATATAAGTCTGAAAAATGTGGAATATAAAGATGTTAATAATAAAATAATCATAATTGGAATCTTCGCAAAAAGCATGGTTTTATGTAGCAAACAACTATTGGGAACATAGCGTTGAAAAGGTTATAGAACATGAGCAAGCTGAGATCTTGTTGGACTTTAAAATAGAAACCAACAGGTGCTTAGAGCACAATGCTCCTGACATCACACTCATACTGAATAAAACTGTATGGTTTATAAATGTGGCAATACCCGATGATAAACAGGTTTATGAAAAACAGATGGGAAAATCCCCCAAATATCATGATTTACAAATTGAAGTCGAAGGACGTTGGAGGAAAGGAATCAATGGTTTTGCCAATAGTGATTGGAGCACTTGGAGCAATAACAACTGGACTCTGAAAATACTTGGAAACGTTAATTTTAAAAGGTATAACCTCATCAGTTTTGCAAAAAAACTACCCTACTCAAAACAGCATACTTTTAGTTTATTTAAAAAGTTGTATATTATCATCTTAGTGATTTTCCAAAATGGTTTACAAGCCAAATGAAAACAATAGCAATTTAGGAAAAATAAAAATAGATGCAAAGTACAGAAGGAATTATAAGCCCACAAAATTACAAAGCCATTATAATATCCCAAGTTTTGTACCAATATGTCTTTGAATCTCATGTTCTTGGGTAGGACATACAAATATAAGAAATGCCATACTGGGTCAGACCAAGGTCCATCAAGCCCAGTATCCTGTTTCCAACAACAGCCAATCCAGGTCACAAGTACCTGGCAGTTTCCCAAAAAGGTACATAAGTTCCAAATTAATAGAGTTAATACCAGTCAACATTGGCTAAGATGTGCTAATATGCCACACATGAAGACATAATAATAATCCATTCACTGGAATCTTTACAAACAATATGGAGGGGCATTTTAGAAAGGACGTCCAGGTGCAATCTGGGACGTGTAAGCCAGAATGTCTGAAAAAAAGCAGGCATGTCCAGGTATAGACAAGATTTCACAAACATGGACGAGTCTGACATGGACGTCTGTGGGTCTATCTGCATAGACATTCCCAGCATAGTGTTTCAGAACCTAGACATCTAGGAACAGCCTAATGGTTAGAGCCGTGGGCTAGAAACAGGGAAGCCAGGGTTCAATCCCACTACTGCTATTATTGAAATTGTGCTCAGTACTGAGGATAATGGCATGTTATCTTCTTTATAGCCTCTGGATGTTTTTCAGCCAAAATGAGCACTCTTCAGGTGCTTGGAGCAGGTCTAAACTTAGACGTGACTCCGAATATCCAAGACATTTCTGAGATCAGCCAGTGACGTCCAGGTTCTTAGGAGCACCCCAGCTAATCCTGTATGTGCTACGGCTCCCAGGTCCTTGGGTAGGACCTGAATTAATGAAATTATTATTATTAGCAGCAATAGGGAACTACTGCAGATGAAAGTTAGCTGTTCAGGTTGCTCTTGATGACTAGATGTGGGAATCTTGCAAAAACACCAGGGGGTGGCAATGTCAAAGCCAGAAACAGAATCTATAGCACCGAGACCCAAAGCCTAGACGTCTTGCACTGCGCATGCTCAGGCCCCTTCTAGCATCAGCTTAAATGAGGAAGTTATAGCAGGGGGAAAAAGAGCTGCTAGTTGTAAGAGCTGGGTACCGAAGAATCCTGAAGAGGATTATAGCTGCTCAAACAGGTATGTTCTCTCACCACTGCCTCTTTCGCTAAGATTGCGCCGCTGTCCTTTTTGGTCACCTTTTGCTTACCAAGCTTCTGTGGGCATTTCCCCTCCTTTGTTGATAAAACATATTCTGGCAATCAGTCAGTGGTGTTTCTGATTTTTTTGCGGAACTGACAATTTCTGACTTCGAGATTAAGGAATCAGTTTTCTCTGCTGTATTCAAAATTCTGTGTCAAAAGGTCTGAATTATGCAAAATTCTGCATGCTTTGTTTGTCAGAATAACAATGTTATTTTGTTTTATGAGTGATGCTTAATCTAAAATACAATAGGGGAAAAACATATCACAAAAAATGTGTACAAATTTGAATTATTGTGTGCAGAATTCCAGCAGGACTAAACAAAATCACCTCCAAACAGACAAATCGACAGAGAAATAGAAACAGTGATGCGTTTCCACTGTACTCGGCAAAATATAAAGATAATGGATGTAAATTCTAAAACTAGATCTATTCAAATCACTAAATTGAAAGTATTTTTCTTTCTGCCTCCATTGCTGGAATCAGGGACAGGAGCTGCCAAACAGATGGATGTCAGGGACAAAGCTCTTAAACTGGGGACAACCCACGAAAATCGGGGACACTCACCTGGTAACCTTATATTAACAGGAAACCCATGAAGCTTCTCCGAATGACTTTTGAATAAGTTAGATTTCCACAAGCATTTAGAAATATCATGAGATTCCTAATGGAGCAGTTAAATAGATCAATTACTTCATGATTCTGCATCGTTGGCTTGTAAAAATTGTTATTGTCACTATTTTTTAAATTTTTTTATTTATTTATAAATCTTTATATACTCTTTTTAAAGTGGGGATCAAAAAAGGCCAGTACAAGAACTAGGTTTGAAGAACAAAGTGCCCTGGGCAGCGGAGTAGGGAGTCCGTCTGTGAGGATGCAGCCCACCTGGTTCCTCAGATACACTCAGAGGTTATGTGGCTAGCCTCAAAATTTGAGCACAAAAGCAATTTATGTTATTTGCTTAAATCATTTTGAATACCAACCTCATAGAGTTTAAGAAGAATTCATGTTTAAATACATGTCGCTTTTTTGTCTATGGCAAGAGCCTAAACAATTTAGGTGCCGGATTACAAACTTCAGAGCAACCAGTCTACAGCACACAGCATTCTGCTTCTGTAATAGACTGTAGCTCATATTCGGGACTATATACTGCAAAACTACCTCTTAGGGAGCACGGCCGCCATTTTGAATCCTGCACCAGCTCAGATGGGATTAAGGGAGGAGGGGATTACTCCTGTAGACTAATACTAGCCCACCAGGCGGAACTCAAGGTAGGACCAGAAGGGATCCTAAGGGTGGTGAGCAGCTTCAGATCAGGGTCTGGATGGATGAGGTGTCTTAAAGAGACGGACTTGGACTGTGGCTTTGGTAGGGGGATTTATTTATTTAATTTATTTATTTAGCTAGCTATATTTATATACCACCTTTCACCAGGTCAAGGAGGTTTACATAGAACAAGAGAGGAAATGCATTGTAACTTTGTCAACTATATACAACATGCAGTTGATACATAAGAGTTTGTAACTATGTACAGTATACGCTATACAGACTTAAATTATTTGCAGGTGAGGTCAACTGGCTTATGTTATGGGGTAAAGTGTGCAGTGAATAGGTGTGTTTTCAGATGTTTCGGAAGGTTTTGAGGTCTGTGGTGTTCCTGAGCTGGTCTAGGAGGGTGTTCCATATAGAAGGTGTGTACAGTTGGAAAGCTTGTTTACGTGCTTGCTGGTTGGATTTGGTTCTGAGGTGGGGGATGACCAGGGTGTTCATAGTGGAGGTCCATCTAGAGCTGAATTGCTTGGTGGTCTGAAGAAGCATGCATAGATGTGTATGTGTGTGTGTGTGTGTGTGGGGGGGGGGGGGTCAGAGTGAATAGCTTTAGGGTTCAAGTCCCACCTGGGGACAGCAATCTCAGGCCGGAGGGACTGGGATTTCTAGTCCTATAGGCACTCCTTGTGGTCTTGGGCAAGCCACTTAACCCTCCATTGCCCATGTTCCCTGTAAGCATTAGCGTATATGTCTCATATCCCCTCGTGTTAAATGTATCCCCCAATTGACCGCTTTGACCCAGTGAAAAGCGGGATATAAATACAGCTAAATAAATAAATAAATAGGATGAGAGGTTTGAATTTTCTTTTGCTCTGTAATGGGAGCCAGTGGAGCTGTTTGAGCATAGGGGTAATTTGATCATGTCTTGATGCTGCTTGTAGGGTCCTTGCTGTTGAGTGGAGAGCCGTTTGCAATGGGAGGAGTGTGGATTGTGGAAGGCCTTGATAGATAGCGTTGCAGAAATCTAGGTGGAGTATTATAGATGCTTGCAGGACAGTCTGGAAGTCTGTTGGTTCAACGAGTGGTCGGAGGCGTTGTAGTGTCTTTGTTTTGAAGTAGATTGCCTTGGTGATTTTGTTGATATGGGTTTTCAAAGTCAGGTGTTGATCAAGGGTGATCCCTAGGTACCGGACTTCAGTCTGGGTTTTGATTGTTGTGTTGTTCAGTGTTATAGTGGGGGGGGGTGGGACAAAGGTGGTATCTTTTGTTATGTAGAGAGCCTCCATTTTGTTACAGTTGATTTGAAGGTTGTTGTCTTTCAGCCAATTGGTTATGTCTGTGAAGCTTTCTGTAAGTGTGGATAGTGTGGGTTGGTGTATGTTGATTGGCCCATAGATCATGATATCATCAGCGTAGATGTGGACGTATAGGTTATTAATGCTCAGTAGTAGTAGTAGGTTGTAAGATCTTATGATTGTGCAAAGTGGTTGAAGGTAGACTTTGAAAAGAAGAGCAGAGAGGGTAGATCCTTGGGGAACTCCTTTGGTGTGTTTGTAAGGGGTGGAGGTGTTTTATTCAGTTTTTATTTGCTGGTGCCAATCTGTGAGGTAGAAAGGGATTTGAGCTTTTGAGGGAAGGTAGTGGGGCTCTGTCTCCATGGTGATGCCAGGGGGTTCCTGGACCATTAGTGATCTTTTTTAAAACTCTGACCCTTTATGATCGAGGCTGGATGCTATGGGCCACGAGTTAGCGACCTGATGCTTCCAGTAGAAAAATGACTTGGTTTGCAGTAATTATTGTAAGCTATATTATTACATTTGAATACTAATGAGGTCTTTTTCATGCATTTGTCCATCTATCATGTAAGTGGCTTTTGAAAACCTCCCTCAATATGTATATATAGTTACAACATAATTTTATATCTAAATGTATGTGGGTTATTTTAGAAGCCCTATGTGTGCTTGGACGTCCAAACAAAGGCATAGAGATGTCCGAAACACAGAAACTGTCTTTCAAGCCATTTTAGAAGTTAGCTGTGGGGATGTCTGAATCTGAATTGGGCGCAGGGCTGGGGGGGTTCCTAGGAACCTGGAGGTGTGGTAAGGGCATTCCCAGGGACCAGGATATCCCCACCTTATTACACAAAGATCCGGCATCACGTCTATCTTTAGACCAGCTCCGAGGCATGCATAGTGATGAGCAAGCATCTGAAAATATAAAGAGTGTATAGAAAAGAAAGCCCTCTGTCATCCCCAGCACAATTTCAACTATAGCAGCAGTGGGATTTGAACTCTGGCTGCTCTGATTCTAAACCATGACTCTAACCATTATGCTAGCCTTGACATCTAGCTTCTAATCATGGGGGGAAGTTTAAAAGATCCATCCAAGTGCAATCTGGGGTGTCCTTGGTCCGATTCTTTTTAACATCTTTGTTAGTGATATAGCGGAAGGGCTGTCGGGTAAGGTTTGCCTCTTTGCGGATGATACCAAAATCTGCAATAGAGTAGACACCCAGGAAGGTGTAGATAACATGAGGAGGGATCTAGCTAAGCTTGAAGAATGGTCTAGAATTTGGCAGCTGGGATTTAATGTTAAAAAATGTAAGGTCATGCATTTGGGCTGCAGCAATCCAAGGGAGCAATACAGTATAGGAGGTGAAGTACTTTTGTCCACTAAAGAAGAGCGGGACCTAGGCGTGGTTGTGTCTGATGATCTTAAAGTAGCTAAACAGGTAGAAAAGGTGATGGCAAAAGCTAGAAGGATGCTTGGGTGCATACGGAGAGGAATAGCTAGCAGAAAAAAGGAGGTGATAATGCCTCTGTATAAGTCTTTGGTGCGACCTCATTTGGAGTATGGTGTGCAATTCTGGAGACCGCACCTTCAAAAGGATGTGAACAGGATAGAGTCGGTGCAGAGGGTTGCTACTAAAATGATTAATGGGCTTCATTATAAAGCATATGAGGACAGACTTAAGGATCTTAATATGTACACCTTAGAGGAAAGGCGGGATAGAGGTGATATGATTGAGATGTTTAAATACCTCCGTGGCATAAATGTTCAGGGAGAGAGCCTCTTTCAATTGAAAGCAAGTTCTGCTACGAGGGGACATGGGATGAGGGTGAAGGGAGATAGATTCAGGAGTGATATGCGGAAATATTTCTTTACGGAAAGAGTAGTGGATCCGTGGAATAGTCTCCCAGTGGAGGTGGTAGAGATGAGGACAGTAACTGAATTCAAAAAAGCATGGGACCAACACAGAGGATCTCTAAAGGTAAAAAGTGGACTGTTGTAGTTATGGAAGGACAGACTAGATAGGCCATGTGGTCTTTTTCTGTCATCATGTTTCTATGTTTCTATCTGAAAAAATACAAGCACGTCCAGGTACAGATGTGATTTCACAAACCCAGACGAGCCTGCTAGGGACATCTGCAGAGGCATCTACTTAGACATCACAAGAAACATAGTTTGTTTATTTATTTCTTTATAAATAAATAAACTATGTTTCTGGCGATGTCTAAGTAGATACCTCTGCAGATGTCCCTATCAGGCTCGTCTGGGTTTGTGAAATCACATCTGTACCTGGACGTGCTTGCATTTTTTCAGATGTTCTGGCTTAGACACCCCAGATTGTACTTGGATGGATCTTTTAAACTCCCCCCCCCCCCCCATGATGTCCAACTATGCATTTTTATAGGATCTGGTATAGGATCTGATATAGGATATGGTGTTGAGATGATTCTGATGGAGTTTAATTATCAAAGTTTTGGGTGGAGGGTGTGCAAGGAGTCTAAAAGTTAATTGCGAACGGACACAAGACTGAAGGTTCGCCTAATACTTTTGCGCCAGCCTTACTTTTGGCAGGATGATTCCGCCTGCTGGGAACACTGGGGCACAGAGAGGCAGTCTTGGGACTCTGCAATTTGCTGTGGTTAAACAGATTGGATGAGAAGATTTTCTGCTGCTGATGGCTCAAGTGATAGAGCTTCACCGAGAGAGTTGTGGGCAATGGGTTTGATCCTTGAAGGGTCATCTTCTGAAGGCCCCGTTGCTTCTGTTTGCCTTGATGGGGTTTCAGGTGAGGTCTTGTTGGCAGATGTCTGGCTGGAGGCTCCTTTATAACTAGAGAAAAGAGGGTTATAAATTGGCTGGGAACATAAGAATATAGGATATCCTGCTTCCAAGAGCGGCCAATCCAGATCAGAAGCACTTGTCGGGTTCCTAAAAGGTAGGCAGATTCCATGCTCCTTATCCCAAGGGTAAGCAGAAGAATTTCCTAGTCCATTTTAATAATGGTTTATGAACTTTTCCTCCAGGAACTTGTCCAAACCCCTTTAATATCCAGCTACACTAACAATTTTTACTGCATCCTCCGTCAATAAATTCCAGAGTTACTTACTAAGAAGTCCATGGTGGAATATCCTCCTGAAAGATTAAGAACATAAGAACATAAGAAATGCCATACTGGGTCAGACCGAGGTCCATCAAGCCCAGTATCCTGTTTCCAACAGTGGCCAATCTAGGTCATACGTACCTAGCAGTTTCCCCAAAAGACACAGGTTCTGCAGTGCTTGTACTAGGTCAAGCATTGATATCCTGGGTCCCTTTTTAATAGTGGTTTATGGACCTTTCCTCCAGGAACTTGTCCAAACCTTTTTTAAACCCAGCTATACTAACAGCCCTTACTACATCCTCCGGTAACAGATTCCAGAGTTTGATTACACGTTGAGTGAAGAAATATTTTCTCTTATTTGTCTTAAATAGTTTACCCTGTAGCTTCATTACATGTCCCCTAGTCCTTCTATATTCTGATAGCGTAAACAATTGATCCACGTTTATCCGTTCCACTCCATTCATTAATTTATAGACCTCTATCATATCTCCCCTCAGCCGTCTCTTTTCCAGGTTAAAGAGCCCTAACCTTTTTAGCCTCTCTTCATAGGAGTAGCCTTCCATCCCCTTCACCAATTTGGTGGCTCTTCTCTGTACTTTTTCTAATAACTCTATGTCCTTTTTAAGATACGGTGACCAGAATTGCACACAATATTCAAGGTGCGGTCGTACCATGGAGCGATACAGAGGCATTATAATATCCTTTGTTTTATTCTCCATCCCTTTCCTTATGATACCTAGCATTCTATTTGCTTTCTTGGCCGCCGCTGCACACTGGGCGGAGGGTTTTAACATGTTATCCACAATGACTCCTAAATCTTTTTCCTGGGTGGTGGTTTCTAATGTGGAGCCTTGCATCGTGTAACTATAGTGTGGGTTGTTCTTTCCTAGGTGCATAACTTTGCACTTGTCCACATTAAATTTCATCTGCCATTTGGATGCCCAGTCTTCCAATTTATCCAGATCCTCCTGCAGTTTTCCACAATCCTCTTGGGTTTTAACAACTTTAAACAGTTTTGTGTCATCTGCAAATTTGATAACCTCACTAGTTATTCCTTTTTCCAGGTCATTTATGAATATGTCAAAAAGTAGGGGACCCAGTACAGATCCCTGGGGTACTCCACTATTCACCTTTTTCCATTGGGAATATTGGCCATTTAGCCCTACCCTCTGCTTTCTATCTTTTAACCAGTTCCCGATCCACAATAGTACACTGCCTCCTATCCCATGACTTTTTAGCTTTGCCAAAAGTCTCTGATGGGGGACCTTGTCAAAAGCTTTCTGAAAGTCCAGATACACTATATCAACAGACTCACCTTTGTCTACCTGTTTATGCACACCTTCAAAAAAACAGATCAGATTAGTAAGACAAGATCTTCCTTGTCTAAAGCCATGTTGGCTGTCTCCCATTAGGCCATGGCTATCCACATGCTGTGTAATTTTGTTCTTTATGATGGTTTCTACCATTTTCCCTGGTACTGACGTCAGGCTCACCGGTCTGTAATTTCCCGGGTCACCCCTGGAACCCTTTTTAAAAATTGGTGTTACGTTGGCGACCCTCCAATCTTCAGGTATTACAGATGATTTTAATGAAAGTTCACAGATTACCAATAGCAGGTCTGCAATCTCATATTTCAGTTCTTTCAACACTCTGGGATGTATACCATCCGGTCCAGGTGATTTGTTACTATTCAGTTTATCAAATAGTTGTAATATATCTTCCCGTTGTAGCGATATTTCTCTCAATTCCTCTGCAGTATCACCTTTAAATACCACTTCAGTCTTGGGTAACATCCCTACATCTTCCTCAGTAAAGACCGAAGCAAAGAATTCATTCAGTCTCTCTGCTATAGCCTTGTCCCCTCTTACTGCCCCTTTTACCCCTCTATCATCTAATGGTCCAATTGACTCTCTCACAGGCCTTTTGCTACGAATGTACTTGAAAAAGTCTTTATTTCGTGTTTTTGCTTCCGTAGCAAGTTTCTTCTCAAATTTCCCGCTTTGCCTGCCTTATCAATGCTTTGCATTTAACTTGCCAGTGCTTGTGTTGTTTCCAGTTTTCATCATTTGGCTCTTTTTTCCATGTCCTGAAGGTTGCTCTTTTGGCAGCAACAGCCTCTCTGACCTCACCTTTAAACCATGCTGGCAGTTTTTTGGACTTTCTTCCACTTTTCTTAATGCGTGGAATACAGCTGGTCTGGGCTTCGAGGATAGTATTTTTAAATAACACCCAAGCTTGCTGTAAGTCTTTAACCTTTGGAACCGCTCCTTTTAGTTTTTTCCGAACTATATTCCTCATTCTATCATAGTCTCCCTTTTGAAAGTTAAAAGGTAGTACTGTGGATTCCTTTACTATCTGTCCTCCACTGATTAAATCAAACATGATCATACTATGATCACTATTGCCAAGTGGTCCCAACACCTTTATTTCTTGCACCAGATCTGGCGTTCCACTAAGGACTAGGTCCAGTATGGCTTCCCCTCTGGTCGGTTCATGAATCAGCTGCTCCAAGAAGCAGTCATTTATTTCATCTAGAAACTTTATCTCTTTAGCTTGTCCTGCTGTGAGACTGTCCCAGTCGATACCGGGGTAATTGAAATCACCCATTATTACTACTCTGTTGTGGCTTTTGTTAGCTTCCTTGATTTCTTTGAGCATTTCATCATCCATTTGTTCATTCTGGCCAGGCGGTCGATAGTATACTCCCACTGCCATCACCTTCCCTTTCATAAATGGAATTTCAATCCATAGAGATTCTACAGCAAATTGTGTTCCCTGCAAAACTTTAATCCTTTCTGACTCAATGCCCTCTTTAACATAGAGCGCAACCCCTCCACCAATTTGTTCAGCTCTATCATTACGATATAGTTTGTATCCAGGTATCACAGTGTCCCACTGGTTATCCTCCTTCCACCATGTCTCTGAGAGTGCAATCATATCTAACCTCTCATTTAGTGCTATATATTCTAATTCTCCCATCTTATTGTTTAGACTTCTAGCATTGGCATACAAGCATTTTAGTGACTGTATTTTATTAATTTTATTAATATTAATCTGGCTATTGGTAGGCATGGGTAATTGGGAATCTTTATGCTCTGTCTGCTCCTTACTCAAGGGCATTTGGGCTACTATACTCCCTTTTGGAACCTCACTGTTTTTGGTAGTATCCTTCAAGGATACCTTTGTCCGAACCATGCGCTCCTGGGTGACTGTCGGCTTTCCCCTATTTTCTAGTTTAAAAGCTTAACGTGAATAGTTGAAGTCTGTACTAGAGAGAGCCAGATCAGCCTTTGGAAAATTGATGGACTGGTACTTTAAAGCCCATAGGCTGTAGTCTGTACTATGGAGGGAACAGGAACTTTATCACCTGTTGGAAATGCATTTTGGAATTAAGTTATGCAGGGAGTTGTATGTTAGCTGTGGAAGCTATTGAATAGAAGCCCATGGTGAAGCCTCCATATAGATATATAAAGTAAAGAAGGTAAATAGTACAGCAGTGTCCTGCCTCATCTATGCTCACTGCTGCTCAATGGGGATTCTTAGGAGATGGGAGCAGCACTAAGAGCTTGGAGACCCCATGCACCAACTGGAAGTGCAAGAGGCGAAGTAAGGAGGCTGCCATCTTTCCTCTGTGTCTGCAAAGGGAAATTCAAAATGACATTTTTTCATGATGGGTTTTTTTTTCATGTTTTTTTCATTCGGGACATTGCAGGGCTTACTGGCTGCCTGATGTAGTCTACGGCTTCTGGGCTTTTTTCCTGCTGCTGCAGGTTTTTGCCCCGGGTGCTACAGGGTCATCAGTTTTGATGCTGCTGACCCTCCCCCCTGTTTTTATTTTCCTACCAGTGGGCTTCAGGGCCATCTTCATGGGGGAAGAGTCCCAGAGGGGGGACAAGATGGTGTAGCCACATAAATCGGAAGTCTGCATCAAAAGGGGGCTGGAGGGGCAACTCATACAAGCTGGGAACCGTGCTGCAGCCCTAGCAAGGTTAGGTAAGTGCTGTGACGCAGTTTTAAACCCATTACTGCTGCAGCAGGTCCCAAAGAGGGATAGCAGTGGAGACAATGGGGCATCCTAGTTTGGCTAATGGTGGCCCTGGCCCTGACAGCAGGACCTTAAAGCTCTGGAGTCTCCCCTGCATTTACCTCTTTCTGCTTTCCTTCCTGCAGGATGTTTTCATTTGTGGATTGGATTCTTGATTTCTTGCACGTGGATCGGACGCCATTCCGGATGCTCATCGCCTCTGTGCTCCCTCTCCTAGTACTGCTCCTGCTCTTCCACACTCTTCAACAGGTGGCTGCCTTTGTGCAGCGTTATGCTACCAACATCAAACGTCTGCGTTGCTTTCCTGAGCCCCCACGCCGAAGCTGGCTGCTGGGACATCTGGGAATGGTATCACCACTGATTCCTTCTGAGCAATGTGTGGAATATGTGACAGGGGATAGACTCAGGAGTCATATGCACTAATATTTCTTTATGGAAAGAGTAGTAGATGCGTGGAATAGTCTCCCAGTGGAGGTAGCAGAGCCCAGGACAGTATCTGAATTCAAGGAAGCACGGGACCAACACAGAGGATCTCTAAAGGGAAAAAAAGGACTGTAGAACTTAGTAGTTGGTATGGAAGGGCAGACTGGATAGACTGTATGGTCTTTATCTGCTGTTATGTTTCTATATTTCTATTGACTGTTTCTTTCATGTATGTGTATAGCACTGTGTACTCTTTGTAGTATTATAGAAATGATAAGTATTTGTAGTAGTAGTAGAATAGATAAATCTTTGCCATACCTTAGCAATGTTTCTAACCCAAGTGGGTAGGAAAGGGGAGGAATACTCAAATGTTTTGCAGATAATGCTATCAGTTAGCTAGACAATATCTTGGAATTCAGCTCCTTTGAATAAAGCAACATTCACAGTTTGTGGCTGGTATCAGCAGGGCATAGCTCATTAGCCGACTAACTATAACTGGGCTATTCAAAAAACAAACTAATTAAGTCACCATATTTCTTTATCTGGTTAACTTTAGAATAGAATTTGACCCAACCAGACCTAATGGGTTATCTCTAACCATATATCCCTGAATATTGGCGCCCTTCAGTTAAATTATAACTGCGCTCCTGCTCCTTTATACCAGTTAACATTTTGTTCAGACATCAAGTTGTCTGTGGGCCTGAAATCTGAAAAGTGATCATTTGTCCATTTAAGACAAAATCACCCAAAATGTTTGTTGGAAAAATTACAAAAGCTATGTGCTCAAATTAACAGAAGAGGAAAAAGCCCTCAAAAATCATTGTGACCATTATATATGCGTAGTTATAATGGCACAGTATTATAATGTGGCTTTATTTTATCATAGGTCATTAAAAAGCTCCTATACTTTTATATAAATTGCTTTACATTTCTTACTAAAATCTTTTCAAAATTATATTTGGAAAAAATCCATAACAAATGTATCTTAAATAATTCCACCCAATGGAGGCTTTTGTTTCACCATCCAGCTTCCCCAGAGGCGTATTTACATTTCAACAGATCTTCTCATGCTGTTGCTATGACATCAAGCACAGAAATATTGCAAAGAATTTTGGAAAACATTTTAGGAAATGTATATAAAAAGATGGGAAGTTTTGTTGTGATATATGCTGAAATTAAGCTATATTAGGAGACAGAGCCATCGTAACTAAGGGGTATGTTTACTAAACAGTGGCCGCGGCTCCAATATCGCACGGAAGTTGCTAACACTGTCTAGTAAACATATCACTAAGAATGATGTTAGATTAGCAGGTGAGTGGGTGAGCGGTTAGAGCAGCGGGCTGGTGAGCACCAGGGTTTGATTCCCACTGGCACTCCTGGTGGAGGTTATCAAATTTGCAGATGACACCAAACTATTTAAAGTTGTTAAAACTCAAGAGGATTGTGGAAAATTGCAAGAGGATCTTGATAAATTGGAAGACTGGGCATCCAAATGGCAGATGAAATTTAATGTGGACAAGTGCAAAGTTATGCACCTACACGATGTAAGGTTGCACATTGGGAACCACCACCCAGGAAAAAGGTTTAGGCGTCATCGTGGATAACATGTTAAAACCCTCGGCCCAGTGTGCAGCGGTGGCCAAGAGAGCAAATAGAATGCTAGGTATCAAAAGGAAAGGAATGGAAAATAAAACAAAGGATATTATAATGCCTCTGTATCGTTCCATGGTGCGACCACACCTTGAATATTATGTGCAATTCTGGTCGCCGTATCTTAAAAAGGATATAGTGTTATTAGAAAAGGTACAGAGAAGAGCCACCAAAATGGTAAAGGGGATGGAAGGATACTCCTATGAAGAAAGGCTAAAAAGGTTAGGGCTCTTTAACCTGGAAAAGAGACGCCTGAGGGGAGATATGATAAAAGTCTATAAATTAATGAATGGAGTGGAATGGTTAAATGTAGATCAATTGTTTACATCATCAGAATATAGAAAGACTAGGGGACATGCAATGAAGCTTCAGGGTAACCTATTTAAGACTAATAAGAGAAAATATTTTTTCACTCAACTTGTAATCAAACTCTGGAATTTGTTACCGGAGGATGTAATAAAAGCTGTTAGTATAGCTGGGTTTAAAAAAGATTTGGACAAGTTCCTGGAGGAAAGGTCCATAAACCATTATTAAAAGGGACCCAGGATGTCAATGCTTGACCCAATACAAGCATTGCGGAACCTGTGTCTTTTGGGGAAACTGCTAGGTATGTATGACCTAGATTGGCCACTTGGAAACAGGATACTGGGCTTGATGGACCTTGGTCTGACCCAGTATGGCATATCTTATGTTCTTATTATGCAAGTCACTTTAGCGTCCATTGCCTTGGAAGAAATGCTTGGCGATCTACTGCCAGTTATACTTTTCCAGGAAACCCAGGGGCTGCTGGGTCACGAGGAGTCGCCATTGACTCAGCAGCACACGTTGCACTGTAAAGAAATACAGCGGTGGCAGAGTCTTTTCTGGGCTTTTTCATTCTTTCTTAATTTCAGCACACAGGTTTTGTAGCACCTTCATTTTTTTAACAAAAGGTTTTGTTAATTTTGGGTTACAGGTTTGCTGGGCCTGGTAGTGTAGGAGGTTGTCCACTTAGGGGGCCATTTTAAAAGTTTAGTTGTGATTTGGATGTTCAAAGACATGCACGTGGACATCCGAATCATGGAGATTTCCCCAGAGCCATGTCACTAATATCTTTAAAAGAGGTCTCTGGTGAGGGGATGTCCAAGTAGGCAGGGCGTAGTGGAGGTGTGTTGTTATAGAGAGGTGGAAATTCCATTTTAGAGTAGCCCATGCTACAGGAAGTAGGTGGTTTGCTTTTTGAAAACGTTTGGTATTCAGACATAGGTAGCAATGATTTCTTCTATAATCTGTGGCAGGGGTTCTCAACCTGGTCCTCTGGACACAGCTAGCCAGTCAGGCTTCCAGAATAACCACAATGAATGTGCATGAGAGACATTTGCATACAATTGAGGCAATGCATGCAAATGTTTCTGTTGCATATTCATTGTGGTTATCCTGAAAACCTGACTGGCTAGGTGTGGCTTGAGGACCCTGTTCTATGGCAAGAAGCTTCTCAGAGGAGAAACAAACGAAGTGAGAGGAGCTCATTCCTATACTGGGAATATTACTTTGCATTTTCCAGTGAAGAACGAACCTTCAACTTGTATTCAAGCACTAATAATGAAACCCTGGCAAGTCTATGAAAGTATCCCGATAGGTCTTTGGACGTCAAAGGAAATCCTTACTGCTGATGAACTTTGTTTCAGTAACAGATGGAATATGCTCGTATTTCATGTAATGTACAGGTGGAATATTTCATTTTATGTACATTTTATCAAGTAATGCTCATCTGGCAAGCAGCTTGGCAAAAAGGAAAATCGCTAACTTTTAAAGTCACTCAGTTCATAAAAATATAAGGGGGGATATTCAAAGTGATTAATATGCTTAGCAGCATATTAATCGCAGTCACTGGGATTTTCATCAGCACAAACACGGATAGCGCCGCTGAATATCTGCGGGTGCCGCCATTGGACGCCTCGGTGCCAGCTGCTGTCCCGTCATCGCTACGTGGTGAAAGATAAGCACCTTAAAGAGTGGCCTAACTTTCACCGCAGAAGCTAGCCAGGCAGTGGCTGAATATCACTGCTGCCCAGTTAGCTTATTTATTTATTTAATTTATTTATTTACAGTCGCTTATATACTGCGCTATTCAGCATCAGTGCGGTTTACATGTACTCAAACTTACAACAGGGTGGCAAGCCGCTCTGTGTTTACAGAGAACGGGTGCTACCACTTGGGTAACAGGGGGTAACTATTTACACATAGGCATCATGTTTAAGTCATATCGGAAGTAGACTAAGTTGAGGTTGGCTTGCCGGTATGTTGGTGTGGCTGTACTAGGTTGGGGAGGGGGCTGTTAGCATGTTGGCTATCGGGTAGTACTTGAGGAAGAGATAGTGCTTCACTGACTTCCTAAACTGGGTTAGGTCAGGAATTGCCCAGATGTTGGGTGGTAGGGCGTTCCAGCATTTGGGTCCCTGCTATTCGACTGACCCAGATATTCAATGCCAGTGACCAAGATGGAGAGCAGATGCATGTGAACGAGCTCCCCTGGTCCACATGCCATTTGGGAGAACTTGCCAGCCTCTCTTAGTGATCTCATTACAGCAGACGGTTAGGATGCCTAAATCAATAAAGTTAAAGACAGTCAAAACTATCCGGGATCTTTATGCCGCCAAAGCCCGGGCAGCCGGCACGACAAAGGGCAGCGTGCAGCCTTCATCATCTTCTACCTCCTCAGCGGCAAGTGGGGGAGAGGAAGTCAGGAAAACTGCTGCAGTGGACTTAGTAACTATCTTGAAAGAGATTCGTGATTCTGAAAAGGAAGATGCTGGGCAAAATAGAGGAAAGGTTTGCGGCCCTGGAGGAGGCCAAAGCCCATATTGGCTAGACAGAGGACGCCCAATTACATCTTTGGGGAGGTATCTTGATTCTGCAGTGGCAGGTTGGATGGTTACAACTGAAGATAGAAGATCATGAAAATTGAGAACGCCACAGGTCAGGACTCTATATCATTTATACAGGACCTGTTCAAGACCTGCTTTCTAAGATGCCCTCTCCAGTGGCATATGAAATCAAGCAAGCCCATCGGGAGCTATGAGTATGCCCAGACCCAGCTGCTCAACCAAGGTCATTCATAGTGAAATTATTATGATTCCAGGAGACCGTGAGTACATCATTCGTGAGGCCCGCAAAACTGGCTTTGTGCTTTACAAAGAGTGGAAAATCTTTATTTTTCCCGACCCGGCAGCTGAAATGGTTAAGCAGCGGAAAGAACTGTTGAAAGTGAAAGACTCCCTGGCCCGGCAAGGTATACAAGCGGCAAGATAGTATCTGCCTGTCTCACTATGGTGGCTAATGGGATCTATAAATTTATTCAAACTCCAGAAGTGCTTGAACATTTTCTGAAAGCCTTGCATCTCAGAGTACAGAGTGACAACTCATCCGAATGCCGTAGCCCATGAGCAGCAGAGGATACGAGGAGCGCCAGCAAGATGACCCCAAGGTCACCAGGCCATCAGCGCGGAAAGAGAGCAGAGGGCCTCACCTCAACGAGACACCTTGCCAGGAGAAGAGGTGGATGAGGATCAAGACAAGCGGCCGGGCAGCTCGATGGAGCCAGTGGACACTTGAAAGGGCTGTATGTTCTCTACTGGCACTCAGGACTTATTGAGACACAGTATACCATGAGTGAAGGACTGTTGAGCTAGTTGATGCTGTTTGTAAGTGGGACTCTCAGAACAGGCTGGTGACTGAAGTCTCTCCCCCCCACCTCCTGTGTTCATCCCTGCTGAAGGGGGACTCTCTTGGGGATATTGGGGCTCCTGATGGGGAGAGGGTGCTTAGGGGGATGGGTAGAGGGTGCTCAGGGGGATGGGGAGGGTACAGTGGAAGTAGCGTGTGGACTGGGAGGCATGGGGGTGGATCTGTGGAAGTCTGTAAGCACAAAATGTGTGGAGGGTTTGAATGGCTGGTTGGGAATGGTGTGGGAATGTCTCTTTGTAGTTTGTTCTGGTTGCTGCTGTTAATACTCTTCGGTGTTGGCTTGCAGTGAGTATGTGTGGGGGTGAGGGGGGAAGAGTTGGAAATGTGTTTGCATTGGAGGGGTGTAAGATAACCTCCTTTAATGTTTGGGGGATCCACAGCCCCATTAAGAGGAAGCAGGCATTGTCATACCTGGCTAGAGCCATAATTGATGTGGTCATTTTGCAGGAGACTCACCTTACGCAAGAAGAGCACCAAATACTGCAGGGTCCAGGGGTATGAACAAATTTACTGCTCTGCCTACAATTCTAAGAAACAGGGTGTGGCAATATTGATCCACAGGTGGTTGACCTTTGTCCAATACTCCTCTGGGGGGGGATAGTCAAGAGAGAATGGTGTGGGAAGTGGATAGGGTGGATCAGGATGAAGCGGTATTCCTGAACCTTTACGCCCCTAATAGGGTGAAGGGATCTTTTTTTTCAAAAGATGGTTGTGGGCCTTTGGCCAAGAAGCAAAGGAGGACTGGATAATAACTGGGGACATGAATTGTACACTAGGTGGGGAGGATAGGTCAAACTATGAAGTGAAGAAACATGGGCGGGAAGGGAAAGAGCTACGGAGCTGCATGAAAAAGTGGGATTTAGTAGATCTCTGGTGGGTGGAAAATAAGGGGTGCCCGTGAGTACACTTGTTCTGCATCCCACACTGATACATTCTTACATTTAGATAATTTTTTTGGGGAAACGGGATTGGCTGGGGGTACTGGAGAAGGTGGCGATACATTCCGTCATCCTTTCTGATCACAGAATGATAACCTGCCACTGGCTGCCTAAGGGGACCAGGCAAGGGGCCGGGCGGTGGCCCTGCTGCAGTCAGCCGAGATGCTGATTAAGCTGCAGAAATCATGGAAGGAGTACCTGTGGCTGTATGACATGGGGAGTGTATCCGAGGGCACCCTATGGGATGCGGGGAAGGCCTTTATGAGGGGATTGTTTATTCAATTGTAGGCACAGAGGAAGCGGGAAAGGGAGAAAGAGATGCAGCAACTTCAGGAGATGATGGGCACACTGCAAAGGGAACGTAGCAGGATAGGGGTGAAGCGGGTGTACCAGCATCTACGAAGTGCCAGGGCGCAGCTGAATGTGTTGGACACGGAACGAGTGACCTATCTGTTACATGCAACGAGGCACAATTACACGGAAAGTGGTAACACGGGGGGGGGGGGGGGGAACTGCTGGCCTGGCAACCGCGGAAGAGACAGGAGGCTTGGTCGATTGCTGAGATAACAAGGCCAGGGGGAGGGATGAAGGGGTGGGGGGAGCGAATATCTACCCACACAGGGATCTGTGCAAAATTTAGGAAGTTTTATGAACACTTTTATAGGACGGAGGGAGGGTGCTCACCAGGGAGGTTGGCTTCTTATTTAGACGGGGTTAATCGTCCGCGAGTGGGAGAGGGGGAAGCTGAGTCCTTGGGGCAGCCGCTGAGTATGCTGAGGTGATCCAGGTGATTAACACTCTCCCCTGGCGGAAAGCTGCAGGGAAGGTTGGGTTCCCGGTTGAATACTACCATGGGCTAAGGGAGGAGTTGGCCCCAGCTTTGGCTAGTGTGTTCATGAGGGTGCTGATGCACTACCCTTTGGCTCAATAGCACAGGCTAACTTGAAAGTCCTACATAAGGATGGGAGGCTGAAAGACCAGTGTGGGAGCTATTGGCCAATTGCACTTATCAATAGTGACGCCAAGGTGTTCACGAAGATGCTTACTTTGCACTTGGAGCGGGTTCTTCCGGTGCTGGTCCATTTAGACCAGATGGGATTCATTGGGGGCTGAGTAATATCGGATAATATTCGGAAGGTGATCAACCTGCTCCACATTGTCAAGGTTAGACAAGAGCAGGCACTTTGTGTAGTGCTTGATGCTGAAAAAGCTTTTGATAGAGTAGAGTGGGGGTTTCTGTTTGCCATGATGGGGAAACTAGGACTGGGCTCTGCATTCAAACAGGGGGTTTGAGGCCATTTGGAAATGGTTAGAGGAATTCTTTTTGCAGAGGGAGACTAGACAGGTGTGTCCTCTCTCCCCTATACTGTTTGCACTGGGTTATAGAAGTGTTTGCAGCCCGGATGAGGCAAAACAGAGAGATTCACCATGTGAGCATGGGAGGAGAAGACCATAAAATTTTGCTCTATGCAGATGACACCTTGATGTTCATGACCTGCCTTCAGGATTTGATCCTGGCTTTGCTGGCGAAGATAGAAGGGTTCTCCCAGGTGTCGGGTTTTAGGGTCAACATGAGTAAAACTGAGGTGCTGATGTTTGGGGGTCTCAAGAGTACGGAGCTCCCAGGAGTTTCCCTTTCAGTGGTCAGAGAAGGTGATCAAATATCTAGGAGTCTAGATCTCTCGCAACCCTAATGACCTTTTTTTCTTTGAATTACAGTCCCTTGCTCTCCCATATGGGTGGGGAACTAGACAGCTGGGCCACCTGTCATCTTAGTTGGATCGGTCGGGTGGCAGCCTTAAAGATGAATATTATTCCCAAATTTATCTTCCTCTTCTCACAGTTGCCGATTAGGCTACCCCTTTCC
Source organism: Ichthyophis bannanicus (assembly GCA_033557465.1). NCBI lineage: Eukaryota > Metazoa > Chordata > Amphibia > Gymnophiona > Ichthyophiidae > Ichthyophis > Ichthyophis bannanicus. Next base: position 55,922,962 of record CM066051.1, on the reverse strand, counting down.
TTGATGGGGAAATGGGAAGGTAGGTTGGTCCATTTTATATGGGGGGGGGGGGGTAAGCGGGTGAAAATCCAGGTGCAGCAGTTATACCACTCCAAGGACCAGGGTGGAATTAGCTTCTTGGCTCTGAAATGGTACTACTGAGCTGCCATCCTGCGGGCCTTGAGGGGCAGGAAACTCTATGGGTGGAGCTTGAGGAGGATTTACTCGCCCCACAGTCTATCTTTGAATGGCTGGAGATGGGAGGAATGGAGGAGGACGGAAATGGGGAGATGCTTCAGGGGCACCTTTTCTTGGAGCCCTTGCGCAATCAGTGCCAGGCAGGGAAAGAGAAGAGGGGTGCTTCCAGTGCTTATTTCAAAATGGTTTTAAATGAAGGACTTCTGTCCTTTCTCTGGATGGGCCTTTAGGGACATGGTAGAAGTGGGCCAGAGGCGAGGGGTTACACGATTTGCCAACTTATTTCGTGGGGGAAGATTATCTCTATGCAAGAGTTGGAGAGGAAATTGGGGAACAGGATTTCCTTCTGTCAATATTTTCAGTTACATTTCTTTGTCATGCAACAGCAGACCCACCACCAACTGTTGTGCCCTAGTTCCCCCACTGGAGGATGTTTTCTTTAGGGGGATGGGAATGAAGACATGCTCTGTATATTGTATGGGGAGCTGCTGCCCCATAAAGCGAGATGGCAGTGATGGCTGGGACAGGAAGTCAAGGAGAGTGTGTGGGAACAGACCCATGGGAGGGTCCACCATCTCACTGGGGTCACATTGTAGTGACAAACACAATTTCAGTTTGTGCATCAACTATATGCCACCCTTCAGCAGATGTTTAAGGTCCATAGAAGGGGTACAGAGTGGTGTTGGAGGAGCTGCGGGCAGGTTGGCTCCTTCTTCCACATGTGGTGGGAATGCCTGGTCATATAGCAGCTCTGAGGGAGGGGAAGGGATGCAACCCAGCTCATTGAGGGGGGGACCCTCCGTCTTATCCCACAGGAGCTGTTATTGGGAGTGTTCTCTGCTCCATCTCTAAGGGCGTGAGGGGTGATGCTGAGAGGCAAATTGCTCCTGGCAGCAGGAGTAGCCATGGTATGGAGGTGGCACACGGAGAGGGGCCTCTTCTTGGAGTATTGATATCTCAAGGTAGGGGAGGCCATGCGGTTTGATAAGCTCACTTATGGGCTGCGGGGAAGGATTGGCTTTTCTGGAAAATCTGGGCCACCAACCCTGATTACCAAGGTGGCGAGCCTCTACCTCCGTCTCCTAGTACTCCAGTCAAAGAGCCCGAAAATGAATGAAGGTTTGTGTGTTCACCACCTACGGGCCAACACCGAGAGCTGGTTCTAATGTTTTGGTTGTTTCTGTTGTCGTGGTGGATATGGTCATGATCCTTTTTTTTTGGATCTTTGCCAATGCTTGTTTTCATTAGGTAAGGTCTGATAGAGGGGTCACCGGCACATTGCTCTGTTGTGTCTATCTGCTGGTATGCAGGTGAGGGAGGTCTGAAGGGAGGGTGGGAAGAAGATGGGAAGTTTTGATTTGGGTTTGGGTTTGTGAACTAATATTTTGCCTGTATTGTATTTTAGCTGATTGTCACTGTTTCTTGGTATCCACCTTTAATAAAAGATGTAAGAGAAAAAAAAGCTTTATCAAATTTCACCCCCACTTCCCCTGTGTATAAAGATAAGATTGCTGGAATGCATGAACATTATTAATTTCTTTCTTTTCTGAAGGAAAGCTGCTACTTCTACTGAATGTTTATATAACCTTACAAGACGTATGCAACACTGCATGGACACATGTAAAAGACAATCCCTGCTCATCAGAGCTTACAGTCTAGTCAAGACAGACAACACAGTAGCTGTAGACATGGGATACATCTAGGGGGAATGGTAAGGAAACGCAAAGGAGATCAGGTGAGTCAAGATCCGAAAGCGGCAGCAAAGGGGTGAGTTTTCAGCCTGGATTTGAAAAGGGTCAGAGAAGGTGCCCGACGTACAGACTCTGGTAGTTTGTTCCAGGCATAAGGAGCAGCAAGGTGAAAGGAGCAAAGTCTGGAGTTAGCAATAGTAGAGAAGTGCACAGATAGAAGCAATTTGCCAGAAGATGGAATTCCTAAGGAGGGGTGTAGGGAGAGGTAAGAGAGGAAAGGTAGTGATTTGCTGCAGAGTGAATGTACTTACAGGTCAGCAGGAGAAGTTTGAACTGGATGTGGAAATGGATAGGGAGCCAATGAGGTGACCCGAGAAGAGGGGTAATATGAGCATGACAAGGCTGGCGGAAGATTAGACGTGCAGCAGAGTGTTGAACAGATTGAAGGGGAGAGAGATGACTCAGAGGGAGACCAGCGAGCAGCAGGCTACAGTAGTCTAGAAGGGAGGTGACTAAGGAGTGAATAAGTGTCTTATCCACATTAGTGTCGCTGAATATCCAGCTGAGCACCATTTAGGCTGTTTGTAAGTCTGCAAACTGCTTAAATGGCTTTGAATATCCCCCTTCCTCCTTGCTTCTTTTATATTATAAGGCTTGCAACTGGCTTACGCACTTCAATTTCAAGATAAAATCTGCACTCAACAGAAATAAAATAATAAATGTCAATACAAAGCCTGTATATAAGATCCATAAGAACACACTGGAACTCAGTATATGCAAACTGATCTCAGTATGTGCCTATTGATTGCAGGTATCTTGAAAGCCTGACTGGCTACGGGGGTCCCAGGACAGGTTTGGCATGTCCTGCTATAGCCTAGAATATGACAGCGTTGTGCATAGAGGGAGGGCCATTGTCAAACAGCTTGCAAAGTCCATGGATATTTCTACCTTATAATTAATTATCAAAAGGAAACTAGATTGGTAATTTGAAATTGGCCTACAACATCTGCAGGTCAAAAGTACCCTTTGGCCAGCTTTTTCTGCAAACAAAATTTTCATGCAAAACACATCATGTAGATTTGAAAATCAAATCCATGTGGTCATTTTCCTAACACTCTCTGGTCCTGCTCTGGGTCTACCAAAAATACGCATGTTATGAATCCAACATTTACTTTTAGTAGGGCAAATAACCCTGAAAATGGTCCTCATGATTGCTCTCGGAAATTTATATTTTTTTAACTTTATGCTATGCGTTTCTCATACTGCTGAGTCTTGTGCCAACTTACCTTGATATTTCTTTCTTTGCTGCAAACTAAGAACTCGGGGAAAATGTGCTTGAATGTATGCATTAATTGCAGCGATCAGAATATTCAGCGGTACTAACATGGTTAGTGCCATTGAATATCTGGGAGTGCTGCTACTGAGTGCATCGGTGCATTCTGGGGGCAGAGCGGAAGCGGCAACTGGGAATAACCAAACAGAAGTGATATGCTTCCGCTGCCCTGTTTTCCTAAGTAGCGAAAGCATGGCCCAACGTTCGCTGCCGATGTGAACTGAGCAGCGGCTGAACATCGCATCTGCCTGGTTAGCTTCCACGCTATCTGGCCAACCCGGATATTCAAAGCTGGTGGTCGAATATGGCCCCTACATTGAATATCAAGCTCTTAGGTTTAGTGGCGATGGGTAGCTACTTTTCTAGGGCTAACTGCTGCCTCTGAATATCCCCCTCCCCTTTCTGTTCTAGGTATTTCATTTGTTTGCCTTAGATTAAAAGCAGATAATAATTTCCCAGATTTTATGCTAACATTCCTTGATATTTTGTTGTCTGACTCAGATTAAGAACACAGAAGAAGGTTTGGTGATGGTGGATGGCCTGGTGAAATCCCACATTTACATGTGCTCCTGGTGGTATAGCATCTTATACCCCATACTGCGGATCTTCCATCCTGATTTCACCAAACCCCTTTTCCAGGCTTCAGGTAGACACAGTGCCCTCAAATTTTACAAGCTTTCAGTGCTTGACTGCTCATCTTCCGTCTGCTAATGCCTCTTGCCCTTAGATGTGCTGTGATGTCTTGCTCGGGAGCTAAAGTGTGCTAATGTCTTCCCGTCTTCCCCCTCCACCCTCCTAAGAAACTATAATGTGCAAATTTCCTCTTTATCCCTCTCCTGCTACACACACACACATACACACACACACATACACATTCTCTCTTGCATGGGCCCTCTCTCTCTTTCTCTCTGTCTCTCTCTCTCTCTCAGAAAGCTGTTATGTGTCTTCACTCCAGTCTCCTTAGGTAACCCACGCCTTTCATTTTCAAGAATATAACAGAACAATGGGGTGGGAGAAGAATGTGTTGAAGGAGAAAGCGGAGTTACTTACCTGTAACTGGGGTTCTCTGCGGACAGCAGGATAAGTCAGCCACACTTGGTGACGTCATCCGACGGCACCGAGATGGAAGTACTCTCTATAGCTCAGAAGGGCTTTTTCACTCTTCTGAGCATGGGCCAACTGGCCCCATCCCCCAGTCTGCCCCTAGCTAGCCAGTACGTCACTAGCTGAGCCTTTTGCCGCTAGGAGGCGGGCACCAGGACGGAGGCCGACCCCTTCCCAGGGGAGGTGAGCGGGTATGTGTGGCTGACTTATCTTGCTGTCCACGGAGAACCCCAGTTACAGGTAAGTAAATCCGCTTTCTCCTAGGACAAGCAGGATGAGTCAGCCACACTTGGTGCCTCCCAAGCTGCCATGCGCTGTGGTGGATAGGGGAAGGCAGAGACACTTTTTCAGGGCAAGCAAGCGCCCCTGTGGTACTGCATGCTGCAACAAGAACAGGTTGTAGTGGCGATGCGTACAGCCTGTTGCAACAAGAACATGTAGGCACACATGTGCAGAGGGTGCAGTTACAAGACACCTGTGCAGTGACCGATATAGTAAAGTAGTCATAGTGATCAAGGGTATTGAGTAGATTAGTGAGGGAGTCACCACAATGAAGAATAGCACGGCATCAACATCGCTGCCCCAAGGGGGGTGCGAATTAGAGCATTAATACCTCACTGATAAGAGGGCTTCTCTTTTTCGTCCTCATTATTAGATTTTTTTTTTATGTGTAGTTAACTCTGGAGCTTGTTGCCGGAGAATGTTGTAACACCGTTAGTGTAAGGAGGGGTTTTGGTGACCAGTAGAAGTCCATAAACCAGTAATAACAGGGACCGGGAAATCGCTGCTTGGCGCAATACCGTCATTGGGGACGCTGCTTGGCGCAATACCGTCATTGGGGACGCTGCTTGGTGCAATACCGGCATTGGGGACCTGTGTCTTTGGGGAGACATGACCTAGATTGGCCGCCCAAGTATGGCATATCTTGCGGTTTATGCTAGCAGGGAGATTGCTGCATGCAGGGATAGCAAGGCAATATCGGTGAACTACAAGAGTGGTGATAAGAGTGGCATGAGGTAGATCCTTAAGCCCGTCATGGCCATAGGTCCATTCTGGGCCGAGCTGCAGCCCAGATTGTTGGGCTGCCTGGTGGACAAGAACTCACGACGCTGCCTGGTGGACAAGAACTGGTGATCTTGGACGGTGTGTACTGGTGCCAGGATGATGTGATAGTCCCCGGTGGCTTTGCAGGTGTGCTACCTGAGCAGGGGAACCTCTAGGGATGTGTACACCGTGTATGTGCCCCTGGCATGGCTTGAGCTCTTTCTTGTGTCTGGGCAGATGAAGATGCCGGCGGGGTCCCTAGAGGTGTAGTCCGCTAGGGCTGGGCAGCCAGGATTGTGCACTGCAGAGTTTGGAGTGTCCACTCCTCTGACCTTGTCTGGCCTGGGGTGAATACTGAGGTGGCTACCGATGTGGCTTGGGTGTGTGAGGGTAGCTGGCAGTGTCGCATGTGTGTGGGGTGCCACCAGGACTTGCCGTATGGACGCTGTCTGAAAAACCTATTGGGGGTCTACATCAGACCATTATGACATGGCACGGCAATGGGGCTGTCAAGAGCGATGTCCTCAGATCCTTGAGTGAGAAGCACAGTTGTACCGGACCGCGAGCATGATGAGAAGCACACTTGCGGTCAGCCCCAGTGAGGCTGATGCAGCAGAGCCTGGTTTCCAGCACTCCCTGATACCGAGGGAAAGGACTGTCTGGATAAGAAGCACACTGGTACCGGACCATGACCCTGACGAAGGGCGTTATCCGAGCATGATGAAGGGCATTATCCCTTTCGACAGTTGCACCTCCTGTACTGCATGTGGTAAGTAGATCTATTTGTGGTCATCCCCTCTATCTGCAGTGAGGCTGATGCATTGTAATGCCCCGATATGTTCCTCAAACAGGTCTTGAACCTGATACACTGCCTACATGCTTGCTGAGTGCTGCCCTTGAGTTGCTCATAATGGAGCTCCAGATTGGAGCGGTATGTCTGAGGCTTGAATTATTCTGGAACCTGTTCCCCCTATGCGCAGGTGCGGGACTACGGCCACCTTGTTGACTGTGTGGGCAGGCCCTAGAGTGCGGAGTCATTGCAGCGCTCTGGCGGTGTGCTTCTTGGGTTGATCATGAAAAGGGTATCCCTAGACTGGTGATCCCTGAACGGCCTTGACTCTGCCACCTTGCACTCATTGCCATAGTGACCTGGGTTTAGTGCCGCAGGACTCTTAGGTTTAGTGTCACGGATCCCAGTAGGATCCCAGTAGCGGGAGGAGCCTGCAGCCAGAGAGGCCCAATCGGGAAGGGCACGAGGCGTACAAAAGACTCGCGCCATCCGGCGCTCACCCTCTGAGCTCCCGACACCATCAGCAGCTCTCCCCTCTCCTGGGGATCGAGCCACCGACAGCGGGAGGAGCCTGCAGCCAGAGAGGCCCAATCGGGAAGGGCACGAGGCCTACAAAAGACTCGCGCCATCCGGCGCTCACCCTCTGAGCTCCCGACACCATCAGCAGCTCTCCCCTCTCCTGCACACTTCAATCTCTTCAAAGATTTTCAAGCGCAGCAAGTATTCTCTCACAATCAGCATAGCTAAATCTAGTACTTTTGTCAGTAGCTAGCCACTCAGTATCTAGCATATATTCTATTACCATTACCAATAGTATATCTCCTACCAGTACTGTTGTCAGTAGTTAGCCAGCAAATAGCTAACATTCTATCATTTTTATACTGTTGTCAGTAGTCTTTAACCAGTACTGTTGTCAGTAGGCAATCTGCAAATAGTTAACATTTTATCATCCTCCTATTGTTGCCAGTAGCATATCCACAGCCAGTAGTACTCATTGCCAGTAGTACTCATTACTGTTGCCAGTAGTATTCTATCAATTGAAACAGTTGTCAGTAGCTAGCCAGTCAGTAACAGTCAAACATTATATTACTGTTGCCAGTAGTATATTATCTTCTATCAGTACTGTTGTCAGTTACGATCATACAATTGTATACTGTTGTCAGTAGCATTTATCAACCAGGTCTGACAATAGCAGCCTCTCCTTGCAACCTCTACATAACACAACTTCCCAGTGGACTACATTGCTCACATCTTCTTACCCTGGTATATAACCGCTTAGCTCCACTAACACCAAACCTTCAAAAATGCCACCTACAAACATCACGATAATGAAAATATTCTATATCGGTTTAGTCTTAGCAATACTAACCATTGACTTAACTCTAAGCCTAAGCAGCAAAAACCACAAAACAATTCCCATTATTCACACACACACGCGAAACAACCACCATATAGGACACATTTACCCAAACAACCATCCTAGAGCAAATGTAAATAGACTAATTCACATAAAACAAACAAACCCACTTCAAACAACCAAGGGTACATACACCAATAACACACCTTCCCTCTCATGCATTCTTATCAATGCACGCTCGATGAAAAACAAGCTACCCATATTTAATGACTTAATATCGGACTTAAATCCAGACATATTATGCGTTACAGAAACCTGGCTCTCAGATACCGATTCAGTCTATATAAACCAACTCAATAATGAAGACTATGACACTTTCTATAAACATAGAACTAATAGAAAAGGCGGAGGTGTATTAATGATGACAAAAAAGACACTATGTGCCAAAACAATGCAATCCAATATTTCTAACAACATAGACACACTATTAATAAAAATTGGCCTTATGAAACTCTGCTTAGTATATAGGCCCCCAGACCAAAAACCAGACGGCCTTGATTCTTTTATTGAACTCCTCAGTTCTTCAACTGAACAGCACCCTATAATTATGCTAGGTGATTTTAACCTTCCCTCGCTACCAACATCGGAATCTAAATTATTCTTTGACACTATCTCAGACATGGAATATCATCAAATAATAAACACATCTACACACATCAAAGGTGGAACACTTGATCTTGTCCTTCTCCCTAACTCACTCTTCAAACTAATCAACCCAAATTCAGTTGAATGTACCCAGATACCCTGGTCAGATCACCACATTATCAAACTAAATTTTACTTATCCATCCACTAGCACTAACAACCACAACAGAAATGTCCCCACCACAAGATTTAAAAAGTTTAACAATGAAGAATTTATCGACTTAACAATCCCCCACCTTGTAACAACGGCAACGAATTTAGATGACACTGTCAAGAACTGGCATGACACCATCTTCAATGCAGCTAAAACTAATAAAATACACAAAAAGAGCAACTACTCTAACACTAGCACCAAACCATGGTTCAATACCACACTAAAACAAATGAAAAGGAACCTTAGAAAACTAGAACACAACTGGCGTAAATCTAAATTGACGATACAAAAGGAAATATACAATAATCACCTCATTAAATACAAAGAAATCTTGGACAGCACAAAAAAAGAATATTATGCCAAAATACTCTCAAATCATATAACAGGCCAAGAGAGTTATTCTCCATTGTCAGAAATCTAACCAACCCCCAAACTACAGAAACAGAAATTACCGACATCTCAGTTCAAACTTTAGCCCACCATTATCAAAACAAAGCAAAAATGCCATCAATGTCTATAGACATTATCAACGCACCACACCAGCATTTAAATGAATGGTCAGAGTTCCACCCCATAACTAAAGAGACACTAAAAAATATCATCACCGGTCTCAACACCACAACATCTTATCTAGATCCATGTCCAGTAACATGGATAAAAAACACACTACCAATTTTATTACCCTACATTCTCTCAATAGTAAACCTCTCACTTACACAAGGCTACCTCCCACCATCTCTCAAACACGCACAAATACGGCCAATCCTTAAAAACAGCAAACTAGATAAAACATCCCCCACATCATATAGACCCATCTCAAGCATACCATTCTTGGCCAAAATAATTGAAAAAGTAGTTCAGTTACAGACACAAGATTTTCTAGACTCATCTTACCCTCTTGATGAGCAACAGTATGGATTTCGGCCCCGCCATGGAGTGGAAACACTTCTCACAGTTTTAATAGATGCGCTCCTAAGAGGGATTGACAATCCTAAACAGGCATTCATTCTACTTTTCATCGACATATCAGCAGCGTTTGATAGCGTACACCACACAATAATGCTCAATAACCTAAAACAAATAGGTTTAAACTCTACAGTACATAAATGGTTCTCATCCTACCTAAATGATAGAACGCAAAATGTAAGAATTGGAAATCAAAACTCAACCACATACAAGCAAGAAATTGGATTGCCACAAGGTTCAGCGCTGTCAGCTCTACTTTTCAATATTTACATAAAACCAGTCTGCAACATTTTCAAAAGTTTTGGAGTTCGATATCATCTATACGCAGATGATATTATGATGTATATTCCATTTACAATTCCCAACCTACCGCTCCAACCCCTATCGGACTGCTATAATGAAATCACAACTTGGCTAAAAGCACAAAACCTCCACATCAATCACACTAAAACGGAAGTTTTAATTGTAACCAAGAACAGATCCTATATCCCTCCATCACACATAAGACTTCAAAACCAAGAAATCAAAATAAAAAAGGAAATAAGATATCTAGGTGTTATACTAGATACACACCTTACAATGGAAACACACATCAGCAATACCATAAAGAAAATCTATTTCAAACTCAAAACCCTCAAACAACTTCGTCCACTAGTTTTTACACAAGACTTTATCAACATAATCCAAGCCACCATAACCCCACATTTTGACTTTGCCAATCTAATACTAATAGGCATAGCAAAACAAAGCATTAAACGATTGCAATTAGCACAAAATGCAGCAGCCAGAATCACATTGAAAATTAACTCCCTCCAACACATATCACCAATACTAGCCTCCCTCCATTGGCTACCAATCCAAAGTAGAATAATCTACAAAACAATAATAACATCATTCAAGGCCTTACATGACCTGGCCCCATCCATGATATGTAACTTAATACACAAAGAACCACCTAAGTCTACACACAGAAAAGGACAATTAAACAGATTAAAAATCCCGAAAGATTTTACAAAAGCCCATAAATCAACAAACAATAGAGCCTTTTCTCATATAGCTCCTACAATCTGGAATTCCCTCCCAGAGGAGCTACGAAAGCTAACAGAAATTATGGAACTCCGCAAGAATTTGAAAACCTATCTGTTTACCAAACATTATAATATAGATAATTCATTATCTACATTAGACAAAGGTTAAAGAGATAATCAGATTGCTCCATGCAAAAGCCCTCTAACCCACACAGTTAGCACTCACCCATGATGATCTTTGAATTATGTCCCCTCCCTTCCATGTATTCCATGTATATATATTCATATATAAACTTGTATATAGTTTTCACACTGTTTGGTATTATATCACATTGTTTATTTGATATTTAATATGATGTTCCTTGTAAATATGTTTTGTTATATTCGACGTTCCATGTAAAACAAACATACTTGCTTTGTTGATTGTTGTTAACTGTAAACCGCAACTGAACTTTGGAAGTTGCGGTATATAAATGTGATTAAAAAAATAAAATAAATAAAATTCTCTCTGCAAGGATGTCCTGATGGTAGCCTGTTGTTTCTGTTTGGGGAACAGGTGAAGTCAGTTATTCCTGTTTCTGTAGGACTGAGCGCAGCCAGGAGCTGCGGATCTTGGTACTGCCATTGGCCTTGTGAACTTTCGCCAGAGATGCAGGCTTCACCCAGGGCCAGAGATGCAGGCCTCACCCAGGGCCAGAGATGCAGGCTTCACACGGTAGGCCATGATATCCAGGTAAGTGCAGAGACATGTTCTCTGAGATCGGGACCTGTAGAATCTCTATGGATTGAAATTCCATGTAAAAAGGGGAAGGCGATGGCAGTGGGGGTGTACTATCGTCCGCCTGGCCAGAATGAACAAATGGATGATGAAATGCTCAAAGAAATCAAGGAAGCTAGCAAAAGTTACAGTGCAGTAATAATAATGGGTGATTTCAATTACCCCGGCATCGACTGGGTCAGTGTCACAACAGGACATGCTAGGGAGATAAAGTTCCTAGATGAAATAAATGACTGCTTCTTGGAGCAGCTGGTTCATGAACCGACCAGAGGGGAAGCAATATTAGACCTAGTCCTTAGTGGAACACCAGATGTAGTGCAAGAGATAAGGGTGTTGGGGCCACTTGGCAATAGTGATCATAGCATGATCACCTTTGATTTAATTAGTGGAGGAGGGATAGTAAGGAAATCCACAGTACTACCCTTTAACTTTCGAAAGGGAGACTATGATAAAATGAGGAAAACAGTTAAGAAAAAACTAAAAGGAGCAGTTGCAAAGGTTAAAGACGTACATCAAGCTTGGGTGTTGTTGAAAAATACTATCTTGGAAGCCCAGACCAGCTGTATTCCACGCTTTAAGAAAAGTGGAAGGAAGTCCAAAAAACTGCCAGCATGGTTTAAAGGTGAGGTCAGAGAGGCTGTTGTTGCCAAAAAAGCATCTTTCAGGAAATGGAAAAAAGAGCCAAACTTTGAAACCTGGAAAAAGCACAAGCACTGGCAAGTCAAATGCAAGGCATTGATAAGGCAGGCAAAGAGAGAATTTGAGAAGAAGCTTGCTGAGGAAGCAAAAACGCGAAATTAAGACCTTTTCAAGTACATTCGTAGCAAAAAACCTGTGAGAGAGTCAGTTGGTCCATTAGATGATAAAGGGGTTAAAGGAGCACTAAGAGGCGACAAGGCGATAGTGGAGAGACTGAATGAATTCTTTGCTTCGGTCTTTACTGAGGACGATGTAGGGATGTTACCCATGACTGAAGTGGTATTTAAAGGTGTGGAAGAATTGAAGGAAATATCGATACATCGGGAAGATGTCTTACAACTATTAGATAAACTGAAGAGTAGCAAATCACCTGGGCCAGATGGTATACATCCAAGGGTGTTGAAAGAACTGAAATTTGAGATTGCAGACCTGCTATCAGTAATCTGTGAACTATCATTAAAATCATCTCTAATACCTGAGGATTGGAGGATCGCCAATGTAACACCAATTTTTAAAAAGGGTTCGAGGGGTGATCCGGGAAACTACAGACCGGTGAGCCTGACATCAGTACCGGGAAAAATGGTAGAAACCATCATAAAGAATAAAATTACTCAGCATGTAGATAGTCACGACCTAATGGGAGACAGCCAACATGGCTTTAGACAAGGAAGATCTTGTCTTACTAATCTGTTATGTTTTTTTGAAGGAGTGAATAAACAGGTGGACAAAGGTGAGTCGGTTGATATTGTGTATCTGGACTTTCAGAAAGCCTTTGACAAGGTCCCTCATGAGAGACTTTTGGCAAAACTAAAGAGTCATGGGATAGGAGGCAGTGTACTATTGTGGATCAGGAACTGGTTAAAAGATAGAAAGCAGAGGGTAGGGCTAAATGGCCAATTTTCCCAATGGAGAAAGGTGAATAGTGGTGTACCCCAGGGATCTGTGCTGGGTCCGCTGCTTTTTGACATATTCATAAATGACCTGGAAAGTGGAATAACGAGTGAGGTTATCAAATTTGCAGATTACACAAAACTATTTAAAGTTGTTAAAACCCAGGAGGATTGTGGAAAATTGCAAGAGGATCTTGATAAATTGGAAGACTGGGCATCAAAATGGCAGATGAAATTTAATGTGGAGAAGTGCAAGGTTATGCACCTAGGGAAGAACAACCCAAACTATGGTTACACGATGCAAGGTTCCACATTAGGAACCACCACCCAGGAAAAAGATTTAGGCGTCATTGTGGATACCATGTTAAAACCCTCGGCCCAGTGTGCAGCGGCGGCCAAGAGAGCAAATAGAATGCTAGGTATGATAAGGAAAGGAATGGAAAATAAAACAAAAGATATTATAATGCCTCTATATCGTTCCATGTTGAGACCGCACCTTGAATATTGTGTGCAATTCTGGTCGCCGTATCTTAAAAAGGATATAGCGATTTTAGAAAAGGTTCAGAGAAGAGCCACCAAAATGGTAAAGGGGATGGAAGGCTACTCCTATGAAGAAAGGCTAAAAAGGTTGGGGCTCTTTAACCTGGAAAAGAGACGGCTGAGGGGAGATATGATAGAAGTCTATAAATTAATGAACGGAGTGGAACGGGTAAACGTAGATCGATTGTTTACCTTATCAGAATATAGAAAGACTAGGGGACATGCAATGAAGCTACAGGGTAAACTATTTAAGACTAATAAAAGAAAATATTTTTTCACTCAATGTGTAATCAAACTCTGGAATTTGTTACCGGAGGATGTAGTAAAGGCTGTTAGTGTAGCTGGGTTTAAAAAGGTTTGGACAAGTTCCTGGAGGAAAGGTCCATAAACCATTATTAAGAAGGGACCCAGGATATCAATGCTTGAACCAATACAAGCATTGTGGAACCTGTGTCCCTTGGGGAAACTGCTAGGTACGTATGACCTAGATTGGCCACTGTTGGAAACAGAATACTGGGCTTGATGGACCTTGGTCTGACCCAGTATGGCATATCTTATGTTCTTATGATCTTATGACTCTCCGCTCAAAGACACCATGGGTATTTGTAGTGCACTGCACTGTAGCCCCATCAGGATCGGGGTGGGGGGGGGGGGTGTCCTGAGTCATGTGTCCCGAGTCATGATGATGGTAATGTGTCACAGAAATCTGCTGCCGCCACACACTGTGGGCAAGGAGGACAGGTATGCATTGATGGTGAAGGGAGCGGTAGAGCGGTCTGGGTCTGGCTTCAGTGGTATTCGGGTGCACTGCTCTAATCCATTGAGTTACCTTTACCCTGACTGATTTTCAGTGAAAGAATGGTTTCCAGGGGTTCAGAATCAGTGATCCTACCACTGGACCATATTTGCTATGGTAACCCCTTATGCAGAAGTGGTGGCATAGGCGGGGCGGATGCTTTGGTGGTACCTCCGGCACTGCGCTCTGGGGTTGGATCTTGATAGAGAGTTCACGTGAAGTTTCCACCTGGGTTGGTGTGATTGGACTGGGACTGGATCTCATACCCTGCTAGGGGGATCCTCTTGGGCATGGCAGCCATGTGACAGCAGATTTCCAGGCCTTCGTCCGAGGCAAGAAGTGTCGGTGGGGGTCGAGCCTGGATCTCTTAGGCATTAGGCGGTCGCTCTAATACTAGGTTACTCATCTACCCAATGTAACGTCCCCTAGGCTAACTGGAGTCTGAGTGCTCTCTGGGTGAGCGGTGGAGAGTGCCAGTCGCTCTGTTGGTTCAGAGGAGGTATGATGGGAGAGTAAGGTCTAGCACAGCAAGAGGATGCAGTGTGCCAGTATCGCTGCAGGGGCATTCACCTTGTTTCGCTACACTGTTTGACGACTTTGCAGTGGCTATAAGGGCTCTCAGCGCCGACGGGAGGTGGTGCACCATGGGCGGATTTGGACAGACCTTCGGTAGAGTTCCTGTTCGAGCTATATCCGGCAATGGGGTCACTGAGGGCAGGAAGGTGGCTCTGAGGTGGTCCTGTGAACCTGCACTAGAGTCCTTGCTGTTCTGGACATCTTCCAGAGAAGAGCAGGGTTGGCACTTTGCCCTTGGGAACATGGATTACATGAATAGGTGACCTAGCAATGCTGAAGGGCAGCAGGGGGGTTGAAAACCTCTGGTCTTGCAGCTGCCTTCTTTCCTTGAGACCCCCCTTCTATAAGAGGTTGGCGCGGCACTTTGGTATACAAACCCCGAAGCTCTGGTTCCAGGTCGCTGCCTTCATTACCCATCTTTATGACTTTGGGTGGTACGCCCCAAAGCACTGGTTCCAGGTCGCTGCCTTCATTACCCATCTTTATGGTTCTGGGCGGCACGCGGGTGGGGAATGCAGCATGGGAGAGCTCCGCTTGGAGCCCTGTGGTACTTACTGTATGGGGAGTAGCATCTCTATATGTTCGCTACCATATACCCAAGGGTCAGTGCTGACTTCCAGGCAATCCAGTCCTTCTTAGGAGGCTGACCTGGTCATTTGCCCAGGGGACCCATCCGTAACTGGTATGGATCCCCCTGCTGCCGTACCTATCGAGTACATACTGTCTTGAGGGTTGAGGAACCATAGGGCTGTTCTCAGCTCAATGTTTGGGGGAGGCAACATGAGGTCTGTGGAAGCTATGCTCCAGAGGCCCTCTGCACCATGCCACTTTTTTTTTTTTTTTTTTTATTGTGGCAGGAAGTACACCTTGGCTCCAACCAGGGGCTGTCCACCTTGGTTGAGAACTCCCCCTCGTATGGTTTCTCATAAGCACCTAAGGTCTTTTGGTACGGATCCCATAGTTTTGTGGCTGTTAATGGCTCTTCCTGGAAGGCAGAAGAATTACGTTTGCTTATCATCTGAGGCAAGGGGAGAGAACGCAGAGCGTGCAGCCGCAGTGTCAGCCAGATGTTCCACTCCACGCCCCCGAATGTGCTGACCTTCAGTGCAGCATCTTACGTAGGCCATGAGTGCACTGAAGCATGATCTTATTGCAGGCACAGGCCAGCCCAGTCCCCCGCGTAATGACGCGCCAACGGGCCTGTCAGGAGGCGAGGCAGAGGTCCTCCCTCATGATGCACAGCTGCGTTACTGGGACGGATGGCTGGAGAAGAGTGGAGATCGCCGGTGCCGGTGGCTGTGCTTGCTGTCAGCTTTGCTGTCGGAGCTGAAGGCCTGACCAGTGTGGTCTCCGTCTCTGCATCGGCACCGAAAACAATTGCGCTATGGCTCCCCCCCTAGAGGTCGGTGCCACTCAGCACGAGACCAAGTCAGTGGTTGAAGCTCGCAGGAGAAATCCTCTCCGTCGGCGCTGAGGCAGATCAGAAGACAGCAAGCCGAGCACCACTGCACAACAGTGCACGCTGACGGCCTCCCTCACGGGGCAGAGCAAGATGAGTCCATCAGAACGCACGGAGAGGGCAGGGATAGCAGAGGCGCCGTCCAATGGCATAGTTCCAGCCAATGGCACTGTCTAATCCTGCGCAGTGGCTGGTGGCTTGCAGGGCAGCCTGGCTGGCTTGCAATTCTGTCCAATACTGCTGAGGGGCAGTGACTTGATTCTGTCCAATCCTGTGAAGGGGGTGGCGGCTTGTAGGGCAGCACGGCTGAAGCAAGATGGCCGCCCCCATGGTCCACATGTGTGAGGACGGTCCCCGGAGCATCGAAGTAAGCAGAGAAGGCTGGCCAGGGACGGAGGCTTTCTTAGGCACGTCCTGGGCTGCCGCGAGGGCTATAGCCTGACTGGGAGCTTCTTTTAACACCCCATTCTCTGGAGACCTTTGTCTCTGAGTTCAGGCTGGGTGTATTTACCGGGAGGAGCCGCTGGAGTTCAGGTATGACCATGTGGGGACTGGATGGTCTTTACTGGGAAGCCGGATGGCCGCCCCCATGGCCCACACATGTGGGGATGGTCCCCGTGGCATCAGAGGAGGCTGGCCGGGGACGGAGGCCTTCTTGGGCACATCCTGGGCTGCCGCTTTCCTGCTTACTGGTTCTTCTGGTATCTTTTAGAAATCTAGAAGGAAGCATGAGAGACAGTACATGGCTGCAGGGGCTTCCAGCCAGCCCTTCCTGAACAGATCTGAAACAAAGGAAGGGTCAGAAACAGCATTAGAGACATTGCAAACAAGTAAGTAAAGGAAGAGGTAGAATTTTTCTTATTTTCTTTGGAATAAGTTCAGAATTGGTCATTTCAGTTGGAGAGTAGAGAGAGGTCCGTCTTGCTGGCAAGGCGGAAGAACTGAAAACTGGCTAGCTAGGGGCGGGCCGGGGGGGGGGGGCAGTTGGCCCATGCTCCGAAGGGCGAAAAAGCCCTTCTGAGCTATGGAGAGTACTTCCGTCTCGGTGCCGTCAGATGACATCACCAAGTGTGGCTGACTCATCCTGCTTGTCCTAGGAGAAGAGTCTGTCTTGTTGTCTAGTAGAGAATGTGCAAGACAGAGGTCAGAGATGTGTGTATGTCATTTGAGGAAGTGACAAAAGTGAGAGATAAGAGCTTAATGAGTGGGGAAGTGTTAGTACTGTTTGATGGGATGAAAGATTGGGAAGGTGTTGGGTAAAGGGGTAAAGATTTATTTGTGCTGGATAATATTATTTTTATAGAACTGGAGGTGTTGTGTGATAGAGGTAGCCTGAGAATTACTGTGAGTTTCACATGGGTTAGAAAGTACAGTCAAACCTCGGTTTTCATTTGCCCCGGTTTTCATACGCTTCGGTTTTCAACGTCTTTTTTGACTGAGACTTTGTCCCGGTTCTCATACATCGCTTCGGTTTTCAACGTCTTTTTTGACTGAGATTTTGTCCCGGTTCTCGTACATCGCCTCAGTTTTCGTAAAGTACAGTACTGTAAATACATACACCCTCGCGCTGCACACCAGTCTGTATACACTGCTGGAACGCCCGCCCGGTCCCGGCAGCACTGCACCGATCGCCAGCGTGATGAGAAGCGAAAGCCAGCTGAGCACGTAAATGAAACACATCCTCGAGCCTGGTCAGAGTCAGAGAGGCAAGGATTGCGCAGAGAGGAAGGCCCCGATCTTGTCCACCGCCTGCCCATTCTCTGGAGCGCCCCCTCAGGCTCGGAGGTAGCAGGGAAGAAAAGCTGTCAATGTAAGCAGGAGATGTTGCATCAATGTGGGAGGCAGTTCTTTTTCTTGCAGGGTACGTCTGAAGCTATATCATTAAGATTTTCTGCCATTCTGAAGCATTGAGCAGATAATGTAAAGGTATTTTAATGGGCTGAATCCAATGTGATTCCGAAGAGAACTGGGCACAGCAGCTTGTCAGGGGTGGCTAAGGCCAGATGTTAACATACTGTACTGTACAGTACTGTACTTAACTTGCTTTTAGTGATGTTAAATGTTCATTTATCCATTTCATTAGTCATTTATATTTATTTCTCATTGTTTTCTGTATGTAAAAATATAGTTATTCTCTATAAAATGTATTTTTTGTGAATATTTTTGGGTGTCTGGAACGGATTAATTGGATTTACATTATTTCTTATGGGAAATATTGCTTCAGTTTTCATACGTTTCGGTTTTAGTCAGACTTTTTCGAACGGATTAATCATGAAAACCGAGGTTTGACTGTATAATATTTTTATGATAGAGTGAAAAGATAGGAGGGTACAGAGTAATGGGTTAGAGGGTCAGGTGAGTTGATTTTCAGTGCTGATGAGAAATGACAAACACTTCTACCATTGCTGTGAGTTTGTAGCACAAAGGGGCTATGGGGAACACCTCCCGCCACCATAGAGAAGAGCTATAGAATGGGGTTGAAGTGTACATTTCATGCTACCATTGGAAACTAAGAAAAGCTGAGCTGTGGCGTAGGGATGGCCATGGCAAAATAATTTTGCTTTGTTTTTTCTCTGGACTCCAAATTATTGAGATCAGTCAGGTGCATTAAAGTCAATGAAGAAAGCAATTTTGCACTCTGCAAAATCAGCAAGTTTTAAACAAGTTTGATTAAAAATGGAAGGAAAATCCCACTGTTAACCTTCCATTTTTAATCAAACTTGTTTAAAACTTGCTGATAGGCATATGCCATAGAGACAACAGCACTCTAAGATTTCATGAGTGGCTTGATGACCCCACTAAGTTCAAAGAAGGGCAAAGGGCACCTGCAGTGGCATGAATACTTGAAGCAACCATTCGAGGGACAAAGCAGCAGAGAGGGTGGAATGAAAGATCCTAGTCACTGGGTGAGGGGCCAAGCATAACCAACATTGGCACAAAGACCCCAAAGCACTAAGAGAGGAGTATAACACCATCAACATTGTCAGAAACAACCCAGAGCACTGGGAGAGGGGTAAGCAGTATCTAAGTCTCCACTGCTCTTAGCTACTTCCAAAGAAACTCTTTCCTTATATTGCACATGTGTGATTACAGCTAAAAGGGATTTCTTCTCTTCCAAATTTCATAATGCCTCCTCCTGCCAAAAGACTGCCTGCATTAGTTTCTCGATTTCTTCGTTTGAGCATTGGTGGGGACCCTCCATTAATACCATGGCCACTTACCTCTGCTCCAAAATTTCCAACTTACGTTCCAGTCTGCCCACTCCACCATCTTTTTCTCCTTCTCTATTATCCTCAACAGCAGTGGTTGTCAACCCAGTCTTCGGGGCACACCCAGCCAGTCAGATTTTCAGGATACCCACAATAAATATGCATTATAGAGATTAGTATGCACTGCCTCCTTAGTATGCAGATCTCTCTCATGCATATTCATTGTGGATATCCTGAAAAAAACAACTTGTTGGGTGTGTCTGAGGACTGGGCTGAGAACCACTGCTCTACAGTCCCTACTATTCCTGTTCATCTTTGGTCTACCTTCATTCCAGTTACAGACATTGCCTTGCATAAACTTAATGAAAATAAGCCCCCGTATCTCGAATGACTACAAAATCATGCCAAAACAGAAAGTCATCGAAAAACCATAAAGGATTCTCCCAAAACTTTCAATGAACTTGCTGAATACTTTTTTTGTCGGGACCAACCGACAAGAGAGGGGAGAAGGAAACTCCCGCCTCAGCGTCGGGAGGGCCCTTTTATTCAACATGATCAAAAATCAAAGAACGGTGATGTGAAAAAATAGTGTAACAAACACTTATCTGAAAGGATAGGCGATGAAATCTTCATAACGGAGTAGCACGACATGCATGTTTCGGGCTTGAAAAAGCCCTGTATCAAGTGTTCCCCTTGGTCTGACTAGAAGATCGCCTCTGCGTGAACATGATCCCACGGTTAACTTATTCGTAGCAAAATGGCAGCAGATTGGTTGCTCAAAACACGTGATGGGAACACGTGATGAAAAGAGGAAGTGGACAAAAAATTGCCGATGGAAGACATCGCCTCATTCAATGAAAAATCATTCAGTCCATTAAATCACACTCCACCAGTCACATTCCATGTTAAGTCCCAGAGGATCGTCAATCGATCCTCTGGGACTTAACATGGAATGTGACTGGTGGAGTGTGATTTAATGGACTGAATGATTTTTCATTGAATGAGGCCATGTCTTCCATCGGCAATTTTTTGTCCACTTCCTCTTTTCATCACGTGTTCCCATCACGTGTTTTGAGCAACCAATCTGCTGCCATTTTGCTACGAATAAGTTAACCGTGGGATCATGTTCACGCAGAGGCGATCTTCTAGTCAGACCAAGGGGAACACTTGATACAGGGCTTTTTCAAGCCCGAAACATGCATGTCGTGCTACCCCGCTATGAAGATTTCATCGCCTATCCTTTCAGATAAGTGTTTGTTACACTATTTTTTCACATCACCGTTCTTTGATTTTTGATCATGTTGAATAAAAGGGCCCTCCCGACGCTGAGGCAGGAGTTTCCTTCTCCCCTCTCTTGTCGGTTGGTCCAGACAAAAAAAGTATTCAGGCAAGTTCATTGAAAGTTTTGGGAGAATCCTTTATAGTTTTTCAATGACTTTCTGTTTTTGCATAAACTTAATGGCTGCACACAGAAAACCACTTCCTGCATAGACCCCAGTCCTTCTTCTTGGCTATCAGAACAATCACTAGGTCTGATTCCCATTGTTCGTTCTCTGGTTAACCCTAGTCGCTCTGCTGGCTCTTTTCCAGATCCTTGGAAAAAAGTCATGATCCGTCCACTTTTCAAGAAACCTATCCTTGATCCATTATCCCCTTCAAATTATCGCCCAATTTTTAACCTCTTCTTTGTGTAAAAACTTGCTGAACACTGGATATTTTCCCAACTGTCCACTTACATAGAAATTACTCATATTCTTCACACTCACCAATCAGGTTTTCGTCGTCATCACGTCCTTTTTAAGCAATATTCACAATGTCTGGTTGTCTCCCTAGACCTCTCTTGTGCTTTCGACCTGGTCATCACAACATCCTTCTCACTCTTCTTTTCAAAACTGGACTCTATGACACAGATCTTGCATGCTTCCAGTCATTTAAGTCAGGCTGGACATTTTGGGCCCAATATTCAAAATGCATTTACATGGTTTACAGCCAAGTCAACCATGTAAATGCCTTAAACGAGGATATTCAATGGTACCTACATGGTTAGTGCCATTGAATATCCCCTATTCAGTCCCCTACGTGCCCCAATGCCGTCCAGTTAGCATCATGACATGTTGGGGGCATTCTGGGGCGGTGACTGCTGCTAACCTTGTAGCGGCGATATTGGACTGCTACACTGTTAGTGATCCGTGGTTAAAACTAGGCCAGCTTTTGGCTCGCCTAGGTCTAGCTGCGGATCGCTAACCATGTAGCGGTCCAATAACGCCACTACACGGTTAGGCTCTGCGGGGGATTCCACTCGGTACCAAACCCGGATTTTCAATTCCATCGCAGCACTGAATATCTGGTGTTAGGGGTGAGGGGGCAGGGCTATGCGCCGTAGCAGTGCATAGCCTGCCTATTTCAATATCAGGCCCCTCATGTCTTTACAGGTTCTTCCCTCCCTTTCTCCTCTTCCACAGTCCCTCCACTGTGGCGTTCCGCAGGGTTTCTTTCTTGCTCTCCTCCTCTTTAATCTCTTCATGAGCCCTTTACCTACCCTTATCCAGGAATTTGGAATTACTCCCTACCTCTATGCAGATGACATCCTCCTTGTTACTTACATTGATCCTTCCAAAGTCGCCCAATGGTTCCTGAACAACTGTCTACAGCTTACCGGATCATCAGACTATCCTACTATTAGTCCTACATTGAATGGCTCATCTATTACGCTCACTCCCTCTTTTAGGTTTCTTGGCATTACTATGGACACTGCACTTTCTTTCTCCCAGCAAATTCGTTCGGTAGCTAAAGCATCCTTTAATACCCTCTACCACTTTTGCGCCATCCATCCGTATCTTGACCCCTTGGCCCAAGCAACAGTCATTCCAAGTCTCACAATATCCCATTTTGACTATTGTAACATTGTTTATGCCGGGCTTTTCGAATATGCGTTGAAACGTCTTCAGCCAGTTCAAAACATGGCTGTCCATCTCTTTTCTAACGCCTGCAAATACGATCGTGTTACACCTTTATTAATTCATTGCCACTGGCTCCCAGTCTCAGCGGGATCCAATTCAAGATTCTGTCATAGTTAGGCATTACCTAATGAAGCCCGCTCATATCTGTCCTCTCTCATCAGTCTATATGCCCCCTCATGTACTCTCCGCTCTTTCCACGACAGCTTGGAACAGCCTCACTTTTCACCACCAACATTAAAAGTTTTAAAACTGACTTTAAAACATCTCTCTTTAACCGTTTCTTTGAAATTCCTTCCTGAATGGGGAAAAGTCGGTCCGTGGTGCAGTATCACTGAATCTGGAAGTCCTTTCTGCCCTTTTCCTTTTGTGCCTCCTGAACGTTTACTTTACTATCATCGACTGGCGTTCCTTTTCTGACACTATGCCAAATTGTTGTTCGTTTAAAAACTTTTTTTTTAACTTTCATGTAAATTGCTCTGTTACCCTGGAGGGCCAGTTGTATTAAGTCTTAATAAACCATTAGCAGTGGCAGGAAGACTCCAAATTTTCTGTGTATAGGGCAAAGAAGCACCAAGAGGGTTAGGTCAGGATTGGAGTTTTGTGGGAAGATGAGCTTGTTTGAGGAATGCCTGAAGGAATATCCTCATGTCACCACATACATGTTGGTTCAGGAAAATTTGGTGGCAGGTGCATATTTTCTGATGTTCTGCCAGAAAGATCACATGATGGGCCCTCCTTTGAAAGTTGAAATGCAGCCTACATATTCATCTCTGTCCTTATATTCTGTACTGTTCTGTAATGTAGGCTGTCACAAAGGAAATGCTAGTGACCAGGGTTATTTTTGAGGGGGTACTTGGTGGTAATGAGTAATGGCACCTTTTTGGTTGCCTGCTAAAAACTGACCCATGGTCCTCATGTATTAATAAAACAGCCCTGCATATGTGAGTACAAGCACCTTTTTTGCTAGGGAAAAATACTGTAATTGACCAGCCCAAAACATAGTTTCTGGGGCAACAGATTTGTAACTTGTGAAATGAATAATTAAAGAAACAGTGGCAGAAAGCCTTCAAAGCACTGGGAGAAGAGTAAAGCAACACCAACATTGGCTGGAAGACCAAAGACGATAAGGACGAAAAGTTAGGGCATTGGTGTTCAGTGGTTGAGGGGAGAATTATTCCCCAAAGATTTAGCCATTATGGTCAATGGGCAGGTCAGCATTAGAAGCATCATCAATAGTCCAAGTCTCTTGAGGTAAATGAGTGCACAAATTGTGTAGCCTAGTAGGAAATGTTATCCTGGAGGGCATTAGGTAATTTTCTGGCAGCTATAATAATCTCCTGGATAGGCATTGATAGACCTTGAGGCATGTCTACTAAAGGATAATGAACATTAAATGCCACTAAGCCATAGAAATAAAAGGCTTATGGACATTTATCCGCATTAATGAAATTAATACACATTAAAACTTTTAATAGAAATGCTCCCAGAGAAGAAACTAGATGCTACTTAATTTCCATGATGTGAGGGCTAGACGCTTCAAATTTCTATTAAAAAGGCGGCCATCTTGTTAAGCCATGAATATTGTAACTCCCTGAAATTTGCATGGAGGTAGAACTGCTAGCCTTTTCAGAAATGGAAACCACGTCTGCCAGGGCCAATGTAGTGCTATGAGAATCGTGATGCTTGGTTGCTGTTGAAATTGTGCAAGCTTCTCCCTTTGAGAGGAATGAAGGTATGCATGCAGAAAGGACTAAATCCATGGAATTGCCAAGGCATCTGGAGCTAGGCGTTCAGGAGACGGGAGGATGGAGCAGTAGACAAGAAGCTTTACATTTTTGCTGCTGCTGAAGAGGCCAACCTGAGGATGCCCTCTCCCAGAAGAGTGAAGGAGTGCTGCGTCTAGGAAACATTCATGAGGTTGAAGAACCCTGCTGAGCTTGAAGCATAACTGGTGTTGCCATGTGGGAAAAGGAACACCCGCTGCCAAACTGGGTTTGGAAGTCTATCACAGTAGCATAGATGAAAGTCAGGTTGATGGATGAATTATTGTTGAAAGAGACTGGGAGCTTTGATTCCATTGGAATTTGAGATCCCATGGAAACTGCCTCATTTGCAGAGATCTGCAGTCACGGACTTCAGCATCTGGAAGTAGGCCTTGGCTGTAACTCTCAATGTAGCATGTATGGCTTGACAATGGAAATGAGGGCCTGCCTACAGTCCTCTGACAGGAAGGTCTTTGCTTGAACTCTTTCTATGGCACCTACAGTATAAAGGAAATGGTGTTCATGAATTTTTCAAAGTTTATAATGCCTAGAGGCAAACTTTGCCTGACAGCCCGTCCACAATATCACTAACAAAAATGTTAAAAAGAATCAGACCAAGGCAGATCCCTGCCGCACACCACTGGTAATTTCCTTCTCCTCAGAGTGAGTGCCATTTGTCATCTCCCACTCAACCAATTTCTAACCCAGTCATTCACTTTAGAGTCCATCTCTAGGTTTCTCAATTTATTTATAAATCATTTGTGCTACTTAAATCTAAGGGGCTTGTTTACAAAGCCGCGGTAGCGGTTTGCGATCGTAATCGGAGCCGCGGCCCCATTGATTTCAATGGGGCCGCGGCTGCGATCGCGATCGCGAACCACTACCGCGGCTTTGTAAACAAGCCCCTAAGTACACCAAATCTAGGGCTCTTCCTCAGTCCAACTCTCTGGTCACCCAGTCAAAGAAATTAATGAGATTTGTTTGACAAGATCTGTATCCAGTAAAATCATACTGCCTTGGATCCTGCAATGCATTGGACGCCAGAGACCTCACTATCCTCTGTTTTAGCAGTTTTCCCATTAATTTACTTACTACAGAGGTCAGACTAACTGGCCTGTAGTTCCCAAACTCGTCCTTACTTCTGCTTTTGTGTAAAGGAACCACATGTACCGTTCTTCAGTCCCCTGGGATCACCCCTGACTCTAAAGAAGCATTGAAAAGGTCAGACAGTTGAGCTGCTAGAACATCAGTAAGTTCTTTCAATACACTTAGATGTATCCCATCCAGCCCCATTGTTTTCTCTACTTCTAGTTTAGCTATCTCTTCACAAACACAGTCTTCTGAAAGTCATTCAAAATCCCCTTCATTTCTGTTCCTATTTGTGGGTGTTTTCTGAGGTCCTGCTCCTGGCCCTTCATCTGTGAACACAGAACAAAAATATTTGTTAAGCAATTCCACTTTATCTTCATCAACTTCTGCATATTCCTCCCCTTTAGTCTTCAGCCTTATGCACTTCCTTCTCTCACTAACATCTGAAAAATGTTTTGTTCCTCCATTTTACAGCACTGGCTATTTTTTCTTTCAGTTGTATCTTTGCTTTCGTGACTACTTTCCTAGATTCTCAGCTTTTTCAAACACCAATGCTTGTATTCCTCTTTCTGTGATCTCTTGTATTTTATGAAGGCCACCCTCTTTTTCTTCACCTTTTCAGTTACTCTTTTGAGAACCATGGTGGCCTCCTTTTCCTTTTACATTTATTTACTTTCCTAACAGAAAGGCTTGTTGCCCTTAAAATATCCCCTTTCAGTTTTGCCCACTGCTTTTTCTACATCCCTCAGCTGTTCCCATTCCACTAATGACTTCTTGAGGAATTGTCTCATCTTGGCAGAGTTAATTTTCCTGAAGTCTAGGACCCTCACTTTTGAATGAACTAGTGATCACTGGATACAAGATGACCACCCACTATTATATCAAAAACATTCTCCCCATTGGTAAGCACAAGGATCAGTATGGCCCCCTTAAGTGTGGGTTCTGTTACTACACATTCTTCTAACTTCACCACAGTTTTGAGTACAAAAGTCACAAAGCTGGGCAACTGTTTCCTTAATCATTTTTTTCAGTTCTGGACACAATATTCCAGATTTCCAATAAAGATGCTTCAGGGATCATAACATTAAAAGTAGTTTTCATTTGTTCTACTGTCACAACAGGCGAGGGAATCACCCCAGGAAGGGGGATCTTAACAGACTCCTTCCAATCCCCAGTATCAACTCACAGAGGGAAACTGGTAGTTTGTAAGGAAGACCCCTGATTCATCCCCAACATAGAGGCCCAGTCTGAGTCAGGATAATGTCATTTGCTAAAAATGGTGGAGGAGGGGTGTGTTCCAGATAGCTCAAAGATGTTTACAGGTTACCAGGGCATCTGGTCTCCTTGAATATCTTCAGTGGGGTTCCATGCAGAGGTCAGATGTTTATCAATAGGGCCAGTAATTGATCATTCAAAATGCTTGCCTTTGGCCTTCTTCTCAGTTTTAAAAATTTGAGACTTCAATGTCCTTCAGTGGCTCCGAAGGGGTTCCAAAGGCATGCTCTCCTTTGGTCATGCCACTTCATCTCCATGTTGCAACTCCAATGAGCTTTTTATAATGCTGAATGCTGGTTAATGACATCACTAGGGTTGCTGTTGACAGACCATTCTTCTGATGCTCCAACTTGGGATGCTCAAGCAGCCCGTAGCCTCAATGTCACTGGCTGTCTCTTGGAGTAGTCTCCCCATTGGCTGAAACCCTGACAGGCTTTTTATAATTCTGTATGCCTGTCAGTGATGGCACATTGCTCTTCAAGCACTCCAAATTGGGAGATCCCAGCAGCCTGCATCCTCAATGTCACAGGCTTTCGCTTGGGATAGAACTCCTTTCCGCTGCATGATGGTATGATCTTCCCTAGGTGTGGAATTTTATGTGGAGGAGTGTTGGAAGAATCTCTACACTTCTTGGTCTTCTTCCTGACAGTCCTGACCACAAGAGAGTGATGAAGCTGGATTTCATTGAAACCTGGAGCTGGTCAGACCTTCTCTTTGCACATGGGCTGCATAGTAATTGGATTTTGCAGCATATGAAATTGTTGGTCTTGAAGCAGGCCTTGAATGGGAATTGCAACAGTAGTCTTTGATGCTTCTATATAGTCAGAAAAACCAAAGACATCTACCTTTGATACTACATCTTGCTGTAGGAGGAAAAACACTTCTTCAGCTATTTTCTGAATGGATCTTGGATAAGAAATGTCCTCATTTCTCACTCGGAGAAGTGAATATTCAGATGACATTCCTGCAGATTCCTGTTCCATATCTCCTGGTGAGACTGGACCAGTGTGACAGGGGCAGAGGAAGCCTTTCCTTGTGAGATGTGGGATTCAAGAGAGGACATAGGCAATGAATGACCTGGCTCCAGCTCAGACTCTGAAATAGAGAGCTGGGAAATTATAAGATCCTGAGAGCATCATGTATCTCTCTGTGCTGGACTAATGCCTGTTGAATGAGAAGGTGCTTCAGAAGGTTGCTGGTAGTTGGGCAAGACCTTTCAATAGGCCTTAAATTCAATGAAGGTTTTGGAGGAATGAGTATGATTGCTCCAGAAGCAGAGCTGATGCAAGGATTAGAGGCATCTACTTAGGTGGGCCCTCAATCTTGCTCTTGCCCCCCCCCCCCACCCCCTTGCCATCCTTGCCCCCATTGCTGCCCCTCTCTAGGACCAGCAGCTGCAGCAATGGTATTGAAATGCGTCGCAGCACTTACCTGAATTCTCTATCACCATATCGTGGTTCCTGCCCTCCATGACCTGCCACTTTCACCCCCCTTAAATACTGACTTCTGGTTTGGATGCCCAGAAGACGTAGCAATACAAATGGTGAAGACTCATTTGCTACCATAATTAGCACCAAAGTAGGCAAGATGGGCTGTTCTGCAGAGGCATGGTAAGTATTAAGCAAGGCTTGGGTAGTGGAAGCATTTTCAGAGATGAACAGTTCTTGCACCGTGTCAATGGCCTCTATGCATTTTACACTGGCTGTGCGTTGAAGCTGTCAAGCAGATGAGAAGTTCAGCCAGTGGTGCTTGGTATAAGGAGATACAGTGCTGGTGTGCTTCTCAAGTGGTTTGGAAGGGGCTGGCGACCTTCCCTTCGGGCCTGGGCAGGTACTCAAGGCAGCTACACTGTAGGCCTGGAACCTCCAAGGAAGCATGTATCAGTTTTAGCAATATCTGGTGTTCTCCTCGGGCCACTGTATGGGAAGGGTGAGAGTCATTCCATGGATGATTCCTAACTCATCTGTGCAGAGGAGACTCTCTTTTGGTCCTTCTACACACAAAGCAGTATTCTCTCAGCCTCACAGTTGTTGCAGAGACAATTCAGATGATCTCTTCATGCTCTTGGAAACCTGCGAGCACAATGGATACAGTCAATAAGATTAATCTGCGTGGGGCAGACCCTAAACTCTTTCAATGTGTTTTGACATTCTGGATTTTTTTACTGCATTTTGGAGACATTTCCATGAACAAATGAAATTTAAATTAAAATGAAATGTGTACTGTTTCTATGTGCTTACTTTTTACAAATGTATACTCACGTGTAATTTCGTAAGAGCA
This sequence comes from Ichthyophis bannanicus, assembly GCA_033557465.1. Lineage (NCBI taxonomy): Eukaryota > Metazoa > Chordata > Amphibia > Gymnophiona > Ichthyophiidae > Ichthyophis > Ichthyophis bannanicus. The sequence continues at coordinate 55,894,300 of CM066051.1, read as the reverse complement.
CTTTTCTGCATGTAAAACATGCTTTATACATGGAAAAAGTCTTATAAAATTGCCCCATGCATGGTTAATACATAACACATGTAGCAGCAGCCGTGAAAGCGACCTCACTGCCTTAGTCTGTATGTAGTTCGATGGCTTTTAACAATGTAACACAGAGTTGTAACCAGTGACTAGATGTATTCAGCACATGGCTGTAATTGTACGTAACACAGACAACAGCTATATTTAACAAATGGCTGTAAGTTCGCGTCATGTGAAGAGAGAGATCATTAGAGGAAGACATCATGTTTGGCAAGGTCAAAGGTCAACGCATAAGAGAAAGGCCAGCAATGAGATGGACTGATACAGTAACAGCAGCTATGGATGCCACCCTATCAACTAAAAATTAAACATGGTTTAGAACAACTTTCCAGAGGGTCGCCATGAGTCGGCACTGACTCAACTGCACTTAACAATAACATAAGTACGCAACAAATAGCTGTACTCATATATGACTTGACTACATTACATAGTCTTCAAACCTCTTTTCTAGTAACCCAATGAAACAAAAATAATTATTCCTGTGACTCCTTTCTCCATGTAGCCCAGCAGCTTCCCTCCTTATTGCCATCATTTATTTTTTCCTTCATTGCCTCCACTCTTTCTTCCAAGATCATTCCACTGCCTTCTAATGTAAACTGGGCCCCTTTCCTCATTCTGCCCTCTGGATCCTCTTCCTAACCTCCTCCTCCTCCTCTTTCTGCTTAACATTTCTATAGCGGTGCCAGCGCCATTGTCCCCACCATTCCCGTTCTTTAATTTGTATCTCTGTGACACTGATTAAGTTTGAGCCACACGGTACCCATACTTCTGTGCTTCTTTGGGACCAGAGACATATCAAAGGCAGAACGAAGAGGTGGCAGTAGGAACGGGAGTAAGAAAAAGCATTGCACAGTTCAGATTTACTGAATGGCATGCAAGCAAATTAGAGGAGTGGACATGTAGGAGCCCACAACCTAGTTGGAGGCATATTAATATCCAGTAGTCCGCAGTGCCCCGATATAACATACGACGCCAGCTAACGTATGACTAACTGGATGTAACAAGTGGCTAACCGAGTCTGTTGGTCAACCTATTGGTTGAAACACATGATTATTATAGGGAGCACGAGACTGCAAGACATCAGTTATTTTATGATTGTATGTTATGTGACATATTATTGGGTGTAACGTGTACATAAATGCAGCCGTGTGTAATCAGTGTTTGTAATTGTTCACAGCTGCTGTTGCCGCCAAGGATGCGCTGTTCTACGGCTTCCTCAGGCCATGGCTGGGTAGGTGGATTATCTTTCACAGACAGAAGTGATTTGTCCTTTCTGCGCCGCTCTCGCTGCTGTCTCACTTTCTGCCCCGTGTACCATGTTATTTCTGAGTCTCGGCTTCACTTTCTGTTCTGGGTGATATTTCTGCCCTCTCTCGGGGTTGGGGATGTTGCGCTGCTGTGTGTGAGATCTCTGGTCTCTCCTCTGTTTCAGGAGATGGGCTGTTGCTTAGTCGTGGTGAGAAATGGGGGAAGCATCGTCGCCTGCTGACTCCGGCATTTCACTTTGATATCTTGAAGCACTATGTGAAGATCTTTAATCAAAGCACGGATATTATGCATGTAAGTTCTGATATGTTTCTGTCAGCATATCCTGTGAATTTTGTTCTCTTTAATGTTATGCCTATGAGGGTAAGCAGGTTCGACTTCTTTTTGGGGGTAATTCTATAAACCTTTCCCACACGCAAAAGGGTTTTTTAAACTTGCCGCATGTGGTGACAAGGACACGCTACTTGTATGTGACCTATGGATAGGACTATTCTTGGATGGTCTTTGGGCATAATATGAGTGGAGTCACGAATTGCATACATTCTGTATAAAACGTGTACAACTGGGCAGACTGTGCGCATATGTTTGCCTTTAGTATTTTATAAAGACACATAGGCACCTTCTTAACCTTCTAAGCAAGGCGAGCTGTTATAAAATTACCCCACTGTGTACCTATCTCTCTCTTTGTAAGTAGAAATTTATTTTGGTCATCACACGAATGAACACTGCAGTTGTTCTGTCATATATACAAATACAGATTTGACTTTAATAGCATGTTCCTATGTCATACTGTACCTCAGCTGATATCACATGAGGATCTTATCCAGCTGATATTACAGAAGTAAATATGATTTACTGACATTGCCAACGGCTTTCACTTTTGTACGGTACATTAGCTGGCATGAACACATGAGTGTTGTATCTTAATAAGCACCACGCATATTAAATATAGCACCTCTATTTGATGCAGTAGGGTTGACTTAGGGAGCCAAGGGAGGTGTCCATGCCTACAATGACAATGAACTGAAATGCTGGATGTCATGAGAGGAAGGTCACAGATTTAGGGTATCTCCCTCTGGCCTCCCACTGTTTCCACAGATTGCCCAAGAGATGGTGATGTGAAGAGAAACAAACGTGTTTCACCTGCTCTGACGCTGACTACTGGCACAGAAAGCAGTTCCAGCAGTTCCTGATACTAATCTTGATGCTCATGCCTCATGAGATAAGCAACGGCAAATGCTGATCTGTGAGATTTGAACCTGCTTGCGGTACTGATGGAGAGAGACACTTTCTGCAAATACAGCAACAGCTCCGTGGGGTAGTGAAGCCTGCAGCAGGTAGACCAAGCACTAGAGAAAGAACCTACCTCTCAGATCTCTCGCACTGGCGAGGAGTTTTTGGCTCTCGCATAGAAAAAATGAAGATGGATGTCCAGAGCAGGAGACTTGAGGGGTGCGCATCGGCAACATTCGAGAAGCGCTATATCCAACCATGTTTGTCTACAGATTGTTACTCCTTTTAAAATTCAAATGAGATTCTTTTTTCTAGAAATTGTAAAAGTTTATATACAAATGAATATAACACTGCTATATGTGACTGTTGTACTTTTGCTGATAAAACGCATTACTGGTGTGAGCATATGTGAATACGACGGAAGCCAGTTTGTTTTCTGTGATATGGCATCACAACAGTTATAGGTATTACGGTTGAATGATATTGTATTCCTCTTTAGATCTTGATTTCCAGTTCAAGCTTTATCAACGTATTAAAAAGGTAGTTCTTGGGGAGGAGCGGCAGCCTTAGACCAGAATGACCAGGGTTCAAGTCCCACTGCTACTCCTTGTGGCCTTGGGCAAGTCACTGAACCCTCCATTGCCGATGCAGAAAGACTTACGCATCCTTTACATAGAGACAGCGCAACTTATACCCACAAGTTCTGCCACACCAAATACAGAGAAAAGACGGACGCCCATGTAACCAGCAAAAGTATGCGCAGACAGTAATGCCAAGCATATTTAAATAATATGCAAATGTGCTGGGCGTATTAAAATGGCATGCTAGTAAGGTTTGCGCCCGATGCAGAGAAACGCGAAGAGGATTCCATAACCAGCAGAAGCACCAGCCTGGTCTGAGGTGGTTTAAACATCTTGCACGTGTAGGGAAAGATGAACGGTTACCTTCGATGTGAACATTTTCTGCATCTGTCTTTTCAGCATATAAGCAAAAATTCAGCATTGAAGAAGAAATGATTTTTGCTCCTTATCCTCGTGTGTTTTTTGCACTCATCTATATTATTCATCTTTTATTTTAGGTCTCTTTGTTGTGATTTCATAAAAAAATGTTTTCGGGTTGAAATAGTATCGGTTATGATGGGGTGAGGGCCAAAAGGACCTGCGTGTCCTGGGCGTATAACATGAGCGTTTGACGTTTACTCGCGTGCCTATATGGCCATGTGGCACGTTTCCTATTTGCGCACGCGTTGCCTTTCAACTTTACGCCGATGTTTTGGGCACAGCTCATTTGCACAGTCTCGTGCTTTCGGCACGCTACGAAAACACATTCACAGCTAATAGCGCATGACTTCAGTGCCGGCTTTCTCCATCGGCCTGTTAGATCAATAAGTCCTCCAGGGACTGGGAAATACCTACAGTACCTGATTGTAACTCACCTTGAGCTACTACTGGAAATATGTGAGGAAAAGGCTAATGCAGACAGTTCTTTACAAAAGATGTTTTCTCTGTCATTTTAGACCTTACTCGGCAGTGAATGATTTTTGAACTGTGTTTATGTTTCCCTGTATTGATTACTATAATGTTATTTATATTGGTTTATCATCCTCTGATTGTTTTCCTAATGGTTAGTCCCAGCCCTGCTTAAAGGGAATCTTTTGTGGTTTGTATTTTTTTCAGTTGTAGCCCCGAGTGTGTGAACTACTCTGCTGAATGAGATCAGGTTACTTTCAGACTGAAGTGCCTTTTGCGAGAAGTCAACGATTTTTTTCTTTACTTAGGCTTTGAATATTTAATGCTATGTTTATAACGACATTATGTTTCTTTATGTCCATCCGTGCATTGATACATTATTTATGTTTGATGTAAATGGCCTAGAACCATGGCAATTGGGCAGCGTATAAATATTTGAAAGAAATAAAAGAAAACGATACAGTAGCTGAAAACATGGGTGCTGCATGAATTCTGATGAGGATGCTTTCCCTTCTAGGCTAAGTGGCGTAAACTGGCATCAGAGGACACAATCTCCCTGGACATGTTTGAACACATCAGTCTGATGACCTTGGACAGCCTCTTAAAATGCACGTTTAGTTACAACAGTGACTGCCAAGAGTAAGTAATAAGAATAAAGAGAGAAAGTAGCAGAAAGCTTGCATCAGATTGCTACTCTCTGGGTTGCTCACCCTGAGCAGAGAGGTGTCTAAGTGTTGAGAGAGAGAAAAGTGTGTTAAAATGTTAGGCTTCAGGAATGCCCAATGAGCAGAGAGAGACAGAGAGAGAGTGATCTGTCTGAACACTGCACTCTTGCCTTAACAACAAGCAGTGCATTAAAGCTCTACACGTGAAGTGTTCTAATGTATGTATTAAAAAGCTTTTACTCCTCATGCGGTAAACTCTTGGCATGCAGATTTCAGCAAAGTTAAGTGTGTGCTGTCAGAACCAACAGTACTCACTGCCACAGTAACATGTAGCTGTTTGCTGCACCACGTGTGAAATGTCTCTTCCTGTTGGTGTGTAAACAGCAACTGGCTCAGGAACTGTCAGGAAGTGAGACATTTAAAAAAAAAAAGGCTGGTTAGTCACCCCATTCCGCCACCCTCTTCTTGAACATGTCTGACTCCCTTCTGGATACTTCTGAGTCCCTCCCACCCCTAGGCCAGACACCTTAGGCTAGGTTACCTAGCACAAGGAGGTCCTCGACCAGAGACCCTGCAATGGACCTCTCCCAGACAATTATACTTGATCCGGGGAGGAGGCATCCAGTGGCGATTCTCTTTTCATCTTGCTATCATTCACCACACTAGCCCTACATCCCTTGAGCTGTCATCTCTTAACACCTATCTTACCGCCATCTCCACCTAGTTATCAGATAATTTCCTACACCATAACCCTTCTAAATCTGCTGCAATCTGGTTTTCCTTTGGTAACTCTCCTCCAACTCTGGCCCCTTCCATCTCTGGCTCTCCTATCACCCTGGTGGATACTGTTCACTATTTAGGTGTCACCTTAGATTCTTCCTTGTCTTTCCACACTCATCTCTCTTCATTGGTCCTCTGCTCCTTTTATGCCTTCCATTAGATCCATGCCATTCATCACGTCCTCTCATCCACATCACTCACAGCCCCCTCCTACTGACTCTTGTAATGTTCGGGCTAGATTATTGTAACATTGTCATTCTCGGTCTTCCTCAGTTTAAATTTATCCAGAATCCGCTGTACGTATCCCTGCTCATGCTGCTTGTTTTGACGACATCTCACCTCTTCTAGTTCATTATCACTGGTTCCCTGTTAAGTACCGTCCACACTATAAACTCTTGACCCGCACCGTGCACTTCATACTGGTCTTCCTCGTTAACTTTCAGATTCCCTGCTTCTTCACTTCTCTCATCGTTCCCTCTGTAGCATCCATGCCAGTCGTCTCCATCTTTCCTCAGTTTCTCAGGCTTGACTCATATCTACACATTCCTCAGCTCCTGCCTTCTGGAATGCCCGACCCTCTTCTTTGCATTTGGAATCCTCATACCCAAAATTTAAGGCCCTTTTAAAGACCCATCTTTTTACCCTAGCCCATGACCTCCCGATTCTATAGGCACCTCTTCTTTTTCCCTCCCTCCCTCCCTCTCCTTGCCCTATTCCTCTCCCATCCCCCCTCAGTATGATTGTTGACTCTTTCCTGGTTTTATTGATGTTCTTTTCTCTCTGTTTTAATTTATTTGTTTTATGATTGTACACCGCTCTTCTGTTTTTATGAAGAGCGGTTTAACAAATTTTAATAAACATAAACATATTGGAAATTGGCAGCATTTAACTCCTTATTTGGGAAGCGTTTCCTTATTTGGCAAACTGACCCTTAGCTGTGCATCCTGACACGCTGCTAGGGGACAGGTGCTGCCATTTTCCAAAATGGCCAAGAAATTAATCCTCGGTCTGGTTAAATATAATCAATCATCAAAACCCAAAAACCAAACCCAAAAATAAATAAATATCCCCCTAATTCAATAAACGTTTTGTCGGAGAAGACTGGAGGCGACTGAAATGGAGTTCAGTCACACCAGACAGCCTTATCCCTTTTCATCATTGGGACTGCTACAAACTCCGCAAAGTGGCGAAAATGCTTATGGTTTAAAAAGTTTCGGGACACTTCACTGAGATGCTTTTACAAGCTAAGTACAACGTTTTTAGTACAAAAATGATTAAAAGGGATAAGGCTGTCTGGTGTGACTGAACTCCATTTCAGTCGCCTCCAGTCTTCTCCGACAAAAAGTTTATTGAATTAGGGGGATATTTATTTATTTTTGGGTATGGTTTTTGGGTTTTGATGATTGATTTTCCAAAATGGCAGCATGAAGAAAGAGTCACCACTGGATGCCTCCCAGGACCAGGTAAGTATAATTGATCCAGAAGGACTGGTCTGCTGTGGAAGGCTCTCTGGTCAAGGGCTTCTCTGTACCAGGTACCAAGGGTACCCTGGACCAGGCAGCCCTTGGTGGAGGGAGGTATTGTGGGAGATGGGATCTCTGGGGGATGTCACAGGAGTCTGAAAGGTTTTTATGGTAGTTTGGAGTGAGGAGGTTGTGGGAGTCTATGGAGCCATCGTAGGAGTTGGGGTTCTACTTTGGCCAACAGGGATCTTGGGTCATCTAGGGTAAAGTGATGCACTTTTTTTTTTTTTTTTTGCTCTTGTGTTGCATCTTTACTCCAGCCCTGAGGTGGTGGAGAAATTCAACGCAAGGGGAAGAGTTAAAATAAAAATGAGCTAAATTTCTTACTTAGTGATTTGCATTCATTTTGCACCTGCTCAGCACTGCCCTTTAGCACATTTCCCAGAGTTAAAAATTCTTTCAGTTTTAAGAGTAAGATTATTGTAGGAAAACCTTGAGTAAACTGCTGCGCTAAAGGATAGTGCAGTTTACTGCATCGGGTTCCTGAGAGTCTTAGGATGAACAGAGAAGCAAGTCTTAGTGCAGCTCTTCGGGTATCTCATGTCAATGAAAAAGTACCTGAATGCTGCATTCTGGCTCTCATACTGAGCAGAGAGGGAGGTATGTACAGCAAATGTCCTGTTCCACTGATCTCGCCTCAGATAGAGAAAGGTGTGTCTCAAGTGCCGAACTTCACAAGTTTCACTGCTTCCTTCCCCCTATGCAACACCAGGAAGCAAGATGTGTCTGAGCTGAGTGCTCTGGGAGACTCACCCTAAACAGAAGCACATCAAGGTGTGTCTGAGTACTGAGCTCTAGGGGGAGATCACCACAATGAAAGAAAGTCACGTGTAAGAGTGAAATTCTAGGGATCTCATCCTCGGGAGAGAGGACTGCCTGCCCTTCAGGGATGCTCTCTGGAGCAGAGAGCCACATTCTAGGGGTCTAAACCTGAGCAGGACAAAACGCGCTCCAGGTCACCATCAGGGCTGGCGCAAGTAGTGGCGTTCTCTCTGCTGGAGCCTCATGGAGGAGGCACGCGGGCATGGTGAACATACCTTTGCTGGCTTGCTGCGCTGCCTCCTTTCCAGTCTTGCGAGAACAGCTGTGCCGCAAGACTTTGCCAGAAGGGAACAGCCACCAGAACTGGAGTGGAGGCGCAGGGCAAGCAGCAAGGGTATGCTTGCCGCATGCACCTCCCCCATGAGGGCCTGTAAGCAGCACCCTCCTGGCCGGCACCAGTGGCGCCCTGGTCCACCCTTGGTACACCACTGGGTGTGGCTGTCAGGATCTATTGTTTTTGCTTAGATTGCTACTACTCTGCTTTGCTGGCCTAGGTAACCACCTAGTCGTGCATAATGGTTGAGCCAGCCTTGGAAGTACAGCGTGTTTCTGAGCATACGCTCCTGTAGGCCTCATCCTGTATATGAGCATTTGTCTTGGTGGGGGTGGGGGGGCAAGGTGAGTCTTGCCTGCACTGAGAAAGGTGTTTGTGAACACTGTGCTCTTTCATTTTCATAGTGAGCAAAGAGTAGACGGGACGGGAGGGGTGGGGTGGGGGAAGCAGTAAAAGGTATAGTTTAGCACCAAAGTTTGGGTACAGAGCAGTGTGTCTGAGCACTGCATTACAAGGAACTCATTTAGGTCAGAGACGTATATCTGCATTCTGCATTCTGTGACTCACACCGTAAGTAGAGAAAGTAGGAGCCTCCTTCCTGCCAGTCTTACAATGGTCTACTTTGTGAAAATACATATCAAAAGAGGCAAGGTATTACATACACAAACACAAGACAGCAGTAGTAAAAGCTACACCAAAGAATAAGATTACCAACTGACAGGGCTGGCCCATGGGTGGCAGATCTCAATGGGCAGCAGGCCATGTGCTTTGGCACACATGGCCTGCCGCCTGCCAAGCTGTACTGCCCTTGCCCCATGTTGACCTGTGCAGTGTTGCTCCTCCACGCTGACGCTGATTCTGGAGGCAGGGGAGGATGGCTGGGCAGCAGGCCATGTGCTTCGTCCTGCTGCTTCTGACTCCCTGAATTTGTGTTTGAGGGGGCTCAGAAGCGGCAGGCCATGTGTGCCAAAGCACATGGCCTGCTGCTGAGCTGAGCTGCGTCTCCCCCTAGACCCCGCTGCTGGAATCAGAGGCAGCGGAGGGGCTGAAGCGTGGCTCAGCTCATGGGGGGGAGGGAGGGGCGGCACGGCCGGGGCTTCTGCCTAGAGCAGCAGAAACCCTTGGGCTGGCCCTGCCAACTGAAGTAGGAAAAGTATATTCAATTATTACAAAACAAAATTAAAACTAAGATTTGCACATTCAAAAAATACAAATAAAACCCAATGGATTCAAATAAATCCCAACATGGCTGTGTTTCAGCATATGCCTACATAGAAACATGACAGCCTATCTAGTTAGCCCTTCCATATCCCCTTTTTTCCTTTTGAGATCCTCTGTGTTTGTCCCATGCTTTTTTGAATTCAGATACTGCCCTCATCTCTACCACGTCCACTGGGAGACTATTCCATGCATTAACCACTCTTTCCATAAAGAAATATTTCCACATATTACTCCTGAGTCTATCCCCTTTCACCCTCATCCTATCTCCCCTCATAGCAGAGCTTGCTTTCAATTGAAAGAGGCTCTCCTCCTGTGCATTTATGCCATGGAGGTATTTAAACTTCTCTATCATATCTCCTCTATCCTGTCTTTCCTTTAATGTATACTTATTAAGATCCTTAAGTCTATCCTCATATGCTTTATAATGAAGACGAATAACCATTTTAGTAGCCACCCTCTGCATCGACTCCAGCCTGTTTATATCCCTTTGAAGATGCGGTCTCCAGAATTGCTCACAATACTCCAAATGAGGTCACACCAGAGACTTATACAGAGGCACTATCACCTCCTTTTTTCTGCTGGCCATTCCTTTCTCTCTACACCCAAGCATCCAGATGCCTTTTCTATCTGTTTAGCTACTTTAAGATTGTCAGATGCAATTGCGCCTAAGTCCCGCTCTTCTTTAGTGGACAGAAGTACTTCAGCCCCTACATTGTACCGCTCCCTTGGAGTATTGCAGCCCAAATGCATGACCCTGCATTTTTTAGCATTAAATCTCAGTCGACCATTCTTCAAGCTTAGCTTGATCCCTCCTCATATTATCTGCTCCTTCCTGGGTGTCTGTTCTATTGCAAATTTTGGTATCATCAGCAAAGACATGATGCAATTTCCTTTTGCTAGACCCTTCGTATTGTCAACTTATTGCTGGGGGGTGACTCCCCACCCACTTCCTGTGTCATCCCCATCTCTTGAGTTTGACACTTCAAAGCTTCTGTCGGGAATTTCTTGGCTTTCCTATGGGCTTCTTATCTTTTGAAACTTTTGTATTTGATTAAAGTTTTTTTTCAGATGATTCAAGAGGCTGTGGATGACTTAAGCTTTTGTGTCCTGTACATTCCAGGAAGCCGAGTGAATACATTTCTGCAATCTATGAATTGAGTGCATTGGTGGCAAAACGGGAACATTATTTACCACATCACTTTGATCTCATCTATCGCTTCTCTGCTGATGGGCGTCGTTTCCAGAAAGCCTGCAACATTGTGCATAATTTCACAGGTGGTGTAGTACAACAGCGGCGTGAGGCTCTGACAAGACAGGGAGCTGATGCCTGGTTGAGATCCAAGCAGGGCAAGACTACGGACTTCATAGACGTCTTGCTGCTATCAAAGGTCAGTGGCAAATCCATGAAGTTAGAGGTCAGTCTTGAGGTACCACTAGATGTCAAAGCTGTGTAATACAGGGCTCTATGGGAGGTTAAAAGGCCATAGAACAGAGGCCGTATGTAAGGCTGAAGGTCAAAAACATGTGACTGAAGTAAAAAGGGGAGATAAGCAGGGCAGTGGGTGGTATTAGTCAGATGAGAGCTGTGGCAATATGTGAGATTAAAATCAGATTGGGTATAGTGAGCTTAGAGGTCGGAGAACAACAAGCAGCATAGAAGACAAGGTAAGTCAAATGAAACACGGAAACATAAAGACTGTACAGTCTTTCTCCAGGACCAAGCAGGAAGTCAGTCCTCACATATGGGGTGACGTCGGCGCCCACGGAGCCCCCGTGCGGAGCATTTCCCCAGCTTTCAAAGAAAGCCTTTGGGAATTGCAGTGCGCATGCGCGGTCCCCTTCCCGCCCAAGGGTGCCATCTTGCTCAGTCTTCTTTTTTCCGCGGAGCCCGATGGACGTAGTTCGTTTTTCTCTGAGGAAAAAGTTGATTTCCCTATTTTTTCTCTTTTTTCTTCGGTTCGACGCCGGATCCTTTTCCCGCCTTGGCCCGATACGCCGGTATCGAGTCCACTCTCTCTTTTTCGGTTTTTGTCCTTTGTGACTAGCGTTCGCGCCATTTTTTCTTTTTTTCACTGGCAGCCCGGTCTTTTGACCTTGCAGGGGCCCTTTTTTCCCCGATGGCTACCAATGGGTTTAAAAAGTGTGATCAGTGTAAGAAACTTATGTCTCTTACCGACACACATGACTGCTGCCTCCGCTGCCTCGGACCCGATCGTGACCCGATGATCTGTGGTCCATGTGGCAAAATGTCCTCGAAGGCGTTGAGGAGTCGGCAGCACCAGAAGGATAGGATCTTCTCTGACTCCGCGTCCAGACGGGCCCGGACCTCGTCAGAGGCCTCAATGTCTCGGGACTCCGGCCCCGAGCAGCGTCGGGGTTCCTCTGAGCAGGGGTCTCCTTCGCGGGAACATCGCAGGAAGAAGAAACCCGTGAGGGCGGCATCGGTGGATGCTCCTGGTTCCTCGAGGGCGAGGTCGCATAGCCCCGATAGCCGTCCCGGGTCTTTGGAGTCGGAGAGGCCTGCCAAACATCCTCGTATCGAGATGGAGTCTCCTGGACACGTGAGTGCTGTAGTCCTCGTGGACTCTCCTCCAGGGGAGCCGACGTCGGGCCCTGCTGGGTCTCCTGAGCTTGGACTCAGGTTGACGACCTTGGAGAGCAGCCTCGCTGCCTTCATGGAACAGCAGCGGGCATTGATCGCCGGTCTCACCGGTGCATCTGCCCCGACCACCGGGACCTCGACGTCCAAGTCGACCCCGGAGGCCGAGCCGATCCTCGAGTCCATGCGGGCTCGAGTCGATCCTCGGCCACGGTCTCCCTCGGCCTCCCGTTCGAAAGAGATTCTTCTCCTGTGTATTTATGTTATACTGTATCTTCCCTCTACTGCAAAGAGATTCTTCTCCTGTGTATTTATGTTATACTGTATCTTCCCTCTCCTGCCTTTCTTCCAATGATGCACATTTCCCAGAGCTGACATATTCCAGTTAATAAATTCAAAATAAAGAGATATCTTTCTACCTTTTGTGCATTTTTTTCAGTTGCAATTGCTCCAGCCACTTTCTTCTGGTTTCTTTGTGTCTTCTGCTAACTCTCCATTGTCTGCTGTCCATTTGTCCTTTCTTCTCTTTTCTATTTTTTTTTTCATTCTCTCTCTACATCTGCTTTAACATACTAATCTTTCTCCTTTTGCTCTTTCCTCCATTTCTTTCTTTATTCCTTTTTCATCCACTCAAATTTTACCCCTCCATCCTCAATCCCCACTTACTCTCCAAATACCTGGCCAAGTTAGATTTTTCTTCCCTCCCACGCAAAATATTTTTCCCCTCTCCATCCTCACTCTCCCAGCCCCATCCCATTCTAGTCCTCCCCCAACATCAACTCCCTTCTAGTTCCAGCCCCACCCAGCATCTGCTCCCTTCTAGTCACCGCATCAGCCCATTTCCAGTCCTAGCCCCCCATCAGCCCATTTCCAGTCCTAGCTCCACCATCAGCCCTTTCCAGTCCTATCCTAGCCCCTCCATCAGTCCATTTCCAATCCAAGCCCCCCCATCAGCCCATTTCCAATCCTAGCCTCCCATCAGCCCATTTCCAGTCCTATCCTAGCCCCTCCATTAGGCCATTTCCAGTCCTAGCTCCCCTCCACACTCAGCCCATTTCCAGTCCAAGTCCCCCATGAGCCCATTTTCAGTCCTAGCTCCCCCCCCCCCAATTTCCAGTCCAAGCCCCCCCCACACTCAGCCCATTTCCAGTCCAAGCCCCCCTCCCCATCAGCTATTTCCATTCCTAGCTCCCCCCTTTCAGCCCATTTCCAGTCATAGCTCCCCTCCCAACTCAGCCCATTTCCAATCCAAGCTTTCCTATGAGCCTACTTCCAGTCCTAGCCCCTCTATCAGTCTGTTTCCAATCCAAGCCCCCCCCCCCAACAGCCCATTTCCAGTCCTATCCAAGCCCCTCCATCAGCCCATTTCCAGTCCTAGCTCCCCCCACTCAGCCCATTTCCAGTCCAAGCCCCTCTCTCCATCAGCTATTTCCAGTCCAAGCCCCCCCACTCAACCCATTTCCAATGCAAGCCCCCCTCCCCTCCCGAAGAGCTCCACGGCAGTCTAAAGTGCTTTAGAGGGAGCCGTAGAGGCCCCGGCTCACCTCTATCCGCTGCCGAAGTGAAGGGCATCTTTTTCCTTCACTTCGGCAGCTGTACTGTAGCTTATGATGCTGCCACGCTGAGGTCTAAGGGGACTTTCTGTTTTCCGGCACTCAGCTCGGCAGCATCCTAAACTACAGTACAGCTGCCGAAGTGAAGAAAAAAGACGCTCTTCACTTCGGCAGCTGTTAGAGTTGAGCGCGCAACATGAATATGCAGAAAACCTGTTTAGCAAGAGACCAGGCCACTATAGCCCTGACAGCACTCACCTCAAAGATTCTCCATAGCACAAGTCATCAAAGGTAATGCAGCAAAACAGGAAAAACAAGTCAACACCACTGTTGCCCAAAAACCTTTTATTACATCACAATCTTGTTTTCAGCAATGATTCTCACGTCAGTTCTGTAAGGAGACATAAAAGAAAATAGAGATTGATATTAGTGATGGCAAATATTTTCTAACCCTAAACACCCAGTAATTTCTGCATAATTTTGCATGGCTTAACCCCACCATGGAGAGCCATTTAAATCTAGTGTGTCAAACTAGCTTGAAGGGCTACAAACACTCATGTCGGTTACCAGGATGTCCGTATCATTGCATGGAATGGGGAGAGTGATGCAAACATATCTCATGCACATTCCTTATGGATGTCCTGAAAATCAGACTTGTTTGTGACCCTTCAGAGCTGGGATTTTACACACGTGATTGAAAGCACTTTTTCAGCAAATTGCTCAACTTCTATGCCACTGCATGTGAGGTAATCCTGTATAATTTTCTTTGGATCTCATTCCTCCTTGCTGCATCTGATACAGTAGCAGGGGGGCAGAGGGGAGGTTCTGGTGGGAGATTAGGATCTATGTTGTCCGGCATGCTGTGATTAAAAGCGAAGTTATGCAGCATGCAGCACACCACAAAAATATCTCCAACCTTTTTAGGTGCATACTGCAGAACCCTCCAGAATGATCCAGACAACGGAAGTGACTCTTCTTCAGGACCCCAGAAGTGCGCTCTATGATGTGCCTCGTTGTAATGCCTTTCCACAGGGGTGCACAGTGAGAGCAGAGGAGTCAGCATCCCCTGTCCATAAAACAGAAACACAACAGTTAATATAATATAATATATTTCACGGCGTGCAGAATTCAATGTATCTATTAGACTGATATATGCAGTCTCACTCTCTCAGTCCCACAACCTCCCTGCACAGAAATCTATGGCTATATTCGAAAATCATGTAACCCCCCTCCACACACAAGTTGCAATAAACATATGCAACGCTTACCCAGGAGCCAGCCTTCACTGTACTTTCCCTCTGCAAAGTTACAGTTGAGCGCTGAGTTGGAGAGGATGTGTGAATCATGACAGCTGCCTGTCGAGACTGTGTTTAAGAGCTTCATGTGGGCATCACACACCACTTGAACATTAACGGAGTGGAACCTTCTCCTGTTCCGGAATGTCATTTCTCCACCGAGGAGGGTGTTAGAGCTACATGAGTGGAGTCTATTGCTCCCATCACATTCAGCACTCCAGCAATATTATAAAAAGTCCGCCTTCAACACCTGCCATTCTGCCTGCTGTTCTGGGTAGTGGATATGACCCCGAGCCGGTTTCTCAAGGCCTTCAACAGCTGCTTAAAATGCTTGGAAAATGATGACTGGTCCATTCCACAGGCTACTCCAGCAACATTTTGCAAAGATCCAGTGCCCAAAAAGTTTAACCTAGGGATTAACCTCACCTGTCCAGGTTTGGCAGCCCATGTGACTGGATCTATATCAGCTTTAATTTCCTCATACATAAACGATAGCTGCACATAACATGCCTCTCCGGTAGTACATCCAGTGCTGCTCGTTCGAAATAAGTGTCGTCTTCCCAGTCTGCCGTGCCTCATGATGAGGGGTCGAGCCTTTGCCTCCTCATCCTCCGCTCTCCTCCTTTTTCCTCCTGCATTTCCCAGGTCTCTGTTGATCGATTCTCTGTCATTTTCCCCCTTTCTTTTGTGTCGAGCTCTAACCCGTGCAAGGAGCAATGCCACTAATGGGTAAGAAGCAAAAGATGGCATTTCTGTTCACATGCTTCACACCGAAGAAATGAATGTTCACCGACACACACCTACCAAAATTGTCTTTTCCTACATGTGCCAGAGTTTTGCGTCACCTCCAACGAGGTGTTAAAACAATGGTGCTATTGAGCTCCGCTTTCCATCTTCTGTGTGTTTCTTGACATCCAGGTAAAATACTTGATGTTTTCATTAGCATCTCATTTCAATGTGTGCAGCTCAAATGCATATCATTTTGATATGCGTGGTGTTGCCGTGTACGCGCCGCTTTGTGTGAAGATAAAGCAACGTGCCAATCCCTTCTCTGCATTGCTCGCTGGTGGTGGTGCATGCATAGATTATAAACTATTATAATTTAAACATGTCTTTAAAACTACAGACGCGTGCACTGACACCAGCTCTAGGTGTTACACTTAGGGCATGAATTCTGCCACTTATGCTAATATTTTATAAAGAAACTTACTTTTCTTTATAAAATAGTCTTAATTTAAGTGCCTTAATTAACACTTTAACTTGGTAATCCCTTCTAATATTCTCCTCAAAGGGGGTAATTAAACTCTTCCCGTGTGTGAAAGGGTTTTTATAAGATTACTCCATAGGTTATGCACATAAACGTACACACAGCGACAAGAAGGAGCAGCTTTTTATGTGACCTACACGTCGGCATGTTCTGAAGTGGACTTTGGGCGGGGCATGGACACAGTCATGATTTGCATCTCTATTTTATAAACTATGCGCAAACACTTACAGCTGCTCCCAAGCAGCGGGAACTGTCCACAGCTTCAGTTGGTTTACCCCTAACATTTTGTAAAGGCTCATAACTGCCTAGATGTCTTTATAAAATAGGTTAAAAATACAGCCTACTTGGTCTTCTCACATAGACAGCCTATTACAAAATTAACCTCAAATTGTGTGCGCACTACTCTTATGTTTGGGGGGGCGGCAGCGGCGGCAGAAACCCTTGCTTGGTCCATACTTCAGAGTAGAGAAGTAGCCTAATGGTTAGAGCATCAGCCTGAGAACCAGGGTTCAAATCCTACTGCTGCTCCTTGTGATCTTGGACCAATTATTTAACCCTCCATTGCCTCATGTACAGACTTAGATTGTAAGTCCTCCAGAGACAGGAAAATATCTATAGTACGTGAATGTATCTCACCTTAAGCTGCTATCGAAAAAGGCATCAGGAAAATCTGATAGTGCTCTTTTCCCACCTACCAGTATTAGCCTTTCCAGTCTCAGGTGTGGAAGCCTCTTCTGTCATGTCAGATGGTAACAGAAAATAGTAGCTGATTCTCCTAATGGTGTTTTCATTCTTGATTACAAACAGTGTTGTAGTACCAGGGCCACTGGTTGCACAAAACACACTTCATAGAAATGTAAGAACATGCGCGATGCTCTGTTTAACAGGCCAAACTGATTATCCTCTCTCCAAAAGATTTGACAATACTAATTCTTATTGAGGATGTCTAGATGGTATCCAAGAACTATCACTATGCTCATATAGAAAAAAATCAGAACTCCCATGAACCTCAAGCCTAGTACCACATAGTAAGGAAATCCACAGTACTACCCCTTAACTTTCGAAAGGGAGACTATGATAGAATGAGGAAAACAGTTAAGAAAAAACTAAAAGGAGCAGTTGCAAAGGTTAAAGACGTACATCAAGCTTGGGTGTTGTTGAAAAATACTATCTTGGAAGCCCAGACCAGCTGTATTCCACGCTTTAAGAAAAGTGGAAGGAAGTCCAAAAAATTGCCAGCATGGTTTAAAGCTGAGGTCAGAGAGGCTGTTGTTGCCAAAAAAGCATCTTTCAAGAAATGGAAAAAAGAGCCAAATGATGAAACCTGGAAACAGCACAAGCACTGGCAAGTCAAATGCAAGGCATTGATAAGGCAGGCAAAGAGAGAATTTGAGAAGAAGAAGCTTGCTGCGGAAGCAAAAACGCGAAATAAAGACCTTTTCAAGTACATTCGTAGCAAAAAACCCGTGAGAGAGTCAGTTGGTCCATTAGATGATAAAGGGGTTAAAGGAGCACTAAGAGGCGACAAGGCGATAGCGGAGAGACTGAATGAATTCTTTGCTTCGGTCTTTACTGAGGAAGATGTAGGGATGTTACCCACGACTGAAGTGGTATTTAAAGGTGTGGAAGAATTGAAGGAAATATCGATACATCGGGAAGATGTCCTACAACTATTAGATAAACTGAAGAGTAGCAAATCACCTGGGCCGGATGGTATACATCCAAGGGTGTTGAAAGAACTGAAATTTGAGATTGCAGACCTGCTATCAGTAATCTGTGAACTATCATTAAAATCATCTCTAATACCTGAGGATTGGAGGATCGCCAATGTAACACCAATTTTTAAAAAGGGTTCGAGGGGTGATCCGGGAAACTACAGACCGGTGAGCCTGACATCAGTACCGGGAAAAAATGGTAGAAACCATCATAAAGAATAAAATTACTCAGCATATAGATAGTCATGACCTAATGGGAGACAGCCAACATGGCTTTAGACAAGGAAGATCTTGTCTTACTAATCTGTTATGTTTTTTTGAAGGAGTGAATAAACAGGTGGACAAAGGTGAGTCGGTTGATATTGTGTATCTGGACTTTCAGAAAGCCTTTGACAAGGTCCCTCATGAGAGACTTTTGGCAAAACTAAAGAGTCATGGGATAGGAGGCAGTGTACTACTGTGGATCAGGAACTGGTTAAAAGATAGAAAGCAGAGGGTAGGGCTAAATGGCCAATTTTCCCAATGGAGAAAGGTGAATAGTGGTGTACCCCAGGGATCTGTGCTGGGTCCGCTGCTTTTTGACATATTCATAAATGACCTGGAAAGTGGAATAACGAGTGAGGTTATCAAATTTGCTGATGACACAAAACTATTTAAAGTTGTTAAAACCCAGGAGGATTGTGGAAAATTGCAAGAGGATCTTGATAAATTGGAAGACTGGGCATCAAAATGGCAGATGAAATTTAATGTGGAGAAGTGCAAGGTTATGCACCTAGGGAAGAACAACCCAAACTATGGTTACACGATGCAAGGTTCCACATTAGGAACCACCACCCAAGAAAAAGATTTAGGCGTCCTTGTGGATACCATGTTAAAACCCTCGGCCCAGTGTGCAGCGGCGGCCAAGAGAGCAAATAGAATGCTAGGTATGAGAAGGAAAGGAATGGAAAATAAAACAAAAGATATTATAATGCCTCTATATCGTTCCATGGTGAGACCGCACCTTGAATATTGTGTGCAATTCTGGTCGCCGTATCTTAAAAAGGATATAGCAATTTTAGAAAAGGTTCAGAGAAGAGCCACCAAAATGGTAAAGGGGATGGAAGGCTACTCCTATGAAGAAAGGCTAAAAAGGTTGGGGCTCTTTAACCTGGAAAAGAGACGGCTGAGGGGAGATATGATAGAAGTCTATAAATTAATGAACGGAGTGGAACGGGTAAACGTAGATCGATTGTTTACCTTATCAGAATATAGAAAGACTAGGGGACATGCAATGAAGCTACAGGGTAAACTATTTAAGACTAATAAAAGAAAATATTTTTTCACTCAACGTGTAATCAAACTCTGGAATTTGTTACCGGAGGATGTAGTAAAGGCTGTTAGTGTAGCTGGGTTTAAAAAAGGTTTGGACAAGTTCCTGGAGGAAAGGTCCATAAACCATTATTAAGAAGGGACCCAGGATATCAATGCTTGAACCAATACAAGCATTGTGGAACCTGTGTCCCTTGGGGAAACTGCTAGGTACGTATGACCTAGATTGGCCACTGTTGGAAACAGAATACTGGGCTTGATGGACCTTGGTCTGACCCAGTATGGCATATCTTATGTTCTTATGTTCTTATGGAAGTCTAACCAATAGCCCTGGAAAGGCCGCCATAGAGGCGACACTAGAAGCGTTGGGGTTGGCATTTCTGAAAGGGTAGGTATCAGGGTGGCTGCTCTTGCTTGGGTCTCAGTCCTCTGAACACTGGCTAACATGCTGTAAAAAAAACAACAAAACCCCCCACACATGAACATATATAACTCAAAGTTCCCAGTTCTTGCATACAATGGTGTGAAACAAGCAATGAGACAAAGGAGATAGATAGGACAGGCACCATGGAAAATTAACTAAGGGGCTGCTCTTGGCATCCTTATCTCTTGCACTAGCCAGAAGACCAAAAGGTTGGAAGACACAGCAGAGCACCAGATGTGTGTGTGCACCAAAGCAGGGCCGATGCAAGGATATTTGGTGCCTTAGGTGAACCGCCAATCATGCGCCCCCCCCCCAACCCCACCCCACCCCACCCCAAACCACAGGAGCATTTTCCTCTCTCATCTCTGGGTTCCTTCCTGACCCCCGACAGACCACAGAAGCATTCCCCAATCACCTCTCTATCCCCAGATTCTCCCTGGCAGAAGTATCCCCTCAAAGCGCTCTCTTCCCCTCCTCACAGCAACAGGGAACATATACCTGCTAATACCAGTCTGTAGGGACTTCGTACTCACTGGTTCCATGTGCACTTCCAAGCAGCAGGTGTGTGCCCATGACTTCACAGTTTGTGAGCATCACTTACTATTTTCAGACCTGCAGGTAATGCAACTTCCAGGTCATAGGGGGCAGAGGATGACTGGAAAATGGACACATCAGAGGAAGCAGGCCCATCAAATGCTGGTTGCTCCTGAGTGGCAGGCAGTGCAGAGGCCGTAGAGGCTCAAAGCTAAGAAGGTCAACAGCAGCCATATACTGAAGAGGAGGAGAAGGGGGGAGATGAGGAGTCAGTCAGTGATTATAAGCCTATGGGGTCCCTGAGAGGTTTTACCATCATGTGGAGGGGCCATTGCTAGAGCAATGTAGGATGATCCAGGGTTTCTGAGACCATGTAAGCAAGAGTACAAGATCATCCATTTGTGAGATGCAGGGAGATCAGCTTGCAACAAAATGCATGAGGATGGAGAGGTGTTTGCACAGACCTCTGAACATTGGCCTTCACCATGGTACAACTTATGGAGAGGATAATCGACCACCTTTCTCCCTCATGCCAACTCTGAGGCTTACCAACACAGGGTAAGCCAAGAGCACATGGTCTTCCCTGACGTCTGTGAGGCAGCCAGGTGGGCTTCAGAAGAGTCAAGAAAGGGAAGGACTCCCTTAGAGGTTGGCATGGCCTCTGAAGGTACCCCACTGAGACTCAGCATGCAAATGCAGCATAGACTGCAGCCTCTCTCACCATTGTGGGGCCATGAAAACAATGATATTGTAGATAGTCACGGTAAATAAATGTTACTTATGCACTAGAAATATCTGTAAATGAGCTTATTCCTTGCTACCACTGTCCGCTCTCATGCTTGCGGAGTGCAAGGGTTCCTATTATTGTGCCACCTCCCTCTACTTCTCACTGTCTGTGGGTTCCAGCTTAGGAGAAGGTAACGTCTTGGTGCGGGTTGTGTTATGTAGCATACAGCAGGCCTTGAAAAGTCACACGTCTAGGAAGGGTTGTATAGTAGTTTGCCCTCAATCTGTTCAAGCACCTGAAGCATATCTTCAGCAGGCCACAAAGCCTCTCAGTGACTGCCTTTGTCTTCCTATGGGCCATGTTGCATTACTCTTGTGGTTCTTCTTGGTGTTTGGCAATGGGGGTCATGAGACACATCTTGAAGATATAGCTTCAAGCAGAGTGACATAAGTGACTGAGTCCATGGTGGTGTGCGAGATTTAAAGACATTGCAGAGCTGATCACTGTTGCTTCTAGGGCTACATGACCTGGGGTTATAGAGGGTTCTTTTGGGAGAATAAAAGAATATTAGTTTGTAGAGTGAGTGTGAGAGTTGTTTGCTTACCTAGAAGCCATTCCTTGGTGATTTTGCCACTTTCAAAGCAATTGTATGTACCCAGTTGTGACAGAATGTAGGCATTGTATCAGGAGCCTGGGAAGATCCTCACAGTAATAATGTGAGAAGCACTGCAGACCACATCAATGTTTAAGAAGTTAACAGACTTTCTGTTTCTTCATGTACCCTCTTACCCTGCAGGAGGTCCAGTAGGTATGTGGGTGCAATTGATAGTTTGAACCCCAACTTAAGGTACCCGCATCGGGAGCACAGATTGAAAAGGAAGATGAATATATCAGGCTGGCTTCAGGTTGGGTCTGTTGGCAAACTCCCTATAAAATGTGTCATATTGGATCAGATCAATGGTTTGTTGAGCCCAGCATCCTGTCTCTGACAGTTTGTAATCTTGGTCGCTTGGAAGATAAGAACATAAAAACATTCCTAGATGATGTTTTTGTGTGCCATCAAGTTGATGGCAACTCCTGGTGACCCAGCCCCTGGGTTTCCTTGGCAAGGTGCAACTTGAAAATGACTGCCAGGACTTTCTTCTGCATCTGGTATTCCAAGGTGGTCTCCAGTCCAAGTACGACCCTGCAGGAGGTGGCAGTCCTCGTATCTTGAGCTCCCTCCAGAAACTTGCCCAAACCTTTATAAACCGTCTATGCTATTAACTTTGACCAAATCCTATTTTCATGTTCCCTTCCACCTTAGTCATTGTTTTATATAATATCCCCTCTCAGAGGCTGATACAGAAAGCATGCATTAGGGCTTTGCACTAAAGTTCAGCGCAGGGTTTCTGAACACTCAAGTGAAAGAAAAATTTCTCGCCAGTGCAGTAAGCAAATGGAATGCAAATGGACTATGCGCCAGAAATGTACAGTAACATGGAGAGTATATCGGATGAACGTGCATGTGGGTCTGTCCTAACAGCAGGTATATATGGTGTAGAAAAAAATGTTTATCAACGCGCAGAATTGCATGCACACACCTCTGTGCATGTGCTGGAATGCTATTCCATACATACAATTTTTACAGTACTATATTTATATTCAGAATATCATTCTTGCATATGCTCAGATGTATGCACAATTCTTGCAAATACCAATTTGGTCAACAGTCCAGCGTTTCTTTGTTTCAAGCACACTTCACTCTCAGCGCTTCCTCTTTAGGAAGCCAGAAAAAAATTGCAGGTCCTGTAGATTTGAGTTAAAAAGAAGAAAGGGGCATAAATTCCTCATTAGTGCTGACCACAGAAAAATGAGGTAATCCTTTACTCCTCCGACTGTGTGTTAAAATCGCAGCATTGCACTGAGCCTTTTGGTCTTCTGCACTTCTCTACATTTGTGCTGAATAGCTAATCGCTTTATTACCATGCATTGAAATGTGAAGTGCACACAGACTTTGTGCACTGTTGGCTCATATGCATTAAAGCCAAGCTAATCTGTGCACAAAGCCTAGTGCGCACTTTATTGCTTCAGCCCCTCAGTATCTCTTCTCCAAGCTGAGGAAAAGCAGTGAGCTAGTGGGAGGATGTCTAGCACTGGCTAGCAGGAAGAGCATTTAACTAGGGGGGAAGCTACATAGCACTTCAGCTCTCACCTTTGTGGTTTTCAACAAATACAAGCCGAGTTGCCAAGAAAATAACAAGAAACACACAGACTTAGGGAACAGAACACATTTTTTTCTGACCCCCCCATAGTATTTGTCTATTTTAAGTACACTAGACTCCAAAGAAGCAGGGAACAAAGAGAGCTAAATGTGGTGTCTGCCAGACTAGAGGTTTGTAGTTACGTTACTTACTATTACTTCAGAGCAGTGAGCTGAGTCTGCTTGCCTTTTTGGTTCAGCTAGTAGTCCTTTCGTCACTGCTCTTGACATCTTGGCACGGTATTTCAAATTGTTAAGTGCTACTGAGGTGTACGCAACTGATTCAAAAGGCAGACAGATTATATTTTTAGCTCAGCGGTTGTTCCTTCATCTTCCAGCTTAGTTTGAAGAAGTTTGTGTTGAGCAATGGCACCACAGATCTTCATTTGCAGCTTCCTAGAATATTTCCTCTTTTTCCACATGTATTGAGTCTCTTGAGAAATTAGTTTAAGCAAGGTTAAACGTTAGTGGTGAAATTTCTCTGAAGCCTCCTGCATCTTGCAGAAACCAGAAACTATCTTGCATAAAGGAAATGGTGGATACTGGTAACATTAAACAGTACTATATGTGCAGAAAGAGACCATAAGAACATAAGATATGCCATACTGGGTTAGACCAAGGTCCATCAAGCCCAGTATCCTGTTTCCAACAGTGGCCAATCTAGGTCATACATACCTAGCAGTTTCCCCAAAAGACACAGGTTCCACAGTGCTTGTATTGAGTCAAGCACTGATATCCTAGGTCCCTTTTTAATAATGATTTATGGACCTTTCCTCCAGGAACTTGTCCAAACCTTTTTTAAACCCAGCTACACTAACATCCTCCGGTAACAAATTCCAGAGTTTGATTACACATTGAGTGAAAAATAATTTCTCTTATTTGTCTTAAATAGTTTACCCTGTAGCTTCATTGCATGTTCCTCTAGTCTTTCTATATTCTGATAACGTAATCAATCAATCTACGTTTACCCGTTCCACTCCATTCATTAATTTATAAACCTCTATCATATCTCCCCTCAGCCATCTCTTTTCCAGGTTGTAGAGCCCTAACCTTTGTAGTCTCTCCTCATAGGAGTAGCCTTCTATCCCCTTTACCATTTTGGTGGCTCTTCTCTGTACCTTTTCTAATAACGTTATATCCTTTTTAAGATACGGCGACCAGAATTGCACACAATATTCAAGGTGCGGTCACACCATGGAACAAAACAGAGGCATTATAATATCCTTTGTTTTATTTTCCATTCCTTTCCTTATCATACCTAGCATTCTATTTGCTCTCTTGGCGGCCGCTGCACACTGAGCAGAGGGTTTTAACATGTTATTCACGATGACGCCTAAATCTTTTTCCTGGGTGGTGGTTCCCAATGTGGAACCTTGCATCGTGTAACCATAGTTTGGGTTGTTCTTTCATAAGTGCATAACCTCCCCGTACCAAAAACTACAATCAGAGACCAAGAAAATATGGCAGAAAGATACAGAAATTGTCTCAGCTGTATTAGGTGCCACCAGCCTGATGGAAAAGAATTTCCAAGCACATCTTGATGTGTTGCCTGTACTATGTTACTTGAGCCAGAAGGTTTTGCAGAATATTTAAGGAAAAGGCAGTAGGTTTTGGTACGAGTATGAGCAAAGGAGGTGAGAGCTTGGTGCTAGAGCGATCGTTGCAATGGATCAAATTTATTATGGTTGACTTAAAAGAAATTGAGCAGATGGTTCTTTCAATGAATACTACTTCTCCACTAGATCCATGCTCTATAGGGTGGATTAAGGTGTTGAGAGTGGATGTCCTGAATGTTCCACAGAAAGTTTTTACTCTGTCTTTAGCTTCTAGTAATATGCCATCTTTGTTGAAAAGGGCAAGCACTCATCATATTCCTCAGAAAGTTAATTTAGATTTTGTGGTTCCTGGTTCATATGGTCTAGTTTGCCGTTTTTGGCAAAATTGGTTCAATGTGCTGTGTCAATACAACTTCAAAGTTATAGTAATCTAAATTTTTCTCTAGATATACAGCAACATGGATTCCATGAGAAATGCGGAGCGGAGAGAGACATGGATGGTTTCGTTATTTGATCGGTTAACGTATGGTTTAGAGCAACCAAAATCAGCTTTTGTGTTGAATTTGTTTTAGATATTACTGCAGCCTTTGATTCCATTAGTCATTCAGTTCTTTTAGAAAGATCGCAGCAGTAAGGAATTGGTAGTTTTTGCTTGGTTTCAATCATATCTATCAGATAGAATGCAATCGGTTAGAGTGGGAGACCAAGAGGGTGGAGGGCTGGTATTCATCGGTGATGGCTAGAGCTTGTAGAGCGGCTAGCCGTCACTGCTGAACTTTAACCCCAGATATTCAGTGCCACCGGCATTGAAGATCTAGTTTGGCAGCAGAACCCAGAAGCTAATCGGGCAGTGGTGACATTCAGTAAGGCCAGCATTTGCTGCATGTTACTTTAGCTGCATGTTGCTAGTCAGGCGGCAGCTCCATACCGCTGCTGCCCAGTTAGCAGTGGGTGCCGCCCCGAAACACTCCCAATGCACCCCAGTGCTAACCGATTAGCATTAGGGCATTTAGCATCAGTTTATGATGTCACCACATAAGGAGGAAGGGACAACCCTCTCTAGACCAGAACAGCTCAGTCTCCAGCAGGTGGAAGGAGCTCAGTGCAGTGGTTCTGCACTGGAGGGACGACTAGCTTATAGAGGAAAATTTAAAAGAGTTACCCAGACCATTTGGTGGAGCAATACCCAATTATAAAAAACAAAACAAAGATACAAACTGAAAAGAACCAGCGCAGCTCTCCCTAGCCATCGGCGGCAACAGAGGCTGGACCCCCCCTGGGAAGTGCATGCCGTTTAGTTGGCCAGTTGCCCTCAGTGAGCCTAAGGGGTGTCAAGATCAGGCGGCAGGATCCTGTTCAATTGGGCCTTCCACTCCTGGTGGTGGTGCGCAGGTAGGAAACTCCTGGAGTTGGGTCTTTGGGGTTTGGGTTTTTTTGGCACACTGCTGCCTCGCATTCTCACAGCAGGGGGAGAGCAGGTTTCGGGCCCTTGGAATACCCAAATCTGCGTGTATGGCATGCGGCTCACGGCACAGTCAGCTTTTGGGGTCCAGGATATGCCACGGGTGTGAGGCACGAGAAGACTTGGTCCGTCTCTGTTCCCGGGGTGAGGACCTGGGGGCACCAAGCTCTCCTGAATCGGCACTTCCACAGGACAGCGGAGAAATGTTCTCTGTGGCAGTGGCCCAGGGTTTTTCGGCCGGAACAGCGGCCATTTTAGATGTCTCAGCTCCAGCAGGGCAAATGGGGGAAGCAGGAAGGATTCGGTTCCTGTGCTTCTTCATACAAACATAGAAATATGATGACAGAAGAAGACCACATGGCCTATCTAGTCTGTCCTTCCATATCAACAACTACAACAGTCCCCTTTTTACCTTTAGCGATCCTCTGTGTTTGTCCCATGCTTTTTTGAATTCAGTTACTGTCCTCATCTCTACCACCTTCACTGGGAGACTATTCCACGGATCCACTACTCTCCGTAAAGAAATATTTCCACATTTCACTCCTGAATCTATTTCCCTTCACCCTCATCCCATGTCCCCTCATAGCAGAACTTGCTTTCAATTGAAAGAGGCTGTCTCCCTGAACATTTATGCCATGGAGGTATTTAGTATGTGTAGAGCACCCAACCTCTTTTCAGTGACCTCACAAACTTTTTTCTTTTTGTCGGAGCTAGCCGTAGGAAGGTCGGAAGAGAAACCGACCCACACCAAGCGAGTAGCTACTTTTATTATTATAGGTTCTTCACCAAAATAAAGTTAAAGTTCATTTAACCATAAAATAGTCAAAAGACTTATCTCAGTCCAGAAATGCCAGTTATGATAGAGACACGACGCGCACGTTTCGGGCACTCTAGCCCTGTTTCAAGTGCAATAACTAGGATTCCTTAATCTTCAAATACCATCCTCTGAACGCCGTCGATGCAGCTAAGGTCATTATTACAATGGCTGATGAATCACTTTTAAAATAAAAGAACCGACCAATCAGTATCGGGAAAACCCCCACATGATGGGGAACCCCTGATCTGATTGGTTTTCAAAAGTTATGACGACATCATCATCTTATGCTCTTCAAAACACCTGGTATCATCCTTCCGAAATAGGGATATATCATTATTATGTCATTCCAGATGGTCACATAGAATTGTAACTTAAATGAGACTCTGCCAGTCTATTTCCCTGTTCAAACCTCCTGGCTCCATTGTTTCAAGACGAAAAATCCATCGTTGTTCTATGTATTGCAGACGTTCTTCCCGCTGTCCTCCCCGAGGATTAGCTGGCACATGATCAATAATTGACCATTGAAGCTGGTCAAAAGTATGAGAATATTCTATACAATGAGAGACCATGGGTGCAGAAAGTACCGCACATCGATGACGAGAGGCATGTTCAGTTAGACGACTTTTCATAGAACGAGTAGTTCTCCCTATATAAAGAAGGGAACATGGGCATAGAATAAAATATACTACATAAGGAGTAACACATGTAGTATCCCATCGACGTCGATAGACTTGATGCGTAGTTGGATGACTCCATTCAATACCGGTAAGTGTGGATACACAATATTTACATTGTTGGCATGCTGAGTGGCCAAAATTAGGTTCAGAATAAGAGCAACGGTCTTCCTTCATAGAAGATTTTACAAGGGTATCCCCTATATTACGACCTCTAGAGAAGGCTATCTGTAGAGGAATATTAAAACAATCATGAAATTGAAGGATAGGCCAATAGGTTTTTAAAATCCGTACCACCTGTGGACTCGAAGGCATATATGGCAAAACTCCTGTAATTTTTGGCGGACCTGAGGATTTTGAAACAGTATAAGCAGGATCCAATAACCATTCACGATGTGTACAACATGCTCGTTTGAAAGCTTTCTTTATAACAGGATCTGGATAGCCACGTGATTTTAAACGATTACAAAGATCTTGAGCATGAGCTTTAAACATTTCAATAGAATGGCACAAACGTCGTAATCTAAGAAACTGCCCATATGGGAGCCCACGTCGCAAGGGGCCCGGATGAAAACTATCAAAATGTAGAAGACTATTTCGTTCTACCGGCTTTCGATATAATGATGTATACAAATGCCCATCATGATGAGAGATAGAGATATCTAAAAATTCAATCTCATTATCTTCAATGTGTGCAGTAAAGGCAATATTAGGTTTCAGTCCATTCAGCCAAGTTATAAACTCATGCAACAAGGTAAGGCTAGATAGCCAGACAAAAATATATCGTCAAGAAAACGCTTCCATATAAGAATATGTTGGTACATATCTGATTGCTCAATCAAAGAGGTTTCCATATCCGCTAAATACAGGGTAGCAATGGATGGCGCCATTGTAGCCCCCATAGCAATACCCGACAGTTGCTGATAGTAGACCCCTTCAGATATAAAATAATTCCGAGTCAGAACCAATTCAGCTAATTGTAACAAAAATTGTTTTGGTAAACGCTCTGGCGCAAAAGAGAATTTTTGTTGTAGAAGATCTAGAGCCTCGGTTTGATTAATATTGGTGTAGAGAGAAACCACGTCCAATGACACTAACAGAGCACCAGAGGGGATAGTCAGATGAGATATCATTTGAAGAAAATGAGTGGAGTCCCTAATAAATGAATTTACCAAACACGCCTCTTGCTTCAAAAATTCATCACAGAAGATTGATAGTGGTTCTAAAAGTGAGTTCCGACAGGAGACGATAGGTCGCCCTGGAGGAGCAGTAAGGGACTTATGTATCTTCGGAAGCATATACAGAACTGGACAAATAGGGAATCCCCTATATAAAAATTGATATTCACGTTTTGTGATCCAGTTACTTTGTAATGCAGAGCCCAATAAAGATTTTATTTCTTGCTGTAGTAGGCTGGTAGGATCCACCAGTAAAGGTTTATATATGGTCGGATCATTTAAATGTTCACGAAGTGTCCGTGTATATGCCGATGTATCTTGCAAAACAAGTGCTCCCCCCTTATCCGCCCTCCGTATGACAAGAGAAGGATCAGCACTTAACTCAGTCAGAGCCGCGCGTTCTACTCGTGTCAAATTAGAAAATGATCTGCCTGACTGCTGTTCTAAGAGGGATACATCTCGTAACACTAAAGATTGAAAAGTAGCCAATATAGAATCCATTGGTAATTCAGGAGGCATCCAACGAGACTTAGGATAAACTACAGAGCCATCATCAATAGATGTACGATACTGAAAAAATTGTATTATTCGTAGCTTACGAAAAAACCGATATAGAGAGACACGCATCTCAAAGGAGTCATATCGAGGAGTTGGAACATATGATAAACCATAATTCAATACTTGTTCTTGGATAGGAGTCAGTGCTCTTGCAGATAAATTGACAACTATTGATGAGTTTGTTTGTACCGTTGTCGTGTAACGGGGGGATCCCAATCGTCGGTCGTCAGGTTTTGATGAAAGCGCCGGCCTCGCCGAAAAACCGGGCGACCCCGTGTAGTCTTCTGAGCCTCAGACCCCGAAGCACTGTCATCAGTATCCTCTGATGTGCGGTCAAAAGACACCACTTTCTTAATCGGTTCTGTAATATCTTCTTGTTCGTACATCCAATAATAGACACGTTTATCATCATAATCTTTTTTATCCCTCAAAAATTTCTTAGATTTTAGTGATTTAATATAATCGGAGTAGCTTTTTATCTGACGATCGAGATCTAATAACTTTATCTTCCACGGCTCCTCTCCCATTGATTTTAATAGGGTTGCCTTCGCTTCAGTAAT
Organism: Ichthyophis bannanicus; assembly: GCA_033557465.1. Classification (NCBI taxonomy): domain Eukaryota; kingdom Metazoa; phylum Chordata; class Amphibia; order Gymnophiona; family Ichthyophiidae; genus Ichthyophis; species Ichthyophis bannanicus. The sequence goes on along the minus strand of CM066051.1, from coordinate 55,864,494 downwards.
TTGTGTATTCAAAGTCGATTCCTCTTGAGTGGTACGCTCCAAGATTAACGCCATTAAATCGAAACTACATTTATTAGATATCCTATTCCATTTTTCTACAAACTCTGTATCCCATTTAAACATTTTCGGGGCTCGGGTCATACGTAGACCCCGCGGAATGACTCTCGTTTTTAAATACTGTATCATCCCCGCTCCATGCAATTGTGCTCTTACCAGCCGTTTACAAAGTGTCTTATATGCGGCTATTGAAGAGGAAACTACACTGACCGTCTGGTCATCGTCCAAAAGACAGGGGCGCTGTCGAAATAACTCAAGTTGTTCTTCTGTAAAAGCAAATGTATCTGCAGCCATAAATAAGGCACGTAGGAAATACAAGACAAACAAAAAAACCTTCTAGTCAGGGCAAATCAATAATCAGTATGTGTAGAGCACCCAACCTCTTTTCAGTGACCTCACAAACTTTTTTCTTTTTGTCGGAGCTAGCCGTAGGAAGGTCGGAAGAGAAACCGACCCACACCAAGCGAGTAGCTACTTTTATTATTATAGGTTCTTCACCAAAATAAAGTTAAAGTTCATTTAACCATAAAATAGTCAAAAGACTTATCTCAGTCCAGAAATGCCAGTTATGATAGAGACACGACGCGCACGTTTCGGGCACTCTAGCCCTGTTTCAAGTGCAATAACTAGGATTCCTTAATCTTCAAATACCATCCTCTGAACGCCGTCGATGCAGCTAAGGTCATTATTACAATGGCTGAGGTATTTAAACATCTCAATCATATCACCTCTATCCCGCCTTTCCTCTAAGGTATACATATTAAGATCCTTCAGGCTGTCCTCATATGCTTTATAATGAAGAGCACTAATCATTTTAGTAGCCACCCTCTGCATCGACCCCATCCTGTTCACATCCTTTTGAAGGTGCGGTCTCCAGAATTGCACACTATACTCCAAATGAGGTCGCACCAAAGACTTATACAGAGGCATTATCACCTCCTTTTTTCTGCTAGCCATTCCCCTCCGTATGCACCCAAGCATCCTCTAGCTTTTGCCGTCGCCTTTTCTACCTGTTTAGCTACTTTAAGATCATCAGGCACAACCACGCCTAGGTCCCGCTCTTCTTTAGTGGACAATTAGGTGTTAGCAGTTTCCAAAGCTGAGGAGGTTACCAGAGTTCAGCAACCTACTGTGCTCAAGGAAAATTCCACTAAAGCACCAAAAGGTAAGTAACCTTGCTTTAAAAAAATACAAAAACCCTTTTAAGAGCTCCCAGTCAGAGAGCTAGCAATTTAATATAATAAAGTAAACCCTCAAATCCTTATTGTTGGTTGATCTGTAGAGCCCCTGTTTAGGAAAGGCTGGAAAGCTAGGCGGAGGGCTGCAAAAGAAGGGGGCCGCAAAGCAGGCTTTCAATGAGGAGCAATTTTCTCCAGAGTTTGTACTTTTGCTACATAAGGCATTTTGCCTGAAACAGAGCAAGTCTGGGGTCAGCAGGAAAGCGTCTGTCCCCCCCCCCCCCGGTTGGTGCGGGAAACCTCCGTTGGCGCTGGGGGAGTGGGCACGATGCAGGTAGACCAGGACTTGGTTCAAGAACTGCGGGCTGATGACCGGAGCTTGGTGGAGCCTGACTCTGAGTCCGATTCATCAGGAGGGAGCTAAAAGGGTCCTTCGGGGTACCAGTCTCCTGGGGGTCCAGCGGAGTCATGGGACACAGAGGTCCCTCAGGGTGTGGACCCTTCCATAGTATGGGTATTTCGGTGAGAGGAGCTGCCACTACTTATCACACAGGCACTAGCCATGTTAAATATTTCACAGACACCTCAGGAATTGGAGATACCGCTTGAGGATCCTCTGCTCCAATGTATCAGGAGGTCAGAAACAGCTTTTCCAGTCCACCAGGCACTCAAACAGATGATGGAGCTTGAATGGGAGGTTCCCGAAGTGGGACTGAGGGGAGATCGTGTGATGGCATGCCTTTATCCCCTCCCAGAAGAAGAAAAGGAGTTGCTGAAGGTCCCCAAAGTGGACGTGCTAGTAGGGGTCGTGACCTGAAAGACCATGATTCCAGTTGAGGGCACTGCAGCCCTTAAGCATGCACAGGATTTAGAAGTTGGAGATGTTGCTGAAACAGGCTTTCGAGGTGAATGCCCTGGTGCTTCAAGCTTCAGTGTGCGGAGCATACGTAGCTGGGGCCTGCATGTGTTGTTCGCAAGGAATCACGGGCGGAACATCTCCCTTGGAGACGGCTCGGCTGGAGTCTGGTTGTGTGTATTTGGCAGATGCCTTTTATGACCTGCTAAGGGCCTTCTCCAAGAGCATAGTGATGGTGGTGGTGGCGCACCACTTCTTGTGGCTTTGCAATTGGTCAGCAGACTTGTCCTCCAAAGCCTGTCTTAGTCTGCTTTCCTTTAAGGGGAAGTTGCTCTAAGGGGAGGCACTAGAAAAACTAGTCAAGGAACTCAGAGAAGCAAAGCCAGTTCGGCTTCCAGAGGATAAGCCAAAGAGCAGTAAGAATCTACCTCAGGCTAAGGGTCCTCAGAGTTTCTGGAGGGCTAGGGTGAATTGGTTTGCCCCTTTCCTTTGCTTATGCTCAGACCGGACTCTCCCTAGAGGGTGACGTCACAGCTCACAATGTACGAGCCATGGCTGCCTCAGTCTCCCATCTACGTTCCATCTCCATCTTGGAGAACTGCTGGGCTGCCACATGGTCTTCTATTCATACTTTTGCTGCCCATTACTGTCTAGACAAGGACTCCAGTAGAGACATAAGCTTTGGCCAAGCCGTTCTTCAGCACCATTTTTGGGACTTAGCTATACCTCCTTCCCTCTGACCCTCTGTTCCTACTGACTACCTTCTCCCTATTGAGTGGAAAGTATGCTCAAGGGTCTGAGTCTGACAGATCCATACCCTACCCTCGTTGCAGTTTGGGTTTTTTTCACCATCGGTCACACCTTATTCCTCTCTGGTATCTACGGGAGCTGGAAGCCAGTGAGCCCCATATGTGAAGACTGCATTCCTGCTTGTTCTTGGAGATAGTGTAGTTACTAACCTGTAACAAGTGATCTCCTGGAACAGCAGGAATCAGTCTTCACAACACGTCCTCTTCCCCTGGGAGTTGTAGAATGTTTTTTTCTGGAGGTTTTTCCTCAGCTCTATACCTTACTAAGGAGAATTGCTGGGAAGGCGGGAAGGCAGGCACGTATTCGTGGAGGGATGCTCCCAAAAGCGTTCCTGTTGGATGCTGGGGAGTGTTCTCATGCAGGGCTCCGTCAATGTCAACATCACTCATATGTGAAGACTGATTCCTGCTGTTCCCAGAGATCACCTGTTTCATATTAGTAACTACACTTTCTCTGTCTCTCCCCTTCTCTAGGGTATACATATTTCAGTCTTCAAGTCTCTTCTCATACGTCTTCTGGCGCAGGCTCCAAATCATTTTGGTCGCCTTTCTCTGAACTGTTTTAAGTCTTTTTATGTCCTTTGTGAGATATGGTCTCCAAAACTGAACAGAATACGCCAAGTGAGGCCTCACCAATTACTTGTAGAGGTGCATTAATATCTCCTCCTTTCTGCTGTTTATTCCTCTCTGTATGCACATTTCAAACCACCTCTCAGTGGTTAGAAATTATGGACAGGTCATGAACTAACCTTGTTCTTTCTTTCCCTGAAGGAACAAAAATCACACCCTTGCTTCCAAATTGCATTGGCGGTCAGCACGAATGAGACAAGGTGTATTGTGGCGCTCAATACCTGTCCATGTTAGTTACACAGACACACTGAACAACCTTTCTCTACTGCATAAGGTCACCAAAACCATATACATTTGCAGCTAGAATATAGATGGCTACTTCCTAATATCTGAAGCTTATATTACATTCTAGGCTGAATATATAACATGACTCTGAGATAGGCAGCATATCTATGATGCTCAAGATTTCAGATATAGGAAAGCCTGACTGGCAGTCAACACTCTGGGTATGGAAAAGGAAGGGTTAGAGACTCAATGCACAGGAGAGAAGAGGTCATCTCACTGTAATATGGAAAGTCCAGGCCTCAGACACAGGAAAAGAGGCCTGCCTGATTCTTCAGGCCCCATGCTCAGGACGGGGGCCCCTGCAGCTATAAACGCAGAAAAAGAAAGGCAAACGTTATTGTGTCCTAGGTGACAGGTCTTCTTGGGCAGTGTTTTTCAAGTCCGTCCAGGAGTACTTAATGGACCGTTCAGTTTTCAAGATAACCGCAATAAATATGCCTGAGATAAATTTGCGTGCAATGAAGGCAGTGCATCTAAATCTATCTCACGCGCATGTATTGTGAACGTCCTGAAAAGCAGACTGGTGAGGAGGTGCTCCAAGGGCAGCTTGAGAAACACTCTTCTAGGTTATGTTCACGGGAAAGTAATTCTGTGCTTTAACACTAGTGACTTTCCAGGCTCCCAGCAAGAGCGGCTGGGCTACAACATGGGTTGGTCAGTCACCTTTAACGAAGGAAGATCAGCAAGTCAGCATCCGTTCAATAACACGTACAGGGAGGGCCACCTGTCTATATCCTGGGCATCGGGAAAACGGCCCAGGATGCTGTTTGTTTTAAGAAGAGTAAGGCGGAACGCTTCTGCTTACCAATGGTTCTCTATCCTTATTGCAGGACGAGAAAGGAAATGGGCTGTCTGACGAAGAAATGGGAGCAGAGGTCGACACCTTCATGTTCGAGGGTAAGGAATATAATAAAATAATCAGCAGTTCTGAAACCTGAGCTCAGGACCCATCTGTGCTACTTAGGGGTGTGTTACTAAATGGCATTACAGTTTTTCAGCTATAGTGCTGCATTCGTTCAAATAGCGCTGCATTAGCTGCAAAAGCCATGCTGAATCTGTTGGGGGTGTACACAACACTTCCCCAGCGGATGTTGTTGTTAAGTGCCGTCGAGTCAGTGTCGACTCATGGCGACCCTCTGGATAGTTGTCCTAAATTGTGTCCGGTCTTCAGTCAGGCATTGTTGACCGACTGGCACCCATAGCTGCTGTTATTGTATCGATCCATCTCATTGCTGGCCTTCCTCTTTTGCGTTGACCTTCTACCTTGCCAAGCATGATGTCCTTCTCTAACAATCTCTCTCTTCACATGATGCGTCACCCTCATTGTGTGCAAATCCGACTGTTTCCACACGCTGTTAACGTGCATGGTGCAGACATGCTCATGTTCCGCCCTTGCCCCGCTCACGCGTGCAGCTAATGCGCGTTCTACAGATAGCACAGAAAAGTTATGCGTTATCTGCATCCCCCCCTCCAATTAGCTGTTAACACAGCACACTTGGGAAGCATTTCATGCTGCATTGACAGCTAACACTGTTTAGTAAGCCCGCCCCTTACTGATGGTGTCTCCCTGTAGGCTCGGGTGCACAGAGAGACCTGGATTCTCTGAAACTGAGATATTTTTCTCTCGTATTCCTACAGGACATGACACCACAGCCAGCGGCCTTTCCTGGATTCTGTACAATTTGGCTCAGCATCCAGAATACCAGCAAAAATGCAGAGAGGAGATTAAAGAATTAATGAAGGGGAAAGAAGCTGAAGAGCTTGACTGGTAGGTTATTATGCAATACGAAAACAACGTATTTTGCGGCCCGATATTCTTTTGGGACGTCTATGTGCTGCTTAGGCGCGTAGCCATCGCCGCCGAACTTTAACCCCGGATATTCAATGCAGGGTCATATGCAGTCCCGGCATTGAATATCTGGAGTTGTCCCACAGCCCACAAGTCCGCAGAAGCTAACTGGGCAGCAGCATATTGCGTCTCTGCCCAGTTAGCTCCCATGGGTAAAGACAGATGCAGCAAAAGCTGACCTATCTTTTACCTGCAGGTGCTACCTGGGCAGCAGTACAATATCACCGCTGCCCTGTTAGCGACTCGTGCTGACCTTCAGAATGCTCATGGCACGCCATCGGGGCATGTAGAGGCATTGATCAGGGAAATTCCGTTCAGCGGCATTTACACGGTTTATGTGAATGCTACTATTACTATTAATCATTTATAAAGTGCCACAAGGTGTATGCAGTGCTGTAGAAACACATATAGAAGACAGTCCTTGCACGTAGAGCTCACAATCTAGTTTAAATGCCTTTGAATATCGGGCCCTTGGACGTTATCTGCTGTCATCCACTATGTTACTATACATTCAGAGAGCTGCTGCCGTGCAACCATGGCTTACGGAGGGCTGTTGCATAAAACAATATTGGTGCATTGTTCTTTCCCTGCACCAGCATGGCTATAATGCTCTTCCTTGTGCCACGGGTAATAACTTGCTTTCTTCCTGTCTGTAGCATCACCTCAGGTTCTAATCTGGAACACCTCGTACCTATGACCACACCATGTACGTGCAGTGCTCCTCCCTCTGTGCTGGCGTGTGTAGCCCTCCTCCCCGATGCCATATCTTGAGGTCGTTTGCATGCATGCTGCTCAAACAGGCCCATGCTAGCATACATAGTAACATAACAGATGATGACAGAAAAAGTTCACTTGGCCCATCCTTAGGAAAATGACAGCAAATAATGGCTTATCTAATCTGCCCATCCATAAGAACTATTACACTCTACAATCATTTCTCTCCCTCAGAGATCCTCTGTGCTTTTCCCCTGCTTTCTTGAATTCAGATACAGTTCTCATCTCTACCACTGGGAGTCTGTTCCATGTGTCCATCACCCTTTCCATAAAGAAACATTTCCTTAGATTACTCCCGAGTCTATCTCCTTTCGCCTTCATCCTATGACTCCGCGTTCCAGAGCTTTTTTTCAGTCGAAGAAAGTCAGTTTTGTTTTCCTCCTCTTTGGTTCTTTAGCATCCTCGGTTCCAAGCTGGATTTTTTAAATAAAATTAACGGAAGTGATGTCTCTGTAGGTACGACCAAATCGGGACGTTCACAATTTACAGTGTATTTTACAAAAGACCTGCTGAACATGGAACATTTGGTAAAATATATACTTTTACCTATGGGGCAGAAGAGGTAGTTGCCTTGGGCCCTGCATGGCACAGGGCCTATTGAATGAGCACCCGCCCCCCCCCCCCCCTCCTGGATACTCTGCCTTGATATCTCTGTCGACCACTGCATGAATCTCAGACTGCAGAAAACAGCCCTTTGCGTCCTCCTTCAGCCTATGCCCTCTCAAGCAGCTATAGGGAATAAGACTGGAGAAAGGTGAGTCCAGAGTAAACAGAGCACCAAAGGAGAGCCAGTCTGCTCCCTAATTTAGCCCCCTTTCCTAATCTTGTCCCCTCTACCCTTGTGTTCACCTTTTTTTGTCATTTCACAAAGTATCTGCCAATGAAGTTAGTTTACGTCATTGTTACTAGAGGACAGTAGAATTTTCATCAGGGCAGTAATTTCAGGGGTTACTTTCAACCAATTAAGAACATAAGAGATGTCATACTGCGTCAAACCAAGGGTCCATCAAGCCCAATATCCTGTTTCCAACAATGGCCAATCTAGATCACAAGTTGCCGTCAGATTCCCAAAAAAGTACACATTCCATGTTGCTTATCCCAGGGGTAAGCAGTGGATTTCCCTGATGGTTTATGGACTTTTCCTCCAGGAACTTGTCCAAATCTCTTTTAAACCCAGCTACACTGACAGCCTGTACTACATCCTCTGGTAACAAATTCCAGAATTTGATTACTCATTGAATGAAAAAATATTTTCTCCGATTAGTCTTAAATGGGCTACAGTGTAGCTTCATTGCATGCCCTCTATCTAGTCTTTCTACTTGTTGAAGGAGTAAACAACCAATCTACTTTTATCCATTCCACTCCATTCGTTATTTTATAGACCTCTATCAAAACTCCCCTCAGCTGTCTTTTTTCCATGTTGAACAGCCCTAACCTTTTAAGCCTTTCCTCGTAGGGGTATCTTTCCATTTCCTTTACCATTTTGGTGATTCTTCTCTGTATCTTTTCTAATTCTGCGATATCTTTTTTTTAGATATGGTGACCAGAATTGCAGAAAATATTCAAAGTGCGGTTGCACCAGGAACAATACAGAGGCATTATAATATCCTTGGTTCTATTCTCCATTCCTTTCCTTATGATTCCTAGCATTCTACTTGCTTTCTTGGCCATATCTGTACACTCGGCAGAGGGTTTCAATGTATTATCCATGTTGATGACTAAATCTTGGTGCAACCTCGCATGGAGTAACCGTAGCTTGGGTTGTTCTTCCCTGAGTGCATAACTTTGCAATTGTCCACATTAAATTCCGGCTGCGGGTGGTGGGGTGGCTAATAGCTGGAAGGATGATGCTGGCTGCAGGGGGGAGGTTAATAGCTGGAACAGAGATGCTGGATGTGGGGAGAGGAGGGGGTTTAATGGCTGGAAGGGAGATGCTGGCTATGAAAAGTCCAGTGTTAATGACTGGAATGGAGTTACTGGCTGCGGGGAGGGGGACTAATGGCTGGAAGGGAGATGCTAGCTACAAAGAGGCTGTTTGCAGGGGTGTGGCTACTATGAGAGCATGACTATATATGGGCAGAACCACACCCTAAAGTTGGCCGAGTATGTGAGTACCAACACCTTTTTTATTTTTTTTTTAAAAAGCACTGGTAACATGTATGGGTAATCTATCAAGGAAATTCCTCTTAATCAGGCCTGTGGCACATACCACAATGAGAAATAACTCAGTGTCTTTCTGCCACATTTTTTTGGTCTCTGATCTCATTCCTTAGTACTTAGTCATCGGATAGGAGGCAGTGTACTATTGTGGATCAGGAACTGGTTAAAAGATAGAAAGCAGAGGGTAGGGCTAAATGGCCAATTTTCCCAATGGAGAAAGGTGAATAGTGGTGTACCGCAGGGATCTGTGCTGGGTCCGCTGCTTTTTGACATATTCATAAATGACCTGGAAAGTGGAATAACGAGTGAGGTGATCAAATTTGCAGATGACACAAAACTATTTAAAGTTGTTAAAACCCAAGAGGATTGTGAAAAATTGCAAGAGGATCTTGATAAATTGGAAGACTGGGCATCAAAATGGCAGATGAAATTTAATGTGGAGAAGTGCAAGGTCATGCACCTAGGGAAGAACAACCCAAACTATGGTTACACGATGCAAGGTTCCACATTAGGAACCACCACCCAGGAAAAAGATTTAGGCGTCATTGTGGATACCATGTTAAAACCCTCGGCCCAGTGTGCAGTGGCGGCCAAGAGAGCAAATAGAATGCTAGGTATGATAAGGAAAGGAATGGAAAATAAAAAAAAAATATTATAATGCCTCTATATCGTTCCATGGTGAGACCGCACCTTGAATATTGTGTGCAATTCTGGTCGCAGTATCTTAAAAAGGATGTAGCGATTTTAGAAAAGGTTCAGAGAAGAGCCACCAAAATGGTAAAGTGGATGGAAGGATACTCCTATGAAGAAAGGCTAAAAAGGTTAGGGCTCTTTAACCTGGAAAAGAGACGGCTGAGGGGAGATATGATAGAAGTCTATAAATTAATGAACGGAGTGGAACGGGTAAACGTAGATTGATTGTTTACGTTATCAGAATATAGAAAGACTAGGGGACATACAATGAAGCTACAGGGTAAACTATTTAAGACTAATAAAAGAAAATATTTTTTCACTCAACGTGTAATCAAACTCTGGAATTTGTTACCGGAGGATGTAGTAAAGGCTGTTAGTGTAGCTGGATTTAAAAAAGGTTTGGACAAGTTCCTGGAGTAAAGGTCCATAAACCATTATTAAGAAGTGACCGAAGATATCAATGCTTGACCCAGTACAAGCATTGTGGAACTTGTGTCTCTTGGGGAAACTGCTAGGTACATATGACCTAGATTGGCTACTGTTGGAAACAGAATACTGGGCTTGATGGACCTTGGTCTGACCCAGTATGGCATATCTTATGTTCTTATGTTCTTATGTACTTCAGGATCTTCTCCCTTACTACACAATTCACAGAATAATCACTTGAAATTGGCACCAACTACTACTACTATCAATCATTTATATAGCACTACAAGGCTTATGCAGCGCTGTACAGATACATATAAAAAGACGGTCCTTGCTCGTCAGAGCTTATAATCTAATCAAGATAGACATACAATAGCTGAGAACAAGGGTACAATAGGGAAGGGTAAGGAGAACAAAGGATTAAAATCCAAAAGCGGCCTGAAAGAGGTGAGCCTTTAGCGTGGATTTGAAAAGGTTGGAGAGATGAAACCTGACGTAAAGATTCAGGTAGTTTGTTCCAAGCATAAGGAGCAGCAAAGTGAAAGGATCGAAGTTTGGAGTTGGCAGTGGAAGAAAAGGGCAGAGAGAGAAGCAAGCCAGAGGATGAGCGGAGGGGTGTAGGGAGAGAGGAAAGGTAGTGAGGGGCAGTAGAGTGAATGCATATATAGGTCAGAAGGAGAAGTTTGTATTGGATGCAGAAATGGAAGGAAAGCTAATGAAGTAATTTGAGAAGAGGGATTATATGAGTATATTGGGGCTGGTGGAAGATTAGCCATGCAGCAGGGTTCTGAACAGACTGAAGGGGAGAGCGATGACTCAGAGGGAGACCAGCAAGGAGGAGGTTGCAATAGTTGAGGCAGGAGGCGACTAAAGAGTGGATACGTTTTTTAGTAGTTCAGAAAGGAAGGGTCAAATTTTGTTAATGTTGAAGAGAAAGAAATGGCAGGTTTTAGCTATCTGTTGGATATGTGTGGAGAAGGAGAGAGATGAGTCGAAGGTTGCAGGCTGAAGAAATAGGAAGCAGAAGAGTGTTATCAATAGAGAAAGAGAAAGGAAGAAGTTCAATTTTGGCCATGTTAAATTTTAAATAGCGGTGAGACATCCATGCAGCGATGTCAGATAGGCAGGCAGATATATGGGCTTGGAGTGTAAGAGAAATATCAAGTGTAGATAGATAGATTTGAGAATCATTAGCATAAAAATAATACTGAAAGCTATGGGAGGAGATAAGAGCACCAAGGGACTGGGTATAGAGAGAGAAAAGGATAGGGCCTAGATCAGACCTTTGGGGTACCTTGAGGAGAGAGTTGAGAGTTGAGAAGAGATGAACTCTATTATCAATGCTGTTCTAATGTTTTTCTTTTTTAGCACTATGTTCCCTTGCATCTAGCCTTTTATTGGCCAGAAGGGAATGTTCCAGTTGATCATAACCTCTTCATTCTCCGTAATGCTCTTAAGGTTGTGATCCCAGTGCCTTTTCAGTGTTTTCAGATAGAGGACTCATCTTTGATTGGTGAGTGCTTGTTTTATAATCCATGTCGTCAGATGCTAATTTGTGCATAGGGTTTTCTCTGGTAAGTAGTTTGATTCGCTTCTGAAGAAGTACAGCCGAGTGAAATGAAGATCTTTGTTGGGCGGGTGAGGGATCAGCAGCTTAAAGATAAGTTTATTAGTGATAGACTCTATTGGTGACCCTATTCAGCTTTACACGATCTTTAACCTTTCTTGCAGGGCCCAATGCTTGCAGTATTCTCGCTATGGTATTCTCAGTAATTTGTGAGTACTGCTTTTTTAGGTGCTTACCAAAGGAGATTTTATTTATTTATTTATTCATTCATTCAAATTCTGGATATATCATTCATTCAAATTCTGGATATATCTCTAGGGCTGGAGCATAAAAGTGGTTTACAAAATAATGGACTGCCTGCAGAAAGAAAAAGAAAGTAACACCAAATATTTGAAAGGGCAGCAGAGAAAAAGGATAGAGGGGGAGGAGAGAGGGAAATAATAGAATAGGAGAAGAACAAACAGAGAAAAACACTCATGGCTGGTCAGCTAAGATGGGTGGAGAGGTGCATCGAATGCTAACTGGAAAAGGTGCGTTTTAAGAGCAGCTTTAAACCTAGGAAAGGAAGGCTCAGAGCAGAGATTGTTCCAAAGCGCAGGACCCAGAAAGAAGAAGGCAGCACCTCGCGTACGCTCAAGATGTGCTTGGGAAACAGAGGGAAGGACTAGATGGTGTGTGTGAACTGAACAGAGAAAACGATGGGGATGATGGAAGTGAAGGAGATCAACCAAGTATCGGGGAGTGGAAGTGTGAATAACCTTGTGGACAAAGATAAGAATTTTATACTGGATTCAGAAGCAGACAGGCAACCAGTGAAGTCGAGCAAGAAGAGGAGAAATATGATCAGAGCGAGAGGAATGAGTAAGGATACGGGCAGTTGTATTCTGAAGCAGTTGTAATTGATGAACCTGGTATTGTGGAAGGCCGGCAAGCACGGCATTACAATAGTCAATTCTTGAGATAATAAGAGAGAGAAGGAGTGCAGACATAGCAGCTGAAGAGAGGAATGGAGGGATAGTGAGAATCTGATGAAGATGGTAGAAGGAGCAACAGGAGACAGAAGAGATGTGTTCAGTGAAGGAGAGGGAGGCATCCAGGATGACCCTTAGATATTTGAAAAAGACACCAACTGGACAGTAATGGTTGCAAGAGTAGGGGCTAAAGAGGAGGAAGGAGTCCCGAAGATAATCCAGGTGGCAGATGATTTAGCTGGGTTCAGATATAGATAGAGATCAACCATGCATGAACACGGGCCAGGTAAGAATTCAGTAAGAAAAGATCAGGAGCAGAGGAGTAATACGCAGAGATGCCAAATTGTTGAAAAAGAAGAGAGGCCAAAAAAAGCATTAAAGAGAAGGGGGGACAGGATTGAACCTTTTGGGACACCTCAGGGCAGGGCAATAGAAGGAGAGGCTGATGTTTTGGAAAGAGAGGAAAAAGAATGTGCAGTGAGGAAAGACCGAAGCCATTTCAGCGGGGTTCCAGAAACACCAAAATCTGAGAGAGGGGTAAGAAGAATACGGTGATCTACAAAGTCAAATGCAGAGGAGAGGTCGAGGGAAACAACAAGAGTAAGGTCACCGTGCTTGTGTGCATTTAGCAGGGAAAGAAGAATAGACTCCGTACTGTGACCCTGACGAAAACTGGATTGACTGGGATGAAGAGCATTGGTAGAAAGGAGATGAGAGGACAGCTGTGCCAAGACAAAGTGCTCTAGCAGTTTGAAGAGAAAGCAGAGATTAGATACAGGGTGCCAATTAGCTAGAACAGAGGAATCAAGGGAGGGTTTCTTGAGAATAGGGCGGAAGGAGGGTGAGTGAAGGCTCAAGGAGTCAAGTGGAAGGGATAGGGTCTAGGAAACAGGTGGTTTTTATGGGTGGAAGGCAAAGTTGTAGCTAGCTCAGAAGCAAAAATCAAGTGGAAAGATGACCAAGTATGCGATAGGGGGAGAGATGGGGGGGAGAACTCAGAGAAGGAGACAGAAGAGTAGGAGATAGTGGAGTTGGGCAGGAAGGAAACAATGAACGGAGGGAGAGAACCTTATCTGAGAAAAAGTCTGCCAACTTAGAGGGGTCTGGAACTGGAGATGAGGATGGGGATGAAAAGGAAGGCAGGGATGAAAGGGATCCGAATACAGTCGAGATGAATGGGAAGATGAAGAGATGAGATGAGAATAGTACTCATGCTTGGCTAGATTCATCGAGGAACAATACTCCCGATGTCGTTGAGGGAAAATATGAAGCGTATTGGAGAAAGGATGAGAGCGCCAAATACACTCAGCATGGCACAGGTGGGACCGGAGAAGACAAAGACTGGAATAGTACCAGGGATGATGAGTAAGAGGAATGGCAGCAGGAAGAGGATGAGGAGGAGCCAAGAGACCAAGTGCAGTGGAGAGGATAGTGTTCCAGGTGAAGGCTTTGGAATCTGGAGACAAAAGGGAGAAATCCAATGGGAAGAGCTGATCTGCTGAGGGAAAGTGGTGCAAAGTGAGAAGCATGGGAGAGAAATTGATGAGAACAACATTGGAATAAAAGGAAAGATGGATGGCGTAACAATGAGATCAAGAGTGTGACCTGCAGCATGGGTCGAAAAGGGGACATGCTGGCTCAGGGAGAGGTCATTGAGGAGGGAAGCAAAGGCCTTATCGCGAGGGGCAAGTGGGGGAATCAAGGTGAAGGTTGTTCTTATTGTTAAGTGCTGTCGAGTCGGTGTCGACTCCTGGCGACCCTCTGGATAGTTGACCTAAACTTTGTTCAGTCTTCAGCCAAGCAGTTCATTGTTGATAGAGTGGTATTCATAGCTGCTGTTATTGTATTGATCCATCTCATTGCCGGCCTTCCTCTTTTACAGTGACCTTCTACCTTGGCAAGCATTGTCTTTCTCTAATGATCTCTCTCTTCGCATGATGTGTCCAAAGTATGAAGGTCGAAGTCTTGTCATCTGAGCTTCTAAGGTTAAAGTCACCTAAAAACATATCATTGGTATAGAGGGATGGAATTTCAGAGAATATTAAATAAACATTTTCAAACGTTTTGGAGAATATTAAATAAGTACTTCTTTAATATCTTGTATAATCTTGTATAATATCTTGTATCTTATAATAAATTGATATTTTGAGGAGTTTTTTTTATTTATTTTATTTATTTATTTACAGTCTCTTATATACCACACTATTCGGCATCAGCGCGGTTTACATGGTCAAAAATGCTCAGTACAGTTAACACGTATGAGTTTACAGATAACAGGGCAAAAAAAACGTGGATAACAATGATGCGTTAAGCACTTGTTTCTCCAGGACCAAGCAGGAAGTCAGTCCTCACATATGGGTGACGTCGGCGCCGACGGAGCCCTCGCGGAGCAATTTTCCCCAGCTTTCAAAGAAAGCCTTTGGGAATTGCAGCGCGCATGCGCGGTCCCCTTCCCGCCCAAGGGTGCCATCTTAGCCAGTCTTCTTTTTTCCGCGGAGCCCTACAGACGTACCCGTCGTGTCCCCGCGAAAAAGTTGATATTTACTCATAATTTACTCTTTTTCCTTCGGTTCGACGCCGGTCTTTTTCCCGCCCGGACTCGCGACGCCGGTCACGAGTCCTCTTCTTCTTTTTCGTTTTTTCTGACTTAGTCAGTTTCGTTTTCGGTTTTTCCCTGGCAGCCCGGTCCTTTGACCTCGCCGGGGCCCTTTTTCCCCCGATGGCTGCCAGTGGTTTCAAGCGGTGTGGTCAGTGTGACCGAAATATGTCACTAACTGACACACACGACAATTGCCTCCGCTGCCTGGGCCCGGATCATGAAGAAATGATCTGTGGGCCCTGCGGCAAAATGTCCTCCAAAGCGTTGAGAAGTCGGCGGCATCAGCGGGATAGGATCTTCGCTGACCCCAGCCGTACCCGGACCTCGTCGGAGGCCTCCGCGTCCAGAGGTTCCAGCTCGGACCGTCGCCGGAGTTCCTCCGATAGGGGTTCTCCCTCCGGGGACCATCGTCGGAAGGTGAAACCCGCGAGGGCGGCGTCGGTGGACGCTCCTGGCTCCGCGAGGGCCAGGTCGCATAGCCCCGATAGCCATCCCGGGTCCTTGGAGAAGGAGCACCTCTCGAAGCGACCTCGCCTGGAGTCGGAGCTGCCTGCTCGGGTAAGTCCTGTGGTCCTCCTGGACTCGCCTCCGAGACCGCCGACGTCGGGCCCGACGCCGTCGGGGCCCGAGTCGGGGACTGCTGGGTCACCTGAGCTCGGACTCAGGTTGACGGCCTTGGAGAGCAGACTGTCTGCCTTCATGGACCAGCAGCGGGCACTGCTCGCCGGCCTCGCTGGCGCTGCTGCCCCGACCGCCGGGATGTCGACGTCTAAGTCGACCCCGGAGACCGAGCCGATCCTCGAGTCCATGCGAACTCGAGTCGATCCTCGGTCGAGGTCACCCTCGGCCTCCCGTTTGGGACCGAGGTCGCCGACGCCGACTCCCTCGGCGTCGGGGCGGCAGGCGCCGCGCCCTGCCCGGGCCGATCCCACCGAGTCCTTGTCGGAGTCGGTCTGGGAGTCTGAAGAGGAAGAGTCGCCTGATTCTTTTCGGACTCGGTGTGTCCCCTCGGACTCACCTGAGTCCGAACCTCGGAAGCAGTCCCCCCCGGAGGATGCCCGGTTCTCGGACTTCGTCAGGGATATGGCCAAGGCTTTGGCCTTCCCTGTGGATCCCGAGGAGGAGCCTCGAGCTGAAGAGCTCGACGCCCTCCAGTATGACTCTCCCGCCAGGGAACACTTTACTGTACCGGTTCCTCCCATGCTGGAACGACTACTCTTCCGCATGTGGGAGAGTCCGGCCTCCTCGCCGGTCCTGAGCAAGCGGGTCGATTCTATCTATCGAGTCTGCAAGAGCCCTGGCTTCCAAAAAGCACAGCTACCACACCATTCCATGGTAGTGGAATCGGCCATGCATCGTCTTAAGAGCCAGAAGATGCACTCCTCGGTGCCTCCTGGCAGGGAGGCCTGTAACCTGGATGGCCTTGGTAAGAAGTGTTTCCAGGGCTCTATGCTTGCGTGTCGTGTCCAGACCTACCAGCTATACATGGGCATGTATCTCCGAGACCTGGCTAAAGAGCTAGCCGGATTCTCCGCTGGTTTGTCCGAGGAACCCTTGCGGAGGTTCCTGGCCTTGTCCTCTGGCATTCGGGAATGCTCAAAATTCATATCCCGAGCAGCCTATGATGGCTTTGAAGCATCGGCTCGAGTGGCCGCAGCCGGCATCGGTGCCCGCCGACAGGCTTGGCTTCAGTCGTCTGACCTTGAGCCCTGGGTGCAGGACAAGTTGGTCGATGTCCCTGCCGAGGCGAGAACCTCTTTGGCAAGCCCATGGCTGAAAAGGCTGCACAGATCGAGACGGAGACTCTCACCAGGACTAGGCTTTCTAGGAAGACCTCCGCCCCTTCCCAGAAAAAGAAGGGCTCGGGAAAGAAGTCCTTTTACCCGAGAAAGGCGGCTGCCTACAAACAATACCCCCAATATCAGGCCCCTGCAGCTCCCCAACAGGGCCAGCAGGCCAAGGGACGGGGTAACGGGTCCCGTAGGCAGCAAGCCCCCAAGCCTGCACCACCAGCCCCTGCTCAGCAGGGTGGGGGTTTTTGACTCCTTAAGCATAGCCTCTCCCCCTCCGCTGGCTCCTCCCAGCACCAGAGGCCGGCTGGTTCACTTCGCCCACAGGTGGCCCAGCATCACCTCAGATGCCTGGGTGCTTCAAGTCGTGAGAGAAGGCTACCTTCTCCACTTCCAACAGGTCCCTCCCTCCTATTTTCCGGGAGAACCTCCACGACTCCCTCTGCACAGGGAATTACTCCTTCAGGAGTTAGCAGGTCTTCTACAGGAACAGGCGGTGGAACCGGTGCCCCACCACCTGAGAGGTCAAGGCTTTTATTCCAGGTATTTTCTAGTACCAAAAAGGACAGGAGGCCTCAGACCCATCCTGGACCTGCGCAACCTCAACAGATTCCTCGTGCGGGAAAAGTTCAAGATGCTTACCCTTGGAATCCTTCTGCCCTACCTCCAGCAGGGAGATTGGCTATGCTCCTTGGATCTAAAGGATGCCTACACGCACATCCTCATCCACCCAAGCCACCGCCAATACCTAAGGTTTGTGGTGGCAGGAAATCATTACCAGTACAGAGTACTGCCCTTTGGCCTGTCCTCCGCACCGCGGGTCTTCACAAAATGCCTCGCGGTGGTGGCGGCCCATCTCCGGCTTCACGGCCTCTATGTCTTTCCGTACCTCGACGACTGGCTCATCAGAGCAGCGTCCGCTCCGGAGGTCACCACCGCCACACGCCGCACGGTGACTCTTCTGCAGTACTTGGGCTTTGTTATAAACTTCGCAAAGTCCACTTTGCTCCCCTCACAAGATCTCGAGTTCATCGGCGCAAGGCTGCACACTCCTCAGGCACGAGCGTTCCTACCGCTCGACAGGGCTCAACGGCTCATGGACCTAGCCGACCGTTTTCGCAGCCAGCCCCTGGTCTCCGCCAGGCGCTTCCTGAGACTACTCGGCCATATGGCTTCCACCGTCCATGTGACCCCCAATGCCCGCCTGAATATGCGGCCTGCTCAATGGTGTCTCCGCAAGCAGTGGCAACAAGCCACAGGTGGCCTAGCAGACCTAGTGCGCGTCTCCGAGCCGCTGATCTCGTCTCTCCGGTGGTGGCTTCATCGGCCGAACCTGGTACTCGGCATGCCTTTTCAGTCACCTCAGCCGGCCCAGGTGCTGACGACAGATGCATCCCTCCTGGGCTGGGGAGCACATTGCCAAGGGGCACGTACTCAGGGCCTCTGGACCACGTGGGAGTCTGCTCAGCAGATCAACTTTCTGGAGCTCAGAGCGATCCGCTTGGCTCTCAAGGCCTTCTCCCACCTGACCTCTCGCCAGTCCGTCCTTGTCCAGACGGACAATCAAGTTGCCATGTTCTACGTGAACAAGCAGGGGGCACGGGCTCCTTCCTTCTCTGTCGGGAAGCACAGAAGCTCTGCTCTTGGGCCGTCAGTCACGGCGTTCATCTCAAGGCAGTTTATCTCCCAGGCCAAGAAAATTGCCTGGCGGACAAACTCAGCAGGATCCTCCAGCCGCACGAGTGGCGCCTGGATCCCTTGGTAGTTCAGAAGCTCTTTCTAAAGTGGGGCCTCCCCATGATGGATCTCTTTGCCAGCCCTCTCAACCGGCAACTTCCTCGCTTCTGCTCTCGTCAGCCACATCCCCTTCGAGTTGCGGCAGACGCTTTTCTACTCTCATGGTCGGAGAGCCTTCTGTACGCTTTCCCCCCATCCCGCTAGTCTCTCGAACTCTTTTCAAGGTTCTCCGAGACAAAGCCTTCATGATCCTGGTGGCCCCTCGCTGGCCCCGACAGCCATGGTTTCCACTCCTGCTGCAATTAGCGGTGGAGGATCCATTCCCTCTGGGGTTACAACCGGATCTCCTCACTCAGGATCAGGGGTCTCTGCTACACCCCAACCTCAGATCTCTCAATCTAATGGCCTGGCTGCTGAGAGGGTAGTCCTTGCTCCCCTTCTTCTGCCGGCAGAGGTGGAAGAGGTCGTCCTAGCTTCTCGGCGACCTTTCTACCCGCAAATGCTACGCCCTTAAATGGCGTCGCTTTTCCGTTTGGTGTACCCAACAGTCTCAGGATCCCTTCTCCTGCCCGGTGTCGGTGATTCTGCAGTACTTGCTATACCTCTCTAATCTGGGACTTAAGTCCAATTCCGTCAAAGTTCACCTCAGTGCTCTTTCAGCACATCATGTGCCGGTGGACGGCAGACCTCTTTCCAGCGACCCTCTCGTAGCGAGGTTTCTCCGAGGTCTCCTTCTACTTAAACCACCTCTGCGCCCGCCAGCACCTGACTGGGATCTGAATGTGGTGTTACAGCGGATCACCTGTCCGCCTTTTGAACCTATGGCTACCTGTTCTCTCCGTTTTCTTTCTTGGAAAACATTGTTCTTGATAGCCCTCACTTCCGCTAGACGCGTAAGTGAATTGCAGGCCCTCGTGTCTGATCCCCCTTACACTCGGTTCTACAAAAATAGGGTAGTCCTACGGACTCACCCAAAATTTCTTCCAAAAGTGGTCTCCCCTTTTCACATCAATCAGGAGGTGGTACTTCCGACCTTCTTTCCCAGACCACACTCCAGCCGAGCTGAAACGGTCCTCCATACCCTGGACTGTAGAAGGGCATTGAACTTCTACCTTGACCGTACGCGGGAGCACCGTAAAGCTGCTCAGCTTTTTGTGTCTTTTGACCCCAATAAATTGGGGTTCCCGGTCTCCAAGCGTACTCTGTCCATCTGGGTTGCGGACTGTATCACTTGGGCTTATGGGGCAGCCGGACTCTCCTTGAAAGGTCGAGTCACGGCTCATTGCGTTCGGGCAAAGGCTACGTCAGTGGCTTACCTCCGCTCTGTTCCGCTGGCAGACATCTGCCGGGCCGCTACTTGGTCTTCGAGCCAGACTTTTGCTGTCCATTACTGTCTCGAGAGGGAGTCCCGCAGGGACAGTGCTTTCGGACAGGCAGTCCTCCGTAATCTCTTTGAGGTCTGAGCAACTCCTACCCTCCATCCCGGATGTGGGCTACCGGTGGGTAATAATTCAGCGAAGATTCCTTCCTTCTGTGCTGCTGAGCTAGAGGGAGCTCATTTTTGTGCTTAGGGTCTCCGGTAGCCTTAAGCTTGGAGTCCCATATGTGAGGACTGACTTCCTGCTTGGTCCTGGAGAAAGCGTAGTTACTCACCTGTAAATGGTGTTCTCCAGGAGCAGCAGGAATCAGTCCTCACAACCCTCCCTCCTTCCCTTGGAGTTGCAATCATCTGCTTTAGTTTTTTTGCAAATTTTTATGCTGTCTTTTTTAGCTATGTCATCTGACTGGCTAAGATGGCACCCTTGGGCGGGAAGGGGACCGCGCATGCGCGCTGCAATTCCCAAAGGCTTTCTTTGAAAGCTGGGGAAAATTGCTCCGCGAGGGCTCCGTCGGCGCCGACGTCACCCATATGTGAGGACTGATTCCTGCTGCTCCTGGAGAACACCTGTTACAGGTGAGTAACTACGCTTTCTCTTATGGCGGAGTTCCTGCCACATAGATGGATATATTAGCACTCTGAGGTCTTTTTTCTCCCCTTTTTTGGATACGTTCTTGTGCATAGGTTCTATAGAGCCTGATAAAAACATAGCTTTGAACTGATATTACTATGTTTGAAACATTGAAAAGTTTGTGTGTACAGTATGTATGCTAGTTTAATTTTCTGGGAGTGTTGTGCTTTTTCAGTAGAATGATGTTGAAGTGTTCATAGATTTTCCAATGAATGAGATGTGCTTATTGTGCTTTTCTGCATAGAAATTTTCCACCATCAGAACTTCACAGCCAGCTACGAGATAAGTAGCTGTTTCAAGCTCTTTCTTATAGAATTTACATATATCAGTTTCCCCAGTTTTTTCTGTGCTTGCTGTGAACCATCCCATCTTTAATCCACTTTCTGGGGCTGCTAATATTAATCTCTGATCTTTAGGTTTCAGTTTGCCTCTCCATAACTACTCGTATCCTGATTTGATCAACAAATGTTTTCTGGAGTAACACTCCACTGTATTTATGCATTTTGCCACTTGTTCCTCATTTGCTGATCTATAAAGACTTTTTTCTCATGATATGCAAATTCTGTTACTTCCTTCCCTGAGTATAGAGGTGGATTCTTGTCCATTCCTTCTTTTGTTGGAATGTCTGTCCAACTATAATAATAGTGACAGACTGTGGATATCTACTTTTGCATGTTTGGATCTGTTGACACTGTTAAGTAGGACTGGAGGTCTATGACATACTTCTATATATGTAATCTTATTTCTATGAGGTCCATTTCTACTTTGGCTCAAGGAATGTACAGTTTAGCATGCAGTGATTCTTAAAGATTACCTCATAGGCATGAAGGAGTTTACTTGTTCGTACATCCAATTTTTCAAGATCTTTAAGAGGCCAGTCTACAATTCCTAAGCTGTATGAAAGTACAGGACTTCCCAGTTGATTAATAGCTTGCATCTTATTTTATGACGTTAAAGCACTTTTCAATAACAATTTTAATCTCTTATAATATTTTTTATTGAACTTTTCTCTCAGTAATTTTTGCTTGATTGCCACTCCTTCTACTCCTAGGTATTTATATATATCTTCCTGTTCAAGGTTTTGGTTGTGCATTGTGCATGTGCATACTGTGCATGTGTTGTGTCTTTGGAGGGGTGGGGAAATTGGGGGGTGATGGGGCATTTCTAGGTGATGTAGTTTTGGGAGGGTGGAGACAAATGTGGGGAGGTAGTTTTGGGGATGGGCCAGTTGCAATGGGGAGTTTTTATGTATAGGGGCAGTTGTGTGGTGGGAATTTTTGAGGGTGGGATAGTTGTGAGGGAATATTTTTTGGGAGTTAGGCAGTTGGAGGGGGTTTAGGTTTTGGAGGTCAGGAAGTTTGCAGGGAGTAGTTTTTAGGGATGGGCAGTTGCAAGAGGTGGAGCAGTTGGGGGTGTATTTTTTGGGGATGGGGCAGTTTTCAGCGTGGTAAGGCACTTACATGAGGTTGCTTGAGGTGCGGCTGTTTGCAGAGTGAAAGAAGCAGTTATGAAGGTGTAGTTTTTGGGGGTGAGGCAGCTTACAGGATGGTGAGACAGTTGTGTGTGGGTATTTTTTCCAAGGAAATTTGGTGGGTTGGTAGGGCATTTGCAAGAGAGTATTTTTTGGGGGTGGGGGCCATGTGCTGCGTGGTGGGGCAGTTTGGAGGGCTTGGTAGAGAACAGGCAGAGGAATTTTGAAAGAAGTAATTCTATAAATTTTTATGTTTCACTCTATATAAGTTTCTATGTTATAGATTGGAACACCTTCTCACACAGAAATGCATTGGGACAGTTCTTTTTACTGGAGGAGGGGGCTTAATTCTCTGGAATCCCTGGTCTGATTTGGCCCATTTTTTAGCTCAATGTGTCTTTATATGGTTTATGATACGTGAGCATTCAGAGTAGTTTATACATATCAAATTAAAAAACCCTTATAGAAAAAAAATAAAAAATGTCTAAAAAGGAACTCCAATTTCTGACAGGACAGGTAGAATGAAAGGCTAATCCAGTTACCTGGGCAGGTAGAAGGAAAGCTGTCAGGTCATCTAGTTGGTTCTGGGCTCTGGTTCCAGCTCAAATGCTCGTTGGAAAAGGAAAGATTTTACCAGGGTTTTAAATTTTTTGAAATTGGGCTCAAGGTGGATATGAGGAAGCAAAGAGTTTCATAAAGAAGGGCCAATGAAAAAGAAAGCAGAATTCCATGTAGTCTGAAATGTAGCTTTTAAAGGAGAGAGAAGAACCAGCCGGTTCTCATGGACAGAATGTAAACAATGTGGGGTGGGGTGGGGTGGGGGTGGGGGGGGGAGTTATAGAGTGATAAGAGATGAGTAGTTTGATACATTATTGTACAGAGACTTGTACGATACTCAACGGAAGCCAATGAAGCTGAATCAAAAGGGGAGGAACGTGATCCAGTATTTTTACCGTATTTTGAATGATTTGTAATTTTTTTGAATTTGTAAACTGGGAGTCCAGAGTAGATGGCATTGCAATAATCCAGTCAGGCTTTTATAGTGCTGAGCAGGATAGAGACTTGTGGAACAGAATCTAGAAAGGGATGAAGTTCTATAAAGGAAGATTTAGTAATCTGACTAATCTGAGGAGAAAAGGAAAGTTTGGTATCAAGAAAAATTTAAAGGACAACTGAAGTGTATAGGGGTACTGGCTAGGGAATTACCCATGATCCAAGTTGTAGAGGACTTTTTAGGGTTATGCTTGAGGGAACTGGAATGCAGTCAGGTGTCAACCATTTCAAGGCAGTCGTTTATTTGAGAACGATTAGGGTAGAGAAAATCTATATGAGCTATAAGAAG
Organism: Ichthyophis bannanicus; assembly: GCA_033557465.1. NCBI lineage: Eukaryota > Metazoa > Chordata > Amphibia > Gymnophiona > Ichthyophiidae > Ichthyophis > Ichthyophis bannanicus. Next base: position 55,841,291 of record CM066051.1, on the reverse strand, counting down.
AATGATGTCTGCGTATAGGTAAAATAAAATACCCAAGGACTGGATAAGTGTTGTGAGTGATCTTAAGAAAACATTGAAAAAGGGGGGGAAAGTACTGATCCCTGGGGGATCCCGCATAACAGTGGGTCGGGATCTGAAACAGTAGAGCCATTGGTGACCACAAATGAGCAATTTGATAGAAAAGATATTAACCAGGCCAGCACAGTCCCTCGGAGCACATTATTGTGAAAACGAGATAGGAGAATATTGTGGGCAACAAGGTTGAAAGCAGCTGAGAAATCTAATGAAATAGTTAGAATGATATGTCCACGGTCAAAGGCAGAATGTAGTTCAATGACAACAGAAGTGATATTTGTTTCCATGCTCTGATTGGCATGAAAACCAGACTGATGTGAGTGTAGAGCATGGGTGTGTTCAAGATGGTATGTAAGTTGTGGGAAGATCAGGCATTCTGTCAATTTTGATAAGAAATGTAGGTTTTAGATTGGGAAGTAGTTGGCTGGATCAAGTGGATCAGATTTGTGGCCTTTCGAGGTTGGCCTAATCAGGGCTTTTTTTCCACGCCCTAGGAACTTGGCCTATAGAGACTCATGGAAATGATGGAATGAGCAATTGGAAGTAATCCCAAAGAAGGTTCCTGCAATCATATAGAGAGAATGGGATCCAGAGGGCAGGTATTTTGTTTTATTGTAGAGACCAATTTCTGCAGTGTAGATAGCAAAATAGGGGAAAAGTCATACCATGTGTGCGCCAAACTAAATGGAGTCCCTGTTGGATAGAATTGATTTTATCACTGTAGTAGGCAGCAAGAACATCTACTGTAGTGGTGTGCAAGATGGGGAATCAAATTGAGAAGTGGCAGAGAGGGAGGGTAGTGTGTTAACAATAAAAACAATAGTATTATTTAATCAGCATGGAACAATATTCTCGTAGTGGAGAGAACTTGAGCCCAGTAATATTGGTGGTGGTCTTTAAAGAAAGCCAGTGATGAAGGGCTCTTTCAGCAGCCCTGAGCTGTCTTTTGAGCATATGGAAGGCTTGTGTGAAACCAAGGAAATGATTTTTTCTGGTGGGGACAATAGGGTTTCCTAGGAGCAAGGGTTTCCAGTTTATCAGATAAGATGGTAGATCAAAGATCAGCTTGTACATCTAGTGGAAGAGTGGACAAATCTGGTGGAAAGAGTCCACTGTGGGAAAAGCAGAAAGTGTTGCTGGCGTGATAGACCAGTGATAGCAGACTTGGTTTAAGTTGCCACTGGAAGGAGGTGGAAGAGTTTTGAGGGTTAAGAGATCAAAACAAATGAAATAATGGTCAGACCAAGGAAGTGGGCAAGAAGAGATACAGTATGCGTAGGGTATGACCAGAGTATGACCTGCTGAATGTGTAAGACAAGAAACGTGTTGCACAAATCTGTGGTCCGATAGAAATTGAGTAAAGAGCATGTAACAACATCTAGAAGAGGAATCAAAATGGATATTGAAATCTCCAAAGATTATAAGTTGTGGATAGAGAATGGAAGAGCCCAAAACAGATTGAAAGATGGAATCCCATATTTCCGTTTGAAGGGAAGAGGAATCAATAAGTGAAAGTGAAAAGATGCATTGAACTTGACTAATTAGAATTCTGGGCTGGCTAATGAGCTATCGGGAAGTTCAGAAAAAAGGAAGAGAATGTTTGTATATAAGGGCCATCCCACATGCTAGGGAGGGGGGAACATCGGAGGGGCGAGCCCGTCTGCCATAGGAAGTAGTCCCGGCTATGGCGGGATGGGAGAGTTTGGAGAAGAGAGGGAAGGGGGGGGAGGGGAGGGGAGGGATAGGAAGGGGGAGGGGGAGGGTGGAGCAGGGGGAGGGGAGGGGGTATACTCCATTGACTGTTAGTGGATGGGATAATTGCCTACCAATAGACGAGGAGGGGTGCCAGGCTGGGGGTGTCCCTCTGAAATACTTAGATGTGACTCTGTGGTGGCACCTTGGCACTGCCCTGGCGCTTTAAAAATAATCACTTGGAATGTCTGTGGGCTGGGTAACCCTATCAAGCGGCATAAAGTATTGCAAGCATTGGCTCGGCATAAGTGTGACATTGCTCTTCTTCAAGAAACCCACCAGACGGCTGTTGAACATAGCAAACTCTGTCGAAACTGGGTGGGTCAGGTGTGGGGATCCCCCGCCCAGGGGCATAAGGGAGGTGTAGCGATTCTAATTCATAAACGCATACGATTTGTGGAGGAGACGGTTCTTACTGATAATATTGGTAGATCCCTGTTGTTATATGGCCAACTAGATGGAAAACCGGTGATTCTGGGAAATCTCTATGGCCCCAACTTGGCCGACCCGGGTTTTTTACAATGGTTTGGCGTCGAGGGTGGAACAGCTTCCGGAGTGCCCGGTGATTTTGGGAGGGGACTTCAATGGAGTCCTGGATGTAGACCTAGATACCTCTCGGAGAGGTGGTGGACGGGAGAGGGTAGTGCCCTCCCAGATATTGTTGCGGTTCTGTCGAAGACTAGGTATAATTGACCCTTGGCGGGTACTACACCCCTCCGAAAAGGACTATACCCATCAATCTCGAGCACACGGTACTAGTGCCCGTATTGATTACGTAATGATCTCGGGGACGTTGTTTACGCACACTGAGGATGCACAGATTGGTCCCTCCGAAATTTCTGACCATGCGATGGTGTGGCTTGACTTACATTGGGGGCGTGACACGAATCAGACACGCCTGTGGAGATTTCCCCTAGAGCTTTATTCGGATGAGCAATTTCGCCATTTTTTACGTCAGCGATGGGGGGAATTTCTTGGCAATCACCAAGTCCATTCAGACGACCCCGAATTAGTCTGGGAAACGGCAAAGGTGGTTCTTCGCGGGGACATCATAGGTTACGCCGCGAGGAGACGCCGGCTGATGACGGAACGTATTGTACTACTTGAGCGTCGAGTTACTACTCTACGGCGGAGATGTGCTCACACGCCAACGCTGCCTAATAAGAAATTGTTATGGGAAACCCAGACTGAGCTTAACGAGCTTTTACATCAGCGCGCAAAGAAATCGGTTCTGTTTTATCGGTTTCGCTTGCACTGCTATGGGGACAAACCGGGCAAGTTGCTGGCACGATGTCTGCGGGCCCGACGGAGTCCTGCTCACGTAGCGGCACTGACAGAGGGCCAGGGACGTGTGCATAAGGAAAGCAAAGAAATCACAGAGATATTTTGTACCTTCTTCCAAAACTTATATAGAACCACAGCTGGTTCCCCTGAGGAGCTGCAGGACTACTTCAAGGACTTGGAGTTGCCTCAGCTCACTTCAGCCCAGCGGGAGGTTCTGGATTTACCTATTTCCATACAGGAAATACAATCCGCAATAACTTCGGCCCAGTGTTACAAAACACCAGGGCCAGACGGATTCGGAGCCGAAGTTTACAAGATCTTAGGGGATGGGGTGAGTCCTTTACTACGAGAGGTCTTTATCACTAGAACAGAGCAAAAGACGTTCCGCTGGGGGCGTAATCACGCATATATCACCCTGATCCCGAAGCCGGGTAAAGACCCGCTTCAGGCAGCTTCATACAGACCTATCTCCCTACTAAACTTCGATCTTAAACTCTTGGCGAAAGTTCTTGCTGACCGCCTGGCAGGGGTGTTAGACTACTTAATCCATGATGCACAAGTGGGCTTTGTGAAAGGCCGCCACGCCGTACGCAATCTTAGGAAGATTCTGGCCTCCTTGGAGTGGGTGCATGCTCACCATATCCCATCGTTATTGATCAGCTTCGATGCAGAGAAGGCCTTTGATAGGGTGGACTGGCACTATCTTTGGAGTCTGCTACCGCGCTATGGCATAGGGGAAGAATTTTGTAAGATGGTGCAAGGTTTGTATGTTTCGCCAACAGCCGGCATATTGTGCAATGGCCTCATCTCAGACGACTTCCCGTTGGGAAGAGGTACGAGGCAGGGCTGTCCTTTGTCGCCTTTACTTTTTGTTCTTTCTTTGGACCCGTTGATTCGCTCCATTGTGGACTCGGGGAGGATACAGGGAGTGCGGCTACGGTCGCAAACTTTCCTGATCTCGGCCTTTGCCGATGACCTGCTAGTCCATCTGACGACTCCGACCACCTCTCTACCAATGTTGTTAGACGAGTTTCAACGGTTTGGAGCAATTGCCGGCTTACGAATTAACAAAGATAAGTCTGAAGTAGTAGATGTGTTTGGGCACGTCCGCAGTTCCTGGAGGGGACCCTTCCCTTTACGGTGGGCAGATAAAGAATTCCTCTATTTGGGCATAATACTGACTGGAAATCCCCAGGATTTATACCGGCGTAACCTAGACCGGATACTGAGACATCTGGCAGCACAGCTGGGTGCATGGGGGCCTCTCCCGTTGTCTCTGGCAGGGAGGATAGCGGCAGTACAGATGATAGTTTTACCTAGAATATTGTATTGGCTGCAGACTCTTCCAGTCTGGTTGCTTCGACGAGACCTGAGTAGAATGGAGGCTTTGCTTAAGCGGTTTCTTTGGCGGGGGCAGCGGGCGCGGATCCCGTGGGACCGACTCCTTGGAAAATGGCGAGAGGGAGGTATGGGCTTACCCGATTTGAGGACCTACGCACTGGCCTGCCAGGCTGGACACCTGGGAGATTGGCTGGGGGGGACGGAAGTGTATACACCTAGGTCTTTAGAGGAGTGTTTGGTGGCTCCGGCGACTCTCCTGGGGGCTTTGCACGGCACACATAAGGTCTTCATAGACTCCAACCGACGGAGTCCATTAGTGGACTCGGCCCGACGCACATGGCAACAACTTAATAAATATTGGCAGGAATCGTGGAAGGTGTCTTGTTGGTTGCCATTGCAGGGCAATGCCCAATTTACTCCAGGGACCGAGACTGCGGTGTTCCGGGACTGGGTGGCACGTGGCATCCGGATGGTAGGGCATTTAGTGGACCAAACAGGCAGCTGTAAATCCTTTCGAATGCTTAGTCGAGAATATGACCTCCCCGATACGCATTGTTTTGCCTATATCCAAGTTTCCCACTATGTGGCTGCACTGCCGCGCGAGGCGTTGCAGGCTGAGCGCTCAGCCCGTATTTTGGAATTTTTTCAGCTGGGAGAGGAACGTACGCCGTCAATTTCCAGTTTGAAACGTAGTTTGGAGCGCTACCGCCCCCTCCCTGATTACAGTGGGGTCGAACGAGCTTGGGCGACCGAACTGGGAGAAGATATACAGCCGGGATTGGTACTGACGGCATTGAAACGGATCGGACGACTGGTACAAGGAATGCGTTGGCGTGAGATCCAATTTAAATGCGTGACTAGGGCTCATTTCTCGCCGCGATGAGCACTGCGCAGTCGTCTGGACACTGACGGCGCCTGCCCACGCTGTTCGGAGCCTTTGGCTACTCTTCTACATATGTGGTGGGGTTGTCGGGGAATACGGGCATATTGGGCACGGATATGCAGCTTTCTATGCACACTCCTTCGGCGAAGGCTCCGTTTAACGGGTTTATTTGTAACACTGGATCATTTGCCGACTCCTGGCCCTGTTAAGGTTGGTGAGAGTTTGCTTGTGCGTAAGGCCTGTCTGGTGGGTAAAGGGCCAATTCTTCGATTATGGAGAGAACGCCAACTGCCCACTTTTAGTGAATGGCGGAATAACTTTCATCAATTAATGCTAACGGAGCGTTGGATGGCGAGGGGCAGTGCCAAGCGTTGGACAGTCTTTCTGTCAATTTGGGAACCCTATATTCAGCAGTTGGGACCCCACAGCCGTAATGCAGCCCTCCAAGGGGGGAGCTGACTGAATGTGGGCTTGAGGAGCGGATAGGGGGCAGCTGCCTTACTGTTTTAGGTGATTTTTGAAGTAAGAAGCCGGTAATGGAGTGAGGGTGGGATGGTGGGTGAGGGGAGAGGGGTGGGAGAAGGGGGGTAGGGATATAGTATAAAATGACCACCTATTGTATTATTTCTCTGTTGGCTCCCGGGGGGGAGAAGAGCAAACCTCCCCCGTGGTGCCGCCTGTTGATGTGTTGTTTGATTTAATGGTGGACTTAAATAAAGTTTAAAAAAAAAAAAGGGCCATCCCACACCCCTCTGCGAGAAGTACGTGGGGAGGGGGAGAAGGCTGAATAGCCAGGGGGAAGGCAGTGGTACAGGTAAGGGTCTTCCCCTTCACGGAACCAGGTTTCCGTGAGTCAGAGAAAATCGTAGTTACAATCACTTACTCAGATCAGAGATTAGTGTTGATTTAAATTTAAGAGATTTACATTAAAAAATTGCAAGCCTAAGAGTAGTATCGAAACTAGTGGGTGTGGATAGTGAGAGATTTCTAGAGCAAGATAGGCAGGGAATCAAACAATGTACCTTAGAAGATGCAGTATGTGATGACCACTTCCAGTGAGGAGTCGAACGAGAGGTCCAGATGGACAGATATTCTTGACGCCTTTTGTATATTATTCTTTCTAACTCAATGGAAGTTGGAAAGAATTAAAGACTAATTTGTTGAGATGCCATCACTACGAAAATAAATCTGTGTCACTACCATTGTGTATCCAATTCAGCATACTTTTCAAACACTGTATAGATGCATTTTCCTGACATGCCAAATCTAAGGACTAGGCATGGAGGCAATACAAAGTGTGGGTCTCTCTTTGTTACAAAGCGTCATATAGTGATAGCAACACTCATCACAGAGCATCTCATAGTACCAGTAACTCAGATCACAAGCATCTCACGCTAATCGTTTCCTGCTTTCCACAGGGATGATCTTTCTCAGTTGCCATTTACTACCATGTGCATTAAGGAAAGTCTGCGGCTACACCCTCCAGTTACTGCTATATCCCGCTGCTGCAATGAGGACATCAGACTACCCGATGGAAGGGTCATCCCTAAAGGTAACAGGCTTTCCTTTTAAGTGAAAGGTTATTGCAACAGCTAAATCAAATTGCTTATCTGTAATACATGTTTTTCAAGGCAGCAGGATTCTAGTCCCATAAAATCTCTGTCCATGTTGCATTCAGTGACACCACCAGTATTATCACAAGTGCAGAGTAATCCATGTCATCATAGTTTTATGAGGACTCCTTCAGTTCTGTATATTAGTTTTTGGTAAAACAACCAAATGTAGGGGAGGTCAGTGAATTTGTGAAGACTGGCAACCTGCTGTCATTGGAGAACCCCACTTCAGGTAAGCAATTTGGGTTTCTTTGAAGGGGAAAGTAGGCTAGCAGTCTGCAAAAAGCTTGGGAATTCCTAGGTACAGATAAACTTGAAGAATGGTCTAAAATTTGGCAGCTGAGATTTAATGCTAAAAAATGCAGGGTCATGCATTTGGACTGTAAAAATCCAAGGGAGCAGTAAAGTGTAGGGGGTGAAGTACTTCTGTCCACAAAAGAAGAGCAGGACCTGGGCGTGATTGTTTCTGATGATCTTAAAGTGGCTAAACAGGTAGAAAAGGCGATAACAGAAGCCAGAAGGATGCTTGGGTGCATAGGGAGAGGGATGACCAGCAGGAGGTGATAGTGTCTCTGTATAGGTCTCTGGTGCGACCTCATTTGAGTATAGTGTGCAATTCTGGAGACCAGACCTTCAAAAGGATATAAACAGGATGGAGTTAGTGCAGCGGGTGGCTACTAAGATGGTTAGTGGTCTTCATTATAAAGCATATGAGGACAAACAATCTTAATATGTATATTTTAGAGGAACGGCAGGATAGAGGAGATATGATAGAGATGTTTAAATACCTTCATGGCATAAATGCACAAGAGGAGAGCCTCTTTCAAATGAAAGCAAGCTCTGCAATGAGGGAATATAGGATGAGGATGAAAGAGATAGAATCAGGAGTGATATGCAGAAATATTTCTTTACAGAAAGAGTGGTAGATGCATGGGATAGTCTCCCAGTGGAGGTAGTGGAGACAAGGACAGTATCTGAATTCAAAAAAGCATGGGACAAACACAGAATGCCTCTAAAGGGAAAAAAAGGGACTGTAGTAGTTGATATGGAAGGGCAGACTACATGGTCATATGGTCTTTTTCTGCCATCATGTTTCTATTTTTCTGTGTTTCTAAGATCAGCTTATTCTGGATACTGTCGGATGCAAAGTTTATTAATCCTCCATGCTAGTATTAAAGATTTTAGCACATCATCTCCAGATGTTATACCATCACCATTCCTTAATGGAGCAATTCATGGACCCCAATATCTCTAGGGAAGACCTAGCTCAATACCACGTAGCCATTCACGACTGTGCTTATTACTTATTAAGAGCTACTTACAATGCCTAGATATAGTTTCATGCTCAGCTGCAGTTTCCATTGCAGCAAAAAGAACAGCATGGCTTCGTGCATTGGGTCTTCACGAAGATTACCATGACCATCTTGCGGATGCTTCCTGCATATGCAACACACATTTTGGGACAAGGTCAAAATGACAGTTAACCAGATGAAGGATAATAGCTCTGCCATCTGGGAATTATTTGTACCCATGCCAGATACAGGATCTCAGTATTGAAAGTCACTAACTATTTCAGAAAGCCTTACCCCCAACAGTATTTTCAACATTTCTTCCCCAGGTACTGGTACCAGCCATATGCAAGACTTCAACCTATGCACCAATCTTTGCCAACACACATACCACGACAAAGACAGAAAGCACAAACAGCAACTTGTCCCATCTGCTCAACTATCAAGCAAGCGCCTAGTTTTTTGCTATTTCCCAGTGGGTGGTTGTCAAGCTTTTTTCAAACAATCCTGGATTCCGATCACCTCTGACTGCTGGGTCTTGGATATTGTGAATCAGAGATTGTCTTACAGTCCTCCAGCATTCCCTCCCATCCCCCTCTCCCAATACAGTGCCTCCTCTCCCAGAAACTGCCTTATTCTTTTAAATGAACTTTGGTCCCTTCTGGAGTACAGAGCTGTACAACTTGTTCCTCCTTCACAATGCGGCCAAGGTTTCTATTCCCCCTTCTTCCTCATCCCGAAGAAGACTGGAGGACTAAGGCCGATCTTAGATTTAAGAAACTTCGAGGTGAACACTGGTGACCTTCCTACCACTGATCCAAAAGGGCAGTTGGCTGGCTTCATTGGACCTTGAGGATACTTATACACATATTCCAAAACATCCTGCCCACTGGAAATTTCTTTGTTCCATGTTTCTCAATAGCCACTATCAGTATTATGACCTTCTTTTCGACCTGTCCTCAGCTCCCAGAGTTTTCACGAAGTGTCTTGCAGTGGTGGTGGCCCATCTACACAAAGATGAACAGTTTATCTACCTCTATCTGGATGACTGGTTAATCGCTGGAAAATCTTCTCAAGCGGTAAACCTGATCTTAACCACCATTGCCCTCCTGTGCAAGCTGGGCTTCCTCATCAATGAGACCAAGTCACATCATCTTCCAACTCAGCAACTATGTTTCATCGGAGCCGACTTGGACGTAACCATGGCTATGGCACATTTACTTCTAGTAAGGATGCGCTCAGTTATTTCTTTGGCTCTTACCTTATGACAAGCACAAAGTCCCTTAGTAAGAACGATCTTGTGACTCCTGGGTCACATAGTGGCAGCCATTCAAGTTGTCCCAAACAAAAGATGGAGAATGAGACCATTTTAGTGGTACCTCAATTAGTTTTGGAATCCCATTCTTCATTCTCTTTCCAAGAGGATACCCATCCCCGAAAGTGTAAAGGACAGTCTTCTTTGATGGACTCTATCTCTCAGCCTCATAAAGGGTTTCCCTTTTCAGCCATCACCAGCACAGCTAGTACTAATGACCGATGCCTCAATGTGGGGATGGGGAGCGTATCTCGGTTCACTACTACCCAAGGTTATTGGTCCCAAAAGGAACGTCTTTTTTATATCAATCAGTTGGAACTCTATGCAGCCCTCTACAGTCTCAAAACATTTGCACGATGGTTGAACGATGTTGTACTCTAAATTTGAACAGATAATCAAGTCACCATGTTTTACATAAACAAACAAGGTGGAAAAGGCTCCTGATGCCTCTGCAAGGAAGCTCTTCACATTTGGGCTTTTGTTGCATTTATCAGGTGTACCAGTGAAGCATCTTATCTCCCAGTAGACTGCAACCAATTAGCAAACTTCTTAAGTAGATAACTTCAGCCTCATGAATGGGCTCTAGACCCCGTTGTTGCAGCAGAAATGGGGAGTTCTGATAGATCTTTTTGTCTCTGCAGACAACATCAAATACACCCATTTCTGCATCCTCAGACCAACGCCTCATCGGTTACATCAGGATGCCTTTGCAATCTCTTTCTGCCCTTCTCATTCTTGTCCAGAGTGCTCCAGAAAAGTCTCCAGGATCGAGCATCAGTGATACTAATCACACCCAAATGGCCCAGACAAATCTGGTTCCTGCTATTACTGTCTCTTCTGATTGACACCCCATTACTGCTGGGCGATCATCCCACTCTGTTGACACATCAGGAAGGCTGTCTTTTGCACACTAATCTGCCAAGTCTATCCCTAACAGCCTGGATGTTGAAAGCCACTTAGCTTCAGAGCTTCTGGTCTCTGGTAGAGGCCATTGAGTGATGTTAGCATCCAGGAAAAAGTCCACCAAGAAATCTTATGCTTTCAAATGATCTCGCTTCTCTAAATGGTGTGAGACACATCGCTTTCAACCTATCTCCCATCGTCTGACTGACCTACTTACTTATCTCATGCCATTATCAGACAGTGGTCTAACAACCTCCTCCGTCTGCATGCAGCTCATGGCAATCTTGGCATACCACAATAAGACTGATGACAAACCTCTCTCGGGTATCCAGATTTGTGCCTGGCCTAGCAAATCTCAGACTACTTCTTCATCATGGGACTTCAACGTTGTCCTTTCAGCACTCATTAAACCACCATTTGAACCTTTGGTCTAAGTATCGCTAAAGCATCTCTCCTGTAAGACAATATTTCCTATTGCCATAACATTGGCCCGTCATATTAGCGAACTCCAAGCACTGGTTCACGATCCACCTTATACACAATTCCTTTCAAGTAAGGTTGTTCTTCATACACACATCCCAAATTTTTGCCCAAGGTAGTGTCTGCTTTCCACCTCAACCAGTCCATAGTTCTACCTGTTTTTTCCCTAAACCTCATGCCCTAATTGCAGAGTCAGCACTGCACTCTTTGGATTGCAGAAGAGCCTTGTTATATTATCTCCATGCCATATGCAGCTGTCGTAGAACTTCTTAACTTTTGTGACCTTTAATCCAAACAGGTTCCCTGGCATCCAAGTGAATGCTGTCCACGTGGATCTCTGATTGACATTCCATATGATATGCAAAGGTGATGCAATCTATTCAGGGTAGGGTCACTCCTCCAGCCATGGGCTAAAGCTTCTGCAATAGCCAATCTCTGTTCAGATTCTGTACAGGATATTTGCAATGAAGCTACCTGGTCAATGATTCAGACTTTTACCAAGTATCATTGTCTTGACTCTTCATCTTCTACTGATACTGCTTTTGGACAGTTAATTCTAAGCAACTTCTTTGCTCTATAAACAGCATCATCCACCTCCTGGAAATTTACTCCAGGGTCACCCATATACCAACAGATACATCTTCAGGGTGACCCTCTGCTCTGTATACACCAACAAATGTGCCTGCATATCCCCTCTTTGTCGGCGGAGAAAGCGTTGTTTGCTTATCTGTAATGGGGGTTCTCCGTAGATAGCATGGGAATGTAGCCACACTTCTCCCATCCTCCAAACCCCCCCCCCCCCTTCAAATAAATGTGTTTTTTCTACATCTCTTCTGTCCACGCTTTGAATGGACTAGAGCAGCCTAAGTGTCGGGAGGTATGAAAGGGCACACACATGCTCAGAAGTAATAAAAAAAATCCATATAGCTGAGAGAGAGCTCCACACAATGGATTAGCCCAGAGGCTTCATCCAACAAGAGAATCTCCCCGTTACAGGTAAGCAAGAATGGTGTATCATCTGATGGTGCTGAGACAGCTCAGAATCAAGTGTAAAGTTCTGAGCATGTGCAGTAGCTTCCTCAGTCCCCTCAGTTTTGTTTTTCCACTTTTCCATGCAAAAGAAAGATCTCTCATCTTCAAACTAGTTTTACTTCTTGCTTTGTCTCTGACATTGTTTTTTTGTCGTTAATTTACAAACTAGTTGTTTTTCATTAGCTTGTTATTTTATTTTTGTTCTTACATAAAATGTCACAAATGAAGCCTGGGTTCTGGCCTTTCCCTGAGTGTGGAAGAGAGATCTAGAATTTTGACACTCATTGAAAATGCTTGATATCATCTGCTCCCCGATCGTGGGTTGAGCACCTGAGCGGGCCGTCCAGCATCCTCGCTCAGGCCTCCAGTCCAATCGGGGCTGTGGGAGGGGAACCGGCACCTTTAAAGCAGCCGCAGCCGGCGGGAAAAGCCTCTCTGACCCGCGGCCATCATCTGCTCCCCGATCGTGGGTTGAGCACCTGAGCGGGCCGTCCAGCATCCTCGCTCAGGCCTCCAGTCCAATCGGGGCTGTGGGAGGGGAACCGGCACCTTTAAAGCAGCCGCAGCCAGCGGGAAAAGCCTCTCTGACCCGCGGCCATCATCTGCTCCCCGATCGTGGGTTGAGCACCTGAGCGGGCCGTCCAGCATCCTCGCTCAGGCCTCCAGTCCAATCGGGGCTGTGGGAGGGGAACCGGCACCTTTAAAGCAGCTGCAGCCGGCGGGAAAAGCCTCTCTGACCCGCGGCCATCATCTGCTCCCCGATCGTGGGTTGAGCACCTGAGCGGGCCGTCCAGCATCCTCGCTCAGGCCTCCAGTCCAATCGGGGCTGTGGGAGGGGAACCGGCACCTTTAAAGCAGCCGCAGCCGGCGGGAAAAGCCTCTCTGACCCGCGGCCATCATCTGCTCCCCGATCGTGGGTTGAGCACCTGAGCGGGCCGTCCAGCATCCTCGCTCAGGCCTCCAGTCCAATCGGGGCTGTGGGAGGGGAACCGGCACCTTTAAAGCAGCCGCAGCCGGCGGGAAAAGCCTCTCTGACCCGCGGCCATCATCTGCTCCCCGATCGTGGGTTGAGCACCTGAGCGGGCCGTCCAGCATCCTCGCTCAGGCCTCCAGTCCAATCGGGGCTGTGGGAGGGGAACCGGCACCTTTAAAGCAGCCGCAGCCGGCGGGAAAAGCCTCTCTGACCCGCGGCCATCATCTGCTCCCCGATCGTGGGTTGAGCACCTGAGCGGGCCGTCCAGCATCCTCGCTCAGGCCTCCAGTCCAATCGGGGCTGTGGGAGGGGAACCGGCACCTTTAAAGCAGCCGCAGCCGGCGGGAAAAGCCTCTCTGACCCGCGGCCATCATCTGCTCCCCGATCGTGGGTTGAGCACCTGAGCGGGCCGTCCAGCATCCTCGCTCAGGCCTCCAGTCCAATCGGGGCTGTGGGAGGGGAACCGGCACCTTTAAAGCAGCCGCAGCCGGCGGGAAAAGCCTCTCTGACCCGCGGCCATCATCTGCTCCCCGATCGTGGGTTGAGCACCTGAGCGGGCCGTCCAGCATCCTCGCTCAGGCCTCCAGTCCAATCGGGGCTGTGGGAGGGGAACCGGCACATTTAAAAGCAGCCGCCACCAGGCGGACCCGCGCCTGTCGGGCCCGCGCCTGAGGGCCTCGCCAGAGGGCCCTTTGGCGTGGCCCTTAGGCGGGGCACTACAATCACCATTGTACAACTAGAGAACATTCTACTAAGAATAACACAAGCCCTTCGTCAATCCACTCTATCACCAAGCTACGCTATCCAGTCTCATCAGCCACTCTTATCTGTAGCCATCTTGGAAGCTCCCCGATCAGGGTTGAGCCCAGCACGAGCGCCAACGTCCAGCAACCCTCTTCCCAGTCACATGCTCTGGAGGGACTGAGCCTTGCTGCCACCAGACCGCCTACACTCAACGAGAAATCATCATCCAAGCCGTGCACGGCAGAGCGCGAGCACCTCATGCCCTTCTAAGATTCTCCCAGCACAGCAAGTATAATTCCACAATCAGTATAAAGTCAGCAGCTTGAAACACAGTATCTAACACATAGGCTATTACTATCATCAACAGCATATCTCCCACCAGGACTGTTGTCAGTAGTCAGACTGTAAACAATTAGCATCGCATCACTTTTAGTACTGTTGTCAGTAGTGTATCTAACCAGCACCGTTGTCAGTAGACAACCTGCAAATAGTTAGCATTATTCCACACTATTACTGTTGTCAGTAATATATCTACAGTCAGTACTGTTGTCAGTTATCTGTAACCAGCTTACAAATAGTCATTTCATTTAGCTCTATTGTCAGTTGTACACATTACTGTTATCAAGAGTATTCTATCAATTGAAACAATTACCAGCAGCTAACCAGATTGAAAATCTCTCAAACAATTTACTACTGTTGTTAATGGTATATTATCTCATTACTGTTGTCAACTGTCATTACCATTGTCATTACTGTTCCCAGTAGTATAATATCTCATTACTGTTGCCAGTAATACCTTATTAATCATAAACATTGTAAGATAACAGCCAGCCAGTAACTCTCAATCAATCTATTACTGTTACCAGTAGCATATTATCATCTACCAGGTTAACTATCAGTTACAATCACAATAATATACTGTTGTCAGTAGCTTATGCCAATCAGGATTGATACTGTTTCTAGCAGCTCTACTTACAACTCCTGCATACTCCAAATCCCCATTGGAATACCTTGCTCACATCTACTTACTCTACTATATTACTCCATAGCTCCACCAACACCAACCCTTTAAAAATGCCACGCTCAAACATCAAAAAAATGAAAATATTCTATATTGGCTTAGTCTTAGCAATACTAGCCATTGACTTAACCCTAAGCCTAAACAGCTTAAACCACAAAACAATCCCTATTATTCATACACACATGCGAAACAACTACCAAATTGGACACAATTATCAAAATAACCATCCCAGATCAAATTTACATAGACTGATTCACATAAAACAAATAAACACAATACAAACACTCAAGGGAACACACATAAATAATACACCTTCCCTCTCATGTATTCTTATCAACGCAAGGTCGATGAAAAACAAACTACCTATATTTAATGATTTAATATCCGACTTAAAACCAGACATATTATGCGTTACAGAAACCTGGCTCTCAGATACCGATTCAGTCTACATAAACCAACTTAATACAGAAGACTATGACACCTTCTATAAACATAGAACCAACAGAAAAGGCGGAGGTGTTTTAATGATGACAAAAAAGGTACTATGCGCCAAAGCAATTCAATCCAATATTTCTGACAAAATAGACACACTACTAATAAATATTGGCTTCATGAAACTTTGCTTGGTATATAGGCCCCCAAACCAAAAATCAGACTGCATTGACTCTCTCATTGAACTCCTCAGCTCCTCAACTGAACAACACCCCATAATGATGCTAGGAGATTTCAACCTTCCCTCGCTACCAACATCGGAATCTAAACTATTTTTTGATACTATCTCCGACATAGAATATCATCAAATAATAAACACATCTACACACATCAAAGGTGGAATTCTTGATCTTGTCCTTCTCCCTAACTCACTCTTCAAACTAATCAATCCAAATTCAGTTGAATGCACTCAAATACCCTGGTCAGATCACCACATTATTAAACTAAACCTGACTTATCCATCCACTAATACTAACAACTACATCAGAAATGTCACAACCACAAGATTTAAAAAGTTTAACAATGATGAATTTATTGACTTAACAATCCCCCACCTCGTCACAACAGAGACGAATTTAGATAACATTGTTAAAAACTGGCATGACACCATCTACAATGCCGCAAAAACTAATCAAATACACAAAAAGAGTAACCACTCTAACACCAATGCCAAACCATGGTTCAATACTACACTAAATCAGATGAAAAGGAACCTTAGAAAACTAGAACATAACTGGTGTAAATCCAAATTGACGATACACAAAGAAATATACAATAATCTACTCACTAAATACAAAAATACCTTGGATAGCACAAAAAAAGAATATTATGCCAAAATACTCTCAAAATCATACAACAGACCAAGAGAATTATTCTCCATTGTCAGAAATCTAACCAACCCCCAAACTTCTGACAGCGAAATCACAGACATCTCAGTCCAAACTTTAGCCCAACATTATCAAAACAAAGCAAAATTGCCATCAATACCTATAAACACTATCCTCTTGTCACACCAACATACAAACGAATGGTTAGAGTTCCATCCTATAACTAAAGAGACACTAAAAAACATCATCTCTGGCCTCAACACCACAACATCCTATCTAGATCCATGTCCAGTAACTTGGATAAAAAACACACTACCAATCTTATTGCCCTACATTCTCTCAATAGTAAACCTCTCACTTACCCAAGGCTACCTCCCACCATCTCTTAAACACGCACAAATCCGGCCAATCCTCAAAAACAGCAAACTGGACAAAACATCCCCAACGTCATATAGACCCATATCAAGCATACCTTTTTTGGCCAAAATAATTGAAAAAGTAGTTCAATTACAAACACAAGATTTTCTTGACTCATCCTATCCTCTTGATGAGCAACAATATGGCTTTCGGCCCTGCCATGGAGTGGAAACACTCCTCACAGTTTTAATAGATGCACTCCTAAGAGAGATTGACAATCCTAAACAGGCATTTATCCTACTGTTCATCGACATATCAGCTGCGTTCGATAGCGTACACCACACAATAATGCTCAATAACTTAAAACAAATAGGATTAAACTCTACAGTACACAAATGGTTCTCATCCTATCTAACTGATAGAACACAAAATGTAAGAATTGGAAATCAAAACTCCACCACCTACAAGCAAGAAATTGGATTACCTCAAGGCTCAGCGCTGTCAGCTCTACTTTTCAATATTTACATAAAACCAGTCTGCAACATATTCAAAAGCTTTGGAGTAAAATATCATCTCTACGCAGATGATATTATGCTCTATATTCCATTCACAATTCCCAACCTACCGCTTCAACTCTTATCGGATTGCTATAATGAAGTCACAACTTGGCTAAAAACACAAAACCTCCACATAAATCACGCTAAAACCGAAGTTCTAATCGTAACCAAGAACAGAACCTATATCCCTCCATCACACATAAGACTCCAAAACCAAGAAATCAAAATAAAAAAGGAAATAAGATATCTAGGTGTCATGCTAGATACACACCTTACGATGGAAACTCACATCAGCAATACCATAAAGAAAATCTATTTCAAACTTAAAACCCTTAAACAACTTCGTCCACTAGTTTTCACACAGGACTTCATCAACATAATACAAGCTACAATAACCCCACACTTTGACTTTGCCAATCTAATCCTAATAGGCTTAACAAAACAAAGTATAAAACGATTGCAATTCGCACAAAATGCTGCAGCTAGAATCACATTGAAAATCAATTCCCTTCAACACATATCACCAATACTAGTCTCCCTTCATTGGTTACCAATTCAAAGTAGAATAATCTACAAAACAATAATAACAACATTCAAAGCCTTATATGCTTTGGCCCCACCCATGTTATGTAAATTAATACACAAAGAACCAGCTAAGCCTACACACAGAAAAGGACAACTATGCAGATTAAAAATCCCGAAAGATTTCACAAAAGCCCACAAATCAACAAACAATAGAGCATTTTCGCACATAGCCCCTACTATCTGGAATTCCCTTCCAGAGGAGCTACGAAAGCTAACAGAGATCACAGAACTACGCAAGAAACTGAAAACCTATCTGTTCACCAAACATTATAACATAAATAACTCAATATCTACAATAGACAAAGGTTAAATAGACAATCCGGTTGCTCTATGCAATAAACCTT
Organism: Ichthyophis bannanicus; assembly: GCA_033557465.1. Classification (NCBI taxonomy): domain Eukaryota; kingdom Metazoa; phylum Chordata; class Amphibia; order Gymnophiona; family Ichthyophiidae; genus Ichthyophis; species Ichthyophis bannanicus. The sequence goes on along the minus strand of CM066051.1, from coordinate 55,823,424 downwards.
TAACCTATACAGATAGCACTCTCCAATGATGATCTTCTGACCTCCCCCATGTAATCCATGTATATATATTCATATATAACTTGTATATAGTTCCACACTGTTCGGTATTATACCACATTGTTTGTTCTATACTTTATATGATGTTCCTTGTAAATAAGTTCTGTATTATTGCAATGTTCCATGTAAAACAAACTTGATTTGTTAATTATTGTTAACTGTAAACCGCAACTGAACTCTTGGAAGATGCGGTATATAAATGTGAATAAATAAATAAAATAAATTATTTAAAGTTATAGCAGCCTCTTAGGGGATTGCCCAAAGCCTCTTTGACTTTGAGAATATTCAAATAGCCCAGTTAAAATTGGGAGTAGACAGTCTGAGAATTCTCTGTAGAAATCATGGTGATAACCATCAGGCCCAGGACATTGACCTTCAAGGAGCAACTTAACAGCTCGCAGTATAAGTCAGCTGGAGTCAATTTTCAACTTGGTCAACTAGCTTGTTTTGAGGTGACTTTTGGTGGAGGAGATTTTCAAAAAATTATCTTATTTACTCCTGGGAACTAAACTCCTTTAGTATGTAGGAAAACAAAGTGCTTAATGAAAATTTCCCAGAGCTCCTTAGAATCATGTCTAATATGACTCATTCTACCCTAACTCTGGGAATTAAGGATGTAACTCACTTTATGAACTGCCCTGGCTAGCATAGCATGGATGGGGGGGAGGGCCAATTTTCAAAAACGGCTGAAATTGAAATGCTGCGCCCTTAAATATTGGTGGGAAATTCAGTGGCAGTGTCCAGATAGAAAATGCCGCTGAATATCTCTGGCTGAGCAGGACTAATGGGATAAATGACAACTTTACCCAATTAGCAGTGATTTCCAGCCATCACTTATCTATCTGGCTTCCAACTTAGGATAGCTTTTTGGGAGGCCTAAGTTGGCTGGATAGATGGCGACTGAAAATGTTGCTAACCATTCAGGAAAAGGATCTAGGCATTAGCATGGACAACACACTGAAATAGTCTGCCCCGGGAGTATGGTGGCGGGCAAAACCCCCCCAGAATGTTATGAATTATTAGAAAAGGAATAGAGAATAAAACAAAAAAGATCTTATCACTGTATTGCTCCATGGGGTGACTGCACCTTGAGTCTTTTGTGCAATTCTAGTTGCCACTTATCAAAAGAGATGTAACAGAATTGGAAAAGGTACAGAAAAGGTCAACCAGAGTTATAATAGGGATGTAAAGACTCCTCTTTGAGGAAAGGTGAAAGACATTAGGGCTTTTCAGCTTGGAGAAGAGGGAGGTTAGCAGACATCTGATAGAGGCTTGTAAAATCCTGAGTGGAGTGGAAGAGGTAAAAGCAAATTAATTTTTTACTGTTTCAAAAGGTACAAAGGCTAGGGAGACACCATAAAGTTACAAAGGAATACATTTAAAACAAGAGAGAATATTTTTTTCTGAATATATAATTGAGCTTTGGGAGCTTGTTGCTAGGTGGGTGGTGGTAAAAGGATTTAATATAGCTAGGTTTAAAAATGATTTGGATAAATTCTTGGAGGAAAAGTCCATACACCCTTAAAGTAGACCTAGGCAAAGCTGCTCTTATCCCTGAAAATAAGCAGTATGCAATTTGGGTACTTTTGGGAAATGCCAAATACATGTGGTCTAGATTGGCAATTATTGGAAACAGGATACTGAGCTCGATGGACCTTTGGACTGACCTAGTATGACATTTCTTACATTCTTGTTCTTATATCCAAATTTTTCATCATCTTTAGCAGGCTCTTCTACGATTCCAAAGTGCTATGAGAGGGTGAAGATTGCATGATGGCTATATCTTCCTCTGTGCTGTTAAAACACTTTTCAGTATCAGTTCCCTCTAGCAGGATTTGTTGGCCTTTTCTCCTAGTGATTTAAACCGGATTGTTTTACTACCTCTATTCCTAAATGTTTATATATACCTTCCTGCATGTCTCTCTCAGCGAAAAGGCTTTTGCACATATGATAGGATAAGCCCGAATTTGCTGGATGTGATCTCAGTCTCTCCAGTTTACTGCTAACTTTTATCTTATTACTTGCACTCTACAGAGAGGATCCTGGAATTCATAAGGTGCAAGAGTTATGTCTATTATGTGTGTGTAAAATTCAACTTGGGTTGGGGGGACAACCAATTACCTGGATGGAAGGGGGACCATGCGGCTTGAGAAGTGTGTTTACCCCTGCACCAGTGGCTCAGAGGGTCATTTTAAAAGTCTTAGTTGTGATTTGGACATTTGAAAACGTGCCCATAGAAGTCCAAATCGCAGAGATGTCCCCAGAGCCATTTTATAAATGGCTTTTAAGGACGTCTCCGATACGGGGACATCCAAGTACAGTAGGCAGGGGGCATGGCAGAGGTGAGCCTGGGGTGGTATAATGGACTTAGACGTCCCCGCAGGGGCGTTCAAGTTTAGAGCTGCTCCAGGCGTGAATGGGCATTGGGAAAGTGCTTGGTTGGTGTCGCTGAAAACATCCAGAGAAAATGGAGAGTAAAGTGACTTGCCCAAGATCACAAGGAGCATTAGTGGGATCTGAACCCCAGCCTAGTACTCTAACCACTGGGCTATGAGACATCCCAAGTCTCGAATGCCAGCCCGTCAGTGCCCATGTCTGCCATGTCCACATTTGAGAAATCGTGCCTGAACTTGGATGTGCCTGAACTTGGATGTGCCTGGGGTTTTTTCAGACGTTCTGGCTGAGACGTCCCAGATTGCAATTGGATGCCCTTTGTAAAATGTGCCTTTAAGGGATGCTGTATAGAGAGAAAGGGGTTAAGCAGGGGGTCTGACACAGCAGGAGTGAATTCTGTGCATTAACTCTGCACCCCCTATTGCACTTTAGTAAACATGCCCCTAAGTGCTAGTCGTAGATTTTATTAATTGTCATTTACGCTATGTTCTGGGTTTGTTTTCATTTGTACCCTTATGTATATTTGTTATTTTTCATGGTGTATGGAATTACATTATTGTGCTCATCCCTTTCATGATGTTCATTTATCTTGTTTTTAATCGTGTTTTGTATTTCTGTCTTTCCATTTAGAACTTGTAAACTCTTTTGGCAACCTTTTGTTAAAAGGCAGCATATTCAATGTTCGAAATAAATAAATAAAATGAGCAGTGGCAGAGCTTGGCTTTGACTGAGGAACTGAAGGCAAGGGTGTGTAGTGATAGAGCCAGAATACTGAGGGCAGTGACTGGGCATTGACAGAGGACAGGGCAATGGCTGAGGGATAGGAACTCGAAGACGGGAAGGGTAAAGAGCAGTCAGTAACAGAGATTGGGCATTGAAGGCAAGGTGTTGAGAGTAGTAGATGGGCATTTACCAAGAGTGGCACAATGGTTAGTAAATCCTTTCTACCTGAGATCTCAGATTTTTGTGGTTTGCTTTCATTGCAGGGAACACGTGTTTGATCAGCATCTATGGGACACACCACAACCCCACTGTGTGGCCAGAACCTGAGGTACTGGATAATTCATATCATCTCATTTGCCTGCTGTGGCCCTAGTATTGCTGATTGTTTTAGATTTTTTTCAGGTATCTTGGCTGTTTAAATCTGCTCTTTTAAAATCTTTTGTTATAATAGCTACTTTAATCTGTTTCAAATTGTAATATATTTTAAATTTTCATCAACTTTTTTATTCCATTATGGAACATGAATTTTGGGTAAGCAGAATGCATGAGATATATAAAATTGTATTTATTTTATTTTTTTGCATGATGGGACATTTGTAGAAATAAGATGCCGTTTACGAAGGTTTAAGGTTTATTGAATTTGATCAACCACCTTTCAATATTCTAAGCAGTAAGGCGACTTACAGAAATGCACACAGATTACCTGTCAACCCTAACTAAAAAACAAATTTAAAAAAAGGTGGGATGAATACAAATTAAATGAAACATCAAACTCCAGAAACACTGACACATTAGGGATTAAAATTCTCCTACCAGTTTTTACATATTGGGGATCCTACAACACCTAACCCTTCCCAAAAACACTAGGAAGACAAAAACAGATACCGAGAGGTAACACTCAGCCCTACCCCATGGCAGCCTTCATCCTCCAGCCAAGACCGCAGGATATTGCATTGGGCCAGGACAGAACAAAGAGCCGTGATGTTAATCACCACTTTCTGGATACCTATCCACCTAACTTAGATCAGCTATGTGGATAAGTATTCAGAGAGCGGGCTGGAAATCACCTCTCTCAGGGATGGCGCCGGGTGGCCAGCACTGAATCGGGGTATTCAGCACAAGTCAGTATCTGAATATTAGTGCTGAATATCCAGATTTTATTTAAACGCTGCTGCTAATTTTTAAAAAAATATTGACTACGGAGTTTAAATATGGATCATGGAAACATGGTTCACTTTGAATGACTTGGTGATATTATATTGCTGTACAGAAACATGTAAAAGACAGTCCTTGTAGGGCTGGTATAAGTGATTGCGCCTTAACTTACACCTGTATTTTTGCAGTTATGCTTTATTTTATCACGCATCCTTGAGGTTTTTTTTTAAATAGGTGTATAGTGCCCCCAAATATCTGATAAAATTCTACAATGTGAGGTATATTTCCTGTGAAGCCAAGTAGTCAGTATTTCTGGATAATAAGATTGTTAGCAGAGGATGGAAGGGTCATGATTTGCTAGATCAATAAATCTTGAGATATTTGAATACGTTGTCGTCCTTTTTGTCTTTTTGTAGTTATTGCCCGACGTTCTGCTTGGTTTGTGTCATGTGTTCTGACATTTCCATTTGCTCTCCTCTTGCGTTTTTCGGGGCTGTAGTAGAAGACTCATCATAGTTTCTTTTTGATTTTCTTTATACTGATAGAACTGCATAATTGCCCTCTTCTCTGCATGCTTGTATTCTATAAATCGACAAATAAAACAGCAAAGAACAAGACACGGTGATGGGAAAATATCTTTTAAAATGCCAGTATCTCTCTTATATGCTGCTGTTTATGGTTCTAGGTATATAATCCGTATCGTTTTGACCCTGAGACCAGCCAGCAGAGGTCCTCTCATGCATTTGTCCCTTTCTCTGCAGGACCCAGGTACGTCATACTTTTATCCTTTGTGGTATGCATTCTCTAGGAAGTTGCAAGCCATGCAAAAGTTAGAGGGATGAGTGGCAGGACAGGAACCCCTGAGAGCTGGGAGAGGTTTCAGGGAATTACTAATCTCAGGGGATATATATTGGGAAATGAGTTCTCAGAGATGTCAGGAGACAACATAAGTGTCTGTAGGGGGTCAAATTTTCCAATTCTGTAAGTTAGGCGCATAAATCAGCTCCTTTTAAAACTGACTAGGCATGTGAACCTAAAGTTAGGAGCCACTTCTCACTAGGTACCAAATTTAGGTACTTAGAAATTGGACAGTTATGGAGGTGATGCTATGGCAGTGAAAAATTGAGATCAGCTTTGATTTTCTGCAGCAGACACCTGAATCTAGGCAAATGAATTGTGCAGGTCTAAATTTAGTGGTCTAAGTTTTGAAAAATTTTCAGCTGAGAATTTAGGTTCCTATATTTTTAAAACATTTCCGACAGAGAGGGAGTGACATCACCCAGTATGGACCCTTGAGTTTAAGGCTCCATGGACCCCACAATTGCTGTATTAAATTTTAGCATTTAAATAGTGGTGATTTCACTCCCTGGCTGTCGAGAGTCCCTTGGGAAAAGTGGCAGAGTACACTTCAAAGAAAAAATCCCAGTCCATCTAAAAGATTTTGTATATGCAGGCAGCGGAGCTTCCTTCAATGAGGCGAAAATGGCAGAGGTATATCAGAGGAGTGTGCAGAAGAAGGCCGACTCGCGGCAGATGGGCAGGCCATGCTCAGAGAGGCAGATCAACCATCCATGTAGTCAGTGCTGGATGAACTTTTTAAAAAGGAGGTGCACGTGCACTTCAGGGACTTACAGCGGAGCCTGACCAGGATGAAAGAGGAGCTCCTACATATCATTTCAGAGCTGTGTAGAGAGTTGGTGATATGGGCCAAAGAGTTGTGGCGGTAGAGGGGAAGATGAATAATCAGGAGGAAAAGCTGGATCAAGGGATAACCCATATTAATATGAGTAAATCAGAGATACTTAAGATCTCTCTTTAGGGGAAACACTTCTGGTCGAGTGGTGGAGAAGAGCTTTAACATTAAATGAGCAAAATGTTACATTAAACTTTTAGGTGTAAAGATTGTGGTTGAGTCCTTGCAGTTGTTCCATCCAAATTATAATAGGCTATTGGACACACTGGATTTGGATCTGAAAAAGTGGGCTAGACTTCATTTGTCATTGATAGGTAGAATTGTGAAAGTCAAAATGATGTTGCTTCCCTGGTTTTTATCTCTTTTCCAGACACTTTCTGTAGAGATCTCAAGGAAAATATTGAGGAGAGTTCAAAGGAAAATACTCAGGTTTATTTGGCATTGTAGTCCTCCGAGAGTGAGTCTGGATATTATGTACCGAGCAGAAAAATGTGTGATTTTAGGAGGTACTATGTGGCAGTATAGTTGAAGGTTCTATATACATGGCATGAAGATATTGAGAAGGTGTGGCTGGTCATAGATTCTGCTTTCATCAGGAGAGATGACTAGATTATTTTATGTGGCTGGCTAAATGGGATTTGGAGAGATTATGAATCCATTTACAAATTGAATGTTAAAGCTTTGGCACTTCTATAGACTTTAGATCATGATTCATTTGGGCATTTTTGCCTTAAACCCAAGTGAGTACAATAGTGATTTCTCCGCAGGGTTGGAATCTCTGATGTTCTGGAGATGGGAGGCTGTTGGGCTCAGTGAGCACTGACAGTCAAGAAAGCAACTAGAATGCTAGGAATCATTAGGAAAGGAATGGAGAATAAAACCAAGGATTTTATAATATCTCTATATCGCTCCATGGTGCGACCTCACCTTGAATATTGTGTGCAGTTCTGGTCGCCATATCAAAAAAGGATATAGCAGAATTGGAAAAGATAGAGAAGAGCCACCAAAATGATAAAGGGGGTGGAAGGATATCCTTCCGAGGACAGGCTTAAAAGGTTAAGGCTCTTCAGCTTGGAAAAGAGATGGCTGAGGGGAGCTATGATAAAGGTCTGTAAAATAATGAGTGGCGTGGAACGAATAAATGAAGACTGGTTGCTTACTCCTTCAAAAAGTAGAAAGATTAGAGGACATGCAATGAAACTACAATGTAGCACATTCAAGACTAATTGGAGAAAATATTTTTTCACTCAACTTGAAGTAAAACTCTGGAATTCGTTGCAGGAGGATGTAATAAAAGCGGTTAGTGTAGCTGGGCTTAAAAGAAGTTTGGACAAATTCCTGGAGGAAACGTTCATTGTAACATAGCAAATGACCGCAGATAAAGGCCAGCATGGTCCATCTAGTCTGCCCAGTAAGATGGCAAGAGCAGGTACACCTGCCGCTCCGTGCAGGTCACCCCTCCCCATGTCTTTATTTAGGGGTGAACCCACCGCTCTGTGTAAGGCACGCCTGTTTGTTGAGAAATTAGATAGTTCCATTTATTTTGATTTTATCCTGTTGCTCTGAAGGGATCCACTGTGTCTGTCCCATGCCATTTTGAATTCCGTCACCGTGTTTGCCCCCACCACTTCCATCGGGAGGGCGTTCCAAGCATCCACCACCCTTTCTGTGAAAAAATATTTCCTGACATTTCCTTTCAGTTTACCCCCTTGCAGCTTCATAAACCATTATTAAAGTGGACTGGGGAAATCCCCTGCTTACCCCTGGGATAAGCAGCATAGAATCTGTCTACCTTTTGGGAACCTGAAAGCAGTGGTGGGATTCAGCCAGTTTGCACCAGTTTGCACAAACCGGTTTCTGGTGTTTTCCACATTCGCTGAACTGGTCCCAACAGGCCATGTCACTGACGGGATTCAAAGCACACGACAGTATTTTGATGGCATTAGGGGGATTGCGGTATCAGGAGAAGCCCTCGATGACATCAAACTACTGTCGGGTGTTTTGAATCCCGCCAGTGACGCGGCCTGTTGGGACCAGTTCAGCGAAAGTGGGACACACTGGGAACTGGTAAGCCCCATCCTTCAGCGCACAGCGTTTGGCTTATAATATTGGCAACCAGGACTTTCTTTTTGTATCTACAATGAACACATTAGTTAATCACAGGGGGGGGGGGAGAACAGTGTTTGATTATAAAATGCGTTGATCCACATGTGTGCTGGTGTCCTCTACATGCAGACATTTTGCCTGCTCGAGTACAAGTGTAAATGTCCATACCTTCAATCCAGGTGCGACTGCTGTAGGAGTTACACTGGTGTTTTATAAAGGGACACAAGCACCTACATTTATTTATAAAATAGACTAAAAATAAGCTACAGCCACTTCTACTTATCATTAGCGCTACAAGGCGTGCACGGCGCTTTCTTACCCTCTTAATCTAGGTGCCCCGTTATCTAATTACCCTCCAAATGCATAGGTGTTCCTGTGGGCAGCTGTAACTTTCTATAGGAGATTTTGCTGAGGTTACATTTGCTGAGGTTACATTTTGAAAATTAGGTGCAACATATGCAGTTGGTCATCTACCCTGCTTAAGTGCTCTGTTGTAAAATTATCTTAGTGGATGTGATGGGAAAATTGATCCTGGAATGTTGATCCTTCACAGGAACTGCATCGGGCAGAGCTTTGCTATGGCAGAGATGAAGGTGGTTCTGGCGCTGACCCTGCTGCGGTTTATAGTGATGCCAGATGAGACCAAGACGGTTCGTCGGAAGCCAGAGCTGATCCTACGAGCAGAGGGAGGCCTGTGGCTCAGACTGGAAGCTCTGGAGTCTGCGCTTCTAATGTAGCATAATGACAATAAAAATATACCTAGATGAGAGTGACATATTTACACACTGCTTTTGCTAAAGGTAACTTCAAACGCCATCTGTTGGGTCATTTTATAAAGTGAACCTAGGTTAATACACATTTACAACACTGGGGCATAAGTTGTCTGGCGTAAATTCCCCTGCTTAGATATAAGGACATGTGCAAATCATAGTATGTTATAATTTATGCACATAACTTTGCACTCAGCCCAAACTCCATCTGAAAGCATGTGCGATTGGCCCAGAGCATGTACTTTCAGAATAAGAACTGTGTCAAATAAGCGTGCAAATATTCATGTATGCACCTATATGATTCAAATGCCTAGATTTGCACATAAACATGCATGTACTGTAAATCGAGGACTCATAAAGTTACCCCCAGGCCACATGCACTTTTAGTCAGAATGCAGGGAGACTGATGAACAAGCAGATGTGCTAATTTATGTTTTGGTTTCACACATAAAGCTGCAGGTGCAAAAGGTGCATTTGTTCTTCTTGAAAATTAGCTTCAGGTATCTATTATAAGAATATGCTGTGTACTATGGAGATCTTGCAATAAGTCATTCACGATGCTCCTACCTTCTCCCTAGTTGTCTTTCCATGGCCAAAGACAGCTCAATACCCAAACTCCTCTGCTGTTATGTAGTCAGGGAGCTACGGCTATAGTCACTCATCTGGCCCTATTCTAACACCTCTACCATTCAGCACAGCTAAGCCAGTAGTTCCTTTTTCTCCATGTAGAATGTGTGTGTGGAAGGTGGGGGGAATAGGGGAGTTGACCTGTCCAAATATTCAGGCCCCATTGTTATCCCAGAACTGTAGATTCGCCTGTAGATCCCAGAATGTTGCTTCCTCCCTTTGGGTATCAAGGCTGTGGTCACCAAGCTTGTTCGGCCTCTGACATTCCTACTGAGCAAGATACTGGTTTGCTTCCAGCTTTGTGAGATGGAGACAGAGACAGCGGCCATGGGAGTTGAAGAAAGGCCCTGTGGCGGCTGCAGCAGCCCGTGCAGACTGTACAATGTTGTAGGGGTGTGAGAACGAAGCTGGAAAAAGATGATCAGAATGCTGGGGTTAGGAAGGAGACGGGAGAGAGAGAATTCCGGGGCAGGCAAATGATGGAGAGGAGAGGGGGAAGGGTACTGGGATTGAGGAGGGAAAGAGAAGGGAAGGGAAGGAGAAATACTGGGGTTAGGGAGAAGATGACAAGGGGAGAATACCGAGGTTGGGAAAGGAACGGGGATGAGATGAGGGAGGAAGGGATAAGGAGTGCTAGAGGATGGAATGAGGGGAGAATGCTCTGGAATCAGGGAGGGAAGAGAGGGGAGAGCGTGCTGGGGTTGGGGAGACGAGGGGACGGAAAGAGCATTGGGATCGGGAAGAACCGGAAGTGTGCTGGAATCAGGGTGAGGAAAGAGAGAAGTGTTTATGTTGGAGAGAGGGGTGGAATGCTGGGGAGAAAGATGAATGTTTGGGTCAAGGAGCAGGGAAGTGGGAGAAAAACTGTGAGACTGAGCTGAGACGTGGAGAGAGGAGGAGGGAGGAAAGAAAGAGTGTGTGACAGAGTTCAGGGAGGGGAAAGAAGGTGATGGGAAGGAGGGAATGAAAGGGATGAGGAATGGGGCTGGTGTAAGATGGTTATAATGAAGGGGCAGAAAGGAAACTGGTGGAGTGTGGGAGGAAGGTAGGTAAGTAGGTATGCTAATTTGACCACAAATATTTTGCCGTTTTCAGCTACTCAAGCTCTAGTGCATCCCCAATTCATCTCCACCGCCCTTCCCGAACCTCTTCCCTGAATTCCAGGACTGTTCCCTTAGCCCAGTTTATCTCCATTGCCCTTCCTGTCTCCATCAATCTCTGTCTCTTCCCCAAACCAGTCCTTGCTGTTTGAGAATCTCCCCAGCCCGTTCCCTCCAGTCTTTCTCCTAGCTAGCCCCTAGCAATCCCTCTCTTCTTCACAACCAGTCCCTGCTAACCTCTCTTTTCTTTAATTTTCTGTTTCCTGTGGATCACCCGTAATGGTCTCATGGACCCCCAGGATCCGCAGTCATTGAGTTAGAAACATGGACTGGAAAATTGACCCCAATATTTGCATTTTTTGTGTGACAGTAATACAAGGTGATCATATTTGATGAAAAATAATTAGACAGAAAAAGTTATTAACCAAAGATACTGAATTTTTTGTTTCTGCTCTTCCTTGAGTGGACTCTTCTTACATCTCCCACTGCCTAGCCCGTCCCCACCAGTCTCTGCTACTTCAGTCCCCTCTTTTGGTCTGACTTGTCCCTGCTCCTCTCTCACTTACTTCTTCAACCCATCCCAATCACATTCTCTCCCCTGCCGTATTTCTTCCACCACTTCTTTCTCCATTTATCGCTTCCCTGCCTCATCTCCTTTACTTGTTCTAAGCCTCTTCCCTTCCCCACTTTTTCTTGTGTCTCTACAAGCAAGGCATCCTGACAAGCAATAGCAGCTTGGCTTTTTCCCTCATTTCCCTCGACTGTCTCAGAGCATATGGGAAAAATCCATAACTACACAGTCTCAGAGATTCAAAGAACAACCCTAACCCTTACCGAGTATAGCATGATGATTCATACCAAACTGAAAAGATTATTGAACCAAGCTAGAGTTTTAAACCTGAGGTTTGCTAATTTTCCAAGGACTGCTTAAAGATTCCAAATTGTCCCTGACTACTGATAACCAGATTAATATGAATAAAATACAGTCTCTAAAATGCTTGTATGCAAATGCTAGAAGTCTAAAAAATAAGATGGGAGAGTTAGAATATATAGCACTAAATGAGAGGTTAGATATGATTGGAATCTCAGAGACATGGTGGAAGGAGGACAAACCAGTGGGATACTGTGATACCTGGGTACAAACTATATCACAATGATAGAGCTGATCAAATTGATAGAGGGGTTGCGCTCTGTGTTAGAGAGGGCATTGAGTCAGAAAGGATTAAAGTTTTGCAGGAAACAAAATTTGCTGTAGAATCTCTATGGATTGAAATTCCATGTAAAAAAGGGGAAGGCGATGGCAGATGAAATTTAATGTGTACGACAGATGAAATTTAATGTGGACAAGTGCAAAGTTATGCACCTAGGGAAGAACAACCCAAACTATGGTTACACAATGCAAGGTTCCACATTAAGAACCACCACTCAGGAAAAAGATTTAGGCGTCATTGTCGATAACATGTTAAAACCCTCCGCCCAGTGTGCAGCGGCCAAGTGAGCAAATAGAATGCTAGGTATCATAAGGAAAGGAATGGAAAATAAAACAAAGGATAATATGATGCCTCTGTATCGTTCCATGGTGCGACCGCACCTTGAATATTGTGTGCAATTCTGGTCGCCGTATCTTCAAAAGAATATAGCGTTATTAGAAAAGGTACAGAGAAGAACCACCAAAATGGTAAAGATGATGGAAGGATACTCCTATGAAGAGAGGTTAGGGCTCTTCAGTCTGGAAAAGAGACGACTGAGGGGAGATATGATAGAAGTCTATAAATTAATGAATGGAGTGGAACGAGTAAACGTAGATCGATTGTTTACATCATCAGAATATAGAAAGACTAGGGGGCATGCAATGAAGCTTCAGTGTAACCTATTTAAGACTAATAAAAGAAAATATTTTTTCACTCAACATGTAATCAAACTCTGGAATTTGTTACCGGAGGATGTAGTAAAGGATGTTAGTGTAGTTGGGTTTAAAAAAGGTTTGGACAAATTCCTGGAGGAAAGGTCCATAAACCGTTATTAAAAGGGACCCAGGATATCACTGCTTGACCCAATACAAGCATTGAGGGACCTGTGTCTTTTGGGGGGACTGCTAGGTATTATGACCTAGATTGGCCACTGTTGGAAACAGGATACTGGGCTTGATGGACCTTGGTCTGACCCAGTATGGCATATCTTATTCTCTTATGCTTAGGAGATACCGTGCTGAAACCCTTCAAGTTCCAAGGAAACAATGTAATTACTTATCAGAGCATAGTATATGTCATCTAGGAAATGCCTTCTCTCACATGAAGTTTCAAAGTATTAATCTCACTCAAAAGTTGGCGATGTGTGCTCAAGGTGAAGTTGTGAGTGCAAAGTTGTTGGCTACCTTCACTTTGGAGACTAACAAAGTTGTGTGAATTGTCGCAGGAGTAGCTGCTGTAACTTAAGTTAGTAGCAAACATTTCTGTGAGACAGGACAGGAATTTAGATTAAAAATATAAGAGATGCCATACTGGGTCAAACCAAGGTCCATCAAGCCCAATAATATCCTGTTTTCAACAGTGGCCAATCCATGTTACAAATACCTAGCAGTTTCCCAAAAAGACACACAGGTTCCATAATGCTTGTCCCAGGGTAAGCAGTGGATTTCCCGGGTCCTCAATGGTTTATGGACCTTTCCTCCAGGAACTTGTCCAAACCTTTTTTAAACTTAGTTATTCTAACAGCTTTTACTACATCCTATGGTAACGAATTTCAGAGTTTCATTGCATGCTGAGTGAAAAAAATTTCTCATATTACCTTTAATTGGGTTACATTGTAGATTCACTACATGTCCCCTAGTATTTCTGCTTTTTGATGGAGTATACAACCGTTCTATGTTTACCCATTCTACTCCATTCATTAATTTATAGACCTGTATCAAATCTCATCTCAGACGTCTCTTTTCCAGTTAAAAAGCCATAACCTTTTAAGCTTTTCCTCATAGGTCTATCCTTCCATCCCCTTCACCATTTTGGTGGCTCTTCTCTGTACCTTTTCTAATTCCACGATATCCTTTTTAAGATATGGCAACCAGAATTGCACACAATAGTCAAGGTTCAGTAACACCATGGAATTATACAGACGCATTATAATATCCTTTGTTTTATTTTCCATTCCTTTCCTTATGATTCCTAGCATTCTATAGGAGTGGAGGAGTAGCCTAATGGTTAGAGCTCTGGCTTGGGAACCAGGGTTCAGATTCCCACTAGCACTCCTTGTGGCTTTGGGCAAGTCACTTAACCCTCTATTGCTCAGAAAAATCCAAGTTATCAATGCCCCTGTTTAATGTACAAGTTTAAGTTACGATGTAAACTGCTTTGATTGAAATGATAAAGCAGTATAAAAAAACCTGTTAAATAAATATTTGCTTTATTGGCCACCACTGCATACTGGGTGGAGGGTTTCATTGTATTATCCACAATGACACCTAAATCTTTTTCCTGGGTGATTGTTCTTTCCTAGGTGCATAACTTTGCAGTTGTCCACGTTAAATGTCTTCTGCCTTTAGACATCCAGTCTTCCAATTTATCAAGGTCCTCTTGTGTTTTAACAACTTTGAATAATTTTATATCATTTGCAAATTTGATCACCTCACTCGTTATTCCCATATTCAGGTCATTTATGAATATGTTAAAAAGCAGTGGGCCCATCACAGATCCCTAGGGTACTCTACTATTCACCTTTCTCCATTCAGAAAATTGGCTATTTTGCCCTAATCTCTGTTTTCTATCTTTTAACCAGTTCCTGATCTACATTAGTAACTGCCTCCTATTCCATGACTTTTAATTTCGTCAAAAGTCTCTCATGAAGGACCTAGTCAAAGGCTTTCTGAAAATCCTGATACGCTATATCGACTGGCTCATCTTTGTCTACTGCTTATTCACACCTTCAAAAAAATATAACAAATAAGTAAGACAAGACTTTCCTTGGCTAAATCCACGTTGGCTTTCTCCCATTAAACCATGACTATCTACATGTTCAGTAATTTTATTCTTTCTAATAATTTCTACCATTTTGCCTAGTACTGACATCAGGCTCACCAGTCTGTAGTTTCTCTGATGATCCCAGAACCCTTTTTAAAAATTGGTGTTACATTGGCCATTCTCCAATCTTCAGGTACTACAGATGATTTTAATGATAGATCACAGATTACTAATGGTAGGTCTGCAATCTCATATTTCAGTTATTTCAATACCCTTGGATGTATACCATCTAGTCCAGGTGATTTGCTACTCTTCAGTTTATCAAATAGTTGTAATACATCTTCCCGGTTTATTGATATTTCTTTCAATTCTTATGATGCATTACCTTTAAATACCATTTCAGGCATAGATAACTTCCCTATATCATTTTCAGTAAAACCTGAAGCAAAGAATTTATTCAATCTCTCCACTATGGCCTTGCCCTCTCTTAGTGCCCTTTCTACCCCTCTATCATCAACTGACCCTCTCACAGAATTTTGAGGGTGTTATGAAACATCTACTTCCTCCTGTGCCTTTAGGTGTCTAGCTCAATCTGAACTAGCCTCGGCTAGTGCTATGGTGTGAAGAGCCTTCATTTTTGCAGATAGTTCATAGTTTTCCCTTCTTCTAGATCAGCCAAAATCTTGAATGAGGGTCTACAAACCAAGATAGCCTTCAGAAAGCAGTAAGAATGTATTTTAAGCACTGATATGTACAAGGGCTGGGGTTTGTACTTTCAAAGGTCTGAGAATGTTCCATGTGCAGCATCAATAGCCTATCCAAGGAGCAAAAGCAGAGTCTTGCATACAAACTAGGTCTCTTGCACTGTGTTGCAAGGGAGGGGGGGGGGGGGAGACGACCATCTAACCATCCCTTAGCCTTTTTTTTAAGACGTAGTTTTTACTTTTCTGCATTAAAACTTGTTTCTTACTGAATTAATTTTACACCTGTGAGCTTGAATTAATTAAAAACAGTTGCTATATGTTTAAGACACAGAAGTCTGTGTTTGGTCTTTTATGCATCTTTCTGTGAGCACACATTCCAAAGTCATTTCTGTTCTTCCTTGCTGTCTGAGAGCTGGAAGAGAAGTTGAACTCTTCTGTTTTCTGTTTTGAATCTATAAGTGTCTATTCTCTTTCAGGAGCTCAGGACTATTCGTTTAGTTTAGTTAAGTTTTATTTGCATTTGATATACCGCCCTATGTTACATGAGGGCGGTTAACAATCAGAGAGAGGCACAGGGCCAAGAAAAGGAAAAGAACTACAATCTTTTGACAGCAAAGAGGAAATAATAGAGTATAGAAAGAAGACATAAAGGAGAGATTTAGACAAAACAGAGATAAACCTGCAGGATAACTTCTTGGTGACCAGTGCCATGCATTGTACAGCCTGGGAAGTGGGTTCTGTTCCTAGCTTCGGCTCCTGCTCCTTGAGCTAGGGTGCCCTTCGAACTTGGGAGATCATCAGGACAGTGTACGATGAGACAACTTAGAAGAGAACAGAAGTGAAAACGAGGCAGAATCAGATAAAGAGTGGAGAAATAAATATGAAAAAGAAAAGAGAGAGAAAAGAAATAAAGTGGCAAACGGAAAACTGAAAATAGGAAAGTGAAAAACAGGACTACTTCTCAACCATGTTCCCTGGGGGAGTCAACAAAAGCAAGCTGAGAAAGCCAGGTTTTAAGGGACCACTTACATTTGGTATAGATGGTTTCCTATTGGAGATATAGGGGCATAGTGTTCCATAATAATGGACCCAAATACAAAAAGGCCAAGTGATGGGAAATCTCTATGCAGAATCGTGAAAGGGAGGGGGGCAACAAAATGGCCTGGGAAGAACATAAGAAATCTTGAAGGAGCATATGGAGGCTGAACTTGCTAATAAGCCCAATGGGTCAAGGTCAGAATCTTAAACTTGAAACATGTTGTGATAGGGAGCCAATGGAAATAAATGAGAAAGGTGTGTGTGTGGGGGGGGGGGGGGAGTTATGTGGTCAGTCCTGCAAGCCCCTACAAAATGTTTCACTGCAGTCAATTGAACCACCTGTAGTCACTTGAGGTGCACAGGGTGAGGCCTGAATAGAGAGAGTTACAATAATCCAATTTAGTTTAGAGATGACAAGATATGGTGTAGTGAAGAAAGCAGATTGAACAACTGCATTGACTTGAGATTTTAAAGAGAGCTGAGCATTGAAACTTGCTCCTAGAATGTGTACAGTCAGAGAAAATGAGAGGGACACCAAATATAGAAATAGGAGGAGGAGGAGGTGGAGCCAGTAAGTGGGAAGATAGGCCCAGGAAGGCTTCACATTTAGAGATGGTCAAAACAAGATGATCTGTGAACCATCTTGCAACAGCCTGATGACAGGTATTTAAGAGATGTAAATCAGGACAATGGGGTCAAAAGCTAAAAGGATCTGAATGCCATCTGCGTAAAGGAATTTGCTACATCCCAAGGAGTAGATGAGAAGTGTAAGCGGAGCTAGGAAGATATTGAATAAGGAAGGGGCCAACCAGAAACACTATGAAACTCCTCAAGGAAAAGGCTATGTGGAAGAGTATTTCTGATTGGTGAAAACTTGGAATGGGCGGCCGTACAAGTATGAGGAAAACCACTGTAGGACAGCATCCATTAACCCAATTTCTTTTAAGCGGGCCAGAAGGAAGGAATGGTCAAAGAGATCAAAAACTGCAGAGAGGTCAAGAAAGACAAGTAACACTGATTTAATCTGATCTAAGATGGTCCAGATTTCATCGAGGAGAACTGTTAAGAGAGATTCAGTGCTGTGGAATGGATTGGAGCCTGCTTGTCTGGGGTGGAGAGTCAGAGTTTTCTAAGAAGAGGGAAAGCTGAGAGTGGATGATTCGTTCATGGATCTTAGACAGAAATGGGAGGTTTGAGATGGGCCTAAAATTAGTTGGAACTGTGTAGTCTAAAGAGGGCTTCTTAAGTAAGGGGAAAATAATAGCATGTTTGAAAGAGGTGGGGACATAGCGCTTAGCCAGGCTGCATTGAAGAAGAGGGAGTATGCAAGGGAGACGAATGCAGGCCAGCTTCTTAAATAGGGGGCTAGTAGAGGATCAAGAGGGGGAGAAGAAGGATATGCAGCACATAAAGCCCATTTGAGGGCTACAAAAGACAGAGTAAGGAAAGGCAATATGCAGAGAGAGGTGGAGGAGAGGCCAGAGGAGGTGTGATCAAAGTTGAAGAGAGATGAGAAGCTATAGCATGAATGGAAGAAATATGAGAGGAAGTAGTTGAAGGAGTGGAGAGACTTGATGAGTGGAATGTTGTGATCTTAAATGATAAAAATAAGTCAAAGTCTTGAGCAGAAGGGAACATAAAAGAACCAGGAGGAGAGGAGGACATGGATGCCAGATGATTAAGAATCTGAAAAATGTTTTTAGGCCTATTACCAGGTTAGAAATGTAGTGCTTCCTAGCTAAATGGATCTCCTTTTACAAAGAGAAAAATTAGCAGAAGGCTGTTAGGAGGGATAATGCCTGATGCTTACATCAAAAGTGTTCTACATGACGAGCTTGACTTAAGAAGTTGAAGGCCTGGATGAAACCAGGGACTTTGACAAGGACATCCTGCAGCAATTAAGCTTGCTGGCACATGCTTGTCAAGAATAGATGGGAAATGGGCTGACCAAGGCTGTAGCTGACCATCCAAGGTGTCTGTGGGGATAAAAGCAGGAGAGGCAACAAAATCTTCTGCAAGGTGCTCAAGATTTAAGAGAAGATAAATTTCTAGATATGCAGGAAGATCCTGGGGGCTTAGGAGGGGATAGGGAGATAAGAACCGAGAAGGAAACCTAAGAAATGATCATACCAAGGTAAGGGTAAGGTAGAAAAATCTGTAGGCAAGTGGAGACCAGAGTGGTAAAGAAAAGGCAAATGAGGGACAAAGAAGGATTCAGGAAGGTAGGACCCAAACAGACACTGAAATCACCTAGAATCATAATGGAGGAATAAGTAAGGTGAAATTTTACTTACCGTTAATTTTCTTTCCAAGAATCTTGCTAGATCAGTCCAGACAAGTGGGTGTCCCCCTGGCAGCAGATGATGTATGCAGAGAAATGACTATAAGCTTCAAGTGACATCATCACTGGTACTAAACACTGGTGCAGCTAGAGCCACCCTCCAGTATTTTCTTAAAGCACATGGTAAACCCCCAGGGAAATGAATCCCTTCAAGAAGCCCAAAAGACAAAACGCAATGTACTTTCCGCTTTTGTCTTTTCTTTTTTTGAAAGATACCAACAGAGCAAAACAGCTCATCCCACATGGAACTATCTATAGATTTGCGAGAACAGCCTGAAGAAAGAACTTTGCTCCAAGGGCCGCCTCCTGATACTTACAGCAGAAACAGTGGGTGGGTCCTGGACTGATCTAGCAGGATTCAAGGAAATAAAATTAATGGTAAGTAAAATGTCATCTTCCAGATCATCCTGCTAGACCAGACAAGTGGAAAGTACCCAAGCTACTCCACCACAGGCGGGGAAGAGAAGCCACCGCAAGCACCCTGGAACCAAATCAGGCTGCAGCCCAAGTTTGAAGGTCCAGGTAGTAATGCTTAAAGGTAACCAAGGATGACCAAGTTGCCACATGACAGATGTCCAGGGGGGATACTTGAGACAATTCTGCCCAGGAAGCTGGCTGAGCTCTGGCAGAATGAGTATTAATACCATTAGGAGCAGGCTTCTCATGCAACAAATACACCAAGGCAATAACCTCCTTAATCCAATGCTGCCAAGACCCTTGTGTGGTCCGGCAAAGAGCATAAGCAACCTATCCAAAAGACAGAAAGGATTTTATTATTTTTTTATTACACTTCATTAAAATTGATACTCCAAAAGAAAAGAAAGAAAAGAGACCATTAATCATGTATCTGAGAAATAGTATTAGGGACAATACTCTATATTCATAGCCCACATCAAGAGGAGATAAGGACCAATATTAAAATGGAAAGGTTTGTGACCTTCAGTTAATGAAGAAGTATCCTTTGAACATCCAATAGTCAAAGATCCTTGTCCGTACCCATACACCATTCCAGCGGGAAGGACAGCAACAAAATTGTCTGGTTGACATGGAAGACTGATACCATCTTGACCAGAAAGATGGAATGCGCCGCAGGACTACTTCAGCAGATGTAAAGGACAAGAACAGATCTCAACAGGAAAGGACTTGCGCTGAAGCAGTGGCCAATAGAAAGACTGTTTCAGCATAAAATCTTTTGAGTGTGGCCTTTCAAAGCACTTGAAGAACCAGAGCAAAATCCCAGGGCAGAACAACTGGAAGCACGGAAGGCCAAAATAGCTGCACTGCCTGCCATGTCAACATGGGAGCTTGATGGCCAGGTCAGCTGTAGAGGCACCTGGGATTTTTTTATTTAGCAATGCTTATATACCACTTTTCAGTGGGTCAAAGCAGTGTACATTCAAGTATGGTATATATTTCCTTAGTCCCTGAAGGGCTCACAGTGTATGCAATGGAGGGTTAAGTGGCTTGCTCAAGGCCACATGGAGCACCTGTGGGACTAGAAACCCCAGTCCCTCTGGACCAAGATTGCTGTCCTCCAGTGGGATTTGAACCCATGGCCCTTAGGCAACTTGCCCCAACCACTAGATATCTTTGTGGAGGATGTTGGTTGAAAGGGCTTTAACATCCATGGTTGCCAGGATGATATTCTCTTGGAGGTGACCAATAGAATGGAGTTTCCTCAGGAAGCCAATGGTGACACAAAGGTAGCTGGGAGTGCTGGGGTCAGAAGATGGAGCCCATGTAGCCAGACACTCCTACCGTAATGGTGTTAATACTGGAAACAATGAGATGCCATTGGTACCCCAATTTGTGTCTCTTGGGCAATAGAGGCTCCTGGGGTATTTGGAGAGTTGTCTCTTTGCTCTTCGTATGTAGTCCAATCTGTTCATGACAACTGCAGCTCCTCCTTTGCCAGCTTCCGTGATGATGTCAGGATTGTTTATTGTTTCTTATCTCAAAGTAGGCATGGCGTCGAAAGCATTCCATATAAAAATCAAGTCCCATGTCATGGCCATCTGGGAATGCCCATTGCAAGTTTCTGGTTTCTGTGGTTCTTACTAGGTAGGAATGATGTGTCAGCATCTTCTTCCATGTGTGGCTGAAAGGGTGGTGGTTGTGCGTTAGAGTTCTGGTTCATATAGAAATATTTTTTGAGTCCGAGGTGGTGAAAGCAGCCTTCCAGGCAGGGCTATGGCACCCTAAGCAAACCTCATTCCAACCCCTCTCCAGCTCTCGCTCTGATTGCCACTGCTGCTGCCCCCTCTGGAACATCAATGGTGGTAATACTTTTAAAATGGCACTAAAGCGCCAGGGTTACCTTCAGCTCTGGGACTGTGGTGCCCTTCATGCATCCACCCTCCTTGACTCCACTTCCTGTTTGCATGGGGATAGAAGCCGCCAGTGAACTTGGCTTTGTGTGTATGTGTGCGCGCACTCTCCCTGCAGGTGGTAGAATGTGCTGATGCTTCTTAGAGTTTGTCTGGCTGTCAGGATCTAGTGTTTTGCTTTGACGATTGCTGCTCTTTGCTGCCTTTCAGAATCTGCTGCCCTAGGTGACTGCTTAGTCTTGCCTAATGGTGAGCCGGCCCTGCGTTCAGTCTCTGTTTTCTTGGCACTTTGGGTCAACTGCCCCAGGTACAAGCATGTGGAAGGATGTGCGAATCAGGGTGCATATTAGGGAACTGAAAATGTAACAAATTGACTTGATACCCTTTGCACTGCAGATGGTAGTCTAACTGCAAGGATATTGTCCTGTGCCAATGAGTCGACGCTGTCTCTGAGAGAGAATCCCCTGTGCTTTCTTGGCAAGGTGTGACAGGAAGCACATTACCAGTCCTTTCTTACATGCAGTATGCTAAGATATTAACTCCTCATTATTGGTAGTGGGACAATGTATGCATAGCACAATCCAAATTTATAACCGATGTAAAATGAAATTCTTATCAGTTTGGCTTCTGTGATTGAAGGCATCCTAGATGTGGAAATAATAAAAATATATAGCACTTCTCTGCCCTGGGGGAGGGGAGCGGGAGAAGGGGATACTAAGGAACTTCATATTCACTGACCCAGTATTCCCTTCTCTCAACCCCCTCCCCAAGGCCAGGATCCTCATCAATAAAGGTGAGAGACGCGGAGCTCCCAAGCAGACCCACCATCCACTACCTGGGCATCACACTAGACCGACACCTTGACAAGAAAGCGCACATAAGCAACACCGTTAAGGCAGTCTACCATAAAATATGAACACTTCGACATCTTCGACCCTTGCTGCAGCCAGATGACTTCCGAACAATTTTCCAAGCACTTGAAACCCCCCACTTCGATTATGCCAACGTGATCCTGCATGGACTCCCCAAGAAAACACTGAACCCCCTACAGCTAGCAATGAATGCTGCTGCCCGCTTCCTATACGGGGCCTCCAGAAGAGACCACATAACCGCAATCTTAAAAGACCTACACTGGCTTCCGATCAACTGCCGGCTCACCTACAAAGTATTACTGCTGACCTTCAAAGCCATCAACAAAAGATCCTCCACCTCCTTAACGGACCTTCTGCACCCCAGCCCTCCAAACAGATCCAGGAGGACTTTCGCTACCAACACGCTAGCAATCCCCAAAGAAATAATAAAATGCTCTCAGGCAACAAAGAATAGAGCCTTTGTGCTCTACGCACCTACATGCTGGAATGACCTCCCAACCACTATCCGAGCGATCACCGACCTTACCCAATTCAGGAAAGCACTAAAGCACCACTTTTTTCTCCTACATTATTCACACACCAGCGATACAACATCACCCACCTCACCCCCACCCACCCCGACAACACTACCAGCATGATCTAATCCTGTTGAGGCAACCGCACTCATCATTCCAACTGCCTAGGTGTAAATATTGGACAATCATGTATATAGTTATTTGAGCACGCCATGTCGCTCAACTGCCCAAATTGTAAATATTGGACAATACTGTATATAGTTATTCGTGCACGCCACGCTGCTACAACAACCCAGTGGTACAGTGCTCATCTTGTATATAGTTAGAGGATATTTATGGTGTTGGTCTTAGGTGAATTAATTTTTTTCCCTACATGTTTCTCTGTTTAATTTGTGGCCACTTATTTTCTGTATTTGCTGAGGGTCTGTGTTCTGCGTATGTGCCTGAGGTATTCTGCTGCTATTTTACTATTGCTACTATTACTTTGTAAATGATCTTCATACTGTCTCAGCAATTTTGTTTTTCAATTTTTTGAAAACTGATGGAAACAAATACTCTTCTAAAATTCCCGAGGAGAATGCGGGAAAATATCCTGGTGAGACAGCTCCCAATGAAGGCAGAAATTACCGAACCACCACGGCCCCATTATTGGGAGGTGTTGGGCTTTGGAATGTTAGTACAACAAGGGATTAGGATATCTTGTGGACTATATAGAGATGCTGACAGCAATGAATGGGGAGTGTGGTGCTGGATTCTTGAAAAGCTATTTGGAAATGTTATGAGGATCTTTGGATACTGTGAAGGAAGCTATGACCTCCGTTTGCTTTTTTTGTGAGAGAGATTGTGAACTTTATCCATTTGTTGAAAATTTCAATTTATTGAGGCGTTTGATTATACAGGGAGGTGCTGTGTTTTGGTGCACTTTGGTGACTGCAAAATGGAAAATATTTAAAACATTTTTTTTTTAATGATGATGATGGGAGCTCACAAAGGTGTGTGAACCAATAAGTGTGCTATGCACCTACATGGTCTTTGACTAGTACTTTTCATCGACATTTTGATACCCCTCAAACATTTTTCATGAATTTTTGTTTTATAAAGAGTTCCTTGTTGAATAGCTTCTGTATTTGAAGAAAATACGGTTGTGAAGTGTAATGTGAAGAAGTATTTTGAGAAGTATAAATGTGGAAAATATGATACTGAGTTTTGCAGTTTGTTAGTCAGAGCAGAACTTATTTTGACTTTGTTTTGTTCACCATTCATCTGAGGGAGGAGTGGCCTACTGGTTGGGGCAAGCTACCACAGGCTGGAAGGTCGGGGGTTCAAATCCCACTAGAGGACAGCAACCTTGGGCTGGAAGGACTGGGGTTTCTAGTCCCACAGGTGCTCCTTGTGGCCTTGGGCAAGCCACTTAACCCTCCATTGCCCATGTTCCCTGTAAGTATTAGTGTATGTGTCTCATATCCCCTTGTGTTAAATGTATCCCCCAATTGTGTTGCAACCACTTTGATTGAAGGATAAGGTGGTATACAAAACTGTCTAAATATGGCAGGTTTGTTATGTAGCTTCTGGGTGTTTTTATTGATCCTGTGTTACTTTTTATCAAAGTACTTTCTCCGCGGCAATACCCCTCAAACCATGACACAACGTTACTAACACTCCAGCGCTGCGTCACGGTTTTCTACTCTTTCAACCCCTCTGATGCTGCTTCCGGTGTCGGAGGGGGGTGGAAACGGCACAATGTGAAGTGTAAGAAACCGTGACACAGCGTCAGAGTGTTAGCACTGTGCTGCAGTTAGAGGGGTATTACCATCACTGCAGGCCGCATAGATGAGCATCAGTGGCGACAGCGGGCGGCCTCAGAGGGCAGCACCCTAGGCAACTGCCTAGTTTGAGGAGTAGTAGTGCCAGCCCTGGAAGGGAGTTATTGAAACAACAATACTTAGATTTTTTCCTTATGGTTAATATTTTATGGTCTGGAAGGAATAAAACATCTGGAACTGAGATTCTAAGTTACACAGAATCTGGAGCATCTCAAAATGCTTGCTTTCCCCCTTTCTTAGCAGCTGTAACTTTCTGGTGTACCACCAACTTAAGTCGTCACCCTACACCTGCCTCCTGCCTGGGACACCCTGCTTTGGTCTGCTATCTCTACAGATCCACCTTAAGGAGGCGGGATCCCACAGTATGACCTCACTGGGCTGCTCTTAGTTCTCTAGTTTCACGACTGTGCCAGAGGCAGAAGCTTTGTGCTTTCCCAGAACCAGAAATCCCTGCAAGCCCCCTGCCCCAGATCTGCAGAGTGGGAGAGGAGGGACTTTATCTGAGACCCTCGGGAATCAGCTCCTGTCTTATTCATCTTTCCAGGAACAGGAACCTCTCCGACCTGAATCCAGTCTGGCAGCCTCAGAATTGCTGATCAGGTAAGACATTTTTCACTCTCCTCTCGTACACAGGGCAACAGCATTTAAAGGAAAACGGTTTCCAATGCTGCTCTTCCAATTGACCCTCCTCCTTCCTTGTTTGACCTCCATGCAAAAACCTTGGGGTATGTTTACTAAACTGGACTGGGGGTTAATCCGGGCTATCTGAAACTAGGTCCCATCAGGACCGGCCCAAGGCTTTTTGCAACCCTAGGCTGACCCTCCATGCTGCACCCCCCCCCCCAATTACAGCACCACTTGCCCCGCCATGCCGCCCCCTCTCCGGCATCCATCTTCTCGCCTGGGGGAGGGGGACGGCACTGCAATCCCTCCACTGTGTTGTGCTTTAAAGTGCCTACACTAGTGTGGTCATGGACTGCTGCTCTCTGACGCAACTTCCTGTTGGAGGGGATAAGAGTGGCAGGAAGTTGTGTTGGAGGGGGGCAGGGGTGGCAGGCCATGAGCATGCTAGCGCAGGCACTTTAAAGCCTAGTGCAGTGGAGGGATCGCCGTACCACCTCACTCCCCCATGCAAGAAGATCAATGCCGGGAAGGGGGAAAGATGGCAGATTGGGCAGCTCTGAACTGCCGCTTCGCTAGGGGACTGTGGGGAGGCCTGCTGCCATAGGCAACTGCCTAGTTCGCCCAGTGGATGGGCCCCATTGAATAACATGGGACCTAGCTGTAGATAGCCCTGATTAACCATGAACCTGGTATAGTAAATATACACCTTGTGTTGGAGCTGTGCGCTATAGCTCAGTGCAGATTTCTAATGCAAAATGAATGCAAAAATTCTGCTCCCAAATGCACTTAACAAATATGCAAAAATATTGTGCAAAAGGAGGCAAAGAGCGGCAGACGGATGCACCAAAGGTCTGCACTAGCTGCAACCAGAAGCAGAAGGGTCACCTCAAATGACTCAGAGATTCAGACTTCCAGTTCCCACCTGACACTGC
This sequence comes from Ichthyophis bannanicus, assembly GCA_033557465.1. Taxonomy (NCBI): domain Eukaryota; kingdom Metazoa; phylum Chordata; class Amphibia; order Gymnophiona; family Ichthyophiidae; genus Ichthyophis; species Ichthyophis bannanicus. Next base: position 55,797,670 of record CM066051.1, on the reverse strand, counting down.
CAGATCCCAAAGCTCCTGACAGTCCCCACCCTAACATCTCTACAAAATCATTGGTTATCTGATGGCCCAGGCCCCCACCGCCTGCACCCCTTAAAAAATTTCACAAGTGGACCTAGTGACCCTGATTCCTCAACCTCCAAACCCCCTAAACATTTTCATAAGTGGCCTCAAGACCCCATTCCCTGAACCCAACGAAAAAAAGCATTGGTGGCCCAAGTGGCCACTACATCCCAAAACCGTGGCACGCCTCTGTTTCTCCCCCCTGTTTCTCTGATCCTCCCTGCCTGTTATCTTTTTTGTAGGAAGGCAGGAGATATTCCTATATTCTTCTGCCTCTACACTGCCATCTTAGAAAACGGAGGCACCTGACCCCATGCGGTGCATCCTGGGACATAACCTCGTGGGGTTTGTCTGTCAAATAAGGCAGAAATCTTTCCCTGTGCCGCTCTTCCAACTTTCCTTCCTCTTACCCAGTTTGTCTTTTTCTGAAATGGATGAGTAGCCTACTAGTTAGAGCAGCAAGATGAGATACAGAGTTCAAATCCTGCTCTCCCAGGGACACTCCACGTGACCTTGGGCATCCCCTTCATACTTAAGAATCTGTTTACAAAGCTTTCTAAAGTAGCAGGTTTTGGCAGTTCTTATCTCAGCAAAATTATGGCAGGATTTACTAACCTGCAGCACCCGAAAACCTGTCAGAAAAGTTTCATAATGACTGAAATACAGAGGACATGGGGAAAGGAGAAGGTGCCATAGCTCATCATAGAAAAGGGTAATGATGTTTCCATATGTGCAAGTCTGCTCCCCTGACCTCTGTCTCAGATGGAGGAACTAGACAAAGATCTGACTGAAAACCATCCAAAGGTGGGATCAAAGGGAGAAGTGTCATAGGTAGAAAGACTTTCACCTGCCAGACCTGTTTGCAGAATTGATAGTCGTGTGAGAAGAGGGAGAGGAATATAGCCCTTACTGATAGGCCACTAAGGATTTGTGAGAATGGCCAGGGGTGTTGCTTCATTTTAGTAGCTCATGCTTGGCCCCCTTAATAGATGGTGGGCTCGAGGTTAGGGTCCACCACCTTGCATTAATTTGGCCTAGAAAGCATGATGTTTCCAGCAAAGTTAATGCACATAAAAGTTCTGCTGAATTGCCTAACCTGCAGATTGAATACTCTAATCCATGTCTAGCAGGTCAAAATCGCCTACCAACAACAATTTCCCCTTCCCACCTTTTCAGTGTCTTCAGCCACATCTCTGTCTAGCTCTTAGTAACATCGTATAGGACGGCAGATAAAGGCCATCGTAGTCTATCTAGTCTGCCCAGCAAGATGGCAAGAGTAGGTGCACAGGTCACCCCTCCCCATGCCTTTGTTTAGGGATATTTCCTGAGGTTGCCTTTCAGTTTACCCCACCACTATCTTCCCATCACTATCAAAGCCTCAAAGACCTTTCTTCATTCAGAAAGCATCTGAAGACCCAGCTGTTCATTGAGCACTTGGGACTGTAACATAATCCCACTCACCCATGCTCCCCAACAAATACAAATCTTTGTAAATAGTTAAGTTAAATGCATATAGTTAATGCATACATTCCATGTTTTATTGTAACTTTCAGTTGTTTGTAAACTGCTTTGACCCAGTGAAAAGCAGTATAAAAGCACAGCTAAATAAATAAACCCCTCTTGCATCTTCATGCTATGCCTCTCCTTTTGCAGCTTTCCCATCTTTGAAAATATTTAAAGGTCTGAATAGTATCTCCCCTGTCCCTCCTCTCCACCAGAGTGTACATATTAGGTCTTCAAGTCCTCTTCTCATAAGGCTTCTGACGCAGGCTCCAAATATTTTTGGTCTCCTTCCTCTGAACCGTTTCCAGTCTTTTTATATCCTTTGCGAGATATGGTCTCCAAAACTGAACACATTATTCCAAGTGAGGCCTCACGAGCAACTTGTACAGTGGCATTAGTACCTCTTCCTTTCTTCTGGTAATACCTCTCTGTATGCAACCCAGCATCCTTCTGGCTTTGGCTACTGCCTTGTCACACCTTTTCGCCACCTTGAGATCCTCAGAAACAATTACTCCATGCACACCAACCTCTTGCCCCCTTTCGCATACAGTTCCCTTGGATTTCTGCATCCCAAGTGCATGACGCTGCACTTCTTCGCATTAAATCTTAACTGCCAAGCATTAGACCATTCTTCTGGATTTGGTAGATCTTTCCTCATTTATTTATTTATTTATTTATATTTCTTATATACCGCGCTTTTAATCAGTGCGGTTTACAAATGAACAATTCAAACACAATGATACAGTCAGCATTGGTTTTTTTACAATGAACAGGGTACAAAAAACTTGGCGGTAAACAGGGTTAACTATATACAAAAAACGTGGTGGAAAGTAGGATTAACTATGTACATGGCATTTTTGGTTAACTACATGGTAGTGGTAAATAGATATAATTATAGTACAGTATAAATACGGTATATCCACGCCCTCAGGGAAGTCCACTCTGTTACAAATTTTCGTGCCATCTGCAAAAAGAAAGACTTTTCCATTCAGTCCTTCAGCAATGTCACTCACAAATACATTGAACAGTACTGGTCCCAGGACCGATCCCTGCGGCACGCCACTAATCACCTTCCTTTGGTCCGAGTGAGTTCTGTTTACCATCACCTTTTGTCATCTGTCAGTCAACCAATTTCTGATCCAGTTCACCACCTTGGAAGGAACAGTATCAAAGGCTCTGCTGAAATCTAGGTAGATCACATCCATTGCATGCCCTTGATGTACTTTTCTGGTCACCCCGTCAAAGAACTCAATCAGATTTGTTTGGCAAGATCGTCCTTTGGTAAAACCATGTTGCCTTGGCTCATGCAACCTATTGGTTTCAAGGAAGTCCACTATTCTCTTTCCGAAATGCCTCCATTTATTTTTCCCGCCACAGAGGTAAGGCTCATGGGCCTGTAGCTAGTCACTTCTATACTCCATCTGAGTGGGAGATTTGTCATTCTCAGAATAACATTTTACTTATTTATTTACTCAACATTTATTCTGTCCTTTCAAACTGCTCAGGGCATGTTACTTTTTATTGTTATGTATGTAATTTGTAACATAACCCAGACTGACAGTACCTCATCATAACGCATAATATGTACTCTTCATAAAAATGATAGTACAGGACATTACTTAATTTACAAGGTCTTACCTTTTTCCTGAGATATGATGGACATTGTGGGGCTTGTTTACAAAGCCGCGGTAGCGGTTCGCGATCGTTATCGGAGCCGCGACCCCATTGATTTCAATGGGGCCGCGGCTCCGATAACGACCGCGAACCGCTACCGCGGCTTTGTAAACAAGCCCCTGTATGTCTTTATCGTCTTCCGAAAACATTGTCCATAGAACGGTACGTTTTTGGTATTCCATTCTATAGTAGTAGCAAAGAAAATGAATAAGCGTTAGGACGTACACATTGAAGATGAAACTGTTTGCAAGAGGGAACCAATAACAAACAATCTGAGCGAGACCTTAAAGGCTGCGATATACTTCTGCGATTTATTTACAACATAGGCTGGAAGCTGACCATAAAAATATTTAAAAGCCAAGACAAGCATTTCAAGTGAGAGGACTCCTTTCTATCGCATCCCGCAGTGCTTCTTCCTTGCCCTGTTCCCCCTGCATTTCATCCACTCTGATACTATTTTTGACGTAAAAAAAAAAAACGGTTTCTCTCCGTTTTCTGCCGTCTCTGGCTTCCTTAAGCATGTAATAGAATAGTCTGAGATGGCTGTATCCCATTCACGAGACTCCCTAATTCACCTCTCTGTAATGTCAGCAAGAGACTCCTTACACTTTCTGTTGCACATACATTCTCTCTTTCACGCGGACACAAGAACACGCTTTGAGACCCTCTGCCACAGACACACTTTTACTTCTTTGCTTCTCGCACATATACTCTCCTCTCTAGGTCTGACCCGGCACTTTCCTGCCTTCAGACTCCAACCCACCAGCCTCCCCCCATCACTTTTTCAGCGGCAGCTGCCTCCCCCTTCCAACCCACACGGACCAATGTCACTTCCTCCTTCCAACTGCCGAACACGCCAGGAGATGAGATTTCCAGTATTTCTTTGGAAACCAGCCAATCTAAGCAACATAGGAGAACAGAGCTCGCCTCAGACTGTAATGTACAGGAGAGCTAATGCACTGACTGAGGCCATATAACAAATTCTTTTACACATCATAATGAAACCGCAGCCGAGTGTCTTGTTTGCTTTTCCAGGCATCGGTCATATTTAGTGACGTCGCGGCTTACTTCTTGGAAGTGGAGTGGGACATTCTGGGAGAATAGCAGAAGGAGCTGTACAAGAATGTTATCAAGGAGATTCACAGCATTCTGATAGCACAAGGTAAATATGGCTCATCGATCACCTACAGGCACATTGTGGGATGTGTGTTGTCATTTTATCAGGATTGGAAAACTCCCAGGTATCAGGTCCCAGAGACCCCTGAAATTTAGAGCCTGGTTTCAAATGTAAACCTTAAATGGACTTCATACGAAACCATCTGGAGTCTCTCTCCATTTTCTGTGAAACAAAAGTTGGCTCGGGACCAGGAGGAAGGATTTACCCCTCTGATTTCTTGCTGAAAACTACAGCTTCTGTGTAAGGGCATGAACTAGATAAATATACTCTCCAATGCGCAACCCTTTCATGTGGCAAGCAGATATCACCAGGGCTGGCTTAAGAGGTGAGCCAGTGAGGAGCTGGCTCAGGGTGCACCACAATAGGGATGCAGGAAACCTGCCTCACTGGCTTGCTTGGGGAAGGGGGAGGGCAGGAACTAGGGACATGGGATGTGGGAAAGCAGGGACTCTGACAGGTGGAGACTTTAAGACTGGATGAGAAAACAGAAAACAGACTCTGATAGTCCCTACTTAAACTCCCAATACCCAGCCTAAGGGCTTAGGTGGAATTGTAATTGGGGACTTGGAGTTGCTTGGGAGGATAGTGGGGTCTAAGAAATTGACCAGAGATTAGGAGGACAGTGGGGACAAGATGATTGGGTGAGGGGTATGAGTAGGGCTGTGAGACCAAGTGCAGAAATATGGGGAGAGGGGAAAGTTTGAAGGACCTGAAGGGGTTGGGGAACAGTTGTACTAGGGGGTGGATGAGAGCCACAGGATGGGACAGGCCTTCCTTGAAATGGGAGAAGTGAAAGGGAAATGGAAGCCTGGATGGGGGTAATACCTAAGAAAGGGCCTGGGGGTGGAGAGGTAAGAAGCAGAAGGTGGTTAATGAGACTGGGGAGGAGATGAGTACAGCGGGAGGAAATGGCGGACTAGAAAGTGGGTGAAAGACAAGGAAGAGGGGTAGGAATGAGACGGATGTGGAATGGAAGGACTAGGGAAATAAGATTAGGATATGGAAAGCTGGTAAGTAGGTGAACAATGAAAAGAGGAAGACTGAAGACTGAAGGAAGGAGGACGAGGAATGGACTGAAGCTACTGTTAGGTAAAAGGCAAACGAGAGAAATAGAAGGATCAGTGTCAGAGAGAGATGTAGCGAAGAAGACAGGGAGAGTGAAGAAACAGAAAATGGAAATGGGATCTTGGAAGAGGATTTAGAAGAAAACCAACAAGGGGATGTAGAAAAGAGAGACTGGGACCAGCCCAAATGGAAAAATATGATGATCAGTTTTTAGTGTCAGTTTTTAGAGAATAAAATGTCAGCTTTGAAAATGTGCATTTCTTATAGTTCGTTACAGGAGGAAATGCATTTCTGCTTCTTTCTTCCATGTTTCACATCTCGGTGTCTGTTTGGAGGTTTTTCCATTTCAACTTTTGCCTATATGTTTGTTTCAAATTCTATATTTTCTTATTCTTTAATTGGTGATGGTCTGTGTTTTCCACTTGCAGCCGAGATGAGGGATTCTGTTCTCTCTAGCAGTCTGTAGAAGTTCAGCTTTTTCCCCTTTTCCAGCTGAGGGTTTCTATAGGTAGGGTTGCTCAATTTGAGTTCCTGATGCTGGTGTGTCTGGTGTCCATTTTCAGGGTTGTGTGTTATGACACTCAGAGGCCAATTCAGTGATGTGTGTCTCCAGGCTCCAGACGGCCCGGGGAAACGCTTAATTCTGCTCCCGCAGGGGCTAGACAGCCCCATGGGAGCAGAATGATAGCATAAGGCCGGGACGTCCAGGACATGCCCCAATTCAGGTACCTCGGATGTCTGACACTTACCCGGCTAGCCCAGATGGGCTCCTGCATGGAGCTGCGGTGCCAAGGCGTCATGATACTATGCCAAGGCGTCATGATACTCCATGCAGGATCCGCGATTCCCGACAGATCCCAACACTCTTCATTCCTTACCACCCGACCCCTGATCAGGCCTACTGTAGCCATGATTGGGCTGTGGGGAGCACCCTATGCCCTCTTACCCCACTTACTGGCCCCGGCTGCTGACAGTCCCACCGAGGTGGAATAAGTCCCCCGTGCAAATGGCCGACCCCAGACGTATAGGGCCAACCTCAGAATCAACCCTGTATGTTCAGGGTCAGGTTCCCTTCCACTCCCCGCCCTCGTTCCACCTCTGGCCTGTCCCCTCCTGCCCATGAACAGATCTCCCCGCGCATCTTGCCTGTAGGTGCGGGGAGCTCTGTTGGCTGCAGCGGCACTCCGGTGTTTAGTAGGGATGGATGTCCAAACCGGACGTCCATCCCCGCTAAACACAAACCGGAATCTACCCCACAGTGTCTAGCAGTGGAGGGAGTTAGTGGTGTTGTCACTGATGTAAGACTAGAATTTGAATGTAATTTTTTGTATGTTGAGTTGTAAAGCGAAACACCATACCTCTGCTCTACGTCTGTTGCTGGAGAGTTGTAATGACAAGTCTGGGAACATTCCATATGAATGAAATAATTATGTCTATCGGACTGATATTGTTAGCAATTACCTTCTGCTCAGGTTCAGAGGCGACACTCCTTTGGACACTCACCTAGTGACTCCGAAGTGTTGGGGGATTACCCGGAATATCCTTCCCTTGCCATACCCTCCCCTCTCCCCTCAGGCACACACACACACACACACACATGTTAATAAGCATCCCAAACAATTATTGCAGTGCTCAAACAAGAAATCTTTATTGTAGAAACTCAAATATATTATCTAATTACACCTAGCAAGCAGATAGCACAAGCTTACCAAGCAAGAAAGAGAGAGGTCGGTTCAGCACTCCTCCGTGCCCTGTTCACACTAACTCCCTCCCATACACTTCTTCTCCTACTTCCTCTATAGGCCTTCCAGCACATACACCTGCGAACACACATATATTGTTATCTCTATATTTCTTCACTTACTCCTTTGTAGTTTTTCTTCCCAGACACCAGGTCTGTAAAATGTTGCTTTCTTTTTAATTAACTCGCATCCTACCATCTAGTGCATTGTAGTTCAGCTAGGATCGCCTCCCCTACACTGCTGCTTTCTTCATTGCACTATGGTCTTCGCTGTCTGAATCTGTCCTTGAAGGTCAAAGACATCTGTGCTGAACTTATTCACACAATTTCTCTATTAACCCTTTTGCTGATGTTATAGCAAACAGATTGGCAGGCCCCTAAAATATTCAAAGGCAATACTACAATGATCCCGCCATCACTCTGTATATTTACCGCCACAGTTTATATGGATAGAATACACAGATTCAATTAAATGGGAGGGAGGCAGAAAATTTACCTCTTGTTTGTGGAGCTCGCATTGCAAGATCAGAACCAAGGTGGGGGGTGGGGGGCACAAAAACAAATATTGGCTCAGAGTGCTACAACCCCTTGAGCCAGCCCTGGATGTCGCCTGCTGAGGAGGGTCATGAATCAAGTGGAAGACTGCAGTTGTCTCATCTCGCCAAGCTTTGTCAGACAGATACACAGAACCAAAGATTACACACATGTACAGACGTCTCCCTGCCCACACACTGACATACTCCTCGATTACAACAGGAAACGGATGAAAATCCTCCGGGAGATCTACCAGTAGAATTGACATTCAGTTTTCATGTTTCTTATTGACGCGTTATTCGATTGTTAATCCTGATGTTTTATTCAAGATTAAAAGGGAAGATGAGAAATATTTCACTCAACAGTGTGAGTGGGAGGGAAAAGAAAACATGAATGACCCCAACAAGAGTAAGTAAATGGTTTGGATTTAAGGATTTGCAGTTTTAGATCACAGGAGATGGGTCATTAATATCAAGCATTTTGTAGACTTAAAATCAGTTTCCTTATCTAATATTATCAGACCATTTCTTGTGAATCCTTTTAGATAGTTTGTTTTTTCCTCATAGGTCTTCCGATTGTAATGTCCGTGTTCTCACTGAGTGTTAAACAAGAGGACGAGCTCCCCTTCACGGATCATCCTGAATCAGAGACGACTGCAAAAAGTAAGTATAAAATTCCTCCTGGACGTCTTTACTAAGGTCAGCGGGTGCCATTTAGGACTTCAGTGTTCGTGGGATAAGAGGCCATCGTCCTCTCTCTCTACCCCCCTCTGTCTATTTCTCTGCATTGGGTGAAGTAGGTGGACTGTGGGGGGTTGATGCATATGGTTGAAAGGGCTTGTGGGGGTGGGGTGGGTGGCGGAGGGGGCTTCTCTATTGTTGTGGGGGAGGGGTAGACATGACTGATGAGATGGTGCAGTTTGATTTAGCCATAGAAACATAACAGCAGAAAAAGTCACGTTGTCTATCTAGTCTGTCCTTCCATATCAACTACTATAGTCCCTTTTTCCCTTTAGAGATCTTTGTGTTTGTCCCATGCTTCTTTGAATTCAGAAACTGTCCTCATGTCCACCACCTCCACGCATCTACCATTCTTTCTGTAAAGAAATATTTCCACATATTACTTCAGAGTCTATCCCATTTCACTCTTATCCTATGTCCCCTCAGAGCAGAGCTTGCCTTCAATTGAAAGAGACCCTCCTGCGCATTTATGCCACGGAGGTATTTAAAGGTCTCTATCATATTGCCCTTATCCCGCCTTTCCTCTAAAGTATACATATTACGATCTTTAAGTCTGTCCTCATATGCTTCAAAACGAAGACCACTAACTATTATAGTAGCCACCCTCTGCACCAACTCCAACCTGCTTATATCCTTTTGAAGGTGCGCTCTCCAGAACTGCACACAAAGATCCAAATGAGGTCACACCAGAGGCTTCTATAGAGGCACTATCAGCTCATTTTTCCTGCTGTCCATTCCTCTCCCTATACACCCACGCATCCTTCTGGCTTTCGCAGTCCCCTTTTCTACCTGTTTAGCTACTTTAAGATCATCAGACACAATTATGCCCCGGTCCCACTCTCCTTTCATGGACATAAGTACCTCACTGCACCGCTCCTTTGGATTTTTGCAGTGCAGATGCCCGACCCTGCATTTTTTAGCATTAAATTTCAACTGCCAAATTCTAGACCATTCTTCAAACTTAGCTAGATCTCTCCTCATGTTATCTACTCCTTCCTGGATGTCTATTGCAGAATTTGGTATCATCCGCTAAGAGGCAAACCTTACCCAACAGCTCTTCCTCAATATCACTAACAAAGTTGTTAAAAAGAATGGGACCAAGGACAGATCCCTGGGGCACACCACTGGTAACTTCCTTCTCCTCAGAGTGAGCTCCATTTCCCTGTACCCTTTGTCGCCTCCCACTCAACCAAATTTTAACCCAATCAGTAACTTTAGGGTCCATCCCTAGAGTGCTCAGTTTGTTTATAAGTCATTTATGCAGAACTGTGTCAAAGGCTTTACTGAAATCTAAATACACCACATCTAGGGCTCTCCCTCGGTCCAACTCCCTGGTCACCCAGTCAAAGAAATCAATCAGATTTGTTTAACAAGACCTGCTTCTGGTGAATCCATGCTGCCTCAGATCCTGCAATCCATTGGACTCCAGAAACCTCACTATTCTCTATTTTAGTAGCCTTTCCAATAATTTACTAACCACAGAGGTTAGACTAACCAGCCTGTAGTTCTCAATGTCATCTTTATGTCCGATTTTTTGTAAAGTGACCTCATGTGCTTTCTCCAGTCCTTTGGCACCCCTCCCAACTCCAAAGAGGCATTGAAAAGGTCAGTCAGTTTTGCTGCTAGAAGTTCCCTCAGTATTCCAGGGTTTATCCCATCCGATCCCATAGCTTAGCTTAGCTTAGCTAGTTTCTCACGAACACAGTCTTCTGAAAATTGTTCCAGATCCACGTCACTTCTGTTCCTTTTTGTGGGTGTTTTCTGAGGTCCTGCTCCTGGTCCTTCATCTGTAAATGCAGAAATAAATATTTGTTAAGCAATTCCACTTTATCCTCATCAGCTTCTACATATTCCTCCCCCTCACCCTTGAGTCTGACAATACCACTTTTGCCCTTCCTCCTCTCACTAACATAACTGAAAAATGTCTTATCCCTGCATTTCCTTGCATTGGCTATTTCTTCTTCTTTTTGAATCTTTGCTTTCCTGACTACTTTGCTAGCTTCTCTAAGTTTTTCCAAATATAGATGTCTGTCTCCCTCTCTCTGTGATCTCTTGTATTTCATGAAGGCCTCCCTCTTTTTCTTCACATTTTCAGCTACTTCTTTCGAAAGCCATAGCGGTCTCCTTTTCCTTTTACATATATTTACCTTTTTAACAAAAAGGTTTGTTGCCCTTAAAATATCCCCTTTCAGTTTTACTCACTGTTTTTCTACAGCCCCTAGCTGTTCCCATCCCACTAACGACTCTTTGAGATATTGTCCCGTCTTGGCAGAGTCAATGTTCTTAAAGTCTAAGATACTTGCTTTTGAATGGATTCTAACAGCTTTAGTCCTAATACTGAACCACACCATCTGATGATCGCTGGATGCAAGATGATCTCCCACTATAACATCAGAAACACTTTTCCCATTGGTAAGCACTAAGTCCAGTATGACTTTTTCACGTGTGGGTTCTGTTACCAGTTACCGGAATAGTTCTCCCTGTAGAGAATCCAGGATCTCTTTACTTCTAGATGACACCGCAGCAGGAATGTGCCAATCAACATCTGGCATACTGAAATCCCCTGTCAGTAGCACTTCCCCTTTCATGGTAATGTTGCGTATGTCTTCTATTAAATCCCCGCCCACTTCTCCCTGTGAGGGAGATCTGTATATCACGCCAATGCAAATGGATTTCTTTTTCCCTATTTCTAGTTTAACCCACAGCACCTCCTCACTCCCTTTTAAGTCCTTTATTTCCATAGCTTTAATATTATTTTTTACATATAGTGCCACTCCTCTTCCCCTTCTTCCTACCCTGTTCTTCATGAATAACAAATATCCTGGTATAGCTGCATCCCATTCATGGTCCATGAACTATGGCTCCGTAACTGCCACCAAATCCAAGTCGGCCTCTTCCATTAACGCCTCAGTATCTGGGATCTTATTTCCTATGCTACAAGCATTTATACACACTCCTTTTCTAGATAATTCCTCTTTTACCCATTTCTAGAAGGTTAGCCAGTCTGCTGCTGAAGACACTTTGACCCTTCTTGGAGAGATGGACACCGTGGAGACATAATGTAAGAATTTTATTGCACCTACGAGAGATGGAGCTCAGTTTTTGCAGTGCTTGTAGCTTAATAGAAACCAGTGCATAACGTAATTTACAGTAATGCTTTTTAATGTTAATGAGCTGAGTGGCATGATTCCAAGTTATCAATGTCCATATGTAATGTACATTACCAAGTTTCAGTTACACTGTAAACCGTTTTGACTGAAACGATAAAGCAGTATAAAAAACTGTTAAATAACAATAATTAAATAAATAGGCATGCAGTACATATCATTAGCAGGCCTTAAAGGTGCGCACAGGGTGTTCAAAGGCCTTTTAGGGGGGCCAGTCAGCTCGGGCAGAGGTAAGGCAGGCAATGGAGTATGAATACTCAAAGGTTCACCGTACTGCCCTGCCTGGCCGGCTGCTGTCTCCTCCCAAGCGCCCAGTCTACCTAGTGGCTAGGCCAGCTGTGGTTGGAGAGGAAGTAGATGAGAATATCTGAAGAAGCTGGGAAGGTCTCCATGAGCAGATCAACTAATGAAAATGCCCAGAGAAACCTAACCGCAGATAAAGACCGTAAGGCTTATCCAGTCTGCCCTTCCATACCAGCTACCAGACTTCAGAGCCCCCTTTTCCCCTAGAGATCCACTGTGTTTGTCCCATGCTCTCTTAAATTCAGAATCAGCCCTCATCTCTACCACCTCCACTGGGAGACTATTCTGTGTTTCTATTGCTCTTTCCGTAAGGAAATAGTTCCTCAAATTACTCCCGAATCTATCTCGTTTCACCTTCATCCCATGCCCCCTCGTTGCAGACCAATTTTCAGTTGAAAGAGGCTCTCCTCCTCCTTACATTTATGCCACGGAGATATTTAAACATCTCTAGCATATCTCGCCGCTCCTGCTTTTCTTCCAAATATTGAGATCTTTAAGTACCCATATGCCTTATGATGAAGACCACTGATCATTTTGGTAGTCACCCTCGGCACCGACTCCATCCAGTTTATATCCTTTTGAAGATGTGCTCTCCAGAATTGCACACAATACTTCAAAGACTTATACAGAGGCACTATCACCTCCTCCTTCCTGCTGGCAAAAAGTGATATATAGGAGGCTTTGACACTGGATGGAATAAAGAGGATATTCCTGGAGACCTCTGATCGGTGCTGGAGGGGCTGCAAGGAGAAAGGGGACTTCTTGCACATTTGGTGAATTGTTGGAAGATAAAAGCATTTTGAGAAGAATTGCTTGGGAGGTTGAAAGGGTTAGTGGAGATGAGGCTGGCCTTGGATCCTAGGTAGTATTTACTGGGAATGTCTAATTTGTCTTCTAAATTGTGCTGAAAACTCAAATCCGAACTGATGAACAATGAGGAGATGAATGTCATTTGCACAAAAATAACTCTGATTCCCCCAAATCCTGGATCAGTGTAGTCAGGGTTGAGATGAAAACATTAAATTAGGGGCTGAAACAAATCTTTGGGGACCACGACAAGACACTGGGTAGATTGCAGACATTATATCATTTAATGACACCTGAAAAACACGTCTTGATGAATAGGAACAGAAACAACTCAGAGCGACATCGGAAAATCTAGTTTGCTCTGAGCATGTGAATAAAAGGGTTGAATTCCTGAATAAGCTGCATTGAGTTCAAGCTATATTACCAGGGTGTCTCTAAGACTAGCTTGCTAGCTAATTCTCTCATTTGGCATAACTAACATTGCTGTTTCTGTGCTAAGTCCACAGCAAAGATTGACATGGACGGAAAGAGAATTACAGTTTCCATTTATTATTTTGGGATTTATTCCATCTAAACATGTGTCTCCAGGCAGGTTTGCAATTAGCATACATAACAGTTGCATCAATAAAATAACAGTGCAAATAAACACATAAAAACTGGTTGTTGGGCTGGCCCAGTTAGTGTCTTCGGTTGGGGCCAAGTGCAGCGCCAGCCTGTGGGACTCTGGCTGAACAGGCTAGGGATGGAAAGCATCTGTCCTAGGGGCAGCCTTATTCTCCCCAAAGTTTTGAGTTCCTGAGGACTGGTTCCCTACTTTCCTGAGTTAGGTTTCCTCACAGTGGAGGGTTTGTTCAAGCTTGAGCTAACTCAGAGCATGGGCTTCTTGGTTAGCTCAATGGACCTGAGTCTCCTGCCCTTGAATGTGTACCTTTGACCTTGGGACCACATTCTTGGTCTAGAGTATCGCCTAATCTTTTGGTCTCCATGTTCCCTATTGTATGTCCAGGCCCTTCCTCTCCCCTGGGAAATCAAGGAGCAGTTGAAGTAGCAGTTGCAGTTCTACCACCCATTGGAAGCACTGAAGGGGATATCTGGCATCTTGGCTAACAGCTGAAATGGTCAGAAGTGTGAGGCCTGCTCCAGTTGACCCAGGGACTCTATTCCCCTCAGGAGGCTCCTAGGGGATCTTCCGTGTGGAGGTCAGACTGATCAGTTTGATCCTGGGGAGTGGACTATGTGATCTTGGACACTGCCCTGACACTTGCACACCACTGCAACAGATCTCACAGGTCTGGAGTGGTTCCTGTAGCTGTGCAGCTGTACTGTGGGGCAGAGGAACATTTGCTTGATCTAGCTGCGCATCACAAGCTTTGATAACATGTGATCAGAGTTTAAAGTCCATGAGTCCTGGCAAAATGAGAGCTCAACCCTCCCATGCGTGACCTCATGGTGTAAAGACCACATGGTCGATTGTCTGTTCGAGAGCTATTTCAGATGCGGGAATGTTGGGCGGATGTCTGGTTTGGTGGCCTTTCTTAGGCGTGGCTGAGGGAAGGGATGCTATATGCCACCCAGGGCCGGCCCAAGGGTTTCTGCAACCCTAGGTAAAAGCCCCGACCATTCTACTGAACATTTGTATAGCACTACAAGATGTATGCAGCGCTGCAAAATATAGATATCAATTTGCTTGAATAGGGACTTCAACCCTGGACCCTCAGATTAAAAGCTTGGTGCTCTACCACCTGAGCTATCCAGGTCCCCCCCTCTGAGATTTGGGGTCTATTTTGGTGAAGTCCTATCAGTAGGAATAAAGTGATCCTATCCACTTGAGTATCAGTGGACTTCTGAGGTAGAGCACCTTGAAAGGACCTTCCCGCCACATTTAGCAATTCACACACCTCCAAAATATTTCCCAACAGACATCTTTTCACTAATTCCCACATCCATCACCCAAACCTTTGTAATCAAGTGAAGGTCAGATACACTGAATCTATCAGCACTCGACCCCCTTCTATGTGCCACTAGTTTTTCTGTCTCCTTAGCCCTTAAAAGGCACATAAAAGTCAGATACTCTCTAGGTCTCCAACTTGACCTACCTGGACTCCTCTCTTGCTCCTGCCATATTTGGCCTGTGCCCAATCTGAATCAATGTGCTACCTGCCCTTCTTTTATGCCACTCGACTCTGGGGCTTCAGCAACTCTTTCTGAGACCTGATCTTTGTGGTGCTCACAGGACAAGGAATCTGGACTCTGTCTGCTCAAGGTCACAGTTAACTCCCTTTCTCCATCGTGCTCACCTCCGTCGTGCTGAGCGTCTTTGGCGCAAGCACCCCTCCCAAGACTCTCTGTCCTATTTCCGTTACTGTGGCTCTCATTACCGCTAAGCACTCCTATTATACCAACCTTACTGCTTGTTCCTCAGACTCTTCCCACCAGCTTTATTCTATTCTCCAGTCCCTATCAGCTCCCCATGCCCTCCCCTCCCCAGCGCCCTCTGCTGATCTCCTTGATCCTGCCCTTCTCGCGTCCTTCTACAGTACTAGTCCTTCGTTCCTCTTTTCCCTTCTGTCCCTACCTCCCCCCGCAGCTCCTTCTTTTTCCCATCAATGCTCCCTATTCCATCCCATCTCTGCTGCTGAGCTCGCTAAGGCATTCTCTACCTCCCGAAAAACCACCTGTCAGCTCGACCCTCTCCCTTCCTGTTGCCTCGGCAAGCCTTCTCTTGCACTTTTCCCCTCATCCTCTCCATTTTCAATTCCAGTCTCTCCTCCGGCCTCTTTCCTGCCCCTTGGAAGCACGCTATAATTTGCCCCATCCTCAAGAAACCCTCCCCAGCCCCCTCCATTCCTGCTAACTGGCGCCCTGTTTCTAACCTCTCTTTCCTGTCTAAGTTCTTGGAAAAGCTTGTCTTCGCCCAAACTCTCCTCTCACTTGGACTCTGCACTAATCCTTCACCCCTGTCAGTCTGGTTTCCGTATGGGACACAGCACTAAAACTATCCTCACTTCCCTCCTCCAGGAACTCCACTTCTCCCATGACCAGGGTTTGTTTTCTATTGCGGTTTCCCTCGATCTGTCCTTCGCCTTTGATCTTGTGGACCACCGCACACTCCTTACTCCTCTTTCTGATGCCGGCTTAGGGGGGTCGGTACTCAATTGGTTTTGTTCTTTTCTGTCTTCCAGGTCTTTTTCAGTATTTTCCGGTACTTCCTCCTCACCTAGCACTCCCCTTCCCTGCGGTATCCCCCAGGGCTCCGGTCTCGCCCCTCTCCTCTTTAATGTCTTTGTGGGCCCCCCTCGCCACCCTTATTCAACAGCACTGCATCTCAGCGTACTACTACGCCAATGACATCATACTCCTGCACCATACTGACCCCCCCACTCCTGACATCACTCCCCTTAATGACTGCCTCTCTTCAGTTAGTACCTGGTTGGCCTCCAACTTTCTCCATCTTAACCTGACCCAAACCCAAGCTATCTGGTTTACATTCGGCAGCCCTGCCCCTACCCTCTCACCGTCACTCTCCTCCACCCCCATCCCTCTGGTCCCCACTTTGTCATTCCACGATCACCTGTCCTCTGCGAGTCGTCATTCGTTCTGTTCCCTCCGCCAGATCCGTGCTGTCCGTCCCTTCCTCTCCACTCCCTCCCTGGTTACCCTTCTCCTCTCCCTAGCTGTGAGCAGACTTGATTATTGCAATATTGCTCTTGCTGGTCTCCCCCAGTTTCAGCTCCGAAGACTGCAACTGCCGCCTGTCTTGTCACTCATACATCTCGCACTGACCGTATCACCCCCTCCCCCCTTCTCATCCACCTTCACTGGCTCCCCATTACTTACTGTATTCAATACAAGGTCCTCATTCTTCTCCACAAGGCTGTTCACTTCGGTTCCCCCCAGTACCTTGCCAATTTGGTCTGTCTCCATACTCCCACTGTACACTTCGTCACATCCATGTCAATCGCATGTTCCTTCCTCCCCCTCTGTTGCACACCTGGAGTCTACCCGAATTCTGCCTTTTTCTACCTAGGCCCTAAACTCTGGAACTCTCTCCCCCCAGATCTCCGGCTGGAACTGTCCTTCAACAGGTTTAAGCCTCTTCTCAAGATGCACCTCTTTTGCTCTGCCTTCAACCTCCCTGTTCCTGCTGCTCCTAGCTGGGGTTCTTTCCCCACCCTTTCTCCCCTTCGTCCCTCTTCCTTCTGCTCCTCTCTATCCTATCTCCTCTTTCCTGTTGGTTCTGGCATTCTTTTCCTTTTCTGGCAGTTATTTTAGTCTGTTGTGAGCCGCTTTGGTGTCTTTTCGTAAAGTGGTATACCAAGTATTAAATAAAGATGAAGGTGTGCATGTAGGTAGAGTGCAGGGTGTTAGGAGCCTGTCTGAGGCCCAGTCCCAGTACTGCTGTCAGCTACAGCCAGGTGTAAAGATACTGGGGCCAGAGACTGAATCGGTGACTCTTCATCCGTTTGGGAGATGAGGCCTAGGAACAGAGCAGCTTGTGATGACCAATTCTCCAGCAGCATCTTAGCTGTTAAGAATTGCCACACTGGTTCATCTTAATAATAGAAAAAACACTCCATTTAAAATTATAACTTTAGTGGTAGAAAAATTCTTTCAACTAGACTCTACTGATCATCTGTAGATATGTACGATTTCTTCAGTCGATCACTAAACTCCACAGAAACAGGAGCCGGGGTTCTAATGAAAAATACAACTACTACAGGAGGTTTCAGACCATATATCCCGCGCTTAATGAATGCTTATTGGATAAAGCTATAGCGCACTGGTTACATCAACAACCATCCTGTGTTATTTTTAATGTTTTTTTTAGATTTTCAAACCAAGTGTCCATTTATACCCAAATGTAAGTGAAAGACCAAAAAGCTTAACTTATGTCTTGTGCCTTCATAGCAAAGATCCGTCAAGCCCAGAATCCTGTTTCCAACAGTGGCCAATCCCGATCACAGGTAATTGACATGTCCCCAGAGTAGCCTGTTCCATGCCTCTTATCCCCAGAGATAAGCAGTGGTTTTCTGTTTATGGACTATTCCTGCAGACCTCGGACTGGCTGCTGACACTCGGGCTCTTCCTGCAGTAGTCAAACCTACCAAACCCTTTAGCAAACATTCCCGTTTCCCTTCTCCCACAGACAAATCTCTGGCTTCCACCTTTCTGCTGACCCTCGACTCCCCCCCCCCCCCCCAAAAAAAATAAATTTGCTATGAAAATGTGGGTCATGCTGAGGGTCCCAGAGAGCTGCTGCTGGCTCAAACCCATTGAAAAGATGATCAGCGACCTAGGAGAGATTATGGGGGCGATACTCCAAGGCTTTCACATGGGTTAGCGTCAGGCACGTAGGAAGCATTCCGGACAGCACTCCTTGCTAACCTGGCAGCGGCGATATTGAGCCTCTGTATGGTTAACAACACGCGGCTAACAGAAGACGCAGCAAAGGCTGGCTCTACTTTAGCTACAGAAACTAGCCGGGCGGTGGCTAGATATTGCCGCTGCCCGTTAGCTTCCAGGTTCTGCGGCCAACCCAGGTATTCAATGCCGGTGGCTGCATATGGCCCTGACGTTGAATATCCAGGGTTAAAGTTCAGCGGCAACGGCTAACCACTTTACAAGCTCTAGCTGACGCCATTGACTGTCCCCCTATGAGTCCAGTCTGGGGACCGGGCCTGCCTGGTTGCTCAATATATTTCAGACCCAACAGTTCCCCAGTATTAGTATTCTGAGTAGGAGTTTCCTTCTCTCAGTAGATGGGTGGAGGGGGGGGGGGGGACATTTTCTGCCACTGTTGCTATCCCCTCTCCCTTGGTAAGAATTGATTGACTTAGAAGCCCTCTTGCTAGGGATTAAGACATTTTCCACCCTTTCATTTAATGCCCTAATAAATAAAATTTCCAGTTAGAATCTAATTCCAGTTAGAATCTAATTTCTGCTGTATGGCAACTGGATGAATAAAAACGGTGTCAAAACTGCTTCCGGATGGCAGACATTTTCATTGTCAATATCAGTATCCATAACAAACCGGTTTGTAACTCTTGAGGAATGAAGTTGCCTTTGCAGTATTAAAATGGTCAGGGTGCTGCTAGAATAGATTTCTGATGATGATCAGGACAGCAGCACCCTTATCTCTTAGCTCCACATTAGTGGCCGTGTCTATGAAATCGGCATAATTCTGAGTTCACTTGCACTGATAAGGCAGGCTTTGGGGTAATGTTTCTAAGCATTTTGTACTCTGCTCCCCCAATGTCAATCCTGAACTTCTAATCCGATTTCAGCAAGAGGGATTCAGGACTGAGGCCCAGGGATTTGAGGAAAGAGGAAGCCTGCCCACCACAGGCAGATGTGAGGAACTGTATGGTCCAGGTGATCTATAGTTATGAGCTGATTCAGACGTTTCTAAAGACGTCTCCTCAAGACCAGGTACAGCGAGAACGAGGTTATAATCACGGTCCCTGCTTTCTAACTTTTGTTGTGTGGATAATGTGTTTATCTGGTTCTGTTTCCTTTATTTCTGCCTTCTCCTTTTCACTTTTGTCTCTTTTTGCCTTTCATTCGTTCTCTCCCACCATTTTATGATCTCTCTTTTTTTTTGTTCCTTCCATCATCTTCTTTCAACACCTGCTGTCTCTCATCCTTTATCAGTTTTTATAATCTTCATAGCTACAGAGAGTCCTTAATTCCTTCTATCAAATACCTAAATAGTCAGAGCTTACAGATTCCCGTCATCTATTAGCCAGGCGTTTCTTTTCTTAACTTAATATCAAAGACCGTTTAATACTGAAAAGATTTTCACATTTTTTTAACAGGCACTCAAGGGTACAAACCTGATCCTACATTACAGAACTTAAATATAGAAGAACCTGATATCAATATCCTGTTGGAGGGAGAAGTGGAAGATACTGATGTCGAGAACGGTGAGAAAGAGTTCCTTCCCATTTCTAAATTTACGTATAGAGGATGAATGTAACTAGAGATTCCCAGTTACATTTTTATCGCTATGTCATTGGGTTCAGTTGGTTTAAGCTGACGGGTCTGAGGTTCAGAGAACTAGGTCCAGAACGTATCCCAGGACTCCACAGGGTGTTGCAGAGTTTTTGTTTGTTGACCGTAGTCAGAGCGAAGGGAATCGCTGTAGAGCCTGGAGGTGAGGATGAGATTACAGATCCAGCAAGAAGAGATTGGATTTGGTCTGTTTTCTTCTGTTCATACGCGTTCGCCCCCATGTTCCTGTCTACAAGCAACACCACTTCTTATTATGTGTCATGGATCCTTTGCCAAGCACGTGTCATTTTAAATCATCATATGGGGATAGTTCCTTCTATTTTTCCTCCATAGTTGTAAAGTTAATGATCATAATCTTGTTTTTTATCCAGCAGATGATGGATTCAGAAATAATGTAAAAGAATGACAACGAGCGATGGGAAACAGAGGAAGAAATGGAAACGTAAAGACCCCTCCAGAGACAGCTCAGATCCTTCGCCTAACAGTGAGGGAGCCATCGGTAGCATAACACCAGTCAGGGCGAAAGAAAAATCTCAAAAAGGAGAGAGAAATTCCAACCACTCTTTGAGATTTGCACAAACTCGGGGACTCAAAAAAAAGAGAGAGGCCTTTCAAAAGTGCTGATGCTCAGGCAAACTGCACCAGAGATTTCCATTTTGTTGAACACCGCATACCTAAGCTTAGAAATGAGGCCAACGCTTTCACGGTGTACGCAGAATGAAGCCATCTGGAGATGGTGACCCCCAGGAAAATCTATTTCAATGTCCTGAATGTGATAACTGTTTCACAACAAAGCAAAAACTGCACCAGCATATAATGATCCACACGGGTGAAAAACCATTTAAATGTTCTGAATGTGGTAAATGTTTCAGATGGAAGCAAAGCTTGCAACGGCATATAATGATCCACATGGGAGAAAAACCATTTGAATGTTCTGCTTGTGATAAATGTTTTCCAGTGAAAGCGAGACTGCAACGGCATATAATGATACACGCAGGAGAAAAAAACATTCAAATGCTCTGAATATGATAAATGTTTCACGTGTAAACCAAACCTACTCCTACATGAAAAAATCCACATGGACGCAAAGCTATTTAAATGCTCTGAATGTGATAAATGTTTCCCAAAGAAAGAGAGGCTCCAACATCATATAAGGGTCCACACAGGAGACGAAGAAGAATTTCCAAGCACATCGTGATAAACTACTCCACATGTTACATCTTACGTACTCCAGCAGGAGGCGCTCTTTGGCACGATGCAAGTACTACATCGAGCCTTAGCAGTAATGTTGTGAGACCGAGAAAATACTCCACATATCCTGGCTTAGAAATGAGGTTTTGACTGCCGTGGTACGCTCAAAACTAACCCATTTGGAGAAACTGCTCCGAGACAAACCATTTAAATGCTCTGAATGTGATAAATGTGTCAGGTGGAAACATTGCCGGAAGCTGCATGAAAAGATCCATACAGGAGGCAAAGGCAAGGGGAAAATTACCCAAGTTAAATTTAAAGTGTGACTTAGGAACCTGATGACTAAAATGAACAAGGCCATAGCCTATATAAAGAAACCATTTATTGACATCACAGAAATAAAGGCATACAATATTGTGCAGCCAAAATTATTACTGAAAGAAAAAAAGAACAAAAGCAACTCTTCATTTGAACAAGCACATTGAAGGAAAAATAAAATCACTGCCTTTGGAGGTATCTTTTATAGACAGGTATTGAAAAGGATTAAGATCATCAAAGCACAATAGATATAATATACAGCACAATAGATATAATATACAATCATACTTAGTAAGGGCTGTTAGTATAGCTGGGTTTAAAAAAGGTTTGGACAAGTTCCTGGAGGAAAGGTCCATAAACCACTATTAAAAAGGGACCCAGGATATCAATGCTTGACCTAGTACAAGCACTGCAGAACCTGTGTCTTTTGGGGAAACTGCTAGGTACGTATGACCTAGATTGGCCACTGTTGGAAACAGGATACTGGGCTTGATGGACCTCGGTCTGACCCAGTATGGCATTTCTTATGTTCTTAAGTTACTGAGGGTGATCCAAACATCAAACCGAAACATGTCGCATTAACAGAAGAATAACTTTAATTTATATGCTCCAAAAAGAAACTGAAAATAGCAGCAGAAGCAAAAATATGAAGGAAATAGAAAAGAAAGATATCAAAATAACCAGTTTTACATGGAATTGGGAAAGAGCATGCATTAGTATAGTAAAAACACCATCGACCAAAGCTGAAACAGAAGCCTTCTGGACAAGACTGTATGAGGACATTGTAGAGCACAGTCGAGAGGTAGAATGCTTACTCTGCATAGGGGAGAATTTAGAAGAGACAGACATGAAACCTATGGAATGACCTGTAGAAAGAGCAAAAGACCTGAAAAGCAGGCTAAAAAGAACCCCAAATAAGAAGAACCCTGGCCCAGATGGAGTGACCAATTTTTGGCTCAAACAGTTAACGTTACGACCTGTCAAACTGCAGAAATCAATTGATCAGGCAATCAGACTTAACGCCACAATGGCTTATAACAGGAATAATACTTCTGCTTCCATAGGGAGATCTAAGTAACGATCCCAAAAATTATAGACCAAAAACTTGTTTCCCTATAATTTATAAGCATTCAGCACAATAGATATAATATACAATCATACTTATTCCAATATCATGCAATGGATCAGAAAGGCAATACGATGGGAGCATATGGAACAAAAGACCAGTTAATGTTGAATAAGGCCTTCATGGCCAATGCTAAGACAAGCAGATAGCTCAGTATAGCGTGGATTGGCTATAAGAAAACCTTTTCATAGTGTCCCGCACTCTTGGATAATAAATTGCTTTGAAATGTGTAAAATAAACTCTGTCTTTATCGGGTACATTAAATTCACCATGAACATGTAGCAAATCACACTCCTTTTGAAGTATAGGATGGTCAGTACATCGTTCCTAACGTTAAGATCCGGCAAGGAATATTTCAAGATATCCCCTGTTGCCACTTCAATATGGGGCTTCATGCACCAAATACTCTCATCAATTCTTGGGCTACAGATTTAGTCTTAATCCTAAAAAGGGTAACGACCCAGAGGTATCACTTTCTACTGTTTGTAGATGACCAGAAGCTGTACAGTTCCCATGACCAACAATTAGCGGAACAACTTCATGTAGTGAAACGTTTCTCAGATAACATCAAAATGATTTCTGGCCTTGACAAACGACTTTAAGGTATTTAAACATCTGAATCATATCACCTCTATCCCGCCTTTCCTCTAAGGTGTACATATTAAGATCTTTAAGTCTATCCTCATATGCTTTATAATGAAGACCACTAACCATTTTAGTAGCCATCCTCTGCACCGACTCCATCCTGTTCACATCCTTTTGAAGGTGCGGTCTGCAGAATTGCACACTATACTCCAAATGAGGTCGCACCAAAGACTTACTCAGAGGCATTATCACCTCCTTTTTTCTGCTAGCCATTCCTCTCTGTATGCACCCAAGCATCCTTCTAGCTTTTGCCGTCGCCTTTTCTACCCATTTACTACTATTTTATTACTACTAATGTACTTATCATTTAAATAGCACCACAAGGCGTACGCAGTTCTGTACAGGCACATGTAAAAGACAGTCCCTGATCATCAGGGCTTACAATCTAGTTAAGACCAACAACAAAACAGTTTAATCACTTTAAGATCATCAGAAGCAATCATGCCCAGGTCCCGCTCTTCTTTCGTGGACAGAAGTACTTCACCCCCTATACTATATTGCTCCCTTGGATTTTTGCAGCCAAAACGCATGGCCCTGCATTTTTTAGCATTAAATCTCAGCTGCCAAATTCTTGAGCATTTTTTAAATTTAGCTAGATCCCTCCTCATGTTATCTACTCCTTCCTGGGTGTCTACTCTATTGCAGATTTTGGTATCATCCACAAAGAGGCAAACCTTACCCGACAGCCCTTCCACTATATCACTAACAAAGATGTTAAAAAGAATCAAACCAAGGACAGATCCCTGGGGCACATCACTGGTAATATCCTTCTCCTCAGAGTGAGCTCCATTTACATGTACTCTTTGTCGCCTCCCACTCAACCAATTTCTAACCCAGTCATTCACTTTAAGGTCCATACCTAGGGTGCTCAATTTGTTTATAAGTCGCTTGTGCAGAACAGTGTCAAAGGCTTTACTGAAATCTAAGTACACCACATCTTAGGTTCTTCATCGGTCCAACTCTCTGGTCACCCAGTTAAAGGAATCAATCAGATTTGTCTGACAAGACCTGCCTCTAGTAAATCATGCTGCCTTGGATCCTGTAATCCATTGGACTCCAGAATCCTCACTATCCTCTGTTTTCGCAGTATTTCTAAAAATTTACTCACCACAGAGGTTAGACTATCCAGCCTGCATTTCTCAACCTCATCCTTACTTCTGATTTTGTGTGAAGGAACCACATGGGACCATTCCCGACTCTAAAGAAGCATTGAAAAGGTCAGTCCATGGCCACTAGAACCTCCCCAAGTTCCTTCAATATTCTTGGACGTATCCCATCCGGTCCCATCGCTTTGTCTATTTTTAGGTTAGCTAGTTCCTCACAAACACAGTCTTCTGAAAATTGTTCAAGCTCCCCGTCACTTTTGTTCCTATTTGTGGGTGTTTTCTGAGGTCCTGCTCCTGACCCTTCATCTGTGAACACAGAACAGAAATATTTGTTAAGCAATTCCGCTTTATCCTTATCAGTTTCTACATATTCCTCCCCTTCACTCTTGGGTAGAAAGAAGAGGATACTCAAAAGAGAGAGGAAGTGATGGAAGCATTGGCGGTAGGCCTCCTGGCCTGAATGGAGGTTGATAGGAAAGATCAACTGCCCAAGTTACATCGTACATCTAAGGTAAAAGTCATGATTAAGTAAAATCAACAAGGCCGTAATTCGCATAAAGAAATCATCAGTGAATATTACAGAGATAATTTGGATCCAGTTCTTGCAGAAACAATGGTTACTGAGGGAAACCTACTAAAAAGGACACAGGGCCGGAAGAAAAGGAGAGAGAAAATAGCTCCCCTTTGGAAGAAACTTATTGAAGGAAAAAAGAATATCTCTGTGTGCTAAGATGTCCCCGATAGACGGGAATCTCAAAGGATCAAGATCACCATAGATAACGAGAAAGATCAAAATCATTAAAATGAAACATGCTGCGGGAACAGGAGACCTTAAATTCATATGTTCCAGAAATAAACCAAAAGGAAGAGCACAAACGCAAAAACCTGTGGAAATGTTTGGATATCTTTGTTTTCTGTTTTCTTCGTAAATTAGTTAGAGCAGTGGTTCTCAGCCTGGCGTACGTGAAACCTGGGGGGTACCTCAGGGGCTGTAATTTTCAGGACATCTGTTTGTGCAGTCTTTGGTGATTCAGAAAGTCATGGGACACAAGAACAATAGAAATTCTCAGCATATATATATATACATACACACACACACACACACACACACACAGGGGGGACCTGAGCACCTGGTTGACCCTCCATGGGGGACCTTGGCCAAAAAGGGTGAGAGCCACTGAGTTAGAAAAAGCACAACATAGTTCTACAGGGAATTGGGAAAAAGCAGCAGCACGGTGCAAGTAAAACTGACACAGAAAGGTTTGGGGGGACTTTATACGAGAACAACACAACCAAGAAGCAGAATGACTTCCCAGCAGCCTCCATTACACCGATGGAAGTGATAAGGCCGGACAAGTCTCGAGGTCTCTTTTCTCCATCTATTACATGAAGATAAAACTTGTCTCTGTGATGTGTGCTGTACACTAACATTTATATCAGATTCATAGTCTGGGTGGTTTTTACGCTGCAGCACTCTGTGTGAATTGTGTTCGTTTTTGTGAGATTTTAGATGGGCTGCGGCATTCCACGGATGCCGCCAGAACGCTTTTGGTTATTCAGCAGATCAAGCTTGGAGTTAGATGAGCGCAGTACAGACATTAGTTCGACGGATATTTAGAATTTACCTAAAAAGTTAATTAGATAAAACGAAATGGGACCTCCTTAACTGAATGCAAAAATGATCTCATGCCTCATGGTTTGAGGTTTGATAGTGAAAGTATCAAATTGGTTGCTCGAAGATGAATTCTTCTTAAATAACTGGAATGTTCTCCTTAACAAGCATGATCTTATGTTTCCAATCATAGAGACAACTAAGGGAAAGAGTAACGCTGTACAGCAAAAGTGCTGCAACACTTGGAGTCCTTTAAAACAGAGCAGTTTTGGCTCTCATATTCACGAGTTAAAGAAAGACAGAGAGATTTAAAGCACAACTACAAGAGAACCAAATTAAGAAATGTAAGAGAGATGATAATAATTTCAAAGAAGTTAGAGTGGGGCTGGAAATATTGAGTGACGGTGGCTAAACAACATAAAGCGCCTGCTTTAATTAATATCGGATATTCCATGGCGGAAAATATCCGGTTTCCTCTGCTGATTTCTGGGCTGTCTGGCCACCGGTGTTACTATCTGGTTAGAGGTGATATTCGTCCACTAACCGGGTCATGCAAAGCATATGAAGTTAGGATGGTCATTCAGAGGTCTTGACTTAAATCCCTTAAACTATACAGTTAGTGGCTGAATATCTCTGGCAATTGGATAGCAGCTGTCGCTTCCCCGCTCTGCCACAGACCGCCACAGTTTTAACAGAGCATTTTTTGGGTGGTCTGTGAGGATATCAGTGGAAATAACCAGTTAATGCTGCTGAATATCATGGTGACTGCATTTTAGCCAATTAGCTGGTCTGTTAACTGGCCAAAATGCTTGGAATATTCCCTCCTTAATATTTAGGACCATCCGGAGCAAGGAAACCAGCATACCCTTGAAACCGACCTTGAGAGGGTTTGCTGGTTTCCTTGCCCCTGTTCGTTTGTGTGAGGCTAAGTGCCTTTTTGGACTCCCCCTTAATATTTATCTATTGATGAGAGACAGAATTTCTAAACAAAGATGTAGACCAGTGAGAGCCATGTTTGAATCCTCCTCCGACAGTTTCACAGGGCATGATGAATTAGATGATTCCGGTAGTTTGTCTTCTCTTTTGGAGAGAGGGGAGAAAGAGGTTCATGACACACTCGAGACTGATGGAGACCGAACCGTATGAAGGGCTGTGCAAGGCTCTGGTATGGAAGGGGCACTGATGTCATCACTGGCCTTCCAGGAAACCTGACGAGCAAATTCTTGCATGTGGCTGGATTACTGGGTGGGAGAGAACCAGGTTCACAAATAGCATAGGGGCATTGCTAGCCTGGTACGGTCCTGGATGCTGATATCTCCAAGATCAAGACCTATGACCAGATCAAGAAGAGCAAGGAGTCAGTAATTGTGAATTTATCTAATTATGTGTTAAGTGAAACCGAAAAATCTTTGGTAACTAAAGGATTTATTTTTTAAATTTTATTTTTACAGTTTTTGTCCCACTTAAACACTACAGGTCAAAGCAGATAGCAACCAACATTCACAATACAAAACAAAATAATGCAGTAACTCTTCAGATATAATCAGAGTACAAAATATTTTGCATTTTGAAAAATTAAGAACCTCCTATCACATTTCTAAATAACCCCAAAAAATTCAGTGAATAAGTGAATATTTTTGGTTTTTTTTAATAAAAAAAAAACTGGTTGCGCCCTCTTCCTCAGTGTAAACACAATTCTCTCCAGTTTTTCATTGATTTTGAAAAATTCCTGAGGTGGTTACAAATTAGACTACATTTTTACAAATTTCCCAAAAGCCTTTGGTGAAGCACAAATTGGTATCAATCTCCCCCAGTCTGCTTTATATTTTTTACATACCTTTAAACACGTGGAGCGAGATTCCATAATGTGCACGTCCAGCTTGTGGACACATCAAAATAAAAAATGGGCCCCCCCCTTTGAACCTGCATCTGCGGGTCTGGACATGTCCGCCGGTCCAGAATCGGGGAGATAGATGTGTTCGGCGGGCACATGCAAGCGCATTCAGCCGACTCTGTACCTCAGATGTGGGGAAATGTTTTGGATGTCCCCGCACCCACTGTGTTCTGAAATGTTACATGTTTTGCATCCTGCCTGTCCCTGTGATGTACCCACGGATGCCACGCCCCTCAGGAAAAATGTGCATCTCCTAAGCTGCTCATCACAGACAGTAGTTTGCTGATGCACCCTAGACATAGATTTTTTATTTTATTTATTTAGCAAGCATTTATATACCGCTCCTTCCAGCGATCAGAAGCGGGTAAGATTACATGGAAAAAGCTGTCGAATCAAGACAGAATAAATTTGATTTGTACATAAAGATTCGAAAGGTTAGCACGTCATGCAGAAAATTAACTAATTCAAAGCTAAGGGGATAATAATTTACATATGTACATTTATACATTACAGGTTTTCTGGGGTGCTGTGGGGGAGTTGCCCCTCATGCGAGTTTAGTACAGGTTGAAATGACTTTGAAATAGGTGGGTTTTGAGTTTTTTTCTAAAGTCGGCTAGATCAATGCTGGCTCGTAGGTCGGGTGGGAGTTGGTTCCATAGTGTCGGTGCTGTGTATGAGAAAGCCCTGTTACTAGTGATTTTTTTGACTGATCTGATATCTGTTGGAGTGTGGAGGGTGTTGGAATTGATGATTCTCCTGTTTCTGTTGGATGGCTGCAATCTGATTAGGAAAAGAGATGGCTGAGGGGAGATATGATAGAGGTCTATAAATTAATGAATGGCGTGGGATGGATAAATGTAGATTGATTGTTTACGCCATCAAAAAGTAGGGGGGTATGCAATGAAGCTACAATGTAACCCATTGAAGACTAATATGAGAAAATATTTTTTTCACTCAACACATAATCAAACTCTGGAATTCATTAACAGAGGCTGTAGTAAAAGCTGTTAGTATTGCTGGGTTTAAAAAGGATTTAGACAACTTCCTGGAGTAAAGGTCCATAAACCATTATTAAAGGGGACCAGGGAAATCCACTGCTTGCCCCAGTACAAGCACTGAGGAACCTGTGTCTTTTGGGGAAACGGCTAGATACTTATGACCTAGATTGGCCACTGTTGGAAACAGGATACTGGGCTTGATGGACCTTGGTCTGACCCAGTATGGTATATCCTATGTTCTTATGTTCAATATTCAATGCCAGTGGACGGATATGACCCTGGTATTCAATGCCTGGGCTGAATATCGGCCCCCAAGTATATAACTCTTGTTTTGACCATAATAATCATAGTCTTAGCACTGCATTCACAAGTGAAAGTAAAGCTGTGATTGGTTGTTTGTGATCTGACTTCTTACTGATTGGGGGATAGCTGATTCCATGTCCCTTTTCAAATAGCAGCAAGATATTGAGGCATGTGCCCCTAAGAAAAATGGGGCTAGATATTCACTTGGGCAGGCTTTGTGTTGCTATGGCGCATAGCCATGCCCGCCGACCCTTAACCCCAGATATTCAATGCAGGGTCATCTGCCGTGGTGGCATTGAATATCCGGGGATCGCCGCACATGCCAGAAGCCAGAGTAGCTAACCGGCAGCAGCGATGGTTAGCTCCCGCATCTAAAAGATAGGCGAGGTTTTTTTCTTGCCTATCTTTTACATGCAGGTTGCTAACTGGGTAGCATGCAATATCGCCGCTGCCCAGTTATCGATAGTCTCCGCCTCCTTCCCGGACTGTTCCTGACACGCCCCAATGCTAAGCAGTTAGAATCGGGGCGCTTAAGGGTCATAATCCGGGATACTCAATGGCATTAACTGTTACTGCCATTGACTGTCTCTCTCAGCAGCAGTTACACGGTTTACAGGGCTGTAAACCATGTCACTGCCCTTTGAATATTGGGCCCATGGGCTCTGATCTGAGAGCGCAGTAACTACTGCCTTAACATCAGTTTTAAATGGAAGAAATAGCGATGGATAGCAGCATTTTATGAACCAGCTTATGGCATGGGAAGACAAATTTTGGAGGGTAAGTGGAAATCAAAATTGAAAGATCGAGGTCAGGATGTATACAATTTTGGTGGTATTTTAGAAATGGCTCTCCCAAATGTAGAGACTTTCTAGCACACGTATAAGGACGGGCAGGAACACACATGAATTTGCTGACACGTAGAGCTGGAGGAAGCTTTTTACAGATCTACGTGGGGGGGGGGGGGGGGAACAGAGGCAACTCAACACCTTACACATGTATGTTGATATTTTGTAAACCTATAAATATAGCCAATTAACTGTAGAAGCTGCTATCTTCATTTCAAATTGGATGAGAAAATGTATCCTGGAGGATAAAGGAAGATAACTCCTTTAACCCCCCCCCCTCCCTTCTGTAAAGGGCTGGTTGAAGCGAGAACGTTTTAAAAACCTTTAGATGCCAGGCAGCAGCTGAAAATCCCAGTCTGGACAATTTTGGTCATACAAGTGCATTCCCTTTATGAAATTGGGAATACATGTGTAGAGTTATGACCTGCCCAGGCATAGCCCTAACTACACCCCAGGCAGTCTCCATCTGTAAGTTCAGTCCTTTCTCAAATCCTCTTAACATGTAGTTGGAGAGTGGAGGGATGGAAGGGAGAGGTGAAAGGGTTGGGGGGTCTCCAAATGATAGGGGATTTCAATATGACGAATGTGGATTGGCACATCCCTGCTGTGTTGTCATCTAAAGGTAAGGAGATCCTGGATTGTCTACGGGGAGAACTATTCAGGCAACTGGTAACACACCCCACACGTGAAGGGGTCATACTGGACTTGGTGCTTACCAATGGTGAAAGTGTTTCTGATGTTATAGTGGGAGAACATCTCGCCATCAGTGATCATCACCAGATGGTGTGGTTCAGTATTAGGACTAGGGCTGATAAAATCCATTCAAAAGTGAGAGTCTTAGATTTTAGGATATACTAACTTTGAAAAGATGGGACAGTACCTCAGGGAGTCATTAGTGGGATGGGAACAGCTGGGGGATGCAGAAGGGGAATATTTTAAGGGCAACAAACCTTTTTGTTAGAAAGGTAAATAAATGTAAAAGGAAAAAGAGGCCACTATGGTTCTCAAAAGAAGTAGCTGAAAAGGTGAAGAAAAAGAGGGAGGCCTTCATGAAATACAAGAGATCACAGAGAGAGGAAGACAGGCTTCTATATTTGGAAAAACTTAGAGAAGCTAGCAAAGTAGTCAGGAAAACAAAGATTCAAAAAGAGGAGGAAATAGCCAATGCAATAAAATGGGGGGGGGATAAAACATTTTTCAGATATGTTAGTGAGAAGAGGAAGGGAAAAAGTGGTATTGTCAGACTCAAAGATGCAGGGGAGGAATATGCAGAAACGGATGAAAATAAAGCAGAATTGCTTAACAAATATTTCTGTTCTATGTTCGCAGATGAAGAACCAGGAAGAGGACCTCAGAAAACACCCACAAACAGGAACAGAAGTGACATGGATCTTGAATGATTCATGAGGAAATAGCTAAACAAAAAATGTGGACAAAGTCATGGGTCCAGATCGGATACATCCAAGAATACTGAGGGAACTTGGGGACGTTCTAGCGGCTCCACTGTCTGACCTTTTCAATGCCTCTTTGGAGTCGGGAGTAGTGCCAGAGAACTAGAGAAAGGCACTGGTGGTCTCTTTTCACAAAAGCGGATGTAAGGATGACATTTAGAACTACAGGCCAGTTAGTCTAACCTCTGTGGTTAGTAAATTATTGGAAAGGCTACTAAAAGAGAGAATAGTGAGGTTTCTGGAGTCCAATGGATTGCTAGATCCAAAACAACATGGATTCCTCAGAGGCAGGTCTTGTCAGGCAAATCTGATGGATTTCTTTGACTGGGTGACCAGTAAATTGGATCAAGGGAGAGCCCTAGATGTGGTGTATTTAGATTTCAGTAAAGCCTTTGACACACAGGCGACTTATAAACAAACTGAGGACCCTAAAACTGTTGAGTGGGAGGTGACAAAGGGTACAGGTAAATGGAGCTCACTCGGAGGAGGCGTTTACCAGTGGTGTACCATAGGGATCTGTCCTTGGTCCAATTCTTTTTAACAGCTTTTTTAGTGAAATTGCAGAAGGGCTGTCTGGTAAAGTTTGCTTGTTTGTGGATGATACCAAAATCTGCAATAGAGTAGACTACCAGGAAGGATAACATGAGGAGGGATCTGGTTAAACTTGAAGAATGGTCTAGAATTTGGCAGCTGAAATTTAATACAAAAATATGCAGGGTCAGGCATGTGGGTTGCAAAAATCCAAGGAAACAGTACAATGTAGGGGGTAAAGTACTTCTGTCCACAAAAGAGGAGCGGGACCTGGGCGTAATTGTGTCTGACAATCTTAAAGCAGCTAAACAGGTAGAAAAGGCAACTGTGAAAGCCAGAAGGATGCTTGGGTTTATAGAGAAAGGAATGACCAGCATAAAAAAGGAGGTGATAATGCCTCTATATAAGCCTCTGGTGTGACCTCATTTGGAGTATTGTGTGCAATTCTGGAGACTGCACTTTTAAAAGGATATAATCAGGTTGGAGTTGGTGCAGAGGGTGGCTACTAAAATAGTGGTCTTCGTTCTGAAGCATATGAGGACAGACTTAAAGATCTTAATATGTATACTTTAGAGGAAAGGCAAATGGGGCGATATGAGAGAGACGTTTAAATATCTTTGTGGCATAAATGCACTGGAGGGTCTCTTTCAAATGAAGGCAAGCTCTGCTGCAAGGGGACAAAGGATGAGGGTGAAAGTGGATTAGACTCGAGTAATATGCGGAAATATTTCTTTACCGAAAGAGAGGTGGTAGACAGGAGGACAGTATCTGAATTCAAAAAAGCATGAGACAAACGCAGAAGATCTCTAAAGGTAAAAAGAGGACTATTGTAGTTGACATTGAAGGGCTGTCATGTTTCTATATTGTTATTTAAGAGGATTTATATTTTATTTGGAATTTTTTTTGTGTCTCTGAGATATTGACATCCATTTTTCCTGTGGTTGGTTCATGATTTGAAAGTACTATGTATAATTTATTACTTTGTAATTTGAAGAAATCTTTAATAAATATTAAATGATTAAAAAATGCAGCCCTTTCTGACACATCTACCTTTCTCTTTTTTCTCTCTGGATATTTGCAGCATATATTTTTTGGGGGGTTATAACAAACAAAGGGGAAATGTGAAATTGTGTGTTCAGGGGAGGTAGGGGGAAGAGAAAAAGGGACAACTTTTGAAATTGTGGTTATTTGTATTCTGGGAAATGTCCGCCAGGTGACAGTATCACACCATCTGCTACCAATCTGCTGCTGCTGCTGACTGCTGACCTCCAGTGGCCACCTGCAGGCACAACGCTTCCCCGCTGAGGCTCTGCAAGAAGGCATGGGGGAAAGGGCAGCAGCCCAGAGTTGGAAATGGTTGGCAGCAATCGTAAAAGTAAAAGTAAAGTTCAGGGCGACTGTCTTGAGGATGAAACTTCATGAGGAGTTTGAAGGCAGCTGAGAGTCTGGGAAAGTCTCACCCTGCACCTTTCTCCTCTTTCTACGGGGTTTCTTAGTGCACACAAGAAAGTTCCTGTTGATAGGATTTAAGGTCATAGGGGAAATAACTATTTGATAGGCTGAGGGGGGAGTGTGGGGGGCTGCTGAGACCTGGTTTAATTCCTGTAAAAGCTGCATCTCATGCCGGGCTCCCTCCTGACACCACTGAGGGCATTTTTGGACAGTGGCTATCTTTTAATTACTTGACAGCAAGACCTGATAAATGCGTTGCTTCTTTCTAGCTTGAGTCCCAGGGACTGATATGATAATTAGGGCTTCTGATTTTAGGTTTTAACTGATAGAAACACCCCAATGCAAAAAAACTGAAATACAGCCTTTTGCCAGAGCCGGCTCCAGAGATGGTTCAAGGTGTTGGCATCTTACTTAGGCTAACCTTAAGCCTTCTGCCCCACTGGCTGTCAGAATCCATTGTTTAGTTTTGAATGCCCTGCTCTTTGCCGCCACCTCAGACGTTGCTGTCCTGGTTTGCCTAGTCATGGGGTTTCCAACTCCAGTCCTGGAGGGAAGCAAAGCAGTCAGGTTTTCAGGATGTCCCTTATGAATATGCATGAGATATATTTGCATGTACAGCCTCTGTTGTGTTCAAATTTATCTCATGCATATTCATTAGGATATCCTGAAAATTTGACTGGTTTGCAGCCCTCCAGGACTGGAGCTGGAGATCCCTGATAGTGGTTGGGTCAGACCTGACTTATGATAGTCCTCTCTCAGCCCTCCCCTGGCTTGTCTTGTATCCTCCATTCAGGTAGTAAGTGATGTGTAGAAAATGCTCCACTAAAGCCCCTTTTACTCACTAAGGGCAAGCAAATTGCAGTGGCATAAGAAAGTGTGTGCTGTCAGAAAACAGAAGCATTGTGTCCTCTGGGCATACCTAACTCCCCTTGCTCCCGCAGCTACCTGGTCCAGGGCATCCCTGGCCCAGGCTCCTAGCACAGGAGCACCTTCGACCTTGGAGGCTCCAGTAGGGGACCAGACCTCTGCTGGACCAAGAATACTCCCGTGGGGTGGGAAGCTGTCCAAAAGCAACCCTGTTACCACTAAGGACCAGGAGCTGCCATTTTCCAAGTGCTACCAGAAAGACCTGAGCCAAATCTCACCCATCTGTGCAGGGCCTGGGACTCCCTCAGAGGGGCCCCGTCTCTAGTACAGCTCTGAAACCCCACAGCAGAGATGTTTCAGGAAGTTTTTCCATTGATGTCCCCTCTGCCCAGATTGTTGCCACACTACTGGGGAGTAGGAGAGGTATAAGGGGAAACAAAGCTAACCTGAGGCTGGTGGCCCAGTGAGAGGGATGTTTGCCTGGTACTGTAAAGGCTCTGGATTCAAATCTTTAGAGTAAGATCTATTGAAGCAAGGCAAAACAGAGAGATAAGGCACCTAATAGCTTAAACGTTACATCTGGTCCAGTGGGTGAAGGCATTTTTCTTTTAGGTTTGAATCCCCTGCATGCAGTGAGATCAATGTTTGTTCTAAAACCACATCAATGAATGAGAGGTATAAAGAGGAGAAAAAACTCAGATCCCCTACTTACGTTCAATCAGGGAATAAGATATATAAAGGAGAAAAACAACCCCCCACGTTCCAGCTGGTGGCTCATCTTTTTTGTGCTTTGTCTCTCAACTGAAGATCTGTGGGTTCAAGTCCCTCTGCTGGAAAGGGGACCAACTAATGATTTAAAGCCAAATCAAGGAATGAGAGGTATAAGGGGAAGAAAAAGCATCCCCCCCCCCCTAATGACTGGTGGCTCAGTGGCTAGAGATCTTTAGTCCAATTTAGGAGGTTGTGGGTTCAAGCCGGACAAGGGAGTTTGTTTCAAAGCTCATTCAGGGAATAAGATATATAAAGGATAGAAACAAACACAAGTCAGCTGTTGTCTGACTGGTGGTTTGCTTCTGTTGTGCTTTGTCTATCAAGAAAAGATCTTTGAGTTCAAATCCCCAGGCTGGAAAAAAAATCAGTGGCTTTTAAAGCCAAATCAAGGAATGAGAGGTATAAGGGGAAGAAAAAGCATCACCCTAAAGACTGGTGGCTCAGTGGCTAGAGATCTTTACTCCAGTAGAGAAATTTGTGAGTTCAAACCCAACAAGAGGATAAGTGTTTTTGTTTTAAAGTTAATTCAGGGAATAAAATATATAAAGGATGGAAAAAAACATAATCCTGCTGTTGTCTGACGGGTGGTTTGCTTCTGTTGTGCTTTGTCTATTAAGAAAAGATCTTTGGGTTCAAGGCCCCATGCTGGAAAAATATCAGTGTTTTTTAAAGCCAAATCAAGGAATGAGAGATATAAGGGGAAGAAAAAGCAGCCCCTCCCCCCCTAAAGTCTGGTAGCTCAGTGACTAGAGATCTTTAGTTCAATTTAGGAGGTTGTGGGTTCAAGTCCAACAAGAGGATAAGTGTTTTTGTTTTAAAGTTAATTCAGGGAAAAAGATATATAAAGGATAGAAAAAAACAAAAGCCAACTGTTGTCTGACTGGTGGTTTGTTTCTGTTGTGCTTTGTCTATCAAGAAAAGATCTTTGGGTTCAAGTCCCCAGGCTGGAAAAAAAATCAGTGGCTTTTAAAGCCAAATCAAGGAATGAGAGATATAAGGGGAAGAAAAGCATCCCTCTAGTGGCTCAGTGGCTAGAGATCTTTACTCTAATCTAGAAGGTTGTGGGTTCAAGCCCAACAAAAGAATAAGTGTTTTTGTTTTAAAGTTAATTCAGGGAATAAAATATATAAAGGATAGAAAAAAACAAAGCCCAACTGTTGCCTGACTGGTGGTTTGCTTCTGTTGTGCTTTGTCTATCAAGAAAAGAGCTTTGGGTTCAAGTCCCCATGCTGGAAAAAAAATCTGTGTTTTTTAAAGCCAAATCAAGGAATGAGAGATATAAGGGGAAGAAAAAGCATCACCCTAAAGTCTGGTTGACTGGTGGCTCAGTGGCTAGAGATC
Organism: Ichthyophis bannanicus; assembly: GCA_033557465.1. NCBI lineage: Eukaryota > Metazoa > Chordata > Amphibia > Gymnophiona > Ichthyophiidae > Ichthyophis > Ichthyophis bannanicus. Next base: position 55,761,437 of record CM066051.1, on the reverse strand, counting down.
TTTACTCGAAATTAGGAGGTTGGGGGTTCAAACCCAACAAGAGGATAAGTGTTTTTGTTTTAAAGTTAATTCAGGGAATAAAATGTATAATGGATAGAAAAAAAACCATGATCCAACTGTTGTCTGACTGGTGGTTTGCTTCTGTTGTGCTTTGCCTATCAAGAAAAGATCTTTGGGTTCAACTCCCCATGCTGGAAAAAAATCTGTGTTTTTTAAAGCCAAATCAAGGGATGAGAGGTATAAGGGGAAGAAAAAGCATCACCCTAAAGTCTGGCTGACTGGTGGCTCAGTGGCTAGAGATCTTTACTCCAAGCTAGAAGGTTGTGGGTTCGAGTCCCATGATAAGAGGAGATGCTGCCTATATTTTAGAGCCAAATCAAGGGATGAGAGGTATAAGGGGAAGAAAAAGCAAGAGGCTAGAGACTGGCTGACTGGTGGCTCAGCGGCTAAAGGTGCTTTACTCCAATCTAGGAGGTTGTGGGTTTGAGTCCCATGGTGAGAGGAGATGCTGCCTGTGTTTTAGAGCCAAATCAAGGGATGAGAGGTATAAGGGGAAGAAAAAGTAAAAGACTAGGAACTGGCTGACTGGTGGCTCAGCGGCTAAGGTGCTTTACTCCAATATAGGAGGTTGTGGGTTCGAGTCTAGCTTAGCCAGAAGCTAGGTGGGGGCCAGAGCAGGTAAGTGGTGTGGGTGGATGGGGAGGAGGGGGGGGTCAGATAGACCTGCATATCAAGTATATTGGGGGAAAACCCTAATAGCTGAGGAGAGCCACCATCAGCCAGGGTTATGCTGCTTTTTCCTATGAAAAATAGCCAAAAATGTCCTAAAATTACCTATTCCATTTCACTGTGAGCACTAACACCATCTCCTCTTTCTGGGGTTTGAACCAACAGCCTTCAAGCTATGAGACACACTCCTAACCCCTAGACCAGGGAGGGTCTTCATATACAGGTCTCTTCGGATCTTCTCTTTATCCAGCTCTAGATCCAGGGTCCTTCAGGAATGAGAAGACTCTTTTGACAAAGCACATTAGCTACAAACTACTGCTGGTTTAAAGGTAATTCACTTGTCTCACACATGCAACAGTTGACATTAAGGGTTCAAATCTCATTTGGAAATATTAGCTCACTAATTTTAGTATGTTTGATAAATTATAGGTTTGTATTGAAATGACAATGGAATCAGAGTTTCAGTAGAACATCTCTCTCTGCTCTAATAATTTTGGGCACGGGGGGGGGGGGGATTTAGGTAAGAAAGTCCTCTTTTCCTCCAGTACCCCTCTGCTGCAGAGCAAGCGCCTAAGTCCTGATTAAGGCGCAGTGGATCTAGAAGAAGGTACCAATCTCCAGAATCAAAGTGTAGAGACCTTTCTGGTTTCTCCAGTACTGATGCTGTGACCAGAATTGACTGTGCTGGGGATTTAGATACATAAGATGGGAGATTGCAGCAGCAGGTGGGTGCTGTGAATGCTAAAGGAGATAAATGATATCACTTCACAAAAGAGCGACAGCACTTAGTTATCACAAGTGCAGCTCAATTTATTTGTCGGTCTAATGCCCAGAAAATGAAAAATGAAAAAATACTTCCAATACTGAAAAGGGAACCTACAGCTTTGTGTCTCCATTCACCTTCTAAAAACCATCAATCCTAAAACCGAGGTGATACCGGAGAGAGGAGCGGGCAGGGAGCAAGAGAGAAAGGGGAAAGACAGTGGGCAAACTAAAAGGAACTGAGGAAAGGGGCAACAGATCTTTATGTTAAGAAGGTAAATATAAGGAAAGTGACTGTCAAAATAAGAGCTAAAGGGCTTTGCATTCGCAGAGTACAAAATCACAAAAGAACTGCAGCAAAGTGGACATCCCCGTGAGAGCAGGCAAAATGAGAGGCGATCTACAAAACCTAGAAGACTGGCCAAATACATGGCAGCTGATCTGTAATAGGAAGAAGAGCAGAGCGAGGCACTTGGGGTGCCGAAACCATGGGGAAGGGAACCTGCACTGTGCAGAAGGGACTGAACATGCTTAAAAATCAAAGGCAGGTTCTTCCCTAGCAACAATCCTGGGCAGTGTGTATGGACCACACCAGTCTCATTCCTGCCCTCCTCCCACCCCCCCACCCCAAGTGTCTGGTTTATCTCCTTCCCTTAAATTACTTATCCCTCCCCCAGCATTTCTTCCCTTCCCCTATCCGGCCCTGCTCCCTCCCCTTATCTGCTGCTGGTGCCTCTACGCTCTCTACCTGGCCACCCTCCAGTCCTAAAAGCCAATGCCCAGGGCATGGGGCATTTGTCCATGAACACTGAAGGCCTTCTACATCACAGCCCCTCTTTTGCAAACTTCCTGCTGAATGGGTTGGGTCATGCAGCCTCACTGAGGGTTTTTAAACGCCCGTTTCCTACCACTCCAGCCCTGCACCATCCGCATCACCGCCATCCCATTGCTAAGGACATGGGTCATAGATTGGGAAAATCTCCAAAATTGGGGATGTCTGATAAACTTACTAAAATCAGCGGGAAAAACATACAGGATTCATACTGACTAATACTAGCAGAAATTAAGCACATTGGGGGTAACCTGTGTGGACTGACAGCCAGTTACATCTCTAAATTGCAGACATCTGATCAGCGCCAGTCGAAGCATCGACTAAACTAGGAAGTTGATTTGCTTAGGGTGTGAGCACCATGAACCAGCTCTGGGGCTGCCCTGCCTACAATGGCATCAGAGAGGTCAACCCTGTAAAGAATTGCGGTCCTGCTTCGGAAAGAAGGGAGAAGAGGGCTGAGAGGAGGGGTGGAAGTCATAGGCAAGAGGGGGCTTGGTGCATTTGCTATTCTTGATGCATCTTTTCCAAGACGATGGCCTGAGTTGCGCTCAGTGGAAGGAGCACTTTTGTCTTGATCTGCCTCATTCACTGTGCTACTAAGTGTATGAGCCCAAAGATTTATTTCTCCATCTTTGGAAATTACAGCAACTTTACAGAAAATGAAGATCAGAAATAAAATCCCCAAGGATTAAGGAAAACAAGAAATAAGAGCATGAAGGAGAGTATGGGGGGGGGGGGGGGCGGAGGCACAGAACAGAATCAGGATGGTGCAGCAACATACTACAGTGGAATAATTTTTACTATGAAGAATGATCACAAGAGGGCAGCAGTATGTTAAGAAGCAGATTTCCTAAAACAATAGCACCCTCTTGTGGAGGAGCCTGTTTTCAGCCTCAACCAACCAATACCCTGACTCCTCCCTGCAAAGAGAACCAATGAGAGCTCCTGCAATGAAAGACAGACGAGACTGACACACTAGAACACAAAGACAGTGAGCGAAACATCCCACAGAGACTCACACAGGTGCACATAAATGGTACACACTCACACAAACACCTGATGCTGCTATTATCGAATAGCTGTTGTCAGCTTCCAAAACAAAACACAGACTGATCTTTCCGTTCCATTTCCCCTCTGCAGTACCTAATACTACAAACATGTGAAGGGGAACCAGAAAACTAGGCAGATGGGATCAGAGATTTCCACCTGACCTCTGTAACTCTGTGTGTGGCCTGCCAGGGGGAAGAGGGGGTCTGGATTTTAGACTTAATCGCTCACTTTTACAAAATCTGAGTTCAAGTCAAGTTACAAATTAAGGTACAGCTGGTAGGTCCCTGTAGGTGATGCCTGCGCGTTTATGTTTGTATGCGTGTATGGGAGGAGTCTCTCCTCTGTGAGGTGCAGGTCCGATTTGCAGTGCTATGTTTTAGAATTACATTATTCAGAATCTCCTTTCCTGCATTTCTGCAATGGACCAGTAAGTTCAGGCTGTCTGCAGTGAACTGACAGCACTGGCAAAAGGCAGGTTTAAGCTCTGCTGAGGATTGCCTGGGGTGAGCTTTAGACAAATCCTTGGTCCTGCGGTATTGTGAGGAGGGGAACAGCCTTACTGTGAGGTTGCAGACTGGTTCCTCTCCTTCTCTCACATTCACATCCTTACTGTGCCAGCTCTCTTCTGGAGAAGCGAAGTCTCTGGGGGTTCCAGACCTGCCCCTGTCTCTCTCCTTCTTGCCCCAGTTCTGCCATGGAGGACAGCATTGATCTGAGTGAGCGAGACCCACAGTGCCGGACTGAGGGCCCACCTGGCTATGGATGGATGGGTGGAGGAGGCCCAATGGATGGTGCTGGGGCCGAAGGAGGTCATAGACTATGTGACAAATCTCTGGGGCAGTTCTGAAGGGATACTGAGAGGTCAGCGTCCCCTCTTGCTGCTGACTCTTCGGCTGTAAAGGGACATGGTGGTGACACAGCACTGTGCAGGGCTTTCTGTTTATTTCTGATAGCAGGATGACAGCTCCTGGGCTCGGGGCCCCTCTGCAAACCCAGAGCCCATTCCTGAGCTCCTCATGGACAGGGCGGCCCTTTAGGAGCTCCAGGTTTATACAAAAGGGGCTTGCTTAATATGTTTCCCCCTCCTTCCTTTGCCTCTCTCTCCCACACTTCTCCCTTTTCCTTTTCCCTCCTCTCGACCCTCCCTTTTCTCTTTCTGCCCCCTTTCTTTCTTCCCTCTCTTCCTCCCCTCTCATCTCTTTTCTTCTCCTTCTCCATTCCCCTTCTCTCCTCTCTTTCTCCCCAATTTCTTCTTAGGAGGAACCAGCAGAAGGACAAAGGGGCCCACACTGAGCAAGAGACTAACATGCCCCAATCTATGAAAATCTTCAGGAAAGCATTCAGGTGAGGGGCAGAGGTAGGGCCGACCCCAGAGTTGATTGAAGCTGTTGGCCCCTAGGCAGACTTTAAGCTTCACACACCCCTGGCTGTCAAAATCTATTGTTTAGCTTTGAATGCTCTGCTCCTTGCCGCCCACCTGAAGATGCTTCGTTTGTCTGATGATTGGGCCAGCCCTGGGGAGAGGGAAGGCGCGGTGACTCGTAACCCCAGCTCTTTTGTCCTTGGGAAGCTCACATGTGCCCCCTTCTTCTGCTTGGTTTTCAGGTTCATTCCCAGAACAGTGGTGCTCACAACCATTTGTCAGCAGATGTGGTAGTAAAGATAACGGGAGGACACAGGGACCCTCAAAAATACTTCCCTCCAGAAACTCCTCTATTTTTGTGCCAGCATTTCAAAATGGCATCAATCTCAGATTAGCCAACATTTGAAAAATGTATTTATTTAGTTATTTAACTCCTTTTTTATACCTTTTTTCTACAAGTCAAATCAGTTTACAATCAACTAGGTGCAATCAGATAACATTAGGTGCAATAAGTAAGTTACAGGTAACGTTAACAAGAACAGTACGACTAGGTAACAGTTGGATCCAGTCTAGTGGCTAGTATCATGAGTACAGTCCTGGTTATGGTAATGTAATGTAGGTGTACATTGGTGGTTTTGATTCATCTGGTCTGGGTAAGAAGTAGGGGTCCGAGTGAGGGAACTCCATTGCTGTACACTGGCACTTTGAGGGTGTGTAGTCTTGTGTTGTTTTTCTGATCATTGGTCATTGTGGAAGTGATGTGGCAATTGACATTGTGTCCCGTAGTCCTGATATGTTGATTTGATATGAGTTTATTTCTGTTGGGGGGTCTGCATCGTAGTATTCTATGAAGAGGTGAGTTTTTACCTTCTTGTGGAAGTCTCCTAAAGATTCAATGGCTCTTAGGTTAGGAGATAGAGAGTTCCAGATGGTTGGTGTGTAGAGTAAGAAATCCTGGTTTCAAGTACTTTGTTGACTCTTGAGTTTCTGGGGTGGTACGTCAAGGAGATTGTGAGTGCTGTGTCTTCTTAGTCTATCACTCTTGGATTGTCTTAATAGTTTGTAGGTATTTTGCCGATTGGTTGTGTAATACTTTGCAGGTGGTGAGAATGGATTCATATTTGATTCTGGAGATGATGGGCAGCCAGTACAGTTGCTTTAGAATGGGGATGATGGGGGTTTGTCGTGATGTTCCTTGGATGATCTTGCTGCTGCATTTGGTGCCAACTGTAGCGGGTATAATGTGTGTTTGGGTAGTCCTTGGTAGACTGTGTTATTGTAGTTTAAGAGGGGGGTGACGACTGCTTGGCAGACTGTGCGGAAGTCTTGGGTTTAAGAAGGGGGCGTAGACTCTTCAGTGTTTTGAGTTTGTGGTAGACTGAAGTGGTGGCATGTTCAATTTGAGCTTGTAGGTTTAGGCTTTGGCCAAGTATTACTCCCAGGTATTTGACCTCTATTTTGATCTGGAGTTCTAAGTCACCTACTTTGAGCGTTGGTGATGGTTTGAAGTTAGTATCTCTAGTGACGTGGAGGACCTCTGTCTTATTATAGTTAATGATGAGGTTGTGTAGGTAGGGCCACTTTGTTATCTCTGTAAAGCATTTGGTTATTTTAGTATAGTCCAGTGTGATTGTGGAGAATAGTGTATGAATCATGATGTCGTCTGCGTATATTCGAATGTCAATTTTGAAGCTCGTGCATAGTGGTTGGATGTAGGACCAAAAGAGTAGGAGTGACAGGGTCATTCCGATTCATGAAGAACGAGCAAATGAGGGTCATATTTCAGCAGATGCCCAAGCAAGAAGTTGCTTTTTATTTGCATTCAGTAGTAGTTTAAGATGAGTTACAATCAGCATTTCTCTATCCACACAAGACTTGCAATCTAAGTTTATACCAGAGGCAATGGAGGGTTAAGTGACTCGCCCAAGACCAAAAACACTGTCAGTGGGATTTGAACTCTGGTCTCTCTGGATTGGAGGCTACTCCTCCAAGCCATTGAAATGTCAAGTTTGAGAGCTGGACCTGGACTGGTTCTTTTCTTTTTTTTTTCTTTACTGTAATGAGAGTGAAAATTCTGGGCGTTGGCTAGTCAGGAAGGTTATTGTTTTTGTTTTTTAATTTTTTGTTAATCCTGACTCAGCTTCCCTTTTAATGTAGAAAGCTGCAAGTAGATGACAGAAGCTCTGACCTTCCAGAATAGTCTGTCTTAGCACTAGAACACCACAGACCCTCTCAGACAGAAGCTCAGTGGTTGTATAATCTGTTTACAACTCTGTGCAAAAAGGGGGTCATTTTATAACAGGGTACCCGGGTTAAGCAGGGCCAGTGCTATCATGAGATAAACTAGGTGGTCACCATCTTTCTGGGGGGCACCCAGTGGCCCCCCCCTCTCTAAGGGTCACAGTTCCTGGCTGCCATTGCTTCCGGAAATCTGCGTCAGAGAGGCCAGATGTGGCAGATGATGGCGGCCAGGAACGGCAAAGCAACCCTGGAGCCTTTGATAAGTCCAATGTTGTGGTTTCTTTGCCACTGGCACAGCTGCTGGCGCTGGTGAGGGGTTGAAGCAGTGGTGGCAATGAGGGGGAGATCAGGATGGAAGTGCCCGCCTAATAGAAACTTAGCTTCAGTGCTGTGGTCTATTTGTTCTCCTAGTTTCTCAGGCTCATCTTTTGGGAACCTTAAAACATGTGTTTTCCGTTGCACCTATTCTGTGGCACTTGTCCCCCCCCCCCAAAAAAAAATTTGATATTAGACTGAGCCCATTTGTGGTTGTCTCATCGAAGCTTGGACCTGGGGTGCCATAATCCAGAAAGGCTTTGCTTCTCAATTTGGACTCCTAGGTTAGGCTCCTAATTTGTCCCCCTTTTTCTGGTCAAACATAGGAGCCTAAGTTTTTACAGGAACTTCAGCAGAACTAAATTTTGGGGTGTAAGCATAATCATTTGCCTGTATTATTGAGCCTAATTGAGTTGCCTCGTGCTGAACTTCAGTGATAAGTTCTTAACGTTTTTCCTCCCTACCTTTGATCTGCCGCTCTTGCCACCTTTTTAAGCTCCTAAGTTTAGGAGCCCGGCTCAACTAATACTCCAAAATTCACTACTTTGCCCTAGTAAATCTTCAAAGAGGCCATGTTAGGGGCCACCTCTCAATGTCTGCCTCATCAGCCCTTTGATTACCAGCCTTCCAGCTCTTCGCCAAGCTCCTGGTACTGGTTTATAGGGACATTGCTGGAGTTTTACAATATTCTCATCAGGTAGGCACCGAGTAATAGTTTTTTGGGAATCACGGCCTAGTTTGTTATTACTCTTCTTACTGTTGTTGTAAAATATGTTTTATTTTTTTTGTCATACAATGCTTTGAGATTTTAAAAAAGCCATTAAGAAATACATGAACATGAAATGACGTAGTCCAAGGGATGACACTGAACATTTTGTCAAGCGCTACAAGTCTATAACACTTCAAGTGTCTTTGCACACATTCAAGCTAAGTCCTATTAGACAGACAGTGCTGGTGTCAACATGTGAACGAGACATATGTAGGAGTAAGAAGGAAATAACTTAAATAGCTGCACATTTTTCACCTTTCCATTCACTAAATGAACCAATGCCCTTTAGGGCAGGGCACATACTGCGCACAATAAGGCACTTTTCATATTGCTGTACTCACAACTGGAAACATCCCCAGATACTACTGACTTAGCACCAAGTTTCAGAGTTTAAGTTTTTCTCAATTCTGTTGCATACTTCAACACCTAAGCACATAAAAGTCACAGAGTGAGATGAAAGCAAGAACCCCCAATAAAGAAAAAAAAAGTAGCATGTGACAGAGATAAAAGGAGAATAGACAGACAAAATGTCTTATGGAAGAAAGATAAGAATTAGAGACAGAAACTGGGAAAGACAAACCAGCGGTGTCAGCAGAAGATATGAATATGCGATAAGCAAAGAGGAGAAAGAGGAAAACGTGTGTGTGCTTAAAAACTGCAAGTGAAAAAGGAGCATGTGACAATTGCTGATAAAACACAATAAAACTAAGAAACCGTGTGCAAGAGAGGACAGAAAACTGCCACAAGGAAAGCAGCACGTGGCAAAGCCAAAGATCAGACTCTACGACAGAAACCCCCCAGCACCCCCACAAAACTAAGGGAAAAGCTACAAATGCGAGAAGCGTATGAATCAGTGATAGAAAGCAAAGGACAATGGGAGAGAGAAAGATAATTAGGGATAGCAAAAAAGAAATTGTGAAAGCAGCAGATGGTATAGAATGATAAATTGCTCATGAAACAAACAAAATGTGATAGGAAGGAGCTGGTAGAGGGAGAGAAGATAGTAACATAGTATAACAGCAGATAAAGACCAGTATGGTCCATCTAGTCCGTCCAGTATGGTGACTGGAGTGGTTGTACCCGCTGCTCCGTGCAGGTCCCCCCCCCCCCTCTATTTGACGAATTATAAAAGATATTAAAGTGTATTTTGATGTCATCCTCTTGCTATAAAGGGATCTACTGTGTCTGTCCCATGCCATTTTGAATTTCGTCGCCGTTTTTGCCCGCACCACCTCCATCGGGAAGGACATTCCAATACCCTCCCCACGCAGGTGATAGAAAAAGCGGCTGGTACGGCAAGAATGATAAACTGCGAGAAGAAAAGAAAAAGTTAATGATGAGCGAAAGGACACAAGGAAAACAGCACTGCAGGGAGCCAGGGTGTGATCAAGTACAAACAGATCAGAGGGGTAGTGAGAAAGACGCACGAGGATGCGACACACCAAAAGATTCTTACAGTAACCGTGCGCCCAGAAGGAAGCTCTCCGAGTCCCCTCATAATCTATATTTAAACATGGAATGAGAAGCCTACGGTGGGAGGTCGAGCTGTCGCCGCTACTGAATCTTATCTTGCAATCTTGTCTCACAGAAAATAACACGGAAGACAAAAGACGAGTGAATCCTGGGGTAGAAGCACCACCTACTAGACCTAAGAAAGGGGAAACCAAAGCAATTATCTGTACTTACTAAAAGATTAAAAAAAAATGCTACATAAAATAGATGGGGCTCAAATACCACACAAGAGATGCATCTGTGTGGTTCAGTGTCTGACATACAACTTGTATTAGAGGAGAAAACACAAAGATATAGTGACCGAAGAAGTATGTGTGATAGAGACACGGGAAGGTGCCAGCTTGTTGTTTGCACAAGGCCCCCTCCAGCCTCAGACTGCTCCGGTGTGACTCCTTATATCTGTGCTCCTCACGCCTCACTTGAGCCGTGCAAATAATGAGCATCATCCATTGTACAAGCTTGTGTATAGTGGCCGGTTACACTGTACTGCCCTGTTAAGCCAAATCCTCCATCCCTCTTGCTCCACTCTCCCCCTCTCCTCCCTTGCCAGCCCGTTTTCTCCCCTCAAACCCTATTCTGCCCGTGGCAGCGACTACAATTAGAAAGAAAAAAAGGGAGCGATAAAGCCTAACTGTGACGATCACGGAACCTCCCAACTTAAGCAATCTTAAAACCTCTTCTGCGTCCCGTCCCAATAGCAGCATGAAGTGAGTGTCAGAGAGGACGGGACACGGAAGATTGCTTAGGCTGGGAGGCTCTGCGGTTGCACAGTTGTGCTTTATTGGTCTTTCTTGCAACTGTCGTTATTGCTGTGGGCAGATTATGTTTTGAGGGGAGAAGAGGGGCTAGCGAGGGAGAAAATGGGGCGGAGGATGCTGATGGGGGCTGGGGAAACAGAGGAAGAAGGGGGATATGGGGGAAAGGTATGCTGGACCTGCGGCTGGGAATAGAGGGTAGATGCTAAGGACTGGGGCTGCCACAAGGGGCCGGCTGTCAAACTGAGGGTTAAGGCTAATGCAGGGGGCTGGGGCTGGAGCTTGGGGCCAACGTGGTGGCTGAGAGCTAACATAGGAGCTGTGAGCTGAGGGCTAATCAGAGCTTCTGAGAAAGGGGCTGGGGACTAATGCAGGGACTGAGAGAAGGGGCCCGAGGGTTGACATGGGGGTTAGAGATGGGAGAAGAGGGAAGACGCTAAAGGTTGAGGATAGGAGTCATCGTCTGATGCTAGGACTGGGAGAAGGAAGCCAGGGTTTAAGTCAGACATTGGGGCTATGATTTAATGCAGGGGCTGAGGGCTGATGAGGGGGCTGGAGCTGGCAGAAGTGGGATGCTGGGGAGTGTAAGAGAGGGAGACACAAGGGCATATGCAGGGAAAGGGGTGGGCGGAGGGGCAGATGAATGGATGCTGATGTTGTGGAAAGCAGGGTAAATGAATATTAAGAGGATGAGGTAGGGGGATATATACTGGGGAGGGGCAAAAGTAGTATGGGAGAGGAGGCAGGGCAATGAATACTGGGGAAAGGGGAAAAGGTTCAGAGGGCTACGAAGAGGGTGGTGCAGAAAGGATGGGAAGAGGTCTACGAAGGAGGAAAGAGAGAGAAGGCGAAAAAAGGAGAGCTACAGGAGGGATTGGGAGGATAAATAAGGGGCTAAAACATAACAGAGGCAGAGGCGCCAGCTCTGTGGTGCTATTGGGCAAGATCCTTCATTAGGCACAGGGAGGGATCATTTGCATTGTGCTTAGTACTGGAGGTGGAGAGGGGACGAGTGACAAAGAAGGAGCTGGGGATGGTGGGGTGATGAGAGGCAGAGATAGATGAGGCTGGGGAGGCAAAGAGTACAGAGGGTGGAAATGGGGGTCTGGAAAGTGGCTGAAAGACAGAGGGGGGGGGGGGGTACCAGGCTGGGAAAGGAATCAGAGACACATGGGAATGGGAGGACTAAGGAGGTCAGTGCAGGAAATCTGGTAAGTAGATAAAAAGGTGGGAAGAAGAAGACAGAATGGGGGAGACGACAAAGGAAATCTAGCAACAGATACAATGGCAGATGAGAGAAATGGACGCAAATGATGAAACAGAAGGATCGATGTCAGAGACAGATATAAGGGAGAAGTGAGAGAAGACAGGAAGAGTGAACAAACAGAAACTAGAAAGGAGATCCTGGAAAGAGACTGGAGAAAACCAACAAGAGAAAGCTGTAAAGAAAGACCAGGACCAACACAAATGGCAAAACAAAATGGTTGGATAACAAAGGTACAAACTAATTGTATGGTCAGTTTTTAGAGAATGAAACAGGTCAGCTTTGAGAATTTGGATTTCTTGTATTTTGTTCTCTACAGGAGAAAACAAATTTCTTCCCCGCTTGGCTACTCATAGTCTGGTTTCTTGGGTTTTCCATTTCGTTTTTTCTTTAGATCTTCTAATCTGTAGTCTCTCGTTTTTTACTACGTGACAGTGTGCGTTTCCCTTGTGTAACTGCAGTGAAAGATCCTTTAACATGTAGGTTCTGCGTAGGCATCCGAACCCGTCTGGCTTTTCTCTTTCCTCAAACAGAGGTGTCTTGCTGTTCCCGAATATTTGCAGCACTGACATTTCACAAATAGAGCTGCTGCACTTTGAGTTCTTGGACTTTGTGTTGATATGGTATGGAAAGCATGTCTTGCCTTCATCGTTAATTTGGTCATGACATTAACGAAATAAATGCTGTATGCAAATATTTATGCAAAAGAGGCCCCGTAATGAGTCTCCGCACATGGTCCCACATCCCTCCCCCCCCTTGGGCACCCCTGTAGAGATAAAGAGAAACTTGGAGAGAGAAATTGTAGGCAACAGAGAAAAAGGGGGCATACCAGAGAGTCAGTGGTAGAAAGAGGGGAACAAGTAGATAAGAAACAAGGGGTGAAGTGGAGGATAAGAATCAGTGATAAAAAAAAAGAGACCTATAGTATTTCACAAAGCTAAATAGCTGAAAGAAGTTACAAGAGAAATGGGATGTGACGGAGAGAAAATTAAGAACCAGTGATAGAAAAACAGAGAAACCAAGATAAAAGAGAAACATATCAGAAAGAGAGAGACAAATTCCTCAGGGGGATGAAGTCGAGCTGTCATCCTTGTTTATGTAGCACTAGCAGCTCTCAGCATCATGGAGGAGCCTCCGCTACTCTCCTGCTTGACACAGCTTGCAATCTACGCATGACTGAAACACAGAGAAGGGGCTAGAGATTGTCTCGACACACCTGGGTGGTAAACAGGGACTGTCTCCCACGTGTACAGTGCTGTGTAGGCCTTGCAGTGCTATACCACTATGCAAATGATTCATCACAGCAGTAATAAGAAACCAGTGGCAGGAAAAGAGGAGTGTGTGCGAGCGGATCTACATGTGGGGGAGTGACAAAGAAGATGAAAGGATAGAAAACAGAAAAACTAACGAAGCGGAGCAGTTTGTGCACAAAGTGAGATTAAACATCGGTGATAATAAGAATGACACCCTCAGCACCTTCATTGCAAGAATCCGTTTTCTCTGCCAGTTTGAGTTACTTGGCAGCAAAACATAAGAAGCGGTTTAGAAGATAAGAGTTGAAGACAGAACAGAGAATTTGTGACAGAAAAGGGAGAGAAGCAACACAGTCTGAGATAAAGAAAAAGAAAAACAGTTCTGAGTGAGGAAAGCGAAGTTACTTACCTGTAACAGGGGTTCTCCGTTCGGGCGCATCCTGAGCCGGAATGGAGGAGGAAGAGGCAGATTTACCTGAGGAGGCGGCGAGGTAATCTTTTAGGGTATACCCTCTGGGTTTGCGGGCTCTTGGGGACATGCGGCTGCAGCGGGGGCAGTCCTCCACGCTGTGGCCGGGGGCCCAAGCAGCGGATGCAGAGATCGTGGGTGTCCGAGTTGCTCATCTTCTTGTTGCAGCACGGGCATTTTATAAATCCCAGTTTCGGCATGTTGATTGGAGTGTATTAGGATCAATTGGTGAGGAGAATAAGTCCGTCTTGCTGGCAAGGCGGAAGGAAGAAGACTGGCCGGGCTAGGGGCGGACCGATGGGGTGGGCTACCTGGGCATGCTCAGAAACATGAGCTCTGGAGAGTACTTCCACATGGCGCTGCCCGGAGGACGTCACCAGGTGTGGAGAAAATACAAAATGAGTGATAGAAGAGGAGAAAAACAGAGAACGATAAGAACTGGTGATAGAGAAATTGGGAGAAAAGGCAAGCATGTGATAGCGAGAAAGGTGGTAAAATATGTGATAAGCAAGGGGATTATCACAAAGAAAAAGAAAAGAACAAGTGATAGAAAAAGAAAACGTGAAAAGGAAGCCACACGTGACTGAGAAAGTTAAGAATCAATGACAGAAAACAATGGCAAATAGCAAAGAGAAACTGCACTGAGAGAGAGGACGATAAGGATTAGTGATTATGAAACCAGACAAATAGCTGAAGCCACAGAAAAATCAGTGTGAGACAAAGGAAATGGAAGACGTATTTGACAAAGCTAAGAATCAGTGATAGAAAACAAGTGAAATCTAGACAGAGAAGCAGCATTTGAATGGTTAGAAAAGATAAAAATTAGTGATACAAACCGGAGGCAAAAAAAAAAAAAAAAATGTGACAGAGAAAAATTAAAAATGAACTATATAGAAAAGAAGAATCTGTAACAGACACAATCGAAACTATGAGAAAGCAACAGATGCAATAGAGGAAGATAAATATATAAGAAGTGCCTTTTGTGTCTCATTTGCTAGCATTAAGAGAGCTTCTGAGAAGCGGAGGCACAGCATTGGTGAGAAACAATTAGCAATCTGTCACAGAAAAGAAATGTATAAAATAATGTACTCTAGCAAACCAGGATTTAAGTTGTGGCAAACCACATTTTCTTGAGGTATGAAGACGGTCGGTACATCATTCCTAAAATTAAGATCCGCCAAGGACTATTTCAGGGAGCTTCCCTGCTGCCACTTCTTTTTTGGATAGTGCTTAATTCAATGAGTATTCTCATCAATTCTTTGGGATACAGATTTTGCCCGATTCCTAAAGAAGGTAACAACCCAGAGGTAACATCCCATCTACTACTTGTAGATGATCTGAAGCTCTACAGTTCCAGAGACCAACAATTAGCAGAACAATTCTGAGTAGTGAAAAGCTTTTCTGATGATATCAGGATGACTTTTGGCCTTGTCAAATATGCTAAGGCAACATTTTTTTTTTAGAGGAAAATTGAGCAAAATGGAAAAACATCTCCCCGGCTGAGGGCTGTGACATCAAGGACCTTGAGCAGGAAGGCGTATATAAGTATCTTGGAGTAGAGGAAGAAACTCTGAGCAGAAATTACTGAGAGAAAAGATCAGTAAAGAATACTACAGGAGACTAAAATCATTATTGAAAAGTGCTTTAACATCACAGAATAAGATACAAGCTATCAATCGGCTGGCAATTCCTGTACTCTCATGCAGCTTTTGGATTGTAGACTGGCCTCTTAAAGATCTTGAAAAACTGGATGTGCGAACAAGAAAACTCCTCCATGCCCATGAGGCAATTTACAAGAATCCACAAACATGCACAGGGAAGGAAGTAACAGAACTTGCAAAACAGGAGAAAAAATCTCTTCAAAGAATTAGATTAGTAAACAAGAAAAACAAGTGGCAAATGCACAAATATAGTGGGAAATACAGAGTGTTACTCCAGGAATCCTGTGTCAATTACGTACGGATACATGAATAGTTAAGGAGAAGAGAACTGATACCGAAGGATGAGAGATCGGTAGTTGTAGCCCAGGACAATGGATTACGAACGAGATGGTTCACAGCGAGCATTGAAAAAACTGGCAAAACAGACATATGTTGATTCTGTAAGAAAGAGCTGGAAACAATGACTCACCTTATAGCTGGCTGTAAAGTTCTGATGGTGGAAAATTTCTATACAGAAAGGCACAATAAAGTAACTCGCCTCATATGTTGGAAACTATGTAAACACTACATCACCATTGTGTGCCTGAAAAGCACTGGTATCATGACCTTAAAGAATTACAGAGAATGAAGAGGTCATGATCATCTGGGATGTTCCCAGTCCAACCGATAAAAAGCTGGATGATAGGAAGCCGAATATAGTGGTCAAGGAGAAAAACACCAGAACGGCATTGATAATAGAAGTATCGGTTCCAAGTGATTATTCTGTGAATCACGTAAAGAGAGGGAGAAGATCCTGAAGTACCAAGATATGCAGTCAGAGACCAAGAACATGTGGCAGAAAGATACAGAGCTATTTCCCATTGTGTTGGGTACCACAGGCCTAATTTAGAAGAACTTCCAAGCACACTTGGATAAATTACCCATACACGTAACACAAACTCCAGAGGGAGGCGCTCTTTGGCATGACGCAAGTACTACGCTGAATATTAGAATTGAGGTTTATGACTGTCACGGTATGCGCAAAACTAGCCCATTCGGAGAAACTGCCCCAAAAGAAACCCGGATAAAGGAGCAGCATGTGACAGAGAGAGAGATGTATACTGGGGATAGAAAACAGAGAACGTGGAGAAAGAAGGGGCAAGTGTCAGAGAAACAAACATTGATAGATAATGAGAGACTGGAAGCAAGAATGAGCAGTGGCAGAAAAAAGATTAGATTCAGTGATTGTAAATCAGCAATATAAACTTTGATAAGACTTTTTATTTTTTTTTTATTTTCCGGTTCTTTCTGCAATTATGGAAGAAAGAGAAGCAGTATTAGGACAAAAAAATTAAATAGAAAGATAAAAATCAGTGATAGAAAATAAGAAACTAGAAGAAAAGACAGACATGTAAAGTTAAAAATAAGAATCCATAACAGAAAACCATCTAATCGAGAGAAGGCACAGTGGCAGAAAAATAAACTTAAGAAGCAGTCACGGAGGAAAAGAAAACGTTTGCAAGGAGATGACAGAGCAAGATGAGAATCAGATATAGGGGAGAACATTAGAGAGAGAGAAGGAATAATAGAAAACAAAAAAAAGGAAGTAGCAAAGGATAACATTAAGGAAAGAAGAGACAAGAAACTAGGGCAAAACTGCAGCATCTGACAACAAGAAAAGCAGGTAATAAGGAAGATAAGAACCAATGATTAGAAAATGGAAGAGAGAAGACACACAAGAAAGAAACTGGTGAGAAACAACAAGGGGATCTATTGTTTGTCAGATTCTTCTCAGTAATAGAAAAATCTCACTGGGAGAGAGAAACATCATGGGAAGATAAACTGCAAGACGGAGAGACACAATTATTTTATCTATTTTCTATTAAAAAACAACAACAAACGAGAGAGAAAGAAGCTAGATTCCCTCATAGAGAAGAAGAGGAAAGGAGGAAGAAAGTAATGTGCCTAGAACAGAGCCGGATAAATAATCTGATTCTTGCTTTTTCTGACTGTTTATCTTTCTAACACATACTGTCTGTATTCTCTTATTTTCTATTCCGATTCTTAACCCTGGTATGTTACCATAAGCAATAACAAACTGGCATCAACGTGCTTTACAAAACATCAAGCCAGAGAACAGAACACACATACAGTACCAAAGACAGACAAAAAGACAGGGGACAGACAGACACGTGGGCTGGGAACAAATAGAACATTACTGAAGATGATGTGTTAGAACAACTTGCAAAACTGGAAGTCGACAAGGCCATGGGACCGGATGGGATACATCCTAGGATTCTACTGAAAGAGCTCAGAGAGGTTCTTGCAGGGTCGTTAAAGGACATTTTCAACAGATCCTTGGAAACAGGAGAAGTTCCTCAGGACTAGAGAATGGCTGATGTCGTACCTCTACACAAAAGTGGTATCAGGGAAGACGTGTCAAACTACAGGCCCGTGAGCCTTACCTCGGTGGCGGGAAAAGTAATGGAGGCGCTCCTGAAAGAGCGAATAGTGAACTCTCTCAAAACCAACAGGATGCAAGACCCGAGGCAACATGGTTTTACCGAAGGACGATCCTGCCAAACAAACCTGATTGAGTTCTTCGACTGGGTGACCAGAGAACTGGATCAGGGGCATGCGATGGATGTCATCTACCTGGATTTCAGCAAAGCCTTTGATACTGTTCCTCATAGGAGGCTTATCAATAAACTCAGTAGCTTGGGGACAGATCCCAAGATGGTAAATTGGATCAGAAATTGGTTGACTGAGAGACGACAGAAGTTGATGGTAAATGGAGCTCACTCAGATGAAGGGAAGGTGATTAGCGGGGTGCCCCAGGGATCGGTCCTGGGTCCGGCACTGTTCAATGTATTTGTGAGCGATATTGCTGAAGGACTGAACGGAACAGTCTGTCTTTTTGCAGATGACACAAAAATTTGCAACAGAGTGGACTCCCCTGAGGGAGTGGTTAACACGAGGAAAGATCTACAAAAGCTGTAAGAATAGTCTAATGCTTGGCAATTAAGATTTAATGCAAAGAAGTGCAGAGTCATGCACTTGGGTAGCAGAAATCCAAGGGAAATGTACGCGATAGGGGGCAAGAGGTTGGTGTGCACGGATCAGGAGAAAGACCTTGGTGTGATTATTTCTGAAGATCTCAAGGTGGTAAAACAGTGCAACAGGGCGGTGGCAAAAGCCAGGAGGATGTTGGGCTGCATACAAAGAGGAATTACCAGCAGAAAGGAAGAGGTACTTATGCCACTGTACAAGTCACTGGTGAGGCCTCACTTGGAATACTGTCTTCAGTTTTGGAGACCATATCTTGCAAAAGATGTAAAAAGACTGGAATCTGTTCAGAGGAAGGCGACCAAAATGATTTGGAGCCTGCGTCAGAAGCCTTATGAGAAGAGACTTGAAGACCTAAATATGTACACTTTGGAGGAGAGGAGGGACAGGGGAGATATGATTCAGACCTTTAAATACTTAAAGGGA
The DNA here is from genome assembly GCA_033557465.1 of Ichthyophis bannanicus. Classification (NCBI taxonomy): domain Eukaryota; kingdom Metazoa; phylum Chordata; class Amphibia; order Gymnophiona; family Ichthyophiidae; genus Ichthyophis; species Ichthyophis bannanicus. The sequence continues at coordinate 55,742,991 of CM066051.1, read as the reverse complement.
AATAATGAACAAACAAACCTCTTCCAAAGACGGGGAAGCTGTAAAACTAGAGGGCATAACATGAAGCTGCAAGGTGGTAAATTGAAAGGCAATGTCAGGAAATACTTTTTCACTGAAAGGGTGGTAGATGCTTGGAACGCCTTCCCGATGGAAGTGGTGGGGGCAAACACAGTGACGGAATTCAAAATGGCATGGGACAGACACAGTGAATCCCTTTACAGCAACAGGACAAAATCAAAATAAACTGAACCATCTAAATTCTCATCAAATAAGGGTGTCCCCCCTAAACAAAGACATGGGGAGGGGTGGCCTGCACGGAGCGGCAGGTGCAACTACTCTTGCCATCATACTGGGCAGACTAGATGAACCATACTGGTTTTTATCTGCCGTCATTTACCATGTTACTATGAAAGCTAAATGAGAAACTATATATGAGAAAGAATCGACCGCCGTCAAAATATTTCATATGTACTTTTCACCCAGCTATGTTCTCAGCTGGTTTTTAGATCTTGCATATGAACATTTGGAACAGGTATCTGAGGGAAGTGAAGTCCTTAAGACAGGAGCATAAGAAACAGCTGAACAGATGAAGAGATGGCTATCGTTTGGATTGTGAGGCTAAAGCTGACTAGAAGATATGCATGACGTCAGAGCAGATAAATCAAGAGGGAAGACTAGCTAATATACACAGTGAACCATCATAAATCAAACATTTTATGTGACTTAGGACTGATAACCAACGTTCCTTAATCAGAAGCAGCGTTACATCATCTGATCGGTCAGCATCATAAATTAACTTCACAGCCATATTTTGTCTAAACTGTAAGTGCTTGATGGACTATCAGTAAGGAATTGCAGTAATCTAACGATTTAACACTCAAGAGGGCATTAATAGCCAGAGAAAGTTTGTATCCAGCAGTGGTTTCAAGGATCACATCAACATCCATGTATAAGCAGACTTCCTTAAAGATACCATAATTTCTCTTGGGATTAGTTGTGATTAGTCCTTTCTATGGACTTGTTTTCCTCTCGATTAACAGCAATGAGAGTACCAGCCAACTTAGGAAGGTCATTCACAGGAGGTCTTCTCTTTGGAGAACCACACACATTATGAACATTTATCAAATCCGATTTTTGTGGGCAAATCTAAAAAATTAAATTACGATCCAGAGATTTGTGGCTTATTGCAATCTGAATATCATCTGCGATTAATTCAGAAGTTTCATTTTGGTCTACCTATTAAGTAACTAACAGGATTATGAAAATAAAGAAAAGCGTGGGAGAGAGAATGGAACCTTCTGGGACTCCAACGTACAACTGAAAGTGGGAGGATGTACCTTGTATTAGACGTTTGATCCACCAGATCCAAAGGAGGTAGAGATGGTAAACTGAATCTGCAGAACCCTCTTTCCACCATCCAATCAGGTTAACATCTTATACAAAGCTAACCAGTAAAGCTTCTCTAGTGCGAGCCCTAAATCCAGGCTGCCTTGGATGTACTTCGTTTCCACCACTTGTGATCTTTTTCCCCCATTTCAAATCTAAAGTTACAGGAAAAGCAGTTTGATAGAGGTCTTAAAACTACCTGGAAGGTAAGGGTCTAATTTGGGGAGCTCTCAGAGTTGTATACTTGTTGCACCTTGGGCGGGCCTATGGAGCTATGCTGGCATTAATTAAATCTGGGATGCTATGAGGGTCTTTCATAAGAGGTGGAGGGAATAGATCTGAAAGGATGATTTAATATTCATAGAGGAGACAAATTTCTCCAATGCAATGTATGCTGTTGAGTCAGTGTTGACTCCTGGCGACCCAGTACCTAGGTTTTCTGGGCAAGGTGTGGCCGGAAGTTAATTGCCAAGCCTTTCTTCCACGCAGTGATTGTACAGCCTCTAGTATTTCAAGGTGGCCACCCATCCAAGTAACAGCTATGACCAACCCTGCTTAGCTTATGAGAGAACCGAGAGCCGGCTCAGATTTGCAACCCTATTAAGCAGGGAAAAAGCATTCAAATGCTAAAAAGGAACAGTCTGCCCAGGGCCGGCCCCACAATTTCTCCAAGGCGTCAGCACCCTAGGTAAATCTTCAGCCTTATCCACCCGCCCCCCCAACCCATCATTCCAACCACATCTCTCAAAACAAAGCACAAGGCTTAATAACTCCGACACGCTGTTCTCCCTGCATCTAATGAGGGCTGATGGTTCTTTGTCTTTCTCTGGCTGTCCCTCAAACTGCTATGTTAGGCCTAGTCTTGCCTAAGAGTTGGGACGACCCCACAGAGGAAGATTAAAAAAACAACAGTATTAGAAAACAAGGGAGGAGAGGAAGAGACTCAGGGATAGGAAGAAAGATTTAAGGTGGAAGGCAAGAGACAATGAGAGACAAGCAACAGATGAGAAAGGGAAAGCGAAGAGTCATTAATAGAGAACAAATCTGTAAGGGAAACAGAAGTGACAAGGACAGAGACAAGAGAATCTGTGAGAAATATTATAATAGAAAGATAATAACATCTACAGGAAAAGAGGAGAAACAAGGAGACAGAATACAAATCTGTGAAAGAAAACGGAGGTGCTTACCTGTAACTGGGGTTCTCCTTGGACAGCAGGATAAGTCAGCCACAGTAGCTGATGTCATCAGACGGCGCCGAGATGGAAGTACTCTCTAGAGTTCAGAAGGGCTTCGCCCTTCTTTGCATGACCACCATGTACCATCCCCGGGTCCGCCCCTAGCCAGCCACTGAGTTACTAGCTGAGCTTAACTGCTAGGGCGCGACATGGTGGAAACCGGCCCCTATAGGGGAGGAGAGAGGGATTGTGTGGCTGACTTATCCTGCTGTCCACGGAGAACCCCAGTTACAGGTAGGTAACTCAGTTTTCTCCTAGGACAAGCAGGATAGTCAGCCACAGTAGGTGCCTCCCAAGCTATCAGAGCTGTGGTAGAGGGGCCCGGTTGGCGGAGAGCTAATGGCTCAGAAGAGCAAGAATTCAAGGTACACCGAGGTGGGACAATTTTGCATTTATTACGGGCGGGAGGCCCGGGTATGGTGCAAACTAGCAAGGATGTGAGTTAATAGTGCAAAACAGTGCATCAGACACAGTGCAAAACACGTCAAGATAGTGTACAACAGTGCAAAAACGGTGCAGAACAGTGCAACAAACCGTGAATACGATATAGATGATGTGCCACCGTGCAAGGTGCGACAGGCATAAGGTGCGACCGTGCAAGGTGCAACGGGGAGCAGTGGTGATGCTGCGATCAAAGTTCTGTTACCGTCTCTTGGGCCATGTCCCCTCTGCCTCCAAGGGCACTGAGGTAAATGGCAAGTTAGGTGGGGTTGCTCGCTGAGGCGAGGATTGCTCAGGCGAAGGCGAGGTCAGCTGCGGTGGCAAGGTCGAGGCAGTAGTGCCTCTGAAAGGTGTGGGGGGATGACCAGGTGGCCACTTTGCAAATGTCCGCCACTGGAACGGACTGTAGGTTGGCGATGGAGGCGGTCATCGCTCGTAGTTTATGAGCGTGGATTGAGGTTGCTGCCCCTGCCCCCGCCCGCTCCAGGCCGAAGGTGATGCAGGAGGAGATCCAGATGGACAACGTCCATTTGGAGACTGGTCGGCCCGGCTTGTTTTGGTCGTAGGAGACGAAGAGTTGTGTCACTCATCGATGGGGTGCAGTCCTGAGGAGGTATATGCGGAGGGCTCTGATGCAGTCAAGGGTATGTAGCCTTTGTTCCTCCGTGGAGGAGTGGGGCTCCGGGTGGAAGCTAGGAAGTTCAATGGTCTGGTTGACGTGAAAGGCGGATGCCACTTTGGGTACAAACTTAGGGTGGGTCTGGAGGGAGGCTCTGTCTGTGGTCAGCTGAGTATAGGGAGGATGGGACACCAGGGCCTGCAGTTTGCTGATCCTCCTTGCTGACATGATGGCGATAAGGAACAGTCTTCCAGGAGACGTGTTTCATGGCCGCTGAGAGCATGGGCTCAAGGGGAAGCTGTGCAAGTTGGTTGAGGACAGCGTTGAGGTCCCATAGGGGCACCGGGGCTTTGACCAGTGGGTGGAGGTTGCGGAGACCTCTCATGAAGCGGTTGACGATAGGTTGAGCTGCAATGGAGGTGTCACCACACCGGTCATGGAAGGCGAGGTGTACCTTGATGGATTGTGGTTGAAGGCCCTGCCAGGAGAGACCTGTGAGGTATTGCAGCACTTGAGGTATCGGGCAGGAGAAGGGGTTGAAATGTTGCGTCGAGCACCATGCGGTGAAGCGTCGCCATTTTAGCCTGTAGGACCTTCTGGTTGAGGGGTGTCTGGCTGCGAGAACCACCTGCATGACCTCAGGGGGAAGGTGGAAGGGGGATAGCGTCACCCGCTCAGCCTCCATGCTGTCAAGGATAGGGTCTGCAGGTTGGGGTGGAGAGTTTTGCCGTTGTCCTGGGAGATCAGGTCGGCACCAGGGGAAGGCGTACCAGAGCTTCCTGTGCCAGGCGACAGGCACGATGGCTCGCACTTTGTCCGAGATGATCTGCTGTAGGGTCAGCAATATCAGGGGGAGGGGAGGGAAGGCGTAAATGAGTGACCATTCCCCCCAGTACACGTCAAAGGCATCCGACGCGATGCTGAGGCGGGAGGGGTGTTTCGAGCAGAAGGTGCTGCACTTTGTATTCTCCAGTGCTGTAAAGAGGTCGATTTGTGGCATCCCCCATTGTTGGAAGAGGGTCTAGCCACTTGGTGGTTGAGGAACCACTTGTGCGGGTTGAGCTGGCGGCTGAGCCGGTCTGCTAGTATGTTTTGGATTGCCGGCAGGTAGGATGCTCGGATGAGGCAGCGTTTGGATAGTGCGAAGATCCATATCTGGAGGGCTTCTCTGCAGAGTGGGTGAGAGCCTGTTCCTCCCTGCTTGTTGACGTAGAACATGGACACTTGGCTGTCTGTCTGGATGAGCACTGCTTTCCCATAGACGAGGTTCTGAAAGACTCGGAGGGCGTGTCGTATTGCCCTGAGCTCCAGGAGGTTGATGTGTAGCGTTTGTTCTCTTGCCGTCCAGGCTCCCTGAGTGCAGAGGTGGAGGCAGTGTGCCCCCCAGCCTGTTGGGGAGGCATCGGTGGTGATGGTTAGCTGATGAACAGGCTGCCTCAGGGGGCGACCGCGCGTCAGGTTCCTTTTGCGCGTCCACCAGTGGAGGGAGGCTGTTACTGCAGCATTTAGAGGGACTCGTGAGCTCAAGGGCTGTGAGTGCTGGTTCCAATGTGACTGCAGGTGCCACTGTAGGTGGCGCATATGAAGCTTTGCTGTTGTAATCACTTGGGTTGAAGCGGCCATGTGGCCCAGCAGGCGGAGCAGCGTTCAGGCGGTTGTTTGTCCATTCGCTGAGATGCTCCGTGTCAGGCTGATGATGGTGTCCCTCCAGGGATGGGGAAGGAATGCTTTGAAGGCAGTGGTGTCTATGACTGCCCCAATGAATTTGATTCACTGGGAGGGCTGCAGATGTGATTTCTGGTGGTTCACTAGGAAGCCCAGAGATGATAGCAGGGAGATGGTTCGGTGAGTGGCTGAAGTGGCCTCCCGTGAGGAGGGGAGCAGAGATCAGCCAGTTGTCGAGGTACGGGGACACACATCTGCCATTTCCAGAGGTGTGCGGCTGCCATGGCCACACATTTTGTAAACACCCGTGGTGCGGGTGAAAGCCCGAAGGGAAGGACCTTGTATTGGAAATGTCTCCCCATGACTTGGAAGCGCAGGTACTTGCGGTGGTCTCTGTGAATGGGGACATGTGTATATGTATCCATCAGATCGAGGGATGTCAGCCATTCTCCCTGTTGAATGAGCGGAAGGATTGACCCAATGGAGTGCATTCGGAATTTTTCCTTGATGATGAACTTGTTGAGTCTGCGGAGGTCGAGGATAGGACGTAGGCCTCCCGTTTTCTTGGGGACCATGAAGTATCTGGAGTAGAATCCGGAACTCAGCTCTTCCTTTGGCACAGGCTCTATAGCCTTGGATGCAAGGAGGGATGATATTTCCTCCACTAGGAGGGCGAGCGAGTTGATGTCCGTCCTGTCACGGGGATGTTTGCGTTGCGACGGTGTTGAAAGGAATCTGATCTGGTACCCCTCCCTGATGTTCTGCAGGACCCAATTGTCTGTTGAGATTGACTCCCAGGCCGGTAGGAATGCGGAGAGCCGACCCCCCGTGGGGGGGCTGGCCTCGGTGTGTTTGTCAAAAAGTCTTGTTGGTCTTTGCTGGGCCAGTCTGAGGGGCCTTTTGTTGCCTCCTTTCCCTTTGGCGTGGCTTTCCGCAGTAGGAGGTCTGGTGAGACTGTGGCTTGTACTGCGGCTGCTGTCACTTCTGATACGTGTTGTATTGTCTTTTGGAGGAAGAGTAAGGCCTCCGGTGGTAAGGGGCCTTATGGCTGCTCCGTTCTAAGCCTTCGTCCGCGAGGGTTTGTAGTGTGGTACAGTGGTCCTTCATGGTGGTCACGGTATCATTCACCTTGTCGCCAAAGAGCGAATCCCCGACACAGGGGGCATCCGCTATCCGGTCATGGGTGTTGTCTCGCAGGCCGGAGGCTCTGAGCCAGGCCAGGCGATGAGCCAACATGGCCGTTCCAGCGGTGCGTGCGGCTGCATCGAAGGCCGCCCGGACTTGGTACTTTATGCACTCCTGAAGGTCTGCCAGGGGAGCGTTGGGTGAAGCTTGCGCATCTTGCGTCAATGTGGATTTTAGCTGAGCTAGGAGAACGTCCTGGTAAAGGGCCTGCTGGAGCTGGTGTGTGGACACCCTTGCACACAGCATGGCGCCCTGAATACCTTTCTTCCGACCTCATCAAGGAGCTTAAGGTCCCTGCCCGGAGGGTTGTTGGAAGACGTGCACGTAGATTTTGAGCGCTTGAGGGCAGATTTCACCACTATGGAGTGTTGAAGAAGTTGCGTCTTGTCGAACCCTGGCAGGGGTTGCACTTGGTACTTTAGGTTCTGCCAGAGCTCGAGGAGGATCTCATGCAGGAGGGGGTGCATGGGTATAGTTGCAGCAGTCCTGGGGGCCTCTAAAAATTTAGGGCCGCTTGGGTCTCAGGTCACTTGTCGGAAGTAGGACAGGTGGCTGTTAGAGCCAAAGCCGTTGAGAGCTTGCGGAGGAATTTTGGGTAAGTCAGGTCCTCCGGGTTGTTGGGTGGGGTGTCCATTGTAGGTGGTTCCGGGTCTGGATTCGGAGCAGGTGGGTTTTCCACAGATGTGGTGGACTCGGAAGCTGTGGCTTCAACCCTCTCACAAGTGGTACCCACTGGTTCTGGAACAGACTCTGGAGGGTCCAAGCAGGCTTGATGTGAGGGGACGGGGAGAGGTGCCCCTTGAGACTGGAGCCACTGGCTGAAGAACCCGGAAAGCAGGCTGTTAAACTGTGCAGTCATGTCGGGTAGTCCTTGGAAGGGAAGAGCCGTGGTGGTAGGGTCGTGCTGCCCCCCCGGGTTGCCCGGAGGGGTTGGCAAGGGTGAATTCTGGTGTTTCTGGGTCCGTGGAGGGCTGCTGGAAAGGATCCGTGTCCACATCGGAGTCTGGGAGCAGAGCATACCTGTTGGAGGAAGTGCTGCTGGATGAGGAGTACTGACGCCGGTGTCTGTCTCTTTCTGTGCCTTCTGTGGTGTGGTGTGGGCTGCTGCTGCTGTAGCTGTGGCCTCTGTGTCATTTTTTTGATCTTTTGGTGCTGCTGCATCTCCTGCAGTGTTTGTGTGTCTTTCTGTGTCGGCGCGGGCTGGAGCTGTGCCTCTGCGCCAATGGGGAGGCTGGCCGGTGGGTGTGCCTTCTTCTGGAGCCATGCCTCCTGCTTTCCCTGTTGTCGTGGCGCTGGCCAATGGCACAGAAGTGGGCAGAGTTGGAGGCGGAGTCCAAGATGGCTGCCTGCAGGGGGGATTCCTGGCCATGCCCCTTGTTGTGAGGGTTGCCGTGGCGCCGGCCAATGGTGCCAAGGTGAGCAGAGCCCGAAAAAGAATTCAAGATGGCCGCCGGCAGGGAGTCCCTCGACGATCCGGGGAGCCCCGCAGTGGTGCTGGAAAGCCCGAGGGAGACACCACAGGAGCTGGGATGGAGGGAGCAGAGGCAGAGCGGCTGCGGTTGGAGGCCTGTAGGGGCGCATCCGGTGCCGTTGCGGGAGTCTGCTTGGCAGGAGTCTGAGCCCTGGCCAGAGCAGCGTGGGGAGCCACGTGGATGGCAGAAAAGGTACCTGGATCTTCGTTCTCTGGAAACAGTTTGTGGAGGGCATGCTTTCTGTATTTTCGGGCCCGGGGGGACATCCTTGCGCAGTGAGCGCATTCCTCCACTTTATGGGAGACCCCGAGGCATTTTAGGCAGCGGTCGTGGGCGTCTGTAGAATTCATCTTTCTGGAGCAGCCCGGGCACTTTTTAAAACCCAGTTTGGGCATCTTGGTTGTAGATGTTTTGTTCTTTAATTCTGTATGCTGATGGTATTGAAATTGATGCAATTTTGGTGGTGAGGAATCAGGAGAGTAGGAAAGTTTGTCTTGCTGGCAAGGCCGAAGAGAAAAAAGTGGCTGGCTAGGAGCGGACCGGGGGGGTGGTACCTGGTGGTCTAGAGAGTACTTCCATCTCGGCGCCGTTGTATGACGTCACCTACTGTGGCGGACTATCCTGCTTGTCCAAGGAGAAGCAGAATAATCGGTGACAAAGAAAGTTTAGCTAAACAAACGGCATTTAAGAAAAGAGTCTGTGCTGGAAAAGAGGACAAACAGATAGATACTAGCTGCAGCTGACAGGCAGAGAAAAGAATCAGTCAGAGAAAACAAGGGACACAGACAGATAAGAAATGTGGGATAGAAACTAACAATCAGTGAAAAAAAGACTGTGAGAGAGACTGCAAAGGTGATAATCAGTAATGAAAAATAAATGAAAAATACTGGTTAAGTGAAGCAGTGGGAGAGAAAAAAATATGGATCAGTAACAGAAAAGGAAAGAGTGAAGCAGCAGGTATATAAGAGACAGATAAAGGAGACAGAAAATCGGGCAAAAGCAGCAGAAAGGTAAAAAATCAGAATGTGGGAGGGACAGAGATAAGAATCAGTCTTTAAAGAGAGAAAGTGATAATAAGAGGCATATGTGAGAAGAATATACGGGCCACTGACTGAGAGAACATGAAACAAGAGGAGCAATGACAGAAAAAGATAAGAATTAGTCATCAAAAGGGAAAAAGTTTAGAAGCAGCAGATGAAAGAGGTAAGCATCGGTGATAGGAACGTTAAATATGACAGTCAAAGAAAAAGGTTAGTGACAGAGAACAGGGGAAAATAAAAGCAATAAGGAGCGTGTGACAAAAAGAAGAGGTAGATATTCAAATTCACGTATCCATTCATGTCGGATAGATAAAACAACAACAAAAAGCAGCTAACAGCATAATTGTGGCCGCATAAATCATTATACAAGAAAACATATATATCCAAAAAAAGAGTGGGATTTGGTGGGGCCTCCTTTATTTATTTATTTAAGGGTTTTGGGTTTTTTTTTTTTTAATACCACTTTATCATTTTAGTCAAAGTAGTTTACATTTAACTTAAACTCGGTAATGTACATTAAACAGGGACATTGACAACTTGGATTCTTCGGAGGCAATGGAGGGTTAAGTGTCTCGCCCAAGGCCACAAGGAGTGCTAGTGGGAATCGAACCCTGGTCTCTTGGCTCCCAAGCCAGAGCTCTAACTTTCTTGGGGGGAGGCATCACTTAAATGTGTAACTTTACATCTAGGTGGCAGTATTGAGCCACTAAACATTCTGAGTGTATTTATGAAAATCCACTGAGATTTATAAGCAATATGAGTACATCTAAGTATTTTTGTCTTATATATGCACCTAATTGGTCATTTCTGTGTGTAAGTGCACATGGACTGACCTTCTATACTTCCACTGTGGGCGTGCACAGGGACAAAGCACAAATATGCCCACGTGCAAATTATACACTGATAGTTTACACTGGCTCACGACAAATCTAGGCACCGTCTTAAGGACTAGTACCGTAAATTCATACACTTTCAGCCCCTTATGCCTGTACTTTCTAATGTACGCATGTATCTTACTTGCTAAAATACGCGTGAAATGCATCTATCCATGTACGCAGGCCCTAGACAATCGCCCTCAATAAATCAAAGGGCCTAAAGGCTGCACAAACATGTCTTAAGTATTTAAGTTATGTATTTAAGTTAAGGGAGAGCACCACTGAATACAGGTATAAATTGAACATCTCCTAGATTACATATTTTAACTCTGTGTGTTCAACATAGTTGGAAATGGACTTCAAAAAGAATTGGTAACAGAAAACTCGGAATATAGATGACAGCCAAGCAGTGCACGCGAGAGAGATTAATAGTGGCAGAAGTTCGTATTAAGGCCCCCCAGCAACAGAGTCAAAATGTCCCTAAAGCCAACAAAAGCATTTTAAAGGATTTGGAAGAGGAAGCAAGTGAGCCCCCTATTTTCGTGGACTCCTTGGCCCTAATTTATACCACTGGAAAGAGAGGAAAACGCACCAACAGAAAACATAGACGATAACGGTAAATGACTCTAGATATAACAGCTTCTTACAACTGTGAGAAAAAGCAGAACCTGTGAGGGAAAAACAAAATTATCAGTGACGGAGAAAAGGAAAATGGAAAGAAAGAAGCAGCCTCTGACAGGGAGAAAAAAAAATCATTAACGGAAGAACATAAGAAATAGAGAGAAGCAGCACTCTATAGATAAAGATCAATCAACAGCATCATTCTCTTAATCATGGGTACAACTCTCAAGCTTGTCAAGGCTAGATTAAGTTAGTCCAATAAACAGTCTCGCCTACAACTAGTTTTTTCTTTAACCTTTATTAAGCACACAGAGGAAGATAGGAATTCATTCCAGAAAAAAAACTGAGAATCTGGGACAGAGAAGCAGCAGCCGAAAGAAAGAAAGACTGAAATCAGTAACAGAAAACAAAGGCAACCAGGAGAGGGAAGCAGAATTTAGCAGAGAGATTATATTCAGTGACAGAAGAAGCGAGACACTAGCAGGGAGAGGCTGCAGTTGCGATAGAGCAGTGGTTCTCAACCCAGTCCTGCGGTACCGGCTAGCTCAGTTGGGTTTTCACAATATCCACAATGAATACGCAGGACTTGCATGTGCTGCTTCCGGTGGATGCATTACTCTCTCGTACATATTCCTTGTGGTGTCCTGAAAAGCAAACCGGCCTAGCTGGTACTGCAGGACTGGGCTGCGATGGACCCGTGATAGAAGACAAGAGAATTTGTTGAAGATCATGCAACACAGCAAGATAATAAGCACTAATAGAAAACAGAGGAAAGGCTGCGAGAGACACCATATATCACAGAGAAAAAATAACCATCAGTGATAGAAATCAAAAGGTAACAGGGAAAGAGAAGCAACACGCATGAGAGAGATGAGGATTAGTGACAGAAGATAAGAGAAACTACATTAAAGGAGCAGAAAGCCGCAAAGATGTGGCATGCAACAAAGAATAAAAGATAGAAAAGGAGCAAGCCCGTGAAAGGAATGTAGCATGTAGCAAAAAGAAACTCTAGAGGTAAAACAAGAGAAACCAGAAGTGCATAAAGAAAATAAAGTAAAACCGCAGCAGAAAAAAGAGAAACGGTTATGAGAAACAGAAGCAGCATCTAAAAGATAAATGAAGAAGAGTTTGTGATTCTTATGTTTCTCTATCACATCCTGTTTAACTTCAGCTTCTCTTTTCTATCAGAAGAGAAAATAAGCAGCATATCACAAATGACAAAGATAAAAATCATGGATTAGAGAAACGAAAGCATGAGAGCTGAAGTGTGATGCAGAAAAGGAACTATGACAGAAATCTAGGAACATGGGAGAGCCACATATGTGAGGGAAAAGATAAGTGATAGAAACTCTACAAACTAACCCAACAAAGAGAAGCAGTATGTATCAAAAAATCCAGAAAAGAACAAAGAAGACTGGGAAAGAGAAGCTGTATATGAGATAGAATGATAATCGCTAAAAGAAAACAAAAGAAATTGAGAGAGAAAATAGTATGTGAAGCTATTTATATAAGATAATAGAACCTCTGTGAGAGAGAAGCAGCATATGATAGAGAAAGATGAGAATCTTTGAAAGACAAGAAAGAAAGCCGCATGAGTGGGAGACAGAAAACAATGAAGACCATGTAAAAACATGCAGGAAAGAAGCCACAAGTGATCAAAGAAAAGAATCTGTGACAGAACAAGTTTGTGAACAGTAGACATCAGCGATATAAGACAGCATGGGTAAGTGAAGAAAAAGTGATGGTAAACTAGAGAAACAGAGACAAGGGAGCAGAATGTAATTGAGAGATTAAGGATCAGTGACACAAAAGAAGAAGATAAACCCTAGGATCAAGAAGCAGTCAGGAAAAATAGCCAGTCAGTGAAACAAAAACAAAACCTTTTAAGACTCGAGGAGTGAAAACAAGGGAACCTAGGACAGATAAAGCAGGACCGGCGGGAGTGGAGAAGGGAACAAAAACAGCAGGTGTGAAAGAGGAAGCTAAGAATCAGTAAGTGGAGAATTGGACAAAAGACTACAATAAACATTAGTGAGAACACAAAGCAAAAAGAAACATTTCAGAGATAATCATAGAGAAAAAAAAAGAAACAGTGACGTGCACTCTTCTTTTCCGTCACCGCTGTTATTATAGGTATGCTAAGAGAGATGAATTAGTGACAAAAGGGAATCTGTGAGAAACAAACAGCAAGTGAAAGACAAAGGAAAGAATCTGTGACTTAAAAAAAAGAGTGAAACTAGGAAACAGAAGAAGCAATTTTGCTAGAGGAAAAGCAGGAGAGAGGCAGCATGTCATAGCAAAGAGCTAAAGAGGAACAGGAACAGCATGCCGGAGGGAAAGATGAAGATCAATGATGGAAAAAAGAAATTGCAGAAAAAGATGAAAATTCCGTGGCTGTCTCATTTTCAGTCTGTGAAGAAGAATAAGCTTGGGATGCAGAAAGATAAAAATTAGTGATAGAGAAACCAAGAGATAAAGACCAGCGAGAAAAACAGGCATCTGAAAGAGTGCTGGATCAGAATCAGTAATTTAAAATAGTAAAGGCTCCTGTTTTTTCATAATCTTTATCTCTAACTTCTTCTCAATCTTCATTTGTATTCTTGCTGCATCTTTCGCACTTTCTCGTGTTTTGTATTACGGATTAAAGATAGGTAGAGCAGTTTCATGCCACAAAGCAAAGACGCAAAAGAGAAGCACGTGCCAAAGCAAAAGACGAGAACCATCGCAAGGAAAAATAGAGATACTGGGTGAGAGAATAAACAGAATCTGAGACAGAGTGAAGTCAGTGGCAGAAAACGAGAAATAGGAGGAAAGCACAGCAAATGTTAGAGCAAAAGACGAAGCTTATAGTAAAGAGAGAACACATCAGAAAGAAAGGAGGAGCGTGCGGCAGAAAGATAAGAATCAGTCAGAGTGAACAGGAGAACCAGAGAAAGAGCGGGTAGATAAAGCTAGGCAACAATTCAGCCATAGGAAAACCAGAGAAACTCCAATGGGGAAAAGCACCATGCAAACGACAGAGGCAAAGGAGCAGCGTACGATAGTTACAGAAGACCTGAAAATCGGTTAAAGGAAAGCATGCAAGAGAGATTATAATCACTGGCAAAGACAGGAAAGCAAACTCGAGAACAGGGCATAGCAGAAAAAGATAGAAAACCAAGGGAAAGACATATCTGTCCCGTGTTATGTGATAATAACTGGCGACAAAAAAAAAAAAAAAAAAAAGAGAACAGAAAAAGTGGGAGAAGGCAGTAGAATGTGGTGGAGAGACTATACCAGATTTTGTTTTTGCTCTCAGTGATAAACTACAGCTGTTAGTGACAGAAATAAAGATAATATTAGATGACAGAGAAGAAGGGAAACTGGGAACAATAGGGAAATCAGAGAGGAAGAAGCAGCTAGTAGATTGTATTTTTTTCTGTCATGGACGCTGCATTAAGAATCGTTAAAAGAAAACTAGAAAAAAAGAGGCACAGGTGAAAAAATGATAGCAATTATTGGTACAAAACAAGGGTAACAGAAGGAGCAAGTCATATAGAAAAAGAAAATCAAAGGGGGGAGAGGGACCACCCATGAAAACAGTGAAATCTGTGGGTATAGGAGATGAAAATGCTTAAAGAACAGAACACAGGAAAGACTATCTTGAAAAATGTCAAGATGACGACAGCAAAGGAGAAACGAAGATCACTAGGGAGGTAAAGTGAGAGACGACATATTGCCTGACATCGGGCGTAATAAAGGGAGATAGATAGAGGTGGAACTGGAAGATGGAAAGACGAGGAAGAGAACGTGTGGAGAGAGATGAAGAAAAAGGAGAAAATGTTGCATGTACGGATCTGCTTCACATTTGTTGGAGGTGCCAAGGAGATACGGAAAAGAATGTTTACATGGAATTAGTTAAAGTGAAACTGCGCAAATCTGTACGGCTGAATGGGAAGCAATCTAAGGAGGTTGTGAAAGGTTCTGGCAGTCTGCTGAATGTGATTGGCGAGGAGCTGTAGGGAAAAAGTGGCCACAGCAAAGTGCACACATCACTATTAGCTACAGAGGTTTGGGAAAGCCACGACTTCTCTCTCTGGTGTGAGCAGGAAGGGATGGATCTGTTCTTTGGGATCCTGCAGGATACTGGGGACTGGACTGGCCACTGTCCGAGACGGGATAACGCTGAGGTTTGGTACATCTTAGGTTCCAGAAGACCAGAGAATAGCCCCCTCTTCATTAAAGTTGGGGGAAAAGGCTGGTTAGATCTTACAAGCCACTTAGACTTATCTTGGCTGTGGAAAAATCCCCAAAAAATTTAACCATAGCAGGCAGTGTTCTTTCTACATGTCGGCTGCCAGTGGTTACATCTAGGATATTCAGGGCTAGTATCCGGTTTGTGACCAGCACTGACTCATTCCTCCTGATGGTGGCGGGATACAGCCCATCTGCAAAGCACTTAGGACAACCTTTTGGCCGTCTTCAGTTGTGCGGATAGGTATCTGGATAGCGCCACTGAAAATCACCGCTATCCGAATAATAACCAACTGCCCCCTCCCCACTTGCTCCACTCTGGCACCGTCTGGATAGTGCCTCAGAATATCACGATCATCTGCTTGGCGGCACCAAACTGGAACAAGTACCGCTAAATATCGGACTCGGTAGACGGTACTGAAGGAAAGGATAGTGGACCATCTAAAATTACGTGGAAGCGTGGCCTCTCCAGAGGCGGATCATGTCACATGGGTCTGATTTATTTTAATTTGGTGCCGCTGTGGTGACAGTCAATAGCATCACGGGGGTAACACCATTTGCTGCACCGAGGAGGTGAACTGTGGGGGTTAAGCCTTGCGAATCCTCGGCAACTGTGCTGTCAGTGGCCTGGGTGGCCTGAGGACATTGATAGCCCCGAAAGATGTGCAATTGCGGGTGGGGGAGCCGGAGAGCATTTCCCGCATGGCGGCAGCAGTTTGCAGGAGGTTCCGGTGCACCATGTGGCCAGCCGCATTGCCACAGATGACTGGATCGGTGAGTGGGGTTTCTCCCAGGAATTCCTGCAGTGTGTGGAATCTGGACATCCGAGCCCGGAGGGGGGGAGGGGACATTCTGGCGCAATGGGGGCCGTCCTCCACATTATGGCTGACCCCAGGCACCACACACACCGGTTGTATATGTTGGTACTGTTCATTTTCTTGCCGCATCAGGGGCATTTTTTAAAGCCGGGCTCAGGCATGTTACCCTGCTTGTAGTCTCTGTTTTCTTTCAGCGTATTTCGTTCTTTTTCTCTTTTCCTATATATATTTTTTTTTAAGTATCCTTGGAGAGCTGGTGTGGTCAGTCTTGCTGGCAAGGCGGAAGAAGGAATTCTGAGCTATTTAGGGACAGGCCAGGAGGAAGGGCTACCTTGGAACATGCCCAGAAAGGTTTATCTTTCTGGGCTTTGGAGAACACGATGCAGTTGGATGACGTCACTAGGTGTGGCTTACGCATCCTGCTTGTCCGAGGAGAACAGCAAAATCTTTGATGCAGTCCCATCTAAAAGGCTCATGAATATACGCCAGGGTGGAAACCTGGAATAGAAGTTGGTTGAATGCAAAAGGGTGGCGGTCAATGAGATTCCCTCTGAGGAGAGGATAGCTTGGTCCTGGGGTCGGTTCTGTTCTGTATCTTTTAGAAAAGTGACATTACGGAGGGCAGTGGAAGGAAACACTTTTTCATCTTGAGGATGAGACCACTACCTGCAAAAGAACGATCACCCCAAGAAAGAGATGTGATCGGAGAAAGCCCGAACAGTGGTGAAATGCTCAACAACTACAACTCATTGCAAAAAGTACTTCCTTTTTGTTTTGTAACTCTTCTGAAAATGGGGGAAAATGCAGAGCCCCTTATTCAGGGTCCAAAAAGCCAAAAGAACAGTATCAGATGTTACAATATGAAGAGGGGGTGGGGATGGGGCGGGGGATGAGACACTTGAAACAGGATGGAAAACACTGTCTCGTCTCGATTACCTACTTCCGGAGCGCATTTCCCAGCATCCAGCACCCTTTCAGCAGAAAAGCACAGTACCAAAATCCAAAAACTGCAAAAGGACGGAAAGATAGCATTGGCGTAACCTACCCAGAATGGTAGTTACAACCCTAAAAGGCAATGGTGCTGCTTTTTATAAGTTCACAGTAAGAGAGCCAATGACAGCACATAAAGACCAGCATGATGCACGTCATCTGCCCCGTAAGCTACCTAGAGTTCTAGAGCTGCACCTGCCACTCGGTGCAGGTAAGCCCTCTATGAAGTTATTTTTACGTCCGCTTAGATTCTATCCTCTTGCTATGCTGTGATCTTCTGTGTCTGTTGATGAGGAACAAGCGGGAGCGTGGCCTGACTGTTGAGTGCGCCATAGGAATTCGTACATACATCGACGGAGAGTTGGCATATTGCTGCTGAACAGGCTGGGTGGATTGTTTTGGTCATTCTGTCCGTCATTTTGCTAAGTTACTGTGTAAGTGCCTGTGATCTACAACAATAAAGGCAAAGGAGAGACACGTGACGGAGAAAAGAATCGGGGATAGAAAACCAGGACAACAATAAAGGAGACAGCATGTGTGAAAAATAAAGACGAGAATTACAGATTTACAAAAAGAGACGTTGTGACAATGCGCAGACATTTAACAAGGAAAGGTCTGCAGGGATAGAAAATGAGGGACATTGCAAGAGAAGCTTGCAGCAAGAAATATTCAACGGAGCAATTGAAGACAAGAAAACTAGTAAAGCGAAGCAGCATTTGTGAGAGAGAAAGATATACATAGTGACTGAAAAAGAAAAACAAGGAAAGATGTGCATGCGATAGAGAACAACCAGTGACAGAATACAAGCAAACCTGGGAAAGCATGCAAGTTAGAATTAGTGAAAGAAAAGAATTTATTATCTTTAAGAAAACAGGTGAAATAAGAACTGGTGATAGACAAAAGCACATGAGAGAACCTGTTTATGAGAGCGAAAGAGAAAGTTAAGCATTTGTAATAGAAGAAAGACAGAATTTAGAATATGGAAATAAAGACAGAGAAGCAGCAAAATGCATAGAATCATTTTTTCACTCCATGCTGAGTCCCTTTGTATCACCGATCAGATAATCAATGATAAATAAAAGCAACGAGAGCAAAAATGAAGACTCAATAGAAGAGGAGAAAAAAGGAATAAGAATCAGTGACTAAAAAAGCAACTTATAAAAAGACAAACATGTTAGAACAGATAAGAATGGGAAATATAGAAAAAATAATTGAGGGCAACAGGGAAAAAGACATACAATGAGAGTGGTAAAGGAGTGACATCATAGAGAGATATAAATCGGTGACAGAAAAAAAAAGAGAATGTAAAAAAAGACACAGAGGAGGATCACGGGAAAGTAGAATAAGATCAGCGATAGAAAACCAGGCACATTGGAACACAGATATAGCTTTAAAATAAACCAAGATAAGACACTGTGATATAAGGAAAGATGTGGGAGAGAAATCTGTTGTAGAGAATAAATCAGTGAGAGAAAAGGGAAACAAAAGTGGCATAAGAGGGAAAGATCATCGCTGACAAAAAATGAAATATACTGTGAGAGAAAATAGTATGCGACAGAGAAATTTAAGAAACTGTTATAAAAAAAGTAAGCAAACCTGTGAAAGAGAGGAAAAAAAAATAAATGACAGAGAAAGAGAAGCAACAAACCACAGAAAGAAATATAAGAATTGCTGATAGAAGAACAAGTGAAATAAAAAAGATGCACAACGTATGAAAAACATAAGAAAAATGTTAGAAGAGAACAAACAGAAGTATCAGAATCAATGACAGAAGAGACACTGGAAAAAGGGAGTAATTCACAAAGATAACAATCGGTGAATAACAAGAAAAGCAAAGGGAAAGAAGCAGCATTTACCAGAGCGAAACATAATAATCAAGATGAGACGAGAAAGCACTGTAAAGAAGCAGCACAGCCCAGAAAAAAAGGATGCAACAAAGATAAGAGATACAACTGGGAGAAGAGATTAGCACATGTGATAGAAAAAGAATCAGTGACAGAATATGAGGGAAAGAGAAATAGTATTAAATGATTAGAGATAAAGATGAGAAAAACTGGGAGAAAAAAACCCCCCAGCATGCGAAAGAGAAAAGCCAAACTCTGTGGTAGATAACAAGAGTAACACGTAGAAAAAGCAACAGCAGACAGAGAATGAATCAGTTATGGAAGAGAAGTAGACAATGGAGAAGAAAACAGCATGCATGAGAAAAAGATAAGGATTAGTGATAAAAAAAAATAAAAGGAGAAAAAGCACCAAGCAGCATGTCGTCAGAAAAATAAAAATCAATGACAGAAAATAAGAGAACCAGCAAACGATAAGCAGCACATCACAGACGGCAAAATAAGAGTCAGTGAGAGAAGCAATATGTAGCAGAGACGACACTAATCAGTGACAACAAGAAAGAGAAACCAAGGTAAAGGAGCAGCAGATCATAGAGAGAAAGAAGAATGAGTATTAAAAACAATGGAGGACATGTGAGAGAAAAAGCAAGTGACAGAATCTTATCTTTTCTTCTGTGACAGAGAGAAGGAAAAAAAATGAAGTAAAAAACTAGAGACACTGGTAGAAAAAACAATATGGATGTGACAGAGATAGTTACAAATCAGTGACAGAAAACCAGGGAATCTAGGACAGAGAAGCAGAAGATGAAAGAACGATTGTCATGGATAGAAAACTAAATGAATTGGGAGAGACAATAGTATGTAACAAAGAAACCATAAAAAGCAGTTACAGGAGATAAGAGGATCTCTGAAAGAGCAAGGAAAGAGTCACAAAAAGCAAGGAAAACATACATGCAATAGATGAAGACAGAAACCGGTAACAGAAAACATGGAAACAGCGTGAGAGAGCGAAAGTAGCAGAGAAAATAAAAGCTGATGAGAGAACTAGAG
Organism: Ichthyophis bannanicus; assembly: GCA_033557465.1. Taxonomy (NCBI): domain Eukaryota; kingdom Metazoa; phylum Chordata; class Amphibia; order Gymnophiona; family Ichthyophiidae; genus Ichthyophis; species Ichthyophis bannanicus. Next base: position 55,723,520 of record CM066051.1, on the reverse strand, counting down.
AGATAACATAACGCCGCTCTCTTTCCCTTGTTTTATATTACTGATGCTTATATTAACACTAAGAGAGGTAAGAACCGCTGATAAAAGACATGAGGGAAAGAGACAGGGCTAACATGTTCATGTACAATCCTGGCAGCTTTAACGACTTGATTCCACCTTCTAGCCATTTCCCTAAGACATACAGCTATATGTAACAGGGGATAAGTAGCCTAGTGGTTACAGCAACAGCCTGGTACCCAAGAGATCTGGGTTGGATTCCCACTAGCGCTCCTTGTGGCCTTGGGTAAGTTATTTTACCCTTCACTGCCTTGGGAGAAAAGGCCTGACAATCTATTTCCGGTCACACCTTGCCAAGAAAACCCAGGGGCTGCTGGGTCACCAGGAGTCAGCATTGACTTGTTGGCACTTAAAAAAAATTACTAACTCAACGCTGTCAGGTTTTGGGGAACCTGCCAGGTACTTGTGACCTAGATTGGCCGCTACTGGAAACAGGATACTGGGCTTGATGGACCTTGGTCTGACCCAACATGACCTTTCTTATGTTCTAACAAATTAGGGAGATCAGCGTAAACAGTAACATGAGTAAACTATCCCATAATGTTCTGAACGAGCAAACACAACAAGGTTGTGTCAAAGTCAGAGTGTATCCCTCCCTAAACACCTGACCACACTTCCTCCCTCAGAGAGAGCTTGTTTCTCATGTATGTTCATGGGTGCGGGGAACAGGAATCTTTGCACGTTCACCAACATCCCCGCGGCCGCAACTTTCTGCGGAACACCATTGCACCTAGGCCACGGCCACAGACCTCCCTCTGGTTGTGTTACTAGGACAGTTCACTGTAAAGCGCTAATCTCAAGGGTGACTATTCAGTCCTGGGGCTTACTGACCACAGAACTGACCGTTTCATACGCTGCCCTCCAGCAGCTATGAGCATGGTGGCAATATTCAGCTGTGATATGTCTGAAGTTACGAATCTTCCAGCTCCTTCCTACAGATGACGGTCATTGCCTTATGTCATGCTTTTAACACGTTTCAGATCTTCTTTGTTCACCTCCTTGGCTGTTACTTTGCAAAAGTGGGTTTTCAAGGATATAAAGAAATAATTTGCAGAACACTGACCATGTACAGTAAATGAATCTCTGGCCCTGCCAACCACACCACTGGAGAAGTTGGCCAGCCCAGGACCAAAACCGAGTCAGAGATCCGAACTAAGCAGGTTTGCCACAGAACCTAAACTTGCCAGAGACCTGAGTCAAGGCATGGAAAGGCAAGGAGATGGCATTCGGGTTAAATTCATTCTTGTGGCCACTTATGTCATGAAATATCAGCCACGCTATGGCATCACGTTGCGCATTCTAGCCCTGGGCATGCACGCGGGCAGTTTAGGCGAAGCACGCAAGTCAATTTTATACTTGAATTTAAATAGGTACCTGAAAAATGGAGGCATGGACACCGTCATGCAGGTCTGCTGTTACTGGAAAGGAGATAAGGCCATTCACGCTGTATTTAAAAAAGACAAGTAGGCACCTGTGTGGATGCAAACTCCTCTCCCCTACAAAGGGCTACCTCCACCTCTCTCCCTCTAGATGCCGAGATAATATCTTAAGAACAGGGTAGTTGTAGCAATTCTCTACTCCCCTTTCCCATTCTGCAAATCCAGACTGAATTCTAAGGAAGCCTTCATCAAAAATGTTAACCTGAACTATAATAAATATTAGACTATTCCTTTATATTAGATGCAGTTATCTTTTAGAAGTTATGTAATAATTGTGAGTTGAAGACACGGTTGCTGGTGTCCTTATAAACTGACAGAAATAAAGACTACACATCATTGACTCTGCACGGCAGGTTTTTGACACGGACTGGGAAATCAGAGTGAAAGCTGTCTGGGGGCTGGATCAGCAGGAGTCAGCACTGACCCGAGGGCACACTGGCGAATGCGGTGCAATAAGGGAGACCTGATCTCTGAAGGCCATGTTATACAAGTAGACAGCCGAAGGAATAAAAGGGAGAGAGTGAAAGCCCCAGGGAGACTGATGCAAAACGAGATTTCAACTGAAAAGAAAAACAGAGCTTTAGCGTGTAAAGAATTCAGTTCTTGAATGTTTCAGTAGAACTGAGAGAGCGTTACAGTCAGAGCAGACATACTTCTGGAGATGAGAGGGTCAATTTTCAAAAGCTTAGTCACGTCTTACTCAGCTCTAAGCGGGAGAGCTTGAACGCTCTGGAGCGGATGCTTCGTTCTACTAAAACCATGCATAATAGTTTACGGATAGTGATTTTTCTGTACATATTTTTTAAGTGGGTAAGGGTGTATCCATCCACGTTTTAAAAAATGCTGAAAATCCCCCCCCCCCCCCCTTCAGCATGGCGGAAAACCACACACATTGTTTAAGTGCTGGTGAGTGTACTTCCACCCACAGAGGAAAGAAAAGATGGAGGAGGTGAAGTACGTAGGAGCGTTCCTCTTTGTACCTCTCTCCACACCAGGCAGATTTTCAGAGGGTCAGTCCAGGAAGAGCATACAGGTCGACACACACAGTCCTACTGAGAGAATCTGCAAACTGCACCAAATTAAATCTATGCGTGTCAGCACTCATGGCGGAAGCACAACGGGACAGGCGCACAGTGGGTCCAGCAATATATGCAAACTACCTGCGTAAATGGTTTGAATATTGGGGTCTTGTGAGGCTAACTGGATTCTCTTGTGTGTGGTTCAAGTTAAGTATATTCCTTTACAGCAAGACACACTACAGAAAACTAACTGCAGGCATTACAGACAGGTTTGGAATCGAAAGAATAGTTCTAGCAATGTAAAAGTCATAATTCGGTGATAGGAAGCTTGAGCACAGAAATTATACCAGTTCGCAAGAAGACAGTATGGCATGCAGTTCTAGAGCAGAAATGATCAGGGCTGGCCCAGCCACTAGGGGCAGCAAAGAGCAGTTACCATCGGAGCAAATCATTGCGGTTCTGGCAGCCACCCAAACTCACAGACTCGCCACTGCTTACTTCACTTCAGGAACAATGAGCAATATGCACATAGCTTTTAGCCATCTCCCTCAGTAAACTTTATTTTGTAAAGATATAAATAATAGGTCAAAATGTGATGCCCACATATGCACGTTTACACGATTGTTCTGGGAGGAATAGTGTTGAGATGATTACAGTGGAGTTTAAACATCTAAAACTGGGGTCTCAAAGTTAACTGCAGAAGGGCGCAAGGCTGATTTTTTACCCAGGACACCTAATATCCTTGTACCGGCCCTGGAAATTGGACAGTATTACAGATGGTTCTAGAGCAGAAAGGCAACGGTATTCCTGAGAGCTTCAGCGCCTTCAAGTGCCGCAAGGACGGCGTCGACTCCAAGTCGCACATGTAGCTTTGTAAGAAATGCTCCGGTTCTCGAGGTGAGAGTTTAGCGTTGCTGTTCCAGAGCAGGTGGTTTACACCAGAAGCTTCCAAGAAACGTAGTTCACGCAGGTTTAGAATGGAAACGCAAAAGTCCCCTTAGGAAAGAGACCGTTTCACAGGCTGCTCGAGAGGTCGGCGGGACGGTATTACAGGTGACTCCAAAGAGGACGTTTGACAGCTCCAGAGGCAACATCGCTTCGGAGGAAAAATGAAACAGAGAGTGGAAAAGAGTAAAGTGTGCAGTACTGAAACAGAAATTAAAGTGTTACAGGTAGGTTGAGAAAGGAAATGACAGATGATTCAAACTTCAGAACAGGTGATGTCGCTCCAGAAAAAAGACATAGCAGAGTACACACAGGTTTACGGAGGCACGAGACAGTCTTAGAGACAGCTTGGATGATGCTCGATCACCACATGAGACGAGAGGGGAAGTCTTATTTCCTACTAAGGAATTATTTTGGGTAAGCCCTTGGAACCAGCTTCTCCCTGCCGCCAACATGCGCAATAGATTGCAAAGCCTCTGGGCAAAACATTTCATCCGTAAAGCACAGAAATTTCTGTACAGCAACAGCACCCCACCATGCTCCCAATCTTTGCACCAATAAGGCCACAAACCTCAATTATTCAATTATGGGACCCTCAGTCCAATGGTTTTTGCTAGCCCAGCATTGGTAGAGATTAATTTGATTCCCCCAGCTTTCTTGCGTTTCAGAAATCATTGGCATCTGAAGGTAGTTTGTAATAGCAGATTCTTATCCCACATAGGCAGAGACTGGACTGTTTGCTATTTCCTTCAACTACACCTACAGCAAAGACAGGCATTATAGAAGGCCAGGAAATATCTCATTCCCTCTGCCCCCCCCCCCCCCCAATTTAGTAACTATAAAGGAGGGGGTAGCCCAACTTGCAATCGCTTCCAGTGGAGTATTTTCACCTGTTGACTCCTGGTGATGTACTTTTGTGGCGACAGCCCTTCTCCAGTCTCTCGCGGCACTGGTGATGTCCATTAATCTGGTTCAGCCGCTCTCCAGGACTTTCCAACATGGAATCTTTCTGCGCTGCACTATAGAACGGACTTCTCTACTCCTAAACCGCAACATAAACTTCCATATTACAGAATCAAAACATTTCCGGCTCCTAGGTAACGTTGAACTTCAAATAACTTGAGGAAATGCCTCTGTTCCCCACCAAATTCCTCTAAATGTATGCAAAAGGAAAGCCGCCTTCCTGGAGAAGGCTTTTCCAGAAATGAGGCACATCTGCTACGGATCTGCTTTCCTCTTGAACTATTGTTGTTTTGTTAGCATCAAATACAGAAGTAAAAAAGGGTGGTAGTTTCAGCTGCGAGTGTAGGAAACAGATACTGAAGTCCCAGGCCACATCCTCGTGCTAGATTTGTGGTGCTCACGGGCTAACGTTATCTTGTCAGCTGCTAAAGCTCTCCGGAGGAGGTTTGGTAACTGAAAACGCTTCAGTCTCCACAGAAAGCAACCCACATCACATTCCTTCACAGAAGCCGTCCGAAAGGTTTACAGAGAGAGGCAAGAAAGACTAGTGGAACTATAAATCCCTAAATATGTTCACCAAACGTCCCCTCTACTTTAGCAGAAGGACAACTGTGGCAGTGTCTGTGAAACCTCAACCAGGAGGTTGGCACTTGGTCCTCAGTAAGGCGTGAAGCGGCTGTAGCCTCCTCGATATAGGCTGGCCTGGAACAGAAAGGGAAAAAAAAGACCATTACAGAAATGAAGAAAAGAGCTGCCAACATTTGCACCCCACGCCCTCTCCCCTTCCCCTCCTCTCTCTAGCTGATCCCTTGCTTCTCGTGCCCTTGCTCTCTACCCCAGGAATGGATTTATACTTCTGCTTGCTGAGTTGCATTGCCGGCCTTCCTCTATTTCTGCATGTAGGAGATTGGAGCCAAGCAGGCCAAAGTAGAGGAAGCCTCAATCACAGCAGCAAAGTTTTGGTGGGGCCAGGGACCTTGTGGGGCCCCACCTTCTGACGCCTATGGGCTCTTGCCAGCTCCAGCTGCAGTCAGCTGATGGCATTAGAGGAAAATGACCTTCGAGCCCAAAATGCGGTTGTCCTTCCTGCTTCCCCCTCAGAGAGCATCCTTCTGCCCCCACCCAGGGAGCCAGTGCAGATAAATGGACCAAACAAATAATGCGTATGCAAGGATTGTCCAGGGGGCAGAGGGAATAAAAAGGAAGCTGGCCGGGGGTGGGGGAAACTGGGAGGAGCCTCATCCCATGTCACATTCATTGACCTCAATCTTCCAAGGGTGGAGGGCAGAACAATGATCCCTGACCTTTTGCCACATCCATCCTGGAGATGGTGCCTAGGAGGAGTATCTGAACTTTCTTTCCATTGAAAGGCTCTCGCCCTGTCAACCATGACCCCCCTCCCCATAGGCCTCAGCTTTTTTGTAAGCCATCCATGTGCAACCATGTCAAGGCCTTGCTGAAATCGAAGCCCACCATATCTACCACTCTCTCTGGTCGCCCAGTCAAAGCCAAGGAATTGATCAGAGTTGTTGGATTAGATCTCAGCAAGCTGCCTCGGATTCTGTAATCCATTGGACTCCAGGAGCAGCACTACACCCCACTGAGAAATGCATGGGAGTCTCTTACATTTAAATACGGGAGGCTGTAACTTTGTAGTTTAGGGCAACTGAGGGTGAAGTGACTTGCTGAAAGGTCACAAGACCTCTCGGTGAGAGAACTGGGTATTGCATTCTGTCTTCCCTGGTATACAGCAGAATGCTCTAACCTACAGGTTTAGAGAAGACCCTCACACGTCCTCATCTCAGCAATGCTTTCAGGTCTTATCTCCAAGGGACAGATTAAAATGGAGCTCCGTCTGCAAAGATCCCGCTAGTCTATTTGTTCATGTTACAAATGGCACTTCTTAAACCTAAGGATTTAAATTCTTCCAACAAATTCACACAGAAATTCCTCCAAAAAGACTCGGTGGGACTTTTGCCCAGTTCTTAAACTTGGCTCTCTCAGGATAAGTCTGCTGGAAAAATTCTCTGGCAGTTTCATTGGCCTTCTCATAATTGCAGGAAGTTAAAAATCCCAGAGCTCAATGTGATTTACTTAAGGATTTAAACTGCTTAAGACCAACACTTGAGTCGGGCCCCGTGTGTCTTATCTCAAGCGAGCAGCAAGTCTGACACTCGACAAAATTACTTATTGTCACCTCGTGGAATGACAAGAAAAAAAAACATTTCCAAGACCAGAAGCCCACTACTAACCAGCAATATCAAATGTCACAGAAAATCTATGAAAGTTAAATCGATTTCCAAATTATTTCTCAACTTCGGTGTACTCACCACTGCCCCAACACCATACGCAGGCCCCACCGCATGATGGTATGGATCTGTCGTATAAACACGGCCAAACCTACGGACAAAAGAACCACTTCCAGAGTGAACAAGAAAAGGACTTGCTGACAGTTTTACTTCAACGGTCTGCATATTCCCTACTGTGACATTATCGAAGCTGCAACATGATTCTCTCTTATTCAGGCAATTTAGAGGAGAGCTGCTTTTGTGCTTACCCATCGCTGTACGTTGTTGCAGCGGCTGCTGTGGCTTGTGGCTGCGCAACGCGGTAAGTTGTGTAACCCTGAGAGAAAGAGAGAATCGGTGCGCTGGAGTAAGTGAAATGTTACAAGTCTCCCTGTCCCTACAAGCTATAACACTTCGCCCAGGCTTCAGGAAGAGGAGCTGGAATATCACAGGGCTCTCCAGATATTCGCAGCACTGAAAGATATGTTGGGGGGAAGACGAGGGGCTCGGCGCTGCAAATACGCAGCTTTCAGTATGAAACAGAGATGGAACTACCGAGGTCTTTAGAGAGGAGTACTCACATACACGTCGGTACTGTAGAGTCCGTCCTGACAGAGAACGCTGAGGAGAAAAGCAAAAAGCAGCATTACAATCCGTCTGTTGCACAAAACTGTGCGTCACTCGACCATGCGTCGCTGCCTGACCTTCCATAGGCTGGGACTGGAGAGGACGCGGCTGTCCCTGCTCGAATCGTACTGTAGACCGCTCGGCCACGGCCCCGTAGATGTGCTCCTCTGTACGCCAAGGCAGGGGCAACTACTGGGTACGGGATACTGGCCACTGAGAGAGAGCAAATTATGGAAAGAACAAGTGCAATTTGGGGTGTTTTATAACATCACCTAATAAAGTTCAACAAACATGGTTCTTTTCTGAGAGCATCAAAGGACCCTCTATAAAGCAGGCTCCCAAACTCCAGCAGTGCTCCGAGATAGATGCAATTGTGTGCAAGAATTTTAGCAAGAACGCCTACATCCCTCTTCGCCCAAATACCACCCCCCAGGAACAGCAATGCACGCTCCTCTGTGTGTGTATTCAGCAAATTCATAATGACCATTTCCTGAGCTTAAAACATACTGCGACTGTGATAGTCAGTGTCTGTAAAGGAGGTCACTGCAATAGGTTCCCTGCAATATAAAGTACATCTGTAGAAAAAGGTTGCCCAGACTAGTATATGCCCTGTGGGCACCCTGCAGGAGAAAGAGAGGCTCCGTCCTGATGTCTTGTGTCTGCCACGGCAGAAACCCTTCGCGTACGAGCCACACTGTGGTCACAAGTGCTACAAAGACACAAGGCTCACCAAGAAAGCCTTTGAGAGGGCGAATCCTCTGAGAAACCTGAAATTACAGCCACGGAGACACACACTCACCTGTGTAGAGGTCGGGAGCATATACGGCACCTACCATCGGGTTTATCTTCCATCCTAGAAACCAAGAAGGGGGACACACAATGCGTGAGTTGCAATGGTTGCCGAATTCAGCTGAAAGCCGAGTATCTAGCAGACTGCCCAAAAGACATACCGTTTACTACTGAGGGCTGGGGCTTCTTGGTGACCACCCGAGCTGTTGCATTATTCACCTAAGGGGTAAAAGGAAAAGCTGTGAGGGGGGCGAAGACAGAGGCTGCCCGAAAGTGTGCAAGAGACTGAGAGGCTGCAGACCTCGATCTTGCGACCCTCCACGATGGTGCCGTTCAGCTTCTCCCGGGCTCGGTCTGCATCGGAGTTGCTCTCGAAAGTCACAAAGCCAAAACCCTGCGGTGAGAGAGGGGGGGGGGGGGGGAGAGGGAAGAGAGAGAGAGAGAGACGTCTTCACTCAAAGGCATCTGACACCGCTGGACTACAAGTCCTGTGATGCACCTGTCAAGAGGATCACTCTACCTTCGATCCACGCTCATTGAAGATAATTTCCACATCGGAGATTTTCCCAAATTGCTGTACAGAGAAAAACAGTCATGAGCGGCTGAAATCACTTTCTAAGCAACAGAAAATCCAGTACGCTGAGGGGGAGCATGCCGTTCTCATCTGCAGGTGCGGCTTTAACGGAGATAGAGCCTTCCTTCACCTGCGCACGATCCCTTGTCACAGTATCACTGAAACGCCACTGTCTGACAGGTGGGGAACCTTCCCCCCTACGCCTCAGGAGCCTATAAGACGCTCACTCCACTTCCTCCCAGCATTTACCCCATTTCTAAGGGGGGTGTGCAACTGAAAATCCAATTAGGATGCGTTCAGAGGAGACGCGGATAAGAAGAGCATGTCCACAGCCTTAATCTGAAATGGGGCTTATGCTTCTGAAGGGGTGGAACATCCAGGAGACTGGGGCCATTTCTGTACATCACATCTTTCAACAGAATGGCGATCTTCCCTCAACTTTCTGCAAAGGTATAAGAGACCGCCATTCGAGGCTGTCGCCTTCTTTGTACGAAAGAACATTTCAAAGACAGACGTAGCGACTAAATTCTTGTTAGGTCAATGTGAGGCATCGCCCCTCGCTTCAGTGCACTTCATTTTAAGCCAGAGGAAAACGTGGCCTATTAACCCTTTCCACAAGGTCTTTCAGCTTTAGTTACTGTGATGCCGCCGCTGTATCCCTTTGCCTCCGAGCTCCCTGCAAGAATTCTAACATGCGAACACCACAGTGACATGTTTACTGGGAGGTAAGGGACTGGGACGAGCAGGGATGTATCTATGATACAACCACAGCAGCAAACTGCGCCATGAAATATACTGGGAAACATAGGAAAGTGTGTGGTGGTGGTGGGGGGGGGGGGGGGAGTAGAGCCTAGAAATTAATGCAGAAATCATCATCTAGCAGCACAAATCTCTCTTTTTTTTACAGTTCCTCCAAGCAAGGCTCTTTTATAAGAAACAGGGCAGGATGTGTGTTTCTTCCTATTATGCCACAGACCCATGGAGCTATAGAGTGTGCCGCTATAATCACTGTCCTTTCTTGCAAACCATTTCGGTCTGATAATTACGTCAATCACGGTGCTTTAGAAACTTAGCTTTCGCCATGTTGAAACTGAATTTCTGGGTCCGCTTTAGCCTTCTAGTCCTGCGATCTTGGGGCAGAAACGGCATCCAGGGCTGCGGGGAATTGGTTTAGCCCACCTCCCTGCGATTACTCACCCCAAACATCTGGCGCAAGTCCGGGTCTCGGAAGCGGAACGGGATGTTGGAAACGTGCAGCCGTTTGGGTGCTGGGTTGTTCTCGTCGCTCTCGGGACCCTGAGGCTGCAGAGACAGGTTTGTCTGCGACACGTCTTCTAGTCGCTGAAGGGGTAGAGTGAGAAAAAGACAGAAGCCAGTGGACAGAATTGCAATGAATTAGGATTTCTCACCCCCCTCCCTACCTTTGTCTTATCACAGAAGTTAAAAACTGAAAGAAAAGACAAAAACCCCCAAGCTGTGGTAAAGCCCCCATTACATCCCCACTCTCCACGTAGGACCCTACAGTCACATTAGATTCTATGAAGCATCTAGCAAACTTTTCAACGCCATTAGGAGGCTGGATTCACACTATTTATTCCCAGTGTGGACAGAGGGAAAAAGAGTTCCAGTACTACGGGTATGAAAAAGAGGTGAAAGACTAACCGGGCACCCATATCTTATGTGCCCCCCCTCTCACGAGATTACACCCAACCATCATGATTATCCCGATGTCACCCCTCCCACAACAATCCTGTAAAAATGCTTAACTGGATATCATGGAGGAGGGGGGGGGGGATTATTCAGCTGCAGTGACTAGCCACCTCCACTGAACTTTAGACCAGGATACTCAAATCCGGGGCCACATCTTGTCACTATCACTGAATATTCAGGTCAACCGGATAGCAAAGAAGTCAACTGGGCAGAGGCTATATTTAGCCACTACCCAGTTGGCTTCTGTGGCGAACGTCAGGCCAGCCTTTAAAGAGCCTAACTTTTGCCATATTGTGATAACTGAGCAGGGGCTCAATGTCACTGATACCTGGTTATCGCCGGGCGCTGCCCACACAATGCCAGTCAGCATCAGGAGATGCAGCAGCCTCAGATATTCAGCAGCACTAACCGTGTCATCCTGGCCAAGGGGATTAATGCAGTTAACAGGTCTGTTAATCCCTTTAAATATCAAGTCCCATGCTTTTAGATATGAAACTGCTCTGTATGCGCGTGTGTGTGTCCGCGCTCCCTGCAGGTGGGAGAATGTGCTGACTGTTCTTAGAGTTTGTCTTGCTGTCAGGCTCTAGTGCTTTGCTTTGACCACTGCTCCTCTTGCCACCCCACAGAGGCCGCTATCCTAAGCGACCACTTAGTTTTGCACAATAGTTGAGCCGGCCCTGATTGGGCGAGACCAAAATGTCTATAGAGCCCAATATCCCATTCCCAAGGGTGTCCAGACCAGATCATAAGTACCTGGCAGGATCCCAAAACGTAACCAGGTCCATGCTACCTCCCCTCAGGGACAAGCGGTGGCTTTCTAAGAGTCTATAACCTACTCACAGTTTCTGATCTTTTCCTCTGGGAACTCGCGTAAAGACTCTGTAAACCCAGCTACACTAATCGCTTTCACCTCTTCCTCCAGCGATGAATTCCAGAGCTTAATTATGCGCTAAGTGAAAAAATATTGTCTCCGATTCGTTTTAAACATACTACTTACTAACTTACGAACAGGGAATACCCCAGGGCTCTGCCTTATCTGCCCTTCTGTTCAACCTCTATCTCCAACCAATCTGTACCATTTTTCAAAACCACAAGATGAAATACCAGATATATGCGGATGACATTATGCTATACTCTGCATTTGACATACAAGATCCAAACTATGACAATATAGCAAACTGCCTTATAGATGCTGAAAAATGGCTAAGTGAAAACAATTTGAAAATCAACTTAAAAAAAACAGAGATACTTATCACCTCAAGAAACACAAATTATACACCACCAACTGACATCAAAATCCTTAACTTTAACATACCTATAAAGGAAAATATTAAATACTTAGGGGTCACTATAGACAAGGCTCTTAATTTCACAAGCCATATCAAGAAAACAACCAAAACAATATACTACAAGCTACGCTCAATTCAACAACTGAGACCGCTATTAGAAATCAATGACTTTAGAACCATCACACAGGCTCTGATAACACCCCATTTTGATTACTGCAAAGGGATATTAACAGGTGTATCTAAAAAGAGCTTAAAAATACTACAGATGGCTCAAAATGTTACAGCTAGAATAATCTTCAAAGCCAAACTGACTGATCACATCACCCCGATACTTTATTCATTACATTGGCTACCTATACAAAGTAGAATTCAATATAAAATAATATTGACCACCTTCAAACTGATAAACCAGATTGCCCCATCATACCTCTCTACACTAATTCATAGACCTACAGAAAATAGAGTAAGACGTAGAAAGAACCTGCATACTATTGCAGTCCCTGACTCAATAAGAAAAACTAAACACATAACAAGTACAGGTGCCTTCTCATATGTAGCACCTTCTCTATGGAATAATCTCCCGGATCAACTAAGGGAAATAAAAGACCTGAAACAATTCAGAAAAGATCTAAAAACCTACTTGTTCACGCAATATTATTCCAACACAGATAAAGAACTGGCTAAGACCTCTCATCCTCCTTAGATCTATGAACGTTCCCTATAATTATTGCAATGCTATCCTAGATCTCCATAATATGCTCGCCCTAATACTTGCAAAACTACTTCCATTAGAAACCCATTGATAAAACCTCAATATATATATGTAAATAGTTTCAAATATTAATCAAATCTATCTATATATAGTACTGATTTCTGTTCTTAGTACTTGATATTAACTACCTGTATATAGTTTTGAACACTGTTCAATATACCTGTATATAGTTTAAACACTGTTCGATGTAACTGCTTACCATAGCAATGTTTTATGTATTTGTTGTTTAATGTAAACCACCACTGATCTTGGGAAGTGGCGGTATATAAGAGATTTGCAAATAAATAAATAAATAAATAAATAAATTTCCCCTAGTCCTATGTCTTCAAATCGTAAAGAACCAAGTCCCGTTTACGTGTTCCATTCTGCTCACGATTTGCTCGATCTCCAAGCTGAAGAGACCTAACCTCCAGCACCCTACTGAAGGTTATTGCTACTCTTTATATATATTTTCCTTGTTAACAATGCATTATTCTTTTCCTAAAGAAAATGTTCTTATACCAAGGGTATTAAACTGGTTATACTTCCCTTGCACAGAGACATATCCCATTTTATGTCCATTCTGCTGGATAGCTGCATAACAAATAGTTTAGTCCAAAATCGGAAATACTGAGGAGCACAGTATGATTGTAAACCTATCCTCGCCTCCTTATTCCTTCTGCTCTATAAAATAAAACAGATGAAAAATGTAAGCTCTTTGCCAATCCATAGCCCATGGCCCTAGTGTGTTTGTGTTTATCCCTATACACATGACACAATCAAATCCACTTATCGACAACTTTAGCACCCGAATACAAAGACAACCTTTCCATAAAAAGGTTTCTCCAAGTATGTTCTCAAGGTCTTTAGTTTCCATAGAGTTATTTAAGAGATGCCCAACACAGCATCCAAAGCTGGAAGGAAAATATATCTTACAGTACTCCAGCTGTCCCCACATGTCATCTGTACGGCCAAACACAGCCTCTTCGTGTTGAATCTCAGAGCTCTTTCCAAAAGACCTACGGTGTGGTGTCCTTTGTAAAAGACGAGTTTCCTATCCGCATTTCTCTGCACGTTAGTTTAAAGAGAAATGAGTATTTGTAGACTAGACGGCACCTACCCCTCCAATTGTGCACGGGTGAGTGTCTGCATTGGGGCTGATATCATCTTCTTGTTGTGCGTGAGTTCACAAGCAAATGTTAGATACTGACTCCAGCATCACCTTTTTCTATCTTTGCAGGTGGTTCAACTTTGGATTGGCCAAACACAATCATCCAAAACCTTCTAGTGTGTGAGATTTTGGGATCGCAAAGGTCACCCATTTGAGGGAGCGCGATGTGTTGGCCATTCACAAGGGTTTCTTTATAAAAATGGACATACAAATTTGTTCCTTACAGGGAGAGACTGCAAAAGTCCCTCCAGAGATGCTGATCACCCATTAAGTTTCTTATGGAGGCAATCATAAAATGTGTGAAAGTCTGTCAGGTCTTCCAAAAACCAGTTCTGGGGATCCCACAGTCAAGCACCCTCCTACAGGAGCCAGTGTCCTACACACACTACAGCTCTAGAGGCTTTTCATTTCCAAACCCAAGCAATAGCAGTCATGGCCAGTTTTACTGTAAAGGAAACAACTCCTAAGTACCTGAAATGTGTAGGACTGTTTTCTATTTCAGCACTGGCCCTAAATCTTTCCACTCTTTGTAGTGTTTCAATATGATACTGGATATTGATGTTACGGCACAACATCTACACAAGTTCAGCACACGCACACTCCTGACCGCTCCCCAAACCCCCTCTGGCTTCCCAACACTGAAGACGATTGGACGAACAAGAAGCAGAGGAGCATTTCCAGGGTTAAGCCCTTCCTATTGGATGCCGTCTACAGCAAGACCATAAGTTAGACATTATCCCCATGTCAAAGCTCTTAAGGTGTCAAGTTAGTGAACGGGTGATTCTGACTGGACACTAGTAGAAGTGTTAGCAAGAACAAGAAAAGTCAGTGCATATGATTTTAGTGTAAAAATGCAGGAAGTCAATCACACAGATACAAACCCGTTGTGGTTTGCCGTTTGCCAAGGCTCGACATTCTTAGGACATTCCAACCCTAAAGCCAGAGGAAGCAGCCCTGAAGTGAAGGGTTAGTCTTTGATAGAGAACTACTCTACCTCTTTATCCCCATGACCCATGCAGAGAGTTTGACTCCATTCAAGACCTCGCATTTCAGCCATTCCACAATGCATAGCTACAAGATGCCAAGTGGCCGCACATTCGCAAGTCCTGTCTCCGGCATGAAAAGTCAATGCTGTGTCAGAGGAGGAGGCACAACCAAGAGAATATGTGAACTGATTTAGAAAGGAAGGAAAATGGCTAGAGGAAAAATAAAAAGTCGAACTTGTCTTTAACATCCCTCCCAGTTTCTACTCTCTAAGGGAGTTCGCGAGACAGCACAGTGGATTCCTTGGAGGAAAATATCAACGTCTAGGACATCTTTGCTCTGGTCATGTAATGATCTCTTCTGACCTTTAAATCTGGCAGCCATGAGACAGATAAAGAGGAGCCTGCAAATCTCTTCAGCCGAAATGCTGCACATTAAAGGTAACCCCTTCTTCCAGACTTTTCCTATTGGTACAGGTAGCTGAATGGGGAGGGCTACTGGAGCTATGACCTGACCAATATTTTGCCTGATGCTTTCACAGCTTGTTTTGCCCATCCAACCGGAAAGGTTCTGCTTGCTTATGCCTTAGGAATATTTACTGGACAGGGCTGGAGTTAAAGGATGCAACCAGGGCAAACTCCACACAGATACAAACCCGTTGTGATTTGCCGATTGCCAAGGCTCGACATTCTTAGAACATTCCAACCCTAAAGCCAGAGGAAGCAGCCCTGAAGTGAAGGGTTAGTCTTTGATAGAGAACTACTCTCTGTGTCACAAGAATCCCCCAAGCCTGATTAAAGTAAGGCAGGCTTTGGGGGACCCCTTGCAAATTTATTCCCCGAGGTCAAGCATGACGAACACCAACCCTCTATAAGGATAACTGTCAAATAGTGAGGTTACCTTGGCATTGTGTTCACATAGTAAGCAAACTCTGGAATTCGTTACCAGAGGATGTAGTTAAAGCTGTTAGTGTAGCTGGATTTAAAAGTGGTTTGGGCACGTTTCTGGAGGAAAAGTCCATAAACCATTATTAAAGAGGACAGGGGAAATCCACTGCTTACCCATTGGACGAGCAGCATGGAATCTGGGTATCTTTTGGGAACTCACAGGTACTTGTGACCTGGATTGGCCACTGTTGGGAGCAGAATTCTGGGCTTGATGGACCCTTGGTCTGACCCAGTATGACATATCTAATGTTCTTATAGCTTGTGGCTGCTTGGCCACTTTTCTTTGTCTTTACACCACTAACAGGAATGTGATCCACTTTCACGAATCTGTGACTCATGGCAGCAACCTCTGAGGGCAGCAAAAGCAGGCCATTCAAAGCTAAATAATACATTATGACAGCCAGAGGGGGGTGTAATGCTTGAGGTTCACTTAGGGCTCCAACACTTTGGACCACCTCTAGGGCCGACCCTGCCAGAGACTATATAGGTCTTCCGATCTTTATCTGTCATCATGTTTAATGTTTCTGATTTAAAGGCTACAGGGACACAAATATGGAGAATGCTAGATTATATTCCCCCATATTTCAGAAGGCTAAAAGGTAGTTTCCTTGTTTTTCACATACATTTACTTTTGGGGTCTTTCACTTGCCATTTTTGGCTCTTACATTGCCTTGAAATTTCAACAGCTCCTCACTTTCGAGGTCCCCATTAAGGGTCTGTTCCCATCACCAGATGGTTTTCTTTTTGGTCTGAGTGGCTGCAGTTTTGGGGGTAACTAGGTGATTAAAATGCCAGAGGTTCAAGATCATTTTTGAAGGATCCTTCTCCCATTCTCTAAGGAGAAAGATCTTGATGAAACCCCCTCTGACACGAGATCGCAGGACTCCACTGTGCAGTCAAGACCTCTCTGTCCACACTCCCGCTGCCACCTCCAGGCTCTCGCTTCGGCACATGAAATTCAGCCACATGACCACTTTTCTCATAAAGACAAGTTCAGCAAAGATTTTAAACACATGGGCAAGCAGAAGACTGCAAGAAGAAAATAAAAGCCAGTCAGGGTTTTTGGGGGGGTGCAGATGAGTCTTGAAACAGGCATGTGCTGCAAAAAAGTGAGTACTAATTACTGAGATTCATGGGATTAATAAACAGGAAAAAAAAAAGTTAAACAGTGCAAGATGCCTGCAGAAAACCTGCTGCTGACGGAGGTCCCACCAGCGGTGCTCTTAATACTCAGGGAAGGCCTCTAGACCAGGAGAAGAGGAAAATCAGGGAAGGGAGTCAAAAACAAGAAAGAGAGGGTCATTCTGGTATCTAAGAAAATGAAATAAAATTCATTACTTTACATATCTCTAGTCATTCAGACATAGGCAGGTCGAAAACTGTCTCAACTCCACCAGAACAAACTGTTTCTTGGACGGCTAATGCAGAAGCAGGAAGCATTTCCTTAGTTCATGTAACATTCACCATTCGTTTACTGACCACTGGACTACGCTTTTCTTTCTGTTCATGTACGGCCTCCTAAGCGGTCTCTTTCTACATCTGGCCTGGCCTTCTGAAGCAATGGGGCACCTCTTATCCTACTTCTGAAGCCTTGCTTGCAAGACTGAGTTGCTGACAGAGCAGCGAGCAAGGACAAAGTGACCTTGGACTGGTCTGCAAGCCTATCTGACAGCAGGAATGTGCTTGTGCTCTAAAGGAGAGATAAACAGATGGTTGAGGGGCCCAGGAAACCTGATTAGCAACAGCTGCCAGCATCGGGTGCCGCTACCTGATATGGGCAGAAAATGCCTCTCTCCCAACACCCACATTCCAGAAATAGGCAGCCCCAGGAAACAAAACAATTCCAAGCAAATGGGGGGTGGGGGGAGGGGGGAACCCAGCGCTTAGAAATCAGCGGGTATGCAACATGACTGGGAGCATGCAACACTTTGCTTTAAATTTGTTTTATTTACATAAACTAGAAAAGGGTAAAAAACAAACAGGGTATCATTACACCCACAAAACGTAATATTATGACTGGTCAAGGTCAATAAAAACAACCCCATACATGTTTAGTCTTCATTTAAGCTAGCAACAGAAAACAAACAGTCTTCAAGGTAAAGAAATAGACCAAATCCAGTAACAGGTACAGCCTGATATAACCCTCAATAACAACCCAAAGTCCACCACCCAAACCAGACTAGATAACTCCACCATCCACATTTTTAGCCTGCAAGAATTCGTCCAGCTTGGTCAAAAAAAACCATTGCCTTGAGGTGTGACCAGACAGTTGCATAAGAACCATAGAAAGGTTGTTCCCATCGCAAGGGTCCAGACTTCAAAGCATAAAAATTCTTCTGATGAAGTTGAACAGGAAAGACACCCATCCTCTACCCACATGCGGTAATTGATCTAGTTCCGCTTCTCGGGTAAAGGAACCCAACAGGGCCGATCTAGTAGTAATATTAACAGAAATTTCCCAAAAGAGGGTCAAGCTCAGAGTTTACAGTAGGAACAAGTGAATTCAAGCTTAGCTCAGTGAATTGCTCAAACCTTGATCCTGTAACAAGATAGTAAAGTTTATACATACATATCCAGTCATAAATAGATAATTTCAAGATATTTTTTTAAGCATCCCAGAGGAGATGACAATCTAATCACTGGGAAGTTCTCCGATTTTTTTTTATTCTAGCAGAGCGTTTTCTCCAGTGTGTCTAGCTTACGACGTATGACCTGTCGACTCTTAATCCTGGCCACACCCATAGGCTGCACAGCAGACCACTGTGATTTCTAGGTAGATAAAGGACTTTCCATTTGCTTAACGGGTTTCTCTTGATTTTCCAATTCATTCACAGTCTCTTTGGAGGACACTGAAAACGTCATCATTGACACCAGCCAACATAGCTTCAGCTCCGGTCACAGGAGCCTGTGACATCTCTTCTCCAAATGCCACCTGGGAAACCTCCCTAGAGCACTACACTGTCACTTTGTCTAATGGGACAAACACAGGACTGGTGCCGTCCTTGGCCATTATAGTTTGGATTAAAGAAAGATGGGTCCCTGAAGGTCTTACAGAACTCCCCTCATTGGGAGAGTCTGGACCTAAGGCTCCTTGACCAATCTGCAGAAAAGAGAGACTGATCAAGGAAAGGGAAAATAAGTCAGACAAATTGAATATCTGAGTCTCTGAAGGGAGTCATATAAGGAGGCCGATGATAGTTTACATGGAGGCCCAGAGGAAGAGGTGCCAACTGCAGACTTGATCGCACCTTTCCTCTTCCCGTGATACAAGATAGAAGGCCCCAGTGACGCCAAAGGGGCACATCCCTTTGGACACCCCCCTTCAGATGCCTACCTTCAGCTAGCCAGTATTTTAAAACAGTCTCAGTGGCCCTCTATATCAGAGGAGTGTGGCTACCTCTCACCAGACTGCAACTCCCTCCCTTCCAACAGGGCACGGTAAAGGTATGGCCCACCGACGCCTTCCGCGAGCCCTTTCCTGTCACTTCTCCCATGCTGTGCACACTTAGACTATAATTTTAAACCTTTATATTTTCTGTACTGTTCTCATGGAGGTTAATTTAGAAGGCTTTCATGGCACATGGAAACACCTCAATGGCCCAAGCAGCAATTCCATAACACCGTTACCCCCATGTACAGATCTGCCGTATTTCTGGTGGGATCAAAGAGCATGTGTGTATTTCTGATGTTGCCATACAAGTACAGGTAACAAAAAAACGTGCAGGCATTTCCACCTGCTCGACGCAAGTGTGAGCTCCTGGGGTTTGCACAAGGATTTAAAACCACCTCAGAAATTCCATGACTAGTTGTTTTTAGCTTGGCTCCCGATTGGCTCCTTCCTGGATGTCCACTTTCGTGCAGTCGGGTACTTAAATGTTCAAAGCCCAGAGCGAGGCCATTTTTTCTTTTATTTAAATGATTTTCCAGGAAATGACTTTTCCTGCGGGATGTTCTGGAACCTAGACATGCGTCTTCCCAGATCTTTCTATGTATCTTACCTAAGACTCAGTATTCACAGAGAATTTGGGAAAATACTTGGAGGGGGTGGGGGGCTGGATTTTGTATTTTCCTACCTAAAGGACCTGTGCAAATATCGGGCTTCACGTGCATACTAAGAGCGCGCGATACCTGATGCCACGACTGGTCCTACCGTTGAACAACTATATTTTGCGCATGGCCTCATTTTTGGCCCATATTAGCATGTGCAAACGAGGCCCCGCAATCCGTCTCTACACATGGCCCCCGCATCCCTCTGCATCCGCCTCACGCTGTCCCTGGCTGAGGCCACTTTGACTTTTGCAATAGCATCTTGCACGGTCTCTTAAAGCAAGTCACATACCAACTCCAGATGGCCCGCTACACTGTGGCAAGAATCATCAAGAAGGCACCCAAGATATGATCATATTACTCCAATAGCTAGCAGGGTCAAATTCAAAGTACTAACCATTACATTCAAGGCACTACACAATCGAACAACACTACATATACAATCACTTGTGCAAACGACACCAAATAATAGAGACAGATGAACCAACTTGCTGAATATACTGACAATACCTACCAAAATCAGAAAGAGCAGCCAACTGGCATGGCGGAGAGCACTCACTCTACGCCACGACACTTGGAAATTCCCTCCCTGACCCACTAAGAAGAATATCAGACCTCACATCCTTTCGAAAGCAACTCAAATCCCACTTATTTATGGAGCACCTCAGGAAGAAATTTGGCCCCCCCCAAATTCCAGCCCAATATGAATCAGCATAGATTCGAATTCCCAATTCCTTTGAGTCCCAGCCTTGATATTTCTCCTCTGTTGATGTACCTACTTATGTTTACATGATCGCACAGCTTCTACCCTACCTTGTGTCCCTTCCGATCCCCCTCACTATGTAAATACTCTACAAATTTGTGTACCCCCCCACTCCTACACCTGATTACAGATGTTACTGTATGTTAAATGCCAGTCTGGTGTTTACGAAGTTCCATGTAATCTATGGTCTAGTTCATGTTAACCAAGTTCCATGTAAACTGCTTTGATACTAATGAAAAGCAGAATTGAAAAACATCTAAATAAATAAAAGAAAAAAATAAACGTCTGCAAGGACACAACTGGCTGTTGGGCTTTCCTCTAGCTTTTTGTACACGGGGCACATATGTGAAATTGGGGGTAGAGTCCTTGACATTTTGGAATTTTTTGAGCAAAGGAATGTCTGGAGTTGGCTTCAGGTCTGCCATGCATTGGGAGCCAGCAGTATCCCAACTTTCTGTACTGTAGATCATGAGCCGGCAGAATCACAGAGGTAAGGTATTCTAAAACGGCCTCTTTTTCTTTTCC
The DNA here is from genome assembly GCA_033557465.1 of Ichthyophis bannanicus. NCBI lineage: Eukaryota > Metazoa > Chordata > Amphibia > Gymnophiona > Ichthyophiidae > Ichthyophis > Ichthyophis bannanicus. The sequence goes on along the minus strand of CM066051.1, from coordinate 55,702,632 downwards.
CTTTTCCTATACCATCAAAAAAACTTAAGAAAAATAAAGTGACATTCACCGGAAGGAGAGGTGATCCAGACTGATCGCTAACACCGAGAGTAATCTCCTGAGACCTGGTCAAAGACCAGCAACTCATTCCACATGCGCCCACAATTGGCAGTATGAGCTGGATTTGAATCCTGAACCACTGCCAAGCCACGGAGGTCCCTACTCTTTTCTTTGAATCTACACAAAAAGTCACAATTAACAAAAACTCTGTACACATTTCATTAGGGCTAGACGGTAATAACTCTGAAAGTTATAGAGGGAATAACCACTTCATTCTCTGCAGGGCTCTGTATCTCTCTCTCTTCCTGGAAGAAATGGGCACCTTGTCCCGGAAGTAAAACACGGATCAATGCTTGTCACACAGCAAAAGCAGAATGAATCTTCAGAATCCAAAAGGTTTCACTGGAAAGCGGGGCAGAGGATCGGTGTTGTCACCATCAGCCTGTTCTACATCTGTGGTCCCTGGATACGCTACACGAACCCAGACTGGTTTGATGTGGAGCATATTTAGGAAGGGGGAAAGTGTGCTGATGAAATTTCCCCAGTACAAGAAGCTGGAGCAGGGTAGCTGACTAATGGTTAGAGAACTGGTTCAAATCCCACGGCCGCTGCTTGTGATCTTGGGATAGTTACTTAACCCTCCATTACCTTCCTTTCAGGTTGACAAGAGGTAACTAACTGCCCAATATTTAACCACGGTGGTCAGCAGGGTTGTTGTTTTTTTTAAATGATAATCACCGTGAGTAATTGAAATCTTAGATATTCAGCACCATTCTCCAGAGAGCGAACTGGCTCTAAATATCTAGATAGGACAGCAAAAAGGCAATATACCAAATGCTTTTAGATAAATAAATAAGCGGATAGTCTAAGTTACATGGTTTGTTATCTGAATAGCTGCGCTGAAAACGACCAATATGCCGATAAACGGCAGCTCCACATGCAGACTGCTCGGTGGCCAGAGGGAATGTGCCGTGTACTACGCAGACAGTGACGTTGAATATCCCTCTCAGCGAGAATTCTCTCGTTAGCAGCACCCGCTAACCAAATAAGTCCGTTATCAGGTCATAAAGGCTTTTGTCAGCAGATTTCAATGCAAACCTTTCACTTAGGTCAGTAACTGACTCATTTTTACATCCCTCATTCACGGTCAAGTCCTGAAGATGAAATGTTTACAGACTACAGGGAGAAGAGAAAGGGTTCCTTACACTGTCATGTGAATCTGTCTTTGGAAAGATTTCTTTGGGCTAGCCTCAGGAAAGATTCTTCCCAAAAACTAGATACAACCTCTTAAAGCTACAGGAGAAAAAGAAGAGTTAACATTTACATATAAGCCTACATGAATGTTACCTTAATTTGTGGATCATAGATGTTGCTTCATGCTTCAATACTGCCCCCTGGTGGCCCTTCCTGAAAGTCTTCAGAAATTCTCAGGTCACGCACAGAGAAAAAGCAGTTCCTAGACTAATTTGTCCCAATCATGCAACACCGGTCAACCAGCCCCGCCTTAAATTGCAGCACTTTTACACACGAGGGCCATGCAACTAATCTAAAATCTCAGTTCCAAATATTCCCCACATTACGACTGCCCATCTTGCCCTCCCAGTCCAGTTGTATCACATTGCAATTCTTACTGTGGAAGGTGGCGGCAATCCTGGCACAGCAGGGTCTGGGTTTTGAGTCTGATCTGGATGCGTCTGGCCCGGTGGATAGATCTGGATCCCATGCTCAGCTAAGGCTGGTAATGGATACTCCTGGCTGCCGCTGTGCTGGTGAACTGGGTGATAAGGTGGTGGAAGCCGTGGCTGAGGGGGAGGGGGAGGATACTGAGCGGGGTAGGTCTGCGGCATAGCCTCTGCTGAGGGCACAGCTTCCTGGCTGCCCTGGAAAACAAGACACACACACACATACAAGCAAAAATCAGAGGGAGACGATAGATGTTAAGCTCATGCACGACAACGATACCAGGTGCTGTTTAGTGTCTGTAGGAAGCAGTGTCCAAGTTGCTTCTTTTGCTAATCATGATAGATTAATAGGGTCCAATAGGAAAAAGGAGTTATGCTCCTAACTTTGAGAGTTGTGCTCCTAAATTGGCCTCTTTGAAAATTTAATAGGGCCGAGTGCCTAAATTTTTACTTAAAATGTCACTAAACTTAGGAGCATAAAAAAGCAAGCCTATAATTTCATATATTCCATTGCACCCTTCACGTATTAGTTAATGTCACAGCAGACTCTTGGGTGAAGCAACGTTCCACCACAAGGTGTCAAACTCACCCAATGCGCATTACCATCTCTTACCATAAGGTGTCAGTAACTCCATGTTCTGTATCTGACCACAATGTACCACTCACAGTGATATTAATATGCAGAGGACTTATCAGTGTTTCCCAGCTAAAACGCTCATTTTATAAAGCTTTCTTCTGCAAATAAAGCATATTTTACAGGTGGAAAGTAGTAGTTAAACATCACAAGGGGTATAAAATGGTGACACACTGAAAGATCATGCCCACTTCACATGATCTGCAAATAGGTGGTATTTGGAGTCGAGCTGTGACGGACGTGCATGTAAGGGTCAGTTCCAAGAGCCTCATTTACAGAAGGTACATAAGCACCAAGGTTGCCTTCATAAAAGAGGCGATTTTATTAACATTTCACAAAGACACCCTATTATTAAATTAACCCAAACAGGTTTTCAATAGCAATGAAATGTTTATACAATATAAGAAGAACTAAACATTTTTCTAATATTCCTAGAGATACACAGATTAGGCTTCTCTACAATTTAGTGCATAGATCTCTCCAGTGAAGACAGTTACCAGCAAGACGTCCAGTGGCTCTGAAAAGCCGAAGCCTGCTGCAGAGCCCACACACGCCGCTCGTCATTGAATTTATCAAAGCACATACACCAATAAACCACACTGCCTGGTGCCAGACAGAAAAATCCAAAACATAACCACTAAATCAGTTCAGTGTATATGACGACTTTGTAAAGCTAAACCAAGCTTAGCATTTCCAGAGTTATTGCAGCCCCTTGTTTAAGGACACTTTCCTCCCAATCAACCAGTCTTATCCTGAAATGGTTAATTGAAATACCGCCCTCCCTCCCCGACTCCGTTTCAGTATCTCGCATGCATTAGGTACTGAATCTACTAAATCATTTTTGGAATTTGTTTTTCAAGGCACAAAATATGAGAAACAAGTCAGCAGGTCTGGTCCTAAGTGACACTATGTTTTCCCCAGATCATGCTATGCTATAAGACAGTTATCACACTGGCTTGCTTGAGTTGTATCTAGCTGTACATATTAGGGGTGTATACAGACAAAAACAAAATTCTGTCTCTGCTTGTTTAAAAACACTGTTTCCTGATTTTTGGACATTCTTTCCTGCTAATTTTTCATTTCCTTTCTTTAGGCACATAATGTATATGTGCCAGAGCTTTTTAAGCAAGCACATATATTCTATGCACGTTAAGTTGTAGGTCTATATGCATACAAGTGATTTGTATGCAATAACAATTTTTAGGTGCCTCAATGAACTAAATGCACACTCACCAATGCGTACAATAAAGCCAAGGACTAGAATCAAGACTTTATTCACCTTTAAACTGCCACCTGGGTATTCATGGAGGAGGACCTGAATTGCAGAAACCTTCACCCACCTGCCAGCCACGTTGTCCAACTGGCTTGTTACATGACGCAGCATCTCTGCCCCACTTCAGAACCAGGAATCCGTAGCTTACTCCAGAAGGAGAATTATAAAGCTCCCGGAGTTTGGGAAGCACAGCTCCAAATGGCCAATTAGACGGGGGAAAGTGGTGGAGATTAGATGCTTATTGGACAATGTCTTCGTCCTAACTCCAGATTTCTAAATTTGGCTTCCTTTCTTGTCAGTCCATGTTTTAACAACTGATTCTTGCGGCAGGTGAAATTCTTTTCTGACAAGCAGAACTGCTAAGATATGCACTCAGCTGCCCCGGGCAATCACCACACGAGATAAAAGCCCCAAAGATACAAGTCAAGAGCACAGATTCAGAAAGAATTCCGATAGCATCGGCAACCTGATAGAGGACCTCAAGGATTATCTGCGACAGCTGGCGTCAGGGAAACATATGCTTCAGAAAGAGCATTGATGAACTGTCCCCAAATCACTGTGGCCTCTGGAGACTGATAGCACATGTTGTAAAAGGAGATACGTGCAAAGCAGTCCACACAGCCCCAAATCCAACACTCGGCAGCTGCAGGAGCTGAAGGTTCATTGACATTCCCTGCCCCCACTCTACCAACAGCAATTCACCCCTAAAATCCATACCAGCTCTGGTAGCCTAAGGGCCGAGACAGTGCAGTCGCAGGGCTCCCTCTTTGGCACGATGCAACTACTATGGCAAGTTAACAGTTTGAGAGACTGAGATCCTATTCCACATACCCTGGGCACAGGGGCGAGGTGCCATACTGTCATGGTATGTGCAAAAGTGGAAACAGCTTTCAGTTGAAATATGGGGAGAAACTAGTTTGGTGGTTTAGTCACCAGGAGTCAGCAGTAACTCAATAGCACACTTTGCTTTATAATAAATTAAAAACTATTAACATACATTAAAGTTTCCTAGCCCAGTTTGACATCCTGCACGCCATCACCTAACACTTCCAAAAATGTTAATAACTTCTCTTACTTTTAACACACAAATTGGAAACATCCAACAAACCCATGGTGCAAAGCACCCAAAGGATGGTGGTGATATCCAGGACACATTCAGAACCGTCATGGAAGGCTCACAGAAAATAACAGCTCTTAAAAGCCTAGATCTGAAGGCTCACCTCGTACACTAAGAGGGTCATTTTAAAAGGTTTAGTCATGATTTGAACTTGTGAAGAGGTGCAGGTGGATGTCAAAATCATGGACACGTCTCCATGGCCATTCCACAAATGGTGTTTGCAGATGTCTCTGGTGCACGAACGTCCAAGTAGGCAGGGGGGTGTGGTGGAGACATGTCCCGGGGAGGAGCAATGGACTAACATGCCCCTCTTCGGTCTCAGAAATGGCAGAGACGTCTGAAGGCACGTCCATGTTTATATCTACTCCAGGCACGAATAGGCATCGGGAACGTGTTTGGTTTTCACCTTAAAACATCCAGAGAGTGTAGAGAAGAAGAATTAAGTGATTGGTCTTAGATCACAAAGGCTCACACTGGGATTTGAACCCTGACCACTCGGGTCTTAAGCCACGATTCTAATATGCTATTATATGTCTTGGTTCTGAAATGCCATCCTGGGGATGTCTATATAGACGTTTGATATACGTGCCTATGGGTCACGTCCACGTTTCCGAAATCGTGCCCAGACTTGCATGTGACTGCTCCCCCCCCCCCCCAGACATTCTGGCTTTGCTGTCCAAGATTGCAGTTGGACGTACCATTGTGAAATGTGCCTTTACGTGTTTATTTAAAATCGCTTATATCTGCCCATCACTGATAGTTCTAAGCAGTTAAAAAAAAAATTTAAAAAATAAATACATTTAGGGGGTCATTTTAGAAGCTCTATTTGTGATTTGCACATCTGAAAGTGCCCATTCAGATGTGCCAATCACAGCCATATCCCAAAAACCATTTTAGAAAGCCCCAAATTTACACACGCCCTGCGCCCCTTTTCCTCTTGCCTAAGAGGTCAATTTTAGAAGGCATTTACATGTACCCCTCTCTGCTGCCCCTCCCACAAAATTTCAGATGTTTTGACTTGGATATCACAAGTTGCACCTAAATGGCCTAACATCTGCCTTTTAATGCACTCCATAGCATACAAAAAGGGTAGTTACTCACCTATAACAGGTGTTCTCTAGGGACAGCAGGAATCAGTCATCATATATGGATGACATCGGCGCTGACGGAATCCCCGCAGAAGCATCTCACAGTTTTAAAGTAAGTCTTTGGGAGATGCCACCACGCATGCGTGATCCCCTTCCCACCTAAGGGTGCTATCTTACTCAGTCAGATGACATAGCTAGAGCTGACAAAAGAAGATGGCAAAAACTGCACAGTAACTCCAAGGGGAGGAGGGAGGGTTGTGAGGACTGATTCCTGCTGTCCCTTGAGAACACCTGTTATAGGTGAGTAACCGGTTTCTCCAGGAACAAGCACGAAGTCAGTCCTCACACATGGAACTCCCTAGCTACAGGCTACCGAGAACCTGTAGAAAAACACGGCCCAGCTGTGAGTAGCTGCAAGCGAGTCTGAGAAAAGACTCTAAGGACCCCAGTGTCCAGAGAGAACTATGAATCCAGTAGCCTGAACAAGAAGGGTTGGAGGGTAGGAGTTTCCTAAACCCTGAACAGATTACAGAGTATGGCCTGGCTGAAGGCGGTTCCATCGAGATTCCCTCTCCAGGCAGGAGTGAGCTGCAAAGGTGTGAACTGAGGACCAGGTGGACGTCCGGCAGATATCTGCCATAGGGACAGAGCGCAAGCTTGCAATAGAGGTCGCCACAGCCGACATTGTGCGCTGTGACCCAGCACACCAATGAAAGTCCAGCCTGATCGTGGGTGAAGGCGATGCAGTCGACCAGCTAGGTAGACAAGGTCCGCTTGGCAGCAGCCTCTCCCAGTCGACTGGGGTCATAGGAAATGAAAAGCTGTGAGGCTTTGCGGTGGGGCCCTAGGTTCATTGCAGGTAGAAGGACAGGACCCTCTTACAATCCAGAGTATGGAGAACAGCCACCGCCTTGTCAGCGTGGGGCCGTGGGAAGCACCACCTCCTGGTTGAGGTGGAAGGCAGATACCACCTTTGGAAGAAATTTAGGGTGGATACGAAGCACGACTATATTTCTTATAGAATTTGGTGTATGGTGGCTCGGCCAAAACCTGAAGCTCGCTGACTCTGCAGGCAGAGGTGAGAGCCACCAGGAAGATGACCCTCCAGGAGAGAGAAACGCAAATGGCAGGTAGCCAGAAGTTCAAAAGGGGCTTGGAGAACGGTGTCAGAACCATGTTGAGGTCCCATTCCACCAGGGATGGGAAAATGGAAGGCTTAGAGAGAAGGCCCTCATAAATCGGGTAATGAGGGGCTGCACAGAAAGAGGTTTGCCCTCTGTGGAATGATGGTGTGCTGAGAGTGCGCTCAGGTGTACTCTGATGGAGTTGGAAGAGTCTGGTTTGTGAAAGGTGAAGCAAGTACTATAGCATTGTGTGCACCTGGCAAGAGGATGGGTCAACCTGTTGTTCTACACACCATTCTGAAAATCCATGCCACTTGAAGGTATAGGCCCATCTCGTGGAGTTCTTGTGAGAGGCCAGGAGGACTTCCTCCACCTCTCTTGGGAGACTGAAGGGTGCTTGTTCAGCAGCCATGCTGTTAACGACAGGGACCCCAGGTTGGGATGAAGAAGGAAGCCCTCCTCCTGAATCAGTAGCCCCGGAGCGTTCCATAGAGGGACCGGGAGCTCTGTCGAGAGGCGGAGCAAAAGGGGAAACCAAGGCTGCCTGGGCCACCACAAGGACACCAGGATCATGGAGGCCTTATCCCGCAGGACCTTGAAGAGGGTTTGGGCGATTAGTGGCATGGGAGGGAAGGCATACAGAAGGCCCTCCGACCACAAGATGAGAAAGGCATCCGCTGCTACCTGGGACAGATGTGGTTGGTGACAGCAGAAGTGGGGCAGCTGAGCACTGATCGGGCTGGCTAAGACGTCCAGACTTGGGGTTCCCCAGAGTCAGAAGAGCCACTGTGCCACCCTGGGGTCTAGTCGCCAACTGTGTGGCTGGAGGACCCTGATCAGTCTGTTCACTAGGGCAATGTCTTGGCCCGGAAGGTATACCACCCTGAGGAGCATTCCCTGACCGATCGCCTACAAGCAGAAGACTACTGCCTCCTGGAAGAGATGCTGAGACCCTGCGCCCCCTGCTTGTTCAGGTAGAACATTGAGACCTGGCTGTTCGCTTGGACTAGCACTGGCTGGTTCTGCAGGTGGTCATGGAAGGCCTTGATTGTCAGGAAAATGACCCTAAGCTCCAGCAGGTTATCTGTTGCTGGTTCTCTGCTAGGAACCAGTTGCCCTGCATGTGTAATTCCTCGCAGTGGGCATCCCAGCCCAGTAGGGACACGTCCCTCTGGGGATTTGGGGGCTGGAAGGGCATGCCCGCCTGCAGGTGCTGTGTGGTCTGCCACCAGTCGAGCGACTCAGCTAACTGATGGGAAACTAAGACTCTGTCTCGGAGCCTGCCCATGGCTTGTGTCCACTGTGAGTGGAGACACCACTGAGCCGCCGGTATGTGGCTTTGGGAACCACATGGATTGTGGATGCCATGTGGCCCAGTAGGCGGAGCATGGACCATGCTGACACTGCATGATGGTGTTGCACCATGGTGGCCAGGGCCCTGAGGTAATCTGCCCTGACCAGGGGAAGGAGAGTGTCCAGACGAGCTCCTATGAACTCCAGGTCCTGCGCTAGAGTGAGGTGAGACATGGGGTGGTTTATGACGAACCCAAAATGCTGCAGGACTTTGATGGTGTGGGCCCTGGCCTGTTGCACCTCAGTGGCCGTGCCCCCCTTTACGAGCCAGTCATCCAGGCATGGGAAGATGAAGGCCCCTTGCAGACAGAGGTAGGTGGCCACCACTGTCAGGCATTTGATGAAGACAATTGGTGCGGAGGCCAAGCCGAAGGGTAGTACCCTGTATTGGTAACCCCCGACAATGAACCTAAATTACTGCCTATGACTGGGCTGAATAAGGATGTGGGTGCAAGCATCCTTTAGGTCCAAGGAGCATAGCCAATCTCCCTGCTGGAAGTAGGGCAGCAATGTTCCAAGGGAGAGCATCTCGAACTACTCCCGCATCAGGAACTTGTTCAGGTTTCGCAAGTTCAAAATGGGCCTTAGGCCCACTGTTCTTTTTGGGAGCAGAAAGTAACGGGAATAAAACCCTTTGCCCCTGAGGTGGAGGGGTACTGGTTCCACAGCTCCATCCGTGATTAGGCCTGCAAGTTCCTGCAGTATAAGGGCCCGGTGCAGTAAGTCTGAGGGCGCTCTCCTGGAAAGAAAGGGGGAGGCATCCAGTCCAAGTGAAGGAGGGAGCCTTCTCTGACCACCTGGAGAGCCCAGGTGTTGGTGGTTATGGCCAGCCACTGATGGGAAAAGTGGATCAGATGTCCCCCTGTTAGCAGCTGCTCCTCCCCAGGAGGAGAGGCTATGCTCAGGGAGTCAAAACCCTGACCCAGTCAGGGCAGGAGCCGGTGTTTGGGGCTTAGAGCTCTTAGGCTTGCATTGGTCTTGGCAATGGGGCTCAGAGGCGGGAAAGGGACCAGAGCTAACCAGAGAAAGACGGACGTCTGTTGAGCTCTGCAGAAAAAGGGAGACTGAGTAAGATGGCACCCTTAGGCGGAAAGGGGACCACACCTGCGTGGTGGCATCTCCCAAAGGCTTTCTTTGAAAGCTGGGGAGATGCTTCTGCAGGGGCTGTTGGTGCTGATGTCACCCATATGTGAGGAATGACTTTCTGCTTGTTCCTGGAGAAACACATCCAACCTATTCTATATCTGATTGCCTCACCCAAGAACAAGGTGTTCATCTTTGCTAAAAATCAAATGTATCATCTGATGGCTCACTTCAGTAGATGACAACTCCACACATATGGGGCTTATGAGGAACAACATTTGATTATAGGTTCTTATTCCATGGATGCTACTAGGCACAGAGACTATTGGCAAACCTTGATTTTGGGATCGTAATGTATGAGAAACTGAAGGTGAACACATCGGTAAAAACAATGGCAGTGGTAAAGCAATGTGCACGAAAACTATTGCAGATGAAACTTAACGTGGACAAGTGCAAAGTTATGCACCTAGGAAAGAACAACCCAAACTATGGTTACACGATGCAAGATTCCATATTAGGAACCACCACCCAGGAAAAGGATTTAGCCATCATCGTGGATAACACGTTGAAAACCTCCACCCAGTGTGCAGCAGCAGCCAAGAGAGTAAATAGAATTCTAGGTATCATAAGGAAAGGAATGGAGAATAAAACAAAGGATATTATAATGTCTCTCTATTGTTGCATGATGTGACTGCACATTGATTGTGTGCAATTCTGGTCACCATATCTTAACCCGTTTTGGACCAGCGTATGTTTTACATACATAAGGTTTCCATACTTACTACTCAACTGTTTACTAATTAATGGTTATAAATTCAATGGAACTATGTTTAGCTATTATCGTTATGTTAAAAAGCATTATATACAGATTTTTTGTTTGAGATTTATTTAGTTTAATAGGTATTTGAAGTTTGCTGATTTTGACGGTACTGGCGGCTCAACATAAAAAGATCACAAAAAATAGTAAGTAGCTTATAATGTTGTAATAGCTACTATTTTACAAATAAAAGTATTTGTAGACTTTAGAAAATAGGTTTAGACAACTGTAAGTTACTTAGTGTCAGAGTTATTGATGCGCATATCGGCCTTGTATGTTTCTCATACGCTGGGCTAATTTGTTGTCGAGACTAATTGCTGTCACGCGTTCGGTCCTAGGTGTTTCAATGGTGCAATAACGACGCACTGCATCAGAGGTGTTTTCACATGTATCATATTCCGCCGTCAGAATGGACTGTTGACAAACTATATTATATCCTAATAAATGAAATGAAATGAAAACTGCAGTTTCAATAGTATCATACAGTATGTTTATGCCAATGAATATTGATACGGAATCATAACTTTTCTGATCACTTGGAAGACGGACACTGGACTATGTGAAACTTCTATTTTCTGCAAAGTTTTATTATTGCCTGTATGTCATAGTTGTTTGAGTATAACAAATCTAATAAATCATCCAGAACAGAGAAAGAATATGCGAGCTGTCCAAAACGGGTTAAAAAGGATATAGCAGAATTAGAAAAGGTACAGAGAAGAGCCACCAAAATGGTAAAGGGGATGGAAGGATATCCCTATGAGGACAGGCTTAAAAGGTTAGGGCTCTTTAACCTGGAAAAGAGACGGCTGAGGGGAGATATGATAGAAGTCTATAAATTAATGAATGGAGTTGAATGGGTAAACATAGATTGGTTGTTTACTCCTTCAAAAAGTAGAAAGGCTGGGGGACACTCAATGAAGCTACAAGTAGCCTATTTAGGACTAATAAGAGAAAATATTATTTTCACTCAACAAGTAATCAAACTCAAATTCATTACCGGAGGATGTAGTAAAAGCTGTTAGTGTATCTGGGTTTAAAAAAATGTGTCGACAAGTTCCTGGAGGAAAAGTCCATAAACCATTATTAAAGAGGACCAGGGAACTCCACTGCTTACCCCAAGATAAGCACTGTGGAACCTGTGTACCTTTTTGGGAACCTGACAGGTATAGTACTGTGGCCTGGATTGGCTGTTGTTAGAAACAGGATACTTGGCTTGATGGACCTTGGTCTGACCCATTATGGCACTTCTTATGTTCTTAGAAAGCTGAGGCCAACAGCTTAGTGTTAGTGTACATGATAAAACAGGTGCAATGAGGCTTAGTGCTCGGAGGCTGAATACTGTGGGAGGTGCTCCCCTCCATATGAACATGTTTATGTTTATTAGAATTTGATATACCGCCCTTGGTTGCGGAGGCCAAACTTTTAATATGCGCTTCAGAACAAGTGATAGAATGTTCTCGGCTGCTGGTTTACATTCTGGCTTTCTGACACTGATCAAGCAGGTCTCATGCCTTACCTGGATGCAAATGTTTACGCTCTGGGTCTATTCAAACCACACTGACTGTTGGAACTGGAATAGAAAAAAGCATTTCCCACACATTTTTCCACCAGCTACACAGCCATACACAGGTGAGTTGGGATGTTGTTTGTTCAATAAGACCACAATGGCAGGACATGAAAGGGAATTTTATAAAATCACCCATGCAATGGGTTGCACGTATGTAGCGTTGATGCCATCATTGTGAAAGGAACAGTAACCTTCATTCCCTCAAGCCGCAGGTGGAATGTGATGTACATAAATACTGAATCTGACAAGATATCTTGGTTCTGTAGTGACTTATTGACCTGCACCACTCTCCCCTCTATGAGAAATTTGAGGTGACAGTATCTCATGTACCCCAAAGCCCCAACTCCAACTTTTTCATGTGTTCAAACTAAACCTCCAGCACAAACATTCACATCTAGCAGGCCAGTATGGACAGCTGTCGTGTCTGAAACTGGAAATACATAGTACCTGCTGCCGTCATTAACGGTGGGGGGCTGGGGAGAGATCTGATGGAGTTGCACAGGGTCTAGGAATCGCAACATAGCTCTAAGAGAGGAGAGCAAGGAATCGTAGGAGATTGGGAGGAGGGAGGTTGGCTGCAGTGAGCCTTCTGCCATCTTTCTTTTCTTGATTACTACTCTATTGGTGACCTGATCGACTTTATTATGGAATTTTTTTCAGTAGTCGATATGCTGCACTTATAGAGTAACTAATGAAGACTTACACCGCTGTTCCTCACTCCAGCGACTCTGCCAAGGACTAGGGCACAGTGTCAGGACAAAAAGCACCACTGCCAGCCTTGAACTGGGTCTGCTACTGCTCAGGTGCAGCCACCAATGGCTTCAATAAACATGGGCACATTGGCTTCTGCAGTCTGCAGATGAAATTTAATGTGGACAAGTGCAAAGTTATGCACCTAGGAAAGAACAACCCAAACTATGGTTACACAATGCAAGGTTCCACATTGGGAACCACCACCCAGGAAAAAGATTTAGGCGTCATCATGGATAACATGTTTAAACCCTCCGCCCAGTGTGCAGCGGCGGCCAAGAGAGCAAATAGAATGCTAGGTATCATAAGGAAAGGAATGGAGAATAAAACAAAGGATATTATAATGCCTCTGTATCGTTCCATGGTCCACCACACCTTGAATATTGTGTGCAGTTCTGATCACCATATCTTAAAAAGGATATAGAGTTATTAGAAAAGGTTCAGAGAAGAGCCACCAAAATGGTAAAGGGGATGGAAGGATACCCCTATGAGGAGAGGCTGAAAAGGTTAGGGCTCTTTAACCTGGAAAAGAGACAGCTGAGGGGAGATATGATAGAGGTCTATAAATTAATGAATGGAACGGAGTGGAATGGGTAAACATAGATCGATTGTTTACGTTATCAGAATATAGAAAGACTAGGGGGCATGCAATGAAGCTACAGGGTAAACTATTTAAGACTAATAAGATAAAATATTTTTTCACTCAACGTGTAATCAAACACTGCTATTAGTTATCGGAAGATGTAGTAAAAGCTGTTAGTGTAGCCGGGTTTAAAAAACGTTTGGACAAGATCCTGGAGGAAAGAAAGATTCATAAACCATTATTAAATATGTGGATATAACAGACCAGAAACTTAATTTGCAAACGCATATAAAAAACCCCTCTGCTTCAGCGTATTGTAAAATCAAGATACTATACAGCCTTCGACCACTATTAGACTAATGTTTTGTACAGTATGTCAAGCCATTTTCACCCCACATCTTGATTACTGTAATTCAATTCTTCAAGGCCTCCTAAAATACATCCTCCTTCTCCTATAGCTAGCCCAAAACACTGCTGCCATCTGTTCTCAATGACATCAAGACAAGAGCACATCACCGCAGTGCTTAAATGTTACCCTGGCTACCTATTCAGGCACGCATAAAATACAAATCAATCACGAAGACGTACAAAACCATACATAAAATGACTGCAAACTGCCTTCGTACCATTATACAGAGGATACCAAACAACAGATTGAGAAGGCAACAAAATCTAAACGTACTCAAAATACCAGTGTATAAAGAGGCCAATTCAGAGTGGGGGACGTCTGGGCCGTCTAAAAATCGGATGTGTCCCAAAGACACCCGATTCTGCATCCACGGGAGCTATATGTTCCCACAGTTGCAGAATCAGGGGCACTTGGACGGCCCGGACATGCCCCGATTCTGCCGTGGGAGACGTCCTTTGCCCAGCATGGACAGCCCTCTCTATGCTCCTGCTGTGCCTTGGCACTGGGACGTCCAGCAGGAACCCCGATGCCCCAGACCTCTAAAAAACAGCGTTTCCCCGCTGCCCGACCTCCATAGGGGCCTGCCGGGATCGGGCAGAGGGGAACCTCCTGCTGCTGCCCACCTCGTTGTGTGGGTCCACCGGTGCTGATCGCCGTCTTCAGGGGGACTTATACCACCTCCGAGGTGGAATAAGTCCCCCGTCCATCTTAGCCTTCCCGGACATACAGGGCCGTGACCTGAATAGGTCTTGTACGTCCGGGGTTGTGGGCCCGCCTCCTGCCCCCGTTCAGCTCTCCCCACACAAACCCTCTATACATGCAGGGAGGGCTGGCTCCAGAATTGCATGCAGGGTTTGTTAGGGGGCTGGACGTCCATCCTGGATATCCAACTCCACTATTCGTGGGTCAGAATGACCCCCAAAACTAAGAGCACTCAAGCAACATGTCAGAGAATATTCTCCATCTATGGCCCATCCTTATGGAATTCCCTCCCATGCAACATAAGAGCAACAGAAGATATAAAAGACTTCTGGAGAAAACTTAAAACCCACATATTCCAAGAATTTTTTGGCTCAAATATATAATCCTCCCAAGATATATCTTTTAATCACTCAACAACCCCATTTCAGCCTCACACCGACAAGTATCCAAAATAATCCCCCCAATCGACAATGCACTTGTAATAAGTTTTACCTACGATTCCCCACTCTATTGTTTACTTGTAATTCTTAAGAATCTGTTCCAAAATGTTTTTGTTCTACGTAATTCTTAAGTTCTCTTCAATGCAAACTGCCTTGATACCTTGAAAGTCGATATAAAAGAAATGTTAAACAACATAAATAAATAAATGAAAAGGACCTGGGACATCCACTGCTTGTCCGGGGCCAAGCATCGTGGAACCTGTGTCTTCTGGGGAACCTGGATTGGACACTGTTGGAAACAGGATACTGGGCTGAATGGACCTTGGTCTGACCCAGTATGGCATTTCTTATGTTCTTATCTGCTATTTGCACCTGAGGGATTCAATCACACCTCTGGGCTTTAAGAGGGAATTCCAGAGGATCCCTTGACTTTCCGGCAATTTGATGGCTGAGGCCAAAGTTGTTGTGGACCTGGTGAATCCTTCTGGGCACTTAAAGTGTCTTTAATGCTAAAGGTTTCTGAGGCTTATCTACATACACTGTGTGCGTTGGGGGAGGGGGTGGTGTCAGTTATGGAGTAACAGCTGCTGTAGGATTAACATTTATTTTATGCATTAAAACAAAATCGCCATTTTGTCGTCTTCTATTTCCCTATGTGCAGCCCCATATTTTTCTGGTCCAAACTGAGTGATCCGCTGAAACCTGAGTCGTAGTGTCATGTGCGACTCCGCTCCTGTCCATGCTGAGTTTCTATGTAAAATCAGTCGTCACTGGGGAGTGTCCATGATAAATTTAATTAGATAGCCCTTGAAGTCATGCTTTAGCGTACATATAACAGTTACAATGATGCACAATTCTAGGTGCTGGAGACCTCGGAAAAGTAGCTATGCATATCCGTCAGTACAGCTCATGCTGGGGAAAGCAGGAGGGGGAGCGGTGACCTAAATCCATAGGAAAGGGATTTATAGTTTGATTTAATATTTCCAAGATGCACGGGATCTCGAGCTGTGACGTAGAGAAGCTCCCGAGAGGTTATAGCAGCGGACTGAGAAGCCGGGTTCAAATTCCGCTTCCACCGCTGCATCTCCTCGTGACCTTGGGCGCGTCCTTTCGCCCTCCACTGCCTCAGATCTTCTGATGGCACGGAAATACCTATTATAACATAGCTTGTCTTAAGCTCTGAAGCCGAAGGTGTGAGCTAAATAACAAATACAGACTTGTTCCTACCCCCTGAAATGAATGAATCAAGCTCCAAGCATGTAACCAATCAGTTGCCCCGGGGGCAGAGTTTTTCACCCAATCATAAAAGGAAACTAGAATTGGGAACAATGAATGGCGCAAGGCTAGTTCGCTTGGCTTTTTACACAGGACCTGTGTCCACTCCAGACGTTGGGTCTAACCCAGCCCTGGAAGAGGAAGACTCCTCGCCCCCACTTAACAGTGACATAGGGATAGCTTTCAGAACTACTGCTGTGTCTAAGCCGCTGCTCTAGATGCAGAAACCTAAACCTAAAATAGCCTGGACTTCATGCAGGTAAAAGCTGACATGTCACCTCTTCTCGGGCTGTGACCCAAGGGGCTGGGGCTGGGGCTGGGGCTGGGGCTGGGGCTGGAAGGGGAGCAAAGTTCTGAATTTTGAAAAGCGGCCATGTAACGTTTTGTGCGCACAGTTCCAACGGAGTAGTTTTCAAATGGGTGATGCACGTACAATTCTTGGAAAGCTGCTGAGAGGTGGCTGCATCCTGTCATTATTAACTCCTCCTCTATGCAGCCGGCTTCCAGCCCTGTGTTTGCATTGCTCTGGAAGGATCCCTGGTGCATGGGCAATGGCTGAGTGCTAAACGTTAGGAAGGAGCTATAAAGGAACAAATCCCGGGGTGGATGTGTATGAAGGATGCCCAGTGGGGCTGAAGGAACATGCCGAGTCTCTCTGCCCCCCCTCCCCCAAGAAAAGGTAAAAATAACAAAAAGAGATCACTATCTTTCATTTGAAAAAGAAAATGAAATCCCAATGGCATTTCTATTTTGTTTCAAAAGCTAAACAAATTGGTTTCAGCCATTCAAAAAAAACCCACCGACTTAGTCCCCCAGGCCTATCCATTCCACATCTTGCTCCATCTATGGGCCCAAACTAGGCAGGAGCTACACCCAGGTTCTGTATTTCAAAATGGCACCAGCCGACCCAACTGAGGCCTAAGGGGGATGGTGCCAACCAGAGGTGGGGGGGGGGGGGAGTTTTTTTTCTAATTTCAATAGTGCACACACTAATACAAAAATGAAAAAAAACTTTTACACACCAGAAAAATATAATGAAATTCATCCACTGCCCAAATTAAGAGTTTCCCGTGCGCACCCTTAAGGGCAAGAGGCCCTCTAAGCCACTGAAATACGGGCACATACCAGGGCATCGTTTCCAGCAGCATCTGTAGGGCCTGCACGTTCCCTATGAAAGTTAGGCCCAAGGCCTACCGATACTTTGCACCTTTCTTGGTAGGAGGATCGGGATTGGCTACCTGACAGACGGGACACTTTCTGCGAGGAGGTTGATGGCGGAGGGGAAGGTACATTTCCTCTTAGTGGTGCTATTCTTTGTTTTACTTTCTCGTTATATTTAATCTGTGATACCGATTATAAAAATGTATTGCACCCAACAATTGTCATCAGTCTGTGGATTTAATTATGCCCGAAGTCAACAGTTTTCGCTCTTTAGTTGGACAAGACCTCTGCCCTTCTGACAATACCTATTCTCTTATCCGACAATCACAATTCCATTCAACTAGTTAGCACTCATCCAGTCCTGCAGAACACAAGACTCAAATTCAAGTCCACCGTCCACTGGGGTCAGCTGGACTCGGGTGTGGCTCGCCCAGTGCCAGGGAGGGAAGACGACCCACCACCATGGTGAACACCTTTCCTGGTTGAGGGGTGAGCACTGCGACTTCCCTCAAGTCCTCACCGATGGCGAAGGAACCGAGTGTGGGACTATTGAGAATGGAGAAATACGGTCCTGGAAGAATTGCTAAGATCTGTCCTACATCGTTATTTAATATACGCAATGCAAACGGGAGGACCAGCTCCAGAACTAGTGCAAGGTGTTGGCGCCCTAGGCAATTCTTAAACTTTATTCCCCCCTGCCCTGGAAACATGATGGCAAATAAAGACCATACGGCCTGCAGTGGGAGGAGGTCGGTCACTGCATCGCGGCGCAGTCCTGTCACTGCGGGCTAGTAGTGCCTCTTCCCATACTTGAAACCACAAACTCCAAAATGACAAAACAGACGCGCTCCCCTGCTGCTCCCCACCCCATGGGTCATCATCTGGATTGTGAGAACGCATTTCTGGAGGTGTGTTGACAGGGATGGCCCAAGGGTTTCTGCTGCGCCCTCCCCACTGCCGTCATCCCCCTTCTGCTGTGCCACCCAAATCCATCTTCTGCAGGGGGGGGGGGGAGCGGAGGCGGCAGCAGCATAACTCTTCACTTTGAAAGCGGCGGCTTTGTGCCACTGCTCTGGTGCGCCGACAGGCCATCTGCTTCAGCACCCGCAGGCACACTCATGACGGGAAACTGAGTCAGAGGGGGGGCAGGAGCAGCAGGGCAGTTTTCACGTCATGGGGGCCTAAGTAAAAGGTCTGCCACGGGCACAAAGCCGCAACTTTAAAAAATCATGGCATGTCTCCCCCCTAGTGGGCAGGCCGGCCGGCCCTGTGTTTCGAGGTTAGCAAACACTACAGCATATTTATGTATCACAAGAACTCAGGCCATTTGCCCGCCCTTCCCCCCCTCCCTCCTGCCCCGCAAGCCTCTGCACAGAACAATTCTATTCTTCAAACGAGAAACCTTTGGACATAAGCACTGACTTTCTAACTCTCTGGGGAGCCCCCCTCATCAGAAACATGTTTCCCCCCCCCCCACTAACAATCATGTCTGAGTACCACTACCTCAGGCAGCTGCAAACCATTTGCTCAGAATAAGAAACTAGCTCGCTCTTCTTTACAAACTGCTCCTCAGACGAATGAGACGACAGCTGGAAAGAGGTCGCACCTGTCTGTGCCTCGGCGTCCGCTTTCACCCTTCCTATAAATAGAGAAAGGCAGCTGCGGAAGAGGCTGGACCCTCACTAGGTCTCTATGGAGCAGTGAATGGAGGAGATTCGCGTCTACTGCTTGTGGTTTCCAAAATAACTCTAAGCGCTGTCTAATCGCGGGCATAGTGTAAGGTCAACAAACTGTCCTGCACATACACAACCTGTGTAAAACGCTCTCGGCTGGGCTCGACAACTGGAGAAACTCATCTCAAAGTCACTCACCCCACTCCCTCTGAGCAGCTAGACGCCAACGCACAGTTTCACACAATACACACGTCAACCTGCATCTAGACAGGGGCTTCCCAGGGAGGTGTCTTGCACAGCAACAAACAGGTAGCCTCTTGTTTCAAATCTATGCACGCTATTTTCCTTAGAGATTTTATCCCCACAAATAAAGGTGTGAGAGTTTAAATCTGAAATGGAAAGCTAGGCGGTGCCCTCTCTTTGCAAACTAGGCATAAGATTCGTCAGTACAACATGACCATGGACTTTGCCCTCAAAATACATTGTTGTCCCTGCCGGTTGCTGGTGTAACTCTTTCACAACACAACAGGACAAGGGAAGCAAATCTGAAATCCCCTGCACACTGGTAAATAGCCATTGACATGCCTTAATTGAGGATAAACACTGCTCTCCCTCACTAGGACTGAGTCACACGATGTGCACCCTTGTAGCTGAAGCGTCCCAGGAAGAGAGAGGGGTTTGGGAGTTTCCAAGAACAATGCACAGAGACTGGGGCAGCTGGAAAACTCCTCAGATACTCCATATCCGCAGCAGTTCCCGAGGAGCAGGTGTTCTCAGACATTCTCTCTGAGGTTTTGTGCAAAGCCTGGGGGCAAGACGTCCATATGGACTTTGCAGCCACAAACAATGTAAGAATTCCCCCCCTTAGACAAGCTGCCTCACAGACTACAGATCTTCCAGAAAGATTTAAAGGTGACACAGTGGAACGGGCGCATTCATTCATAAGGTGGCAGAGGGACTGCGATGAAGTCTTGTGACAGCCCTGTGAGCTCAAACTGGGGTAAAGGCTTTACTGGGCCATCGCCGCAGGGAGGGTTATACTGAAAGCGGATAAAACAGCATCAGAGATGTCAAAATCGGAGCTTTCATTAGTGTCTCATTGTGGGGAAAAACCACAGATGCTATGGAAGAGGCGTTACCAGGTCAGGGAGTGCAATCAAAAAACCGCATTTTATATAACCCAAACTACAGACATCATTTTATTCAACAAATATATATACACACACACGTATACCCGCAGCGAAACCAAACTCCAATCTCTGCAGGTGGGCTTCTTTTTTGGGGGAGGGGGGAGATTACTACTAAAATGCACTCCAATTTTCAGTTGGATTATTGGTGCGAACGTCATATTTCAGAGTACGTCCGAGTATCATCCGCCTTCTACAACAGATATGCGTGGTTAAACGGTCACACTCGGGCCTCTTCCGGGCCTTCGTTCCAGCCAGGCATTTATGCTCTGGCCATTACTTGCCTTTAGTTACATTTGAAACGAAACGTGGTGGCCGGAGAAAGGCAAATATGAGATTTTATGGTGAATCGCTGGACACCAGTAGCCTTCATCACTCAGGGGGCACTGGTCGGACTCTGCTTCAGGCTCCCCGGTGTCTTTGCTCATATATGGAAATATTTTAGAAAAACACTTGACCTTTGGCCTAATTAGAAATCCATTTATTCTACAAGCCCTGCGCTTCAGACAAGAGGGGATAACCTTAGTATCTCTTATCAGTCGCTAACGGAGCAGAGTTTTAGCCACACACTTAGGAAAATTACTGGGAAAGCAAGAGATGAGGGACAGAAAACCTTTCAGACAAGCACACAGTGAACAAAGAGGACGAGCAGAGTATAGATTAAGAAAAAGCAGCGAGGCCAAATCGAAAAGCAAAGCAGCTTTGCAAAGTTCAGAAAGAAAACAAAGGGTTTACCTGAACTACTCCAGGGTAGCAGGGAGGCGCCTGCGGATAGACCGGAAGACCGTAAGGGTGCAATACTACTGCAGGAGAGGAAAGCATAGTGCATAACCCCCCGAAGACCAGGAAGAGACCCCCAAACTGCACAGCACAGAGGAGCAGCAGCAATACAGACTGCTCAAGGAGAGCGACTGACTGACTGACAGCGAGGGTGCCGAAATCTGAGCCAGCAGCTGTCCGTCCTATCACTCTCACCCTGCCGCAGCCTACAGGACACACTGTCACCATCTCCTTAGCCCAGACCTCCCGGCATTCCCATCACGGTGACAGGCCAACTCGCTGCAAGCTGAGATTTCTATGACTACAAAAGGGCCACCTCTCTCGAAAGCTGGTACACGCTGCAGGATCCCTAGTGTCCTGTAAGAACAACGGGATTTTCAGTCGGGGGAGGGGGGCTCAGAGTACCCTTCCTGTGTATCGAAGTGCTGACGTGGTGCATGGCTGCAAAGCCTCAATCGCCTTCGTCACACCACTGACTACAGGAGTGGGCCTACTACTCCCCTTGGTAAAAGCAGTTCTCATGTGCGTATTCTTTGAACTTGGGAGTCATCTTTGACTCCACTCTCTCTTTCTCTGCACACATCCAACAAAGAACTAAAACCAGTCCTTTCTTTCTCTATAATAACCAGCAAAAAGTGTCCCTTTCTTTCTGAACACACTACGAAGACCCTTATTGGCTCTCTATCCAGCTCTCGTCTTGACTATTGCAACTGCTCCTTGCTGGTCTCCCCTGAATCATCCCTTTAATCTGTCCAAACCCCTCTTCTCAAGTCACTTTATTGGCTCCCTATCAGTTTCCGCATCCAGTTCAAACTTCTCCTGCTGACCTACAAGTGCCTTCACTCTGCAGCTCCTCCCTACCTTTCCTCTCTTATCTCATTCTAGACTCCTCCTCGGGAACGCCGCTCTTCTGGCAGACCCCGTCTACTGGTGCCCTTCCACTGCCAACTCCAGACTATGATCTTTCCACCTTGCTGCTCCTTATGTCTGGAACAAACTACCTGAGTCACTGAGTCACGCTCCTTCTCTAGCCCTATTCAAATCCAGGCTAAAAACCCCATCTCTTTGAGGCTGCTTTTGGATCCCGATACTCCTCACTCTCTTGTTCACCATGGATGTATATCGTGCCATGTCGTTGGCCTTGATTAGTCTGTAAGCTCCGATGAGCAGGGACCGTCTCGTAAATCTATATGTACAGCATTGCGTACGCTTTGTAGCGCTATACAGATGATTAGTAGTAGTAGTAGTGGTTCTTGCTGCCAGCCTCATTTTTGGGAAGCGAAACACAGGGGGGGGGGCATCAGAAAGACGAACAGATAAATTCTCGCTGAAAGCTTCTTGGCGCACAAGAAGGCACCTACGAAAACATATTTTGGGATGCTAAGCCAATCGGAGCCACAGAGAAATCAGTCAGTGCCTTGTTGGCATGTACAATCATGCCTTCAGCCCACCCCCTTTCTGCCCCACCGAGGACACTAGGAAGAATGATTCCACTAGCGCCTCCATGTGAGCATCTAAGGTACTGCAGCCAGAAGAGAAGGTCAAACTGAAGAAAACCACTGGGGATAACGTAGCTTTGAATCTCATTCATATTGATGGCTGAGAAAATAAATCAATCATTCTTTCACACTCTCTCTCTCAACAACTTCCGCTCCAGTGTCATGATAGCAGAATGAGCAGGAGCAAGGGGAAAATGACATCCACAAAAGTGGTTTCCCACTGCTGGAGCTACGCAGACAGAGTCTTAAGTCAGGGTTTCTGCAACCTGTACTGGTGACTCCCACAGCCAGATAAACACACAAGCATCTCAGACTCTGTGCACAGATGTCGCCCATGTGTATTTAATGTTGACCCAACTGCCACTGGGGTGACCAGCACGGTTTCCAAAAGCCCCATCTCATGATGCCAGGACGGAGGCCTTTTCGCGAGTCCCACAGCAGCCCCAGGAATCCCTGAGCAGACGCAAGTCAAAAGGCAACTTCTGTATTCGCTTGGCCCCTTAAAAAGCAAAGAAATGTCAGCTCAGCGCAGAAACTGGCGAAGACACAGTATGGAGGTTAAGCAGTCGGTTTCACGTTTTGACTCTCATGCACGGTTCTGTCCCAAACTGTCGTCACCGGCCACATCTCAGCCAAATCCCGGAGGCCTCGACATCCTTTTGTACAACCAGCAAAACCTCACACAGTCCTTGGGAGATGAGATCCTGAAGGAATAACCTGGGAACAGAAAAGGAGAAAAAAGAAGGTTACTTCACAGCAAGAAACAAAGGGGGAGCGAGAAGGGAGGTGAGGAACAGCGAAGAAGGGGGAAGGAGACAGATCAGATCACACAAATATTGAAAAATAATTGAGAATACACTGAGGTAAAGTGCATGACGCCACACTGACTCAAGGAGCTGGGCGCA
The DNA here is from genome assembly GCA_033557465.1 of Ichthyophis bannanicus. Lineage (NCBI taxonomy): Eukaryota > Metazoa > Chordata > Amphibia > Gymnophiona > Ichthyophiidae > Ichthyophis > Ichthyophis bannanicus. Next base: position 55,679,491 of record CM066051.1, on the reverse strand, counting down.
GAAATGATTTATTGACCCAATATCACCAAAGTTGTTAGGGGTATACACAGAAGCTCTGTCCATTTACTTTTTCATTTCATTAAGTTTCATTTTTAGCACATGATACCAAATCCTGAACAAACACCGAGGGCCCAGGCTGCCGTTGCTGGTGAGTTTAGCAGAATCTACGAGTCTTGCTTTTCTGGGAAATTTTGTGACTCAAAGCTTGGGTAAATTAATTAATTCTGTGTGCAACTACCTTCTAAGCAGAAAGGCTAAGTTATTTCTCAGTTTTTTCTCGTCCCAACTGCAGTCTTTGATTTACAGACCTACTCTAATGAAGAGGACATGAGGGAAATTTTTCCAAACAAGAGTCAATTAGGTTGTTTTTTTTTGTTGCTAACTGCCAAGAAGGGATTAGCTCTGCCTTTATCAACGGATTTACGGCTGTCCCTTTGTAAGTCGCTGCCAAACTAACATAAAATAAAGAAAATAAATGTAAAGGGATTTCCATTATATGAAGCATTCCAGCTCCCCCAGCAATCTTAAATAACTAACTCAACAAGGTTATGATGCAGACAGCAGTCCAGCGGCGAGATGGGGGCTATCCCCACGCCACATGCTCGGATGACCTTGGTGAAAGGTTGACGGAATGGAACGAGCTCAAGGTTCTTAGAGGAAGAGTCCGATCTCTGGAGGCCACACTGGTGGACCTGAAGGAGCTCAGGCAAACAGCGAGGTCTAGTGGGCGCATCTGCAGTTCGGCAGCCCTTGTGCTCCTCTGAAGCAGCATCAACTTGGAGAAGCAAAATCAATGGTGGCATTTAAGACCTGGTGTCCAAGTGATGTGGGACTCGATCGACACCTATGTGCCCAATTAGAAGAGGATAAACACAGGTCCTGCAGGTCACCGGTCAATGTTAAAATGAGATCAGGCAGTGGTTAGATTAGAGAGGCATGGTACCGAACGTAATTAAGGCTGTTCAGCTATGAGTGGTATTGACAAGACGACGCTATGCATCCCACCGATGAGCGACGGTGCCCCAATCCCATGAGTTACAGTCGTTCGATCCCTGGAGGGGGGGGAATGATAGAAAGTGAAAAGCTCGGTGCTAAGCAGATTCCCAGTGAAACCCATTCTGTTTTCTATAAAGTGAAATTAGTTCATCAGGGGAAAAGAACTATGATCGACAGCGCAGTCATTATTAGCAAGCGTTCGGGTTCAGTATAACATGTTTTAGGTGGGATTAAAAAGAAAATACTAGAGAGACTGCACAAAATACAATAGCCGGGATTTTACTGGGAGGAAAGACATGGAACGTGCTCGACCATTATTCAGGAAGTTACTTTGCCTTCCTGGAAAGGAGAGGTGAGGTTTTAAATTAATATTAACATTCGAGGCTATGAGAAATTTTAAAAACACACTACGAAGTTATGTTCCAAAAACACAACTACGCTCCTACCAAGGTAGTTCCTTGGACGCCCCTGATCTGACGCGTTAAGGTGGCATGGAGATCTAAGGTCTCCGGTGAAACTGGCTGTGATCAACACCTTTCCAGCAAATTTAAGAAAGGAAACTAATTTAACGCGTTTTAGCAGTGGTGCAAGATCTTTATTAGCTCTAGCAGAAGCGCACAACCATGTGATTCAATAGTTCAGATTAGTTCCTGGTAACGGAGATGATATTTTCTGTACCTCAAGCCGTCCTTACTTTCTTATACGCCAAACTTTGATTGTCTTTTTCTTATGTAAACCATTATGAATACTGCACACCACTGAGATGGCATATAAAAAGCTTTCAAATTGAAAAGTGGATTCAAAGGAAATAAAATTAGATGTGAAGAGTTTATAGGGCAGGCCAAGGAGATTTTCAAAAGAAGCCAGTCAGAGAGGCAAAACTAAATATATAAAGATTTTTGAGTTTGAGGCAAGACGGCTGTAAGGGAGTTGGTTAAGAACATGTCACACTGGATCGGACCAAAAGGCCCATCTAGTCCAGCATCCTGTTTGCAACAGCGGCCAATCCGGGTCCACGTATCTGGCAGAACGCAAAAGAGTAGAGAGACTCCGGGCAGCTTATCCCAGGCACTGGACAGACTGACAGGTGATCCTTCCCGAGGACGTCTTGAAGGGCGAAGATTCACGGGAATGCAAGTATCTCACTGTGAACGAGAAAACGTGGCAGAATTCAAACATGAGGTTTTAAACTTACAACTAAGCTGTAACTCCGTCTTCTAGTCAGCTACAGCATCTGGGGATCGTGGAGTGGTCAGCATAATGTCCCTTTTCCAAAGGGCTCCAGAGGTGAGCTGGTTACTTATAGACCAGGGGTTCTCAACCTAGTCCTCCCCCTAGCCAGTTGGGTTTTTAGGATAACCACAAGGAATATGCACGAGAGAGATTTGCATACACGGCCTTCATTGTATGCAAATCTCTCTCATGCATATTCATTGTGGTTATTGGGGAAACCTGACAGGCCAGATGTGTCGCTAGGACTGGATTGGCTATGGATGAAGAAGACTGAGGGGAGGAGCCACGGTCTCACAGGAGGGAGCCCTCGCACATACCCAGGGAGGTTTAGACTTTGCTGGGCTCTGGGATGTCGGTCCGACCTAGGGTCATCAGGGCTGACGTCAACCCATCTGTGTGGCTGATTATATCCGGCTTGTCCACAGAGAAACCAAATTTCTGACCATCTAGACAGATGAATAATGGACAGAGCCAACATGGATTTGTCAGAGGGAAATCTCACCACACGAATTTGTTAGATTTTGCTTGAAGGGGTTAAGAAAATATGCATCGAGGTGAACTGGTGGATCTAATGTACATGGATTTCAAGAAGAGGCTTGATAAAAAGACCCTCATTAGAGAGGCTGGTCAGAAAGTGAAAAGAGTCACAGGAAAGGAGGCCCTATTACCAGCAGATGAAGACTGAGAATCACTGACTTTGATGATGTCATCCTTACAAGGGATCAGAACCATACCTAGCCCAGTGCGAGCGGTGCAGCCGCACAGGGCGCAAAAATCTGGGGGGCGCAGTCAAAAGGGACTGGAAATAGGTGAGACCGGGGGATTCATTAACTATACCTCTGCGGACTGGCATCCGGATCCTCTCCTGCCTCCCAGTGAACTGGAGTCTGCACTCGTTAATACGACAGCCACAGGACCTTTCTCTTGCAGTTCCGCAGCTGTACCAAGCTGCAGACACCCGCCGGCACGATCACAAAGCCCGCACTGTTAAAAGCGATACAGGGAAGTTCCTGTCTCTTGCGCTAGAGACAGGAAGTTCCCCGTTTCAGTTTTAACAGTGTGGGCTTTGCGAGTACAGCCGCCGAACTGAAAGAGAAACGCCCTGCGGCTGTGTGGTGAATGGGGCCACGGTCCAGACCAGTCTACCTGTACTCTGATAAACGGTGAGTGAGGGGGGGGGGAAGGACTGCTGCTCTTGGGCAGGGGGGAGAGAAGGCATTGAGAGGACTGCTGTTCTCGGGGTGGGGGGCGGAGAAGGCATGGAAGGGCTGGAAGCAAATTCATGCTAGGAGGAATAGGGCCTAGAAGGGAACTGATGCTGGGAGGGACAGGGACTGGAAGGGAGCGGATGCTGGTGAGACCTGGAAGGGGGTGATGCTGGGGAGCTGAAAGGGGGCAGATGCAGCGATCAGAGTGGAGAAAAAGGCTGGGGATGAGGACATATATTTTGTGTAAGAAGGAAGAAACGAGGTGGATGTAGAGAGAGACTGAAAAAACATAAGAAATGAGAGGAGAAAGGATAAATGGACAGCAGACAATGGAGAGTTAGCAGAATATATGAATTCAGAAAGCAAAAGAGAGAGACTGAGGCAATTAAAAAGGATATAGCGATTTTAGAAAAGGTACAGAGAAGAGCCACCAAAATGGTAAAGGGGATGGAAGGATACTCCTATGAAGAAAGGCTAAAAAGGTTAGGGCTCTTCAACCTGGAAAAGAGACGGCTGAGGGGAGATATGATAGAAGTCTATAAATTAATGAACGGAGTGGAACGGGTAAACGTAGATTGATTGTTTACGTTATCAGAATATAGAAAGATTAGGGGACATGCAATGAAGCTACAGGGTAAACTATTTAAGACTAATAAGAGAAAATATTTTTTCACTCAACGTGTAATCAGATTCTGGAATTTGTTACCGTAGGATGTAGTAAAGGCTGTTAGTGTTGCTGGGTTTAAAAACGGTTTGGACAAGTTCCTGGAGGAAAGGTCCATAAACCATTATTAAGAAGTGACTGAAGATATCAATGCTTGACCCAGTACAAGCATTGTGGAACCTGTGTCCCTTGGGGAAACTGCTAGGTACGGATGACCTAGATTGGCCACTGTTGGAAACAGAATACTGGGCTTGATGGACCTTGGTCTGACCCAGTATGGCATATCTTATGTTCTTATGTAATTGTGACAGAAAAATAAATTGCCCAAACAACAAAAGAAAGAGAGAAATTTATTTTATTTTGAATTTACTAAATGGAATATGTACATCACTGATGTCTTTGTGTTTCTTCACTACAAGAGGAAATACATTTATAGTTTTATTTCTCCTGCGTTGTGGTGCTTTCCAAGTTTGGCTTTTGGGGGTTCCCAGTTCAATCATGGCTTTCATATTTCTAAACTGTGATCCCTTGTTCTGTATTTGATGATGGTCTGTCTCTGTTTTGCATATATGAATGAGCTGCGGTATTCTGTTTGTGTAGCTTCTGTGTAGGAGTCTTACTTGATCTATTTTCCCAGAAGATGCATTGATTTTGAGAGGTATATTGGTTTCAGTGCTGTCTTTTTATATGTAGAGTCTGGTGCTGTGCGAGTCCTGGTAGTGCTGTTATGATATGGCAGGTTTAGTATGGGTTCTAAGTGAGCAGGGTTTTGTAGTACTTCCTAATGTACCTGGTAGTTGACACTGGAGGATGGTAATGTAGATATATGGTAACCTTTCTTCATCCTTAGTGCCCATGCAAATGGTATTAAGACACTCACTCATTGAGGCATGTTTACTAAAGGTTAATGTGTATTCACAAATGTTAACACGCACGAAGTGCAGCAGCACCACCCATTTATTTCTATAGGTGACGTGGCATTTACCACACATTAATATTTACTAAATATGTCCCTAATTCATTGCTAGGACAAAAAAAGAGCTCCTTTGGAAGCCTGAAGTTGACTGTGGGTTGCATAGACTCATAACTGAAAACACTCTACTCTGAACACTTTGGTGACATCACATGATTATTTATTTCTATTTCTATCTTTGTTATTTTCCCTTTTTAATTTTCCTTTTTATGTTCTTATATTTAGGCTTTGTAAATAAGTTAAATTTCATATAATCCCCGTCTGTTCCTTCCCTTGTTTTTTGTAAGTTTTGAACGTCATTGTAAACCGTTTTGATTTTAGGATAAAGCGGTATATAAATCCTGTTAAATAAATAAATAAAAACAAACTTTAGTTAACTTCATACAGGCCTATTGTCTAATACGACCATTTTTTGTTTTATGATGTTTTCAGTTTGTTATTGTCTAATTTATTGTTATGAATGTTATTTTGCAAGCTTCTTAGATTTTGATAAGCGGCATAGAAATACTTTTAAATAAATAAAATATGTAACTGATAAAAGTCTGATGTCATGGGGGTGGGGCCCCAGTTTCACAGGGCGCAGTTATAGCTTGGTACGGCCCTGTAAGGGATCTATACAGACCTACTGAAAGCAGTATTTTGAATAATAAAGCAGACTCCACCACAACAACAGCATAATTATAAACCAAGCCAATCAACAACTATGTATAAGAATAACTTTCAGAAAGGGAGAGATAGTGCCCCATACGGGACCGAGAACAGAATTCACCCTCTGAATCTGATCTGGTTGCCTGCATCATGGTCGCATTACCAGCAGGCTCCTGCGGCCGCGGAGAAACGGGCTGCCACTCTATTTTGCCTCCCAGGGGACTCTGTTTCCCTTTGCAACTTCCCCCCAGATAAAATCCTCCGCGGCATGGCCTTTGGGTTCACAACCACGTCACAATCCTGCCTCAGTCAACTGCCCGCAATGGCTTCCACAGGCTGCAGGGCCTGACAGTACTGACAGGCCACAGTCACCTGCTCACTCCAGCAATGAATGCACCCCTCTCACCTCACATGGCCGACCAGCCTCCCTAATCAGGCCGGTCGCACTGTCCGATGCTCTGCCAAAGCTGCAGCAACAATAAAAAAAAAAGGGGGGGGGGGAGCATGGCCATCTGCTTCCCACCCCCCCCAACCCCAAGATCTTAAAAGGGCCAAGCTCAGCTGCGGAGTTGTACTCAAGCCTTCTCCCAAAAATCAGGGAGAAGGATTCAGATACCCTCAAGGATCAACAATTACCCCAGGTATGAGGTGGAAAATTGTGGTGGAGGGACCTGGACCACTAGGTTCTGCACCCCTAAGCCCAAAAGTGCTTAAACTCAGCACTGGGCCCTCTGCGGTGCAGCATCAAATCACTCTTTCCTCTTTTTTTTTCCTACAGTGAAGTCCAGTCTGCACAAGAGCTCATCACCATCTGCTGGAGGCTGAGAAATGCTCGTTTCAGTAGGTCTGTACAGATCACTTATAGGATGACATCAAAGTCACTGGTTCTCAGGTCTCCACCTGCTGGTGATAGGCATAACATAGAAACATGACGACAGAAAAAGACAACATGGCCTATCTAGTCTGTCCTTCCATAACAACTACAACAGTCCCCTTTTTCCCTTAGAGATCCTCTGTGTTTATCCCATGCTTTTTTTGAATTCAGTTACTGTCCTCATCTCTACCACCTCCACTGGGAGACTATTCCACAGATCCACCACTCTTTCCGTAAAGAAATATTTCCGCATATCACTCCTGAATCTATCCCCTTTCACCCTCATCCCATACCCCTCGTAGCAGAACTTGCTTTCAATTGAAAGAGGCTCTCTCCCTGAACTTTTATGCCACAGAGGTATTTAAACGTCTCAATCATATCACCTCTATCCCGCCTTTCCTCTAAGGTGTACATATTAAGATCCTTAAGTCTGTCCTCATATGCTTTATAATGAAGACCACTAACCATTTTAGTAGCCACTCTCTGTACTGACTCCATCCTGTTCACATCCTTTTGAAGGTGCGGTGTCCAGAATTGCACACTATACTCCAAATGAGGTCGCACCAAAGACTTATACAGAAGCACTATCACCTCCTTTTTTTCTGCTAGCCATTCCTCTCCGTATGCACCCAAGCATCCTTCTAGCTTTTGCTGTCGCCTTTTCTACCTGTTTAGCTACTTTAAGATCATCAGACACAACCACACCTAGGTCCCGCTCTTCTTTAGAACTCAAGCGTCTGAACTGGACTGGAGAGATGAGGAGCGTCTGGCGGGAAACAGGTCAGTTATATTCCTCGATTCCTCCGACCTCTACGGGTATTCTGTGGATCATACTTTGACTTCAGGAAGGGACAATTTTAGGTTTAGAGGGTAAGGCATATTATCCGAGAGCACAAAAGAAAATCCCAGTTCCAGCACAGAGGAGCAGTAGGGATCTGTCGCTGGACAATAACGTCAGCATAAAATGTAAGAGCCCACAACCGCAAGCAAGTGACTGGTCAACAAATCTTTACAAAAGTCATGTTACTGAAATAAAAAAACAAACAGTCATTTCTTATCAATTTTTATATGCTGAACACGAATATGACAATGAACTTGCAAAGTTGGCTCTAGTTTTTTTGTAATCTACAAGAATTAATGTTTACATCACGAAATGCATGTCAATAGTAAATATAATAGGCCTTCGGTTAATACCTGTAAAAGAACAAGTCAGACTACTTCTTAGATTTTTTCGCCTGTCTCTTGTACAGCTGTTCGGGAGCTTCTCCGGAGAGGGTCCAGCAGTAGTCAGCCAGCATTGTAGTGGACCATTTTCCCTGGTATCTTTGCTCCATTGTTGCAATATCTTGGTGAAAAGGTTCACCCTGTTCATCACTAACCATACCACAGTTGTCAGGAAAGAAATCGAGATGGGAATCAAGGAAATGGATCTTTAGAGACATATTGCAGCCAAGTTTCTGATACTGCATCAGCATGTCTTTTACTAGTTCCTTGTAGTTTTCTGCCCTAACATTCCCTAGAAACTTTGTTGACACTAGGCGAAAAGCATTCCATGCTTGTTTCGCATCACCCTGCAGCAAGTTGTTGAACCCACAAAACTCCCTCTTTAATCTTTGCTTCGCTGAGTCGAGGGAATTTTTCATGCAGGTAAAGGAAAGCTGGCGAAGTGCGGTCCATGGCTTTCATGAAGTTTTTCATCACACCCAGTTTGATGTGAAGGGGTGGTAGCAGGATTTTGTGAGCCTCAACCAGAGCTGGGTGCTGGATATTCTCTCTACAACTGTTACATTTTGTCTGCGATTCCATTCCTTCCGCAAGTAGTGCCAATCCCTTGCTCGGCTATCCCACTCACATAAGAAACACATGTATTTTATATATCCCTGCTGCAGTCCCATTAAAAGGGCAACTACCTTCAAGTCACCACAGAGGTGCCAGCTGTACTTGTTATAGTTAATGGAAGTCAGTAGATGCTTTGAGTTATCGTATGTCTCTTTCATGTGGACGGCATGCGCTACTGGAATAGATGGAAGACAGTTTCCATTGTTCAAAAGCACAGCCTTCAGATTCAGTTTCAAAGAGTCTATAAATAGCCTCCAGTCTTGTGGGTCATGAGTGATTTTTAAGGCATTCATGAGGCTTTCAATATCGGAACAGAATACCAGATTACTTTCCTTTCTGAAGAAAGGCTCCAACTGCTGGTGGCGCTTCCGATATGGAGTAATATTGACATCTTCTAAGATTCCATTGTTGGAGTCTTGATCCTAGCAATTCTGCCTTATTCTTGGATAAGTCCAAATCACGAACCAGGTGATTTAATTCTTCCTGTGTTTTTCTGTGCGGAGTTGATAGGCATCCCAGTGAAAATCTGGGTCAATGCACGCTGACGGACCAGGAGAAGAACAGGCTGGCTCATCCTTGTCATCATCAGATTAATCAAGAGAATATTCTGATGGAGGTTCTGGAATAGGAAGTCCCTCACCATGTGGAACTGGTCTCAATGCAGACGGAATGTTTGGGTAGACTATGCTCGACTTCTTTTGCTTCGTTATTCCGCTGGAAAGAGGAGGAACCAAGCAGAAGTAACAGTCATTTATGTGGTTGCTTGGCTCTCTCCACACCATGGGGACTGCAAACGGCACTGATGGTCTTTTGCAATTCAACCACTGTGAAAGCTGTGTTGTACATGTAGCGCAGCATATATGCGGGGTCCAAGGCTTGTCTTGGTCACCAATCTTGCATCCAAAGTAAAGATGATATGCCTTCTTCAGTTAAGAAGTGATACTTTTCTTCTGGTTGGCAAATGTCACGTCCCCACAAATGTAGCAGAAATTGTCAACGGTATTAACGCACTTTCGCAGCATTACTGTTCTGTATTGTACCTAAATGGCTAAAATTATATGATTAATAAAAGTTACATGTAACAGTAGCTTAAACTGTCTCGCACACAGTCTGGAATATTTTAAATGCTCAACCTTTCCGACTGCGTATAGTACACACCTGATGTCAGATGGCTTCAGCAGCCTTCTGGCAGTAGTATTGCAGTGCATCAGAAAATGATGCAATCAACTCTGGATGATGTGTGCATGCTGGTATTATGCAATGTGATGCAATATTACATCATTCAAGGCTTATTTGGGATGTTGTTGATGTCCTACTGGATAAATTTACACGGTGAAACATCAAAAATGAACTACATGCAATATCTTCAAAACGAGAGCCAATACAATTTTTTTAATATTATATTCGCATTCAGCTCACCAAGATACTACAGATTAGGGCCTTTTAAAGTCAGTAACGATTTCAATGTTGACCAGTGAAATCTAAAATACAATATAAAGAGGCTGGCCAGTATTATAGTGAATTTTACATGTAAGATTGGTAAGATCTCTATAGAATAAATATCTATGGCTGGTTAGGTTTTTATGGAATAAGATTACGAAGGAGTCACCAGAGAACAGGTTAATGGGTGGCGTTAGAGCGAGACAGCTGTAGAGACTGGCGAGTTTACCTTGGGAAATGCCGTCAACATCCTGTTCCCATTTCTGCAAGAACCTTTTGGTAGATTGGGCACCTTCTGTGCGACCGGTCAGGGTGATCAGCTCCGTCGCCAGGTGATGTCATCGGTTTATTTAACAATCAGACAAGAAAGCCTTCGAAGAGGGAAGGGGTGCTCGTTCACTCTCCAATCAGTCTGCTAATTTGGGGGTTGAATGAGTTCATTAATCCATGCATTACAATATACCATTGGGTGACGTCTTCCTAATAATCGTAGGTTGAAGGGTGGGTAACGTTCTCTGACTAGCTTAGTAACACGGCTAATGGTGAATTCACAAAGCCCCTGCTAATCCACATCGTCATGGGAAGGGGAAGTTTATAGACCTACGAATTTAAGAGACCCTACAATAGCCCAGCAGCAGTTTTAGGAACAGCAGCTGAGGAAACTGATCTCTTGTCCATAGGTCTGGTAAAAAGCTCACTCTTTGAAAACAAGAATCCACGTGATATATGATCTGTTTCTAGATAATCCTGTATAACTGGGAACATGGCTGACAGATGCTGATGAAAAATTGTGAATACACTTTGCCTCTCAGGATATGTTGGGCGAATCACGCTTTCGGCTGGAGCTTCAAGTAACACTGGCAAGTAGTGGCCACTAGGTTTTGCTGTTGCATGACTTGAGTCCCTCCCCCAGGGCCTTGGGTGCTGGGCCTCAGTAGGACTGACCTAGGGCTTACAGGAATAGACGGAGAGTCAGGGACAGCAACGGACAAATCCCTTTCTCCCACTGACATTTCTTATAACCTCGGGTGAGTCATTCCATCTCCTGCTGCCTCAGGTATCCACAGACGATAAGCTGTTTTGGGAAGGAACTTACTGTACCTGAATATTCATAACCATTACATAATACAGCATGTATCTAGTAGTGCTAGGTAAACCCACTTTCAGGAAAGAGGCTCTGGAACGAGGGGATCATAGGATGAAGGTGAAAGTGGGGAATTTTTGGAATAATTGAAGGAAATATTTCCTTATGGAAAGGGTGTACGATATATGACACAGCCTCTCAGGTGGAAGCGATGGCGACGAGGACAGTACCGGAATCCAAGGAAGGGTAGAACAAGCAAACAAACATCGAGGACCTCTGAGAGAAGGGGGGATTGTAGAGACTGGACTTGGGACTGGCTGTATGGTCTGTTTCTAATATAATTCTTCAGGCTGGCCCAGGGCTCAAGCCATGGAGCTCTTACTGCCATGGAATTGACATGTTTCAGCTAATCCTTTCACAGATGCATCGTAGGAGGGAAAGGGCTAAGGCCGAGGGCACCAAAGTTATTTATGATGTCACTACAGTTCACTGAAAAGAGAGAGAGAGACTGCAAGACAAGAACTGTTCTCGCCACCCTGCAACTGGCTTTTCAACTTACATCCATAGTTCACTGCAGCATTTCGGGTCTCTAATTTTTTAACATTTGACAATAGTGTTACAAGGAGGGAAGAAAGACAGGTCTCATTGCAGAGGACGTGGAAAAGAAATTTTACCTGACATCTCTCGCGACTCCAATGACTACAGGCGCCTTCAGCTTTGAATCCAAGTTATAGTAAAGTCCATTAATCTTGCGCACAGCGATCCAGTGCCTGCGGCGGATGGGTAGTGAAAGCAGCCCAAGGGAGATCCTCGACGGGATATTCACGATAAAGCCGAGAATGCTGCCCAGAACCAGTTCTTCCAAGGACCTACGAGTTAAGAGAGGAAAGGAAGTAAGCTGGGTGAGGTCCGAATCGCTGAGATTCGATAGCAAAGCAAATCACCCCCAGGGGGCGCCAACTGATAACTGTATCAGGGGAAAGGGGATAAAGGTCCCGGAGATGAGTCTCGGAACAGGCAGCTAAGCGCTTCCCGAAAGCTCCACGTCACCCTGTGTGTGGCTGTACGCACACACAGGGTGGCAGATACAGAGGGGCACGAGACTCACTGAAAATCAGCCACTGGAAATTGACGGGTTCGTGGGAGACAAATAAGACAGAATGAAATTTAAAAGAGTCACAACCTGCGCTTATCCCACCAAACGGCTGCGAAGTCCAGAGAATGAAGGGCTGTCATTATTACGTTCACGTCGTAATTCCCCGTGCCCAGGACGCTGCGGTGTGGGTTCCAGCGTGAGTCCGGAGCTAACCTGAAAAGCATCCAATAAAATACCATTTTAGTATTAGAGATGCAGGTGCCCTGGCACATCAGGGTTACCATACTCAGAGTGCCCTGCCTGTGCCGGGGGGGGGGGGGGGGGGGAGGGGGGACTCTCACTGCCTCTCTCTAAAAGTCCTTTACTACACTGCTGGCCCCCCCCAGGTACCTCTTACAGATGTCATCAGCGGCTTCCTGGCTGAAATGCTTCTGCTGAAGGACGTTGTTGAGGGCGTGGATAGCGCAGAGCTCGAGCCGCTGTTTCTCATGGTAGACCGGTGTTTCCTGGTCCTCTACATCTGCATTCTCCGACATTACTGCAAACGGCTCGCCTCGGAAGAGGCCGAAGGCAGAGAAGAACGTTGCGGGGCAGAGATTTTCCAGTGACTTGGCGATGCGTCAGGTCACAGAGGGGAGGATTCTGGAACGTGTCCTGGATTCCAGGTCCCAAGGGCGCGACTCCAGCGGCGGCAGCAGCGACTAACCCTCACTCGCCCACTCAGGAAACCTGCCAAAACACAAGATCTGCAAATTAATCCTACAGAAACCTTCAAAAAAACCAATGTCTTCACTTACTGGCCCTGCTTAACCGGGGCTGGCTATGTTCTAAGAGACTTTTCAGGCCTAAAAAGTCTTGGAGGCATTGAAATGACACGGCGAGGCAGCGATGCCGTGCTCCGACTGCAGTTTTTATGGAAAACTGATGACGAGATGTTAGAAGCGAAGAAAGGAGACTAACCATTTTCTCTTTTTACTGTATGCTCATCCTCTGCAAAGAACCCTACACATTAAAGATAAGAATTTTACATAATGAGCTTTGTCCGTTAATAATTAGCTTTAATCTGCACCCTTACAGAACTGCCCTTGCCCCACCCCGCTGTGTTGGTCTTGATTAGACTGTAAGCTCTGTAGCGCAGCGACGGTATCTTTCGTATACAGCGCTGCGCACGCCTTGTGGAGCTACAGAAATGATAAGAAGCAGTTACAGCAGAAGTGACGTCAAACCCCAAACTTGTTAGCGATGTTTCACGGGAATATGATGCATTTCATTAGCTACAAAAAGCAAGCTGGGCGAGGTCCGAATTCCTGAGATTGCACAGGATAGCAAACTAAGTCACCCCCAGGGGGCACCAACCGATAACTGTATCGAGGGAAAGGGGATAAAAGTATAGGTAATCACAAACTACAGAGTAGTAGTAGTATATTGTACGCTGAAAGAGCTCCGAGAGGATCTTGCAGGGCCGTTAAAGGATGTTTTTAATAGATCCTTGGAGACAGGAGAAGTTCCACAGGACTGGAGAAGGGCTGATGTGGTACCTCTTCACAAAAGTGGTAATAGGGAAGAAGTGACAAACTACAGGCCAGTAAGGCTTACCTCGGTGGCAGGAAAAGTAATGGAGGCGCTCCTGAAAGAGAGAATAGTGGACTTTCTTGAAACCAATAGGTGGCATGATCAGAGGCAACATGGTTTTACCAAAGGACAGTCTTGCCAAACAAATCTGATTGAGTTCTTTGACTGGGTGACCAGAGGTCAACGGCATGCGATGGATGTGATCTACCTAGATTTCAGCAAAGCCTTTGATACTGTTCCTCATAGGAGGCTTATCAATAAACTCAACAGCTTGGGAATAGGTCCCAAGATGGTGAACTGGATCAGAAATTGGTTGACAGACAGGCAGACAACAGAAGGTGATGGTAAATGGAACTCACTCAGATGAAAGGAGGGGGATTAGCGGGGTGCCCCAGGGATTGGTCCTGGGACTGGTACCTTTCAATGTATTTGTGAGTGTTATTGCTGAAGGACTGAATGGAAATGTCTGTCTTTTTGCAGATGACATGAAAATTTGCAACAGAGTGGACTCCCCTGAGAGAGTGGATAACATGAGGAAAGATTTACAAAAGCTGGAAGAATGGTCTAATGATTGGCAGTTAAGATTTAATGGGAAGAAGTGCAGTGTCATGCACTTGGGTACCAGAAATCCAAGGGAAATGTATGCGAGAGGGGGTGAAAGATTGGTGTGCAGGGACCAGGAGAAGGACCTTGGAGTGACCGTTTCTGATGATCTCAATGTGGCGAAACCGTGTAACAAGGCCAGAAAGATGCTGGATTCCATACAGAGAGGAATTACCAGCAGAAAGGAAGAGGTACTAATGCCACTGTACAAGTCGCTGGTGAGGCCTCACTTGAAATATTGTGTTCAGTTTTGGAGACCGTATCTTGCAAAGGATATAAAAAGGCTGGAAGTGGTTCAGAGGAAGGCGACCAAAATGATTTGGAGTCTGTGCCAGACGACATATGAGAAGAGACTTGAAGACCTAAATATGTACACGCTAGAGGCGAGGAGGGACAGGGGAGATATGACACAGACCTTTAAATACTTAAAGAGTATTAATGAACAAACCTCTTCCAAAGACGGGGAAGCTGTAAAACTAGAGAGCATAACATGAAGCTGGGGGTAAACTGAAAGGCAATGTCAGGAAATATTTTTTCACTGAAAGGGTGGTGGATGCTTGGAATGTCCTCCCGATGGACGTGGTTGGGGCAAATACAGTGACAGAATTCAAAATGACATGGGACAGACACAGTTGATCCCTTTATAGCAACAGGATAAAATCAAAATAAATGTAACTGTCTCTTATATCTCAACAAATATGGATGACCTGCACGGAGCGGTGGGTATATCCCTAAAAAAGAAATGGGGAGGGGTGATCTGCACGGAGCGGCAGGTGCACCTACTCTTGCCGCCTTGCTGGGCAGACTAAATGAACCATGCTGGTCTTTATCTGCCATCATATACTATGTTGCTACATACATTTTCTGGGATTTACAGTTGTGGTCAACATTATTGGCACCCTTGCAGTTCAACCCCTTAATGTCCAATTATTCCTAAGAAAACAAGTGGCCAGTGAAATGATTGGACTATATATGCACACATATTTGACACATAAAAGAATAAAATAAAACAAGACCAACTAAAAAAAGGAAATAGTAGAAAATATTATAAAAACTGGGACATTGCCTGGATATGATTATTGGCACCCTAATAAACAATTCATATCAGTTTGAACAGAAGAACCACATCCCCACTGTAGTAAAATTAGGGCATAGCTGTGATCAATTGTCAGTACTCACATCACTTAAATCAACCAATGAATGATGGCTCTAATGTTAAAAAGACCATATTCCTTCCCTGTTCCATTTTTACAATGGTGAAGACAAAGAGAGCTGCTTGGGACAGTCAGAAAAGCCATCATCACCAAACATCAAAGGGGTACAAGGCCATCTCCAAAGACCTTGGAATTCCTGCATCTACAGTTTGCAATGTTATTAAGAAGTTTTCTGGAATGAAATGTGCTACCTAGTATCAGAAAGCTAGGTCTCGATCGAAGGTCATAAATCCCCCAGCATCCAAAAGTACAAAAAATGTGGAAAAAGGAAAAAAATGAATTGCTTTGAACTGGCCAGAAATAAGTCCTGATCTCAATCCAATCGAGATCCTTTGGAAAGAGCTGAAATTTGCTATTGGTAAAGGGAATCCTGGAAACATTCATGAGCTGGAAAACAAATTGCAGTTGAAGAGTGGGAGAAACTACCAGCAGCAGACAAATGTAAGAGGAATGGCTAGCAGAAAAAAGGAGGTGATAGTGCCTCTGTATAAGTCTTTGGTGCGACCTCATTTGGAGTATAGTGTGCAATTCTGGAGACCGCACCTTCAAAAGGATGTGAACAGGATGGAGTCGGTGCAGAGGGTTGCTACTAAAATGATTAATGGGCTTCGTTATAAAGCATATGAGGACAGACTTAAGGATCTTAATATGTACACCTTAGAGGAAAGGCGGGATAGAGGTGATATGATTGAGATGTTTAAATACCTCCGTGGCATAAATGTTCAGGGAGAGAGCCTCTTTCAATTGAAAGCAAGTTCTGCTACGAGGGGACATGGGATGAGGGTGAAGGGAGATAGATTCAGGAGTGATATGCGGAAATATTTCTTTACGGAAAGAGTAGTGGATCCGTGGAATAGTCTCCCAGTGGAGGTGGTAGAGATGAGGACAGTAACTGAATTCAAAAAAGCATGGGACAAACACAGAGGATCTCTAAAGGTAAAAAGTGAACTGTTGTAGTTGTTGATATGGAAGGACAGACTAGATAGGCCATGTGGTCTTTTTCTGTCATCATGTTTCTATGTTTCTATGTAAGAAACTTATAGATGGCTGCAGGAAATGTTTGGAGGTTGTCATCACTGCCAAGAGTCGTGCAACCAAATATTAGTGGTATGCCATTAATCCTGTCCAGGTTATATTTTGGTTTTTTTTGCAGGAATTACTTTGTTGAAGAAACTATTAAAATATTATTACTACTACTATGTATCGTTTGTATGGCACTACAACTCGTAAGCAGCGCAGTACAGACACATGTAAAAGACGGTCCCTGCTTATCAGAGCTTACAAACTGTATGATGACATACAGTTGAAATATTGTCAATTATTTCTCAAACCCACCTCTTCGAGGCTGCTTTTGGATCCTGGTGCTCCTCATTCTCTTCTCCACTACTTATGTGTATCTTGCCATTTTCGTCCCGTTTTACGATGTTTTTCATCTTGATTAGACTGTACACTCTGATGAGCAGGGCTTACAGTGCTACGTACACCTTGTAGCGCTATAGAAATTAATAGGAGTGTCAACAGGCGCACATTGGGGGGGGGGGGGGGCGGTGCTTGTGTGAAGATGGCAGCGGCCAACTAACCGGAGCAGCACGTTTGTCTTTTGAGCTCTATGGGTAGGAAGCTAAGGGGAGGGGTGGGTTGTTACCCTTTCAGCCCCCCTCTGCCTCCATGCTGGTTTTCTTAGGTCCTCTCGACTCCTTTGTTGTTTGTGCTGCCCGGGACCCGATTGGTGGGGACGAACGCCGAGCTGCAACTGCGTTGGAATTGGGTGACTCGGCGGGAGCGTCGGCAACATCTATCTCCCCATTGAGCCCGGCGCTGAAAGTCTCCCGACAGTTCCTACCTGAGGGATTCCTGGAGCTTGGTCTCCCTCTGTCTGAGGGAGAAGTTGTTGGCTCGAGCGGGTCGGGTCTGGTGGAACATCAGCAGCGGGAGAGTGCAGTCTTTGGGTTGCACAGGCCAGTTTTGGAGTCGGCGCCGTTAAGTGAGGCCGGCACAGGTCAGGAAGAGCCTGTGTTGAGTGGAGGAGGAACGCCAGCGCATATGGAAGCTTCTTTACCATCTGTGACTCTGGGTACAGTTTTCTCTTTGCAGCGTCCGGTGAACTTTACTTTGGAAAGTATTTGGCAGGCAATCTTATCGCTGGGAGAAGCTTTGGTGCCACAGATTTCAGCGTTGGAAAGAAAGGTGGCAAATTCTGCAGTAGTGGTTGAGGATTTGGAGTAGCGAGTGGTGAAGTTCGGTCCGCGGAGGTGGAGAACCGGAGAAAAATTTCAGAACTTGAAGATCAATCCGATGCATTTAAAAAGAACTTCTCATCTGTACAAGTAAAACTGGAACATTTGGAGAATGTATCTAGAGCTAATAATTTAAGATTGATTAATTTTCCCAGGCTCCTCACAGTCTCTCCTAGAGAAATGTTTCATCAATACTTGGTAGAGGTGTTAAGTGTTTCCCCTGAGTTGATACCACCTTTGGTGAAAGTCTATTATCTACCTAAAGCAAAGTTAATATCTGGTTTGACTCAGTTGAGGGGGGAGCGGGAGCAGGGAAATGTATTAAATGTTTCTGAATTATTGGAGCAATCAGACTCTGAGACCCCAGTTCCTTCCACATTATTAGTCACCTTTGCATTATATTCTGACAGGGAATGGTTACTAAAGCTTTTCTGTAGGAAGCGTAATTTGTTGTTTAAGGGATTAATGATTTGTATTTATCCGGATTTGGCTAGAGAATGCGATTTTAAGGGGGGAGTAGACAATGGAACAATGAGAAGATTGCAGCACCATCCACCTTGATTTGTTGCCCATGAAATACAATGCCCGATGACCCTCAGACCCTGCTGAGCCACCCCAAAAAGCAAGAGGACAACAGCTCTGTATACCGTGGTGATAGAAGCAATCATTATCACCAACGTCTCTACATCTCCCCCAAGAGTCAAGCTAATCTGCATACTGGTATTGCCGTCCACTAAACAGCCGATTTAATAAGTAATAATCTATAAGAAATTCACCATCTAAATTCCCCAACCATCTTTTTATTTCTTTTGTCAGAGCGTGTCGAGGGAGGGTAAGCATTGATTATCTAACCCACTCCAGACGACAAACTACTTTTTTTATTTTATAAGGTACTCCACCTCTGAATCAAATTGTTTAAAAACTCTTAACTTATCTGTCCAAAGTATCGAAATTCTTCAATAAGTTGTCACTGTTGTCCAATATACAATATTCTGCACGACGTGCATGTTTCGGAAAAAGAATTCCTGTCTGAAGTGCCTTCCCGTCAGTATGTCCAACCAATGCAACTGTGAACCCAAAAAACGCCGTCTTGCAGCTTGAGGCTTTATTCTTTAATCAATATGGTCACGACTTCATTCGCTCCTTTTAAAGGAGAACCAACCAATAAGAAAGGGGAAAACCCACTATCAAGGGAATCCCACATCTTATTGGTTCAACTGAGACAACAACTTCTCGATATGGAATGACGTCAGAAAAGACTAAGCCAATGTATTTCACGATTTAACCCCGTAGGGGACATAGTGTTAAGCTGGAAAATCCAACGTTGCTCCTTCCATTGTAATTTGCTCTCTCGATCTCCACCCCGGGGGTCCCAGGGAACATGATCTATTACCGTCCACCGTAGATCTTCAAAATTATGTTGGCAGGTAATGCAGTGAGTAACTATTGGTGCTGTTTGTAACTGTTGACGTAACCTTGAAGAATGCTCAGCCAAACGTTTTTTAATCGGGCGAATCGTTCGGCCCACATATAATAAATCACAAGGACACCAAATTGGACAACAGTGACAACTTATTGAAGAATTTCAATACTTTGGACAGATAAGTTAAGAGTTTTTAAACAATTTGATTCAGAGGTGGAGTACCTTATAAAATAAAAAAAGTAGTTTGTCGTCTGGAGTGGGTTAGATAATCAATGCTTACCCTCCCTCGACATGCTCCGACAAAAGAAATAAAAAGATGGTTGGGGAATTTAGATGGCGAATTTCTTATAGATTATTATTTATTTCTTCACTATATTGGGTTTGTGTGAATTCTTTGATTTAATAAGTAAGGCAATTGTATACAGTTTAACAGTATATAATAGCAACAAATATCTTAGAATTAGTCATAATAAGATAGCTAAGCACTACAATTTCAGTATAAATATTCTATGAAACGTAATGCTCTAGAATCAATGTTTCATACTGAGTGCAGGTACTGAATGTTCAGCTGTTCTGAATACTAGTCTTCTATCTTACCTATCAACACCTATTCCTCATCGAAACAATGAGCTCACCATCACTAACCTCACGGAGGTAGATTTCCATCTACACTACCAACTAAACTCCCCTTAACTCTAATCCCTTCCATTGACCATGGAGAAAGAGTAGTTACTCACCTGTAACAGGTGTTCTCCAGGAGCAGCAGGAATCAGTCCTCACATATGGGTGATGTCGGCGCCGACGGAGCTCCCGTGCGGAGCATTTCCCTGGCTTTCAAGGAAAGCCTTTGGGCATGTAGCACGCATGCGTGGTCCCCTTCCTGCCCAAGGGTGCCATCTTGCTCAGTCTGATGACATAGCTAAAAGACAGCAAAAAACAAAAATGAAGTATATGACTGCAACTCCCCGGGGAGGAGGGAGGGTCGTGAGGACTGATTCCTGCTGCTCCTGGAGAACACCTGTTACAGGTGAGTAACTACACTTTCTCCAGGACCAAGCAGGAAGTCAGTCCTCACATATGGGACTCCCCAGCTCTAGGCTACCGGGAACCCAAAGCTGAAAAAATTAGCTCCCTCTAGAGCCTCAGCATCTGTGATAAGCATCTTCTCTGAGAACGCCCCCGTACGGTAGCCCAACACAAGGGCCAGAGGGTAGGAGTTGCCTAAACCTCAAAGAGATTACGGAGTACCGCCTGTCCGAAAGCACTGTCCCTTCGGGACTCCCTCTCGAGGCAGTAATGGGCAGCAAAAGTCTGGCTTGAAGACCAAGTAGCGGCCCGGCAGATATCTGCCAACAGAACAGAGCGGAGATGAGCTACTGATGCGGTTTTCGCCATGACACGGTGGGCTGTGACTCGACCCTGCAAGGAGAGGCCGGCTGCCCTGTACGCCCAGGTGATACAATCTGCTACCCAAATGGACAACGTATGCTTGGAAACAGGTAACCCCAGTTTATTAGGGTCAAAAGATACGAAGAGCTGAGCAGCCCTTCGATGCCCCTGCGTATGGTCTATGTAAAAGGACAACGTCCTTCTACAGTCCAGGGTATGCAAGACTGTTTCAGCCCGGCTGGCGTGCGGCCTGGGAAAGAATGTTGGAAGAACCACCTCCTGATTGAGGTGGAAGGAGGAGACAACCTTTGGAAGGAACTTAGGATGAGTCCATAAGACCACCCTGTTCCTATAGAACCATGTGTACGGTCTATCAGAAACCAGAGCTTGGAGTTCACTCACTCGCCTGGCCGAGGTAAGAGCTACCAAGAACAACGCCTTCCAAGAAAGGAATCGTAAATGACAGGTAGCCATCGGCTCAAACGGTGGGCGAGTAGGTTGCTGCAAGACCACATTCAAATCCCACTCAGTGGCTGGTGGATGAACCGGACACTTGAGCAAAAACAGGCCTCTGAGGAAGCGGGACACCAAGGGGTGGCCCGACAGACTGTCCCTCCACCGGTGAGTGGTGCGCCGATAGAGCACTGAGGTGGACCCGAACAGAGTTGGATTTAAGGCCTAGGTCCGACAGGTGAAGCAGATACTGCAGCACCACCGGCACCAGGCACGAAAAAGGATCCTCCTGGCGTTGAGCACACCAGGTGGAGAACCTACGCCACTTGAGGGCATAAGACTCCCAGGTGGATTGCCTCCTAGAAGCCAACACCACCTCTTCCACTTCCTTAGGTAGAAGTAAGGGAGCTAGAACTATCCTTTCAGCAGCCAGGCCATCAGACTGAGGGATCTGAGGTTGGGGTGCAGGAGAGATCCTTGGTCCTGAGACAGGAGATTGGGTTGCACCCCCAGAGGGAGTGGAGTGTCCACCGCCAACTGCAGAAAGAGTGGGAACCACGGTTGCCTCGGCCATCTGGGGGCTACCAGAATCACCGAGGCCTTGTCCTAAAGAACCTTGAACAAGGTACGGGCCACTAGAGGCGTGGGAGGAAACACATACAGTAGGCCCGTAGACCAAGAAATTAGAAACATATCTGCTGCTATTCTCAGAGGATGCGGTTGTCTGGAACAGAACCTGGGCAGCTGCCGGTTCAGTGGACTCGCAAAGAGATCGATAGTTGGAAGACCCCATCTTAGAAAGATCTGTTGGACCACTAGTGGATTCAAGTGCCATTCGTGAGGCTGTAGAATCCTGCTTAACCTATCTGCTAGGTAATTCTCCTGCCCAGGTAGATAAACTGCTTTGAGAAACATGCCTTGTTTGACTGCCAGGGAGCAAAGAGCTTGTGCTTCCTGACACAGAAGCCTGGATCCTGTGCCTCCCTGCTTGTTCACACAGAACATTGCCACCTGATTGTCTGTCTGAACTAAGACAGACTGGTGAGAGAGAACATGAGAGAAAGTCTGTAGAGCCAAGCGGATAGCTCGCAACTCCAACAGACTGATCTGCTGTGTTGCCTCCCAAGGAGACCGGAGGCCTTGAGTGCATGCAGCCTGGCAATGCGCCCCACAACCCTGTAAGGAAGCATCGGTTGTCAGCACCTGTGTGTGTGGCGGCACTTGGAAAGGCACTCCCCTGACACGGTTTGGGAGCTGTAGCCACCACCGCAGGGAGTCCACTAGTAGTTTGGACACCCTTACTCTGTGTCTCTTAAGTCTCCTGTGGCTTGCACCCACTGAGCTCTGAGGCACTACTGAGCAGGCCGCATGTGCAGACGGGCATTTGGAGTTACACGGACCGTGGATGCCATGTGGCCTAAGAGCCTCAGGAAGTGTCTGGCGGAGACCAGAGAACAGCTCTGGAACTGTTTGGCCAAGCCCATCAGCCCGTGGGTCCTGCCCTCGGGCAAATAGGCCTTTGCCTGAAGGGTATCTAGTTTTGCCCCTATGAACTCTATGTTCTGTGAGGGGAGCAAAGTGGACTTTGCGAAGTTTATGACAAAGCCTAGATGCTGGAGAAGAGATACAGTGCGAAGGGTGGCTTGTCTGGTCTCCTGTGGAGACTGACCCCTGATGAGCCAGTCGTCCAGGTATGGGAAGACAAAGATGTTCTGGTTTCTGAGATAGGCCGCCACCACCGCCAGGCACTTGGTGAAAACCCTGGGAGCGGAGGTTAGGCCAAATGGAAGTACCCTGTACTGAAAATGATTTCCTCCCACTACAAATCTGAGATATTGTCTGTGGTCTGGATGAATGAGGATGCGAGTATAAGCATCCTTTAGGTCTAAGGAGCATAGCCAATCTCCCTGCTGGAGGTAGGGCAGCAGTATCCCAAGGGTAAGCATCCTGAACTTTTCTCTCTCCAGGAACTTGTTGAGATTCCGCAAGTCTAGGATGGGCCTGAGGCCTGAGGCCTCCTGTCCTTTTTGGACCAGAAAGTACCTGGAATAGAAGCCTTGCCTTTCAGGCGGTGAGGCACCGGTTCCACCGCCTGCTCCTTTAGAAGACTTGCCAACTTCTGAAGGAGGCGGTTCCTGTGAAGAGGAAGTCTTGGAGGCTCCCCTGGAAAATAGGAGGGGGGTCACTGGTTGAAGTGGAGCAAGTAGCCCTTCTGGACTATGCTCAGTACCCAGGCATCCCTCTGTTATGGCTGACCACCTGTGGGCGTACAGAGTCAGCCGGCCTCCTGTGCTGAGTGGAGCCAGCTGCGGAAGAGAGGCTATGCTGCAGGAGTCAAAACCCCGATCCCTGCTGTGCAGGAGCCGGAGCTGGCGGCATGGGAGTTTTCTGCCTACGGGGCCCATGTCCCTGCCCCTTGGCCTGCTGACCCTGTTGGGGAGCTGTAGAGGCCTGGAATTGAGGGTAGGATTTGTAGGCAGTACCCTTCCTCGGGAAAAAGGGCTTCTTCCCCGAGCCCTTCTTTCTCTGAGAAGGGGCAGAAGTCTTTCTGGACAGCCTTGTCCTGGTGAGAGTCTCAGTCTCGATTTCTGCAGCCTTTTCAGCCATGTGTTTGCCAAAACGGTTCTCACCTCGGCAAGGGACATTGACCTACTTGTCCTGTACCCATGGCTCCAGATCTGATGACTGTAGCCAGGCCTGACGGCATGCACCGATGCCAGCCGCAGCTACCCGGGCCGAAGCCTTGAAGCCATCATAGGCTGCTCGAGAGATAAAACTTTGAGCACTCTCGAATCCCCGATGACAAAGTTTTGAGTCTCTGCAAAGTTTCCTCGGAGAGGCCAGCTGAGAACCCGGCAATTTCCTTCGCCAGGTCTCGGAGGTACATCCCCATGTACAGCTGGTAAGTCTGGACACGGCAAGACAGCATAGAGTCCTAGAAGCACTTTCTACCGAGGGCATCCAGGTTCCGGGCCTCCTGGCCGGGGGGCACCGAGGAGTGCATCTTCTGACTCTTCAGACGATGCATGGCCGATTCCACAACCATGGGGTGGAGCGGTAGCTGTGCCTTCTGGAACCCAGGGCTCTTACGGACTCGAGAGATGGAATCGACCCGTTTGCTAAGAACCGGCGCTGAGGCCGGTGCCTCCCACATATGGAAGAGCAGCCATTCCAGCATCGGAGGAACCGGTACAGTAAAGGCCTCCTTAGGCGGAGATCCATACTGGAGTGCATCGAACTCTTCGGCTCCTCCTCGGCATCCGCGGGGAAGGACAAAGCTTTGGCCATATCCCTCACGAAGTCCGAGAACCAGGTATCCTCTGGGGGGGACCTTCTCTGAGGCTCGGACTCCGAAGGGACGCACCAGGTCCGGAAGGTGTCCAGGGACTCCTCGTCCTCCATCTCCCAGTCCGACTCCTCCGAGGAGGAATCGAGCGGCTCTGGCCGTGTAGGCTTCGATGCCACCCGCCCCGATGCCATCGGCGTCGACAACCTCGGCCCCGCACGGGAGGTCGAGGGGGACCTTGACCGAGGATCGACTCGGTCTCCGGGGTCGACTTGGATGTCGAGGTCCCGGTGGTCAGGGCAGATGCACCGGTCAGACCGGCGATCAGCACCCGCTGCTGCTCCATGAAGGCGGCCAAGCTGCTCTCCAAGGCCGTCAACCTGAGTCCGAGCTCAGGAGACTCAGCAGCCCCTGACGGCGTCGGACCCGACGTCGGCTCCCCCGGGGGAGAGTCCACAAGGATAACTGCACTCAAGTGATTCGGGGACTCCGGCTCCACACGAGGTAACTTCGAAGGCCTCTCCGACTTTGAGAGCCCGGGGCGTCGGTCGGGGCTATGTGACCTGGCCCTCAAGGGGCCAGGAGTGTCCACCGACGTCGTCCTCGCGAGCTTTTTCTTCCTTCTGTGTTCCCGAGAAGGAGACCCCCTCTCAGAGGAGCCTCGACGGTGCTCGGGATCGGACTTCCGAGATGTCGAGGCCTCTGATGAAGTCTGGGCTCGGCCAGGTGTGGAGTCAGAAAAGATTCTTTCACGCTGATGTTGACGGCTCCTCAGCGCCTTCGACGACATCTTGCCGCACAGGCCACAGGCCAGCGGGTCATGGTTGGGCCCGAGGCATCGGAGGCAGCAGTCATGTGTGTCGGTGAGAGACATAAGTTTCTTGTACCGATCACACTTCTTGAACCCGCTGGCAGCCATCGGGGGAAAAAGGGCCCCTGCGAGGTCAAAAGACCGGGCTGCCAGTGAAACACACAAAAAAAGCATGAACGCTAGTCTCGAAGGACAAAACCCAAAAAAACTCTGGGCTCGATATCGGTGTACCTGGCCCAGGCGGGAAGGGGAACCGGCGTCGAACCGGGTAAAACCACGAAAAAAACATAGAACAATCACTTTTTTACCGGGTGACACAAATTCACGTCCGTCAGGCTCCACGGAAAAAAGAAGACTGGGCAAGATGGTACCCTTGGGCGGGAAGGGGACCGCGCATGCGTGCTGCATTCCCAAAGGCTTTCCTTGAAAGCTCGGGAAATGCTCCGCACGGGGGCTCCGTTGGCACCGACGTCACCCATATGTGAGGACTGACGTCCTGCTTGGTCCTGGAGAATAAACTCTCCCTCTGCATCAACCACTAGGCCACTCCTCCCTCATATTGCATTACCGTCTGCCTCATAATACAGAGCCATGCCCTCCCTCACTCGCAATAGCACTACATACCCATAATTCATAACCCTACCCAATACATCCCCACCACAAATGAATTTAAACCCAATCCAAACAGACTAATCATTATCCAACCAGACAGGAACACTACACTACCCACCCTATGTACACCTAACCAAAAGATCCTAACATGTTACTTTGCTAATGCACAATCTGTAAGAAATAAAATACCTCTAATCTGTGACATGGTAACCGATAAACAACCCTGATCTCATCTGCCTCATTGAAACGTGGCTATTAGAGTCAGACACAGTTCTAGTCAATCAACTCAGAACCATAGGATATAACTTATTCCACTGCCCAGGGCAACAAAACAAGGTGGAGGTGTTATCATCGTAAAGGAAGAGCTGAAAAAATCCCTCCTCATTTCTAATAATGTGGAAGACATAGACGTTCTCGCCATCGTGAGCAACCATCTCTCCTTCTGCCTAATATATAGACCCCCGAATGCGAACCTTGACAATCTAGATATCCTCACCAAAACTGTACGCTCTTCTTCAAGTAAAAGGCCACTCATCCTTTTAGGTGACCAGCTTTGCCTCAGTACACAATACCTATGCTACAGCATTCCTAAATTCCATGACTGACATGGACTATTTATTTTATTTATTTATTTAACATCGCTTATATACCGCACTATTATCATCAGCGCGGTTTACATGGAACAAACATATACATACAGAAAACTGTAGTGCATTTTACAAGTAACAGGAATTTGAACTTGGTAATAAAGGGAAACTATGTACACTATATAACTATATACAATAGGCTATACACATTAGTCACAGTTGAAGTTGTCTTGACCTGGTTATGGATGTAGTGTTTCTCATGTGTAAAACTAAATTGGGAAATAGCTTAAGAAGAGGTGGTGTTTGAGATTTTTTCTGAATTGTGTTAGGCTGGTTATGGCTCTCAGTTCTGGTGGGAGTGCATTCCAAGCTATTGGGGCATGAATGCTGAAGGCTCTTTTAGATGTTTCCTTATTGTATCTGACTGTTTGTCTTGGGATTGTTAATGAGTTTATAGTAGTTGATCTTCTGGATCTATTGGGAGTCTGTGTGTGTAAAAGGTTGGCGATCGTTGATGGTGCTTGATTGTTTAAGGCTTTGAAAGTAATGATTAGTATCTTGTAGTGGATTCTTGCGTTGGTTGGTAGCCAGTGGACTACCATCAAATAGTCGATGTCCCCACTCACAGAGGTAATATCTTGGACCTATTTTTCATACCCAATGAAATTTGCAAATACTTCCAACCCTCTCTAACGCAAACACAACAGGTACCATGGTCCAACCATTATTTAATAAAATTTCAACTACCATCCCACATCCCTAAATCACCAGCAACCACATGTGATACCCCATCCAGAAGATATAAACCATTTGAAAAGGATAGTTTCATAAACCAAACACTCCAGCAACTAAATCTTGACCTAACAGACCTAGAAGATGCCATAGCCAACTGGAATGATGCCATAGTAAACGCTACCACTGCAAAGACCCCGTGACCTATTAGGAATGAAAACCACCAAGCAGCATGGTACTCTCAAGACTTAAAAAACAAAGACCACACTGTGGAAGACTAAGCGTAAATGGAGGATCATGAAATCCAGCAATCTCGGATCCCTTTACATGAGTACACTACAACACTACAAAGTCACCATTACCAAGAAAAAGGAGTACTATTCTAACATACTCACAAATCACTCAATCGCCCCAGAGAATTGTTTGAAATTGTAAAACCTCTCACCCACAGCCCCAAAAATGATGACCTAAAAACCCCCACTATTGAACACCAAACCCTGGCTAACTACTATCAGGGAAAACGAAAGTTACAATGTATAGATTTAACTCCCACCCTCAATATCAACCCTACACCAATGTGTACTTGGTCAACATTCTCACAGATCAAGAAAGATACTCTCAGCAATATCATTACCAAAATCAATACAACAACATCTAGCCTTGACTCATGCCGGGTCAGCTAGATAAAGGCAAAAAAAAGCAGAACTTGTCCCCTTCATATTCCCAATTATTAACTCCTCCCTCAAACAAGGAAATAGGTCCCCAACACTAAAACATCCATGATCAATCCCATCTTGAAAATTCCCTGGATAACCCCGCCCCCCCCCCCCCACCACACACACATCATATAGCCAAATTCAAGCCTCCCATTCATGGCTAAAAGTAATTGAAAAAATAGTTGATCTTCAATTCCAGGACCATGTTGATATCCATGCTCACCTAGACGAACACCAATATGACTTCAGGCCACACCATGGCATTGAAACCTACTACTCGCCACATAGATAACACCAGACAAGCATTCATCCTTATATTCCTGGATATCACTGCTGCATCCCACAGCATCCGCTATACTATAATGCTCACCAGACTACAATAGAAAAGGAACAGTACTCCAGTGGTTCCAGTTTTATCTGTCAACAGGTTAAAACTGGACAACACACATCTAAACCATATAAACAACAACAAGGCCTACCTCAAGGCTCTGCCCTCTCGGCCCTCCTTTTCAAAATATACCTCCAGCCCATTTGCATTTTCTTTAAGAAATCCAATGTAGGATACCACATCTATGCGGATGATATAATGTTATATCTTCCAATTAACATCATGAAGCCTGTCCCGCACCAAATGTCAGACTGTTTTAAGGAAGCATTAAAGTAGCTCAATAGTCATAACCTCCGGATCAACTTCAGCAAAACTGAAGCACAATACACAACCAGGAACCAAGGCTTCGCCCCATCCCCAAATGTCATAATTAGTGGGACTGACATATTAGTAAAAAATGAAGTAAAACACCTTGGGGTCACCTTAGATCAGACCCTCAGCAAGTCCATACATATAAATCTCACAACCACAAAAATCTACTATAAACTCAGAATGTTACAACAGCTCAGACCACTACTCCCCAACCATGATTTCAGATCAGTCCTCCAGGCGTTAATTACACCACGTTTCGACTTCTGTAACAGCACACTGCAAGGTTTACCTAAACTGGTTCTAAAACAACTCTAGATGGCGCAGCATGTGGCTGCAAAAATAGCATGGAAGGCCAACATATCCCAACACATCACACCTGTATTATATAATTTACACTGGCTCCCAGTCCAAAGTTGAATACATTACAAAACACTAATGACCACATTCAAAAGAGAGATAGCCCCATCCTACCTCACCTCTCTAATCAGCAAACAAGTAGAGACACGTCTAAAACGAGGACACAACCAAAACGAACTAGCAGTTCCTCCAGACTATCGAAAATCCATTAAAGTCACTAATAACAGAGTATTTTCACATTTCATGCCCATACTCTGGAACGCACTACTAGATGATCTAAGAGCAATCAAAGATCTCTATCCATTCTGGAAAGAACTCAAACCCACCTCTTTAAACAGCATTTTGGAAATCAATTGGAACCCCCCCCCCCAACTCTGACCCCACCTATTATAACACATAAAGTACCTAGCATAATCAATGCGTTCAATGTAGGATCAGTCAATATTGCACACCCAAACTCAAAACCAAAACACCCTTACCACGTACATACAGAGGGCACACACATCCCATCTTGTTATGTGATCCAAAACCAGATTACAAATTTAGACCTAAGTTCTCTGTTCACTGTACATAGTTCTCGATTGTGGACCAGGTTAAGCCCAAGTTTATTGTTTATTATAGTTATTGGAACTGTTACATGTAACTGACCCTGTTGTTGTTTAATGTAAAATGCATTTGATCTCTGGAAAATGTGGTATATAAATACTAATAAATAAAATAAATAAAAGTAAATTACTGTTTTGACTTTATTGTTGTACTGTAAAATTAGCTTATTGTTTTCTTATTGAGGAAAGGTGTTTGGAACGTGCTCATACTAGTGGTTTATAAATATACACAATGAAGACAGAAAATATATTTAATTACTTAGCTCACATCTTTACAGTACTAAGTACAAGGCAGGTTACAATCATAGCTAATCCTTCCCCTCCGGGTCAAAAATCCTAACTCTGCACTGTAAAGGAGACCTCTCATAGGTGTCCTATTAAGGCTAAGCATCTGCCTCATGCATGCACTGTTTTACCATCCAACCCGCATATTAAAACCTCAACCTGTCCTTTGGATACCAAGGCCCAAGCATCAAAAGGTCACCGCTATGCAGGCACCTGATGAATCTCAACTTACCCTGGGGACACCAACACCAAAGAGTCAAAAAGCATCACTGTCCAAGTACTGATAAACCTCAACGTTACCCTAAGGACACAGAGGCCTAAGCATCAGTGGCCACCACTGTGCAAGTACTTAATGATGCTCCAAACAGAAGCAAGGAAAGACATCTGATTGCCAAGCTATCGCATGGCTGGATATAATATAGATATAGCTACCTATCTATATACATACACACACGATCTCTCTTCCCTGCCCTCCTGCAGGAGGGGTATACATATACTATACTCACACACACACCCCCACCCACACCCCCACCCACACCTCCCGCCTGTGGGGTGAGGTGAGTGTGCGGAACACCCGGCAACAGCTCTCAGCCCCGATCGACTTCTGGGGAAGGGAGCTGGCAAGAAGCCCCTCCCCGCTCCCCACCACAACACAGATGGCGATTCAAGGCACTCAACCCACAACCTTTCCTCGATGATGTCTCTTCGCTTACAGATACCAATATACCTAACTTAGATAGATTCATCAGCTCATGGAACTCTAATTAATGATGCAGCAGTATTCAAATTATGACAATCTACAACTCACCCTAAATCTACGCATCCTCCCTGGTTCTCCAGTAACACTGGTCAACAAATTTTTACAAAAGTCATGTTATTGAAATAAAAATAGTCATTTCTTATCAATTTTTATATGCTGAACATGAATATGACAGTGAAATTGCAAAGTTGGCTCTAGCTTTTTTGTAATCTACAAGAATTAATGTTTACATCATGAAATGTATGTCAATAGTGAATATAATAGGCCTTCGGTTAATACCTGTAAAAAAACAAGTCATAGACTACTTCTTAGATTTTTTCGCCTGTCTCTTGTACAGCTGTTCGGCAGCTTCTCTGGGGAGTGTCCAGCAGTAGTCAGCCAGCATTGTAGTGGACCATTTTCCCTGGTATCTGCTCCATCGTTGCGATATCCTGGTGAAAATGTTCGCTCTGTTCATACCACAGTTGTCAGGAAAGAAATCAAGATGGGAATCAAGGAAATGGATCTTTAGAGACATATTGCAGCCAAATTTCTGATACTGCATCAGCATGTCTTCTACTAGTTCCTTGTAGTTTTCTGCCCTAACATTCCCGAGAAAGTTTGTTGACACTAAGCGAAAAGCATTCCATGCTTGTTTCGCATCACCCTGCAGCAAGTTGTTGATCCGGTCATCTTTGAAGAGCTCTCGAATCTGAGGACCCACAAAAACTCCCTCTTTAATCTTTGCTTCACTGAGTCGAGGGAATTTTTCATGCAGGTATCCGAAAGCTGGCGAAGTGCAGTCCATGGCTTTCACAAAGTTTTTCATCAAACCTAGTTTGATGTGAAGGGGTGGTAACAGGATTTTGTGAGCCTCAGCCAGAGCTGGGTGCTGGATATTCTCTCTACAACTGTTACATTTTATCGTGATTCCATTCCTTCCGCAAGTAGTGCCAATCCCTTGCTCGGCTATCCCATTCACATAAGAAACACATGTATTTTATATATCCCTGCTGCAGTCCCATTAAAAGGGCAACTACCTTCAAGTTACCACAGAGGTGCCAGCTGTACTTGTTATAGTTAATGGAAGTCAGTAGATGCTTTAAGTTATCGTATGTCTCTTTCATTTGGACGGCATGCGCTACTGGAATAGATGGAAGACGGTTTCCATTGTTCAAAAGCACAGCCTTCAGACTCAGTTTCAAAGAGTCTATAAATAGTCTCCAGTCTTGTGGGTCATGAGTTATTTTTAAGGCATTCATGAGGCTTTCAGTATCGGAACAGAATACCAGATTACTTTCCTTTCTGAAGAAAGGCTCCAACTACTGGTGGCGCTTTCGATATGAAGTAATGTTGACTTCTTCTTCTAGAAGATTCCATTGTTGGAGTCTTGATCCTAGCAATTCTGATATCCAAATCACGAACCAGGTCATTTAGTTCTTCCTGTGTTATTCTGTGTGGAGTTGATAATGCATCCCAGTGAAAATCTGGGTCACTGCATGCTGACGGACCAGGAGAAGAACAGGTCGGCTCACCCTTGTCCTCATCAGATGAATCAAGAGAATATTCTGATAGAGGTTCTGGAATAGGAAGTCCCTCACCATGTGGAACTGGTCTCAATGCAGACGGAATGTTTGGGTAGACTATGCTCGACTTCTTTTACTTCGATATTCCGCTGGAAAGAGAAGGAACCAAGCAGAAGTAACAGTCATTTATGTGGTTGCTTGGCTCTCTCCAAACCATGGGGACTGCAAACGGCATTGATGGTCTTTTGCAATTCAACCACTGTGAAAGCTGTGTTGTACATGTAGCGCAGCATATATGCGGGGCCCAAGGCTTGTCTTGGTCACCAATCTTGCATCCGAAGTAAAGATGATATGCCTTCTTCAGTTGAGAAGTGATGCTTTTCTTCTGGTTGGCAAATGTCACTTCCCCACAAATGTAGCAGAAATTGTCAACGGTATTAACACACTTTCGCGGCATTACTGTTCTGTATTGTACCTAAATGGCTAAAATGATATGATTAATAAAAGTTACATGTAACAGTAGCTTAAACTGTCTCACACACAATCTGAAATATTTTAAATGCTCAACCTTTCCGACTGCGTATAGTACACTGCTGACGTCAGATGGCTTCAGCAGCCGTCTAGCAGTAGTATTGCATTACATCAGAAAATGATGCCATCAACTCTGGATATGTGTGCATGATGGTATTATGCAATGTGACGTAATATTACATCATTCGAGGCTTATTTGGGATGTTGTTGATGTCCTACTGGATAAATTTACATGGTGAGACGTCAAAAATGAACTACATGCAATATCTTCAAAACGAGAGCCAATAAATTTTTTTTTATGTTATATTCGTGTTCAGCTCACCAAGATGCTACAGATTAGGGCCTTTTAAAGTCAGTAACAATTTCAATGTTGACCAGTGTAATCTCTACCGGCTTAGATGAAAGCTCAGAAAGAAAATGGAAACGTTCATAAGATGTAACTACTAAGCACAACGCCTTACAAGCAGCTCGAATACAACAGACCATGCAACAATTACCGAAAAGAGTACTACACAAACATTCTAATGAAATCTCTCAACAGACCCAGGGAACTATTTTCAATTGTGTCCCACCTGACCAGCGACTCCAGCTATACCGATTCAACTAGAAAGTGCAACTAGACCCACAGGTCATGGCTGACTTCCTCTCCAACAGGCACTGCCCGATCACGCCACTGCACAATGACCCACCACTTCAACAGGATAACTCATCACAAAAACACTTATGTCACACGTTCAGCCTAATATCAAAGAGAAAACTCTCAGATATCATCAGCAGTATCAATACCACAACATCCCCACTGGATCCATGCCCAGTGACATGGATTAAATCCCTTTGCACTGAATTCACCCCGACTATTCTAAAGATAGTCCACACTTTCCTCTCTGAAGGATACCTACTTCCAGCTCTGAAACAGGCTTGCCAGCATCCCATTCCTGGCTAAAATAATTGAGAAAATTATACAGCAACAACTCCAAGACCATGTTGATTCTCATGCTCCATTGGATCCTCAACAGCATGGCTTCCGCCCTCGGCATGGCGTTGACACTCTTCACTGATCTCTTCACTGATCTCTTCATCATAGACAAGCCTCACCATGGATTTGTGATGATCTTCCTGGAAATCAGTGCTGCATTTTACTCGGTATCAGATCACACTATGCTACACAGGCTCAGAAGCATAGGCCTGAGCAACAGCACATCAAATTGGTTCATATCCTACTTCTCAGACAGAACCATAAAAGTAAAAATCAGTCCATCAATTCCAAACCACTTAACTTAGACTAGGCCTATCTCAGAAGACTAGGCATTCCACAAGGTTCGGTCCTGTTTGGCTTACTATTTAACATCTATATACATCCCATATGTAATCTACTAAGAAAATGGAACATGCACTTTCAACCTCTATACAGATGACATCATGTTCTATATGCACACTCAATCCGAACTTCACAATCATATCAGACGTCTTTACTGCTGTCACAAACCTTCTCACCGAACTAAATCTTGCAGTGAATAGATACAAAACCGAAGCACTACAAATCTTCAGAGACCAAGCTTTCAATCCACCGGATAAGCTCATACTACATAACGCTGAAATGAACATAAAAAGAAGTCAAGTACCTTGGTTTAACCCTCAACAGCAACCTCAACATGCTTTCGCACATCAAGAATGCAGAAAATACAGCATATTGGAAACTTAGGCTCCTCAAACCCCATACACACTCTTCTACAAGACAACGATTTCAGATCAGATTTTCAAGCCATCATAACATCCCATCTCAACTACAGCAACATCCTCTATCAAGGGCTGTCAGAACAGTCATTATATCCACTCTAGCTAATGCAAAACACTATCGCTAGAATCCCAACAGGCGTATCAAGTTGTCAAGACATAACTCCAACCCTTAGAAGTCTGTACTGGCTCCCAATTGCCCAATGGATTAAACACAAGACCATAAACACCATCCATAAAATCCTTCATAACCTCTCCGATCCCTGTCTCAAGGATCAGATCTCAAAAGCATCCATGACAAGACCAAGAAGATCAACAAACCAGAATCTTCTGGCCATCTCTCCTTTCAAGACCAAATGTACACAACAGACACGCAACAGAGCCTTCTCACTATATGCCCTAACAATTCATTTATTTGTCTTTTATACCTCCTTATCATGTAATCAAAGCAGTTTACAGTAGAAACAACAGAAATACATTATAACTTAAAAACCAATTACCAGTACTACATATTGTAGAACTTTAGCAATAAATATTATATATACATGATTGGGTTTTTATCATTTCTGGTATAACATATATAGTACAACATATAAACGATTCTAATTATGTACATTTTTAGATATAAACTTATGTGAAAGTGGGTGGTTTCTCTTTTTTGTTAGTGACATTTTACGGGTTGGAGTTATGAGTATTCTGTGCAGAGGAATCGTGGTCATGTATTTTATTTATTTATTTATTTAGACAGTTTTGTATACCGCCTTATCCTTCAATCAAAGCGGTCACGACACAATTGGGGGATACATTCAACACGTGGGGATATGAGACACATACACTAATACTTACAGGGAACATGGGTAATGGAGGGTTAAGTGGCTTGCCCAAGACCACAAGGAGCATCTGTGGGACTAGAAACCCCAGTCCTTCCGGCCCAAGGTTGCTGTCCTCTAGTGGGATTTGAACTCCCGACCTTCCGGCCTGAAGTACCTTGCCCCAACCACTAGGCTACTCCTCCCTCCCTCCATGTATAGAAGGAGAGGATGGTTTGGAACTCCCTACCTGAAGCCATAAGATCTGTTCGACCTAATCAAGACATGAAGAAACTATTTAAGACGCACCTCTTCATAGAGCACTTTGGGCCTAATGACATTACCTAAATGTATATACCATAACCACCCACCCCCCATCGACTCAGTTATAATCCCCATATTTAATTCCAAGTTATTTCTCCCTTGTTATTTGTACAACAAATCTCTTGAGATTGTGTGCTGTTGTTCAATGTAAACCGCCTTGGATCAAAAGCGGTATATAAAAAATGTTAAATAAAAATAAATAAATATACACACAGACACACACGTATCCCTTCCACATGAGAGGAGAGAGAGACAATGTACTATACACACACACTCTCCTCCCTCATTTTATGTGGCATATATAAGGCTCAGGGGTGGCGTGTGCAAGTGCATGTATGATAATAAAATGGCATGTACTGCCATGCGATGTCGGAGAGCATGACGCATATTTACGCGGCCTACCAGCATCTTCAATCTAGAGGCGATTTCTACTGGCTTGTCTCTAGTATTTCATAATGGCACATCCGTGGCTATATACATATAAAAACAGGCTAGAAACATCTACTTGGCCTTTACGACTAGGCGATGTGTAGCAAAAGTATCCCCTATATATATGTATAAATACAGACAGATTATGTCTTTGTCTATATCATGCACATCCTTTACATTGATCCAAAAGCAACAGCTCTAACGGAACAAGCAGATAGAGAATGGTTTACAGTCAGCAAAGATGTACGACAAGGCTGTATGCTATGCCCCTACCTGTTCAATTGATATGCAGAACAAATCATCAGAGAAGCAGGACTGTATGAAGATAACCAAGGTGTGAAAACTGGTGGAAGACCCATCAACAACATTCACTGTTGTTGACAGCACATCACAGGATGGAAGTGAAAACGATCTGAAACAGCTGCTTATCGAGATCAAGGAACAGTCTTAAAATGGGCCTGCACCCGAACGTAAAGAAGACAAAGATGCTGACAACTGGCAAAATCAATTATTTCACCCTTGATAAAGAAATAGAAATAGTGGATGACTTCAAGCAGTCAAGAAATCCGATGACGCTTTGCTCTTGGCAGAACAGCTATAAAGGACCTAGACAAGATTCTCAAGCACACAGAAATATCTCTGCATTCAAAGAGTCAACTTGTCTAAGTCATAGGATTTTCTTTATCATCATACGGATGCAAAAGCTTAACAGAGAAGATGACAGACAAGAACGAGGAAACAAACTGATGTCTTTGAATTCTCATACTGTGTATCATGGACTGCCCAAAGAACCAATCGGTTGGTACCAAGAGAGATCAAACCTAAGCTTTCTTAGGAGACTGACATGACAAGCCTTCGACTTTCATAATCTGGGCACATAATGCGACAAGAAAGGTCATTAGGGAAAGACAACATGCTTGGCAAACTGAAGGTCACCTAACAATGCAATGGATCCAATATCAGCAGCTAGGAATGCCACTTTATCAACCATTAATCGCCTGACTAAAGACCAAACACAGTTTAGGAAAATTATTCAGAGGGTCACCAGGAATCAACATTGACCTGATAGAACTTAACAACATATATATAGATTACATAGCTAGCTATGTATAAATCAAACGGATATACACATAATCTCCATGAAATGAGTTAGACATAGGTTCCTCCCTGGCTTCTATACATAGGCAACCTGAGATAAAAATTACCCCTGATAGTTAAGTGGACAGGTATGACCTGGATTGGCCACTGTGCAAACAGGATACTGGGCTTGATTGACCTTTTGTCTGACCCAGTTTGACATACTTTATGTTCTTCTGTATATAGACGAACAAATGAATGCGCACTCGGAGTCTTCTTGGGCTGTTGCTGTGCTGGGATTAGCTAGATCATCTTTTCTTCTAGTGGGGCAGCTGCCCGTCTATGGCCCAACCAACCCAAAGGGAAGTGAAATGAAGCTGTAACCCCCCATCCCATCACCCTATAGTTAGTGCATGAGGTTTCTGTCATACTTACCACCCTGCCGGAAGCAGATCCGAGTGGAGGGAGGCTGAACGACAAGGAGACAATACAGGAGCTCGTGTACAATCTGAAGAGGGAAAGAGATCACTGGTCGATAACAGAACCACCATACCCCTGCACCCCTCACATCCACCCTACGCCCCTCACTGCCCTCTCTCTACCAAACACACACATAGCCTGTACCCCTCACTGACCACCCTACGTCCCTCACTGCCCTCTCTCTACCACACACACACATAGCCTGTACCCCTCACTGACCACCCCAACCCCCTACACTGACCTCCTCCCACACCCCTCACTGTCCTCTCTCTACCACACACACACATAGCCTGTACCCCTCACTGACCACCCCAACCCTCTACACTGACCTCCTCCCACACCCCTCACTGTCCTCTCTCTACCACACACACACATAGCCTGTACCCCTCACTGACCACCCCAACCCTCTACACTGACCTACTCCCACACCCCTCACTGTCCTCTCCCCCCAAAACACACACCTTTCACCCTCACTGACCCCCCACCACACACACAGCCTACACTGACCCCCACCATATACATCCGGCATCCTACACTGATCCTCCTCCCCCACACCCTGCACCCCCCTCTACACTGACCCCTTCTCACACCCACACACCCTTCAGTTCACCCTCACTGACCCCCCAACACACACATATTCTGCACCCTTCACTAATCCTCCCCCCACACACCCTGTACCCCTCCCTGACCTCCCCCCCCCCTACACTGACCCTGCCCATTCACACATTTTGCACCCTTCACTGATCCTCCCCCCACCCCTCACTGATCCTCCCAAACACATATTCTGCACCCTTCACTGATCCTCCCCCCACCCCTCACTGATCCTCCCAAACACATATTCTGCACCCTTCACTGATCCTCCCCCCACCCCTCACTGATCCTCCCAAACACATATTCTGCACCCTTCACTGATCCTCCCCCCACCCCTCACTGATCCTCCCAAACACATATTCTGCACCCTTCACTGATCCTCCCCCCACAACACCCTGTACCCCTCACTGACCCCCCCTACACTGACCCCTCCCATACATACATTCTGCACCCTTCACTGATCCCCCCCATACCTCACACACCCTTCAGTCCATCCTCACTGACCCCCCCACCACACACATATTCTGCATCCTTCACTAATCCTCCGCCCCCACTCTGTACTCCTCACTGAACCTCCCCCCTTCACACACCCTGCTTACCCTCTCTGATCCTCCCCTCCCCCTCATTCTGACATATGCCCCACCCAGCATCCCGGGACCGTCGCTGAACTATGACTCTACCAACATGGCCGACATAGCGCGTCAGCACCACAACAAACAGAGCACCGTTGACCCAAAACTTAACCCAGCGCCTTCATCACGCTCTACAGTCAATTGGCTGAGCCGAGCGACTCCGCCCCTCTGCTTCCTGCAGCCAATCAGATGAGACATTAAGGAGGAAGCGACAAAGAGCCAGCGACAGCTCGTAGGGCGGAGCTTAGCCTTCTAGTCCCAGAGCTCCTGCCTGTAGTCAATTAGTTGAGTTGTTAATAGGGGGCGGGCTAGAGAGAGCGCTTACATAGAACATTTAGACGCGACCCCAGACTGCAGCCAATCAAGTGCGTGATCTGAAGTGAGGGGGCAGGGCTCGCGTCTGGGCGTGGCTTCGCGGATTCTGTCTTGCAACACGTGCAGGTTGAGGCAGCTGAAGCCGCTGCATCTGACACTGAGCATTTATATGCACCAAGTAAAGTAAATCCCGGGTGCTATTGCCTTGAGGTTCTTCCTCATGCAGCTGCCTGGACTGAACGAGGTTCCCTTACTTCCCACTATCCAACACGTCCCCTTAACCATTCACCATCCCCAAACTGCTCAAATCGCGATCTCACTTTAGGCGGTGTCACGCCCCTTTCCTGTCTAAAGCAGGATAGGCCAAGCCCCATCCTTGGTTACTGGGTCGCTGGTGACTGGACCATGCTGCTGGTGATATTTCTCTCACTGGACATGTATAGATTAACCCACTGGGTCCCAAACTGGAGGTTGGGTCCCCAATGGGCGTCACATACTCAGTGGATGGGGGCGCAGCCTGTGCTCAGTAATAGCAATAAGCAATGAGCCTGTGCGTCAAATGAATGTTCACAGGTCCTGCTGCTTTCACCTATGGAGGCTTTCTGTTAGACTGCAATCCCATGCACCATGCTGGGGCTGCTTCCACCTTCATGCTTTGGATAAGTGGGGGAAAGAGGAAATGGATTGATCTATTTCTGAAGAAGGGGGAGAGGAGTGGAGATCCTCTTTTGCTTTCAACAACCTCTGGGGGTCATGTGATTTTTTAAAAAATGTTAAATGGGGTCTTATCAGATAAAAGTTTGTAACAGACCATATTAGCCTTAGCTCACACTTTTTCAGTACAGTATTTCCCTAGCCCCAGAGGACTTACACGCTAAAGTCCGACATTCAATGGCAGCAGCTCGCTGGATTATAGTAGCTAACTGTCGCCACTGAGCCCTAGACCTGGATATTCAATGCCGGGACAATATCCAGCCACCAGCAAGGAATATCATGGTCAACCAGGAAGCTAGCCAGGGTGCGGCGATATTTAGCCATTTCCCTGCTAGCTTTAGCTGCAAAGGTTAAATCAGCCTTTAACCTGCCTAGTACTCACTGCCAAGGCATAACCGGGCAGCAGCTGAATATTGCCCCTGCCTGGTTATCCTCAGCTGCAAGCCCCAGAATGCCCCCATGCTAATGGGATAGCATCGGAGCGGGCAGCAGCACCAACTGTGTTAAGTGTCTCTGAATATCCAGACCAAGGGGCTTAATGGTCTCTGCTCATGGTTCATCCCTTTAGATATTCGGCCCTAAGTTTATAGCTGACACAAATGAGGGTTAAGGGACTTGCCCAATGTCAAAAGGGGCATCAGTGCCAGTTACTCCTACTTTCCTGGTGCTTAGGCTGCTACTGCATCCACTAGGCTTCTCCTGCACTCCCCTACGCCTCTTTCTACAAGTCAATGACTACATAGTAGCAACGAAACATATTACTGTAAATGACAACCAAGACCAGCATGGTCCGTCTAGTCTGCCCAGTGAGGTGGCGAGGCTTGTACCCACCGCTCAGGGCAGGTTACCCTACTCCTAGGTTTAGGACTGTTGTTCAGCCTACTTCAGACAAGCTCCACCTCAATCAACTCCAAAGAATTTGATGGAATAATAATAATTTTTATTCAACAGACACGGGTGTCTTCGCCAATTCCAATCCATAGGATTCCACAGGGGAGGGGGGGAGTTGCTGGAGAGACTACTGCAGCATAGTAAAACTTTACATACTCAGCATTGGTAAGTGCTTCATAGGGCCAGTGTTAAGGGGTAGCAAATAGGGCAATTGCATTGGCTGTCATGTCACAGGGGGCCCCGAGCCTCCCTCTAGCTGAAGGTGGAATAGCCTGGAGGTGGGCTTTGAGGTCCCCCCTTACCAGTTCCTATCCTCGGCCCCTGCATGTCTAACACTGACCCTGGTGCTTAAGTCTGGCTAAGATAGAAATATTGTTTTAAACTTAGGAAGATAAAGTTATGTAACATAAAACTAATTTGCATGGATTCTCCTAAATATGCAGATGAACCTATGCAGAGAACTGAATTTGCCTAACTTTCCTGTTTGCTGACTTACTGAATATTGCCTTCTCTACGTTTGAAAGAACACCAGTACATTAAAAATGTCTCTTTTTTTTTTTTGACAGTGTAAATAAACAGGTAGATAAAAGCGAGCCGGTCAATATAGTGTGTATCTAGATTTGCAGAAAGCCTCTGACAAGATCCCCCATGAGAGACTCTTGGTGAAATTAAAACGTCATGGAATTGGAGGCATGTAGTATTATGATCAGGAACTGGTTAAAAGATAGAGAGCAGAGAGTAGTGCTAAATGGACAATTTTCTCAATAGAGGAAGGTGAATAGCGGAGTACCCCAGAGATCTGTGACTTGGAAATGAGTATAACGAGTGAGTGATCAAATTTGCAGATGACACAAAATCATTCACAGTGTAGTGTACCTGCATTTTACACATGTATCTGTGGGTTTAATAAAATATAGACGTACATCGTAAGTCCACCTCTGCTCTACACCAACTACACCCCGGGAAGGCCTGCACATCGTCTCTGTAGAAGTACATGCAATCCTCTGGCGTGTCTGCTTTATATCTAGCCCCACCTAAGTTTCTAAGAGCCCTATTCCCCGTTTACATGCAGACAATGCTTTATACTGTTACCCCCTAGGAGGGTAGATATGATGTTGCTGTTGCTGTTAAGTGCCGTCAAGTCGGAGTCGACTCATGGCGACCCTCTGGATAGCTATCCTAAATTGTGTTTGGTCTTCAGTCAGGCGGCTCATTGTTGACAGACTGGTACCCGTAGCTGCTGTTATTGTATCGATCCATCTCATTGCTGGCCTTCCTCTTTTGCGTTGACCTTCTATCTTGCCAAGCATAATGTCTTTCTCTAATGATTTCTCTCTTCGCATGATGTGTCCAAAGTATGAAATTCG
Source organism: Ichthyophis bannanicus (assembly GCA_033557465.1). Taxonomy (NCBI): domain Eukaryota; kingdom Metazoa; phylum Chordata; class Amphibia; order Gymnophiona; family Ichthyophiidae; genus Ichthyophis; species Ichthyophis bannanicus. The sequence goes on along the minus strand of CM066051.1, from coordinate 55,637,695 downwards.
AAGTCTTGTCATCTGAGCTTCTAAAGAAAGCTTAGGTTTGATCTCCTCTAGTACCGACTGGTTTGTTCTTCGGGCAGTTCATGGTATACACAGTATTCGCCGCCAGCACCATAATTCAAAGGCATCAAGACCATGTGATCATCTGATGCAAAGTGCCCCATGCCAGTCCATTTCAGTTCGCTGACACCCAACAGATCAAGTTGTACACGTTCCATTTCATTCTTGACCACCTCCAACTTCCATTGGTTCATGCTTCGTATGTTCCATGTTCCAATATCTCACTTAAATATCTCCGTGGCATAAATGCACAAGAGGAGAGGCTCTTTCAATTGCCGTAACCAGGCTGGCTCTACCATTTTGAAAGACTAGGGCAGCAAAGAGCATCAGCACTTAAAGTGAAACTATAGATCCTGATAGCCAACAAACTCTAAGAGCCATCAATAAATTCTGTCACATGAAGGGAGAGCGGGCACGCACATACATACACAGTAAAGTTTAATGTTCAAAACTATGATGCTCATTTATGCAGTTTTGTAGGACTGTTGTTGGAAGAATGGTGTTCAGATAAACATAAACTTAAAGAACGTAAAATATGCCATACTGGGTCAGACCAAGGTCCATCAAGCTCAGTATCCTGTTTCCAACAGTGGCCAATCTAGGTGATACTTACCTAGCAGTTTCCCCAAAAGACACAGGTTCCACAATGCTTGTATTGGGTCAAGCAGTGATATCCTGGGTCCCTTTTTAATAATGCTTTATGGACCTTTCCTCCAGGAACTTGTCCAAACCTTTTTTAAACCCAGCTACACTAACAGCCTTCACTACATCCTCTGGTAACAAATTCCAGAGTTTGATTACACGTTGAGTAAAAAAAATATTTTCTCTTATTTGTCTTAAATAGTTTACCCTGTAGCTTCATTGCATGTCCCTAGTCTTTACTTTTACGCCTGATGAGCTTAATTATCAAAATCTCAGGGGTGGGTTGTGGTGTCATGGGAGGGAGCAGAAAGGCTGAAGGTTTGCCTTCAACTGGTCCTCTCTGGAATAAGAGGGCATAGGATGAATGTGACAGGAGTAATCTGAGGAAATATTCCTTTATGGAAAGAGTGACAGATGTATGGAATAGTCTTCCAGTGGAGATGGCAGAGACGAGGACTGTATCTGAATTCAAGAAAGCATATAACAAAAGGGGGAAAAGGGACTGTAGAGCTTAGTAGTTGCTGTGGAAGGGCAGACTGGATAGGCCGTATGGTTTTCATCCGCCGTCATTTTTCTGTGCTACTCTTCTGAACATGTCCTTGGATCTCATAAGCGTACTATACATGAATTCTTGTCACTGCGTTGCCTTTTACAAGTAGAGTAATTTTAGAGACCTTCTACGCATGTACAACAGGGTTTACACATAAGAAATCCTTTCTCAACTTCCTTTCCAAGTGTGCACTTTTTGACCTGGGATGAAAGCAGTGCCCCCGTGCACAGTGCTAGGCAGTAACAAAATCAGTAATTCCACATCTGAGTTCACGTTAGTCCAATGGACAATCTCATACACAAAGGGGTTGAACGAGCCCAGGTGTGAAACTTGAACTCTCGTCTTTTATGTGTGTACGTGCACAGCGCTGCATATACCTAGTAGCACTATATAAATAATAAGGATAGCAGTAGTTTTTCTGCCCAGGTACACCTTTGAAATTTTGGGGCATGCAACTTATGTATCGTGATTTCTGTCTCTGCCACAAGATGGCGATATTGCATAACTTACAGCGATTGTTCTAATTCTTATGCTCTGGTTGTAATGAGGCAATAATACAGTTTTCAGGGCTTTTGCTGTTTTGTCCTGATGTGATTATTTATTTAAAATAATATTTAGCTCACCGACCTGAATGCTAAATTAACTAAACCAGAATAAAATAAAATAAAACAAAAAACCCCCATACAGGAGCCCCAAAGACCTGCACTACTCTTAGTCTCTCCAGTAAGCCAGATCCCTGGCTTGCTGCACCCCTTCCAGCTGCTAGAAGACTGAACACAAAACTGGAGCTGGTGGGAGGTGCCAGGTCTACTTATACCCCAGGACCAAATAGCTTTTATACTCAATACATATGGCTGTGAAGGACTGGGGTTTCTAGTTCCACAGGTGCTCCTTGTGGTCTTGGGCAAGCCACTTAACCCTCCATTGCCCATGTTCCCTGTAAATAGTTATCTCTTAGTTATAATGCCTTGTTCAATGTAAACCACCTTGATATCATGCTTTCAACAGTGGCCAATCTAGGTCATACGTACCTAGCAGTTTCCCCAAAAGACACAGGTTCCACAATGCTTATACTGGGTCAAGCATTGATATCCTGGGTCCCTTCTTAATAATGGTTTATGGACCTTTCCTCCAGGAACTTGTCCAAACCTTTTTTAAACCCAGCTACACTAACAGCCTTTACTACATCCTCTGGTAACAAATTCCAGAGTTTGATTACACGTTGAGTGAAAAAATATTTTCTTTTATTAGTCTTAAATAGTTTACCCTGTAGCTTCATTGCATGTCCCCTAGTCTTTCTATATTCTGATAATGTAAACAACTGATCTACGTTTACCTGTTCTACTCCGTTCATTAATTTATAGACTTCTATCATATCTCCCCTCAGCCGTCTCTTTTCCAGGTTAAAGAGCCCTAACCTTTTTAGCCTTTCTTAATAGGAGTATCCTTCCATCCCCTTTACCATTTTGCTGGCTCTTCTCTGAACCTTTTCTAATAATGCTATATCCTTTTTAAGAAACGGCGACCAGAATTGCACACAATATTCAAGGTGCGGTCTCACCATGGAATGATATAGAGGCATTATAATATCTTTTGTTTTATTTTCCATTCCTTTCCTTATGATACCTAGCATTCTATTTGCTCTCTTGGCCGCCGCTGCACACTGAGCCGAGGGTTTTAAAATGTTATTCACAATGACGCCTAAATCTTTTTCCTGGGTGGTGGTTCCTAACGTGGAACCTTGCATTGTGTAACCTTGCATTCCTAACGTGGAACCTTGCATTGAGTTGTTCTTTCCTAGATGCATAACTTTACACTTGTCCACATTAAATTTCATCTGCCATTTTGATGTCCAGTCTTCCATTTTATCAAGATCCTCTTGCAATTTTCCACAATCCTCTTGGGTTTTAACAACTTTAAATAGTTTTGTGTCATCTGCAAATTTGATAACCTCACTCGTTATTCCCCTTTCCAGGTCATTTATGAATATGTCAAAAAGCAGCGGACCCAGCACAGATCCCTGGGGTATACCACTATTCACCTTTCTCCAATGGGAAAATTGGCCATTTAACCCTACCCTCTGCTTTCTATCTTTTAACCAGTTCCTGATCCACAATAGTACACTGCCTCCTATCCAATGACTCTTTAGTTTTGCCAAACGTCTCTGATGAGGGACCTTGTCAAAGGTTTCTGAAAGTCCAGATACACTATATCAACTGACTCACTTTTGTCCACCTGTTTATTCAGACCTTCAAAAAACATAACAGATTAGTAAGACAAGATCTTCCTTGTCTAAAGCCATGTTGGCTGTCTCCCATTAGGCCATGACTATCTACATGCTGAGTAATTTTGTTCTTTATGATGATTTCTACCTTTTTTCCCAGTACTGACATCAAGCTCACCGGTCTGTAGTTTCCCGGATCACCCCTGGAACCCTTTTTAAAAATTAGCGTTACATTGGCAATCCTCCATCTTCAGGTATTACAGATGATTTTAATGAAAATTCACAGATTACTAATAGCAGGTCTGCAATCTCATATTTCAGTTCTTTCAACATCCTTGGATGTATACCATCCGGCCCAGGTGATTTGCTACTCTTCAGTTTATCTAATAGTTGTAATACATCTTCCCGATGTATCGATATTTCCTTAAATTCTTCCGCACCTTTAAATACCACTTCAGTCATGGGTAACATCCCTACATCTTCCTCAGTAAAGATCGAAGCAAAGAATTCATTCAGTCTCTCCGCTATCGTCTTGTTGCCTCTTAGTGCCCTTTTAACCCCTCTATCATATAATGGACCAACTGACTCTCTCACAGGTTTTTTGCTACGAATGTACTTGAAAAAGTCTTTATTTCACGTTTTTGCTTCTGCATGAAGCTTCTTCTCAAATTCTCCCTTTGCCTGCCTTATCAATGCCTTGCATTTGACTTGCCAGTGCTTGTGCTGTTTTCAGGTTTCGTCGTTTGGCTCTTTTTTCCATTTCCTGAAAGATGCTTTTTTGGCAACAACAGCCTCTCTGACTGAAGTCCCACCTCCAGTCTGGCAGCATCCCTGTTGCCATGGAGGAGAGAGATCACGTGACAGGAGAGCATTACCCTGGTGTGTCAGGAAGTGATCCTGTAACTAGGACCTGTCCTCCAGGTGATGTAAAAGGAGCAGCAAGGTGAAATGAGAGAAGTCTGGAGTTAGCAGAGGTGGAAAAGAGTAAAGAGAGAAGGAGACCAGAGGAGAAGTTGTCACAGTACGAGTGGCTGTGGTTTGAGTGAGTTGTAAAGACTGAATAGAATATGCTGGTAGGGCTTACAATATAGTTTTGAAATAGTGCAAATGATCAAAGCGTGGTTGTCCACTCTTGCAATGGAAGACATGGCTTCAGCCACCACAGCTACTGATGTGAAGGCACATTTCAGAAAGACTAGGTGAAGTCTGAGATGTCCATGTCAAAACGTCTGAAAGTCTGGGAGGGGAACACTGAAGCAGACATATCTACGCCCCTGCCCCAAAAAGATAAATGTGTCTGTCACAATATAAAGAGAGCACCTACGTTTAGAGGAAGGACCTAGAAACTTGCAGAAAATCAGCCAACCTTAGAAACGTGGACGTGCGACATCTGGATGGGCGCGATATCGGTCACATAAATATGCCAGCTCTGGTATTTGGGTTCGTACACTTAAGTATGCCACGATTATGCATGTCTCGGCCTGCCAACTTGGAAACAGAGGTGTGTGGCGGCACAACAATAGACAAGAAAGCCTCAATATTTACCTGTAGGTTTCTTGGAGTTGGTGAAAAATATTGAAGGAATGTGAGTGCAGTTTCCCCTTCTCTGTACTGTTGTAGATGGCGGAGATGAGCACTTCTCGAATGTCTTTTCATGATCAGGAGCAGGAATAGACAGGGAGATATCCAGCGGCAGGTTTAAGCGTGTGGCAGAAATCTAAAATCAACCACACGCGTGTATCTTTTACGGAACAACTCGAACACGCCTCCAGCACCCCTCATGCAACATCATTGTGATCACGTTGCACCCGCGTAAACTCAGGGGCGTTTGAAAATGACTCTTGGGGCACAGATGCAATGAGGATGTCTCAACAGTCATTTTCAGATGTCCGAATCACAATTAGGGCTTCTAAAATGACCCCCTTTATTCATTCAAAGACCGGTATCAAACTGGGACCCACGACTCATAACCCCTGTGGATAAAGGGATATTACAGATGTTCTTTTAGAAGGCAACTGAGAAAGGATTTTTTGTGCATAAAAGGCTTCTTCTAAAACAACCCTATGGGTAACTAGCGCGAGTGACAGCTGAGACTATGAAGAGAAGGTTGGTATGTTATGTGATGCACGTAGTAGTGTATTCGGAGGTGTAGTTTGGGGGGAGTACAGGCAGAGTCATGAAGTACATATACAGATGATTAAATACCCCAACCCACACTTTACCCTCATGCCTTTAATGGGGGGAGGGGGCATTTAGCCATGAGTCTGACAGATCTTGCAAGGTTACTTTAAAAGGACACATCTGCCTCCCATCCTAGGTGACCTGCTTGCTGTATATAATTCTGTGGCCCACCTTCCAGAACAGTCTTTAGACTTTAGATGCATAGATGGGAATCACACTAACATGTATACATTAAGCTGAATAGGAAGTCGCTGGACTGAAGACCGAACAAAGTACAGGACAACTATCCAGAGGCATCAACTCAACAGTACTTAACATCAACAGGGAGTTGTCAGACATATAGCCAACATGCCCCCATATATTTCACGATATGAACCGGTCAGCACTGTTTTCGTCATCCCTCCCCAAATGGTTGCATAATTTTTATGCAACATTTTAGTTTTTTGTTCAACAGTTATTTTAGTTGCAACTAAACATCCCATTTTTTTCATGGCGAACTCATCCGCTTGTTTCCTCCACTTAAAGTGTACATGAAAGTACTCAGAGTAAATCTATGCCTTAATCTTAGAATGCAATACTTAGCTTAAGAAAGAAGAAGCAGAATTTGGTACCATTACAGAACCCTGCACACACAGCTCAAAACAACTCATACAACCCCTGTCCCCTCAATCAAGGGGAGAAGCATTGACGATCACCCTGCATGAATATGAAGTGACAGAATAAGAGATGTCAAACAGTCTAAATGAAAGAGCCAAGTCCATTAAGACACCTGGATAACACACTACAGAGACAACAGAAATGGTACAATTATCAATCAGCATCTGAGATGGAAATACTGTAAATCCAAAAGGACCCAAGATCAAATCATAAATTTGATCTTCCCAGCCTTAAGCTCTAAACCAAGGCTGCATTGAAAGTTCTTAATACTCAGCCTCAGTTATAGTTTGGATACTCAGTGAAACATCAACCTCCTAGGGAAGAAATAACATAATATCGTCAGCAGAGGCAATTCTGCATTTTGCAGTTCTTAAGAGCTGGCCCAATGGGAAAAGATAGATGTAAAAATAAAATAGCTGACAAAGGTGAATCTTGAGGTAAGCCACATAATGTGGGAAACCAATGGGACCAGGAGCTATTGAAACCATTTGACAAGACAGAGCTCACCCCAAGCTCTGACAACAAACTAACAAAACACAGAGAGATACTGAATCAACGACAGCAGAGATATCCTATAAAGCCACTTATCCAGCCTGCTAAAACAATCTTGTTCCCCCATTTTACTATTTTGGCCATTTTTGCTTGTATTTGTATGTTTGCTTTTCTGACTACTTTGCCAGCTTCTTTTGGCTTCTCTGGATATTGCTTTGTCTTCCTCTTTCTGCAGTCTCTTTTAGTTTATGAATGATAACCTTTTTTCCTAGCTTTCAAAGCAACCTCCCTTTCCTCTAAATTTTATTTACCTTCCTAACAAAAGGGTTTGTTGTCCTTAAAACATCTTCTTTCACTTTTGCCTACTGCTTTTTTGTTTCCCCAGATTTTCCCAACCAGCTAACGACTCTTTGACGTATTCCACCATCTTGACAAAGTTAGTTTTCCTGAAGTCCAGGACCTTTGCTTTTGAATAAACCATCTCCACCTGTCTCCTAATACCAAACCACATCTTGCAATGATGACTGGATATTACATGATCACACACTACAATGTCAGAAACACTCTCCCCATTCACAAGCACCAGGTCAAGTATGGTCCCCTCTCACATGGGCCCATTACCAGTTACAGGAACAGTTCTCCTTATAGAGAATCCAGGATCTCTCTGCTTCTAGATGGCACTGTAGCAGGGATATCCCAATCAACATCTGGCAAATTAAACTATCCTAGGGAGGTCTGTATATCATACCGACGTAAATATAGAGATCTCCCTTGCAGGTAGAAGACACGGAGATCTAATGGTACGGGATGAGTATGAAATCTCAAGACAATCAGGGACAGTCTCATGATAGATGGGAAGTGTTTGTAGTCTCAGTTTAGATGTGGACAGGGATGGTATGGGGTACAGATACAGACAGTCTCTTGGTAAGTGGGATCCAGTCTCTATGCTGAGGCGCCATCTCCAGTAAGTGGGTTCCAATCTCCACCCAGAGGCCCCATCTCCAGTAAGTGGGATCCAGTCTCTATGCTGAGGCCCCATCTCCAGTAAGTGGGTTCCAATCTCCACCCAGAGGCCCCATCTCCAGTAAGTGGGATCCAGTCTCTATGCTGAGGCCCCATCTCCAGTAAGTGGGTTCCAATGTCCACCCAGAGGCCCCAACTCCAGTAAGTGGGTTCCAGTGTCCATGCAGAACGCTATTTTCAATACTGTTTCCTGTTATTAGGCCAATGCAATACCGTAAGTTTGTTACGATGGGGACTTGACCCTGAGATGAGGTACAAGCAAAACTTATCTCTATTTCCACTCAACCGTGCATTCTTTACAGGTCCTAACAGTTTTATATCATGAATGCATTTGAGGAGATAATTCTCTCGCCACTGTTCTGTATTCAAACTCTGCTCCAATAAGCTCCCATACACTCTAGCAGCAGACTGCCCTGGCTTCTGAAAGGAAGAGCTCCTACCAGGCTGCCCTGGGTCCATCCAGTGGAGGCTCAGCCTCTCTGCCAGTGTCTCGCTCCCCAACTCTCCATGCCTGCTGCTTTAACAGCTCTCTGTTTTTCTCCGTTCCTTGCTCAGTTTCCTGATTGCCCCCATTTGGCTTACCGCACCAGATTTCCGTAAAACTACATCTTCTGGCAAGCTTTGTCCATGAATGACCAATTTAGCAAATCCAGCTAGATGAATGGCGAACGAGATTGTTTTCTGTGACTGCTTCAGTTGTGTGCAATAGGCTCCCGGTTGACCTTCGGTTAACAGAGCATACTGGAGTGTTTAGGGAACAGCTGAAGGCATTATTTTTCAGGCGAGCATTTGAAATGTGGAAATGGTTGGATGGATTTCTACCTAGGGTCTGGTTACGGAGTTTATGAACTGTCAAATATCTAATTTTTCATTGTACTGTTTTATGTTTTTAAGTGTTCTTATTATGTATTGTGTATCGCAACCCGCCTAAAACTGTGGATAGGTGGACTATAAGAGTTCAACAAGAAATCAAGAAATTCATCCTTTCTGGTTTCCAACAAATGGCCCCCCAGAGCTGCTCCTAGTTTACTTGTCAGTTTTGATGCAATGAGTCCCTGTCTCTTCGTAACCTCTAGTTGCAGTCCACATTCTATTTGCCAGGCAACCCCGGGCGTTGGACAGCTATTGATCTAGCTAGAGGACTTGTGCGTGCTGAAAGGAGAGAGTAGCTTGCGAACTCCGCAAGAAGAGTGATGTATATTTCTGAGGGCTACACCTGTAGAAGGACTAGCACGGCCTGAGAACTTCAATGCTCTTGGGAGAAGCCCAGCGGTTCTCCAGTCAGATCCTCTCGCCTTTCAGAAGGACCATCTTTCTGCCGTGCCACTGAGTGGGAGTGACAGAAGATATCAATCATCAGGCAACCCCCCCCCCCCCCCCAAAATCTAGGATGAGCTGAAACAAAATGCTACAGAACAAGAAAGACTTGGAAGATCGGCCTGTTTACATCCCCGACTTGTCATCTTTCACAGTGAGAACAGGAAAAAGTAATTAATAGACTATATTGTTGTGACGTTGCTAGATAGTCAATAAAGTCAGACAGTTTGTAACTTTCCATGGTCTCCATCTCTCATTTGACATTACATAAAAACAAAGATGTTTCATACTGGACCAGACCAAAGGTCCATCGAGCCCAGTATCCTGTTTCCAGCAGTGGCCAATCCAGGTCACAAGTACCTGTCAGGTTCCCAAAAGGTCTACATATACACATTCCATGCTGCTTATCTCAGAGATGAGCAGTGGATTTTCCAGGTCCACTTTAATAATGGCTTATGGACTTTTCCTCCAGAAACTTGTCCAAACCTCTTTTAAATCCAGCTACATTAAGAGCTTTTACTACATCCTCCAGTAACAATTTCCAGAGTTTGATTACACATGGAGTAAATCAATATTTTCTATGATTAGTCTTAAATGTGCTACAATGTATCCCCTGACCTTTCTACTTTTACCTGTTACCTGTTAGTTTACAGAAGCCCAGAGAATGGCTCTCACCTCTGTCCTGGAAGCACTCTTAACTGGTCTAGTTCCTAAGATATTTTTTTATTCCCGCCTACTACATATCTCGCGTATGTTCAATAAAGTAGCTAAAATGACTGGCAATAAAAAACATAAAGCAATTACAGACATACAATTCATATACATGTACAATTCATGTAATAAGAACAAACTCCTCACCCTTCATTCCTCATAAACATCCTGATACAACCACACCTTAACTTGTTTCCTGAAATGCATAACATTTCATCCATTCTTAACATCCTTTGGAAAGCTATTCCATAGCTCAGGTGCAAAAGAACCAAGCAACTGCGTCAACTCGTAACTAATCTAACTTGAGGAAAATAGGACACTTCTAATTAACCCTTCTGTGAAGACCGTGGGCATCTGCTAGGCACATGTCAGCATAATAAATCTAGACAAATACTCAGGCTGTCCCATATGCAAACCCTTGAATACCACATCTAAGATTCTGACCTTTGCCCTCTGCAAAACCATAACCGTAACCTTTAGTAAAGGGGTGGCATGGTCAGACTTTCCTTCTGCCCCCCCCCTCCCCCCCGCTGTAACTGGTAATCTGGTGGACTCTGGTAAAATGCTTTGCAGTAATTAATGCGAGATCTGATGGTAGCATGGGTGACTGTCCAAAGTCATTCCGAAGTTGATGTAATATGCAGAACATCCACACCCAAAACCATGATCACCTCTTTTGGCTCCAACAATGCCCCACAATTTCAGGGCACACACATAACTCAAGGCCCATCCCGTTTCCACTGCATCACAGCAGTTCGCATTTCTTCAAACTGAATTTTAGTTAATGGTCATATGCCCATTCTGAGACCTCCTTCAGTACCTCATTGAGTAACAAAACTTCTCTATCCTGATCCCGAACAGAATCACCTGGAACTAGTGACATCGCATCCTTGGCATACATAAGCCCCAAGATTCCCACCCAATGTGGCCACATAGCTATAAAACAAAAACAGTGATATCGCCGAACTCTGGTGGATCCCATGGGTTACCAGTTGGGCATCCGTGTACTGCCCCTTTCAAAATCCCATCTGTCACTGACGCCATTCTACTAAAACGGACGCAACCATGAGAAAACCATCCCACGCACCAATAGCCTCCCCAATAGCAACCCAAGTAGTGGCAACATCCAGACTAAGGTTCTACCACCACCCAGAGGTCCTATCCCATGATGGATTCCTGTAGTTTAAGGCCCTCTCTTTCCCCTGAGTTAGTCTCTCCAGGCCAGGGGCTCTTAACCCAGTCCTTGGGACAGACTTAGCCAGTCAGGTTTTCAGGCTAAGGACAATAAGAACATAAGAACATAAGATATGCCATACTGGGTCAGACCAAGGTCCATCAAGCCCAGCATCCTGTTTCCAACAGTGGCCAATCTAGGTCATACGTACCTAGCAGTTTCCCCCCAAAAAAGCATTGATATCCTGGGTCCCTTTTTAATAATGGTTTATGGACCTTTCCTCCAGGAACTTGTCCAAACCTCTTTTAAACCCAGCTACACTAACAGCTCTTACTACATCCTCCGGTAACAAATTCCAGAATTTGATTACACGTTGAGTGAAAAAATATTTTCTCTTATTTGTCTTAAATAGTTTACCCTGTAGCTTCAATGCATATCCCCTAGTCTTTCTATTTTCTGATAGCGTAAACAATCGATCTACGTTTACCCGTTCCACTCCATTCATTAATTTATAGACCTCTATCATATCTCCCCTCAGCCGTCTCTTTTCCAGGTTGAAGAGCCCTAACCTTTGTAGCCTCTCTTCATAGGAGTATCCTTCCATCCCCTTTACCATTTTGGTGGCTCTTCTCTGTACCTTTTCTAATAACGCTATATCCTTTTTAAGATACGGCGACCAGAATTGCACACAATATTCAAGGTGCGGTCGCACCATGGAATGATACAGAGACATTATAATATCCTTTGTTTTATTTTCCATTCCTTTCCTTATGATACCTAGCATTCTATTTGCTTTCTTGGCCACTGCTGCACACTGGGCCGAGGGTTTTAACATGTTATCCACGATGACTCCTAAATCTTTTTCCTGGGTGGTGGTTCCAATGTGGAACCTTGCATCGTGTATCCATAGTGTGGATTATTCTTTACTAGGTGCATAACTTTGCACTTGTCCACATTAAATTTCATCTGCCATTTGGATGCTTCCAATTTATCCAGATCCTCCTGCAGTTTTCCACAGTCCTCTTGGGTTTTAACAACTTTAAACAGTTTTGTGTCGTCTGCAAATTTGATAACCTCACTCGTTATTCCCTTTTCCAGGTCATTTATGAATATGTCAAAAAGTAGCGGACCCAGTACAGATCCCTGGGGTACACCACTATTCACCTTTCTCCATTGGGAAAATTGGCCATTTAGCCCTATCCTCTGCTTTCTATCTTTTAACATCCTTCTTTTTCCTCCGCCAGATTCGCTCTGTCCGTCCTTTTCTTTCCCCTTCAGCCCTTGTTACCTTGGTTCTGTCCTTAATTATGTCTCGAGTAGACTTTGCCAACTCTTTATTTCTTGGTCTCCCAAAATATCAGCTTACCCGCCTACAACGGATTCAGAATACTGCTGCACGCCTGGTCACATGTTCCTCCCCTCGGGATCACATTACTCCCCTGCTTTTTCACCTCCACTGGTTGCCTATCCCTTTCAGGGCCACCTTCAAACTACTGATCCTGACTCATAAAGCCTTCCACACTAGCACTCCCCAATACCTAACAGATCTCCTCTTCTTTCACTCTCCTAAACACACTCCCCGCTCTTTTCACCTCATCCGCCTCACCCTCCCTTCCCCTTCTCACGCTCACCTACAGTCTACCCGCTCCTCTACCTTTTTCTTTGCTGCTCCTGCCCTTTGGAATGCCCTTCCCCCCTCCCTCCGTCTGGACCCTCAGTTTACTACTTTTAAACAACAGCTAAAAACCCATTTGTTTTCCCTAGCTTTCAACCTTCCCTCTCCTTTTGTGTGATTAATTCTCTTCCCTGCCTCCTGTTCTTTCCTAGGCTTACCTCCTGTCTACGTCTTGTCTTGTTCTCCTGATTCTTCTGCTGTCCTGTCAAATATTGTATATTTCTTTTCCTTTTCGCTGGCCTCGGCCTGCTTTTATTGAATTTTTAATTGTACACCGCTTTGGTTCTTGTGAAAGGCGGTTTTTATCAAATATAATAAACATAAACATAAACATAACCAGTTCCCGATCCACAGTAGTACACTGCCTCCTATCCCATGACTTTTTAGCTTTGCCAAAAGTCTCTGATGAGGGACCTTGTCAAAGGTTTTCTGAAAGTCCAGATACACTATATCAACCAACTCACCTTTGTCTACCTGTTTATTCACACCTTCAAAAAAACATATCAGATTAGTAAGACAAGATCTTCCTTGTCTAAAGCCATGTTGGCTGTCTCCCATTAGGTCATGACTATCTACATGCTGAGTAATTTTATTCTTTATGATGGTTTCTACCATTTTCCCCGGTACTGATGTCAGGCACACCGGTCTGTAATTTCCCGGGTCACCCCTGGAACCCTTTTTAAAAATTGGCGTTACATTGGCGATCCTCCAATCTTCAGGTATTACAGATGATTTTAATGAAAGTTCACAGATTACTAATAGCAGGTCTGCAATCTCATATTTCAGTTCTTTTAACACTCTTGGATGTATACCAACTGGTCCAGGTGATTTGCTACTATTCAGTTTATCAAATAGTTGTAATACATCTTCCCGGTGTAGCGATATTTCTCTCAATTCCTCTGCAGTATCACCTTTAAATACCACTTCAGTCTTGGGTAACATCCCTACATCTTCCTCAATGAATATGCATGAGAGAGATTAGCATGCACTTCCTCCATTACATGCCATTATCTGTCTCACTGAGGTTAAACTGAAAACGTTAACTGGCTAGGTGTGTCCCGAGGACTGGGTTGAAAACCCTTACCCTACATTAAAGCCCCATCTCCATGGTGGATTCCTTTCCTAGTCCTCGGGACACACCTAGTCACTGGGTTTCAGATATTCGCAATGTATATGAACAAGAGAGATTTGTGTACAATGAAGGCAGTGTATGCAAATCTCTCTCATTTCTATTCAACTAATTATTCACAGCACACAGTCATTCGAATCTTGTGCATATCCGCTGTGAATACCCTGAAAAGTTGATTGGCTGGATGTGTCCCCAAGCCTGGTCTCTGTGGTGCGAGAGGTCTACCCTTCAGAAACAAGATCTCCATTTTATTTTTCAATTTCTAATTAATTGTAAAAAAATAGCCAATCTTTCCCTCCCTCATTACTTGCTTTTAAGAATGCACATTAATGTATTTGAGATAACAATCAATTAAATGAAAACATCAGATGTTCTTCCTGACCTTTTGCAATGAACTGGAGATAATTAATCATTGTGTTTCCTCCTATGATGAGACCAGTACTTCCCATTCCTGGAGCTCTCAAAGACAGATAACTGGGAGGGGGGGGGGGGAGAGAGAGACGTGGGCATCTGAGAGACCTGAACAATAATAACAAGAAAACAAATATTTCTAAGCAACCAAGATAAGGCCAGGCATATGAGTGGCTTCTGCTTCTCCAGTCATGAAGCTCTGGAGGTTTCTGTCTTCCCCAGGAAGAGCCCCTGGGGACATTTACAGTCTGCATCCGTTTTTCAGAAAGGCCTGTACATGTTTTAACATCTGGCTTCTGAATTTATTTATGTATTTATTTTAAAATATTTGTTAACCATCATGCACACGGCATTCAAAGCGGTGTACAACAGATAAAACACAACACAATAATCCCCCCCCCCCACTGGCCCCTTCCAGCAGCCCCCCAAAACCACCTCAAAATAAGAATAAAATTTAAATTTAAAATTAAATTCAATACACAAAGAGACAACTGCTGCCAGCTACTGCCCCGCTGGACCAACATCCCCCTTGCCATGTTACCCGCTACCCATCAACCTACCCCATCAGCCTGCTGGAAAGAGCAAGGTCTTCACTGCCTCCGGAATGTTAAAAGATCCTTCGCCATGCGCAATGCAGATAGCAAGGCTTTCCAAAGAGTAGGGGCTGCCATGGAAAATCTCGTGCACACTAACACTGCAGGCGAACTTTGGTAGGCCGCAGGATGGTCAACAACTGCAGCCCTGTAGACCGGAGAGCCTGTCTGGGCTGTAGACAACAGGGCCCTGAGACCCGTAACAATTTGAAGACAAGTGTCAGTATTTTGAAAATACACCTTTGCCCAACTAGTAACCAGTGCAACCCTGCTCCCTTTATCGATCCAAAAACTCAGCTGAAGTAAAACCACCTTCTCCACAACCTTAGCCAGATTCGGCAATGATGAAATATAGCACAGGTTAGAACGCTCTAAGTCCGTCCCTTTCTTGGGGATTGGAGTAATCATAGCCTCCTTTAGTTCCACAGGGTTACATCCCTGACACACAGAGGCATTGACCAACTTGGCCAGTCATGCCAAGACTGGCTGGAAGATCTGCACAAAAGCTGCCCAGGGACAGGATCCAAAAACATCCAAGTTAGATGTAGCCCCTGGAGCAGCTCCTGCATATTGGCCACCGATACACCCCAGAAGGATGTCCAATTCACCCCTACCTCTCCCAGGCTCTCCATACCTCAAACTGCCACCCCTCCCCTTATCCATATTCCCTCCTCTTTAGCCACAAAATAATCTGCAACCTGATTAACATCCACAATCCCAACCTCCCTCCATCCCAACCACACCCTGTCCCAAACGTTGGCGTGCCACATGAAAAACTGCCTAAGGTTTACTACTAGCAGCTAGATAAGCAGAATATGAGAGACAAATCTATCTCCTGCAAGGCCACTAGTGGCCCACCCGTGAAGACAAATGGGGAATACCAGCTTTGCTGAGGAGGCAGACAGGAAAGTTTAGTTGTTCTGCAAGACGACATTTGCAAACTAGGGTGCTGGCACTCAGCTCCGGATCAGCAGATGGACTACGTCTTCAACATTTCCCAGCAAGAAGACAGGCTAGTGGTGGCTCTCAAACATGTAGGAGCCTTTTTCTAAGCATTTGAATGTGGAAATTAATGGGCTATGTGTGGAACATAGGTAGCAGAGCCCTGTTTTGTTCAACACACACACTGAACCACACTCTTTCCTCTCCTTCGAGTCTTTCCATCCTCTGTCTTATTTCAGGTCTTTGGCTATTTGAGCCCTCTCTGTCCAATGTCCACATTTCCTCTTCCACATAGGTCAGTGGGCCATACACTATTTTGTTAATATGTTAATTAAATTTAATCTAATTACTTATAGCCTGTTCGATCCAGAACGGGTTGCATAATATAAAGTTATGTTTCATAACATCAGAACATTAAAAACGACCATAAAATAGTAACTCCCCCCCCAAAAAAACCTAATTAAAACTTACAAAATAATTTTTTTTAAGAGAATAAAAATATATAGAAATATTCCGAATTTTAATATCGTTGGGCAATTGGTTCCATTCCATGGCTGCCCAATAACTAAACAGTTTATCATATAATCTCTCATCAGAACGAAGGAAGCCAGCACAGTTACGAAAACAAACGGCGCGACATGAAGGCTCAGGAGCCACTCCAGCTAAAATTTTGTTAACTAAGCATCACAGTTTAAAAAGAGTCCCATCATGAACAGGAAGCCAATGTAATAGATACAACAATGGAAAGGCATTATCACCCTGATGACCTCTGAAAATGAACCTCACTGCCGTCTTCTGCAACAATGGCAGCCCTGCTTTGCGTTAGTCGATCGTCACAAAAAATAACATTCAAATAATTTATATGAGACATAATAAGGGCTTGCACAAGGACCCTAAAACAAGACTTGATGAAAGAAGATCTTATTGGTCTCAAATGACATAGCTAATAAAAATACCTTTGGCACAACATTGCTAACACGAGTGTACGCTGAAAGGGTAGAATTAAGAATTTCAAAGATACCAGTGGAATCATCATAGTGGAAAATCGGAATCCATAAGACTTAGCCACCATATAGTGGTTTTATCACAATTTAATTTTAATTTCCAAGAATGCACTCAACTGCAAACAGTTGCAAAATCCTGAATCTAATATATTATAAGTGTATGAATAAGATTAAATTCTCAGATCTCGCCATGCTCAGATCACCATTATCCCCTACTTTATTTAATGTATTTTAAGTTCTTTTGGAGGTGGGCTGCGAGATCTCATGTTAGCAATGTGGGTGAAAGTTTTTCTGTAAGCGTTCCTCAAGGGTTTCTGTTTTAAATGATTCACAATTCTCCCAGTTACATTCACCGTGCCTTATCAAAGGCCCTGGACATCTTTTCAATCCCAGTGAATTTAACTCGGAGAACTGTGAAACGGTTGGTAAACATGGCTACCCTGAAATGTAAAAGAACACTTGTGTTGACAGTAAGAGTACAGTGGGATAGAGAGAAATCCATTGGAAACATCAAGGCAAAACCAATGTTGAGCTATCCCATTCACCTTGGCCAGAATATCGAGGCTAGTTCTCACCAGATCATGGTGGGAGGACCGAACTTGTTACATTGGCAAAGACAGATGGTTAATCACTGTGATCTATCCACTTTCCAGACCCGCCATTAAGGATTGTTGCAGATTTTATTTATTTACATTCTCTTATATACTGTGCTATCCTGCATCAGTGTGGTTTACATTGAACAAACTGAAATTACATTGAACAGGGCATTATAACTTGGAGATAACTATTTTACAGGGAACATGGGCTGTGGAGGGTTAAGTGGCTTGCCCAAGACCACAAGGAGCATCTGTGGGACTAGAAACCCCAGTCCTTCTGGCCCAAGGTTGCTGTCCTCTAGTAGGATTTGAGCCCCTGACCTTCTGGCCTGAAGTACCTTGCCCCAAACACTAGGCCACTCCTCCACTCCAGATTGACTGGCATAAGCCTTTAGTAATTTTGCTCTCTCTGCAGTGGTCATTTACTGCCAGGTTAATGACCTGAAATCTTTCCTCACTTCCTTTTCCCCATTGCAGCTGGAATGGAAGGAGGAACTCCCAGTTACCTATTATATATTTGGAAAATTATATTTGCTTCAGGATAACCTGATCGTTGTACCTGATCCAAAGGCTATAAAAAGACTGGAAACGCTTCAGAGGAAGGCGACCAAAATGATTTGAAGCCTGCATCAGAAGACTTACGAGAAGAGATTTGAAGACCTACATATGTACAGTCTGGAGGAGAGGAGGACAGAGGAGATATGATTCAGACCTTTAAATACTTAAAGAGTATTAATGAACAAACAAACCTTTTCCAAAGACTGGGAAGCTGTAAAACTAGAGGACATAACATCAGGGGCGGCCCAAAGGAGGTGCGGGGCCATGTGCGGAGGCTCATTGCAGGGCCTCATTTGCATAAATATTTGCATAATGTTAATGTGCACTGACTTTTAGTAAACATGCCTCTTAATGAGTGTATGGATAAAGAAAGACTACCAGATTTCTACATTTCTATACTCCAGTGCCAACCACCAGACACATTAGGAAGCACTATAAATACTGCCCATTTAGAACCCATAGCAAACCCACTGTATCATAACAGCACTACCAGGACTCACAAAGCACCAAACCCTACCTATCAAAAGGCAACACTGCAAATATTAAATCAATACATCTCTGAGAATAACAATACATGACCTACTGGGGAAAGAGAACAAGTGGCACTGTCAAATATAAACTACATAAACAGAACACCTTAGCTCGGTTACACATGCAGAACATAGACCATCACCAAACAAAGAACAAGGGATCATAATTTAGAAATAGGAAGACAATAATTAAACTGGGAACCCCAAAAACCAAACTTGGAATGTTCAACAATAGTGCAGAAATAAAACTATAAATTAATTTCTTCTTGTGCTAAACAAAATGCAGACGTTAAAGACACACATTTCCCAGAGCTGACATATTCCAGTTTATAAAATCAAAATAAAAAAAGTATTTATCTGCCTTTTGTTGGATGTGCATTTTATTTTTCAGCTGCAATTGCTCCAGTCACTTTCTTCTGGTTTCTACTTGTCTTCTGCTATCTCTCCATTGTCTGCTGTCCATTTGTCTTTTCTTCTCTCTTCTAGTTTTTTTCCACTCTCTCTCTACATCTGCTTTGACATACTGATCTTTCTCCTTTTCTCTTTCCTCCATGTCTTTATTTATTCCTTTTTCATTCACTCAAATTTTACCCCTCCATCCTCAATCCCCACTTACTCTCCCAATACCCGGCCAATCATAGATTTTCCTTCCCTCTCACACAAAATATTTTTCCCCTCTCCATTTCACTCTCCCAGCCCCATCCCATTCTAGTCCTCCCCCAACATCAGCTCCCTTCTAGTTCCAGCCCTACCCAGCATCCACTCCCTTCTAATCCCCTCATCAGCCCATTTCCAGTCCTAGCTCCCCATCAGCCCATACCCAGTCCTAGTTCCACCATCAGCCCTTTCCAGTCCTATCCCAGCCCCCCATCAGCCCTTTCCAGTCCTATCCCAGCCCCCCATCAGCCTTTTCCAGTTCTATCCTAGCTCCATGTCCATTTCCAATCCAAACCAAAACCCCCCATCAGCCCATTTACCATCCTAGCCCCCCATCAGCCCATTTCCAGTCCTATCCTAGCCCCTCCATCAATCCATTTCCAATCCTAGCTCCCCCCACTCAATTCATTTCCAATCCAAGCCCCCCCATAAGCCCATTTCCAGTCCTAGCTCCCCATCCATTTCCAGTCCTATCCAAGCCCCTCCATCAGCCAATTTCCAATCCTAGCTCCCCCCCACTCAGTCCATTTCCAATCCAAGCCCCTCCATAAGCCAATTTCCAGTCCTAGCTTCCCCCACACTCAGTCCATTTCCAATTCAAGCCACCCCCATGAGCCCATTTTCAGTCCTAGCTCCCCCATCCATTTCCAGTCCTATCCTAGCCCCTCCATCAGCCCATTTCCAGTCCTAGCTCAACCCCACTCAGCCAATTCTCAGTCCAAGCCCCCCCCCACTCAGCCCATTTCCAGTCCAAGCCCCTCTCCCCATCAGCTATTTCCAGTCCTAGATCCCCCTCAATCAGTTCATTTCCAGTCCAAGCCCCACTCCCCATCAGCTATTTCCAGTCTTAGTTCTCCCCCCCCCCTCTCTGAAGAGCACCGCAGCTGTCTAAAAGGCTTTAGAGGGAGCCAGAGAGGCCCTGGCTGACCTCTGACAGCCGCCGAAGTGAAGAGAGTCTTGTTTCTTCACTTTGGCAGCTGTATTGTAGTTTAGGATGCTGGTACGTTGAGGTCAAAGGGGACGTCCTGTTTCCCAGCACTCAGCACTCCAGTGTTCTAAACTACAGTACAGCTGCCGAAGTGAAGAAAAAAGAGGCTCTTCACTTTGGCAACTGTCAGAGGTGAGCCAGAGCCTCTCCGGCTCCCTGTAAAGTCACCCTGCCCACTGGTGCTGAATACAGAATGTTGTTGGCATGGGGCCCCGAGCGAACAACATTCTCGCACAATGGACGGGCTGGCCCTGCATAACATGAAGCCTCAAGGGGGTAAACTGAAAGGCAACATCAGGAAATACTTTTTCACTGAAAGGGTGGTGGGTGCTTGGAATGCCCTCCCGATGGAAGTGGTGGGGGCAAACTCAAACTGGCAAGGAACAGACACAGTGGATCCCTTTATAGCAACAGGAGAAAAGCAGAATAAACATAACTATCTCTTATATCTCAAAATAGGGGTGACCTGCATGGAGCTGTGGGTACCCCCCTAAACAAAGGCATGGGGAGGGGCGACCTGCACGGAGCGGCAGGTGCATCTACTCTTATCGCCTTGCTGGGCAGACTAGATGGACCATACTGGTCTTTATCTGCCGTCATGTACTATGTTACTATGTACTATGCTTGTAACTTTGAGTATCTCTACTGATAGAAGCTGAGGGCTTCCTAACACCTCTAGTTTGGGTTCTTCTGTTCTATGTTAGGGCATTAAAACCATAGTTTGACCTCCAGCTTCTCCCTCCATTGTATTTACCATTCGCCAATCTTCATGGATGCTTGGGTGCATACGGAGAGGAATGGCTAGCAGAAAAAAGGAGGTGATAGTGAATCTATATAAGTTTTTGGTGCGACCTCATTTGGAATATTGTGTGCAATTCTGGAGACCGCACCTTCGAAAGGATATAAAAAGGATGGGTGGCTACTAAAATAGTTAGTGGTCTTCATTATAAAGGATATGAGGACAGACTTAAGGATCTTAATATGTACACCTTATGTACAGCTGTCTATCCTTTCTACTAATTGGAGTCCATAAATGTTAATCTTCCTCAGAGGACTAAGTATTCTTTGCCGTCCTTCGTCTGTTACAGGCACATCCATATTTGCAACTTCTCTTTGATGGGATTTATAGATTCCCTTCTCTACTGCATTCTTCAAAAATTTTCCAGAGATTCAGACACTCAGAAAATTCTTCCCTCATCTCACCATCAGACAAGGGTTTGACGGCATAAAACCTAAGAATCTTAATATGTACACCTTAGAGGAAAGGCGGGATAGACGTTATATGATTGAGACTTTAAATACCTCCATGGCATAAATGCACAGGGGGAGAGGCTCTTTAGATTGAAAGCAAGTTCTGCAATGAGGGGACATGGGATGAGGGTGAAGGGAGATAGATTCAGGAGTGATATGTGGAAATATTTCTTTACGGAAAGAGTAGTGGATCCGTGGAATAGTCTCCCAGTGGAGGTAGTAGAGATGAGGACAGTATCTGAATTCAAAGAAGCATGGGACCAACACAGAGGATCTCTAAAGGAAAAAAGGGGGCTGTCGTAGTTGTTGAGATAGAAGGACAGACTAGATAGGTGATGTGATCTTTTTTCTGTCGTCATGTTTCTATGTTTCTATATAGAGGTAAGTACTTTGGCATGAAGCATCAGGTTAATTTTAGAGCTTATCACCTCAATGTCATCTTAATTCAAGTCAATGACCAAGAACTGAATAACATACCATCTCCAAGATGTCTTACAACTGGTTGGCAGAAAGAAAAACTCGAGGTCCTGTTTATTCTGAGAGAGAGATACCAGAGTTAAATAAGGGGTATTTATTTTTCTTGTTGCCCCTAGAATACTTGTCTGAGATAAGGTTAACGATGCTCTGCCAGTAAGCCCAAGAATCACATCGCATCCGGCACTTTCTGAAATGACATCTCGGTTTCAGGATGGAGGTGAGAGGTACTCGGTTCCATCAATCTACCAGTGCCAGCAGGAGCTTCATTTCATCTTATTCCCCCTCAATTTGTTACGCCTAACCAATCTTCATTATTTACTAGGAGCGCTTGCACACCGGGAACGCAGGGCACTCATCTCACTCTGCTTTGACCCCCAACAAAATTCAATTCAAGACATGTTCCTGAGAGGAAAATGTCATCAGTATTCACTGTTGAAGATTCAGCACAGAGAGCGCGGAAGGATAGGGGAAGAGTCAGTCTGATACAGTAAATTATCAGGAAGAAAACTAATGAAGACAGCAAAAAGTCAACAGAAGGAAGAGGAACTAGACAAGACAGACGCAGTCTGTGTCCACAGAAACAGACCAAAGACCAACATAGGGAGGACAAGCCAATGTATACCTAAAATCCACGTGTTACTGAATACAGTAAAGAGATACTGCTTGCTAAGACTGTTAACACCTTACATAGAGACAAAAAAAAGACAGCTTGCAAACCCAGAAAGAAAATACAGATCACGTCTAGCAAAGAGACCAAAGATCTACCACAAGGTCTCTTGAGGAATAAAATCCTACTGAAGAAGGAACGACTACAGATTATGCAGAGATTCAGGGATTTCACATTACATCTGAGTCTCCAGAGACATCTGCAAAGATTAGGTCTATCTTCAGTGACTGGACTGGCAGGCAACAGAAGCCATTCCCTGGCGTACCCAACGGGCACGTTTGTATGCCTGCCGGATCACATCAATAGGATAGCCTTGCTGCAAAAACACTCGTACAAGAAACCAGTCTGAACCCGAAAATCCTCAAGAGAGGAACATATATGCCGAATCTGCAAGCATTGGCTTACTGGCAAGCCCTTTTTAAGCCTTGGGGGTGATGGCTGTGGTATCTCAACAAATTGTTCTGCTCCACTTGTTTACAAAAAAGCAAAGTAGAAATTTGACCTTTATCCATTATGACAGCCACATCCAAAAAACGGATCTGGTGAGGGTGAAAAGTAAGAGTAAACGAAATACTGGGAACACAGTTGTTCAGATATTCAATGAACTCTTCTAAATGTGATACAGTCACCATCCAAACGAAAAAGATGTCATCAAGACAACGACACCACCACAAAACATGCTTGAAACTGGAAGCAACATATACAAAACAATGCTCAAAGTAGTCCAAGTATAAGGTGGCTATCAACGGAGCTAGAGAAGTCCCCATTGCTACTTCAAAAATCAGATGGCTAAAAAAAACATCATTATATAAAAAGTAATGCTGAAATAATGCCAAATGTAGCAAAGATGAAATATACTGATGAGGCAAACGAGATGGTAAATTCAACTCCACAGACTCCAATATCTCAAAAGAATGTTGTTGATTAATATTATTATATGAAGCAGTGACATCCAATGTTACCAAGATAAAATTAGCAGGTAACTCTCCCAGATCATTCAATTTCCCTCAAAAATGTGTTGTGTCACTTGTAAGAGTCTACCCTATTGGCTGCAGGATTGAAAAACGTATCAAGAAACTTTGAAAGAGGCTCCAACAACGAACCGCAATAGGACACAATGGGACGTCTCGGAGGTTGCTCCAAAGATTTATGAGTTTTGGGCAGTAAATAAATAACTGGGACTTTGGGGTGCACTACATTCAAAAACTGTTTTTCTATGGCCATAAGCCACCCATGCTGAAGCGCATCCTCTGTAAGCCCCAATAATAGATTCTGACAGCCAGGAGGACATAAGGCTTAAGGCTGGCCTAGGGTGCCAACATCTTGATCCAACTCTGGGGCCAGCTCTGCTTAGGGTGACCACAACTCAAAAATTACTAGTTATGCTTGTGTCTCATTTTTAAAAGGAAGTCACGTGTATCCTCCCATTGAAATCTTCTATGGGTACAAAATAGGAGTGGACTTTACATCTGCTGTTTTGTGTGAGTCAATGGCAGATCATGTGTGCAGATTCCTCCCTAGACTGAAACACGCCTCTCAGACACCTCCTCTGGGTCCATGCAGAAGTCTCAGGAAGGCTGCACATACTTTTAGTTGGGTTAGAAGAAGAGTAATCTCATTAGACAGCAAATTTAGCTGAATAGATGGCGCTGAAAAGCTCCCTCCAAAAGGATAGATCCTGAAGAATCCACCTTGGAGATGAGAGAGTGCTGGAGAGTAGAAATAATCACATTTTTATTGTTTCCATCCCAAGAGATGTTGAAAAGAAATTATCCATAAGGAATTAAGAATATCTGTCTGTCCATCTGTCTGGGGACAAAATAACTTTCTTAAAATTTAATGAAACAAGATCAAATTTGCTATGGGGGAAAATTTAGTGAAAAGAAACATGGAGGACAATTCTGATTCTGGCATGTCCGGCCACATTGCCCAGCTAAAACCTGGACGTGCCAGAGATGTCCCCGATTCTGCTGCTGCGCAGCCCAGACATACCCACGATGGCAGAATCGGGGACTTAGATGCCTGGAAGCTCCTTGTGTGCCAAGCAGATCGATGTATGGGGAGCTGCCTGTCTCAATGCCGGAACGTCACTGCTGGTGCGAGTGAGCAGTCGCGTCCTGGCACCATGGCAACAAGACATCCACTGGACGGTCTTCACTGGATCCTGGCTGTAGGGGCACGTCGTGGCAATGGGACTGTGTTGCGGAGGTCTGTGGCGCACGATGTGGGGGGGGGGCGCGCGAGACTTATTCCACTTTCGGGGGAATAAGTCGTGTGTGCAGGTGTGTGCCGGTGGGCGTACAAGGGCCTGTTCTGAAAAGGCCCTGTACGTCCTGGTAGCTGGCCACTCCCCTACTGCACTTCCACTCCGCCTCTGCTGCGCCCCCTCCCTTCCCCATCCAGTGCTCCCCACAGAACCGCTGTGTACATGCAGGGAGTGCTGCTATCCGAATCGCATCTTGGGGTTGAGCGCGGGTCAAAGTCCAACCCCGCTATTTGTGCGTCAGAATGCCAGCCACGGTGTTCGAAAAATGGGTCAGATCTCAATTCCTTCTGTAATGCATTGATCTCAGTGATATATAGAGAAGAAAGAAGTCCACCTTATGTGAGTTACAGACCTCTCTCTTTACTAAGTGTAGATGAGAAGATCTTGACAAAAGCTTTACATTAGAACAGTATACTGTATCTCCCACATTGTCCATCCTGATCAAGCAAGTTTCAACAGAGACGGGCCTTTGTAATGTTCTGCAAGCGGTTAAGACCCATGATCACACTCCTTAGGTGCTGAAAAAAACAAGATTCAATCACCCAACCTATTTTTGGTGCACTAGAGTTTAAGCTTTGGCACCAACTTATGTGACTGGGTCCTGGCATTGTGTGACATCCCATGGCTTTGATGCAAGTTGATGGCCAATCCTCATCGCTCTTCCATTTAGGCTGCAGCACCCAGCAGGGATGCCCTCTCTTATCGCTTTCATTTGCCCTAGCAATCGAACCCTTTACCGCTGCAATTTCGAGGTGACAGGAACGCGCACTACTGCACACATCATCTCACTATACACTGATGATGTTCTCATTTCTATCTGAAATCCTATGTCCCTCTCCGATGTATGATCCTTAATGAATGATTTGAATTTTGCCTCTGGACATAGGGTTAACTTCCAGGAATCTATGCTGTTCTTATCAGAACGAAATCAGGCGAGTTAGAAAGGCCTAATTTAGACCTAGATTTCCAAATCATGCAAAAATACCCAGGGATTGCAATTTCTTCTATTTGTCCTTCCTTTTTTTTCCTTGAACTATTGCACAGTATTAGGGAAAATCAAGTCAGACTGATGAAGTGGAAGGACATGGCACTTTCTTGGTTAGGGAGAAGAAGCCTTTTGAAGATGTTGCTACTCCTCCAGCCACTTTTTAAAATTCTCCCAGTTGCCTATACAAGTTTCTAGATGTATTTTCCATAAGGCGAACATCTATGCCTCCATTTCACTTGGCAAAGACACAGGTCAATGATACCCTTAGCCACTGAATCATTTCTCAAAAAGGTTGGGGTGGAAGTCTTCCCAATAGTCAAAGATACTACTACCTACCTGATGGCTATTTATTACTGGTATAATGCTAAGCGTCTTTGAGTTGGACCCAACTGGAAGAGCACTGGAGAAGTCCGTACTCATATAGGACTTCATATTCTTAGAGCAGTCGGAGGCTACTAGGTTAAGGAGAGGGCACCCAGTTTTAATCTCTGTCTTGATAAGATGGCGTCAAATGTGCAAGTTATTTTAGGTATCCTCGGTTTATATACCATTTAGCTTTCCTCTCGACTCAATGTTTTGTTAGAAACATGAAGACAAAAATGTGGGAGGAAGTTGCGGACAAATTGGGTTTATTACAAATCTCCATTTTAGAGAATGGATCATTTGTATCAATAAATCGTCTTGTGCGAGAGATTGATGAAGTGCAGGATGAACATGTTTGGGCAAATGTCTGGGATTATACCTTTAAATGTTCAATATCTTTACGCTTAGTAATTCCATGTGTGAAGTTTTCCATGTGTGTCTAGAACACCTCTCAGATTCTCAGTACGTGGGATGCAGGGGTTAGCCCTTCATGCTGGAGAAATGGGTGAATTAACAGGGGGCTTTGATCTTATGTGGAGGTTCTGTCCAACAATCAAGGGGCTCTGGAGAGAAGCACTATAGGTGCGATTACTGCTGCTATCTTTCTTGCAACTATCCTGCCGCTAGGAATGGACTATGAGGTTCCGGCTGACCAGCCTATGACTCATCTGATCTGCTGTTTGCTAGCCATCGCTACATTTTGGAAACGAGGTTCATTTCCTAGCCCTTTCGAATGGTTAGATAAAAGCTTCGCTGAACCACAACAGGGCGTCCACACCACAGCAAAATATACATCAAATAAGGTGCTGAAATTAATGAAATGAATAGAATTAATAACACTTAAAAGATGGCGGAGAAGGCCCTTGGTTGCTGTCTTTGTTTTAAATTGCCACAATGCAATGGATTGCAAATACTGATAATCACTGGTCTGAAAGACCTCCAGACTAGCTGGCAAAAAAAATCAATATTTCCGTTCGTAGTAGCTTCATGTTTTATATTTATTTATAATGCAAATCATTTTCATATATGTTGTATAGGGGGGTGCTTAATCTTGGATTTTTGGCAGCTTAGTTTACCGTGAGAGTCTGTAATCTGCGCTAACTCAGTACCACCGGTTAGTGGTCCTGTGGTAAAGGAATAACACAGTCTGCAGTGAGCATTGCAGGTTATATACTCCAAGGGAAAAATACCGCCAGCTCAAAGCTGGTGTTCTTTCCATTCCGGGAACATCGGACTGTTAACACACACCCCAGAGCTCTAGACCGTAGTCTTAAAGGAGCCACATTGTAAGAACTTATCTGGTCGTTTGCAAGTCCCATCGAGGAGACAATCCCCCCCAGATATAAAGTCCCTCTCCTCCCTTGTGATTCCTTCCCACCACCTGACCCCGATCCGAAGCCCCCTCTAGTTCAGCCTGCACACAGCCATTCCTGGGAGCTCAGTCCAGAAGGGGCAGGTGTAGATTTGGTATCTACATAAATTCATACCCTGTTTTTAGGAGCAGGTGTACATTTCTACTGTGTGGTCATTCTTACTGTTCATTTCTTTCTGGGTGCCCCAAAGCCTCCTTCTGGCTTTTGCTGTTACCTTTTCTTCCTGTTTAACTATCTTAAGCTCATCCAATACGATCACCCCCAGGTCCCACTCTTCTTTCGTGCACAGCAGTTCTTCTCCCCCTATACTGTACTGCTCCCTTGAGCTTTTGCAGCTCAAATATATGACCCTGCATTTTTTAGCAGTGAGTGCTACCTGGCAAGCTCTAGGATTCCTCTTTCCTTCAGATGTGTAATTTCAGTTGGAGAGTAGAGAGGTCTGTCTTGCTGGCAAGGCAGAAGAACTGAAAACTGGCTAGCTAGGGGCGGGCAGGGGGGTGGGGCCAGTTGGCCCATGCTCAGAAGGGCAAAAAGCCCTTCTGAGCTATAGGAGAGTACTTCCGTCTCGGCGCCGTCGGATGACGACACCAAGTATGGCTGACTCATCCTGCTTGTCCTAGGAGAACCCTCCTCCTGCTCTCCAGACCTTCCAGGGTGTCAACCATGTTGCAACGTTTCATATCCATAAGAGAGAACTTTATAACAGCACCTAGATTTGGAGGCGGAAAAGGCGCCCATTTTTAAACTAGTTTATAAAGACACATAAACGCCTATGGGGATCATTTGTAAGCTTTAGTCATGTTTTGTACATCTGAAAATGCCCATTCAGAGGTGCCAATCACATCCATGTCCTCAGAGCTGTTTTAGAAAGGAATGAATTTCCACGTGTCTGGCGCAATCATGTCTATGTCGCACGGGAACATGATGGATACGTGTCTGGGGTGGTCTGTACAAGATCCACACGTGTGACTGATCTGAGAACGGTGCTGCATGTTTACGAGCACTAGTGGACAAGTCTGTGTCTATTTCTGCTCATGGGTATGAATAGACATTTGAAAAGTGTTCGTTAAGGCCAGCAAATAACAGAAGGAAAAAGAGGGGAACGTCCTCCGACACTCTTAATCATTTTTGACACCTCAAAAAAGCATCTAGAGGTCTTTGTGTGAGCAGCTGCACATCTCCTCTTGCGAAATGACAAGCTGGGACATCTATGTTGTGACAGACAGACAGACGTGGGCATTCCGAAACACTGTCACAGACCGGTCCGTGTTGCCAGTTTCACAGACGTGAATATTTGAGATGTGCACATAGCTAAGATCGCCCATGTCCCTTCATGTGTCTGAGGGTGTTTGCTGTATATCCGTGTTTCCTTGTATTTGGGGCGGAGATAAGTCGATTTTAGAACGCATTTACCTGTGTCCACTTTCTCGGCAGCCCCTCCCAAGGCATTGTGGATGTTTTGACATTGACGTTCCAAATCACAGTCTTTTCTAAAATGCACTTTTATAATCTGCTAACATTAATCCAGGGCCAAGGACTGATCCCTGAGGCATGCCACTGTTAACGCCCCTCTCTTTGTTAAAGCAAAATGGACACCCTGGCGATTCCTGTTTGCAGGAGGGGACATAGAGTGTCAGTTGGTGCAATTTTAAAATACTGGCTGTATTTTATTTATCTATTAGTATTTAGCTCACGTTTTTCCAAGGTGAGTTATATTCGGGTACAGAAGGCATTTCCCTGTCCCCGGAGGGCTCACAATCTAAGGTTGTACCTGAGGCAGTGGAGGGTTAAATGACTTGCCCAAGGCCAAAGGAGTGTTGGTGGGATTTGAACCCTGGTCTTTCTGGTGCCTGAAACATTTGAAAACCATACATATATTTAGTAGTGGTGCATGTCGTATATTCCATTGACTGCTGGACACTCTCCGCATCGTAGCAACATTCAGCTGCCTGAAGTACATCACTGTATCACCGCTTGTCCCATTCCAACCCTAAATTATAGAGACTATTGGGGTTTAAAAAATACTTCTAGACAATTTGGCAAACCCATCAGAGCAGTTCCCAGCTGCCACTATCTATGTGAAGGCATATTCTAGAAAAAACATGGAAGTCAGAATTGCGACATGGAGGACGCCATATTTAGACTTTGGACAGGATTTTAGAATCAGCTCTACTGAACATGCAGCCATTTACAAATTTGTAGGTATGAAAAGCAGACGGAGAAACCCTCGCAACTTCATAACGCACTCTTGGAACTGGGAATATAGGGCGCACTCTTCACTTGGGCAGGCTATGCGCCGCTACGGTGCATATTTTATTTATTTATTTAGCAAGATTTTTATACTGCTTTTCACCGGGTCAAAGCGGTTTACAATCAACAATTTGAACAGGTTTACAGAGAACATTGTACTATATACAGTTGGAGAAAGACATAACAATATACATGTGAACAATCTGAACATTTGAACTTGGCTTGCTAATCCGTTTAACTTTATACCATGGAATTGGGAACTCTTTGCTATGTACAATCCGATTACAGACATGGTGGTGGGGGTGGGGTTTTCAATGTGGGTCGGCTGAGTTACATGTTCGTTAAGTTACATCTGTGAAGTACTTGGCAAAGAGGTGGGTTTTTATCATCTTTCTGAATGCGGTGAGGTCTGTGGAGTTTCTGAGGTTATCAGGGAGGGAGTTCCATAGGGAGGGTGCGTAGAATTCAAAGGACCTTTGACAGTCTTGTTGCTTACTTTTTGTTTTTTTCAAGTGGTATTGTGAGGGTGTTTGCAGTGGATTTTCTCGTGGATCGGCTGGAGGTGTGGGGGTGGAGTAACTTTCGAAGGTGTGTGGATGATAGGTTGTGATGCAGGTGTTTCAGGATGGGTGAGACGTGGTCTGATCTGGATCTGACATAAGCCGCGCCTGCCGACCCTTTACCCCAGATATTCAATGCTGGGGTCATATGTGGCTCGGACATTGAATATCCGGAGATTGCCGCAAACGCCAGAAGCCGCGGCAACTAACAGGGCAATAGCGATATTGTATGCTGTCCGGTTAGTTCCTGCGCCTAAAAGATAGGCGAGGAAAAACCTTGCCTATTTTTAGGCACATGTCACTAACCGGGCAGCATGCAATAACGTTGCTGCCCGGTTATCGATCGTCTCCGCCTCTGCTCCCGACACGCCCCGATGCCAAGCGATTAGCATTGGGGCGCGTAAGGGCCATTATCAGGGATATTTGCTAGCACTAACCTTGTTATTGCTGTTGAATGTCCCTCTCAGCGGAAGTTACATGGTTTACAAGGCTGTAAACCGTGTAACTGCCCTTTGAAAAACGGGCCCCTAAGATATGCCATCCTGGGTCAAAGCACAGATCCATCAAACCCAGTATCCCATTTCCAACAGCAGCTAAGTACTTGTCAGATTCCCAAAAGGTAGACAAATTCCAAGTCGTTTATCCCAGGGGCAAGCAGTAGATATCGCCAGTCCACTTTGATAATGGTTTATGGACTTTTCCTCCAGGAACTTGCTCCAAACCTCTTTTAAACTCGGCTACACTAACAGCTTTTATTGCATCCTCCAGCATCGAGTTCAAGAGGGGTTTCTTAAAAATTGAATATCCATTTATGTAACATGTAAGAAAACAGTTACAAGCTATAAAGACAAGATTAAAACTACACAATATAATGTAGCTAAAAATCACAAAACAAGTAAGAACAACTCTAAACTTAAATTGTCACAGCCCACGTTAAAAGGGAGAGTGGGAACTATATAAACGATAAGGATAAAAAAGAAAGAGCGGGGCTGGCCCAAGGATTTCTGCCGTCTCCCCCCAGTTGAGCCACACCCCCAATGCTGAGCTGTGCTACTACCGATTCCAGTGGCAGGGTCAAGGGGGGCGTGGCTCGGCTCAGCGGAAACCATGTGCTTTGGCACACATGGCCTGCCACCGAACCTAGCCGTCCCCCTGCCGCTGGAATCACAGGCAGCAGGGGGGGGGGCAGCTCAGCATGGGGGGGGGGGGGGAAGGGCAGCATGTCTCAGTGTAGCATGCAGGGGGTGGGGTGGCAGCAGGTTATGTGTGCCAACATGGATGTGCCGGCCCTGACAGTGAGGCAATGAGTCCTTACAAAAATTTAAACCCATTCATATTTATCTGCCTATAAAGAAAATTGAATTCCAAAGTTTGAGTGAAAAAATATTTTCTCCGATTAGTCTTAATTGTGCTATATTTTCGCTTCATTGCGTGTCCCCTAGTCTTTCTACTTTTTGAAGGAGTAAACAACTGATCTACATTTACCCTTCACTTCATTCATTATTTTATAGACCTCTATCCTATCTCCCCTCAGCCTCTGGCCCAGCACAGATACCTGGGGTACTGCACTAGTCACCTTTCTCCATTGGGAAAATTGGCCATTTAGCCCTACTTGCTGCTTTCTGTCTTTTAACCAAGTCCTAATCTACAATAGTACACTGCCTCCTATCCCATGACCTTTTAATTTCGCCAAGAATCTCTCATGGGGAATCTTGCCAAAGGCTTTCTGAAAAGCCAGCTACACTACATCAACCAGCTTACCTTTATCTACCTGTTTATTCACACATTGAAAAAAATATATTAGATTATTATTATTCGTATTATTAATACTAATGAGTCAAGACGTTTCCTTGGCTACATCCATGTTGGTTTTCTCCCATTAAACCATGGCTCTTCATATGTTCAGTAATTTTGTTCTTTATAATGGTTTCTACTATTTTGCATGGCACTGATGTCAGGCTCACCAGTTTGTAGTTTCCTGGATCACACCTGGAACTCTTTTTAAAAATTGGTGTTACATTGGCCATTCTCCAATCTTCAGGTACTATAAATGATCTTCATGATTGTTTACAAATTACTAATAGTAAGATTGCAATTTCATTTTTGAGTTCTTTCAGCATCTTTTGATGTATGCCATCCAGTTTGGGTGATTTGCTACTCTTTAATTTGTCAAGTTGTTCTATTACATCTTCTAGGTTCAATGAAATTTGTATCAATTCCTCCTATTCATTACCTTTAAATATAATTTCTGACATGGGTATCTGCTCTACATTGTCTTCAGTAAAGACCAAAGCAAAAAATTAATTCAGTTTCTCTATTATGGCTTTGTCCTCCATTAGTGCCCTACTTTTACTCCTCCATCATCTAAAAGTCTAACTGACTCCCTCACAGGCTTTTTACTTCAAATACACCTGTAAAAGTTTTATTGTGAGTTTTTCCTTCCATGGCAAGCTTCTTTTCAAATTCTGTCTTTGTCTGCCTTAGCAATGCCTTGCATCTAACTTGCCAGTGCTTATGTTATTTGCCATTTTCGTCATTTGGCTATTTTCTTCCATTTTCTAAAAGATGTTCTTTTAGCTATAATAGCCTCTCTGACCTGACCCTTAAGTCATGCCAACAGCCATTTGGCCTTCCTACCACCTTTCTAAAGAATGGTATATATCTGGTCTGGGCTTCCAAGACAGTATTTTTAAACAATTCCCAGGTCTGAAGTAAACTTTTAACCTTTCCAGTTGTTCCTTTTAGGTTTTTTTTCGTAATCATTTTCCTCATTTTATGATAGTCTCCCTTTTGAAAGTTAAAAGGAAATACTGTGGATTTCCTTGCTATCCTTCCTTCATTTATTAAATCAAATGTGATCATGCAGCCACAATACCAATACCTCTCACACCAGATCCTGTGTTCCACTAAAGACTAGGTTTAAAATAGCTTTCCCTCTCCTTGGTTCCTGAACTAACTGTTCCATGAATCAGACATTTATTTCATCTAGAAACTGGAGCTGCCTTTCAGCAGAGGCAACCAGTGCTGTATTGGCCGGATAGAGGTTTAACTATCTGGTCAGTGATGTTTTTGGCCTAACTTTAGCTGGTTGAAGTTAACCGGCCAGCAGCTGAATCTTGCTGTTGAACGGTTAACTTTGGTACCATCCTCAGAATATCCCCATGCTCGCTAGCAAGCATCAGGGCATAGATAGAAGGGGGAGAATTAGCAGCACTAAACAGTTCAGTGTCAAAGAATAGCCCGCTGACTACCGTTTAACTGGTTAAATCTCTTTGAATATCTCCCCCTTTATCTCCCGAGCATGTCCTGCTGTGACACTGACCCAGTTGATACCAAGGTAATTGAAATCTCCCATTATTACTGTGCTGTAACTTTTGTTAGCTTCCCTGATTTCTTTGAGCATTTCTGTTCATTCTGGTCAGGTGGTTGGTAGTACACCCCCACTGCCATCGCCTTCCACTTTTTACATGGGATTTCTATCCATAGAGATTCTACAGCATATTGTGTTTCCTGCAAAACTCTAATCCTTTGTGACTCAATGCCCTCTCTAACATAGAGCGCAACCCCTCCACCTACTTGATCTAACCTATCATTGCAATATAGTTTGTACCCACGTATCAGTGTCCCATTGGTTGTCCTCCTTTCAGCAGGTCGCTGAGATGCCAATTATATCTAACCTTTCATTCAGTGCTGTATATACTAATTCTCCCATCTTATTTTTTAGACTTTTAGCATTTGCATACAGGCATTTCAAAGTTTGTTTTTTCTTCATATTAACAATCTGGTAACTAGTCCATGGAGTGGAGGAGAAGCCTAGTAGTTAGTGCGCTGGCTTAATAACCAAAAAGACCAGTGTTTGAGTCCCACTAATATTCCTTGGGCAAGTCACTTAACCCTCCATTGCCTCGGAAGAAAGGCCTGGCAATCTGCTTCTAGTCATTGTGCCAAAAAAGCCCAGGAGCTGCTGGGTTGCCAGGAGTCAGCGCTGACTCAATGGCATGCCTTGCAATCAGTCCACGGGGGTAATTATTGGCACCTCTTTTTGGGATAGCCTAGCTTCCCTGTGGCGTATTCATTTTAACTTGATATACACCTCTCGTAACATGCAAGGTGAGTTACAATAAAAAGCAACATACAAAAAGGGAAGTATAAAATACCAACAATACAAATGAGCCTTCAAACCCTTCCCTTTCCACCAGCGAACCACCAAGCTTCAGTGGAAAAAGTCAAGTATAACCCTTCCTGTTGGGTAGACAAACGAAGCATGTTCCAAAGACTACAGAGCGCTTG
Organism: Ichthyophis bannanicus; assembly: GCA_033557465.1. NCBI lineage: Eukaryota > Metazoa > Chordata > Amphibia > Gymnophiona > Ichthyophiidae > Ichthyophis > Ichthyophis bannanicus. Next base: position 55,603,099 of record CM066051.1, on the reverse strand, counting down.
ACCTCTATTTGTATTTAGCTCAGACCTTTCTAGTAATAACCCAAGGCAAGTTACATCATGCGTTTTCCTGTCTCCAAAGCGCTCGCGATCTAACTTTGCACCGGAGAGTTAAGTAACTTGCCTAAGGTATAAGGGGCAGCAGTGGGATTCTGAACTTTTATCTATGTGGGCCCAGTGTGCCGCAATAACCACTAGGCTACTCCTCCATACCGCTTTTCAAATAGTTTCAGTTTGGAGGGGAAAATGGACATTAGGGGGGGGGGGGCGGGGGTTAAGAGGGATGTCTCTCTCTCAATCCTTGTTGCACTATAGGAATGATGAGCCGTAGTCCCCAGAGCAGAAAGTGTGATTCGTGACATTTCCCGAATTGATTTTACTCAAAGATGCGGCTCGTCCGTTTTCCTGCCGCCGCGTCCACAGGTAACGTGTGAATAAGCCCCGCGATGAGCCGAATGTCCGGATGCAGTTTTCGCCTCTAGCGCTGCCCGTCGGCGCACAGATCCTCTTAGAGACCGCGGCGAAGAGACCCGGTGGTTTCTTATTTTCGCCGTTTTGGTATGTCAATTCACAGAAATGTCCATGAGAAAATCGGCAGGGTGAAAAGTGCCAACAGCCACGTTTTGGCTGAGGGCAACTCATGTGCCTAGACGGCATTTTAATATGTGGGGGCTACTGTCCATCACCAGGGCACCCGCAGATGACTGGGGCACACCTACACCCTTGCACCTCAAGACTGGGCCAGGGTCAGGGAGTAGGAAGCAGCCATGTACCTTGTCCCGAAAGGCAGAGTGCCGATGTCGTCCCGTCCGAAGCGACTCAGCTTAGCACCTCGACTCCACGGCATTGCCTGCGAATGGGGTAAGAGCAGTCAGGGGCTAACCGCAGAGTTGGTGCAAGGTGCTAGCGCCCTAGTCAAACCTACCTTAAACCTTCCACCCCCCCCCCCCCCATCTGTCTGTCAGAATCTATTTAGCTTTGAATGCACCGCTCTTTGCTTCCCCCACAAAAGCTGCTGCCCTATTGGTTGCAGAATCACCCCAAACTAGACGTGCACCCAGCGCGACTAATGCAAACGGTGCCCCCTTGCGCCCCCAGCCACGTGTAATGCTGCGCTATTTTTGAGCGCGCAGTGAAGATATCAGCACCATTTCTGTGCCTGCGCGGCCGCACGGGCCGCCAGAGCAGTGCATACAAGCGTGCAGGCTGCTGCTGGTCTCTCCGTCACCCTCCTCCTCTGCTTGAGCTCCCTAGCGCTCTCTCTGGCTTCCTTCATCCCTTGCAGTCTCTCTGCCTGCCGCCGCCGAGTGCATTAGTATTCCGCTCCTGCCGCGGTCAGCCCCACACACACAGCTACTGCACCGCCGAAAGAGGGAGACGTCTAGCTCGCCTCCGGCTGCACTCCGAAGAGCATCAGCAATTCAGCTTCGGCCGACGGCTTCCGAGCTTGACCTTTCGCGTAAAGTCCAGCGGTGAAGGTTAGCGGATCGGCAGTCCATGCATGAGAAAGGACGGCGCAGCGGGTTTGCACCACCGTTTCCAAGCTCGTCCCTTGCCCGCCGTGGAGTCGGAGTCCAGGAGAGACAGTCCCGTGCACGTCTGCGGAACGGAACGATCTGCACGTCTGCAAGGAGCCAGGCCAGGACGCGGACGACTGCAGCGCGTAAGTAACGGGGCCGGCCAGGCGGACACTCCGACAGCACCAGGCTAACCTTCCCTCTCTGTAAGACGCTGTGCACAATCCGGCACAAAGAGGCAGCCTTAACCACTCCCCTTCCCCCCATTATAAATCACAAGTGCTCCTTCTGACAGGAGCGCACAGAAGCAGAAGCCTCCTGTGTAAAACATGAACGTACAAGATAGCCGACAGCTGCCATGTTAGGGGGGACCGGGAGATGAAAGAAACGGACCGAATGAATACTCGGTTTCATCGAAGCATTTCACAACAAGGAACTAAGAGTGGGAACGAAAGGACAGGTACTGAGATAGGTAACAACCCGGGAACCGTGATCACTGAGGCTGAGCACTGACAGAGCTGATACTGTGATACACAGCAGTCCGGGACCCTGACATCTGCTGCTGAGAACTGACAGAGCTGATACTGTGATACACAGCAGCCGGGGACCCTGATCTCTGAGACTGAGCACTGACAGAGCTGATACTGTGATACACAGCAGCCCGGGACCCTGAATCTGAGGCTGAGCACTGACAGAGCTGATACTGTTATACACAGCAGCCCGGGACCCTGAATCTGAGGCTGAGCACTGACAGAGCTGATACTGTTATACACAGCAGCCCGGGACCCTGACATCTGCTGCTGAGAACTGACAGAGCTGATACTGTTATACACAGCAGCCCAGGACCCTGATATCTGCTGCTGAGAACTGACAGAGCTGATACTGTGATACACAGCAGCCCAGGACCCTGAATCTCTGAGGCTGAGCACTGACAGAGCTGATACTGTTATACACAGCAGCCCGGGACCCTGAATCTGAGCACTGACAGAGCTGATACTGTTATATACAGCAGCCCGGGACCCTGATATCTGCTGCTGAGAACTGACAGAGCTGATACTGTGATACACAGCAACCCGGGAACCTGATATCTGCTGCTGAGAACTGACAGAGCTGATACTGTTATACACAGCAGCCCAGGACCCTGATATCTGCTGCTGAGAACTGACAGAGCTGATACTGTGATACACAGCAGCCCGGGACCCTGACATCTGCTGCTGAGAACTGACAGAGCTGATACTGTTATACACAGCAGCCCAGGACCCTGATATCTGCTGCTGAGAACTGACAGAGCTGATACTGTGATACACAGCAGCCCGGGACCCTGACATCTGCTGCTGAGAACTGACAGAGCTGATACTGTTATACACAGCAGCCCAGGACCCTGATATCTGCTGCTGAGAACTGACAGAGCTGATACTGTGATACACAGCAGCCCAGGACCCTGACATCTGCTGCTGAGAACTGACAGAGCTGATACTGTTATACACAGCAGCCCAGGACCCTGATATCTGCTGCTGAGAACTGACAGAGCTGATACTGTGATACACAGCAGCCCAGGACCCTGACATCTGCTGCTGAGAACTGACAGAGCTGATACTGTTATACACAGCAGCCCAGGACCCTGATATCTGCGGCTGAGAACTGACAGAGCTGATACTGTGATACACAGCAGCCCAGGACCCTGAATCTCTGAGGCTGAGCACTGACAGAGCTGATACTGTTATACACAGCAGCCCGGGACCCTGAATCTGAGCACTGACAGAGCTGATACTGTTATATACAGCAGCCCGGGACCCTGATATCTGCTGCTGAGAACTGACAGAGCTGATACTGTGATACACAGCAACCCGGGAACCTGATATCTGCTGCTGAGAACTGACAGAGCTGATACTGTTATACACAGCAGCCCAGGACCCTGATATCTGCTGCTGAGAACTGACAGAGCTGATACTGTGATACACAGCAGCCCGGGACCCTGACATCTGCTGCTGAGAACTGACAGAGCTGATACTGTTATACACAGCAGCCCAGGACCCTGATATCTGCTGCTGAGAACTGACAGAGCTGATACTGTGATACACAGCAGCCCGGGACCCTGACATCCGCTGCTGAGAACTGACAGAGCTGATACTGTTATACACAGCAGCCCAGGACCCTGATATCTGCTGCTGAGAACTGACAGAGCTGATACTGTGATACACAGCAGCCCAGGACCCTGAATCTCTGAGGCTGAGCACTGACAGAGCTGATACTGTTATACACAGCAGCCCGGGACCCTGAATCTGAGCACTGACAGAGCTGATACTGTTATATACAGCAGCCCGGGACCCTGATATCTGCTGCTGAGAACTGACAGAGCTGATACTGTGATACACAGCAACCCGGGAACCTGATATCTGCTGCTGAGAACTGACAGAGCTGATACTGTTATACACAGCAGCCCAGGACCCTGATATCTGCTGCTGAGAACTGACAGAGCTGATACTGTGATACACAGCAGCCCAGGACCCTGAATCTCTGAGGCTGAGCACTGACAGAGCTGATACTGTTATACACAGCAGCCCGGGACCCTGAATCTGAGCACTGACAGAGCTGATACTGTTATATACAGCAGCCCGGGACCCTGATATCTGCTGCTGAGAACTGACAGAGCTGATACTGTGATACACAGCAACCCGGGAACCTGATATCTGCTGCTGAGAACTGACAGAGCTGATACTGTGATACACAGCAGCCCGGGAACCTGATCTCTGAGGCTGAGCACTGACAGAGCTGATACTGTGATACACAGCAGCCCGGGACCCTGACATCTGCTGCTGAGAACTGACAGAGCTGATACTGTGATACGCAGCAGCCCGGGACCCTGATATCTGCTGCTGACAACTGACAGAGCTGATACCATGATACACAGCAGCCCGGGACCCTGATATCTGCTGCTGACTACTGACAGAACTGATACTGTGATACACAGCAACCCGGAACCCTGATCTCTGAGACTGAGCATTGACAGAGCTGATACTGTGATACACAGCAGCCCGGGACCCTGATCTCTGAGGCTGAGCACTGACAGAGCTGATACTGTGATACACAACAGCCTGGGACCCTGATCACTGATGCTCAGCACTGACAGAGCTGATACTGTGATACACAGCAGCCTGGGACTCTGATATCTGCTGCTGAGCACTGACAGAGCTGATACTGTGATACACAGCAGCCCAGGACCCTGATCTCTGATGCTGAACACTGGCAGAGTTGATACTGTGATACACAGCAGCCCGGGACCCTGATCACTGAGGCTGAGCACTGACAGAATTGATACTGTGATACACAGCAGCCCGGGACCCTGATATCTGCTGCTGACAACTGACAGAGCTGATACCGTGATACACAGCAGCCCGGGACCCTGATATCTGCTGCTGACTACTGACAGAGCTGATACTGTGATACACAGGAGCCCGGAAACCTGATTTCTGCTGCTGAGAACTTACAGAGCTGATACTGTGATACACAGCAACCCGGAACCCTGATCTCTGAGACTGAGCACTGACAGAGCTGATACTGTGATACACAGCAGCCCGAACCCTGATCACTGATGCTCAGCACTGACAGAGCTGATACCGTGATACACAGCAGCCCAGGACCCGGATCTCTGAGGCTGAGCACTGACAGAGCTGGTACTGTGATACACAACAGCCCGGGACCCTGATCACTGATGCTCAGCACTGACACAGCTGATACTGTGATACACAGCAGCCCGGGACCCTGATATCTGCTGCTGAGCACTGACAGAGCTGATACTGTGATACACAGCAGCCCGGGACCCTGATCACTGAGGCTGAGCACTGACAGAATTGATACTGTGATACACAGCAGCCCGGGACCCTGATATCTGCTGCTGACTACTGACAGAGCTGATACTGTGATACACAGCAGCCCGGGACCCTGATTTCTGCTGCTGAGAACTTACAGAGCTGATACTGTGATACACAGCAACCCGGAACCCTGATCTCTGAGACTGAGCACTGACAGAGCTGATACTGTGATACACAGCAGCCCGGGACCCAGATCACTGATGCTCAGCACTGACAGAGCTGATACTGTGATACACAGCAGCCCGGGACCCTGATATCTGCTGCTGAGAACTTACAGAGCTGATACTGTGATACACAGCAACCCGGAACTCTGATATCTGCTGCTGAGAACTTACAGAGCTGATACTGTGATACACAGCAACCCGGAACCCTGATCTCTCAGACTGAGCACTGACAGAGCTGATACTGTGAAACACAGCAGACCAGGATCCTGATCACTGATGCTGAAAAATGACAGAGCTGACACTGTGATTCACAGCAGCCCGGGACCCTGATCTCTGAGGCTGAGCACTGACAGAGCTGATACTGTGATACACAGCAGCCTGGGAACCTGATCTCTGAGGCTGAGCACTGACAGAGCTGATACTGTGATACACAGCAGCTTTGGACCCTGATCTCTGACGCTGAGCACTGCCAGAGCTGATACTGTGATACACAGCAGCCCGGGACCCTGATCTCTGAGGCAGAGCACTGACAGAGCTGATACTGTGATACACAGCAGCCCGGGACCCTGATCTCTGAGGCTGAGCACTGACAGAGCTGATACTGTGATACACAGCAGCCCGGGACCATGATCTCTGAGGCTGAGCACTGACAGAGCTGATACCATGATACACAACAGCCCGGGACCCTGATCTCTGAGGATGAGTACTGACAGAGCTGATACTGTGATACATAGCAGCCCAGAACCCTGATCTCTGAGGCTGAGCACTGACAGAGCTGATACTGTGATAAACAGCATCCCGGGACCCGAATCTCTCAGGCTGAGCACTGACAGAGCTGATACTGTGATACACAGCAGTCCAGGATCCTGATCACTGATGCTGAAAACTGACAGAGCTGATACTGTGATACACAGCAGCCCGGGATCCTGATCCCCGAGGCTGACAACTGACAGAGCTGATACCATGATACACAGTAGCCCGGGACCCTGATCACTGATGCTGAGAACTGACAGAGCTGATACTGTGATACAAAGCAGCCCGGGACCCTGATATCTGCTGCTGAGAACTGACAGAGCTGATACTGTGATACACAGCAGTCCGGGACCCTGATCTCTCAGTCTGAGCAGTGACAGAGCTCATACTGTGATACACAGTAGCCCAGGACTCTGATATCAGCTGCTGAGAACTGACAGAGCTGATACTGTGATACTCAGCAGCTTGGGACCCTTATTTCTGAGGCTTAGCACTGACAGAGCTGATACTGTGTCACAGCAGCTTGGGGGACCCTGATCTCTGAGGATGAGAACTAACAGAGCTGATACTGTGATATACAACAGCCCGGGGACCCTGATCACTGAGGCTGAGCACTGACAGATCTGATACTGTGATACACAGCAGCCCGGGACCCTGATCTCTGAAGCGGAGCACTGACAGAGCTGATACTGTGATACACAGCAGCCCGGGACCCTAATATCTGCTGCTGACTACTGACAGAGCTGATACTGTGATAGACAGCAGCCCGGGGACCCTGATCACTGATGCTGAGCACTGACAGAGCTGATACTGTGATACACAGCAGCCCGGGACCATGATCTCTGAGGCTGAGCACTGACAGAGCTGATACTGAGATACACAGCAGCCCTGGACCTTGATCTCTGAGGCTGAGCACTGATAGAGCTGATACTATGATACACAGCAGCCCGGGACCCTGATCTCTGAGGCTGAGCACTGATAGAGCTGATACTATGATACACAGCAGCCCGGGACCCTGATCTCTGAGGCTGAGCACAGACAGAGCTGATAGTGTGATACACAGCAGCCTGGGACCCTGTTCACTGATGCTGAGCACTGGCAGAGCTGATATTGTGATACACAGCAGCCCGGGGACCCTGATCTCTGAGGCTGACAACTGACAGAGCTGATATCGTGATACACAACAGCCCGGGACCCTGATCTCTGAGGATGAGTACTGACAGAGCTGATACTGTGATACATAGCAGCCCAGAACCCTGATCTCTGAGGCTGAGCACTGACAGAGCTGATACTGTGATAAACAGCAGCCCGGGACCTGAATCTCTCAGGCTGAGCACTGACAGAGCTGATACTGTGATACACAGCAGTCCAGGATCCTGATCACTGATGCTCAAAACTGACAGAGCTGATACTGTGATACACAGCAGCCCGTGACCCTAATATCTGCTGCTGACTACTGACAGAGCTGATACTGTGATACACAGCAGCCCAGGGACCCTGTTCACTGATGCTGAGCACTGGCAGAGCTGATACTGTGATACACAGCAGCCCGGGGACCCTGATCCCTGAGGCTGACAACAGACAGAGCTGATACCGTAATACACAGTAGCCCGGGACCCTGATCACTGATGCTGAGAACTGACAGAGCTGATACTGTGATATACAGCAGCCCGGGACCCTGGTCTCTGAAGCGGAGCACTGACAGAGCTGATACTGTGATACACAGCAGCCCGTGACCCTAATATCTGCTGCTGACTACTGACAGAGCTGATACTGTGATACACAGCAGCCCGGGGACCCTGTTCACTGATGCTGAGCACTGGCAGAGCTGATACTGTGATACACAGCAGCCCGGGGACTCTGATCTCTGAGGCTGACAACTGACAGAGCTGATATCGTGATACACAACAGCCCGGGACCCTGATCTCTGAGGATGAGTACTGACAGAGCTGATACTGTGATACATAGCAGCCCAGAACCCTGATCTCTGAGGCTGAGCACTGACAGAGCTGATACTGTGATAAACAGCAGCCCGGGACCTGAATCTCTCAGGCTGAGCACTGACAGAGCTGATACTGTGATACACAGCAGTCCAGGATCCTGATCACTGATGCTCAAAACTGACAGAGCTGATACTGTGATACACAGCAGCCCGGGACCCTGATCCCTGAGGCTGACAACAGACAGAGCTGATACCGTAATACACAGTAGCCCGGGACCCTGATCACTGATGCTGAGAACTGACAGAGCTGATACTGTGATATACAGCAGCCCGGGACCCTGGTCTCTGAAGCGGAGCACTGACAGAGCTGATACTGTGATACACAGCAGCCCGTGACCCTAATATCTGCTGCTGACTACTGACAGAGCTGATACTGTGATACATAGCAGCCCGGGGACCCTGATCACTGATGCTGAGCACTGACAGAGCTGATATGTGATACACAGAAGCCCGGGACCCTGATATCTGCTGCTGAGAAATGACAGAGCTGATTCTGTGATACACAGCAGCCGGGGACCATGTTCTCTGAGGCTGAGCACTGACAGAGCTGATACTGTGATACACAGCAGCAGGGGACCCTGATCTCTGAAGCTGAGCACTGACAGAGCTGATACTGTGATACACAGCAGCCCGAGACCCTGATCTCTGAGGCTGAGCACTGACAGAGCTGATACTGTGATACACAGCAGCCCAGGACCCTGATCTCTGAGGCTGAGCACTGACAGAGATGATACTGTGATACACAGCAGCCCGGGACCCTGATCTCTGAGGCAGAGCACTGACAGAGCTGATACTGTGATACACAGCAACACGGGGACCCTGATCTCTGCTGATGAGCACTGAAAGAGCAGATACTGTCATACACAGGAGCCCGGGGACCCTCATCTCTGAAGATGAGCACTGACCGATCTGGTTCTGTGATGCACAACAGCCCGGGGACCCTGATCACTGAGGCTGAGTACTGACAGAGCTGGTTCTGTGATACACAGCAGCCTGGGACCCTGATCTCTGAGGCTGAGCACTGATAGAGCTGATACTGTGATACTCCGGAGCCGGGTGTCCCTGATCTCTGAGACTGAGCACTGACAGAGCTGATACTGTGATACACCGGAGCCGGGGGACCCTGATCTCTGAGGCTGAGCACTGACAGAGCTGATACTGTGATACACAGCAGCCCGGGAACCTGATATCTGCTGCTGAGAACTGACAGAGCTGATACTGTGATACACCGGAGCCGGGGGACCCTGATCTCTGAGGCTGAGCACTGACAGAGCTGATACTGTGATACACAGCAGCCCGGGAACCTGATATCTGCTGCTGAGAAATGACAGAGCTGATACTGTGATATACATCCGCCCGAGACCCTGATCTCTGCTGCTGAGAACTTACAGAGCTGATACTGTGATACACAGCAACACGGGGACCCTGATCTCTGCTGCTGAGAACTTACAGAGCTTATACCTTGCTACACAGCAGCCGGGGGACCCTGAATCTCTTAGGCTGAGCACTGACAGAGCTGATACTGTGATACAGAGCAGCCGGGGGACCCTGAATCTCTGAGGCTGAGCTCTGACAGAGCTGATACTGGAGCCCGGGGACCCTGATCTCTGAGGTTGAGCAATGACAGAGTTGATACTGTGATACACAGCAACATGGGGACCCTGATCTCTGCTGCTGCGAACTGACAGAACTGATACTGTGATACACAGGAGCCCGGGGGCCCTCATCTCTGAGGCCAAGCACAGAGAGAGCTGATACTGTGTCATAGCAGCCTGGGGGACCCTGACCTCTGAGGCTGAGTACTGACAGAGCTGATACTTTGATACACAGTAGCCCGGAGAACCTCATCACTGAGGCTGAGCACAGACAGAGCTGATACTATGATACACAGCAGCCCAGGCCCCTGATCTCTGAGGCTGAGAACCAACAGAGCTGATGCTGTGATACACAGCAGCCCGGGACCCTGATATCTGCTGCTGACAACTGACAGAGCTGATACTTTGATACATAGCAGCCCGTAGACACTGATCACTTATGCAGAGCACTGACAAAGCTCATACTGTGATACACAGCAGCCCGGGACCCTGATATCTGCTGCTGAGCACTGACAGAGCTGATACTGTGATACACAGCAGCCCAGGACCCTGATCTCTGAGGCTGAGCACTGACCGAGCTGATACTGTGATACACAGCAGTCCAGGATCCTGATCACTGATGCTGAGAACTGACAGAGCTGATTCTGTGATACACAGAAGCCCGGGGACCCTGATCTCTGAGGCTGAGAACCGACAGAGCTCATACCGTGATACACAGCAGCCCGGGACGCTGATATCTGCTGCTGAGAACTGACAGAGCTGATACTGTGATACACAGCAGCCCTGGACCCTGATCTCTGCTGCTGAGAACTGACAGAGCTGATACTGTGATATACAGCAGCCGGGGACCCTGATCCTCTAATATAGAGCACTGACAGAGTTGGGACGCAGGTGAAGCAATGCGAAGAGGCCCATTTCTACCTGTCTCTCATGCTCTGGCATCTGCATGTGTCTGGCCTAATGTGGTGTGCGTTGTGCTGGGGAACTGGTTAAGGTACCTTGCTATACTACTGAGAACTGTGCTGGGGGAATGTAGTCTTCTTCTTTTCACTAAATACACAATATTACTGCAGATTATCCTAAACACGGCAATACTAATGGGAACCCTTTACGGCCATCTAGATCAGGAGCGGTGTTATAAGCAGACTTTTGTCCCTGGGGACGGTCCTGGATGCTCTTCCTTTGAGGTGGATAAGGGTGAGGGGCACCGTGATCCGGGTGTAGTCCCTGAAGCTGCAGTTTGTAGGTTTCCGGATAGGGGAAATAGTTGAAGGGCCCTGGGCGCAGAGTGAAGAACTGTCATAACTGCTGTTTGCGTATTTCCATCTTGATCTTGTAAAAATCGTATATTTGAAATGCCGAGTGGCTAAATTTAAGCCACCAAGTTATGACCCTAAATTTAGGTGGCCTTGTCTCTTTATAAAATGCTAGCATAGGTGGTAGAGATGGCACCTTGGATGCGGGAACAGGCATTTAGAGGAATGCAGAGTGGGGAGCAATGCTCACAAGTGCATGCATGGGCTACAGTTTAATAAGGAATGAATGTATTGAACGGGAAGATAGACGCCTTCTTGACGAGACACGTACATTTAAACCGGACAATATTCTAAGAAAAAGGCCACCTATAAAACACTTTCTGATATTACCCACCAAATGCCCAAAATGAGGCTCCAAAGCCTCGGAAAAGAAGCCCAGTGAGACTATAACCTCTGTCGTTTCTGGGAAACCTGCTAAGTTTTATCTTGACAGTGGTTACCCAGTAGAAGGCAGATTCTACATCTACCGTTCTTAAGTAACACTTTTATCTACCCTCCGAATATCTGTGCGTTCATCCCGATGTATTCATGCGTCACCATCTCAGGGGTCCCCCCATCTCCATGTGTCCTTCTATATGTCCAGCTCTATGCAACCGGATATGAGAAAACTCTTGTAGAAATGAAGACCTGAGAACATTTAATAGGGAAAGAGTTGGATGGTCCCAGAGCAGCAAACATCCAAAGTTTTAACCTAACCGTGAAACCTTTGCACTTGGAGTTCTCCAAATCTTGGGAGTAGGGCCAAATTAAGGATGGGGAACATCTACAGTATTTTAGGAAAGATTCATACATTTCTCAGGTGGTGTCCTGGTCAATGAGAAATCCACAGCCCGATATTCGAAAGGATTTATACGGTTAGCAGCATAGTGCCGGGGACGGTCCTGACACCTAGCTTGGCAGCGGACATTTTCAGCCCTTTGATAGGGCTGGATAGGTAACAGCATAAAGTTAGGACAGGTCAATGGCCATCCTAACGTAATGCATTTTTGCTGTCCGGTTAGTAGAGGACTATCACTGCTACTGGATATTTTGTGACGAAGGATATCTGGCATCCGGTGTGAATATCCAGTTTTGCTTCTGCCCACGGCAGTTAAGCACTTTAGAAGCGCCAAAGGCTTGCGGCTATGATTCAGCAGTTCGTGCCCAGATGGCAGAAATCATTAACTAGTGTTTGGGTACAGCACCTTAGCAAACACTCCATGGGCTTGGCTTATCACAGGTGTCTACGAGCCTTTCAGAACTAGGCTCCCGGACCCAGCCCCAAAAGTGCACAGGAGTCAACGTGCGAACTTACATCTGCTCTGAAGAGGGTGTACGTCTGTGTGTGTGCTCTAAGTGTCTATGAAATACATCGCACTCCGCCTTTGCCCCTTGCAAATGATGTCCCCTGGAATCTCTTCATGCAAACAGTATGGCAGTGGGAACCCATTTTCCGTTGATGCGTGCACATTTGTGCAATTTAATAAAAGTAGCTTTAGACAGATAAAACAGGCTATACACACTGAGAAACCTCTCTAAAATGACCCCCACGAGAGCTCTTCTGCACCCTGCTAGAACTGAGCTTTAGGTGCTAGGCCAAATAACATGACCAGGCTAAACTCTGCAGATCTTACTTGCCCTCTGCTCTTGCTATGTCCTATCGGGAACAGGGAGCTTATCAGTGCAGAAGGAAGATGAGAGGTACCTGATGCACTCAGACATCAAAGCACAATGCAGAGTTCAGGCACAGCCAAAAAACGACAACAAGCATCTCATTCCATCAATTTTCAGAGTAATCAATTTGGTTTTCTAACCCTCGAAGTTCAGAACATAAACCCATTAGAACAAGACCCCTGTGAGGACTTTATCCAGCACGCTATTTCTGGGCAAAGTTAACTACGAGGCGTGATCAAAAAGTATTGAGACTTATGCAATAACACAAGAAGTATAACACGGACAGTTATTGCGCTCACTCTCCTTCAAAGTAGTCCCCTTCCGATAAAACACACTTCCTCCAGCGTTCCTGCCACTGCTGGAAACAATTTTGAAATGCCTCTTTCATCATGCTGTGAAACTGCTGTATCGAATTTTGCTTAATGGTCTCCAAGTTGTTGATCTCTTTCCTTTCAGTGGTAGTTTCAGTTTTGGAAACAAGAAACAGTCACAGGGTGTTGGTCAGGTGAGTACGGAGGCTGATGGACTTGCTCGATTTGGTGTTTGGCCAAGAACTGCTGGACAAGATGTGATGCGTGAGCTGGGGCGTTATCGTGATGAATCACCGTTCCTGTGCAACTCTGGCTTCTTACGACGAACTGCATCTCTCAAACGAGTCAGAACTTGGATGTAGTACTCCTTATTGATGGTTTGGCCTTTTAGAGCATACTCATGATGAACAATACCCTGGTAATCAAAGAAAACTGTGAGCATGATCTTGACATTGCTCCTCACCTGACAGGCTTTCTTGGGTCTGGGAGAGTTTGGAGTCTTCCATTGTGAGGATTGAGCCTTAGTTTCTGGGTCATAATCATAAACCCATGATTCATCACCAGTAATCTTTTTAATGAAATATGAGTCATTTTCAATGCATTCCAACAACTCCCTGGCTGCAGACAGTCACTTGTTTTGGTCAAGGGACAGGAGTTTCTGCACGAATTTTGCAGACACACGTCTCATCCCCAAATTGACAGGAAGAATGGACTGACCCGAAACTGATGTCCATGTCCTCAGCAAGCTCCCTGATAGTCAATTGATGATTTGAGCATATTGTGGCACGCATTGCTTCAACTTTGTCTTCATTCCTGCTTGTGGATGGCCTCCAGAACATTCGTCACTGCCAACACTTTGACGGCCCTCTTGGAAACATTTCTACCAGTCATAACCTTCCATCCATGCAAAAAGCACAGGCCTCAGCCTTCCTTGAAGCCCTCGAAGAACTAGGATACAAACAAATGGTCAATGAACCCACCCATGTGAAAGATGGCCAACTGGACCTTATTTTCGCCCCTCAGCCCAGTTCAAATACAAGCAAGACCACGGTACTGTCCACTACCGCAGTCCCCTGGTCTGACCATATGTTAATTGTATTCCAGATATCCATGCCCAACAATGCACAAAAGAACCCCAACAGACTCAACCCCAACATCAAATCAGCGCCACGCAGATTTCAAGCCTTTGACAAAGACCTGGTACAAGACAGAACCTGCCCACTCCGATGCGACATCACAGGACCCGGAAGAGCTGGTATCAGCCTGGAATAAAAATCTCAGCGCCATCGCGCTACTGCCACCATCAAACAAACCATCAGGTAAGAGGACCAATGCAGCTTGGTACTCCACCGGGCTTAGAGTCTCTCTCAAGTGCTTGAGGAAGCTGGAAAGACACTGGCGCAGAACACATTCCTCCGACGCTTCAGCGGCCTACAACATACAACTGACTAAACACCGCCAAGCAATATCTGAGAGCATGAAAAGATTCCACACGGACACACTAAAGAGGTCCTTAAACAAACCACATGACCTGTTCGCCCTGGTAAAGAACCTAACAAAGGAACCAGTGCCAGAAAACCTGAACCAGATCCATTCACAAGACTTCGCTAACTACTTACAGTCAAAGATCTGCCAGACAAACAAGCCTCCCACACCCATCATCGCTCGTGAACAGGGTTATTCAACCCTCCTGTCCAGGTTCTCCACACCATCCAAGAAAACCATTGAAGATACAATAGCAGCAATCAACACAACCACTGCACAAACAGACCCTTGCCCAGTGTTCTGGATAATGGAGTTACGAACCACCGTCAGCCCTTTCATAACTAGGCTAATTGACTGCTCCTTCACAACAGGCGCTTTTCCCCAATCCCTTAAACGCACCTCTATCAGGCCGTTGCTAAAAAACAGCAAGCTGGACCCCAAGAAGCCTGACTCATATAGACCTATATCAAGTATACCGTTCCTGGCCAAAATCATCGGAAAAGATGTCCAAAGGCAAATTCAAGATCACATTGACTCCTCCGCTCTGCTCCACTTGTGCCAACATGGCTTTAGAGAAGCTCACGGTGTCGAGACCCTCCTCACCACTCTCTTTAGCACCTTAATAACTGGAATCGATAACATCCGGCAAGGATATGCACTCATCTTCATGGACATAGCAGCCGCTTTTGATTCAGTTTGCCACGAGATCCTCCTACAATGCCTCAAAGAGAAAGGGATATGAGATTCAGCACTAGAGTGGTGCAAGTCGTACCTCTCAGATAGATGGCAACATGTGCAAACAGGGGAGTCCATATCAGAGCCGTTCCACCAAAATCAAGGAGTCCCGCAGGGATCCTCTCTCTCCGCCTTTATGTTTAACATTTACATGCAGCCTATCTGCGACATCATTCGGTCATTCAAGGTGAATTGCCTACTATACGCCGATGATGTTCTCCTGTACATGCCTTTCTCAACAGACCCCCGATCTCTCCCCACTATCCGACTGTTTTAATGCAGTATCAGGCTGGCTACAAACACAAAACCTACGAATCCAGCATAAGAAAACAGAGGTCCTATACATCACAAGAAATCCGAATTTCAACACCCCACCCTACCTGAAGGTCAAGGAAGCGGAACTTGTTACCAGACCCTCGATCAGATACCTTGGAGTAACCTTGGACCAACGTTTAGACATGAAAGCCCACATAATTTAGCAAGAGCAGTATACCATAAAATCCGGACACTCAGACACCTCCGCGCCCTACTTGAACCGGACGATTTAATTTTACCACACTTTGACTACGCAAATGCCATACTCCATGGCCTCCCTAAAGCCACCCTGCATCCCCTGCAGCTGGCAATGAACTCAGCGGCAAGAGTTCTCCAAGGGGCATCCAGCCTTGACCACATGACACCTATCCTGAAACGGTTACACTGGCTTCCCATACAAGGCTGACTCACTTTCAAAAACCTGATACTGACTTTCAAAATCATAAATGGCTTCTCCCCGCTATCACTATCGGAACTCATACAACTCAACCCCTCCAATAGATCTAGAAGGTCAACAGCAGTCAATAAGCTAGTAGTCCCAAAAGAAATAACTAACTGTACCCAGGCAACAATGAACAGGGCTTTCAGATTCTCTGCGCCTAGATGGTGGAACTCCCTCCCACCCAGCATCCGGGCAGTCACTGATCTTGCACAGTTTAGAAAGGTGTTGAAACACCACCTCTTCCTACTGCATTACCCCGATGACTGCTCCTCTAGAACCGACGCATCGAGCTGACCAAAGTAGCACAAATGGACCCCTAATTACTAAGGCACCGATGTAAATAGTTACCCTCGTTCCTAATCCAAGTTGTACCACCTGTTTATTGTAAACCCGGATCATCCTTATGAAATGCGTATGTTAAATGTTCTATGTGAACCGCACTGATGTGGAATAGCGCGGTGTATAAGAAACTGTAAATAAATAAAATAAATAAATAAAATAAACTCAAGCACAACTCGTGCATTCATCGCCATGCACTTGCTGTAACTTGTCATAAGTTTCTTTGCACAAATCTCCAAGTTTCTGGCAGAATTAAATGCAAATTCGTCGTTCCGTTTTTTCACTCATGATAAATCTGACAAATTGCTTTTACACGATACCAAACATCATGTGATTTAAAAAGTACAAGTGTGCCGCAGCCGCACTACACTCTGCACATGCAGAGCACATAACTAGGTCACTGCATGCTTAATAGCATCGTAATGTGACGTATTGTTATATAGCTACACAACAAGCCTCAATACTGTTTGATCACACCTCATAGACAAAAATCACTTTACGTTTCCATTTAGAACTTGCCCATATGGATCCTATAGGCGAGTAACCCAAAACCTTCAGGCTCAATATTCAGAAGTGTTTAACCCCAGAGACTCTGATATTCATTGGCATGAACCATATAGTCTGCTGAATATGCACATAAACTGCCTGGGCTCAATCTGGTTAGCAGCAATATTCAGCCTCTAAATGAATTGAAAAACGACCGTCTTATGCAGATCTTTCTGTCTGGTTAGTAGCTGTATATTACCACTCCTCGAAGTACAATTTTGGTCACTGGTGAAATTGGATATTCAGTTCCGGATAGGCACTAGCATTCAATACCCAGTTTCAGTGGCGCTGGCCGGCCACTGAATCGTCATCTGATCAATACTAAAAGCTTCGGTACACACGATAAAGCACTAGTAACATTTTGGGTCTAAAGTTAATCAGACAAACTCATCTGGGTCATTTGTTGTCATCTTGTATTTATTGTTCACCCATTAAATTAACCCCTATATTGTTTATCCCCCTCTTCTAAGTTAATGCTCTATGGAAAGCCATGTTGGCCTATTGTTTTATGTAAACCGCTTTGACTCTTAGATTTAGCGCTAGATAGCATAGCTATATAAATAGATACTCTTTGGCCAAGCAACATGAGTAGTTTTGTCTGGCCACCAGCCAAAGTTGAACTCTGTCCTCCAAATGCCCCAGGGCTGTTACTTTTTGTGTGGCTAAATTTTGTGGAGGTTACGATTTAGCAGTAGGGGAGAGGGGGACTTTGAAACTACAAAGCTTGGCCGAACTAACTCCCCTTTGAGTTTCACTCTCTCTGTGCCCATCTGTGTGGGGTAGATTTTCAGGATTCACTCAGATATGTTGTAGCTAACTAAACTGAGATGCTAAATTTCTTCCTCCTCCTGAGATGGACGAGTGGGAAGGGGGATCAGTGTGGAAAGACATTGAGAGATTTGAGTATGGGGGGGGGGGGGGGGTGAGATTAGCAGGTCTTGGGAGAAGGGGGTTATTTGGAAGACTGAGGTGTTGGGGGGATAGATGAGAAGAAGCTAGCTGGGTTTGGGAAGGCTCTTCTGATGCAGGGTGTCACAGGTTGATATGGGAGGGGGAATGCTGGATCGGTGGGGGGGAGGGTATTTTGAAGATCTTGGGATCACATGTACAGCTAATTAACACAAAACAGTGCTCCCTGTGAGAGCATAGAAGTCCTCCTCCCACATTCGTACCATAGGGGTGGTGTATTGATGTCACAGTTTGAACTGTAAGGAACACATGGGTCCCCTGGGAGTCCTGCAGATGGTCACCATTTGCGATTGAAACAGTGATAAGAGGCACCACACACATGGTGGAAATGCAGGCAGAGCACTCCAGAGCACTTCCAAAGTTCTGGAAGATTCATATTAGCTAGTTGAGGTCCGGACCCCATGCCCCATGTCCCCCACCAAACCCTGGCCCCAGGAACACTTCATTTTAAGGAGCTAACTATACCCTGTATTTAGCCTTTCCACTAGAGACTAGTTGCAAATGCTTGGGTTTAACCAGACAGTCCTGCATGCTCGATCTAGATACAGGCATAGTTTGGGGTTCAAATTATTTTTTTTATCTAGACATAAAGGAATTTTCCCCAAGGCCAGAAGATCTGAACAGCTATCTGAGTTCACGTCACTCATAATAAAGAATTAGTTATACCCTAAGTATTCGCCCTACAGACATGTTTAGCTACAATTGCGTCCTAGCAGCTGACAGTCCCTTTACTACGGTCTATTCCCATTGCAGAAAGAGTCTACTCCCTAGTTCTTCTCCTGGGAATCACCCTTCTGGTCACACTTGGCCTGCAGCCTCACACATCCTGGCTACAGACAAATTCAGGCTCATAAAAGGACATTTTATAATCTCCACTATGGTTACCAGATTTTTCGAAGGCAAACCTTGGACTCTTATCAGAAATGTGTGTCGAGGGGGAAGGGACACCTTAGATCCAAGTCTGAGCAACAAGGTACAGAGGAGGGAAGAGGAGTCATTACCCTCCCCATCCCCCCTCATCCATCCCATGACAGCAACGATATCACGTCCAAGCAGACAAATCGACAGAGACATAGAAATAGTGATGCATTTCTCCCGTCCTGTGCAAAAGGAAATGGATGCCATTTCTAAAAACTAATATATTATCCACTACAGGGAACATAAAATTTCTTTTCTACCCCCTCGGTCCCCATTGCAGAAATCGGTGACAGGAGGCTGCCAAACAGATGGGAATCGGGGATACAGCTCCAAAATTGGGGACATCCGCAAACCTTACTCTCCCTGCCACATTGGGACAACTTATTGGTGGACTTCGTACCAAAGGTCAGGAAGAAAGTGTGACTGTAGTTTCACCTTCAGACATGCTGTGCATTGAAAGCACCGAGGCATGTTCGCCCCTGCTTCTCACGCCAGCTTTTAGTTAAGGAAACAAATAGGCCATCTTGAGGTAGGATGTTCTTCCCCAATCGAAAAACGCTCAATGTGGCGGAAAGACGGCATGTTCTATACAACCTCACATGGAATTTAGGCCACGTTGAGGGAGGGGAGCTTTCAGGCCCCCTATATACTCCCATAAACTGTCTTTTAGGAAGCTGTCCTCTAAATTGCAGGGGCACACAAATAGAACTGGGCAAAAGGGGGCTCGATCGGAGATGTTTCCAGGACAGGTTTCTGATTTAGCCAATTCATCTAGCTCTGGAGAACGAGAAGTGTGAAGGGGCTTTGGCCGAGTGGGGAGGGGGGTCTTAGACTTTTGGGTTTAGGGGTGGGATGAGGACCTTTTTGTTCATGAGCAAGGTGTGGGGACAACGGCTAGATATCAGCCGCCATGTTAGGCAGCTCTATATCAACCATTCTTGAGAATGGTTTAAGTTTTAGTGCAGCTGAATGGTAATGGTTAGACACAGAGAAGGCCATGTTATCAAATCATTTTCACATGTAAAATGCTGATCTCACCTCCTTATTAAATAGGTTACACTTACGGGTACACACGTACCTGTGGAGCAGTTGTGCACAGTGGAGGAGTTTGGAGGGAGTGTGGGTGGAGTCATAATTTATGCACCTACCAGGTGTCAATGTCCATGCCATCAATATAAGTATGATTTTGGCAAGAGATAAGGGTTTTGGGGCCACTTGGCAATAGTGATCACAGCATGATCGCATTTGATTTAATAAATGGAAGAAGGATGGTAAGGAAATCCACAGTGCTTTTAAAAGGGAGACTATGATAAAATGAGGAAAATAGTTAAGAAAAAAACTAAAAGATCACAAAGTTTGATGAATATGTACAGAGCCTTGATATTGCTGCTTTCAACAAAATTTGAAAGGATCTGTAAAGTTTGTGAGAAATAAAGTTTATATATGCAGAAAAAAACCCTCCCTAAAAGGAGCAGCTGCAAAGGTTAAAGATTTACATCAAGCATGGGCGTTGCTAAAAATACTATCTTGGAAGCCCAGACCAGATGTATTTCACGCTTTAAGAAACGTGGAAGGCCAAAAAACTGATAGCATGGTTTAAAGGCGAGGTCAGAGAGGTTTTGTAGCCAAAAAGCATCTTTCAGGAAATGGAAAAAGGAGCCAAATGACGAACACGGGAAACAGCGTAAGCATTGGCAAGTTAGATGCAAGGCATTTGATAAGTCAGGTAAAGAGAGAACTTTAAAAGAAGCTTGTCGTGGAAGCAAAAACATATAATAAAAACTTTTTTAAGAGCATTCATAGCAAAAAACCTGAGAGAGTGTCAGTTACAACACTAGATGATAGAGGGGTAAAAGGAGCGCTCAGTGAGGAAAGGCTATAATGGAGAGATTGAATGAAATCTTTGCTTCGGTCTTTACTGAAGAAGATATAGGGAAGTTACTCATGCATGGTATATAAAGTTAAATGTATTGGAAGAATTGAAAGAAATATTGATAAACCAGGAAGATGTATTACAATTATTTGATAAAATGAAGAGTAGCAAATCACCTGGACCAGATGGTATACATTCAAGAGTATTGAAAGAACTGAAATACGAGATTGCAGATCTCCTTTTAGTAATCTGTGAACTATCATTAAAACCATCTGTAGTATCAGAAGATAGGAGAATGGCCAATGCAACGCCAGTTTTTAAAAAGGGTTCCAGGGGTGATCCAGGAAACTACAGACAGATGAGCCTGACGTCAATACTGGGCAAAATGGTAGAAACCATTATAAAGAATAAAATTGCTAAATATGTAGATAGTCATGATTTAATGGGAGAAAGTCAACATAGATTTAGCCAAGAAAAGTCTTGTCTTATTAATCTGTTATATTTTTTGAAGGTGTGAATAAACAGGTAGACAAAGGTGAGGCAGTTGATATAGTGTATCTGGATTTTCAGAAAACCTTTGACAGGTCCCTCATTGGAGACTCTTGTCAAAATTAAAAAGTCATGGGATTGGAGGCAGTGTACTATTGTGGATCAGGAACTGGTTAAAAGATAGAACGCTGAGAGTAGGGCTAAATGGCCAATTTTTTTCCAATGGAGAAAGGTGAATAGTGGAGTATCCCAGGGATCTCTGCTGCTTTTTAACATACAACCCAGTCAAAAAACGTGGAATGCAACGAAAGGATGTGTAAAATTTGAAAACTTTTATTACTTTATTCCACTTCAGCCACTGGCCCGACACTGCCCCTGAGGAAGGTTTTGCGAAACACGGCCAGTGTCGGGCCAGTGGCTGAAGTGGAATAAAGTAATAAAAGTTTTCAAATTTTACACGTCCTTTCGTTGCATTCCACGTTTTTTGACTGGGTTGTTCGGTGCACGTGGAATCGTGCTTGGTTTGTTGGACCCCTGCTTTTTAACATATTCATAAATGACCTGGAAAAAGGAATAACGAGTGAGATGATCAAATATCGCCCAGTAACGGTTTGTGTCGCAGTACCCAGCTGAATGTTTGAACGCCCAGCTGTATAGTTTTACCGAAGTTTTGCAGCGGGGATGGCATGCTCCGCTTAACCGTAGGAAAGTGGCATGATCTAGCCTTACAGCAGGCTGAAGTTTATCAGATGAGTATTTATACCTTACTGGGCGATATCGGTACCATTTTTTGGACATTTGAAACAGCGTTCGGATTGAACTGTGATTGGAAAGAATATGTTCTAAAGAAACAGAAACTTGCGGTGACTGGTTCACTAGACCATAAAGCCTCACGCGTTGCCGGCCAGGTTGGCCTCTTTTTAAAGTTGATTAAAATGGAGGGTCTGTTGCAAGAGTATGTTTTGCATCCTCATGACAGACGATCTGACAAAAAATAATATATAATATTAGGTAGTTTCTGTCCGTTATATTACGGGAGTTTAAGTTGGTAATTTAGTGACTTATTTATGTGCACCTTCTTTAATGATATATTATAGTCGTCACACTATTTGGGGCTTCTGAATTAATTATTAGGAGATGATTATTGACACCCTTATAAACAATTCAAATCAGTTTGAACAGAAAAACACATTTCCACTGCAGTAAAATTAGATGCACCTGTGATCAACTGTCAGTATTCACATGACTAGAATCAACCAATGAATGATGGCTCTAGTTTAAAATGGCCACATTCATTCCCCGTTCCATTTCAGAAATATAGAAACATAGAAAAAATGATGACAGAAAAAGACCACATGGCCTATCTAGTCTGTCCTTCCATATCAACAACTACAGCAGTCCCCTTTTTACCTTTAGAGATCCTCTGTGTTTGTCCCATGCTTTTTTGAATTCAGATACTGTCCTCATCTCTACCACCTCCACTGGGAGGCTATTCCATGGATCCACTACTCTTTCTGTAAAGAAATATTTCCGCATATCACTCCTGAATCTATCTCCCTTCACCCTCATCCCATGCCTCCTCGTAGCAGAACTTGCTTTCAATTGAAAGAGGCTCTCCCCCTGTACATTTATGCCACAGAGGTATTTAAACATCTCAATCATATCACCTCTATCCCGCCTTTCCTCTAAGGTGTACATATTAAGATCCTTAAGTCTGTCCTCATATGCTTTATAATGAAGACCACTAGCCATTTTAGTAGCCACCCTCTGCACCCTCTCCATCCTGTTCACATCCTTTTGAAGGTGCAGTCTCCAGAATTGCACACTATACTCCAAATGAGGTCGCACCAAAGACTTATACAGAGGCACTATCACCTCCTTTTTTCTGCTAGCCATTCCTCTCCGTATGCACCCAAGCATCCTTCTAGCTTTTGCCATCGCCTTTTCTACCTGTTTAGATACTTTAAGATCATCAGACACAACCACGCCTAGGTCCCGCTCTTCTTTAGTGGATAAAAGTACTTCACCCCCTATACTATATTGCTCCCTTGGATTGCTGCATCTGAAATGCATGACCTTACATTTTTTAACATTAAATGCCAGCTGCCAAATTCTAGATCATTCTTCAAGCTTAGCTAGATCCCTCTTCATGTTATCTACACCTTCCTGGGTGTCTACTCTATTGCAGATTTTGGTATCATCTGCAAAAAGGCAAACCTTACCCGATAGCCCTTCCGCTATATCACTAACACAGATGTTAAAAAGAATCGGACCAAGGACAGATTCCTGGGGCACACCACTGGTAACATCCTTCTCCTCAGAGTGAACTCCATTTACCTGTACTCTTTGTCGCCTCCCACCCAACCAATTTCTAACCCAAGCAGTAACTTTAGGGTCCATCCCTAGGGTGCTCAGTTTGTTTATAAGTTGCCTGTGAGGAACAGTGTCAAAGGCTTTACTGAAATCTAAATACACCACATCTAGGGCTCTCCCTCGGTCCAACTCCCTGGTCACCCAGTCAAAGAAATCAATCAGATTTGTCTGACAAGACCTGCCTCTGGTGAATCCATGGCTGTCTCGGACCCTGTAATCCGCTGGACTCCAGAAACCTCACTATTTTCTCTTTCAGCAGCGTTTCCAATAATTTACTCACCAACGAAGTTAAACTAACCGGCCTGTAGTTTTCAACCACATCCTTAATTCTGCTTTTATGTAAAGGCACCACATGAGCCTCTCTCCAGTCCTTTGGCACCACTCCCAACTCCAATAAGGCATTGAAAAGGTCAGTCAGTGGAGCTGCTAGAACGTCCCCAAGTTCCCTCAGTATTCTAGGTTGTATCCCATCCGGTCCCATCGCTTTGTCTACTTTAAGTTGAGCTAGTTTCTCACGAACGAAAATTGTTCAAGATGTCCCTCAGTTCTGTTCCTGTTTGTGGGTGTTTTCTGAGGTCCTGCTCCTGGTTCTTCATCTGTGAACACAGAACAGAAATATTTGTTAAGCAATTCCGCTTTATCCTCATCAGCTTCTACATATTCCTCCCCTTCACCCTTGAGTCTGACAATGCCACTTTTGCCCTTCCTCTTCTCACTAACATATCTGAAAAAATGTCTTATCCCCCCATTTTATTACATTGGCTATTTCCTCCTCTTTTTGAATCTTTGCTTTCCTGACTACTTTGCTAGCTTCACAATGGTGAAGACAAGAGGACTGCCTGAGACTGTCAGAAAAGCCATTATGAAAAAACATCAAACTTCAAAGGGGTACAAGGCCATCTCCAAAGACCTTGGGATTCCTTTGTCTATGGTTTGTAATGTTATTAAGAAGATTCTGCTCATCGAACTGTCAAGAACGTGGTGGGAAGAGGAAAATTAATCCAAGAAGTCTTCAAAGGTTAGTGCAAACTGTTGGAAAAACACCACGTACAACATTCAAAGAGTTTAAGTCTGATTGGAGCAATCTGGAGTGGTGTTTTCAACCCGCACCATATGCCAAGCACTAAAAAAAGGAAGGACTTCATGAGTGAAGGCCAAGGAGAACCCCACTGCTCAAAGACAGACACTAAAAGGCACGCCTGATCTTTGCTCAAACCCACCTTGAGAAACCACAATCCTGCTGGGGAAATGTTCTGTGGACAGATGAAACCAAACTTGAGCTCTTTGGCAACGCAGACCAGCGATACATTTACAGGCGAAGAAATGAAACTTATCAGGAAAAAACACCCTTCCTACAGTTAATGGTGGAGGTTCCATAATGTTGTGGGGCTTTTTTTCTGCCTCAGGAACCAGAGGCCTGAAACGTATTAAAGGAATCATGAAGCCAGAGGACTACCAAAGTATTTTTCAGCGAAATGTGCTATCTTGTGTCGAAAAGCTAGGTCTGGGTCAAAAGTCACGAGTCCTCCAGCAGGACAATGATCCATAACATACAACCAAAAGCATAAAATAATGGTTTAAAAGGAACAAATGGATTGTTTTAAACTGGCCAGCAATGAATCCTGATCTCAGTCCAATCGAGAACCTTTGGAACCAGCTGAAATCTGCCATTGGTAAAAAGAATCCTGGAAACATTCATGAGTTGGAACAAATCGCCGTTGAAGAGTGGGAGAAACTACCAGCAGACAGATGTACGAAACTTATAGATGGCTTCAAGAAACATTTGGAGGCTGTCATCACTGCCAAGGGTTGTGCAACCAAATATTAGTGAAGGGTGCCATCAATCCTGTACAGGTCATATTTTGTTTTTTTTTCTCAGAAATTACTATGTCTAAGTTGCACAGACATCTTTCTTCTATTGTATACTTTTGAACATACTTTTAAAATATTATGATGACATACAGTTGGAATATTTCCAATTATTTCTCAAGATATTTTACACAACATACCTATAATGCAAGGGTGCCAATAATGTTGCCCGCAACTGTATTTTTTTATTCAACATGTAATCAAACTGGAATTCATTACCACAGGACCTGGAAAAAAGTGTAGCCAGGTTTAAAAAAGGTTTGGAGAAGTTCCTGGAGGAAAGGTCCATAAACCATTATTAAAGAGGGCCCGGAAAATTCACTGCTTACCCCGGGATAAGCATTATGAAACCCTTGTGCCATTTTGGGAACCTGCTTGGTACGTATGACCTGGATTGGCCACTGTTGGAAACAGGATACTGGGCTTGATTGACCTTGGTCTGACCCAGTATGGCATTTCTTATATTCTTATAAGTTTAGTGCTAGTATTTTATAAAGACACAGAGAGAGGTGCCTCCCTGCCCTATCAGCCTAAGTACCTTGTTATACATCACCCTCATAAAATGAGATATTTAAACGAGGACACTGCAGGAGGGGGTCACAGTTTAATGAGAGTTAGTGATTCATGACCTAGTCAATTAAATGCCAGGCCTAAATCTTGCAGGACAAATTTGGAACTGAACACCAGCCTGTTTGGTCTTATTAAAAACACAGCTGAAAGATCCAGGTAAATTTACTGAGTTCTGAAAATAGACATTTGGACGTTGGGACATCCATCCCTGCTATTCGTAGCTTCTCCTGCCCCCAAATAACTTCCCCGCCAGTTGTGCGGGGAAGTTAGATGGGGGCGAGGAACAGATGGCCTGGGGGCAGAGTCTGGGTGGGCAATGGGCGGTCGCTGGCCCTGGACATGCAGGGCCGATTCTAATGTTGGCCCTGTATGTCAAGGGCCAGCGAAATATCTGGGGAAGTTATTCCACCTCCGAGATAGAATAACCTCCCTGGACATGTTTTTTTTGTTTCTGCCGGGGTACGGATGGGGCTGTGGGGGGGGGGGGCAGAGGACACTCCCCGCAGCCCGAACCTGGCCTTAGGAGGCCAGATCGGGGGTCGGGCTGTGGGGAATTAACTTTATTCTTTGGCGGCCGGCATCTCGGCTCTTCAATGGTAATTTCTGTGGCCGCTCGCGTGTGGGAATGTTTTTCTAACGTTACTTTCATACTGCCCTAACCTGTCATCATGGGAAAATCAAGATCTGAACACATCACACCGATATTAAAACAGCTACATTGGCCATGAAGAGTCGAATCAACTACAAAGTCATGCTAAGAATATCTAAAATCAGGCACAGCCCGTCAGCCAACTATGTGAAGTCTCTCTTCCATACAACATGGAACAACAGAACCCAATGAAAAAACACTCAGAATATGCTAACCGTACTAACGGAAAAACATAAAGGAGTCAATTTGCCTGTGTCCGAGCATTCTCGTAATGGCCCCCAGGACTTTGGAATACTCTACCTGAAAAGATACAAACTATTGCCGAACTCACAACCTTCCGCAAAGAACTAAAGACGCATTTTTTCGCAGAACGCTATGGAGGTAAAACACAGGAAACCTGATGGACAAACTACATAACATTAGTTCTGTCAAAAATCAAGAAAGTCTGATTCCTACAGCCATAATAAAGATTCTTGCTCCCTTTATTAAAACAGAGACATACAGTTGATAAAATACCAAATAGAACGGTTACTTATGTATAGCTGTTATATATCTTTATGCCTGTACTTCCAGCTACAACAGCCTGTGTTCATAGTTCAATGTAATACTCCAAATTCATTATTGTTAATTGTAAACGGCTTTGACTCAGAGAAAAGCGGTATAGAAAAATAGTCAAATTAAAGTTTGATTTCTTTATTTTATTTATCTATAAAGTGTATATTCCGCACTATTTCCTCGGTGGGTGGCAATGAACTTACACAAGATAAACAACAACCAAAAGGCGGTACTCAGAAAACAGCACAAACGTTTCTTCAGTGTACCTGTGGTGTTCCCAGGGATGGAGAATGGGCAGGTGGGGCTAGATTAGCACACCCAAGTGCGTATGACTAAAGATATGCCTAGATGCTGATTCCTACTGGGACGTCCGTGCGCCTCGGAGAAGGTGTAACTTTGTGTGGAAACGTTAGAGAAAGCCACAGATGTACATGCGTCCCCTTCATAACATAAGTGCTATAAGCCTTCTCTGCTTGGGCCCCCTCTTATATTATTACCTCCTTAGTGAATC
Source organism: Ichthyophis bannanicus (assembly GCA_033557465.1). NCBI lineage: Eukaryota > Metazoa > Chordata > Amphibia > Gymnophiona > Ichthyophiidae > Ichthyophis > Ichthyophis bannanicus. The sequence goes on along the minus strand of CM066051.1, from coordinate 55,575,281 downwards.
AGGCTCGTTATACTTCATTTCCGAGGTAGAAACTTCAGAGGCCACAAAGTGCATAGAAACGAGCTACAAGATCTGGCGAACGGGGGAACGGCCACAGTCTTAGGCCCAAGAAGACCTCTCACTGCATTTCTTGAAGACAATATCCAAGTGCTAAGTGTTGTTCCAAACATGAGTCAGACAGTACAGATAAGCTGAAAGGCAGATGGTTACAGTGTGACACCGTGTCACGTTTCCCCTTCTTCCGTTTGCGAACTCGGTCTAAGGAACTTGATGGAAAGAGATATGGTAAAGTGCGTTGCAGAAGGATGGCAGAGACTGAATGGTTGAGTTGAGGCCACATCAGACGATACGAGTGCTTTTATACTGGAGTCTATCTGTGGGGATGTTTGTATTTTGGGGGTATTGCTGGTGAGGTAGGGTTGTGGATGCGTACAGGTGAGGGATGTGGGACAGGTTGGAGTATTTCTTTGTGTGTATAGTAGGATGTTTAGAGAGGGGGTAGTATGTTTGTGCCACTTGGTATTTAGGCTTCCTGTGCTCTTCCCCCAAGGCACTCTTTTCTCCCCCCCTTCATACATCCTCGATCTCCCACTCCCATCTACTCCTGCCTCATCTCTCACCCATCCTCTATTCCTCTCCCTCTCCCACTCTCTGCTTCCCTTCCTCCATCCCCTCTTCCCTAATCACGTCTCCCCTATCTCCCTTGCACTCTTGCTACTTTCCCCTTCCCCCAGGCTCTCTTGCTTTCCATTAAGCTCGTCCCCTGCATACTCTTCTCTGCCACAGGAAGTTGGGTTGCTGTCCCAGTTGAATCCAGTTTGATTTTATTTGTCCCAGTGAAGTGAAAAGAACACCTCCCAAAGCCAGTGGACTGTTGAGTCCCTCCAGGCAGTGGAAAGGAAAAAAATCTTCCTCTTTCCCATCTAGAGTTTTATTTGTATTTATTTATTTAACAGTTTTTTTAGAATGCTTTTATCAATTTAGTCAAAGTGGTTTATATTGTAACTTAAACTTGGTAATGTACATTAAACAAGGACATTGATAACTTGGATTTTTCTGAGGCAATGGAGGGTTAAGTGACTTACCCAAGGCCACAAGGAGTGCTAGTGGGAATCAAACCCTTGTCTCTTGGTTCCTAAGACAGTGTTTTGACCATTAGGCTTCTCCTCCACTCCACATTTGGAAGCACAACCCACCACTACTCGTTTTAGCCTTGGAATGCTTCAGGTCTTTGCTCCTTCTCTTTCCCCTGGTACTGTCCTCCTTTTCTGCCTCTCTACCCCACCCTACTGACTTCTGGAGTCATGTTTTGTAACCTCTCCTTGACTGGACCCACCCTGGAGAGATGGTCTAAAAAATCACTCAGAACTCATATGCCCCATTCTAGAAGATTCCCCATTATTACATATAGACACAGCATTATCCTTAGCAAAAGCCTATGCGTCTCTCTAAGTATTCGTTTTTAAATTACAACAGAAAGAGGAAATCTAGATTATTTTACTCATTTTCACGGTCAATGGAAAAATACAACTTTTTGCTAGTACGGTGGCTGCAATGTCCTCTGCAGTAAGTGGAAGAAGAGACAGAGATTTTGACATGAAAGGCCAATGGAAGCAGAGCGAGGAGTTGTACTATCAAGTGCTCCAAACATGCTTCAACCCAACAACTGGGGTTGTCTACATAAAAGAGCCTCTGATCCTTCTGTAGGTTTACATTAGCCAAGGGCTTGTGTTGGAACTCTCAAACTGGCCATGTATTCATACTCTTTGCTGTGCTAGGCTTACACAAGACAGGCAAGAGATTGCATGAAAGTCATCACTGCAAGCCTTCCATTGTCAAGTTCTTCAAGTCTATAACTCATGTATCTTTCTTAATGTCTCATTTTTATCCCATTGTGGAAACCAGCTCTTATGATACCGTAGGTGGTCACCGGGAATATTTCAATCAAGAAGACATCTTATAAAAAGTGTCCTATATTAGGAAGCTCTCTTAGGCTTCCATGGCTAGTGTCATAATCTTTGCAGTTTTCCAGGTCATAACGCGTCTGAGTAAGTGGAACCAGCATTTCAGCCATCGTGCTGTGGCTTTCTTCAGCAAAACTACAAAGATTAAGAAGCTCTGTTCCTTAACAGTGGTGAGATGACCATAGCTGGAGCCACCCTCGGCAGAGCTCAGTGGGTTCCTGGCATGTTAATAGAAGGGATTCACTACGAAACCTGCTCCACAGCTGTTGCAGCGACAAAGCGAGAGGAGCGGGAGCTCCCATCACTAGTCCCTCGTAATGCAGTGTTTAATTATCAGCTGCCTTGCATTTTAATTACAAACTAGCTGTATCTTCCTCATCCTCCTCCACAGTGTGCTTTCGGGCTGCGGGTCTTTCGGCTGGGGGAGGGTGAAAGCGAAAAGGAAGGGATGGAGTCACAGCATTGGAGAGGAGAGGTTGCCTTGGCAACATCAGCTTGCCAACCAGTGCAGGCAACGTCTGTGCGAAAATGAGAAGCAACAGGGGAAGAAAGCGAGGTGTTACAGAGCTCAAAACACAAAGGAAGACTGGACGAGGGGCGTGAGACCATCTCTCCACCTGCAGCGACATTGTCCCCTCGTTTGCCTCTCTAGAAAATGTCCCAGTTGTCTACTTGATGCTCTGTACACACAAAACAAATTGACAACACGTGATCTGAAGGACAGGAAAAAACACTATTATTAGCCTGATGTTCAGTTTCCCAAGGGTTGCATTAAACCGATATGCCGAGGGAGGGGAGCACTCTGACCCTAATCAAAGAGCTTCATCAAATTAACACGTCCATCAGGAAGCACCAAGGGACCACAGAGATCATTTAATCTCTGCCTAGGTTCTCCATAGAGAAACCCTCTATCTGCATCTCCTGGTCAGAAGAGCCTGCTGACCTTCAGCCTCCCCTCTCGTCAGTTCTCCCTGCAGACTGCGATTCGCTGTCCAGCACGAACCGTGCTGTCATGAAGAGGGACAGAGAATGGAGAATTCTAGCTTTGCATGTCTTCTAACATTTAGGTAACATTCAGTAATATCTTCATCATCGAGAGTCCTTGCAACAAATGATCAGGGATGGTTGTGATTTTCCAAGCTGCAGAATGAGAGGCAGGGCCATTGCAAGGGACTGGGTGCCTTTCGCAAACCTTCAGCTTTACATCCCCCTTTCCTCCCCTGAGATTTTGATAAACTCAGCCATCAAGATCATCACCTCTCCCGCCAACAATCCTCTAAAACGGCATAACTAGACATTGCATTTTTAAACATTAAACGCTGCTTTGTATGTATGTGTCCTTGCAGGTTAAAGAATGTGCTCATGGTTCTTAGAGTTTGCCTTGCTGTCAGGAGCTGTTGCTTTATTTTATTTACAGCATTTATAAGCCGCCTAATCACATAAGTTCAAAGCGGTACAAAAAACATATAACAAAATTTAAAACAAAGATACACAGAACATTAAGCACCAAACGCCTGACAAAACAAATGGTTCTGCAGGAGCCTACGAAAAGACAACAAATCTTGACAGCCCCGTAAAGAATCCGCTGCAGTTCTTTGCTGCCCTCCTTAAACTGCTGTTCTAAGCAACTGCTTAGTCTTGCCTAAAGGCCGGGCCAGGCTATGATGAGGGAGAGGGAAAAGGCATCGCCGAAGGACGTGGAAAGGCTGGTGCAGTATTTTGAAATCCAGCAGGCTGCAGGATGCTTTTTACCAGAACCGGTTCATGATCCATTTTTCGGAGAATTCGCTTGAGGGACGTACCGAACCTGGTGCATTTTGATCTTGCACAATTTGCGGTGCATTTTGCTTTTTATAAACTGCATAGCTCGTTTAATTTTGATTTGCAGTACCTCAAAGAAGTAAACGATAAACTATAGATTCGGGTATACACAGGTTTTTTTTTTTTTTGCTTCCATTACATTTTGATTTGGTTTTATGACCAGAGTTTTCCCGTTTCCTGTCATATTTTTCTCATCCGCTATGGAAGGGGTTCATAAAGTTGGCAGCCAGAGGATGCAAACTATATAAAATCCCTCCCTCAGTGATTCCCTCCATCCCTCCCACCCCCTCACTTATGCTTCTCCCACCCCATGTCCAAAATGGGGTTGAAGTGACCAGGGCACACTTTATTCCCACATGTGGCTTTTTGAAATTGCCGCTGGGCTGGACATGCTGGAAAATGCCTGTGTATTTGCCGACGCCCTTCCAAGTCATTGAGAAAAGTTGCATGTTTGGCAGATCCTTTTGTAAAACAGCAGGGGAAACGAGCACATCCCACGTCTGAATTCCCATGTCAGTGTTCTATTTAAAATGGGGCTTTGTATGTGTCCTTTCAAAAATAAAAACATAAAACCCTAAGAACATTGCTCTTGGGTCCACATTGTTTCTGTTGGGAGAAATTACTTGACTGATTTTGTAAATTCATAAGTCTGTACTGAAGTGTAAATCTCACCCAACCCCTGGGAGGGCTTGCCGCAGCCCAGCCTGCTGTCTCAGATATGAAGTGCTGGGCTCTACCATGCATATGGTCCCCAGTTTGATTCCCAGCTTCCATGCCCTGGAACGGCTGGGGATGCAGCAAAGGGAGGATGGTCAGCAGCTGGGGGTGAGGGAAAGTGTGGTGACTGGAATTTTGGCATGAACTATCCATAGTGCATTGAAGGTGCAAATGGATGGATTAGGGACAGAGAGTGGGGGGGGGGGGGGGCGAGTGCCTTGCAGTCAGCACTCCCGCACTAAGTGCAAGGCGAGCAATGAGCACGGGCGCTGTTTCCGCCACCTCCGTAGGTTAACTGTCGGGGACATGCTTTCCGTGAACGCGGCGGGGCTGCATCTATCGTGCTGCGGTTATGGCGCTATCCGCGTGTTAGATGCAACACCATAGCGCCCTTTAGTAAAAGAGTCAAGGGCGATGCTGCAAGGTTCCAAAACCTGGGGTTTCCTCTTTCGGTTTACCGCTGAACCGTGTCGACTGAGGACTTTCTTGACAGCATCAGGGGTGATTTTGTGATCACCTTCGAGTGCTTGAACTCTGAGAAGTGAGCACTTACGGCATGAGCTGGTCACTATCATGCTATATTCATCTAACATTTTGTAGACTGGCTTCCTGATATCCTTGGATTTCCTCGAGCTTCACTGGTGTTGATGTGTGTCTGGACTGTATCCGGGGTTGTATAAATTCTCGATGGGGTCTGTGATTTTTCTCATCGAGGTCATAGCTACAAGCTTCTATGATATATCAGCATTTCACTCATAATGGAGTAAAACTGATAGCAGATTCTACTTCTTTCTCCTCTCATACCTGTTTTATTTTTGAGATTGTTTCAGCAATGTTTCAGGTCTGACGTTTGTTATGGTGCTCTGCTATGTTTTTAAGTATTTACTGAGATGTTATTTTGACACTTCTCTGTTGACGCAGTAAACTTTGGTAGAGTTTTCCTTAATTTTTTTTAAATTGATGTATTTTAGCATGCCCTTTTGGACATGTTTATTAAATGTTTTAATGAAGTTAACGCACATTAAGCGCTGATGGCTCTTGAGTGCAGTAGCACGTATTGTATGTTAACTTTTAGCAAACATGCCCCTTAAATTACGTAAACAAACTGTCTTGGGTGAGCCTTTTCTGAAGGGCGGTACAGAGACCTAAGGAAATAGAGACATAAAAACCCAGATAACAAAGCTCCTGATATCAGGCTAAGAAGAACCAACAACCAAAATGTACTTATCATCCCCACCCAAAAAGCAAAAAGCAAAGAAACAACCCGCAGCTGGGCACGCTTCTGATTCACACCATCCCAATGGAATCCACTTCTGGACGATCTAAAATCTATTCATTTCTTTAGCAATTCTTTTATAATGCCGTATCTACTAGTCATGGCGGTATGAAAGAATTGTTGACGGCCCCGAGTTCTGCAAAAGACTGAAAGCATTACCTCTTCTCAGAACACTTTGGAACCGATACTTAACCTAACACCATGATATACTGAAAAACAGAAAGACAAAAAGGGCAATATACAACTGTAGTAACGTCCTACTCCCTAAGGTGACCACACTCGCACAATAATTATAAACCACTCAGCATCAACGTCCCCAAGGCTAATCATACCCTAATACTCCCAGTATATCTCGAAACAAGGAGATGATTTCAGCTTCTACCCTTGTTGTTTCTACTTTGTTACCACGGTTTGTACTCTGTTAGTACACTGTTCAAACACCCTTTACTACACTGTTGCTACAAGTTAACCGTATCCTGTTCTGCTCATTGCATAATCTCATGTAAACCGCTTTGACTTAACGATAAAGCGGTACAGAAAAAGCATTAAATAAATAAAATAAATAAAGTTGCCAGACAGCTAAGACTTGGTGCCCTATCGTAAATCTAAATGAGGCAATCATGATGGCGGGAAGGGTCGAGATATTAAAGCCCGAAACATAGCGAGATCTCAGGGCAATGCTACTCTTCATCATGGCCTCCTACTATCTCGATGAAAGGATTTCGGGTCTAACTATCAGGGTTCTGTCATGGTCCATGGCCTATCTCAAAAAGAGGTCTCATTTGTTGGCAAGGGGACTTGTTAGATTTTTGTTCAGTAAAACGTGGCCAGCATAAGGTTCTCTGCTGTTACCCACTTTATTCAGCTTCCAGCAGCTTTGATTGCCTCATTTAATACAGAGTTTATATCTTTGCCAGTCCTATTCAGCTGGTGGTCTACGTATCTAAGCATCAACCACAGCAATCAATAATTTCAATAACTGCCTTGTGGTTATTGCCAATTGACTCGATCACCGCCAATTGATCTTCTAGGGCTCTCTAGAGCCAACCACCAGCTTGAAGTTAAACCATTACTGACCTAGCTATAGCTCCTCATATTAATCAAGTCCCGACTGCCTGTTTTTCTCAGTTGCAAGGATTTGTCAACTTAGATCTTTTTTTACCCCTCTAAGCTTAGCGCTGGTGGCCTGTGCTCTTATTACCAGCAAATTAGATCATTGCAAGTCTTTATATTAGGGCCTATCAAAGGGTCAGAGGCTTCAATTAATTCAAAATACAGTCACACGACTACTGACTGGAAAGAAAAGTTACAAATATGTAAACTAAAGTACTCGAAGATCTACAAAGGTTACCCATAGAGACTAGACCTAAATTCCAAGTTTTATATATTGTATTCCAAGCTTTGTCTAATGGCGGAAAGCAACATTTTGCTCATTGTTTGCGTGAGATCATTTCATGTTGCCCTACATAGTCCACCCTGCTTTCTCTCTCTTTTATTGGGAACTAGGTTAACATCAACACGCTGAGCTGCTTTTTATTACTGTAGACCCTATTTGTGGGATATGTTGCCTCAGGAACCGAGACATAGTTCCTCGCTATTTGGAAGACCCAACGGCATGCTTATTTACTCGGTAATTTGGAGGTTAGGTCCACTGCTAGCCCCAGAGGTGGTTTAAGGTGTTGGCACCCTAGGCAAACCTTAAGCTTTACACACCCCCCCCCCCCCAACATACACTCTTGGCTGTTAAAATCTATTATTTATCTTTGAATGCCCTTCTCTTTCCTCCTGCCACCTAAAACATTCTGCCCTAGGCAACTGCCTAGTTTGTTTAATGGTTGGGAATGCTCTAATTAGGTTCTGGAATAGGTTAGTATTCGGTGAGCCCCCAAAATTAGTGTAGGAGGTGGCGTACATCTGCAGCAACTGTTGGGAGCATTCCTGGCCTGTCCTGTTGAACTTACCGCAGGGAGGCTCATCTCACTGCGCCAACTGATCAGCACTTAACCCCAGCCATGGAGACGGCAGTAGGCCTACCTTTGCTAATGGCAGCCATCATGATTAGTGTGCACTAATGACCCTCTGCTAATCACAATGGTCCATCAATGTCCATGTTCTACCTCAAACCGCCCAGACACTGCCACTCCCCGTGGTGAAGCCGAGCACAGGACTTTTACCGCGCTACCCCACACTGTCAGTGCATTTTAGCAAGCGTACTCCATTTATTTGCATCTCATCTTATTTAGATTTTAGCTTGATGCCTTTATGTGCTTTGAATATCGCTTTATTACTACGCATTGTGCGCTATATCAAGTAAATAAATGGAATTAAATCTGACGAGCTTAAGAATGTGAAACCATGCAACAAGGTACTGACCAGTGAGAACCGCATTATTAATAATCCAAAAAATCTTTCAAGTTGGCTGTTGCCTTACTCAGAGAGAGGAGAGAAGCAAAGGCCCATCATAGCTCTAAAACTGGTCTGGGGAGGATTTGGCACTGGTAAGGTCACGGTAGTGGATCTTCCAGTCAAAAAGAGAAGATAGCCATAGAAATGGTGCAGCGTAGGGACATCATCTTGTCCTTGGCTGGCTGAGGAGGAAGATGCAGAATGGGGCCTCTGGAGAAGGAGCTTTTCAGGTTGAAGCAGAAGAGCTAAGGGGCCAAAGGCAGTTTTAGAGGAGTTGGGTCCTAGAGAGAGGCGAGTGTCTGATACCAGTCTTATGTCCAACCTGGAGGTTTTTCAGATGTCTGGCGTCTTTGGGAAGGAAAGAAACAACTGAACTGTAACTTTTCATATCTTATGCTCTGCAGTGTTTTACTGATCTGTCCAAATATTTAAAGAATTTATTGGTTCGGAGTGAACATCTGGACTGGAGTGCAATTTTTGGAGAGAGGAGAGGGTGATCCTCAGGACCACTTGCTGGTCCTGTTCCCGATGACAGTTCCTCAGCACCAACTGTGGTGTCCCCCAAGGCTCAGTCCTGGCCCCACTCCTCTTTAATGTCACACCGCTTGTTCCGCAGTCTGGTCTATGCTACTATGCCAATGACATCATTCTTCACTAAACTGCTTCTGTTGCCCCTGATCTTGTCCCACTTGATGACTGTCTCTCCTGGGTGTCCCATTGGCTCTCCTCCAATTTTCTCCATCTTAATCCATTTTAAGACCTCCACAATCTGGTTTACTTTTGGTGGTACCTGTCCCTTTTTGGCTCCTTCCTTATCTGGATCTCACATCTCTCTGGGCACCTCACTGCGTTACCTCGGGGTTACCCTAGACTCTGCCTTGTCTTTTCAGGACCACCTCTCTCTGCTTATCCGCCATTTATTTCTGTCTCTTAGACAAATCCAGGTTGTCCGGCCTTTCCTGTCTATACACTCTCTGACCACTCTCCGACTGTCACTTGTTATATCACACATTGATTATTGCAACGTTGTCCTCGCCGGCCTTCCCCAACTTCAGACCTGCCACCTCCAAATACTCCAAAATACTGCAGCCAGGATCATACTACATGCTAAAATGTTCGACCACAACACTCCCCTTCTCATCCAACTCCATGGCCCCCATCCAATATCATATCGATTATAAAAGAGTCACGCTGGTTCATAAATCATCTCACACCCACACGCCGCATTATCTCTCTTTCTCTCCAGTTTCACCCCCCTATCCCGCAGTTTACGTGCTGTTCACCTCAGTCATCTTCACCTTCCTTCGGTCTCTTGTGCTCATTTGGAGTCCACCTGACTTGCTGTCTTGTTCTTCCTCGGACCCTCATTATGGAACTCCATACACTCAGAACTGTCAGTCCAGAAATTCAAGGCCCTTCTCAAAGCTCATCTTTTTCAAACTGTTTTCAACCTCTCCCCCCTTACTCCCTCCCTCTCTAGGCTCCTCTCTTCCTTTTTCTTTCGCTCTTTTTCCTCTTTGTTTGAATGCAATGCTCTTTCCTGTCATTTGATGTAGTCCTTTTCCATTCTCTGGCGTAAGCCAAGTTCTTGTTTATGTTTTGTAAACTGCGCTGATGGTTCCTAAGGCGCGTTATATAATAAAGATAAATATGAGCTCTGTATCCCAGGAGTTGCGGCTCTAGCAAGGAGAGAGCTGCCTTCATGAAGTCTCAGACAGACCCCGGGGGGGGGGGGGTGTCTGTATTTATATACATGTATGTATACAGAGGAATAATTGTGCTCTGTCTTTGGAAGGCCCTGGTAAATCTAGTCTGCTATCACGGAGCCACGAGAGTGCAATTAGCGGGGTTTATATAAGAACATTGGTCTGATCCAGCATTGCATAACTTAACTTAACTTCCATCTTGTCCATCATCCTGTCCCTGACAGATGTCAAACCGTAGAACCATTTATTCTGGCTCACACCCAGAAATAAGTGGCGACTTTCCGAAGTGTCCCTGGCTAATATTGGTTTATGGACTTTTCATCCAGGAACTTCTCCGAACCCCTTTTAAATAGGGAAGGTGCTTCCATTAGCTCAACTATGCAGTTTCCTAATGCTCCTGCACTTCGGGGCAACAAGCAGACATTTTACGTTTACCAGTAGCTCCTCCTGTAGGCCTCAGGAACTAGGCATCCAGTACATGTAAAATGTCTGCTGACTGTTGCTTTCCAGGCTTCCATTGATGGTGTGTGCTCAAAGTTCCTAAGGTCAAGGGTCTTTCCTCAGCTCGTGCCAGCGGCGACAGGCTGGTGAGCGGATAGATTTGCATGAGTGCATGGGTGTGCCACATGTTCACGGATCTTGCAATGCTGTTCACGTCAGTTCACTCATGCTGCTGTCACTGGGGAAGGACCGCTTGCCCCCCATAGAAGAGGAGGAGGCCAAGGCTTGTGCGAAGGGAGAGTGGGGGGGACGGGGACGGGGACTGAACAGTGTGCTTTATGGAGAGCAGCACTAGCAGACTGCATAGTGCTCTTACTAAATCATTGAGTAGTGACCCTTGGGGTGATAGGTTCCAGATGGTTGCAGGCCATCAGAAACAAGCTGAGCCAATGGTGGCGGGAGAGTCTTCCTCAGATGGGAAGGATAAGATGACATTCAGGAATAAGGAGAGGAGACTTGGGATGGCAGCATGAAATAGGAGAAGGACACAGGATGTCGAAGAAAGGAACTGGAGTGAAGAGAAAGGCTGAGCAAGAGGGAAGGAACAGACTGGTTAGAAATGGCAGGAAGAGGAAAGCGGCTGAGGGCTGGCAAGGGGGTGAGTAAAGAGGATGGAAACGAGAGACTAGGGAGTGAATGAAAGTCAGAAGAGGATACAGGAGACTGGGGGAAGGAAGGACCGGGAAAGAGGCGAAAGAGAGGAGAAGGGCTAGATCGAAGTCAGAGAGATGTAGGAGGAGAAATGAACCAGAGGGAGAAGTAACAGAAAATGGAAAGGAGACTTGGGAAAAAAAGAGATGAGAAAGACCAAAACGTGATTAGAAAAGGCAGAAAACGTTTTATTTTAAGTTTACTGATCTGTATATGTCAGTTTTGTGAAAATACATCCGCTGCCTTTGTATTTTGTACATTAGAAGAGAAAATACGCTTCGGTCTCTCTTTTTCCATGCGGAAGCCGGCTTCTTGGGGTTTCTGGTTCTCATCTGTAGTTCCTTATTTGCTGACAGCATTGCCAACTGGCCCTGGATTCTCAGGTCAGTCCGGCCCTCTGTTGACCATCTTGCAGGTAGGGACTGGCAGTCTTGACTTTCTTAAGCAATGCAATGGGGGCATCAATACGAACTACCAGTTACCACATGCAGCAGGTCAAAGCAGGACTGGATCACTCTGAAAATCTGGAGCCCATTGACGGCCCTCTTTAGAGAGGGTGAGGTGACGGAGGTGAGGGGATTTTGCTAGAACCTAGCTTCTGTATAGGGTTCTTTACCAGCTGTTTCCCTGGGGGTGTAGTTATGTTCCAGGACTTTGGGTGTTGCCGTCCTGGGGCAGGTTTGTTATTAAGATTTGGAATATATATTTTGTTAGTTTTTATCTTCCCTCCAAAGTGGCTGAGAGTGGAGAATCGTTGTTACCGAAGTGACTCCTGAATTTCTAATAGGTTGCCTGTAAGGGGGGAAGGGGGGGGGGCTCAAGATTTAAGGCTGACCTAAGGCACCTAATAACCTTATATCAGCTCTGTGTTTACACCCAGCTGGTTTTAGTATCACAATGGTATCCGAGAGCATAAAACAACATCCCCTATTCATCCGTTCCACCCCACTCACGATTTTATAGGTCTCTCCTCTCAGCCTTCTCTTTCCCCAAACCCGTTCAGTCTTGACCCATCTCCTTTATCTATTTGATTGCCCTTCTCTGACTCTTTTCTAATTCTGCAGTATCCTTTTTATTTATTTATGTGTCTCTTCTGTTTTATACAGCTCTGGGTGATGTGCAATAAAATGCAATATAAAAAACAAATTACAGAGCGTATAACTAACATTTTCATCGATAAAACACCCCCGGTGCACAAAACTAAAATAGGTTTTTACTAGATAAACACCAGAAAGCCCCCCTTCCTCTACGGGTCTCACTTCTCCGCTCTTTGCGTCCTTTCTGTAGCAAGCACTCTTCAGCTCCACAAATAGGCGTATTGGAGTTAACTGAAAAAGGTTCCCAGAAATAGCACCTGCAATGGAAAAAGCACTAATAAGCACTGATTTCTGCATTCTCAGAGCCCCTAATTAGCTGGGAAATAAACAGCGAAATTCACAATTGATAAGCCCCTAAAAATAGAAGCCCTTACATATAATAAGCGTTTGCGATGGGGGCTCAAGGTACGGTTGCATCGCGGACTGGTACACAGGCTTTATCGTAGCTCAGTTTCCTTCTCCGTTCCTTTCCTAGTAATTCCCGACAATCCCTTTGCTTTTTGGATCGCTGCGGCACACCAAGCTCCGGATTTTCCCCGGTGGTGACTCCTAATACAGAACCTAGCATAGTGCCCTTTGCTTATTTAGCTTATTTTAACAGGTTTTCTATACCGCCCTATCCTTCAATCAAAGCGGTTTGCATTGTAACTTCGAAGAGCTTACCTAGCAACTTTGTGACAGGGAAGGGGAAACAGCATGCGGGAATTGCAGAACAACATCACCTATATACCTATGTACAAGATGGTGGCGAAGGACTGTGGCAGATTCGTTAGTGTAGCTTATTCCTTCTGTACTATCCAGCCTGTAATAGGTTTGAGATGACCAGGGTGGCTTTCCCCTATTAATTCCTTCCAAGGAAACAGGGCCGCTGACGTATCAAAGAGGTGAATTCCGACACACTGGGACGAGGCTCCGTAGACGAGGAGACTTCTTTCTGACCCAATAGCACAAAACAGGCAGAAGGAGCTAGAACGAGATATGAAGACCGCTGAGAACAGATTGCAGGATCCGCGGGGAAGGGACTTTCTCTTATGTGTGAGTGTACAGCGCTGCGTATGTCTCGTAGTGCTTAGAAATACTACGTAGAATAGCAGTGCAATAGGACAAGAAAAAAGATATAAGGACATAGGATGTGCCATACTGGATCGGACCAAAAGTGCATCGAGCCCAGTATCCTGCTTACAACAGCGGCCAATCCAGGTCACAAGTACCCGTCAGATTCCCAGGATACCAGTTGGAGCCAGACTCCAACCCAAGAGAGACCCCCACCAGGTGTAGTGACCTGCTACCATGAGAACCCATCATGACTATCATGCTCCAGCAAATATCTCTACCGTTAGATCTAATCTGCACAGCCAGAGCCTGTAACCTTGGCTGGTTAAGCATTTTCCTAGCTAGGTGCCCGTCAATATCAGTTTGAATAGGCTACACTTTAAAGTACCTAAGAGAACAGGGGGGGGGGGGGCATAAGCATTTAGCGATACAGAGGTGCACCTGCAAGAAAAAGTCCCACCCAACGAGAGAAGTAACACTGGAAAACTACTGCTGAAGAGCTGTGACTGATGATTGGTAAAAACAGACTGCACAACCAAACCCAAGGTCTTATTCGTCCAACACAACATCAAAAGTAGAAAAGCAGAGCTCAAACTGTTCACGGCAGAAAAGGTCACCTTGCTGAAAATGAGCATCCACAGAAACCTAAGCGGATTCAGCATCAAGCACACAATCACAAGCATCGAGCGACTGCTTTTCGTGAGATCTAGCTGGCTAACACAGTCTTTTAGCTAAACAACTTCAACAGAATGAAAATGTTCCCTTGCTGACAAGCTAAGTTTGCCTGGCCAAAATCCAAGGCTGACAAAGTTAGTGAGTCAAAAAAAAAAAGCCAGTCGGAAGTGTTCCAGGAGTGGGATTTTATTTTAGCCAGTCAGCATCATATTCAGGCTAGCCAGCCAAATCTAGGCACGGCAAAAGTAAGACTTAAAGCTGGTTGTCTATTACTGAACAGAGGGGGACCCCCCCCCCTGCTCTGAACCAAAAATCCCCCAGCTATGTTGACTGCTTTTAATATACCCTCCGCAGGGCTGGCCCATCCATCCACTAGGTGATCTGGGTGGTCGCCTAGGGCGGCAGAAACCCTCGGGCCGCCACTGACCCTCCAGCAATGAATTCCAGTGCTTATGTGTTAAGTGATGAAATATTTTATCTGAATTGTTTTAAATGTGCTACTTAGCAGCTTCATTGCGTGTCCCCTATTCTTTCTACTTTTTGAAGGAGTAAACAATTGATCTATGTTTACCCGTTCCACTCCATTAATTATTTTATAGAGCTCCATCATATCTCCCCTCAGCCGTCTCCCTCCCAAGTTGAAAAGCCCTGACCTTGTAGGAATATCTTTCCATCCCTTTTATCCTGGTGAATGTTTCCTTCCTGTTATAACACGGATTCTCAGTATGATATGTATAAAATCCCAGTAGTGGTGTAAATTCTGTCCAAGCTGGCTCTGCAATGTGGTGGTGGTGGTGGGGGGGGGGGAGGGGGGGGGAGCAGGAAGAGGGCCCACACAGCAGTGCAGCAAAGTTACTTTTATTTGTTTTGTTGTGCTGCCTAGGTTCCAGGCTCAGAGGCAGTATAACAAACAGATTAAAGTACGTCTGTCACGCAGGGCTGCTGCCGCAGGAGCGAGGGGGGAGGTTGATGGAGGGGGAGGGTCACACTGTCACCGCCGCCACAGGAGGACTGAAATAGGGGGGCCCTCAACAAAATTGTGCTTGGGGGACTCCCCACTAGAACTTTCATCACTGGATCCCGGTGAATGTTTCTTTGCTGTTATAACATGGGCCCTTTGATATATAAATATATGAGTGAACGTGTCTTTCTTGTTATAACATGGGCCTCTTGATGATATATATAAGATCCCGGTGAACGTTTCCTTCCTCTTATAGAATGGATCCTCTGTATGATATATAGTTAACAGTAGTAGTCGATGTGGAAGGGCAGACTAGATAGGCCATATGGTCTTTTTCTGCAGTCATGTTTCTATATTTCCTGTTATAATATGGGTCCTCTGTATGATATATAGAGTGGCCCAAAAAAAGTGAGAACATCTCATAAATTAAAAGCTTAAATAGTTTACTTAGTTACCTTTTTTAGCTATATAACGTCTTTATTTCAACAATTTCCGGTCGCCATCTTTTTTTTTTTAATTTGTCAATCGTTTACATCTGTCTTTTTGAATTTTTAAATATCTTATATGCTACGAGATGTTCTCACTTTTTTGGGCCACCCTACATATATATATATAACATCCTGGTGAACACATCCTTCCCATTATAACATGGGCCCCTGTATGATATATATATATATGATCCCAATGAACATTTCTTTCCTGTTATAATATGGTCCCTTGAATGTTTCCTTCCTTTCTGTTATAGCATGAATTCTCTCTATGATATATATAAGATGCTGTTGAATGTTTCCGTCCCTTTATAACATGGGTTCTCTATATGATATATATATAATATCCTGGTGACCATTTCTTTCCTTTTATAACATGGGTCCTCTGTATGATATATATCTGATTCCAGTGAATGTTTCCTTCCCGTTATAACATGGATTCTCTCTATGGTATATATAATATCCTGGTGACCATTTCTTTCCTGTTATAGTATGGATTTTCTCTATGATATATATAAGATCCTGATGAACGTTTCCTTCCTGTTATAACATGGATTCTCTGTATGATATAAATATATGATCCTAGTGAACGTTTCCTTCCCGTTATAATATGGGCCCTCTGCATGATATATGATATATATAATATCCTGATAAATGTTTCTGTCCTGTTATAGCATGGGCTCTCTATATGATATGTATAATATCTTGGTGAATGTTTCCTTCCCGTTATACTCTGAGCCCTCTATACGATATATATATAGATATAGATATATAAGATCCCGGTGAACCTTTTTTTCCTGTTATAGCATGGACCCTCTGTATGATACAGTATATATAAGATCCTGGAGAACACTTCCTTCCTGATATAACATGGGCCCTCTGTATGATATATTTTAGAGCTCGGTGGTCATGTTGCTTCTTTTATTAGGCATCTTTCCTGTCGTGTTGTATTCATTTGAAGTCGGAAGTGTGTGTTTGTCAAACCAAGGTCTACTGTATGATTTGAGAAACCAAAATTCTATAATATTTCAAACCATTTTTGAATGAAATTAAAATTTAAAACCCCAAAATGATTTCATCACCTGTGCTTTGAAAACCTGAGATTTTTGGAAAATGCAAAGCAAAAGTTTTGAATCCACGTTGAATTTTTCCTGATTTTCTTTTTTCAAAATTTCAGCCTGATGCATTGGGGAAATCTTGATGGATTTCACCAGAAAATTCAGGAGAAATTAAAAATTCCATCGATGTTGCAGACAACTGTAAGCTTCCTGATTCCAGTACGATTAAGAATGGTCTTTATCTGCCATCATATACTATATTACTATGTTATGTTACTATGCTCCAGAGAGGCTGTCCAGTAACTGTACCGGCCCTGGGCCTGGATAAAACCGAATTTTCTTGCAAGTTGTGAGACCCAAGTCAACATTTATAGAGACTACACAAGTCTTCTAGACTGCATCAGCCTCTTTTTCCCATCACTGCTCAACCTCTGATCTAGATACGCCCTCATACATCTATCTTTCTTCTGTTGGACTTAACTGCATCGACACCCTAGGCAAGAGACATTTGAAGAAAGTTCTGTAGCCCTGTACAGAAGATCCGACTATGTAACAGGTATCGCAATCTTAAGCCCAGTTTCCATGGGTTTCAGGATTTTCATAGTGGAGTTCATTTGCCTGCATCCAACGGAAGCAGTGTGTTCAAATCCCTCTCATGTAGATATTTTGTGTGTCTCCTGAAAAGCTGATCGGCTAGAGGTCCCTCGAGGCAGGTTTGGGAACCACTAGCCTGTCTCGTGCACACAGAATAAGAGGTTTAACAGATGGTGAAAAATATGCATTTCTCTAAGAATTGTATCTAGTAAGAGTATGAAGTAAGGTAACATTTCTGGGCTCACTTTGATCAATTAAAATGCCTCAAAATCTCTCAAGTAGAGTTGAAAGCTCTTCAGTTTGAAGGAGGCTTGGCAAGAGAGAAGTGGCCTAATTCTGAGGCAGGAAGGAAATGGATCAGGACCAAGGACTTCCCAGTCGCAGCTGTTAAGAGATCTCTTTATACGCTCCTAATTTGTTTTATACTAGATAAACTTGCTTAACCCTTTGGCTCTTCTTCAAGTGAACCGCATTTCCCTCAACCTTAGGCTCAGAGCTCTCCAGACCAGACAAATCTTTCTGTGCACATGAGAACTCTTAGACCCACCTGAACCAAGTGGGCGGGTCCCGCAAGCTCCTCTCCGAGCTTGTAATCGAAGCCAGATTCTCTGCTTAAAGGGCATCACTTCTTGAAGACTATCCAATGTAGTAACTTGAGGGTGTAAAGATTAGGAGGAGACCTGGCGTTACAGCGAGTAAAATGTAAAAATGGTCACCGTGTTAGTACCAATGTCTGGAAAGCACAGGCCCTGCTATGGAGGGACCAGAGAAGGGATTTCTCTTGTGTGATTGTGTTAAGATATTTTATGATCAATGTAAACCGCTTAGCCGTTCTCTTCTCTAAAATGTGATATATCAAATTCCTGAATAAACTAAGTTAAACATTTCGGGCCCGATTTTGATTTAGGCAGGCTATGCGTCACAGTGGCGGAAGTGAAAATCCGGATTATGTTGGACGCGCCAGCAGCCGCACCAATCTTTAAGGCTCAGAGGGCTATGCGGGTAGCATCGAAAATCACTGCTACCTATGTAGCCCTTTCCTCCACCCCCGCTCCACCCCACATATGGGCGCGTAAAGGCCTTATCTGGGATTTTCAAAGGGCACTACCCATGTAGGTGCCCTTCGAAAATCCCGGATAAGGCCTTTACATGAGTAACTAGGGAAGTTACCCATGTAAAGGCCTTCGAAAATCGGGCCCTTCCTTTCTGTCCTCTGGTCAATGTCAGACAGTCCCGAGCAAGTCAAGTGCTGGACAAGGCTACAAGTGATTTTGGCACCCTCTTCCCTTTTGGGGCGTGCATGCTCACAGACGGACTCCGAAGGGCGGTGGGGAAAGGGAATTGGATTTAGCTCAGACTTGCCCAAGATCACATCCCTGGTAATCTCGCTGCCTGCCACCCCTTGCGCCTTCTCTGGTCCTGAGGTACCAGGAACACCCATGATCAGCTATGTTCTGTCCGCTAACCCATGACAAAGAGATATTTGTGAACACTGTGTGCAAAGGAAAAAAAAAACAATATTCAACCAGTCTGTTCCTCTTAGATTAATTCCTGCTTCTAGATCCTGTATCTGGGAAGAGCTACAATCACCTTCGTATTACATTACCCAAGAAGCAAGTGAGCAGTAACCACAGAAGTGGGCTTTGTCCTCGTGGTTAATACAACACACGTGTTTCGATACAGAAGCGAAAGGCTAGTATCACGGGAAAGATAACATACCCAAGAGCACGTTAAACAAAGAATAATATACAGCAGCAGCAATAAATGATGCGTTTTAGGTAGCGACATTAAACAGTGACCCTTTCAAAACAGAGTCAGAATTTGTAAATCTCTTGGGATAGTAACAGGCCACCTTTGGTGCCAAGACTGAACAGTGGGATGAGGTGGAGAAGCTAAAACCTTGGCCCCTGTATGTGGCTGTCCGGGCACTGTGCTGTGGTATTAGATGCAAGCACATGGAACGTGGCTACCCTAGTGCAGATGCACATCCTGGAGAATCCGGATTGTCCCAAAATGGAGGTACGGGCTGCAGATTCATGGCCAAGCCTCACGGTCAAGCTTCCCTAGGTGTCACACCCATTCTGGCACCTCAGATAGGAAGCTGCCTCACTGTACAGACTCTCCTTGTTAAACAAGGACAGGTCAAGGTCATTTACAGTCCCTCTTCCCTAAAACGATGCATGTTTCTATTGGCTTTCCCAAGTCCCTGCCGCTGCCTCCTGAAATGGATTTTCTCCACCTAGAATCAAAACGCTCTGCGCAGCACAGTGGAAACACACAAAGGAAGTGTAAGTCGCAACGGTAAAAGCAGGCAGCTTGCGGGACAACCCTGTTTTATCTCCGATGAAAGGCCCCTGCGTTTGGCTGCAGCAGGAGCCAGTCCTCTGCAATGTTTCATTGATATGCGCCTCACATCCTTCCTCACAAGCGAACAGGCAGCTGCTGAGAGCCTGCGTCGGCCCAAAACCCCCATATCTATCGACGAGCATTGATTGAGTGGTTCAGACCTAGCAGCACAAGGTCAGCCCGCTGCACCAGGCAAGTTAGGGGCTACGATCCCACTGCAGTACCATCCTGGCACACTTTAACTTCCTTTTCATGCTGGCCTCAGTCCAATCGGAGAAGCCTGAAGTCAGAGCACACAATCCAGGTCCTGCTCCTGCCCTGAGGATCCCTAAAGCCCATCCTCCCTTGATTCATCGCATTATGGAAAGCACAGGCCTACGTCACCTTCAATGTCCACACTCCAAATTCCAGGAGGAAGGTCTGTCCCCCTCTGAATCCTTATAAGTCTCAGGTTTAATGAGGACAGCATCCATCCCAGCAAGCCACAGAAAAGCTTGTCATTCCTCTCACAGCTACCATTAAATCATGCCGGGTAGTGGACGTGATCTCTTAGAAGGCACAGCCATCGCTGCTCTGAAACTCATTCTCCCCACCACTGACTAGTTCCGGAGGGTTCTCTAACATTTTATGCATGGTATTAATGCTTCTTACATGTCGGTCCTTGTACCTGTCCTTAGCCTCTGACCTCCCTTACTATCCTGAAACCTTCATCTCTTATTCCCACCTTCTGGTGACTCCTAACTCACCATACAATCTACCTTTCTTTCTCCATTACCCTGTTACCTTCCCATCCTGTCTGCTACCAACAATCTCCCTCTCTCCATCCTCCCTCTCTCTCTGTTTGTGCTTTTTACTCTGACCTTCAGTAATATCCTACTCTTTCGCAAAATCTCAAGTGTGAGCGCTCTCCGTAGCAATGTCCTCCTTCCTAGGCAGCCACCATATTGTTCCTTCACTGAAAGGTGCCACCATCTCGTTCCTTCACTGAAAGACGAAGGCTGGACCCTAGGTCACACGTCTGTTCAGGTACTTAGTCTGTCTATTCAAGGAGATTGCTAGAGACATTCCCTCGCTGTCTGAAAAAAGAGTCTGTGGGGAGAAATCTCATCTGATCGCAGGTGGGAATTGTGTTGGAATTTATCATGCATCAAAATACAATGCGTGCCGTTGAGTCAATGCTGATTTCTGGCAACCCAGCAGCTCCTGAGTTCTCTTGGCAAGGTGTGACTGGAAGGAGTTTGCCAGGCCTTCCTTCCGAGGCAATGGAAGTTAAAACATCTTGCTAAAGGTCACAGGTAGTGCCAGTGGGAATCAAACCCTGGTCTCTTAGTCACCAGACCACTGCTCTAACCACTAAGGGCCCGATTCTGTCCTGGACGTCCTGGCCCTCTTTGCGCCTGGTTGGAACTGGACGCACAGAGTTAGATGGGATTCTGTCCCGCAGGGTACGTCTAGCCCCGCAGGATCAGAATCACGTCCAGGACTGTATGTGCAGGCCGGGACCCCGATTCTGGTCGGCCTGCACGTACAGGCCTTGCCCGGCAAACTCAGTCAGGGGTCCTGAATAGAGCCGCGGTGCCATGGTAACCGGTTGCCATGGCACCATGGCTCCATTCAGGAGCCACGATCCCCGGCCGCTGAAAAGAAGTTTCATTCCCCACAGCCCAACCCTGATCTAGCCTCCCAAGGCCAGGGTCGGGCAATGGGGAATCTCCTCTACCCCCTCCCACCTTTGCTGCGCCCCAGGCCTGCCATCCCCCGCCGACTAGGGGAACATATTCCACCTCAAAGGTAGAATAAGTTCCCCGTACGGGAGCCTGCCCCAGAAATACAGGGCTAGCATTGGAATTGGCCCTGTACATCCAGGGTCGCAGACCGCCCATTACCCACCCTAACTACGCCCCTGCAACGCCCCTTTCCCACCCCCATGTGAGGAAGTTAGTTGGGGTTGGCAGAGGGGCCAGATAGCAGGGATGGACGTCCCAATGGGACGTCCATCCCTGCTATTAGTGCCTCAGAATGAACCCGTAAACTACTCCTTCACAGTGGCTGAATTCAGCTCTAATACGGTCACCTGAAGCTACTGAAACTGTATGCGCTCTATTTATCAGCTCTTTTATGAGCAGGAACAGCCTTGTGGTCTTTTCTGGGGATAATCGCTTCAAAAAGTTACTTTTTCACTTTCAATGATAGGAACTTTCCGAACCTCACTCATACGCAAATATACTTCTAGCATTAATACCACTTATGAAGCACCAAAGAGAGTTACAGAGGGTGTAATACATACCAGCCACTCGTTGAGGTGTGCTTAGAAGTTCCTTTTAATCAGACTCCTGAATACAATTGTGATATTTCTGTATCTTTCTGCCCCGTTTTGTTGGTCTCTGATTGCTTCTGTCGATATCTGAGGATCTTCTACCTTTCTACAAGTAGTACGGAATAATCACTTGACACCAATACTTTCATTAGCGACGCCATCTTGCATGTTTCTCTTTTACCTCTATAAGAACATAAGATCTGCCATACTGGGCCAGACCAAGGTCCATCAAACCCAGTGTTCTGTTTCCAACAGTGGCCAATCTAGGTCATAAGTACCTAGCAGTTTCCCCAGAAGACACACAGGTTCCACAATGCTTGTATTGGGGCAAGCAGTGGATTTCCAGGGTCCCCTTTAATAATGGTATATGGACTTTTCCTCCAGGAACTTGACCAAACCTTTTTTAAATCCAGCTACACTAACAGCTTTTACTACATCCTCCGGTAACAAATTCCAGAGTTTGATTACATGTTGAGTAAAAAAATATTTTCTCTTATTAGTCTTAAACAGGTTACACTGTAGCTTCATTGCATGTCCCCTAGTCTTTCTATATTTTGATGGCATAAACAATTGATCTACATTTACCCATTCCACTCCATTCATTAATTTATAGACCTCTATCATATCTCCCCTCAGCCGTCTCTTTTCCAGGTTGAAGAGCCCTAACCTTTTTAGCTTCTCCTCATAGGGGTATTCTTCCATCCCTTTACCATTTTGGTGGCTCTTCTCTGTACCTTTTCTAATATTCTTTTTAAGATACGGCCACCAGAATTGCATGCAATATTCAAGGTGCGGTCGAAGCATGGAACGATACAGAGGCATTTTAATATCCCTTGTTTTATTATCCATTCCCTTCCTTATGATACCTAATATTCTATTTGCTTTCTTGGCTGCCGCTGCACACTGGGTGGAGGGTTTCAACATGCTATCCACAAAGACGCCTACATCTTTTTCCTGGGTGGTGGTTCTTAATGTGGAACTTACATCGTGTTTTGTCTGACGTTCTTCCAATGAGCTTTTTATCTGTGGGAATGGGAATGTCCCAGGGGATCATGACATCTTCATCCTCTACATTTATGTCTGTGTCATCAGATTTGCGTAGTTTTTGATATGAGAGAAGCCAACATGTACACATGGAGAATAAGCAGTTCATTGGCCAAGGAGAGGAACCTCCTCAGGGATACATGAGGAGAGATTGAAGCCGTCATACCCTTCACACTCATGGATGGAGTAGGGTTGGGATCTCAGGGCAAATGTGAGCAGAGCGAGGGAAGCTCAGCTAATTCATAGAGTCTGTAAAAATTCCAGAAAAGGATGGGAACCCCTCTATGATAGGGTGGACCAGCATGAGGAAATGTCTAGGACTGAATTCATCTACATCTGTTTGGATTACTATAACCAAAGGACTCCAAGGAGCCACAATGGTTTAAAATATAATTCAAGTTACATTAAGCCCAAACACTGGGTTCACTTCCAAGATCAATCAGTAAAAGATTGTCCCCGAACCTAGTAAAGAGAGGAAGCTATGATTCAGACTAGCTAGCTCTTCTTCCTGGACAAATTTCTTCAACAACGATATCTCTTGCTTTTTAAAACATTTGCCAAAGTCCAAAATAAGGTCTGGCAGTATTTGTCAACAGCAGAATAGCCAGGGACCAGGGGAAACTTGTGTATGAAGATAAAGTGTCCCCCCTGGTCTAAATTTACAGGAAAGGAAAAGGGGTAGGAAAGTTGGATGTGGAAGTCAGGATCAGATAAAATGGACATATCTAACACACTCCATTTGTGAGCACTGATTTAATTTTCCAGGCTTGAAAAATCGCCATAAAGTTAGCAGCCATGGATAGTGAAAACCAGGTAATTCCGAAGACCTAACTTTAACCAGTCTAGTTATTCACTTACAGGGTCATTCCAACCGGTTGTACAGGGAAGTTAGTTGGGGGTGGAAAAGGGGCGGAGTTAGGGCAGGCGGTGGGCTGTCGTCGGCCTGGATGTACAGGGCCGATTCTAATGTCGGCCCTGTACGTCCGGGGCCGGCGAACTGTATGGGGAAGTTATTCCACCTCCGAGGTGGAATAACTTCCCTAGACATCAGGGATCGGCGGCCCAGGGGCGTGGATGAGGCGGGGGGGCGAGGACATAACCCGCAGCCCAACCCTGGCTTTAGGAGGCCAGATTGGGAGTCGGGCTGCGGGCAAATCGATGCTGGTGGCGGCGGCTGGAGATCACAGCTCTTCAATGTAGCCATAGTGCTACGGCTCCATTGAACTGCTCTGACTGAGTTAGTTGGGCTGGGGCTGTACATGCAGGCTGGGCTGAATCACAGTCCCTGCCTGCACGTACAGGCCGGATTGCGATTCTGATCCCACGGAGCTAGACGTGCCTCGTGGGATCAGAATCACGACGGCCTCTGTATGTCCGGTTCAGACTGGGCATACAGAGGGCTTGTACGTCCGGGACAGAATCAGGCTTTCAGCGGCTAAATATCACCACTAACCAGATATTGATCATCGCCGCCCCCAATTCACCCACAGATGCCCCGGTTTTGACCAGGCATGCAATCTGTGGTGATATTCAGCGGCACTAATATTGGACCAAGTGTGTTTCAGGCTAAAACACTTTGAATATGCTCCTCTGTGACTTTAAAGGGATCATTTTATCGTTGAACCAAATGCGCAGAGCAGCATTTTACAGGCTCAGATGGGCTCAGATATAATGACCCATGTGTCGAAACGCACTAAAAACATCTAGCTAAAAATGTTCTGCACTTTAAGCATAGGCCTCCCCAGGGATGGGATTGAAACATATGTAAATATTTTATAAAATATGACAGATATGTCGATTCCTACTGGCACATTCAAGCACAATGGTACCCCTGCCTCAGGGAGCTTGGCGCGGGAGCTTTCGCTGAGGTTCTTACTGCCTTCTCGAGCTGGATACTCGGGTGGGGGAGGGGGACATTCAATGGCAACAGCCGGCGCTGTTAAAGCGGCTGAGTTTTGTCACTTTCATTCATAACCGGATATTCAGTGCCGGGGCATATCCGACGATTGGCGCTGAATATCCGGTTGGCCCAGACAGTAGTTTAAGAGCTTTCCCCTGTCTTAACTCTGGGTGGCTTAGCTACCCGGTTAGCAGTTCAATAGCGCCACGGACCAGAAAACTCACGGTGCCGCCTGGATCACCCCATTGCTAACGGGTTAGTGTTGGGGCGTTTAACCGGGTTGGGGGGGACATTCAGCAGCACTAACCACGTAAATGCTGCTGAATTTCTCACTGACCGCATTTTAGATGGCTAACAGGTCTAATACGTTTTGAATACGCCCCCCTCTGTTTTAAAACGACCCCTTTATGTACTGTCCATTTCTCCTTTCAGTACTTTCTAATCTATAATAACGAGCAAGGAAAATCTTGTCAGTGTGATCTGATGCTTCGCGATCTCCGATGGTACACAACCATTAGGCAACGTAGGAAATTGCTGAGGGTGGCAGCTTCTGGGAGGGAGGGAGGACAAGGAGAAGTTGCCTTCAAGGCAAAACAAGAGGTCTTTGTTAGGCAGATTACTTTCCAAATGGTCCATTTAATGGACAGGATTAGGGCTGTGCAAGATGGATGCGGCTCCCTTTCAGATGGTCTATTTACCTGGGTTAAAAAGGGGTTGGGGAATTGTCTTTCTTATGGAAATGTGCATAAAACTTCGTAGGGCGCTCATTTTGTGAAGGTTTGTTCCGAGAAGAGTGATCGTGATTGTGAGTTGAAATATGAAAATCTTGTGGGGGAAGAGAAGTCACGAATGTAACTTAATTTGGGGGGAAGGGGGGGGGGAACAAAACTGAAGGCGTTCCTGGGGTGCCCAATACCATTGAAGTAGTTCTGATTTTCCCAAAGCTGCCTAACAACAGGCCACGAGGACATTTCAGAAGGTTTTTGTCCTAGTCGACAGGCATGTGTAGAAATGCATTGAACTACTTACAACTACTACTTACAAATGTCATGCACTATAAGCATAGGCATCCTTGGGGGCGGGATTGAAACATATGCAAATATTTTACGTGCCAAAGTGCCTGTGTACATTTAGCAGGCTGAGCAGTTTGTGGAAAACGGTTCCAAAATTCACTTACATTTAGCCGGCTTTGAATCAATTTACCCAGCTAACTTTTGAAACTAGAGAGTTAACCTCAGTCTCCGAAAAGTTTCCCCAGCCGAGTGGCTGGATTTGTCTAGTGAAATTCACAGGGCGTGAATAGGGGAAGATTCAGGGGGTGTTCGGCTTTTCGATTTACCTGCTCAGTGCAAACGGTTAGGACTGGCTATCTAAATTTACCCATGCCACCTCAATGATGCGCATAGCAGGCCAGTGGGACAAATTTTGTCAGACTGAATTTAGGGGAAATTTTCAGCTGTAAACCGATCTGGTTAGGCTCAGCTAAAGATATAAATAGGCAAAATGAGCTGGTTACCATTTCCTATTGGTACCTCATTGAAAATGAAGCCTCCGTGAAACTTAGCAGATAGCTTTTGCTGCTCTGGTGGGTGCAGTTTCCTTCCAGGAGATTTGCCTTCCTCCTGCTTTCTGAAGAGATGGCTACGTCCCTCAGCATGGACCGATCATGCTTCAGTTTTAGACATTTTCATTCAAGAGTTTTTCTGCCACCTCCTCCTCTCTTATCCTCCCCCCCCCCCCCCAGCAGTTTGCCTAAGGTGCCAGGGCACCGGGAGAGCTAGAGAAAATGGAATAAGGAGGGTGCACATAGACACTGGATGCCTCCAGGAGTGCAGCTGGGGGGCACCATAGCCCTGTAGCCAGAACTTGCCTCCAGCTGTTCACAGAGGTGGATGTCATGCTGGGATTCCTCTATACCCTTCCATTTCCCAGCAGGCTTGGTGAATGTGGCGTCGCTACACAAGGTATGGACTCAGTCAGTGGCAGGTGCCCGCAATTTCTGCCTCACTCTGTGGGCTCCTTGCAGAGACCCTGAACAAATGCCCTGCTCACCCCACTTCACAGGGGTTACTCTCACCCTGTGCCTCTCTAAGCCTCCTCCCTCTTACTGTGTGATTCCATCACGGTCTCTTTCTTAGAACACTTTCGGTACCTGATCAGGATTCCACCGTACCCCTCTCTCTGCCCTGCTCAGGACTCTCCCGCACCCCTGAATCTAATCTCTTTTGCTACCCCAATCAGGACTCTCCTGTACCTTTGAATCTGTTTTCTCTCTCTGTCCCGATCAGACATACATGTGAATTGCTGGGTTCGTGAAAGCGATTTTTCCCACATGTATTTTTGTGAAAGGACTTCTCCCGCTGCACACGGATGTCTGTTCACGTGTGTTCCCGTTCTTCTTTCTTTGATGGAAGATGCACATCCACAATGAGGGGCAGGAGATATGTCGATGTTACATAGGGCTTACATGTGCCCGCTCTCTCCTGTAAAACTGATGTTTCCACTTTCCAGATGATTTCACGTGAGCTTTGCTGCAACCACATAAACGGCCTTTTAGAAATACGCCTTCAGGCCTGTAAAACTACCTGAAAGTTCTTTGGTGAAAGACCACGTCAAGTCTAAAAGGGAATTATTTGAATTTTAAATTTCACATGCTATTCGATATTTGGACAATAAAGCTTTTTCAAATGTGAAGTGATATGTTCTACTGTACTCCAAAGATCAGTCTTACCACTGCCTTTTGGATGAGCTGCCAGAACTTTTCACAAAGTCTAGGAAGACACAAGTACATGGAATAAAAGCAGCAGCTGAAGTTCAAATTAAAGGGCCCCAAGCGACAATTCTGAAAGGGCTCCCAGAGTGGGGGAGTCCATCAGAGAAGATTCGGGAGTGTTTGCAAGTGGACTCCTTGCACCTCTGAGGTTCCTCAGGCAGAATGTACCCCACTGAATTCTCATGCTCTATAAGAGCCAGTGAGAGTAACTGCAAGACAACTCAAAAATCTCACAAATGTGGCTTCCAACGGCGCACCAAATATAGATCAGAACATGACGATTGCAGCACTGCATTAAACAATGACCGCACGGAATAACATCGATGTCATCTACCTCCGACACAATAGGCAATAGACTTTCAGCAATAGGTTAGAATTTCAGCACAATCAAACCAGATCCATAACTGGCCAACTCAATGGCCAACCCAATTGGGGGTGGAGGTGGGGTTTGGTTTGCTTGTCTGTTTGCCTTCCCCTTTGTTATCATACAGTATTTTATTCATTTGGGGTCCGATATTTAAAAGGCATTTACACAGTTTATAGTCCAGTAAACCATGTATATGCCTTAAATGGGGATGTTCAATGGCACTTATATGGTTAGTGCCATTGAATATACCCTCCTAACTCCCCGACGCGCCCCGATGCTATCCAGTTAGTATTGGGGCATGTTGGGGGTGTTCCAGAGCAGGACAGAGGCAGCAACAAGTGGTAACCAGGCATCAGTTAAATATCTGGGCATCACACTAGACAGAGCTCTGAACCTGAAATCCCACATCACCAAAACCACAAACAAGGCCTATCAACGATTGAAAACAATCAGACAAATCAAACCAATGCTCCATCAGGACCACTTCCGCACAGTGTGCCAAGCACTCGTTACACCACTGCTTGATTACGGAAACTCACTATATCAAGGCCTTCCCTCAGCAGACACTACACCCACTACAGATGGTACAAAACACCACAGCATGCATCATTACAGACACTCCAAGGATCGAACACATCACTCCCGTCCTACAGCAACTACACTGGCTCCCAATGGTGACCTGAGCTAAATACAAAACAATCATGATCATCTTCAAAGTCATCCACCATCTCTCAGCGGACGCACTCCAAAACGACATAACAAGGGATATCAGCAATAGACCGAGAAGAACCAATAACGACAACATGATCGGTACACCTGCAGGCTACCCGAAGACCAAACAAACAACTTCAAAAAGAGCACCATCACTACTGGCATCCACACTATGGAACTCCCTACCATTGAGCCTGAGAGCTTTAGAAGACCTCATAGACTTCCGCAAAGACCTCAAACCATTTCTATTTATAGTAACATATGAGCATCCAGGCAACACCCCATACCTAAACTGAAATACTACTTATGCTGCCAGCTAAGTACGCACCCATCCTATCCACACACACACAAGTTTATCATACCACGTTATTAAATACCCTAATATTAAATGTAACCTTTAAATGCACTGTCTAAATGCTGTTATGTAAATGTACTGTCTAAATGTTTACGCGTACCCTAATGTTAAATGTAACCCTCCAATTGTAATATGACGTGACGTGACCACCTTGATTGAAGGATAAGTTGGCATAGAAATCTGTCTAAATCAATCAATCAGTGATGTTGCATGCTGCCCGGTGAGTAATCTGCACTGAAAAGATAGGTGAGGAAAACCTGTGGCGATCCCCGGATATTCAAAGCCAGGGTCGCATATGACCCTCACCCCCCGGCACTGAATATCCAGGGTTAAGGGTCAGCGTGCAGAGCTATGCGCAGTAGAGGCGCATAGCCTGCCCAACTCAATATCGGGCTCCTGGTCGTTTTTGGTGGTTTCTTGTTGTGCTATTGCATTCCCTTCTTAGTGTCTGCTTATTTGTTTATATGTAAGTACTGTTGTATGTTTATTGTCTGCTGGGTTTGTTTGGTATTATAAACTGCTTAGATGCATGACCTCGGGTGGTCACTAGAGGTATAGCAAATATTTTAGAATAAACAAATAATGCATTGAAATATGTTAGGTCCACAGTGCACGCAGATATGTGTCATGCTTATAGATTGTAGATATCATGGCTGTGGAGGCCCCAGGTTGAGTTTGGGAAAATTGCAGTGATGGATGTGTTATGGTTGCTGGTGACAGGGGCTTTTCCTCAGGCAACAGCCAGTGTCCCCAGGACCTCTGCTCACCGTGATTCTCATGACAATCAGAGTTATAAGGAATCAGCTGCAATGAATTGGGTCAGAGCGTCCAAACCTGTGGTCTATGTGAAGAGCTCCATAGATGGAGCGCGGTTTCTTCCCTCGATAGCTTTGTTAGTTCAAGAGATGATGAAACACTGCTCTGTGGAAGGGAACAAAGACCTTATCTAGACAGTTCCTGCAGGCTGGGAATTTCCTACAATCTCTGCAGTAAGATGGGCAACAGAGAAGGCGGGGCGAGAGCTCTGCATAGAATGAGGCCCAAGGGGATATGCAAATAAATCAGTGTTCTTTATAATCTGTAATGACACGTGACTCTATCGCATAAACACACACATTGCAAGAGGACATTGAGTTCAACAGAAGTCCAGCCTCCAGGAGGCGTCTGCCACGATACAGTGCACTACTATCACAGAGGAATTTGAAAAACAGGTCCCATCTAATCACTTCACATGTGTCAGCACGGGATACACACACTAGACCTACAGGAAAGATTCATACGGGCGCCCCTTTATCTAGATTTAAGTAGAAGAGTAACAGTATGATTGCTCAATACTGTGTGTGCATAGAGGCAGGAGGGTCTCACAGTAACAGAATAATACTAATACAAGACCATGATACTGCGTGTGTAACGTCACAGAGACAGCGAGTGTCTCTCAGTTACAGATTAATACTAATACCAAACCGTGATATTACATGTATAAAGCCACAGAGACGGGTAGTGTCTCTCAGTAACAGATTAATACTAATTCCAGACCCTGGTACTGCATGTGTAATACCACAGAGACAGGGAGTGTCTCTCAGTAAGAGATTATCACTAATACCGGACCTTGATACAGCATGTATAACACCACAGAGAGAAGCAGTGTCTCTCAGTAACATATAAATTGTAATACCAGACCCTGGTACTACATACATAATGCCAAAGAGTTGTGGGAGTGTCTCTCAGTAACAGATTAATAATAATACCAGACCCTGATACTGCGTCTGTAATACTACAGAGATGGGAAGTGTCTTGCAGTAATGGATTAATGCCACTAACAGACCCTGATATTGCATGTGTCTCTACAGGTACAGGGAGTGTCTCTCAGTAACAGATTAATACTAATACCAGACCCTAATACTGCATGTGTAATGCCACAGAGACAGGGGGTGTCTCTCAGCCTGCATGTACAGGATTAATGCCACATACAGGTCCTTATACTGCTTGTGTAATGCCACAGATAAAAGGAAGGGGTCATTGCAAGCCACGTTTAGTGGGGATGGACGTCCGGGTCGGACATCTATTCCTGCTAAACACCAGGACCCTGTCCCCTGCTCAAAGCTCCCCGCATGAACATAGGAGATGTATGGGGAGCTCTGGATGGGGGCAGGAGGGTAGGTTTGAGGGAGGAATGAGGGCGGGCGGTGGGTGGGGATGCGACCCCGGACATACAGGGCCGATGCTGAGGTTGGCCCAGTAGTTTGGGGTCGCCATCATGGACGGAGGACTTATTCCACCTTGGAGGTGGAATAAGACCCCCTGGACAGCGGCAGACAGTGGCGCAGGGCCAGGTCAGTGGAACGAGAGGGTGCAAGAGCTTCCCCGCAGCCCGACCCTGCTTTTGGAAGGCTGCATCAGGGGCTGGGCTGCGGGGCATGAAATTTGTTGTTGCAACTGGGAAATGTAGCTCTTTAATGGAGCCCGGTGCCATGGCAACAGGACGCGACGGCACTGTAGCTCCGTGCAGGAACCGGGGCAGGCCTGTGCGGGGAAGCAATGGGACTTCCGGTTGCATAGGATCGGGGGATGCCCTGCCTGTCCAGGCTCGGGTCGGTCGTCTAGACTTGATTCTGATCCCGCGGGAACGTCTAGCTCCTGTGGGCTCAGAATCAGGGACTAGACTAGTCCGTTCAGATCCTGGACGTCCAGGTGGGCAGGACGTTCCTTCTTCGGAATCAGGCCCAGAGTGTCTCTCAGTAACAGATTAATAGTAATACCAGACCCTGATACTGAGTGTGTGGCCCACAGAGGCAGGGAGCGTCTCTCAGATGCTTGGGAGTGATTTGGAGGTATAGGTCCGGTGCTGCCCTTTTTCAGACATGGTAACTCCGTGGTACACGTGTAATGTAGTCATATAAACTAGAAAACACTGACTCTATTTCTTCGCCTTTCACCCCTCTCATCTCATCTCTTTGGTTAATCGCAGTTTGGTGTACATAGCGCTATCATCATCTAGATTAGACAAATGCAAGATGAGAGTTCCAGTCTCTCTCTGCACTTCACCTCTCCAGCAGTTTCCCTTTCTTAATTATTCTCCTCTCCCCATCCCGTGGCTCTTTGTCTGAAGTTCTCCCCTGCTCTAAGTCTTTATATGAAGGTAATTAGAGTTGATGTGAAATTGATCCTCCGTTGTCGGTTTCAAACGAATTAATTTCATAGGAGAGCCCAGTAGCAATAGGCCTGTCACCTCAAGGTCCATTCCATCTCCAGAACCAGGCGTCCTCTCAGTCAGACTGCAACAGGTTGGAGCTGAGAGATCACACGTACCTAGGCAGGAGAAGAAAGAACCTTAGCTTGCTGGGGTCAGTTGCTACACTGCATCCTAGGAAAGAGAGGTGAGCATGCTCGGAGGATCCTGAGAGGCAGAGGAACCGTTTGAATGCCAGTTTGCTTTTCTGGCTTAGGAAAGCAGAAAGGAGATGCAAAAGTCGTGGATATGACATACGGCAAGTTAGAAAAGAATTCTCTGCTGGAACCAAGGGGAGAAAAATCTCATTTGTCAAATTTGGTATGCGGTACACCCTCATTCTCCACAGCTCAATGGGCCAAAACTCAGATTGTTTTCTGTCTGCGCTCATGCTCCTCAGTTAACATTTCTAGATGCATGAAGCATACTGTCAGAACAGATGTTGCCTCTTCAACACCTCCGCCTTGCAATGTGGAACAGAGAGAGTCAATGGTGGCCATCTGATGGGTAATGCCAACATCTTGCTGTGATAGATAGTGAGAGAAAGAGTCAAATATCTGGGCAAATTGGATAAGCCAAATGTTCTAGATCTGCCAGTCATTCAATATGTTACTTTTTCTTCCTCATCCAAGAGGATATTTCTCAAGTTGGGGCGGTGTACTTAGATACTGACTGGTTGAAAGGGGCTTTAGAAATCTAAATTACTCCGACTGGATCTAAATGCACTTATGGGAGTTTTGAACATTAGAGGGTTAACTTTGGATCCACTCTTATATGCATCCACTTTGACTGTGTGTGTCTCCGGAGCAGTCACCCTACCCAATCCTGCTCCGCAGTGCTTGGACAGTCCCACTGGCTCGATTTATTCCGATCCATGGAGCGGCCACCATTGTTCAGAAAAGAACTGCAGCATAGTTCAGACTCTGGGATGATACAGAAGCGGGAAGGATGCCCCCTGACCCCATTCATTAAGCACAAGCCCTTTACGGCATCCAACTGCGGCACTTAGGGTAGCAAAAGAGGCCCACTGCTTTCTGCAAACTCTCTGCTTCCTCTGATATTAGAGACCTGATCAGTTCCATTTCTAATAAATCTGCACCAATGATCTTATTTTGCACTTCAGTGTCAGGCATGCAGAGACGGTCACAGAACATCTATCAGTGAGCACCAGTTGGCTAGGGAGAAAGGGCACTGTGCCATTCGGCTTTGCTAAAAGCCTGAATTTAAGTACTTTGAAACATTAGGTAGGCTTTGCTTTTTGAAACAAAGCCTAGAAAGTGACGTCAGTATCTTTTTTCTGAAAAAATGCAAAACTGACAGGTTCTAGTCACCCAGTGGACTCTAGGTCAGGCTGATATAGCAGTTCGTCAGTGAATATCTATTGAACTGTAGACCATGAGGAACAGAAAGCCATTGCTCACATCTGTAAACTTACTGATAACAGTATCTCACGCTTTGGAATACGTATGGATCCAATGTTTAGAAACAGAGATTAAGAACTGCTCATCAGCGAATTCCAATGACGGCTGCTTGCCGAAGGCTTATCGCATAAACTCATTACTGTGAAAGGTGCCGGTATTTCTGGTTTGGTGAAGACCTGTTCATTGAGAGTCAATCAGCCTTTCATCAGGTCAACACAACGTTGGATGCTCCCCCAGAGTTCGGAAAAATGTAAAGAAGAGTCAGTAGGCAACTAGACTCTTGGAAAATTGACCATTAGGGTGGAGTCATTTTAGAAACTCTGGCATGATCACACAAGTCTTTTTGTACATCGGGGTGCTGGAACCCTGGATGCTGGAGGCTAAAACTGAAAATGCATTAAGGAAGGGATGGAAGAAACTCAAATGTTCAGTTTCTAAAAGTGAAGAGAGCAGAAAACACAACAGGTATCAGAAAAGGGTGAGCTAGGTTCCGGCCCTACCAACTTTTCTTCTACTGCTCTTCAAAGCTACATGATGTTAGGATCAGCTGTTTGGGGGGTGGCATGGGGAGTCAATGAAGAGAAACAAGGCTTTCAAAAACTGGCTTGTACTGGACGAAGGAATGGCAGGCAAGATAGCTGGAGGTTGGCCACTGAGCCCTCAGTATTGTTCTTTGGGGTGGTAGGTGTTATTAACCTAACACCCTCCATTTTCTAAAATAATGATGATGTCAGCTCTGAGTCCCAACATAACATCTCCATTCCCCCAAGAATGATTATGGAGACTCAGCTTGGCACAGAAACAGAGAAAATGATGGCAGGGCTACCCAACTATACCAACTACTAAGCTCTCCAATCTCTTCCTCTCTCTTAGAGATCCTCTGTGCACAGAAACATAGAAAATGACGGCAGATATA
Organism: Ichthyophis bannanicus; assembly: GCA_033557465.1. Taxonomy (NCBI): domain Eukaryota; kingdom Metazoa; phylum Chordata; class Amphibia; order Gymnophiona; family Ichthyophiidae; genus Ichthyophis; species Ichthyophis bannanicus. The sequence goes on along the minus strand of CM066051.1, from coordinate 55,540,934 downwards.
GACCATTCAACCTATCCAATCTGCCCGACCATTCCAACTACCAAGAACTGCCATCTCTTCCTTTCTCTTAGAGATCCTCTGTGTTTGCCCCAAACTTTCTTGACGTAGTCGGAAATATATTTCCGTTTTTAGTTTTGCACTGTATACAGATTCTGACTTCTTGGGATTTCTATTTCAAATTTGGTCTTCATGTTGCTGTATTTGTGATCATCTGTTCTGTATTTGGTGAAGGCCTTTTCATTGATAGCTCAAGATGAGTTGCCTTCAGGTACAGTGGGCATTTTGCTGCCTCAAAAGGATGAGATTTATTATAGTAGAGCATTACATTAGGGTACATTATTAATAAATAGATCATATTGCATAAAATGGGTCCTGCAGGTAAATGGCACACATTAATATGCGTTACTGCACTTTATTAAACTAAGCCTGCCAAAAACCACTGAGCAATCTCTACCCACGATGAACCAGAACACTTTACTTCCAAAATGATTAGCCGGTTCTTTCCTGCAAGACACAAAAAAACCTAAAGGAACAGAGGTCTTCTTCCGGGGCTTAGGTGACCTCTATGCTCCTTCTATGAGCAGAAATGATTGGAAGAAAAACACAAAGAGCTGGAAGGTATTCAACCTGCAAGGAAGGAGGAGGTTAAAAGCAGGTCCTCTCTCTAAATCCAACTCAGAACTTCACAGAAACACTCATAGTCCCTCTCTGATATAAAAGGTGAAGTAACTTCCAGGCCATAGCAGAGAGACTGAATGAATTCCTGCTTTGATCTTTACTGAAGAAGATGTAGGGAACTTACCCATACCTAAAATGGTATTTAAAGATGATGTATCAGAAGAATTGAAACAAATTTTGATAAACTAGGAAAATGAATTACAACTATTTGATATATTATTGAATAGCAAATCACCTGGACCAGATGGTATACATCCCAGGGTGTTGAAAGAACCAAAATATGAGATTGCAGACCTACTATTAGTAACCTGTGAACTATCATTAAAATCATCTGTAGTATCTGAAGATTAGAGAATGGCCAATGTAACCACAATTTTTAAAAAGGGTTCCTGGGGTGATTCAGGAAACTACAGAAAGGTGAGTTTGATATCAGTACTGGGAAAAATGGTAGAATCCATTATAAAGAATAAATTTACTGAACATGTAGATACTGCTATTACTACTAATGCTGAGCATTTGTATAGCGTTACAAGACGTAGACAGCGCTGCACAAACATATAAGAGACAGTCCCTGCTCATCAGAGCTTACAATCTAGTCAAGACAGATAACACAGAAGGTGTAGACAGGGATAAAACAAGGGGGGAAGGTAAAGACCCTTGCCCAGTGTCATGGGTCAAAGCCACCAAAGCAAGCCTCATACCAAACATTCATAAAATGGTACACAACTCACTCACTCAAGGACTCATGCCACAGCAATTAAAGCTTGCCTCAGTAAGACCAATCACAAAGAAAACTTCTCTCGACAAAAAGGACCCAGCAGCATACCGACCAATCTCCAGCATACCCTTCCTCGCAAAAATAATCGAAAAGACGGTTCAACTACAACTTCAGGAACACATTGACGAACACGGAACTCTCGACGACAACCAACACGGATTTCGTCCCAACCATGGAGTCGAAACTCTCCTGATCTACCTCTTCGACAGCATCATAAGAATAATTGACGACATCAGGAATGGAATTATAATGATCTTCATCGACATCTCCTCAGCGTTCGACACAGTTGATCACAATATACTCCTGGAGAGACTGAAGAACACTGGTATACACGGTACCACTCTAAAATGGTTCCACTCGTACCTAACAGAAAGACAGCTACAGGTCAAGGTGGGACAGGACACCTCCCGGCCCATAAACGTCCAACAAGGAGTACCACAAGGATCCGCACTCTCAGCACTCCTTTTTAACATCTACATCCAACCAATATGCAACATTATGAAAGAGAACAACATCCAATACACAATATACGCAGACGATATAATGGTATACTCCCCGATATCAATCGAAAACCCGGACTTCTCTAAGATAGCAGACTGCCTTACCCAAATGGCGAAGTGGTGCCAAAACAACAATCTAGCTATAAACTACAACAAGACTGAAGCTTTAATCATCACTCGAAACCAAAGCTTCACACACCCACCAAACATAAAGATACAAAGCACCACGATACCGATAAGATCGGAGGTGAGATACCTTGGGTTTACTCTGGACAGTAAACTCAACCTCAAACCACACATAGACAAAACAATCCAAAAAGCATATTACAGGATGCGAATCATCAGGAGACTGAAACCACTCCTCGCTCCAGAACACTTCCGTACAGTCTGTCAAGCACTGATAACCCCAATACTGGACTTCTGCAATCCGATATACCTCGGACTACCAAAACAAGCTCTCAAACCACTACAGCTGGCACAAAACACTGCAGCTCGAATCATATCCGGAGCAGCAAGGCAGGAGCACATCACACCTACACTAAAGGACTTACACTGGCTCCCAATCATTGCTCGCATCAGATACAAGACTATCATAAACCTATTTAAGATAAAAGAACACACATCAGCCAACAGCCTCCACCTGCTCATACAACCGGAGACCAGCGCACGTCCCAGAAGAAGTCAAACACGCAACCGAGTCAGCACCCCAAATGAGTACAAGCACACACGCAAGGACACAACAGACAGAGCTCTCTCCATGGCTGCTCCAACAATATGGAACAATCTACCGGACGATCTAAGGGCAACTCCAGACCTCAAAGACTTCAGAAAACAACTGAAAACCATCCTGTTCATAGAGCACTATGGTCACATCACATAACCTAAGAGAATGGATAACAGCACTCCAATCCTCCCAAACAACTGAATATATATAAAATATGATTCTAGCACCACTGTAAATAGCCCACCCTGTATATAGCTCAAACAAATCAAGCACCCAACACATCCCTCACACAACTAAGTTTTATCCTCACTGCATGTACAACACACACACTTTACCTGATTGCTTGCTGTGATACCACCTTGATTATTAAGATAAGGCGGTTTAGAAATACTGTTAAATAAATAAAATAAATAAATAAATAAATAAATAAAGAAACAAGGAGATCAGGTGAGTGAAGATAGTCATGGTTTAATGGGAGAAAGCCAACAGATTTAGCCAAGGAAAGTCTTGTCTCACTAATCTGTTTCATTGTTTGAAGGTGTGAATAAACAGCTAGATAAAGGTGAACCAATTGATATAGTGTATCTGGATTTTTGGAAAGCCTTTGACAAGCTTCCTCATGTGAAACTCTTGGGGAAATTAAAAAGTCGAATCACAAGGCCTTCAGGGAGCTCACCTCAGGGTCCTGGGGACTGACTATGTTCCTGGTGGATTCCCTTGAGGTGGTTACTGGGCAGACCATCTTGCTTGTCACACTGGCCTTGGAACTGGATAAATCTATAAGTCTTCGTTCTCATTTCAGGAATTTTGTTGTATCTTTTCTAGGCTCTAAAGTGCGTATTTTTCCTGATCTTTCACGTTTATCCAGATGAGGAGAAAGCAATTCCTTGGTAACATAGTAACATAGTAAATGACGGCAGATATTCATGGTCCATCCAGCCTGCCCAGCAATACGGCAAGAGTAGGTGCACCTGACGCTCCGTGCAGGTCACCCCTCCCCATGTCTTTGTTTAGGGGTGAACCCACCACTCCATGTAGGACACCCCTATTTGTTGAGAACTTAGATGGTTCAGTTTATTTTGCTTTTATCCTGTTGCTGTAAAGGGATCCGCTGTGCTTGTCCCATGTTGTTTTGAATTCCGTCACCGTGTTTGCCCCACCACCTCCATCGGGAGGGCATTCCAAGCACCCACCACCCTTTCAGCAAAAAAATATTTCCTGACATCGCCTTTCAATTTTCCACCTTGCAGCTTCATGTTATGTCCTCTAGTTTTGCAGCTTCCCCGTCTTTGGAAGAGGTTTGTTTGTTCATCGTTTCTCTTTAAGTATTTAATGATCTGAATCATATCTCCCCTGTCCCTCCTCTCCTCCAGAGTGTACATATTTAGGTCTTCAAGTCTCTTCTCATAAGGCTTCTGACGCAGGCTCAAAATCATTTTGGTCGCCACCTGTCAGATTAGAAAAAGTCATGGGATAGGAGTCTATGTTCTATTATGGATCAGGAGCTAGTCAAAAGATAGAAAGCAGAGGGTAGGGCTAAAAGGCCAATTTTCTCAATGGAGAAAGGTGAATAGTGGTGTACCTCACGGATCTGTATTGGGTCCGCTGCTTTTTAACATATTCATACATGACCTGGAAATGGGAATAACGAGTGAGGTGATCAAATCTGAAGATGACACAAAATTATTCAAAGTTGTTAAAACACAAGAGGATTGTGAAAAATTGCAAGAGGACCTTCATAAATTGGGAGACTAGGCATCCAAATGGCAGATAAAATTTAATGTGCAAAAGTGCAAAGTGATACACTTTGGGAAAAAACACCCCAGACTACGGTTACACCATGCAGGACTCCACATTTGGAACCACCACCCAGGGAAAGGACCTAGGCGTCATCATGGATAGTACATTGAAACCCTCTGACCAATCTGCAGCGGCGGCCAAGGAGCCAAATAGAATGCTAGGAATCATAAGCAAAGGAATGGAGAATAAAGCCAGGGATATAATAATGTTTTTATCTTTATCTTTATTTAATTTCTTGTATACTGCCAGGCTGAAAGGCATTAGAGCAGTTTACAAATGCTAAAAGCAGATACTTCCCTCATCCCCGAAGGGCTCACAATCTAGATGCGTACCTGAGGCAATGGAGGGTTAAGTGGTGTGCCTAAGGCCATGTGGAGTGCCTATAGGACTAGAGACCCAGTCCCTCCGGCCCGAGATTATTGTCTCTGTATCGTTCCATGGTGCAACCGCACCTTGAATATAATGAGTGAACCAAGTAAACGTATATTTGGTTGTTTATTCCTTCAAAAAGTAAAAGGACTGGGGGACATGCAATGAAGCTACAATGTAGCAAATTTAAGACTAATAAGAGAATTTTTTTTTATTCAATGCGTAATCAAATTCTGCAATTTTTTACTGGAGGATGTAGTAAAAGCTGTTAGTGAAGCTGCATTAAAAAAAGGGTCGCACAAGTTCCTGGAGGAAAAGTCCATAAACCATTATTAATGAGGACCCAGGCTAAGCAGCATGGAACCTGTCCACCTTTTGGGAACCTGCCAGGTACTTGTGACCTGGATTGGATGCTGTTGGAAACAGGATATTGGGCTTAACGAGTCTTTGATCTGACCCAGTAGGGCATATCTGATGTTCTTATGTTCTCTGGCCTGCACTTCATCCTATGAGTATCACCCTAGATTGACATAGGGTTTTCTTCATTCACGTATGCAAATGTCTAGTTATTATGCACCTCTGTCTCTTTGTGATTGCATTTATTTGGAAGTCTCCTCACTTTCTTAGATCTAATTGTGTAAAGGGTCCCTCGACATGGATTTGTTCATCACCCAAAGAGCTCTCAAACAGCTAATTCTTTTCCCGAAATTCCCCCTCTCTCTCTTCATCGCTTAGCTCAAACACAGATATCTGAAGGGGTAGGTACTTTGAAGTGTGGAGAGGAGAGGGATTTCCCTTCAAGGCTCAGGCGCAATACTCCCAAAACTGTTGAAAACCGCAACTGAAATCTTGTGCAAATAACAGTCATTCCTTCAGGAGCATGTACAGTATTTAGTATCAGCTCTTCTCCTGTTTTTGTGTCTGTGACCCCAGCGCACTGCTGGTCAGCCTTAAGATGGGAAAGGGGTGCTCCCAGTGTGGGGGTACGCATTCCCTCACTTCACAGGGCTTATCGAGGTTTTTCTTCCTTCTTGGGGTTCTCCTCTGTGCGCTCTCTTTCCCAAATGGAAAGTATTCTTCCAAAATACCTTCCTCCTGCACCCAAGCTCCAATGTGGCTTTCTGTCCTCCTCAGTCTTGTAACTTGAGCTTTTTCTTCATCTGCTCTCCAACACACAGGCAGAGGGGTGGTACACGCACATCACAGGAAGACAAACAGAAGGTCAAGGGAATCTTTACACTGGACAAAAAGGAGTCGATATTCAAAGGGGTTTAGCTGGTCCGTGCCCCTGAATACACGCACAGTCTGCCCTGAAAGCTTCTGGTCTGTGGGTGGAACTGGGGCTGTCCTGGTGATTCTCTCATTAGCAGTAATATTCAATCGCAAATCAGATTGGCATAAGCCTAATTCAGTCCCTCCAAAGTTAACCTCACTTACTCCACATAGGTCACCAAAGGCGACTTGTGCGCACTGCTGGCAAGGGCCAGAGTTAAACAGTTAAACGGTCTGCCTCTCACTGAGCAAACCACATCTCCTGTGTCAAAGGTAAGGGATCATGACTGCAGAGCGAGGAGGCTAGCCCCGTGGAATAAGGCCTTGTTATTAACACTAATGGCCTCCCCAGTAATAACTCAACTGCATTCTCATGGTACAATGTTGCGCAACACAGAGGACAAAGTGTAAACAACAGTCATTCAGGAATATTTATAGTGCCGTTGGTGGGTAAGGCTGTCCGCACCCCATGTACAGTCTGGGAAGTCAGGAAATATGCGGGCAAACTGATGCAGGGGACTAGCGGTAGTGGTGGTGTGTTTGTTGTACATGACACTAAGGAAAAATCAATTCTGCCTCTCTTCTGAAAGCTGGTGTCTCTCAGAGCACTTCCTATACTGTCCAATGCCTGGTGCAAAGCTCCAACGTCCAGCTTTCTGGCTCTCAGGGGTAAGACAAGCCAGCAGCTGAGTCAGATCAACTAACTGCTAAATGGAGCTATTTCCGAAAGACTATAAATTTCTTCCGTTTTAATATGAATAATGAATTAGCCTAAATTAAAAATGAAATTAATATAGCTCTGCTTTTTATTCTTTCCAACCCAATGGAAGATGGAAAGAATTACATAAAAGGAGTCTCGAACATATAGTGTATCTGGATTTTCAAAAAGCCTTTGACAAGGTCCCTCATGAGAGACTCTTGGGGAAATTAAAAAGTCAATGGATAGGAGGCAGTGTACTAATGTGGATTAGAAACTGTTAAAAGATAGAAAATAGAGGATAGGGCTAAATGGCCAATTTTCCCAGTACCCCAGAGATCTGTGCTGGGTCTGCTGCTTTTTAACATATTTGTAAATGACCTGGAAATGGGAATAACGAGTGAGGTGATCAAATTTGTAGATGACACAAAATTATTCAAAGTTTTTAAAACCCAAGAGGATTGTGAAAAATTGCAAGAGGACCTTGATAAATTGGAAGACTGAACATTCAAATGGCAGATGAAATTTAATGTGAACAAGTGCAAAGTTATGCACCTAGGAAAGAACAACCCAATCTATGGTTACATGATGCAAGGTTCCATATTAGGAACAACCACTCAGGAAAAAGATTTAGGCATCATCATGAATAACACATTGAAATCCTCCCCACCAGTGTGCAACAGCAGCCAAGAGAGCAAATAGAATGCTAGGAATCATAAGGAAAGGAATGGAAAATAAAACAAAAGATATTATAATGCCTCTATACCGTTCCATGGTGCAACCGCACCTTGAATATTGTCTGCAGTTCTGCTCGCCGTATCTTAAAAAGGATATAGCGGAATTAAAAAAGGTACAGAGAAGAGCCATCAAAATGGTAAAGGGGATGGAAGGGATACCCCTATGAGGAGAGGCTTAAAAGGTTAGGGCTCTTCCACATGGAAAAGAGACGGCTGAGGGAAGATATGATAGAGGTCTATAAATTAATGAATGGAGTGGAACGGGTAAACGCAGATTGATTGTTTACACCATCAAAAAATAGAAAGACTAGGAGAGATGCAATGAAGCTACAGGGTAACCCATTTAAGATTAATACGAGAAAATTATTTTTTTTTACTAAACGTGTAATCAAACTCTGGAGTTTATTACCGGAGGACGTAGTAAAAGCTGTTAGTGTAGGTGGATTTAAAAATGGCTCGGACAAGTTCCTGGAGGAAAGGTCCATAAACTATTATTAAAGAGAACCCAGGAAATCCACTGCTTGACTCAATACAAGCATTGTGGAACCTGTGTGTCTTTTTGGGAAACTGCCAGCTACTTGTGACCTGGATTGGCCACTGCTGGAAACAGTATACTGGGCTTGATGGACCTTGGTTTGACCCAGTATGGCATATCTTATGTTCTTATGTCTGTCGGTCTGGGGGCAAAATAACTCTGAAAATTTAACAGAACAGTATGAAACGTGGCATATGGGAAAAATTAGTAAAAAGACACATCAGGTCAAAAATGGGTCAAATCGAACTCCCCCAACAAAGAAACTACCCAATATATTTTGACGGGAGGAGTTCCAGTTTCTGTAGCACAGAAACTTACATACAGCAGATAGAGGATTGGTCTTTTCACACTGCTTCTTGTTCTCTACTCTTCCACCAAAACTGCCCACCGCCAAAAATGCCCTCCCCCCACACACACACTGCTCGAAATTCTCCCTCACAACTGCCCTACCAAACCCCTAAATGTGTCCACCATGGCTCATCACCCTGCAAACTGCCCCACCTCCAAAAAATATATCCCCAAAACTGACCTACCACACCTCAAAATGCCCCACTCCAAATCAAACAACCTCTTGCGACGGTCACAATACATCGCAAACTGCCCTGCCCGGAAAACCTAAACCCTCCTCCAACTTCCTCATCCCCCCCAAACTACATAACCTGGAAATGCACCTTTAACCTTAGCTACCCCTTGGGGCAGTAGAATATCTTTTTGGCTGGAGGGGCCAAGAAACCAATCTCCAGCCATTGCTCCAAGCCCTCTAGTTGCTGATGCTGTGTTAGGCAAAATATTGGTGAAGCCATGACCCCTGTGATCCCCCCCCCATGCATTCTGCTGCCTATGGCAACCAATCCCAGACTCAACACATGCGCATTACACAGAGAACCCACACACAATCTAGCATGGTCATGCATGCACACATGTGAACACACAAACATGTGCAGATACTTATATGCACACCTACAATAACTTACCCACTAAAATACATACGCAACAGAAAAACATACAAAACATACACACACAGACAAGGCACACACACCACACAGAAGCAATGCAAATTCAAACAGGCGGCTGCACATCCACACACAGAGGGATTGGACTTGGGGCCGGCCCCAGTGTTGGAGCCCTAGGCAAACCTTAAGCCTTTTGCCCCCCCCCCCCCCCCGGCTGTCAGAATCTATTGTTTAGTTTTCAATGCTCTGCTCTTTGCCCCCCCCCCCCTCCCAGAGGCTGCCGCCCTAGGATACCTCCTAGTTTGCCTAATGGTTGGGATGGCCTTGGTTGGAAGGAATTCCATGAGCTGTGTTCTGCCTGCTTTCTCCACTTGTTATTTTAAAACAGATGTTAGCCTCTTCCTGGCCAAGAGGAGGAAGCGGGACCCACAAGCCGTGATTTGTGTCATGTACCTTGAAGAGCATTCCAGAGTCCAGAGTTTTGTGGTGAGCAATTTCCACTGTTAAAGAAGCCAATTCATTGTGCCTTGCTGCCTGTGTACTAGACAGGACAAAGGATCGCTTGGCACAGGAAAGAGGAATAACTCTTAAGGTTGTGCAGTAGACCGTCCCATTGCAGAATGTGAGCCCTTCAGTTCTATATCCAGCATAGCTTAGGTTTTGTGGCTTAAGAAATAAATTTTCAGAAAGTGATTAGCAGCGTGAAGTATCTGCCTGAGAACTGCCCAGTCTCTCTGTCCGTATTCGGTGCAGGTTTTCCCAGAGTCAGGGTCAAAATTTCTACAGCACAGGTCAAATGCATGCACATTGCTGAGAGAGGGCATGGGGGGGGGGGGGGGCGTGTTTAGGATGAGGAAGGAAACGGGCAAATGCACACAAAGAGATTTCAGCTCTCTTCACAGGCTTTTCCTACCCAGCTAAAAAGCAGACACAGTCGTCTTTAGGCACTTTGTACCCAGGGCAAGTTTGAAAGTGGACGCCCACACATGCTCTTTGAAACATCAGGCAAAGTCAACAGGTTAGAAGTATTCATGCACTTTGTCCCAAAAAGGACACATTCAAAAATTGCTTCCTTCATCTGCCTGTTTTGCTAAAGGGCATCACTGTTCCACCACATCTACCCCTCACCCAGGATACTTCCGCATGGGCCATCTCTAAAAGCCAAAGCGATGGAGAGAACACCTCTGATACTGAGAAAGATTTTGGGGGAAAGACAGAAGAGGTACTCTGGAAGCAGCTGCCCCGGAGCGAAGAGGCCTGGCTAGGGGAAGCGATCGGATACACCAGAGATCGTTCTCCGCTTGGCGGCTCGGCTTCCCCTCAATGTAGCTCAGTTATTCTTCGTTTCATGATGGTGCCTCTGCTGCAGAATTCCCAGCCAAATATCTGGAGACACCCCACTGACTGCAAGAAAATAAGGAGGGGTGGGGAGGGAGTAGTCGGACTGGCTTATCCCACAGACATTTCTTTCTGTGCATAATACCTCAGGGTTTTGCAGAAAGCGTGCTAATTTGCTGCTTTCCCCAAAGAAGAAGGAAACGTGGCGTATCCAACCCTCCTCCCCTTCCCCACATCCAGAGAATTCCCAGGACAAATGCTCCGAAAGGATTCTTTTGCAGCCAAAACCCTGCTGCTGCTTCAGCGTATCCACGCCGGCGCTGGCATGGAAATGCAGAAGGCGCGCATTGCCTCACCACACCACACTGTAGGGCTGCGAACGGGCGTTGCCTAGCAACATCAATGCTGCTCATGTGGAAGGGGGGGGGGGGGGTGAGCATTCAGTGCTTTTGCAGACCTTGACATGCATCGTAACAACAAGCATGTTCTCAAGACTTTCCAGCTAGTGGTGAGCAGAAGTCACAACGTTCGTTTGTGAATAATCCACCTGTCTGCACACCCTGACATCCCATGTGCTCCACTACTAAGCATTTCTATAGTGGTACAAGGCATATGCAGCGCTGTTCACGTACACATGGGGGACAGTCCCTGTTCGGTAGAGCGTACAGTCTCTGTAAGACAGATACACAACAGCAGAGAGGGGACTAGAGATGGTCTACATATGGGTCATAAACAGGAGAACTACTTGAAGCCTGTCCTGGGAACACAGCCTGCCGAAGTGATCTCCTGGTTCCTTGTCCCTCTGTTCAGGACCAGAGCTTGGTTTAAGCTGTTGGTGCCCATAGACAGAACCTGAGTGTGGTGGGGAGGGAAGGTTTATCCCCCTCCCCCCAATCTGAGACTATACAGCATCATCAAAAGCAAGTGCAGTCGGACTCCTGTCTAGCACAGATACTTAGTGCCTTCCAAATTTGGCAGCCTAGGCAGTGACCTATGTTGGTTATTCCTAGATCCAGGCCTGCTCGGACTCCTTCTCTGAGTAGGATTGCCAACTGGCTCCAGATGCGCCCGACAGGTTCGATCCAGTCCTGGGTTTACCTCATTGCATGCAGGAATATGTAGTTCTGTTTTCTCCATCGCACTCCATAAGAAAAGGAAAACTACAAGTAACTGCATGCAATGGGGTAACCCCAGGACTGGATTAAGCCTGTCGGGCGCATCTGGAGCCAGTTGGCAACCCTATCTCTGAGGGATGAAAGAACACAATCTGGAGGTCTCTGATGGAAACGGGCAGTTGGCAAGGCCCCCACCTGTCATTAAGGTGTAAGGTACAACAGAAGGCTGCTAACACTGGTTCAGCCGCATACTACACCACTGACTCAGTTCCAGGGTGCAAGGGTGGTATCTAAAGCCCAGGACAAGAACAAAGGATCTCCGAGGGCTGAGCAGGAGATTTGGGTGGGCTGTAAGGCTGGAGACGTTGCGGAGGCCTGCGGATGTGTTTTCTTCTACACTTGTGGCTCAGTTTAGTCATGTTTTTAACATCTGGCCTCCGTGAGGATCAGATAGTGAGTACAGACGCCTGCTGCTCACCCGGACAAATGCTGATTCCAGTCCATGGCCTGTAATTCTAATTGTGCTGCTCAGCTAGAGGTTACAGTTTTCCTTTAAGAGAGGTGGACATTCAGGCCAAAAGTCTCCACAGTCCTCTGAAGCGCAGAGTTACGCATATACCTGAAGGAGTATCCAACCCTCCTCCACGTCCCCTCAATTTCCAAAGTATAGAAACAGGCTGGAGGCAAGAGGCATACGAACGTCATGATACTTACCCTAGAGGACTCCGATATGTATTTGCATTTATCCCATTATCAGCCCCTGGTGACCAAATAAGTGCTACGGACCATGATATTCAGTATCGCAGGCCGGATAGTTCCAAATATCAGACTATCTGAGCACTATTTGGATCCCGGGGCAGAGAGGGGTACAGGTAGGGGGACTTTATGCGGCTGAGTTTATAAGAGGAAACCTATGTGAAAAATCCAGAAAGTTACTTATTCAAAAGCTTTTTATAAAGGTTTCATGGACGTCTGGGTGCTTTTATTCAACTCCCCAAAGCTAGTTCCTATAAAGCATAAATACCAACACAGACTGAAACCTGCTCTGAAGCTCCTGTAACACACTGCTTCTCGTGCCCTAGACATGTGCCTGTGTGTTCCCTAACACACATCATATTATCTCTCCCTTCTCATGGGATCCCCCAGCCTCACACTCAGCATCTCTCTGTCCTCATGAGGAGGGGATCCCCCAGACTCACAATAAACGTCTCTTCCTTCCTTCCAGGGAGGGAATCCCCCAGCCTCACACTCACTGTCTCTCTGTACTCATGGGGAGCTGATCCCCCAGACTCACAATAAACGTCTCTTCCTTCTTCCAGGGAGGGGATCCCCCAACCTCACACTCACTGTCTCTCTGTACTCATGGAGAGGGATCCCCCAGCCTCACACTCACCATCTCTCTGTACTCATGGGGAGGGGATCCCCCAGCCTCACACTCACCGTCTCTCTGTACTCATGGGGAGGGATCCCCCAGCCTCACACTCACTGTCTCTCTGTACTCATGGGGAGGGATCCCCCAGCCTCACACTCACTGTCTCTCTGTACTCATGGAGAGGGATCCCCCAGCCTCACACTCACCGTCTCTCTGTACTCATGGGGAGGGGATCCCCCAGCCTCACACTCACCGTCTCTCTGTACTCATGGGGAGGGATACCCCAGCCTCACACTCACTGTCTCTCTGTACTCATGGGGAGGGATCCCCCAGCCTCACACTCACCTCATGGGGAGAGGATCTCCCAGCCTCACACTCACTGTCTCTCTGTACTCATGGGGAGGGATCCCCCAGCCTCACACTCACCTCATGGGGAGGGATCCCCCAGCCTCACACTCACCATCTCTCTGTCCTCATGGGGAGGGGATCCCCCAGCCTCACAGTCACTGTCTATCTGTACTCATGGGGAGGGGATCCCCCAGACTCACATTCACAGTCTCTCTGTACTCATGGGGAGGGATCCCCCAGCCTCACATTCACTGTCTCTCTGTACTCATGGGGAGGGGATCCCCCAGACTCACAATAACCGTCTCTTCCTTCTTCCAGGGAGGGAAACCCCCAGCCTCACACTCACCGTCTCTCTGTACTCATGGGGAGGGATCCCCCAGACTCACACTCACTGTCTCTCTGTACTCATGGGGAGGGGATCCCCCAGCCTCACACACACTGTCTCTCTGTACTCATGGGGAGGGATCCCCCAGCCTCACACTCACCTCATGGGGAGGGGATCTCCCAGCCTCACACTCACTGTCTCTCTGTACTCATGGGGAGGGATCCCCCAGACTCACACTCACCGTCTCTCTGTACTCATGGGGAGGGGTCCCCCAGCCTCACACTCACCATCTCTCTTTACTCATGAAGAGGGATCCCCCAGCCTCACCATCTCTCTGTACTCATGGGGAGGGATACCCAGACTCACAATCACTTTCTCTTTGTACTCATGGGGAGGGATCCCCCAGACTCACAATAACCGTCTCTCCCTACTTCCGGGGAGGGATCCCCCAGACTCACAATAACCGTCTCTCTGTACTCATGGGGAGGTATACCCCAGACTCACAATCACTGTCTCTCTGTATTCATGGGGAGGTGATCCCCCCAGACTCACAAAAAATGTCTCTTCCTTCCTTCCAGGGAGGGAATCCCCCAGCCTCACAGTCTCCGTCTCTCTGTATTCATGGGGAGGGATCCCCCAGCCTCACACTCACCGTCTCTCTGTACTCATGGGGAGGGATACCCCAGAATGACAATCACTGTCTCTCTGTACTCATGGGGAGGGGATCCCCCAGACTCACAATAAATGTCTCTTCCTTCCTTCCAGGGAGGGAATCCCCCAGCCTCACACTCTCCGTCTCTCTGTATTCATGGGGAGGGATCCGCCAGCCTCACACTCACCATCTCTCTGTACTCATGGGGAGGGGTCCCCCAGCCTCACACTCACCATCTCTCTGTACTCATGGGGAGGGGTCCCCCAGCCTCACACTCACCATCTCTCTGTACTCATGGGGAGGGGTCCCCCAGCCTCACACTCACCATCTCTCTGTACTCATGGAGAGGGATCCCCCAGCCTCGCACTCACCGTCTCTCTGTACTCATGGAGAGGGATCCCCCAGCCTCACACTCACCATCTTTCTGTACTCATGGGGAGGGGTCCCCCAGCCTCACACTCACCATCTCTCTGTACTCATGGGGAGGGGTCCCCAGCCTCACACTCACCGTCTCTCTGTACTCATGGGGAGGGGTCCCCCAGCCTCACACTCACTGTCTCTCTGTACTCATGGGAAAGGGATCCCCCAGACTCACAATAACCGTCTCTCTGTACTCATGGGGAGGGATCCCCCAGACTCACAATAACCATCTCTCCCTTCTTCCGGGGATGGATCCCCCAGCCTCACACTCACCATCTCTCTGTACTCATGGGGAGGGATACCCAGACTCACAATCACTTTCTCTCTGTACTCATGGGGAGGTATACCCCAGAATCACAATCACTGTCTCTCTGTACTCATGGGGAGGTGATCCCCCAGACTCACAATAAATGTCTCTTCCTTCCTTCCAGGGAATGGTCCCCCAGCCTCACACTCTCCGTCTCTCTGTATTCATGGAGAGGGATCTGCCAACCTCACACTCGTCTCTTTGTACTCATGGGGAGGGGTCCCCCAGCGTCACACTCACCGTCTCTCTGTACTCATGGGGAACATAAGAACATAAGAAATGCCATACTGGGTCAGACCGAGGTCCATCAAGCCCAGTATCCTGTTTCCAACAGTGGCCAATCTAGGTCATACGTACCTAGCAGTTTCCCCAAAAGACACAGGTTCTGCAATGCTTGTACTAGGCCAAGCATTGATATCCTGGGTCCCTTTTTAATAGTGGTTTATGGACCTTTCCTCCAGGAACTTGTCCAAACCTTTTTTAAACCCAGCTATACTAACAGCCCTTACTACATCCTCCGGTAACAGATTCCAGAGTTTGATTACACGTTGAGAGAAGAAATATTTTCTCCTATTTGTCTTAAATAGTTTACCCTGTAGCTTTATTACATGCCCCCTAGTCCTTCTATATTCTGATAGCGTAAACAATTTATCCACGTTTATCCGTTCCACTCCATTCATTAATTTATACACCTCTATCATATCTCCCCTCAGCCGCCTCTTTTCTAGGTTAAAGAGCCCTAACCTTTTTAGCCTCTCTTCATAGGAGTAGCCTTCCATCCCCTTCACCAATTTGGTGGCTCTTCTCTGTACTTTTTCTAATAACTCTATGTCCTTTTTAAGATACGGTGACCAGAATTGCACACAATATTCAAGGTGCGGTCGTACCATGGAGCGATACAGAGGCATTATAATATCCTTTGTTTTATTCTCCATCCCTTTCCTTATGATACCTAGCATTCTATTTGCTTTCTTGGCCGCCGCTGCACACTGGGCGGAGGGTTTTAACATGTTATCCACGATGACTCCTAAATCTTTTTCCTGGGTGGTGGTTTCTAATGTGGAGCCTTGCATCTTGTAACTATAGTGTGGGTTGTTCTTTCCTAGGTGCATAACTTTGCACTTGTCCACATTAAATTTCATCTGCCATTTGGATGCCCAGTCTTCCAATTTATCCAGATCCTCCTGCAGTTTTCCACAATCCTCTTGGGTTTTAACAACTTTAAACAGCTTTGTGTCATCTGCAAATTTGATTACCTCACTAGTTATTCCCTTTTCCAGGTCATTTATGAATATGTCAAAAAGTAGCGGACCCAGTACAGATCCCTGGGGTACTCCACTATTCACCTTTTTCCATTGGGAATATTGGCCGTTTAGCCCTACCCTCTGCTTTCTATCTTTTAACCAGTTCCCGATCCACAATAGTACACTGCCTCCTATCCCATGACTTTTTAGCTTCGCCAAAAGTCTCTGATGGGGGACCTTGTCAAAAGCTTTCTGAAAGTCCAGATACACTATATCAACTGACTCACCTTTGTCTACCTGTTTATGCACACCTTCAAAAAACATATCAGATTAGTAAGACAAGATCTTCCTTGTCTAAAGCCATGTTGGCTGTCTCCCATTAGGCCATGACTATCTACATGCTGTGTAATTTTGTTCTTTATGATGGCTTCTACCATTTTCCCTGGTACTGACGTCAGGCTCACCGGTCTGTAATTTCCCGGGTCACCCCTGGAACCCTTTTTAAAAATTGGTGTTACGTTGGCGACCCTCCAATCTTCAGGTATTACAGATGATTTTAATGAAAGTTCACAGATTACCAATAACAGGTCTGCAATCTCATATTTCAGTTCTTTCAACACTCTGGGATGTATACCATCCGGTCCAGGTGATTTGCTACTATTCAGTTTATCAAATAGTTGTAATATATCTTCCCGGTGTAGCGATATTTCTCTCAATTCCTCTGCAGTATCACCTTTAAATACCACTTCAGTCTTGGGTAACACCCCTACATCTTCCTCAGTAAAGACCGAAGCAAAGAATTCATTCAGTCTCTCTGCTATAGCCTTGTCTCCTCTTATTGCACCTTTTTACCCCTCTATCATCTAATGGTCCAATTGACTCTCTCACAGGCCTTTTGCTACGAATGTACTTGAAAAAGTCTTTATTTCGTGTTTTTGCTTCCGTAGCAAGTTTCTTCTTCTCAAATTCCCGCTTTGCCTGCCTTATCAATGCTTTGCATTTAACTTGCCAGTGCTTGTGCTGTTTCCAGTTTTCATCATTTGGCTCTTTTTTTTCCATTTTCTGAAGGTTGCTCTTTTGGCAGCAACAGCCTCTCTGACCTCACCTTTAAACCATGCTGGCAGTTTTTTGGACTTTCTTCCACTTTTCTTAATGCGTGGAATACAGCTGGTCTGGGCTTCGAGGATAGTATTTTTAAATAACACCCAAGCTTGCTGTAAGTCTTTAACCTTTGGAACCGCTCCTTTTAGTTTTTTTCCGAACTATATTCCTCATTCTATCATAGTCACCCTTTTGAAAGTTAAAAGGTAGTACTGTGGATTCCTTTACTATCTGTCCTCCACTGATTAAATCAAACATGATCATACTATGATCACTATTGCCAAGTGGTCCCAACACCCTTATTTCTTGCACCAGATCTGGCGTTCCACTAAGGACTAGGTCCAGTATGGCTTCCCCTCTGGTCGGTTCATGAACCAGCTGCTCCAAGAAGCAGTCATTCATTTCATCTAGAAACTTTATCTCTTTAGCTTGTCCTGCTGTGACACTGTCCCAGTCGATACCAGGGTAATTGAAATCACCCATTATTACTACTCTGTTGTGGCTTTTGTTAGCTTCCTTGATTTCTTTGAGCATTTCATCATCCATTTGTTCATTCTGGCCAGGTGGTCGATAGTATACTCCCACTGCCATCACCTTCCCCTTCATAAATGGAATTTCAATCCATAGAGATTCTACAGCATATTTTGTTCCCTGCAAAACTTTAATCCTTTCTGACTCAATGCCCTCTCTAACATAGAGCGCAACCCCTCCACCAATTTGTTCAGCTCTATCATTACGATATAGTTTGTATCCAGGTATCACAGTGTCCCACTGGTTATCCTCCTTCCACCATGTCTCTGAGAGTGCAATCATATCTAACCTCTCATTTAATGCTATATATTCTAATTCTCCCATCTTATTGTTTAGACTTCTAGCATTGGCATACAAGCATTTTAGAGACTGTATTTTATTAATATTAATCTGGCTATTGGTAGGCATGGGTAATTGGGAATCTTTATGCTCTGTCTGCTCCTTACTCAAGGGCATTTGGGCTACTATACTCCCTTTTGGAACCTCACTGCTTTTGGTAGTATCCTTCAAGGATACCTTTGTCCGAACCGTGCGCTCCTGGGTGACTGTCGGCTTTCCCCTATTTTCTAGTTTAAAAGCTTCTCTATCTCTTTTTTAAAGGTTAATGCCAGCAGTCTGGTCCCATCCTGATTAAGGTGAAGCCCATCCCTTCGGAAGAGCCCCCCCTTTCCCCAGAATGTTCCCCAGTTCCTAACAAATCCAAAACCCTCATCCTTGCACCATTGTCTCATCCACGCATTGAGACTCCGGAGCTCTGCCTGTCTTTTGGGTCCTGCACGTGGAACAGGAAGCATTTCGGAGAACGCTATCCTGGAAGTTCTGGATTTCAACTTCCTACCTAAAAGCTTAAATTTAGCCTCCAGAACTTCCCTACCACATTTTCCTATGTCATTGGTACCAACATGTACCAAGACAGCAGACTCCCCCCCAGCACTATCTATGATCCTATCTAGGCGGTGCGTGAGATCTGCTACCTTCGCACCAGGCAGGCATGTTACCAGGCGATCCTCACGTCCACCAGCCACCCAGCTATCTACATTCCTAATGATTGAATCACCAACTATAACAGCTGTCCTGACCCTCCCCTCATGGGGACATGGCCCTGGAGAAACGTCCTCGGTGCGAGAGGGTTTTACATCACCTGGAGGACAGGTCCTAGTTACAGGATCACTTCCTGCCACACCAGGGTGATGCTCTCCTGTCACGTGACCTCTCTCCTCCATGGCAACAGGGATGCTGCCAGACTGGAGGTGGGACTTCAGGACTATATCCCTGTAGGTCTCGTCCATGTACTTCTCTGTCTTTCTTATGTCTTCCAGGTCTGCTACTCTAGCCTCTAGAGAACGGACTCGTTCCCTGAGAGCAAAGAGCTCCCTGCACTTAGTGCATATGTAGGACCTCTCACCAACTGGGAGATAATCATACATGTGACACTCGATGCAAAAGACTGGAGAACCCCCATCTCGTTGCTGGACCTCTGACTGCATCTTAGTTTAAAGCTTGTGTTTAGGTCTTTTAAATCGGTATATAATAAGGATTGGTGTAGATGCTTATACTAATAAAAGTGTATCTAATACCCCTAATACACCCTGTGTACCTGAAGCTAATTAATCACAGGTCCTCTGTGTATGACTGATTTGGATTAAGAGCTGCACCTGAGAGCAGCCCCTTTCCTCTAAGATGTGCAAGTACCTATAAAACTACAATTTCCCCAGGGGTGGGTGGGTGCTGGGGAGGGAGGGGGGGAGATAAGTCCTATTAAAGAGGGCAGTTACAAGGTACCCTGTCCTGAACCCTCAGCAGGGGGATGGGGGTACCACACAAAGCCCAGTTAGTTGAGAGAGGCAAGGTAAGTACAGCTGAGAAGGCTGAAACTTGCACACCACTAAGACAAACACTAAATAATTAAACAAACAACAGTTAGACAAACAGTAAATAATTAAATAAACAGCTTCCAGGGAAGGATCCCCCAGACTCACAATAACCGTCTCTCCCTTCTTCTGGGGAGGGATCCCCAGCCTCACACTCACCATCTCTCTGGACTCATGGGGAGGGATACCCCAGACTCACAATCACTGTCTCTCTGTACTCATGGGGAGATGATCCCCCAGACTCACAATAAATGTCTCTTCCTTCCTTCCAGGGAGGGAATCCCCCAGCCTCACACTCTCCGTCTCTCTGTATTCATGGGGAGGGATCCGCCAGCCTCACACTCACTGTCTCTCTGTACTCATGGAGAGGGATCCCCCAGCTTCACACTCACCATCTCTCTGTACTCATGGGGAGGGGTCCCCCAGCCTCACACTCACCATCTCTCTGTACTCATGGGGAGGGGTCCCCCAGTCTCACACTCACCATCTCTCTGTACTCATGGGGAGGGGTCCCCCAGCCTCACACTCACCGTCTCTCTGTACTCATGGAGAGGGATCCCCCAGCCTCACACTCACCGTCTCTCTGTACTCATGGAGAGGGATCCCCCAGCCTCACACTCACCAGCTTTCTGTACTCATGGGGAGGGGTCCCCCAGCCTCACACTCACCATCTCTCTGTACTCATGGGGAGGGGTCCCCAGCCTCACACTCACCGTCTCTCTGTACTCATGGAGAGGGATCCCCCAGTCTCACACTCACCGTCTCTCTGTACTCATGGGGAGGGGTCCCCCAGCCTCACACTCACTGTCTCTCTGTACTCATGGGAAAGGGATCCCCCAGACTCACAATAACCGTCTCTCTGTACTCATGGGGAGGGATCCCCCAGACTCACAATAACCATCTCTCCCTTCTTCCGGGGATGGATCCCCCAGCCTCACACTCACCATCTCTCTGTACTCATGGGGAGGGATACCCAGACTCACAATCACTTTCTCTTTGTACTCATGGGGAGGGATCCCCCAGACTCACACTCACCGTCTCTCTGTACTCATGGGGAGGTATACCCCAGAATCACAATCACTGTCTCTCTGTACTCATGGGGAGGTGATCCCCCAGACTCACAATAAATGTCCCTTCCTTCCAGGGAGGGGTCCCCCAGCCTCACACTCTCCGTCTCTCTGTATTCATGGGGAGGGATCTGCCAACCTCACACTCGTCTCTTTGTACTCATGGGGAGGGGTCCCCCAGCGTCACACTCACCGTCTCTCTGTACTCATGGGGAAGGATCCCCCAGACTCACAATAACCGTCTCTCCCTTCTTCTGGGGAGGGATCCCCAGCCTCACACTCACCATCTCTCTGTACTCATGGGGAGGGATACCCCAGACTCACAATCACTGTCTCTCTGTACTCATGGGGAGATGATCCCACAGACTCACAATAAATGTCTCTTCCTTCCTTCCAGGGAGGGAATCCCCCAGCCTCACACTCTCCGTCTCTCTGTATTCATGGGGAGGGATCCGCCAGCCTCACACTCACTGTCTCTCTGTACTCATGGAGAGGGATCCCCCAGCTTCACACTCACCATCTCTCTGTACTCTTGGGGAGGGGTCCCCCAGCCTCACACTCACTGTCTCTCTGTACTCATGGGGAGGGGATCACCAGCCTCACACTCACAATCTCTGTACTCATGGGGAGGGGTCCCCCAGCCTCACACTCACCGTCTCTCTGTACTCATGGAGAGGGATCCCCCAGCCTCACACTCACCATCTCTCTGTACTCATGGGGAGGGGTCCCCCAGCCTCACCGTCTCTCTGTACTCATGGGGAGGGGTCCCCCAGCCTCACACTCACCATCTCTCGGTACTCATGGGGAGGGATCCCCCAGCCTCACACTCACCATCTATACTCCTGGGGAGGGGATACCCCAGCCTCACACTCACTTTCTCTCTGTACTCATGGGGTGGGGTCCCCCAGCCTCACATTCACCATCTCTCGTACTCATGGGGAGGGGATCCCCTAGCCTCACACTCACCATCTCTCTGTACTCATGGGGAGGGGTCCCCCAGCCTCACACTTACCATCTCTCTGTACTCATGAAGAGGGATCCCCCAGCCTCACCATCTCTCTGTACTCATGGGGAGGGGTCCCCCAGCCTCACACTCACCGTCTCTCTGTACTCATGGGGAGGGGATCCCCCAGCCTCACAATAACCGACTCTCTGTACTCATGGGGAGGGCTCCCCCAGCCTCACACTCACTGTCTATACTCATGGGGAGGGGATCCCCCAGCCTCGCACTCACTTTTCTCCCTATACTCATGGGGAGGGGTCCCCCAGCCTCACACTCACCATCTCTCTGTACTCATGGGGAGGGGATCCCCCAGCCTCACACTCACCATCTCTCTTTACTCATGGGGAGGGGATCTCCCAGCCTCAAACTCACCATCTCTCTGTACTCATGGGGAGGGGTCCCCCAGACTCACATTCACCGTCTCTCTGTACTCATGGGGAGGGGATCTCCCGGCCTCACACTCACCGTCTCTCTGTACTCATGGGGAGGTGATCCCCCAGACTCACACTTTCCATCTCTCTGTACTCATGGTGAAGGATCCCTCAGCCTCACACTCACTGTCTCTCTGTACTCATGGGGAGGGATCCCACTGCCTCACACTCACCGTCTCTCTGTACTCATGGGGAGGGGATCTCCCAGCCTCATACTCACTGTCTCTCTGTACTCATGGGGAGGGGTCTCCCAGCCTCATACTCAGTGTCTCTCTGTACTCATGGGGAGGGGTCTCCTAGCCTCATACTCACTGTCTCTCTGTACTCATGGGGAGGGGTCTCCCAGCCTCATACTCACTGTCTCTCTGTACTCATGGGGAGGGGTCTCCCAGCCTCATACTCACTGTCTCTCTGTACTCATGGAGAGGGGTCTCCCAGCCTCACACTCACCGTCTCTCTGTACTCATGGGGAGGGGATCCCCCAGCCTTACACTCACCGTCTCTCTGTACTCATGGGGAGGGGTCCCCCAGCCTCATACTCACACTCTCTCTGTCCTCATGGGGAGGGGATCCCCCAACCTCACACTCACCATCTCTCTGTACTCATGGGGAGGGGTCCCCCAGCCTCATACTCACACTCTCTCTGTCCTCATGGGGAGGGGATCCCCCAGCCTTACACTCACCGTCTCTCTGTACTCATGGGGAGGGATCTCCCAGCCTCATACTCACTGTCTCTCTGTACTCATGGAGAGGGGTCTCCCACCCTCACACTCACTGTCTCTCTGTGCTCATGGGGAGGGATCCCCCAGACTCACAATAAACGTCTCTTCCTTCTTCCAGGGAGGGAAACCCCCAGCCTCACACTCACTGTCTCTCTGTACTCATGGGGAGGGATCCCCCAGCCTCACACTCTCTGTACTCATGGGGAGGGATCCCCCAGCCTCACACTCACCGTCTCTCTGTACTCATGGGGAGGGATCCTCCAGCCTCACACTCACCGTCTCTCTGTACTCATGGGGAGGGATCCCCCAGCCTCACACTCACCGTCTCTCTGTACTCATGGGGAGGGATCCCCCAGCCTCACACTCACCGTCTCTCTGTACTCATGGGGAGGGGTCCCCCAGACTCACACTCACCGTCTCTCTGTACTCATGGGGAGAGATCCCCCAGCCTCACACTCATCGTGTCTCTGTACTCATAGGGAGGGATCCTCCAGCCTCACACTCACCGTCTCTCTGTACTCATAGGGAGGGATCCTCCAGCCTCACACTCACCGTCTATCTGAACTGATGGAGAGGGATCCCCCAGCCTCACACTCACCGTCTCTCTGTACTCATAGGGAGGGATCCTCCAGCCTCACACTCACCGTCTCTCTGTACTCATGCGGAGGGGTCCCCCAGCCTCACACTCACCGTCTCTCTGTACTCATGGGGAGGGGTCCCCCAGCCTCACACTCAGCGTCTCTCTGTACTCATGGGGAGGGAATCCCCCAGCCTCACACTCAGCGTCTCTCTGTACTCATGGGGAGGGGTCCCCCAGCCTCACACTCACCGTCTCTCTATACTCATGGGGAGGGGATCCCCCAGCCTCACACTCACCGTCTCTCTGTACTTCTGGGGAGGGATCCCCCAACCTCACACTCACTGTCTCTCTGTACTCATGGGGAGGGGTCCCCCAGCCTCACACTCACCGTCTCTCTGTACTCTTGGAGAGGGATCCCCCAGCCCCACACTCACTTTCTCTCTATGCTCATGGGGAGGGATCCCCCAGCCTCACACTCACTTTTTCTCTATACTGATGGGGAGGGGATCCCCCAGCCTTACATTCTCCGTCTCTCTGTACTCATGGGGAGGGATCCCCCAGCCTCACACTCACTTTCTCTCTTTACTCATGGGGTTGGGATCCCCCAGCCTCACACTCACCGTCTCTCTATACTCATGGGGAGGGATCCCCCAGCCTCACACTCACTTTCTCTCTATACTCATGGGGAGGGGATCCCCCAGCGTCACACTCACCGTCTCTCTGTACTCATGGGGAAGGATCCCCCAGACTCACAATAACCGTCTCTCCCTTCTTCTGGGGAGGGATCCCCAGCCTCACACTCACCATCTCTCTGTACTCATGGGGAGGGATATCCCAGACTCACAATCACTGTCTCTCTGTACTCATGGGGAGATGATCCCCCAGACTCACAATAAATGTCTCTTCCTTCCTTCCAGGGAGGGAATCCCCCAGCCTCACACTCTCCGTCTCTCTGTATTCATGGGGAGGGATCCGCCAGCCTCACACTCACTGTCTCTCTGTACTCATGGAGAGGGATCCCCCAGCTTCACACTCACCATCTCTCTGTACTCTTGGGGAGGGGTCCCCCAGCCTCACACTCACTGTCTCTCTGTACTCATGGGAGGGGATCACCAGCCTCACTCTCACTATCTCTGTATTCATGGGGAGGGGTCCCCCAGCCTCACACTCACCGTCTCTCTGTACTCATGGAGAGGGATCCCCCAGCCTCACACTCACCATCTCTCTGTACTCATGGGGAGGGGTCCCCCAGCCTCACTGTCTCTCTGTACTCATGGGGAGGGGTCCCCCAGCCTCACACTCACCATCTCTCTGTACTCATGGGGAGGGATCCCCCAGCCTCACACTCACCATCTATACTCCTGGGGAGGGGATACCCTAGCCTCACACTCACTTTCTCTCTGTACTCATGGGGTGGGGTCCCCCAGCCTCACATTCACCATCTCTCGTACTCATGGGGAGGGGATCCCCTAGCCTCACACTCACCATCTCTCTGTACTCATGGGGAGGGGTCCCCCAGCCTCACACTTACCATCTCTCTGTACTCATGAAGAGGGATCCCCCAGCCTCACCATCTCTCTGTACTCATGGGGAGGGGTCCCCCAGCCTCACACTCACCGTCTCTCTGTACTCATGGAGAGGGGATCCCCCAGCCTTACACTCACTGTCTCTCTGTACTCATGGGGAGGGATCCCCCAGCCTCACACTCACCGTCTATACTCATGGGGAGGGGATCCCCCAGCCTCGCACTCACTTTCTCCCTATACTCATGGGGAGGGGTCCCCCAGCCTCACACTCACCATCTCTCTGTACTCATGGGGAGGGGATCCCCCAGCCTCACACTCACCATCTCTCTTTACTCATGGGGAGGGGATCTCCCGGCCTCAAACTCACCATCTCTCTGTACTCATGGGGAGGGGTCCCCCAGACTCACATTCACTGTCTCTCTGTACTCATGGGGAGGGGATCTCCCGGCCTCACACTCACCGTCTCTCTGTACTCATGGGGAGGTGATCCCCCAGACTCACACTTTCCATCTCTCTGTACTCATGGTGAAGGATCCCTCAGCCTCACACTCACTGTCTCTCTGTACTCATGGGGAGGGATCCCACTGCCTCACACTCACCGTCTCTCTGTACTCATGGGGAGGGGATCTCCCAGCCTCATACTCACTGTCTCTCTGTACTCATGGGGAGGGGTCTCCCAGCCTCATACTCACAGTCTCTCTGTACTCATGGGGAGGGGTCTCCTAGCCTCATACTCACTGTCTCTCTGTACTCATGGGGAGGTCTCTCCCAGCCTCATACTCACTGTCTCTCTGTACTCATGGGGAGGGGTCTCCCAGCCTCATACTCACTGTCTCTCTGTACTCATGGAGAGGGGTCTCCCAGCCTC
Organism: Ichthyophis bannanicus; assembly: GCA_033557465.1. Lineage (NCBI taxonomy): Eukaryota > Metazoa > Chordata > Amphibia > Gymnophiona > Ichthyophiidae > Ichthyophis > Ichthyophis bannanicus. The sequence goes on along the minus strand of CM066051.1, from coordinate 55,515,070 downwards.
ACACTCACCGTCTCTCTGTACTCATGGGGAGGGGATCCCCCAGCCTTACACTCACCGTCTCTCTGTACTCATGGGGAGGGGTCCCCCAGCCTCATACTCACACTCTCTCTGTCCTCATGGGGAGGGGATCCCCCAGCCTTACACTCACCGTCTCTCTGTACTCATGGGGAGGAATCTCCCAGCCTCATACTCACCATCTCTCTGTCCTCATGGGGAGGGGATCCCCCAACCTCACACTCACTGTCTCTCTGTGCTCATGGGGAGGGATCCCCCAGACTCACAATAAACGTCTCTTCCTTCTTCCAGGGAGGGAAACCCCCAGCCTCACACTCACTGTCTCTCTGTACTCATGGGGAGGGATCCCCCAGCCTCACACTCTCTGTACTCATGGGGAGGGATCCCCCAGCCTCACACTCACCGTCTCTCTGTACTCATGGGGAGGGATCCTCCAGCCTCACACTCACCGTCTCTCTGTACTCATGGGGAGGGATCCCCCAGCCTCACACTCACCGTCTCTCTGTACTCATGGGGAGGGGATCTCCCAGCCTCATACTCACTGTCTCTCTGTACTCATGGGGAGGGGTCTCCCAGCCTCATACTCACTGTCTCTCTGTACTCATGGGGAGGGGTCTTCTAGCCTCATACTCACTGTCTCTCTGTACTCATGGGGAGGGGTCTCCCAGCCTCATACTCACTGTCTCTCTGTACTCATGGGGAGGGGTCTCCCAGCCTCATACTCACTGTCTCTCTGTACTCATGGAGAGGGGTCTCCCAGCCTCACACTCACCGTCTCTCTGTACTCATGGGGAGGGGATCCCCCAGCCTTACACTCACCGTCTCTCTGTACTCATGGGGAGGGGTCCCCCAGCCTCATACTCACACTCTCTCTGTCCTCATGGGGAGGGGATCCCCCAGCCTTACACTCACCGTCTCTCTGTACTCATGGGGAGGAATCTCCCAGCCTCATACTCACCATCTCTCTGTCCTCATGGGGAGGGGATCCCCCAACCTCACACTCACCATCTCTCTGTACTCATGGGGAGGGGTCCCCCAGCCTCATACTCACACTCTCTCTGTCCTCATGGGGAGGGGATCCCCCAGCCTTACACTCACCGTCTCTCTGTACTCATGGGGAGGGATCTCCCAGCCTCATACTCACCATCTCTCTGTCCTCATGGGGAGGGGATCCCCCAACCTCACACTCACTGTCTCTCTGTGCTCATGGGGAGGGATCCCCCAGACTCACAATAAACGTCTCTTCCTTCTTCCAGGGAGGGAAACCCCCAGCCTCACACTCACTGTCTCTCTGTACTCATGGGGAGGGATCCCCCAGCCTCACACTCTCTGTACTCATGGGGAGGGATCCCCCAGCCTCACACTCACCGTCTCTCTGTACTCATGGGGAGGGATCCTCCAGCCTCACACTCACCGTCTCTCTGTACTCATGGGGAGGGATCCCCCAGCCTCACACTCACCGTCTCTCTGTACTCATGGGGAGGGATCCCCCAGCCTCACACTCACCGTCTCTCTGTACTCATGGGGAGGGGTCCCCCAGACTCACACTCACCGTCTCTCTGTACTCATGGGGAGAGATCCCCCAGCCTCACACTCATCGTCTCTCTGTACTCATAGGGAGGGATCCTCCAGCCTCACACTCACCGTCTCTCTGTACTCATAGGGAGGGATCCTCCAGCCTCACACTCACCGTCTATCTGTACTGATGGAGAGGGATCCCCCAGCCTCACACTCACCGTCTCTCTGTACTCATAGGGAGGGATCCTCCAGCCTCACACTCACCGTCTCTCTGTACTCATGCGGAGGGGTCCCCCAGCCTCACACTCACCGTCTCTCTGTACTCATGGGGAGGGGTCCCCCAGCCTCACACTCAGCGTCTCTCTGTACTCATGGGGAGGGAATCCCCCAGCCTCACACTCAGCGTCTCTCTGTACTCATGGGGAGGGGTCCCCCAGCCTCACACTCACCGTCTCTCTATACTCATGGGGAGGGGATCCCCCAGCCTCACACTCACCGTCTCTCTGTACTTCTGGGGAGGGATCCCCCAACCTCACACTCACTGTCTCTCTGTACTCATGGGGAGGGGTCCCCCAGCCTCACACTCACCGTCTCTCTGTACTCTTGGAGAGGGATCCCCCAGCCCCACACTCACTTTCTCTCTATGCTCATGGGGAGGGATCCCCCAGCCTCACACTCACTTTTTCTCTATACTGATGGGGAGGGGATCCCCCAGCCTTACATTCTCCGTCTCTCTGTACTCATGGGGAGGGATCCCCCAGCCTCACACTCACTTTCTCTCTATACTCATGGGGAGGGGATCCCCCAGCCTCACACTCACCGTCTCTCTATACTCATGGGGAGGGATCCCCCAGCCTCACACTCACTTTCTCTCTATACTCATGGGGAGGGGATCCCCCAGCGTCACACTCACCGTCTCTCTGTACTCATGGGGAAGGATCCCCCAGACTCACAATAACCGTCTCTCCCTTCTTCTGGGGAGGGATCCCCAGCCTCACACTCACCATCTCTCTGTACTCATGGGGAGGGATATCCCAGACTCACAATCACTGTCTCTCTGTACTCATGGGGAGATGATCCCCCAGACTCACAATAAATGTCTCTTCCTTCCTTCCAGGGAGGGAATCCCCCAGCCTCACACTCTCCGTCTCTCTGTATTCATGGGGAGGGATCCGCCAGCCTCACACTCACTGTCTCTCTGTACTCATGGAGAGGGATCCCCCAGCTTCACACTCACCATCTCTCTGTACTCTTGGGGAGGGGTCCCCCCAGCCTCACACTCACTGTCTCTCTGTACTCATGGGGAGGGGACCACCAGCCTCACACTCACAATCTCTGTACTCATGGGAGGGCTCCGCCAGCCTCACACTCACCGTCTCTCTGTACTCATGGAGAGGGATCCCCCAGCCTCACACTCACCATCTCTCTGTACTCATGGGGAGGGGTCCCCCAGCCTCACCGTCTCTCTGTACTCATGGTGAGGGTTCCCCCAGCCTCACACTCACCATCTCTCTGTACTCATGGGGAGGGATCCCCCAGCCTCACACTCACCATCTATACTCCTGGGGAGGGGATACCCTAGCCTCACACTCACTTTCTCTCTGTACTCATGGGGTGGGGTCCCCCAGCCTCACATTCACCATCTCTCGTACTCATGGGGAGGGGATCCCCTAGCCTCACACTCACCATCTCTCTGTACTCATGGGGAGGGGTCCCCCAGCCTCACACTTACCATCTCTCTGTACTCATGAAGAGGGATCCCCCAGCCTCACCATCTCTCTGTACTCATGGGGAGGGGTCCCCCAGCCTCACACTCACCGTCTCTCTGTACTCATGGAGAGGGGATCCCCCAGCCTTACACTCACTGTCTCTCTGTACTCATGGGGAGGGATCCCCCAGCCTCACACTCACCGTCTATACTCATGGGGAGGGGATCCCCCAGCCTCGCACTCACTTTCTCCCTATACTCATGGGGAGGGGTCCCCCAGCCTCACACTCACCATCTCTCTGTACTCATGGGGAGGGGATCCCCCAGCCTCACACTCACCATCTCTCTTTACTCATGGGGAGGGGATCTCCCGGCCTCAAACTCACCATCTCTCTGTACTCATGGGGAGGGGTCCCCCAGACTCACACTTTCCATCTCTCTGTACTCATGGTGAAGGATCCCTCAGCCTCACACTCACTGTCTCTCTGTACTCATGGGGAGGGATCCCACTGCCTCACACTCACCGTCTCTCTGTACTCATGGGGAGGGGATCTCCCAGCCTCATACTCACTGTCTCTCTGTACTCATGGGGAGGGGTCTCCCAGCCTCATACTCACTGTCTCTCTGTACTCATGGGGAGGGGTCTCCTAGCCTCATACTCACTGTCTCTCTGTACTCATGGGGAGGGGTCTCCCAGCCTCATACTCACTGTCTCTCTGTACTCATGGGGAGGGGTCTCCCAGCCTCATACTCACTGTCTCTCTGTACTCATGGAGAGGGGTCTCCCAGCCTCACACTCACCGTCTCTCTGTACTCATGGGGAGGGGATCCCCCAGCCTTACACTCACCGTCTCTCTGTACTCATGGGGAGGGGTCCCCCAGCCTCATACTCACACTCTCTCTGTCCTCATGGGGAGGGGATCCCCCAGCCTTACACTCACCGTCTCTCTGTACTCATGGGGAGGAATCTCCCAGCCTCATACTCACCATCTCTCTGTCCTCATGGGGAGGGGATCCCCCAACCTCACACTCACTGTCTCTCTGTGCTCATGGGGAGGGATCCCCAGACTCACAATAAACGTCTCTTCCTTCTTCCAGGGAGGGAAACCCCCAGCCTCACACTCACTGTCTCTCTGTACTCATGGGGAGGGATCCCCCAGCCTCACACTCTCTGTACTCATGGGGAGGGATCCCCCAGCCTCACACTCACCGTCTCTCTGTACTCATGGGGAGGGATCCTCCAGCCTCACACTCACCGTCTCTCTGTACTCATGGGGAGGGATCCCCCAGCCTCACACTCACCGTCTCTCTGTACTCATGGGGAGGGGATCTCCCAGCCTCATACTCACTGTCTCTCTGTACTCATGGGGAGGGGTCTCCCAGCCTCATACTCACTGTCTCTCTGTACTCATGGGGAGGGGTCTTCTAGCCTCATACTCACTGTCTCTCTGTACTCATGGGGAGGGGTCTCCCAGCCTCATACTCACTGTCTCTCTGTACTCATGGGGAGGGGTCTCCCAGCCTCATACTCACTGTCTCTCTGTACTCATGGAGAGGGGTCTCCCAGCCTCACACTCACCGTCTCTCTGTACTCATGGGGAGGGGATCCCCCAGCCTTACACTCACCGTCTCTCTGTACTCATGGGGAGGGGTCCCCCAGCCTCATACTCACACTCTCTCTGTCCTCATGGGGAGGGGATCCCCCAGCCTTACACTCACCGTCTCTCTGTACTCATGGGGAGGAATCTCCCAGCCTCATACTCACCATCTCTCTGTCCTCATGGGGAGGGGATCCCCCAACCTCACACTCACTGTCTCTCTGTGCTCATGGGGAGGGATCCCCCAGACTCACAATAAACGTCTCTTCCTTCTTCCAGGGAGGGAAACCCCCAGCCTCACACTCACTGTCTCTCTGTACTCATGGGGAGGGATCCCCCAGCCTCACACTCTCTGTACTCATGGGGAGGGATCCCCCAGCCTCACACTCACCGTCTCTCTGTACTCATGGGGAGGGATCCTCCAGCCTCACACTCACCGTCTCTCTGTACTCATGGGGAGGGATCCCCCAGCCTCACACTCACCGTCTCTCTGTACTCATGGGGAGGGGATCCCCCAGCCTTACACTCACCATCTCTATGTACTCATGGGAAGGGGATCTCCCAGCCTCACACTCACCATCTCTCTGTACTCATGGGGAGGGATCCCCCAGCCTCACACTCACCGTCTCTCTGTACTCATGGGGATTGATCCCCCAGCCTCACACTCACCGTCTCTCTGTACTCATGGGGAGGGGTCCCCCAGACTCACACTCACCGTCTCTCTGTACTCATGGGGAGGGATCCCCCAGCCTCACACTCACCGTCTCTCTGTACTCATAGGGAGGGATCCTGCAGCCTCACACTCACCGTCTCTCTGTACTCATAGGGAGGGATCCTCCAGCCTCACACTCACCGTCTATCTGTACTGATGGAGAGGGATCCCCCAGCCTCACACTCACCGTCTCTCTGTACTCATAGGGAGGGATCCTCCAGCCTCACACTCACCGTCTCTCTGTACTCATGCGGAGGGGTCCCCCAGCCTCACACTCACCGTCTCTCTGTACTCATGGGGAGGGGTCCCCCAGCCTCACACTCAGCGTCTCTCTGTACTCATGGGGAGGGAATCCCCCAGCCTCACACTCAGCGTCTCTCTGTACTCATGGGGAGGGGTCCCCCAGCCTCACACTCACCGTCTCTCTATACTCATGGGGAGGGGATCCCCCAGCCTCACACTCACCGTCTCTCTGTACTTCTGGGGAGGGATCCCCCAACCTCACACTCACTGTCTCTCTGTACTCATGGGGAGGGGTCCCCCAGCCTCACACTCACCGTCTCTCTGTACTCTTGGAGAGGGATCCCCCAGCCCCACACTCACTTTCTCTCTATGCTCATGGGGAGGGATCCCCCAGCCTCACACTCACTTTTTCTCTATACTGATGGGGAGGGGATCCCCCAGCCTTACATTCTTCGTCTCTCTGTACTCATGGGGAGGGATCCCCCAGCCTCACACTCACTTTCTCTCTATACTCATGGGGAGGGGATCCCCCAGCCTCACACTCACCGTCTCTCTATACTCATGGGGAGGGATCCCCCAGCCTCACACTCACTTTCTCTCTATACTCATGGGGAGGGGATCCCCCAGCCTCACACTCACCGTCTCTCTATACTCATGGGGAGGGATCCCCCAGCCTCACACTCACTTTCTCTCTATACTCATGGGGAGGGGATCCCCCAGCCTCACACTCACCGTCTCGCTTTCTCATGGGGAGGGGTCCCCCAGCCTCACACTCACCGTCTCTCTGTACTCTTGGGGAGGGATCCCCCAGCCTCACACTCACCATCTCTCTGTACTAACGGGGAGGGGTCCCCCAGCCTCACACTCACCGTTTCTCTGTACTCATGGGGAGGGAATCCCCCAGCCTCACACTCTTCGTCTGTCTGTACTCATGGGGAGGGGTCCCCCAGCCTCGCACTTGCAGTCTCTCCCTTGCCCTGGGTTGGGGATTCGCCACCCTCCTACTCTTTGTCTCTCTTGCTGGTTGCCCAGGGAAGGGGTCCTCTGGTCTACCATAGCTATGTGGCGTAAGATCTTGGATATACTGCTTTTAGACATTTTTATGTCATCTGAATGGACCCTTTTATTGGTCTTTTTTGTACAGATACTTATGGTATAAAGAAAACACTCTTTTCTGTTCAAGAGATTTCTCAGTTCTTGCTGTTTTCAGCAAACCCTTCACGTCTATGTTTACAGGAGTAGAAAGACCCTTCATCAAGCTTCCTAACCAACTGGGTTATTTCCTTGTTCGTAGACAGGGACTATGCCCGGCACTTTCTACAGTCAGGGAACACAAGTCCTTTCATGCAATTAGTACAGGACCATGTTGTATTTACCTGTCAAGCTGACATGCCAGGCGTGAACCTGTAAAGTGCAGATGTTAGAAACAGGTGCATACGTCTCAGGCGACATAGCTCCCTCTGCCTGTCCAAGTGATGTTTGTTCTGCAAAAGCTTCTCCCTTTCGCTCTTCCATTTCCTGTTTGCTAAAAGATGCCATTGTTTCATCGTGCTTTCGCTTGCAGGCTCTGGTGGGCCTCGGCTCTGAGATTAGGATGTTTCCTGTGTATGGGATCTGGGCTGGAAATCCTTCCTCCGTCCATGTGCTCACATGTTGGAATTTGTCGAGGAACCCAACCTCTCTCTTCTGTGATAGGAGAGCTGGTCTCCTGCACAATAGCTGCGGTACGGTATATATCTGCACCACCTGCAACCCGGCTTCCTTTCCCTGGCCAGGAGAGGAGGGAGGCGAAGAGAAACTCATTTCAATGTTGAGTGTGTTTCACCATTAGCGTGAGGATCGATAGAAGCACTCAGGCAGCTGAAGCCGTAATTAGAAAGTCAGGATGATGGGCGCCCTCGCTTGAAACAAGGTCGTTTGAAGCATTAGACCAGGTCCCGCTTGAATGCAATTTCTCCTTCAAAGTTTGTCACCAACCACAGATCGAGCCCCTCCCGAATCGCAGCATAATGCCCCAAGCTTGGTTATTTCTGAGAGAAGCTGCACTCGCCCCCCTTCTCCATCCTTCACTACCAGGCCTTATCTCTCAGACAGTGAGGATCTGCCCACAGGCCTAGTGACCGGGTTCATTTCACGTCTTCCATTTCCCTTTACACAGCACTGATAGTTTCAGAGGAGGGACAGTCCCTGCTCCATAGAGCTTACAATCGAATCAAGAAACCTCAAGCAAATAAGAGGCTTCAGGAAATGTATTTCAATGGAAACAGTTACAGCCTAAGAGAGTCAGGGCTGAATCCTTTCTATTATGGTTTACCACAGAAATTGATTTGGTGTCTTCCACTGACTCAGAGCACTGTGGTTAGGCTCCTTTACAGGGCCCGGAGGACTGATCCTGTAATTGCATTATTACACCATGAACATCGGTTACTGGTCCATTACTGCCTTTGTGTAAAGTTGCTTGTATGTGCATCAGGTTTATTTACCACTCCACCTTTTTTGCATTCTTCTGGCTTGGTGTTGTATTCATCATCTCGGGAGTTGCATTTTTCTCAGCAGAATTTGCTAGTGGTCCCTTCTTATTGTGACGTTCATTAGCAGTGTTGTTATCAACCCTTCTTTCTCTGTGGTTGGCCCTTCGCTCTGGAATATTCTCTTTTCCAATTCGCTTGGAGTCGTCTTTTTGTAAGTTTAAGTTTGCTCTAAAGACCTTTTGCTTTGCGCAGGCCTTTCCGTCTAGCTAATCTTTAGGATACATTTTTCCTTTAGACCGTGGGCAGTTTTGTTTTCCTCTTCCTTTTCTGTCTTTTGTTGAGTATTGACATTTTCTTCTCTCTTTTCCTTGTCTTCTGTTTTAGGATTGTGTTTCGTCTCCCCTGATATTTGCTGTTAGCACTGTAAACCGCATCGATGCTTGTTTGATTTGCGATATGTCAGGTAAATCATCCATAAACTTAAGATTTAAATCAACCTCAGAAGATGGGCTTTTAGATAGAGCTTGTATATGGCCAAAGACGCCCCACCAGCAAGACTGTGCTGAGCAGGCTGGTCTAAGGGAAATCGGCACTTAAGAGCCAAAATGTAGCATCCTCCCTAAGGAGTCATTGGTACAACTGTGTTTTATGCACAAAAACGGCTCTGACTATATGCGCATAAACTTCAGTAGCTTGTAAAGGTTGCTACTGCTCTAGCAGAGGAATTCCTCTGGGGGGGAGGGTTTGGGGAGGGGTCAGACTTTATGTGCAACTATTTCTGTCTACACATAAAGTAAACTGGGAAATTGGTGCGTACTGAATGGCAGATATAAATGTGTGGGAGACATTTCACAGAGAAGGAAGGCACAAACTATCTCTTACCAACTGGTGTAAGTCAAGCGGCCCCTTCTAAAGCGACTCTAAATAATAGCGCTAGGAGCTTTTTGGGAGGTGAGTAGAGGCAGCCTTCTCCTCCCCACCCTGGGTGCAGTCCTTTCCCCACTCCCTTTCAGTGGCAGAAGGAGGGTAGCGTTTCCTGTGTCTGCCGCATCCCTCTACCAGCTTCACACTGAAGTTAGAACCAGGCAGGCAACGCTACAGATTTTGCCTCCTACTGGCAGGAAGAAAGCATGCAGGTTGGAGGAGGGAGCAGGGAAGGTGACGATTGCCCATGCTGTTGTAGGGCTGTATCACAAAGGAAGGTGACTTTAACCTTTGCACTTTGTGGGGGGTCACACAGTTCACACCACCAGAAAAACCGACCCTGGGTCTGTCAAGCGTTGGTGACTTCGGTGCACTTTTTCTCGGTAGCCAATGCTATTCCTACTGCATTGGTTTCCAAGCAGCTACTTACACTGGTTCAAATAAATGAAACAAAGGCTGAGCCCCAAATACTTGCAGGAGTCGGAAAGACTCATGTTATATGTTCCATTCGGCTTCCATTAACCTTTTCCCAAAGACCTCGGACTAGTCCCTTTTCCAGCTCAAGCACAGGCAGTAGACAGGAGTGTTCGGACTTTTTTGGAAAGATCTCCACCGACATGGAACGTGGATTCTGGGATCGGGACATAAACCTTCTGAACGGCGTCAAAATATAAAATCATTAAGTCATCCTTTCAATCCCATGGTCATCCATGGCATTTAAATTAGGGTTGCCAACTGACTCCAGATGCGCCCGACAGGCTTGATCCAGTCCTAGGTTTACCCCATTGCATGCAGGGACATGTAGTCTTGCTTTTTGCATGCAGTGCAATGGGAAATCAGGGCCCCATGTTCCTGCATGCAATGGGGCAAGCTCAGGACTGGATCAAGCCTGTCGGGCGCATTTGGAGTTTAAATGCTTCACATATATTCAATGCCACTAACCGGAGCAGCTTGCTTGCAGCTCAGCTTCACAGAAAGCAGCTGAATTTTGCCATTGCCTTTGCTTCACCCTGGCACGGAAGCGACAATGTAGGGGAGTCAGCAAGCATTGACATCGAGTGGCCGCCCCCCTACATGGATAATATCGGGCTGATGGCTCTTTAGGAGCGCTTTTGATACGACAGCCTAGTTAGCTCTTCTGGACCATTTCAGACTAGTCTAGTGCTCTGCGCGAGAGGCTTTCCAGTTTACGCACTTTCGCATTGCGTTGTGTATGACTGATTGCATTACCCTGTGATGCTTAAAAAATGATTCGCAGAGTTAATGAAATAAAGATAAATCAAAGGCAGAAAGTGTACGTTCAGGTGATGGAGAAGAAGGGCACAGATGACGCGAGATCTAGGAGAGGTCACAAGGAATGGTAGAGTGAAGATGCTTGTGGAATGAGAGGGAGAAGCTGGACCTGTAAATGGAAGTACGTATAACTGGAGAAGAGGGCTGACTTGACTGTAACGCTGGTCATGCAGATACATTGTGAATAGATTGTGGTACGCAGAGATGGTTCACTGGGAGCCCTGTGCAGTTGAAGCAGTCTAAGCTGGAGGTGTGGAGCATGTAGATAATGGTTTTATTAGCTTGTTCAGAAAGAAAGAGATGAGGGGGTGACCTGCATGGAACAGTGGGTACAACCCTAAACGAAGGCATAGAGGGGAGTGACCTGCACGGACAGGCAGGTACAACTATTCTAGCCACCTTACTGGGCAGACTAGATGGACCATACTGGTCTTTATCTGCCATCATATACTATGTTACCGTGTTACTATGGGTTGGTTATTTGGAAGGATGTATGATATTTTAGCTGTGATTTCCTTATGTGCAAAGACAACAAGAAAGGAGTCAAAAGATGACCTCCAGGGTCATAGCCTTATTCACAAATATGGAACAATGGGAAAGGAGAAAGTGTGTTTGACCGGCGAGACCTTACGCTTATTTATTTTTGTTTATCTATGGATTTAGTGCACGTCTTTCCATAGGCAGATCAAGGCAGCCTGTATTTAAGCACACAAAGAATTTCTCTGTCCTCATTGGACTGACAAACTAGGTTGGTGTCTGAGTGTGAGATGGCGGTGAGAACACCAGACAGCGATATCAGACAAGCAGGATCAAATCTCAGACTGAATTCTGTGGGGAACTTTGAGGAAGAGAGGCAGACCTGAGTGTCGATGGCACCATGGAAGGAGATCGGAGCATCAAGAAAATATGCATACAGAGAGACAAGGAAAGGGCCCAGGAGAGACCCCCTGCAATATACCGACCGATAATGGAAGAACAAGTCAGGAGGGCCCACCAGAGCTCTGTTCTCCAAATCTAACCATTCTAGTTTTCAGGATATCTAAAATGAATATGCACGAGAGGGATTTGCACGCACCGCCTGCTTAGCAGGTAGTTCTCTCATTTGCCTGGAAAACCAACTTGGCTGGGGAAGATCTAGGTCCAACTTGAAAAATTCAGCAGCAGAGGATACCTTTTTTGCATGTGAAGGTCACACCTAAAAGTACACATGATGCGAGCTGAGTTGACGTGCTCAGGGGAGGTTTAGGCGAGACATGGGAGGATCCACGATTTAGGTGCAAATTTGATGAAGTACATTCTCAAGCAGGGGTAATGTCTGTGCCTTCAATCTATTTCTACAGGGTTTGAACTAGTATTTCATAAAGACACCTAAGCACCTTCCTGCCCTACTAACCTAGGTGACCTGTTATAAACTTATCCCCGAACGGTGGGATTGGAGAGATTAGAGGAGAAGAAAGAGAAGAGAGTGCGGAAATGTAAGGGAGGACAACGTGTCAAGAAGCAGAGGGCGACCAATGATGTGATAGGCCCACCGGTCAGGAGGAGGGCTAAGTAAAGCCCCCTGATCCAGCGGAAATGTCTGTCTTTTGTGGAAGGTGAATGGAAGGGTCATGAAGATGGATGACCTGGTTGAATGTCTGTGCATTGAAGAAGAGCGAGATGACCAGAGCTGGCAGCACAGGTAGGATCTGGTGAAGGATTTGTGAGGAAGGGTGTCGGACAGTGGCAATAGAAAGTAACAGACTGGAGGTGACATATGAAGGGAGTATTCGGTGGTTAAGCAGTGACTGTCTTTTCTTTTATATAGTAGTCCTCTAACCGGATTGGTGGAATCAAGGCAGGACATTTGAATTTGAATTTTGTAGGAATAGTCCTTTGGAGAAAGGCTTGGGTTCCAGTTACGAAAACGCATAAAAAGTTTAAATGGTGGGAGAGATGGCAGGGTGGGGATGACGTCAGAGAGGATCGACGGTTTTCTCCTCTTTTACTCATTTCCTGTTCTCAGATTCGCTACGGTAACTTTTTTCTCACTTTGTGTCCTGTTATTCGATTATTATTTATTTGGCCTTGTCTTAAAAGTATTTTTAGGTGATGGCACCCAGCAATTCTTGTTTATATTTAATGGTGTGGGTTTTTTTTGGGGGGGGGTTAGTTCTTTTACACTTATCAGATTATTATTTTGTTTCCATTTTAATGGCTGTATTGTTGCCATGGGCTTATTGAAAAAGCTGTCTACCAAACGCAGTCTCTAATGCTTTTTATGGGAAGAGGATAAAGGAAAAGGAGACTGGAGGCCTGGTGGGCAATGTGTAGGTGGAGTGTGATGGGGGAGGGGGGGTAAGAGGAAGAGGGGCAATAAATGTGAGAAAGAAAGCGCAGGGGGCTGGAGATGAAGGTGCCTGTCTTTTGAATGCAGTAGGCTTGCTCAGCGAGTGTGATGGCAGCCTGGAGGACACCAAACGTGAACTTGAAAAGTCAGACATGAACCTGGGAACGATAGTTTAGCAAGAGATTGAGGGAGTTCTCCTGGAATGACTCCAATTATTCCATTGCTGATGTGACATCTCTAGAAAGAAATATTTGGGATCATGGGGAGCTACATAAGGTGGAGGGGGGGGGAGGAAGGGTTGGAAAACCAATGTGACATTTCTACACAACACCCCCAGAGAATGTCAGGAAGAGTAACACAAACTCCCTCTGCCGCCAGACACAGAAAGCCCAAGCGAAAAGTCCAAAAGGCGCCGCTGCGCCTTTATTTATTTAAACATCTTTATATACCGCTTTATCATTCAAAGTGGTTTCCATTTAAATGAGAAATGCAATGTTTACATCGGAACCAAAGAACTGTTAACAAGCACGCATAGGCTGCCAGAACCAGCCCCGATGCCCGTAGATGGACCTCCTCAGAAATTGCCGCACATGAGCGCATAAAACCATGTCAAGTTTGGACAGCCATTGACCTTTCCTAACTTTATGCGGTCACCTATCTGGCTAATGGGTTGAAAATCAGAGCTAATTGGATAGGTGCCGGGACCACGCCACAGTCACCCACAGACCGCCCACGTATTATCTGGATTGTGCCAAGGTGGTCTGTGGGGATATTCAACGGCTCATGCCACTGAATCTCAGCAATGGCAGGGCTTATGCGGTTTGCAGGCCCTGCTGACGCCTTTTAAAGATTGTGCCCCTCATTCTTAATGCGGTATAATTGCATTCCTTCAAGAACACTAGAGGACTAAAGTCACAGAGAATAAATACCATAGGGATGCTGTTAGTATTTCCCTCTAAACCCTCAGTACTATGGCGATGCCAATTAATGAAAAGAAAAGACTAAGTGGTATCACTTCATACCAACTTGAAGAAGAAAGGTGGGAAAATAGCAAAGCCACCAATAATCTGATTCAGCACAGACTGAAAACCATCCACTTTGCAGGTCACGTTCACAGAGGTCGAGACGACTGAATTCACACATTGACAGAGGCTCTGTGGTTATCAAGGAAACTTTCCGTGGTTTAGGGTCCTAAAGGATAAGCCAAGATTATTCTCATGCTGTAGCAAACCTTTACACAGGAATCTCAGGACAAAATCTGCTCCAACAGTGAAAGCCATTTTTCTGCCTTAGAGGAAACAGAATTCCCGTCCAGTTTGGGTGGCAGAATTTATTCTTAGTAAGAAAAAGCAACTTCAAAGTGCCGTCCCTGTCTGACTGCAAAGCATATGAAACCACCAATGTAGACTTTGCAAGATTGTCTCTTAGAGACTGCTCCGGCAGCTAAATTAGATTAAACTAGTAACCGATAGCTCTTGTTTTTGTGCTGGGCTCCCTTCCTAGCGTCTATCACCTTTCTCCCCCAGTAGGTGGTGAGTGGAAGCATCTCCACTGCCATCAGTAGAACACCCATTTGATATTTCTTGAATTCCTCTACCAGGAGATGCATAAGGAGGTTTGATCATCCCAGGATTGAGTCATCTCTCTGAAATATTGTTTTCTGAACTGCAGGAATTAGATAATCATGATATAGCATGTCATGATATGCATTGCTATCTATGCAGCATTCATTACCATTATTCATACGATCGTAGTAGACAGACTTGCTGGCCTGACCGTTGCCGCTGATGTATTTCTGGGTTTGCCTCTTTTCTGACCAACCGTTCAACAGGAACAGAGGTCTTGGACTGGTCCGATTCATTTCCCATATGGTTTAATATCTCTTTGCAGCCCCTTTTCAAATTGTTGCAATAGCAAGGTATGGATTTTTGGTTTCATTCCAACGACACCACGCCATTTGGGGGGTTTTCAAGCAGTGCAGGGTGACAGAACTCTAAGGTGGCGCCAGACTTTGGTGCAGTCCTGCATAGGCAGCAAAAAAATAAATCTGAAAGGAACTCAGAACCTTGATTCTCAGTCATTCGGATTCATATTTTTGTTGTTAAGTGCTGTTGAATTGGTGTCAGCTCATGGCGAACTTCTGGATAGTTGACCTAAACTGTGTTCGGTCGCCAGTTGATAGAGTGGCACCCATAACTGCTGTTATTGTAGTGATCCATCTCATTGCCAACCTTCCTCTTTTGCATTGACCTTCTACCATGTTATTGTTGTTAAATGTCATCGAGTCGGTGTCTACCATGCCAAGCATTATGACCTTCTCTAATTCACATGATGTGTTGAAAGTATGAAAGTCAAAGTCTTGTCATCTGAGCTTCTAAGGAACGCTTAGGTTTGATCTCATCTAGTACTCACTGGATTCCTATCTACCACCTAATCAAATTGACCTTAAGGGGTTCTTGATCCTGGGTTCATGATACTTAGGGGTAACAGTGGGTGGTGGTTTGACAGTTCACTCCCACAGCTCAGAAGTGATGCACGTTGAGTATTTTTCAAAGTTTGTCTGTTGTGGAGACTAAAACCACTCCTTTCCTCCCTAGATTTCTGGCAGATTGTAGAGACTGTAGTGTTATCACTCTTGGGATACCTTAATTCTCACTCTGTGGGTTTTCCTGAAGTAGCAACACTGAAACCAGTTTGGATGGCTCCCTGCATAATCATGGTGATGTGGGCCATTAGGACATATTATGCCAAGGTTTTCTCAGACTGCACTAATGACCTGTTGCCTATCGCATATAATTTAAATTCTTACTCATGGGGGTAATCTTATGAAGCATTTTGTATGGGAAAGGCAGAAAAGAACTTTCATAAAATCACATGGCCAGATATGTTCATAGTCGTTCCAGAGGTCATCTTCTGGGTGGAGAGTGGAGTGGAGGCATAGTTGCGATGTATGTATGTATTTTTTTGAAATATGCGAGCTCACACACACATTTACACATTCTTCAGATGTAAATTTGTCTGTGAGCATCTGTGCACTATTGGGTCTGCTTCTGGATATTTATTTTATAAAGGCTGATAGGCACCATTTTGGACCTTTCACACTGGCGTCCTGTTACATCAGTATACCATCGTGTTTAAGAGGCTACGAGGGGATCGATCACCTGAATGGTCTGTTTATATAGGCCTTACATATCCTGCCTTTTGAGCCGGGTGGAATTATGGGATTGCCCAACAGCTAGACTAGTGTCTAAGGTCTCCACTCTTCCTGGAGCCGTCACCGTCCTACACGCATGGATCGTTCGCCCTCCTACTATCTGTGTCGAGCGCGATGTCCTAGTTTTTCAAAATAAATGATAAACCTGCTTATTTGTTACAGCCTTTCCAGGGAGTTTGTAGGTAAAGTCATTTCATATGACTGCAATGGGTCTCTTGGCTTGATTTTCAAGTCTCTGCCACTGGTCTAACGATCTTTAATAACTCCAACATTAACCTTCGGCGGGGTCTCAACCTTCAGATTTAAATCACCAGTTTTTCACCATCTGTTCACTAAGGGCCTTCTCCTGGGACCAGACCCAGATATGAGCAGCGTCTATATTCCCCAGATACTTAGAAACCAATTTCAGCAGCTGTGTTATTGTCGTGAGAATAGCCTGCACGGTCATCGCTGCTGGCTTTTGAAGAAGATTGTCCTGCTCTGGAAATATACCAACAGCCCGGGGAAAGGCAAACCTACCCGAGAGTTCTGCCATATCAGGTCTGGGCTCTCCAGGCCACAAACTGTTCATATCCAGAGATGCCGGAACTGAACACGGGCCCTGGCATCGCATTGAACTGAAGTGCCCATGTGCTGCTGGTCCCCATCGCCCCCTCTTCCCTCTGCATCACAGTTCTTGTTTCAGAGCATGGGCAGCTGGGTAGGCAAGAGATGGGGCTACGGCCACAAGGAACGGCAACGCTCTGAAATCCTCTGGCCCAGACCACAGTAATTATTCCATCTCCCTCACCTCCCATCGTGTCAGTGAAAGAGCTGTTGGGGGGAAGGTCATCGCAGCAAAGGATCCTGCTCAAAGTAGCTCAGATGCCTTTCAGTAAAGAGCAGAAAGAGCCGAGGGATTGTAAATGATCCCTGTCAACTGCTAAGAAGGTTGTATATTCAAACAAATCTACCTTGAAATGTCTCTTATGCAAATGCTAGAAATCTAAAAAATAGGATGAGAGAGCTAGAATATAGATCACCAAACAAAGAGATGGATATAGCTGGCATCTCAGAGACCTGGTAAGAGGAGGATAACCAATGGGACACTGCGATATCAGGGTAGAAATTGTATCGCAGTGATAGGGTGGATCAAATTGTCGGAGGGATGGCACTATATTTTAAAGAGAGCATGGAGTCAAATAGAATGAAAGATTTGTAGGAAATAAAATGGGCCATTGAATCCTTATGGATAGAATTTCCGTGTGTGAAGGGGAAGAAAATAGTGGTAGGGGTTTACTATCATCCACCTGGACAAAATGAAAAAGGACATTACATGTGCCACACTGGGTCAGACCAAAGTCCATCAA
Organism: Ichthyophis bannanicus; assembly: GCA_033557465.1. Lineage (NCBI taxonomy): Eukaryota > Metazoa > Chordata > Amphibia > Gymnophiona > Ichthyophiidae > Ichthyophis > Ichthyophis bannanicus. The sequence goes on along the minus strand of CM066051.1, from coordinate 55,497,696 downwards.
GCCCAGTATCCTGTATCTGACAGCCACCAAACCAGGTCACAAGTACCTGTCAGGTTCCCAAAAGGTGGACAGGTTCCATGCTGCTTAGCCCGGGGTAAGCAGTGGATTTCCCTGGGTCCTCTTTAATAATGGTTTATGGACTTTTCCTCCAGGAACTTGTCCAAACCTCTTTTAAACCTGACTCAACTAACAGCTTCTGTTTCATCCTCGGGCAACAATTTCCAGAGTTTGATTATGCATTGAATAAAATAATATTTTCTCTGATTACTCTTAAATATGCTACATTGTAGTTTCATTGTGTGTTCCCTAGTCTTTCTATTTTTTGAAGGAGTAAACAACTGATTTACGTTTACTCGTTCTACTCCATTCATTATTTTGTAGACCTCTATCATATCTTCCCTCAGCCATCTCTTTTCCAAGCTGAAGAGCTGTAACCTTTTAAGCCTTTCCTTGTAAGGGTATCCTTCCATCCCCTTTACCATTTTTGTCGCTGTTCTCTGTACTTTTGCTAATTCTGCTATATCCTTTTTAAGATATGGAAACCAGAACTGTACACAATATTTGCACCATAGAGCGATACAGAGGCATTATAATATCTTTGGTTCTACTGTGGATTGGAAACTGGTTGAGAGATGGAAAACAGAGAGTATGACTAGGTGGCCAATTTTCTCAATGGAGGAAGGTGAATAGTGGAGTACTCCAGGGATCTGTGCTGGGATGATGCCTTTAAACGTATTCATAAATGATCTGGAATTGGGAACAGCAAGCCAGATGATTAAATTTGCATATGACAACAAATTATTCAAATTTGCATATGACAACAAATTATTCATGTTATATCGCATGTGGATTGGGAGAAACTGCAAGAAGAGCTTTTCATACTGGGAGACTGGCCATACAAATGGCAGATGAAATGCAACATGGAAAAGCGCAAAGTGATGTACGTAGGGAAGAATAGTCCATACTGTAGACACACAATGCTAGGATCCACATTAGGAGTCACCACCCAGGAAAATACATAGGCAATATGCTGAGATCTTCTGCGTAGAATACTGTGGAGCATTATTACTGAACAGATACTGGATAGTTATCCTGGAGAGTACTGTGGAGCATGATTACTAGATAGGTACTGGGCAATTACTGTGGGGATTACCGTGGAGCATTATTACTGAACAGATACTGGATAGTTATCCTGGAGAGTACTGTGGAGCATTATTACTAGATAGGTAATGGGTAATTACTGTGGGTAATTACTGTGGGGGAACATAAGAACATAAGATATGCCATACTGGGTCAGACCAAGGTCCATCAAGCCCAGTATCCTGTTTCCAACAGTGGCCAATCTAGATCATAAGTACCTAGCAGTTTCCCCAAAAGACACAGGTTCCTCAATGCTTGTATTGGGTCAAGCAGCGATATCCTGGGTCCCTTTTAACAATGGTTTATGGACCTTTCCTCCAGGAACTTGTCCAAACCGTTTTTAAACCCAGCTACACTAACAGCTTTTACTACATCCTCCGGTAACAAATTCCAGAGTTTGATTACACGTTGAGTGAAAAAGTAGTTTCTCTTAATAGTCTTAAATAGGTTACCTTGTCCCCTAGTCTTTTTATATTCTGATGATGTAAACAATCGATCTACGTTTACCCGTTCCACTCCGTTCATTAATTTATAGACCTCTATCATATCTCCCCTCAGCCGTTTCTTTTCCAGGTTGAAGTGCCCTAACCTTTATAGCCTCTCTTCATAGGGGTATCCTTCCATCCCCTTTACCATTTTGGTGGATCTTCTCTGTACCTTTTCTAATAACGCTATATCCTTTTTAAGATACTGCGACCAGAATTGCACACAATATTCAAGGTGTGGTCTCACCATGGAACGATACAGAGGTATTATAATATCCTTTGCTTTATTTTCCATTCTTTTCCTTATGATACCTAGCATTCTATTTGCTCTCTTGGCCTCCACTGCACACTGGGTGGAGGGTTTTAACATGTTATCCACGATGACGCCTAAATTACTGTGGGGATTACTGTGGAGCATTATTACTGTACAGGCATTAAATAATTACTCTGGGGAATATGGCAGATTATTACTGGACAGGTATTGGACAATTACTAGGGGAATACTCTGGATTATTATTACTAGACAGGTGTTGGATAATTATCCTGGGAAATACTGCGGAACATTATTATTGTGGGAATAGAGAAATAAAATAAATAAATAAATTGCCCTGGGAAATACTTTGGAGTATGATTACTGGATAGGTATTGGATAATTTCACTGAGGAGTACTTTGGAGTATTATTAATAGACAGGGAATGGATAATTACCCTGGGGAATACTGTGGAACATTATTACTGGGCAGGCATTGGGTAATTATCCTAAGGAGTACTCTGGAGCATTATTATTGGACAGGTATTGGGTAATTATACTGGGAAATACTATGGAGTATTATTACTGGACAGATATTGGATAATTACTCTAGGGAATACTGTGAAGTATTATTACTGGACTGTACTGGATAATTATTGTGGGGAACACTGCAGAATACTACTACTAGGCATGTGTTGGGTAATTAAACTGGGAAGTATGTCTATGTAATATCATTATTGGACAAATATTAAATAGATTATTACTCTGGGGAATACTGTAGATTACTATTACTGGACAAGTATTGGGTAATTACGCTAGAGAATAATATGGAATACTATTACTGGACATGTCTTGGATAATTACCTTGGGGGATAATGTGGAGCACTATTACTGGGCAGATATTGGATAATTATCCTGGAGAGTAGTGTGGAGTATTATTACTGGACAGCTATTGGGTGATTATACTGGTGAATACTATGGGTATTATTACTGGAGAGATATTGAATAATTAGCCTGAGGAATACTGTCGATTATTATTACTGGACAGGTATTAGGTAATTACACTGGGGAGTACTATGGCATATCATTAATGGACAGGTATTGGATAATTAGTCTGGGAAATACTATGGAGCATTATTACTGGACTGGTATTACTGAACAGATATTGGGTAATTACACTGGGGAGTACTATGGAGTATTATTACTGGAGAGATATTGGAAAATTAGCCTTGGGAATATTGTGGATTATTATTACTGGACAGGTATTGGGTAATTACACTAGGAAGTACTATGGCGTATCATTACTGATCAGGTATTGGATAATTACTCTGGAGAATACTGTGACCAGGCTAGCATCAGATAATTATGTGGGGGAATACTGTGGAGTATTATTACTGAACAGATATTGGGTAATTACACTGGGGAGTACTATGGAGTGTTATTACTAGAGAGCTATTGGAAAATTAGCCTGGGGAATATTGTGGATTATTATTACTGGACAGGTATTGGATAATTACTGTGAAGAATACTGTGTTGTTATTGGGCTAGTATCAGATAATTACGTGGGGAATACTGTTGAGTATTATACTGGAGAGTATTAATACTAGATAAGGACAGTGGGGTGTGTGGAGGATTTCACCTCTCCTTCTGTTTCTGAGTTTAGAGCCTCTTGTTATCTCCCCCTCACTATCATTTCTGCAAATGACATCCTGTAATCTGACCAGTATTTGTGCTTAGTCCTCCTGGGTAACCTGTGCTGGGGTATTTGGCTTTCACTCTCTGTAATATTCCACATCTGATAGACGACTGATGTAACGAAACCCTTTCCATGGCTTTGTCCTCACTTCTTTGCCTCGCCTCAGCTAATACGCAGCATACTAATACCTTAGCATATAACTATTAAATCTGCATCAAATTATGAAAGGGGCTGAAGCATTGGCCCCCCCTAACCCCCAATATTTAGACAGTAATATCAGAAGAAAGTCTTTAGAGCAGTGCTTTGCAAATTGTTATCCGTATGACCCCAACTTAACAACTGAAAATCCATGTGACCCCAGATGATGATGGGATCAAACTAGCAAATCTCCAGCCTCTTTCCCCTCCCTCTACTCATCTTAAGTAGGAAGGCAACAGCAGCAGCAGCAGCACAGGGTCCCTTGTGTCAGTGTGCAGTGTGACTTACAGACCTCAGTACTCAGCACGGCTTTCCAGCCTAACAGGAAGTTTACTGAGGAGGGGGCAAGGGTCTGTGAATGTTCACTGACTCACTGGCCACATGCTGACTGGTGACTTGGCACAGGTCACAGTGAAAGTCCAGAGAGCTGGGGAAATGGCCACTTTTCTGTGACCCCATCCAGTGATGATGGACCCCATTTGAGGTCCCGACCCCAAGTTTGGGAACCACTGCTTTAGAGGTCAGCTCGCTGACTCAGTGCAATGTGCTACCATGAAAGCACTTCCTAGATTGTTCCCGATATCAGATATTTTGCCTTCTTGGTCAGCTGAGGGTGGGATGCTACAGACAGGGGGGTAGCAGAGAGGGGGGTGAAGTGGTGATGGTTAAGGTCAACCCCAATTGGACGGATTTATAGCCCGTGATACTGGATTCCAGAAGGAACTTCAGTGCTGGACTCTCAGGAGCAATATCTCCAAATGGGTAAGTTTAGCACCTACCATTATGGTCATGAACCTCACTCCTGAGTAAGGGTACGTGGAGTATGATCTCAGATTTATGGCTAAAGCTCAGCGTGGTACTTGCATTGCACTCCTGGTGTTCATAAGATGCAACGTATATGGGTAATTTATCAAGGAATGCTTGGAAATTCCTCTTCGTCAAGCCTGTGGCTCCCCATACAATGAGAAATGCCACATTTTCTTGGTTTCTGACTTCATTACTTGGTACTTCGGAATCTTGCCCCTCTCCACGCGATTCACAGAATAATCGCTTGGAGCTGACACGTCTATTATCAATACCATTCTAGTGTTTTTATCCTTTACCACTACATTCGGCTTCCTCGCATCCAGCTTGACTATAGGACTGTGTCTCCAGTGACTGGAACACAACAATGAGAGTGGCGGTGGTCATGGGAGGGGGAGGGGGCATACTGTATTTAAACATTGGAAAAAATTGTCAGATAGTTGGGAATTAAGACACCTCTCAGAAACCCACCCCCAGTACTGGTTCCAAATGAAGCTGAAGGAAAAAGTGGAAAGGATGAAGTGCCGGATCCGCAAGAAATCCCAAACTAATGAAAATTTCCTTTATGCTTTCAGATTTAAGAAAGTGATTTAAAACTACCCCTGGCTCTGACGGATTCAGCCTTTGATGTACTACACGATAGACCTGACACTGCTCCCTTCTGCTCCTAGGACTCCCCCTAGTCCTGATAGTCCACCAGATTATGGACCCCGCACATACAGAAAAACATGGAGAATTCTTCTGAGGTTTGGCCCTCAAGCCAAGATTGTCAGATTTCACAGGCCAGATCTGCACCCCTCTTTCTTTTCCTGTGTTCCCCTCTCTGCTCCCCCCCAAGTCATTCACATCAGTAGGTGGGCACTGAATGAGGAAGGCGGCGCCAGAGGTCTGGTCTCAGCCTCCCGTACCCTACCAAGAACCAATCAGCCGGTAGGCTAGAGATGGGTAATTAGATAATTGCATTTTATTTGCTGGACGAAGGGGACAGAAAGAGGAGGGGGTAGAGGGAGAGGAGAAGGGGAGGAAAAAAATCCCTTTCTTAGCTGTTATGTTGGAGAGGAGGAAGTGATGTCTTGCTCCTCCTGGGCCTCCCCTAAGATGTGCAGAACAGCAGCAGAGGAGGACCGCGACGGCTCTCCAGGATCAGGGAGCGTCGAGGAGTGAATCCAACGCCATCGGAGGCTGCTGGTGTGAATCCTGGATATGAATCTACAAGTGCCGAGCAGCACCGGAAGGCGAACAGAAGTCCCCCCTCCCCCAGACAAGATGGAACCTAAATGCCGCAGACGGGATGAAATGATTTAATCCAAGGTGGTTTTCAAAATACGGAGCAGCACAGCGCGAGGATACCGAGAGAAAAGAAAGGAGAAGGTGGGAGGGGGGGCAAGAAACCCCAGGGGCAGGAAAGCTGCAAGCAGTTCCCTGCACTGCTGTGTGACTGGAAACCTTAATCAGACCACAAAGGAGAAATTATTTCACTCACAAAACAGGGGCGAGCAGGCGAGTGCATGAGAAACTAGCCAGTGCCTGTGAATAGGAGAGGAGGGGGGAGCATCACTGCGGACCAGAAGCACCCAAGAATGGGGAGGGGACACCATCCATCTTACGCTTCCCTCTGATCGACAGAGCGCAGCAGGATCAACCTGGATTTCCTGGCATCAGTGTAGGGGGGTCGCCCCCTTCCCTCAGACCCTGGATCCCTCAGCACCCGGAGAGCGAAAGGGGAGGGGAAAGCAGGGATGAATGCGAGAGGTGTCCAAGACAGGCCCCAGAAACCTTAAGGGAATCGGACATGGGTTTTTAAATGCCACCTAACAGTCTCCGTCCGTGACCCTAACCCAGCAGGAAAGGAGCAGTGCACTTTCTCCAGGTCTTTTACAAATTCCATTTTTTTTTTATTCTCATTTTTTAATTTTTCTCAAGGGGCTCGCTTTGAAATTTTGCATATATATATATATATTTTTTTCAATCTGCATGATAACGTCGTGGACAAATCCCGAAGGAAATGCTGAAAGGAGGAGGAAGAAGAGGAGGCAGAGGAAGGCAAGCGAGAGCTGGGAGACGGTGAGTGGTTACCATAGAAATAGGTCCTGCCTTTAGCAGCAGAGAGAAAGGAGATGGTGTATGTGGGGGCCAGAGGAGAGCTGAGGAGAGCTGAGCCAAAATGTGATCATGGAGGCAAGATGCAGAAAGTAGCGAAGGGCAGGAAAGATTTCACAAGCCCGAATGAAGCGACCAGAGACAGCAGTGAATAAAGGGCAAGCGCGGGGCAGACTGAACTCTTCATACAGGCTCCTTTTCTCTTGAATCTCAAGGAAATTCCTGCAGATTTCTGCTTTGACATCAAGGGAGTAAAAGAAAAATTCACCAGGAAGTTGCAAGAGAAGAGCTTGCGGACAGAAATTATAAACGAACAAAACGTTCAAGGAATCGGGGCCTCTTACACTGAACAGAGAGGTGATGAGGGACATGGACACCCCAAGAAATCAGGACACTAATGTAGAACAGAGAGGGAATGAGAAACAGGGACACCCCAAGGAATTGGGGCCCTCTTCCCTGTGGTGTTCCTGCCCCTCATCAACCCTCTGTTCTGTGGAAAAGGGCTTTTTTCACAGAACAGAGAGGTGATAAGAAACAGGGACAGTGCAAGGAATTGGAGGCCCTCTTACATATAAAGAGAGGTGATGAGAGACTGGAACACCCCAAAAAACTGGGGGTCCACTTACATACTAGAGTAGAGGAGGGACGGAGAAATATGATACAGACCTTTAAATACTTAAAGAGGCACATTCTGACCTGTCCGTCCAGACCCTTGTGCGGCCGACCAAAAGCGGGACGCCCAAAGGTAGATCCGATTCTGATCCCACGGGAGCTAGACGTGCCCATGGGATCAGAATCGGGTCTACGGCCCAACGTGCAGGCCGCCGCAGATATTTTTCTATCCCCGCAGCTGGACCCTCAATCTGGCCTCCCATGACCAGAGTCTGGCTGTGGGGATCTTCCTGCACTCTCCTACCTTTTTGTCCCGGCCCGGCTTTAGAATCCCCCGACGTCCAGGGGGACTTATTCCAGCTCTGTGGTGGAATAAGTCCCCCGTCCATATTCACTGCCCCGGATGTACAGGGCCGACCTCAGAATCTGTCCTGTATGTCCAGGGTCGCAGCCCGCCCATGCCCCGCCCTCGCTCCACCTCAGCACTGCCCCCTTCCGCCCCTGTCTCAGCCTCCCAGTACAAACGAGTTGTTTGTACAGGGGGCAGTAGGGGAGCGAATAACAGGGATGGACGTCCAAACCGGATGTCCATCCACGCTATTCGCTGTACTGAATGACCCCCAAAGGGTATTAATAAACAAACTTTTTTCAAAGAAGGGGAAGCTGTAAAACTAGAGGTCATAAAATGAAACTGCAAGGAGGTAAACTTAAAAGCAATGTCAGGAAATACTTTTTCACTGAAAGGATGTTGGATGCTTGGAATACCCTCCCTATGAAGGTGGTGGGGGCAAAAGCAGTGACAGAATTCAAAATGGCATTGCAGAGACACAGTGGCTCCCTTAATACCAAGAGGATACAATCAAAATAAACAACTATTTTTTATACTTTAACAAATAGAGGCGGTTGACCTGCACAGAACAGTAGAGGGGGGGTGACCTGCCTGGAGCGGTGGGTACAACAGAGAGGTGATGAGGGACAAGAACACCCCATGAAATTGGGGCCTCTTACATACAACAGAGAGGTGATAAGGAACAGGCATGCCCCAATAAATTGGTGCCCTTTTACACAGAACAGAAAAGTGATGAGAAACAAGGACACCCCAAGAAATCGGGGCCCTCTTACACAGAACAGAGAGGTGATGAGAGACAAGAAGACCCCAAGGAATCGGGGCCCTTACACAGAACAGAGAAGTGATGGGAGACAGGATCACCCCAAGGAATCGGGGCCCTCTTACACAGAACAGAGAAGTGATGGGAGACAGGATCACCCCGAGAAACTGGAGCCCTCTTACATGTAACAGAGAGATATTGAAAGATAGGAACACCCCAAGGAATCAGGGCCCTCTTATATCTAACACTGAAGAACTACACTGTGACTAATACAGTCGTGATAACATTATTGGCACTCTTGCACTTTAGGTATGTTGTGTGCAATATCTTGAGAAATAATTGCAAATATTCCAACTGTATGTCATCATAATATTTTAATAATATGTTTAAAGGTATACAAAAGTAAAAAGATGTCTGTGCAACTTAGATGTAGTGGTTTCTGAGAAAAAAAAATCAAAATATGACCTGGAAAGGATTAATGGCCCCCTTCACTAATATTTGGTTGCGCAACCCTTGGCAGTGATGACAGCCTCCAACTGTTTCTTGTAGCCATCTATAAGTTTCGTACATCTGTCTGCTGATAGTTTCTCCCACTCTTTAACTGTAGGAAGGGTGGTTTTTTCCTGATAAGCTTGATTTCTTCATCTGTGTATGTAAATATATTGCTGGTCTGCATTGCCAAAGAGCTAAATTTTGGTTTCATTTGTTCACAGAATATTTTCGCAGAAGGCTTGTGGTTTATCAAGGTGGGTTTGGGCAAATATCAGGCATGCCGTTTATGTCTGTTTTTGAGCAGTGGGGTCCTCCTTTGGCCTTCGCCTTTTTTGTTTAGTGTGTGGCATATGGTGCAGGTTGAAACCACTAGTCCAGATTGCTCCAGGTCAGCCTTAAGCTCTTTGGATGCTGTACGTAGTGTTTTTCCAACAGTTTACACTAACCTTCGAAGCCTTCCTGGATTAATTTTCCTCTTCCCACCACGTCCTGGGATGTTCTTGACAGTTCCATGACCTGAAAACTTCTTAATAACATTGGGAACTGTGGACACAGGAATCCCAAGGTCTTTGGAGATAGCCTTGTACCCTTTTGGGATATTTGGTGATAATGGATTTTATGAGGGTCTCAGGCAGCTCTCTTGTCTTCAACCTTGTGAAAATGGAACAGGGAATGAATGTGGCCATTTTAAACTAGAGCCATCATTCATTGGATGATTCAAGCCATGTGAGTACCGACAATTGATCACAGGTGCGTCTAATTTTACTGCAGTGGGAATGTGGTTCTTCTGTTCATTCTGATTTGAATTGTTTATAAGGGTGCCAATAATCATGTCCTGGCAGTGTCCCAGTTTTTATACTATTTCCTTTTTAAGTGGCCTTGTTTTGTTTGATTCTTTTATGTGTCAAATATACGTGCATATATAGTCCAAACCCATTTCACTGGCCACTTGATTTTTTTAGGAGATATTGGACATTAAGGGGTTGATCTACAAGGGTGCCAATAATGGTGACCACAACTGTAGATGGGTTTTATGTCTAGGCCAGTGCGCATCTCTGTGGGAATATGATCACCTGGGTGCATTTAGGCATTTGGGATGCAGCTCACACATTTCCACTATTAGTGCAAGATACATTCAGATACAGCTCGTATTTCTCTGTCCAAGTGGACGGAAAACGAAAGGGACTTAATATATCACCACAGTCACCTTGGCACCATCTGGACAGTATCACGTTGGTTCATGAGTGGAGCGGGATAGAGACTAGTTTTCCCTCAATATCAGCACCGACCCCTGTCTAGAGCCTGGTGCTGAATATCCTGGTTGGATTCTACTGCAACGGCCAAAATGCTGACCCCCGTGGTTAAATATCGAGGTGGGAGTACTAGACGTAGCCATGGATGAAGTGATTTCACAAGGAGCATGAAGGGGTGAAGCAAGATTTGGATCCAGGCTTCCCTAGATCTCAGTCTACTTCTTGGCGTTTGCGCGTTGCTGCTATTGGTCCTCTGCATGTCTCATCGAGTGTTGCATTGTGGCCATGTCTCATTAATGACTGCAGAGGATAAGCAGTACAGTTTATCTTTCCTCATACCTTTTGCCTAGATTCCGTGGGCTGCGCCAGAAGTGCAATTTCATTGCTTCCGAAAGCAAAGCCTTGTTTTCAAAAACATGCATAAACTGTCTTTTTGCTTTCACTTGCGAGAACGTCAGGCAAAAATGTTTACACTGTCTCCACAAAATTTCCCTATTCCAGGGCATCCTTTTACTGGTGGCTTAAGCTTGTTTTACCTTCCCTCCTTCCTACTCACCTACTTTTCTCTCTCTCTCTCTCTCTCTCTCTCTGAAGAGCGTTTAGGTTTATGAATTTCATGGGCCCAGTGGCAATTGTTATGGGTTGAATAATTCTCAATAAAGTAAATAGAATAAGCATTGTAAATCCCACATTATGGAAAGATGATTGTGGATGTAGCCGAGTCTGCTATTGAGCTGATCATTCTCAAAGGCCAGACTGAGCCCATACGATGTTAAGCTTGTGGCTTGCATGGATTCACTGTGCCAGTTGTCCTATGGAAAACACAACAGCAGGTCCCTACTTGCACTGAGTAAAAGCAAGGATCGATAATGAGCGCAGCCTGCTGGCCACACCGTGGAGTGTAGATTTTCCATGGGTGTGCTGGGTTCAGGTGTTGCAGAGGCAGGAAAGTCTGGGGACTCTGTTGCTTCCAAAGAGCAGATGAATGAAGGGGCACCTTCTTTGTGCAATCTGCTAGTCACGCTCTTGAATTTTTGCTTGCTATGTTTTTACCATTGCGTTTGTGTGTGCCCATTTCTACAATTCTGTCTGTGTGCTGACTTTTAATTACACTCCCTAGAATACGACAATGAATGAGACGTATAAAAGATGGACATGATCCAACCCCAGCAGAGTCACTCGACTGGGATGGCGAGAGGCTAGGCAGGGGACATTAACACTTCCGTCAGTTGCCCCTTAAGTAGGGTAGAACAGAAGTTGAGGGGCTCGGAAAAGCAGCAATCAAAGGGAGGAGGAAAGAAGGTAAGTAGTCCATGGGGGATACAATAATTAGACCTTCCACTATATGCTTAGTCTCTGACTCATGCAGCATCATGTGGCCAGTTCTTGGTTAAACTGGGCACCGGAGGGGGGATTTAATGACATAGCTGCAGCCTGGAGAGCATCTGGTCCCCGATTCCACAGGTTGGTGCCAGCATCTATCCCCTACCTGCCCCGAGGGATGCTGCTTTCCATTTCCTGTTGCCACCACGCTTTTCCCGTCCACCTGTTGGTCTCGCCATTTGCCTCAGATTCTATAACTTCTTTTCCTTCCCCACTTGGTGCGGCAAGGAGGCTGTGCTCTCTGCGATGTCCACACCTTCACCTGCACGAGACACTCCCTCTTGTCCAGCATCAGAAGAACACGGCAGACAGAGGAATATGGAAACTTTCAATAAATACAGACTTTTGTAAAAATATATTGATGGGCTCTGCAGCCAGCGTTTCAGGCATAGGCGCAAGTGACAAGAAAGGAAGCCCCTTTCCAAGGAAGGGGAAATAGATTTCACTGTTTCCAGAGTGATAGGCTTGACTCAAAGACCATCAGAATAACACACATTCAGGTGAGTGAGATGACCACAGTGGCAGTACGGCCTAAATCTTTTGAAAAACTGGTCACATTTTGAGAGCCTTAAAGTAAAAATTCCATTGAGTTCTCGAGAGGAAAGTTGAGCTTGGCATTTGGATAGGAAAGATTTCCAAGCATGCAGCTTCCCTTTGAGTGGGTTCTAGACCACTGTGTACATACATCTGCCCATTAGACTCTAGGGGTTCAATATTCAAAAGGCATCTACATGATAAACGGACAGTTGACCGCGTAAATGCCTGCTAAACAAATAGTCAATGGTGCATACATGGGTAGTGCCGTTGAATATCCCCAACTAAGTCCCCTACATGCCCCGTTGCTAGCTGGCTAGCATTGGGACATGCCGGGAGCATTCTGCAGCAGAGCGGAGGCAGGGACCGGCGCTAATCGTGCAGCACCAATATTGGAAGCTGCATGATTAGCGCTCAGCGCCTATAAGATAGGCAAGGAATACCCTTGCCTATCTTATAGGTGTCAACGCTAACCATGCAGCATCCAATATCGATGCTGCACGGTCAGTCTTGGCAGCTTCCAGGCAGTGCGTCCAGACCCGAATATTCAGTTCCATTGCCATGGAAGCGAATATCTGTGGTTTGGGAGTGGGCGGGCAGGGCTAAGCAGCTACGGCACGTAGCCCTGCCCAATTGAATATCGGGCCCTAGAGGCCTACATGAGACATCCTAACAGCATCCATTGTGTCTGCTTGGATAACTGAGGCTCCCAGAACCAGCCCCTGCAGCACAAAAATGCTATCACACAAATGTATACCTTTTCCACCTTGTGCTGCCCAAACTATACCCCCACCCCCCATAAATGCCTACATGGAGCCTACACAAAGTATAAGGTGTCTTGTCTCTACATGTTATCATACCGTGAGGAAATTTTATGAAAGGCCTTTAAATATACAGTAGAAAAACCTTCCTAAAATTACCCTCCAGGAGGACGCTGAGATGGATCTTGGGATCACAGTTCCTGCTGAGATTAAGGAGGCTATAGGCCTGATTCATCAAGGTCTTTTCTCCATAGACCTAGAAGGGGATACAAGCCCTTGAAAGTGTATAAAATTATTTCCCTATAAAATTATGTATTGTGCACGTGACAGTGTAGATTTAAAACTACAAATACCTAGATTAGAGCAGTGGACTTACATTAGATGCCCACATCAGAGTATATGTCATGAGCACAGATGTGGTCTTTGGCATATACTCTTAGACATAACAGGGCCTTTCCTTGACAGCGTGTGGCATTTGCAGCGGCCAGGTAGATGGTCTTGGAGGCACGACATACCTTCCTTACAGGGTGTGGTATATACAGTTGTGGTCAATATAATTGGCACCCTTGCATTTTAGGTACAATATCTTGAGAAATATTTGGAAATATTCCAACTCTATGTCATCATAATGTTTTAATGGTATGTTCAAAGGTATGCAGCAAAAAAAAAAAAGATGTCTGTGCAACTTAGATGTAGTAATTTCTGTGAAGAAAAATATAAAATATGACTTGGACAGGATTAATTGCATCTGTCTCTAATATTTGGTTGCATAATCCTTGGCATGATAGTCTCCAAACGTTTTTGTTGCCATCTATAAGTTTCGTACATCTGTCTGCTGATAGTTTCTCCCACTCTTCAACTGCGATTTGTTCCAGCTCACGAATGTTTCTAGGATTCCTTTTACCAATGGCAGATTTCAGCTCTTTCCAAAGGCTGTCGATTGGATTGTATGTGGTGTTTTTCCAATAGTTCGCACTAACCTTTGAAGACGTCTTGGATTAATTTTCCTCTTCCCACCACATCCTGGGAAGTTCTTGATAGTTCCATGAGCAAAAAAACTTCTTAATAACATTGCAAACTGTAGACATAGGAATCCCAAGGTCTTTGGAGATGGCTTTGTATCCTTTTGAAGTTTGATGTTTGGTGATAATGGCTTTTGTGACGGTCTCAAGCAGCTCTCTTGTCTTCAACATTGTAAAAATGGAACAGGAAGTGAATGTGGCCATTTAAAATTAGAGCCATCATTCATTGATTGATTCAAGTCATGTGAGTACTGACAGTTGATTACAGGTGCGTCTACTTTTACTGCAATGACACTGTGGTTCTTCTGTTCAAACTGATTTGAATTGTTTATAAGGGTGCCAATAACCATGTCCTACAAAATTATACCCACGGAAACCAACCCCAATGTATCTATCCCAAACTTGATTCCCCTACCAAGTAATCACCACATCTAATGTCCCAAATTACAAACTAACCCGTGGATAGCTCCCTAACCCAAGCAAATGTTGACCTCATTTTTTGTCGGATCGTTCACCGTGACAAGAAACTTTCCCTCTCTCGGAGTGAACCCTCCATTTTAATCAATTTTATAACTTGGCCGAACTCCGGCTTAAAAACCGACAAAAACAGCACTTGCTGCCATCAGTATTACTTGAAAGTCTCAACAGCACCTCAGGTCTTAGGGCCAAAGAACACAGCCTTCCAACATAACAGTCCGTCACAAAAAAAATTCAAAAGGACTTAGCTGGAAAGAAGACGGAGGCATCCCCACATTGTCAGTTCCATTGCCAGTTGCTCCAAAATGAGAATGTCTATCTCTTCAACGGCACTCAAACTTAAAAGGGGCAGGCAAGGGAGGATCCCCCATTCAAAGCAAATGAGGTTCAAGCAGCGACACTAATAGTGTTTCAAGCCGCAGTCCCGCTTCTCAGCTCTTCTTCTTCAACTGGCAATGGAACTGACAATGTGGGGATGCCTCCGTCTTCTTTCCAGCTAAGTCCCTTTGAATTTTTTTTGTGACGGACTGTTATGTTGGAAGGCTGGCCCTAAGACCTGAGGTGCTGTTGAGACTTTCAAGTAATACTGACGGCAGCAAGTGCTGTTTTTGTCGGTTTTTAGGCCGGAGTTCGGCCAAGTTATAAAATTGATTAAAATGGAGGGTTCACTCCGAGAGAGGGAAAGTTTCTTCTCACGGTGAACGATCCGACAAAAAATTAGGTCAACATTTGCTTAGGTTGGGGAGCTATCCACGGGTTAGTTTGTAATTTGGGACATTAGATTTGGTGATTACTTGGTAGAATAACCATGTCCTGGCAAAGTCCCAGTTTTTATTCTTTTTCATACTATTTCCTTTTTCAATTGGCCTTGTTTTATTTGATTTTTTAATGTGTTCAATATGTGTGTATATATAGTCCAAAGCCATTTTAATGGCTCCTTTTTTTTAGGAGATATTGTTCATCAAGGAGTAGAACTACAAGGGTGCCAATAATGTTGACCACAACTAGTTTCTGTAGATTATATGGTGTCTCTCAGCCTTGCGAGTAATATGAGCTCTCCTTTATGCATGATGGGAAATAACATTAATACATATCTACTATTTCCATGATATGTACAGCAAATGATGGCAGATAAGATAAAAATAGCCCATCCAGTCTGTTCGGCAAGGTGTTTAAAGACCAGCATTAGGGGATGACAAATAGTGCAATTGCCCTGGGCCCCCTCACACAGAGGGCCCCAAGCCTGCCTCAAGTTGTAGGAGGTATAATCTACAAACAGGCTTTGGGGCCCTCTCACTACTTTCTGCCCTGCGCCCACACAGGTCTAACACTAGCCCTGATGGCCACTGCATGCTGGTTACCAGTAACAGGCTTCCTTCCTTATTGGCTACCATGTACAGTTTTAGTGGGTTTACGGTCCCTCCACAGGGTACAGTGATGGCAGTGATATGGCTCCTGCTTCTTAGGAAAGGACACTAGTTTTAATGGGGGGAATTTCCCAAGGGACCTTAGCATGCAGAAATGAAGAATAAAACAAAGAATATTTTAATGCCTCTGTATCGATCCATGGTGCGACCACACCTTAAATATAGTGTGCAATTCAGGTCACCATATCTTAAAAAGGATATAGCATTATTAGAAAAGGTACAGAGAAGAGCCACCAAAATGGTAAAGGGGATGGAAGGATACCCCTATGAAGAGAGGCTAAAAGGGTTAGGGCTCTTTAACCTGGAAAAGAGACGGCTGAGGGGAGACATGATAGAGGTTTGTAAATAAATTAATGGAGTGGAACTATCTGATCTTTTCAATGCTGTTTTGGAGTCAGGAGTGGTGCCAGAGGACTGGAGAAAGGCACATGTAGTACCTTTACACAAAAGCAAATGTAAGGATGACATTGAGAACTACAGGTTGGTTAGTCTAACCTCTGGAGTTACTAAATTATTGGAAAGGTACTAAAAGAGATAAAATAGTGGAGTTCAATGGATTGCAGAATCCGAGACAGCATGGATTCACCAGAGGGAAGTTTTGTCAGCCAAATCTGTTTGATTCCTTTGACTGGGTGACCAGGGAGTTGAACCGAGGGAAAGCCCTAGATGTGGTGTATTTAGATTTCAGTAAAGTCTTTGACACTGTTCCACACAGGCAATTTATTAACAAACTGAGAACCCTAGGGATGGACCCTAAAGTTACTGCTTGGGTTAGAAATTTGCTGACTGGTTGGCAAGAAAGAGTACAGGTAAATGGTGCTCACTCTGAGGAGAAGGACGTTAGCTGGGATCTGTCCTTGGCCCGATTCTTTTTAACATCTTTGTTAGTGATATAGCGGAAGGGCTGTCGGGTAAGGTTTGCTTGTTTGTGGATGATACCAAAATCTGCAATAGAATAGACACCCAGGAAGGTGTAGATAACATGAGGAGGGATCTAGCTAAACTTGAAGAATGGTCTAGAATTTGGCAGCTAAGATTTAATGTTAAAAAAATGCAGGGTCATGCATTTGGGCTACAGAAATCCAAAGTACAGTGTAGGGGGGTGAGGTACTTCTGTCCACAAAAAGAAGAGCGGGACCTGGGTGTAATTGTGTCTGATGATCTTAAAGTAGCTAAACAGGTAGACAATGCGACTGCAAAAGCTAGAAGGATGCTTGGGTGCATAGGGAGGGGAATGGCCAGCAGAAAAAAGGAGGTGATAGTGCCTCTGTATAAGCCTCTGGTGCGACCTCATTTGGATCTTTGTGTGCAGTTCTGGAGACCGCACCTTCAAAAGGATATAAGCAGGTTGGAGTTGGTGCAGAGGGTGGCTACTAAAATGGTTAGTGGTCTTTGTTACGAAGCATATGAGGACAGTCTTAATTATCTTAATATGTACACCTTAGAGGAAAGGCGGGATGGGGAGATATTTCAGAGAGGTTTAAATACCTCCATGGCATAAATGCACAGGAGAGTCTCTTCCAATTGAAAGCAAGCTCTGCTATGAGGCAACATAGGATGAGGGTGAAAGGGGATAGACTCAGGGATGATATGCGGAAATATTTCTTTACGGAAAGAATGGTAGATGAGTGGAATAGTCTTCCAGTGGAGGTGGTAGAGACAAGGACAGTATCTGAATTAATAAAAAGCCTGGGACAAAAACAGAGGATCTCTAAAGGATAAAAGGGGATTATTGTAGTTGATGGAAGGGCAGACTAGATAGGCCATGTGGTCTTTTTTGCCGTGATATTTCTATGAACGGGTAAACGTAGATCGGTTGTTTACGCCAACAAAAAGTAGAAAGACCAGGGGACACACAATGAAGCTTCAATGTAACCCATTTAAGACTAAAAAGAGAAAATATTTTTTCACTCAACGCGTAATCAAACTCTGGAATTTGTTACCAGAGGATGTAGTAAAAGCTGTTAGTTTAACTGGGTTTAAAAAAGGTTTGGACAAGTTCCTGGAGGAAAGGTCCATAAGCCATTATTAAGAAGGGACCCAGGATATCAATGCTTGACCCAGTACAAGCATTGCGGAACCTGTGTTTTTTTGGGAACCTGCTAGGTACTTGTGACCTGGATTGGCCACTGTTGGAAACAGGATACTGGGCTTGATGGACCTTGGTCTGACCCGTATGGCATTTCTTATATTCTTCTGTAAAATGGTATTTTATGCTCTAATAACATTATTCAGGGGCACAGAAGTGTAAAAAGCAGGCACACGGAAACACAGGACTAGTTTATGTTTAGCAAGTTGCTCTAACGCCCTTTGCAGTGAGATCACAATGGTTTACAAAATTAAATCAGAGACTAAAACAGAGAAACTGAGCCAAAAAGATTGAAAGCAGATTGTATCGGGCCACAAATCAGGCAGAACAGCACAACACCATAAGGGTCATTTTGAATATTTCCGCACAGGCTATGCGCAGTACTGTGTGCCCAGTTCAGGCCTATTTTATAATTTAAAGCATGCGCGGGCTTTGCTTTGCAAAAGAGGGGCCTTTGGATACAGCGGATCCTAGTGCAGCAGTTACACTGGCCCAAAAGTAGGTGTAACTTGCCGTGCCTAGATCGGCGAGCTTATGAGCCTAAGTCATAGTATTTTATAACTTATGGCGTCAGCGGAGGTTGGGCTTACCCTCCTCCCAAACCCTGCCCCCGTGCACGCTTCTAGTTGTTATGCTGTAAGCGTGTGTTCAAGTCCTTGAAAACGGGAACTTGCGTGCATTGCTTGCGCTTATCATCCTGCGCATTCTGTATATTATCTCCGCCTCTCTGTATACTATAGGGCTGGATTTGGGTCGGATTAAGAGTGGGCTTTAAAAGTGCACTATTCTGTCTGAAAATGGAAAATATATCTAAGGGGCTCTTTTACGAAGAAGTAACACGCGTTGATGAAGTTAACACACGTTAAGTGACATTGCGCCCATAGAAATAAAAGGACTGTGCGGACTTAGCCCGCATTAAGTTCATTAACACATATTAAGACCTTTAGTAAAATGGCTGCTTAATTCAGGAATGACAAGACTACATGGGCAGTGCTGGCAGGGCGGTACCAATGGTGAGAAGCGCCCTGTGTGAGTTGCACATCGGGTGTGCGCCCCCCCTCCCGCACCTCCATCTGGCCACTTTATGGGGGCGGGAGAGAAGAAGCGCCCCCATAATCTCGCCAGCACACTAAGCAGGTCTGGACCCTCCCAGAGAGACCAGACCTGCTTAGTGTGCCAGCGAGAAGACTTAAGGGGCGCATTTCGGCTCTCTGCCGCTGCTAAAGTGGCAGCGGCAGGCAACGGCAGAGAGCCAAAATATGTCCCTTAAGTCTTTGCGCCCTGTGCGGCCGCACCGCTCGCACAGGGCTTGGTACGGTCCTGAGTGCTGGTATGGTGCCCACTCTCTCTCTATATTCAGCAGGGCGGAAAATACAGAGTCATGGACACGCCAATGCTTAAATTCGCATGGTTGCCATGCCCACTCAACATCTGGAGTTTCTAGAGGAAGATAATAAGTGGGGCAGGGGTGGACTTGGCATCTCTTCGTTTTACTGCACTCTCCTCGGAATGGTCAATTAAGGCAACACCCCGAGTTTGCTAAGTAAATCGATTCTTACTGCCACATGCATGCAATTTAACGCTGCCTCGGAGGAGGCGTGAACGTGCATGTCTGCCATCCCTGGGTACTTTTAGAAAGGCGCAGAGGTATGTATGATGCTGTCCTGTAATTGTACAAAGTCTGAGCCTAGGCACCTTTCCTGACTGAGCCTCTGTTATATGCGTCACGATTTCCTGTAGTTCTAGGGGCTGACACGCCCTCTTTCTAGCATTGTCGGTGCGCGCTGTGGTCCTACGGTGCTCCTTCAGAGAACAAAACCTCAGAATTCAGCAGTGAGATTGCTGTCTAACTTTGAAGGGATAAGAACGGCATTTAAACTTAGGCTACGCATTTCCTCTTAGACTGATAACAGCAGCTGAAGGCTGCCCTGAACCTAGAAATTTTTTCTCCGCCCTGGTCTCACCCCAGACCTATAATTTTGGCCATACTGTGATTAAATTGGCCCAAGATATCTGTGATTTACCCCCAAACATTAGTGTATTCTCTTCCAATCACATAAGTGCCTTTGAATGTCAGCCTGATCACCTATTTCTCCTACGCTACTCTCAATATACCAACCCAACACCTTCTATTATGTAGACAACAGCAACCAACTCAAAACCTGCCTAAGAATGTACATACTGTAGATACATATTGTAGTTATTTCTCTTAATATTGTATATAGCTCCCCTGTTCAAGTCCAAGTTCCATTCCCCTGTTTCATTGTAAGCGTCGACCGGCACAATATTCGTTTTATGTAAACCGCGCTGATTTTTAAGAGTGCGGTATATAAGAACAATAAAATAAATAAATAAATAAATAAATTAGAGACTGTAGAGAGGTTGAGTTTCGAACAAAGGCACAACACTTAAGCCAAACTGACCTTCCAAACAAATATGGCTGGCTTGATTTTCAGTTCAAAATTAACCTAAATATAGTTGGCTAAGTCTCCACACCTCGGCCTCTCATCTTTCCCCAGGACCCATTCTCACATTCCCTACACGTCTTGAATTAATCCAGGGGAGCAGCACTCCCCCTCCCCCTAGAATCCCCTTCTCTTTACCTCAGAATAGTTTAAATTAAGCCAGGGGAAGGGGGGATGGAAGGCGACAGCTATCCAGACATCCTCCCTCATTGTCACTGATTTAATGAAGTGCTGCTGGGGGCTGCAGTCCTCTGGCATTACCCCCTCCCCGATACCACTGTAGAAGTTGAGTGGGGGGTAGATCAACAGATCACTTCATAATCCTCTCCATCCACATCGGAACAATATTATCCTCTACCCCCCTCCTCCCCCCCCCATCTGCTCTGCTTACTGTTCTCCAGAAATGACCCGATTCAAGCCCACAGGAAGACCTGCTCTACCCTCCTGCTGGTTCGCCGGGCCATCACTGCCCACCGAGGCCAGTGGGCACACAGTTTTGCTATACTAGATCAGCAGGAGTGAGTGGGGGGGATGCTGCCGATGCCACTGCTCTCAAGATTAATTTAAACAACGCAGAGGGAGCGAGTCAGGATGCCGCTGCCCCTCCGGCTTATCCTGCAGGACGCAGGTGTGAATTTGGGTAGCCACATCTGAGCCTGCTCAAGCAGCACGTGGATTTAGCTGCCTAAGGCCTAGATGCAGGGCTGAAGCTCTAGCGTAGGGTTTCCTAACTCAAGTTCAAGGCAGAGGTTTTGCTCAGCGATGCTGGAAGCAAACAGCATGCAAATGAGCTGTGCGCAAAAGGTCTGCGCTAAACAAGGAGAGCATGCCAGACCTTGCGTTGAAATCCCAGCGTGGAATTCAGCCTTCTGGTCTGCATCTATGCCGCATAGCTAATGGCTTCATTACCATGCATTTAAGTGGATTTATATGTGCTGCGCACTGCTGCTAACACAGCCCTCTGTGCAGTTATTATGCTTGCATTAGATCCCTTCTTGCATTATGAACAAACACTGCGTTATCACCTGCGCTAACAGCAGTGCATTTGCTGCATCAAGCTGTGGGATAATTTTATGTGGACAAGTGCAAAGTTATGCACCTAGGAAAGAACAGTCCAAACTACGGTTACACGATGCAGGGTACCACCCTAGAAACCACCACCCAGGAAAAAGATGTAGGCGTCATCATGGATAATACATTGAAATCCTCCATCCAGTGTGCAGCGGTGGCCAAGAAAGCAAATAGAATGCTAGGAATCATAAGGAAAGGAATGGAGAATAAAACCAAGGATGACATCATAATGCCTCTGTATCGTTCCATGCTTCCATTGAATATTGTGTGTAATTCTGGCCATCCTATCTTAAAAAGGAGGGGATAGAGAGATTTCCCTACAAGGAAAGGCTTAGAAGGTTAGGACTCTTCAACTTGGTAAAAAGGCAACTGAGGGGAGATATGATAGAGGTCTATAAAATAATGAGTTGAGTAGAATGGGTAAACATAGATCAGTAGTTCAGGCCTTCAAAAAGTAGAAAGACTAGCTACAATGAGGCACATTTAAAAGTAATCTGAGAAAATATTAGTAACATCTGTCTGTGTAACTGGGTTTAAAAGAGATTTGGATGAGTTCCTGGAGGAAAAGTCCATAAACCATTATTAAAGAGAACCAGGGGAAATCCACTGCTTACCCCTGGGATCCTTTTGGGATCCTGCTAGATACTTATGACCTGGATTTGCCGCTTTTGGATACAGGATATCGGGCTTGATGGACCTTTGGTCTGATCCAGTATGGCACATCTTATGTAGGTGGCCTATGTTGAGAGTATGGGAAGATGTCTTTCTAGCCTATTTTATAAAATACTAGGGGTAAACGGACAAAAATCACAGCTAGACTGAAGCCCCAGACGTTTGCGTCAACTCGAGAGTTGGAGGTAACTTCAAACGTGTGCAGTCTGTGGGGCTGCCTGCATTTTATAAAGAGCATGGATGCTTTGCATCTCTGCCTGCACTGTCCAAACTCCTCCACAGAGCACACCTATACTTGCATCACCTTAAAGTATGCACCTTCTTGTTTTGGGAAAGTTTCTTAAATTACCCTTTTTAGATGCACAAGATGTTTTTTATAATATATTGCTCGCTCAATAGATGCAGAACTTGACCCAGACTCGGTGGAGAGATTCCGAGGGGCGAGGCTTGGGAGCGCTTTGCAAAATGCAATGCAATGTGTGCCTTCGAGTCAGTGCTAACTCCTGGTGACACAGAAGCTCCTGGGTTTTCTTAGCTTATGTGCATAAATTAATCTTGAGGAACAAGTGCAAACGTACATGCATAAAATCCCTGCACATAGTCTGTTTGGAAAACTTGTTGACGACCACCCAGAAAAATACGATTGTGTATTTTAGTTATCAAATGACTCCCCTAGGGCTAAAAATCTACCACGAGCGCTTAAGCTCCTGTCCCTAACCTGCCACGCACCTCATCATGCCGTTGAATCCTCGGTGCAAGTGATTTGTTCTGAGAACATTTTAGAATGTAGAGCTGGACCCCAACCAGTCTTCAGCAAGGCCTATTGATGCGCCCAAACCCTTTGGATGTGGCCTTCATAGGGCTTGTAGGGTGAACGATTTCATCTGGCATTGGAAGGCCTGTGGTGTCTCCCTGGCATACAGGGCTGTCAGTTGTCTCTCTCTGTCTTTATACATTTCACATTTTGTCCACGTAACGTGGGTCAGCGTGCCATCTTATTTGAAAGCTGAGTTGCAATGACTTTATTAGTGGTTTCCACTGTGTCCATTCAATTAAGGAAGTGAGTAAAAGATAAGAAATGGTTTTAGTTCTAGTCCCATTGCCGTGGAACAGGTTCCGGTGACTGTTTGATCTTTCATGAGAAAGGAAACGTCAGCTCTTCCCTCGCCTCTTTCTATGATTGTGAACAGCTCATATGGCTTTTATTTTGTGCATATTTGATGTGTACTGTTCTGTGTTTTCCTGCACCACTTCTGGGGCCCATGTTTGTGTTCAGAAAGATGATTTTTAAATTTTTACCTAAATAAAAATGCTAGAAACTGTAGAATTAGTAGGTGGATAGCAAAGATCATACCGCCTGTCCAATCTGCCATTCCATACCAACTACTAAGCTTTATAGTCCTTTTTTTGGCTTTAGAGATCTTCTGTGTTTGTCCCAATCTTTCTTGAATTCAAATACAGTCCTCGAATCTACTACCTCACTGGGAGGCTATTTCACGCATCTACCACTCTTTCCATAAAGAAATATTTCCGCAAATTTCTCCTGAGTCTATCTCCTTTCACCTTTATCCAGTGCCCCCTCGCTGATGGTAATTCTTTCTTTGTAGTATACGGAATATTATATGGTAAGTTGTCTCTACTGCATACTATGTTTATGGTAATTCGGTTCGTTTGAGGGCGATGTCTCCAAATGGGTTAGTTGTGCGTATACTTTCACACTAATGAACCTCATTCCTAAGCCGATGTGTGTGGTGTCTCTAGGACAGGGGTTCTCAACCCAGTCCTCAAGACACATCTAGCCAGTCTGGTTTTCAAGATAACCACAATGAATAAACATGAGAGAGATTTGCATACAACGGAGGCAGTGTATGCAAATCTTTCTCATGCATATTCATTGTGGTTATTCTGAAAACCTGACTGGCTAGGTGTGTCCAAAGAACTAGGTTGAGAACCTCTACTCTAGGCTATACAGTGTGGGGTTAACAAGCTTCCTCCTTTACAGGGTAGGTTGTAGGATATTAGTTGGTGTGTGGTGTCTCTTGGCTATACAGTTTTGAGGATAAGAAGTGTCTTCCTTTAGAGGGTAGGTTGTATGGTATTATTAGGCGTGTGGTGTCTCTAGGCTAACTTGCATCTTCCTTCATAGGGTAGATTGTACAGTACTAATAGGCATGTTGTATCTATAGGCTAAAAGGCATCTTGCTTCATAGAGTAGGTTGTATGGTATTAGTAGTCCTATGGTGCTTGTTGGGTAATAGGTGTTTTCCTTCATAGGGCAGGCTGCACGATATTAGCAGGTATGTATTGTCTCTAGGCCATACAGTTTTGAAGATAATAGACATCTTCCTTCATAGAATAGGTTGTATGGTATTAATAGGAGTGTCTCTATGGTAACAGGGGTCTTCCTTCATAGGGGTAGATTATTCAGTAATAGGAGTGTGGTGTCTTTAGGATAACAGGTGTCTCACTTCATAGAGTAAGTAATTTAGTATTAATAGGAGCGTGGAGTCATTAGGCTAAGAGGCATTTTCCATTGTAGGGTAGGTTGTATGGTATTGGTATGTGGTGTCTCTATGCCATACAGTTTGAGGGTAACAGATTACTTCCGTCATATGATAAGTTGTACAGTATTAATAGGAATGTGATATCTCTAGGCGAACAGGCATCTTCCTTTTAGAGGGTAGTTTGTATGGTATTAGTAGGTGTGTGGTGTCTCTATGTCATACAGTTTTGAGGATAACAGGTATCTTCCTTCATAACATAGGTTGTATGATATTAGTAGGCATGTGATTTATCTAGGCTAACAGGTGTCTTCCTTCATAGAGTAGGTTGTATGGCTTTAGAAGGTGTGTGGTGTCTCCAGACTATACATTGCTCTGAAGATGATGTAAAGTGAATGCGGTCGTCTTTTTATATACGTGTGTTTTAGGAAATATATGCACACACCACAGCTCCACCTAAACTCTCCCCACTGAAACGTCTACATGTTCTGCATCATGCGAGCACTTAACCTTTACATAGGTGTACCAGTGTGCACTCTGTAACAGTCATTATCCACAGGTAAAACTTGCTTTTCTCATGGAAAATCTTTTACAAATTTACCTTTTGAATTTAATGACTCACCTGCAGCTCAGATTTGGAAAAGCAGATTACAGAGTATGCCCAGGAATCATATAATCTAATAAATCGATTTTCCAAGGAATTTATATGTTTACCAGCAACTGATAAATGTATAACGTCTCGTTCCAGGTATTTTCAAATGCTATAAGGACAGTGTTGGGCCCAAAATTCCTCTATCTGGCAATTCACAGTCCTGGCAGTGAAGGGGTGGAACAAGGGCAGACAGAAAGTCTTAGCTGTATGGAATCATATTCAACTGCTACTTGGAGAAGCTGCGGGGATAAGTTTAAGAAGCTTTTCCCATGTGTAAAGGGCTTTGTTATATGATCTGCACATGGAAAGCGTACGCGTACCGTGATGTGACCTGCATGCCGGCATTCCCGGAGTTATAGTGTGTGCACAGTAGAGGAGCAGAAGCAATATAGACACATATCTTAAAAAAGAGTTCTTGGCCTGCAGAATGTACAAACACAAGCTTACCCCTTCTCTGAAGCACGTAGAAATTTGTGTGCTCTTGGAGCAGGAGCTGAGAGATCTGTTTTATAAAGGTGCATTGGTGCCTTTTGGGATTTCTCGTACAGGCCGATGCCAGTGGCAACAGCCACCAAGCTACATGTATGTTCAGCGCCACTAACTAATGTGTATCCCAGTCCTGAATATAAACGCTGCAGACGGCCACTGCTACTGAAGGCTACTCCCTGTTGATGCTAAACTGATTCCTCTTTTACAGAACATGATAACAGTATCAGTAGTTGCATTGGAGGGATTATCTATGGGATATAGTTTGGACAGCGATATGGTGGCCAGGATATAATACTAGCTGCTAGTGTATGGTTCTGACGGTAACAGTCTTCTTTTTACAGGGTGGTGGTTGTTGTTAAGTGCCGTTGAGTCAATGTCAACTCATGGTGACCCTCTGGATATTTGTCCTAAACTGTGTTCGATCTTCAGTCAGATGGCTAACTGTTGATAGAGTGACATTCATAGCTGCTGTTATTGTATCAATCCATCACAATGCTGGTCTTCCTCTTATCCATCGACCTTCAACCTTGCCAAGCATGACGTCTTTTTCTAATGATCTTTCTCTTTGCATGATGTGTCCAAAGTATGAAAGTCGAAGTCTTGCCATCTGAGCTTCTAAAGAAACCTTGGGTTTGATCTCCTCTAGTACCATCTGGTTTGTTCTTCGGGCAGTCCATGGTATACACAGTGTTCTTCCCCAGCACCATAATTCGAAGGCATTGATTTTCTTCACTGTCCAACTTTTGCATCCATATGACATAATTGAAAATACAATAGCTTGGAAAAGTCAAATTTTCGCATGCAGAGGTGAGACTGTACCAAGGACTGTGGGAGTGGTGCGGCTGGAAGGGGGTGCTAATATCATCACTGGGCTTCCAGGAAGCTCAGAGTGAGATACTGCAGTGCCTGGGGGAGAAGGAAGCACCCGATTCATTAGTCACACCAGGTGCATTTCTGGCTTGGCACGGCCCTGTGCAATGGTACATCCCTGCGCTTGAAAGTCTTGTCTAGCTTCTTCATAGCCATTATCGATTACACTTGTTTTTGTTTGGAACATTTCTAGGTCTGGTTTTGGTTTTTTTCGCAATACGTAGTGCTTTAAAGTGTTTTGCCCTCTCCACTATCACAGTGGAATTCTAAACATGTCTGGATGAGGTGACAAGATCGATACATGCACAGTGCGCACAGTTCTAATTACAAATATCAGAAGATCAGCTGGGGAGGGGCTGCACATCTCAAACCTTTTTTCCCCCCTCTAAAACATACAGCAAAGCAAAGGGTGCTGTCCTGTCGTTTCTGCACAGCTTTACCACACACAGTTGAAGGAGCATGCTTTCTGGCTGTGAACAGCTGGTTTCCTTTTTTGTTTCTGCACACAGCGATCTTAACAAAGGATAAATAGTACGCGCACAATGAAGCACTACATTTCCCATAAGTCATCTGAATTAACTCATAACCTTCCAAAGGCTGCCATCAGAAAGGAACTGAGGTGGAGAGAAATAGGAGAGGCAGGCTACTTCCTCTTTTGGACCACAAGCACCAGGAGGACTTAATCATAAGTAAGGAACAAATTATCCATGTTCTGATTATATAAAAAGTAGATATGTAGGATATGTATTTACATACTACTGGCCAACAGTAATTAAAGAGAGCTTATTAACCCTCCTGATCACACTTTCTGTGACTCTAATATTAAATGACTTTATAATGGTACAGACAATTTCCCTGAATTGCAGCTCAGTCTTGACATCCTCATTCTGTTTTTTAATCACATTGCACACTCTTAAAACATTTTTCACATCTGTTAAGTCTTCATACTGTTCGCAATTTCCCTTTTTTCTCTCTCTACTAAAATATGCCTCACAAACTATCTAGTTCTCTGTTTGAAGGATTGCGTGCTAAAATGCACAAATAAAATAAAATATATTATATACATACACGTATAAATCTACTTTTATTTACATGGTGGCTTGGTGTAAGGTATACCTGAGAATGGACCATAAAAATAGTAATTTTTTTATGAACAGTTTTACAGAAGGTGATCTAATATACCAAACAAATCTGGGAGACCGTAACTGTAAAGGTTTTTTTCTTGCTAGACATACAGAGGCTTATTCTAATTTGGATGTCCTGGCCCGCTGTCGTCCAGTCAGAACCAGATGCACAGAGGTAGACAGGATTCTGATCCCACCGGGCATGTCTAGCCCCCACAGGGCATGTCTAGCCCCCATAGGATCAGAATCCCGTTTAAGCCTGTATGTGCAGGCCCAGACCCAATTCCGGTCGGTCTGCACGTACAGGCACCTGCCCGGCTAACTCAGTCAAGGCTCCTGTCCGGTTGCCATGGCACTGAGGCTCCATTCAGGAGCAGCGATCCCCGGCCACCGCCAACTTCATTCATTCCCCGCAGCCTGACCCCCCGATCTGGCCTCCCAAGGCCAGGGTCGGGCTGCAGGGAATCTCCTGAGCCCCCTCCATCCTTTGACATGCCCTGGGCCTGCCGTCTCCCGCCGTCTAGGGGAACGTATTCCACCTCAGAGGTGGAATAAGTTCCCTATTTACTCTGCCGGCCTGGACGTACAGGGTTGACATCCGAATCAGACTGCCCACCGCCCACCCTAACCCTGCCTCCACTCCGCCCCCTTCCCACCCCCGTCTAGCTTCCCCGTACAGCTCCCTGTTCGTAAGGGGAGCTTAGTCAGGAACAAGAAAGGGGGACGAATAGACCCCACATTCTCTCAAATAGACCAATTTACTTATACCCCATGACCCACTGAGCAGAAACCACTTATCTACACAGTCTCTAGTATAAAAATTCCTTTTTGAGAGGTCACATAAACACCTGGCTCGTGCTTTTTGCACATTATTGTGGCTGGAGAATCAAGGGGATAGCACACACTGTCCCCCTTAGAACCTTAGAACGTCTGGGATCCCATTTCAATTTTTGCGGGGTGGTGTTGCCACTTCCTTTTTGACCACAGACACACAGCAACTCCCACTTCTCATGGGGGCTCGCGAACCTGTCGATTCTTTTAACGGCAGAAAACCTTACCCCAATTTATCCTTCTACAGACCCAATGTCGCCAGACTCCAGGGAGGGGCCAGCACTGCTGCTGCCACGCCAATTTAGCAACAGACGCGTGGTGACCCGGAACTGGACCAGTGCCGTTGGACGCACAGTGATTCTGGAGGGCTGGTGTCATAGTCGCATACATCAATCTAGCGACGCTGCACGGCAGCCCAAATACCACTAAATTCATTTATCGGAATGGTGATGTATTTCTCTCGGCAAAAGAACTACTACATCAGAGTTATAACTTCCTCCATTTCACTAGAGCTCAAGACTACAAGCTCAAAATGTCCACTTCCCCCGTTTCACTGTACCTCACAATGTCTACTTCCCCAATTTGCCTCAACCCAAAATTACGACATCCCCAAGTTGCCTCCGAGACAAGTTCATACAGGGCAGTGAGGCTTCCAGACTAAAGGTAGAAATTAATTACTCTTTCAGACAACTGGACTGGGCAAGACCCAAAAAAAGAAAAGATATCTTACCCCATCCAGAAGTCCATTCAGCTGCCACAGGAAATGCACATGGGAAAGGAAAGAATTTGACATGGATCCAAGCAGGCTTAAGTTGTCTATTTCTTCTCCATCAAGGATGAAATTATTGATTGTGCCAGTTCTCAGGATCTTTGCCTTCTTCACATTAAGGTGCAGGCCCGTCATCTTGAAAAGCAGATATTTCAGATCATCTTTGCTTTCTGCCAGTAACATGTATCATCAGCATAGTGAAGAGGTTGTTGATGAGTCTTCCATCAGTCGTCTTCATACAGTCCTGCTTCTCCAATGATTTGTTCTGCATATAAATTGAACAGGCATGGGGAAAGTTTACAAGCTTGTTGTAGACCTTTGCCGAGTTTAAACCCATTCGCTTTTCTACTTGTTACTTTCAAGCTTTTGCCTCTCAATCAACATAAAAGTTGTGCTTTTGAACTATCAGATGTTCTGGTATACTCATGCTTCTTAATGTGGCCCAGAGGGTCTCATGGTTTACGCAATCAAAGGTCTTGCTGTAGCCCGTGAAACACGTGTAGATATCCTTTTGGTATTCTTTCATCTTTTCAAAGATCCATTTCACATGTGCAGTGATGCTTCTTGTTCTTTGCCCTTGCATTTTGGGAAGTTCTCATTCCAATTGTGGTTGTACTCTCCACGGAATGATCTTGAGTAGAATCTTACTGGAGTGTGGAATTCAGAGTGATTGTATGATAATTTCCACAGTCATTTGGATCAACTTTATTCAGTCTTGGTATAAACAAAGATCTTATCCAGTCAGTTGGCCAAAATGTTGTCTCCCGAATTTCTTGACAGAATCTTGTAAGTTTTTCAACAGCTGCATTTGATTGCTGTAATACTTCATTGGGAATGCCATCGATATCCAGTGCTTTTTTCTTTGATAATGCTTTCAATGCTGCTTCAACTTCTTCTTTCATTACCAATGGTTCCTGGTCGTAAGGTACAGGTTGAAAAATCTGTTGATCCACTTCAACTTCATAGTATAAAGCCTCTGTGTATTCTTTCCACCTTTCCTTGATCTTCTCAGCATCATTCAATATGGATCCTTGAGCATCTTTCAACATTCCAATTCGAGGCTGAAATTTTCTCTTTAACTCTCATAATTATAGGAAAGCCGATCTTATTCTTCCTTCAATAGTTTCTGATTCTGTTTCCTTGCAGGCATCATTCTCTTTGTCTCACCGCATGTTGGCAATCTCTGTTAAGTTCCGTGACCACCTCTCTTTCTCCTCTGGCTTTAGCTTCTACACACACTAGTAAGAACTTCATCCACTCAATAGTCGCCTCTCATCTTGACTATTGTAACCTGCTCCTCACAAGTCTCCCTCTGAATCATCTTTCTCCCCTTCAATCTGTCCAAAGCTCAGCTGCACGGTATAGCTTCCATCAGTGCTGTCACCCTCTTCTCAAGTCACTTCACCGACTCCCTATCCATTTCCGCATCCAGTTCAAACTTCTCCTATTTACCTGCAAGTGCACTCATTCTGCAGCTCCTCACTGCCTCTTTCTCTCTTATTTTACTCTACACCCCTTCTTGGGAACTCCGCTTCTTTGGCAGATGCCTTTTATCTGTGCCCTTCTCTGCCACTACCAACTCCAGACTTCGTTCATTCCACCTTGCTGCTCCATATGCCTGGAACAGACTACCTGAATCGGTGTATCGGGCTCCTTCTCTGGCCCTATTCAAGTCCAAGCTGAAGACCCACCTCTTTGAGACTACTTTTGGATCCTGATGCTCCTCATTCTCTTGTCTACTACTTATGTGTTATCTTGCCATACTCTAGTCCCCGGTTTTGCGATGTTTTTTCATCATAATTAGATTGTAAGCTCTGATGAGCAGGGACTGTGTCTTACATCTATATGTATAGTGCTGCGTACACCTTGTAGTGCTATACAAATGATTATTATTATTAGTAGTAGTAGTACTTCTGTACTTTTCTGAACAGCCTTCAGAGTTTCTTTGGTCATCTATTTTGATCGTTTTTTCTTTTTCACCATTTGCAGATATTTTTCACTTTCTTTGAGCACAACTTTCTTGATGTCATCGCATAACTCTTCTGGAGCTCTGTCATTTGTATCCAAAGCAGCAAATCAATTTTGCAAGCAGTCTTTAAATTCTGGTGGTATATTTTCAAGATCATACTTGCTACATTCATGAGTGGCTTGCTCTTTTTCAGCTTTAGCTTGAGTTTGCATACTAGCAGCTGGTGATCTGTACCACAGTCAGCTCCAGGTTTTGTCTTTGTTGATGTTATTGAGCTTTTCCATTGTTGACTTCCACAGATGTAGTCAATTTGATTTTTGTACAATCCATTGGGTGATATCCATGTATACAGTTGCCACTTGTGTTGCTGGAAGAAGATGTTGGAGTTGAATAGATTGTTGGTCTTGAAGAATTCAATTAATCTTTCTCCAGCTTTGTTTCTCTTGCTAAACTATATTTTCCAACTACGTTGCCTTCTTCTTTGTTCCCAGCTTTTGTGCTCCATTTGTCCATAGTTATCATTATATCTTGTTTGCATGTTCTTTGAATTTCAACTAGTACTTGTCCATGGAACCAATCAACCTCATCTTCTTTGGCATCTGTTGTTGGCGCATATACCTGAATAATAGTTGCGTTGATGGGCATTCCTCACAGAGGAATAGAAATTAAGTGGTCACTGACTGCAGTGTATTTCTTTACAATTCTTGCAAGCGTTTTCTTAATTATAAATGCAACACCAACTCTTCTTTCTCTTTCATTTCTAATGTAATATATCATGTGATGGTCAGATTTAAATTGCTCAGTGCCCAGAGCCAGTCCAACCATCAGCCAAACTAGACAGTTGCCTAAGGAGGCACCTTCTGGGAGCAGCAAAGAGCAGGGCATTCTAAGCTAAACAATTGATTTTGACACCCGGGGGGGGGGGGGGGGGAGGTGTAAAACTTAAGGTCTGCCTAGAGCACCAGCACCTTGAATCGACTCTGGAGCCGGCCGTGCAGATGCCAGTCTATTTCAATCTCTGACACCCAAAAAATAGAGTTGTGCACATTCCATTTTGCTTCTAAGAACCTCCAATTTTCCTTGGTTCATGCTTCGTACATTTCATGTCCCGATATTTAAGACATCTTTGCAGGCTGTAACTCTCATCCAAGTGCAACTACATCAGCAGTCAAATGTCTCGAGAGCTTTGTCACAACAGCATCGTAAATACCAGCTTTACTCTGAAGAGTCTTCAGCAGCTCCCCAGTAGCCCACTGAATGCTTCTGACCCGAGGGCTCATCTTCCAGCAGTATATCGCAATCTGTTTAGTTGTGACTATCCATTGGGTTTTCATGGCAAGATACAGAAGGAGATTACCAGGCTTTTATTTCGCACAGGTACTGCCAATGTTGTTGCTAATGTTGTCACAGAGATGTGATCCTCTGCCCCAACACCATCCTATACTGCTGCTGCTCAGATGGGTGATTTGTCTTAGTCTGGCACCTCAGCTGAGACCCGTCCATCTTGGGAGACCCAGCCAGTAGTTAAGCTACCGACAGGATAGATCTCAGAGTCATCTCTGTCCCCCTTTCCCCTCTTTACTACCAAATCCTTCCCTCAACCTCTGTCGCCCTTTCTTCCTTTTCTAAGATCACTGATGAAGAAACCACACATCTTCTCTCCTCCTCTCGATTTACAGTACTTGCACATGTGGTTCACCACTGCTGGCTTGATGTTCTCTCCTCTCAGTCCCTTCTGGATCCATTGCAATCTGGCTTTTGCCCTCTACGTTCTACTGAGATGGCTCTTGCCAGAGTCTCCAATGACTTGTTTCTCGCCAAATCCAAGGGTTTTTATTTGATCCTCTTCCTTCTTGGCCTTTCTGCTGCTTTTGACATGGTGATTACCACCTTCTCCTTGATGCCCTGTCCTCACTTGGATTTAGGGCTCTGTTCTGTCCTGGTTTGCTTCATCTCTCTCCCACTGTACTTTTAGTGTACGTTCTGGTGGATCCTCCTCTCCTGTTAGCCCGCTTTCAGTCAGTGTACCCCAGGGACCTCTGCTTTTCTCCCTCTACACTCAGTGTCCCTTGGTGCACTCATCTCCTTCCATGGTTTTCAATACCATCTTTATGCTGATAACTCTCAGATCTACTTCTCTCTATCTGAAATCTCTGTGAATCCAGGCCCATATCTCTGCCGGCTTGTCTGACATTAGTGCCTGGATGTCTCACCACCATCTGAAATTGAACATGGACAAAACTGAGCTCCTTATCTTTTCCCCTAAACCCACCTTCCTCCTTTCTACTTTCCCTATTTCTGTAGATAACACTCTACTCCTCCCTCTTTCCTCAGCTCACAACCTTGGGGTCGTATTGGGAGAGCATCCCAAGCAACCATCACTCTTAGTCTCCTTCCTTATCATTCTCCTAGATATATCCTAGTCCCAAGTTGTGTTGTCTCGGTCTTGACTGTTCTGTTCTCTGTCTTGACTGGACTGTTATGAGCAGGGACTGTCTCTTGCATGTCTCTGTACAGTGCTGTGTACAACTTGCTATTCAAACGATAAGCAATAGTAGTAGTAGTGATACACACAAGCCCCCCTGGCAAGACAAACCTCAAACCAAGTGCAGGTTTCTAGGGTAGTGTATAATATCAATAGCATGTGTATGGTCCTGGTGATAACATGGTTCCTCTTTTTACAAAGCTACAGTGTATAATATCAGTGGCTTGTGTATGGTCGTGGAAGTAACGCAGTTCCTTTTAACAGGATACTGTGTATAATAATCGGTGACAGGTGTATGGACCTGGTGATAACATGGTTCCTCTTTTTACAAAGCTACAGTGTATAATATCAGTGTCATGTTTATAGTTGTGGCAATAACACATTTCTTCTTTTAACAAGATACAGCGTACAGTATCGGTGGCGTGTGCATGGTCACGGCAATAACACGTTTCCTCTTTTTACAGGGTACAGTGTATAATGTCGGTGGCTTGTATATGGCTGTGGTGGTAATACTGTTCCTCTTTGTACAGGGTATAGTGGATAATATCAGTGGTTTGTGTATGGTCGTAGCAGTTAACACGTTTCCTCTTTTTTATTTATTTATTTATTTTTATTTATTTGCAGTCTCTTTTATACCGCGCTATTCGACATCAGTGCGGTTTACAATGAACATAAGAGTTGCACATCTCAATTTCGTGATTTGTGCTTACAGTGAAACAGGTATAATAACTTGGGTATACATTAAACAGGAAAATTAAACTTGGGTATGCATTAAGCAGGTATAACAGGTAAAATAGGGTATAAATAACCAGTCCCTTAACAAGGAGTACAGGGTACAGTAACAGGGTACAGTAACAGGGTACAGTGGATAATATTGATGGCTAGTGTATATTCGTGGTGGTAACGTGGTTCCTCTTAACAGGATACTATGTATAATATCATTGGCTTGTGTATGGTTGTGGCAGTAATGCGATTGCTCTTTTTACAGGGTACACTGTATAATATCAGTGGCTGGTGTGTGGTCATGGTGATAACGCAGTTCCTCTTTTTACACGGTACAGTGTACAGTATTGTTGGCTTGTGTTTGGTCGTGACAGTAATGCGATTCCTCTTAGCAGGATATAGTGTTTAATATCATTTATTTTAACAGGGTTTTTTAATACGCCTTTATAATTTAGTCTAAGCAGCTTACATTATGACTTAAACTTGGTAATGTATTAAACAGGGACATTGATAACTTAAGTTCTTTGGAAGCAATGGAGGGTTAAGCGACTTGCCCAAGGCCACAAGGAGCGCTAGTGGGAATTGAATGCTGGTCTCCGAGTTCCCAAGCTAGTGCTCTAACCATTAGGCTACTCCTCCACTCCTGCATTGTTGGCTTGAATACGGTCGTGGCAGTAGTGTGGTTCCTCTTTTTACAGGGTACAGTATGCAATGGCATCAACAGTGATCTGCATATCTTCAAGAGTCAATTAGATTAGCTTGTTAGCCAGTTCAATATTGCCCAGACCAATCAAAGTCAAGGCAGTTAAAAGAGTGATGACTGAGAGGTGTGCTAGAGTCAGCGCTAAATCATAACCAAATACCATTGATGTTGAGCAGTATACAATTAACGCTGCTTGGTTCGGTTAAACCACAGGCCTACGTTCACCACCACCAAATACTCAGCACTACTGTGTCTCCTGTCTCAACCTGAGCACAATGAAACACTCTCTCCCAGGCCTCAAGCTGAACCCTTCTTAAACACAGAGATAACACGAACGTGCATCTTCTCTAACCCCACAAGGACTCTCGTTAAACAGAAGCTCTCCACAACCATGAGTTACTCATACAAATCCAATCATCTGCAGTCCATTCCTCAGAAAAGTCACATCAGTAGACGGGGAAGCACCATTAGGTCAACCTCATTTCTCATGGATCTGTGTTCCCAGGTCCTGAAGCAGTTCTCCACTTACTGGGAGCCCAACACTTACTGGGAACCCTCCACTTCTTCTGCACGACAATTCCTCATCTATTCCTGGCTCCTTGGGAACTGGGTCTCTGGTTCAGCCTGCCAAATTAGTATAAGGTGCTTATCCCAAGCATGAGTGACAGTACATTATATCGAAATCTTGCAAACCTTCTGTTTACTGCGATTTCTAACAGTTATTCCCAGCCTTTTCCATATCGGATCCCACTAGAGCTATGAAAACGTCAGGACACATGACAAATGAAGCGACTGTAAAATTAAAATCAATATAAAAACATGGAAACACTAAATATGACAAGACTTAATGACAAGAAGGGTTTAATTATCCCGCGGCTCTCTGGTTTCTCCTCACGTCTCCACTACTGAGATGAGACTGTGCTTATAGAAGACTTTAACCCTTACCCGTAAGGCTTCTCTGTACTTATTCCGGGCTTTACCCCTCACTCCTAAGGATCCTCTGTGCTTATCCGAGACTTTACTCCTCACCCCAAAGGCTCCTCTGTGCTTATCCAAGACTTTACTCCTCATCCCTAAGACTTCTCTGTGCTTATCCCAGGTTTTACCCCTTACCCTTAGGCTTCTCTGTGCTTATCCAGAGCTTTACCCTTCACCCCTAAGGCTCCTCTGTGCTTATCCCGGGCTTTACCCCTCACCCCTAAGGCTCCTCTGTGCTTATCCCGGGCTTTACCCCTCACCCTTAAGACTCCTCTGTGCTTATCCTGAGCTTTACCTCTCACCCCTAAGGCTCCTCTGTGCTTATCCCGGGCTTTACCCCTCACCCCTAAGGCTCCTCTGTGCTTATCCTGGGCTTTACCCCTCACCCCCAAAGCTCCTCTGTGCTTATCCCGGGCTTTACTACTCACCCCTAAGGCTCCTCTGTGCTTATCCCGGGCTTTACCCCTCACCCCTAAGACTCCTCTGTGCTTATCCCGGGCTTTACCCCTTACCCCTAAGGCTCCTCTGTGCTTATCCCGGGCTTTACCTCTCACCCCTAAGGCTCCTCTGTGCTTATCCTGGGCTTTACCACTCACCCCTAAGGCTCCTCTGTGTTTATCCCGAGTTTTACCCCTCACCCCTAAGGCTCCTTTGTTCTTATCCCGGGCTTTATCCCTTACCCCTAAGGCTCCTCTGTGCTTATCCTGGGCTTTACCCCTCACCCTAAGGCTCCTCTGTGCTTATCCCGGGCTTTACCCCTCACCCCTAAGGCTCCTCTGTGCTTATCTTGGGCTTCAATCCTCACTCACATCTAAAGTTCCCTGATACTTAGAAATTCTCAGGAGCTGGAGCTCACAGATGGCAGAACGGGGAAATCTCTCTGAGCGTAGAGGCTCTTTTGTTTGAACTTCTGTCACCAAAAATCCAAGGTCGTATTTTAGAGAGAGCAACTATTTGTCCATATGCCTCCTTTTTTGTTTTTGCATTTTTGGAAAGGTAGGCGGGAAATGCATAACGCTGTAACCTTGGATCACCCTCCTAGTTGCAAGGTTTGTGTCTGTGTGGTGCATTTGAAGCTTGTGGCTTGCTTTCAGAGAACAGTAAATCTGCACTCTCTAACATACTGTCGGCCAAATATTCAGAAGGGTTATCTGGTAGACAGGATGTGCCAGCTGGATAAACCCCGCTGAGCCCAAACTTCAGTGGCACTTTCTGGATTTTCAGTCCACTAACTGGATAAGGAACCGCATAGTTAGGAAGCTGCTAAATATCGCTGTGAGTTGCATAGCCTGTGATCTTCATCGCTAAATCCGAATATTTAGCAAAGCTGCTATCACTGAATATCTGGTTTTGGTTTGCCTGCAACGGCCGGTGTTTAGAATAACACTGACCTTCACCAGCTATTTGTGTTGGTGACCTATTGAAGCCCATGTACATTTGAAAATGTCCAGAGCACAGTGTGTACTCTCTGGTCTAACTATGCACACCGCCCCCTCCCCGAGCACCTCATTTTCTGAAAGTGTGTGCACTGTGAAAGCTCATGTCTCAGACCCAGCTTCCAGTATGTGTATAATAACTATCCATATAAACTTATCAAGACTGACTTCTGACGTCAGAAATCACTGCAGTCCCAGCCACTGCATCCAAACCAGTGCAATCCAGCCACCACACTCCCAACCAGTACAACCCCAGCCACTCCATCCAAACCAGTGCAATCCAGCCACCACACTCCCAACCAATACAACCCCAGCCACTCCATCCAAACCAGTGCAATCCCAGCCACTGCACTCCCAACCAGTGCAATCCAGCCACCACACTCCCAACCAATACAACCCCAGCCACTCCATCCAAACCAGTGCAATCTCAGCCACTGCACTCCCAACCAGTGCAATCCAGCC
This sequence comes from Ichthyophis bannanicus, assembly GCA_033557465.1. Lineage (NCBI taxonomy): Eukaryota > Metazoa > Chordata > Amphibia > Gymnophiona > Ichthyophiidae > Ichthyophis > Ichthyophis bannanicus. The sequence continues at coordinate 55,459,665 of CM066051.1, read as the reverse complement.
ACTCCATCCAAACCAGTGCACTCCCAGCCACTGCATCCAAACCAGTGCAATCCAGCCACTCCATCCAAACCAGTGCACTCCCAGCCACTACATACAAACCAGTGTATTCCCAGCCACTGCACTCACAGCCAGTTAAGTACCAACCACTGCACTCCATCTATGTCAACCACTGCAATTCCAGCTGTCCCAGCATTCCCAACCAGTGCAGTGCCATCCACGGCAACCATTAGACAAGACCAGGCAATCACCTAGGCCGAAAAAGCAGCGGCAGCCAGAGCAAAGCAGTAAATCCTGGCCACCAGACCAACTCAGTGGGCCATCAGCGCCTTCTTATACCTGCAGGAAGAGCGGACACACCACATACATACACTGAAAGGTACGAGGCCCGATATTCATCGCCAGTGCTGAATCCTAGACGTCCAATGCCAGGGCCATTGAATATCCGTCTTGACCACAGAACCTGCAAGCTCACCGGGCTGCGGCGAGATTGAGTTGCTACCCGGTTTGCTTCTGAGGCTAAAGGAAGGCCAGCAGTTGCTGAGTCTTACTTTAGCCTTGTGTCGCTAACCGGCAGTGGCTTAATATTGCCGCTGCTCGGTTAGCAACAGCTGCTGCCCTGGAACACCCCTGACACGCCCTGATGCTAAGCAGTGGACATTCAGCGGCACTGACTATATTACTGCCACTGACTATCCAGCTGAGCAGGGTTTGTACAGGCTGCAGACTGCAAACCATGTAAATTCCTTGGAATATCGGCCCATGATGTCTAGTTAATCATTTTAAAGGATTATTGTGAGAGGGGCAGTGTACAGATGATCATGATTGTGGAGAATCATTATTTAAATCTTGGGGGGGGGGGGGGAAGAGGCCCTTAGGCTGATGATTCACCTAGGGTGTCCAATATCCTTGCACTAGTTGGAAGTGCAGTGGCTGGGGTTGCACTGGTTTCAATGCAGTGGCTGGGGTTGCACTGTTTGGAAATGCAGTGGCTGGGACTGCATTGGTAGGGAGGGCAGTTGCTGAGTTTACACAGGTTTGGATGCAGTAGTTGGGACTGCACTGGTAGAGAGTGCAGTGGCTGAGGTTGCACTGGTTGGGAGTGCAGTGGCTGGAGTTGCACTGGTTGGAAGTGCAGTGCCTGGGACTGCATTGGTTGGGAGGGCAGTTGCTGGGTTTACACTGGTTTGGTTGCAGTAGTTGGGATTGCATTGGCTGGGAGTGTAGTGGCTGAGGTTGCACTGGTTGGGAGTGTAGTGGCTGGGATTGCACTGGTTGGAAGTGTAGTGGCTGGGGTTGCACTGGTTGGAAGTGCACTGGCTGGGACTGCATTGGTTGGGAGGGCAGTTGCTGGGTTTACACTGATTTGGTTGGAGTAGTTGGGATTGCATTGGCTGGGAGTGCAGTGGCTGGGATTGCACTGGTTGGAAGTGTAGTGTCTGGGGTTGCACTGGTTGGAAGTGCACTGGCTGGGACTGCATTGGTTGGGAGGGCAGTTGCTGGGTTTACACTGGTTTGGTTGCAGTGGCTGGGATTGCATTGGTTGGGAGGGCAGTTGCTGGGTTTACACTGGTTTGGTTGCAGTAGTTGGGACTGCATTGGTTGGGAGTGCAGTGGTTGGGATTGCACTGGTTGGGAGTGTAGTGTATCTGGGGTTGCACTGGCTGGGACTGCATTGGTTGGGAGGGCAGTTGCTGGGTTTACACTGGTTTGGTTGCAGTAGGGACTGCATTGGTTGGAAGTGCAGTGGCTGGGATTGCACTGGTTGGGAGTGTAGTGTCTGGGGTTGCACTGGCTGGAAGTGCACTGGCTGGGACTGCATTGGTTGGGAGGGCAGTTGCTGGGTTTACACTGGTTTGGTTGCAGTAGTTGGGACTGCATTGGTTGGAAGTGCAGTGGCTGGGACTGCATTGGCTGGAAGTGCAGTGTCTGGGGTTGCACTGGCTGGAAGGGCACTGGCTGGGACTGCATTGGTTGGGAGTGCAGTGCCATCCACTGCCAGCCCCCATAAACATAAATAATTCTGAACTGTCCCCCTCCTCCCCCCACAATCCCTCTGGCAGTCTTAACATTGTGTTCTATCTAAACTCTTTATGCCCATGTTCTCTTGGGTTTCTGCAGCTAGTATGATAAACTTTGCAGTTTTCCAGAAATTTTTATCACCATCACAGTGTCAGCTTTGAATATGTTATTGGGGTAATTTTCCAGCTGTCCACTTTGGAGCAAAGTCTGGGATATCTCATAGGTTTGAAAGAGAAATGGTCTGTGTACTTTACCTTTGGAACCTGATGTGTCTGTGAAGTCCCCTGGACTTCAGACTCCTCTGCATGGAAAATAGCGCATTCACACTGTAGTTTCAAATCTAGCGTGACATGGGGAAAACGGCTCTTGGAAGCGGCATGGCTGAATGATGTGCATTGACATGATCACCCACACCTTGTTGAGACATTCCCAAGGGCATCGTTTGAGCAAAGCAGGGACAGAGTACCATCTTTGTATAAATTACCCATAGACTGGCTGAATATTGCTTCTATAGGGATTATGTCTTGACTGCAGCCTCAGTTCACAGTCCTTCTGCCCCTCCACCGTATGGAGAGTATCCGTGTCATGATTGGAAATACAAGGATAGAGGCGTTGTGAGCTTCCCGGCCACTGGTCAATCTATAAGTACATACCAAAATTTATCTCTTAGGTGCCTCTATAAAAGCCTTCATAAAATGGGCTCGTATAGATGTACACTGAGCCCTGGTAGCGTCCGGATCCTTGGAATCTTGTCTACTAAGGTTACCATGCTCTAAGTGCCGTTGTAGCTCTTTAACGTCGATGGACCATGGCAGAATTTAACGTGTGCTAACCCTTAGGAAACATGCCCCTCTTCTGTGCGTGAATGTGGATTTTGTAAAAGATGGGCATTTTGTTTAGGTACTGGCGGCAGTGCTGACCGCCTTCTGTACTTCTTCAGTGCTGCTGGGGCTGAAAATCTGGCCCTATACTGCCTCTGTAAACCAGAAGGACTTTTTTGGGATATTCCACGTAAGTGCCCCGTTATGAAATTACTCCCTAAACATAGCAGAGAAATTCACATCAGGTGGTGACTGAGAACTACAGTCCTCCAGAGTTAAAATCATGAACTGCGGTAGGAAAAGAATCAAGGCATGACCCTTAAGGAAAGCCCATGCTTGTATTCCTCATTTTAGGAGGCAGGGAAGAGCATTTTAGCCAGTAACAACACAGCCAGATAAGAGAGAAGGACACGCCAAACAGTTAAGCAAATTGAATCTCAAGTACCTACTCAAGGAAGGGATCTTAGCAGCTCTGGAACGGAAGTCTAATCAAGTCTCATTTCTGCTCCATCGCTATGGGCAATCTCTTGTCAATAATTAGCTTTGTGTCTTACCAATTCCATTTCTGGCTACTCAGTCCTTTATACAATGTTAAGATCCTGTTTCCATTTTGACATACCCGCGATAACTCAACACCCAAAAGGAACCGGCTGTTATGAACTGACGCGTGCATACAGAAAGCAATGTATGATGGTACCCGAAGGTGTCGGTTCCTCCCCTGGCAGAACTATGAAATATACTGCCAAAACCCCAGAGCTGCAGAACTGTTCCCATGACATGCGAGTACCGTCTCAGTTCCTATCTAAAGCCATTAAATGTAGCTCCTCCGAGTAACCTCCATCTCACCTCCTGGGATTTTCCCCTTCTCTCTTCCCATCCTTCACAGAAGTGACTGAAAATCTATTCTGCAGAATGACAGTAAGTAAAATGAGTTTGGTGCCGTCAGCTGTCAGGGTCGGCCACTCCTGCGCTTGTACTGGACAGCTGTTTCTACCATCGAATACTGGACGTGTTCTATGTGGTACTTCTCTCATGAGTCTGCCTCTGCCCTTACTACACTAGTTTGTAAAGCTTCTTGCTCTGAACAAGGGCAACTGCAAGATTTTCTTTCTTAACAACCCAGACTCTCCTTGGCTGTTCTTCCATTCCCAAGCCCTGAGCTTTGACTTCAGTCTGTTGACTCCTTAGGCTTGCACACTGCTGTCCAAGGTGCTGTCAGCTTTTCTGCTTCCTCACAAAGTGTCCACCCACCTATGCCGTGACCCAGACGAGCATCATTTTCAAAGCAATATAGCTGCCTGAAAATGGATTAAGCCACTGATATTGCCCTGCATGAAAACCTCCATCCTCTGCCCAGCTAAAATGGCATGCAGGCTCCTATTGCACAAAAATGACAGACTGGAAGAGGCGTCCGCGCTTCAGAGGGGCTTGTGTATGTGACATTTTCAAAACTATGCCTCCAATTATACCTTGTGCTATCACCCACACAGAATCACAGATGCAAATTACATGGTTCCCTCTGCTCATTTTCAAAGAGAAATGGCTAAAAGCGTCCACACACCCTGCGACTACGTGAGGTGTTTGAAAATGTCCCCAGTACTATTAGCAGAGCAAATCTCCCCTGGGACAGAGCTGCCAGGTCTTAGTGGGAAGAATGAGCTGCAGACTGCAGAAAACCCTCTGTGCTCTGCAGATCAATAACGTCTAGTCAACGGTGCTTTTAGCTTTTCACCCTTAAAGATTTCCTTAATTCATTACTTCGAGGGCTGGAATATTCCCAGTAGTTCTGTCTCTCTGTTTCCACATAAAATTAGAGTGGGAACTAGCAACAAGGGGCTGTCTGGACCTCTTTTCTTCCTCGCCGTATCCAGTTGGGAAACCAGCAGAACACGCAGCTTATTGCCTTTTGGCACACTGTAGGTGACAAACACAAGGAAGTTATATTATGCTAAAAAACAAAACCTCTAAAATCTTCATTGACAAGTATGGATTTTCAAATTATCCAGTGATTCGTCCACTCCCCCTCCCAGAACCCATTGCATATAAGTTATCAATGTCTTCAACTCCTGCGCCCCGAACTCTAAGTGAGAGGTATCTTTGGCCACATCCAGGGAGAATTAATGCAAGCGGCCATTTCTCTTGAACTCTGACCTCCTTCCCTGTCACTCTGGCCAGAGTTCCATTTCTGTGATTTGTCGTTTCTCCTCCAACCGTTCACTCAATCCAGGCATCTTTAATTTTATCCAGGTACCAAGTCCTGCTCCACAGCTGTCCCGTGCCATCTTCCTAACTAGCTGTCCAGAATCTCCCCCGATCAAACTCAAGTGGTCAGGGACAGCATTAAGAGCAGTGAAAGCAGTGAAACTGCCTTGGGCTCCCACGCCACAGGGGACCCCAACCCTGCCCAAAACCGAAAAGAACAAAGCCCAGGCTCTTACAACTTTATTACCGGCCCTTCTGTGCGTAATTATGGAAATAAGAATATTGTTTGATCACCAGGTAGCACCTTCTCACTACCTTTTTGAAATATTGGTTTTAATCTGATCCCAGGAAATTTGTACCATTGGACAAGGAATAGATAATGTGTGATGAAATCCCCTGGTTCCCACATTTACTGGACAAAATACCTCAAAGCCCTAAATTTGATACGAGAACATCTGTGTTAGAGGAAAGCATGTGCTAGAATATGAGATATTGAAGGAGTAGTATAGAAGGCAACGCATTTCATCACCCAAAGAGCGGTAGACGCATGGAGCGACATCTCAAGAAAGCAATGGACAAAGAACAGTCAGAGAATTCTAGAACGCCTACTTCTGATCCGGTGACCCATTGGACCTGTTCCTTCCTACAATGGCATCTCTATTAATTTCCCCCATCAAAATCATAGTAACATAGTAGATTTTGGCAGATAAAGATCAGTATGGTCGATCTATTGTGTCCAGTAAGATGGCTAGTATAGTTGTACTTGCCGCTCCAGCAGGTCACCCCCCTCTATTTATTGAAGTAGAAAATATAGTTATATTTATTTTGATTTTATCCTGTTGCTATAAAAGGATCCACTGTGTCTATCTCATGCTATTTTGAATTTGGTCACTGTATTTGCCCCACCATCTCCCTCGGGAGGGCATTCCAAGCATCCACCACCCTTTCAGTGAAAAAGTATTTCGTGAGATTGCCTTTCAGTTTACCCCCTTGCATCTTCATGTTATGCCCTCTAGTTTTACAGCTTCCCCGGCTTTGAAAAAGGTTTGCTTCTTCATTAATACTCCTTAAGTATTTAAAGGTCTGTATCATATCTCCCCTGTCCCTCCTCTCCTCTAGAGTATACATATTTATATCTTGGAGTCTCTTTTCATATGTCTTCTGGCACAGACTCCAAATCATTTTGGTTGCCTTCCTCTGAACCATTTCCAGTCTTTTTATATCTTTTGCGAGATATGGACTCCAAAACTGAACACAATACTCCAAGTGAAGTCCCACCAATGACTTGCACAAGGGCATTAATACCTCCTCCTCCTTCTGGTTATTCCTCTCTGTATGCAGCCCAGCATCCTTCTGGCTTTGGCCACCACCTTGTCGCATTGTTTTGCTACCTTGAGATCCTCAGACAATAGCACTCTGAGGTCTCTCTCCTGGTCCATGCACACTAACCTCTCGCCCCCATAATGAATTTATTTTATTTATTTATTTATTTATTTATTTATTTAATTTGAATTTTTATACCGCTTTTCCCAATCGATCAAAAGTGCTTTACATAGAACAGAAACGGTTACATCTAACAGTATAACTATGTACAGATCATAGCAGTTAACTTTGTACAGAAAACCTTTAAACATAACAATATTCTAATGTTGGCGATGAGAACTGACTATGTACTATAGGAGGGGCATATTGGGATGAATGAGTAAGGAGCAGTGGAGGGGAGGAGTTATTCTTTTATGGTGTGGATTGAGTTTGATTACTCTCAGGGGGAGTTAGGAGGTTGCCAAATGTTTCAAGAATAGGTGGGTTTTTAGCCTTTGCCTACTATTGCATACAATTCCCTTGGATTTCTGCTTCCCAAGTGCATGACTCTGCACTTCTTCACATTAAATCTTAATTGCCAAGCACTAGACCATTCTTGCAGCTTTTGTTGATCTTTCCTCTTGTTATCCACTCACTCAGAGGAGTCCATTCTGTTACAAATTTCCATGTCATCTTCAAAAAGGCAGATTTTTCCCTTCAATCCTTCAGCAATTTCACTCTCAGATACATTGAACAGTACCGGTCCCAGGACTGATCCCTGGGGCACACCACTACTCACCTTCCTTTCATCCGAGTGAGTTCCATTTACCATAACCTTCTGCCATCTTCTGATCCAGTTCACCGCCTTAAGACCCATCCCCAGGCTGCTCAGTTTATTGATAAGCCTCCTGTGAGGAACAGTATCAGAGGCTTTGCTGAAGTCTAGGTAGATGACATCCACTGCATGCCTTTGATCTAGTTCTCTGGTCAACCAGTCAAAGAACTCAATCAAATTTGTCTGATAAGATCGTCCTTTGGTAGGATGTGGGTTGTCATTTCCAGCCTCTTCTCTGTTTCCCTATAAGAATCAGGGGCATGGTCCCCTCCTAATTCAACCCTGTGCAATCAGACCTAGGAGGATAATTTTCCATGGGCAAAGCAGTGCTTTAACATGGAAGGGACCTGATGCTGATTTGCCTTTCTGATTCTACACAGCTAAGTCTACCTGTTTGTCGAGGCCTGGGTCAGGGAGGGATTTGCATCTTGTACTAGTTTTGAAATGTCAGATGTATGTGCGACATGTAAATCTGAAAATTTCTGCATCTTGGACAACAGGCATGAATGAACGTGCACGGCTTTCAGGTAGTAATTTAATCGGTTCCTTACTTCTTCCAAAAGTAGAAACCTAAGGGGTCATGCAATGAAGCCACAAAGTAGTACATTTAAGACTAGAGAAAATCTTTGGAATTTGTTACCAGAGGATGTAGTAAAAGCTGTCAGTGCAAATGGGTTTAAAAGAGGTTTGGACAAGTTCCTGGAGGAAAAGTACATAAACCATTATGAAAGAGGACTCAGGAAATCCACTGCTTACTCCTGGGACAAGCAGCATTGAATCTATCTACCTTCTGGGAACCTGACAGGCACTTGTAACCTGGATTGGCCACTGTTGGAAACAGGATACCGGGCATGATGGACTATTGATCTGACCCAGTGTGGCACATTTTATGTTCTTAATTTTCAAAGCAAATTTACACTAATAGTTTTGTTTTGAAAATCCAGCAAAATGAGCACAGGAAAACAGTACTCATGAATGTACATCCTTAAAAAGTCCTTCAGGCAGAACCTCTCCGAGCTCCCCTAATATTTTGTGGGTCAATATTTAAACACTGCCATCAGTGTTTTCGTTTTTTAAAATACTGACGGTGGCATTTAAATAAAATACATCTTTTCATCGCCACTGTATGAAAAGCAAGCGACGTGAAATATACCTACAGTGCGGTCTGCATCAGTGGTCTGGAGAGCAGCGGCTTTCTTCAGCATAAAATTAGCTTTACTGCTATCCTAAATTTATTCAGATACAGTTGTGGCGTGGAGTAGCAGCCTAGTGGTTACGGCACTGGCTTCAATTCCCTCTAGCACGCCTTGGGCAGTCATTTAACCCTCCATTGCCTCAGAAGAAAGGCCTTGCAATCTACTTCCGGTCACACTGCCAAAAAAACCCAGGAACCTCTGGGTCGCCAGGAGTCAGCATTGACTCAAAGGCACACATTGCATTTTTGCACAGCTGTGGTCAACATTATTGGCACCCTTGCATTTTAGGTATGTTGTATGTCATCATAATATTTTAGTAGTATGTTCAAAGGTATGCAACAAAAAAAAGATGTTTGTGCAACTTAGACATAGTAATTTCTGAGAAAAAAACACTGGTTTCACTGCTCTTAATGCTGTCCCTGACCACTTGAGTTTGATCGGGGGAGATTCTGGACAGCTAGTTAGGAAGATGGCACTGGACAGCTGTGGAGCAGGACTTGGTACCTGGATAAAATTAAAGATGCCTGGATTGAGTGAACGGTTGGAGGAGAAACGACAAATCACAGAAATGGAACTCTGGCCAGAGTGACAGGGAAGGAGGTCAGAGTTCAAGAGAAATGGCCGCTTGCATTAATTCTCCCTGGATGTGGCCAAAGATACCTCTCACTTAGGGTTTGGGGCACAGGAGTTGAAGACATTGATAACTTATATGCAATGGGTTCTGGGAGGGGGAGTGGACGAATCACTGGATAATTTGAAAATCCATACTTGTCAATGAAGATTTTAGAGGTTTCGTTTTTTATCATAATATAACTTCCTTGTGTTTGTCACCTACAGTGTGCCAAAAGGCACTAAGCTGCGTGTTCTTCTGGTTTCCCAACTGGATACGGCGAGGAAGAAAAGAGGTCCAGACAGCCCCTTGTTGCTAGTTCCCACTTTAATTTTATGTGAAAACAGAGAGACAGAACTGCTGGGAATATTCCAGCCCTCGAAGTAATGAATTAAGGAAATTTACACTGCAAGAGCTAGATGACTACATTTAGCTGTTTAGTCTGGTGGAATTTGAAAGCCCGTCCTGGGACGGGCTAGATCTGGCACCTTTTATATAGATAAATTGGTACAGCTTGTGAGTTCTTCTGACTCGCCAGGTTCTTCGCAATATCTTGGGCCTTACTTATGTTCCACCCTTTCCTCAAAACTACCCTAATGCAGGCCCAAGCCCTCCCCACTCTCACCAGGGAGCGCACTAGGACCACATCACATGGTAAAAGCAAAATAAAATTCTCCCCTTCCCCCCCCCCCCCATCATATAGCCCTCAGGACTCCCTGGTGGCCCCCATAAAGACATGACCCTTTGAGGTAACCTGCCCACAGTGCTCTGCTGGTTCTTTACCCCACTCATTCCAGCCATGATATCACTCGGAACCAGGACTGGGATCACCCTTCATTTACAATCAGCTAAGGATGTTTATTACCTACATCATATTTCCCTTAACCCCTAACACGCTGTCTGGTCACGGCATCGGTGGGGCATCATGCACAAGGCTGCTTTTGAAACCCTGCAACCATGGGACCCTGAATCTCACGTCTAGGCAAAGACCTGGATTCTCACCCCACGGGGGGGGGGGGGGGGGACGACTCTGAAAACTGACTCTGCAGTATCTCCAGCCAACCCCGAGAGCGGTAGAGCTGAGCCTGAGATCTTTGACACGGCAACGCTGTGCACTTTCCACGGAGCCAGCCCAGCTTCCGATTTTAACAACAAACCATAGCCAGTGAAAGGACAATTCTAACCTGTTCGATTTCCCCAGCTAAAACTCAGTTTCAGCCAGTCTTTTGAATAGTGACTCACTGATTTTTACCCTTCATCTTTAGGGCTTTGAGTACGAGAGCAGTGGTTTAACTGACCTGCAATCTCTAGAGCAGAAGCCGAATGGGTCTTGATGGACAGGAGACATACACCTAGCTCCTAATGCTCAAGTCACATGGCCGGCCCTTCAGGGCTGTTTAGGCTCTCTTTGATCCTTTCTCCGTTTTCCTACTCTGTCTTATATGTCAAATCTTTTGCAAAAATAAGCGTCTTCTCTTCTAGCGCCTCTGAAATATCCCTGATGAAAACCAAACATTGTCACTCCTTTCCTCTTATTACACAGAACCTGAGAATATTCACACCTTGGGCTGCTGCTTTCAACAACCATGATAAGAGTTAATTGGCCACACAACCTCATTTCCATCCATCAGCAGATGTCAACTTCAGTTTCACTTTGCGTTCGGAGAGAGCGAGAGAGAGAGAGATGCAGTGGGAATATTTGTAAATATATGAGAAAATGACAGAACGGTGAATATGAGGGACTTGTAAAGTGGTATTACCAAATTTGTCAGAAGAGACACCGAACTTAAAAATTAAAAGAGAAGAAAAGGTCAGCAGTAGAGAACAAAGAAAGGAGACAGAAACAACAAATTGTACAGTAAGAGGAAACTACTTCCGAGCAAGGAATAACATGAAACATTTCATCTGAAGGTCAACCAACAAGTCCTTCACTGCATCTTTGAGCCCTTATTATCAGAGCAGAAGCTTGATTTTACTTTGGAAGGCAAAAAGTCAAAGCCAAATCTCGGCTGCAAATCCTTGAACAAAATTTGGGATAAGTGAGAGGATGAGAGGAAGAACAACGATGTGAGTGGTATCAACGCTAATAGAATGCCCTTCAGCACTGAGCATGCCTTGTGGCCAGGAATTTAGGAATTAACGTGTGTTCCTCATGCATACGGAAGACCATGTAACTTCCTAAATTCCTGGCCACAAGGAATGGTGCGTCAGAGAAATGGACGAAAACTGACCGCCGAGGTTTAGCCACGGAACCAACATTTGCACAGCTAAACAGGAGTTAAAATGCTCTGCCCTGTCCTTCCAAAAATCGGAATGCTTTTACATCCTGTTCAAAGCCTGTGACCTGGCACCATACCAGGCAGGAGGAGGAATGGATTTTAAGAACATGCACATGCAATGTGTGCCTTCAAGTCCATGGGGACCCAGCAGCTCCTTGGTTTCCTTGACAGTGTGACTGGAAGTAGATTGCCAGGTCTTTCTTACGAAGTAATGGAGGGCTAAGTGACTTGCCCAAGGCCACAAGAAATGCTAGTGGGGACTGAACGCTGGTCTTTTGGCTACCAAGCCAATGCTCTAACCAATAGGCTACTCCTCCACTCCTTTAAGAATGTACGATTTGCCATACTGAGTCCTAACAATGATCCATTGAGCCCAGAATCCTGTTTTCAATAGTGGACAATCCAGGTTACAAGTACCTGTTAGTTCCCAAAAGGAAGATAGATTCCATGCTGCTTATCCCAGGGGTAAGCCGTGGATTTCTCTGGTCCTCTTTAATAATGCTTTATGGACTTTTCCTCCAGGAACTTGTCCAAACCTCTTTTAAACCCAGCTACACTAACATCTTTCTACTACATCCTTCGGAAATGAATTCCAGAGTTTAATTACACATTGAGTGAACAAGTAATTTCTCCGATTAGTCTTAAATGTGCTACATTGTAGCTTCATTACATGTCCCCTAATCTTTCAACTTTTTAAAGGAGTAAACAACCAATCTATGTTTACCCATTCCACTCCTTTCATTATTTAAAAAAAGATTGTATCTCCCCTCAGCCATCTCTTTTCTAAGTTGAAGAGCCCTAACCTTTTAAGCTTTCCTCATAAGGATATCCTTCCATCCCCTTTACCATTTTGGTGACTGTTCTCTATACCTGTTCTAATTCCGCTATATTCTTTTTAAGATGTGGCGACCAGAACTGTGCACAATATGTAAGGTGCGGTCACACCATGGAGTAATACAGAGGCATTATAATATCTTTGGTTTTATTCTCCATTCCTTTCCTTATGATTTCTCACATTCTTTTTGCCTTTTTGGTCACCGCTGCCATTGAGCGGAGGGTTTCAACGTATTATTCTACAATGATGCCCAGATCTTTGTCTTGGGTGATGATTCCTAATGTGGAACCCTTCATTGTGTATCCCTAGTTTGGGTTGTTCTTCCCTAAGTGCATAACTTAGCACTTGCCCAAATTAAATTTCATCTGCCATTTGGATGCCTGGTCTCCCAATTTTTCAAGGTCCTCTTGTAGTTTTTCACAATTCTCTTGTGATTTAACAGCTTTGAATACTTTTGTGTCATCTGCAGATTTGATCACCTCACTTGTTCCCATTTCCAGGTCATTTATGAATATGTTATCTAAGTTTATTCCCGAGTCAGTGGAGGATTAAGTGACTTGCCAAAGAGGACAGGGAACAGCTGTGGGATTTGAACTGCGGTTTCCTTGGATTTTAGCCCACTGCTCTAATCATTAGGTTATTCCGCCCCTTCTTTGGTGCATAAGCAGAAAACAATAAACTTTCAAGCCATGAGAAGAACTGGCGGCTTTCCCAGTCAAGAGGCAGCGTTTTTGGTGGTTATCCCTGATTTTTGAACTAGTCTTCCAGCTCACAATATGACCATTTTCATAAGAGATTAAAAACTTGGCTCTGTCCTACATAACGAGACCATTAAAGGGAAGATGGCAGAGGGGAGGTTATATTGTGTCTTTTTTCTCAGCGATTGTTCGACAATGGCTTGTTGTGTTTGATAGGTTTGGAGTATGTTTGTGACTGTGATGGATTGAACTGGGGGGGGGGATGTTTTTATATTTTATTGTACACCAGTCTAACTGCCTCTTGGGGGGGGGTGTAGGCAGCTTAAAGAATTTTTAAATGAACAAATATTCCACTGCATACTGATGAGAAGAGCATGAAAGAGACAGAGGCAAAGAGTGAGATTGGGTCAGAGGAAAGGAATAAGTCAAGCAATGGAGATATGCAGTGGCAAGGAGAAACATAGAGGGAAGTCATGGAGACAAGAAAAGGAGCGCCGAGGGAGACAGGGCGGCAAGAGACAGAGGGGAAAGAAGTTGAACCGAGAAGGAAAGAGAACAAAAAAAGGAGTTAGATAGAGAAATGAGATGGCAAAGGACAAGGAAAGATAAATCAGAAAGAATAAATGAGAATCAAAGTCACCCAGCCAGGATTTTGTGTTGTTTCTGTTGACAGAATACAATTCAGCTCAGTCGGGAGTCTGGCCCTTAAGACAAGGATTCAGTTTGCCTACCTGGCTTGCACACCTCCCTTTTTATTTTAAATTCTGCTTTGGCGATTAAAATGTCACATTGAAAACAGCAAGAATCACCAAGAAGGGGTATGCGTTGCTAGTGGTGGAGGGAATTTGCGTTAAAACTATAGACGTGACAAAGGAAGCATCCTAACTCTTGCCTGTTATTAAGGGATTCTCTGTGATTGCGGAGTGTCTGTCTGCAGAACTGGGGAGAAGGTTTTACGGTGGGATTCTGTGTAGATCCCCAGGCTCTTCTCTTATATAAGAGGTTTGCTGAAATGTTACTGTGAAGTGAAATAAGTTGGATGGTCTTTTTAAACTAGGGTTTGAAACTAGCTCGTTTCTGAAAGATTTTATGGTAACATCTTTCAAGTCATTTTTAAAGGTCATTTATCAAAAAATTCTCAGTGCCCAAATTAGACACCTAGCAAAAACACTGTTACAAGCGTGGGATGGGATTTAGCCATATGGGGGTAATTTTATAACTGGTTACCGATATGAGAAATAGAAAAAGGCACCTAGTTGAAGCCTATTTTACAGAGGCAACAGAAGGTCATCTCATTTTTTGCACCTTTTTATGCGCCACGTCTTGACTTCGGGCAGAGTCTCGGTAACTTTCTACTCGGGGATTTGTCATGGCTTTGCAAGAAAATATGTCTCAAATTGTTTTGGAAAGGGGAAAGGGAATTGGATTTAGCTCGTCCCTTTTTCTCAAAAGTTTAAGGCGAGTTATCTTCAGCTACAGGAGGTCTTTTCCTGTCCCTGGAGGACTTCCAGTCTAAGTTTGTACCTGAGGCAATGGAGGGCACAGCACGAGTAGGATTTGTACCCTGATCTCACTGGTTCTCAGCCGGCTGCTGTAACAAGAGAGACTTGCAGCAGCTGAAGACACACAGGAACTGCAAACATTTCTCCTCAGGCTTAGCAAAGATATAGGTATGCAAGCTCCCACTATCTGCAGGCTCCTAAATTACAAGCAGCCCGCACAATGCAGACATCAGAAAGCTTCATCGGGAAGAGCTCCTATTTTCCATAGAAAGAGACGCTGAAGGGGTGGGGTCATCATATGAAGCTGGGGGAGAGGGGGGTGGGGGGATTAGAGGGAATGTATGAAATGACTTTTCTCCCCTGTGCAGACGTCACACAGATTCCGTTGAACTGATCCCCTAAATGATGATGGTTGATAAAGATCGCGCTCGGTCCACTTTGTTGACTGGCATCTGCTTATAGAGCTGATACGGATAGACACAAATAGACCTTAGAGGCAAGGGAAGGGATGGAGGAGACAACCGATCCGAACCATCTTAGTGAGAAGACACAAATCAGAAGACGGGAAGGACCAAGTGATCCTTGTTTGCCTCTGGGGTCCATCTTCAAAATGTTTAACCAGCTAAAATATGGAGTTAATAAGCTAAGAGAGAAGTCTTCAAAATGATTTTCACCGGTACAATTTTTTATTTTATTTATTTAGTTGTATTTATATCCCGCTTTTCACCGGATCAAAGCGGTCAATTGGGAGATACATTTAACGCGAGGGGATATGACACACATACGCTAATACTTACAGGGAACATGGGCAATGGAGGGTTAAGTGGCTTGCCCAAGACCACAAGGAGTGCCTATAGGACTAGAAATCCCAGTCCCTCCGGCCTGAGATTGCTGTCCCCAGGTGGGACTTGAACCCCCGGCCCTCCGGCCTGAAGTACCTTGTCCTAACCACTAGGCCCGGTGTATTTTACCCCTGTAAAGTGGCTTTCAGAAAACCGGCCCCTATCAGGCCACACTAAAATCTGCATGCTGTTACACAATTCATGTAGGTTTAGCCACATCGAGAGGCGGCATTCCTGCAGGCGTGTTTGACAAATAAGAAAATGATGGCAAGCCCACAAATAAAACGCAGATGTGCTCCGTGTCCCAATGCAGGGTTTGACAACTACCTCCTAAATGCACAGCCCAGCAAAACCAGGGTTCAAATCCTATTTCCCCCACCAACTCTCCTTGTGACCTTCGGCAAATCACTTCATCTCCCATTGACTGAGGTACCCGGTTATATTTTAAGCTCTTTGGAGCAGGGACTGTGTGAATGTCAGCAATGCCGCAAGTCACCTGGAGCATTATCTGAAGTAGTCAGGTAAAGAATCCCAAATTCCATAATAATCATTAATGCACTTTAATTCAACCAGTTAGACGCTGCGCAAGCACTCCTGAGGTGCAGGTATAGTTTAGTCAGTGTTATCTGACTGAATTTAGAAAACTAACTCCTGTTAAACAAAAAAATACAGCTTAATCCTAATTTTGAATGACAAGGTGTAATGAAATATTAGCTGGAAATCTAGGCCATTAGTTTAGGCTGAAAAACCAGCAAGAACGAGATGGTTCTGTGTTACGCCAAGTTATCTTCTGTTTCGGTACAACACTCCTCCGATGCAGTCCAACTGCAAGTGGTTTCAAGCATAATCAAGAGAAATCAACGATAAAGTCACTTAACCATAAAATACAAACATATCGTAATCTTAGCACTCAGCGACTCTTGGAAAACCATGTCACTTCTCTTCCGGCAAAGTGTAGCCAAAGATTCTGTTACCTTTTGCTGGATGTTTATTGGCATTTACCTCGCTAAAAGCATGACTGAATAACCACTTACATCTGACCACATAAAACTTGCACAGTCAGAAGTAGGCCCGTCTTATAAATGCCTGCTTCTCCTGGGCAAAATCTGAGCAAGGAGCAATTTCCTGCACAGATATAACCGGGTAAAGCGGGACCATTTTTCATACTGATGAGGTCAAAAGCCTATTTTCAACCGGTGAAGCATTTGGAAATCTAAGGCGCTTTTCCCCTTTCCTTACAAGGATTTTCTGTCGTATAAAATCAAAACGACACAAGTGTCCAGGACTAGGCTGTCCCTTCAAGTCTGAACAAACTGTGCATTATCTGAGACCATTGACTTGTGTGCTTTCAGCTGAAGGGTTGCGGCTGTAGATTAACTGATTGTGTTTTGTGGAGGTCTGATTTGCTATCAGACACTGGCTGGTGCTGTTATAACTTTAAAACTGTAACCAAACAGGAAAGGAACAGCTACTTGGATAGAGCTACACATACAAAAAATGGAGACAGACTAGGCTGTGTGGAAGGAACTAGACCTTATTGATGACCCGACACGGCCCTGTTTCAGCAAACTGTCTTCGTCAGGGATCACAAAGTTGTTGCAATGAAGTAAAAGTGCGACTATAATTCTTCAAGTAAGGACAGATCTCAGACAACGGTGCTATAGTTTATTGCAGTCACCCAGCTCAGCTGAAAAAGAGCATCCCTGATGCAGACAATTTGCCGAAACAAGGCTGTGTTGGGTCATCAAAGTCTAGTTGTTCCCACATGGTCTGGTCTGTCTCCACTTTTTGTGTGTACATCTTTAAAGGTGGTCATTGCAATGGTGATGAAAATGTGGGTGGGGGAGGAAAAGGGGAGCTGTCCATTTTCATCAGTGTATATATTTCACTGCTGGTGACGATGGGAAAAATCTACACTGGTATCATAGAGTTAGAACTACTTGCGAACACTAGCAATTTGGTGACTGTATCTCCAGAATTATCCATCCCTCTTTTCTCCCACCTCATGGTCCCCCTGTCCTTTATCCTTGGTTGCTCCTTGGCCTCCTGGGAAGAGAGAGGGTATCAACTGTATGTAAATTCTGGGAGGTGTAATCAGGGATTCGATTGATGCTCACCAAGCTCGTTTCACTGGGGATTTAGCCCAGGAGTTTTAGTCAGAATTCTAGTGGTGAGATCCTAAGGTAGAAGCTTATCGCACTGAATCTCTCCATCCCTTGGAGAACGGGCAGTAGTTGTTTTGTCCTGATAATTTGAATCCGTTTCTAGCTTTTCATTCCTATCCATAACATGCTTAGTAAACCACTGTAAAATATTGCCAAACAAATTATACTGTACAAGCATTTGAGACCTTGGGACCTAGTTGATCTCAAAACTTCATACAGAACAGCAGCTTTTAATAATTCCTAGGCTGGTCTGAGAAAAGGCATCAACGGTCTATAAAGAATCCGTTTTTCACCAGAACTAGAACTGTTCAGTGTTTACTTAAATGATGCTGAAATAACTTGGCAAATGTTTAACAGTATCTTGATTTCTATCCCCTTTGTTGAATATGCATTTTTTTCTCTTTTTCTTCAGCTACGAGGCACCCAAGGGCACTTTCTGCAGGACCGGTTACTAAAGCATGAATGTTGAAAATGGCCATCCACCGTTGCAGCCAAAAGATACTGGAGCAGGAGCTCTTTAGAATGGTTTGGAAACTGATCTTGGTAATCTTGTGGTCATCATCACTGGCGCTGGGTGGGACCTCACCCACCTCCTGTCCAGCCTCTTGCTCCTGCAGTAACCAGGCCAGTCGTGTGGTTTGTACTCGTCGGGAACTGGTGGAGGTGCCAGAGAGCATCTCTGTGAACACAAGGTACCTGAATCTCCAGGAGAATAATATTCAGGTCATCAAGACAGATACATTTAAGCACCTACGTCATCTGGAAATATTGCAACTCAGCAAGAACTTAATCCGAATGATCGAGGTGGGGGCCTTCAATGGACTGCCCAACCTGAACACCCTGGAACTTTTTGATAATCGCTTGACCACTGTCCCCACACAAGCTTTTGAATACCTTTCCAAGCTACGGGAGCTGTGGCTGAGGAATAACCCCATTGAAAGTATCCCCTCTTATGCTTTCAACCGTGTCCCGTCTCTTCGGAGACTGGATTTGGGAGAACTGAAAAAGCTGGAGTATATTTCAGAGGCTGCCTTTGAAGGACTTCTAAACCTGAGATATCTGAATTTGGGCATGTGCAACTTGAAAGATATACCCAACCTGACGGCATTGGTGAGGTTGGAAGAACTAGAATTATCAGGGAACCGCCTAGAAATGATTCGACCTGGTTCGTTCCAGGGCCTGACCAGCCTTCGAAGGTTGTGGCTAATGCATGCTCAGGTGGCCATCATTGAACGTAATGCTTTCGATGACCTGAAATCTTTAGAGGAGCTCAATCTGTCCCACAATAACCTTATGTCCCTCCCCCATGATTTATTTACACCCCTGCACAGACTGGAGCGGGTACACCTGAACCATAACCCATGGCACTGCAACTGTGATGTGCTATGGCTAAGCTGGTGGTTGAAAGAGACCGTACCAAACAACACTACCTGTTGTGCTCGCTGCCACTCTCCACCAAACTTAAAGGGCCGTTACATTGGAGAGCTGGATCAGAGTCATTTTACCTGCTATGCCCCTGTCATTGTGGAGCCCCCTACGGACCTCAATGTAACAGAAGGCATGGCTGCTGAGCTGAAGTGCCGGACAGGGACGTCAATGACCTCTGTTAATTGGCTAACGCCAAATGGAACCCTGATGACCCACGGATCCTACCGGGTCCGCATCTCAGTCTTGCATGATGGCACGCTAAACTTTACCAATGTTACCGTGCAGGACACTGGCCAGTATACATGCATGGTAACCAACTCAGCAGGGAACACCACTGCATCAGCCACACTTAATGTGTCTGCAGCTGACCCCGCTACCACCGGTTACACATATTTTACTACAGTCACCGTGGAGACCTTGGAGACTATCCCGGATGAACTAAAGCCTTCAGAGAAAGAGCCAGGTCCAACACCAGGATGGGAGATAACCTATTCGACCACGTCTCTAACACCACACAGCACCAGGTCAACTGAGAGAACCTTCACCATCCCAATCACCGACATTACAGAGGACATTATGAAAGATCTGGATGATGTGATGAAGACTACAAAAATCATCATTGGCTGCTTTGTGGCCATTACTTTCATGGCGGCCGTCATGCTGATTGTTTTTTACAAACTACGCAAGCAGCATCAGCTGCACAAGCACCACGGCCCGACCAGGACCATCGAAATTATCAATGTGGAAGATGAGATTCCCACCAGCAATCCAGGAGACAACCACTTAGCACTGCCGGCCATCGAACACGACCACCTCAACCATTACACGGCCTTCAAGGCTCACTATAACAACAATACAGGCACCCTAAACTGTGCCAAAAATCCCATGCTGAACTCCATCCATGAACCTCTGCTCTTCAAGAGCACCTCGAAGGAGAACGTGCAAGAGACACAGATCTGAATCACCAGCAGGACTGCAGAGAACTGAACAAAGGAGTTGGCTGCAAACTTCAGAGCAGCCCCAGCTGGACCCATGTGCTGGCCTCTCTCGTTCAACCTTTTCCATGAGAAAAATATCAAAAGTTTCTTTTTCAGTTCCCAGGTCCACACAGAGAAGAACCCTTTCCACTAAGTGAATTTGCTGACTCAATGCAGAGTTATTTTGATATCAATGAGGGAAAGATGTTTCACTATACAACTACCTGATGTATTAGTAAAAAATTATAAAACAAAAAAACAAAAAAAATCAAGAAAAACAAAACAAAAAATTGTCTTGAAAAGAAATGAAAGAAAAAAAAGCTTATTTTGTGGTACAGCTGTTTATGTGTAAATTCTATTTCAGATCTATTTTCATCAAGGAGAAGTATTATGGAACGTGTGTGTTGTAACGGGAATCAATCGAGGGATTACCGAGGCAGCAAATTGCATTTTTTTTATTAATGGTATTACTAAGGTGAGTGCTTCTGGTCTCCAGATCTGCAAGATACGGACACCAATCAGCCTCTTTCACCTGTCTCACACCAACACAGCAGGAGGGATTTTTTTTATTCATAATAATGGGGGGGAGGGGGGGCGGAAGGGCTGGGTTTGGCCTTGGACAGAAGGGAGCAAGCCAGGGGAGGAATTTCACTCTTGGTCCACTTCAGTCTGTGATCCCAGTTGCTGCTGGAACTCATCCCAGTTTCTTACTCTGAATAAAATTCCATCAAAAGCTGTTTACAAGCATCGGAAGAGACCTTGTTTGGAAGGATTCAGTGCCATAAACCTTTGTCAGTGTGACATTTTCCTTCAGAACTTTGTGTTCAGTCCTGGAACTGGAAAGAAAGACAGTTGACCCAAGGGAAAAAGTGATTGACAAGGTCTTTTAGTTCATGACAGTAGTGCGAGGAAACATCACCCCTGGCGAAGTCTAGGGGGGGGGGGGGGCCTCTGAAAATGCAGCAAGAGAAACAAAGCTCTCAGATTTGAGGGTATTTGCGTGACGGATACTGAACATGCTGTGAACAGATAATACCCAGTTTATGGTTTATCTTTTGAAGGATGTTTTGGTTTTGTTTTGGTTTATTAATCTATTTTTTTGCTGGTTTATTTTCAGGGGAGTTTTGATTTGTCTGACTTTGTTTAGTGTGGGAAAATTTAACTAAAGCCCATTGCTTTCTACGGGAGTGGAGGTCAACGAAAAGACCAGCTCCATTCAACTTTGCCACACTCTGAGAAAAATAAAATAATAAAAAAAATGATAAAAGATGAAACATTTGTAAAACTCACAGCACTGTGTGTTGAGCTCTTGAATAAAGAATACGACAAGGGAGCAGGGAGCTTGACAGCAGTACCCTGTGTGTGTATGGTACAGGGTTGAGAAAAAGTAGGGGGCATGCTTACTAAAGGGCACTACCAGGGTACTGCGCGGTTTCAATGCCATGCAGAAAGGTAGCAGGGTCCCAGCACTAAAAGTCCTGCCCTTATCGGAATGAGGACTGGGCAGGACAGGGGTCTTCCTGGTGCGGGGCAGCTAGTGTGGATATCAGAGGCCTGCGCTATCTGCACTTGAAGCTGGCAGCGAGGACGTAAATAATGCCACTTTAATGGGTGGCATTAGTTGCACTTGCAGCCAGTTTGCCGCATTAAACCATGGCATTTCTGTGCTAGGGAAATGGATATTCACATCCCCTGCCATTAGCTCAAAGCCCCATGCTGATAGCGTAGGCCAGACGCAAGTGTTCAGCGTGGGACTTAGTAAAACATTCCCCTAGCAGAATTGACATACTCTGCATTCCTGCGCAGACCTGGGCACGCGTCTCGCAACTCCTAACCACTAGGCTTGGAAAAGCCCTGTCTTACATCCTTCAAGAAAACCCCCCAGGCACACAGTTTCACATGGTAACGTCATAGGAAGAGGATGGAGGTTACCGAATATCAGAGTTTAAGAAACATGCACCCAGCTTGAACTCTGATGCAGCGCCGAGGGCCACACCACGTGGACATGCTGCTGTCTCTCTTAAAAGCTGAAACTCTGAATCTGTCTTTATTTAAAACATTTCTAAGCTGCTTCCTATACATACATGCAACGTGGTTTACCAAAAGGATAGAAAATATCATTAAAAATTAAAAAATACAATGACAAGCGGATAAGGTTGCCGGGTTGTCCTATCTCCATGCAACAAAGAAAGACCCCAAAATATCCGTTCAGCCACTGAAATCCCTCCTCCCCTCCCCAATACCTAGCAGACCACCGGAAACAAAAAAAGACTGAACATTTTTCCTAAATGTTAGCTGAATGCTGAAGTGCTGCGATTACTGAACACGTAGCCTAGCTGTACAGCAAAAGCACTGGCCTCCTGTGCTCTTGGTCCTTTCTGAGAATATTAGCCCTACAAGAGACCCGTGGCCACCAGGGGCTCCGAGAACTGCAGGCCAGGGAGTAGCAGTATGCTGTAACTCCCCACAAACTAAGCAGGCTGAATGTTTTGGTGACATCTGCTCTAGTTTCTTACTTATTAGCATTGACCTCGGACTGTTCTAGTAGAAGCCCAATGTGAGTTACAATCAGGTACAGTAGATATTTCCCTGTCCCCAGAGGACTTATAATCTCTTTGTACCTGAGGCAATGGAGAATTAAGTGACTAGCCCATGGCCACAAGGAGTATCAATGGGATTTGGCTTCCTACTGCTCTAACCACTTGCCACTCCTCTGCATCTATCAAACTGGGCTCCTATGTTCTCATGAGTTCCCTGCACTAGTCTTGCTCCCCGATGCAGAAATTTGATTGTAGCTTGCCTTGATCCAGTACTGGAAAGGTATAAGCTAAATACTAAAAACAATGTACAACCTTGTCAAGGCAGAAGACACAGCAACTGGGGACAAGGATATTTCTAGGGGAATAGTAGAGAGGCCTGGCAATCTCCTTCCGGTCACACTCCAAGAAAACCCAGAAGCTGCTGGGTCGCCAGGAGTCAGCATGGACTCGAAGGCACGCATTGCATTTGGTAAGGAAGCACAGGACATGGCCAGGAAGCTGAGGCGATCAGGAT
The DNA here is from genome assembly GCA_033557465.1 of Ichthyophis bannanicus. NCBI lineage: Eukaryota > Metazoa > Chordata > Amphibia > Gymnophiona > Ichthyophiidae > Ichthyophis > Ichthyophis bannanicus. Next base: position 55,436,900 of record CM066051.1, on the reverse strand, counting down.
CCAAATGCAGTCTCGAAGAGGTGAGCTCTTAGCCTGGATTTGAACAGGGCCAGAGATGGATCTCTGGAATTCATTGCTGGAGGATGGAGCAAGAGCTGTTAGTGTAGCCGGGTTTAAAAGAGGTTTGGACAAATTCCTGGAGGAAAAGTCCATAAACCATTATTAAAGTGAACTGGAGAAAGCCACTGCTTACCCCTGGGATAAGCAGCATGGAACAGTTTTGGGAAACTGTCAGGTACATGTGATCTGTACTGGCCACTGCCGGAAGCAGGATACTGGGCTTGATGGACCATGGTCTGACCCAGTATGGCACATCTTATGTTCTTATGTAATATCCTGGGCAAAACCACTAGGCTAAGGCATCACTAATCACATGCAAAGAAGTTTAATATATAATTGCTCCCCATGTAAAAACCTGCGCTGAAATACTGCAGTTTTCTACTCTACTCTTAATGCTGGATCTTTACGCCACCTTCAAGCAGGCATAAAAATGCAGCGCGGAGCAAAACGATTATCTGAGGCGAAGCTTGATGTTTCAGGGCATGTTTACTAAAGTGCGCTCGTGTTTTGCAGATGTCACGTGTTGAGGGGAGAAATCAACGAGCAGCGCATGCAAAAGTTGCGTGCTACCTACTTGGGGTACGTTCAGCATGGCCCGGCAGATGGCACACTGCTTCCAAGCCCAATATGAGCCAGCACTAATGCTGGTGCCCTGAATACCACCCACTGAGGTGGTGTTAAATCCACCCATGATAGAGAATACATCAACCCCTGTGCGCGCTGAAATCTGCAGACACACCTGCGCACTGCCCCCCCATCACATGCTAAGCAGCTAGCTTGAAATTAACCCCGTGCTGCCTATTTACAGTAGCACTTATGCTGTTAGCGTGGTTGATTAGCGCACGCTCAAGCACGCATTAAAATCTAGCATGGATTGGTGATCACGCCCCTTCATCTCAGATGACCCTATAAGGCACAGACCCTAGATCCCCCAGCAGTCATCTCTGAAAATCCCACCTCCCCATCCCCTCAAGTTGCCCTGAGGGCCCCGACTGTCCTCCCACGCCCCAAAAAATGAAACATGGCCCTGATGCACCCCCAAGTACTTTTTCATTGGAGGGAGGGGCAGGTTTGATGTCTAAGTGCTTCTCCTCCTGCACCATCATGTTGGAAAATTGCAATGCCTGACCCCGCATAGTGCATCTTGGGATGTGGATAACTCTCTACTCCTCCCTGTTCCCTCGGCCCGCAATCTGGGGGTGGTCTTTGACTCCTCTCTCTCTTTCTCCACACATATCCATCTCCTAGCTAAGACCTGCCGTTTCTTTCTCAACAACATTAGCAAAATCCACCCTTTCCTTTCTGAACACACTACTAAAACACTCATCCACTCCTTAATCACCTCCCATCTGGACTACTGTAACCTGCTCCTTGCTGGTCTCCATTTGAATTATCTCTCTCTCCTTAAATCTGTTCAAAACTCTGCTGCGCGGCTAATCTTCCGCCATCCTCGCCATGCCCATATTACCCCTCTTCTCAAGTCACTTCACTGGCTCCCTATCCGTTTCTGCATCCAGTTCAAACTTCTCCTGCTGACCTATAAATGCATCACTCTGCGGCTCCTCACTACCTTTCCTCTTATCTCTCCTTACACCCCCCCCCTCGGGAACTCCGCTCTTCTGGCAAACTGCTTCTATCTGTGTCCTTCTCTTCTATTGCTAACTCCAGACCTGGCTCCTTTCACCTTGCTGCGCCTTACGCCTGGAACAAACTACCTGTGTCTATACGCCAGGCACCCTCTCTGGTCCTTTACAGATCCAGGCTGAAAACTCACCTCTTCGCTGCTGCCTTTGGATCTTGACTCACGTGATCTCCTTGTTTCTTTCCCATTCCCGTTTGTTTTATCCCAGTCTACACCGTCTGTGTTGTCTGTCTTGACTAGATTGTAAGCTCTGATGAGCAGGGACTGTCTCTTACATGTCTGTGCAGCGCTGCGTACAACTTGTAGCGCTATACAATAATGTTTTAGAGGGTGAGGGCCAGCAGGTCACCAGGGAAACTTATAAAAGTTTTTAGAGTGGTTGGGGGGTTGGGGCCATCAAGCCACCAATGTGTTTTGGGGGTGTCAGTGTGGGGGGAGTTAGGAGCTTTGGTTTCAGGGAGTATCAGACAGGTGATCGGGATGTGGGTTTCCTTGGGTCATCTAAGGTGATAGGTTACACTTCACCTCAGATAACCCTTTTACTCCTGACTGCGGCTAGCACAGAGCACCTCACTCCAGCTTCTTTTGGTCAAATACTTGCACATAGTTCTTTTGCATATTAATTTTTTGCTGCATTCAGGAGCAAAATTTGTGTTTTAACCATTCATTAGAATACCGTCTCTGAGCTATAGTGCACAACATTAATGCAAGGTTTCTGCGCCAGCCTGTGGGTGGTAAGCTACGGGTGAGGTGTTGGGCACCGTTGCACAGACGATGCTGAGCTCAAAGGACCTTTGGTCTAACTCAGTGTGTCAAATCTTGTGGTTTTACATTCTCAAATACATATGCAAACGCACAAATAGACACTCACCATCTCCATGCTTTCGGACATCAGACAGCGAAGACTTTCCAAGGCACCGTGAGTATAGATCACAGCAGAAGATGAGCCGTTCTGAAATAGATCAACATCCTGTCTCTAACAGTGGTCAGTTGGGGTCACAAGTAGTCAGCACATCCCAAAAGTGAATCTCGCACACACAGAGATGGACACACAGCTCTTTCCCAAGCGCACAAGAGAGAGGCGCACACACGAGACCGATAGTCAAAGGAGTTATGCTTCTAAATATTCATCTAGTGCCTAACTTTATAGTCAAAATTTCACTAAACACCTAGAGGGGGATATTCGGTGCTTGTAAAGTGGCTAGCTATCACCACTGAACTTTAACCCCGGATATTCAACGTCGGGGACATATCCCACCACCGGGTTGCTGTGCCTTCCTTTAGCCATGTGTCGCAAACCAGGCAGCGGCTCAATATCGGCACTGCCCGGTTTGTGGTGGGCACTCTCCTGGAATACCCTGATGCTAACCAGCTAGCATTGCGGTACCCACAGCTACTCAGGGGCACTAAATGTTTTATTGCGGCTGAATATCCAGGTCTGCAAACCGTGTAAATGCCTTGGAATATACTCTCCCCTCCCCCACTAAATGTTAGAGGATAAAAAGTGGGTGGGCCAGATTTAAGGGGAAAGGTAGGAACTTAGCGCCAATGTTCAGCATTAGCTCAAAAATTTAGGAAATGAATGTCAGGCCTAAATCGAGAAGCATAACTCTTAAGCTCCTAAATGAAGACGAATTTGCCGCCGCAAATAGGGCACAAATCTTGGGTCCTAATTTAGGCGCGTACAGTCAGCTGCTGAGCATTTTTTGGTCATTTGTTGGAGAAGCAGGAACTGTGGTGAGGTTTAGTGCAGCCCAGACACTCACGACCTCCGGGATCTGTGTGAAGGCAGCATCGAGCTTCAGTTCTTTTGTTTCCTGGACATCTCGGACCCTTGCTCTGGGCAAGTCCCAGAAAACAGCTGGAGTGGGCAGCAGAAGGAGAGTCCGGAGGGTTCACATACCAAGCACGGACCTGCAGAATTTCCTCTCTTCAGCTAAAGCCAAAAACAGCAGCTGCCAGTCACCAGAGGTGTGTCTCTGTCTCGCTTCTCAAAGACAGAGTGTTTCATCTGTCAGTATCTTTGCCTTGTTTTATTAGTACTCCCAAGATACTCACAGAGTGCTCAGTGGAAACTCTCTGCACCAACAGCCTCGCCTTCCTTGTAAAAACAGACTTCTAAGGCTTACGTATCATTAAACTCCTGAAATCCTCCAGCTCTCACTGAAACTGCTTTGCTTCGTGTGGGATAAGACAGGATGAGAGAAGACGGGACCAGCAGAAATGATAATCCTGGACCATTGGCTCAACTCTAAGGGAAGGGAAGGGAAAGGAAGGCTATGCAGGGGGGGAGGGGGGGGGTTAAGTGAATTGCCAAGGTCACAAGGAGCAGTAGTGGAATTTGCACTCTGGTCTCCCTGGCTCTCAGCCTTTACTGCTCTAACCATTATTCATTTACATACATTTAGCTGAAATCTTTCCAGTAGTCATTCAAGGTGAGCTACTTTCAGGTCCACCAGAGGCAAAGCTCGGCTCCCATACAGAGAGAAACCGCAAAGCCCAGCTAAACGTCCCAACAAGGATGTAAAACCACAGCGCAAACCCAATCTCAGGCTTCAGCTATTCGACTTTCCCGGCATAACACTTTTTACACCCTGCTTCTAAGTCATAAATAGGGAGGGCCATTTTAAAACTTGAGTCACGAAGGCAGGGTAGAGACACAGGCGCCTACGCAAATTTCCTAAAGACAATATATGCAGCTGTGTTTATCAAGCACAGGTGACAATCCCGCCCCCAAGCCCCCCATTCTCTGCCCTGAGAAGGCCCAAATGTATAGTCCATAAAAACAGGTGATGTTTCCAAGCCACCGCTTCTAGGTGTTTATATCCTTGGCACGTAAAACGCCGCTCAAACCACCCGAGACTCCCTTAGTGGTCAAAATAAAAGGGAAACTCTTATATTATATCAGTCATAAGAGTAAAATAACCATAGAAAGGAAGACAGCAAGGAGATGGGGAATTTGCAGGTTCTGGTGCTGATCCAAACTGCCTGGGCTGGTGGCAGGATAAACCATTTTGCTGCACTCGCTACGCCTTCTCCTGTTTTACCCAGCATTAGAGTTTGTTCTCTGTATTTATCCCAAACTTTACTCCTCACCCCTAAGGCTCTGTTGTGAACGTTTTTCTAGAAATTTTAGGTACGTATTTTATATTTAGCTGCAGCCTTTCCAGTAATAGCTCCAGGCATATTATATTCCGGTATGTAGATAATTCCCTGTCCCTGGAGGGTTTACAGTCCAAGTTTGTACCTGAGATAACTGAGGGTTAAGTAACTTGCCCAAGGCCATGAGAATATTGCAGGGAAATCAATTTGAAGCCCTGTGACTTTTCAAAGATTTCAGATTCTTCAAGGCTAGAACTGATCTAATATGTATGAGCCAAATTTCAGTTCTTAATTGCGTGCCAGAGAGCCCAGAAATCATGCCCAATAAATAGAAACATAGAAATATGACGACAGAAAAAGACCACATGGCCTATCTAGTCTGTCCTTCCATATCAACAACTACAACATCAGATTGAGTCCTTACAAAGACTGCCGCGGGACGGCGTTTTTTGACAGTTGCATACCAACATGGAAGAAAAGGGCACTTGAGACAGGGAACCAGTCCCGAAACATGCACGTTGTGTTTTCAACTTTACCTGATTTGCAACTTTACAGAAAATAAGAATTGCAACAAAATTTTCAGATAAGTGGCATATTTAAATACAATATTAGTGTGGTGGTGAACCTATTAATGAATAAAAGAAGTTTACCGTCTGGTGTGGATGAAAACAAAATTCATTCCTCCCTCAGTACGCTCTGACAAATAAATAATTTTAATGAGTTTTGGGGACTACATCAGTGAAGGTTTTTTTATGGTTTAAATTTTTTTCACTGGAGTGGGGTTAGTTTATATAGGTCTTTCTTCCGAGGCAGTGGAGGATTAAGTGACTTGCCCAAGGACAGAAAGAGTGCTAGTGGAAATTGAACCCTGGTCTCTTAGTTACTAAGTCAATGCTTTGACCACTAGGCTACTCAGAAATGTCCATGTTAACTAGGGAGACGTATTTGTCTATGCGTGAGAGCTCATTTCACAGCATGGCACTTATATGAAAAGTCCCCAAAGGCACAACTTAAGTGCTTACTGTGCCTTCCTAAAATGGGCCCCTGCAATGACCCCCATAGCATACAAACGTTCTTATACCAATTTGCAGCTGTGAACATTCCAACTCCACCCCCTGCCGTTCCAAGACTAGCCGCCGGGAACACCTACACCCCATCTTGCCAGTTTGCCTACCTGTGGATTCAGCCATACCATATTTCTGCCCATCCTGAATATAAGATATAGACCAGTAATAAACAGCCCTAGATATCTATCAAACAATGTGCACATTATTGCACCAAATGGAAGGCATAAAACTGCATGCTAAATACCAGGGGCAAATTGCCCTATGGTGGGGGGAATCAAACATCCCTCCGCCACCTAGGGGTCACTTAAATAAGCAAACAGTATGTCTCCTCAGAGTCTCGGTTCCCTTAAAGGCGCAAGGGATATGCAGGCCAGCACAGAAGCATAGCTGCCAGATAGGGCTGGCCCAACCATCAAGCAAACTAGGCAGCTGCCCAGGGCATCAACATCTAAGGGATGGCAAAAAAAAGGGCATTCAAAGATTAACAATAGGTTCTGGCTGCCAGCACTTGAGCCCCTGTGCCTGTAAGAGGGCAGATTCGGAGGGGGACACACTGCGACTGGAATTTACTTACATCATATGAGGTGGGGGGGGGGGGGGACGTTGATAGCAACCGGGGCTTTGAGCAGCAGAGGTTGCAGGATAAGAGGGAGACAGAGACTGAAGGGAGAGGATTCTCCTGCCCAGACCAATTTTTGGTCCCAATCTGCTCTTGCTGAAAACTCAAATATTGAAATGAACAAGAAAAGCATGAAACCTAAATCTGTACTTTTAAGATGGGATTATGGGTCTGCCTAAATGTTCATGTTGTTCCAAGTGCTTGGCTGCGTGTAATGTGCAGTGCAATGGAAATCAGCATTCGGGTCTGGCAGCTCCCTATCCCAAAGAGCTTGTGCTCTAAGTGGATACCTACAGGATGCCAGGTGGTCTCTAAACTCAAAGTACAAGTATGCCGCAGCGAAGATACCTCATGAGCAGGTGTGAAAGTCAAGCTAACTTTATAGTTTAAACCTGACACAGATACATTTTCGAGCCCTCCCACGTCCTAAAATCAATGAGAAGGCTGAAAATTAGAGAGTGTTAGAAGCAAATCAACAGCTCCAAGCAACCCTCCAAATAAAGGGCAAAGGGGTCTCATAGGCACGTGTAAACCCACACACCCCCCAGAGCGACAGACCCGTTAGGCTGCAGGAGCTCCACGGTCACAGCGGTCTCCGACAGTTTCTCTCAATAATTCACTTCCTTTCATTAGGAACCAAATACACTATATTTCTCAAATAACGAGGACAGCGATACTGTTACAGTGACCTCGCCTGGCTTCAGCTTGTCAACACTCACACGGTATTTAAAAGCATTTACCCCTCACGGACCACCATTTATTTATTTTATTTATTACAGTTTCTTATATACCGCGCTATTTAGAATCAGCGCGGTTTACATCATAACAAAACGACCATTACGACAAACTGTCAGGTTTTACATTGAACAGGAGTACAAACTTGGATAACTGGGTTAACTATATACATAATCTATCTACACTGCAGTGTGCGGGCATTTCTAGATTGGGTTATTTCTTGGAGGGGATATCTGGTTCAGTTGCTGTCTGGGAAATATTGGCGGAAAAGGTATGTTTTGAGAGCCTTTCTGAACTGATATAGATTGGTGATGGCTCTAATGTCGGGGGGTAGGGTGTTCCAGCATTTTGGTACATAAAAACTGAATGCCCTGTTTGTGGTGTTCGTGTTGGACTTTGTTGAAGCCTTTGGTATTGCTAGCAAGTTTACAGCTGATGTTCTTCTTGCTCTATTGGGGGGGACCATGTGGATTAGATTCGTGAGTGAGAGGGATGAGGTGCCTTTGATTGCCTTAAATGCTAATACAAGGGATTTGAAGGCGATTCTCCCGTGAATTGGTAGCCAGTGCAGCTGTTTGAGAATGGGAGTCACGTGGTCGTTTCTGGATGCACCATGCCACTGTCTGTTTAGTGGACCCTGAAAATGATCCCAAGAGCGGCAATATTCAAACTCTTAGGCTCTCTCAGGATTGCTACTATCCATGCACTGCAACCATTTGCCTCTCTATCTGGCTGTTCAGTGCCAGCCTCAAGCCGGATATGGGTGCTGAAGATCCAAATTGTATTTAAAATGAAGGAGCTGACTTTAAAAATACATTACCACCACGGTGTTTAAACAGTGGGCGATGACTTCTATTCTTAAGAGGCTCATGAAATGAATCATTAATTACCATTCCCAAATGATTCATTTGCTCACAAATCAGTATCTAGTTACCCTGCCAGTAATCTCCAGGTTCTCAGCACTCCAAGAGAGCTTAAGGCAGAGTCCAGAGTTGGTAACTCATGTTCCAGGGCTGTGTGCACAATGAGATACCCCATAGATTGGCAGCTAGGTCTGTCTGGCAGGTTGCAAGTTCTGTAAGTCAGGTGCTCACATAGTCTAGCAGGCTATACTGGGCATCCAAGCAGCCGGATGTTTGCACAATGGACAAGGTCGTATTGGAGAGATTTGGGGTCAAACATGCGGAGGTAAGACACCAGAGACAGTCCATAGTGTCTGCAAAATTACCCAATGTCTTCCATGCCGGGCACTTTTTGGAAAATTGACCAGCATTTTACTATGTTTGCGCACCATCCCGGTACCAAATGGACAGGAGAGAAGTTGCATTTCCATTTGTGTTTCAGAAATACTGCTGCTTACACAACCAAACTCTTTTTTCTTGGAAAGGGTTTGTAGAAGACTGTCAGAGAGAGTGGATTTCCTGGCCCACACTGAGCATTTCCCCCATGATAAATCCCATCTTCAGTCAGTTGGCCATGATGTTGACTTCCAAATTTCCTAGCAGAACCTTGTAAGTATGGTAACAGCCGCATCAACAACCTTCACTATGCTGATGATACCACAATACTGGCTGAAAGTGAAGATGATCTGAAACATCTGCTTCTCAAAATCAAGGAACATAGTCTTACAATGGACCTGCACCTTAATGTAAAGAAGACAGATCCTGACAGCTGGCAAAATCAATACGTTTATCCTTGATGGAGAAGAAATCAAAATAGTGGCCAACTTTAACCTACTTGGATCAACAATCAATAAAGAAGCAACAAGCAATCAAGAAATCTGATAACGTATTGCTCTTGGCAGAATGGCTATGAAGGACCTAGACAAGATTCTGAAGAGCAGAGATGTCTCTCTCCATACAACGATGCAACTCGTTCAAGCCATGGTATTTTCAATAACGTCATATGGATGTGAAAGTTGGACAGTGAAAAAGATAGACAGGAAGAAAATCTATACCTTTGAATTATGGTGTTGGCGATGAATACTGTGTATACCATGGAATGCCCGAAGAACAAACCAGTCAGTACTAGAGGAGATCAAACCTAAGCTTTCGTTAGAAGCTCAGATGACAAGACTTTGACTTTCATACTTTGGACACATCATGTGTGTGAAGAGAGAGATCATTTAGAGAAAGACATCATGCTTGGCAAGGTTGAAGGTCAATGCATAAGAGGAAGACTAGCAATGAGATGGATCAATACAATAACAGAAGCTATGGGTATACTCTTATCAAAAATGAGCTTCTTGACTGACGACTGAACACAGTTTAGGACAACTATCCAGAGGATCGCCATGAGTCGACACCAGCTCAACGGCACTTAACAACAACAAATCCAATCTCCAACTCACTGAGGAAAGTAAGGAACCCAAATACACGATTTCCTCTATTTCACACACAGAGGCATGCCTGGGACCTTGTTGCTTTCTGCCTTGGAAGGTGCTGCCCCAAACGTCTTGCCGGAAATCGAGGGACAAATGTCAGGGAATCACCTAGAATCCATCAGGAGATCCTTTCAGCTCCCAGTGGAATTAGACAGTCCTGATAATGAACAAGAGACAGCAGACGATCTCAAGGTGCCTTCTCTTCCTAGGTATGATTAATAAGAATGCACAAAGCGCCCCCAGGCCTCAGGCACAGCACCTTCCCTAAATAAAATGTCTGTATGCAATCTAAGCTTATATTTTAGATTTAACAATCAGATTTTTCCAAACCCGTGCTCCATAAAGCTTACAGTCTAACGAGTACATCACTAAATTTTACTTTTAATGCTGTTATCTTACCTCAGGTCCCATTTTATGCAACGGGATGTAGTCATTAAACATGCCTAGTAATGGCATAACCGCATGCTAACATCTTCCAACACTGATTTTTAACTCTAGGGGTAAGTCCAAACCTGTGGCAATGGAGGGTGAAATGATTTACCCAAGGTCAAAAGGACAATCAGCACGGGGAGCAGAATTTGAACTCGGGCTTTCTGCTTCTCAGTCGGCTACTCTAAGCCAAAGAAAGAGAAAGAAGCGCACTACTACAATAAATGCGGATGGAAAGCAAAGGCTTACAGTGTTGTGCGGCTTCCCTGAGAAATCTCTCGTATGTACTTTCCGTATAATGAAGTTTTAATCACCCTCATTTCTCTCGAGTGTACTGGTGCGAGAAAGCTGGCATGAAGGCGGCAGATTCAGCAACTGCGGAAGAGGCCAGGAGTGAACTCGGCTCTTGTGCTCGAGTTCAGCGACTGATCTGCAGGGAGGTTTCTAAGTCCCTGTTTGGGGGCAGGTTATCAGATGTCCCCGATTATCGGAATGGTCCCCGATTTTACAGCTGTGTTCCCACTTCCCCGCCTGTTTGGCTGCAGCAATGGGATCAGAGGGGGTTGGAAAAACGTGTATTTTCAATGTACTGATTTGAAAATGTCAGTTTTAAGACTTTACATCCATTATCTTTATGCTTTGCACAACACCAGGGAACTGCATCTGTTTCTAGTCCTCTGTCGATTTGTCTGCTTGGAAGTGATTTGTTGCTATCATGGGATGGATATCCTGTTAACGAAGGTGTCCCTTCCTTCCTCTCTCCCCCCAGCCCAGACACATCGGATAAGTGTCCAAAATCTGGTAGCCTTATGTTTGGAGAAGAGGATGTACAGACTCGGTGGATTATAACATAAGGCGGAGGAGATGGCTACAGATGTTGGAGACTGGAAGTCAGTATTAGGAGACTACCTAGCACCCAGTCCCACCAAAAATTTGATAGTTAAATCAACAATCATGCTCATTCCAACACCACCTTTCCCTGAATGATCCTGGAAAAATACAACATAGGAGATCGCTAGGTCCATTTTCAAGACTGCTTAGGCGGTCGTCAGCATGCGCTCACCTCAGAAGTGGGTTTCACGCTTCTGCCTAAAGGGAACCCACAAATTGGGCCTGAAGGTAGGCTTAGGGGTGTTCTCGGGTGAGGTCTGAAATGAGACAGAAAGCAACAAAAATCAGATGCTCTGTTACTAACTTCCGGCAACAGTAAATTGCACATATGGGCTTACACACAAATTCCCCATACAAGATCCACGTATATATTCAAGAGTGACACTTGTCCTTTTCCCGCTGTTGAATATACATTTAACGTTGTAGAGAAAAAGGTACCTGGGAAATATATATAGCTCCCTTGCCGGTGAGAATCTAACCCAATATTTGTATGTAATAAGCCTCGTCTCATGTGAGTGCATTTACGCCATGCGTACATCATAACCTCGCCTCTGCTCCACCGAAACTAAGTCCCTGAAAAGGCCGCCATGCATCTCATCTTGAATGAGGGGTACACTTCCATGCATGGGCATTTCGCGCGTATATGACATCATGCAATTTTACGAAAGCCCTTTTCTGGCTGTGAAATAGACTTTACATGCAGGAGGGGGGATTCATTTCAACATGGAATGCCTATAAAAAAACACGAGGAGTGCACAAATTTTACCTGTTTAAGGCGAGAATCACTCTGGTGACTGTAGGTTGGTATTTCCTAAATTATGTGCCTGTTCTGCAACTCAGGTTCCCCCTAAAAATCACTCTCGTGATATTCATGGGGGTCGTTCTGATCCTGAATAGCAGGGCCTGGACATCCAGCCCCTGCTATTCACCTATACCCAATGCCGTCAAATGAGCTCCCCGCACGTATAGCCGAGATATGTGGGGAGCTCATTATGGGGGTAGGAGGGGGTGGGCTGAAGGAGGAGTGAGGATAGGCCGGAGGCGTGACCTCCAACTCAGATGTACAGGGCCTATTCCAGTGACAGCCATGAACATCTGGGCATGGCCAGTTAGATGGGGGACTTATTCCACCTCGGAGGTGGAACAAGTCCCCCTGAGGACGGTGGCATCGCCGGAGGACCCTGCAGTGGCAGGAGTGTATGCGGGGGCTTCTCTGCCACCCGGCCTCTCCGGGGGTTGGGTGACAAGGATTTTGGCTGTGTATGGTTCTGTGGGGGATCATGGCAACTGCATGGCATCTCAGAGCCATGGCAACAGGACACCACGGCACCAGGGCTCTATGCAGGCGCTCCGGCTTGGTTGGACAGGGTGAGAGCAGGGCCTACAGTGGCTCGGAATCAAGGCATGGCCTGCCCGTCCAGGCTGGTTGCTCCTGATTCTGATCCCGTGGGGACGTATAGCCTTCGCAGGATCAGAATTGGGTGCAAATTCGGCCCGTCCGATTCGTAATGGCCGGACGAGCGCCAAACGGAATTTGTCTTCGTGAGTGCAATGTCTTAACAGCCACATTCTGTGTGAAAAAAACATGCTTTATATACAGAAAAGGTTTTCTGAAATTTTCTCCATTCGGGGCAATTTGAAAAAAGCTAGCTACCCAAGGAAATTTTAAAAAAATGTCCCACCCTCCCTTGGGTCACATTCAAGTTGATGAATTTTTGAGCCGGTGCAGCTGTCAGGCGCTGTTGCTTTCCTTTAAATGAAGCTGCTCTTTGCTTCTGCAGATTCAGCCACTCTAGGCAGCCACCTAGTCTGCATAGTGGTTACGCCAGCACCAGGGATTGGAACTCGGTTGAGGAGGACGCTCCACAGCACTGGGGATTTTAACTCGTGACTGCAACAAACCCTACCAGGAGAAGGGAGGGCGAGTGTCCTGCTAAACACCAGTGGCTTCATTCTCTCTGCAGTTGTAGGCAATCAACATGCCCAATCCTCTTTCCTTTCGGCAAGGAACCTGACCGGCCCAACACATCTAGCAGAGTTCAATTGAAGAATAGAGGTTGGGGGCCCCCTTCAGAATGATAAGGACTAGTTTTCGACTTTTTAACCCCGAGTGATTGAAGGAGATTTTTGCTTAATCGACTCTTCCTTAGCCTGAGCAGAAACACACTGGAAATCCATACGACGGATGCACTTTTCTGAAAGCTGAGAGAGAAAAATCAAAGATTTCCCACCAAAGAATGAGCAGGTGTATAATCTCAGGGAAGAGAGAAGAAAAAGAGCCACTGCCGTACAGCATGTGACCGTCCAGAGCCGGCCCAACCATTAGGCAAACTAGGTGGTCATCTACAGGGCCAGCCTAATGGTTTCTATTGCCCTAGGCCGAAGCCCTGGTCATGCTGCCCTCTTTCATGCGTCGCACCGAGCTGTGCCGCTGCCCCCCCTGCCACTGATTCCGGTGGCGGGATCGGGGGGGGAGGGGCAGCTCAGCTCAGTGACAGGCCAGGTGCTTTGGAACACATGGCCTGCCGCTTCTGACTCTCCCTCCGACACAACTTTGGGGGGGGGGTCAAATGCAGTAGGCTATGTGGGCCGAAGCACATGGCTTGCCGTGGGCTGCTGCTGCTGAGCTTAGCCGCTCCCCTATCCCACCGTCGGAATCAGTGGCACAGCTAGGGAAGCGGGGGTGTGGCAGGTCATGTGTGCTGAAGCACATGGCCTGCCGCCCACAGAGGTCTGCTGCCCTAGGCAGCTGCCTAGTTTCCTAGTGGACAGACAGGCCCTGGTCATCTAGGGTGGCGGCTTCTAGGGGATAGCAAAGAGCGGGACATTCAAAGCTAAACAATAAAGTCTGATGGAAGGGGGCTTGAGGCTTGGGCTTTGTTTACAGTGCCAAAACATTGAACCAACTCTGGGGTCGGCCCTACTGCCATCAGGACAGAAACACCATCTGACCGGAAGCCAGGAATTGTTGTTGTCGTTGTTCTTTCCATACCCTGCAATTTTCTCTTGCTGTTTTGCAAACTTTTCCCTTCTATTTTAGCCACCTCCATGGTGCTTTTCAGAGGCGTTTTCACACAGGAGACAGGGGTTTGTGTACAGAATGGGAGCTTCCGAAATAGCCCAACACATATGCAGGGAGGGGAAGGGGGGGGGGAGGGAAATACGATGCCCTCCTCTGTGTCACTCTCACCATGGCTCCTGCTGCAATCACAGGAACTCCAAAAACCAAATATCTGGTCAGGGTTGGTCGTTGAAAATAAAAGTGGACTTAACTAAAGAATTCACGTAGCTCAGATCCAAAAGCAATTAGGTATACACAAGTCTACATAAGAACATAAGATATGCCATACTGGGTCAGACCAAGGTCCATCAAGCCCAGTATCCTGTTTCCAACAGTGGCCAATCTAGGTCATACGTACCTAGCAGTTTCCCCAAAAGACACAGGTTCCACAGTGCTTGTACTGGGTCAAGCATTGATATCTTGGGTCCCTTCTTAATAATGGTTTATGGACCTATCCTCCAGGAACTTGTCCAAACCTTTTTTAAACCCAGCCACACTAACAGCCTTTACTACATCCTCCAGTAACAAATTCCAGAGTTTGATACTACATTGTAACTTCATTGCATGTCCCCTAGTCTTTCTACCTTTTCAAGGGGTAAACAACCGATTTACATTTATCCATTCCATTCTATTCATTCTCTTATAGACCTCTATTGTATCTTCCTTCAGCTTTTTTCCAAGTTGAAGAGCCCTAACCTTTTAAGCCTTTCCTCATAGGAGTATCCTTCCATCCCCTTTACCATTTTGGTCACTCTTCTTTGTATCTTTTCTAATTCTGCTATATCTTTTTTAAGATATAGTGACCAGAATTGTACACAATATTCAAGGTGCGGTCACACCATGGAATGATAAAGAGGCATTATGATGTCATCCTTTGTTTTCTTCTCCATTCCTTTCCTTATGATTCCGTGCATTCTATTTGCTCTCTTGGCCACTGTTGCACACTGGGCCGAGGGTTTCAACGTGTTATCCACGATGACACCTAAATCCTTTTCTTAGGTGTTGATTCCTAATGTGGAACCTTGCATTGTGTAACCATAATTTGGGTTGTTCTTTCCTAGGTGCATAACTTGCACTTGTCCACATTAAATTTCATCTGTCATTGGAAGCCCAGTCTCCCAATTTATCAAGCTCCCTTTTCACAATCCTGTTGTGTTTTAACAACTTTGAATAATTTTGTGTCATCTGCAAATTTGATCACCTCATTTGTTATTCCTATTTCCAGGTCATTTATAAATATGTTAAAAAGAAGTGGGCCCAGCACAGATCCTTGGGCTATGCCACTATTCACCTTTCTCCATTGAGCAAATTGAAAGATGAAAACAGAGGGCAGGGCTAAAATGGCCAATCAGTTCCTAATCCACAATAGTACATTGCCTTCTATTCTATGGCTTTTTAATTTCGCCAAGAGTCTCTCAAGAGGGACTCTGTCAAAGGCATTCTGAAAATCAGATACACTATATCAATTGTCTCACCTTTATCTACCTGTTTATTCATACCTTCAAAAAAATATGAGATTGGTGAGACAAGACTTTCCTTGGCTTAATCCATGCTTTCTGCAATTAAACTATAACTATCTACATGTTCAGTAATTTTGTTATTTATAATGGTTTCTACCATTTTGCCTGTCAGTGATGTCAGGCTCACTGATCTGTAATTTACTAATAGTAGTTTTATAATCTCATAATTCAGTTCTTTCAGAACCCTGGGACATATGCCATCCGGTCCAGGTGATTTGCTGCTTTTTAATTCCAAACAGAACCTGCCCCAGAGTTGGTTCAAGGTGTTGTTCCCTAGGCAAACCTTAAACCTTATTCCCCCCCCCCCCTGGCTGTCAGAATCTATGGCTTAGCTTTGAATGCCCTGCTCTTTGTCCCCTCCCCAAAAAAGCTTCCACCCCTAGGCGGCATCCTAGGCACGCTAATGGTTGGACTGGCCCTGGTTCTGAAACCAAATTGCTGAAGAAGAAAGGGAAATAGCTCCACAGACTTCTGTAATCACTCCGCTCTTCTTCCTTCTAGTTGGAATGATTCAGTCTCAGAATCCAGGAGTAGCCAGCCTCAAGGCCTAACTGGTCAGCATGCATATAACCAGTCTCCTCCCACCATATACCTCTTTTCCTTGTGGCTTTGAACTACGGATTTGGACGTACTATAAGGCAACGCCAGCACCAACCACAGATGTCTCTCATATTGCCATCATGTTCCAAAGCCTAATGCCTCCAGGCCCTTGAGATGCACTTTCCAGAGCCCAGACACTCCCCTGGGGCCCTGGAACTCTGAATATGGGTAGAGGGGAGGAAAGGATACCCCCAAAACACAGCAATGAGTTTTGCTCATCACAAATTCCTCCCATGACACCTCCCCTTCAGGTAGTATCATTAAAACAAGCAGCTCCATTATGAATAAATGACCAGCAGATACTGTGAAACCACTGAAGTCATTTTTACACAGGGAAAGATATCGCCTCTCTTATACAAGGGTCCAAGAAGGAATTGCAAAACCCTACCAATGGGCACCAGAAAGGCAAAAGACCTTTTAAAGAGCCTGGGACCTAAAGCAATGGATGAGGGGAGAGAAGGTGCAGGGTGAAAGGGAAATGGATTCTAACCCCAAGGAAGGGCTGAGGGGTTTTAAAAAGGCCTTAAAAATAATTTCTGTCACCATTGACCATCGATCACCAGCCCTTGGGTTGTCCTCCCTGCCCCTGTAAGATCAATACGTGCTGCTTCCCTGCTCTCCTTCCGATGAGATTAGACCTCACTGCAAAATATCTCCATCTGCATGCGCAGCCTGGCAATACCCTCGCTACACCCCAAGCAAAGGGATTTCACAGCAGTCTTTTCACCCTCACTATCTGCTTCACTACTAGGCCGTTATTCCTTCAGTTGTTGTATCGACCCGTGTAATATCTGATCTGTATAATTTCACAGATAAAACGTAATAGTGGTCTCTCCAGTAAAATGTTGACATGAACCCTGAGGGTTATCAGTCAACCCTGCTCCCATTCTGATCCCCTTTCTTCTCCGCCTCCTTCCACTGATCTCAAATCCCCTTTTGTTCTCTCTTCCCCCCCTCCAGTCTTGATGGTAGGAGAGGAGTTGTATGCTCAGGCATTAAGGACTGACTTAACCATGAGGCAGAACTAGGTGGCCACCTAGGGCTTCAGCTTCAGAGGGGCGGGGGGGGGGGGCAAAGAGCACCTGCAGTCAAAGCAAATCACTAGGTCCTGACAGCCACAAAAACTTAAAAAGAATATCAGCCTGTCCTCTAACATCTACCCACAAGAGAGTAGGCAATTTCCAAATAGCCGTCTTATTCAGGTGAATGGATTATGGACTTTGCCCTGTTTACATGTATATACAGGAAATAGTGCAGGTTGATATCTGGTTAGCAGGACCTAGCGCCCGGACAGTCTGCGGGAAGAGCTGGGACGGAGTTTGGGGTTCTCTGGTTAGTGGAGATATTCAGACTGCTAGCCAGATAACAAACAGCATCAAGTAAAACAACAGAAATAGTAGTCCCACTTTTATGTGGTTTTGCTAGCCAGATATTCAGCGTCAGAGGAAAGTTTTAGATGATGCGAAATATCGCATTTACCAGGTAAATATTATTGGTAAGTTTTCAAACTGAAATACAGAGATTTCCTGACTCTGGTACTGAGTGGTAAGAAAATGACAATGTTCAATTAAATTACAACTAATAAATAAAACCAGCAGACTCTGGGAGATCTCAGCTCTTCTCCCTCTCTGGATGTCTTCGGCCTCTCAGGAAAATAAATGATGCTGAAATCCATAATTGACTTCCAATATAATTTCTTTCCCTTACACAAAACTAAAAAACTAGCAACAAGTGTTTCTTCAAAAATCTGAGAGCCTCATTCTTACTTCACACACCCAGATACTTACCATTGCACCTCTCGCAACACTTTTAGTTCTCATCACGATGCACAGCACTGAGAAATCCCTTGCTCGTAGCACTCACCTGTTTCCCACAGTCTTTAGTGTGCCGTACACTCAATCTCTGCTATTTCACTTCTGTCTTAATTATTCTCATACCACACCTCCTACTTCTAATCTAGATCCTTCAAGCTCTCTGCACCCCTTTCCTACCTTAATTCACTAGACTGAAAAAACAAAAACAAAATCCACTTCTAAACTTTTTTTTCCTCACACCCGCCTTCCTTCTCTCTTGCTTAACCTTTCTTTCCCTAGAGCTTTTCTCGCTGTCTCACCAACACTGTGCAACATCCTCACAAGCAGCTTTCCCCGTTCAAGCTCTCATTCTTCCTTATCCATACACTCAAAACAATCAATTACCCTCAATGTCAGGCAAAATCATTGAAAGCAGGGACCTGTCGTCCACCCTGCCACATAGTCACCCCCTTCAGCAATCATTCTCCAGCTGCCAGTTTCAGTCCACTTTACTTTCCTTCTAAACTACGTTCCATCAGCCCTGACCTTGCACCCTAACCCTTTCTCTTTTTCCAAAAATCCTACACCCTTTTTCCTTTACAGTTAAAAAAAAAAAAGAAAATGTATCCGCCTGGTTACGTTTATTAAAAACTTGATATACCGCCGACTCGTGTAACGGATGACCTCATGATGATGCGCTTCTGCATAACTATGACATAAACACAGTGAAAACATTTCCCATTTACATCTCCTTGCTGCCCGAGAGGACAGGGAGGGGCTGGGAGATATCCCGCCGTGTGCCAGCTGGGAGCTGGCTGGGTAATTAGACATCTCGTGCTGGTGTGTTCACAAGCACGTGCATTGCCGTCCTGCCTTCCGCCTGATGAACTAGGGGTAGAAGATTGGTCAGAGATTTGGTCTCCGGCTTTGACTCATTGATTTCCCTCCACTGTTTGGCTTCTAGTGCATCTGCCTGGCCTGAATAGCGGTTTCTGCCTCTCAGCACCCTATTCCCGTTACCATGACTACTGCAAACCTGGCTGCAGCTTTAACTGTTCCAGCAGAAAACCCAGCGCCTGTGGTATTTCTGTGGGCCTCCCGAATTCCTGCGCTAGAGAGAGCCCCAGGTGTGTTCCATCTCTCTCATGCTTGCGCCTTTCATGTTCCCAAAGCGCAGTAGCCCCGTGAACGAGTTGGTCTCGGGGTATCACTCAGACAGCAGCAAAATGCCCAAGGTAAACAGCATAAATCTGGTTATGCTCTACTTTCTACCTAGAGGCTGAATTAGCACCCGGGTGAAAGGGGTGAGCAATGGCTTCAAACCTCCATTCCAACATCTCTCATCCACATTCTTTGATTTGTGTTTTTCTTTTTTCTTTTCTTGTTTCAAGATACATCTCATACTTGACCTGTGAAATCAGTAATACCCAGTGTCACACCATGATAGACAAACAGGAAATGAAAAAATACAAAAGACGGGAAACTAATCACAGGCCTTAGGCCTCTTAGACTCTTTGGAGCGACCTAGCCCACAAAAATACAAGAAATGACCGAGAAAAAATTAACAAAGCAAACCAGAAAGCTAAAAAAAAAATGTATATCTTTACGATGATACATAAGGCACTTCCAATGGAGGAGCCTGTAGGTGACTGAGAATTCAATTTATTCACAAGAAAAGGTTTCAGGCGCACAGCATTCCAAAACACACACAGAACACTTTATAATTTATGAAAACATGACTAGGAAACCAGAAGAGAAATTTGGGTTCCGAAAGCTGTAGATTGGGACCCTGATGCCAGAAACCCCCTCCTCCTAGGGACGTCAGGGACCACAGAGGGCTTAAACCCTGGAGAGGCTGATCCCTATGGCGGAAAATTTCTTTCACTGGAAAACTCTCTCCATTTCTTAGGCAAAAGTTTAGACATTTTTTTATTGATATCAGATACAAACGTAGAACACACTCGATGAATCCAAACATCAGAAAGGAGTATAAAAGCTTTTAAAGTGCAGCTGATGTAGTATTTCACAATTGCTCAGATATTCATTTTTATTACTCAATATGGCACAAAAAGAAAAAGTGCAGAGATGTAGTTGTTCAAACTGGATAAAAGCTGGTCTTTATCTGCCATTACCAGTTACATTACAAGAAACAAACAACCTTAAAGTGCTCTATCCTCGGACCTGAAGTTATTAACCCCCCTTATTGCAAGAAAAGTGAATAAAGATCATAAGATCTACAATATCATAGTGGGTCAGGCCAAAGGTCCATCAAGCCCAGTGTCCTGTTTCCAACAATGGCCAATCCAGGTCTCAAATACCTGTCAAATTCCCAAAAGCTAACAGATTCCATGCTGCTTAACCCAGTGGATTTCCCTGGTTCTCTTTAATAATGACTTATGGACTTTTCCTCCAGGAACTTGCCCTATCCTCTTTTAAACCCAACTACACTAACAGCTTTTCTACATCCTCCGGCAACAAATCTCAGACCTTACTTATGCACTGAGTTAAATTACATGCAAGAGGACTTTTCAATTCTATGCACAGCGCTGCTCAGCACAAAAGATTTCCATCCCATCTCCACCTAAGATCATCGATTTATCTCAATGGGATGCACCTCCGAGGTTTCTCATAACCATACTCCAGTCTTGATCATAAATCCCTTTCAAAGGTATTGCTCGAAAGAAAAGTCTTTAGGTCCCAGGGTGCCTCAGTTCCTTTTCAACGTGTGACCCTTTCTTAAGGTCAGACACTTAACCTCTATCTAACCTTAAGCTCTTTCCACGCCAAACAAGGTTTCTGTTCTATGTAAGCCAATGTTTAATAAAAGGGAGTCAGGTCTTTAAGATTGGATGAGGTCAGAAGTGGAGTCTAAGGGGTTATAAAGTTTGGAACTCACAATGGGTTGAGGTCTCTTTCCTTTTATCTTTGGGGCTTTTGCTTTTCACTGGCCTGTTCTTGCTGGTGTGGAGATCAGTTTGATGCACTATCTCCATGCAGAGCCCAAGCACAAACTCTACTCCCAGGCTGAAAGTCTGTTTCTTCTTTGTGAAGGGCCCCTCAGAGAAGCGGTGGGGAGAACGGAGAAAGAAAGGCAGTTTCACCCCTTAGGTCAATGTTTGAAGTAAGGAAGTGAACGAATTGTTCTGCAGATTCCCAGAAACGAATTCTAAATAGGTTTGGTCAGGCTTCCTGAAAACCCAGTGATGACATCAGCACCCCTTCCATGCTTGAGCCCTGTGTGGCTGCCCTGCTCTCACAGCCCTTGGTACAGCCCTGCTGGGTAGGGACGGAGGAGAGGAGAAGCAGGGCCAGCCCCAGAATTGGTTCCAGGTGTTGGCAAGGTAGGCAAACCTTAATCCTTGTGCCCCCTAAGCGGTTGTCAGAATCCATGGTTTAGCTTCAATGCGCTGCTCTTTGCTGTCCCTCCCCCTCCTAGCAAGAAGCTGCTTCCCTAAGCAATTGCTTAGTTTGCCTGCTGTCTGGGCCAGCCCTAAGGAAAAGCAGCTAGCAGAGGCTGGGGGGAGAAAAGTGTGAAGAGGCAGGGGATAGAAGCCTGTGGGAGGGAGGAAGGGAGGAGAGACAGCGGCAGATCGGGGAGGGGGGGGGGGGCAAAGGATGAGGTAGGAGGTAGACTCTGCGGACCTGAGTGACTGCAGACCAGAAATTAATTAGTGGCCAGGACATGGGGAAGATCAGAAAAGCTCTGCTGGGTCAGACCAAGGTCTATCGAGTCCAGCACCCTGTCTCTGATGATGGCCAGTCCAGATCATGACTACCCGGCACATCCCAAAAAGTAGATCACATTTCCCATGGCTCACTTCCAGGGATGAGCAATGGCTCTCTCAAGTCTATCGGGCTAATAACATTTTGTGGACATTTTGTCCAGTCCTCTTTTGAATCCTGTGATGTTAGTTGACTTGATTCCACAGCTTAGTGACGCACTACATGAAAAAATGTCTATGGTTTGTTTTCAGTCTGCTGGGAAGCAAGTTTGATGAGTACAGTCTTAGATCGAATTGGATCTTCTATGAGGAACAGACTACACTTTGAACATAGACTAAGCCAGGCCTTGCTGATCCAAACTATGTGACAAGAAAGTCCCTCAAGGGCCCTTCCCAGTGTCTATATTTCCCAATGCGTTTCTTAAATTCTTGAGCCAAATTATTAGCACAAGTAGGTGTCTGTTCTATGTTTATACTGATGATATGCAGCTGATGGGTCCGTTGAGTCAGAATCCCAAGGTGACCCTGAACTGTCTGAGTAAAACTGAGAGGTGATTAAGAGAAAGTGGATTTGTTTTATACAGTCAAGGAGAGAGGCAAAACTCTGCCTTTTGTCCAGGTGTAAAACAAGTATTTCAGCCTGGCCTCAGGGCTAGAATCGATACACGTTCATAATTCAGTTCTTTAAAAGAGTTATAGATCACATTCAAGTCTCCCTTCCCTCCTCCTAAGTGGTCCTTAAAATAAATGGAGGCCGACAGAAGGTTTGAGTTGAACAGATATTTAAGGTGACTAGGTTCTGGTACCCAATCAGGGCCAGCCTGAGTTGGTTCAACACCTTATGGAAAGGAATAGTCAATTATCACAGGGAGTCTCTGAAAAAGTGATTCCAGATGTTAAGGATTTATGCCCAGCTGCTTTCTCTTCTGCCGGGACATTGATAAAAGCGAGTGACAGATTTCTGTATGGTAGCCTCAAGCCATAGTTGGCGATTGCTGCCAGGACCTTCTGTAGACTATCGTAATGCTGCTTCCGGTGTCTGCTGTCCATGCAGAAAAAGCAATAAACCACAGAGAAACTCTATGAAACACTCCAGTGCTCTGTTCCGAGCTCTGAAAGGTTGTAAATCATTTACCATCTGAAAGATGATGTGTCAAGAGCTACCTTGTGACACTGTGTGCAGATAAGGGTCCTCTAGAAAATATTCCTCCATGGAAAACACCAAGGTATCTACAGTGCATGATTCACTAAACAATATTCCATAGACTCATAGATCTTTCCCTCTAAAGGATCACCAGATCGGGACATTACCTGCTTAGGAAATCAGAAAAATACTAGGTTTAGGATACTTGTGTCCTTCTTTCAACCTAACCATGATGGAACTAACACTGGGTAATGAGGATGCACACAAGAAAACACATTTGGTTCAGTTTATTTTCGGATTACGCTTCATTTGGATCTCATTCAAGTCAATTGGAGCAGCCAGAGAAACTCATTCTTTCACCTGCAGGGATAGCGGCACACATACATACAACGCCAAGTTTCATATATGAAATTATGATGTCCAATTAGGCATTTTTACAGGATTGTTGTGGGAGGGGTGGCACTGACATAACCACGATTGTTGGGTTTAATTAACATAATCTCAGGGGGGAAGGTGGAAGCACAAGATTGTTGGGTCAAGTAGGCCACCTAGTACCCTTTCACCAGCAGAAGGGCAAAGAGCCCAACACACCAGAAGAGGATTGAGATGACACCAACACTGGTAGGAAGACTCCAATGAAGAGGGGTAAAGAGGCACAAACATTGGTATGGAGACTGCAAATCTTCTAGGTAGAGCTAAATCAGTGTCTATCCCCTCTGTACAGTTTTGTTTGTGCTCTTTGCTTAGTCTCTAAACTTGATGAGTTTTACCCCTTTTCCTTCTGATGCCTACACCTTCCCAACACAAGCTTCTCTCTCTCGTAAATCCAAGAGAAAGCGGCAAGGAAATGGTGCTGATCTCATTTTCATGATGGCATAATCAGACGTGAGGCTGGGATAGACTCATTTGGCTGCTTGTTAAAGACTTTCAGAATCATTGGCCATATGGCTTTTTTTCCTTGTCCCTTACCAAGATGACTCTACAACGTCTGACTGTTAGGTACACCAGAGATTCAACCCATGATCCTCAGGAACAAAGTCTGGAGACTTACAGCTGAAGCCACGCGCGCTGCACAGTCATGGCAGAAACCAGTGAATAGCGACCCTCTAGGCAGCAGAAGGGGAGACCGAACCCAGAGGAGTCCACTGGACCAGCCAGAGAGCAAATGCAGACCCATTGGGCTCTTCCAGGGACTTGTCACTCTTTCTGCTGTCCAGAAGATGACTGCAGCTCCTAGAACTTCAGTTTCAAGCCCGTAGCCTCCACTCCAAAGGCCTTTTTCCTGCTCGAGAAGTACAAATCCAGGTTTCAGTGTCACTAGATTTTTACTTTTCTGCAGATATCAGTGTCATTTATAACATAAATTCATTAATTCAACATAGACAGAAGAGGCAGTCAAAGCATTTTGCATTTGAAAGACATTTTTTAATCTTACCCTGTCAATGATCACAGTGTAAATCAGAAAATGTCAACACAATCTCCAGGCACATGAGGTGCAGTCCCAGTAACCTCATGCTTTAGGCATGTTCATAAATGCAGCCATTGCTAAATACCCTACAGTACCTGGTTCTAAGCGGCCATCCATCCTAAGCCAAACTTGTGGAAAGAGGCAGATGCGTCATCATCCACAGACCACAGAAACATCACATGTTCTACAACCTGAGGGTAATTTTATGACATCGTGCCTAGCTAATGTGCATTTTCACACGTTGACTTGACTTTAGAAAATACTAGCCTGAGTGACGGAGAAGAAACAGTATCTTAATTTAAGACGCGATCACTTACATTGATCCGAGAGCTGTGTAAATGACTGCAGCAGTTTTTTGCAAGAATGTGCGTAAATGATCATATTCTATAATCTGTGAGTATGCCTGCTCATACCAAACTCTGCCGATGTGCACGCCCACGGTGAAAGTACACACCATGCAATGAACGCACGTGCGTTCACGCTAGCTGGTATAAGAGACCACTTCTGCACATGAATAAAATACCGACATTTACGCAACTCCTCTCAGCTCCTAAAACTAGGTGGCTCCTAATACCTAGATGGCTTCCACATGAAAAAGTCAGAAAATAATGGTTTCATTGGATATAGTGCTAGCAGAAAGTTCAGGAGAAACGCTCACGAATTGGGACTGCGCTGATAGTCGGTGCTATCCGCAAAGGCCAGTGCTAAGTCACGTGCTGAAGAGTTAGACATGCTGTCTTCTCAAGGATCCCTCTGGACAGCGGCTCTTGGAGAGGAAATGGCCTGGCCTGAGAACCAGGGAAGCTCAAAAGCATCTGAACGAGCAGGAGTTGGAAAGTTGAACACACTGGTACATCTGTGAGTAACACGCATAGTGCCACCTCCTTCTTCCCTTGCACAAATTCACACATGGGCCTGTGACCTGTACACCGATCCTGCTTCAGCCAGTAAAAAAAGATGTGGAAACACAGATCCCGCAGCCTTATGTATGTGAGTGGCACGCAAGAGAGGAAGCTCCATGAATCTCTCTGCATAGACTGTCCCACCACTTCAGTCAGATGTAACAGAGCTTCACTGTAGTGACGTGAAGGAGTCGCCCTTGAGATGAAGGGGGTGCTGGGATGTCTTCTGCGGATGAGCTACTACTATTACTACTATTCAGCACTTGTAAAGCGTCACGCACGCAGCGCTGCACAGCTGACCTACAAGAGGTAGCCAACATACAAGAGACAGTCCCTGCCCATCAGAGTCAAGCTCATCGGAGCTTACAATCTAGTTAGAACAAAACAGAAGTTAGAACAGTATAGAGCATTAGTCAGTTCTGCGCAAGGTACGGTTTGCTCAGTAGTTTGGTCATAAATGATGACGTGGGTTAGGGTAAGATGAGGAAGGAGTCAGGATCTGAATGCAACAGTGAAGAGGTGGGTCTTCAATCTGGATTTGAAGAGGGCCAAGGAGGATGCCAGGCGCACAGACGCAGGTAGGCTGTTCCAGGCGTAAGGTGCAGCAAGGTGAAAGGAGCGCAGTCGGGAGTTCGCACTGCATGTGAAAGGCATTGATAGAAGTAATTTGTTAGTGCAGCACAGATTTCGAGAGGGGATGTAGGGAGAGATAAGAATTAAGAGGTCGTTAGGGACCATAGAGTGGATGCACTTATAGGTTAGCAGGAGAATCTTGAATTGGATGCGGGATTGGACAGGGAGCCAGTGAAGTAACCTGAGAAGAGGAGTAACGTGGGCATGGCGAGGTTGGCAGAAGATTAGTCGAGCGGTGTGATTTTGTATAGATTGGAGGGGAAGGAGGTGGCTAGCGGGAAGACCAGCGAGGAGTAGGTTGCAGTAATCAAGGCGAGAGGAGATTAAGGAGTGGATAAGCGTTTTGGTAGTGTGTTCAGAGAGGAAGGGGCGTATTTTGCTGATGTTGTACAGAAAGAAGCGGCAGGTCTTGGCTACAAGCTGGATATGAGTAGAAAAGGAGAGAGAGGTGTCAAACCCCCAGATTGCAGGTCTAGGGAACAGGAAGGATAGTAGATCCATCCACATGGATTGAGAGAGGGGGAAAGTGGGGGGAGGAGTTAGGTGGAAAGACAAGGAGTTCAGTCTTGGCTCAGGAGGACTGCGAAGCCTCCAGCATTTAAAGAATCACATCTTGACGCAAACCTCCCCCATGTCATGTCATCACTAATCTGTTCACCAATGCTTCCCATGCATGTCATGGATAAGAACATAAGAACATAAGATATGCCATACTGGGTCGGACCAAGGTCCATCAAGCCCAGTATCCTGCCTCCAACAATGGCCAATTTAGGTCACAAGTACCTAGCAGTTTCCCCAAAAGACACAGGTTCCACAATGCTTGTATTGAGTCAAGCAGTAATATCCCGGGTCCTTTTTAATAATGGTTTATGGACCTTTCCTCCAGGAACTTGTCCAAACCTTTATAAACCCAGCTACGCTAACAGCTTTTACTAGATCCTCCAGTAACAAATTTCAGAGTTTGATTACACATTGAGTGAAAAAATATTTTCTCTTATTAGTCTGAAATAGCTTCATTGCATGTCCCCTAGTCTTTCTATATTCTGATAAAGTAAACAATCGATCTACGTTTACCCGTTCCACTCCGTTCATTAATTTATAGACCTCTATCTTATCTCCCCTCAGTCGTCTCTTTTCCAGGTTGAAGAGCCCTAACCTTTTTAGCATCTCTTCATAGGAGTATCCTTCCATTCCCTTTACCATTTTGGTGGCTCTTCTCTGTACCCTTTCTAATAATGCTATATTCTTTTTAAGATACAGCAACCAGAATTGCACGCAATATTCGAGGTGCAGTCACACCATGGAACGATACAGAGGCATTATAATATCCTTTGTTTTATTTTCCATTCCTTTCCTTATGATACCTAGCATTCTCTTTGCTCTCTTGGCCACCGCTGCACACTGGGCGGAGGCTTTTAATATGTTATCCACGATGACACCTAAATCTTTTTCCTGGGTGGTGGTTCCTAATGTGAAACCTTGCATCGTGTAGCCATAGTTTGGGTTGTTCTTTCCTAGGTGCATAACTTTGCACTTGTCCACATTAAATTTCATCTGCCATTTGGATTCCCAGTCTTCGAATTTATCAAGATCCTCTTGCAATTTTCCACAATCCAAATGGGTTTCAACAACTTTAAATAGTTTTGTGTCATCTGCAAATTTGATAACCTCACTTGTTATTCCCATTTCCAGGTCATTTATGAATATGTTAAAAAGCAGCGGACCCAGATCCCTGTGGTACTCCACTATTCACCTTTCTCCATTGGGAAAATTGGCCATTTATCCCTACCCTCTGCTTTCTATCTTTTAACCAGTTCCTGATCCACAATAGTACACTGCCTCCTATCCCATGACTTATTAGTTTTGCCAAAAGTCTCTGATGAGGGACCTTGTCAGAGGCTTTCTGAAAGTCCAGATACACTATATCAACCGACTCGCCTTTGTCTACCTGTTTATTCACACCTTCAAAAAAACATAACAGATTAGTAAGACAAAATCTTCCTTGTCTAAAGCCATGTTGGCTGTCTCCCATTAAGCCATGACTATCTACATGTTCAGCAATTTTGTTCTTTATGATGGTTTCTACTATTTTTCCCGGTACTGACGTCAGGCTTACTGGTCTGTAGTTTCCCGGATCACCCCTGGAACCCTTTTTAAAAATTGGTGTTGAGAGGTCACGGGATGTGATGAGAGCAAGTGGACGCTGATCACTCGTGCTCTGGGTTCCTCTTGGCCCTGCTGGAGACAAGTGCTGTGAATCGAGCCGTAGCACCAAGAGACAGGCATCGCTGAGGAGGCTTGACAGCGGAGAAAGCGGAGGGTGTGGCAGTGCGAGCATGGCAGCGACGGCGAAGGCAGGCAGGCGGGAGAAAGATTGGGCGGCCGAGCAGGCTAAGATGGCGGACTCTCCCCTGGCGCCGAAATTACCTGTTTCGCCGGCTTTCATGGAAGAGGTCTCTGCGGTGGTATCGGGTGTGCTGTCTGCCCATTTTGAAGCCCTGCATAGCAAAATGGATACGCTGCAGGAAACTCTGCGATCCTTAGGAAACCGGATGCAGGAGGCAGAGGAACGGATTGCAAAGAGTGAGGAGGGACTGTAGGCTATCACGGAGGAGGTAATACATGTGCAGATTGTGCTCCAGGCCCAGGCAGCCAAATTGGATGATCTGGAAAACAGATCTCGGCGGAACAATCTCCGCTTCCTGGGTATCCTGGACCAGGTCCTAGATAAAGAGCTGACGGCTTACCTGGAGTCGTTGATCCTGCGGATCCTGGAAGGGAGGAGAATGTGGGCCTATCAGGCTGGAAAGTGGGGCCTAAACAGTCTAAGGATCGCTGGCCTAGAGTGGTTCTGGCCAAGTTTCTGGACTTCCCGCAAAAAGAGGCTGTATTGCAGGTGGCCAGGAAGCTTGGGGTTTTTGTGCAGGACAATGTTAAAATCAGGGTGGTGCAGGACTATTCAGTGGCACTGAGCCAGCGCAAGCATGCCTATGCACCCCTGTGCCAGCAATTAGTAGATGCCAAAATAAAATTCTCTGTTCAATACCCAGCCAGACTACATATCACGTACGACGGGGAGCACCAGACCTTTGAGGCAGCGGAAGCGGCAGCGGCAGCCCAATACGTGGAGGAGATCTCGAGGAGAGCAGCAGGAGCAGCTGAGCCGTTGGCTACGGTGGCACTAGGCCTGGAGAGGGCATTGCTTGTGGATGCTATTCGAATTGGATGGAGGTCTGGTGGAGAAGAATCTCTGTGAGTGGAAAAGGAAGCCGGGACTGGCTGGTAGCCGGCTCTGGATTTGTACGAGAGCAGACTCAGAGAGGCAGCTCTCCTATGTGGGACTATTGGGAACGGGGGTGGTGGGGATATTGGTCTTTGTATGTATGGGGTTTGTTTGGTTTTTTCTTTCCTTTGGAATGCGAGGTGGGACAAGTTCGACCCTTAGAGTAGAAATGTATATAGTATATATAATTAGCTATGTCATTATAGGGAGCAGGATTTGTATGTGAAGATGTAGGGTGGAGGGGTCCGGGTTTCTGGCTCCTAATGGGGTGTAAACTTAATGGAGATGCCTGGAGTTGAGGGCAGTGGGGATTATGGAGGCTTAGGGTTTGGGATAGGTAAGTGGGGAGGGGGGGACCCACACACATTAGAGAGAGAGGAGAAGAGGGATGGGATAAAGAGGTACGGTGAGTAGGGGTTGGAGGTGAATGGGGGGTAAAGGCAGGAGAAGGGCTCAGGGAGGGAGAGGGAGGGGGAAGGGGATGGGGAAGGGACTTGATTGGAGGCAGGAGGAAATGAGGGGGACGGGAGGGGGGCACAGGGGTGGATAGCTAGCAGCCATAAAGACATAGGATAGGATTAAGGAACACAGGAGACATTATAGAAGGGCCTCAGGCTGGGGAGGCTTTTCCTTTGAAAAATTGGATAGCCAAGGGATCTGAAATTTTTTGGGTACTTCTGACCTGAAGATCATATCATGGAATGTATGAGGGGTAGGGACCCCGATTAAGAGATATAAAGTACTGCGAACCTTAGCCAGACAAAAATGTGATATTGCCATGCTACAGGAGACCCACCAGATAGCTATAGAGCATCTTAAATTGAAAAGAGACTGGGTGGGTCAAGAGTGGGGGGCACCAGCGAAGGGAAAAAAGGGTGGAGTGGTCATCTTAATACACCAACGGGTTAGATTTGTGGTGGAAATGGAGTACGTGGACCCAGAGGGCCGCTATGTGCTGTCATATGGGACATTGGAGGGGCAGCCAATAGTATTGGGGAATCTTTACAGCCCTAATGTGTTGGATTGGGTGCTTTATGCCCGCTTGGCCTCTCATGTGGAACAACTGCCAGATGTTCCCCTGATTTTGGGCGGAGATTTTAATGGAGTGCTGGATATTGAACTAGACACGACCGGGGGAGGGGGGGAAGGGACATGGATGCAGACAACAAGCTGCAGGCTCTGCGGCGGAGGTTGGGGGTTATTGACCCCTGGCGATTGCTATACCTGCTGGATAGGGATTTCACCCACCAATCGCGGGCCCATGGTTCGAGCGCAAGATAGATTATATTCTGGCTTCGGAAAGGTTGTTTGCCCAAGTAATGGATGCCCAAATTGGATCTACAGAGCTTTCAGACCACACCTTCATTTGGATTGATTTAGAATGGAATGTTGTAGCATCGCAGACTAGAATAGTTCCATATTTATTTAAAGCAGCGCTGGAAAGAAATTGTCTTTCATAATGAGAGCCATCAGGAGAACCCGGAATTGTTTTGGGAGACTGCAAAAGTGGTTCTGCGTGAGGACATTATTGGGTATGTGGCACGAAAGCGGAAATTATTAATGGAACAGATTGTCCGGTTGGAAAAACAAGCGGTGAAGGATAAATGACAATGTGCAATTAATCCGTCCGCGGCTAATAAAAAAAGAGTGTGGGAGACCCAAGTAGTGCTCAATGAGATGCTCCATGGGAGGGCTAAAAAATCTATGATGTACTATCGATATCAGCTTTATTGCTTTGGGGATAAACCCGGGAAACTCCTGGCACGATGCCTTCAGGGTAGTAGAGGCTCTCGGTCGGTAGCAGCCCTGCGAGACAAATAGGGGAGATTATGTAAGGAAAGCCGGACAATTGCCCATACGTTCTGATCTTTTTATCAGAAGTTGTACTCGAAGAGAGCAGGGTCCTTGAGCAGTATGCAATACTGTCTGCAAGTTGTGCGGGTGCCCAGGCTGGATGCAGACCAGAGGGCACAATTGGATGCACCAGTAACAGTGGTGGAGGTCCAGCGGATTATCCAGAAGGCGAGTTGTTGCAGAGCGCCGGGCCCGGATGGATTCGGGGCAGAATTTTATAAATTGTTGGGGCGGGGGACACGGTACCCCCCTTGCTGGTGGCGGTGTATCACCAAAGAGTGGAGCAGGGAGGGTTTAGCTGGGGGGGGGGGCGAATCATGCGCATATTATACTAATACCTAAACCAGGTAAAGATCACACACAAGCCGCGTCTTATCAGCCTATTTCTCTATGAAACTTTGATTTAAAGATCTTGGCTAAGATATTGGCTGATCGCCTGGCCCAGTTCATGGGGGAGTTAATACATGATTCGCAGGTGGGTTTTGTGAAAGGAAGATATGCGGTGCGCAACCTCCGAAGAATCGTTGGAATGGGTGCGGGAGAGAGAGCAGCAGTCGCTCTTGATTAGCTTCGATGCAGAGAAAGCCTTCGATCAAGTGAACTGGGATTATCTGAAGCTGCTTTTACCATATTATGGGTTGGGGACATCGTTTTGTAATATGGTAGAGCTTCTTTATGCGCATCCAACAGCAGGCGTGCTGTGTAATGGAGTATTGTCCGATAATATTTGCTTGGAGAGAGGTACGCGGCAGGGTTGTCCGCTTTCTCCCTTGCTTTTTGTGTTATCCTTGGACCCTTTGGTGTGGAAGATAGAGGCGTCCCAGGACGTATGTGGAGTGCAGATTGGGAGACAGGGATTCAAGATGGCTGCTTTTGCGGATGATATATTGGTGCATCTGACATCTCCCCAGCAGTCGTTGCCTCACTTGTTGGAGGAATTTCAGCAGTTTGGAAGTTTTGCAGGGCTTCGAATAAACATGGAGAAATCTGAGGCATTGGACGTAGCGGGGATGCTCCGGGGGGGGGGGGGGGGCGGGGGGGATCTTCCCGCTAAAATGGGAGGATGATTCATTTGTATACTTGGGAATACTGTTGACCAGGGAGCTGAAAGACCTGTACAAGAAAAACTTTGAGAGGATCCTTCTTAAGACCCAAGTGCAACTGCAGGCATGGACCCCTCTTCCATGGTCGCTGTTAGGGAGGGCGGCGGCGTTAGGAATGGTGATCCTACCACGAGTGCTCTATTGGATGCAGACTCTCCCAGTATGGGTGACACAGAGAGATCTAAATCGCCTAGATCGGGAGATCCGGGTTTATTTATGGAAAGGGGCAAGAGCACGTATCCCGTTATATCGCCTGCGGAAAGGGTGAAAAAAGGGGGGGATAGGAGTTCCGGACCTCAGGTTGTATGCTTTGGCTTGCCAGGCGCGACATATTGAGGACTGGTTAGGAAATACTGACGTGTATACCCCCAGGGAGGTTAGTCTCTCCCTAGTGATGGGAAGAGCCGAGATCAGTCTCTCTCTAGTGATGAAGAAGGTTGAGGTCATTCTCTCCCTAGTGATGTGGAAGGCCAAGGTCAGTCTCTCCCTAGTGATATAGAGGGTTGAGGTCAGTCTCTCCCTAGTCATGGGGAGAGTTGTAGTCTGTGTCTCCCTAGTAATGGGGAGTGTGGAGGTTAGTCTCTCCCTAGTGATGGGGAGGGCCGAGATCAGTCTCTCTCTAATGATGGGAAAGGCTGAGGTCAGTCTCTCCCTAGGGATGCAGAGGGCCAAGGTCATTCTCTTCCTAGTAATGGGGAAGACGGAGGTCAGTCTCTCCCTAGTGATAATGATGACCGAGGTCAGCCTCTCTGCAGAGATGTCTCTCTTCTGTATTCCTTTTTCTCTTTCTTGCAATATTTCGAGGAGGCTGTTAGGTGAAGAACACAAAGAAAATACATCGAGATAGAAGCATCACACCTCGTTCCTCTTCTGCTCATACTGTCTGCTCCTTCCAGCAGGCCCTGCAACCGTTACTTGTCTTTCTAGGGCCTAGGACGGATGGCCCAGATCTCAATATGCAAAGGACATTCCCCTGGAAGGTAACCAGGGCTCTGATTAGAGCCCGACCCTGCATGCTAACAAAAGACTCTCACTCTAATTAATGGTTCCGTTTCATTTTTCTTTAACTCGCTCCCTCCTCCCTCAGCCCCTCGCCGGCACTGAAAATAGAAGTGTACAGTCAAGAACCATAACGAAATATAGCAATAATGCAAAAGGAAGGCAGAAAGATAGGAAGGTATCTGAATTTCCCATTAGGCCTAAAGGGAACCCCAGGAAAGAGCTCGAGTACTGAATGTCATCAAATGAGATAAGGGGTGAAGGACTCCAGTAGCAGTGGCACTGGGTGAGATCCCAAACTGAGCTCCTGTCTCTAGGGGGACAGTGAAGGCAGCAGGAGGGGCTGAAATCCACAAATAGGAGCGATGTAAGGTCACGTCATGGGCTCCCCAGCTGCGGGGTCTGTCTGGTTGTTCAATTGAAAACCCAAAACAGGCCAAGGGAACTGAGGTAAACCGAAAGAAATCTGCAGAAAGTACACTATCCTAAAACTGAACTGCCAAAATATATCCTCTGTGGAGTCAAAGGCTCACATAACATTTTGTTTTTTAAGGGCTGCCAAGTCAATGCTGACTCCTGGCAACCCAGCAGCCCCTGGGTTTTCTTGGCAAGGTGTGACCGGAAATAGATTGCCAGGCCTTTTCTTTTGAGACAATGGAGGGTAAAGTGACTTGCTCAAGGTTATAAGGAGTGACAGGGAATTGAACTCTGATCTCTTGACTATTAGGCTATTGTTCTAACCACTAGCTACTCCTCCACTCTACCTAGAGTGCTCAGTATTATACAACCAGGTACCATTGTAACATATCCCAGGCTACATCCCTCACCCCTAAGGCTCCTCTGTGCTTATCCCGGGCTTTACCCCTCACCCCTAAGGCTCCCCTGTGATTATTCCAAGCCTTACCCCACCCAGGCTCCTCTGTGCCCATCTGCCATTCAGTATATGAGTCCCTTTCAGTACTGGTCCAATTGTTTTTCCTGGTATGAAAGCTTGGAAAATGTATGTATCACAAATGTTTGTATCACATCCCCCTGTCCCTGCTCTCCCCAGGGTATATCTATCGTCCTTCATTTTCATCGCTTGGTAGCTCATCTCTGGACCCCTGTTTGTAGCCTTTCAGAAGACAGACCGTGCAGCTTTCCGTGGGAAGAAACAGCTAAATCCTGAGCGTGTCTCGAAGGAGCTGTCTCTCTAAGCTCTTGAAAGAAATGTAAAGGTGATCTTTTTATAGAAAGCAAAGAAGTGCAGGGAGGGGGAGGCGGCAGAAGGCAAACGGAAAAATTTCTGTGGAGAAAATTGTAGCCGAAAGAGGCCAAGTAAAGCGGAGAGGACTTATCTTCACAGAGGGATTTCAATTTAGCCTTTACGTCCCAAGATTGTTACAAAGCTGCTGCTCTTGTGCGAGCAGCAGGAATGCAGAAGGAGAAATGGGAAAATGCGGATTTCATTTAGAGAGAAAGGGGTTGATGCTCTGAGATCCAGCTGAACACACAGGGCCTCAACACTACTCCACTTCTACCTCAGTCCTCACTAGCTTCACCACGGGGTTTCCTCATTCAAAATAACTGCTTTCGCTCAGTTGTATAGATTCAAATCTATATAGGTCTGTAGCTGGTGTCTCAGTGGGCTGTGTAGGACCAGGGATGGCCTGACCACTAGGCAAACCAGGCAATCACCTAAGGTGGAAACTTTTGAGGGACAGCAAAGAGCAGAGCATTCAAAGCTAAACAATAGATTTTGACAGCTGGGGGGGGGGGGGGGGTGTAAGTCTTAAAATTTGCCTAAGCAGCCAACACCTTGAACCAACTCTGGGACTGGCCCTGCAGCCAGCACACGAGTCAGATGAACTGCAACCCACTATCATACCTCTACTGCCCACTGATCCTTGTGGTACAATGACTTTTCTAGGCACAGACGGATAACTGCTTTGGGGCTGGGTATTTATGCCAGTTCAAATCTCCCTCTCAGTGGAGTCTCCTCCCACCAATAACTTGCTGGTACTGAGATTCCTCTTTTGTAAGTGAACGTTACAGTCATAAAAGGTCATGTTGCAATATTGTAATCTACCAAATGTCACCTCTCCTGACTGATGCCAAAATTCCTTTGTAACCAGCTTCTTTCCCATTGTGGTCATCTACTGTGATAAACTGTAATGCGAACCCTAGAGCCCTTCTGGACACTGAAATAGCATGCTAGGTAGGAAGGATTTACCGTGCCCATTAAACAGATCCTGGAAGGAATGAGTTTGAACGTGCAAATAATTACAAGCCGGTGCATGCAATATCCTATATAGATGAGGAGCTAGTCAACTCACGTTCAATAGTGTGGTATGTTCACCATCCACAATATTCAGTGAGAGCTCACTAAACTTAGATGCCAGCTCTTGGCGTTAATTTAACATGAGGCTGCTAATTAGTGAGAGGAAATTAATCAGCCTCTGAGGATTTTAAACTGAGCATGCTCAGTTCCCCTTTTCTCTTGACACCACCTAGTGGCTTCAAAGGTTATAAAAGGAAAGCTGTCACCTGGGGGGGGGGGTGGGGGGGGGTTGGGGGCTACTTGTGAATGCAAGAAAATGAAGTGGGAGACAACGGAGTTACTTACCTGTAACATGAGTTCTCCGTGGACAGCAGGATAAGTCAGCCACACCTGGTGACGTCATCCGACGGCACCGAGACAGAAGTACTCTCCATAGCTCAGAAGGGCTTTCGCCCTTCTGAGCATGGGCCAACTGGCCCTGCCCCCCGGCCCGCCCCTAGCTAGCCAGTTCGTCACTAGCTGAGCCTTAGCCGCTAGGAGGCGGGTACTGGTCATAGGCCGAGCCCCTTCCAAGGGGAGGTGGGCGGGTATGTGTGGCTGACTTATCCTGCTGTCCACGGAGAACTCATGTTACAG
The DNA here is from genome assembly GCA_033557465.1 of Ichthyophis bannanicus. Taxonomy (NCBI): domain Eukaryota; kingdom Metazoa; phylum Chordata; class Amphibia; order Gymnophiona; family Ichthyophiidae; genus Ichthyophis; species Ichthyophis bannanicus. Next base: position 55,400,994 of record CM066051.1, on the reverse strand, counting down.
GTAAGTAACTCCGTTTTCTCCTAGGACAAGCAGGATGAGTCAGCCACACCTGGTGCCTCCCAAGCTGGCATGTGTTGTGATGGAAGGGGGGAGGCCGAGATCAGGTACAGGAGACTTTTTATCAGGGCCCTGCTTTTAAGGTGCGCCCTGGGTAAGGTGTACCTCGGTTAAGATGTACCTTGGAAAACTGGTGGCAGTGACAACGTGCAATGTATGGTGTGCCACCGCACACTGAGGAATTTGCAGAATGTAGCGCTGTGTGCGGCCCCGTTGTGCAGACATGCCGTTCCACGCGGCCGCTATTGTGAGAGTAAAAGGTCTCAATGGATAGTGGCAGAATAGTGGTCTCAGAGGGCAGCATAGCTGATGCACAGCAGAGGAAGTCCAGAGGGTGGCCAGAGACGACGCAACCGCGGAGGGAGTCCCCTTTCCCGCTCGGCAGTAGCGTAGAGTTAAATGCTGCGAGCAGGGATAACCACGGTAGCCGTGTTGAAAAAACATTGCAAGAGTGGTGCAAGATCGGTGGACCAGCAACAATATTGACAGTGCTACAAGAAGGATGCAATTGGAGTGTTAATATCGCAAGGACCTGAGCCATTTCATGGCTTGGTCAGATGTGTCCATGAGACCTCTAGAATATAAGGATAAGTGATGTCATACTGGGACAGACCGTGGTCCATCAGGCCCAGTATCCTGGTTCCAACAGTGGCAAATCTAGGTCATATGCACCTGGCAGTATCCCCGAGAGAGACACAGGTTCCACCAGCTTGAATTGGTTGAACATTGATACAATAAGGTTTATGGACCTTTAATTCAGCTACACTACCGCTCTTAGTATATCCTCCGGTAACAAATCACAGAGTTTGGTTACACGTTGAATGTCTGATTCTGTTGCATGTGTTGTGTCGCATGTAGTGTGAGCAGGTGTCCCTGCTCCAGAAGGGGCCACCACGGGTTGACGATGGAACCTTTGGGAGGCAGTCGATGGATGCTTCGGCAGCACTAGAGCACAGAGCTGCCGGCTTGACTTGCGGCTCTGTCTGCGCCCATGGCTGGACCGACGGGAGCATGCCTGCGGTCAGAAGAATCATGGATGATGGTGGAGCATGCCTGTGGTCGCAAGAATCATGGATGACGGCGGAGCATGCCTGCGGTCACAAGAGTCATGGAAGACGGAGAGTCATGGATGAGATCTCCAGCTGATGCGCGTGGTCCCCCAAATCATTATTAAACTGTTCGGCTGGAGTGATGGATGAGTTGGCCGGACGTCCAGGCTAAGGGAGGCACTGAGGACGGGTACAGACTGATGCTGGGGCGGGAATGCCTCAGCCAGCCTTCTTCATTGGGCGCATGGCTCCTGCATCGTCGGTCAGTGTCTAAGCCATTGTACTACAGCTATATTCCTGAAGCTGTCGAGGATCAGGCTCGAGTTATGTGTTGTAGAGCCAGCTGATTGGTAAACACTGGTGAGTGATGAGGGAGCCTCGAGTTGCACACTGGGCTTGGACGTTTCACCTGTTCAGCCCTGTGGGGGATGTGAAACAAACGTGTCTTGCACCATCCGTAGAGATGGGTAGAGAGCTCATCCCTGGACTTGTTCAAGTTGCGAGAGTGTCTGAAGGCATGCAGCTGGCCCCAAGTGACGAACCCTGCTCGAGAGACATGGGCAGGAACTGTGAGTACAAGGGGGCCCTTAGCCTTGGGTGCAAAGAGGTCATATGAGCAGGGCTCTGGGCACTGGACCAGCGGTGTAGGCTTTGTTACGTGTGGACCTGGCTACACACTTCGGAGATATGACCTCCTGTCTATATCCTTGGGATGTGAGCAGGTAGGGAGATAGGCCTTATATGCACTGTATAGAGATGGTGTGATAGTTGAATAATCTCTGTAGAATATGTTCTGAGTGGGAGCTGTCCGGGGAGTGGGGGGGAGCCCCTCTCTCACCTACCACCGAATGGGCTGATCCAAGGGGTCAGTGGGTCCTTCTCATGCATCAGTGGGACTTCTCGTGTTGGTAGCCTGTGGGCTGGTGACATGTTCCTAGTGGACTATTCCCAATCCTGTAGTTGATTCTCTGTTGTGGGAACAGAGTCTCTGCAGACCGGGGAAGCTGGAAACAAGCTAATATCATGACTGACAGCCCTTGGCAAGCAGTAAGGTACAAAGGCATCGATTACCGAGTTCGACAATGTTACCAAGGTAAGATGGCAGAGAGAGCTTAAGGCCTGTATGTTAGGATGGGTGCGGCCCGAGCTGAACATACGACGTCCGGCTAGACCATACTCTCTGGCAACCCGAGGCCTAAGGCTTGAGGACCTGATGGGGTGCCAACATATGAGAGGATCCTGGACCAAACACAGGCAGGTTGGCATGGTACCGTGTTACTAGAAGAAGGGCCAATATGTGGCACTGGATGGTTCAATCATTGGGATTGGAGAGAACTTCTTCTATGTTTGTACAATCCAATCCAGGTTAGCAGGAGCCTGGGAGAATGTAGCCTGCAGTGCCAGGATCCCCAATGGGAGACAGAGGTGTAGGTCTGAAAGGAGTCCTGCATTGAGACATGGCGGTGACTAGTGTCTAGCAAGCAGCAGTGGGATTAGGACTGGCTTTAGTTGCTTACCAGCGCTTTAACCTTAGGTATTTGAACGGTACTTAGGGTCTTGATTGGGCACTGCCCTAGACGAGGTACTGATGGATCATTGGTCTGATGTCGCATAGGGTAATGCAGCATGGCTTATCATTACTTGACCCTGATTGGCTCTTGAGGACCGAGAGGATTGAGGGGCTATCCAGAGGGGCATGGCGTGGGCTTACCAGGTATGGTCTCTGTTTATCCCCTTGCGAAAGGGGGTTGTATCGTAGTGGCTTTAGACCCTGGTCAAATATAAGCAATAAAACCGCTGAGCCCTAAAGCATATTGTTAATCCTGGGACTGCTGCCATGGCTACATGGTCTCCGTACCCTCGAGACCTTGAACTTCGTGGCCAGTGCTACGGCATTGTGCCTAGAGGTAGTAGACCTGGAAAGAGGTAGTAGACCCGGAATATGCCGTTCTGCTTTGCAGAGGGCCCTCCGAGAGAACTGTGCCTAGCGGCGAGTGAACCATCCTGGAGTCCCTGTATGGGTGGCATCTGCGCCCTCATGGAGTCCATGGTCCGGAGTGGACTGTGCCCTCCCTACCGGTTCAAGGTCTGGTGGCCACACTGGCACCGAAGGGATGTTGGGAGCAGCTAGCTGCCATGGTGCAGAGATCCATGCATGGCTGTTGTACGCAAAGTAGGCTGCCACTTTTCTGCCTCCTGTTGGTGGTAGAAGCTTGATTAGACTGAACGAATGGATTCCCAGTGCCATGGTAGGGCGTCCCTAAATGGGTCTTATGAAGCCTGTGAGTGTATGGTATGGATAAGGGGACTGGGTTGGCAGGAGCCCCAGCTGGGCGTTGAACCTGTGACCTTCTGTCTCTAAACACACTGGTTGTGTGCACTATACCACCGTGTTGCCACTGAAGAATAGAGTGGACGTTGAAGGGCAATAGAGAACTGACTTCCACTTTGGTTTGTAAGGTGCATCTCTCTTGAAAACAAACCGGTTTAGGTATGAATGAAATCATGTGTGCACTGCACCACTGTGTTGCCACTAGCGTCGTAGCCATGTGGTTATTAGCCTCGAATGGCCTACGCAAGCTGTGCTTGTTGCCTGCCAGAGGTTGCTGTTATAGGCGACCGCTTGTCAGGGCTAGGTAGAGGGCATGGAGGGCTAGGCCCATGTACCGCTATTAAGGATGGAGTGCACTTTGCCTGATGGCATGATTCCTGGGATCAGATAGCTGCAGGCGAGCTGGCTACCTTCTCCGAAGATTGAGAAGGAACCCCTTGTTCCTTCTCAGCATCCCCTGTACAGTACTTTTCATAGATGGCAGTGGGCGCTGTGGTCTGAGTTGTGGCTGCCGGTCATACAAAGGACCTGTCTTCCATGAGGGGGCCCCCATATGGCCCCGGTGGGCCCTGTAGCAATAGGAAGACTGGTGTCTTTGCCAGAGAGGGAGCGATGGATAGCCTGGTGTGCTTAAACCTGCCTTTTGCACACCGTGACCCTGGGTTTAGTGTCACAGAGGTGCTCGAGAGGGGACGATGGCAGGCTTGAGTGCTTTAGAGAGGCACTGTGGTCAGCTGTTGCAGACTTGAGGTCTGTTGGGCATTGCAGTGGGCTGCCCCTCCCCTTGTCTCTGCGGCGATCTGCGGCCAGGAGGGGGTGCAACGGTTCGGGTTGAAGAGACACACTTGTCACCTGGTGTAATGGAGAGGGAGAGAAGGCTCTGGAGCCTTCTGCATCCTCAAGACAGAAGAGGTTCAGGTGAAGGAAGAGGGTTCTAGTGCCCGCGGTTCTCCGCGCCGAAGTTCCTCTGTTCAGAGATCACAACGGGATGGGAGGAGGGCAGTTAGAAGCGGACTCCCGGCGCAGAAGCTTCCCATGCGGAGATCGCCATAGGAATGAACAGCTCCCTTCCAAGAGCCTGCGGGTCTGACGGCTCATCGGGTGGCGCTGAGGCCGGTGCTGAAGCCTTCAGATGCTGTTGCGGGACTGCACGATGCAGGGCATGAGTCGAGTCGAGTCTTGTCGGCGCCATCGTTGCTTGCGCTCTGACCCTGACTTATTGAGATCGGCGCCGATCCGTGTTGGGACGGCCGCCCAATGGCGCCGCAGGAGAGGAACAGCGATGTCATCGGGATATACTATACTACTCCCAGACTATCGGCGCCGATGGAGGAGTACCATCTGTGCAATCGGCCCCTCCAATCCTGCAGCAGAGGGGGCCGTTCATGGCGCCATGGGAACTGGTGATAGTGTCCAAGCCGGGGGCGGAGCCAATGGCGTTTCAGGCAGGCCGGATTGGCCACTGGAGCCGGATCAAGCAGAGGGCGGAGACTTGCAGGGCAGCATGAAGAAAGTAGCGCTGAAGGTGCTTCCAACAAGATGGCCGCCCCCATGTGCCACGTGTGAGGTCCGTGGAGCATCGGAGGGGCAAGGCCGAGGACGGGTGCAACCTTGGCACGTCCCGATCCTGCGGATGCGGTCACATTCGGATATGCGGCTGAGCAGAGGCCAGGGACGGAGGCCAGTTCTGGCGCGTCCTGGGCTTGCAGAGGGTTCTACATCCAGCGAACCATTAGAATAAGCAGCAGGCAGGAGCCGGGGACGGAGGCCTTCAAGGCACGTCCTGGGCTGCCGAGAGGGGGCCAGCGGCGGTCCTTTGATAGGCAGCATCTCCTCTCACGATGGGGCCCGAACCCAGAATCTCCAGGATTGGAGTAGCACCTTTTAGCTGCTGCCGCACCCTGAAGGATGATCCTGCCCTAAGCTCGTGAGCCGCACCACATGGCTGGCCTGGGGATCGAGCTCGCTCATCTTTGTAGTTAGCCCCTGGAACAGGTCTGAAAGAAAAACCTGGACAAGCAATAAGGTAAGTCTTACTGATATACATACCTGGTGGTAGAAGAGAATTATTAAGTGTTTAGGAGGTTAGTTTCTATTTCTATGTTTCTATGATGAGGAGAGTAAAAGTCCGTCTTGCTGGCAAGGCGGAAGAACAAGAACTGGCTAGCTAGGGGTGGGCCGGGGGGCAGGGCCAGTTGGCCCATGCTCAGAAGGGCGAAAGCCCTTCTGAGCTATGGAGAGTACTTCCGTCTCGGCGCCGTCGGATGACGTCACCAGGTGTGGCTGACTCATCCTGCTTGTCCTAGGAGAACATCTGTACTCCGGGAGAGGAGGGGAAGGAAGCAGGGAGATCTGGAAGTGTAAGTGAAAATATCCCCCCGCCCCCCATTAAACACCTAAAAAGTGAACAGGCTCAGGATGAGGAAATTAAACTAGGTTCTCAGTGGTCATTTCCAGTCTTTATTTCCTCAATGTAGGACAGTCAATTGCAGCTGTAAATTTAGGCCTTTGTCATCCTAAAATCTCAGGATCCTAAGTTTGCCTGAAAAGTTTCCCAAAACTGAGGCACCTGAGTCAGGCTCCCAGCTGGCTTCGAAAATCGTCCTCTGAGTGACTAAATGGAGAAAGCAGCTCTTGTCCTCAGATCCATCACGCTGCAGATGCATCTTGTGATGAGTGCTGGAGGCAGGGACATTGTCTTTCTGGTTCCAAGACCTGTTCTGTGTCCGGACTGCATCCTGAGGCCAGCACACATCAGCCGGCCAGCTGCAGATTAACATATGCATGGATTAATCCTGCAGCCATTCTCCTCAGTCTCACCATGAATGCAGCAGTGCTGAGCAAGGAAAATGCAAACACACGAGGATAACGAATGACCCGCACGCAAATGCAATACGTAAAGGCACGGCAATGCGGTAAAGCAGGGAAAAACCAATCACAGAGAAATCAGGGAGCCAGGAAAGAAGTGGTCATAGTAAATGAAAGGAAAGACGAAAAATATAACAACAGTCATGCAGAAAACAAACAAAATTAAAAGGGAATCAAAACCACTAAAAACTATTTCCAACGTGGTCATATTTTACAAGGACACCTGCACTGGAGAGACACTCAGAACCATTTAGAAAACACAAACACACATGCACACAACCATACACCAGACAACACAAACACATATGCACACAACTATATACTAGACAACACAAAAACACATACACACAACCATACACCAGCCAACACACACTCATGCACCAGACGACACAAAAACACACATACACACAACCATACACCAGACAATACAAATGTCCCTACACACATAAACACACACCTATGCACCAGATAACACAAAAATACAACCACACGCTAGATAACATAGATACAAATCCATATACAAACATATACACATAAACCAAACATCACAAATACACACTCATACACCAGACAACACAAACCCTCACATACACACACCAGACAACACAAATGCAGATCCATACACAAGACAACACAAACACTCCTTTGGGGTAATAGCTCCTTATTAATGAAAGGAGTTTCCCCTTGATATCAGCCTGGAATCTTCTCATATCAGATTCAGAGAGACCCTTAAACATACCACGTCTTCCTTGCGGTCCCCACCAAAATCGTTACTAACTGCTTGGCTCTGTAAATGGCCAGGATGAGTAGGGTTAGTAAATGACCGAAGAGTAAATCTAATTCTTCCTTTTGTTTTCTTCTTTATTTTATATATGCATATTTTTTTAATTTAAGTTTTCAATTAGATTTTATTTTATTCAATTATTAATTTCGATTACTCATTTTTAATTTCACTGATATCATGATATCTAAATCATTTAGATAATGATGTACTAGGCAGTCTATCCAATAAAGCTGAAAGCTGAAATTGCACAATACACTGACACCCCCCCCCCCCCCTTCCCACAGATACCAGACAATATTCCTGGAGGTGCACATTCATCACCAGACACCTTAGGTCCAGAGAGCTGTAATCTAAGGTACTTGGGGAAAAAAAAAACCCGATCTCAAGTCTGAATCAACCTTCTTCTGTCACAGAAGGTTCAAGAAGACCTATCACCATCTAAAGGAGATTCTATCAGTGGAAGCGCGTATATATACCCAATGGTTTCGGCTGTGCTGGGTCTGTAGCCCATAGTTACACACTCTGTCCCCAAAGCAATAGATTAAGTGGCTCGCTAAAGGTCTGCAGTCAGGGAATTTACTCTCTAGCCCTGCTAACCGGATAAATCCTTTTGAATATGGGGCCCTAAATCTTTTATAAAGAAATGAAGAGATGTTCTGCTTGCAAAATTGTGGACAGTCTTAAGAAATCATTATAGTAGAGCTTTCAACCCAGTCCGCAGGACACACTTAACCAGTCAGGTTTTCAGGATATCACAATGAATATGCATGAGAGAGCTTTGCATGCCCTGCCTCCATTGTATGCAAATCTCTCTCATGCATATTCATTCTGGTTATCCTGAAAACCTGACTGGCTAAGTATGTCCCAAGGACTGGGTTGAGAACCCTTGGGGCACTAGAGACAAGAAATTAAAAGAGAAGTCTTCCAGACTATCTTTTTCTTCACTTTTTTTAGAAAGAAACCACCCATGTATCAACGTGGTCTCCAGAGGAAGATTTCGGAGCATGCGCGCTTTGGACTGTTTAGTCTTTGCGGTAGCCCTGTTGCAGAATTGGCACACGGTAACATGACAGAGAGACAGAGACAGTCATAGGTCCAGATAGATTTAGGTGAATTTTCAACTGGTTAATGTTTGCCTGAAATTTTGGCTCAAGACAGCCAGTAAGAAAAGATGACCTGTTATTTTACTTGCTCAGTGGGTTTTGAGGACTGACCTGTCAATACCTGCACCAGCCTAGTAAAGGCAAGCCCCAGTTCAGAATAAGACCAGTAGTAATTGCAGCGGGATTCATGAATATCTGTGAAAGATCAGCATTGCAGGGAGATCAAAGCCCACAGTGCTGTGATCGAGCTTTGCCAGCTGGTTCAGGTGGGAGGAAGGAGTGGGAAACTTATACCTCTTTCTGAATTTGCTTTTCTGGGGGATGGAGACATTCCTTCTAATATTAATTTGACTTCTGAAAGAGTGTGAAAATGAGAATATCCATCCTCTCAACCTGCTGGCAGAGCTCAGACATCCTGACATGGGGGGAGAGGAGAGAGTCGAGGGCTTACTCTAAGAAGGAGCGTAAGACTGAGACTCTTAGTCAAACAAACCGGATTCATGCTCATCTTTCTAGATAGGTCAGCAACGTTCGACACAGTCTCCCACAACATCCTCCTCCGCCGTCTGCAGGCATCCGGCATACAGGATAAGGTTCTCCCGTGGTTCCAATCCTACCTGACAGATAGACATCAGATGATCCGGACAAGCTCCGGCACCTCAGCCCCCTACCACCAAACCCAAGGAATACCTCAGGGCTCTGCATTGTCACTGCCGCCTAGTCAACATCTATCTCCAGCCCCTCTGCTGAGTAATAAGGTCACACAACATCAACTTCCACATATATGCTGACGATATTATGTTATATGGGCCAATAACCACCACAAACAGCTCAAACACACAGTTACTGCACTGCTTCAATGATGTCTCTAGATGGCTACAGGAAAACAACCTTAAGTTACAATCAATCTAAAGAAGATGGAAGCACTGTTTGTCACCAAGGATCAGACCTTCAAGCCATTGTCCCATTCTCACCCTAAGCACAACACAAATACAAGTGTAACCGCAGATAAGTACCTAGGAGTCATCCTCAACCAAACACTCTCACTCAAGCAGCAAATAGCAAATACCACAAGGTTGATATACTTCAAAACCAGAATAATACAACACCTCCATCCCCTCCTAGACCAGTAAGACGTCCAATCGGTGCTTCAAGCCATGGCACTCCCCCATCTCGATTACTGTAATGCAGTCTCCCAAGGACTTCCACTCTCCGCTCTTCACCCTCTTCGCACAGCCCTTAACACAGCAGCCCAGACCATACAAGGAGCAAGGAAATATGACCACATCACCCCACTCCTAAAGCACTTCCACATCCTCCCGCAACAATCACGGATCAAGTATAAAACCCTGCTACTGACATATAAGGCGCTACACCAGCAACAGACATCACATCTACGCACCCAACTACAACAACCGAACTTTGGGAAATCCACAAGACAGGCAGTGAACAACATCCTGACCGTACCATCTGCAAGGGCACAACACAACAACCAGGCAAGTACCCGCGCATTCGACCTCTACACTTCATCAATGTGGAACACACTCCCAGCCAAACTCCAGAACATCACAGACCTCTCTTCATTCAGAAAACAACTAAAGACACAGTCGTTTAAGGACCACTTTGGAGACACGGACTAACCCATGTGACATGCCATGAACTTTGATGCCCACAGTGTAATACCTCAACTAGGCACCGGTGAAACCGAAATAGAAGTCTAGAAATGTAAATAGCCTAGGAATTCTGTAAATAAGTTGATCTGTAAATAAGTTACGAACTTGTTGATTGTATAACCTCCCCATACCCATTACCTTGTCCAGAGAGTCAATATGCTACAATTTGTTTGATATATCGATTAATTCATTGGAAACCGCTTTGACCCAGTGAAAAGAGGTATACCAAAATATTCCAATATATAAATCAAATACACCTATTCATCCCCTCTGCCTGCTGGCAGAGTTCATGCGTTCTGACATGGTGGGAGAGGAGAGAGTCGAGTGCTTACTCTAACAAGGAGTGTGAAATTGAGACTGTCCTTCCCCTCGCCTGCAGAAAGAGCTCAGGTCTCCTAACATGGTGGGAGAGGGGAGAATGGGAAAAGGAGGCTGAGCGAGGCTTAGATTTCATAAAGGTGACTCTATCTCTAGCCCCGGGCTGTCTCTCCTGCAGTCTGTCTTTCTAGGTCTGGGTTGCAGGGCTATTTCCTCTCCAATGTTTTCCCCTACACTTTGTCTATAGCACTGGACTGTCTCTCCTGCAGTCTCTCTATCTAGGTCTGGGTTGCAGGACTATTTCCTCTCCATTGTCTCTCCCTACACTGTCTCTAGCCCCGGGCTGTCTCTCCTGCAGTCTGTCTTTTTAGGTCTGGGTTGCTGGACTATTTCCTCTCCAATGTCTTCCCCTACACTTTGTCTATAGCACTGGGCTTTCTCCCCTAACAGTGACTCTCTTACCCTGATCTCTCACTTAACAGTCAATCTCTTATCCTGAGCTGCAGGGCTGTCTCCCTTGTAGTCTCTGTCTAGGTGTGGAGTGCAGGGCTATTTCCCCTCTAGTGTCTCCCCCTACACTCTACCTCTAGTCCTGGGCTCTCTCCTTTGCAGTCTCTCACTCAACAGTGAGGCTCTTCTCCTAGCTGCAGGGCTGTCTCCTTTGCAGTCTCTCACTCAACAGCGAGTCTCTTCCCCTAGCTGCAGGGCTGTCTCCTTTGCAGTCTCTCACTCAACAGCGAGTCTCTTCCCCTAGCTGCAGGGCTGTCTCCTTTGCAGTCTCTCACTCAACAGCGAGTCTCTTCTCCTAGCTGCAGGGCTGTCTCCTTTGCAGTCTCTCACTCAACAGCGAGTCTCTTCTCCTAGCTGCAGGGCTGTCTCCTTTGCAGTCTCTCACTCAACAGCGAGTCTCTTCTCCTAGCTGCAGGGCTGTCTCCTTTGCAGTCTCTCACTCAACAGCGAGTCTCTTCTCCTCCCTGCAGGGCTGTCTCCCTTGTAGTCTCTCTCTAGGTCTGGGCTGCAGGGCTGTTACTGTCTACCACATGGAGCCTGCAGAGTAACCATGACAACTGGCAGGGGCAATGGTAGCTCTTTCAGTGAAGAAAAGCCAAATTATTTAACAAGAAAGGAAAAAACATCAGACAACAGCAGAAAACAGGATGAACTGCAGCTAATAATATGTTAGGAACTGAGCACTCTGCCTGTTAAACTTTCAAGCAGAAAACAAGAAAATGCATCTTTTCCACGGAGCACACTCAGAGCTGTTCCCTGCATAGAGCACACTTAAGAGCTGTTCCTTGCCCATTGCCCAGTGCACACTCAGAGCTGTTCCTTGCACAGAGCACATTCAGAACTTTTCCTTGTCTAGTGCACACTAGAGGTGTTCCTTGCACAGAGCACACTCAGACCTGTTCCCTGCATAGAGCACACTTAAGAGCTGTTCCTTGCCCATTGCCCAGTGCACTCAGAGCTGTTCCTTGCACAGAGCACATTCAGAACTTTTCCTTGTCTAGTGCACACTAGAGGTGTTCCTTGCACAGAGCACACTCAGACCTGTTTCTTGCCCAGTGCACACTCAGAGCTGTTCTGTGCCCGGTGCACACTCAGACCTCGTCACTGCATAGAGCAGACTCAGAGCTATTCCTTGTCCAGTGTACGCTCAGAACTGCTCACAGTATCTGTAAACCTCTGACAGTGGCATCTTTAAATCCATTTCCCAAATCACATGCTGCCATAGCATGGTTCAGAGAGCCTCACTCTAGGAAGAGACGCATTGACCATCTCACCCTGTCAGGCTGTCTTACGCTTTATGACAGCAGGGTTTAACATCTCTTCTCCTCTCCTGCTCTGAGCTCAGTGGCAGAGAAAGACATTCCTCTGCAGGGTGCACATTTGGGTAGGGGATAAATACCAGAGAGCCACCTGTCTGAAATCCAGCTGGTATGCCATCACCCCCCTCCCCCAAGCCCCCCTAACACTGTACCAGATGTTTAGAAAAGCCTCGGGTTAGTCATAAATCTGGGGATGCACAGAGCTGCATCTCTCATGGGATTCCGACCCGTGAAACTGACAAGTGTGCTAAGGATTTCCAGCAATAAATACAGAAATTTCAGTTTGGTATTGTTAGGTAGCAAGGTTCTTAAGTATTGTTTAACAGGTTTGTTCAGTCTCTATGACCTGACTCCATTCACAAACCCCACCCAATGAGCATCCAACTAATTCTATAAAATGGAGGAAAGCGCCGCCCTGGTGGATGCGGCAGAGAGTACCAGGGCAGGAGGGACTTTAAGAGAACAAGTTAGGGGAGGACATGGGAACAAGCAGGTGTAGGAAGGCAGGTGGATAAGGGGAAAGGGAGAGATGCTAAGTCCGCTTTGAGTAACCTAGATACTGCGTCTGAAGAGGGTGGGGAGGATGGGGTTGGAGGAAGGAGCGAGGGAGGGAAGTGTTAAGCCACTGGAAAGTAAGTCAGGATGGACTTGGAAAGGAAGGGGACTAAAAGTGGAAATGGAAAGATGAGAAGACCAGAGAGGAAGGTGGTGAGACAAGGATAAAAAGACACACACCTGTCTTTCAGAGCCAGGGGTCAAGTAAAGGGACAAGGGGGAAGAGGTTAGAAAGGGATTATGTGGAAGGACTTTCCCCTTTGTAAGATGACACCTTGGAATCAGATAAATCATTTCAAGATGGGGAATCTCCCGAGAAAATACTGGATTACTCACCCGGGAAAAGTGAAGACCAACCAGCATCTTTGCGCAAATCCCTGAACATCTGGAGGTTCATTCACTAGATCGAGCAAAACCGTGCCCCTGACAAGAATCACTACTGGAGTGTGAAAGAGATGGAAACCTTCAAAACCTGAAATGTAGCACACCATGGCCTCTGAAAACTGGTGCAGAGCCCCAAGTGTGAAGGGGTAGCCAGCCAGAACTTCACCTTCATAGGTCTTAAGTGAGACAGGGCCAGATTTCAGATGCTGGTGTCCATAGACAGGTCTGTAAAGTAGTGGGGAGCAATGCTAAAGCAAGCAGAATCAGGCTCCTAGTTAGCCCATGTGCCTTCAAAATAATATAGCACCCTAGGCGGTTGTTGTTGTTGTTAAGTGCCGTCGAGTCGGAGTTGACTCATGGCGACCCTCTGGATAGCTATCCTAAATTGTGTTCGGTCTTCAGTCAGGCGGCTCATTGTTGACAGACTGGTACCCGTAGCTGCTGTTACTGTATCGATCCATCTCATTGTTGGCCTTCCTCTTTTGCGTTGACCTTCTATCTTGCCAAGCATGATGTCTTTCTCTAATGATCTCTCTCTTCGCATGATGTATCCAAAGTATGAAAGTGGAAGTCTTGTCATCTGAGCTTCTAACAAAAGCTTAGGTTTGATCTCCTCTAGTACTAACTGGTTTGTTCTTCGGGCAGTCCATGGTATACACAGTATTCGCCGCCAGCACCATAATTCAAAGGCATCAATTTTCTTCCTGTCTATCTTTTTCACTGTCCAACTTTCACATCCATATGACGTTATTGAAAATGCCATGGCTTGAACAAGTCGAATCTTTGTATGGAGAGAGACATCTCTGCTCTTGAGAATCTTGTCTAGGTCCTTCATAGCCATTCTGCCGAGAGCAATGCGTCGTCTAATTTCTTGACTGCATGTTGCTTCTTTATTGATAGTTGATCCAAGTAGGTTAAAGTTGTCAACTATTTCAATTTCTTCTCCATCAGCGATGAACTTATTCATTTTGCCAGTTGTCAGGATCTTTGTCTTCTTAACATTAAGATGCAGACCTATTTTAAGACTATACGAGCGTATTCCTATTGTTGCCTACGCCCAAATCCAGGCTTACACACATGCAGCATTGACCGCACAACAAACTTCAAGCAGACTGGTTTTCGGCACATTCCCCTCATTTCCCTGTCTGCGACTAAGTACCCTGACCCCTGATCCAAGCAAGAATCATATCTCCACCAGCTGTCTGAAGGATATCCAGCCATCTTCACCAGATTGCATGTTTCCAGGATTTCCTACATGTGCCCCCACAGCTTTGTCTATTCCATAGAAATTCTTGATAATAATAAAGGCTTTTCAAAATCTTGCGTCTCCAGTAGGCCAAATAACACTTAGGTCTTCTGAAACTGACAATGTTTTCTGGGTACCCCCCAGTGCCATGTCGTAAGGCACTCCACGCAATAACCGTAAAGAAAAAAGATTGAAGGTAACCACTTCCACAGTAGGGGAACCAAAAATCACACAACAACAAAAGAGTGGAAGGAGTCCGTGAATGAGAAAGACCTTTTTATTTGTAATAAAGTCTGATTCGGCCAAGTTTTGGCTCTGAGAATCTTCATTAGGGGTCAGACTGGTAATAACGTTGAGTCTTTCAAGGGTAAAAGCATAAAAAACATATAGCGCTGCTGCAGGCAAACAGTGTGACCTGCCTGCAGTCCTGAATTCAAGGAGAGATAAGGGGGTGCTATCCTGGCTGCTTTCAGAGGAGAGAGCAGGACCGACTTACAGCTCATTACCTCAAGAGGCAGACAGACAGATGCCAAGGCAGTTCTTAGAAGCAGTGATGGAATGATTTTATTGAGGGGGGGGGGAGTAACAGAGAGGCAGAAACAGTGTCAGAGAAAGAAGGGAGCGTTCCCTGTGACAGACTGTAGGACACTTACACAGGAGCGAATATAGTGGGGGTAGGCTGGGTCAGGAGCCATCCATAGGCGAGGGTAGGGGGGATCCTGGACCCCCTTTCAGAGATTGTGCCTCAAGCAACTAAAAACAGGACCAACATTTTGGGGACCTCATTAGATCTGACACCGCAATCCAGTTAACACTGAGGAGAGAGGGAGGCAGGGCAATGGTAAGGTGGGACCAAGCACGAGGCCCAGAATGTTTATGCCACATGCGTCACTTAACAGCAGTAAAGGAAGCTGCTGAATCTGCCCCGCTATGGAATTTGGGGACAGAGGAGTGTCTTCCAACCAGCCAAAGAATTGACTATCAGCCAGCTTCTTAGAAAGAGTTTAAACATCATATCCAAATTAGAGGGGGAAAAAAAGTATTTAAAGTGTATCGATGCTAGATTCAGAAAATTTATTTTCTGAAATATCAGCACTCTTCTGCTGCAGAGACACTTCATAATGGACTGTCGACTGGTTCCCTGCACCCAGGACCCAGGCACAGAGCAGTTTAATGTGTCAGACACCAATGGAGGCATCCACTATGTTACTGACACATCCACCGGACACGGTCCATCCTCTGAAGTTGTCATTTCACTGACAACTCCCCCCCCCCCCCATGTCTCAAGGGTGATGGGGAGGGAAGTGCTTAGCACAGAGAGTTCCACACACCTCCCTAGCTCTAAGGCCAAGACATCAGGCCCATGGTGTGTTTGACTGAGTCGCTCTGTTAAAAGCCACACTGCAGGGGCTGCAGCTTTTACTTGTATCACAAAGCTGGCTGCAAACTCTACAATGGAAAGATGGCCCCTGCCCCCCTGCTTATCCCGATAATAGTTAAAAATAAAATTCAGTGATCTTCCAGCTGGGGTGCATTTATCAAACCCTTAACGCAAGGCTTTGGAGACAGGCACAGTGAAGGCTGAACTCACTCTGCCTCTCACTGAACTGGAAAGAAGCCCTGTGGGAAATCCACAACCCAAACCCCAGATAAATCAACACTGAGCACTGTCAGGTTGGAGATAAATCGCTGCCCCAGAACAGCCGAGGATCTGAGGCCCAGCACAGACCATGCTGAATGTACAGGAATCCCACGTCACCCCACAGTGGTGCACCCCCAAAAGTGTGGACCCTTAACAGCTGCAGGATAGCCCCTGCTGCCGTCTCCTGTCAAGCTGCTTTTTCTTCAGAAAAGATTCCAGATTCACAACTAGGAAAATTCAGGAGAAGCGTTTCCACTGAATGTGATCGGCGTTGTCAAACGACGGTCCTTATGCAGGAAGCTCTTTGGACACATCACAGGGTTCAATGCTAGCTCTAGCCGGCAGCATGAACACAAAGTGAAAACAGTATCCTCACGATAAATACCTCGCCCTGCAACATCTTTAGGGATGTCTTCTACCCCCTCCCGCCCATTCTGATCCTACCCTTCCCAGTGGCTAACTTAGTGTGATGCTACTCCTAGGTATTCTCGATGCCAACAAATCCCCCCTCAAAGGTCAGACCCCCACCGATGAAGTATGGGGTTTGTAGATCAAGCATACCCGGCATCCAACAAAACTTGGATATTTCCAGCAGTGGCATTCGCAAGCACCGCCGCTGAATGTTCACCTACAACCTTCTACCCATTGCTTATCCGTATATAGTTAAATCTGCTATTGGTGAAGCAGGACTTGTACATTGCACTTAAGAACATAAGAAATGCTATAGTGGGTCAGACCAAGGTCCATCAAGCCCAGTATCCTCTTTCCAGCAGTGGCCAATCCAGGCCACCTGGCAGGTTCCCAAAAAGGCACACAGGTTCCACAATGCTCGTCCTGGGGTAAGCAGTGGATTTCCTGGGTCCTCTTTAATAATGGTTTATAGACCTTTCCTCCAGGAACTTGTCCAAACCTTTTTTCAATCCAGCTACACTAACAGCTTTTACTACATCTTCCGGTAACGAATTCCAGAGTTTGATTATGCGTTGAATAAAAAAATATTTTCTCTTATTAGTCTTAAATGGGTTATACTATCCGTTTAAGATCTTGGTCAATCCCCATACTGCCCAAAATCCCGACACTCTTGAAGCATTCAGCTTTGTTTAGTGATTTAAACAGCCACAAATTAAGCATTTTTAGATCAAAGGATTTGTAGGGGTGACACCTGTTATCAGCTGGCAAGAATGCTTTTGAAAACTAACCTGTTGACTTTTCTAATCTGTTGTTTCTTGTTTCATCTCATCGTTCTTCTAACCCCTAGTTCTGGGTCTCCTCTCTATTTTATGTTTCATCTGGCTGCCAAAAATACAAATTGGTTCACCTCTTACCTCATTAATAGAATGCTACAGGAAAAGTCGATCATACCAAATCCAACCACTTCAGGCTAAAACAGGGCACAGCACAGAGTTCAGCATTGTCAGCCCGCATATTCAACATCTACATTCAGCCTATTTACAATTTACTGAGGAAATTCAAAATGCATTTTCATCTATATGCCGATGACATCGTCTTCTACATGCCCTTCCACGCTTACCCCAGACTTCTTGATCAACTCTGATTGCCTCTCAGCCATCACAGACCACCTCACAGAACTTAACCTAGCAGTAAATAACAGCAAGACAGAGGCACTTCTGGTCACAAGAAACCCCTTCTTCAAACTGCCAGAGAAACTCATGTTCCAAAACGCAGAGATCACGACAAAAAGTGAAGCCAAGTGCCTCAGCATAATACTGGACCATGACCTCAACATGCTTTCTCACATCAAGAATACGGCCTACACGAAACTCAAATCCCTCCAGCATTTATGACCATTATTCCAATACAATGACTTCAGAACAGTTTTTCAGACCATCATAATGCCCCATCTTGACTACGGCAACATCCTATACCAAGGGCTGACAAAACAAGCACTATACCCACTTCAGCTAGTACAGAACACAGCTGCCAGAATCTTGACGGGAACCTCAAGAAGACAACACATCACACCAACTCTAAAGAGTCTTTACTGGCTACTAAAAGCACAAAATACAAGGTCATAACCTCCATCTATAAAATCATCCATAACGCATCAGCTCCCTTCCTGAAAGATAATCAATACAGCACCCTCAACAAGTTCTAGATCAGCAAATCAGAACCTTCTAGTCATCCCCTCCTTCAAGACCAGGGCAACGCAGCAAACAAGTAATAGAGCCTTTTCCCTGCTTGTTCCAACAATTTGGAACTCACTTCCAGAAGCTATCAGATCAGTTCAGCTGACACAAGGCCTTAAGAAACTATTAAAAACACATCTGTTTATTGAACACTTTGGTTCAAATGATATCACTTAACTACACACACTATAACCCCAACCACGCTCTGTGACCATCTATAAATACCCATTTTGTTAGGTCCAAGTTTGCTTCTCTTGTTATACATAATCACAAAAATATTTGTGTTTGTTGTTCTATGTAAACCGCCTTGGAATAAAGGCGGTATAAAAATAACCTGTTAAATAAATAAATAAAGAGAGTCTTGGAAATTGTAAAAGGGAAGGAGAGGAAATCCGAGAATATCATTAGGCTTCTGCGTAGTCCCTGGTGCGACCATGTGTTGAGTAGTGTGTTATTCTGGTCGCTTCATCTCTAAAAAGATATAGGGGTATGCTTACTAAACTGGGCAATTGGTTAACCTGGGCTATCTGCCACTAGGTCCCATGGGACCTAGTGGCAGATAGCCCGGGTTAACTGTTAGCCCGGTTTAGTAAACATGCCCCATAGTGCAACAACAAGGGCAACAAATGACAAAGGGGATAGAGCACCCCCCTTATGAAGATAGGCTAAACAAGTTCTGTCTCTTCTGCTTGGAGAAAAGACAACTGAAGGCATATGAAAGAAGTTTCTAAAATCATGAGCGGGGTGGGACCGTTCAATAGGGAACAGTTTCTTAACCTTTCCAACATTGCGTCATTTGTTTCACACCATCCCCCGCCCTTCCCCAGCTTCGTTCTCATGGTCTCTGGTTTACATCCATCCTGAATCTCCTTCTTTTCACCTCTGACCTACTCACCAGCTTACCCCCTTCCAGCCCCTCCTTTCCCCATCCCTCACGCCTTCCTCATCCCCTTTGGTCCTTCATCCAGTCCCTCTCATTTACACCCTCTGCATGCAGTCAAAACTGTCTCGTGTTTTGGGACTGTATTTAAAATTCTTCATCCATGATTAGCTCTGTCACTCTCAGCACATTCCTCTGCTTCTCACCCCCCCCCCCGCCCCCCCTAACTCTGGTGCATTCCCTGTTGCTCCCTCTCTTCCCAAACCTCAGCTCTCCTTCTTTTCACCCTCTCACCTCCTCCGCAGCCCCCCCGGTTCCTATGCACTGCCCTCTCACCAACTCCCTACTATCCATGTTTTTCACACGTCTCTCATCCCATCCCATCATTTAGTCCCTCCCCACCATTCTCCGAGCCCCTCCTGTTCCCCCATCCCCAAGTTCCCAGCTGTTACTAGTACTCCACGGTGTGGGATCTTATTGAGGCCGACTTGTTAGCAAAAAGAGAACGAGGTCTGCGTACAATCTCTAGCATCATTTCCGTAATTATCGACAGAATGTAGAAAGTAGATATTAGCGTCTCATTATTCTGAGACAGGAATGACTCAATTTGGTTTATAAACGTATTGATTTATGACATGACACACAATACATGCACAGTGTTACACAGTAATGAATATCCACAGTGTGAAAAAAATCCAATTCTGGCAAGTTTATTGCCACAATGCTGCCCCATATGGCTGAGAGATTTCTTGGAAAACTTCGACCTCACAGAGCAGCTCACTGCCCTTTATCTGACCCTCAAAATTTAACATTTTTCCAAACCACTTCCTCCAGAGCCATTCCCAGAACTCTGCATAGAGGCAATAGGATCGGATCTTGTGGTCCAGCCTACGATGAAAGACTTCCTCAGTCTCCCCAGCCAAGACACCCACATGCAGGATATCCTTCTCCAAGCGAGGAATGTTAATTCACTTAGCGACGCCAGAATCTTTCTAACAGCACTGGAATTCTTCCAGGGAATTAAATGGACAACTCATTATAAGACTTAATGAATCTTCTAGAGGTCACATGAAGGACAAGCCATGAAGTGCTCAGTTGCAGGAATGGACAACAGATCTTGCCTACAGGCTCTTGTGCTAAGATGTAAAAACTACTTGCTGACCCTGGGTCAAGCTCCCAGCTCCACCTCTATGTCTACATTGTTCCTGTAAGAGTGAATCGGGCTGTAAGCAGAACCATAATCGCAAGGCAAGACAAGAGACATCTTGTACAAGGCTTCTTGGCCCACGTTCAGGTTTAGTTACATGGTCCACAGTATCACAATGCTGTGTCCTACTTGACTTATTGAAAACCTTCCCACAGCATGACAGAACTGGTGGAAGTTGACATTTCTCCAAACATTATCCTCAAAGGCAGAAATCTAACCATTCACTGGTTTTGTCGGAATAAGATGAGCAGAAGCACTGCAATATTTCTGCCTAGGACTGATCTACAGAGAATTTATGTTTCAGTATTTGTAAAAACATCTGTGGCACCTGGGTAGAGCAGAATATACAGTATGTTCAAAAGCTCTCCAGCAGATGAATTCTGATGCCCTATGTCAGACATTAGCTAGAGTCAACTGTACGGTCACGGGGTGCCAATACTCTGTCCTAGGGGTTGAGATATTATATGGTAGTTGCTTTCTTACCGATTCTGTTTTTCAGACAATGTATATGCTCACTCTCTCAGACTGTAACAATATGAAGGACCCTGCAGTATAAACCAAAAAAAATCATGTGTCAAGTTCCTACTACATTTTCTTCGGTACTTGTGACCTGGACTGGCAGTTCTTATGTTCTCACGGAGTTTGTTGGAATAACTCTTTCTGTAACAGCTCCCCTCCCCCCCCAAACCCTTAAAAGTATTGAGACAGAAATTAAAATCCAAGCTCCTACCAGTGATGGTTTATCTTGGAGGCCCTCATTCTATAAATTACCATGGATGGGCCAGTCATTCCAAATATGATAAGGCAGAGATAGATAGACCCTGTAAAAGGTCCCTGAAGATGCACTAGGGGGTCCGAAACTGCTGGTCACAGACACAGGTCCTGAGGCCTCGCATGGACTAAGTCTTCCAGCATGGTCTCTGTTCAGAGACCAGTAACCTCTGGGTATAGTAACTTTCTGGTCAATGAGCAGCTCTTCACTCTTCCAAGAATCTTTGCTGGCACTGACAGTAACTTTTTCATGACAGAAAAGCTGGTTGCAATCAATGGGAAGAATTGAAGTAATAGGAAACAAGAAGGATATGGACACCTTGAGTGCAACCAGATGGCCCTGCATATTAATACATGTGCGCGCATACGCTAGCTTCAACACAAGTCTGAAAGCAATCAGTTTGGACAGCTCATTAGCCATCTAAAGCCGAGAGAATGATTCAACAAACATCAAGTTTCCTTCATAAAACCACAAACGTGTCCACACTTGTCAAAAACGTCTTGTTTTTTGGGGCCGTGTTTAAAAACCCCCTCCCACCCAAGATATCATCGCCAGTATAGAAAACCGATCTAACTTGTGTCGCTTTTACACAGGGATAAGGGAATTCCATCCCAGTCCATCTCATGCGATTTGCATGCAGGGATGCCATATTTCAGTCACAGGGAGCCACGCATGCCTTCAGCAGGTGGTAAGGCAATGTCTATCTCCCTAATAAAGGGAAAGCATGCCAGGGTACAGAAGGCGGCCATCTCAACTGCACAAAGGAATAGATAATAGGTATGCAAATTAATTTTACAGAAGACCTCAGCTATTCCTGCACTCATGATGGAAATCACTGGGACAGAAAGGGGCACGGGTCATTCTGTACAAACACTGCATGTAGACGCTCATCATTGGTATAGAGATGATGCAACCCAACCACTTCCCTTCAACACACGTCCACACACAGGCACAGAGAGGAGAAACCATCACCTGCCTTCTGCCATAAAACCAAATCCATCCTGGAAACTGCTTCACACCCCCATCACCACCGTTCATCCAACCATGCTTCAGGATGGCTTGTTTGTGAAAACATCCCCTCCCCCAAAAAACACCTGAAGCCTTGTCAACTCTCTCAATCTTTTCCTAGAGAAGTATAACATTGGCACACTTCATACCCCAAAAGACAGGTCGACTTAGCCAGTGCACAGCCCAGCCTGACCATTTCTCATACCCTAGGTGTTGGCAGTGATGCACCATGATGGAACCCTTCAGGATGTTGTGGGGTACCATGGAAAGGTTTCCTGCTGCGGTACCAGATGAGTTCTGTTACAGAGGCTGCAGGCAGTTTTATTTCTGCCAGGACTTTCTCTTTAAAGAAAACATTCAGATTTTAGCAGGAGTGATATAACCTGTCATACGGTAAGCGCAGAAGAGGAAGCAAGATGCGACAGACTGATGCCTCTGTGTAACACATCACCCTATGCACGTCATCCAGTGTGTAAATAGAAAGAAACCTCCACACTAACTTGCAGGGCTAGATCCAAGATGTTGGCACCCATAGGCAAGACTGGACAGCACAAAGCAGAGAACAGGGATGGAGGGCTGTCAGAGATCCTAACGACTGGCGAGCCAGAAGAAGCGCAGAGAATGGGAGCAAGTAGGTTGGAACAGTCACGTCGAGCCTTTTCTTGAACTTAGGGAAAGAGGGTTACAGAGGGGCAGAGATGGGGAGCTAGTCAAGAGAGATAAGGAGAGGTGAAGAGTGATTGACACAACAAAAACCAAAGATGCGTTTTGCAACAGTATATTGGAAAAGTCGGAGGTGGTTAACAAAGCAAAGGGGAAAGCTGTTGTACAAAGTATTGCAATAGTCGGGTCTTGTAATGACCAGGGCGAGAAACAGAAGCTTAAAGCCAAGGCAAGGTAAGAAGGGAGAGAATGGAGCGGAGGTGCACAAAGCAGAAAAAAAATAGGTTTAGCAACAGAATATCTCCAGGAACAAGCAAGAATGCAGTCTTCACATATGGGTATCATCAGCACTGACGGAGCACGTGCAGAAACGCTCCTCAGCGTCAAATTGGAAAGCTTTTGGGAGCACTCCACTGCGCATCTGCCTTCCCGCCTTCCAATGTCCTCTCCTCAGTTCTTCGTTTTCTGCAGAGCCAGTGGGAGGGTTTCTTCCTGTCACTGCCGAGAAACATCTTTTTTTGGTTTTAAATCTGTGCTCTGCCTTTCCGTCGATGCCAGTACCTTCCCTGATACCGGCCCCAATATTTCTTTTGACTCTCCCTCGAGCATCACGTCACTGCACACAATGTGAGAGCTACGGCAACCTCAGTTGCCAACCTTTGTTCCATCTCCGTTGAAGAAATCTGTCGAGCAGCTACCTGGTTTTCCAATCATACCTTCGCTGCCCACTACTGTCTAGAAAGGGACTCCCACTGGAATGCTGTCTTTGGCCAGGCTGTCCTTCAGCACCTTTTTGGGACTTAACTGCAACTCCTATCCTCCTTCCCAGACTTCTTCTGGCACCAGACTTCCCTTCCGACGGTCTGCCAACTGCAAACAAGTCCAATAGAGCCAGCCGTATCCACACCTTCCCAGCCTCAGGGATACCACTGTAACCACTACAGTCTGGTACCTGGGAGCTAGTGAGTCCCATATGTGAAGACTGCATTCCTGCTTGTTCCTGGAGGTAGCATTGTTTCTCCCAGGGCAAGCAGGATAAGTCAGCCACAAGTGGGTGACATCATCCGACGGAGCCAGAGACGGATACTCTCACTAGCCCAGAGGGCTTTAGCCCCCTGGGCATGACCACTAGCCCCACCTCCGGATCCGCCCCTAGCTGACCAGTCTTCGTCTTCCGCCCTTGCCAGTAAGACGTTTGTTATTTTGCTCTCACCTTTATCCTGCTCTCACCTTCCTAAAATGAAGAAACCTGGATTCAAAAAATGCTCTGCCTGCTCCAGGAAGATGGCGAACTCCGACTCCCACCATCTCTGCTTGCGCTGCCTGGGAAGCGACCACATCATTGATAACTGTTCTGCCTGTGGCCGCATGTCCCCCCATGCACTGAAGTCACGCTGGCATGCCCTGAGGGAATTTCTGGCCCCCGCGGTGGTGAGTACTCCCGCTGCCATCATTCTCCCTTCCACTGCTGCCTCCTCCGTTGCTGTGACTGCTGCTCCTGCTCCGGCCGGGAGCGCCCCGTTTTCGGCCTCTGCTCCCCGCCGTGATGCCTTCTCTTTCCCGGACATGTGCGTTCCGATGGAGGCGTCCATCTTGCCTGCTGCTTCCTCCGCCCCACTTCCTGCAGCTGCAGTGACCATTTCCTGTTCGGGGCCCGCCTACTCTCAGCGCAGACTCGTCGGCACAGACCCTCTCGGCTCAGGGAACAATTCCCACGCTGTCAGAGCTGCAGATCACTGGCGCAGACAACACAAGCGGCGCAGATATTCCCCACACCACCGGGGCAATCCCAGGAGGCGGAGCCGATCACGGAGCTCGCATCGGAGATCAGCCAGGAGGTATTACAGTCAGCACAGACAGCAGTGCAGCCACACTTACAAGGATCGCAGATGCCACAGGGACAGCAGCTCCGATTCCTCTGAACGCCAAGGCAGGAGTCCCAGGTGCTGCAGCCACAGTCCATCTCAGTCACATGGCTCTTCCTCCAGCAGCCCGGACCAGAATGTCTTCTCTTCTGCCAACTCGGCTTATGCGGCCTCCTGCGATTCTGAGGACTCCGAGCTCTGCCTTGCTACGTCCCCGGTGTTGGCAGCCCCTCCTGAAGACACCGGCCGACCCCTCCTCGCCCAGGCACAGACGTCTCTGCCCGCCCAGAGCGCTCCAGACACTCTCCTACTCCTCCAGGGCATGCTTCAGCAGTGGACATCAGCACTCTCCAACCTGTCTTCTACGCAGGCGCAGCCGCTACCACCACCGGCAGCAGCCACCTGCCAACAACCGGCTCCACATCTGCAAGAACAGCAGTCCACATCAGCCGCATCGGTCACACTGGAACAGTCCTGCATTCATGAGACCCCTGAGGATCCCTCCATCTCCCTGACCTCCTCCCATATTGACCAGGACTCGGGACCACCCAACCCTCCAGAGGATTTAACCTATGCGAAATTCGTCCGCAAGGTCCTCACAGCCTTAGCTATCACTCCCGCTGACGCAGTGGATCAACGAGACGAGGTTCAAAGTGCCCTCAAGTTGGTGGACTCCCCCAAGGCAATCCCTGCTCTACCTGTCCACCAGTTACTCCGCGAGAACCTCACAAAGCTATGGCTGACTCCTGCATCGAACCACCCTTGCCCACGAAAACTAGACTCCAAATATGTGGTCCAACCTATACCGGGGTTTGACAAGCAACATCTACCCCACCAATCCATTGTCGTCGAATCCGCCCTCAAGAGATCCAAATCCTCACGCACCTCTACCAACGCCCCCCCCCCCCCGGAAAGGACAACAAGCTCCTAGATGATATCGCAAAGCGGATTTACCAGGGTTCCATGCTAAACGCAAGGATTTCTGCTCATCTCTTTCAGCACGCCATATACCAGGACACCTTGCTAACCAACATAAGAACCGCCGCCAAGGACACAGAGCTCCCACCAGCTCTCCTATCTGCCCTGGACGACCTTGAGGAATGCACCAAACACCAAGGTCGCGCGGTTCATGACGCTTTTGAGACTGCCTCCAGAGTGGCTGGAACCGCCATATCCGCACGCCGGCTTGCCTGGCTCAGAGCCTCTGGCCTCCAGGCCGATTCCCACGACAAGCTTGCAGACACTCCCTGCACGGACGACTCCCTCTTTGGCGATAAAGTCAAAGAAACAGTGCTCGACATGCGTGATCGCTGCACCACTCTCAAGACTCTGGAGGAGGGATCCGAGCGCTCAAAACCCTACCGCAAAGGAAGTTTCAACTCCTCTGCCCCCAAGCGTTATAATTCCTACCACAGGTGGCACCAACAGCCACGCTACAAACAGCAGCACTACCAGTCTTCGTACCGGCAGAAACCTCGTCAACGTGAGCGCTCATCTAAGAAAGCACCCTCCGCGCCTGCCAAAACCAACCCTGGTTTTTGACTCACCGCCCCGTCAGCACCTCCCGACTGGGGGACGCTTATCCGCTTTTCATCATTCATGGGAGCGGATCACCACGGACCAATGGGTCCTCTCAATCATCAAACACGGTTACCGCATCAACTTCTCCTCGAGGCCGCCCTCACGACCGCCCCCAGTGACCACCGCCCACGCACAGCATCTACAGGCTATGGACTCAGAGATCTCAGCCTTACTTGCCTCGAAAGCCATCGAGCCTGTTCCCCCAGGCGAGACCCGCAAGGGCTTTTACTCAAGATACTTCCTTGTCCCCAAGAAGCCCGGGGGCACCAGGCCCATTCTCGACCTGAGGAAGCTCAACAGGTGCATAGCCAAAGAGAAGTTCAGGATGCACTCCCTGTCCTCCATTTTGCCCCTCATCCAACCTATGAAGTGGCTCGCATCCCTCGACCTACAGGACGCCTACACTCACATCCCTATGCACCCTCATCACAAGAAGTTCCTGAGATTCATGGTAGCGGACAGACACTACCAATACAGAGTCCTCCCCTTCGGATTGTCAACTGCTCCGAGAGTCTTCACCAAGTGTGTAGCCGTAGTTGCAGCCCACCTACGCAAACAGGGGATCTGTGTCTTCCCCTACCTGGACGATTGGCTATTCTTGGCACCGTCACCAGAGGAACTGCAGAGGACCGTCAGGAAAGCCATCTCTCTTCTCTCCTCTCTGGGGTTCCTAGTCAACTACCCCAAGTCCCATCTATCACCAACGCGACGCCTGGAGTTCATCGGGGCTCTTATCGACACCGCGCTATCGAAGGCTTTCTTACCTCAAAACAGAAAGGAGACCATCCGCGCACTCACCCGACAAGTCCTCAACTCCACACACTCTTCTGCACGAGTGATCCTGCGCCTCCTGGGGCACATGGCAGCCGCCACACATGTCCTTCCTATGGCGAGGCTACGGATGCGTGTTCTTCAATGGAACCTACGCTCCCATTGGTGCCAACACACTCAACCCTTGTCCTCCCCAATCCCCAGGGACCCACGCACGGACAAGGCGATCAGCTGGTGGTCTCACTCCAACAATCTCTCTCACGGCAAGCACCTGCAGGCCTTGACCCCCGAGATCACTTTGACCACAGATGCCTCAGCTCTCCGATGGGGAGCCCACTGCGCGGGCACACACACGCAAGGATCTTGGTCCACCCCCGAGAGGGACCTACACATCAACGTCCTCGAGCTCAGAGCTGTCCGCCTCGCCCTTGTGGCCTTTCGGAACCTCGTCAGGGGAAAAATAATCAAGATACAGACCGACAACCAAGTCGCCATGTACTACCTGAACAAACAGGGAGGCCCGGGCTCACGCCCCCTGTGCAGAGAAGCACTCCACACCTGGCAACTAGCCCTCTCGCTCCAATGCAGCCTTCAGGCCTGTTACCTGCCAGGGGAGGAGAACGTCCTAGCAGATCGCCTCAGCAGACAGCTAAGTCCCCACGAATGGACACTTCACAAGGACGTGTCTTCTCTTCTCTTCGGGGAGTGGGGACTGCCTCAGATCGACCTCTTCGCCTCCCAAGAGAATGCCAAATGCCCCCTCTTTTGCTCGAAGAGACCATCCCCGAGAAGACTAGCGGCGGACACCTTCGATGTGGCTTGGGACAGCTGGGACCTGGTTTATGCGTTCCCGCCAACCCCACTCATTGCACGGACAATCCAGCAAATCATCAGGGACCGGGCCACAGCCATTCTGGTGGCTCCCTCCTGGCCCAGGCAAATCTGGTTCCCGTACCTCCAACGGTTGGCAGTGGGCCCTCCCATCCACCTCCCCCTGCGGCCGGACTTGCTATCACAGGACGGCGGCAAAATGCTCCACCCCAACTTGAGGATGCTATCTCTGTCGGCCTGGAAGCTGAAAGGCTAGCTCTGGCACCCCTCAACCTAACGACCGAGGTGCAGCAAATCATCCTAGCGGCCCGACGCCCGTCCACCAGGAAATCTTACAGCCTCAAGTGGCGACGCTTCTCCATCTGGTGCGCGGCTCGGCACATTGACCCCTTCTCCTGCCCCACGCCGCAACTCTTCCAATACCTTGAGTCACTCTCCTCCCTCGGCCTGAAGACCCAGTCCATCAAGGTCCATCTGTCCGCCATTGAGGCCTTCCATCATCGCATCGGTGACTCCTCCATAGCAAAAATGCCCATTGTAACCAGCTTTATGCGAGGCCTATCCAATCTACGCCCTCCCCTGAGGGAACCTGTGCCCGCATGGGACCTTAATGTCGTCCTCAATCAGCTAACGGAGGATCCCTTCGAGCCCATCCAATCTGCGGATTTGAAGTACGCCTCATGGAAGACTCTCTTCCTCGTCGCTATAACTTCTGGCAGACGAATCAGCGAAATGCATGCGCTCGTGGCCTACCCACCTTACACCATCTTTCACCTCGACCGCGTCTGCCTTCGGACACACCCCAAGTTTGTCCCCAAGGTGGTGTCCTCCTTCCACATCAACCAAACCATTGAGCTGCCCTGCTTCCTCCCGGGACCACACTCCAGTCCGGAGCAACAACGCCTTCACACTCTGGACTGCGTCAGAGCTCTACGGTGCTATCTCGATAGAACAGCGCCAGTCCGCAAAGGGTCACAGCTCTTCATATCCTACGACCCCAACAAGCCTGGCATTCCAGTCTCCAAGCGAACACTCTCCGGCTGGATCTCCGCATGCATCTCCTTCTGCCTTTCTCGCGCTGGGGCGAGCCCCACCGCAGGCATCACAGCACATCACCTGCGGGCCTTGGCCGCCTCCATCGCGAACCTCCACTACGTTCCCATTCCCGACATCTGCAAAGCCGCCACCTGGTCATCTGTACAGACTTTCCAGAAGCACTACTGCCTCGACAGAGCCGATCACGGTGGCTCCGCCTTCGGCCTAGCAGTGCTTTCGACGGCTAACCCCTCTACACGCCGGGAACTTGTGACTGAGTGCGCTAAGTAAGCTAAGTGACCACTTATAGTGTCACATAACTGATTTGACTCTGCACCTTAGTGATTGTCAGAACTGTTTGACTCTGCACCTTATTGACTGATGTATCATTGTTACACGCACCTTGTTGCCTTAACCAATTGTTGTTATGAACACAGGCCCTTGCCTGGGCCACCTGTTCTAGTTTGTTTGCTGTGTATTGCTCTTGTTGACGCTCTTGTTGCACTTCTTACTGCTACTGCACTGTTCTGTTGCCGCACTTGCGATTTGCACAGCCTGTCTCTCTCTACCACGTTGGCATTAAAAATTCTTGCACTTTGCGCGTGGTCTGTTCTTCAGTCACTCCCCGCCGCTGCACATGTAGCTGGGGAGACTCCACTTGTGGCTGACTCATCCTGCTTGCCCTGGGAGAAAACCGAGTTACTTACCTGTAACGTGAGTTCTCCAGGGACAGCAGGATAAGTCAGCCACACCTTCCCTCCCTCCTCCCCAGCGGGGAATTCCTGTCCTCGCTATCCGCCTCCTAGCCTGAGTACCGCTTCAGCTTGGGAAACCTGGTCAGCTAGGGGCGGATCCGGAGGTGGGGCTAGTGGTCATGCCCAGGGGGCTAAAGCCCTCTGGGCTAGTGAGAGTATCCGTCTCTGGCTCCGTCGGATGACGTCACCCACTTGTGGCTGACTTATCCTGCTGTCCCTGGAGAACTCACGTTACAGGTAAGTAACTCGGTTTACTCACCTGTAACAGGTGATCTCCGGGAAAAGCAGGAATCAGTCTTCACAACCCACTCTCCTCCCCTTGTAGGATGTTCTTTTTTCCTTTATCTCTCAGCTACAAACTCAGCTGAGGAGATGACATTGGAAGGCAAGAAGGCAGACGCAGATGCACAGGTGCAGTCAAGTGCTCCCAAAAGCTTTCCAATTGGACGCTGGGGAGCATTCCCACGCAGACTCCATCAGTACCACCGATACCCAAATGTGAAGAATGATTCTTACTGATCCCGGAGATTACCTGTTATCTGGGCCTTGAAGGTCAGTGAGGAATTGAGGGCGACACCTAGTGTTTCGAAAGATTTGCGAAAAGGGAGATGAGAAGCTAAAAGCACAGGATGGGGAAGCACGTGATGAAGCCCTGGAGATGGACTGCAGATAGACTCACGTCACCCTTTGCAGCCACACAAGCTCCTATTTGGCCTGAATATTTGGTGCCTTCAAACTATAGTACCCTAGGCTGAATCCAGGCCTGCTAGTTTGCATCCAGGCAAGTAAGGGTCTAGGCAGGGAGCTACAGAAACGGGCTCAATGACCTTATTCTTACCTCAGCACTGAAACTGCAGAGTTCTGGGATTTAAGTGCTCCAACTCTTTGCTGGACCAGTAGAAACCCCTACCTGCTATCACTCCTGCTCATGGATTCTCCTACCTCCATATCCACGCGCACAGGGACTCTGAATCTTCAGGGCTGCCAACTGAAATTCCACAAAGCCTGTTATCTGCAGACCTACACTTATTCTTCCTATTCCAAAGCATCCCTTCCAAATACTAGATTTGATCTGTCAGACACACTATCTTTCCCAAAGCTACATTACCAGGTGATCACTATATTAAGAAGGGGCATTTTTCTTTCTTAACTTTACTAAGTGCAAGAAACTCTGAACCAAGCCTACCAGGCAAACTCGGCCGTCAGGAATGGGACAGGGTGCAGAGGTGGTACAGGAGAGGAGACCAGTGGATCACTTTCCTGGATTCCTGCACCCCTAGGCCATGACATCATTCTATTAAATCCAAACACAAGAATGCAGGCAGGACGAATCTTGCTGAACATGAGTAGCGGTCGAGCTAAATGAATTCCGTTTCTTCCGAGGACACACTAAAATTTCTTCCTTGACACTTTAGAAGCACATTACCTATTTCCTTCTTTACCCCAGGGAAATCTCTATAAATCTCTCAGCTAATCAATATTTCTCCAAGCACCCTTCAAATGCAGACCTCCCTGTTCTATTAGCCTTACTGTCTTTAATCTCAGAAACTTAAAATAGGATGTTCCGGCCTAAGGTGTCAGATGCAATTAGAAATTCATCTCCCCATCTGTGCTCTGGAAAATCATTCCAAACTAACCCAGTTCTGCTGACCACAGCTAAACCTGCAGCTTCACTTCAAAGCTCAACATTGTGAAACTCCCCAAGAGTGCCCTCTATTGACTCCATACCCACAGACTCCCCAAGTTCCATCACTAACTTCAGAGTAGTGAAGGCTTCCTCTACTGACAGCGATATCTTATTTATATATTTAGACAGTTTTGTATACCACCTTATCCTTCAATCAAAGTGGTCACACTCACAACACAATAGGAGGTATACATTTAACAGGAGGGGATACAATTCACAAACGTAAATACTATGTGCTTATAGGTCCAAATGGGTATGGGTAGTTGGTGCCAAGTGGTGTAAGTAGATGTTGGGCCACTTGAGTGGTATCTAGTGTTCGGCAACTTAAGGTGGTTGCTCATAGGCCTCTTATCTCAGTGGTAGGGCAAAAGTGGCCCTAGCTGGCCTTGAACCTGGATCTGCTTATTATTTGATGGACTGCAAACATCTTTATTTTACATTTGCTCTATCACTTCTGATGCAACTTTGACAATTTGCAAACACCAAAGTGAATGATTTTTAATTGTGGGCCACGAAGGTTAAATACAATACATATGAGTATTTGACCTCTAGCTGCAGAAGCAGAGGTGCCAAGTTTATGTATGGAGAGGTGAGATTTTTAGTGCACTCTTCCGATAATATACTGAATATCTCTGCTCTCCGCGTGGAAGGTCCACACCCTACCCTTCCACTTATCTCAATTGCGATTCTTCCTGTCCAGATAAATGCCTTTCATTGTCCATGCATAACATTTGATTCATTGATTGAGGTATTGAGCCATGGATAGACCCAGAGTAGCCTAGCCTAAAAGTTCGTCATTCTGGTGGTCCTACCCCTGAGGAACTCAAGTGCTCCTCAAAGCTTCTAAAAGGGATGTTGGATACCAGAAAGGCATTCTGAGCGATTAGAAGACTGAAGAAAAGGGATCATGGTGAAGACCAGGAGCTCTAAAACAGTAACGTACAGATGTGATGAGATGTATATGGTGATTTGGAGTGTCCAAAGATGTGCTGTGTTGAGGAGAGGACTAACTGTGCAACCAAACCTGGACTGGCTTAAGCCTGTGCTCTGCTGACATTTGCTATGGTAACCTAAGTTATACTTCTGCATGTATAAGAAGTAGATGAAAAGGTGAAGAAAAAGAGGGAGGGCTTCATGAAATACAAGAGATCACAGAGAGAGGGAGACAGACAGCTATATTTGGAAAAACTTAGAGAAGCTAGCAAAGTAGTCAGGAAAGCAAAGGTTCAAAAAGAGGAGGAAATAGCCAATGCAGTTAAATGGGGGGATAAGACATTTTTCAGATATGTTAGTGAGAAGAGGAAGAGCAAAAATGGTATTGTCAGACTCAAGGGTGAAGGGGAGGAATATGTAGAAGCTGAAGAGGATAAAGTGGAATTGCTTAACAGATATTTCTGTTCTGTGTTCACAGATGAAGAACCAGGAGCAGGACCTCAGAAAACACCCACAAACAGGAACAGAAGTGAGAGGCATCTTAAAGAATTTTCAGAAGACTATGTTCGTGAGAAACTAGCTAAACTTAAAGTAGACAAAGCGATGGGACCGGATGGGATACACCCTAGAATACTGAGGGAACTTGAGGATGTTCTAGCAGCTCCACTGACTGACCTTTTCAATGCCTCATTAGAGTCGGGAGTGGTGCCAAAGGACTGGAGAGAGGCTCATGTGGTCCCTTTACACAAAAGTGGAAGTAAGGATGTGATTGAAAACTACAGGCCAGTTAGTTTAACCTCAGTGGTGAGTAAATTGAAGCACTACTGAAAGAGAAAATAGTGAGGTTTCTGGAGTTCAATGGATTACCGGATCTGAGGCAGAATGGATTCACCAGAGGCAGGTCTTGTCAGACAAATCTGATTAATTTCTTTGACTGGGTGACCAGGGAGTTGGACCATGGGAGAGCCCCAGATGTGGTGCATTTAGATTTCAGTAAAGCCTTTGACACTGTTCCACATAGGCAACTTATAAAAGTACAGAGAAGAGCCACCAAAATGGTGAAGGGGATGGAAGGCTACTCCTATGAAGAGAGGCTACAAAGGTTGGGGCTCTTTAACCTGGAAAAGAGACGGCTGAGGGGAGATATGATAGAGGTCTATAAATTAATGAATGGAGTGGAGCAGGTAAACGTGGATCAATTGTTTACGCTATCAGAATATAGAAAGACTAGGGGACATGCAATGAAGCTACAGAGTAAACTATTTAAGACAAATAAGAGAAAATATTTTTTCACTCAACGTGTAATCAAACTCTGGAATTTGTTACCGGAGGATGTAGTAAGGGGCTGTTAGTGTAGCTGGCTTTAAAAAAGGTTTGGACAAGTTCCTGGAGGAAAGGTCCATAAACCACTATTAAAAAGGGACCCAGGATAATCAATGCTTGACCCAGTACAAGCATTGTGGAACCTGTGTCTTTTGGGGATATTGCTAGGTACGTATGACCTAGATTGGCCACTGTTGGAAACAGGATACTGGGCTTGATGGACCTCGGTCTGACCCAGTATGGCATATCTTATGTTCTTAAACAGAACTGAGCACCCTAGGGATAGACCCTAAAGTTACTGCTTGGGTTAGAAATTCGTTGAGTGGGAGGTGATAGAGGATACAGGTAAATAGGGCTCACTCTGAGGAGAAAGATGTTACCAGTGGTGTGCCCCAGGGATCTGTCCTTGGTCTGATTCTTTTTAACATCTTTGTTAGTGATATAGCGGAAGGGCTTTCAGGTAAGGTTTGCCTCTTTGCGGATGATACCAAAATCTGCAATAGAGTAGACACCCAGGAAGGTGTAGATAACATGAGGAGGGATCTAGCTAAGCTTGAAGAATGGTCTAGAATTTGGCAGCTGGGATTTAATGTTAAAAAATGTAAGATCATGCATTTGGGCTGCAGCAATCCAAGGGAGCAATATAGTATAGGGGGTGAAGTACTTTTGTCCACTAAAGAAGAGCTGGATCTAGGCGTGGTTGTGTCTGATGATCTTAAAGTAGCTAAACAAGTAGAAAAGGCAATGGTGAAAGCTAGAAGGATGCTTGGGTGCATACGGAGAGGAATGGCCAGCAGAAGAAAGGAGGTGATAGTGCCTTTGTATAAGTGTTTGGTGAAGCCTCATTTGGAGTATGGTGTGCAACTCTGGAGACTCCATCTTTAAAAGGATATAAACAGGATGGAGTCAGTACAGAAGGCGGCTACTAAAATGGTTAGTGGTCTTCGTTATAGAGCATATGAGGACAGACTTAAGAATCTTAATATGTACACCTTAGAGGAAAGGCGGGATAGAGGTGATATGATTGAGATGTTTAAATATCTCCGTGGCATAAATGTTTAGGGAGAGAGCCTTTTTCAATTGAAAGCAAGCTCTGCTACGAGGGGACATGGGATGAGGGTGAAGGGAGATAGATTCAGGAGTGATATGCGGAAATATTTCTTTACGGAAAGAGTGGTGGATCCGTGGAATAGTCTCCCAGTGGAGGTGGTAGAGATGAGGACAGTAACTGAAAGAAGCATGGGACCAACACAGAGGATCTCTAAAGCAAAAAAGGGGACTGTTGTAGTGATTGATATGGAAGGACAGACTAGATAGGCCATGTGGTCTTTTTCTCTCGTCATGTTTCTATGTTTCTATCTTCCACCTCTCCCTGGGCCTCTTAGAGGTGCACGACGTCCTCACCTATCTGTGGTGCACTGGGAGATAGAGAGTGTCCTCCTCCTTTCCCTGGGTCACTTGGAGGTTCAGGGCATCCTCTACCTATCTGTAGACACAGGGAGGCCACAGGTCATCCTCTGCTTCCACCATCCCATGAGGCTGCAGGGAGTCATTTGCCAGAGAGGCCAGAGGGGGTCGCATGCTTCCAATGTCTTCACATGTGCACTGGAAGGCTCCTGGGTTTCACAGTTTTCAGCCAAGTTATGCATTTTTCCTCTTCTTTGAAGTGCTTCAGCAATGCTGCCCTTCACTCTGCTCCTGCCTCTTTCCAGTCATTTAAAAATCCATGTGTAATCACAGCAGTTAAGGCACAAGGAAGGGGGAATTGCATAATTATTTTCTAGCTGCCTTCCTTCTCTCTTATTAAAATCAAAATTACCCTTTCGGGTGACCTTCACACCATGCAGAATGTATAATTCACACAAGCACTGCAGTGGTGGAGGCTGCGGGCACGGATCTGTGGCACGAGACTGCTTGAGACCGTCTGTGTGCCATATACCAGCTGAGCAAAAGTATTTCACATCTGGACATCCCCATCTGCACCCTGGTGCTGGAGAGATGGGGCAGGGAGGGGAGACTGGCTTGGACCGCTACAAGAAGGGAAAACGCACCAGGTAAACTACCTCCTCACCCCCTCTCTGGGGAGATGTTCAGCAGACAGACACTGATCCGACAAAGTGAGCCTGGAGTTGACAGCAGCAGAGACTTTAGAGACACCCAGATGAACATGGCTCTTCAGAGAGATGCTCAGAAAGACCCCGGTGAGTCTTTTTTCCAGCATCTAAGTGAACGGAAAGGAAACTTTGCTTTTTAGATCCAAAGGGCTCCAGGTTCAAGTGCAGAGATTCCACTGTGCATTCGGGGACGGAAGGATGGAGAGACTCTTCAGCTGCACCTTGATGAATGAGTGATGTCAGCGCGTGAAGATAAGAAAAGGGGGAGTGAAGCTGCTTCCCCAGGCGCTGTGCACATTCAAGCATGGCAAATAATGGACATTTCTTAGACTGAATGGATAAAGACTCCGTTACAGGCCTGGGAGGAAGGGGAGAGTGGGAGACAAGACTTGGGTCCCGTGCACACCTCCAGAGCTGTCACATGCACCTTGGCTTCCAAATTGTGCCGTTGCTGCAGTTTTTCAGCAATGATGAACCAGAGCCCATGAGACCAGGAACCCAAACCCCTGCCTTGCCCCAGACATCTCTCAGCACATCTGACTGAGACCACTTCAGCTCTTGCAAACTCTCTCAGTCTCTGGACAAGGAGATGCTGGTAATCCTGCGTCACCGCCTTCTCCAGACAGCTTTCCAGATCGCCTGGCTTAGGAGGGAGGTTCCTGACTACCATGGAATGTTCACAATAACCCATTTGGAGAAATCGCCCTGGAGCAACACTTTTCATGTCATTGAAATCCAGAGAACAAGCAGGCGAAGGCTCCATGAGTAGAATTCCCTCGTGAAGGGCCCCTGGCACAGGGCTGCGGGATCCACTGGCACTAGATACTCCCTGATGGGCTGATAGTCTCCGGCTCTCTTTCAAAGAAATCCATCACCCTAAAATCATCATGATACAAAGACCAAAAACATGATCCGAAAACAACTATTAACTGTGCGCTGCACAAGATTTCCTATCTTTTTAAGGGAAAGATGAAAGCATGGGTTCAAATGTCCATGTGACTGCATCAAGAAACACTAATAACATAAGATGTGCCATACTGGGTCAGCCCAAGGGTCTATTAAGCCCAGTATCCTGTTTCCAGCAGCAGCCAATCCAGGTCGTAAGTACCTGTCGGGCTCCCAAAAGGTACAAAGATTCCACGTTGCTTATCCTAGGAGTAAGCAGTGGATTTCTTTGGTCCTTTTTAGGTTTATGGACTTTTCCTCCCGGAACCTGTCCAATCCTCGTTTAAACCCAGCTACACTAACAGCTTTTACTACATCCTCTGGTAACGAATTCCAGAGTTCGATTATGCATTGAGTGAGAAATATTTTTTCCCAATTAGTCTTAGATGTGCTACATAATAACTTCATTGCATGTCCCCTAGTCTACCTAATTTTTGAAGGAGTAAACAACTGATCTACACTTACCCACTCCACTCCATTTATTATTTTATAGACCTCTATCATATCTCTCCTCAACCGAAGAGCCCTAACCTTTTAAGCCTTTCCTCGTAGGTGTATATTTCCATCCCCTTTATCATTTTGGTGGCTCTCCTCTGTACCTTTTCTAAGTCTGCTATATCCTTTTTAAGATATGGCAACCGGAACTGCACACAATATCAAGGTGCAGTCGCACCATGGAGCAATACGGAGGCATTATAATATCCTCAGTTTTATTCTCCATTCCTTTAACATAGTAAGAAAAAGACCAATGTGGCCTGTCCAGTCTGCCCAGTAAGACCAGAAGAATGTTCAGGGGCTCCTCCTATTTCTATCATAATCTCAGGCCCCTGTTCATTGTATATTTTATTAGCCCTGGTTTAGGGCCGTATTTCATCCCCCAGTTTGTGCTGAACGTTGTCGCAGACATGAAAATGGAAGCGGATAGATACTCATGTTCCCAGGCTACTGATTCCAGGTATGGGCCAGTCAAATCGTGCAACAGATAAGAATTTGACTTTCAGTATTTTCTTGGCATCTTGTAACATTAGAAGCTAACAGTGGAATTTC
Organism: Ichthyophis bannanicus; assembly: GCA_033557465.1. NCBI lineage: Eukaryota > Metazoa > Chordata > Amphibia > Gymnophiona > Ichthyophiidae > Ichthyophis > Ichthyophis bannanicus. The sequence continues at coordinate 55,363,590 of CM066051.1, read as the reverse complement.
ATGACTATGGGCAGGGACGTGATGTCCTAAGCTGTCCAGTACTGCCGGGGAATATTTCCCGTTATGTAACCTTTATTTAAACATTTTGGGGGTTATTCTGAATAGCGTTTAGCGGGGATGTAGGTCTGGTCTGGACCTACATCCCCTGCCTAATGCTTGTGATGATTCCATGCCCATAGCTCCCCGCATGTACAGAGGAGATGTGTGGGGATCTGCAGATGGGGGTGGGCAGGAGAGGGCCGGAGGAGGAGCATGGACAGGGCAGAGGCGGGACCCTGACCCAGGACGTACAGGGCCAATTCTGGTCATGGCCCTGTACATCCAGGAAGGCAGCGATGGTGGAATAAGTCACCCTGTGCCCGGAGAGCAGCACCAGCAGACTCCCCTGGAGAGGTAAGGGGCACCAGAAGGTTCCCCGCTGACCGATCCCAGCCTTGACAGGCCCATCAGGGGCTAGGGCGGTGGGGAACAGCACATTTGGGGCTGTGCAGGACAGCGGGGCTCCTGCATGGCATCCCAGTGCCATGCACGATAGGACACCATGGCACCAGGCTTCATGCAGGAGCATTGTGTGGATTAGACAGGGAGGGAGCGGCGCATGCAGTGGGCCTGAATCAGGGTACCTCCTCCCTGTCCAGGCCCTCCGCACCTGATTCTGATCCCACAATCCAGCCCGTCCAGATTTTGGATGTCCAGACGGGCCCGATCAGAATTGGCCACCACGGAATTGAAAGGGGGCATCTTTTGTGACAGGTGCCCTTCCAGGTGTCCAGCTGGTTCTGCACGATGCCGTGAAAGGCTCCGAGGAGGGTGAGCAGAGTGGCCCTCCTGCTTCTCTTACTCAGATAAGCATGGGGACCCTGTAAAACATCTGAAGTAAGGCAACTGAGTAATGAGTGATGCCAACCTCAGACATTCATGAATCTGCATGTCGCACACCCAAGAATTCACCCTGTTGGATGTAGCAGCGAGGAGAGGCGTTACCTAAAGGTTTCTGAATTTTGAATTGCATCAAGGTTAATCCAATAAAAAGGGAGTGTTAGATGTATTTTGGTGCCGTTAGCCTTTCTGTGCACTGATGTGGAGTAAATCGGCAGTGAGCAGAGGCTGAACTGATGCTAAAGTTGGCATTCGTGACTTGCAAACACCAAATCGACTCCTTCTCTGTATATGCCATCATTTATCACCATTTTGGGTAATAAAATTTTAAGAATTCATTTTAACTTTGCTTTTTGCCAATGCAAAGGGTACACGCCACTCTGGGATAACCCTGAACTTTCCATCTGTTTGTAAGATTAGTATATCTTCATTTGAATTCTACATCATAGTGATTTACAAAACTGGATAATTAACTGTAAAAAATGTATATTCAAAAAACAGTTTATGAGACAGTGGGTCAGAAATTACTTTAAATTAAATCTCTTTGAATTTTCAGCCTCTTCTGCCAAGCAGGTGCCCAGGGCCAGGATAAATCTCCTAGATGGATGAAACGGACACCGGGGATCATACACAGAAATAAACAAATCTTGTCTATGGGTATTATCTTAAGACGTAAAAGCTGCTTCCGCACCCTAAGTCTACCTCTCAACTCTACCTCCACATCTACGTTGTTTGTGCAAAAGTGCATCGAGCCATAACCAGAGCAGGTAACAACAGAAAAAACGAGAGAAGGGAGGACATGGCAAGATGCAAGAGGCTCACGGAGGGGGAGGGGGGGGGGCGGACTTGTAGGTCCATGGTGCAATGCTGCTTTCTACTGGATGCTTTTGAGCACTGACTGTCAACAGTGCAAAATAACTGAAGGCAATGAAAAATTATTACAGAGAAATGCTTTGTTCACCACATTTCCTGCAGTTACAGAGGGAGGCTGGATAAGTGGGCATGAAGGACTGTGGAGTGAACAGATTACCATCTACTGAGGGACAGTATTCAATGTACTGTCACAGGAGAGAGGACCGGAGGCATTGACTGTACCCATCACAGCTCTGTCGCTGGAAACAGGAGAACAGATGCAACCCTGAATTTGATGAAGTGACCAGAGTAGAAGATTTGAGGGGGGGGGGGGGGGGGAGGTGCAGTAGATGCGGCCTGTCTGTACTTCTTTTGATATTACTCCACAGAGAATGGTGAGCAGCTGGTCAGACCAGGATCTGGAAGAAGAAACTCAAAGCTGGTTGAGGAGGACTTAGAGCAGTGGTCAGCAAAGTCCACTCGGGATTAGCAAAAGCCTTAAGAATCAGGGTTAGGTCCAGTCCTCTTCAGCATCTATCCAAGAGACACCATGGGCTAGAAGAGGACGAGGTGGTGCAATGAGGAGGGGCCACTTGGGCCAGGACTCACCAATATTTTGCCCAACACAGCATCAGCAACTAGAAAGCCTGAGGGTGGGCTGGAGAATGGCTCATTTGGCCCCCTCCAATGAAAAAAATGTCTCATTGCCCCTGCCAGGGATATCTTCTACCAGCCCACGTATTCCACAAATAGGCCAGCGTAATTGTTTTCCCCTAGACAGTGGTTTTGGGAGTTTGTATGCATCGTTCATCTGAGCATTATCAAGTTTTTACAACGTGTCAGGGAATCCAGAAGGACCATAAAGGTTTTGTTTTTTTTAGGAAGGGGGCCAAACCACATTTTCTACCAGTTCATGTGTGCAATTACACTACTCAAACTGTTTACCAATCGCAGCAGCTAATAAACATCATCTTCCGCCAGCATCATATTCACGGAGATATCAGGGAGAGAGTATCTATTTCATCCATAGCTTCTTTGAATGCATGTCCAGAACTGTCAACCTTCAATGGCTCTTCGGTTTTCTATTTGATTCATATCAAACTTTCAGGAGAGTCACAAGGATCCATGTCACAAATTCACATCTTCCTCAAATACATGCATGTAATGACAGCGCCTGAGGAATATGGATTCACCTATAATCTACCTGTGGTTTTCAGGAGACATCAGAGAGATGCAGGAGAATCCCGACAGGTATTCCAGGTATCCCGACAGGTATTCCACAGATACACACCTGCATTTCTGCCACCTAACAACATTTAAGGTTTGTGTCTGATTCACACCAAATTTTCAGAATGCACCAAGGTGTCTATTACAGTCATCAGAGGTGAATCCCCATAGTCCATGACTATGTATGCACAGGAAGGGTAATCATAACACAGAAGAAGCTTATGTCTGCTCAACACCGGCTTCCGCACAAGGACACAGCTGTGCCAAGACAGGAGGAACGTTGCTGCCTAAGTTTGCCTGGACACACGTGTATTTTCTAACATATGTGGATCTCACCATTCTACCCAGCTTCTGCACCCATGAATGTATATGCATAAAGGACGGACTTTATAAAGATGTACCACACTGGGTCAGAACAAAGTTTCACCGAGTCCAGTATCCTGTTTCCAGCAGTGGCCAATCCTGTCAGGTTCCCCAAAGGTACAGTAGTAAGAGTCCATTCTCTGATTAGTCTTAAGTATGCTACATTGTAGCTCCATTGCTTGTCCTCTGGTCTTTCTACTTTTTTAAAAAGTATACAGTCAATCTATGTTTATGCTTCCCACTCCATTCGTTATTTTGTAGACCTCTGTCATATCTCCTCTCAGCCGTCTCTTTTCCAAGTTGAAGAGCCCTAAGCTTTTAAGTCTTTCTTCATAAAGGTATCTTCCATCCCCTTTACCATTTTGGTCACTCTTCTCTGTACCTTTTCTAATTCTGCTATATCTTTTTTAGGATACAGTGACCAGAATTGCACATAATATTCAAGGTGTCATCACACCATGGAGCAATACATGGAGTGATACAGAGGCATTATAATATCCTTTGTTTTATTCTCCATTCCTTTCCTTATGATACCTAGCATTCTATTTGCTTTCTTGACCGCTGCTGTTCACTGGGTGGAGGATTTCAATGTGTTATCCATAATGACGCCTAAATCCATTTTCTGGATGGTGATTCCTAATTTGGAACCTTGCATCGTGTAACCATAGTTTGGGTTGTTCTTCCCTAGGTGCATAACTTTGCACTTGTCCACATTAAATTTCATCTGCCATTTGGATTCCCAGTCTTCCAATTTCTCAATGTCCTCATGTGTTTAACAACTTTGAATAATTTTTTGTTAACTGCAGATTTAATCACCTCACTCGTTATTTCCATTTCCAGGTCATTTATGAAAATGTTAAAAAGCAGCGGGCCCAACACAAATCCCTGGGGTACTCCACTATTCACCTTTCTCCATTGGGAAAATTGGCCATTTAGCCCTACCCTCTGCTTTCTATCTGCTAACCATTTCCTAATCCACAATAGTACACTGCCTCCCAGGGGGTTTCTAGCCCTCTTGGCTCCCTGGGAGGGTGCCCCCCGTCTGGCTGCCATCCTTCTGTACAGCACGCTGCTGTGTGATATGATTCATACCCTCCCCTGCTGGATCCAACGAGGAGGCACAGCAAACTTATCACAAGACTTTGGCCGGGAGAGAAGAGCGTCTGACCTATGGAGACAGTGTGGCAAGCCAGCTTTATGGTATGTTTTCCGTACTGCCTCTGTGAGTCCGGCGGGGGTGCACCCAGGGCAGGCCGCACCCACCACCTCGTCCTTTGTACGTCACTGCTGCTTCCTAGTCCCATGACGTTTTAATTTCCCCAAAAGTCTCTCATGAGGGACCTTGTCAGAGGCTTTCTGAAAAATCTAGATACACTGTACTCACGTAAATGGCCTCTCATAAAATTGCAACCAGCGCAGAAGTCCACGTTTCGAGATGGCGATGCTCACTTTGCAAGTCAGTGTGCACAGGTAGAGTTGGGCGGGGCACAGGCAGAGTTGGGCGGAGCACAGGCAGAGTTGGGCGGAGCACAGGTAGAGTTGGGCAGAGCACAGGCAGAGTTGGGCGGGGCACAGGCAGAGTTGGGCGGAGCACAGGCAGGCACATGCAAATTATAAAATACTATAACTTATGCATAAATTTGAAAAACGCAGGTCTGCACATTTCCACTAGCTCCAGGGCTTGGGTCAATGTCTGCGCCTGAATGTTAGACACAATCTCTGCCTCTTAAAATAGCATTTTAGAAAGAGATGTCGGTGCCTCCTTCCCTTTATAAAATGGCCTGACTATAGGCACCTGAAAACATACTTCGACTAGGCACCCCCTTACCAAATTCCCCCGCTACCTTATAAATGGTGGTGCTGTCCATCGACACTGTGCTTTTATGTGTGAATCCTCCAGGACAATTTTGTGAGCACCTAGTTCTGTGATCGAAGCCTTCTGCCACTTTTTGCAGCTGCCTGCACATTTACGTTTTAGGAGATGCGTGGGAGGACTCAGTGCGTAACGTGCAGGTAACTGCTGGGCACCTCCCACTTTAATCTGGTCTATAAAATCCTCATGCAGCACTCACTGGTCTCAAGGTGCCAGAGGTGCACCCCATAGCCCTCACGAAGTCACAAACACCACGGAGTCCATGGGAAACATGGCAGCTCGTTCTAAAGTAGATACAATGCTTTGCTGATAAAAAGGGGGATAGAACTGAGAGACCCACATCCACCTCTGATGAGACCATCCTTTGATCCATGGCCAAGACTCAGAGAAGACCAGGACGGCCCTCTTTAGAGAACAGTGTGTGAAATCAAGGGAAGCGAATTGATTGAGGAGCTAGCACAGGACATCTCCTAACTTATCCCAAATAAATGCGGGTCAGGGAAAAGGTCCACGCACAGCTTCTATTTTCTTCTATTTGTGGAACCTGTGCGCCTCTTTGGGAACCTGACAGATACTTGTGACCTGGATTGGCCACTGTTGGAAACAGGATACTGAGCTTGATGGACCTTGGTCTGAGCCAGTAAGGCATCTCTTATGTTCTTATGTTCTCAGACTGTGGCCACCACAGTAGAAGGCATGTCCTGAAATCCATCTGACAGAGCTTAAAAACGTCCCAAGAAGAGAGACTGGGCCAAACTGAACACACAATTGAGTAGGGAAGGAGAATCATTTCTTAAGTTCTACGAGCTGGCAAAAATGAATTTACAACGCTGCAACGGGAATCCCACAAACTACCAAACACCACTTTAGCAAAGGCATTCAATTCGACCTTAGCAGCAAAGGCCAATAAGCTCTGAATTTGCTGATATGCAGGAGGGAGAAGGGGTGTGAACTGCACCAGACTGATCCGCCTTCAGTAATGATCAACTGCACGATGCCAAAGGTCTGGGCTGGGCCCCTTTGCTGCTCTGCTGACACGTTGCTACCTCTCCCCCGGATTGCATTTCTAATCCAGGTACATATTAACAGGCTACTGCGTTGTAGGAGGAAATTAGGGGAACTGCCCCTGGGTTTTTCGCTTTGCATTCCCACAGTATTACCCGAAGGGGTAGGAAGGCTTCAAGCATGGAAAGCAATCCAAAATCCTGGCGCTGACCCACAGAGGGCAACTGGCATCCTACAGGACAGGTTATGTTGAGGTTATTTCCAGCCCTGTGGGCCACAGTGGCTTTGCTGTTGAAGTTTATCTCCCACTGAGACTGTTTCGGTCTCTCCTTTGCTGTGTAATTGGTAGGCTGCCTTTCAGATGGCTTTCACTCTGGCTCTGGGGCTCTGGTCTCACAGCCTCCGAATGCTAGAACAGGAAGGACACAGGGGTGATTATTTATTCTGCAAGTTCCTTCAGTATTTGTTCAGACTGACGCCCACTTCAGCGTTGATCTTAGCTGTCACTGTATCCGTCCATTCATCTGCATGTATCGAGGGTCTTACTGGTGCATAATTTTGGTAGGAGAAGGTTTTTAGGGAGATCCCAACTCTCCGCTCCTGACAGGGCCACCTCTGAATTAGAGGGCAGAACCACAGAGAAAGAAATGTTTAAAAGGTTTTATCCAAATTGACTGAAAGCTTCTGAAATGCAGTCAAACGTGTGCCTGGCTCCCCTCGCCCCTGCACTTTTGGCCCCCTGACTCCCCTCACCCCTACAATACATGTGCTAAAAGAGATTATGGCCAATAGAAGGCATTTTTCAACATTGTCTGAGCTATGAAACAGAAGTTAAATGAAGCAGGGTGATCCCATGTTTTAATTGCCAGTTGAGTGACCTAGAACATCTTAGAACTTTGTTGCTCTGTATCTGAAGTGTTATGAGCCAACAGACCTCTGGACAATCAGATTGACCAATGACAGAAATTCAGCCCTCACTAACCCCCTAAAGTAACTCTCTGACTTACACTTATACTGAATGAGCAAACCGGATTGACCACCTGGTCTCTCTGACGTGTTCTAAGTCTCTCCATCGAAAGAGTTACAAAACTATCTTGTGTAAAAAATTACAGAACCCAGACTTTCCTTCATTAGACACAGGGCTTAAACTCATCAATATGGACTAGAGAAACACCATTAGCTGCTCACTAGTATCCGAAAAGAATAAACCCTTCTCCCCTACATACACACAGGTACCTTATGGGACAATTTGCTGCTTTGGGACAAACTCCCCAGCTTCCTATGCAGAGACCTTCCCGTCCAGTCTTGCTGGAGGTATAAGGTACCTGTGCACCTTCACATCCAGTTCTTCTGCTGGGACATTTTCTACTGAAAGCAGAGTGCAATATTCCAGAACATACCCTTCAATATAACTAGAAGTCATCAGATTGTGGATCCCATGTATAGGTCTAGCCACTAGCCACTCATATAAATAGCTTTGAAAATTGTTCTGTAAATATGAGTTTAATGTGGAGGGAGCAGAGTTCAGAGTGAAGAAAAAAACTTTCACACCACATCTTCCTGCAGCTCCCCACAGGTCCATCCTGACTTCTCTACTTTAACCTGTACAAGGCTGCCAATGTCTGCAGAAAAGAAAGTGAGGCGTGTTGGAATTGTTGGATACGGTCATTTAGGTAAGTGCACCATCCCCTGAAGGCAGAATTTCCAGATTTTACAAATTATGCTGGTTTATAGCAAAATATTTTATTTCTTCATCAAAAGTGAAATCAGGTTTTCCTAAAGCGGTTTTTCACAGTGATTCTAAGTCTGTAATTAGTTTGTCTCTAGCACATAGGGTTTTAGAGATATCATCCATAGACATTTCTGTAAAATTGTGTATATTGCAAACATTTAAAAAGTCGGATGTCACACATGTTAATAATTATATTTGGCATGTTTACATGTAAGAAACGCACTAAAAGTGTTTTACAGAAGACTTTCTGCAGTGATGTTTGTCGGGATTGTCACAATACAACATCCAGCAGTAATCTGTCATCATGCTCTCATCCCAGGCTTGGTAACGCTCACCCTGACCGTCATTCACTTCACCCAAGTCTGATGGAGAAAAGTGAAGATGTGAGTGTATGAAGTGCGTTTTCAATGACATGCGGCAACCAAGTTTACGATACGTGTCAAGTAACCTCTGTACTCCATCAGCATAATCTGGCGATTTGCGATTACCCAGAAAGTTTTCACAGATCCACTGAAAGGCTTGCCACGCTTCAAGATCCAAAGCATCCAGGCATTTTTCAAATTCTTTATCCTCTATCACCTGTCTTATTTGTGGCCCTACAAAAATGCCGCCTTTCAGTTTTGCAGCAGCGATCTTTGGAAATTTAGAAACAAGATACTGAAATCTTTTTCAATTTGTTTGCACCATTCTTTTCACTAAATTTTCATTAAATCCAGTTTTATATGCAAAGGAGGAAGCAAAATGTTTGCTGGATCGACTAATGGAGCATGACTAACACGGCTGCTTCCTGGATTATAGGCGGTTCTTAAAGGCCAGTCGTGAACATTATAATGGTCTTTGAGAGCGTGGCTGTCCCAGAGGCAGAGAAAACAGCAATGTTTGGTAAATTCACCTTCCGTGCCCATCAGCGTGCCAATAACCTTAAGATCCACGCAAATCTTCCACTGGTAATTGTCATATCATATAGACTGGAGCAATATCTGCAGATTATCATATGTCTCCTTGAGGTGGACAGAGTGTGCGATTGAAATAGATGGCTGTATGTTGCCGTTATGAATAAGAACGGTCTTGAGGCTTTTTGATGAAGAATCAATGCAGACAAAAGATTCGGATACACACTGTTGTGTTTGTTCTTCGCAGAGAAACCCGGGATGTTAACTAGACAAAAATAGCAGATGTCATGATGGTTTCTTAGCTCCTTCCATATCATCGGTACAGCAAATGGCATCACCGTTTTCCTTCCGTTTAACTAATCACGTAGTCCATTTTCACAGGACGTTCAGATGATGTGAGGCGCCCATGGCTTATCGCGGTCACCCAGTGGGCATCCAAAATATAACTTGTACATTTTGTGAAGATCTGACCTTATAGTACGACGCTGAGATACAATTGCAAATGAACCACAAATGTAACAAAAAAGTCTATCCCCTTTCATCTTAGTGTAAATTTGCACTCTGTCCCTGCCCACAACATTGGCCTGACATACGTACTTATGAGTGAGTCAATGCTGACACCTGGCGAACCAGCAGCTCCAGGGTTTCTCGGCTATGTCTGGAAGTAGATTGCCAGGCCTTTCTTCCAAGCCCATGGAAGATTTAGTGACTTGCCCAAGGCCACAAGGAGTGTCAGTGGGAATTGAACTGTGAGCGCTTGGTTACTAAGCCAGTGCTCTAACCACTAGGCAACGCCTCCACTTCATGTTTACATTTGTAGTTAAAAATCTTATAGATTATCTTTGCGGTCCACAGTGGGGTCACCCAACGTGATGTACATTAGCATAATCAATATAATGCTAGGAAAAATGTACTATTTACCGAAAAAATAATTAAAAGCAGTCACATCTTTAACCCCCACCAAACAGAAGGATCCTGCCTGACTCTTCAGTCCTCCAGTTATAAGTCAGGGAAAGCCAAGCTTTTGCCTTTTTAGAAAATATCAGATGATTTAACTGTTGCTGAATTCCACTAGGAAGCTTGTTCCAAAGCAGAGACGTCACCATTGAAAAAATTCCGGCTCCCACTGGGGCACTTCTCACTTCGCTAAATAAAGGACATCCCAGGTACCCACCCCCTCTATGAAAAAATGTTTCCTGACACTGTTCCTGGAGTTAGTCTACCCAAAGCTTAACTTTGCTGGAAAGTTGCCCCACAACGCTTTCTCTCTGCCATTCATATGAACCATCTTCTCCTACCCTCTCCCCCTCTGGCCAATCTTCCATCGACTCGCCATTCAGCATTTTATTTCCTTGGATCCTCCTTTTGGAATAATCTTCCTCCACATCTCCGGTTAGAGTCTTCATTTACAAAGTTCAAAGCCCAACTTAAAACCCACCTTTTCTGCACAGTTTTTGACTTCCCACTGGACTCCCTCAGTTGACTTCCTTATGTTTCCTACCCGCCCTCTCCTCCTTTCTTACCACCCTCATCCAACCCTGCCTTGTCATGTCTCATTTTCCCATCTGTCCTATACATAATGGCGTTCTTTTCATTTTCTGCTTCAGTTTTTATTGTATTCTATTGTAAAACGCTTTGCTGTACCCACATTAAGCGGTATATCAAGTCTTAAATAAATAAATGAAATGAAAGGTAAAATTGTTTTGATAGATCAGTCCATTGGCAAGACCTAGCTGCCAGAATCTTTTTGTGGTCTATAAAAAAGTAATACAAGCTACAAAAAATGATTACATTCAGTGTATTCCTGAGCCCTCTTCTTCAGATGTGAATGCACTGGCATGGAAAGGTTTTCTACCTAGAAAACCAAGAGAAGCGTCAATTCCCACAATAACAAACCAGGAGGGTTCCAGAAGAAAGTACATTAACGTCAGTTTATTTGGAAACATAGTTTCTGCAGCCTGTAAATAGTAACCTGGCCTCCAACACTCTTCTCCTGGACCAATCCATTCCCTAAAATTGTTCAAAAGCTAGTCATTAATACATTGCAGCAGTCCAATGGTTTGTCAACCTTTGTTCAATTCATTAAAAACAATTATTTAGATGCTCTGGTCTGGCCCTGCAGATGAGAATCACCACCCCATAAGATCAGACTTAGGACCACCTCTCTCACTCCTAGAAGCCTGGTCTACTGTCACTTCACTGCAGCCAATCAAATATGAGAGATTGTGGGTCCTCCCCTATCTGGCATGGTTGGTTCACTGCCCTCTCTGGATTGACTGACCCTGGCACCTGGGTTTACATCTCTTGCAGGGCAATATCTTGTGCAGAGGATTCTCCAGGAAGGTTCCTTGAACCACTTGGAATTAGCATTCGTCTGGAATCGACATCTGGAGAAGATGGAAAGCACAGTACCAAAACACCTACAGCTACAAGACCTTTCAGAGTTCTACAAGAGGTGAATATGTTTAAACTCTTTCCCTCAACTTTAGAGCCTCATTACTGGCAGAACTGCAACCAAGATCTGCTCAGGTCTGATGCCCTTCTTGACTGTACCCTTTAAAACTGTATTTCTTAAAGAATAAACTGTGTCTAGATATGCTACCAAATGCCCACACATTCCCCAGAGCCCACGGAGTTAGGTCTCTTAATGGACACCCTAATTCTAGCAGAAAGCCTTTGGGTGCTGATGTAATCCCAAAATTCCTTGGCAAGTCCAAAGAGTTGAGGTTCTCCATATGCATCCCGGTTCTAGATGGGTGTCCCTGGGTGATGCCATCTTTCCAGAATTCCTCAGAAAGAGTCCAAGATATTGAGTTTATCAAGGGGTGTTTCAGTATTAGCAGTACATACTGAATGATACACAAACACCTTCTCACCTCCAGACGGACGGTTAACCATGCTCAGAGAGCACTCAATCTCCAGTACTTATAACTTCAGAAGGCTGAAAGTGCAAGAAGGTAATCTCAAATTCAACAAATAACGCAACGCAACAACAAAATCTCTTACTAAGTAAGACACTGTAAGGGAATTATAGGAAAAACCACTAAACTGAATCTCTCTCATTCCCTTGATGTTTCAAGACTTCCTTTTAGCTGTATACACACTCTCTCTCTCTTGGCTTCTTTCTCAGTTTCTTCTTCATATTCTCTGCCGTTGCGCAATATTTGTCTATTCATTTGTCTCTTCTCATGCTCGCACTGTCTGTGTCTCCAGACAGCCAGATCTGGTAGTGGAGGTGGCCCATCCATCCATCACAAGGGATCATGGCGAAGAATTCCTTGCCTCAGCAGACTTTATGGTAAGGGTCTGAATTTCCCATTTAGTGCAGTGTTTGTGTGTTTCTATTCCTGAGTAGTCTGTGTATTTGCAAATATCTGAGTATGAATAGAACTGGAAGACTTATGCCAGCACAGCAGATGGTTCTTGAAGGACAGGGTCTCTGTCTCTGAGTGGCCCACACACCACTCTTCCACACGAACAATGTGAGGCCTCCTTGACTATCCTCTGTCTGAAATCTCCTATATTAATGTCTCATGAGGTATCTGCCATGTGACAAAGATTTTTAGTTATCACCACTTTAGTGAGAGTTGAATGGGCAGAACACCACGTAAAATGATGGGCCAATATTCCCTGCATATACAATCGCTACTAAGGCAGTAAATGAGATGGTTGGGATGAGTTATTGGCTGCCTCTATACCCATGAAGAAACGTCATCCATACACATCACCGGATTCCCGATTTCTCATACAGTTTACATGGCTCAATGACCTGTTCTGTCATTCCCTGCAGGTTGGATCTCCCACGGCCTTGGCTGACTACCCAACAGAGAAGAAGCTTCGAGAAGCCTCAAGGCAATCTGGGAAGACGCTATACATCCCAAGTGGGGCTTTCTGGGGAGCAGAGGATATCCAGAGAATGGCTGACAGGGGAACTTTAAAAGTGAGATGAGTGTAGAACAGGAGGGAGGGAAGCCACATGCATCTTTCCTTATGCCAGGAGGGCGAGTTCTGAGGTACACAGCAGCAGTAGTAGCAGCTAGTTTGGCACTGGAAAGGAGGTTCATTAGAAACAGAGGTAACAGTTAGTAGTCTTCATTATAAAACATATGAGGACTGACTTAAAGATCTTAGTATGTATATGTTAGAGGAAAGGCGGGATAGAGGAGATATGATAGAGACGTTTAAATACCTCCGTGGCATAAATGCACAGGAGGAGAGCCTCTTTTTAATTGAAGAGGACATAGGATGAGGGTGAAACGGGATAAACTCAGGAGTAATATGCAGAAATATTTCTTTACGGAAAGAGTGGTAGATGCGTGGAATACCCAGTGGAGGTGGTGGAGGTGGTGGACACAAGGACAGTATCTGAATTCAAAAAGTATGGGAAAAACACAGAAGATCTCTAAAGGTAAAAAGGGGAATATTGTAGTTGATATGGAAGGGCAGACTACATAGGCCATGTGTTTTTTTTCTGCCATGCTTCTACCTAATGAGAGTATGAATTAATAAGATGTATTGGGTTTTCTGATAGGTGGATGCATGCTGTTATGAAGATCTAACCAAGACGTCTCTTTTCCAGGCATTGAAGGTCACCATGACAAAACATCCCGACAGCTTTAAACTGGAGGGGGAGCTGGTGGGGCACAATGAAACAGCCAGAACTAGACGCCTGGTTCTTTATGAGGGATCTGTGCGTGCTCTCTGCCCTCTCGCCCCTAACAATGTGAACACAATGGCGGCGGCAAGCATGGCAGCTCATACGCTGGGATTTGATGGCGTTGTGGGAGTCCTTATAGCTGACCCCAGGTAAAGCTTGAGGGAGAACCGTTGCTTCATGTCATGTTTTAATGAAAAGCAGAGAGAAAAAAATTAGAAATGCTTTTTCCAACATCTCAAACATTATTAGGTTTTCATTCAGAAATATTAATTTTCTTGAAGATTCCAAGATGATGGAAACATGCTGTTTAATTTGATTGCCATATGTCCCTTGTAAGCACGCATGCTGTGTCCATAGGTCAGCGTGGGCCCCTTGTCAGCGTGGCATGCTGTGTGTAATGTGGGCCCCTCATGAAAATGACGCCATACGTCTGTCCATTTTTGACAGCTCATATCCGCTCCATCCTTTTCTTTCAGTCTCTCCGACTGGCATCTTGTCGATATTGAGGTAACAGGCCCATCGGATGAGCAGAGTGGAAACACATTCACTGTGAAAACAAGCCGTCGAAATCCTGCCAAGCCTGGTTTTGTCACTGGCACAGCGACATTCGGTTCGTTCTGGGGCAGCCTGCTCGGTAAGTCCCTGGAGCAAACAAGCAGTGCCCAAGCTCTATGACAAGGGAGACCCCATTCCCTACCCCTTAGGAGCTCAGTAGGGGTCACACTTATAACCTGGGACCCCTCTCTCTCTGCCTTGGCTTTCAGTTGTTCTCAAGAATGTTTCTTTTCTCTTTCTTTCTCCTGACAGTGTGCTCTGGTCACGGAGGGCGTGTGTACCTGTGTTAGTGCGTCCCTGAGTCCTGGGACAGTGAAGTATGACCCCCTCTTGCTGCTTCTCCTTAGCAGGGCCGCCTCTGCAGAGGATAACAGGACGGGTGATGCTGTGGGTTCGCTATGACCTGAGTAGCGACGCTTGGCTTCCTGATGTCTTATATAGATGATTTTAAGGTAACACAATGTCTTAAAGTTACAAGACAGAAGACAACAGGCTCCCAAGTCAGTAGGCGGCAAGCACATCAGATCTTCCGGAGAGTAGCATGACGTTTGCAGAATTGTAGATAAAGAACTCATTCATGAACCCAAACTAAGCTGAGAATTTTACTTTTCATAGGGCATCGGAAGGGGAAATACAGATGAAAGGTAAAGGGCAGAGGAGTAAAGGATCCCTCAGATCCGGGAAAGATGGTAATAGGGAAAACTGAGCAGTGGGTACATCTAATGTGCCAGAGATGGCCAAATTCCAGTGTTCCCTCTCTCCTCAGCCTAGGAGCAAAATCACACCTGTAGTTAAATATTCAAGTCCATATAAATAGTATTATTCCTGGTTTTATGTTCCATCTCTCACTTGTTGCAAAAAAACATTCACCATCTCAAAATAAGCCTTTGGGTAATGCCCTGGGGCTTCCAGCTCATTTGAAACGGCTCTGTTGAGATCCTCCTTCCTGCAGAATAAGAGCCCTGACCCTTAAGCTGCACATGAGATAGCCCAAGGGCAATCTTAGTCCAGACGGACACTCAAAGCTCCCATAAAGCGACTGTGGGACAGTTTCTATCACTGATCCCAACTCGATTTCCGTGTATGGTTTTTTCATGTTTTTGCACACGTGTCTTAAATTGTGCACCTATGCGCACTGCAGCGTTTTTGCACACGTGTCTTAAATTGTGCACCTATGCGCACTGCAGCGTTTTTGCACATGCAAATCAATTGCACATGTTAATTCATAGATTTCTGTGCATACAATTTGCACACAGTTTTCATTTTTAGATATGCAAATAAGCCCGACATGTGCATCCCCTACTGATGACATTGTTGCAATGATCCCTGGAGGCCTGTCTCTGGGGAGAGGGGTTTACGCTGGGCTCCAGAGCAAGTAATGTTTTAGGAGAAAGGGAAAGAGTACGAGAGAAATGAGGGATATGTAATTTTTTTAAAGCAAATGAAAACCGCGATAAAATAAGTTTGCCTCCCTTCCTAACGAAATAAAAGAAAAGCCCAGCAAAACTGGGGGGAAGGGGGGTTGTTTCTTTTCCTCTCTAAGCATGCAAAAAAAGGGGAACAAATAATAAAAATGAGGAAAACGTACTCTGAAATGATCCCAAAAAGGGGGGAAAAAGTTTGCACATCCCTCAAAGATACAGCTGTTTCAACAGAGAATTTGCAAACAGGGACATTTCTGCTTTAGTTACCCCCATCCTTCCACACCCCACCCCTTGGCTCTCTTACAATAGTAAAACTGATTTAAAAATCATGAAAATTCCCGAATCTTGTGCATTGAAGTCTTTGAGAGCCAGACTGACATCAACTACTACACCCTGTCATAGAGAAGACAGAGGTTGATTCCTGAGGAAATCGTCTGCTCCCAGGCTATCTAGAGTTAAGGATACCACAAAGACACTGCTCACAGCCCCTGGGATGAGGGAGCCTCAACTATTCATGTGTTTGGAATTAGCTCAAGCCATCTCTGTGGTAGCTCAAGGTAAGCTACAGTCTGGTCCAGTCAGCATTTTCCTGTCCCCAGAGGGCTTACAGTCTGAGTTTGTACCTGAGGTAATGGAGGGTTAAGTGGCTTGTCCAAGGTCAGTGGGATTTCAGGATTTGAACCCTGGTTTCCTTGTTTCTCAGCCCGCTGCTCTGAGCACTACTCACTGGCAACACCTGGTGGCCAATCTCAGAGTCTGCATTAACTAGGCCCCAGAAGAGGCAGCAGTATGTAGAATAGGCTAAGCGTGGAACAGGACGATAATGATGAATATGAGTGATGAAATGAGGTGGGCGCTGTCGCCATGTATCTATGTGTGCACGCCAAACTACGAGTGCATGTGTGTTCCTGTGAAGTGCAGTTCTCTGTTTGTGTTTATCATTACCCCACACCTGGTGTACACAGCACTAGAGAGACACACGATGGACAGTCCCTGCTCCCTGGAGCTTACAATCTAGTAGGACAGAGACACAAGGAAAACCAACGGCGGCAAAGACATGGGTGAAAAGCAGTAGGTGAGGATCTGATAAACAAAAATAAAATACACTATAAAGCAAATTTTGGAAGAGTAGAACTGAGATGTCGAGGTCGGGACCATGCAGGTTACCTCCTTCTATGCTCTGGAACAGGCCCTGTCCAAACAGCACTGGAGCGAATGTGTGTTTCAACACATTGATCCAGAGGATCCATTTTCAGGGCCGGTCCATGCATTAGGTGAACTAGGCAATTGCCTAGAGCGGCAGGCCTCATTAGGCGGCATTGGCCCCCCTCCTCCACCCAGCAAAGTGGCAGTTCAGCACCATCCGTCCCACCACACCGCTCCCCCCAGCATCCATCTTATCGCCTGGAGGAAGGAGGATGGTACAACAGTCCCTCCACTGTGTCGGACTTTAAAGTGCTGTGCTGGTGCACTGATGACCTGCTGCTCTGGCCCCCTCCAACAGGAAGTTGCTTTGGAGGGGAACAGGAGCGACAGGTCGTGAGCGTACCATTGCGATCACCTTAAAGCCCGACGCAGTGGAGGGATCTCCGTGCCATCCCGTCTCCTCCAGGCAGGAAGATGGATACCGGGAGATGGGGTGACATGGCAGGAAAAGAGGTACCACAATCCTTACAAGAGGGATGGAAGTTCTGCTTAGGGTGGCAGAAATCCTCGGGCCGGCCCTGTCCATTTTACAGATCTACACGTGAGAAAAAATCGATGGAGGCAACTCAGCAACTTATCACGTGTCGGACATTTTGCAGACCTTCATGTATAAATACCTCCAATTAACTGCGGATGCTGCTATCTTTACTTAATATAAATTTGGAGGGGTGAAGAACTAATGTGGGATTAAGGACGATAACCCCCTTAACCCTGCTGTAGAGGGACGGCCAGAAAAAGCACTTTATAAATAACTACAAGGCTATTTCCTATATGAAATGGGAAATATTCATCCCAAAAGGCCTAGTCTACCTCCTAACTGCGTCCCAGACACTCCCGCTTTCCATTTCCACGTCTAAATGTACCCCCTTCTAAATTTCCCATTTCCACATGTAAATGCTGGATTTTCCACATGGAAACTGAGAATAAGGCTTCTAACTCAGCTGCGACTATATTACTTTATCCTACAATACGCCAGCGAGGTTCTTATTAATGAGCATCACAGTTTCTGAAGGGGATGAGCTAGGTACCTACAGTTCCTAGAAATAGACACCAGGGAGCAGCGTAGAGCTACAAACCTGCTTCTCATCTCAGAATTAGCAGAATTCCAGGATTCTTGGAGTGTGGAAGTCTAAGCCAGACATAAGTAGGTGACTTTCCTTCAAATTGTCTGACAAGAATGAGCCAAGCTGAAGCAATTCTCCAGGGAGAACAGAATCTGCAGTTTCTCGTCGTTGCAAACCTGACATCCGCAGCATCTACCCATCTTCCTTCCATATTATTCTGGCCCTGAGGAGCTCACATTGAAACATCAGGGCTGATGTGGAAAGTCCATATCGAGATAGCCTTGATTTCCAGCTGGCACTTATCCGGATAGCAGATACTGCTGAACGGCCTGCCCATTTTTAAGTTTAAATATTAGCTCTTTTGAAGATTGGGCCCATAGTAAATAATGGTAGATTAAGTTTAAAATAGACCAACTAGTCTCCCCAGTAAGGTATTTAGGGTTTGCTTCTCTCACTCCGTAAAGGTCCCCCAGTGCTCTCCTGTAGATTGCATCCTTGTAGGGTTGCATCAGTCGTGCTCTATGCCTGCCTTTGTTTAAAAAAGGTTTGGAGAAGTTCCTGGAGGAAAGGTCCTTAAGCCATTATTAAAGAGGACCCAGGATATCCACTGCTTACCCCAGGATAAACACTGTGGAACCTGTGGACCTTAGGGTTGAAACTGTCGCTCTATGCGGGATACCCCTACCCCTCCCATGAGTTTGTTTAGGGTTATACCTGCCACTACTCGTATGTGCAGGTTACCACCCTCTATGCCTTTGTTTGGGGTTGTACCTGTCACTCTGTGCAGATTACCCCCCCCCCCTCTATTTTATAAACTGCAAAACATACTTAAATTTAATTTGATTCTATTATAAATTAATTACACAGCAATCCTGCACCTTCACGGATGGTGCCTCGCCATAATTGGACTCATCACTACCATACTCATCGTCAGTTCCCCCGCCCTCCTCCTCTCCACTTCTATCCCAATCATCTACCACCCCAGACACCTCAAACAGGCAAGCTCTGGTCCTCCTGACTCCCACTAAGACAAACCAACCATTCCAAACTCATCAAAATCTCCACACAAGGCACCATAGCAAAAGACACTGGAAATGCCAACACAATCAGATGTGCACTAAACAACACCAGATCCAGTAGAAACAAAGTACGCCTAATAAAGGAGATCATTGAAGATAACAACATTGACATATTCAGGGTCATTCTGAGGCACAAATAGCAGGGATGGATGTCCCAATCCCCACTATTTGGCCCCTCTACCGACCCCAGCTAACTTCCCTGCACGTTGTATGGGGAGGTTAGATGGGGGCAAGAAAGGGGCATTGTGGGGGCAGAGTTAAGGTGGGCAGTGGGTGGTCTGTGGCTCCAGACGTACAGGGCCGATTCCAATGTCAGCTCTGTACGTCCAGGGCCGGCTGCTTGTACAGGGAACTTGTTCCACCTCTGAGGTGGAATAAGTTCACCTAGTTGGCGGGGGATGGCAGGCCTGGGGTGCAGCAAAGGCGGGAGAGGGCAGAGGAGATTCCCTGCAGCTCGACCCTGGCCTTGGGAGGCCAGCTCGGGGGTCAGGCTGCAGGGAATGATGATCCTTGTCCAGCCTCAGGGACCGCGACTTCTGAATGGAGCCGCAGTGCCGTGGCAACAGGACGCCATGGCGCCACAGCTCCATTCAGGAGCCCTGACTGAGTTAGCCGGACAAGGCCTGACATGCAGGCCAACCAGAATCGGGGTCCTGGCCTGCATTTACAGGTCTGGATGCAATTCTGATCCCGCGGGGCTAGATGTGCCCTGCGAGATCAGAATCCTATCTCACTCTGTGTGTCTGGCTCCAACTGGGTGCACAGAGGGCCAGGACATCCAAAACAGAATCAGGCCATTGTGTCTGACAGAAACCTCGTTCACAGATACAGACAATGTACTCTTAAACCAACTAAATACATCCACCCAAAACATACTTAACTGCCCTCGTACAACAGGGTGAGGAGGAGGTGTCTGCATCCTTACAAACAAACTACTAAAATTCACTAACGTAGAGATCATTTCTGCATGCAACTTGGAGATAATTACCATCTGAAACAAACAATACACTCTCAGTCTCATATACAGAGCACCCTCCTCTAACCCAGATGACCTTTCTACAATCCTTGACACAGTATACAGCCATACCAGCAGCCAACACAAACATATACTACTTGGAGACTTCAACCTAGCCTCTCTACCCAAACAGCAAGCCTCAGGATTTCTAGAAGCGATGAATGCCCTCCAATTTTCGCAAATCGTCACAAACCCCACCCACATTAAAGATAGCACCTTGGACCTCAGTTTCACTCCCACCACTGCAACAAGTTGTGCCAGTTCTATGAAAGCCTCCATCGCCATATCTCCAGTCCCCTGGTCTGATCATCACCAAATCACCTTTGCCCTCACCCAACAAAAAACTCCAAAACAGCAAGCTGATACCTCCAACAATGCTCGCCGGTTCCACCAATTTGACAGCAATGACTTTATCAGCCGCATAAACCCCATGCTTACATCACATGCCACAGAAGACATCAAATTCCTGATAGCCAAGTGGAATGCTAATATCGCAGCAGCAGCCAAAGCTTCACCTACATTCAACAAATATAAACGCCCTAATGCATCTCCCTGCTACTCCAAGAACCTAAAAGACCAGAAAGCTAAATTACACTGACTTGATGCAAGTGGAGAACTTCCCTTGACATCAACATGCGGCCATTGTATATACAGGAGCTAAATAAATACCGTGAACGCACATATAAGACAAAGCAACAGTATTTTACAAACCTCATCAAGACCTCCATCAACAAGCCAAGGGAGTTATTTGATTATAGCTAACTCGCTCATCAAAAACCCCTCAGTAATCTATTCCAAGCCTCTAATAACCCCACAATTGATAGCTCAACATCTTTGAGCTAACTCTAGGAACCAGACCAACTCACAGCTCAAACTTCCTTCACCAACTATCGCTTCTGATCATGAACACATTTGGAGTAGCTTCAACCCTGTCAACCTAGAACACATTGACAAGATACTCTCTGTCATCAACACAACCACCTCCCCACTTGACCCCTGCCCTGTATCATGGATCAAACTGGATAAAAAGCACCTCATACCCTACATATGCAGCATGATAAACGGCTTTTTAACACAAGGATATCTCCCCCCTACACTCAAGCAATCCTCCATATGTCCTATTCTTAAGAAGCCAAATATAGATACTGCCTCCCCATCTTCATAGAGGCCAATTTCCAGTATTCCATGCATTGCCAAGATCATCAAAAAGGTTGTACAAGAACATCTTACAAGATTACTTAGATGAACTCTGTCCTCTAGACACTCACCAACATGGTTTCTGACCTCAACACAGTGTAAAAATATTTATGATTTCCCTCCTCAACACCCTGATTAAAGGTACTGAAATCATAACACAAGGATTCATACTAATTTTCGTGGATATATCAGCTGCATTTGACTCGGTTTCACATCAACTCCTCTTAAACAGACTCCACAATATTGGCATTCAAGGTACCCCGCTTAAGTAGTTCCACTCTTTCCTAACAGACCGAATACAGCAAATCAGAATTGGCACCTCCACTTCTACACCATTCTCCCTCAACCAAGGAGCACCACAAGGGTCTTCACTCTCCTCACTTTTATTCAGTTTATACATTCAACCGCTTTGTGAAATCATCAAAAACGTTGGCATCAATTACTTAATATATGCAGACAATATTAAGATCTTTATTCCCTTCTCCATCAACTTGCCAGACTACACAAAAATCTCCAACTGTTTCACAGCAATCAATACCTGGCTCAAAGTTCACAACCTCAAAATCAACTTCACCAAGTCCGAAGCACTCCACATTGCACAAAACTAGAATTTCCTTCCTCCACCTACGATCACACTAAACAATATATCAATTAAAGTCAAAACCTAAATAAATTACCTAGGAATCACACTTGACCAAGAGCTCACCTTCCAGCAAAATCAGTCGAATCACCAAAGCAGTCTATACAGCTCCACATACTAAGGAACCTACATAAGCTCCTCTCTCCATTAGACTTCTGCTCAGTCTATCCAGCAGTCATCACACCATTACTTGACTACCGCAATTCCATATACCAGGCAGTACAAATGACAATGCTATACCCCGTACAACTGGCGCAAAATATCGCAGCCAGAACCATATTAGCGAAATCTCAAAAAACTCACATCACCCCACTTCTTAAACGGCTTCATTGGCTGCCTATAACAAGCAGGATCAGATACAAAATTATCCTAACCACCCACAAAATTTTAAACCAGCAATCCACGGACAGCTTCACTCCACTTCACTTAGTAAAGAACTGCTCCAACAGACCCAAGAGAAGTTCCACACTCAACATGTTCGTCATCCCCACGGAAAAACCCTCAAGCAGGACATTTTCCCTATACGCTCCCTCCTTCTGAAATTCACTGCCACCTCACATAAGATCCACTCAGCTGACCAGTGATTTCCATAAATGCTCAGAAACGCTTCTGTTCATAGAACACTATGGAGCAGACACAGATCAGGGAACAATTCCCTGAGTATCATCTGCAATCATATAACACAATGGGGGTTATTCTGGGCCACTGATAGCACTGGGAAGTCCATTCCCGCTATTCGTGCCTTCCCCCGCTGGAGTCTAACCTCCCTGCTGGTTATGCGAGGAAGTTAGACGGGGCGTGGAAGGGGCGGCTTGGAGGCTGAGTCTGTGTGGGCGATGGGCAGTTGCCGGCCCTGGACTTACAGGGCCGATTCTAATGTCAGCCCTGTATGTCCGGGGCCAGCGACATGTGCGGGGAAGTTATTCCAACTCCGAGGTGGAATAACTTCCCTGGACATGCTTTTTGTTAATGCTGGGGAGCGGATGGGCCAGGTGGGGCTGGAGGACATTCCCCGCAGCCCGACCTTGGCCTTAGGAAGACAGATCAGGGGTCAGGTTGCAGGGAATAAGCACTTTTATCCTGCAGCCAGCATCATGGCTTTTAAATGGAGCTGCAGTGCCATGGCAACCGGACGCCATGGCACCGCGGCTCCATTTAAAAGCCCTGACTGAGTTAGTCGGGCTTGTCATGTACATGCAGGCTGGACAGAACCGCAGTCCCGGCCTGCATGTACATGACCGATCACGATTCTGATCCCGTGAGGCTAGACATGCCCTGTGGGATCAGAATCGTGAGCCGTCTGTACGTCCAGCTCAGACTGGACATATAGAGGGGCTGGACGCCTGGGATGGAATGAGCCTAAGATGTCAAAACCATGTTAAACTTCCTGTTACCTATAATGTGCACTCTATCTCTCAAAGTTCATTGCTTTATGCACTGAGTTATATATAAACCGTCTTGACTAGTAGAAAGACAGTATAAAAAAGGATGTTAAATAAAATAAAATAATTAATTAATTAAAGCAACCAAACACTTCTACCAAGTTGCAATATCACAAAGAGTTGGTTTGCTCTCATTTCCAGGAGCAACAGATTCCATAAATGGGACCCTTTATAGCCAAAGGCCAATTTTCTTGCACTGATAGTGGCAGCGATGCTCTCAATGAGCGCAAACTTCTTTTTGGCCCCTATGGTACCAACACTGCCACCAAATAGGTGGGCGACTAGTCCTCAAATACTTTCAAATCCATGTTAGCACCCTAAAAATAGCTTCTGGCCAGTGCAACACAAGCTGAAGTGGAGTCCTGCGGCTGTATTTTTCCTCGCATGAAGTTATTCTTGCTGCAGGAATCTTCAACATAGCTGAACCCTTTTCGATATAAAACATTACAGACCTCTATCTTACTTATCACCAGTTAATGCACACATGGGGTTTAGGTCTTTGTGCTCTGGGTAAGGACGGAACTTTCCAATCACATCACGAGCTGCAAAACTCATGCAGCAAACTCTGACCCACAGTCGCAGCCACCTCCCATACTCTTGGCATAAGCGGCTGCAGGAACTCATGTCTTTCTTTATAATGTGAACTAAACCACGTAGGTCTATGAAGGATCCAACGTTAAGTGCTTTGCAGCTAGCAACACTAACATTTCACAGAGACATTTATTCAGTCACACCATTGCCTAACCTTCGCCCCCTCCCCTGAAACATGGAAAAGTAACAGGGGTCTCATCTGCATCTAAATGGCTCTCAGTAATAACATCCATCAGTGGAGAAAGAAGTAGTCACTAACATCTCAGGTCGGGTTGGAATGCTATAATCAACGTGTCTGGTTCTGCCTGGTGAGCTCTACTCTTGGGGAGACTCTATATGGCTATGGGTACACGTATCCATATGTTGTTCCCGTTATGTTTATATGAGATCAGTGTACTGGGGGCTTCCCAGCAGGTCGGGTGTTCTGGGTGTGCAGGGGGTAGATATGCGTGCAGTGATGACAGTGTATGGAAATCTCTCACATGAATATTCATAGCAGATATCCTGAACACCCGACCTGCTGGGGAGCCCCCAGGACAGATTTGGAAACCACTAGAACATACCATAGGCATGAAACCCAAAGCACCACAAAGAGCTACAAAACGTCTAATGCTAATGGGAAGTGCGATGTCAGGGGACCCCGAGGAAGGAGGGGCCACTTGTCTCTGCTACCATATCTTCTGAAGCGAACTTCCGCCGCTCTGGGGCCCGTAATTTAAATTTCTGGCACTGCTTCTGTAGATATTTGAACTCCTGGAGTGGACCTTATGGAGGAACCAGATGTATCAACAGGAGCAGAACAGAGCAGATTAGGAGCCCAGTTCTGGTTTGTCTTGTCCCAGCTGAGGCCAGATTTGACATCCCTGGTTAAACTGGTAATACCACTGACCATATTGACTGAAATCAGTCAAAGACTAATGGTTAGGACTCCGGATCAGGGGAAAGGTCAGGGATGTGTGTGGTTCTCTCAAGGGGAACTTAACCCGCCTGCTGGAGCTCTTATGGGGAGAGGAGAGGGTTACATTTATCCTAGGGCAGGTTAAGTTAATTTTCATGACTTTATTTATTGCTTAAAATGAAGAAGATGCAATACAACAATCAGCAAGTCATCCATTTGACAAAATTCAATAAAATCTCCTTAATTATAAAAAAAACCAGCACTGTGTAGGAAATTAATGACACGGCTGCAGATATTCCAGTTCTTCATCTCTAAATTTCAATCTCCTTTCCCCTGTAGATAAATCCTCCTCCCTGGACCTGGACATGATGGACTGCCGGGGATTTGGCTGCAACACGACAGCCGAGAGCGGACTTTCTATAAATAGCGCGAGTCCTGCAGCAGTCTGCAGAAGACTAAAAATAGCTTCAGCTCTGCACAGCGTCACCTCTTTCGTTCCAGCTAATGTTCACCTCAAAGCCATCGACACACACCCTGCAAGCTCACAGACACACACAAACAAAAACATGTTTCACGCATGGAAAAGGGCACATGCTAAAAAGATTGTGCACACTTATATGAGCCTTGAGCATAGACATTGCTGGGGGCAGAGTTTGGGTGGAGCAGCGGCAGAGTTGTGACATGCACATGTGTTTTATAAAACATACGAGTTCACGCAGGGCCGGTCCCACAGGTAATTAATTCAAGGTGTTGACTCCTAGGCAAACCTTAAGCCTTGCGCTCTGCCTCTCCTCCCCTCCCCCCCCCCCCCCCGGCTGTCCAAATCTCTTGTTTAGCTTTAAAAGCTGTATTCTTTGCTGGGTTACCCCCCCCCCCCCTCCCGAAGCTGTAGCCCTAGGCATTTGACTAGTTTGCCTAGTGGTTGGGCTGGCCCTAGAGTTCACTGGAGAATACAGACACATGTACAACGGAGCTTTTGTGTGCTATTAGGGTTGGATCCGAGTCCTGTTTTCTTTATACAATAGACTTACGCTCAGTAGACTTTCATAAAATTACCCCCATGGTGCATGCTTACACCCAGTATACAACATACACAACCTATAGACACCCCATGTGCAAGTTCCCTCCGCCCATGCTTATCTGTATACACCCCGTTCGAACGTATACTCCTATACATAACACGTGCTCCATGCAAACACCCCCAGATGCATTTACTGTGGAAATATATACCCCCATATACAATAACAAACATTCTCACACACATACAGGACACCAACGTACGCACATCTATGCAGATACACAATGCAAACTGATACCCCATTTATTTATTATATTTATTTATTTATTTAGCTGTATTTATATCCTGCTTTTCACCGGGTCAAAGCGGTCAAATGGGAGATACATTTAACACGAGGGGATATGACACACATACGCTAATACTTACAGAGAACATGGGCAATGTTAAGTGGCTTGCCCAAGACCACAAGGAGTACCTATAGGACTAGAAATCCCAGTCCTTCTGGCCTGAGATTGCTGTCCCCAGGTGGGACTTGAACCCCCGGCCCTCCGGCCTGAAGTACCTTGTCCTAACCACTAGGCCACTCCTCCCACTATACATGCAAAGACACAGAGAGAAAATGTATCCCCCCTATGCCCACACATTCACAAAACCTGTCTAGGTGTGGATGGTGAGCTTACAGCAGGCCACCTCTGTAAAACTGCTTCTCTGAAAGCTCCCCATACATCCCAGACACCTGCCTAAGGCAGAAGAGGCTCTGTGCATATATACGCCAGGTGGAATCAATGCAGAGGTATGTTTCACCCATCTTCCACCTCCCCAAATGTCTATGCGTACATCGCATTAAGACAGACATCGAAAGCCTGATATTCAATGCGAGTTACATGTTTGCCAGCTGCGGGAAAATGTATAATTTGTTTATGTATTTACAGTACGTCTCTGGATAAAATTGGGCCATTCAACTCACTAAATGGACAAATTTTATCCGTAGAAAAATGGGCAGGGTGTTAGGAGAGGCCAAGGATATACCAACACACTGAGGAGCAAATATTCAGCCATTCAATGGATAAATCATGTATTCAGGGGCTGGTTCTATATAGCACATGTGGACAGTTACACACTGGAAATGCACGAAAGTCCCTATACTCAAGGGCTTACACTTACGCGCGCACTTTGAGCAGTCCCTATTCCGTATGCGTGCAGGTAAGTCCCTCCGTGCGTGCTTTTAGTAGGGGTGTGAATGGACGTGGTGCTTGGGCAGAGTGTAGGCAGGGTCTAAATTCATGTGCGTTTCTTTGCCATTCTAATCACGTACACGATTAGGTTCAGGAACGCTAGTACACCCATAATTTATATCGTAAAGGACGTGCATGCTTCAGTTTATAAAATAAGCTCCAAATATGCATGCACTAACATGCACTGGATGCAATGGAATTTCTAAGATTACCTCCAGAAGGATATTAGTGTAAATCTTGCAGCTATCATGCCTACACTGAACATGCTGTCGTTATCCCTGTTTGACAACAGGTCTGCACATAGATTAATTTATTTTACAATCAACAAGCATCCTTTGTGACTCCAGAATGTGCCCTCGGCAATGCCTAGGTCAACAGTACACGCTTTGACGCTATCACACACATCTTTACACCTACCGCCATTTTATGATTCAGCAACACTGGTAAACGGATAATACCAATGAATATATGAAGAAAATGAAAGGCTGGTGTGAAATTCTCTTCCTACCCTTGCTCGGCCGACCATCTATCAGGATCTATGTTTGCTGAGCAGCTCCTTTTGCGCGAGGGAAAATGCTCTTGACAATCCAGCAGAACCCAGGCCTGCGTACAACACCCCCTGCCTCAACCCAAGGGGATCAACTCCACAAAAGCAAGAGAGAACAGGTGCGTTTTCAGGCCTGCTCTAAATTTCTAATAAGAAAGAGCAAAGTGTTAAGACAGCCCAAGGGGTTCCACTATAAGGGAACCTGAAAGAAATAAGCATATCGTCTTGTGGACTTACAGCAGGAAGAGGCGACAGAAGGGAGAACCAAAGCGCTGGGACCAGAGAGGATACATCCAAGAATATTGAAGGAACTTGGGGACATTCTAGCAGATCCACTGACCTTTTCAATGCTTCTTTAGAGTCGAGAGTGGTCCCAGAGGACTGGAGAAAGTCACATGTGGTCCCTTTACACAAAAGCGGAAATAAAGATGAGGTGGAGAACTATAGGCCACTTAGTCTGATCTCTGTAAT
This sequence comes from Ichthyophis bannanicus, assembly GCA_033557465.1. Lineage (NCBI taxonomy): Eukaryota > Metazoa > Chordata > Amphibia > Gymnophiona > Ichthyophiidae > Ichthyophis > Ichthyophis bannanicus. The sequence goes on along the minus strand of CM066051.1, from coordinate 55,335,727 downwards.
GGGTAAAGTTTTGGAAACACTGCTAAAACAGAAGTGAGGTTTTTGGAGTCCAATGGATTTTAGGATCCGAGCAGCATGGATTCACCAGAAGCAGATCTTGTCAGACAAATCGGATTAATTTCTTTGACTGGGTGAGCAGGGAGTTGGACCAAGGGAGAGCCCTAGATGAGGTGTATAGATTTCAGTAAAGTCTTTGACACTGTACCACACAGGCAACTTATAAATAAATTAAGCACCTTAGGGATGGACCGTAAAGTGACTGATTGGGTTAGAAATTGGTTGAGTGGGAGGCAACAAAGGGTATAGGTAAATGGAGCTCACTCTGAGGAGAAGGATGTTACCAGTGATGTGCTGCTGGGATCTGTCCTTGGTCCGATTTTTTTTAACATCTTTGTTAGTGACATAGCAGAAGGGCTGTCGGGTAAGGTTTGCCTCTTTGCAGATGATACCAAAATCTGCAATAGAGCAAACACCTAGGAAGGAGTAGATAGCATTAGGAGGGATCTAGCTAAGCATGAAGAATGGTCAAGAATTTGGCAGCTGAGATTTAATGCTAAAAAATGCAGAGTCATACATTTGGGCTGCAAAACTCCAAGGGAGCAGTACAGTGTAGGGGATGAAGTACTTCTGTCCATGAAAGAAGAGCGGGACCTGGACATGATTGTTTCTGATTATCTTAACGTAGCTAAACAGGTAGAAAAGGTGATAGCAAAAGTCAGAAGGATGCTTGGGTGTATAGGAAGAGAAATGGCCAGCAGAAGAAAGGAGGTGATAGTGCCTCTATATAAATCTCTGGTGCAATCTCATTTGGAATATTGTGTGCAATTCTGGAGACCACAACCTTCCAGAGAGTGGATACTAAAATGGTTACTACTACTGAACATCTATATAGCTCTACAAGACATACACAGCACTGTATAGATACATATAAGGCAGCCCCTGCTCATCAGAGCTTACAATCTAGTCATAGTGATCTTCATTATAAAACACATGAGGACAGACTTAAAGATTTTAATATGTATACATTAAAGGAAAGGCAGGATAGAGGAGATATGACAGATGTTTAAATAATTCTGTAGCACAAATGCACAAGTGGAGAGCCTCTTTCGATAGAAAGCAAGCTCTGCAACTAGGGAACATAGAATGAGGGTGAAAGGGGATAGGAGTAATATGTGGAAATATTTGTATTAATATGTAATTTGTTATTCCATATTTTTATCATTTTTTATGATTCCTTGACGTTGTTTATCTTTTGTATTTTGTTTAAAGGCTCTACATCTTATATATGTTTTATATTTGGTTTTTAATATTTATGATTAATGTTTTTATTAAATTTATGATTTCTAATAATTTTTTAATTAATTTATATTTTTAAATGTTTATATTGTTATCTTTTGAGGTGTGTTCTCTTTTCAAGACCCCATGAAGAAGGCTTTCTAGCCGAAACATGTTGGGGCCCAATAAAAAGATTCTTCACCTGAATCAAATTGTCGCCAGTCTTTGTGTACCTGCCTGGTTGGTTATCTGTCTAGTGTGCAGGTACTTGTTGCTCTTTTTTGGTACCTGACTGAATTCTAGACCATCTGAAGCTGCTTCACGTTCATCTGCTTGAGGCTACTGTAGACAATGTTGCAATAGTCAAGATGAGTTGTAACAACAGAATGGATGAGTGTAAGCAGGGCCGAAATATCTAAATAACTGCGAACTGACCAAAAGTGACATAAGGCAAAAAAAAAGCTGCCTTAACCACAGTAGAGGCATGTGATGTGAAGGTCAGTAGTAACTCTCAGATATCGAAGAGTCGAGAAGTGTTAGTGCACTGTCAGAGAGGGTAGGAGCTGCACAGAGGAACTGGCAATGCAGGAAGCAGTGGCTTTTGTGGGATTACGATGAAGGCAAAGTGACCGTAACCACAGGGTGATCTGACAAAGGTAACGATCAAGCAAGGATTCGATGGGAGTCTGGGGATTAGCAGAAGAAAGCAAGATACTATCTGCATAAAAATAGGGTGTAGGATGTATGTGTGTGTGTGTGTATGTATTTCTGTAAGTGCAGGAGTGTATTAGCACTGTGTTGTGTGTATGTGTTGTTGTTAAGTGCCGTTGAGTGGGTGTCGACTCATGGCGACCCTCTGGATAGTTGATCTAAACTGTGTATGGTCGTCGGTCAGGCGGCTCATTGTTGACAGTGTGGCACCTCTAACTGCTGTTATTGTATTGATCCATCTCATTGCCGGCCTTCCTCTTTTCCGTTGACCTTCTACCTTGCCAAGCATGATGTCTTTCTCTAACGATCTCTCTCTTCGCATGATGTGTCCAAAGTATAAAACTCAGTCTTGTCATCTGAGCTTCTACGGAAAGCTTAGGCTTGATCTCTTCTAGTACTGACTGGTTTGTTCTTCGGGCAGTCCATGGTACACACAGTATTCATGTGTATATTTATATGTATATGTGTCTGTATATCGGTGCATTTGTCTGTGTGCATGCGTACAAGAGTGTATTAGCACTGTGTGTGTGTGTGTGTATGTGTATTTGTGTGCATGCATTCATGCACACAGGAGTGGATTAGTACTGTATGTGTGTATATGTGTGTGTGTGTGTGTGTGTGTGTATATATGTGTGTATTTATCTGCATGCGCGCATTCTCTCTCTCCTCAGTCTCTCCTCTGTCCTCAGCCGGAGCGTCTGACATTAATTTGTTTCTATTTATATTTTGTTCCCTGTTTCCAAGGGAACCTAATGATCTTCTGACGTCAATAGAGGTCACCGAGGCACTGGAGGAGCTGCAGAGCCGGGTGGGGGGGGGGGGGATGGGGTGTGTGTGTGTGGGGGGGGGGGTACGATTGTACATATATATAAAAATGGCAAAGAAGGGAGCATCACGCTTCCCCTCCCCCCCTCCCCGATCATCTCTCACTAGCCATCCTTTCCTTCCACACAGGACTTGAACCACCCTGGGCACTTAGCCACTAGAGAATCCACCTACATCTAAAGCAGTGAATCCACTGTGCGTAAAGCTTCATCTCTGATCATGTCATGCCCTGTGTCTGTTTCTGTATGAGAAAACGTGAAATGTCTCTAAGGAAAGGGCAGCAATGTGTCTACATGTATGATGCATGTGTCAAGGGCACCGATGTGTCTATACATGCAACATGAGCATGTGTGTTGGGAGGGAGGAAGGGGTGGGACATATGTGGGTAACTCTGACATGGGCCATCTTCCTTCTTTAGCGCATCCTCCTGGATATATGAGCACACTGCATCATCTATGCTATGTACACACAGTATCTCTGCCCTCACATTTAACAGCAATCCCAACACCAGTAGAGGTACTGCCCACCTGTCTGCTGCTGAGGACTGCAGGGTCTTTCTGCAAAGTACTGTTCCCCCACCAACCTTCTGGACTCACCCAGTTAAAATGAGGAGTGTGTAACACCCATTTCACAGATTTCTTATCATCTACTTTGCATTTCATTCTAGCAACCCCAATGGTCCTTATGCAATCATTTGAGGGAGAAACATCACTCTATAGAAACTGTCACTACATCAAAATTCTGCAACTAAGTTGCTTTGTGCTTATCCCAGGCTTATACCCCTTCCCCTCCCTCCCCTCAAAGGCTCCTCTGTGCTTATCCCAGGCTTTACCCCTCGAGGCTCCTCTGTGCTTATCCCAGACTTTACCCCTTCTCCTCCCTCCCCCCCCCCTAAAGGCTTCTCTGTGCTTATCCCAGACTTTACCCCTTCCCCTCCCTCCCCCCAAAGGCTCCTCTGTGCTTATCCCGGGCTTTACCCCTAGAGGCTCCTCTGTGCTTATCCCGGGCTTTACCCCTCGAGGCTCCTCTGTGCTTATCCCAGACTTTACCCCGTCTCCTCCCTCTCCCCTCCCCCTCCCCAAAGGCTCCTCTGTACTTATCCTGGGCTTTACCCCTCGAAGCTTCTCTGTGCTTATCCCAGACTTTACCCATCACCCTTGAGACTCCTCTGTGCTTATCCTGGGCTTTACCCCTCGAGGCTCCTCTATGCTTATCCCAGCTTTATCCCTCCCCCTAAGGCTCCTCTGTGCTTAGCCCAGGCTTTTGTGAGCATTTTTGGTTTTAGTATCCATCATCTGTTCTTGGAGAATGTTCCAACCATCCACCACCCTTTCCACAGAAGATTATTTCCTGACTTTACCTCCTCTTACCATGATCCCTTGATCTACAGCTATCCCTACAATGAGATAGTTTTCTATTTATATCCCTCCTCACTTTGACATAGTGAAGTCCCTAAGTAGGAGCAGATTTGCCAATTGGCAGAGTAGACTAGTGCTGTGGGCAGCCAGATGGTTGCATGAGCCCCTAGTGCTGCACCATCATCTTATCTGAATATGCAGCCGAGTCGTTTTTCCTCTTCCTTTAGCATTGTCACATCATGTATGGGGGGTGGGGTGGGGGGGGGGGGAAGACAGTCAGATGCCCACATGCCTAAAGGCCAGCCAGAGAGATAACACCATACAACTTTTAAGTCTTCTTTGACAGGGCTTCTAGTGTGAGACCCTTCATCATCCCGATGGTCCTTCTCTGGCCCACCTTCTCTCCATGACCTTCGGAACATCTGACCTCCTGATTTGGAAGCATTTAAGATCTCACCATTGACCACCCCAATGACCTATTTGCTTCTTTTCCCATGAGTTAATCTATCTCTATCTCTATGGCTCTGGTCACTACCATTTCACTACCTTTATGTAATCATTTCTAATCACCCCATGTGGATGTGTCTCCTTATGCCAAACTGCCCCCTTGAATTCCTGTGCTTTGTGCACATTACTGCATTTTTTGAATGTTTTAGTGCAAAGTTATTCTTCAATGTAACAAACTTAAAAGAAGCGTCTGAAAGGCAGGCCATATCCATCTGTCCGTGATGACATCTGAGGAGGTCATCTCCACCCATCTGGCCCTTTGAGCTCTTTCCTTTCGCAGTTTGAATTTCCTGTTTCAAAGTTTCCTGGCAGAAGTGAACTCAAAGAGAGGACAGGGGTGGAGACAGATCTTCTTCTAGGAGAGGGGGAGGGAGCCCCGTAGAGTGCAGTTGAGTGGCCTGGCATGTGTGCCAGAATGTCAGTCCCTCCCTTAAGCGCAGGAAATCTTTTCAACTCAATAGCATTGAAAGTTACTGGCCAAGAGCCCAGCTGTTCTATCATCTCCACTTGTACCTACTTCCCCAGGAGGGTCATTCTGGTGCAGATGTGTGTGTGAACCACACAAAGGTCAACGTTTCCTTCTTTTCAGAAAGATAGTGAACAGAATCTGCTTCAGGACCAATCCCTGAGGTGCTCCACTGATCACTGCTCTCTCCTCAGAAGGAATGCTATTGACCATCATCACCCTTTGTGGTCTATCATTCAACCTGTTCCTAATCCAGTCCCCCACCCCCACTCTGCTCAATGTTTCCATGATCCTATGTCAGATAGTCATCAAGAGCTTTGCTGAAATCCCACTACACCACATCCTGCATCTACCCTCGATCTAATTCTCTGGTCATCCAATCACAAAATAAAATCAATCCAAGTCATCAGGCATGATCACCTTCTGATAAAATTTTGTGGCCTACATTTCACTCTCCTTAGTAAAATTACCTGGAGATCTTGAGCTGGGGGAAAACTGGTCCCACTAGGCTGCAGAGACTGCCCTGGGAAAGAGGATCTCTCTCTGTGAACAGGACTGAATAGTTAGGACTTTCACCAGTAGCCCCTGGAAAGCCTCCCACCCAACCAGATAAAAAGGCCAACGTCAGATCAGATAAATGAATGAGAAGAGCAGATATGGCAAGAATGAGGAGGGGAAAATCAATGAGAGAGAGAGAGAGAAGGCAAGAAGGGAATTCCGCCCAGCGATAGACCTGGAGCGACTGCCATTGAGGACTATCTACAGATCCGACGGAGAGAAGAGTCACAGATCCCCACAGGCAGAAAAGAGAGGTCCCGCCAAGGACATTTGTGGGTAGGGGGCGAGAGGAGCCAGTTCAAGGTCCCTTTCCAGTCTAAAACAGTCCTGCACGGTCACAGTTCACGGGAGCCTGGGCGGCTCCGGTCGTCTGCTGGTCGCGTTTCTCATTTCCGTGGACAGAAAGTTCAGAAGGAAGATTTTTGGTGAGCAGGGTCGGCGAGAACATCTCTTCCCCCTCTAGAGATTACTTCGCCTTTATAAGAGCCGTGCGGAGAGATTTGGGGGAAGCCACTACTCTCTTTCCATTCGCGAGGTGTCGGAGCTTTCTAAATAAACTGATCAGGGGGCTTGCCCACTCCCACCCCACCCCAGACATTTCGGTCAATCACTAGAAAATGTTTGGGAGGAGGGGCGAGGGATTCGGTAACAAGACGATCATATGGAGACGATATTAAGGAAGGGGTCGATCCGGAGAGGAGATTTTGGCTGCCTTGCACACGGCTTTCATTCTGTAAACGCTCAAGTCTCTCGCCAGCCGTCTGAGCCCCAGGAGGGAGCTGTCCAGGCGCTGGGTGCTGAAACGCGAGTCGTGACTGCTGCGCCGACTTCCCCTCTCACTGCGTGATTTAAGCAAGCAGCAGACGGTCTGGCGACTCCCTCTCCTTTCCTCCTTGCCCCGGTCACCGCACTCGCCAGTTCAGCTGGAAGAAGACGGAGACATGTACCAGAGCCATGATCTGGGTAAGTGCAAAGCGCTTTTCTTTGACACCTTTTGCATGACTTCCCTGCGGGATAGGAGCAGAGAGGGCTGCTTAGAAGCTGCCTCCCGGCACAGACCGTCTGGGGGTTGCGGAGTTTCGGAAACTTTACGGTTCTAATTTTACGCACATTTACAAACCAGATAACGCGGGGCATCCTTGGGCTGTCGCAGAGTCCCCTAGCTCCCGGGTAGAAGGGACAGCGCCTTTTTTGTACCAGCCGAGAAAGACAGACAGACACTTTCTCTTCCCAAAGAACGCCCATATTTTGTTCATAAACCTGTTCCGATAGAAACATGAGCCGATCGTATCGCGCTAAAAAGCTTCAGCCCTTGTCGAAAGTTGAAATCCATTTCTTCCATTGATGCCAAATTTGGGGGAAGGCTTGTGCCGCATTTCCTGCCCATACGGATTATAAATCGAACGCGTGTATTTGTGTGCGCACAAAAGGGCAGAAAAAAAACCACACCGTGCGCACACCTCACAAACACAAACCCACACCCACGCACGGACCATGGGCTTTCCCCACGGGCGTTCACCCGCTAGGGAGCCAGCACATCTCACCCACTGGGCAATGGAAAGTCTCAGAGAGGAATTCTCTGGGGTGTGCAGCTGGTAAGAGGGATTCCCATTCCTGGCTGTGACCTTGGAGGAGCTGCTGGGGGCTGAAGGGAAGATATGTGGTACATGAGGCTGGCGAGGAGTGATTCCTGTCTTCCAGCTCTCTGCTTCATACTGTAGCCAGCCTCGGAAAGTGATCTTAGCATACGGGGTCCCAGGTTCTGCTACCGTCTCCCTTTGCAAAGGAGCTTCTCTGAGCGCTAAAGGAAAGAAACGAGACCTGTACCCAGGTGAGACCTCTGAGAGATGAAAGCCTTGCAGCCATGGCTCCAGGGATGGGCAGAGTGAAGATGTCAACCCTGCAACCAAAGGCCGAAGACCGCAAAGAATGAACATGATTGGGTCCCCCACAGATCTTTTTGCGGTCTGGGCTTTCTGGGTCTGTCAAATCCCCATATCAGAAAGCCCTTACCCCAAAAAGCTTCTGAAGGGGCACAATGGCACCGCTGGAGCAAGACTGGCCCCCTTGGCCTCAACACCCTCTGAAGAGAGACCTGCCCAGCTCTGTGGTCCTCAGCCTCCCCCAAGACCCCAGCGAAGGGGGATGCCAGATAAAGGCTGCAGGGCTGCTCTGGGCTTGCAGAGTCCCTGGGTGACTACCCCCGGCTCCTTGGCTGGGCAATAGCAGTGCATCGAGTCGCCTTCCTGCAACACCCCCCTAAACTCGCACCCAGAAAACCCAAGCTTGGCTTCTACTGGAGCTTCCACACAAATAACAAAGATGCAACGGAATACAAGACTCAGGGTTTTCTCCACCTACACACCAGACCTTTGGAACGCACTCCCCATCGACCTCAGAGAAACACACAAAATAACCAAATTTCGCGAGGACCTCAAAACCTTACTTTTCAATGAACACCTTGGCAACTAAACGAGATGCCCACTGGGCACCAGCAAAACTATGGAGGCATACACCATAGCCCCCTCCACAACCACCCCTCACTCATTCCCCACCCCCGACTCAACTTCAACATAAGTCCCAATTGTAAATGCATTGTAAATTAGACATTAAAGTTACCTTTTAATAGCAATGCTCCATGCTGCTCGTGTTTAGAAGTTCTATTAAACCCATTATGTTATTGTTCATGTTTTGGAAGTTCTATTAAACCCATTATGTTATTGTCCATGTTTTGGAAGAAACGCAACCCCTCCGTCCCATAAAGGAGGTGAAAGAGGTTCTTTCATTTCTTTTTAGTCTCTTTAAAACAACAAGACTCGGGTGATTTATAAGCCAAGCCAGGATGCTTTTTGCTTAGGAAATGGCTCGTAAGCTGTCGAAGTATCTGGGGGAAAGCACAGAAGACCTAACGCCTCCCTTTGCACATTCCCAACTGTTTTGCACCAGAACGTTACATTAGACGGATAACATTTTGGCAAAGCATTGCCTGGGCGCGGTGTCATGTGGGACCAGGAGCTTCTATCTGCTCCTTCACTGGGCCACTCACTCCAAATTATCCCTGGGGTGTTGCTGCCCTTCTGCCTTGGCTCCCAACCCGAACCCTAGGTCGCCTCTCATCTTCAGAAATGCAGAGACCAAACTCAAAAGGAGCAATAATCAGCTCATCGGATGGCTTCCCTTCCTGGAAGGATTTAGTATCCGCAGACTTAAGCTTCCCTCATTGCAGCCTCACAAAAGCCAAAAGAAGGAAGCAAGAGGAGGTCAGTGGCAGCCCCACTTTCTTCAGTTTTACCTTTCTAAATGAAGGCTGCACAAGGCCAAGGGTTTGGAGGTGTCTGAGTTAGAGAGCTGCAGTTTTCTTTTGGGAAATTTACTCTCTCTTTGCGCCCTGAGGCATACTCTCTCGCCACCTTTGCGCCCCTTGAATTTTGATGACCCCTGGTTCTGTCCCCCTTCAGGAGACAGCATAGAATAGCCATAAACCCCGTTTTCTTAAAGAAACATTAAACAATTCATCAAATCTTTCAAATGTAATTCAATTGCAGACACGTTCAAATAGCTCACCTCGGTCCTGGGGCTGCTGGGGGGGGGGGGGGGAGGGGGCAGGAGTGAGGTGCTTTGTGATTAAAATATATGGGTGAGTCAACGATGCTCTGTGCAGGGGCCATTTTCAAATTTTCCTGTATTTTAAGCAAATGTTTTTATTATGTTGTGCATCATCTAGCACGTTTTAGAGAGCACAGTAATATAAATGCAAGATGTAGACTAGCAAAGACCCATATCCCCAGTATAGAGTGGAAAACACACGTCTGCACAGGTCTTACACTCCTGCCCTACAGCACCCCTATTATTCCAGTGCAGACACCCAGCTCTGCCAATGCACATCATTCCTGCCTTATGACACCCCTTCTATTCTAGTACTGGAACCTCACCACACCCAGCTCTTCCAGTGCACCTCATTCCTGCCTTATGACACTCCTTCTATTCTAGTACTGGAACCTCACCACACCCAGCTCTTCCAGTGCACCTCATTCCTGCCTTATGACACCCCTTCTATTCTAGTACTGAAGCCTCACCACACCCAGCTCTTCCAGTGCACCTCATTCCTGCCTTATGACACTCCTTCTATTCTAGTACTGGAACCTCACCACACCCAGCTCTTCCAGTGCACCTCATTCCTGCCTTATGACACCCCTTCTATTCTAGTACTGAAACCTCACCACACCCAGCTCTTCCAGGGCACCTCATTCCTGCCTTATGACACTCCTTCTATTCTAGTACTGGAACCTCACCACACCCAGCTCTTCCAGTGCACCTCATTCCTGCCTTATGACACTCCTATTCTAGTACTGGAACCTCACCACACCCAGCTCTTCCAGTGCACCTCATTCCTGCCTTATGACACTCCTTCTATTCTAGTACTGGAACCTCACCACACCCAGCTCTTCCAGTGCACCTCATTCCTGCCTTATGACACCCCTTCTATTCTAGTACTGGAGCCTCACCACACCCAGCTCTTCCAATGCACCTCATTCCTGCCTTATGATACCCCTTCTATTCTAGTACTGAAACCTCACCACACCCAGCTCTTCCAATGCACCTCATTCCTGCCTTATGACACTCCTTCTATTCTAGTACTGGAACCTTACCACACCCAGCTCTTCCAGTGCACCTCATTCCTGCCTTATGACACTCCTTCTATTCTAGTACTGGAACCTCACCACACCCAGCTCTTCCAGTGCACCTCATTCCTGCCTTATGACACTCTTTCTATTCTAGTACTGGAACCTCACCACACCCAGCTCTTCCAGTGCACCTCATTCCTGCCTTATGACACCCCTTCTATTCTAGTACTGAAACCTCACCACACCCAGCTCTTCCAGTGCACCTCATTCCTGCCTTATGACACCCCTTCTATTCTAGTACTGAAACCTCACCACACCCAGCTCTTCCAGTGCACCTCATTCCTGCCTTATGACACTCCTTCTATTCTAGTACTGGAACCTCACCACACCCAGCTCTTCCAATGCACCTCATTCCTGCCTTATGACACCCCTTCTATTCTAGTACTGAAACCTCACCACACCCAGCTCTTCCAGTGCACCTCATTCCTGCCTTATGACACTCCTTCTATTCTAGTACTGGAACCTCACCACACCCAGCTCTTCCAATGCACCTCATTCCTGCCTTATGACACTCCTTCTATTCTAGTACTGGAACCTCACCACACCCAGCTCTTCCAATGCACCTCATTCCTGCCTTATGACACCCCTTCTATTCTAGTACTGAAACCTCACCACACCCAGCTCTTCCAGTGCACCTCATTCCAGCCTGATGACACCCCTGCTATACCAATTCAAGGACCCAGCACACACAGCTCTGTCAGTGCACCTCACTCCTGCCCTGAGCAACACCCATTCAGATCGAGTTTCGGGGCAACGAGGCAGTTTACAATTGAATCATAGTGAAACTGAGAAAATGTCAGGAAATCCTTGCAGCATTCGGGAATCCCTCCTAGTCAGAATCCAGCATTCATCCTGGCATTAATCTGTATTTTATTTACATCAGCCTTAGTCTATTTTATTATATTTAGCTTAGTACATGTCTCTAACAGCGGTACATCAACAGGATTCACCTCCTACAAAGACATTTTACTGTCCCCTAAATTTTTCATGTTTTCCCTCTCAACAAAAGCACCTGAGAACTGACTATAATAGAAAAAAAGTTTTTAAGATTTCAGGCATCTGCAATGGAAAAGGTGGGCAGGCTGGGGGACAATACCTCTGCCCCTCCTTGGTCCGGTGGTCTGGCTTCCTTCACATGTCACTGGGAAGGAATCCTGAGTCCTGTCTCCCCCCTAATTTGTTCCGAGCCTCTTCACATCTTACCGAAGGGATGTGAAGTTTCCTTTACCTGAAGGGTCCCTGGAGAGGGGATTCTGAGTTACCTTTCCCCATCCACTCACACTGCAAAGGGGGTGGACTTTGTCCTTCCTCTCCCTGCTCTGGTTTCTTCCCCCTTTGTAGGGATTTTTGGGAGGGGATTGTGAGTCCCCTTCCCTCCCTGGTCTGGTACCTTTCCCTCCAGGGATTTTTTGGGGAGATTGTGAGTCCCCTTTCCTCCCTGGTCTGGTGCCTTTCTCTCCAGGGATTTTTTGGGGGATTGTGAGTCCCCTCCCCTCTTTGGCTGGCCCTTTTCCCTCCAGGGATTTTTTGGGGGGATTATGAGTCCCTTTCCCACCATGGAATTTTTTTGGGGGAAGGGGCAGGATTGTGAGTCCCTTCCCCTCTCTGCCCTCCCCTCCCTCCCCTATATGTCTTTGGGGAGGGCCTTTGTGACATTTGTGGCTGCTTTTTCATTTGTTCCTGTCTCTGTGAAATGCACAGATAGACCCCATGACTCCAAATTAAGCCCAAAAAAAGTACTTGTCAAGAGAGAAAGAATTTCTTTTAACAACTCATCTTTCATTATTGTTTCTCTGTTTTGGTTATTTCCCTTAATAGTATTCCAAGTAGGGTCAGTACAACCATTAGGTAAGATGGTGCAGTTGCCTAAGGTGACAGCTTGCAAAGGGCGGCCGTGACCCTCAGCAGTCAAAATAAAACACTAGCTCCTGACAGCCAGACAGACTCTAAGGACCATCAGCACATTTGGTTACCTGCAGGGAGAGCGGCACACATACATACAGAGCAACGTTTAATACTTAAAAATGTGATGTTCCATTATTCATTCTTACAGGATTGTTGGAGGGGAGGTGGTCTTCAGAAGATCATGATTCTTGAGTTTAAATGATCAAAATCTTGGGGGTGGGGAGGAAGGGGTGAAAGACTGAAAGTTTGCCTAAGGAGCCTGATTCCATTCCAGTCTGATTAAGCATCCAGGTCCTGGGAATATAGGTGGCAATATAATTTAATCTCCTGTAAAATGGGGGGAGAGGAGCATTAACAAAACACAAGTGTGGTCTCTCATAACTACATTTTCAATTTTAATCTTTCTTATTTCAATTGGGATCAGCTCACCTCACATTCATTGGCACCTCCGCTTAGCAAATTGTCCTCAGGTATTGAAAAGGGTATATTCTAGGGAGAGGACACCAACAGAGTCACTCCAGAGGTTGCCTTCATGCCCGCACCTTATCTCTCACTGCCCAGCAGGAGTTAATTGCCAAACATTTCTGGGCAGATGAACCCTGAAAGCGTTACTTCCTGCTTAGAGCAAGCCCTTCCATTTCCTGTCTTATCTCCCACTATTGCCTCTGGTGGGGGGAAAACAGTATTATTCCCAACCAGGGAAAATTCTGGGAGGTCCCCTCCCTTCTCCTCCCCCAACACAAATGAGTGAAGTGGATGAGTAGCCTAATGGTAAGAGCATTAGCTTGAGAACCAAGAGAACAGGGTTCAATTCCCATTAGCACTTCTTGTGGCCAAGGGCAAGTCACTTAACCATCTTTATTTAATTTCTTGATATACTGCCCAGGCTGAAAGGCATTAGAGCCATTTACAAACACTACAAGCAGGTGCTGGTTATATTCCCTCGTCCCCAAAAGGCTCACAATTGCCTCAGTAAAATCCAAATTATCAATGTCCCTGTTTAATGTACATTACCAAACTTAAGTTACAATGTAAATTGCTTTGACTGAAATGATAAAGTGGTATAAAAAACCCTATTAAATAAATGAGGAGGTGAAGCATGTATACCACTGCTCACGGATGGAAAATCGCAGAGTCTAACCCAGCCACCTTCATTCCCTTCTCTAGGAATAGAAAATGGATAAAGTGGCAGGAAGTCGACCCGAAAATGATCCGTTTTCAGAATTTTATCTTACAGACTCTAAAAGAGAGATTGCACATTTTACCATATCCCAGTGCTGGACCAGGAGAAACCGTGACATGAGACAGAACTGAACGTGTCCATGTGCTTGTCCTATGGTGTGTAGTGCGAGTTATCCACATGGAAAAGAGTCGCTAGTGCGATGCCTCAAGGGCCTGGAGACAGGAGTGACGAGAGAGGCAATCACATTTGTTGATGCATCTTGTGAATTTAGGAGACTGGGCATCTAAACGGCAGATGAAATTTAATGTGGGCAAGCACAAAGTGGTGCACATAGGGGAAAATAATCAGAACTGCAGCTCAAACTGCTGGGTCTGAGATAGGAGTCACCACACAAGAAAAAGATCGTGGAATCATTATGGACTAAACGTTGACATTTTCAGCCTGGTGTGTTGTGGCTGCTAAAAAAAAAAAAGCAAACAGAACGTTAAAGGTTATCCAAAAATGAATGGAGAACAATACAGAGAATATCATTATGCCCCTGTTTAGGTCCGTGATGCGACCGTACCTTGAGTATTGTGGGAGCGTCTCATCATCAAAAAGAGGTTTTCTCTTACTGGAATGATGCAAACCAAATTCAAACCTCTGTGGCAAGAGGTCTGAATTATGCACGAAGCCTGCCTGCTTTGTCAAAATAACAAAGCCTATTGTTTGAATGATACTGAATTTAAAATACAATACAGAAAGAAATATCACAAAGTGCAAAATTTTGAATTATCGTGTGCGAATTCCACCAGAAGCCAACGTTATAGTGGAACTAGAAAAGGTTCAGAGAAGACCGACATAAATGACAAAGGGGATTGAAGGACTCTGCAGTGAAGAAAGCTTAAACAGGCTAGGACTTTTCAGTTTGGAGAAAAGATGACTGAGAGGGGATATGAGAGGTGTTTCTGCAACCATGATTAGAAAGATTGTTTAACCTTTCCAAGAACACTAAAACAAGATTCTCCATTCCATGGACAAGCAGGATGCAACAACCACCTGGTGGTCCGATGACACCATAGATAGACAGAGTGCTCTCCTATAGCTCAGCAAGTCAAGGCCTACCCCTGGGCCTGACCCTACCTGCCTCAGTTTCATTTCTTCTGTCCAGCCAACATATTGGGAGAGCTACTCTGGTCCCAGGGGATGACGCACCTATGCGTGGCTGACTCATAATGCTTGTCCGTGGAGAACACAAGAGCTCCTGAAGCTACCACACAATCTTACTACATAGGAAGAATCCAGTATGAATAAAGGAGTGGAGGACTGGCCTTGTGGTTGGGGCAAGGTACCTCAGGCTGGAAAGTTGGGGGCTCAAATCCCACTAGAGGACAGCAACCTTGGGCAGGAAGGACCAGGACCTCCATTGCCCACAGTCTCTGTAAAATAGTTATCTCCAAGTCATAATGCCCTGTTCAATGTAAACCACCTCAATATCATGAAAGGCAGTACACACGAAATGTTAAATAAAGAAGAGAAAGGAAAATCAAACAAACCTTGTTTCTAGAAGTGCCAGGAAGATGACTTCTACCAATTTAGCATTTATTTAACTAGGCTTATATATACTGTTTTTCTACCAGGCAAAGCAGTTTACATTCAGGTACTATAAATATATTTTTCACTTGTCCCCAAAGGGGTCACAATCTATACTTTTGTATCTGAGGCAATGGAGGGTTAAGTGACTTGCCCAAGGCCACAAAGAGCACCTGGGAAGTTAGAAATGCCAGTCCTTCAGGCCCAACATTGTCAGCAGGATTTGAACCCCTAGCTCTCAAGCCCAAGATAACTTGTTCCAACCACTATACTACACCTCCCTCTCAAGACTGTTGTGTTCACTGCATGGGAGAAGCTCACCACATGGAGGATGCTCCCACTGTGCCCACGTGTCTCCCAGGGCCCGTCTCTCCCACAGCCACATGCTCCAGGACTTTTTGATGGCTTCCAAGAAATCCAAGGATCACTCTGCCTCCTCTTCCAAGCGTCGAACTGAAGACAAGAGAAGAGAGAAGCAACCAGAGAACAGAGGGAAAGGGGCAAGGAGGAGCGTGGCCACTAGCAACATGGCTGCCACAGACTCCTGTACAAGGGCCCTCTGCTGCATGGGATGTACCTTCCAAGTCCCCCATCCCCAGCGCAGCATCAGTGAATCACACACAGCTGGCCACGGCAGCTTCAAGACCCGCTGAGCCCCATCTGGCTCAGGCCTCCACGGCAGCCACAGCATCCTCCATCAGAACTTCCCTCGGCATAGAGAAAGCTACATCGTCAGAAGCTCTGCCCCCTGCCAGCATGATTGGCCGGCTTAGAGATGATGCAAGCCATTGCTGTGCCAACAGGGGAGCCCCTTCTCACCACGCTGATGTTGGCGCCAACAAAATCTCTTCTGTGAAAAGACCACACTGACGAAGACAAGCAGCTCTAGCACTGACAGCTACCCCAGCAACCACCACAGTGCTGAGAAGCACTGCAGATGCCAGCACAGCCCTAGGGGAAGCTCCAGTTCTTACTCCCCAGCACCCTCCCCCTGCTGACATTGACACAGCAGCAACAGGAGGAGTGGCCAGCACACATTGAATGGCACCCCAGCTCAGGACAACCAGGCAGCCATGCTGGACCTACTGTCCTAGTTACTGGTACAGCACAGTGCAAGACAGATACTACAGCCACAGTCCAGCTCAGCCTGCCACCCTCATCATCGCCCTGGACACCCTCATTCCCGAGGTCACTGACACCGACAGGCTCATCTCCAGGCCCCTCTGTGAACATCGAAAGGGAGGAAGCAGCTGGCCTGACACCTACAGACAGCTCATGCTGGACCTCCGATGAAGGGGAAGTTCTCTCCTGGCTATCACCTATGCCACCCTCACTCCCACCTTCACCAGAGGTGGATCTGATGTACCTGAAGGTCCTCCAGAAGTTATCCACTCATCTAGCGCTATCCCCCGTCAGCATTCCAGACCCCAGGAATGAAGAACTGGGCTTCCTTAAATACCTTGAAGCACCCAGGTCGGTGGTCTCCTTTCCCATTCACCAACTACTCCTGGATAGCCTCACACAGATCTGACAGATGCCTGCATCCATCCCAGCCACATCATGCACACTCAAGGCAAAGTACCAAGTGCAGCCCACTCCAGGCTTCGATAAACCATAGCTGCCTCACCAATCCATTGTGGTGGGGTCTGCATTAAAACAGTCAAAAAGCACCTGCACACACTCCCATGCACCCTCTGGGATGGATCATAAACTCCTGGATGACTCGGGGAAGAAGATCTACCAAGTCACATCTCATTAATTCCAGCAAATGCTGTATCTGGACACATTACTGGACGACCTCAGGAGCACAGTTGAGAGCCTAAACACAAATGTCAAGGCCACTATCCAGCCTCTCTTGGGGGACCTGGGTGAGTGTGGGAAGCACTTTATCCAATCAACCTTTGACTCTTTCGACTTTGCAGCCCGGATGGCCACTATGGCCATCACTTCCAGATGCATGGCCTGGCTCCAGGTGTCAGGGCTATGCGAGGACACACACGAGCAACTGGCAGATGCCCCTTGTACGTGCAATAACCTCTTCAGCAAGAAGGTCAAGGAAACAGTAAACAATTTGAAGGACCACTGCACCACCCTCCAAACCCTGGCCTCCAATGGACTCGAGCACAGCTCCAACACTCGCAAGTCACAAGGATCCTACCAGTGCAAATCCTACTCCTTGTCCAAGTGCTACCAACAATATCACAGGTGGTAGCACAAGCACCAACAATACCAGTCCTACCACTAAACGCCTTGCCAGAAGGATCGCTGGCAGCAGAAACAGTCAGCAACACCTTTGGGGAAGAGCACCCTTCTTTTTGATGCTGCAACCAGCAGGACCCTGTCAGTGGGGGTCACCTCTCCTTCTTCAAGAAGGTCTGGGCAAACATCACCACTGGCAAGTGGGTCCTACAGATAATTGATATGGGATACAGGATGCAGTTCTCTTTGACCAACATCAGCAAACCCACTCTACCACCCACACCCCATACCACCTCCTCTGCACCATGGTGGAGGAGATCTAGTCCCTCCTAGTGGCTGAAGTCATCAAAAAGTGCTGCCAACCCAGACAGGACATGGATTTTACTCCAGATACTTTCTCATTCCCAAGAAATCTGGGTGTCTGCGCCCCATTTTCAACCTGAAAGGTCTCAACAAATTCATCCACAAAGTGCGCTTCCAGATGTACTCCCTGGGATCCATACTGCCTCTCCTATAGCCCCACCACTGGCCAACCTCACTGGACCTGCAGGATGCCTATGCTCACATCCCCATCCACCCAGCACACAGAAAATTCTTGCGCTTCTGCATCCTGGACCAGTATTACCAGTACTGTTTGCTCTCCTTCGGCCTTTCACCAACTCCCAGGGTCTTCACGAAGTGCATGGAGGTGGTGACGGCCCACTTCAGAAGATCCAGGACCTGTGTCTTTCCCTACCTGGACAACTGACTCATAACAGCCCCCTCCTGCTGTCCACCATGGGATTCCTGATCAACTCCAAGAAGTCTCAGCTCCAGCCAAATGGACTTTAGAATTCATCGGCACACCATAGGCAAAAGCTTTCCTCCCTGGGCAGAGGGTGGACAACATCATCTCCCTCGCGTGCTCAGTGACCATTGTCAGCAATGTCTCAGCCCAGACACTGCTATGGCTCCTGGGCCACATGGTGGTGACAACTCAAGTTCTTCCCCATGCCAGGTTGTACATGTGAGCCATACAATGGCATCTGAGGTGAAACTGGAACCAGCGATCTCAACCCATGTCCTGCAAGATCAGCATCGACCAGAAGGCATGGGACTGTCTTAACTGGCGACTGTACGAGGGGCATCCCACCCAGGGCAAACCCTTCCAGGTGCCCCAGCATGACCTAGTCCTCACCACAGATGCCTCCAAGCTAGGCTGAGGGGCTCACCTCCTCCACCTCTGCACCCAGGATACCTGGACAGAGTTGGAGAGATACTTAAACATCAACTTCCTGGATTTGCAGGTGATCAGATACACTCTCCAAAGCTTCTCAGAGTGGATCCTCAGCCAAGTAGTGCTGATCCAGACCAACAATCAAGGAACCATGTTCTACATCAACAAGTAAAGGGACATGGAATCCCTACACCTATGCAAGGAGGCCCTCCAGACATGGAACCTGGTGCTCAACAAGAACTGCCATCTCCAAGCAGCTTACCTGCCCAGCAAGAGCAACCAGCTGGTGGACAAACTCAGCAACCAGCTACAGCCACACAAATGGTCCCTCAACACGGAGGTCACAGATACTATGCTCTAGCACTGGGGCCGACCCGAGATGGATATCTTTCCCCACCCTTCCAACACCAAATGCCCGCAGTTCTGCTCCAGACACCTATCAGAGCAGAGGACAGCAGCAGATGCACTCATCCTACATTGGGGGAACCACCAGCTCCTATACGCTTACTCCCACACTCCACTCATTTCAAGAGTATTACAGAAAATCATCTGTGACCATGTGACTAGGCCTCAGTCATCGTCATTGCTCCCCCTGGCTGAGACAAATGTGGTTCCCATACCTCCACTGCCTGGCCTACGAATCACTGGTCCGACTGCCCTAGAGACCAGACCTCATCACTACAGACGAAGGGAGAACCCTCCACACCAACCTAGCTGCACTTGCACTGACTGCCTGGAGATTGAGAGGTTAAGACTGTCCTCCCTAAACCTGACAGTAAAAGTCCAGTAGTTCATCTTCACAGCTTAATGGGACTCCACCTAGCGGTCCTACTCACTGAAGTGGAAACGTTCGACACCTGATTTGCAGCCACGGGTCTGGACCCTTTGTCCTGCCCCCTTCTGCAGGCCCTTCAATACCTCACCACCCTCACCCAAGCAGGGCTCCAGACCTTCTCTATCAAGGTTCAGCTCTCGGCAATCGCTGCCTTCCACGACCACACTGAGAATCTCCCCATCTCTATGCACCTGCTCATCACAAAGTTCATGAAGGGCCTAGCCATCCTGCAGTCCACTGTATGGAAACCTGTGCCTCCATGGTATCTGTTTATTGTCTTTCAGTAACTCACGAGGAACCCTATTGAACCACTGGAGGATGTGCCCTCAAGTACCTCATATGGAAGACCTTGTTCCTGGTTGCCATCACATAAGCCAGACAGGTCAGTAAATTGCAGGCCTTAGTCGCTCAACCACCCTACACCATCCTCTATCCAGACCATGCCATAACTGCGGACACATCCCAAGTTCCTGCCCAAGGTGGTATTACCATTTCACATTAACCAGACAATCAAGCTTCCCACCTTCTATCCAGAGGAACATGCCACCACAGAAGAACATCGACTACATACCCTGGACTGTGTGCAGGCTCTGTACACCTACCTTAGGAGGACCATGGTGAACCACAAGGGCCCCCAATTATTCATTTCCTTTGACCTGGGCAAACCAGGATACCAGGACACAAAGAGGATCCTCTCCCAATGGATCTCCACATGCATTGTCTTCTACTACTCCCAGGCAGGCACTGACCCTCCACCATCGGTCCACATGCACCATCTACAAGCCATAGCCACCACTCTGGCGAACCTCCACACAGTACTAATACAACATATCTGCAAGGCAGCGACCTGGTCATCCACGCACACCTTCCAGAGACATTACCTTCTGGACCAGCTCTTCCTGGCCAACGGCTCCTTCAGCCATGTCATCCTGAGCGAGAGCACACCCACAGGACAAGGGTCTCAGACACAGACTGATTCCAGCTGGGCATAGCACCGCCATCCGGATTTGACCATTGCCACTAGACTACTGTTGTTATTGTTGTTGTCGATACTGATAACACAGAGCTTGCTCTGCTCTCATTTTACCATTCCTTAGAACTGTTAAAGAACTGATTATATTAAGGGAAGAATTAGCTGCAATTAAACACATCTCTTCATGGGTACAAATTGAAAAAAATCCACCACCACTCCCACAAAGAATCAAACAGTCCAGGAACAAATGGATCACAGTGGGCTCTAGTAGGTTGTGATCTATAACACGGAGACACTCTCTCCATCATGAGATATCCCTGCATAATACCTTTTCTGCCTTGGAAAATGAGAGTGCCCAATTAGTGGAAAATGAAGTGCCCTTAAATGAGAAGGTTAATGTCCAATCTACTGAAAATACACCAAACATGAAGAAAAAAATCACAAAACAGGAAACCTCTACTACTTGGAGACTCCATCATCAGAGGCACCAACTTGGGAACACAGTTCAAAGGAGAGAGAAGATAGTCAAATGCCTCCCAGGCTCTTCAGCCAGCAGGAATATGAACCAAATTGTTATCATAGTTAGTGCAGAAAGTGAGCACTCCAAAATTGATGTTATCGTCCACTTGAGTACAAATGACCCGGCTAGAAACAGTGCCTCTATAGTTCAAAGGGACTTCCAGACTCTGGGAGAGAAACTCAAGCCCATTGTTAACACTGTAGCATTCTCAGAAGTTCTACTTGTTCTTGGTAAGGGGGCAGAAAGGCTGCATCACATAAACAGCTTTAATACATGGCTCCGGACCTGGTGCAAACAAGAAGGATTTAGATATATTGGTGACTGGGGAAATAGATGGAAAAATAAGAGGCTATACTGTGTGGATGGACTACATCTCTCTGTCATAGGGAAAAGAATCCTAAGTGAAAAATTCAGGCAGTATGTAGGCAGGCATTTAAACTAGGGAAAGGGGGTAATGGATGGAGAAAAATAAGTTCAGGATGTCACTCCCAGCAAAAACATAACAACATTGGAAACAGCCATACTATTAACCCACACATCAATGGCAAGTGGGAAGAGGCATGTGGAACAAAATCCATGCAAAATACAGGCAAGCCAGTTAATAAATGCTGGAAAGTAATAAGCACAAATGCTCGAAGCCTAGCCAACAAAGTTCCTGACCTGGAAGCCCTAATGGTGGAAATGGACTTGGACATTGTGACCATTACAGAAATATGGCTTAACGAGTCACATGAATGTAATATAGCCGTGGCCGGCTATGATTTATTTAGAAGAGACAGAGAAGGTAGAAAAGGTGGGAGAGTAGCTTTATATGTCAAAAGCAATATTAAAACTGCTGAGATGCAGCAGATCTGGGGAAAAGAAGAAGCACTGTGAATTGTGTTGGAAAGAGGAGATGGCACTATCATCCATACTGGTGTAGTCTACAGGCCTCCAACTCAAACCAAAGAAATGGGTAGGGACTTGATTAGTAATATTGCAAAGGTAGCCATGAAGGGGGAAGTGATCTTATTGGGTGACTTTAATCTACCCGATATGGACTGGAAATATTCTTTCTGCAAATCTGGAAAGAAGTAAAAAAAATAGTGGATGCCTTCCAAGATGCATTGCTAAGACAAATGGTGATGGAACCGACCAGGAAAAGTTCATTGATGGATCTAGTACTCACCAACGGAGATAGCGTGTCGAATGTCCAGATGGGTGACCCTGTGAGCAGCAGTGGTCATCACACGGTGTGGTTTGAGATAAAAGCCAAGGTAGAATCCAATCACAGCAAACTCAAAGTCCTAGACTTCAAAAACACCGACTTCAGTAAAATGGCCAAGTACCTGAAGGAGGAGTTGGCAGGGTGGGAGGGGATAAGGGAAGTGGAATTGCAGTTTCTCCACCTGGTCCTGCAATGGCAAGAATAGAATTGGATTTTTAAACTTGACACTGTTGAATCTAGGGGCTTGAATCTTGAAACTGAAAGGCAGTTTGCTCTAACTTTTTCCTATCAGGCGAGCACATCCCCAGTGTCATAGAGTTTCCCCTTCTTTCTGATAAGTGGTTCCATCATAGTGACACGCATTGTTCGCCAGCCAGTATCCAACTGAGCAGGTATTTAAACAGTGGTTTGTTTGGCGGGCTTTTTGTCTGACAGATTTGGCGGAGGCTTTGGATAATACTTCTTACATCATGCGGTACTTGAGGCAGGGCCAGTATTGGCGGCCCTAAACATGCACGTCATATGATGGAGCATGCGGGGTTCATTTAAAAAGAGAGTTCCATCATTCAGATAAGTGTATTGTTATGGAACTAAATTGAGTAACAGGATACAGCAATTGGGGAGTGTGACATTGTCCACTCCTTACCATGATACCAACAAAAAAATATTGCACTGCTCTTTTACACTAAGGGGTCTGTATCTGCCATCATATACTATGTTACTATATTGCTATGTAGCTGTTCGCTCATTACTCGTAGTTACAAGTTCATGGTGTTAATGATTTGGTAGTTTATTAGCAAAATAAATACTGTTTTGCAGACCCTTCAGGCATCATCTATCCAGCTCCATCTGTCCACAACTACAGCGGGCCTCACGGTCATGGCTAGGGAGTCACTAGGTGTGGCTGACGCATCCTGCTTCTCCATGGAGAAAGTGGGGTTACTTACCTGTAATGGAGGTTCTCCATGGACAGCTCACATTCCCGCCCTCCTCCACTCCATAAGAACCCCAATGCTGTGCACAGACACGGATGAACATGGAGGGCAGGGTCCACTGCCCTACCTGCGGGGGAAAGCCTCCACTTGGAAATAACTGAGCCAGATAGGGGCAGAGCCGGAGGTTGGGGCGCCAGCACATTCCGTCCATGACGCTGTCAGATGACATCATCAGGCATGACTGACTTACCTGCTGTCCACTGAGAACCTCCATTACAAGTAAGTATACCCACTAGATGCCACATGAAACCAACAACCAGCAGACTTAAAAATGCAGAAACTCCGTTTTCACACAGTGCATAACCTGAGCAATGGGTTGCTGAGGGATAGGTAAAGCCGACTAATGGAGTGAGAGTTAAGAGAGGGGTGAGGGATAATGTCTGGGGTGCAACAGTCTAGTATCCAAGAGATCAGGTTCAATTCCCACTGGCAATCCTTGTGATCTTGGGCAAGTCACTTTACCCTCCATTGCCTTGAAAGAAAAGGCCTGGCAATCTACTTCCGGTCATACTGACAAGAAAACCCAGGGGCTGCTGGGTCACCAGAAGTCAGCATTGACTTGATGGCACTTAAAACAAAAAGAAAAAGAACAGAGGAGCCTTAGGGGTGAGGGGTAAAGCCTGGGATAAGCACAGAGGAGCCTTAGGGGTGAGGGGTAAAGCCTGGGATAAGCCCAGAGGAGCCTTAGGGGTGAGGGGTAAAGCCCGGGATAAGCACAGGAGCCTTAGGGGCAGGGCTGGATTTACCTATACGCCAATTACGCCGTGGCGTAGGGCCCACAGCTGACAAGGGCCCACAAAAACTGAAAAAATTGTTAGGGTTCTTAAAATTAAATTTAAAAAAAAACACTGGCTGCTGCCGCGGCAGCATGGACTGTCCCGCGGGACCCCCTCTGCTGTCGCGGCAGCATGGACTGTCCCGTGGGGCCCCCTCTGCCCGCTGAATCCGTCCCTTCCTCTGTGCCAGCTTTGAGAGGCGCGAAGGGAGAGTGTCTCCCTCGCGTCTCTGTTAAGCCCGCAGGGGCTGATGCCTTCGCGCCTCTCAAAGCCGGCACAGAGGGAGGGAGGGACGGATTCAGCGGGCAGAGGGGGCCCCGCGGGACAGTCCATGCTGCCGTGACAGCAGAGGGGGCCCCGCGGGATAGTCCATGCTGCCGCGGCAGCAGCCAGCGTTTTTTTTTTTAAATTTAATTTTACTTGAGCCGATGGGGGGGGCTGGGACTGGAAATGGGCTGGGGGGGGGGTTAAGACTGGAGGTGGACTGACACGAAGAAACCAGAAGAAAGTGGCTGGAGCAATTGCAGCTGAAAAGAAATGCGCAAAAGGTAGAAAAATATCTCTTTATTTTGAATTTAATTGGAATATGTCAGCTCTGGTAAATGTGCATCATTAACGTCTGCGCTTTGTTTAGTACAAGAGCAAATTATTGTATAGTTTTATTTTTACAGTGTTGTACATTCCAAGTTTGGCTTTTGGGATTCCCAGTTTAATTATGACGTCAGGGCCAACAGCGGATCCGGCGTGCTTGTTTTTATCTTTTCTGGGGGCCCACAATTTTTGTTGGCGTAGGGCCTCACTCAAGGTAAATCCGGCCCTGCTTAGGGGTGAGGGGTAAAGCCCGGGATAAGCACAGAGGAGCCTTGGGGGTGAGGGGTAAAGCCTGGGATAAGCACAGAGGAGCCTTGTGGGTGAGGGGTAAAGCCCTGGATAAGCACAGAGGAGCCTTAGGGGTGAGGGGTAAAGCCTGGGATAAGCACAGAGGAGCCTTAGGGGTGAGGGGTAAAGCCTGGGATAAGCCCAGAGGAGCCTTAGGGGTGAGGGGTAAAGCCTGGGATAAGCACAGAGGAGCCTTAGGGGTGAGGGGTAAAGCCCGGGATAAGCACAGAGGAGCCTTAGGGGTGAGGGGTTAAAGCCTGGGATAAGCACAGAGGAGCCTTAGAGGTGAGGGGTAAAGCCCGGGATAAGCCCAGAGGAGCCTTGGAGGGTGAGGGGTAAAGCCTGGGATAAGCACAGAGGAGCCTTAGGGGTGAGGGGTAAAGCCTGGGATAAGCCCAGAGGAGCCTTAGGGGTGAGGGGTAAAGCCTGGGATAAGCACAGAGGAGCCTTAGGGGTGAGGGGTAAAGCCCGGGATAAGCACAGAGGAGCCTTAGGGGTGAGGGGTAAAGCCTGGGATAAGCACAGAGGAGCCTTAGAGGTGAGGGGTAAAGCCCGGGATAAGCCCAGAGGAGCCTTGGAGGGTGAGGGGTAAAGCCTGGGATAAGCACAGAAGAGCCTTAGGGGTGAGGGGTAAAGCCCAGGATAAGCACAGGGGAACCTTAGGGGTGAGGGGTAAAGCCTGGGATAAGCACAGAGGAGCCTTAGGGGTGAGGGGTAAAGCCCGGGATAAGCACAGAGGAGCCTTAGAGGTGAGGGGGTAAAGCCCGGGATAAGCACAGAAGAGCCTTAGGGGTGAGGGGTAAAGCCCAGGATAATCACAGAGGAGCCTTAGGGGTGAGGGGTAAAGCCCAGGATAAGCACAGAGGAGCCTTAGGGGTGAGGGGTAAAGCCTGGGATAAGCACAGAAGAGCCTTAGGGGTGAGGGGTAAAGCCCAGGATAAGCACAGAAGAGCCTTAGGGGTGAGGGGTAAAGCCCAGGATAAGCACAGAGGAGCCTTAGGGGTGAGGGGTAAAGCCTGGGATAAGCACAGAAGAGCCTTAGGGGTGAGGGGTAAAGCCCAGGATAAGCACAGGGGAACCTTAGGGGTGAGAGATAAAGTCTGGGATAAGCACAGAGGAGCCTTAGGGTGAGAGGTAGCCTGGGATAAGCACAAAGGAGCCTGAGGGATGAACTGGCGAGGAACCAGTGCATGAGGAGTGAAAGAAGGCAGAGAAGGTTTGTGTCTCAGGAGCTACGTTGCCCTCAGCTCCTTTCTTACTGTGACATACACAGACTGCAGAAGGTTCTGTAATGGTTGGTTTTAGTACAAGGGGGATAAATATCAATAGGAAATCCTGTATATTAGAAAGCTCAGTGGAAAACCTTCGAGCCAGCTGTTGAGAATCTTACTGCTAAGTCACGCAGTGTATCCTCGGCACTGATTCTTCGGAGGCAATTTCTCCCTTGTGCTTTTGAGAGGTGTAGTAGACGGGAAGCTCATTATGTTTACTTGGTGGTGTGACTTCTTGATGGCCTCCAGCACCTCTTGCAGTTATGGGAACACCCAGAACAAAGAGTTAATGATCTTGAGGAAAGGTTTTAGGCCAGAGTCCATTAAATCTGCCACAATGAAAATGTGAAAAATGTGTGTCAGAATCAGCAGAGAGTGTGCACTAGTGTTTAAATGTATCAAGAGAGTGTGTGCTGGTGCGTATATGTGCTCAAAGGGTGTGCATTGTTAAGTTCCTTGTGCTGGGAGGGTGTCCGCTGGTGTGTATATGTACTGGAAGAGCGTGCACTGATGTGTACATGTCTTAGGAGAGTGCACTAGTGGGTTCCCTGTGCTGGGAGGGTGTGCACTGGTGGGTATATGAGCTGGGAGAGTTTGCATTGGTGAGTATATGTGCTGGGAGAGTGTGCACTGGTGGGTTCCCTCTGCTGGGAGGGTGTGCACTGGTGTATATATGTGCTGGGAGAGTTTGCATTGCTGTGGATATGTGCTGGGAGAGTTTGCACTGGTGTGTATATGTGTTGGGAGAGTTTGCACTGATGTGTATTTGTTTTGGGAGAGTGTGCCCTGGTGCGTATATGTGCTCAAAGGGTGTGCATTGTTGAGTTCCTTGTGCTGGGAGGGTGTCCGCTGGTGTGTATATGTACTGGGAGAGTGTGCATTGGTGGGTATATGAGCTGAGAGAGTGTGCATTGGTGAGTATATGTGCTGGGAGAGTGTGCACTGGTGGGTTCCCTCTGCTGGGAGGGTGTGCACTGGTGTATATATGTGCTGGGAGAGTTTGCATTGCTGTGGGTATGTGCTGGGAGAGTGTGCACTGGTGGGTATATGAGCTGAGAGAGTGTGCATTGGTGAGTATATGTGCTGGGAGAGTGTGCACTGGTGGGTTCCCTCTGCTGGGAGGGTGTGCACTGGTGTATATATGTGCTGGGAGAGTTTGCATTGCTGTGGGTATGTGCTGGGAGAGTGTGCACTGGTGGGTATATGAGCTGAGAGAGTGTGCATTGGTGAGTATATGTGCTGGGAGAGTGTGCACTGGTGGGTTCCCTCTGCTGGGAGGGTGTGCACTGGTGTATATATGTGCTGGGAGAGTTTGCATTGCTGTGGGTATGTGCTGGGAGAGTTTGCACTGGTGTGTATATGTGTTGAGAGAGTTTGCACTGATGTGTATTTGTTTTGGGAGAGTGTGCCCTGGTGTGTATATGTGCTCGGAGAGTGTGCACTGGTGGGTTCCCTCTGCTGGGAGGGTGTGCACTGGTGTATATATGTGCTGGGAGAGTTTGCATTTATTTATTTATTTATTTAATTCTCTTATATACCGCGCTATTCTGCATCAGTGCGGTTTACATTGAACAAACTGAAATTACATTGAACAGGATATTATAACTTGGAGATAACTATTTTACAGGAAACATGGGCTATGGAGGGTTAAGTGGCTTGCCCAAGACCACAAGGAGCACCTGTGGGACTAGAAACCCCAGTCCTTCCGGCCCAAGGTTGCTGTCCTCTAGTGGGATTTGCTGTGGATATGTGCTGGGAGAGTTTGCACTGGTGTGTATATGTGTTGGGAGAGTTTGCACTGATGTGTATTTGTTTTGGGAGAGTGTGCACTGGTGTGTTTATGTGCTGGGAGAGTGTGCAGTGGTGTGTATATGTGCTGGGAGAGTGTGCATTGGTGTGTACATGTCTTAGGAGAGTATGCACTGGTGGGTTCCCTGTGCTGGGAGGGTGTGCACTAGTGTATATATGTGCTGGGAGAGTTTGCACTGGTGTGTATATGTTTTGAGAGAGTGTGCCCTGGTGTGTATTTGTACTGGGAGAGTGTGTACTGGTGTTTTATGTGCTGGGAGGGTGTCCACTGGTGTTTATATGTGCTGGGAGAGTTTGCATTGCTGTGGATATGTGCTGGGAGAGTTTGAACTGGTGCGTATATGTGTTGGGAGAGTGTGCCCTGGTGTGTATATGTACTGGGAGAGTGTGCACTGGTGTGTTTATGTGCTGGGAGGGTGTCCACTGGTGTGTATATGTGCTGGGAGAGTGTGCATTGGTCTGTACATGTTCTAGGAGAGTGTGCACTGGTGGGTTCCCTGTGCTGGGAGGGTGTGACCTAGTGTATATATGTGCTGGGAGAGTTTGCACTGGTGTGTATATGTACTGGGAGAGTGTGCACTGGTGTGTTTATGTGCTGGGAGCGTGTGCATTGGTGGGTTCTCTGTGCTGGGAGGGTGTGCAGGGTGTGTATGCCTTGGAAGAGTGTGCAGTGGTGTGTATATGTGCAGAGAGCGTGTGCCATGTTGTATTCTCCAGGAGTCAACACAATTCAGCTAAGGTTGGGATAATATGATGTGAAATTCTCTGTGACTGCGCTGGGGGCTTTCTGTTGGATGCTGATCAAAAAGAACAAAACAGATTTACCCTTATCCACAGCTGTCACTGTCACTGTTCCCAACTCCCCAGGAGAAAGACCCCCGATAAGGATAAAGTGGAATTGCTTAACAAATATTTCTGTTCTGTGTTCACAGATGAAGAACCAGGAGCGGGACTTCAGAAAACACCCACAAACAGGAACAGAAGCGAGGGACATTTGAACAATTTTCAGAATACCATGTTCGTGAGAAACTAGCTCAACTTAAAGTAGACAAAGCGGTGGGACCGGATGGGATACACCCTAGAATACTGAGGGAACTTGGGGACGTTCTAGCAGCTCCACTGACTGACCTTTTCAATGCCTCTTTGGAATCGGGAGTGGTGCCAAAGGACTGGAGAGAGGCTCATGTGGTGCCTTTACACAAAAGCGGATGTGGTTGAAAGCTACAGGCTGGTTAGTTTAACTTCGATAGTGAGTAAATTATTGGAAACGCTGCTGAAAGAGAAAACAGTGAGGTTTCTGGAGTCCAGCGGATTACAGGATCCAAGGCAGCATGGATTCACCAGAGGCAGGTCTTGTCAGACAAATCTGATTGATTTCTTTGACTGGGTGATCAGGGAGTTGGACCGAGGGAGAGCCCTAGATGTGGTGTATTTAGATTTCAGTAAAGCCTTTGACACTGCTCCTACAGGCGACTTATAAACAAACTGAGCACCCTAGGGATGGACCCTGAGGTTACTGCTTGGGTTAGAAATTGGTTGGGTGGGAGGCGACAAAGAGTACAGGTAAATGGTGCTCACTCTGAGGAGAAGGATGTTACTAGTGGTGTGCCCCAGAGATCTGTCCTTGGTACAATTCTTTTAAATATCTTTGTTAGTGATATAGCAGAAGGGCTGTTGGGTAAGGTTTGCCTCTTTGCGGTTGATACCAAAATCTGCAATAAAGTAGACACCCAGGAAGGTGTAGATAACATGAGGAGGGATCTAGCTAAGCTTGAAGAATGATCTAGAATTTGGCAGCTGGGATTTAATGTTAAAAAATGTAAGGTCATGCATTTGTGCTGCAGCAATCCAAGGGAGCAATATAGTATAGGGGGTGAAGTACTTTTGTCCACTAAAGAAGAGCGGGACCTAGGCGTGGTTGTGTCTGATGATCTTAAAGTAGCTAAACAGGTAGAAAAGGCGACGGCAAAAGCTAGAAGGATGCTTGGATGCATACGGAGAGGAATGGCTATAGCAGAAAAAAGGAGGTGATAATGCCTCTGTATAAGTCTTTGGTGCAACCTCATTTGGAGTATAGTGTGCAATTCTGGAGACCGCACCTTCAAAAGGATGTGAACAGGATGGAGTCGGTGCAGAGGGTGGCTACTAAAATGATTAGTGGTCTTCATTATAAAGCATATGAGGACAGACTTAGGGATCTTAATATGTACACCTTAGAGGAAAGGCAGGATAGAGGTGATATGATTGAGATGTTTAAATACCTCTGTGGCAAAAATGTTCAGGGAGAGAGCCTCTTTCAATTGAAAGCAAGTTCTGTTATGAGGGGACATGGGATGAGGGTGAAGGGAGATAGATTCAGGAGTGATATGCAGAAATATTTCTTTATGGAAAGAGTAGTGGATCCGTGGAATAGTCTCCCAGTGGAGGTGGTAGAGATGAGGACAGTAACTGAATTCAAAAAAGCATGGGACAAACACAGAGGATCTCTAAAGGAAAAAAGGGGACTGTTGTAGTTGTTGATATGGAAGGATAGACTAGATAAGCCATGTGGTCTTTTTCTGTCGTCATATTTCTATGTTTCTATGTTACATTCAAAAGTACAAAAGAAAGGTTAAAAAGGAAAATATGGACTTGTTTTAAACTGGCCAGCAATGAATCCTGATCTCAGTCCAATCGAGAACCTTTGGAACGAGCTGAAATCTGCCATTGGTAAAAGGAATCCTGGAAACATTCATGAGCTGGAACAAATCACAGTTGAAGAGTGGGAGAAACTACCAGCAGACAGATGTACGAAACTTATAGATGGCTTCAAGCAACATTTGGAGGCTGTCATCACTGCCAAGGATTGTGCTACCAAATATTAGTGAAGGGTGCCATTAATCCTATCCAGGTCATATTTTGCTATTTTTTTTCTCAGAAATTACCATGTCTAATGTTGCAAAGACATCTTTTTTTTTTGTTGTACACCTTCGAACATATTATTAAAATATTATGATGACATACAGTTGGAATATTTCCATTTATTTCTCAAGATACTGTACATACAACATACCTAAAATGCAAAAGTACCAATAATGTTGACCATTACTGTAGACGCTGAATAGCGTGAGGAACCTCGAAGCTTGTAGATTCCCTCAATCTGACCTTTTTGTGACAACCAGTGAGTCAGAACTCTGAGTGCAGGACTCCCTAGTCCCCTGTTTGTCTCAAATAGATGTTAATCTCCATGGGGCAGGAACTATGTGCAGCGCTGCGTACACCCTAGTACCACTATAAAAATGATAACTAGCAGTACAATTCCATGTACCAGATGCTACGAAAATGATAAAACATACAACTAATGCCCCTCTGTCATCTAACTGTAACTGTGGGAAGTGAGCAATGACGCGAAACTGTGATCCTTGCAAATTTCAGACTGAAAACGATCCAAAAACCTGCAGCTGTTTGTATGTCTGTTTGTAAAGTGGCAGAAAGAAGCCTCCAGGTTCAGGACTATTGCAACAGCAGCACAGGGTAACCAGCGTCTGCAGGATAAAAACAGCCCACGAGTTCAGCACTGCAGCAGTCGAAGCCATGAATAGAAAGGGAAGCACGTTGTGAATGCTAATCAAGTGTCAGAAAGACACCTACAGATGGGGAGAGAAGACCAGGGGCAAAAGGAGGGGACTGGAGACCCCCAAATAGCAGGAAGGACAAGAGACCAGAGGTACAGCATGAGGGGAAAAGAGACCCCCCTCCCTGAAGTAGCAGGAAGGACAGGAGATTAGGGGCAGTAGGAGGGGACTGGAAACCCCCAAAAAGCAGGAATTACAGAAGGCTTGAGAGACAGCAGGAGAGGACTGGAGATCCCTAAATAAAAGGAAGGACAAGAGACCAGAGGTATAGCAGGAGGGGACTGGAGACCCCCAAATAGCAGGAAGGATCAGAGATCCGAATGATAGAAGGGAGGGACTGGAGACCCCCAAAAAGCAGGAAGGACAGAAGGCCTGAGGGACAGCAGGAGAGGACTGGAGACCCCCAAATAAAAAGGACAAGAGACCTGAGGTACAGCATGAGAGGAAGGGAGATCCCCCCTCCCCAAAATAGAAGGAAGGACCAGAGATCAGAGGGACAGACGGAAGGGACTGGAGACCCACCAGATACAGGGCTTAATTTCTGGGGGAATGGTCCGGAACCCAGTTCCAGCAGATCTTTTCAGACTCCAGAGCCGCAGGGATGTTGAATTCCATCCCCTCCCCTTCAGCAGCCTGCAGGGAAGCAGAGAGGAGGGAGTGAGCTTGGAGCAGAATAGAGAATAATCAGTCTACTCCCTAAACCAGTTGCTATTCTCCTGTTGTCTCTGCCCCTTCTCCCGTCCCCACAGTGCAACTTCCTTTTTCTCTACAAATTAAGCCCTGCCCTGAGATGGCAAGAAGGACAGGAGACCTGAGGAACAGCGGAAGAGAGGGTCCTAGGCACTGCTGAAGGAACAGGAAACCCAAGGGTCAGCAAGGGAGGGAAGACCCCATAAATAAAGGGCTGGGAGACCTTAGACATGTCAGGAAGAACAGAAGGGCTGAGGGACAGTGGGAGGGAACAGGTGAATCCCACCGAGGTCCTGCAGGGGAGAAGATGTCTCAAGTCATTTACATCTTTAAATCATCCAATAAGCAACTCAGAAGGAGTCTCAGTCACATACCCAATGAAAGATATGCATGTCTCTAAACACCCAGTCAAGACTCTGCAAGACAAGTGTCCCAGAAGAGCATGCACACAGAATGCTGAACAGGACTTTATTTGCATTTTCCAGATAGCATCTACATGTGGAAATGATTTGTGTTAATTTAAGAGAAGAGAGGGACATGGACTTGGAAACTCACAGGAGCAAGGACAGCGTCTGAGGGGGAGGGGGGAAATTCCCAGCATGCAGGCTACAGCCAGCAAGACCCTTCCCCAGAGTTGGTAGGTTACGCAGGAGGGAGATTTTAAGCCAGCCCTGCATTTCTGACAATCTCATCCTGATGCATTATGGGACCAGCAGCACTGATTCCAATGGGCAAAATCAAGGACTACAAATACCAGAATGCACTGCAGTGCAAATTTAAAACCAGAACTGGCAACACATCTCACTCCTGGAACTGGATAACTTCACAACTCTGCTTCCCCCTGGCCTTTCCCCTCAGTCTCGTATATATGCCACGGACTCTCCCTTCTTGGTGGACAGTCGGCACCTCAGTGTCAGGAAAATCCCAGCATTCCTTGAGCAGAACAAGACTGTGGATGTGCAGCTCTGAGGGAATATCCCTTCCATAACAGCAGGCCAGCAGTACAACGGTGGGAGGGAAACAGGGAAGCCAGCTCCACGACTCACAGTAAAATAATGAGTGAGCAGAGTGGTGATGGCAGTGGAGAGAACCTCTCTCCAAACAATGAGTCATGGGCACATTAAAATCAGATCTTGAGTGCGACAGACCCAAGGCAAGACAGGAGAGAGCAGCACACCCTAAACTATACTTACGAGCCATCAGAGGGAAATGAAACATGCCTGGGAGAACGCAGAACTATGTAAATGCAGGGAAAGGCACATTTCAGGAAAAGCTGCAAGGAGAGATTCATAGCGTCCAGGACAATATTGATCAGCACTTTTCAAATCCAGAGGTAGAGGTGCCCAAAGCAAGAGCTACATAGTGACTCCTAATACCCTCCCCAGCCAGTGTCACAGGGATACAGGGTACAGGGGGCTGCACAGTGACTCCTAACACCCTCCCCAGCCAGTGTCACAGGGATACAGGGTACAGGGGGCTTCACAGTGACTCCTAATACCCTCCCCAGCCAGTGTCACAGGGATACAGGGTACAGGGGGCTGCACAGTGACTCCTAATACCCTCCCCAGCCAGTGTCACAGGGATACAGGATACAGGGGGCTGCACAGTGACTCCTAATACCCTCCCCAGCCAGTGTCACAGGGATACAGGATACAGGGGGCTGCACAGTGACTCCTAATACCCTCCCCAGCCAGTGTCACAGAAATACAGGGATACAGGGGGTAGCACAGTGACTCCTAACACCCTCCCCAGCCAGTGTCACAGAAATACAGGGATACAGGGGGCTTCACAGTGACTCCTAACACCCTCCCCAGCCAGTGTCACAGAGATACAGGGTACAGGGGGCTTCACAGTGACTCCTAACACCCTCCCCAGCCAGTGTCACAGAAATACAGGGATACAGGGGGCTGCACAGTGACTCCTAACACCCTCCCCAGCCAGTGTCACAGGGATACAGGGGGCAGCACAGTGACTCCTAACACCCTCCCCAGCCAGTGTCACAGAAATACAGGGATACAGGGGGCTGCACAGTGATTCCTAACACCCTCCCCAGCCAGTGTCACAGGGATACAGGGTACAGGGGGCTGCACAGTGACTCCTAATACCCTCCCCAGCCAGTGTCACAGGGATACAGGATACAGGGGGCTGCACAGTGACTCCTAATACCCTCCCCAGCCAGTGTCACTGGGATACAGGGTACAGGGGGCTGCACAGTGACTCCTAATACCCTCCCCAGCCAGTGTCACTGGGATACAGGGTACAGGGGGCTGCACAGTGACTCCTAATACCCTCCCCAGCCAGTGTCACTGGGATACAGGGTACAGGGGGCTGCACAGTGACTCCTAACAACATCCCCAGCCAGTGTGACAGGGATACAGGGTACATGGGGATGAAAAGTGACTGCTAACACCCTCCCCAGCCAATGTCACAGGGATGCAGGGGGCAGCACAGTGACTCCTAACACCCTCCCCAGCCAATGTCACAGGGATACAGGAAACAGGGGGCTGAACAGTGACTCCTAACCCCCTCCCCAGCTAGTGTCACAGGGATACAGGGTACAGGGGGCTGCACAGTGATTCCTAAGACCCTCCCCAGCCAGTGGTACAGGGGGCTGCACAGTGACTCCTAAGACCCTCCCCAGCCTGTGCCACAGGGATACAGGATACAGGGGGCTGCACAGTGACTCCTAACACCCTCCCCAGCCAGTGTCACAGGGATACAGGATACAGGGGGCTGCACAGTGACTCCTAATATTCTCCCCAGCCAATGTCACAGGGATACAGGGTACAGGGGGCTTCACAGTGACTCCTAACACCCTCCCCAGCCAATGTCACAGGGATACAGGAGGCGGCACAGTGAATCCTAACAACCTCCCCAGCCAGTGTCACAGGGATACAGGGGGCAGCACAGTGACTCCTAACACCCTCCACAGCCAGTGTCAGAGGGATACAGGGGGCTGCACAGTGACTCCTAACACCCTCCCCAGCAGTGTCACAGAGATACAGGATACAGGGGTCCCCAGCCAGTGTCACAGGGATACAGGGTACAGGGGGCTGCACAGTGACTCCTAATACCCTCCCCAGCCAGTGTCACAGGGATACAGGATACAGGGGGCTGCACAGTGACTCCTAATATTCTCCCCAGCCAATGTCACAGGGATACAGGGTACAGGGGGCTTCACAGTGACTCCTAACACCCTCACCAGCAATGTCACAGGGATACAGGGGACGGCACAGTGACCCCTAACAACCTCCCCAGCCAGTGTCACAGGGATACAGGGTACAGGGGGCTGCACAGTGACTCCTAAAACCCTCCCCAGCCAGTGTCACAGGGATACAGGATACAGGGAGCTACATAGTGACTAACACCATCTCCAGCCAATGTCACAGGGATACAGGGTACAGGGGGCTGCACAGTGACTCCTAAGACCCTCCCCAGCCAGTGTCACAGAGATAAAGGATACAGCGGGCTGCACAGTGACTCCTAACCCCCTCCCCAGCCAGTGTCACAGGGATACAGGGGGCAGCACAGTGACTCCTATCACCCTCCCCAGCCAGTGTCAGAGGGATACAGGATACAGGGGGCTGCACAGTGACTCCTAACACCCTCCCCAGCAGTGTCACAGAGATACAGGATACAGGGGTCCCCAGCCAGTGTCACAGGGATAGAGGGTACAGGGGGCTGCACAGTGACTCCTAAGACCCTCCCCAGCCAGTGCCACAGGCATACAGGATACAGGGGGCTGCACAGTGACTCCTAACACCCTTCCCAGCCAGTGCCACAGGGATAAAGGGTACAGGGGGCTTCACAGTGACTCCTAACACCCTCCCCAGCCAATGTCACAGGGATACAGGGGGCGGCACAGTGACTCCTAACAACCTCCCCAGCCAGTGTCACAGGGATACAGGGGGCAGCACAGTGACTCCTAACACCCTCCCCAGCCAGTGTCAGAGGGATACAGGGGGCTGCACAGTGACTCCTAATACCCTCCCTAGCAGTGTCACAGAGATACAGGATACAGGGGTCCCCAGCCAGTGTCACAGGGATACAGGGTACAGGGGGCTGCACAGTGACTCCTAAGACCCTCCCCAGCCAGTTTCACAGGGATACAGGTTACAGGGGGCTTCACCGTGACTCCTAACACCCTCCCCAGCCAATGTCACAGGGATACAGGGGTCGGCACAGTGACTCCTAACAACCTCCCCAGCCAGTGTCACAGGGATACAGGGATACAGGGGGCTGCACAGTGACTCCTAAAACCATCCCCAAGCAGTGTCACAGGGATACAGGGTACATGGGGATGAAAAGTGACTGATAACACCCTCCCCAGTCAGTGTCACAGGGATACAGGATACAGGCGACTGCACAGTGACTCCTAATACCCTCCGCAGCCAGTCTCACAGGGATACAGGGTAGAGGGGGCTGCACAGTGACTCCTAATACACTCCCCAGTCAGTGTCACAGGGATACAGGGGGCGGCACAGTGACTCCTAACACCCTCCCCAGCCAGTGTCACAGGGATACAGGATACAGGGGGCTGCACAGTGACTCCTAATATTCTCCCCAGCCAATGTCACAGGGATACAGGGTACAGGGGGCTTCACAGTGACTCCTAACACCCTCCCCAGCCAATGTCACAGGGATACAGGAGGCGGCACAGTGAATCCTAACACCCTCCCCAGCCAGTGTCAGAGGGATACAGGGGGCTGCACAGTGACTCCTAACACCCTCCCCAGCAGTGTCACAGAGATACAGGATACAGGGGTCCCCAGCCAGTGTCATAGGGATACAGGGTACAGGGGGATGCACAGTGACTCCTAAGACCCTCCCCAGCCAGTGTCACAGGGATACAGGATACAGGGGGCTGCACAGTGAATCCTAATACTCTCCCCAGCCAATGTCACAGGGATACAGGGTACAGGGGGCTTCACAGTGACTCCTAACACCCTCCCCAGCAATGTCACAGGGATACAGGGTACAGGGGGATGCACAGTGACTCCTAAGACCCTCCCCAGCCAGTGTCACAGGGATACAGGATACAGGGGGCTGCACAGTGAATCCTAATACTCTCCCCAGCCAATGTCACAGGGATACAGGGTACAGGGGGCTTCACAGTGACTCCTAACAAACTCCCCAGCAAGTGTCACAGGGATACAGGGTACAGGGGGCTGAACAGTGACTCCTAACACCCTCCCCAGCCAGTGTCACAGGGATACAGGATACAGGGAGCTACATAGTGACTAACACCATCCCCAGCCAATGTCACAGGGATACAGGGTACAGGGGGCTGCACAGTGACTCCTAACACCCTCCCCAGCCAGTCACAGGCATACAGGATACAGGGGGCTGCACGGTGACTCCTAACACCCTCCCCAGCCAGTGTCACAGGGATACAGGATACAGGGAGCTACATAGTGACTAACACCCTCCCCAGCCAATTTCAGAGGGATACAGGGTACAGGTGGCTGCACAGTGACTCCTAAGAACCTCCCCAGCCAGTGTCACAGAGATAAAGGATACAGCGGGCTGCACAGTGACTCCTAACCCCCTCCCCAGACAGTGTGACAGGGATACAGGGTACATGGGGATGAAAAGTGACTGCTAACACCCTCCCCAGCCAATGTCACAGGGATGCAGGGGGCAGCACAGTGACTCCTAACACCCTCCCCAGCCAATGTCACAGGGATACAGGAAACAGGGGGCGGAACAGTGACTCCTAACCCCCTCCCCAGCTAGTGTCACAGGGATACAGGGTACAGGGGGCTGCACAGTGATTCCTAAGACCCTCCCCAGCCAGTGCCACAGGGATACAGGGTACAGGGGGCTGCACAGTGACTCCTAAGACCCTCCCCAGCCTGTGCCACAGGGATACAGGATACAGGGGGCTGCACAGTGACTCCTAACACCCTCCCCAGCCAGTGTCACAGGGATACAGGATACAGGGGGCTGCACAGTGACTCCTAATATTCTCCCCAGCCAATGTCACAGGGATACAGGGTACAGGGGGCTTCACAGTGACTCCTAACACACTCCCCAGCCAATGTCACAGGGATACAGGAGGCGGCACAGTGAATCCTAACAACCTCCCCAGCCAGTGTCACAGGGATACAGGGGGCAGCACAGTGACTCCTAACACCCTCCACAGCCAGTGTCAGAGGGATACAGGGGGCTGCACAGTGACTCCTAACACCCTCCCCAGCATTGTCACAGAGATACAGGATACAGGGGTCCCCAGCCAGTGTCACAGGGATACAGGGTACAGGGGGCTGCACAGTGACTCCTAATACCCTCCCCAGCCAGTGTCACAGGGATACAGGATACAGGGGGCTGCACAGTGACTCCTAATACTCTCCCCAGCCAATGTCACAGGGATACAGGGTACAGGGGGCTTCACAGTGACTCCTAACACCCTCACCAGCAATGTCACAGGGATACAGGGGACGGCACAGTGACCCCTAACAACCTCCCCAGCCAGTGTCACAGGGATACAGGGTACAGGGGGCTGCACAGTGACTCCTAAAACCCTCCCCAGCCAGTGTCACAGGGATACAGGATACAGGGAGCTACATAGTGACTAACACCATCCCCAGCCAATGTCACAGGGATACAGGGTACAGGGGGCTGCACAGTGACTCCTAACACCCTCCCAAGCCAGTCACAGGCATACAGGATACAGGGGGCTGCACGGTGACTCCTAACACCCTCCCCAGCCAGTGTCACAGGGATACAGGATACAGGGAGCTACATAGTGACTAACACCCTCCCCAGCCAATTTCAGAGGGATACAGGGTACAGGGGGCTGCACAGTGACTCCTAAGACCCTCCCCAGCCAGTGTCACAGAGATAAAGGATACAGCGGGCTGCACAGTGACTCCTAACCCCCTCCCCAGACAGTGTCACAGGGATACAGGGGGCAGCAAAGTGACTCCTAACACCCTCCCCAGCCAGTTTCACAGGGATACAGGGGGCAGCACAGTGACTCCTATCACCCTCCCCAGCCAGTGTCAGAGGGATACAGGGGGCTGCACAGTGACTCCTAACACCCTCCCCAGCAGTGTCACAGAGATACAGGATACAGGGGTCCCCAGCCAGTGTCACAGGGATACAGGGTACAGGGGGCTGCACAGTGACTCCTAAGACCCTCCCCAGCCAGTGCCACAGGGATACAGGATACAGGGGGCTGCAAAGTGACTCCTAACACCCTCCCCAGCCAGTGTCACAGGGATACAGGGTACAGGGAGCTTCACAGTGACTTCTAACACCCTCCCCAGCCAATGTCACAGGGATACAGGGGGCGGCACAGTGACTCCTAACAACCTCCCCAGCCAGTGTCACAGGGATACAGGGAGCAGCACAGTGACTCCTAACACTCTCCCCAGCCAGTGTCAGAGGGATACAGGGGGCTGCACAGTGACTCCTAATACCCTCCCTAGCAGTGTCACAGAGATACAGGATACAGGGGTCCCCAGCCAGTGTCAAGGGGATACAGGGTACAGGGGGCTGCACAGTGACTCCTAAGACCCTCCCCAGCCAGTGTCACAGGGATACAGGATACAGGGGGCTTCACAGTGACTCCTAACACCCTCCCCAGCCAATGTCACAGGG
Source organism: Ichthyophis bannanicus (assembly GCA_033557465.1). Classification (NCBI taxonomy): domain Eukaryota; kingdom Metazoa; phylum Chordata; class Amphibia; order Gymnophiona; family Ichthyophiidae; genus Ichthyophis; species Ichthyophis bannanicus. The sequence continues at coordinate 55,296,093 of CM066051.1, read as the reverse complement.
ATACAGGGGTCGGCACAGTGACTCCTAACAACCTCCCCAGCCAGTGTCACAGGGATACAGGGTACAGGGGGCTGCACAGTGACTCCTAAAACCCTCCTCAAGCAGTGTCACAGGGATACAGGGTACATGGGGATGAAAAGTGACTGATAACACCCTCCCCAGTCAGTGTCACAGGGATACAGGATACAGGCGACTGTACAGTGACTCCTAATACCCTCCCCAGTCAGTGTCACAGGGATACAGGATACAGGCGACTGCACAGTGACTCCTAATACCCTCCGCAGCCAGCCTCACAGGGATACAGGGTAGAGGGGGCTGCACAGTGACTCCTAATACACTCCCCAGCCAGTGTCACAGGGATACAGGATACAGGGGGCTGCACAGTGACTCCTAATATTCTCCCCAGCCAATGTCACAGGGATACAGGGTACAGGGGGCTGCATAGTGACTCCTAATACCCTCCTCAGCCAGTGTCACAGGGATACAGGGTACAGGGGTCTGCACAGTGACTCCTAACACCCTCCCCATCCAGTGTCACAGGGATACAGGGTACAGGGGGCTTCACAGTGACTCCTAACACCCTCCCCAGCCAGTGTCACAGGGATACAGGGGGGCGGCACAGTGACTCCTAACACCCTCCCCAGCCAGTGTCACAGGGATACAGGGTACAGGGGTCTGCACGGTGACTCCTGACACCCTCCTTAATCAGTGTCACAGGGATACAGGATGCAGGGGGCTGCACAGTGACTCCTAACAACCTCCCCAGCCAGTGTCACAGGCACTGTTCCCTCTAAGCTGTGCGCGTGTGCGCGCGCACACACCTCACCGAGCCAGCGCACATACTTTACAACAGAGCGCACAAAAATTACGGCTCTGATTCTGATAGAAAACACAGACATCTTAAAATTTAAAAGTTATGATTGCAATTACTAGAATTTCCCACTTCATTTAGTAATAGTCTATATTCATTTAATTTGATTAAAATCAATGTGGTGTACATACTGTATTCTGACGTGTAGTCAAATTTTAAAGTATATAACTCCGAGTGTCGTTATGTGGCGCACAAAAATGTAACCTTCCTTCAAAAGCTGCACACAGCTGATATTTTATGCGCACACAGCCTACAGAAAATTAGAGGGAACATTGGTCACAGGGGTACAGGATACAGGCGACTGCACAGTGACTCCTAATACCCTCCTCAGTCAGTGTCACTGGGATACAGGATACAGGCGACTGCACAGTGACTCCTAATACCCTCCCCAGCTAGTGTCACAGGGATACAGGGTACAGGGGGCTGCACAGTGACTCCTAACAACCTCCCCAGCCAGTGTCACAGGGATACATGGGGCGGCACAGTGACTCCTAACAACCTCCCCAGCCAGTGTCACAGGGATAGAGGGTACAGGGGGCTGCACAGTGACTCCTAAAACCCTCCCCAAGCAGTGTCACAGGGATACAGGGTACATGGGAATGAAAAGTGACTGATAACACCCTCCCCAGTCAGTGTCACAGGGATACAGGATACAGGCGACTGTACAGTGACTCCTAATACCCTCCCCAGTCAGTGTCACAGGGATACAGGATACAGGGGGCTGCACAGTGACTCCTAACATGCTCCCCAATCAGTGTCACAGGGATACAGGGTACAGGGGGCTGCAGTGACTCCTAACACCCTCCCCAGCCAGTGTCACAGCGATACAGGGTACAGGGGTCTGCACGGTGACTCCTGACACCCTCCTTAATCAGTATCACAGGGATACAGGATACAGGGGACTGCACAGTGACTCCTAACCTCCCCAGCCAGTGTCACAGGGGTACAGGATACAGGCGACTGCACAGTAACTCCTAATACCCTCCTCAGTCAGTGTCACTGGGATACAGGATACAGGCGACTGCACAGTGACTCCTAATAACCTCCCCAGCTAGTGTCACAGGGATACAGGGTACAGGGGGCTGCACAGTGACTCCTAACAACCTCCCCAGCCAGTGTCACAGGGACACAGGGTACATGGGGATGAAAGGTGACTGCTAACACCCTCCCCAGCCAATGTCACAGGGATACAGGGGGCAGCAGTGACTCCTAACATCCTCCCCAGCCAATGTCACAGGGATACAGGATACAGGGGGATGAACAGTGACTCCTAACCCCCTCCCCAGCTACTGTCACAGGGATACAGGGTACAGGGGGCTGCACAGTGATTCCTAACAACCTCCCCAGCCAGTGTCACAGGGATACAGGGTAGAGGGGGCTGCACAGTGACTCCTAATACACTCCCCAGCCAGTGTCACAGGGATACAGGGTACAGGAGGATGTACAGAGATCCTACAACCCTCTGCAATCAGTGTCACAGGGATACAGGGTACAGGGGGCTGCACAGTGACTCCTAACACCCTCCCCAGCCAATGTCACAGGGATACAGGGGTCGGCACAGTGACTCCTAACAACCTCCCCAGCCAGTCTCACAGGGATACAGGGTACATGGGGATGAAAAGTGACTGATAACACCCTCCCCAGTCAGTGTCACAGGGATACAGGATACAGGCGACTGCACAGTGACTCCTAATACCCTCCCCAGTCAGTGTCACAGGGATACAGGCGACTGCACAGTGACTCCTAATACCCTCCCCAGTCAGTGTCACAGGGATACAGGATACAGGTGACTGCACAGTGACTCCTAATACCCTCCGCAGCCAGTCTCACAGGGATACAGGGTAGAGGGGGCTGCACAGTGACTCCTAATACACTCCCCAGCCAGTGTCACAGGGATACAGGGGGCGGCACAGTGACTCCTAACACCCTCCCCAATCAGTGTCACAGGGATACAGGATACAGGGGGCTGCACAGTGACTCCTAACACCCTCCTCAGTCAGTGTCACTGGGATACAGGATACAGGCGACTGCACAGTGACTCCTAATACCCTCCCCAGCTAGTGTCACAGGGATACAGGGTACAGGGGGCTGCACGGTGACTCCTAATACACTCCCCAGCCAGTGTCACAGGGATACAGGGTACAGGGGTTTGTACAGTGATCCTATAACCCTTTGCAATCAGTGTCACAGGGATACAGGGTACAGGGGGCTGCACAGTGACTCCTAACACCCTCCCCAACCAGTGTCACAGGGATACAGGGGGCTGCACAGTGACTCCTAAGACCCTCCTCAATCAGTGTCACAGGGTTACAGGGTACAGGGGACTGCACAATTTATTTATCTATTTAATTAACAGGGTTTTTATACCGCTTTAGCCTTCAATTGAAGCAGTTGTAATTGAAACTTAAGCTTGATAATGTACATTAAACAGGGACTTGGATTTTTCTGAGGCAAATGAGTGATTCTCCACCCTTTTTCTCTTCTTCGGTCTTCGAGATTTCTTCATGAACGTGAGGTTTCCGCCGTTGACTCTCTGGGTTATGGGGCCCCCAGTTGGAGCTCTAGGCAGAAGAATCATCATTTGGCCAAGGGGGTGAGGTCACGTCTTGGGTTTCAGGTGTGTGGTCTTCTAAGATGATATTCACCCACCTGCAGAGGGAAAAAGAGAGGTTTACAAGAATGGAATTGTAGATCATACCTTTTTTTGGACTTATTCCTAAATGCAGCAGATCAAATTCTGTCACCAGAATCCTCTCACAAAAGTGTTTTAATCGGATGAAGAAACGATTTATCGGGTAGGTCTGCCCTCTGCTGTTCACATGCGGAACCGCTTGCTCAAGAAACAGCTTGAACCAGTTCTGGGCTAAGTGTGGGAAAAGGGATTTATCCGTTTATATTAGGAGCAGCCCTGAGAACTCCCCCCACAGCCCTGCACGGAGACAATTCAGGGACGGGGCATGGCAGCAGATCTGATGGCTGAAAAAAAAACCTGGTATCTTCCTTCTCCCAAATACCCCAGCAGTTATCCTCAAACCCGGGCATAGCCTCCAGCCCTCTCCCGGCTCCCCTCCGGGTAGACGTGGTGTCTTTAGGTCACAGAGGGAGACTGACGGCACCGGCCCGAGGTTGCAGCAGAAGCTAGTGGTAAAAGTCAAGTCTAGCGGCCGCTCCCCTGGGCCCTTAACACGGAGGTAAGTGGCAGGGAGGATGGAGGGGGCTCAGTTATTCAGTGACCCCCCTGTGGGCGCATTGACTTGGATTAAAGAGATATTCCCAGGTGGGGAAGGAGAGAGAGAGGGGGGCACTCTGCATCTCCCTCCCCATCCCCTGCCGACCCCCATCTTGCATACAAGGGCGGGGCGCAGGGGCTGATAACTCTCTGGCCTTGTAACGAAATAGAAAGCTACGGGCATAGTTTAGTTCCGAAGGTCCGAATGATCTCTCTGTAGTTTCGTTTTATTTGGTACCAAATAAAAGGAAACTGCAGCGTGATTATTCGGACCTCCGGAACTGAAGTGTGCCCGTAGCTTTCTGTTTCGTTTCAAGGCCAGAGACTTTTCAGCACCCCCCTCCCCCCACCCTCCCGCAAGGATGTCCAGTGGGTGACCCTGGGTTCCTGAATCGCTCCCCCCCCCCCCCCCCTCGCTGCTCTCCTGCTTGAAAAGGACTTCTTGTGAGAGGGGGGTCCGTTTTAGATTTGGGGCAAGGCTGGAGGTTTCGCAGGAAAGCTCTACCATGAGAATTGCTGTTTTGGGGTACCGGGTTGGGTTTGAGAGCCATGCGACAGTGACTTCGCCTCTCCCGACCGTGTCATTGCGTCTCCCCCCCCCCCCCCCTGCATCTATCTGCCTTCAGTGTGTCCCCCAGCCCCTTGAACTGTGTCTCTGTATCGCCCAGTCGATGGTTGGGTTTAAGGCTTTTGCAAGCCTCCGAGTTCCCGGACGAGCATGAGAGAAAATTGGGGGGAGGATGATTCACAGGAGCCAAGGTGCCGGACTCTTGGAGGCTGGGGGGCCCTATGCAAGCATCCAGCATCCACCCCCGCCCCCTTTTTTCCTGCACGGTCTGGGCTTGGAGAGAAACCCCTGCTGTCTCTCCAGTCCTGCCTCAGGGTTTAAAGACCTGACTCCTGCTGCCCCCCCCCAACACCGGCCTGTAGACTACAGAGAATATAAATCGCCCACACATGTAACGAAAGCAGAGTCCCTCTATTTCCTCTTCGTTGCAGAGAGAAATCTGACGACTGAAACTTTCCAAGGTCACACATTATCTGCGCTGCCGAAAGAGGACCAAAGCCCTGGAGGCTCCAAAACTGCCCAAAATGTGGGAACAAGCCCTCAAACCCCTCTGAGGAAAATGTAAGCGCAGGAAGGGCTGAGGGAGGGTCGCTCTGGAGTCACAGCAGCTTCCGGATATGTAGGAGGGAAGGTGAGACTCGACCCTGGGTCTGAACGCTGACGCTGGAGAGATTTATACCCTGGCCAGGTCCTCGCCCATGCAACCTGCGCCCAGCAGTCCCCAAGAGGAGGCTTTGCCCCAGAAGCCTAGGAGATGAGTGTTAAAGGACCAGCATGAGATAAGGGAAAAGAGGGCAAATGATACAGCCAGTCCCAAACCTCCGCAGGGGGAATAATTATCTAGACCAGGGCACAGGATGAGATTTCACCAGCTTAGACTCAGGAACAACATCTGAGAGGTATTTCTTCATGGAAGGTGGAGGGGGTGGGGTAAATATGAAAACATGAAGAGAATAACAAGGAAAAAGGGGTGCATATGAGTGGGAGGTGGGGGGGGGGGGTAAAGCCTGGGATAAGCACAGAGGAGCCGGGGGTGGGGGAGGGGGTAAAGCCTTGGATAAGCACAGAGGAGCCGCGGGAGGGGGGGGGAGGCAAAGCCTGGGATAAGCACAGAGGAGCCGGGGGGGGGGGGGGGGGGGAGGGGGTAAAGCCTGGGATAAGCACAGAGGAGCCGGGGGGGGGGGGGAAGTGGTTAAAGTCTGGGATAAGCACAGAGGAGCCTGGGGGTGGGGGGAGGTAAAGCCCGGGATAAGCACAGAGAGGCCTTAGAGGGGAGGGGTAAAGTCTGGGATAAGTTTGAATCGCTTGTAGTGAATTAGTGAGTAGAAAGCAGAGGGTGGGTGGTATGATGTAGCAGTGGCTAGAGAGGAGAAGTTCTCATGGTTCTGATCCGTGTCTCTATCCCATGCTTCTCTGATATCAGCCTGTTAGTACTTAAGGGGAATCATGTCTAGACCGATTCCTCAGACTATTCTGAATAACCCACTTGATCCGTATAGAAGCATTTACAGCCCAGTTCCATCAGACTTAAACCACGTCTTCCCTTTTGAAAATGAACAGCCGCTATATGTGCAAGGTGGCCACGAGGGGGGAGGGGGTGAAACAGAGGATGCATTTGAAAAATCAAATGGCCACATGCAGGTGTCCCTTCTCTGAGCTAAACCCTCCTGGGAATCTCTTTTTAACCCAATCAGATGTCCATCCGGGCACCTGCCCTGGATGTAATTTTCATATCATAAACTCCTGCCCCTCGTTAAACATTACGTTTTTAGCAACCACTTGCTCCTTTACAAGGCCAGAGCCAGAGTTGGTTCAAGGAGTTGGTACCCTAAGCAAACCTTAATCCTTCTGCCCGCCTCTGGTTGTCAGAATCTATTGTTTAGGTTTGAATTCCCTACTCTCTGCTGACCCTCGGGAGCAACCACCCTAGGCAACCACCTAGTTTTCCTGATGGTTCAGCTGGCCCTGTTCCTCTCATACTACAAAACCTCTTTAGTCCAATCCAAGACGTGACTCTGCTGTGTGTTGACCATCATAGAAAAGTATTCTAATAAAGCTAAATTGTGTCCCTGAGGACACTCCTCGTCCCATGTCCTTCACATCTCACTGGCATTTTCCAGGCACCTCCTGAACATCAGAATAAGTTTTCATTCCCCCTTTTAATTGGTTCCTCTCCCCCAACATGAATAAGTTCTAGACCCAGGCTCTGCTGGTATTTAGCTCTAACCTCTACATAGCCCTTAAAAAGTGAATGGGATGAAAATGGCCAGTGGGACAGGAAACATGCTTTAGGTTAGAGGGATGGGGTTGGGGCTGAAGCATCTTTTCCATGTTGGGGCAAGGGTTAGGGCTGCCCCTTAGAATTAGGATTAAGGTTTAGGTAAGTGCGCCTCTCAGAGTTGGGGCTGCGTTGAGAAGATACGACAAGGGATAAGCTATCTCTCAGAATTAGCATTAAGATTAGGGCCGCCTCTCACATTATGGTTAGGATTAAGCCTGGAGGTGGCCTTCAGAGTTAAGGTTGGGGCAGCCTCTCCAGGTAAGGGTAAAGGCAGGGACTGCCTCTGAGCACAGAATTGGGTTTAGAGTTGGGGCCAGCACTGACGCTTGAAATCTGCTGGAGTCTGGTAACAGTGGCATTTAACTGGGCAAGAATCAGGGAGGGGTACACAAGATACAAACTCTGGCTGGTTCTTGGTATGGTCCACACGTCTCACTTTCCCAGGTATGCCAGCCTCTTCTCTCTCTGCTACCCACGTACTTTGTGACCTCATCTGTTTGTCTTGCGTTTTTCAGATTCAACATGGGTAGCATCTTTTTCACAAACGTGGAAGAAAGACAGGCATATGGCAATGAGCTAAAGCTGTTTCTTCCAGAAATGGGAGACCTGCAGAAACAGCTGTACGAAGGAGAATATGATCCCTTCAAGTATGTGCCTCTGTTCGAAAGCAACTTTGTCCAGGTAAATAGATTCTTGCAAAGGTTAGGGAGAAGAGTCCTAGAATATTGCAAGGAGGAGGCATACGGCAGGGGGGTGAGAGGAAGGAGAGGGGGACGAGCAGCAGAAGAGAGAAGACTGAGGGAGCGGTGAAGGAGAAGTGGCAGAGCGGAGAAAGAGCGAGGGAAGGGTGATGGAGAAAAGAACACAGAGAGAACCAAGGGAGAGTTGGAGGAGGGATGATCTAGCAGAGAGAACTGAAAGATGGCAGAGGGGCATGTAAGGCTATGACTCTTTTGGGATCCTCACCTCCAGCCTGTCACCTCGTGGTGGAATGGGGATGCAGGGATGAATGTCCAGTGGGATCATGCCTGCCCTTCAAACAGGCCCTATCTATCCTTTTATGCTTCCATTTCAACCATAACCGTCTTTTCAGGCCCATCTAAGATTGATGCCAGTGGGTCAACAACACAGAGCAAAGCTCAGAAAGTGTCCAATTTTTGACAACAATGCTCTCAGCGTGTAGCCAACCAGGGTAAACTAGGAACATCCTCACCTCTCCAGCTGCTGCTGAGTCCCTCCCTGTGCCAGGGCTATCCAGGTCACTCTCCCTTTCCCGTAGAATCTCCGGGTTGCAGGCATTCTCTTCAAATGACATCATAAGGCCACAGTGTGACATCACAGATGAGTCTTTCACAACTAGCCAATAAGGTTTTAGATTAATGCTGTCAGCAACATGACTCCTATCCCCACCTGTGACCCATCAGCTAACTAGAGGAAGCTTCCAAACAGGGCTGGACTAGGTCACCATGAGTCAACACCGACTCAACGACACTTAACAACAGCAACAACATTTTGTGCAGGGAGTTACAGTTGGTTTTCTATGCATATGTTTTTGTGCTAGGATCATGGGATCAGGTAGCCCTGGCTTCCATTTCCCATCAGAAAACTCTTAAGTAGAGTCGGTTGACTGCTGTCTTTCTCTCCTAGGTCACTAAAAGGGGAGAAGTGGTGGATATTCATAATCAGGTAACACTCGTAACGCTGGGTATTGCGGCCACGAGCCCGATTCTGCCTCTCCCTAATGTCATGCTGCTGGCACGACCGCTCTGTGACCCGTGCAACTATGAGACCTCATATCCAGATACGTTACAGCTTAGCAGGTAAGTCTGTCAAAGATACGAGAACCTCAAGCCAGTCCAAAGAATACCTACGAATCTCTCTGTCCATCTCAGGCATCTCTGCGTTCTCTATCCATCCCATAAGTACCTGCTGCCTCTCTACTCACCCCAGGGATAGCCGCCATCTTTTTGCCTGCCCTAGAGATAACCTTCTCTCCACCAGTCCCTGGGACACTCGCCATTTCTCTCTCTGTTTGTCCAATACATACTCTCCTTTCCTCTGTCTGTCCCGGAGGTACACACCCTGGGTGCATGGAGTTATTACAGCATCTGTTCACAGGAAATTCATACCGTGAGTGTGATTTCCATGCGCCAGTGTCTCCAACAGGAGAGTACATGGGCACCAGGCATAGGAAGTGTGCTGTGTCAGAGTTTTAAAAAGTCAGGGTAAGCACAGAGGACGTGTTCTGGGGAACGAGTGTCGGGAAAGCAAGAAATGAATGAGAGTGTGGCACTGACATGGGAATTACACTGGGCAGAAATGTGATGGGCCCTCGCGGTCCTTTTCTGTCATCCCACTAAAGTCTTAGGCACCTTTCACATAAGTAAAAATGGAGTTCACCCACCAAAGTCGGCTAGATTCAGCGTAGTGGATCTTTAGCGATCTGAAAAGTGTGCACGCTGCACTGGAGGAGGGGGAGGTTTGGGGGCATCCATAGCAAACATATTGGTTAATTTTAAGAAATCCAGCGAATGGGTGAGACACGTGCGATGTTCCCTCTAAGCTGCGTTGGGTCCTCCGCTGGCATTCCTGCCGGTGGGGGGAGGTGCAGAACGATCACTTACGCGATCGTTCTGCACCGCCCTCTCTCATCTCCCCCTCCACCATCAGGAACGCCAGCAGAGGACCCAGCGCAGCTTAAAGGGAATACTGGATGAGTGTGTCCCTTTAGCAGGTTTTCAACCAAAGCTAACCTGTAAAATTCTTCCCAAAGTGGATCTGGGCAAGATGAGGTGTGATATTAGCACAGCTGGAGTTCTGCCAAACGTGCTGAACATCCACGTTGACAAATTAAAGCAATATTCCACCCAGGAGCGGCGCCAGACTCATTTCTTTCCTAGCTTCCTAAATTTGTTTGGCTTGCGATTCTATATGGACCAATTTAGCCAATCAGGGAGGGAACTTTTACCTGCTAGATTTATTTGGATAGATTTCGGAGTTAACCAGATAAATCACCAATAAATCTAGTCCTGACAAAATGACGGCATCTCCTTTTCTATCATGTTGGATACATGGCCAAATAAATTCTGGTAACTAAAGCAAAACCAGCTCCTTCCACCCATGCTTTTTACCCAAATCTCTCAGCCCTCTTCCTACCTATACCTTCCATGTACATTCCAAGCATGTCCAAACTCAGTCACTTGGACAGCATCTCCACTGGTTGCCCTAGCTGTCTTCCAGCCCTTCACTCCACATCCAGCCTCTCTTCCATCTCTTCCCACCAACTACCGAGCCCCTTTAGGCTTTTCTTCAACAATATCTGGCCTTGTGTGGTTTTAACCATGGTCCTACCGTGCAGTCTATCCCGCTGCCTTTTGGTTTTGACCACTGCTACATGCAGGTTGCCCTAGTGCCGTTAAGAGTCATGGCCACCAGACCGGACGAGTCCTAACCATGCGAGCTAATGTATTTATTGAAAATCTATTTTAAAGTATTTATATTGCCCTCCCCCATCCACAGCTCGGGGTGGAACGCAGCCATACGACTGATCTCAGTGATGGGACCTGGCTGCCCATGGAGTCACACTCTCTAAAATCTCATAGCGATAAGCAAATACTCAATCCCTCATAGTTTCCATGGCTTGGGATGTAATGGTGCTTTCCCATTTTTATAGAATTGTATAGTAAATTATAATAATATATTAACGATTTTCATAAGATGGTTAAAACTTGTTTTTCAAGAAAAAGGTATTTATTTGGTATGATTTTATGATATGTGTATGTGTTTTGTTACTTAAGTCTTGTATACTAAGATTATCTATGTTTTCGGATCCTGACTCCCTTCTCCTCCAGTTTACCACCCATGTGTGTTATATCCATTTCCCCCTCGTTTTACCCCAGTCACTATAACCATTTCTCCCTTGTTTTACCCGAGTCACCTCATTGTATGTTTGTTTTTGTGTTTTTTTATTTTATATTTCTCATTTTACAAATAATTCCAAGTATACAAACTTGTAACAGAAATAAAGAAGCAGAATTGCAAAACAAAACAAAAAAATACCATAAATAACAATAGAAGAAAATGGTTTTCACAATGAAATCCAAATCTCTGCCTTTCTCCAGCCCACAACATAGGGAGGAATCACAAAGGACAAATAACAAAAACAAAGGGGCTTGTTTACAAAGCCGCGGTAGCGGTTTGCGATCGTAATCGGAGCCGCGGCCCCATTGATTTCAATGGGGCCGCGGCTGCGATCGTGATCGCGAACCACTACCGCGGCTTTGTAAACAAGCCCCAAAGAGTGAGAAGAAATTTAGGCAAGCGCATAACATACCAATGTTGATTATATAGTGGAGGAAATTGAACTGGCCCCCTCTATGTTCCTATGCACATTCATAAGAACATAAGATATGCCATACTGGGTCAGACCAAGGTCCATCAAGCCCAGTATTCTGTTTCCAACAGTGGCCAATCTAGGTCATACGTACCTAGCAGTTTCCCCAAGGGACACAGTGTGGCAGCAGTTGGGAATGCTAAAAAATAATAAGTCAGACTGAAATTTTGCATTTCCAAATCATGCATTTGCACGGAAATTTAAGAAAAAAATAGAGCTCCCAACTGCTGGACCCCAGGATGATGCAATACAAATTTATTTTCTCCTACATTGTGTTTCTCTTGAGAGGTCCGGGAAAGCCCGAATCAACAACCCTTTAAACAGAATACTCCGCTTGCGAAAAAACAACTTAAGAAACCACTCTTGGTCTGTAGCAAGGGCAAAAGTAACCAGTAAAGTAGAAGGTAGAAGCTCTGAATTAGAGGATTCTAGTATAGCAGATATAGTTAGAGAATCTACATGCTGAACCCCAGGGATTATCCCACCACCCTGTGTTTTTTAACAGTGGGTGGTGGGATAATCCCTGGGGTTGGGATTCCATTGGGACACCCAACACATCTATAAGATAAGCTTTAAACATATCCTTAGCAGTAGTGCCAACAGATTTTGGAAAATTAATCAGGCTCAAATTAAGAAACCTAGAAGAGCTCTCTAGCATTTCAATTCTCATCTTCATAAGCAAAGAGTCCTTAGTAAACAACTCCATACAGGAACCTGATGTAACAGTCTGCAAAGAAGAAATATCTTCCACTCACTTTTGTATATCGAGAGAGTTACCATGAGCCCGAAGAAACAACACTTGAACCTGAGCTACCAAAGTTCCTCCAAGCTTCCTGATAGTGGACCAAATTCATTCCAAGGAAAAAACTTTGGTTTGAGCCAAAGAAAACGCCAATTCCTGTTTCTGACGCCAGCAGATCCATTGAAGGACTCGAAATAGCAGCCGACACCTCAGCCGCTCCCTGACTGCACCTCCGCGGCAACAAATTGCTTGAATGGTGACCCGGAAGAGCTGAGCTAACCTTTGCACTTTTTCCTGGAGCTGGTTCTTGCTCAGGAGGGTGCTCACCATCAAAGGAGCAAGTGAGCTCCTTCAAACTCTCGGGACTAGACACCAGCAACGGCGCCTTCAGAGGCCTCCACCTTCCCGGTAGAGGTATCTGATCCTGGGATAAGCACTGCGCCCCGTTTGTTATCTGTCTTGAATAGACTGTAAGCTCTATTGAGAAGGGACGGTCTCTTCTGTGTACGGGTATAGCGCTGCATTTGTCTTGTAGTGCTATACAAATAATTAATCCTGCTGACAATGACGTTCAGTGTTACTGTCCGGATAGTGCCCCTGAATATGATCACACACAGCCTGAGAATTTTCCAGATTGTGTGGGGTGGTCCAGGAGTGGAGTCGGGGCAGGTGTACCTTTGGGTGTGAATGTACCAGTTAAGAATTGGCAAGTTTGCAGGTATTTTATAAAATGTAAACATCAGTGTCGATCCTGGCCTGACTCCCCACGTCTTGCACATATATCGTACCAAAGTATCCAGTTTTCCTCAGAAGCTTGCTTTGGGGTGTGTCCATTCAGAGTAATTTTACAGGATCCTACATCTGAGTGTAGGATCCTGTAAAACCACTCCTCCTGCAGGGAGGAGTAGCCTAGTGGTTGGGGCAAGGTACTTCAGGCCGGAAGGTCAGGGGTTCAAATCCCACTAGAGGACAGCAACCTTGGGCCGGAAGGACTGGGGTTTCTAGTCCCACAGGTGCTCCTTGTGGTCTTGGGCAAGCCACTTAACCCTCCATTGCCCATGTTCCCTGTAAGTATTAGTGTGTTTGTGTCTCATATCCCCACGTGTTAAATGTATCCCCCAATTGTGTTGTGACCGCTTTGATTGAAGGATAAGGCGGGATACAAAACTGTCTAAATAAAAATAAAATAGAAAGGTCTTCTCCAGCCACAGTGGGCAAAATGCAACCACGAGTTTGGGTGATGTCCCTCGAGCGGCAGCTGCTTGGACACTCCATTACCTAGGGCACATTTAAAGAGAGGCTCCACCTCGCACCCCTTGTGTCTCCAGTTGCCTTCCCCTAGTTTGATATATCTGCTCATTGCAACTAAACACAATAGCCTGTTTCTCATTCTGCAGTTTGCCATAAGATGAAAAGAGTAAGCTAACTACAGCGCATAATGGATTCCTCATCTTCCAAAGCCCTGATGGACCCATGTGAGGGGCCCATGGGAGAGACCAAAAATCCCCTTGCACATGCCCTACATAGGGAGGAGTAGCCTAGTGGTTGGGACAAGGTACTTCAGGCCGGAAGGTCGGCGGTTCAAATCCCACTAGAGGACAGCAACCTTGGGCCGGAAGGACTGGGGTTTCTAGTCCCACAGATGCTCCTTGTGGTCTTGGGCAAGCCACTTAACCCTCCATTGCCCATGTTCCCTGTAAGTATTAGTGTATGTGTCTCAAAATCCCCATGTGTTAAATGTATCCCCCACTTGTGTTGTGACCGCTTTGATTGAAGGATAAGGCGGTATATAAATACCATTAAATAAATAAATAAATAAATAAATACTCATGGACCTACAGTTGTGCTCAACATTATTGGCACCCTTGCAGTTCAACCCCTTAATGTCCAATATCTGCTAAAAAAATGGCCAGTGAAATGGCTTTGGACTATATATGCACACATATTTGATACAAGAATCAAATAAAACAAGACCAAAAAGGAAATAGTAGGAAATACCATAAAAACTGGGACACTGCAGGACATGATTACTGGCACCCTTATAAACAATTCAAATCAGTATGAACAGAAGAATCACATCCTTATTGTAATAAAATAAGACGTAGCTGTGATCAATTGTCAGTACTCACATGACTTGAATCAATCAATGAATGATGCTTCTAATGTTTAAAATGTCCACATTCACTCCCTATTTCATCTTCACAATGCTGAAGACAAGAGAGCTGCCTGAGACTGTCAGAAAAGCCATTATCACCAAACATCAAACTTCAATGAGGTAGAAGGCCATCTCCAAAGACCTTTGGATTGCTGTGTCTACAGTTCACAATGTTATTAAGAAGTGAACCTACCAAAACATGGTGGGAAGAAGACAATTAATCCAAGAAGTCTTCGAAGATTAGCGCGAACTGTTGGAAAAACACCAAAAACAAGAGCCAAAAAGCTTGAGGCTGACCTCGAGCAATCTGGAGTAGTGGTTGTAACATGCACCATACGCTATGCACTAAACAAAGAAGGACTTCATGGGTGAAGGCCAAGTAGGACGCACTGCTCAGACAGACATAAAAAGGCATGCCTGATTTTTGTCCAAACCCACCTTGAGAAACCACAGGCCTTCTGAGAAAATGTTCGGTGGACAAATGAAAACAAACTTGAGCTCTTTGACAATGCAGACCAGCGATACACTTACAGGTGAAGAAATGAAGCTTATAAGGAAAAAAACACCCTTCCTACAGTTAAATGTGGTGGAGGTTCCATAATATTTTGGGGCTGTTTTACTGCCTCGGGAACTGGAGGCCTGGACCGTATTAAAGGAATCATTATGTCAGAGGACTACCAAGGTATTTTGGAGCAAAATGTGCTACCTAGTATCAGAAAGCTAGACCTGTGTTGAAGGTCATGGGTCCTCCAGCAGGACAATGACCCAAAACATACATCCAAAAGTACAAAAGAATGGTTAAAAAGAAAAAAAATGGACTGTTTTAAACTGGCCAGCAATGAGCCCTGATTTCAGTCCAATCGAGAACCTTTGGAAAGAGCTGAAATCTGCAATTGTTGAAAGAAAGCCTGGAAACATTCATGAAGTGTAACAAATCACAGTTGAAGAGTGGAAGAAACTACCAGCAGACAGATGTAAAAAACATATAAATGGCTACAAAAAACGTTTGGAGGCTGTCATCACTGCCAAAGGTTGTGTCCAGGTCATATTTTGTTTTTTTTATCTCAGAAATTACTACATCTAAGTTGCACAAACATCTTTTTTTTGTTGTATACCTTTGAACAAAGACATGGGGAGGAGTGGCCTGCACGGAGCGGCAGGTGCACCTACTCTTGCAATCTTACTGGGCAGACTAGAAGGACCATACTGGTCTTTATCTGCCATCATTTACTATGTTACTATGAACATACTATTAAAATATTATGATGATATACAATTGTAATACTTCCAATTATTTCTCAAGGTATTGTACACAACATACCTGAAATGCAAGAGTGCCAATAATGTTGACCACAACTGTGTATATAAGGTTCCAGTGGGTAATATTAAGTCGCCAGGGAAAGGAAGTTCTACGATGCAGACTTGGGTTGTGGTCCTGTACATGGAGTAGTTTCACAGGAGCACTGGGAGTTAGAGTTGATGACACCTCCCACTCCTCACTAAGCACAGATAAGGCAAAAACTGAGTCCATAAAGAAGCATGGTGCCGGGTGAGCAGCCTTAGCCTACTTTCGAGTCTGCTCTTGGGAGAGCTTTCCAAAAGGCTTCCTCTAAAACTCTTAAAGTGACAGTACCTGAAACTGACAAGCAATCTGCTGCCATTAATCTGCTATATCTGACTACACTGATGCTGCCCCACCCAAGGGAAAGGTCAGCGTACTGGCGTTTTGACACCTTTGCTTTCTCCTGAGCCAACAGCTTTGACTCCACTTGCCCAGGGCTGCCTTTTCCTTCAGAGAGTTCATAAGTTGCTGCTAGATAAAGTCTCCAGATCTTCCCTGTGAGGTAAGATTGAAGACAAGCCATCCAAGTCTTCCTGGTCTACCACTCTACACGACTCTGACTCAGAGCCATAGCAACCATTAGACAAACCAGGCAGTCGTCTACGGCAGCAACGTCTGGGGGGGGGGGGGGACGGCAAAGAGCAGGGTTGACTTAAGGTGCCAACTTCAACTAACTCCGAGAAAGATATTTATACACAGACCTTCTGGGACTTTGAGTGATGTTTTATGTCTTTCGAGTGATCTTGCTTCAGACAGCCAACCAAGGGCCCAGCAAAGCAGCTATGTTTTATATAAACAAGGAATGCCTGATCACTGCATCTGTGCAAGGAGGCAATGAGGATTTGGAGGTCAGCCCTTTCCATAGGAGCAATCCTGCAGGCAATCAATCTGCCCAGCAACCTCAATCAAATAGCAGACAATTTAAGTCGCAGACTGAATCCCCACGAATGACCTCTAAATGACATAGGGGCCATGGATATTTTGTAAAAAGTAGGTTTTTCTAATCGTGGACTTCCTCACCTCTCAGGAAAACAGGAAATGCCCATGGTTCTGTTCCACAGGAGACCAGCTCCTCAGAGATGCCCCCATGATGCATTCTCCATTTCTTGGAGAAAAAGGTTTGATTTACGCATTCCGTCCTTTCCTCTTAATATGCAGAAAATAATTCAAGATGGTGCAAAGGTTATTCTTTCCATTCCGCAATGATGGCCTTGTCAAGTTTGGATCCCACGCTTGACTTCACTTGCATTAGACCAGTCGATAGTCCTAGACGTCAACACCAGCCTCATCAGGCAACCTCAGGGGTAGTTTCTTCACCTCATCTCACATTGTGTCACTGGCAGCTTGGACATTGAACGGTTCCT
Organism: Ichthyophis bannanicus; assembly: GCA_033557465.1. NCBI lineage: Eukaryota > Metazoa > Chordata > Amphibia > Gymnophiona > Ichthyophiidae > Ichthyophis > Ichthyophis bannanicus. The sequence goes on along the minus strand of CM066051.1, from coordinate 55,279,148 downwards.
AATTGCTAAGTTACTAGTACCCCATGAAGTCCAGCATCTGTCAGGCTCAGGCTTACCATGATAACCTGGAGGGAAAACCTGTATCTCTACCCTCTTTGACCTCTAGGTTCATGCGAACACTCATGAACAGATGACTGCAAATTAGGGTACCTCTTCAAGCCAACTTTTGACCTTGCCATTAGACCCATTAGCTTCTATAACCCTACAGCATCTCACTTGGAAAACACTATTTCTTGTGGCGATGGCTTCTGCACACAGAGTGAGCAAGTTGCAAACTTGAGTCCATTATCCCCCCTACACTCAGTTCTTCCCTAACAGAGTTGTATTTCAGACTCAGCCGAAAGTAGTCTCCGAATTCCATCTTAATCAGGATATCATACTGACAATTTTCTTCCCCACGCCCAATCAAGAAATCTTCCCAGTTATTTGTCACCTTTAATCCTACTAATCCAGGATTTCTGGATAGTAAATGTATGTTCTATTTCTTTTTCTTATATTGTAGCAGGAATCCCACCTACAGGTGTGATCGGAATACATCAGCTCAGAGCGAATGTTGCAACAGTTGCTCCTGCTGTTCAGGAAATTGGTAGAGCAGCAACCTGGTCAATGATCCATACCTTTACCAAACATTAATGCCTAGATATTGAGACATGATACAAATTTCGGACAATCGGGCCTATGTAACCTTTTTAACTAATGTCCACTCAAGTTCCATTTCTGCTTGTAGAAACCCTCCGCTCTGGAATCACCGATATTTAGGGCTGTATGTTACCTGCTCTTTCCAGAGAAAGCAGAGGTTTTTTAACTTTTAACATCAGTTCTTCATAGACATCAGGAAAATTCAGCCACACTCTCCAAACCTCTGTCCCCAATCATCGGGCAATATGTTTTCCCTTGGCTATGATACAGACTGGGGAGCACAGCGGCAGGCACGGGCAGAATGGATCATGAGATGGGTGTGTGTTTTTAAATGTAATGAAGTTTCTACAGGGCTGCTGCTTAAGGGATATCACACACACTCATGGCTGCATTTCCCTGCTGTTTATAGAGAACCCACATTACAGGTACGAAACTCTGCATTCTATATACCGCCGCTGAGGGCAATAATCTAAGTCCTACCCATAGGAATGATCTTTTCGAAAATTTCTCCAGCCTCCGTGGGGGTAAAAGCGGGCACACTGCTCCCACAGACTTTTCCTGCCCAGGGTTAAGTTAGGGGAAAAAAACCTGTACAGTTGTGAATTTTCAAAAGTACATGAGGGGCCCGATATTCTAAAGCCATTTACACAGTTTACTGACCTGTAAACCGTGTAAATTCCGCTGAACGAGATATTCGCTGAATATCTCCAACTAATGCTGCTATATGCCCCGATGCTAACCACTTAGTATCGGGACGTGTTGTGTGTGTTCATGTTGTGGGCAGCAACAGTCACTAACCGAGTAGCGATGATATTGTACTACTACCCGGATAGTGGTAACATAGTAACATAGTAGTTGACGGCAGATAAAGACCAGCATGGTCCATCCAGTCTGCCCAGCAAGATGGCAAGAGTAGGTGCACCTGTCGCTCCGCGCAGGCCACCCCTCCCCATATCCTTGTTCAGGGGTAAACCCACCACTCCATGTAGGACACCCCTATTTTTTGAGACGTTATATGGTTCAGAAGTTAGATGGTACCGTTTATTTTGTTTTTTTCCTATTTCTGTAAAGGGATCCTCTGTGTTTGTCCCATGCCTTTTTGAATTCCGTCACCGTGTTCCACTTCCATCGGGAGAGTATTCCAAGCATCCACCACCCTTTCAGTGAAAAAATATTTCCTGACATTGCCTTTCAATTTACCCCCTTGCAGTTTCATGTTATGCCCTCTAGTTTTACAGGTTCCCCGTCTTTGGAAGAGGTTTGTTTGTTCATCATTTCTCTTTAAGTATTTAAAGGTCTGAATCATATCTCCCCTGTCCCTCCTTTCCTCCAAAGTATACATATTTAGGTCTTCAAGTCTCTTCTCATAAGGCTTCTGATGCAGGCTCCAAATCATTTTGGTCGCCTTCCTCTGAACAGTCTCCAGTCTTTTTACATCTTTTGCAAGATATGGTCTCCAAAACTGAACACAGTATTATTCCAAGTGAGGCCTCACCAGTGACCTATACAGTGGCATAAGTACCTCTTCTTTTCTGCTGGTAATCCCTCTTTGTATGCAGCCCAACATCCTCCTGGCTTTTGCCACTGCCTTGTCGCACTGTTTTGCCACCTTGAGATCAGCAGAGATAATCACACCAAGGTCTTTTTCCTGAACTGTGCATACCAACCTTTCTCCCCTATCGCGTACATTTCTCTTGGATTTCTGCTACCCAAGTGCATGACACTGCACTTTTTTGCATTAAATCGTAGTTGCCAAGCTTTAGACCAGTCTTCCAGCTTTTGTAGATCTTTCTTCATGTTAACCACTCCCTCGGGGGAGTCCACTCTGTTGCAAATTTTTGTGTCGTCTGCAAAAAGACAGACTTTCCATTCAGTCCTTCAGCAATATCACTCACAAATACATTGAACAGTGCTGGGCCCAGGACCGAACCCTGGGGCACCCCGCTAATCACCTTCCTCTCATCCGAGTGAGCTCCATGTACAATCACCTTCTGTTGTCTGTCAGTCAACCAATTTCTCATCCAGTTTACCATCTTGGGACCCATCCCCAAGCTACTGAGTTTGTTGACAAGCCTCCTATGAGGAACAGTATCAAAGGCTTTGCTGAAATCCAGGTAGATGACATCCATTGCATGCCCCTGATCTAGTTCCCTGGTCACGCAGTCAAAGAACTTGATCAGATTTGTTTGGCAAGATCGTCCTTTGGTAAAACCATGTTGCCTCGGGTCTTGCAAGCTGTTGGTTTTCAGAAAGTTCACTATTCGCTCTTTCAGGAGTGCCTCCATTACTTTTCCCGCCACCGAGGTAAGGCTCACGGGCCTGTAGTTTGACACTTCTTCCCTGTCACCACTTTTGTGTAGAGGTACGACATCAGCCATCCTCCAGTCCTGAGGAACCTCTCCTGTTTCCAAGGATCTGTTGAAGACATCCTTTAACGGTCCTGCAAGAACCTCTCTGAGCTCTTTCAGTATCCTGGGATGTATCCCATCCGGTCCCATGGCCTTGTCCACTTTCAGTTTAGCAAGTTGTTTTAACACCTCTTCTTCTGTGAATGGTGTGGTATCTACTTCATTCCCATTTTTATATTTGGGAGTCACAGCTGGTCCATCCCCAGGATCTTCTTTAGTAAACACAGAGCAGAAGTAATTGTTTAGCAATTTGCTTTTCCAGTGTCACTTTCCACGAGTCCTTTCCCAGCACTTCTGAGTCCTGCAATTCCAACTCTGATCTTTTCCTTTCCCGAATATACCTGAAGAAATTTTTGTTGCCACCCTTAACATCTTTAGCCATCTTTTCCTCTGCCTTTGATTTTGCTATCCTTATTACTCTTTTAGACTCTTTGAGTTGGATCCTGTATTCATTTCTGTGTTCTTCTGTTTGCAAGCGTTTGTATTTTGCGAAAGTTGCGGTTTTTGCCTTTATTTGAGCAGCCACCTCTTTGGAAAACCAAATAGGTTTCCTTCTCCTCTTGCTTTTATTTACTTTTCTTACATATTTATCTGTTGCCCCTTTTATTGCCTCCTTTAGTTTAGCCCATTGCAATTCCACTTCCTTTATCTCCTCCCACCCCGTCATCTCCTCCTTTAAGTACTCTGCCATTTTATTGAAGTCAGTGTATTTGAAGTTTAGGACTCTGAGCTTGTTATGATTGGCCTGTACCATGGCTTTTATTTCAAACCACACCGTGTGATGGTCGCTGTTGCTCACGGGGGCACTCACACAGACATTCGACACACTATCACCGTTGGTGAGCACTACATCCAGCGTTGAGCTTTCCCTGGTTGGTTCCATCACCATTTGTCTAAGTGATGCATCTTGGAGAGCATCCACAATTTTTTTGCTTCTTTCCAGATGTGCAGAAGGAGTAATCCAATCCACATCAGGTAGATTAAAGTCACCCAATATGATTGCTTCCCCCTTTGATGCTATCTTGGCAATATCTATAATCAATTCATTGTCTCTCTCTTCAATTTGAGTCGGAGGTCTATAGACTACAGCAATATGGATGACAGTGCCATCTCCTCTCTCCAACGCAATCCAGAGCGCTTCTTCTTTTCCCCATGTCCCTGCATTCTGCAGGTAAAACTAGGCAAAGCAATAGCTGGCCTAATTCTACCCGCAGGAGTTAACCAGGTAGTGCGGCAATATTACCGCTACCTGATTAGCTTCTGTGGTGTCTGAGGCTGTGCGGTGACCCCGGATATTCAATGCCAGGGCCGCAATGGCCCAGACATTGAATATCTGGGATTAGAGGTCGGCAGCAACAGTACATAGCTGTCCTAGTTGAATATTGGGCCCAAGGTCTTTTATCTAGAAACTGAGCCCTAGATAAATCACCAGGAGCAATGGGCAAAGAACTAGCCTGTGCGGTTTCATTTCCATGACTGCTAGAAGCCTCATAGCTAAAATCTCACCTTATAGCAGGCTGTGAAGTTCTGATGGTGGAAAATTTCTATACAGAAAGGCACAACAAAGTAGCACGCCTCCTCCACTGGAAACTTTGTAAACACTACAACATCACTGTCCCTGAAAAGCACTGGGATCATGACCCTAAGAGAATAACAGAGAATGAAGAGGTTCTGATCACCTGGGACATTCCCATTCTGACGGATAAGAAACTGGATGCCAGGAAACCTGACATAGTGATAAAGGAGAAGACTACCAGAATGGCATTGATAATAGAAGTGTCGGTATTGAGTGATTATTCTGTGAAGTGCATGGAGAAGCAGAAGTTCATGAAGTACCAAGAATGCAGTCAGAGACCAAGAAAATGTGGCAGAAAGATACAGAATTCTTTCCCATTGTAGTGGGAGCCACAGGTCTGATAAATAAGAATTTCCAAGCACATCTTGACAAACTACCCATACATTTTACATCTTACAAACTCCAAAAGGAAGCTCTTTGGCACAATGCAAGTATTACGCCAAGCACTAGCAGTAAATTTGAGAGACTGAGATCATACTCCACATACCCTGACTTAGAAGTGAGGGTCACGACTGTCATGGTATCCACAAAATTAACCCATTTGGAGAAAATGCCCTGAGTAAAAACTACTCCCAGGGTGTGCTCCCAAACTTATCTGGCCTTGGACAGCCTTCTCACGCTATCATCAGATTTTACTTAAAGGGTATATGGGGAGGGGGGATGTTTCATCCTCTTAGATCAGGAGTACATAAGTTCGGCCCTCCAAGGCCACAAACAGGTCAGGTTTTCAGGATATCCCAAATGAGTATGTAGGAGACAGATTTGAATAGGAAGGAGGAGGAAGGTATGGAAGCCTCTTATTCATATTCATTAGGGATATTCTAAAAACCCAACTGGTTTGTGGCTGCTGAGGACTGAGCTTGCGCATCCCTTCATTAGATATAGAATACTATAAAGCTTCTTTTCATTGCATAAGTCAACTCCTCTGAATAAACAGTGTAACGTTTGTAGCACACTGAGAAGCTCAGTACAGGCAGCTCGTGCTTGGAGTAGGGTGATCTAAGGCATCTAAACTTTGCGCCAAATAGATAGACAAAGTTTAACTTTTGATGTCTAAAGTTAGGCCGGCTACAGCCTCAGCTAAGTTAAGGTGTCCAATGCTGGAAAATGACACAGACCACAAGACTTCATTTTCAGATATGGCCCCGCCCTGAGCGCCACCCAGTTTTTAGGACATTAAATTTGTCAATGTAGGCATTCTGTGGAATTTTCATTAAGGAAAATCTCGGTGCCGAACACTGACATAAGTCATCACATAAGCACAAAAATGATAACGAGCTTGAATTGCAAATGACCTTCCCGGTCTGCCCTGTCCTGGCCGAAACTGACCTCTCACACTCAGGGACTCTGTGCTTGAAAATCATCTGGGTTTGGTACCCCTTTAAAAGCTGACCTTGATATGTTTCCTATGTGTTCCTGCCATGTCTTGAGTTCTGCGAGTTGATCGCTTTCAGAGTTCATTATCTCTTTCTCCCTCAGACTCTTCCCCCTGAAGTTTGTGAAAATCACCATCAATGACATAGCCCAGCGGCAACTGAAACTCAAGCTGGCCAACGGGCGCACCTTCTACCTGCAGCTCTACGCCCCATCAGGCAAGGCCGATGAGCTCTTTGAAAGATGGATGAAGCTCATTTACCTCCTGCGGCCACCACAAGAAAGCGGAGCGGATTACAGTTATGAATCAAGACCTACGTCGGCCAGCACCATGGAGCACGTGAGTACCACCACCTTCTCTTTATCTAAGGAAAGAGACCTACCAGCCAGGACCAAAAGATAATAAAGGGAGGAGCGGCCTAGTGGTTGGGGCAAGTTACCTCAGGCTGCAAGTTTCGGGGTTCAAATCCCACTAGAGGACAGCAACCTTGGGCCAGAAGGACGGGGGTTTCTAGTCCCACAGGTGCTCCTTGTGGTCTTGCGCAAGCCACTTAACCCTCCATTGCCCATGTTCCCTGTAAGTATTAGTGTATGTGTCTCATATCCCCACATGTTAAATGTATCCCCCCATTGTGTTGTGACCACTTTGATTGAAGGATAAGGTGGTATACAAAACTGTCTAAATAAATAAAGGGGGTAAGACAGGAGGAGAGAGAGAGAGAGAGGCATAATGCAATGACCTGCAGGAGAGAACATTCACAGAACCAGAAGTGAGCATTTCTCTCTGCATCGCCGCTGAGCTAACCTGGACTGACACTGGAATTTGAAATGTTTGCATTTGGTTGTTTGAGGGGTCACAGGATGAAAGGGGAAAAGACTCTGGAGTAATCTAAGGAGGTGGTGAAGAAAAGGACAGTATCTGAATTACAGAAAGCCTGGGACAAGCACAGAGGATCTCGGGGGGGAGGGGAGGGATGGTAGAGCTCAACCGGTGTGGATGGGCAGTGTGAATAGACTATATGGTCTTTATCTAATGTCATTTTTTATGTTTCAATGATTAAAATTATGAGTCCATCTTGTCACTGGAAACCAAACTACCCTCTGCTGTTTTCTGCTTTTCTTATCTGAACATCTCATCTTGCTCTTTTGGGGGCAGTAACATGGTAGATGAGGACAGAAAAAGACCTATTCCCAACCAATCAGCCGAGCTATTCTGACCACACTCCAAAGAAGAGATCCCAGCTGCTAGCCAGGGAGCGTCACCACCTACAAAATGCCTCTTTATCCAGAACTGTCTCATTTTTCTCCTTTATACACGATCCCACTTAGCTCCCTCCAGGCCCCCCCCCCCCCACCTTTCCCAAGCTTTGCTACATGATTTTGTAATAATCTGAATACTAGCAGGCCAGCGGGGCCTTTCCACAAACCTCCATCCCCCTAGCCTCCCTCTGTAGCCCACCAGACAGACCCAACTGTGTGTCCAACTATTATTTCCAGCAGACCTTCTACAGCACTGAGAAAAAAATCCATCAGCCTTCAAGGATGGTCTATATTTAGAAAAATTTATGCTCGGAATATGAATACATTCAGATCTAAAGCCTGATAAGACAGAAATACAGTATAATACCATCAAATAAATAACTCAGATAAAAGGGACATAGTTTGAGAGTTTGTTTAACACTAATTATCCTTGTGTGAAAAAGCATGTCTAGTCCTCCTTCAATCATTGACTCGAGTAGCGATAATGTCAACTCAACACAAGGGCGGTCAAACATCGGAAACCAATATCCATCCTGCACCATGCTCTCCAGTTGCTGATGCTGTGTCGGGCAAAATCCTGGTTGGCCCAATCTGCTGCTTATGACTAAATATTTGCTTTGTTGATCAGTCTCTTGCATCGTCCTGGGGGAATTTTGGCCCACTTTTCCCTACAGAACTCTGTGATGTTCCTATTCCAGTCCCCCGACTAGAGGCCCAGCCCCAGGCCTGCGCAGTTTATTCCTGAGCCTCCTGTGCAAAGCAGTATCAAAAGCTTTGGTGAAATCCAAGTAAACCACCTCCAGAGCCTGCCCCGATCTAATTCTCTGGTTACCCAAACAAAGAAACTGATCAGATTCATCTGACACACAGTCTCCTTCTGGTAAAATCCTATTGTCCTAGATCCTAAAACCTACCACATTCAACATACTTCTCTATCCTCAATTAATTTTCCCATAACTGAAGACAAACTAACCTGCACAAAATTTCCAACCCCATTCATAGTGTTATGTTTATAAAAAGGGACCACATCTGCTCTTCTCCAGTCCCTCGGAGCCACACCCATCTCCAAAGAACTAGTGAACAGATCCTTCAGTGACTCCGCCAGAAACTCCCCGAGTTTCCTTGATATAGTAACATAGTAAATGACGGCAGATAAAGACCAGTATGGTCCATCTAGTCTGCCCAGTAAGATGGCAAGAGTAGGTGCACCTGCTGCTCCGTGCAGGCCACCCCTCCCCATGTCTTTGTTTAAGGGGAGAACCCACCGCTCCGTGTAGGACACCCCTGTATGTTGAGAAATTAGTTTATTTTGATTTTATCCTGTTGCTGTAAAGGGATCCACTGTGTCTGTCCCATGCCATTTTGAATTCTGTCACTGTATTTGCCCCCACCACTTCCATCGGGAGGGCATTCCAAGCATCCACCACCCTTTCAGTGAAAAAGTATTTCCTGACATTGCCTTTCAATTTACCCCATTGCAGCTTCATGTTATGCCCTCTAGTTTTACAGCTTCCCCGTCTTTGGAAGAGGTTTGTTTGCTCATTATTATTATATACTATATACTGGAGTGGAGGAGTGGCCTAGTGGTTGGGGCAAGGTACTTCAGGCCAGAAGGTCGGGGCTTCAAATCCCACTAGAGGACAGCAACCTTGGGCCGGAAGGACTGGGGTTTCTAGTCCCACAGGTGCTCCTTGTGGTCTTGGGCAAGCCACTTAACCCTCCATAGCCCATGTTCCCTGTAAAATAGTTATCTCCAAGTTATAATGCCCTGTTCAATGTAATTTCAGTTTGTTCAATGTAAACCACCTTGATATCATGAAAGGCAGTATATAAGAAATGTTAAATAAATAAATATACTAGCAGATATCCCATCTGGTCCCGGGGCTTTGTCAGCATTGAGTTTTCCTAAATCCATTCAGGCTCTCTCTTCTATAGGTTACATGCCCCCTACCCCATTAGTAAACCAGCTATTTCCAGTGAGGAAAGTTCTTCTCCAAACCCTTCTTCAGTGAGTGCTGAAGTTATGTGCTTAGAATGTCTGCATTTTCCTTGTCAGCCTCCATTTATTTCTCTGGTCTTCCTTAAATCTCACAAACCCATCTTTGCTCTTTGACCGATATCCCATAAAAAGGTTCAGTCGCCTCACTTTACTTTTCAAGTAGCTTCACCTCCACTCATGCATCTGCCTTCCTGAATCTTCTCCACCTTAAATGTGACTTTACAGCCTTCCTATACTAGGCTTTTGCAGAATTCTTCTTTGCACTGAATATTAATCTTCTTGGTCTCAACTTTCTTTGCTGCCTTTTACTTAGGAATAGAAGGGCTCAGTTCACAGGGTGAAGGAGAGGTTGAGGGTTACTGATGAGAGGAACAGTCTCTCTCCACGGGAATAGAAGGACTCAGCTCACAGGCGAAGGAGAGGTTGAGGAGTTACTGACGAGAGGAACAGTCTTTCTCCATAGAAGTAGAAGGACTCAGCTCACAGGGTGCTAAGGAGTTTCTTATGAGAGGAACTGTCCCTTCCATAGGAAAAGGTCTCTTTTTGTGGGATCAACAAGTGGCTGAATGGTTTCTGACCACACTAGGAAGGCGTTGAGCTAGCATCACTAAGATGAATCTGTCTCTCCCTACATCAGTTCTGTACTCCTGGTTATTTTTCTACAGGGTTACCAGACGAAGATGATACAGAGCTCAGAAAAGCAAGAGATATTGGAAGAATTGAGCTTAATAAAGGAAGAGGAGGTTTCCCCAGGAAAAACCAGAAAATCTAGGTATGTCTGAAGTGGTTTTTGTTCCCCATGATGTGAGAGAAATTATATTTATTAAAAGCAGGGACAGTGAAAGTGCACTTACTAAGGGAGAAAGCTGGGAGTAGGCACATACTAAGAGTGGTAGCAGTGAGTGTGCACTTACTAAGGGTGAAAGCAGGGAGTGAATACTTAAGAGCAGTAGCAAAAATGTGCACTTAGTAAGGGTGGAGGTACCGAGTGTACATTTAATAAGGGTCTATACAGGAAATGTGCACCTACTAAGAGTGGTAGCAAGAAGTGTGCACTTACTAAAAGTGGTATCAGGGAGTGTGCACCTACTAAGGATGGAAGGAGGGCGTGGGCATTAAACAAGGGTCTAAATAGGGAATGCGTACTTACTAAGGGTGAGAGCAGGGAGTGAATAGTTACTAAAGAGAGAAGCTGTGAGTAAATTTACTAAGGGTGGAAGCAAGGAGTAAAGACTTACCACGAGTGATAGCAGGGAGTGCACACTTACTAAGGGTGGAAGTAGGGAGTGGGCATTAAATAAGGGTCCAAGCAGGGAGCGTGCACTTACTAAGAGTGTTAGCAAGGAGTGAATATTTACTAAAGGGTAGAAGCGGGGAGTGTGCACTTACTAAGGGTGAAAGCAGGGAGAGAATACTTACTGAAGGTGGAAACAAGGCGTGAATACTTACTAAAGGTGGAAGCAGGGAGTGAACCTTACTAAGGGTGGATACAGGGCGTGGTCACTTACTAAGAGTGAGAGCAGGGAGTGAATACATACTGAAGATGGAAACAAGGAGCGAATACTTACTAAAGGTGGGAGCAAGGCATGTGCACTTGCTAAGCATAGTAGTGTTGCAGCATAGCTGCTGAAAAAGCTCTAATTCTCTCACTCACTCACAGAAGGAAAACTCACAGACAGGCTGGTATGCAAACAGGATCTTTAATGTGCACACAGGTTCAGACAGAGAGCCGGTACCCTCCACAAAAATCTGAGCCCCGAGGGACGTCCTACAATGCCTTATATACAGTACAATTTTAAACTCATTCTATAATCTCATTCGCCTCAGGTATTTTCTGTCCACCAATCAGTAGCCCCTGGGGAAGGTACCTGGGTGACCTGTCCAAACCGGTATGCTCTGGTCTGCTGATTTCTGGGCAAGGGGATATTGTGCTCAGACCTGGAGTGGGGGAAGGGTGCCTACTGAAATCTTAATGTCTTCTCTTAGCAGGCTGAATCACTTATGTAAGAGCCTCATGGCTTGGGGGAAGGGTCAGGCTGATCACTTGTGTAAGAGCCTCATGGCTTGGGGGAAGGGTCAGGCTGATCACTTGTGTAAGAGCCTCATGGCTGCCTCACTCCCCCCTTTTTAAGTGAGACCTCAACCGCTAGGGGCGATAGAGGGCAGTATTACTGGAGGCAAGCCGCAGAGGAGTGTATTGGGTCAGGGCCATGACAGTTGTAGCAGCCTTGCGTTCTACCAGGGTGTCAAGGGTGGTGGTAATGGAGCGGTGAAGAATGGGGATACAACATGTGTAAATATGTATATAACGAGCCTATGTAAAGTCCTAACAACCAGTCACTTGTAAATATGTATGTAAGTACACCGTGTTAACCCTTAATAACAATCAATTGTAAACTGTAACCCCATATTTTTGCTGTGCTCTTCCTCCCATCCCTAATCACATTGTATGCATTCGTAATTCTGGCCGGTACAGCCAACATCTCCAAGTGTAAAACCGCTGCTGATCACTGGAAGCAGCGGGATACAAATGTACGCTAAATAAATAAATGAGGGCACATACTAGGAAGAGAAGGAAAACTCCTATAGCTAGGGTTTTAAGGCCCCCCAACCAACCAAACAATTTGACGAACCACCCCGTCCCCAGTCCCATGGACGGGTCCGAGATTTGCTTCGCTAAGTCACGTAGGTCTTGGATTGAGCGTTCAATGGACACACTTTCATCAGTGAGGTTAAAACAACACATTCCTATACCCTCTGTAGCAATTCCTGCACAGAAGTTTTGTTCCATGTGCAAAAGTTGCTGTACTGTCTGTAAAAGGTTGTAGGGCCTGCAGAGGCCTCTTTCCTTTGGGACAAAGGAGGGCCATGTGCAAAAAAATCTGCAGAGGCCTCTTTCCTTTGGGGCAAAGGTTCTTTCCCTGGGATCCACCCTTATTAGCATATTAATGACTTTTATTCTTGCTAGTGTTGAGTCATTCTGGCTACATCCTGCCATTTCCTTTGTTTCATTAATCACTGGCACTGTAGTCTTCAGGGCTCATGAGCACTTTGTATCACCAGCTTTGTTTGGCCTGTTTAACTTGTCCAGGCTTGCCCAACTTGCTCAGGCCTGTTCAATCTGTTCAGGCCTGGGCTGTATTTTCTTAGCTGGGTCCATTTTCCGTGCACTTCTGCTCAGAGTATGGTTCCCTGGCTTTACTCTTGTTGTGCTGGGCTCTGGGTACTCATTTTATTAGCCCACATGCTTTTTTTTCCCCCTGCCATCATAATGTATTACAGCCTCAGGCAAGGATGCAGCCATACTGGACATACCTATCAGCCAATTTCCCTTCATACCCCAATTTTTCTTTTTCTTTTCTTGTGAATGGGGCAAAGGTAATCCCACTAAGGGCAATGGACAACAACCATTTGAGACAGATAGGGGGCATCAGAAAAGCAGCTTCTGGTACTGTTCCCTAGAGACAACATACATTGTAACATCATTTTCTTGCAGCAACTCAATAATATTGAAAACACATAACATGAAAGTATATCAAAAGCAGCTGTGCTTAATAATGTGATAAAGAAAGTTCTGAGAATAGTGCAGCAAAATTTGAGCTGGTGTGGGTATTGCAATTGCTGAAGCCGAAATGGCTTGCAGATTTCAGCTACCCTCCAAGAAAACAACATCAAAGGGACAACAATACAATCATTCACAAAAGCCCCCCAAAACCCCCAATCAGTCCAATAGTCCTCTTCCCATTCCCAGACAATGTGGTCCTGCCTCTCAGCAGTTCCCCAGGACCTCGCAGTGTGCTCCACCCCTCTCCGAAGTTCAAGTTCTGCTTCTCTCAAAATTTGAACCTCTCATTCTCATAGGCAGACATCTTGGCCCCTTTTCAATGTGACATACCGATCCAGATAGGGACTCCTTCACACATTCCAGCGGTGTGCAGTTCTGAGTTCTTGGGATGGTCCGCTCCATCTGGACTCCGGCCAGCTCCCTCTGCTGGACTCTCTGGACTGCAATTGGTGACATGGTTCCAGGCCTCATTCAGAAAAGCAGCACCAATATTGAATAAAAAGACTAAACATTCTAGATTAGATTTTGCAATGAAATAAACTTAACTTCCTCCACATTTACCAAGATCACATCCTACAATATTGCTGTTTAAACTTTCAATGGTCTATCAGTAACTATCTCGTATGGTGTCAATTTTTATCTGGCAGTTTGATTAACTCCTTGTCTCTCTGTCACTGGAGATTCACTTGCTGGTAGTGAACATTCCATTATGCCCTTGACTGACCTTTACATGCTCCCCCTTTGCCCATGCATGCCTGGCCAGGACATACAGAGGCATAAAGGAGGCAAAATGCATCTGGAAGTACCACATGGCCAGTGTAGGTCCTCCAAAACCCATCAGGGTGCACCTAGCCTGTCTCCAGGTGTCCATTTCCAATTATTGAGTATGTGTTGGGGCCTAGATGAATTCCTAAATTGAATATTCTGGAGATGGCATAGTTGAATAAAGTGCTCATCATTTTTTTTTTGTTTACATATTCATTAGCCAGATACATCACTTCACATCATTGAATTACCTTCATCAGTTTACTGTCTATCAGAGTCCTTCCTCTTAATATCCCACTTCATCCGTCAGAACACTCCCCCATCACCTGCATCATTCCACCAACCACATACTCCCCATTACATGCATCATTCCACCAACCACATACATAGGTCCCTTTCATGTTTTTATACCATACTAATGTATCCTTATTTGGCAAGGCTGCTAAGAACATTAAACAATTGTTTAAAAACTTAGTATTGTTTCTTTTCTCTCATTCTTTTTCTTAAACCTCTCCTGGATCATTGCTGACAAGCAAGATTTGGTTTTGTCCAATCAACTCATGTTAATGTTATTGTTATATTTGTAAATAACTTTACAAATATTTCCATATTTTTGGGAACTCAGTTCCATCTTCCCAATAAATTTGAAAATTGGAAAGGGCAGTGTAATTGGCACCCATGGTGCCACTGTCCTGTTCAGCAATCATCAGCACTGAGCTTAACAATGCAAAGTAATTACCTTAAATCTTACAGTTCAGAAAATAGGCATTCAAATGATGAAACTGATACTTTTGCATGAAAAGGTTGGTGGATATCTGGAATGCAAACACTTCCCTTTTATATTTTTTTTAACCAAAATGTACTTTTCACATTTAATTTAAAACCTAATAATACCTGGGACTGGCATCAAACTGATCTGAAAACCCTCTATGAGGTGCTTGCCACAGGATATAAAATCCCTTTTAATTTTTAATTTTGTATATGCAGTCAAAACCAAATATATGTACCAGAGATAAAAATTCAAGCTGAATTACCTTTTTTATTCACTCATGATTTAAATCACTCTCAAATTGCAATCTGGTAACTACTGGCCCAGAATGCCCCATTGTCCTGTCAGAGCTCTTAACCTCTACTTTGAAGGTCAAAGGAAAACAGAAACAGTTTCCTTAGTTTCATGCCTTGTTTGTTTCATCTAGCATCCAGGGGCACTTGGCAATGAACAACCAGCAATGAAAGAAAACCAATATTTACTGTAGATTAAAACATTTAAACACAAGACTATTAGTCTTTTAAGTATAGCAGCTAGCAGCCTATCTGATTGGAATAAGCTTACACATGAGCTTTGCCTTACAGATATTCCCCACCCCATACATCTTTGCTAATAGTAATTTGACCAGCCTTTATTTGATCCCACCCTTACACAATCAAGATGCTGGTCAGACATCTGAGGATGCTCAAAGTAGGCACCCCCCATGGTTCTAGAAGCTTAAATTCTACAATTAAAATTGATGACAAGAGGATTGTTTGGAGGCTAGGTGAATGGGGGGGGGGGGGTTGTCCTCTTTAATGGGTTTCCATTTGTTTGCTAGGAGAAAGATTCCTAGGTGATTTGTCCTTTTGTCCTCTCTAATGGGCCTCCATTCATCTGCTAGAAGAAGAAACTCCTCCCTGATCTTCCAGTATCTTTCTATAGCTATGCAAACAATTTCAGTGGTTTCATTCCTAGTATCTTTCTGTAGTTATGCTAACCATCTCAGCAGTTCCAACCATCCCCCACTCACCGCTGAGAGGCATGACCAAAAAACCTGGTTCCCTGACCACTGATCATGCATGAAACATAGCAATGAAACTGGATATGCATTAAACAAAGCAATTGTCTTCCTTCACTGCTACACCAGTAAAACAGTCTACATACTGTTCCCTTTTATTTACAGGGAACAGTCCCTTTCCTGCAATCAGTAGACCTGGTGTTTTTCACTGTTTGGGGACACAGGGGTGATTTGTTAATAACTTCACCTTTTACTGATAAGAGTATCAAAATCAATCCTGAAATATAAAGACCTAATGTCTGGATAAAAACTTTCTTTCCCTAATCTTTCCCTAATGTCACAACTAAACACAGAGACACTCTAACAAACACAGAGACACTAACAGTTTCTACATAACAGCACATTAACAACTATATGGGCCAGCCATGAATCTATATAGGGAAACTGGTCCGGATGCTCCTTCACTACAATTTAGCCTCCGGACCCCATGCTCTAATCACAATTTACAAATCACAATTTACAGTGTAAATCTTCTAATCTCAATTCAAGGAATGCAATGTTCAGTGTAAATTTTCTAATCTCACTTCTGGGAATACAATATACAATATAATCCAGGTAACAGGCAGAGTTTGGTTGCACAAAACACACAGGACCACAAAGGGAAAAAGAAAGGGAAAACAGAAAACAGAGATGTCTCAGCAGCGAATACTCATACACTTTTTCCTCAGTAGCAGCTGTTACAAATACACATTACACACACTCTCTCTAGTTGTATCATAGGATTTAACTTTTACCATGAGGATATTAGTAATATGAGAAATATAGCTAGCTATTTTTCTAATGTCCACTAGATGGAGCTCCAGGATCACTAGCACAAAATAAGCCCCCAACGCCACAAGCACATGGCAGCACAAGCACATGGCAGCACAAGAGAAGCCCCTAATGCCACAAGCACATGGCAGCACAAGCACATGGCAACACAAAAGAAGCCCCCAACACTAGAAGCACATTTAAGGGGGTCAAGTGCTAATGTTTTGGTCATTTTAAGAAGTTTTGGCAGCGCTTTAAATACTTTTAAGGGACCCGAGGTGGCAGAGTTGAATTTATACTGCAGTTTATTTACCGGCACTCGCAAGCGCGCCCCCCCCCCCCTATTCCTACCAGATTTACCAGATACCAGACAGGACGAGCAATGGTTTCAGGGCCACTAGGACCCCTATTTGGACTGCTCGTTGCGGGTGATCGGGCCGCTACAGGTTTACAGAAATCCAGATACAGAGTACAGAACTAGCCAAAACAGTAAGGTAGCAGTACTCACCAGAACTCTGATCAGACAGAGAGTTTGGATGCCAGTCTATCCAGCCGGTTTTCAATCGTGGGTCAGCCGCAGGGACCAACTGACCAGACAAATCAAGGTGTCCTTCCAGAGCATAAAGTGGCCCGGGGCGCCAAGGACCGTTAATCACCTGGAGGAGCCGGTCCCTGACTGGTGGAGGCCCGATCCTGCAAAAAGCAGTAGTCTTCCCACCGTGGGTGTGATGAAAGAGGCTTTTCTTTTAATTTAATTTAATTTCGTCCCATCTGGGTCGCCAGAAATGTTGCAGCATAGCTGCTGAAAAAGCTCTAATTCTCTCACTCACCCACAGAAGGAAAACTCACAGACAGGCTGGTATGCAAACAGGATCTTTAATGTGCACACAGGTTCAGACAGAGAGCCGGTACTCTCCACAAAAATCTGAGCCCCGAGGGACGTCCTACAATGCCTTATATACAGTACAATTTTAAACTCATTCTATAATCTCATTCGCCTCAGGTATTTTCTGTCCACCAATCAGTAGCCCCTGGGGAAGGTACCTGGGTGACCTGTCCAAACCGGTATGCTCTGGTCTGCTGATTTCTGGGCAAGGGGATATTGTGCTCAGACCTGGAGTGGGGGAAGGGTGCCTACTGAAATCTTAATGTCTTCTCTTAGCAGGCTGATCACTTATGTAAGAGCCTCATGGCTTGGGGGAAGGGTCAGGCTGATCACTTGTGTAAGAGCCTCATGGCTTGGGGGAAGGGTCAGGCTGATCACTTGTGTAAGAGCCTCATGGCTGCCTCACTAGCTGCATTCATTCATTAATAAACTGGAAATTTTAGCTACTCTGGCAGTTTTCAACAGGGCATGTGTGTGGATGACTGAGACTGAAGAGTAAATTACATTGTTCTATGCTGGTTTCAACCAATGTGCCTGATACTGCTGTCCTGAGCTCATCGTGGCGTCTGGATTAGAGTATTTTGACCCGTTCAATTCTTAGGAAACAGTGTTATTGTCATAAATTAAATCTGCCCATATTTGAAAAACTAATTTTTCACTCCGGTTCGTCACCAGGTCACGGTCACCGGAGAGTCCGAAAAGGAAAGAGTCATCGGAGAGTGAAATAAAACCTGCAGGGCAAATTAGTAAAAAGAGTTCAGACACTAAGAAGCCATCAATTAAGAAAGATGTCAAACGGAAATCCTCAAAGGGTAAGGAAGACACTATAGAATCAGAAGGTAAAATCCTTTCATCAGATACACTGGCCATGCTCACCTCTCCCAAGTGGGTATTTTTGTTCTGTTCCCTACAACGCCCCATGCTTGAAGAAGCTGGGAATGCAAGAGTGTCAGCTTCTCCACACAACCAGTGTTTCTCCGGGAACAAGCAGGAGGTTAGTCAGTGCCGACGGAGCCCACATGGTACACTTTCTCCAGCTTTCAAAGAAAGCCTTTGGGAGATACACCACTCATGCATTGTCTCCTTCCCACCTAAGGGTGCCATCTTGCCTCAGTTTCCTTCTTTCCACAGAGACCTTCAGACGTGTGTTTGTTTCCCCTGGAAAATTTAGATTTTTTTTTTTGCTTTCCTTTTCTTCAGTTTTTGAATCGATTCTTTTTCCGGTTGCATACCAGTACCCTTCTCGCCTCCTGGATCCGCTTGCCTAGACATTGCGGTTTTCCTCGAGTATCCTTTGTCCCCCCTCGAGTGTTTTCTTGGTGCATGGATTTTTGTGCTCTTTCTGACCTGGCCAAGAGAGTTTGACCTTGCGGGGGTTGTATTCCCTGCCATGGCCTCGGTCAGTGGCCTCAAGCCTTGCGACTGCTGTGACATAATTATGTCGCACACAGAAACCCATGATTGTTGCCTTCAGTATCTCAAGCCTGATCATGATGCCTTGACATTTGGTGTCTGCCTCCGAAGCCATAAGAAGCAGTAAAAGTTGATTTTTCACAAGACTGACTCAGCCCTGGAGTGGTCTACAGGACCAACGCCCTTGAGGGCCGCCGCGGAGGCCTCAGGCTCACGTGGTGACCATGCTTCCTCAGAGCCTCGAGGTCATAGGGCATTGAGTCGAGGCTCCCTCGAAGAGGGACGCCCCTCGAAGAGCTGGATGTCATCGGTGGCCTCGGGTGATGAATCCAGGGCTGTGGGGAAGTCCCATGGCCCCTGGCCTTGGAGCTCCGAATGCGAGGCTGAGGGCAGTGGACGGAAGCATCCCTCAAAGCTTCCCTGGCGAGAGAAAATGCCATCAGTATCCAGGGATTGGTCTCGGTCCTCCGGGGTCATCCTCATCAAGGACACCCCCTTGACGGCACCGGGCCCGAGGTCCTTGGTGCGCATGCCAGTGACTGCGGAGCCATGAGTCCAGAATAGCAGCCTTGGAATGCAGCTTGTCTGCCTTCATGGCCCAATAGCGGGTGCTGATGCCTGGTTCCTCTGAGTCATCACTCCCGACCACCGGCCCCTCCACAACCAGGGAGTCCCCAGAGGTAGAAGTGATCCTCAAGCGCCACCGGCCTCAAAAGACACCTCGGCACCAGTCCCAGTCCTGCTCTGGGTCAAGGACTTTCCCGCACAGTGCTCCTGACTCAAAGCGCAGAGGCTTCGGGGCTCTCGGGCCAGGGCACGAGCCCAAGCCCTGGAGGACTCTAAAGATGATCTTTATTGGGGTCTTTCTATGCCTCAGTACTGTATACCATCCCAATCAGACCTCGCTCACTCCTTCATATGGGAGATAAGATAAGACCCCTGTAAAAGACCATAAAACCAGAGAAGCAAAGAAAGGAATGTGTTTCTGTAATAAATAACCATATGGAAAGCAACAAATGTGTTTAAAGGAATGTATAAATTAGTGCTTTAAAACATGTAACTTGGGCAGAAAGCAACTGAAGCTCTGTATTAAGTAATGTCACTCTGCCTCACAGGATAACAACACAATGTTATACGTGTTGCAGACCTGTGTATTGAGTTCAATAAATTAGATTGGTTTTTACTCATAAGTTGTCCTGTCTTACAAATGTATACACTAATTGTAAGACGTGAGCGAGGTCTGATATTGGGATGTTATGCAGTACTGAGGCATAGAAAACCACCAATACCTCCAACTCCGGGTCGGACTAGGAGACCAAGGACAATGAGTCCCCAGAGACTCGTCTTCACAGGGATGTGCCCTTGGACCCTTCCCCTCCTGAAGCTCAGTGCCGGTCCCCTTTTTGGACTTTGTTTGGGATATGGTAAAGGCTCTTGCCTTCACTACTGACGATGAGCCTCGAGCAGAGGACCTCGAGATCCTCCAGTACAAGGCTCTCCCTAAAGAGGCCCTCACAGTGCCCATTCCCCCCATCCTGGAATGGCTACTCTTCCATATGTGGGAGACCTCGGCCTCGGTGCCCATTGTGAGCAGGCAGCTTGACTCGATGTACCAAGTCTGATGGATCCCTGGCTTCCAAAAAGTTCACCTGCCTCAGAACTCCATGGTAGTGGAGTCGGCCATGCATAGGCTCAAGAGCCAGAAAACACACTCCTCAGTGCCCCAGGGCAGGGAGGTCCATGCCATGGATGCCCTAGGCAGAAAGTGCTTCCAGGGCTCACTGCTCATCAGCCAGATCCAGGCCTACTAGCTGTAGAAGAGCATGTACTTGCGGGACCTGGCGAGGGAACTCGACAGGTTCTTGGCTGGTCTCTCCAAGGAACTTCTTCTGCAGTTCCAGACCCTGACCTCCACAATCAAAGAGTGCTCCAAATTTATGACGGGCAGCCAATTATGGCTTCGAGTCGGAAGCTAGAGTAGCCACAGTGGGCATTAGTGCCCGCCACCAGGCCTGGCTACAGACTTCCAACTTGGAGCAATGGGTGCAGGATATGTTGGTTGATGTCCCTTGCCAGGGAGAGAACCTCTTAGCAAGCCCATGATGGACAAGGCTGCCTAGCTGGAATCCGAGTTCATGATCAGGACTAGACTCTCCAACAGGACTGTTGACCTTTCCCAAAGGAAGTCTTTGGGTAAAAAGCCCCTATACCCAAAGAAGAAGAAGGCTTATGGAAACTATCCTCAGTACTTGGCCTACCCAGCTTCTCAACAGGGCCAGCAGGCCAAGGGACCAGGACACGGCCCTGGTAAGCCTAAGACCCCCAAGCCCCAGACTGCACCTCCAGCGCAACCTGGAGAGGGCTTTTGACTCCTTGGGCATAGCCTCTCTTCTCCCAGGAGGTAACGCCTGGCAGCATACGGGGGAGGGGGGTGTCTGGTATTTTACACTGACCAGTGGGCCACAGACTCATAGGCCCTACAGGTGGTGAAGGAGGATTACCTCCTCCACCTCGAACAGACACTCCTGCCATTTTTTCCAGGAGACCCCCCCATGACTCCCCTTCATTGGAGCCTGCTTCAGCAAGAACTCGCAGGTCTTCTGGCAGACAGGGTGGTAGAACCCATCCCCCTCCACCTCAGGGACAAGGGGTTTTATTTCTGCTACATTCTGGTTACCAAAAAGATCAGAGGGTCTTGGCCCATTCTAGACCTGTGGGACCTCAACTGGTTCCTAATGAGGGAGAAGTTCAAAATGCCCTCCCTTGGAAATTTCTGCCATATCTCCAGCAGAGAGACTGGCTATCCTCCTTGAATCTGAAGGATGCCTATACACACATCCTCATCCACCCCCTTCACTGGCAGTACCTCCGCTTCATGGTGGGAAGCTTCCACCACCGGTACAGCATTCTGGTCTGGTCTCTGTCCTGAGGATATTCACCAAGTGCCTAGCGGTGGTCGCCACCTTCTTGCATCTCCAGGGGGTGTTTGTCTTCCCCTACCTGGACGACTGGCTCATCAAGGGCAGCACCGCCATCAAAGTGCATCTCCATCTGACACAATGCCTGGAGTCTATAGGGTCCCTGCTGGACACTGTCCAGGCCAGGGTCACCCCTCAGCCTCTGCCCGCCTTCTGCTTTGCCTGCTGGGTCACATGGCGTCCACAATACATGTCACCCCAGACATCCACCTGCAGATGTAGCTGGCCCAGTTGGTCCTACGTTCCCAGTGGTCTCAAGCGTCAAGGCGCCTGCAGACAGAGTGGTCGTGACCTGTCCTCTGGCTGACTCCCTTGACTGGTAGCAACAGCTCCAGCACCTATAGGCTGAGATGCCCTTCCAGGCCCTCACCCTCCAGAGGATCCTCACCATGGATGCCTCCAAACCAGGATGGTGAGCCCATTGCAACAACTTCTGCACTCAGGGCAGTTGGTCGCAAACAGAGAACCTCCAGCAGACCAACCTCCTGGAGCTCTGAGTCATAGCACTAGCCATCCGGGCCTTTAACAACCACCTATGGCATCAAGTGGTACTGATCCAGACCGACAACCAGGTGGCCATGTTCTACATCAACAAACAGGGAGGTATGGGATCGTCCCTCCTGTGTCAGCAGGCAGTGAGCCTCTGCTCTTTTGCCAGCAACAACAGGATGCTCCTACAAGTAGTCCATTCTCCCGGGCCAGGACACTGTCCTGGCAGACCGGCTTAGCAGGGTCCTCCAACCGCACGAGTGGCGGCTGGACCCCCTGGTGGACAGCCAGCTCTTACATCTCTGGTGGCTCCCACAGATCTTGTCTTACTAATCTGATATGTTTTTTTGAAGGTGTGAATAAACAGGTAGACAAAGGTGAGTTGGTTGATATAGTGTATCTGGACTTTCAGAAAGCCTTTGACAAGGTCCCTCATCAGAGACTTTTGGCAAAACTAAAAAGTCATGGGATAGGAGGCAGTGTACTATTGTGGATCGGGAACTGGTTAAAAGATAGAAAGCAGAGGGTAGGGCTAAATGGCCAATATTCCCAATGGAAAAAGGTGAATAGTGGAGTACCCCAGGGATCTGTACTGGGTCCGCTACTTTTTGACGTATTCATAAATGACCTGAAAAAGGGAAATAACTAGTGAGGTTATCAAATTTGCAGACGACACAAAACTGTTTAAAGTTGTTAAAACCCAAGAGGATTGCGGAAAACTGCAGGAGGATCTGGATAAATTGGAAGACTGGGCATCCAAATGGCAGATGAAATTTAATGTGGACAAGTGCAAAGTTATGCACCTAGGAAAGAACAACCCACGCTATGGTTACACAATGCAAGGTTCCACATTGGGAACCACCACCCAGGAAAAAGATTTAGGAGTCATCATGGATAACATATTAAAACCCTCCGCCCAGTGTGCAGCAGCGGCCAAGAAAGCAAATAGAATGCTAGGTATCATAAGGAAAGGAATGGAAAATAAAACAAAGGATATTATAATGCCTCTGTATCATTCCATGGTACGACCGCACCTTGAATATTGTGTGCAATTCTGGTCGCCGTATCTTAAAAAGGATATAGCGTTATTAGAAAAGGTACAGAGAAGAGCCACCAAAATGGTAAAGGGGATGGAAGGCTACTCCTATGAAGAGAGGCTACAAAGGTTAGGGCTCTTCAACCTGGAAAAGAGACGGCTGAGGGGAGATATGATAGAGGTCTATAAATTAATGAATGGAGTGGAACGGGTAAACGTAGATCAATTGTTTACGCTATCAGAATATAGAAAGACTAGGGGGACATGTAATGAAGCTACAGGGTAAACTATTTAAGACAAATAAGAAAAAATATTTTTTCACTCAACGTGTAATCAAACTCTGGAATTTGTTACCGGAGGATGTAGTAAGGGCTGTTAGTGTAGCTGGGTTTAAAAAAGGTTTGGACAAGTTCCTGGAGGAAAGGTCCATAAACCATTATTAAAAAGGGACCAGGATATCAATGCTTGACCCAATACAAGCATTGTGGAACATGTGTCTCTTGGGGATACTGCTAGGTACGTATGACCTAGATTGGGCACTGTTGGAAACAGGATACTGGGCTTGATGGACCTTGGTCTGACCCAGTATGTCATATCTTATGTTCTTATGATGGACCTCTTCGCCAGCCCAGCCATTGCTCAGCTGCCCCACTTCATATCCCTTGTGTTCCTCATTCCATTGATGGGGAACCTCTTCTGTCTTCCCACCCCGTTGCCACTGATTGCCAAGACCCTGTTCAAGGTCCAGCTCGACAGAGCCACCTTGATACTGGTGGCGTCTTGGTAGGCCAAGCAGCCGTGGTTCCCCCTGTCCCAAGTGCCCCCGGTTCTGCTGGGATGCACCCTGGGCCTGCTCTCGCAGGACAGTTAGCTCCTGCACTCCAATTTGGGGTCCTCGACTCTGACAGCTTGGCTGCTGAAAGGGTACCCTTGGCCTACTTCAATCTCTCAAGCAAGGTGGAGGAAGTCCTCCTGGCCTCCACAAAACCTCTACCCGCCGGGCCTATGCCTTCAAGTGGTGGAGATTCTCAGTGTGGTGCACGGAGAAGGAGATCAACCCATTCTCCTGTTTGGTCCAACTGGTGCTGCAGTACCTGCTCCACCTATCCCAGGCTGGGTTGAAGTCCAACTCTGTCAGAGTGCACCTCAGTGCACTCTTGGCGCACCACCATCTTGTCGAGGGCACGTCCCTCTCTTCTCAGCCCTCGTGACTCGCTTCCTGAGGGACATACTACTTTCAAGGCCACCCATCCGCTCCCCCAGCGGCAGTGGGATCTCAATGTGGTTCTCTCAAAACTCACAGCACCACCTTTCAAGCCTCTCAGCTCTTGCCACCTCAAGTATCTCTCCTGGAAGGTGGTCTTCCTCATGGCGCTCACCTTCGCTTGCAGGGTTAGCGTGCTCCAAGCTCTGGTGGCCTATACACCTTATATGAGGTTCCACAAGGACAAGGTCATGCTCCGCATGCACCCCAGGTTTCTGCCTAAGATGGTATCTCCATTTCACCTCAACCAAGAGGTGGTGCTCCCCACCTTCTTCCTGTGGCCTCATGCCAATGGGGCAGAGGCCGCTTTCCATACTCTGGACTGTAAGAGGGCCCTGGCCTACTATTTGGAGCATACCCAGGCCCACCATTGCTCCTCACAGCTCTTTATCTCCTATGACCCAAATCTGCTGGGGACAGTGGTCTCTAAGTGTACCCTGTCCATTTGGGTGGCGGACTGCATCGCCTTCGCTCACGAACAGGCCGGTCTCTTGTTGGAGTGCCATGTCATGGTGCACAGCATCCAGGCCATGGCGGCCTCTGTGGCGAACCTGCACTCTGTTCCTTTGGCGGAGATCTGCTGGGCCACCACCTAGTCCTCAGTCCATACCTTCGGAGCTCACTTCTGCCTGGAGAGGACAGTTCCTTTGGCCAGGCCGTACTCCGTTATTTGTTTGGGGTGCAAAGCAACTCCTGCTTTCGGGCTCTTTGGTGTGTTCAGGCTACCGAAGAACTGGTTCCTTGCTTGACACTCGGGGCCGCTCGTGGGTCTGCTGTTCCTCGACTCTGTTGCTGCTTCTCATGGTTCACCTTTTTCTGGTCACCCGTGGCTTTTACAGTTTTTTTTGGTAGCCTGAGGCTAGGGAGTACCATATGTGAGGACTGACTTCCTTCTTGTTCCTGGAGAAAGCGTAGTTACTCACCTGTGTTCCCTGGAGGCAGCAGGAATCAGTCCTCACAACCCTCTCTCCTCCCTGTGGAGTTACTTTTCATTTTTGCCATCTTGAGCTATGTCGGGAAGGGGACCACACATGCATGGTGTATCTCCCAAAAGCTTCCTTTGAGAGCTGGAGAGAGGTTACCGCATGGGCTCCGTCGGCACCATCATTCATATGTGAGGACTGATTCCCGCTGTACCCAGAGAACATTTGTTAAAGGTGAGTAACTATGCTTTTTATACAATTACCTATAGTGCCTCCTTGTGGTAGAGGAAGGGCATTCAGGCGTCATAAGCTCCCACCATGCAGTACCCCTGCATTTCTATGTAGCGCCCTCTCTACATTACTGCTTCTCTTTATAAGTCTCTCGTCTTGGTGCATTTAGGGATGGGGAACTAGGACTTAGCTCAGGCCTTTTTCATAGTAGTTCAAGACCAGTGACATTCAGGAATGGTAGATATTTCCTTGCCCAGAGGGCTTAAAAGTCTAAGCTTGTGCCAGAGACAAGGAGCGCCAGTGGGATATGAATCCCAGTTTTCCTGGTTCTTAGTCCACTCTTCCTCTCATCTTCCTCCTTGTAAAACGTTTCTTCCTTTCTTTCCTCCTAGTAAATCAGAAAGAAAGCAAACTCTCTAACCTCTTCAGGAACCTTTCCAAACACAGCAGCTCCGATACAGTCAGAAAGAGCAGCTCCGATACAGTCAGAAAGAGCAGCTCTGATTCGGTCAAACAAAGCAGCTCCACAATGGTCAAACAAAGCAGCTCCGCAACGGTGCAACCAAGCAGCTCCGCGACGGTGCAACCAAGCAGCTCCGCGACGGTGCAACCAAGCAGCTCCGCGACAGTGCAACCAAGCAGCTCCGCGACGGTGCATCCAAGCAGCTCCGCGACGGTGCAACCAAGCAGCTCCGCGACGGTACAACCAAGCAGCTCCACGACGATGCGACCAAGCAGCTCCACGACGATGCAACCAAGCAGCTCCACGACGGTGCAACAAAGCAGCTCCATGACGGTCCAACTAAGCAGCTCTGCGATGGTCCAACCAAGCAGCTCTGATACAGTCAAACAGAGCAGCTCCGATACAGTTAAACAGAGCAGCTCTGAGAAGCTTTCCAAACACAGTAGCCCCGAGAAGCCCTCCAAGCACAGCAGCTCGGAGATGGGCAAACACAGCAGCTCGGAGCTGGCCAAATCCACTGGGAAGAAGGAAAGGGAAACATCGAAAAGGAAAAAGAAATAAATCTTAATTGTAACCCACAATAAAAGAGCGAGAGAAGAGCAGGGTGGGAGGCCTGGTGAGGGAGCAGTGAGGAAGGTGCTCACCTTCCAGACAGTAATATATTTTAGTGCACATAATAAAAGACTCTGTAGGAACCATAACATTTTCAAAATATGAATAAATTAATACATTTAAAGGTTTCCATACATCCTGCTCAGATTTTACAAGAAATAATGTTACCCAAGAAAGGAATGAAGACACAGTAAAATGTTAGACAGCGAGACACAGGTACCTGGGGTCAGGATAAAACACAGATCAGCCTCTGGACAGAGAGAGACACACACAGGTACCTGGGGTCAGGATAAAACACAGATCAGTCTCTGGACAGAGAGAGACACACACAGGTACCTGGGGTCAGGATAAAACACAGATCAGCCTCTGGACAGAGAGAGACACACACAGGTACCTGGGGTCAGGATAAGACACAGATCAGCCTCTGGACAGAGAGAGAGACACACACAGGTACCTGGGTCAGGATAAGACACAGATCAGTCTCTGGACAGAGAGAGAGACACACACAGGTACCTGGGGTCAGGATAAAACACAGATCAGCCTCTGGACAGAGAGAGAGACACACACAGGTACCTGGGGTCAGGATAAAATACAGATCAGTCTCTGGACAGAGAGAGACACACAGGTACCTGGGGTCAGGATAAAACAGATCAGTGGCTGGACAGAGAGACACACACACAGGTATCTGGGGTCAGGATAAGACACAGATCAGCCTCTGGACAGAGAGAGAGACACAGGTACCTGGGGTCAACACATTCTCCCACTAATGTGCTTCATGTTGGCCAGCTGTTTTTTCCGATTCTCGTCAGCAGAGGGCAGAACTGGCCAACTCTAGCACGTGCAGAACTCCCTTTACTGAACTGCTGTAAGCATTAAACCAGGCTGGTTCTGACCCAATTCTAGTAAGAAAACAAAGGAAAACTGCAAAACCCAAAGGCCACTTTTAAGGTACATTGGTTCTGTAAGGGATTAACATAACAAAAATACATTTTTAATAAAAAGAACTGAAGCATATTTTGGTGACTCTTATTAATAATCTCTCATGAAACCTTGAGGTTGGGTCTCAGATTTATCAATTGTCCAGGAAGTAGCAGGTTAATTCTAGTTGATTTGTAGCGCGCAGCATATTCACATGATATGTTAAGTCATTTCTGCATAATTTAGCATTCAGATAACTTTTGAAGTTAACCCCAAAGGGCAGTTTCTCCAAATAGGTTAGTTTTGCGCATACTGTGACAGTCATGAACCTCACTTCTAAGCCAGGGTACGTGGAGTATGATCTGAATCTTAAATTTACTGCTAACTCTCGCCGTAGTACTTACATCGTGCCAGAGAGAGCTTCCTTCTGGAGTTCGTAAGATGTAACAGGTATGGGTAGTTTGTCAAGATGTGCCTGGAAATTCTTTACCAAGCATGTGGCTCCCAATATGATGGAAAATATTTCTGTATCTTTCTGCCACATTTTCTTGGTCTCCGACTGCATTTCTTGGTACTTCAGGATCTTCTGCCTCTCCATGCGATTCACAGAATAATCGCTTGGAACTGACACCTCTATGCTTTTCTAATGGTTTTTCTCCTTTACCACTATGTCCGGTTTCCTCACATCCAGTTTCTTATCCGTCAGAATGGAAATGTCCCAGGTGATCAGAACCTCGTCATTCTCTGTAATTCTCATAGGGTCATGATCCCATTGCTTTCCAAGGACAGTGATGTTGTAGTGTTTACAGAATTTCCAATGGATGAGGCGTGCTACTTTATTGTGCCTTTCTGTATAGAAATTTTCCGCCATCAGAACTTCACAACCAGCTATGAGGTGAGTCACGGTTTCTAGGTCTTTCTTACAGAATTGACATATGTTTGTTTTGCCAGTTTTTTCAATGCCTGCTGTAAACTATCTCGTCCATAATCCCGTGTCCTGGGCAGCAACTATCAATTTCTCTTCCTTCGGTTTCAGCTCACCTCTCCTTAACCATTCATGTGTCTGTTCTTGATCAACACAGGATACCTTGAGTAACACTTTGTATTTCCCACTGTATTTGTACATTTGCCACTTGTTTTTCCATGTTTGCTGATCTAATTCTTTGAAGAATCTTTTCTCTTGTTTTGCAAATTCTGCAGCTTCGTTTCCTGTGTGTGTTTGTGGATTCTCACTCATTCCTTCTAGTTGTTGGAACACTTGTCTGACTTTGGCGATGGAGACAGATTCTGGACGTTTACTTTCATATTTCAGCACTTTTTGCATATGTGAATCTGATGATGCTGTTAGGTAGGCCTGGAGGCCTGTGATAGTAGCTCTGTATGTGTAATCAATCTCTATGAGACCTAGCCATCCTTCAGCTCTATGAATGTAGTCTTGGCATACACTGATTCTTATAACTTACCTCATGGGCATGGAGGAGTTTTCTTGTTTGCACGTCCAGTTTTTCAAGATCTTTAAGAGGCCGTTCCAATCCCAAAGCTGTCTGAGAGTACAGGAATTGCCAGATGTTCGATGGCTTGTATTTTATTCTGTGATGTTAAAGCACTTTTCGATAACAACTTTAGTCTCCTGGAGTATTCTTTGCTGAACTTTTCTCTCTTTAATTTCTGCTTGAGTGTCATTCCTTCATCTACTCCAAGATACTTATATACAACTTCCTGCTCAAGATCCTTGATGTCTCAGCCCTTAACCAGGGAGATGTTTTCCGTTTTGCTCTATTTTCCTCTAAAAAAAAAGAGTTGCCTTCTTGATTGTATTCTATGGGGTCCTTTCATACAGTAGGCTTCTCCAGAAGGTTTCTGTTTCAGCTTTGGTTGGTGGTGTTTTTACCATATTAATAATCTATCTGTTCCCTGTAGAATTGTTTTGGGTTCTCTCTAGTTTATTTTGATATCTTTCTTTTTGGTTTTCTTCATATCGTCTCAGTTTTGCGCTTCTGCTGCTACTTTCAATTTATTGTCGGAACATATAAAGTCCAGGTCTTCTTCTGTTAATGCAGCATGCTTCAGCTAGATGTCTTGAATCTTCCGCAATATCTTTGATGATCTTAATCCTTTTAGATACCCGTCTATCCGGGATACCTCCGCACGCAGTAATTATATTTTTCCTTCTATGCGCTTTTTCCGAGGAGGAGCTGTTATTCTTTTCTTTTTCTTCTGGCCCTGCACATTAGTTGGTAGTATTCTTACAGTAATAATTTTAGCTGCACAATATTATATTCAATTTATTTCGGAGATGTCAATAAATGGTCCCTTTATACTGGATATGGCCTTGTTCATCTTAATTATACTACTTTTAACCTTAGGTGTTAAATTTTACTTGGGTAATCTTTCCCTTGCCTGGAAGCCAGCATATTCATCTTTTTCCGTGTGGGTTAGGAGTTTGATCTTGAATTCCTTCACCTTTGGGTCTTTCTCCCCTTTTTCTTCCTCCTCTTCAGCTCACAATAGCCTTTATCCATGACAGGGATGTTACCTGCATCTGCAGTGTTTGTACTGTTGCTAGCACCTTCGTTAGTCCTAGTACAGAGACTACCGGTAGGAGGTTTTTGACGTGTAGCCAGTATGTATTTTTCTTTTTCTTTCCAACCACACTTCAATTGTAGTGTGGCCTGGCTGGGATTTAGTATAAATTTTGTACAACAAGGTCATCACGTGAAGGTACCCAACTATATTCTTTCCCCCTAAGAACTGGACAGCAATTCACCAATCACAGCTAGTGAATTTTATACTGCACTTTCCTTTGACCCCTTTATGGGGTATAGAATCCTAATGCCTAATCCAAGTTATTTCCCACAATGGATGACATCATCTCACTAGCTTAGGTGTGGATTTTCTTTAAGACCACGATATACTTAAGCAGCCACCTTCAGTTCTGCGGCGATTAACTAGTGTGCGCACTAGGGTGGTCCAAAAAACAAAAAGATTTCAGTCCTCCACAAGGCTAGTTTTGTTCTTTATCTTATTTATTAACACACAAAATTTTAATGAAAATAAACAACATTCAGAGATCACCCTAAGGCAGTTTTTCTGTCGTCTGAACTAAACAGCAGACAACTGGAATGTGTGGTAACAGTGGCCACTGAAGGTTCTGCACCATCATTTTCTTTGTTTCTGCTGAGACTCTGTCATCAAAAAGAGCTAAGCCTGCCAAATGTTCCGACAAAAACCAAAGGTGCCTTGAAAATGCAACAGCCTGGTTTGAGTAATTCTTAAGAACTGATAAAAATCTGATGTCATAGAGAGCAGCTCGGATTGCAAATGATGCTCCATTCCACTGCCTGATGTATATAAGACTGACAGAGCCAAATCTGTGATATTCTTGGACTCGTGTGTAGGCATCCTGAACTGAGCCTTATAAAGGAATATAGTCAATACATAAATGCCTTTTTCCGTCCATAAAATGTTCAGAATGGGGCACCTCTAAATGTTTTGCAATCAGGCTGAAATTTCACAGGTAAGCAAGCTATCCTTAATGGACAAAAATAAGCCTTGTGGAGAAATGATTCTACAAACATTAACTTTTTGCATTGGTTTGTAGACCACCCTAGTGCTCACCTATTGTGGTTTACGAGGTTGCAGCACAATTCCATATACCCTGCACTGATAACCAGTACAGAAAGCTTTATGCATCTCTCCACCCTGCAATACTAAGAGGGCAGCTCTCAAACAGGGGCTCCATGGTTCCGTTCTGTTCCATATTAGTACAGCGAAAGCAGTTCTTACCCACATTGACTCTCAACCTTATGTCTGCACGGGCAGCAAGACACCCTAATGCTGACGTCCGGAGGAAGTCTCACATAGACGGTGGGATCCTATGGGCTGGAGAATCTTTCGGTAATATTCTCTGGGGCATTAAAGCAAGGCCAGGACAGCGCAGAATGACCTCCTGAGGTCACACAGTTCCCTGCTGGACAGTGATGTCACTGCATCTACCGTGATATGCTGGGAAATCATATATGTTACAAGGGTCTGTACCTGGGGTCAGCAATAGCCTTGTACCCTTGCAGACACCATCCTGCATCCTTCTGTACAGGTTGCAATTAATGGCATGACCCATCTGGTAAAGTGCCTGGAAGAAGATGCGAATTATGAAATTAGCAGAGGGTGCTGTAGGGTGGGAGTGAGGTGCTTTGGCAGGGCTGTGGTGGGGGGGGGGTCTCAGTACTGGATTAGAAGGAGGCGCTGCACTGGCAGAGCTGTATGTGTGTGGGGGGGGGCAGGGAAGGGGTCTCAGTATTGGAACAGCAGAGGGTGCTGCAGGGCAGGGCTGAGGTACATAGAATTTAGGACGTTTTTCCTTCGCTTAATCCCTCACATCTCTTTATCATGTCCCAACTCCTATTCTTCCTTTCCTGCCTCTGTTCTTATATTCCCATTTCTCCCGTGTTTCACTCCTGTTTAATCATGAAGCTTGGGAGGGGCTCACCTCACACCAGTAGGAGAGATAGGAGCGTGTGAGGAAGGCATGTGTGTGACAGAAAGGTGGGAGAGACTTGTATGTTTCCGAAGGGCTGGTAGCGTATGTGTGTGTGTGTGTGTGTGTTAGTGGATGGCAACAGTGCATGTGTGGAAGTGTGACAAGTGTGTGTGTTTCTGAAGGGCTGAGAGCAGCACGTGACTCTATGCATAAATGCGGTAAGCGGGCAAGACTTACTTGGGATAGATGTGGGTGAGTTTCACGTCTAAGTCAACCCTAGTGGTCAGACTGAATTTTTAGCTGCCGAAATCTCGGTAAGAATTGTGTTATGTGCAGAAACTGATGTGCCTAAGAGAGGGGCATGTGACAGGCGGCAATCCGATTTGTCTGTATGAGACTCATATCTCATGGCGCCAGCACAAAAGGTTTGAAGGATTATGGAGTGGGTGTGAATGCCTGGTGCTCGGAGCCCTCTTTCTCGTAACAGTGCCCGAGGGACGTCTCTCTCCAAGAAATACATTCAAGATGCAGGGTGTAATCCCATCACTGGCTGCAAATCCCCTGAGGTCAGGCTCTCGTAATGAATATGCATACTCCTTATTTGCATACAGCTGAGGGACAGCATGCAGATGTTCCCATGCATATTCAACGGAGTTACTTACCTGTAACAGAAGTTCTCCATGGACAGCAGGATAAGTCAGCCACACTTGGTGACATCATCCGACGGCACCGAGATGGAAGTACTCTCCATAGCTCAGAAGGGCTTTCCGCCCTTCTAAGCATAGGCCAACTGGCCCCACCCCCTGCTCGCCCCTAGCTAGCCAGTGCGTCACTAGCTGAGCCTTTTGCCACTGGGAGGTGGGCACCAGGACATAGGCCGATCCCTTCCCAGGGGAGGTGGGCGGCTATGTGTGGCTGACTTATCCTGCTGTCCAAGGAGAACTCCCGTTACAGGTAAGTAGCTCTGTTTTCTCCTAGGACAAGCAGGATGAGTCAGCCACACTTGGTGCCTCCCAAGCTGATCTGCGCTGTGGTGGATGGGGGGAAGGCCTGTGCTTGAAGGCCAGGCCATGCCCGAATTGTCCGCGCCAGAGGACTCACCGCTTGTGGCGCTCAGAGTCTTATCAATGTAGGCTTGCCTTGCCTACGTGGTGGCTCTGGGCCAAAGAATTCTCTCTGCCCCGGTGAGGGGGTTCCACCTTTGCAGCACTTCAGTGCCATGTGAGCTCTTTGCTGGGAGTTGGGGCTGCCCTCTGTGCATGCAATTATACTGACACATTTAAGACACACTGGAGCATGACCGACTTGCGGTTGTCAGGGAGCTATGCTGTGCGTGGTTCTCAGGCAGTTGTTTGATGTTTTATTTGATTGTCCTAGCTCCCTAAGGATGATAAGGGCCGGTCAGGAGGGGGGCTGCATGCGGTGCAAGCAGTGCGTCCGCGTGGAGGTGTCAAGCCTCGGGTGCTGCCGGTGCAGGAGACTGGAGCGCCCCGATGCTTCTTGATCGGTGCAGAGCAAGTACCTCGCTATTCTGGGTCGGTGCTGGGTGAAGTTCCTCTGCACGGACGGGGGCCCACAGATCGGCGCGGCACAGGCCCTGGACTCCCTGACGTCATGGAGCCAGACAATGGTGATGTGGGGGTGGAGCCTGGCCCTAAGAGTCCGTGTCGGAAAGGCTACTCCTCCTCATGGAGCCGATGGTGCCATTCGTCATGGCACCAGCCAATGGGGCTGTGGGAGGGGGCGGAGTCCGATCCCGTCACCATGGAGCCAATGGTGCCGCTCGTCGTGGCTGGCCAATAGAGCTGAGGGGGCAGAGCCCGATCTGCAGCCCTCGCGTCTTCATCATAGCGGAGATCGGTGAGCCCACCTCCTGGGCAGGAGCTCCGGGGCGGCTGCAAGCTCTCTAAGCTTTGCCACTGGGGATGGAGGCCCCAAGGCACATTTGGAGCAGCGGCCATCGCGGCGGCAGAGGGAAGATTCCCACATGCCAGAGTAGGGCGGCCGCAGCCCATGGTCCACACACGTGAAGGCTTCCACATCTGGAGCGGCATCAGAGGAGTAGAGGCCGAGGACGGAGGCCTTCTTAGGCATGTCCTGGGCTGCCACGAGGGTTTTCACATCTGGAGAGGAGTCCTGGAATGCGTCTTGGGAGTCACATTGACCGTTTACGCCTGCAGCTGGGGTTGGAGGCCCTTAGGCACACCCTGAGCGGTGGCTGGCGGCGATGTCAGCAGTGTCCCACAAAGGTATGTGAGCTGCGTGCCGGCAGCAGAGCTGGTGGCGACACCGATAGAGATTTCTGCCACCTGCTGAGAGCATATGGCTGGTCTAGGAGCTCAAGCTCAGCCCTTTAGTGATCTGAAACAAGAAGCTTGAACAAAGCATTAATGGCAAGTTTAAAACTGATAATACATCCGCTGTAAGATGAGAATTTTTCATGTTTTAAAGAGATTAGATTTCGGTGGAGAGTAGAAAAGTCCATCTTGCTGGCAAGGCGGAAGAACTGAAACTGGCTAGCTAGGGGCGGGCAGAGGGTGGGGCCAGTTGCCCCATGCTCAGAAGGGCGGAAAGCCCTTCTGAGCTATGGAAAGTACTTCCATCTCGGCGCCGTCAGATGATGTCACCAAGTGTGGCTGACTCATCCTGCTTGTCCTAGGAGAAATTAGGGTATCCTGAAAACGTGGCTGGAGGATCCAAATTGACATGAGACTCGTTCAAGTTGGGAGGGTCTCCTAAAATCGGAAGGAGGGCCTACGTTGCACACCTCGGAGAGTTTTGGGAATGTGCAGGCCTGGGAAGCACCACGGGGGTCCAGCCACACGCTGCACAGAGACTGCAGCTATTTCTAGCGAAGACCGTCACGCTGACGCTTACGGAAGAAGGGCAACATGGCCTCCCCTTCTCTAGTCAGCCTCCACTGACTCATGTGCTGGCCATTTCTGGATCACAGCCCAGTAATAAAGCCAGGAGGATGTCTCCTAGGGCAGTGTTTCTCAAGCAGGTGCTGGGTGCACAATGGTATTACAATCGAACATAAGAAACGCTACAAAAATGCATCGGAGACTCAGTATACAGAAATGTCTCTCGTGCCTATTCCTTGTGTAGATCGTGAAAATCCAGCTGGCTGGGTACTACACTCAGGACAAGCTTTCAAAACATTGCCTTGGGAAAGTTTGAAAACAGTCTGTTTCCAGAAGAGTCTCACACAATCTCAAAATGACAAGAAGTAGAGAACAGACATATCTTTATCGCCCCTCCAACCAAGCTTGTATACATGAGCTATGTCCTAACTCACTTCACTATGGGACTGGGGCCAAGATACATCCCACGCATAGGAGCAGATAGGGACTGCCTACCTGTAAACATTCAGCATCAGGCCCTCAGCTGCAATGAGAAAGTCTCAATGCTCTGGTAGGGGCCATCTCTCTTTCCCTGCCTGGAGACAGCCAGGACTCAAGGAATGAGGAATCAGCTTCCAAGCAAGAGGCGAGATGGTGAACTCATCTGGAAATCTGTGGCAGGTTCTGGAGACTCCATCTCTGTAACAGCTGGAGGTGGTCCAGAGGAATGGTACTGAAATGGTACCAAAACAATACAAGATGGCCTAACCTCGAAAAAAGGAGAGAGACGTTTGGATACCTGAACAGCTGTTCAATTGAGGACACATCGTCCCACTGGGACAGGTAGCGAGCAGAATGAGATCTGGGGGAATCTTGGTAGGTAAAGTTTTACCTGGTTTCAAGTTATGACATTTTTTGATACCACAAATATTCCAGTGATGGAAACGAGTCTGTATCACTGGCTCTGACAGATGAGGTCCGGCAGACAGGGAACGGATGCTCTTACACAGCTTTCAGGCCTGTCCGCAGCTTGTCAAATTTTAGATCACTCCTCTTTCAACAGCTGGAGGTGGTGGGTGTTGAGGGTTTGCTATTACAGGGGGGCCAATTTTATAACAGGGCGCACATAAACTTCTCAAAAAACGCACCCATCGTGCTGTTTTACAAAGGCAATGTGGTATCGATGGAGGGCCGGTGCAACCATTCAGCAACCTATGTAGCAGCCCAGGGCGGCAGCTTCTGTGGAGACGGCAAAAAGCAAGCCATTCAAAGCTAAACAACATATTCTGACAGCTTAAGGTTTGCGTAGAATGCCAACACCTTGAACCAACTCTGCATCAATGTCGTTTTATATCATCTAGACTCAATGGCCCCCCCGTAGCTTACAAATGCACTCACAGAGATTTACACCTGCATGCATCCTCTGTGCATCAGAGTGCAGATTTTATAACATATCTTCGTACCTTGCAACACTTCCCGTGCTCCATCCATACAATGCCCTGGCGAATACAGATGCATAGATCTTGCAAAAGCACGCATGCTCTCATCAGCGCACCCATCCACCTGCGCAACTTCAGAAGAACCACTTCCCGCAGATAAAATCTGCTTTACAGACTGAAAGTGCATGAGCCCTTTTTTAACAGAGGCGGCGTAAAGGACTAAGGATTTTTTTACTTCAAGGTTACTCAGCTTTGGTGCTGCACAAGGTTCGGTTTTATTACTGCTTTTCTGTCAGCTGTCTGTTGTCCCCATTAGTTGCGTTTTGGCAAAAATCACTGGCTTGCTTCAGGGCAGCTGTAGATCTTGGCTCTTCCCTTTCAGAAATCACACACGGGGCTTCTGGAACTCGAGCGAGATGCATCCGTCTTCATTTTTGGAACGAGGAGACCCGAGAAACAAACCCCCGTTAGATGCTGCATTCCATATACGGTAGACAGATGCATCGCAGATATGAGCGGACAAAAGCCAGCCACTGAGGGAACCCCGATCTGAAAGGGTCAGAGAAGGTCGGAAGAAGAAGCAATTGTCAAGAACAGAATTAGACCGATCGAAACACAACCACTGGAGAAACCTGAATTCTTGAAAAAAGGACAACAGCAAAGGTCAGATTTAGATGTCGTTGTTATTGTTAAGTGCCGTCGAGTCGGTGTCAACTCATAGCGACCCTCTGGATATTGCCCTAAACGATGTTCGGTCTTCAGTTAGGCGGCTCATTGTTGACAGAGTGGCATTCATAGCTGCTGTTACTGTATAGACGTAAAAAGGAAAATAAACAATTCCAAATGCATCTAATTCATTATTCAGGCCATGGGGAGAAACCGTTCGAAGTCTATAAATCTAGCGCTGGATAGGCACAATTTGGGAGGTTGCAAACTCAAACCTGTGAACTCACGAGGAGTGGCCCACCAGATGAGCTTCAACAGTTGGTGTCCGAAGATGACTCCTAGGATCCATCACATACCCCCCCCCCCTTTCATGGCACCAATGGCGTTGTCCCAGCATAACATATTTCAAGGGCATTTAACCAAATATCCCATCATGTGCTCCAACATGCTAATCTGATAGTATCGCCCCTGGATCTTGTGCAAACAAACCGAACAATGACCACATGGTTGGTGCCTTGCAAATAGCTGATGCTGGATGTCAGAAGAATAGGCAAAGACCACCACGAAACCTCCTTCATTCTGCGCTTCTTTGATGCATAAATAGCAGAAACTTGGAAACACAGGAAGCAGCCCAAAAATCTGCCAGTTGCCTTCCTTTAAATGCCCCTGGACTGCTTCATCCTTTTCCAAAACTTCTATCTCTCCTCCCTTCTACCAATATCTATCGAAGATACCTCACCCCGAACCAGGCATGGCTAAGCACTATTTTCTTTCCCCCATGATCTAGTCTAAAATAAAAGCAGCCTGGTTCCACCCTAGTCAAGGTGGAGCCCATCCTTTTGGAAAAGCCCTGCCTTTCCCCAAAATGTTGCCCAGTTCCTAACAAATCCAAATTTCTCTTCATCACACCATCATTTCATCCACACATTAAGACTCCAGAGCTCTGCCTGCCTCTTCAGTCCTGCGTGTAGAATTCAACTTTCTATCTAAAAGCCTAAATGTGGCTTCCAGAACTTCCCATCCCCACTTTCCTATGTCACTGGTACCACCATGCACAGTGGCATCAGACTCCTCCCTAACACTGTCTAAAACCTTATCTAGCTGGTGCATGAGGTCTGCTATTTTGGCACCAGTCACCCAGCTATCTACAAACCTAATGATCAAACCACCATCATCCTCACCCTTGCCTCATGGGCACATGGCCCTGAAGACACACCCTACCTACCAAAGGATACTGCAGGAGGATCAGCTGTAGGGTGGGGCAGATCCCCTCTCCCCAGCCAGACCCCCCTCTTCCTACTTGCTCTCTCCCCCTTTCCCAGGCTTAACACTTCCCTTCTTCCACCTTACCTCTCCTTCCCTCCCCTCCCTTGCACACCTCTCCCCTTTACTCTTCCCCAGCCTGGTTCCTCTAGGGAGGGGTTTTGTTGTTGTTAAGTGCCATCGAGTCGGAGTCGACTCATGGCGACCCTCTGGATAGCTATCCTAAATTGTGTTCGGTCTTGAGTCAGGCTGCTCATTGTTGACAGACTGGTACCCGTAGCTGCTGTTATTGTATCGATCCATCTCATTGCTGGCCTTCCTCTTTTGCGTTTACCTTCTATCTTGCCAAGCATGATGTCTTTCTCTAATGATCTCTCTCTTCGCATGATGTGTCCAAAGTATGAAAGTCGAAGTCTTGTCCTCTGAGCTTCTAAAGAAAGCTTAGCTTTGATCTCCTCTAGTACCGACTGGTTTGTTCTTCGGGCAGTCCATGGTATACACAGTATTCGCCGCCAACACCATAATTCAAAGGCATCAATTTTCTTCCTGTCTATCTTTTTCACTGTCCAGCTTTCACATCCATATGTTATTGAAAATACCATTGCCTGAACAAGTCAAATCTTTGTTTGGAGAGAGACATCTCTGCTCTTGAGAATCTTATCTAGGTCTTTCATAGCCATTCTGCCAAGAGCAATGCGTCGTCTGATTTCTTGACTTCTTGTTGCTTCTTTATTGATAGTTGATCCAAGTAGGTTAAAGTTGTTCACAATTTCAATTTCTTCTCCTTCAACAATGAACCTGTTGATTATGCCAGTTGTCATGATCTTTGTCTTCTTTACATTAAGGTGCAGGCCCATTTTGAGACTATGTTCTTTGATTGTGAGAAGCAAATGTTTCAGATCATCTTCACTTTCAGCCAGTAATGTGGTATCATCAGCATAGCGAAGGTTGTTGATGAGTCTTCCACCAATCTTCACACCTCTGTTGTCTTCATACAATCCTGCTTCTCTGATGATTTGTTCTGCATATAAATTAAACAGGTAGGGGAAAGTATGCAGCCTTGTCTTACACCTTTGCTTATTTT
Source organism: Ichthyophis bannanicus (assembly GCA_033557465.1). Classification (NCBI taxonomy): domain Eukaryota; kingdom Metazoa; phylum Chordata; class Amphibia; order Gymnophiona; family Ichthyophiidae; genus Ichthyophis; species Ichthyophis bannanicus. The sequence goes on along the minus strand of CM066051.1, from coordinate 55,239,995 downwards.
AAACCATTCTGTTTGTCCTTGATCCGTTCAAACTGTTGCTTCTTGATCAATGTACAGATTGTGCAAGAGAACAATCAGGTGTTCTGGTATACCCATGCTTCTTAACGTGGCCCAGAGTTTCTCATGGTTTACACAGTCAAAAGCCTTGCTATAGTCGATAAAGCACAAATAGATATCCTTTTGGTATTCTTTTGTCTTTTCAAGGATCCATCTCACATCCGCAATGATGTCTCTCGTTCCTCACCCTTTCCTGAACCCTGCTTGCACTTCAGGTAGTTCTTGTTCCAGGTATGGTTGTAGTCTCTTTTGAATAATCTTCAGTAGAATCTTGCTGGCATGTGGGATCAGAGCGATTGTGCGATAATTTCCACAGTCAGTTGGATCACCTTTCTTTAGTATTGGTATAAACACAGATCTTTTCCAGTCGGTTGGCCATGATGTTGTCTTCCATATTTCTTGGCAGAGCCTTGTAAGTATGTAACAGCTGCATCAGATTGCTGTAATACTTCTATGGGAATGCTATCAATGCCTGGTGCTTTGTTCTTTGATAAGGCTTTCAGTGTTGCTTCAGCTTCTTCTTTCATCACCAATGGTTCCCGATCATAAGGTACAGGTTGAAACGGCTGTTGGTCCACTTGATCTTTATCATATAAAAAACTCTGTATATTCCTTCCACCTTTTCTTGATCTTCTCAGCATCATTCAACATAGAACCTTGAGCATCTTGTAACATTCCAATTCGAGGCTGGAACTTTTTCTTTAACTCTGGTAGCTTTAGGAAAGCCGATGTTGTTCTTCCTCTAATAGTTTCTGCTTCTATCTCCTTGCATGCGTCGTTGTAGTACTTTTCCTTGTCCTGTCTTGCTGCACGTTGGAAATCTCTGAGTTCTGTTATGTCAATCACCAGCACTGTGGGATGAGTCTCTCAGAGCTTCCCCCAGTCCTGCCTCCTCCTACTCCAGAGCTTGTGCTGATGCTTCTGTTGCACAGAACAAGAGGAGAAGCTGCCACCTGCTGCTCACCCACTGGCCCAGTTCCTCCAGAGAAGGGATGAGAGGCAGAGAGACCCGCCTTCTGGGCAACTGATTGGCCATATGCTTTCTTGGGGTGGAGTCCAAAAAAGAATCCCCTCCCCTTATGCAACTGATTTAACATTTCTTTCTTGGGGTGGAGAAAGTAGATCACCACTACCTAGGCAACTGATTGGTCATTTTTTCGGGACGCTGGAGGGATGGAGAAAAGAAAAAAAATAGCCCAACTTCCTACAACCGATTGGTCACAGTATTCATGTGGATGGAGTATGCACAATAATCCCTGCCCCCTATGCTCCTGATTGGCCGTATTCTTCCTGGGGGTGGAATATGAATGAATCTTTGCCCCACCACCATGCTCCTGATTGGTCATATTTATCCTAAGGGTGGAGTAAGAAAGAATCCCTGCCGCTCTGTGCAACTGATTGGCCACATTCTTCCTGGGGGTGGAGTAAGAAAGAGAATCCTTGCCCCCTATACTACTGATCATTTGCATAGCGCTGCAAGGCGTCAATCTAGTTAGGACGGTCAGTAAGGAAAGGAAATGGCAAGGGCCCTCTATACAACGGATTGGCTACATTCTTCTTGAGGGTGGAGTAATAAAGATATTCCCCGCCCCTCTGCAACTGATTGGTCACATGCTTCTGGAAGGCGGGGAATGAATGAGAACTCCCGCCCCCATGCCACAGATTGGCCAAATTCCTCCTTAGGGCGGAGAGAGGAGGAGCTACCTTCTTCCAGGGGGCGGAGTAAGAACGAAGGGCTTCACGCGCGAATAAATCCCCGGGAGCGCGCAGACGCAGTTTTGGGACGAGAAAAGCGTCTTGCTGCTCTTGCACAAAGGCTAATCTGAAGGTCAAAGTCAGATAGGGCGACCCGGCCAAGGTCACACGTAGAGGCGAGATTTGACCTCAGATCTCAGCTTCTTCCGTTTGGCATCGGTGGTGCTGAGTTTCTGTTACTGACTCGAAGTCATGGTCTACCGTGCTGAGAGTCAGAGAAGGAAGTTCTGAACTGTGCTGCTAGTGGGATTTCCTATCAGAGAGGTGAAATGAGGGCAAGGGCATTATTTTGCACTGCTTTGCTTCCCCTCACTTATCTCAGGGTCACTGACCCAGAAAGTGTCATCAGGACAGACTGACAGCTTGCACGAACTGAAGGACAGATGGACCTTGTCCCTTCCCTGCACTGCAGGCGGCTGGCAGGAGCTGTGCAAAGACATCCGACGTGAGCTGGCACCAGCAGCTAGTCTTCCTTCACGGCTGCTGAACAAGGCGCAAGAAATGCCCAGTCCCCCTCCCCTGCACACTGCGGGTCTTTTTTAATTTCTATAAGTGCCTGAAGACTGATATGAAGAACAGAATATCTAAGCCGAATGCTGGGAGAGTCATAACTTAAGAGGAACGATGAAGCTGGAGCCCCACTGATTATTCATTAGAAAATGACTTTTGCATTTTCCAAGCAAAACGAAAACAAGTCAGCTACCCCTGGCCTAGGCTATTACAACTTGCTACTCACTGTTCTGCGCCTGAATCATCTCTCTCCCCTTCAGTCTGCCCAAGCCAAAGCTGCTTTGTGGCTTTGAAGAATGGGGAGATGGCCACCAGGGTCTGCGGTCCCAGTCCGTCTATTGGTCAACCTGCCCCATAATAGGATTAGTAAGAAATCATACCTGGGGTGAGCCCATTTAAAAGTCAAAACAACTGGAGTGGGTTTTGGAGGTTCACTGACAGCATTATGAATGAAGTCTATGAAACTAGTATCTATACCCTAGATCAGCGAGGGGGGGGGGGCGGGGCAAGGGAAAGAAGGGGTTATGATCATTGTTAAGGCAAATGCTTTGTGGCCTTTAAATCCAGCTATCAGACGGATAGCAGAAGGGACAGTAGTGCATGGCTGCTGGAGTCGGGAAGCTCGCTGCAATGAGCAGTGGGGATGAGTGCATCCATTAAACAGAGGGCAAAATCCCCAGGTAGATATAAAGGCTAACGGCACGAGCATAACATCCTTAGATCTGATTGAACTATCGAGCAAGGGCATGCATCATTTATAACCCAAACCCTCACACACATTCATAGCAGAGCATGCAAGTTGTACACCCTGGGAAAAGCATTGCTCCTGTAACCCAAACCCTCACACATTCATGGCAGAGCAGACGAGCTGCCCCCCCCCCCTCCAGAAACGCATCACTCTCATAGAAATATAGGAAACAATAGCAGGAAGAGACCAAAGATCTCATCCATTCTCCCCATCGAATCCAACCCCTTCCTGTTTCTATTTATTTATTTACATTTTCTTATATACCGCGCTATTCAACATCAGTGCAGTTCACATGAAACATAAAACTTGCACATTACATTGACTGATCAGTGCTTACAAGGAACAGGTAATAAAACTTGGATAACTTGGGGTAACTATGTACGTTGAGGCATCATGGGAAATCTTATCTCGCTAGTGATATTCATGGTTGTCTTGTAGGAAGAATACGGCTGTAAGGCCAGTCTAGATCGTGGGTTGGGCTATTGTATCACTGACTAACAGGAAGTACACGAGGAAAAGGTAGTGCTTCAATGCCTTCCTAAACTGGGCTAGGTCAGGGATTGCACGAATGCTGGGTGGTAGGGTGTTCCAGCATCTGGGTGCGCAGAGATGGAAAGCTCTGTTTGCAGTAGCCTGGGTGCATTGCGTTATTGCTTTCGGTACTACCAGTGTGTTTACAGTTACCGATCTTCTGGACCTGTTTGGGAGAGTGATCTGGATAAGTTCTGCTAGGGATGCAGAGGAGAGCCCATTGATGGCTTTGAAAGTAAGTAGCAAGATTTTGAATGTTATTCTGCCCTGTATTGGATTCTAGCTTGGAAATCCCCTGTGGTTGTCCCATCCTGCAACCATCTCCACTAAGAAGCCGTTTCCTGCTTCCCCTACCCAGGGGCAGCCCAAGGGGGGTGCTGGGCCATGTGTGGAGACTCTGTTCAGGGCCTCATTTGCATAATGTTACCATACACTAACTTGTAGTAAACATGCCTATTAATGAGTGTATGGATAAAGAAAGACTAAAAGATTTCTACATTACTATAATCCAGTGCCAACCGCCAAGCAGATTACGAACTACTAGAAACACTGCCCATTTAGAACCCATAGCAAACCCGCCGTATCCTAACAGCACTACCAGGACTCACAAAGCACCAAACCCTACCTATCAAAAGGAAACACTGCAAATATTAAACCAATACATTTCAGAGAATAACAATACATGACCTACTGGGGAAAGATAACAAGTGGTAATGTCAAATAGGAATTACATAAACAGAATACCTCAGCTCAGTTACACATGCAGAACATAGACCATCACCAAACAAGGAATCCCAATTTAGAAACAGGAAGACAATGATTAAACTGAGAACCCCAAAAGCCAAACTTGGAATGTACAACAACACTGTAGAAATAAAACTATAAAATAATTTCCTCTTGTACTAAACAAAGCACAGACATTAATGATGCACATTTCCCAGAGCTGACATATTCCAGTTAATAAATTCAAAATAAAGAGATATTTTTTTTACCTTATGTGCATTTTTTTTCAGTTGCAATTGCTCCAGCTTTTTTCTTCTGGTTTCTTCGTGTCTTCTGCTAACTCTCCATCTTCTGCTGTCCATTTGTCCTTTCTTTCTCTTCTAGTTTTTTTCCATTCTCTACATTTGCTTTAACATACTAATCTTTCTCCTTTTGCTCTTTTCTCATTCCTATTTCATCCACTCAAATTTTACCCCTCCATCCTCAATCCCCACTTACTCTCCCAATATCTGGCCAATTGTAGATTTGTCTTCCCTCCCACACAAAATATTTTTTCCCTCTCCATTTCACTCTCCCAGCTCCATCCCATTCTAATCCTCCTCCAACATCAGCTCCCTTCTAATTCCAGACCCACCCAGCATTTGCTCCCTTCTAGTCCCCGCATCAGCCCATTTCCAGTCCTAGCCCCCCATAAGCCCATTTCCTATCCTAGCTCCCCCATCCATTTCCAGTCCTATTCAAGTCCCTCCAGCAGCTCATTTCCAATCCCAGTCCCCCATCAGCCCATTTCTAGTCCTTTCCTAGCTCCACCATCAGCCCATGTCAAATCCTAGCTCCCCTCCACTCAGCCCATTTCCAATCCAAGCCCCCCATGAGCCTACTTCCAGTTCTAGCCCCTCCATGAGTCCATTTCAATCCAAGCCCCCACCACAGTCCATTTCCAATCTTAGCACCCCCCAACAGCCCATTTCCAGTCCTATCCTAGCCCCTCCATCAGCCCATTTCCTGTCCTAGCCCCCCCACTCAGCCCATTTCCAGTCCTAGCTCCCTCCCCTCACAGCCCATTTCCATTCCAAGCCCCCTCCCCATCAGCTATTTGCAGTTCAAGCCCCCCTTCCACTCAGCCCATTTTCATTCCAAGCCCCCGTCGCCATCAGCTATTTGCAGTTCAAGCCCTCCTTCCACTCAGCCAACTTCCAGTCCTAGCAACCCCCCCAGCCCATTACTAGTCCTAAGCACCCCATCACCCCATTTTCAGTCTTAGCCCCCCCCATAGCCCATTACCAGTCCTAACCCCCCCATCAGCCCATTTCCAGTCCTAGCCCCCCCAATGGCCCCTTACCAGTCCTAACCCCCCATCAACCCATTTCCAGTCTTAGCCCCGCATAGCCCATTACATCCTAACCCCCCATCAACCCATTTACAGTATTAGCCCACCATCTCCCTATTTTCAGTCTTAGCCCCCCCCATAGCCCATTACCAGTCCTAACCCCCCCATCAGCCCATTTCCAGTCCTAGCCCCCCCCAATGGCCCCTTACCAGTACTAACCCCCCATCAACCCATTTCCAGTCTTAGCCCTGCATAGCCCATTACATCCTAACCCCCCATCAACCCATTTCCAGTCAGCCCCCCGATCAGCCCATTTCCAGTCCTAGCCCCCCATCACCCATTACTAGTCCTAACCCCATCATCAGCCCACTTCCAGTCTTAGCTCCCCCATAGTCCATTATAGTCCTAACCCCCCTCCCGCCATCAGCCCAGGTAGATTTAAAAAAACGAAACAAAAAAAACCATCTGCTGCTGCCACCGTGGCAGCGTCAGAATCAAGTGTCCCGCCGCGGGCCCCCCCCCCCGGCCCGGCAGAGCTTCCCTGCAGCATCAGCTCCCGAGTCACAAAGCACGGGATTTCAGAGCCGCGAGAGTTTCCCTTTCTCGTGGCTCTGTTAATCCCGCCGGGGCTGATTGGATTTCCCATCAGCCCCGGCGGGCTTAACAGAGCTGCGAGAGGTCAGAGAAGCTCTCCCTTTGCGGCTCTGAAAGCCCACGCTTTGGGACTCGGGAGCTGATGCTGCAGGGAGGCTCTGCCGGGCAGGGAGGGGGGGCCCTGCGGCGGGATGCTTGTTTCTGCCACTGCGGCAGCGGCAACCATTTTTTAAAAATCTACTTGGACTGATGTAGAATGTTTTTTGCGCGGGGCCCCCTGAAACGTGGGGCCCTGTGCAAAAAACATTCTTGCTCAATGGACGGGCCGGCCCTGCCCCTACCCTTTCCATTTAGGAATATTCCCTTCCAGAATGCCTGCATGCTGCCCCTGTTATACTGTTGCTCCCCTAACCCAAACCCTTGGAGAGGTGAGTGCCCAGGGCTGGCTGATGGTGCAGGACCGAGGGAGCAGAGCTCAGAGCCCTGTGCAGGCTCCCACTGTCATGCCTTATCACGGCATCTTTTGCTACCATCACTGTGCCGGCACAACCCCTGGTCCTTGCAGGGAGGAGGGTGCAGCCTCTGGATCTGAGCCCAAGTTCTACACCTCACAAGTCATCAGCTTAAAGCAGAGAGGAAGGTAGGTACCTGAACTAGGAAATCTGAACCTCATCCTTTTGCAGACATTTCCCAAACAGCTGGTTCTTATTCAATGAAAGGGAATGCAAGGGTGACTTGCATTTAATGGGATTTCTTGCACTATCACAACTGGGGATAGCCGGGAAGGTCTGACGGATACACCACTGCTTGATCCTCGTACAGCTTTAGCTACATTTCAGCTCCCACTGCTGTGCCTCCTTCCAGCAGAACCGAAACAGATCAGATGTGCTTGTTGCACAATAAGAGGAAGGAACAGAAATAACACTTAGTGCCCATGTAGGAAACAGCTTCAGCCAGCATCAAGTCCACCGATGAAAAGGCTGCGCTGCAAATATTACCCCGCCCCAAAACTCCTTCCCCCTACTGGGAAAAATGTGCCAGCCTAGGCAAAGTGACACCACAGAATGAGGGGGCCATGAATTAGAAGCAGAAATGTGCAGATATAAACTGAGCTGGATACCCCGAAATGTCCGAGTCTGGCTGCAGTGCAAGACCAGAGAAAGAGAAGCGGAGATGCATTTCCCCCTGTCCTGTGCAAAATCCAAAGAGAGAGAGAAAGTCAAAGACTCCCCAGCACCGAAAGAGGAAGAAAAACTGCGTCTGATCCTGAGGGAACAGGAGGAAGAGTAGCCGGAGCCGCAGAATCTGTGATGTACTTCCACCAGGCCATAAGATGTCATACTGGGTCAGACCGAGGTCCATCAAGCCCAGTATCCTGTTTCCAACAGTGGCCAATCCGGGTCACAAATGCCTAGCAGTTTCCCCAAAAGACACAGGTTCCTCAATGCTTGTATTGGGTCAAGCAGTGGATTTCCCAGGTCCTCTTTAATAATGCTTTATGGACCTTTCCTCCAGGAACTTGTTCAAACCTTTTTTTAAACTCAGCTACACTAACAGCTTTTACTACATCCTCCGGTAACAAATTCCAAAGTTTGATTACATGTTGAGTGAAAAAATATTTTCTCTTATTAGTCTTAAATGGGTTACCCTGTAGCTTCATTGCATGTCCCCTAATCTTTCTATGTCTTAACGGTGTAAACAACTGATCTCCGTTTACCCGTTCCACTCCATTCATTAATTTATAGACTTCTATCATATCTCCCCTCAGCTGTCTCGTTTCCAAGTCGAAGAACCCTAACCTTTTAAGTCTCTCCTCATAGGAGTATCTTCCATCCCCTTTACCTTTCTGGTGGCTCTTCTCTGTACCTTTTGTAATTCTGCTAAATCCTTTTAAAGATATGGGGACCAGAATTGCACACAATATTCAGTAATTCTGGCTTTTCCCATTTAGGCATCTTAGGATCATCAGAAACAATCACACACAAGTCCTGCTGCACCACTCCCTTGGATTTTTGCAGCCGATATGCAAAAAATGCAGAGCCATCCATTAACAGTAAAGAATATTAGATAGGCAGGGGATACATTGGTTAAATAATTAAATATCAGCTATCAAACTCTTGACCATTCTTCAAGCTTTGCTCTACTCTTTACTGTGCAATCAAACACCTCCACACCCAGATTCCCTGGGGTAAGCTCAAAGTGTGCGAGGCTTTGAGTTTAGCAGAATTTTCTGCGCGAGCACAACTGCACCAAAGTTGCAAGGAGTTTTAGACATGGGCACACTGTGTGCCAACACTTTCACTGACATCCAGCCCATTTAAATCCCGCGGTAATGAAGTTATTAGCTATTAAACCCAGATGCAAAAAGACCTGAAGGCTGAGCGTACTGGTTTCTAAAGCCAGGGCATTGCTAGTGGGTCCGAGGCGTGAAAATGAAGCTCGTTCTTCTGTGGCTGTGTTAATGAGGATTTCATGCACACTTGTTCCTCCTGCAAGCTTGCAGGATCCACAACGTTTTGTAGATTTGTTGAAATGCATGGGTGAAAGAACGGGCAGGGGACTCTGAATTGGGGGTGGGGGGGGGGCATCTTATATCTCTGCGATCTGGTTACTGTACCATGCACCAAATGCCTTTGAGAGCACATGGCTCTAACGCAATATTTTCTACTTCTATCTTCCCGTCTGTTGTTGTGTTTCATGGTCACATAATTTTCAGACTCTAAAATGGATTTGTGTCCACACATTACAAAGGCCGCACAGACCAAGACTTATTACCTCACAGCTCACTAATCAAGCTTGCCCTAAAATCTACCCACTGGTTTGTTTTCACAAGTGGCCAACAGTTGATCTACCATATTTTCTTATTCTTCCCATCCAACCAAGGTCAAGGAATCTTGTTTAATCCCACCCAAACCCCTAATTAGGGAGTCACTTTATATAATAGGACTGGAAGATACCATGGGTGGGTGCAAGGGAACTAATACCCCAGCATTGTTACGAACCTTTGAACTTCCAACATTTAAGTTAAAAACACACAAGAAAAACCTCTTACGTCCTGAAGATCATTTTGATTTGCCAAGAAGTAAAAATTATGCAGCAGAGTACCATCTAATTGCCCTGTGGCCAGTTCTGCAATCAAAAACACAGTTACTTGGACATGGTCAGCTTAGCCTGGTTACCTCTTCCGGCCTAACAGGCATCCACGTTACAATATGACAAGAACTGGTCATGATTTACACACTTGGCTTTTATTGCTCAAGGACCTTCCCACATTCTGCACCTTTGGAAAAACCTTGCGCAATAAGGCCTTGAGTGTCAATGGATTCCACCTCCTCTTGCAGACATTCCATCATTGGGATTATATAAATCCCAGCACCGTGAGAGACGGTGCCAATGCTCTCTGCAAGGGTATGCGTACAACACAAGGCTTCAGCAGTCCTGCAAGGAGAGGTTAGGAAGGGTGCGCCATCCCAGGGCCAAACTAGTCAGACTCTAATCTATTCATTCAGTGAACCTAGCCAAAACTCCCTCACCACCTCCCAAGTGTAGGAAGGTGCCACACACTAAGAGATAAATCTCAGGATACCGGGAGTATATCATAGGGCAAAAGGACGTTAGTGCTGGTTTAAGTCTGGCTCACTGAATGAACCCATTGTTCTCTATTTGCTCGGAGAAGGCCTTTCTATTCTCTTATTCCACTGCCGTTTCCTCCCCCAATCCTGCTGTCCTCGGCTCTATCCCCCTTGCAGGGTGCGAGGGATTGGCTTGCTTTTCATATACTATTTACCAGAGAAGTTATTTCCAGAGAAAGGTCTATTAGCTGCTTGGCCTGCTGTGGCTGGAAGCCGCAGCTCTCTCAAGCGTGATGGAACTGGGACGTTAGTGAGATGAATGGTCCTTATCCAAGGCTGGATGGTGAAGGTGAGGCCAAAGTCACTGTGTCAGAATTGTTATAGTGCGGGTGCTAAAGAAATGCAAAGGGAGATCTGCAGGGGGGCTGCAGCGGCATACATGGTGGTGCCTGTTTGGGATCTGCAGGGGTACAGGAGGTCTGTATAAAAACTACAATTTCTCAGACATTTTTCATAATAATTCAGCCTTTTCCTGCTCTCTTTTGGAGAGGCTATTGGTGTGTTTTCTAACAAAGTGGGGTATTAGGGCACAAGGAAAGTCTTCATTGACAAGCAAGGAAAGGGGGGGGGGGGTCAGGAGGGATAATACAGAAAGCTGTGTACAGGCTGTATCTCCAGATGCAAAGACAGAGAGGAAGTCACCAGGAGCAAAGGAGAAATCTACTGCATAGACACCAGTACGATTCTTTCTGCACCAGCACCTGGTCTCAGCCTCCTCACTTTAAATGCATTTCCGCACTTGCCCTTGTTCCCCTTTCCTGTGATATTTAGGCTGTGGTGGAGGGAGCTGCTAGGGCTTCAGCTGCTCTGGGGCTTATGCCTTCTGCTTTCACGCAGCGTCCTCAGTATTGAACGATTCTCCTCCCGGCTATAGTGAGGACCAATGAATGGGAAGAGATCAGAGCTGTCCTTCGGGGACATCACAGCTGGTCTGAATGGAGAGCGCCCAGGTGGACTCTCCTTAGACCACAGAGTGAATCGATGACTCTGTCCTTCGGGAGATACTCTGGTCCTAACAGTATGGCAGTGCTAAGAGTGAAGGGGGCCACAGTTTTTCCTACTTTCAGATATTCGAGGATGGAAAGATGCCAGGCATTCAGTGTTAACACTATACCTGACCATGGGCACAGAAAGGATGCCACCAAGATTCATTGCTCTGCTTCCTCACGCCCGCAACTGCGCAGGCATCAAGGGGAAACATGTTCAAATGGGAAGCCCAATAAGAAAATGAAGCCAAATTATCCTGTTATCACACACACCTTAATCCTACTCAAATCACCCAAGGACTCAGGGTCAAAGCAGTCTGTATATGGCAGGAAAAATGCAATCCCCAATATTTTCATGACAACAGGAACAGTAACAAGCATGGAAATTTCTCCCGCACAGGCTTAGTAATAGGAAGATATTTATCGATTTATTCTATGCTTTGCTCCAATGTCTTATGACTCCGCCAAGTAATAATCTAAACAGCTACCAAAATTGGAAAGGCTCACGTTGAAACACCTGGTCTCCTAGGCCCTAATGTCATTGTTGGACGGTTCATGGCTACCAGCAGCCATATGTAAGATTTTGGTGGTCACAGGCTGGGCTGGAGGTTGAGGGCAGGGATGCTTCTCCCTGGGCGATTGGTAGTCAAATGGGCTCCCAGGATTCTGGAAAGCAGGAGCAAGGCCAGACTTATGGTGGTGCTTTTTTTTTAAAGTGGTGCTCGTAGATGACCCTAACATATGTGTGAGAAGGCTGCTTTTTGGCTCAGAGACTTGGTGTGGAACCCTAGACAGTTGCTTATATCTGGATCCAAGCCTCGCCAATGCCAACCCGGCTCACTTCTAATCCCACCCCCAACCTGCAGTATGTCAAGGGTGTGCTTTCTTCATCTTCACCTTCCTTGCCTTTACATTGAGAGAGATGAAAGCAGAGTTTTTTGCAATAGTACAGCCTCCAACCCTGTTCCTAGCAGTGTCTCTCCCAAGAATACCTGGATCCTGTCACCGCTTTCACCGATAGATTAGTCCAGGCATCTTTCATTCCACCAGTACAGAAATATTTTCTCTGGTTTCCTCCAAAGCTTCCTCCCTCCGATCTCATATCATGACCCCCGTTTTATAGAGAAGTTCCCCTTCCTGTAATTTCAATCTACCAAATAGTTGACTGTGTTTATCATATCCTCCCATCCCTTTTCCCTTCAGCAGGTACATTTTGAGTATCTTCATATGGTTTGTGTGCAGGCCTTGTGTTACTTTTGCAGCCTCTCTAAATGACCTCCACCCTCTGAAGGTCACTGCGAAGGTCCAGAACATAGTGCTTGAGACAGGGGTCTCACGAGTGACCCAAAGGTCTCATTAAGTTCTCCTTCCCGCTGGTGATCCCTCAATGGGTCCATGCAAGCTTAGCTTTCCCAGTCATTTTAGCTTATGCACTGGCTCTTGTCAGTTCAGCAAAGATGATGGCAACCCCAAGGTCTCCGTTTAGAGTTAGGTAATTAGTGGAGCGTTTCTTTCTCAGATGCATGGCTTTAGCACTGTCTATCACTGATGAGTCTTTCCCAAATCATAAGAACATAAGATATGCCATACTGGGTCAGACCAAGGTCCATCAAGCCCAGTATTCTGTTTCCAACAGTGGCCAATCTAGGTCACAAGTACCTAGCAGTTTCCCCAAGGGACACAGGTTCCACAATGCTTGTACTGGGTCAAGCAGTGATATCCTGGGTCCCTTCTTAATAATGGTTTATGGACCTTTCCTCCAGGAACTTGTCCAAACCTTTTTTAAACCCAGCTACACTAACAGCCTTTACTACATCCTCCGGTAACAAATTCCAGAGTTTGATTACACGTTGAGTGAAAAACTATTTTCTTTTATTAATATTAAATAGTTTACCCTGTAGCTTCACTGCATGTCCCCTAGTCTTTCTATATTCTGATAAGGTAAAAATCCCCTAGCATGCGTTTTGTATTCTGAAGCCCTCTATAATTTCATTCACCCCTCCAGCATATCTCCTCCCTTACCGATTTTCATCTTATCCACAGAGTTCTCTCCCACATCCCTCTGCAGCGTTGCCCACTGAGACTTTGTAAAGAACGGGTCCCAGTAGCGAGCCCTGGGAAACACTACTGATCCCTTTGCCTTTACCAGATGCCACCGCTCTTTGTTTCCTGCTGGTCATCCACCTCCTCATCCAATGTACAACTTTCTGGCCTACTCTTAGATTGTCCATATTGCTTGCCAGAGCAACGTCAAAAGCCTTACTGAAGTCCAGAAAGGTATTATCTACTGCCCCTCCCTGTTCTCCTACATATGTCACCTGAGGAACTCAGTCAGGTTCATCTCAGAGGATTATCCCATGTTGTCCAAGGATCTCATTATTTTCATCATTTGGAGATAATTCACTATCTTTCTCTGTAGTGTCCTTCCCACAGCTTTGCACGTTACCAACATTTGACTAACAGATCTGTCTTCGTCTCCTTTTCTTCGTTCCCACATCCCGAGCGGGCACCCTGCGTGAACCCTTCAGCTGTGCCCTTCTTAGTTAACTCGCAGGACCCTAGCTTCCCCTGCCCTGAGATTTTGATAGCCAAACTCAACAATTGCGATCAGCCCAACGCCAGCCCCTCCTGAACAATCCTGTAAAAATGCACAACTGGGCATCATACTTTAAAATATTAGATTTTGTGTGGTATTTACAATATATAATGAGGGTAATTTTCAAAAGTCATTTACCTGGGTATAGAGGATCTTTGAAAATTGCAAACTCTCCCTGCACAAGCTCTTTGAGCATGCGTGGTGTCAAGACCTGTCGCGTTTCTTTGAGTGCAGCAGACGTCCCCCGCCTACTGCCCTTATAAACACTGTGCTGAATACCAACAAACATTTTTTATAGGACGATGGAATGTGATTGTAGAAGATTCCGGTGCCATTTCGATATCTGAGTAGCAAATTTAGAAAAGATGCTGCTTAACACAGATACCATGGACTGCACAGACGTCAAGGAGGCACATCCTGGGGGATCCTTCAAAGTCTGAGTGCATTCCATATTTTACAATGAGAATATCCCTTCTGTCCTGGAAGATTTCCCAGGGGGCACCGACACCTAGGAACAGCCTAGACACTAGCCAGAGAGACCAGTCTTCAAAGCCCAGCGGGCCAGGTCTTCAGGACATACCTCGTGAATATGCATGGGAGAGATTTGCACGCAATGGAGTCAGAGCACATGCAAATCTCTCTCATGCATATTCATGAGGGCTGCCCTGAGCACCTAACCAGTTGGCGGCCCTCAAGGACTGGGAGTTAAAAAATCATACTCATAAGGTCTGCGCTGCCACCATCCACATAAGGGCTTTTCAGTGAGAACCCAGAACCCTAATTAGCACCATTTAGATCAAGCTGGCATTTAAAGGTCAAACCACATTGTACAGTGATCACTGCGCCCTAAAATTTCTCTTACCATGAGGTCCGTGACACCATCTCCATGAGTCAGTAGTAGGCCTCCCTTCGCATGGGCGCTTTCACCGGTTGCCCTAGGAATGTCCCTTGTGAGGTGTCCAGAATATTTTCATCGCTAGCAGACATGACACTAGTAGGTTCCAGTCTACAGCTGGCAGAATTAAGTCACCTGAAAGGCAAGACCACCTGCTTTTTTGTACACCATCCAGTGACGTCTTAGAGGTCTGAATCCACCTCCTGGGGTGCTGTATAATACTCTAATGTATGTTCAATTGCTGAGAGATTTTTCAAGGGTAACCTAGTTTTTCCTGCTCGCTCTATCTGAGAGGCTATTATTGTGTTTCTAACATAATGAGCTTGCCCCCTCCCTGCTCTCTGAAGAGATGACAAGGATCATCGCATTGCTTTGCACTGAGGCTCAGTGACTGTACCACAGCCACACCGGCTTCTTCCACAATGTGGGTTTACTAGCAAGACTCTGAGCGTTCGCACGCTCAATGCCTCTCCGGGACATTACTCCACTCCCTCTCTGTCATTCCTGAGGTCTTAGTGTTTCCATTAATGAAAAGGAGCGCTTCTCTCTTCAGAAGTGTTTTATTAAATTAAATAGTAGCAGCAGGTTTATTCCCATGTATTGCAAAATGTTACGGAAAAACATATTCAAACACAAATTTTCATTTCTCTTCTGTCCGGATTCTTATGGCTTACAGAGGTGGGTCAGAATGAGTAGTTTCTCACACATAAGAACACACAGTGGTCCAACAGATTACAAACGTGCGTTTGGGTTAATGGTTCGGGCCCCATTAAAAAAATTTAGACAGCAGACAGATACAGTTAAGACAGCCCCTTCCCGCCCCCCCCCCCCTTCCCTTCCCTGGGAAGTGATCTGGCTCTGGGCAGGATGAAGGAGCAATCTACATGATGCATGCAACACGGTCCTTCAGCAATTCAGCAAGAGCCCCTCATGAGGCCCTCTTTCTCCATTCCTTCAACGGTGATTCAGCTGCAGACAGGATGAGGGACGAGGTCGCAGGATGCATGCAACACAGTCCTTCAAAAACCCAGCAGGGGAAGGGTAAGAGCAGTCCACCTCTCCAGGGCACCTACAGAGGATCCCTTCCACTCGTTACCTCTACAAGCCAGAGACAGGGAAGAGAGGGGTGAAAGGGGAAGGGTCAGATTTTGACAGAGAATTTAGCTCCAGGGTGAAATGGCACAGATGCAGAGAAACTGGGGGTGAAGGACAGGATACAGTCTGACCCCACTGCAGTTCTTGACCTGGGAAGCCCCGGGATGAGGTTTTAGACAGGACCTGGAGGCATCTCACAGAAACAGATTGGCACACGGACAATACTGTGGACTTTTGTAGGGGTCTTTAGAAATGTTTTCACCATATACATTACCTTCTCCCCCAGGAGAGAACTTCTGAATATGGCACAGTCATCTCCCTCCGTCTTCAGCTTCACATCCTGCTTTATCTGCACTTTATAAGTCCAAGGAGGCAGGTTTGGTGGAAGAGGAGGGGAGGCAGGAAGAACGACAGACACAACCAGAAACCGAACGGGTTGCAAAGAGTTTCGCTGAGGCTGTAAAACTGCCGGAAGCTACAAGGGGAGAACATCATGGCCAGAGAATCTGGGATTTGGATTTAATTATTTGACCTTTGCAAATCCGGGTGCAAGGTGCATGAGTGTGGCAAAGGAAGGCCCTGGACAGGTCGATTCTGCGTCTCCCAGGATGGAATCTGACTGCTGGCGGGAAATGGGAGCCGCTGCGGCTAGAGGACATCTTGGGAAGGTTCTGGAAGATCTTGCAACCTGGCCCTCTGCATTAGGTAGTCAAATTGAAGCTGTTGAGGCAGAGAAGGGTCACAGAGGTCCCGGGTGAGGGTGACGCCACATTACATGCAGATACTGTTGCAGAAGGATATGGTGGTACGGGTGGCCAAAATCAGATGTTTGGCCCACAAGGGGGGAAATTGCAGCTTATCTTTCTCCATAGCTTTATAATAAGCGCTGTGTGACTGACATTTTACCACCATATAACACTGCAAACTATTTCTGTAACCAGCTTAGAACTGCTCGTATAAGTGGGATATAAACGATTGCATTAAATTAAATTAAGTTTTGCTTGGACTTCAGCCCTCAAACAGAAATTGGCCAGTCAGCAGTTTAGAGGAATCATGTTCATCACTCTCTGCTATATACTGTTAAATGGAAGATTCATTTGGAAAGCGGAGAAGAGAGTTCCTGCCTGAGTGAAGGAAGCCAGGTGGTCCTTTGCATGCTCTGTCCTGATAGAGCTTCACCCTGGCAAGAGAAAGGAGGGCAATGAAATTTCCTGACCTGCAGGTGAGGGATAGGAGAGCTAGGCTGAACAGCGCCCTCAGGTTTTAATAGTGTTGAACTTTCTCTATTTTCCCTGGGGCGAGGGAGGTTCTAGGATCTGGTGGGTGGCCATGTAATGTTCGCAGCAGGAGCGGCCGCAGTGCTTGTGGGGTTATCAAGATACTTTAGGATACAAGAGCTCTGGGCTGCACTGGGTTCCCAGTAGGTACTTCCTGTTCTCTTGGGGGATGGTAAACTCTATTGTTTTGTGCACAATAGCATGTTAGCTATTAGTGAATAACAAACAACACCAAGTCCTTGGCTAATACAGAGGCACGTGTGAAGACTGTGAGATATGTTGTATACTGCATGCTGGTCTGGAGACTGGCTGTTAGGGGCCAAAAATGCAAGGTTTCCATGTGGAAATGGAACTTTCAGTGCCCTGTTCACCCTCTTGAGATCCAGAATTGGCCGCCACGTTTCCTCCTTCTTGGGAAACACAAAGTAAATGGAATATCTGCCCAGGCCCCACTTGCTCCTCGGCATGGGAATGGCCTCGAGTTAAATCAAATGCTCTAGGGTAACCTGGATTACCTGCGCCTAGATAGGAGCCCAGCAAGGCGAAGCTATAAAAGCATTGGAAAGGGGCCACAGAAACTCTAGCACATAACCTTCCGAAATCATTTCCAGCACCCAAGCATCTGAAGTGATGTGGGCCCAGGCAGTGTAAAATGCTGTTAGCGGCCACCTACAAGCTGTACTGCCGCCTCGGTCCCCAAACCTTCATTGAGAAGGTGGGGGCCCTTGAGCTACCAGGGGGGGCTCGTTTCTCCCACTCGAAAGGAAACCATGGGGTCTTGTTGCCTGAAACCTACGAGAATCATGACCTTGAGAGGCAATTCCCCTCCTGGAGCCCTTGGGCTTATCCTCTGTAAGACGAGGTATCGAACCCTAAATGCGCCCCCTCCCACCACATCACAAGTTTGCCATTTGCCCCATCCCCAGCATCTCCCCATGTTGCCTTACCCTACACGTCCATGTCCAGCTGGCTCCCCGCGCTACCTGCCCTTGCTCTGCTGCTTTTCATGTTTCTTTTCAATTTGCTGTCCGCTGCTGCCGCCGATGCCAAGGAAACATAACAAGCAGGCAGTGGAACAAGGGCAGCAACATGGGGGGGGGGGGGGGGGACAACTGAGGCCAGGAAATATGCCCCTATTTCTTGTGCCCTGTGTGGCCACACCGCTCGCATAGGGCTAGGTACAGTGCTGCAAGGAACCTTCGACTCCCTAAGGTCCTTGACCAGTTTCTCCAAATCCACACCAAACAGCAACTGCCCGACAAAAGGAAAGTCTTAGAGGCCACATCAGCTGGCCAGTTACGCGGCCACAAGAAGCAGTGAGCAACCACCGCCATAGCCATGTTCTTTGCAGAAGCTCTAAGCAGATCATAAAGGAGATCTGCCGAGAAGGCTGAACCGGACTCCAACAGATCCATGTCAGCCAAACCACCCAACTCTGCCAGAGGTCCCTCCAGAATCCTCTGTGACCATTAGAGACACCCTAGTCACATAGGCCCTGCACACTGAAGTCTGTAATGCCAGAGCCAACATCTCAAAAGACTGCTTGAGCAGGACCTCTGTCCGCCGATCCTGCAGTCCTTCAAAGTGGCCCCACCTTCCACAGGAATAGTCGTCTTCCTAACGACCAAAGTCACCACGGCAGCCATCCCTGTGAAAAATACGCATAGCCCAAGGGTCCTTCCCAACCGGGAGCTCCCGCACCTCCAAATCCCATGAGGAGCCTCATTCAAAAGGTCCAAGGGGCCCTCCATGGCCCCTAAGGAGTCCAAGGAGCCCACTGAGGTCCCATCCTTCTCCTCTCCCAGCGGCTCCACAGGAGCTTGCTTCACCACCAGGATGGGACTTTTCCTCGGCACAATGGAGACCCTCCCAGTATCAAGAACCTCCCCCCCCCCCCCACTTGGCCTACTTCAAGCAATAAGCCTGATGCAACAATAAAACAAATTCCAGGAAAAAAAGAGAGGCACCCCTCTCTGAACGCCCGTCTACCAACCTGTGCACCAAACCGGACAAGGACTTAACTGGATGTAGGACCCGGAACTCAGCATGCCCTACCTACACAGCCCCAGCCACGGCAGTAATGGAGACCATTTCTACAAAACACACGGTCCCTTTCAACACCTCAGCTGCGTGATCGCATTCCCCTGAGGTTCCTTCGACCAGCCCCAATGCAGCTGGGCCACCCGCAAGAAGATTCTCGGCAGCCGTGCTTTCCCAGAGGCAGCCATGACACAACCCCTCGGCTGAGAGCAGCGCCTGATGGCTGCCACAAGCAGCTCACAGGTCGTGGACCTGGGGCTCAGCCATGTGTGAGGCAGTGGCCTCTACAGCAATCTGTTCCCCCACTCCTCACCTGCTTTCCCCATGCCAACCCGACGCACCGGGCAGCTGCACCAGGAAACTGATGAAATGTCGCTGTACCTGGCTTTCCTTTCTCTTCCCCCCCCAAGTGTCTTAAAGGGACACTGTCCCAAAAAGACCTACTCAACCTTTGGCCCCCTCCCAAATGTTGGGGAGAAGGAAAAAGGGAGCTGACACATGCGGCTCGGGAAGAAGAGGGGAAAGGATCCAGACCACTGGGTTCTGCACCCCTGGAGCGGCCCAACACTTAATGCCGCCTTTCCAGAAACCAGACACAGCACAGGCTATGCTCACACCATCTGCTGTAGACTGAGAAACACTGGCTGAGTAAGGGTGCTCAGACTTCTTATAGGCCTGGGTTTTCAGCTCAGTTTCCATCTGCTGGTAGGTGAATATAACCCACTCATCTGGACTGGACTGGAAGGACGATTAGGAAGCTGCTGCTACGAGTTTAGTATCAAGACAGTGTGGGGCATTTCAATGACTATGAGTTGATGCCAGCTTGTATTTAAACACTGGGGATATATGCACATAAAAGGCTTCATCCAAAGAGGTCACACCTGAAAGTCAGCGTGTCCTTGTACAGTAATTATGTACAGGGGCAGAGTTACAATTTCTGCGCACATTATAAAGTACTTGCGTACTTTATGTAGCAATCTTTAGGTCTGCCTTTGGGGCAATGTGTAAATGTCTAGGCCCTATTTCTGCAGGATTTGCGTTAGATTTTATAAAAACACATAGGCATCTTCTTCACCTCCAATCCTAGGCGCCTTGTTGTAAACGAATCCTCCCACTGTATGTATAAACATGGAGTGGCCTAGCAACGCAAGAATGGGAAAGAGCTGTGGTTTGAGGGAAAAGAAGTGAGAAGAAAGTAGAGCCACTGTTGCTCGACTGAGTGACTATTTCAAGTGATGTGTCACAAGTTGGAAGCAGACGAGAGAAAGCCCTCAGAGGAAGTTTTAGTTAGTGAAGCAGAGAAAAACAAGGTACAGTACTAGGAAAAAAGGACAACTTCCCTACAGCATAGTTAAGGCAGAACAAGACCAAAACATAACAGTCAGTATTAGAAAGAAAGAGAGGGTGTTGGTCAGTGGTTGGGAGGAAATCTCCACCCCTTCTACCAGATTTTTATCAAAGACTATTATTCAGATCAGGACTGTACATTTGAATAGACTGAAGAGAAACAGAAACTTTGGGAAAAGGGCATCAATTTAGCTAGCTGATGTGATAAGAATCAAGAAATCCTAAATCTGCAAATCACATTCAAGGAAGCTTCTTTGTAAGACTGGTGCTTGCACAGGGCAAAGTCACAGGGCCAGACAGCTTTCCAATAGATTTTTACAAGAAATGCAATGACCGACTCTCCCTGGTTCTCTTGTAAATTTTCAATTATGCTATTTTGGGCAGCTCCTTACACCATGTTTTTGCAGACACCAGTATTTTCGTCATGCATAAAGAAAATGGGGCCAGGCTGCTGCAGATCCTCAAAGATTTATTTCACTTAACACCGATACTAAAATTCTGGCTACAGGACTGTGGCTTAACATATAGAAAAAATGTTTGCCAAGATTAGGCCAAATGGGCTGTGGATCTTATTTACAAGAATTACAGATTATGACTGTTCTGTGTTAATGCTCTCTCTGTAAATGAGGAGAAGATCTTTGACCAGGTCAACTGAAGAATTCTCTTCACTGTGTTGAGAAAAATGAACTCTTGGCTTGGGGTTCTTGAGTTATGGTACCATTCTAATGCTAGGCTGTAAGTAAATGTCTATCTTGGTCATTTTTAAAGAGGGCTATTTGCTTTCCCCTACTTCTTTGCATTACCTATTAGGTCCTTAGCTCTTCTACGTTCTAGAGATTGTAATGAAGTGACAGGTATAATAGCGGGGGGGCAATGAACATACAATAGTCTTGCTTGCCAACTATCTACTTTTCTTTCTTTTTGGTTTTACTACTTCTCTAAATAGTATTTTGCATATTTGTAAACTTTTTTTCTATTACAGATTCAAGGCAAACAATTTGAAATCTTACATCCTTCCAAAATGTCCACCACCAGGCTTACTGAGTGATCTCAAAGGAGGATTTTCCTTTATCTGGCTGTCAGACTAGGGTCAGATATTAGGTGCTAAATTATGTGTTGCTATGGCAAAGTGAAATCATCACATGTATTTTTCATACTCTGACTTAACCATGCCCCCTTTTCCATGATTACTTTTACCCACATTGAAGGACAGCAATTTTCAAAACACAGGTTGAATTTCTCCTAGAGGAGGAGCCTGGACATTGGAAATTTAAGACGGTTCAAATAAGTTAATGCCGAAAAGGTGAATTTGATGCCAAAGATTTTGTTTTTACTTTGAGTGCTGCTGTGCTAAATCCTAGAGTCTTTCTTTGCTGAAATTAATGAAGTGCCCAATTTTCAAAATTGGTGTTTCTATTCTAGACACTGTTCCCGACTCCATAATAATAAAAGTTGGGCATGAGGAGGGAGGTGGCTATAGCGGGACTGTCTCACCTCTGCAAAGGCACCTTAACTCTTAACCTAAGCAGAAGGGGGACTATTTTCAGAAATCCCAGTAGTGGTGAAGGACATGGGTGCTTCTAGCGTGCTGAATTTCGAAGAGAAAGAAGGTAGGTTGCTCTTCTTTGAGAGTCCACCTAAAGACCATATGCTCGAAGCAGCTTCAGCTTTTGATCGGCTTTCTTTGCAGAGGATTGAGAAAAGGAGAAGAGCACAAGGCCTTCAAACGTGTCTCATATGTGAACGGTTTACCACGCCCAACAGAGCACACCTCGTGACCCAGTTAAATGTACGTACACCATGGAAGACCATGCCTGATTTTTGCCAGCCAAGGAAGTGCAATATTTTACCCAACTTTGAAGAGTCTGGCACAAGTTCACCAAAAAACCTCTCTCCCCATCCCCCAATACACATTTGTAGGCAGGTCCTACGGAAAAGGCTCTTTGGGATGGGGGATGCTCTCCCTTTCAGTTCAATAGCTTCTCTACAATCTGAGCTTACCCTGGGGCAAATTACACAGCAGGGCCTACCACAGGTTGTAGCGTGTGCGCACACATGTACACACATTGGGGTGTAGGAAAAGTGAAGGATTCAGGGATATAGTTCACGATTCACCACTGGAACTGCTGCTGTAAAAGATGGAGCATGATTTAAAGACAAGGAGGACGTGGACTAGCAGTGAGGTGGAGAGAAGTGCTGCTCCCCGGCCCGGGGATGGAGAGAAAGGGGGATTATATCCAGAACATGCAAGACGTAGAGAGCACGTCAGTCTTAAGCTTCATGGTGGAGTATCCTACTCCTCACACCGACCGCAGATTCGCTCTCACTGCTCACACCAAGCGTGTGGTTGGAGCTCCTCTGGCCCCAGGACACCTGGACCTTTAACCGTACCCCCACAGCTTCACAGGGGGAGGGGTCCTCTTGCTGTAGGAACTCAGCACTATATGGCTTTAAGAAAACAAAAAACTAAATGTTTCTTTCACAACCAAGAGATTCCTGTAGGTCTTCTCTGTGTCCATGATGCTTGACCTGCAGAAGGAAGAAAAAAAAGACAGTCATCCAAAATCTGCCTGGTGAGAAGGGACAGGGAGAGGGGGAGAATTAAGGAAATTCATTAGAGTGATTAGTATGGTCAGGACACAGCTCCCTCAGACATGTAATTCCAGCACTTCACTGTGTAACCATCCTTTCTTTGCCCTGCTAGACAGCAATTAGGCTTAAAGGTGAATACGATGGTTATGTATGTATGAGAGAGAGTCATGCATTTCCCACCACACCTGCCCTTCTCTCCTCTGCTGCACTAAACTGTAATCATGTGCCAGCTGACGCAGTACTCTGATGATGAACAGAACAGGAACACTTTGAATCACTTTACAACAGAACTGACCATGGAAAGAAACTGGTTCACCCATTCAGTCTTCTTGTACAGAAGAAAATAAAAGGATTTAGGGAATGATGATGCTTTCTGTGTTTAAGGTGTCAAAGGCACCAAAATCAATGACAAAATGCTGAAAGAGTTACCAAGGTATGGATCAGCCTCCCCTGCATCCTCCACCATTCCAGTCAAAAAACCATGGTGAACAGTGCATGACATGCTCCACCTATGGGTGACATTCAGTCACTGCATCCATCACTCCCGCCCTATGGGTACCATCCAATGACTGCTTCCCTCACTCCCGCCCTACAGGTGTCATCCAATGACTGCTTCCCTCACTTCCGCCCTATGGGTACCATCCAATGACTGCTTCCCTCACTCCCGCCCTACAGGTGCCATCCAGTCCCTGCTTCTCTCACTCCCACCCTACATCATCCCTTAATACATACAGATAGCAATGCTCTCTACACTTACTAAAGAGAAGGAAACTTCAGAGGGAGGAGCTGTGTTCATCTGGAGTGGAAAAAATGACAAAGGCGGGTGGCACCTTATAGACTAACCAATTTATCGACGCAGGAGCTTTCGAGGGCAGAAGTCCACTTCGTCAGATGCTACTCTTGCCCTGACGAAATGGACTCTTGTCCTCAAAAGCTCCTGCTTCAATAAATGGGTCAGTAATAGAGGGGCCATTTGCCTCTGACATTTTGGCTTCAGTAGAAAGAGCTGCCACTGGTTACACACACACATAGAGACAGAGGCCCATTCGCTCAGAGACAGATGGAAGGCAACTTTCAAAGCCCCTTTCATGGATAACTATTGATCTTTGCAGAGAAACTGGCTTCCTTCTATTCAGCGGAAAGTACGGGGTGGGAGGGAGTCCACATCACACCTGCTTTTAGCAGGATAACGGAAAGGTGTTCTCGGGGCGCTGCTTGATCTGTTCCTGAAACGAACGCATACAAATCGAAGCTTCAAGTGCGCATGTGTCATTCTCCAACATTAAAAACATCTGCAAATGCCTGGGGGCACTTTGTACCCAGGGTAACTTTCAAAAGGAAAAGTACAGATGGAGACTCCCCTTTCGAAGTCTGGTAGAGTTTATGGCTTTAAACACTTTATGCCAAGATGGGACACCATTGCAAGCAAATAATCCTCTGCCTGAAAGCTTTCAAAGTGTTCATTTTTAAAAGCAAAGTCTATTTTTTTTCTATACTGCAAAAGGGGAATTTTTTTTGTTTGTTTGTGGTATTGGGCAAAACTCTGTCAGAGTTCATTGTCTTTGTTCCAGCAACCCATTCACAGCTAACTCTTTGAAGCCACTAACCTCATCCGGTGTTAGATTGCTAAGCAGCTAGGTAGTGCTGTAGAAGGATCTACAGGGGCCTGATGGACTCCATGGTAAGCAAGGTAATAATTTAGGAAACTTAACTTTGCCAAGATGGGACCATACCTCAAAGAGTGGTTAGCAGGATGGGAACATCTGGATTATGTAGAAAAAAAGTGGGCAAAACTGAAAAGGGATAGTTTAAGGGCAACAAACCTTTTTTTTAGAAAGGTAAATGAATGTGAAAGGAAAAGGAGGCCCCTATGGTTCTCAAACGAAATAGCTGAAAAGGTGAAGAAAAAGAGGGAGGCCTTCATGAAATACAAGAGATCACAGAGAGAGGAAGACAGGCTTCTATATTTGGAAAAACTTAGAGAAGCTAGCAAAGTAGTCAGGAAAGCAAAGGTACAAAAAGAAGAAGAGATAGCCAATGCAATAAAATGAGGGAATAAGACCTTTTACAGATATGTTAGTGAGAGGAGAAGTGCAAAGGTGGTATTGTCAGACTGAAGGGTGAAGAGGAGGAAAGTGTAGTTACTCATCTGTAACAAATGTTCTCCGGGGACAGCAGGAATCAGTCCTCCCATATAGGTGACGTCAATGCCGACAGAGCACTGCGCAGAAGCTTCTCCCCAGCTTTCAGAGAAAGCCTTTGGGTGATGCACCACGCATGCGTGATGACCTTCCTGCCCAAGGGTGCCATCTTGCCTCAGTCTCCATTTTTCCACGGAGCCCACCAGATGTGTATCTGATTTCGCCAGAAAAAAGAGTTAGGGGTTTTTTTTCTCTTGGAAGCTTTTTCTTCCCCGGTTTCACCGGTTCCCTTTCCCGTCCCAGAGCTCGCTTGCCCCAGCATCATGTCTCGGGTTCATTTTTTCTCTTAATTTTTCTACCAGTGCAGTTCGCACCCTTTTTGCTGGCAGAGCCTCGGGTCTTTGACCTCGCTGGGGCCCTTTTTCCCCCCATGGCCCCTGCCAGCAGCTTCAAAAAGTGTGATCGGTGTTCTCAGACCATATCTCTCACCGACACACATGACTGCTACATCTGTTGCCTTGGAGAAGACCACGACCCCTTGGATTGTGGACTTTGTAAAAAGATGTCCTGTGAGGCCATTAAGAGCCATCAGCAGCAGCATGAAAAGATATTCCAGAGGTCAGATTCTGCCCCTGAGTCTCCAGCGACACTGTACGCCAAGCCCCCTTCTGGGACTCCAGAGCCACGAATTGACACCATCATCTCCGACTGAGGCCATGGGTCCTCCAAGTGAAGCACCTTGGAGGTGGAACACAAAAGAAGAAGAAATCCTCAAGAGCAGCATCCGTGGACGAGTTGGGAAAGGTGGGTAAGTCCTGCACCTGGTCCCACAGTCCACACCATGAGTCTGAGGGGTGTGATCGGGAGTGGCCTACCAAAGCCGTCCGCAAAGAATCATCAGCCTCTGGTGATCAGTCTCAGACCCCCAAGGTCATCCTGGTCGAGGACTCCCCCTCGTTGGAGCTGGCGTTGGGCCGGAGATCCTCAGTGCCCACACTGAAGGCTCCAGAGCCATCTGGACTAGAGACTAGAATGGCTTCATGGCCCAGCAGCAGGCCTTGATGCCTAGTTCCACCAGGCCATCTGCCCAGACCATTGGGGCCTTGATCTCAAGCCAATCCTCGAGTGTCATCGGCTTCATGTTGATCCTTGACATTGGTCTCGATCCCCATCCTGATCCTCTGGACAGAAATCTTCCCCGATAAGTGGCCAAAGCTCTGCCTGCAGACCCTCCAAGGGGATGGATGGTTGGGTTTGGGGCCCAGCTTGGCCTCAACTCCTCCACAGACTACGAGTCGGACTGGGAGACCAAGGACAAGGAATCACTGGACACCCATCGCCACCGCAACATGCCCTCGGACCCATCTCCCTCCGAGACCAGGTGCTGGTCCCTGCCTGAGGATATGGATTTTCTTGACTTTGTGCGGGACATGTCAAAAACGCTATCGTTCGACACCAAGTCGGAGGACCTTGAGATCCTCCAGTACAAGGCCCCTCCTAGAATGGCTGCTCCTTCTTATGTGGGAAACACCGGTATCAGTGCCCATCATGATCAGATGGCTGGACTAGATGTATTGGTTTCACCAGAGCTCGGGCTTCCAGAAAGCACAACTGCCACATAACTCCATGGTGGTAGAGTGGGCCATGTGTCAACTCAAGAGCCAGAAGACGCCCCTGGGTAGGGAGGTCTGCACTATGGATGCCCTGGGCAGGAAGTGCTACCAGAGCTCAATGCTCATTGGCCAGATCCAGGCATACCAGCTGTACATGGGCATATACTTGAGGGACCTAGCAAAGGAACTTGCTGGGTTCTCGGCTGGTCTCTCTGAGGAACCCCTTCAGTGGTTCCAGAGCTTGTCCTCTGCCATTAGAGAATGCTCCAAGTTCATGACTCGAGCAGCCTATGACTGCTTCGAATCGGCGGCTAGAGTAGCCACAGTGGGCAATGGTGCCCGATGCCAGGCTTGGCTACAGTCTTCTGATCCAGAGCAATGGGTTCAGGACAAATTGGTCGACGTTCCCTGCCAAAGAAAGAACCTCTTTGGCAAACCCATGACAGAAAATGGCTGCAGAATTGGAGTCTGATTTACAGACAAGAACTAGGCTCTCCAAGAAGCCCAGAGTAAAACGCCTCCTTACTCATCGAAGGGATGAGCTTACGGAAACTACCTCAGTATCAGGCCTACCCAGCTCCTCAGCAAACCAAGGGACAAGGGCATGGCCCTTGTAAGCAGAAGTCTCCCAAAACCCAGGCACTGGCTCTGGCACAGTCTGGTGGGAGGTTTTGACTCCTTGGACATAGTCTCTCCACCCCCATGAGGCCAGCAGCCCACAGGGGGACGTCTGATCTTGTTTGCCCACCAGTGGCCAGCCATCACCACTGACACTTGGGCACTATAGGTGGTCAGGGAAGGTTACCTCCTCCACCTGGAGCAGACTCCCTCTCCATACTTCCCAGGACTCTCCTCCACCAGACCTTGCTACTGCAGAAGCTCACAGGCCTTCTCAAGGACAAGGCTGTGGAAACCATGCCCCTACACCTCTGGGGCAAGGTATTCTACTCCAGGTACTTCCCTCATACCAAAAACAACAGGGGGCCTAAGGCCTACCTTGGATCTGTGGGACCTGAACAGGTTTCTGATGAGGGAGAAGTTCATGATTGCTCTCCCCTGTGACGTTTGTTTCATTTTTTCATTTTATTAAAACTTGATATACCACCCTTATTTGGGGACAGCAGAGCAGTTTACATGAAAATAAAATAACACAATTTAAAAGCCAAAAAAGAACTCCATTAAATTATAGGAAAGAGACAAGACGGCAACACGAGTAGGGGTAGCAGAAGAAACACAAGGGGGGGGGGGGCATCCAGAGTGTTCGGGAATCTGAGAGCATCCTGGGTCAACTGTAAAAGTCAGAGGATATTTGATTTTGTAAGGAGCATAGATCAGAATACTAAGGATTAGAACAAGCTGATATAAAATTAATGCACATCTCATCTTTGAATTAGGAACGTTTAAAATAACGTTCACCACTGACCTTTCTTAGAAACCAGAAAATGTAAACATTGAAATTAAATCCTTCTTTGTTGCAATCAATACAAAAGTAAAATCTCACCCTGCTAGTTAAAAAAAAATGGTAGAAAAAACATTCCGGATTCCTCAAAGCTTCATTTATCGTTGCTGCCATACCTTCAGCGGGGAGACTGGCTATGCTCCTTGGACAAAGGATTCGTACACACATCCTCATCCATCCCAATCACAGGTCTGCGGTGGGAGGCAGTCACTACCAGTAGAGGGCGCTATCCTTTGGCCTGGCCTCTGCCCCAAGAGTCTTCACTAAGTGCCTAGCGGTGTTCATGGCATATCTCCACCTCCAAGGAGCCACCTTCTTCCCCTGTCTGGACAAATGGCTAATTGGAGGAAGCTTAACTGCCGAGGGGCAGCAGACCACGGTCCACACTGTCTACATCCTACAATATCTGGGGATTGTCATAAACCACCCTAAGTCCTATCTCCTCCCGACACAGTATCTGTCTGGAGGTCATAGGAGCCCAGCTACACATTCTTCAGGCCAGAGCTCTCCTACTCCAGGACAGGGCCGACTGTCTCAGGGCACTGGCGTGGACATGCAACGTAGACGTACCATGTCTGCTCACCTCCTCCAGTGCCTGCTGGACCACGGTCCACATCATCTCAGACCCCTGCCTCCATATGAGGGCAGCCCTATGGTGTCTCTGCTCCCAGTGGACCCAGGGCACTGGACGGCTGCGGGACAGTGTGACGGTGACCCATCAATTTGCAGACTCCCTCAGCTGGTGGTAGGTAGCGGAGCATCTCCAAGCAGGGATGCCCTTCCAGGCCTCCGAACTCCAGAGGGTTCTCACTATGGACGCCTCCCTGCTGGATTGGGGGCTCACTGCGAAAATCTCTGCACCCAGGGCAGACGGTTGCAGTCAGAGGAGCCAACTCTAGATCAAGCTGCTGGAGCTTCAGGCCATATTTCTAGCCCTCCAAGCCTTTCGCCACTGCCTGCAACGCCAGTCAGTGTTGGTCCAAACAGACAATAAGTTGGCGATGTTCTATGTGGACAAGCAGGGAGGCACAGGGTCCTATTCCCCTCTGCCAGGAGGCAGTGACTCTGCGATGGGATGCTCCTGCGGGAGGTGTATCTGCTGGGCGAGCTCAACGCCTTAGCAGACAAGCTGAGCAGGTCCTCCAGCTGCACGAGTAGCGGCTGGACCCCAGGGTGGCCTCTCGGCTCTTCCAGCTCTAGAGAGTTCCCCTGATGGACCTCTTCACAAGCCTGACCAAATCTCAGCTGCCTCAGTTCTGCTCCCATCAACCGAAACCACTCACGGGAGGCAGCAGATGCGTTCCTCATCCTGTGGACGGAGGGCCTGCTCTTTGTCTTCCCACCCACACCAGTGATGGCCAAGACCCTGTTCCACGCTCAGCATGACAGGTCATCGCTGATACTAATTGCCTCCCCAGTGGTCCAGGCAACCGTGGTTCCCAGTGCTCCTCTGCTTGTCCATGGTGACCACGATCCCCCTGCGGACTGCCCCGGGGCTACTGTCGCAGGAGGAGGGCTCCCTCCTCAACTCCAATATGGGGTCCCTGTCGCTAATGGCTTGGCTGCTGAAAGGGTAGTCTTGGCCCCATTCAACTTCTCGGGGGAGGTAGAGGAGGTCCTCCTGGCCTCCTGTAGGGTCTCCACGAGACTGACCTACGCCTTTTAAATGGCACAGATTCTCAATGTGGCGCGCGGTACAGCAGGTTATCCCATTCTCATGCTCTGTGCAGTTTGTACTGCAATATTTGGTCCATCTGTCGCAGGCAGGACTGAAGTCCAACTCGGTCAGAGTGCACCTGAGTGCTCTTGTGACGCACCGCCATCTTATAGAGGGTAAGCCCCTCTGTCCAACCTCTTGTGACCTGCTTTTTGTGGGGCCTCCTGTTATCCAAGCCCCTCATCCACCCTCCAATGGTGGAGTGGGTCCTCACTGTAGTGCTATTCAAGTTCACCGGGCCACCGTTCGAGCCTCTGGCTACCTGCCACCTGCGGTACCTCTCATGGAAGGTCACTTCCTAGTGGTGCTCACATCCACTTGCTGGGTCAGTGAACTTCAGGCGCTAGTGGCGGATCTGCTGTACACAAGGTTCTATAAGAACAGGGTGGTGCTTTGCACGCGCCCCAAATTTCTCCACTGTCTGATCTTTTCAATGCTGTTTTGGAGTCAGGAGTGGTACCAGAAGACTGGAGAAAGACACACGTGGCCCTTTACACAAAAGCAGAAGTAAGGTTGAGGTTGAGAACTACAGGCCGGTTAGTCTAACCTCTGTGGTTAGTAAATTATTGGAAAGGCTACTAAAAGAGAGAATAGTGAGGTTTCTGGAGTCCAATGGATTGCAGGATCCGAGGCAGCATGGATTCACCAGAGGCAGGTCTTGTCAGACAAATCTGATTGATTTCTTTGACTGGGTGACCAGGGAGTTGGACTGAGGGAGAGCCCTAGATGTGGTGTATTTAGATTTCAGTAAAGTCTTTGACACTGTTCCGCACAGGTGACTTATAAACAAACTGAGCACCCTAGGGATGGACCCTAAAGTTACTGCTTGGGTTAGAAATTAGTTGGGTGGGAGGCGACAAAGAGTACAGGTAAATGGAGCTTACTCTGAGGAGAAGGAGGTTATCAGTGGTGTGCTGCAGGGATCTGTCCTTGGTCCGATTATTTTTAACATCTTTGTTAGTGATATTGCGGAAGGGCTGTCAGGTAAGCTTTGCTTTTTTGCAGATACCAAAATCTGCAATAGAGTAGACACCCAGGCAGGAGTAGTTAAGATGAGGAGGGATCTAGCTAAGCTTGAAGAATGGTCTCGAATTTGGCAGCAGAATTTTAATGTTAAAAAAATGCAGGGTCATGCATTTTGGCTACAAAAATTCAAAGGAGCGGTACAGTGTAGGGGGTGAAGTACTTTTGTCCACTAAAGAAGAGCGGGAACTAGGCGTGATTGTGTCTGATGATCTTACAGTAGCTAAACAGGTAGAAAAGGGGACTGTGAAAGTTAGAAGGATGCTTGGGTATATAGGGAGAGGAATGGCCAGCAGAAAAAAAGGAAGTGATAATGCCTCTGTATAAGTCTCTGGTGTGACCTCATTTTGAGTATTGTGTGCAGTTCTGGAGACCGCACCTTCAAAAGGATATAAGCAGGTTAGAGTCGGTACAGAAGGTGGCTACTAAAATGGTTAATGGTCTTCGTTAATGTGGTCTTTTTCTGCCATCATGTTTCTATGGGTGGGTTAAAAGTTTCCTCCAAGTTATGCACACAAACACTACACACACACACACTCACTCACACCCTGTTACTTACCAAGATGCCATTCAAGGTGGTCAGAGTCCCTCCCCTAGACCCACCCCAGTGCCCTTAATTGGAGTTCATGAAACCCTGGCAGAATGTGTGCCCTTAATATTCATAGAGGCGCTGATTAAAGGAGATCGGGGATGTAGAGAAGAATATGACTATGGAAAGGAGGAGATGAGAAGAGAGTCTGGAGCGAGTGTGTAGGTGGGAATCGTGAACTAAACACTGCATGTAGGTGTAAGGAAGAGGAGCCAGGATATTACTGAGGGGAGACGGGGCCTTCCACTGCACAGTCTGGCCAGCAGTCAGGTGCCAGGCTGACTCGCCCACAGTGTCTCAGTTCATCCCACCCGTCCAGGCCTCAGTTTCCATGCCGTGGAAGTCTGCACAGAGGATTCCAAGTGTGAGACTGACATGAAAGCTGCTTCCAACTTACAGGTATCCTAGCACACATCTCCTCTCCACGGCTGTGGCAGGGGTTAGTCGGACTGCCCGCTCTCCACCACGATGCTCGGCTTCTCCCGCGACACAGGGCCCTTTGCCATGTAGCTGATGAGAGTTTTCTCCTGACATACACAAGAAGAGAAGTCTCATTTTAGGGCAGGACATCCCTGAAAAGGTCACAGCGTCTCTACGGGAAGGACAGGTTACTCTCAGGGTGACACACTGTAGTTAATCAAAGGGCAGACCTGCCAGTGAGTCAAGCGCATGCTACAGTCAGCTCTACAGTGCCCAAACAAGGCAGTGACAGCGCACCATGCCCCTTGCCTGCACCGAGGCCTCAGATATCCTGTCAGGCCCCAAAAGACCGTAAACAGGCAAGAGATGCGCTCTCGGTATTAACATGACAACATCCTTTACACCAGCAGGTTTCGAGGCAAAGTTGCTCAGAGGTCTCCCCGGTTTCATGGCTATGGGAAACCCCAGAGGTTGCCCCTTCTCTAATAACTTTTGTCAGGAACGTTCCACGATCAGGTTTCTGGTACCTCTACAAGCTGGTGCCACTGCTCTATTGGTTTTCTCGGGTTGGCCAACATTTCGCTCCAGTGATCCCTGCCAGCCATGTCAGAGTCGCCGCCCACTCGGCACATTCCAATCACTTCATTATGCCCTATGCTGAAAAAAAAAAAGGAATTGCATGAGCCATTACCCAGTTTACCCCACAGCAAGTCTCTCTAGCCCAGCACACAGCTAGCCCAGCTTGCAATTCAACTTGCTTCGGCAACACAGAACTAAGGTCTCCATCTCGCGGTGCCAGCCACGGTGCAGAACAGGATAAAAGTCTCAAAGACAGGGAATACCAGAGTCAGATCCCAGTGTCCCCCTCTCTGCCCATTATCAGAGTGGGAAGTAGACAGAGACCCAATCAATGTAGAGAAACAGATGGTGGTATGTCAGTGCTGGATTATATGGAAACCATCCAACGTGCAGGAAGAGAGATCAAAAATGCAGTTTTAGACATGTAAAGCCCAGCCTGAAAAGTGTGTCCCCAGCCCTCTACAGACACCTTTCTTAAATTCAGTTTGATAGAATAGTTGAAGCCCCTTTCATTAAAGGCACAAAGACCCACCTAAAGTGATCTGCATTTTCTCTCTTTGATTGTTCTGTGATTTGCCAACCTTAGGGCGGATACTCTGTTCCCTGCTCCCAGAAACGTGGCCTTGTGCCCACCCTTAGCCCACCCCTCAATTTCCTTCCTACCTCAGGGTGGAGCTCTTCCTCCAGCGGTCCCCAGTGACCCCAGTGTTTCATCTCCCCACACACAGGTCACTGGTTTTCACAAGACCACTCACCAGTCATAGTCCATGACGGCAATTGTCAGACTAACATGGTCCATGTTCTCGTTCGGGATGTCGAACACCAGGGCTTCGTTGTAGGAGGGATTAAGTGTCTTCTTCTTGATGGAAGTTTTACGCTTCTTTAATCGCCTCCCCTCACACATCAGTGAGGCTTTAACGTACGGATCTGGGTGGGGTTAAAGGAAGGAGGAGGAACACATCAGAATCTGACCTCTACTTACGCACAACGCCTCAGATGGCAACAGTATAAATATGGGAGCGCTAAATTAGAGAGGATATTATCCCAGGTTTCACACTAGTAGCTACTGAGTTGCTTTTGGGTAGCAGACATGGCGACCTCTTGTACAAAGGGAGGCCTGGAGTCTGTGAGCGCTAAGGGATGCAATGAAGAGCGTTATTGCCATTGATGTATTTCATAATGATATTTGAGCAATATTTAAGTTAAATTACTTCCCCCTCTCTAAATCCCCTCCCTGGATGTCACAGCTGGGCAATTCAAGTGGCCGAGGCCTGGAAAAGAGACTGTTGCTTCCAATCCAAGCTCCTCAGCTATATTCCCACCCCTCTTGGGGCCCACCATCATGCACCCAAGCCCTGAGGGAGAGCAGATGTGGACAGACTCTACCCCGTGGCAGAGATACGGCAGAACCAAACTGAAGAGATTAAAGGAAGAGTAGCAAAAGGGTAACTGTGAGATGCAAAGTAAAACTAAGGCGCGGCTGGGAGGCTTCACTGAGCCGTCACACCACTGGAGACGGCACTGACCTGAGAAGCCGGTGAGGTCCATGGCCTTCAGGTTGGTGGCTTTGATAATGGTAAGAGTTAACCTTCCTGCGGTCGGGAGGTAGCAGAGGGAGAAGTTCACTTCACCCAGGTCAGCTTTTTCCTGAAAGAAGGAAAGAGAAGGAAGGTGAGCACTTGTACGTCCAGTACGTGCAGGAGGGCGACATGTCAGTGGCTGGCTAGATATTATGGCAGTGCGCACCAGCGGGCTGTATGACCAGTCTGTAACTGGGTATCGTGCCAGTGAGCGCCACTGGAGCGTCCTGCCAGCCTAAGACAGCAGGGGATATCTTGACAGGACCCAATACAAACGTCACAGAAAAAGAACCTTAAACCAGCAAAAATGAGAGAGGCCTGAGGCATGATTTAAGCAGCAAAAGTGCAATTCCTGAGATATCCTCTCTGTTGCCTGAGATAGCTTCTCCTTTCATGAGGAAATCCCCTCCACTACCCGACACATCCCACCCATATTTATTCATTCCTTTTAGAAAACTTATATGCTACCTTCTTTTTGCAGCCATCCAATGCTGTCTGCGACAGATAAACCACAGAAGTAAAGTACCAAAAGAATATACCTGAGCCTAGGCCCCATCACACCCTGGTGGAGAAGGAACCTGTTTTGTATATGACGAATCCTTTCTACGGCACTGACTAACCTCTGCCGCTGTGGGTAGGAGATTGCTCTTTTGAAAGGAGAGTTAATATATGCCGCAGCGTTTTGCTGTCTCCCAAGGGAAAACCGGAAAGAGTAGAGCCAAGAAGCAGGATTAACGAATTTCCTGAAGAATGTATCATCATGTCCCTGTGCAGGTGACCTTCATGCATTAAGTGACCTTTCTGCATCGGGCCCCGGCAACCTCTCTTCATCTATACTGCTTATGGGGGCTTTAAAGAAAACAAGCTCTGTTGACCATAGCAGAAATATAGAAACATAACAGCAGAAAAAGACCACATGGCCTATCTAGTCTGCTCTTCCATATCAACTACAACAGTCTCCTTTTTTCCTTTAGAGATCCTCTGTGTTTGTCCCATGCTTCTTGAATTCAGATACTGTCCTTATCTCTACCACCTCCACTGGGAAACTATTCCATTTATCTACCACTCTTTCCGTAAAGAAATATTTCCACCTATTACTCCTAAGTCTCTCCCCTTTCACCCTCATCCTTTCCATCAAAAGAGGCTCCCCTCCTGTGCATTTATGCCACGGAGGTATTTAAACATCTCTGGTAGCGAACTGGTTTTGGTGGTGATTTATTGAAGCAGGGGCCCTCTGAGGATACCCCGAGTTCATATCTTCCTCCTGGGAAGAGTAGAAAAAGGTCTCCGATTATTTCTCTGCATGAAATCCTATAGAAACCAGAAGGCGACACCTCTGTGCTGTCGCTTTCGTGGGGATTGGATGTCACCTGCCTAATTTAAACAGATCGCTTAGGCTCCGTGCTGGCCCTAGAAAGTGATTAGCCCGTGGGCATCGAGACAGAGAATTTCCAGTGCTAAATTCAAATACCGATAGCACAGAAGCAAACTGCTTAAGACAGAGAGCAGCAAGAGAAACTGGCAACGGTAAAAGACCTACGATAAATCTTTCCGTGGATGAAACAAGCCATCCAATTCTACTCTGCTAAAAAAAAATATTCCCCAAAGCCTCAGAAGATAGAGGACCACAAGGCACAGCTAATGAAAATCAACAAAGCCAAGCCTGTCTTCGGCTCCCCATTGATTTGTTTCCCTTTTTCCTTATTTGAAAGCTGATTTCCCTGCTTAGATAAGATTTTTAGGGAGAGGAATTGAATTAGTGACGAGCTGGGGCAGCTCAGCTGTCCAGAAAGATCACGGGAAGAGAGAAAGATGGAGCATGGGGAGGGGGGAGGGAGAGAGGAAACATTCCATACGATTACAAAAAAAAAAAAAAAGACAGAAAACACATAAAGCGCAATTTGCTGTTACCCTTTCTGAACTACATCATGCAGTAACTTTCCCATCAGCATCATTCTGCTAGACCCCGATGCCAAGTTCTTGCTCTTCTCCTCGCTGTGCCTTGAAAATTTATTTTACCGTTGAAGCAAGTGATCATTTTTTGTCTGTATTCTCTACTTGGGCAACACAGTTAAAATCGCCATGCCCTGAATCTTGGGAAGACAGATAGCAGGAGGGGACCACAGACCTGATGAGAGGGAGGGGTCGGCGACTCCAGGGCCTGTGGGTCTCGGTCTATCTTTCTGTACCCGCCACGTGCAGTCTAGGCTGGCTGCATCCTGCCCCCTTTGACAGGAGGTGTCACGGTAGAAAGGAATGGGACGCAGCCGACCTAGAGCGCGCAAGTGCTACAAGGCTGGCGGTAAAGGGGGCGGGGGGCCGGTCAGAAGCAGCAAGGGAAGAGGAAAGAGGTGGGTGACTTTCCTTCCTTTTGCCACATGAGTTTCTACTGCGGCCTCTAGATTTTTATTTGGGTTACAGGATCCATGTGAGCAAGAGGATTTAGGCATAATATAATTTCCATTATAGTTTATTTGAGGGCAGGCGAGGGGGAAGGGATTCTTTTCCTCCCTTCTCCCAGGCACTTAATAAGAGTTTGCTGAGCTCCTGGCCAGGCCTGACAAAAGGGGATGCGTGACCTCGGGGCCTGTGGCTGAAGGTGATTGGCCTCGGTCTGTCTTGCAGTACCCGCGGGCGCTCTAGGTTGGCTAAATTCCACCACCTTAGACAGGAAGTGTCAGAGGAAAAGGGACGCAGCCGACCTAGAGCGTTCTTTTTTTCTGAAACCTGGAACTAGCTGGAGGCTGGCAGCAAGACGGCCCAGAAAGGTTGTTTTTCCTAGGCCCATAATGGCTCTCAGTGCCCTGAATGGGTCAAATAGTCCTTATCTGTCTCTGTCTCCTATCTTACCTTCCATAAACCTAATTCCAACCTATACGAGGGTTGCTATTTATATTTCTGGCCTAATAATGAAAAAACAAATATTTATGATTGAAATTGGTTTTATTGTTTTTCAAAATATTCTCCATGAAGATCAATACACTTTTGCATGCGTTTGAACCAATTTTCGAAGCACATTTTCCACTCCGATTGAGGTAACTCCAAAACATGCGTTTTGAATGCATCAACCGCATCTTCGGGTGTTGAAAATCGTTGACCACATAATTTGTTTGTTGTTTTTGATGTGCGGGAATAAAAAGAAGTCATTGGGTGCCAAATCAGGGCTGTACGTTGGATGACCCATCAATTCGATGTTTTGGCCGGTCAAAAATTCCTTTGTTTGAGCCGATGTGTGAGAGCTCGCATTGTCATGATGAAGAATTATTTGCCTCTTCTTCGACTTTTTCCAAATTTCTCCGAAGACTTCTGGTAAACAGATGGTCGTGTACCATTCAGAATTGACCATCCTACGTTGCTCTAACGGCACTGTCGCCACGTGACCGGTAATGCCGAAGAAACAGGCAACCATTTGCTTCAATGTGCTTCTTCCGCGAACAACTTTTGTTGGATTTGGCTCGTCTTGGAAGACCCATACAGTCGATTGCTGTTTTGTTTCGGGCTCATATGCATAGATCCATGATTCGTCACCTGTGTAGATATTATACACAGTCTTTGATGCACCTTGAACGTATTTTTTCAACATTTCCTTGCACCAATCGACACGAGCCTTCTTTTGAGCGTTTGTCAGATTATGCGGGATCCAACGCAAACAAATCTTTTTTTACGGCCAAATGATCATGCAATATCTTATTGATGCTTGTCATACTAATGCCCAAAGATGCCTCAATCTCACGGTATGTCACATGACAATCTTGCTTTATCAGTTCACACACAGCATCGATATTTTCTGGCACAACAACCGATTTTGGACGACCCTGACGGAATTCGTCCTGGAGCGAATGTCGGCCACGATTGAATTCGTTATACCAGTTTTTTACAGTGCTGTAGGATGGTGCTTTATCGCTGTATAAAAAATTAAGTTCATCGATGCACTCTTGTCTTGATAATCCACATCGAAAGTTATGAAAAATAATCGCACGAAAATGTTCACGAGTTAATTCCATTTTTCGCCCGAGATGAATTTTTCAAGTTACTGTAAACAACAAATCACGCTCAAATGATAAAATGTTATGAATAAGGTTAAGTTCAACAATGTCAGTGTTCCAATGGAACCATTGGATGGCGCCTGGCAACACTTACTGTTGCTAAGGCCAGAAATATAAATAGCAACCCTTGTACTGTCAATTTAGAAGGGGCAAAGGGAAAAGGCAGTAACGAGGGCATCTCTGAATCAGTTGTCTTCTTCCTAGAAATGCCCTGTCCCCTAAAAGCGTTCCAGCACGAAGGAATGGAGATGAGATAGCTGGCTATTTAAACCGACCGAATGACTAACATTGTAAAATCCTGCAAGAAGTTTTGGAGTTGTCTGATGTTATCAGCGTAGTCTAGACAGATCCCATGGACTGTGCTTCTAGAAAACAATGTTCACCGCCCCTCTCACTTGGACCCATATGCTGGATGCAGCTGCAGTCTCATTGCAGCCCTTTTTGTTTTTTTGGGTTTTTTATAAAGTACATGCCCCATTTTTCACAGCTCAACCAGCATCCGGCTTTGTACATTTTGCTTTATTCCACAGAGTATGGCTCGGAGCTGAATCTAGGGTCTGTCTTAGTAGGATGAACTGAAAACAGTCCCATAAACTGAGCATGGTCTTGTCCTGTTTTTTTCCTCTATTTCTGTTTTCGATCTGCCAGTCGCTTTGCTGGCACATTGTATGAAAAGCGGTCAATCGAATATAATAAACCTTAAAGCTCATAAGAGTTAAGCACCTGGGCTCAGGACAGGTCCATGGGCTCTTGCTCTTGCTACACGTTGTAGACTTCCAGGATGCTTTGCAGGTTGGACCGACCATGAAACACTCCTGAGCTTTTCCACGTTCGCTGTTCGATATTTTTTGGAAGTGAAAAAAAATTCTTGGAAATCCAGACATTGATTTTCATGGATCCTCTAAGGCTTTCACAGAAATCTTTGGTAAAATTCAGGGAAAGTTTGAAAGCTGCCTGGGGTGGTTCAATAAAGCTGTTTTGGCAACGCCAAACGGCAGCGTTGACTGACTAACATTTAACCTTACTCCAGGAATACCTTCTGCTGGCAACTTATTTTATTCAAATAACTTTCATGCAGCCAACAGGATTAGGGAATGTTAGTTGCAAATCTTGTTTGACTATCTCCCAAAAATTAGCCAAACAATTCTTTTTTGACTATCGCTCTCCCCCATGCACTGAGCCGAGTGCAGGGGTGTAGTAGCTGCCATTGAGTGAACCTGACAAAAAGCTGGGTTGGACCTTAGCTGACATAAAAGACAAGGCCGTGGTGGTCCTGGAAGGAGGAGAGCACAGTGCACACACTGCACTTATCTCTAGCAGGGCCGGCATTACCCCACCACCCTCCTGAACCTAGTCTTCAACGATGTGGTAACGCCAGCAGTACTAGAGGGTACATTTGCCTCCTTCCAACCCCCAGACTTGAACAAAAAATGTTCTATATGCCCCAAAGGAAGGGGGAAGAGGGGCAGGAATATTCCCTAAACCCTCTACTTCAACCCCCCCCCCCCCCACACACACACCTTTCATGTAGACCTTAGACACCCCCCTCCACTATAACCTTGCCCCGGGCAGAAGCCTTCTCAGCCCAGGACCCCCCCCCCCCCCACAACCTCAATGTGCACCCAACAGTCCTTTCTTTGGTCCCTTAGACACATACGCACCCTGCCTCACCCCCACCACACCACAGCCCCCGACACCACACACAGACATGCACCACACACTCCCCCATTGTGCCCCAACCTACACAAGCCCCTACTCCCTCACCTTAGGCATCTTGCCCATCATAGACGCTCCTATATACCCCTACTCTCTTAGGTATTGCCCTATATACCCATGTACCCCCCTACCCTGCATATCAAAAACCTGGATCTATGCACACTCCTATCCCCCATATCCACCTGCCCACACTCTATCCCAGACAGACACCCTTTCCCTCTCTCCTCACTCCCTAACTGGAACAAAGAAAAGCTACTGCAGTGTTAGGAAAGGGATTTAGCTCATGCCTTTTCTCAGACGTTCAAGGCCAGTAACCTACAGTACCTGAATGTCTGTCCCTGTTCCTGGAGGGATTACAATCTAAGTTTGCATCTAAGGTAATGGGGGGCTTAACTGACTTGCCCAAGGTCACAAGGAGCATTAACGGGATTTGAACCCTGGGTTACCCTGGTTCTCAGCTAACCATTAGGCTGCTCCTGGGGTACAGCACCCCTTGTATAGACATGCAATGCGGAAGTCATAAAAGACCTACAGCTATTACTCTAGGAGGAGAGTTACTGAAAGAGAGATCCCCTGGCCTTCCAACAACCATCCAATATGAAGCATAAAGTAGCAAAAAGCAACATCAGAGGACCCCACTCCTACCCCCTCCTGTAATGTCATGTTAATCATTCAATGCAGAAAGTGTGATGGGGGCCAAAAAGTACAAGACAAGAACGTCCCTCCCCGGAAGCAAAATTACAGCTTGCAAAGAGGAAGACAACACCTCTGAGGAGGAACATTTTTGGGAGCGGAACACTGCATCGTTGAGCTTATCAGCAGGAAACTCTGAAATCATGCAGGAGATGGAAGGCTTTTGGCATTAAAATGATGAGATGCTGGAAGAGACTCGGCAACGATCTGGGGTCTAACTCATTATGGGCCATGAAACTCTGCTGCCAGCCACCTTCTCTCATCTCCCGTCAACTCTCCACCGCAGACCATCAGTGCAAAGCATTTACACATCTTTCATATCTTCGGGTTTTCACAGCTCTGCTTCATTTTCTTCTAAGCTCAGGACAGTGGCGTTAACTCCCGAAAGCCAGCCATGTATAAAGTCATTCCAATAAAAGGTGTTGTGTCATGTTTTCAGGTTTGGCGACACATGTAAGCTTGTCATGTCTCTGCAGTTATCTGAATCTCGTTAACCTTCATTTCTGAGCATTAACGATGTAACGGAGAGTTGACCCAATTGACTCTCTCCCAAGATGCCGCTCTTCACTGGCCCTCCTGGAAACGCTCCTACTCTTCTCTCCATCCTCCACCACAGACCCCTGGTGGGCACGTACCTAAAATGCACACGTCCCTAGGGAATCTGCAAAACGAGGGTGACGCTATCCCTGATTTTGAGCATGGACGTTTAAGTAAGATACCACAGTGCCCTCCCAAACAGTTCAAAGTTATTGATTATGGCAGGGAGGTCGCAGAGATGCAGCCTATATCACAGATATGTACTTGTACAGCGTAGGAGTGGCCTAATAGTTATGCAGTGGGCTGACGATGAGGGAAGCCAGGTTCAAATCCCACTGCTGAGCTTGTGATTTTAAGACTCTTAACCCTCCATTGCCTCGTGTACACTCTGAACCCTCCGAGGACAGGGAAATACCTATAGCGATCGAATGGAACTCGCCAAAAGGTGTCAGCTAAACACAATTCCCTTTACATGTAATGTGATGTTTTCTGATCTCCTGCTGTTATGCATGTATATGCTGGGACAAATTTAAGTTCACGTGAGCTTTCAAAATGCTGTTCTACACGCAAGTCGCTTCTAAAATTTGCCTCTTTGATTAAAGACTGGTGGAGAGTGAACTGAGGAGCAGGGAAAGAGGGAAAGCAGCTTCCCCGTTCACGCCCCTTCCTTCTCCTGCGTTCTCTGGGACAGGCACGCCAGATCCTGTAGTGGTAACTGGCAATGTGGCAGGGTGCCTAGCATGTAGGTCCCTGTGTTTGTCCAAAAGCAGGGCTGCATTTACCAAATTCTCAGGTACTGCTATTTCAGCAGGGATAGGACACGTATCAAAACCATTACATGTCAGACTCATGCAGTGTGGGGGGGGGGGGGGGGTGAAGTGCCATCCAGCCCCACATCCAGCAGTGGCCAGTCTAGGAAGTACCGTGGGGAGACCAAATCCCTTTGGCTCGCTCCCAGAGTAAGCAGTGTCAAACCCCATTAATACCTAGGACCTGGAGTACAAGAGGCTATTGACTCACATGCTTTCTGGAGCAAGAAACCCTCCCAATATAGTAATACCTCCAGAAGATCTCTCACCACAGACGTTTTCCCTTTCATGATGAAAAATGAGATCTCTGAAGGGATCCAGCTGTTTTCACTCTATCACATGCGGTGAGAAGAAAATATGAAAAAATAAAATCCTTAACCATGCAAAAAGCCAGTGGCTCGCACGCGCTCCTAGTGGAGTCACTTTTAAAGGGCCAGTACCTCTGTCCCTGCGGAGTACATCTCTAGTCTTTTATATTTCAGTGAAGCTCCAGGAGCAAAGGAACTTGGTCTATGGTAAGATTACTGCCAATGCACATCTTCTGCATAATACAAAGAGAAACAAATATTCCTTCCATCACCAAACTAGCAATCCTGTCCACTGTGGTATGAACAATTTTATGCACAGACAGCTTTACTGCCCCCCTTGAGGGAATAAGCTCATTACCAGCCCACCAGTGTAGGCAGGTTCAAGTTAAACTGGAGTTTTACATATGCCATTCTTTAAACTATAAAAGAATAGAGAGATTGACGCTCTGTGATACTTCCCCAAAGAGCAAAATGTCCCGATGTGACACATCATCTCCAGTTTTCTGAGAAATGGCTGGACGCAAAGGTGAAGAAAAAGAAACATCAGACTTACCGAACTGGCTTCTAAGATGTCTCTCCATATGGGCTTATCATCTGTGAGTTCAGAGAAGTCCAGTAGGTTATCCAGAACCACCTGCCCGATGAGGTCATGGCGAGAAAAACGGTCAAAATCATAGACACTGAAGTGCAGCTTCCGGTTCTGCAGCTCATTGAAGGAGACGTTAAACTGAAATGTCTCGTTGAAGATGGGGTTCAAAGTCTTGCGATGCACCTTGGTCTGGAATTTCTTCTTGCGGTCCGGCAACAGATAAATTTTGACATAGGGGTCAGAGAAGCCATTGGCATCCTTGGCTGGCAGGTCCAGGGCTTTCAGAATCTTGACTACCAGCTGCTCGGTGCTGTAGGCATAATGAAGAATGAAGCTGATGCGGCCACAGCTTGTGGCTTCCTGTTTCTTCATTTCGGAGTCCGCCGAACGCTGTTTGTACAGTTCCGGCTTGATGTGCCCGATGCTCGTTGCCTGTTCTGGTTTCTCATCTGCATGACCTGAATATTCTGGGCTCGACAGCTGCTGGGTGGTGGGGCGGGGCAGCGTATTGTACCTGTTCAGAAGGGACATTACCAATGAGACATTCGGAAATCACAATTCATTGGGTCATCACACGTAAGACAGGACCAGTTCCTGGGCTAAAAGGTCCGTCCACCTGCTCCCTTTGACCCTTTCAGGGAGGGTTAGAGACATGAAGGGCAGATGGATGAGGCACAAAGAAGAAAGTCTCTTCTATGAGCCCCATACACACATTACAATAAGGTCACTGTAGATGGCTTTCGCACAGATAAATTGTAGCTGCGATTTAAAACATCAATGTCTGCTGCACACATGATTTTCAAAGGATTATGTTTGTGGCTTGTATTTATGGGTCTTCTTCCCTAAAATCTAGACGTTAACATTCACACCTGCTCCAAAGCACCCCTAAGCGTCAACTAACTATTCATCAAGATCTGGGGTTGGAAGGTGTGATGAACAGTGGTGCTTTACCTCTCTGGCCTGAAAAAACACCTCAAAATTGCAAAAATCTCAGGGTTGTGTAGCTCTGCTCCTTAATTGTGTCCTCCTGGACCTCCACATTTCTAAACTCCAGCATTCATGTATGCAAGGGACAGAACTTCCAGCGACAGGTACGAGTTCTGGCAGGGAAATATTCTAAATCCCGAGTGACACCGCTTCATTTTTGGCTGTGTTGTTTCATAAAGCAACCGGCTCTTTCTGGATGTGGCTTTTGCACGAATCCAAAGAGAGCAAAGCTCTCTTGCGGAAAACAAAACCGACAAACCAGCAGAGAGTAAATGGAAGTAGGTTCAATCTTTAATGTAGTAGTAGCC
Organism: Ichthyophis bannanicus; assembly: GCA_033557465.1. Taxonomy (NCBI): domain Eukaryota; kingdom Metazoa; phylum Chordata; class Amphibia; order Gymnophiona; family Ichthyophiidae; genus Ichthyophis; species Ichthyophis bannanicus. The sequence continues at coordinate 55,196,173 of CM066051.1, read as the reverse complement.
CAACGCGTTTCGGCATGCACCTTCCTCAGGGGATATAGCCTCATAAAAACAAATAAAATAACAATAAATATAAAGATAAAATAATTTTATAATGAGGTTGCCTAGGTCAGGAGGCCATGCCGGTGCCTATACTAAGTCTATATTATAAGGACATACAAGCACCCCTTATAAGATACCAACCCAAAAGCAGCTAAAGTGCAGCGATGTCTATTTATAGCAACTAAGGGTCATTTTATCATTTTGAGAGTGAAGGTACTTCATAAAGTTACTCTCTTGGGGGCTGATTTTATAAGGGCAGCACGGAAAGTTGCACATGATTTATGCACGTAAGTCCCTATTTTCAAAGGCTTGCACATGAGCACTTCAGCCGGGCGCTATCGCGTAAGTGCTCATCGCATATACATTCTGGTGGAGCGCGCATGGGGACGTCACTTAGCAGAGCAGAGGCGTGACCTCGATGGACATACTCGAGTTATAAAATACCATGGCTCGCGTGCGTCAGTGCACTGATCTAGGCATGGCGCATTGCGCCTGCCCCAGAGCACATGTAAATGGCGGAGCCTAGGTTCCATCACGCGCAAACTCTCCTATTTTTAAAGTGAAGCACGCGCGTGCTTTACTTTAAGAAATAGGACCTCCATGCGCTGCATTGTGGCGTGAGAAACCTGCGCAGGAGATTCTAAAATTACCCACCGCATGATTTAAACGGCAAACGTTCTCCATTTAAGTCATCACAGACTTTTTAAGGAAGCCCTAATGCAACCAACACTGCCTTGGACCACAGTAGTGCTTCCAAATATCGACTTCCTCGTTTCTTTATCTGCTCTCTGGAGGAAGCAAGCCGTTTCAGCCATTTTCCTCCCCATCCACATCTCCAAGAGCAACCCCCCTAGGGGGGAGCATTGAGGAGAATGCAGCCCAGACCACCAACAAGGAGAGACAACAGCCTAGAGGAGAGAAATATCTCAGAGACACTCAAAAGCTATAAATACTGCAGAAGAGACAGCCTTTGGTGGAAAGAAAGCTGTACAACAATAGGTGACAATATGAGAGAGTCGATTCGGGCATGATCCAGAGAAATATTTCTGCATTCCCCCTAGATATATCCCTGTCTACACCTTCTGTGTTGTCTGTCTTGATTAGTTTGTAAGCTCTGATGAGCAGGGACTGTCTCTTACATGTCTGTGTACATCTTGTATTGCTACACAAATGCTCAGTAGTAGCAGCGATGTATTATGACACTGCCTCCCAGGGTTGGTGGGGGGGCAAAGACAGCTTCAGGAGTCAAAGAAGTATCAAATTAAGGAGGTGAACTAAGGGCAAAGGCAGAGATAGGCTGGAGTCTGCTCTATCACAGCAGAAGGTTGATCATCTTCCACCACCATCTTCCATAGTTCTATGCATATTATTCACAGATCATCTACGAATCTCAAAAACTACACATTCAGCCTATGACTCGTTCCCAGTCAGTCCACTGCAAGCTGACCCCTGCCCCACCTTGTAAAGTCCAGAAGGAGGTTGTCAGATTACCTGGGGGCTGGTGGAATATTTGACACTTGCTGGTGCGAATGGGCGTTGGGGATCTGGGCCTCCTTGGCGACAGGCTGATTTTCCACAGGAATGTCGGGGGAGGTTTGGCTCAGTTTAATAGTGGCCTCCGGGTAGGAGTCCATGTCCAGGTAGGAGCGTTCCGGCATCTCAGGGCCCAGTTCCACCCGATCCACCAGGAGATCCCCAAAGTGTGAATGATGGAGGTGGCCATGCTCCTTGCGCTGGTTCTGGGAAGAACCCTTATCTCTCCAGGGAATCCAGCAGAGTTTCCAAGAGACAAACAGGGAGACGCCCAGCAGTACAATCCCACAGAATGTGACAATAACAGACAGCAAGCTAACGGAGACATCTGCAAGAGAGAGCGTGAGAAGAGCATCAAACAGAGAGAGAGAGCACAAGCGTAAGATGACCATGTAGAAAAGTCTAAACACTTAAACATCCTCCCCCTTAACAAATTTCACAAATCATTGAAACTTGGAAAAAGCCCAATAATTATCCTAAGTGAGGGCTGCATACAGTTGTGGTCAACATTATTGGCACCCTTGCATTTCAACCCCTTAATGTCCAATATCTCCTAAAAAACAAAAAGTGGCCACTGAAATGGCTGTGGACTATATATGTACACATATTTGACACACAAAAGAATCAAATAAATCAGGATCAATTATAATAGGAAATAGTAGGACATAGTATAAAAACTGGACCTTGCCAGGACATGATTATTAGCACCCTAACAATCTGAATCAGTTTAAACAGAAGAACCACATTCCAGTGCAGTAAAATTAGACACACCTGTGATCAACTGTCAGTACTTACATGACATGAATCAAGCAATGAATGATGACTCTAATGTTTAAAATGGCCACATTCACTCCCTGTTCCATTTTCACAATGGTGAAGACAAGAGAGCTGCCTGAGACCGACAGAAAAGCCATTATCACCAAACATCAAAGGGGTACAAGGCCATCTCCAAACACCTTGGGATTCCTGTGTCTACAATTCACAATGTTATTAAGAAATTTTCTGCTCATGGAACTGTCAAGAACCTCCCAGGACGTGGTGGGAAGAGAAAAATTAATCCAAGAAGTCTTTGAAGGTTCGTATGAACTGTTGACAAACCACTGCATACAACATCCAAAGAGCTTAAGGCTGACCTGGAGCAATCTGGATATTTGGTTTCAACCTGCACCATACACCACATACTGAAAGAAGGAAGACTTCATTGGTGAAGTCCAAGGAGAATCCTACAGCTCAAAGACAGAACCCACCTTAAGAAACCACAATCCTGGGAAAATGTTCCATGGACAGATGACACCAAACTTGAGCTCTTTGGCAATGACAAACAGCAATACGTTTACAGCTGAAGAAATGGAGCTTTTAAGGAAAAAACCCCACCCTTCCTACAGTTAAATATGGTGGAGGTTCCATAATGTTGAGGGGCTGTTTTGCTGCCTCAGGAACTAGAGGTCTGGAACTTATTAAAAGAATCAAAGTCAGAGGACTACCAAGGTATTTGGAGTGAAATGTGCTTCCTAGTGTTAGAAAGCTAGGTCTGGGTCGAAGGTCATGAATCCTCCAGCAGGACAATGACCCAAAACATACATCCACAAGTACAAAAGAATGGTTAAAAAGGAACAAATGGATTGTTTTAAACTGGCCTGCAATGAGTCCTGATCTTAATCCAATCGAGAACCTTTGGAAAGAGCTGAAATCTGCCATTGGTAAAAGGAATCCTGGAAACATTCATGAACTAGAACAAATCACAGTTGAAGAGGTGGGAGAAACTACCAGCAGACAGATGTACGAAACTTATAGATGGCTACAATAAACGTATGGAGACCGTCATCACTGCCAAAGGTTATACGACCAAATATTAGTGAAGGGTGCCATTATTCCTGTCCAGGTCATATTTTGGGTGTTTTTGTCAGAAATGACTACGTCTAAAGTTGCACAGACATCTTTTTTTTGTATACCTTCGAACATACTATTAAAATATTATGATGACACACAGCTGGAATATTTTCGATTATTTCTGAAGAACATACCTAAAATGCAAGGGTGCCAATAATGTTGACCAGAACTGTATAAACGCTGCATGCATTAAGATCCTGTGCAAACTCCTGAGGTAGCGCCTTAAGAGTTTCACGTGCAGAACCCAGTAATCAGTCACTGCTGATGTCGGCAAGGCCATAGCTGGTATTAGGTGAGGCTTACGTTTGGATCAGGTTATGTCTTCACTCATAGCTACAAGGCCCAGATTCACTATGATCTAGAGATAACATTGAGGTCTCTTTCCCGCTTACAGTCGGGAAAGAAATCTGCAGCTGATGAGATGGTTTTTATCCCCTTACTGTTACTTCTTGCCACTCCTGTCCTCCCGTTCCCCTCCTCTCTCTTTCGCTCTCTCCCATCCTGCAGGGCAGTCTCCCAACAGCAAGAACGAATTCCTGATTCTTAGATTTAACTTTGCAAAAAGCCTGTCTGGACCTTGCTACCCCAAATACAAGCCCCCAGGGCACACACAGCAGCATCACACATGTCCCCGTTAAGCACAGGTACAAGGTCACAGAGTGAGACCACGGCCTGGAGCGAAGGTCAGAGGGTAAGACGGTGTCACTGCGATTCTACCCCAGCTCCAATTCATCGGCACACTTTCTCCCTTCTGCTTCCTTCTGGCTCCATGAGATATCTGAGCACTAAATAATAGATGGTTTTGCTCTTCTCTCTGATAAATTATAAATCCTCACATGTCTGTGAAGCTCTCCATTCCCCTGATTCAGCATCAGCAATGAAATTACTCATCGTGGCCTTCTGGAACAGGAGCTCACGGACACATCGACACTACAGGGAGAGAATACAGAACAAGATGCAGCATCACAGCTGCCTTCCTACTCCCGACAGGGAAAACTCATCGCCACCCTCAATGCCCGGCGCATCTCCTAACTCCCCTTCCTACACCTCAAACCCCAGCAAGCACGCACCAAACTCGGAGGCCTCTCGAACAAACTGTTTCCATCACAGAAGATCCCTGTTCTTCTCAGGAAGAGAGACAGTCTTCTGATCCTCTCTCTGATTTCCCCCTTACTACTGTCTATGCAATATCATGCCTACTTCTGTAATAAATTGCATGCTGCTACCCTGATGAGAGCTTCACAGCGCGTACTCTAATCACATCTCCCTAGGATTTTCCTTGTTCGAAATCATTCAAACCCGGCACCCTGCGTGGCTGGATCCATCCCATGTCACAAAACACAGTGTCGTCAGGCAGACAACCCAGCCACAATACAGACTACAGCCTGTACCCCTCCCCAGCCCACATCACTTTGGCCGGCAACCCATATTTCTTATGCCAATTATATGAGTCATTCCTCACTGCAAAGCTCAGAAGCTTTACATTTCTAACATAGTGAAATTTCTCCATAATGATATTAAATTCAATATGAAGAAATTATTTGTCTGTTATGAATCTTATGCATATTTGTCCAGCGACAGCCTGTAGTACCACCAGTGATCATAAGGTGTCAGTATACTGGATTCATCAGACTGCAATTCCTGCAGTACAGGCAAGGTAGCAGTATGATCACCTTTTTTTAAAATGCTTATGTGCTAGGTGTTGACTTCAGTAGGGATTTTGGCTAATTACAATGCCTATTTTGCATCTTAATTATGTTGTTGTTTTTGTTAAGTGCCGTCAAGTCAGTGTCTACTCATGGCGACCCTCTGGATAGCTATCCTAAATTGTGTTCGGTCTTCAGTCAGGCGGCTCATTGTTGACAGACTGGTACCCGTAGCTGCTGTTATTGTATCGATCCATCTCATTGCTGGCCTTCCTCTTTTGCGTTGATCTTCTATCTTGCCAAGCATGATGTCCAATGATCTCTCTCTTCGCATGTTGTGTCCAAAGTATGAAAGTCGAAGTCTTGTCATCTGAGCTTCTAAAGAAAGCTTAGGTTTGATCTCTAGTACCGACTGGTTTGTTCTTCGGGCAGTCCATGGTATACACAGTATTCGTCGCCAGCACTATAATTCAAAGGCATCAATTTTCTTCCTGTCTATCTTTTTCACTGTCCAGCTTTCACATCCATATGATGTTATTGAAAATACCAGGGCTTGAACAAGTCAAATCTTTGTATGGAGAGAGACATCTCTGCTCTTGAGAATCTTATCTAGGTCTTTCATAGCCATTCTGCCAAGAGCAATGCGTCGTCGGATTTCTTGACTAATTGTTGCTTCTTTACTGATAGTTAATCCAAGTAGGTTAAAGTTGTCCACAATTTCAATTTCTTCCCCATCAACGATGAACTTATTGATTTTGCCAGTAGTCATGATCTTTGTCTTCTTTACATTAAGGTGCAGGCCTATTTTAAGATTATGTTCCTTGTCGTGAGAAGCAAATGTTTCAGATCATCTTCACTTTCAACCAGTAATGTGGTATCATCAGCATAGGGAAGGTTGTTGATGAGTCTTCCACCAATCTTCACACCTCTGTTGTCTTCATACAATCCTGCTTCTCTGATGATTTGTTCTGCATATAAATTAAACAGGTAGGGGGAAAGTATGCAGCCTTGTCGTACACCTTTGCTTATTTTAAACCATTCTGTTTCTCCTTGTTTCGTTCGAACTGTTGCTTCTTGATCAATGTACAGACTGTGCAAGAGAACTATCAGGTGTTCTGGTATATGTTTATGTTTATTTCAACATTTGATATATACCGCCCCCCATTACATCGGGGCGGTTTACAATACAAAAAAAAAAGATGTATAGGAAAAGGAAATGAAGTTACAATCTTTGTTTAGGAAAGAAAAGAGAAAAGAAAACTTTAAACATTAAATTCAGCAGAGAATAGGAAATAGAAGTTAGGGGGGAAGGTTAAAGGCAGTGGAAAAGAGGTGGGTTTTTAGTAGGGAGCAGAACTTAGGGTAGGACTCCTCCAGTCGAAGGGCGGTGGGCGGTATACCCATGCTTCTTAATGTGGCCCAGAGTTTCTCATGGTTTACACAGTCAAAAGCCTTTTAATACTTGTAAAACTACAGGGGGGGGGGGGGCAATTTTGCAAGTAGCTGCAAAGTCCATGGACTACACCATTCTCAAAGGGAAAGTAAGACATGTATCGTTCCCTTTGAGGATCGCCTAGGAAAAATGGATCCCCTGAAATCTGTAGAAACCACTTTTAAGGCACATATTTTTTCCCAAAAAACACGCACAGTTTTGAAAATGCAAACTACAACATTGTTACCTCCCCCCTGATGTAACCTTTGAACTCACCTATTCCCGTGGGTAAAGATGCATACACTGTTCACCCCTGGACATATTTTTACCCAGGTACAGGGTGGGCAGTTTCAGATAGACAGTCTATTTTGATAAATTCCCTCATAAGGTTAAATCAAAAAATATGAACCTGAACTTAGGACCTGACTATTTAAACCCAGAAATATTACCTAGCGAAGTTTGTGCCTGGTGACATAGGGAATTCTCAGTCCTTGCTCGATGGTAACACCCAGTGGCCAGGCTTAGGTCCCATTAGGTCGGGGGTTCAAATCCCACTAGAGGACAGCAACCTTGGGCTGGAAGGACTGGGGTTTCTAGTCCCACAGGCGCTCCTTGTGGTCTTGGGCAAGCCACTTAACCCTCCATAGCCCATGTTCCCTGTAAAATAGTTGTCTCCAAGTTATAATGCCCTGTTCAATGTAATTTCAGTTTGTTCAATGTAAACTGCCTTGATATCATGAAAGGCAGTATATAAGAAATGTTAAATAAATAAATTAGCTGGCTTCCTTAGGGACCTGAAGCTGATGGCGTTTCGCAAAGAACAAGGATGAGTTTGAAGGGGGGGGGGGGGAGGGTACCAAATAGGGGAAAATTCCTGGGTTGATGCGAGTTAAGCTTCATTGCACCATAACCCAAAAGAGACCGGTTCCGACTGAAGGAGCAGAAGGGAACTTTTCTTAGTATGTCAGGCAACGTGACCCATCATCGATGTTAGTTGTGAAATATGAGATGGTCTTCATTGCTTCTTGTGAGTCTAAATGAATTATGCTTGAAGAAATCCTTTTATAACCCCCACTCTGTGCTCTCTGCTTCTGGAATAAACCAAGAACTAATGTCAGGTGTCTGCAATTATTGGGCACCCGTGAAATTCACAGATTCCTGGTTGTGTGTCTAATGGCATTCTTCTGCGCTTCTCCCCTCGGTGCTTTTTCCTGTGTAATCACGATGCGCTGAGCTCTCTGGGTATCAGTCTATCTAAAGCCCTTGAGCTCTCCTTGAGACCTGAAGGCCCCATGCCCAGACTTTGCTGGAGGGCTGCAGAGTACAGGGAACATTACGATTCCTTTTCAGAGCAGAGGCTCTGTGCTGTGTGTCCAGCGATCGCTGCTCAGTCCTTACTGACCTGGAGGTTGGCCGGTTTGGCTCTCCAGGGCTTTGCAGGTTCATGTCGACACTTAGAACCTTCAGCATGACCCAGACACAGCTCAAGGCTTCCTCTCTTCAGGCCCTAAATGAGACCAGCACAGGCTCTCTCTCAGTATCTGGGGGGTTTCTCTGGATGTCTCTTTGCTGGGTCTTTGAATGCACTTCTCTCTGTATCTCTAATCTAGGTACATGCTACCTATCTAGATCTGTATTGTGTCTCGGTATCCGTGTGCAGCTCCGTGCTTCAGTGAGCGAGTGAGCATGTGTTGTTGAAACATAGAAAATTATGGCAGATCAAGACAATACGTATGCTCATCTAAAAGAGCGATTAAGCTCTGCCTCAGAGATCCTCTGTGCATGTCCCATGCTTTCCTGAATCCAGACACAGTTCTCTTCCTCACCAGCACCGCTGCGAGGCCGTTCCACACATCCACTACCCTTTCCGTCAAGAAATATGTCCTCAGACTACTCCCGAGTCTCTACCCGTTCACCTTCATCCTATGATCCCTCGTTCATGTCTGTGATCCATGCTATCCGTCTCAGCATCTGTGTCATGGTCTCTTTCCCAAAAAAGTTGCAGACCCCTGAGGTCACTGGTCTTTCACCTTATCCTTCCCAAACTAACTCTCAGCCTCCTCCCAGCACATCTCTCGCCCCCATTCACTGTCACCCTTTTCTTTTGGAAAGTATTCAGCAGGATAAGCCTCTGACCTGTTTCCACAGCACCATTCAAAGCCAGTTAACCTAGATAAATTGATCTATTGGAATACCATCCCCCCTCTGTGTGTCCCTTTAATCTTGGGGTGGGGGAGGGGGAAGAGTGGTGTTCCGCATAGTGGGCAGAGGAGAATTGGGAAAGGGACAGACGGAGGGGGGGGGGAGCGGTCTGCTCGTGGTGGGGGGGAGCAGGGCTGGCCTTTGTTAATTTTGTCTATATTTGAGTTTGCTATTGCACTGCTGTTTCGCTTCTCTAATACTCCTTTAGGCAGTCTGTGACTGGGGAAAGCGAGGTTACTTATCTGTAACAGGGGTTCTCCGTGGACAGCAGGATAAGTCAGTCCAACGGCGCCGAGACGGAGATCCTCTTTATAGCTCAGAAGGGCTTTTTGCCCTTCTGAGCATGAGCCAACTAGCCCTACCCCCTGGTCCTGCCCCTAGCTAGCCAGTATGTCACTAGCCGCGGTTCTCCAGCTAGGGCGCGGGACTGAGATAGGCCAAAGGGGCGACCCTTGATATGGGAGGTGGGTGGGTTGGTGTGGCTGACTTATCCTGCTGTCCACGGGGGACCCCTGTTACAGGTAAGTAATCTCGCTTTCTCCTAGGACAAGCAGGATGTGTCAGCCACACCTGGTGCCTCCCGAGCATTGAAAAATGCGGTGGAAGGGGAGGCGGAAGCAGGAACTTGGTTTGCATTTTTATTAAGTTATCTGCCCAGGTATGTCCGAAGGACGAGCAACAAGAAATTTTTAACCATTGAACAACCATGACTGTGTAGAGGTAGGCAACACAGTGTAGAGGTAGACAATTACATACAATAGAATTGTGTAACACTGCAAACAATGTCAGTGTAAGTAGTAAACAGTGCAAACAGTGTCAGTATAACTCACAGTGCAAATAGTAAGTGAGGCAAACGTGCAGGTGAATACTACATTCAGTGGTGCAGCAGGCACGTTCTGTGGCTGAGGGAGCTCCGCGGTGGTTAGGGTTGCCTGACCAAATGCGGAGTCGTCACCGACTATCTTGTCGAGACATTAATGCTTTTGAAAGGTGTGCAGTGATGACCAGGTTGCGGCCTTGCAGATGTCCACTGCATGTATGTTGCGAAGGCTGGCGATGGAAGCTGCCATTGCCCTGAGTTGGTGTGCATGAATCTTAGGTGTGTCCTGTGATCCAGCTTGTTGGAGGCAGAACACCATGCAAGTGGAGATCCATACTGAGAGTGTTCTCTTGCTAACCGGCCGGCCTGGTTTGTTGGGGTCGTAGGAGACAAATAGCTGTGTTCCTTTTCGTAGACCATTGGTCCGGATGAGGTAGGTGCGTATTGCCCTGACGCAGTCCAGGGTGTGCAGTCGTTGGTCCTCGGCCGAGAAGTGTGGTTCTGGATGGAAGCAGGGAAGCTCGATCGTCTGGTTGACTTGGAAGGCAGAGGGCACCTTGGGCATGAACTTTGGATGTGTTCGTAGTGTGGCCCGGTCCCCGGTAAGAAGGGTGTAGGGGGGATGCGACACCAGGGCTTTTAATTCGCTGATCCCTCTGGCTGAAGTGATGGCTATTAGGAACAAGGTTTTCCACGTGGCGTATTTCAAGTCTGCTGAGAGCAGAGGTTCGAAGGGGGGTTGCGTCAATTCCTGCAGGACAATATTGAGTTCCCAGTGGGGTACGGGATCTCGGATTGGGGGCCGGAGGTTATTCAGCCCTCTAATGAATCTGGCGACTAGTGGATTCTGAGCAATGGTGTTGCCCCCCTCCTGGGCGAGGAGTGATGATGGTGGAACAGTGGTGCAGGGTTTCTTGCATTGTAAAGGTGGGCACGTGAACCTTATACTATACTGTATCCCTCCTTGATGATCCTCAAGACCTATCTGTCAGTGGTGATGGTCTCCCATGCCCGAAAGAAGGCTGTCAGCCGACCCCCGGAGGGGAGGTTGGCTAGGGAACTCCCGTCAAAAAGGGGGGTTGGTTTTCCCCGCATTGGACGTTGTCATTTTTTGCTGTTTTCTGTCCCGCTGGCGAGGTTTGGCTCGGTAAGAGTTATGATACTGTTGCTTGTAGCGAGGTGCTTCCCACTTGCGGTAGGAGTCGGAGTTATTGTAGCTGTTGCGTTTTGAGGACGCTTTTTGGTAATTGTTGTTTCGGTTAGTAGAGGAGGGGAGTTTTCGTCCCATTCCCTCTTCCGCCAGTGTCTGTAAGGTGTTGCATCGGTCCTTCATGTCATTAACCGTGTCATTCACCTTCTCGCCAAACAGGGTGTCCCCAGCACATGGGGCATCGGTGATGCGGTCATGCGTGTCCTCGCGAAGACCAGAGGCGTGGAACCAAGCTATGCGCCGGGCTGATAGACCTGTACCCGTGGTCCAGGCTGCAGATTCGAAGGCGTCGAACACTGCCTTGACCTGGTGTTTGGTACATTCTTGGAGGTCAGCGATGGGTGACGTGAGGGAAGCCAGAGTCTCGGCGTTGAGGGAGGATTTGATTTTCTCAACGAGAGTATCCTGGTAGAGGGCTTGTTGTAGCTGATGCGCCGCTACCCTTGAAGAGAGCATAGCTCCTTGAAAAGTCCTTTTTCCCATGTCATCTAGGAGTTTGAGGTCCTTTGTTGGGAGACTATTTGCATGGTTCCACGCTGATTTTACTCGTTTGAGTGCGGACTCAACCACAATAAAGGTGTGTGGCAGCTGTGCTTTGTCAAATCCCATAGTTGCTTGTACTTGGTATTTTATGTCTAGTTTTCTGGGAGCGGCTGGTCCTGTGGCAGGGTTTTGCCACAGTTTGGTCAGGTTTTCTTGTAGCAGTGGGTGAATTGCGAGGAGTGTCGAGTTCTTGGATGTCTTCAGGAATTTTAATGCCGCTTGTGTTTCTGGACGCAGATCCATAGGTTGAGAGGTGGCGATTCCTAGTGCAAAGGAGACTTTCCGGAGGAATTTTGGGCATGATAGATCCTCCGGGTTGGCTGGTTGTGGGTCTGAGGTGTGTTTATCAGTGTTCTCTGGGGACACGAAGGCCTCCTCTACTGAGGGAGGATGTTGAGTGGCCACCTCTTCTTCTTCCTCTGCGGCGGTAGAGTATGCGGATAAGTCTTGGTCGTCCAGAGTGGAAGGGTCTGTGCACAGAGGAGGGCAGGTTTCTGTGCTCTCTACAGCTCCTTGGGAAGCCAACCACTGTTTAAAACAATCCGAGAAGAAGGTGAAGAATTCTTTGGCTCCTTGGGGTCCTGCCGTGGGGACCACGGGAGGGGGGCCACTTGAGGGCTTGGAGGGGCGGTTGCCCTGGTCAATCCTTCGTCCCCCGAGGGGGTTAGGCCACTAGGACTCGAAGGCGATGCAGGAGATCTGGGGTAGAAGGAGTACCTGTCACTGTGTCTAGTACTTGTACTGTGTCTTCTGCGTTTGGGGCTTAAGCTGGAGCTTCTGGTGCTGTGCTGCCGGTTTCACTGTCCCGATCGTCGGTCCCGATGGTGGGAGCGTCTGCGCCGGTGCCTGCAGCTTCTTCCATCGGCTCTGTGCCTTTTAGAGCTTGCCTCCGTCTGCTGCGGTGTCGGCGCAGAGAGTGAGACTGTGATCTGCTCCGATGCCAGTGCCGAGAGGGGGGCAGGTCTGAAGGAGCAGTCAGGCGGCAGAAACCAATCCGAGTTGGGGGGTGGGGCTAGAAGCCGGCCATCCAATGGTAGGAGAGGAGTGAGCCGGGTTGCTGATGGGAGCAAGATGGGCACCTCCTATGAAAACTCCACGTGTCTGAGACCTCCGGATCAAGATGGCTGCCTCCTGCAAGGGCTGCACGTGTGCAAGAGTCCTCCAGAGCAGTGCAGGCCGGAGAGGGGAGCCGGGGCGTATCGCCACGGGCAGAGGCCACAGTTGGCATGTCCCGGGTGGTTGCCTGACATTTGGAGAGACTTGTTGTAGATTTTTTAACAAGTTTGGAAGGCTTACTGGCGTCTTTTTCTCCGGGAGGATTTTTGTCGCGTCTGAGGTTGTTGTTGTTGTCCAATGCATTTGGAGCGTGATCCAGGGCCAGAAATTCACGGAGAGCATGTCCACGGGATTTTAGTGCTCTGGGAGACATCTGAGCATATTGGGGACAATCGTGTACCGGGTGGTCTTTTTCAAAGCATCGGAGGCATCTTTGATGTGTGTCGGAGTTGCTCATCGTCCTTGAGCATACCGGACACTTCTTAAAGCCCGGCTTGGGCATTGTTGAGGTAAGAGTTGTTTAAAAATAAAAGGAACTAAATTCCAGCACCTACGCCAATTTCTACCCCATACACCACACACACTACACGATGTAAATATACTTTTGTACAAAGTTTGATATGTTTGCTTTAATACCTACAAAGATTTTGCTTTAATACCTTCAAGTTGTTTTTGTTACAATACCTACAAAGTTTATATTTACTGTTCAATGTAAATAGTTGATTTCTACTGTTCTATGTAAAATGTATACAAATTGTGTACAAGACTGTTAATCTGTTATATGTAAACCGCCCTTGATCTCTGGAAGGAGCGGTATAAAAGAAATAGTTAAATAAATAAATAAATAAATATAGTAGTTGTAGGTACAGATCCAAGCCACCGCGCCCCCACTTATTGCCCCTATCACCCTCCCCATGGCATCTGTTCATCAGACATACAGCCCTACCCTTGACCTTCTCCCCCACCGCTAACACAGACTCCACTTGTTCTGTCATGGCAAGTTTACCTGAAAGGCCCAGTTCATGGGCCTTGGCTCCATCTTTAGCCATACTTGACCCACACTTTCAGACCCGCTGGAAGATTGCTTTTCAGCTCAAAACCTGCGAATCTTCCTCATCCTGACCCTCACCTTAAACCCGCTTTCACGCTGTACTATTGAAGCGATGATTAGAAATTACTTTACTCGTCCGTCTCTCTCAAATGGACGGTAAGCTCCGTGGAGGAGGGAATGTCTCTCGTTTGGGTGCCTTTCTGTACAGCTCTGTCTACGCGGGATGTACATTCATTAGTGCGCACAGGGCTCGTTGGCGCGCCTTACAAAATCCAGTGCAAAACTGAATTAAGGCATGAAAAGTCAATTTGCAAGCATTTAAATGTTTGAACTTGTTTAAAACATCTTTTTAAACGCTAAAGTATGAAATGAACTACAAAGGTCTGACATTCTTGAAAAAAGTATTCAACAAAGCAAAAACAAAACAAATATTTTTGCCCTATGTACATTCCCTGCTGTGTACATCTAACAGTCCTATATTAATACATAGTAATAGCATGGCGTCCACCCCCCCCACCCACCCACCCAAAGAGCTGGTCACAATCCCTCCTGCCATGACAGCCACTCCCAGTGCACCCCCTGAGTATGTGGGCAGGGGGTGTGCTTCTTCCAGTTCGTTACCTGAGTATGTGGGCAGGGGGATGCCTCTTTTCCGCAGAAGGTCAGAGAACTCCAGGCACTTGTTATGGTCTTTGAATGTAGACCCTTGAAAGCAGATTTCTTTCATCAAATTTAGGGCACTCTGGCAAATCGTTTCGTCGTCGTCCCCGGACATCGCTCAAAACCATCTCTCAGAGGGAGGAAATAGAAAAACGCACAATCAGTACACTACAGCAGGACATAATCATCACTCAGAGAGACAGATAAACGCACACGCGGCGGGGGTTACCATCAGGTGAACTAGGTGGTTGCCTAGGATGCAACCCTCTGGAGGCACCCACTGACACTGCTATCACCCGTCTTTGGCACCGACAGTGGCAGCAATAGCCACAAATAGCCTCACAGAGCTTACCTTCACGTTGTGGCGCCATGGGGCTCTTTACTTCCACCCGACTCTTGATGCCAACTTCCTGTTCACACGGTGAGTTGGCATCGGGTGTCAGAGAGCAGCAGAAGCAAACAGCCCTGCAGTGCCAAAGCTTGAAGGTAAGCTTTGTGAGGCTGTTTCTGGCCATTTCCGCTGCTTTGATCCCAGAGAGGGGCCAGCAAGGGGTGAGATTTGCTTAGGATGTCTCATCTCCTTGTGCCAACCCTGCACACACACACACACACACACACACACACTCTCTCTCTCTATACATTACAACACACAATCATCAGAGGGAGCAAAAAGAGACCCCTTGCTTGATGTTGGGGGACATAGGCGTCAGAACGGGGTGGGCCACATGGGCCCTGGCCGCACCAAAAATTTGCCCGCCAGCAAACAGAGAGCAGCCATGATCGCGGCAGACTCCTGTCTGCCCGTGGGAAATTGGATCCCCACGGGCAGGAAGGGAAGGCCGCTGTGATCGTGGCAGACTCCCTCTGTCTGCCCATGGGGATCTAATCTCCCGCGGGGAGACAGGAGTCTGCCATGATCGCAGTCATTCCTCCTCTTCTGCCCACAGGAGATCAGATCCCCATGGGCAGAACAGGAGGTGAAGGCTGAGGGAGGCTAGGGGCAGAGTTAGGGTGAAGCTTGGCCTCCCCAATCAGAGAGGCATTCCGTGGCCCCTGTTGGGGGACAAGGCGAGGTAGGAGGAGTCAGTGTACCTCAGGACTCTGTTTTGGAACCTTGTCTGTTCTCTTTGTATACTCGTTCCCTTGGTGCTCTGATCTCCCAAAGGTTTTAGTACCAGCTTTATGCTGACAACTATCTCTCCAGGAATCCAGGTGCATTATCTCAGGCTGCTTGCCTGAGTTTGCTGCCTGGATGTCGTGTTGCCATCTGAAACTGACCATGGCTAAGGACGAAGCTTCTTATCTTTTCCCCTAAACCCACCTCCTCCCTTCTCTGTTTCTATGGATAATACTGTCATCCTACCCATTTCCTCAGCTCACAACCTCAGCGTCCTCTTGGACTCTTCTCTCTCTTTCCCTGCATATATCTAAAATATGACTAAAACCTGTTGTTTCTTTCTTTATAACATCAGCAAAATTTGTCTCTTCCTTTCTGTACACACTACTAAGACCCTTATCCACTCTCTAGTCACTTCTCTTCTAGACTATTGTATCCTGCTCTTCGTTGGTCTCCTCGTGAATCCTCTTTTCCCGCTCCAATCTGTTCGAAATTCAGCTGCACGGCTAATCTTCTGCCAGTGTCCCTACGCTCATGTCACCCCTCTTCTCAAGTCACTTCGCTGGCTCCCTATCCGTTTCCGCATCCAGTTCAAACTTCTCCTGCTGACCTACGAGTGCCTTCATTCTGCGGCTCCTCACTACCTTTTTTCTCTTATCTCACTCTGCACCCCTCATCTAGCAGATCCCTTCTATTTATTTATTTAGCAATGTTTATATACTGTTTTTCACCAGGTCAAAGCAGTGTACATGATGTTTCCCTTGCCCAAGAAGGGCTCACAATCTATGTTTTTTTGAGTTTTTTGCACCTGAAGCAACAGTGGGTTAAAGTGGGTTGCCCAAGGCCACAAGGCGTGCCTGTGGGAACTAGAAACCCCAGTCCCTCCAGCCCAAGGTTGATGTCCTCCAGCAGGATTCAAACCGCTGGCCTGAGGCAACTTGCCCCAATCACTAGGCCACTCCTCTCTCCTATAGTAAATTAACAAACAAACTGCGGTCAGTGTCAGAGCTTACAGATGATACTTCATAAATACAAGAACAGCTCTAGTAATTCACCTCAACGTAGCATTAAATCCTCAGCAAAAAGGCAAAGTGGAGAAGGGCAGACCTCAGAATACTCCAGAAAAAGCCTTTTGCCATAAATTGGCTTCAGGTACTTTAACTAAAGTTAAATGCATCAACGGTCCGCCAAAGCCTACTCCACCCACCCCATATTTCACACCTAGAAGCCAGACATTTCAAAAACCAGTATTTTTTTTCAACAAATTATCAAATAAACATTATTTCAACAATATGGTTCCTTATGCATAGAAAAATAAAAATGAAAACTTTCAAAAGTTCCTTTCTTCTGTCAGGCTTCCAAACTACTGATTCAGATGTCAACCCCCCCCCCCCCCTCCTATCTGTGCCCTTCTCTGCCACTGCCAACTCCAGACTCTGTTCCTTACACCTTGATGCACCATATGCCTGGAACAAACCACCTGAGTCAGTACGTCAGGCTCCACCTCTGGTCCTATTCAAAGCCGGGCTAAAAACCCACCTCTTCGAGACTGTTTTTCAATCCGGATCCCCTTATTCTCCTGTTTACTACCCATGCACGTTTTAACCATTTCCCCTTAATTTTGCCGTAGTCCCTGTTGTGCTTGTCTCTCTTAAACAGAAAGCTCTGTGGAGCGAGGACTGTCTCTAATGGATATGTGCATAGCGCTGCGTATGCCTCATAGTGCTATAGAAATGAGAGATAGTAGTAGCAGGACTTACTCAGCACAGCCAACCTGCTACAGGTTCCCTCCCCTAGTACTTGGGCAGCTCACAATCCACGACGCCCTAGAAGAGGAATAAAGAGAAGAGGGTGGAGTTTACTAGGAAAAATTAAGCCACCGAGTCTAGGTCAAGTTACGTCTAAGCAGGCTGTACGACGACAAGTTTGCCCGCAGTTCGGCTGGGCAACTTCATCAAAGACCGTTTTCAAGAGTAACACACTGTCTTACCAGAGAAAGGTTAAAGTGTTCCCCCCTCCCCCACCCCTCATCGCAGGTCTTATGGAAACATTAACCGAATACATTTTGGGTAAGAGGTCTTTCATCCGACTCGGAGACTGCACTTACTGGCTAATCTGGAGCACAGACGTCCACCGTCATGTGCTCTGTTTGAGCCCACCTGCAAAATTTAAGAAGAATTTTCAATTCCCCTGCGGGAAGCCCAGGGCTGGAACAAGGGTATGAGACCCCCTAGGTGGACCTCATTCCGAGCACCACCTGCGCTCCACCCCTGTGCCCACTGCTGCCCCACCCCAAGATGAATTACCTTCTGCTCCGGTGCCTTTTTAAATGCGATACCCCTGCTGCATATCCTAGAGAGGGGCAGCAGCAGCGAAAATGGGCACCCCCTGATCGCTGGGACTCTAGGCAACCACCTAGTTTACCTAATGGTCGTGCCTGCCCTGAGGCAGTGTCAGCAATATCTCCACTGGAGAGTTAGAGACTGGTGGGGCCAGGCCTGGGGGGGACAGAAAGGCAATGTCGAGGAAGGACAAAAGGAGAGGAAGCCGGGAGTCGAGGGGGTTGGTTGTCGAGCCTAGGTTGCAAGGCCAACATGAATGATGGAGGGCAGGGTGAAAGCAAACTTGGAGACAGCGTTTCCAGATGATTCCAGAATTTCCAGCCTGGTGCCCGCCAAAAACAAGCCCAAAAGAATAATCCCCTTTGGCCCCACACCCTGATACCATCATGATTTCAAAGGCATACCGCGCCCCAAGTGACACCATGATGCACTTGGGAAGAGAGGAGAGGTTGATGCTCACCCTGCATCATCTCATTAGTTGACACTTTGACCTAACCAATGAGATGAAGCGAAGGGCCAACATCATGCCGAATACTGATGATGCCAGCCGGACTGTGTTTTTGGCTCTATTTCTGCAGTTTTCGTACTCACAGTGGGCACGGAGAATAGCCAAAATAGCCAAAATAACCACAACCCATGTAAAAAAGTCACCCCAGTAGAAAAATGGTGGAAATGTCAAAACTGCTTGGGGAAGGAAATGTCTAGCATCAGGGCAGCTGGGTCTAGAAGGCAGGAACAGCATGCTGGGGAGTGAGCTGGTGGAGAGGCTGAAGTCAAGCTCGGGGTGGGGGGGGAGAGTTTGGGACAGGGCCGGTGCAAGGGTTCTAGGTATCCGGGCAAATCTTCAGCCTTGCGCCCCCTCGCAATTAGCTTTCAGACCTCTAGTGCCCCCTCCTTGATTTTGATTGTTAAACTAAAATGTAACCATCTCAACACCATCCTTCACAGACCAATCCTATAAAATATACATTTGGACATCACACTGAAATATTAAACTTTATTTTGTAATATATATCCCCCGTTTTTCCTGGGGGTAGAAATTTGTATATCTGCCAATACCCATTGCTTTGGCCATCACTACTCTTCACTGTCCCTCCAGAAGCCACCATCCTAGACAACCTAGCTTACCTTGTGGCTGGGCCATTCCTGTTTGTGGGGGAGGCGGGACCTAAGCATTCTGATGTATAGGACTCTTAGGCAGAGAATATGTGCAAATAAGGGTCAATAAACAAGCTGTAGGCGAGAGCTTCTTATTGCACTAACTTAATGCATCTTTGACAAGCTTTCCAGTGATCAAACCCTTTGAGACTGAGACCAAAGGACTCCATGAGACATTGATTTTCACCCATTACCAGATATTATGTTGTTGTTGTTGTTAAGAGCCGTTGAGTTGGTGTCGACTCATGGCGACCCTCTGGATAGTTGACCTAAACTTTGTTCGGTCTTCAGCCAAGCGGCTCACTGTTGATAGAGTGGTATCCATAGCTGCTGTTATTGTATTGATCCATCTCATTGCCAGCCTTCCTCTTTTACGGTGACCTTCTACCTTGACAAGCATTACGTCTTTCTCCAATGATCTCTCTCTTCACATGATGTGTCCAAAGTATGAAATTCTAAGTCTTGTCATCTGAGTTTCTAAGGAAAGCTTAGGTTGATCTCCTTTAGTACTGACTGGTTTGTTCTTTGGGGAGTCCATGATATACACAGTATTCATCACCAGCACCATAATTCAAAGGCATCAATTTTCTTCCTGTCCATCTTTTTCACTGTCCAACTTTTGCATCCATATGATGTTATTGAAAATACCATGGCCTGGACCAGATAGATATAGGGCCTCTGAAATGTCACCCTCTCATCGCCTCTGTCTACCCCCTGCTCCTTTCATTGAGCTGTAATGACATATGTGGATAGCCTAAGACCTAGATGAGTTTGTACAATTTAAGCCCAGTGTAACTGCATTGCCTCTTCACAGACCTCATGACGAGAGAATAATGCTCAAAGGTTTGTCAAAAATGCATTGGGTTAGTCCGCAAAAATCTCCCATCTACAGCTTAGAGGGAAATTCCGACCAAGCCTTTGACATGTTCTCAGATCAGTATTTAAATCCTGCACTTAGCGTTTTTTTTTTAAATGCCAACCGCTAGCATTTAAATTGTTCACATATATTCAGTAGTACTGAATTTGCATATGATCACGGAGCAATATTCAGCCACTATTGGTATGATTAAGCAGATGCTCTTCAACATCTGGCTCTTCTTTCTGCAGTAGGTTCTCGGTGTTGCATGCTATATTAGGTCTTACCAAAATCTATGGATTTGTTGTATTATTTTGAAAATAAAGTGTGCAGAATTAAAAACAACATTTTGTCACAGAATTCCATCCCCTTCCCCCCACCGAGGGGCGAATGCAGCAGCTGCTACAGAGAAAGCAGGGGAAAGGCTTAACTCAAGGATGCAAATCTTCCTTCAAACTAGGTGAGAACTTGGTCAAGAGAAAGATGGAAGCTGGAGGCAGTCATTACCTTCCTGCCGGTGGACTCTCTTCAGCCTGCGAATGAATGCAACTTCCATGAGGAATCCCCAGTCAAGTGTCTCCGTTGGCTATGTACAAAACCCTTCCGAGGAAAGTGATCACCTCTTCCATGCCCCATTACCCCAACCTGCCCTTCAGCATGTCCCCCTTCATGAACCCAGTACCTTGTTCTCTCTGTCCCTCACTCGCGCTCTATCTCCATATGTCTCTTGGCATTACCAGGTGCCCGTTGCCTTCCCTCTCCCCTACTTCTCTGTCTCTCACCTGTGAGTGGGTGTCATGCTCCTCCTCGAACTGTTTCTTCCTCCGGCTGGTTTTTGCTGGAAATCGTTCCCAGCTGCGGCGTTTTTCTCTCATGGATGTGTCTCCAGCTGTTCTGGCTGGCGGCGGGAGGAAGCGCACAATCCCATACACCGGCTTCAAGGTTCTTCGCTCTTCAGTGACCTATCAGCAATGGGGAAAGCTTTGGTGAAAACATTAGTCTTCCCTCCCTGCTCTCCATGCCGCTATCTTACGATAATGATGGAGGACTCCTCCATGCCTCAGCCATTATGCCTAGAAGGGAATTCTCCAGGTAGCCTGATGTTTGCTCCTGGATTCCTGAAGGGGGAATTGTCTCAACAATGTTCTCTTTCCCAGAACCAGCACCGATGGCATGCAGCTTCCTGAGCATATACTGGTGTATTATACAAGGGGGGGGGGGGCGTTGATAAGCCTCTGGCCTTATAACAAAACAGAATGCTAAGGGTACATTTCAGTTCTGGAGGTACAAATGATCTCTCTGCAGTTTCATTTTGTTGCACGGCCAGAGACTTATCACCCCCCCCCCCCCCAATGTAAAATAGATCAGTGCACTGCGACTCTGCCTCTGGGAGCACCTACACGAGGCCTGCCTATGCATATGCACCATCTCATCAGCATGCATACCGCAGCGTAATTTTATTAAAGGCTTTTCTACATGTAGGAGTAGTCTAAGGTTAGCACACTGGCTTGGTAACCAAGAGACCAGCGTTTGATTCCCACTAGCACTCCTTGGGCAAGTCACTTAACCCTCCATTGCCTCAGAAGAAAGGCCTGGCAATCTACTTCCGGTCACACTGCCAAGAAAACCCAAGAGCTGCTGGGTCGTCAGGAGTCAGCATTGACTCAAAAGCACATGGTGCATTTTGTTTCCACGTGTAAAACAACCTTTACCTATGGAAAAAGCTTTACCAGATTACCCTCCTCCCCCGCAATATCCTCCTGTACTATATGTCGGCGGCCTGAACAGGGATGAACTCAACAGAATGGCCATTGTCTTTCAAGTTAACAAATATGTACATGCTATATATATATATATATCTTCTCATATCTTCCACCATGTCAACTCAATCTCTATCTCAGAACAGTGGAAGGAAGAGTCATGTGATATGGTCTCTGCACATACAAGCCTGTCTCTTTATTGCCAATTTTTTGTGTATCCTCTGCCACCTCACAGGGGAACCACAGAAAAGGA
Source organism: Ichthyophis bannanicus (assembly GCA_033557465.1). Lineage (NCBI taxonomy): Eukaryota > Metazoa > Chordata > Amphibia > Gymnophiona > Ichthyophiidae > Ichthyophis > Ichthyophis bannanicus. The sequence continues at coordinate 55,174,605 of CM066051.1, read as the reverse complement.
CCCAATACTGACTGATTCCAGTCTGCCCAGTATTTCTGCCTATAGGAAATCCCTCTCAAACCACAAGAGATTCATCCATCTCCTTCCATTGTTTCCACCCTCCTGCTTAGCTGATCCTGCAAGAACATCCCTCCTCTCCCACATCCAATCACAATAATCAAAAAAAGCCAGGAGAGCTAGCGTGGTCTTTACTCAAATATCTGGCTTCCTGTGTCCCCGTAACACCAAAAATCACCAACCCAGAGAACCCCGGTGATATTTGTGCCTCTGCTTCTGCTAAGACTCCCTAAGCCTCGCTGTTCTCAAATGTAAAAGAATTAAGTCATGTGGTGGCCTCATTGTTCTTCTTGGATACACCGAAGTCATGGTCAATGGCCAAGCCACAGGAGAGACTCTTTAACTGGATGAAGTTAATGCATCCACTCATAATACCCAGGGGCATTAGTAGTGGCGTGAAGCAAGAATCAGTGCTTGATCCTGTTCTTTTTAATATTTTTGTAAATGATATTAGAGAAGGTCTGTCATGTAAGGTTTGCCTCTTTGGGGATGATACTAAAATCTGCAACAGGGTAGACACACTGGTGGTGTGGAACACATGAGGAGGGATCTAGCGAAGCCTGAAGAATGGTTGAGAATTTGGCAGTTAAAATTTAATGCTAAAAAAAAAAAAAATGCAAGGTCATGCATTTGGGCTGCAAAAACATTTATTTTTAATATTATATACCCTATTTTCAAAAATAAACGACACTAATACACTAATTTAACCATACTACACACTCATTTACATGATGATTAATAATTTAACTAGCAATGTATATATGTTCTAATATGTTATACTTGTAATGTTACAATTTTCCTTGTAATTTATAATTATCTGTTCTATGTAAAATGTCCTGGTATATCTCATACCAATTAACCTACTGTTACATGTAAACCGCACTTGAAACAAGGGAAAGAGCGGTATATAAATAACTGTTAAATAAATAAATAAATAAATAAATAAAAATCCAAGGGAATAGTATAGGAGTGGAAGAGCAGTCTAGTGGTTAGAGCAGTGGCCAGTGACTGAAAAGACCAGGGCTCAAATCCCACTGGCGTTCCTTGTGGCCTTGCGTGAGTCACATAACACTTCACTGTCTCAGGGTCAAAACTTAGATTGTTTGCCCTCAAGAGACAGGGAAATACCTACTGAACCTGACTGTACCTCTCTTTGAACTGGAAAGGTGCAAGCTAAACATTACTAAATAAAAATATCAGAGGTGAATCACTTCAATGCACAAAAAAAGATGAGATCTGGGGGTGTTCATACTGAATGATCTTAAAGTGGCCAAACAGGTAGAAAAAGCGATGGCAAAAGCCAGAAGGATGCTTGGGTGCATAGGGAGAGGAATGGCCAGCAGGAAGGAGGTGATAGTCCCTTTGTACAAGTCTTTGGTGCGTCCTCATTTGGAGTATTGTGGGCAATTCTGGAGACCGCACCTTCAAAAGGATATAAACAGGATAGATTCGGTGCAGAGGGTGGCTACCAAAATGGACAGTGAGCTTCATCATAAGGCATATAGGGAATCTCAGTATGTATACTTTGGAGGAAAGGTGGGGGAGGGGCGATAATATAGAGACATTTAAATAAGAACATAAGAAATATCTCCATGGAATACGTGCAGATGGGGTGGTCCAATTGAAAGGAAGCTCTGGAACGAGGAGTCGTACGATGGAGGTGAAAGGAGATAGACTCAGGAGTAATCTGAGAAAATATTTCTCTACACAAAGGGTGGTGGATGCGTGAAGATGAGAACTGTAACTGAATTCAAGAAACCCTGGATAAGAACAGAGGAACTTAGGGGGAGGAAGGGATTGTAGAGCTTAATAGTTCTCATGGATGGGCAGACTAGTTTTTATCCAAAACATTTTTTCTGTTTCTAAAATTAAAAATTAAAAAAAAAACCTTCACCCCTGCCAAGCCCCAACTAGGCCCCTTCTTTGCCCACTTAAATCAATGCACGATGTAGTTTAGCTATCCACCAAGGGGCTGAATAAAACATCTGGCAAAAATGGATGTTCCTTGCTACTGACCAGATGTGGTCCCGGCACTGAATTATTCAGTTCACTATGCCCCCCACAATTTCAACGAACACCTAAATTTAGGAACAAAAAAAGCAGATGGCAATAGGGATGGATTTAGGGTGGCGGAAAAGAAAAATTAGACGCTTAGCACCAATTTTCAGCTCTTGGCTCCTAACCCACAGGCAAATTAAAATCCAAAATCCATAACTTTTAAGCTCCTAAATTAAGATGAATTTTTGGCTAAAAATTTAGCAGCTCGGCTTTTTTGAATATCGGGCCTATATCCGTCACTTGAGATATGGGCTATGTTCTTGAACGATCTAGGAATCCGTTAGTCACCCGAGAGCAGAAAGCGTCCAAAGGAGCGCCGAACCTACCCGAATGAAACAGGGCACGGTCACCCAACAACACCGTCAGCTGCCTCACCCCAGCCTGCCTTCACGCCACTTTCTCTCTCATCTAAATCCTCATTAGAAGGCAGCAAAAATTCATTTCTTATCATGAAAAGAACCCAGCAGTTATGCCAAGACTCTACTTAGAAGATCACCGGCAAGGTGTCGTTTGCAATTAGCGACACAAAGTGCTGGCGACAGCTATTCCATGCAAAATCCTCTAATCTCTTCTCCACAGCAGCAGGAGAGCTGATTTCAGAGCGAGATGCAAACAGCTGCAATCCCAGGACGAGACGCTGACAGAACATTTAAATTTAGAAATCTTCTCCGTTTCAGAAAAGAAGTAAAAGGCAGAGTTGGGGGGAAGGGGGGGGGGGAGAGAGGTTGAAGACTTGTTTGGAAACAATGCATGTATATTTTGGGCCTAATATTCAAAGGATTTATGTTCCTAACCTGGCCTTTTTGATAATTTACTGGGGCCGAGTTCCTAAATCTATTCTCAAAAGGGGTCAACATCTAAAAGCCTATATCCAGATAAATACCACTGAAAGAGATCTTCAGTGACAATGAGAGTGGTGTTGCTGAATATCTTTATAGACCTCCTCCTTGGTACGGATAGTGCCAGGGTAGTCTAGGGGCAGAGACACAATTTATCCGGAGAGTGGTGATTTTCAACGCTGCTAATTGGCATAGCTAACCAGATAACCTGGGACAGCAAAAAGCTGTTCTGAGGGTTATCCGAATCAGCTATCCAGGTAGTGTGGCAAGATGCCGGCACTATCAGCTGCAGCCATGATCCAGATATTGGGGCTGAAGATCCAGAGTTTGTAGCCCTTGGCATCAGCGCTTAAAAAAAACATTGACCACCAGAGGTTTGTTATTACTCTGGAAAATTTCACTAAGATGCTAAATTTAACAGCATGAAAAATGGGTGATAATGGGGCAGGGGAAAAAAAATTAGGAGCTCGGCACTAGACTCATAAATTAGGAAACTGAAAGGCCTAAATTTATAAGCATAACTTTCATGTTCCTAAATGAAGATGAATTTTCTGCTGGAAACAGGGCTCAAATTTAGGTGCCTAATTTAGGGTCCTAAATTTAGGGGCTCAGCTTTTGCCTGAGGTTAAGTAGCTGAACTATGCCACAAAAAGATCTTGATGTATACATGGACTTCTAACTCTTTAACAGTACAGTATTTAAACACTGAACATGGCTTCTTTGTTCTACCCGGCCTTAAAAAGAATTTGTCAGCGAGGTGTCCTATTAAAAACATTCCTCTGAATGTATTACAGCCAGTCCTAAAATAACACAAACGATGAGTGGAAAATAGCGCAGCAAAAAAAAAGAAAAAGATGTGAAAATCCATTCTCTACCTATTCGCTTGAATACAGAAAGGGCTGTAAAAGAGGAATAAACTGCAGAGGAAATCAGGGCTTGAGGTCACCACAAGGCCTTGAACAAAGGGCTATCTATACAGAGACACAAGGGCTAGAGAACAGAGTAATTTGTACACAGATTCAAGACTTACACAATACAGAAAGCAGAGTAACCAATATACAGCCACAAGACCTGGGGCTCACGGAGTAATCTGTATACAGACAAGGGGCCTGGAGCTCACAGAGTAACCCGTATACAGCCACAACTCCTCGGGCCCGCAGAATAACCCATATACAGCCACAAGGTGCAGACCCAAAGAGTAACCCGTATACAGACACAAGGCCTGGGCACACAAAATAATCTGTGTACAGATGCAGGACCTGGAGACACAGAGTAACCTGTATACAGACACAAGGCCTGGAGCCCACAGAGTAATCCGTATACAGACACAAGGCCTGGAGCCCACAGAGTAATCCATATTCACACAAGGTTTGGAGCGCGCAGCTTAGAAATGATAGAGTAGGCAGCTCTGCAGTCACCGTGTATGGACACAAGGTCTTAAGCACCTTATAAAAACAAAAGCACAGATCTCTCTGTAGGAGCCTGGAGCACTCTACAGACATGTAGGTCTTAGACTCTCAGAGAAATATCTGGTCTCGTGCATGATAGTGAAAACTTAGATGTCAAGACTGCATCCGATTCTGTGCACCATGCTGTTGTAAAAACCCAGAAAAGAGAGACTCAGCTATTCAGCTTTAACTGAAATAGAGACACTGCGTGTCTGAGGAGCACACAACCGTATGACATAACACAGATATCACATAGCCTCTGGCAGCCTGGGCTGCCTCTGCAATGCAGTTATCATTCTTGTATGTTCGTGGCCTTCTCCGCTAAGTTTTCTGAGCAACAGCCAAACCATGAAAGCGAACAGAGACACATACAGGGGTAAACTCACAACCAATGCATGATGTTATACACACAGAACAGACCAGGAGCGAGAGACACGCAACTTGAGACTCGTTACAGATTTTAAAAAGAACATAAAAATAAACGCAGACACCTAGAGACCATAAGAGACTGGGAAAGTGTTATTAACTGACTCTGTCCTGCGGAGCCTTCTCTCTCTTCCCTTTTAATAATTCTGCCATACAGACAGGATGCAGCGTTACTCATCTCACATAAATTACAAATTAACAAGCTATAATTCTTTTAGCCATTCCCTCAGTCCCATCGCACCCCTAGAGGCAGCCATATTTACAAGATTCACAGCCACTGAATTTGACGGGTGAAATGTATAGATGAATCCGACCCCATTCCCCATGAAGCCATAGGAAAGCCAGCTTTTACATCAGACTGAAAGAAAGCTTGGATAGAGGGACAGGGTTCAGCTCTTTCCCTTCCCCTTTCCAATTCCTAAGGAGGGGTGATCCATGGGGACTAGCACTCAATCTCTAAGGCCTGCTACCAACACCAAACAGGCCCCTCTACCCAACTGAAAAAGAAAGGCCCCAGTTTGCTTAGTAAAACATCATGGAAACGTCTGTCCTGTCTGAAGGCTGGTATTTAGACAACAAAGCCTTCAAACAGCCAAACATTACCAAGTTTACCTACCACACCAGACCCCCAGGAGCTACAGTACGAAATCTGTTTCCTACCCCATAGCTCTGATTCTTGTCCTTTTTATAGGCATTAAACGTTATATTTAGGCGTGTTATCAGAATGGAATGATAGAGAGTTATACAATTGCTAGGAGTCACTGAAAGAAGGAACTTTTCTATACAAACTGTTTGGATATATTAACCCTTTTCGGGGGCATGTGTTTTGGAATTATTTCCCCTGAAGAATCCTGACAAGGAGAAACGCGTTGAAGCGCTACAGAGACGGCGTTGGGAGAATTATACATTCTTTGAACCGTCGGGAGAAATTCAGCATTCATTGAGACACTCATCACATTTATAAGATAAGTCATTTTGCATTGGGAGAACCACACATTCTTTGAATCGTGGTTTTAACTTTTTTTATTAGATATCTATAAGATAAGTCATTTTTTCATTTTTTCACTTTTTCACATGCTTTACATCTGACAGGTCATTGATGCTTTCGCCAGGATGCTGGCAGTTAGCATCTGAAGTGTCGGGAAGTCTGAGACCTGGTCATTTGTTTAATAGCAAGTTTGTTTAAAGAATAAGTTCCTGAGATAGGGGTGAGTAGGTTTTATAGAGCGATAACAATAGTACTTGATACGGGGGCTTTATATAGGCATAGCCAGTGATGCAAATGTGTCATCAGATCTTCCATTAGCCGGCCGGGATTTTGGTTACCTCCAATGAATATCTAAGGGGACTCTTGTAATGGGTGAAGGGCAGACTAGATAGGCCTTGTAGTCTTTTTCTGCCGTCATGTTTCTATGAGAAATATTTGCATTCATTAGGAGTTAGTGCATGCAAATATATCGTGCGCATATTCACTATGGCTATCCTGAAAATCTGGCGACTGGTTTGAGCACCAGTAGCCTAGATGGAGCCCTTCTGACCCTGAAAACAAGAGGTATGGTGGTCACATGCGCTTTATTAATATTAAAATACCCCAACGGGTTTCGGCAACGCCTTCATCAGGGGTCTGAGAACTGCAAACAACAATAGATAAATAAAAGCATCAATAAGGCCAAACATATAAAATGCATACAAATAAAACTAACATTAGAAATACTGGAACATTAAAGATACTAATATACAAGTATAACAAAATAAAACAAACCATGAATTAAATAAACATAAGTGAAAAATTAATTAACTCAAAAAATAAAAGCAAGAAGGACAAAAGACTATATAAAAATAAAAGGGAAAAACATATGATCCCAGGAGACATTATTATAAAAATACTTACGTTTCTAGACATCATTAAAAAGATGAAGCTCACAAAAGAGAACAGTTTTGATGACCTGATTCAATCCTATGAAAATAGAGCTAAAAACCATGAATATGATAATTAGCATCTAAAAAATAGTAAAACATAGAGATAATAATAATAATAAGAAGACATCAAAGACTTCCGGAAGCAACTAAAGACAACCCTTTTCATTGAACACTGTGGGGATGTCACATGATAGACACACCATTCAGCTATCTTGACACTGCATGTATAATAGCGCACAATGTAAATAGCGCGTCTTTAATCGATTAGACCCCGACACACACTCTGGAACACTGCATGACCCCCCCCCCTAAATAACTCTATTGTGATTGTTTGCTGTGAAACCGCTTTGATTCAATGAAAAGGCAGGATAAAAATCCATTTAAATAAATAAATAAATAATAAGGGAAACCCAGAACCAACAAGCAAAAGACCAGAGAAAGCACGATACAATTTTTTTTTAAATTAATTAAGAATGAACCAGAAAACAAATAAAATTGCATTTACACCTATGAATAAGTAAACTCATTTCTGCAAGACACATTGATAACATAAATAAATGGTGGAAAACTCACAAATTTTTGATATATATGTATACAAACAAGATTTGTGGTAGGGAAAATGTGCTCTATACAACTCAATTTGAATGAAAATTGCTATGTACATACACATATAGCCAAACGTAAAGAGACACTATTGCTGATAAATGGGGCGACGTTAATAACGGTAAACTGATAAACATATTGAAAACAGAACAATAACAACTGATCCTTATTAAAATTATGTAAATGCCTTGGTCACTCTACAAAGGACATTAAAAACAGCAGAACATCCGTGGAAGTACATGAAATTACATAAAAATACATAAAAAGGGGGATATCGAGTATTACTAAGTAAAAAATAAATAATAAAATAATTAGGACTTGTACAATGGCAAATCCGAGGCAAAGAAACAACCCTTTTGAATTAAAATTACCTATAAATTCACCACTTGTGATGCTTAGACTACTAAAAATTGCAGCACACTTAATTAATCAAAAACAATGTAATCGTAGTAAAAACAGTGTGAAAAGAATGTTTGTATAAAAAATATAATCATCTAAAATCCACTTTTGCAGATAAATGGGATAACGCCAATAACAGTGAATAATAAATACATTATAAACAGGAGAACTAACTGATGTGTTAAAAAAGCTTTGTATAGACGCCGTGGTTGTTCAGCTTAGCAACGGGCACTAAAAAGAGGAGGCATCCATAAAAGTGCATGAAAAAAACAAAAACAAGGAAGTATATCAAAAAGTACAAAATAAAAAGTAAATAATAAAGTGACTAAGACTTGTACAAAGACAAATCTGAGCCAAGGAAACAACTCTTACCTGCAAATACACAAAATTATAGTGCTTGAACAGCTCAAAGAACACGGCCCACTCTAGCGTCTGATTTTAAAGCGTCAAACAGCACGTGCAACGTAACACGGCTGTTTTGTTTTTTTCATGCACTCTTATGGATGCCTCCTCTTTTTAGTGCCCGTTGCTAAGGCTGAACAACCACGGCATCTATACAAAGTTTTTTTAACACATCAGTTTTCTGAGGGACAAGGACGTGCGTCCGAAGGGCTCCGTGGAAAAAGGGAGACTGAGCAAGATGAAACCCTTGGGCGGGAAGAAGACCACACATGCATAGCAGAAATCCCAAAGGCTTTCTTTGAAAGCTGGGGAATTGCTCCGCGCAGGCTCCGTCGGTGCCGATGTCACCCATAAGTGAAAACTGACTTCCTGCTTGTTCCTGGAGAAAATCAGTTCCAGACGGAGAGCAGAAGGGAGGGAATTCCACAAGGGAGGGCCCAAGATGAGAAAAGCAGAATGTCCAGTGGACTCAAGGTGGGCAAGGGATGGAGAGGTGAGATGCAAGCGATTGATATGAGCTGAGCGGAGGCTGCGGGTTGGCGTGTGGAATTGAAGGAGATTGGAGAGGTACAAGAGGGTATATATGTGTAAATGGCTTTGTGAACTGTGATGAGAACCTTGTATTGAACACGGGGTGTGTGACAGGGAGCCAGTGAAGGTTAATGAGCAGTGGTGTAATATGGTCGTGGTGGGAGGTGTGAGAAATGATCCGAGCAGCGGTGTTCTGAACGAGTTTAAGACGACGATGTTGAGACTGGGGGAGACCTGTGACTATGGAGTTGCAGTAATCAAGCTGTGAAATTACCAGGGATGGAAGAAGAGTGGTAAGAGAAGAAGTGCTCAGAAAAGGACGGAATGCTCTGATCTGTCAAAGGGAGAAAAGCACCTGCGAAAAAGCAGCGAGATGTGTTCATGAAAGGAGAGGGCAGGATCAAGGTTGACACCAAGGTAATGGAGAGAAGTAACTAAAGAGACCGGTGAACTGGGGATGGAAGGTGCCAAAGATGAGGAGGGAATACCGAAGGAGATCCAGATGGCGGATGTCTTTAGGGCATCGAGATGGAGATAGTTGGGCATGCCAATCCAAAACTTGTGCGAAGCAGGGAGTTCAAAGATGAAAGATTGGTTGATGTGGGAGAGGTTTGGTGTAGTCATGATAATGTCATCGGCGTAATAGTATGCCGATAAACCAGATTGTTGGGTTAGTAACACGAGAGAAGCAAGAAAGAGATTGAAAAGGAGGGGGCCAACACCGAGCCTTGGGGGACACCACATAAGAGGGGGACAGAGTCAGAGAAGTTCGTACCCGAGATGACGGAAAAGGAGTGAAAGAAAAGAATGAAACCATTGCAAGACTGTTCCTGAGACACCAGCACTGTGAAGGCAAGAAAGGAGGGCAAGGTGGTCAACAAGGTCGCATGCAGAAGACAGATCCAGGGACACAGTGACTGAGATATCACCGTGATCATGGGAAGCGTGCAGCTCATTTAGAAGTGATAGAAGAATAGACTGCGCTGAAAATTTTTTTTCTTCCCAAATGTCCCCTTCTCTTATTTACTTCTCTCCAGTTAAATGCGTGTCTGTTGCATTTCCGAAGGCGTTTGTAACTGTACGGTTCTTCGTGACAAATAGGAAGGGAAATTTTCAGATAGTGCAGCTAAGATTAGGTAAGCCCATGATCTGGCTGTTGCCCCCTTGTGACTCCATCCTCAAATCACCACTCTCGACCTCTGTCCTAGGCCTGAATTCTGGGCCATTTTCAACACTTTCACTTTTGCTAGTGGCTGTTCCAGCCAGGCACTGCCCCATCGCTCAGTACAGAACGATTCCTTCCAAGTCTTCCTCCTTCCAGTCTCATGTCATAGCTATTTCCGCACTAAACCATTTTAAAAATACACATTTTTTTCATCAGGAAAAAGAAAAAAAGCACCAACCCCCTAATAAATTGTGGATATCTGAGTCTGAAGCTGAAATTAACGATATGTGCAGACCCCTGAGTGCAGCCAGTCAGTCTGCCTTCCTCTCCTACTAGCAGAGTTTCAGGATTGCTCAATATATCTGGACTTCCTCACCACCAGGGATGAGTGTGTGCCGATACTGCACATCCCAAGAGCTGAAGGCACTGTGGCTCTTAGAGAAACAGACCTACTGTCATAGGCTTCCAGGCACACCGAACAATGCCTGCCAAGCCAAACACTCTACTACTACTACTGAGCATTTGTATAGCTCTACAAGTCATACGCAGCGCTGCACAGACATGTAAGAGACAGTCCCTGCTCATCAGTGCTTACAATCTAGTCAAGATAGACAACACGAGGGAAACACAAGGAGCTCAGGTGAGTCAAAATCCAAAAGCAGCAGCGAAGAGGTGAGTTTTCAGCCTGGATTTGAAAAGGGTCAGAGAAGGCTCCTGATGTACAGACTCAGATAGTTTGTTCCAGGCATAAAGGTGCAGCAAGGTGAAAGGAGCAAAGCCTGGAGTTAGCAGTAGAAGAGAAGGGCACAGATAGAAGCAATTTGGCAGAAGAGTGGAGTTCCCAAGGGGGGGGGGGGCTGTAAGGAGAGATAAGAGAGGAAAGGTAGTGAGGAGCTGCAGAGTGCATGCACTTAGAGGTCAGCAGGAGAAGTTTGAACTGGATGTGGAAATGGATAGGGAGCCAGTGAAGTGACTGGAGAAGAGGGGTAATAGGAGCATGACGAGGCTGGCAGAAGATTAGACGTGTAACAGAATGTCAAACAGATTGAAGTGGAGAGAGATAATTCAAAGGGAGACCAGCAAGGAGTAGGTTATGAAAGTAAGCTTGTCTGTACAGGGTGGTGTACACAACCAGACTGTTTAGGAAAACCTGAGAAAGAGTTAATTTTGTTCAGAACTTTGCTTAGAAATAAACTTCATATATTTGCTTACTAAGTAGGTGAAGAGGTACAAGTCCTGTAAATAAGAAAAGGGGCAGGTTGTCCTCTAGCCTTTCAGTCTCAGGGTTATTAGATATCAAGCAGTCACCAGTAAACAGTTATGTCTTGGAATACATGTATGTCTCCTCATACTGACCTATGCTGAATAGAAATTGACCTATGATGTGATGAATACGTAATACCTGACGTGGAATAATAAAGTGAAATTATGCTGTATCCTCCAAAAGAGCCTTATAAATAAAGTGAACCATAGCTAATAGTTAGAGTAAACAAAGAGAACTTGTTTCTATTTGTTTCTCTCCACAAAGCTTTGGTGTATCTATATAGAAGTGTGTGGTATTTTATTGCTGTCTCTTAGATTCTCTTCTCATTGCTTTGAATGCGGATTTCTGTGACTCCAAGAGCCCTGCAGGTTGCTGGTGAGGGGGGTGGGGGCAAACAGAAGCCCACAGGTTACAGTAGTCAAGATGGGTGGTGATTAAGGAGTGGATAAGTGTCTTGGTAGTGTGTTCAGAAAGGAATGGGTGGATTTTGTTGATGTTAGAGAGAAAGAAATGACAGGTCTTAGCTATCAGATGGATGTGTGTGGAGAAGAAGAGTCAAAGACAACCCCAAGGTTGTGAGCTGAGGAAACAGGGAGGAGTAGAGAGTTATCCACAGAGACTGAGAAAGGAGGAAGAGGAGGGGAGGGTTTAGGGGGAAAGGTAAGAAGCTCAGTCTTGGTCATGTTCAATTTCAAGCGGCGGTGAGACATCCAAACAGCAATGTCAGAAAGGCAGCAGAGATCCAGGCCTTGATGGCCAGAGAGATTGCAGATGTAGAGAGGTAGATCTGGGAGTCATCAGCATAAAAATGGTACTGAAAGCCATGGGAAGAGATGAGTGCACCAAGGAACTGGGTATAGAGAGAGAAAAGGAGTGGACCCAAGACAGATCCTTGGGGTACACCAACTGAAAGCGGGATAGCAGCAGAGGAGGAGCCACCAGAACAAACACTCAAATAGTGCTGACATACAAAAGCAAAACGGCCAGTCTCCATCCTTAAACTTGCACAAGCGGTCCAACACAATCTAGCAGAACCACGAAACAATGCAAGGTGGTTCACAGCGAGTCTAGAGGAAACTGGTAAAATGTCCAGGTGCCCCTGTTAGAAGGGGTCACTATTCCACTGGCTGTCATTAGTACTAACGTGCAGAAATAAATAATCCGTAAAATGTTTGGTCTATTTTCAGCCAGGCTGAGTGCTCAGCCTTTGCAACATCACATAGATAAACTTATCCATATAAAGTTATCTGGCCAGCAGTTGAGGTTCATCACTGTCTGTATAATTGTTTGTCCCAAATCCTGCCCCATTTTTTGGGCAGATTAGTTTCAGCCAAAATTTAATCTACACCAAAGCCAAAAGCTTTTTTATTTTTAGAAAAATGTCTTATGTAGTGAGCACCTGTAGCTGGCTTTAATGTTGACCTCAGAAAAGACATTAGTTAACTATGAAAACTCTGAACACTATGAGGGCCAGTTATAACCAGTTGTGGAAGATTATGCACCACCAAGAGGCGCAAGTCAGGTATTTTCAATGACTTTGACATACGTGTGCTTTAGTCGGTCAATGTTCTATAAGTACACATGTAAGTCCGATGCTTTGGAGGGGCATGCACATGGACAGAGCCTTGATTTACATGCCTACTAATAGAATGCTACAAATACGCTTGACCTTGACAAGTCTAGGCGCACATGCATGTATACCAAGGGGTATGTTTGCTATGCCGAGCTAATGGTCAACCCGAGCTATCTGCAAATAAGTCCCATGTTATTCAAAGAGACCTAGTTGCAGATAGCCTGGGTTAACAATTAGCCCGGTTTAGTAAACATACACCCAAGTCTAGGTGTGGCGTAAGCGCTTGCATCTAGGTTTGGCACACAACTAAATGGCTTATGCCGCCATTGTATAAAGATAAGTAGGCGCGATTTGCGTATGCTGGAATGTGTATTAAGCTAGGCAACTGTTCTAGAATGACCCCCCGGTATGTTGCTTTTCTGGACAAATTCAAGAGATCATGAGCTTGACAGAACTGTGCAGAACGGAGACTCTGAGACATTCCTATTTTTATAGAATAAAAAAAACTCTACGCAAGAGCACCAAATGTTGTGCTAAAGGAGAAAAACCCAAGAGTAGTGTTGTTCTGTAACGAGGGTAATTTTACAAGGCATTCCTGCATGTAAAACTGCCTTTTATAATCTCTCCTGGGGTACAGGCGTATAAACAGCCGTACACACCCCCCTGTATAAACTGAACATTGTCTGATCTGCTGGGAGGTGTTCCTGGAACCATGGTTTACGTAAATGCCCACCCGAAAGCAAGCAGAAATATGTGCCAGTTATTTCTGAGGAGGTCTTTTATTGATTATCTGTTAAGAGGTTCTACAAGGAATTTGCCCAAGGAGATGTAAAGCAAGCGTAAACCAGGCTAGCTAACTCACAATTAGAGTGAGTGTAATAAAATGCTTGAATACCAGCATCATACACAATTAGGTAGAATTGGGAAAAGGCAAATTAAATCCCATGACTGGCGGCAGCTTCAGCACAGTACATGATAAAAGCACAGGAAAAACATTCATATTTTTTTAATTTATTTATTTTTGTAATTATTTCTTTTTTACACCACGCTCTTTAGAATCAGTGCGGTTTACACGTATACTAACAGGTCCTTTTTATTCCCTTGTTCCCAAAGGACTCACATATCTAACTGGAGGCATGTTACTTACAACATCAACACAATGCACATTGAAACATCTCGACAGAAGGCAAAGGGACACACAGAGAGGGAAGATATAGACAGAGGCATGAAGGAGTTCAGAGAGACAGAAAGGGGGTGACCAAGCCGTAGGAAAAACTGCACTTGAAAAGGCGAGTGTAAGTGATCTCGGTTAATGGGCAAGTCATAAATCGGTCCTGCCGCGGCATATACCGGGGATGTCACGGCGGGTGTGCACAACTGGTTAGTCTGTTCTCTCAGCCATTAAAGGCTTGGGAGAAGAGCCAGGCTTTCTCCTCCTTCTTGAAGTAGATATAGTCTAGATTTAGGCATAGCCCCTTTGGCAAAGAATTCCAGAGTGTGGGGGCTGCTCGCTGGTGGCCGTCATATTGCATGATTTCCATGGGCGAAGGTAGGGTTAGCAATGCTCCTTGGAAGAAACTTGGAGATGTCAAAAGGTGCAAAGAGGGAACACCTCTTTTACAAGTACTCTGGTGCATTTCCTCTAAGGGCCTTGAAGGTCAGAAATGGGATTTTAAATTTGGACCTTGAGCATACAGGTTGCCAGTTAGATTTTGCAGAACAGAGTGACAGGGTCACGTCACTTGCAACCTTCCATTAATCTGAAGTATGTGCATGAAGATCCTTTTAAATTGATGTAGCTTACATGCATTCCTGAAAGTGTTGGCACCAAGTAACTCCACTAGTTTGTACTTTGCACGGAGAGAGAGAAGATCCTGAAGTACCAGAAAATGAAATCAGAGACTAAGAAAATGGGGCAGAAAGTTTCAGATGGTCCCAAACGTGCAGGGCACCACCAACCTGATTAAAAGGCATTTCCCAGTGCACTCTGAGCTGCCTCTGCTTATTAAGCATAGTTACTCACTCACCTGTAACAGGTGTTCTCCAGGGACAGCAGGAATCAGTCCTTACATATGGATGATGTCAGCATCAAGAGAGCCCACACAGATTCACTCCCCAGCTTTCAAAGAAAGCTTTTGGGAATTAGACCACGTATGCAGTCACCTTCCCCCCCCAAGGGTGCCATCCTACCTCAGTAGAAGACATAGCTTAATCAAGCATTAAAAAGAAAAAAAACTCCTCCACGGGGAGGAGGGAGGGTTGTGAGGACTGATTCTTGCTGTCTCCGGAGAACACCTGTTACAGGTGAGCAACTATGCTTTCTCCGGGAACAAGCAGGAAGTCAGTCCTCACATATGGGACTCCCAAGCTACAGGCTACAGAAAAAACCTGTAGGAGCCATGGGCGACCCAAAAGGTGAACCATGAAGGGCATCAAGGAGCTCTGAGTGACTTGAAGTCCAGTGACACAGCCTCAACATGGATGATAGAATAACCTCTCCAGTAGCCAGCACAAAGGGCCGGAGGAAAGAAGTTACACTATTCCTCACAGAAGTAATGAAGTACTGCCTGGCCAAAGGCGCTATCATGCCGTGGAGCTCTCCTCCAAGCAGTAATGTGCTGCAAAGATGTGGACCAGGCCAGGTGGTGGCCTGGCAGATGTCCTGCAGGGGGACCGAGCGCAGATGAGTCAGCGAGACCGCCGTGGCACACACATTATGCATGGTAACATGATGCTACAGGGAGAGTCCAGCCTGGTCGTAGGTGAATGAGATGCAGACTGCCACCCAGGCAGACAGGGTATGCTTAGAGACCACAAACCCGAGTCCGTTGATGTCATAGAAGATAAACAGTTGCGACGAGCGGCAATGGGGCTGTGTTCTCTGAAGGTAGAAGGAAAATGCCCTCTTGCAATCCAGGGTGTGTAGCGAGGCCTCTGCTCAGGATGTGTGAGGCCTAGGGAAGAAGGTGGGGAGGACCACCTCCTGGTTCATGTGAAAAGCAGACACCACCTTTGGCAGGAATTTCGGGTGGGTCCGGAGAATGACCCTGTTTCTGTGGAACCTGGTGTAGGGGGCATGGGCCACCAACGCCTGCGACTCACTAACCCTCCTGGCAGAAGTGAGTGCTACCAGGAACACCACCTTTCATGACAAGAACTTGAGATGGCACATAGCTAAAGGCTCAAAGAAGGGAGCCATGAGCTTCCCGAGAACAACGTTCAGATCTCACGCCACCGGTAGCGGGCAAACTGGAGGCCACGACAGGAGAAGCCCCTTCATGAAGCGGCCCACAAGGGGGTGCACACAGATGGGCTGGCCATCAACAAGGTGGTGATGGGCTGATAGGGTGCACAATGCACTCTGATGGAGTTAGACTTTAGATCAGCTCAGACAGGTGCAGAAGATATAGCAGTATGCTCTGCACAGAGCATGAGAAGGGCTTGAGATTCCTGTCGCTGCATCAAACAGAGAATCTATGCCATGTTGAATCTTTGCGCAATGCCGGCAGGACATCCTCCACTTCCCAAGAGAGGTAGAGGTGTGCTATGGCTAGCCATTCAGCATCCACGCTGTAAGGGTGAGGGACTGGAAGTTGGAATGGAGAAGGGTCCTGCCCTCCTGTGACAGCAAGTCCATGTCCTGGCCCAGAGATATTGGGACTGCTCAGGACAGCTGCAGGAGCAGAGGGAACCATGGCTGCCTGGGTCACCAAGGGTCAATAAGGATTATGGAGGCTCTGTCCGACTGAACTTTGAGCAAGGTCTTGGAAACCAGAGGAATAGGCGGGTATGCATATAACAGAATTCCGGACCAAGTCAGGTGAAAGGTGTCTGCTGCCACCCATTCTGGAGCCAGCCTCTGGGAGCAGAAGCGCAGTAACTGCGCATTCTCAGGGCTGGCAAAGAGATCCAATGTCGGGGTCCCCCAATGTCAAAAAAGGGAGTTGGTCAGATCTGGGTTTAGCTACCACTCATGGGGTTGAAGGACTCTACTGAGTTGATCTGTGAGCATATTGTCTTGGCCCGGTAGGTAGACCACCCAGAGGATCATGCCCCTCTCCATGGTAAAAGTTCACAGGAGAACAACCTCCCAACAAAGGATGTATGAGCCTGTACCCCCCTGCTTGTTGATGTAAAACATCGCTACTTGATTGTCCATCTGTACGAGCACAACCTGGCCTGCCAGGTGGGACTGGAACACCCGAAGGGCATTTGTCACAGCTCTGAATTCTAGAAGGTTGATCTGGAGGGCACTTTCTTACAGAGTCCATGTGCTTTGCGACTGCAGGCCATTGCAGTGGGCTCCCCAGCTGGGTTTGGAGGTGTCAGTGGTCAAAACGCATTGGATCAATGGGCCCTGGAAGTGAAGGCCGGCCAAGAGGTTCTGTTGGGTCTGCTACCAGGTGAGAGAGGATGCCAGGGGCTGGGTGATCCAGACACAATCCTCCAGTCAGCCCGTGGCCTGAATACATTGAGAGCCGAGGATCCACTGGGCCTGTCGCATCCAGAGATGGGCTTGCAGGGTTATGTGAAGCATGGGGGCCATGTTCCCCAAGAGGTGCAGCAGGAGAAGGGCGGATGCCAATTCGACCCTATACTTCTCTTGCTAGGGTTGCCAGATGCTGCGCCTGGTCTAGGGGGGAGGAAGGCTCTGGACTGGGTCGAGTCCAGAAGGGCCCCTATAAATTCCAGGTGCAGGGTCTGGAGCAGATGCAATTTTATAAAGTTAATCACGAACCCTAGATGTTGCAGCACCCATATGGTATGTTGGGTTACTGATGTACCTCCTCTGGCAAGCTGGCTTTCAGAAGCTAGTCATCCAGATAAGGGAAGATGAACACTCCCAGTAAGTGGAAGTAAGCGGCGACTACCGCCAGGCACTTGGTGAACACCCTGGGGGCCGAGGACAGGCCAAAGGTGACACCCTGTACTGGTAATGGCAGCCTATGATGACAAAGAAGATGCACTGACAGTGCTGGGGATGGATCAGGATGTGGGTTTCAGCATTTTGAGATCCAAGGAGCGTAGCCAATCTGTCCACAGGAGGTAGGGCAGTAATGTTCCAAGGGATAGCCTCTTGAACTTCTCCTTGACTAGAAAGCATTTAGGTCCCATAGATCCTGGATGGGCCAAAAGCCACCTGTCTCTTTTGGGATGAGGAAGTATTGGGAGTAGAACCCCATGATCCAGAGGCTCCACCGTCCAGTCCTCAAGTAGGGACTTGAGTTCCTTCTGCAGGAACTCTCTGTGCCTGGGGGAAGGTCATGGGAAGTTCCCCTGGAAAGAAGGGAGACGGCATATGGTAGCCTTTCTGCACCACCTGCAGCACCCAGGCATCGGTGGTGATGTCTGGCCAGAGGTGAGCAAAGTGGACCAGATGTCCTCCCGTGTGCCTTGGGCCCTAGCCCACTGGGGGAAGAAGGGCTATGCCCAAGGGGTCAAAAGCCCCTCCCCCCTACCAAGCTATGGCTGCGGTGCTGTTTGGGGCTTGGGGGCTTTCTGCTTACAGGGGCCATGTCCCTGGCTCTTGGCCTGCTGACCCTACTGGGGAGCCTGATAGGCCGGGAATTGGGAGAATTTTCTGTAAGTTTTCTTGGCCTTTGAGAGGAAGGGCTTTTTCCCCTGAAGCCTTCCGACGGGAAGAGTCAGCAGTCTTCCAGGACAGCCTAGTCTTGGTCAAGAACTCTGTCTCCAACTCAGCCGCCTTGTCAGCCATGAGTTTGCCAAAGAGGTTCTCACCTCAGCAGGGGACATCGGCCAGCTTGTCCTGCATCCATTGCTCCAAGTCTGAGGACTGTAGCCAAGACAGGCAATGGGCACTGATGCCCACTGCAGCTACACAAGCCAGACTCGAAGCCATAGAAGGCCACACAAGTCTGGAATTTGAAGCATTCCTTGACCAAGGAGACAAGGGTCTAGAAGCATTGAAGAGGTTCACCCACCAGTCCAGCTGAGAACCCGGTGAGCTCTTCTGCCAGGTCCCTCAGGTACATGCCCATATACAGATGCTAAGTCTGGATGCAAGCTGTGAGCCCCGAGCCCTGGAAGCACTTTCTGCCAAACCCATTCATGGTCCAGGCCTTCCTACCAGGGGGCACCAAGAAGTACGTCTTCTGACTCTTTATCCGATCCATGGCTGACTCCACCACCATAGAGTTGTGAGGCAGCTGTGTCTTCTGGAAGCCGGGGAATCAAGTCACTGGCTCATTATTGGCACTGCCTTTGGGTTATCCCACATCCTGAACAGCAAGCACTCTAGGATGGGGGGAATCGGCACTATTAGTGTCCCCTTTGGAGGGGCCTCGTACTGGAGGACGTCCTCTGGCTCCGCCACGAAAGCCAGAGCCTTTGACATCCCCCAGACAAGGTTAAGAAATGTGAGGTCCTTCGGCAGGGACCTCCGGTGCTCCTGCGGGGGAGATGGTTCAGAGGGGACATCCCTGTGCAGCATGATGTCTGGCGATTTGTCATTCGTCTCCCAGCCAGACTTTGAGCCGGACGAGACCTCAAGTCCCAGGCAGTCATTGGGTCGATAAGCAGTCGGTGCCGAGGGAGAGTGATGTCCCCGACTTGCTACCCTAAGATGCTAGGGGGTGAATCACACCTCGAGTGGGAGGCCGACCGACACGGCTCTGTATGGGCAAATTGCTCCAGCACCGGCTGGATGTCCTCTAGGGAGGTCCTCACGGTATAGGATCCCGTGATTAGGCAGCATTCCAAGGCCTTTCAATGCCAGTAGGCTCCTCAGCAGCGGTTCAGGCCTTGACGGAATTGAGCCTGAATCCAGCTCCCTCGAAGGGGAAATCACTGACGGTAATCATGTCGTAGGACTGGGCCCGATCTCTTGATGCAGTGGGAGTCTCCTCCTGCTGGGGCAGCTTCGAAGGCTGCTCCCGGGCCTCAGCGTTGCGTCAAGGACTCCTAGTCTGGGTGCCTGAGGTCTTACTCCTGGCACTGGGATTGGACTTCGACGTAGACATGGACTGGATCCATGGGGGAAGTCCTGGATCCATGGGGGAAGTCCTCTGAGGACAACCCCCGGTCCGAGGCTCTGCAATCCCAGGGCTCGGATCGAACATGTGCATGCGACTGAGTCGTCAGACACAGTTTCCGAGGGCAGTGATTCCATATTCGATGCCGGCCCCATGGCAGAAGCCTTCAAGCCAAACAACTCCCCCAGCTGCTTTTCACGATTCCTCCAGCTCTTGCTCGATATCTGCAGGCAGAGCGGGCAAGTAGAGTCATTGTGATCTGCACTGAGGCACTTAATGCAGCAACTGTGGCGGTCTGTAATGGACATAGTATAGGGGCATTTGCCACATTGCTTAAATCCGCTGACCAAAGGCACAGCAGGGAAGATGGCACCCGTGAGGTCAAACTCAGACATCTCAGTCAGGGAAGGCGTGAGAAAAGACCCACGCACCCAAAAGAAAAAAAAAAAAAAAAAAGAGGACCCAAGAAAACACGATGCCAAGGCAAGGTTGGTGAGAAGGTGATCAAGAACCGACCGGTAGAAAAAGGAGCATGAAAACACTACGAAAAAAAGAAGGAAAAAAATCCACTTTACTGGGGACGACAGACAGGACGTCTGCAGGGCTCCACAGAAAAAGAAGACAGGTGGGAAGGTGACTGCACAGGCGCGGTCTAACTCCCAAAGGCTCTCTTTGAAAGCTGAGGAGTGAATCTGCGCGGGCTCCGTTGATGCCAATGTCACCCATATGTGAGGACTGACTTCCTGCTTGTTCCTGGAGAATACCCTATCAGCTCCAAAAGGAGGCGCTCTTTGGAAATATGCTCTAGCTATCAACCAGAGACTGAGAGCTCACCCAGCTCACCTTCGCATAGGAGCAAAGTTCATTCCTATTGTACTATAAGAATAATGAAGCTATTTGCAGACATTACCTCTTGGAATCATCTGTAGTTGTCCTGCGGGCTTCCGAATTCCCTCATCAGCTCCACCAAGAGCCTGCACGTGAAGGAGTAATTTCCTTGCCCCATGCCCTTGGCTCCCGAGCACAAGCCTCCCCCCTACTCTTTCTCTACAACATCTAACACAAAATGCTTTCTTCTGCAATAAGCATGCCATTATATTATCTGTATGTCTGTGCCATTTGCCAATGCTCCCACCTTCATTCCTCTCACAACCACAGATAACTGAGGTACAGGGAGCTTCATGCTATAAAACCATCATTTCCTATGGCAAAAATCAAGAAAACTTTCCCTTCTTTGATGCCCTTTAACTTGTAGGTAAATTATCGGACCTTCACTTCTCAGAAATGCCCACACACACCATCTTCCCCTCCTCCTGCCTCCTGCACACACCGAGACATGGGACCACTCATGGCAGCTTTTCAATCACCTCTTACGAGTCGTTAACTCTCACGCCCACAATGGGATTTCTGCAGAGAAAACTTGAGGTGGCTTTTGTAACCGCTTCACTCCTCCACACTATGAATCATTTCTGGATGGAAATGCAGCAGGAAAACTCTTCAAATACTAACTCTCCGGCTCCCAGAGCGAGGACTGTGCCCGCACCTCATCTCGGCAGCCAACACATCAATCTCCAGGAGCCATTAACCAAACATCATGTTAGCCAAGTGTTTCTCCAGGTACAGGGATCTCTTCGGTGCCCCTGCCCAGACAGCTCTAGCAGCAAGAGCATAATGATGGTAGCTGGGATGAACAAACTCACAGCTTGTTTGCTAAATGCTAAACAAGAACTGCTGGTCAGACTTTCAGCTGATGCTACATCTGCCGCCTCATGTTCTATTAGGCTTCTGTAACAGCTATGAAATAACTCAGGGCAGGTTCATCCGCTTCTGTAAAAACTGAGAGATGGACGTATTAAAACCCAAAGGTCCCCTGAACCTTTCCATCCGAGAGAATTGAATCGGCAAATACAAGGACAGAAGCAACAGAGGTCACTCATAAGCAGACACAAGGCCTGTGAAAACAAAAGGCCTGATGCTGAGCCCGTGACGGTCAGCGTTTCTAAGTGTCTGACGCAATGGGCAAAGGTGAAATCAGATATCGAGCACCAAAGCCTATCCTGCATCCGCTACTGAATATCTGGGTTTGCTGGTGACAGTTTGTGCTAGCTGTTCAGTGGTGATATTCAGCCATTAACCGGACAGCCAAACCACAAAACGTTCCAAGAGCCATTGACCTGTCCTAACTTATGCGGTTATGTATCTCGTTAGCACCACTAACTGGATAAGGTGCGGGACTGCTCCCAACCCTGCCTATGGACCAGCAGAGCACTATCCAGTTAGTACCAAGCCTGGGGGACATTCAGTGGTACCAGCTTATCTTCCCCCCCTAAACCCACCTCCCTCTTTCTCCTCTATTTCACGGGCTAACACTCTACTCTCCTCCCCGTTTCCTCGGTTCGTAATCTTGGGGTCATTTTTGACTCTTCCCTCTGCTTCTGCACACACATCCAACAGATAAAGAAAGAACAGCTTTTAGCTATCTATAGCATCAGCAAAATTCATCCCCTCCCTTCTGATCACACTACGAAGACTCTTATCCACTCTCTAGACTACTGCAACCTGCACCCTTGCTATTCTCCCTCTGAATCATCTCTCCCCTTCAATCTGTTCAAAACTCAGCTGCAAGGGTTATATTCCACCAGCGTCACTATGCTCTTGTAACCCCTCGTCTCAAGCCACTTCATTGGCTCCCTATCCATGTCTGCGTTCAGTTCAAACGTCTACTACTGACTTACAAGTGCATTCATTCTGCGGCTCCTCGCTACGTTTCCTCTCTTATCACTCCCTACACCCCTCCTCAGGAACTCTGCTCCTCTGACATATCCCTTCTATCTATGCTTTTCTCTGCCACTGCCAACTCCAGACTATGATCTTTTCACCTTGCTGCTCCATATGCCTGGAACGAACTACCTGCATCAGTGTGTCAGGCTCCTTCTCTGTTGTTGTTGTTGTTAAGTGCCGTCGAGTCGGAGTCGACTCATGGCGACCCTCTGGATAGCTATCCTAAATTGTGTTCGGTCTTCAGTCAGGCGGCTCATTGTTGACAGACTGGTACCTGTAGCTGCTGTTATTGTATCGATCCATCTCATTGCTGGCCTTCCTCTTTTGCGTTGACCTTCTATCTTGCCAAGCATAATGTCTTTCTCTAATGATCGCATGATGTGTCCAAAGTATGAAAGTTGAAGTCTTGTCATCTGAGCTTCTAAAGAAAGCTTAGGTTTGATCTCCTCTAGTACCAACTGGTTTGTTCTTCGGGCAGTCCATGGTATACAGCACCATAATTCAAAAGCATCAATCTCCTTCTCTAACCCTATTCAAATCCAGGCTAAAACCCACCTCTTCGAGGCTGCTGTTGGATCCTGATATCCCTCACTTTCCTGTTTGCTTCCAATGTGTATCTTTACCATTCCTCTAGATTTACCCCACTCCTCAGTTATTGTGCTGTCCGTCTTGATTAGTCTTTGCTCATGAGAGCTTACAGTCCATCTCCTATGTGTATATGTCCAGCATTGTACAAGTGATAAGTACTAGTTGTATTATTAATCGGGCTCAGTGGGATTTATGCTGTTTGCAGGTTCTGGGAACTGCATACACCTCTTTGAGTGTTGGACCCAAAGTTTAAAGTCTGGAATACAGTGAGTTCCTTCAGCAATCAAACGCATTTTGAAGGTTAAGGAGAGGCGAAGCATCAGAAGACTAATAACTTTAGCATGCAATAGTGGACTATGGACAAGAAGGTTTATAGACAGAATAGAAAAGTCTGGTAAAACAGAGAAATCTAATCTCAGTCAGGGAACGCGTGAGAAAAGACCCACGCACCGAAAAGAAAAAGAAAAAAAAAGGGGACCCAAGAAAACACGATGCCAAGGCAAGGTTGGTGAGAAGGTGATCAGGAACCGACCGGTAGAAAAAGGAGTATGAAAATGCTAAGGAAAAAGAAGGAAAAAAATCCATTTTACTGGGGACGACAGACAGAACGTCTGCAGAGCTCCACAGAAAAAGAAGACTGAGGTAAGTTGGCACCCTTGGGTGGGAAGGTTACACTAGGCCCATCCAACAAACAATTTCATGAATACAAACTCGAGAATCCAACCTATTGAACAGCTACACTAGGCCCATCCAACAAACAAGTTCATGAATACAAACTCCAGAATCCAACCTATTCCAAAAGTTTAGTTCATTAAAAACAACAAACAACTTCTTAAATACAATATCCAGTTAATACAATATGGGTCTGATATTGAAAGGGATTAACATGTTTTTTTTTTAGTGCCGTCAAGTCAGTGTTGACTCATAGCGACCTCTGGGTTTTCTTGTCAATGTATCACTGGAAGTAGATTGTCAGCCTTTTCTTCCAAGGCAATGGAGGGTAAAGTGACTTGTCCAAGGTCACAAGGAGTGCCAGTGGGAATCAAACCCTTGATCTTCTGGGTACTAGGCAGTTGCTCTAACCACTAGGCTACTCCTCCACTCTTAACATGATTAGTGCCGTTGAAGATCTGCGGATGTCCCTGCTGCATTGAGTTGTTCCAGGGGTGGCACCCAGTGATAACTGGGCAGTGGAGATTTTGAGCCATTGCCAGATTATTGCAACGTGGCAAAAGTCAGGCGAGTAAAGGCTAGTCTAATTTTCACCGCTGATGCTAACCGGGCAGCAGCTGAATATCGCCATACCCATTTGGCTTCATGGCAATTTAGGCATCTTGGATATTCAATGCCAGGGCCGGATATGGCCCCCAGCATTGAATATCCAGGTCGAACGTTCAGAGATGCTGGCTAGCCACTGCTGAATATCGGGCCCTATATTTACAATTAATTCAGCACAGAACCGGAAATGGCAACGATCCAGTTCCAACTCAAAGAGCAAGATAATATTAGGGCAACCCATATGGAACGGCAGTTACACCCCTAAAGGGCAGTGGTGCTCCTTTGAAAGATTTAGGTTAAGGACGTGACTGTTACGTGACTGACTTGAACCAAGCAGGCAAAAAGGCTTCTTATTTTCCCAAGCTTGCTTCTTAAATACAGTGAACCCTGATCATGAAAGTCTTGAAAGGTCAGGGACAGCAATTTAACCCCAATTCTGGCTTTGACTGACTCTTAATGCATTATAAAAAACAAGCGGGATGCCCATTCTCATCCTGACCTGTACTTTACTACCCATGCTCCAGAAATTGAACTAATCCATCCAAGAGTGTCTCGGGCAAACCCACCTAGATGGATCTGCAATAGTCAGGATGGAAGAGGACAGCCGCTTGCATGCTCACAGAAATAGATAAACGCTAACTACCTGAGGTCTTCTTGGTCACTGGCAATACATGCCATGACAGCATGTAGATGGTGCTGGGATAAACCTACCCACAATTCACTTCAGCTGACCTCAGTGAGCCTGACCAAGGCTCAGTATTGCACAACAAGAAGCCGTCATTCCTGGGCTTAAGTGATGTCATAGACTTTATGTCTCCTAGAATCTGCAGTCATTCAACAATCAATGTAGCATTATTTAGCGTTCTAACAACTGTAGGCCAGGAAGGTTCCTGTGGTCTCAACATCAAAAGTATTCATATCTACATGACAACGGACCACAGGAAGCACCTTTTCAGAACAAATCAGCAGAGGCTGAGAACAAAGGCCAAATACTGGAATCATTTTTAACTTTTGGAATGTATATAAGCACGGGCTTGAGGGGCCTGAGAAGAGATACACCCCCCCAAACGCACACACACACACAGAGCACAGATACCTTCCATTATACATACATCCACATGCACTCTATAGTAGATCTATGGTAACATCCTGCCAAAAGCTGTAACAAGCTGACTTCTTAGATAAAATATATTTGACAAACACCTGCCTCTGTGTATCATTTTGCTACACCTATTGTCTCTGAGAAGTGGCCCTAGGACCAGCTTGGAGTTGTCTTGAATATCCTCATCTTTATAGACCTAGACAATGAATCAGAGCCAAAAGGAGAACTCAGACTCAAATGTACCCCATTCCTGACATTGTAGGGACACCTCCACATTTCTGACACATGGCCCTTCCATGGTCAAGCCTGAGTCTAGAATAACTCCTAGACCTTTAACTTCAAGTGTTCCCAAAAGGCCCTTATCGTCCAGCTTAATTATTGACAGTTCTGGTGTTAACAGAGAGAACCCTACCCTTCATTTCCTCTTCCAAGAAGGAAGCTTCAACACTCCAAAAATTGTTTCACTTCGGTCCCATGTTATTAAAATTTGGATGTCATCAGCATATATACAAATCTCAAAGCCCCAGTCTCCAAACCACTTCACCCAATGCTTCATGTGCAAAAATGGTTCATTATTTAATTGCCCAGAGCATGAGTGGGTTGAAGCGTGCAAGCGATGCTGTTTTGTGCCTACTTTTACGCACTACGAGCACAGGCATTCCCAAGGATGTAGTTTGGATTTAATGCGCACATTTCTGGATTTTCAAAAAGTAAAAGGATAAATTCTCTTAAAAAGAGTTCTGCATACTGAACAGCAAAGTGTGTCATTTTCGAAGGCAAATTATTTGCACAATTTCTCTTTGAAAACTGATTTAACTTATATGCACACCTGCAGCACAAACTAGGCGGCTTGTTAAAAAAAATAATCATCGGCTCGTTTATTTTTGAAAACTCCTTGGGTATAAAGGTAGCTGTAGACTTTGAATCTAGGTAATCTAGTGAAAATTTCCCCCGTTAAGAACATCGTCAAGAAGAATGACAAATGAATCACACACATGCAAACTGAATGTAAATATTCAGATTTAGCTCGCACCCTTCTGTAATTAAATGGAACTGGATGGGAGGAGACTAAAGGAAATTAGCCGAAAATCATTTTGTGATTGAAGAGTCCTGGATGCATGAAAGAGTCTCTTACCAGAAGGAAGCACCAGCAACAATGTTCAGAAAGGCCCAGAGAAGTGGCACGGATTTTGATATTGGAGAACTGAGGGTAAGCATCAAACGGAATAGGTTAGATTGCAGTTTGCAGGGAACACTGTAGGTCTGGGTGAGCCTGGATGTGTTCATTTCATGCTACAGTCAAGCTTTCTAATCAAACCTCAGAGCTATCTAGTTGACGACAATGAGCAATGGCTTCAAATAGCATAATCAAGTATTGACTGTTTAAAAACAGGTCAGTCTCCAGAACCATTACCCAGTCAGGGAGGAGGAGGAGATAGTACTTAGGAGGGCTGTAACCCCATCTGTGCAAAGTCCACCGTAAGCGACACCTCGTTAGCCATGCTAGAGCAAGGTCTCCAGTAGGCATCCCAAGCAAGCATCTTAAGTGATACTGCAGACATGGGGAGAGAAAGCGTGACATAAAGTTACTAAAGCATGAGTCTGGCAACATAGATCTTATTCTTTAGGAGAGCTGCAAAACAAACCCTAATCTTGATAGTTTTTACAACTGGGTATGTGGTGCTACATGGTCTACTCCTCATGTAGGACTAGGGCCATCTTGCTTTAATCTCTACCAACAATCGCTATAGGACCCTCTTTCCAGTTTGCACTGTGCTGGCTTTGCACCCAAGAGCTGCAAGGAAAATTAAGAAATGTTCTCTTCCTGTATATGAAATCCCAAGCCTGGATCGACTTGTGCATCGAATGAAGAGGAGGCGTAACCGAGAGACAATGGTAAAGAGATAAGCCAAGAAATAAACCTCTCCTCATGCTCAGGTACTTCAAGAAAAATCCTGTACAAGAAAAGAAACCATGACAGGTCTTGCAGAAAGATAGCAAGGGGCATTATGGCTTTAGTAACAGGTCAGGGATTTCAACCAGTGCGATAAGATGAAGAAAAGAGAGGCAGACTGGTTGCATAATGAAGGCAGATACTGAGAGTGGGATATAGGTCTGATCTTTGCATATCTAGGGTTGACTTTGTGCCATCGCCCACTCAAGAATATCTCAGTGAAGTAATTGGTATATTTTTGCTTCCACTGTAAGGATTTTGTACTTGAAAGAGACATGTTAGATCTCAGCCCGAGTACTCCACAGTTCTCATGGTTGAAAAATGACTTGGGACTAAACACCTACAGAGAAGTAAGGAGATTTACGGAGCCGAAATAGAAGGCAAGAGCATTTAAGCACAGAAAAAAAGCAGAACCTGTTAACATTAGCCAGATGCTAACCCTACCAATCAGACATTCGTGACTTGCTGGTTGCAATTGACAAGTTTCACTGTGCCCTCTCTCTCACTTCACTTGATAAGTAGCGTTAAACCTTGCAATCACTAGGGACCCATTGCCCAGTCCCTGGAACCAGGATTATCCCTTATTCTGGAGTGGAGGAGTAGCCTAGTAATTGGAGCAGCAGACTGAGAACCTGGGAAGCTTAGGATTTGAATCCTTCTCCCACTGAAGCTCCTTGTGATTTTGGGCAAGTCATCTACTCTCCAGTGCTCCCGGTACCACTCAGCCTGAAAGTCCACTTGAAGAGGGAAAGAACTTGTGCTCCTGAACTTCTAACTCACCTTGACCTCTTAGAAAGGCAAGCAATTAAATCTCAAATCCAACTCTCTACCCAAGGACACGTATCATTCCCCCATCCCTCCTTCCTTAGGACTGCGCAAATACTCCCTTTCCTGATACTCGCATTGCCTCTCTTCCCGAGGCTGAGATCCTCCTTCTCCCCTTCCCCCATATGATTTAGCCAGGTCCTCCCATAGTCCCTCCCCCAGTTTGCAACTTACTGTATCTCCCTAGTTTCATCCCATGCTTCTGAGTTCTTCTCTCCTTCCATTCTTAAGATATTTCTACCCAGCGGTGAAAGGAGAAACTTTATCAGCTGAACCCCCAGCCTTTCATCACATCAAATGCTTTGGCTACATCCTTCTCAAATCTGTCTCCTTGCTCATACAGCTGGACTCTACCATTACCCATTCCCATCAATCCCTTCAGTCCCCTGCTCGTATCTCAATCACGGCCCCTTCAAAGGTCACTGGGCTTCCCAGCTCCATAACTATGTCCCAATCACAGCTCTTCTACATCCTTCCTTTCAGTTATCAGGAGCCTGCCCCAATCATATCCCTCTTAGAGGCTCTCCAAACCAAGTTTAACATTTCACTTGATTGAATGACTCCTCTCTTCAGCCCTACATTTGTCAAATTTGTGTTTACAAAGCTCAGAAGCCCCCTATGTCTTTATATGCTCCCAACTTTACAATGATTAAGTGCTCCTCAATTCTGTTCCAACCATGACCCCGTTATATACTCTGCAACCCTATTTGTAACCCCTCTTTGGTCCCTGCCTCTTTCCCCTTGTGACAGTATGAATTATGCAACTATTTAATCTATAATAATCAGTTCCACAGCTCACAGCTAACCACAGCTCCTTATATATTCTTCAACCACTTTTATAAGGCTCGCTTATTTCCAAGTTTGCTTCAAATCGTAGCCTCTTCATAGGTTTCTCCTGCTTTCCTTATGGTGCTTACCATCTCCCCCTCTCTCTTCCAGTTCCAGCCCCCGTCATACCCACTCTAAACATCTTTATAACACTTGGCTTCTCCCAATCATGGGGATTTTATACAGCCATTCTGGTTTGGAGTACTCACCTTCCCAATAAGTGAACTGCTCGTCTTCCCAAGAAGCTGGAAACAAAATCACCACTTCAGCACCATGGACAAGACCCAGCCTCAAATCCAGCACTGCCCAGGGGTTCTTAAAACTCCAGCCCCCAGCATCGAGCAGCAAAGGTTTTTCCTGGGTATTGCAGAGCTATCTGACTTCTCCAGCATAGACTTGGCACCCTACTGCTTACTCAACCCTTCGGTGTGCCAGCTCCATTGCCTCCTCCCCTTCGGAAGAGCAGCTGGTGGAGGCAGTGTCACAAGCCCCCCTCCCCCCATGAGATCTTCCCCTCAGTGGGCGACTAAAGGAATTGACAGGAGGTCCAGATCCTGGCTTCAGGAGCACACAGAGTCTGTGTACAGAGATTGTCAATGGCACTATGCCTACATTTGCATCCTAATTGAATTAGGAGCCTGTTGGCACAACATCCATTTGCTGCTCTATTGTTCGGGAGGCTCTGCAAAGCCCTTAGTAATGTGCTCGTGCAGCCTCTCTGTCAGGAGCTAACTATTACTCTGCAGCCTTTTTAATTATAGCCTGTGTCTCTGAGGTAAGCCCCCAAGGCACATCTGCACCAGAGAAACGGCACTGGGGTGCTCCCTTCCTCCCCCACTCCCATCTCCTTTCCGCTCTCTGCCAACAGCAGGCATCCAAAGAGACAGCAAGCCGTATGCACCAGGTTCCTACCTGCAAGTGCTTTCATTCCTCTACTGAAGAAGGAGCAGAATCCAAGCAGAAACCCTCCTCCACCTTCCGTCTGGTGATTCTCCAAAGAAAGCTGGCAAGCTCTAGCCCCAGCAGCTGGTTCTCGCCCTTTTCAATCACTGAGAAGCGCTGCTTCAGGAGCCTTCCTAGCGCTCTCTCTTCCGTGGGTCCCTCATTGTGCGGGTCCCTCTTGTGCTCTGGGTTTCTCAGCATACGTGTGTGTGTGCGTGTGCCTGCCTGTATGTGCACCTCTGCTTCCCTTAGTGTTGGTGCACACAGAGGAGAACGGAAGCCTGTCCTGGAATCTCCTCCACATCCTTTTCCTTGCAGCAGCCAGAGGGCAGCCCTGAGCTTTCAGACTATGAAGACACAATAAAAGGAACATAAGGATCCCCCCCCCTTCCCAAGATTGATCACCACCAGAGGCCATATAGCCTTGTGCCTAGCTGATGTGCCGCTGAGGGCAGGGACACAGGCAACAGAGGCATCTCCCTGAGATCCAACCCGTGGTCTCTCTCTCTCTCTCACACTTTCTATCCTCTGATCTCTTGTTATCAGACTCAAAAGACGTACTAAAGAATCTGTCATAGGTGATGGATTCAGCACCAGCATGACAGAAAAGAGTCCAGTTTTCAAGCGTAAGAGACACAACAGTTGACTGAAAAATGACTTTGCTATAGAGCTAAAGATTTCTGCCTCATTTTGCCCTTTGCCAACCGGGGTATCCCTAGGGCTGAGAAACATTCCCCGTGGGTACAAGGTGTCAAGGACATCCACACTTTTTTCTGGGGGCATTTCACTAAAGGTTTCCCAGGTGGTAAACGCCAGTATGCGTATCTCTGTCATGTACCACATGGAAACGCTTGTGGGGATATAGTTTGGCTGGAGCGGGGGTGGATCTGTGATGCACATGTCTAGTTCATAAAATACTGGGTGCACGCATAGAGTCCACACATGTAACTGTGTCAGCGTACTTTATAAAGACAAATAAGGGCATGCTTACTAAATCACATTACCAACAGCATTTAGATTAACATACTAAATGAGGGCAGATAAATACCAGCATCATCCATCTAGTCTGTCCAGTAAGGTGACTGGAGCTGTACCTGCCGCTCCATGTGGGCTACCCTTCCCCAATTAAAGAAGTTCTTTAAGCTTGCTTTGATAATATCCTCTTGCCATAGAAGGATCCTCTGTGTCTGTCCCAGGCCTTTTTGAATTCTGCCATGATTTTTGCTCCCAGCACTTCTGTCAGGAGGACTCTGCGGCATCCAGCACCCTTTTGTGACAAATGTATTTCCTGAGGTTGCTTTTCCATTTACCTCCTTGCAACTTCAATTCAGGGTTGTACCAAGGGTTATGCGAGTGGTGCGGCCACACAGGGTGCAAGGAGGGAAGGGGTGCCGATATCCTCACTGAGCTTCCACAGAAAGCCTGCCACGGGGGAGTTCCTGCCCATGGCTGGTGGTGGAGGGGCGTGACAGGTCTGCAATTTGCACAGGGCATATTTCTAACCCAGTACAGTCCTGCTTTATTTTACATCTTCTAGTTCTACAGTCTTCCCATCTTTGAAAAGGTTGGTTTGTTCATTAATACCCTTTAAATATTTTGACATCTGCTTCCTATCCCTCCTCTCCTCTAGGGTATACATATTTAGAATTTCAAGTCTCTTCTCATATGCCTTCTGGCACAGACCCCATAGATCTTGGTCGCCTTCCTCTGAACCGTTCAAGGCCTTTTAATATATTTTGCAAGGTATGGTCTCCGAAAGGAATCACAATAGTTGTGCTGCTGGATAGTGGCACAGGCCCTAGAGCCGCAAATACCACATTACCCAGTAGTGTGTGTCGGGGTGGGACAGAGACGGAACACAGACATAGCCGGCGTGTCACAACTAAGCGTGTTTGACGCCCTCGGTGCAGGCGCACAGAACGCCACTTCAGTGGGCTTGCAAGGTACTGAATCCTGGGGCCTGCACTATCTGCAGGGGGATGGAAGCACAAGCCCCCTGAAGTTAGCCCAGACACCCTGTGGCAGTATCAGGGCCTATGGACTCCTCACATGGGTGCCCTTCTTAGAAAAGCAGGCCCTCTGTGTGCTGCTTTAGAAGGTGGCCCCTAGTGAAAGGGCTTTTTAAGGGGCCTATGTTTGATCTATTTTATAAAGGCACGTAGGGCCCAATTTGTCTTTATTAAATACTAGGGTTAGTGGCACAGATCATGCCTTAAATTACGGCACAGACATTGCAATCAACCCTTGAGCTTATTCAACTGCCTGCTCCTAGATTTTTCAAACACTCCCCCCCTGTAAATTATACTATTTTATAATCTATGCATTTACTTCCATATTGCTACTTCTATTCGTCATGGCATACGTGGCCCGGTACATCTAGATGTAAGAGACAGTCCCTGCTCATCAGAACTTACAATCGAACCAAGATGAACAACATCACAAAACTGGGGACTAGGGTATGGTGAACAAGAGAGAGAGAGGCATCAGGATCCAAAAGCAGCCTCGAAGAGGTGCTTTTTTAGCCTGGATATGAACAGGGCTAGAGAAGGAGCCTGTCACACTAACTCTGGCGCATGCCAAACTCTGTCCCTGTGCTCACCATCACGTGGCCATGCGTGCTATTATGCTGGTCGGAATTTCATAAGGGCTGACTAACCTGTGCAGGTGGCCACATCTGCACATTACTGTAATGACTAAAAAAGCAAAGTCAGCCTGTACGCTACAGCTTAAAGCGCGTGCACGCTCCCTTGTCACATTCAGTATTTACATGGGGAAGTGGCTGGGAACTGAGCTTGCCTGGCAGGAATGCGCAGAAACGGAAATACCGGCTCCCATTTACACCTGCTGCAAGGTAAGGACTGGGTTTAGCTCACGCCTTGAGACGTTCAGGTACAGGAAGTATTTGCCTGTCTTCAGAAGCCTTACAATCTAGTCTGCACTGGAGGCAATGGAGGGTTTAGGGATTTGCCCATGATCGCAAGGAGCAACAGTGGGATTCGAATCCTGGTTCCCAACCCACTACTCAAATCATTAGGCTACTCCTCCATTCACATTCTGAATGAAATATGTAAGTATGAAGTCCCCCAAAACTCAACCCACAGAAATGCCTCCATCTTATGTAATTATAGCACAGAGGTGCCTGAATCTCTGAAAATTTCACAAAAGGTCACCACTACACTTATAACGTAAACTTCTTATCCTGGGTGATCAAGTCCCAACAAAGACTTGAAAACTTAACCCCTAAAAGTTTGAAGAAAGAACTATGGCCTCACAGCAGAATACTGACCGGCTGGGCAACAAATCTTGGTGACAGGCAAAAGAGTCTTAATGACTTGAACCAACTAGAATCATCCAGCGTGCTCAAACCTAATTGTCAGGAACGTCTCGGCCAGTCTGGGTTTCAGTGTCTCTCTCAGCAATAGCTCCATAATTTAAATCTAAATATCAGGCTGGTGAAAATTCATTTAGAGACAGCCCAAAGACCCAGCTGGCTCAGAGGGTCTGAAAAGCCGGTTTGAAAACCAAACGTCCACCAGGAGACTTTGCATGTAATGTAAGTCTAGTCTTGGAGGGCCGCAAGCCAGTCAGGTTTTTAGGATATCTCTAATGAATAGGCATGAGATATACTGGCATACGCTGCTCCCATATCTCATGAGCATTCATTAGGGACATCCTAAAAAACAGCGATATGAAGATTTCAAAGGCAAGGGGACAGGAGCACTACAGCATAGTATCTCCAGTGCGAGGAGTCAGACGTAATCCAGGGAACACTCCGGCTTCTGGAACGTAAGGAGCATTCTTCATAAACATCTGAGAAATTTCAAGGCGAATGACGATAATTCAGTTGGCTTTTTCAGATCTTAGACGGCACCTCTTATGTCACTCGGGGCAACGTGATGTTGCTCTTCCAGAGTATCTCATGCAGGTAACACACCGAAAATGCAGAGTGCAAACACTGAGGGGAAAAAAAAATCATGTCTACTCTCCAGGACAGGCCCATAATAGACTCAAATGCTATGCAAAACCTTAGAAATGATGCACACTGCATTCGGTCTCTTTGACATAGTATCTCAGGGGTTCTCACCCCACTCCTTGGGACGCAGAGTCAGTCAGGTTTTCAGGACAGCCGCAATAAATATGCAAGAGAGAGATGTGAATGCATTGCCTCCATTGTATGCAAATCTCTCTCATGCAAATTCATGGTGGCTATCCTGAAAACCTGACTGGCTTGGCGTCCCAGAAGACTGCGATAAGAACTCCTGGTGTATCTTGATTTCATACACACAGCGCCCAAAAGAGGACATGAGTTTCAGGAATCTACTATTCTCCTCGACGTCTCTTATTTGCTATTCCTCCCGTTACCCTCAAGGCATTTATTTCAAACACGCTTACATCAAGGGTAGATTTCTGAAGTATCTATAGGAACCCAAACTGTGTTACCTAAGATATTACAGGTTATCCTGAGAGTTTAATCCATGCCTGGTTTTCTCTCTCTCTCTAATGAAGCTGATGCCTGATGGGATGGTAGTATGGAACAAGGTATCAACATTGCTGCATGCGCACAGCTTACCATGCAATAGTGTCAGATGCAAAAGCAGAGAGTCAGTGAGCCATAATCACCCCAAGCCCCCATCCCATCACCAAGTTACCAATTCATGCTTTATCTCCCGCCCTGCCCTCCCTAGGGTTGCCAACTGGCTCCGGGTGCGCCCGACAGGCTTGATCCAGGCCTGGGTTTACTGCACGGCATGCAGGGACTTGTAGTTTTGCATTTCTTATGGAGTGCAATGGAGAAATCAGAACTAAATGTCCCTGTATGCAATGGGGTAAACCCAGGACTGGATCAAGCCTGTTGGGAGCATCTGGAGTCAGTTGGCAACCCTCCCCCTCCCCCATCTCTTCCTAAGGGAAGCATGGGAGCTGACCGGCAACCTCAGAAACTTTCAGAAAGGGATGCGGACAACGAGAGCACTTAAATAACTCAGTTTCTGGACTCCTCAGAACCAGGTGGGGGCTCAGTTCCTCCATTTCTCGGCTTAGCTACGTGCAACCTCCGAACTAAAACAAAAAGACGAAAAATTCAATTACAGAATGAAAGGGTCAATATATAAAAGAAGTGTATTGACATCTAGTGACGAGACCTGGAAATGGGATTTTACAGGGTTACAGCACTCACTGTTTTCTGTGACCTTCTACATCACAGGGTGAAATTGCTGTAAAAGGCAGAGACTTGGCCATGAGCGAAAACAGAAAGA
Organism: Ichthyophis bannanicus; assembly: GCA_033557465.1. NCBI lineage: Eukaryota > Metazoa > Chordata > Amphibia > Gymnophiona > Ichthyophiidae > Ichthyophis > Ichthyophis bannanicus. The sequence continues at coordinate 55,139,375 of CM066051.1, read as the reverse complement.
GAAGAGGCAGACAATGAGATCAGACAGCAGCGTTTCCTTCAGAAGTGACTTTACGGAAGCTTCCTCCCTGCAGCAAGAATGACGTCTGCCGGGTGGGGGAAAGGAGGGAGGAGAGGATTAGCTGAATCAAGAGAAACAGGGCCTGTGCGAGAAGATAAGAGCCACTTGATTCAGGAAGGTGCCTCTGTCTCTTTCCCATGCAGTAACAGAGGGTTCCATGAATGCAGGAACTAGAATGCACCAAAGAGCCAGACATTTCCCAAGTGGTGCGGGGAGAGGGAAGGGGGAAGATGGGAGGGGGGCTTGCCTTTGAACATGGCCGCCTGCTGTCTCACTCGCCCCTTCATTCTCACCACCTTTTCCCATGTCCTGCTCAGTTTCTCTATCCCCACCCTACCCTCCAGCCAGCATTTTCCCATCTCTCCTCCCCTATGTTCCCCCCCCCATCACCCTTCTTTCCCATCCTCTCCCGCTTTACTCTCTGAACTAACTTAGCTTTAAAACTCTCTTCTACTAGTAGCAACCCCAGAATGAGGTAATGACTCCCTCAGTTTCTCCTTGAAAAGCCAGAGAACAGGACATCTAATGTGGGCCTGGTTTCCCACAAGAGTTCCCTGGCTTTTGTTCATCGAGTTGAGAGGTAGCATTGGCACAGACTCCTAGGTCAAGCTCCTTTAAGCATTCGGTGCAGAAGCAGGCTGCTCTGAAGCTCACAATCCCTGTACATGGAGATCCTCTTGCTCCTCAGCATCCAGCACACAGATACAATGTCCACCTGCTGCCTGCAGAGAAGGCGGGAGGACCATCTTATGGAGGAGGCAGGCTGCAAGCCCACGCCTGGCCCAAGATCTCCACCAAAGGAATATCACCCAAGAGCCACAGTTAGTGTTCCAAAAATCCACATATCTACCATCCTTTCTACCCTCTCCTTCCCCCACTCTACTGCTTGGATCTCTTCATCACAGAAAGCAATCCAGTATGACTGGTGAGCTCTTCCCCTGATCCTGTAACTCCCTGATCTCTCCTGTCCTTCAGTGTTCCTGCCATTACCTTACTCGCTACTGACGTTACACTAACCAGGTGTGGAGTTTTCCACTTCCTCATGGTTCGCTCCCTTGTGGAGCGCTACTGCATCTTTCCTCCTCCAGTCTCTTCCAACTTTTCCTGTTTCCAGGCACAAGCTCAATAGATCTCCGAGGGGTACAATCAATGCCTTCTATATTCTGGGATATACTCCCATCAGGTCCCATTGCCTCGGTTACTTCAAAGGAAGAGAAGAGACAGCGGATGTGTGTGCTCGGTAGGCGATATTTACATCTGGACTGTGAAGTCCAGAACAAAGACCTCTGGTAAAATCCGATCAAGCTACCACCCAATATCCAATCTGCCATTCCCATCCAAGCTCACTGAATGCTTCATTTTTTTCTCAGCTCTCTGATCACGTTGAGCATGTGCATCCTTGCCAATCAAATTTTCGTCCAAGCCACAGTTCAGAGACAGTTCTCACATTCCTTGTTAGCTTCCTTGATCAGGACAAGATTTCATGAATCTTTCTTTTTTCTTGCCTTCATGAAATCAAGTCCTCTCCTGGATTAACTCTAACAGAGTGCTCGTTCCTGGTCTCTACAGGTTCTATCGCCTCAGTCTCGCTGCCTCCCACAAGGTTCTTCTCTTCAATATCTTTCTCAGCCCCAAACAACTCTTATTCAGGATACCAGAACAAGCACATTCTTCTACACCAAAGACATTCTTCTTGTGACTTGCACAATCCACCTTCTCCAGATCTCTCTCCTATAAACCATTGCTTGGCCAATGTTGCTACATGGTTACATAACTAAAATTAAACACAACAAAAACCATAACTACCTGGCTTACTGAACACTCCACCTCTCCTTCTCTTGCCCCAGCTCTCAATAATTTACCCATTACTCTCAACACCCTCTCTTGGTATCTTGGTGTCTTACCTGACAGCAAGCTCTTCTCTGTTTCACTTTCCAAATTAACACAGTGTTCAGAAGAACTTTCATAGCTCATAGTAACATAGTAAATGATGGGAGATAAAGTCTGCCCAGCAATACGGCAAGAGTAGGTGCACCTTTCGCTCTGTGCAGGCCACCCCTCCCCATGTCTGTGTTTAGGGGTGGACCCACCACTCCATGTAGGACACCCCTATTTGTTGAGAAGTTAGATGGTTCAGTTTATTTTGTTTTTATCCTGTTGCTGTAAAGGGATCCGCTGTGCTTGTCCCATGCTGTTTTGAATTCCGTCACCATGTTTGCCCCCACCACTTCCATCGGGAGAGCATTCCAAGCATCCACCACCTTTCAGTGAAAAAATATTTCCTGACATTGCCTTTCAATTTACCACCTAGCAGCTTCATGTTATGCCCTCTAGTTTTGCAGCTTCCCCATCTTTGGAAGAGGTTTGTTTGTTCATTGTTCCTCTTTAAGTATTTAAAGGTCTGAATCATATCTCCCCTATCCCTCCTCTCCTCCAAAGTGTACATATTTAGGTCTTCAAGTCTCTTCTCATAAGGTTTCTTACGCAGGCTCCAAATCATTTTGGTCGCCTTCCTCATGTTATCTACTCCCTCGGGGGGAGTCCACTCTGTTGCAAATTTTTGTGTCATCTGCAAAAAGACAGACCTTTCCATTCAGTCCTTCAGCAATATCACTCACAAATACATTGAACAGTGCTGGGCACAGGACCGAACCCTGGGGCACCCCGCTAATCACCTTCCTTTCATCCGAGTGAGCTCCATGTACTATCACCTTCTGTCGTCTGTCAGTCAACCAATTTCTAATCCAGTTTACCATCTTGGGAACCATCCCCAAGCTACTGAGTTTATTGACAAGCCTCCTATGAGGAACAGTATCAAAGGCTTTGCTGAAATCCAGGTAAATGACATCCATCGCATGCCCCTGATCTAGTTCCTTGGTCACCCAGTCAAAGAACTCAATCAGATTTGTTTGGCAAGACCGTCCTTCAGTAAAACCATGTTGTCTCGGATCCTGCAACCCATTGGTTTTGAGAAAGTTCACTATTCGCTCTTTCAGGAGCGCCTCCATCACTTTTCCCACCACCGAGGTAAGGCTCAATGGGTCTGTAGTTTGACACTTCTTCCCTGTCACCACTTTTGTGTAGAGGTACGACATCAGCCATTTTCCAGTCCTGAGGAACCTCTCCTGTTTCCAAGGATGTGTTGAATACATCCTTTAACGGCCCTGCAAGAACCTCTCTGAGCTCTTTCAGTATCCTGGGATGTATCCCATCTGGTCCCATGGCTTTGTCCACTTTCAGTTTAGCAAGTTGTTCCAACACCTCTTCTTCTGTGAATGGTGTGGTATCTACTTCATTCCCATTTTTATATTTGGGAGTCACAGCTGGTCCATCTCCAGGATTTTCTTTAGTAAAAACAGAGCAGAAGTATTTGTTGAGCAATTTCGCTTTTTCTATGTCACTTTCCACGAGACCTTTCCCAGCACTTCTGAGTCCTGCAATTCCAACTCTGATCTTCTTCCTTTCCCGAATATACCTGAAGAAAGTTTTGCGCCACCCTTAACATCTTTAGCCATCTTTTCCTCTGTCTTTGATTTTGCTATCCTTATTTCTCTTTTTGACTCTTTGAGCTTGATCCTGTATTCATTTCTGTGTTCTTCTGTTTGCAAGCTTTTGAATTTTGTGAAAGCTGTGTTTTTTGCCTTTATTTGAGCAGCCACTTCTTTGGAAAACCAAATAGGTTTCCTTCTCCTCTTGTTTTTATTTACTTTTTTTACATATTTATCTGTTGCCCCTTTTATTGCCACCTTTAGTTTAGCCCATTGCAATTCCACTTCCCTTATCTCCTTCCACCCTGTCAACCCCTCCTTTAGGTACATGGCCATTTTATTGAAGTCAGTGTATTTGAAGTTTAGGACTTTGAGCTTGCTATGTTCGGCCTGTACCTTGGCTTTTATCTCAAACCATACCGTGTGATGATCACTTTTGCTCACAGGGGCACTCACGCAGACATTCGACATGCTATCACCGTTCGTGAGCACTAAATCCAGCGTTGAGCTTTCCCTGGTTGGTTCCATGACCATTTGTCTAAGTGATGCATCTTGGAGAGCATCTACAATTTTTTTGCTTCTTTCCAGATGTGCAGGAGTAATCCAATCCACATCAGGTAGATTAAAGTCACCCAAAATGATTGCTTCCCCCTTTGTGGCTATCTTGGCAATATCTATAATCACTTTGTTATCTATCTCTTCAATTTGAGTCGGAGGTCTGTAGGACTACAGCAGTATGGATGATAGTGCCATCTCCTCTTTCCAACGCAATCCAGAGCGCTTCTTCTTTTCCCCATGCCCCCTGCATTTCAGTAGCTTTAATACTGCTTTTGACATACAAGGCTATTCCTCCTCCTCTTCCATTTTCTCTGTCTCTTCTGAATAGATTATAGCCAGCTATGGCTATATCCCAATCATGCGATTCATTAAACCATGTTTCTGTAATGGCCACAATGTCCAAATCCATTTCCACCATTAGGGCTTCCAGGTTATAAGAACATAAGATATGCCATACTGGGTCAGACCAAGGTCCATCAAGCCCAGTATTCTGTTTCCAACAGTGGCCAATCTAGGTCATATGTACCTAGCAGTTTCCCCAAGGGACACAGGTTCCACAATGCTTGTATTGGTTCAAGCATTGATATCCTGGGTCCCTTCTTAATAATGGTTTTATGGACCTTTCCTCCAGGAACTTGTCCAAACCTTTTTTAAACCCAGCTACACTAACAGCCTTTACTACATCCTCCGGTAACAAATTCCAGAGTTTGATTACACGTTGAGTGAAAAAATATTTTATTTTATTAGTCTTAAATAGTTTACCCTGTAGCTTCATTGCATGTCCCCTAGTCTTTCTATATTCTGATAAGGTAAACAATCGATCTACGTTTACCCGTTCCACTCCGTTCATTAATTTATAGACTTCTATCATATCTCCCCTCAGCCGTCTCTTTTCCAGGTTAACGAGCCCTAACCGTTTTAGTCTTTCTTCATAGGAATATCCTTCCATCCCCTTCACCATTTTGGTGGCTCTTCTCTGAACCTTTTCTAAAATCGCTATATCCTTTTTAAGATACGGCGACCAGAATTGCACACAATATTCAAGGTGCGGTCTCACCATGGAACGATATAGAGGCATTATAATATCTTTTGTTTTATTTTCCATTCCTTTCCTTATCATACCTAGCATTCTATTTGCTCTCTTGGCCGCCGCTGCACACTGGGCCGAGGGTTTTAACATGGTATCCACAATGACGCCTAAATCTTTTTCCTGGGTGGTGGTTCCTAATGTGGAACCTTGCATCGTGTAACCACAGTTTGGGTTGTTCTTCCCTAGATGCATAACCTTGCACTTGTCCACATTAAATTTCATCTGCCATTTTGATGCCCAGTCTTCCAATTTATCAAGATCCTCTTGCAATTTTCCACAATCCTCTTGGGTTTTAACAACTTTAAATAGTTTTGTGTCATCTGCAAATTTGATAACCTCACTCGTTATTCCACTTTCCAGGTCATTTATGAATATATCAAAAAGCAGCGGACCCAGCACAGATCCTTGGGGTACACCACTATTCACCTTTCTCCATTGGGAAAATTGGCCATTTAGCCCTACCCTCTGCTTTCTATCTTTTAACCAGTTCCTGATCCACAATAGTACACTGCCTCCTATCCCATGACTCTTTAGTTTTGCCAAAAGTCTCTCATGAGGGACCTTGTCAAAGGCTTTCTGAAAGTCCAGATACACAATATCAACCGACTCACCTTTGTCCACCTGATTATTCACTCCTTCAAAAAAACATAACAGATTAGTAAGACAAGATCTTCCTTGTCTAAAGCCTTGTTGGCTGTCTCCCATTAGGTCATGACTATCTACATGCTGAGTAATTTTATTCTTTATGATGGTTTCTACCATTTTTCCCGGTACTGATGTCAGGCTCACCGGTCTGTAGTTTCCCGGATCACCCCTGGAACCCTTTTTAAAAATTGGTGTTACAATGGCGATCCTCCAATCTTCAGGTATTAGAGATGATTTTAACAATAGTTTACAGATTACTAATAGCAGGTCTGCAATCTTGTATTTCAGTTCTTTCAACACCCTTGGATGTATACCATCCGGCCCAGGTGATTTGCTACTCTTCAGCTTATCTAATAGTTGTAATACATCTTCCCGATGTATCGATATTTCCTTCAATTCTTCCGCACCTTTAAATACCACTTCAGTCATGGGTAACATCCCTACATCTTCCTCAGTAAAGACTGAAGCAAAGAATTCATTCAGTCTCTCCGCTATTGCCTTGTCGCCTCTTAGTGCTCCTTTAACCCCTTTATCATCTAATGGACCAACTGACTCTCTCACAGGTTTTTTGCTACGAATGTACTTGAAAAGGTCTTTACTTCGCGTTTTTGCTTCTGCAGCAAGCTTCTTCTCGAATTCTCCCTTTGCCTGCCTTATCAATGCCTTGCATTTGACTTGCCAGTGCTTGTGCTGTTTCCAGGTTTCGTCGTTTGGCTCTTTTTTCCATTTCCTGAAAGATGCTTTTTTGGCAACAACAGCCTCTCTGACCTCACCTTTAAACCATGCTGGCAGTTTTTTGGACTTCCTTCCACTTTTCTTAAAGCGTGGAATACAGCTGGTCTGGGCTTCCAAGATAGTATTTTTCAACAACAGCCAAGCCTGATGTACGTCTTTAACCTTTGCAACTGCTCCTTTTAGTTTTTTCTTAACTGGTTTCCTCATTTTATCATAGTCTCCCTTTCGAAAGTTAAAAGGTAGTACTGTGGATTTCCCTACTATCCCTCCTCCACGAATTAAATCAAAGGCGATCATGCTATGATCACTATTGCCAAGTGGCCCCAACACCCTTATCTCTTGCACGAGATCTGGTGTTCCACTAAGGATTAGTCTAATATGGCTTCCCCTCTGGTTGGTTCATGAACCAGCTGCTCCAAGAAGCAGTCATTTATTTCATCTAGGAACTTTATCTCCCTAGCATGTCCTGACGTGACACTGACCCAGTCGATACCGGGGTAGTTGAAATCACCCATTATTATTACTGTGCTGTAACTTTTGTTAGCTTCCTTGATTTCTTTGAGCATTTCATCATCCATTTGGTCATTCTGGCCAGGCGCTCGATAGTACACCCCCACTGCCATTGCCTTCCCCCTTTTACATGGAATTTCAATCCATATAGATTCTACAGCAGATTTTGTTTCCTGCAAAACTTTAATCCTTTCTGACTCAATGCCCTCTCTAACATAGAGAGCAACCCCTCCACCAATTTGATCAGCTCTATCATTACGATATAGTTTGTACCCAGGTATCACAGTGTCCCACTGGTTGTCGTCCTTCCACCATGTCTCTGATATTCCAATCATATCTAACCTTTCATTTAGTGCTATATATTCTAACTCTCCCATCTTATTTTTTAGACTTCTAGCATTTGCATACAAGCATTTTAGAGAATGTATTTTATTCATATTAATTTGGCTGTTGTTAGACATGGGTAATTTGGGATCTTTAAGCTCTGTCTGCTCCATACTTGAGGGCATTTGGGCTACTTTACTCTTTTGTGGAACCTCTCTGCTTTTGGTAGTATCCTTCAAAGATACATTCTTCCGAACCATCCACTCTTGGGCGACTGTTGGCTTTCCCCTAATATCTAGTTTAAAAGCTGCTCTATCTCCTTTTTAAAGGTTAATGCCAGCAGCCTGGTTCCATCCCGGTTAAGGTGAAGCCCATCCCTTCGGAAGAGCCCCTCCTCTCCCCAGAATGTTCCCCAGTTCCTAACAAATCCAAAACCCTCATCTCTGCACCATTGTCTCATCCACGCATTGAGACTCCGGAGCTCTGCCTGCCTTTTGGGTCCTGCGCGTGGAACAGGAAGCATTTCGGAGAATGCTACTCTGGAAGTTCTGGATTTCAACTTCCTACCTAAAAGCCTAAATTTAGCCTCCAGAACCTCCCTACCACATTTTCCTATGTCATTGGTACCGACATGTACCAAGACAGCAGACTCCTCCCCAGCACTATCTAAGACCTTATCTAGGTGGCGCGTGAGGTCCGCTACTTTCGCACCAGGCAGGTCCGGAACTTTGTTGGCTAAGCTTCGAGCATTTGTGCTCATTGCTTTCCAGCATTTACCTGGCTTGTGTTTATTTTGCATTGATTTTGTTCTGCCCACATCTTCCCACTTGTTTTTGATGTGTGGTTTAAAAGTGTGGCTGTTCGGTCGCAAACCTTCCTGATCTCGGCCTTTGCCGATGACCTGCTAGTCCATCTGACGACTCCGACCACCTCTCTACCAATGTTGTTAGACGAGTTTCAACGGTTTGGAGCAATTGCCGGCTTACGAATTAACAAAGATAAGTCTGAAGTAGTAGATGTGTTGGGGCACGTCCGCAGTTCCTGGAGGGGACCCTTCCCTTTACGGTGGGCAGATAAAGAGTTCCTCTATTTGGGCATAATACTGACTGGAAATCCCCAGGATTTATACCGGCGTAACCTAGACTGGATACTGAGACATCTGGCAGTACAGCTGGGTGCATGGGGGCCTCTCCCGTTGTCTCTGACAGGGAGGATAGCAGCAGTACAGATGATAGTTTTACCTAGAATATTGTATTGGCTGCAGACTCTTCCAGTCTGGTTGCTTCGACGAGACCTGAGTAGAATGGAGGCTTTGCTTAAGCGGTTTCTTTGGCGGGGGCAGCGGGCGCGGATCCCGTGGGACCGACTCCTTGGAAAATGGCGAGAGGGAGGTATGGGCTTGCCCGACTTGAGGACCTACGCATTGGCCTGCCAGGCTAGACACCTGGGCGATTGGCTGGGGGGGACGGAAGTGTATACACCTAGGTCTTTAGAGGAGTGTTTGGTGGCTCCGGCGACTCTCCTGGGGGCTTTGCACGGCACACATAAGGTCTACATGGACTCCAACCGACGGAGTCCATTAGTGGACTCGGCCCGACGCACATGGCAACAACTTAATAAATATTGGCAGGAATCGTGGAAGGTGTCTTGCTGGTTGCCATTGCAGGGCAATGCCCAATTTACTCCAGGGACCGAGACTGCGGTGTTCCGAGACTGGGTGACACGTGGCATCCGGATGGTAGGGCATTTAGTGGACCAAACAGGCAGCTGTAAATCCTTTCGAATGCTTAGTCGAGAATATGATCTCCCCGATACGCATTGTTTTGCCTATATCCAAATTTCCCACTATGTGGCAGCACTGCCGCGCGAGGCGTTGCAGGCTGAGCGCTCAGCCCGTATTTTGGAATTTTTTCAGCTGGGGGAGGAACGGACGCCGTCAATTTCCAGTTTGAAACGTAGTTTGGAGCGATACCGCCCCCTCCCTGATTACAGTGGGGTCGAACGCGCTTGGGCGACCGAACTGGGAGAAGATATACAGCCGGGATTGGTACTGACGGCATTGAAACGGATCGGACGACTGGTACAAGGAATGCGTTGGCGTGAGATCCAATTTAAATGCGTGACTAGGGCTCATTTCTCGCCGCGACGAGCACTGCGCAGTCGTCTGGACACTGACGGCGCCTGCCCACGCTGTTCGGAGCCTTTGGCTACTCTTCTACATATGTGGTGGGGCTGTCGGGGAATACGGGCATATTGGGCACGGATATGCAACTTTCTATGCACACTCCTTCGGCGGAGGCTCCGTTGGACGGGTTTATTTGTAACGCTGGATCATTTGCCGACTCCTGGCCCTGTTAAGGTTGGTGAGAGTTTGCTTGTGCGTAAGGCCTGTCTGGTAGGTAAAGGGCCAATTCTTCGATTATGGAGAGACCGCCAACCGCCCACTTTTAGTGAATGGCGGAATAACTTTCATCAATTAATGCTAACGGAACGTTGGATGGCGAGGGGCAGTGCCAAGCGTTGGACAGTCTTTCTGTCAATTTGGGAACCTTATATTCAGCAATTGGGACCCCACAGCCGTAGTGCAGCCCTCCAAGGGGGGAGCTGACTGAAGGCGGACTTGAGGAGCGGATAGGGGGCAGCTGCCTTACTGTTTTAGGTGATTTTTGAAGTGAGAAGCCGGTAATGGAGTGAGGGTGGGAGGGTGGGTGAGGGGAGGGGGTGGGAGAAGGGGGGTAGGGCTATAGTATAAAATGACCACCTATTGTATTGTTTCTCTGTTGGCTCCCGGGGGGGAGAAGAGTAAACCTCCCCCGTGGTGCCGCCTGTTGATATGTTGTCTGATTCAATGGTGGACTTAAATAAAGTTTAAAAAAAAAAAAAAAGTGTGGCTGTTTCTAGTGTTATTCTGCTTTTGCAGGGGGTGGCGTGCAGGTCTTGACCTTCCACATCCGTCACCCCCTTTTCCTAGTTTAAATGCATATCCACATACTGCCTGACTTTTTCACTTAACTCCAGGCCGAGCCCAAAACTCTCGGGATCCAAAATTCTGACTTAATATTCCTATCAAATGGTATATAATACATGACCATAGCAGAGGGAAAATCACTATTAGAACATATTGAATAAGACGGGTACAATTTTCCTGAAATATGCAAAAATTAACCTGGCTGCAGAATGTGGATTAAAAATTTAAAGTAGGCCTTCAAAGGGTTAAGATTCTTTTCCCTGCGACAGAGAGATGTAGTCCATCAGCACAGTATAGTCTCTTGTTGGTCCATCTGTTTCCCCAGTCGCCAATAAATCTGAATCCTTCTTGTTTGCACCAGGTCTGGAGCCATGTATTAAAGCTGTTTATGTGATGCAGCCTTTTTGTCCCCTTACCAAGAACAGGTAAAACTTCTGAGAATGCTACAGTGTTAACAATGGGCTTGAGTTTCTCTCCCAGAGATTGGAAGCCCTTTTGGACTGTAGAGGTACTGTTTCTAGCCAGGTCATTTGTGCCCATGTGGATAACATCATCAAGTTTGGAATGTTCACTCTTTGTGCTAACTACTTCAACAATTTGGTTTGTATTCCTGCTGGTTGTCGAGCCTGGTAGGCACATGACTATCTTCTCTCCTTTGAACTGTGTTCCCAAGTTGGTGCCTCTGATGATGGAATCTCCAAGTAGTAGTAGTTTTCTGTTTGGTGAGGTTTTCTTCATATTTGGTGCTTTAGCAGGAGATTGGGCATGGTCTGACTCTTTTAAGGGCCCTTCAGTTTCATTGGACTGAGCATCCTCATTAGCCAAGGCAGAGAAGGCATTATGCAGGGATATCTCCTGATGTATAGGATGTCTCTGCGTTACAGGTCGCAATCTTCCAGAACCCACTGTGATCCATGTGTTCCTGGGGTGTTTGATTCTTTGCTCAAAACTGATGAAGAGCTATCTGCCCTATTTTCAACATTGTTGCCCAACTGAGAGTGGTTCTCAGGCCGGCTATTTCACGTCTTGGTTAATGCAAATTCTGCTTACGCTGACCTCTATGCTTCTGAGCTGAAATGGCTGCAATCCATTCAATATACGGCCATTCAAATTCTGGCTTCCACCTAGAAATTTGACCATGCTAAACCCCCCTCCCCCTCCTCTCTTAATACAAAATTACTGGCTCACTGTATCTGCTGAAATGCAGTTCAAAATTATGACTCTGATGCAGAGCCGTCCCCCGAGTTGATTCAAGGTTTGACGCACTAGGCAAATGTGAAGCCTTATGCCCCGCTGGCTGTCAAAATCTATTGTTTAGGTTTTTGCCACCCCCAGAGGTTGCTGCCCTAGGCAACTACCTAGTTTGCCTGATGGTTGGCCCAGCCCTGCTCCCCGTACACCTCTTTACCCCTCTTCCCTTGTTGCCCATGCACCAGCTCACTCCCGGTGTCCTCCCTCTTCTACAGTCAGTCATGAAAGCACTCCACAATATGCTTTTTTCTTTTATGGCCCCACTTCTGTAGAACAGTTTACCACCCCAACTGCATCTTGTAACAGGCTACAAAGCTTCCGAAATGAGCCTAAAAACACACCCTCTTGAGCAGACGTACAGGATTTTCATGTAATGGGCCCTGGGTTGCAGCTGCTACTGCTTAAGGGAAATTCTCTTTCCTCCTTGCCTTACCTGTACTGGAGTTCATTTCTACTTCTCTGTTTTAAGAATGATTGTTAAGCGCTTTGCATGCCTAATAAACCTCAAGCATCTAAATGAGTTTGAGATCATTTATACCATTTCACGACAACTTTTAAAGAAGACTTACCCTGATGTTTAGGGGGTGGGGGGGGGGGGAGGGGAACAGCAATGCGGAGACACACAGAGAAAGATCTACAGAGCCAGACAAGGGAAAAAGTAAAGGACCACGTCAGTGAATAAACAGAGAGAACAGAATGGTACAAAAGGGTAATTAACGCTGTCACTGAATTAGCGGACTGCCAATGACCTGATAATTCAAAGAAAGTAATGGCCTGATGGGGGAGTCGGCTGCAAAGCCATTCCTATATTCTCCAGCCCCCGTTTCTTCACCGTGGGTCATGGCAGGAAAGGAGAAGGTTCTGTCAGGGGTGAACATCATCTGACGACTGGCAGGAATCAAGGACAGCAATAACATTGTCCATCCCAGACTGAGGTGAGAGCTAAGAATTTCAAGTCAAAAATGCTTCCCATAGATGACTTTAAGCAGGACTGGCAAGAGAATTCTTAAAGCATGCTTCTGAGGAAGACCCCATGGGAGCCCCTTTCACAGAGCCCTTTTCTAACCTAATCTCAGTTAATGCGAAGTTGGGATCCATCAGATAAGAGTTAAGCAACTTTAAACTCAGGCCCTGATATTCAAAACCATGTATCCAGAGAGCAGCACCTGCTGTCTGGATCAGGGACGCTCTCTGGCCCTGTCCGTTGATGTTCAGGGGCACCACGGAAAATCATTATAGACCATCCAGTGCTATCCGGATAGTGTCAGGATAGAGCGAGGGTGGATTGTGGCCATTCCATTTTGCTCTTCAAAAGCTATCTGGATATTGGACTGATACTCCGAACACAGTTTGACACCAGCTACGTTTACCCATTTAACTAGGCTTATACACTGCTTTTCTACAAGCCAAGGCAGTGTACATTCAGATACTGTAAGTATATATATTTCCCTTGTCCCCGAAGGGCTCACAATCTCTGTTTTTGTACCTGAGGCAATGAAGGGTTAGATGGCTTGCCCAAGGCCACAAGGAGCACCTATGGGACTAAAATCCCAGTCCTTCCGACCCAAGGTTGCAGTCTTCTAGCAGGATTCAAACCCCTCGCCCTCGGGCCTGAGGTATTTAGTAGCAATGTTCCCAGGAATAGGGGCAGGGTAGAGAATGCTACAACATGTGAATGGAGAAATAGCCTAATGGTTAGAGTACTGGCTTGGGAACCAAGAGACCGGAGTTTGAGTCCAACTAGCACTTCTTGTAGCCTTGGACAAGTCACTTAATCCTACAAGTCACTTAATCCTCCATTGCCTCAGAAAAATCCAAATAACCAATATTCCTGTTTAATGTATGTTACAATGTAAACCACTACTGAAATGATAAAGCGGTATAAAAAAAACCTGTTAAATAAATGCACGGAATTTTGCATTTTCAGAACTATGCTCTTACTTGAGATCCTAAAAAGTACCTACAGAAGAAATGAGGACAAATCTTTGTAGACACATTTCCCTGAGCTGTTTTTAAAAGGGAAGATAAGTATGTTATTCTGCTTTTGAGAGCTGCTGTGGTCTACAGGTTTGAGTAAGATTACTCCATTGATGAACATCACTCCACACTACCAAACTCAGTCCAATGTCACCAACTTTTTTTGTATGGGACATATGAAGTGCGGAACCAGTCCAAGATTTTCCACGTCCAACAGCATTCAAGAGGCCCCTGGATGAGCACAGAAGATCATTGGTTGCCATGATGTGAAGAAAGCCAGCAATCAGCTGTGATCTAGCGTTCGGCACCAGAAGGTATAGTCTTTATGCTCCTGACCTATGTTGTGAAATATTGTTCTAAATTTTTACAAGCATTGAGGATGGCCGACTTGTCCTAAGCTACCACAGGCTGAAAGGTCTTTGATACAATTATCTCAAACACTTTACAGCAACTACAAGGCAGAAGAGACACAGGGCAGTCCATATTCTGCATTCTCAATTGAAAGTATTATAGAATTAATTACCCAGGTCATTACGTTTGGAATCCTGTTAAAGCTTCCGAAATCTTAGCTAATCAAAGAAGCTTCTGGGGGTTGATCAGTCTTGCAGATTTTTTTTCTACAGGTTTTTTTTTAGATGTTTGTGGGGGTTTATGTTTTTTGTTTTGTTTATTTTATTATGACTGTTCAGTTGTGAGCAGCCTTGAAAAATGCTATTGCTAGGTGGATTATAATTAACGGATACCATTGTTTTTATTTATCAGGGTCCAATATCATGGATCTCCCCAATTAAAAGAAAGCCAGTAACAGGAAACATACAAAGGGCTCGGCTTCAGTTAAGGTTGCAACTTCACCCACCTAATCAAACCATACCGCCATTGCCTATAATTTTACACACACGTCTTCTGCCACTCTGGCCGGTTAATCTCTAAGAGTATTTATTTATTCCACTGAATCTGTAATTAGTTTAACAGCCAGTGGTGGCTCCAAGCTTAGCAAAACCATCACATAATTAGTAATCCAGACCATGATTTGAAAGCTGAACTCCAAGGAAAGCTTAGCAGCGGGTAGCTATCAATAGAAATACAGCAATATAGACCAGGAAGCCTGTCTCTAGCAACCAGACATTCAATCTACTCCTGAGGCTGAAATCCAGACCCTAGTACCCAGAATGAAGTTCTTTAAGGCTAAATTCATGCCAGCAAAGTAGTCGTCTGTCTCACAAGAGAAACGCTCTTCTCACTGCTTATGCCACCGCTCCCCCCAGGGGTTTGCGCAGGTGATCTCTCCTGACCGCCAACTATATGAGCACTAAATCACAAGGCGACTGCAGCTGCGTTTACCAGCAGCAGCAGGAGCCAAAGTGAAGTTCTCAGGAAAACGGGTTTTGTCTCTTCTGTCTCTGCCTGGATACTGCGCTAAAGTACTGTAATTTCAGGATTTCAAGCTCACCTTTCCATATGATGGTCAAGGTGGGTTCCAGGATTATTGGAATTCAGGAGCCGAACATCTCTGCCCATAAGAGCTTACACCAAACCGCGTGCCTGAAGCAGCAAGCCCGTAGTCCCAAGAATGTCCATGTTAAGAGATGGATTTGGATTTGTAGCCCTCTTCCCCCGATTTTCAGCCCACTGGTTCCCCTCTCATGTTGCACCCTTTCCTAGGCAGTTTGCCTGGATGTTTCTCAACCTCCCAGCCTCTAGTGGCTATCCATCGCCATGGTCCAGGATGCCCCACTGCCTCCGTCTGTCCACCTATTTCCATGAATCCTTCCTCTCATCTCGCCGTTTGCCTCACTCCAGTCTCTTTCCGTTTCTTGGTCTTCCCAAGTTCCCTCTGCTTCCATCTTTATTGTGGCTTTGCCAAGGATTTAGTTGAATTTGGATATATAATCTCAATGCCCTTTCTCGTTTTCAGTCTTTCATTGCCAAATGGATAAATATCCCAAGACTCAAAGATTTGCTGCAAAAGCCAATGTTGGATGTTTTGCCCACGTCTCATGAAATAAAGATGCCCCTCTAACCCAGTCAACTCAATCAACTCTCCTAAGCAGTATGAGTGCACTGCTTTTACGCCAGACTAAGGCCAACCGGGGTCTTTTCTTGTATTAAAAATCACTTCCCCTCCAGAAAACAGCACTAATCTCCTCCCAGAGGTGGTGGACCAGGACTCTGGAGAACACACAAGTCTTAGCACTACAATGGTAAAATAATCAAACAGATGCCTCAACATGAACCTTTAGCATTTTGTTCAGAAGCAGATGACATGCAAAGGGAATATTAAACTAATCGCACGAGAGCATCTGCAGAAACTAAATGGCTAGGGAGGGAGAAGCCAAGTCCATGAACACCATACAACAACTTGGATTGCAAACTTTCTTGGACAGGGAAAGCGCAGTTACTCACCTGTAACAGGTGTTCTCCGGGGACAGCAGGAATCAGTCCTCACATATGGGTGACATTGGCGCTGATGGAGCCCATGCGGAGCAAATCCCCAGCTTTCAAAGAAAGCCTTTGGGATTGCTACCACGCATGCGTGGTCCCCTTCCTGCCTAAGGGTGCCATCTTGCTCAGTCAAATGACATAGCTAAAAGATGGCAAAAACAAATAAGATGGTATGACTGCAACTCCAAGGGGAGGAGGGAGGGTTGTGAGGACTGATTCCTGCTGTCCCTGGAGAACACCTGTTACAGGTGAGTAACTACGCTTTCTCCGGGAACAATCCAGGAACAAGCAGTCCTCACATATGGGACTCCCCAGTTACAGGCTACCAAGAACCTATAGCCAAAAAAGGGCTCCCTTGTGGACAGCCACAAGCAGCAGCAATGAACTCCGTATAAACGGACTAAACAGGACCCCTATGTCCAATGGAACTAGCACTCCAGTAGCCTGAACACAGAAGGGTTGTAGGGTAGGAGTTGCCTAGACCCCGAAAAGGTTACAGAGCATGGCCTGGCCGAAGGCACTGTCCCGTCAGGACTCTCTATCCAGGTAGTAATGAGATGCGAAGGTCATCATAGCCCTGACCCGGTGCACCGTGACCCGGCCTTCCAATAGAAGCCTTGCCTCCTCATAAGCCGGGGCAATACAGTCCACCACCCATTTGGATAGCGTATGCCTGGACACCGCCTCCCCCAGTTTACTGGGGTAGTAGGAAACGAAAAGCTGAGACACTTTTCGGTGGCCTTGAGTGCATTGGATATAGAAGGACAAGGCCCTCTTACAGTCCAAGGTATGGAAGACTGTCTCTGCCCGACTGGTGTGCGGTCTGGGACAGAAGGTAGGGAGGATCACTTCCTGGTTGAGGTGGAAAGAGGACACCACCTTCGGAAGGAATGTGGGATGCGTGCGAAGCACCACCCTATTCTTGTAAAACCTGTTGTAAGGCGCCTCAGCCACGAGGGCATGGAGCTCGCTTACCCTATGGGCAGAAGTGAGCGCGAGCAGGAAAACCACCTTCTAGGAGAGACAGCGAAGGTGGCAAGTAGCCAGGGGCTCAAATGGTGGCAGGGTGAGCTGCCCTAACACCACATTGAGATCCCGTTCGGTCGCCGGGAGGCGAACCAGGGGCTTAGACAGGAGTAAGCCCTTTAGGAAGCAGGATACCACTTGGTGGGCTGAGAGGGGCTTCCCATCCACCTGATGGTGGTTCGTTGCTAGGGCACTAAGGTGTACCCTAACAGAGTTATACTTGAGCCCTGCATGAGAGAGGAGGAGTAGGTATTGCAACACCAATACCACCGGGCAAGAGAAGGGGTCGGCCCAAAGTGCAAATCTACGCCACTTAAAGGCATAGGCCTGTCTGGTAGATGCCTTGCGTGAGGCTAGCAGAACATCCTCCACCTCTCTAGGGAGGTGGAACAGAGCTAAAGTCACCTTCTCAGCAGCCATACCGTCAGTGAGAGGGAGCCGAGGTTGGGATATAGGAGAGCGCCCCCCTCCTGGGAAAGGAGTTGGGGGGCGGACCCCAGGAGTAGGAAGTCCTCCAATGCCAGTTACAGGAGCAGTGGAAACCACGGATGCCTGGGCCACCTTGGAGTTACCAAGATGACCGAGGCCCTGTCGTGGAGAGTCTTGAACAGATTCCTGGTGATCAGTGGTGTCGGAGGGAAAGCGTACAGAAGTCCCTCTGACCATGAGACCAGGAAGGCATCGGCGGCCACCCTGGCGGGGTGAGGCTGCCGGGAACAAAAGCGGGGTAACTGGTGATTGTCCGGGATTGCAAACAGGTCCATAACCGGTTCCCCCAGATCTGGAAAAACCTTCTGGCTACCCCCCCTGGGTCCAGCTGCCACTTGTGCGGCTGGAGAATCCTGCTGAGTCTGTCAGCCAGCAAGTTGTCTTGGCCCCAGGACCGGCCCGTCCATTGAGCAAGAATGTTTTTTGCACAGGGCCCCGCGTTTCAGGGGGCCCCGCGCAAAGAACATTCTGCTTTTTTTTAAATTACATTTTTTAAAAAAAACCTGTCTCTGGCTGCTGCCGCGTCCGTCGCAGCAGCGGCAGAATGGCGTGTCCCGCGGGGCCCCTTCTCCTCGTCGAGCCCTCTGCAAGGGCTTTCAGATTCGCGAAGGGAGAGTGCTCCCTCGCGTCTCTGTAAAGCCCGCAGGGGCTAATGGGAAATTTCCCATCTGCCCCTTTAGACGCGAGGGGCTGATGGGAAATTTCCCATTAGCCCCTGCGGGCTTTACAGAGACGCGAGGGAGCACTCTCCCTTCGCGAATCTGAAAGCCCTTGCAGAGGGCTCGACGAGGAGAGGGGGCCCCGCGGGACACGCCATTCTGCCGCTGCTGCGACGGACGCGGCAGCAGCTAGAGCCAGGTTTTTTTTTTTTTTTAAATTTGCCGGAAGGGAAGGGAAGGGAAGGGAAGGGGGGGGGCTGATGGAGGCTGTCTGGAAATGGGGTGTGATGGGGGGTTAGGACTGGAAATGTGCAAGGGGGGGGGTTAGGACTGGAAATGTGCAAGGGGGGGGGGTTAGGACTGGAAATGTGCAAGGGGGGGGTTAGGACTGGAAATGTGCAAGGGGGGGGTTTAGGACTGGAAATGTGCAAGGGGGGGGGTTAGGACTGGAAATGGGCTAGGGGGGGTTAAGACTGCTAATGGGCTGGGGCTGATGGAGTCTGACTGGAAATGGGCAGGGGGGGGTTAGGACTGGAAATGGGCTAGGGGGCGTTAAGACTGCTAATGGGCTGGGGCTGATGGAGGCTGACTGGAAATGGGCTGGGGGGGGTTAGGACTGGAAATGGGCTGGGGGGGGTTAAGACTGCTAATGGGCTGGGGCTGATGGAGGCTGACTGGAAATGGGGTGAGGGGTGGATAGGACTGGAAATGGGATGGGGGGGGTTAGGACTGGAAATGGGCTAGGGGGGGTTAAGACTGCTAATGGGCTGGGGCTGATGGAGGCTGACTGGAAATGGGCTGGGGGGGGTTTAGGACTGGAAATGGGCTGGGGGGGTTAAGACTGGTAATGGGCTGGGGGTTAAGACTGGTAATGGGCTGGGGCTGATGGCGGCTGTCTGGAAATCGGGTGAGGGGGGGTTAGGACTGGAAATGGGCTGGGGGGGTTAAGACTGGTAATGGGCTGGGGGTTGATGGAGGCTGACTGGAAATGGGGTGATGGGGGGTTAGGACTGGAAATGGGCTGGGGGGGGTTAAGACTGGTAATGGGCTGTGGGCTGATGGGGGCTGTCTGGAAATAGGGTGATGGGGGTTAGGATTGCTAATGGGCTATGGGGGGGGGGTTAGGACTGCTAATGGGCTATGGGGGCGCTAGGACAGGAAAAGGGCTGATGGGGAGGGGTTAGGACTTGAGGTGGGCTGATGTGGTTAGGACTAGTAATGGGCTGTGGGCTGATGGGGGGGGGTGAGGACTGGCAATGGGCTATGGGGGGCTGACTGGAAATGGGCTGATGGGGTTAAGACTGGAAGTGGGCTGATGGGGGGTTAGGACTGGTAATGGGTTATAGGGGGGGCTTAAACTGAAAATGGGTTGATGGGGGCTAGGACTGGTAATGGGTTGGGGGATTGCTATGACTGGAAATGGACTGAGTGGACGGGGAGGCTTGAACTGCAAATAGCTGATGGGGAGGGAGCTTGGAATGGAAAAGGGCTGTGAGGGAAGGGAGCTAGAACTGAAAATGGGCTGATGGAGCAGCTAGGATAGGACTGGAAATGGGCTGTTGGGGGGAGCTAAGATTGGAAATGGGCTGTGGTGGGGGCTTGAATTGAAATGGACTCATGGAGGGGCTAGAAACTTGAAGTAGGCTCATGGGGGGGCTTGGACTGGAATTGGGATGAGTGGAGGGGAGCTAGGATTTGACATGGGCTGATGGTGGGGCTAGGAAATGACTAGAAATGGGCTGATGGGGGGCTAGGATTGGAAATGAGCTGATGAAGGGACTCAGACTGAAAATGGATGGGGGAGCTAGGACTGGAAATGGGTTGATGGGGGCTAGGACTGGAAATGGGCTGATGCAGGGACTAGAAGGGAATGGATGCTGGGTGAGACTGGAACTAGAAGGGAGCTGATGTTGGGGGAGGATTAGAATGGGATGGGGCTGGGAGAGTAAAATGGAGAGGGGAAAAATATTTTGTGTGGGAGGGATGAAAAATCTACAATTGGCCGGGTATTGGGAGAGTAAGTGGGGATTGAGGATGGAGGGGTAAAATTTGTGTGGATGAAATAAGAATGAGGAAAGAGCAAAAGGATAAAGATTAGTATGTTAAAGCAGATGTAGAGAGAGGATGGAAAGAAAACTAGAAGAGAGAAGAAAGGACAAATGGACAGCAGACGATGGAGAGTTAGCAGAAAACATGAAGAAACCAGAAGAAAGTGGCTGGAGCAATTGCAACTGAAAAAAAATGCACAAAAGGTAGAAATATATCTCTTTATTTTGAATTTATTAACTGGAATATGAAAGCTCTGGGAAATGTGCATCATTAACGTCTGCGCTTTGTTTGGTACAAGAGGAAATTGATTTATAGTTTTATTTCTACAGTGTTGTTGTACATTCCAAGTTTGGCTTTTGGGGTTCCCAGTTTAATTATTGCCTTCCTGTTTCTAAATTGCGATTCCTTGTTTGGTGATGGTCTATGTTCTGCATGTGTAACTGAGCTGAGGTATTCTGTTTATGTAATTCCTATTTGACATTGTCACTTGTTCTCTTTCCCTAGTATTCTCTGAAATGTACTGGTTTAATATTTGCAGTGTTTCCTTTTGATAGGTAGGGTCTGGTGCTTTGTGAGTCCTGGTAATGCTGTCAGGATACAGCGGGTTTGCTATGGGTTCTAAATGGACAGCGTTTGTAGTAGTTCCTAATGTGCCTGGCGGTTGGCACTGGATTATAGTAATGTAGAAATCTTTTAGTCTTTCTTTATCCATACACTCATTAAGAGACATGTTTACTAAAAGTTAGTGTATGGTAACATTATGCAAATATTTATGCAAATAAGGCCACTTATGCAAATGAGGCCCCGCACCGAGTCTCCGCACATGGCCCCGCACCCCCCTTGGGCCGCCCCTGCTTGGCCCGGCAGGTATACTGCTTTGAGGAGGATGCCCTGTTGGACTGCATTAGAGCACAGATCCAGGGCTTCCTGGCAGGGAGGCACAGGACCCCATGCCTCCCTGCTTGTTCACATACAACATGGCCACCTGGTTGTCTGTCTGAACTAGGACTGACTGGTGGCCTAGGTAATGATGAAAGGCCTTCAGTGTGAGATGAATGGCCTGCAGCTCCAGGAGGTTAATCTGCTGAGTGCTCACGTCCGGGGACCAAGTGCCCTGGGTGCGGTAGCCCTCGCAATGGGTTCCCAGCCCAGCAGGGAGGCATCTGTGGTGAGGACCCTCGAGTGGTTGGGGGTCTGGAAAGGCATGCCCACCTCCAAGTGCTGGGGCGATAGCCACCAGATCAGGGACTTTACCAGCTGGAGGGTCACTCGAACTCTGTCCTGGAGGTGTCCCATGGCCTGGGACCATTGGTCCCTGAGGCACCACTGTGCTGTTCGCATGTGGAGGCGGGCATCTGGAGTGACATGCACTGTGGAGGCCATGTGCCCGAGAAGGCGCAGAAGATGCCTGACTGGCACCGAGGGGTGGTGCTGCATCTCTCTGGCTAGTGCCATGAGCCTGGCTGCCCTGTCTGCGGGCAGGAAGGCCTTTGACCAAAAGGTGTCTATTCTTGCCCCAATGAATTCCAGCCCTTGCGATGGGCAAAGGTTTGACTTGGGGTAGTTTATAATGAAACCCAAGTGATGAAGGACCTGGATGGTGCGTATCGTGGCCTGCTGCATCTCGGGGGCTGTAGTGCCCTAGATCAGCAGTCGTCGAGATAGGGGAAGACAAATATCCCCTGGAGCCTGAGAAAGGCGGCGACCACTGCCAGACACTTTCTGAATACCCTGGGGGCCGAGGCTAGGCCGAAGGGAAGCACCCTGTATTGGAAATGATTGCCTCCCACCACAAAGCTTAGATATTGCCTGTGGTTTGGGTGGATTAGGATGTGAGTATAGGCATCCTTTAGGTCTAAGGAGCATAGCCAGTCGCCCTGGTGGAGGTAAGGCAGCAATGTTCCAAGGGAGAGCATCATGAACTTCTCCCTCACCAGGAATTTGTTGAGGTTGTGCAGATCGAGGATAGGCCTTAGGCCCTCTGTCCTCTTTGGCATGAGGAAGTACCTGGAGTAGAACCCTTTGCCCTTGAGGTGGTGGGGCACCAGTTCCACCGCTTGGTCCTTGACAAGGCCTGCCAACTCCTTCAGAAGGTGGTCCCACTGAAGGGGAGACCTGAGGGGCTCTCCCGGGAAGTAGTGTGGAGGTACTTGGCTCAGATGGAGGAGGTAACCCTCCCTGACCACCTTTATGCCCACAGGTGGGGAGCTATATCCACCGACTCCGGGGAATTAAAGGGTAAGGCAGTCTCCTGTAGGCTGCTGATCTCCGTGTGGGAGAGGGGCTACGCTGCAGGAGTCAAAAGCTCCCTCTAGGCTGGGCTGGAGCTGGAGCCTGGGGCTTGGGAGCCTTCTGCTTATGTGGGCCATGCCATTGTCCCTTGGCCTGCTGCCCTTCTGGGGAGCCGGGGAGGCCTGGTAAGGTGGGTAGTTTCGGTAAGCAGTGGACTTCCTCGGGTAAAAGGGCTTTTTATTTATTTATTTTTTATTTTATTTTATAGTTTTTTTCTATACTGCACTATTTACCATCAGCGCGGTTCACAGGTAACAAAACTTGTGCAATGGGAAGATCCACATTGCATTTACATCAAACAGTGAGTTGAACATGGAACACAGGTGAACTATATACATAAGCGAACTATATACATAAAGGGCTATATACATCGACTAAGCTCTCTTCATCACGAACACGGCATGAGAAACAGCTAGTATGAACATTAGAATGTTACAGGCTAGGAGACGGCTTGATAAATTGCCTGGGACAACAGGGAGGGGATTAACGGGAGGGGAGGAAGAGGGAGGAGTGATCTGTGGTTGGTTATGTGATGTCATCTGAGTTGGGGAAGAACTGGAGAAAGAGGTAATGTTTCAGCTCTTTCCTGAACTGAGAGAGGCTGTTTATTGCTCGAATGTTTGCTGGTAGAGTATTCCAGCAGTAGGGAGCATAAAGAGCAAAAGCGCGGTTTCCTGTAGCCTTGGTACATTTAGTGAATGACTTTGGGAGATGCAGAGTATTAGAGGCAGCAGATCTTCTCTGTCTAACGGGGGGGGGGGGGGGGGGTGAGCTGGATAAGATCGGAAAGGGAGCTGGATGAGCATTTGTTGATGGCCTTGAATGTCATTGTCAGTATTTTAAAAGTGATCCTACAGTGAACCGGAAGCCAGTGTAGAGCTTTTAGGATAGGAGTAATATGGTCTCTTCTGGATGCTCCGTATAGGGTTCTTGCTGCGGTGTTCATTGCAATCTGTAAAGGGTGAAGTGAACTGTTTGGCAGGCCGTGCAGTATAGAGTTGGCATAGTCAAAGTGAGGCATCACTAGTGTTTGAAATACTGTTCGGAAGTCTTTTGGCTCTAGAAGATGTCCCATGTGTCGCAGCATCCGGACTTTGTGGTAAATTGCCTTTACTAGGTTACTTATATGGGCCTTTAGGTCAAGGTGTTGGTCAAGGGTTACTCCTAGGTATCGTATCGAAGTCTTAGTAGGAAGCTCCGTGTCACGTACCTTCAGTGATGAGGGCGGGATGAATGTCTGATCTCTACTGATAAAGAGAACATCCGTCTTTTTGAGGTTTATCCTTAGCTTCTGAGATTGTAACCAATCAGAGACTGTGTCGAAGCAGGAGGATAGTTGAGACAAGTCTGGGTGTTCAGTGGATATTGGAGTAAACATAAGGACATCATCGGCATAGACTAGACAATTGATGTTGAAGGATCTGATGATGGTGCAGATAGGTTGCATATACACGTTGAAGAATAGGGCTGAAAGAGATGATCCTTGTGGGACATCTATGGATTGAGGGAAAGGGGTGGACGTGGAGGAGTGAGAACGAACGTGCTGCCATCTGTCATTCAGATAGGAGGCACACCAGGCGAGAGCATTTCCATGTATTCCCTTCTCATTCAAGCGTACCAGAAGTAGCTCATGGTTGACGGAATCGAAGGCGGCTACAATGTTGAGGAAAACAAGAGCAAAGCCTTGTCTGATGTTATCAAGCCCTATTATTAGGGTGTTGAATAGAGTTGTCAACAGAGTTTCAACACCATGAGACTCCCGGAATCCGTGTTGACAGGGGTCGAGAGGAGCATTGTTCTCTATGTGGTGGTTCAGTTGACGTTGAGCTATTTTTTCCATGATTTTAGCTAGGAGTGGGATGCTGGAGATGGGTCTAAATGAGTCCATCTTTTCGGGGTCCAGTTTATTATTCTTGAGTAGTGGTCTAATTGATGTTTGCTTTAGACTGAGGGGAAAGATACCTGTCTGGAAAGATGTACCTATCAGTTTGGCCAGGAAAGGACTGAGTTCCGCTCGTAAGGTTTTTATCCAGGATGCTGGATCGTTCGGTGCAGTGGAGGTATTTATATTCGTGATAGTATCTTGGATCTCCTTTTCAGATGGAGCGGTGAAGGAGGTGATGAGTTGTTGGGTCCCTAATAGTATTCGTGGAGGTGAGGAAGAGGGGGAGAGGTTGGGTGAGGTATTTGGGGGGCAGTTGTTCATGGTTATGGTAGGTAGGCTTGTTTTGGCTTGCAGGTAGTCCGCGTATGCCTGTGGGTCAGGTTGGATTGATTGACCCGAGGAAGGCTCTTTAGTTAAGGATTTGACCAGGTTGAAGAGTTCATGTGGTCTGTTTAGGGCTCTTTGTAGTAGTTCAGCATGATATTGTTTCATTCGCTTGGAGACGGCTATGTGGTGGGCATCTAGTTGGGCGAAGTAAGCGTCCTGGTTTTCAGGTGACCTGGAGCGGCGCCAACGTCTTTCAAGCTGTCTGAGTTGATAGAGAGAGTTCTTTAGTTCAGGAGAGTACCAGCGAGCTCTTGTTCTCCTCGGAGTTCTGTTAGTGAGAGGGGAGTCTATTGTCGCCTTGAGGCATTTATTCCATGAGGCGATCATGTTGTTTAGGTCTTGTGCTGGTAGGGTGTGGAGAAGCTGTATCTTTTCCGATAACTCCTCTCTGTTGAATTGCTGGAACCGTGTTGCGGTTGAAGCTGATGGTTCCGTTGGGGATTGTGGGGCAATGGGAAGGGGGTATGCTGGCATAGTAAACCTGATTAGGTTATGGTCGGACCAAGGTACTGCACTTACTGAGAGATCGAACTTGTGCATGTGACTGGAGGGTATTTGTGGGGCGAAAATAAGATCAAGCATATTTCCCTTGACATGGGTGTAGCCTGAAGCTTCCAATGCTTCGATAAGGGCTTTGGCTTGAGTATCTTGAAGGGAAGGGAGATTGAAGTCACCAAGTATCCAGTTTGGTATGTGTGTTACGGTGGGATTGCAGGCGAGATCAGTGATTGTGGAGAGATCATCTGATGATGAGGAGGGTGTCCGGTATAGCAAGTTGATGGAATGGTGTTTATTTGTTATGGAGATGTGGGGGCAGTGGTCTTCTTCAAGAGCCAAGTCCTTGTCATGAACTCGGTCTCCAGCTCTGCGGCCTTGTCAGTCATGGGTTTGCCGAAGAGGTTTTCCCCCCCAACACGGGACATCGACCAACTAGTCCTGTACCCATTGCTCGAGGTTGGATGACTGGAGACAAGCTTGGCAGTGCGCACCAATGCCCACCGCGGCTACCCATCATAGGCCGCCTGAGACATAAATTTGGAGCACTCACGGACAGCTTTGGACAGGCTCTTGAAGCACTGCAAAGGTTCCTTGGAGAGACCAGCTGAGTACCCGACGAGTTTCTTCACCAAGTCCCTCAGGTACATGCCCATGTACAACTGGTAGACCTGGATCCGGAAATTCAGCATCGAGCCCTGATAGCACTTTCTGCCAAGGGCATCCAAGGTGCGGGCCTCCCTGGCATAGGGCACCGAGGAGCGTGTCTTCTGACTCTTCAGCCGACACATGGCCGACCCCACAACCATGGAGTTGTGCGGCAGCTGTGACTTCTGAAACCCAGGGTTCTGGCAGACTCGATACATCGAGTCGAGCCGCTTGCTGACCACCGACGTCAACACCGGTGTCTCCCACATGCGGAACATAAGCCACTCCAGGATGAGAGGAATGGGCACCGTGAGCGATTCCTGGGGAGAAGCCTTGTATTGGAGGATCTAGAGCTCGTCAGCCCGAGGATCCTCCTCGGACTCGGTAGGAAAAGCCAAGGCCTTGGACATGTCCTTGACGAAGTCCAAGAAGCCTATATCCTCTGGTGGGGACCTTCTCCGAGGTTCAGAGACCGGGGAATCGGAAGGGACATCTCAGTGCCGATGGGTGTCTGGGGACTCTTCGTCCTCGGTCTCCCAGTCGGAATACTCGTGGTGTTCCTCAGGCCTCAAGGGACCTGATGCCGTGAGCCTGGAAGACTCATCAGTGATGACCTCGGCCCCAACAAGCGGGAGACCGAGCGCAACCTTGGCCGAGGAACTACTCGGGCCCGCATGGCCTCGAGGATCAGCTCGGCCTCCAGGGATGTCTTCGACGTTGAACACCTGGTGGTCGGGGTGGAGGAACCAGACATGCCGGACATTAGCGCCCGCTGCTGGTCCAAGAAGGCAGTCACACTGTGCTCCAAGGCCACCATCCTGGACACCAGTCCCGGTAGCTCCACAGCCTTCGATGCGGGCACTGATGGACTCAGGCCAGACGCCGGCTCCCCAGGAGAGGAATCCTCAACGGGGACTGTGCCTACCTGTCGAGGTTGGTCCGCAACCAGATCCTTCCGGGGAATCTTGGCTGGCCGCTCCCTCTCCGATGGCTCGAGCGGACGCCCGGGGCTCCGTGACCGGGCCTGGGAGGATCTCGGCCGATCAGGGCCATCCAAGGATGCCACCTTCGAGGGCTTCTTCTTCCTCTTCGGTTCCCTCAAGGGAGACCCCCCCTCTCCGAGGACCCACGACGACGCTCGGACTCAGAATGTTCCTCTCAAGGTGTCGAGGCCTCAAATGAGGTTCTGGCTCTCGGAGGCACCGGGGAGTTGGGAAAAATTGTGTCATGCTGCTGCTGGCGGCTCCTCAAGACCTTGGAAGACATTTTCTTACACAGGCCACAGACCGCCAGGTCATAGTCCGGGCCAAGGCACCGGAGGCAGCAGTCATGTCTGTCAGTTAGGGACATAATCTTACCACACCGATCACACTTTTTAAAACCGCTGGTAGCCATGGGGGAAAAAGAACCCCAGCAAGGCTGAAGACCCTTCGGGCTGCCAGAGAAGAAAAAGGGCGTAAAGATGCCAAAAGAAAAATAAAACAAAGTAAAAAAAATCGACCCCGATACCAAAGCACCGAGATCGGGGCAGGAAAGGTACTGGTGCAAGACCGGAGATGAGCAAAATACTAGAGAAAATCAACTTTTTCTGGGGAAAAAACAGACGATGTCTGTTGGGCTCCGTGGAAAAAGGAGACCGAGCAAGATGGCACCCTTGGGTGGGAAGGGGACCATGCATGCATGGTAGCAATCCCAAAGGCTTTCTTTGAAAGCTGGGAATTTGCTCCGCGTGGACTCCATTGGCACCAACGTCACCCATATGTGAGGACTGACTTCCTGCTTGTTCCCGGAGAAATACATATCGCACCTTAAAGTAATTCACTTCTAGCTTGGCTTTGGAAGGTAAGCAGAAACAAGCCAAAAGCTAAATCCAGCAGATAAACACAAGAAAGCATAGTTACTCACCTGTAACTGGTGTTCTCCTGGCTGACAGTAACAGGAAATCATAAAGGAATGAAAATAAAAAAAGGACCAGAGCTCAGGACAGCCATGAACTCGATCAGCATGCGCAAAATCAAAACAGAATTCATTTTAGAATTGGAATCATCATAGATACTGTTATGCATAATAGCAAATTAACCTGAACCTAGATCACAAGTGTCAGAAGCAAATAACGCATGCCAAATGCAAATGGCACACGGTAACCACAAATAACCTGTACTGCGCAAAATTAGCAAGGCATGCTGTAAAGAATTAGCACAAGCTAAATGAAATTCTCTCAAATGAAGGGCTGCATTTACATGGCTACACTTATACCCTGGAGAATAGGCCACTGACTTCTCACCTGCAGCCCTGTCAGCTCCTGGCCAGCAGTCTTCATGGACTTACCCTAGGAAGGATTCCTCTGAACCGCTGAAGTCAGAGCAGGTGAGACACTGGAGCTGGAGTTGGCCTCGGTGATTCATATTCCTGTCTTGCCTGTAATATCACAATAGGTATCGTGGAGGTGAGCTCAAAGATGATGCCAGCTGGCAGGACCGGCCCAAACATTAGGCAAACCAGGCAGTTGTCTAGGGTGGAAGCTTCTAGGGGTAGCAAAGAGCAGGGCATTCAAAGCTAAAAAATAGATTCTGACAGATTCTGGCGGAGGGCGGGTAATGCTTACGTTTGCCTAGGGTGCCAACACCTTGGACCAATTCTGGGGCTGGCCCTGCCAGCTGGCCAATTTTTGGCTCCTAACAGGGTTACGGACACACACATCACCTTAACCAGAAGCAGAAACAAAAGGAGGATGAAATCTGAAGCCGCTTATCAGAGGACCAAAAAACGAGCAAAACCATTAAAATGATTTAATTTCATTCCAATGATTAAAATTTGTTTCCGGCCCATCAATTTTCTAGGCAATTTATGAAATACCATATAAATCGGCTACAACGCATTTCAAAACATAAAACATAATGTGAAATACATGGCACAGTGGAGGAGTAGCCTAGTGGTTAGAGCACTGGCTTGGTAACCAAGAGACCAGGGTCCTTGTGGCCTTGGGCAAGTCATTTAACCCTCCATTGCCTCGGAAGGAAGGCCTGGCAATCTACTTCTGGTCACACTGCCAAGAAAACCCAGGAGCTACTGCATCACCAGGAGTTAGTGCTAACCCGAAGGCACACATTGCATTTTTTGAAATACATGTCAGCTAGAATTAAAACCTAAATTAATCAACCATCAAAAGACCTTTGGGAGAAACATTGTCTTCAGCTTCTCATGACAGGGACAACAATTCTGCTCATGCCTCAAATATGTGGCCAAGCTAGTCCACAAAACTGGCCTAAACACACCATGGTTGAAGGAGCAAGATGTTTAAACAGACTGAACTCCTAATGTAGCATGCAAAGATAACGACGTCACTCCTCTGCACACGCCGCATGATGAGCCGTAGGAGGCAAGAAAGCAGAGGAGGAGGAATGCCAGTCCATATTGGATGCATCTCCAATGGCAGCCTCCATTCGGCAGTACTTCAGACGCATTCCGAAAAAACAAAAGCAGCAGGAGTTCTGTGTTTTATGTATACTGCCACTCGGGGAGGTCTCCTGGCAATTTTTCACTTTAACAGCCAGTTGGCGTCATGATCAATAAGGCATGGAAGGTTGTATCGCTTGCTGCTCTTTCCCTCCTGTCAGGCAGCCGGAGATTTTTCGATGCTGGGCTCTTCCATCCTTCTTACTGCATTGTGAACAAAAGCCGCTTCAATGCCTGATTTTGGCTTTTCTTTAAGAGGACGTAAGCCCACAGCAAAGACAAGATAGGAGGAAGTGACGGCCCACAGCACAAACAAAGCAGGCACAGGCAGGCTGGGTCCCAGAGTTTGTTCAATATGTTGGTACCCTAGGTAAACTATTGTTTAGTTTTGAATACCCTGTTCTTTGCCTCCCCCCGAAACTGCCACCTAGTTTGCCCGATGGTTGGGCCGGCCCTGGGTGCCGAGATGAAGGTCACAGACTTCCAGGAGGGTGAGAAATGAGTTTAACACCAAGTCAGTTAGAAAGATCCACTGGAGCAACACAAAATGGCAATATAGCAGAGGAAAAGTGGCAGTCGCAGGGAAAGCCTTCACACCCGAAAACTGGGCACAGGAGAGAACTAAACATAAAAACTGTGACACTGGTCACTAGCTGAGCCAGTTGGACCATTGGATGATAGAGGGGTAAAAGGGGCCCTAAGTGTGGACAAGGCCATAACAGAGACACTGAATGTATTCTTTGCTTTGGTCTTTACTGAAGATGATGTAGGGAAGTTACATCACCTTTATACACCATTTCAGGCACAGGTATCGGAAAAACAAAGATATATCGATAAACCACTAAGATGTATTACAGCTATTTGATAAACTGAACAGTAGCAAATCACCTGGACTGGATGGTATACATCCAAGGGTGTTGAAAGAACTGAAAGATGAAATTGCAGACTTACTATTAGTAATTTGTGTACTATCATTGAAATCATCTGTAGCACTGAAAAACTGGTGAATGGCCAATGTAATGCCAATTTTTAAAAAGGATGCCAGGGGTGATCCGGGAAACTGCAGACCAGTGAGCCTGACATCAGTACGGGCAAAATGGTAAAACCATTATAAAGAATAAAACTACTGAACATGTAGATAGTCATGGTTTAATGGGAGAAAGCCAACATGGATTTAGCCAAGGAAAGTCTTTTCTTAGTAATCCGTTATATTTTTTTGAAGGTGTGAACAAACATGTAGACAAAGGTGAGCCAGTTGATATAGGGGGTCATTCTGATCCCCGACTAGCAGGGATGTATGTCCGGTTTGAACATGCAACACCCGCTATTCACAGGGATTATATTCTGTTATATCTCCCCCCATGCTCAGAGCCACTGTGTGGGGAGCGCTGGACGGAGGTGGGAGGGAGTGGCACAGAAGTGGAGAGTGGGCAGGTCGCAGCACCTGGACATACAGGGCTAATTCTGGTCAGGGCCCCATACGTCCACCAAGGTAGGATAGATGTCTGACTTATAGCCGAGGCAGCGATTGGTGCATGCTACCCCCCCCCCACCCCCCCCAACATATGGAGCTGCCACACTTGGGCGGAGCTGAAAAGCACTTTGTAGCGTTGTCGGGCCTTGTGTGTGCCTGCTGAGTGTCCTGCTGCCATGGCAATGTGTCACCACGGTACCAGCAGAGCAGCAGGAGCATTGAGCAGTGGAGACAGGCAGCATGCTGTGCATCTCCCCGCTCAGCATACTGAGCACTGTAGCCCTTCCAGGCAACCCGAGTCTGTAGCCACAGGAACATATAGCTCCCGCGGTTGCACAATCAGGTACAACTGTGCCCCGTCCATTTTTTTTTTACATCCAGATGGACTGGACATGCACAGTATGGAATGGGCCACATAGTGTATCTAAATTTTCAGAAAGCCTTTGACAAGGTACCTCATGAGAGACTCTTTGTGAAATTAAAAAGTCAGGGAATTAGAGGCAGTGTACTACTGTGGATCAGGAACTGGTTAAAAGATAAAAAAATAGAGAATAAAGCTAAATGGTCAATCTCAATGGAGAAAGGTGAATAGTGGAATACCCCAGGGATCTGTGCTGGGCCCGCTGCTTTTTAACATATTTGTAAATGACCTGGAAATAGGAATAACGAGTGATATGATAAAATTTGCTGATGACACAAAATTATTAAAAGTTGTTAAAATGCAAGAGGATTGTGAAAAATTGCAAGAGGACCTTGATAAACTGAAAGACTGGATGTCCAAATGGCAGATGAAATTTAATGTGGACAAGTGCAAAGTTATGCACCTAGGAAAGAACAACCCAAACTATGGTTACATGATGCAAGGTTCCAGCATAGAAATCACCACCTAGGTAAAAGATTTAGCTGTCATCATGGATAACATGTTGAAACCCTCCACCCAGAGTGCAGCGGTGGCCAAGAAAGCAAATAGAATGCTGGGAATCATAAGGAAAGGAATGGAGAATAAAACCAAAGATATTATAATGCCTCTGTATCATTCCATGGTGCGACTGCACTTTGAATATTATGTGCAGTTCTGGTTGCCATATGGCAGAATTAGAAAAGGTACAGAGAAGAGCAATAAAAATGGTAAAGGGGATGGCAGGATATCCCTATGAGAGACTTAAAAGGTTAAGGCTCTTCAACTCGGAAAAGAGACGGCTGAGCGGGGATATGATAGAGGTCTATAAATTAGTTAATGGAGTGGAACGGGTAAGCGTAGATCGGTTATTTATGCCATCAAAAAGTAGAGACTAGAGAACATGCAATGAAGCTACAGGGTAACCCATTTAAGATTTATAAGAGAAAATATTTTTTTTTAGTCAACGCATAATCGAACTCTGGAATTCATTACCGGAGGATGTGATAAAAGCTGTTAGCGTAGCCGGGTTTAAAAAAGGTTTGGACAAGTTCCTGGAGGAAAGATCCACAAACCATTATTAAAGAGGACCCTGAAAATCCACTGCTTGACCTGGGGCAAGCATTGTGGACATATGTTCTGAGGAAGAACAGTGCCATGCTTTAATACATGTCCCGTATGCACAACTCTTTTCTTCTACAAATAAGGAGAAATTGGTGAGATGAAGGGCTATTTTGGGTACAAGACCTTAGAGGGAATTTCCTTTGTGAGAACACAAGATGTGCTAAACTGGGTCAGACCAGAGGTCCATCATACCCAGTGCCCTGTTTCCAACAACGGCCAATCCAGGTCACAAGTATCTGTCAGGTTCCCAGAAGGCGGATTCCATGTTGCTCATCGCAAGGGTACGCACTGGATTTCCCCAGTCCATTTTAATTATGGTTTAAGGACTTTTCTCGCAGAAAAAGAAAACCACACCCCAAAGTGCACACACATCAAAAGGAAAATAACTTCTGGATCACACAGCACAATCGCTAGTGTGTCGCCACACTTTTATGCCGCTACAATAAATTTTCACAAATACATCACTTTCATAATCCACAATATAAAATAACTACAGTTTTCAGGGAAGCTTCCAAAGCCACGTAGAGAGGTATTAGCTCTGACAGTGAGGCCTTTTCTCCTTGAAAAATGGTCTGGAATTTGGCAGCTTAGATGTAATGCTAAAAAATGCAGGGTCATGCATTTGGGCTGCAAAAATCCAAGGGAGCGGTACAGTGTAGGGGCCAAAGTACTTCTGTCCATGAAAGAAGAGCGGAACCTGGATGCGTTTGTTTCTCATGATCTTAAAGTGGCTAAACAATTAGAAAAGGCGATGGTGAAAGACAAAAGAATGCTTCGGTGCACAGGAAGAGAAATGGGCAGCAGAAAAAAAAAGGGGGCGATAGTGCCTCTGTATAAGTCTCTGGTATGACCTCATATTTATCCATCCAGTTTTATATATACCACCTTTTCCCTCAATCAAAGTGGTTTACATAGTGAAGTTAAGTACATTCTAAGTGAGGGGAAAGGGGGTAATGGGTACAGATAAGTAAGGAGGGCTAGATGACAGGAGTTGGTTATGAGCATTGGGAGGGACCATAGCGTTCGGAGAATAGAAACATTTCAGCATCTTGCGGAAGTCCTTAATGTCTTTTGTGGTTCTCATGCGTTCGGGTAGGGAGTTCCATAGTGCAGGTGCAGCGAGGGATGGGGCTCTTCTGGTTGTAACGTTGATATCCAGCAGGTGTGCTGAGCTTATTCACCATGCTACTGCGCCTGGGCCTTGGTTACCAGGTTCTGGAGGGCAGTAGCCAAGATATTGTGGATGGTTCAGAAGATGTTTAGGGCTCCTTTGTATCCTGTGCGTGAGAGGATGGGCAGCCAGTGAAGCTGCTGAAGGATTGGGGTGATGTGTTCTTTTCTGGACGCATTTGTAATAATCTTGGCCACCGTGTTTTGGAGAATTGTGTGCAATTTTGAAAGGATATCAATAGGATAGAATTGGAGCAGTGAGTGGCTATTAAAATGGTTAGTGGTCTTCATTATAAAGCATATGAGGACAGATTTAAAGATACATTAGAGGAAAGGTGGTTAGAGGAAATATGATAGACATTTAAATACTTCTGATAAACTGAAATTACATTGAACAGGGCATTATAACTTGGAGATAACTATTTTTATAGGGAACATGGGCAATGGAGGTTTAAGTGGCTTGCCCAAGGAGCACCTGTGGGACTAGAAACCCCAATCCTTCTGGCCCAAGGTTGCTGTCCTCTAGTGGGATTTGAACCCCTGACCTGCTGGCCTGAGGTAACTTGCCCCAACCATTAGGCCACTCCTCCCTCATATGGAATGTGTGGAATAGTTTCCCGTATGGAATAGTCTCCTGGTGGAGGTAGTAGAGACGAGGACAGCATCTGAATTCAAGAAAGCATGGGACAAACACAGAAGGTCTCTAAAGGAAAAAAAAAAGAAGGGGAATTATAGTAGCTGATATCGAAGGGCAGACTAGATAGCCATATGTTATTTTTCTGCATCATGTTTCTAAGCAGGAAGTAAGTCCTCACGTAGGGAACTCCCAAGCTACAGGCTAACGAAAACCAAGGAGACCAAAAGCCCAACAGGGGCAACAGAACCGGAGAACAGCAGAAACTGCATGGGTAGCCCCGCCAGAGGACCGATTCAGCATCTTCAGCATACAGCATCACTGAGGAATACGCTGTTTTGGTAGCCTGGACGAACAGAAGGACCAGTGGGAAGGAGTTTGAACCTAATTCCCAAAGGGATGCCGAAGTATGATTTGGCCGAAGTTGCTGTCACATTGGGAATTTCCATCCAGACAGTAATGAGCTGTGAAGGTGTGGACCAAAGACCACGTTGCAACCCTTCAGATCTCCTCCATGGAGACAAAGCACAAGTTGGCCACCAAAGCCATGGCTTGGATATTGTCAGCCGTGACATGATCATCAAGGCTCAGGCCTGCCTGGGCAAAAGTGAAAGAGATGCAGTCCACTAGCCAAACTGACAGAGTGCGATTGGAGACAGCAATCCCCAGCTTGCTAGGGTCAAAGGAGACAAACAGCTGGGTGGATTTACGGTGTGCTTCATCCACTCAAGGAAGAAGGCCAGGGCACACTTGCAGTCCAACATGTGCAGCGCTGCCTTCCCCCTATTGACATGAGGCCTGGGGAAGAAAGTCAGCAGAACAACTGACTGGTTGAGGTGGAACGCAGACACCCCCTTTGGCAGGAAACACGGGTGTGTGCACAAGACCCCCCTATTATGGTGGAATCTGGTGTGTTGAGTGAGCCACCAAAACCTGTTGCTCACTCACACGGCATGCCGAAGTGATCACCACCAAGAACAAGACCTTCCAGGTCAGGAATTTCAGAGGACAGGAATCAAGCAGCTCAAACAGTGTTGACAAGAGCTGTGCCAGAACCACATTAAGGTCCCATGCCACCGGCAGGGGCTTGATCGGAGAGTTTAGAAGGAAGCAAGCCCCGCATGAAGCGAGCCACCAGGGGCTGATCTAAGATGGGTTTCCCCTTTGAGCCACGATGGTAGGTGGATGCAAACAGAGTTGGACTTAAGACCCGAGTCCAAGAGGTGCATGAGGTACTCCAGCAGCCTGTCCACAGTGCAGGAGAAGGGATCCAGAGCCCAGTCTGCACACCAGGAGGAGAATCTCCACCACTTGAACACATAGGACTTGCAGGCGGCCAGGCAAACCTCCTGAACACTCTCAGGGAGGATGCGCTCCGAGAGGACTACCCGCTCAACATTCATGCCATGAGAGCCAAGGACTGGACGTTGGGATGTAGAAAGGTCCCATCCTCCTGAAATATGAGATCTGGGGCAGAGCCCAGCCATAGTGGCTCCCTCCAAGAGAACTGGAGCAGCAGGGGGAACCATGGCTGCTGAGACCAGTACGGGGTGATGAGAATTATTGTGCTCCTGTCAACTGGCAACTTAAGCAAGGTCTTTGTCATGAGCGGAATGAGAGGACAGGAATATAACAAGCTGACTCCCCAGTGAATGAGGAAGGCATCTGATGCCAGCCAATCATGGGATGCGACCCTGGAGCAGAACCGATCCAACTGGGCATTGTGTGGAATGGCAAACAGATCAATCATGGGAGTCCCTTACTCCCAAAAACTCCGCTCCACCACTCTCCTGTTGAATGGCCACTTGTGTGGCCGAAGGACATGGCTCAGCTGGTCCACTAGAGAGTTGATGTCCCCAGGCAGATAAGTCACCCTCAGCTCCATTCTGTGAGCAATGGCAAATTTCCACAAGCGGATCGCTTCCCAGCACAGGAGGAACAACCCTGCCTCCCTGCTTGTTGACATAATACATCACCACTTGACTGTCTGTCTGGATCAGCACAGATTGGCTGGCCAGCCAAATGAACCTGGAATGCATGGAGGGCATTTGCTATGGCCTGGAGTTCCAATTAATTGATCTAGTGCAGGCTCTTCTGTTCGGACCACAGGTCCTGTGTGCACGGGTTGTCCAGATGAACCTCCGAGCCCCGCTTGGATGCATCTGTTGTCAGCGTCCACTGGGGGGGGGGAGGCGACATCCAAAATGGGAGACCTCTGAGCAAGTTCCACAGCTCCAGCAACCAGTGTAGGGACTGCACAAAAGGTCCAGTAACCACCACTGGATCCCAGAGGCAGACATGGCCTGCCTCTACTGCATGCTCAGAGTCCATTGAGCCTTTCTCATTGCCAGACGAGCCAGGAGTGACATGCATAGTTGAAGCCATATGGCTCAGCAGCATCCCCCGGGCTGTCACCTGACGCCTCTGATAGGTATCATGGACCAAGGTCGTCAGCCTCTGCAGGCTATCCACCGGGAGAAAGACCTGAGCCTGAGAGGTATCGAGGAGGGCCCCGATGAACTCCAGCTATTGGGAGGGCTGGAGGTGAGACTTGGAATAGCCGACCATGAACCTAACTGCTCGAGCACTTGGATGATAAGCTGAGCCGACTGACAGACACTGTCTGGAGAGG
Organism: Ichthyophis bannanicus; assembly: GCA_033557465.1. Taxonomy (NCBI): domain Eukaryota; kingdom Metazoa; phylum Chordata; class Amphibia; order Gymnophiona; family Ichthyophiidae; genus Ichthyophis; species Ichthyophis bannanicus. The sequence goes on along the minus strand of CM066051.1, from coordinate 55,102,509 downwards.
AGCTCTTTATGAAACAGTTATCCAAATACGGAAAGACAAACATCCCCAGAGTCCGCAGGTAAGCAGCACAATCACCAGACACTTTGTGAAGACTCGGGGTGCTGATGCCTTCCCAAAGGGCAGAACCTGGTACTGGAAGTGCTGGACCCCAGGACAAACCCGAGGTATTTTCTGTAAGCAGGGTGGACTGGTATGTGTGTATACACATTCTTGAAATTCAGGGAGCATAGCCAATCGTCCTTTAGGAGGTACGGGAACAGGGTCCCCAGTGAGATCATCTTGCACATTTGTCACACCAAGATAGCTGTTGAGGTCTCAGAGGTCCAGGATGGGCCAAAAACCCCTCGTTTTCTTGGGGACCAAGAAGTACCTGGAGTAGAACCCCCACCCAGCTTGAGCCAAGGCACTGGCTTGATGGCGAAATCAGGTGGTGAAAAAATGATAAAAGGGGACCCCTAAGGGCAAAAATGAAGATAACCTTTTCCCGACAGCACAGGAACACATCCCAGGGGCTCCACAGAAAAAGAAGACTAGAGAAGAGGGTGCCACAGCAGGCGGGAAGGCAGGTGTGCATGCACAGTAAAGTCTCCCAAAAGCTTCTAGTATAAGCTGGTGGAGTGTTCCCGTGCGAGGCCCTGTCTGTGACATCACCCTAAATAAGGACTTACTTCCTGCTTGTCCATGGAGAAAAGACTTTCCCCTCATCAGCAAAATCAAGAGTCTCCATGCCTCCCAATTATGAAAAAAATGAATACAGGGACCTGTAAATTATATCCCCCGGGCTTATAAACACACTGCATCAAGCAGCCCAAAAACATTATCGAGAGGTCTCAAGAGAGGATGAGGCTGTAGGGGGCTTTACTTAGAACACCAGGAATTTACGTTAGCATCTTTCTAGAGTTCCCATTCCATTTCTCTGGACGTTGCGAGTCACATCCTCAGCTACCTCCTATCCCAAGCTCGCCATTCCCCGATTCGGCTTGTCTAAGTTATTTGCCGTTGTTCTCTAAACATCATAACCCAGCATGACTCTCAGCATTTCCTTCCGATAGTGCTGTCAGCTCAGCGGTAAATCTCAGTGTGAGATCTGCTCTTTGGCAGACCCATAATCCACCTTTGATCCTACACCTGGCTCTGCCTACACAGTTCGCTCAGGCTTGAACAGTCTTCTGACAAAAAGAAACAAACCACACATCCATCTGAACTTGTGTGAATACCACTATTTAACAGGAAATCAAAGGTTGCCACTTTCCTTTTAACACGTTAAGCTTTTGATGACAGAAAAAAAAATAAAAGTATCCATAGATAAGCCCTGATACAGGCGACCGCGGGCTGAGCAGAGATACAGGCGAGACGATGCATTCCGAATCCTTTGAGTCCCCTGTGATGAACCAAGATGGTCATTTTTTCCTTACCGGTATTATGTTCCCTGAATTAGGTAATTCTTATGTACTAGTTTGATAAGTGTGCAGAGATTACATCTCAATGGAAGCTCACGTTTTTATTTTAAACAGTAGGCCATAAAATCACTGTCTCTCTATCCTTGTTGCTCTATGCTTTCTGTCCTCCCCCAACAAAAAAAAAAAGAGAAGATGAGATGATTCAAAGTTTTCACTGGTTAGGAAGAAGGTCAACTTTGTGTTGACTCGCACAAAGGCCAAGTCATGATTGCTCTTATCAGTGCGTGACCTGCAATTATCTTCTCTCGTGGGGTCTCTACGCAAGATATAGAATCACAAAGACGGGGAAGCTTCCAAAGACGGGGAAGCTGTAAAACTAGAGGGCTTAACATGAAGCTGCAAGGTGGAAAATTGAAAGGCAATGTCAGGAAATATTTTTTCACTGAAAGGGTGGTGGATGCTTGGAATGCCTACCGATGGAAGTGGTGGGAGCAAACACGGTGATGGAATTCAAAACAGCATAGGACAAGCACAGCGGATCCCTTTATAGCAACAAGATAAAAACAAAATAAACTGAACCATCTAACTTCTCAACAAATAGGGGTGTCCTACATGGAGTGGTGGGTCCACCCCTAAACAAAAGACATGGGGAGGGGTGGTCTGCATGGAGCGACTGGTGCACATACTCTTGCCATATATTTGCTGGGCAGACTGGATGGACCATGCTGGTCTTTATCTGCCGTCATTTACTATGTTACTATGTCACAAATGTCAGTAGAAAGTATCACATGACCCATTTATGTCTACTGTTCTATACAGGTATTAAGTGACTATCTTTTTCTGCCCTCCACCCATCTCGCAGTTTCCGTTCTGTCTTATCCCCTTCATGCCTGAACTCTGGCACTGGTTTGGCCCCATCATTAGCCTGTTCCAGTCATCCATCACCCTCTTAGGTGGTCTCTTTGGAATCCTAAGCTAAAGGCTTGCTTGGTGCAATGCTGGATCAACCATTATACAAATTAGACTATCACCTGGGGGGGGGGGGAGAGCAGCAAAGAGCAGGGCATGCAAAGCTAAACAATATCTTCTGATAGCCAGGGGGAACATAAGGCTTAAGGTTTGCTCAGAGTGCCAACACCTTGAACTAACTCTGGAGCCAGCCCTGGTACAATGTCAAACTTCCCACACCTCTCTGAACTTAATCTTCCACCGGTATCACTGTGCTCACATAACCCCTCTTCTCAAGTCACTTCACTGGCTCCGCATCCAGTTCAAACTTCTCCTACTGATCTACAAGTGCATTCATTCTGCGGCTCCTCACTACCTTTCCTCTCTTATCTCACTCTACACTCCTCCTCGGGAACTCCACTCCTCTGGCAGATCCCTTCTATCTGTGCCCTTCTCTGCCACTAGACGTCAATCTTTCTGCCTTGCTGCTCCTTATGCCTGCAACAGACTGCCCAAGTCAGTGCGTCAGGCTCCATCTCTGGACCTCTTCAAATCTAGGCTAAAAATCCACCTCTTCGCAGCTGCTTTCAGATCCTGATCCTTACGCTCCTGTATCACCCATGTTTGTCAAGATCATCTCTAGTCCCTTCTCTGTTGTGTGTCTGTCTTGCTCAGACTATAAGCTCTGTGGAGCAGGGACTGTCTCCCATCTGCAAGCACCTTGTAGCATTATAAAAATGGCAAGCAGTAGTAATAATTAAACTTGGGCCTGGATAAGGAGCCCTGGATGAGGAAGGAATAAGATATTCTAGAACATCAGTCTACCGATGCAAATTGTACCCTGCTAACTAAGAGCATGTGCTGCGTCTCCACCTAGGATCCAGCTCACGTTTTTCTCCTTCATTCAATGGTTAGGCCTGACCTTGCCATGACACTTCCCAGAGCTCCTGCTTTAGAAAGGTTTTGCAGGATCTCTATTTTAGGACTGAGGTTCCTATCTCAGCTAATGAGACCCAGCTGCCAAGTGGTCTCAAGGTGCCGCTGAAAGCTGTTGCACATGCTTTAGGAGCAGGAGACAGAACCTGCAATGAATCCCTTTGCCAACAGCATTTCTTATCCAAAAGACAGAAGCACTTGTTGCCCGTATATTAATTGCATTGGATAGTCTGCCTTTCACTCTGCGACACAAATCAGGTTCCAGTAAATCACAGCCAGGGTAATTCCATATGCACAACAGAGTTAGAAACAACATGAGCTAAAACATGCAGTTATCAAAAAACACTTGGCGCTCTCGTCAAGAAAACGCTATACTGTATTGAACAAGGAAACCTGGATTTCTCTCCTTCAGATTAATAGCAGTGATAGTTCAAGAGGATGAATTTCTGAACAGGCCTCAACAGGAACATTGCTCCATAATGCCGAGCACAAAGGTTGATTCGGAAATTCATTCTCCACACAATATATACAATATACTTAACATCAGAACGAACAATAGAGACGCAGAAAGGGACTGATGGGTGACCACTTTGATGCTTAAGTGCATCAGCCTGAGAACTGACCTCTCGCTGGGGGATGCAATTCATTGGACGCAGGAAAGCGGATGCCCGGCACACAGCTTTACCGCTTTCTATTCTTTCACTAGCTAAGCTGAAATTGTTTGCAGTCCCGTCATCACACTGTGCCCTCTGCACCCTCTGGTTATAATAATGTCACATGGAACAATACCAAAACATGTCGAGTCCTAAAGCATTCAGAAAGGCAGCTGTTCTCTAGGGTAGCCTAGAAATTCACTGGCTTCCTATGGCGGGTGTCTTACTAGCTAAGTCATTCTTGGGAAGAGCTGGCCCAGCAGGGCAAAGTGAGCAACGGTGCAAAGGGCAAACAGAAAATACCAAAAACCTCATGCACTTCGGAGAAACAATGTAATATACCCTAAGAGATGTCTCAAAAAACAGAACAACAGAAATATTCAAAGCTATTTATCTGGGTGAATACTAACATGACTGGGTAAACTACTGTCTCTTCTATTTAGGAAAAAGCACACATATGATTCCATCGTGCATATACATTAAGCTGGGTTAAAAATAGCGGACCTTGGGGCTATCTTGAGGTTAGATTTGTCGCTGATGGATCTTGAAGGCTTACATGGCTGGAAGGATGACACTTCATAGTCACTGGAAGGCACTGAAGAATGAACTGTTATGACGGAGTAGGTCTGGCACCAAGTGTGTTAGCACAGCCACTGAACCTGCCCCGGAGGAACCAGGTCAACCCTCCAGCCTAGAAATGGAGCTACCATGAACAGGAAATCTGTTCCAAGTAACTTAAGGGCTTCCGGGTCTGTGTGGAGGCTGGCAACAGAGAGATCTGTCATGCCCAGCATCAATTGCCTGAAAACTGCAGACCAGCAAGTCTGACCTCAATGGGGAGTAAATTATTGGAAATGCTGGGAGGATAGTGGAGTTTCTGGAATCCAGTGGATTACAGAATCTAAGACAGCATGGTATAATTAGAGGTAAATCTTGTCACATGATTCTCATGAATTTCTTTGAATGGGTGACCAAAGAACTGGATCAGGCGCACTTAATGGGATCTACTTGAATTTCAGCAAAGCCTGCGACACACTTCTGTGCAGGCCACTTATAAATAAACTGAAGGCCCTTGGTTTGAACTCTAAAGTGACTAACTGGGTTAGAAACTGGTTGAGTGGGAGATGGCAAAGGGTAGTGGTAGGGGCATCATCAGTGGCATGCTGCATGGATCAATCCTTGCTCTGTGTACTTCAGATGACATCTCGGAGGGACTGTTGGGAATTCTTTGCCATTTTGAGAAGGATACAGGGGGGGCAGAAGACGGCACAGCTCCACGGGCAGGGACCCTTCCTAATCTCCCACAGCCAGACAGGAAGGGTCTTTGCCAAGATCGCAGCTTTCCTTCTGTCCATAGGGGATGGGATCCCCATGGGCAGCCCGATGCCTGCTACCGCAATTTTTGGTGGGCCCAGGGCACGTGTGGTCTGCCTCTTTCTGGGGAAGGATACCAAAAGCTGAAACAAAGGTAGATACTCTGGAAGGTGTGGAAAATATGACTAGGGATCTAACAAAGCTTGAAGAATGATCTAGAGTTTGGCAGCTAAGACTTAAGGCTAAAAGAAAATGCAGGGTCATGCACCTGGGTTGTAAAAAAACCAAGAGAGCAGTACAGTATAGATATAGCAAGGGTGTCAAATCCGTCCTGGAGGACCACCAACCAGTCCAGTTTACAAGATGTCACTAATGACTACGCATACAATGGAGCCAGTGCATGCAAATATATCTCATGCATATCATTAGGGACATCCTGCCAGCCCTTCAGGACTGAAATTTGACAACCCTAGCATAGACTGCAAACTTCTTCTGTGCAACCTGGGGTTGTTCATATCCGAGGATCTCAAGGTGGCCAAACTGGAAGATAAATTGACAGCAAAAGCCAGGAAATCCTACCACTGCATTAAGGGTCTAATTTTATCAATAATTTTTCTTGCGTAAAAGGAGTCTTACCCCAGGGTTGCACACATGACACCAAGGCGGTACAGACATTTGCACAAGCCATGTGTAAATTTGCTCGGGGGGTAGAATGAGCTCAACGTAAGTGGAGACATAATATATGCACATTATTTCTAAAAAAGGCACATATATTACATACGAACATTTCACCTGCAGCTTCCATGTAGACAAGATTTCCGCTGCTTTGCATGTTCGTTGAAATTCTTGATTTGCTGCTATTCGTCACAAGACAGTAGCTCGCAAACATATGAGCCACAGTATTCATAATGATACATATGTGCCAATAAGGCAACCTTTGACTCCCTCCTACACAATCTGATTATTCATCATCTACACGCAATTGGTCTAAAAGACACCACACTGTAATGGTTCACGTCCTACCTATCAGACAGTCAACTCCTCATCAAAATATGCAACAAGACATCTGAGCCATATTCATAACAACAAGGAGTCCCCCAAGGCTCTGCCCTGTCATCATTTTTATTCAACCCTTTCCTGAAACCAATTTACTCCATCATACAAGCGCACAACCTGCCTCACCACCTATATGCAGATGACATGGTCTATACCCAAATTGACACCACCAACCCAACCATCACCCATGTAAAAAAATGCTTCACCTTCATAACAGCTTGGCTCACTGAACACAACATGAATATTAACTACGGAAAACCAAAGTCCTATACATCTTCAGAGACACCAACGTCATGCCACGCCCCCCCGTCACACACACACACACACACACACACACACACACACACATTACCATTGCCCGCACCCAATTACAAGTCAAACTCCAAGTCTGGGAATTATCCTGATCAGAGCCTGGATTCTAATGACTTTTTTACAGTCCTTCAAGTGCTTATCTTCCCGCATTTCAATTATTGTAACCTGATCCTACAAGGCCTACCCAAATCTACAATCCACCCACTCCAGCTGGCCACGAACACAGCAGCACATATCCTCTGCAGCACCCCTACAACAGAACACATATCCCCAGTACTCAAACTAATGTACTGGCTACCCATCACTCAACGCATCAAACACAAGGCCATCCACAAAATCTTCAAACTATACCACGGATTATTTTCCAACCCACCTGTAAGAACTAATTGAGAAACCGCCTAGTGACAGACACAGAAGAACCAACTCCCTTAACATGCTCCATATAGCATCTTCAAGCAGAAAACACAACTCCACCAGTTCTAAGAGAGCAGTCTCACTCTTTGCAACAGCATTATGGAACTCGACATCAGACCATCTCTGCACCACAAATGATCACTAAGACTTCAGGAAAAACCTAAACATTTACATGTTCCTTGAGCACTTCCCTATCGAGATAACATAACCAACTTTCCACCAATATACCATCCCACAACAGATCCTCCTCCCCCCTCCCCTCTCATTAAAAACATCTAGCACTTTAATGTGCTCAAGTGACTGATATTTCACCTATATCTTATTTAGTTCAAATGCTTAATGTTCATAGTTCTAGGTATTCACTAAGTTATCTTTGTTACCTGTAAGCCCTATCAGCCAAGTTGTTATATATAAACAGCTTAGACTTGTAGAAGGTAGAAGTCTCTATAAAAAAGGCCTACAATAATCGCCTACTTGACCTTCATACCTAGATGACCCATTCCAAAAATAAGTTCCTAGGAGAGGAACGGCCAGAAGAAAGGAGGCGATAGTGCCTCTGTATAAGTCTCTGGTGCAACCTCATTTGGAGTATTATGTACAATTCTGGAGACCACACCTCCAAAAGAATATAAATAAGATGGAATCTGTATAGAGGCTGACTACCAAAATGGTCAGTGGGCTTTGTCAAAGGCATATGGGGACAGTCTTAAAGATCTAAACATATAGATCTTGGAGGACAGGCAGGGAAGGGACATTTAAATATCTCTGTAGCATAAAAGTACAGGAGTCGGCTCTCTTTCAAGGAAGTTCTACAATACAAAGTCATGGGATGGCACTGAAAAGGGGCAAACTTGGGAGGCACCTAAAAAATGGTCTTTACACAGAAAGAGTTGTGGATGTATGGGACAACCTTTAATGGAGGTAGTGAGGACTAGGACATGAGCAAGATGCAAGAATGCATGGGACAAGCACAGAGGGTCTGGGGGGGTGGGGTGGGGGAGAGCACAGAGGGTCGGGGGGTGGAGAACAGACTAGACTATTGACTTGGGTGAAGACTGGAGAGGACATAGGGTCTTCTATTATCGTTTTCTACAATTCTGTAAAGAATGTATGAAGACATTTGAATGGTTTGGGCCTTGGCTGGAACAAAGGATGGCTGTGGAGTCTTATGTATCCCAAGAACGGGAATGGACATGTGGCATTCTGCTGGGATTGATTCCATCCCAATATCAGTTTCAGATATATACATACACACACACACAGGGCTAGTGCAAGGGTTTTAGGCGACCTAGGCCACACTATAGGCTTGCGCCCCCTCAAAATTAGCTCCCCCCTCCCATATTTTGATTGTTCAACTCAATTGTAATCATCTCAACACCATCCCTCCTAGAGCAATCCTGTAAAAAATGCACATTTGGACATCACACTTTTAATTATTAAACTTTATTTTGTAAATCTATATATAATGAGGAAGATTTTAAAAAGCCACTTTCAAAGATGCACAAATTATTTGCATACTGTCCCTTCTGCCTGTAAGTAATAGTAGACACAGATAACTTTTTTGGGGGGGGAGGGAGGTTGCAGCTGCCAACACCCTTTGTCAAGCTTTGACTGTAGCTGATCCCCACACCCCCACATCTGAAGTCCAAGGCAACTCCCAAGTGATTTCAGCTGGCCTTGTACATGCAACCCCTATGTACGATTATTAGCGAGGCATACATACAATTATTAGCGAGGCACGCTGTAAATATATTTAGATTCTGTGACCAGCGAGGGGGCATGGGGGAGCATACAGCCTCTACCTGCAAAGTATGTAGGTTAAAACAGCCTGGTGATATTTTCCATCATGGGATTTCCACAGGGAAGCTTTGGGGGAGGTTTTCTCTTTGAAAATCAAATGAAAAGGACTCTCCCCATGTTGGTAAAGCCTTGTGCAAGCATGGATCTATGCAGGTGTCTGTAAGAGTGCAGAGCATCATGAGGCAGTGCATATGTCTGACATATGCCTAAGGTCTGCGTGCATGCGTGTCAGCCTGCATACATGTGCGAGTGTTATTTATAGACTGTGCGGGTCCCTGGATGCATGTGTGTGTATTTTCTTCACGTGTGCGGCCTGACTGCTCTCAAGTTCTAAAGGGAAACATTGCGCTGACAGGGGGTGAGAAAGACAGTTTTCATGGCAACCGTTTCTATGGGAACAGGCCAGTTCTGCAGTAGGCCCATTAAGTGTGCCAGTCGGTGCTGGACTGTCTGACAAGAATGATAAAGAGAGGCCAACAGTGCAAGGGAGAAATGCTTAGCAGCACCTGTCACAGGCCAGTGCTTCCCAACAAAGACTCAACCAATCCAGGAACAGATCAATCGCCCAACCCTACACACCACCACCGCCCAATCCAAGTTCACGACGACAGCCCGACTCCGCAAACCAGCACCCATTTGTACTGAATGTCTAAAATTCAAAGAATATAAACATAACCCCCCCCCTGTACAACTCCTCCCCAGTGCAAAAGCAGAACCAGTCCATCCCTGTACAACTCCACCCAATCCAAAAACACAAACTTAGAATGCAAACTCTACGACAACCCCCATCCAAAATCAATACCATAACCAGAGGCCATTCCAACTCAAGCCAGCAGGGTAAGCTCAATCACTAGGTGGGCTACATGATATCTGCCTAGGATGGAGCAATTGGGGGGGGGGGGGCAGCAGCGGCACAGCTAATCATGAGTCAGCTTAGGACCCTCAAGCATCTGTACATGCTCAAGGCTTGCCCCATCGCAACCCTGCGAATCAGAACTCTTGTTTAGTGCCACAGGCCTGGGGGTTTTAGTGGGGCAATGCAGCAGCAGCAGCAGCAGCGGCGATAGGAAATGCAAAGAGGTGTGAGAGAGGCCCAGAGGGGTAGGGGGAAAGGGAAGGGAGCAGAAGCTGGACCCCTGGGGGGGGGGGGGGGAGGAAAGAGGAAGGGGAAAGAAAATACTGGATAGGGAGGCATAGAGCATTCAGTCATCTCAAGGTGGGGGGAGAGGCATACATGGCTGAAGGTTCACCTAGGGCATCAGCTACTCTTGGACCAACCCTGAATGTCACACAATCCAAAAATAAAATCATAAATTCTCCCTACACAATCCCACACCATTACAAGAGCAGAACCAAAGCCCATCCTGTATACAAGATCACCGAATCCAATACCATAACCACAGTCCAACTCTACACATCACCCAATGTACAAGCATAACTAGAGCTCATTCTAAAATGTCACCATTTCAATCATAAACTCTCCCTACACAACCCCACACCATTGCAAAACTATAGCCCAGCATTGTGGCAGCTCTATCCATCCCTAATCATCACCAAGCCAACACCCCAGCACCATTGCAAAGTCTCTTCAGTACAAGACCTTTTTGCTCTTCCTGGAATATGATCTTTTTCTTAGTATTTTGCTTGAGGGTGGCAAGTGTCAACGATTTTCTCCGCTCGCCCCTATATTTTATGCTGAATTGGCTCTCTGGGTATGACATCAGCTAAATTCAGGAACACAGAGACATTAGAGTTTTATTACTAAATGTTATTAATTTTGCAATGTTCTCTTTCTTATTTTGGAGCCAGTACGACTGCTAATGGCCCATCAGTTTCATGAAATGGAAGTATATCAAGCTGGGGAGATGCTGTAATGTCTGCTTTTCTCATTGCTGATGTTTAACTACTCCTTAAATCATTTGCGCCACCAACCTCCATAAATATTCAGCGCCCGATCTGGTTAGGGGACCAGGAAAGGATCAACTCATTACTTAACTCAGAGGAGGCGACATGGGGAGCCCCATACAACCCCCACGAGATATCCACGCTGCAGAGTGTTGACGGCATCCATTAGGACAGGCACATGGAAGTTTAGACTTCTGGAAGGGTCTCTTAACACATCTCAATGGGTTTTAAAAGTTTTCCTCTTACCATCTTCACACGAATTAATCATTCACGGCATTTTGGTTTGTTTATGATCATCTGTCTGGGACTGAAACCAATCCAGAACTTTACATCCTATCATGCAGCAGTTTTCAATACCCCAATCTAAGCAGAGACCTTCGATTCAAGCAAGTGCTCCTGCTTCCCTAAATTCTGTCTTAAGAGTTACCAGCTGAGACGCCGGACTGAATTGCTTATAAATTTGCCAACAGCTTCTCACAAAGCTGACAAATGGAAGGTCATACAAATGCTCAGTAGCAGTAGTAGAAGGAGAGCAAAAGCACTGAAAGGAAGGAGACTGCTCGGTTTGGATTGAGGGGACAGGGAAGTGGAGTCAGCTTAGTGAGCTCAAAGGGGATAGAGGAATAAGGGGAGGGATGTCTGATTAGAAGTCAGAGAGGAGTCCGTTTGGAGGGATGGGAGAAGAATCGGGGAAAGGGGATGGGGAGTGCTCTCTGGAAGGAAGACGCACGTCTGCATACATCATCCAGCACTATCAAGCCCAACTACCTTTGTTTATGCTGAGTCTAGAACATGGAACCAGTTCTGGCCCAGAAGACAAGAACCACACTTCTCTGCTAGAATCAAGGGCAACCTGGGTTGCTGTTGTCATAGACCCCTTCAACCTCACATCCACCACCACAGCCACCCCCCCCCCCCCCCCAATACTTGAGCTCTCCTATGGATGTCCAAAGCTGTAGCCCAACCATTTGAAGCTGTGATATTTTCTATGGAGACCAGAGCGGCAGAAAAAAAAAAAACTCTCCCATCACCGAGAAATCTACACCAGTCTCCGCTTCATTGTCACAGTCACTAGCCAGGAAAACCCTGAGGAGGGAAAATGATGGTCTGCTAGTGTATCCATGTAAAATTCGTCCTCCTCTTCCTCAAGCAGCAATACCTACTGGCTTAACCAGCAAGACTGGCTCAGTTTGGCTCCTGCAAGCCCCTATATGAAGTTCTGAGGAACACAGTCAAGCAAGGTGACCCCAGTGATGACAACACCAAGATTCTCCCTCTCAAAAGCTGCATGATTGAGGGTTAGAGATGGTGTCACAGCAGAACCAGCATTAACACTTGTCCCTTTCCCCATGAAGAACATCCAGTCCCAGAGAGAGTTTGGTGACAGAAAGGCAAGCATACTGCTGGGGTCACGTCAATTGTCCTAAATTGGTGCTTGTTGACCAATGTGAGCAATGAGACTTCCATATCCAGGGCAATCTCCATTCCTTTTAAATCCAGCCCTGGTTCTGCCAACAGGCAACACTGGATGCTGCACCTTGGATCCCATTCACAATTGGGTAGGTAGTTTTCAGTCCAAAGAATCACCCTAAGTCCAAAAGCTCAACCAGAGAGCATAGTTCCGTCATGGAAGCAAAAATGGACTCCCTAGCTGGTGCCGTTAGTTGTGAAATGTAAAAGTCTGCATAGTGTCAAAGGGCTGGGGTGGACATGGGTGTATACTAACTCTCAACAGTTCTTTCAAGGTTTCAGGAGCAATCAGCTTCCGAATCAAGCAGCAGACTGAGGAAAAGGGACAATTGTTCATCCACACTGGCAATTTTTTGTTCCCACTTTAAACAAATTCCCAAATTTTCCACATATTCAGTTCAAGCACCAGTGCCTTCAGACTCGGTACACCTTCCCCCCCTCCCCTGCCCCCAGTCATCAGAGTCATGCTCTCCTGGTCTATGCCCATCCTACCCAGCAGAGCATTCCCATGCCACCCTCCCCACTTCCTCCTATCTTCATTCCACCCTCCCAGCATGACAGCAGTGCACGCAATTCTCACCTTCCCAGTTCAGTGCCCCTCCTTCTTTAGCAGCATGACCATCCCACCCCTTCCTGATACTGCACTCATGTAACGGTATCCCATCCCTGCCCAAGTACTGCACCTCCCTAATACTGTGCCCATGTACCCCATCCCACTTTCTCTTCTAGCCCAATTCTTCCGAGTTTTCCTGCAAAATATAAATCAAGTTCATTGTGGAGCATGACATAGTCAAACCCCTCAGGATACAAAATTTATTGAAAAACCAATCCTTTCTGAAGAGAGATTAATTAGGAGCAATGAGAGAGTGAGATGAACTGTAGGAGATGTTAGCAGAAATGATTGATCACAACATTACCACAGACCAAAGGAATGCCAGCCCCTTTTGCATTTTATTTCCATAATGTGGACTGAAAGGCATAAATCTAGTGATTGAAATCGCTTGGTCTGTTGCCTGACACTTGATGGAAACATTGTGTTTTGGGTGAACCTGGAGCTTCATTGTTCAACCCCAAAATCACATTGAAATTCCGATTGGCCAGCAATAAGCAGGTGACTACATCAAAAATGTGCAGGAATCAACCCATGACATTGTCAAAGTCAGATCCATCAAACCATGAGCTTGACCAACAGATTCTATTGAGCCAGCAGTCACTCCTCAGTGGAGACGTCTATGATGGGCAGAGAAAAGGGAAAGAAGAGGGGCTGGTGATGGTTTATATGAGGTGCATGCAAGGGGGAGAGAAAGAGGGTTGGGTGTGGGTGTGCATTCCCCCCCCCCCCCCGATATGATGCAATTATATTTTGCTGGAATACACCATGTCTGCCATTGCAAAGTTTAGGATCTGTAACATAGCAAGGATGCTGATTTTATATGTCTCTCTCAGCATTCAAAGCCTAATTATATACTAAGTTTATTCCAGAGAGACCTCCCACACACCTTCAGGTCTGCTCAACTCACGACAGATTGCAAAGGAAGACTGTAATATACATCTCTCAAAATCTAATCATGTAGCAGAATATATGCTAAAGACCCTCCGACAGTAGGCTGATGCGTTCTTTTTCAAGGTCCCACAATGTGCATAGAAGGGGGATTCTGCTCATTGCCATACACCTGTCTCTTCACACAGTAACTATTAAGCACGAGCAGGAATAATTTAAGATACAAGAGGGAATAAAACAGAATTCTTCTTTCCTCCTGGCATGAACCTGGCAGGAAGTGACCAGTCTAAGATGGGTCATTATTTCACAGAACAATCCCTTCCAGAAACACAATATTCTCCAAGTTGGTTGGGTCTCTCGGGAAAAAAAAACCCTTCCAAAGCCTCTACACCCAATCACCCTCCAAGAGGGACTTGCCTGGTAAAGAAGAGGAGGTTTGATACACCAATTTGCCTGATGGCTCACTACCACAGTGGACTGAGGGCCAGTGCTATACCTTACAGCATGGGCACCGTGGAGTCTAGTGGTTACGACAGCAGCTTGGTGACCAAGAAACCAGGATTCAATTCCCACTGGCCTTCCTTGTCCCCCCATCCAGCTGCCCCCTCTCACCCTCCCCCCCGTGGGTCTCTCATTGCTGCGGCCCCTCTCCAGACCTGCAGTGGCAGCAATAGCCCCCAAACTGCAACACAACACTTATTAACACTACGGCATTGCGTCACTGTCCCCTCTTGTTCACAATATGCTATTTCTGCCCCCCTTCGCTGCTGCTTCTGATGTCAGAGGGAGACAGAAATGGAACATTGCGAACAGGAGGAAGCAGCGACACAGAGCCGGAGAGTAACCGCCATGTCACGGTTTGAGGGCTATTCCGGGTAGCAGCAGTGGCAATGGACGTCCTCGTAGGGCCAGCCCCCTATGTGGCTGCCTAGTGGCAGCATCAGCACTGGGCCTTGGGCAAGTCACTTTATCCTCCATTGCCTTGGAAAAAAAAGCCTGGCAATCTACTTCTGGTCGTACCTTGCCAAGAAAACCCAGGAACCTCTGGGTCGCCAGGAGTCAGCGCCGACTCAAAGGCACACATGGCATTGTATTATGGATGATATAGACTCCTATGAACATTCTATTTCCTAAGGACAAGAAGGCATCTACTTCTCTTTATCCCCCACCACCCTAAGTGGCGTAACACGTGCCAACACTGCAGGTACAGACCTCTGCAGTAGCCCTAGAGCTGGCGTTAATGCCTGTGCTTACAATTTTCAAATACGTGCATAAATGACAGGATTTTATCATCATATATATTCTGCCCACACTTTGCCCGTCCATACCCACCAGCAAGGTGCATGCCTCCATGGTATAGCGTGTGCTTTTATGCCAGTAGGTAGTTTGTGAGATGTCAGTTACCTGCGGATGCGGCCACATATGTGCAGGAATGGATTTATAAATTACCTTACGTATGTCAGGTGGGGCTAGATGACATACCCTGAATACCTGGCTGACTGTGGGGTCCCAAAGACAGATTTGGGAAGCCTCGGGCTAGAGGGAAGAGACCAGTTCCACCGTGGCCGACATCGGGCAGTTCACCATGACGGTGCTGCCAGGCCCTCTATCAAAGCAAAGCATCAGAAAGTCTTGGAGGGTCTAAAAATGGAAGCATGCTTCTACAACACCTAATCACTCGCCTCCAACTCTGGTACCCGCTCCTAAATACACAGCTCAGCTTGCCCCCAGCACATGAGGACTGGACCCTCCTCCCCCCAACCTCTTTACTATCTCAGTAGGCTAAAAAGACACACACATACCCATATATTCATTTTATTCTTTCCAGCCGCCCTTCCTGAGCAGACAGACCAACCTGTCATTTCCAGAACTGAAAAAAAGATGCTGATTCCAGGGAGTTGATTATTTTTTGAGCCGCAGCCAAAAAGCCTGTGAACAGAAGAAAAGGAAACCTGGAATATTCATTACCCAGAGGTTCACAGTTGACCTGAGAGCGCGTGAGCACTTTAATTAACGAGAACTTTTAATTTCAGCTGAGAAGTGGCATAAATAAACTTTGTCCGTGGTGGTAGTGGAGGGGGATGGAGTTTGCACACGGTGTGTAAAGCATTTTCGCTCAGAACCAGCCACCATCCTTGGCCAGGGATGGAAATGCTTAGCGCCTAGCTACATGGCATCTCAGAGATAAACTACCCCTGGAGGTGAGCAAACATAACCACCTCCCTATTGGCCCCCCTTCCCCAGGATTGACTTTCAAGCCACCACATTGTGAACAGCCTGCTTATTCTTATTCCATTCTTATTCACAAGAGCTGGGATGGAATCGTGTTTCAAGGCACTTCTGTACAGGGCCATGTGTAGAACCTGGGCTCCATTCCCGGGTTCAGTCTTTCAGATCCCTGGTCAGCTGGCGCTGGGGTCGCCGAGAGGTGACAATTGAATGTCCAGGAGAGGGAGTCAGACCATATTAGCCATGCTGCAGGGGCAGCTGCAGTTATGGCCACTGGCCAAAGATTCTCCGCTTGATGCCTGGGGCTGTTGGGATGAGGGATAGCAAAAAGAGAAAAGCCCCCAACTACTCGCCAATGAAGGCTCATGGTGCCGAACGATAGGGAATTCCACAGGGGCTGCAGGAAACTGTCACACTCTGATCACATAGTCAGCCACTGCTTGGCCTCTTCTTCTAATCATGTCCTGGCCGAAACGTCAAATTATTCACACAAAGGATAAATTCCCCAGGCACAAAATATCGACAACGGCAAGGAACCAACTCAAGTTACCCATGGTAGAAACCTCCAAGAACAGCAAAGCTTCACTAGATTACACCCCTACTTTGACCTGGCCCACTGTGAACATCTCAAATATGAGGCTTTCAGCAAAAGGCCTGAACCTATTCATGGTTCTGATCCGATTATCCTGAAATGCTTGAATTAAAAGCCACAGACTTCCCGAGTCCGACTTCACTTCTGTAAAGTGAGTAACCTGCCTCTCACTCACCTGTCCTCTCTTCCCCTCCAGCCTGCCCCAGCCAAACTAAGACCAGGCTAAATCAGTCTTATTCATGGCCTACCCCTAACTTTAGGCCAAACAAATCGAGATTCATATGATCATCTAAGCAAAACATATTACCAGAGAAGCTGTAACTGTAGCTGGGTTTAAAAAAAAGGTTTGGACAAGTTCTTGGAGGCAAAGTCCACAAACCATTATTAAATAGGATCTGGGAAATTCACTACTTATCCCTGGATAAGCACTGTGGAACCCGAGTACCTTTTTGGGAATCCAATAGGTGACCTGTGACCTATTGACCTGTTATAAACAAGATACTGGGCTTGACAGACCTTGTTCTGACCCAGCATGGCATTTCGTAATAGAGAATATAGTTCCCTCCCCAAGTCTTGTTGGGTACCTTCAGGTAGTGACCCCACTGTACAAAATCTATATTAAATCTCAGCCAGGTGACAATACAATTGAAATATGGTAGGAAAGAAAGTACATGGTGGCAGCACGGTGCCCAGGATAAAAAGGTGCCCACCCATAGCCTCCGTACTAGGACTAATGATGGTGGTAGCGATAGTGCAAACACTGCAGATGTAGATAACATCCCTGCCACGGATAAAGGCCATGGTGAGCATGTTCATGGGCCCACTGTGGCAGGACATAAACCACAGAAATTAATCAGAGTTAAGAGGATGAATTACAGTTAAGTGGACTTCTGCAAATATGTAGAAAATGTACTGCTACTTTTATGCTACAAACCCTACACTTAAATCAAGGGGGTATACAAAGAGAATCTGCAAAAATTGGAAGAAAAAGAAAAATTGCCACAAGAAAAAACACAAAAAACAACTGATGCAAATTTAAGCTATTTAATTTCACAGATCAAAGCAAATCAGTACGTGAATGGTAATATCTTGAAGCAACTAAGGACTTCCGTGGAGTAAGAAATACAGGAAGGAAGAGGAGACCTAGGTGAGAGTACCAGAAGAAAGGAATACACAGAAAAAGAAGGAGCAGTTGATAGGGAGATGGAGCCTAGATATCTGGAACTGCAGGAGAGTGAGGTAATTACAGGACAGGTCAACAAATCAACTGAAGAGGAGGAAGAAAGGGGGGAGGAGGACCCAGAGGTGAAGGAATTCAAGATCAAACTCCTAGTCCACACGGAAAAAGATGAATATGCTGGTTTCCAGGCAAGGGAAACACCTAAGGTTAAAAGTAGTATAATTAAGATGAACAAGGCCGTAGCCAGTATAAAGGGACCATTTATTGGTGACACTGAAATAAATTGAATATAATATTGTGCAGCTGAAATTATTATTGCCAGAATACTACCAACTAAAGTGCAGGGCCAGAAGAAAAAGAGAACAGTTCCTCCTTGGAAAAAGTGCATCGAAAGAAAAATACAGTCATTGCATGTGGAGGCATCCCTGATAGACAGGTATCTAAAAGGATTAAGATCAAAGATATTGAGGCAGATCCAAGACATCAAACTGAAGCATGCCGCATTAGCAGAAGACGACCTGATATGTATATATTCCAACAAAAAAACTAAAAGTAAAGAAGCGAAAGAACTGCGAAGATATGAAGAAAACAGAAAAGATGGATATCAAACTATTTAGAGAGAACCCAAAACAGTTCTTCAGGGAAATGGGAGAGAATATTAATATGGTAAAAACACCACCAAGCAAAGCTGAAACAAACCTTCTGGAGAAGCCTATACGAGGACCCTATAGAGCACAATCAAGAGGCAGAATAGTTACCCTGCATACAGCAGCATTTAGAAAAAGTAAACCAATGGCATGGCCTTTAGTAACAAAAGAGCGGGAAAGCAGGTTAAAATGAGCCCCAAACTGGAAGAGCCCTGGCCCAGATGGAGTAACCAACGTTTGGCTCAAACAGTTAACATCACTCACCAAGACCTGGCAAACTGCAAAACCCAATTGATCAAGCAGCCAAACTTAACACTACAATGGCTTATAACAGGAAGAATGTTTCTGGAAGAGGGATCCAATTAACATTCCAAAAAAGTCCAGACCAATAACTTGTCTACTTACAATCTATAAGCTGTTCACTGCAATAGATGCACACAAAAGGAGGAGGAGTGGCCTAGTGGTTGGGGCAAGGTACTTCAGGCCGGAAGGTCGGGGGTTCAAATCCCACTGGAGGACAGCAACCTTGGGCCGGAAGGACTGGGGTTTCTAGTCCCACAGGTGCTCCTTGTGGTCTTGGGCAAGCCACTTAACCCTCCATAGCCCATGTTCCCTGTAAAATAGTTCTCTGTGTGCTGTGCTTTCCTGTCTAATCAATGTGTTTATACCTCAAAAAAAATTTCCTGTCATGATTTGACAATTTCCAATCTGTAATCAAAACCGCTGCTGATCGCTGGAAGTAGCGGTATACAAATGTATACTAAATAAAATAAAAAATAAATAAAATATATGATCACATCGAATCCAATAACATCATGGCAATAGAGCAAAGGGGCAATAAGAGAGGAGCATATGGAACCAAAGACCAGTTAATGTTAAATTAGGCCATCATGACCAGAGCTAAGAAAAGTAGAAATCTCAGTATAGTATGGATTGATTATAAAAAAAGCTACTGATAGCGTCCCACACTCTTTGCTAATAAATTGCCTTGAGATGTATAAGATAAATCCTGTTTTGTTTTGTTTTTTTTAAATCCTGGTTTGATAGAGTACATTAAGTTCACCATGACAATGTGGCAAACCACCCTATTTTTGAAGTATGAAGATGGTCAGTGCATCATTCCTAACATCAAGATCCAGTGAGGAATATCTCAGGGAGATTCTCCATCGCCACTTCTGTTTTGTATACATACCACTTAATCCAATGAATACTCTTATCAGCTCTTTGGGTTGTTACCTTCTTTAGGATTCAGGCTAAATCGGTATCCTAGAGATAACATTCTATTTACTATTTGTAGACGACCTGAAACTCTACAGTTCCAATGACCAACAATTAGCAGAGCAACTCCATGCAGCGATGACATCAGGATGATGTTTGACCTAGACAAATGTACTAAGGCAACTTTTTTTTTTTTTTTTAAAGAGGAAAATTGAGCAAAATGGAAAACATCTCCCTGGCCAAGGGCTGTGATATCAAGGAACTTGAACAGGAAGGCATATATAAATATCTTGGAGTAGAGGAAGGAACGGCACTCAAACAGAAATTACTGAAAGATCAGTAAAGAATACTATAGAAGATTAAAATTTGTCTCCATTATCAAACTTGGAAAAGTGTTCCGATGACTAGAAGGAGTGGGTGAAAATCCACAGGCATGCACAGGAAAGGAACAGAATTTGCAAAACAAGAG
This sequence comes from Ichthyophis bannanicus, assembly GCA_033557465.1. NCBI lineage: Eukaryota > Metazoa > Chordata > Amphibia > Gymnophiona > Ichthyophiidae > Ichthyophis > Ichthyophis bannanicus. The sequence goes on along the minus strand of CM066051.1, from coordinate 55,082,465 downwards.
AAAACACTCGTCAAAAAAATTAGATCAGTAAATGAGGAAAAACAAGTGGCAAATGCACAATACTGTGGGAAATACAAAGTGTTACTCCAGGAACCCTTTGTTGATCAAGAACGGACTCAAGAATGGTTAAGTAGAGGTGAACTGAAACCGAAGGATGAGAGATTGATAGTGGCAGTCCAGGGCAGCGGATTACGGATGAAATGGTTAACAGTGAGCATTGAAAAAAGTGGCAAAACAGACATATGACAACTCTGTAAGAAAGACCTGGAACCAGTGACAACGCATAACTGGCTGTAAAGTTCTGATGGTGGAAAATGTCTATACAGAAAGACACAACAAAGTAGTTTGCCTTATATACTGGAAACTCTAAACACTACATCATCACTGTGTCTGAAAAGAACTGGGATCATGAACCTAAGAGTACAACAAAGAATGAAGAGTTTATGATCACCTGGGGCATTCCCATTCAGATGGATAAGAAATTGGATGAGAGAAAACCCACATGGTGGTAAAGGAGAAAAACACCAGAAAGGCACTGAAAATAGAGGTGTCGATTCAAAGTGATTATTCTGTGAATCGCATGGAGAGGCAGAAGATTCCGAAGTACCGAGAAATGAAGTCAGAAACCAAGAAAATGTGGCAGAAAGGTACAGAAATATTTCCCATTGTATTGGGAACCACAGGCTTGATGAATAATTTCCAAGCACGTCTTGACAAACTGCCCACCCCTGTTACATCTTACAAACTCCAGAAGGAAGCTCTCTTTGGCACAATGCAAGTACTACGGTGAGCATTAGCAGTAAATTTGAGACCGAGAACATACTCCACATACCCGGGCTTAGAAGCGAGGTTCATGACTGTCATGGTATGCACAAAACTAACCACTCATTGAGTAATAAATCACCAGATGAAAAGCTTAAATGTACTTCTCAGTTGTATAATCCACTTACGTTAGTTTCAGACAAAATTACCACAAGGGGAAAAGATATCAGATAGAGACGGCCTGTGCACTAGGCAAATCTAGGGGGTCTCCTAGGGCGGCAGACTCTGGTGGGCAGCATCACTACCCCAACCCCTGGAATTAGCAGCTTTACTGCTACTTCAGTGCTGTGACGGGCTTTAAAACGCCCACACATGTGCACGCAGTTCCAGCCTGCCGCTCCTGCCCGCCCTCCAAGAAAGCTGCAATGGGGGGGGGGGGCTTGGGGAGGGGGCTGCAGGAGCAGCACGATGCGCGCGTGCGTACATGTGGGCATTTTAAGGCCGAACACAATGTTGAAGTGGCAAGTCAGCTGCCACTGCTTCAGCACAAAGGGGGGCCGGCGTGAGGGGCTGGACATAGGTACAGTCTTTTGGGGGTAGGGGAGGTGGAACGGAGAGTCTGCCTAGGGCTGCAGAAACCCTCATGCCGCCATGACCTCAGAGATATCCTTCTGAAAACTAAATGCCATATTGCTCCTCTATGGGAGTCTCACTGGCTTTTGGATTCATCTTCATAGGCCTTAAAAAACCCTTGTTTCAATGTGGTACAAACTGATCGCTTAACTAGTGCTTCTTTTAGTTACTTCAGCCGCTGCAGTCAAAAGTAACTTTCTAAAGTAATTATTCCCATTAGCTCATCTTATTAATTATCGCTAGCACTCTTGAACCAGAAGATATAGCACACGCGACGTGGCCGTGTTTCGCTGTCAGCTGCATCAGGAGTGTGTAATCAAAGGTCGGTGAACCACCATTGCATTATATAGTGGATATGCAACAGTTAAAAATCTTTTTACCAACCAAGATCCGTTCAAAGTTGTTAAGCAGTATATATGGATACTCCATCTACTTAAGCTACCGCTATTGATGCTTCTTTCCATTTCTCCGAGTTGATCCATTCCCCAGACGCCTATAATGAAACCTATTTCCCAACTCTGTTTTTATAGAGCTATCACCAGCCAAAAAGGAACCAGAAATAGTAAGCCATCATACCAAGTAAGCACCAGGTTGCCTATTTGTTTTGGGTGGTTGCGCAAAACCAACCCATTTGGAGAAACTGTTGCGTAATATGTATGAGGGCGATCTGCAGACAATGGAGACCCATTCGTGCATATTCATTGTGGTTATCCTGAAAACCTGACTGGCTAGGTGTGTCCCAAGGACTGGGTTACGATTCCTGTACTAGAGGGAGCTGCGTTTCTCATTCAATCTTTGTATAAAATTGCTTCTTAATCCTTTAATTGACCTACCATAGACCTGAGATGGAGGGATGAGACTCACACAGGCTTAACACGGAGGGCTGCAAGTTCCTTACAGGCCTGCTAGGGAAGCATGTAAACTAGTGGTTTTCAACCCAGTCCCCTGGGACCTCTAGTCCAGTTGGGTTTTCAGGGTATCCACAATAAATAAGCATGAGATAGATCTGCATACAATGGAAGCAGTGCACGCAGATCTATCTTATGCATAGTCATTGTGGATAAACTGAAAACCCGACTGGGTTGAGAAGCACGCGTGTAAACCTTTCACAGGCCTGACATGGCGGGGGGGGGGGGGGGTGGAGAATGCAAACCTCTCAAACTTTAGGCAGGGCTCCTCAAGTTGATGCAGCAGATCTGGCAGGAACGGACACATTTGACTCGTGTCCAACTTGTTGAGTGTCATATGTGGTACTTTCCTAATTCTCAGGGCTAAGGAGTTGCTCCCTGTTCTGTATCACTCTGCAATGCCAGTATCACTTTCGGTACACCTTAAATGCTTCAAGCGCACAGAAAAATTCACGTCTGCTAACCCATCCCATCTCTCTCCTCTTTTTAGGGGTTCTGGAGTCTGTAGACTGTTGGGTAGTGCTGGTAGAGTTAGACAGAACAGTGTGGGGTGTGAACAGTTCCTCGCCTGCCACCTTTGGGATGGGCTATTTGTTCCTTTGGTTTTTTGTCGGGTGTGTAGGGATGCTTCCCACTTTGATGCATCTAATCATTTAAATCTAGCTGGTTAGATGTGGCCAAAAATCCTGAACATTACCCAGCAAGCAGATTCAGAAAACCGATCCACCACACACCTATAGATATGCCGATCGAGGCGTACAGACATGTACAAAACACGCGGACAGACAACGCTACTTCCCCGCTGCGCGCATGCCATGCAAGCTCGTTTCTGACAAACTCTCTGCATGTGACCCACTTAATACCAGTAATTGGCCGGAGGATGGAAAGGCAATAATCAATGCTGCTTTCAGACGGCTTAATATCTCTATGTATTAAATAAGGGACAAGAGCTAATTGAATGAACGCAGATCTCTCCAAAAAAGTAATTTCATTATGCTTCACTCTCATTTCCAACTGGAGCTCTTAGCCAGGGCAAGCTGCCACTGCGGAGAAGGGGCACAGTATCCCATCTTCAGCCGTGTCCTTGAGATGTTAGGATTCATCTCACGTAAGGGTGGGGGCAGGCACCCGACTGAAGCTGACAGAGATTAATCACAGGGTGCAAGAGCTCTCCGTTGAGAGGGCATGAAGGTAAAGAGCGAGAGGAGCTTGCAGGCAGGGGTAGTGGGCCGACTGCAGGGGCTTCAGGGATTATCTCCCATCAGACCGTCCTACCTACTCTCAAATGCAGGACGGCACAACCATCAGGCGACTGCTTCTGGAGGGGGGTGAAGCAGAGTAGGGCATTCAAAGCTAAATTATACATTCTGACCGCTGGGGGGGATAAGGCTTAATGTTTACTTAGGGCACCAACAAGCCAATTCTGGGCCCAGCCCTGCGTCTATGGTTCGTTTGAAGAAAACGCAGAAATGGGAAACGGTCGCTTTTCCACTATCTCTTCCCCCTGTTTATTTTGAGTCTCGAGTCCTGGCCTTTCCTGGAGCATTGGGTGTCATGAACATTCATTTACAACTGTACCAGATTTATCCTCATTTCTAACACCAGCTCTCTCCTCCAGGACCGTACCAAGCTAGAAATGCCCCCTGTGCCCCCTACACCCCAGCCACGTATAATACCCCTTTTTTGAGCTTCCTGGAAGCCCAGTGATGATATTAGTGCCCTTTCTGTGTTTGCTCCCTGTATGGCTGCACCGCTCGCACAACCATTGGTACGAACCTGTCCTTGCCTTCTGAGCATAGGTCTTAGCCTAGAGCCACAGGCTTCAGTGCATTCTGAGCACGACTGGCGAGGGTCAGACTACTAATCTGTATAGTGCTACAAGGTGTACACAGCACTGTGCATATAGATGTCAGAGACGGTCCCTGCACCGTCAATATGGAACCCCCTCCTGGAAAGTATAAGATCCACCACAGACATTCGTGAATTCAGAAAATAAAAACACTCCTCTTTACAGAGCATGATGGATCTAGCACATGACAGAGCTCACATGGCAAGGTCCACCGCATCCTCATGTTCACTCCTATCTAATACCCGTTATATATAATCCAAGTTCTACGTCTCTGTTCTAATGTATGCTTTTCAGTTCAAGTTACAATGTAAACCGCTGTGAATTTACGATAAAGCGGTATAGAAAACCTGTTAAATAAATAAATACATAAGTTAGAACTTATAATCTATGCAGGACAACCATCGCCACAAAACTGAGGACTAGAGTATGGTAAGATACCAAGAACCCAGTTCCGTGTTCAAAGGCCAAGATCGCCGGCACCAACAGACTCCAGCCAGCACTGATCCCCCGGCCTGACGAAACGCATGGTGGTAAGCTCCACCCCCTTTCCCCTGCATCACTGAACGGGGCCGACTGAGGGATTTAAAAGTTAGCAATGCAGGCACACCCATGCCTGGCGGGCTTGCACCTAAGGGCCATGTCAAAGGGCCCTTAGATGTGGCCCTTTGACTGGCCTAAGCTAACAAGGGACAACAGCAAAGCTAACTCATAGTATAGCAGTCAGAATAACCTCTTCTTAGATAATACTAGCGACAACCTCTCCAAACACTCTAGCTAATACTTCATCCCTCATGATTAAATAAATGTACCTGACGGAATGCATTAACATGTAACGCTCTAGAATGATAAATATGTAAATATAAAAACTGTAGATGTGTTGAGTGAAAGGAAGCTTGTCTGTACAGGGCTGTGTACACTGTGAGGGTACTTAATAACACTATATTACTGAAAGCTCTCAGAAAGAGTTAACACCACAGATTCAGTAGCTCAGACATTCCAGGGCTTATTACTCAGCTAACAACCTTGAAAGACTACTGAAAAACTAGGCTGAACTTTCACATAACAGAGAAACTAAGTTTGTTATGAAACAGATAGTGCAGGGAGAAACTGTCTCCAGTTAGATATCAAAACTGCTAGTGTTAGAATTATTGCTTAAGAAGTTATGTCTGGGAATACATGTATGTCTCCCTCATGATGACCTATGCTAATAAGATCTGACCTATGACACAGAGATGCACATTATGAATATATGCGATGCTTGACGTAGAACAATAAGGTGAAAATTATGCTGTGTAATGGAATTTTGACCTATAAATAAAATAGCTGAAGGCTGTGATGGCAGGGAGACAAGGTGCAAACTTTTGTTCTCTCTCCCAAAGCTTTGGTGTTTTTTATAATACAAGTGTGTGTTGTGTTTTGTATTATTAACCGTACTTGCTTCCTTCTCATTTCTCTGGGTGTGGAAATCCGTTACCCGAGAGCCCAGGTGCTGTGTTACCGGTGAGGGGAGGTGCAGAGTATACAAACATTGAGTACTCAAATCACTCTACACCCATGTAAAAAGTTGAAGACACCCTACCCTATTTACGAATGTTGACATGTTACCTGTTTAAAAAAGTTGTAATGTAACGTTCCAGTTTTTGTTTGATGTAAACCGCTTTGATTCTGCTTAAAGGCAGTATATAAAACATAACTAAATGTAAATATAAAACATGCCAATAAAATAAATAAAAAAACTAATGTTGGATCATGCCAGGACCAACACTATCCACGGTAGGAAACCTCTAATCCCTCTACTCACACACAGGCAAGGGCCGTTCACATGCACTAGCAACCCTCATCCCCTGCCACACAAAATACACTTTGGAAGCTATCCAGTATTGCAGTGAGCACCTACACCTACCTCTAGCAACTATTCTTAACATACTACTGCCAACACCCTGCAGAGCTCAACAGCGAATTTGCATCTAGGCCATTCAACTCCCACTACTTTCATCAATAATCCTCTTAGCCATAATAGTGGCCTCAGCAGTAGCAGACTCACCACCCCAATCTCCATCCCCATTATATATTGACTGGAACATGTCAGGACTTGGCTGAACTTCAAACAGAATAAAAAAAATGTAATTTAATCACAATTTGAAACCCTCCCCTTAGAATCCCGACCACCTCAACCAGCACCGTACAACCAACTCCTCAAACGTGCCTTAATCAATGCACGCTCTGCCCGAAATAAGATCCCTACACTAGTAGACTATATCAATAATAACCTTATTGATATCATGTTTATAACAGAATCTCGGTTCAACAACACTGATCGTTTTCTACTCAATCAGCTTTCTATATCCATATATAATATATTTAACTGCCACAGATCATCGAAGAGGGGAGGAGGGGTGCTAATTATTGCAAAAGACTATCTCCAGTTCAAAACTATTAAAACCAGCTCTACAGGTGACCTAAACTTCCTTGCCATCTCCAACATGTGCCTATCAATCTGCCTAGCATAGCATAGCATAGCATATAGAACACCTTCAACAAGCTCCAACGATTTATCACCCTTGATTGAGAAACATGCACCAATAGTTCTGTCAATAAATAGTTCACACTACTAGGGGACCTCAACTTACCCTCCACAACCACACAAGAAGCCACCTCCTTTCTTGACACTAAAGAAGTCCTCTACCTGAAACGCATCATTACAAATCCGACCCACAGAAAAGGAGGAATTTTAGACCTTAGATTCACTCTGATTAATTGGCCATATCAACACCTCCAACCACCTCTACAAACCACTCCAGTCCCATGGTTAGACCATAGCATGATCACCTTCTCCTTACCACACCCCACCTCTAAGACAATACCCATAGCTTAACACAGGCAGATTTTGCCACTTTGATAAGGACTTATGCCTAAACAAAATCCTTCCACTCACACACTCAAGCACAACAGATTTGGATTCCCTTATCTATACAGGAACAGCATCATATCATCTTACACCACAATACCTCATCCTAGAAACTCAAGCAGGAGACAGCGCCAAGCCCCATGGTAGTCGCATGACCTGAAAGAGCTTAAGTGCAAGCTACAACAGCTAGCATGTAGATGGAGGCACTCCAAGGACCCAGTCCACCATGCAACTTACGTCACAGCCCAAGTTGAATACTGCTCCTTGACTGACATACGCAAAAAGGAGTACCATACAAAGCTCATCAAATCATCCTTAAATCGGCCCAGAGAGCTCTTGGGTATCATGCAATAAACAAGAAGCCCTAGCTCAAATAAGACAGACAATACCTTATGCCCTCATGACATGGCCAAGTTCCTTCAGGCCAAATTAAGCACAACCACCACCAGAAAAAATGACTCCCTAGGCCACACATGGACTACCTTCAACACCATCTCCACAGAACAACTGGAATCAATCATCTCAAATCTAAATACTACAGTCTCCCCTCTTGACCCATGCCTGGTATCATGATCAAACTTGCCAAACAGGATTTACACCCAATATTACTCAAGAATGCAATCTTCTCTCTTTCTAAGCCACATGCCCAAAAGCCTTAAGTGTGCCTCAATCGGGCCTCTCCTAAAGAATCTTGCACTAAATCAAAGATCCACAACCTCATAAACCCATGTCCAGTATTTCCTTCATTGCCTAACTCAATGAAAAAGCAGTGCAACTCCAGATGCAAGACTACATGAAATGATGCTCACACGCCTCTTAATCCACAACACAGATTCAGACCGTTTCATAGTGTCGATACTCTAATTAGGGAGTGGGGGTGGCCTAGTGGTTGGGGCAAGTTGACTCAGGCCAGAGGTTCGAATCCTGCTGGAGGAAAGTAACCTCAGGCCGGAGGGACTGGGTTCTAGTCCTACAGGCACTCCTTGCGGCCTTGGGCAAGCCACTTAACTCTCTGTTGCCTCAGGTACAAAAATGTAGCTTGTGAGCCCTTCGGGACAAGGGAAATATATACTGTACCTGAATATACACCACTTTGGCCTGGTGAAAAGTGGTATATAAGCATTGCTGAATAAATAAATAATTACATCGCTGCTTGACAATCTAAGGGAATAAAAAAAAAACAATGCAATGATCTGTACTCATCTTTCCAGACATCTCTGCAGCATTTGACTCAATTGGCTTTTCTTCGCTTATCATATGCCTGTTGTATTCTTGGGTTTCCTCCCTCTTTTTTTTTTTTTTTGGATAGTTGCAGTGTGCTATAGACACTTACGGGAAGTCACCCAGCCAGGGCGCCTGACCTCTCCTGAATGGATCCTGCTATTACGTAATGCTGTACCTCTCAATCTAAGCTCACCCTGATAATCCTGTAAGGGGAGGGCCCTGGACTGGCCTGGAGGGACTCCAGGAAAGACAATTAGCAGGTAAGGTCTAATTTCTCCTTCCTAATTGTCCCTTCCAGGCCAGTCCAAAATTTCCAGATACGCTTGGAATATACAAAAGCAGTGACTAGACCCAGGAGGGACCCTCGAGACCAGTCCTAAGAACTACAGAACCAAATCTAGCATCTTCCGTCACCTGTACATCTAGGCGATAATGCTTAGTGAATTTATGTAATGACGACCAAGCTGCTGCTCTGCAGATCTCCACTGGGAGATCTTATCCTGCTTCTGTCCAGGACGTCGCTCGAGATTGAGTCGAGTGCGCCCTGAACCCCCGGGCAGACCAACCACAGTTTTCATATGCCTCCATCATAGTACGCTTCACCCAACAGGCCACTTCTCCTGCCTGAGGGCCTCCAAACAATCTATCCGACTTGTGCAAGGATTCTGTTCTCTAAAGATATCTCTGCAGAATCCTGTGCAGATCTAGGAGGTGCAACTGCATGTCTTCCTCAGAGTCACCCAACTCCGCAAGCAATGTAATCGTCTGATTCAAATGAAAGCGAGACACCACTTTAGACAAAAAAGAAGGAACTGAGAGCAAGACCACCTTCTCTCTGGAGAGATGCAAAAAAAGTTCCCTACAGGACAGAACCTGGAGCTCCAAAACCCTGCTTGCCGAGCAGAACGCCACCAAAAATACAGTCTTCAAGGTGAGATCCTTGAACGACACCCTTGCAATTGGCTCAAAAGGTGCAGTCAGCTCCGACAACACTAAGTTGAGTTCCCAAGGTGGAACAATTGTCCTTATAGGCAGCCTTAACTGTTGGACCGCCCGTAGGAACCACACCACATCCGGTTGCGCTGATAGGGAACGTTCCTGAATACAACCCCTGTAGCAAGTCAGTGCCATGACCTGAACTCTGAGGGAACTAAGCGCCAGTATTTTTTCCAGGCCATACTGCAGAAAGAGCAAGATGTCTGGTAGCGGACAGCGAAATAGTTGCAGACCGCATTCCCTACACCAACCTTTGAAGATCCACCACACTCGTACATACGCCAAAGTGGTGGAGTGCTTTCTGGCCTGCGACATGATTTCTATGACCACAGGAGCGAAGCCCCATCGTCTCAACCGCACCCTTTCAAGAGCCATGCCATAAGTGAGAACCACGCTACTTGAGGCATCGCGACTAGGAGGTTGATCCTGTCGGGGAGCCACCAGGGATGTGAGACCAAAAGCTGTCCGAGGTCTGCATACCAGGGTCTTCTCAGCCAATCCTGTGCAATCAAAATCACAGGACCGTTGTGTCCTTCTATCCTCAGCAGCAACTGACCTATCAGAGGCCACGGAGGAAAGACGTACAGCAACCCCTCCGACAGCCAGGGCTGTATGAGAGCATCCAGGCCTTCAGACATGTGCTCCCTACGCCTGCTTAAAAACCTGCTCGCCTTTGCATTTGACTGTGATGCCATGGAGGTCCATGACTGGCTGACCCCAATGTTTTATGAGGTCACGGAACACTGCCGGATTGAGCTCCCACTCGCCTCGATCCAAATGATGCTGGCTGAGGAAATACACCTGTACATTCTCTGTCTGCCACATGAGCTGCCGACAGGGCTATCAAATTCTGCTCCGCCCAGGTCAGAATTGCAGGCTCTCCTCCAAGAGCGTGGCACTGCCCGTTCCTTCCTGTCGATTGATATAAGCTACTGTAGTTGTATTGTCTGAAAAGACCCGAACTGCTTTCCGTGCGATCCAGGAATAAAAATGTTGAAGGGCGAGGAATACAGCTCTCATCTCCAAGCGGTTGATGGACCACAAGCTCTCCCCCACAGTCCACTGACCCTGCATTATTCAAGAGTCGCAATGGGCTCCCCAGCTCAAGAGGCTGGCATCCGTCATCACTAGCCTCCAGACCAGAGCTTCCAACGGCACTCCTGCCGCGAGATTGTTGGCGTGCAGCCACCATTGTAAGCTGTGCTTCACCTCCTCCAGATATTCCTACTGCTGACGTAATGATTACGACTGTGGGGCCCAGTTGGACAGTATGTGTTGCAGAGGACGCATGTGAGCTCTGGCCCAGGGAACTAGATCCAGAGTCACCGCCGCCATGCATCGCAACAGCTATAGATAATAACATGCAGCTGGCACCGGCCTGCTCAAACATTTGCTGACCTATCGCTGTATCTTATGAATGCACTCCTCCGGAAGGGAGACGAAGCCTGCTGCCGTATCAAACTGAGCGCCCAAGTATATTAGACACTGTAGGGGTTGAAGATGGCTTTTGGCCAGATTGACTACCCAGCCTAGACTTCGCAAAAACTCGAGGACTCTTGCCATCACCTCGTGGGGAGTCCTTCTCGGACTTTGCCCTGATAAGACAGTCGTCCAGGTATGGATGTACCAATATACCTTCTTGATGTAGGGCAGCCACCACTACGACCATTCCTTTGGTGAAGGTCCATGGAGCTGTGGCCAGCCCGAAGGGAGAAGCTCAAAACTGAAGTGCCCATTGGTACTGTGAAGCAGCGGTACTGCTGGTGTTCAGACAGGATGGAGATGTGCAAGTAAGCCTCCATGAGGCCCAAGGCTGTGAGGAACTCCCCCCTGCCACACTGCTAATATATCAGATCTTAAGGTCTCCATCTGAAAATGCAAAACGCCCAATTCACGTGCTTGAAGTTCAGGATAGGGTGAAACCCCCCTCCTTCTTGGGGATCACAAAATAGATGGCATGTCGACCTAAGCCGCACTGGTCTGGGGACACCCGTACTACAGCCCCCAACTGCAGCAGGCAGCAGAGAATTTTCCGAACCGCCTCGGCCTTCATGGGTGCCTTACAGGGAGAACGAACAAAGGCTTTGCGAAGCGGTCTTGCAAATTTGAGAGCATACCCCTCCCGAATTATCTCCAAGACCCACTTGTCGGTCATGAAGGAAATCCAGGCAACATAAAACTGCTGTAAACGATCTCCTACCGGCACCACCACCTGGGCTTGCCTGGCTTCATTGCGACTTTTTATTCTATTCCAGGGAGGTGGAGTAGAAACCCAGTCCAAACCCCCAGGAACCCTGAAAGGAAGAACCACATGAGCCAAAGTGGCCTCTCTGGTAGGGGGAAAAACATGCCCCCCCCCCAAAAGTGCCAAAAATCCTTAGACTGTCGCCGCTGGGGAGTCCCTGTCTTTGGCCCTTTAGGCCTATGGCAAGCAGCCCCCTTTATCATCCCCCAAATCCTTCACTATCTTTTCCAAGGCTTCCCCAAAGAGCAGCTTGCCCTTAAAGGGGAGCTTACTCAATCTTGACTTGGAGGAGACATCCGCCGCCCAATTCCTGCGCCAAAGGAAACGCCGAGCCGTGACCACCGAAGCCATGGTCTTAGAGGCTACTCGCATCAGATCGTAATAAGTGTTTGCCATGTAAGCGGCTGCTGACTCAAGCCTGCAACCTTCCTCTGCGACGGGCTCTCCTGAACCCCCTGGTGCCGACCCCTGAATCCACCGGATGGAGGCTCGGGACACATAGGTTCAGCAAATCGCCATTTGGAGTGCCAGCACACTGGGGTCGTACGTCTGCTTAAGCAGAGGCTTCAGTCTCCGATCCTGCAAGTCCTTGAGGGCCGCCCTGCCTTCCACAGGATTAGTGGTCTTTCTGGTGACCGCCACCACCAAGGCATCCACCTTGGGCTTCCACAAGAAGTCTCTGTCCTTCTGCAGAAGGGGATACAGTTTCCCTAGTGCCCAGCTACCTCGCAGAGTGGCTTCAGGAAACTCCCACTCCACTTCAATCATCTTTTTGATCACCCTGTATACCGGAAAGTACATCTGTACTCCTTTGAAGCCCTGCAAGAACGGATCTTCCAGGGGCTCCTTCGCCAAGCGGGCAAGCACAATATTGAGCGCCATCAGAAAATGAGAAATAAGGGCTGCCAACTCCTCCTTATGGGAAACTCGGAAGACATTGGGATCCTCCCCAGAGAGAAAGCCACCTCCTCCCCGTCTAGAGCTGCTTGTTCCTCCCAGAGGTCTGAAAGTCCCTCTCCCAGATCCTCTGAGGCTTGCAATTGAAGGGAATCCTGAGCCAGCCAAGCTTCAGTATCCCCCCCTGTTGCCCTTAACACCAGCACTTTCCAGCAAGGGCTCTTCCCTAGACCGAGACATCCCCCCTCTTGGGTTTGCTCTCTTTAAACGGTATGCCCTATGGAGAGAGGATAAAGTCTGGAGAGAAAAATCCCTCTGACAACTGTGGGCTCTCCTCTGAGGCAGACCGCAATAGTGGGGCAGTAATTTTCAGCTGTGCTGACTTTGCTTTCTTCTTCCTGCACTTTACAACTACCTACGAGGAAATGGCAGCAGTTCTCGTCAAATCTCCTGAAGTTTCACCAACTGATACCTCACTTTGTTTCTGCACCGGAATCCATGGAGGAACCGGAGAACAACGTCAATCTCTGCAAAAATTGGCCCTGAGAAAAACACTGACACAACCCAGAAGACGCAACGCCACAGCTGCTACCACACATGGCACACCACGATTGCTGAGGCAGCATGCACCGTCCCATGCCGTCTCCCTTGTTGCAGGCCCTGTCAAGAAAAGGGATAGAGAGAGAGACAGAGAGCGTTACCGAAGAGCAGGAGGGCCGTACCTAGCAACCTAGCAGGAGTGGAGGAGTGGCCTAGTGGTTGGGGCAAGGTACTTCAGGCCGGAAGGTCGGGGGTTTAAATCCCACTAGAGGACAGCAACCTTGGGCCAGAAAGACTGGGGTTTCTAGTCCCACAGGTGCTCCTTGTGGTCTTGGGCAAGCCACTTAACCCTCCATAGCCCATGTTCCCTGTAAAATAGTTATCTCCAAGTTATAATGCCCTGTTCAATGTAATTTCAGTTTGTTCAATATAAACTGCACTGATGCAGAATAGCGCGGTATATAAGAGAATGTAAATAAATATACGAGAATGTAAATAAATAAACACTACTGATGGCCGCTTCCCCCGCTTTGTGCCGCTATAGCCTACACTGTCTCACCTAACCTGGGTAACAGCCAAGCTCCAATGATGTTGCACAACACAACGATATCTCCAGGACCACAATCTCCGTAACTAACGGAGAATAATTGGGGACCCCCCCCCCCAACAGAGGAGGGGGAAAGGAACCTGGGGCTCGCAGGTAGCTTGACCCAGAGCAAGGATAGGAAGACAGGCTCTGCCCCCCCCCCCACTGGCTGCCCCCTAAGGTTGTTGTTTTTTAAAATTTAGCGATCCACTTCAGCCGGACCGAAGACTCCTCTGCAACTATCCCCAAGACTTTGAAATACCTGAGTTCTGAATACTAATGCAACTACCACCAGATGCTAGGGGAGCTCCTTCTTCAGCTACTGAGAACTGAGAGACTGAATGCTGAGGCTTGGGGGGGGGGGAAGCTCTTCTACTGGATTTCAGAATATGGACATGGTCAGTTCTCAGCTGCTGGAGAACGGTGACTACCCAAGCGTATCTGGAATTCCTGGACTGGCCTGGAGGGACGATTAGGAACTAGCCATCAATTACAGTAAAATGGAAGTCCTCCATAGAACTAAAAACCCAACATTCACCCTACCACCCACCATCATCCTATCTGACGTGGTTCTCGGTCAAATAGGATATCAAATATCTAGGAATAACCTTCGCCCAAAGATTAACCTTTCACTCCCACATCAAAAAAGTCACAAAAGCAGCTTACTGCAAAATGAGAATACGCCGGCTCCAACTCCTACTTGAACAAACCAACTTCAGAGATGTATGTCAGGTGCTCATAACTTCAATATGGGACTACTGTAACATAATATATCAAGGGCTTCCACAGACCACTTTACACCCGTTGCAAATGGTGAAAAACATAGCTGCCTGGATTATCTCAAAGGCACCATGAAGAAACCACATTGCTCCCATCTTATCCCACCAGTCCAGCCCTTTCACATGAGAATCAAATATAAAGTTCTGCTAACCACATTTAAAATACTCCACCACCTCTCGGCACAGAATCTTCAATCTTTAATTCAGAAGCCTTCTGACACCAGGATAAACCTCAAAGCCACTCAGGACTGTCTAGTGTTCCCAGCCCTCCAAACCAAATGTAACCATTCAACTTCCAAACAGGCCTTTTCGCTATTTGCACCCTCCACATGGAACTCACTCCCCCTTGAAATACGACACATAAAAGCAAACATGAGCCACTGCAAGATTACCCTTGTTCATACGGACATTCTCTCTTCTCATGGACAAATTTCCTTGAGTAACCCCTCATGGAGTGGAGGAGCAGCCTAGTGGTTATAGCAACTGCCTAATACCCAAATGATCAAGGGTTCAATTCCCACTGGCATTCCTTGTGACCTTGGGCAAGTCACTTTACCCTCCATTGCCTCGGAAGAAAAGGCTGGCAATCTACTTCCAGTGATACATTGCCAAGAAAACCCAGAGGTAGCTGGGTTGCTATGAGTCAACACTGACTTGATGGCACTAAAAACAAAAAAATCCCTTTCATCCCAATTACTTCTAATGTACATATGTTGCTATTTAAGTTATTTACAAAGCTGTTAATCCAAGCTTCCATTTATGTTAATCACTTGCTATTGTTCTAATCAAGTTCTCTATAAAACGTTATATAATTAAGTTAATTGTACACTGATATGGCTTATAGATATAGTGGTATAAAACAGTTGTTAAATAAATAAGCAGTGAACAAGAGAGTGAGGCACATCAGGGTCCAAAGGCAGCCTGGAAAAGGAGGGATCCATCCTTTCAGGGGGTTATGATCCCTGCCTCTGTTCTAATCCCATCCCCAGCCATCAGGCATGGTAATTAAATCTGAGCCTAAAAGGGGCTTTAAAAATTCCAGACTAGATTAGACCAGCAAGCTATCGATTGAGGAGGGGAGGAGGGGGAGCTAGTGCACTGGATTCACTTCAGCTCAGGGAACAACAGACATCATAGAACAGGGTGAAAGCAAAGAATAGTGCTAGGAGATCTGCAGCAGGCTTAGATTTACTGTGCGTCACCCTTTCTTCCACATCAGGCACCTTTACAGGTTTCACAGCTCTCGGGGCAGGTGCACTAACCATCAAAACGCCTCCTGATAGGACCAACTAAAGATAAAACATGTACAAATAAGCGAGGAATGGAAGATGGTCTGATCAAAGCCTTCTCCACTTCCAAGAGTCTCCATCCCCAGGGTTCGCTAACAGTCAGAGCGGGGTAGGAGAAGGAAAGGGTCAGAATGTATTGTATGTAAGAGCAGGACGGCAAAGCTTCTCCCATGCGAAAATAAGCATACAGGAACAAGGAGAGCTGCAGAAACGGAAGCTATAAAGCATAAGAGAGGCGGGTGCCACATTTTCAGGATAAGATCCATCTCTAGATTTACCTGTTGCAATTACAGGATTGCAGCCTTGCCAGGGAAAAAACAACCACCATGTAAACCCAGAACTGGATCTCCCTAACGCTACCCAAGACCACTGGCACTAGAGGCTGCTGAGGAATCCGCCTGGCCCATTGGGCTGCTTCAGGGAATCCCACGCCAACCCTTTCACTGCAAGTCACTCTGCACTGCCCTTACTCAATGACAGCCTAGCCACATGCAGGACCAGCTCAGCCCGTGTGCTCCTAAGGGAGAGGTTGGCTGGTTACCAGCCGGGTTCTAGAGCTAGAATGCCAGAACAGTAGAACAGTAGAATCTGGAACGTTGGAAGACAGAACAGGAGACCGTCACAGCAGTGCAATCTAGAACAGCAGAACGCCACACCGCGCTACCCGGAGCAGAGGAACGGCGGCTTTTAAATGCAAAAAAAGCCGTTTGGCTCCTTCCGCACAGCTCAGATCCCGGGAGCAGGGCTCCAGCGCTGCACAGCGACCTGGGAAAGGGAAGGTAAGCAGAAGGGAACTGGGCATCGCCTTCTTCCCCAACCCGAGCTAAAGACTACCCTGCACGACACACGCCCAGGGAATCGACTCACTTGGCTCTCCCCGGAGCTGATCCCAGGCATCACAGATCCAGCAAAGCACCTCAGTCTCGGTTGCTCCCCAAAAGCTTCAAACAACCGACGCCTTTCACTTTCTATTCGGAAAAGCCCTTTCTAAGGTCACTGCAAACTGCATGTGCCCCAAAATTGAACCCGCAAAATCATATCCAGCAAGCTGGAGAGTAAGAAAACTTGAGATCGTCCTGCAAAAGATGCTAATGCAAAACGTCTACTCTACCGTAGACTTCACAAACGCTCCAATAGCAGAGCACTTGGGTGAAGTCAAGGGACTCTGCAAACGTCTAAAATCGCTGAGCTGCCCCAGGGGCTGGGGCTCGCCCTTAGGCTTCCTGGAAACTCGCTGCTGGGTGTCCTCCTGGGACAGAAGCAGCCAAACACGATCATAAGACTAGGGCCACCCCAGATCCAGCCTTTCCTTGCTTGCAGGCTGGAAGCAAACCTGTTTCGTTCCCGTTCCCCCTCTCCCATAATAATCCTTGGCCCGGTACCAAGAACTGCAGCTCCCCCCCTGCAGGCTGGCCCATATGAACTGCGAGTGACTGCAGAGCTGTCCGCTTATATTAACTGCCTGCTTTATCCTTTAGGTCGCTGCATTATAAACTCACACACAGCCAGGATAAGCAGTACTGGTATCACTAATAGTTCCCCCCGAGGGGGATATTTAAACTCAGGTACACTTTTTACCCAGAGGATGGGCTGCAGGTTTTCAAAGGGAAACTACGTCCAGGCTCGCTGTGGTACACAGCACACCTAACATTTTCCACCTGCTTCTACAGCAGAAAGATCTTAGCTGGAATAATGCGTGGGGTGGTCTGAAAATGCCTCCTCCCGCCCCCCCCCCCCCCCCAGTACTGAGCACAAGCTTATAGTCACAGCTCATTCATGCCCATAAAATGAATTTTCTAAATCTAAGTTGTACCTTTAGCTTGGTGTCACCAGGCAACACGCTGGCTGCCTTCGGTCCATATAGGACACAGGGTGAAGCACTTGAGGACAGTGGTGTGGATTCTGTCCAAACAGCCCCAGCAGTGCCAGGGGGGTCCAAGGAGGAAGGGGACCCACTTGGAGCCTCTCACATACCTTTTCAGATTAATTCTTCCTGCTTTTGGGGCACGAAGTCTGACCTTGTGTGTGTGGCTGTCACTCCTTGGGCCTGCGTGATTCCAGTGCATCTTCATGGGGTGTCCTGCAAGCATCTCGTGCCCTGCTTTCCAGGAACTGGTCTGTCACCCTTTAAAATCAACTGCCCTGTTACGAGTTATAGTCTAATGCAGTGCAGATGTGATTTCAGTTCCTGTTTAAGTCGTTTCTCCTGTTGTAGTGAATCGCTCCTGGAACAGGTTTCACTTCTGCTTGGACTGGAGGCACTGACCAGTCCCAATAAACCTCAGCACCTTCATTGACAGAATGCAGGAGGCGCAGAAAGAGGAGGGCAAGACCAGGAATTGCACCACTAGCTGGTGGGAGACAGGTAAGTGTAGTTACTCACCTGTAACGGGTGTTCTCCAGGGACAGCAGGAATCAATCCTCGCTTACGGGCGACGTCTGCACTGACGGAGCCTGCGCAAAGCAATTCCCCAGATTTCAAAGAAAGCCTTTGGGATTGCTACCACGCATGCGTGGTCCTCTTCCCGCCCAAGGGTACCATCTTGCTCAGTCAGGTCCCTTAGCTCGAGCCCTACCAAGCAGATGGCAAGGGAAGGATAAAAAGCCAACAACTCATCAGGGGAGGTGGGAGGGTAGTGAGGACTGATTCCTGCTCTCCCTGGAGAACACCTGTTACAGCTGAGTAACTACGCTTTCTCCAGGAACAAGCAGGAAGTCAGTCCTCACTTATGGGGCTCCCTCGCTACAGGCTACCGAACCTGTAACCAAAAACGTCTTCACGAGGTCGTGAGCAGAAGCTGATACCCAAAGAAGCCAGAGTCCTCGGGTCCTTGAGGCGAAGCCTTCGGTAGCCATGAAGAAGGGTCGGAGGGCAGGAGTTGCTTATACCCCGAACAGATTACGGAGTAAGCCTGGCCAAAGGCGCTGTCCCAGTGGGACTCCTTCTCCAGGCAGTAGTGGGCAGCGAAGGTATTCGTGGAAGACCAGGTCGCCACCCGGCAGATGTCCATCAGAGGTACAGAGCACAGTGAGGCCACCAAACCCCATGCGTGATGACTTGATGATCTAATGGAGCACCGCCTTCATGTAAGTGAAGGCGATGCAGTCCGCCACCCAAATAGAGAGGGTGCGTTTGGAAACTGCCTGCACCGGACGATTGGGGTTGTAGATCACAAAGTGTCGGCCAGACTTGCAATGAGTCTGGGTGCGCTGCAAGAAGAAGGCGAGAGCCTTTCTGCAGTCAAGGGTATGAAGAGTTGCCGATGCCTGGTCGGCGTGTGGTCTCGGGAAGAAAGTTGGCAGGACTATCTCCTGGTTGAGATGGAAATCCGAGACAACTATAGGCAGGAATTTGGGGTGGGTACAGAGAACCACCCTATTCCTATAGAACCTGGTGTAAGAGGCATCAGCCATGAGAGCCTGGAGCTCACTGACTCGACGGGCCGAGGTCAACGCCACCAGGAAGGCCACCTTCCAAGACAGGTGCTGGAGCGAGCATGTTGCCATCAGCTCGAAGGGTGGATGTGTCAGCTGCATGAGCACCACATTCAGGTCCCATTCCACTGGGGGAGGTCAGATGGGCAGCTTAAATAACAAAAGACCCTGCATAAAGCAGGAGACCAATGGCTGCCCTGAGAGGGGCTTTCCCCTCGATGGGGAGATGGTTCATCGAGATGCTGCTCAAGTGTACCCTGACTGAGTTCGACTTCAGACCTTCCCTCGAGAGATGGAGGAGGTATTGAAGGACCCATCGAATGGGACACGAGAATGGGTCGATATGGAGCCCCAAGCACCAGACCGAGAAGTGCTGCCACTTGAAGGCATAGGCTCATCTAGTTGAGTCCTTCCTCAATGCGAGAAGGACCTCCTCGACCTCCAAGAGAGCCAGCGAAGCTAGGGAGACCCGTTCAGCTGCAGGCCGTGAGGGATGAGGAGTCTAGGTTCGGGTGCTGCACTCGTCCCTCCTCCTGCGTTAGCAGACTTGGGGCAGAGCCCAGGGGAACAGACGGCTCCGTCGACAGCCGGAGCAGAAGCGGGAATCAGGGTTGCCAAGCCACAAGGGGGCTACAAGAATCATCGATGCGCGATCCCACTGAGCTTTGAGAAGGGTTCTCGTAATGAGAGGGATGGGAGGAAATGCATAGAGTAGGCCAGAGGACCAGCTCAGAAGGAATGCATCTGGACCCTCCCTGCCCGGGTGTGGTACTGGCCCGCAGAAGCGGGGAAGCTGCGCATTCTGGGGACTGGCGAATAGGCCTATAGCCAGCATCCCCCAGCGAAGAAACAGCCAGCCCGCCACTCGTGGGGGGCGAAGGATCCTGCTGAGCGTGCCCACCAGGACATTCTCCTGACCCGGAAGATAGGCCGCCTTGAGGGATATCTTCTGTCGGATGGCAGAGGAGGACTGCTTCCTGGCAGAGAGAGCGCAATCTGGTACCCCCCTCCTTGTTGATGTAGAACATCGCTACGCGGTTGTCAGTTTGCACGACTACCGACTGCCCCCTGAGGTGACTCATGGATTGGCTCCATTGGGTTCCGAGGCACCACTGGGCTGTCCGCATGTGCAGGCGGGCATGGGGGACCACATGGATAGTAGAGGCCATGTCGCCCAGGAGGTGTAGCATAGTTCGAGCTGTGACCCGAGGGGTGCTTTGGAAGATGGTTGGCATGATCCGCTGGAAAGAATGCGGTCGCTCGCTGAGTGTTGAGGCCTGCCCTGCTGAACTCTAAGGTCAGTACCGGCTCGAGGTGAAACTTTGGGTAGTTGACCAAGAACCCCATGCCTTCCAACAGAAGGATTGTGTGCGATGTCGCTCGCCGGGTTCCTCAACTGAGAATCCCATAATGAGCCAGTCATTGAGGTAAGGAAAGATTGGTACGCCCCGACACCAGAGATAAGCAGCGACCGCGGAGAGGCATTTTGTGAAGGCCCATGATGCGGATGCGAGGCCAAAGGGGAGCACCCTGTACTGGAAATGCTCTCCCCGCACCCTGAAGCTCAGGTACTGCCTGTGCTGGGGGATTAAGATGTGGGCGTAAGTGTCCTTTAGATCCAAGGAGTATAGACAATTGCCCTGCCAGAGGAAGGGCAGCAGAATGCCAAGGGATAACATCTTGAACTTCTCCCGCACAAAGAACTTGTTCAACTTTTAGAGGTCAAGGATGGGCCACAGACATCCCATCTTCTTGAGGACAAGAAAGTACCGGGAATAGAAGCCCCGACCTCGGAGGTGCGGAGGGACCTTCTTGACTGCCCGTTGGGCGAGGGGAGAGAGTAGTTCCTGCTGCAGGAAAACCTGGTGCGCGGGGAGTCGAGGAGGCTCCGCCGGGGAGAAGGGAGGTGGGAGCCTGTCAAAGCGAAGCCAACAGCCATCTTGGAAGACCTGGAGAACCCAGGTGTCTGAGGTGATGGAAGCCCACAGAGGGGCAAAAGAAGACAGGCGTCCCCCCACTGGCTGTTGCGCCGGAGGGCGAGGGGCTATGCCAATGGCGTCAAAACCCCTGTGCAAGTTGTGGCAGAGTCGGGGTTTGGGCTTTTGGCCCTTTCAGCTTGCGATGCCTCTGGCCGGACTTACCCTGCTCCGGGGTGGTTGACATGAGGGTGGTCGGGTACAGTGGGTAGCCACAGTACTGAAGACCTTTCCTCAGAAAGGAAGGCTTTTTGGCCTTTTGCTTTTTCTGGGGGAGTGTGGAGGTCTTGCGCGAGAGACAGGTTCTGGTGACAAACTCCGTCTCTATTTCTGCAGCCTTATCCTCCATTGGCTTGCCGAAGAGCTGCTCGCCAAGGCAGAGGACGTCTAGGAGCTTTCCCTGCACCCACTGCTCCAAATCGGATGATTGGAGCCATGCCTGGTGGCGAACTCCAATGCCCATAGCCGCCACCCAAGCCGATGACGCGAATCCATCGTAAGCGGCTCGGGAGAGGTATTTTGAGCAGTCTGCGACGGTCTTCAGCAGAGTTATGAACCTACTGAAAGGCTCGCCCTCGAGGCCCACAGAGAAACCTCTGAGCTCCTTGGCCAAGTTGCACAAGAACATACCCATGTAGAGTTGGTACGCTTGAATGCGACAAGAGAGCATGGAGCCTTGGTAAGCGTTGCGGCCCAAGGCGTCAAGGGCTCTTGACTCTCAGCCCGGGGGGACCGATGAGTGTGACTTTGGGCTCTTCTGTTTTCCCATGACCGACTCCACCACCATGAACATAGCGTCAAGGCGCTTGCTCATGATGGGGACCGAGGCAAGTGACTCCCACATGCAGAGCAGCAGCCGGGACAGAATGAGAGGGACTGGAACAGTGAGAGACTCCCTAGGTGGGGACTCGTCCTGAAGAATGTCAAGTTCTTCAGCTCGGGGGTCCTCCTCCGCCTGGGTGGCCATGTTAAGAGCCCGTGCCATATCCCAGACGAACACCAGGAAGGAGGTGTCCTCAGGTGGCGAGCACCACTGGAACACAGGCAGGGAGGGGTCCGACGGAAGGTCCCGGTGACTACGGGTTTCTGGGGAGGTGTCCCCATCGGACTCCCAGTCTGAAAATTCGGAAGAGGAGTCCGAACCAGGCAGGTCGCCCTGCCCAGCGGCTGGGGCCTACTTGGAGCTGGAGGCCCTGGAAGACCTCTTCCCCAAGGAACGGGAGGGCAAGCGAGACTGACATCAAAGCTCTCGGGGGTTTCCTGGATGGATTTTGGTGTCCCACGTGCGGGACCCATGGTCTCTGGGCGCGAGTCAAGGAAGCTGGCTGTGAGCGCCTGCTGGGAAGCGATGAACATAGAAACGCGTTCCAGCGCCAGCATGCAGGACTCCCACGTGGGCGTGGGGCCCTGTGACGCTGACCCTGGGGTCACCAGGTCGGGCATCGAGGAGGAGAGGGGTTCCTCATTGGGACGGCCTTCTGGAGACTGGGCACCTTCTCCTGAAGCCTCCATATCTGTGCTGGGTACCTTGCAGGGCCACTCCTTGTCCGACTCTCGGGAACACCGAAGGGGGCTGAGCAACCAAGCGAGCGACTTCAAGGCCTTCTTCTTCTTGCACTGCTCCACTTCAGGGGACCCTGGTCGGAGTGCCACCGAGAACATGGGGCCGAGGTGGGGGATCCCACTGGAGGAGAGATGACTGAGGGCGCCACCGGGGATTCCGAGGTGGCCTTTCTGAAAATGTCTTTGGATTTCTGCTTACGGCTGAGCAGGGCTTTAGAGGACATTTTCTTACAGAGCAAACAGAGCTCCGGATCATGATCAGCTCCCAGGCACCGCAGACAACAGTTGTGGGTGTCTATAAGCTACATGTTCTTACAGCATCTATCGCATTTTTTGAATCTGGTGGCCATAGGGGCAAAAATGTCACACATGAGGTCGAAGACCCACGCGGCCAGTGGTTAGGTAAAGAAAAGGGCGCAAAGCCCGTTGACAAAAAAGGCGAAGAAAGTTATTCCGTAACAGCTCTAAAAAGGTAGACAGGGGAAGGAAGGGTAGAAGACCATTGCAACCAGAAAATAGAAGGCCAGCAGGCCAAAAACAAAAAACGTTTTCTGAGGGATGAGGATGTCCATCCAAAGGACTCCATGGAAAAGGGGAGGCTGAGCAAGATGGCACCTTTGGGTGGGAAGAAGACCACACATGTGTGGTAGCAATCCCAAAGGCTTTTTTTGAAAGCTGGGGAATTGCTCCGCGTGGGCTCTGTCGGTGCCAACGTCACCCATAAGTGAGGACTGACTTCCTGCTTGTTCCTGGAGAAAGTCATGTCTCTGGCAAAAAGGACGTGCTTCCCATGCCCCCAGACATAGTCCCAGCAGTGAGCAGGATCAAAACTAGTGCAGACACATTTCTCGCACTATCCAAGGAATAGTCAGGATTCCATCTGAAACCTGCTTCTTTTCAGATTGCAAACAGAACAGCAACAGCAATCTGGAGAAGGTGCCACAGAACCTTGCACTCATCTCTGAAACTATTCATGCCAGCAACGTAGGGAGATCCTCCATCCTGAAATCCACGTGAGTCCAAGAGCCTGCCATCCTGCACCTTTACTGCTTGGAAATGACTTATCTTGTGCACCGGAGCAAAAACGCCTTCTCATTCACTTATATTCCCAGGAAACGTCACCTGAAGCAGATTATCCTTGAGTATGAAGCATTAGACCTGGAAATGCCGTGCATTCGCAAATTTCAGAAACCCCCAGCTGCACAACCCCTCACTCTGTGCATGGAGTGTACGGTGAGTCTATCAACAGCTCTGCACCGGGGGCCCCTTGTGCAAAGATCTCCCTATGCCAGGCTTGCAATGGGGAAATCTCATAAACACAAAAGGGTCACAACCCCACTTCCCAAACTGAGAATCAGCCACTGAGAGGGGCAAGCCAGAAGGGGACAGAGAGAGTTATCTGGTCTTTCTTGCTTATCTCTGGCTGCACTATTGCAGGGGGAAAGGGTAACTGGTTTGGGTGTTCTATATGAAATACAGTCGCAGAAAGGGTGACGCTGGGTCTTCTTGGTTTGGGGGTCTAGTGTCTGCATGATTCAAGTCTGAAGAGTTAACTATGTTTGTTTCTGCAATGTCATAAGGGGACTGTTGTAGTTGTTGATATGGAAGGACAGATGAGATAGGCCATGTGGTCTTTTTCTGTCGTCATTTTTCTCTGTTTCTATATTCTTAGTTTCCCTGTATGTAACATCTCATTTATCATAAGCTGCCTTTGGCGGCTTGATTGGTTGAAAAGATGGCTTTAAAAGAATAATCTAAATTCAAAGGGAAAAGCCCTCTAGGATATATTGAGAACAGTGCTAAATGAAAGTTAGACTACATTATCTGTAAATGCATGTTGCTTTCGAACTCGTCTCTTGCTAACTTAGAGATAGCAAAAATGCAGGTCTCAGACTCACACTGGCAGTGCTTAAGAAAAATCTAAAGCAAATGCCTTCTCGCATCAACGACCTTAAGCATTTGCTATGTTAGTTTACCAGATAATGAAAATTTTTTTTGTCTTTTTTTGTTTTATCTTTCATTTAGACATTTCTCAAATTATTAACCATAAGTTAGAGATTGTTGTTTAGTAGTTTAAACAACAATCTCTAACTTATGGTTAATAATTTGAGAAATGTCTAATGAAAGATAAAACAAAAAAAAGACAAAAAAAATTTTCATTATCTGGTAAACTAACATAGCAAATGCTTAAGGTCGTTGATGCGAGAAGGCATTTGCTTTAGATTTTTCTTAAGCACTGCCAGTGTGAGTCTGAGACCTGCATTTTTGCTATCTCTAAGTTAGCAAGAGACGAGTTCGAAAGCAACATGCATTTACAGATAATGTAGTCTAACTTTCATTTAGCACTGTTCTCAATATATCCTAGAGGGCTTTTCCCTTTGAATTTAGATTATTACCCTCTGAAATTTGACCTTAAAAGCCGTGTTTTTACACAACCATTTAAAAGAATAATGACATTAAGGCCCGGGGCTGTCCCAGAACAAATCTTGAGTAACAGGGCGGAAAAGCGAGGGGGCATCTCAGCTAGATGTGGGAAACCCTGATCTCGCTTACACCAAACTCACCTATCGCTTGTATTAATAAATCTGAAGCATAGACAAAAAAAAAACACAAGCAGATAACCATTATAAAAGAAAATGCCAGGGAAGATGTTTTAAAGTGATTTCTAAATATTGTTTTTGGCAAAGTGTTCTCCCAAAGATGAAAGGAAGTTGGTAATGAGATCAGCAGGGAGTCCCTGTAGCCACCTTCGAGAAGCAGCTGGATTCATTACTCAGAAAAATGAATGTAAGCTATAATTATCCAACATGCAGATTAAATATACTAATAAGATATAAACACTATACCAAGAAGGAAAAAAAAAAACCCCAAACACAGATCCTTCATACTGGCTGTCGGCATCCCAGATCCTGAACTCAACTACTGGGATAAGTAGGTAGAGCAGGGATACAGGCCTCGAATGAAGGCCGGGATACATAGGTAGAGCAGGGATATAGGCCTCAAATAAAGGCTGGGATACGTTGGTAGAAAAGGGATACAGGCCTCAAATAAAGGCTGGGATGTGTAGGAAGAGTGGGGGTACAGGACTCGGATAAAGGCCCGGGATAGGTAAGTAGAGCGGGCATACAGGCCTCAATGGCCAGTTTTCTCAACGGAGAAAGGTGAATAGTGGTGTACCCCAGGGATCTGTGTTGGCTCCGCTGCTTTTTAACATATTCATAAATGACCTGGAAATGGGAATAACGAGTTAGGTAATCAAGTTTGCAGGTGACACCAAATTATTCAAAGTTGTTAAAATACAAGAAGATTGTAAAAAAAAATTGCAAGAGGTCCTTGATAAATTGGAAGACTGGGCGTCCGAATGGCAGTTGAAATTTAATGTGGACAAGTGCAGAGTTGTGCACCTAGGAAAGAACAACCCAAACTATGGTTAACACCATGCAAGGTTACACATTAGGAACCACCACCCAGAAAAAGGATTTAGGTATCATCATGGATAATATGTTGAAACCCTCTGCCCACTCTGCAGCGGTGACCAAGAAAACAAATAGAATGCTAGGTATCATAAGGAAAGGAATGGAGAATAAAACAAAGGATATTATAATGCCTCTGTATTGCTCCATGGTGCAACCGCACCTTGAATATTGTGTGCGGTTCCGGTTATCATATCTTAAAAAGAATATTGCGGTATTAGAAAAAAGTACAAAGAGCCACCAAAATGGTAAAGGGGATGGAAGGCTATGAGGAGAGGCTTAAAAGGTTAGGGCTCTTCAACTTGGAAAAGAGATGGCTGAGTGGAGATATGATAGAGATCTATACAATAATGAATGGAGTGGAACGGGTAAACGTAGATCTGTTTTGTGCACCTTCAAAAAGTAGAAAGACTAGGGGACACGCAATGAAGTTACAATGCAGCACATTTAAGACTAATCTGAGAAAATATTTTTTCACTCAGCGCCTAATCGAACTCTTAACTTCGTTACCAGAGGATATAGTAAAAGCTATTAGTGTAGCTTGATTTAAAAGAGGTTTGGACACGTTTCTGGAGGGAAAAGTCCATAAACCATTATTAAAGAGGGCTGGTGAAATCCACTGCTTATCCATGGGACAAGCAGCATGGAACCTGTCCACCTTTTGGGAACCTGACAGGTACTTGTGACCTGAATTGGCTGCTGTTGGAAACAGGATTCTGGGCTTGATGGACCCTTGGTCTGACACAGTATGGCATATCTTATGTTCTAGATAAAAGCAGGTGTGCATAGGTAAAGCTAAGACACAGACCTCAGATAAAAGTGAGAATATGTTTGCTTATCTCCACAGCCCGAGAAGGATTTCTGCCACAAGGATATTCTGAAAGGTATAGAGAAAATCATACCCAAGGCTTTAGAGAAACGGCGAGTTAGCAGGATCCAATTTGAGAATACGAACGTGATCTGTGGAACCGCTGGCCGAAAAAACAGGTGATTGCGTATCCCCTGCAGTCCTGAAATGTCAAAATCCTCTGCCCAAGCTCTACAATACCCTGCCACATGGGAGAGAGCCACACACTGGGAAAATCCAAGCAAGGTTAAGATCAGGGTATCGCAGACTATAGCAACAGGATCCTTCTAGAAAGTGGCTCTGGATCTGGGCAGAGGATAGTCCGCACGACTTGATGCACGACCCTTTTGTAGGGTAGACAGTCCTATCGTCTCTTGTAATAAAGTAAAAAAAGAAATAAATAAACAAACATCTTAGCATTGTAAACCCTGCCCCTGATTTTAAAAATACATACAAAAACCATTAGTACAAGATATCAGCAGCTCTGCAAAACCTGAAAACAGAAAGGGGCCTTGTACCCACCTTATGCCTGGAGAAGCTTATGCAGATCATAGTATCTTTGCATGGACCAAGAAAGCAATGATCTAAAGGGTATCCTCTACCACAAGTTTCTGAGATAAGGTAGATGTTCTTTCCTCAAATGTCAAATCACATCTTGTGAAGAGACCAGTCTCCAGATAGCCAGTAATAAACACACTAGACCTGTGATCTTTCATGGAGGTCTGCAGACCACTAGTGGCCTCCATTGTACTGAATTTATATTTCACTTTGGGTTTCCGGGGTTCCAGTGGAAGGAGGGAAGCAAAGATCTATCTACTTGAGAGCTCAATGAGGTATCCTAGACATCCTTAGTCTGTTTAAGGCTGACGGGAGCAGCCAAGTGTAAAGATGCAGTCAGTGAGTCATCCTTTATTTCCATATAGAAGCCAGAAGGGGGGCAGGGACAAGAATCGGAGGAGCACACACTGATTCAGTCCCCTTCACTGCACCTGTACTCTAGACTGCTCCTAGCGGCAGCGCTGGGTTCAGGCTTCAGACTGGCTTCAAACACCCGGGGCCCTTCCAGCAGTTGGTCCTTGTTGGGCCTTTAAACAAACTGCCCCCCAACTTTCCTGTTTCTGAGAGCACCTCTGGGACTGGGACTCATAAGGAACGGCCAGAGCCCAAGAGACAAGGAGCACAAGCACAGGGCACCATGCCGCTCAGATTGGTCTTCTCCTGCACGGCCTGATCTGGGCTCAATCTGGAGACCCAGGCAGTGTTAGTCCCTGAATGTACAGAAAGCAGTCTTAAGTAGAAGATTTTTAACTGTGATTCCAAGAAACGAGAAAATGATGATCATATGGCCTGTCCAGACCAACAGCCCAGTCCCGTCCTAAGATATCCTCACTGCTTCTCCCATGCTTTCTTCAGTTCCGATACAATCCTCATCTTCTCCACGTCACTGGAAGGCCGTTCCACACATCCATCACCCTTTCCATAAATACTTCCTCAGATTACTCCCAAGTCTATCTCCTTTCACCTTCATCCTATGACCCTTCATTTCAGAGCCTCCTTTCCGTTGAAAAAGACTTGACTCCTGTGCATTTATACCTTGGAGGTATTTACATGTCTCTATCATATCTCCCTATTCCCATCTTTCATCCAGGGTGTACATGTTTAGATATTCAAGCCTATCCCCATATGACTTATGATGAAGACCATGGGCCGTTATAGTAGCCATCCTCTACACCAACTCCAGCCAGTTTATATTCTTTGGAAAGTGCAGTCTCCAGAACTGCCCACAATACTGCAAATAAAGTCGTACCAAAGACTTATACAGAAGCACTATCATCTGCTCCTTCCTGCTGGCCATTCCTCTCCCTATGGACCCTAGCATCCTTCTGACTTTCACTGTTGCCTTTTCTACTTGTTTAGCCACTTTAAGATCATCAGAAAAATCATGCCCAGGTCCTTTGAAGTTTTGTAGCGTTAAATCTCAGCGGCCAAATTCTCGACCATTCTTCAGGCTTCGCTAGATCCCTGCATCTTTCTGGGCATCTGATTTATTGCAAATTTTGGTGGTATCTGCAAAGAGGCAAACCTTACCTGACAGCCCTTCCGCAATATCACTAACAAAGATGTTAAAGAGAATTGGACCAAGGTCAGATCCCTGTAGCACACCATTGGTAACCCTCCTTCTCCTCAGAGTGAGCTCCATTTACCTGTTCCCTTTGTCACCACCCATTCAACCAGTTTCTAATCCAGTCATTCACTTTAGGGTCCATCCCTAGGGTGCTCAATTTATTTATAAGTCACCTGTACAGAATGATGTCAAAGGCTTTACTGAAATCTAAGTACACCACATCTAGGGCTCTGCCTCGGTCCAACTCTCCAGTCGCTCAGTCAAAGAAATTAATTAGATTTGTCTGACAAGACCTGCCTCTGTTAAACCCATGCTGCCTTAGATCCTACAATCCAATGGACTCCAGAAACTTCACTATCTTCTGTTTTAGCAGCATTTCCGTTACTTTACTCATTACAGAGGTCAGACTAACTGGTCTGTAGCTCCCAACCTCATCCTTACTCCCACTTTTGTGTAAAGGGACCACATGCGCCCTTCTCCAGTCTTCTGGGACCACTCCCAACTCTAACAAAGCATTGAAAAGGTCAGAGCAGAGCCATCAGAACATCTTAGTGCCTCTAGTACCCTCAGATTATATCCCATTTCATCCCAGCACGTGTCTATTTTCATTTTAGCCAATCGCCTTACATTCATTTAAGGTCCACCTTGCTTCCTTTCCCATTTGTGCCTGTTTACTGCTGTCCTACTCCCTGCCCTTCCTCCATGGATACCGTAATGTGGGGCAGTCAGAAAAGAAGGAATGGAACATTATTAAAAGGGACCCAGGATATCAAGCACTGAGGAACCTGTGTCTTTTGCGGAAATGGAAAAAAGATCCAAACAACGAAACCTGGAAACAGCACAAGCACTGGCAAGTCAAATGCAAGGCATTGATAAGGCAGGCAAAGGGAGAATTTGAGAAGAAGCTTGCTGCGGAAGCAAAAACGAGAAATAAAGACTTTTTCAAGTATATTCGTAGCAAAAAACCTGTGAGAGAGTCAGTTGGTCCATTAGATGATAGAGGGGTTAAAGGGGCACTAAGAGGCGATAAGGCGATAGCGGAGAGACTGAATGAATTCTTTGCTTCGGTCTTTACTGAGGAACATGTAGGGATGTTACCCATGACTGAATGGTATTTTAAGGTGCGGAAGAATTGAGGGAAATATCGATACATTGGGAAGATGCATTACAACTATTAGATAAACTGAAGAGTAGCAAATCACCTGGGCCGGATGGTATACATCCAAGGGTGTTGAAAGAACTGAAATATGCGATTGCAGACCTGCTATTAGTAATCTGTTAACTATCATTAAAATCGTCTCTAATACCTGAAGATTGGAGGATCGCCAATGTAACACCAATTTTTAAAAAGGGTTCCAAGGGTGATCCAGGAAACTACAGACCGGTGAGCCTGACGTCAGTACCAGGAAAAATGGTAGAAACCATCATAAAGAATAAAATTACTCAGCATGTAGATAGTCATGGCCTAATGGGAGACAGCCAACATGGCTTTAGACAAGGAAGATCTTGTCTTACTAATCTGTTATGTTTTTTTGAAGGTGTGAATAAACAGGTGGATAAAGGTGAGTCAGTTGATATAGTGTATCTGGACTTTCAGAAAGCCTTTGACAAGGTCCCTCATCAGAGACTTTTGGCAAAACTAAAGAGTCATGGGTTAGGAGGCAGTGTACTACTGTGGATCAGGAACTGGTTAAAAGATAGAAAGCAGAGGGTTGGGCTAAATGGCCAATTTTCCCAATGGAGAAAGGTGAATAGTGGTATACCCCAGGGATCTGTGCTGGGTCCACTGCTTTTTGACATATTCATAAATGACCTGGAAAGTGGAATAACGAGTGAGGTTATCAAATTTGCAGATGACACAAAATTATTTAAAGTTGTTAAAACCCAAGAGGATTGTGGAAAATTGCAAGAGGATCTTGATAAATTGGAAGACTGGGCATCAAAATGGCAGATGAAATTTAATGTGGACAAGTGCAAAGTTATGCACCTAGGGAAGAACAACCCAAACTATGGTTACACGATGCAAGGTTCCACATTAGGAACCACCACCCAGGAAAAAGATTTAGGCGTCATTGTGGATAACATGTTAAAACCCTCGGCCCAGTGTGCAGTGGCGGCCAAGAGAGCAAATAGAATTCTAGGTATCATAAGGAAAGGAATGGAAAATAAAACAAAAGATATTATAATTCCTCTATATCGTTCCATGGTGAGACCGCACCTTGAATATTGTGTGTAATTCTGGTCGCCGTATCATAAAGAGGATATAGCGTTATTAGAAAAGGTACAGAGAAGAGCCACCAAAATGGTAAAGGGGATGGAAGGATACTCCTATGAAGAGAGGCTACAAAGGTTAGGGCTCTTCAACCTGGAAAAGAGACGGCTGAGGGGAGATATGATAGAAGTCTATAAATTAATGAACGGAGTGGAACAGGTAAATGTAGATCGATTGTTTACGTTATCAGAATATAGAAAGACTAGGGGACATGCAATGAAGCTACAGGGTAAACTATTTAAGAGTAATAAAAGAAAATATTTTTTCACTCAATGTGTAATCAAACTCTGGAATTTGTTACCGGAGGATGTAGTAAAGGCTGTTAGTGTAGCTGCTTTTAAAAAAGGTTTGGACAAGTCCCTGGAGGAAAGTTCCATAAACCATTATTAAGAAGGGACCCAGGATATCAATATTTGACCCAGTACAAGCATTGTGGAACCTGTGTCTTTTGGGGAAACTGCTAGGTACGTATGACCTAGATTGGCCACTGTTAGAAACAGGATACTTGGGCTTGATGGACCTCGGTTTTACCCAGTATGGCATATATTATGTTCTTATATCTGTTATCTCATAATGTCTTCCCCCTTTCTCCTAATCTCTGCCAGTGTATGTCTTTAATATTTTGTTTTGCACATAGCACCACACCTCCTCCCTTTCTTCCTACGCGGTCCTTCCTGATTAGATTATAGTCCGGTATAACGATATCCTAGTCATGGTCCTCCATGTACCATGTTTCCATGACCACCACTCAGTGCCTCTTCCATTACAGCCTCTAGATCTGGAACTTTATTTCCTAGACTATGGATTGCCGTAGACATAGATTTCAATGCAAGTGTTTTATATTGTCCTTACCCGGGGCTTTATCTCTTCCCCCCACCCCCATCCCTAGTTTAAAGCCCTCTTCAGCAGGTTAACCGGTCAGTTTTGTAAGACACTTTGTACCTTTTTTGACAGGTGAGCATCCTGAGTTTTTTGATCGATTTCCTTTTGCTGATATTTAGTGTTATCTGATATGGGGCGGGAATGGGCAGTTAAACCTGCCAGAAAGCACATGGATGGAGAGAGACTGGTGACACAAAGCAGGGGGATTGAGAAAGAGATGGGGGTAGGGGGTGGGGGATTATGAAACTGCCACCCCCTAGTTGGTAGTGTCATGACCCTGTGTGGAAAGAGTTTTGCTGGCTTTACATCTGATTTGCACCCAAAGTGGCCCTTGCTTAAATGTAATGAAGACCATTGTACTAGATCATAGGTCTTCATGTACCCTCCTCCTTCCTTTGAGTCCATGATGTACCTGGATGCCCTTGTCATTTTTCCCTGTCTTCTGCAGGTGGCTAATCACAGTGTCTGACTTCCAAACCCGAAACCTATTCTTGAGATCGGGTTTGGTGATTGGCAAAGACTACTTCCTTCTCCGTCGCCACGATGACGTTATCATGGAAGACTACAAGCTGCACCTGAGGAGGGCGCTGGCACGGAAGAAGATCTTGGACATGCTGAGTAACTCTACAGACGAGGACACTCTGGACTGAGGGAACTAGAGAAAGAAGAAAGCGGTAAAAGATTGTTTTTGAACTATGCAGGTAGAGAGAACCTCACGGAGGGAAAGGCGAAGAGACGGTCTCTTGGAGATCCACTGGCAAGCACAGACACAGGTCAGAAATATAGACCCCTGTGCAAAGTCATCTAAAAGATAATTAGCAGCAGAACCCAAAGCAAACGGGAGAAACACAGGGTGGAATTAGGTTGGGCTGATGCCACAGAGCAGACTGTGGTTCCAGTGGCATCTAACACAATGGTCATAACACGCCTGGCTCTTTATCCTTCACTTTTCATAGCCGAAGGCTAGCACATGACTGGCAGCCCCGAATACCTTATAGGGGAATTATATGGGCTGGGGCGCCCTTCTGCAAAGTGGCAGCCAAATATCGAGTTTTCCCAAATCTCTCCAAAATGGTCAAAAAAGCAGGTTCTGCCTGCAAACTCTCAGTATCTGCTGAGATAAGCTTCCTACCCTTTTGAGTGTGCTGAAATTGCAGCTCGCCCCTGCTGAGTGCCTGATTCCCCACCAGTTTCTATCAGGGAGGTGCACCACAGGAGGGACTTCGCATGTCCAGAAAAAGGGATTATTGGCTTCGTGGACAGGAGAGCGAGGTACATAATGCCTTCTGAGGAGCTTCAGTATATCCCGAGTCTTCCCAAATTCATTGCTGTGCAGCCTCTTGTGAAGACAAAATCTCTGTTTCCCTAGTCATCTCCCAACTAGGGACAGACACTAGTTCGACATGAGGATGGGAATAGCTCATGTAGATTAATGACTTCTGAAGAACATTACAAGCTCTTTGGAGGTGCCACTGGTTCTTGGGTGACCATCCCAGAAGAGTCTGCCCTAGGCGTGAGTCTTCCCACTAGACCTTCACAGCACTTCCTGCATTCCCCCCCCCCCCCCCTCACTTCCTTTCTTTCCTCGGTCACAGCATGGCATATGTCCTTTAGAAGAGTAGTGCAACCAGGATGATTTTTTTGGTGGGACCTGGGATTAACAGGGCTGGGCACAAGGCGCCTCCAGTTCTCTCACTGAAGCACATAGCCTGCCGCCGAGCCAAGCTGCGCCCCCCCCCCAACCCCTCCACCGGAATCTGCGGTAGCGTGGCTCGGCGCATGGGAGGACCACAGAGCTTGGGGGGAGGGTGGCACAGCCGAGGTTTTTTCCTAGGGCAGCAGAAACACTTGGGCCAGCCCTGCACATAGTTATGCCTCTCTTAGAACAGGAGTGAATCAGTGAGAGAGAGTTTGGGGGGGGGGGGTTCTCTTATAAAGGCACAGAGATGCCTATGTTGCCATTTATAAAGTAGGATTAAAAGTAGGCACCTTTTTGGAACTGGACATGAGTGCCCAGCTATAAAATTACTGCCCTTGTGTGCACAGCCTTAAAAATAATGATGATTTTGTCTTTACAGATCCATTGCGGCCCTTATGATGCATCTTTTTTCTGGAGTATTTCCTTTTCATAGCATTTCCTTACTTTCCTGCCAATCCCACCTCCACTTCTACATCCGTCAATAAAAAGCAGGAAGCATCGTCTTTAATTCTGTCCTTGTTTCTCTTTTGATTTCCCATTGCACCCAGCTGTTACCCCACCGAGCTCTCCCTGCCCTCCAGCTCACAGCCACCAGGGGTTATGTTCACCAAACCAGATTTGTTGCAGGCTGTGGGATGCTGCGTGCTGGCAGGCTGTGATGCAACAGACCCTCTGCTGGCACACCGGGACCCTACAGTGCAGGCTCTGGACCCGTTTTAAACAGGGCTAGTGCTTTCTAGATATTTCATGCTGCAGCTTTAAAGGTTTCTCAGTTTTCCCGGTTTCTACAGCACTAGCTATGAGGAATAAGGAGTGGAAAATATCACCATACAGGAGATTTTGTGGGCATGAGCACCTTATCTTTCAGGAGGTTGCTGCTGACATTCTGCTTTTGTCAAATGTCTGCTGCTGCCCGTGTATTGGATTGGCCAAGAACCTAATAGTTCATTGGGGGGGGGGGGCACTCTTAGCAGGCCTGGCCCTGAGAAGTTCAGTCGTACTTTGCACCAGTGGCCAGAAACTATAGGGGTGCAACTCATTCAGAATTACTCATTCCGGATGATGCACACAAACCTGTGGGGGTTATCCATCAGTGCAAATAAATATATATATATATATATATATATATATCAACATTAGATAGATCTAGGGGTAATTGCTACTTCCCACTTTTCCCAAGGTTCTATAGGTCTATCTGGCAAATGAATCACGTGATATAAAAGAACCAACCCCGTATTTATATAGAAATTAGACTTTATTGCTGATAGAAAAATAATGCAGATATAGCATAAATTAGTTTTCTGAGGTAGCAAGTTATGTAGCTCTATGATTGTAATTACTAAGATAACATATCACTGTTTTAGCAACCAACGTCATTGATTCGCTCTGCACTCAGATGTACAGAAAATTAGCTGTCGTCTGTCTGTCTGGCTAGGATAGGCCCACACCCCTGGGAGAGTTCAGGCCAGTACCTTAGATTTGCCAGAAGAACAATTGTGACCGAGTCTGAGAAGTTGTCTCTGGAATGGCACAAAGTCTGAAGAATGGCAGTGGTCCAATGCAGGCTGCAGGCAGTCCTGCCGAGCAGCGCGATTACACAGAGTTTCAGGTCTGTGGGAGAGATTCACTCCTTCCTGAGTTTAGTCTTTGGCCTTGCACACTATCTTTTAGAAAGAGAAAGACAAGCACCAGGTCTAGAGACTGCAGAAAGCAAAACTGCCAATGTCAGGGAGCCAAGTTAAAGTTCCCACGAAGAATTCAAGAGTTCTGCAAGTCTGAAAGTGGTCTCCAAGTGCCCAAAAGTATCCAAAGAGTGTCAGAAGTGTCCTGTGTCCCTCCGTGTCCAGCATATAATTCTTCAGCCTGACCTCCTCATCACAGCAAGGTGATTGGCTGGTTTCAGCTCCTTTATGTCATCTTCAGCGAATCATGTAACAGTGGTCCTTCTCCAGTATGCAAGTCCATACATTGCTGCAAATGCTAGGACCAGCAGTACAGTCCCTGGCCTCAGCCTTGAGTTCTCTTCACGTAGTCATAGCTGGAAACAACCCTGCTGTAAAGCACGTGACTTTGCAAAATTGCTTGATTTGCAGGTTTGATGCTGAGAACATAGATGCCTTCTGCTATCTTGTTTGGTTCAGAACAGGCCCCATCTTGTAACAGGGTAGCCATGTTGCATGGTTCAGGCGTTAGTTTCTGAGCACCAGCCCTACAAAACCAGCATCAGAGCTGCAGAGCCTGTAGACCGGGGGACGATGGGCATCAGCAAGTTGCACTGGTATGCTTGTTGGCAGCCTGTTCTGAACCTTCCCTTGAGGCAGAGGAAAGGCACACAAGATGAGTGTCGCAGATCTACTGCAATAGCTTCCAGCATGGCCGCCCTCCTCCTTCCTGCCAGCAGTGAGGCTGAATAACGAAAAGACGTCTCTAGATGTACAGATGTGTCACAAGTTCCTCGCTATTCCAGGAGAAACCTGCCTGAGTGAAAGGCAGGATGGAGTAGCGAGATGGAGACACTGGTTACTGCTATCACTCAGGGAGCATGTCTGTTCCAAGCTGCTATCCCTAGTAAGCTTAAAACAGCCTCATAAATCCAGTGGCCACAGCAGACCATTAGGCCATCAGATTTTGTGGGTAGGTAGCCAAATGCAAACCACGCTTGAATCGGAAAGCTGGCACTACCTGGGCTAGCTTTATAAATGGACCCTGTAGCCACCACCAGAACCAGAGTGGTCCAAAATATTCAGTGTATTCAATTCTCGTAGGTTCCTCACTGCATGCATTTAGCTTTGACCTGGCAACCTCTCGGAACAGGCCGAGCATGGCTAAAGGTCTTAAGAGTTTCCTTGAGGGTAACAACAAATTTGCTTGCTGAGGGGCAGCTGCAAACTGTGTATCTTTGGCAGCTACAGAGCCAGGGCGGTAGAAAATTCTCCAGGAACAAGCAGGAAGTCAGTCCTCACTTATGGGTGATGTCGGCACCGATGGAGCCCGCGCGGAGCAATTCCCCAGCTTTCAAAGAAAGCCTTTGGGATTGCTGCCACACATGCGCGGTCCCACCCAAGCGTGCCATCTTGCTCAGTCTCCCTTTTTCCACAGAGCCCTTCGGACGCACATCCTTGTCCCTCGGAAAAAGCTTTTGTTTTCCTCGCCTTAACAAGCCAAATCTTTTTTTCCGGTTGCACCGGTCCTCTACCCGTCCTCCCCTTGCTCTCTTTTTGAGCTTGCGGGGGATACCCTCTCTAAATTTTTTCTTCCTGGACTTCGCACCCTTTTTTCTCTCCATCCGCTGGCTGCGTGGGTCATCCTGAGTAAAGGAGTTGGACGCTGCTGTTTTAAGCTAGACCTAGATACTAAATGCTGGGGTCATATCCGGCCTCCGGCACTGAATATCCAGTATGGCTGTATACTGTTTTAGCAAACCAGGAAGTGACCAGCCAAAGTTAAGCTAGCCTTTAAAAAGCCTAACTTTAGCCAGTTAAAAGGACCAGCCTGGCTGAATATCACTACTGACCAGTTACCTCAAGCTCCTCCCCTGCTACACAGTTAGAATCGGGGTGCGCAGTGGAAGGGGCTGTTCGGCGGTACAAAAAGCCTGTGTGCCGCTGAATACGCTGCTCACCAGGATTACCACCATTAGCAAGTCTGCTAACTGCCTTAATCCTTTCGAGTTATGAGTTATACAGGAAAAAGAACTTCAGCCTCTAAAAGTGTTCTAAGACAGACAAAGCGAGTGGAATGAACCAAAGCATTTCCTATGAGCTTCCTGGTCTCTGGGTCTGACAGCACAGGCTGTCCGCTCAATTCTCCACGGTACTTGCATGCGACAAACACAAAGGATTGCTATTGTTGAGCGCCATTGAGTTGATGCCCAAATCCTGATGACCCTATGAATTGTGGAGACTACCTCCTGGGGTTTCTTGGCAAGGTAGGACCAGAAATAGATGCCAGGCCTTTTCTTCCACACCGTTAGCTTTTACACCAAGAAATAGAAGGCGGGGGGTAACCTGCAAGGAGGGGCAGGAACCACTTTAGCCACCTTACTGGGCAGGTTACATGGACCATGCTAGTCTTGATCCGTCATCATTTACTGCGTTCCTGTGTGACCGATCTGCTAATTATTTATCTACAAAGATTTCTAGAGTGCTAAAGGTACAAACATCAAGCTCTTTACAATTTGAAAAAAAAGGGAGCAGATGAATATACATGTCACAAAGCAGAAAGGATATCGACGGGCACAAGGAAAAAAAAGGAAACAGGTTGGGGGTAGAACAGTAGATTCCAGGACAGAGTAACATGTAGCCTGGCGGAACAGAAGGCTGGAAATACGCAACTAGTCACCCTCGTTTGAAGAAAAAAGGCCATAGCTGGGTTTGCTAGGGAAAGAGCATTACTTAAAGGTTTGCTCAAAAAGCCAGGTTTTCGGCCTGCCTTGAATTTCTTATAGATCGATTCAAGATGAAGATTTGTAGGGAAAGTGTTCCAGAGGGAGGGTGCGGAAAAGCAGAAAGCCTTGTCTCGAGGTGTAATTTAGATTTCAACAGAACGACAGCACAGGCTGATCCAGTCCTGGTTTGCTCCCACTGCATGCTGGAACTCGTAGTTCTGATTTTCTTAGGGAAATAGAAAATCATTGTGCAATGAGGCATAGAAGGACTGGATCAATTTTCCCTTTGACCTAGGATGAGATGGGCAACCTTCTATTTAATCAGCATTTCGCAGTAAGGCTGACGTAACTATGAGGTGAATTAAGGGGTCCGGGAGGGGAGGGGTGTGGAGAGAAACCACTGCACCCAGGGCCCATGCAACTGGAAATGAGCCCCCAGCAGAAATCCCCAGGTCTCATTTGCTGAAGAAGGAAGAAACCGGCCTGGCTTAAGAGTGGCAACCCGAGGGAGAGAGGCAGGCATGGACTAGATGCTGACAAAGGTAAAAGTGGAGGAGAGACAGGGCAAGAGCAGGAGGAGAGATGGGGGATGGATAGTTGGAGGGGAAGGAAGCTGTGCTGGGGTCACCGCTGTTAAAGGGAGAAGCACAATGGGGTAAGGACTCACCTTGGATCCCATGCATGTATATAGTACCACAGAGATCTCATAGCACTACAGGAATAAAGATGAGAGATAACACTGGAAGAGGAATTCATAGCTGCCAAGTAATCCAGTTCTAGGAGAGAGATTTTGGGCCAGTCCTGCATTTCTGACAAACCCATCCTGTTGCATTATGGGACTTACAAGCCTGATTTCAATTGGTAGAATCAAGGACTACAAATCCCACACTGCTTTAGGATGCAAATTCAAAACCAGGACTGGCCAAATTGTCTCCCTCCTTGAATCGGGTAACTTGGCAGCTGCACTAACTGCAGCAAATTACCACCACCCAAAACATCCCGAGGCAAGAATGCTGGATTCGCAAAGGAGAATCTGCAAGCAAAACATCAGAGGGCCACTTTCACCTTGTCACCAACCAATCAATAACACAGAAAGTGAGGGGGAAAGATTTGCAGCTTTCTCAATATCTCGCTCCGCTCTAAGATGCTAGTGAACCTGCTCTCACGCAACAGCAAACCTGCTGGACCATAGCACAGTGCAGTGGATCCAAACCTGTGACTTGTGCCACCATTACAGGGGTGCACAGGACACAGAAGAGAGAGAGACTGGTGGAGACAGGAAGGGGAAGGTAGATAAAAGGGGCCAGTGGGGACAAGCTTGGCACTGAGAAGGCAGGCGGGGGAGCAGGAAAACTGCTGGGGATGAACTGGGGGATCCTTCTATTTTTGGGAGGTTAATTAGGGCTGGCTCAACCATCAGGCAAACTAGGCTGTCACCTGGGGCAACAGCTTCTTGGGGGAGGGGGCAGCAAAGATCAGCCCATTCAAAGCTAAACAATAGATTCTGACAGGCGAGGGGGGGGGGGGGGTAGGTGCCAAGACCTTGAACAAACTCTGAGCCCAGCCCTGGGAATTTTTGGCACAGTGTGTATCCTAGTTCTACACACCAGGTGCCTGGTCCCCCAACATCAGCAGAACAAGAGGTCTCCAGAAATACACAGGGAAAGGAAGGAGGAGGCTCCCTTTAGATCCTGAGAATTTATCGCCCCCCCTTCCCACATTAATACTTCCAGGAAAATAAGAAGAGGGGCTGCAGAGTGAGTGGGGAGGGGGCAAGAGAGGATCTATATGAATGAGGGTTTTCAGAGGTACAAGGTGGACAGCATGGGAGAAGGAAGAGAGAAAAAAAATCCTTAATACGGTTTCAATTCTAAAATTGTACTGGACCCCAAATTACAGTGATTAGACGAGAGATTAATCTTTCCTCCGTGAAGAAATGTCATCAGAGCCAAGGTGCCACCTTCAGGGCTGCTCCGTGTACGGAGGGATTTCCAGCATGGTCACGTCCGACCAGCTCAGAAATCACACTGTTGCTTTCATAAAGGAAAATAATCCGCCGACATCATCGCGGGCATGATGTGTGCAAGGATCAGCTGAGAGATTTAACAGGTTTCTTGCTCATTCACGTGAGATTTAGCTACTGGGAGAGGAACTAAACCACACTGGGACCTTTCCTGTTGGGTCATCTGCACATACGCAAACCCTTTTTTATATTAAGAATCTCCTTTTATGACCCAGATACCCCTGCACCGGTTCCCTGAGGGTTTCCAACGCTCCTCACTTGCTTCCTAGATGTATTTTAGCCCTTCCATGCAGCTTATGGGTTGTTGTTTTTTTCACCCAGGAAACTGAAAACTAAGCAGATGGCGCCCCCTACAGGGCAGGAACCAGACAGACAATCTTTCTCTGCAGCCAGACAAACCAGTTTTCCTGATGCAACCTAAATCTGCAGCTCTGAAAATCAGCCAGGGCAGAGCTGGTAGAGTCATGGACACATTTTCACTAGGCACCTACTGTTTTAATTGGCAGACTCCATAAAGATACACTGCAGGCAGCAAACTAGAATTCCCTGGAGTTCCTGGCTTTCAGTAAGCCCTGTGTGAAAGGACACTTCCAAACAGCTGAAGATATTTCTGGAAGTGTGGATAAAGGGAAGCCAGTCGATATAGTGCATGTAGGGTTACCAACTGGCTCCAGATGCGCCCGACAGGCTTGAAGCTT
Source organism: Ichthyophis bannanicus (assembly GCA_033557465.1). Classification (NCBI taxonomy): domain Eukaryota; kingdom Metazoa; phylum Chordata; class Amphibia; order Gymnophiona; family Ichthyophiidae; genus Ichthyophis; species Ichthyophis bannanicus. Next base: position 55,041,469 of record CM066051.1, on the reverse strand, counting down.
GTCGGGCGCATCTGGAGCCAGTTGGCAACCCTAAGTGCATGACAGACTCCTGTCGAAATTAAAAAGTCACGGGATAGGAAGAAATCTTTGCAGTTTAGAAAAAAAAAAAAAGGATAAAAGCCCGGCTTTTCCAGCAAGCGTTTTCAGTTGGAAGTCGATGCAAGAAGACTCGTTTATTATCCAGAGGATCTGTTTTTTCTGCATCACTGGTTTTATATATGTCCATTTGCAGTGACGTTCCCAGCCCCCCCCCCCTTTCTATCAGCGCCCCACTTCCCAGCCCATAGAGGCAATGCGGCAAACTTACAATTAAGCTGCGATGCCTCGCGCTTTTCTCTCCCGGCCGAAGTCTTGCAATTCAGCAAGATTTCCACCAGGAGAGAGGCGCACCCAGCCCCTGGAGTGCAAGGCCCCGTGGCAAGCCAGCTTAACTGTAAGTTTGCCCTATGACCCCATGGGCCCAGCGAGCATGCACCCTCCTTCCGGCTGGCACCCGCGGCAGGCCGCACCCACCCTTGGTACACACCACTGTCCATCTGTAACAAGTAGCATATGAGGGGGGGGGCGTTGCATGTGAAGGATGAATACAGACATTTGTTTATGATTCTTAAGGCCTTGGAACTTGCATAGGTATCCGTAACTATACAACGAAATATGGGCCTCATGGTCGTTGGGAACTGGCTAAAAGACTGGAAGCACAGCTAGGAGTAAATGGTCAGTTTTCTCAATGGAAGAAACTGAATAGTGGGGTGCCCCAGAGATCTGTACCGGGTCTGCAACTCTGTACGTAAGAACACAGAGGGTGCAGGGGGTATTCAGCAGTGCTAACTGTGCTAATCGCTTTGAATGCCCCCTCCCCATAATATTTGCCATAATGGGTCAGACCAAAGTTCCATCAAGCCCAGTATCCTGCTTCCAACAGTGGCCAAATCCAGGTCCCAAGTACCTGGCAGGTTCCCCAGAAGGTGCACAGATTCCATGTTGCTCATCCTGGGTTACGCAGGGGATTTCCTCAGTTCTCTGTAATAACGGTTTATGGACTTTATCTCCAGGAGCTTGTCTAAAGCTCTTAAACCCAACTCCACTAACAGCTCTCTGTGAAGACTTTATAAATGAGCTTGGAAAGGGAGCAACAAGTGAGCTGATCCGATCTGCAGAAGATTTTAATTATTCGAAGCCGACTGCGAGTTACATGACCACCGTGCAAGAATGGCGCACTAGGCGTCTAAACAGCAGAAATAGTTTAGAAACATAGAAACATGACAGCAGAAAAAGACCATATGGTCTATCTAGTTTGCCCTTCAATAAGAACTACTATAGTCCCTTTTTTCCCCTATAGAGATCTTCTGCGTTTGTCCCATCCTTTCTTGAATTGGTCCTCGTCTCTACCATCTCCACTGGGAGACTATTCCAAACATTTACCACTCTTTTCATAAAGAAATATTTCCGCATATTACTCCTGAGTTTATCCCCTTTCACCCTCAATCTATGTCCTCTCATTGCAGAGTTTTCTTTCAATTGAAAGAGGCTCTTCTCCTGTGCATTTATTCCATGGAGGTATTTCAATATCTCAATCATATCTCCTCTATCCAACCTTCCTCTAAAGTATAAATATTAAGTATACCTATGGTTTATAATGAAGACTACCAACCATTTAGGTAGCCACCCTCTGCACCGACTCCATCCTGTTTATATCCCTTTGAAGGTGTGGTCTCCAGAATTGCACACAATACTGCAAATGAGGTCTTGTCAAAAATTTATACAGAAGCACTATCACCTCCTTCCTGCTGGTCATTCCTCTTCCTATGCACACAAGCATCCTTCTGGCTTTCACCGGTCACCTTTTCTACCTGGTTTGCCACTTTAAGATCATCAGCAACAAACATGGCCAGGTCCCGTTCTTCTTTCATGGATAGAAGTACTTCACCCCCATCCTGTACCGCTCCCTTGGATTTTTGCAGCCCAAATGCATGACTCTGCAATTTCTTTTGCATTAAATCTCAGCTGCCAAATTCTCAACCATTCTTCAAGCTTAGCTTAGTCCCTCCTCATGTTATCTAGTCCTTCCTAGGTGTCTACTCTATTGAAGATTTTGGTATCATCCTCAAAAGGGGCAAACCTTATCTGACAGCCCTTCCACAATATCACTAACAAAGATATTAAAAAGAATCGGACCAAGGACAGATCCCTGGGGCACACTACTGGTAACCTCTTTCTCCTCAGAGTGAGCTCCATTTCCTGTACCCTTTGTTGCCTTCCACAAAACCAATTATCTAACCCAGTCAGTCACTTTAGGGTCCATTCCTACTGCTCAATTTATTTATAAGACACCTGTGCGGAATGGTATCGAAGGTTTTACTGAAATTTAAGTACACCACATCTAGGGTTCTCCCTCGGTCCAACTATCTGGTCGCCCAGTCAAAGAAATCAATCAGATTTGTCTGACAAGACCTGCCTGGTGAATCCCTACTGCCTCGGACAGGTGCAAGGTGATGCCTAGAGCAAGAAATAACCCACAGTAGAGACCCACAGCACTGGCTTCCCTATTAGTTGGGAATCCGTCACTCAGTGCGTGGTGCCAGTAAAACAGAACATTAGGAATTATTCGTAATAGGATGTGAACTAAACCAGAGAATATCCTAACTACCTGGCGTCGATGCATGGGGCAACCTTCATCTTCAGAACTGTGTGCCGGCCTCATCACCCCATCTCAAAAAGGAGGGAGGGGAACTAGAAAATGTTCAGAACAGAGCGATAAAAAAGGATAAAGGGGGAAGGAACAGAGTCCCTAAGAAAGACAAAGCAGATTACCGGTGTAAATGACGGCAGATAAAGACTGGAATGACCCGTCCAGTCTGCCCAGCCTTCTGTGCCAGCTCCCCACCATCCGCGTACCATTAAGGGATCCTGTGTTTATCCCACTTCTGTTCCACGCCTCCGCCGTTCTTTTCATGAAACCATATTTCCTAATCTTGTTCCTTTGTCTCCCCTCTATGGAGCTCCACATCTTGACTCCTGAGGTTCTGTACCAAATCTGTCATCTCTCTTTCATGATTAGGTCCTGAAGTCTCAACTCATGTGTCTTTTGGTACCAATCCAGCGCCATTCTGGTTGCCTTCTTCTGGACTACCTACTACTAAACATTTCTATAGTGCTACAAGACATATGCTGCACTGTACATATACCCAGAAGAGACAGCCCCTGCCCCACAGAGCTTATTCAATCAAACACAACCAACAAACAGGAGAACAGGGGTGGCAAAAACAGGAGAATAAGGGGGTCAGGATCCAAAAGCAGCCTCAAAGCTTCTTGTCTAATCTCTTTCCTGTCTGAGATGCGGCCTCCAGTATATTCCAGGTGAGGTGTCTTCAATAAAGCTGCTTTGGATTTTCTAGGCGTCTCGGCTCTGCCTTGGACCCTGGTTTATTGGTAGGCTTTTTATGCCTCGCTTTGACTCTCAAATGCACAAAGAAAGTCCCTGCTTGTAGAGCTTATAATCTAATCAAGACACACAACAATACAAGAGAAACAAGAGGGGGTTCAAATAGGGAGGAGACACTAGGAGACCAAGGGATTAGGATCCAAATGCGGCCTCAAAGAAGTAACCCTTTAGCGTGGACTTGAAGAGGGGAGAGGAGAGACTTGACGTAAAGATAGAGGATGTTTGTTCCAGGCATAAGGAGCAGCAAGGTGAAAAGATCAAAGTCTGGAGTTTGCAGAAGAACTAAATAAAAAGATCAATTGCACTTCAAACATCTACAGAGCCGCTTCTCGTGTCCAGAGTAATGGAGAAAGCAAAAGCTTATTGTAAAATGAAATGGACTTAAGGTCAGTAATGCAGAGTCCAAGTCCTGGCCTGCAGAGTCTTCCTTGATTGAAAGTTAGGATGAAAAGATATGCCTGTAACCTGCTCTGTTGTAAATACAGCATGTAAATAGTTTAAACCTAGCTTCCACAATACTTCGGTATCAGTGCCTAACTGATATGTAAATAGTTTATTGTATTATAGTTTGAAACGTTATCTGTAACCAGGACTCTGCAATGCTGTTCAATGTAAAACGCCCCTGATCAATGGAAAGGGGCGGTATATAAGAAATGTTCAAATAAATAAATAAATCCCTGTAAGCAAGGCTGGGCCAACCATTAGGCAACTAGGGAGTCACCCAGGGCGGCAGTTTATGTGGGGTGGCAACGAGCAAAGCATTCATAGGTAAACAATAGATTCTGACAGCCTCTGGGAGGCATAAGGCTTAAAGTTTGTCTAAGGCACTAACACCCTGAACCAACTCCAGACTGGCCCTGCCTGCAAGGTATCTCCTGTGAAGGCAGCTCAAACCCTTGTGTGCAATGGAAACTAGAGCTGTGAACAAAGAGCTTCTCCGGCACACCCCACTTCCAAGGATGACCAAGTGGGAAAGAGATTGCATTCTGAACGAGGAAATGAAAGTAAGGCACCCCAATGGGGGAAAGGTTCCAGGTTAAAGATTACCTGTGCCAAATAATGTAAATCGGATGCCAAAGGGTCCTAGGGTAATGGGAATATACAGAATGTGAGAGTTGTGCAGACGGAATATTGGGAGAAATAATTTTTACACACAATGCGATATGTAGCTGGGGAAGGAGCATGGTTAGAACAGCAGGCTAGAAAGAGAGAAGCCAGGGTTCAAATCTCACCGCTGCTCCTTGCAGCCTTGGGCAAGTTACTTAACCCTCTGTTATCTCAGGTACATACTTAGATTGTCAGCCCTCTGGGGACAGAAAAATACCTACGTAGCTGATTGTAGCTCACTGAACTTCTGAGAAAAGATGCAAGCCATACCCAATTCCCTTTTCCTCTTTTAAAAGGGTTCATCAGGCTCTTGGAGAAAAAGTTCATAAATTATTTGTAGCCATACAGTGTATCTGGATTTTCAGAAAGCCTATGACAAGGTCCCTCATGAGAGACTCTTGGCGAAATTAAAGTGTCATGGGATAGGAGGCAGTGTACTATTGTGGATCAGGAACTGGTTAAAAAGGTAGGAAGCAGAGGATAGGGCTAAACAGCCAATTTTCCCAATGGAGAAAGGTGAATAGTGAAGTACCCCAGGGATCTGTGCTGGGTCCACTGCTTTTTAACATATTTGTAAATGACTTGGAAATAGGAAAAATGAGTGAAGTAATCACATTTGCAGATGACACAAAATTATTCAAAGTTGTTAAAACCCAAGAGGATTGTGAAAAATTGCAAGAGGACCTTGATAAATTGGAAGACTGGATGATCAAATGGCAGATGAAATTTAATGTGGACAAGTGCAAAGTTATGTACCTAGGGAAGAACAACCCAAACTATGGTTACATGATGCAAGGTTCCACATTAGGAACCACTACCCAGGAAAAAGATTTAGGCATCATCATGGATAACATGTTAAAACGGCCCAGTGTGCAGCGGTAGCCAAGAAAGTTAATAGGAATCATAAAGAAAGGAATGGAGAATAACACAACGGATATTATAATGCCTCTGTATCGTTCTATGGTGTGACCGCACCTTGAATATTATGTGCAATTCTGGTCGCCATATCTTAAAAAGGCTATAGCATTATTAGAAAAGGTACAGAGAAGAGCCACCAAAATGGTAAAGGGGATGGAAGGATACCCCTATGAAGAGAGGCTAAAAAGGTTAGGGCTTTTCAACTTGTAAAAGAGACGGCTGAGGGGAGATATGATAGAAGTCTATAAATTAATGAACGGAGTGGAACGGGTAAACGTAGATCGATTGTTTACTTTATTAGAATATAGAAAGACTAGGGGACATGCAATGAAGCTACAGGGTAAACTATTTAAGACTAATAAGAGAAAATATTTTTTCACTCAACATACAATCAAACTCTGGAATTTGTTTCTGAAGGATGTAGCAAAAGCTGTTAGTGCAGCTGGGTTTAAAAACGTTTGGACAATTTCCTGGAGGAAAGGTCTATAAACCTTATTGAAGGGGACCCGGGAAATCCACTGCTTGCCTCAATACAAACATTGAGGAACCTGTGTCTTTTGGGAAGACGTCTAGGTACTTGTGACCTAGATTGGTCACTGTTGGAAACAGGATACTGGGCTTGATGGACCTTGGTCTGACCCGTATGGCATATCTTATGTTCTTATGCTTAGCGCCAGGTGTGAACAATAAGGGATGTAGCTAGTCCTTAGGGACCTGCCTTGGCCACCATCAGAGAACCTTTGGGCTGACCCAGTACAGCCCATTTCCCATTGAGTTGGATCCCTATTGGCAGGCCATCTCTATGGTGCTTTCATGCATGTTTATGGCTCTCCTGGAAGCCATGTCCTGCCACACTGTGGTGCAGGCGGCCATTATGCTGCTGACAAGCCCTCTAAAAACCTTTGGATGGCTCTTGCTATTCAAAGGGCTGATCTGGAGGTGGTGCGGCCCGAATTCCTTCAACGGGCCAGTGCATGCAATGGTTTCTTCATTTAGCTTCATTTTTACATCGCTATCCCACAGTTCAGTACAGTAAGATTCATTGGTGTAAGAAAAGCCATTTATTTTATTTCAAGGTAACATCTTACTCGCGGCTCCGTGGAAAAGAGATCAGTTAGAGGAAACGCAGCGGAGAGGGAAAGGCTGACCCTGGGTGATCAGAACAGGCGGCAAATGCTTCAAACCTTCATCAGTCACTTACATTAAATTATCTCGGACATTGAAAGAGTGCTCATTTGACTCTTTTTAGGAGAGAAGTAAGACTGGGGCATTCAAAAAGAAATCAAAGAAGATTCTCAGCACAAGAGGCAGATATGGAGAGAGCGCGACGGCAGCTAGAGACTATGTGGCCTCTCCACTCTGCTTGCCAGTCTTTGATTGTTCTATAAATACAAGCTGATATGTAATAGAGTAAGAAGAGAAGATAATCAATGAAAAAAGGAAAAGGGAGAGAGACATCCATCTGCCCACCCCTCCCGCCTACCCCTTTGGGAGACAGACTACTGCTGTACCGACAGTCTGCACACACTCACTACACAACACAGTATCCAGTCATGCTCCGATAGTGACTCTCATTACGCACACACTGTGCAGGCTCACCCTCAGCACACAACACACTATACGGTAACGATCCGATAGACACACTCAGTAACACACACATGTGCACTATGCAGGGTCACCCTCACCACAGCAGCACTACATGTGGATACAGGGCAGATACTGCATCTCCTGTATACGCCACGTCAGCTCCTTATCACTGCTATTCCTATTTCCCATTTCTCTAGTGGTACCGGATCTATCTAACGCTGTAGAAATGCACATAGGAGCTAGGAAGACTGACCCAAAAAAAGTGTCTTGGCAGAGGTGGGTATAAAATGAACGTCTAAAAGGTAGTTAAATAGTCGGAGTGAAAAACAAGGAACCTAATACTCAATTTGCTTTGCAATAAGCCAGATTTAGGGACGAAAATTTTCTGGACAATTGCGGAAAAGGATGCGATTGATCCTGTCAGCAGCAGGGCTGTGGGCTAAAAGGTAGGAGACTAAGCTGAGAAGCTGCTTCTATGAAAGGAGCAAGCAGAGAGCTCTTTCTCCCGGTGCTTGGCCCGAGTCAGGAGGTTCTGCGAACAGAACCCAGGAGCTGTGGTGGACCTGAGTGTCAGGCAGTGGTAACTTTCCTGGTAGCACAAGGTCCAAGGAAAGGGGTGGATAACGGGGAGCTCAGATGCTCTAGAAAATCCATTTAGCTACCTAACTCAAGCCACCGGAAATCAGTAGTTTTGTCAAAATCAAGGCAGCACCTTTGAAGCAAAAGAAATCACTTTCTTGCTTATCTGGAAAACACGCAGCAAGGTCCAAACTGAAGCGCCAGTGACTATACGTTTTATTTTGCAATGTTTGCTCATTTAAGCTCCTACCGATCAGGAGTGGTTATGCCAAATTTTGTACACTGGGTATTTGGAGCAATTAATATGGACCTTAAGAAGTAATCTTCAAGAATTTTCAAGCATCCGCTGAATTTTCTTTCTGTTCAGCACAAGGAGGGTGGGAGGGAGTGGGAATTTTATTAAGAAATGAGACTATAGAAAATTTTGCTTAAGTTACTCTCTGCAAGGCACAGCCTGCTGGGTAATGTATCCCATGATCCTCTCTGTAAAAACAGAGCCTGCTGGGTAATAAACAGGGCATGCTGAATAATATATTCCATCAGCCTCTTTTTGATACAGGGTATGCCGGATAAAATATTCCCATGATCCTCTCCATTACCACTGGCCTGCTGGATAACATCTCCCATGAGTCTCTCTGTAATACAGGGCCTGCTGGGTAATGTATCCCATGATCCTCTCTGTAATACAGGGCATGCTGGGTAAAATAATGTGTCTATAACAGAGGGGCAATGAGTAATATTTTCTAGGTCCACAGTTGCCTGTTCTCTGGAGCTCTCCACTGCCGCCCCCCCCCCCCACCCCTCCCAAAGGGACTAGGGCAGTGATGCTTTACCCAGCCAATCTGGTTTTCTGGATAGTCACAATAAATAAAGAATAGGTAAATATGCATAAAGTGCCTCCATTGTATGTAAATCTAGCTCATGCATATTCATTGTGAAAATGAGATTGACTCCAAAGGATGGGGTTGAAAAATCAGCTGCTCTTTCAACTCATGATCCATATTGCCCAGAACCCCTAAACCCAGGATCCCTTTTGGTCTCCAAAGCTCTCCATGTCCCATACACATCCTCAAGCCCCTGGAGCCCCCTTTTCTGACAAGACCACTGCAGAAGCAAAGCAGCCTTCTCCCAGTTAGGGGCCCTGACTGTGATGCTTGACAGTGCAACTCAACTGCGGTTGGTGAATGGCGATGGCGATGGCAATCTCAGCTTAGAGGGACAGGAAGGGGATTAGAGGCAAAAGGTAGGGAAGGAACATCCAAGCAAAAAGCATAGGAGGGGAGCCTTGATCCTGCGTCTCCCCCACCCACGCCATACGCTTCCCTTCCTCCTTCTCCACCACTATGGTCCTTTGCCAGCTTCTGTTCTGTCATCTTCCATCTACATGATATACCCCTTTTCGTTTTATGCCCCCTTTATGTTTTCCCTTGCTCCTGTGCCTCCGCCCACAAAATATGGCTTTTCTCACTTGCAGGCCTTCTATAGACCTCCCCAGGCTCTTCTCCTTTGTAGTTCCCCTCAGTCCTTTTCCAGCTTTTCTCAATACCTCTTCCTTCCGACCCTTTTCTCTCTTTGGCAACATGTTCCATCAGCCCCTGTCTGCCGCTACTGGACTTACTATTGGAGTGAACATGATGAGTGAAAATGTCATTTTGGCTTGCATACTTCACAGATAGCTTACCTCCTCAGCTACGTATGTCACCACCATCACCACCTCGCTTGTGCTGGTCGCTGTACTTCAATACCTTCTTCCAGCTCATACCAACCAAGGCAATAACACGTTCTAGTTCCAGTCTGCATGAGCCTTCTGTGCAATCCCCCTTCTTCCAGCCCATATAGGTCAATTTGGCAAGTGCCTGAAATTTACCAGGTGTTTCTCCAGAGTTATTGTAGATATCTTGAAGAGCATCCAGGTATTATGAGTCCATGATCCTGTCTGTAACACGCACCCTAACTGGGTAATATATCCCATGATGCTGTGGATAACAAAGAACCTGCTGGGTAAAATTTCCCATGATCCTCTCCTTTACTACAAGGTCTGCTGGGTAATATATTCCATGATCCTCTCTGTAACAGAGGACATGCTGGGTAAAATATTCCCACAAGCTTCTTTACTACAAGGTCTATGGGTAATGTATCCCATGATCCCATGCTGGGTAAAATATTCACATGACCTTCTCCTTTACCACAAAGTCTGCTGGGTAATGTATCCCATGATCCTCTCTGTAACACAGGGCATGCTGGGTAAAATATTCACATGATCTTCTCTTTTACCACAAGGGCTGCTGGGTAATGTATCCCATGATCCTCCCTATAACAGGGTCTACTGGGTAATGATTTCCACATCCTCTCTGTAGCACACATCCTGACAGGGTAATATATCCCATGATACCCTCTGTTACCCCAGCACCTGCTGGGTAATTATTACCATAATTTTTTGTTACCTCAGGGCATGCTGGGTAATGAATTCCATGATCTTCTCTGTAACATATATCCCATGGTCCTCTGTTACCCCAATGGTCTGCTGGGAAATATACATATCCCATGACCCTCTGAGTTGTCTGAAGGACCTGATGGATAATTTATCTCATAATTCTCTCAGTAACACAGGGCCTGCTGCATAATGGCTCCCCTGATTCTTTGCTATCCCGGGGCCTGCTTTGTAATGTATCCCATAATCCTCTCTGTTACTCAGGGCCTGCTGGGTAATATATCCCATGATCCTCACTGTAGCAAAGGGCTAGCTTGGTACTGTATCCCATGATCTCCTCTTTATGGCAGAGACAGGGACGGTCATGTGGTCCATGTTTCTCTCAGTTCCTCGACCCTGCCCACAGGATCTGAGGAGTCACTCTACTGTAGCCTTGGACACAACCTGACATGACTTAATTTGTATACATAAATCTACTGTAGAACATCCCATACCTTTATCCAATTGGAGCCCATTTTAACCATTCAGATGCTAAGAAAAGCAATGGCAGGACTCCAAGCTTTCCACTTCCTTCTTCCCCTCTGAAAGCAGCAGCAAAGAACACAGGACCTGTACGAGGCAGCATGCAGACCCCCTACCTGTCCCAGTGGGGAAGGGTGGCAGGGCCTGTGAAAATTTGCTGACTCCCACTACTGGGCCAAGGGCACAGTGGGGCTCCCAGAGTGGGGGTGAGGGCAGCTGTGGCATCTTGAACCCCAGACTGGAAACCACTAGCCTACTCCATAATTCTGAGAGAGGGCAGAAATTGTTCACACTTTGAAGGTAGGGATAAGAGAACCCGATGAAGCTTTCTGCTGACCTGTGGCATAGACCTTTGGGATGTCAGGATTCCCTCACATGAAAGATCCTTCTTCCCTAGAAAACGTACGCTGCCCTCTGTCATTGTCTGGTGACACATCATTGTTTAATGCCCTCGTAAAGATGGGTGGCAGCGGCTGCACAAATACTCTTGGAGATTTGACCGCATTAACATGTTGTACACCCTCTCCAGTGCATCCCTGCTCAGAGAGACACAGCCGTGTACACACCTGGAGAAAGAGAGGCAGGGTAGGAAAGATTGTACCCCCATCTCTCAAAACCGGCTCTACTGCTACGCTACGCAAGGGACAGGCTGTGCCAGACTCAAAGCATCGCTGGCACGGGCTCCCTCACCATCTGGCATTGACATACAGACAGCAGCAGCTGTAACTTTCCATTAGAGCACATGCAGATCAGAACAGGAGCCCTAGTGCCGATGAATCACTGGGGAGCTGGCAGATCGTGCGGTGCACGCCACACTTTCTTCTTTCGTTTTATCATATCTGTGGAGCCGGGAACAAACCGTCAGCCACTCAGCCCATTTCTAGTACAGAAATATTTGCGCCTTATGGCCTTCTTGTACGAATGTTGAGATGGTAAAACCAAACCTATTAAAAAGCATATAAAAACAAGAGTAGTAGTGTACTTGTGCAGGGCAGAGATGCCTTATGGTGCCATGTCTGTGTGTGTGAATACGAGGAGAGCAGGAGTGTGTGTGTGCAGGGCAGAGATAGATACCATACAGTGCTGTGCCTGTGTCCCTAGAGATAACGGCTGGGGGTCACGGATGCTATTTTGAAACCTATGCGCAGGAATGATTAAGGATGGCTCCTGCTCTCACTAGATACCAGCGACCCTGCTAGGGTTGGGGGATGTGCTGGGGATATTGTAGGCCAGGGGGGATGATCTCGGCCTTTACTTCTGTCTCTACAAGCAGACACTTTTTCGTGCCTTAGGACAGCTGTAAATACCAACATCTAGATTTTTGTACATTGATGTGGAGTTCCCCTGTAAAATAGGGAATACATGATGATGTTGTAGACCAGCTCAGCCTGCCTCTCCTTGCTAGCTAGACATGGTGCAGTTCTCTACGTGAAAACAGCGGCTTTCTAAAATCGCTGTTTTGACACATAGGCAATTGATACATGGACATGGTGCTGTGTACACACAGGGATCTTTCTAAAAGACAAAGCCCAGTTATGCATTTCTACAGGATTCCTCTGGGAAGGGTGGTGGGGTATTTGATTATTGGGTTTAATTAGCAAATCTTAGGGAGGTGGGGCCTCAGGGTCTCAAAGATATTTGAAGGGGTGAAGGCAAGACTGAAGGTTCACCTAGGACACCAATACTTGCACGTCCTGTTCTCAGAACTGACCTTGGTCAGGGGAGAGGTTCACATGCTCTCCTTTCTGCTCGAGCAAGAGCTGGTAATAATCCTCCCATGGTCACATCTAACCCAGCAAACAGCAAAACCTGAGATATAATCCTAGCCCCTTCTAACTCATGATACAAACTTAGAAAATGACATCGGGAAAAGAACATATGACCCATCCAGTCCGTCTAACCAAACCAACAATCCAGTCTTCACTTTTTTCCCTCAGAGATTATTGCTGCCTGTCCCAGGGTTTCTTCAGTTCTGATACTATCCTTGTCTAGAAAGCCTGGGACAAGTACAGAGGATTGCTGTGGGAGAAGAATAAAGACTGTTCTTCATGGACAAGCAGGATAATTATAATCGGCCATGTATATAGGTGACATCAAGTGATGTCGGGTACACCTTCCGCAGGCAACAGAGAAACGTTTTGGCCGTTTTCATGTTCCTATGGTATCTCAAAACTCCTCTCCGGTTCCTGGATGCTATGTATCACATTGTTCATCCTGGTAGATCTATGGGTGAATCCATGCAACCTGCTCTCTTATCACTGCCACTGGTGAGGAACTGCAAAATCCACATGAGGCTCATACCACCTGATGCCCTCCAACACAGAAGCAGTGTTGGTGCACTCCAAGGGTACCTCTATCTAGCTATACATCCTGGGCATGAGGCCAAGAAGAGCCAAAATCTGTACTGGGTTGAGAGATGGCTCCCTGCTTACCGAACCTCGTCTTCAGCTTTAACTTGCAATCAGAAGCCCTTTTGAACACCCTGGACCCAGCATGTAGACAATTAGTCCTGTGGCAATCTAATGAGTTTCAGAAAAGCTAGACTGCCTTTTCACTTGGTTCAACCACTAAGATGCCTGAACACAGACTCCCAACCAATCAGGCAGCCTCAGTTATCTTATACCCTGCAGCAGCTTGACATAGACAGCTGTATCTGGCTTGTCGCCCTTTCCCAAAAGACCAACCAGATTGACAGACCATTTCAAGGACTCTCTGACCAACATATGGTCTCAGAAATAGAGTAGTCGAAATGAATTTTATCAGGCTGTTCTTATTCAAACTGCACGACTGTATTCCCTAAGCCAAAGGCACTGACGGCAACTGATTTTACTCCACCTTGTTTTTCTACGGTGCCTTCAGATAAACTCATGCTTTTAAGGGCTAGTCTGCCCATCACAGACTGAGCCCCCATTGCCCCTTGCCACAAGTTGTTTCCTGGACTCAGCATGTGTACGTCCGCTGGGATGGGTTTCTAGAGTCTTCCACCAGCAGGTTAATCTGTCATCAGGCTTATTTGATGTCATGTCTTAAGAGGGCCCCTCTTCAAAGCACCTAGATGCACTACCCTCCAAAAAGAAAAAATGGATGCATAGATAGATATTATTAGTCAGCTTATAGGACATCTTTTTCTGACCATCTCTGATGATCTTTTCTAACAGAATTGTCATGATGAACTGTGTCCAAGATCATCATGGTTATTCCACCCAAGTGCTTCGTTGATCTTCACATCCTATATGGCACTTACTTTCTCCTCCCTGCGGTTTCATTTCAGTAAGAGACGCCTCACATTTTCTCACTACAGGCATAAATCTAGAACATACTCTTTGTCCAAACATGCATCCATCGGGGTGCAAGCTACCCAGCTAATCACGCTACTCATATTTCTTTCCCATTCACATTTGGAAGCGTCACTTGCTTCATTCCACCAGAGCATAACTGCCTCTCTTGCAAGGGCTATTTGGTACTAATCAGGAGGTCCTTTTCCTGCCCTTGTACCCTCAGCTTGGAAATCACCCATATGTGTGCCTGATTATATCCTGTTCGTCCATGGAGAGAGAGAGGTGACTTAGCTCTAACAGTGGCCCTGCCGTGGACAACAGGATAAATCAGCCACACAAACCCTCCCATCTCCCCTTAGCTATAGAAAGGACTGAGGGGGAGAAGCAGTGTTCACGCAGGAGGGGAGCACTTGCAGATGCACAGAGAGGTTTCATGGACTGTTCTGAGCTCTAGGAGAGTGGATTCAACCTTGGCACTATCAGGGATGAAGTCATCCAGATATGTGGCTGATTTATCCTGCTGTCCATGGAGAACCATTATTACAGGTAAATAAACCTCTCTGACTGCTGGTTTGGTTGGGCAGACTGATAGACCATATAGTGAAATTAGATCTTACCTGCTGATTTTCTTTCCTTGAGTCCCCTCCAGATCAGTCCAGACATGTGGGTTTACACTTTCCTACCAGCAGATGTACAAGTAGCAACTTGACTGATGTCTTGCAGCAGAATCAGACCATGTGCTGCCCATGATGAAGCCTGTGCTCTTGTTGACTGCGCTTGCACTCCCGCTAATGCCCAATGGCCATGAATCATATGGGAAGAAAGGATCATCTCCTTGACCCACTGGGCAACAGAGGTCTTAGAAACTGCCTCACCCTCCCTGGGAGCCCTGAACAGCACAAACAAGTGATCTGATTTGTGAAATTCCATTGTTCACCTAAGATAAATCTTCAAAGTTCTACAGATATCCAAACAACGGATCTTCCAGCAGATTCTCCAGCATCGTATGGCTCCAACACTGGGAGAGTAACTGCCGGATTCACATGAAACCTAGAGACCAGCTTGGACATAAACAAAAGGCACTAACTGAATTACCACCTTCTTCTTAGTGATCACTATGAAGGGCCCCCTGCACGACAGGGCTTGGAGTTCTGAAACTCTCCTGATGAAACAGATGGCCACCAAGACTACCTTGAGAGTGAGATTCTTAGTGAGGCCTCTCTCAGCAGCTCAAATGGACCCTTAATGAGTGTCATAAGCATTAGATTCAAATACCAAGACGGGATGACCATCAGAGTTGGAGGCTGCACGTTTTTTTACACCTCTTAAGAAATGACTCACACTTGGGTGTACTGCGCTCTACATCAAGCAATCACTGCCATTTTTTTTAATAGTGCTGTCAAGTCAGTGCTGACTCTTGGCAACCCAGCTGCCTCTGGGTTTTCTTGGCAATATATCACTGTAGGTAGATTGCCAGGCCTTTTCTTCCAAGGCAATGAAGGGTAAAGCAACTTGCCCAAGGTCACAAGGAATGCCAGTGGGAATCAAACCCTTGATCTTCTGGATATTAGGCAATTGCTCTAACCACTGGGTTACTCCCCCACTCCACATTTGTAGCTTCAGAGGATTTAAGACCAAATCTTTTCCAGGCCATCCTGGAGAAAACAATGTCTAGCAGAAAAGATCTTAATAACTCAATCTTCTGGATCTTGACATTATGCCTTTGAAAATTCTCCAGACCCAGACTTAAGCCAAGGAGATTGATCTTTTCTTAGACTGCAAGAATTCAGATTACTCCTCCAGAGTAGCCTTTCCTCAATAGTCTCACCCTCTCAAGGGCTAAGCCATACGCAAGAATTGACTCGCATCCACCATAGCAATTGGACCTTGCACCAGAAGGTCTGTGACTCCTAGAAAGGTAAAGGGCTCTCCTGCTGTCAGCCTCACCTAATCACCATGGCCAGTCCAGAGCTATGAGCACTACCAATGCTGGATGACATTCTATCCACTGTAGAACTCTGCCCATGAGAGCCCATGGAGGAAAAACAGAGCAGCCCCTCTGTGGGCCACACTTGCACCAAGGCCTCTATTCCTTCTGAATGGCATTCTGTCTTGTGGCTAAAGAAATGTGGCACGTGCACATTCTGCTTAGTTGCCATAAAGTCCATGAGCAGAGGTCCCCAGTGTTCCACTATCTGCTCAAAAGCTGCATTCACCAGACACCATTCTCCTAGATCCAGGGTATGCCGACTTAGGAAATCTGTCTAAACACTGTCCACCCTGGCCACCAACAGACTCATTAAGTTCTTCTCCACCTAGGGGAGCAACAGAGCTACATTTTCTGCTACTTGCAGACTTCTCGTGTTGCCCTGCAAGTTCATGGATGCCACTTGAAATGCCAGCAGGGCAAGTCTGATGGCCCTCATCTCCAGTTGATGGGTTATAAGGAATCTTCCTCAGACCACAGTCTTTGCACCACCTGGCCAACACAGAGGGCACCCAGCCCCACAGGCTGGCATCTGTGGTCATTAGAGTCAATTTGAAAGACTCCACAGATAGAGACTGTTGGACTTAGCCACCAATCCAGACTGCCTCGGGCCTCCACCCAAAGGTAGCAAGAGCAGCAACAGTTCCTGGTATTACAGTGACCACTGGGCTAGTAGCAACCTCTGCAGTGGCCTCATGTGCACTCTGGCCCATGTAGCCAGATCCAAGGTTGCTATCAACCCCAACACCCACAAATAATCCCTCTGAGAGGTCCAGAGACATAAGGAACTTGACAGAGTGGACAGCTACCATAACAGATCTTAGGGTCTCCATCTGAAACTAAGGCACATGCAAAAATGTGGTTACCTGCTTCAGATCTAAGATGGATGGAAGGTTCTTTCCTTTTTGGATACCAAAAATAGATGGAATATTTGCCCAGACTGCACTCCTCCTGAGGCATGGGCATTACCACCTCCAGAGCCAAAAGCCTATCGAACTGCTACTACCTCCTAAGAAGACTTGTAAGGAGACTCTAATTAAACATTGTGAATCAGTTGCACTATCTTGAGGGCACAGCCCTCACAAATCAACTGCAGTACCCATTGATTTGAGGTGATCTGGGTCCGCCTTTAGTAAAACTGTCGAAGCTGACCTTCTATGGACAGTACTGAAGGATGGGTTCCAGCAACTTCAATGAGACAGGCAAGAGCCAGAGGCATCTGAAATGCTTCCCTTCCGAAACCCCCTGGCAAGTGCCATGAAAGAACTCACCCTTGGCCAAGTACCTGCTTCACTGGAACCCTGACAACCACCTAGAATGGAATCTACCGGATCTCTCGCTGCAAAGACCTCTGAGCTCCCCTAGGCTTATCTGCTAGTAATTCAGCACCTTGTTGTCGCCCAGCAACTTCACCCAAATCCTCTCCAAAAAGGAGCTTACCCTTAAAAGGTAACTTGCAGAGGTGTGTCTTTGAGACCACGTCCAAAGACCATTTTCACAGGCATAACAACTGATGAATGGTCATTACTGTGGCCATATTCTTCACTGCCTCACAGATCAAACTGAAGAGGCTATCAGCCAAAAAGGCCAACCCCATCTACAAAAGTGCCACTTCAGATGAATGTGCAGAATTAAGAGCTGCATCCTCCTATGGAAGCTGGAGCATCCATTGTAAACAGGCCCTTGCTATATAGCCACCACAGATAGATGTCTGCAGAGTCAACATTGAAGCCTCAAATGACTGCTTGAGGAGGACTATCCAACAGTTCTGTGGCTCCTTCAGAGCTACACCACCTTCCACTGGAATCTTAGTTTTCTCAGTAACCATGGATACCAATGCATCCACCTTGGGCAGACACAGGCACCCTTTTTCTCACAATGGCAGGATAAAGCCTAGACACGGAACAAGTTACCTTTAGTCTGGCATCCAAGGTTGTCCCATTGTGCTGAGACCATCTCTTTAATTGCTCGGTGCACCAGGAAGGCCTTTGGAGGGTTCTTAATACCCTCCAATAATGGGTGCTCTATCATTGTCATCTCGGCCAGCTGTCTCTCTGAAATCTTAAGTACCACCAGGATGAAATATCTTTTATACTTAATAGAGGGGGAAACTTGCATGGATCAGTGGTTACAACTCTGACACACAGGCATAGTGAAGGGTGAACTGTACGTACATGTACACGTCACATACCACTACGTTAGCCACCTTACTGGGCTTTAGCTGCCGTCATGTACTATATTACCAGAACCGGCAAAATAAGGGAGCCAAGCTCCTCCTTTTGAAAAATCCCTAGAACTGGCACATCCTCACCGGAAGGTACTTCCCCCTCCTCTAGAGGTTCTTCTAAGGGATTCAACGGAGGGTGATCCTCTTCCCCCTGCAGTCAAGGAGCCCAGAGAGCTCTGAAAGAGTTATTCTTCCAGGCCCTCTTCATCATGATGCACCCTCTTCACAACTCCTGGACCCCGCTTCAGCTGCTCCACATCCAGGCCTTTCACTGCTTGAGCAGCACCCAGACCTTACTTCATAAGAAAGGCCAGATGCAGCAGAAGTATGAACTCAGGGGAGAAGGACTGGGAGGATCACCCAGAACCTAACTGGAAATAGGCCACTGCTGGGTTCAATTTTGGAGAAAGGTCCCTTTTATGTGACTGGGCTCCCAAAAATGGTGACAGTTCCTGACAGATCCTGAGACTCCATAGTTCTAAGATCAACAGCTCCTTTTGTCCTTTTATCAGCCAAACTGCCGTACAAGAGATCCACTTTGCTATGGTCACCGGCCTTACTGGCCTCTGGGACCATGTCTGCCTCCAAATGGTGTTCATCCATGCAAACGCGGCAGAGTCTGACTGCCAATCTAGGCTGCCAGCAGGAGTCACACAACACATACCTCCTCCCACTTTCTTGTGGTGCTGGCCTTCTCCCCGCACTGCTCTGCACCACTGCCACAAAGCTGAGCTGGTTCCTGCAGCCAAACTCACTAGGGAGCCTAAGCCCAGGATTACAAACACACTGCTCTTTTTTTATTTTAAATTAACTTTACACACTGGCAATACCAGCGAGTACCCCCGGCCGCCTCCCAGAAGTAGGGGAGAGGGGTAAGGGCACTGCAGATGGGCTCCCACCAAATGGGGCAGGTGGGGAGGGACCTGGACCCACTGGGTGTAGCATCCTAAGGCTCTTGAAGCCAGTTCTAGCTGGCCCTAGCCTTCTTGCTTGCTTATAACACCCACACAGTGTTGACCCAGAGAAGAAGTCCTTCCACTCTTAAGCACAGCTTTTTTTTTTTTTTAACCCTTCAAGCAGACCAGTCTGCACAGACCTCTCACCACCATCTGCTGGAGACTGAAAAATACTGGTTGGCTGTAGGCTGCATAGTAACATCATCTCAGTTTCCATCTGCTGGTAGGAGAGGGTAAACACATTCGTCTGAATGAACAATGAAGAATTACTGTTGATTACAGACCATGTTTGAACTCTAAAACCCTGTAAATTCTTTACAGACCTTACCCGCCCTCCAGGCTTGCTACAGGTAGGATGATCCAGCAGCTCCTGTTTGAGATCAGTTGTACAGACAGCATGGCTCCAGAGTGCCCAGTGTATCTGTGGTTTATCCCCTCACCATAAGAGGCAGAAGATCACAATGCATATACAAACCATATTAGATATTCCCCCAACATCACCCAGTAAGATGGCGAAGACAGATATTGATCCCTCCCATCCCAGTATTTGGAAAAGCCTTCAACAGCCCCCCTCCCTCCCACCAAGAGTTCCACAGCTGGCGAAGTCTATTATGAAATCTGCAAGGTTTGTATAAAACGAGTCTCCTGTTTCCCGTCTCCAGATATCCTGCAGCCCTCTCACTCTTGGATCAGAGCGAGAAGGATGAAAACCATAAAAGTGTCTACAGCATCCACCCAAATTATAAATCCCTTTAACATTTGGAAGACATTCTTCACATAAATCTCTCTGTACACACACACATATATATGTATGCATTTACCTTTCTATATATATCCATACATAGATTTATTCTGTTAGCATAACTGCCCTCTGCCCCGAGAAAGGGGCCCTGAAGCAGCAGTATTTAAAAGCCCTTATAGACGCCGCATAGGTGCAAAAAGAGGAATGAGGGGAGTCCTCGAACCTCCCCCAAAAAATCATCATTTACACCCCTGACATCATGAAAATGGGGGGAAATAGTGGAAGTGGCTGCGTCCACCACCCTTCCCCTGGAAGGAGGCCAACTGTGAGGTCAGAGGGGCACAGACCATAGAGCTCCTGCAAGAGAGAGTAAGATCACAGTCTTACAGGGTTTGAACAGAAAGAGCGACCCTAGGAGAAACCGGCAGCTCTCACGACAGGCTGCCTCCCTCCTCTCTTTGATTTTTCCTCATTGCTGTGATCCTCAGATAAACTAAATGAAGCAAACACCACAGAGGACTCATGTGTGCAAGAAAAGGCCAGCTGGTAGGCAGCAAGTCTTGGGGGATGGGGGCGATGAGATGGAGAAGAGAGACGGTAGCCAGGAATGAGCAAAAGAGAGAGGGAGCAAGCATAATCGGGAGTAAGTGGGCACCAAAGCGAGAGAGAGAGAGAGAGAGAGTGCAGAGCCAGGAGAGAACAGGTACCAGAGAGAGAGAGTCATAGCCAGGAGGGAATTGGTACCAGAGAGAGAGAGAGTCATAGCCAGGAGGGAATGGGTACCAGAGAGAGAGGGAGAGAGAGAGAGAGGGTTATAGCCAGGAAGGAATGAGTACCAGAGAGAGAGAGAGAGAGAGTCATAGCCAGGAGGGAATGCGTACCAGAGAGAGAGAGAGAGTCATAGCCAGCTGGGAATGGGTACAAGAGAGAGAGCCATAGCCAGGAGGGAATGGGTAGCAGAGAGAGAGTCATAGCCAGATGGGAATGGGTAGCAGAGAGAGAGAGAGTCATAGCCAGGAGGGAATGGGTACCAGAGAGAGAGAGAGAGAGAGAGAGATAGCCAGGAGGGAATGGGTACCAGAGAGAGAGAGAGAGAGAGTCATAGCCAGGAGGGAATGGGCACCAGAGAGAGCGAGAGAGAGAGTCATAGCCAGGAGGGAATGGGTAGCAGAGAGAGAGAGAGAGTCATAGCCAGGAGGAAATGGGTACCAGAGAGAGAGAGATAGCCAGGAGGGAATGGGTACCAGAGAGAGAGAGAGTCATAGCCAGGAGGGAATGGGTACCAGTGAGAGAGAGAGAGAGAGAGAGAGTCATAGCTAGGAGGGAATGGGTACCAGAGAGAGAGATAGCCAGGAGGGATTGGGTACCAGAGAGAGAGAGAGAGAGAGTCATAGCCAGGAGGGAATGGGTACCAGTGAGAGAGAGAGAGAGAGAGAGAGAGAGAGAGTCATAGCTAGGAGGGAATGGGTACCAGAGAGAGAGAGAGAGAGAGAGAGAGAAAGAGAGTCATAGCCAAGAGGGAAAGGGTACCAGAGAGAGAGAGAGAGTCATAGCCAGGAGGGAATGGGTACCAGAGAGAGAAACAAAGAGTCATAGCCAGGAGGGTATGGGTACCAGAGAGAGAGAGAGAGAGAGAGAGAGAGAGAGAGAGAGTAATAGCTAGGAGGGAATGGGTACCAGAAAGATTGAGAGAGTCATAGCCAGGAGGGAATGGGCACCAGAGAGAGAGAGTCATAGCTAGGAGGGAATGGGTACCAGAGAGAGAGAGTCATAGCCAGGAGGGAATGGGTACCAGAGAGAGAGAGTCATAGCCAGGAGGGAATGGGCACCAGAGAGAGCGAGAGATAGAGTCATAGCCAGGTGGGAATGGGTACCAGAGTCATAGCCAGGAGGGAATGGGCACCAGAGAGAGAGAGTCATAGCCAGGAGGGAATGGGTACCAAAGAGAGAGAGAGAGAGAGAGAGAGAGAGTCATAGCCAGGAGGGAATGGGTACCAGAGAGAGAGAGAATCATAGCCAGGAGGGAATGGGTACCAGAGATAGAGAGAGAGTCATAGCTAGGAGGGAATGGGTACCAGAAAGATTGAGAGAGTCATAGCCAGGAGGGAATGGGTACCAGAGAGAGAGAGAGAGAGAGTCATAGCCAGGAGGGAATGGGTAGCTGACTCTCTCTCTATCTCTCTGCTACCCATTCCCTCCTGGCTATGACTCTCTCTCTCTCTGGTACCCATTCCCTCCTGGCTATGACTCTCTCTCTATCTCTCTTAGCCAGGAGGGAATGGGTACCAGAGAGAGAGAGAGTCATAGCCAGGAGGGAATGGGCACCAGAGAGAGAGAGAGAGAGAGAGAGTCATAGCCGGAGGGAATGCGTACCAGAGAGAGAGAGAGATAGTCATAGCCAGGAGGGAATGGGTACCAGAAAGATTGTGAGAGTCATAGCCAGGAGGGAATGGGTACCAGAGAGAGAGAGAGAGTCATAGCCATGAGAGAGAGAGAGAAAGAGAGAGAGAGAGAGTCATTGCCAGGAGGGAATGGGTACCAGAAAGATTGTGAGAGTCATAGCCAGGAGGGAATGGGTACCAGAGAGAGAGAGAGAGAGAGAGAGAGACATAGCCAGGAGGGAATGGGTACCAGAGAGAGAGTCATAGCCAGGAGGGAATGGGTACCAGAGAGAGAGAGAGAGTCATAGCTGGAGGGAATGGGTACCAGTGAGAGAGAGAGAGAGAGAGTCATAGCCAGGAGGGAATGGGTACCAGAGAGAGAGAGAGAGAGAGAGAGAGAGAGAGATAGTCATAGCCAGGAGGGAATGGGTGCCAGAAAGATTGTGAGAGTCATAGCCAGGAGGGAATGGGTACCAGAGAGAGAGAGAGAGAAAGAGAGTCATAGCCATGAGAGAGAGAGAGAGAGAAAGAGAGAGAGAGAGAGAGAGAGAGTCATAGCCAGGAGGGAATGGGTACCAGAAAGATTGTGAGAGTCATAGCCAGGAGGGAATGGATACCAGAGAGAGAGAGAGAGAGAGAGAGAGTCATAGCCAGGAGGGAATGGGTACCAGAGAGAGAGTCATAGCCAGGAGGGAATGGGTACCAGAGAAAGAGAGTCATAGCCAGGAAGGAATGGGTAACAGAGAGAGAGAGAGAAAGAGAAAGAGAGTCATAGCCAGGAGGGAAAGGGTACCAGAGAGAGAGAGAGAGTCATAGCCAGGAGGGAATGGGTACCAGAGAGAGAGAGACAAAGAGTCATAGCCAGGAGGGTATGGGTAGCAGAGAGAGAGAGAGAGAAAGTCATAGCTAGGAGGGAATGGGTACCAGAAAGATTGAGAGAGTCATAGCCAGGAGGGAATGGGTACCAGAGAGAGAGAGTCATAGCCAGGAGGGAATGGGCACCAGAGAGAGAGAGAGTTATAGCCAGGAGGGAATGGGTACCAGTGAGAGAGAGAGAGAGAGTCATAGCCAGGAGGGAATGGGTACCAGAGAGAGAGAGAGTCATAGCCAGGAGGGAATGGGTACCAGAGAGAGAGAGATAGCCAGGAGGGAATGGGCACCAGAGAGAGAGAGAGAGAGAGAGTCATAGCCAGGAGGGAATGGGTACCAGAGAGAGAGAGATAGCCAGGAGGGAAGGTACCAGAGAGAGAGAGAGAGTCATAGCCAGGAGGGAATGGGTACCAGAGAGAGAGAGAGAGAGAGAGAGTCATAGCCAGGAGGGAATGGGCACCAGAGAGAGAGAGAGAGAGTTATAGCCAGGAGGGAATGGGCACTAGAGAGAGAGAGAGAGAGAGAGAGAGAGAGTCATAGCCAGGAGGGAATGGGTACCAGAGAGAGTCATAGCCAGGAGGGAATGGGCACCAGAGAGAGAGAGAGTCATAGCCAGGAGGGAATGGGTACCAGAGAGAGAGAGAGAGAGAGAGATAGTCATAGCCAGGAGGGAATGGGTACCAGAAAGATTGTGAGAGTCATAGCCAGGAGGGAATGGGTACCAGAGAGACAGAGAGTCATAGCCAGGAGGGAATTGGTACCAGAGAGAGAGAGAGAGAGAGTCATAGCCAGGAGGGAATGGGTACCAGAGAGAGAGAGAGAGAGAGTCATAGCCATGAGAGAGAGAGAGTCATAGCCAGGAGGGAATCGGTACCAGAGAGAGAGAGAGAGAGAGTCATAGCCAGGAAGGAATGGGTACCAGAAAGTTTGAGAGAGTCATAGCCAGGAGGGTATGGGTACCAGAGAGAGAGAGAGAGAGAGAGAGAGTCATAGCTAGGAGGGAATGGGTACCAGAAAGATTGAGAGAGTCATAGCCAGGAGGGAATGGGTACCAGAGAGAGAGAGTCATAGCCAGGAGGGAATGGGTACCAGAGAGAGAGACATAGAGAGAGAGTCATAGCCAGGAGGCAATGGGTGCCAGAGAGAGAGAGAGAGTCATAGCCAGGATAAAATGGGTCCAGAGAGAGAGAGAGAGAGAGAGGCATAGCCAGGAGGGAATGGGTCCATAGAGAGAGAGAGAGAGTTATAGCCAGGAGGGAATGGGTACCAGAGAGAGAGAGAGTCTTAGCCAGGAGGTAATGGGTACCAGAGAGAGAGCGAGAGAGAGAGAGGCATAGCCAGGAGGGAATGGGTACCATAGAGAGAGAGAGAGGCATAGCCAGGAGGGAATGGGTACCAGAGAGAGAGAGAGAGTCATAGCCAGGAGGGAATGGGTACCAGAGAGAGAGAGAGAGAGAGAGAGAATCATAGCCAGGAGGGAATGGGTACCAGAGAGAGAGAGAGAGAGAGAGAGAGAGCATCATAGCTAGGAGGGAATGGGTACCAGAAAGATTGAGAGAGTCATAGCCAGGAGGGAATGGATACCAGAGAGAGAGAGAGTCATAGCCAGGAGATAATGGGTGCCAGAGAGAGAGAGAGAGAGTCATAGCCAGGAGGGAATATGGTAACAGAGAGAGAGAGAGAGAGAGTCATAGCCAGGAGGGAATGGGTACCAGAGAGAGAGAGAGAGAGTCATAGCCAGGAAGGAATGGGTACCAGAGTGAGAGACAGAGAGTCATAGCCAGGGGGGTATGGGTACCAGAGAGAGAGAGAGAGAGAGTCATAGCTAGGAGGGAATGGGTACCAGAAAGATTGAGAGAGTCATAGCCAGGAGGGAATGGGTACCAGAGAGAGAGAGAGAGAGAGAGTCATAGCCAGAAGGGAATGGGTACCAGAGAGAGAGAGACAGAGAGTCATAGCCAGGGGATTATGGGTACCAGAGAGAGAGAGAGAGTCATAGCTAGGAGGGAATGGGTACCAGAAAGATTGAGAGAGTCATAGCCAGGAGGGAATGGGTACCAGAGAGAGAGAGAGAGTCATAGCCAGGAGGGAATGGGTACCAGAGAGAGAGAGAGAGAGAGAGAGAGAGAGATAGTCTTAGCTAGGAGGGAATGGGTACCAGAAAGATTGAG
The DNA here is from genome assembly GCA_033557465.1 of Ichthyophis bannanicus. Classification (NCBI taxonomy): domain Eukaryota; kingdom Metazoa; phylum Chordata; class Amphibia; order Gymnophiona; family Ichthyophiidae; genus Ichthyophis; species Ichthyophis bannanicus. The sequence continues at coordinate 55,016,271 of CM066051.1, read as the reverse complement.
AGAGTCATAGCCAGGAGGGAATGGGTACCAGAGAGAGAGAGAGAGAGTCATAGCCAGGAGGGAATGGGTACCAGAGAGAGAGAGAGAGAGTCATAGCCAGGAGGGAATGGGTACCAGAGAGAGAGAGAGAGAGAGAGATAGTCTTAGCTAGGAGGGAATGGGTACCAGAAAGATTGAGAGAGTCATAGCCAGGGGGGAATGGGTACCAGAGAGAGAGAGAGAGTCATAGCCAGAAGGGAATGGGTACCAGAAAGAGAGAGAGAGTCATAGCTAGGAGGGAATGGGTACCAGAAAGATTGAGAGAGTCATAGCCAGGGGGGAATGGGTACCAGAGAGAGAGAGAGAGAGAGTCATAGCTAGGAGGGAATGGGTACCAGAAAGATTGAGAGAGTCATAGCCAGGGGGGAATGGGTACCAGAGAGAGAGAGAGAGAGAGTCATAGCTAGGAGGGAATGGGTACCAGAAAGATTGAGAGAGTCATAGCCAGGAGGGAATGGGTACCAGAGAGAGAGAGAGAGTCATAGCCAGGAGGGAATGGGTACCAGAGAGAGAGAGAGAGTCATAGCTAGGAGGGAATGGGTACCAGAAAGATTGAGAGAGTCATAGCCAGGAGGGAATGGGTACCAGAGAGAGAGAGAGAGAGAGTCATAGCCAGGAGAGAATGGGTACCAGAGAGAGAGAGAGAGAGTCATAGCCAAGAGGGAATGGGTACCAGAGAGAGAGAGAGAGTCATAGCCAGGAGGGAATGGGTACCAGAGAGAGAGAGAGAGTCATAGCCAAGAGGGAATGGGTACCAGAGAGAGAGCCATAGCCAGGAGGGAATGGGTACCAGAGAGAGAGAGAGAGAGAGAGTCATAGCCAGGAGGGAATGGGTACCAGAGAGAGAGAGAGAGAGAGAGAGAGAGAGTCATAGCCAGGAGGGAATGTGTAACAGAGAGAGAGAGAGAGAGTCAAAGCCAGGAGGGAATGGGTACCAGAGAGAGAGAGAGAGAGAGAGAGAGTCATAGCCAGGAGGGAATGGGTACCAGAGAGAGAGAGAGAGACAGAGAGAGAGAGAGAGTCATAGCCAGGAGGGAATGGGTACCAGAGAGAGAGAGAGAGAGAGAGTCATAGCCAGTAGGGAATGGGTACCAGAGAGAGAGAGAGAGAGAGAGACTCATAGCCAGTAGGGAATGGGTACCAGAGAGCGAGAGAGAGAGAGTCATAGCCAGGAGGGAATGGGTACCAGAGAGAGAGAGAGAGAGAGAGAGAGAGAGAGAGAGAGAGAGCCATAGCCAGGAGGGAATGGGTACCAGAGACAGAGAGAGAGAGAGTCATAGCCAGGAGCGAATGGGTACCAGAGAGAGAGAGAGAGAGAGTCATAGCCAGGAGGGAATGGGTACCAGAGAGAGAGAGAGAGTCATAGCCAGGAGGGAATGGGTACCAGAGAGAGAGAGAGAGAGAGTCATAGCCAGGAGGGAATGGATACCAGAGACAGAGACAGAGAGAGAGAGAGAGAGAGAGAGAGAGAGCCATAGCCCGGAGGGAATGGGTACCAGAGAGAGAGAGAGAGAGTCATAGCCAGGAGGGAATGGATACCAGAGACAGAGAGAGAGAGAGAGAGAGAGAGAGAGAGAGAGAGAGAGCGAGCCATAGCCAGGAGGGAATGGGTACCAGAGAGAGAGAGTCATAGCCAGGAGGGAATGGGTACCAGAGACAGAGAGCCATAGCCAAAAGCTATCAGGTACTAGCGAGAGAGAGAGAGAGACCAAGCATAAGCAGAAGTGAGCAGGTACTAGACAGAGAAAGGGAAAGAGAGAGAGCAGAGAGAGCACAGCCAAGAGTGAGCAGGTAAGAAATACAGAGGGCCCGATATTCCAGGGGATTAACAGGATTAGCAGACCTGCTAACCAGGTTAAGCCCCTTGGCCGGGATATTCAGTGGCACTAACTATGAACATCTGCAGGCACCAGCACTGCATGTCCGGGATGGCACCCGGCGATGGCTGGGCAGTGCTGATACTGAGCTGCTGCCCAGTTATTGCTCATTGGCTGGCCTAAGCCGCTGAAGCGAACCGGGCAACAGGTGAATATCGCTGCTGCTCACTTAGCTTCATAGCAATCTAGGCAACCCAGACAGCCAATGCCGGGTTTAAAGTCAACAGTGGAGGCTAGTTGCTGGCCACCGCAGCTGAATATCGGGCCCAGACGGCAGAGCCAGAATGAGCTGGTACTATCAAGAGAGCGCGCACAGCCAGGGGATGAGCAGATGCTAAGGTACTAGAGCAGTGATTTTCAACCCAGTCTTTTGGGGGCACACCTGGCCAGTCAGGTTTTCAGGATGCCCATAATGAATATGCATGAGATAGATTTGCATACGACTGAGGCAATGCAAGCAGATCTCTCTCATGCATAGTCACTGTGGTTATCCTGAAAACCCGACTGGCCAGGTGTGCCCTGGATTGAGAAGCCCTGCACCAGACACAGCATAAAACAGTGAACTCACAGTGACAGCTGAGCATGTAGCAGGGAGAGAGAAGGGGAATGGAGAGAGAAAAGCACCAAAGAGAGGGCAGAGCCTAGAGAGAATGGGTCTCAGAAGCGAGCACAGGCAGGTTCCAGTGTAGGAAGCCAGCAGTAGCAAGTACTCAGATACTACTCTCTTCCAATAGGGAGCTCCTTAGTCTGGCCTCAAATTCCAGAGCGCCTCTGCCCTGTTTTACCTTATAGCAGCTGTGGCACATTTACAGAGAACAGATCCCCACTGAACCCTACCCATACATCCACACCCCTGTTAAAGTGCAGCCCAATGGTACCATAAGCAGGGCAGGCCATAGTCTGCATCTGTTTCACGCACACCTTCTCGGTAACCTTTTGTGTCCAGGACAGAGAAGGGAAAGGGTAGGATAGATAATAAGGACAGGAGAAGATGAATCAGAGGTCCCTCTCCTATCTATGAAATTCCAGGAGGTTGGGGATGGGTCAGAAGTCCTTCTCATATCTGATATTCCTGGAAGGATGGGATGGGTCAGAAGTCTCTCTATCTCTATGACAGTAGAGGAAGAAGGGGGATGGTTAAGAGTACTATTGGGGGAAAACTGAAGGGTCGCACTTTCTTCTATCTTTGTGATATAATTAGAGGGATAGGGCTGTGTGCAAAGTCCTTTCTCTTTCTACAGTACCGGGAGAGGGAATGATTCTGGTTCCTTTTAACTCAATGATCCTTGAAGATGGAGGCATTGTAAAATGACTAGTCTGTTACATGCCTGTGGTACCATGGGAGGGAGGGGGATGGATCAAACTTCGCTCTGTGCCCTGGGATGGACTGGGGATTTGGAAAGGCTTCCCACACATTTTCACTGACAGAAATGCAGTTCTCAGCCCTTTAAGTAATAGTACGCCTTTCTGCCATCAACTGCACACTGCCTCTTTCCTCACAGAAGGGACGCAAACCCTTTTCGCTTTCCCCAAATTCTCCTCTTTGGGGCCTGAGCCCTTTCCTTAAGACACCAGGGAGAACACACTGTCGGTCTCTCAGCAGCCTCTCTACACTCTTGTCTCTCCATAGCTCCATAGTCTAGCTTTATAAATATGAACAGTCTCTCTGTGTTCTCCTAGGCGCTCTCGCCTTGCAAGGATGAATTGCTTCACTGTGCTTTCTTTGGCACTTTCTTCACACGTATGAGCAGTCTCTCCATGCATGCATGGGTGATTCCCACCATGTTCCCTCAGAGCTCTCTCTCCTTATCTTTATCAACTGTCTGATCCTGGTCTCCTGACCTGTCTCTCTCTCCTTGCGTGCATCAATATTATCTCCTTTCTCTCCTTACACATAGGAGCAGTCTTCTCTGTGCTCTTTTCAGCTTTCTCTTTGCATATTTGAGCAGTCTCTTCCTGCTGTCTCACCTAGCACATATGATCAGTCTCTCCACGCGCTCTCTTCTCTTTACAAAAGTGAGCAGTCTCTCCATGCTCTCTTAGAACATAGGAGTGGTTGCTTCACGTTCTCTCTCTTTGCACATATGAGCGGTCTCTCCATGCGCTCTCTTCTCTTTGCACGTATCAGTGGTCTCTCCAGGCGCTCTCTTTTTGTACACTTCCTGTGTTTCTCTCTTAATCCCCCCTCACCTCCTGGGCTGCTGTGTCCCTTCCACTGGCAGCTTGCCAACTACTTGGTACTAAGTTTCTTTCCCCCTTCCCCCAAGCCTGAGCTGCTGAGAGAAGATGATGGGTGAAGTTATTGGTGGTGAGTGCGGGGAGGCAGAGCTTCTCTTTCCCCAGCATGTGACAGTCACATCCGATTCCACCAGGCCTGGCTCACCCCCTCCTTGGTTCACAAGCTTGTGACGTGATCTGTCATTAAAACTCTGCACTGTATTATATTTAGTATCCTTGTGTGTCTTGTTATGTTATTTTAAGTGTTTTCCTAATATAGTACATGCTGAATGGCGTCCCCTCCTCTGCAACGCACCACAGACACCATTTCTTAGGTCCTGACGGGGAAGAGGGATTCCTTTGGGAGCTGGGTATCTTCCTAATCACCTCTCCAAAAAGAACTTCAGCGCACGCTCGATGTTCATGCGATGGCCCACACGGGTCACGCCCAGATCTATGTAATCCTCCTTGGTCAGAGAGGGCAGGTGGCTGCCATCAATCTCGTTTTCCAGAAAGTGCTCTCGGTGCTCACCCAAGTTCAAATATTCCAGCCAGTCAGCCACATCAAACTTTGTCCAGAAGGGAAGGGGCTTGGACGTGAAAGCCTTTTCTGTAGGTGGCGGTAAGAAGTGTGTGGGTGATAGAGAGCGTGTCCCAGAGGGGAACATGGGGAAGGAATCACTAGAGGTTGTGGGGGAGCCACGTAGATCAAACACCCCAGTATAGACTGGGGCAGAAGGTAAGATGGGGAGGGAGGAAGGGCGAGGCGTAGGGCTTATCTTGTGCTCTGTGGATAGGGTGGAAGGGCTTGGTGCTCGCCTCAGTGCAGGACGGATGTCAAAGTCCACACTCTTAGGGTGCTTTGAGATCTGCTGTGGAGATTTTGGCCAGTTGTGATACAAGCTGCTTACAGGTTTGGATGAAATCAAAGAGACTGAAGCATCATCTGTCATCCTAAGAAAAACAAAGAATAATAATAATGAGACAGAATCACGCATCCCCATACCTCAATCTGTGATACTCTGAGGATCCACAGTCACATATCCCCCCTTCCTCAATCCGTGACCCTCTGAGGATCCACAATCACACATCGCCTCCCTCAATCCATGACCCTCTGAGAATCCACAGTCAGACATCCCTGCCCTCAATTCATGACTCTCTTAAGGATCCACACACACATCCCCCCTACCTCAATCCATGACCTTCTGAGGATCCACAGTCACACATCCCTTCCCTTAATCTGTGACTCTATCAAGATCCACAGTCACACTTCTCCCTCCCTCAATCTGTGATCCTTTCAGGATCCACAGACACACATCCTCTCTCAATCCATGACACTCTGAGCATCCAGTCACACATCCCACTCCCTCAATCCATGACCTTCTGAGGATTGACAGACATACATCCCCCTACCTCAAACCATGAACGTCTGAGGATCCACAGTCACGAATCCCTTCCCTTAATCCATGATCCAATCAAGATCCACAGTCACACATCTCCTCTATCAATCTATGTCCCTCTGAGGATCCACAGACCCAAATTCCCCTCCCTCAATCCATGATCCTCTCAAAATCCACAGTCACACATTCTCCTCCTCAATCCATGACCCTCTGAGCATCCACAGACACACATTCCCCTCCCTCAATATGTGACCCTCTCAGGATCCACAGATACACATCACCTCCCTCAATCCATAATCCTCTCAAGATCCACAGACATACACTCCCTCCCTCAATCTGTGGCCCGCTGAGAATCCATAGACATACACCTTCTTCCTCATTCCATGACCCTCAGAGCATCCACAGACACACATCCCCCTCCCTCAATATGTGACCCTCTCTGGATCCACAGACACATCCCCTCCCTCAATTCATGATCCTCTCAAGATCCACAGCCACACATCCTCCTCCTCAATCCATGACCCTCTGAGCATCCACAGACACACATCCCCCTCCCTCAATATGTGACCCTCTCAGGATCCACAGATACACATCACCTCCCTCAATCCATAATCCTCTCAAGATCCACAGACATACACTCCCTCCCTCAATCTGTGGCCCGCTGAGAATCCATAGATATACACCTTCTTCCTCATTCCATGACCCTCAGAGCATCCACAGACACACATCCCCCTCCCTCAATATGTGACCCTCTCAGGATCCACAGACACACATCACCTCCCTCAATCCGTAATCCTCTCAAGATCCACAGACATACACCCCCTCCCTCAATCTGTGGCCCACTGAGAATCCATAGACATACACCTTCTTCCTCATTCCATGACCTTCTGAGGATCCACAGTCACGCATTCCTTCCCTTAGTCCATAACCCAATCATGATCCACAATCACACATCTCCTCTATCAGTCCATTACCCTCTGAGGATCCACAGACCCAAATTCCCCTCCCTCAATCCATGATCCTATCAAGATCCACAGCCACACATCCTCCTCCTCAATCCATGACCCTCTGAGCATCCACAGACACACATCCCCTTCCCTCAATATGTGACCCTCTCTGGATCCACAGACACGTCCCCTCCCTCAATCCATAATCCTCTCAGGATCCACAGACATACATTCCCTCCCTCAGTCTGTGACCCTCTCATGATCCATACACACAAATATCCCCCTACCTCAATCCATGACCCTCTGAATATCCACAGATTCACATCTCCTCCCTCAATTTGTGACCCTCTCAGGATCCACAGACACACATCCCCCTTCTTCAATCCATGACTCTCTCAGGATCCACAGACACACATCCCCCTTCTTCAATCCATGACTCTCTCAGGATCCAGTCATACATCCTCTCCCTCAACCCATGACCCTCTGAGGATCCACAGACACACATCCCCCTTCTTCAATCCATGACCCTCTCAGGATTCACAGACACACATCCCCCTTCTTCAATCCATGACTCTCTCAGGATCCACAGACACACATCCCCCTTCTTCAATCCATGACCCTCTCAGGATCCACAGACACACATCCCCCTTCTTCAATCCATGACTCTCTCAGGATCCAGTCATACATCCTCTCCCTCAACCCATGACCTTCTGAGGATCCACAGACACACATCTTCTCCCTCAATCCGTGACCCTCTGAGGATTCATAGTCATCCAGCTCCTCCCTCAATCTGTGCCCTTTGAGGATCCATAGAGGCATATCTCCCCCTTTATGTGTGACATTATCAAGTCCCATGGAAATATGCATCCTCCTTCTCTCTGTAATCCTATGAGAGTCACAGACACACGCCTCCTCTCTGCATGAATGTCTGTCCTGCCCCCTCCCTCTCCAAGTCCTGAATGTAATGCACTAGAAAGAGGTAAGGCTTCCTAGCCCTTCTTATAACATTATGTAACATGCTATTGATTATTACCTGTGTCTCTGCAAGGAGCTAGGTCTGTCCACACTGAATGATACAGCCGACTCTGGTGGTCTAGACCAGGACATACCGCTCATCTGCTGAAGCTTGGAGCTCAGCTCATTGATGATACTAGACTTCATGTTGGAGACTGGAGAGGTTTTTCCCTGGGGACATTCTTCCCAGGAAAGCGTTGGTGATTTCCGCTGAACCTCTTTTGCAGGTTCTGGAGGAGTACACAGTGAAGACCCCTGAGATGGGGTAAGAGTGTAGACATTGTCCGTACAGGGTGCTATAGAAATAGTGCAGTTGGTGGCAGTAGCAGGATCCCTCAGTAGCCCTGAGGCTCTGCTTGGGAATGTTCTGGATCGAATCTTGGTCTGAAAAGGTGCCTTATCTGTCCCAAAAGCTTGTCCATCCAGGTAGGTGATGTAGGTGTCTAGCAGTTCTGTCCCTTCAGTGGAAAGCCCAGACATGCTGGACAGAGTGGAGACACTGCTGATGGTCTCAAGGTGGTGGTCACTACTGCTTCGGCTGTCAATCTCTTCAATACCAGAGTCCGTCACAGTCTCCACGGGATCACAGGCCGGAATCTGGATGGCAGAAACCACAGATGAGAAGTTGACGTGAGGCTCTTTAGGTTCTGGGGCTCCCTGGGTCAGATTGGCTACTTCACTATCATAGGAGGTCAGGCTTGAGGTTGTAGAGTCTAAGGTGGGAGCGATGCCCGTGTCAAGCGGTGGGGGTACCGGAACAGACTGTGTGTTTCCTCCCCCTGCTGTGCTTGGTGGAGATTCTGGCTTCTCAAAACTATTGGAGAACTCTAAGGGAGGGGGGAGAGGTTCTGTGAAGAGAAAATCATCATCGACATCAATTGAAGGTGCCGGGGGAGGAAGAACCAGGAGAGGAAGGCCGTTGGCCTCTTTGCCAGACTGGCTGGGGCCAGAGTTTGGGTTACCGAAGGAAGGATTGGTGACTGCAGAAGAGAGCCTGGAAGATGGACTTTCCTTCATTTCATGTTTGCCGGCTGAGCTCCTCTCATCTCCCCTCTCCTCCATGTCCTCTATGAAGCGCACATGCAGTTCTATCTTCTCCGCCTCGTCCTCCTTTTTCTCCCACGTTCGCCCTTGGTCCATACCTTTTAACAGTATTAAATTTGGTGACTCATGTTTAGAAGCCCCCTCTGCTTTTTTCTCTGGGCAGGGCTTACAGTCCATCTCTTTGCCCTGGTCCAGCCCTGCTCCCCAGAGCTTGCGAGTAGAGCTCCCGGAGAACTCCGAGGGGGATCTGTATGATTCACTGAAACGTGGTGACGAGGGCCGGGACTTCCTTTCCTCGGCTTCATTCCGGCTTTGCTGCTGGGACTCTTTTAATGCCCTCTCTCTGGCTGCCAGAGCAAGGCCCAGAGGCGAACTAGGGGCCAGGATCTTTCCTGTCAAAGGATGTATTAAGTTACTGGTCACCATCCCTGTTGGGCCAACACTGGACAGCACGGTTCCCGAGGAACGTGCCTGGCGTTGTGGTAAGAATGTGGAACAGACAGTGCTAAAGGCACTAGTAGTACTGGAACCAGACCCCTTGCCAGATTTGGGCTGGTAAGAGTACTCACTAGCGATGTCAATGCTACCAGGCAATGCAAAGTTGGATGGGACATTCAGGTGCATGTATGGTTCACTGGCAAACATGCCCTCATCGATGGATTTGGAGTGCTTGAGTCTTGGCATCGGTAAGGGCACCGTCTCTGTCTCATCTGCCATATCCGTGGACAAAAAGAGGGCGGATTTCCTGCGCGCTTCACTGTACCACTCACGGTCTCGGCGTGCAGCGCCAACAAGGGCCGCACCAAACTGGCTGGTGAAGTCTATGTCATGGTGCAGTTCCAGGGAGGGGATGGGGTCTGGTTGATTCTCGGCCTCCACGCTGCTCCCTTGGCTACTCCGGCCGCTGCTGCTGGTGGACGGGGCTTTGATAATGATTGTAGGGATGGGGATAGAGCTCTTTTCCTGCGACTGCTGGTGCTGCTGCTGCTGTTGCTGCGGTTTTTGCTGTTGGTGGTGTCGCTGCTCATCTTCCACCTTTATCTGCTTTGCAAGTTGCCCTTTCCTACGCATTGCTTTGGCTGGCACGTACATGGCCGTGCTAGCTGACCTCCCAGGAAGGTTGAAGTAGCGAAGCTCCTGGGGTTGCCCCCTCCAGCCTCTTGCACTGGACTGAGAAGTCATATTAATGTGAGCATGACCTTCAGCACCAGGCTCAGAGTCCCGGCGGTAAAATGGAGCCTTCTCCCGCTGCCTTGGCTGCTTTCTTGCTTGTGGTTCATACAGGTCACTTTCCTGGCGAGAGGCAGTGTTATATACTTTTGCTTCAGAGCTGGTATTAAAAGCAGATCTCACAGTTGGGCTCACACGGGCAGAGGAGGGGCCCGCGTTCAAGGGCGGCTCTGGAGCAGATGTGGTTGGAGGAGGTGGGATGTCTTCAGAGCCGGGCACAGAGAGGCTGCGACTGAATTTCACAGAAGGTGAAGCTAGGAAAGGTTTCTCGTCATCCACAGAGCCTATAAGAGAGAGAGAGAGAGATTCTGCGTACAGAGTTGTGTGATAGAAATGAAAGACAAAGGTTCGGGGGCAGCAGTGTAACCAGCAAAACCAGCTGAACAGAGGATCCTTCCTCTGGCAATCAGAAAGCAATAAGGACGGTGGTTCATTTTCAAACTCATTTGCAAGGGAAAATCGCTCATCTTATTGTGGCTATGTTAAAAGGCTTATTCAACATGGGCATACTTCTAACGACACTGGGTTAGGGCGGGGTCTGCAACGCTCTGCATAGTTCTGACCAGCGAAAGTACCTACAGAAAAAGCAGAGGCCAGTGTCTGTGGAACTTTTTCTTTCCACAGTTTCAAAGTGGACCTACGCCTGTTATTTCCTTTTGAGACTCTGCAGAAAATCTATGGATGAAAGCTACCTGGGCTTTGCAGCAACGCGGGTGGTATGGTCGCTCTCCTTTTCTAGATTATCAGCAGCGTGGAAAGCAGTGAGCTTAGAAAGGATGCTGGAGCTAGCACGACCTTTTCAAGGTCATGCAAATGGACATCCGAGACCCATAAGCAGATTCACTCTCCCACCGCAGAGCAAGTTGTACCTTACCAATAGATCTCTGGCGTAGCATCAGAGTTTGAGAAGGAGTGCTCGTTAGGTACAGAGGCCTCTCGTAAGCAGACTGTGGATTAGCAGACACCCCTCCTAGTCGATGCTGATCAAAGCTTGGCTAGAAAGAGAGGAACAAGTGAAACAGAAGCAGTGAGACCTCTGCAGTTCGATAAGTGTTCCCTGATACCAGGCTACATGTTAAACCTCCCAGAGCACCCAGGCCAGCTCCGGATCACCTACAGACATTAAATACTGCAGGTCGCCATGCTAATGACAGTCCCATCACACCCTGCGGTCACCAGTACCAGCTTCAGTCTCTCTACACCCCACGGGTCACCAACACGAACTTACTACTACCAAGTATTATTTCTACAGCGCTACAAGGCCAACGCAGCGCCGTACACTTAAGAGACGGTCCCTGCCTTACAGAGCTTACCATCTGTTCAAGACAAACATGCGACTAGAGAAATCCCGAAAGGAAAATTATTAAAATCACATGGGTGTAGGACAGGGAAATAAGTGGGTCAGGATCCAAAAGCAGTCTCGATGGATGGATTAGACTGGGAAGGATTTTTCCTGTGCTTTTTCTGTTTTGGGGCAGTTTCTCCAAATAGATTAGTTTTGCGCGTTATATCTGAACAACCACCAAAATACAGGTAATCCCGGTGATAATTCCAACTATACACGCAAACAAATCACCAAAAAAGCAACATTCACTTTTTCAACCTTTTTTTTCAATTTTGAATTTATTAACTAGAATATGTCAGCTTTGGGAAATGTACATTGCTAATGTCTTTGCGTTTTGTTTAGTACAAGAGGAAATTAATTTATAGTTTTATTTCTCCAGTGTTGTTGTACATTCCAAGTTTGGCTTTTGGGATTCCCGGTTTAATTATTGTCTTCATATTTCTAAATTGTGATTCCTTGTTCTTTGTTTGGTGACGGTCTATGTTCTGCATGTGTAACTGAGCTGAGGCGTTCTGTTCATGTAGTTTCTATGTGACAGTCCCACTTGTTGTCTTTCCTCAGTAGGAGATGTATTGGTTTAATATTTGCAGTGTTTGATAGGTAGGGTTTGGTGCTCTGTGAGTCCTCGTAGTGCTGTTATGATACGGTGGGTTTGCTATGGGTTCTAAATGAGCAGGGTTTACAGTACTTTCTAATGTGCCCTGCAGTTGGCACTGGAGGATAGTAATGTAGAAATCTGGTAGTCTTTTTTTATCCTCACGGTCCATGCAAATGGTATTCAGACACTCATTAAGAGGCATGTTTGCTACAAGCTAATGCGCATTCACACGTGTTAGTGTGCATTAAGTGCAGGAACACCCATTTATTTCTATTGGTGTAGTGGCACTTCATGCACATTAATATTTAGTGAACATGCCCCTAAGTCCATTGCCAGGAGAAAAAAGAGGCTTGTGAAGGGTTCCTTTGAAAACCACCTAAAATTTTAGATGGGCAACATATACATTTTAAAATAAAATTAATTAAATTTATGCAAATGAGGTCCAGTGGATATGCAAATGAGGTCTCTGCACATGGCCCTGAATCACCCTTGGGCCGCCCCTGAATTTAGGACAGCCTTTGGCTGTTGTAAATTAAACTGCTGAACTACACATACAGCAAGCTGAATATCACCTGCTGTCTGCATAGTTGGGTGGAACGGGACACTGGGCTTCACGGACCTTTGGCACTTCTTAGCAAGTCCAATATCCTGTTTCCAGGAGTGGCCGTCCAGGTCACAGGTACCTGGCAGGTTCCCAAAAGGTAGACAGATTCCATGCTGCTTCTCCCAGGGGTAAGCAGTGGATTCCCCCAGTCCACTTCCATAAAATACTTCTACGCGCGCCAGGTGCAGGCATTCCTGGGCATAGTTTTGGTGGAGTTGCGATATAGATAACTAGTTATAAACGCACAGGAATAGATGCCATTTTTCATCTGTCTTGGAGCACTGGTGCACTGCAGGTGATTATTATGCTGTAGTTGCCTATGAAATGAGTATTTTTACATGCATCTGTTATAAAATGACACCCCAAATGGGTAATGTCATAACGGAGTGCAAAGGCAGAAAAGACTCCTAGGCCCATAGGCTGCACCGTTGTATAAAGCTGATGTGCCTTTATTGAATTACCCAGGGAAAGTGAGCACACCCATTTACACCTGCTCTGAGGTAGGGGTACTCCTGCTCGTCGCCACTTGCTCTCCGCCCCCACTGCGCTTCTATCGTTTAAGAATAACTGCTGGGTTTCCGTCTGCCTGCTTGCTACTCTAGCATATCTCCAGCGATGTTATAAAGCGCTGCTCCACATACTCAGGTCCTTTATAATTACCCCTTATAGATTAAATATAGGCAGGAAGGGCTGCATACAGGGACACTGAGGAGGGCAAAGACCAGACTCTTTTCCCCAGGAAGGACAGCCCTGTGCTACTACAGTTCTGATCGATGAGCAAGTCCTTACACTGTAAAAGCAGCCCTAAGCGAATGATCCTCAGTGGTATGCCCATACCTCGGGGGTGTAGAAGTTCTTGGTAGTGCTCCGTGATTTAGCCACCGACGCCATTCCCCCAGCACCACTTCCCTCGCTCACATTGATGGTTTGCTGGGCGGCTGCAAGAATTTCATCCAGTTTATCTTTAAAGACAAGAAAAAAAGTTGATGCGAGAATATCTGATAAAAAAGGAAGGCAGAGAGCTATACGAGCAATATTATATACAGTAGCAATGCTCGACCAAGTGCGATCAATAACAAGAGAGTGAGCAACATTTTACAGCCCTGGACACGTGCTCTGTGATCAATTCCAAGGGAAAAGCAATGTTAGATAAAATAACCTCACACGCCTCTCCCAGCATGCACAGCACCATCCGTAAGCAGAGAGTGAGTGGCGCTTTTACAAGCAGCTCTGCATTGCAAGCCGTGTGATCGCTGAAACAGGATGAGAGAAGATGATTGCACCAGGATCCTCTCAGCTAGCCAAGTCTCTCTTTCACATCTTCTCGGCTAAGGAAATCCCCACACCGTTGACCTCTTCCACCATTTCCTCTGGGAGGCCATGCCGTGCACCCACCGCCATCTCCACAAAGAAACCTTTTCTGATGCTTCTCCAAAGCCCCCCCCCCTCCCCTTGGTTCTCAGTCTCCACTTTCACAGAAAAACATTTGGTGCTTTGATTTGTAAGCCCCAGTTCACTTCTTCATAGATATTTACTGTTTCCATCATATCCCCCGTCTTTCTTGTCTTTTGTCTTTAAATGGTACATTTTTGAAGATGGACTGAGTAACCAAAATAGTGGTGCTATGTTATAACCATCTATCTTTGGATAATTTTCAGCAGCAAGCTAGCCAGTGAGGTTGCAGCTGGAAAGAGCCTTAAAACTAGCTCAGTAGTTTTACGTCAGTCATTCCTATGTACCGGAATAAGTCACCAGGCTAACATGAGCTGAAAATTAGCAGTAACTGGCTGTCTTCTCCCTGCCTAGATATTACATAGCTTGAGTTATCCGCTCAGTGGTAACAAAAACTGCCTAATTCCCTGTCATCTCACATGATTTTTGGCCCATCATTCTGGCCGCCATTCTCTGGGCCACCTTCAGCCTGCTCATGTGTTTTGATCCATTAAGATGCTTGGCCCCTGAATTTGCTGTCAGTATGCCCAATGAGATCTCACCAGGGATACGGACAAAGGCATTATCACCCCCTTTTATCAGCTGGCTAGACCTCTCTCTATGCACTCCACATCCCTCTGGCTCTGGCTTTTGGATTACCCTGTGATCTTTTTCTGCCAGGTTACTGACTAGGTAGTTGTCTGAATTTGCTTTGCAATTCTCGCCAGAACATTACCGCTGGTATCATCATATAGTTCTGCTACCTTGAGATTATCAGACACAGGGATGTTTTATATAATAATCACAGAGGGCACAGGATGCATTTGGAGGAGGGGCAATTGTGAAAACTGATTAACTGCAAAGTTTGTATTTATTTTATTTATTTAATAGTTTTTTTTTAAATACCGCTTTATCATTTCAATTAAAGTGGTTCACATTGTAGCTTAAACTTGGTAATATACATTAAACAGGGACATTGATAACTTGGATTTTTCTTGGATTTTAACTTTAGCACCACCTCCCCCCCAAAAAAACACAACCCTTTACACTTATTCTCAAAGAAGAGTAGAAGCTTATGACTTCCTGGGAAATGTTTACAGGTGTGTTATCCAACTTGCCTTCATGTGTTCCTGCCCTCCCCAACCTAACCCCACCTGCGAGTCCTGCAAGGAAGGATCCTGCATACAGGGTGGGAAGTGTCAGGCAGCCGATTTACCCCGGTAAATGGTTTTGGAAAGCTGCAGAGGGTGATGGGGCCAGAAACGAGTCCTCTCTGTTCAGGGGGTTTCTAAGCTCAGCATAAAGCAGACGCTCCCTTACTCAGTGCCATTTGATAGACTGTCCTCTTCTTCTCAGGAGTCTGCGCAGGTTCGTAATCTTAAAACAAATAAAATAGAGATGACTAACTATCTTACAGACAGCAGCATGAAAGCAAAATTAGAGCATCATTGCAAACAGGTAAGAAAGAGACAGATGGGAAGAATCATTTATTCTCCTCTCTCCACACAGAACACGGGGTAACAGAGACAAATGATACTGAGGCCACTATCAAGATAGCTATCCATAAATTTAGGGCGGCTATTTTACCGTTAACCAGACTGCAGTCTGTCCCGATTCTCCAGATAACCTGATGCCCCGCCCTTGCTTTGTCCATATTGCACTCCAGAACTATCTGGACGGTGCCGAGACACTCTGTAAGGTTATTCAGCGGTGCTACCAGAACAGGGCCGCTGAATATCCATGAAGAGCGGCGGCTGATGTATTTATCCAGAGAACAGCGGCCGTTCTTTAGATAAATGCCTTTTACTATCACTGCGAATGCGTCAGGTCTGGCTTCCTTCCATGGGAAGTAAGGGAAAGGAAATATCCCCGTTTCCTCCCATAACTGTACTTATCTGAGCAGAATGTGATGAAGGAAGTCCCAAAAAAATGCAACGTGACACGTTTCCAGTCCAAAGACCTTGAAGGACTCTGCCTCAGGCTTTGTAACGGGAATCTTACCGCAAGAGCATAAGCTGATAAAAATGAACGAAGAATGGCGCCTTATAGCAAAGGCAAGCGTCTGACATCACAAAGCATAAACAACCAATCACAATTACCAGGGGAGAACCACATGACAGGGAAACCCCTATTGGGATTGGTTGTCCTAGAGGAGACTGGACCAATCGATCTCAAGGTTCAAGTCAGACGGAGAAAGAGAGCCAAGTTTAAAAATCCATTCCTGCTCCCTCCATTGCAGCTTAGAAACACGATCGCCACCGCGTGGGTCCAAAGGAATAAAATCAATAACACGCCAGGACAACTGATCAAAGGTGTGATGGAACTGTAAGCAATGCTCTACTAAAGGAGCTGAAATCGTAGCTGTGCATAACCGAGAGGCATGTTCCGCCTATCGAATCTGGACCATATGGGTCATGCGCCCTACGTAAACCAAATTGTATGGACAAAGAATTAAGTATACCACAAAAGATGACATGCAAGATGTAGAGTAACGAGATGTAAACCAAACGTTTTTCACAGCAAAAAAACAACGATAACCTTGCAAAGTCTGTGGGCAATATTGACAATTATCACATGCCAAATGACCCGGATTTTCATGAGTGAAAATAGGATGGTCAATATGAGAGGCAGAATGTACCAGCTGGTCGTGAAGATTGATGACACGGGAATATGCCAAACGCAAAGGCTTTTGGAAGCAAGGGTGTAAACGCAGCATGGACCAATGTTTGTGAAGGAGAGATGACACTTGATGAATATTCTGCATATAAGGCAATGTACCAGTGATACAATCAAGATGGTCCTTATCAGTAGGGGACAGCAGCCATTCTCTGCGGCAGAAGTGCGCACACTTGTAAGCCTTTAGGACCACTGAACGGGGATAGCCGCGATCCAGCAATCGAGAACTGAGATCATAGGCATGGCTTATGCTGTTGCGGGAAGATTCCCTTTACAAAGCCTGAGGTAAGAGTCCTTCAAGGTCTTCGGACTCGAAACGTGTCACGTGTTTTTTTGGGACTTCCTTTTCACATTCTGCTCAGATAAGTACTGTTATCTTCGAACACCGTTAATAATGCCAATTTTGGATTGCGTTTTTTGAATTTGTTAGCTTAATAAAAATGATTAAAATGGAGTGTGGGATTATGTGAATAGAAATTTTTCTCTTCTTTTCCCTTTTTCATGCCTCACAGTTTTTGGCCTCCCACTTTTTCTTTGGGTTTTTTGTTTTTTTTTTTGGAATGTTATCTTGGGGCACTTTCTCCAAATGGGTTAGTTTTGCGATACTATGACCCATCATGAATCTCACTTCTAAGCCAGGGTATGTGAAATGTTTTCCTGTGTATCAGGTTTTGTGTTTTTACTCTAGAAGAAGCCAAGGATATGAGATGGGAGAGAAGCCACATAAAGGAGCGTGCTTTATACTTGCTCGAAATATTATTATTTGGACTACTCCGAGTCATTTTGGGAGCGCTTTGAAGCACAGCAAACAGTGGCCAAAAATCCCCAATTATGATAGCAGATATTTGGTAATACTCAGTATTTTGCTTTCGTTTGCCAAGTGGGGTCCCAAAGCTGCAGGTGTGAATCGAGCTTCAAACCATTGCCAATGAAAGAGTTTTACAAGGTGTGCAGACTGTTCATAAAACTCTTAGGAGGATGGAAGTGGCAGGAAGAATATATCAGACCCCACTCCGGTGTGTGCATTGACCACTGCAGCCCCTCTCCACCACATCGGGCTGTTCTCATAACAGAACATCTGTAGACCAGAGACACTTCCTGCTTTGCTTCTTATTATTAAACCATTACTACTGGATAGATGAAGGTATTGGGAGATTAACTCTCCAACAGGTCCTTCCAAACACTCATCCAATTCAGGGAAACAGCAGCTCACGACACCTGTGGAAGAACAGCAGACACTTACCAGTTTTCTTTTTCCAGGGACAGACTGAGGGAAAGAGACAAGAAAAGAAAGCAAAACTTAGCAGCAAATATCCAAAGTCGGGTGAGTGAAAGTACAGCCCAAGAGAATGTCAGGGAGTCACAAGTACCCGGGGCAACAGGGCTAGGATGGATCGAGAGGAGCTGTGGGGTAGGGGATGGAGAGAGGGGGAGCTGTCAGTCACTGGATGGAGAGAGGGGAGGTGTGGGGTATGGTATGGAAAGA
Source organism: Ichthyophis bannanicus (assembly GCA_033557465.1). NCBI lineage: Eukaryota > Metazoa > Chordata > Amphibia > Gymnophiona > Ichthyophiidae > Ichthyophis > Ichthyophis bannanicus. The sequence goes on along the minus strand of CM066051.1, from coordinate 54,998,363 downwards.
GAGGGAGCTGTGGGGTATGGGATGGAGAGAGGGGAGCTTAGGGCATGACATGGATAGAGGGGGAGATGTTGGTCACTGGATGGAAAGAGGAGGAGCTGTGGGTCACTGGATGGAAAGAGAGGGAGCTGTGGTGTATGGGATGGAGAGAGAGGGAGCCATGAGGTATGGGATGGAGAGAGAGGGAGCCGTAGGGTACGGGATGGAAAGAGAAGGAGCCGTGGGGTATGGGCTGGAAAGAGAAGGAGCTGTGGGTCATGGGATAGAGAGAGAGGAAGCTGTGGATCATGGGATGGAGAGAGTTGGAGCTGTGGGCCATGGGATGGAAAGAGGAGGGACTGTGGGTCATGGTATGGATAGAGGGGAGCTGTGTACCATGGGATGGAGAAAGAGGAAGCTGTGGGTCACGGGATGGGCAGAGAGGGAGCTGTGGGGTACGGGATGGAGAGAGGGGAGCTTAGGGCATGACATGGATAGAGGGGGAGAAATGGGTTACTGGATTGAAAGAGGAGGATCTGTGGGTCACTGGATGGAAAGAGAGGGAGCTGTGGCATATGGGATGGAGAGAGAGGGAGCCATGAAGTATGGGATGGAGAAAGAAGGAGCCGTGGGGTATGGGATGGAGATAGAGGGAGCCATGGGGTATGGGATGGAAAGAGAAGGAGTTGTGGGACATGGGATGGAAAGAGGAGGAGCTGTGGGTCATGGGATGGAAAGAGGAAGAGCTGTGGATCATGGTATGGATAGAGGGGAGCTGTGGGTCATGGGATGGAGAGAGAGGGAGCTGTGGGTCACGGGATGGACAGAGAGGGAGCTGTGGGTCATGGGATGGAGAAAGAGGGAGCTATGGGTCACTGGATGGAAAGAGGACGAACCATGGGTCATGGAATGGAGAGAGGAGGAGCTGTGGGTCACTGGATGATGAGAGGGAGCTGTGGGTCATGGGATGGAGAGAGAGGGAGCTGTGGGTCATGGGATGGAAAGAGGAGGAGCTGTGGGTCATGTGATGGTGAGAGAATGAGCTGTGGGGCATGGGATGGAGAGAGAGGGAGCTGTGGGGCATGGGATGGAGAGAGAGGGAGCTGTGGGGCATGGGATGAAGAGAGAGCGAGCTGTAGGTCATTGGATGGAAAGAGGGGGAGCTATGGGTCATGTGATGGAAAGAGAGGTGCTGAGAGGCATGGGAAGGAGAGAGGGGGAGGCGTGAGACACCAGATGGAGAGAGGGAGAGGCGTGGGACATAGAATGGAGAGAGGGGGAGCTATGGAGTACGTGATGTAGGAGTTGTGGGTCATGTGATGACGAGAGAGTGAGCTGTGGGGCACAGGATGGAGAGAGAGTTAGCTGTTGGTCATGGGATGGAGAGAGAGGGAGCTGTGGGGCACCAGATGGAGAGAGGGGGGGGAGGCGTGAGGCACCGGTTGGAGTGAGGGAGAGGTGTGGGACACGGAATGGAGAGAGGGGGAGTTATGGGGTACGTGATGGAGGAGTTGTGGGTCATGGGATGATGAGAGAGTGAGCTGTGGGGCACAGGATGGAGAGAGAGTGAGCTGTGGGTCATGGGATGGAGAGAGAGGGAGCTGTGGGGCACAGGATGGAGAGAGAGGGAGCTGTGGGTCATGGGAGAGGGAGCTGTGGGTCATGGGATGGAGAGAGAGTGAGCTGTGGAGCACCGGATGGAGAGAGGGGGAGGAGTGAGGCACCGGTTGGAGAGAGGGAGAGGCGTGGGACACGGAATGGAGAGAGGGGGAGCTATGGGGTATGTGATGGAGGGAGCTGTGGGGCATTGGATGGAGAAGGGACAGTGGTTATAACAGAGGTATTACAGATCTGCAAGTGTCTATGGAGAGAGTAAGCTGAAGATGATATTTTGTGGTCATTCCTTAAGAGTTTGCACACCCTAACACCACTCATGTGAATTATTTGTCACATGGCTCCTGCAACAAGTAAGACATGGTAACTGCCAACAAATGACCCCCGAGAAAACAAAACTCTAAGCTTTAAAGAACTGACTCAAGCCAGACCTCAAAGGAAAGGGAGAAGAGTGGGGTGGGAACAGGGGACGATGGTGCTACAAGAACAGGGAAGGCTAGAGAGGGTAAGGAGGGAAACAGGGAGGAATATGGAGGAGACCAAGAGCTGTGGCAGCCCCACTATAGCTCACGTCTCTATATCACAGACACATCTCATTAGGTAGACCTCTCTTGCCCCTGCCCCCTTCCCATGGGAATTTCTTCCCTTTAAAAATCTGGCCTATGCACAAAGTGTTGAAGACATCCAGTGGGCCCCTCCAAATCCCCAGGAAGGTCTCCCACACTTCGGGCATGACACAAGCCTTGTGCTTGAGCGGACATTGAAAGGAGAACCTGCTTCCAAGCTCTGTCTCACTATTTTTCTGGTGTTTTCCTATGTTTTTGTTCTATATTTTACTGTTCTTATTTACAGATTATTCTGGGGATGTGTTTTGTTTTTTTTTTACTTGTTCTATTCCTCTTTCAGCCTTTTTAGGGCGATATCAAATTCTAAGTTTCATAAAGACCTAACTCAGTGGAGACTCAGGATTAGAGCAAATCAGAGGAACGAGACTCACCCATCTCTTCAAGCTCAGACGTCATAGACTTGGAACGCACTGAAATTGCAGGGGGAGTCACTCGCTTTGCCTGCTGTGGCACTGGAAGGGTTACAGACAAAACAGAAAAAAAATCACACATCCCCAATCCTGCACCCTGTTGACACACCCATCCAGATTCATTCTACCTACTGATAAACTCATCCCCAATCCTGCCCTCTGCAGTCAGTCATCCCAATTCATGCCCCCTATAAATCTATCCCTTGACAATATTGATCCTTTTTGCCCATCCTGATTCCTATCCCTAAAGACACATCCCCACTTCGGCCACCTCAAGTCATGCCCATTTGAATTCCTGTCTTCCTCAGACACACCCATCCCAACCTCGGTCCCAGTATATGCTCATCCCAGCTCTTTCCTCGTTGGGACATCAATCACAGCTTACGGCCCTATAGAAGGTAGGAACAATATTGCTACAGGTTGGTTTCTCTGCATGATTACAGCTAGGGACCACTATAAAAATACTGCACTCGCGTGACCTTGATTCACCTCTGCTCTGTTAGTGGCGACATATGTATTACATCTTTCAAGTTACAGGTATAGGGAGAACAAACTGAGACATCTCCATATACCCCTCTGAGAAGACTAAGTGAGCATACGTGCTAAAAGACAAGGTTTCTGTATACAATACCTTTCTTCCGCATGGCCTCCTCCATTTCAGGGTTTCTGGTAACCATGACGACCTTGACCATTAGATTATTCCCCCCCTGGCGGATCATATTGACCACCTGCCGATGTCCCACTTTCACTACATTGTGGCCATTCACCTGCAGACAGAAAACATTGGCACTGAGGGGCATAGTGTCACCACGAATTGCCCCCACATCCTATGAAATCCCTCTTCCATTCACTTGTGTCAAGAACCTTCAACTTGGGATTGAAATCATCCCAAAAACCAATGGAGCTTCTTATCTGTTGGAACTTGAAATGTATGTTAATAAATGATGTCCTCTTCCACAGGCTACTGTACTTTCCCTAGACTGTGCCTTCCTTGCCATGGATACTATATTCATATATTGTACAGGGGCAGTGGAGCACCTTTTTGGTTGAAGGGGCCCAACAAATCAATCCCAAGTTCCCAAGGCTCTCTAATTGCTGATGCCAAGTTAGGACAAATATGGGTTGGCTATGGCCACAGTGGCCCACTTTCATCCGCTGCACTGCCTCCCTACTCCTTGTCCTCCCCAGCCCCGATGTCTCTATTTTATGGTTTTCTTTGCATGTGCTACAGTAATTTGGAGGATAACGTCAGTGACGGACTCAGCCATTCTCTCTCAGCCCTCCAAGATTTCCACATGGATCTCGGAGCACGGTCTGAGCGGTGTGGGAAGCAGCAGCAGACTGGAATTACAAGACGATTAGTATAACCAAAGACCCGTTTTAATTGGCAGGAAGTGAGCCAGGATGGAAAGAAACACAGCTGATCTCCTGCTAAGCAGCAGTGCACTAAAACTCTTCAGATCCCAGCATCTGTTCCCTGGGAGACAACTTCCTCCTTCTGCTGTGCTGCTTTTTACTGTTTTAATTACATAAGACCTTTGACTAGCTGAGAAGACGGCAGCCGTTCCTAATCCTGTCTGCATACATACATCACCCATCGGCTTTGCCCAGGCTGGGCCTGAAAGAAAAACTGCTCATTTTCCACAGTCCTAACTGCGAATGGGCAGCATTCCTAGCCCAAAATAGCCGAAACCAAGAGGTTCCAAATTTATAAGCAGATTTTATGCATGCATACCGTTATATATATTCGAAATGAACAGATCTAGATTACTTTATTGAATTAATAATGCAGTTTTAATATTGTATTTTCCCTCAATTGGTGGGATTTAAGTTATTTGTAAATCACTTTCAACCATCCTGTAAAAGCGGTATAGAAACATTTAAATGAAATTTAATTACCCCCTACAGCATAATCAACAGAAAAAAGACTCCATAAAAAGTTTTAAAAAAATACTTTGTTCAGCATAACAGGGGAAGACAAGGAGCATGAGTGCGACTCAGTGATCACAGGACCACCCTACTTAAAAAAATGTCGATTTAAAGTATAATATCAAAAGCTGGATAATATTAAAAAAAAACAGAAGGTGAAATCCAATGGATTAAACGTTGGGCAAGATGCCAAGCCTCAATGAGGTACGAAAAGATCCATTTCCAGTCTCCCAGACGATCCCTGTGCTCTGCTTCTCACCGAGGTCTCTCGCCTGAGGGACCAGTGGAGCCTGGATTCAGTTGGCACCATTTTGATAAATGGTACCAGTGGGGAAGGAAAAAATGGAGATTGTCCCTTCAACTAGATCACTAGGGATTATAAGATAAGCCTGGATGGATCTTGGGGTGGAGAAGTACTTTTTAAGACCATGGGGAAGAGCATGCCACCATGGAGGTTACCGTTCTTTTGTTCATTTAGGTAAATTCTCCATATGATTTTAAAATATCATGCATTAATGAGCTTCCTGCATGCTTATGTGCTAATGTGGTTTAGTGAATCAGCCTCTAAATTCTAGAGCTCACTGACACATTCCTTCACTTGAAGTCATTTTGCACCCTGAGACATTTTAAGCAGGTAATGTTATGGAAACTAAAGTTGAACATGCAAATATACACTCATGTTATTTCCAACTTTCATTCTCAACATGATGGCGATGCCAATGGCCAATTAACTGAGATCAAACACTCTTTAGGCAGGTCAATGCTCTACTTCTCTAAGCCAGGAACAGTCCCACCAGACATCAACAATTAGCAGGATGATAGGTACAACTGCGGCATCCTTCATACCCGCCCAGGATCTCTTCCTGCTGGGTACACGCAGAACTGGCCATGAGGATGCCACAGAATCATTATCGCTCATGGTTGAGTGAACAGAGATGAGGAAAGCAGGAAAGTCTTCAAAAGAGAGCTGGGGACCAGAGTTTTACAGAGATTGTCTACACCAGTGGTTCCCAACCTGTGATCTGTGAGACCATTGCAGGGGAGTCCACAGGACACAATAAAGAGTAAAAAAATAGAGGGAGGAAGGGTTCTGGGGGAAAAGTAAGAGACTGGAAGGAAATGACTGAAGGGAGGCAGAGAGAAAAACAGACAGATTGGTGCAGAGTGACTGGAGGGGGAAAGAGACTGATGGAGACAGAAGGGGAAAGAGGACTCGTGGGGACAAGTTTGATGTTGAGGAGAGGGGGTCAGGGAATAACAGGGATGAACTGGGGATCCCTTAATGTTTTGGAGATTAATAAGGGATCTACACAATCAGAAAGGTTTGGAACCGCTGGTCTACACAATGAGAGAGCACCGGTGCCCTGAGTTTGTAAGGGACTGCTGCTAGATCTATACAATGGGAGAGAACTGGACTTCTCAGCCTTAAAGAGACTGATGTCCACCAAAATAAAACACATCTGGGAACATGGATTTCCAAGAGCATTTCCAGGGTTCCCCTGTCACTTTTGTATCATCACATCATAAATATGCAGCACATTTCAGACCCTCCATTCTTAGTCCTCCTTTTCCGCATATATACATGTGCACACAGCCCCCGATATAAACCCAACTCCCAAATATGTATGTTTATAAACTCACAAAGGCACACGCCCACAGAGAGAGAGACATAAATAGAGTTAGACACACTTGCAGTGCATTGCTAGAGATGGCTACCTACAGCTACCTCAATGTCTATGGTGGCGAAGTGGAGGGCTAATCCCCAAAATACAGGAACATCCAGAGTCCACTGATGTGAGTTCCTTTTCATTACACAGAGAGTTGGAAAAGGATGAATAGCCTTGTACCCCTCCTCCTCCCATTAGAGTCCCATCAGACATGTGCATGCGAGAGGAAGTTACATAAACAGCTAAAGCCTGTAGCATGCTGCTTACCTCAATTAAAAAGTCGCCCATCCTCAGCCCAGCCCTCCAGGCGACTCCCCCCTCGTCCACAGACTCCAAGTACTGCAATGCTGGGAAGGCTGGCGTGGGGGTGAACTCCTCGATGGGAGTCTGAGCTGTGAAGGAAAGTTCTTGGATTAGGAGACATGAGAACTCCTAGGGGTCCTTCATCTTTACAAACACTGTACAGCTCGGGAGATACCCCCACCACATCACCTCATCGATTCAATCATTCTGCTTGGGACCCGATGAAGGCAGCAGAGCTCTTGAAAGCTCATCGCAGATGTAAGAAGTGAGTCAAAACAAAGGACTGGTTTTCTCATGATCTGTTCATCAGCCAACGAAAAATATGAAGCCACACAGAATCTCTTTTTGAAACAAATGCCTAGGGCCTTATGTGCTAAGAGGTCCACTTTCAGAGGGGTTAGCTGCCTAAGCTTGGAAGTTTAAGCGTCTAAAGCAAGGCATTCCAGGGACATGACATTATTATGTCGCCAGCCTGTTCACTTTATCCATTTATCTCAGAAGCAGATATAGCAGGCCTAAGATAGCGTGACTGATATCTGTTTACTTTTGAGTCATTATATCTGGTAATGTTGAGCCAAGTGGATAAATCATCCTTTATCTTTAAGCGGAGACGGCCCCACCTATTGCTGCACCCCACCCCCCCAGATTTGGGAGAATTTCCAGTTGAAAATTTAGGAATTTAAGTTCAACAAGGGTTCTTCTGGGTAGATCATGGTCTGATCACATTACACCTTGCTTACGTTTTTTGCACTGGTTGCTGATCTAACAAAGGGTTTTGTTTAAAGTTCTTTGTTTCGTGTTCAAGGCCAAAATGAGATCATCGGCTTCTTGTCTTTTTGGTTTACTGCGATGGAGTTTTTCCTCACATCCGGTTCGATTGGATCTTCAGAATTCTCTTGACCTGCCACCTTTGTTTGTGAATGCTTTGCATGTTACTCGATCTGCATTTTCTTTTTATGCTTGATATATGTGGAATTGCTTGCCACATTCTTTGCGGGATGCTCTGAGGTGTTGGACTTCTGTAAAAAGCTGAAGACGTTTTTGTATTTACAGGCTTTTGAGACTGTTCCCTCTTGATTTGGATTGCTGTGTATTATTTTTATCAGATGTTATTTTATTATGTATGCTTTTTGTTTCACTTTGAATTGTATGATTAAGCGGTATATAAATGTTGTAAATAAATAAAATGTATTTAAATTCAAAGCTCCCGGTTTAGAAACTGACAGGCTGACATGTGGTGTATTTTCAGCGGCGGTTATGTGTATCTACGGCATGATGAGAATGCATGTATGGCTTTATACGTGGGCTTGGTTCTGATGCAAACAGCGTGAACATTGCTTCATCTGTGCGGCGTGGTTTTTCCATTTAAACAGAAAGGATGAATCTCAAATAGAACCAAGTAGAAAGCAGAGCAAGAATGGGTGGGATAAGAGAAACATTAAATAAACAAACACATGGTAAAGAGGATGGAAGGGTACCCATTTGAGGAGAGGCTTAAAAGGTTAGGGCTCTTCAACTTGGAAAAGAGATGGCTGACGGGGGATACGATAGAGGTCTATAAATTAATGAATGGAGTGGAACGGGTAAACATAGATCAATTGTTTACACCATCAAAAAGCAGAAAGACTAGGAGACATGCAATGAAGCTACAGTGTAACCCATTTAAGACTAATAGAAAAAATAGTTGTTTTACTCAACGCATAATAAAACTCTGGAATTCATTACCGGAGGATGTAGTAAAAGCTGTTCGTGTAGCTGGGTTTAAAAAAGGTTTGGACAAGTTCCTGGAGGAAAGGTCCATAAACCATTATTAAAGAGAACCTGGGAAATCCACTGCTTAGCTCGGGATGAGCAGTGGAGAATCTGTGTGTCTTTTTGGGAACCTGCCAGATACTTGTGACCTGGATTGGCCACTGTTGGAAACACGATACTGAGCTTGATGGACCTTGGTCTGACCCAGTATGGCATTTCTTATGTTCATATGTTCTTACATATTTGCATTATCATAAATAGACAAGGACTGAGACTTGGTGGACGATAACTACCTAAACTTATTACAACCAATATTAATTTGCTGCCTAAATTGCTGCTGATGCAGGCTTTGGCCATGGTTTGGCAAAGCCTAGATTAGGGAGGAAATAACTCTTTGTTTATTTCTTCATCGCTTCTATTATCCCACAACCTGTTGGCCTGCTTTCTCTTGCCGTCTCTCAAATCTCACATAGCCCACACGCTAGTGGTGATGATTCCAGACAGGAGATGTAACGGAGATCACCGAGGTGCTGGAATCAGATGTTTACACGATCCCTCCAGCCAGGGCTATCGCAATATCTCAGATGCCCTCCAGCCTTCAAAGGGTATCTGAGATATTCATTAGCTACTGGCAATCTCTTACTTTTATTAGCAGGTACGGTTTCTTTATTCAGTGGCAGTATCATGTATGTGATATCAACCTATGCATCTAACTTACGTTTTCAAAGAACTGCATTTAGGATTAGCATTCCAATAATGTGCAACCTATCTGTATTTTGCAACATTTAACCATAAAACGAACTGACTTATGTGGCTATTTTGCATTAGAAAAGTAGCTGGTTTTCAATAGGTTTGGAAGCACACCTTGCAGTGAGAACCCCTATTGAAAAGCCTTAATACCAGGGAAGTCTATAATTTAAAGTTTTTATTGAAAACCAAAAGAGATCATAACCAACAAAAACAAGTGTACCTGACTCTACATTACTCAATCCGCAGTTAAGTAGTACAGTAAACAGTATCAAACAAAAAGGAACATTCTGGTTTTCACAATAATAAGTACAAGAAAAGGAAAGGAATACATCCACCCGCCCTCCCTGCCCCTCCCCGGTGGGAAACCATGCAAAACATAGGAGGGTAGATAAACAAAGATCTGGACAGCAGTAGAGGAAACCACCAATCCCTAGGAAAGAAACAAGTAAATATACCACCCAACTTCCATTCATGACGACTTTCCAAGGGTCTCTTTCAACTCCTCCGGGAACCTCCCTGGAACCCCAAAAATCAAAGTTAAAATTATTCTCTCCCGTATACATCAAGCGTCCACTTTCACATCTCCCGCTCAGTCATCCCACACCATGCCTCAAAATAACCCCATTCTACGTTAGCGCACAGCTGTTAACTTAGCCATATCCCAAATATATTTAAGTTTATTAATCACCAATCCAAGTTGGGGGGGCCTCTCGCTTATGCCAATACTGCACTACAGCTAGTCGTGCCGCAATAAATAAATGTCGTAACCAATCTCCATCACCCATCCTGTCATTGTCTAGCCATCATTGCCCAGTCCCAAAAACAAGAAGGCCTGGGCCACTGAAGAGGCCATATGTAATAATGCCCAGGCAGTCCCACCAAATGTGTTGAAAGGTACCTTCCCCCCACACAAGCGCCAGCACTTCCCATTCCCAAATCCCATCTTCTTCAATCTGTCTGGGGTATATCAATAAGATATATCACCTTCAGCCCCTTAAATAAGGAGTGAACCATTGGACGTCAGTCTGCCTCAGACCCCTCCAGCTCCAAATCCTCCTCCCATCGTAGCTGATTTAGCCCCTTGCCCAGTTCCCCATCTCCAAAGCCGCATACAGAAGGGAAATGCATGCCTTCATAGACCCTGAGAGAAACACAAACTCAAGAGGGGTCGGTTCCGCTCCCCATTGTCCCAAGTCCTGGGCCTTTAAAAAATGATTCACTTGCAAAAAGGGAAACTGATCCCTCTCCTCAAGGCCAAATTCTTGTTGCACTTCAGAAAAGGATAAAAGCCAAAACCCCCCCCTCCAAAACGAACCCAGAGTCCACAGCCCCATTTCCTCCCACCTCTTAAAAGCCAGGTCTGTGAGTCCCAGGAGAAAAAGCGGATTAAATCGGATGGGGGTCAAGCGAAAGACCTAACAAGCACCCATCAACAGCTTACACTGTTTTTCCCAGATTCGCAACATATTTCCCATGCAAGAATTAACCTGTGCCCATCTGTCAACATCCAAGGATCGAGGCCAAAGGAGATACTGTAGAGGACTAGCTCCCACCGTGTTCTGTTCCAGGGTAACCATTCCTTCCATGCACAAGTAGCTCATTCTACCGGTCCCCTCAACTGAGCAGCCAAATAGTATCTCTGCAGATCAGGAATTGCTAGGCCACCCTCCTCATGGGATTGATGCAGTACCCAATGTGCTACATGGGGTTGCCTATACCCCCAGATGAAATCTATAAGTCCCCGCTGCCACTTCTTCAAGCAATCAGGTGGAATTGCCATTGGGAAAGCATTAAATAAGTATAAAAATTTAGGTACTACCATCATCTTTACACCATTTATCCGACTGAACCAAGAGAGGTAAGCCTCCACCAGGCTTGGAAACCATAAGTAATATAGCACCAGAGAGGAATGTAATTCAAGCCATAAAACCGGGTTATATCCCCCACCAGGTTCACACCTAAATACCTTACATGGGACTTAGCTCACCGATATGGGTATCGCACACAAAGAAGCTGCTTCTTCTCTGGGGAAGTCAATACATCATGGATTTCAGATTTGAAAGCATTCATCTTGAACCCAGAAACCTGGCCATGACAGCCAATTCAACACGCACACCCTCTAGCGATTGAACCTGGTCAGAAAGGGTAAAAATGAGATCATCCACAAACATGGCCACCTTGTGGGATGCTACTCAGTCACCAATCCCCACTAAATCCCCTCGTGCCCAGAACGGATGCGCCAATGGCTTCATAGCGAGGGCAAACAGCAAGGGGGACAATGGACATCCTTGTCGTGTTCCCCTACACAGTTCTAATGGTTTAGAATAAGAGACATCAATCTTCAAACAAGCCATTGGTTGAGTGTACAGTGCTTGAATCCATTGCAGGGGAGGCCCCACCAAGCCCATTCCCTCCAACACCTGAAAGAGATAAGGCCAGTAGACCCTATCAAAAGTCTTCTCAGCATCAATGGTAAGAAGAAGAGCTGAGCTTCCCCTGCGTTTAACTGTTTGAAGAAGATTAAGCATTTTCCAAATGTTATCTGCACATTGCCTGCCCGGAATAAATCCAGATTGATTGTTATGGACAAGCTGGGGCATCAGGAGCTGTAGATGGTTAGCCAGCACCTTAGCGAAGATTTTTAGGTCTATGCCCAAAAAAGATATGGGGCAGTAGGAACCACACTATGTGGGGTCCTTCTCCTCCTTTAGAAGAATAGTAATGCCCGTCTCTTTCATAGAGAGTGGCAGAATCCACACCTCCCTAATTCCATTATATACTCTCACCAACAGGTCCACTATCTGGTCCTGGAAGATCTTATAGAAAAAGTTTGTAAACCCATTCAGACCAGGTGCCTTCGAGCACAGAAGCCCTTTAATAACCTGAAGAACTTCAACTGCCATTATATGGCGACCTAACAAGTGCCGTTCCTCCTCCGAAGTTCGCGGGAGCTGACAACCCCGTAAATACTCCTTAATCTGATCTATCGAAGACTCCTATACAGAAGTGTATATCTCTTTATAAAATTCAACAAAGTGTTGTTGAATGCACTCATGATCAAATAAATCAGCCCCCTCCCTATCTTTAACTTTTCAGATAGTTTGCTGAGTTTGTGCCTTGCACATCCAACATCCACCTAATTTCATGAAACTGCAAATCTTGCAACCGCCGTGTCAAGGCAGTTAACTCTGCATGTAAGCCCGGATCCAGGTTTCCTTGTTTTAACTGTGTTTCTACCCTCTTGGAAGATCATCCTGTACTCGCTCCAACTCACTACCTCGCTCCCTCTTCTTGTGGGCTCCCAGGCTAATCAAGTGGTCTCTCAACACAGCTTTCAATCAATCCCATAAGGTGCCAGGTGTACAGTCCCCAGTATCATTATACTCTAAATATTCTTGAATGACATCCTTGAGTTTAGCATAAACTTCGGAATCCTTAACCCCCCCCTAGGCCGTGCTGAGGGTCCCAATTCCACCCACAACCATACAGGAGCATGGTCCGACCAGGACCGGTTAGCAATCGAATGCTCCTTTACTGAGCCCTCAAGATCCTTGCCCACCACAGTCAATGCGAGTATATGAGTCATGAACCTCAGAATAGTGTATATAGTCTCATTCCCTGGGATGTTTCACTCTTCAAATATCCAGGAGATCAAGGGTCCTCACCCAGTCCTGCAATGCTTGATACCCTGGGGACTAGTGCGAGCCAACCCCCCTCGAACTATCCACTTTTGGATTGAGGGCTAAATTGAAGTCCCCACCAACCAAAAGCTGTCCTTCCACAAATTCCTCCACTACCTGTAACAGATTATTAAAGAAGGGTCCTTGGTCTCCATTAGGAGCATAGACACTACCCAGGGTGATCTTGTGCCCCTCCCAGGTCTCCCTTAATAAATATGTAGCGGTCACCCTGATCTCTACAAATATCAATCAACCTGAATTGGAAATCTGAGTTCAAGAGGACCGCCACACCTCCAGTTTTCCTCCCCTGGTAATTAGAGGCGAACCAGCCAATGTGATATTTTTAATGGGAGACTCAGAATTCATCCCGGGAGAGCGAATGAGTCTCCTATAAAAAAAACTATCTGTAGGTTCAACTAGTAAAGTTCTTTATAAAGCAGCTGGCACGTGTGAGGAGAGTTGAGTCTCTGAGTATTAAGGGCCCCTTTATACACATCCCCCATGGGTCCAGAAATAAAAAATAAACTAGCCCTCCCCCTATAACCCTCAAAAATCCCACCAACCTCCCCACCAATCCCTGCCCCCAAACCCCTTCTCCTCTTTCACATCCACTCGTCTCAATATATGGATCCCACGTTCACTATGAGCGCTCCCCGCTCCATGCATTCAGCACACACATAACAAACAGCATGCACCTCACCCTAAAATAAACTGCCCTCTGTCCAGCGACCTCAACATTCACACCCATTCTCCAACAGCATTCCAAACAAACACACATTACAGTTAAGGCATCTAAAATAAGCCCAGTCAGCCAAAACCTTAAGTCCATTGACAAAGTGTCCCAATCATGCTGGTGTATCTGTAGAGCACTCCGCCTGATCTGATTGTCGCTTGTCTCTTTCCACCTTGCGAGTATGCTCCCATCATGGTTTTGGAGCTCCCAATTGCTTAGAATCTGTAGGGCGAACTCTGTCTGTGGGCAGGTTCGCCCACCCTGCGTCCTTCAGAACGTTGAGCCCCTCCTCAGCCATGCGAACATGGATCGATCATCCTTTCAGCAAGAACTGTAATCCAAATGGGAAAGTCCAAAGAGATCTAATGTTCTCTTCACAGAGCCTTTGGGTAACTAGTCCATATTCACGGTGTTTTTTCATCATGACAGCAAAAAGGTCACCAAATAGTTCTAGTTTGTTATTTTCCCACTGACCATGACCAAGTTTATGCGCAGCTTGTAGAATGGCCTCCTTTAATGTGTACTCATGGAAACAAGCAAGTTCGTCTAGTGGTTTCCTGCCCCTTGGCTGCTCCAGCATGTGATGTGCTCATTCTATCTTTAGGCATAAAGAGCCCAGGTCCAACTGGGCTGCTTGGGCCACCGCACTGCAAATCTTCTCCACCAGGTGAACGTAATTGGTATGTCCTGGAGACTCAGGGAGGCCGTGTATATGGAGGTTGCAGCATCGCGACCTATTTTCTAGGTCTTCCACTTTCAATAAATTCTTCCTGTGCTGCAAGTGCTGCTGTGAGCTTAGTCGTAGCACCCAAGAGTGCTTTCTTGGGCTCATCCAAATGGGTCTCCATATCCTCAATCCGCTGGCCCAATTCATGGATTTCCACCCGCCACATCAGCCATCCAGGTTTGGACATCATGCTGTAGAGAAGTGATATCAGCTTTTATATCCTAGAACCACTGCCACATTTCAGTGAGCAAGGAGGTTAGTTCCGCCGCGGTCCCTGTGTCTTCATTACTGGTGGTAGGGCCTTTAATATGAGAGCTATGAGTAGGGCAGGCTACCATTTTGTTCATGCCCCTGTCTGTCTCTTCACCACTTTTAAAAGCGAAAGACTTAAGGGGTTATTTTTTTGCTGCCCCCGATATCGAGGCACTCTCGGTTTAATAGCGTGCCTTTAATAGAATGCCAACGGGTCACTGCCCAGAGGATATATACTGCAAACATGGCAGGTACTGCTGTTGGCTATTGGGAGCTTCACGGTTCAGGCTGCCATCATAGCAATGATGTTATCGGACCCTAATACCAGGGAAGTCTATCAGTTCTACTCTTATCAAGCCCATTCACAATGTTAGGGCAAACATTACCGTTTAAGATGAACATTTTACTTGCAGCGCCTTGTCCTATCGGTAAGGAAAGGTTGACTCACCCTTAGCGCCTCTTAGCACAAAGCCAAATCCTTCGCTGTCTTTTTTCTGCAATAGCGCCGTCTTCTCTTTGATAATATAGTCACTGGAAAAGAGAAGAAGGGCCTGTTGGTGAAAGAGGAACTTAAATCTCTCTTGGTCTGGCAGATGGTAGCAGAGAATATCACAAAAGTAAAAGGAATGAGCATGAACAGAGAATGAAAGGGTTTCCATAGTATTTACTCATTTAATGATATTTCCATTTCACACTTTCCTCCTTCACCCCCACATAACCTTTTCTTTTTTAAGCGGGCTTTTGAACTTCAGCAACATGGTCCTGCACATAATGATGGTTATAGATACAGAGACATTTTGAGTATTTGTTTTATGTTATGTTCTTATGTTTCTATGGCATTTTGTTTATTTTACGTTATTTTATTACAGTTTTGTTTCAATATTATTATGTATGTTATTTGCAACTCACCTCAGCTTTCACTGATGCAAGCAATATATTTAGAAAAATAAGTCAACCAGCTGTAATTGGGTGCAGGAGCTTGTTGCTTAGGCAATTTTTAAAGCAAAAATATGGACGTACTTTCACTTGTAAAGTTAGTGCAAGATCCACAGATAAAGATATCTGTGGGTTTTAACAATATGTAATCATATTACAATTAACCCCTCATTCCAACAGTACAGCCTACCAGCAGACAGTTTTCAACAGAACAAGACAACTGTCTGAATATTTAAGAGACTTTATTCCTGGGAACTCAAGAAAAACAGTGGAATTAATTTAAATTTTTATTGAAAAGCCATAAGCTGCAGTGATGTGGACAATAGGGTGTGCTAAAGAATACTAGTTATAGGACTAACTCAGTACATCTGTGACGTCTTTTGAGAGTTATCTGACCTGATGATGCTTGAAAATTAGTCACAGATGTATTATGCTAGTCCAGTAAAAAGATCTCGCCTAAAACTTGTTTCCACATATCTAAGTGAACTAGCACAGCAACTGCAATCCTTTGCTATTACAGTTGCAGAAAAACATCTACAGATAATCCATTTAAGTACTAATCACACAAAGGTATCTAAGGAGAAGCCATCTTGCTATGAGTCACACACAGGACCCTAGAAATAATTCTTCTGGAGTACCCTCCAACCTTCCTCTCTGTGTACTTACTCCATGCATTTGTTGACTATTGGCTTCCAGACACCTACAGCCCTTCTCTGCATGACTGCTCTAGCCTGTCATTTCTTCATGGGACTTCATTATACTCCTGACTCTAAGAACCAAGTGGTGTGTGGAGAATGATTTGGCCAGAGAGGACAAAGAATGGAGATCTGCAAGGGCTTGTACAAATTAACGAGCCCTCACCACTTCAAAAATATGGTGCTCATCTGCATGTCATGTGATCCTGTGGATTCCAATTAAACCCAAGTTCTGTTTTTTCCAAAATTTAAGTTTTGAATCCCTGATCCCATCATCATATCTCAGTAATCACAGTCAATATTTTATATATATAGCATACCTCGTGAAAATCGAAGTGGTTCACAATAAGAAAAGGAAAAGTAATGCAAGATATCAAAAACAAACTAGTAGTCAAACAAAAAACAGATAGAACAAAGGCTAGTAGGAATCAGCAGTGAGATTTCAATATTCTTCCTACTAGTTTTCAGTCTTTACACTTGTCTGGGTCTAAATATTAAGTAGATTATTTGACAGTGTCTATGTCGTTGAGGAATTTCAGTCATCACAACACACAGCTGAATCCCCTTCATCATATTAGCTTGTCAGACACTCGTCCACTCTTTGGCACACAAAACCGTTAGAATTGAATCAAGAGACTAAATGTTTGAATAAAAGCTAAGATGATGTCTTTTTAGTATGGCTTTATTTGATGATATTAATTGGGAAGGCTGCAATGCAATGTGTGACATCAAGTCAATGCTGACTCTTGGTGACCCAGCCCTTGGGTTTTCTTGGCAAGACATGACTGGAAAAAAATTGCCAAGCCTTTCTTCTACACAGTGAGTTTACAGCCCCTGGTATTCCAAGGTGGTCTCCCATCCAAGTGCCAGCCAGGCCCAACCCTGCTTAGTTTCAGAGACCAGTCAAGAGCAGCTTCATTCAGGACAGCTGAAGCATGGCAAATGTGTAACTTTATACATTTTCAGAAATTACATGCATAATACCAGGTCATTAAATGGTTAAAGAGCTGGATATTCTATGTTTAATAATGTGCCTAGTGTAGGCAATGCTAAAAATTATCTATTTAGTAGCAACATTTAGCTACTAACTGACTAAGTTATCCCTTTAGTTTAAGATAGTGCAAGTATGGTCTCTGCACAATGTGTATATGGATATCAGCCTGTGTCTTTTTAAATATATTACATTTTTAAGTAATTCTGTTTGATCCTGGGCATGTTGGGCTTTAGGGGAGGGAGCCACCCATATTAGGGTTCACGTGGCATTCGAGAGTAAACTGCAACTCCGATGTTTCAATTGGAATTTTAAACTACTTGCTTTGGGAGTCTTCCAATGAAATGAGAAATAAATTCAGCGTTCACCCCAACGATAAGCAGGATGTCATTCTGTCACTTCATGTTATCCACATATCTCCAATTTGTCTGGGTTCAGTCCTAACCTGCTGTAGCCTAAAGAATTCTATATACTGCCTCCAGACATAGAAGTAACCTGATTCATTTTAACATCCTTTCACTGCGATCCTAGAGCCACTGACAACTCGAAATCATGGGCAAAAATTTCTGAATTCTGGAGGCAGATATTAATACCTAGGGAAAAGTGTGGAGTCTTGGGAGACTCCGGCAGTCATTGGGAGGACAGTCTGTCTCCCAGGAACAGGTTTGCACATCTAACACAAAAACGCGAAGTAAAGACCTTTTCAAGTACATTCATAGCAAAAAACCTGTGAGTCAGTTGGTCCATTAGATGATAAAGGGGTTAAAGGAGCACTAAGAGGCGACAAGGCAATAGCAGAGAGACTGAATGAATTCTTTGCTTCGGTCTTTACTGAGGAAGATGTAGGGATGTTACCCATGACCGAAGTGGTATTTAAAGGTGCGGAAGAATTGAAGGAAATATCGATACATCGGGAAGATGTATTACAACTATTAGATAAACTGAAGAGTAGCAAATCACCTGGGCAGGATGGTATACATCCAAGGGTGTTGAAACAACTGAAATATGAGATTGCAGACCTGCTATTAGTAATCTGTGAACTATCATTAAAATCATCTCTAATATCTGAAGATTGGAGGATCGCCAATGTAACACCAATTTTTAAAAAGGGTTCCAGGGGTGATCCGGGAAACTACAGACCGGTGAGCCTGACATCAGTACCGGGAAAAATGGTAGAAACCATCATAAAGAATAAAATTACTCAGCATGTAGATAGTCATGACCTAATGGGAGACAGCCAACATGGCTTTAGACGAGGGAGATCTTGTCTTACTAATCTGTTATGTTTTTTTGAAGGAGTGAATAATCAGGTGGACAAAGGTGAGTCGGTTGATATTGTGTATCTGGACTTTCAGAAAGCCTTTGACAAGGTCCCTCATCAGAGACTTTTGGCAAAACTAAAGAGTCATGGGATAGGAGGCAGTGTACTATTGTGGATCAGGAACTGGTTAAAAGATAGAAAGCAGAGGGTAGGGCTAAATAGCCAGTTTTCCCAATGGAGAAAGGTGAATAGTGGTGTACCCCAGGGATCTGTGCTGGGTCCGCTGCTTTTTGACATATTCATAAATGACCTGGAAAGTGGAATAACAAGTGAGGTTATCAAATTTGCAGATGACACAAAACTATTTAAAGTTGTTAAAGCCCAAGAGGATTGTGGAAAATTGCAAGAGGATCTTGATAAATTGGAAGACTGGGCATCAAAATGGCAGATGAAATTTAATGTGGAGAAGTGCAAGGTTATGCACCTAGGGAAGAACAACCCAAACTATGGTTACACGATGCAAGGTTCCACATTAGGAACCACCACCCAGGAAAAAGATTTAGGCGTCATTGTGGATACCATGTTAAAACCCTCGGCCCAGTGTGCAGCGGCGGCCAAGAGAGCAAATAGAATGCTAGGTATGATAAGGAAAGGAATGGAAAATAAAACAAAAGATATTATAATGCCTCTATATCGTTCCATGGTGAGACCGCACCTTGAATATTGTGTGCAATTCTGGTCGCCGTATCTTAAAAAGGATATAGCAATTTTAAAAAAGGTTCAGAGAAGAGCCACCAAAATGGTAAAGGGGATGGAAGGATACTCCTATGAAGAAAGGCTAAAAAGGTTAGGGCTCTTTAACCTGGAAAAGAGACGGCTGAGGGGAGATATGATAGAAGTCTATAAATTAATGAACGGAGTGGAACGGGTAAACATAGATCGATTGTTTACCTTATCAGAATATAGAAAGACTAGGGGACATGCAATGAAGCTACAGGGTAAACTATTTAAGACTAATAAAAGAAAATAATTTTTCACTCAACATTTAATCAAACTCTGGAATTTGTTACCGGAGGATGTAGTAAAGGCTGTTAGTGTAGCTGGGTTTAAAAAAGGTTTGGACAAGTTCCTGGAGGAAAGGTCCATAAACCATTATTAAGTAGGGACCCAGGATATCAATGCTTGAACCAATACAAGCATTGTGGAACCTGTGTCCCTTGGGGAAACTGCTAGGTACATATGACCTAGATTGGCCACTGTTGGAAACAGGATACTGGGCTTGATGGACCTTGGTCTGACCCAGTATGGCATATCTTATGTTCTTATGTAAATCATGAAATTACTTCATCATGACCCTCTCAACTACTTTACCTAGGAATGGGATGTTCAAGGCTGGCATGCTAATCTCTAGTCTTCCTGGATCCAGATAACCTATGGATAATCCTTCCAGTGATGTGTCATGTGCAGGCACCTACCCGCGATGGTTGCATTGACTTTTGACGTTTG
This sequence comes from Ichthyophis bannanicus, assembly GCA_033557465.1. Classification (NCBI taxonomy): domain Eukaryota; kingdom Metazoa; phylum Chordata; class Amphibia; order Gymnophiona; family Ichthyophiidae; genus Ichthyophis; species Ichthyophis bannanicus. The sequence goes on along the minus strand of CM066051.1, from coordinate 54,978,555 downwards.
CACATATCCTGTCTCATGTCCTCCTCCTGTGTTTCTCTTTATTGGTTTAGTGACACATTGCTAGTTAGTAGGTGCCATATGTTCTTATTTTAACTGTATCTTTTTATTGGCATTCTATTATATACCCTGTTTTTTGTCCTCCTTTTGTGTTCTCCCTCTTAGTTGGTTAGTAACTGCCAGTCATAATTCTTTATATGTTCTTTTAATTGTACTTATTTATTTTTTAGCATTAGCATATAACTTATATGTTAGCACAACAGTGTGAAGTTAAATTCTCTTTACGAACTACAACAGAGGTCAGTATTCTAATTTCATTTATGCACATTTTATGTTTGGTTCACTAGCACTTATTTTGATTCCAGCATCTGTATTTATGGCTATATGACTGTTTTTATGCTCGTATATACATTTTTTTATAGATTTATTGTTTTTAAATATTTATTGTTTCACGTTTTTATTTTATTAGTGTTTGTAATGTTTTATTACAGGATGGCTTGTTTGTTCCTTTATTGTTTTTATAATGAATATGTTTGTTTTTAGTTTCTCGCCTGGCTAGCCCCTGACGAAGGGTACGAAACACGGCCTGTGTCGGGCAGCCGTTTGGTTAATAAAGGACTCTGTCTTTCCGTTTCCTTCACGCCTGTGACTGTGTTTTTCTGTGTTCTGCGTGATTTGTGCTTTTGCGGTGTTGTTACTACTCTTCACCCCATTCATGATCGAGAATCCAGATTTTTCCCCACTGGTGAAATGCTTCAATGCAATAACCGACTGGCTCCACTCACAGAGCCTCAAGATTAACTTCAGCAAGACTGACGTCCTGTTCGTTACTAGAAACCGATCCTTCTCACCACCACCGACCTTAAAGACAAGAGACGCTGAGCTCCCTAGTAGACCATGCATCCGCTACCTGGGCATTACATTAAACCAACAACTCAACTTCAAATCCCACATCAGCAACACCATCAAACAAATCTACCACAAAATAAAAACCCTACGACATCTCCGTCCCCTGCTGCAACCAGACGACTTCAGATCAGTTTTTCAGGCCCTTGTAACTCCCCATTTCGACTACACCAATGTAATCCTGTATGGCCTACCTAAAACACTCTAAACCCTCTTCAGCTGGCAATGAACACAGCTGCACGCGTCCTGCATGGTGCTGCTAGAGGGGACCACATCACCCTAATCCTTAAGGACTTACATTGGCTACCAATCTACTGCCGGCTCACCTATAAAATAGTCCTTATGACCTACAAGGCTATCAATAATATATCTTCCACATCCTTAACAGACCTCCTCCAACCAACCCCAGCCAACAGAGCGAGAAGGTCATTCGCCGCCAATACTTTAAAAATCCCAATAGAGATAACAAAATGCACCCAGGCAACAAAAAACTAGGCCTTCAAATTCTATGCCCCTATATGCTGGAATGCACTCCCAATCTCCATTAGAACCATAACAGACCTTATTCAGTGGTACGCATGTATTAATGGTACGCATGTATTAATGGTACGCATGTAGTAATGGTACGCCCTCCCCGCAGACATGCGTACCATTACTAGCCAATCCCAATTCCGGAAGTCCCTCAAGCATTACCTATTCGTGAGACACTACCCCGAATCCAACAACGGAATCCAAATAACATTAAACCACACTATATATCCAGATCATCCCAGCATAGAAAGGAATAGCCGGTTCAAGATGGCCCATACTGAATAACATAGGGCCTCAACCCGATACATAAGCTGTACTGTAAATAATGTTGTAGATATGTTACCCCCAGTTGAATCCAAGTTTTAACCCTTGTTCAATGTAAATACTCTGTGGCCCATCCGCATAGTAATGTGTTTGTTTATTGTAAACCGCACTGATATGTAATAGAGCGGTATATAAGAGAAGTTAAATAAATAAATAAATAAATTCAATTCTGAAAGGCACTAAAGCATCACCTCTTTCTCATGCACTACTCTCAACCCAGTAACTCTCAACCTCATCCATCTCACACGCTACCAAGAACTTGTGAATGACAGACAACTCATATACATACTGTAGATAACCGTAGATAGTTGTATATAGTTACCCTAGTTGAAACCCAAGTTCCATCCCCAGTTCAATGTAAGTGCTTAATGGTGTACCTGTTCTGCACAAATTGTTGTCTGTGAACCGCGCTGATTTTGAAGAGCGCGGTATATAAAAATAATAAATAAAAATAAATAAATAAATAAATTGACTATGCAAAGACTCTAGCACTGACCAGTGTGCATGGACACCTGAGGCAGTATCCCATGGCACAAGTTGCATTTAACGTCTAGCAGGGCAAGCCATGTTCGAGTTCATGGTACCTCTCTGGCTCCCATATCCAGTTGTGATTGGCCGAGACTACTCAAACTTTGGAGTAAAATGGGACTGACTGACAGTTCTGCTAAGTCGGACCAGGAAGATTTCCCAGAGACTCCCAAGCCTGCTAAGTCTAGAGTTGGTGTTGGTGGTAAAACCTACGCTACCAACAGAACCTGGGAGCGGCTATGGAGGAGGAATCCGGGGAAGGAGAGCCTAGGGAAGAAACCCCTGAGGATAGCTCAGCGGTAGTGACCAAATACAAGTGTCCCTTTCCCAGAGTTGGGGCTGGCGGAAGATCCAGGGAGCTTCAGGAGGGCCCAGCAAGAGGATGAGTTCCTTAAACATGCCCAAGCATGCTTTGGAGGTGGATGGGGTTCCAGTAGGTAACAAAGTCCCCTGCAAGATCATTTCCCTATTTTGTGCTAAAGGGAGATTTATTATACAGAGTGGCTAAAGGTGTCCTAAATGGGGAAGAGGTAGAACAACCAATAGTTCCCCAGCCCTATCATCAGCAGGTGTTATTTTTGGTCCCATAGCCATTTATTAGGGGGACACCTGGGGGTGGAGAAAACACTAGAGCATGCTTTAGCCCAATTTTTCTGGCCGGGGGTCCATAAACAGGTGCAGATATATTGCCTGTCATACCCCACCTGCCAACTTCATAACTCTGCCAAAGTACGACTTGCCTATGCCTATCATTGAAATCCCATTTGAAAGAGTGCCGATGGACCTGGTAGATCCCTTGGAGCGAATCACCTGAGGCAACAAGTATATTTTAGTCATACTAGACCATGCCACCCAATACCCAGAGGCCATTGCTCAAAGGAATACGAAGACTACTATGACTGTGAATGCCCTCTGGGAAGTATTCTCATGGGTGGAAATACCCAATGAGATCCTCACAGATCAAAGAATACCCTTTGTATCCAAGGTAATGAAGCAAGTTTGTGCCTCGGTGAAAGTCAAGATGCTGCAAACATCAGTATATCACACACAGACGGATGGCCTCATTGAGTGATTCAATAAAACTCTGAAACAGATGTTTTAAAAGTTTGTGTAGGAGGACAGGAAGAATTGTGACATTCTCCTACCCTATTTGAAGTTTGCCATCTGCAATGTACCTCAGAATTCCATGGGACTTTAGCCTTTTGAGTTGCTCTTTGGAAGACGGTCAAGAGGCATATTAGACATGGTAAGTGAAACTAGGAAGAAGAACCTCATGCCAGTCGTAATTTGGTGGAGTACATTATACAAATGCAAAACTGGCTGAGGAAAGCCGGAGAGGTGGCCAAACTCAGTCTTGAAAAAGCCCAAGACGAGCAGACCAGGGACTATAATCAGGCAGCCATGCACCACACCTTCCAACCAGGAGACAGAGTTTTAGTCTTGCTGCCCTCATCCAAGAGCAAGTTACTCTGTAAATGGCAGAGCCCCTATGAGGTGGAAGTGAAAGTGGGGCCTGTTAACTACAAAAATTGCTAGCCAGATAAAGCATAATTACTCACCTGTAACAGGTGATCTCCGGGAACAGCAAGAATTTAGTTTTCACATATGGGTATCATCTGTACCGATGGAGCCTGCATGGGAACGCTCCCAGGCGTCCAATAGGAAAGCTTTTGGGAGCATCCCACAGCACCTGCGGGTTGCCTTCCCGCCTTTCCCAACTGTCCCTCTCCAGTTGAGTTTATAGCTGAGACAAAAGAGAGAGGGAAAGAGAGATAGATAGAGAGATACAACTCCTAGGGGAGGTGGGCGGGTTGTGAAGACTAAATTCCTGCTGTTCCCGGAAATCACCTGTTACAGGTGAGTAACTATGCTATCTCCAGGAACAAGCAAGTTGTGTGCCCCAGAAAGTTGTGTGCCCTTGTGAAAGGGTTCCACTTCCCCCCATGGATCTCTGACATCCTACCAGGGATGGTGGGTAGGAGTTGATTAAGTCTGGAACAGGTGTTGAAGAACAGCCTGACCAAACAAGGCATCCCGCCGGGAGTCCTTGTCTAAGCAGTAATGGGCTGGGAAGGTATGAACCGAAGCCCAAGTAGCTGCTCGACAGATGTCGTCGATAGACACAGAGTGAAGATCAGCCATTGAGGTTGCCATGGCTCTCACATTGTGAGCTGTGACATGGCCTTCAAGAGGAAGGTTCTTACTCTCATAGGCAAAAGATATACACTGTGCAATCCATTTGGACAGTGTCCTTTTGGAGACTGGAAGTCCCAAATGACTAGGATCAAAAGCAACAAAGAGTTGAGAGGATTTTCTATGTTGCTGTGTCCTTTGTAAGTAAAAGGTCAAAGCTCTTTTACAGTCCAAAGTATGAAGGTTCCTTTCTGCATTTGAGGCGTGAGGCCTTGGAAAGAATACAGGAAGGTAAACCGCTTGGTTCAAATGAAAGGTGTCAGACGGGTGCCTGGGTGAGAATGTTCACAGTCTTGGCAAAGGCATATGTTAATATGATTTGCAAGGGATTGTGGGAAATGTAGTCCATTCACACCAGACACAGCCATTCACAATAATTAGTTGTGCTTGAGTGTAAAGCCAATAAGATATTTATTTATGGGGTTATTTCTCCCAACACAGATATGCTTGGTAGCACATAAAACAGGATACTTGCTTTCAGTGTTAAACTTAGAAAAACAAAATCATGAAAACAACAGCTGAACTTGTCAGGCAATCAAATCAAAAGAATAAAGACCTGGTTGGTAACAAACTGGTCTTTTCTGTAGGCTCTAGCTAATATTTTCTTAGCAGTGCATCAAACAAGCAAAACCCACAAAGAAGGGAAAAACTGTTCTTTTCAGGTTAACTTCTTATATCTTCACACATAGACTCAGAAGTGATTTCCTCAGAGCTCACAAGCAATTAGGTAAGGCTCAATTGCTAGCAGTTACCCAGCTGAAACCCCTTAGCTGGCTTACTTTCTACTGCGTGGCTCAAATTCTACTCAGGAGCTTTTCTGAGTAGATTAAAGAACAAGTTTGTATTTCTTTGTGATGGTTGTTGTACTTTGTAACAGAAAATTACCAAAGGAGTTTAGACAGAGAGCAATCCATGTATTCACAGCCTGCATCTGCAACCCCTTCCCCTTCTTCAACAATCATGGGTTCAATATCATGGATTGGTACAGAGGAATTTCTCAATGGAGCACTCTCAGGAGAATACTTGTTTCCCTGCTGTCTTTCAAGGGTATAGCTAGGGCATAGATCAGTGTTCATACCTGAGCTTCCATTGCTGTTAGAGTTCCTCTCTAAATAGCCTGGCCAGTATGTAGTCCAGTTCTTATGTCCAGCCTTCCAATCCAGATCCCTGGACACTGGATCTCTCTTCACATACCTTCTGGCACGGGTCCTAGGGTCCCTTCCAAGTGCAGCCCTCTCCCTCACAGGTACCGTCTGGAGATTCCTAGCTCTGCAGCACCACTCCTCTGGTTTTCCCCAGTCCAATGGTATATGCTGGCCTTTTGAATGTCTCCCAGTATACGTACTGCTCTGGACTCCTTTAGACCTCCCAAATGCTTTTCTCTTCTTTCTTCCAAAGGGTTTCTTGCCCTCTCTGTCCATCCGCTCTGGCTTCTGCTTCTGATGATCCTCCAGATGATGAAGCTGTCCAAGATCATGAAGATGATTCTCTGTAGAATAAACTCTATCTTTATTCTGCTTAGATGAGTGCTCCACCCTAGCACAGCGCAGCTGTGCTGAATCAGGCCCTGCCCTTTGAGATGAGTGCTTGGGGATTACCTCATAGCCCTCCTGATTGAACACACATTTCCCCACTTCAGCTCCTCTAATGACTGTTGGAAACCTGGTGCATTCTGGGACTGGTAGTCTTTTATGGAAAAATTCTGTTTTCTTATTTCTACCAGAACTGACAGGTTGCTTGTTCAGAGTCACTTCACCTTTACTATAGCTCCTTCCTGAGCTATGATAAGCTTCCTTATCACAAAGGGCGAAACCACCTTTGGCATAAAGTGTGGATGAGTCCTAAGGACTACCTTATCATGATGGAACCTTGTATAAGGAGGATCAGCCACCAAGGCTTGCAATTCACTGATGCGACGTGCTGATGTGATTGCAATGAGAAAGATAACTTTCCAGGAAAGGAATTTCAAAGAGGTAGTGGCTAGTGGCTCAAAGGGCGGTTTCATGAGCTGCCCAAGTACCAGATTCAAGTCCCATGCCACCGGTGGTGGCTTAATGGGAGGCTTCATTAAAAGAAGGCCTCTCATAAATCTCGCTATGAGAGGATGAGAGGAAATAGGTTGTCCATTTAGAGGCTTGAAAGAAGCTGCAATAGCACTCAAATGGACTCTCACTGAATTAGTCTTAAGCCCTGCATTTGATAAATGAAGGAGGTACTCCAGTAATGATTCCAGAGGTATCGCAAGAGGATTAAGGCCCTTCTGTGAGCACCATATGGTAAACCTTTTCCACTTAAATGCATAAGAGCGTCTTGTGGAAGGTTTCCTGGAAGCATGAAGGATATCCTTTACCTGCTGGGAAAGGTTAAGACCGTGAAGTTCTAGGCTTTCAGCAACCAGGCCCTGAGATGCAGAGACTGGGGATTGGGATGCCACAGCATCCCGTCCTCTTGAGAAAGGAGATCTGGAGCAGATCCTAACTCCAGAGGCGGAACTTGAGAGAGATGTAGGAGCAGAGGGTACCACATTTGCCGTGGCCAACGTGGAGCTATGAGGATCATATGAACTCTGTCTCTCTGAAACTTCAACAGGGTTTTGGGAATTAGGGGAATGGGTGAAAAGGCATACAGGAAGTCCTGACCCCAATGGAGGAGGAAAGCATCCCTGGCCTGACAACCTTGAGCCAGAATTCTGGAATAGAACCGGGGAAGTATGGCATTCAGCGGACTTGCAAAGAGGTCTATGTCCGGGGTTCCCCAAATTTGAAAAATTTTGGCCACCTGGTCTGCATGGAGAGACCATTCATGTGGAAGCAGAACTTGACCGAGTCTGTCTGCCCAAGAGTTTTGAATGCCTGGAAAATACACTGCAAGGAGATGAATCTGATGCTCTCTGGTGAGGGCCCATAGTCGCAAAGCTTCGTTGCAGAGCGACAGAGAGCCTGTTCCGCCCTGCTTGTTCACATAGAACATGGCTACTTGATTGTCCATTTGAACTAGGACTGTCTTGTAGCTGAGCTGGGTGTGAAATACTTGAAGAGCAAGGAAGATTGCTCTGAGCTCCAGGAGATTGATATGGAGATAGGCCTCCTGTGGGGTCCAGGTACCCTGGGTAGAGAGGCCTTGCAAGTGGGCTCCCCAACCCACCTGTGAAGCATCTGTAGTTAGAGTGGCTTGGGGTAGGGGTTGCTGAAAAGGAGACCCCACCAAAAGATTTTTGGGTGACTGCCACCATTGGAGGGACAAAATAAGGCGATTCGAGTTTGCTATTTTGTCTGACAGGCAACCTGACGCCTGAGTCCACTGAGTGGATAAGGTCCACTGGGCTGCCCTCATATGGAGGCAAGCATAAGGAACCACATGCACGGTGGATGCCATGTGGCCTAGCAACTTTAACATTTCCCGAGCAGTGAGGTGAGGTTTTAGCACTGCTTGGGAAGCTAACTGCACAATGAGAAGGCAGCGGGGCTGTGGAAGGTAGGCCCTTGCTTTCTGGTATCCAGAAGAGCTCCTATAAACTCTAGGGATTGAGTGGGAGCAAGGTTGGACTTTGGGAAGTTTATGACAAATCCCAAATACTGAAGGATGCGCATTGTGAGAGACAGAGCCATCATGGCCTCTGGATCTGAAGGGGCTCGAATGAGCCAGTCGTCTAAGTAAGGGAAGACGAATATTCCCAGGGTGCGGAGAAATGCTGCTACCACAGCCATGCATTTTGTGAACACCCTTGGTGCAGAGGCCAGGCCAAAAGGAAGAACCCTGTATTGGTAGTGCTTCCCTTGAAACAGGAAGCGAAGGAACTTTCGGTGAGTTGGATGGATGAGAACATGAGTGTACACATCCTTGAGATCTAGAGAACAAAGCCAATCCTGACTGTGAAGGTATGGCAGCAGAGTTCCTAGAGAAATCATTTTGAACTTCTCTCTGAACAGGAATTTGTTCAATTCTCCGAGGTCTGGAATGGGTCTGTGTCCTCCTGTTTTCTTTGGAATAAGGAAATAGGGGGAGTAAAACCCTGTACCCTGTTGGGGAATGGGTACCTCTTCTATTGCCCCTTGAGCAAGGAGCATAGTGACTTCTTGACCTAACCGGTCGTTGAGAGAGGTCTGAGAATTGAACTGTCTTACTATTGTAGGGGGGGGGGGGCATGCTGAGGAAATGAAGCTTGTACCCCTCTCTTACAATAGATAGAGTCCAATTTTCTGCTGTTATCTGACCCCATCTGGGGGCAAAATGACATAACCTTCCTGAGATGGAGGAGGGTTCTGGGCCAGGAAGGCAAAGTTATCTAGACAGGAGTCAAAGCCCCTGTGGAGGCTGAGTCTGCTGAGCTGGTTGAGGCTTAGCTGCTTTTGGTTCCCTTTGTTGCCTAGGTTGTTGGTGCTGTCCCTTTTGGGCAGACTGACCTAAACGATGTCCCTGCTGGGTATAGGAGGGGTAAAGCTTTTTCTTCTTGCTGAAGAATGGTTTCTTAGAGGATCTTTTCCTCGCACGATCAACTGTAGATTTAGACAATCTATCCAAAGTGATATTGTCAGCATCTATCTCATTAGCTTTTTCCTGCCAATTCTTGCCAAAGAGATTCTCTCCTGTGCAAGGTATATTCCCCAGTTTTTCCTGTACCCCGATTTCTAAGACAGATGCCTGGAGCCAGGCAATTCTATGTGCACCTATGGCAATAGCAGAAGTTCTGCTTATGCATTCAAAACAGTCAAAGGCTGCACGATTCACAAACTTGGAAACATCCTGAGCATGTTTAACAAGAGCAAGATAATCTTGCCTTTTATCATCAGGAAGGAGAGGGCTCATAAGCTCTAAGTCTCCTATGACCTCCTTAAGGAACATTCCCATATACAAGATATACAAACTGATCCTAGCAGAAAGCATAGAAGCCTGGAAGGATCGACGTCCAAAGGCATCAAGAGTCCTACACTCACGTCCTGGAGGATTAGACGCATGCCTTTTTGTACTCTTTATCCATCTCATGGCTGATTCCACCACCATGGAATGGTGTGGTAATTGAGTCTTCTGAAACCCAGGACAAGGAGGAACTCGATACATGGTGTCGAGTCTTCGAGAGTGAGGAGATGTGGTCCCACATCCTTAACATAAGATCATGCAAAATCTCATGAATAGGTAAGGTAGCTACCTCCTTGAGAGCTTTAGGGTATTGTAGAATTTCTAATTCCTTTGCCCTAGGCTCTTTTTCAGGAGCCACTGTGATGGAAAGACCTTGGGCCACATCTTGGATAAAATCCTGAAAGGACAAATCATCTGGTGGAGACATCCTATGCTAAGGAGAAGAGGAATCCTCAGGAAGAAGTACTCTGGTATCGGCAGAGCTTTCAGAGTCTTCAGACTCATCTGAAGATTTGAAGTATCTCCGATCTGGGTGATCGTGCAAGGCACGGTACTGGTACCGATCGAAGTCGGCATCAGAGTGGTCCGGTACCAACTTGTCGATGCTGGATAGAGACACATGACTCGGTCCTGGTAGAATACCTGCCGATGTCGATGCAGTCGGTGCCGGTACCAGTTGAACTGTCTGAAGCGGTTTCAGGGGCATCGAGGCCGTGAGAAGAGCCGCCAGACTGCGTTCAATAGCCATGAATCTCTGGTCTATCGATGCTGCTGATGCTTGGGTATCGGTGCCGGAAGAAGTGGCCGGAACCCCAGAGCATGGCACCAGAAGTTCTGTCGAGGTTGAGGCCTTGAGAACATCCTGGAGCCCCGTTAGTGCTTTGGAAGCCGAAGCCTCCCGCCAGGGCAATTTTACCGGTGAAAGTCCCTCAAGGGCAACGCCAGAGGCATCTCGCTGTCTAGAAGGAGATCTACCCTTTGAGGACCGGCCAGATTTATGTTTAGTTACCTGAGATCCATGGGAGGAAGATGAAGCCCTGGAAGATGTCGATGCCACGGAGGCTGCATCGGAGGGAAAAAGGGTGCTAAGTTTAGCAGCTCGGTTTTGCCATCCCCTTTTCGACATCATCCCACAGGCAACACACTCTGAAATAGAGTGGTCAGGACCTAAACATTTGAGGCACCACTCATAGGTGTCGGTGACGGAGATGGTACCGCCACACTTAGAACACTTTTTAAAACCCGAAGTGGCTCTGCGGAAAACGTAGAACTGGAGAGGGACAGTTGGGAAATGTGGGAAGGCAGCATGCAGGCACTGTGGGATGCTCTCAAAAGCTTTCCTATTGGATGTTGGGGAGCGTTCCCGCGCAGGCTCCGTCGGTACCGACGATACCCATATGTAAAGACTACATTCCTGCTTGTTCTTGGAGATACGGAAGAAAGCCAAAATTTACCATATTAATCTATTGAAAAAGTGGACTCCAGTGACAGCTATGATGGTACAGAGAGATGATTTTGGACCAGAAATTTCAGCCACATCGGATCCAGCTCAAGTTCCAATTGAAGACCAGCTCTCTGCTGCCAGAGGTTTGATCCACCAGAACCTAAAGGTGTTCTCCACCTGCCCAGGATGAACCCACTTCATTTGTCATGATATCATTACTGACTCTGGGGTGGTTATCCAGCAATGACCCTATCGGATTCCAGAGGCCTGGTGACAGGCTGTCGTCAAGGAGCTGGAATTGATGCTTAACTTGGGAGTTATAGAAGTGTCTATGAGTGGATTGGTCGTTACCCATTGTCTTGGTTCCTAAACCTGACAGAAGCATCAGATTCTGCATTGACTTCCAGAGGGTCAATGCAGCTTCTAAACTGGAAGCATATCCCATGCCCAAAATGGATGAGCTAATCGAGCGACTTGGTTCAGCATGCTTTATATCAACCTTGGATTTGACCTGGGGATACTGACAGGTGTACTTGACTCTGGTTGTCAATGAGAAACTACTTTTTTGACACCGCAAGGTCTGTTCCAGTTTACAGTGCTGCTCTTTGGATTACACGGGGCTCCTGCCATATTTCAATGCCTAGTTGACCACCTACTGAGACCGCACAAGTAGTATTCGGCTGCCTACCTTGATGACATTGTCATCTGCAGCAGAGACTGGGCCACCCATCTAGCCCACGTACAAGCCATGTTGAACAGCCTACGCAAGGTTGGGTTGATGGCCAACCCCAAGAAATGTTTTCTGGAAGGTTGTGAAGTTCAATACCTGGGGTATTTAATTGGGAATGGGCAGATACAACTTCAACTATGGAAGGTGGATGCCATTGCCCAGGTCCCCATCCAAAAATTGAAGAAAGAGGTTCATGCCTTCCTTGGACTGATTGGCTATTACTGCAAATTCATCCCTAATTTTGCAGAGGTGACTCCGTAAGAGCTCCTGAACGGATCCAGTGGTCACAGACCAGGACCTGGCATTCCAAAGTCTCAAGAAGACCGTGTGTTCTGAACTGTCCTGATTAGCCTCGATTTCTCTCTAGCATTTATTGTGCAAACTGATGCCTCAGAGGTGGGCCTAGGAACCGTTCTGGCCCAGGAAGTCAGGGTGAAGAACATCTCATAGCATTCAGCAGCAGGAAACTGTTTCCTCGGGAGAAGCATTATGTGGTGATCGAGAAAGAGGCCCTAGTTGTCAGGTGGGCACTTGAAACCTTCAAATACTAAGTGTTCAGTTGTCTATGTCAATAATGGACCACCAACCCCACAAGTGGCTGGCTCAACATAAGAAGTCCAACAACCGTATTATGCAGTGGTTTTTGAGTCTCCAACCCTATCAGTTCCAAGTCCGCCCTAGGGCTGGTCAGACTCACCTGAACGCGGACTTCCTTTCCTGAAAGACACATATGGGTAAAATAGTGCTTTCCCCAGTGCAATTACCTATATGTAACTTACTCTCTTTCCGAGTTGTTAAAGAGTGTGCATGTTTCATAACAGCTGTAACTTTCAGCCAGAAGAAACTGGGAATTTCCTTTGGGCCTTTAAACCAGAGTACTAACCATGGATGCAAAGTATGAGGATGCTTTTTCTGTGCATTGTTTTCCTTAGTACTGCTGAATCAATGCTGACCCAGCAGTTCTTTGGTTTTCTTGGGAAGGTATGACTGGAAGTAGATTGCCAGGCCTTTTTTTCTGAGGTAATGGTGGGTAAAGTGACTTGCCCAAGGTCACAAGCAGTGCCAGTGGGAACTGAACCCTTGATCTTCTGGATACTGGGCAGTTGCTCTTCCCACTAGGCTACTCCTCCATGCCTAACTGTGAATACTTCACACCAAATATCCAGATAGTTTCCTTTCAGAAATCAGTTACATACTATTTTCCCTCCGCGTAATGCAGAAGAGCTGAATGGGTGTGCAAAAGAGGGGCTCCCACATGACCTCCTCAACAGCAGTACTTTCTCTCCTCTTTTTTACCAAACCTATGGTCACATACATTATATAGACTTAAATTTTGGTCCCTTTTCACATCTTCCAGCCAAGCTAGGCTGTGAATGAGGAACAGAAAGTCTCAGCGCAGCCTCACATCAGTCACCTGTATCAGCATGAGAGAGGATGTGCACATACTTTAAGCTATTTAGACAAGAAAGAGGAGAGAGCAAATTACAGGCACCCACTCTTGACTCACAATGTCACATCCATTGCTACGTTTCTGGTGCTTGATCAGCCATCTCAAAGAGCAGGAACAGGCCACCTTCTTGTATACCAGGCAAGCGCAACACGTAATATATATAGTAACATAGTACAGTTATAGTCAACATTATTGGCACCCTTGCAGTTCAACCCCTTAATGTCCAATATCTCCAAAAAAAAGTGGCCAGTGAAACGGCTTTGGATTATATATGCACACATATTTGATACAAGAATCAAATAAAACAAGACCAAATAAAAAAGAAGAGTATAAAAACTGGGACATTGCCAGGACATGATTATTCGAACGCAAAGGACCTATAGGTAAGGGCTAATTAACAAATTTAAATAGAAAACCCAACCTCAAAAACAGCGACCTTTATAAATAAATATTTTTTGTCGAAGCTGGCCGTAGGAAGGTCGGATGGGGAACCGACCCACACCAGGCGGGCAGCCGCTTTTATTTTATTTTATTAAGGTTCTTCACCAAAATTTTAGTTTAAAATCTGGTATCTGAAAAACAGCGTTTCAATCTAAGATAAGTCTTCTGTTTTTCAGATACCAGATTTTAAACTAAAATTTTGGTGAAGAACCTTAATAAAATAAAATAAAAGCGGCTGCCCGCCTGGTGTGGGTCGGTTCCCCATCCGACCTTCCTACGGCCAGCTTCGACAAAAAATATTTATTTATAAAGGTCGCTGTTTTTGAGGACATGATTATTGGCAGCCTTATAAACAATTCAAATTAGTTTGAATATAAAAACTACATTTCCATTACAGAATATTAGATGCACCTGTGATCAATTGTCAGTACTCACATGACCTGAATCAACCAATGAATGATGGCTCTATTGTTTAAAATGGCCACATTCACTTCCTGTTCCATTTTCACAATGGTGAAGACAAGAGAGCTGCCTGAGATCGTCAGAAAAGCCAATATCAGCAAACATCAAACTTCAAAGGGGTACAAGGACATCTCCAAAGACCTTGGGATTCCTGTGTCTACAGTTCACAATGTTATTGAAATAGATTTCTGCTCATGGAACTGTCAAGAACCTCTCAGGACGTGGTGGGAAGAGGAAACTCAATCCAAGAAGTATTCAAAGGTTAGTGTGAACTGTTGGAAAAACACCACATACAACATCCAAAGAGTTTAAGGATGACCTGGAGCACAATGGAGTGGTGGTTTCAACCCGCACCATACACAGTGAACTAAACAAAGAAGGACTTCATGGGCAAAGGCCAAGGAGGACCCTATTGCTCAAAGACAGACATAAAAAGGCACACCTGATCTTTGCTCAAACCCACCTTGAGAAACCACAATCCTTCCTGGAAAATGTTCTGTGAACATAAGAAACCAAACTTGAGCTCTTTGGCATGCTATACATTTACAGGCGAAGAAATGAAGCTTATAGGGAAAAAGAATTCCTTTCCTATAGTTACATATGGAGGAGGTTCCATAATGCTGTGGGGCTGTGTTGCTGCCTCAGGAATTGGAGGTCTGGAACGTATTAAAGGAATCATGAAGTCATAGGACTACCAAGGTATTTTGGAGTGAAATGTGCTACCTAGTGTCAGAAAGCTATATCTGATTGAAGGTCATGAGTCCTCCAGTAGGACAATGACCCAAAACCTACATCCAAAAGTACAAAAGAATGGATAAAAAGGAAAAAAATGAATTGTTTTAAACTGTCCAGCAATGAGTCCTGATCTCAGTCCAATCAAGAACCTTTGAAAAGAGCTGAAATCTGCCATTGGTGAAAGGAATCCTGGAAACATTCATGAGCTGCAACAAATCACAGTTGAAGAAGGGGAGAAGCTACCAGCAGACAGATTTACGACACTTATAGATGGCTACAAGAAACGTTTGGAGGCTGTCATCACTGCCAAGGGTTGTGCAACCAAGTATTAGTGAAGGGTGCCATTAATCCTGTCAGGTCATATTTTGTTTTTGTTTTTTTTTCCTCAGAAATTACTATGTCTAAGTTGCACAGACATCTTTTTTTTGTTGTATATCTTTGAACATTAAAATATTATGAGGCATACAGCTGGAATATTTCCAGTTTTTTCTCAAGATACTGTATACAACATACTTAAAATGCAATAGTGCCAATAATGTTGACCACAATTGTGTATGATGGTTTATCTAGTCTGCCCAGTAAGGTGACTAGAGTAGGTGTACCTGCCACTCCGTGCAGGTTACCCCCTCTATACTTTTGTCTATGGTTGTACCCACTGCTCCATGCAGGTCAACCCTATCTATTTGTTGAAGTATAAAAAATAATTACATTTATTTTGATTTTGTCCTGTTGCTATAAAGGGATCCACTGTGTTGTGTCCCATGCCATTTTGAATTCCGTCACTGTATTTGCCACCACCTCCTCCACCAGGAGGGTATTCCAAGCATCCACCACCCTTTCAGTGAAAAAATGTTTCTTGGCGTTGCTTTTAAGTTTACCACCTTGCAGCTTTATCATGTGCCCACTAGTTTTGCAGCTTCCCTTTCTTTGAAAAACGTTTGTTTGTTCATTAATACTCTTGAAGTATTTAAACATTTGTATCTTATCTCCTCTGTCCCTCTTCTCCTCTAGCGTATACATATTTAGGTCTTCAAGTCTTTTCTGAAACATCTTTTGGCGCAGGCTCTAAATCATTTTGGTTGCCTTTCTCTGAACCATTTCAAGTCTTTATATTCTTTGTGAGATATGGTCAACAAAACTGAACACAATTCGCCAAGTGAGGCCTCACTCTGGGACATGTAAAGGAATTGTACATGTCCCAGAGAATTTGTATTCTATAAAAGGGTTGCATACCGCGGACGCCCCAAAGTACACATGCACATTGTAGCATATACAAAGAAACACATTAAATAGAAAACAGGATCACTCAGGTCGCTGAACTTGAAAGTGCCAGACCTTACCATGCTAGATGTTCAGGGAGAACCAATTAAGGGTCCAAGTTAAAAAGAACAATACTCTTTGGATTTCTGAGGTGGATTAAATATCAGAAAGGAAAGCGTAGCTACCGCCTCAATCTCTCATGCAAACTGCAGGTCCAAACGAGCACCAAGCTAGCCCTTACACCACCCTCCAGCAGATGGAAATGCTGGCTTCCACATTTTAAGTATGTGTGTACTGCAAACTTCTCCAGCTCACCCAACCAAAGCCCACAGCGCACCCCTTGGAAACTGTGTGCTGCAGATCTACATGTCAGCGACGTTCTCACAAAGTTATTTATATATGTAAATGCTGCTATTCACAAGTCTAAAAGTTATGCAAGCCTTCACTATGACATCCTAAATCCTACCCATACCAACAAACTTACTGATCACTATAACTCAAAACAACTAAAAATATTTTCCTATTCGTGAGACTGCAAACATCATACGGCCTTGCAGGATGTCTCTTTTTTTGGTCCTGAAGCGCAGTGTTTTGGTTATAAGCCCATTTTATTCTTTTTACATCTGCCATTCAGAACTCCTAAGCACCATCTCTGAAGGGAAAAGGAGGCCCAGAGATGGCTGCAAGAATTTCTCAAACATGCCGCAAATGTAAACTCAAGTGGGTGTAGAAGAAAGACTCCCGACGAACATGACAAAATTATGATTCCGCTTTTCAGAAATACTGCATTGAAAACCACAAAATACTGCAGCACACACAGCAACTCATGAAGAGCAGCAAAACTAGAATGGAGGATGGAAAAAGCCCCCAGAAATGTGTACAAATAGAATTGAGTGGAACCATCCCAAAAGCTGTGAAATTAATTATCGCTGAAGACCGGTGCTACAACTCTCAGTACATGGGCCTTGCCCATACCACTTCCTCCTGGAAGTATTAACACCTCTCAGCACACTAGCAGAAATTGTACCTCAGC
This sequence comes from Ichthyophis bannanicus, assembly GCA_033557465.1. Taxonomy (NCBI): domain Eukaryota; kingdom Metazoa; phylum Chordata; class Amphibia; order Gymnophiona; family Ichthyophiidae; genus Ichthyophis; species Ichthyophis bannanicus. The sequence continues at coordinate 54,961,664 of CM066051.1, read as the reverse complement.
CCAACCCACTTCATTTTCTGCTGCTCTATGGAAACACCAGAAGCAAACACCACCGATAACCCAGAACCCCCTTATCAGGGAAATGAAGCAGCTTTCATCTCTCAAGAAGAGTCCATGGATCACTGGAGCTAGAACCCAGATCAACAGTCAGGCTTCAGAGCTCAGAAGCTACAAGAATTACTGACCAATTATGGAAAGTCCAATTGTTATCTCAGGGAAGTTGAGGTCCTGGGCCACGAGGTAGTGTCGCATTTCCTACAACTCAACAGGAAGCACTCTAAACCTACTGACCAATGTATACACAGATAAAGAAGTAACATCTCATTGCTATTAACTGCCCTGAAGTGGCACCCAAGGAACTGAAAGATAAGTGTGGAAATGGAAGGGCAGAGGTAGTCAGTCAGGGCCAGCAGGCATGCCAGAGGCACTAAAAGAGAATCAACATTCCCAGAAGAACCTATGCTCCTGGAGAAGTTGGTTGCTGTAAACACCTGCTGACCAGGTGCTACAAGGAGCTATCTAAACCGCAGTATGGTAGAGCATGCAAGTATGTCAGCAGAGCACTGACTATACTGGAACAAAATGTGTCTATGAGATAAGGCTGAGAGAAAATACAATGTCCATTTCAAGAAAGGGGAGGAGATGCGAAATGAGATGCTTGGTGGACCACTAAATGAAACCAGAACCCTTCAGTGTAACACCCAGTGTAGATTGAATGGTTCACTCTCTGTATCAAAGAATGAACAAATCATCAGAGCATAACAAATCATTGGAGGAGCAGGACTGTACAAAGACAACTGAGATATGAAGACTGGTGGAAGACTCATTAACATCGTTCACTAGGCTGATGATATCACGTTACTGATTGAAAGTGAATACAACCTGAAACATCTGCTTATCAAGATCAAGCAGCATAGAGCGGTATAGAAAACAAAATAAATGATAAAATGATAGTCCTAAAATGGGCTTGCACTTTAACATGAAGAAGACAAAGATCTGACATCTGCCAAAATCAATCATTTCATCCTTGATTAAGAAGAAATAGAAATAGTAGAAAACTTTAACCTGTTTGGATCCATGATCAATAAAGAAATAACCAAGCAGTCAAGAAATCAAATGACACATTGCTCTTGGCAGAATGACCATGAAGGACCTAAACAAGATTTGACTTGTCCAAAGCTATAGCATTTTCAATAATGTCATATGGATGCCGAAGTTGGACAGTGAAGAAGACAGACAGGAAGAAAATCAATGCCTTTGAATTATGGTGCTGGTGAATAATACAATGTATACCATGGACTGCCCAAAGAACAAATCAGTTAGTACTAGAGGAAATCAAACCTAAGTTTTCTTTAGAAGCTCAAATGACAAGACTTCCACTTTCATCATGTGAAGAGAAAAATCATTAGAGAAAGACATCATGCTTGGTAAGGTTGAAGGTGAACGCAAAAGAGGAAGGCCAACAATGTGATGGATGTCGCTCTATCAACCATTAGTCGCCTGATTGAAGACAGAATGCAGTTTAGGACAACTATCAAGGGTCGCCATGAGTTAACATCAATTTAACAACCCTTAACGACAACATCAGTGTAAAGGCCTATCAAAAAATAAGGGGGAAAAGGGCATCCATGACCTCTCCCACCTCTGTAAAGAATGCACTAATTCAAAGCCTGTGCATATTCTATGGTACTTTTATGCACGCAGAGGTCAGGCAATGTTTAGAACCTCATTTTACACACGCAAGCATGTTTTTTTCTTTTGGCCCCACCTAGGCAATCACCACTGGCCTTATGGGCATTATTACAGCATGTAAAACAGTCTTCGAGAAAAGCCAGATGGGAGGCACATTTGCTCATGTGTGGTAACACAGGGCACATTTTGTACAAACTGGAAATGAAAATATCAAAGCGCCATAATAAAGAAGGGAAAGAAAGTGTGGCTGGTGCTGTAAACCAACACAACTTGCTGTTTTCACTATGAAAGGAAAAGTGGTCGCACCGAGAAAGTGACAAGAAAAGTCTCATTCCTTCATTATTTATTTATTTAACAGGGTTTCTTTTTTTTTTTTTTTTTTTACAATTTTACAGAATTCACTCAAAAAATACAATCAAGTGAAGAAATTAAGAAATAAACTATCCAAAAACAACAAAACATACATTAACAATGTACCTCTTAAGACCGCAAAATAAGGAAATTAGATCCAAGAGAGGAAAAAAGATACAAAATAATTCAAATCAAATTACAGGCCAACAGTACCCTCCAAATCCCCACCTCCAACAAATCACTGTGCCACTGAGATACCAGCAACCCCTTAGCACCCTCCCTAGCCACCAGAAAATCATTAAGCTGGCATGGTTCATAAAACACAAATATTTTACCCTCAAAAATAACAAAACAAATACAAGGACATTTCAAAGCAAAAGTAAGACCAAGGGAAAAGACTCTTGGTCGCAGCAACATAAATTCCTGTCAACTCTTCTGCGTAAATCTAGACAAATCAGGAAATATACCGAAACAGATAAACAAGTGAAGAAAGAAACACCCAAGGAGTCTTGGAAGGAAACAACAGTTTAATGGGCACAGGCCCAGAGAAAATAGTTTTTGCAAATTCTGGGCCCCCACCAGAGGGCTCAGAGAGCTTATATAGACAGGTTATTACAGCATTTCTTCATGATTGGTCACTTTATTACAGTATAGTCCCGATTGGAGAGAGTCTACTGTACTCTTATCTCTAGTGAAGCAGAGGGAGAGTAGTTTTTATACATACTTTTGAACCATAAAACAGCTTATCAATATTACAAAAAATACAAACGTAATACAGAGTTACGGTCAAATTAAAGCGCAAAAGTGGCAAAACGTGTAGTTCTTTGAGTGACAACTTCCAAGAAGGACTCAAGAAAGGCCGTGAGATTCAGCCCCTCAGAGCTCTCACCCATTCTAGATTGAGGACCCCCTCTTACAAAGAGGTACTGGGCCCTCACCAGGGGTGGAAGTAGCTCATTTGTCATCCCCAGTACTTCAGTCAAATACTTTTTAATCATATCCACTGGAGTCACTAAGGGGGGCCTTGGGAAGTTCAAAAAATGGAGATTATTTCTTCAGACTTGATTGTCCAGATATTCCACTCTCCGGTGTGTTAGATTACTATCCTTCACCAAAGATTCTCCCAAAGTTTGAAGTTCTTTAACCTTTGGCTCCAGCACTTCACACCTATTAACCAGAATATCCAGCATTTGCAAATGCTCAACCACACTCTGATACACAATGGACAAATCTCTCACAAAACACGATGAAAATACTTGAAGAGAGGAGCTAAGACTCTGCATGGCCTCCCAGAGAGACTCCATAGTCACTGCTCTCACCTGATTCCGAAGTTGAAAAAGTCCCGGAGCTACATCTCCCCCTCCCTGTGCAATATCACTCACAGTCTGCTGCATAGGCCTCACATCGGGAGCCGCTCCTTCTTCCAAGGGGGAGGAAACTGCCGCAGGTGAACCTCCAGCGAGGATGGCCCTACCATCCGCATCAGCACGGGGGCCCTCCTGATCACCCTGCGGCCAACTGCTTCCGGGCATAGGTGGTAGGATGTGGGCAATCGGGCTGAACGAAGCCCCATCACTGCTTTCACCAGCAACGCCACGAGCTGATTCAAGGAGATAGGCTCCGAAGATCCGGCTAGGATGTGAAAGTCTTCCAATGTCATCTACCTTAGCAGTTGAGACTGGGAGCCGCCCTGGAGTCCAGCCTGCCCCTTTACCTTCAGTATTAGGACTAGGGCTGTTAGAATCCATTCCAAGGTGAGGATCTTAGACTTTAAGAAGACTAACTTTGCGAAGATGGGCCAATACCTCAGGGAATCGTTAGTGGGATGGGAACAGCTGGGGGATGTAGAAAAACAGTGGGCAAAACTGAAAGGGGGTATTTTAAGGGCAACCAACCTTTTTGTTAAAATGGTAAATAAAGGCAAAAGGAAAAGGAGACCACTATGGTTTTCAAAGGAAGTAGCTGAAAAAGTGAAGAAAAAGAGGGAGGCCTTCATGAAATACAAGAGATCACAGAGAGAGGAAGAAGGCATCTGTATTTGGAAAAACTTAGAGAAGCTAGCAAAGTAGTCAAGAAGGCAAAGATTCAAAAGGAGGAGGAAATAGCCAATGCAAAAAAATGGGGGGATAAGACATTTTTCAGATATATTAGTGAGAAGAGGAAGGGCAAGAGTGGTATTGTCAGACTCAAGGTTGCAGGGGGGGAATATGTAGAAGCTGATAAGGATAAAACAGAATTGCTTAACAAATATTTTTGTTCTGTGTTCACAGATGAAGAACCAGGAGCAGGACCTCAGAAAACACCCACAAATAAGAACAGAAGCGAGGGACATCTTGAACAATTTTCAGAAGAATGTGTTCGTGAGAAACTAGCTCAACTTAAAGTAGACAAAGCGATGGGACCGGATGGGATACACCCTAGAATACTGAGGGAACTTGGGGACATTCTAGCAACTCCACTGACTGACCTTTTCAATGCCTCGTTGGAGTCGGGAATGGTACCAAAGGACTGGAGAGAGGCTCATGTGGTGCCTTTACACAAAAGTGGAAGTAAGGATGTGGTTGAAAACTACAGGCCAGTTAGTTTAACTTCGGTGGTGAGTAAATTATTGGAAACGCTGCTGAAAGAGAAAATAGTGAGGTTTCTGGAGTCCAGCGGATTACAGGATCCGAGGCAGCATGGATTCACCAGAGGCAGGTCTGATTGATTTCTGATTGATTTCTTTGACTGGGTGACCAGGGAGTTGGACCGAGGGAGAGCTCTAGATGTGGTGTATTTAGATTTCAGTAAAGCCTTTGACACTGTTCCTCACAGGCGACTTATAAACAAACTGAGCACCCTAGGGATGGACCCTAAAGTTACTGCTTGGGTTAGAAATTGGTTGGGTGGGAGGCGACAAAGAGTACAAGTAAATGGAGCTCACTCTGAGGAGAAGGATGTTACCAGTGGTGTGCCCCAGGGATCTGTCCTTGGTCCGATTCTTTTTAACATCTTTGTTAGTGATATAGCGGAAGGGCTGTCGGGTAAGGTTTGCCTCTTTGCAGATGATACCAAAATCTGCAATAGAGTAGACACCCAGGAAGTTGTAGATAACATGAGGAGGGATCTAGCTAAGCTAGAATAATGGTCTATAAATTGGCAGCTGGGATTTAATGTTAAAAAATGTAAGGTCATGCATTTGGGCTGCAGCAATCCAAGGGAGCAATACAGTATAGGAGGTGAAGTACTTTTGTCCACTAAAGAAGAGCGGGACCTAGGCATGGTTGTGTCTGATGATCTTAAAATAGCTAAACAGGAAGAAAAGGCGACGGCAAAAGCTAGAAGGATGCTTGGGTGCATATGGAGAGGAATGGCTAGCAGAAAAAAGGAGGTGATAATGCCTCTGTATAAGTCTTTGGTGCGACCTCATTTGGAGTATGGTGTGCAATTCTGGAGACCGCACCTTCAAAAGGATGTGAACAGGATGGAGTCGGTGCAGAGGGTGGCTACTAAAATGATTAGTGGGCTTCATTATAAAGCATATGAGGACAGACTTAAGGATCTTAATATGTACACCTTAGAGGAAAGGCGGGATAGAGGTGATATGATTGAGATGTTTAAATACCTCCGTGGCATAAATGTTCAGGGAGAGAGCCTCTTTCAATTGAAAGCAAGTTCTGCTACGAGGGGACATGGGATGAGGGTGAAGGGAGATAGATTCAGGAGTGATATGCGGAAATATTTCTTTACAGAAAGAGTAGTGGATCCATGGAATAGTCTCCCAGTGGAGGTGGTAGAGATGAGGACAGTAACTGAATTCAAAAAAGCATGGGACCAACACAGAGGATCTCTAAAGGTAAAAAGTGGACTGTTGTAGTTGTTGTTATGGAAGGACAGACTAGATAGGCCATGTGGTCTTTTTCTGTCATCATGTTTCTATGTTTTACCTTGCGCTTACCCATAATTTAGGCTTGCAAACAGCTGACAGCGAAGGAGGAAGGAGAAAATGCGTCCAGTCAGTGCTGCTAGATCACTTAAACAGTTTTTTATATGCTGCCTTTGTTCCAAGGCGGTTTACCATAAACAATAGAACATAATCTCACAAGATTTGTTTTACGTTGAACAAGGGGATAAACAACTTGGAGTTAAATATGAGGTTAACTGTGGGGAATTTGATTGAGTCAATAGTTCAACAGAGAATACTGCATTTATAGTTATGTAATGTCACTAGGTCCAAAGTGTTCTATGAAAAGATGTGTTTAAATAGTTTCTTCATATCTTTAGTAGATTGTGCAGATCTGATGGTTTCGGGTAGGGAATTCCAGATAGTGGGGATATAAATCAAGAAAGCCCTATTGCTTGCCTGTTGTGTACATTTGGTCTTGAATGGAGGGATGATCAGGAGATTCTGGTTTGCTGCTCTTCTTGGTCTTGTCATAGATGCTTTTGTGATTTGATCATTGAGGCAGGGAGCTGAGAGGTTATGAAGTATTTTGAATGTGGTAGTTATGGCTTTGTGTTTAGTCCGTTGCGTGACTGGAAACCAGTGTAGACATTTTAGGATTGGTGTTACGTGTTGTCGATTTGTTCTGGCTGTTAGGATTCTGGTGGCAGTGTTTTGTACTAGCTGGAGAGGATACAATGCCTTTTTTGAGAGCCCTCGATAGATGATGATACCGTAGTCGAGGTGGGGTGTAATGATGGCTTGAAGAACAGATCTGAAGTCGTCTTGTAGCAGAGGTCGTAGGGGCTTGAGGAGTTTAAGTTTCCAGTATTAAGTTGTGTGGCATGTGATTCGAAGCTGTCTCATGCTCCAAGTCTCTCTCCTCAAGACTACATAGACAGCTCTATTTTTTAAGCAGCAACCAGCTGCTGTCTGCTTCCAATGGGCCACTCCCAGGCAGGAAAAAGCTCAAGAGTGGCAGATTCTAAGTTACAGCCAATGGGCAAGCGCCAAGGGTCAGAGATAGCCTATGGGGGATGCAGAGGAGTAGGGGGTCATGTGCAGAGATTCAACGTCAGACCTCATTCGCATCAGTTGGTAGGGGATGAAAAGTGGGGCTACATGGGGAAAAGGCACTCGCTCAATGTTAAGGCCGGCTCCAATGAGGGCAAGAGCACTTATATTTGCTCTACAGACACAGGGCTGAGAAGAGCAGCAAGTGGACCATGGAGAGAGCAAGCAGAGACCACGAGAGCCCTGGAAAGCGGGGTGCCAAGAAGGGGTGGCAACAGGAGAGGGATGGGGGAGTAGGTGGAGGCTGCTGCAAGCAGAGGAAAAGAGCTGGTAGCCAGTGCAAAAACCTGAGAAGGCGATGCAGCAGTGTGAGGGAGGGGGCGATGGCGCACTCAGTGAATGAGCACAGAGCAGAAGTGTGCGTGTGTCTCCCCTCTATCGGTGTCTGCCTCTGCTGGGAACAGTGTCACACACAAATAGGTTCCTTCAAAAATATGGGCCCAAGAAGTTTACAGATGCAGAAGTAGTCCATGGGCATATTTTTAGCCAATGAGTGGGGGGCAGTTTCCAGCCCAGTCAGTTTATCTTGGTCACTGCAGAGTTAATGAGCAAATGCCTGGAAAAACTTTCTCATACTGCCTCCAGTCTGTCCTTTCAGAGGCACCAAAGAAAGGCAAATAGCATTTTATGTTGCTTTTTTCATTTCCAAAGCAATAAGACACGTAAATATTTCTAGATTTATCCCCCATGCACAATATCTGAAAATAATTCACTCTATGGAGTGATCCATCCTTGGTATTTCTGAAGGCATCTTTCAGACCTAACCCTGCCCTTTATTTTTAGATTACAAACTTCACTTAAAGCTAATTGTTAAAAACTGATATACATGCGGGTTTGAGAATGTGGGTTGAGTAACCCCTTGTGGTCTGCTTTGTAGTCTATAACAAAACATCTGTGGTGAGCGCCTTCGATTGAGCTGCATGACATGTAGCAAACATTAGTTGAAATATCAAATACACTTCTTTTATGACTGCTTCTACTTGACAAAACCCATATTTCCACAGAGACTTGCCCTCCAGAGCCAAAAAAGCTTGAGGACAAATGAAGTCCTCATATTCCATACCATAGAGGATATGAGACGACTTTCGGAGGCTTTGCAGGAAGCTTTTCAGCTGAGTAATCTTTTATTATTGTGATCACAGGAAATCCCCTGTCCTTGGCGTCTTCTGTGCCCTTCACTGATCCCGGTCTTGTGGGAAGTTTCCAAGGGAAAACCAGAGTGTCTGCTACAGCAAAAAACCCAAATGTAGGGCTGTTGTATATGGGAATACATGCTTTCCTCATACTCAGGCCAAATGGGAGAAAGAACACAGGGGCAATTAAGATAAGGTTACCAGATTTTTTGAAGGCAAATCTGGGACAATTATCAGAAGCAAGTGTGGGACGGGAGGAAGAGGGGACACTTTAGTTCCAGGTTTGAGCAACACGGCATGAAAGAGGGAGATCATTACCTTGCCCACCCCCCACCACCCGACCTATGACATCAGCAATATCACTTCCAAGCAGACAAATCAACAAAAAATAGAAACAGTGATGCATTTCCTCCATACTGCACAAATTATCAAGATAATTGATGTAAATTCTAAAAACAGACATATTCAAATCACTATATTGCATATAAAATGTTTTTTACCCCCTGTGTTCCCATAGCTTGATTTGGGGACAGGAGGCTGCCAAAGAGTTGGGAGTCAGGGACACAGTCCTAAAATCAGGGACAATCCCCCGAAATAGGGGACATCCGGTAACCTTAAATTAAGAGAGCCCTGCATAGCTGCTAAGTGAAATGAAACCAGCATGCAAAGGGTTTATGCTCCTAAATTGGCCTCTTTGAAAATTTACTAGGGCTGAGTTCCTAAACTTATACTCAAAATGTCACTCAAGAATTCCAAAAGAGCCCAGGGGCTGATTTCGGATAAGTTTAGTTTAGCGTATTCAGCCCAAAAGGGACATTTCAAAGCAGTTCAGAATTTAATGACAAGGAGAAGGAAAAGACGTTACAATCTGCAAAGGAAAGAAAGCAAAGGTGAGAAGGGTAAGAAGTTGGAGACCAGTTCTGGATCGGGACTGCATCAGGTGAAGTGAGAGAGACAGATTCAGTAGCACAATCCGGTTCGGGGCATGGATGCATCTAGGATAGTGTGACCACGATCCAGATAGTGACGATTTTCAATAACCTTACTTGGATAGTCTAGGCCTTGTGAAAAGCAGGCCTAAATTTCTATCCAGATCAGGTCGGCGCTTATCTGGATGGTGACACTGTAAAACTCAGTCGCTTAACAGACGGATACTGGGGTCACTGCGCAGCCCTTTCAAATATCAAGCCTCGAGCTTCCAAATTTAGACGCCTACGTTCATTTATTTATTTATGTTGTGGAATTTAGCTAGTCTCCTAGGGGCCAATTTTTAAAAACGCCGCATTCAAACACTATGGTCGTCAGCTGTGGTGCTGCAGTATTGGTACCTGGATAGGAACAGCTGCTGAATTTCATAGCTGAGTGGCGCAATCTGAATAAGTGCCAACGCTTACTGGTTAGCGAATTTTCAGCACCACTTATCCGGATTTCAACTTAAGGCAGCTTTTCACACAGTTGGCACTTACCCGGAGGACTCTGATGCTGCTCTCACTCCAACCTTTCACTAACTGGATCGTGCCAGGATGATCTGCGGGGATATTCAGCGCCCTTAGCAAACCAGCCTCCCACTGGCCGACCAGCTAAGGGTTCTGCATATCAGTCCTCTTAAATCTGAGCCTTATTTTCAGCTGAAAAGTCATCTTAGTTTAGGAGCTTAAAAGTTGTGCTTATAAATTTAGGCTTTCTCTTCCCGATGTTCAAAATAAGGGACATTTAAACACCGCAGTGGTCAGCCGCGGCTTTTAAATATTTATCTATTTATTTTAAAACATTTCAATCCTGCTCAGCAATCATCGTCCAAAGCGGATTACAAAAAAGTCTAGCGGGGATATTCGACGCGATTAACACGGTCAGCAGACCTGCTTACCTCGTTAATCACAGTCATGGGGAGATTCAACAGCACTCATGCGGCCCATTCCGCTGATTACCTGCGGCGACCGCCACTGGATGCTCTGAAGCCAGCCGGCTAGCAGCAGGATGCTCCGCGGGCAGAGCAGAGATGGCTCCTAGTGATAACCAGGCAGCGACGATATCGAGCCATTGCCCAGTTACCTTCCTGCTTCTCCAGCTAACCTGTGTATTCAATGCCGGTGGCCGGATACGGCCCTCGGCGTTTAATATCCAGATGTTAGTTTCAGTGATGATGGCTAGCTGCTGTAATCAAGCCAGCTGTGCCATGGAATTACCCCTCCTCCCACTAGAAATAATAGTAAAGCCAAAAACCTATACTATAAATAAACTTCGACAGGAAATGAATTACAAAAAAAATCATTTAACCATGAAACACCCAGGTGTAACCAAGACCCATAAGTTTCTTCCCAAAAGCAACAAAATCGCTCAAAAGTCTCAGCTCGAGCCCAGAAAGGACAAAGGCTTAGAAAGGACAAAGCTCGAGCCCAGAAAGGACAAAGGCTTAGAAAGGACAAAGCTCGAGCCCAGAAAGGACAAAGGCTTAGAAAGGACAAAGCTTGAGCCCAGAAAGGACAAAGGCTTAGAACAAATCTTAATACAACAGCGTCTGCCTGTGTCCTGTGATCTAAGCCTGCAACTACTAAAATTTTAAAAACTCTACAGGAACTGTATCCAGATAATGGCGATTTTCTGCCACTACCGAGATTGCAGTTAAGCAGCAGTATGTCTACTAGGCATATTCAGTGCTGTATATGTACACATAAAAGACAGTTCCTTTTCCAGAGAGCTTACAATCTACTAAGACAAACAGAATGACAGGGGACTAAGGAATTCTTAAGGGAAATGACTCAAATACACATAAGTGCAGGGCTGGTGCAAGTTGACTAGGTGAATCTCATTCCTGCCACCCTCTTTCTCCCATCCCCATGCAAACAGGAGGGCGGAAGCACTAACAGCACGCAAACCTGGAGGTCCCAGAGAGGGAGGGCAGAGATGGCAAGGGGCCAGCCTTGAAAAACTGGCACTCCAGGCGACTGCCTAGTTTGGCAACTGGCTCATGCCGGCCCTGCATGGGTGCAGACAGGAGAATAAGGAAGTCAGGATCCAAAAGCAGGTTTCCCACTGGTCTAAAATGAAATCAGTACATTATCCAGGTAGAGCCCACACACCACTAGGGTCTTTGCACTAAGCAAATACTGCTGGGCCGGACTATGGAGATATATAGAGGCATGATTCAGATAGCATCACTGAATCGCTCTTTCTGTGCCCTTAGCCAGGAAACCTCCATGGTAATCCATATATCGGGCCTGCCATTTGTCTAGATTAGTCCTGAAAATCAGTGCTAAGCTCCTACTTTTTCCCTACCCTAATCTACCCCCTGTTGCCATCCCACTTCTTATGTCCCAACCTTAAAAACATTTAGTGACGTTTTCAAAATAAATTTAGGAACTCAACCCTAGAAAATTTTCAGAGAGACCAGTTTGGAGCAGTAAGCTCAGAGTTGGAAGCATAAACCCGTTAACTCCTAACTTGGAACATAGGCACACACCTAGAGCATCAAATTCTGAAGACACCCAAAAATTGGGGTTGCAGATTCCCCACTCTCCAAACTCTAGAGGACCCCTCTCCTCACTGGTCCTCTGTCTATGGGCACCAAAATCTTAAATCCGGACCTGCAAATGTATCAGGATGTATTATATATATATATATATACACGCTGGACAGGGTGCACAAGGAGCAGGAGGGAGGGGGAGGGTGTCTGGGTGTATTATATATACACACATTGGACAGAGAGTGCACATAGAAAGGAGCATGTGTGTGTGTCCAGATGTATTATGTATACACAGATCAGAGTGTACATAGGAAGGAGCGTATGTGTGTGTCTGTGTGTATTATATAGAAAGGAGCAACAGGAGTGAGGTGTTAAATTTGATAAACTTTATTGATAATCCCAACACGACCGTGTTTTGGCAGGTTCCTTCTTCAGGGGATTAGCTTCATAATATAAACAAACCAACAATTAATATACATAAAATCATGCCAAACAAATACATAAAATACCCTGGGTCTTTTATATATTTGTTTGACATGATTTTATGTATATTAATTCTTGTTTTGTTTATATTTTGAAGCTAATCCCCTGAAGAAGGCACTTGCTGAAACACGGCTGTGTCAGGACTCTCAATAACGTTTATCCATTTAACACCTCACTCCTGTTGTTTCTTATGGTCTTGTGTGAGTGTGTGTGTTGTCCTTTTGGTGTATTATATATACACAGACTGGACAGAGTGTACATTGGACAGAGCATATGTGTGTGTCTGGGTGTATTATATATACACACACACAGGACAGAGTGTACATAGGAAAGAGCACGTGTGTGTGTCTGGGTGTATTATATATACACACACTGGACTGAACATGAGTGTGTGTGTCTGAGTGTATTATATATACACACACAGGACAGAGTGTACATAGGAAATAGCGTGCGTGTGTGTGTGTGTGTGTGTGTGTCTGGGAGTATTATATATACACACATAGGACAGAGTGTACATAGCAAGGAGTGTGTGGGTGGGTGTATTATATATACACAGACTGGACAGAGTACAAAGGAAAGTGTGTGTGTGTGTGTGTGTGTGTGTGTGTGTGTGTGTGTGTCTGAGTGTATTATATATAGACACACACACAGGACAGAGTGTACATAGGAAGGAGCAGATGTGTGTGTCTGGGTGGCTTACCAAAAACAATCTCAACATCAAGATCAAGAAAACTGAAGCAATAATCATTACAAGGAACACTGATTTCAACCCCCCCTCCCCCCGCCTCAATCAAAATTGCCAGCCAGTTCTCAAATCACAATAAAGGATGAAGTCCAATACCTGGGTATCATCATTGACAAGCATCTCAACCTACAAACTCATATCAACAAAACCTCCAGGTCTGCCTTCCAGAAGCTTGCAATAATCATGAGATTAAAACCTCTCCTCAGTCAAGAACACTTTCGCACAATATGTCAGTCCATCATAACGCCATCTCTGGACTACTGTAATGCTCTCTTCCAAGGTCTGCTGAAACAAACTACCCAACCCTTGCAACTAATCCAAAACACAGCTGCCCGAACCATCATGGGATCTTCTCGGTGAAAGCATATAACTCCCCTCCTGTATCAACTGCACTGGTTACCAATCACATTATGTGCCAAATACAAATCTGCCCTGACCATCTTCAAGATCAAAAACAACCTAACAGCCAGAGGTCTGCAGGATCTCATCTGTACCAAACCTAACAGACCCGAGAGAAGCAGCAACATCAATACCATACCAACACCCAACCTGTTCACAAAAGCCAAACAAACCACATCCAAGAGGACCCTCTCGCTTGCCGCTCCCTCTATCTGGAAGACTCTCCCGGAGAAAATGAGAACCACCAAAGACATTAAGGAATTTCGGAAAGAGCTCAAGACCCTTCTTTTCATCGAGCACTTCAATGAAACCCGATGCTCCCCCTCATGAACTCCTACATACACATCACATTGTACAGAAGTTATACGTTATCATTCCCAGTTCTCCCCCTCCCTAAGTTTGCTAAGGAAGTTATTCTGTATTGGGATAAAGTTTTTAATTGTTCCTATTGAATGTTTTCTGTAAATTGAAGTTTATTGTAAACCGCCTTGATTTTAAGATAAGGCAGTTTAGAAAATTTGTTAAATAAATAAAGTAAATAAATAAATTATATATACACACACAGGACAGAGTGTACATAGGAAAGAGCGTGTGTGTGTATGTGGGAGTATTATATATACACACACAGGACAGAGTGTACATAGCAAGGAGTGTGTATGTGGGTGTATTATATATACACACACAGGACAGAGTGTACATAGGAAAGAGCGTGTGTGTGTGTATGTGTCTGGGAGTATTATATATACACACATGGGACAAAGTGTACATAGCAAGGAATGTGTGTGTGCGCACGTGTGGGTGGGTGTATTATATATACACAAACTGGACAGATTACAAAGGAAAGTGTGGGTGTGGGTGTATTCTATATACACACACTGGCTTGAGAGTACATAGGAAGGAGCACTGGAGTGTGTGTCTGAGTATATTAAATATATACACACAGGACAAAGTGTACATAGCAATGAGTGTGTGTGTGTCGGTGTATTATATATACACAGACTGGACAGAAAATACATAGGAAGAGGCGTGTGTGTGTGTGTATCTGTGTATTATATATGCACACACAGGACGGAGTGTACATAGAAAAAAGTGTGTTGGGGAGACGTATTATATATATACAAGGACTGGACAGAGAGTACATAGGAAGAGGCGTGTGTGTGTGTGTGTGTGTCTGGGTGTATTATATATGCACACACAGGACGGAGTGTACATAGAAAAAAGTGTGTGGGGGGAGGCGTATTATATATACAAGGACTGGACAGAGAGTACATAGGAAGAGTACATTTCCTTTCCTTTCTGGCCATGGCCAAAGTTTTTATGTATTATGCTTTTATGTTTTGTATAATTTATCTATTTTATGTATTTTATGAATTTTTATGTATTTTACTACCTGTACACTGCTTTGATTGCCCCAGAAAGGCGGTTATATCAAATGAATAAACCTAAACCTAAACCTAAGAGGCGTGTGTGTGTGTATGTGTGTGTGTCTGGGTGTATTATATATAGACACACACAGGACAGAGTGTAAATAGGAAAGAGCGTGCATGTGTCTGTGTGTGTGTGTGTGGGGGGGGGGTATATTATATATACACAGACTGGACAGAGAATACACAGGAAAGTGTGTGTGTGTGTGTACCTGTGTGTATTATATATACACACTGGGCAGAGAATACATACGAAGTTGCATGTATGCGTGCATATGGGTGCATTAAATATACACACACTGGACAGAGTTCATATGAAGAAATATGTGTGTGTGTATTATATATACACAGATTGGACAGAAAGTACATAGGAAAAGGTATATGTGTCTGTGTGTGCCTGGGTGTATATACATACACTGGACAGAAAGTACATAGGAAAGAGTGTTTATGTGTGTGTATTATATATACACACACTGGACAGACAGTGTACATGAGAGATTTGTGTGTTTCTTATTATCACCTATAAATGCACTGAACTGAATGTACACCTGACACTTAGGAATGTGGGTCTTTGTATATTCTGAACAGATGACCTGGACTTGCCATGCACAGGGGGGAGTGTGTTTTTGTTCTGGTCACAAACATAGATTTAGCATTTCTATGGAGGTGGTGGGGAAGTGTGTCTGTATTTTCCAAAGCTCCGAGTATACACTTGCTGGGTGTGGGGCCCCACATGGGTTACAGAGATTCACCGTAGAGCAGTGTACAAATAGACCAGCACGTAGTTTGGAGGGGGGAGAATCGCAATGTCATTCCCAAAGGACTTTTCCTATGAATCTTTATTGAACCAGTTTGTACTGAGGAGCTCTGTATATTTATACATTGTATATCTACATACCAAAATATACATTTTTCCAATGACTGAATAATAGAGAAGCCTTTGCGCGGGACATAGAGGGACACATTGTGTTCACTCTGAAACTTGTAGATGCACACGAGAGCTAAGCAGGATCTGTCAGGATGCAGCCAAAACTTCCTACCAGAAACACATTTCATCAGCAAGGCCAAAAAAGTGCAACGAGCTGCAGTATAAATACACACACATACTGCTTCACACACACACAGGTACGCACTGTAAACACACACACACAAACATCAGCAATGAGCAAGTCACCTCCCCTCCCCCATCCTTATCCCCATCCCTGTAGAATAAGGGACAGAAAAGCAAGCGGTTAGTTTCAATGGTAACAGTGAGACAGAAAGCCCCTGCAGTCCCCCCCACCCCCCAAGGAAGTATGAGGATATGAGAGTTACCATAAAGACAGACATATGAGGCGACACACACACACACACGCGCGCGTGCTTGGGTGAATGGGGAGGGGGAGGGAGCGGAATATGTGTAGCAGAGAGAGAGAGAGAAGATGAATGAACGGGATGAATGAATCCGGATGAATGGGGGAGAGCGAGAGCCTCTGCTAGGCCCTCGGTGCAGGAAGCGGGGCTCTCACGGCGTGGGAGATGACGAGAAGCTGCTTTCTGGCCTTTTTTTTTTTTTTACCTGTAAATGTACCAGACACTTCTCCTTCGGGGCCCGAGGGCAGGCCAGCTAGAGGAGAGGGGCGACTGCATCCCTCCGGCAGACAAAGCCATGATGCTGCTGCTCCGAACCTCCGAAGAACAGCGGAACCGCCGGGGCTCATTCTAAAAGCTCTCGCTGAGAGAGGGGGGGCTGCGAGCCGGCGATGGTGCGGCGTCTGTAGGCTAAGCCCTGCTGCTGTACGATACTCACATCATTGCCTCCGTGCGTCTGTAAGCAGGACGGCAGTGGCTAGAGATTGTACTCAATCAAAGGAGGGAACGAGCGCTGCTTCTGAAGGCATGAGCACTTAACTCCTTCGGCTGCTCCAGACCCACGGTCCCCATTTCCTCAGAGCCTGGACGGGGATTATGCAATGGGACATCCCAGGAGCAGGCAGCCCCCCATTCACGCAGGGCAGGGCAGAGCGCCCCCCCCCCTTCACTCGTGCAGTCTCGCCCACAGAGACAACCTAGAGCTCTTAGTGGCATACCTACGCTCACAGTGAACATGCACACGTGAAGCCTACGCCCACCATAAACACCTACATCTATCCCTGCAGCCTACACCCACCCTAAATACCTATATCTATCCCAATACATCTATCCTGCAGCCTAGACCCACCCCTACTCACCTATCCCTGCAACCTACACTCACCCAAAACTCCCACCCCTACTCACCTATCCCTGCAACCTACACTCACCCAAAACACCCACCCCTACTCACCTATCCCTGCAACCTACACTCACCCAAAACACCCACCCCTACTCATCTATCCCTGTGAAATACACCCACCCATAACACCCACCCCTACTCATCTATCCCTGTGAAATACACCCACCCATACACCTGCTTACACCCTTACAGTCCTATCTCTGCAGTCTACATCCACCCCAAAAAATTACTCCCACCTCTGAAGCCTATATCCACCTCATCCACCTACATCCACCCCTACACATCTATACCGCCAGCCTATACCGCTCCTACTCACCTATCGCTACAGCCTACACGCATCCTAAACACCTGCTCACACCCCAACTCAGCTATCCCTGAAGCTTACACCCATCCAACACACCTACTCCCACCCCTGCAGCCTACACCCACGCCACACACTGCATCCACTCCTACAACCTACACCCAGCCTTAATCACCTATCCCTTCAGCCTACAACCATACCTGCTATTACCCTTGCAGCCTACACCCACCCTATACACATATATTCTCACCTAAACACCTATACCTGTAGCCTATACTCACCACTACTCACCTATCCCTGGAGCCTATAACCACTTTAAACATCAGTTCACAACCCTACACATCTATCCTTGCAGCTTACATCCACCACAAACGCCTACTCTCACCCCTGCAGCTTATACCCATCCCATACACCTACTGTACATCGACACCTAAACACCTATCCCTTGAGCCTATACTGACCCTTATTCATCTATCCCTTACAGCTTACACCTACCCCTACTTACCTATCCCTGCAGCCTTAAATACCTGCTCACACCCCTACACATTTATACCTGCAGCCTACACCCATCCTAAACACATACTCCCATTCCTGCAGCCTACACCCACCCACACACCTGCTCACAACCTTACAGACCTATCTCTGCAGCCTACTCCTACCCCTCAAGCCTACATCCACTACTACATCTCTATACCTGCAGCTTGCATCCACCCCTACTTACCTATTTCTGTATCTTACACTCACCCCATGCACCTACATCAACATCTAAACACCCATTCCTTGAGCCTAGATCCACCCCTACTTGCTTATCCCTATAGCTTACACCCACCCCCACATACTTATCCTTGCAGCCTACACCCACCCTAAACACCTGCTCACAATCTTACACATCTATCCCTGCAGCCTACACCATCCTAAACATGTACTCCCACTCCTGCAGCCTACACCCACCCCACACCTGCTCACAACCTTACAGACCTATCTCTGCAGCCTACTCCCAGCCCTCAAGCCTACATCCACCCGATACAGCTACATCCACCACTACATACCTATACCTGCAGCCTACACCCACCCCTACTCACTTAGCCCTGCAGCTTACACCCACCCTAAACACCTACTCCCACCTCTACAGCTTGCACTTAACAGACACGCACTTCCACACTTAAACACCTATCCCTGCAGCCTATATGCACCCCTACTCATCTATTCCTGCAGTCTATCCCCATCCCTACTCACTTATCCCTACAGCATACATGCATCCCTACTCACATATTCTTGCAGCTTACACTCACCCTAAACACCTGCTCACACCCCCACAAACCTATCTCTGCTGCCTATTCCCACCCTAAATACCTACTCCCACCCCTACAGCCTACATCCACCCCATACGCACCTATACCTACAGCCTATAGCCACCCCTACTCACCTATCGATACAGCCTACACCCACCATAAACACCTACTGACACCACTACTCACTTATTCCTGTAGCTTACACCCTAAATATCTACTCCCACCCCTGCAGTCTACACCCAGGCCACACACTACATCCATCCCTATAACCTACAGCCACCTACTCACCTATCCCTGCGGCCTACACCCACCATAAACACCAATTCCCACCCCTACAGCCTACATGCATCTCATACACCTACATCCACACCTAAACACCTATCCCTTCAGCCTACACCTACCATAAAACTTACTCCTACACCTACACCTCTATTCCTGCAGCCTTCACCCACCGATAAAACTGACTCCCACCTCTGCAGCCAAACCCACACACACACCTGCTCGCACCCTTACAGACTTATCTCTGCAGCCTACACCCAACCTAAACACCTACTCCCAACCCCTGCAGCCTGCACCAATGCCATCCACCTACATCCCCCGCTAAAGACCTATGCCTGCAGCCTAGTCACCCCAAAAAAGCCACTCCCACCCCTGAAGCCTACATCCATCCCATACATCTAGATTCACTCCTGCACACTGTTCCCTGCTACCTACAGCCACCATACAGTATATACCTGCTCTATCCGTACAGCTTTTTTTTTTTTTTTAGTGCCATCAAGTCAGTGTTGACTCACAGCGACCCAGCTACCTCTGGGTTTTCTTGGCAATGTATCACCAGAAGTAGATTGCCAGCTTTTTCTTCCGAGGCAATGAAAGGTAAAGTGACTTGCCCAAGGTCACAAGGAGTGCCAGTGGGAATCAAACCCTTGATCTTCTGGGTACTCTTCCACAGTTGCTCTAACCACTAGGTTACTCCTCTACGTACAGCCTACACCCACCCCAATCACTCCCACACTTGAAGCCTACACCCACCCCAAACACCTACTCCCATCCCTGCAGCCCTGCACCCACCCCATCTACCTACTCCCACCCCTGCAGCCTACATCAACCCCATACACCTACATTCACCCCTACATACATATCCCTAAAGCCTACACCCATGCCTACTCATGTATATCTGTAGCCAACACCCACACCATACGCCTTCTTCCAACCTTACACACCTATTTCCTGCAGCCTACACCCACCCCATACACCTGCTCCCACCCCTACTCACCTATCCCAGCAGCCTACATCCACCCCTAACACCTACTCCCACCCCTGCAACCTAAACCCACCAGCCTACATCCACCCCTACTCATCTATCCCTGCAGTCTACAACCACACCTGCTATAACCCCTGCTGTCTACACCTACCCTAAACACCTATTCCCATCCCTGCAGCCTACAACCACTCCATACACATACATCCTCTCCTAAACACTTATCCCTGCAGCCTACATCCACCCCAAACACCTACTCCCATCACTGTATCCTAAACCCACCCCTACAGCCTGCATCCACCCCTACTCACCTATCCCTGCAGTCTATACCCATCCATTATCACCTATACCTACAGCCTATACTCACAGCCTACTCACTTATCCCTGCAGCATACACCCATCCCATTCACCTGCTCCCACCTCCACTCACCTATCCCTGCAGCCTACATCCACTCCATATAACTACATTTACCCCCTACAGCCTACAACCACCCCTACTCACCTATCCCTGCAGTCTACACCCACCCTAAACACCTACACTCACCCATACTCACGTATACCTACAACCTATACTCACCCCACATACCTGCTCACACCCCTACACACTTATCCCTGTAGCATTTGTGCCTTTGAGTTAATACTGACTCTTGGTGACCCAGCATCTCCTGGATTTTCTTGGCACTATGACCGGAAGTAGATTGCTAGTCCTTTCTTCCAAGGCAATGGAGGGTTAAGTGATTTTGCCCAAGGCCACAAGACATTTTAGTGGGAATTGAACCCTCGTCACCAACCCTAAACACCAACTCCCACCTCTGCAACCTACATCCACCCACACACCTGCTTATACCTTTACAGACCTATCTCTGCAGCCTACAGCTAATCCCATACACCTACATCCACCCCTAATCACTTATCCCTGCAGCCTACACCCACACACACACACCTGCTCACATAGTAACATAGTATACGACAGCAGATAAAGACCAGAATGGTCCATCTAGTCTGCCTAGCAAGGCAGCAAGAGTAGATGCACCTGCCGCTCTGTGCAGGTCACCCCTCCCCATGCCTTTGTTTAAAGGTATACCACTGCTCCGTGTAGGTCACCCCATTTGTTGAGATTTAAGAGATAGATATGTTTAGTTTTATTTTATCCTGTTGCTGTAAAAGGGATCCACTGTGTCTGTCCCATGCCATTTTGAATTCTGTCACCGTATTTGCCCCCATCACTTCTATCGGGAGGGCATTCCAAGCATCCACCACCCTTTCATCTTTGCAAACCTGTCTCTGCAGCCTACACCCACCCTAAACTCTTATTCCACCCCTGTAGCCTACCCCCATGCCATACACCTACATCCACCCCTACAGCCTACACCCACTTTTACTCACCTATCTCTGCAGTCTACATCTACCCTAAACACCTCTTCCACCCCTGTAGTCTACATGCACCCCAGACACCTACATGCACCCCCACACACCTATATCTGCAGGTTACATCCACCCTAAACTCCTACTCCCACCCCAGCAGCCTACTCTCACCCCAGCAGCCTATACCCACCCCATACATACACATCCACCCCTAAATACCTATCCTGCAGCCTACACCCACCCCAAAAAACCTACTCCCACCTCTGAAGCCTACAGTCACCCCATACATTTACATCCTTCCCTACTCACCTATCCCTGTAGCCTACACTCATTCTAAACTCCTACTCCCACCCCTGCAGGCTACACCCAAGCCACACATCTACATCCACCCCTACAGCCTACACACCCACACCATATACCTATATCCACCAATACAGCCTACACTCACCCCTATTCACCTATCCCTACAACTTATACCCACCAAAAACACCTGCTCTCACCCTACAGCCTACACCCACACTATACTTTTACTTCTACCCTTACACACCTATCCCTACAGCCTACACCCACTCCATATATCTGCTTCCACCCCTGCATCCTACAACCACCCCTACACACCTATCCCTGTAGCCTACACTCACCCTACACTCCTGCTCCCAACCTGTAGCCTACACCCACCGTATGCATCTACCCCCATCTCTACAGCCTACAACTATCCCATACACCTACTTCCACCCCTAAACATCTATCCCTACAACCTACACCTACCCTATACATCTACTCACATCCCTAAGCACCCATCCTTGCAGCTTTCACCCACCCCAAATCCGCTGTACCACCTTTTTAGCCTACACCCACCCCAAACACCTATTCCCACACATGCAGTCTGCGCCCACTCCAAATACCTACTCCCACCCCATACACCTACTTCCACCCATACTTACATATCTCTACAGCATATACTCACCCCTATACACCTGTTCCCACCTCTACAGACCTATCTCTGCAGCCTACACTATCCCTAAACACCTACTGCCACCCCATACATCCACATTTACCTGTACACATTTACCTGAAGCCTACATCCACCCAACACACCTGTTCCCCCTGCAGTCTACACCCACTCCATATACCTACTGTACATCCACCCCTACTCACCTATCATTGCAGCCTACACTCACCCTATACTGCTCCTACCCTGCACCCTACACCCATCCCATATGCCTTCCTCCACCTCTACACACCTACATCCACCTCTAAGTACCTATTCCTTCTGCCCTACATCCACCATATATAGCTGCTATCACCCCTGCAGCCTACACCAACCCCCATGAATGTACATCCAACCCTGCAGCCTATATCCAGCCCCATACACCTACATTCACCCCTGTAGTCTACACCCAGCCCCATACACCTACATCCACCCCTGAAGCCTATACCCAGCCCCATATACCTACATCCACCCTTGCAGCTTACACTCAGTACCATACACTTACATCCACACTCCACAGCCTACACCCAGTCCCATACACTTACATCCACACCCCACACCCTACACCCAAACCCATATACCTTCTTCACTTCCACACTCTATACTAACCCCATATACCTATTCCCACCCCTGCACCCTTCACTTATATCCGCCCCTGTGACCTAAACATACATCTTACATCTATCTCCATCCCTGCATCCTGCACCAACCCTACACAGCTACATCCACCTCTGCAGCTTACACCCACCCCATACATCTACTTCTACCCTGTGCTGCCTACATCCACATCTTACAGCTACTTCCAATCCTGTAGCCTACACCCACCCCATAAACCTACATCCTAGATTCCCCCCATACATCTACATCTGCCATTGAAGCCTACACCCATACCATAAACTTGCTCCCACCCTGCAGCCTAGACTCCCCCCATATATCTACATCTGCCCTTGGAGCCTACATCCACCTCATATACCAGCTCCACCCTCTAGCCTACAAACATCTTACACCTATACCCACCCCATATACCTACTGCCACCCTTGCAACCCACATCCATATATTAAATCTACTTCCAAACATGCAGTCTACATCCACCCCTTCAGCCTGCATCCACCCCTTCAGCCTACATACACCCCTTCAGCCTACATCCACCCCATACACCTAATTCCTATCCTTGCAGCTTACACCCACATTTTATACCTACATCCACCCCTGCAGCCATCACCTACCCCAGACACCTAAATTAATTTCTATAGCCTAAATCTACCCCTGCAGAATACATCTACATCTTACATCTACTTTCATACCTGTAGGATACCCCAACCTCTGCAGCTTACATCCACCCCACACACCTATTTCAACTCCTGCAGCCTACACCTACCCCTATACATCCCCTGCAGCCTGCATTCACCCATAAACACCTACATTCATCCCTGCAGCATCCACCTCATCTACCCACCCTATCTTACATCTACTTCCACGTCTGTAGGCTAGACCAACTTCTGCAGCCTACATCCATCCCATACACCTATATCCACTCCTGTAGCCTAAACCTAGCCCATTAACCTACTTTCTCCCCTGCAGTTCACACCCACCCTATAAACCTACATCCATTCCTGCAGCCCACACCCACCTTAAACCTACTTCCACCCCTGCAGCATATACCTACACCATACACCTACATCCACCCCTGCAGCCTTCACCTTCTCCATCCAACTAAATCTAACCCTACAGCCTGCAACTACCCCATACACCTACATCCATTCCTACAGCCTATACCCACTCATATACCTATGTGCACCCCCACAGAATTCACCTACACCATACATCTATATCCATCCCTGTAACCTATACCCACCCATACACCCCCGCAGACGTCACCTACCACATACGCCTATATCCACTCCTACAGCCTATAATCAAGCCATATACCTACATCCATCCCTACAGCCTACTCCCACCCCACAAAGCTACTTCCACAGAAGCAGTCTATATCCACGTCATATACCTCCTTGACCTCAAAACTTTCCACAAGTCCTTAAAAACCTTCATGTTTAAATAACTCTTTGCAGATGTAACTTGTCCTAGGGTTTTCTTTCCCTCCCACAGACTCTCCAACCTTTCCACTCAACTGCCTGGCATCCTTTTTCTATGACCTTTCCCTGTCCTCAAACCCTTTTCCTCCCCCCCCCCCTCACCCCCAATTCTTCCCTGCCATCCCTCCTGCCCCTTAACAAGTTTAATGCTGCCAGAAGCTACATATAGCACCATGTACATAGCTGTAATATATTAAACTGTAATGTTATTTGTTATGTTTAGCTTCTAATTGTTCCATGTAAGTTCTATGTAATGTTGAAACTGCCTTGACCTTTGGAAATGTGGTATACAAAACCTGCCAAATAAACAAATAAAATAAATACCTACAATCATATCCTATACCAGTACTTCCCATACATTTCTATGACCATTTTAACACTTAATAATTTACGTGATCACAGATAATGAAAACACTCCACTACCTCCTCTCCCCACTTAGCCAAAAGAGGAAGGTAGCACGGGGTAGCAACTCGGCACCGGTTCCTCTCTTTCAGTGTGCGCTCATAGACCCCAATACTCTGCAAGGGTTTCCAATCGAACAGGAAGCCCACTATTAGGCATAGATCACAGTGGGACGTCCAAAAGGTGCAGGAGCAGTCCTGTTTCTGTGACCCCATTCCACTGGTGATGTGACTGCACTTGGGGTCCCTATCCATAGTGTGGAGATTACAGGCCTGTACTTGTAATATACATCTGCACATGTAGCTTACGGATATACCATACACCTACAGCCCTTTCCACACATGTAGTCTATACGCACACTATACACCCACACCATGTGCCTGCATACATGCAGATTAGGCCTACAGCACAATCTATATCCATACATGTTGCTTTCATCTACACCATGCACCTATGCTACCACTCAAATCATATACCATTCATAACCAAGATTGTAGAAAAGACTGTCCAACAGCAAATGCAAGACCACATCGATGTCCACGTCCCATTTGACCCCCACCAACATGGCTTTAAACCAAATCACAGTGTTGAAGTTCTCTTTACTTCACTCCTAGACAAAATAATAACCGACATAGACAAGGTAAGACAAGGCTTTATACTAATATTCATTGACATTGCAGCAGCCTTTGATACAGTGAACCATCACACTCTACTAAGAAGGCTACAAGAAACAGGGATCCATGGCATGATCCTGAATTGGTTCACTCTTACCTAACTCAAAGAAAACAACAAGTCAAGTCTGAGAAACACTATTCAAAGCCGTTTGCCCAACCACAAGGTATCCCACAAGGCTCAGCCTTGTCAGCGCTGCTTTTTAACATCTATCCACAGCCACTTTGAAACATAATAAAAGAACATAATATCCAATACGAAATTTATGCCGATGATATGATTTACACTCCATTCAACATGGACCAACTCAAGTACACTCAGATTACAACATGCCTCGAGGCAATGATAAAATTGCTCAACATCCAAAACCTCTCCATAAGTTTCAAGAAATCAGAAGTCCTGCATATAACAAGAAACACCACATTCTCGCCACCCAAAAAACTAAAAATACTAAACAATAACTTGGAAGTCAAATTGGAGGCGAAATACTTGGAGTCACATTGGACCAAAATCTTGCTTTCCAGTCACACACCGAAAACCGACCAAGACAGCATACCACAAAATAAGGCCGATACAGAAACTCAAACCACTGCTCGATGACAGCAACTTTTGAGCAGTCTGCCAAGCAATGATAACACCTTTAATAGACTACTGTAATACATTCTACCAAAGCCTTCTGAACAAAGTTACACACCCACTACAACTAGTTCAGAATACTGCAGCCTGGATAATCACTGGCTCAGCAAAACATAACTACATAACACCTATAATATACAGCAACTTCACTGGCTACCAGTTCTGACACACTCCAAATTCAAAACATTACTGGCCATCTTCAAAGTCCTTCATAACTTAACTCCAACCATCCTCTAGCCAATGATCATCCAGGAACCAGAGAACAGACTAAGGCAAACCACAAACAAGCGTCTATTATCCATTCTTAAAGACAAGACAAAAGCAAAACAGACAACTTGCAACAGAGCATTTTCCTTATACGCTCCATCCCTGTGGAATACCCTCCTCTCAGAACATCAGATCCATCACAGACATCTACGACTTCAGGAAAGCTCTAAAAACATTCCTCTTCAAGGAAGATTTTGACCCCAGAACATGACCTACTAATTCATCCACCCAGCACTACTCATACCCCCACCTCAAGTCTCTCTGCAGCCTGTCAATAGCACCCTCCCTTTCTACCTATTGCCTTTACCCATCTCCTCCCCTTTCTGATTTATCCCTGCCCCTTTAGCAATAAATTTCTCCCTCCCCCCCCTTCTCCATTAACTATGAATAATGGATCCCTAGCAACGTAAGAATCTTGTTTGCTACTTGGCCTCTCCTAAAAGCATCCAAGTTATACGCCGCCTGTTCTATGTATCTTTCTTGGTTAAAGTTATAATGTAAATCGCTTTGAATACATGATAAGGCGATATAAAAAAACTTGTTAAATAAATAAATTCCTGTATAGTCTACACCAGAATTTCTCAAGCTGGTCCTGGTGATGCCACCTAGCCAGTCACGTTTTCAGGCTATCCATAATGAATATTGAGAAACACTGATCTACACTCACATATGCAGTCTTTACTTACATTACATATATAATTTAGACGCATAGTTACACCCACACATACAGCTTGTATCTACATTACTACTACTACTGAACATTTGTATAGCGCTACAAGACATATGCAGCACTGCATATGTCACCTGTAAAAGACAGTCCCTGCTCATCAGAGCTTACAGTCTAGTAAAGACAATCAACACAGTAGCTATAGGCATAGAATACATCTAGGGGGAATGGTATGGAAACACAAAAGAGATAAGGCGAATCAAGATCCAAAAGGGGCAGTGAAGAGGTGAGTTTTCAGCCTGGATTTGAAAAGGGCAAGAGATGAAGCCTAACATACAGACTTAGGCATAAGGAGCAGAATAAGGCATAAGGAGCAGCAAGGTGAAAGAAGCAAAGTCTAGAGTTAGCAATAGAAGAGAAGGGCACAGATAGAAGCGATTTGCCAGAAAAGCGGAGTTCCCAAGGAGGGATATAGGGAGAGATAAGAGAGGAAAGGTAATGAGGAGCTGCAGAGTGAATGCACTTATAGGGCAGCAGAAGAAATTTGAACTGGATGTGGAAATTGATAGCCAATGAAATGACTTGAGAAGAGGGGTATTATGAGAATGACGAGGCTGGGAGAAGATTAGCCGCACAGCAGAGTGTTGAACAGATTGAAGGAGAGACATGATACGGAGGGAGACCAGCAAGGAGTAGGTTACAATAGTCAAGATGAGAGGTGACCAGAAAGTGGTTAAGTGTCTTAGTAGTGTGTTCAGGAAAGAATGGGTGAATTTTGTTGATGTTATAGAGAAAGCAATGGCAGGTTTTAGCCATCAGTTTGATGTGTGTGGAGAAAGAGAGAGAGGAGTAGAAGACAACCCCAAGGTTGCAAGCTGAGGAGACAGGGAGGAGTAGAGAGTTATCAAGAGAGACTGAGAAAGGAGGAAGGGGAGAGGAGGGTTTGGGGGAAAAATAAGAAGTTCAGTTTTGGCCATGTTCAATTTCAAGCAGTGATGAGACATCCAAGCAACAATGTCATAAAGACAGGCAGAAATCCAGGCCTGGACTGTTGGAAATATTTCAGGTATAGAGAGGTAGTTCTGGGAGTCATCAATTGAAAGCCATGGGAAGAGATGAGTATAGCGAGAGAAAAGGAGTGGACCCAAGACCAACCCTTGGGGTACACCAACTGAGAGTGGGATAGTAGAGGAGGATTCACCAGAACAAACACTGAAGGAGTGATAGGAGAGAGAAGAAGATAACCAGGACAGCATAGAGCCCTTTAAACCAAGCGAGGACAAGGTATCAAGAAGGTGGCTGTCGTCAACAGTGTCAAAAACAGCAGAAAGGTCAAGAAGGATGTGGTTTAAGTAAAGGCCCATAGATTTTGCCAGGAACAGGTCACTGGAGACTTTCGCAAGAGCCATTTTGGTAAAATATAAAGGACAAAAGCCAGATTGTAGAGGATCCAGAAGGGAGTAAGAGGAGAGAAAATCAAGGCAATGGTGGTGAACCGCACGTTCAAGTAGTTTAGAAATGAAGGGGAGGGGGGAGATGGATCGATAGTGAGAAGGACAGGTAGGGTCTAGTGAGGGCTTCTTGAGGAGAGGAATGACCACAGCATGCTTGAAGGCTGCAGAGAAAGTTGCAGTGAAGAGCGATAGGTTGAGACTATGAGAGATGGAAGGGACTACAGTGGAGGAGATGGAGCTAAGGAGATGGGTGGGAATAGGATCAGAGGAGCAGGTAATGAATTTGGATGAGGAAATAAGGTGAGTGCTTTCCTCCTCAGAGATCATAGAAAAGGAAGAAATGGTAGCAGAGATGGGGGGGGGGGGGGGGCGGGAAGTTGGGAAGGAAGAGGAGGAGAAGGGGAAGTAGCTGACCTCATGGGGAACTGGAGTGTGATCTTGTGAATTTTGTCATGGAAGTAGTCAGCCAGGGTTTGGGCAGAAAGGGAGGGAGGGGTCGGAGGCAGAGGCACCTTGAGGAGAAAGTTGAGAGTTGTAAAGAGACGGCAAGGGTCAGAGGCAAGAGAGTTAATCAGATGGACATAATAGTCTTGTTTGGCAAGTGCTATGGCTGACTGGAAAGAGACAAGAGTGAATCTGAAGTGTAGAAGGTTCGCAAGTGTGTGGGATTTGAGCCAAGCACGCTCAGCTGAGCAGGCGCAGGAATGTAGATAGTGGGTAGTGGAATACAGCCAGGGTTGAGGTTCAGTGCTCCTCACAGGACATGGCATGGTCAGAGCAAGAGCGTCCAGAGCAGAGAAAAATTCAGTGTTCTAGGAAGCTACTGCCTCATCAACAGACTCAGATGACACAGTGGAGGAAAGAGGTAATGCGAGCGTGGAGGAGAGAGTCAACGGATCAATAGCATGAAGATTTCTAAAGAGGATGGAGGAGATAGGGCAAGGTTGAGGTGACTGATGATAAGAGTGAAGCTTAGCAGGTGATGGTCCAATAAGGGAAGAAGTGAGGTAGAGAAGTTTAAGGGTAAGCAATTAGAGAAGAATACAAGGTCGAGACAGTGGCCTTGCTGGTATGTGGGGGTAATAGAGCAAAACTGGAGGTTGACTGATGAGGTAAGGGAGAGGAGCTTTAAAGCTTAAGGGTTAGAGGGGTTATCAACATGATTGTTAAAATCCCAGAGAATAAGAGAGGGGGAAGATGAATCCATAAAGAAGGAAAGCCATGAGTCATAATCAGAGAGAAAGGTAGAGTTGGACTTGTCAGAGGGTTGATAAATAACAGCTAATTGGAGAGGTAGTGGACTTCAAAGGAGGGAAAGGAGTGAGACTGAGACAGAAGGAGGGTTTGAAATTGACAGGAAAGAGAGAGTAGAAGCCCAGCACCTCTACCATAGCCAGTGGGACGAGGTGTGTGGGAGAACAGTGAGCAGCAACTGAAGCCGAGTCCTCTGGGAGGAACCAGGTCTCAGTTAGAGCAAGAAGATGGAGAGCATTAGAGATAAAGAGATCATGAGTAAAGGCAAGTCCATTTGGGATGGAGTGTGCGTTCCACAAGGCACATGAGAAAGGAAGAGAGGAGGGGGATATGAATAAGATTTGAGCTGTTGTGTGAGGATCTGTTCTGGGAGTGTGACAAACGTCTAGGGAGGCCTGGGTTGTGATTGATATCTCTGGAAGAGAGAAGGAGAAGGAGTAGAAGAGTGCGGGGCAGAGAGCAGGCAGCACGGCAGTAATGAGTGTGAGGTTGTTTCAGAGAGAGAGGAGATGACTGAAAGGGAAAAAGTGTTGAAGCTCAAGAGCTGATGATAGGATAGATGACAAGATGGTGGGGAAGTGAGAATGGTAAAGGGGAGATAAGGAGGGGAGGAGTGAAGGTGAAGGTCAGAGGGGAGACAATTAGGGAGTATGAGCAATAGAAAGAGAAAGTGATGAGGAGCCATAAAGAGAGAGAGGGAGAGGAGCCCAGGAGTCAGAAGACATAAAAGGATAGGTGGTAGAGATGGCAGGGGATAAGGTGCACCTGTGAGTGATCATGGTAATGAGCACAGGGGGCTATAAGAGACTATAAGTCAGGGGGAGGGAGGGTGGGATAATAAGGGAGAGGAGAGAGAGACACACACAGAGCTGAACAAGATCACAAACAAAAGTACTGAAAAGTAAGGCACTCTAACAATCATACGATAAATAAATAAATAAATATATACAGGCAGGCAGACCTTACAAGCAAGCGGTTAAAAAAGTCAGACCCTAGCCAGAAATTAGCAGCAAAGCTTTTAATAGACTTACACGTTCCACAGCAAGAAGGCAAATGGCTGAGCACACCTGGGGAAGAGGGTTAATAAGGCTTCAATGGGGGGGGGGAGGAGGGGTTATACTTTCAGCACACAATAATAGGAGGCAGGCAGGGAGGGGGACATTTTAAACTAAGAGAAAGCTGTAGAGAGCAGAGGCAGAGTGGATAACGCAATTGAAGTTCATATTTGAACTCCAAAAGCAGAGACCAGAGAGAGAGTGAGGGAGCAGGTACATTACAATTGATTATGAGGAGAGAGAGACACACACACAGATGAAAACAGAGAGGGCGAGCTGAACAAGATCACAAACAAAAACATTGAAAAGCAAGGCACTCTAACAATGATCAGATAAATAAATAATATATACATCATAAGCCTACACCCATGTGAGGTGTCTGCATCCCCTTAATGCTGGCTTCAAAAGGTAGTCAATCAAATTAAGTAAACATTAAATGTTACATCAACTATATGCCTACATTCACACACAGTTACACCAGTGTATAGTCTCTTCTCATAACATACATCTACATAGTCTACACCAACACCTACAGCCTACACTCAGTCTACTGTATATACACACAATAGACTTCACCTACACCAAACTGCTACACTCGCAGTATCTACTCTTGCACCATAAAATTACACTCACTGGTCTATTCCTACACCAAGTTCCAAACTTACAGTCTACCCCTATGCCATACAACTACACTCAAGCCTACACTGACCCCCTACACCAACTTCCACCCCTCAAACTAGCTTGCTTGTATTTACATATGGCTTATACATACACAAACCTGTCTGGTCAGATTTATCCCTTGCATTTCTGCAAATTAACCTGTTTGTTCAGATTTAGCTGGATATCCCTTAATATGGTGCCATCCAGCTAAATCGGTTTTCCAGTTGCCCGAGTGCCCCCGAAGCTAGCCACGCTAACCCCTCATCAGAGTTCCACTGTTGTTTTCCAGTTGCCTGAGTGCTCCCAAAAGCTACCCATATCTACCCACATCAGAAGTGATGCTGCACCTGGAAATCCATTTAATTCACTTACCCCTGTGGCAGCACACTGAATGAACGCAACCAAGGAGCAGGTCATGCTTCTTTAGGCGTTCCATCAGGTGACTCCAAGGGCGAATTTGAGGGCAGTCCACTCTTCTACATTTATGTTTTGCTTTCATTTTTGACTTCTCCTTTTTACCTGGACTACTCGTTTAATGTTGCTTGCGCAGAGCTTCCTTTGACTTCTGTTCACATCCTCCACCCAATTTCAGATACTTGCTTCCCTGTTTGTAGCAACCCTACCAATGCCTATCACCCACTCGGCCCATTTCTCCTAATGATGTGTTGCTACACTCTGCCCTTCTCAATGAAATATCTATTAGAGGCAAGACTGATTTAATTCGCGATATGAGAATCATGCATCAATTAGGCATTCTTTTTGTGGCAGAAACATGGCTTAGAGAAATGCAGTCAGAGACCAAGAAAATGTGGCAGAAAGATACAGAAATACTTCCCATTGTATTGGGAGCTACAGGCTTGATAAAGAAGAATTTCCAAGCACATCTTGACAAACTGCCCATGCATGTTACATCTTACGAACTTCAGAAGGAAGCTCTCTTTGGTACGATGCAAGTACTACGCTGAGCATTAGCTGTAAATCTGAGAGACTGAGAACATACTCCACATACCATGGCTTAGAAGCGAAGTTCATGACTGTCATGGTATGTGCAAAACTAACCCATTTGGAGAAACTTCCCAGAAACATGGCTTAAAGATAGTGAAACTCTTTTCTTAGCTAATGTTCATCTTCAAATTCTATGCGTTCATTTGAAAACAGATCCCATCCTACTGGTGGCGGAGGGACCATAACTTTTTCCCATCTCTCCATTATAGAGATTCCCTACACTGCCACTGATTTATTACCCCCTCCTCCCCCCCCCCCCCATTATAAAGCATAGTTGCTCACCTGTAACAGGTGATCTCCAGGAACAGCAGGAATGCAGTCTTCACATATGGGTGATGTTGGCACCAACAGACCCAGTGCGGGAATGCTCTCCAGCATCTAATAGGAAAGCCTTTGGGAGCACTCCATTGCGCCTGTGTGCCTGCCTTCCCAACTTCTCTCCTCAGTTGAGTTTGTAGTCAAGAGGAAGAGAAAAAAAATTAATGAATCCTACAACTCCTAGGGAGAAGGACGGGTTGTGAAGACTGGTTCCTGCTGTTCCCAGAGATCACCTATTACAGGTGAGTAACTGCTATCTCCAGGAACAAGCAGGAATGCAGTCTTCAGATATGGGACTCACTAGCATCCAGGTACCAGACTAGTATGGGGGGGGGGGACAGCAGTGTGATCCCTGG
Source organism: Ichthyophis bannanicus (assembly GCA_033557465.1). NCBI lineage: Eukaryota > Metazoa > Chordata > Amphibia > Gymnophiona > Ichthyophiidae > Ichthyophis > Ichthyophis bannanicus. Next base: position 54,928,676 of record CM066051.1, on the reverse strand, counting down.
GGTAAAAAAACATGTAGCCGAAGAGTCTGGACAAGTTGCGGGCCATTGGGCTCGATTCCAGAAGACGATACTTCACCAATGATAGTCTCGTATCTTGTAGAAGTCCGGGATGGAGGGAAGGAGTTGAGTTTAAGTCACAAAGAGGTGCTGGAGTACAGCTTGGCCAAAGACGGCATCCCAACGGGAATCTCTTTCTGGACAATAGTGTACAGCAAAAGTATGAATGAAGGACCAGGTAGCTGCTCGACAGATCTCCTCAATGGATACTGAACGGAGACTGGCTACAGAGGTTGCCATAGCCTGCATATTATGAGCAGTGATATGACCCTCCAAATAGAGTCCTGCTTGTGCATAAGCAAATGAAATGCAATCTGCTATCCATTTAGATAGAGTACATTTTGCCACAGGTAGGCCTAGGTGACTAGGATCAAAGGAAATGAATAAATGAGAGGATCTTCTGTAATCATTACTTTATCCAAGTAGTAAGCCAGCGCTTGCTTGCAGTCTAAGGTATGTAGCAGGGGTTTTCAACCCAGTCCTTGGTGAACCCTAGGTCAGTCAGGTTTTCAGGATTCCCAGAATGAATATGCATGAGAAAGATTTGCATGCTCTGCCTTCATTGTATGCAAATCTATCTTATGAATATTCATTGTGGGAATCCTGAAAACCTGACTGGCCTAGGGTTCCCCGAGGACTGGGTTGAAAACCTATGGTGTGTAGCACTACTTCAGCCCGAGACGAATGTGGTCTAAGGAAGAAAATTGGGAGGATTACTGACTGGTTTAGATGAAAGAGGAGATTACCTTTGGAAGGAAATGCAGATGGGTACACAGAACCGTCTTGTCATAGTGGAACTGAGTATAAGGCAGATCCACCACTAGAGCTTGCAGCACGCTGATGCAGCAAGCTGAAGTGAAGGCAATAAGGAAGATGGACCTTTCAAGATAGGAACTTCAGTGAAGTGGTGGCTAAAGGCTCAAAAGGAGGCTTTAGAAGTTAAGTGAGAACCACATTGAAATCCATCAGAGGCAGCTTAATTGGTGGCTTGGACAGGGGACCTCACATGAAGCGTGCTATTAAGGAGTGTGAGAAGATAAGCTGTCCATCCAGTGGTTTGTGAGAGGTTGCAATGGCACTAAGGTGAACTCTCACTGAGTTAGTTTTAAGACCTGTTAAGGATAAGTGGAGGAGATATTATAGAAGGGACTGTGCCAATCAAAAGAAGGGATCAATGTCCTTTGGGGTACCAGAGGGCAAACCTATGCCACTTGAAGGCATAAGATTGCCTGGTAGTATCTTTGACCTCCTGTGGTAGGTCGAGGTCAGCGAGCACTATCTCTTCAGCAACCATGCTGTCAGACATAGAAAGTGAATATTGGGATGGAGGAGCATCCCGTGGTCCTGAGAGAGGAGTTCAGACCCAAATCCCAGGCTGAGAGATTGAGTTTGTGCAAGACAAAGAAGAGGAGGAAACCATGGTTGACAGGGCCAAAAGGGGGCTATGAGTATCTCTAATTCCTCTGCCCTCAGTTCCTTTTCCGAGACTACTGTAATGGTGAACCCTGCTGCCATGTCATGTATGAAGTCCTAAAAGGACATATCTTCTGGTGGGGACTGACGCAGTTCCTGAGGTGGCAAAGGGTCCAAAGGGATGTCTAGAAGTTCTCGGGAATTGAGTGATCCCTCATCAGATTCTGAAGAACTGGAATTAGAGTCTGGTAAGAAGTCAAAGTATCGGCATGTTTGACCTCAACGTTTCATGGACATTGAAGGTGGATGCTCGGAAGTATCGGAACAGAGAGCCATGTCAGTTTCAGTCTGTTGGATACCGGGGGTCTCAGTCAGTTCTAACGATTCAGGGTTTCCATCAATGCCAGTTTGAGGATCGGCATCGAGGCCGATACATCTAGCTGTAGGTTTGGTGCTGAAGCCTACACTCCTGGAGCGCTCGATGTTATTGGTACCGAGGCTGCCAAGAGTGCCGCCAAACTCCTCTCAAGAGCCAGCATGTATTGGTCCAGAGAGATGGCCGATATCTGGGTGGAATCACCCACAGGGATCTAAGCCACCATCCCAGAACATGGAACCGGTACCTCTACGAGGTTGATTCTTTGGGAGCGTCCCACAGCCCCTCTTGTGCTTTGGAAGACAGATCCTCCCACCAGGGCTGTTTGACTGGCCGGTCTGCAATGGACGCATCTCTAGGGGAGTTGTGATACTTATATTGGGACTTCTTTCTAGTCTCGGTATCAGTCTTTGATGCCAATGACTTTGAAGCAGCTAGAGATTTTGACTTACTTTTATGTTTGGACTCTGAAGAAACCTGAGACCCATGAAAGGAAGTCAATGCCCTCAAAGAAGTGGAAGCCACCAACATCGAGTCAGAGGCAAACAACGATCCATACTGTTGGGCTTTGTTCTTTAGGCCTCTCTTTGTCATTTGCTGGCACAAAGGACAAGAATTGGGTTAATGTTCAGGCACCAAACATTTTAGACACCAGTCATGTTTATCAGTGACTGATATGGTACCAGCACATCTGGTACATTTTTTTAAAACCACTAGTTGGCTTTTCCGTGACTCCAAAAAGTTGTCTTCAAGATTGAAGATAAGGCTATGGAGGCCTAAAGGCCTAGTTTGGTGGTGAAAGCTGCATTAAAAAAAAGAAAAATATAAAATAAAAAAGAATTATCGGGACAGGTGTCAGATTCAATGGGCTGGCATGGATGGGAAAGCAGAAGTACAATGTTCCACACCAAAAAGAAATTTTTCAATGGTGACAGGATGACATGTCCTGCTGACTCCGCGGAAAACAAAGAATTGAGGAGAGGAGTTGGGAAGGTGTGAAGGCAGGCACAGTGGAGTGCACCCAAAGGCTTTCCTATTGGCTGCTGGGGAACATTCCTGCATGGGCTCCATCGATGCTGATGTCACCCATATATGAAGACTGCATTCCTACTTGTTCTTGGAGATATCCTATTACTTTGTTGCCCCATATTGACCAGCCCAATGGGGTAATAGTTTTTTCTTTATTTCTGCTCTGACCTTAAGTTATGATAAGTTAATAACTCTGGGGGATATTAACATACATGCTGCTAATCCAGATAGGACTATTGATAGACATTTTCTTCTGCTAATGGACAGTCTTGGATTCATTCAATATGTGGGGCTACGAACTCACTAAAAGGTCATACTCTCTTTTTTTTAATTTTATTTCAAGATTTTCCAAAATACAACGATCACCATCAGTAACATGCACTTAAAAATATGTACAAATGACAAACTATTAACTAGAAAAAAGAAAAGGAACACAGGACACTCTGAATCTATAAAGAAACAATAAACGGCAGCTCATACTGAATCCAAGTAAGTATCAAGAGACTTGCAAATTTTTTCAAACTTCAGCATACAATTGCTAGAAATTGAGGCAGCCCCTTCCAGTCTGCGCACTAAGCACACAGAATTCCACCAGAAGATGACGTCTGTAAAGGACGCATTTTTCCAGTTATATGATGCATGCTGCATTGCAAGAGACAGTAGTATATCAAACAACTTTTTCTCATATTTAGTGAGCCCTTCTGATATCAGGAGAGAGCAAAACAGAACAATTTGCAGCATTAACCTGACATCTAATTTAAAAATATCGCAAATAAGAGACCAAGCACCATCCCAAAGTCTCGTAGTAGAACACAGTCATAAAGCATATGCATTAATGTCCCAATCGCAGACGAACAATTCCAGCACTTTTTGGAATTCAACAAATTAGCTCTCTGCATTTTTAAAGATGTCTAAACTTCACGATGGGCTACAAAATAAAAAGATTGAGTCAAATTACTTGACATTGTTGGACGTACAGTGAAGTTCCAACAGGTGCTCCATTTAACATCATCTTGCTGCATCACAACATCAAACTCCCATGTATGCTGCAATACCACAGGAGATTGACATTTGTAGAATGTCAAAACTACATGAAACCCAGAAATAGATCTATCATTTACTAGAGTCTTTTCACATATCATAATTAAGTCTGGGGCAAGACACATACCCTCAGACCATGGCGAGTCCCGCATCAAGCTCAAGGCCAAGTGATCAAACCTGGAGGCCTGGGATTGCGTTATATGACCATTCTCAAACAATTGACCAAAATTACAAATCCTTTGGCTAATCAACCCTTTCACAACAGTTTACGTCTATTTATTTGTTTGAAGCTCAGATGACAAGACTTTGACTTTCAAACTTTGGACACATCCTGCGAAGAGAGAGATCATTAGAGAAAGACATCATGCTTGGTAAGGTAGAAGGCCAATGCAAAAGAGGAAGGCCAGCAACGAAATGGATCGATACAATAACAGCAGCTACAGGTGTCAGTCTGTCAACAATGAGCCGCCTGATTGAAGACCAAATACAATTTAGGACAACTATCCAGAGGGTTGCCATGAGTCGACACCAACTTGACGGCACTTAACAACAACAACATTCGAACCAAGGGATTATGCCAGAGGGACGTCTCAGAGGAGGCCAGATAGGAACGGGAACAACTCCCATCTAGTTCCTTCAGTGCCCTAATGGTACTACTAATTGGAGAAGCATTAAGCTTAGATCTGGGAAAATGCATAGTAGGTAGCAACTTCATAGGGAATGGATACACAATCACCATTTTAACTTCTAGCCAAAGGGGAGCCGGGCCTATAGATAACCACAGAGCACCATAGCGCAGCAACACCACCGCATGACAGTGAAAAAATTCAGAAATCTGCCCCCCCTTCCCTCTAGGTTGCATAAGCTTAACCATGGCAACATGTGGCACCTATTCTTCCATAAAAATGTAGTCAACAATCTATTCAATTGCTAATAAAAGTGCAAGCCGCAAAAGCCAGGCAGCATATTTAATTTATAACCTATCTGTGGCAAAAGCCATCATTTTGATAGTGTCCAATCTGCCCCACCATGACAAACGTAAGGGTGACCAATGCTGCAGCAAGCCCTTCAGCTCAGATAAAATAGCATTGACGTTATACGAAATCGTATCATTTAAATCAGTGCAAAGGTACACACCTAAATACCTTATCTTCCGCATAGACCACTTAAAATTAGCCCCCTCCTAAGTCACTTTGGGTGGTGAAATCATTCACAGGTAGTATTTCCGTCTTCTCCCAATTTACCTTAAAACCCGAGAATGAAGAGAATTTTTCAATTACTCTAAGCAGGCAAGGAATTGAGGCCGCAGGATTAGAAAGAAACAACAAAACATCATCAGCATGAATCACAAGCTTCCAAATAAAGGAAGGAGGAACCAACTCCAAGGATACCATGCTCCCTCTTGACCACCATCAGCAAAGGCTCCAAGGCCAGCTTAAAGAACAGTGATAGTGGGCACCTCTGTCTAGTACCCCTGGCTAGGGAGATATGCTCAGAGCAGACTCCATTCATGACAATGCATGATCGGGGGGGGGAAGCATATAACACCTAATCCAGTGGACAAAATCAGGACCACACCCAAACCATTCAAGTGCATGGAATAAATAGGGCCACTCAACACAAATAATGCCTTTTCAGCATCAAGAGCAGCAGGACGGGGAGAGCCAGCGGGGGCTCGGGGGGGGGGGGATCTGGGCAGAGCGGGGGCAGGCTGAGATAGCAGGACGTACAGGGTTGATTCGGGTCAAGATCCTGCATGTCCTGCGGGATCGGGGGGAATGTGCTGATTATTCCACCTCAAAGGTGGAATAATTAGCACAAATGGTGCGATCGGGGCTGGGGATCCCCCCCCTAGGGCTGGGGCTGGGTACAGAGGGGTCACCGCCACCCGATCCAAGCCCCTGCTGGCTAGCTATGGGTCGGGTGGTGGGGAAGAGGGGGTCTGAGTCGCAGGGGCCAGGGAAAGGAGCACGTCGGGCCATCCTTGGGCCCGATTCTGTATGCCATGGGAATGTTTTGTCCTGCAGTACAGGAACGGGTCCTAATGGGCCCATCCTGCTCAGGGCCATCTGGACGGTCTGGATGTCTACATTCAGAATCGGGCTCATAGTGACCGTGAGGTAGCGCTCGCTCCGAGCCAGCAGTAGCAGATCATGAAATCTCCAAGCATTATCGCCAATATACCTATCCCTCCTGAAACCTACCTGCTCTGTTCCTATAATTCACCTCACAATGTGTTCCAATCAGGAGGCCAGCACTTTAGCAAGAATTTTATAGTCAATATTTAGAAACGAAATAGGCCAGTGGTTACCAACTGAGGTAGCATCCCTACCAGGTTTTGATGTCAATACAACATGTGCCTCTGAGAAGTTGGAAACAGTCTACGAATTTGTATTCAAATATTGAAAGTGTTGTTGCAATCTGGGGGCCAAAATGGACACAAACTGCTGATAGAATTCCACAGTAAAACCATCAGGTCCTAGCGTTTTAGCCCTCGACAACTCCCGAATGGCCAACAATATTTCAATAACTTGTATAGGGACCCCTAACCCCCTACCGACATCTTGAGATAACTGCAGGTTTTCACCCATAACCAGGAAAAGACTCACACACCCCATCCACAATCCCGCCGGCACAGGAGAACAGATTCTAATTGTTTTGGTTATGGTTATTTTATTTGCTTGACCGCCCTTCACATTAGCAGCAGGGTGGTGTACAATCTAAAAACAAATTTTGAAAAAGACTATAAACAGGAAAAGAACGCCATTAAAATTATAGGACAGATAAAATCATTCACAATGGAAATTCAGAATATCGAGTAGAGAATAGACAAAGAGAAATCAAGAGGCAGGGATCTCAAATGCGGTAGTGAAAAGATGAGTCTTTAGGAGAGATTTGAATTTGTAATAGGAGGATTCTAGTTTGAGGGCAGGGGGGGAGGGAATTCCAGGAGGCCGGGGCTATGAAGTAGAAAGCAGAGGTATGGGTAGAAGATAACCAAGCTTGAGAGGAAAAGGGAGGTATAAGCAATTGGCGAATAAGGAATAAGAAACAAATAAGGAAGAAATGTCCTCCGTTTCATAAAGACACATGCCTGCTCATCACACATAGATGCAATGTACGGACATTTCCTCTTGAATTTTAAAAGCTCCGCTAACAAATGGCTGGATTTATTCTCCCCAACATAATATCTGGTTCTCTGCAACAAGACCTTTCACTCCGTGCGTCTACTCAACAACCTATTGTAAGCATACCTAAAGCTAATCAATTGCATTATCATTTGTCTGTTTATGAATACCTACAAAAAGGGCAATGTCAGCTTCCAAATTTTGAATTTAGTAACATAGTAACATAGCTCTGTAATTCTCAGTTTTGAAGGATTACCAAAAGGACTGCTACTGCTGGAAAGAAATCTGCACTTATAAGTATTTACTTTTGGGAACTCTAAATCTTGGGTTAAAGGGAATTATTTGGGTTAAAGCTGATAAATCTGTGTATTTTAGAATCCAGGGCATTTTTTAACTCAGTCAGGGTCTAGCATCAGCAGAGAGCTTTTAGTTTAAAGTTAAAACCCAGGACTCACGTGATGTGGTGAGCTGGGGAAGCTGCGTCCTTCCTGAGCTCCGGACCCCCGGACCCCAAACCGGCTAATCCAGCCCATTAACGGGGCGCAAACCGCGGAATTTGTCCTGCACTGCTTTGCGGCAACTCTATAAACCCCGAGCGGGTCCCCAAGCGGAGGATGGCCGCGACGGCGAAGCTTGGCAGGAGGGAGAAGGATCGCGCCCTGGGGACAACTAAGATGGCCGCCTCACCTCCGAGCCCGGGGGCTACCCCTTCATTACCAATGGCCGCGATCTCGGCGGCCACGATATCGGAGATTTCGGCGGCAGTGGCAGAGACTCTCTCCCAGCAGTTCCAGACCCTACACACAACAATGGCGGCAGTTCAGAGCTCGGTCGAGGCAGTTGGGCTCCGCATGCAACAGGCGGAGGCCCGGCTCCTGCAGGCAGAGGAGGAGGTGGAAAAGCTTGCTTCGGAGCTCGAGCAGGTGCGGGGGGCCCTGAAAGACCAAGCTACAAAACTGGAAGACCTGGAGAATCGCTCCAGATCAGTAACTTGCGTTTCCTAGGGGTCCCAAGTTCCGTGGCGGATCGTGACCTGCGCACATACATTGAGGCTTTGTCCATATCTTTGCTGGAAAATGAAGAGCGGGGCTCCCCACTGGTGATTGAACGGGTACATAGAGTGGGCCCCAGGAAACCTGCTGACTCCAGGCCGCGAATTGTGCTCGCCAAATACCTCCAGTTTCAGCAAAAGGAGGCAATTCTGCGGGAGGCTCGGAGGCGCGGCACCGTAGAGCGGGATTCCGCGAAGATTCGCATTACTCAAGATTATTCAGCCGCAGTGAGCCAGCGCCGCCGAGCCTATGCTCCGGTCTGTCAAAAACTGATCGCCGCCCGCATAAAATTCACCGTTCAATACCCAGCGCGCCTCCACGTGCTTCACGAAGGCCGACCCCGGGTGTTCGACTCGACTCGGCAGCAGAAGCGGCGGTCTATGTGGACACAGTGACTGGCTTGGGTACCCCACCGCGTACTGGACAAGACAGCCTAACCGGCATTACTGCTGGGGTTCCATCCTGAACTGGACGGTATGAGCCCCTGTAGGGCATAAGCGAGTGGAACAGTGAGGGTTCTTACTATTGGGAGGCCTGGTGGGCCGGCTCACTGAGGCGATGGACACTACAGCTATTTTATGGCATGGCGTAAGGCTAGGGGGAGAGAATAAGCACCTATGCACTGTTTGATAACTGTTAAGTGGGGGGAGGTTAGCAGCGGGGGTGCCTGCCATTAGCCTGGACTTCACACCTTCCTGGGGCCCCCGAGCGGGAGCAACCCAGTGGCGGTGGCGGATGCTGTGGTTCCTGGGATTGCTGTACCTTGATATTTCTGCTGGCACTGGTCTCCTGGGGGAATTCATATGGGCCCCCGGGCTTGGGGGGAGGGGGCGGGGGGGTGGAAAGTGCCGGGAAGGGGGGCTAGAAATGTTTTATGGTGAGGCCTCCGCCCCTCCCCCCCTGGGTTTTCTGATTCTATTTCTCCAGGTGGGGAGTGGGCCAGCCTTTACACCACGGGTGTAGGTGTTTCACGCTATCCTTTGAGTTACTGTTTTTGTTTTTTTATTTGTTGTTATTTGGCGGGAGGGTAGAAGCATTGGCATGGGCAGGGAACAACTGTGTGCCCCCCCTAGACTCCTGGGGGATGTACCGGTGGGGACAGGGGGAGTCTGCTTCAAGGGGGTTGGGGGGTCTGGGCACATCTCGGTGAGTGATTAGTAGGAAGGGAGATGGGTAATTCTCAAGGGTGGTTAGTGATTGAGTGTGGGGGTTGGAGCAGGGACGGGATGAAGATGGGTAAGGGGGGTATAGTGGGGTGCTGGGATGGGAGGATTAGGAGAGGGGGGTGGGTTAGTGATAGGGGGCGGGTTGGGGTGACGCGGGGGGCACAGCAGCACTATAGGTGGAGCGGGCATGGCCCGTACGGGGACTTCATATGGTTACAGGGGGGGCCCCGGGCTGGGGGGGTCCCGCCTTCTTATTTTTATGGACCAGGTACAAATTGTCTAGGTCTCTATGAACCGCCCTGAAGGTTATCTCTTGGAATATTTGCGGGATAGGCAGCCCTATTAAGCGATATAAGGTATTGCAGGCCCTGGCTCGGTTGAAATGTGATATAGCAATGTTGCAGGAAACCCACCAGACAGCCGAAGAAAGAAGAACACGCTAAATTACAGAAAATGTGGGTGGGGCAGTGTTGGGGATCCCCGGCCAAGGGAAAGAAGGGGGGAGTGGTCATACTGATTGGCAAGTCTACTCGCTTTGAGCTACTTCAGGACTACTCGGACCCGGAAGGCCGCTATATCTTGCTCCATGGTAACCTGGATGGTCGGCCGCTAGTGCTGGGTTGTTTGTATAGCCCCAATGTATTGAATCGGGCGTTTTACGATCGCCTAGCATCCCGCCTGGAGCAATTACCTGATGTCCCCCTGATTTTGGCCGGTGACTTGAATGGGGTGTTGGACGTGGGACTTGATGTATCGGGTGGGGGAGGAGCGCACCTGCGCACTCCAACGACTAAGGTTTTGAAGGACTTTTGCAGACGATTGGGCCTGTTGGACCCATGGCGATTGCTTCACCCAAGTGAGAGGGATTTTACCCACCAGTCGAGGGCTCATGGTACCAGCGCTCGCCTGGACTATGTGTTAGTGTCGGAAAAGCTGTTTGTACAGGTTGAGGATGCACAGATTGGCCCCTTGGAGTTGTCCGACCACGCCCCAGTTTGGATTGCACTTAGTGGCGGGGGCTCGGCTGTATCGCTGCGGGTCTGGCGGTTTCCTCTGGGCCTGTACCAAGATGCGGAATTCCGGATCTACCTTGCAAAACAGTGGCAGGAATTTATGCATCACCATATGCAACATCAGGATGATCCGGAATTGCTCTGGGAAACGGCTAAGGTCGTCCTACGGGGGGATATTATTGCATATGTGGCCCGGAAGCGGCGGCTGGTGGCGCGACAAATTGTACAGTTGGAGAAGCACGTGGTGCGTGCTCGGCGACGTTGTGCGGGAGATCCCAGCGCACTGAACAGGCGACGGCTCTGGGAGCTACAGACGACTCTCAATGAGTTACTTCACCAGCGGGCGAAGAAAGAAATCATATATGTATTATCGGTACCAGCTCTTCCGTTTTGGTGATAAACCCGGCAAACTCTTGGCGCGTTGTTTGCGGGGTCACCGGGGTTATCGATTGGTGGCAGCGCTGCGCGATGATCAGGGAGCCCTGTATAAGGACAATGTCGGCATCGTTCGAATCTTCCGTTCCTTTTTTCAAAAATTGTACGCCCAGAGAGAGGGAGACCCAGACGCCATGCAGCAGTATCTGCGGGGGCTGTCGTTGCCGCAGCTGTCTGCAGAACAGAGGGCCCACCTGGATGCGCCGGTCACGGTGGAGGAGATCCAGGGCGTTATACAACGGGCTGCTTGTTGTAAGGCCCCCGGCCCGGATGGGTTCGGAGCCGAGTTTTATAAGTTACTAGGTGATTCGACACCTCCAGTATTAGTGGCGGTGTACCATAGGCGGATGGCGCAGGGGCGCTTCACTTGGGGTAATAACCACGCGCATATCTCCTTGATTCCTAAGCCGGGGAAAGACCCTACTCAAGCGGCATCGTACCGGCCCATTTCATTGTTGAATTTTGACCTGAAAATCTTTGCAAAGGTGCTGGCTGACCGGCTGGCTTTGGTATTGGGCGATTTGATTCATGAGTCCCAGGTCGGGTTCGTTAAAGGGCGCTACGCCGTGCGAAATATACGACGGCTGTTGGCATCTCTGGAATGGGTTCGGGAACAGGACCTCCAGTCACTGGTGATTAGTTTCGACGCTGAAAAGGCATTCGATCAAGTCCAGTGGGAGTATTTGCAGTCTTTGTTGCCTCAGTATGGGCTGGGTGCCCCCTTTTGTAAGATGGTGGAGCTGCTCTATACCGACCCTACAGCGGGGGTTCTTTGCAACGGGGTGTACTCGGACTCGTTTCGACTGGAACGCGGTACGCGTCAGGGCTGCCCGCTCTCTCCCCCTTACTTTTCGTGTTATCCTTGGACCCGTTGATACGCAAGATCGAGAGCTCCCCCGATATCTGTGGGACGCGCATTGGTTCCTGTGGCTTCAAGGTGGCCGCATTTGCAGATGATCTCTTAGTTCACCTTTCCTCTCCCCAGCAGTCACTTCCGAGGTTGCTTGAAGAGCTTTCGTTATACGGACGGTTCGCGGGATTGCGTATTAATATGACAAAGTCGGAAGCCTTAGATGTGGGGGGTCAGTTACGGGAGACTTGGCCTGGGAGTTTCCCGCTTCGCTGGGCTGCGGACTCGATTATTTACTTGGGTGTTGTGTTAACTCGGAAATTGACCTTGCTGTATCCCACTAACTTTGAGCGTATCTTTGCTAAGGTCCGCGCGCAGCTGCGGGCATGGGCCCCTCTGCCTTTGTCTTTGCTCGGTAGGGTGGCCGCCCTGGGGATGGTGATCTTCCCGCGCGTGCTTTATTGGTTGCAAACACTCCCCGTGTGGCTTTTGAAACGTGACCTGATGCGTTTGGAGAGGGAGATTCGGGGGTTTCTTTGGAAAGGCCTCAAGGCCCGTATTCCGATGGCGAGGTTGCGTGGTAGCTGGCGCTCCGGAGGGGTGGGGGTTCCTGACCTTTGGAAGTACGCACTAGCCTGTCAGGCCCGCCATTTAAGCGATTGGTTGGGGGACACTGAGACCTATACTCCGCGGGGGCTTGAAGCGGCATTTGTGGCGCCCCACTCTTTGGAAGCGATTTTACACTTACCGCGGGCGGATCTGCCGTCTCGCCTGCTGAACAGTTTGCTGGTGCAGGCAACCCGCCGAACTTGGCAGCAGCTCAACAAGTGTTGGGGGTAGCGATGCCGCGGTTTCCTGCTGGCTGCCTATACAGGGGAATGCCTGCTTCTTGCCAGGCTCGGACTCGGCCCCCTTTCGTCAGTGGTGGCGAATGGGTATACGCCGTCTGGGGCACGTAGTGGACCCCGCTGGCTGTTGTAAGTCTTTGGGGGAGCTTTGTAGGGAGTATGGGTTGCCTATGGGAATAACGGCGTTTGCACATGCCCAGATCTCCCATTACATCGGCTCCCTTCCACGGCAGGAGCTTACAGTAGAACATTCGGGACGTATTTTGGAGTTCTTCGCACTGGGGGCGGATACTCCGCCGACGATAGCAGCCTTGAAGAAACGGCTGGACCAACTGGGTGTGCCCCCGGATTATTCGCGGGTGGAAAGCCTTTGGGCACGAGAGCTGGGTCGGGAAGTCGCGCCGGGGTCCGTTCGGGCGGCCCTGGGTAGGATCGCGCCACTTGTGGTTGGCACTCGTTGGCGAGAAGTGCAGTTTAAATGCGTCCTTCGTGCTCATTTCTCCCCGCGGCGGGCGTTTCGGAGTCACCTTGCCTCCCATGGGGGATGCCCTAAGTGTTCGTGTGCACTGGCAGATCTGGGCCATATGTGGTGGGGTTGCCCCTCTATTCGTAAGTATTGGCGGAACATTGAGACTTATATGAGTGGGCTGTTGGGTCAGGGGCTTTGCTGGTCGGGGACCCTCGTAGTGCTGGATCAGTTGGGGCCACTCCAACCGAAGGGCAGATGGGATAGAGTGTTGGTGCGTAAGGCCTGTCTGGTGGGTAAGGGCCCTATTTTAAGCCGTTGGAGAGAGACTGTGGCCCCTACTTTCTGCGAGTGGCGAAATAGCCTGCATCAACTTATGATTATGGAGCGGAGGATGGCGTTAAGGCATCCCCGGGCCTGGGCCACTTTTTTGTTGATTTGGATGCCCTACATTCAGCGCTTAGGCCCTAAGGCCCGGAGCGAAGTCCTTAAATTAGGTTGACGGGGGCTAGGGAATTGGGCGCCTCCCGAAGGGGTGCTTGTCCCTGTGGTGTTGGTGCTGCTGTGCTCCCGGCGGGGGGGGGAGGGGGGTTTTTCCGAAATAACAGGTCTTGGATATGTGTTTTATTTGTTTTGCTGGGTTCCCAGGGTGGTGGATATGACACAACCCCGCCCGGGACCGCTGTTGGACTTGCTGCAGTGAATATTGTTATGTTGGCTTGTCGTTTGTTGTTTGTATCCTGCAATATTCAATAAAAAGAGTTTTGAAAAAAAAAAAAAAAAGTTAAAACCCAGGAGAGAGCTTTTAATTTAAATTTAAAATTCAGTCAGGGCCTAGTATCAGCAGATATATTTTAGTTTAAATTTAAAACCCAGCAGAGAGCTTTTAGTTTAAATTTATAACTCAGTCAGGACCTAGTATCAGCAGAGAGCTTTTAATTTAAATCAAATCAAATCAGAGTATAGCTTAGAATAGAAGGAAGAAAACGGTAAATACTCTTTGATATGAAAGAAATAAATTGTTTCTAGATTTCAATTACCCCGGTATCAACTGGGTCAGTGTCACGGCAGGACATGCTAGTGAGATAAAGTTTCTAGATGAAATAAATGACTGCTTCTTAGAGCAGCTGGTTCATGAACAGACCACAGGGGAAGCCATTTTGGACCTAGTCCTTAGTGGAACACCAGATCTGGTGCAAGAGATAAGGGTACTGGGGCTACTTGGCAATAGTGATCATAGTCTTTTCCCAACTATCTAAATTTGCAGAATAATCTTTGATTTTACATCCTAGGCAGACGGGCTTGAAGAACGGGCACAGCACTGATACTATTTTAACTGTATTTCTGAATATTATTTGGTGAATCTTAGACCAGGGCAAATTCATAATAGTGGTTTCACTTGACTTGAGCTCTGCATTCGATGTTGTTGACCATCATTTACTTTCCAGGCGCTTAACTTCCATTGGCATAGATGGATAGGAGCTAAATTGTTGAACTTCTTTTCTCAGTAGCCATATGTTTAGACTCATAAAAACATAATCGCTCTTCCTCCTCTTACCCTTTGGATTGCTGTGTGCCTCAGTATTCAATTCTGGTGCTGCTCCTACTTAACATTTTCATCAGTTCATTAGTCACTCTAATACAGTCCTTCAATATCATCTGCTATTACTGTGCCAATGCTGTACAACCCATTGCCCCAACAGATCCCTCTAGCTTAGATCTCACACCTTTGGACACCTGCTTAGGTGCCGTAGCACAGTGGCTCTCTGAAAATAAGCCAAGGTTGAGTCCTTCAAAATCCCAAGCCTTGTGGATCAATACTCGTAATTTCAGGTCACTCCTGAGTTCTTCAGAAGACACTGAAAATCTTAAGTGTGCACATCCAGTCACAACTGAGCTTTGAAACTCAAACTTCCTTAGTCGTTCACTCCTATTACTTTGCCCTACGGCAGTTTTGTAATATTCATTTCCTTACAGACTTTAAAGACTTACGAAATCTCCTACCTGTGTTTGTTTTATCTCACATTGATTACTGCAGTTCATCATATACCGTCTTAGATGCAACTTCCTTAAAGAGATTAAAATTCATTCAAAGTACATCTGTTCATGTGCTTTACAGTAAGCACAAACTTGACCATATTACCCAATTTCTAAACAATGCCTTCCAGCCTTCTTTATCTTTAGTAGCATTTGATATACTGCCTTAGGCAACAAGGCATCAGAGCGGTTTACAATAATCAAAATGCATCAGAACGAAAGGAAAGGAACGCCAATTATTGACAGGACAGTTAAGACAGGCAACAGACAGGAGAGGAGGGAAAAAACTAGTTGGCGGGGGAAGGAGGGAGATCATATAGGCCAATTGGAACAGATGGGGTTTGAGCAGGGATTTGAACCGGGGGTGTGAAGGCTCTGCAGGCAGGGTAGTAGGAAGGAAATTCCATAGAGCAGGGGTGAGGAAAAAGAAAGCAGAGTGACTTGTCTGTTCTAGGCGTGCACGTGAGACTGAGGAAAGGGCTATGCAATGGGTGTGCAGCTACCTGAGAAGGCAATGGGGGGAGTGGAATTGGAGAAGCTCAGTTAGGTTTTGCAGAGTACCTATCTGAACTGCCTGGTGAGCTAAGATGAGGATTTTGTAGTCAATACAGAATTTTATGAGAAGCCAGTGAAGACAGACAAGAGTTGGCGTAATGTGCTCGCGGTGGGAGGAGTGTGTGAGGATCCATGCTGCTGTATTTTGGAGGAGTTGGAGGCGGCGAAGTTGGTAATAAGGAAGACCGGCAAGCGCACCATTGCAATAGTCAAGTCTAGAAAGTCTTTTATTGTATCAAATTAAAAAGATATTTTACTTACCTATAAAGCCCTCACAATGGCAATCTCCAATTATTTGGTTTATTTACTCATCTCTTATTTTCCTACCAGAGCCCTGCGTTCTCGAAATGACAATCAATTGGTTATCCTGTCTCATAGGCAAGTACGATATGAACTTACTCGCCATTCTGCCTTTTACCTTTGGCATGTACTCAGTGGACTGTCCTTCCTTCCTATCTTAGACAAGAAACAGCCCTCAATAAATTCATAGGGTGCAGCCTTGTGGTTACAGCCTAGGAGCCAGAAAAACCAGGGTTTGAAGCCCACTGACACTCCTTGTGGTCTTAGGTAAGTCACTTAACCCTCCATTGCCTCAGGTACAAACTAGATTGTAAGGTTTATGGTTTAGCTGTATTTGGCCTGAATCTTCAGCCTTTTATCACCTTGTACATTCAAAGACGCTCACAAAAATGCAGGTTATATTCGCTTTCAATAAACATGCAGTACAATGCATGCAGCCATCGATAGCGTATCACGCATGGAAGGAATATTCAGAAATAGCCAAGAGCAGAATGGACAGCCGCAGAGAGAACAGGGACAGACTGCTCACAGAAGCGGCACACCTTCCTCTCTCCACTATGACCCCTTGCAGGGAATTCTCGGAGATGGCTTTCAAGGGATAATTGAAGAATATTGTTCTGCCCCTGTAAGTGAAAACTTCTGTCCTGAGAAAGCAGATGAGGAAAAAAGAAATTACAGAGATGCAAATGTTTCTGGCAAGGGCAGCGGAGAGCGGAGTAAAAATCTGGTTCTGTCTGAATCTGAAAATGTGAACAGGCTGTGCAGAATCCATAAGCCCCAGGAAAGGGAGAGGGGGAAACTCAACTCGTCATTCACACACAGACGGGGGTCGGGTTAGAGAAGACAATGAATCACTAACATACGGGCCACAACCCAGGGGAAAGGGGGATAGAGCATAAAACTCATCACTTATACAGAAAGCTCAGGTCGGGAGAGGTGTTAAAGGAGAAAAGTCATCATTACACACAGACTATGGGGGGAAAGGGGGTTGAGGGGAAACTGCCTCACTTACACGCAGATCACAGAGGGGGAGGCAGGTCCAGCCCGTCCACTAGGCTGACCCAGGTGGACGGCTTTGCTGGCTGTGGCAGGCCATTGCTTCAGCAAACATGATCTGCTGCTTCTGATCCCCCCTCCTATGCAACTTACTGTTGGAAGGGAGTCAAAAGCAGCAGGCCATGTGTGCTGAAGCATATGGCCTGCCGCAGGCAACAAAGCAGCGGCACAAAGCTGCCACTGATGCTCGCTTTCCCTCCCAAGACAGAATCAGCGGTAGCAGGGGGGGCGGTGGCTCAGCGCAAAGGGGGATGATGCAACCAGGGTTTCTGCCTCAGGAGGGATAAAGGGGAAAATGTGACATTTATACACAGACCATGAGTAGGGGGAGAGAGTTGGTGATGGCTGAGGGATGGGGAAAAGGGAAGAAGAGATGTTGATGGCTGAGGGATGTGAAGAAGAGGTGTTGATGGCTGAGGGATGTGAAGAAGAGGTGTTGATGGCTGAGGGATGGGGAAAGGTGAAGGGGGAAGGAGAAGTGCTCATGGCTGAGGGATGGGGAGGGGGAAGGAGAGTTGGTGATGGCTGAGGGATGGGGAGGAGGAAAGGTCGGATGAAGGCTTGGGGATGGGGAGGAAGGAAGATGATGATGGCTGAGGGATGGGGAGGAAGGAAGGGGAGGTGGTGATGGATGAGATAATGGGGAGGATTGAAGGGGGTTGATGTTGGGTGAGGGATGGGGAGGATGGAAAAGGGAGATGATGGGATAAGTGAGGGGGGCAGTGATCTTGTGCCATGAGGAAGCCAGTGCCAGATGTGCCATGACATAAAGGTTGGGAACCACTGGTCAGAGCAGCGGCTAATAACTCTGGAAACCGGGGATGGAATCTCACCTCTTCCACTCATCTTAGGTAAATCATGTCACACTCCATTGTCCTATGTTCTAACAAACTGTAAGCTCTTTTGGATAGGCATATAATTACTGTACCTGCCTATTTGGTCCAGTATTTGGGGATTTTTCCCAGACTGTGTTTTTGAGTGCTCCCTGGAGCACTTTGCCTTCTCTAGAGCTGGCTCCACTCTTATGGAACGGCGGGACAGTTGTGCACACTTGGTCTTACTTTATACCTTAGATCCAACTTTCTGGCACTTGGAGCACATGAGTTTGGATTCTGCCACATTCTTAAATGGATATCAAGTAATAATCTAGGAACCACCACTGTAACCTTATCAGCTTTGATATAAGGCAAGAGATGGAAAACACTAGTTTTAGACTCTTTAACTTCTTGAATGGTGAAGGGAACCTCATTGGACATTTTTCTGATGAAGTTGGTGTAAGAAAGATCTTCCAGTGAAGTGCTCCATGACAGAGGAGATGAAGGAGACCTGTGGGTTCTTCCCCATCTGTCCAATCTGGTGAATTTTCCCAGAATAGTTTGGGTAGTTGAATGTGAAGAGTGGCCATCAGGCAATTCTGCTGTGATTGGAGCATCTACCTGCGCTGACTTGGTCAGACCAAAGCACTCCAAAGGCTCTTCAAGAACTGGAACTGGAATGTTTGCTGACTGACTTTTGTGAGAGGGCCATTTGTTGGAATACTTCTAAAACCAGAATTACCTCACCCTTTATATACAGTGCTGTAAAGTCTTTGGGATGTTCTCAAGCTCCTGAGAGTATGACTGTAAAGTTGATTTTTCAAATGCTTGTAGCAGCCCCCTGAACAAGGAGCTGGCAGAAAGCCCTCTGGCTCTGGAACTAGGACTGGAGACATTGGCGAGATTGTCATATGCTCTGGGTTCCTTTTCTGCACTGACAGAAGACTCAACTGCACAGACATTCAGCTCCTTTCACCATGCATGGTACCTGCTTCTTCCTGAGTCAAGAGTTTCTTTTGTGCCAAGTGCAACTTGTCCTTTCAATTCTAAGGATGGCACAGAGATCTTCTATGCAGAGCTGAGATCTCTCAGCTTACAGCAAACTCTTCAATGCTTAGATGAATGTACAGTGTTTTTTCTGTGCACTGAATCATATCTTTCAGTCGGGACATTGTGAAATGATTTAGATTCTGCGTGAGAAGCTTTTTTGTGGTAGAGTGGCTGGTATCTGAGCAGAGAACCCAAGTGCTATGGTTTCTAGCCTCTTCTCCTTGGAAGGATGTCCTCACTGAGTAACTTCATTCTCCTCAGAATAAGGTTTACTCAATGGTGTTGTGTGACATCTGATCTGTGAGGGAAGTCAAGGCACTGACTCATCTTTCTTATGTTCTCATGGAGATGCAAGGGAGTCGAAGTTTGATAGCTTGAGGTTATTCATTTTGAATTCTCTACATTTTTGGGCCCTTGGAGATATTCTGACAGAGTGGTAGGGTCTGGACCAAAGCAGTGATAGCACTTTTGATGGGTGCCTAAGCCCACCATTTTTGGGCCACAATGGCAGCCCTAGAAGTCTGCCAACATGAAAAGACTGTTTGCTAACCCAAACTCAGTCTTGGAGGGGAAGAAGAGGAGAAAACAAGGAAAACTTTGAGGCTCATGTAAGAAAGATGAAGAGAAGCTGAAAAAACACTTATTGCTTAGCAGTGGAAGTAACTAGTTTTGGAGAGATCCTAAACCACGTCCAGGCTAAGTATATCCTTAGGGGACTCAGAGAGGCAGCGATTGCACAGGATCTTCTCTAAGGCTTTTCTGAGCTCTGAGAGATTTTCCATGGTACTGTTGGATGACGTCACTCCATTTAACAGCTCATTCATCTTGCCTGTTGACGGAGAAAGAAAGAATAACCATACAATTCCCCAACTACTACCATTTGGCTCTTCAATAATAAGCGTGATGGTGAGAATGACCAGAAAGTTCTTGCCTCCTGCTGTCCGGTGATGCGGTAATGCTGGCTGAACCCATCTGTATCTGCGATGACTTGGTAAAACTCCCCTTGCCCTTTCCCATGAAGCAATCCCACTGGTTCTCTCCGAGCTGCTGGGGACCTTTTGCCCACAGCATGCTTTAGAATTACTATTTCTTATGAAACACAAGTAAATCAGAAAGGAAGGGCGTGCCGCTAGCTGTGCCCTTCCGTTTACGATCATTATGAGCAGCAAAGGTCTACCTCTGAATATCCAATTTTAGTGCCAGCGGCGATGGCCAAGTGCTTTAAAAACGCCAATCACCGCCGCTGAATATCAGCCCTAGGTATTTTATAAAATATGCAAGAACATCGCAGCTCCACTCTGCTCTGCTCAGAATACAGCTTCTGGTGAGACCACACACTTAAGATTCACATATTGGTCCCTTCTCTGCATGCAAACGTGCTTTACCCATGGAACATACTTTAACACATTACCGGGCAAAATGACATGGGTGGTTGGTTGAAAATTTACCCCACAATGCACAGTCTCCCCCCCACTGCCATGCAGAAGCACCTTTCCTACCATGTAACGCAGGGCAGCGAGGCTCCTGTGTCACAGCCCAAGTGCTGAAGATCCCTCAGCATCCATTTATAAACTTTCTGCCGTTACTCTCTCCTCCATGAAAGCCAACCTTCCTCTCCTTTCTTTTTCTTTTCGTATGTGTCTCATCCTTGTCTCTTTCTTTTCCCTACCTGTGTGCTCCTTCTTCCACTCTGCTCGCGTTTTCTCTTCTTGTGTGTCTCATCTTTCTCTTCTTATTTTCCAGTGTATGCCTTCTTCCTCTCTTTTCCTTTTCTCTCCTTGTGCATCTCGTCGCCCTCTCACTCCTTTCCTTTTCTTTTCCTGGGTGGGCTTGTTTCTTCTTTCCCTTTTCTTTCATCTTTGTGCCCTTTCTCCCTCTCTCTTTTGTTTTATTTTATCTTCCTTTTGCAGTGCCCCTTTCAGGTTCAGGAAACATTTGACACGACATGGCGACTTGTACAAGTGTTGCCAAGGAAATATACAAAAGTGATTAAAAACAAAAGAAGTAGAAGAAAAAGAAAAAGGATTATTCTGTAATAGCAGCAAAATAACACTGCAGAGTACAGAAAAATCAGTGAATGACATCTACTGGGATCTGATGCTGGGCGTTATTATTTCTGGCCCGCAGGAAAGAAATCCTATATTGTATTCTTCTTGCGCTTTTGCTCCTCTTTTCCACAAAATCGTACTGAGATTTTCCTGCTCGTTCTGTGCTGGGAAGCCTTTTATTTTCTCTTTCAGCTGTGGGAAATGAATTTCTGTTTCTAATTCTCCGATGTTGCGCTGCTCACAAAGCCAGGTGTCACACAGAGCCGGTGTTAGGGGGTGGCTAACAGGGCAATTGCCCTGAGCCCCCATGTAACAGGGGGCCCGAAGCCTGTCTCAATCTGATGGCGGAATTGCTTGAAGGTAGGCTGTAGGGCCCGCTCCCCAGTTTCTGCTCTGGGCCTTTGTATATTTAATACTAGCCCTGCCCGGCCGGATGCACTCCTCGCATAGGAAGTACGTTTTGGTTTCTTCCTGCCTGTTATGCTGACAATGTGGCTGGCTCCACTTGGTCCTCTGATGACGCATTGTGTCTTCATGCGCTCTCTGAGAATGAATCTTCTCCGCAACTGCTTAGACACTGGAGTTCCCATTCCAACTTGCCCTCGGATAGGTCTCTTGTGCCAGCTCCTTGGTGTCTTACTTTCTCTGCTGATCTTTCCTTGCTTGTTGGTTCTGACCCTAATCTGCCTGCCTCGATCTGAGCCTGCCAGTTCTGTGCTGTTCCTGTCCCATTAGGCGAGCCCTGGCGAGTCTGACTACATTGGCACAGATCTCCTGCACATTCCAGCATCTTCCTATTACCTGGTGACTAACGTCTAACGCGGATTCCATGGGTAACTCCTTGGACTTGCACTTCAGGTCCTGGCAACCTTTTAGTACTAGAATTCTCACCCCAAAGGTAAAAGGGCCAGTTACGGGTAGACATACACAACCTAGCCAAAAGCCCTTGGCGTTCCTCATGGTGCTTGACCCTCTTCATAACAATGCACTTCTTTTATTTGCAGCTATAAATTCCATTTACTCTCCTCTTTCTGCAGGCAAAACCCATACCCAAGAGGCCTAGCAACATATGGACATAGTGTAACATAGTAACATAGTATATGATGGCAGATAAAGACTAGTATGGTCCATCTAGTCTGTCCAGCAAGGCAGCAAGAGTAGGTGCACTTGCCGCTCCATGCAGGTCAGCTCTCTCCATGCCTTTGTTTAGGGGTGTACTCATCGCTCCGTATAGGTCACCCCTATTTGTTCAGATATAAGAGAGTTATGCTTATTTTGATTTTATCCTGTTGCTATAAAGGGATTCACTATGTCTGTCCCATGCCATTTTGAATTCTGTCGCTGTATTTGCCCCCACCACTTCCATCGGGAGGACATTCCAAGCAACCACCACCCTTTCAGTGAAAAAGTGTTTCCTGACATTGCTTTTCAATTTACCCCCTTGCAGCTTCATGTTATGCCCTCTAGTTTTACAGCTTCCCCATCTTTGGAAGAGGGTTGTTTGTTCATTATTTCCCTTTAAGTATTTAAAGGTCTGAATCATATCTCCCCTGTGCTTCTCCTCCACAGTGTACATATTTAGGTCTTCAAGTCTCTTCTCATAAGGCTTCTGACGCAGGCTCCAAATCATTTTGGGCGCCTTCCTCTGAACCGCTTCCAGCCTTTTTATATCCTTTGTGAGATAGAGTCTCCAAAACTGAACACAATATTCCAAATGAGGCCTCACAGTGGCATTAGTACCTCTTCCTTTCTGCTGGTAATTCCTCTCTGTATGCAACCCAGCATCCTTCTGGCTTTTGCCACCGCCTTGTCACACTGTTTCACCACCTTGAGATCATCAGAAACAATCACACCGAATTCCTTCTCCTGGTCCGCGCACACCTACCTCTCGCCCCCTATCGCGTACATTTCCCTTGGATTTCTGCATCCCAAGTGCATGACACTGAACTTCTTCATATTAAATCTTAACTGCCAAGTATTAGACCATTCTTCCAGCTTTTGTAGATCTTTCCTCATGTTCCCCACTCCCTCAGGGGAGTCCACTCTGTTGCAAACAAGAAATAATCAAAATCCAGTAAAAAATGGGAAATTTTTACCATTATACTTGATATAAACCCTTAATGCCTAAAATCACAAAGGCGGCTAATATAAAATTACTTAACCAACCACAAAACTTACGCTGGGATAATAAAGCAAAGTTGCTTACCTGTAACATATGTTCTCTGTGGACAGCAGAATATCAGCGCTCATAGATAGGTGATGTCATCAGATGGAGTATCGGCTGGAGAAAAGTAAAGAAACCTCCGAGACTTTTCTAGAGCAGCATGCGGCAGACATACAGAACTTCCTGTATCAACCCATTGTACAGGACCACCTTCAGTGCCCTACAATGCTATTATTAGAAGTGAGCGAGTTTATTCTTTATTGTTATCAGTAAACGTAATATACTGCACCTTCACGCTAGTAGCAAAGTACAAATAAACTGCAATAGGACGGAGAAAAAAAGAAAGGAACGTCATAGTCAAATAGGAAAGAGTAAGACACAGTCATATGGTAAGGAGAGAGAGGAGAAGAGGGAGGGAGGCTGTAGAGGAGCCCTGCATGTGAAAGTGGGAAAAACAGTATCCTATTGTCCATGAGGAATGTCAGCTACAGGGAAATGTCTATGCTTTCTTCACAGACCAATGGGATATCACAATCCTCGCGCAGTAGTGCCCCTGGCTACAGATTACTGAAAAAAAGGAGACCACCAAGGGGCATGAGATAAACGTGTTTAAGCAACGGGCCTTTTCTGCATATTTCGAAGTCTTCTCTTTGGGTCCTAGGAGGGTTGGAGTTTGATTCTAAACCTCAAGGCGATTCCGCAGCATGGACTTGAGAAAACCCTTTCCAAACGGTAATGAGATACCAGTATGTGAAGAGAGGTCCACGTTACAGCCTTGCAGAGATCTTCCATGAAAGTCACCAATGCCATCGTGGCTCTGACATTGAGAGAATCATTTTAAATGGAGCACCTAGGTTAATGCACATATTTATTTATTTAACAGTCTTCTATACTGTCACCAAAGTATATAGTACAGACTATATGACACAATCATTATAACACAACACGCACTTCATGCACACATTCTAAAATAGAGGCGTAAGAGGATGAAAATGTGCGTTAAATCTAGGTGGAAGCCTTTACACCAGCCTAAATGTTTGCACATATCTAACCCATCTAAGCCCATATTCCATAAAATACATGCATAACAGTGCCCTCTAGCCACGTGAGTGGCCAGAATGAAAGCGCCCGTCATTGGCCTTACGTGGGTTCTTACGGAATAGCACATTTACGCACGTGAATCACTAAAAATCCCTCATTTATGCAGGTAGGCGGTACATGACTTTCTGCATCTCCTTACAAAGTTACCCCCTATGAGCCTCGAGCTGCCCTTCTCGGCTCAGACGCAGCTGAGAAGAAGCAAAAGGGATGTCATTTAATCAGACAGGGTGCATTTTGCTTACAGTAGACCCAGGTTTATCAGGATGAAAGAGCTGGGTGGTCTTTCCACAGGCTTTAGACTATTACAAGTAGAAAGTTATCCAGTCTTTTGCAATGAGTGTCACATATACGATGCTCTCCCAGTTGGTGAGAGGTCATATGTGTGCACTAGGTGCAAGGAGCTCTTTGCTCTTAGGGAATGAGTCTGATCTATGGAAGCTAGAGGAGCAGACATGGAGGAGCTAAGGAAGACAGAGAAGTATATAGACGAGACCTACAGGGATGATGTACTGAAGTCTCATCTCCAGTCTGGCAGCCTCTCTGTTGCCATGGAGGAGAGGGGTTGCATGAAAGGAGCATTTTGATGTGGTAGGAAGTGATCCTGTAGCTAGGATCTGTCCTCCAGGTGATATAAAACCCTCTCACACCAAGGATGTGGCTTCCAGGGCCATATGCCCATGAGGGAAAGGTTAGGACGGCTGTTATAGTCGGCAATTCAAATTATTAGGCATGTAGACAGCTGATTGGCTAGTGGGGATGAGGATCACCTGGTAACATGCCTGCCTGGTATGAAAATAGCAGACCTCACGCGCCAACTAGACAAGGTTTTAGACAGTGCTGGGGAAGAGCTTGCTGTCTTGGTACATGTTGGCACCAATGACATAGGAAAGTGTGGGAGAGAGGTTCTGAAGGCCAAATTTAGGCTTTTAGGCAGGAATTTGAAATCAAGAACTTCCAGGGTAGCATTCTCAAAAAGGTGAAATTAGGACTTACCTACTAATTGGCTTTCCTTGAGTACCTCCAGTCCAGTCCCGACCTGTGGGTTGTCACACCTCACCAGCAGCTTGGAGACTCAGCATGTCAAGCTAATGACATCACCACTCATAGGCAGTTGTCACCTTCTACCAACCCCAGTATTCTATTGACAAGGCAGACTCACAAGAGCAACAAATAAGAAAAAAGCCTTGTAAAAAGACTGACTAAATGCATTTCCCTCCCCCCCAAAAAAATCCAAGCAAAAACCCCTTGCCCAATAAAGGAATAAGCATACCGTACTGAACACTGGGGCCAGGTGACAAAGTCACCCATTACAACTGTGCAGTCCCAGAGAAGAATCTAGCGGTTTCCTCTCCACAGCACACTAATTTCTCTCTCTTCTTATTTTACCCCTTTTTTTGGTTTGTTTGTTTTTTAAACCTGGACCATACCTAGGCCCAAGACAGGGTACCCCCCAAAGAAGGTCCACCCTGCAGAAGGCACGTCCACCAAAACCCAGACAACTGCAAGCTGATGACATTCTTAGAGGCTGGGATCACCATTCCGTAATATGCTACATATACTAGGGAGGGTCCAGGACTGGAATGGAGGTACTCAAGGAAAGCCAGCTGGCAGGTAAGTTCTAATTTCAACTTCCTTACTGTCCCTCCAGTCCAATCCCGATCTGTGGGATGTACCATAGCAATTCTAACCTTGGGAGGGACCTGCGAGCCCAGCCTGAATCACTGTGGCACTGAACCTTGCATCCTCCGCCACCTGAACCTTCAGGCGATAATATCTAATGAAGGTATATAAAGACGACCAAGTGGCTGCCCTGCAAATGTCCAGCAGCGGAACCAGACTAGCCTCTGCCCACAACACGGTCTGCTCCCGGGATGAATGAGCCCACAACCCCTTGGGCAACTCCCGACATTTTCAATAGATAGGCTAAGGTGATGGCTTCCTTCAGCCACCTGGAGTTAGAAGCCTTGGAAGCTGCCTTCCCATTGTTCAACCCCCCCCAAACAGGATGAAAAGATGGTCTGACTTCTGAAATGAAGACGTGTGCCGCAAATAACGCTTGAGCACTTGGCGCATATCCAGAAGGTGAAGCTGGGGCACATCCCCCACCACCTCCACTGACAAAAATACCGGGAGTGTCACTGGCTGTTTCAGGTGGAAAGCTGAGACCACCTTGAGCAGAAAAGAAGGCACTGGCTTCAAAACCACCTTCTCCTTGGAAATAGAAAGGAAAGGTTCAAGACAAACCAGCGCCTGAAGTTCCAAAATTCTCCTTGTTGAACAGAATGAAGATCATCTTTTTGGTGGCAATGTCGGATCCTTCAAGGAGCACCTGCTCAGTGGCTCAAAAGGTGCTTCTGCCAATGCTGACAAAACCAAATTGAGATCCCAAGGAGGGACAATCGTCCTCATTGGGGGCCGAACCTGCTTCACCACCCAGAGAAAATGGACCACTTTCGGGTGGGCAGCCAAGGACAGCCCCTGGACCTTTCCGTGATAACAGGTTAGAGCCACCACCTGTATCCACAGGGAACTGCAGGCCAGGCCCTTGTAAAAACCATCCTGCAAGAATGCAAGAACTTCCGAAACAGACGCTAACAGAGGCCAGCATTCCCATTCCTCATACCAGTTCTGGAAGACTCGCCACACTTGGACATAGGAGAGATTAGTGGAGCACTTCCTGGCCTTCAACAAAGTGGAGATCACCGAGGCTGAGTAGCTCCGCTTCCTCAGCCAAGCCTTCTCAAAAGCCAGGCCATCAGCGTGAATTGATCCACTTGAGGCATTAGGACTGGCCCCTGCAACAGAAGGTTGGCTCAGGCCAGCAGATGCAAAGGTTGATCTACCATCAGCTAGACATATCCACGTATCACGGCCAATCGGGAGCCATGAGGACCACCAGACCCCGATGTGCTCCTATCCTTTGTACTACTCGACCGACCAGTGCCCATGGGGGAAACACATACAGCAGCCCCTCTGTGGGCCTGCACTGCACCAATGTATCGAGACCTTCCACCATGCGCTCTCTCCTCCTGCTAAAGAACCTTGCCGCCTTTGCGGACTCAAACTTGCCATAAGGTCCGTGATTGGCTCGCCCCAACGCTGTACCAACCGAGCAAACACTTCTGTGTTGAGGGTCCATTTGCCAGGGTCAAGACAAAACCGACTGAGGTAATTGGCCACCACATTTTCTTTGCCGGCCACGTGCACCGCCGAGAGCGCCTGCAGTTTGTCTTCTGCCCAGTCCATCAGCGGAGCAATCTCGCTCTCCAGCTGAACGCTGATTGTGCCTCTCTGCCGACTGATGTCAGCCACAGTGGTGGTATTGTTCAAGAACACTCTCACAGCCTTTCCTTGAGGAAAAACATTAAACTGTTGTAGCACCAAGAACACTGCCCTCATCTTCAACCAGATGATAGGCCATCCGCTCTATTCCTGCGACCAATATCCTTGTGCAATTTGAGCTTCGCAAGGTGCTCCCTAGCCTCTGAGACAAGCATCAGTCATCAACGGCACCCATCAAGGAGCCTCCAGGGGCATCCCCAACAAGAGCTTGTCCCACTAGAGTCACCACCATAGTGCTGCTTTGGTGGTTCTTGGGCAGGGGAACGGCTGCATGAGTGGGTAGCACTGTACCAACCATCTCCATAATGGGGCTCTCTGCAATGGCCAAAGCACCAGGCTCGATGGATACTGCCATCGAGCCCAACACTTGAAGATAATGTCATGCCATCAGAGTCCTCATGCGGACAAACTGACTGACCTGCCACCTCAAAGTATACATCCTGTTCTCCAGCAATGATATGTTTATATTTATGTTTATGTTTATTTGAAACTTGTTATACCGCCCATAACAAACACTTCTGGGCAGTTTACAATAAAAAATTAAAAGCTGCAGATATATAGAAAAGAATGCCATTTAAAAATCAAAGCAGGACAGAGAGACGAGAAGCATAAGAAGAAAGGAAGTAATCTGTGCATCAGCGAGGAGGAGGGGAAAGGGGCGAGGAGGGAGGAGGAAGATCGAATGCTAGACAGAAGAGGTGGGGTTTTAATTTAGCCTTGAAAGATTTAAATGATAGTTCTAGGTGGAGGGTGGAGGGGAGCAAGTTCCAGAGTCGTGGACCCAGGAAGAAAAAAGCAGATGAGCGGGTAGACTCCAGATGTGCTTGTGAGGGGGAGGGGAGGGACATATGGTTAACATGTATAGACCTAAGTGAACGATGGGACGTGTGCAGATGAACCTGATCAGCAAGGTAAAGGGGAGTGCATGTGTGAATTGATCTGTGAACAAAGATAAGGAACTTATACTGGATACGATAGGTAATAGAGAGCCAGTGTAGACGAAGGAGGGGAGTGACATGATCAAACCAGGAAGCAGGTGTCAGGATACGTGCAGCAGTATTTTGGACACGTTGGAGACGAGTGAGCTGGGACTGGGGGAGGCCGGCCAAGGAGACATTACAATAATCATGATGAGACATAACAAGAGAGAGAAGCAAGGTAGTCAGAGCGGAGGGGGAAAGGAAAGGACGAGAAGCACGCAGTTGTTTTAAAGAGAAGAAGGAATGTTGAACAACCAAAGAAATGTGCTCCTTAAAAGAGAGAGAAGAATTGAGAATTTATTTACATTCTCTTATATACTGCGCTATTCTGCATCAGTGCGGTTTACATTGAACAAACTGAAATTACACTGAACAGGGCATTATAACTTGGAGATAAATATTTTACAGGGAACATGGGCTATGGAGGGTTAAGTGACTTGCCCAAGACCACAAGGAGCACCTGTGGGACTAAAACCCCAGTCCTTCTGGCCCAAGGTTGCTGTCCTCTAGTGGGATTTGAACCCCTGACCTTCTGGCCTGAAGTACCTTGCCCCAACCACTAGGCCATGCCTCCACTCCTGGAATGACACCCAAATACCGAAGAGAAGAGAAGAGAGCAATGGGCTGGGAAGACAGTAGCGGGGCAGAAGTGGGGGAGGGGCTCCCAAAAGTAAACCAAATAGCAAAAGACTTAGAAGGGTTGACACGTAAGAAATTAAATGAGAACCAAGAGGCTACAGCAGAGAGACAGGTGTTCAGTGGAGTAATATCAGGGGTGTGAGAATCCATGTGATGAAGGAGAAATATATCATCTGCGTAGTAATATGCAGAGATACCATGCTGTTGAACCAGAAGGGCAAGGGGGGGCCAGGAAAACATTAAATAGGAGGGGAGTGAGTACAGATCCCTGTGGGACACCGCAGGGAAGAGGTGTGGAGGAAAAGGAAGATGACCCTGAGATAACTGAGAAGGACCGACAAGAAAGAAAGGAATGAAACCATTGAAGTACCGTGCCAGAGAGACCAGCATCCCGAAGACGTGCTAAAAGAATGCAATGGTCAACCAGATCGAAGGCAGCAGAAAGATCAAGAGAAACA
This sequence comes from Ichthyophis bannanicus, assembly GCA_033557465.1. Classification (NCBI taxonomy): domain Eukaryota; kingdom Metazoa; phylum Chordata; class Amphibia; order Gymnophiona; family Ichthyophiidae; genus Ichthyophis; species Ichthyophis bannanicus. Next base: position 54,899,257 of record CM066051.1, on the reverse strand, counting down.
GCGAGAGTGAAAAGGCCATGATCGTGAGCAAAGTGTAGTTCGTTAAGAAGAGAGAGGAGAACAGATTCAGTGCTGTGACCAGGATGGAAACCAGACTGACATGGATGAAGAGTGAGGGAGGCTTCAAGGTGGGAGGAAAGTTTTGAGAAGACCAATTTTTTGAGAAGCTTAGACAGAAAAGGGAGATTAGAAATGGGACGCCAATTAGAAAGAAAGGAGGGGTCAGAGGAACTATTTTTCAAGATCGGATGAACAAAGGCGTGTTTCCAGGGTGTAGGAAAGACACCTGAGGAGAGGCTAGAATTAAAGAGAGAAAGAATAAAAGGAGAAAGAGCGAGAGAGGGTTCCAAGAGCCACCGGGAAGCGATGGGATCTTTGGGAGAGGTTGTTTTCCGGGTGGAGGAGAAAGTGATAGACAGAGCTGTGGGGGAGATAGGTTCAAAGGTAGACCACAGATGGGAAAGTGAGGAGACTGACAGGGAAGAGGGAGAGGGAAGAGAGAGGGGGGTAGATGGAGAAGTGGGGGGGGGGGGAAGGGGAGGAGGACAGGAAGGAAAGGAGAGGCGCAGGGAAAGAACCTTGGAAGCAAAATGGGAGGCTAGAGAGGAGGGATTGGGGGAAGAGAGAGGAGGAGGACGAGATGAAGAAGAGTGATAAACAGAGAGGGTGCAGAGGACAGAATAAAGTTGTTGAGAAGAATTTGAGGAGGAAGAGATAAGCTTAGAATAATAGTCACGTTTAGCTGCGAATAAAAGGGAACGATAGTGACGATGACAGAGGCGGAAATGTTGTAAGTTAGAGGAAGAAGGATGTATACGCCAAAGACGCTCTGCACGACAGAGATATCTACGATGAAGGAACAGACCAGAGTGGAACCAGGAGTGCCGGGGGTGATGACGTGGTGAAGGGCGGGACTGGAGAGGAGCGACATTATCAAGGAGCAGCAGAGAGAGAAGAGCTCCAAAGGTGAGCCTGGACATCGACAGTGAGTGAATGGAAATCAGCTGGGAACAAGGAGTCGGAAGAGGGAAACTGAAGGAGAGTGTTAGAAGTAATGTGGCGTGTCAGAGTCGAGGGATCAGAACTAGTAAAAAGAGTATTCGGGGATCCCAGTGAGGAGGTAGAAGAGAGGGAGGGAAAAGGAAGGGAAAAGAGAAGACAGAAATGATCAGACCAGGGAAGGGTAACAGGAGAAAGGGAAGAGGGAGGGAAAGGAGAAGAAACAGAAGAGATAAGAAGATCAAGGGAGTGACCAGCAGAATGTGTAGGGAATGTAACAAACTGTTGGAGAGACAGATCTGACAAGAAAGTAAGAAAAGTAAGATCTCAAGAGGTAGAAGGGAGGTCAGCATGGACATTGAAATCCCCTAAAATCAAAAGATAGGGGTAATGAAGTGAAGTTTCTGAGATAGTGACCAAGAGAGAGCCCCATAAAGAAACCAAGAGAGAAGGGGGGGCATAGATAAGAAGAAAATGAAGAGTGGGGGAAGAACCTAAACAAAGAAGCAGGGATTCTGGGTAAAGGAGAGAAGCAGAGGAAAGTTCCTGAAGAGGGAGGGAAGAGCGATAGTTGACAGCAACTCCTCTTGCTGCTCCTACCCCGGCGAGAGGTGGACAAGGCAGAGTAGCCTGGGGTAGACAGCGGTTGAGGAGTGGCTCCTCGCCCTCCCTCAACCAGGTTTCTGTAACAAAAAATAAGTCTAGAGCATGTTGCAAAATAAGATCACTAATGAGAAGGGATTTTGAGCGAAGAGAACGACAATTAAGAAGTGCAAGCTGAAGGAACAACAGAGATGGGGAGGAAGGTAGGTCCGAAGGAGAGCGGGAACAGTAGATCAGATTAGCAGATTATGAGCCAGATGGCCAGGGAGAACAAGGCTGGAAGGGGCAGGTCGTACCCATTTCTTGTCTGTTTGGAATGGGCACCCAAGTACACTAAATCCTGAGATGGCTGCAGGCAGCTCTTGGAAAAGTTGACCACCCAACCAAGACTCTGTAAGCAGTCGATGGCTTTTTCTGTGGCCCATTCGCTCTCTTCCTTGGATTTTGCTTTGACCAGCCAGTCGTCTAGGTAGGGATGCACCAGAACGCCCTCCTGACCAGTGCAGCTGCAACCACAACCATGACCTTTGTGAAGGGGCAGGGAGCAGTCGACATCCCAAAGTGCAATGCCCAAAACTGGCCTCAAAAACTCCAAATGGGAATATGCAAATAGGCTTCCATGAGATTGAGCGAAGTTAGGAACTCTCCCTCTTTTATGGCCACAATTATCGACCGGAGGGTTTCCATGTGGAAGCGCGGGACCTTTCAGACAGCGATTTATGTGCTTGAGATCCAAAATGGGGTGGAAAGCACCTTCCTTTTTGGTGACTACGAAGTATATGGAGTATCGACCACAACTGCATAGCCTTTAAGGCTTGACATGTTGGACAATGTCTCACATTGCTTGGACCTTGTGGGGGCCCCTGCATGGAGACTGGATGATGGCATCTGAGAGAGACCAAGCAAACTATAGTGCATAACCCTCCCGGATGATTTCCAGCATCCACTGGTCTTTCGTGATCTTAACCCAGGCGGGGTAGAAATCCTGCATTCGTCTTCCTACAGGCACTATACCCTCCGGGGCCCCCATCACTTCATTGTGGTTTCTTAAGCGTGGCCAAGGAGGAGGTGTAAAACCTTTTAATAGATCCTCTGAAACCTCAAAAGGCCTGTCCTCAGGGGGAGAGGAGGGAAATGCCCCCACTGATAGAGCGCAAAGCGAACTGATCAGAACTGGTGAAAATCTTGCGACTGACCCCCACGCTGGGGGGGGGTGGGGGGGGTAGAACGAATCTGTTTCTGCTTATCTTAAGGCAGCTGGCCGCCCTTGGATTCCCCCAAGTCCTTTACCAAATGAGCTTACCCTTGAACAGAAGCTTGCTCAGGTGGGACGTGGAGAAGACATTTGCTGACCAATTACGCAGCCACAAGTAATGCCGCACAGTCACAACAGAGGCCATGCTCTTGGACAAGCCCACAATCAGATCATAAAAGGCATCCACCAAGTATGCTGCCCAGACTCCAACTTAGCTGCCTCCGGTGGTGGTGACTGAGACTCTCCTGCTGCTTCCAAGATGCCTTGCACCCAACGTTAACAAGTGTGGGCAACAAACACCCCGCAGACGGACACCTGCAAGGAGAGGGCAAAGTCTCTAGCTGCCGGTCTTGCACATCCTTTGGGGCCGTAATGCCCTCCATGGGAATCGTGGTCTTCTTGGTGACTGCTGAAACCACCCATACCCACCTTGGGTGAGCTGAGGAGCTCCATCTCTGGTTCAGACAATAGGTAGAGCCTCACCATTGTGCTCATGCCCTAAGTGCAGTCTCCAGAATGTCCCATTCATCCTGCATCATCTGCTTGATCACACAATGGAGAGGAAATACCAACTGTGGCTTCCTGACAGCCTGGAATAGAGCTTCCTCCAAAGGCTCATCTTCCAGTGGCACTTCTGCAGACATGTTGAGGTCTCTCAACGAATAGGCAATCAACGTCGTCAATTCCTCCCGAAGGAAGATGCGCACAATCCTGGCCTCATCCCCTTGAAGGATCTCCCCTTCTTCCAACTTGGCAGATTATTTTCCCAGATACACCGCTCCTTCCGGGTCCCCCTCCTCTGAGTGTATGGACCCAGTGTCTTCCCAAAGGTCACCATCCAACTGCTTCTGGCTAAAAAGGGGCTTATTATCCATCCCCTTACCTGATGGGACCTCTGAAAACCCCCTCTTTTTTGCTCTCTCGGAACAGCTGGGAGAGCTGTTGTCCCCTCGCTATCACAAGCAAAATGCTTTATGCATCAAGAGGACAAACATGGGGGAAAAAGCCCCCTAGTCAACTTTGATGGCTGAATCCTTTGAAGTGGAGGGTCTGGGAGACCTGCCATCCCTGCCCTGCTTCTCCAACAGTGGCAGACGACAACTATCAGCCCTGTCCAATGCAGCCGCTTTTCCTACCACAGCTGTGGGTATAGGGCGCTCTCCCAAAGACTGAGAATGGACCTGTGACCCCCACCGAGGTCCCCCCTTCCCAGTTTTCAATGATTTGTCTGCCACCAGGTCTTCTTCTGCTGATCGGGACTCTGCCTCACAGCCACGACAAAAACCGGCTGTAGAGACAGCCCCACTGAGAACCGCAAGCCAGGCACGTGGCTTTAGCAGGCATCTTCCAGTCACAAGCCCACTACCTAGAAAGCCAGTCAGTTCTGCCAGCTGTGTCCTTCTCTGTTACTTTGATTATCTTTTATGTTGTCTTTTTTTTTCTATTGTCAGAATATTCTACGGCAGCGAGAAAGCAGGGAGCCAACGCAAAAAGAAAGCGCTGACAGCAAAAATAACAAAGCCTGGTGGAGAAGCTGCCCCAGCATCAGAGCCCGCCTAACTCTCCCACGCGCTAACTAAAAAGAAAACAAAATGGTGTATTTTCCCACGCAGAGTGGGTCGGCTTCCCCACCACGTGGTCAAAAAGTAAGAGCAATTTAAAAAAAAAACATTGTACGAGTCTCGACCGCAAGTAGAAGAAAGACACCACCCTAGATTAGTGCTGGCTGTCTGTCCACTCCTGCCCGCATGCTTGGCCCTTCCTTACCGGTGTCAGCAGCAGCGGGAGTCATGTGCGGGGCTGAGGGTGTCAGGCTTTGTCCAGGATTAGTGGCTCTTCACACTCTGAAGGGTTTGGAAGTCGCTGCAATGCTGATTGAGAAGTGCGGAAATTGCAATAGAAATGGCAATAACTCCTGCAATAGGCACCGACGTCCTGCCCAGTCCACTGCTTTTTTTTTTCTACCTAATATGGGCTTACCGTGACCAGACACAAATTAAAGGGCCAGATCCCCTTTGACATAAAAAAGCACCTTGCTCTCTAAACTAGCCACAAATAAAAAAAAAAACCACAACTGCTCCTCTTAGATGTCCCTTCAGTGAGTCCACCCTGGGGAGTTACACCTCTCCAGCTGTTTGGAGACTGAGAATACTGGGGTTGGTAGGAGGTGACAACTGCCTATGAGGGGTGATGTCATCATCATTGACATGTTCAGTCTCCAAGCTGCTGGTGAGGTGTGTCAATCCACAGGTCAGGACTGGACTGGAGGGACAATAAGGAATGCTTCTCGTTCCATGCACAGGACCCAAAAGGCAGGTAGAACTCCAAAGTCTTAATGCTTGGATGAGATGATGGTGCAAGGAAGAGGGTTTTGGATTTGTTAGGAACTGGGCAACATTCTGGTGAAAGGGGACTTTTCTGAAAGGATAGGCTCTACCTTAAAAGGGGTGGAACCAGGCAGTAGACATTATCCTTTAAAAAGGAGATAGAGCAGCTTTTAAACTAGATAATAGGGGAAAGCCAACAGTTGCCCAAGAATGAATGGTTCAAAAGGATGTATCATTGAAGGATACTAGCAAAAGATGGAAGTTAGGGTATCACGATAGAGAGGTTCCAATAAAATTAAAATAACCCAGATGCCTTTAAGTATAGAGCAGAGCTGAAAGATTCCAAATTACCCCTGTCAACTGATAACCATATTGTTAATAAGAACAAAATACAACCTCTAAAATGCTTGTATGCAAATGCTCGAAGGCTAAAAAATGAGATGGGAGATTAGAATATATAGCACTAAATGAAAGGTTAGATATAATTGGTATCTCAGAGACCTGGTAGATGGAGGACAACCATCATGATACCTGGGTACAAACTATATTGCAATGATAGAGTAGATTAAATTGGTGGAGGGGTTGCGCTGTATGTTAGAGAGGGCATTGAATCACACAGGATAAAGGTTTGCAGGAAACAAAATACACTGTAGAATCTCTATGGATAGAAATTCCATGTAAAAAGGGGAAGGCGATGGCAGTGGGGGTGTACTATCGACCGCCTGGCAAGAATGAACAGATGGATAATGAAATGCTAAAAGAAATCAGGGAAGCTAACAAAAGTTACAACACAGTAATAATGGGAGATTTCAATTACCTCAGTACTGACTGGGTCAATGTCACAGCAGAACATGCTAGGGAGATAAAGTTTCTAGATGAAATAAATGACTGATTCTTGGAACAGCTGCTTCATGAACTGACAAGAAGGGAAGCTAATCTGGACCTAGTCCTTAGTGGAACACGGGATCTGGTACAAGAGATAACGGTGTTGGGGCCACTTGGCAATAGTAATCATAACATGATCACATTTGATTTAATAAATGGAGTGACAACAGCAAGGAAATCCACAGTATTACCTTTAAACTGTCAAAAGGGAGACTATGATAAAATGAGGAAAATAGTTAAGAAAAAAATAAAAAGAGCAGCTGCAAAGGTTAAAGCCTTACATCAAGCATGGGCATTGTTTAAAAAAACTATCTTGGAAGCCCAGACCAGATGTATTCAGTGCTGTAAGAAAGGTGGAAGGAAAGTCAAACAACTCCAGCATGGTTTAAAGGTGAGGTCAGAAAGGCTGTTGTAGCCAAAAAAGCATCTTTCAGGAAATGGAAGAAGGAGCCAAATGATGAAAACAGCAAATAACATAATCATTGATAAGACAGGCAAAGAGAAAATTTGAAAAAAAGCTTGCCGTGGAAACAAAAAAGCACAATAAAGACTCCCCATGGACAAAATTACTTATATTAACCACTTATTTATTTATTTATTTATTAACATTTCTTATATACCACACTATTTGCCATCAGCGCGGTTTACATAGAACATAAACATCCGACAATATACATATGTCTGGTCATTACATTTAACAGGAAATGGAACTTGGAGAACAAGGTAAACTATATACAAATGAATTTGAATGAGAAAGGATATTGTTAGGTGTTTTACATTGTTGAGGACGCCTGTTGCAGGATCTTGTTATACCCTCGTTATACCCTCGTTATGTTTGTTTCTGTGTAATCAGTTGAAATATACTGCTGTGTTATGTTCTCTGTAAACCGTCTTGAATTGTAGAAAGACGGTATATAAAAACTGTTAAATAAAGACTCCATAGACTATGTATTACAACTATTTGATAAACTAAAGAGTAGCAAAATCAACTGGACCCAACTGTATTCATCCCAAGGTGCTGAAAGAACTGACATATGGGATTGCAGACCTACTATTAGTAATCCGTGAACTATCATTAAAATCATCTGTAATAGCTGAAGATTGGAGAGTGGCCAATGTAATGCCAATTCTTAAAAAAGGTTTGAGGGGTGATCCAGGAAACTACATACTAGTGAACCTGACATCAGTACCGGGCAAAATAGTAGAAACCATTATAAAGAATACAATTACTGAACATGTAGATAGTTATGGTTTAATAGGAGAAAGTCAACATGGATTTAGACAAGGAATGTCTTGTCTTACTAATCTGTTATATTTTTTTGAAGGTGTGAATAAACAAGCAGACAAAGGTGAGCTGGTTGATATAGTGTATCTGGACTTTCAGAAAGCCTTTGACAAGGTCCCCCATGAGAGACTCTTGGCGAAATTAAAAAGTCATGGGATAGGAGGCAGTGTACTATTGTGGATCAGGAACTGGTTAAAAGATAGAAAGCAGAGGGTAGGGCTAAATGGCCAATTTTCTCAATGGAGAAAAGTAAAAGTGGAGTACCCCAGGGATCTGTGCTGAGCTCACTGCTTTTTAACATATTCATAAATGACCTGGAAATGGAAATAACGAGTGAGGTGATCAAATTTGCAGATGACACAAAATTATTCAAAGATGGTAAAACACAAGAAGATTATGAAAAATTGCAAGAGGACCTTGATAAAATTGGAAGACTAAGGGGCTTGTTTACAAAGCCGCGGTATCGGTTTCTGCCTGATATCGGAGCCGCGGCCCTATTGAATCCAATGGGGCCGCGGCTCCGATATCGGGCGGAAGCCACTACCGCAGCTTTGTAAACAAGCCCCTAAATGTTCAAATGGCAGATGTAATTTAATGTAGACAAGTGCAATTTTGTGAACTTAAGGAAGAACAACCCAAACTACAGTTAGACAACGAAAGGTTCTACGTTAGGAACCACAACCCAGGAAAAGGATTTAAGAGTCATCGTGGATAATACGTTGAAACTCCTCCTCGCATCTCATCCAGAGTTCGTTAAATTCAAGTAATCAGCATGTGTACGATCATTCTCCTTATATGCTCCAGCAATATGGAACTCCTTGCCCGTAAAAATTATAACTACTGCAGACATGAAGGACTTCAAGAACCGATTAAAAACACACCTGTTCCAAATGCCCTTTGAAGGTGTCACATAAATACGGACTAATTAGTGCACTCTCAACTCCTGTTATAAGTATATCACCATCATTTCAGAAGATTCTGGTCCCTTCCCCCTCTCTTCACACTCTTAAGTTACTGTTATGTCCCTTATTAACAAATATAAGTAATGCTGGCTGTAATTCAAATGTTACTGGTACCCTGTAATGTTCATTATATGTCACTAGTACTTTGAAATGTTTATTGGTTCTTTGTAATGTTTACGTCTTCCTTATATTGATTACGTTTCCTTGTAATGTTATCTTGTTCTATGTAATGTTATGTTACTGTTATCTGTAAACTTTGTTGATGTTTGGAAATGCAGTATATAAATTTTTCAAATAAATAAACTCTCTGCCCAGTGTGCAGCAGCAGCCAAGAAAGCAAATAGAATGCTAGGAATCATAAGGAAAGGAATGGAAAATAAAACAAAGGATATTATAATGCCTCTGTATCACTCCATGGTGCAACCGCATCTTGAATATAGTGTGCAATTCTGGTCACCGTATCTTAAAAAGGATATAGCAGAATTAGAAACTGTAGAGCCACCAAAATGGTAAAGGGGATGGAAGGATACTCCTATGAGGAAAGGCTTAAAAGGTAGGGCTCTTCAACTTGGAAAAGAGACAATTGAAGGGAGATATGATAGAGGTCTATAAAATAATGAATGGAGTGGAACGGGTAAATGTAGATCAGTTGTTTACTCCGTCAAAAAGTAGAAAGACTAGGAGATACGCAATGAAGCTACAGTGTAACCCATTTAAGACTTCTTTTTTTTTTTTTTTTTAACTGCCATCAAGTCAATGCTAACTCCTGGCAACCCAGTAGCCCCTGGGTTTTCTTAGCAAGGTAATAGAAGTAGATTGCTAGCCTTTTCTTCTGAGGCAATGGAGGGAAAAGTGACTTGTCCAAGGTCACAAGGAGTACCAGTGGGAATCAAACCCAGATCTCCTCGGTGGTAGACTGTTGCTCAAACACTAGGCTACTGCTCTACTCTATAACACTATTAAGAGAAAATATTTTTTCACTCAATGCGTAATCAAACTCTGGAATTTGTTTCCAGAGGATGTAATGAAAACCGTTAGTGTAGCTGGATTTAAAAGAGGTTTGGTCGAGTTCCTGGAGGAAACGTCCATAAACCACTATCAAAGAGGACCGGGGAGATCCACTGCTTACCGCTGGGATAAGCGTTGTGGAATCTGTTCATCTTTCGGAAATCTGACAGGTACTAGTGACCTGACTTGGTCGTGCTTGATGGTCTCTTGGTCTGATCCAGTATGGCATATCTTTTGTTCTCGTGTCTTTGTCGCCGCCATGCTTCTGTGCTTCTCTATAACTTCTCCTTGCAAACGCTTTTAATTATTGAAGCCCAGATTTGTTTTTTCATATGCAAATCACAAAAGGTTTTTGTTTCTAGAGAACAATTTCCAGTGTCCCGCAGAGCTCATGGGTCCACTGCTCATTCATATATCAGGCAAACTCCCCGTGGAGCTGGATTAAATTAGACTGAGAAAGACATATTTGGCATAAGGACTCTTGAGAGCTAAAGAACGGTGTGAGAGGAATTTTATAAAAGATGTTTTGCGTACATATCCCAGTATACACCCATGAACGTGTCCTATAAAATTCCTCACACGGACCAGTACACGCTAGGACAGGAAGACACTTATTTGTATGTGAACTGAGTGTAGGCATGTAAATGTCCACAGCCATGATTTCAGCTGATTTTTACAGGTGCCTCTGTGTCCCTGTAAAAGACACCCCCCCCCATCCCCTCCCCCCTCCAGCCCAGTTCTTAACCAAGCACAAATGTTCTGAGACTAGTCTGGCACTTTACGAGTTCCATGAGCCTCACTGCTGGAAAGCAGGGAACAGACGGAGGGCATCGGAGGGTAAGCGAGATAGTTGCCTCTCTACCCCCTCTATGCCCCCACATTCAAGCCATTTCCTGGTTGCTTCATTTCATTTCATTTATTAATACTTGATGTACCTCTCCAAGGTTCCTCCCCACCCTGGGAACATCTCTGCTCGGTTTAGATAAAGTTAGCTACATACAGACTGCAAATGTGAAGCTGTGTGTGTACATCGGGCGCACAGTTTTCCACGCAGCGATTTACGCCGAGAAATGGCTTTAAACACAGCCCCCTAAACGTCCCTAAAATGCTGTGTCTATTCATTCACCGGACAGATGGTGAGAGGCTGCACATTTAGTCACACTAGGAGGCAACGTCTCTGGGGACAGGGCGAGGAACATAACTGGGACCATTTCCGAACTGGTCGCATAGCTGCCCAGTACCTGGGTAATTTTGGCCAGGAAAAACCTAGCTGCATACACTTGCAAATCCTTTTTCTGCACTTCATTTTGTAACTAAAACTCGAGTGTACTTTTGAAATAGAATACCAAATGCGGATAGAGGTAAACGTGCAGGGGGTAGTACTGAGGCTGTGCAGTTTTCAGGGGGCAGATTTATGCCGGTAAAATGCTTTCTGCCTATGGAAATCCTTTGAAAACTGCTTTTGCCGTCAGCAGGTTTTCCTTTTCAAACTTACCCAACTTATGAGACAAACAGAGTGGAAATCTTCCCTTTGAAAACTGGTTCCCGCGACAGAGGGGGAAGTGTTCCCTCTGGACTCGATAGTTTGAAAACTGCCCCACAGATTACGTCCAACTTTTCCATCCGACTCCAGCTTGCAGTAGTTTACGCTGAGGTCAGGATGCCAGAGACTTCAAAGCTCATCTTAAACTCCTCCTTTTGGTGCTGGGATTTGGGCACCAAAAACCTTCATTCCAAATGGCACCAAGATTTTTCCCCTAAGCCCCCTCTTCTCTCCCCCAGTGCCTCGCCCTCAGCCGACCAAGGCTTGGAAGACTTGATCTGGAATCCAACCAGGGACCGTTGCACATCAGCTCACAATACTGCTGCTGTGAGACCAGGTCAGGGCAGAAACTGTGGAGGGGGCCCAAAAGCCCAACATCATGCAATTCCTTCTACAAATTGAGGCAGGCTTGGGGCCCCTTGTGGCATGGAGGCCCAGGGCAATTGCCCTGTTTGCCAGCCCCTAATGCTGGTCCTGCACCAGGCCCACCCCCAAAAGCCTTTTTGAGTCAAGAAAACTTTCACACGTTCTTCCTGTCTGGGTGCTCGTTAGGTATTTGCTAATCATCTATGGTCAGTGGTGCGGCGCTTGGGGGAAGGGGGTATCTGACTTCTCTGCAGTCTTAGGAGTTTCTGGATCTGTTGGGTACAGAACAGAGCAGCTTGCAAATGGCAATATTGACACAGATCTCTCTGTAATTCTTTGGGTTAGTGATACCCCCCCTGTTAAGGGATTGGGGCAATTAGCCGCTCTGACTGTGTCTTAGCCAAGTAACCGAAGAGCAGGAGGGGGTTATATAGTTGTACCAGTGCTTCCTGGATTTGAATGCTGCTGTATTTTAGTATTTCGGGTAGTGTCCTGTCAGGTCCATAGTTTTTCTGAGCTTTAGTGTCTGAAGCCAGTTCTTCTTTTATTGCATGGATCTAGAGGCATCCGATCATTTCGGCACAGGTATAATTTCTCTTGGGTGTGTCTTTGACCTTGTGAATTTATCTTTTGGCAGAAGAGCTCAGTCCAGATTTTACCATACTGGATTATTGAGTCAGGTTTGGGTGGGGTTTAAGTCCCTTCCAGATGTCCCAGAAGGAACTGCTAGCTAAGGCCACCTCAGTTCCAGATATTTTTATTTGATGTTTCCTGCCTTTTCTGTGATAGGAATAACCTGGAATCCTTCAGATTACAAACCTACGTGCTGCATAAAATTCTTAAAGTGGCTCCTAAGATGTCAGGTTAGACAATTTGCTCATCTTCCATCTTCCTCCCTGTTATCCTTTGTCTCTTCTCAGTCCTCCCTTTCTCCCTTCCTCTATGTCCCTTCTTCCTCCCTGTTATCCTTTGTCTCTTATCAGTCCTCCCTTTCTCCCTTCCTCTATGTCCCTCCTTCCTCTCTATCCTTTGTCTCTTCTCAGTCCTCCCTTTCTCCCTTCCTCTATGTCCCTTCTTCCTCTCTGTTATCCTTTGTCTCTTCTCAGTCCTCCCTTTCTCCCTTCCTCTATGTCCCTTCTTCCTCCCTGTTATCCTTTGTCTCTTCAGTCCTCCCTTTCTCCCTTCCTCTATGTCCCTTCTTCCTCTCTGTTATCCTTTGTCTCTTCTTCTTACTCCTCCCCTTCTTCCTTACTCTATATCCCTTCTTCCTCTCTGCTATACGTTATTTCTTCTTCTCTCCCCTCCCCTTCTTCCTTCCTCTGTGTCCCTTTGTTATCTTTTGTCTCTTCGTCTCTTGCCTCCCCTTTTCCCTTCCTTTGTGTCCCTTCTTCCTCTGTTATCTTTTATTTCTTCTTCTCACTCCTCCTCCCTTTCCTGTGTCCCTTCTTACTCTCGTCTTCTTGTCCTTAATCCCTTCTCATCTCGCCTACCCTTTTCCCCTCTGTGTGCCTTCATCCTCCTTCTTGTCTTCTTGCCCTTAGTCCCTTTTTCTTCCTCCTTTCCCCTTTGTGTCCCACTTTTCCCTTCTCTTACAGTACTTCATCTTAGTCCCCCCTTCTCTATCTTCCCCTTATCTCTTCCTGTAGCTCTTCTTCTTTCCTTCTTGTCCTTAATCCTTTTTTTCACTCTTCTCCTTCCCCTTTCCTGTGTCCCTTCTTTTCTCTTCTTGTTTTTAGTCCTTTCTTCTCTCTCCTCCCATTCTTCCTGTATCCCTTCTTCTTCTTCTTCTTTTCTTTTTTTTAGTTTTAATGCCTTCTTCTCTCTCTTTCTCCTTCCACTGCCTCTGTGCCCCTTCTTCCTTTCTCTTGTCTTCTTGTCAATCCCTCCTTATCTCTGCCCCCTTTCTCTCTTCTTGTATCCCTTTTTATTTCTTATCTTCTTATCCTTAGTTCTTTCTTTCCTCCCCTCCCCTTCCTGTCTCCCTTCTTCCTTTCCCTTTCTCTGATCTTCTTGTCCTAAATTCCTTCTTATCTGTCCTCCCCTTCTTCCTTTCTCTGGTCGTCTCGTCCTTAGTCCACTTCCACCTTGCTCTTGACGTCTTGTACTATATGTCCTTTTTTCTCTCTCCTCCCTTCCTTCACATCTACATCCCCTCTCTCTCTTTCTCTCTCTGTTCTGCCTCTTTTCCTTTTTTCTTCCTTAGATTTATCCATTTCACCCTTTAGATCAATTGAACAAGCACCCTCTTCAGAAATACTTTCTTACGATCCTCAGCACTGTGCAGATAGCAGCTCTTCTTTTCTTGGTGTTGACTTTTGTAGGACAGACTCAAGAATAAGAGAAAGGGAAAGGAAATTGGATTTAACTCAGGCCTTTCGCAGAAGTTCAAAGCAAGTTAAATTCAGGTACAGTAGGTATTCTCCTATCCCCAGAGGGCTTACAATCAAAGTTCATACATGAGACAATGGAAGGCTAAGTAACGTGCCCAAGATTACAAGAAGCAGCAGTGGGATTTGAACCAAGTTCTCGGTCCACTGCTGTGATCATAAGGCTGCTGGTTTGGATGAATAAAGAACAGAGCATAGAGAAGGAGAAGATCCTTACCTGGGGGCATCAAAGCTGTCATACGAGCCCACAGTATAGTGTCGGAACAAGCGCTTGGCTTTGTCACTTCGATTCTCTGACAAAAGAGCAAAAAGATTACTAAGAAATGTGAGGCAACCATGTCCTCTATCCCTGCTCTTAGCACTGGACGACGCTGGTGATGAAGGTGAGGTCTCCAGCTGATACTGAGAAGGGCGATGATGTCAGTGGGTGAAGCTGGTGATGAAGATGGTGCATTATATCAATGTTGGTGAGGTCTCTAACAGATACTGATGAGGAGGGGGATGGTGATGAAGGTGAGGTCTCTAGCTCATAGTGATGAGGGTGATCATGTCCATGGTTGTTGCCGGTGATGAAGATGATGTACGAGTGATCTGGTGAGAGCTCTAGTTGACATTGATCAGTGGGTGATACTGGTGCTGGAAGAAGCCACAGGTAATGCAGCCACAGGGTGTAGCTCTGTATTCACCTAAAGAGGCTTTGAAATCTCTTTCCAGAACCAGGTCATGTGATGATGGTTCCTCAATGCTTTATGGAGGATCCTTCAATTTCTTGTGTCGAAACTGCTATAGGCCACTAGATGTCAGCAAAGTCTTAATTCTAAGGCACAACAACAGAACTCGGTGGAAACTGATCAACAACCTTAGGGTGAATAAAGAGCTTCACCAATAACACACATAATATGACAGACCAAAGCAGGGCTCGTCTAAGCTCAGTCCTCCATGTGCTGCCTCCATTGTAAGAACATTTGTCTTAGGCATGGTCATTGTAAACATCTTGAAGACCCAATTGTATTGTGGCCCTTGGGGACTGGGTTTAACCCTTTCCAGGCCAAGCCCAAAACTCTCGGGATCCAAAATTCTGACTAAATATTCCTATCAAATGGTATATAATACATGACCATAGCAGAAGTAAAATCACTATTAGAACATATTGAATAAGATGGGTACAATTTTCCGGAAATATGCAAAAATTAACCCGGCTGCAGAATGTGGATTAAAATTCTAAAGTAGGCCTTCAAAGGGTTAAGGACCACATATAAAAGTGTTCAAACTTAATCACCATGCATACAGAATACTAAGCCTGTATCTGCTGGGGCCCTTGACTGTTTATGCAAAAAAGCTTCTGAGAGTTCCTAAGCGTTTCACAAGAGAGCAGAGAGATTTAAAAAGCCAAAAGAATTAAACCCTGAACTGGAATCTGGAGAGAACTTTTGTCTTACCTTGTTTTCCATCCTGTGCTTTTGCTGCTATTTCTTCCACATGATCCGAAGGGAACCAACCCACACGACCTTTCAAATTGCCTTCCCAAAATCCTCCCTCCCCGACGCTGAGAACTGCAGAGCACAACACATGAAGATTACAAGATATACTTCCACCTTAAGAACCACTACGTCCTAAAACACTAGTGTATCTCCTGAAGCACTGGCTACAGATCCTGGGTCAGGGACGCTAACTAGCTGCATGCCTCCTCAATGGTTCCAAATACTCAGATCACAAGAAGTACCTCCACCTTCAGGATTGTTAAACCCAGAAACTATTTTTAAAGGTATCTGCCCAGGACTTAAGTAGCTTCCCAGGAAAATTATCTATTCCCCAGTGGCTAAATTATGTGTGCTGTTTGCTTAGTCAGCCAGCATAGTCTTCAATATTTAACTGAAAAGCTTGTTCAACGCACCCTTCTCCAGAATACACTAAGGGCTTTCCTTCAACTTTCCAGTGAGGGCAGATACATCCTGCACAGCACTGGACCGAGCAGTTTTCTGTCTTGCTGGTGCCCTGGGATGATAGGTGTGGGTACGAACAGTGTGGATGAGACATTGCTTGGAGGCATCATGACCCCTCTGGACTCAGCTCTCTGATTTCCTGTGGCTGACAGGCCTACCTGTCAGTTTCTCCCCTTTGCTGAGAGAGATTTCCCCTTCCGCCTGGGCCTGGTAAGGCTTCATCACCATAAACGAGCGCCCAGGAACTGCCGAGTAAAGCTTGCGCTTCCCACGGTTACTAAGCGTACCCCCGCCTGCTGTGTCCTTAGTATATCCACCAGAACTGTGAAAGCAAAGGAGAGAGAAAGAGAGAGACGTCACTACAAGCCCGCAGAGTGCCTGGAGCAACTGGGGGGGGGGGGGGGTGGATTGGAGACAGACTGATCAGTTTTCAAAACATTAGCCAGGCCTTATGCGTCCAACTCTGAAAATTCAGCATCTAAGGAATTTTCAAATTTCTTTTTATCTGCATTTAAGCCCATTGGCCACCTAAACTTAGGCCCCAGTTTTGCAAGCGTGGTTTCAGGGAAGAGCTAATTTTCTCTAGAACCCATGCGTGAAGTGCCCATGACTTTTCTGTACCAGGTATTTATACCGATCTAATTTCTGGACCAAGCTTTAAACATTTAGTGAGGACTGAAAACCTGCACGATTTACCCGACGTTAACGTTTCTGTGCCTGTGTTCCATTTACGGCCCCTGATCTTATTGCTGACCATTGACAGCAGTGTCAGAAGAATCCTCTATACCTGGGTAAATTTGGGTGGGGGGGGGTGAAGAAAGACCCCAGAGAAAGACCATATGAATGTGTCTGTCTGTCTAGGCAGGGCCATATTTAAGGTGTTGATGCCTATAAGACCAGAGAGCGGGGAGGTAGGCAGAGGGAGGGGAGAGCAAGAAGGAGAACAGAGTAAGGTGGTAGTGACACCGTGGGGTCCCTTTGATGCACCAAAAGCATGTAGCCTGAAACTAAATGGGAAAAGGCTCCTTCTAACCCCGGCAACTTGATGCCTTCAAAATGGTCACCCTAAGCCGTTGCCTATGCCCGTGTGTGGACAAGGGAAAGGACAGTGGCGTGTGAGATAAGGAATGAGGCACAGTCCATTGCTTTGTTTTGCATATCACTGGGAAATTTTCAATACCATTTCTATAGTGTGACAAGGTGTACACAGAAATGTCCAGATACACAAGAGACAAACCCTGCTCTATGAATCTTACTGTCTTATCAGGACAGACAGATTAGATGATTTTAACTCTGGTAGTGGACTGACAGACACAGTTTCATTGAAAGCAGGGATGATTTTACATGATTTAGTACGGATGCAAGAACTGAATCTGCCTGAATAATACCAAAAAGCAAGCTGTATAAGAAAACAGGAAACGGGATGGGTGAGGGACTTAGGGCGGACCGGTTTATCTGTCCACTCTAAAGCAATTTCTGCCCAATAACGCAAACTTTCTCACCGCACGTCACATCATCCACTGTCCTGAAACACAATTTAAAGCTTACATGAGAAACCTGTAAAAGGAAGTGGCTTAGGGGGAAGGTTACAGCACAGCAGGCCACAGAAATACATGAACTCAGCTTTGCAGGAGCAACTTTCAGGCGACTCGCAGCCGGCCAGAAAGCTCTTCGCAGCTAAATACCAATTTTTGCAAGTGACCTGTCTTACTAAAAAGTAACCGCCTCAGAAAGAGGAGAAAGATATACGTGGGTTCTTTACCCCCACTAAAAAAGGGCATCCAATTGGGTGTGTTTAGGTCAGGAAGTAAAGTGATATGCCTACAGGGCTCTATTTTACCCCCCCCCCCCCCGAAGCCCATAAGAATAGCATGTACCATGTGTCAGGCGATGTTTCAGCCCAAGTGCCTCGTGCTAGTGAATTATTCAGGAGAGCTTTACAACATACAGGTTATTTTAAGCAAGGAGATGTGTTCCCCCCTCCAGATACTACCACGGCCTGACGCGTAATACCCTTTAATGAGGTGGGATGTGTCCTCTCTGAATACTCCTGTACCTGGGGCGCCCCCGCTGCTGTTTCTTCACATCCTCCGTATGACGTCCCCTGGACGGCGAGCGGCTCCGGGCCCCCCGGGGGCTGCTGGCGCTTCGAGCGGAGCCTGCGCTGATCTTGTGGCCTTGGAGGGTGACGGTGTTGGCAGTGGGGGTAGAGTAAATCATCCAGTCGGGCAGAGCTAGGCTGTTATCACTGTTGGCACGCAGGAGGACATTGGGGATGCCCAGGGCTTTCCCACCGTTTCGTGACTGGGCCGCGTAGCTTGGAGACTCCTGGAAGGGAACTGCAGAGAGAAAGCACTTGAGTCCAGAAACAGACAGAGGGCTATAAAATCCTGTGCGGTGTGAAACAAGTCAGCGCAATCCGATTGTTTACTCTTTCCAAAAGTACTAAAACCAGGGGACAGACCATGAAATCACGAAGTAGCACCTTTAAAAGAAATAGGTGACGTTATTTTTCCACTCAAGGCAGCGGTTACTGTAGCTGGGTTTAAAAAAAGATTTGGAGGAAACAGCCATAAACCGTTATTAAGGTAGATCTGTGATTAGGCACAGTTTACCCCTGGGATAAGCAGCATGGACGCTCTCTACCTTTTGGGAACCCAACAGGTACTTGTTCCCTGGACTGGCCACTGTTGGAAACAGGATACTGGGCTCAATGGACCACTGGTCTGGCCCATTGTGGAAATAGTTATGTTCATATATTCAGAGTGATTCAAAGATTAAACGCTGCAACGCATCCTGCAATTCACGCTTAGTGGGCTCTGACAGGGGAAGCAGAAAATCAGCAGGACTTCAAGCGGCTCTTGCTAGTTAAGTCTCTCTTTTAAAATTATGCTCACCGATATGTTCAGTTCAACCGCTTAAATTCACAGGACAGCCTAATGTATGTGGGAAGTCAAGCTACCACAAACAACTGCAGCCATCCTTTGAGGGGGATGGAGGGAGTGAAATCAGGCCAAGTTCTCCCAGCCCTGCACTTTGAGGGGTCACGCAGTGTCATCAGCTCTGAAAGGTCACGTCAGTGCACGTGAAGGAAGGAGAGGCATCAGCATCAGCATCGGCTCCACAAGTCAGAAGCCACGGCACGCAGGTGTCTAGAAGATTTAGAGACTGGTGAGCAGGGAGTATGTTCTTGAAGGATGCTCAGTGGGGAGGGGGCAAGGGCCTGCTGGGGTGTGGGGGGGGAGCAAAGAGCATTAGCTGCCCTTGTAGTGTATGTGTGATGGAGAGAACGGCGACAGGCTGCTGCCACACCTAAGCTGGTTAGCTCCAGTTGAAAGTTTGGCGAAACGTTAAGTGGTTATGTTTAGTGGCGCTTTGGTAATTGAGCCCTATGTGATTCCGTGCTCTCGCTCGTGGTCCCGCAGAACCCCTGGGGAGGAGGCAAACCAGAACTTAACTTACCGATATCGGTATCTCTGTGACTCTTGATCAGTTCTCCCAGCTCAAAGTTTCCAGAGATAACGGCAACCTATGGAAGAGACAGAGAGCGAGGGCAAGAGAGACAGGCCAAGAAATGAGACTGAGACAGATGGAGCAAAAGGGCATGCCAAGACGACACAGACAGAGATGGAAAGAGGGGCAGAGGGGGAGAGAGGGAGGGAGTATTTACATCTAACAATCACATACTCAGTGCAACCCCCCATACACACACAATGCAAACCCCCACCATCTACACACACATACAGTACAACTCCCCCGTCAACATACTCACGCACCCACGACCACACAGTACACCCCCCCACCACCACACCCATCTACACACACACACACACACACACATGCATAAGCTTCTCCCTCTCGGTCACACACAAGTACCAGACGTTCTCCTCGTTGTCTCTGTACACGAAACCCTGGTAGAAATGTGGACCGTACCTGGAAAGGAGTCTGGCCACTGTGGTTCTTGATTTCTTTGCTAGCCCCACGATAAAGCAGGATTCGAGCGTTGTTCTCCTAGAAAATAAGAGAGAGATGTAACATGATAAGTCGCTCGCCCCCAGTCCTCCTGATCCACAGCCCAAACTCTCTGCTAGCCCACTGTCTCCATTCTCCTGGGCTTCTGCTCACCACCTTTCTGACTCTCCATCATTTATGGTCCATCTGTTCTCCTGTTAGCCAAATGCATTTGTCCCTTTGCTTCTTAGATCATGCTGCTTCTGTCCCCAGCCACTCGCTATCCCCCCGTCCTTCTGAGACGCAGCTGTTTCTGTCGTCCTGACCCTCTGAAACCCAAGTGCCTCTGTCTCTAATACTTGGCCCCCTCAGTCCTCTAATACTGAGCTCACTTTGTCCCTCCCCCTGCCATCAAATACTCTGTTGCCTCCAACCCCCTGCCCTCTTAGCCAGCTCTGTCCTCCCTCCCCAGCCTCCTCTACTTCCCTGCCCCCCATCCTCTAATGCTCACCTCTCCTGTCCCCTGCTCTTCCAATACCAAAATTTACAGGCTTTGCTTCTTTGATCCTCCACTCCTTCCATAGCCCATGAGTTCTGACCCTCCCTACATTTCTGATAATATTCAGTCACTTCTCCCCCCACCTCCCAGCCCGTAATACCCAATTACATTTCTCCGCCACTCTTCTGAGATGCAGACACTCTGTCCACAATCCCTCATGCCTCCTGATCCCCCACTTGAACCCTAAACCACCTCCATCCCGTTCCCTCCACCCCTCTAATATCACCATCCTTGCTCAGCTGTGCAGCCCCTTAGGGCTCCTGGGTGAGAAGTCTAGAAAAGGGGCCTAAGTGCAGATCCAGCACCAGGTCGAAATGTCTGCATGGACCCTATATGGATAGTGGCACATCCTATAAAATACACGTGTGCCCTGCGGCGTCACCCGGGAACACCTACATGCGTACCCTTTCTACACAAGTCTGTGGCCGCGTCATTTCATATAAACAGACTTTACGTGTGGAAACAACTTTCTAAAAGCCCAACTGCATTCTCCTGCAGCCTGTTCCCCACCTTGTTATAGAACGCGCAGATGTGAAGCGCCGTGTTCCCAGAGGCGTTCTGTGCTGTTGGGTCTGCGCCATAGAAGAGCAGGTGTTCCAGATGTTGTGCGTGCCCATGCTGACAGGCCTGGGTGGAAGGAGAATAATTGGATTTTAACATCGGCAAGGGGACGCAAGCCTTGTACCTTGAGAGGAAACCCCATTAAAAGGCAGACAGGCCAGCAGGGCCAGATACCTGGGGAGTGGCATCGCTCACGCTGTCGTTCTACAGTGACTGACGTCACCGCTAATATCGCTCCTCTGCTAGTGATGTCATATAGAACACGTTTATAGCAGAAACACATCAGGGGAGGCTGCAGCTCGGACAGTGTTACACATAGTGCACAAACCCTGACCCAGCTCATTGCTTAAGAAGGCTCTTAAGTAGGCCTCAGGCTCACTGGAGGACTGGATCTGTCGTAGGCATCCTCCCCTCCTGCTCCCCTTTAAACACTTAGCACAGAGAAGGAAAAATAAGATGCATCAGGAAACAGAAAACAAAGGAAAAGAAGAGAGGAGAGGGAGGATGAATGGAAAGGGGGAGAGACGAGGAGGGAGAGAGGGGACAAAAGCGTGCGACCGAGGAGACAGGCACTCTGGGTTCACTAACCTGGTGTATCTCTTGCCATCCATTCTCATCCGTGGTGCCTATGTGGGCTCTGTTATAGAGCAGTAACTCACAGCAGCGAGGGTCACCCCCCACCATGGCAGTGTGATAGAGAGGAGTCAGACCCCGACGGTCTTTGTAATTTGGGGAGCCACCGAGGTCCAGCAGCGTCTGTTAACATGTTTACAGCAGGAAGATTAGTGCCAAGATACATTCCAACAATATCCCAGACTGACTGTCTGCCCCCTCAGGGCACACTTTTACTGACTCTCCACCTCTGAAACACAAGCTGAAAACCAACCCAGTGGCTCGGTGCCAGGTCTGTGTCATGCCAGAGGAAGACCTGGTATATGACACAGGCCCATTCTCTGCTCCCCGTGAGACAACCCTCACAGTCCCTGACAGGGAAGAAATGGCAGATCTCTATGTTAAGACACTGTGGCCAGACCCAAGGTCCACGTTAGCCAAGCACTTGTAGAGAAATGAGGATTATAGAACAGAGGGAAAGTCTCCAGGGAGTTGTGAGGAAAGGCTTATAAAAGCCAAGCCTTGGTGCTGACAGAGATGGAAATATAAAAAGGGAGAAGGAAAGCATTAGGTTAAAAGAAGCAGCAGGCCTCTGTCCAGTGCGGACTGGACTCAGCATTGAAGCAGGGATTTGCTGCCTCGCACTCTGTGAGACTTGGGATTGAAGGCAGTGTGAGTGAGTGCTCTCATCAGGAGGGAAGGACGAGGCAGCCCAGGCAGCTACCGGGGGACTTGGAAGCATTCAGCCGCAGGAAGGTCAGTCTGTGAGGCAGACATGAACGCAGATTCCTAGGGCACTGATAAGCCATCACACGGAATGCTACACCTTCCTTGTGCAAGAGTCCCACCTTCTCATCATGTGTGCACATACGGTCTGGCAGCCTTCCAACCCGACCCATATCACAAGCCCCCTTTCCCACAGTGTAAAGTGCGCCAAGCATTCATACAGGTGAGATGGGTCTGGCCGCTCTGACTTTCTCTTAGGATCCTTACCATAAGGGCACTGTAGTGCCTGGTGCACACGGCCTTGTGCAGGGCTGTCATACCATCCCGGGCTCTGAAGTCGATGTGGGCACCACCCAGGCACAGCGTCCGAATGACATCAATAGAAGTTTCCAGCTGTGCTGCCAGCGTCAGTGGTGTCTCTGCAAAGAAAGAGACCTTCAGAAAGGGCTGCCAAGACACTTTCTGAGCTCTGCTGAAGGGCATTCAGCTACTTGAAACTCCAATCTGAGGTAGAACTGCAGTATCTGTGGCCTTGCTCTGTTCCCCAAAAATTCCTCCACAGCAATTAGCCCACCTGCACCTAGCTGTCCCCTCTCATCCATGTCATTCAACAGCACGCAGCACCCTCTCTTCTCTCACATCTCCCCCTGGCAGCCACCGCCACCTTCCTCCCTCACATCTCACCCCGGCATCCATTTCCCTCCTCTCTCAAATCTCATTCCCCAGCACCTACCTTTCCCCCTCTCACATTCCTCCCGCTTCCCTGCCTCCCAGCTCACCTATTTGATCTCTGGAATAGTCAATAGGTAATATGGGAAACAGAGGAGATATTTGGGGTGCTCAATCACTCACAAAACCCATCGTACTGACACCTAACCACCCTCCCCTTACAACTAACTCCCTCCTCTCAATAACTTCTTCCTCCAAAACTCATCTCTCTAATCTTGAATATCTCCTCTCCATCACACACTTCCATCCTCTTGCCAACCTGCCTTTTCCTACCTTTCTCCCCGGCACCCACCTCCACTCTCTGAGTCCTGGTAATTGGGGTCCAGTCCCTTGTCCAGCAGTCTGGACACTTTGTCCGTGGCGCTGTGCTGAACATATTCCAGGAACTTCTTCAGACTGGCCTGTGGTGGTTGCCGGGTGGAAGAGAAACAGCAGAGTCAAGGGTTTGGGCACTGACACTTGTGGACCCTGAGCCACACATGAGCTGGCATGCCACATGCTCACTAACACACCCTGTGGTAAACTGCCCAGCTCCCACCATAAGTCTTTCAAAGAATCCTGGCAAGCTGGAAGTTACTGGACATGGGAATTCTCTTCCCAGGACCATCCCACCACACAGCGAGCTCATCACCATTGACTTCTGATCTCTTGAGTTTCACCTGAGGACGGCTGCCCAGATAATACAGGTCCTAGAGTCTGGAGGAGAAGTAGCTTGAATACCCCTCACCCACCCCACCCCCACACCAGTGTTGCTTTCATCCACCCTCCTCAGGTGTTCTCCCATGTCTCCATCCCCCAAGAAAATGAGGGGTCAGGAAATGTTTTGATTCATGCAGCCAAAATCTACAGCTAGCCCACTGGCTAGTTTCCTTCTTGTGTGTCCCACATATATATTACAACACAGATGGACATAAGGATAGCATCATACAACATGGTACGACAGTATCATAAAGCACAGTAAGACACAGCACAGCTCAGTATGACACAGCACCATAGAGCAAGGTAAGAACCAGCATAGCGCGGTATGACGCATCATCATACAGTGCAGTATGACACAGCAAAGCGCAATATGACAACACCATACAGCAAGGTATAACAACATGTGACAGCATCATACTGCTATTTGCAAAGCAAGTTACATTCTGACAATTAATATCACCGGTTCCCAGAAAACTACTTCTAACTTTTCAAAAATAGTAGTATCAAGTGTGGCCACTGAGATTCCCTCTTTCTCCTCTTTTTATCTTGAAATTTTGAAGTGAACTCATTACTAATTGTTTTGTGTTTTGTGACTTAAGATGAGATTTTTTGGAGGTGTTAATAAACAGCACAAGACATGACAGCACCATAGAGCAAGTTATGATGCAGCACAACACGGTACGATGCAGCACAAAATGAGACAGCATCATAACGCACTGTATGACACACAACATCATACAGCAAGGTATAACACAGCACAAGATGAGACAGCACTATACAGCAAGGTATGACACAACATATGAAGGGACAGCACCATACAGCATAGTTAGACACAGCCTAACACAGTATGACAACAGCACAAGATGAGACAACACTATACAGCAAGGTATGACACAGCATATGAAGGGACAGCACCATACAGCATGGTATGACACAGCCTAACACAGTATGACACAGCACAAGATGGCACAGCACCATACAGCATGATATGACACAGCAACATACAGGAAGGTATGACACAGCATGGTATGGCACAGCACAAGATGGGACAGCATCATACAGCACAGTATGATACAGCACCATACAGCATGTTATGACACAGTACAAGATGAGACAGCACCATACATCAAGGTACAGCACAGCACAAAATGTGAGAGCACCATACGGCACAGTATGGCACAACACAAGATGGAACAGCACCATACAGCACAGTATGATACAGCACCCTATGACACAGCACAAGATGAGACAGCATCATACAGCACAGTATGGCACAGCACCATACAGCATGTTATGACACAGCACAAGATGGCACAGCACCATACAGCATGATATGACATAGCAACATACAGGAAGGTATGGCACAGCACAAGATGGGTCAGCATCATACAGCACAGTATGGCACAGCACCATACAGCATGTTATAACACAGCACAAGATGAGACAGCACCATACAGCATGTTATGACACAGCACAAGATGAGACAGCACCATAAAGCACGGTATGGCACAGCACCATAAAGCACGGTATGGCACAGCAGCATACAGCAACGTATGACACAGCACAAGATGGGAAAGCACCATACATCAAGGTACAGCACAGCACAAAATGTGAGAGCACCATACAGCACAGTATAGCACAGGTATGGCACATACCATCCAGCAATGTATGGAACAGCACAAGATGGGACAGCACTCTACAGCATGGCATCGCACAGCACCATATAGCAAGGTATAACACAGCACAACATGTGAGAGCACCATACAGCATGGTATGAGACAGCACAACCTGGTATGACATAGCACAGCAAGGGACAGTGCCATACAGCACACTATATCAGGGTACAGCATATGCTTGTGCACCTACAGCTTATCACCTGTTTTTCATCACCTTCTCCTAATATTCAAGGCAGTCATTGCACCAGATAATTGCCTTAGCCGCCGTTATCCATGGCTATTCAGTAGTACTATTCACATAATGCCAGGATGGAGCAGTGAGACATCCGTAGCGTGGCAATATTCATCCCACTATCCAGATAAATATTCGGATAACTTTAGGAGAGCAAAAATGCCAACTGAATATCGCTGCTATCCAAATAATGCCAGCAGTCACCACACTGCTCTGGCTGCAATGCGCATAGTGGCACTGAATGTCCATGAATTGCTTAAATACTGCGGCCAGTATTCAATTTCTTAACAATTAAAAGCAGTAAAACCAGGTGCACATCAAAGAGCTCTCCCTGTTACTCCTAAAGACTAGCCACACCAAACCAGGCTGCAAGACCGACTTAAGCAAGTAGTAACCCTTCTCACTTCACTTTTTACATATCCCTAAAGGGCCCCGCTTCCCCTCTAGTGCACACCTCATCCTCTGCTCCAGCATCATTTCACAGGCATTGCAAAGCTATTCCAGCTCCTCACCTTTGTGTGCAGTTTGGCCAGCTGCTTCTCATCCAGATTGGTCTGTTTGTAAACCCGGGTCTTGTAACGGAACTGCAGAAAGAGAAAGTCAGGAAAGCGGGATCAAGTATCACGTGAGTTCTTTTGACTGCCAGAAATAAGCTGAACGAATAAGAACACTATAGATGAGATTTTGTCACTGGACTAATTCAAATATATTTAGGGGAAAATTTTACAGCAAAAACCTATGAAAAGTCCCACAAACGCGCTTACTTTTGACCTGTTTGACAAGGCAGTATAGGAGACTGTGGGGGGGGCGGGGGGAGGATATTTGGCCGCCGCAGCTAGCGCTGTTAAAGCGGCTGGCCGTCACTGCTGCAAATTGAAACCAGATAATCAGTGCCAAGATATTCAGCATCACTGACTGAATTACTGCCACTGAATATCCTACTGAGCGGCGTTTAGATGGTTCACAGTTCTATGAATATCCCACCGCATGTCTTTTTAAAATAGGTTCCCAGTAGCACAAACATTTTACTCCTGCTACAAGGTCTGCATGTGCTTCCCAACACCCCGCAAATACCACACCTGGGACCTCCTATGCGCAAACAGCTTAAGAGTACACCTGCTTCTGCCAGCATCTATGCTGGTACACACGGATGCACCTGCTCAATATTCTGCATATTAAACATACTTGCACATGGAACATGCTTTATAGCACAATCCTATTACTGGTTGTTTCCTGAGAGTGAGAGAATAGAAGCTGTGCCTAGCAGGCTGGGCATGACATAGAGGAGTGCTCAGCTCCTTAAAACGGAGATAAGCAGGAGAAATATCTACCTCCAGATATGGGACACCCTTCTCAAACGACTGGGGGTAGTCACGCAGAAGTCGCTCCTCATCCAGGAACTTGGCATCCCGGCCGTTGGTGGCTGGCTGGAAAAGACCATAGTTCAGCACATCCTTCAGGCTCTCGTTCAGGGTGCAGAGAATCTGCTGCTTCGCTACCCAGATGGTGGCATCGGGGTTAAATCGCAGGCATTTCTGCAAAAGATAAAGGGCTGGCATGTAACACTTGGCAGATTGGGGCATCTCAGGAAATCAGGAAGATAACTCAGTGAGACTGGAGCTTTCGTACATAGCACAGATCAATCCAGGAAGACTAGCACACACAACAGAATGAAGGCAGTATTGGTTGGTGGGGGCAGTGGCTGCATAAGTGTGTTTCTTTTCTAAATTCCCAGCCGTTCAAGGACCTCCTAGGAATTATTTGACTGTCGCTAATGTTGGAGGTGATGCCACTGTGTCTCAAGAGAGCAAGTTTCCACCCAATTCCAAAAGGACTAGAGTTAGATGTGCTGATCCCTAGCTCCTATTGACTTCTCTCCAGCTTACCATTTTCACCAAAACTGATGGAGCACATCATCTTGTTACAACTGTAGATATAGATTGATTTGTGCTTTCCCCTTGACCAGCAGCAGCAGGGTTTTCGAAAGCAACACGGAGCAGAGATACTAATGTCATTTACATTTGATAGACTGATACCAGGCACTGGGTTTTGTAATGATATTCTCTGATATATTGGCTGTCTTTGATTCAGCACATCACTTATTACTCTGGTGGCTACGATCGTGTGGGATTGGTTCTGTTCCTATTTGGAAGAGTGATATCGATGGACCCAGGAGCATTGGCTGGTATAAACTGAAAAGAGGGGTCTCGCAGGGCTCAACACTGTCGGTGCTATTATTTCATATAGATCTGTTACTATTATTTATCATTTGTTTAGGGCTACAATCAATGTTCCCTCTAATTTTCTGTAGGCTCTGTGCACATAAAATATCAGCTGTGCAGCTTTTGAAAGAAGGTTAAATTTTTGTGCGCCACATAACGACACTCGGAGTTTTATATACTTTAAAATTTGACTACACATCAGAATACAGTATGTACACCACATTGATTGCACTAGAAAATATTGTAGAACTTGTGAAATCCATAAATACACAACAACTTTTAAATTTTAAGATGTCTGTGTTGTTTTCTATCAGAATCAGAACCGTAATTTTTGTGCGCTCTGTTGTAAGGTATGTGCGCTCACTCGGCGAGGTGTGTGCGCGCGCACACGCGCACAGCTTAGAGGGAACAGTGGCTACAATACCTACACAGCCTGTACATATAGATGTAAGACACAGTCCCTGTTCATCAGAGCTTACAATCCAATCAAGATGAAGAACATCACAAAACTGGGCACCAGAGTATGGTAAGATACACATAAGTAGTGAACAAGAGAGTGAGGGGCAACACGATCCAAATGCAGCCTCGAAGATGTGGATTTTTAGCCTGGATTTGAATAGGGCTAGAGAAGGAGCCTGACGTACAGACTTCGGTAGTTTGTTCCAGGCATATGGAGCAGTGAGGTGGAATGGAATTCAATCATATGTATTACCACAAATATGCGGGCAGCATGATGCTATACTCCCCTTTCCTATCGAGAATGGGAACCGCCCTCAGCTATAGCTGACTAGTTTCAAGTCTCATGACAATGGCAGGTGAAGTACGGGCTATCTGTGATTTATAAAATGACAGCGGCTCTGTTTGTTTGCTGATACTCTACCTTTAACGTATTAACACAGTGAAGGTAGAGGACATGAATCTGATAGGTATACTGAAGTGCAATACCTTTGGGTGGTCTTAAAGAGAAATTAACGCTGCACTCACGCATTAATAATGCGGTAAAAAACCGTTTCATACAATGAAGGCAATGTGCCATCTGAGGCCGCTCTGACCAAAGCAGGGTTCCCATACTGAGTTTCAGGCTTCTGTGCAGCCTTGCCTAGATTACTGTAACAATATCTATTAGGGATTGCCTGTTTCTGCTTAAAGGTGCTGCAAAAGGTTCAGAACACAGCAACAAGATCTGCTATTAAAGCAAACAAGGTATTCCTACATAACTCCAAAACTGATGCAGCTTTATTAGCTTCCAGTGCAAGCCAGGGCTAAATACAAGGTTTTATGTACTGTGGAAATGCCCAGTCTCATCTAATCTCAGAAGCTAAGCAGGATCAAGCCTGGTTAGTACATGCAGGGTGGGGCTGTCCACTAGGCAGACTAGGCGGCCACCTAAGGCAGCAGACCTATGTAGGCAGCAAGACACCCGGGACAGGCCATGTGCTTCGGCAAACACATCCTGCCACTTCTGACCCCCCTCCGACATTGTGTCAGAGGGGAGTCAGAAGCGGCAGAACATGTGTGCCAAAGCACAAGACCTATTGCCGCCGCCACTGCAACGCTAAGCCATCCCCTACCTCACCCCACCAACAGAATCGATGGCAGTGGGGGCAGCAGCTTGGCAGGGGGGTGGCACAGCTGGGACTTCTGCCTGGGGTGGCAGAAACCCATGGGCCGGCCCTGAGTACATGGATGGGAGCCCACCTTGGAAACCCAGGTGTGTAGGCTTACTGTGCAGAAAAAATGCCCAGCAATCTACTTCCAATCTGACCTGGCCAAGAAAATCCAGGGGATAGCCACAACATGGATAGCTATCCACAGGGTCACCAGGAGTCAGCACTGACTCCATGGCACTTAACAACAACTTATGATATATAAAATTACACATAATCTTTCGGAAGGAGCATGCCAATGGAACATGTCAGGCTTCTTTGGGTGCTCCTTTGGACGTCTCCTAGGGCGCATCCTTGTGAGGCCAATATTACTGTTTTTCTTTACAGCGGTGCTCATTTCTGGGGCAGAGGTGCTTTGCATGGCATCGGCTAGTCCCGCATGCTGGGGGCATAGGCCTCAATTATGCCGGTTATCTGGCTCCATGAGATATTTTTGTCAAGGACAGTCTTTGATTTCACCTTCTATTATTACTTCCTTGATATCTTCTCTCAAGAGAACTTCATCTGTTTCTCTCAAGGTAGACCTGCTCAATGTTCATTCAATTAAGTCCAAACACCCAATAGTTTTAGATTTGTTCTCTCGATATCATATTGATCTCTTGGCTCTTTAGGACACCTGGCTCAAACCAAGTGACGTACTCTATTTAAGGAGGGCCTGTCCACCTGACTTTCACATTTTCTCTTGCGACCGCCCCCCAAAAAAACAGGTGGGGAGGGTTGCATTTCTGGTTTCCAAGTTGCATGCTTGTAGGCAACTGCCTGGTCAATCATTGTAGGGCTCTGACATCGTACTTCTTCGTATACTATGTTACTGTGTTATGTTAAGTTGGATTACTCATCTCCTCTATTGTTTGCTCATATACCAACCACCCCCAATGTTGCATACCTCCATTGATGAGCTTAGTTCCTTGATTGGGAATATTAACCTCCTCTCAGTGGACCTCTTACTTTTCGGTGACTTTAATATCCATGCTGATCTTCCCACATTAGATCTAGAACAGTCTTTTTTTACTCTAGCCTCTGACCTGGGTTTCAACTTATTCTCTTCTTTACCCATGCAAGCAGCCGGTCACTGTTCGGACCTGGTATTCTGGAAAGGCTCTCAGATGTTGACCCAACCTATCTTACAGCCTGGGACTTCCTCTCGTAGGTCCAAAAGGGCTAAACAGCATATGGCCCATACACAGACCTTGCCTCCTTGGCTCTCTCTAGTGATTGCCTTCTGCAACTGTAGCGCTGTTTCGTCCAGGACACGCCAGCCCTACTAGAAGCTGCCCCTCCTAGTGATCAACTGTCACCTGCTGTGCTCTCCCTAATTCTTCTACCAGTCTTGACACCCCCTCCCCACACCCTCCCAAGTTGTTCCGGGATTGTAAAAAGATCGACAGAGATGATCTTACTCAAAGATGTACTGCTCAATTAGCAGCATTCCTTCCTCTCGAAGAGAGACTTGAATCCTGGCAAACTGCCCTAATCACAGCTCTTGACCAACTTGCTCCCTCTCGATTGTTAGCATCGAACGCTCCCAAGAGGCAGCTCTAGTTTAATTCGGCATTACGGGAACTTAGCCGGCTTCTTTGTAGAGCCGAAAGGAAATGACAAAGATAAATCATTCCTAGATCAGAAAAACTATATGCAAAAGGCTTACTTTTCTACTATTATTCATAAGAACATAGGTTCTCCTTCTAGTCACTTATTTGACTTGTACAAAGACCGGCACCACTCCCTAAAGCCAAGAGTTCGGACCCCAGACAGCTCTGGCCATTTTTTAGTGCAAAAAGTGGAAGATTTGCATAACTCTCTTCAGTCGGACTTTAGGTTAGTTGTTGATTCGGCCACAAGTTTGCCACAATGTGCAATTGCTTCTGGGATTACAGGGATATCCCAGACCACATCCTTCCATGTGCCGTGTAGCACACTAACTGCTTTTCCTCCGCTCACTAAGGTAGCTCTCAAAAAGCTGATTTTGTCCATGAATGTGAAATTATCACCATCAGATTCCTTCCTCCCTCCCCTTCTAAAGGAGCTTCTTCCCTACTTTTCAGATGGAATTCTGGATTTAATCAATTCCAGCTTATCATCTGGTACATTTCCTCTAGCCTGGAAAGGTGCTCTCATTAAACCACTACTCAAGGATTCCAAGCTTGATCCAGACATTCCAGCCAACTTTCGCCCAATATCCACTCTCCCATCCTTAGCAAAAACTACAGAACAAGCAGTTTTTCAGCACCCATCTTCCTTCCTCGAGGCCAGGAACATTCTTCAACCTAAGCAATCTAGATTCAGGCCCTTCCATAGTACTGAGACATTGTTGGTCGGCTTATGTAATGATGTTCTTGCCTGCCTGGATGGTGGCAAAAGGTTCTTTTAATACAATTAGACCTCTCCGCTGCTTGCAGTCTCATTGACCATCACCTTTGATTACAGAGATCGTAGAATATAGGTCTATCCAATTGAGTCTTATCTCTTATAGAGTACTTTTGAAGTGTTCACTACAGCAGGTATTTCCTCTACGTTCTCTCTCCAGTGTGGTGTACCACAGGGTTCTATACTGTCCCCCCATCTTGTTTAACATTTTAATTTCTCCACTCGCTACACTGATTCAGGATTTCTATTTTGGTTTACACATTTATGCAGATGATATACAGATTATTATCAGTCATGACCAATGGGACCAACATTACTGCTCCTCTGTTACTTCTCTTAGCAATATTGTGAAAGTTTTTTATCCTGAAAGTTTGTCTTGAATATTTCTAAGTCCTCTGACCTCTGGTTTACCAAGGACGATTCTTCTACTGCTTTATCACCCTATGATGATGGATATTTGCATTCCATTGAGGGATTCTGTTACTTCTTTAGGGGTTATTTTGGATAAAGATCTGTCCTTTCAGCCCTGTATTTCCTCCTTGTTAGGAAATCCTTTTACTTCCTCTGACTGATCACATCTCTGAAACCTCTAATGGATGCTGACTCCTTAAGACTTTAGATTCATGCCCTAGTTTTATGGCATCTGGATTATTGTAATGCACTCCTAGTTGGCACGTCAATATTCCATTAGGTGACTGCAACTTAAACAAAATACTTCTGTGAAATTGCTCTATAATGCTGGTTGCTTTGATCATGTTACATCCCTTCTACTGTAGTTAAGGAACATTGGCTCCCCATTTCCAGCCACATCAAACT
Source organism: Ichthyophis bannanicus (assembly GCA_033557465.1). Classification (NCBI taxonomy): domain Eukaryota; kingdom Metazoa; phylum Chordata; class Amphibia; order Gymnophiona; family Ichthyophiidae; genus Ichthyophis; species Ichthyophis bannanicus. Next base: position 54,866,877 of record CM066051.1, on the reverse strand, counting down.
TAAGATTTTGATGCTGGCTTTCTGTTTTATCTGTCTGCTTATCTTATTCCATATATCCCCTCCTGTTCCCTCCGTTCATCGCAAGTCCATTTATTGATGGTTCCTACATATAAGCAACTCAGATATGAATGGATCCGTTCAGCGACCGTTGCCTATAAGGCCCCCACCCTCTGGAATTTGCTCCCCCAGATATTCTTTTTTAATCGTCTCATCAGAAAGTTAAGAAAAAGTTGTAAACTTGGCTATTCCAGAAATCTTATGCAGCCTTCATCTGATATAGGTTTTGGTTCTCCCACTGGGTGCCCCCTCCCCATTGTATTCTGCTTAATTGGTTTTCCAGATGACTCTGTTGCGCTATACTTACTCCTTACCTTATTGGATCTATATACTTTGTACTTTAGACTGTCTTCTTTGTCCTGTTAACCATGGATTTGACTGTAAACCACTATATCATCATATAGTGTGTCTATAGCAGTATAACAGATGTTACACATAAATAAATAAATATATTTATTCATATAGATATTGAATGTTGGAAGTGCCATATAGAGCATGAGCTCACATGTGCTATCCTTAATTTGTTGGTTTTTTTTTTTAATTTATTTAACAAATCTTTTATACCGCTGTATCTACTAGTCACAGCGGTTTAACCCTTTCCAGGCCGAGCCCAAAACTCTCGGGATCCAAAATTGTGACTAAATATACCTATCAAATGGTATATAATACATGACCATAGCAGAAGGAAAATCACTATTAGAACATATTGAATAAGATGGGTACAATTTTCCTGAAATATGCAAAAATTAACCCGGCTGCAGAATGTAGATTAAAAATTTTAAGTAGGCCTTGAAAGGGTTGTTAAATAGAACAGATTAAAATGGAAGTCAGACATTACATGGAACACTTTGTACTGTAATACAGTTTGAATGTAATGTAAAGGTTTTTATTTATTTATTTATTTATCCATTCTTATATATTGCGCTATTCAAAGTCAGTGCGGTTTACATAAAACATAATATTTGCATTACATCAGAACAGTGATATCAATGCTTACATTGTAATAGGGAAATAAACTTGGATTGAACGGGGAAGAAGAGACTAATAAGCTATTAACAAGGTTAAATAGCAGAGTTAAAATATGAATATGAACTATTTACATATTTACTGGTTTGTCATGATGAATATTTATGAATGAATATTTATGAATGATGTGGAAATACACCTCACTAACTCAGAGTGATTGGGGCTACCCTACATAATGCAGAATACAACTGGGTTGCTCTGTGTGACTCAGGCTATCCTACCACACAGAACTGGGAAACTTTTATAATTAAAGGCGCAGTTTGTCATCCTACTGGTACGCAAACACATTTTCAAAGGGAAAGTCTATAGAGGGGTTCCCTTTACAGCTGCAGAAGAGGATAAAATTGATGAGTTCTATGAACAAATAGAAGCTAAAATTGACAGAACATGCAAACAGTATATGCTGATAGTCATGGGTGACTGGAATGCAAAAGATGGCAACAGAGAAGGAGGCAAAGTGGTTGGAAAATATGAATTTGGCAACAGAAATGAAGCTGGAGAAAGTCTGATAGAAATCTGCAAGACCAATGATCGATTCATCTCAAACACCTTCTTCCAGCAACACAAGCGACGACTGTACACATGGACCTCACCCAATGGAGTGTACAGAAATCAAATTGATTACATCTGTGGAAGTCAACGATGGAAAAGTTCTATAGCATCAACAAAGACAAAACCTGGAACTGACTGTGGTACAGATCATCAACTACTAGTATGCAAACTCAAGCTAAAGTTGAAAAAGACCATAAGAACATAAGAATATAAGATATGCCATAAAGAGTCAGACCAAAGTCCATCAAGTTTCCAACAGTGGCCAATCTAGGTCACAAGTACCTAGCGGTATCCCCAAAAGACACAGGTTCCACAATGCCTGTACTGGGGCAAGCAGTGGATTTCCCGGGTCCCCTTTAATAATTGTTTATGGATCTTTACTCCAGGAACTTCTCCAAACCTTTTTTAAATCCAGCTACACTAACAGCTTTTACTATATCCTTCGGTAACGAATTCCAGAGTTTGATTAGAATACTGAGTTTGAGTAGAATACTGAGGGAACTTGGGGACGTTCTAGCAACTCCACTGACTGACCTTTTCAATGCCTCGTTGGAGTCGGGAGTGGTGCCAAAGGACTGGAGAGAGGCTCATGTGGTGCCTTTACACAAAAGCGGAAGTAAGGATGTGGTTGAAAACTACAGGCCGGTTAGTTTAACTTCGGTGGTGAGTAAATTATTGGAAACACTGCTGAAAGAGAAAATAGTGAGGTTTCTGGAGTCCAGCGGATTACAAGATCCGAGGCAGTATGGATTCACCAGAGGCAGGTCTTGTCAGACAAATCTGATTGATTTCTTTGACTGGGTGACCAGGGAGTTGGACCGAGGGAGAGCTCTAGATGTGGTGTATTTAGATTTCAGTAAAGCCTTTGACACTGTTCCTCACAGGTGACTTATAAACAGACTGAGCACCCTAGGGATGGTCCCTAAAGTTACTGCTTGGGTTAGAAATTGGTTTTGTGGGAGGTGACAAAGAGTACAAGTAAATGGAGCTCACTCTGAGGAGAAGGATGTTACCAGTGGTGTGCCCCAGGGATCTGTCCTTGGTCCGATTCTTTTTAACATCTTTGTTAGTGATATAGTGGAAGGGCTGTCGGGTAAGGTTTGCCTCTTTGCAGATGATACCAAAATCTGCAATAGAGTAGACACCCAGGAAGGTGTAGATAACATGAGGAGGGATCTAGCTAAGCTTGAAGAATGGTCTAGAATTTGGAAGCTGGGATTTAATGTTAAAAAATGTAAGGTCATGCATTTGGGCTGCAGCAATCCAAGGGAGCAATACAGTATAGGAGGTGAAGTACTTTTGTCCACTAAAGAAGAGCGGGACCTAGGCGTGGTTGTGTCTGATGATCTTAAAGTAGCTAAACAGGTAGAAAAGGCGACGGCAAAAGCTAGAAGGATGCTTGGGTGCATACGGAGAGGAATGGCTAGCAGAAAAAAGGAGGTGATAATGCCTCTGTATAAGTCTTTGGTGTGACCTCATTTGGAGTATAGTGTGCAATTCTGGAGACCGTACCTTTAAAAGGATGTGAACAGGATGGAGTCGGTGCAGAGGGTGGCTACTAAAATGATTAGTGGGCTTCATTATAAAGCATATGAGGACAGACTTAAGGATCTTAATATGTACACCTTAGAGGAAAGGCGGGATAGAGGTGATATGATTGAGATGTTTAAATACCTCCGTGGCATAAATGTTCAGGGAGAGAGCCTCTTTCAATTGAAAGCAAGTTCTGCTACGAGGGGACATGGGATGAGGGTGAAGGGAGATAGATTCAGGAGTGATATGTGGAAATATTTCTTTACGGAAAGAGTAGTGGATCCATGGAATAGTCTCCCAGTGGAGGTGGTAGAGATGAGGACAGTAACTGAATTCAAAAAAGCATGGGACAAACACAGAGGATCTCTAAAGGTAAAAAGTGGACTGTTGTAGTTGTTGATATGGAAGGACAGACTAGATAGGCCATGTGGTCTTTTTCTGTCATCATGTTTCTATGTTTCTATGATTACGTGTTGAGTGAAAAAATATTTTCTCTTATTAGTCTTAAATAGGTTATACTGTAGCTTCATTGCATGTCCCCTAGTCTTTCTATATTTTGATGCTGAAAACAATCAATCTATATTTACCCATTCCACTCTATTCATTAATTTATAGAACTCTATCATATCTCCCCTTGGCCGTCTCTTTTCCAGGTTGAAGAGCCCTAACCTTTTTAGCCTCTCCTCATTGGGGTATCCTTCCATCCCCTTTACCATTTTGGTGGCTCTTCTCTATGCCTTTTCTAATAATGCTATATCCATTTTTAAGATACGGCAACTAGAATTACACACAATATTCAAGGTGTGGTCGCACCATGGAATGATACAGAGGAATTATAATATCCTTTGTTTTATTCTCCATTCCTTTCCTTATGATTCCTAGCATTCTATTTGCTCTCTTGGCCGCCGCTCCACACTGGGCAGAGGGTTTCAACATGCTATCCACGATAACACCTAAATCTTTTCCCTGGGTGGTGGGTTCCTAATGTAGAACCTTCAATCTGGTAACCATAGTTTGGGTTGTTCTTTCCTAGGTGCATAACTTTGTATTTGTCCACATTAAATTTCATCTGCCATTTGAACATACAGTCTTCCAATTTATCAAGGTCCTCTTGCAATTTTTCACAATCTTCTTGGGTTTTAACAACTTTGAATAATTTTGTGTCATCTGCAAATGTGATTACCTCACTCGTTATTCCCATTTCCAGGTCATTTACGAATATGTTAAAAAGCAGCGGACCAAGCACAGATCCCTGGAGTACACCACTATTCACCTTTCTCCATTGGAAAAATTGGCCATTAACCCTACCTTCTGCTTTCTATCTTTTAACCAGTTCCTAATAAACAATAGTACAAACCACTCATTAATGTAGCAAAATATAACCTTGAGAATATACCACCAGAATTTAAAGACTGTGTGGAAAATTGATTTGCTGTTTTAGATACAAATGGCAGAGCTCCAGAAGAATTATGGGATGACATTACTACTACTACTACTACTGAGCATTTGTATAGCACTACAAGACGTACGCAGCGCTGCACAGACATGTAAGAGACAGTCCCTGCCCATCAGAGCTTACAATCTAGTCAAGAAAGACAACACAGAAGATGTAGACAGGGATACATCTAGGGGGAATGGTAAAGATAATCAGGTGAGTCAAGATCGAAAGCAGCAGCGAAGAGATGAGATTTCAGCCTGGATATGAAAAGGGTCAGAGACATCAAGAAGGTTGTGTTGGAAGAAAGTGAGACATCTCAACAAAAGGTGAAAAAGCAAAAACGGCCAAAATGGATGACGGAAGAAACTCTGAAAATTGCTCAGAAACGCAGAGAAGCTAAAGCCAGAGAAGAAAGAGAGGCAATCACAGAACTCAACAGAGATTTACAATATGCAGTAAGACAGGACAAGGCAAAGTACTACAATGACACATGCAAGGAAATAGAAGCAGAAACTATTAGAAGAAGAAGATTGGCTTTCCTAAAGCTATAAGAGTTAAAGAAAAAATTCCAGCCTTAAATTGGAATGTTACAAGATGCTCAAGGATCCATGTTGAATGATGCTGAGAAGATTAAGAAAGGGTGAAAAGAATATACAGAGTTATTATATAATAAAGATAAAGTAGACCAACAGCCATTTCAATCTATCCCTTATGATTTAGAACCATTGGCGATGAAAGAAGTTGAAGCAGCATTGAAAGTCTTATCAAAAAACAAAGCACCAGGCATTGATGGCATTCCCATAGAAGTATTACAGCAATCTGATGCAGTTGTTATCATACTTACAAGGCTCTGCCAGGAAATTTGGAAGACAACATCATGGTCAACTGACTAGAAAAGAACTATGTTTATACCAATACTAAAGAAAGTATGCTCCAATTGACTGGAAATTATCACACGATCGCTCTGATCCCACATGCCACCAAGATTCTAATGAAGATTATTCAACAGAGACTACAGCCATATCTGGAACGAGAACTACCTGACATGCAAGCAGAGTTCAGGAAAGGGCAAGAGAATGAGAGACGAAATTGCGGATGTGAAATGGATCCTTGAAAAGACTAAAGAATACCAAAAGTATATCTATATGTGTTTTATTGACTACAGCAAGACTTTTGGCTGTGTAAACCATGAGAAACTCTGGGTCATATTAAGAAGCATGGGTATACCAGGACACCTGATTGTTCTCTTGCACAACCTGTATGACTTTGTTCTCCTTGCTGCACTGGTTCTGCTAAACTCTGCTTTTAAGTGATTGTAATTTCTTTTTCTCCTTTCTTACCTGATACTATTATATTATTGTAAACCACTCCGATGTAATGGGGGGCGGTATATCAAGTTTTAATAAACAATAAACCTTTACCATTGATCAAGAAGCAATGGTTCGAACAGAACAAGGAGAAACAGAATGGTTTAAAATCAACAAAGTTGTACGACAAGGCTGCATACTTTCCCCCCATCTGTTTAATTTACAGTATATGCCAAACAAATCATCAGAGAAGCAGGACTATATGAAGACAACAGAGGTGTGAAGATTGGTGGGAGACTCATCAACAACCTTCGCTATGCTGATGATATCCCTAGCAAACCTTCCATTCGCTACTTAGGGATTACTCTTGACCAGCATTTCAACTTTAAGGAGCACATACGAAACACCACCAGAGCTGTTTACAATAAAATTAGAACGCTAAGACACCTCAGGCCCATGTTACCTCATAATGACTTCAGGACCATCTTCCAGGCCCTCATTCTCCCACATTTTGATTACGCAAATGTGGCTCTTTATGGACTCCCCAAGAACACCCTTAATCCGCTACAACTCGCCATGAATGCGGCCGCGCGTGTTCTCTGTGGTTTAACAAGATCAGACCATATTACCCCGATACTCAAGGAACTCCACTGGCTTCCTATTCACTGCAGGTTAACATACAAGATCCTTCTCATCATCTTCAAGATCATCAACAACCTAGCCCCCACAACACTCAGTGACCTTATCACCCTCACCCCGAAAAACAGACTCAGAAGATCAGTAACTGACAATACCTTGATCATCCCCAAAGAATCCATCAAGTGCACACAGACGACCAAGAAAAGAACATTCGCCTTCTATGCCCCAAAATGTTGGAACGAACTTCCACCTGAAATTAGATCCATCAAAGGCCTTATGCAGTTCCGTAAGGCAATTAAACACCACATTTTCCTACTTCACTTTGCTCAAGCATCCACCCCACCTCTACTCGCCCACCTGCCAATGTCTACAAACCGCACCCTGTCACAAGTATCTTGAACCCGCCTTAGACCTCCTGTATATACAATCCAAATCTAATTATATTTTGTACATATGTTTTTAGTTCCCCTGTTGCTCCAAGTTTATGCTCCTGTTACAATGTATGTTCCAAGTTTAAACTCCTGTTACAATGTAAGCACAGAACAGACTTCTGACTGTGCACCCTTGTTGTATGTAAACCGCACTGATAACAAATAGCGCGGTATATAAAAGTTATAAAATAAAATAAATAAAAATAAATAAATAAATTACTGGCTGAAAGTGAAGACGATCTGAAACATTTGCTTCTCAAGATCAAGGAACATTGTCTTAAAATGGGCTTGCACCTTAATGTAAAGAAGAGAGGATTCTTAAAACTGGCAAAATCAATAAGTTCATCATTGAAGGAGAAGAAACTGAAATAGTGGACAACTTTAACCTACTTGGATCAATCATTGCTCTTGGCAGAATGGCTATGAAGGACCTAGACAAGATTCTGAAGACCAGAGATGTCTCTCTCCATATAAAGATTTGATTTGTTCAAGCCATGGTATTTTCAATAATGTCATATGGATGCGAAAGTTGGACAGTGAAAAAGATAGACAGGAAGAAAATTGATGCCTTTGAATTATGAAGAACAAACCAGTCGGTACTAGAGGAGATCAAACCTAAGCTTTCTTTAGAAGCTCAGATGACAAGACTTCGACTTTCATACTTTGGACACATCATGCGAAGAGAGAGATCATTAGAGAAAGACATCATGCTTGGCAAGATAGAAGGTCAACGCAAAAGAGGAAGGCCAGCAATGAGATGGATCTATACAATAACAGCAGCTATGGGCAGGGGTGGCTCTACCATGAGGCGAGCTGAGGCCATGGCACTTATCAGGGGACGTTGTTTTCAGGGCTTTCCGTGTTGCTTTCCCTAGTCTGGCTGATAAATCAGTGCAATGTGAATCAAAGAGTAGGAGTGAGGCTCACGCTTTTCATGTGCTGCCGCCTGTCTGGCTCCTCCTCTTTGATTGCCGCTGCGCTGACCGCCCGGTTCAAAGTGATATTCCTGCTAATCCCCAGTCATGATTCATGGAGTAGCTGTTGCCACTGCTGCCACCATTGCCAACTAGTAAGTGGGTGGAGAGAGAGGGGGGCTGCTGCTAGGGAAAGAATAAAAAATGTTTACCGCATCTTCTCCCCACCCGCCGCGGCCGAGCCATTGAGAGAGAACTGAGCCTGCCCGCGGGGCTTCTGTTCCTGCAGGCAGGCTCAGCTTTGTGTTGGTGGGGGGTGGGGGAGAGGGGGGAGGAAGAAGCAGTGAACAGCAGTCACCGGCTTGAAATTTAAAAAAAGGTCTCCTGCCTATCTTCCTTCTCTTTCCCCCTTCAGGAGCAAATTCCCACACACACAGGCAGGCTCTCCACTAGGCCCCAGGTCATCTGGTGCAGTGGGAGGTGGGCTTAATTGGGCACAGTGGGACTCAGAAGGGAGATGGGGGGATAAGAAGCCGGTGGCAATGAGAGGGGGGATAGGAAGACCGTGGCAATGAGATGGGGGGAAGGAAGGCATGAAAATGAGATGGGGGGATAGGAAAGCAGTGGAAATGAAATGGGGGGATAGAAAGGTGGTGAGAAAGAAATTGAGAGGGTCTAGTAGAGATATTATCCTGTGTGTCTTCCAAAAAAGCAGTTAGATCAAACGCAACAGGCTCATCAGGTACAACCGGATCGTCGCTATTGGGACACACCATTACCTTAGATGGTAAGTAATAACACTACTAGAGCTACTTTATTAATCACTTTGTCTTCTGAGGAAGAGAAAATATCAATTCTTAAGGCTTATTTTCGGAAGAAAGATTTTCTTTTTTGTGGAGAAAAGATTTCCATTTTTCCTGACGTGTCACGGTCGACGCAACTTCGCAGGAAGTCTTTTCTTGCTTATAAAGCTCGAGTTGTCGCTGTTGGGGCTACCTTTTTCCTTCGCTACCCTTGCAAATGTATAATTACTATGGATCAGAATAAATTTGTTTTTTTGTCTTTCACTGATTTAGATAGATGGCTCTTAGAAAAGGAAAAACAGGCATTGAAGGTTTCCTCTTCTTCTTCTCCTCGGGATGAGTAATCTGAATCTGGAGGGTATATGTAGGCTAGTTTAATGATGTTAGTCAGGGACTCTTGATTGTTGTACCTGACTTAGATTTCTTGTAATTCTGTTTCTTTTTCTTTTTATCCCCGTGATGTGGGCTGATGTACCTTGCTTTTGGATTACCTATATGCTGATTTTGGTTATGTATTTATTGTGTTTCTTGTTTTCTGATATTGTATTGTCAGAATTGTAAAATTCTAATAAATATAATTATTAAAAAAAAAAAAAAAAAAAAAGAAATTGAGAGGGATCGGAAGGTGGTGGCAATGAGATGGGGAGATAGGAAGGTGGTGGCAATGAGAGAGGGGGATGGGAAGGTGGTAGGAATGAGATGGGGGATAGAGAGGTATGGGCATAGGGAGAAGCAAGAGGAGAGATGGGAGTGGTCATGTTGGTGAAGGGGTTATAGGGAAACTGGAAATACGGTGGACTTGGGGAGGGGCCAACAGAGGAGGGATACTGGACATGGGGTAATAAGGGAGAGAATGTGAAGAAAAGATGGACATAGGGTGACTTAAGGTTGAGAAAGAGATGGATAGCAGGATAGATGTTGGACATGGGTGTAAAAAGTAATAGAGAGGGGAAGAGGAGGGTATGCTTGTAGTTGCAGCAGGATTAGAAGGGGGAGGGCAGACATGGAAACAAAGGGAGAGCAGAGGTACTGGATGGAGGGAAAGAGAGAGCCAGAGAGAGAGAGACTGGAAGGGTGCTGAGAGGAGAGAGTGGGTTAAAGACTGGGGAATAATGGACCAGGGAAGAAGAGCTGGGGAATGGAAGAACTGCGGTGAAGATTGAAAAGCAGTAGGTAGATGGCATAAAAAGGAGAGAGATTGAGAGCTGGTTAGTAAGAAGTGAAATCTGGATGAACAGAGACATAAATGGAAGAAAGCTAAAAGAGTTAAGAAAATCAATATCCAAGATGGCAGGTAGTGAAGAAAACAAAAGGAGAGACAAATGTCAGATTGTAGAAAGAAAACAAAGAGAAGACAGGCAAGCAGAAGCCTCAGATTGGGACCAGCATGATCAGAGAATAAAAAGGTCAAAGAAGGTAGAAAAACTAATTTCATTTTCATTTTAGTGATTGGACTTTGTGCGGTCTTTATATTTGACACAGTATGACACAGCATCTCTTTTATTTCTCTGGTGTTGCTCTGCATGTGGTGTCTGGCTTCTTGGGGTTTCAGTTTAATTTTTGACTACATATTTTTATTTTTACTTTAGACTGTGGTCACTTATTCTGTACTTGGTGAGGGTCTGAGTTCTGAGTATGTGACCTAGGCCAGGCGTTCTGTTAACATGGAGTTTGTATGTAGGGATCTGTACTGTAGTAATTGGATTTGTTCAGCTTTTCCATTAGGATGTTCTAGGGCCTGCTGCAGTATTTAGTGTGCTGCTTTTTTCTGGATAGGTGTCTTGTATTGAGTTTTGGAAGTTTATGCTGGTACAGTATGGTAGATTTGGGCTTGTAGATCTTCGGTGACTTTTGTATGATGTTAAATTAGTTCACAATATGCCTGGTACTGGAGAATGTTTGCAAGGGAGATGACCAGATTCCGATTTTTTTTTTTAACATATATTGAGTTCGGTTGGTCAATGTCCTATGTCCGATTCAGCATGTCATAAAATATTGACCAACATTGGGATGCATCAAACTTTCCATCGTGGCTGCAGTTTGCTTTATACAAGTGCTAGCTAAGTACTTTAAAATATTCTTCATATGTTTTGCTTTTGCAAGATTAGAGTTCTCATGACTATTGATTAGAACATTTGAGGTTCTGGAAGCTATTTATTACTGTTGCTTCTCTAAGGCATGAGTACTAGATTGATTTCCTCCACATAATCAAATATCTTTTTGATTTGGTTGGGTCTCTGACTGGAGTTTTGAGGAAGCCCAGCCCCCTGCTCCGGGAAGGGGGGGGCACCATTTTATCCCTCGCCTCAGGCAGCAGATTGCCTTGAGACGCCCCTGGCTATGGGTGCCACTCTGTCAACAATAAACTGCATGACTGAAGACTGAACACAGTTTAGGACAACTATCCAGAGGGTCACCATGAGTCGACACCAACTCGATGGCACTTAACAACATCATCTTGCTCGGCAGCTGTGCCAGCAGAAGCTGAGGTCTCACATTCTTGCAATTCGAGGGTTGGGGAGCACCACCCATGTTTGGTAAAACCAGAACTGAGCAGAGTTGGTACACTTTTACTAGAACCTGTACAAGGCTCCATAGGCTCTGCCGGGTGAGGATATTACTAGCTACTTAGACTCCATACCACTCTCAAAATTGGAACGCAAGCTGTGGTTGAGACTGGATAGGGAGATTAGAGGAGAGGAAGTGACACAGGCGATCCAAGCCCTGAAGCTTAATAAAGCTCCAGGCTTGGATGGCCTCACGGCATGCTTCTATCAGAGGTTTGGACAGCTCCTCTTAGGGACCCTGACTCACATATTAACCTTCCCCAAGAGGAGGAAGAGTTGGCAGACACTATGGAGTGGGCAGGTATCTCCTTGATACATAAAGAGGGGCAAGACCCTCAGGCATGCATCTCCTATTGCCCTATTTTGCTTCTGAACTTCGATGCAAAATTGCTAGCAAAGATCTTGGCCACACGCTTGAATAGGGCACTCCCAACTCTCATCCATGAAGATCAAGCTGGTTTTATCCAGGGTAGGTAGGCAACAGATAACGATCAGAAGAACCTTAACCTCATCTGAGCAGCTCAATAGGATCAAGAGTCAGACCTTCTCCTGGCCCTGGACACCAAGAAGGCATTTGACCATGTGTCATGAGGTTTTATGTTCCATAACCTAGAAAAGATGGGTTCTGGGGAGGGATTTTTGGATTGGATCTGAGCGCTCTACTATAATCCGAGGGTCTATGTGAAGGTTAATGGGGGGAATGCCCCCCTTTTTCACAATCAGTCGGAGCACAAGACCGGGGTGTCCCCTGTCGCCTCTGCGTTCATCTTGGTGTTGGAACCATTGGCGTCCCAAGTAAGGATGAGCAGGGATTTGAGAAGGATCCAAGTCGGGGGCCGCGAGTACCATATATCCTTATTTGCGGATTTTATAATCTTAGCTGTGACCAAATTGCAGGTCTCCTTGCCCATAATTATGCGGGAACTGCGGGAATATGGGCAACTATCTGGGTTCCACCTGAAATGTAGCAAGTCTGAAATTCTCAATCTCACGGTTCTGGATGGACTGAGCGACTGGCTGCAGATGGTTTCCATTTTGCTGGGCAGTGAGGAAAATTAGATATTTTGGCATGTGAATGGGACGTAACTTAGCCAACCTTTACATGTGAAACTACAAGAAATTGCTTGGGGAGCTGGATAGTCTGTTCCACCGGTGGGGGCAGGGCAATTTGTCCTGGATGAGGAGACTGGCAGCAGTAAAGATGATGCTTTTGCCAAGATTTCTGCATCTTTTCCAGACCCTCCCTGTAGAAATTGCGGAGAGGGTGCTACATATGATCCAAAGGAAGGTGGGGCGGTTTATAAGGCACCAAGACCCTTCTCTTCCCCTCAAGTAGGAGAATTACAAGTAAAATGAGATTTGGGTTTACGATCCCATTTAAAGCAGCTGAGTTCTGGGTCTAGGTTACCAAAAGATTTGAAAGAAATTGAATTGGTTGTGGTGTTTCAAAAGAAACTTAAAGCCTGTTTTTTTTTCTGATTAACTCTTTCTATTGTAACCGTTTTATGAATTGTATTGATATATTTGTGTTTTATTGTAAACCGCACTGATCCAATGAATAATTGGGAGTTTTGCAGTATAAAAGCATTTTAAATAAATAAATGGCACGGCCGGGCACCAAGGGTCATGAGGGCGGAACTCCAGAGACTGCAGGGGGAGGGTGGGTTAGGACTCCCTGAGTTCAAAACATATATTATAAAGGCCCAGCTGAAGGGGGTCTACTCGTGGCACTGGGAGCACCGTAAATGGTGGATGGTACTGGAGGAGACCTTGGTGATGGCCGACACTAATGGCTAGTTGTGGGGAGGAGGATGGGGGAAGGAATGGAATCTCTTTATCCGACACACGTTAGGATTTTGGCGGAGGCACCATCAAGATATTATGGGAGGGAAGTATGCCTCCTCTATGATGCTCCTGTCAGTGAATTTTGGGTGGGATGAGGGATCAGGTCCCCAGCTGGTGTGCCATTGGGAGAACCAAGGGACCAGAAGACAAAACAGGCTACCTCCAACAGAGCTATCTTACTCTCAGCACCAGCTCCTTGGAACTCCCTCTTGGATGAACTAAGAGCCCTGAACGACGTCAAGGACTTCCGCAAATCCCTCAAAACCCTCCTGTTCACAGAATGCTATGAACAAATGACATAGAGAACCTATGCCCCACTGACACGCATAAAGGAGAACTAGGAACCAATTGACTAAAGTCTATACTTGTAGCTCCCCCCCCCCTTTCGTTCAATGTAGACCCACTGTGTTGTCAACCACTTTGATTGAAGGATAAAGTGGTATACAAAACTAGTCAAATAAATAAATAGAGCAGGTTGCACAACTCTGTCATCAGGGGTCTTTCTGGCCCTTTGAAGGGCTATGGGATCTATACAGCCTGGACAAGAGAGACTTCTATAGGTACCTGCAATTGCGACACCCCCTCACACAGAGGGCAGTCAGGGTGGATCTCCAAAAGGAAAAAATCTGGTTCGAGATGTTCTGTGTGGGAACCACGGGAATAAAGGGGCCCTTGTCCAAAATGTATAGAGGCATGCTTACTGGGGTGCCTGGGAAATGACCATATATACTAAAGTGGGAAAGAGATCTGTGGGTAGTGTGGGGGGAGGCGGATTGGGAGGTCATAACTCAATAACTCCCTAAGTTGTCTATTGCTGCTAACATACTGGAGAATGGGTACAAGGTGTTGCTGAGGTAGTACCTAACACCTGTCCTCCTCCATAAAGCAGGGGTCCTGCCAATGGATAGCTGTTGGAGACACTGTGGGGAGCAGGGGAGTTTCATGCATATGTGGTGGGAGTGTCGAGTTGTACGGAAAATTGGGGTGAAGTCTTGGAAATGTTGGAGGATCTGTTCTATTTCCCCCTCCCGTGAAGGCCTGCAGTTTATTTGCTGCATACTGAGCTGCACATGGTCCCGCCTGGCAGACGGGGGATGTTAACGCATTGTATTGTGGCAGCATGATGTGAGAGCAGGCTTCATTGGTGATGCATAAGCTTACAGCGTTATGAAGGGCAGAGGGGAGATGGTGGGGTGCCATGGGAGTGTGTAAGGACTTAACTGGAAAAGAGAGGGAGGGAGGAAACTGAGGCATGGAGGTGGGAGGTGGGAGGGGAAGGGAAGGGAAGGAGGAAGGCTAGGAGGGTGGTGGGAGTTGGGGATTACTACTGCTGTATTTGGTGGAACCCTTTGAGGAATGGTTCTGGTTCTTGTCATCTAGAAAAATTTCAATAAAAATTTTAAATGGGGAAAAAAAACCCCAAGCAGGCAAACTGCGATGCAATGTGTGCCTTCGAGTCAGTGCTGGTTCCTGGTGACCCAGCAGCTCCTGGGTTTTCTTGGCAGTGTGATCAGAAGTAGATTGCCAGGCTTTTCTTCAGAGGCAATGGAAGATTAAGTGACTTGCCCAAGGCCACAAGAAGTGCTAGAACCAGTGTTTAAACGAGTACAGATATTCACCACGTATGGTCCGCAGGACTCAGTGTATGTGTAATGTGATTACGGCCACCACCGCTCCCACCATCCATTTCGTTTATGCTGTAAATACTCAGATATCGCCGCTATGTGGAAAATGTTCATGGCCGCCCACTCTCCCTCCCTTCCCCCCTCCTGATACTTTTTGTAGAGTGGCTGAAACTCTATGTAGCAGATCTGTTCGTTCTCCAGCTGCCAGTGAACTATAACTCTGTCAAAATATTGTCCTCGTTGTATTTATATTCTGGGATTTTTATGGTTAGAAATGGCAGTTAATCTTGTGGTTTCCTGCCCTGTATGGACTTGAAAGCACAGGTTATGAATCGTTAAAAATGACATTACGTTTTTATAAACCCTACATATAGAGCGTTCAGAGTGCCGCTGGGGAATTTGTGTTTAACACGCTCTTGCCTAGCTCTGTGCCACATCCATTACTCCCCCCCGGGTTCTGTACTGGCACCCCCCTCCTCTTTAACCTTTTCTTGGCTCCACTTACTTATACAGCAATCCGGACTATCGGCATACTACATTATTCTATTATTCCGCACTAGCCCTCTTTCGCCCGACCTTGTTCCCCTGAATTCCTGCCTTACACTGATCTCCTCATGGCTGTCCTCCAATTACTTGCATCTTAACCCTGCTAAATCAGCTGCTATATTGCTCACCTTCGGTGCCCCCTGCCCTTCCGTAGTCTCCCATTTTGACCGATTCTTCCCTCTCCTTTCAACAACAAATTACCTCACTTGTGCGCCGCTCGTTTATCACACTTCGTCAACTTCGGGCAGTGCGCTCCATTCTCCCTCTGTCCTCCTTGACAGCACTTGAAGTATCCCTTTTTCTTTCCCATCTTGACTATTGCAATATCGTCTTAGCTGGTTTACCCCAGTATCAGATCCATCGGCTACAAAACATGGCTGCACCACTCCTCATGTACAGATTTATTTTATTTTATTTACATTCTCTTATATACCGCGCTATTCTGCATCAGTGTGGTTTACATTGAACAAACTGAAATTACATTGAACAGGGCATTATAACTTGGAGATAACTATTTTACAGGGAACATGGGCTATGGAGGGTTAAGTGGCTTGTCCAAGACCACAAGGAGCACCTGTGGGACTAGAAACCCCAGTCCTTCCGGCCCAAGGTTGCTGTCCTCTAGTGGGATTTGAACCACTGACCTTCTGGCCTGAAGTACCTTGCCCCAACCACTAGGCCACTCCTCCACTCCACTCCAGATCATGTATTCCCTCTCCTTATTCACTTGCACTGGCTCCCCCTCAGCTTCCATATTCAATATAAGATACTTACCACTGTGCACAAGGTTATCCACCCTGGCACGCCTCAATACCTCGCTGACCTCCTGCACATGCATACCCCTCCTCGTGCCCTATGCTCGATTCATAACAACCACCTGTCCCTCCCCATCCCCTGCCCGCGCACTTCTGGAGCTCACCCATCACTCTTTTTTCTTAGACCAGCAGTCTGGAACTTACTCCCTGCTTTACTCCGTGCCGAACAGTCCTTCCCGAGGTTCAAGCAATGCTGACGGCCCATTTCTTCAGCCTTGCTTTTGACCTCTCCCCAACCCCAGACCAGACCATCTGCCCCTCTTGACCTGCCTGACCGCTCTTATATGTGTGTTTTTTCTATCCTTTTTTGTGTGTTCTGTCCTCTCTGCTTTCCTGTCTATGAATTGGTGTTCCCTTCCTATCTATTGCAGCCCATTTATTGTAAAGCACCCCGATGCTCCTGCCTGGGCAGTTAATCAAGGGCAAGAATAAAGATAAAGATAAAGACCTCTACCTAGGACACACATGTGTGACAAACAATCACAGCACAAACACTGTGCACATGCAACATGCAGGCTGGCTGCTGGCCCATCAGCCTACACAAGCTGATCCAGCCAGGATTAGCCCCAGAGCATGCAGGAAAATGGACGGATTGGTTTATTTTGCATTTATCATTTACATAGCGAAAGAAACGTTCAAGGAGGGTCATGACTACTACAGCCACTAAACAAACAAATTAGGAAATGTGTCTCACGAACACAAACCAGCATCGGAACATGAAAAGAGCTGGTTAGTCGTTAGACAGTCAAAGCCTCCTGCAAGGAACAAAGCTTTCAATCCATTGCTAAAATGTGAGGCGTTCAGGGGAAGGATGCCACAGGGCCAGCCCAGACACTGCTAGTCGTACATCGAGCAGAAAACATCCTTCGAATCAAAAGGTTCACCAGACCGATGGATTTTGAGAATCAAGGTCAAATTTCACATTTAGTAACCAATGGAGCTTAACCTTCTCCAGCGACACACTGTCAGTCCTTTTTATACCCAGAATTAACCAAATGTAATACAGCTTTCCCTAGGAAAAGGAGGAGCCACATCCCTGATTTGTCCTATCCGTGACACCCTGGGATGAGGAACCAACACCTGGCACATGTATGCAGCAGGACATACGACACACAGAAGGAGCACCCATGCTGCGAGCAGTCAGGGCCCACGTGTGGGATGCTCTCACACAGCTGCTTGTAATCGCGGAGAAGACAGCCGGGTCGCCATGGTAACAGTTCCCACGGCAACACCTGGGACCCCCAAAGCATCACATAGATTTTAAAGAGACCTAGAAGGCCAGACCTTTTAAAGGGCCAGGATGTGGGCTGAGAGCAACCCCTGATGCTACCCTTATCTCCCCCACAGCCAGTGCTGCTGCTCAGTTCCTTAGAGCACCTCCAGCTAGGCTGGGGAATTTCCCCACACCAAGCATTCCTGCATTATTCCCTGCAGGCTGCGACTACAGAAACCATGAGATCCCATCCATGCCTAGTGCCCCTGCATCACTCCCTACAACACCTCCTGCTGTGAGAAGCAAGGGCTACAAGAGCTGCAATTCCCCCACGCCTTGCACCATTCCTTACAGCGCCTCCTGCTGGAAGGCTGAATTGTTACCCATACCCACCCCCACAGCCTCAGCACGAACAGAAAGCACCGCTCATATATTCAATGACATCCATAGGCAGACAGAGAAGGTGATCGGCTTACCGTCTGATGCAGGTCAGGAATCCCGATACGGAAAACCATCATACTGAAGTGGGCATCATCCGGAACAGACAGGGACCTCTCCTTTATCCTGCGGCTCGCTGTAGCAGAAGATGGGGCGTTTCCACCTGTTTTACTGTTGGCAGATGTGGGGTGGTTCTTCCCCCCACGGGTCATATCTTCCCCGGAGCTGTCCGAGTCTGACTCGCCCCCAGGGTATTCGGGGTTGCTCCTCTGCTCCTCGTCGCTGGACACGGGACTCTGGGGCATTTTCAGGAATGCAGAAGAGCTGCTGCATCACAGGACCAGCTGGGGACAGGGAACAGGAGGCTGTGTCAAGGCTTGGTGAAAAAACACGATAATCTTAAAAGCAACAATGAAGAAGGAAAGGTGAGACAAAGACAGGAACAGAGGAGCAAGTGATGGAGACAGGAAAGAGAAAAGGGCATTAGAAAAGAGAAAATGTAAACAAGAGGACAGATAGAAAGAGAATATGAACGAAGATGCACACCCAGGTGAAAAAAGGAGGCACACACATGCTAGCGGAGGCACACATGTGCTAGAGAAAGAAAGAGACAGGAGGCGCACACATGCTAGAGAGAGAGAGAAAGAGGGGGGCACAGACATGCTAGAGAAAGACAGCAGAGGCACATGTGTGCTAAAGGAGAGAAAGCACACACACGTTAGAGAAGGAGAAAGAAGGCACCCAATTGCTAGAGAAAAAGAGAGGATGCACATGCATGCTAGAGAGAGAGGGGAGGCACACGCGTTACAGAGAAAGAGAAGTGATGCATGCATGTTAGAGAGAGAGAGGGGAGGCACATGCGTTACAGAGAAAGAGAAGAGGCGCATGCATGCTAGAGAGAGAGAGGGGAGGCACATGCGTTACAGAGAAAGAGAAGAGGCGCATGCATGTTAGAGAGAGAGAGGGGAGGCACACGCGTTACAGAGAAAGAGAAGAGGCGCATGCATGCTAGAGAGAGAGAGGGGAGGCACATGCGTTACAGAGAAAGAGAAGTGGTGCATGCATGCTAGAGAGAGAGAGGGGAGGCACATGCGTTACAGAGAAAGAGAAGAGGCGCATGCATGTTAGAGAGAGAGAGGGGAGGCACACGCGTTACAGAGAAAGAGAAGAGGCGCATGCATGCTAGAGAGAGAGAGGGGAGGCACATGCGTTACAGAGAAAGAGAAGTGGTGCATGCATGCTAGAGAGAGAGAGGGGAGGCACATGCGTTACAGAGAAAGAGAAGAGGCGCATGCATGCTAGAGAGAGAGAGGGGAGGCACACGCGTTACAGAGAAAGAGAAGAGGCGCATGCATGCTAGAGAGAGAGAGGGGAGGCACACGCGTTACAGAGAAAGAGAAGAGGCACATGCATGCTAGAGAGAGAGAGGGGAGGCACACGCGTTACAGAGAAAGAGAAGAGGCGCATGCATGCTAGAGAGAGAGAGGGGAGGCACATGCGTTACAGAGAAAGAGAAGTGGTGCATGCATGTTAGAGAGAGAGAGGGGAGGCACATGCGTTACAGAGAAAGAGAAGAGGCGCATGCATGCTAGAGAGAGAGAGGGGAGGCACATGCGTTACAGAGAAAGAGAAGTGGTGCATGCATGTTAGAGAGAGAGAGGGGAGGCACACGCATTACAGAGAAAGAGAAGTGGGGCATGCATGCTAGAGAGAGAGAGGGGAGGCACATGCGTTACAGAGAAAGAGAAGTGGTGCATGCATGTTAGAGAGAGAGAGGGGAGGCACACGCGTTACAGAGAAAGAGAAGTGGGGCATGCATGCTAGAGAGAGAGAGGGGAGGCACACGCGTTACAGAGAAAGAGAAGTGGCGCATGCATGCTAGAGAGAGAGAGGGGAGGCACATGCGTTACAGAGAAAGAGAAGTGGGGCATGCATGCCAGAGAGAGAGAGGGGAGGCACACGCGTTACAGAGAAAGAGAAGTGGCGCATGCATGCTAGAGAGAGAGAGGGGAGGCACATGCGTTACAGAGAAAGAGAAGTGGGGCATGCATGTTAGAGAGAGAGAGGGGAGGCACATGCGTTACAGAGAAAGAGAAGTGGTGCATGCATGCTAGAGAGAGAGAGGGGAGGCACACGCGTTACAGAGAAAGAGAAGTGGGGCATGCATGCTAGAGAGAGAGAGGGGAGGCACATGCGTTACAGAGAAAGAGAAGAGGCACATGCATGCTAGAGAGAGAGAGGGGAGGCACATGCATGCTAGAGAGAGAGAGGGGAGGCACACGCGTTACAGAGAAAGAGAAGTGGTGCATGATTGTTAGAGAGAGAGAGGGGAGGCACACGCGTTACAGAGAAAGAGAAGTGGTGCATGCATGTTAGAGAGAGAGGGGAGGCACATGCGTTACAGAGAAAGAGAAGTGGTGCATGCATGTTAGAGAGAGAGGGGAGGCACATGCGTTACAGAGAAAGAGAAGTGGTGCATGCATGTTAGAGAGAGAGGGGAGGCACACGCGTTACAGAGAAAGAGAAGTGGTGCATGCATGTTAGAGAGAGAGAGGGGAGGCACACGCGTTACAGAGAAAGAGAAGTGGGGCATGCATGCTAGAGAGAGAGAGGGGAGGCACACGCGTTACAGAGAAAGAGAAGTGGTGCATGCATGTTAGAGAGAGAGAGGGGAGGCACATGCGTTACAGAGAAAGAGAAGAGGCACATGCATGCTAGAGAGAGAGAGGGGAGGCACACACGTTACAGAGAAAGAGAAGAGGCGCATGCATGCTAGAGAGAGAGAGGGGAGGCACACGCGTTACAGAGAAAGAGAAGTGGTGCATGCATGCTAGAGAGAGAGAGGGGAGGCACACGCGTTACAGAGAAAGAGAAGTGGTGCATGATTGTTAGAGAGAGAGAGGGGAGGCACACGCGTTACAGAGAAAGAGAAGTGGTGCATGCATGCTAGAGAGAGAGGGGAGGCACACGCGTTACAGAGAAAGAGAAGTGGTGCATGCATGTTAGAGAGAGAGAGGGGAGGCACACGCGTTACAGAGAAAGAGAAGAGGCGCATGCATGCTAGAGAGAGAGAGGGGAGGCACATGCGTTACAGAGAAAGAGAAGTGGTGCATGCATGCTAGAGAGAGAGAGGGGAGGCACATGCGTTACAGAGAAAGAGAAGAGGCGCATGCATGCTAGAGAGAGAGGGGAGGCACACGCATTACAGAGAAAGAGAAGTGGTGCATGCATGTTAGAGAGAGAGAGGGGAGGCACACGCGTTACAGAGAAAGAGAAGAGGCGCATGCATGTTAGAGAGAGAGAGGGGAGGCACACGCGTTACAGAGAAAGAGAAGTGGTGCATGCATGTTAGAGAGAGAGAGGGGAGGCACACGCATTACAGAGAAAGAGAAGAGGCGCATGCATGTTAGAGAGAGAGAGGGGAGGCACATGCGTTACAGAGAAAGAGAAGAGGCGCATGCATGCTAGAGAGAGAGAGGGGAGGCACACGCGTTACAGAGAAAGAGAAGTGGTGCATGCATGTTAGAGAGAGAGAGGGGAGGCACACGCGTTACAGAGAAAGAGAAGTGGTGCATGCATGTTAGAGAGAGAGAGGGGAGGCACACGCGTTACAGAGAAAGAGAAGTGGGGCATGCATGATAGAGAGAGAGAGGGGAGGCACACGCGTTACAGAGAAAGAGAAGAGGCGCATGCATGTTAGAGAGAGAGGGGAGGCACACGCGTTACAGAGAAAGAGAAGAGGCGCATGCATGTTAGAGAGAGAGAGGGGAGGCACACGCGTTACAGAGAAAGAGAAGAGGCGCATGCATGTTAGAGAGAGAGAGGGGAGGCACACGCGTTACAGAGAAAGAGAAGTGGGGCATGATTGTTAGAGAGAGAGAGGGGAGGCACATGCGTTACAGAGAAAGAGAAGTGCATGCATGCTAGAGAGAGAGAGGGGAGGCACATGCGTTACAGAGAAAGAGAAGAGGCGCATGCATGTTAGAGAGAGAGAGGGGAGGCACACGCGTTACAGAGAAAGAGAAGAGGCGCATGCATGCTAGAGAGAGAGAGGGGAGGCACATGCGTTACAGAGAAAGAGAAGTGGTGCATGCATGCTAGAGAGAGAGAGGGGAGGCACATGCGTTACAGAGAAAGAGAAGAGGCGCATGCATGCTAGAGAGAGAGAGGGGAGGCACACGCGTTACAGAGAAAGAGAAGAGGCGCATGCATGCTAAAGAGAGAGAGAGGGGAGGCACACGCGTTACAGAGAAAGAGAAGAGGCACATGCATGCTAGAGAGAGAGAGGGGAGGCACACGCGTTACAGAGAAAGAGAAGAGGCGCATGCATGCTAGAGAGAGAGGGGAGGCACATGCGTTACAGAGAAAGAGAAGTGGTGCATGCATGTTAGAAAGAGAGAGGGGAGGCACATGCGTTACAGAGAAAGAGAAGAGGCGCATGCATGCTAGAGAGAGAGAGGGGAGGCACATGCGTTACAGAGAAAGAGAAGTGGTGCATGCATGTTAGAGAGAGAGAGGGGAGGCACACGCATTACAGAGAAAGAGAAGTGGGGCATGCATGCTAGAGAGAGAGAGGGGAGGCACATGCGTTACAGAGAAAGAGAAGTGGTGCATGCATGTTAGAGAGAGAGGGGAGGCACACGCGTTACAGAGAAAGAGAAGTGGGGCATGCATGTTAGAGAGAGAGAGGGGAGGCACATGCGTTACAGAGAAAGAGAAGTGGTGCATGCATGCTAGAGAGAGAGGGGAGGCACACGCTTTACAGAGAAAGAGAAGTGGGGCATGCATGCTAGAGAGAGAGAGGGGAGGCACATGCGTTACAGAGAAAGAGAAGAGGCACATGCATGCTAGAGAGAGAGAGGGGAGGCACACGCGTTACAGAGAAAGAGAAGTGGTGCATGATTGTTAGAGAGAGAGAGGGGAGGCACACGCGTTACAGAGAAAGAGAAGTGGTGCATGCATGTTAGAGAGAGAGAGGGGAGGCACATGCGTTACAGAGAAAGAGAAGTGGTGCATGCATGTTAGAGAGAGAGAGGGGAGGCACATGCGTTACAGAGAAAGAGAAGTGGTGCATGCATGTTAGAGAGAGAGGGGAGGCACACGCGTTACAGAGAAAGAGAAGTGGTGCATGCATGTTAGAGAGAGAGAGGGGAGGCACACGCGTTACAGAGAAAGAGAAGTGGGGCATGCATGCTAGAGAGAGAGAGGGGAGGCACACGCGTTACAGAGAAAGAGAAGTGGTGCATGCATGTTAGAGAGAGAGGGGAGGCACACGCATTACAGAGAAAGAGAAGTGGTGCATGCATGCTAGAGAGAGAGAGAGGGGAGGCACATGCGTTACAGAGAAAGAGAAGTGGTGCATGCATGCTAGAGAGAGAGGGGAGGCACACGCGTTACAGAGAAAGAGAAGTGGGGCATGCATGTTAGAGAGAGAGAGGGGAGGCACATGCGTTACAGAGAAAGAGAAGTGGTGCATGATTGTTAGAGAGAGAGAGGGGAGGCACACGCGTTACAGAGAAAGAGAAGTGGTGCATGCATGCTAGAGAGAGAGAGGGGAGGCACACGCGTTACAGAGAAAGAGAAGTGGTGCATGCATGTTAGAGAGAGAGAGGGGAGGCACACGCGTTACAGAGAAAGAGAAGAGGCGCATGCATGCTAGAGAGAGAGGGGAGGCACATGCGTTACAGAGAAAGAGAAGTGGTGCATGCATGCTAGAGAGAGAGAGGGAGGCACACATGCGTTACAGAGAAAGAGAAGAGGCGCATGCATGCTAGAGAGAGAGAGGGGAGGCACACGCGTTACAGCGCAAGAGATGTGGTGCATGCATGTTAGAGAGAGAGAGGGGAGGCACACGCGTTACAGAGAAAGAGAAGAGGCGCATGCATGTTAGAGAGAGAGAGGGGAGGCACACGCGTTACAGAGAAAGAGAAGTGGTGCATGCATGTTAGAGAGAGAGAGGGGAGGCACACGCGTTACAGAGAAAGAGAAGAGGCGCATGCATGTTAGAGAGAGAGAGGGGAGGCACATGCGTTACAGAGAAAGAGAAGAGGCGCATGCATACTAGAGAGAGAGAGGGGAGGCACACGCGTTACAGAGAAAGAGAAGTGGTGCATGCATGTTAGAGAGAGAGAGGGGAGGCACACGCGTTACAGAGAAAGAGAAGTGGTGCATGCATGTTAGAGAGAGAGAGGGGAGGCACACGCGTTACAGAGAAAGAGAAGTGGGGCATGCATGCTAGAGAGAGAGAGGGGAGGCACACGCGTTACAGAGAAAGAGAAGAGGCGCATGCATGTTAGAGAGAGAGAGGGGAGGCACACGCGTTACAGAGAAAGAGAAGAGGCGCATGCATGTTAGAGAGAGAGGGGAGGCACACGCGTTACAGAGAAAGAGAAGAGGCGCATGCATGTTAGAGAGAGAGAGGGGAGGCACACGCGTTACAGAGAAAGAGAAGTGGGGCATGATTGTTAGAGAGAGAGAGGGGAGGCACATGCGTTACAGAGAAAGAGAAGTGGTGCATGCATGTTAGAGAGAGAGAGGGGAGGCACACGCGTTACAGAGAAAGAGAAGAGGCGCATGCATGCTAGAGAGAGAGGGGAGGCACACGCGTTACAGAGAAAGAGAAGTGGTGCATGCATGCTAGAGAGAGAGAGGGGAGGCACATGCGTTACAGAGAAAGAGAAGTGGTGCATGCATGCTAGAGAGAGAGAGGGGAGGCACACGCGTTACAGAGAAAGAGAAGTGGGGCATGCATGCTAGAGAGAGAGAGGGGAGGCACATGCGTTACAGAGAAAGAGAAGTGGCGCATGCATGCTAGAGAGAGAGGGGAGGCACATGCGTTACAGAGAAAGAGAAGAGGCGCATGCATGTTAGAGAGAGAGAGGGGAGGCACATGCGTTACAGAGAAAGAGAAGTGGGGCATGCATGCTAGAGAGAGAGAGGGGAGGCACACGCGTTACAGAGAAAGAGAAGTGGTGCATGCATGTTAGAGAGAGAGAGGGGAGGCACACGCGTTACAGAGAAAGAGAAGTGGTGCATGCATGTTAGAGAGAGAGAGGGGAGGCACACGCGTTACAGAGAAAGAGAAGAGGCGCATGCATGCTAGGGAGAGAGAGGGGAGGCACACGCGTTACAGAGAAAGAGAAGTGGTGCATGCATGCTAGAGAGAGAGAGGGGAGGCACACGCGTTACAGAGAAAGAGAAGTGGTGCATGATTGTTAGAGAGAGAGAGGGGAGGCACACGCGTTACAGAGAAAGAGAAGTGGGGCATGCATGCTAGAGAGAGAGAGGGGAGGCACACGCGTTACAGAGAAAGAGAAGAGGCGCATGCATGTTAGAGAGAGAGAGGGGAGGCACACGCGTTACAGAGAAAGAGAAGTGGTGCATGCATGTTAGAGAGAGAGAGGGGAGGCACACGCGTTACAGAGAAAGAGAAGTGGTGCATGCATGCTAGAGAGAGAGAGGGGAGGCACACGCATTACAGAGAAAGAGAAGTGGTGCATGATTGTTAGAGAGAGAGAGGGGAGGCACATGCGTTACAGAGAAAGAGAAGTGGTGCATGCATGTTAGAGAGAGAGAGGGGAGGCACACGCGTTACAGAGAAAGAGAAGTGGTGCATGCATGTTAGAGAGAGAGAGGGGAGGCACATGCGTTACAGAGAAAGAGAAGAGGCGCATGCATGCTAGAGAGAGAGAGGGGAGGCACATGCGTTACAGAGAAAGAGAAGTGGTGCATGCATGTTAGAGAGAGAGAGGGGAGGCACATGCGTTACAGAGAAAGAGAAGTGGTGCATGCATGTTAGAGAGAGAGAGGGGAGGCACACGCGTTACAGAGAAAGAGAAGTGGTGCATGATTGTTAGAGAGAGAGAGGGGAGGCACATGCGTTACAGAGAAAGAGAAGAGGCACATGCATGCTAGAGAGAGAGAGGGGAGGCACACGCGTTACAGAGAAAGAGAAGAGGCACATGCATGCTAGAGAGAGAGAGGGGAGGCACACGCGTTACAGAGAAAGAGAAGTGGTGCATGCATCTTAGAGAGAGAGGAGGTACATGTGCATTAGAGATACAGAGGAGGCACACGCACTTTAGAGAGTGAGGAGGCACACGTGCATTAGAGAGAAAAGCCATATGCGCGTTACAGAGAGAGAGAAGAGGCACACATGCAGTAGAGAGAGAGAGAGAGGAGGCACATGCACATTAAAGAGACAGAGAGAGAGGAGGCACACGCATGTTAGAGAGAGAGGAGGCACCTGCGCATTAGAGACACAGAGGAGGCACCCGCACTTTAGAGAGAAAAGGCACATGCGCGTTACAGAGAGAGAGAAGAGGCACACATGCAGTAGAGAAAGAGAAGAGGCACACGTGCAGTAGAGAGAGAGAGAGGAGGCACAAGCACATTAAAGAGATAGAGAGGAGGCACACGCACGTTAGAGATAGAGGAGGCACCTGCGCATTAGAGACAGAGAGGAGGCACCCGCACTTTAGAGAGAAAAGGCACAAGTGCATTACAGAGAGAGAGAAGAGGCACACATCCAGTAGAGAGAGAGAAGAGACACACGTGCAGTAGAGAGAAAGAGAGGAGGCAAATGCGCATTAAAGAGAGAGAGAGGAGGCAAATGCACGTTAGAGAGAGAGGAGGAACAAGTGCATTAGAGACAGAGAGGAGCACCCGCACTTTAGAGAGAAAAGGCACAGGCACATTACAGAGAGAGAGAAGAGGCACACATGCAGTAGAGAGAGAGAAGAGGCAAACGTGCAATAGAGAGAGAGGAGGCACATGCGCTTTAGAGAGAGAGAGAGAGAGAGGAGCCACATGCCCATTAGAAAGAAAGGGCACATGCGCATTACAGAGAGAGAGAAGAGGCACACATGCATTAGAGAGAGAGAAGAGGCAAACGCGCATTAGAGAAAGAGGCACACATGCATTAGAGAGAGAGAGAGAGGAGGCACACATGCGTTACAGAGAGGAGACACACGCATATTAGAGAGAGAGAAAAGAGGCACACACGCTTTAGAGAGAGAGAGAGGAGGCACACATGCGTTAGAGAGAGGAGGCACATGCATATTAGAGAGAAAAGAGGCACACATGCGTTAGAGAGAGAGAAGAGACAAACGCGCATTAGAGAAAGAGGCACACATGCATTAGAGAGAGAGAAGAGACACATGCGTTAGAAAGTGAAGAGGCACACATGCAGTAGAGAGAGAAAAGAGAAATACATGCGTTAGCAAGAGAGACAGGAGGCACACGCATGTTAGAGAGTGAGAAGGCACACGCACATTAGAGAGAAAAGGCACATGCGCGTTGCAGAGAGAGAGCAGAGGCACACATGCAGTAGAGAGAGAGAAGAGGCACACATGCAGTAGAGAGAGAGAGAGGAGGCACATGCTCATTAGAGAGAGAGAGAGAGAGAAAAGAGGCACACACGTGTTAGAGAGAGAGAAAGAGAGAGAGAGAGGAGGCACACATACGTTAGAGAGAGGAGGTACATGCATATTAGAAAGAGAAAAGAGGCACACATGCATTAGAGAGAGAAAAGAGGCACACATGCATTAGAGAGAGAAAAGAGGCACACATGTGTTAGAGAGAAAGAGAGAGAGAGAGGAGGCACACATGCGTTAGAGAGAGGAGGCACATGCATATTAGAGAGAGAGAAAAGAGGCACACATGCGTTAGAGAGAGAGAGAGGAGGTACACATGCATTAGAGAGAGGAGGCACATGCATATTAGAAAGAGAGAAAAGAGGCACACATGCATTAGAGAGACAGAAGAGGCAAATGCGCATTACAGAAAGAGGCACACATGCATTAGAGAGAGAGAGAGGAGGCACACATGCGTTAGAGAAAAGAGGCACACATGCGTTAGAGAGAGAGAAAAGAGGCACACGCGTTAGAGAGAGAGAGAGGAGGCACACATGCGTTAGAGAGAGGAGGCACATGCATATTAGAAATAGAGAAAAGAGGCACACATGCATTAGAGAGAAGAGGCAAATGTGCATTAGAGAAAGAGGCACACATGCATTAGAGAGAGAGAGAGGAGGCACACATGCATTAGAGAGAGAAGGCACATGCATATTAGAGAGAGAGAAAAGAGGCGCACGCGTTAGAGAGAGAGAGAGGAGGCAAACATGCATTAGAGAGAGGAGGCACATGCATATTAGAGAGAGAGAAAAGAGGCACACATGCGTTAGAGAGAGAGAAAAATGTGCATTAGAGAAAGAGGCACACATGCATTAGAGAGAGAGAAGAGGCACACGCATTAGAGAGAAAGAGAAGTGGCACATGCATGTTAGAGAGAGAGAAGGGGCACACATGCAGTAGAGAGAGAGAAGAGAAACACATGCGTTATCAAGAGAGAGAGGAGGCACACGCATGTTAGAGAGTGAGGAGGCACACGCGCATTAGAGAGAAAAGGCACATGCGTGTTGCAGAGAGAGAGAAGAGGCACACATGCAGTAGAGAGAGAGAGAGGAGGCACATGTGCATTAGAGAGAGAGAGAGAAAAAAGAGGCCCACACGTGTTAGAGAGAGAGAGAGAGGAGGCACACATGCGTTAGAGAGAGGAGGCACAAGCATATTAGAAAGAGAGAAAAGAGGCACACATGTATTAGAGAGAAAGAAGAGGCAAATGCGCATTACAGAAAGAGGCACACATGCATTAGAGAGAGAGAGAGAGAGAGAGGAGGCATACGTGCATTAAAGAGAGAAGACACACACATATTAGAGAGAGAGAAAAGAGGCACACATGCGTTAGAGAGAGGAGGCACACATGCATTAAAGAGAGGAGACACACACATATTAGAGAGAGAGAAAAGAGGCACACATGCGTTAGAGAGAGAGAGAGGAGGCACACATGCATTAAAGAGAGGAGACACACACATATTAGAGAGAGAGAAAAGAGGCACACATGCGTTAGAGAGAGAGAAAGGAGGCACACATGCGTTAAAGAGAGAAGACACACACATATTAGAGAGAGAGAAAAGAAGCACACACGCATTAGAGAGAGAGGGGAGACACACGCATATTAGAGAGAGAGAAAAGAGGCACACATGCGTTAGAGAGAGAGAGAGAGAGGGAGGAGGCATACATGCATTAAAGAGAGAAGACACACATATATTAGAGAGAGAAAAAAGAGGCACAAATGCGTTAGAGAGAGAGAGGAGGCACACATGCATTAAAGAGAGGAGACACATGCATATTACAGAGAGAGAAATGAGGCACACACGCATTAGAGAGAGAGAGAGGAGGAACACATGCATTAAAGAGAGGAGGCACATGCATATTACAGAGAGAGAAAAGAGGCACACGCGTTAGAGAGAGAGAGAGGAGGAACACGTGTTAGAGAGAGAGAGGAGGCACATATGCGTTACAGAAAGAAAGAAGAGGCACAGATGCATTACAGAGAGAGGTAGGCACATGCGCATAAGAGAGAGAGAGAGAATGGAGGTAGGCATAGTATTTGTACATTCAAACTAGGTGCAATTTCTGCAGTATTTTTGCTCACATTTTATGAAGACACACAAGCGTCTTTGTGTCTTTATAAAATAGGCTTAGACTAGGAGTCGTCTCTATTCCCAAACTCAGGCATCCTGTTAGGACATTAATCTCTTTTTGTGTATTCACACTCCTGAAGACTTCATACGTACAGGCACCCCTCGGTATCCCACAAACACCATAGCAGGGCCCGGAAACATGCAGAAGCGAGAGGTCATTCATGGAATGTATAAAGAGGTGGTCTGGGGCGATAACAGATACCATCGAGGAAGCAGTAAGCGGAGATGCTCAGAAAAATTGCTTTGGTGTTGATATCCAAAAGCAATTACATAGTCGATATCAGGAGATGGAGTAAACAGATAAATTGTGGCTAGACCAGTTTTCTGTATATTGCACAAGAGGGCTGGGACCTGACATTGTATGGAAAGTGTAGTTAATCATCTGTAGCAGGTGTTCTCTGGGATCAGCAGGAATCAGTCCTCACTTATGCGTGACAACATTGAGTGAGCCCAAGTGGGAACACTTCCCAGCTTCCAAAGGAAGCTTTTGGAAGGTGCTCCATGCATGCATGTCGGTCTTCCTGCCCGAAGGAACCATCTTACCACACTATGATGACACAGCTTAATCAAGTCAAAAAAGAAAACAATTCCATGGGGAAGAGGGAGGGTAGTGAGGACTGAATCCTACTGATCCCGGAGAACACCTGCTACAGGTGAGTAACTACGCTTTCTCCATGACCAAGCAGTAAGTCAGTCCTCACATATGGGACTCCCTATCTACAGGCTACTGAAAGAACTTGGTTGCCAATGGGGCAACCAGAAAAAATAATGAGAACAAGCAGCATGAGCAATCATTGAAAGGTTCTGAGAGTCAGCATCCAGCAGGGACATCAATATCAGATTGACTCTACGGTAGCCTGGGTGGACAGAAAAGCCAGTGGGAAGGAGTTGCTTCAATTCCCAAAGAGATGCCGGAGTACGGCCTGGCCAAAATTGCTGTCACGCCGGAAATCTCCATCCAGACAGTAATGGGCTGCGAAGGTATGGACTGAAGAGCACATAGCAGATCTCCTCTGTGGAGATGGAATGCAAGTTGGCCACTGAAGTGGCCATAGCATGAACATTGTGAGCCATGACATGGCGTTCCAAGTCAGCCCAGCCTGAGTGTAAGCGAAGAAGATACAGTCCACCATTCAAATGGACAGGGTGTATTTCAACATCGCTACTCCCAGCTTATTGGGTCAAAGGAGACAAAGGGCTGGGAGGATCGGTGATGAACTTTTGTCCTCTCTAGGTAGAAAGCCAGTGCTCTTTTACAGTCCATGGTATGCAAAGAAGTCTCAGTTCTGTTGGCATGAGGCCTTAGGAAGAAGGTGAATAACACCACCGATTGATTGAAATGAAAAGCAAAGACTATCTTAGGTAGGAATTTCAGGTGAGTTCGGAAAGCCACCCTGTTCTTATGAAACCTGGTATATGGCGGGTGCACCACCAGTGCTTGCAATTTGCTGACTGCATGCTGAAGTAAGCGCCAGCAGAAAAATAACATTCCAGGTAAGGAATCTGAGTGGGCAGGAGCTAAGCGGCTCAAAGGGGGGGGGGGGTGAGGAGCTGTCCAAGCACCACATTAAGAACCCACGCCACCGGGGATGGTTTAATGGGGGGGGGGTAAGATAATAGGAAGCCCCACATAAAGTGACCCACTAAGGGGTGAGCAGAGATCGGATGATTAGCTAAGCAGCTATAGCACTGAGGTGCACTCTGACTGAGTTGGACTTTAGACCAGAGTCTGACAAGTGCAGAAGATAAGACAAGACAGAATCCACAGAGCAGATGGGATCCAGAGACTTGTTCCCACACCATTTGGAGAACCTGCGCCACTTGAAGGCTTAAGCATGACTTGTGAGTCCTTGCGCAAGGTGAGAAGTATGTTGACCATGTCTTGCAGCAAGTGAAGCTCTGCAAGTACTAGTTGCTCAGCAGCCAAGCCATTAGTGCTAGGGACAACAAGTTGGGATGAAGCAGAGTACCGTCATCCTGTGAGATCAGGTCCAGGGCGCAGCCCAGTCTGAGGGGTTGCCACTGAGACAAGCGGAGAAGGAATGGAAACCAAGGTTGTCTATGCCAGAGCGATGCAATGAGGATCATGGTAGTGCTGTCTACCTGCAACTTGAAAAGGGTCTTGGCCAACAGAGGAGTCAGTGGGTAGGAATAGAGAAGACCCTCGCTCCAATCCAGGAGAAAAGCATCAAGTGATTCAGGCAGGGCTCTCTGGAGCAAAACAGCGAGAGCTGGGAGTGGCAAAGAGGTCTATGGATGACATGGCTCACATCTGGAAGCGGTTAGACACCTGCTGTTCAGAGTCCACTTGTGTGGCTGAAGGACCCTGCTAAGACAATCCGCTAGGATGTTGAGCTCCGCTGATAGGTATAACACTCTGAGGAGCATACCATGTGAGATTGCAAACTTCCAGAGGTGGAGTACCTCCCAGCAGAGGAGGTACGAACCTGTGCCGCCCTGTCTATTAGGTAGAACATGGCCACCTGGTTGTCCATCTGCAGGAGGATGACCAGGTGGGGAGCTGTTGCTGAAACACTCGGAAAGCATTAGCAATGGCCCAAAGCTCCAGGAAGTTGATCTGATGTCAGCTTTCCCCTGCAGTCCAGAGGCCCTGTGTGGACAGGACATTCATGTGTGCCCCTCAGCCAAGTTTGGAGGCATCAGTCGTTAGGACTTGCCGATGCAGCAGGGACTGAAAGGGAAGCCCCACAAGCAGGTGAGTGGGTGCAGCCACCAAGACAGGGAGTTTTGGAGAGGCAAAGTCACTGTGACCCTGTCTGAAAGACATCCTGTCGCCTGAAGCCACTGTATGCAGTCCATTGCATCTGATGCATCTGAGTCGGGCAGAGGGGGATAACATGGAACGTGGAGGCCATGTGGTCCAGGAAGCACAGCATCTGCCGAGCCATGACAATTGGGCAACTCTGGACGTCCCTCGCCAAAGCTACTAGGCATTCGGCCCTGTCCTCCGTAAGGAATGCTCGAGCTAGTGTGGCATCGAGGAGAGCCCAAAAGAACTTGAGGCATTGAGAGGGTTGCAGGTGGGACTTTGGGTAGTTGATGTGAAAGCCCAGCTGTTCCAGCACCTGAATGATGCACTGTATGAACTGCTGGACCCTGTCCGGCATCCCATCCCTGACCAACCAGTCATCCAGGTAGGGGAAGACAAAGATTCCCAGGATCCGTAGGAAGGTGGCAATGACTGCCAGACATTTATTGAAGACCGTTGGGGCATTGACAAGACCAAAGGACAGAACCCTATACTGATAGTGCCGTCCACTGAGCATAAAGCGAAGGTACTGATGATGCAGGGGGTGGAAGAGGATTTGCACGTAGGCGTCTTTGAAATCCAAGGAGCACAGCCAATCTTCCCGTTGAAGGTAGGGCAGCAACATTCCAAGGGATACCATCTTGAACATTTCCTTCACTAGGAAGCAACCAAGACTGCAGAGATCCAGGATGGGTCGGAACCCACCTTATTTCTTGGGGACCAGGAAGTAGCGGGAGTAGAAATCCTGTCCTGTTTGGAAGGGTGGAAAAGGTTCCACTGCCCAATCTGCCTGCAGGGCATGGACCTCCATTTGGAACAGTTCGCATTGGTGATGCTCGAGCGGGTACTCCCCTGGAAAGAAGGTGGGGGAATCTGCTCAAAGTGGAACAGATAGACCTTGCAGACTACCTGCAGTACTGAAGTGTCAGTAGTTATGCTGGGCCGTCTGTGGCAAAGTGTATCAGCCGTCCCCCCACCTGTGGACGAATGGAGGTTGGGAGGGGAAGACAGGCCATGCTCCGAAGCCAGGAGTAATAAAACCCCGCCTGACTGGGGTTGCAGCACTGGTTGAGGCTTTGGGGCTTTCTTTTTCGCTGCTGCATCGTCTTTGACCCTTAGGCTCTTGCCCTTGTTGGGGCAGCTGATACGAATGATAAGGTGAATAAGTACCAAAGGCCTTCTTCTTCTTAGGGTAAAAGGACTTCTTCCCTGAAGTCTTTCTCCTGGAAGGGTCAGCGGTTTTCCTCGAAAGCCTGTTCATGGTGAGTTGTTCCATTTCGAATTCTGTGGCCTT
Organism: Ichthyophis bannanicus; assembly: GCA_033557465.1. NCBI lineage: Eukaryota > Metazoa > Chordata > Amphibia > Gymnophiona > Ichthyophiidae > Ichthyophis > Ichthyophis bannanicus. The sequence goes on along the minus strand of CM066051.1, from coordinate 54,833,519 downwards.
CTCCACCATTGGTTTGCCAAAAAGGTTCTCTCCCCAGCATGGGACATCACCCAACTTGTCCTGAGCCCATTGCTCTAAATCCGAGGCCAAGGGAAACCAAGAGAAAAATCCTGTGCGCCAAGAGAAAAAGGAGAAAGGAAAAAACCCAAGAAAAACGTGGCTTCGAAGCACCGATGTTCCTGGAGATGGCAGGAAGACACAGTATAGCACACGATACCAACAAAAGAAAAAAAGGAAATCTTACGTCCGGAACACAGATAATGTCTGGAGGGCTCCGCAGAAAAAAGAAGACTGAGGTAAGATAGCTTCTTCGGGTGGGAAAACCAGCAATCATGCGTGGAGCACCTTCCAAAAGCTTCCTTTGGAAGCTGGGAAGCGTTCCTGCGCAGGCTCCGTCGATGACGTCACCCATATGTGAGGACTGACTTCCTGCTTGGCCCGGAGAAAGTAACAATATATAGCCACTGTCTGATGTACATTGGGGGTCTCACAATTGACAGGCCAAACTGCATATGGATACTGTAAGTTAGCTGAACAGATGCATAAAAACTTATAAAGAGATCTTTATGTTTTTAGCCTCCTGCGGAGCATCTCTCTCTTCGGGTTGGACTTTGGCACCGGGGTGTCTTTCTGTGCATGCACAGGCTTGGTTTTCAGAAATCCTTCCTATTATAGAGCAGAGAGAGTGACATGATTAGTGAGAAAATCACTTCTTTAGAAAGGTTAATTTTACTCACCTTTCATGAAGGATGAAGGGGGAGTCAGGAGCTTTATCCCCTTATCAGTGAGGGAGGTTCAGTGGAGCCAAACCAAACTTCCACCCAGACACGCACCAATATCTGAAGAAAGAAATCAAAGCGTTTACAACGAGCATATTCCCATATAGTATACATACAGTAAAGTCACAGTGTATACACAAGACACATACAAATTCATATCTGTTACACAGAGTCAGAGCAAATCATGTATACCACACGCTTATTCACAACGTAGACATAGTGAATGGACTCAACACAACAACTTCACCGTCAGACCCATGCCCAGTGTCTTGGCTCAAAGCCACCAGAAGCCAGCTCTCCCATCACATTCACAAAATCGTAAAGGAATCCCTCCGAGGATATATGCCGAAATCCTTGAAGCAAGCCATGATATGACCGATACTTAAAAACAGTGCACTAAGCCCCTCTGAGCCAAAATCATACTGTCCCATATCCAGCCTACCATTTCTTGCCAAGATCATTGAAAAAACAGTGCAAAGACAACTTCAGGACCACATCGACATGAATGCCCCACTGGACATACACCAGCATGGCTTTAAACCCCAGCACAATGTGGAAACACTACTCACCTCCCTCTTTGACAATCTACTAAGAGGCATAGATAACATAAAGAACGGATTCCTGCTAGTGTTCATGGACATCACGGCAGCCTTTGACACTGTGTCCCACACCAGGTTACTGCAATGCCTGCAGCAGATAGGAATATGCAAGAATACCCTGAACTGGTTTACCTCCTACTTGAAAGACCGAACGCAGCAAGTCAAATGCACCCAAAAGAAATCTCTGCAATTCCCTGTTACACAAGGAATACCACAAGGATGAACTCTGTCATCAATACTCTTTAATATATACATCCAACCCTTATGCAACATTTATTTTATTTATTTATTTATTTACAGTTCTTATATACCGCGCTCTTTGGTATCAGCGCGGTTTACAGATTACAAATTTCGCATTGGAACAATCCTTTGCTTACATTATAACAGGTCAGTAACTTGGAGATAACAGGGGAAACTATATACAAACTATATACAAACAGATATTTCACCTGTGGATAATTTACAGTTCAGGTTACATATTGGAGATCATGACTTTGGGTGTGTAGAGAGTCTGGTTCGTGTTCTGTCAGGACTATGTTGTTGGAGTGTCAGAGGCTGATTGAGTGATTTGAGAGGTGGGGGGGGGGGAGGCGTAGGGTTAGGGCCTAAAAGGTGAAGACAGAATAGGTAGTGTTTAAGGACCTTTCTAAATTGAGAGAGGTCTCTTATTGATCGGATATGTGGAGGGAGATTGTTCCAGCAAGTTGGCGCGAATAAGGTAAAGGCCCTGTCTCTGGTTGCTTGGTTACATTTAGTGTACTCCTTTGGTACAACAAGGGTATTAGCGGCTGTGGATCTTCTTAGCCTGTTCGTGGGGGTGTTGATAAGAAGTGAGGAGAGGGAAGGTGGGGCTATTTGATTGATTGCTTTAAAGGACAGCAATAGTGCTTTGTAAGTTATCCTGGCTTGTAGGGGTAGCCAGTGAAGCTCTGTTAGTATTGGAGTGATGTGGTCTCTTCTGGAGGTACAGCAGAGGATGCGGGCTGCTGAGTTCATTGCCAATTGAAGTGGGTTGAGGGTGCTCTTGGGCAGACCATGAAGGATGACGTTAGCGTAGTCAAAATGTGGTGTTACAAGGGATTGGAAGATTGTTCTGAAGTCATTAGGGGCGAGTAGATGTCTTAAGGGTTTCAGCATTCTTATTTTGTTGTAAATGGATTTGACGGTCTGCTTTATGTGATCTTTGAAGGTCAGTTCTTGATCTATGGTGACTCCCAGGTAGTGAATCGATGATTTACACGGTAGTTCCGCGTCTCTCACCTTCAATGTTGTGGGAGGGGAGAATTTCTTATTCCTGGTTACGAATAGGACTTCAGTTTTCTTGAAGTTTATTCGCACGTTCTGGGATAACAGCCACAAACTTCACTATCACCTCTATGCTGACGACATTATGGTGTATGCTCCAATCAACCTACAAATACCTGACACCACAACAATAACCAGATGCCTTGAAGACATGAGTGCCTGGCTCGCAGCTAATAACCTGACGGTCAACTATGAAAAAACAGAGGCAATGTTCGTCACCAGGAACCCCACGTTCGTTCCACCACAAACCATCAACATTCTAGACAAACCAATAGCGGTCAAGGATGAAGTCAAGTACCTGGGCATCACAATGGACAGAGCCCTGAACCTGAAATCTCACATAGCCAAAACCACAAACAAGGCCTGTCTATGTTTAAGGACCATCAGAAAGCTCAAACCAATACTGCGCCAAGATCACTTCTGCACAGTGTGCCAAGCACTCATCACACCTCTGCTTGACTATGGAAACTCGTTGTATCAAGGCCTCCCCCAGCAGATCCTACACACACTCCAAATGGTACAAAACACTACAGCACGCATCATTACGGACACTGCAAGAACTGAGCACATCACCCCTGTCTTACAGCAGCTGCACTGGCTCCCAATGATAGCCAGGGCAAAATACAAACAATCATGATCATCTTTAAAATCTTTCACCATCAATCGGCAAATGCACTCCAAGATATCATAACAAAGGATATCAGCAATAAACCAAGAAGAACCAATAACGACAACAGGATCGGCACACCTGCAGGATATCACAAGACTAAACAAGCAACCTCAAGAAGAGCTCCTTCGCTACTGGCGTCCAGATTCTGGAACTCCCTCCCGATGGATCTGAGGGCCATGAACGATTCCACAGACTTCTGCAAGGCTCTCAAAACCCTGCTCTTTACAGAAACCTATGAACAAACAGACAACCAACAAACTCCACCTGAACAGTAATGCAACTACCTCAATGCAATTGCCTCCACCATCTCAATACCCACCCCAACTAAACCTATAAGTTCAATGAATAATGTGGTTAAGTTCCCACATGTATAAAGTATAGTGTACAGTATAAAATGTTGAATGTACATTATATAAAGTATAGTGTACAGTGTATAGTGTATAATGAATAATGTATAATGTACAATGTATGTCGTTAAGTACCCTCATGTTAAATGTAACCCTCCAATTGTGATGTGACCACTTTGATTATAGGATAAGATGGTATACAAATCCGTCTAAATAAATAAATAAACGCACGGTGTGTACAAATTCATAGCCATTATACACAGTCATAGCACATCACGTATACAAAACACATATTCACATTATACACATAGCATGTACAAATTCACACACGTTACACACAGTCATAACACATCACATATACACAACATATTGACAGAGGTGTGATATTCAGTGACAGGCTAGCCCACCATGTAAAGGGGCTAGCCATTGCCAATAAACGTTAAACCTGGATAGTCAATGCCGGGGCCATATGCAGCCACCAGCACTGAATATCCGGGTTGGCAATGGAGATATTCAGCAGTTGCCTGGTTAGCTTAAGCGGCAAAGGTTAGGCCAGCCTTTAAGGTGTCTAACTTTCACAGCTAAGTTAATTGGTCAGTGGCTGAATATCGCGGCTGCCTGGTCATCCTTGGGTGCACCTCCAAACCACCTCCTGGCTAACGTTGGGGCATTTGGTGGTGGCACCCATGGATATTCAACAGCACTAACCATATTAGTGCCGCCAAAGATCGCGGCCACCACAGTTAGCGCAGTTAGCAAGTCTGCTAACTGCGTTCATCGCTTTCAATATTGGCCCCCATGTGTACAAATTCATACCCATAATATATAGTCATAACATGTCACATATACCATACACATATTCTCAACGTATACACAGTGGGCCCGATTCTGTGCCACGAATAGCGGGGATGGACGTCCACCCCGCTATTTGTGCCTTCCCCCGCCGGCCTCTAACCTGTGGGGAAGTTAGATGGGGTGAGGAAGGGGAGGCTCAGGGACAGAGTCTGGACAGGCGGTCGCTGGTCCTGGACTTACAGGGCCGATTCTAATGTCAGCCCTATACGTCCAGGCCGGCGACTTGTGTGGGGAAGTTATTCCACCTCTGAGGTGGGTTGGGCTATGGGGAAATATCCTTTGAAGTCCGGCGACCGGCATCACAGCTTTTAAATGGTGCCGCGGTGCCATGGCAACCAGATGCCATGGTGCCGTGGCTCCATTTAAAAGCCCCAACTGAGTTAGTCGGGCTTCTCCTGTACGTGCAGGCCAGGCTGAATCACAGTCCTGGCCTGCATGTACAGGACTGATCGCGATTCTGATCCCTCAGGGCTAGACGTGCCCTGCGGGATCAGAATCACGACCCCCTCTGCATGTCCCGGTCAAACCGGATGTACACAGGAGGTGTACGTCCGGAATGGAATGAGCCTGAGTGTATACAAATTAACACCTTTATTCATACCCACTCCCATACGCTGCTCACACATATTCATAAACATATACACAGCGGGGAAATTATATAACAGGTCACCTAGATTTACATATAAACAAGGCATTTTAGTTACATATGCACTCACATTCACAGTGTACACGCCGATACACATTGCCCATGCACATGTAGATTACACACTCCCATACGCTGCACACACATTCACAGTGTATACGCCGATATACATCACACAAACATGTACAGCGTACAAATGCTGCGCATGCACTCACATTGTATACACTGATATACATTACACAAACACAGTTTTGTTTTTTAAGTGCTGTCAAGTTAATGCTGACTCCTGGCAACCCAGTAGGCCCCTGGGTTTTCTTGCCAAGCTATGACTGGAAGTAGATTGTCAGGCCTTTTCTTCCGAGGCAATGCATATACAGCGTACACACTCCCATACATTCTCACGCATTCACAGTGTACATGCTGATATACATTACACATACATAGAAACATGATGGCAGAAAAAGACCACATGGCCTATCTAGTCTGTCCTTCCATATCAACCACTACAACAGTCCCATTTTTTCCTTTAGAGATCCTCTCTGTGTTTGTCCCATGATTTTTTGAATTCAGATACTATCCTCATCTCTACCACCTCCACTGGGAGACTATTCCACGCATCTACCACACTTTACGTAAAGAAATATTTCCGCATATTACACCTGAGTCTATCACCTTTCACCCTCATCTTCTATCTCCTCATACAGAGCTTGCTTTCAATCGAAAGAGGCTTTCCTCCTGTGCATTTAAACGTCTCTATCATATCTCCTCTATCCCGCCTTTCCTCTAACATATACCTATTAAGATCTTTAAGTCTGTCCCCTTATGCTTTATAATGAAGACCAGTAACCATTTTATTTACTACCCTCTACACTGACTCCAATCTGCTTATATCCTTTTGAAGGTGCGGTCTCCAGAGTTGCACACAATGCCCCAAATGATGTTGCACCAGAGACTTATACAGAGGCACTATCTAGGGTTGCCAACTGGACAGTTTTCAGCCGGCCTGGCCGGTTTTTCCATGGCCAGGCCGGCTGCCGGCGCAGATGCAAAACCGGCCCTTGAAAAGCCGTTTTTTTGCTCTGGCCGCAAGATCGGGAGCGGCCAGAGCAAAAAATCCGGCTTTTCTCCCAACCCGGAGGGCTTCAGAGGGAGCCGGGGAAGCCCGCGCGAGGCCCCGGCTCCCTCTGTACAGCCGCCAGCGTGAAGAGCCTTTTCCTTCACGCTGGCGGCTGTTCCTATGAAGCCGCAATTGGTGGGAAAGGTTAAAGGCAATGCCCTTTAACCTTTCCCAGCATTTGCGGCTTCGCAGGAACAGCCGCCAGCGTGAAGGAAAAGGCTCTTAACGCTGGCGGCTGTACAGAGGGAGCCGGGGCCTCGCGCGGGCTTCCCCGGCTCCCTCTAAAGCCTCAGACAGCCGCAGTTTTGTGGGGGAGAGGACAAGGACTGCCTGGGCTGTGATGGGGGGGAGGGGACCTGGACTGGAAAAGGGCTAGGGGGGGGGAATTGGACTGGAAATGGGTTGTGATGGGGGGGGGACCTGGACTGGAAAAGGGCTATGGGGGGGGGACTTGGACTGGAAAGAAATGGGCTGTGATGGGGGGGGGACCTGGACTGGAAAAGGGCTATGGGGGGGAGGGGACATGGACTGGAAATGGGTTTTGATGGGGAGGGAGACCTGGACTGGAAAAGGGCTGGGGGGGGGGGACATGGACTGGAAATGGGTTGTGATGGGGAGGGAGACCTGGACTGGAAAAGGGCGGGAGGGGGGGGGGAACTTGGACTGGAAATAGGCTATGGTGGAGGGAGGGGGAACTTGGACTGGAAATAGGCTGTGATTAGGGGGACTTGGACTGGAAATGGGTTGTGAAGGGGGGGGACCTGGACTGGAAAAGGGCTATGGGGGGCATTGGACTGGAAAGAAATGGGCTGTGATGGGGAGGGGGATCTGGACTGGAAAAGGGCTATGGGGGGGACATGGACTGGAAATGGGTTGTGATGGGGAGGGGGACCTGGACTGGAAAAGGGCTATGGGGGGGGGGGCACTTGGACTGGAAATGGGCTATGGTGGAGGGAGGGGGAACTTGGACTGGAAATAGGCTGTGATTAGGGGGGCTAGGACTGCAAATGGACTGTGATGGTGGGGGGGGGGGTAGGACTGCAAATGGGCTGTGATGGTGCGGGGGGACTCGGACTGCAAATGGGATGTGATGGGGGGGGGCCTAGGACTGGAAATAGGCTGTGATGTGAGGGCTAGCACTGGAAATGGGCTGATGAAGAGCTGGACTAGGACTGGAAATGGGCTGATGTGGGGCATGGGAGAATGGGATTAGAAGGGAGTGGATGCTGGGTGAGTCTAGAACTATAAGGGAACTGATTTTGGGGGAGGACTAGAATAGATGGGGAATGAGAATGGAGAGGGGAAAAAATATTTTGTGTGGAAGAAAAGTCTATGATGGGCTGGGTATTGGGAGAGTAAGAGGGGCTTGAGAATGGAAAGGTGAAATTTAAATGGATGATAAAGGAATAAGGAAAGAATTGGGGGAAAGAGCAAAAGGGAAACAATCAGTATGTTAAAGCAGAAATAGAGAGAGAATGGAAAACATCTAAAAGAGAAGAAAGGACAAATGGATAGCTCGCAGAAGACACGAAGAAACCAGAAGAAAGTGACTGGAGCAATTGCAACTGAAAAATAAAACGCCCAAACAGAAGGTAGAAAAATACTTTTTATTTTGAATTTATTAGCTGGAATATGTCTGGTCTGGGAAGTGTGTATTGATAACATCTTTGCGTTTTTGTTTAGTGCAAGAGGAAATTACTTTATAGTTTTATTTCTCCAGTGTTGTACATTTCATGTTTGGATTTTGGGGTTCCCAGTTTAATTATTATCTGACCAAGGAAGTTAGCCTACACGTATCCTTGGTAATTTTTGTGGGTGGGGCTGGGGGTGGGGCAGGGGTGGGACTAGGGGCGGAGAATGGGTGGAGCATGGCGAGCCACAGGTGTCGGGTTTTTCTCAGTGAAAAAGTTGGTAACCCTAGCACTATCACCTCCTTTTTTTGCTAGCCATTCCTCTCCCTATGCACCCAAGCATCCTTCTAGCTTTTGCTGTCGTCTTTTCTACCTGTTTAGCTACTTTAAGATCATCAAATGCAATCACACCTAGGCCCTGCTCTTCTTTAGTGGACAAAAGTACTTCACCCCCTATACTATATCGCTCCCTTAGATTGCTGCAGCCCAAATGCATAACCTTGCATTAAATCTCAGTTGCCAAATACTAGACCATTCTTCAAGCTTAGCTAGATCCCTCCTCATGTTATCTACACCTTCCTGGATGTCTACTCTATTGCAGATTTTGGTATCACCCATAAAGAGGCAAACCTTACCCGACAGCCCTTCCACAATATCAGTAAGAAAAATGTTAAAAAGAATCGGACCAAGGACAGATCCCTGCAGCACACCACCGGTAACCTCCTTCTCCTCAGAGAAAGCTCCATTTATCTGTACCCTCTGTCGCCTCCCACTTAACCAATTTCAACCCAAGCAGTAACTTTCCATCCCTAGGGTGCTCAACTTGTTTATAAGTCGCTTGTATAGAACAATGTCAAAGGCTTTAATGAAATCTAAAATTTAAATACACCACATCTAGGGTTCTCCCTCGATCCCACTCCCTGATCACCCAGTCAAAGAAATCAATCAGATTTGCCTGACAAGACCTGCCTCTGGTAAATCTATGCTACCTTGGATCCAGTAATCCGTTGGACTTCAGAAACCTCACTATTTTCTCTTAGAGCAGCGTTTCCAATAATTTACTCACCACTGAGGTTAAACTAACTGGCCTGTAGTTTTGAACCACATCCTTACTTCCGTTTTTGTGTAAAGGGACCACATGTGCCTCTCTCCAGTCCTCTGGTCCTCTCCCAGAAGGAATGCTAGTGGGAATCAAACTAAACCAGCGCTCTAATCACTAGACTACACCTTCACTGCACACACTCCCATACACTGCACACGCAGTCACAGTGTGCATGCTGACATACATTACACATACATGTGAAGCGCACATACTCCCATATGCTGCACACGCAGTCACAGTGTACACGCCGATATACATTACATAGTAACATGGTATATGACGGCAGATAAAGACCATCATGGTCCATCTACTCTGCCCAGCAAAGTGGCAAGAGTAGGTGCACCTGCCGCTCCATGTAGGTCCCCCCTCCCCATGCTTTTGTTTAAGGGTGTACCCACCACTCCGTGCAGGTCATCCCTATTTGTTGAGATAGCAGAGACAGTTAAGGTTATTTTGATTTTATCCTGTTGCTGTAAAGGGATCCATTGTGTCTGTCCCATGCCATTTTGAATTCTGTCACTGTATTTGCCCCCCACCACTTCCATCGGGAGGACACTCCAAGCATCCACCACCCTTTCAATTAAAAAGTATTTCCTGACATTGCCTTTTAGTTTACCCCCTTGCAGTTTCATGTTATGCCCTCTAGTTTTGCAGCTTCCCCATCTTTGAAAAAGGTTTGTTTGTTCATTAATACTCCTTAGGTATTTAAAGGTCTGTATCATATCTCCCCTGTCTCTCCTCTCTTCTAGAGTATACATATTTAGGTCTTCAAGTCTCTTCTCATATGTCTTTGGGTGCAGGCACCAAATTATTTTGGTTGCCTTCCTCTGAACCGTTTCCAGTCTTTTAATATCTTTTGCCAGATACAGTTTCCAAAACTGAATACAATATTCCAAGTGAGACCTCACCAGCGACTTGTACAGTGGCATTAGTACCTCCTCATTTCTGCTGGTAATTCTTCTCTGTATGCAACACAGCATCCTTCTGGCTTTGGCCACCGCCTTGTCACACTGTTTCGCCACCTTGAGATCCTCAGAAACAATCACTCCAAGGTCCTTCTCCTGGTCCTTGCGCACCAATCTCTCGCCCCCTATCGCATACAATTCCCTTGGATTCCTGCATTCCAAGTGCATGACATTGCACTTCTTCATAATAAATCTTAACTGCCAATCATTAGACAATTCTTCCAGTTTTTGTAGATCTTTCTTCATGTTATCCACTCCTCCACGGGAGTCCACTCTGTTGAAAAATTTCGTATCATCTGCAAAAAGACAGACTTTTCCATTCAGTCCTTCAGCAATATCACCCACAAATACATTTAACAGTACTGGTCCCAGGATCGATCTCTGGGGCATGCCACTAATCACCTTCCTTTCATTTATTTATTTATTTATTTATTTATAGTCTCTTATATACCGCACTATTCAGCATCAGCGCGGTTTACATGGAACAAAAATGCTCAGTACAATTAACACGTATGAGTTTACAGATAACAGGGCAAATAACTTGGATAACAGGGGTAAACTATTTACAAATCTTGCTACATAGAGTCATATGAACATGAATTTCATAGAAACATATGCACCACTAAGGGATAGAGTATCTTTCTTGGCATGTAGTTGGGATACCATATAATTGCTTAGTGGATTGCATCTCTGGTCTCTATGGGGTGCTGTTGGGCTCTATGAGGTACTTATTGAAAAGGTGGAATTTGAGGGCTTTCCTAAATTGTGTTAGGCTCTTAATAGCCCGGATATCTGGAGGTAATGCATTCCAGCATCTTGGCGCACTGAGACTAAACGCCCTATTGGCTGTGGATGTAGTGCAATCTGTTAATGCTTTCGTAACTTTTAGGGAGTTTATAGCCGTGGATCGTCTTGCTCTATTTGAAGATGTGGTATGGATGAGGGCAGTTATGGATTCAGAGGAGAGCTTGTTAATAGCTTTAAAAGTGAGTAACAAGGTCTTAAAAACGATTCTAGCTTGGATGGGTAGCCAATGTAACTGTATCAATAGGGGTGTCACGTGGTCACTTCTGGAGGCTCCATGGATGACCCTCGCTGCCGCGTTCATGGCGAGCTGCAGCGGGTTCAAGGTGGATTGGGGCAGGCCTTGTAGGATGGCATTAGTGTAGTCAAAATGAGGTATGATCAACGCCTGGTAAATTGTCCTGAAGTCATTTGGTTCCAGCATGGATCGTAAATGCCTAAGTGAGCGGATCTTGTAGTATACTGCTCTGACTGTGTTCCTTATGTGGGCTTTCATGTCCAGGCGTTGATCCAAGATGACTCCCAGGTAGCATATTGATGGTTTAGATTGTAACTCAGCTTCTTTTACTTTAAGGAATTGTGGTGGGGTGAAGTTAGGGTTCCTTGTAATGAAGAGTACTTCCGTTTTCTTATGTTGTATTCGGAGGTTTTGGGAGAGAAGCCAATCAGATATTGCATTGAAACAGCTCGTCAGTGGAGAGAGGTCCAGATGTTCCGTAGAGAAGGGTATGTACAACAGGACATTGTCAGCGTATAACATGCAGTCAACCTTGAAAGATCGGATGATCTTGCAAATTGGTTGCATGTAGATGTTGAACAGGAGGGCAGAAAGGGAGGAACCTTGTGGGACTCCCTGGCTTTGGTGGAAAGGTTCTGAAGTTATCCCTCCAGAACGAACATGCTGCCATCTTCCGGACAGGTAAGATCTGCACCATTCAAGCGCTCTTCCATTAACGCCTTTCTCAATTAGTCGTCCTAAGAGAAGCTCATGACTCACTGAATCGAAAGCTGCAGCGATGTCCAGAAAGATGAGAGCAAATCCTTGACGGATGTCGTCAATGCCAGTGATTATCTTGCAGAAGAGGGTGGTAAGAAGAGTTTCCACTCCGTGGAATTCCCTAAAACCATGTTGGCAGGGGTCTAATGGTGCAGCGGAGTCGATGTGATCCTGTAGTTGTCATTGGACCTCTTTTTCAATGATCTTCGCAAGTAGTGGTATACTTGATATAGGTCTGTATGAATCTACCTTTTGGGGATCGAGCTTGCAGTTTTTTAGAAGAGGTCTGATAGAGGTATGCTTAAGAGCTGAGTAAGTTCATCTGAGTAAGTTCCATTTACCATAACTTTCTGTGTCAGTCAACCAATTTCTGATCCAGTTCACCACCTTGGGATCCATCCCCAGGCTGTTCAGTTTATTGATAAGCCTCCTATGAGGAACAGTATCAAAGGCTTTGCTGAAATCTAGGTAGATCACATCCATCGCATGCCCTTGATCTAGTTCTCTGGTCACCCAACTCAATCAGTTTGGCACGATCGTCCTTTGATAAAACCATGTTGCTTCGGATCATGCCACCTATTGGTTTTGAGAAAGTCCACTATTTTCTCTTTCAGGAGAGCCTCCATTACTTTTCCTGCCACCGAGGTAAGGCTTACTGGCCTGTAGTTTGTCACTTCTTCCCTATTACCACTTTTGTGAAGAGGTACCACATCAGCCCTGCTCCAGTCCTGTGGAACTTCTCCTGTCTCCAAGGATCTATTAAAAACATCCTTTAAAGGCCCTGCCAGAACCTCTCTGAGCTCTTTCAGTATCCTGGGATGCATCCCATCCGGTCCCATGGCCTTGTTCACTTTGTTTTGCAAGCTGTTCAAACACATCATCATCTGTGAATAGTGTGGTATCTACACCATTCCCATTTGTATATTTGTCAATCATGTGGTCCTTCTCCAGGATTTTCTTGAGTAGAAACAGAAGTATTTGTTTAGCATTTTCCTTTTTCAATGTCACTTTCCATGAATCCGTTCTCGGCACTTTTGAGTCTTGCAATTCCACCTCTGATCTTCCTCTTCTCCCGAATATACCTTAAAAAGGTTTTGTCATCACGCTTTAGACCTTTAGCCATATTTTCTTCTGCCTTTGGTTCTGTTATCCTTATTTTTTTTGTCTTTGTGTACAGCGTACACACTCCCACACGCTGCACACAAATTCACAATGTACATGCATTATACATTACACATGCACGTAGAGCAAACACAATCCCATACACTGCACATGCACTCACAGTGTACACGCTGATATCCATTACACATGTATGTGCAGTCTACACACTCTTCCTAGGGCCCCTAAATCCACTAACTACATGCCCTTGCAGTTGTTTTTGCTGTGGTTTGATGATAAGCCTACCTAACGTGGACTTTATTTTCAGTGCAAGTCGCCCCGTCAAAGAGACACCTGTCCCCACTTTTCCTCTCTCTATTCCAGCTAAAATTAACTACTTTTCCGTTCAGCACCAAAGCCTTATGAGTCGCTGTAGGGCAGTCTCTCTGCTCCCTACAAAGCGGCTGTGTCTGAGCGATGAAACAAATAACCAAACTCCATCACACTCGATGAGAAACTCTACATATTAAAGTCACAAAAAAAAGACGAATAATTATTTAGAAAGGATCGGCAATGAACACAACACTGCCGATGACAGAACACAGCTAGCTAATAGTGGGACACGTCACAGAGGTGCTAGCTAATGGCAAGAGATGGCACAGCATTAACTGGGCAGTGAACGGAGCAGAAGCTAAGCCTGGCACCACTTACCCAGGGTGATGACAGAAGCAGATTGTCCGTCAGAAAGGCTCTAATTAAAACTCAGTAAGTGTCCTCGGGGTAACGGCTGTACCAGATTATTGAGTTCTAAGCAAATCTGAGAAACGGTGCAGGGTTTGCCAGGGCCCCAGGATTGCTCATTACGCTTTCGGCTGTGCAGGGTCTACTGGGATTTCCCCTCTTCCACTCAATCAGCAGGTTAGTGCAGAATAAGCAAGTGAGGAAACGCAGATTATATGCCCTGGATGTCCCGCAGCCCCGGCTTCCTGTCATTTTCTCAGGACAAAGCTCCTATTTATCATATTTCTACAGGCTGAGTAGCTGGAATAAATGAGGGGATGGGGCCCAATGATGCCCGAGCTCTCAGTTCTCATGGAAGAACCTGACCCCTGCTAATGGCCTTAAGAAATTGCTCTGTGCACACAGTGTGTACGCTCCCAACCTAATATCACCTGTCCAATATCCATAAAACCTAGTATTACCCATCAGAGAACAAAGCAGGTATGCAGTGAAACATAAAATATGGAAGGTGCCATGCTGGCCAGACTAAGGAGTCATCAGACCAGCATTTTGTCTCTGACAGTGGCTTATATCCAGGGGACCTGACACAGCACATGTACAGAGGGGTGATCAAAGGAGGAAGAGGTGTTTGAAGTAGGGTGACCAGATTTTTGGAGAGTAAATCCGGGACACTAGAGCAGGGCTGAGCTGGGTGAGGCGGGGGTCCTTCCTCCTCGGGCATCTTTTCCCCCATATATTTCACAATACCCGCTCTAAGTAGCATTGAGTCATTTCTAAATTTTAAAAAAGCCAGTCGCAGCCCTTCTCAATGTGCAAGCACGCCTACCTACATATATACTTAAACCGAGGGCCCGATATGCAGCAGCAGCCAATGATGGTAAAGCAGCTAGCCTCCGCCGCTGAACCTTAAACCTGGATATTCAATATCAGGGCCATATCCGGATCCCCGCAGTGAATATCTGGGTTGCCTGGCTTGGCGGGAAGCAGGTAGTGGCAACGTTCAGCTGCTTCCCAGTTAGCTTCTGTGGCGAAAGTCAGGCTAGCCTGACTTTCACTGCGTGTCAATAACTGGGCAGCAGTTTATTATCACTGATGCCCAGTAATTGACGGCTTCCATCCCCAGTAGGCCCCTGGCATGCCCTGCTGCTAACTGGCGGCACCTGAGGATATTTAGTGACATGAACCGTGTTAATGTGGCAGACTATCCCAGACAAGGACATTAACACGGATGGCAAGTCTGCTGTGTTAATCCCTTTGAATAACCCCCCTTTATTTTATACATACAGATTAATAGTCTAAATATTTCTAAAATCCCTCTTTTTAAGAAAAGTTCATTTTACATCTTCTCCTACCAGGATCCTGAAGACTGCATTAGAGAGGTAGGCAGGAGACGCAAAGACCTTAGCCTCTGTCCCCACTGAAATCGGGGACAGGTGGTGGTTATAATCCATGGAGTCAGGGACACTACCTCGAAATCGAGGACCATCCCTAAAAACTGGGAACATCCGGTAACCTTAGGGCAAAGGGAAAACTGCACCATGTGGAGGACTGCAGTGGATGTGATCGGCGAGGACTGCACAGGTTGACATGGTAAACGGTAGCGACTCACTCAAACTACAACGTGTGACTGAGTGAACATATACCACTCGATACTCACAAGCCTTGGCCAGCAGAGCAAGCTCTTAAACCTTCAGCACTGTTGCCTGCAAAAGCCCGGCGCTGAATTCACCTTTCCAGTGGCGACAGCTGCAACGATACTCAGCTGCCGTCCATATAATTAGAAGGCGTATCCTCACTCCATACTCACTCTGCCCCAGCAATATCCAAAGTGCGGGGTGGTCTGTAAGCATTTTCGGTGTTGCTTCTAAATACCAATGCCCATAAGGTTCATTTTATAGCGAGATAGGCCCATATGAGAAATTCAACAAGGCATCCTAGCTGCCGATGTAGTTTTCTCAAATAGGCTCCCAGGACCAGCCTAGCGGAGCGCCAAGTTTAAACGCCTGCGACAAAAAAGCAATAAGTGTACTGTAAGCATCTCCCTGCATATTTTATAAAGTATACGCACAGACGCTGCGGCTTCACCCGAACTCTGGTCCTGGGAATGCCCATGTACAGCCCACAAATGCTCACACGATCTTTCGGCATCTGTACTTTCTAGCTGTGCAATTTTATCAAAGGCCTTTTTGGCATCTAAAGCATCCTTCATGCATTAACAAAGCTTTAAAAATGACCCCCTCCCCCCCCCCAAGGTGCTTGAAAATATTACAATGTCTGCGAGGATTATCTCGTTGCAGCTGCCATGAGCACTGAGTTCGGAAAAGGAGCACTCTGCTCTGCCTCAGGGTATCTTCCAGGCCTACTCACAGACCCCTGTGACAACGTCAATGGCTTAGGCCCGCGAAGTCCAGGGCTACGTTTTGCCCAAGAACGTTCACTGACTTTCTATGGAGAGTTTTTTCTGCCGTAACTCTGCCTCCAAAACACCTCTGCTAAACACGAGACGATGGCTTGTGGTTTGAGCGGCATTCTTTTTCCCCACACACAGTTCTAAACTTTCGGGGCAGTTTCTCCAAATGGGTGAGTTTTGCACATACCATGACAGTCGTGAAACTCACTCCTAAGCCAGGGCATGTGGAGTATGATCTCAGTCTCTCAAATTTACTGCTAATGCTCAGTATAGTACTTGCATCGTGCCAAAGAGAGCCTCCCGCTGGAGTTTGTAATATGTAAAATGTATGGATAGTTTGTCAAGATGTGCTCGGAAATTCCTCAATTAGGCCTGTGACACCCAACACGATGGGAAATAGCTTGGTATCTTTCTGCCACATTTTCTTCGTCTCCAACTGCATTTCTTGGTACTTGAATTTTTTTTCCTTCTCAACACGATCCACACAGTAGTTGCTTGGAATCAATGCTGTTCTAGTGTTTTTCTCCTTTAACACTATATCTGGCTTCCTCGCATCCAGCTTTTTATCAGTCGGAATGAGAATATCCCAGGTGATCATAACCTCCTCATTCTCTGTAATTCTTTTAAGGTCATGATCCCAGTGCTTTTCAGGCACAGTGATGTTATAATGCTTACAGAGTTTCCAGTGGATGAGGCGTGCTACTTTATTGTGCCTTTCAATTTGCAATTTGTAATACTGTTTACCTGGGGAATGGTTCTGAAATTCTCACTCTGTGATCCCAAGTTCACTTACCTGTCATAGCCGACCCAATCATTAGGCAAACTAGGCTGTCACCTAGGGCGACAACTTCTGGGGGTGGCAAAGAGCAGAACATACAAAGCTAAATAACAGATGTTAAGCTATCTAAAAATGGATAAAGCTCCACTCTTTTAACCAATCTTTAGACTAACTTACTGTAAATATTGTTTATATTAGCGACTGGGTCTCAGAATATAGACTGCTCACTCAGCCTGCTCAACGGGCATAGTGAAAGCGTCTTTCATACATCAATGACCCACGTTTTTTGTCGCTGATGTTGCTTTCGTATCCCTATTTTTTATTTTTTTCTATTACACCTAATACTCCCACAATACAGTTTAAGTATAATATAATATAAATTAAGATGGAAGAATGAAAAACTCAAAGATGAAAAAACATTAGAAAAACAAAATTAAAAAATAGGGATACGAAAGCAACATCAGTGACAAAAAACGTGGGTCATTGATGTATGAAAGACGCTTTCACTATGCCCATTGAGCAGGCTGAGTGAGCAGTCTATATTCTGAGACCCAGTCGCTAATATAAACAATATTTACAGTAAGTTAGTCTAAAGATTAGTTAAAAGAGTGGAGCTTTATCCATTTTTAGATAGCTTGACAGCAATAAGCTCCGAGAAGTGACAATAATCTTCTTGTTAAATAACAGATGTTGACAGCCAGGGGCTGTAAAGCTTAAGGTTTGCCTAAGGCACAGACAACTTGAAGAAACTCTGGGCCCGGCCCTGTTACCTATGCCTCCCTCACATAAGCACGTCGTTTTCTCCTCTAACTGGGTCACAGCTGGAAGATAAAGTGGCACAGGACTCGTGCTAATATATACTATATACACATGCAGACCCTCAATAGAGCCAGAAGATAAGCTGCTATAAATACATTAACAATCCCGAAACAAACAGTCAGATACACTAAGGAAACATCTAAAAGAGCCTTCAGCATTCACGCCCCAATAGCTTGGAATGCCCTCCCACCAGAATTGAGAGCTATAACCAGCCTAACACAATTCAGAAAAAGTCTCAAACACCACCTCTTCTTAAGCTATTTTCCAATTTAATCTTTCACAAGGGAAATACTACCGCCATATTCAGACCAAGACAATCCCAAATGTGACTAATGCGTATAGATTATTGTATATAGTTATATAGTGGACATAGTTTACCTTTTATTCCCAAGTTCTAAACTCCTGTTACTTGTAAAATGCACTACAGTTTTCTGTATGTATATGTTTGTTTCATGTAAACCGCGCTGATGACAATAGTGCGGTATATAAGAGATGTTAAATAAATAAATAAATAAATAAAATAAATAAAATACTGGGACAGAGAAATTTCTCATTTAGCAGCAAGGCCTGGCAGAGGTAGACCATCAGTTTTTAATACTAGGTAAGTTATTACAAAAGGAGACTGGAACATAAGATATGTCTGATCTTCCTGTCTGAGAGACAAGAATTGTAACTATTTGTATATGCCGACGATAAAATAAACCTCGCCACAGTGTACATGAAGAGAAACCACAGGAAACTAAAAGAACCAGAGAAATAACGAACTTTCACATTCCAAGTTATCTTATCTAAAACAAGGCAGGCAGGACGGTCAGGTTTAAGAGTCAGGTTTTAGTAAGAGTCTCTAGCATGGCACACCTGACACTCGGGAGCTTATTCCAAAGAACCGGTGCGAAACAAGGAAAGGTTATCTGGCCGGTTTCCGTCTCCCTCACGGACTTCACAACCTGCAGCTCCGAAAAATATTTGCTTGTAGATTCTCAGATGCCTTGACCATATCTCCCAGCAACAAAGACGGATTGTGGCTAGAAAAAGTAATCTTTCACTCAATATACGAGTCAGCTGTAGAACTGTTGCCGGAAGACATGGTTAGGGCACTTAATATAGCTGGGTTTAAAAAGATTTCAGATAGTCAGACATGCAGGGGACATGGAAAACTGCTCTGTCTGTCACCACCTAACGCCAGCCCTGGACAAAGTTCCTGGGGGAAATGTCCATAAACCATTATTAGCCATGCAGGCTTGGAAAAGCCACCATTGGGTGTAAGCAACCAGGAGCCGAGCCACTCCTTCGGTTCCTGCCAACTATTCACCACCTGGATTGGTGACGGTTGGAAACAGGCTACTGAGCTTGATGTACCTTTGCTCTGACCCAGCATGGCACATCTTATATTCTTATGCTCCAGTCTCTCTACATAGTAACTTGCCCACTACTGAGCACTGATGATCTGCCTATCAGGGGTGCTGACAAGGGCTCAGAGGTCACCCACCCCCTTCCCCTCTAATCATGCCTGCTGCCTCTACCAGGCCTTGTGGCCAAATGAGAGATTTCTCAGCCCCTGCTCATGTTCGATCTACATATCACTCGCTCATTTGTATATAGTACTTGTCTGGATGGTATCAGACTCACCCAGCAGTGCCCGTGTAAGCCTCTGACTTCTTCTGAGTAGGAAGAGATGCAGCTGCCTATGTCTTTGAGTCATCTCGAACTCCTAATGGGCAGCGCAGCCCTGAACAACTTGCTCATCACGGTGCCAGATCATTGGACCTCAAGATATCAAGCGATTGTTTCTTCTGGGTAAAAACTCAGCAAGACCCTCTGCACTGCACATGCCACACTTCAGAGACCTGCAGCAAGCGCCCAGCACTGACCAACCCAAGACCAAGACCAAGACCAGCATCATGAGCTGTCAGGTGTTCAGAATTCTACTCTCCACTTCATAGCCCTGGATCCGGCGCCTGCCGGAACTTCATTAGAAAACACAGGTTGTTTTTTTTCTCTTTTTCATAACCAGTAGTACACGGAGAGGCGTAACGTGTTATGTGTTGCCATGGAGATTGTAAGAGAGTTATGAAGCTCAGTTCTGTCCATTATGAAATTCTTTGAGCTGAGGATACAGAGGAAGGGAGATGCGACTCCTCGAGCTGGGAGACGGAAGGAACTGGATCACCTCTGTTTCCATGGCAATGATCCAGCTGTAGCAGTGCTGGGGTAGTGGAGGGGGCTCCACACGGCCCCCGCCACAAGCATGAGCCTATTTTTACTTCCGCATTCAACATAATGTGTCATCCTGCCAAAAAAAGAGTCACGGACGTGTGCAGAAGAGCCCACATGAGGGGAGGACCAAAAAGGGCAGACTAAGTCAGGCCTGCTCTCACATTGATGCAAATTTATCTCTCCCACTTCTTCATAAACTTGATCTGCGTAATCATAGTTGAAGGTCATAAAAGGACAGATAATCCCTATTCTCTAATCCCCTTGCTCACATTATTGCCTGCATACATTTCCTTCAAGAGGTTTCATATTCATCTGAATATTCCATCTCAGCTTCCCGAACCAAACTTTTTTCGCAGACACATAGACAAGGTGTTGCATGGGCCTGCAAGGATAAGACAATGACTGTTTGGGCCTGCATGAAGGATGGGACAACACATCAAAATATAAAACAAGTAGAAAAAGTGACAGCAAAAGCCAGAAGGACACTTGGGCACATAGGGAGAAGAATGGCCATCAGGAAGGAGGAGGCGTTAATGCCTCTGTATAAATCTTTGATGAGTCCTAATTTAGAGGATTGTGGGCAATTCTGGAGACGATACCTTCAAAACAATATAAACAAGATGGAATCGGTGCAAAGAGTGACTACCAAAATGGTCAATGTGCTTTGTCGTAAGGTATATGGGGAGAAACGTAAAGATCTTAATATGTATATTTTGGAGGAAAGGCAGGAAAGAGAAGATATGATAGAGATGTTTATATACCTCCTTGGCATAAATGCACAGGAGGAGAACCTCTTTCAATTGAAAGAAAACTCTGCAATGAGGGGGCATAGGATGAAAGTGAAAGGAGATAGACCCAGAAGTACAGTGCCTTGCGAAAGTATTAATCCCCTCAGTTTTTTTCCTGTTTTGTCGCATTACGTACAACCTGGAATGGAGGTTCATTTGGATGTTAGGTAATGGACCTAACAATATAGTCCAGATTGGCGAAGTGGAATAACAAGTACAAACTGAAAAGCTGTGAGTGCATATGTATTCATCGCTTTTGCTATGAAACCCCTAATAAAATCTGGTCCAACCAATTAACCTCAGAAGTCACATAATTAGTTGATTAGGGTCCATCTGTGTGCAATCAGTGTCACATGATCTGCCACATGATGTCTGTATAAATATACCTGTTCTGAAGGGCCCCTGACTCTGAAACACCACTAAGCAAGCAACATGAAGACCAAGGAACACTCCAAACAGGTCAGAGACAAAGTTGTGGAGAAGTATAGATCAGGGTTGGGTTATAAAAAAAAATCCCAAATTCTGAATATCCCACGGAGCACTATTAAATCCATTATAACAAAATAGAAAGAATGTGGCACCACTACAAACCTGACAAGCGAAGGCCGCCCACCAAACCTCACAGACCGGGCAAAGAGGGCGTTAATCAGAGATGCTACAAAGACACCAAGGATAACACTGAAGGAGCTGCAAAGATCCACAGCAGAGATTGGAGTATCTGGCCATAGGACCACTTTAAGCCCTACACTCCACAGTGGGGTTTTATGGAAGAGTGGCCAGAAAAAAAGCCATTGCTTAAAGAAAGAAGACGACACGTTTGGAATTTGCACAACAGCATGCGGCGGACCCCCAAACACAGGGAAGAAGGTTTTCTGATCAGGTGAGATGAAAATTGAACTTTTTGGCCATCATGGGAAACGCCATGTCTGGCGCAAACCCAACATTTCCCATCATCATTCCCATAGTGAAACATGGTGGTGGCAGTATCATGCTATGAGGATGTTTTTCATCGGCAGGGACAGGAAAACTGGTCAGGACTGAAGGAACGATGGATGGCATTAAATACAGGGCAATTTTTGAGGAAAACCTGTTTCAGCCTGCCAGAGATTTGAGACTGGGTCAAAGGGTCACCTTCCAGTAGGACAATGACCCTAAACATACTGCTAAAGCTGCTTTAAAGAGAAACATTTAAATGTCTTGGAATGGCCTAGTCAAAGCCCAGACGTCAATCCAATTGAAAATCTGTGGCATGACTTGAAGATTGCTGTACATTAACACAACTTGAAGGAGTTGGAACAGTTTTACCTTGAGGAATGGGTGAAAATCCCAGTGGCTAGATGTGCTAAGCTAATCAAGACATACCCCAAGAGACTTGCAGCTGTAATTGCAGCAAAAGGTGGCTCTACAACGTAATGACTTGGGGGGGGGGTGAATACATATGCACACTCCTGAGTTCAGATTTTTTTTCTCTTAATTATTGTTTGTGTCACAATAAAGGATATTTTGCACCTTCAAAGTCGTAGGCATGTTGTGTCTATCACATGGTGCTAAACCCCAAAACTCCATTTTAATTCCAGGTTGTAATGCGACAAAACAGGACAAACACAGAGGGGTTATTCTGAGACACAAATAGCGGGGATGGACGTCCATCCCCGCTCTTCATGCTGGTGGCAGCCCCCAACTAACTTCCCTGCCGGTTGTGTTGGGAAGTTGGTTGGGGGTGGGGAAGAGGCAGCCCGACCCTGGCCTTAGGAGGCCGGATCGGGGGTCGGGCTGCGGCGAAAAAACCCTTAATTGCTGGCAGCCGGCATCGCAGCATTTAAATAGAGCCGTGATGCCATGGTGCCGCAGCTTCATTTAAATGCCTGACTGAGCTATCTGGGCAGGTCCTGTATGTGCAGACTGGGACTGAATCGCAGTCCCGACCTGCACGTAGAGGCCTGATCATGATTCTGAGCCCGCAGGGCTAGATGTGCCCCGTGGGATCAGAATCGTGATCCCCTCTGTACGTCCGGCTCAAACTGGACGTACAAAGGGGATAGCCGTGCAGGACAGAATCAGTCCAGAGGGGATGAATACTTTCGCAAGGCACTGTAAATCAAAAAAGTATTTCTTTACAAAAAGGATGGTGGATGTGGGGAATAGTCTCCCAGTGAGGTGGAGGAGACGAGGACGGTATCTGAATTCAGAAAGCATGGGGCAAACACAGAGGATCTCTGAGAGAGGGGATAGGCCATATGGTCTTTATCTGCTCTCAGATTCTATGTTTTTATGAAAAGCTGTGGCACTGTACTCAGCCTCAAACAGAAAACAGCAGGGCAGAAGAAGTCTAAAGTGCATTTTAAAACAGAATCGATAAGAAATGACACTTGTTCCAGAAATGATCTACATGGGATAGAGTGCTCTGAAGGAGAGAGACATGTGTCCATCCCTCCACAACAGCCAATGTCCATTAGAGTAACGACAAACATATCTCGCTGTACTACTGCCTTCGTAATGTCGGAGGTTCTGGCTCTCTGTCTACCTCTGCAGAGATCCTGCGATTGATACAGTCAGATGCATGCTGGGTATGACCTTCCTTCTGAAGTATCCACAAGAACCAGTCTTGCATATCAGTCCCTTCAAGCTTGCAGTCTCCATCCAAGTAGTTTGCATTCTTACCTTGGTGGGGGGGGGGGGGGAGGAAGGGGGCAGGGGTTCACCATTAACACCTGCAACATTTGAGGGGCACGGTCCCCTCTTAGCCACCCCCCACCAAACTATGTCTATGGCAGTCTCCTAGTATCTACAATCCCCATCCATCGTTAACTGTCTCCAGTGCTTAAAGCTACTGCCACGCGCCAAAGATTCCTCAGGTACACATGTAGATCGTGTAGCCCTAGGGGACGAGGGAATATATCCAAGTACCTGCTTGTAGCATTTGTAAAATGCTCTAATGCTTTTCAGCCTGGGCAGTATATCGAGAAATTAGGTAAAGATAAAGTATATTTCCACTAACCATCCCAAACTCTCATGCATTCTCTACTCTGAATTCCTCTCCTCTTACACGTCTTCCAGGCTGCTACTGTTGGCCTTTTCTTTTTCAGTGCAGACAGGCTGAGCTTAAAATCAGAGAGATGAGCTTTTTCCTTCCCTGAGGGCCATTACTGCTGCTAATCCTCCCTCCGCCCACATGGTCCAGTCCCTGTGACTTCCAAGGGAGAGGCTACGGATGCCACCTGCAAGGTAATGCACTTTGAAGGTAACGTTCCCCCAGCTGTGCTGTCAATCAACTCTACAGGACAACACATAAGCAAGAAAAAAATATCTCTCTAAAAATAACCTGGAACCAGCTTCTTTCACCGAGAGGGAAACTGGTAACGCTGAGGCCACAAACTGAAATCTCTGCTTTTCACAGCGGAAGGTCAGGTTCATAGACACCTCATAACAGATCTCTCATCAAGGCATCTCCACTCTTTCCCCTTTCCCTCACAGGAACCCCAAATTTCTCCATCTTCTGGCTCCCTGAGGAGTGAAGGAGTAGCCAAGTAGTTAGAGCATTGGCATGGCTCTGTAACTAAGAGACTAGGGCTTGATACCCACTAGCACTCCTTGTGGCCTTGGCAAGTCACTTAATCCTCCATTGCTTCGGAAGAAAGGCTTGGCAATCTACTTCTGGTCACACTGCCAAGAAAAAACAGGAGCTGCTGGGTCGCCAGGAGTCAGCCTTGACTTAAAGGCACGCTCTGCATTTGCTGGTTTCCCAAGGTCCCTCTCCTTCTCTGATAGGAAGCTCCTCTCCCAGCTCCCAATCCTTTACCCTCCTCTCTCTCAGTTCCCTTTTATCTTCTAGTTCCTTCATCAGTATCCCCCAATCCTCTCCCCTCAATACTTTACACCCCACCAACTCCCTCGCAGCAAATTCCTGTCTCCTCCAGATCCATGTGTCCTACAATAAAACAAAGAAACAAAAATAGCGAAACAAAAATCAATCAATGAGAAGGAGCATCGGCCAATCACCTACAGAGCAATTAGAGCTGCGGACACGTCCCTCAAGGCTGCATAAGATAAGGCAATGGATGGGAGAGAGAAAAATCAGATTAAGTGCCTTAAATGCACAAACTGTAGAATCTAACTCTGTGCAATACAGGATCAGCATCTCCTGCTCCTAGGTATCACAAGATGGTTCAGGGATCAGCATCTCCTGCTCTCGGGTAACACAAAGTGGTTCAGGGTTCAGCATCATCTGCTCTTGGGTAACATGAGGCGGTTTAGGGACCAGCATCACCTGTTACTGGGTAACACCACACAGTTTGGGATCAACTTATGCTCCTCATTAACACCATGTGGTTCGGGATTGTGATGAGGTCTACAGAGTGCTGCCCATCTCTCTCCTGAGGGATTATTAACAGGCTCCTTTAAGAGAGTCTGCAGCCCAGATTTCAGGGCTGGGAGGGGTTGACACGGGAATAGATTAACAACCCAACAGGCTGCAGGAGGGAGAGAGGCCCGTGGAGCCAGGAGTTTGTTCAAGGCAAGACGTTCAAAGGTAGGAACTTTAACTGGGCAAGGAAGGAGCTTTAACTGAGTTGGAGGAAGGGCCGGGAGACCACCTTTGTGAAGGTTTAACAAACTGGGTCTGAATAAAAACTTGCTTTGTTTTCCCTGAACCCCTTCCCACCGCATTCCACAATACCACGGGGATCAGTGTCTCTTATTTCTTGGTGACACTGTGCAGGACAGTATTAGTGTTGCTTTTTTCCCCTTGGAAACAGAGTGATTTTGGGTCACATAGAAACGGGTGCAATGTTTTCGATAGAATGACATTAAGAGACACAATCCTTACATGCGATCCACGATTCACTCTGGAAGGTGAAATACAGGAAATGAGGGTAGTTAATAAAGTAAACCTTGGACTGGTACCCAGAAATCTGCACTTCCTCATCACCAAGCAAGAAACATCCATCTGGCTTCATGTCTGCCAAAGGGTTGACATTTTCCATAAAATATAAAAAGCCCCACAGATGATGCATTGAAGAAGGAAAGGGGGAGGGCGAGAGCTGCTACGCTGAGAAACAGTGACAGAAGTGACTTTTATCGCTTCATAAGTGGGTACAGGCTAATACTTCACGTCCTGTGCCAAGTAGGCAGGGATCTGGAGAAGTCTCTAAAATCAGGGTACGAGAGGTTTCGTGGTCCAACCCTGTAAACCACAGCCAGATTGCTCGCTTATTGCCCAGTCATCAGACAAGTTCCCGAAGACAGGAATGTCAGTCAGAGAGAAAGGCATAGCAATGTTTTGGAATAAGGATCCTCAAAGGGAGACAAGGGTGACATCTCGCCCAATTTCAGAGCGTGCATCCTTCTCTAATAAGATCCGACTTCTGGCAACAGTGGCCCGGGGAAGGTTCACAGCACAGAACAACTTTGTTCTTTTATTTCTTTAAAGAGCACGATCCATTTCAAGGCCAAGCATTTCTGCACCAGGCCTGGGAGGGGTAAGTGGCTTGCTCCAGACGATGAAAATGGGGTTGCACTGTCAGGCACCACCACCAACCCCAGGCAGTCAAACATCCAGGGATAGACATGAAAGAAAGCGCAGACTGAAGCCAGCTTCCCAAGAGGAAAACTTACAGGGCTGGTGTAACCATTAGGCAAGACCAGGCAGCTGTCTAGGATGACAGATTCAAGGGGGGAATGGCAATGTGCCTCTGCGGTTAAAGAAAAACAATAAATCCCAACAACTGATCGAAAGTACCATCAACTTGTACTTTTAGCCGGAAGGAGGCGGGTAAATTTCAAATATTATTTAACCCAATAAGTGACTTTTGGATTATTCTCAGATAAACAGATACGTGAAGGTGCACACACAGAAAACAAAATGTAATGAAGTCTGATGTGCACTTATATTTTCACAGAATTGTTCTTAGAGGAATGGTATTGGGATGGTCATGACTGTTGAGTTGATATGTCAAAATTTGGGGGTGGGGGAGAGGAGGTGCAGGCTGAAGATGCCTGAGACCCCTCACACCCTTGTACCGGCCCTGGTCTTAACGCTTTTATGGGAGGGAAAAAAAAACTAACATTTGAGTGTGATGCACCCCTTTCAAGTTCCCCTATAGTGCGGGAGGAAAGCTTCTCTGTGCATTTCACAGAAAGGAGGAACTATGGGGAAATGCTTAAACATGTGGCAAGGACCGGTTCCCTCTTTGCTGGAGTGTGAAAAGCACACTCAGCGAGCTAGCAATATAGAGATAACGTCAAACCAGATAACAAATCAAAAAAATAAAATACATACACACCGAATGAAAAATCACATACTTATTTCCTTAGACCACACGCTAAGACAGACACATACATATTCCGAGACTCGCACCTATTCACTGACAAAAACACACACAACCATTCATTCAGAGACACACATACCAGAGACAGACATACAGATGCACCAGACAAACACACATTCTGAGACTCACACATATTCACTGACAGAAACACACACACACACATAGACTCTGTGACACACTTACTCACTAACAGATACACCCCTCCAAGACTCGCACATATTCACTGACAGATAAACACCCCATCCCACAGACTCACGCAAACTTACAGGGAAACAGACATTTGCATATACCAGAGAGTCACAGGTAGACACACACATCACTGAGAGACACACACACCACAATTTCTCAGTAATGAAAGACATCTATAAGATATTTGCTGACACCTGTCACAGGTAAGAGTTGCCTGTTTGCAGATGATACCAAAATCTGCAATAAGGTAGACACTCAGGAAGGTAGCAATAACAGAGGAGGGATCTAGGGACATTTGAAGAATGGTCGAGAATTTGGCAGCTGAGATTTAATGCTAAAACATTCAGGGCCATGCACTTGGGTTGCAAAATCCAAGGGAGTGGTACAGTGTAGGGGTGAAGTACTTCTGTCCGTGAAAGAAGAGCGGGACCTGCATCTGATTGTTTCTAATGATCTTAAGGTGGCTGAACAGGTAGAAAAGGCGACGGCGAAAGCCAGAAGGATGCTTGGGTGCATAGGAAGAGAAATGACCAGCAGAAAAAAGGAGACAATGGTGTCTCTGTATAAGTCTCTGGTGGGACCTCGTTTGGAGCATTGTATGCAATTCTGGAGACCGCACCTTCAAAAGGACATAAGCAGGTTGGAGTCGGTGCAGACGGTGGCTACCAAAATGGTCAGAGGGCCATGACATAAAGATCTCAATATATATACTTTGGAGGAAAGGTGTGAGGGGACGATATGATAGAGATGTTTAAATACCTCTGTGCCATTAATTAATCAAACAACCTGACTTCACCAACCTTATCAATTGTTTCAACTCCATCACCGACTGATTACTATCTCAAAATCTCCGCATAAACTTCAAGAAGACTGAAGTTCTGTTCATATCAAGGAACAAAGATTTCTCCCCTCCATCATCACTAAGAGTAAGAGATGCTGAACTTCCTAGTAAACCCTCCATTCGATATCTAGGGATTACACTTGATCAGCACTTCAACTTCAAGGAGCACATTCGAAACACCACTAGATCAGTCTACAACAAAATTAGAACGCTAAGGCACCTCAGGCCCATGTTACCCCATAATGACTTCCGGACCATCTTCCAAGCCCTCATTCTACCACACTTCAATTACGCAAATGTTGTCCTATATGGACTCCCCAAGAACACCCTTAATCCACTGCAACTCGCTATGAATGCAGCTGCGCGTGTACTCTGTGGTATAGCAAGATCAGACCATATCACCCCGATACTTAAGGATCTCCACTGGCTACCAATCCATTGCAGGTTAACATACAAAATCCTTCTCATCATCTTCAAGATCATCAATAACCTAGCCCCCACGATACTCAGTGACCTTATCACCCTCACCCCGAAAAACAGAACTAGAAGGTCGATAACTGACAACACCTTAATCATCCCTAAAGAGTCCATCAAGTGCACCTAGACGACTAAGAAAAGAACCTTCGCCTTCTACGCCCCAAGGTGCTGGAACGACCTTCCACCAGAAATAAGATCAATCAAAGACCTTATCCAGTTCCGTAAGGCAATCAAACACCACATTTTCCTACGTCACTTTGCACAATCATCCACAATCACCCATCCCACCCTCTGATCTTCCACACACCAACGCTCACAAACCTTCATTCTCCACATAAATAACTCTGTCTCAAGTACCTTTGAGATTTCCGAGCTCTACTTGAAAATATCAACCTGACCTAATTATGTTTGTTGTACATATGTATATAGTTACCCTGTTGCTCCAAGTTCAAACTCCTGTTACAATGTAAACCACAGATCAGTTGTCTGACTGTGCAATCTTTGTTATATGTAAACCGCACTGATAATAAATAGCGCGGTATATAAAAGCTGTTAAATAAATAAATAATGCACAAGAGGAAAGCCTCTTTCAATTGAAAGAAAGCTCTGCAATGAAGGGCATAGGATTTAGATGAAAGGGGACAAACTCAAAAGTTATTTGCAGAAAGAGAGTGGAACTCTCCCAGAGGAGGTGGTAGAGATGAGGACTGCATCTGAATTCAAGAAAGCATGGGACAAACACAGAGGATCTCTAAGGGGAAAAAAGGAACTGTAAAGCTTAGTAGTTGGTATGGATGGGTAGACTGGATAGGCCTACCAGAGACTCGTGTATACACCACTGAGGGACAAAAACACACACATACACACACACACAACCAGGGACTCATGTCCACCTCAGAGACTCACTCTTCTACTGAATGAAGTCTAGCCTAAGGACTGATTTAGGAGGGTGTTAATCTTTGACTGAGTTGCTATCGGCAAACTCTGTCCAAGCTGTTCAAGTCTGCAATGCCTAATACATCAAACAGACACATATTAAGTGGGGCCAGTGAATCTAGAGCCAGTGTATAGACAGTTTCACTGCTCTGCCCTAAGGGGAAAGCTCTTTCTTGTCTCAAGGGACAGATCAGGGTGGCAAGCACACCAGGAAATGTCAAAATAATTTAGAAAACTGCTCAGCCCTTCAACCTGGACAACTGCAAATACTTGTGAATTGCTCTCTCAAGAAATAATCAGCTTGCCCAGCAAATACTAAAATGCTTCCACCGACTTCTGCTGCTCCTAGGCCTCATTGTATGGTTTCTTGCCTCATTGGGGCAGCTGCTTATTCAGTTCTTGAATTGTAAAGCATGCTGGTATCTGTCTGTATAACTGCTTGGTTTATTTTTATAGGGAGGTTAGGCGTGATCTCTCCCCCCAGGAGCCTTGCTGCTCTCTTCTGCATCTTCAGATAGCACATAGCCAGCAAAAGCAATCTCAACATACAGTAGTGTCCTACATGAAGCGATGGGTTCACCTCTAAAACAAAGACATGGGGAGGGGTGGCCTGCACAGAGCAGCAGCTGCACCAGACTAGATGGACCATACTGGTCTTTATCTGCCGTCATTTACTATGTTACTATGAGCAGCCACCCGGCCCGGCCCTGCCCTGTGCTCTCTGTCATGATGGCTCAGGATCCAGATCTTTACATAGCACCAGAAAGAGCCTAACAAAGCTGGACCCAACATCTCAGGTTTGCCTATGAGCCCTCATCTGGGAAACCCATCCATCCAGTTCTCGTATGCTCTACCAGTGCCTGGGCTTCCTCTCACTGCATCGCAATAGCTTTAAGGACAGCCACTCCAAAAAGCCACACGTACTCCTGAGCTCTTTTCCTAACATCTCTGATTTCTGGTTTTCTCTGGCAACTGCTGCCTCACCCCTTTACAAGTCCCAATGTTTCAGCATGACTGTTGCCTGCAGGAAGACCAAGGCTTCCTTTCGCCTAGCTCATTCCAGAAAGATCAGAGCTACATCCAGAATCAAAGCAAGGCAGCATTGCAGGGCCAAACCAAGAAGCAAATTCCATCGAGCTCACCTCTCTTGGAGGCGCATTTACATGCGACACATTTCATGGGAGAAATGCCTAGCTGCAAACTACAAGGTTAATTACAACACGTAAACTAACCAGTAGTTCTCAGAAAGAAACCAGCCGAGTAAATTTTCCTTTGAAAAATTAGTTCTCCTAAAGTGCCATGTATGTTGCATCTCGTCTGTTCAGGTGATCAAGAAGGGATGAAACACCACAGCCGTGTGTGAAAATCAAAGAGAAAGGAGGTTGCCCTCTGTCAGCTTAAACGCACCTTCCTGGGCCCTTCTTTTCAATGCAGGTACAAGCACATGCTCTATAGGTAATCTGCAATTACTTCTGTCTGGGCAGTAGAAGCACCAAAGGGCACATTCTATAGCAACCCTACGAATACTTCTGGCTGAATAGTAGAGGCACCAAAGCATGCGCTCTATAGTAACCCCAAGGTTACTTCTGGCTGGGCAGTAGAGGCATCAAAGCACACACTCTACAGTAACCCTGAGGTTACTTCTGACTGAGCAGCAGATGCTCCTTTTAGTCAAGTTGATTTATCTGAAATTTCCCTACTAGTTCTGCAGATTACCTGAGTCGGTGTGTTGGGCTCCTTCTCTGGCTGTACGTATTCAAGTCCAGGCTTAAGACCCACCTCTTTGAGGCTGCTTTTGGATCCTGCCATACTCTAGTCCCCAGTTTTGTGAGGTTTTTTTCATCTTGATTAGATTGTTAGCTCTGATGAGCAGGGATTGTGTCTTACATCTTTAAGTGCTATACAAATGATTAATAGTAGTAGTAGTAGTAGCAGCAATGATACAGCAAGGACTGAGGTTCATCGCATCGGTTTTTAAGAAAAGGATAAGCAGAAGCGGTGGGACTTTGGATTTAGACGTGAAGAGATGACACAATGTCCTCAGTGTCTGGTGGAGTTTTCTTCAGGTAGAGGGGCGAGAAAAAGCAGGAAAATGAGAAATGGTCTAATGGAGGCATGGGATAACAAGAGGTGGGTAGCAAGAGGGGGAAGGAATGCATTGAGAGATTAGGAGCACAAGGATGGGAGACAGTGAGACCATGAGCCCATTTAATATAAAGGAAAGAGTTTCAAAGTGACAGCAGCCATTTTTGACCAATGATTTCTAATCCTTCTTTGGTTCCAAAAATCCTGGAGGCAGGCTGGTTTTCGCCCAGGATGTAATAGTGAATCACTTCTCATCTGCTTACCACATGAAAGAAGATGTAATCTAGAGCCCAATGATACAACCCTTGTTATTTCATTAGACCTCAGCGCAGGCTTTGATTTAGTAGATCCGGCATGGCTTCTAGCCTGCATGTCAGAGCTGGGTCATTGACGATACAGTCCTGGCATGGTTCTCTTCCTAACTTCAAGTTTCTCTGTAGAAAAAGGCATGCATAAGCAAACGCCGAGATCCCCAGTCTCCCATTAGGAGTACTCCGGGGAACCAGCCTCACCCCTACATTTTCAGACACAGTAAAAGCTTGTTTCTATTTCCTTTGTACTAATCGAGCCCTTAAGCTATATTTGGATCAGCGTGTGTTCACTACTTTAATTCTTTCTTTGGTGATTAGCAGATTAGATTATGGCAATTCGCTCTATAATGGTCTTCCTCTAGCTGCTATAAAACGGCTACAAAGGGTGCTAAATGTGGCTGTCAAAATCCTTATTTGTTCACGGCTTTCTAACCATATCACTCCATTGTTGCAAGCCCATCATTGACTTCCTCTTCCTTATCGGATTAAATTTAAAATTCCTTTGCTAGCTTTTGAGGCTTTTTATTTCAGCTTTCTTCTTTATCTTGCAGATTTACTTCTTTCTTATACTCCATCTAGGACTTTGCATTCTGAATCTGTGTCGGCTGCTGATTCCATCGGTCCATTTTGCTCAGCTTGAGTCCATGCAGTGGTTGGCATTTTATTTTTTTGTTCCCACTTTGTGAATTCAATTCCCTTTATACAGGGCATGCTAATTCTTTTAGGCTTTTTAATGTTGACACCAACTTGATGGCAAACAACAACAATGACAACTCATAGTGACCCTCTGGATAGTTGACCTAAATTGCATTCTCTCTTCAGTCAGCTCATTGTTGATAGAGTGGCATCCATAGCTGCTATTATTGTATCAATCCATCTCATTATTGGCCTTCCTCTTTTGCGTTGACTTTCTACCTTGCAAAGCATGATGTCTTTCTCTAATGATCTTTTCCTTCGCATGATGTGTCCAAAGTATGAAAGTCGAAATCTTGTCATCTGAGCTTCTAAGGAAAGTTTAGGTTTGATCTCCTCTAATACTGACTGGTTTGTTCTTTGACAGTCCATGATATTCACAGTATTATTCAACAGCACCATAATTCAAAGGCATTCATTTTCTTCCTGTCTATCTTTTTCACTGTCCAATTTTCATATCCATGTGATATTATTGAAAATACCATGGCTTGAACAAGTTGAATCTTTGTATGGAGCAAGGCATCTCTGCTCTTGAGAATCTTGTCTAGGTCCTTCATAGCCATTCTCCTAAGAACAATGCATTGTCGGATTTCTTTACTGCTTGTCCTTTCTTTATTGATTGTTGATCCAAGTAGGTTAAAGTTGTCCACTATTTTAATTTCTTCTCCATCAATGATGAACTTATTGATTTTGACAGTTGTCAGGATCTTTGTCTTCTTAACATTAAGGTGCATGCTCATTTTAAGACTATGTTCCTTGATCTTGAGAAGCAAATGTTCCAGATCATCTTCACTTTCAGCCAGTAATATGGTATCATCAGCATAGCTAAGGCTGTTGATGAGTCTTCCACCAGTCTTTACACCTCTGTTGTCTTCTTACAGTCCTGCTTCTCTAATTATTTGTTTTATTACTACTACTGAGCATTTGTATATGCTAAAAGCCATACACAGTGCTGCACAGACATGTAAGAGACAGTTCCTGCTCATTAGAGCTTACAATCTAGTCAAGACAGACAATAGAAGGAAAACACAAGGAGATCAGGTGAGTTAAGATCCGAAGGCTGCAGCAAAGAGGTGAGTTTTCAGCCTGGATTTGAAAAGGTGCCTGACCTACAGACTTAGATAGTTTGTTCCAGGTGTAAGGTGCAGCAAGGTGAAAGGAACGAAGTCTGGAGTTAGCAACAGAAGAGAAAGGTACAGATAGAAGTAATTTGCCAGAAGAGTGGAGTTCCCGAGGGGGGGTGTAGGGAGAGATAAGAGAGGAAAGGTAGTGAGGAGCTGCAGAGCGAATGCACTTATAGGTCAGCAGAAGTTTGAACTGGATGCAAAAACAGATAGGGAGTCAATTTATTTATTTATTTATTTATTGAATGGTTTTATATACCGCCTTTCAGAAAAATCAAAGCGGTTTACATAGAACAAAAACTTGAACATTACATTGAAACATATTCAAACAATTGAAATTACAGTGAACATTAAATTGTATATAATAAAAATGGCAATTTGAGGGTTACAATGCTGAGTAAATGCTGATTAGGTATATAGATAGTTTAAACATATATACAGATTTAAATATTTACAAATTTCAAAAATCTTATGAAGTGACTTGAGAAGAGGGGTAATATGAGCATGATGAGGCTGGCGGAAGATTAGCTGCACAGCAGAGTGTTGAGCAGATTGAAGGGGAGAGAGATGATTCAAAGGAAGACCAGCAAGGAGTAGGTTACAATAGTCTAGATGGGAGGTGATTAAGGAGTGGATAAAAGTTTCTTAGAAGTGTGTTCAGAAAGGAATGGGTGAATTTTGTTGATGTTGTAGAGAAAGAAACAGCAGGTCTTAGCTATCAGATGGATGTGTGTGGAGAAGGAGAGAGAGGAGTCAAAGACAAGCTGAGGAAATAGGGAGGAGTAGAGAGTCATCCACAGAGACTGGGAAAGGAGGTTTTGGGGGGAAAAATAAGAAGCTCAGTTTTGGCCATGTTCAATTTCAAGCGGCGGTGAAACATCCAAGCAGCAATGTTAGAAAGGCAGGCAAAGATCCAGGTCTGGATTGCCAGAGAGATTTCAGGTATAGTGAGGTAGATCTGGGAATCATCATCATAAAGCACTTTATTGATAAAGCGGTATATAAAACCTGTTAAATAAATAAATAAAAATAAATAAATAAATAAATAAAGGGTACTGAAAGCCATGGGAAGAGATGAGTGTACCAAGGGACTAGGTATAGAGAGAAAAAAGGAGCAGACCCAAGACAGATCCTTGGCGTACACCAACTGAATGTGGGATAGCAGCAGAGGAGGATCCACCAGAACAAACACTGAAAGAGTGATGGGAGAGATAAGAGGAGAACCAGGATAGTATAGAGCCCTTAAAACCAAGCAAAGACATGTATCAGGGAGAAGATTGTGGTCAACAGTGTCCAATGCAGCAGAAAAGTCAAGAAGGATGAGGACAGAGTAAACAGGAAGGGTGAAAGTATGCAGCCTGGTCATACACCTTTGCTGATTTCTGCTTCTCCTAGCTCTATTCGAACTGTTGTTTCTTGATCAATGTAAAGGTTGTGCAAGAGAACTATAAAGTATTCTGGTATACCTATTCTTCTTAATGGCCCAGAGTTTCTCATGGTTTACAAAGTCAAAAACCTTGCTGTAGTCAATAAAACATATATAGATATCCTTTTGGTATTCTTTTGTCTTTTTCAAGGATCCATCTCACATCCGTGATGATGTCTCTCGTTCCTCTCCCCTTCCTCAATCCCACTTGCACGTCAGGCAGTTTTCCAGGTATGGTTGTAGTCTCTGCTGAATGATCTTGAGTAGAATCTTGCTGGCATGTGGGATCAGAGCAATTGTGTGATAATTTCCACAGTCATTCGGATCACCTTTCTTCATTATAGGTATAAACACAGATCTTTTCCAGTCAGTTGGCCATGAATTTGTCTTCCAAATTTCCTGGCAGAGCCTTGTAAGTATGGTAACAGTTTCATCCGATTGCTGTAATACTTCAGTGGGAATGCCATCAATGCCCAGTGCTTTGTTCTTTGATAAAGCTTTCAATGCTGCTTTGACTTCTTCTTTCATCACCAATGGTTCCTGGTCATAAGGTACAAGTTGAAACGGTTGTTGGTCCACTTGATCTTTGTGGTATAATGACTCTGTATATTCTTTCCACTTTTTCTTGATCTTCTCAGCATCATTCAACATGGATCCTTGAGCATCTTAAGAACATAAGAACATAACATATGCCATACTGGGTCAGACCAAGGTCCATCAAGCCCAGTATCCTGTTTCCAACAGTGGCCAATCTAGGTCATACGTACCTAGCAGTTTCCCCAAAAGACACAGGTTCCGCAATGCTTGTACTGGGTCAAGCATTGATATCCTGGGTCCCTTCTTAATAATGTTTTATGGACCTTTCCTCCAGGAACATGTCCAAACCTTTTTTAAACTCAGCTACACTAACAGCCTTTACTACATCCTCCTGTAACAAATTCCAGAGTTTGATTACACGTTGAGTGAAAAAATATTTTCTTTTATTAGTCTTAAATAGTTTACCCTGTAGCTTCATTGCATGTCCCCTAGTCTTTCTATATTCTGATAACATAAACAATCGATCTACGTTTACCCGTTTTACTCCGTTCATTAATTTATAGACTTCTATCATATCTCCCCTCAGCCGTCTCTTTTCCAGGTTAAAGAGCCTTAACCTTTTTAGCCTTTCTTCATAGGAGTATCCTTCCATCCCCTTTACCATTTTGGTGGCTCTTCTCTGAACCTTTTTTAATAACGCTATAAAAGGGATTGTCTCAGACAGTCTTTTAACTGAGCCCACTGGGGGATCAAACTCATGACCACTGTATCAGCAGTCAATGTATTAACCAGTATGCTACACCTCTGTTGCAACATTCCATTTTGAGGCTGGCATGAGATATTGACCAACTTGTCCTGAATCAATTGCTGTATGTCCAAGGACTGTAGCCAGACCAATCTGTGGGAACTAATGCCCACAGCAGCTACCTGAGCCACAGACTCAAAGCCGTCATAAACTGCCCGAGTCAAACTTGGAGCAGTCCTTGACCGAGGAGACCAGGTTCCAGAACCACACCAGAGGTTCATCGGTCAGGTCAGCTGAGAACCCATCAAGCTTCTTTGCCAAGTCCCTTAGGTACATGCCCATGTACATCTCATACGCCTGGATGCGGGCCATGAACATCAAGCCCTTGTAACACTTCCTACCAAACCAATCCATGGTGTGGGCCTCCCTGCCTAGGGCACCGAGGAGTGCGTCTTCTGGCTTTTGATCTGATGCATGGTCAACTCCACCACCATGGAGTTGTGTGGCAGCTGTATCTTTTCAAACCCGGGGCCTCTGCAGACTCGATATTGGGAATGGAGTCTCTTGCTCACAATAGGCACCATCACCGGGGCTTCCCACATTCTGAAGAGCAAGCGCTCTAGTATGGGCGGGATGGGCACTATCAGTGCCACGTTGTACTGGAGAATTTTAAGATCTTGCAGAGAGGGATCCGAAGGGACATCCCTATGCAGCTGGGTATCAGGTGACTTGTCCTCGGTCTCTCACTCTGAGTCGAAGAACACCTCGAGGGCCCAATGCCCAGTCGGAGGCGTTGAGGGAGACAGAGGAGCCCAACGCCCCGATGCAGAGGCACGCGGGGGTGAAACAAGAGGCCTTACGGGTGAAGAGGAATGCCACAGCTCAGCTCAAAGCACATGCTCTCAAGCACCGACTGGATATCCTTCGTGGAGGCACTCATGGAGGAGGGTCCCATTGCACTGACGACCTGGAGGCACCAAGCATTGGTTTACGCTATGACTCCAGTAAAGCAGCCAAGTTGCACTCCAGGGCCACAATTCTGGCCTCCAGGCCAGGTGGCATCGCAGCCACCGGCTCGGGCACCGAAGGAATTGGGCCCAGAGTTGGCTCCTCCGATGGGGAATCACCAATGGTGATGGGTTTGCCCTCCTGCTGAGGCAGCTTCAGAGGCCGCTCCCGGCCATTGTCCTTGGCATCATGCCAAGGACCTCAGTGCCAGTGGTCGGAGGTCTTACCCTCAGCTCCAGCATTAGATGTCAACACCGACTCAGGCAGAGTCCGCACCTTATGGGGGAGGTCCTCAGAGGACGATCCCTGATCTGAGGGTCCGTGATCCTGGGGCTTGGAACAAGCTCAGCTGTGTGACAATGATTCATCAGATGCGGCCCCAAAGGTCAGTGCTTCCATGCTTGACACCGAGGCAGAAACTGAGGACGTTTGGCCGAATATCGATTCCCGCTGCTTCTCGTGACTCTTCCAACTCTTGCTTGACATCTGCAGGCAGAGTGGGCAGGTGGAGTTGTCATGATCAGCACAGAGGCATCAAATGCAGCAGCTATGATGGTCCATGATGGACATGGTGTGGGTGCACTTGCCACACTGCTTTCAGCCACTGATCGAAGACATAGTAGGGAAATGACTCCCGCAAAGTCAAACTCCTAGACTGCACCTTTAAAAGGATGTGAACAGGATGGAGTCGGTGCAGAGGGTGGCTACTAAAACGGTTAGTGGTCTTCATTATAAAGCATATGAGGACAGACTTAAGGATCTTAGAGGAAAGGTGGGATAGAGGGGATATGATTGAGATGTTTAAATACCTCCGTGGCATAAATGTTCAGGGGGAGAGCCTCTTTCAATTGAAAGCAAGTTCTGCTACGAGGGGACATGGGATGAGGGTGAAGGGAGATAGATTCAGGAGTGATTTGCGGAAATATTTCTTTACGGAAAGAGTGGTGGATCCATGGAATAGTCTCCCAGTGGAGGTGGTAGAGATGAGGACAGTAACTGAATTCAAAAAAGCATGGGAGAAACACAGATGATCTCTAAAGGAAAAAAGGGGACTGCTGTAGTTGTTGATATGGAAGGACAGACTAGATAGGCCATGTAGTCTTTTTCTGTCATTATATTTCTATGTTTCTATGTCCCAGTTGGTGTAGGCATGAGGAAAAACCCGCACACTGAGTAAAATAGGATGGAGAAAAAAATGAATCCGATAAAAAACGTGACGCCGAGGCAAGGACTAACACAGGTGAAAGGAAGGTGATTGGAATATGAATCAGTAAAGAGAGTGAAAAGAATGCCAGAAAAAGATAGAAAAAAATCAACTTTTTACCGAGTGAACAGACAGGACATCTGCTGAGGTAAGATGGCATCCTTGGGTGGGAAGGTGACCACGCATGCATGGTGTAACTCCCAAAGGCTTTCTTTGAAAGCTGGGAAGTGATTACCGTGCGGACTCCATCAGTGCTGTCCCCCATATGTTCCCATAGAACCATTGCTTACCCCTGGGACAAGCAGCAGGGAATGTATTTATTTATTTAGACAGATTTGTATACCACCTTATCCTTCAATCAAAGTGGTCACATCACAATTGGAGGGTTACACTTAACATGAGGGCACTTATGGAATGTGTGTACCTTTGGGAAGCCGACAGCTACTTGAGAACTGGAATGCCATTGTTGGAAACAGGATGCTGGGCTTGATGGACCCTTGGTCTGACACAGTATGGCATATCTCATGTTAAAGAGAGTGGAGAGTACGTGAGGTGAAGGAGACTACAAGAGAGGGTTTAATGCACTGAGGAGGGACTGTGCGATGATGCTAGACTAGTGCTGGGGCTTAGCTTGCATGAGTGCTCAAGAGAGGAAGAGAGAGGGAATTATGGATAGCAGCTCAGATGGATACTTGGACTTCTTCCAGCAGGCCTCATGTGCTAAGCACGTGACCAAAGAGATAGGACTAGGACACAGAGAAATGAAGGAATCCAACTAATACCATGAACAGTGCCTGCAGCAAAACGCTTCATCTGGGTGGATTGGACTGGCTGAAAGTTGTTTTAGTATGAGAGGCTAAAAGTACACAAGCGCTATTCACAATGTCAATGCTTCAGACCCATGAAAAACTGCCCCTAGGGGTACATTTAGATCAGAGGAAGAAATAGCACACGCACAGCGACATTCTGAACTGTCCACGTTCTGTTTTGCTCTCGACTGGACCACCTGCAAATCCAGGTGGAACCTTTCTCTATCAGCACCTGGCAGCCAAGATTCGAATGACATTACCTGTGTAGCTGGTTCCCCTTTCAAACATTAGACATTCAAAAGGTCTCCGAAGCTAACTTCAAAATCCCACCTTGTTCCACCAACTTCCGGTTAAATTTTGTGTGGGCAAATTGCCGCATGCCATGTAAAAAAATAACAGATATCTGGATAAATGAAATAGTGCTGGGGGTGATGCCAATTTCATTTTAGCTGGTCAAAGCTGATTCTGTGTTTAGCCAAAGTTACCAGGAAAACTGTGATGGGCCAGATAGCTACCGTGAAGTTAACATACACAATAAGGTAAATGATGTCAGTTAAAGACCAGTAAGGTGGCTAGAGTTGTAGCCACGGCACCATGCAGGTTACCCCCACCCCTGTGCCAGATTACCACCCTTTATGCCTTTGTTTAGGATTATATCTGCTGTTCCATGTAGGTTACTTCCCTCTATTTTTTGAAGTGTAAAAGTTATTTAAGTTTGCTTTGATTCTATCCTCGTGCTATATAGACATCCTCTATGTCTGTCCCATGCCTTTTTGAATTGTGTCACACAGTTTTTCCTCACCACCTCCATCAGAAGATCACCTCAGGCCTCCCCTACCCTTTCCGTGAAGAAGTACTTCCTGATGTTGCTTTAAGTTTACCTCCTTGCAACTTCATTTCATGAGACCTGGTTCTATGTCTTCGCCGTCTTTGAAAACTATTTGTTTGCTCATTTGAAGTTTTTAAACATCTATATCCTATCTCCGTTGTTCCTCCTCTCCTCTAGGGTGCACATATTCATGTCTTAAGAACATAAGAAATGCCATACTGGGTCCATCAAGCCCAGTATCCTGTTTCCAACAGTGGCCAATCCAAATCACAAGTACCTAGCAGGTTCCCACACAGTTTCTACAATGCTCGTCCTGGGGTAAGCAGTGGATTTTCTGGGTCCTCTTTAATAATGGTTTATGGACCTTTCCTCCAGGAGCTTGTCCAAAACTTTTTTAAACCCAGCTACGCTAACAGCTTTTATTACATCCTCCAGTAACAAAGTCCAGAGTTTGATTACGCGTTGAGTAAAAACATATTTCTCTTATTAGTCTTAAATGGATGACATTGAAGCTTTCATTGCATGTCCTCTAGCCTTCTACTTTTGAATGGTGTAAACAACCGATCTACGTTTACCCGATCCACTCCATTCATCCCCCCTCAGCTGTCTCTTTTCTAAGTTGAAGAGCCCCAGTCTTTTAAGCCTCTCTTCATAGGGATATTCTTCCATCCTCTTTACTATTTTTGTCACTCTTCTCTGTTCCTTTTCCAATTCTGCTATATCCTTTTTAAGATATGGCAACCAGAATTGCACACAATATTCAAGGTGTAGTTGCACCATGGAACGATACAGAGGCATTATGATGTCATCCTCTGTTTTATTCTCCATTCCTTTCATTATGATTCCTTGCATTCTATTTGCTTTCTTGGCCGCTGTTGCACACTGGATGGGGGGTTTCAACGTATTATTCATGATGACGCCTAAATCTTTTTCCTGGGTAGTAGTTTCTAAAGTGGTACCTTGCATCATATAACTATAGTTTGGGTTATTCTTTCCTAGGTGCATAACTTTGCACTTGTCCACATTCATTTCATCTGCCATTTGGATGTCCAGTCTTCCTCTTGCAGTTTTTCACAATCCTCTTGTGTTTTAACAACTTTGAATATTTTTTGTTTCATCTGCAAATTTGATCACCTCGCTTGTTATTTCTTATTCTAGGTCATTTGTGAAGATGTTAGAAAGCAGTGGGCCCAGCACAGATCCCTGGGGTACTCCACTATTCACCTTTCTCCATTGAGAAAATTGGCCATTTAGCTCTACCCTCTGCTTTTTATCTTTTAACCAGCTCCTGATCCACAATAGTACACTGCCTCCTATCCCATGACTTTTTAATTTCTCCAAGAATCTCTCATGAGGGACCTTGCCAAAGGCTTTCTGAAAATCCAGATACACTACATCAACTGGCTCACCTGTCTACCTGTTTATTCACACCTTCAAAAAATATAAAAGATTATTTCCTTGGCTAAATCCAAGTTGGCTGTCTCCCATTAAGCCTAACTATCCACATGTTCGGTAATTTTATTCTTTATAATGGTATGACCTAGATTGGCCACTGTTGGAAACAGGATACTGGGCTTGATGGACCTTGGTCTGACCCAGTATGTCATATCTTATGTTCTTATGGTTTCTACTATTTTGCCTAGTGCTGACGTCAGGCTCACCGGTCTGTAGTTTCCCGGATCACCTCTGGAACCCTTTTTAAAAATTGGCATTACATTGGCAATTCTCCAATCATCTACTACAGATGATTTTAATGATAGTTCACAGATTAACAATAGTAGGTCTGCAATCTCATATTTCAGCTCTTTCAACAACACCTTTGGATGTATACCATTGGATACTTCTCTGTATTACTCCATGGCGCACTTATCAGTTAAGTCCTGCTGAAAATTTGGCTATTTAACTTGCTCGGTAGGGTTTTGAATATGGACCTCATTGTCTTATCTTCCAATACCATGGGCTAACCCTTGCCCCCAACCTGCAGGCAGCTGTCAAC
The DNA here is from genome assembly GCA_033557465.1 of Ichthyophis bannanicus. NCBI lineage: Eukaryota > Metazoa > Chordata > Amphibia > Gymnophiona > Ichthyophiidae > Ichthyophis > Ichthyophis bannanicus. The sequence continues at coordinate 54,791,318 of CM066051.1, read as the reverse complement.
AACCTGCCTTTTTTGCAAAGTACATAGGCCATTCTTATTCAGGTTCACTGCATCGCTTCTCAGAGGACCATAAATGCACAGATACAAAATATATGCGGTAAACGCATGCACACCCTTCACATCTTTTTGCATGACAAACGGGGCTAATTAGCAAGCTACCTTCTGAAAGTCTTATGCACATGTGCTAATTCTCCTTGTCTGACCTGCGCCCACCGGCAAGGCCGTCTCCTTTCAATGCACATTTATGAGAACGCTGCATGCAAGCCACCCACATTCTTAGCTACATCTGAAGAGGGCGATTTTTATTCCAGCCATTTTCCCTAGGTAAACCGGGTTGAAAATTGCCCTTCGCTATCTGACAGTCACTGGTTCTCTGGTTATACATTCAATCCAGGCTATGTTCTACTGCAAAATAGGAAGGGTGACACCTGGCCCATTCCACCCCCTCCCCCCAAAAGAACTGAGTCTTCAGCTTGCTGCTCCTTCTGCCAGTCCATTCAGCAATTTCACAGGATAAGAACATAAGATCTGCCATAATGGGTCAGACCAAAAATCCATCGAGCTCGGTATCCTGTTTTCAACAGTGGCCAATCTAGGTCACAAGTACCAGGTCTTCAACTGCAGATAAGGTTCAGCAGGGAATCTCTTGTAACCCACCAGTACAGTTTCTCCTGTTCATCCTCCTCCTCCCTGTACCCCACAGGTCTCGAAAGCTGAATCCTGAAGATCTTAGGATTCTCCTGACTCCTGATTGCAGTGGAATTGAAGAGCATTACCCTCAGTCTACTGCTCCTGCCAGTCACCTGAATGTGTAGCCATGAGACTTGTAGGAAGTCCACATCTATCTTTCCTAGATACAACTGTGAGACAGATAGGATCCCCATTAGAAAGCTGCCTCTCTAGTGATCATCTTGGTTGCTGAGACCCTGGCTTCAGTTTGCACTCCTGGAGTTCCTTAGGGTCAACTTCTGCAGCAGCTGTATTGATGTAGCTGGAAGACTTGCCGAGAGCAGAGCAGAAGGAAAAGGGAATAGGGTCCTGCCTACCTGGGTCTTTGTCTAACCACTGTGGCCATTAGTAATTCCTTCCAGTGTAACCTTGTTCCCCCTTCAAGGTTCTGTGCAGTAAAACCAGCCCAGAGCTCAAGCACAGAGCAGCTCATTTCAATAATTATAATCTGGGACAGTGCACCAGGGACAGCACCACCGCCTGCCCAGCTCTACTCCTACTTCTAACAGTCAAGGGTCCATGACACACACATGGGACTCTAACTAAACACCCACCATCCTGGCTCATCCGCATGTGGAAGCCTCAGTCTGAGTGTGACCCATGGGTTAAGTCCAATTCCAGACTGATGCAATATTTACTTCAGTAAAATGGCAAATTAGTGACCTGGTCAGACATGAACATGAAAAGGCTTAAATTTCTCTTCTACAACAGATATGGAACAGAAAAGGGGTAAAGGGAACCTAGGATGACTATGATACCCCTACCATGTATTTTTATTCCTTCATGACAACTCTCCTTCAGAAAATTTGCTCCAGGGCATTCCCCAGCAGAACCAGGGACAACGCTGGAGCACCCCTGCAAAACTGAGGAGACCTATTCCTCCCACAGAAATCAAAGACATGCTCAGACACACATACTCCTTTATCAGGGCTGGGGAGAGTTCCAGAGAGACAACACGGAACCCTTACAGGCACTTCCAAGGACACACCTCTAGAGCACTCAGACACTGACAGGGACACTTAACCTTCTCTCAAAACCAGAGACCACCCCAGAGCACTCACATGGATGGCCAAAGAGCAGATCACTCTCTTTGAGCTAGGGACAGCTCCAGTGCACTCACAGGTACTGCACCAGACACTTCATCCTCTTTCAGGAACATGGAAAGAACCAGAACGACGGGCACTGCCAGGGACCTTTAACCCTCTTTCAGAATCAGACCACTCCAGAGCACTCACAGGGACTTCCAGAGAGCCAAACGCTCTCTTAGAGCCAGGGAGAGCTCCAGAGCACTCATAGTTACTGCATCGAGGACACACCCTCCTCTTTCAAGACCACGGACAGCTCCAGAGCAGTCCCAGGCATCGTCCAGGATGACTGTCCCTTTCTCAGAACGAGAGCACGATACACAGAAAACACGTTTTGAAGGCATTTGCTAGGGTATAGTACATACAGGATCTATAATTCGTGCACTTTAGGCCTCATTCAAAAAGAGGCGACCCCATGGGCAGGGAAATAGCACCCATACATAGATCATTCCCCCCCCCCCCCCCCCCGTTCAGCAAGTCACAGAAATAGCCACACGGACACATGCCACACATGAGTTTCAGAACTACCCATCTTCAATGGAAAGCAATGCAGATAGTTTCTCTCTGAGAACTTGAGCAATGTAGATGAGCTAAAACAGGTCATCTCATCTGCTCATGATGAGTTACTAAAAACTTATTTAAGACTAATAAAAGAAAATATTTTTTCACTCAACGTGTAATCAAACTCTGGAATTTGTTACCGGAGGATGTAGTAAAGGCTGTTAGTGTAGCTGGGTTTAAAAAAGGTTTGGACAAGTTCCTGGAGGAAAGGTCCATAAACCATTATTAATAAGGGACCCAGGATATCAATGCTTGAACCAATACAAGCATTGTGGAACCTGTGTCCCTTGGGGAAACTGCTAGGTACGTATGACCTAGATTGGCCACTGTTGGAAACAGAATACTGGGCTTGATGGACCTTGGTCTGACCCAGTATGGCATATCTTATGTTCTTATGTTCTTATGATCTCATAAAGGTTTTGAATCCTCAAACCTCCTGTCCCTTGTAACACACCAACTTATCAAACAGTATAATGATTTGGAAGTAAAAGGGTTACTGAAAAATTAGGACAAGTGTATGAATGAAATTAGTTTTCCAAGAATTGTCGTCTTTCAGTACCCATTCCACTGGCTCTCCGCTACTTTTTCATGCTATTCGGGTCTGTCCTGGCATCCAAACCCATAACCTAGCACCGTTGACATGAAAGAGTTTAAGAAATATTCCAAAATCATCTGAGCAAGGAGGCACCTCTATTCCAGCAGACACTGGAAGGGCTGAGGTGTCTCAAAGTGAATGAGGGCTATGGTAACTTTGCCCCCTCCATGCCGCCTGACTGTGCTTTCCGTCCACCGGAGGGACTTTTGAGCACGAAATAATGACCAGCATACTCACACCCTGGCAAATTTCAAATAATTTCACCCAGATGAATGGCATAAAGGGGATCTTTGACACCACTCAGACCAGCCTCCAGCATGAGGCATGCCAATGAGCTCACGTAGAGCCATCCTAATATCTGAAATTTGCATGTACCAATATCCATTTTGATTTCTACGTGCTGTCTCTCCCCCATCCCTTATCCACAGAAAACAATTACCCATCTAGAGCTTTTGACCCACACATAGGAACAAACGTGCACATGCACACACACAGGCAGGCTCCCACGCACTATTCACCTAAATCTGTCTGCGCGCGCACACACTAAGAGCTCTCCCTCAGGCTTGTCTCCTCTTCTTGCTCTTTCAGTACTGCCTTCTTGTACCTGTGTTGTAGTACACCATCTTTCTGCCTTCCTTGTGGCCTTAATTCTATTTTCCCTCTCCGTCTTCATCACTCTCACCCTTCCAGACTAAGATTTCCTTTCCGACTCTGAGGCGCTGTGCACCAAGTGCACTGGAACCAAAGAACCTGGCAGGAAATCCTGACACACAAACACCCTAACTGGGGGCTGCATTGCAAGAACCAAATGCCAGAGGCGTCTCTGAACTTAGTCACAGAAGAAAATCAGCAGCAGGAAGGCAAAAGATGGCAGAAAGCCAGTGAAAATCCTTCAATCTTCTCCACAGGTAATTGGTAATTGGCAACTCAGAGCTTTCCCAGACAGCTGTGGGGCAATATCTTCAGGTGGGGGGGGGGGGTCCTTTCACAGCCCACCCATCTCCCCAAGCATGGTAGTGAGGCTGAGAGACAGCACAGCTGGCATTTGAGGGGGAAGAGAAGTCTGCAATGGAGACACAAGCCTCAGCTTCTGCTCTTCCAAAAATGAACCCCTTCCTCGCCAGCCATTGTTCTATCTCCCATCAAACACCACTTTTTCAGAGGGAAGTCCAACCATGTTAAAGCACTAAACAGGTATGTGGGCAGAGAAGGTGCTTTCTTTCTTCTCTCCAGGGCTAAGGCCGTCCTGCCTCACATTCATATCACAGACAGGCGTAAGTGAAAGGATCCATACTTTACCTGCTCACTTCCTGCAAGCGAGGGGGAGACTCTGGCCCGCTGCTTCTGCGCGCACCGGATTGCATCCACAGCAGGTAACCATTTCTCCCTGGGACATCTTGGATGCTCGGATACAATCTCGACCTGGAGTTCACGATTCTGGCGGTCTAAGATGTGACATGAGTGGCTGGCACTGTCTGCTCAATCCTCCGAGAGTCTCTCTCTCTCTCTCTGAATCAGTGTGATGTCTTCTCCCACCCCCAAAGTCAGGCTCGCCTCCTCTTCCTTTCCGATCTAACAAGATGCCCTCCGCCTCTTCAGCATTGCCTCTTCCCTCTGCAAGCTGTCTAGGTCCAGGAAGCTCAATGCTCGCCTCATCTCTTTTCCATGCAGCCTGGCTCTCCCTCTCCCTCCTCCCCGCTTTCCTGCAGCTTACTCTCTCGTTCCCCTGTTTCCCAGTTTGCATACAGCTCTCTCTAGTGTACGTTCCAGGGCTCTCGCCACCTCTGTTATTTAGGAATGCAATTCTCTTTCAAGCATTCTCCTTATGCAGACATCCACCTTTTCTTTCTCCGATTCACCTTGTGTCATCAGCTCCATAAAGAGGAATGAGGAGTCCAGCATCTTATTCTCACTCATATGTTCAAATTCACTGCTTCGCTTTGTTCCAAGTGCTGACGCGCCGAAAGCATAGTAGAAGAGAGACTCTAAGATCTGAGATTGCAATCTATACACCATCAGACAGAAAACCACCCAACCATTATGCACGCTCCCCCTTCTCTCTCTTGGTTCCTAAACAGACATTAAAGGATCATCTCTACTGGGGGCTTCTCTCAGCACAGCCAATAAGCAGAGATGTTATCTGATTACATTACTCTCTCACAACCAGTCATTTCAAGAGTTTCATGTTTCCTCTCTCTCATCTCCCAAGGAAAAAAATGCTCTTTTAACACCCGAAAGATGACAATCAGCCCCACGCAGTACAGTCACCAAATACCAGGTCATTGATAAAGTTCTTTCTTGTAAAGGATGCCCATATCAGAACAATCCCTGTCCCCTGACACCATAAGAACATAAATGCCATCTTGAGTCACACCAAAGGTCCACCAAAACCAGTAACAGGATTTCCAAGAGCGACCATCAAAACCAGTAACATATTTCTAACAGTGTCCAATCTAGATTGCAAGTACCTGCTAGAATACAACCGATACCCCTTACCCCCAGGATAAGCAGTAGCCTTCCTTGTTAATAACAGTATATGGACTTTTCCTCCAGGAACTTGTCCAAACCTTGCTACACTAATGGCTTCCAACACATCCTCTGGCAACAAATTCTACAGGTTGTGTGTAGAAATATTTTCTGTGATTTGTTTTAGAAATACTACTTAATAACTTTGTGGTGTATCCTTTAGTCTTCGTACTTTTTGAAAAAACAAACCACCAAATCGCCCTTGCTGTTCTGCTCCACTCAGGATTTTACAGCCCTCTGTCATATCTCCCATCAGCTGTCTCTTCTTCAACTGAAGAGCCCTAACCTCTTTAGCCTTTCCTCATAGGAGAGTCATCCCATTACCGTTATCATCTTGACCACTCTTCTACCTTTTCTAATTCTGCTAGATCTTTTTGGAGATACAGGGACCAGAACTACACCAAATATTTGAGGCACAATTGCACCATGGAGTGATATAGTGGCATTATGATATTGTCACTTTTTTGTTCGTGGTTTCCTCATAATTCCTAAAATTCTCTTTGCTTCTTTGGCTGCTGCTGCACACTGAGCAAAGGATTTCAACATATTGTCCATGATGATGCCTAGATCCTTTTTCTGTGTGAAGACACCTGATGCAGATCCCAGCACTTTTAGCTAACCTGAATTCTTCTTCTCTATTCGCTTTACTTTGCACTTGTCCAAATAAAATTTCTTCTACCATCTGGATGCCAGCCTCCCTGACTCGCAAGGTCCTCCTGCAATTTCTCACAATCTGTTTGTGATTTAAAAACTTTGCATAATTTTGTGTTGTCTGCAAATATGATCACCTCACACATTGTTCGCATTTTTAGATCAGTTGTAAATACTGGGGTACTCTGTTATTCTCTTTTCATTGAGAAAATTGATCATTTAGCCCTGCTTTGTGTTTACTATCTTTTAACCAATTCCCAATCCACAATAGGAGATTGTCTCCCATTCAGGGCTTTTTTTTGTGCTGGTATGCAATGGTACTGCATATCAGCACCTTTTTCGGGAGGCGGAGGGGGCGGCACCAACAGGCCAATGTCAGCCACCTCACATTGCCTTAAAAAAAAAACCCTCAGCAATCTCCCCACCTCCCGCCATCACTTTTCCTGTCTGCAGTGGCGGCAAGCTTTAGACCAAAAAAAGAAAAGCTGCGGGTCTTTGCGACTCCATGCTTGGAAGGTCTGTAAAGGCACGTCCCCTCTAATGCAATGCAATGCTTCAGAAGGGGGCGGACATTTGCAGGCCTTCCAAGCATGGAGTCATGAAGACCCACACTTTTTTTAATTTTTGAAGTCGATGCATGTTGATGTCACTGCAGACACAGGACAGGTGGTGGGGCAGCATGGGGAGGATGTTAATGACTGGAAGGGAGATGCTGGATACCGAGGGGGAAGGGGCTAATGGCTGGAAGGGAGAAGGAGGATAAGAAGGGAGGTAGGTTAATGGCTGGAAGTGAGATGCTGGATACAAAGGAGGGGTTAACGGCTATAAAGGAGATGCTGGATATGAAGGGGGGCAGAGGGCAGATGCTGGACACAAAGTGGGGAAGTGGAGGTTTGGCTGGCAGATGCAGGATACTGGTAGGGGATCAAGGGTAAATACTGGACACATAGTGGAGGAGCACGGAGCAATCCTCCACTATATGTCCAGATGGTGGATACAAGTGGGAGAAGAGGGATGGAAGGCAGATGATGGACATGGGATGGAGAGCAGAGGCTCGACACAGGGTGAGGGCATAGGTGAATATTAAGTTGGGGAGTGAAGGGGCAGAGAGCACATGCTGGACAAGGTGTAAGGGTCATAAGGGCTGGAGGTAATATGCTGGACATGGGATAGGGGATATAGGAGTATGAAAGGAAGATACTGGATATGGATTGGAGCATGGGGGCTAGGGGCAGATGGTAGGCATGGGATGGAGAGCAGAAGCTGGACACAGGGTAGGGGTCATGGAGGATGAAAGGTAGAGGCAGAACATGGGAAGGGGTATGGGGATAGTGGACAGAGACTGGAGACAGGGTAGGGATGGAGAGCAGAAGCTGGACACAGGGTAGGGGTCATGGAGGATGAAAGGTAGAGGCAGAACATGGGAAGGGGTATGGGGATAGTGGACAGATGCTGGACATGGGGAGACAGAGGGGATGCTGGGCATGTGGTGGGGGGGATGAGGAGATGCTTGACACATGATGGCGGGGAGAGGGGAAATGTTGCACATGGAGGGGATAGGATGAGAAAAATGGGAGAGGCGCTAGATGGTGAGAGATGGGAAGTAACATGACAGGGCAGGAGAGAAGGGAAGAGGTGCTGAACATAAGGAGGGCAGAAGAGAGAAAGAGGAAGGAGAGATTTTGTTAAAGACTGGAGAATAAGTGACTGGAGAAGGATAGAGATGGGGAGTGAGAGGAGCTGTGTTAAAGGTTGAGAAATGGTAGGAAGATGCTGTAAAACGATGGAGGAGATTGAGAACTGGATGGTAAGAAGGAGAAATGAAATCTGAGTTGATAAAAATGAATCAATGGTCGGCATTTTAAAGGCGCTCGACGGTCACAGGCAAAGGTGAAACCAGATATTCAGCACCAAAATCTAGATATCCTCTGGTGCTGAATATCCAGTTTCTACGCTGACCAGCACGGCTGTCCAGACAGCCGCAATATTCAGCGCTATCTGGATAACCAATCCGCATAAAGTTAGGAGCACTATAGAGATGGCCTGACTTTATACGGGCATTTAGTTGGTGCAATGCCTTCGCGTCAATGCTGGGTCTTCTTGGCAGTGTGACCGGAAGTAGCTGGTTTTGGTCTAAATGTTTGGGACTACCTTTGCCCTGCCCATGGACTGTCTTGGAACTGTCTGGACAGTGCCATGGTGTTTAGAGAGGATATTCAGAAGAGAAGCTGGTTAGTACCACTGAATATCCCTCAGGGGATAGCAGAAGCTGCTAACCGGATAAACCCTTTAAATACTGGGCTGTATGTACATATTTTATCTTTATACGCTGCACAGAACAGGGGCATCAGCAGCTTTTTCTGTGTCTCTGGTGCTGTATTGCATGCAGAGTCTGGTTTTTGGGGGGTTCAATTGAATTTTTGTCTACATCATTGTATTTTTAGTTTGTGTTATTTTATGCTTGGTGAGGATCTACCTACATTCCGAGTGTGTGATCACAGACAGGTATTCTGTTAGCACGGAGTTTCTATGTAAGGATCGATAGTAATCTGGCTTGTTTCGTTTTCTGAATGTTCTAAGACCCACTGCAATATTTAAGGGGATGTTTATGAAGCTGGGCTAATTGTTAATGTGGCAGATAGGGCACGCAATCTGGGTGTGGTAACAGATAATGCAGGAAAACTGCAGATAACACAGCGACTTTCTGTGCGGTTTGCAGAAATTGTGTAATCTGCAAGTGTGGGGAGGATATGGGTGAAGAGTGGGGGTGTGTGCAACGTGCGGTTATTGTAGGTGTCAACTGCATGCATCGACCGTCAACGTTGCAGACGGTGCTGGCACTCATAATGCCAACCCAATGGGTGGTGCTGTCTGCATCCATAGTGCTGCTGGGGCACACACTTACAATTTCAGTGCGTTATCTTCCGGAGAAATGCTGTGCCTACCTCTAACTGATAACACACCGCTTTTGTAGCTAACGACCTGCTTTCTGCATTATTTTGCTATATTAGATGCAAAAGTCTTACATGCTTTAGTAACCAAACCCCTTAGAGTGCTGCTCTTTTCCTGGTATGCTCTTTGTGTGAGCTTTCGAGGAGGTAATATGTGAGGTGGTTTTGTGGGATAGAGTAATACAGGTTTGGTATGCACTGCTTTATGAGATGAGGGTTGAGAACAGTTGTCTTTTTGGCTTTTAAAAAACATATTTGTTAGACTGGAAGACTCATCTGCATATCCGTCCCAGCAGCCCCTATGGAGAACTCCAGAGGTCACTGTGTGTGAACCAGTTAAGAGCTGCCACAGACCTTGCACTCTCCTCAGCAGCAGAGGACTGGAAGACTCATCTGCATATCTGTCCAGTCTCTCTTGTTTACTTCAACAGGTACCAAAAGCACCACAAACTGAATGATAGATGGGAAAAATCGTATTGCCAAAGATGTGGCTCCTGTTACAGCTTCTGCCTCTGTCCAGACAAACCGCCCAATGCCAGTCGATGGCCCGGTTCCATGTGCAAGAAGTCTGCAAGCTGAAGCCCTCATGAAACAAGTGGAGAAGTTCAGAGAAGAGATGGTGAAGCTGAAAAGTATTCGAGACAGCGAGAAGTACATCGATGAGATGCTTCTTGAAGCATCGAAGCTCTCTGACAGAAGTGAAGAGGGTATGCTACAGAATAAACAGAGGTGGACACAAGTCACCAGAGCCTGCAGAATCGAAAATCCAACTCCTTCAGCCCATGATTTTTAGAAACAGTATGCAGCCCTGGAAATGGAGGAGGTGAAAGCATCCCAGGAAAAGGAAGAACGGGAGCTCAAGCACCCCAAAATTTCAGAATCAGTGACTACAAGGAAGTGAAAGGAAGTAGTGGTTGGTGACTCTTCTGAAGGGTATTGAGGCATCTATTTGCTGACCAGACTTGATGTTCAGGGAGGTGTGCTGTCTGCAAGGTGCCAAAATTTGAGATGTTACGGAGAGCTTGCCGAGACTCATTAAGCCTACTGGTTATTATCCGATGTGGCTCTTCCATGTCAGCACAAATGATACTGCTAGGTATTCCTCCGAGCATATCAAGAGTGACTTCATGGCTCTGGAACAGAAAGTGAAGCAGATAGGGTGGAGGTAGTGTTCTCTTTGATCCTCCCTGTTTAGGGTAAAGGCCAAGGCAAAGAAGCTCACATCCTGGAGATGAATGCATGGCTGCGTGGATGGTGTCATTCGAGAACGTTTTGGTTTCCTGGACCATGGGATGATTTTACAAAGGCTGTAATGCAGAGCTGGCATCCACCTATCCAAGAAGAGCCAAAATGTCTTCTGCAGAAAACTGGCTAACCTACTGAAGAGGGCTTTAAACTAGATTCATTGGGGATGGATGAAGAAAGCCCTCAGGTAAGTAAAACATTAAATACCTCTGTAGGGTAAAAAGAGGAAACATCTGGAAAGCAGTGTGCATAAATGCCCATAGTATGGGAAATAAGATCCCAAATTTTGAGGCTTTAATAGAAGAGGCTGACTTGGATTTAGTGGCAGTTATGGAGACATGGTTCACGGACAACCATGACTGGAATGTAATTATATTGGGCTATACTTTATTACGGAAAGATAGGGTAGGAAAAAGGGGAGGAGGAATGGCACTATACAGTATGTAAAAAATAATATTAAAGGTATAGAATTACAGAGCTTAAAAGGGAGCAGAGGCACTGTGGGATAAACTAGAAAAAGAGAATGGGGAATCCATTTGCACTGGTGTGATATACAGATCTCCATCACAGGGAGAATAAGTGGACAGAGATTTGACAAAAGACATATAAAGTATTGCCCATGAGAGGAGAAGTGCTACTGATAGGCGATTTCAATATGGCTTGTTTAGTTTTAGGAAAATAAGGAAGAGGCATCTGAGTCAAGCGGAGGAGGTAACCCTTCATGACCATCCTCAGTGCCCAGGCATCGGTAGTGATGTTTACCCACCTCAGGGCATAGAGGGTCAGTCATCCCCCTGTGGGCCGGAGCCTGTGCCTGGGGCTTCGGAGCCTTCTGCTTACGTGGGCCATGCCCTTATCCCTTGGCCTGCTGCCATTGTTGGGGAGCTGGGGAGGTCTGAAAATGTGGGTAGTTATGGTAAGCAGCTGCCTTCCTCGGATAAAAGGGCTTTTTACCCGAGCCCTTTCGTCGGGGAGGGGCAGCGGTCTTCTTTGAGAGCCTGCGGCCTTGTCAGTCATGGGCTTGCCAAAGAGGTTTTCTCCCTGGCAGAGGACATTGACCAACCTGTCTTGGTCCCATTACTCGAGGTCGGACGACTGGAGCCAAGCTTGGCGGCGTGCACCAATGTCTGCCACGGCTACCCAGGCCGCTGACTCAAACCCATCATAGGTCACTCGAGACATAAACTTGGAGCATTCATGGACGGCCTTGGACAGACTCCGGAAGCGCTGCAAGGGTTCCTCGGAGAAACCAGCTGAGAAACCAGCGAGTTCCTTCACCAGATCCCTCAGGTACATGCCATTGTACAGCTGGTAGGCCTGGACATAGCAAATGAGCATCGAGCCCTGGTAGCACTTCCTGCCGAGGGAGTCCAAGATGCGGGTCTCCCTCCCGGGGGGCAGCGAGGAGTGCGTCTTCTGGCTCTTCAGCCGATGCATAGCCGACTCCACCACCATGGAGTTGTGTGGCAGTTGCAACTTCTGGCAGCCAGGGCTCCGGTGGACTTGATACATGGAGTCAAGCTGCTTGCTCACCACAGGCACCGACACCGGTGTCTCCCACATGCGGAACATGAGCCATTCCAGGATGGGAGGAATGGGCACCGTGGGCGATTCCCGAGGAGGAGCCTCATACTGGAAGATCTTGAGCTCATCAGCTCGAGGATCCTCCTCAGACTCGGTTGGGAATGCTAGGGCCTTAGGCGTGTCCTTGACAAAGTCTAAGAATCCTATATCCTCTGGCGGGGACCGTCTCCAAGGTTTTGAGACTGGGGAGTCCAAGGGGACGTCGCAGTGTTGATGGGTATTCGGGGACTCGTCATCCTCTGTCTCCCACTCAGAGTAGTCCGAGGAAGACTCAAGGGTAGGCTACTCCACAGACCTCGAGGGGCCCAACACCGCACAGTCCACCCCCAGGGGGGACATCGAGGAGGACCATGGCCCCGTCGAGTGGGACACTGAGTGCGACCTCGGCAAGTATTGGTTCGGTCTCCGGGGTCGACTTCAATGTCAAACGTCTGGTGATCGGGGCGGAGGAACCAGATGTGCCAGAGAACAGCACCCGCTGCTGGTCCAAAAAGGCAGACAAACTGTGCTCCAAGGCCACCATTCTGGACTCCAGGCCAGAAGGCTCCGCAGCCTTCGGTGCGGGCATCGAGGAACTCGGGCCCGATGCCAGCTCCCCCAAAGGGGAATCCTTGACGAGGATAGCCTCCGAGGATCAAGGCCAGTCCGCCGTTGGATTCATCCGAGGGACCTTTGCCAGTCGCTCCTTCTCAAATGCCTCGGGCAGGCGCCTGGGGCTGCAGGATCAGGCCCGAAAGGAACCCTGTCTGTCGGAGCCATCCAAGGATGCCATCTTCGAGGGTTTCTTCTTCCTCCTGTGTTCCCTCGAGGGAGACCCCCTCTCTGAGGACACATGAGGGTGCTTGGGTTTGAAGAACTCCTCCTGAGATGTCGGCACCTCAAATGAGGCCCTGGCCTTCGGAGGCATCGGGGAGTCTGGTAAAAACTTATCATGCTGCTGCTGGCAGCTCTTCAGGCCTTGCTAGACATCCATTTGCATAAGCTGCAGGCTGCCGGGTCATGGTCCAGTCCAAGGCAACGGAGACAGCAGTCGTGTGTGTCGGTCAAGGACATTAGCTTAGAACACCGATCACACTTCTTGAAACCACTGGCAGCCATAGGGGAAAAAAGAACCCCTGCGAGGTTGAAGACCCTCCAAGCTGCCAGTGGGGAAAAAAGGCACGAAGGCGTCCAAAAGGAACAAAAACACAAAAATGAACCAAACTCGATGCCGAGGCACCAAGGTCGGTAGGCGAGAAGAGTACCGGTGCGATACCGGAGATGAGTTAAAAACTCGAGAAGAAAAATCAACTTTTTCCAGGGGAAAGACAGACGTCTGAAGGACTCCGCAGAAAAAAGGAGACTGAGCAAGATGGCACCCTGAGGTGGGAAGGGGACCACACATGCGTGGTGGCATCTCCCAAAGGTTTTCTTTGAAAGCTGGGGATATGCTTCCGCAAGGGCTCTGTCAGTGCCGACGTCACCCATATGTGATGACTGACTTGCTGCTTGTTCCTGGAGAATATTTCTTTATGGAAAGAGTGATTGATGCATGGAATAATCTCCCAGTGAATGTAACAGAGACAAGGACAGTATGTGAATTCAAGAAAGCATGGGACCAACACAGATGATCTCTAAAGGAAAAAAGGGACTACAATAGATATGGAAGGGTAGACTAGATAGGCCATATGGTGCTCTTCTGCCATCATGTTTCTATGTTTCTAATATTTATTGATTCATTGATTATTTTACTGCACATCAGTTTGCTTGAAGGTCTTAATGGGTTTATTTTTTATGGTGTATTCATGTTCTGCATGTGTGGCTGAGGTAAGGAATTCTGTTGCAATCCTACTAGTTAAATTTCCCAATAGGAGGTGTACTGGTGTTCTATAGCCTTCTGTAATATTTAAAGCACTGCCTATTCATAGGTAGGGTTGTTGCAGTTTGAGTCCAGGAGTTAGGACTGTCATGGTATGGTAATCTTAGTATAAAGGTTCAGTGTCTTTTCCAAGGCTTTTCTATTATTTCTCAGAAGAAAGGAAAGCGATTAGTAGGGTACCTCGAGGATCGGTTCTGGAACCCGTATTGTTCACTGTGTTTGTGAGTGATATTACTAAACGGTTAAAAGGAAAGGTTGGCTTTTTGCGAATGACACAAAGATTTGTAACAGTGGACATCTTGGAGGGAGTAGATAACATGAGAAAATATCTACAAAAATTTAGAAGAATGGTCTGGTGCTTGGTAGTTACGATTTAATGCAAATAAGTGTAGGGTGATACACTTGGGATGCAGAAATCCAAAAGAGCTGTATGTGACAGGGGCAGAGAGGTTGGTATGTAAGGACCAGGAGAGGGATCTCTGGGCGATACGTGTCTGAGGATCTCAAAGTGGCGAAACAATGTGACAACCAAAGCCAGAAGGTTGCTAGGCTGCATTTAGAGAGGCATAACCAGCAAAAGGAAGACGGTATTAGCCCCTACACAAGATGTTGGTGTATTTGTATCTCAGCCTCATTGAACCACATCTCCAGAAAGACAGCATCAGCATCAGGCATAGCATTAGGGCAGTGTTTGTGGTTGTGCTCTATCATGTAGATTAGGAAAGGCTGGAACAAGAACAATTTCTTCAGTGTTGCACTACGGTAAAGCTTCTTGGGGTTTCCAGTTCAATTTTTGTCACACATTTCTATCTGTAATTTTGTGATCACTTCTTTTAAATATGGTGAGGCTCTATCCATGTTTTCCATACGTGACCGGGGTGATGTATTCTTCTGACATGCTCTGTGGCAATCACCCGCCTCCTAAAGTTGGTGGAGTATGTAAGTACCAGCACCGTTTTTACCAAAAAAGCACTGCTCCTATACCATTCTTCAGGGGCCTCTCATGTGGGACTTTGTCAAATGCTTTATGGAAATCTAGATAGGTTAAGTCCACTGGCTCACCTTTATCCACATGTTTGTTCATGCTTTAAATAAACCATAGCACATTGGTGAGGCACTATTTCCTTTGGCTAAATCCATGTTGGTTTTATCCAGTTAAACCATGATTATCTATATGACAAAGTCCACAAGATTACATGCCAATTCCCCACGAGATCAGCTCCTTCCCCTCTTCACTCCCAACTCTTCCCCTCAATCTCTGCCGCTCTATCTTCCTTTTCTAAGATCTCTGAGGAAAAGAACATCTTCTTTCCTCCTCCAAACTCACTACCTGCTCCTCTGATCCTATTCCCATCTGTCTCCTAAGCTCCATTTCTTCCACCGTCATCTCTTCTATCTCTCATGTTCTTAACCTAACACTCTCCACTGCAACTGTTCCTTCAGTCTTCAAGCATGCTGTGGTCACATTTCTCCTTAAGAACCCTCACTAGACCCGACCTGTCCTTCTAATTATAGATCCATCTCCCTCCTCCCCTTCGTTTATAAACTACTTGAATGTGCAGTTCACCACCATTGCCTTGACTTTATCTCCTCTCAAGCCGTTCTGGATCCATTGCAATCTGGCTTTCACCCTTTACATTCTGCTGAAATGGCTCTTGCCAAAGTCTCCAGTGACCTGTTCCTGGCAAAATCCAAGGGCCTTTACTCGATCCTCATCCTTTTTGATCTTTCTGTTGCTTTTGACACTGTTAACCACCACCTTCTCCTCGATACCTTGTCCTCGCTTGGTTTTAAGGGCTCTGTGCTATCCTGGTTCTCTTTTTATCTCTCCCATTGCACTTTCAGTGTTTGATCTGGTGGATCCTCATCTACTCCTATCCCTCTCTCAATTGATGTACCTACCCCAAGGGTTTGTCTTGGGTCCACTTCTTTTCTCTCTCTATACGCAGTCCCTTGGTGCGCTCATCTATTTCCATGGTTTTCAATACCATCTTTACACTGATGACTCTCAGATCTACCTCTCTACATCTGAAATCTTTCCAGCAATCCAGTTCTGAATCTCTGCATGCCTATCTGATATTGTTGCCTGGATGTCTCACCGCTATTTGAAATTGAACATAGCCAAAACTGAGCTTCTTATTTTCCCCCTAAACCTAACTCTTCCCTTCCTTCTTTCTCAATCTCTGTGGATAATGGTCTACTATTCCCTGTTTCCTCAGCTTGCAACCTTGGGTTGTATTTGACTCCTCCCTCTCCTTCTCCATACATATTCAATTGATAGCTAAAACCTGTTGTTTCTTTCTCTATAACCTCGGTAAAATTTGCCCCTTCCTTTATGAACACAGTATTATGACACTTATCCACTCTTTAATCACCCTCTCGTCTAGACTACTGCAACCTCCTCCTTGCTGATCTCCCTCTGAATCACTTTTCTCACCTTCAATCTGTTCAAAACTCAACTGCACGGCTAATCTTCTGCCAGCCTTGATATGTTCACATAACTCCTCTTCTCAAGTCGCTTCATTGGCTCCCTATCCATTTCAAACTTCTCCTACTGACCTATAAGTGCATTCACTCTGCTGCTCCTTACTACCTTTCCTCTCTTATCTGTCCCTACACCCCCCCCCCCCCTCGGGAACTCCATTCTTCTGGCAGATCCCTTCTATCTGTGCCCTTCTCTTCTACTGCCAACTCCAGACTTTGATCCTTTCACCTTGCTGCTTCTTATGCCTGGAACAAACTACCTGAGTCTGTACATCAGGCTTCATCTCAGGCCCTTTTCAAATCCAGGCTGAAAACATGCCTCTTCGAGGCCGCTTTTGGAGCCTGATTCACTTAGTCTCCTATATGTTTCCTTACCATTCCTCTAGATGTATCCTTGTCCTCAGATGTTGTGTTGTTTGTCTTGACTAGATTGTAAGCGCTGATGAGCAGGGACCGTCTTTTACATGTGTCTGTGCAGCGCTGCGAATGCTTTGTAGCGCTTTACAAATGATCAGTAGTAGTAGTGTTATCATTTTGTTCTTTATAATAGTTTCTAGCATTTTGCCTAGCACTGATATCAGGTTCAGTGGTCTGTAGTTTCCCAGCTCATCCCTGGAACCCTCTTTAAAAACTGGCACAACATTGTCCATCCTCCAAACTTCAGATACATAGAGGATTTTAATGACAGGCTGCAAATTGGTAATAGTAGGTCTGCAATTTCATTTTTGAGTAAATACCATTTGGCCAGCTGATCTGCTACTGTTTAGCTTGTCAATTGTGCCATCTAACATTTTCTAAGTTTACTGAGATTTTATTCAGTACCTCCAGCTTTCACCTTTAAATACCTTTCTCCATAGACAAAGGAAATGTAAGCGCAGCACCTGGTAATGTCCCAGAAGGAGCCGGCCTGCCCAGAGCCCTCCCCAGGCAAAATGAAGTCTTTGAGACCCTACTGCGCCCGAACCAGCCATTCCCACCTTGCTGTTCCAAAGTACATTTGGACAAGAGCAGCTGGGGCTTACCCCTTCCTCCACACAGATGTGGACTCGGTCAAAAGAAAACGAAAGAGAAAGAGAATCATCACTTCAGTACCTAGCTATTGCCCTGCACCGTTCCACAGCTCCAAAAGACGAGTTCCTTTTCTCAGTTGCTCTTCGCAGCCAGTTTCAGTGCCCCAATAATGGCTATGTAGGCTCAGAAGCCATCTTCTCTACTGGTCTGCAAGAGGTTACTACTCTCCCTCCTAATTAAACTGTGCGTTAAGGAGCAGCATCCCACTAGCATGCAGCAGTGGCTTCCACATCAAGAGCTCACGGCCCCCAGAACAGGGTCCAATGTTCTACACCATTAAGAGTGGCTCCTCCATCAGCTCATTCCAGGAGAATGACACGTCCATGAAGGTCAATGGAATAGTTGCAAATTAAAACAAAAGCCAGCTCCGCTCATATCTGCTACATCAAAACAAAAGAGAAAGAATACTGAACCTCTTCCCTGTGTCCTTCAGCCAAACAGGCACCATAAGGATACAAGCAGCAGTGCTCATCATATACAGAGTATTTCCTCAAATTCAATTATTGTTCCTTTAACCCAGCCTACACACTGCTTGTGTCTGTGTTGCCTATTTCCCACACTGCAATGCTACAGCTCCTCTCTAAATGTGTGCAGGATATTACTCAATTGCTGCAGAACTCCACCGAGTCAGGTCCAGCGTCTTCTCTGCCCTTGTCAACAACTGCTCCTCTGCAGCCCCTACCCCATCCAAGTACAGTCCTCAGGACTGTCATAGTGGACACAGGGGGATTGATCACAGACACCTACCAGTCATTTAATGATGACTTTCAGTCACCCCTTCACGATACCTGTAGGGGTTAAGTGCGAGGTTAAGTGTTAGCGGATTACTTTAAGGGTTAAGGGATTATAATGTTCTTGGTTCATAATCACTCAATGGCCTTTATTCTGCTCTAATAAAAATATATATCAACCAGTCTGTCATTACAGTGGGCAAGGAAAAACAGGCCAGCATAAGGATATCATAAGCCTTAGCAAAGTGTATGCATGGATTGGAGAATCCATGCAGAGGCTTTGTGCAGAGAGCATGTACACAGGAAACCATGCAAAGAAGAATATGCTGAGCACATCAGCCCTGAAGAAGAAAGACAGTTGATAGTTGGTAGGTATGGAGTAAGAGCAAACGAAAAGGAACCTGAGTGGGTATCAAAACAGGAACAGAGGGGTCAGAGAGGTCAGCAGCAGGAAACGAAGGGAGGGGGGAGAAAAGACACAGAGAGGCCTCACAGAGGGATGAATGTGGAGACTGCATACACGGAAGCAAAAAACGTATATATGTAACACGACTATTGTGCTCAGTGGGAGGAGGGATTCTGTCTGATGACTGACAGAAATTCTCCTCTCCTGCCTGTATTGTTCATCAGTAATCTAATAAACAGAGATTCTGATTGCACCTGTACTGACTTTTGGATCTGGACTATACAGGAAATTAGTGATAATTAGTAATCGGTCTCTTGTAAGTAACAGGGCCTTACATACCTCTTCCCAAGAGTGGGAACTTCATCCAAAAGTGGAACCATTGCATTTTTCATATCACTGGCTTCTTCCAGAGCAATCCACTCCTCTGGATCAGGCAGACAACTATTCTTATTGCAAATTACTCCAAAAATATCAGCACAGTTGATTCTGGACAAGAAGAATTTCCAGTCCATCTTGCAATCCTGCAGTGTTCGTCAAGAGATTTTAGCACTTACCAGTCCATCAAGTTCTGCAGACCTTCAGCTATGCATTTGGAAAACACCAGCTTCCATTCTGCCCATTTCAAGATGACTTGAGCTTCGAGACAAAGTCCTTTCAGCATCATGGCATAACACTTCTTAGTTACCTCACTTATCAATGGTACTAGAAGCAGCTCTCGAGCATAAAAAGGTCTCCAGACCTCAAACTCCTGTGTCATCAGGTAAAGACCTCCGAATTTTGGCTACCATAGAGAAGAGAGTCTTCTAAAGTACCATGCTATCTTTAAAAATAGTGGACCATCAACTTCAGATGTTGCACTATCACCATGCTCTTCTGAATCAGCTTGAAATCCAGCAGAACCAGTTGAACCTCAATCTTCAAGTGTCCGTCTACCATTTTATTCAGTCCATGTACAATGTCTATGACACAGCATCCCATTTAGCAGCTACCAATATAAGGCACACCAACCAGTCTGGTTTTGAGCTTTATGACAAGTTGGCGAATGCACTATGTTTGGATGATAACATTTTTGGCACTAAGGTTAAGAAAGCAGTTTCTCAAATTAAGAATGACAGCTCTGCAGTTAAGGAGCTTTCAGCCCCCTCCAAAAATACAGTCCAGTACTGGAAAATCAGCAGCATACATAAAGGAAGCCTTACCATTATTTTTAACAGTTCTACCCAAGGAAAAATATCATTCCCATTCAAGACTGCAAAGTCAATATAGAATATTTCATCCTTATACCCAGCATCAGGAGTGGAGGAGTAGCCTAGTGGTTAGAACACTGGCTTGGTAACTAAGCAACCAGGGTTCAATTCTCACTAGCACGCCCTGGGCAAGTTACTTAACCCTCCATTGCCTCAGAAGAAAGGCCTGGCAATCTACTTCCAGTGACACTGCCAAGAAAACCCAGGAGCTTCTGGGTCACCAGGAGTCAGGACTGACTCAAAGGCACACATTGCATTTTTGCATTTTGCATACCCA
The DNA here is from genome assembly GCA_033557465.1 of Ichthyophis bannanicus. Taxonomy (NCBI): domain Eukaryota; kingdom Metazoa; phylum Chordata; class Amphibia; order Gymnophiona; family Ichthyophiidae; genus Ichthyophis; species Ichthyophis bannanicus. The sequence goes on along the minus strand of CM066051.1, from coordinate 54,771,317 downwards.
GCATCAGCATCTGCGGGACAGAAGACAACAGTTATCTAATTCATCTTCCTTAGGAGAATCAAATCCTGCTTTTTGACTGTCCCCCAGTTGGCAGCAGGCTTTTTCAGATCCATGAAGCATGGGAGGCCATCACTTTGGACAGATGGTTTTTGACAGTAATTAAACTTCAGAACTTTCAGAATAAACTTCAAACTTTATCCCCTGATAAAAGGACTCTCCACCACATCCATAAGCTTGAAGGAACATCTGGCTATTCTTGTGGAGGAAATAGCTGTGCTTATATGCAACAGAGCGATCAAGGAAGTTCCGCACACTCAGAGAGGTCTTGGCTTTTACTCCAGATTCTTTCTTGTCCCCCAAAAATCTGGGGCATATCAGACCAATTCTGGACCTGCGTGACCTCAACTTCTTTATAAAAAAGAAGTTTGCGATGAACTCACTCACTGTCATATTGCCCCTGTTGGATCAATACCCATATTCCCAACCACTCAAATTATGGAGATTTCTATGCTTCAGGATAACCACTTCTAATATACAAGGTCCTCCCTTTTTGCCTTTCCTCAGTGTCCAGGGTGTTTACAAAGTATCTGGCAGTAGTTGCAACCCACCTTCATGAAAAACAGTCATAACATAGTATATGACGGCAGATAAAGACCAGTATGGTCCATCTAGTCTGTCCAGCAAGGCGGTAAGAGTAGGTGCACCCGCCGCTCCATGCAGGTCACCCCTCCGCATGCCTTTGTTTAGGGGTGTACCAACCGCTTATCACCCCTTATTTGTTGAAATAGTTATGTTTATTTTGATTTTATCCTGTTACTATAAAGGGATCCACAGTATCTGTCCCATGCCATTTTGAATTCCGTCACTGTCTTAGCCCCCACCACTTCCATCGGGAGGGCATTCCAAGCATCCACCACCCTTTCAGTGAAAAAGTATTTCCTGACATTGCCTTTCAATTTACCCCCTTGCAGCTTCATGTTATGCCCTCTAGTTTTACAGCTTCCCCGTCTTTGGAAGAGGTTTGTTTGTTCGTTAATACTCTTAAGTATATAAGGTCTGAATCATATCTCCCCTGTCCCTCCTCTCCTCCAGAGTGTACTTCTCATACGTCTCCTGATGCAGGCTCCAAATCATTAGGAGACATATGAGAAGAGACTTGGGGGAACACATCATTCTATCACTCTGCAAGTGTACGTTTTTCAACTTGTTAAATGTTAGCACAAGTAGTCAGGTTTCAGGTGACTGATGAAGTTCCTCCTTCTAAAGGATCTGCAAATCAAAACATTGGCTTTACTGTATGTGCATCTAGAAACCTTAAACTAGTTAAAGGTTGCTACAGAAAAAGCCCCAATGACCCTTAAACTAGTTAAAAGTTGCTACAGAAAAACCCCTGGCCAGTGAAACTACTCTACATTTATTCAACATCACCAGTCAACCAGTTTTTCTCCATAGGAGTGAGATCTGCAGTTTATGCAGGAAGGGACAATACCCTAATGGAGCAGCAGCTGGTCCTACAAAGCAAGAGGAGAAACTACTTGAAATGTAGTTCCTACTGGAACACAGGACCTGTTGCAAGGCTTGATTGTGGGGCCACATGGCAATAGCGACCACAATGCGATCAAGTTTCATAATCTCTATAAGGAGGACAATAAAGCTCTAGCTAGTTAGATATACAACAGTAATAAGGACACCAGAGACTTTCAATGAAGCTTGCCATATAGGCAAAAATGAATATTGAACAGTTTTTCAAGTATATTCCAAACAACAAGCCTGTGAGACCTCTAAAAGAACAGATAGTAAAAGGAGTAATCGGAGACAGCAATGTAACCGAGAAAAACTAATGAATTCTTTACCTTGGTCTCTACTAAGGAAGATGCTTAGATCATAATCACACTGGAAACCTTCTTCAAGAGTGTGATTTGGAGTAATTAAAACAGATGTGATAGAAGATGTAATAGAGCAAATTGTCTAAAGAGTAACAAATTGCCAGGACCAGATGGTATTCACCCCCGAGTTCTGAAAGAGATCAAACATGAAACTGCTATCCTAATCTGTAACCTATCATTTAAAACTGCCACAATATCTGCGGACTGTAGGAAGGGCAAGGTAATGCCAATTTTTAAGAAGGGCTCTTCAGTTATCCAGGAAACTATAATGGCACAGTAACATAGTAAACGATGGCAGATAAAGAGCAGCATGGTCCATCTAGTTTGCTTGGTAAGGTGACTGTCATTGTACAAGCTGCTCTGTGCAGATTACCTTCCTCTATGCATTTATTTAGGGTTGTACCCTCTGCTCTGTGCAGGTAACCTATGTTTTGGTTTAGTGTTCAGTTACTCCCCTCTATGCCTTTGTTTAGAGTTGTACCCACCACTCCATGCTGTTTACCCCCTCTATGCCTTTGTTTATGATTGTACCTGCTGCTATATGCCTTCATTTAAGGCTGTACTTACCACTCCATGCAGGTTAGCACCCATCTATGCTTTGTTTAGAATTGTACCCACTGCTCCATGCAGGTTACCCCTTCTATGCCTTTGTTTACAGTTGTATCTGCTGCTCCATGCAAGCCCCTCCCCTCTCTATGCCTCCCTTTAGGGTTGTACCCACTGCTCCATGCGCGCTCCGCCCCTCTCTATGCCTCCCTTTAGGGTTGTACCCGCTGCTCCATGCGAGCTCCCCCCCCTCCCATGCCTCCCTTTAGGGTTGTACCCGCTGCTCCATGCAAGCTCCCCCCCCCATGCCTCCCTTTAGGGTTGTACCCACTGCTCCATGCGAGCTCCTCCCCTCTCTATGCCTCCCTTTAGGGTTGTACCCGCTGCTCCATGCAAGCTCCTCCCCTCTCTATGCCTCCCTTTAGGGTTGTACCCACTGCTCCATGCGCGCTCCGCCCCTCTCTATGCCTCCCTTTAGGGTTGTACCCACTGCTCCATGCGAGCTCCCCCCCCCCATGCCTCCCTTTAGGGTTGTACCCGCTGCTCCATGCAAGCTCCCCCCCCCCCATGCCTCCCTTTAGGGTTGTACCCACTGCTCCATGCGAGCTCCTCCCCTCTCTATGCCTCCCTTTAGGGTTGTATCCTCTGCTCCATGCGAGCTCCCCCCCCTCCCATGCCTCCCTTTAGGGTTGTATCCGCTGCTCCATGCGAGCTCCTCCCCTCTCTATGCCTCCCTTTAGGGTTATACCCGCTGCACCATGCGAGCTCCTCCCCTCTCTATGCCTCCCTTTAGGGTTGTACCCGCTGCTCCATGCGAGCTCCTCCCCTCTCTATGCCTCCCTTTAGGGTTGTATCCACTGCTCCATGCGAGCTCCTCCCCTCTCTCTGCCTCCCTTGAGGGTTGTACCCGCTGCACCATGCGAGCTCCTCCCCTCTCTATGCCTCCCTTTAGGGTTGTACCCACTGCTCCATGCAAGCTCCTCCCCTTTCTATGCCTCCATTTAGGGTTGTACTCACTGCTCCACGCAAACTCCTCCCCTCTCTATGCCTCCCTTTAAGGTTGTACCCACTGCCCTATGTAGGTTACCCCCTCCCTCTATGCCTTTGTTTAGGGCTGTACCACTGCAGGTTACTCCTCTTTATTCAACTTGGAAAAAAAGATTACAGAAGGGATATGATAGCATTTTATAAAATCATGAGGGTGGAATGACTAAAATGGGAACAGTTATTTAACTTTTTAAATAATACTATAACAAGAGGATGCTCCAAGAGACTAACAATCAGCAGACTGAAAAGTCTAAGAACATATTTTTCACACAGTGCTTAATTAAGCTATGCAATTTGTTACCGGAGGATGTAGTCAGATAAGTAACTTAGCAGGGTTCAAAAGAGGTTTGACCATGTTCCTGGAGAAAAAATCCATAAAAACTTATTAGTGAGGTAGACCTCAGAGAGCCACTGCTCATCCCTAGGAATGAGCTAAAATAGGATCATCCTAGTACTGTACTTGTGACTTCAACTGACCACTGTTGGGAGACAAGATGCTGAGTTTGTGGACCTTGGTCTGGTTTAGCCGGGCTTTTCTTAAAATTCTTGTGACCTCATATTTTCCTAATCATATTGGTCCCAGTCTCTCTTTTCCTTTTCTCTCTTCTCCTAACTCCTTTTCCTGGGTCTCTTTTCCATTTTATCTTTTTTTTTCTCCTCTTGCCATCTCTACATCTCTCTCTCCGACACTGATTTTTTCCCCTCTAGCTATTCATAATTAATTTTACTCCTTCTCTCCTGCTCCAATCCTCATTCTCTCTTTCACTTTTTAGCTTTCCATCTCCCACTGTCGCTCCCTTCCCAACCCACCTCCCTGTACTCACTTGTCCTGCCACGCTCTGTAGTCGCCCCTCTCTATATCTCAACTGCTTTCCATCTTTATGTTCTGATTTCTCCCATTTGTTGCCCTCAGCCCTTTGTTCAATTATTTATTTCAATTTTAGAGGCACCTAGCCAAAAGGCTCCAGGCTTCATAGACCTTTGGTCTGACCCAGTCTGGCAGTTCTGATATATTACATAATTAAACATCAACTGCATTCCCACCCTCTTCCATCATCATCACAGATACAACCTTTTCTCATGCCTTCCACAGCTCTCCCTCCCTTTCCACTGCACCTCGGCCTCTGGGTCCTAGAGAGCAAAGCTCGACTCCTACCACACTACATTCCAGTTGAAAAGTTTTCACTGACTGCCACTCAACTAGCAGATAAACTTAAAATCTCTAGACCCTTTTACTAAAGCGTGCTAAAATTTAGCACATGTTTGGAGTGAAAACTAATGCAAGATAAGCACAATAGCTGTGAATTAACTGTTGGGACATACTCAGCATGTCCCCCTGCAGTTATTGCACTAAAAAGTACCTCACTGCACTAAAACATCATTTGCAATGAAAAGCAGGTGCACTTAACACTACCAAGTGCACCCACATAAACTGCACATAAATTACACCTGCACTAACTACAACACAGTCAATACTCACTCTCCGTCCCAACCAATCACTGCCCCCTCTGTCACGCACTAAGCAGTTAGTGCATGATTTTTACCACACTGGTTGTTAGTGTCAAACCCCACAGTAAACTGTACCACACTTTAGTAAAAGGACCCCCCTTGTGTTTGTTGTCAAAAGTATTAATGTGCTGAAGGCTTCCCATCTTTGAGATTGCATTTAGGGACATATGGCCATAATCTTTTGCAGATCCCAGGATAAGCCTCTGCAAACTGTTCCACTTTTAAAAAGGCTAAGTTGGTTGCTTCTCAAAACAGCCTTTGCCTTGATCAGTCCTTTGCTTCAGAATAAATTACCAAGGGAGTTAAAATTAACCAAAAATATCTTATTTTATTCATAAACAACTAAAAGACTTGGCTCTTTGTCAGGCATTTTCTATGCAGCATCCTTTGGCTCTGCTTCTAGAAATGATATGTTCCTTAGCAAGGCTCGTTATATATGCAACATTCATCTAGATTTGCTTGGTTCTTTATTTCAGGGTTCGCTTGAAGAGATTTTTGGGGGGGGGGGGGCGGAGGTTCATTTTCTTGGATTCTCTCTCATGTATGGATTGTGATTTATCTGAATTCTATACTATGCTTCTTTCTCGATTTTTACATCGATAATTGTTTTTTAGAGGGATGGACTCAGAAAAAAAACAAAAGTTTGATTATGAATTTTTCCAATTGTTCATGTTTCTCCAGTTAATTTTACACATTCATTTTAGTAGGGAATCTTCAGAGTACTCTAAATTAACGTGCACTAACCAACAAATTAAGGCACGCTGTTAATTAACATGTATTAAATCAAATCACTGCATACTGAAGTTTTTAAGGAGCTTTAATGACCCAAATGTGTGTTAAGGAATGCACGCCCCTTTCTCTTCATGATGGATACCATTATTACTCTTGTTATACCTTTTTGTGCCGAAATGCTATCTACAGTATTTGCATGTGCCTTGTCTGGAGCTCTTCATAGGCCATGTACTATGTATTTCAAGTAAACAGATGTCTGCATATTACATTAATTACATAGAATCTCATTGCTGGATCCCTGAGAAAAGATCTTGATCTCTATTCACACTTTACACTATTATACAGAGTACAGAAAAAAGAACTCGGTCTCTATTCATACCCCAAAATTATTACCAAGCTAGAGGCGCCATAGAGTGGAGAGCTCATTACCCGGAATTCCAGCCTCTGGGACCTCACAAATAAAGCTCAAACCTTATCCATAACCCCACACAATAGTGTCCCAGCCATCAGGCAATAGACAGAGAAGAACCTCCTCCCTATCCAGGACCTTTCCTCTGCAAGTTCTGGGCCAAGAGCTCACCTTAGGATCCTGTGTCCATTTTGTACACACCCCAGGTAGCATTTGGATTTAGCTACTCCCTTTTTCCAAATTCGAGCTTAAGTAGAGTTAGAGACAGGTACAAGGACTTCCTTGCCCAAGAAGAGCTTACAATCTAAGGGCACAGTTAAACAGTTTCTCCCATGTTGTGGGCTTCACAAATAGGACCTTAACACTAGAAGCCCCAAAGTGCGTCAATTGATGCAAATGCATCTTCGAAGTTGTATACCAGCGCCACTGCTTGAACCATGTCATTCATGTTCCATGAATTTGTTAACAAGGTCGAGATGTTCAAATATGTGCATTGAAAATTAATGATAGATGCACCACCTAGTGGGAAAATGAATTTATACCTAGAAGCCCCAAAGTAGTCAATTGACGCACTCAATTGTCTTGGATGCGTCAATTGACGTACTTTGGGGCTTCTAGGTATAAATTCATGTTCCCACTAGGTGGTGCATCTCAATCACTGTTTACAGTTTTACTCCGACATTACAAACAATAAACACACGATGACGTCATGTAATGATGTCACATAGTGTATATATTTAACAAATAAGTAACTTCACATGAATTCACATCTGCATTTCATGCTAAACGCAGCCGTCGTGATAATGCGTCAATTGACGCACTTTGGGGTTTCTAGGTAAAATTCCTTTTGGGGCTTCTAGTGTTAAGTTTATATCTGAGGCAATGAAGGGTGAAGGGATTTACCCAAGGTCACAAGGAGAGTCAGTGAAAGAAGCTCATCTTTCTCTCCAACATGCTATTCTCTGGGCCCTAACCAACATTGGCCTTCAAGCTTCCCCCATCCTTCCAGGTTCCTGACTCCAAAGGTGTACAAATATGATATCAAACTCTCTAATTAACTCATGGTATTATTCTTAAAATTCATACTGTTCCTATGTTTCCTTCTGCAGAAGGAAAGTGGTAGTATCTAACACAAAATATTGAGATTAGCTTGCAATTTCTTTATAAATCAAGCCAGTGGTACCCAATACATTTGGAACATAAGATACGCCATACTGGGTCAGACCATCAAGCCCAGTATCCGGTTTCCAACACTAGCCACCTAGGTCACAAGTACCTAGCAGTTTCCCCAAAAGACACAAGTTCCACAATGCTTGTATTAGGGCAAGCAGTGGATTTCCTGGGTTCCCTTTAATAATGGTTTATGGACCTTTGTCTATGGAAAAAGTTCTGTAGCCTCTCGCCACATTTTCTTGGTCTCTGAAAGCATTTGTTGATTGTCTGCCTGTTATGAAGGTGATGGATCTCACCCATCATCCAAACAGGATTTCACACAGTGATGGGCAGGGTTCTCTTGGTATACATTGGTATCAACATAGGAAAGTGTGTGAGAGAAGTTCTGAAAGTTAACTTTAGGATGCAAGACAGAATTTGGAAATCCAGAACATCCAGGGTATTCTCAGACATGTTCCCCGTTCCACACACAGAGTCTCAATGTATGGATGAGACGATGGTGCCGGGAAGAGAAATTTACATTTGTAAGGAACTGGGCAACGTTCTGGAAAGAGGGAGTCTGTTCTAAAAAGCTAGCTTTTATAGGGGAGAGAGAACAGCTTTTAAACTAGAAGTTGAGGGAAAGCGAGCAGTCAGTCAGGAGTAAGATATCGTCAAGAGCTTCTGGCCAAATGCTGAAGTTAGAATGTCCTTATAAAAAAGTTACGATCAAAGCTGGAGTAGTCCAGGAGAATTTACATAAAGAACAGAAATAAATGACTCCTTATTACCCATCAACTGCTAGGCAGGCTGTAAACACAAATAAATATACATCCCTTACACTGCCTGTATTCAAGGGCAGAAGTCTGAAAAAAAAAAAGGAAGCATTAGAATGCATAGCAGTAAGCGAAGAAAGTTACACCTAACGGGGGTTGTTTCATAAGGAGCCAAGGATGCACCTAAAATTGAATTTTTGTCATCTACGCAAGAGTCTTAGTAATATAGCAAATGACAGCAAATAAAGACAGCATGGTCCATCTAGTTGGCCCATAAAGGTGGCTAGAGTTGTACCTGCCGCTCTATGCAGGTTATCCCCTCCCCTCCACACACACACACACGTTCTTTGCACGATACTTTCACTATGGTTGAGCACAGGGACAGCATTTGGGCAGATTACATATGTGGACTATAAAATTCATTAATTTTTGCACAATGCTTGCAGATAACACATGCTAATATTTACAGCAGCCCTCAACTGGCACCTATACTCACGTACGTTCTTTTGGGATTACACCTGTACACGGGTACTTCACTTTATAAAACAGGCATTAGAACAGGGGAGTGAAAGCATGTGTTAACTAGGCCCAGCTTCATAAAAATACCCTCAATCCAAAGCAAAGAGCCTGTGAGGGAGTCGGTCTTCCAGTGGTCTGACCAAGAGATAAAAGGAGTGCTCAGAGAGGATAAGGTAGCAGCAGAAAAACGGAATTTCTTTGCCTCCATCTTTACGGAGAATGATATTGAGATCATACCCACATCAGAAACCTTCTTTGATGGTGATGATTCAGAGCAACTATAGCACATCACTGTAAGTCTAAAAGACATAATAGATCAAATGGGCAAGCTAAAGAAAACCCAAAATCACCAGGACAGCATGCTAGTCACTCCATAGTGCTGAAAGAACTCAAACATGAACTTCCTATCTTGTTACTAGTCATTGGTAACCTATTATTCTAAGAGGGCACAATACCAGAGGACTGGAGCGTAGCCAATATAATGTCAAATTTTAAAAAGGTTTCTAAAGGTGATCCAAAAAAAAAAAATCATACACTGCTGAGCCTAATGTCACTGTTGGCCAAAACAGCTGAAGTGATAATAAAAAAACAAAAATTATTGACCATAGAGATAGACATGACTTAATGGAAAATAGTATGGGTTCAGCAAAGGCAAATCTTGTCTTACCAATTTAGAGTTTTGTTGAAGGTATAAACAAGTAAATGGATAAAGGTGACCTGGTTAATGTGGAGGCCAATTCCATAACATGCATGTCCAGGTGGTGGGAACGTCCAAATCGAAAACGGACCCAATTTCATCTTGATTCCGCAGCCACGGGTATAGACGCCCCAGCTATTCCAGAACTGGGGACATAAGATATTTTCGGCACGGCACAAGCAAACCACTATGGAGAAGCACAGGTCCTGCTGCTATGAGACACTGGTACATGCAACAAACAGTTTGAACATGTCTGTATTCTGAAAAGATGGACATTTCCAATCCTGCCCGTCTCCAAGGGCCACGCCTCCTGTTAAAACGTACATCTCCTAAGCTGCTCCTCTCACCGACAGCATTGTGCTGATGCAAACTCCACATAAATACTGATAATATATAAACGTTGATGCAAACTAGACTAGATATACCAGGCTGTTGCATGCCCAGAACAGTGCAAGGTAATCTCAATGCACTCAAAGATATAACAACAAACAAGTAGAAAGTGATATGTTTGCCGTGACATACCTTGAAACAAAACATTTATGGAAGTAGAAGAAATCCTTAATCCTTCTTTCATTGGTCATCTCTAAAAACAGTCTTTACAATGCTAAGTATGGACCCTTACCAAACTCACAATACATGGTGCTTTTGGGCATGTTACGAGATAACCTTATTCATAACATTTTATCATTTGAGCGTGATTTGTTGTTTACAGTAACTTGAAAAATTCATCTCGGACGAAAAATGGAATTAACTCGTGAACATTTTCGTGCGATTATTTTTCATAAATTTCGACATGGATTATCAAGACAAGAGTGCATCGATGAACTTAATTTTTTATAAGGCGATAAAGCACCATCCTACAGCACTGTAAAAACTGGTATAACTAATTCAATCGTGGCCGACGTTCGCTCCAGGACGAATTCCATCAGGGTCGTCCAAAATCGGTTGTTCTGCCAGAAAATATCGATGCTGTGTGTGAACTGATAAAGCAAGATCGTCATGTGACATACCGTGAGACTGAGGCATCTTTGGGCATTAGTATGACAAGCATCAATAAGATATTGCATGATCATTTGGCCATAAAAAAAGATTTGTTCGCGTTGGATCCCGCATAATCTGACAAACGCTCAAAAGAAGGCTCGTGTCGATTGGTGCAAGGAAATGTTGAAAAAATACGTTCAAGGTGCATCAAAGACTGTGTATAACATCTACACAGGTGACGAATCATGAATCTATGCATATGAGCCCGAAACAAAACAGCAATCGACTGTATGGGTCTTCGAAGATGAGCCAAATCCAACAAAAGTTGTTCGCGGAAGAAGCACATTGAAGCAAATGGTTGCCTGTTTCTTCGGCATTACCGGTCACGTGGCGACAGTGCCATTAGAGCAACGTAGGACGGTCAATTCTGAATGGTACACGACCATTTGTTTACCAGAAGTCTTCGGAGAAATTCGTAAAAAGTCGAAGAAGAGGCGAATAATTCTTCATCATGACAATGCGAGCTCTCACACATCGGCTCAAAGAAAGGAATTTTTGACCGGCCAAAACATCGAATTGATGGGTCATCCACTGTACAGCCCTGATTTGGCACCCAATGACTTCTTTTTATTCCCGCACATCAAAAACAAGTTACGTGGTCAATGATTTTCAACACCCGAAGATGCGGTTGATGCATTCAAAACGCATGTTTTGGAGTTACCTCAATCGGAGTGGAAAAAGAGATTCGAAAATTGGTTCAAACGCATGCAAAAGTGTATTGATCTTCATGGAGAATATTTTGAAAAACAATAAAACCAATTTCGATCATAAATATTTGTTTTTTCATTATTAGGCCAGAAATATAAATAGCAACCCTCGCAATCTGAAGGAGTGCAAAGTGGTGCACCTAGGGAAAAATAATCACTATGGAACGAAATGGTGGGTTCTGAGTTTGGAGTCACCACCCAAGAAAGAGTGGCTAACACACTGGAAGTGTCAATCCAGTGTCCCATGGCCGCTAAAATCACAAATAAAATGTTAGGGACCATTCCAAAAGGGAAGAGGCCTGCGAATATCATTATACCTCGGCATAGGTTCTGGTGTAACCACACCTTGAGTAATACTTGCCATTCTGTTTGCCCCATTTCAAAAATGATACAGCCAGACCATTTTTCCTAACAAATAATGTGCTGTTACTCATATGTAGGACTCTTTCATTAATATACAAAGACTTTGGGGCAATTTTAGCAGGCAATGAAAAAGGTGCCGGCACTCCGTACCACCAAGTACCCCCTCAAAAAAAGCCCTGAATACAGCCCAAATAAAAACAAAGGTTCAGAGAAAGGTGACAAAAATGGCAAAGAGCATGGAATGATTCCCTGCTGGTGAAAGGCTAAAAAAGATTAAAGCTCTCTGGCTTGGAGAAAAGATAATTAAGAGGAGATATGATAGAAATTTATAAAATCATGAGGAGGGTGGAATGATTCAATATGAGATGCTTGATTAACCTGTCAAATGCCACAAACACAAGAAGGATACACCATGACATTTATGCTCAGCAGATTGAAAATAAATTACAGAATGTTCTTTTTCAGGCTGCACATAATTAAGCTGGGAATCTATCGCCTGAGGATGTGGCCAAGGTGACCAAAATAGCGTGAGGAAACATCCACAAAAAGTTATTAGTCAGGTAGACTTCAGAGAGCCACTCTTACAGCTGGAAACGAGCTACGGGAACTAGATCTACTTTTGGGGAGCTGCCGGGTACTTGTGATCCACACTGGCCACTGTTGGAGAAAGGACTTGATGTACCTTGGTCTGACCCTGCATGTTTCAGAGATGATCTTTTCTTTCTCTATGCGTAGTACCCAGTAGTCACTTGGTAAAGATGCTTCCTTTAGGAATGCTATTCTGGGGTTTTCTCTCCTCTTATCAAGATGTTTGTCTATCTAGCATGGTTTTTGTTTCTTTTTTTCATCAAATGAAATGAGAATGTCTCAGGTGGTCACTAGTTTTTCATTCTCTACATTTCTATCAGAGTCATGATCCCAATGGTTTTCTGGTACCGCAGCATTAGTGTTTAGTCTGCGTAAGGCTTGTTATCTTATTGTGGCTGGATATAAATGGTTTGACATCAGCAGGTCAAATCCAATTTCTAATTCTGTGCTACAAAACCTGAATTGGTTGGGTTTTTTTAACCATGTTTTTCTCTATTGGCTGTGAAGCAGCTCCTTGATAGTTGCCCATCATCCTACGTTGTACTTATCAGTCTCACCTTGAGATTTAAATTCATCTTTCCTTAACCACACCAGGGTGGGATTTTGATCTTTCTATTTCTGCATCTGACACTTGTTTTTCCTTCTTTGCTGGTCTCTCTCTTTAAAGACATTTTCTCTGATGTAGTGCATGTCTTTCTTCTGTCACTAGGTGTGCTGGTGAGTTCTCACCGTCGTCCTCGGCATGCTTGTCCAAGTTTGGGCTTTTCCCTTTTATTGTTTGGCATTTTAAGAACATAAGATGTGCCGTACTGGGTCACACCAAAAGGTCCATCAAGCCCATTATCCCATTTCCAACAGCAGCCATTCCAGGTCACAAGTACCTGTCTCGTTCCCAAAAAGGTACACAGATTCCACACTGCATATCCCAGGTTAAGAACTGAATTTCCTCAGTCCACTTTAGTAATGGTTTATGGACTTTTTCTCCAGGAATTTGTCCAAACCTGTTTTAAACCCAGCTACACAAACAGTTTTTACTACATTCTCTGGAAACAAATTCCAAAGTTTGATTACTTGTTGAGTAAAAAAAATATATTTTCTTTGATTAGTCTTAAATGTGCTACACTGTGGCTTCATTGCATGTCTCCTAGTCTTTCTACTTTTTGAAGGAGTAAACAACCGATCTACGTTTACCCATTCCACTCCACTCATTATTTTATAGAATATCAACCCTCAGCTGTCTCTTTTCAAAGTTGAACAGCCCTAACCTTTTAATCAGAATATACTTGTAGTCCATTCTCTGTGCCTTAGCTGAGCTCTTTAAGAGCTTCTGATAAAACACTCCGTACACCAGTTTTGCTGACAACATTGGTTTTCCTTTCAGAACCCACTTCCTCTTGCAGCTTAGAAGCCAAACAATGAACAGCTGGCTTCCTTCTACGCTGCTTAAGTCTTGAAGTCATTTCTTAGTTTCCCTGAAGTTGAACTTGAGTGCCCTCTTGTGTCACCGTCCATTCTACCTGAAGTCATCTCTAGCACTTACTAACCAGGTATTTACTGGGTCACCTTGGTCCCTGGAAATTGTGGTGACTCAGAGAAGAAACTGAATCTCAGGGAAATTTGGCAACTGGAAATTAATGTTAGCATTAAGTCCTGAGGAAGAAAGTCCAGGCAATGTCTCGCCATCATAGGCAACAGTGCATGGAAAGGGTCCATGTGGCATCTGACATTACTCTTGAAAGATGTTGAGAGCACATTACAAATGGTCTTCCAGCATTTGCCAGATTTCCTGTGAAAAGGCAGACACAAGCTGGATAGACTGGTACTCTTCTGTTAGAATGAGTGTAAAATAACATGCCACAGTATCAATAAGAAACTACGAAGAGGCATAACATAAGAACATAAGATATGCCATACTGGGTCAGACCAAGGTCCATCAAGCCCAGTATTCTGTTTCCAACAGTGGCCAATCTAGGTCATCCGTACCTAGCAGTTTCCCCAAAAGACACAGGTTCCACAATGCTTGTACTGGGTCAAGCATTGATATCCTGGGTCCCTTCTTAATAATGGTTTATGGACCTTTCCTCCAGGAACTTGTCCAAACCTTTTTTAAACCCAGCTACACTAACAGCCTTTACTACATCCTCCGGTAACAAATTCTAGAGTTTGATTACACGTTGAGTGAAAAAATATTTTCTTTTATTAGTCTTAAATAGCTTACCCTGTAGCTTCATTGCATGTCCCCTAGTCTTTCTATATTCTGATAACGTAAACAATCGATCTACGTTTACCCGTTCCACTCCGTTCATTAATTTATAGACTTCTAGCATATCTCCCCTCAGCCGTCTTTTTTCCAGGTTAAAGAGCCCTAACCTTTTTAGCCTTTCTTCATAGGAGTATCCTTCCATCCCCTTTACCATTTTGGTGGCTCTTCTCTGAACCTTTTCTAAAATCGCTATATCCTTTTTAAGATACGGTGACCAGAATTGCACACAATATTCAAGGTGCGGTCTCACCATGGAACGATATAGAGGCATTATAATATCTTTTGTTTTATTTTCCATTCCTTTCCTTATGATACCTAGCATTCTATTTGCTCTCTTGGCCGCTGCTGCACACTGGGCCGAGGGTTTTAACATGTTATCCACGACGCCTAAATCTTTTTCCTGGGTGGTGGTTCCTAATGTGGAACCTTGCATCGTGTAACCATAGTTTGGGTTGTTCTTCCCTAGGTGCATAACTTTGCACTTGTCCACATTAAATTTCATCTGCCATTTTGATACCCAGTCTTCCAATTTATCAAGATCCTCTTGCAATTTTCCACAATCCTCTTGGGTTTTAACAACTTTAAATAGTTTTGTGTCATCTGCAAATTTGATAACCTCACTCGTTATTCCACTTTCCAGGTCATTTATGAATATGTCAAAAAGCAGCGGACCCAGCACAGATCCCTGGGGTACACCACTGTTCACCTTTCTCCATTGGGAAAATTGGCCACTTAGCTCTACCCTCTGCTTTCTATATTTTAACCAGTTCCTGATCCACAATAGTACACTGCCTCCTATCCCATGACTCTTTAGTTTTGCCAAAAGTCTCTGATGAGGGACCTTGTCAAAGGCTTTCTGAAAGTCCAGATACACTATATCAACCGACTCACCTTTGTCCACCTGTTTATTCACTCCTTCAAAAAAACATAAACAGATTAGTAAGACAAGATCTTCCTTGTCTAAAGCCATGTTGGCTGTCTCCCATTAGGTTGTGACTATCTACATGCTGAGCAATTTTATTCTTTATGATGGTTTCTACCATTTTTCCTGGTACTGACGTCAGGCTCACCAGTCTGTAGTTTCCCGGATCACCCCTGGAACCCACCATATCCTATCTTGCTGCTCCAAGATGTCGACAAAGGTCCCATCCCCCCAACAGACAGCCTTAATAATTTCTCCAGCACTGATTGTATTATTAAGATGTGCCATTGTGTGCACCAAACTCTGCCAGACATATGGTGGTGATCATGAGATAGTGGAAGTACAAGATGGTGCATTCTATTACTTCCTGCGCTTTTTCCGGTGTGCTATAGCTTATTAATTCATGATGGATGTGCCAGAGAAGTAAAAGCTATTTCTGGGGCTAGTGAGATTTTTGAGAGAGGCCATCAGATTGCACTGCCTCTCTTGGGACACCCAGATCACCAGGATTGACATTCTTGCACCTCTGTGATGCTCAAGGGGTTCGTACGTCCCAACGACATGTAAGCTGTGGCCACTATAGCATATGTGGGAGTCAAAAGAAATCAACTAATGGACCTCTGTGAAAAACAACTGTGCAGTTCAACCAAGGCAGCGTTTTCTGCAGGAATGCTTGAACTATTTAGCATTACACAGAGTTTCTCCGAGCTTGGAAATAACTCAATAGCTTCTATTTATAAATGTAAGGGAGGAATGTATGCAAGCAGAAATCCTCGGAGGAATAGAAAACTGTTTTGATACTTGCATCCCCCAACAGCCCCAACCACCCTCTCGGTCTAGGAAGTGGTTACTGGTCCACAAATTATCTTTCCACCCTGGCACCGGGTCAGCAGCAGCCTGGAAAAAAATACATTGGCATTTCCTGTATAGGAGAGGAACTGGGAAGAAACAGCCTTGAGCTGAGGACAGACACAGGCTTCTCGTTGCTTGGTTTCTTTCTTTCCACGCTCTGTCACTACAGCTTCAGCAGTCAAAAATGATCTGGCAGGGGTTGCTTCTGCTGCTGGGGGGCCAGATCTGGATCCCCACTTACCACACAATGGCGATCACACATCTTACTCTGGGATCAGGGAAACAAGACAGCATTCAGCAAATGGTGAGATGCAAACCAGCCTCATTCCTCTCCTCTCCTGTGAAATTACTTGAATGCTCTCTCGCCTGCAGGAAGGAAAACCTGGGGGCCGTTGCTCTCCTTCCCTGTGAGACTGTTAGAATACCTTCCTTCAGGATGCAGTTTTAGAGTAGTATTTAAAAAGCATATAATGACTTTACAGGCAACCATAAGGCGGTAGTGGGGTCAAACTGTAATCAGTACAAATCGAGTATTCCTCTTTGATGGGTGTCCTGCTGTCATGTTATACAGAACCAGGTCTACGCACTGCTGAAGGGAGATAAGACACAGGTATCTGCTGAAAAGGCAGAACAAAGCTCCTCCCTCAGAGCTCGGAAGACAGGGGAACATGATCATGGGGCAAGGGAGGGAGCCAGCAATGAATTCATGATACACGCTAAGGTCATTCCAGAATACGAATAAGCCCTTTGGACATGTGGTGTAGACATCTACGATCGTAGTGTGATCTCCCATGGTCCTACATGTACATGGCCCTAGCATGGGGATCTCAGCATGTGGGTAGAATGGGGGCATGGCCAGCATCAGAGACGTATAAAGCTTGTTTAAGAGAAGCCCGTGTACGTCTTCAGTGTTTCCCCAAAGACGTCCATGTTATTCCTGCAGAAGCACGGAATAAAGGCTGGACTTAGAAAAATGTCTGCCCTGCTCAAAAGTGTCCCCTATTGAAGAACGGTTGTGACAAGTAAGCTATGAACTGTTGTGTCTGCAGTCTGGAGGGACACAAAATGCAGCTGTAAAGAAAAGAAAGCAGGCGAGGGAAGGTTGTAAGATACAGAATCATTGAGGAGCAAGCGTGTTTATTCTGGCTATGTTGACATTTGCTATTTGTGCCAACAGAGGTATTCTAAGGGTCCCTAACATGTCCTATGTTCTGGAAAATGGAACCATTGATGTAGGGCTAGTATGTGACCGAGCATGGAAAAGATTCATTTTCGCGTGAGAAAAGCATTTCAGATTTACAGTCCTGGGACGCCATGCTATTATGTTATAGCAGCTGTTTATAGGTGCAGGAAATCATTTTGGCAGAAGTATGTTTAATGTGAGTGCAAGTGAAAATGTGTTTGTGCATGGTATGAGGGTTGTATGGGAGGATCTGTGTGCTCTGTCACAATTCTGGAGGGACATGAATGTCTGGCCAGTACCTGGACTGTAAAGATGACCACTGCGTCACCAGGTGCCAGTGTGATAGAGTCAGAAAACTCAGCAAAGATTTGCTATAGCAAAATGTGAAAACATATCCCTGTTAAGAATAAGAGACCAGTAAAATAAAATGTCAAAACTTTACTCAAAATAAAGCAGCACTGGAGTGGAGTGGAGGAGTGGCCTAGTGGTTGGGGCAAGGTACTTCAGGCCGGAAGTTCATATCCCACTAGAGGACAGCAACCTTGGGCCGGAAGGACTGGGGTTTCTAATCCCACAGGTGCTCCTTGTGGTCTTGGACAAGCCACTTAACCCTCCATAGCCCATGTTCCCTGTAAAATAGTTATCTCCAAGTTATAATGCCCTGTTCAATGTAATTTCAGTTTGTTCAATGTAAACCGCACTGATGCAGAATAGCGCGGTATATAAGAGAATGTAAATAAATTTACTTAAAGCATAAACTACATATCTCATAGCTGATGCTTAAAAGGGAGCACTTTAGGGCAAGTTGATGTTTTGACCCCATTTCTGGTGTGTTGTTTTACGGTTCCCTCATTCTTGACAGTGATATGTTTTCACATTTTGCTATAGCGACCCTTTGCTTATTTCTACTGGTCCATAATTAGCACTGTATAGACTGCTTTCAGAGATGCCCAATGCATGATGAACTGAGGGGCTCTTCTACTGCCATGTATGTTCTGATGGCAGCTATGTCAGGACAAACCGATCATGATAGACTTGCTGTTATTATATCATTGCCTGCACTGAACTTACTTTGCAGTGTTCTGGGCATCCAAAAGACTGGTATATCTAGCCCTGTTGGCATCCACATTTAGGTACGATCAGTATTCATGTGTTATTTCCATGAACCCAACACTGTCAGTGAGAGGAGCAGCTTAGGGGATGCACGTTTCAACAAGGGAGGCAGAGGTGGGAGGCCTCGTAGACATTCATCTTTTCAGAATATTGTGAGGGCGGGGACATCCAAGCTGTTTAATATGTCTATGTCTCCAATTCCAGACACGCGGATGCATTCATAGCTGATTGGTTTAAAATGTCCCCGTCTCCGATTTGGACATGCCCACAGCCTGGATGTGAATGTTATGGAATCAGCCTCATAGTGATTAATATCTTCCCCCTTATTACCCACCTACAGATCTCAAATGACAGTCTAAAAGTTCCAGAAACAGCTATCGAAAGCCCTTCAGGGCACCCTAAGCGAGAATCAGACATAAGCGGCAATGAAACCAGAGTTCCTGATGGCAGCCAAGGGAACATGGAGGAGAACAAGAACCACAATGATCCCAAAACAACCACCCTACCCACAGCTGCACAGCCAACTTCAGCAGCAGATGACAACTTCTCCTATATCTGTAAGTTAAACAGTTCCGTCACCTTTCATACACCTAGATACCGAGTCCATAAAGCCAAAGACTGCAAACTGAACTGTTCGGCTTTTGTGGACCTGCCAGAACTTCTCTCATCTCCCTTACTGTCCCAGAAAAGTCCCATAGCTTTGTCCAAGATGTTGTTTATTTTTTGAAAATCCAAGTTGGCTTGCCAGGTTATTGTTAGTGGAATACCAACCAGAGATCATCTAGACAGGCTACATGGACCTGGGAGACTGGAGGTTTGGGCAATGGCCACACCAGGGTTGGTGGCTGTTTGGATTACTGCAGACTATGAGGGAGGGAGGGCATGCCTGCTGAGAATTAAACGGGGGAAACTTGCATGCTCAGCTAACTAGAATGCTGATATAGAAAAGATGACTAAACACCCTGCCCTGTGAGAAGGGGTGGCATTGCTGGCTGGCAGCTAGGGTACCATCCTTGCAATATGGGCAAGAAAAACTGTGCAAAGTGGACCAGTTACTGTCTGTTCTCTATGAAAAGTACAGGCCAGAAAAAAACGGCAGTTCTCCGATATCTAAAAATCCCCCTCACCCCGCTTCCCAACCTCACAGTATGTCTTTTAAAGTATTTTTATGGGTGTAACCAATCTGCAGAGGTGCCAACCCAAACTCGAGTTTCTGTTAATGTCCTTACCTTTAGGTTTCTGAGGACAGCTGTCCAGCAAAGCAGCTGGATACAGGTTTGACAGAAAACATAAATGTCCATCTAAACAAATTGGGAAAGGAGAGCTTCACCGCCTGCATCCATGTGGATCCCATACTCTGCCAGCAGACTCACGTATTAAGGGGCTGATTCTGTATAGGGCGCGCACAAATTTACGTGTTTGAAACATGCATTAAGCCTCATTTCTGAAAGACTTGGGCACATGAATGGGTGCTTACGTGCACGCTTTGGGTAGTTGCAATTCTGTGTGCACAGGCTAGGTCCCAGCATGCATATGTTCATTTGGGGTGTACATGGGAGTGGAGCCTAGATCTACAAATGCAAGCTATAGAATACTATGACTTACGCACGCCACTACACCAATCTAAGCATGTGACTAGACACAGGCATGTCTGTAAAGCAAAGTCTACATGTGTTCTGCTTTACAGAATGACTCAGAATACATGCATGGCAAAGCGATTTGCCAGTGTGTGAGGTTACAGACTTACCCTCCAAGTCTATCTGTGCCGTTCCTTTACTGCAAGCTATTCACATTAACCTAATAGTTTCCTCCACAATTAAACCACATTGAAAATGAGAAACCTAAGCATTCACCAAATTTTTGTTGGAACGCACGCCTAGAAGGAAGGAAGAGAAACCTCCCCTTCTCGTGGCGTGTTGTTCCGTTTTTTTCTTAAAGTAAAATTAGGGACACCCCTAATAACGGATCGAGGGACCAACACCCTCAATACCAACCAGCCATCAAGGAATTAGATAAGAGTACTTAGCTTGTGGTTATATCCGGGAAAAGGGTATAGGTTCCCATCGACGTTGCCTCAGCTATCATATAGGCTCACTTGTTTATATCCAGCTTTATCTGGCGAAATAGATGCCAGTAGCGACGGCAGCAATCAGTTCAAGGGGATCCCCAAACTCCGAAAAACCAACCCAAGCGTGGATGAGAGCAAAAGTAGTGACCCAATGTTGTAGCGTTTCGAGCCTCTGTACTTCCCGGCTCTTCTTCAAACTCTAGCGCTCTGGGACATATTCGTCTAGGGCTTCCTTTTAAATTCTGGCTATTATCACCTGACCAGGTATTAACCAATAGGCATAGGACATGTTCAGATACTAATTTAAATAATAGACCACCATTCAATATGAGAATTTAAACCCCGAGGGGTAACAGTGTCTAATAAGTAGATCCAATGCTGCTCACGGAGACTCAATCGAGAATGTCGATCACCCCCCCTGAAGTGAGCGGGGATATAGTCGATAACTCGCCATCTTAAGTCTTGAAAGCTGTGATTTTTCTCCTGACAATGAGGTACTAGAGGGGCAGTAACAACCCCTCTAGTAATTCGAGAACGATGTTCCTGGAGTCGTTTTTTCATATTCCGGGACGTCTTTCCTACATATACCAAGGGGCAAGGGCAAACTATAATATAGATGACAAAAGATGTCAAGCAAGTTGTAGCAAATTTGTTATAATAACAGCGATGAGACAATGGATCCTCCCAAGAAGGGCCATCCAGCGTAGAAGCACAAAAGTCACATTGCTGGCAGCCAAAGTGTCCGTTAAGGAAACCCTCCGTTGACTGAGATCGGTTGCCATGGTGCACTATCCAGTCTGCAAGATTATGGCCCCGTTGAAGTCCAATCCTTAGTGGCTTCCTAAAGACCGAATGAATCGCTAAAACTGGGGATCCCCTTGAACTGATTGCTGCCGTCGCTACTGGCATCTATTTCGCCAGATAAAGCTGGATATAAACAAGTGAGCCTATATGATAGCTGAGGCAACGTCGATGGGAACCTATACCCTTTTCCCGGATATAACCACAAGCTAAGTACTCTTATCTAATTCCTTGATGGCTGGTTGGTATTGAGGGTGTTGGTCCCTCGATCCGTTATTAGGGGTGTCCCTAATTTTACTTTAAGAAAAAAACGGAACAACACGCCACGAGAAGGGAGGTTTCTCTTCCTTCCTTCTAGGCGTGCGTTCCAACAAAAATTTGGTGAATGGTTAGGTTTCTCATTTTCAATGTGGTTCCTTTACTGCAGGCAGACTTTCACATGTTCCAGGAACCAAAGAATAAAAAACAAAGGGAAACCCCCACAAAACGCAGATGTGCAAACAAAAGAAAGAATGGGGAAACAAAAGAATTGGAGCAGACATTATTATGCTTGACATGGCTGTGTTTCAGCAGTGGATGCCTGCTTCAGGGGCAAATCTGTCAAAACATTCCCCAAAAAAAACCCAAAACAAAATCAGTTAATCTGTGATCTGGTGCATGCAGCAAACCCGCTCTTAAAAAGGTACAAAAATCACATGTGCCAGGCAGGTGGACATAATCTCCCCCTAATTCATTTTATCATCTGCTTACAGACTGCAGTACAGACACAGGCTCTGGTGAGGTCCACGTGGCCAAGTACAGGCCAGGTTAATTAAAAGCAGTTCTCTCTGCTATAAAACCTCGAAAATCAGCATCTTTTTGGAAAGGGTGGTTCCAGCGCTTTCAGCCTGCTCGTTTGGGGTTTCCAGTCTCACTGGACTTGTTCTTTCCTAATATCACGATGCCCTAAATGTTCATTCACAGCTATGCAGATGCTTTACTCTTTCCTAATCACTGCAGCAGCAATGTTCAGCCAGAACCTGGTGCTCCAAGCCCCGCGCTTGCCCGCACCCCTCCAGCCCCCCAATGAAATCCCTTCTTTGCCTGCGTCTTTCCTTAACTACTTACTCTCCTCAGTCTCCAGGTTAAGTGCGATGGATGCCGCAATTCATCGCCTCAACGTGCAGTTTCACGGCATGGATGTTAAGTTTTCCCAGTTATCGCAGAGCGTGGCCAAACTCCGAACCAAACTCGACGACAACCAGGATGCCATTACCAGCCTCTCTGAAATGAATGTCAGGAACATGAAACAAATTGGACAGCTTGAAGGTAAAAGCTGTGGCTCGCTATACTGCTTTACGCTGCAGAGAATCCTAAAGATCTGGTTCTTCTCAAGTCTAAATAGATTTGGAAAACTAAAGTCTACTCTCAGGACAGCAGGGGTGAAATAACTGGAGGGGTTGGGGGGAACCAGGGGGAGGAAGCCATTTAAAAAGAGAGTTTGCCTTTTACTGTGAAGCAAGTGGCAAGGCTCTTGCAATGTTACAGCCAACCTTCTCCAGCGCATGCAGACTCCAAAAGGTACTAATCTCTTCTACGTTGCAAAATTTATCTTACTTCTGCCCTGTCTATTCATAGCAACATAATAAATGACAGCAGATAAAGACCACCATGGGTCATCTAGATTGCCCAATAAGGTAGCTAGTGTTGCACCTGCCGCTCTGTGTGGGTTACTCCCCCTCTGCGCCTTTACTTAAGGTTGTACCTGCCACTCCAGGCAAGTTACCCCTCTCTATTTATGAAGTTAATTACGTTTGCATTGATTCCCCATTTCACGGCATTTTCTCTTTTCTTCTCAGGCTGCATGAAGGGCAGGAGGTTTACCAGGAAATGTTATTTGCTCTTCCTGCAATTTGAAAGCTATCCAACAGCCCAGCAGCTATGCCAGAGTAAAGGCGGCAACCTGGCCATGCCTACAGACCAGCAGGAGTACGCCGCCCTAGCCCAATACATTCATGATGCCCTTTTCCCATCCAACTGGCCAGTCTGGATCGGGATCAATGACCAGCGCTCTGAAGGGATGTACCTTTATGAGAGTGGCCATCGGGTGTCCTTTTTCAACTGGTACAAGGACCACATGGTAACACAACCCAACGGCGGTACAGTGGAAAACTGCATCTCCGTGTCCTCAGATGACGGCAAGTGGTGGGACAACGATTGCACGAGGAGAATGTATTACATTTGCGAGTATTGAGGAAAACAGAGAGGAGGAAAAGGACATTATATAATAGCACAATTGTAAGGACGACTGTCCAGTCTCCCTCTTACCTGTCTATGTGATAACCCAGAACATCTGTGATGTTGACACTTTAACATCTCTAAGGGTGATGGGTGGGGGTTTCACAGAGCTGGTTTGGTTAAAAAAAATAATTTAAAAAGAAATCCACAGCTCTGCAAAATTATTGCAAAATACAGCACACTGACAACTTGCTTAAACAGTAAAAGACAAAGTCCTTACCATGTACATTTAAGGCAGACCCTACAGCAGTTCAAATGTCAGCCATCATTTAAGGAGCAGAGCATATCTTGAGGCCTACATTTTGGTTTTCCTACTAATATTTTTACCAGGGCTACTTCTTCTAGTTAAGTTATCTGATCTATAGATGCCACATTGACATTTCTGATTTCTCTACAATACTGGAGCTGGGAAAGCTCCATTGTAAATGTGTCATTAGAGAGATTGTACAATCAATATTAAATGGTAACACATCAAAATACAAAGAAACATAATCTTGAGCCTTGATGCAAGATCCACAAAGGTCTTTTCAAGGTGCATAGTGACCACATAACTCCAAGGCAGAACATCAAAATGCAGCTCATGGTGGGAGGCCGTGGCAGCACTTGCCACCTCTTGATGGACCCTGTCCTGTCCATAGGCAAGGGGTCCTGCAAGCCACACCCATTTACCCTTAAAAACAAGGGCTGGAGTCAATTCCATTCCTTCAACCTCAGGAAGAAAAGCACCACACACACACACACAAATGCACCCTTCATAAAATAGAAGATTTTTTTATTACATCTTCTGGGACTTTGTGTAGTTGCTTTCCATATCAGCAGAAATCCTCAGGATGCAAACCTTAGGGTCACCAGGAACACAATGCCATAAAAATTGCGTCATTAGGGCAACTTTGGAATTCATCCATCACTTTTAGATGGAGTTTGCTTCTTATTTTGCATTAAACACTATTGGAACATTCCATTTAAACATGCACAAGACAGGATTAATGGAGGCAGCGGTGGATTGCTTTAGACGTTTTTCAGTTTTGTTCACATCATTCTTTGGTTTTAGATGATCCACCTCCATTTGCAGCTTTGTCAACCCACGGGTAGGATAACCCCTGAGCAACAAGGGAATCAGGGGAAAACACAAAAGGGAAGAACAGATGACAATGAAGCTGGCAGTTGTGAAGGCAAAGTTCATTGGGGACAAGGCCACTTTGACCAAATTATCCCCACCCCATACTGAGTGACCCACAAAACAAGTGGCCACCTCATGACAATTCGCCCCCACTTCTCCTTCAGCAGCCCATCCTCTGCAATCACACACACAGGCAGCCACCACCTTCTACCCTCTATCTGCAGACCACCCTGGGAACAAGCCTCAAAGCAGCACACACCTGGTTCAGGCAGAGAGATTCTATGTGCAAGTGCATTACAGAGGAAAGAAATACCCCAAACCATCTAACTCCAGAGTTTAAATTATACCCAGCCTAAACCTCCACAGCCTACAGCAGCCTCTTCAGTTTTCAAATGGGGTTAGTGGCCCACAGGAAAGGCAAGGCTCCTTATGGCTCCCGTATCCAATGTGGGCGTAGCTCTCAAAAAATGATGACTAGCGTGGAAAATCTGTCAGTTTAAGGCAAAGTTCTCAGATTCTCTTCCAGCTAAAAATTAAGGTCCATTAGTGAGAGAGAGTTCCTGTAAACCACATCTGCCTCAGCTGCTGAAGAAGAGGGGCTGGCAGCCAAATACTTGCATGCACAGAGGAAAGCCTGCTGCTGCTCTCCTGCTGAAGGGAGACTGACACATCACCCCTTTTGTTGATTAGAGAGCCCCCCCCCCCCCTTAACGGCACCCTCGCTTTCTTGTACTCCCCCCACCTTTCTCTACTTTTCTCCCCTCTATCTGCTTCTTGTCGCTCACTGAGGTCCAAAGATACTTTGATCCGTGACTTCATGCTGCAGCGCTCCCTTGCTTTCCTGTTCCTCTTGGAGATGTGGATTGGGGACAGGGAAGAAGCCTTCCTATAATCGCTGCTTTCCTCTCGACTTCTCAGCCTTGTCAACGTCCTGTTCCTCCAGGTCTGGGGGATGAAAAGCAGTCCTGTACCGTAAGTTCCTGAACATTTCTGAAGTAAGCTCCCCCACTGTTCACGATCCAGAGTCCCTTTCTGTCCAGTTCCCATCTCCACATGCTTTTCACGATCTATTGGTTGATGTCCCCCCCTCTCTCTCTTCACCCCCCCCCCCCCACCTGCCTATCTCTGGGACTCCCTTCTGACCACTTTGATTGAAACATTCTCTACATACCTGACCTGCTCATACTTGGCAATTTCAATGTTCATGGGGACGCCTGCAGGATAAAATATTTATTTTGCATATATAAGATGTCTCTTTATCTCAACATGTCCCCTTCCCCACACACACTGCAGGTCACACACTGGATCTTCTGCTAACTACCGCCACCTTCAGTAAACGATTCTGATCTACAAGTCTACCTCTTGACTGGACTGACCAGTTTGGCATCCTCTTCAGGCTTTTCCATCCTGCACCCTCTGATGCATCAGTGGCCTCATGTCCCTCCTTACTCCCATGACATTCCATCACTATGTCTACTCTCCAGGCTTTCCAGTCATCGGATTCCTTGTTTCCTCCATTTCTGTCGATGAACAAGCATCTATCTGGACCTCTGCCCTTGGTACCATGTTGGGCTCTCTTGCTCCTCTTGTCTCCAATCCTCCTCCATGTCATCATGCTCATCAGCATTCTTGGTTCCACACAGGTGTTTACATCCCTAGACATCAGATGCACAGGGCAGAGCGGATCTGGTGCCACCGCCACACCATGTCAATTCTTGCCTGTTTCCAGCAAGTGCCTTCCATCTATCATAAGGCCATTCTCTCAGCTAAGAAAGAGTATTACAACCAACTCATTTCGACAACCGGTAACCAGCCTAAGAAGCTCCGCTGTATGGTCTCATGCTTTCTCCATCCCACCTCCTCTCTTCCCTCTACAAATGTTACTACAGCTGATCAGCTCACTCAGTTCTTCTTGGATAAGGTCCACCAGGCACAATGCAACTTTGATCCTTCGCATATTCACTGCTTCCTCTTGAGGAAGACCCCCTTTCTTCTTTCTCAGGAATCACTGGCTGCTGAGCCTGCTATTGAGCTCACTGGCTCAACGTTCCCCCATACCTGGTCCCAGTTCAATACTATCACATTGCATTCTCTTAATAAAGCCACCCAGTCCTCGTCCAAAACCACCTGCACTGACGATCCCATTCCTTCAGCATGGCTTTGAGGCCTCCCTAGCACTTCTACCACTCACCCTCTCTTTTTTCAATAACAGCCTTTCCTCTGGCGTCTTCCCCCAATGCTGGAAAACTGACATTGTTTGCCTGCTGCTGAAAAGTCCCACAGTGGATCCCTCTCTTCCTGCCCACTACAGTCCTATTTCCAATTTCCCCTTTCTTTCAAAAATGCTGGAAAAACTGGCATTCCATCAACTCTCTCAACATCTTGAGCGCCCTAATTTCTTACTGTATTGCCAAATTTTACACTTCCTTTAACCCTGTCACTCACTAGCTCACAGACTAGGCGTAAGCACTCTGGCAAATACAATATGAGTTAACCCTGTCACTCACTAGCTCACAGACTATGCATAGACACTCTGGAAAATACAAGTTAACCCTGTCATTCACTAGCTCACAGATTAGGCAAGGACACTTTAGTAAATACAATATGAGTTTTATTAAATTAAGTCCTTTTGGAATAATAAGTAAAAGTAAGGTATCAATACATCACCAGATATTGTAACCGCACTCCAGCAAAGTCTAGGCGATCGCTGGTCCCCCGACTTTGCTGGAATGCGGTTACAATATCCGGTGACGTATTGAAAGGAAGTGTAAAATTTGGCAATACACTTACACCCATGTCAATCCGGCTTTCGGGTTGGTCACAGTATGGAAACTATATTGTTGTCGGTCCTTAATGAAACACGGGCTTCTTTGGAGAGAGGTAACATTTCACTGGCTGTCTCTAGATCTCTCCTATACTTTCAATCTTGTTAACCACTCTTTTCCTCTCGTGTCTCACTTCTGCCGGTCTGGGTTCAACTATTCTACATTGGTTTTACTCTTTTCTCACATCTCTCTCTTATTATGCGTTCTTTCAGGCCTCATCTTCCTCTCCTTTCCCCCTTCCTTGCGGAGTCCCTCAAGAATCCATTGTGGCCCCTCTTCTCTTCAATGCATTTCTTGCCCCACTGCTATTCTTTTCCAGATCTTCCTGCTAGACGAGTCCAGACTAGTGGGTTATTTTCCCCTGCCAACAGATGGGAAACAGAGAAAAGAAAGTAAACTATGCCATGACATCACCACCGGTATAAAACCTAGCACAGCTAGGAGGGATCCCCCAGTATTTTCTCTGGCTCAGCAGATGGTGAATTCTTCCAGAGAGGCCTACAGCGACCTATAGCTCCTGCCCAGTCTGCATCTGAGTGCAGTGTAGCTCGGCCACTTTAGATCCCAGGGGATGATACTGTTTTCTGGTTGATCTGTTACTTTGAAGCTAGCTTCTGGCTAGGACAGCCAGTGTAGCTTGATAGGAGCGTTGCATCACGAGGATCCTTCTGAGGGACTTAACTGTATTTTGGCCTTTTTTTTTTTCTTTCTTTAAACAAACAAAAAAGGTTTAAAAAGTGTGAGTCTTCTGCAAGGCTCCATGTAGCTCCTTAGCATGTGGCTGAAAACGGTTTCCTCCCTGCGCTGTCCCCTCCCCCACCACTGTCTCCGCTCCCCTGTGCTCCCAAGGGACCGCAACACTGAAGCTGCAGTGGATCGCTGCCTTTTCCAACAGGCAACTGCAGAGGATCACCGCCTGAACTTCACCAGTGGCAATAAGGGGCTGCTGCACCCAACCATGAGTGTTTGCTGTGATCCCACCTGACATCCCCGGCCTGTGCAGGCCACGCATCAGTGGCAAAAAGGGGCCGCTGCACCTAACCATGAGTGTTTGCTGTGATCCCGCCTTTCCTGCCTGACATCCCCAGCCCTACAGCTCCTGGTCAGTTTGAGACTGGTTTCAGTGCAGCTTGGCCAGCTGAGACCCTAGGAAGTATGAGATACCACTCTAGCGATTCTCCCCTTCCTGGGGCGAGTTCCTGGCTGAGAGCCAGTGAAACTCTGTGGTGCATTAGGATCAGTGCCTACTTCATTGCCCTAATGCCTCGGCTGCAGTAAGTGGCGACGGTTCCCTTGTTGATCCTCTCTGCACCACTTGCACAGTCAATCCAGGGGAGACGTCTGCCAATTCAGCGTCCTTGTTGGTGGTTCTGGCTCCCGATGCAGTTGAGGCTTCGTTGCCGCCTTCCACATCAGGGATTATCAGTGCTCTTCTCCAGGCGGACCTACTGTTCCCACGATGCTGAATTTCACCATGGAACCGGCTCCTGCGTTCTCCCTCTGTTTCCACAGTCGCAGCGCTCCCAGCCATAGCAGTCATAAGTGTTTCAGCCACAGCAGCTGTCGGACCCTGCAGCTGCAGATTTTTCACCCATCTTCCAACATGTTTGTGGGCTATCGAAGTGGGGTTCAAGACCTTGTTCCTTCTCGGTTGGGGCCATCTTCCGCCGCTCCTCCGATAGTCCTTACAGGTGGTTCCCACAAATGATCGAGAGGGCAGGGTCTGGGAGGGTCCAGAGCCCCCTCCAAAGTCCCTTTATTGGAGCGAGGCAGAATTTTTCAGCGATGGCGTTTCTCACAATGACTCCAGTTGAACTGCCTCCAACACAGAGAAGGGGGAACTCTTTCAGGGGGGGACCAGAGCGACTCTCGCATGGTGCATCTTTGTCACTGAGTGGCGATTCCCCCCCACCTTAATTGTCTAGATTGCCACTGAAATGCAAATTCCAGAGCTCTCTGGACCGGCGCCGACCCCCTCCACATCTGATCCTGACATCATGGGGCTTTCCAGAGCCTTTCATTTCCTGCTGGAGCTTCTCCTGATGTACCCCTCAAGAAGGCCCAGCGGTTGGGTTGCATTTATGCTTGGTCACCGACAGTCTTGGAAAGTGGTTACATTTTTCCAGGGTTGACGTCTTTATCACAGCAGACACCAGCATACTACCATTCCCATAAAAGTGGAGCTGCCTTTCAGGACCTGCAGGGCCGGAAGGTGGAAGGACTCCTTCAGATTGCTTTTTCTTCCTCCTCCCTAGCCCTTCAGGTGACAACGTGGGGCGGCATCTGTGCACATGTCCTGCTCCACTGGGTTCAGCTCCTTCCCGGGGATGAATATTCATTTTGAATATCTGGCGGCCTTCTTGGTGGATGCCTTTTGTGATAAAGATAAAAGATAAAGATATCTTATGCCTTTCTGCGTGGGGAGTCGCAGCAGCGACAGTGGCTCGCCGAGGATTGTGGTTCAGAAATTACTGACAGATGTGGCTATAAGGCGCACTTAGCCAAATTGCCCTTTAGGGACAGGCTCCTGTTTGGTGAGCTCTTGCGAAAGTTAGTTAAGGACCTCAGAGAGGTCAAGCCCCAGCAGCTGCTGGAGAATAAACCCAAGGATTCCTCCAAGCACTCTTCTTCAACATCAGGGGAGTCATCTTCGCTGCCGAAGTTCCTCGATTCTCATCAGTAACAGGATCCAAGTCCTAGTCCTTTCAAGGAGGATGCCAAGCCTATTCGTAGGCTTCCATGGCAAAAAAGCCTCTTCCTCTCTCACTGACTGTTCTGGAGCCCATTCCTACCTCCCGCAAGTGGTAGACCGTCTGCAACAATTTTATCGTGAACGGGCCCATCTAATGAATGATCACCGGGTGCTCAACATTATAAGACAGGGATATGTTTTAGAGTGTGCTCAAAAGGGTCAACTACAGTTTGAGAGTTCCATGGTTCCGCATAGAAATGCTGTGGTCTGTTATCCAGGCAGTCCAGAAGAATGAGTCCTCTCTTCCTTGGATTTGGCAGAGGCCTGTGTTCACATTCCCATCTGGGAGGACCAGCAGCGCTTTCTCCAGTTTGCGATTTTGGTCTCTCACTACCAGTTTTGTGCAATGCTCTTCAGCCTAGCCACCAATGTTCCCTCTAATTTTCTGTAGGCTGTGTGCGCATAAAATATCAGCTGTGCAGCTTTTGAAGGAAGGTTAAATTTTTGTGCGCTACATAACAACACTCGGAGTTAAATACTTTAAAATTTGACTACACATCAGAATACAGTATATACATCACATTGATTGCACTAGAAAATATTGTAGAACTTGTGAAAACCGTAAATACACAACAACTTTTAAATTTTAAGACGTCTGTGTTATTTTCTATCAGAATCAGAACTGTAATTTTTGTGCGCTCTGTTGTAAAGTATGTGCGCTCGCTCGGTGAGATGTGTGCGCGCGCACACGCGCACAGCTTAGAGGGAACAGTGCTAGCCACCACCCTTTGGACGTTCTCCAAGGTGATGGTGGTAGTTGTGGCAAGACTGAGGCACCAGGTCATCTGTGTACACCCTTTCCTGGATGACTGGCTTATCCAGGCCAGTTCTCGGCCGGAAGGCATTCAGGCACTGCATTGTGTTATCCAACTCAGAGTGGTTCAGCTGAGTCATCAACAGCAGCGAGAACTGCCTGATGCCATCTCAGAACCTGAACTTTCTTGAGGCTAGTTTTGACACCTGCAAAGGCAAAGTCTTCCTTAAGGACTTCCACAGGACCAAGTTCCACGACCAACCTTGGGACTTTTTTTGGGAACTCCACTCCTACAACTTGGGGCTATCTTCTGCTTTTGGGAGCTATGGCTGCAACCCTAGAACTGGTGTCCTCAGCACGAGCGCCCTCTATAGTGGACTTGCTGGTTGGTTCCCGTGCTCGCAGGAATGTAGCCAGAGTCCAACTCCTTCTTCCTCTCTCGTATCGACACAGCCTTCTCTGGTGGGCCTCCCCAGACAATATGTTGAGGGGGATTCCCCTTGAAACTCCAGCCCGGGTGCTCCTCACCAATGAAGTTAGTCTTTCCAGTTGTGGAGTTCATTGTCTTGATCAGACTACATAGGGTCGGCGGTCTCCAGTGGAAGCAAAATGGGTCATCCATCGCCTAGAGGACAGGACCATCTGTCTGGCATTGCTGCACTTAAGCAAGCTGCTCCATGCTTGCTGTGCGAGTCCTCTCAAGCAAAGTAACTGCGGTGGGTTATGTCAATAGCCACGACAGAATGAAATGCCTGGGTTTAGCTTGGGAAATGTCTCTATTGTTTCTGTGCACGGAACTGCACCTCCAAGCGCTTTGGTGGCGGTGGTAGCAGTACAACCCAGCACATCGCGGGCGAGGACAGTCGGGAAGTGGATTTCCTGAACTGTCACCTCCACGATCCCAGTGACTGGGAACTTGCCTCATGAGCATTCAACTGAATAGGGATGGCCTGGATGACAATGGCAGCCAATGCCAAGATCGTTTCCTTCTGCAGACACTGTTCAGAGCCCAAGTCCAAGAGTGTGGACGTACTGGTCCAGCACTGGCCCCCAAATCACCTTCTCTGTGTGTCCCGCCACATGGGCCATGATACCCAGAGTCCTTTGGAGAATCGAGAATCACCTGACTGGCCTCATTGGCCATGGCATGCAGACATCATCTGTCTCCTCACCTCCCAGCCCCCGTGCCTCAAGAACAGGAGAGGCTTACTACGGCAGGGTCGCCTAAAGCGTAAGAGCTATTTTCTGAAGACTAGGTGGCTTTCCATCTCATTTTCTTATGCCCGAGTCTGTATCTCTTCGAGAACTGGTGTCATCGATGTTGCCTTTTTCCCATTGGAGGGGGGGGGTGGTCTTGATCCCCTCAATTCTAGCCTTCCTTCAAGATGGAGTTGAGAAGGGTTTGTCAAGCTTGATAAGGGTGCAGGTAGCAGCACTTTCTGTTTTCGTGGTCCGGTGGCGGGCCATATGCTGGCAGTGCACCGGGATGTGAGCCGCCTTCTCCACTGGGTTCGGACCCTTTGTCCACTAGTAAACCCCATAGTCCTGCCGTGGGACTTGACGTTCATTCTCAGAGCACTCATGTGTCCGCCCATTGAGCAGCTCAGGCAGGCTACTGTCAAGGATCTGTCTCTGAAAATGGTGTTCTTGGTAGCTGTCACTTCAACACAGTGGATTTCGGTATTGTTAGTGCTTTCCAGCCGCAACCCTTTATTGACATTCTCGGCCAAAGGGGTGACCTTTCGTCTGATTCCCCCCTTCTTACCCAAAGTGCTCTCCTCCTTTCATGTCAATCGGGTGCTGTTCTTGCTGGCCTTTTCGCCAGATCAATGCACCAAACCAGATAAGAGCTTGCGTTTTGTGGACTTCTGTCGTTCACTCTTATGATACTTGAAAGTAACGAATCACTTTCATCTTTCCAATCACATCTTTGTCCTTTTCTCCATACCTCAGAAGGGACAAGCAGCATCCACAGTCACTCTAGATCGCTGTATCAAAGGCACTATCGCCTCAGCCCACCTGGTGAAGGGTAGGCCTATTTCACCAGGCTCAAGGCTCATTTGACTCTGGCCCAGGCATCTTTCTGCATGGAGTTATCTTGTGCATCACCCTTGAACAACTGCAGGGCAGCTACTTGGTCCTCCTTGGCTCCTTCGTGTGGCACTACTGCTAAATGTGCATGTCCAAGTGGCCACGCGGTTTGGCATGAGTGTTTTTCCATTGCACTTTCTTCCCCCCTGGAATGGAGTAGCTATAGTACATCCCACTAGTCTGGACTGGTCTAGCAGGAAGATCTGGAAGGAGAAAACTTACTTACCGTTAATTTCCTTTCTTGGAATCCTGCTAGACCAGTCCAGGACCTGCCCCATTCAGCTTTGTGTCCTGGACTGCAACCTTTTGTATATTTGTCCCTTTGGACCATGCAGAGTTTGTATACAGTTGTCCTCATTGAGGGGTTTCTTGGGAGGATTTAACTACCTTCTATTGCTTGTTACAAAAATACTGAGGGCTCCCTCTAGCTGTGCTAGGTTTTATGCCAGTGGTGATGTCACTATTCAACAAAGAGTCATTGATGATTGTACCGGTGGGTTTCAAAATACAATCCAAGGATGTTATCATACACCAAAAATTCTATTTTTGTCGGGATCGGTCTGCCCGAGTGGGAGAGATGGAAACCCTCCCCTCCTTGCAGAAAGAACCCTTTTTTATCAAGTGAATAAGTTCACATTACTTTATGAAAATAGTGTGGTCACACTTATCTTATCCATAAGGCGATGTTCATCCTCAACAGATGCTGGGATAAAAATTTACACGACATGCATGTTTCGGGCCTCTTGAGAGCCCTGTATCAAGTGTTCCCTTCCAACGTCAGTGAACGTAGTCAATCGCCCTAAAAAACGCCGAACCCAACGGTTCTTAAATGTAGCTAAGATGGCCACCGATTGATCTAAAACCTGCATCACATGACTGGTGACGTGTTAAACGTATCCAATCAGAACCACGAAGTAGGATAAAGTAAATTGAAAGGGGATCCATTGAAAAGATTCCCTCTAGTAAGAACAAATTGTGGAAAAGAAAACAGATTTTCGTCATAGCCTATATAAGACTCCACCACTCCAGTTCCAAACTGAGACCCGAAGGGATAATAGAGTGTCTGCGAGGAGGGAAGGGTTTCCATCTCTCCCATTTGGGCAGACCGATCCCGGCAAAAATAGAATTTTTGGTGTATGATAACATTCTTGGATTGTATTTTGAAACCCACTGGTACAATCATCAATGACTCTTTGTTGATCATTGTTGAAAAGTTTCATAGAACAGTCATTCGATTTATTGGAGGTTAACATCTATATGAGTGGTGATGTCACGGCATGGTTTAACTTTCTTTTCTCTGTCTCCCATCTGCAGGCAGGGGGAAATAACCCACTAGTCTGGACTGATCTAGCAGGATTCCAGGAAAAGAAATTAACGGTAAGTAAAATTACTCCATTCAGCATCTGGGTGTATATGTGTATTTTTATGTGGATGATGTCCTGCTGCGATTCCATCCCCACCCCACTTCCCTAGATTTCACCTCTTATCAATTTTTGCTTATCCCTGATTGCTTCCTGGCTTCACTCTAATTGCCTGAAACTCAAGCCTTCAAAAACTTCTGTAATCTGGCTCACTGGGTCCTTTACTTCACCTTCTGTGTCATCTTCGACAGGTTCCCCGTTTCTGTTGTTCCCTCTAAATACTTTGGAGTCACTCTGGACGCGTCCATTACCTTCCACATGCGTATCAGTAATGTTGCTAGGCGGTCACTCTTCATATTTCACCAGACGCACTCCATCTGGTCCTTCCTCCCTTCTTCTTCCATTATCATTCTGGATCTGGTCATCTCAAGACTTGACTAGTGTAATGTTATTTATTCTGGACTGCCTCACTACCAAGTCAAACTGTTCAAAATACTGCAATTTGCTTACTCCATCATGCCACCCGTTATGATCACGTCACCCTACTTCTTGTCAAGTCCTACTGGCTCCCTCTGAAAGCTACTTACCCTCATCCACAGGATCATGCGTTCTGGTACCACAGCCTATCTTACTTCCTGTCGTAGTCCATATGCTCCTTCGCGGGTTCTTTGTTCTGTTCACACAAATTGATTTCACCTTCCTTCCCCATCACAGGCCCACCTTGAATCGACCCAGCACTGTGTGTTCCTTTTCTTTGGTGCCAGCCTCCGGAACGCCCTCCCTGCTGACCTTCGGCTTGAGCCATCTTTCCCAAATTTAAGGCCTCTTTAAAAATCTACTTATTTCAACTTGCATATGGTCTTCCCTCCTAGCCTGCTCTGGATTCTGCCCCACCTTCCTTCACTCTACCCTTTCTTGATGTACCTCGGCTTTCCTGCATTCTTTTCCCCTTTCCTAATTGATTGATTTTAATGTACACGTCCTGTTATGAAGGGTGATATATTAAGTTTTTAATAAACCATAATGCTTAACTGGATTGCTGTGGGTAGAGTGGAGTTTACCCCTTTCCTTGCAAGCAGTACATCTTGGGCTCCTTAAGTCTCTCTGAGTATCATCTATTATAGTAGGAGCTATCGAGCATTTGGATGACCCTCCTTTGAGCTGCCCCTGCCTTAGTGTCTCTAGAACTCAGCACGGTGCTGAAGGTGAAGTTTCAGGGCTCCCCTCTTTCTAGAAAGGGTATTTCTCTTTGTGCATGCGAGTCCCAATAGCTTCAACACAGACAAAGACCCCCAGCCGCCAGGTGTCTTTACTGCTTTCCACTGTGTCCTAAAGCATGAGTTTGTATTATTTTTCTATTAAAGCATAGTCATGATAGCTTTCATCATGTCCTAAGTGTTTAGTCATTTAAAGTCACCTCAGTTACTTCCACCATCAGGTCTACTCTGCTGTAAGCTTTCCCTTCTAACCCTAAACTCAACGGTCTCTCTTCCTGCTAAGCCCACTCCCTTGCGCACACTGCACCATGAAATGCACCTTCCATAAAACAGAGAGCTGCAATTCTCCATGCCAAGATCGTTTCTTAGCTAACTCCTGGTAATTCAGAGCTGAGGCATATCATATAGTCCATATGTCAAATTATAGTCCAAGGTGTTCTCTCTCTGGCACACCCGATGTCCATGGTGTGGTAAGGATGCCATCACTTCCACCATACCCATTAACTGGCACAGAAACACTCTTCTGCTCCATTGTATCTGTCCAATGCAAATCATTTCTACATCAAGGGGCGGTATAATGGGGAAAGCATGAAGAGCACGGCTCATGAACTTTCAAAGCATGTTGCATGCATGCATGTATGTATCTGTGCATGTGCGTTCACACATATCTATCTGTGATCATGAGAGGAGATAAGCGAGGAAGCAGTTTAGAAGGTACACGTCCTTAATCATGATGTTACAGTAAATCAGTGCAGGTAAGCTACAGCTGTTGAAACTCTTTCTCCAACAGGTATATATTAGGACATTTTGGGGTGGGGGGGGGGGGACTTCATTTCTCTTCCAAGTCCTCCCCCCCAGCAGCATAGGAACCCCTCCCAAAACTCACCTCCTCCCTCTCCTGTGACTAGAGCAGCATTCCAGTGTTCCGCCCCCCACAGCCTTCCCATTGGCTGGATCCTACCCCCAGCCTCTGCTGCTACTGACATTGGAAGCAGGCAGGGCAGGCTCGTGCAAACACAGGAGGGGGAGGGAAGGAGGATTAAAACAGTGTTTCTCAAGCTAGTTCCAATGTCTCCCTAGCAGGGCCGTACCAAGCTAGCAGTGCACCCTGCACGAGTGGTAAACCTTGCGCCTCCCCCCTCCACCCATCCAGCTATGTGCAGGA
The DNA here is from genome assembly GCA_033557465.1 of Ichthyophis bannanicus. Classification (NCBI taxonomy): domain Eukaryota; kingdom Metazoa; phylum Chordata; class Amphibia; order Gymnophiona; family Ichthyophiidae; genus Ichthyophis; species Ichthyophis bannanicus. The sequence continues at coordinate 54,734,581 of CM066051.1, read as the reverse complement.
ACTCGCTTTTGTCGGGCTTCCTGGAAGCCCAGGGGTGACCATCTGCGTCCCTTCTGTACTTGTGCCCTGTGCGACTGCACCGTTCACACAGCCCTTGCTACAGCCCTGCTCCCTAGCCAGTCTGGTTTTCAGGATATGCACGAGACAGATCTATATGCAATGGAGGAAATGCATGCAAATCCGTTTCACGCATATTCACTGCGGATATGCTAAAAACAAGGCTGGCTGAGACGACATAAGGACAGGCTTTAGAAACACTGGCTTGGAGAACTGCAGATAGAGGTTTTAAACGCTGAAAAATGCCCAGACATATCAGCCATTCTTCTAGCTTTCAGACATCAAAGTAAAAAAATCAGCAGAATGCTGAAAAAAGCGAGAGAGTTGGCCACCTTAACCTCCTAAGTGCTGAACACATCTCACAGGCTTCCCTCTAAACATTTAGACTCAAGTATGTCAACAGTTTCTGCATATAGGGGAGGTATTAAGTCATTCTTTATGAAAAAAAGCTATTTGTAAGATGATTTTCCTCATTTCTCAATTGCTGGTAAGCTGCAAGACCTTTTGGAAAAGGCTATAAGGCCATCTACAGAGGAGACTTATAGGGCTCACCACCGCTTCAGAGCTAGCCCGAGAGTATCCAACACTCTAGGCAAACCTTCAGCCATGCACCCTCCCTCACCCCCACACCATGTCCAGCTTCTCCCTTGTTCTTCCAAGACCCACCCCCAGTAGTCCAGCCTTCCTCCTTCTTCCACCCTGTCCACTGTGTGCTGAATCGCCGTCACCCATTCCCCCTGCTCTACCTTAGCTCTTGGGGAACCATGGCGTGTGCACAGAGATTGGCCTTAGGGCATTCGCATGCATTCTATGTCTACCCTGTCCCACACTCTCCAATTGGAAGGTTGCATTGGAGGGGGCCAACACAGCAGATCTTGATCACATACGTGTGCTCGATGGCCCACTGCCAAACTGTTTTACTTACTACTTATTCCCAAGGATGGGGTAGTGCAGCGGCAGGATGAAGAGAAAGGTGGATTCAGGAAAGTGCTGCCCCGCCCCTGACTTGTGCCCCTCTAGGATGCCGCCTAGTTTGCCCAGTGGTAGGGCTGGCCCTCAACATGTGAGCCTAGCAGAGAAACCCATCAACGAGGCTCCATCAGAGACATAGCCAGAAGGCTGGCAGTGCGCTGGAAAGGTTAAACAGCCACACCTCATGTCCTCTGACATGAAAACATTCTCAGCACCTCTGTGAACACCACTGAAGGGGGGAGGGGGGTAAGCTGCCAGGGAATGAAAGAGACGTACCATCCGCTCCCTTCAGCGCCATCAGGCCCACATAACGAGATGAAATCAGTAGCAGCAACAGCGCCCACAAGCTCACCCCACTCCAGAATCCCACCCACACACTGTTGCCTGTTCCATTTACATCTCTGGATAAAGAGGGGGGAAAGTGAATCCTTCCTCCTCACCCACTCTCAGTTTCACTGGCAGCATCATGGGAGGAGACCGCATCAGCCAGGGAAACTTTACTCCAGGAACCTCAGAAAGGAAAAAGCCAGCAGCATTTTCCAAGCCAGGAGAGAATTCTGCCTAATGACTTCACACAGAGTTTCTAGAAGGAATTTAACCCCCAGAAGAGATGACTAGTCAAGTCTTCCCTAAGGACTAGCGCTACAGTGATGGGCTACCCCTTCACGTCACCTAACAGGAAGTTAGCTAGTATTGGGGAGAGGTACAGGAAGGGCAGGGTCAGGTGCTACCTACATCCTCCAAGGGAGATGGCATATGGAGGAAGTGCTGGATCTGACTCAGAGGTGCCCAAAGAGCCCCTCAGAGACAGGACAATGCAAAAAGGGAAGAGGCACAGAAAAAAAAAAAAAAAAAAAAAAAAAAAGGAGGGAAACATGAGCCCTCTACCTTCATAGAGCTGACCGATTCCCATTTAGAAAGATCAACATATCAACATGTTCTGGAGTCAGAGTGCAGCGTTTCTTATAAACTGTTATACCAGTGTCAGTAAAGAGCCAACTGGTGGGCACAGAAGTAGCAGGTACAGCCAGCAGCTTGCGGGCAGCCCGTGCCAGGAGAGGGTACTGAGTATGATGCATTTTCCACCACTGCAGGGGGTCCTGGCACAGCGAAGAGGCCTCGCTGGTCTGGAAGCTGCTGATCTCCTGCTCAGCTTGCTGGTTCACAGAGCTGCTGGAAGAATTTCGGACATTGCACAAGTCTCCCAACAGGAACTCAATCCCTGAATCTTGCTTGGATTTCTTGACAGGAGGCCCTGAGTTCAAGGGCTCGGGGGTGCTGCGAACACTCTCCGCTGGATGGACTTTGGCCAAGTGGGAAGCTTCCAGCTTCAGCAAATGAAGCGTCTCCACGCGGTCTGGCTGGCTGAGAAAGTCCAGGCCACGGAAACGTGGGTCCAAGGCACAGGCCAGGTTGAGCACCTGGTTGACCTCGCCATCTGAGTATCGGAAGCCCAGGTCCTCATGAACGGTCTTCTTGATGTTACGAGAAAACTCAGAGTCCCATTCATTTGGTGCCAGATGCTTATAAAGAAGGCTGGTTATGACGGGCTTTACCAGGGACAGACCGGCAAAGTGATCTTTGGTAAACGTCGAGGTAGCTATAGCTAAAGGTTTGAGGATGTCTACAACGTCCTGGAGTACTAACCAGTCATCGTGCTGCAGGGTCGCCTCTTTCTCATGCAGGGTCATACTCAAACTTGTGAGGAACTTTGAATGATCCACCATGCTCTGCAGGAGACCATAGATACTGTACCACTTAGTGCCATCACGCAGGAACATTTTCAGATGCACCTTCAGTACTGGCTCCTGCGTGGACAGTTCTTCATGCTGGGGCGTTAAGGAGAAAATGGTAGCCACCAGCTTGTGACACTTGTCCAGGGTAGCTTGGATAACGGGGTGCTGGAGAACTGCTTCAATGCAGCCCTTCAGCACTTGCCCCACGCAAGGTAATGACTTCCATCCTAATCTGGATGCAGCGAGCTTGACGGCAGCGCTATTGAGCCCAACAGCATAGGAAGTACTCTCCCGAATCCCCCATTCATCGGCAATGTCCATCAGGATCAGCTTTAGGTTTTCCGCCGAAAGGTCATTTGACAGAGCCCTGCTGGCCAAAACTTTATTCCTCGAGTCAAAGACTTCATCAACATAGTGGATGGTCAGTGTGAGGTAGGATATGGAGCCACTGTGCTTCCAGATGTCCAAGCTGACCGAACACTGCTGCAGAGCTTTCACAAGTTCTGCCACTTTCCCTTTGGCCTGAAGCTGCATCTCCTGCAATACAGTGTGGGCCAGGAAGGAGGCGGCCGGGATTTTGTAGTTTGGATCTAAGATAGCCAGCATCTGGTTAAAGCCTTCTCCTTCGATCACCTCCACGGGCATCAGGTCCCTCACAATGAAGTCAGCTACAGCCCGGGTGGTTCTCCCAACAGTGGGTGGCGCCACAGCCCTGGCAGCTAAGTCCCGTGCAAGCGAGTCCGTGTTCTTGTTGGAGTCCACCACCGCTCCCTGGGTGCCCACAAGTTCGTTGTACTCCCTGCGGTGCTTATAGATCAGATGCTGCCTCAGATTTGTTGTGTTTCCGCTATAGGAGAGTCGCACCCCGCACAGTTTGCAGATGATCTTGGTTTTGTCCAGGATGCGGCCATAGGCATCACCTTGGAAGCCAAAGAAGGTCCAGTAGCGGCTCTGAGCTCGGCCTAAGCTCACCAAGTTTTGAGTCCCCTCCAGCAGCTGGAAGCCTGAATGAGGAGGGGGATGGCTCAGGCTCCCTGCCAGATACGTGGGTTTGTGGGGCTGCATCAGGGAAGAAACGGTGTCGTTGCAAAGATACTGACTGTGGGAAGCCACGTGGTTGGGCTGGGACTCGGGAGTCTTCAGGTGCAGGTCTTGAAAGAGTTTCATGAGAAGCTCCTTCTCCCCGAACTCATACTTGAAATGTTCTCCTGAAGCAAAACAAACAAACAAACAAAAAAGGAATCTGAATGTGTGTGTACAAATAAAGACAATTTCCCCAGGCACCAGCCCTCCCCCTTCCTCATTCAGGGTAGCAAGATTTACATCCCAGATGAAACATTCCCCTCCCTCCTCAATGCTCACTCTCTTCCCTTCTTTTCGAGTCTGACTGGATCTGACACATCCATTCCAAGGAAGACGAGACAAGCGACAGAGCCTGCAGCAAATCACAGATTGTAACCAGTAAAGCGAGTGCGATGCACTTACCCAGTTTGAGTCCAAGGGTCCTGGCATACTCCTCTCCAATCCACACCAGCAGCTCAGCACCCAACGGGATAAGCTGGCAGGCACGGTAGTAAATTTTTCCTCGGTACTGAAACACTGTCAGATTGTGCTCTTCCTCCGTCGAAGCACAGGCCACGTACCTATAAACAGAAAAGCCACCGAAGGCTGTGTCTCTTTTCATGTTTTAGAGGCAAACAAATAACCATATAGCATCTTCTGCTCTCCCTAAGATACTGCACTAAAGACAGCCGGCCTAAAATCGAGTGGCACTTATTCAGTCTGCGACAGACCGCCTTGGCGCACTCTGAATTATCTGGGACAGTCTGAGGGCAGAGTAGGAAATTATCCAGGTAGCGGGCTGAAAGCCACCGGATAACCAGGACTGAATTCGGATATTCGGTGCCAGTCACAGTCCCAACCCAAGCCCTGGCTATACAGTATTCATTCGCCCCAGTGGTGGTGAATTTTCACATTTATTTGGCATAGACCAATACCCATACAGTATTATAGTAGTGGAATGAGCTATACCCCGAGGCTGAAATGCGTTGGGGTAATTTCCATAATAAATGCTGGATCTACTGCCATTGACTCTCTAACTGTTTCTACATGTCCCCCAATCTGTTCTACACAATTTATAATCCAAAACAGAAGCCGCTGGTTCCTCAGTGCTGATTTTTAGAGCTTAAGAACAGATCTTGAAATTGTATCGTTTACATTTCATGGCCGTGAGCTGCTGGCTTCATCCCTACAGTCCGATATGCTCAATGCAATTTCTCTCCGAGCGGCTCTGGTGGATCCTGGGCCCTCTCCCTCCTTTACTATCCCCATGTTTTGGGAAACTTCTCCGACTTTAGGGGAGGTGGGGTGGCCTTCTAACGAACTGCTCTGAAACTTGCAGGTCTACGGGTGGACATTCCTCAGGTGTCCACCCTGCAGAGTCTGCTTTGAACATTTAAGGGTTGGGGGCACTGCTTGCACGAGCAAAGCAAGAGCCATAAAGCAGAGACAGAGGTTTCAAAAACCAATCGCTGTGCGCTGCTGGCCAGCGTGGGCACCCATACTGCTACGTACCTGCAGGGCAACAGGGCAACTCTTAGGCAACTACCTTGGACTCTTGTCCTTTACAGCCCTCAGTCTAACTACTAAACTCTTCCCAGAGCTCACAGACGTCTGGCTGGGGATTACAATACCAGGGAAGGAGAAAAATGAGAGAGGGAAGCAAGACAAGAGGCGACAGAGGGGTGATTTGAGCAAAGCAGTAAGCAAAGAGGAAGTGACAGAAAGGCGCCCATGAGAGAGGACCATGAAAGAATAGGAGGTGACAGGGGGCGCCCATGAGAGAGGAGAAGTTGACAGAGGTGGGGGGGAGGCACTTGTGAGAGGGGGAAAGAGAAAAGGGGGCCCAGAGGGGGAAGAGGAGCAGCAGACAGAGAGCGCCTGTGAGGAAAAGGTCTCTCTTCTAGCCTCTCCACTGTTTCTCCACCCTTGCAGTTCAAACCCTTAATGTCCCATATCTCCTAAAAAAGGTAGCCAGTGAAATGGCTTTCGGCTATATATGCACATGGATTTGACACATAAAAGAAACAAATAAAACAATACCAATTTAAAAAGGAAACAGTTGGAAATAATAAAAACTGGGACATAGCCAGGACACGATTATTGGTACCCTTATAAACAATTCAAATCAGTAAGGACAGAAGTACCACATTCCCATTGCAGTAAAATTAGACGCACCTGTGAAATTGTCAGTAATCACATGTCTTGAATCAACCAATGAATGATGGCTCTAATGTTTAAAATGGCCGTCTTCACAATAATGAAGATAAGAAAGCTGTTCAAGACCATCAGAAAAGCCATCATCAAACATCAACATCGCCAAAGGCCTTGAGATTCCTGTGTCTACAGTTCACAATGTTATTAAGAAGTTTTCTGCTCATGGAACTGTCAAGAACCTCCCAGGACATGGTGGGAAGAGGAAAATTAATACAAGAAGGGTTTGAAGGTTAGTGTGAATTGCTGGAAAAACACTGCGTACAACATCCAAAGAGCTTAAGGCAGACCTAAAGCAATCTGGAGTGGTAGTTTCAACCCATACCATACATCTTGCACTAAACAAAGAAGGACTTCATTAGTGAATGCCAAGGAGGACTCCACTGCTCAAAGACAGACATAAAAAGGCACGCCACCTTAAGAAACCACAATCCTTCTGGGAAAATGTTCTGTGGGCAGATAAAACCAAACTTGAGCTATTTGGCAATACAGACCAGCAATACATTTACAAGCGAAGAAATGAAGCTTATAAAAGCAAAAACCACCCTTCCTACAGTTAATATGATGGAGGTTCCATAATGTTGTGGGGGTTTTTTTGCTGTCGCAGTAACTGGAGGCCTGAACGTATAAAAGGAATCATGAGGTCAGAGGACTACCAAGGTACCTTGGAGTGAAATATGCTACCTAGTGTCAGAAAGTTAGGTCTGGGTTGAAGGTCATGGGTCCTCCAGCAGGACAATGACTCAAAACATGCATCCAAAAGTACAAAAGAATGTTTAAAAAGGATAAAATGGACTGTTTTAAACTGGAGAACAATGAGTCCTGATCTCAATCCAATCGAGAACCTTTGGAAAGAGCTGAAATCTGCCATTGGTAAGAGGAATTTTGGAAACATTCATGAGCTGGAAAAAAATCGCAGTTGAAGAGTGGGAGAAACTACCAGCAGACAGATTCATGACACTTATAGATGGCTACGAGAAACGTTTGGAGGCTGTCATCACAGCCAAGGGTTGTGCGACCAGATAGTAATGATCCTTTCCAGGTCATATTCTGTTTTTTTTTCTCAGAAATTACTACATCTAAGTTGCACAGACATCTCTTTGTTGTTGTATACCTTTGAATATACTATTAAAATATGACGAAGACAAAGTTGGAATATTTCCAATTATTTCTCAAGCTATTGTACACAACATATCTAAAATGCAAGAGTTTCAATAATGTTGAACACAACTGTAACTTAAAGAAGAGACACCCACCTCATCCAGCTGGACTTGGAGTCATCCGAAGCATCAATATAGAAGTAGCATCCGCTCTCCCGAACCTGAGAGAGAGAGTCAATTCAGGCTTTTAGAGTCACTTCATCAAGAGCTGGCCCCAGTGAAAGGAAGGGAAGTGGGACCAGTGAGCACAGAGCATTATTTACCATGCCCCTCCCCATGAAACCAAAGACCGCAGGCCACCTTGTCTTTGGTGGATGCCTTATCCTGGGTCTGACTTGGCCCTCCAATGGCAGACAAGGCAGCTGCCAGCAAAGGGCCTCTTTTTCTAATGGAAAAGCAAGGTCCTCTCCTCTCATGCAAGCCATGCATGGAAGCATGCAAACATTCAGAAAGGCAGGAAGAAAGAGAGCAATGGGAAAATGTTGCCTGGTGCGTTTGTCTGCATTCAACTCCCCCAGAAAGCCTGAGAGACAGAGAGAGCCGAGCAGCGACAGATGACAGTGGGAAGCTGGGTGTGGAGCTTGCTCTTACCGCCCAGGAATATACAGTGCACTCATTCCTGTCCGCCAGGACGTCCCCTTCGTACGGACCAAAGATGCAGCCCCGAGGAATGACCGGTATGGTGCAGCAAACCCCAAACCCTCCCTGGGGTCGCTCTTTGACAACCAGCCCCTCAGGCAGAGAAAGCAGAGCTCGAGAAGGCACGTTCTCTGGAACGGGAGTGTCCACGATAAAGGTCGGCGCCCCGTGCTCGGGGCAGGAGTCCCGGTAGTATAAGCGACAGTCCTCGCAAACTGGGAAGAGGAGGGTGAAAGGAGACAGACTGAAAATCAGAAGTCCCACAGAGCATCAGCAAAAACACAGGAATCCCTGGGAAAGGCCAGAATAAAGCAAACAAGTGAACCCCAAAACACCTTCTAGCAGAAGCTCCAAGAACAGAGACACAAGTGGGGCGGAGGAGATCTGAACCGTGCTCCCGTAAATTTATGTACAGGTCGGGGAAGCGGTGCAAATGCTGTCGCCTATTGCGAACACACAACATGCCAAAGAGCCTGAGGGTGGGGGTGGGCAGCGGGCGGCCCTCATCCTCTCAGCTCAGAAGGTTTGCAGAGGTGATGTCCTATTTTGCTACTGCCTGAGCTGTGTGATGATCTATCAGCAGCAAATCTACCCTCAGCTCTCTGCCCACCCAGCCAGCCATCAGAACCTGGAGCCCTCACCAAGATATTCAGGTAACAAGGACGAAAATGCACTTACAAAGTAATTCATCTTCCATCTGAGCACAGATGTCATCTGCTACCTGCATGTCTCCCCCAGCGTCCTGGTACCTGCAAGGAGACCACACTCAGCTCATAAGAAGCAAACACTGAAATCACATCCCAACGGAACGAAACAGGGACTAATGTACAGAGAAAGCAGTCATCTTTGATGGCCAGTGAGCAACTCCTGCACCCTGGTAAGTATATGTTAAACTCTGCTCTGGACCCATGTCAGGAAGAGAACAAGAAACCCCCATTACCTCAAGCATAAATGAAAGAGCTGCATGCTAGTCACACAGTAGGTGATGGACAAGGCAGTGGCCCATGTAGTCTGCATGGGAGCGGCAAACAAGAGAGCACGCCCATAAACCAACAAGCGGTAGACAAAAGGAGCACCCCACAAACATCAACAAGCAACAAACGAGAGTGCCTTCAGAAACACCAAGACGACGACAAAAGAGCACCCCACAAACACCAACAAGCAACAAACGAGAGTGCCCCCAGAAACACCAAGAAGAAGACAAAAGAGCACCCCACAAACACCAACAAGCAACAAACGAGAGTGCCTCCAGAAACACCAAGAAGAAGACAAAAGAGCACCCCACAAACACTAACAAGCAACAAACGAGAGTGCCCCCAGAAACACCAAGACGACAAGAGCACCCCACAAATACCAACAAGCAACAAACGAGAGTTCCCCCACAAACACCAAACAGTAGACAAGAGCACCCCACAAATACCAAGACGACAAAAGAGCACCCCACAAACACCAACCAATAGTAAGACAGCACCTCCAAACACCAACAAGCAAACAAGAGAGCACCCCAAACAGCAACAAGAAAACGAGATCACCCTAAAAAACAGCAAAAGAGAGCACCCCACAATCACCAAAAAGCAGCATAACGAGAGAGCACCCCAGTCACCAAAAAGCAGCAAATTATAACACCTCCAGAAATATCAACAAACAGTAAATGAGCGCACCCCCAAACACCAACAAGCAGCCAATGAGAGAGTACCCCACAAATGCCAAAAAGCAGCAAATGAGCACCCCAAACAGCAACAAGCAAGAGAGAGCACTCTAAAGAGCAAACAGAAGAGAGCACCCCCCAAACATCAAAACGCAGCAAACGAGAGAGCACCTTCACAAACACCAACAAGCAGCCAATGAGAGAGCACCCACAAATGCCAAAAAGCAGCAAATTATAGCACCCCCAAACAAGCAGCAAAGAGAGCACCCCAAACAGCAACAAGCAAACACTCCCACAATCACTAATAAGTAGTAAATGAGCTCACCCCCCAAACACCAGCAAATGATAATCCCTAAACACAAGCAAATGAGTGCACCCCTAAACAGCAACAAGCAAACAAATGTCCCCTAAACACCAACAAGTAAATGAGAACCCCCCACAATCACCAACAAGCAGCCAATGAGAGAGCACCCCCACAATCACCAACACGCAGATGACGAGAGAGCACCCCCACAAACACCAACATGCAGCCAATGAGAGCACCCCCATATTCACCAACACACAGCCAATGAGAGAGCACCCACAAACGCCAAAAAGCAGCAAATTATAGCACCCCCAAACAAGCAGCAAAGAGAGCACCCCAAACAGCAACAAGCAAACAAACACTCCCACAATCACTGACAGCACCCCCATACACCAGCAAATGAGCATCCCTAAACACAAGCAAACGAGTGCACCCCTAAAAAGCAACAAGCAAACAAGTGTCCCCTAAACACCAAGTAAATGAGAACCAATGAAGCAGCCAATGAAAGAGCACCCCCACAATCACCAAAACGCAGTTGACGAGAGAGCACCCCCACAATCACCAAAACGCAGCCGACAAGAGAGCACCCCCACAATCACCAACACGCAGCCAATGAGAGCACCTCCACAATCACCAACAAGCAGCCGAGAGATCACCCCCCCAATCACCAACAAGCAGCTGAGAGCACCCCACAAACACCAACAAGCAGCCATTGAGAGCACCCCCACAATCACCAATACGCAGCCAATGAGAGCACCCCCACAATCACCAATACGCAGCCGACGAGAGAGCACCCCCACAATCACCAACACGAGGCCGACGAGAGAGCACCCCCACAATCACCAACACATAGCCAATGAGAGCACCCCCACAATCACCAACAAGCAGCCAACGAGAGCGCACCCCCACAATCACCAGCACGCAGTTGAGAGCACCCCCACAAACACCAAGAAGCATCCAATGAGAGAGCACCCCCACAAACACCAACACACAGCCAATGAGAGAGCACCCCCACAATCACCAACACGCAGCTTTTTCCTGCTGCCATCTTGTCTGTGCTACAAGTTCATATGGCAGCCACTAGCCACCAAGCATGACTGCTTCTAAGATCACTCTCCTTACCCAAGGCAAGTTTCCTACCTCGCCACATCAAGCTGATGAACAAACCAGATCCTCCACCCACTTAACCACAAAGCTTTGCAATGATCTAGAGGGACATCGGGTCGCTCAGGGTCACTGCCTCCCAGCACAGCCTGCCAGAATGACCCTGCTATTTCATGATAGGACTCTAATGTTTCATATTACGCATTTTGCTGTTTGTTGCTGAGCTATTCACATAGAGCACTTTAAACATGTGTCACCAGCTCACGCTTTTGCATCATCACTTTGTGCAATTATGGGTACTCTTTCCTTAGCACACACCTTCTTGAAGACTGCTACTGTTTTAGCATCCACTGCCTCTCCCGGGAGGGCATGCCATGCACCCACCACCCTTTCTGGGGAAAACCATTTCCTAATATTGCCCTGGGTGTACCTCTCTTGGAGCCTCATATTGTGACCCCTAGATCTAGAATTTCCTTTCCATCAAAGGTTTGTTTCACTCGCAGTATTGATACCATCTAAATACCTCTGTCTCCTATTCTCTAACAAGTTTAGGGCCTGAAGTTGTATCTCGCAGGAGCCTTCGCAGCCCTTAACTGGGCTACCTCCACCGCAGAGAACAGCAAACAAAGTGGTGCCAGGTCTGTGCCAAAAGCCCTATTAAATTACACTTGAGGACCAAATTGTGTGCATCCTATGTATAAGGAAAGCGAGAGAGATCTCTTATAATATTGGGTTGGTGTGAGTGGGGACTCTGTATCCAACAGGCTAAGCTAGTAAAGGAGGCGGTTACTCAGAAAATATCTTCTTCCTTCCTCTCTCCAATCCCGTGCCATTAATATCCACCCGCTCCTGGAGAGATGTGCAACAACTGGCAGAGGGAGATGTGCTGGAGAAATCTGCTGGACAATCCCCATTAGAAATAGGTCGGGTGGGTAACACAGTCCATGGACGATGCCTAGCAATGAAGATGTGATGCTGGCTTGGTAATAATGGAGGAGTGGGTGCTACTATAAAAATGAGGTGTATTATCATCATTAATGTTACTGGACATAGTGTTAAGCCCCCATCAAAAAGAGCTCACAATTTAAGTGGGGTCCTGAGAAACCGAGAGATCTGGTGACATGCCTGAGGCCCCAAGGAGTGAAAGGGCAGAAGTGGGGCTTGTATCATGCCTTCCGTGACTTTCAGCCCACTGCTCTTAACCACTAAGCCACTTCCTTTCCCCTGGGAAAGGGCAACAGGTCATATGCAAGGGCAGGAGAAGCAGGGATGAATGACGTCTGAATGGGGGGGGGGGGGGAGGGAGTATAGGGGTAAGCCTGGGGCCAGTAATACTCGGTTGAAGACTGATGTTGTCTGAGGAGGACGTAGGGGACACCCAGAGGCAGAAAGAATGCTGAAACCTGAGAAAAGGGAGAAGTAATATCTGTCGATAATCAGAGGGAGAGGGGTGAATAGGAGATGAGTGATACCCAGAAGCAAGTAAGCAGTAATGTGACCCAGGGAGAACTGGAGTTTCATGTTACTGCGTATGTCCTTAAAATCCCCACCCGAGAATATCACACCAAATACAAAACACATCAGAATGTACAAACTACAGCACCATGACAATTCCAATTAAATCACAAACTTCAACTGTGAAAACAAACACAAAATACTCAGTTGCACCTTACAGAGGTACTGTACAGTATCAAGCAAAGAAAATTACAGAGACTAAAGGGGCAAAACCTAGAGAAAAAAAAACAGATTAAATTAAGAGATATCTAGGGATATACTATACAGGAAAGGAGTAATTTTACCAGTGGTGGGAAGAAGATATAGCATGAGGGAAAGAGGAGGTGGAGTGATACCTATGGAGGGAGCAATATTTCTCATGAGGGAAAGGGGAGACATTAGGCAAGGAAGGAAAGAATTTAGTTTCCCCTATTTCGCCAAGTTATACTTCCTGTTAAATGTAACGACCAGACACGTGTAAACTGTCGGATGTTTTCTGTTCAATGTAAACCGCGCTGATGTCTAATAGTGCGGTATATAAGAATTGTTAATAAATAATAATAATAATAATAAGTTATCCCCAAGGAGCAATATGAGGACAGGAAGTACTGTAACCCACAAATGGGGGATATATTATCCAAGGAGGAGAGATATTACCCGGAGAGAGAGAGTAACTTTACCCAGGCTTTGATTCCCACTAGCACTCCTTGTGGACTAGGGCAAGTCACTTAACCCTCCATTGTCTCAGAAAAATCCAAGTTATCCCTATTTAATGTACATTACTAAGTTTAAGCTACAATGTAAATCGCTTTGCTGAAATAATAAAAGCGTTATAAAAAACCTGTTAAATAAAAAAATAAAACTAGTAATGTCCAAGGAGGAAATATTATTATTCATGGGGGAAGGGAGATAAAGTACAGAGCAAAAGGTGAGTTTATGTACAGAAGAGGTAATGGTGTCCCATGGAGAGAGGGGGTACATTATGTACCATAAAGAGGGGGGAGCGGAGATATTCTGCGGTAAGCAAGGAGAATAATGTTACCTCTGTTGGGGAGGGAGAAATATTATGCAAGGAGAGAGTAATATTATCTCTGTGGAGGAGGGGGATATAGCACAGTTACTTACCTGTAACAGGTGATCTCTGGGAACAGCAGGAATTAGTCCTCACATATGGGTACGTCGGTACCGACGGAGCCCGTGCGGGAAAGCTCCCCAGCTTCTTAGAATAGAAGCTTTTGGGACCTCCCACTGCACATGCGCACTGCCTTCCCGCCTTCCTGAACAGCTCTCCTCAGTTTCGAGTTTATAGCTGAGTCAACAGAGAGAGGACAGGAAGATAGATAGATAAAAGATACAACTCCTAGGGGAGGTGGGTGGGTTGTGAGGACTAATTCCTGCTGTTCCCAGAGATCACCTGTTACAGGTAAGTAACTGTGCTATCTCCAGGAACAAGCAGGAATAAGTCCTCACATATGGGGACTCCCTAGCTTAGATGCATGGGATCCCCTGTAAAGGTTCGCCATCTTCGTATGGATCTCAGGCATCCATTCTGGGAAGGTGGGCAGGAGTTGTTTAGGAATGGAACAGGTGCTTGAGGACAGCCTGGCCAAACAAGGCATCCCGGCGGGAGTCCTTGTCCAAACAGTAATGGGCTGTGAAGGTATGAACCGAGGCCCAGGTAGCGGCTCGACAGATCTGATCTATGGAAACAGAGTGCAGATGAGCCATAGAAGTTGCCATGGCCCTCACATTGTGAGCAGTGACATGGCCTTCCAGAGAAATGTTTTTGCTCTGGTAAGCAAAAGAAATACACTGAGCAATCCAATTGGAAAGTGTACGCTTGGAGACTGGAAGTCCCAAATGGGAAGGATCAAAGGCCACAAAAAGTTGAGAAGACTTTCGATGTGGCTGAGTCCTATTAAGGTAAAAAGCGAGAGCTCTTTTACAATCCAGAGTATGAAGGTTCCTCTCTGCATTGGATGCATGAGGAGCTGGAAAAAAGACAGGTAGATATACCTCTTGATTAAGATGAAAAGGCGAGACCACTTTAGGCATAAAGTGGGGATTCGTCCTAAGGACCACCTTATCATGATGAAATCTTGTGTAAGGTGGATTAGCCACTAAAGCCTGCAGCTCACTGATGCGGCGAGCCGAAGTGACTGCAATGAGGAAGATGACCTTCCAGGAAAGAAATTTCAAGGAGGTGGAAAACATTGGCTCAAAAGGTGGCTTCATAAGTTGACCGAGCACTAGATTCAAATCCCATGCGACCGGGGGTGGTCTGATGGGAGGTTTAGTGAGAGTCAGGCCTCTCATGAATCTTGCAACAAGAGGATGAGAGGAGATAGGTTGTCCATTTATATGTTGCAAGGATGCTGCAATAGCACTTAAATGGACTCTTACCGAATTCGTCTTGAGGCCTGCATTGGATAGATGCAGGAGATAATCAAGAAGAGAATTCAAAGGAAGTGCCAGAGGGTCAAGACCCTGCTGAGCACACCAAATGGAAAAACGTTTCCATTTGAAAGCATAGGAACGCCTGGTAGAGGGTTTCCTAGAGGCAGAAAGGATATCTTTCACTGGTTGGGAAAGATGAAAGTCTTGAAGGCTTAAGCCTTCAGTAACCAAGCACTGAGGTGAAGGGATTTGGGGTTTGGGTGCCACAAAGTCCCCTCCTCCTGAGACAGGAGGTCTGGCGCAGCTCCCAGATCCAAGTAGGATCCCTGGGAGAGCTGTAGAAGTAGAGGGAACCACACTTGGCGTGGCCAGCGTGGAGCTATGAGGATCATAGTTCCATGATCCCTCTGGAGTTTGAACAGAGTCTTGGGAATCAAAGGAATGGGTGGAAAGGCATATAGGAATGCCTGACTCCAATTCAGGAGAAAGGCGTCCGTAGCCTGAGCTCCCTGACACGGAGTTCTGGAACAGAACCGGGGAAGTTTGGCATTCCACGGACTTGCAAAGAGGTCTATGTCCGGGGTCCCCCATTCCTGAAAGATTCGGTTTATTTGGTCCAAATGTAGGGACCATTCGTGTGGCAGCAGAACTCGACTGAGCCTGTCTGCCCGAGAGTTTTGAACTCCTGGGAGATACACTGCTAGCAGGTGAACCTGATGCTCTCTGGCGAAGGCCCATAGTCTTAGAGCTTCGTTGCAAAGCGACAGAGAGCCCGTCCCTCCTTGTTTGTTTATGTAAAACATGGCCACCTGATTGTCCGTCTGAACTAGGACAGTGAGGTTGGCTAGGAGGGAGTGGAAGACCTTGAGGGCAAGGTAAATTGCTCGCAGTTCCAGAAGATTGATATGAAGGGTGGTCTCCTGTAGAGACCAAGTGCCCTGAGTGGAGAGAGTTTGCAGATGGGCTCCCCACCCTGTTTGGGAGGCATCTGTTGTGAGGGTTGCTTGGGGTAGCAATGGTTGAAATGGAGCCCCCAACAACAGATTCTTGGTGGAAGTCCACCAGTGGAGGGACCAAAACAGACGATCGGAGGTTTGTATTTGGTCTGAGAGCGCTCCTGACGCCTGAGTCCACTGAGTGGCCAGGGTCCATTGAGCTGCTCTCATATGAAGACGAGCATAGGGCACCACATGCACTGTGGAGGCCATATGACCCAGTAGGCGTAGCATTTCCCTGGCTGTCAAGTGAGTGCTGGACTGAGCTTGGGAGGCCAAACTCAGGAGGCGCTGGCCTCGAACATGTGGAAGGTAGGCCCTTGCAGTGATGGTGTCCAACTGGGCCCCTATGAATTCTAGAGATTGAGTAGGGATGAGTTGGGACTTGGGAAGGTTTACTACCAGTCCCAGATACTGCAAAAGGCTCCTTGTGTGGTCCAGGGAAATCTGGGCCTGTGACTGAGTTGGAGCTCGGATGAGCCAGTCGTCCAGATATGGGAAGACAAAGATTCCCATGCCTCTTAGAAATGCGGCTACGACTGCCATGCATTTTGTGAATACTCTTGGAGCAGAGGCTAGACCGAAGGGGAGTACTCTGTATTGGAAATGTTTTCCCTGAAACAGAAAGCGAAGATACTTTCTGTGGGATGGATGGATGAGTATATGTGTATACGCATCCTGTAGGTCTAGAGAACAAAGCCAGTCCTGACCCTGGAGGTAAGGAAGGAGAATGCCGAGAGACAGCATTTTGAATTTCTCCTTGAAGAGAAATTTGTTCAATTCTCTCAGATCTAGGATTGGTCTGAATCCCCCTGTCTTCTTTGGAATGAGAAAATAAGGGGAGTAGAAACCGGACCCTTGTTGAGGAAGAGGAACCTCTTCTATGGCCCCTTGGGCAAGAAGAGAGGAAACCTCTTGACCCAACAGGGTTAGGAGAGATGGGGGAGAATTGAATGGTCTCACCATATGATGGGGAGGAAGGCTGGAGAAATGAAGTTTGTAACCCTCTCGAATGATAGAGAGGGTCCATTGTTCTGTTGTGATTTGTTCCCATCTGGGAGCAAAGTGAACCAACCTTCCGGGTATGGTGAGAGGTTCTGGTTGTGTTAGAACCAGAAGTGGCAAGTTCCCTAGGAGCAAGTCAAAACCCCTGAGGGGTTGGAGCCTGCTGAGCTACAGTAGCTGCTGCAGGCTTAGCTCGTGCTTGTTTGGATTGCTGACGCTTAGCAGTATAGCGAGGTTGAGAAGACTGCTGGCCAGTATTTGAAGCAACTCTGGCCTTCTTATAGTAAGGCCTTTTAAAAGACTTTTTCTTAGTAGGAATTGAAGTGGACTTTGAAAGTCTTTCCAAGGTGGCATTTTCAGCATCCATCTGGGTGGCTTTGATTTGCCACTCTTCCCCAAATAAGTTCTCACCTGTACAGGGCAGATTCCGTAAGCCATCTAGAACCCAAGGTTCCAGATCAGAGGCCTGGAGCCAAGCAAGACGTCGGGCTGCAATAGCAATGCCCGAAGCCCTACTGGCTCCCTCAAAGGAATCATATGCTGCCCTATTAGAGAACTTAGAAACCTCTAAGAGTTGTTTCACTAGGGAAAGGAATCCCTGCTTTTTATCCTCAGGGATAAAGGGGGCAAAATGCCGCACCTTTTTGGCAAGTTCCTCCAGGAACATGCCCATATAGAGACTGTAGGAATTAATCCTGGCTATAAGCATACTAGCCTGGAAAATTTTCCTACCAAAAGAGTCCAAAGTCTTACATTCCCGTCCTGGAGGGGTGGAAGAGTGCCTTTTGGTACTCCTAATCTTCTTCATTGCAGACTTCACCACAATAGAGTGGTGGGGCAATTGAGTCTTTTGGAAACCAGGAGAAGGAGGGACCCTATACATGGTGTCCAACCTACGGGAATAAGGAGACAAAGTCAAAGGATTTTCCCAGAAATCCATCAGTTGTTCTTGAAGGATTTCATGGATAGGCAGGGTAACTGCCTCCTTAGGGGCCTTTGAGTATCCCAAAATATCCAGTTTTTTGGATCTGGGTTCCTTTTCAGAGGATGTGGTAATAGAAAGGGCTGTAGCCATATCTAAAACAAAGTCCTGGAAGGACAAATCCTCTGGAGGGGACATTCTCCTTTTAGGAGAAGAGGGCTCCTCAGGTAAGTTGAGTGAAAACTCAGCAGAATCATCAGAGGAGTGAAAATCCTCAGAGGAATCGGTGCTTTCCTCTAACGCACGATACGCGTACCGATCGGTATCGATATCGGGCGTATCGGGTATGGAACCGGTATGGAGCGAAAGCCCATACGGTACCGACTTGCGTTTAGAGGTGGACGGCCTCGATACCGGCATGGCGGACGATACCGGTATCGGGCCCGGAACCGCTGAAAGCGGAACCGATGGCGTTGCAGCTTTAATGAAAGCCATGACGGCCTGCTGCATGGACTGTACAGTATCGCCCATGGACGCCATAGCTGCCTGGATGTCGGTACCGGAGTGACCCGGTACCCCAGAGCAGGCTAACAGGTGATCTGTCGAGGCCGTAGCATCGATATCAACCTGAGACCCCTGAATTGGCGTTTTTGGAAGTTGGACTTCCCGCCGGGGTTGTTTGGCTGGGGCAGAGTCCTCAAGTTCTAAGCTAAGAGCCTCTCGATGCTTTGAAGGAGATTTGCTCTTTGAGGACTTGCCCACAGAAGGTTTGGTTACCTGAGATCCATCCGGAGAAGAAGACCTGGATGACTGTGATGCTGTATTCTCTGAAGCAAACAGCACATGGAATTTGTTGGCCCGGTTCTGCAGCCCACGTTTAGACATGTGGGAGCAAGATGGGCAGTCCGGTATGGAATGGTCAGGCCCCAAACATTTCAGACACCATTCATGGGTGTCTGTGACTGAAATAACAGCATTACATTTGGTACACTTCTTAAATCCAGGGGCTGGCTTCTCCATGAGGAGAAATTGAGTAGGCCGAGAGGCCTCTCTGAAGTGACCAAAAAGCTAAAAAATAAGAAAAAAGAATTATAATTTTTTAAAGAAAGAAAGAAAAGACCGGCGATACCGGTATCGGTATGGGGAAGGCAGGTACGCGGTCTAAAGAAACAAATAAAATAACAATTTCTTCAGCGGTGACAGGAACACGACCTGCTGGCTCCGCGGAAAAAGAGAAACTGAGGAGAGCTGTTCAGGAAGGCGGGAAGGCAGTGCGCATGTGCAGTGGGAGGTCCCAAAAGCTTCTATTCTAAGAAGCTGGGGAGCTTTCCCGCACGGGCTCCGTCGGTACCGACATACCCATATGTGAGGACTTATTCCTGCTTGTTCCTGGAGATAAGTATATTATGCAAGGGAAGAGTAATGCTACTCCTGAGGGGGGGAGGGGAGAGATATTATGCAAGGAGAGAGTAATATTATCTCTGTGGGGGAGGGGGATATTTATTATGCAAGGGGAGAGTACTGCTACTTCTGAGGGGGGAGGGGAGAGATATTATGCAAGGAGAGAGTAATAGTATCTCTGTGGGGGAGGGGGATATGTATTATGCAAGGGGAGAGTAATGCTACTCCTGAGGGGGGGAGATATTATGCAAGGAGAGAGTAATGTTACCTCTGTGGGAGAGGGGATATACGTATATTATGCAAAGGGAGAGTAATGCTACTCCTGAGGGGGGAGATATTATGCAAGGAGAGAGTAATGTTACCTCTGTGGGGGAGGGGAGGGATATTATGCAAGGAGAGAATAATGTTACCCGCGGGGGGAGGGGCGCGGTGTCCAGCACTTCTCCTCCTTCTCGGCGCCGCTTTACCTCAGGTATCGGGAGCTGGATTCCGCGGTGGGCGGGTCCGATACCCGCGGGTATCGGCCCGGTATCGGCTCCTCCCTGCGCCGGATCCCGGCCGCCGCGGCGCACTAACACCGCCGCCCCCTAAACCCCGCCCCCGACACCGATTGGACATATCGATTGGCAATTAGCCCGCGACTGACAGTCACAACGACCAACGGTTGAGGCCGACTCTTCTCAGCCACGCCCCTCTCGAGCACAGATCGACTGTAAAAGGTGCAACGTCTCGCGAGATCTGCGCTAAGTCGGGTCCGCCTATGTTGTGATTGACAGCTCTAGAGCCCAATAGTCGAGGCCGATTCTTCGCCGCTGCGCTCTTTCGGGACACCTATCGACTACCCAAAGCATTACTTCACGCGAGATCTGCTAAGAGTCGGACCCGCCCAAACCGCAGCAGCCTATGAGACGCCGCAGCACTGAAAGAGCAAAAGCAACCAGTAAGCTTTAGGTTTTGCCTGCTGGGGTACATGATAGACTAGACAATGGGCCTATCACATCATTCGCGTTTGAAACGTAAGAAGACGTCCTTTATCGGCGTCCCCTTTTGCATCTTGGAACGTGTGGACCTGCGCCCCGTATTGCTGACGTCAGCGCCAAGTGTATTACCCAAACTCAGATTTAAGAAATGTAGCAAGAAAATGCGTGCAAGTGATGCTAAATAGATAAAAACAATGTGACCAGTGAGTTCAATAAATAATAACAAAGAACTAATCTTGTGCAGGAGTGTCCCAGTGCCAGAAAAATCAGAGTTCAGATCGTCCTCTTGTGACCTTGAGCAAATCACTTATTTATTTATTTAGCTGTATTTATATCCCGCTTTTCACCAGGTCAAAGCAGCGTTACATAAAAAGGGGGGGGGGGATTTAAGTATAGGGCAGGGCCATCACCGGGGAGACGACATTGATGATTTCAACATAGGATAGAGTTTGGACATGGACAGGTTTGAGTTGGGGGTCATGTTGGGCGAGATCAAAGGTTAGTGTGCTTTTTTGGTGGGGGTCGTGTTAAGGTATTCCTGGAACAGGATAGTTTTCAGCTGTTTTCTGAAAGATAGTAGATAGGCATTATTTCAGAGACAACTCGGTAGAGAGTTCCATAAGGATGGAGAATAGAGTTCAAAGGCTCAGTTGCAGATCCGTTGTGAGCATTTGGTTCTTTTGTGAGGGACAGTGAGGAAATTGCTGGAGGCTTGTCTGGTAGTTGTGCCGTGGGAGCTGGTTGAGACAGTAGGGTGTGAAGTTGGGAGTTCTGTGTTTGATGGATGGCTTTGTAGGTGAGTAGGATGGCTTTGTATTTAGTCCTTGCTTCGAGGGGGAGTATGTGTAGGTCTTTCAGAATTGGGGTGATGTGGTCGGTTTTCTTTGCTCTCTGAATGATTCTCGCTGTGGTGTTCAGAGCTGTTCGGAGGGGGTTGGTCTGCGTGGCTGGTAGGCCATGGTATATTATGTTACAGTAGTCCAGATGTGGGAGCATCATGGCTTGCATCACAGTTCGGAGGTCTTGATGTTCTAGAAGGGGGTCCCAGTCCTATTATAACTTAGGTTATAATAGGACTGGGAAATAACTTGCGTACCTGACTGTAAAACTGAGTTACTTACCTGTAACGTGAGTTCTCCAAGGACAGCAGGATAAGTCAGCCACAAGTGGTGACGTCATGCGACGGCACCTATAGACGGAAGTACTCTCACTAGCCCAGAAGGCTTTAGCCTTCTGGACATTGCTAGTAGCCCCACCTCCAGATCCACCCCCTAGCTGGCCAGAGTTTCCCCAGCTGAGCCAGTGTAAGAGCTAGGAGGCGGATTGTGGCAAAGGTTCCCCCCCACCGGGGAGGAGGGTGGGAAAGTGTGGCTGACTTATCCTGCTGTGCCTGGAGAACTCACTTTACAGGTAAGTAACTCGGTTTTCTCCCAGGACAAGCAGGATGAGTCAGCCACAAGTGGTGCCTCCCCAGCTACACCTGCAGCGGCGGGGGAAGGGGCTGTCAACAAAGCTGAGCCAGGAAGGAAAGGTGCAACAGGAATGCTGAGCCAAGATGGTAAGGTGCAACAGGAAAGTTTAATGTGCAGTTTCACAGAGAACTGTGCAGACAAAAGTGCAAACAGAATATTTTATTTATTTAACATCTCTTATATACCGCACTATTTATAATCAGCGCGGTTTACAAAGAACAATAAAACATCAGATAAGATACATATTATCTATATATACATGAATAGTGCAAAGGAGCAATTTAAACTGTGCAAACACACTGAACAAGTCTTATAAAACTGTGCAAATACTCAGAGCAATTCTTAGAACAATAAGGCGCCAATGTGCAACCACCAGGTTGGAGACAGTCAACTGATGGGGGGGGCAAAGCAGCCCTATTCAGACTAGAGTCCAGTGCGCTTGTTGCTGCAAACAGTACAGCAAGGCCGAACGCGGAGTCACTCTGATTTGTCATGTCCAGGCAGTAGTGTTTTTGGAAGGTTTGGATCGAGGCCCATGTGGCCGCTTTGCAGATGTCAGGAACCGGAATGGAGCACAGGTTGGCAATGGTGGCGGCCAATGCTCGCAAGTGGTGAGCCTTGATTCCTGAGGTAGGAGGTGCTCCTGCTTGTGACAAGCATAGGAAAATGCAAGAGGAAATCCAGATGGACAGGGTACACTTGGACACTGGGCGTCCAGGCCTGTTAGGGTCGTATGAGACGAAGAGCTGAGAGCCTTTCTGTAAGGCTGAAGTCCGCTCCAGATAGCATCACAGGGTTCTGACACAGTCTAGGATATGCAGACGCTGCCACTCTGGGTCAGAGTGTGGCCCCGGCAGGAAGCAGAGTAATTCGATGGTCTGATTGATGTGGAATGCAGTGGCCACCTTGGGAACAAACTTGGGGTGTGTTCGCAGGCAGGCTCGGTCTTGGTGAAATATGGTACAAGGCGGTTGGGCTACCAAGGCGTGTAGCTCACTGATCCGTCTGGCTGAAGTTATGGCGATGAGGAATAGCGTTTTCCAGGAGACGAACTTCAGCTCGGCAAGTTGCAGTGGCTCAAAGGGCTCACCGGTGAGCTGTTTGAGGACGATGTTAAGGTCCCATGGGGGGCACAGGTTGGCAGACCGGGGGATGTAGGTTGGCCAGGCCCTTCATGAAGCGAACTACCAGAGGTAGTGTTGCTACCGAAGTGTCACCTACTCGGTGGTGAAAAGCCGCTATTGCCGCCACATGGACCTTGATGGACTGGGTCTTCAGGCCCAGTGCTGAAAGAAAGGTGAGGTATTGGAGGAGCAGGGGTACCGGGCATGAGAAGGGGTCCAGACTTCGGGATGTGCACCAGATGCTGAAGCGGCGCCATTTGAGGCTGTAGGATTTCCTGGTGGAAGGGCATCGTACCGCCAGAATGACTTGCTGGACCTCTGCTGGGAGATTGAAGGGAGCGAGGGCTAGCCTTTCAGTTTCCATGCCATTAGCGATAGCATCCGCAGGTTGGGGTGCAGGATTGTTCCGTTGTCTTGTGAAAGTAAGTCTGGCCTCAAGGGAAGATGGATGGGGGGTTCCAGTGCCAGGCGGTGTAGGTAGGGGAACCAAATTTGCCTGGGCCAGTAGGGAGCTACCAGGATGGCCAACGCCTTGTCCCTGATCAGCTGTTGAATTGTCCGAGCAATGAGCGGGGTGGGGGGAAAGGCGTAGACAAGGGACCACTGGCTCCAGGTCACATTGAAGGCATCCACCACTATTCTGTGTGGCGCAGGCCATTTGGAGCAGAATAGGCGGCACTTGGAGTTCTCCTGTGACGCAAAGAGGTCGATTCGCGGGTGGCCCCATCTCGCAAAGAGGGACGATGACACTTCTTCGTGGAGTGTCCATTCATGGGGGTTCAGTTGTCTGCTGAGCCGGTCGGCTTTGACATTCTCCTACCCCGGCAGGTAGCAGACTTGGAGGCTGCACCTGTATGAGAGGGCCAGGCGCCATGTGCGTAGAGCCCCCTTGTTTGTTATGTAGAACATAGTTACTTGATTGTCTGAATCATGACGGTTCTTCCCTTTATAAGCTTCCGAAAAGCCTGAAGTGCATGGCGAACAGCTATGAGCTCGAGGATGTTGCTGTGTAGGGCTTTCTCCGAAGCCGACCACAAGCCCTGCATGTGAGTTCCAGCGCAGTGGGCTCCCCAACCTACAGCTGATGCATTTGTGGTCACTGTGATCTGGTGTGCAGGAAGTTGGAGGCGTCTACCCTGAGACAAGTTTTTCGGATGAGTCCACCAGCGAATTGCCTTGGCCACCGTGGAAATGATGGGGACCATGGTGGACAGGGGCTGTGAGTGCTGGCACCAGTGGGAGCGGAGGTGCCATTGAAGGGCTCGCATGTGCAGTCTCGCAAGGGGAAGGACATGGGTGGTAGCTGCCATGTGCCCCAGGAGGCGAAGGATGGTTCTTGCCTTTGCGTGCGAGGAGTTGATTACTTGAAGGGCAAGATCGATGATGATGCTCCTTCTGCTCTGGGGAAGGAAAGCCTTGGCTTGAGTAGTATCTATGTAAAACCCGATGAATTCCAGCCTCTGGACTAGAGTGAGGCGAGACTTCGCGTGGTTGACCAGAAAGCCCAGGGAGGCAAGCAGTGCTGTGGCTTTCTTGACCGCCCTCCAAAGCTCTGAGGGGGAGGGTGCAGAGAATAGCCAATCGTCCAGGTAGGGGAACACAATTATCCCAGCTTTGCGTAGATGCGCGGCTGCTACTGCTACACACTTTGTGAAAACTCTGGGAGCAGGAGAGAGGCCGAAAGGGAGGACCCTGTATTGGTAATGGTTGCCCGCTACCCGAAAGCGCAGGAATTTCCTGTGGTGAGGATGAATGGAAACATGACTGTAGGCATCATGGAGATCCAGGGAGGCCAGCCAGTGATTGGGCTGGATGAGGGGAAGAATGGATGAGAGGGAGTGCATCCTGAATTTCTCCTTGGTTACACACTTGTTGAGCTCCCGTAGGTCGAGGATGGGTCAGACACCCCCCGACTTCTTGGGGACGAGGAAGTACCTGGAGTAGAACCCCAAATTGACTTTGCTGGGGGGAACTGGCTCGATGGCTCTGGCCTTCAGGAGGGATACTATCTCCGAGGTCATGGGAACAAGGTGTTGCAGAGGGATGTTGCTCGGAGGTGGGGAGCATTGAAGTGGAATTGAGGAAAATTGTATGCTGTAGCCCTACTTGATGATGGTGAGCACCCACTGGTCTGTTGTTATCATCTCCCAGGAACGCCGGAAAACTGACAAACGTCCCCCAACCGGCAGGTGCAGGCAGGGCAGCTAGTCAAAAACTAGGGTTGGGCTTCGTGGAGCCGGACGTGGTTTTCTTTTGTGTGCGCTCCCGCTGTCGCGGTTTCTGCCTGTAAGGGGGCTGGTAAGGCTGCTGTTTGTATTTGGGTTGTTGCCATTTGCGATAATAATTGTAGCTTTTGTGAGCTGAAGAATTTTGAGAGTTCCCTTTGCGGTAGGAGCGAGGGCGATCTGTACATTCCTCGAGGGTTTGAAGCGTGGTGCAACATTCACGCATGTCATTCACTGTGTCCTTAACCTTGTCGCCGAATAGTGAGTCCCCGGTGCAGGGGGTATCAGCGATCTTGTCGTAAGAATCAGTTCGCAAGCCTGAGGCCCTGAGCCAAGCAAGCCGGCGCGTGGAGATGGCAGTTCCGGCGGCTGATTCAAAGGCGTCGTGGGCAGCCCGACTGTGATGCTTAGTGCAATCCTCGAGGTCTGCCAGGGCAGTGTTCAGGGCTGGCGGTGTTTCCGTTAGTTGGGTGATGGCGGATTTGATGCTGGTCACCAGTAGGTCCCGGTAAATGGCATGCTGGAATTGGTGTGCCGCTATCCTTGCATTTAGCATGGCACGTTGATGCCGATACTGGAAAGTCAATCTGGAGCATATCCACCGGTCCCGAGAAAGCCAGATGACGATCCCTGGTGAGGAGTGTAACGTCCAACAGCAGTGCCAATGCCAGGGTATCGGTACCGCTCGAAGCGGATGCCACCACCGAGCATGGCTCAGGTATGTTCTGTGAGGGGTGAGCCCCAGGAACAACCTGAAACCCCTCATAGGCTTTAGAGGCCGAAGACTCCCGCTGGGGTTTTGAAGCCAATGGACCCTGTCAGATGGCTGCCTGGGTGAGAATCTTCACAGTCTTGGCAAGTGCATATACCTATATGATTTGCAAGGGATTGTGGGCAATGCAGTTCATTCACACCAGACACAGCTGCTCACAATAATTAGTTGTGCTTTTGGGTAAAGCCAATAAGATATTTATTTATGGGGTTGTTTCTCCCAACACAGATATGCTTGGTAGCACATAAATCAGGTTACTTGCTTTCAGTGTTAAACTTGGAAAAACAAAATTAAGAAAACAACATTTGAACTTGTCAGGCAATCAAAGCAAAAGAAATAAGACCTGGTTGATAACAAACTGGTCTTTTCTGTAGGCTTAGCTAATATTTTCTTAGCATGTTTCAAACAACAAACCAAAAGCCACAAAGAAGGAAAAAAAACTGTTCTTTTCAGGTAAACTTCTTATATCTTCCCACATAGATTCAGAAGTGATTCTCTTAGAGCTCACAAGCAATTAGGTAAGGCTCAATTGCTAGCAGTTATCCAGCTGAAACCCCTTAGCTGGCTTGCTTTCTACTGCGTGGCTAAAAATCCTACTCATGAGCTTTTCTGAGTAGATTAAAGAACAAGTTTGTATTTCTTTGTGATGGTTGCTGTACTTTATAACAGAAAATCACCAAAGGAGTTTAGACAGAGAGCAGTCCATGTAAACAGATTCTTCATCTGCTATCACCCCCTCTTCTTCAACAAGCATGGGTTCAATATCATGGATTGGCACAGATGAATCTCCCAATGGAGCACTTTCAGGAGAATACATGTTTCCCTGCTGTCTTTCAAGGTTATAGCTAGGGCATAGATCAGTGTTCATACCTGAGCTTCCATTGCTGTTAGAGTTCCTCTCTCTATAGCCTGGCCAGTATGTAGTCCAGTTCTTATGTCCAGCCTTCCAATCCAGATCCCTGGACACTGGATCTCTCTTCACATACCTTCTGGCACGGGTCTTAGGGTCCCTTCCACGTGCAGCCATCTCCCTCACAGGTACCGTCTGGAGATTCCTAGCTCTGCAGCACCATTCCTCTGGCTTTCCCCAGTCCAATGGTGTATGCTGGCCCTTGGAATGCCTCCCAGTATACGTACTGCTCTGGACTCTTCTATACCTCTCAAAGGCTTTTCTCCTCTTTCTTCCAAAGGGTTTCTTTCCCTCTCTGTCTGTCCGGTTTGGCTTCTGCTTCTGATGATCCTTCTGATGAAGATGATCAAGCTCAAGCTGCTTCTCTGTAGAATAAACTCTACCTTTATTCTGCTTAGATGAGTGCTCCTCCCTAACACAGCACAGCTGTGCTGAATCAGGCCCTGCCCTTTGAGATGAGTGCTTAGGGATTACCTCATAGCCCTCCTGATTGAACACACGTTTCCCCACTTCAGCTCCTCTAATGGCTGCTGGAAACCTGGTGCATTCTGGGACTGGTAGTCTTTTATGGGAAAATTCTGTTTTCTTATTTCTACCAGAACTGACAGGTTGCTTGTTCAGAGTCACTTCACCTATCTCCAGGAACAAGCAGGAATAAGTCCTCACTTATGGGTACGTCGGAACCGACGGAGCCTGCGCGGGAAAGCTTCCCAGAAAGGAAGCTTTTGGGGCCTCCCACTGCACATGCGCGCTGCCTTCCCGCCTTCCTGACCAGCTCTCCTCAGTTTCTCTTTTTCCACAGAGCCAGCAGGTCGTGTTCCTGTCACCGCTGAAGAAATTGTTATTGTAGTTTCTTTCTTTAGACCACGTACCTGCCTTCCCCATACCGAAACCGGTACCGCCGGTCTCTCTTTTCTTTCTTTAAATAAAAAAAGCTTTTATTTTTTTTAGCACAACTTGGTGACTTCTGTTAGGCCTCAGGCCTACACAAAATCTCCTCATGGAGAAACCAGCTCCTGGTTTCAAGAAGTGTACCAAGTGTAGTGCTGTTATTTCTGCTACAGCCACCCATGACTGGTGTCTTAAATGTTTGGGGCCTGACCACTCCATTCCGGACTGCCCA
Organism: Ichthyophis bannanicus; assembly: GCA_033557465.1. Lineage (NCBI taxonomy): Eukaryota > Metazoa > Chordata > Amphibia > Gymnophiona > Ichthyophiidae > Ichthyophis > Ichthyophis bannanicus. The sequence continues at coordinate 54,706,868 of CM066051.1, read as the reverse complement.
TCCTGCTCCCAGATGTCTAAACGTGGTTTGCAGAACCGGGCCAACAAATTCCATGTGCTGTTTGCTTCAGATAATCCAGCATCACAGTCACCCAGGTCTTCCTCTCCGGATGGATCTCAGGTAACCAAACCTTCTTCGGGCAGGTCCTCAAAGAGCAAATCCCCTTCAAAGCATCGAGAGGCTCTCAATTTTGAATCTGAGGACCATGCCCCAGCCAAACAACCCCGGCGGGAAGCTCTGGCTTCCAAAGCACCATCTATGGGGTTACAGGTTGACATCAATGGCACAGCCTCAACCGATCACCTGTTAGACTGCTCTGGGGTACCGGCCCATGCCGGTACCGACATCCAGGCAGCAGTGGCGTCTATGGACAATACTGTTCAGACCATGCAGCAGGCCATCCTGGCTTTCATTAAGGCTGCGACGCCCTCGGTACCACATCCAGCGGTTCCGGTTCCGGTACTGGCTTCCATACCGGAACCGAGGCCATCGTCTTCCAAACGCAGATCGGTGCATGCCGGATCCTGGTTTTCACCCAATACCGATCCCATGCCCGGTATGCCCAATGTCGATACCGACCGGTATGCGTATCGTGCGTTGGAAGCAAATAGAGGATACTCTGATTCCTCTGAGGATTTTGACTCCTCTGATGAGCTCTCTCTTGTTATTCCTGAAGAGCCTTCTTCCCCAAAGAGGAGAATGTCTCCACCAGAGGATTTGTCCTTTCAAGACTTCATTATAGAAGTAGCTAAAGGACTTTCTATTACTACATCCTCTGAGAAAGAACCTAGATCAAAGAAATTGGATATTTTAGGATACCCTAAGGTTCCTAAAGAGGCAGTTACCCTGCCTATCCATGAAATCCTTCAAGAACACTTGATGGACTTATGGGAGGCTCCTCGAACGTTGTCTCCTCATTCTCGTAGGTTGGACACCATGTACCGGGTCCCTCCTTCTCCTGGTTTTCAAAAAACTCAGCTGCCTCACCATTCCATTGTGGTGAAGTCTGCACTGAAAAAGATTAAGAGTACCAAAAGGCACTCTTCTACCCCTCCAGGGCGAGAATGTAAGACCCTAGACTCTTTTGGTAGGAAAATCTTCCAGGCTAGTATGCTTATAGCCAGGATTAATTCATACAGTCTGTATATGGGCATGTTTCTAAGGGAACTTGCCCTAAAGGTAAAGCATTTTGCCCCCTTTATCCCTGAAGATAGAAAGGAGGAGTTCATTTCTTTAGTGAAACAGCTTCTAGATGTTTCTAAGTTCTCCAACAGAGCAGCCTTTGATTCCTTTGAGGGTGCCAGTAGAGCTTCGGGCATTGCCATTGCAGCCCGACGACTTGCTTGGCTCCAGGCCTCTGACCTAGAACCCTGGGTCCTAGATGGCTTACGGAATCTGCCCTGTACAGGTGAGAACTTATTTGGTAAAGACTGGCAAATTAAAGCCACTCAAATGGACGCAGAAAATGCTACCTTAGATAGACTTTCTAAGTCTACCTCTACTCCTGCCAAGAAAAAGTCTTTCAAGAGGCCTTACTACAAGAAGGCCAGATTTTCCACAAATACTGGCCAACAATCTTCTCAGCCTCGCTTTGCTGCTAAACGTCAGCAGCCTAAACAGACAAGGTCAAAGCCTGCAGTGTCTACCACTCCTCAGCAGGCTCAACCCCCTCAGGGGTTTTGACTTGCCCCTAGAGAACTTAACCTTTCTGGCTCTAGAACAACCAGAGCCCCTCACCATTCCCAGGTTAGCTCACTTTGCTCCCAGATGGGGGCAAATTACATCAGAGCAATGGACCCTCTCTATCATCAGAGAGGGCTACAAACTTCATTTTTCCAACCTTCCTCCATATACCATGGTGAGGCACTTCAATTCTCCCCCATCTCTCCTGGGCCTGTTGGGTCAGGAAGTCTCTTCTCTCCTTGCTCAAGGGGCAATAGAAGAGGTTCCTCTTCTTCAACAAGGGACAGGATTCTACTCCCCTTATTTTCTCATACCAAAGAAGACAGGGGGATTCAGACCTATCCTAGATCTGAGAGAATTGAACAAATTTCTGTACAAGGAGAAATTCAGAATGCTTTCTCTAGGCATTCTCCTTCCATACCTTCCGAGTCAGGATTGGCTTTGTTCTCTAGATCTCAAGGATGCGTACACACATATACTCATCCACCCATCCCACAGAAAATATCTAAGATTTCTGTTTCAGGGAAAACATTTCCAGTACAGAGTACTTCCCTTCGGTCTAGCCTCTGCTCCAAGAGTGTTCACCAAATGCATGGCAGTTGTTGCCGCATTTCTAAGAGGTCTGGGAATTTTTGTATTCCCATATTTGGACGACTGGCTCATCCGCGCTCCATCTCAGTCAGAGGCCCAGATTTCCCTGGACCGCACAAGGCACATTCTGCAGTATCTGGGACTGGTGGTAAACCTTCCCAAGTCTCAACTTATCCCTACTCAGTCTCTGGAATTCATAGGGGCCCAGTTGGACACCACCACTGCAAGGGCCCACCTACCTCAAGTCCGGGGCCAACGTCTGGTGTGCTTGGCCTCCCAAGCTCAGTCCAGCAGTCACTTGACAGCCAGAGAAATGCTGCGACTTCTGGGCCACATGGCCTCCACGGTACACGTGGTGCCCTACGCTCGTCTTCATATGAGAGCAGCTCAATGGACCTTGGCCACCCAGTGGACTCAGGCATCAGGAGCGCTCTCCGACCAAATACTCACCTCAAAGCGTCTGTTTTGGTCCCTCCAATGGTGGATGTCCACCAAGAATCTGTTGTTGGGGGCCCCCTTCCAACCTTTGTTGCCCCAAGCAACCCTCACAACAGATGCCTCCCAAACAGGGTGGGGAGCCCATCTACAATCCCTCTCCACTCAGGGTACTTGGTCTCCACAGGAGACCACCCTTCACATCAACCTCCTGGAACTGCGAGCAATCTTCTTTGCCCTCAAAGTCTTCCATACCCTCCTTGTCAACCTGACCGTCCAAGTCCATACAGACAATCAGGTGGCCATGTTCTACATAAACAAACGAGGAGGGACAGGCTCTCTGTCGCTTTGCAACGAAGCTCTCAGATTATGGGCCTTCGCCAGAGAGCATCAAATTCATCTTCTGGCAGTGTATCTTCCAGGGGTTTAAAACTCTCGGGCAGACAGACTCAGTCGAGTTCTGCTTCCACACGAATGGTCCCTACACATGGACCAGATACGCAGAATCTTTCAGGAATGGGGAACCCCGGACATAGACCTCTTTGCAAGTCCGTGGAATGCCAAACTTCCCCGGTTCTGTTCCAGGACTCCGTGTCAGGGAGCTCAGGCCAACAACGCCTTTCTCCTGCATTGGGGTCAGGAATTCCTATATGCCTTTCCACCCATTCCTTTGATTCCCAAGACTCTGTTCAAACTCCAGAGGGATCACGGATCGATGATCCTCATAGCTCCACGCTGGCCACGCCAAGTGTGGTTCCCTCTACTTCTGCATCTCTCCCAGGGACCCTCCCTGGACCTGGGAGCTGCGCCAGACCTTCTGTCTCAGGAGGAGGGGACTTTGTGGCACCCAAACCCCAAGTCCCTACACCTCAGAGCTTGGTTACTGAAGGCCTAAGCCTTCATGACTTCAATCTTTCTCAACCAGTGAAAGATATCCTTCATGCCTCTAGGAAACCCTCCACGAAGCGTTCCTATGCTTTCAAATGGAAACGCTTTTCCTTTTGGTGTGCTCAACAGGGTCTTGACCCTCTAGCACTTCCTTTGAATTCTCTATTAGACTATCTCCTGCATCTTTCTAATGCAGGCCTTAAGACAAATTCAGTACGAGTCCATTTGAGTGCTATTGCAGCATCTTTAAAACCTATAAATGGACAACCTGTCTCCTCTCATCCTCTTATTGCAAGGTTCATGAGAAGCCTGACTCTAACTAAACCTCCCATCTGGCCTCCTCCGGTAGCATGGGATTTGAACCTAGTTCTAGGTCAGCTTATGAAGCCACCTTTTGAACCGTTGGTTTCTACCTCCTTGAAATTTCTTTCCTGGAAGGTCCTTTTCCTTATTGCAGTCACTTCGGCTCGCCGCATCAGTGAACTACAGGCCTTAGTGGCTCATCCACCTTATACCAGGTTTCATCATGATAAGGTGGTCCTTAGGACGAATCCCCACTTTATGCCCAAAGTGGTCTCGCCTTTTCATCTTAATCAAGAGGTATATCTACCTGTCTTTTTTCCGGCTCCTCATGCATCCAGTGCAGAGAGGAACCTTCATACTCTAGATTGTAAAAGAGCTCTTGCCTTTTATCTCAACAGGACTCAGCCACATCGAAAGTCTTCCCAGCTTTTCGTGGCTTTTGATCCTTCTCATTTGGAACTTCGTCTCTAAACGTACACTTTCCAATTGGATTGCTCAGTGTATTTCCTTTGCTTACCAGAGTAAAAACATTTCTCTGGAAGGCCATGTCACAGCTCACAGTGTGAGAGCCATGGCCACTTCTATGGCTCATCTTCACTTTGTATCCATAGATCAGATCTGTCGAGCAGCCACCTGGGCCTCGGTTCATACCTTCACAGCCCATTACTGTTTGGACAAGGACTCCCGCCGGGATGCCTTGTTTGGTCAGGCTGTCCTCAAACACCTGTTCCATACTTGAACAACTCCTGCCCACCTTCCCTGGATGGATGCCTGAGATCCATACGAAAATGGTGAACCCTTGGGAGGGGATCTCCCAGGCATCTTAGCTAGGGAGTCCCCATAAGTGAGGACTTATTCCTGCTTGTTCCTGGAGATAGCACAGTTACTTACCTGTAACAGGTGATCTCTGGGAACAGCAGGAATTAGTCCTCACAACCCACCCACCTCCCCTAGGAGTTGTATCTTCTATCTATCTTCCTTTCCTCTCTCTATTGTCTCAGCTATAAACTCGAACTGAGGAGAGCTGGTCAGGAAGGCGGGAAGGCAGCGCGCATGTGCAGTGGGAGGCCCCAAAAGCTTCCTTTCTGGGAAGCTGGGGAGCTTTCCCGCGCAGGCTCAGTCGGTTCCGACGTACCCATGAGGACTAATTCCTGCTGTTCCCAGAGATCACCTGTTACAGGTAAGTAACTGCTTTCCTATAGCTCCTTCCTGAGCTATGATAAGCTTCCTTATCACAACCCTCGAGGGCAAGGCCGGAGCCGTCTTCATGCTGTGCATGAGACCTACCACTCGAGGGTTGGCTAGTCTTAACAGACTGTTTGTGGGTTACTGATCCTGTGCAGAAGAAGAAACGGTCGGTGCCCTGACACTGGAAGGGAACCTGGTATCGAGGGGAACTCGATGTTGAAAATCTCTTCTCACAATACTGTAGCCCGAGGGCTCCGGAGGAAAATGGTCAGGACCCAAACAGGTTAGACACCAGTTTTTGGAGTCTAAAAATAAAGCTGTACCGCCACAGCTTAAACATTTCTTAGAGAAAGTGGCTGGCGGTTCCATGAAGGACATGGACAGGCCTAGAAGGCCTAAAAATTTAAGACAAAAAACTGAGGGAAAAAATATTCGCTGAAGGGAAATATTACCCAAAAAGAAAAACACCACCGGCGGTACCGCTGGAGTCGGGGAGACAGCCGCGACCACAAGAAAACAAAGAATTAAAAGAAGAATTTTCTGCGGTGACAGGACGACATCCTGCCGGCTCCGCGGAAAAACAAAAACTGAGGAGAGTCAGTTGGGAAAGGCAGGAAGGCAGCACGCAGGCGTGGTGGGATGCTTCCAAAAGCTCTTTAATGGGAGGCTGGGAAGCGTTCCCGCGCAGACTCCGTCGGTACAGACGTACCCATATGTGAAGACTCATTCCTGCTTGTTCCTGGAGATCCATCCTCCCCACCCCCACCCCCCTTTACTGCTAGGGTGGAGGAAGCAGGGATCTCCAGAATGGAGACTGCCAAATCGTTGTGCCCTGCCTCTGCCAGCATGGACCACGAAGATTCCCACAGCAAACTGGAAGAATCCCCGGGATGTTCTGAACATGCTGAGCAGACCCTGTCCATGAGCAAACAGCGTTTTCTACCGCAAGTGAGACAATGCGGTAAGGTGGAGGGCATTGTGCTTATCCATAGCCACATTGAAAAATCACCACTCGGCAAAGCCCGTTCCGTGGCCCATAGCACCCAAAAATGCAGGAGCAGTGAGACAAAATGGCCACCGCAAACTGAAGGCACTGCAGTGGCCCGATGAGAAGGGGAAAAGGCACAAAGGTAGAGGCATAGCAGGCCCAAGGTACAGAAGACAGGAAGCAGTAGCGGCATCCGCTCCTGGAGGAGGGTGACAACCCTGTTAAGGCCGGCGGGAGCAATAATCTCAGGGGGGGGGGAGGGGGGAGAGGTAAAAAAAAGTCAGGACACTCCCCTGTACCGGTCTCTACCAGTCCTCCTGACTAGGAGCTGTTCCCCCTTGAGGAGCTACACTGGTCCTCTTGACCAGATGCTGCCACTATAAAGAAGATCTAGTGAGAAGCTTCAAGGACATCAATTGTGAACCCCAAACATCTCCACACAGATTATCTGCACTGGCAGAGGAAACTTAAACCAGTTGCCAGGAGAAGAGGAAAGATGTCCATCATCTGCTGGAGACCAAGAAATACCGAGGACGACACCTAGGGGAGCCTCCCCCCCCCTCCCTCCTATATGCCAGTGCCCATAGGCTGATGCTTCTGCCACGTTCTGTGTCGCCAACATCTGCGGGCAGGGGGGGTTTAACCCACTTTTCTGGACTAGTCTAGCAGGATGAACTGAAAGTAAAGATTGTGAGGGCCTTGGCCTACGGTGGATGCTCCTATGTCAGTCATGATATTAACTATACTGGCCCAAGTATGAGCCGCTGGGTCACCAGCTGAGACAATACTGTGTCAGAGGTAGCACGCTTACAATCAAGAACCACCGTTTGGGCTAATGCCTTGGATGATGGTCTAATAAAACCTTCTGTAACTGGGCCAATGCAAGTCCTGGTTCAGAAACTCATTAAAGAGACATGAAATCAAACTAATCCCCATAAACAATGCATCCAGCAACCATCCACCTGCTGGTCAAGAATGCAGTCGCCACTTGTCCATCAAGATACTCAAGCCTAGAATCTCCCTCAGGCCATCCTCTCTACCACCTCTTCGGTCTCCTCCGGAGAGGAACTAAGATCACTGGCCTTTTCCAGATTTCCCAGGGCTCAAAGAACTACTGGGACCTCGAAGACTGTCTTCACAGCCTTTGAACTTCAGACTCACCTAAACCTTTTCTAAATCCAGATACACTAACTGCTTTTATTACATTCTCTGCCAATAAGGATGTAGGAGAAGTTCTCTCTCAAGACCCTTCAAAAATTCACTACTAATAGAGCAGTGTGGCCTCTCTAGATCATTCTTTAATTAACCTAAGTGTTTGTCTTTTATTACTACAAGAGCAGTTGAGAGAACAGGAGACTTGTACCCTAAGGGATCAATTTATTGGTTCTTTTGACCCTGTGTGTGTTCCTAGCCCAAAGGATTCAGCCCACTTAATTCAATTATGTTTTCTCTCACTCTTGCCAAAGGCTTCTGCTTGATTTGGACTGGGATAGGATACACGTCTTACTGTAAATGGAAGGTGGGTGATGCGCTGAGATGCTGTAAAACTGTTAATCACCCCCTCACCCAGCACTCCTCACAAGCACACACAAGCATCCAACATGCAGAACGAAAAGAGTAAGAAACAAACAGATAAGAAGTGGGTAAAGACTTTATTTAGGCCTTCCCCCAACTACAGTTTGTCAGAGATTTATGGCCAAGATTTGGTGAGAGACACTTCCTTAGACCTGGTCCCTACCTTCACACTCTACAAACTATAAATTGCACCTTCAAGAGAAGGGGCATAAGTCCTCTGGAATTACAACTCTGACATCAGAACCAGAAGCTTGGCTGCTGGCTCCCACAATGCTCATTCCTTTTACTCCCTAGAAGAGCAAGGCCAGTCTATCAATAATTTACCCCACCCTCAGTGCTGAAGCCTTGATCCGAAGACAGAGGAGCTTCATTCAGGTGAACCTACAAGAAAACCAAAGCTGGGAACTATAAACAGAGGATCCTTGGAGCAGGGATCACATTCCTCCATAGAAGAGAAGTTCAGCAGGGGCCAAAGAAGTCTTGACAAGGGTAAGCTTGCTGAAATAAAGTCTATGCAGAGGAAACACAAGATGAGGAAGGGCAGGTGTATAACCCAGCAAACATGAACTAGGTGAGGTGGCTGGTCATCCAGAAAAGAATTTGCTCCTGCTGGTGGTCACCTTCCACCACTTCCACCTCCTCCGCCATTGTTCCCACCCTGATTACCAGTGTCTGGAGCACCCGACATCATAAGAAAGAGAACGATTGGGATAATGTACATCCACTGTGAAAGAGGAGCAAGAGAGAGAGGGTTAAGCATCATAGACTGATGAGATATCACCCACACTTGCCACGATGCACCCCAATGTGGCAACTGCCAGCCAACTCCATACAACAACAAGAAGCACATAGCGAGTTACCAGCCACCTCTGTGGTGAGACAGACAGAGAAAGTGCACCCCACTGTATTCCCTTTCCTTCCACAAGCACCAGCTGAACACATAGTTCAGGTCTCATTTACAAGCCACTGTGGACTCAGAAAGCAGTGCAAGTGGTCTGCAGCACTGCTGGGTTCAGCATTATTACATGACCATCTACAGTCCCACACAGCATCTTCTAGGGGGAAGATCGGATATATCAGAGAGCTTCTTTCACCCATGCACAGGGCTTTTAAGATCACAGCTACTGCCAGCCATCTCCCAGGCCTTACTCTCGTCATTGAGCTATAAGATACCCCAGTGAGGACAGAGGAAGAGTGAACAGAAACCCTTCACCAAACATGGGAAGAGAGCGGGCATGAGCAGTAATGGTGCTCCGCAAGATGGCGGTGGGCTAGGGTGCTCCAAGGACAAACAGTCTCCAAGGCAGCAGTAGCTAGATGAGAGCGAGCACTCATGAATTGGTGGGGAAGGGGGGCAAGCGTAGCAGAGCTCCTGGAACATCTCTAAGAGGAGCGGCATAGGATAACTGAACGCATTCCCCAATATGATTGTAACCCAAGAATACTGTGTCAATGAAGGTGTAGAGAAGCTGATCCAACGCTGCCCCTACCACCATCAAGGAGGCACCATTACAGCCCGTCCTCCCCAAACCTAAACCAAAGCAGCAGAAAAAAGCTGGAAGGATCTGGCAGGGCATGCATTACTTCACATCCTCAGGCCTGCTGTCCCGCTTCCCTCGGGCCTGTCGCCGAATTGGTTATCATTAGAAACACAGCCCCTCCCAAAATTATATACCACTGCAGGGAGGGAGAGAAAAGCAGCCATGAGATCTTCCACGCTGTTCCAAGAAAGGAAGCATCCCCTCTCCCCTACCCATCTGTTAGACTTGGGACTCACAGGTCTACTGGTTCTCAACAGCACTAGCCAGGCAGCCTGCTCTCATCTCTTCCCTGCCCTGCTGGTGGCCTGGACCACCTACTCCACCCTAGCAGGGACATGTTCTACCCTCACCCTTCCTGTGTCTAGCACCACCTGTCCCACTCGCTCTCCACCAATCATTCCCATAGCCGGTTCTGGTCTTGATGGATATTATGCAACTTACCCTCTGCCACTCGTTCCCCAAATGCAACCTCAGTCCTGAGGAACAGGGTGTGACCCGCCTCCACCCTCACACCAGAGGGAAGCACTGTCCTTACCGGCACTGCATGACCCACTCTACAGCCACTTCCCCCCCCTCAACCTGGGTCCTGAAGCACAGTGTTTCACCTCTCCTCCCCTTCTCTGCTCGGCGTGCAACTCCCCCTCCTCCCACCAAACCTGGTCCTGAAGCACAGCATGTCACCCTCCTCCCCTAGGCCTGGTCTCCAGCCCACAGATGTTGTCCTCTAGGACTGCTACTTACGTATTTTGCAAAGAAGGACTTTTGCTCCTGGGGATTTTTGGCTTTCTGGGCCTGTTCCATTTCCAGGCGTTCGATGAATGCTGCGGTTTCAGGCCTGGAAGGGAGGGTAAGAGACATGAGAGTACAGCAGGAATATTCTGTGCCCAGCTGCAGAAAAGAGACTAGTACTCCGTACTCACACTGCCGCCGCCACCGGCTGCTGCACTTGCACGGTGGTGTTAAAGAGCTCCAGGTCCACGTCCTCCACCTCGGCACCGATGCAGGAGCCGGGCACTGTCACTATGGAAACTCCAATGATATTCCCAGCAAGGTCTGTGTGAACAGTAATCTGGTCCGAAAGATGAGACTCCACCATAGAGCACTGCAGAGGGAAGGGTGAGCAGACGTCATCCTACAGCCAGCCACAGGAGAGGGGAGGGGAGACAGAAAGCCTGACTTACTGCAGGAACAAAGGAAGTCACATACTGAGCAGAAGCCTCCTCGAAGCCAGGTTTCCTCAGGATACGGATGCGATAAACTCCATTCAGACTGGCAACATCCTATAGAGAAAGGGAAGAGCTTTATGCAATGTCATGATCAGCAACACATGAGCGCAGAAAACTGATGCACAGAGAAAGCCCGATCACTATCAGCAAACTTCCCAAACAGCCTAGAAACGATCGCACCTTCAGAGCTTAACTCTCGCTCTGCTGGGCAGCTCTAAAGCTCCTCTATGAGCTGCTAACAGTAGAGAATGTAGTATGTGCGATTACCATTATTAAAACAAATGCAATGACGTCCAGTGGAAGCATGAGGCAAAGTTAAATGACTAAGCCTTTGTCTTAAAGGTATGTGTTGGGAGATGTACCGCTGCCACCAGTCACAAACATCTCGGGGATTCAGTGATAGAGAAGAAGGAAACGAGTTCAGTCACCTCTCCCTCTGTGCAGGGAACGATCCCATTACAATGGTTTCTACCACGTTCAGTAACTCTGCCAATTGAAGAGCTTTACAGCCAAGCAGACACCAATCTCACGCTGGGCTTCTGCATCCTGACACATTGACAGAGTTAACCCATACCCTGTGGAATAGTATCAAAGAAGAGTGGTGAGGCTACTCCTCTAAGGGGAATGCCTATCAGCACAACTATTATTCTGGTATAAGCCTCAACAACAGCTGCAGAAGAGGAAGAAGTGGATGAGTTCTATGAACAAGTACAAGCTGAAACTGACAGAACATGCAAACAGGATATCCCGATAGTCATGTGTGACTGGAGCGCAAGAGTTGGCAACAAAGGTGGCGGCAACGTTTTTGGAAATATGGATATAGCAACAGAAATATAGAAAGAGAAAGTGTTAGATTAATAGAATTTTGCAAGACCAACAATTTCAAACTCCTTCTTCCAGCAACACAAGCGGCGACTGTAAACATGGACTTCACCCAATGGATCGTACAAAAATCAAATTGACTACACCTGTGGAAGTCAACGTTGGAAAAGCTCAACATCAACAGATAAAACCTGGAGCAGACTGTGGTATAGATCAACTACTAATATGCAACCTCAAGCTAAAGCTGAAAAAGAGCAAGCCACTCATGAATGTAGCAAAATATGACCCCTGAGAATATAGCACTGGAATTTAAAGACTGCCTGCAAAATCGATTTGCTGCTTTAGATACAAATGACAGAGCACCAGAAGAATAATGGGATGACATCAAGAAAGCTGTGCTCAAAGAGTGAGAAGTCTCTATAAAAAGTGAAAAAGCAAAACAGCCAAAATGGATGACTGAAGAAACAGTGAAAATTGCCTAGAAATGCAGAGAAACTAAAAGCCAGATGAGAAAGAAGGCAATCACAGAACAGAGATTTCCAACATGCAGCTAGATGAGACAAGAAGTACTACAATGATGCATGCAAGGAAACAGAATCAGGAACTATTAGAGGAAGAACAAAATTGACTTTCCTAAAGCTACAGGAGTTAAAGAGAAAATTCCAGCCTCGAAATGGAATGTTACAAGATGCTCAAGGATCCATGTTGAACAATGCTGAGAAGATCCATAAAAGGTGGAAAGAATGGAAAAATTAGGCCTTACCTGCTAATTGACTTTCCTTGAGTACCTCCAGTCCAGTCCCAACCTCTGGATAGTCAACCCCCACCAGCAGCTTGGAGACGGTGGTGGGAAAAGTAATGGAGGTGCTCCTGAAAGAACGAATAATGGACTCTCTCGAAACCAACAGGTTGCATGACTCAAAATAACATAGTTTTACCAAAGGACGATCTTGCCAAACAAATCCGAGTTCTTTGACTGGGTGACCAGAGAACTAGATCAAGGGCATACGATGGATATGATCTACCTAGATTTCAGCAAAGCATTTGATACTGTTCCTCATAGGAGGCTTATTAATAAACTCAATAGCTTGAGGATGGGACCCAAGGTGGTGAACTGGATCAGAAATTGGTTGACTGTCAGATGACAGAAGGTGATGGTAAACGGAACTCACTCAGAAAAAAGGAAGGCGATTAGCGGTGTGTCCCAGGGTTCGGTCCTGTTCAATGTATTTGTGAGTTATATTGTTGAAGGACTGAACGGAAAAGTCTGTCTTTTTGCAGATGACATGAAAATTTGCAAGAGTGCACTTTCCTGAGGGAGTGGAGAGCATGAGGAAAGATCTACAAAAGCTGGAAGAATGGTCTAATGCTTGGCAGTTAAGATTTAATGTGAAGAAGTGCAGTGTCATGCACTTGGGAAGCAGAAATCCAAGGGAATTGTATGTGAAAGGGGGCAAGAGATTGGTGTGCAAGGACCAGGAGGAAGACTTTGGAGTGATTGTTTCTAAGGATCTCAAGGTGGTGAAACAGTGACAAGGAGGGAGCGAGGGGGGGGGGGGGGGTCGGGCAAACTCAAGCACGTAGCTTTCCCTTATGACCTCCAGGACCCATTGGTCAGATGTGATCTGGACCTCGGCAGGTAGAAGTCACATAGCCACCCCCCCTACAGACATCACCTCCGCCTGGGCCTGCCTTGCTTCACTGGGCCTTTTTTTGGAGCAGAGGGAGAGGAGGCAGAGTAGAATCCATGTCCGGACCCCCGAAAGGTCTGCCCGCGAGAGGGAAAATATCCCCTCTCGTACAGTGCAAATCACATGGCGCAAAATTGCCTAAAATCCTGAGGTTGATCCTGCACCAGAGTTGCAGAGCGGCCTTGCTTCTGCTTGTCCTCGGGAGGCACCCCCCTTTGGGCTCTCCTAAGTCTTTCACCAACTTGTCCAAAGCCTCTCCGAACAAGAGCTTACCTTAAAAGGTAGCTTACTTAATAGTGACTTAGAGGACACATCAGCTGACCAGTTATGCAGCCAAAGATAGCAGCACACTGCCACCACAGAAGCCATGCTCTTCGAGAGACCTCTGTAGAAGGCGTCCGCCAGATAAGCAGCCCCCGATTCAAGTTTGCTGCTGCTGCTGCCGAAGGGCCAGGGGACTCCTCTATTTATTTATTTACAATCTCTTATATACCACACTATTCAGCATCAGCGCGGTTTACATGGAACAAAATGCTCAGTACAGTTAACATGTATGTTTACAGATAACAGGGCATAAAAACTTGGATAACCGGGGAAAACTATGTACAATACTTACTATATGGGGTCATAATCAAAGAGGTTGCATGATATACTGTACATTTGTCTGGGAATGGTATCGGAGTATCTTAGAGCTCTAGGGGGTGCAGTTATGCTCTGTAAGGTACTTGTTAAAGAGGTGGCCTTTGAGGGCTTTCCTAAAATGTGGTAGGTTCTTAATAGCTTGGATCTCATGGGGTAATGCGTTCCAGTATCTTGGGGCACTGAGATTGAAGGCCCTGTTGGCTGTTGATTTGGTGCAAACAGTAAGTGTCTTTGGGACTTTTAGGGAGTTTATAGCCGTGGATCTTCTTGCTCTATTTGTGGATGTGGAATGAATGAGGGAGGTTAAGGATGCAGCTGAGAGATTGTGAACAGCTTTAAAGGTGATTGTCAAGATCTTGAAAATTATTCTTGCCTGAATGGGTAGCCAATGTAGCTGTATCAGCAGAGGCGTCACGTGATTGCTCCTGGAGGCTCTGTGGAGGACTCTTGCTGCCGCATTCATGCCTAGCTGAAGAGGGTTTAATGTAGATTGGGGAAGACCTTGTAATATGGCGTTGGCATAATCAAAATGGGGTATGACCAAAGCCTGGAAGATTGTCCAAAAATCAGTTGGTTCAAGTATGGAACGTAGGTGCCTAAGTGAGCGGATCTTGAAGTAGACTGATCTGACTATGTTTCCTATGTGGGCCTTCATATCCAGGCGTTGATCTAAGGTGACTCCCAGGTATCGTATTGAGGATTTAGAGTTCAGCTCAGCTTCTTTTACTTTAAGATATTGCGGTGGGGTAAAGTTGGGGTTCCTCGTAATGAAGAGTACTTCCGTTTTCTTATGTTGTATTCTGAGGTTTTGGGAAAGAAGCCAATCAGATATAGCATTGAAACAGTTCGTCAATGGGGATAGGTCCAGATTCTCAGTAGAGAAGGGTAAGTAGAGCAGGACATCATCTGCGTATAACATGCAATCAACATTGAAGGACCGGATGATATTACAAATTGGTTGCATGTAAATATTGAACAAGAGCGCCGAAAGGGAAGATCCTTGTGGGACTCCTTGACTTTGGTGGAAAGGTTCAGCATTTATCCCTCCAGAACGAACGTGTTGCCATCTTTCGGACAAGTAGGATCTGCACCACTCGAGCGCTCGTCCATTAATGCCTTTGTTAGTCAGTCGTCCTAAAAGCAGCTCATGATTCACTGAATCAAAAGCTGCAGCGATGTCTAGAAAGATGAGAGCAAATCCTTGACGGAGGTCATCAATGCCTGTGATTATCTTGCAGAATAGGGTGGTAAGGAGAGTTTCCACACCATGGAATTCCCTAAAACCATGTTGGCATGGGTCTAATGGTGCGGCGGAGTCGATGTGATCCTGCAATTGACGTTGAGCTTCCTTTTCAATAATCTTCGCAAGTAGTGGAATGCTGGATATGGGTCTGTAAGATTCCACCTGTGGGGGATCGAGCTTACAGTTTTTTAGCAGAGGTCTAATGGAGGTGTGTTTAAGGGCTGAAGGGAAGGAGCCGGCTGAAAAAGAGAGGTTAATTATTTTGGACAGTACTGGGCTGAAATGATTGCGAAGCTCCTTGATCCAGAAGGCTGGGCATGGATCAGACTGGGCAGTAGTGGTATTAAGGGCAGCAATGATGTCCTCAAGTTCTCTCTTGGTAGGGGTAAAAAACATGGTTAGAGTCGTTTGGCATTCCTGCTCTATTGTGGAAGTTGTAGTAGTAGTTTTGTTGGTCTGACATATCTTGGATTGAAGATAGGTTGCAAAATCTTGTGGGTGTATCTCAAATGAAGGTCCGGAGGATGGTTCTTTTGATAAGGTCTTAACCAGGTCAAAAAGGTCATGTGGTTTATTAAGTGATCTCTTTAAGGTGTCCGAGTAGTATTGCTTCATCGTCTTGGAGATTGCGTTGCGATGCTCGGCCAGATGACAGTTGTATGTTGTCAGGTCATTTATAGAATGAGATCTTCGCCAGCGTTTTTTTAGTTTCCGTAACTGGTTAAGTGATGCTTTAAGATCAGCTGAGTACCATGGGGCACTTGCCCTTTTACCTGGAGGCCTGTTGATTGGCGTACGTTGGGCAATTGAGCTGAGGCAATTGTTCCAAAGGGAAATTAGGTCGTCAAGGTTCTGAGTGGTTTCAGAGAAGAGTTGTTGCGTTTCATCAAGGATAAGATCTCTGTTGTAAGGCGGAGAGATCATGAAACAGACTGTGTAAAGAGGGCACAGGAACAGCTGCACTACAGAAATGGGTGAAGAACAACATTAACATCAAATAACTACTTGCCCGCAGTTTGTTCCGCTCCTCTTCCGTCAGCTGCTTTTGGGAGAGGGCGATGCTGTCTTCTGACGAAGGGCTCCAAAGCAAGGATCCTCTCTTTGTGAAGTGGATGCTGTTGTCTGTAGCAAGGAAAGCACTAGCTACTGGTAAGGAGAAACAGGACATCACAACCTTAAACCTCCTCCCCCAGCTCTGGGACAAGACTTGTTCAACTCATTCTTTGGGTCCAGTGTTCTTTATACCAGAGGCCTATCACACCCTGGCAACACAAACCATGACAAATGCACACCACTTCCTAAAACACAGAAAAAACACAGCTAATCTAGGTTCTGAAATAAGGATAGAGATGATCACTCTAGTAAATCTGCTGCTGGATCATAAGCAAAGCAACTTTCAAAGTTTTTACCAAGATCTATCAGGGCAGAGGCCTTATTCTGGCACAATGCCCGATGACATCCTCCATGCCTCAGTCCAAGCTCAGGAGGAGGAAGGGGGATTACCCCCATCTCCAAGGTGTGTGCTGGTAGTGGGGGGGGGGGGGGGGAAGGATCTGGTGCCACCAGGCTCTGCACCCCACAGCGCTCTTTTTTCCCCCATTTGTCTGCCCAATAAGAGAACTAAAACCTTCAATGTCCATCCACTCCAGAAGGGGTGAAGGCAACCACCATCTGCTGGAGACTGAGAAATACTGGCAAGATCAAGGCTGCACAGACCCCTTTCTATCATGACATCAAAAGATCAAGCCAATGTTTTCATTCTCCATCTGCCGGTAGGCGTACAAAACCCACAAGTCTGGACTGAAGGGATGATGAGGAATGTTGCTTTGAAAGGAGCAACTGATAGACTTACAATTCCTTTGAGTATTTTTCCAGTCAGCACAGACAGTGGAATTCGTTACCCAAGGATATGGTCAAGTTTCATAATATACCTAGAATTTTAAAAAGATTTGGAAAAGTTTCTGGAGATGGTTTATTAACCATGAGCCAGGCAAATGGGAGCTCACTGTTCGTTTCAGCTGGATTGGCCACTGTGGAAACAGGATGCCAAGTCTGACAGATTACTGGTCTGAGTCATCATGACATTTTATCTTCTTACAGATTTGCCCCTCATCAAGGCTTGCAATCAACTCACCAAGCTCAAATGAATGTTCCAGTTGTATATCCAATCCACAGACCTCAGACTCTCGCCCATCCACAGCCTGGAGTAAAAATGAAAACAAGGATATCACACAGATTCCAAAGGAAGTGGGCTCTTTTTCACAACACACTACAACCCCCTTATGACAAGTCACCTTTGGGGGTCACAAATCAGCTGATGAGTAAGGCATTGTGACCATGTGTAAGGCTAAAATCTAAAGACCAGTACAGCTTGGAATGGTTATAAGAATACTTTTAATAGCATTCCACACTCTTGGATTTACATGCTGATCCATGCAGGTTATTCCAGTACACATATTTCTGAACTATGTTACCATTTTTGTTTCTATTACTTCCAGTAGAAATCTATTCCATGCACCTACTATCCTTTTCATGAAGCAGGATGTCCTGTGGGTTTTATTTACCATACTTTGTCATTTATCACTCAGCTAATTTCTAATTTGATTCACCACTTTGGGGTCTACCCCTAGACTTCTCTGATTAAAAACCTCATGTGCAAGAAAATATAAAATTTGCCATTATTTGCCATACTGAGTCAAACCAAATATGCATCAAGCCCAGTATCCCGTTTCCAATAGTGGCCAATCCAAGTCACAAGTACTAAGCAGCACTGTTCCCTCTAAGCTGTGCGCGCGCACACACTTCGCCAAGTGAGCGCACATACTTTACAACAGAGCGCACAAAAATTAAGATTCTGATAGAAAACACAAACGTTCTTAAAATTGAAAAGTTGTTGTGTATTTATGGTTTTCACAAGTTCTACAATATTTTCTAGTGCAATCAATGTGGTGTACCTACTGTATTCTGACGTGTAGTTAAATTTTAAAGTATATAACGCCGAGTGTCGTTATGTGGCACACAAAAATTTAACCTTCCTTCAAAAGCTGCACAGCTTATATTTTATGCGCACACAGCCTACAGAAAATTAGAGGGAATATTGCTAAGCAGGATCTCAAAAGGCAGGATAAGCAGTGGATTTTCCCCCAATGGTTTATGAACTTTCCTCAAAGAACTTATAGTTGGGTTAAAAAAATAGTTTGGGACAACAGCTTTTACATCGTCCAGCAAAACACTTCAGAGCTTAATCGTGCATAGAATGAAACAATATTTTCTACAATTAGTCTTAAACGTATTATTTTGTAGCTTCATTTCACGTCCTGTAAGTATTCTTTGAAGAAATAAACAAAAGCAAAATCACACACTGGGTCAACCCCTGGCCAAATCACCTAGTCATCCAAGAGACGAAATCAATTATTTTCTTTTGACATTAGCTGCTCCGGGTAAAACTACGCTGTACTATACATACTTCACTAGCGTCGACACCCAACAAGATCCGTCTCATCGGCCTGCACTTTGCCAAACTGCTCTCTGTTGACATTTGCTCTTCTCCAGGCCTTTTCTTTCTGCCTATATGGGCCTAACAGGCTTCCCCCTAAGCTTCCTAGTGGAGCATGAAGCGGGGAACAGGCCTTATCAAGTCAAGCGGAAAACCGGAGCCACAGCATCCGCCCGCAGAGACCCGCAGCCCCGTCTCACCCGTATCCTACAGCTGCTACTCTGCGCTCCCGGACCCGCAAGGAGAAAGAGGAAACAGAGACCGCAGATCTTGGAGAACCGCTCACACCAAACCGCCATCTTCGCCCCGCACGGCACGCCGGGAAGCAAAAACAACCGAGTCCCCTCCTGGAGAGGAAAGACAGCCACGCCCCCTGACGCACGGCACGCCGGGAAGCAAAAAACAACCGAGTCCCATGGAGAAGACGGCCACGCCCCCGACGCACGGCACGTCGGAAAGCAAAAAACAGCCGAGTCCCTTGGAGAGGAAAGACAGCCACGCCCCCGACGCACGGCACGCCGGAAAAGAAAGGCAGCCACACCCCCATAGCAGAGCAAGTCAACCCACCCGGTGCCTTGTACGTAGAGAGGAATAGAGACCCCCAACTTAAGCCCCGCCCACATGAAATCTTTATTGATAGGATTTAGAGGACAGAGAACTTTATTGACAAGACATTTCCATGTAGTCAGATCTGGAAGCAAAGGGTTGGGGGAGTCAGAAGGGAGGATCCCAATGCTGAGCTGGTGACTCGGAAAGCGCTGGATGCTGCAAAGCTTGCTTGCTGCTCTGTATGAAACAGTCGTGTTCCCAGGGCCGGCTTAACCATTAGGCAAACTAAGCAACTGCCTAGGGCTGGCTGGCCGGCAGCAAAGAGCAGGAGAAGCCAAACAAGGCAATAGGACATGATATCTCACAAACAACGAGACCCCCAGCAGGTGCTTTTTACCCGCAGGGAAGGTGGATAATTTACAAATAGCCCGATTTCCACCAACAATGGACATTTCCTGGCTCATTACATATGTACATACAAAACACAGGTTAATATTGAAAAGTGTGAATCCCATCTGCGCATTTTTAAAGGTCTGTTCTGGCATGGGTGAAGTTGGCATGACTTTGATGATTGACGGGGGCCTAGGGGGCATGAAAGATAATTGGGAGAAGGAGGAGGCGCAAGGCTGATGCTTCGTCTACTAGGATATCCAATACCAAAAGATATTATAATGCCTCTATCGTTCCATGGTGAGACCGCACCTTGAATATTGTGTGCAACTCTGGTCACCGTATCTTAAAAAGGATATAGCGTTATTAGAAAAGGTACAGAGAAGAGCCACCAAAATGGTAAAGGGGATGGAAGGCTACTCCTATGAGGAAAGGCTAAAAAGGTTTGGGCTCCTTAACCTGGAAAAGAGACGGCTGAGGGGAGATATGATAGTCTATAAATTAATGAATGGAGTGGAATGGGTAAACGTAGATCGATTGTTTACCTTATCAGAATATAGAAAGACTAGGGGACATGCAATGAAGCTACAGGGTAAACTATTTAAGACTACTAAAAGAAAATATTTTTTCACTCAACGTGTAATCAAACTCTGGAATTTGTTACCGGAGGATGTAGTAAAGGCTGTTAGTGTAGTTGGGTTTAAAAAAGGTTTGGACAAGTTCCTGGAGTAAAGGTCCACAAACCATTATTAAGAAGGGACCCAGGATAGCAATGCTTGACCCAGTAGAAGCATTGTGGAACCTGTGTCTTTTGGGGAAACTGCTAGGTACGTATAACCTAGATTGGCCACTGTTGGAAACAGGATACTGGGCTTGATGGACCTTGGTCTGACCCAGTATGGCATATCTTATGTTATTATCTTTGCACTGGCCCTGAGCCATTCAGTGTCTGCCAAAAATCATTCCTGCAGCAGTACCTCAGAGCACAGCTGATTGGGGGGGGGGGGGCTGATATAAGCGCATGCGCAGCATTGCTGAGTAGAAAAGCTGGTAGAAGTTCATGCAGCTTGAAGTGAAAGCCAAATTTAGCAATATGTAACAACACCACTGGGATCAATCTGGTTTTTGGTGTCACATCAGGCAAATGCTTTTTCAAATTCCCGTGCATTTGAGACAAAAAGAGATACTTGAATTTCCCCGTTACAGGAGGGACATGGAGTTGGTGATAAGGGATTTTTACACCCCATTAAGCATCCATTGCATTAACAGAAGTCTAGCAGGCTGATGCAGAAAGCTGACACTGAAGTCGCATACTTTCAACCTTTTATGCATATTTGCAGAGCACAGATAGCACGTGACTTTAGCGGCCACATCCAGAACGGGGCGCGTATGCAAATTAGCCATGTGTTAAACTCTGCACAAATGATCCAAATATCTGGGGAAACCCCGATGCCATCAAAATACAGCCCCCAACAGAAGGCAAATCCCTGGTAATCCAGGGGACCCGAATCCCCCACCCCCTCCCAGTACCTTTACAAACGAGCAGGAGTGCTGCCCATGTGTTCCCGCTCCTGCACCTCCATCTTGGCAAATGGTTCCTGGTCCCATGTGGTGCATCCTGGGATGCGCTTGGTGCTGCCATGCTCCCACTCATTTGTAAAGGAACCGGAAGGGGAATGGGGGGTTCGAGGCCACCCGGGATTATTTTTACTTGGGTGGGTGGGGGGATTGGGGCTACTGGACCACAAGGGATTATTTTCACTGGCAGATGGGGGGGGGGGGATCTGGGACACCAGGGATGTGCTTTCTGATGGCGGCTCAGGCCCCCCCAACAGTATTTTGATGGCATCGGGAACTTTCCCCAGTGCCTTGATTATTGGAGGGGAAGTTCAGGCATCCAGAAAAGCCCCTGATGCCATCAGAATCCTGTCAGGGACATGCACTAGCTGTTTAAGCCACCTCAAGACCAGGTCTAGAGATATTGGCGCTAAGGCTGGTTGCAAAATCCTCTACATGTTTCTCTGCATTGGGTGCTGGTTATATTAGCATGCCATTTTATTACAGCCAGCTCATTTGCCTATAATTTAAATACTCTTGGCGTTACTTGTGCATTAGTTTTTCCTTTTCTGTTTACATACACATCCGTCTCTTTACCGCAATTGGCTGTGGCAATAATTGTGCTTAAAAGTGGCGTTATCAGTGCTTAAGGGCCGCACTAGTTTTCTACATCAGCCCTTAGAGGTGTTTTACTATGAACATATATTTGTGTGGAGTAAGTGAGCTGTTTTGAGTAATATATGTTTTTGGGTGTGTATCTGAGGGTGTGAGGAGATGGTTTCACACTAGATAGAGGTTTCCCCTTAAGACTAGATTTAATGCTTTAGATTGATGATAAGTATTTAAAGTATGATAGTGACTGATTGTTTTAGGCCACTTTTAATAGTCTGCATGCCACAGGGATCGTTATAGACGGTTTAGACAGATTTAGACTAAGGTTAGGGTGCAGTCTTATAAGAATTTTGTGTACTGATCGTAGTGGGATTCTTTTTGTTTCAGAAGCTATTGGACGGTCACTCCCTGAAGCAGCGCACAGTGAAACACTCTTAGCATTGGAGTTATTGGGATTGCAGACAAGAAATAGCTTCTTGATTACCGTGGATACAAAATGAACACACAAGACTGGATATAAAAATAACCATGAGATAAGCAACCGTAAACTCTTGAAACTTATTAACTAATTGGTTTTAACAAATTGCTTTCATCATTAAAATGATAAAAAAAAGAGGGGAGGAAGGGAGGCTTTTTGACCTTTGATATAATATATTGCACATATGCAGCAGGCATATGAGGGCCAGCGATGGTTAGGTCATATAGTTACTGAGGTCTTTTCCCTCCCCTTTACATATCTGACTGTATGATTAATGATGTTTCAAGCATTTATGACTCAAGTCTTTTTGGATGTGTAGATCTGGGTTGTTAGTTGTTGTGATTACTTTTCACTCAGAACCTTTAGGGTTTTCAAAAAGTGGTTCATTATTTCCTGACATTGCGCCCCTCGAGCCTCACACTTTGACCTCTTCTTCTAGAATTACTTTTTCCATGATTTGAGTCCTGTGAATGGAGAAATCTGAGGTAAACCTCCTGCCCTGAGCTAGTCTTTTTACACAAACCCGATTCCGGTTGTTCTCCAACTGATCAAGGAATCAGATCAGGAAAATCCGATAATGTAATGTACTTAGACTTACATAAATCATCAGTGTTTCACACAATGACGGGACTGGGGCTTAGGGTTGGATGCAGACATTCCTTAGGGATTTAAATAGCATAAAAGAAGCATTTCCCAGTGGTTAAGAGATCATGGTACATGGCTGAAAAGATCAACCTATGGGGTAACCAAGTAATGGTTTGGTGGCCTAGGAAAAGCCCAAAGGATCATTGGGGATGGGGAATAGGGTTGCCAACTGACCGGTTTTCAGCCGGCCTGGCCAGTTTTTCCATGGCCAGGCCAGCTGCCGGCACAGATATAGAACTGGCCCTTGAAAAGCCGGTTTTTTGCTCTGGCCGTGAGATCGGGAGCGGCCAGAGCAAAAAAACCCAACTTTTCTCCACAGTGCGCGAGCGCGAACGCAATTGATCCTCCGTGCAGCCGCTGCTTCTGCTTTTCACAGAGCAGCGACTGCAATAAAGTTAATTTGAAAAGGAAGAGAAACCTGAGGAGCCCTCCTCCCTCTGACATCACTTCCTCAGGGGCTGCAGAAGGACAACCGGAGGGCTCCTCAGGTTTCTCTTCCTTTTCAAATTAAGTTTATTGCAGCTGCTGCTCTGTAAAAAGCAGACACAGCAGCTGCACGGGGCAAAGCAGAGGCAGCACTGAGGAGTGGGGGGAGGGGTGGAAGCAGCATCAAGGGGGGTGCAACACTAAGGGGGGGGAATGAAGCAGCACTAAGGGGGTGAAGCTGCACTAAGGGGGGCAAAGCTACACTAAGTGGCAGGCGGTGAAGCTGCACTAGTGGGGGGCGAAGCTGCACTAAGGGGGGGTGGTGAAGCCGCAGTGCTGGTCGGGGGGGGGGAGGCCAGGACTACAAATGGGCTTTGATGGGGGGGGGGCTAGGACTACAAATGGGCTGTGATGAGGGGGGGGGGAACCTGGACTGGGAAAGGGCTATGGGGGGGTGACTTGGACTGGAAATGGGCTATGAGGGGGGGAGGGGAACTTGGACTGGAAATAGGCTGTGATTAGGGGGGCTAGGACTGCAAATGGGCTGTGATGGTGGGGGGGCTAGGACTGCAAATGGGCTGTGATGAGGCGGGGGGGGGACCTGGACTGGAAAAGGGCTATGGGGAGGGGATTTGGACTGGAAATGGGCTATGAGGGGGGGAACGTGGACTGGAAATGGGCTATGGTGGAGGGAGGGGGAACTTGGACTGGAAATAGGCTGTGATTAGGGGGGCTAGGACTGCAAATGGGCTGTGATGGTGGGGGGGGGCTAGGACTTCTAATGGCCTGTGATGTGAGGGCTAGCACTGGAAATGGGCTGATGAAGAGCTGGAATAGGACTGGAAATGGGCTGATGGGAGAATGGGACTAGAAGGGAGTGGATGCTGGGTGGGTCTAGAACTATAAGGGAACTGATTTTGGAGGAGGACTAGAATGGATGGGGAATGAGAATGGAGAGGGGAAAAGATATTTTGTGTGGAAGAAAAGTCTACGATGGGCCGGGTATTGGGAGAGTAAGAGGGGCTTGAGAATGGAAGGGTGAAATTTAAATGGATGATAAAGGAATAAGGAAAGAATTGGGGGAAAGAGCAAAAGGGAAACAAGCAGAAATAGAGAGAGAATGGAAAACATCTAAAAGAGAAGAAAGGACAAATGGATAGCTTGCAGAAGGCACAAAGAAACCAGAAGAAAGTGACTGGAGCAATTGCAACTGAAAAATAAAATGCCCAAACAGAAGGTATTTTATTTTGAATTTATTAACTGGAATATGTCTGGTCTGGGAAGTGTCTATTGCTAACATCTTTGCGTTTTTGTTTAGTGCAAGAGGAAATTACTTTATAGTTTTATTTCTCCAGTGTTGTACATTTCATGTTTGGCTTTTGGGGTTCCCAGTTTAATTATTATCTGACCAAGGAAGTTAGCCTACACGTATCCTCGGTAATTTTTGTGGGTGGGGCTGGGGGCGGGGCAGGGGTGGGACTAGGGGCGGAGAATGGGTGGAGCATGGCGAGCCACAGGTGTCGGGTTTTTCTCGGTGAAAAAGTTGGCAACCCTAATGGGGAATTGCATATGAAGCCAGAGTCTGTATAGGATTTGAAATCTAAAGCTAGATTAAGGTTATCAGATTTTTGGCAGGTAAATCTGAGCACTTGTCTGAAGGAGGGGGTAGAGGAGTCACGATACTGTCCCCCCACCCCCATCCATCCCATGACAGCAACAATATCATTTCCAAGCAAATTAACAGAGAAATAGAAGCAGCGATGAATTTTCCTCCATGCTGTGCAACATACAAAGATAATGGATGTAAATTCTAGAAACTGACATATTCCAATCATTACATTGAACCACAATGTTTTTCTACATTTGTTGTGTGGCCATTTTATTTTTCTTATTGTTTTGCTCCCATCCTCTGGTTTCGGCTTCCTTCTGTTTGTCTTCTCTTAACACTGTTCCCATGGTCTCCTGTCCATTTGACATTTTCTTTTCACTTTTCCTGTCTTCACTTCCTCCCCTACGTCTATCTATGGCATTGATGTCTCACTTTCAGCTTTCTTCCATTCATGTTCCTGCTTCTCTGTCTGCTCAGATTTCACCCAGCCTCACTATTCAGACCTCCCTTGCCCTCTTTATTACTGAACCTACCTGCAGCTTTCCAATCTTCCTCATCCAATCCTCCCGTTCACCTGCCTTTCTCTATCCCCCCACCCACCCCATGCTCATGTCCAGTATCTCACACTTTCCTTCTGCCCCTCTGCTGTGCGTCCAGCATTCCTCCTTATCTTCACCACCTCGCCCTGTACTCCAACATCTTCCGTTCCTGCCCCTACTCCCTGTGTTCAGTATCTCTCCCCTTCTCCCCTTCCATGTCCAGAATTTCCCTTTCTCTTCTCTTCCCCATCCTCCGCTAGTCCCACTCTTCCTTTCTCTACTCCTCCCCATAACCCAGCATGTTCCCTTCCCTCCCCCCTGCCCAGACGATGTCCTATGTCTTCCCCTACCTTTTCTCCCAGCTAGTAGCCAGCAACTCCCCTTTCCTTCCCCCCCCCCCTAGGTGTCTAGCATCTCTCCTTCCATTCTCAATTCCCCATATCCAGCATCTCCTCCTCTTTTGTTCCCTTTCCGATCTCGCGCTCTACCCCTGCCTGCATCCTGACTCTGCTGATGTCCTGCATTCCAAAAGCACTGCAGTGGGCAGCATTGTTGCAGGGCCTTTGTGCATGAGTGTACTCAAGGCCTGCATGTCCCGTTCCCTCCGCTGTAAACGTGTCAGGGTGGGGAAATGCAAAAGGCCTCAAGTATGTGCATGTGCTCCAAAGCTCCAAGCTGCCTGCCGCCTTGAAGGCTTTTAAATGCCGTATTCTAATATATCTCCCCAAATGACACCTCTGTCCACATTGCTGCAATTGGGGACAGGAGGCTGCCGAAAGGATGAGAGCTGGGGATACAGCTGTAACACTGGGAACAACCTCTGAACATCGAGGGCATCTGGTAACCTTTGGCTAAAGGAATTCTGCATGCTGTATCTGGCCTAGTTCGTGTGACTCTTTAGAAAATAAGCCAATTCTTTCTTCTGACCATTTCCTGTCATAAATAAATAAATATGACGTCTTTCCAGATATGGAGGAAAATGAAAACAAGTTGCCTGAACAAGATACAGGTACTGCAAATTCCTCTTTTATCATGCAAGCACAGGTTTCCCATCCTCCAACCCTCGGAATCCTCCTCCTTTCCTGGTCCAGGCTCTCAGTTTCTCCCGTCTTTTCACTGTGGCCTGCATCATCCTTCAGGAACCAATGTCCTCTCCAATGCCAGCTCCATAGTCTAGTTCTGCTTTATCCCCCTCTGTCTTTTTTCACTCCACTGCTCTTCATCACCAGTCTTTTGAGATCCATTCTCAATCATGCTAGTTCTGACCTGGACAGCAGGGGGCAGCAGATAAACACAAATAGTCTTCCCCATCTCTGATAGCCCCCAGAATCAGACACCCCAGCCTGCAGGAGAGATTGCCCTCTGCTCAGCTTCTAGACACAAGGCGGCACAGACGTGAGCTTTCAAGTGATCATTTATTTCACTGGCTATCATTATAAACACATCACAGATACAGTCACTGCACTGGGAAAGCCGCAGGGAGTGTGATCTCTGCAATGGGAGATTTTATGTTAAGCGATTTAAGCACACTGAGACTTTCAAGACTATAAGAGGAAGCGTATTTGCATAACTACAGAAGATGCCAGAAGGATATATAAGGAGGAATTGCTTCCACGGGTGGGAGATGCTGAAAAACAGCCGTGACCTGCCTAGGATGAATGTAGTGCGAGCAGAGCAGGTGAAGGGCTGCCTTCTCCCCAGCTCCCTGTCAGCCATCCTCTGTACCAGGGTTTCCAGCCACCACACTGGTACAAGGGTTGGGAGAGAGGGTGGTGAGGTGTCGGAGATGGAGAATCGGCGCAGGTCCCAAAAAGCGAGCCGGCGTTGCCTCACTGCAAAAGAAAGAACAAAACATAAGAACTTGGCAAGACGGACTGGCAGAGGACTGGGCACCGTCTGAGAGCACAGACAAGACATACATCTAAATAAACTCGCATTCCCACTGACAGAGCTAGACAGATATCTCTAAACAGAGCCATTGCACACACCAAATACCGCTAGGACTAGAGAAGTGAAAACGTGTACATTTAAAACACTTTGGAGAATGTATGTTCGTTGTGGAATGCGGCGACAGAGATTTGGCCCAGGAAATAAAACAGCTAGGCACAAATGAGATTTGACAAGTTCCTGGAGGAAAGGTCCAGAAACAGTTATTAGCCCCAGGCAGAATCAGGAAAACTGTCACTTACCCCTGGGAGAAAGAGGCCAAGGATGCCACTTACTGCTCTTTTGGATCCTACTAGATACTTTCGGTCCGGTGTGGACACGGTCATTGACAAGATGGACCTTTGGTCGGACCCAGCATGGCAGGTCTTATGTTCTTAAATATGCTTACACATTATCCTAATATGCACACAGACCAGTATATATACCAACAGTAACATCACAGGCACCCGCACAGAAAGAACACACACTTACATCGCCTACACGTTGCCCTTATACACACGTCGCAGGTATATATACTGACAGTAACGTCACAGGCCCCCAGACAGAAAGAACACACACTTATATCCCCTACACGTTACCCTTATACACACGTAATAGGTATATATATACTGACAGTAACTTCACAGGACCCCAGACACAAAGCACACACACTAATATCCCCTACACGTTACCCTTATACACACGTAATAGGTATATATATACTGACAGTAACATCACAGGCCCCCAGACAGAAAGAACACACACTTATATCCCCTACACGATACCCTTATACACACATAGCAGGTATATATACAAACAGTACCATCACAGGCACCCACACAGAAAGAACACACACTTATATCTCCTACACGTTACCCTTATACACACATAATAGGTATATATACTGACAGTAACTTCACAAGCCCCCAGACAGAAAGCAAACACACTTATATCCCCTACACGTTACTCTTATACACACGTAGCAGGTATAATATACTGACAGTAATATCACAGACCCCCAGACAGAAAGAACACACACTTATATCCTCTACACGGTACCCTCATATACACTTAGGAGGTATATATACCGACAGTAACATCACAGGCCCCCAGACAGAAAGCACACACCCTTATACACACGTAGCAGGTATATATACTGACAGTAACATCACAGGCCCCCAGACAGAAAGCACACACCCTTATACACACACGTAGCAGGTATATATACTGACAGTAACATCATAGGCCCCCAAACAGAAATAGCACACACTTATATCCCCTACATGTTACCCTTATACACACGTAATAGGTATATATACTGACAGTAACTTCACAAGCCCCCAGACAGAAAGCACACACACTTATATCCCCTACACGTTACTCTTATACACACGTAGCAGGTATAATATACTGACCGTAATATCACAGGCCCCCAGACAGAAAGAACACACACTTATATCCTCTACACATTACCCTCATATACACTTAGGAGGTATATATACCGACAGTAACATCACAGGCCCCCAGACAGAAAGAACACACACTTATATCCCCTACACATTACCCTCATATACACGTAGCAGGTATATATACAAACAGTAACATCACAGGTCCCCACACAGAAAGCACAACACTTATATCCCCTACACATTACCCTTATATGCACAGATAGATACACACACTTTTCTGTATGCATATTTCGGAGCTTCTCGTCCCACATCTGTGCTTTGTGATTACCTGTGGTGGAGCCAGCAAAAAGTGAAGTTGGACAGCTCATCCCTAATGTACTCACTAGTCGAAACAAGAAATCGTGTCAGGTGACCGGCTCAGCACTAGAAGCAGGACAGATGGTGGGCAATTGTAAAGCTAAAGTGTCTCTTTTTCAAGCATTGTTAATATTTGAAATGCGTCTGAAATGCATTCACGGGAAAAATGCTTAAAAATTATTGGACTTTGGCCCACCGATTGGAAAATGAACAGAAGGTTATGTGATATACGAATTATACCATCCATCTGCGATATACAATGTAAATAGTGGAGTTCAACGATGGAGTTTAATGTAAACCATCTCAATTGAAGGGAAAGGTGGTATATAAATACTGTTAAACAAATAAATATACATGACGGTCCACTGCCTATAATTATTATTATATCATTTTTTGAAAGAAGACAGTAAATATGTTGGAAATAGGTGGGTGGTGTTAACGGGTTGTGTCATAACTAGCCCTTAGGATATGCATATGACACTTTAATATTGAGATTACCACATACTATTTGTTTATATTATATATAAATAATAATAACAAAGCGAAGTTTCATATTTGAAAGAATTATGTCTATTTATGCATCCACCGCACTTAGCCGGCTTCCCTCTACCTCCCATTGGTTTTATGATCCATTTTCTGTGGCTTTGATTAGGACCTAACCAGACAGGGCCCCCGGGACACGCACTACGGAAGGACTGTAAGTCAGTATCTTGCAGGTCTTGGGGTGGGTTGAAGTAAGGTGGTTCCATCTATTCCCTGGGGAGGGTGAGGATGGTTCCATTTAGTCTCTAAGGAGGGGATGAAGATGGTTCCATCTAGTCGGTGGGGGTGGGGGTGAGGATGGTCCATATAGTTTCTGTAGGGGGGTTAGAATGGTTCCATCTAGTCTCGGGGGAGAGGGTGAAGATGGTTCCATCTAGTCTCTGGGGGTGGGGGTGGGGTTGAGGATGGTCCATATAGTTTCTGTAGGGGGGTTAGAATGGTTACATGTAGTCTTGAGGGGGGGGGGGGAATGAATATGGTTCCATCTAGTCTGTGGGGGTGGTGGTGAGGATGGTCCATATAGTTTCTGTAGGGGGGTTAGAATGGTTCCATCTAGTCTCGGGGGGGGGGGGGATGAAGATGGTTCTATCTAGTCTCGGAGGGGGGGGGATTAAGATGATTCCATCTAGTCTCTGGGGGAGGGGGATGAGGATGGTCCATCTAATTTCTGGAGGAGGGTGAAGATGGTTCCATCTGGTTTCTGGGGGGAAGGTGAGGATGGTTTTATTTCTTTGGGTTTATTCAGCACAGAAGGGCAAGAGAACCATTTCCGGATCTCTGTATCTATAGATTATACAGTGCTTATGCCATACTCGGTGCAGACTGCAGAGCTTACTAGAGACCTATCAGGGGAATAGAGTCAGCCCTCGATAGAACAGACTGTAATCACCACAGTAAGTCATATTGTGCTGTGTCCCCTCTACACACACATGTAGGATGCTCAAGGGAGCTTGTGCAGCCTCCCATGGGCACAGTATTGGTGATTTCTCCCCGCAATGAGCCATCTTCAGTCTGACAAATCATGTCAGTCTTCAAAGTGTGCATGTAAAATTGACTCCCACCGCCGCCGCCTCCCCCTCCCCCATATCCCTGTTACATATCCTTCACCCCAGGGAGATATTTTTCTCCCCTTCAGGCACCTGCTCTTCTCTCAAAGGTCACGGTACATATAGCACTGAAGCTTCCCTCTATCCCCCTTGTCCCCTCATAGTGTACGTATTTATTTATTTAACATTTTTTATATACCATTTTTCAGTTATATCAACCCCCCTTCAGAGGGTGTGCATGTACCTATCTCTTCTCTCTCACAGGGCATCCATATCTCTCATGCTCCATTTTTCAGAGCTGCCAACTTACCCGGTTCCAGGAAAGAGATTTCAGGCCAGTCCTGAATTTCTGATGACCCCGATTCTGATGCATGATGGAACTTGTAGTGCTAAATTAAATAGGTAGAATCAGGAACTACAAATCCCACACTGGGCTTTGGGATGTAAGTGTAATGGAGGACTGGCCAAAAAGTCTTTCTTCTAGAACTTGATAAGTGAACTCCTCTGCACTTTTCCATCCCAGAGGGGTTCATGCAACTCTTAGGCTCACTTCCTTCACAAGCGGATGTATTTACCTCTCAAGACCCCCTCATGGGGTACATCTATCTCCGGTCCCCACTTTGTTGGAAATTGGTGCATCTACCTGTCTCAAACCCCCCTCCCCTCCCCCATGAGGCACATGAACCTCTCAAGGACCCCCCCCCCCCTCAATAAGGTACATCTACCTCTCAGGCCCCCTACCATGTTGACTGCATCTACCTGCCCTTCCCTCATAGGGTACTTTATTTCTCTCATACTCGCTCCATAAGATCCATGCACCTCTCAGGGTCCCCCCACATAAAGTGCATCTACCTTTCAACCTCCCCCTTCCCCCCAATAAGGTGCATCTACCTCTCACTGAGCTACACCAAAGCAGATGCTCAGTGATCACCTTGCATGGTTACTTACCTCTGAGGTCTTCAGATTGGCTGCCCTCATCCTTCTCCATAGAGCTCTCCTGCCTGGTTTAAAAGGACTCAGCTGCACAGGTTAATATCTTATTAACACCCCTCCCTAGGCTATCTTAAGAAACTCACTAACCAATCAGGAAAAAGAGAAGCCGCGATGGCAGGAAGCGATATGGAGCTGACTTCCTGTCTGGAAGGAAGCGCTTAGCAGGAAGTTAGGTCGTCAGTGCTAGAAAGGCCAGATGTTGACTAGAACAAGCAAACATTTCTGCTCATAAACAGGAAGAGGCTGGGGTCAGGCTAAGGGAGGGTGATGCATAGAATCTGCAGTAAGAAAGGCAAGCATAGCTGAAAGATGTTTCCCCTTTCATGAAGTGCAAGAGATCGCTATACCAGAATGTGAAGACATGAGGACCTGTCTAACCCACCCTCCTTCAAGCCAGCCAGACCTCCTGAATATCAACCCCCTCCCCTCACCAGTCTCATCCAGCTTCCCTCCAGCTACACAGACCTGCTGAATCCCCCATTCACCCCCCCCCCCACAGGCCTGCTGTGTACTGCACTGAACCCCCATCCTCCCCCAACCCCCACGTCAGGACTGGCATATACAGCACTATGACACCATCTACACCCCCCCCCCCAACCCTCTCTAAGACAGGCCTGATATATACAGCACTGTGACCCCATTCTCTCCCCCCCCCCCCACCAACTCAGGTCTGCTGCCTACCACAGTACATCACACTGCCATCCTCTCCAGCAGTCATGCCTGAATATATAGCAATATGACTGCCATCTGCACCCCTCCCCCGTCAGAAGCTGCGCTTTGAACCCCCCTGGCCATGTCCTTGTTTCCAGGGATGTGTCCATGTTTCTTGTCCATTAGTCTCTTATCCTATGATCAGCCGAAAGCCCGGGACCTGATCCAGTCTGGGTTTCCTCTGCACCCTTCTGGAACAGGCAGGCGTTTTTCTCCGCTTCCTTCCTTCCATCCCCTATTGTTGCCCTTGCCTTTTTGATGTCCTCCGTTTGATGTTCAAGCCAAGAGGGCTAATGAAAGTTTAGGGGAGGATGTTTGCAGGAGCACAGATTAAAGATGATGGTTTTTTGCTCTTGAAGCAAACCTTTCAGATAACGATTGCATCTTCGTGGTTTGCTGGGTGTAGCACTTTGGTTCTGTAGCAAATTTTAACATCTGTTCATTGCTCAGCTCCTCAAACTGTTTCTTTAAAACTGGAGAGTGATCACAGATAAAGGGCAGAATGTGCATTCAGTGGAGATTTGGATACAGTCCTCCAATGCGCACAGATGAAACTCATCTGCCGCATGCAGAGAGAATCGTGCTCCCAGCGATGTGGCCCTCGTGCACTGTCAGCTCAGAGCAGGTGCCCCCATTCTGTCATGCCGCACAGCTCTTCGGTAGCTATGACCACACGGCCAGGATGATTTTCTGAAGTGAGTCACCCAAGGCGTCTGCATGCACGTGCGCCCCTGCTATCCCTCCCCGTCGCCCTCACCAGTGGTGTTTGGTTCACTTCACTGCTCTGATTCAAAGAGATCCTGGAATGGTTCATACCGACAGCCGATGCTGATGGGCACAAGTGTGTTTGGAGAACTGAAGAAAAGTGTGGGGGGGGGGGGGAGGAGCCATGGGGGAAGGGTGATAGAAAGAAGGGCAAAGACAGACACAGTAGGATGGAGAAGTGAGAAACGTGGAAAGAGATGCGGAGTGTAGAGCAGAACATGGAAAGGAGGAAAGGGGGAAGTCGAAAGAAAGACAAGGATAAAAGGAGGTAGTAGAATTTGGGCGGTAACAACATGGAGCCATCCTTTGGATATCACAGCCCAGAGAGAAATGGGTGCCGCTCCGCTGAGGGCTTCCAAACCTCTTGGGGAACTGCAGCGACAGACCTGGAGTTTCACTTGCCCAGATACCAGGACTAGAAAGCCCAGAATACCCGGAGATGGGAAGCCAAGACTGGCTGAATTCATTACTGTTGCAGAAGCGGTACAGAGGGTTAGGAAGGGCCTATCACATGCCCACAATGAATATTCCCCCAAAGGAAGGAAGTGTATTCATTGTGGATATCCTGGGAAGCTGGCCTGTGTGTGGTACTGAGGGCCAGAGCTGCGTACCCCTGTTTTCAGTCACCCATACTAGGTGCTACTTACCCAGTTTCAGTAGTGATATGTTAGGCCACTCATGAATTTCTGACAACACTCTCCTGAAGCAGTATGAGAGCAGTAGCATGGATTTCAGCAGGTAGAATCAGAGACTACAAATGCCATGTAACTTTGGGATGCGAGTTCAAACCCAGGACTAGCCTGCAATGTCCCTGGGTAATCTGGTTGATGATTTGAAGAATTCATGCCAAACCCTCCTCCTGTTTAACAGAAGATCCTCCAGCTGATGCACGTTCTATGTGCCCCCAATGCTTTCTTGTAGATCCAGCGGTAACCCACCATGAAATAGAGGGTTAGGTGGCATTTCTGAATACTAGGCAGGAGAAATTGTGAGCGCTAACTCCCCTAACAGCTCCTGATTCCCTGGTCTCCTATACTGAAGCAGAACAGCAGAATAGGGTAGAGTACAGGGGCCATGATTCAACCAACTTTTAGCCACATGACATAAGCAGCCAGGAAGCTTGGGGGACAGGGGTAGACTTTGGTTGGCTTGTCCTCCCATCTATAAAGATGCCCCGCTGATCGCTAGAGGGGTGGCCCTGCCAATAGATACACTAGGGGCCTGATATTCGAAAGGCATTTATATGGTTTACAACCCTGTAAACCATGTAGTGCCGTTGAATATTCTCGTCTCTGTCTCCTAGGTGCCCCGATGCTATCCGCCTAGTTCTAGCCGTGGATGGCTAACCCCTTAGCATTCCAATATCACAGCTGCCTGGTTAGGCTCTCCGGCATTGTCGGCTCGGCGCAGAACCCAGATACTCAGTGTCGTCACTGAGGCATTGAATATCCAGGTTTAAGGGTCGGTGGGCATAGCTATACGCCAACGTAGCACATAGCATGCCCAAATGAATATTGGGCCCAAGCTATCTACCATGTTCTCAATTTGGTATGGACCCTTTTGGCGCTGGATCCTGTTCAAGCTCTGATGCATTCCCTCTCCCCTCCAACAGAAGTCCACATTGGGGGAATGAGAGGGTGGTACATGCCAATGCGCTAGGTCCCATGCCAAGCTGTCTTTATTTTTTTTTTTTTTTTTTTTTTTTTTAAATTTATCTTTATTCAAATTTTCATAACATGTAACAAACATGGTTAAAGATATACAATCAAGTCCACATCATGAGGAGCGCTGCCCTGATACATCAGGAAAATAAACAAGGAAAAATTAGCAAATATAAAAGCCAGATTGGATACCCAAATTATATAAACCCTTAATACTAGGTCAAAAGGGAACAACTCTCATACCTTTTCTTTATTTAATAAAAATGCCTCCAGTTGTTCACACTCAAGAAAAATATATTTAACTGATTGAAATATAACAATACACTTACATGGATACTTTAACAAAAAAGAAGCCCCTAAGGCAATAACTCGAGGCTTTAACAAAAGAAAAGCTTTCCTCCGCTTTTGAGTGGATCTACAAACATCCGGGAATACCTGAATAGGAGTTCCACAGAAATTTTGATCCTTTTTTGTAAAGTACAAACGCAAGATCATATGCTTATCTACCAAAGACATAAAGGAAACTATCAAAGTAGCTCTATGTGGGATTACATCCGTTGACGACTCTAAAAACTCAGAAACATTTAAGGTCTCATTCAAAGGAGTATGCCCCACAGGTGAGGAAGCGGTCTCCGCGGCAGGACTCTTAGGAATATAATACACAGAAGAGAATTTAATAGCATCCGGATCATCTAACAACAAAACTTCCTTAAAATACTTTGCGAGCAAAATATTAGGAGAAAGATAGTGTGTACAGGGAAAATTTAGAAAGCGTAAATTTTTTGATCGAATAGAATTCTCCAAATGTTCCAACTGATAATGAATCATTAACCTATCTCTAATAGACGAAGACACAGCCGCCTGCACCACGGAGACCCGCCCCTCCACCTTAGTTAAAGAGACAGCACATTTACCAATATTAACCTCATGGTCAGAGAGTTTCTGAACTACATCTCTAGAAAATTGAGTGACCTGGGAGAAAGATGACCGCAAAGAACCTTCAATGCGAGCCACTACCTCCCAGACATCACGCAAAGAAATATCATCAGGAGGAACACATGATGTAGCAGAGCCCCCCGAAGCCACAAGGTCCAAAGCAACCGGTAACTTAACTTTAAACACATCAGGTACTATAGAAGCGGTCGGAGAGTCTAACAAAGGCAAAGGTTGCTTCTCACACACCGGAATTACTTCCGGATTAGAAACCGATACCAAAGTCACCTCTTGACCGGAGGGGGTAACTCCCAGCGCATTCAAGGAGACATCGGAGAGGGTACTCACAGACACCGATGACACGTCTGCAGGAGACAGTTCACTCTGAGCACTCACCACGTGCCGATCCATGGGGCCCGAAACCTTAACCACTTTGGCCCCAACTGATGGAAAAATCTTCTTCCGTCTCCTGCCCATCAGTTCACACCAGCTCCCAGCTCCTCAAGTCTCCGAAGGGGCTCCAAAGGGGCAGACCTGCCCCTTTGGACACACCCCTTCGGGCACGCGACCACGGGTGCGCGCCCGCGGGTCGCGTTCCGCGATGACTGGCGGATCTTATATCCACGTCAAGGGGGGGAAGGGATGGTAAGCACAGCTGATCCTCCTCCACAGCCCGGCACACAGGATTCCAATCAGCGCAGCAGCAGACGCTCCCACCACGCTCCTATGGCCCGCAGATCTTATAGCCGCGTCAAGGGGGGGAAGGGATGGTAAGCACAGCTGATCCTCCTCCACAGCCCGGCACACAGGATTCCAATCAGCGCAGCAGCAGACGCTCCCACCACGCTCCTATGGCCCGCAGATTTTATAGCCGCGTCAAGGGGGGGAAGGGATGGTAAGCACAGCTGATCCTCCTCCACAGCCCGGCACACAGGATTCCAATCAGCGCAGCAGCAGACGCTCCCCAAGCTGTCTTTCATTTCACTATGAGTAGGGCCGCAGCAGAGGTAGAGTGGCAACAGCAGTGGGGAGGGAAGAGGACAGAGATTTATGAAATTAATACCATAGTTCTTATGATGACCATATAAAATCGCCCTTTTAACAAACACCCACCTTTCCTTCTGTGGTTGTCATCTTCCTACACCTCCGTCCACATCTTCCCACAAAGCTTGGTCCATAGCTGTGGAATGTGTTGCTGGGAGGGGGTGTTGTCAAGCTCTTGGAGTAGGGTTGTGTAGGACGGGCCCATTAACCATTATCAGCCAAACAGGCCTGAAGCTCATGACCTTTCACTTCTAGGACTACACAACATAGAAGGCATTGCCTTCTTACATCCGCCAGGTGCTTCTAAGTGACCAGTGGTGGAAAGAGGATGCTGGACTTGACCAACCCTGCTGCCGGTTCTGCTCTAAGATCATCTGACCTAACATGAGACTTCTCATATAATCTGGTACCAACTTCAGTAAGGTTCTTGCCTCCTTGATGAAAAATAACCAGCCCCCACTAACAGGCCAACAATGGCCTGCTTGGTTCTGGGAAGCTGTAGCCTGCTACTACGAGCCTGTAGTATCACTGGCTTGAGCTTAAGATATGCCATACTGGGTCAGACCAAGGTCCATCATGCCCAGTATCCCACTTCCAATCTAGGTCATAAGTACCTAGCAGTCTCCCCAAAAGACACAGGTTCTTTCTCCTTTCATTTTATCAATATTATCTCCCCCTGCTTCTGCTCTTGAGGGAGTGAAAGCGGGTTATCTTCTCCCCCTACAACCTCCCAAACCTGTTCACACCAATCACATGGACTTTAACAGCAGGTAAAGATCATTACAGCCAGCTCACTCCTGCGGAGGCGGAGGGTGGCTTCCAGCCCTCTTTACTGATGTGAATAGAGCACAGGATGCAAATCTCACCCCAGAAATCCTACTGCACCAACTGTTGGCTGGTCCTGTCTTCCTCAGAGCAAAAGCCTTTGTTCTGATATTTCACCTTTCATTCATCATATGAGGTCCCTACAGTGGGCCCATTGTCCCAGTCCAGTAATTGTGAGTCTATGTCTGTGCCGGATCCTAATCTACCGATACCCAGAGTCTACCTTGCATCTTGTCGTAAGGGGATTTGGAACTGCTGCACCTTTTACCGGGCAGCTGCTGAAGTTTTATTTACTGATCTGGGAAGGGAGGATAATTATTCTACCATACTTCCTGCCTTCTGTAGCTTGCACCTGGGCTGCTTAGCTACGGGGTGTGGTGTCCGGGTGCCCCCATGGCTCTGTTGCAGCTCAACATCCGCTCAGGCTGAAATTAAACTGCAAAGGTCACCTTCATGCTAAGGGAAGGTTGCCTGTGAGAAGCTAATTGGGCTTCCAGAAAAAACTGGCAACTCAGACACGGGAACCAAGGAGGCTGGAGACCTGCAGATTGGGACAGCATCTCTTGGAGGGGGACACAGAGGTTCATGTTTCACTGGACCCTCCCCCCTCACAGAGGCCTCATCTCTCACTTTCTGTCTCTCTCTCTCTCTCACGTTGCCTGCTAGCCCTCGATCAGATCAGGATTGGTGCTTACTGCCACCCAAGCCACAGTGAACTTTCAAATGTCATAGTGATGCTTATTATCACGGACAGCTTTCCTTTCTAGGCCTGGGGCCCAGGAATCAGCTGCTGTCACTTTTCACCCATTGGGCACTGCCCGCTCCGTACTCTGCGGTGTCAGGGGATGGGTGAAAGCATAGAAAGAGAGCGAGAGCGAGAGGTTATTCCTTACCAAAGAAAGACGCTGGCCTTTCTGATTCGTTTATTGTACTCTGCTTTGCTAAAAACGGTATAGCAAACACAATACACGGTAAACCATAAGCGAAGCCCTGGAAGACAATTTGAGCAGAGCATACCAGCTAAATAAATAGATCATCGTCCATTACAAAGACACACTACAGAAATGCACATTTTGTCTTTTTTTCCTTAAGGAAATTGAAATTATTAAAAGTAAAATGAGAAAGCTGGAATAGGGGGAATATGCCTTTTCCATCTCAGATCTAACAATCATATACCTTCCCCAGCACCCAACGCCTGCATTATTTCCCGTATGGACTGTAGGGCAGGGGAAAGAGACGAGGAGCTCCACTATCACCGGTACACCCCCCAAGGGTGAGGAAGGTGCTGACAGAAAACAGTCCTCGGGCTTGTGGCCCCCAGAGCTTCACTTCCTCACTCAGAGTATCAGAACCGGATCCCTAGCTGCAGCTCAAGCACTTTCACTGCACACTTATCCAGGGTCCTCCCAGTTGTGGTTACAGCTTTGGTCGTGTGCAGAGAAACAGGAGGCTCGCCCCTGTGCACCACACCTGACACATGAGAGGGCAGCCCGGAAATCTCCAACCACCGAGAAACCTGCTCTGCCCGGGCCAAGGTGGGGCAGGAAAGCGAGGGAGGGGTTGAGGTGTTTGAAGAAGGTCCGACCGCTCAGCCGGCCCTTGTTCACACGCCTCTTTCAGCACCAGGTCTGTTTCAGTCAGTGGGATACATTTGTCCCAAAACCCCCAGGCTTCATGACAATAAAGGTAATTATCTTTGCCTGGGGTCCTAACGTCTGTAAACCAGGCCCCAGGAGACCATGTTAGGGCAGAACCAGCAGATGGGTCCAGATGGTGGACGCAGGGAAATGGCTCTCCTCCCTCATATAACAGCACAATATAGTCACAGAGAAAGACCAATATGGCTCATCCAGTCTGCTCAGGAGGGCTGCTAAAGGAGAAACTTTGGGCCGGGACAGGTTGCTTTCCCCATGGTTTCTTCAACAATCATTTCACAGCTGTTTTGAGCTGAAGTGCTTCATGCTTGGTTTCCATCCTTTTGCCCTTTAGGGAACTGTTGTGTTTATCGCACCCCTCTATGAATTCCAGCACCGTTTATGGATCTATCACTACCTCTGTGAGGGCATCCCAGGCCACTCTTAATATTGGGCCCCAGTGACAGGTGATGGAGAAGGAAGAATTAATGACGCTGGGGTGGTGGCTGGCTTTTTGAGGTCCCCTCAGCTGGCCTCCATCCCACGCTGAAGACGAAACAAAACCTTTGGCCGATGACAGAGAGTCACAGTTACATTTGAAGCCCCCAACAAGTATTGGGTTCAAAAAATTGCCCCTTGTGCTTAATAGTATGAAAATGTTTGTAAATGATGTGATGTCATGCAAATTTTCAGTATGAGTGACAGCACGAGGCACCGTCCTAAGGGCCAGGGTGCTCCAGAACCGTGACATGGGTCAGTCCTCTCTGGAGGGGGAAGGGGCCAGTGCCTGGTCTTGCAATGATAGCATGGAGGGAAAGCATCGTGACACTGCATTATTTAATAATACATTTTACTGCACAGGAAGACCCGACCACAAATACATCAGTATCATGATACATACAAAGAACACCACAGAAAACATTGTACAAAAGAAAACAGAGCGTGGATGGGATCATTATTCCCCTCTGTCTATGAGGCTCTGGATACTGAAGCCCCTCTCCTTGTCCAAAGTCCACATAACATGGAACAGCAGGATGCATCCTACCGGCCCTTCTGTCAGTGTGTGCATGACAGCGTTCATGAGTGTGCAAGATAGTCTCTGCGGGAGTATTTGAGCGTGAATGTTCACCCGTGTGTGTGTGTAGTCTGTACATAAGATTACTGATCTTATCGAGTGTCGGGAGCGCACGTCTGTGCATGAGTGTTCACTGGAAAGTGTTACATGACTCTCGCGTGAATGCTCGTAGGCAGCACACTCTCTATAACAGAGAGCGAGTGGAATTTTATAATACGGTGCATGAGAGAAATCTGAAAAAGCACCCTCAGGCGTTCATGTGCGTACATACTCCAGGTCCGGAGGTACACGTGGAGAGCGCCAGTTATCAGACACATGGTTTTAGCAAAGGCCGTTTGAACATGAGCCCCAGGGTCTGTCAATGTGCGTGCACTTGGGAACTTGGCGTGATTACAGGGATAGGTGTAAATGCGGAGTCCTTTCATTTTTAGAAGCAGGTATTTCTTTGATTAGATAATATGGATGGACGGTTTTAGTATGACCTTGTTCTAACTCCTCTGAGACAGCGAAATATCTTATTCACCTTTAAACTAGTAGTGCAAAGGCCTAGGCTGAATCCAGAATGAATAAATAATGTCTGCGTTGTACACCACCGAGAACAGACCACTCGTTTGGCATATAAATGTCTTCAGGAAATAAAGGGACCGCGTCTCTGTGACTGAATCTCAGAATATTGTTTCAGCTGTCATTGACTCCTGGTCTGGGTACGACTGGGTCGTATTCACAATGGGACTCATGTGAAGCCTTATTTAAATGGTGCTGTAAAGGTGTTTATTAAAAGACATGATATGCTACCTTAGACATAGGTTAGTACAAAGCACTTTACAATAAAGCATTTAGAACGAGGAAAAGAACTCCATTATCTAAAAGCAAAGGATGGGATAGTTAGAAAAGAAAAACTAAAAACCAAAGATCCAAAGCTGTGATACCGGAGGGCAAACACTACCCCTGACAGCCCGGGAAAGCCCCTTCAGAATAACAGGTTTTCAATGCTGTTTTGGTGTTTAAGGACTCTAGTTGTATCTATTTGGGGAGAAAATTCCAAAGATGGGGTTTGAGGAACTAGAGTAACGTGCGGATTTGAGATGGGCACAGGACGCTGAGGGGAAACTAAACAAATGTAAGTTTCTGACCAAAGCGTCTGGGATGGGTGATAAGGGATCAAAAGGGATGATAGATAGACTGTAAAGTCTGTATAACAGGTTGTGTGTGTAAGCATCAGAAGTTTGAAATGGAAGCAGTAAGATAAGGATAGCAGGGATTTTAATGGAATAGCAGAGATATGTGATCATGTTTCAATGTATTTGTCAGAGGCATCACTGGGTATTCGTCAAAGCATGTTTTCACTGTTATCCAGGTTATCACTGGATAATGTCTGAAGCATCGCTGGGTATTATTCAAAGCATGTTTTCACTGTTATCCAGAGTATCATTGGGTAATGTCTGAAGCATCACTGGGTATTATTCAAAGCATGTTTTCAATGTTATCCAGGGTATCCCTGGGTAATGTCTGAAGCATTGCTGGGTATTATTCAAAGCATGTTTTCACTGTTATCCAGAGTATCATTGGGTAATGTCTGAAGCATCACTGGGTATTATTCAAAGCATGTTTTCACTGTCATCCAGAGTATCACTGGGTATCACTGGGTAATGTGGAGGAGTGGCCTAGTGGTTGGGGCAAGGTACTTCAGGCCGGAAGGTCGGGGGTTCAAATCCCACTAGAGGACAGCAACCTTGGGCCGGAAGGACTGGGGTTTCTAGTCCCACAGGTGCTCCTTGTGGTCTTGGGCAAGCCACTTAACCCTCCATAGCCCATGTTCCCTGTAAAATAGTTATCTCCAAGTTATAATGCCCTGTTCAATGTAATTTCAGTTTGTTCGATGTAAACCGCACTGATGCAGAATAGCGCGGTATATAAGAGAATGTAAATAAAATAAATAAATAAATAAATAAATAAAATAAAATAATGTCAGAAGCATTGTTCAGAATATCACTGGCTGTTTTCCAAGCATTGTTGGCTTTTCACTCTCTATCCATAGAGTATTGTGGTGAGTATTTGTATGACACAGACAACACTGCCTGGTGATGTTCCAGACAGCGCAGAACAGTGAGACGGAAGTGACTGGACATCCAAGCATGGCTAGCACAGATTTTGGATGGATGTGATTATCTTACAGGGTATCACTGGGTAATGTCTGAAGCATCACTTGGTATTATTCAAAGCATGTTTTCACTGTTATCCAGAGTATCACTGGGTAATGTCTGAAGCATTGCTGGGTATTATTCAAAGCATGTTTTCACTGTTATCCAGAGTATCATTGGGTAATGTCTGAAGCATCACTGGGCATTATTCAAAGCATGTTGTCACTGTCATCCAGAGTATCACTGGGTATCACTGGGTAATGTCTGAAGCACTGTTCAGAATATCACTGGCTGTTCTCCAAGCATTGTTGGTTTTTCACTCTCTATCCATAGAGTATCGTGGTGAGTATTTGTGAGTATGACACAGAGAACACTGCCTGGTGATGTTCCAGACAGCGCAGAACAGGGAGACGGAAGTGACTAGACATCCAAGCGTGGCTAGCACAGATTTTGGATGGATGTGATTATCTTGCAGCATATGAACTCCATGGCTCTCATTCACCTGCAACAGAAAGGTTCTGTTCCAATTCAGCGAAGCTACAGCAAGAGATGCCTGGCGGCATGGGACTGAGGTCTGGCATTGCAGCACGTGGGCAAGCTGGACAGTCTGGGTAGCTGAAACAGGCTGCACATGGCGACGGACCCCCCTCCCCCACAGCTGTATTGCTTTGACCTGTGGTGGGAGGGGAGGGGCAGTTCTGCAATGTTAACCTATAGCTGCATATTTCTGGGGCTTGGAACTTTGTTTTCTGAAACCCTCCAGCTGTTTCTGGATGCTCTGCCCCCTCCTTTCTCATTACAGTTTGGACCAGTATTGGCTGAGGTCTGCATCACGTCCTGCAACTTGCACAGCAACGG
Organism: Ichthyophis bannanicus; assembly: GCA_033557465.1. Classification (NCBI taxonomy): domain Eukaryota; kingdom Metazoa; phylum Chordata; class Amphibia; order Gymnophiona; family Ichthyophiidae; genus Ichthyophis; species Ichthyophis bannanicus. The sequence goes on along the minus strand of CM066051.1, from coordinate 54,663,830 downwards.
AGACTCCAGGGGAAATCAGACCTGCAAGAAAGAAAGGGGGGGGGGACTGAATCCATCTGTGGCAACGAAAGTACTACAGTGCACCATCATCTGAAACCAAGTATCTCACTATATAGCACCAAGCACTACAGCAGGCCAGGAACGGAGGAGTGGCTGGATGGTTAGAGCACTGGGTAGTGAACCAGGAAAGCCAGGGTTCAAGCTTCAAATCCCACCACTGCTTCTTGGACAAGTCACTTAACCCTCCATTGCTTCAAGTACAAACTTAGATTATAAGTAACATAACTCACCTAGTGTTATTAGTGAAGAAGGAGTGAAATAAATGCAAGTCCCTACACATCTGAATACCCCCCTACATATAATACCGTGCAGTGCCCTGTGGTACAGAATACAGGGACTCCAGAAAAATGAACATTGTACCAGCAAAGCTATTTCTATTGATGAAGAGCAATTTATGTGCATAGACTGACTGCGTTCCCTAACAGACCTATGCATAGGAAGGGTGGGGAATTAAATTACATGGCTGCATTTCCAGCTCTACATGCTTCATTGCCCAAGGAAATGATAGCTGGGCATCTCCTGATCAGGAGGTGAAACTTCACTTACCTGCAGGAGATGTGCGGCTGGAGCCCAGCCTCCGACTGTTCTGCTGTAACTGTAGTTGCGGAGGTGGGTAAGATTCGTAGCTTTCGGCGCTCCCTGAACTGCTGGTGGGGATCATACATGAATAGGATGGTGTTTGATTTGAGACTTTCTGCATTGTGAAAATTAAGAGATGGGAACCGCTAGTGAAAAGGCAAAGAAATCGGGCTCCTGTTTACAAAGCGAAGGCAGAGGAGAGAGGGGGGCTCCGAGAGACGTGGTTCCTGAGCTCTTCGGCCTTTAGGGGCACAGTCCGGCGCTTTCCTTGTGTGCTGATTTCTCCCCTCGGAAGCTACACCACGGCTGGGGCCCTGTGTCTCACGTGGGGTTTGTGAAGGAGCAGCCCAATGGTTAGAGCGGGCTGAGAACCAGGGAAGCCTGAACCGAATCCCAAGTGAGCAAGTCACTTAACCCTCCCATTGTCTCAGGTACAAACTTAGACCGGAAGCCCTCTGGGGATGGGAAAATACCCACTGTACCTGGATGTAACTCATCTTGAACGTCTGAGAAAAGGCGCGAGCTAATCCAATTCCCTTTCCCCCTTCTCTAAGCTGTAATAAGCAGTGTCACTCACCTGCATGGGCAGACCAGAAGCCATGGGGAACGTGGACGCAGGAGGCAAACCAGCATAGCTGAAAGAGAGAGCCGACTCGCTGTACCCGAGCAGAGACCCTGCAAGGCGAGGGAGAGATCTGTTACGTTGGCATTGGTTTCTGTTTTCCTAGCGTGAATGCACGGAACAACGAGAGAAGAAAATAGAGAAGTAAAGAAAACAGCCGGATGAGATTAAACAAGTCAATATGTGATTATACCAGCAGAGAACGACTCTTAGCCGAGCGACTAATTGAAAAGATATCTGGCTCCATGGAAAGCCTTTAGTTTTTCCCAGAGCTAAGATCCACTCCAGCACTGTATGAAATGACCACAACCACCAGCAGAGGGAGCCCCAAAGCTGCCAATGTTACCATATTGACAGACTGCTCTCAAAGCAAAACCCCCACAACACTAACCAGGTGGGGATCCCGATGTTACCCTTACAGGGGGGTGTTTGTATTTAGCTCACACCTTTCCGATAGTAGTTAAAGACGAGCTACAGTAGGTATTTCCCTGTCCCTGGAGTAAGAATGGAAGGTTAAATGATTTGTCCAAAGCAACAAGACGTATCAGTGGGATCTGAGCCCCGACTTCCCAGCTCACTGCTCTAACCACCAGGCTATTCCTGTACTGCAGGCCGAGATGGTATAAAACGAGACCCTGGTGTTACCTATGCCGGGAGGCTGAGATACAGGTTTGTATGTACTGATACAGGAGGGGTTGTTGATAGAGAGGTGGTTGGAGGTACAGCTTGCTTGGTGGCGCTGATACCGCAATTTTTCTTCTCGCCTCCATTTGGCTCTTCGGTTGGAAAACCAAACCTGCAGAGAACCCAAAGGGAAAGTCTGTCAGAAAGCAACGCATCAGAAGTGCTGTGTGAAAAAATGAAGAGCTACTGTGCTCTCCTACTGTCACTGACAACCGACCCTGCACACAGTACTCAAGGTGTATGCGTACCAAGGAGCGATACAGAGGTATGGAGATATTGGGTCCGATATTTAAAATGATTTGGCCATGTTCAATTTTTAACGGTGCCGAGACATCCAGGCTGACCCTGGGTCTAGGGTTCAGCGACGACGGCTAGTTGCTGTAATTGTGCTAGCCACCGCCACGACTAAATATCGGGCCTTTAATTCCTAACATTCTGTTTGATTTTGGGACCACCATCGCACACTGAGCTGAGGATTTCAACGTAATGTCCAATATCCTTTTCCTGGGAGGTGATGCAATACAGGGAAGAGTTATAGAGTCACAGGGAATATGAGATCGGTGGAAGGCGGATCATCTCATATCACATCCCCTCCCGACCAGGGTAAATAATCTGTCACATGTCGCTATGCTGACGGTGCATAATAAAACGGGGTGTGTGAAATGCTATCACCAGTTCTGTGTAATGTTTACTTGAGTCCATTATAGGATCCAGTGTTTGCATATGAGGATATCATCCAACTTTCTTTGCCTGTAGGGGAGATCAAGCTTAAGCTGCTGTTTATCAGCAGTGGCACTAAGGTTGACTAAGACTATATAGAAGCTGAACCAGGTAAATTAGAAATGAGGGCTGTGATGGGGTAAATAGAATGTTACCCGTCCCTTTCCAAAGGGATTATCAGCAGTCTCCTTTAAGAGAGTCTGCAGTCCAGAGTTCAGGGCTGGGAGGGCGTGGCTCACAGAGAGAGGTTAAGCACCCAGCAGGCTGCAGGAAGGAGAGAGGCCCGTGGAGCCGGAAGTCCTTCCAAGGCCAGCAATGCAAAGGAGTTCTGAGATAGGAACTTTAACTGGGGCTAGAGAAGGGGCTGGGAGAACCAGCTTGTGGAGGGGACAGAATAAAAGCTGTTTTCTTTTCCATGAATTGCTGTTTGTTGTTTTAAAGAAAAACGTTCCCACCGCGTGCTACACTTACTACAAAGTGATAGGATGTTTTCCATGGCCCCTCACACTGAATGGGGGTTTGGTCGCTAAAGAGGCAATGCGTAATTTGAGAGTACAATCAGATTCAAGCCTTTCTTTGAGGACCCAATATCACCGGCTTCCACTTCCTTACCGTTTTCATTTTAAAGTACTTCTACCAGCTCATAAGGCCTTTCCACCCTGTTAATCCCCTATTCCCCAGCACGTGCTCTTCAACCACAAAATACTAATCTATCTTTCATACCCCCCCTCCCATTTTATTTCCTGGCTCCCCCCTTAATGCATGCTCTACCTAACCACATTCGTACACAGTCCTCCTTTAAAAAGTTCAAAGTCCTGTTGAAAAGAAACGTCTTTGCAATGGCCTTTGGGGATTTCCTCGGGTAGAGTAGGGTAGGGGTGAAGTCATGACTTGTTTCTGCTTTTCCTCTCGGCTCGCTTCTCTTTCCTATTTTGATTTTGGACCGTTCCTCTTCCTGCCTTAAGTTAAAGGTATGTTTTAGCCTATGCAAACCACTCTGATGTAATTTGTGGTAGGGCGGTATAGAAATTTTTAATAAACAAACAAATCTCCTCTGTAGTTTTGACGGCTTTTCAATGCCTGTCATTCATTTGGGGGGGTCTGCGTCCTTTCCTGATAAGAAAGGATTACACTACAGGTATTTGTGTGTTAATTATCATCAAAGTGGGTTACTGTAATTCTTTTGTACCGAGGGTTTCCACTGATCAGCCTACATGTAGCTGGGCAAGAAGACCAAGGATCGAGCGCTTCCTAATCTGAAGAATTTGCACTGACTCCCGATAATAAAATAGCCAATAGAGTTAAACATTTTGATTTTGGTTAATAACGTTCTGAAAGATAAGGGCCCAAAATGCTTTCTTACTCTATACTGAGACCCACTCTGCGATCCTCGCTGCAAACCTTTCCGACTGTATCATCTCTTCCCGCAATACAGCTGGAATGTATGAAGCAAGGGGGTTTCGGGCTGTGCGGCCGCTGGGAGCTTCCGGAGGGCTGTGAAAGCACGGTTATTCCATACGTACTGGGCTGGACTGAGAGTTGAGGCTTATTGGTGGTGTTTTTGCTGAATTCTGGTGGTCTTTGAGGATGTTGATGTATTTGGGATAAATGTGTAAGGTGATTTAAATAGATGATTAAAGGGACTTTTGGTTGCAATGTGCTATGATCTGTCAGTGGGACAGTGATGCATCAAGCTCTGGTAATAAATTAGTTAAGTAATTAATTAATATCAAATGTTCTCATAGTGCCCTCTATCGCCTACCCTTAAACTGAGAGTGTATCGTCTCCTGTGTATCGTGTCCTTCACTGAGGGTGTATGATCCAGTATTACACACTATGATGCTAAGGGTAGGATCTCGTATGCCCATATTATGAGGGTTTACAATCTCCTGTCAAATGCCTTTCTACTAAGGCTGTGTAGTCTCATGTCACACGCCCTTATGCTGAGGGTGTACAGTCTCACATCCTGCTCCGTCCCTTGCAGTACAGACCCACGAAGGGATTCAGCCGCTGCTTCTTAAAGTTCTCTCACCTGAATCCGTGCCTCTGGTAGGTCAATCTTGGCAGCCAGTCTCTCTCTAGCAAAGATGTCTGGGTAGTGCGTTCTTTCAAACTCTGGAACAAAAGAGAACCAATAGTTACCCTGAAATATTAATGGGGAAAAAGTAGGAGCTGTACTTGGAGTGAACAGGAAGCTCCCCCCCCCCCCCCGAATAATGCAGCCAGGGAAAGGCTTCAGGCTGCGCCATAAACTGCAGCTCTAAACATGTGATTGCCTCCTCTCTGTCCAACAATCCTCTTGATTTTACTTGTAAATAAATGATTACTTGCCTAAGACTCATATGTAAATTCCAAGCAAGGTGTCCTCCATTCACCATTTACATGTACAAACCTCTCTCTGCCCCTGTAGGTGCCCAGCCCAGCCCTGCCCTGGACCCTCACGTGTGACATATTACAGGGCTGCCATGCTAAACTTCCAAACCAGACACCATTCCCCAGCCACCCGTGACCTGGGTGTGATTCACACTTCTTCTTTCCGCAGAAGCACCTTCATGCTTGACCTTCCCAGAGAAGAGAATAACAAACCTCATCTCCCTGCAGCAAAACAAGGTGAGAGGAGAAGGAAGGAAGGTGTCACATCCCCAAAGGACTTGTAGGAAATGAGAAATATCTGTCCAAGAAAGGAGACTGCCTTCTCCACTTAAAGCCATCTCCCTCAAGAGAAAAGTCGCAGGCTCTAAAGGTCTGGAGGAGAGACAGACGGGACATGATAGTGACTGCCCGTAATGAGTAATGTGCCCAGACTGTTGTCCCTGTGGTAGGCTCGCCTCTCCATTCTTGGACTTACGCTTACCATGCACAGAACCGAATCGCATTAGTAAACCAGAGGCTGCTGCGTCTCAATCTCTCATTTACTGCTAATGTTTATTCCAAGCCCCCCGATCTAGCTAGAGAGAACTAGAGTCTTCGTTGGCTGTGGCACCTTTAATTGGATCACCTAAAATGAGATCTTGAGATGATGTAAGCTCCTCTTCAATGCACCTTTTTTTTTATTAATTCTGATTTTGCTAGTAGGCAAAGACATCATTTTATGTCAGGCATAAACATGTTCCCCTGCAGCACAAGACAACCACTTTTGGGAGGGAGAAAGATCCCAAGTTGGGGCAGTAACTGATGACCCACTAAAAACAGAGCCCTCAAGCCTGTCATCCATTAGTGGACCAACGTCTGGAAGGATTTACTTTGGAAATGCAGAATTATCAGCAGACTTCCCGCTAACGAGGGATTATCAAGGTCTTGCGTGGTCTGTAAAAGAAAAAAGACAAACTTCCTAGCCACAAAGCAGAAAAGAGAAAGCACATTGTCTAGGCGATCTCCTATTTGAGCGCAGTGCAGATAGTGTGTAGCGCTCACTGTACCCACAAGCGCCTGCCTTCCTCAGGTGTGAGAGAAGTGCGCAGGGCTCTTTCCACTTGACTCCAAGGGGAAGCATTCAAATTTTCATTTTCACACACGGCATTTAGTCTTCGAGAATTCAGCCCCATGCTCCTCATCTCTGCGTTCTTAAACAAAAGGACTGAAAAATCCAACATGTGAGTAGTGGGCAGTATGGTATGCACAACTGGGACAGTTTGTAGGGTTTAAGATGCGACAGGACAAGTAGTAACCGGGGTCTAACACATGATAGGACACACAGTAACCGGGGTTTAATATGTGACGTGACATGCAGTAACCAGGGTCTAACTCGCAGCAGGACATGCAGTAACTGGGGTATAAACATGCAACAGGACCTGCAGTAACTGGGGCCTAACACATGACAGGACCTGCAGTAACCGGGGTCTAACACGTGACAGGACATTCTGTAACCAGCAAGCAACGTGTGACAGGATCTGCAGTATTTCAAGCAATGATATTTCCTCATTTTGACTACTGCATTATCATCTATCAAGGAATTCCCAAAAACGATTTGCACCCTCTTCAAATGGCCCAACACACAGCAACTCGAATCCCGCAAGGTGCATCCAGAATGAACCACACCACACCCATATTAAAACAACTCCATTGGCTTCCTCTACAAAGCCGTATTAAATGCAAAGTCCTTGGAACCATCTTTAAAATTTCGCACAATTAACCTTGCCTAAGAGCAGACTCAGAAGAATCTGTACACAAAATACCTGTATCCTGCCATTCGAAAGAACTAAGAGCAACCAGACATGTAGATGTGCATTTTCTCTATATGCACTGGTCTCCTGGGCGGTCTCTAGAGCGGTCTCAGACCCTACAACCTTCCGTAAGGATATAAATAACATTCTGTTCACAGAATACTTTGAAAATAAAACTTAAGCAGGCACAAAATGGCCACATAAAGGATTGTTACCATGTGACCGCATCCGTCACTCTGATCTTAACCCATCTAAATACAACTCTCCACAGATAAGCCTACCAGCAAAACTCGCTCGTGCACATTTGGATACATTATACAGTACTTTGGTTTACTAGTGCCTTCAGTTTTCTTTTTATTATATTATGATACTTGCTCTTTATATCGTCGTTAATATGTAAATCGTTGTCAAATGTAATCCCCCCGCCTTTTACCCTTTTATCATGTTTCTCATTTCTCACTATGTAAATGTTTAAAGTTAATTGTAAAGTGCTTTGATTGTAGGAAAGGCGGTCTATAAAAATAGTTAAATAGATAACTAAATAACACGTGACAGGACCTGCAGTAACCGACATGCAACATGTGACAGGACCTGCAATAACCAGGCACCAACATGTGACAAACACGCAGTAACCAGGATCTAACACGTGACAGGTCATGCAGGGACTGGTACAGGGGCGTTGAGGCAACTGATGTAATCAGGGGCCTAGCTTTAGTCGTCCAAGGAACTTAAAGCAGATTCAACGGTATTAGACAACCTAAGTGAACATTCAGGCTAAGCCCCACTCTCACCACAAACCATCATATTTCTTTATTTATTAGTATTGAGCATGTGACTTTCCAGTAATGGTTCAAGGCGAGATACATTCAGGTGCAGTAGGTATTTCTCTGTCCTCGGAAGGTTCACAATCTAAGTTTGTACCTGAGATAATGGAGGGTTAAGTGACTTGCCCAAGGCCACAAGGAATGTCAGTGGGATTTGAATCCTGGTCTTCCTGGTCCCAAGCTGTTGCCCTAGTCCCTAGGCTACTCCTCCCTTCAAAAGGTATGGTTTGTTTTGGGGTGGTCTGTGGGCAAAGCTGCAGCAGTCCCTGGCCTATCTGATTAGTGGTGATATTCACTCACTAACTGCAGAGGTAAATCACGTAAGGTTACGACATGTCAATGGCATTCCTAACTTTGTGTTTGTGGTGAGAGTGGGGCTTAGCTGGTTTGCAGATCCAGCTAAACCCTTTTGAATATCGACCTCTTTGTTTTTTAAATCTGCTTTCAGGTAAAGTTTGTACATGTAAGTCAATATTCAGCCAAAATGCATCCATTTAAATTGAAGTGGGGGCCAGGGGAAATGGAAAATCTGTTAGGAAATGGAAAAAGGAGCCAAATGACAAAAATAGGAAAAAACATAAGTACTGTCAAGTTAGGTGCAAGGCATTGATGAGTTAAGCAAAGAGAGAATTTTAAAAAAGCTTGCAGTGGGAACAAAAATGCACAATAAAAACTTTCTAAGTACATTCGTAGCAAAAATCCTGTGCGAGAGTCATTAGGACCATTAGATGATAGAGGGGTAAAAGGGGTACTAAAAAGGGACAAGGCCATAGCAGAGAGACTGAATGAATTCTGTGCTTTGGTCTTTACCGAAGATGATGTGGGAAAGTTACCCATGCCTGAAATGGTATATAAAGATGATGTATCAGAAGAATTGAAACAAATTTCAATAAACTAGGAAGATGTATTACAACTATTTGATAAATTACAGAGTAGCAAATCACCTGGACTAGATGGTATAAATCCGAGGGTGCTGAAAGAACTGAAATATGAGATTGCAGATCTACTTTTAGTAATCTGTGAATGATCATGAATGATCATGAAAATCATCTGTAGTACCTCAGGATTGGACAGTGGCCAATGTAAAGCCAATTTTTAAAAAGGGTTCCAGAGGTGATCCCGGAAACTACAGACCACTGAGCCTGACATCAGTACCAAGCAAAGTGGTAGAAACCATTATAAAGAATAAAATTACTGAACATGTAGATAGTCATGGTTTAATAGAAGACAGCCAACATGGATATAGCCAAAGAAGATCTTGTCTTACTAAATCTGTTATATTTTTTGAAGATGTGAATAAACAGATAGATAAAGGTGAGGCAGCTGATATAGTGTAGCTGGATTTTCAGAAAGCCTTTAACAAGGACTCTCATGAGAGACTCTTGGCGAAATTAAAAAGTCATGGAATAGGAGGCAGTGTACTATTGTGGATCAGGAACTGGCTAAAAGACAGAAAGCAGAGGGTAGGGCTATATAGCCAATTTTCCCAGTAGAGAAAGGTGATAGTGGAATATCCCAAGGATCTATGCTGGGTCCGCTGCTTTTTAACATATTCGTAAATGACCTGGAAATGGGAAAAACGAGTGAGGTTATCAAATTTGCAGATGACACAAAATTATTCAAAGTTGTTAAAACACAAGAGAATTGTGAAAAATTGCAAGAGGACTGGATATCCAAATGGCAGATTAAACTGAATGCGGACAAGTGCAAAGTTATGCACTTAGGGAAGAACAACCCAAACTACGGTTACACAGTGCAAAGTTCAACCTTAGGAACCACCACCAATGAAAAGGACCTGGGCATCATCCTGGATAATACATTGAAACCCTCTGTCCAGTGTGCAGCGGTGGCCAAGAGAGCAAATAGAATGCTAGGCATCATAAGGAAAGGAATGGAGAATAAAACCAAGGATAGTATAATGTTTCTGTATCATTCCATGGTGTGACCGCACCTTGAATACTGTATTCAATTCTGGTCGCAATATCTTAAAAAGGATATAGCGTTATTAGAAAAGGTACAGAGAAGAGCCACCAAAACGGTAAAGGGGATGGAAGGCTACTCCTGTGAAGAGAGGTTAAAACGTTTAGGGCTCTTCAACTTGGAAAAGAGACGGCTGAGAGGAGATATGATAAAGGTCTATAAATTAATGAAGGGAGTGAAACAGATAAACGTATATCGTTTTTTTTTTAACTCCATCAAATAGTAGAAAGACTAGAGGACACGCAACGAACCTACAATGTAACCCATTTAAGACTAATAACAGAAAATATTTTTCACTCAATGTGTAATCAAACTCTGGAATTTGTTGCCGGAGGAATTAGTAAAAGCTTTTTGTATCTAGGTTTAAAAAAGGTTCGGACAAGGTCCTTAAATCATGAAGAGGATCCATGAAATCCACTGCTTACCCCTGGACAAGCATTGTGGAACCTGTGTGACTTTTTGGGAACTTGTGACCTGGATTGGCCACTGTTGGAATCAGGATACTGGGCTCAATGGACCTCGGTTTGACCCAGTATGGCATCACTTATGTTCTGATGTCCTTACTGCCACTGAATATTCCATTTAGCGGCATTTACACGATTTGCAGGTCTGTCCTTCTGGACAGATCTAATCCCAAGGGCCAGTGAATCAGAACATAAGTGAAAACGTATGCTCTTTTTAATGGGTTTTATTTTACTCGAATGCAAAAAGAATCACATTAATGCCCAGTGCAATAAACTAATGTAATCAACGCTAATAGAAACTGCGCTAAAATGTCCCTAAGTTAAGAGCAGAACCCATGAACCAGAGTTTCTCTTGCATGACAGCACAAGGTCCGAGTCTCTGTGGCCCAGTTCCACACTTGGGTTTCTCAGGCCATGGGGATCCCAGGTCTGTGGAGGGCTTTTTGCTCACATTTCCGCTGAAATGAATGGAAGTTAAAACCTCACTTCAGATAGAGGGTGGGAGTTAGAAACCAGTGCTAATGATGAAGCAAGCTTAGCGCAATTTCCTGCATCGGAACTCATTTCATATGTTGATCATTTCCATGCTTTTTCGGGATCGGCTTGCTAAAATGAAAGCGCTTTTCCAATGCACATCTTTCTCCCACTAAACTCTTTCCTGCATCGGAAGTAAATGTTGTGTCCAGAAAATGCACCAGGCTTGGAATATTTTACGCCGTCAGGTCCCTGAGGAAGATAGTCCAGCTTTGGAAAGCCTGTGGGATGAGGGAACAACAGGGCCAACACAGCCTCCTGGCTTGGAAAGAGGCTCTGCAACTGAAAAGAATGGAGAACACCAAACTTGCTATTACCTTTCTCCAGCGCCTCGATCTGCTCCGGTGTGAACGATGTCCGGTTTCGCTGCAGTTTCCTTTTCAGCTGCATATGGAGCTGGGATTCCTGCAGGTCATTGTTGTTGGACCTCTGTGAGTGCCCCGCACCAACTCCACTCTCCTGCGGCTGGAAACTGGCTGAGGTCACATCAGCAGCCCCCCAAAAGACAGAGAGGAAAAGAGGGTGGCACCTGGATCACTCATATATTCAGTAAAGGACAGTATTTACGACATGCAGATGGGAGCTAAAGGAATTTTTCCCAAAAACATTTCAGTGCCTGTGACAGCGACAAAATGCTACTTAAGATTAGGCTAAAATACATGGGCGTGGAAGGTTAGGCCAGTTCTGCACAACTTCCATTATACAACCCATCGACAGTGAGAGGAAACCAGCAACTCTTCAGACTACAGGACTGAAGTACCAGGTGCTGCTGCAGGGTGGGAGTGAGGTTCACCGACACAGCTGTGTGTGTGTGTGAGGGCTTCAGTACTGAAATATTTGGGTGCCGCAGATCGGGGGTGAGGTACACTAGCAGAGCTGTGTGTGTGTGTGAGGGCCACACACACAGACCTCTGCGAATGCACCTCATTCCTGCTCTCTAGCACCTCGGCTATTAATGTACGGAGACCTCCTCCCTCTCACACACTGCTCCTGCCAGTGCACCACCTTCCCTATGACCTTGCAACTGGTATAAAAGGTCATTTCCTGCATCTAAAAGGAAGAGGGCGGGATGGAAGGCTGCATCTCTGGCTTCCCTTCTGCTTTTTGGGAAAATGCTTTCTGAGCTCCGTTAAGAAACGCGTAGTGGAGTTCAGCAGACTGTCCTCGGCAGCTTTCTAAAACCAGCTACAAACTACACTACAGCTGAAAAGGTGCGAGTCTGAAGATACCCGAGTCTCAGGGTTGCCTAGGCGGGCACCTAGAGCACCAATGGTTGGAGGGCAGCCCATTGCCGCTGTTGCTGGGTCTTGCAGCGGTGGCAAGAACAGCGACGCAGCGCTGGAGTTTATAGCGCCATGTCGCTGTTTAGAAGGAATTGCTACCAGTGCAGGTGGCCAGCATCAGCCATGGGGCAGGTCATAAGGAATGAGAGTGTCTCGTATCCTTGCACTGGGCCTACTGGGGCTGCAAGATTTCCTGCCTGAACCACGGGCACCCACTGCCCCAGAGGCTGCGTTCATGCAACAGCAGAGATGCCCCTTCCCCGGGACAGTCTTGCAGAAAACACAGGGGCCCACATTTAGATTTATTTATTTATTTATTTATTTACAGTCTCTTATATACCGCATTATTCGGCATCAGCGCGGTTTACATGGAACAAAAATGCTCAGTACAGTTAACATGTAAGAGTTTACAGATAACAGGGCAAGTAACTTGGATAACAGGGGTAAACTATTTACAGCATTTGCTACATAGATGGAGGCGATGTCCGATGACACATTCACAGAGACCATGCTCCCTCTCTCCACTGGACACCAGCACCAGAAATCCATGCAGATCTCCCACTGACCAACAGCATCACCAGACCCCCAATTCTGCCACCGAGCAAGAGCACCAGCGCCCCCCAATTCCCCACACCAGCATTCAGCAAGAGCACCAGAAACTCCCCAATTCCTCCTCCTCCCCCTACACTGATCAACAGCACAGAGCAGGGCCCGCGTAACCATTAGGTAAGACTGGACAGTCACCCAGGGCGGCATCACCCAAGGGGCGGCCAAGAGCAGCTGCAATCAACCAACACAATAGATCCTGACAGCCAGAGAAACTCAAAGAATCCCGCAGGGAGGATGGGAAGTGTTAAAATCGCACGTTTAGCAGGGCGAATAGCTTTTGGAATGTTGTGCAAGGACGTGCGTGAGGCAAAAAGAGCCTGCGTGCTTGTAAAGGACTTGCACCACGTTGACAGGTTCCTGAGGGCAGAACAGGGGTGGAGCTGCAACATATCTGGAATGTTATGAAATATTTGGCACATTGTCTGAAATTTTTCTAGCTGCCCTTTTATAATATCACCCCCATTATGTATAGATTTAGAAAACAAAGTTTAATACAGGTTGAGTGTCTCTAATCCGAACATCCAAAATGCTCCAAAACTGGACAATTTTTGAGCACTGACATGAGAGCAACACCTTTGCTTTCTGATGGTTCATGTTTCATGCACAAAATTATCTTCAGGCTGTGTGTATAAGGTAGATATGAAACATAAATTAATTTTGTGTTTAGGCTTGGGTCCCATCCCCAAGATATCTCATTATGTATATGCAAATATTCCAAAATCTGAAATCCAAAACAATTCTGGTCCCAAGCATTTTGGGCAAGGGATACTCAACCTGTATTTAATAACATAGAAGTCAATATTCCAAAAGACACTGCTGTTCAGCATTAAGAATCCTTTTTGAAATTCTGTGAAGACTACCAGAGAAATTTTCATTGGCAACGACGAGGGCCAGAGACATTTCAGGGGCAGGTGCTGTATTCAGATGCTACCCTGACAAATTAATCTGTGTAGGGGAATAGCACACACAGCCTTATCTGGACATATGCAGTGGTTCTACCTCCTTGCATGGGCCGCTGAAGAAATCTCTTCTGCCCATCCCAAGTAAAACCACAGAGGAAGTACTAAAAACATCCCCCACCCAATCATAGCAAGAATGCTAGAGGCACCCTCTGAACAACATTAACCTGGGAAAGAACCCCCCCAACTTCATTATCTCCCCACAAACAGCAGTGCAGAAGTACTCACCCCTCCCACTAAGCAAAAGCTCCAAAGAATGGGGAACCAATGCCCTTGAGCAAATGCCCCAGAGATACACCTCAGTTTGTCAGATATTCAGTTTCCACTCTTCTGCACAGTTATACCTGGATTGGGCTGCGCTGGCATCAACATGTCAGAAAACCAGTCCTGCCTGCCCCCCCATGCTCCACTCTGTATGTTCTGCATCCTGGTCTTGCCATGAGCCCCCATGGGGTGGAATCTCAGTGCTCAAAGGGAAAGAAACAACACTGACTGTAGGAAACTAAAGAGAGAAAAGAGAAAAGACAACACTCAGCTGAAGGAATATCATGGTCTAATAACATTTACATAACGCAATGAGATGAGTTTAGCAAGAACTTTTTCTTGGATTCTCTTCATACTTTTGTGATGAGCTTTTAATGCCTCTGGTCCTTCTTTTAGTTCTGTGCAGAGCAACTTACAGAATATATTGCGTGAATTGATGTGGAAATTTCTGGTTATATTACTATGGTGGGTTCATGTCTATTTGTTGTCAAAGCGCTAAAGAATTTTAAAGTAAAAGGATGGAGAGAGGATGTGTTAGAAGAGGTTTGAGAAAACGGAAAAACAGCTGCAGGACTGTAAGATTGAGTTGGAGAGGGGGAATGTGGTGAAGATGAACAAGGAAAAAGCAGAAACATTAAACAAATCACTTTGGTGTTCACCAAGAAAGGGATTGTAGAAGGACCACAAAATGTTGGCAGGGCGCATGTTGGGAGCAAGGTAGAGGCCACACCCTTTATGGAGAGGGTTTGTGCAGAACTAGGAGAAATTAAATAGGACAAAGTCCTGGGGCCAGATGGTTTACATCCCAGGATATTAAGGGAACCTAAAGAGCTTCTGTTTGCTCCACTGAAGAATCGGTTCAATAGACTTTTGGAGATGGAAAGTGGTTTATTGAGATTAAATAATGGCAGATGTAGAGCCTCTTAATGTCAACGGAGAGGAGGACGACGGATATTACAGACTGGTTACTCCGACTGTGCTGATGGGAAAATGAATGGAGAATCTACTGAAGGAAAAAAAAAATCAGTGAAATAAGCACAATCCAGTCACATCTCAGTCAACATGGCTTTACCAGAAGGAGACTCGGTCAAAAAAATTGTATTAGTTCCTTGATTGGGTGGCCAGAAAATTCGATCCGAGATAGGAGGTAGGTGTGGTCTATTTGGGTTGCATTAAAGTTTTTGATAGTGTCCCACATATGAGACTTGTGAATAAACTGAGCAGCTTGGGGGTGGGCCCCTAGGGGTTGGACTGGTTAAGTGACAGCTAGACTAGGATGCAGGTAGAAGCACTTCACTCCTAAGATAGAAGGGTGATGTCCTTCAGGGTTTTGGTGTGGGACTGATTCTGTTTAATATTTTCAAGTGACAAAAATATTCAAAGTAATTAAATATAAATAAACTCTAAAAAAAAAAAAATTACAGAAGATCCCTTTGAGACCGGGAAACTGGGCATCTAAAAGGCAAAATAACTTTAATGCAGAAAAGACAAAACAATGCACGCAGGGAAAAATCATTCCAGCTACGGAAATATGATGCCAGATCCCAGTTCAGGAGTCTCCATTCAGGAAAAGGATCTCAAAGTCACTGCAATCAATAAATTGAAATCCCGAGCTCAGTGTGCCATGGTGGCCAAAGAGGCAAACGACTGTCAGGAATTATTCGGAAAGAATATTTTGTGTGTCTGAATAGATCCACTGTGTAGCTGTGCCTTGAGTATTATGTGCAGCTCTGGAGAACGAACAGGTCACCCTCCAAATGGAGGTGGTGGAGGCAAAACCTGATGCAGAACTGAAGAAAGCCGGGGATGAGCACAGAGGAGCCCCAGTGATGAAGAAATAAAGGGAAAAGCAGGGAACCGGGGTCTGCGGCAATGCGTACGAATGGAATGGACAAACAAAATGGATTTCAGGGGCCTCATCTGTGGTATCCTCTTCTGACAGTTGCAAGAAAAGGACTGGAAGGGTGAAGAGTAAACAACTCTCATTTCTTGAAGAAGAGAGCCGAGTGGAGGTGACAAGGGGAACACAAAACATAGAAAGAAAGTGGGAGCTATGGAGACTGCAAGGGAGGAAAGAGAAGGATGTGTGAACAGAAAGAGAAGGTGGAGGGAGGGAGAGAGAGGGGGGTGTATGAAAAGAGACGAGAGGAGATAAAAGATGAGAGAGGTGAAGTGAGGAGAGCATACAGGAAAACTAAGTCGAGACCCTGCGAAATGAGGCAGAGTCCAGCTCCCTGGTAGTGCCATGAATATTTACTTTCCAACTCCAGTAAGCTGCAAAGCCTGAGAAAGTTGAGCTGTATCCTCACACATCTTCCTGTGTCATTTGGTGATTCCAATCACCTCCAAAGCCCCATTTTTTATACGCTCACAGCACATCTGGGAACAACCCAACAGGGAGCATGTTCTCACCAGAAGCCTTTGGAAACGGGTGAAGCTCTATGCACACCGATTCAAGGGTAGCAGAGCTCTCCAGCCTCCTCTTACCAAGACATAGCCTCTTCTTCACTGCTGAGCTCATTAAGAGGCTCTGGAATCATCCGAATAGCCTTCCCTCCCCTCATTCATTCTCTCATCTGTTCGATTCTTTCCTTCTCTCCTCCCTCCCCCCTTCGGTTCTCTCCTCCTGTCCTTCTTCTCCTTGCTCCCATTTCACCATCCTTCGCTCCTCTTTCATACCTCTATTCATCGTCCTTCTTCTCTCCTCTCCTCTCTGTTCTCTCTTCAGATGAGAACCAAGACGAGTACAACCAAGCAAAAAGGAGAACACCACCACCAAAGTTAAGTCCAACCTTTGGATGGCAGCACTGGCTTCTGTGCTTATCGAAAGATCCCATCCACACAAGCCCTGTCTTCACCCCGCGCTGCGAGCCCCCACCAGTGACTGCATGACTTGCAGCTATACAAATGCACAGGACTCCTCTTCCCCTGACATTTGTACTAAACGTTAGTGTCATCTCTGAACTTAATTCTCCAGAAAGCTTGGATGGAGGAAGAGAAGGGAGGGAGCGGGGAGACAGGAGGAAGAAGTGGGGAGGTGTAAGAGATTAGTGGTGCCTGGATATTAACTGTGCTCTGGTGACTAGGCATGAACAAGACCGTCCATCCCAGTCCGGGTTCAAAACTGGACACAAAAAAGATGGTGGGTAAAAAAAAACAAGCAGGGAGTGGAAACATGACATGGCAGCTCTTTACCCACACATGCAAGCGAGGCTGTGAAAAGGCAGAGCAAACACTGGTTGGATACACGCATTCGCCTCTCCCCTACATCCCATATCCAAAAAAGGAAGGCAAAGGTCAGAGTTTAGGTCCTCAAGAGCTCAATTAAGGCTAGCTCCCTAAACACGCACTACTATCTAACACCATGCTGGGACACTGGGTCAGTACTGGCTTATAGAGAAGAGTGGCCCCTAACACCATGCGGAAACACTGGGTCAGTACTGGCTCAGAGAGGAGAGTGACCCCCAACCCCATGCTGGGACATTGGGTCAGTACTGGCTTATAGAGGAGAGTGACCCCTAATACCATGCTGGGACACTGGGTCAGTACTGGCCTAGAGAGGAGAATGGCCCCTAACCCCCTGCTGGAACACTGGGTCAGTAATGGCTTATAGAGGAGAGTGGCCCTTAACACCATGCAGGGACACTGAGTCAGTACTAGCTCAGAGGGGAGCATGGCCCCTAACACCAAGCTGGTTCATTAGGACAGTACTGGCTCAGAGGGGATTGTGGCCCCTAACACCCTCCTAGAATACTAGGCTAGTACTAGCTTATAGAGGAGAGTGACCCCTAACACCATGTTGGGACACTGGGTCAATACTGGCTTAGAGGAGACAGTGACCCCCTAATACCATGCTGGGAAACTGGGTCAGTATTGGCACGGAGGGGAGAGTGGTCCCTAACACTATGCTGGGAGACTGGGTCAGTACTAGGTTATAGAGGACAGTGACCCCTAACATCATGCTGGGACAATGGGTCAGTGCTGGCTTATAGAGGAGAGTGGTCCCTAACAACATGCTGGGACACTGGGTCAGTACTAGCTTATAGAGAAATGGCCTCTAACACCATGCTGAAACACTGGGTCAGTACTGGCTTGGAGAGACCCCTAACCCCATGCTGGGACATTGGGTCAATACTGGCTAAAGAGGCGAATGGCCCCTTACACCATTCTGGAACACTGGGTCAGTACTGGCTTATAGAGGAGAGTGGCCTGTAATACCATGCTGGGACACTGAGTCAGTACTGGCTCAGAGGAGACAGTGACCCCTAACACCATGATGGGATGCTGGGTCAGTACTGACTCGGAGGGGAGAGTGGCCCCTAACACCATGCTGGGACACTGGGTCAGTACCAGCTTATAGAAAAATGGCCCCTAATACCATGCTGGAACACTGGGTCAGTACTGGCTCAGAGGAGACAGTGACCCCTAACACCATGATGGGATGCTGGGTCAGTATTAGCTTATAGAGAAGAGTGGCCCCTAACACCATGCTGGGACACTGGGTCAGTATTGGTGTAGAGAGGAGAGTGACCCCTTACACCATGCTGGGACCCTGGGTCAGTATTGGTGTAGAGAGGAGAGTGACCCCTAACACCATGATGGGATGCTGGGTCAGTATTGGTGTAGAGAGGAGAGTGACCCCTAACACCATACTGGGACACTGGGTTAGTATTGGTGTAGAGAGGAGAGTGACCCCTAACACCATGCTGGGTCACTGCATCAGTAGTGGCTCATAGGGGAGGTGGCCCCATGCATGCACAGTGGGACAAGCACAGCCCTTTGTGATATGGACATGAGCAGACCCCAGACAAATTCAACAACCATAACTGTTAGCAGAAAATGTATACACTGGATGTGGGAAGCAAGGACGGGAATTCATCTAATGCTCAGAAAGGGACTTTTTGGTTTATGCCTGTCAGTATCCTTCCAGTACCTTGGCAGAGTCAATACTCCTCCTACGCTACAACTTGACAGTCTGTGGAGAACCACTGGACCAGGTCAGGGCTGAGGAATGCAGACCAAGTACTGCTTGTCCCTTTCCTATCCCAGTCCGAAACCCTAAATATTTTCCACTGTGTGTCTTCCAGTCCTCCCCCTCCTTTCACCCTTTATACTCGTCCTCAATCCTCCCTCCACTCTTGCCCACAGTGGCCATTTCTGATACTTGGACAACATGCGCCCGAGGCTCTCTCATGCCAGGGACACCAGATTCTTACTGACAGGTTGCCTTGCCCTCTGCAGACGTCTGAATCCAGCATTTCACATCCAGAGGCAGTCAAAGCTGTGCTGAGCTGGTAAAAACATCCAGCAACAGCACAGCAGGACAGAGCAAGATCCCACCAGAGAAAGAGGCGGGAGCAGGCAAGGAGAGAGGTCACTACACAGGCAGGAGCAGAGCTCTGTTAACAGGCAAAGGCTCACTGTACAGGCAGAGAGCACGTTATGTCCATAGCCAGGGGAGATGCTTAGTGAAGAAGAAGAAGAAGGAAAGCGGAGTTCATAGGAAGGGAGAGATGAGAGCCCAGGCAGTAGCAGAGGTGCAAGAAGAGGCAGGGCAATGCTCAGTGCCGAGGCCGTGGTGAAGGTGAGTGAAGCAGCGGGGGGGGGGGGGGGGGGGGGGGGGGAGGGGGGGGAGCCCCGTTTGAAGGCTTCTGGTTTTCATTTTCACTTCTTTCAGTTTCCGAGCACAGTGGCAGGCTCTTCAGTGCCTTGCACAGTAACCGTAAGAGCAGGGATTCTCAACACTAGCATTGGGAAGAAAAGAAACCGCATAGTTCCTTAACATATATGTACAAAGTTTCCCAAAGTTGAATCCCAGTTGAAATCTCCTGTTACATGTAAACTCACAACAGTCTGTTGCTTGCTGTGAGTATTCTTGTTCAATGTAAACCGCACTGATGAAAAAGAGTGCGGTATAAAAGAACTATAAATAAATAAATAAATAGGGTTGATGGGGGGAGGGAGGAGGAGGCTGCTTAGAAAAACCTTTCCTCCAACACGGAATAGCGAGGTTACTTACCTGTAACGGGGGTTCTTCGTGGACAGCAGGATAAGTCACCCACACCAGGTGACGTTCTCCGGGCGGCGCCATCTATGGAAGTGGTCTCAAGAACTCTGATTTCTGAGCAGGTAGGAGACCCCACCTCCCCGGCCCGCCCCTAGCCCAGCCAGTGAGTAACTAGCTCTGCCTTCAGGCTAGGGTACGAGCCGGTCGTTCACCCTCAGACAGGGGAGGTGGGCGGGAACGTGTGGCTGATTTATCCTGTTGTCCATGGAGAACCCCCATTACAGGTAAGCAACCTCGCTTTCTCCATGGACAAGCAGGAAGCGTCAGCCACACCAGGTGACTCCCTAGCTACGCGAGAGCGTGCTGAGGTGGTTGAGAGAGGCCGAACAGAACATATGTAGCCAAGTGAAGAGCAAATGAGGTTGCTTTATTGTCAGGTGAAAACATCACAGTTCCAGTGCATAACGGTGCAGGACAAAGTGCAATGTGCAACAGTGGCTAAACCAAATCCAAACATAACAGGTGTTCACAGTGACAGTGTGCAAAGTGACAGTGTGCAAAAACAGTGTAAACAGTCTATGTACCAACAGTGCAAACAGCGTCTATATCAAACACTATGGCAGGCAAAAGTGACAGTGTGCAAAAACAGTGCAAACAGTGTACATGCCAACAGTGCAAACAGCGTCTATATCAAACACTATGGCAGGCAAAAGTGACAGTGTAAGGCTGTAAACATTGACTCTGTATTTAGCGCTGACCAGCCAAGGCTGAGCGCACATTCTATCCATGGCCGCCCTGCGCTCTGTCTGGGACGTTGGCAATGGTCGCCGCGAGGACTGCACAACCGAAGGCACTGTCGGACTGCGCCTCGAGGTCCAAGCAGTAATGCTTCTGGAAGGTCAGTGCAGAGGACCATGTGGCGGCTTTGCAAATGTCGGCCACAGGGACCGAACGCAAGTTGGTGAAGGACGCAGCCAGTGCCCTCAGTTGGTGCACTCCTGTCCTGTCCCCTGTGTGGGCTCCGGCCCAACCCAGGCAGAAGGCGATGCAACTCGATATCCAGATGGACAGGGTCCGCTTGATGACGAGCCTTCCAGGCCTGTTGGGGTCGTAGGACATGAAGAGTTGAGATCCCTGCCTGATGTTTGCTGTTCTCTCCAGGTAGATGTGCAGGACCCTGACACAGTCGAGGGTGTGGAGTCTATGCTCGTCCTCTGACTCGTGCGGCTCCGGGAGGAAAGAGGGAAGGTCGATGGCCTGGTTGATGTGAAAGGAGGAGGCCACCTTTGGAAGAAACTTCGGGTTGGTGCGCAGGGATGCACGGTTGGGGTGGAGTTGGGTTACGGCGGGTGGGACACCAGGGCCTGGAGCTCGCTGATCCTCCGAGCAGATGTTATTGCGATGAGGAAGAGCGCTTTCCAAGAGACGAATTTCATATCCATCGTTGACAGCGGTTCAAAGGGTGCAAGTGTCAGCTGTTGGAGGATGGTGCTGAAGTCCCAGGCTGGCACTGGCAGACATAGTGGGGGCCAAAGATTGGCTAGGCCTTTCATGAATCGAGCCACAATGGGAAGAGATGCAATGGAGGCATTATCCCCCGCTCCGCTGGAATGGAGGGACGCAATCGCGGAAAGGTGCACTTTGATGGATTGTGTCTTCAAGCCGATCTCGAAGAGGGATGTGAGATACTTGAGGACCATAGGTATGGGGCAGGATCCCGGGTCCAGCCCTTGGGAGGTGCACCAGATGGAGAAATGTTTCCATTTGAGACTGTAGGACTTGCGGGTGGACGGGCGTTTTGCTGCCAGGACTACATGCTGAACTTTTGCAGGCAAATTTCGGGCTGACAAGTGTCCCCGCTCAATCTCCATGCTGACAAGGTGAGGGCTTGCAGGTTGGGGTGTAGCATGTTCCCGTTGTTCTGGGTGAGGAGATCCAGGCGCAGGGGCAGCCTCGGCGGAGGTTCTAGAGAGAGGCGGAGAAGGAGGGAAAACCACATCTGGCGGGGCCAGTATGGAGCAATCAGGATGACCCGTGCCTTGTCTGAGATGACCCGCTGTAGGGTCGCAGAGATCAGAGGGTTGGGGGGAAAGGAATACGCTGGAGACCAGTCCCCCAAATTCACAGCGAATGCATCCAGAGCTAGGCACTTGCTGGAAGGGTGCTTTGAGCAGAAGAGGCGACACTTTGCATTGTTCTCTGTCACAAAGAGGTCGAGGCGTGGAGTCCCCCACCTCTGGAAGATGGCTTTGGCCACTTCCGGATTCAGGGACCATTCGTGGGGCTCCAGCTGTCTGCTGAGCTTGTTGGCAAAGAAGTTCTCCTCTCCGGGGAGGTAGGATGCCTGTAGCTGGGATCCAATGGACAGAACTATGGACCAAATCGCAAGTGTTTCCTTGCAGAGGGATTGGGAACCTGTGCCCCCTTGCTTGTTCAGGTAGAACATCGCTACTTGATTGTCCGTTTGGATGAGGATGACTTTCTATTTTAGCTGCGCTTGAAAGGCCATCAGGGCGTACTTGATGGCTCTGAGCTCGAGCAGGTTGATGTGGAAGCTCTGCTCCTCGGCGGTCCATGCCCCTTGTGTGCTGAGGTGGAGGAAGTGTGCCCCCCATCCTGTGGAGGATGCGTCCGTCGTGAGGACAATCTGGTGCGGGCGCTGCTGGAGGCTCTTTCCTTGTGTGAGGTTGGATTGAAGAGTCCACCAATGAAGGCCTTCTTTTACCTGATTGTACATGGTCACCTGCCTGGTTAGAGGCTGTGAAAGTTGGTTCCAGTGGTCGCGTAGGTGCCATTGGATATTTCGCATGTGGAGCCTCGCAAGTGGGAGGACTGAGGTTGTTGCGGCCATGTGCCCCAGAAGATGAAGGAAAGATCGGGCCGAAGTCCGTTTGGATGCTGACATCTTTATGGGTAAGGATCTGATGGTCTGCACGCGTTGCTACAAGCACCTCCAGGACGGATTGAGCCGCGAGGAGCCAGTCGTCGAGGTATGGGAAGACGGCAATGCCTTGTTTGCGGAGGTGTGCTGCGGCCACTGCGACACACTTCGTGAAGACCCGTGGTGCTGGGGATAGTCCGAAGGGAAGTATCTCGTACTGGTAATGGTGGTCTCTGACCTTGAAGCGGAGGAATTTCCTGTGAGTGGAGTGGATGGGGATGTACAAGTATGCCTCCAGCAGGTCCAAGGAGGCAAGCCAGTCCCCCGTTCGGATTAGAGGCAGGATGGAGTTGAGGGAATACATCCTGAAGCGCTCTTTCATGATGAACCTGTTGAGTTTGTGGAGGTCTAGTATTGGGCGAACTCCTCCTGACTTCTTGGGGATGAGGAAGTATCTGGAGTAGAAGCCAGAGTTGACCTCACTGTCTGGAACTCTTTCGATGGATTGTGCTGCGAGGAGGTGTTGTAGCAGGTCGGACATGATGCTGTGGAGATGTGTGGGTGGTTTGCTGGTGGGTCTTGAGCGTTGGCAAGGAGGGGATGTGAAACGTAGACGGTACCCTTCCTTCAGGATCTGCAGCACCCAGCTGTCCGTGGTGATGGCCTGTCAGGCTGGAAAGAACCCCGATAGTCTGCCCCCCACGGGAGGAGTTTTGGTATTGTCCATCGTGGCTGCCGGATGCCCTATGTCAAAAAGAAGCCTTAGCAGGCTGGGAAGATGGCTGTTTCTTGGTTTTGTGCTCCCTCTGGGTCTGCCTTTGGAAGTTAGAGGGCTAGTAGGGCTGTTAGTAATTCCGCGGGGCCTGCCACTTGCGAGTGGAGTTATACCGCTTATTACTGTAGTAGGGTTTCCGGTGATAGCTGTTTTTCTGTGTGGTGGAGTGGCATTCTAGGCCATCTGCCGCTAGGGTCTGGAGGGTGTTACAATCTTCCTTGAGGATGTTGACAGCATCCGTGACCTTGTCGCCGAACAGCGACTCCCCCGCACAGGGGGCGTCGGCAGTTCTGTCGTGGGTGTCTTCCCTTAAGCCGGAGGCCTTTATCCAGGCCCACCTCCGTGCGGAGATGGCGGTGCCAGCCGTCCTGATAGCGGTGTCGAAGGAGTCGAAGGTAGTGGTGACCAAGTGTCTGCTGCATTCAGTCAGGTCCTGGACGGATGATGTGGCTTCCGCTTGTAGTTCCTTAGGTAGGGCTGAGAGTTTGTCTTTGAGGCCCGCCAGTACCCCATCCTGGAAAAGGACATGATGAAATTGATGCGCCACAATCCTGGCACTCAGCATAGCTCCTTGGAAGACCTTCTTTCCCACGTCGTCCAGGAGTCTAGACTCCCTTCCTGGCGGATGGTTGGCTTGAGTCCTGGAGGATTTGACCCTCTTCAGTGCCGAGGAGACGACAATAGACTGATGTGGTAGTTGTTGTTTGTGGAAGCCGGGCGCAGGGTGGACTTGGTATTTAGCATCCAGTCGTCTTGCGCATGCTTGTCCAGAAGCAGGGGTCTGCTACAGTGTAAGCTGGTTGTCCCGCAGCTTTTGATGAATGGGCAAGGCCATGGCTGGCTTAGGGCCTTGGAGGTATCGCAGGACATCCGGCACTTGTTCCTCCACTTTGTCCGCCATGAGGCTTAGAGCTGACGCAACCTTCCTGAGGAATTTCGGATAGGTGAGGTCCTCTGGGAGGTTTTTAGTAGCTGAGTCCTCTCCGTCATTGTATGGCAGTTCCGAGTCGGGGGACTCTTTGGAGGCTGTGGATCCTATGGGAGTTGGGTCCACGATTTCCCCATTGCTGGCCTCGGACGGGGGATCTTTGGTAGGAGATGGAGATCTAGATGGAGTCCGGGGAAAACTAGTGGTGGCAGCCGCTGCCAGAGGAGTGAGTGTTGACGCAGGCAGGTCTGCGCTTGACCCCTGGGGGGCAGTCTGCTTGACCAGGCGTGAGAGGAGTTCAATAATAGTGGCAGAGTTGTCCCTGGAGGAAGATGCTTTGCTATACCTGCAGGGGGATCTGCTGCCAGAGCTGATGCCAGCCGTCCTCACTAGAGCTGGTGGGAGATCTCCTGCTGTGATGAGAAGTGAGCTTGCCTCTTGTTCTGTGCTTGGAGCTGTGCTGCCTGTCCTACCGTTTGTGAAGTTTGCCAGATTGTCGTTGCCGGGAGCGATGCCTGTGTGCATGGTGATCCTCGGGGCTGCTGCCTTCTCCCTCGCAATCCCCTTTTTGGCGCGATGCTGGCGGTGGGGAGTTCGGCGATTGGCGCGGTGGTCTGTGCGCTGTGGCGAAGCCTCCTGACGTCGTGAGGAGTCAGCGCAATGAGGACTCACCGATTGGCTGTGCCTGCTACCAATGATGATCCAGGGGCTGAGCTTGATCGCACGTTGCCTGCGCCGTTTTGAGACGGCTGTGCCTGCCCTGCCGGAGACTCCTGCTGGCCCTACGTGCTCGTGAGGGCAGATAGTCATGCAGGCTGTTGGCTGGGGACAGTGGCTGAGTGAGGCACGTCCCAGGCCGGCGAACTCCACTGCAGGGGGGCCGGAGGAGTACCGGAGGCAGCCGGAGGCAGCCGAAGGCACTGTGGAGGCCAGGAACTCCTGGAGAGCATGGCCCCTGCTCTTGTGTGCTCTGGGCGACATGCGGGAGCACTTGGAGCAGTCCTGCACCTGGTGATCCGGACCCAGACATCTGATGCAGCAGTCATGGGTGTCCATAACATTCATCTTCTTCCCACATCGTGGGCACTTCTTGAAGCCAGGTTTGGGCTTCTTCAGGTAAGATTCTTAAGGAGATGAGGAGAGGATCCGTCTTGATGGCAAGGCGGAAGAAATTAGACTGGCTGGGCTAGGGGCGGGCCGGGGAGGTGGGGTCTCCTACCTGCTCAGAAATCTGAGCTCTTGAGAGCACTTCCGTAGATGGCGCCGCCCGGAGGACGTCACCTGGTGTGGCTGACGCTTCCTGCTTGTCCATGGAGAAATCACTATTCAGGCTTTACTCCTCCCCCCACCCCTCCCCAAGCAGTCACCTGGGGGCAGGGGAACAAGAGGCCGGAGGGTGTGCAGAGAAACATGCACAGACCTGTCGTCACCTGCTCACCTAAGGATCCTGCAGGATATGCTTCTCCTGTTCCTTGGTCTAGTCATACAACAAAAAAAACTGCATGACACATACAGACAGAAATAAAATATTGAAAGGAGGAGGGGGAGGCATCACCTCGTTTCTCTCCATCCCCCACAGGTTCCTTTCCACATAGGCCTCCCCTGCCCCCCCCCCTCTCTGTACCTCCCCACTAGATCCCACTTCATCTCCTTATGTGCCGAAGGGAGCTGTTTGCTAAAGCACCTTATAATGGCCAAGAGTGTCTTACCTCACCCAGCTAGCCAGAGCTCCCATCATGGCTGAGAGATGAGCAAGGCTACAAGAGGCAGAGAGACAAGATCAAAGGTGGGCAGGAGGAAAGGATTTAGGACAGAGTCACAACTCAGGTTAGAAGCCAGGTCCTGGAACTTAAGAAGGTTGCAAGCTGATTTTAGACAAGCCCCCTAGTGGGAAGAGAAGGAGCTGTCAGGACTCTTTGGAGGTATGAGAAATGGAGATGGGTTCATGCACAGAGCATTGTCAGCTCACCAGCTTATGCATCATGAAGCAAGTGTAAAACAGCCGGCAGCGATACATTTTCAAGCCTGAGAGACAATGGATTCAAATGTATTAGGAGAACCCAATGTCAGGGCCCCTTAGTGCCCATCAGGTTGAACGACATGTTCAAGTAGCAGGAAATAGATTGATACAGTTTTTGCAAGAGGCAGATGAAAAAGTAACAGCAAAGTATTAACACTGAGCAATTCTGAAGGGACATGAGAAAGAGAAGCCCGAGGAAGGATATCTTGGAAAGCTGAAAGATGCAGAGAAGGTAGTCAGGAAGGATGATAAAATGCAGTAAAGTGAAGTGACAAGACTTTCTTCAGTTCTCTTAGGACAAGCAGGATGCGTCAGCCACACCTGCTAATGTCATCTGATGGCGCAGAGGATGGACGTGCTCTCCTGAGAATGTGCCAAGGTAGCCTTACCTCCTGGCCTGCCCCTAGCTAGACCAGTTTCCATTCTTCCACCTTGCCAACAAGACAGACCTCTCCAGCTCTCCAAAAAAAAAAAAAAACCAATCACAGAGAAGACTTCATGAAACACAGAACTTCAGAAACCAAGCACAGCGTCTGCAGCAAAGGTACAATGACCAAGCCCGGTTTTTAAAAATTCCCCCATTGCTCAAACATGATGAATAACATCGACGGACACTACTGGTGCATGCGGTGTCTGGGGATCCATCAATGGGTGGAGGACTGCCCCTACTGCACGAGAATGTCTCCTCGCACCCAAAGGTCTCGGCTACATGCCCTTAAAGACTATACCGCTGAAACACCACTCACCTGAAACCATGAGACTGACCACGTGGGACTCCTGGACCTCCAAGACTCCACCGATGCTCTAGACGCACCCTCCGGGGCCCCCATCCACAGCACTGCATCCTCCAGGGCTTCATTGTCCTCAGCAGCTCAGGCTCTGCCCTTTCTGACCGCCCAGGCTGCCCCAACACTGATCATCGCTGCCCGGCTGCAACAAGGCCTCTGAGAAGCCCTCTATAGCGCTGGGAATCATGACACAGTGGAGGCAGGGGGAGCTGTGAGAAGCATCGAAAACAGACCACATAGACGTCCTGCAGCAACAGCAGCCCCCACAACCCATCTAAGAGGGGCAATAGGAAGCGCTAATGCTAACACCACCACAAGCACAGGGACACTACCTCCACCTCCAGATCACCCTTCTAGGGGGCATAGTGATAGACTCAGAGGATGACGGAGCTCAGAGGCATGTTCTTCAGCTTCCCTAGTGGAGTGCCTCACCCGCTTGCTCCAACAGCAGCAACAGGATCAAACCAGACAGTCCACTGCACCAGAGCTTCCCCGGACCCCAGGGATGCCTGGGAAGCCAACGGACTTGACAACACCACGCCACTCCTTGTCACCATCACCACCCACATCCATGGACCCTATCGCCATAGAGAGCGTGAGGAAGAGGCAGCTGCCCTGGGCATATCAGACTCAGGAGATGTTGCTGTTTCAACTGGGGTAGCCGCCGCACCAGAGGCAGGGGTTGAGCTCCCCGCAACTCAGCCCCAACCACCTCCTGCACCCAAAGATCTCACCTACCCTATATTTTTATTTTATTTTTATTTATTTAACAATCATTTATATCCCGCATCTTCCGGAGTTCAGGTGCGGTTCACAATTGAACAACAGTCAACAAAGCAAGAGCTTGTTTTTACATGGAACAATTTTTTGACAATAAACAGTATAATGCTTAAATACATAACAGAACAATATAATGGTTAGATACATTATGGAACAAGAACAAATACATTATAGATACATTATGGAACAAGAACAGAGGTTAATAACTATTTACAATTTCAGAGTTGTAAGCTCTATTGGATTGAGTCGTCGTTATTTACAAGTAAATGTAGTATCTGTTGAGTTATGAGGTTTAGCTTTATTCGTTTGAGCGTGTTTTAGCCTTTTTCTGGGATGATCAGTGGATTAGCTATGGTATTGTAATGCAAGGTGAAGAGATAGGTTTTCAGTTTTTTACGGAGTTCTATAATTTCTGTTGATGAGCGTAGGTCCTCCGGGATGGAGTTCCAAATGATGGGGGCCGCATGTGAGAATGCTCTGTTATTAGTTTGTTTGTTTGCTTTTATAAAGTCATTTGGTGTCTTTAATTTATTTGAGTGTCCTTTTCTGTGGGAGACTTTTTGTGTCTCCTTACATATAAGTTTGCTTAATGGGGTTGGCGCCATGCCATTTTGGGTTTTAAATGTGGTTATTACAGTCTTATATATTATCCTGCTTTGTATTGGCAGCCAATGCAGGGATGCTAATATTGGGGTAATATGCTGGAGTGAATTTACATTCATTACAATTCTGGCTGCTGCGTTCTGTGCTAGTTGTATTCTTTTGATGTTTTGTTTCGTTATGCCTAAGAGAATTAGATTGGAAAAGTCAAAATGCGGGGTTATGGTTGCCTGTATTATATTAATGAAATCTTGAAAATATACCAGTGGACGTAGTTGCTTGAGTATTTTAAGTTTGAAGTAGACTTTCTTTATCGTGTTTCTTATGTGGGTATTCATCGTAAGGTGTGTATCTAGTATGACACCTAAGTATCTTATTTCATTTTTTATTGTGATTTCATGGTTTTGTATTGTTATGTGGGTTGGCGGAACGTATGATTGATTTTTTGTTACAATTAATACTTCTGTTTTTGAGTGGTTTATATGGAGGTTTTGTTCTTTTAGCCAGGATGTGATTTCACTAAGGCAGTCTGTTAGAAGTTTTATCGGTACATCAGGGATGGAGAATGGAATGTATAACATGATATCATCAGCGTATAGATGATATAGTACACCGAATTTTTTGAATATGTCGCAGACTGGTTTATATATATATTAAATAGGAGGGCTGATAACGCCGAGCCTTGTGGGAGTCCAATTTCTTGTTTATATGTGGTGGAAGTCTGATTCGCTATTCTTACATTTTGTGTTCTATTATGTAAATATGAGGTAAACCATTTGTGTACTGTTGTATTTATTCCTATTTGCTTTAGGTTATTAAGCATTATGGTGTGGTGGACACTATCGAATGCGGCGGAAATGTCAATAAATAGGAGAATGAATGCATTTTGTGGTTATCAATCCCTTTGATGAGAGTATCGATTAGGACTGTTAAAAGTGATTCAACTCCGTGTTGAGGTCTGAAACCGTATTGGTGTTCATCAAGTGGGTAGGAAGAGTCTAGGTATTCTTGTGTCTGGATCTGTACCACTTTTTCTATTATTTTAGCAAGGAACGGGATGCTTGAAATGGGTCGATATGATTTTGGTGAAGTTTTGTCTAAAATACCATTTTTGAGAATTGGGCGAATTTGTGCGTGTTTGAGGTTAGGTGGGATGTAGCCTTGGAGTAATGAGAGGTTGACTATGGGGAGAATGAATGAGATTAGTGTTGGAAGTGTACTTTTTATCCATGTTACAGGGCATGGATCGAGGAAGGAAGTGGTTGTATTGAGGTTAGTAATAATGTTCTTTAATGATTCTTTCGATATGGGGTTAAAGTTTGACCATTCTTCTGAACAATGATGGGCTACCTTATTATTGTCTATTGTCATTATAGGTTGTGTGGATTTATTTTGATAGTAGTTAGCTAATGATTGTACAGATATGTCTGTAATTTCATTGTTAGTTGTTTGAGGATTATTAGTGAGATTTCTAACAATAGAGAATAGTTCTCGTGGCCTGTTATAAGATTTTGATAAGATTGATGCATAATAGGTTTTTTTGTGTTATTTGTAATCTCCTTATATTTTGTAAGAAGGCTAGTGTATATTTCCTTATGTATGGTTAGTTTGGTTTTACGCCATTTAAGTTCAGTTTTTCTAAGCTGCTTCTTCATTTGTTTTAGAGTGTTATTGAACCATGGTGCTTTTTTTGGGTTAGAGGGAATTTTGTTACATCTGTCGGATTTAGCTGCTTCTGTTATTGTGTTATTCCAGTTTTTGATCGCTTCATCTAGATCCGTTGGTGGTGACACTAGGTGGGGTATTATTGTGTCTAGGAATTCAGTTTCGTTAAACCTTTTAAATTTTCTGGTGGGATCAGTTCTTGAGAGGTTTTTGGAGCTATTGGTGTGGTATGTAATGTTTGTTTTAATAATGTAATGATCAGACCAAGGAACTTGTATGCTTTCTATAGAATCTGGGTTGAATAGCTGGAAGATTGTGTTTGGGAGGAGTATAAGGTCTAGTGTACCTCCTTTTATGTGTGTTGTTGTGGTGATTATCTGGTGGAAATCCATGTCAGCTATAGTTTCAAGGAAAAGGTTGGATTCTGTAGCTGGGAGTGAGGGGAGGTTAAAATCGCCTAACATGATGATAGGATCTTGTTCGGTAGATGAGGCAAGGCATTCTATAAGTGGATCTAAGTTATCTGCTTTTTGGTCAGGGGGTCTGTATATTAGACATATTCTAAGATTGTTGGTCTTTATGATGAGGGTGTCAATGTTATTGGTTATATTAGATTGTATTGTTCTGGCATTTAATATCTTTCTTGTCATGATAAGTACACCTCCTCCTTTTTTATTTGGTCTATGGGTAAAGTTTATATCGTAGTCATCATTATTAAGTAGGTTTAAGTAGACTGTGTCCGTTTCAGATAGCCACGTCTCAGTTACACATAAGATGTCAGGTTTTAGGTCATTTATTATATCACTAAATATGGGAAGTTTATTTTTCATTGAGCGTGCATTGATTAGGATACAAGATAAAGAATTGGTGTTGTTGATACTGTTTTCCATTCTTATTTGTTGTAGTTCCGTGTGTTTTATTTGTATATATTCCTGCACAGAGTCGCAGCACAGCTTGCCCTCATGCTGGTGGACACAGCAGACCAACATGTCAGAGCCACAGGGGACCTGAAATATTTAGATGCCCCCAAAAAGCTAGCCATGCTACCAGTCCACCAGCAGCTATAGAAACATAGAAACATGACGACAGAAAAAGACCACAAGGCCCATCTAGTCTGTCCTTCCATAACAACTACAACAGTCCACTTTTTACCTTTAGAGATCCTCTGTGTTGGTCCCATGCTTTTTTGAATTCAGTTACTGTCCTCATCTCCACCACCTCCACTGGGAGACTATTCCACGGATCCACTACTCTTTCCGTAAAGAAATATTTCCGCATATCACTCCTGAATCTATCTCCCTTCACCCTCATCCTATGTCCCCTCATAGCAGAACTTGCTTTCAATTGAAAGAGGCTCCCTCCCTGAACATTTATGCCACGGAGGTATTTAAACATCTCAATCATATCACCTCTATCCCGCCTTTCCTCTAAGGTGTACATATTAAGATCCTTAAGTCTGTCCTCATATACTTTATAATGAAGCCCATTAATCATTTTAGTAGCAACCCTCTGCACCGACTCCATCCTGTTCACATCCTTTTGAAGGTGCGGTCTCCAGAATTGCACACCATACTCCAAATGAGGTCGCACCAAAGACTTATACAGAGGCATTATCACCTCCTTTTTTCTGCTAGCCATTCCTCTCCGTATGCACCCAAGCATCCTTCTAGCTTTTGCCGTCGCCTTTTCTACCTGTTTAGCTACTTTAAGATCATCAGACACAACCATGCCTAGGTCCCGCTCTTCTTTAGTGGACAAAAGTACTTCACCTCCTATACTGTATTGCTCCCTTGGATTGCTGCAGCCCAAATGCATGACCTTACATTTTTTAACATTAAATCCCAGCTGCCAAATTCTAGACCAGGGGTCTCAAACTCAAATTGCTTTGAGGGCCGAATGAGGACTTGTAAAGTAACCCGGGGGCCGCATAAGACACGGGCCTCATTTGCATAAGGGGCCTCATTTGCATAAATATTTGCATAATGTTGCATAATGAGTGCATGGATAAAGAAAGACTAGAAAATTTCTATATTACTATAATCCAGTGCCAACCGCCAGGCACATTAGGAACTACTACTAACACTGCCCATTTGGAACCCATAGCAAACCCCCCGTATCATAACAGCACTACCAGGACTCACAAAGCACCAGACCCTACCTATCAAAAGGCAACACTGCAAATATTAAATCAATACATTTCAGAGAACAATACATGACCTACTGGGAAAAGAGAACAAGTAGCAATGTCAAATAGGAATTACACAGAATACCTCAGCACTGTAGAAATAAAACTATAAATAATTTCTTGTACCAAAGCACAGACATTAATGATGCACATTTCCCAGAGCTGACATATTCCAGTTAATAAATTCAAAATAAAGAGATATTTTTCTACCTTTTGTGCATTTTTTTTCAGTTGCAATTGCTCCAGCCACTTCTGGTTTCTTCGTGTCTTCTGCTATCTCCATCGTCTGCTGTCCATTTGTCCTTTCTTCTCTCTTCTAGTTTTTTTCCATTCTCTCTCTCTACATCTGCTTTAACATACTAATCTTTCTCCTTTTGCTCTTTCCTCATTCCTATTTCATCCACTCAAATTTTACCCCTCCATCCTCAATCCCCACTTACTCTCCCAATACCTGGCCAATTGTAGATTTGTCTTCTCTTCCAGACAAAATATTTTTCCCCTCTCCATTTCACTTTCCCAGCTCCATCCCATTCTAATCCTCCCCCAACATCAGCTCCCTTCTAGTTCCAGCCCCACCCAGCATCTGCTCCTTTCTAGTCCCTGCATCAGTCCATTTCCAGTCCTATCCTAGCCTCACCATCAGCCCATTTCCAATCCTAGCCCCCCATCAGCCCATTTCCAATCCTAGCTCCCTCCCCTCACAGCCCATTTCCATTCCAAGCCCCCTCCCCATCAGCCATTTGCAGTTCAAGCCCCCCTTCCACTCAGCCCATTTCCAGTCCTAGCAACCCCCCCAGCCCATTACCAGTCCTAGACCCCCCATAGCCCATAACCAGTCCTAACCTCCCCATAGCGCACTTCCAGTCTTACCCCCCCCATCACCCCATTTTCAGTCTTACCCCCCCCATAGCCCATTACCAGTCCTAGTCCCCCCCATAGCCCACTTGCAGTCGTATCCCCATCACCCCATTTTCAGTCCTAGCCCCCACCATAGCCCATTACTAGTTATAACCCCCCCCAGCCCATTACCAGTCATAACCCCCCTGCCAATAGCCCATTTCCAGTCCTAACCCCCATCTGCCCATTTCCAGTCCTAGCCCCCACCAGAGCCCATTACCAGGTATAACCCCCCCCCAGACCATTACCAGTCATAACCCCCCCCCCTCACCCCTCTGCCAATAGCCCACTTCCAGTTCAGTCAGCCCCTCCATAGCTCATTACCGGCCAACAAAAAAACCCCCAAAACCCTGGCTTCTGCTGCTGCCGTTGCCGCCGTGGCAGCAGCAGAATCAATTGTCAAATTTTAAAAAAAAACTGACTTCTGCTGCTCAAGCAGCTGTCCTGCGGCCCCTTTCCCTCTGCCCGGAGATCCGACTCTGCTCTCAGCGGCGTGCTTTTCAAGCCGCGACGAGAGTATTCCCCTCTCGCGCGGTTTTTCAAGCCGCGCGAGAGGGGAATACTCTCTTCGCGGCTTGAAAAGCACGCCGCTGAGAGCAGAGTCGGATCTCCGGGCAGAGGGAAAGGGGCCGCAGGACAGCTGCTTGAGCAGCAGAAGTCAGTTTTTTTTTTAATTTGACAATTGATTCTGCTGCTGCCACGGCGGCAACGGCAGCAGCAGAAGCCAGGGTTTTGGGGGATTTTTGGTTTTCCGCCGTCGCGGGCCGCACAAAGTTGTCTCGCGGGCCGCATGCGGCCCGCGGGCCGCGTGTTTGAGACCCCTGTTCTAGACCATTCTTCAAGCTTAGCTAGATCCCTCCTCATGTTATCTACACCTTCCTGGGTGTCTACTCTATTGCAGATTTTGGTATCATCCGCAAAGAGGCAAACCTTACCCGACAGCCCTTCCGCTATATCACTAACAAAGATGTTAAAAAGAATCGGACCAAGGACAGATCCCTGGGGCACACCACTTGTAACATCCTTCTCCTCAGAGTGAGCTCCATTTACTTGTACTCTTTGTCGCCTCCCACCCAACCAATTTCTAACCCAAGCAGTAACTTTAGGGTCCATCCCTAGGGTGTTTAGTTTGTTTATAAGTCGCCTGTGAGGAACAGTGTCAAAGGCTTTACTGAAATCTAAATACACCACATCTAGAGCTCTCCCTCGGTCCAACTCCCTGGTCACCCAGTCAAAGAAATCAATCAGATTTGTCTGACAAGACCTGCCTCTGGTGAATCCATGCTGCCTCGGATCCTGTAATCCGCCGGACTCCAGAAACCTCACTATTTTCTCTTTCAGCAGCGTTTCCAATAATTTACTCACCACTGAAGTTAAACTAACCGGCCTGTAGTTTTCAACCACATCCTTACTTCCGCTTTTGTGTAAAGGCACCACATGAGCCTCTCTCCAGTCCTTTGGCACCACTCCCGACTCCAACGAGGCATTGAAAAGGTCAGTCAGTGGAGTTGCTAGAACGTCCCCAAGTTCCCTCAGTATTCTAGGGTGTATCCCATCCGGTCCCATCGCTTTGTCTACTTTAAGTTGAGCTAGTTTCTCACGAACACAGTCTTTTGAAAATTGTTCAAGATGTCCCTCGCTTCTGTTCCTATTTGTGGGTGTTTTCTGAGGTCCTGCTCCTGGTTCTTCATCTGTGAACACAGAACAAAAATATTTGTTAAGCAATTCCGCTTTATCCTTATCAGCTTCTACATATTCCCCCCCTGCACCCTTGAGTCTGACAATACCACTTTTGCCCTTCCTCTTCTCACTAATATATCTGAAAAATGTCTTATCCCCCCATTTTATTGCATTGGCTATTTCCTCCTCCTTTTGAATCTTTGCCTTCTTGACTACTTTGCTAGCTTCTCTAAGTTTTTCCAAATACAGATGCCTGTCTTCCTCTCTCTGTGATCTCTTGTATTTCATGAAGGCCTCCCTCTTTTTCTTCACTTTTTCAGCTACTTCCTTTGAAAACCATAGCGGTCTCCTGTTCCTTTTGCCTTTATTTACCATTTTAACAAAAAGGTTGGTTGCCTTTGAAATACCCCCTTTCAGTTTTGCCCACTGTTTTTCTACATCCCCCAGCTGTTCCCATCCCACTAACGACTCCCTGAGGTATTGGCCCATCTTTGCAAAGTTAGTCTTCCTAAAGTCTAAGATCTTCACCTTGGAATGGATTCTAACAGCCCTAGTCCTAATACTGAACCACACCATCTGGTGATCACTGGATGCAAAATGATCTCCCACTACAACATCAGAAACACTTTCACCATTGGTAAGCACCAAGTCCAGTATGGCCCCTTCACGTGAGGGGTCTGTTACCAATTGCCTGAATAGTTCTCCCTGTAGAGAATCCAGGATCTCCTTACTTCTAGATGATACTGCAGCAGGAATGTGCCAATCAACATCTGGCATATTGAAATCTCCTAGCAGTAGCACTTCCCCTTTCCTAGCAATGCTGCGTATGTCTTCAATTAACTCTCTGTCCACCTCTTCCTCTTGTGAGGGAGGTCTGTATATCACACCAATGCAAATAGATTTCTCTTTCCCTCTTTCTAGTTTAACCCACAATGCCTCCTCTCTCCCTTTTAAGCTCTGTAATTCCAAAGCTTTAATAGTAGTTTTTACATATAGTGCCACTCCTCCTCCCCTTCTTCCTACCCTGTCCTTTCTGAATAAAGTATAGCCAGGTATAGTTACATCCCAGTCATGGTTTTCTGTGAACCATGTTTCTGTAACTGCCACTAAATCCAAGTCAGCCACTCCCACCAAAGCTTCAACTTCAGGGATCTTATTTCCCATGCTACGGGCATTAATACACACTGCTTTCCATATATTACCCCTGTTACCCATTTCCATAAAGGTATTTAATGTATCACCTACCTGAGGGCTTTCACTTACCTGGGGGCTTTCTTCACCCATCCCCAACGAATCTAGTTTAAAGCCCTCTTCAGTAGATTAGCCAGTCTACTACCAAAGATGCGTTGACCTTTCTTGGACAGATGGATGCCATCTCTGCTCTGCAACCCTTGGAAGAGCATCCCATGGTCTAGGAAACCAAAACGCTCTCAAAGACACCATCCACGCAGCCATGCATTCATCTCCAGGATGCGAGCCTCTCTGCCTTGGCCTTTACCCTCAACAGGGAGGATTGAAGAGAACACCACCTGTGCACCTACCTGCTTCACCCTCTGTACCAGAGCCATGAAGTCACTTTTGATATGTTCCGAGGTATACCTGGCAGTATCATTTGTTCCAACATGGATTAGCAACATTGGGTAATAGTCAGTGGGCTTGATGAGTCTCGGCAAACTCTCCGTAGGATCTTGGCACCAGGCAGACAGCATACCTCTCTGGACATCAAGTCTGGTCGGCAGATGGACACCTCAGTACCCCTCAGAAGAGAGTCTCCAACCACCACTACCCTTCGTTTCCTTCTGGTCACTGATTCCGCAACTATGGGGTACTTGAACTCTGGTTCTTCCCTTTCCAGGGATGCTTTCACCTCCTCCACTTCCAGGGGTGCATAATGGTTCTTCAATTCAAGGGCTGGAGAAGTTGGATTGGTGATTTTGCAGGCTCTGGTGACTTTTGTCCAACCATCGACATTCTGTTGGCACCCATCTTCTCCTGTGCTGGAGAGCCTGGTTGCTGCAAGAAGCATCTCATCAATGTACTTCTCACTGTCTTGAATGCTCCTCAGCCTCGCCACCTCCTCTCTGAGTTCCTCCACTTGTTTCCTCAGAGCTATAGGAGAACTAAGCCCAGCTATGGCTCACTCCAGCATCAGGCCCCGCCTGCTCATGCAAGCTTGAGGTGAAGTACCAGGTGCAACCTGCTCCTGCATTTTCAAAGACGCAGCTGCCACATCAGTCTAGTGTGGTTGAGTCTGCTCTCAGACAAGCCCGATCTTCCCGAAACCATGACAAAACTCCACTCGGCCAGGACCCCAAGCTCCTAGACGACATGGACAAGAAGATGTTCCAGGGAGCTATGGACAGTGCATAGACTACAGTGCATCAATTCCAGCATGCCATGTTCCAAGACCTGCTGCTGGAGAACCTCAAGACAGCTGTGGCAACCCCTACCTCTGGAGTCCCAGATGGCCATTTCTCCAGCTCTGGCAGACCTTATGGAATACACCAAAACCTAGTCAGAGCAGCCTTCAATGCCTTTGACACTGCTGCCAGCAGAGCTTGGATGTCCATCTCAGCACAGCATTTAGCCTGACTCTGGGACTAAAGCCTGCGAGAAGACACACATAACTGCATAGCACATGCCCCCTGCACAGGGGACTCGCTATTAGGTGACAAGGTCAAGAACATCGTCAACAACCTGAAGGAGCACTGTACCACCTTACAGACCCACACGGAAGAAACATAGAAACATGACGGCACAAAAGGACCACATGGCCTATCTAGTCTCCTCTTCCATATCAACCACTACAACATTTCTCCTTTTTACCTTTAGAGATCCTCTGTGTTTGTCCCATGCTTTTTTGAATTCAGATACTGTCCTCATCTCTACCACCTCCACTGGGGGACTATTCCACGGATCCACTACACTTTCCATAAAGAAATATTTCCACATATCACTCCTGAATCTATCCCCTTTCACCCTCATCCCATGTCCCCTCATAGCAGAACTTGCTTTCAATCGAAAGAGGCTCTCCCCTGTGCATTTATGCCACGGAGGTATTTAAACATCTCAATCATATCACCTCTATCCTGCCTTTCCTCTAAGGTGTACATATTAAGAACCTTAAGTCTGTCCTCATATTCATTATAATGAAGACCACTAACCATTTTAGTAGCCACCCTCTGTGCTGACTCCATTCTGTTCGCATCCTTTTGAAGGTGTGGTCTCCAGAATTGCACACTATACTCCAAATGAGGTTGCACCAAAGACTTATATAGAGGCACTATCACCTCTTTTTTCTGCTGGCCATTCCTCTCCCTATGCACCCAAGCATCCTTCTAGCTTTTGCTGTCGCCTTTTCTACCTGTTTAGCTACTTTAAGATCATCAGACACAACCTCACTGAGGTCCCGCTCTTCTTTAATAGACAAAAGTACTTCACCCCCTATATTATATTGCTCCCTTGGATTGCTGTAACCCAAATGCATGACCTTGCATTTTTTAACATTAAATCCCAGTTGCCAAATTATAGACCATTCTTCAAGCTTAGCTAGATCCCTCCTCATGTTATCTACACCTTCCTGTGTGTCTACTCTGTTGCTGATTTTAGTATCATCCGCAAAGAGGCAAACCTTACCCAACAGCCCTTCCGCTATATCACTAACAAAGATGTTAAAAAGAATCGGACCAAGGACAGATCCTTGGGGCACACCACCGGTAACTTCCTTCTCCTCAGAGTGAGCTCCATTTACCTATACCCTTTGTCGCCTCCCACTCAACCAATTTCTAACCCAAGCAGTAACGTTAGGGTCCATCCCTAGGATGCTCAGTTTGTTTATAAGTTGCCTGTAAGGAACAGTGTCAAAGGCTTTACTGAAATCTAAATACACCACATCTAGGGCTCTCCCTTGGTCCAACTCCCTGGTCACCCAGTCAAAGAAATCAATCAGATTTGTCTGACAGGACCTGCCTCTGGTGAATCCATGCTGCCTCGGATCCTGTAATCCGCCGGACTCCAGAAACCTCACTATTTTCTCTTTCAGCAGCGTTTCCAATAATTTACTCACCACCGAAGTTAAACTAACCGGTCTGTAGTTTTCAACCACATCCTTACTTCCACTTTTGTGTAAAGAGACCACATGAGCCTCTCTCTAGTCCTTTAGCATCACTCCCGACTCCAATGAGGCATTGAAAAGGTCAGTCAGTGGAGCTGCTAGAACATCCTCAAGTTCCCTCAGTATTCTAGGGTGTATCCCATCCAGTCCCATTGCTTTGTCTACTTTACGTTTAGCTAGTTCCTCACGAACACAGTCTTTTGAAAATTCTTCAAGATGCCCCTCGCTTGTTCCTGTTTGTGGGTGTTTTCTGAGGTCCTGTTCCTGGTTCTTCATCTGTGAACACAGAACAGAAATATTTGTTAAGCAATTCCGCTTTATCCTCATCAGTTTCTACATATTCCTCCCCTTCACCCTTGAGTCTGACAATACCACTTTTGCCCTTCCTCTTTTCACTAATATATCTGAAAAATGTCTTATCCTCCATTTTATTGCATTGGCTATTTCCTCCTCTTTTTGAATCTTTGCTTTCCTGACTACTTTGCTAGCTTCTCTAAGTTTTTCCAAATATAGATCCCTGTCTTCCTCTCTCTGTGATCTCTTGTATTTCATGAATGCCTCCCTCTTTTTCTTCACCTTTTCAGCTACTTCTTTCGAAAACCATAGCGGTCTCTTTTTCCTTTAATCTTTATTTACCATTTTTTTTATCTTTATTTACCATTTTAACAAAAAGATTGGTTGCCCTTAAAATATCCCCTTTCAGTTTTGCCCACTGTTTTTCTACATCCCCAAGCTGTTCCCATCCCACTAATGACTCCATTTCCGCATATTATTCCTGAGTCATTCCCCTTTCACCCTCATCCCATGTCCCCTCATAGCAGAACTTGCTTTCAATCAAAAAAAGCTCTCCTCCTATGCATTTATGTCATGGAGGTATTTAAACATCTCAGTCATATCACCTCTATATCTCAAATGCAATTCCAACAGCAGGAAAGGGAGCGACCGCTGCAAGTCATACCCTTCCTCCAAACACAACAACTCCTACTACAAGTGCCAGGCCCCGCAGTACAAGCAACAACAGGTACCCTATTAGCAGAAGCACCACCAGAGGGAGCCGAAACAGTAGAAACAGACCACACCCTCATCTGGAAAGACCCCCTTCCTTTTGACAGTGCACACCTAGATGGGGCTCCGGCCGGACCCCTGGTGGGGGGATGACTCAGCCTTCTTAACTCTTGAGAGCAGATTACGATGGACAAGTGGGTCCTCCAAATGATAGCAGAGGATTAAAGCATCTGATTCTCCTCACCATCATACCAGCACTCCCCACCTGACTCCATGACACCCCCTCACTTGACACTTGCCATGGCGGCGTAAATCCTATCCCTCCTTGCATCCCGAGCAATAGAACCTGTCCCAGTGGATGAGCTCAACAGAGGATCCTACTCCAGATATGTCTCTATACCAAAGTCAGGGAGAGTATGACCCATCCTCGACCTGAGGAAATTGAACAAATTTATCTTCAGAGAGCAGTTTCGGATATAATCATTAGGGTCCATACTGCCCCTCATCCAAGCGGGAGACTGGCTAGCTGCCATGGACTTGCAGGATGCATACACTCAGATCCCTATCCACAGCACCCACAAACAATACTTGCACTTCCGGGTGTTGGGCAACCACTACCAGTACAGAGTCCTCCCATTAGGCCTGTCTCCAGCCCCAAGGATCTTCAACAAGTATGTTGCTGTGGCGGCAGCCCACCTCTGCAAACAGAGCATCTGCGTTTTCCCAAACCTAGATGACTGGCTCCTCACTGCGCCCTCACTACAGGAGGCACAAAGAGCAGTCAGGCAGACTGTCACCCTGCTGACCTTTCTGGGATTCCTAATAAACCACTAGAAGTCACACCTGCAACCCACCCAATGCCTGGAGTTCATCAGGGTGGACATCGACACCACAGCCTCCAGGGTGTTTCTCCCTGCCCAGCGGGTGGACACAATCACCTCCCTGATACACAGCGTCTGTGACCAATAAGGCTACTGCATGGACCGTCTCCTGGGTCACATGGCAGCAACAACACAGGTGCAAAGCTGCACATGCATCCACTGCAATGGCACTCCCAATCCCATTGGGACCAATGCTCTCAGCCATTATTTATTTGCATCTCCCTGGACAAAAAGGTGCAAGAGTCCCTCCCTTGGTGGACCCACCTGGGAAACCTCAGGGAAGGCAGACGTCTTCAGCAGCCTCTGCACCAGACAGCCATCACCACAGATGCCTCCACCACAGGATGGGGGACCCACATGCGCCAACTCTACATCCAAGGGGCATGGACCACGAAAGAACAGACATATCACATCAACCTCCTGGAGCTCTGGGTGATCTGCTTCACACTGAAGGCCTTCCAGCAACACATCAACGGCCATGCCATCTTGATCCAAATGGACAACCAGGTGGCGGAGGCGCTCCAGCTCTGATACTTTGTCCTCTCCAGATGCTGCCTACTACAAGCCTCCTACCTTCCAGGTGTGCAGAACGACTTGGCAGACAGACTGAGCCAACAACTAGACCCACATGAGTGGGCCCTGACCTGCAGGAGGCGGAGTCCCTCTTTAAGTGCTGGGGCAATCGCATGACCTCTTTGCCACGGAGGCCAAAGCAAAGTGTCCCCACTTCTGCTCCAAGCGCCCATCCACCAAGAGCCTAGCTACGGATGCCTTTGATGTGTCCTGGGGGGAGTGGTTATTCATTATGCCTTCCCCCTATTCCCCTCATATCCAAGATGCTGCAAAGGATAGTACAGGACAGGGCCAAAGCCATCATCACCGCCCCTCATTGGCCGAGACAGATATGGTTTCCTTATCTCTGATGCCTTGCCCTGGAGCCTCCGGTGAGCCTTCCACTGAAATTGATGCTCATCACCCAGCATGGAGGGACCATCCTGCATACCAACCTATCGGCATTCACCCTGATGGCCTGGAAGTTGAGAAGCTAGCTCTGACCTCCCTCAACATGTCGGCACAGTTTCAACAGATGATCAGTGTGGCCCGATGCCCATCCACAAGGAAGTCCTATGGCCTGAAAAGGAAGCGCTATAGCATCTAGTATGTCTCACAAGGTCTGGACCTGGTCTCATGCCCAGTCCCCCTAGTCCTCCAATACCCTAGCACCCTCTTTGACAGCGGCTTCAAGACACAGTCCATCAGAGTCCACCTCTCCACTATTGCAGCATTCCATGACCACACCATGACAGCTCAATCGCCATGCTTCCATTCATTGCCTGCTTCATGAAAGGACTGACTAACCTGCGCCCCATGGTGCGGTCCCCAATATTGCCCTGGGACCTAAATGTTACCCTCCACCAGCTGACCCAAGAGCCATTTGAGACATTTCAAATAGAGTCTGAAATACGCTTCCTGGAAGACTCTGGTGTTAGCTGCACTCACCTCCGCCAGGAGGATCAGCGAGCTGCAGGCCCTTGTGGCCCATCCGCCATACACACAGCTCTGTGGAGACTGGGCCACCCTCCGCACCCATCCAAGGTTCATCCCAAAGGTAGCCTCGGCCTTCCACATCAACCAGATGACAGAGCTACCCTCC
Organism: Ichthyophis bannanicus; assembly: GCA_033557465.1. Taxonomy (NCBI): domain Eukaryota; kingdom Metazoa; phylum Chordata; class Amphibia; order Gymnophiona; family Ichthyophiidae; genus Ichthyophis; species Ichthyophis bannanicus. The sequence continues at coordinate 54,621,225 of CM066051.1, read as the reverse complement.
ATCTATCCAAAGCCCCACATGTCACAGGAGGAACAGAGACTACATATCCTCGACTACGTCAGGGCCCTGTGCATCTACCTATGCAAGACAGAGCCTCTGTGCCAAAGGACACAGCTCTTCATTTCCTTTGACCCTAACAGGCCAAGATGGCCAGCCACAAAGAGGACCCTGTCACAATAGATATCTGGCTGCATCACCTTCTGCCATGATTGAGCAGGTGCACAGACTACGGTTATGGTCAGAGCCCACCAGCTCTGGGCGCTAGCCGCCACCATTGCCAACCTGCATTCTGTTCTGGTAGATGACATCTGCAAGGCAGCAACCTGGTCCTTGGTGCACACCTTCCAGAGGCACTACTGCCTGGACCTCGAGGAGCAAGCAGACAATGCATTCAGTCAGTCAGTTCTGTCCACAGCAACAGCAACATCGCTCCGCTCCACAGCGGCGGAATCAGAAGCTCTAGAGACTGAGCCCGGCTAACGGGCACAGCCACCGGAGAAAGCAAGAAATGCCAGGGCAAGGCCAAATGGCCTCTCTATCCAGTTTATTTGAGTATTGTGTTCTAAGTTACCCTGTTGACTATGCTATTGTGTTGCCCTGTTCAGTATACACTGTTGTCACTGTTCTATCACCGTTCAATGCACATTATGTTGATTAAACCACATTCAAACCAGTGATGGTGCACTGTTGTTGCTTACATCCATGAGTCATTCTCCCTACCTCATCCACCACAGTATGCGCAGTCTGCGCAGCTAGGGAGGCACCAGGTGTAGCTGACACACCCTGCTTGTCCTAGGAGAAAGCAAGCTTACTTACCTGTAACGGGGGTTTTCCGTGGACAGCAGGATAAGTCAGTCACACATACCCGCCCACCTTTCCTGGATGAGGTCGGCCTCATGACACAGGCACCTGCCTACCTAGTGGCAAGACCATAGCTAGGAACACACTGGCTATCTAGAGATGGGCCAGAAGATAGGGCTACCTTGGCACATGCTCAGGAGAGCACTTCCATCCTTAGCGCCATCAGATGACATCACCAGGTATAGCTGACTTATCCTGTTGTCCATGGAGAACCCCCATTACAGATAAGTAACCTCACTGTATGTCAGCGAATGGAGGAAGAACAGGGTTGGGACTGGTTGTAGGACAGAGAGGGAAAGAAAAAAATGTGTGGAGGAGACAATTAAAAACAGAAACACTAAACACATATTTCTGATCACTACTCACAGAAGGGGGGATTGGAGAAGAAAGGCAGCAATTAGTGGTGTATATATGGGAAAGGGGTTGACATTGTTCTAAGTAAGAGGTAAGCTTGCATGTAACCAGCAAAACTGGAAATGGACAAAGCCCTGGGACTGTCTGGGTTATATTGCAGGGTGTCATACATGTAGTAACATAGTAAATGACGGCAGATAAAGACCAGCATGGTCCATCCAGTCTGCCCAGCAACACGGCAAGAGTAGATGCACCTGACGCTCTGTGCAGGCCACCCCTCCTCATGTCCTTGTTTAGGGGTGGACCCACCACTCCATGTAGGACACCCCTATTTATTGAGAAGTTAGATGGTTCCGTTTATTTTGTTTTTATCCTGTTGCTGTAAAGGTTTGCCCCCACCACTTCCATCGGGAGAGCATTCCAAGCATCCACCACCCTTTCAGTGAAAAAATATTTCCTGACATTGCCTTTCAATTTACCACCTTGCCAAGGGAACTCAGAGAGGTTCTGTCTGCTCCATCAATCTCTGGAGACAGGAATGGTTCCAGAGGACTGCAGATGGGTAAATGATGTCCCTCTTTACAAAATATTCCCAGAGGGGAGGTTTGTTTATTTTTCTTTTTAAAAACATATATATGGCCTTCCTAGACTAAGCTTTCAAAGCAATTTATATACAGAAAATAATGACGCCACATAACATGAAAACAATAAAACAATGTAAAATTAAAAAGAAAAGAGCCCGAAAACAAAAAACATGCAAATATATACAAAACCAAAAAATATACAAGCCAAGTTAGTTTGACCTCAGTGGTAAGAAAAATAAAGGTAACTCTACTAAAGGAAAGGCTAGTGAGCTGTCTATAATCTATTGTGTTACAGGATTCAGAACAGCATCATTTTACTAGAGGCTGATCATTGCAGGGGAAATCCAACTTATTTCTTTGATTGGGTGACCAGAAAAATCTAGACTCTAGCCTATGTAGGAAACTCATGGATAAACTGAGCAGTCTGGGGATGGGGGTCCCAAGGTGGGGGACTGGATTAAAAACTGGTCGCGTGCTAGTAAATGGAATTCACTCTGAGCAAACTTTGATCCTGGGGCCGATTATGTTTGATATCTTATTGCTGAAAGGTTAAAAGGAAAATGGTTGTTTCTTAGTGGATGGCATAAGATTGGCAGCAGAGCGAACACCTGGCAGGAGCAGAGTAAATGAGAAGTGATCTTAGAAAGCTGAAGAAGAGGCCAAGTGTTTGGCACTTATGATTCCCCACTAAGTAATTCAGTATCGCGTGCTTTGGGCACAAAAATCCAAGGGAATGGCACCCAACAGGAATGAGAAGCTGTGTGAGAGATTGTGTGTGTGATTATAACTGATCAGGATAACGAATCAGCGTGAAGTGGCTAGCCTGAGGGATACGAGGACACATAGAAACATGACGGCAGCAAAAGACCACATGGCCCATCTAGTCTGCCCTTCCATATAGTCCCCTTTTTACCTATAGAGATCCTCTGTGTTTGTCCCATGCTTTTTTGAATTCAGATACTGTCCTCATCTCCACCACCTCAACTAGAAGACTATTCCATGCATCTACCACTCTTTCTGTAAAGAAATATTTCTGCATATTACTCCTGAGTCTCTCCCCTTCCGGTCTCATCCTATGTCTCCTTGTAACAGAGCTTGCTTTCAATCGAAAGAGGCTCTTCCCCCTGTGAATTTATGCCATGGAAGTATTTAAACATCTCAATCATATCTCCTCTATCCCGCTTTTCCTCTAACATATACATATTAAGATTCTTAAGTCTGTCCTCATATGCTTTATAATGACCACTAACCATCTTAGTAGCCACCCTCTGCACCGACTCCAACCTGTTTATATACTTTTGAAGGTGCGGTCTCCAGTATTGCACACAGTACTCCAAATGAGGTCGCACCAGAGGCTTATACAGAGGTGATGATGCCTCTTGACAGATCATTCGCCAGAAATTAGCAACTTATCATAGATGAGACTTTACTATTTCATGTTCCTTCACCCTGGCACTAGTGTGCTTTCCAGCTCAGTGTGGCATATCTGTCTGCGAAATCTACCACTGAATTCTGCCCTTCATATCAAGGGCATAGCCATGGGTGGGCGGGTCAGTGGCAGCAGCCTATGCCTATGAGAGAAGCACTGGAGGTAAAGTCATCATCCACACAGCCTATTGCCAACCCACGTTAGTTTCTGGTCCCACCAAAACCGTTCTGGCTTCGCAGCAAGTTAAGATCTGAGCATTTTTTCTGGTATTCTCCCTCCATCCACTTTTCTTTCCCCTCAATGTCAAGGTCTTTAATCTCTACATAGATGATCCCTCTGTTGCCTTTTTAAAATAGGTTTATAAGAGGCACCTTCTTGGACTTCTCATATAGAAGTATGCAAAATGCAACAGGACACCTATAGAAAATGAAGTTTCATATTTAGAATTATGATGTCTAAGTATGCATTTTTCCACAATTGTCGGGGGAGCCTAGGAGCCTGAGGGTCAGGTGGGATGTAAGGCTGAAAGGTGAAAGTTCATTGAGGATGCCCAATAACATTGCACAGACCCAATGACCCATGCTGGAGAAATGAAGAACTGCAAATGAATTATTCAGCTGGTGAGATGGACTTCTCATATCCCGGCAGGGTGCATATGGTAAAAAGGCTAGCACACCTTTGAAGGAGCTAATTCATCTGCTCCTGGTTGTATTCATTAACAATTATTTTCACGTCATTACTAACAAGGAGAGACGTCTTTATAGAGTGACGCCAGGACAACTGCAAAGCTCAGAAACCTGATCACTGGGGACTTTAGAAATCTTGTCTGGGCAGGCCCTAGCAGATGGAAATCCACAGACAATCTCCTGCGATTTGGGAGGGAAAAAAAAGGTGCCTACAGTCCAATGCAAAAACTGTGTCCATAGCGACCCCCAGCGTCAGAAGAAAAAAATCTTGGTGTATGACTTAGGCCTGGGAGAGCTTTGAGGCCTGAATCTCAGCAGTGGTGGAGGAAAGGAAGCTTATGGGATGGTGAAAGCGTTTCAGTGTTTCAGCACTGTTTAATATGCCAGGGGGAGGGTTTGGGATCTTATAGCCATCCATGGATTGTTCTGTGTTTGTTTATGCAACATCACTGGCTCCCCTTTCTCCATGGGATTCACTGTGAAATTCTCTCGTTGAAGCTTAAGGCATCTGTAATGAAGCTCCCAACTGTATCTCCATTCTTACGTATGCTCTGACCTTCCTCTGGCGCCTATGATCATTATATATATAATCGTTTGGTCAGACCACCTTCTTCCAGGACCATATTCGCTTCAAGAAACTCTGCGTTTTTCTTTATTGCCCCATCTTCGTTCCCCCCACTATTTGATTAGAGCCTAACTTCAAGAAATTCAAAGCCCTTTTGAAAACGTATCTATGCAATCAAGCATTTGGAACTGAGGCAGATGAGGGAATTTCATTGTGACAGAATTGCACAAGACATCTTATGGTGCTGTCCAGATACTGTAGTTGATATGGAAGGGCAGACTAGATAGGTCATGTGGTCTTCTTCTGCCTTCATGTTTCTATGCCAGTGTTGGTCGCTCTACTACTATTGTAGCGCTACAAGGCGTATGCAGCATTGTATGGATACACATAAAAGACAGTCCCTGCTCATCAGAGCTTACAATCTAATCAAGACAGACAATACAATAGCTGAGAATAAGGGTACAAATAGGGGAAGGTGAGGAGACCCAAGGAAACAGGATCCAAAAGCAGTCTCAAAGAGGTCTGAATCATGAAACGTCATCAGTGGAAATGCGTTCTGCCCATGGCTTCGAAGTACAAGCAGCTAGGAGGAAAGCAACCCCTTGGGTAAACATTCAAAGGCATTTTTCTGGATCGCAGCCTGCGCTGTCTGAATAAGCGTGGGCTATGTCGTGATATCCAGCAGTCCGCTTTCTGAATAACTTAGGACAAGAGAAAGGCGGATTGAATATCACTACCAGTAGCGACTGCTCTATCCGCATATTTAGTACTGGCACTATCCGGATAGCGGTGAAAAAAAAATCCAATTATTTTTGGCTGCTGCAACCAGTGTTTGAAAAAGCCACCGACCGCAGCGGCTGAATCTTGGCCTACGCTATCTTTAGAACCTTGGGCCGTGGTTTAAGCAGCATGAGGGCAGCAGCATGAGGGCATCCTGCTGCCTTAGTTCCTTTATTGCATCTCTAGGGGAGTTGAGGGGCGACATATCTCTTCCCTCCACCCCACACATTGTACAGGTTTCTCAATCACAATCTAAAGAGCAAGAGGCGATTCAGATCCTGCATCTGGACCTCGATCCAAAAGGAAGCTGGGATGTGATGAAACGCTCAGTGGAAAACCGCAAAATCCGTGGCAATGACTCAAAAGCCATCTAACCTGTGGAGCTGTTTCTTTTCCAGTACAAATTTGGTAAATAACACCCTGGGATCGATCCCTTTGGATCCTATCAAAGCATGACACAAAGCAAAAGAACCCAGGGGTGGGGAGAGGATGGGCCCAAACCTGCAGCCTGTAGATGCCTAAGGAAAGCTCAGATAGGAGCTGTCACCATCAAAGCTGGGGGGAGAGGCCCAGGCAAAGAGCATGAAAGGATGGTTTTGGATTGACTTTTGAGGCCAGAGACCAATTCAAGGATTTTTACAATAAATATGCACGAGATCCGTTTTAATACATTAGTTAGCACTTCCTCGCGCATGTTCCCTGTGGAAACCTTGATAGCCTGGGCTAGATTCGGGAGCCCTGGGGGAGTGGTGTCGGGGTACTGGAGGATGCCTGAGAACATGCAGTATCAACCAACCGCCGGCAGAGGGCGCCCCAACTCCATACAAGCACGTGTCAACGTGGCGTTCGGGAGCCAATCACCGGCCTGCCAACCCCGCCCCCAACTCCGAAGCCGGCCTCCGATTGGTTGAGCGGGAGTCAGGGCACCAGCCCCGCTGAGGCTCTTTAAAAGGAAGGAGGCAGCGCGGGAGTCCTTCCCTGGACCGATCGAGGAATTTGGTATGGAGGGAGTGACTCTGGGTGGCTGGCTGTAGCGGCTGCTCCCTGCGGGGGACGGGGCATCGAGAGGAATGATCGGGGCAGGGATCGGATGCTGTATATGGGGTTATCTGACACCAGGGGGGCTCGAGTGGAATGATTGGGGGAGGGATCGGATACATGCTTGGGGGTTACCCCAGAATGGGGGAGGGGCTCTGATCCATGCTTGGTAGATGGGGGTTAGCTGAAACTGGGGGAAGGGGCTCGGATCCATATTTAATGTATGGGGTTAGCTGAGACTGGGAGAAGGGGGACTAAGTGGGATCGACGAGAATGATTGGGGAAGGGACTTGGATCTTGAAATTGGGGATGGAACTAGGTGGGATTGAATGGAATAATTGGGGAAGCAGCTCGGATCCTTGCTTGGTGTAGGGGATTAGCTGAGATTGGAGAAAGGGGAGACTTGGTGGGATCAAGAGGAATAACTGGGGGAAGGAGATTAGATCTCTGCTTGGTGGATCTAGTTTACTGAGACTGGGCGAGAGGGAACTGACTGGCGTTGAGTGGAATGACTGGGAAGTGGATCAGTTTCTCTGTAGGGGATTACCCGAGTGCTTTTTCTGCCACTGCTGCTCCCGAGAATGAGTATGGGGAGATGTGGCTCAAGGATGGCTCTGTGTTAGAGGGACCCAGAAGGATGCTAAACTCCTTTACTTTGTTTTCCAAGCTTTGTGGTGTAAGAAATGGTCTGCATGCTCTATCCTGTTGTGCAGAGGGTGCGAGGGGGATGCACTGGGAATCCAGAGATGCAGAGAACCTCCAGGAAGCAGCAAATTCCCCTTTGCTTAAGATAAGCTCCTGTAACAAGAGGAAGCCCAGGGAAGAGGCAAAGGCCTGGATTTCAGCATAGGCAACCGCTTAGGGTGCCAAATGGTAAAGGAGCCTTTCCCCACTTTCTTTAGGGCCGCTTCGGAAGCATCACACTGGCACTCTGCCCCAACATCCCCACAGGACTCCCCTTAGCTCTTCCGGCTACAAGGGAAGATCATACCCTAGCTAAGGACTGATCGGTCCATGCAGGCTGCCCTGTTGGTGCTGGAAACTGGTGTGAAAGCCTTACAGTGACTTCCCTACCACAGCCATTCGCCATAACTAATTCTAGAGCTGTAGGGCAGTCCCAGTGTAACTGTATACTAAAACCCAATTGTCATTTTGGTTTTTAGGGTACTTTAGGAGACGTGGCTGCCAGGATGAAATTGCTCAGTGGCTTTTGCTTTCTCATCTTCTCTACCTCCTGGGCTCTCTGCAAGCCCACTCAGGAGAAGAAAGACCGCATCCACCACAGCAAAGATCTGAGTGACCATGCGCATGATGACAGCCAGGGCTACAAGTATGACCACGAAGCCTTCCTGGGCAAGGAGGAAGCAAAAACCTTTGACCAGCTGACTCCAGAGGAGAGCAGAGAGAGGCTGGGGTAAGTACAGCTTGGGCTTGTGCGGGGCTTCCTCTTCTTAAAGCCACTGGCCAACCTCAGCGCTAGCAGGTAGTAGGGGTGGCTTCCTCCCATCATCTAACATGATTTGACTGGTTTTCCAGTCTCAATGAAGAGACTTGCTCCAGCAGGGAGCTGAGCCAGGTTGCCGTGTTTGCCCTGCCGAACTATCCTGTGTCAGGGTGCTATTTCTGTCCAGCAGTGTGACACACCGTTACCTGCTTCTACTGGAGGTTTACATTCGGAGGTGGGAGACATCCCTGGGAATGTGTTAAGCTTTATCAAACTTTTTGGATGTGTTGTGCATGTGATACTGCTTGCGCATCTCCAGCAGAACAAACAGCCTTATGGCAAAAAAAAAAAGCTCATTTCTTTCTAACTGGGGGAAGTATGGTTATCACAAGTAAGCAGTTGGCAAGAAGGGTGACTTCTGAGGGTGGGGGGAGTCTTGTATCTGTTCTGCAAAAGCAAGAACGTGCATGATTTAGCCCAGTGCCTGCCTTGCTGGGAAGCAAAGGATACAGCAGAGTAAGTTCTTTCTACTTTTAACCAGCCTTGTGCTAGGGTAGACATGCCTTTCTCCTTCTAACTGTTCGGGAACCCCTTGGTCTCAGCTGTGCTTGAGTCCCTTCCCCTGTGCCTCACAGTAGAAAACGGCAAAGGGACAAGCTTTGTTCAGAACCTGTGGACACAAGCTAGTAGCGTTGTACTAGAGTGAAGTGAAAATAATTGAAAGAGTAGTCTTCAATTACCTTTACATTAAAATAAAAGTTCATTATTTTGTTCATCAAAACGGCACCATAGTGAACAGGTTGCAGCTGGGAACCAGAGAGGGAAGATACTGATGTGTTCTTACCATGAAAGGAGCCCCAGCAGCGCAGAATAACCCTAAAAAGGATGTGAATGAGGATCAGTCTCAGTATACTTGTATACAAGATGCAAGAATCAGCTAACCTCCCGCACCATCAAAGGTTCAGTCTAAGGAGAGCCCTAGAGGCCTTTCACACGGAGAAGGAGGCTTTATGTGAAAGACCAGGAGGGACCCACCTAAAGTAGACCCAGGACAGGCCAGTAGCTCAGGAATGTTTGAGAGATATGCAGACGCTGCCTAATGTGCCCTGAGGGGATCCCGACACCCAGGCATGGGAGGATAAGAGCCGATCCTTGGGGAAGGTGTTAAAACCATCCCCAGAGGCTAAGAGCAGGAAGGGCCAGGCTTGGATTAACGATGCTTCCTAAAGCAGGGCATTCCTGGGCCTGGCTGAAAGGGGGCTGCGCGGTATGCAGAGCAGGCCTAGAGGAGGATCTTCCATCTTGAGAGGAAAGGAAGCTGCTAACGTGGCAGTCCCAGACTTATTAGGAAAAGAGGGAGGAGAGAGGGGAGCAGAAATGTTAGCCCTGCCTCTCTGCTTCCTCGCTTTCCCCCTAGATGAATGTGTGTGGTGGGGGCAGTAGAGCGCTTTCACCTTTAGCCTCCTTCTCAGGCTCAGTCTCTTCCAGAACTTTTGGTGCAGGCCACGACAGGCATGAAGCAGGGGATTTGAGTCAGCCCTCTTGTATTCTTTGTACCAAAGCAGCAGGTGCTAGAGAAATCCCCCTCCCTCTGGAGTCCTTAGGATACGGGAGGGGGGGGGAGGCATGGCATAGACAGCCAGTCATCTGAGAAGAATGCAGTCCCCCCCCCCCCCCCATCCCAGACCCAAAACCACCACACACACCCTTCCATGCTTGGCACCTCTTTAAGGGGCTCTTCCTCTGGATTCAGCACATTCTTGGCCTGACCATTTGCACATCTGCTGAAGTAATACAGAAACTAGTTAAAATGGAGAGAATAATAAAATTAACAAAAATAGATACCATCCAGAAAGGTCCAGGTGGCCCCATTTCTGGCCCAGTGGCAGGACCCTACAGATTCTACAGCTCCGACTGCTCTCTGTCCCAGAATCACACACAGTTTGCTTGCTCTCTATACTGGACTCTGATTTTCTCTCTTCTCCCATTTCGGATTTTGCTCAGTACAGGAGGAAAGGCGTTTCTGCTTCTTTCTCTGCTCTTGCACCACAGCCAGACTGACATCTTAACATTTCCAGCAAATCTGGTTCCTGCATATTTCTGTTTTTTAACTTGAAGTCCCTTGTTCTGTTTGACAGCAGTGAGGGATTTTGTTACTATTTGTTTCTCTCATTACCAATATTCCCCCTTCCCCTCCTGATTTCCTAGGTCTTCCTTTCTTTATTCATTCCTGTCTAAGAACGAACATGCCATGAGGGGTGAGGTCAATGGTCCAAGCACAGGAAACTGTCAGTACCAGTGGCTGGATAATATGGAAGTAGCCTGCAGGTTTTGAGAAAGATCTGCTCCCTCTTGGATACTCACAACAGTACGAGACAGCAATGTCCCAGTCTACCATATGATACAGATAATGATGTTGGATAAAGACCATGTGACCCATCAAACCTGCCCTTCCATAAGATCAATTAAGTTCTATAATCCCTTCAGAGATCCTCTGTACTTGTTCCATGCCTTCTTGAATTCAGATCCAGTTGTGATCGCCATCACCTCCAGCGAGAAGCTGTTCCAAGCATCCACTACCCTTATCCTAAAGAAATATTTCCTGTTTACTTCTGCGTCTATCCCCTTTCAACTTCACCTTATGAAGCGAAAGAGGATAGACTCGGCAATGGATCTGTCCTGCAGAAACTTCTCAAAGCTTTTTAAAAAGCTGGTTCTTCTGTCCCCATCCTGCATGAGTGATCACTGTAAAGGATTCGGCTAGCATGTATTTTCTGTGTAGAGATCACTCCCAGTTAGGATGTTCCTATTTTCCCCTTTGGAGATGGAGTAGGGTTCCAGGGTACAGTATAATAGTGAGGGATGTACCTTCGTGAGTGCATATACCGTTGGCTTGAAGTCCATAACTTGTGACATGTGCACAATTTCCGTTTAAGGCATGCACAGTTGATTTGTGTGCGTAAAAACAGTGTGCACCTAAAGAATGAATATATGAAACAAATTTAAAAAAATGCCCAGAAATCAGGAAAATATTTCTTTTAAAAGAGCACAAGTGTTTCTTTTGCCCAAGCACAGCCCTAATAATAGAGGCAGAGCTTCCTTTTCTTAGATAAGTGTAGTCGCTCACATGTACCAGATTCTCAGTCAAAAGCAGTGGAATGCAACCACAGACTGAGCCGATGTGCAGGAAGCTCTCCCATGAGAAGTCCTTTGGATGTTGGTGTGCCTCTAGCTTCAGTCCATTCCACAGTTGAGAAATTGAAATAATTGCCTGCCTTCTGCTCTCTTTGTTTGAATGTCTTAAAGAGACAGTGGGAGGAAAAGTGTGGGCAGACAAACAGGGGGAAGCAGGCACACTCAGATGGTGATGTCTCAGATGGTGCCATTGTGCCTATGCTCTTCTTTACTCAGAGGTCTTCTGGAAGAGGATCTAACAGTTACCACTCAACCTCTATGAGGGAAAGGCTCTTCAGATTTGGGTTTATAAGGCCCACGCTCTGAGTCAGCAGCATTGGAAGATGGCCGGGGGGGGGGGGGGGAAGTACTGGATAAGGCTACTAGACAGGTAAACCAGACTTGTCTGGGCTACTGTGAATGAGCTGGGCTTTGTCTCCGAGGACTCTTGGTATGAGGGGGAAGGGTGGAAAGGAATGCAGTCCACCCGTGATCCAAAGAACTGAGGAACGCATCATGTGTTAAACTGTTCAGAGCTGGTGAAATGAGGCAGAAGAGGGGGTAATTTGCATCGTCTGTGGAAGCAAAAAGGTCAAGTGATGGAAAGTCCCAAAGTTGAAATAGATATTGTACCGCCACAGGGTCCAGAGATGACTCACGGGAGGTCAGCTGTCCTCTGAGGGCGTCTGCGAGTTGATTGTGATCACCAAGGATGTAGAAAAGATGATCTGCAGAGCAGGGCCATAGGAAGGGCTGTGTGAACAGTGTGGCCGCAAGCATAGCAAGGGGGCCCCAATAGCATCACTGGGCTTCCAGGAAGCTCTAAAAGAGGGACTGACTGAATGTGGCTGGGTGGAGGGGGCGTCAGATTAATTAGACGCACAGGGCGCATTTCAAGATTAGTACAGTCCTGCTGCAGAGAAAAATGAGATTGCAAATGGCAACTGCTTCTCAGTAGGAGAGGGATCCCACTCTGCATTGGTGTCGACTTAAAACATCACCACCTTCCCTTTGAGACAGGCACTGAAGGTCATTGAAGACTGCATGGCGTATCAACAAACCAATGTGCAAGGTACACATTCAATTGTTCCAAGTGCTTTGTGGGGTGAGATGCAGACTATGAGCACCCCGCCCTTGGATCGAGGCAGCTGGTGAGAGTTACTTCTGGGTTTGGTGTTTGAAAAGAGTGGCCCACTGTGAGGTTTTGCAGAATGGTCCACCAAATGACACTCAAAGGAATAGCTTTTGGAAGAAAGATCCTGCAGCTGAGGGGCTCACGGCATTGGTTCCAATGCTGTTTGAGGTGCCACTGGAGGGGCAGATCTGCAATCTGACCAAAGGGGGGACATGGACCATTGCTGCCATGTTGTCTAAGAACTGCAAGAGCCTGTGTGCTGTCATGCAGTGTGAGGTTCTGTGCATAAAGGTTAGGAGGAAGGCCCTGTACCTCAGCATTCTGATGAGCAGCTCTATGATATGAATGGATTGGATGGGAATCGGGGTTGGTTTCTTTGATCAGAAAACCCAAGGACTGGAGCAGGTGCTTAGTTTCCAGCAAGGAATGTTGAGCTTGAATCACTGATGGATCAGAGATTAACCAATTATCTAAACAGAAAAGACAAAATGACCACCCCTGCTGAGCTGGGCAACAACTGCCAGACACCTTTTTAAGACTCTTGGTGCCGTAAAAAGTCTGAAGGGTAGAACTTTGTACTAATGTTTGTCTTGAAAGGTGAAGAGCAAGAATCATCAGCTCCTTATGAGAATAGGGATGTGAGCATAGTCTTTCAGATCTAGGGAAGCTAGCTAGTCATTTTTGTCTAGTAGGGGCAGAATTGTGGACAGTGAATTAATGTTGAACATCTCCTTTTTGATGTGTACGTTAAGGGTGCACACAAGTCCAAGATCAGAGGCCTCCTATCTTGGGGATAAGGAAAAACCTGGACCAGAATCCCTGCCTTCACTGGTCCAGCAGGAGCTCCACTAGGGATCCATTTCGCAGGAGTAAATCACATCTCTTGCGCCAGTATCTGGTGTAATGTTGGAGCTGATGCATGTGCTGGAGTTCACCCGTAACCAGGATCGATGCTGCAGAGCCCCTAATGAGCTGGGGTGATCATGTGCCATTCTTCCCTAAAGTTCTGAAGAGGCTTTCCCATGGACAGATAGCCAATAATTGGGTCCTGCCTTAGAGGTGGCCATGGTCTGCTGCTTGCATTCTCTTGGCCTTGGTTGAAGAGCACAGCTGTTGCTTGGTGGGGGATCTTGGTATCATCATCTTAGGTAAAATGGTTGCAAGTAGTGGTGATAGGAGAAGAAAGCAGCCTCCTCAAACAGGAACACCATAGGAGGGAGTAGAAAGAGACCACAGCCACACAAGATGGTCTTTTATTAATATACAGCTGTGGTCAACATTATTGGCATCCTTGTAGTTCAACCCCTTAATGTCCAATATCTCATAAAGAAAAAGTAGCCAGTGAAATGATTTTGGACTATATATGCACACGTTTAACACATAAAAGAATAAAAAAAAATCAAAAAAGGAAACAGTATAAAAACTAGGACATTACAAGCAAATGATTAACACCCTTATAGGCATTTCAAATCAGTTGAAGAATCACATTCTCATTGCTGTAAAATTAGACACACCTGTGATCAAGTGTCAGTACTCCCATGACTTCAATCAATCAATCAATGATGGCTCTAATGTTTAAAATAGCCACATTCACTCCCTGTTCCATTCTCACAATGGTGAAGACAAGAGAGCTGCCTGAGACTGTCAGAAAAGCCATTATCAGCAAACTTCAAAGTGGTACAAGGCCATCTCCAAAGACCTTGGGATTCCTGTCTCTATAGGTCACAATGTTAAGACATTTTCTGCTCATGGAACTGTCAAGAACCTCCCAGGACATGGTGGGAAGAGGAAAATTAATCCAAGAAGGCTTTGAACGTTAGTGCAAACTGTTGGAAAAACACCTTGTACAACATCCAAAGAGCTTAAGGCTGACCCGGAGCAATCTGGAGTGGTAGCTTCAACCCACATCATACTCCGTGCACAAAAAGAAGGACTTCATGGGTGAAGGCCGAAGAGGACCCCACTGCTCAGAGACAGACATAAAATGTCACACCTGATCTTTGCTCAAACCCACCTTGAGAAACCACAATCCTTCTAGGAAAACATTCTGTGGACAGATGAAACCAAACTTGAGCTCCTTGGCAATGCAGACGAATGATTCATTTACAGGCAAAGAAATGAAGCTTCTAAGGAAAAAACACCCTTCCTACAGTTAAATATGGTGGAGGTTCCATAATGTTGTTGTGGGGCTGTTTTACTGCCTCAGGAACTGGAGGCCTGGAACATATTAAAGAAATCATGAAGTCAGAGGACTACAAAGGTATTGTGGAGCAAAATGTGCTACCTCGTGTCAGAAAGCTTGATCTAGGTTGAAGGTGATGGGTCCTCCTGCAGGACAATGACCCAAAATATACATCCAAAAGTACAAAAAAAAAAAGGATAAAATGGACTGCTTTAAACAGGAGAACAATGAGTCCTGATCTCAATCCAATCGAGAACCTTTGGAAAGAGCTGAAATCTGCTATTGGTAAAAAAAATCCTGGAAACACTTATGAGCTGGAACAAATTGCAGTTGAAGAGTGGGATAAACTACCAGCAGACAGATGTACGAAACGTATAGATGGCTACAAGAAACGTTTGGAGGCTGTCATCGTTGCCAAGAGTTGTGCAGCCAAATATTAGTGAAGGGTACACAACTCTCAGTCATATTTAATTTTTTTTCTCAAATTACTATGTCTAAGTTGCACAAACATCATTTTATTTGTATACCTTAGAACATACTATTAAAATATTATGACGACATGCAGTTGGAATATTTCCAATTATTTCTCAAGGAATTGTACACAACATACCTTAAATACCAGGGTGCCAATAATGTTAACCACAACTGTACTTTATCGAAGACCGAACCAAGTTTCCTGCAACTATGCCTGCATCAGGGGGTCAATATAGTTCAGCTGATGCAATATAAAGCAATAGAACATCAAAATGAAAAGGCAGGAACAAAGAAGTGTACAGCAACATTCACTGGTATGCCAATTATTGTATCCACAAACTGGAAGCTAAACTATTTGTTGACCCCTGCTGCAGGCATAGTTACTGAAACTTGGCCAAGTCCAATCTTCAATATAGTATATTAATAGAATACCACCACATGTGTCTGTGGTATCTCTTTACTCCTTCCTTGGAAGTAGTGGTAGTGCCAAGGTTTCCTGAGGGAGTGAGGTTGTCCTTTTTGGTAGTGGGATGATTGTGTAGGGGTTGGGGTGGAAAGCTTTCACAGTAGAGCTGTCCTTCGGGAAAAATCCACCAGTGCTCTGTTGCTAGTAGATTTCGGTCAATTATTTTGGATTCTGGTTCTCTCTCATTTTTTGAAGTAGAGACACCAAGGGGAACACAGGAACATCCTCGCAGGCCTAGAGAAGCCCAAAAGACTTCTCTGAAGCTAGGGGAGAGCTCTGGCCCACTGGCTGTCTGTGAAATCACCCTGCTTGTCTGCGGAGAAGGGCAGCTACTGTGCGAGGCCTGGTAGTTAGTGCTGTTATGGTGTGGTAGGTTTGCTCCAGAGGTGCCAAGTGTTGGTTTTTTGCAGGGTTGGTTGTTAAAGAGCACCTGGGAAATGGAGGAGCATGGTACAGTTACTGTTTTCATTATGGATCTTTTGCACATAACCTTCCTTTTTACGACCTTCCCTTTCAGACAGGTCCAGCACAAGACATCTCAGCTAACAGAATAAAGGGTAGCAGATAACTGTAATGGGTCTGTTTCTTGTTGGTCACTCCAGGCCAGGGCCATTGAGGCTGACGAACTGTCCCTCTCTCTGATTCTCTGTTAAATGGGTAGATCAGCATAACTCCCTCCACCCCTGTCTTTAAGCTTGCTCCTATCCCTGCCAATACCTATATCTGTCTCAAGCAGGTTTGCAAAGTTGGTCTCCGCCATTTCCACTGGAAGGCTGTCTGGTCCTGTTATCTTTGATTCTTACAAGTGCCAAACACAATATAACACTCTGATGTCCTTTCATGTCTTAACCCCAGGCTTTGTAATAATCTGAATATTCCATGCCCGATGCCTGGAAGAGATGATGGCAACCAGACCCAGAACAGAATTTCAGCAGGGATTTGGATTGCATTTCTAACCCAGAGCTCAAGAAGAACTACTGCCCGGGGACCTCATTTACTAACACACACAAATTTGAATTCAGCACAAAGCCAGTATATTGGCCCCACTGAGAACAATGTGGCTGGCGTTGCTTAACACCCATGATAGTAAATGAGGGCCTGAGCTTCTGATAGTGGCAATGGAGGGTAACATAGTGGGATTTGAACCCTGGATCACAGCCCTGGGCAATGACTCTCAGGCTACAATTTCTGCTAAAGAGCAGAGGGAAGGGGTAATGGGTAGAAGAATAGGAGGGGGGGGGGAGGAGAGTTGAGTTTGCTCTGTCGTCTGAAACTTTAGAAGCCAGTGGGTAATCTACTGTGAAAGCTGCATCAGCTTTAGCGGAGGAGGAGGTGGTAAGTTCCTTATGTTTTCCTTTCCAGCTCTCATAAGGGCTCAATCATGCATGACCTCTCTGTAACAGGAGGAAAGGTTACTATTTCAGATGGAAGAGGCTTTTTTGCTTCTTAAGTGACATCTTTTCATCAGACTCTTGGTATGGGAAAGTGACAGCTTTGTCACAGCAAAGCAGGTGCTGACAGTGTGTCCTTGGCCACTGGGTCTCAGAGCACGTGGACAAGCCACACAAGGAGGGGGGGGGGGAGAGAATGCTCTTGGAAGAAGGTACATGAAGCAGCTCTGACCCTTTCACTTTCCTCCCACCCCACTCTGTGCTGCAGGAAAATTGTTGTTAAAATAGACAAAAACAAGGACAACTTCATCACTCACGAGGAGTTGAAGGAGTGGATCAAGCGCAGCCAGAACCGCTACATCTACGAAAATGTCAACAAGCACTGGAGGGATTATGACCGCAACCAAGATGACAAGATCTCCTGGGAGGAGTACAAGAACACCACTTATGGATACTATGCGGGTAAGGGAAGGCAAATACATTCACGGGACACTCAGTGCCCATCTCTTCCTCTTTAACAAGCCTTTGACCCCAAGATAAAAGGTAGTTCTGTGATTTCCTGAGTGCTGGAGAGCCGGGATCCTACAGAAAGGGTCCTTGCACACAAGTTGTCTTGCCCAAAAGGAAGGCTCAGGGTCACCAAAGCTCTGCAAGAGTCAGTTTCCCAAATCAAACGCAGGCAGATAAATCTGACACATGTTCCCTTTGCGAATATCCTGCAAACCAGAGCCGTTTCCTGCCCTCACTGAGAAGCCCTGATATTAATCCTTTTCTTCCAGGCCAAGGGAGGGAAGTGGAAAGCTAAGGCTCTCAACCACTGATTTTCAGGAACACACACAAGGGGAGCAGCAGAAGCCCAAGTAACAGCTAGAGCCTCTGGATTTCACATACAACCAGAAAATCCCAAAGGGGAAATCTGGCTTTATTATAAAATACTTGAGCATGACTCCATCTGGTTATTCTGAGAGGTTCACAAAGCACCATAGGAAACGTTTAGAATGTCAAAGGTCAGGCAGAAAATGTTCTTTTTAACATCTCCATCTCTGTGCTACTTCTTGCTCTCATGGAGGCCTAACACTGGTACAGCCCAGTGCTGGAGGAAGGGGGGGGGGGGGGCAGTATGCTGGGATCAGGGACCATGCCAGGGTCGAGAAGGGCGACAGTGAAAAAGTATATACCAGTTTTATATTATTACTAAGCGACATGAAAAAAATAGTCCATTTAAAAACGTCCTGAAAAATTAACTTTGCAACAAAAAGATCACTACAGATTTTCTGGACTCTCCAAAGGCACCTAATTAGCTTGAAAATTTACAATTTACAAAGCCGCAGACTCAGAAGCCCTAGCTTTAAGGGCAGACAGGGCAGAGAAGGAGCTGAGGTGGACAGGTTACACCAGCAGGTACATTAGACTGCCCCAGGAGGCTTTCAGGAAACCAAAGTCCCGAGGAGGCTCCTAGTCTGCTCTGTTGAAGGGAGAGCACAGGTAATAATTAGGGAGACGGTAAGTGTTTTTCACCTTTCCATGTTTACCCCCACAGATGAGGAGTTCAGCGACCTAGAAGATAAAGACACATACAGAAAGATGATGAAACGCGATGAACGTCGCTTCAGGCAGGCCGACAGAGATGGCGATCTGATAGCCACCAGGGAGGAGTTCACTGCCTTTCTTCACCCTGAGGAATCAGATTACATGAAGGATCTAGTGGTCACAGTGAGTTTGTTACTCATCACTCATGTGCCTTTTCAAGGCGATTGTTCGATATAACAGAGGCCAGGAGAATCTGAAAGACGTGACATGATGAATGAAGAGGGAATGGAACAGAGCAACTCCGCTACCAGTAGACAAATCAGATTGGGGGCAGGAGAAGCCTCCTAAGGTTCTATATATGCCCCAGGTGCAAGAAGGCAGACGAAGAGGGTCCTTGAGTCCTCAGGCAGGCTAAGATGTGCCCTCCACTTCAGGGGTAGATCTAGGGGCTCTGTCCCCTGTCCTCCCCCACACCCCATTCAGGACAGCCAGACAACATTTTCCATTTCCTCCACTTAAATGAGTTTTGTTTGTGTGCCACAGGAGACCCTGGAGGACATTGATAAGAACGGAGACGGCTTGGTGGATGTAGAGGAATATATCAGTAAGTTAACGTCTGGAACACATTGTCCTCCTCCATCTGTCTTAGCCTAACAGGAAGTAATCTACAGGTCAATGCCCCTGATCATACAACAGGACCACAAACTGTAAATTGGTTATGTAAAAAGTTCTGAAAATAGACTGTTACAACCGACTGCAAGTTCTAGAGTTTAAACACCTTGTTGCACTGTAAATAGCTGAGTTCAAGGTGGAGTTTTAATATAAACCACCAGTTGGTAAAATTAAGTTCAATATAAAACCACCTTGATTTAAGGAAAAAGGTGGTATATAAATCCTGTTAAATAAAAAGCCTTTTTTTTGGCAAGGAAATGAAAACCTCATTAAACTTTGCTCTGGCTGACCCTCCTGATTCTTCAACAGAATGGGCCCAATGTTCCCCAAATTGCTGTACAACTTCAAAGAGAAAGCTAGGCTGCCGCCGCAGAAGAGTGCAGCATGGCAGCTTAACAAAGGCACGAGCATATATGAGCTAGAGAGAAACCTGCACACAACCAAGCTAGGAAGAGACTTAGGGGCACATTTACTAAAAGGCTTTAACGCGCGCTAAGCACCCATGACCCTTTTATTTCTATGGGCACAACGTACATTAACCTTTAGTAGAAGGGCCCCATAGTTTTAGAAAAGTGATCATAAACCTTGTGCATCACCAGCCACACCTTTATGACCTCCAGCAGCTGCTCTCTTATGACAGGCGACATGTACTCCATGGAGAATGATGAGCCAGAACCGGATTGGGTGACAACTGAGCGCCAGCAGTTCCTGACAGTTCGTGATCTCAACAAGGATGGAAAAATGGATCATAGCGAGATCAGCCACTGGCTGCTACCCACGGAGTATGATCCTATCGATGTGGAGTCCAAACATTTGATCTATGAGTCTGACAAAGACAAGGTCAGCACAAAAATTGAGGGGAGGGGGAATTAGTAGAAAGGGGGAGAGGGTCAGACTCTGCATACCCCAGGTCCCCACACAAATTATGGGCTACCTTTCCGAGTCCATTGCATCTCCTCCCAGTGCCCAAAGATTTTCAGATTTAACTTTATTGCCGTCATAAAGATATGTCACTGAGTAGTTTTTGATGTGCCACTATTGTATCAGTCCCATTTCTTTAGATTTAAAATTTATTTTTTCCCCTAATAATCTTTTCTTTTGGTGGCAAAAGTAAGAGGAACTCATGGGAAAAGAAATGGGGGTGGGTATCCAACTTGTTACATGCAGGTCAGATGCTGAGACACACCAAGGAATCTAGTGTCATCAGGTTTTGTGCATACAGAATGATTTCCTTCTGGTCTGCCAGACAACAAAGTTTAGATTTCTCAAGTGTGTAGTGTAAGGCTCTAACCACATCTACCATCCTAGCACAAAGCAGCTACGAGGAAAATGGTAGACCCTGTCCCAAAGAGAAAGCCACCAGATGAACACATCATCGCCATCATAAGAACATAAGATATGCCATACTGGGTCAAACCAAGGTCCATCAAGCCCAGTATCCTGTTTCCAACAGTGGCCAATCCAGGTCACTGTTGGAGGCAGATTTTGCCTTTCTCAAATCAGTCCATGAATATAGGTTGTATGGTTGAAAGAATTCTCTTTTCACTTTCACAGGATGAGAAGCTGACCAAGCAAGAGATCTTGGACAACTGGAATATGTTTGTTGGAAGCCAAGTAACAAACTATGGGGAAGACTTAACACGAAGACACGATGAATTCTAATTTCCATGAATTCTGCCTATGCTAGGCAGAGCTACCGACAGACGTCAACACTGCAGGAAGGTGGGAGGGGAGGAGGACACTTATTTATTTAAGAAGCTGCATTGCAGGGATGGGAAGAGGGATTTTTCGTTAAGAATTGTCATACAGGATGTTTTTGTGGACATGGGATCACTTTATGGCGTTTATGTCACTCCCAGCCTTCCCCCAGCTGTTGCCGGTCACTACCGGCCAGTGTTCCTCCTCCTCCTCTGGGTCAGGGGATGTCTGTCTCCAAGCCATGGGCACTGAGAATCGAGACAGCACCAAAACTCCCAGTGGAGACCACCTCTTCAAAGTAAACTGTCCTTAACCACTTCTTTTAACATTTCTAATGCCAAAAAGTTTTTTCTTTTTTTTTTAAAGATTCCATAAGTAACTTGCGATAAACATTTCTATTAGGCAGTGAAGTAATAAAATGCACTGCCCCTGTGTGCTTGTTCTGAAAGCCGTAACGGTGATGCAGACCTGCAGAGATGTGTTTAGGGCTAGCAGAGAGCAGTGGTCCTCATACAGTGATGCGGGGGGGGGGGAGGGGGAAGCTGCTACATTCTGTCAGCATATCCTTCTGCTGAATAGCGAGCAGTCAAGAGCTCTGCCGTGTCCCCTGACCTCTATTTTAGTTGCTGGAATGGTGTGGCCTTCAGGAATGAAGTGGGGGAGTGCTGACAAAGCTTCGTAGGCAAGGCTGACTTGATGCTGGCATGCCAAGAACTGTGATACAACAGCAACCGTTTAGAGCACTCAGGAAAAATAAAGTCTCTTCAGCCCTCTAGCATGCGATGGTGTCTGCTTTTTCTCTACAGCCTTCAAGGGTAGAAATGCAGGAGGAGAGAAATATTTTTTCCAGAAGCACCCAATGTTCCTGGGCTTACGATGCTGCTCATCCCAGATTCTGTGGGCCTCACATTTTTCAGTCATTTTCTTCAAGCTGAGCTTGTTCAGACTTCCTCCCCTGCTGTCCCCAGGTAGCCCTCATTCTCAGTCTTTTACGCCAGTGTTCTTTAACGACAGACAGGCCCCTCTTGTCTTTTTCATTCACTCTGGAAAGAAAGCACTGCTCATGGTACTCAGTGGCTGCTGCTGCTGCTGCCTCTTAAGACACAGGGGCTTGAGATTCAGCAACAGACTGACAATGTAAAACAAGGTAAAAATAGAATTTTTGCTTAGCCTGTCTGAATGGAAAATTTATAGAGCACAGTTAACTGGCCTGGCAATTCTTGACTTATCAAAGAAATTCCAGCAGTGCCTGGGAGTTGAATACATAATTTTATATCACACAACTCTTAAACAAATCATGACCCGCTGGAGTTAAATGAGTATTTGCAGACTGGGGGTAATCTGCTCAATTTTAGCTGAGGACAGTTTTCACTCAGTAGACTCATTGGAATGCTGGA
Source organism: Ichthyophis bannanicus (assembly GCA_033557465.1). NCBI lineage: Eukaryota > Metazoa > Chordata > Amphibia > Gymnophiona > Ichthyophiidae > Ichthyophis > Ichthyophis bannanicus. Next base: position 54,599,365 of record CM066051.1, on the reverse strand, counting down.
AGTGGAGGTCCCATGGGTTAGAAAAACACAGGTAAAGACTGTTTTCCTACGCGATACTACAAAATGATGAAGCAGATCTTCCAGTGGTGGAGTAGATGGTTGGGGGGGAGGGGTGGGGTGCGTCAATGTGAGAAGCCCTTATGTCCGTGCTCTATACAAAAGGTAACCCGATCATGGTTGTGGGAGTTGCTCAACTGTGATACCAGAATAATTGCAAAAGTATTAAGCAGGTTTGTTAGAAAATGTACTACCTCAGTATTATTCACCCCCCCCCCCCCAATCAAACAGGCATGTTTAAAGGAAGGTTCATTTCTAATAATGTCTGAAGGTTGCTGAATATAATCACACCTTCTCAAACTTAGTTAAGAGCCATGTTTGTAGCCCTCGCTGCAGAGAAGGCATTTGACAGGGTGCAATGGGGTTTTCTATTCTCCATCCTTGCCCAGCTTAATTCTGGGGAAATATTTATGAACTGGGTCAAGGCCTTATATTGGTCCTCTTTGAAAATGTTGTAAAGGTGAAATTTTACTTACTGATAAGTTGCTTTCCTGGAGTCTTGCAGATGATGGAGACAGAGAGACTAGAGGCTTCCAGTGGCATCATCACTGGTAATAATGCTGGTGTGCAGCCATTGGCCCGTTTCAGTATTTAGTAACCAACCACTTGGCCAAACCAAGCAATCAGTGAAACTGTACGTCCTAACCCAGCCTCCTTAGGGAAGGTTCAAAAGATAAGGGGTCCGCAATTTAAGAGCAAACAGCACAACTATATATATGGTTTCAGTGAAATGGAGCACAATTCTGCAAAGATTGAAGCTACAGAGATAGCCAGAGCACACTGGGATGGCTCCTGGAATGGTCTAGCAAGACTGCAGGCATGGAAATTCTCAGCCAAGTAAAATTTCACAATCCAGATCATAATGCTAGACCAGTCCAGACCAATGAGAAGAATCAAAGCCACAACTCCTACAAGGCAGGAATACAACTTCTAAAACCACTACCCAACATGCCATGTCTGCCCTGATGTGGACATCTAATGCATAATGCCTAATAAAACGTAGAGAGACAAGACAACATTGCTACCTGACAAATGTCAACTGGGGCCACAAAACTCCTTCCGCCCAGGGCAATCCCTGTGCCTGGATGGAATGAGCTTGCAATCTGTCCGGAGCCAACCTGCTTCTTAGGTGGTCAGTGGAGACTATAGCCTCCCATATCTAGTGCCCAAAGTAGCCTCAGAAGCTGTGTCTCCCTTACACAGTCCAGCATAAAAGCACAGTCTGTCAGACTAACAGAAAGGGTTGGTAACTTTCAAGTATCAGAGACACACCCTCCATATATTCACCTAGTGCAAGTTTCTGTCCCTTCTAGCACACTGATTGGAGGAAAAAGCCAAATAAGACCACCTGATTAACATTAAAAGGTGGACACCACCTTTGGCAAAAAAAGAGGGAACCAGACAGAGAAACTGTATCCACGGAGGTGGTCAAATACAGTTCCTACATAAGAGCGCTTGCAACTCCGAAATGCATTGCACGAACAGAAAGCAACCATAAAGATTGGTTTGAGGGAAAGATCTACTATCATGGCCTGCTTCAATGGCTCAAAGGGCACTGACATCAAGGTTCAAAGGATCAGGCCCAAGTCCCAAGACAGAATGAGAGGCCACATAGGGGGCACAAATGCCATCGCCCACAGAGGAATTGAGACCCTTTGGAGTATGAAGCCACAGAATAGCAAACCACAGGACACCGAAAACAAACCAAGGCCACCACCTGTACCCTCAAAGGAGGGCAAATCCACCCTATAAGAAGTCAGGCCACGCTGACAAAACCATGCCTGAAAGAGACACCAGACCTGAACATATATAAGGGAAACAGAGCCTCGCTTTACCTTCAAAAGAGTGGAGATTATGGTGGAAGAATAACCCTTACAAATTAAACGCCTCCTCTCAAGAGTCGTCATAAACGAGAAGGGAGCTGGGTTGTCCATCAAGCACAAATGCTCTCCCCTGCTTGAGGTGAAGGGGCTGCCCACCAGAAGTCTCACCAGATTGGCAAACAAGGGCTCCGTGACCAGTCTGGAATCACCAGAATCATCCAGCCCGGATAGTCCTCTAATCTTGTGGGTTACCCAGACGATGAACAAACATGATGGGAAGACACACAGGAGAGACTTTAGAGGCCAAGGCTGCACCAGAGCATCAATGTCCACAGAGCCAACTTTCCTGTGACAGCTGAAGATCTTCTCTACCTTGGCAATGACTTGGGTCACCATCAGGTCTATCCAGGGATGTCCAATGGTCAAGAATGTGATGAAAGGCCACTGGCATCATCTGCCATTTCCCCAGATCAAGGATGTGCCAACTGAGAGAATCCGCCTTGACATAATTCCTGCAATATGCTGCGCTGAGAGTGCCAACAGATGCTGCTGCACCCAGGGGAATAAACAGGCTCATCCTGAGGGCCACTCATGCACTTTTGGGTGTCCCCCTGCCTGTCGAAATAAACCACTGCTGTCAAATTGTCCAAAAAGACCTGGACAGCCTGGCCTTAGACCAGGCATCCAAATTGTCAGATGGCTAACCAAATGGCTCATTTCGAAGTGAATGATTGGCCAAAATGCCTTACAGTGGGTCCACCGACCCCAAGCCATCCACCCCTAGCAATGATCTCCCCAATTCAGACTGGCATTGGATGTCATGATTAACCACTATGGTGTCTCCAGAGCCATGCCTTTTATTAAGTTGGGGGGGGGGGGGCTGGGATCACCAGCCTAGACTGCATGCTACCAAAGGGCAAAGAGGAAATCTGATGTTGAAGTTCTGCATGTAAGGAGACCATCAAGACAACGATGCTCTCTGGAGTGGCCACTTGTGGGCTCAAGCCAAAGGAACGTCCTTTTCATAAAATTCTTCCCTGAGAGTAATGAATCTAATAACCAACCAAATATGTTCAGCTATGCCTCCACACACTATCAGTTAGGTGACTACACCATGAAAGGAGTCCCCGACCATTAAATTCACCTCTTTACTGTATCTCGTTATTGACACTGTTGTGTAAATAGTTATATTGTTATCCAAGTTGGTTCTCCTGTTATTTGTAATATCAGACTTATGTACCCTGTCTGATTGCTATGTTCCATGTAAACCGCGCTGATACTGAATAGTGTGGTATAGAAGAAACTGTAAATAAATAAAATAAATAACTAGCTCTACTGTGGCCACCATCGTGCCCAGATCCTGGGCAAATGTGTCCATAAGCCTGATAGCTGAGCCAGCAACGTGGACTGCTGCTTGTCCATCAAAATGACCCTGCCAGCACAACTGCTGAAATGGGCTTCAAGATATTCCAAAGGCTGAGAGGGCACAAGGAGACTCTTGTGGTAGACCATCCAGCAGAGGCTCTTCAGGAACTGAACCATCTGGGCAGTTACCCTGACCATGTCGGACAGCAATTTAGCCCGAATGAGCTAGTCGAGCTGCCACTACGACTACCATGACCTCTGAGAAGAAAAGCATAGAACTCAAAGTGCACACATAAGAATGGCAAACTGCTGGAAGCATTGCTGATCCTTCAAAATGGGAATGTGAAAGTATGCTTCCGCTAGGTCCAATGAAGAGAGAAATCCCCCTGCCTAGATGACTGATCTTAGGGCATCAATCTGGAACAGAGATGTCCTCAGAGACACATTTACCCCCCCCCCCCATAAGGTCCAAAATCATGCTGAAGGATCCATTTTTCTTGTGGATGATAACATATCTTCCCCCTGCCCTCCTGAAGGGGGAAACACAGGCACAATAACTTGGAGGAGTAGCAGCTTCTCCCCTAACAGCAGCCTTCTTGACTTTATAACCCGAGTGAGGAACCATGGACTTCCTGCATGCAAGGGCATAACCATGTTGGATGTCAAGAATCCAGAAATCAGTTGTGCCTCAGACCCACTCCTATGGCAAGCCGGAATGGGCACCCCCTCCAGTCAATGGGAAAAACAGGAAAATTTGCTCTTGAGAAAATCACGGGGCCAACGGGCACCCCAAAAAGACTGACTTGCTCAGAGACAGACTGCTTCTCTGGCTAGTAATGCAGAGATTCCCTAAAACAAGGGCGAGGAGAATGGAAGCACCAGAAAGGCACCCTGAGCTTATCTTTCAGAAATCATTGAGGCTTGACTCCTCCCAAATCCTTCACCAACTTTTCAGGTCCTCTCCAAAGAGGAACTTCCCCTTAAAGGTAAGCTTTGACAGCAAAGCTTTGGAGGCTGCATCCCAGCCCAGTGATGGAGCCAAAGCCATCACCAGGTAATTATGGCTGACACAGTGTCTTTAGAGGCCAACTAGATGAGATCATACCTAGTGCCTGCAATGAAGGCCGCAGCCAAGCCAAAGCGGAATCCTTTGGCAGCAGCTGAACCCAGTGAAGAAGCACCAGGGCCATCAGGCCTTCAGAAACTGTTGCCTGGAGAATAAGAGAGGCGGACGAAATGACCATCTTCAAGAGTACCTCCACTTTACAATCTTGTTGGTCCCTATGCTTCACCAGGAAGGCAGTGCACCTTGTGGTTGCCAGCACTAGAGTATCTACCCCTGAGAAACAGAGCCATTTGTAGAGATCTGACTGAAGAAGGGAGTAAAGCTTGTTCACGATCCTTTCCATTCTGTAAGCACCATAAACCAGAGAACCTGCAGGAACAGAAAGGCCTTTGAGGATGAGATCCTTTTCCGGCTTCTCCTGTTCCTCGGTGGTCACTCAGTCAACTGAAGAAAAACAGTGACCTGAGATAGCAGGGCAGGCAACTCCTCCCATCTGAATAGATGGACGACCGGGGAAATCTTCTTGCTCTTCAACCAGAGGGGGGATAGCTCACCCTCCTCAAGGCTGTTACTCCAGGAACCCTTTGTTGATCAAGAACAGACACATGAGTGATTGAAGAGAGATTAATTGAAAACAAAGGATGAGAGTTTCATAGTTACAGCTCAGGACAGCAGATTACGGACGAGATGGTTTACAGTGAGCATTGAAAAAAGTGGCAACACAGACATATGTTGATTCTGTAAGAAAGACATGGAAATGGTGAGTCACCTCATAGCTGGATGTGAAGTTCTGATGGCATAAAATTTCTATACAGAAAGACATAATAAAATAGCATGCCTCATCCATTGCACACTCTGTAAGCACTACAACATCATGACCCTAAGAGAATTACAGAGAATGAGGAGGTTATGATCATCTGGGATACTTCCATTTCAACCGATAAAAAGCTGGATGTGAGGAAGCTGGATATAGTAGTTAAGGAGAAAACCCCAGAACGGCATTGATAATAGAGGTTTAAGTTCCAAGCGACTACTCTGTGAATCGAGTGGAGAGGCAGAAGATCCTGAAATACCAAGAAATGCAGTCAGAGACTAAGAAAATGTGGTAGAAAGATACAGAAATATTTCCCATTGTTGGGTGCCAGAGGCTTGATAAAGAAGAATTTCCAAGCACATCTTGATTAACTACCCATACATGTTACATCTTACATCCAGCAGGAGGCTCTCTTTGGCACGATGCAAGTAGTATGCAGAGCATTAGAAGCAAATTTGAGAGACTGAGATCAGACTCCATAACCCCTGGCTTAAAAGCAAGATTCTTGATTGTCATGGTATGTGCAAAACTGTAAAATTAGACCTTACTTGTTAATTTATTTTCATGTAGTCCCTCCAGTCCAGTCCAGAGAAATGGGTTGTGTCTGTCTACCAGCAGGTGGAGACAGATTATGCAAGTTTTCCAGTGATGTCACCCTATACCTGCTGAGGCTGCTCTCTAATTCCTCAGCATACGATTGACAAAGCAGCAAAAACAACCTCCCTAACAAAAGCCATACTACTGAACTATCAACTATGGGGAACTAGCAGAAACTGAACCCTTCCGCATTCCTCCAGCAACTGATTCCGACAAAAAGCCTTTTGATCAAATATTAAATCTGGAATGCATGTATAGCTGCAACATATTTTTCGATCTTCTGATTTTTTTGGGGGGGTGGGTGTTTTTTTTTTTTACTGTGCGAGAATTCTGGTTAACTAAGAGCCTCTGACAGGATAGGCTGAGAAAACCAAACCCAAGAGGCAGCCCTTCCGGAAACCGCAGAACCACTCTAGCTACTGCTCTGACTTATGGGCTCGCGTGAAGAACAGATGAGGGCGGGTCCTGGATTGGACTGGAGGGACTACATTAAAGTAAATTAGCAGGCGAGGTTTAATTTTCCCTTCATCCATGACCCTCTGGTCCAGTCCAGACAAATGGGATGTACCACAGCAGTACCTATCGATAGGAGAGACCCGTGAGCCTTGCCTTCAACACCTGAGCACCAAAACACACCTCCTGTGCTGCCTGCACATCCAGACGGTAATGCCTGGCAAACATATGAAATGACGACCATGTCGCCATCCAGCAAATGTCCACCGGTGGCACCAGACTAAATTCTGCCCAGGACACCACCTCGGCCCTAGTGGAATGTGCATGCAGCTCCACTGGCACTGGCCTCCTTTTGAGAAGGAAGGCTGAGGCAATGGCCTCTCTCACCCAACAAGAAATGGACACCTTTGAGGCCGCTTCCCCTTTACACGACCCCTCCCCCCCAAATAGCACGAACAGACGCTCCAATTTGCAAAAGGATTGAGTATGCTTTAGGTAGCACTTTAATGCCCTGCAAATATCCAACTTACGGCGTGTCTGTCAATGGTTCCCCATCTGCCTTTGGCAAGAAAGGATGGAACTATACACAAAATCACTCTTTCCTTAGCAAGAACCAGAAACGGTTCCCGGCAGGACAAAGCCTGTAAATTATGAGATACGCCAAGCTGAGCAGATAGCCACCAAGAAAACCACCTTCAACGTCAAATCCTTGACCCTGGTAAGGGAAACATCCCCTTTGGATAAGAGCAAAAAGTACCACACAAAACTTGCGGAAGTCCCATGCTCCTCCTCTAGCCTGAGGCGCCTGTCTTCTTCTTCCCCAGGGTTTATCCTCTGGGAGCCTACCACTTTGGTCCTTCAGTTTCTTGAGAGGATCCCCAAACAATAGCTTATCCTTAAAAGGAAAACTTGCTGAGCCTGATCTTGGAAGAAACATCCGTTAACTAGTTGCGCAACCACAGGAATGGTCATGCCACAATCACTCATGCCATGCTTTTGGAAGAAGCGCGCACTAAGTCATAACAGAAATCTGACAAGTAGGTTGATGCCAACTCCAACTTGGGTAACTCGGGGGGTTCCAAAATTTCACTCCCAAGAAGGCCAGGTAAGACTTGAACCCAGTGCATGCAAGCTCTGGCAACATACGCCCTACAGACAGAAGCCTGTAATGACAGTGCATTAACATCAAAGACCTTCAACAGCGACTCCAGTCTACAGTCCTGTGGATCATTGAGGACTGCACCCCCCCCTCCCCCCCGGCAGGAAATTTGGTCTTCTTGGTCACCGCTGTGAGCAAGGCGTCCACCTTAGGAGTCCAAAATAACTCCTTCTCCGCTTTGGGAACCAGGTAGAGGCGGCCCATTGTCTGCCCTCCTCTTAATCCCACTTCCAGGATGTCCCATTCCACCTCAATCATCTGCATGATGGCTTTATGCATTGGGAAAGAATTCTGTGATGGTACACATGCCCCACAAGAACAGGTCTTCTAGTAGAACCTCCTCCTGTGTGGACTGAAAGGGAATGTTTAAAGTTGTGAAGGACTGAGATATGAGTGTCAGTAGCTCCTCCTTAAGGAATACCCCGACTAAAGCGGGATCGTCGCCAGGTGGAAGATCTCCTTCCTGCTCTGGGGCCTCCAGGTCTCTCCCTTGCCCTGAGGGCCCTTCTTCAGAATCCTCTAGCTCTACTGAGGCATCGGACCCCAGGTCGTCCTCCTCAGCGACTTTGGCGCACTTTTGGCACATTGGCCTCCACCATCAAGGGGCACTTTAAAACTGCAGAATCTGCTGAAACCAACGGCTTCTCAGAACCTTTGCCCTGCTGTAAATGGCAATGCAGCAGCAAAATAAATTCAGGAGAGAAATAGGAACTCTCCCCCGACTCCTGCTGAGGCTCCCGAGACGCCCTCATTGCACTTGCCTCATGGTCTCAGTCTAAAATGTCTGCTGCAGAACCGGAGCTCCCCATCAAAACAGCCACTGGGGAAAAATCATGGGAAATTTTCCACCTTTGTGTGAGAGCTCCTGCAGCTCATGTGAGTCCCACGACCTCCCTGAGCGCAGGCTAAGCCACTCTGCGTTCCTCCAGTTCACGTCTCTCTCTCTCTCTCACACACAACTTGCAACAACCCGCCTGAGAGAGCGCTGTGGCGTGCACCACAGACAGCATAAGCAACTTTGGATCCCTGCATTGCTATTCTGAAAGGCCTAAGCTGCACTGAACAACCACCCGCCGGAAAACTGATTGAAATCACCATAACTCACTGTGAAAGGTTCCAGAGTGGACTGCCACAACCTGATCAAATTTGTGAACTATTATAGTTCTTTTTTTGTTGTTGTTTTTATTTTAATAGTATGCATCAATTGTACAGTCTGAGCCCCTGCCAGGAACAGTTCTGCTCTTCCCTGCAACAACTAATCAGCCTCGGGTGACCTTAAACCTTCACAGTCCAGGCAAGAAACTGAATGGATGTGTCCCAGCTGCTGGAGACTAAAGCACTCAGGAAAAGGAAAGCTGCCTCAGTAGGTATAGGGCGACTTCACTGGAAAATTTGCATAATCAGTCTCTAGCTGCTGGTAGACAGACACAACCTGTTTGTTTGGGCTGGACTGGAGGGGACGTGGATGAACAACCTGTTTAGGGAAACTGCCCCTGGACTCACTCTTGGAGCTCTCCCCACACAAGTAGTCATCCTGGTCAGTGGACACTGATCAGTACCATTATCTTAAGGCCTTTGGGAAGAGCAAGTGTGCAAGGCAGGGCCCCTTTGAGTCCCTGTATCTCCTAATTTCACTAATGCTTTCATGATAGAAACTTGCTGGGTAAAGACCTCCTTCAGGGGCTCCCCAGCCAGGTTCAGGATGTCCCTGACAAAAATACCACGCTTGCTGAAAAAAAACTCCAAGGAAAATGACAGAGGAGGGCAAGAGACTGCCCCTGCAGCAGCCCACCCCCCACAACCAGAGACTGCCCGAGGCAGTAGACACGGAGAGGTCTAGCCAGGACAGAGGACGGTGCATGGTCCAACAAAATAGTGGCCATTCTCGCCTTTACCCCATCTCCAAAATGATGAGAAGTTAAAACCACCAAAGAGGGAGTGGTGGGACATTCTATTGGCACACCTGTATTGATGGCACACTCGCCATAAAGCTGTTCCATCCCCTTGGTCTGATGCCCAGTCCAAGGATTTCTCAGGGAGCCTGGCCATTTTCCCTTCCAAGCGGGTAACTCCACCAGGGTATCCACTGATGGCACCCTGAAGATGTCCATCCTCAAGCTCCACCAGAATGCAATAGATCCAGACACTAAGCTGCACCAGTCCAACCATTATCTGCCAGAGAGAGAAATACTGAAGTGTGTACCCTAGCTGCACCAGCAATGATTACCAGTGATGCTTATTTATTTAGCTATTTTTATATACCGCCTTATCAAAGTGGCAAGGCAGTTTACAGATTAACAGCTTAGACAAAAGTTAACGTTTACATGGAACATACGAGTATATTACAAGCTTAGAAAGCAACATGTGAACATCCAATCTTTTTTTTATCAATATAGTCCTTCACAGTTGACAATGAATGCTTGTCACAGGAAGCTTCTAGCTTCTGTGGCTCCATCACCTGCTAGCAGAGGCCATAGCCCATCTGGAATGAGGTCTGGCCCCAGGAATTCTCTGTGCAGCATGGAATAAGACAGTGGGGTCCTCTCGTGCTTGCTGTTTGCCTTGGCAATCGAACCTTTGACAGCACATATCCTCAATAACTCCAATACTGAACTTTTAGATTTGGAAAGTCCAGCCAAAAAATGCCATTATATGTGGATGATGCACTTATTTTTCTGAAACCCCCTAACAGATCTTTACTGTCATTACTGATGCAGATAGAAATGTATAACTCCTTTATTGGAGTTTCAGATTAACCTAGATAGAACAGGTTGCGTGTATCCGTCTGGCAGAGATTAAACACCTTGAAACATTTCCATAGTGTGCATGGGAGTTTTAGGTATTTGCATGTTAAGGTTTCAGCAGACCCCTCTGAATTATTTAAATTCAGTCCCTCCCCCTTGATATCAGAGGTGAAATGTCATCTGGAAAGGGAGTCATATTTATCACTTAGTTCATGGGCTGCCACCAGGCCCACCTGCTGAACAGGGCCAGAGACCAGCAATGACCCAGCTCCTTTCTAACTGCTCACATTGAAAAGAAAAGAAAAAAAAAAAAAAGGACGGCCTTCCTGGGGTGCACAGAGTTCAGCTGCATGCTGCTCCTGGCACAAATAAGGGACCCCCCCCCCCCAGGCAACAGAAGCAGCAAAGACAGTTACAAGAGCTGTCCCATGAGAAGCCTCTGCAGACTGCGATAGACTACAGGCTGGCCTACCACAAACAATGCTGACTGATAGAGCTCTCTTATCTCAACATTAGCTAAGCTTAGGAAGATATAACTAGTACTCTCCCTATGGTCTGTCGGAGGGGAAGGGACCTGGACTCCTCCAGGTATACCCCAAAATATACAACCATCCAGTGCATGCATCCAGATCTCCTCTGTGAGGACCAGTTCTGCAAATGGGTGCATGAGCTGCCACAGAGACCCATTCACGGCTGCATGGAATTCCCATCACCACCCACTGGTGAGCAGGTGGCAGCCCAGAAGCCCTTACAGGGCAAAGCTCACAGTTCTGAAGTCTGTCTCTATTTTCTGCGACAAGGCATAACCTATATGTTCTATTCTGGTGGAGGAAAAGGAAGGAGGTCTTATTTGTCAAATATCTAGAGATTAATTCTGTCTCAGGAGACAAGGACAAAGCACCTAATATTCATTTCTTTTCCTTTAACTTCCTGTTTATTAACATTTTTAACATACATGTATCTGACAGTCATCTAGGAAGAGATCCCGAAAATAAGGAAGAAAAGAAAAAAGTTACATTAAAATTAAAACTACGTGTATGATCCTAAGTAACAGATGAAAGCAGACAACCCAATGACCTTTAGTCATTAAGGAAAAGAAAGATGAGAGCACGACGGATGGCCTCATTTGGGGAGTGCAGAATAGAATGTGAAGGGGCACACTTAGCAACAATTTATCCCCAAAACACAGTCAGCTCTACAGCAGGGTAACAGAGCAAACTCAACCCCCAAATTCAGCACAGCAGCCCCCAAAGGCACAGACATCTTTCTTTTACTTGCATCATATGCCAGGCACCAGGGAAGAGCCCGACCCTTGCAGCCCAGAGCTAAAGACTCTTAGTGAAAAAGTATTCCAGTGCCACGTGTGTCCACTTGAATAGTCAGAGGTAAGAGGATGAACGAGCTATGGCTGGGGTCTTTTCATTAGACTAATTCGATTCATCCGCGATTGCTTCTGAGAGCTGAAGACAACTCAATGAAAGTGGCCGAGCTCTCAAAAGCTCATGGCAAACGTACCGAGTTTACTCCAGTGCAAAGGGCTCACCCACAGCTTGTTCGCCGGCCCTCATTTCAGCAAAAAGAAATATGCCATAATTCATTTGCTCAAATGTGACACAAAAGTAACCGAGAATTCCTGTAACTGGGAAAGTCCAAACAGTTCAAGTTAAGTGTTTGTCCCAAAGCCTCGACTTTATAGGCAAGTTTTTGCATGAATCTGCTGACATTCCAGCAATCAGTTCTTGAAGCACATCAAACGAAGTTGCATTCACAACAGAAAATCAACAAAATAGAATCTTCTTGGAAGGAAGAGAGTCCACTAAGGCTGTCCCTGTCCTCTCAGTGAGAGAACAGGTTCCAGAACCTTGCAGCGCTCCCTCCCTGGCTCCTGCGCTGTTCCGGCACCCTGTCCCCATATAGTGAGAGATTGTAGCCAGGGTCCCTAAACACTGCCTTAGGCCTGCATGACCGGCCTGGACTCCTTCGCCTGCAACTGAACACCAGATCCGGAGAAGCCAGTCCCACCCTGCAAGAAATGAGAGAAACGTTTCCTATGAAAACACTAGAAAGGAAAACTAAGCCAGTAACCGGAAGATCAGAAACAGAGGTACAAACGCTGTGCACAACACAAAGAAAAGCTGTATACATAAAATGACACATGAAGTCCTGGTGTTCTCAGGGTCTCCCCCCCTCTGCTTGGACAGTGACAATGGACTCACCCTCTGCAGGACAATGATGTCCTTCTCCATGAGCTTCTCCCCATTGATTGGATCTACCATATCCTTTTTGATCAACTTCTCCACACACTCGAGTGTCACTACGGCACCCCTAGAAAAAAAAAGAGCAAGACTGAGGAGTCAAAAGCTAGCATTCACCTAGCCTAGAAGGAAGCCCTTCCCCTCCCCCCATAACCCAGCCATCATCTGGTCTCCTCTTGTGCTGCAGAAATCTTCTCTGCAGGAGGCCATGACAAGGCTTATTCTAGAAGCAGTGTGGTAAAGCCCTGAGCCTTGAATAGAAGAGAGGCCATGTACTCTTAGTATGAGCTCAGAGAGATGATGAGACTTGATGTGAAACAGGCAGCGAGTGTGTCACTTACGAGGGTCGGAGGACGGCACAGGGTACAGAGTTACCCAGCATGTCATGGGTGACAGCACAGACGTAGCGATCCTGCCGGGTGATGAGGCCCACGCGGTCCACCTTCTTATCCACAGCTGTGAACTTGACTGTGATGAGATCTTTCATTTTCAGTGGCTTCCCGCTCATTGGACAGTAAATGGTCTTATCCTGGAATAGAAGTAGTGACTGAAAACTTATTTGTGCCTCTTGCGAGGGAATGGATGCAGAAGGGGATCCATGGATGCAAGGACACAGGACTCATGCAGAGGACCGGAATGACAGAGACAACCGAGCACACACACAAGGCACAAAAAAGCCAGAACGAAGGAGAGAGACAGATAGATACACGTGCACATAGGGATCGAAAGATTACGGCAGAAAAAGAAACTAACTCATCCAGTCACACAAGATACATTACTGCTTGTAAGCTGTCACTCTGTCCTTCCTCCTCTGTGTGCCAATCTCTCAGGCAGATGATCACACAAGATGCCCCATATAATTCACCACCACCGTCTCTCCTCCCTTCCTGTGTCTCACCAATAGAAGTGCAGCTGCTGCACATTTCTGTTATAGAGTCACTTCCAGCCTCCTGAATCCCTAATGCCTTTCCAGACAGACCTGCACACATCTCAAAGGTGACCTACAAGCCCACAAGAAAGCCAGAGCCTCCCAGATGACCCATGTTGCATGACTATCTGCGTTATCACACAGACCCAGCCACATGGTAGCCTGTATTTCCAGAAGCCACAAGGCCTTTCCTCCTGGCAGCCTCCATATTCGCTATCTGGTCCGAGGGTGGGATACTGACCTGTCATTAGGTCTCAGCAGTCCAATAGGGAGCAACCACACCTGCAATGTGCTAGACAAAACAAAAGAGCCGGTGCGAAGAAGGGCGGTCAACAGACTTTATTGGAACCCCAACGCGTTTCGGCCGTGCCGGCCCTCTTCAGGGGGTACAGCCTCAATAGACAAACATACATAAGACAATAAATAACTTAAAAAGGATCTAACAAAATTTAAAATCACTGTATCATATGCACATTCAAAATTATAAGATACCAATTACATTATAAACTAAAAACTATATAATAAGCTGATGCATGAGGGACCAGTGAATCTAATACATTTAAAGGACAATAAAAACAGCATAATCCAGTAATGTAGTATATCAACAACCATAGTGACACAGTTGATCAAATATAATAAAAAATGCACTGTGTGCCGACAAAACTTAACAGATATTTTGTTAGATCCTTTTTAAATTATTTATTGTTTTATGTATGTCTATTGAGGTTGTACCCCCCTGAAGAAGACAGACACAGCAAAACACAATGGATTTCCAATAAAATCTGTTGACCACTCTTCTTCGCACTGGCTTTTTTGTTTTGTCTGTCATTAGATCTCTACTATATTGCCATTATGAATCCCACACCTTCTTGAAGTCCCTTAATGTTCTACATCCTACCATCCCTTTCAAGACGGCATTCAAGTCTCTCTTGAGGCTTCATATGATGCCTAGTGCCTCAGTTTCTTCTTTATCACCCCCCCCCCCCCCCCCCCCACACACGTGGATTCAGGGTCACATACAGGTTTCTTCAGGATGGTGGCTTTGGCCTCCGGTGTGAGCGAGGGAATCCAGAAACTGGGCAGCTCTTTACTCTTCTCTTCACTGCTGGTGCTCGCTTGAATATCAGTTCCTGGACCACCTGCCAAAAACCACACAGATGTCCAGCTCCAAACTTAACATGTTCATTTGTAGAAACAGCTTCTGCTTCTTATTAAATAATCTAAGCAGAAATCCCAGCGGTGTGGGGGAGGGGCTACATATTTTCCACACTTAAACCCGCGAGAAGGTATGGGGAGGACCTCTGCACTAATATCCCCAAGATCTCTCGCGGGCAGATATAAGGGGTTATGGCCATCCAGTGGGGGGGGGGGGGGGGCAAAAATCCCAGGCACCAGATGCAAATTTATGGTTGTTATGACAACCCAGCACCAGGTATTTGTCCAGCCCTGTGGTACAAAGTTAAACATGACAACTTTCTGCCATCTTTAATGCAAAATAAATATTTGCTGATTTTAACAGACTGCAAAGAATACAAAAGAGAATATGATGTGCAAAGGTTTGGACACCTTTTCACTCAATACATAATATATATTTTTGTTTAACATTATTAAAAAGGCCTAAAAAGTGAACTGAAGACCTAAAAAATAAATTAGCCAGGATAAACTAATCCTCATAACCCCGCAGCTTGCGCCTGCAGTTCTATTTTCAAAACCATCAGCTTCTCTAACCAACTATCTGAGCATTTGAAAATGAAGATAATCCACTCTTGCAAAGCTGGAGAAGGCTATTACAGCATTTCTAAATGCTTCTGGCTAACAATTTCAACTGTCGGAAACGCTGTTATGAAAGGAAAGTTCCATGGAACAGTTGAAGTTAAGGCAAAATAAGGCTCATGGAACCGACCAGAAACTGGACTGATCTGCAATACAGACCCCATCCGATCAGTACAAACAACCTGCTGAAAGGTTTAGCAGACCCTGGAGTACACAGTCTCATCAAAAAATTCATTGTCTAAAGTATGCAAAGGAAAAATAGTAATTACACTTACCTGGTAATTGTAGTTCCTTGAGAGACGACAGTTTAGTCCTCCACTTCTGGGTAGTGCACCTCCTCCTGCAGCTGGAGACTGGACCAATCAAAACTTGACATCACCGGTAGTAGCATGCTGACACTCCCATCTCAGCCCCAGTGAACTATTGACAAAGCAGACTCAACAGAGCAACAAATAAGTAGCTTATAGTCTATCATAAACTTAACTCAGCAACTAAACTTTTTTTTTTTTTTCTAAATGGAAACGATGAGTTGTCCCTGAAGAAAGATTCACCCCTCCTGCCGAGCCACAGACAGCGAGCGAGAGAGGAACCCACCTCCAGAGAGTAGGTCAAAGGATAGAGTGGCAAGGAAAACAAAAATACTCACCTGTAATATCGCCCCACACTACTGAATGCGTGCCGATCTAGCGACGAACTCGAAGGGCGGGAATGAGGACTAAACTGTCGTCTCTCAAGGAACTACAATTACCAGGTAAGTGTAATTACTATTTCCTTATCGTTCCTCCAGTTTAGTCCTCCACTTCTGGGATGTAACAGAGCAGTATTAAACGGGAGGGAGCCTGCCAGCCGGCACGCAACACCGCTGAACCAAAACGAGCATCCTTTGACGCCAACACGTCCAGCCGATAGTGCTTACTGAACGTATGCAACGAAGACCACGTCGCTGCTTTACAAATGTCTATCGGCGGAACGAGACTGTGCTCCGCCCAGGAAGCCGCCTGCGCCCTAGTAGAATGCGCTCGCAGTCCTAAGGGAGCCGGGTGTCCCTGCAAGAGATAAGCAGAGACAATCGCCTCTTTAATCCACCTGGAAATAGAGGCTTTCGCCGCCGCTTTGCCTTTCCTGGCACCCCCAGAAAGCACAAATAAGTGATCCGACTTGCGGAAGGACTCGGTGACCGTTAAATAACGACGCAAAACTCTCCGAAGGTCTAGTCAACTAAGACCGCGGTCAGAAGACTGCTCCCCTGCCGTCCGAAAAACGGGCAGCTCCACCGACTGATTGATATGAAAAGGGGAAGCTACCTTGGGAAGAAAGGAGGGCACCGGCCGGAGCACCACTTTCTGGGAAGAAAAAGATAAAAAGGGTTCTCTACACGACAGCGCCTGGAGCTCAGAAATACGCCTAGCCGAACAAATAGCTACCAAAAACACCGTCTTAAGAGTGAGATCTTTCACGGAAGCCTGAGTCAAAGGTTCAAATGGAGACCTAACAAGCGCTCTCAACACTAAGTTGAGATCCCACTGCAGAACCGAAACCCGCCGTGCCGGGCGAAGCTTAGAAACGGCCGTAAGAAAGCGTAGGACATCGACATGAGCTCCTAGGGCCACCCCTTGTACTTTACCTCTGTAGCAGGCTAAGGCCGCAAACTGCACCCATAAGGAACTAGCAGCGAGTCCTTTATCGAAACCATCCTGCAAAAAATCCAAAACCACCGGGACAGAAGCCATGGCTGCGTGGATTTGATGTCTCGAACACCAGTCCTCGAAAATCCGCCAGACGCACACCTAAGCGAGCGAAGCTGAACGCTTACGCGCCTGAAGCAAAGTTGTTACCACCGACGTGGAATAACCCCGTTTTCTTAGCCGAGCCCTTTCAATGGCCAAGCCGTAAGCGAGAATCTCTCCACTCGAGGCATCAGAAGCGGCCCCTGGAAGAGCAGATCTTTGGACAACGGGAGTCGCCACAGCGTGCCGTTCAACAACCTTATGAGATCGGCATACCACGGGCGTCTGGGCCAATCTGGCGCAATCAACAACACTCGTCCCCTGTGCGCTTCGATGCGTTGAATCACTCGCCCGATGAGAGCCCACGGGGGAAAGACATAGAGAAGCCCCGCCGACGGCCAGGGTCGGAGAAGGGCGTCGATCCCCTCTGACATGGGTTCCCGCCTCCTGCTGAAGAACCGAGGTACCTTCGCCGAGTGAAAGGTGGCCATTAGATCCATGACTGGGGTTTCCCAACGAAGAACTAGCTGCTCGAAGACTGATGGATGCAGCTCCCATTCCCCTGCATCCACTCAAACTCTGCTGAGGAAGTCCGCCTTTACATTGTCTTTTCCGGCAATGTGTGCCGCCGATATCGCCTGCAACCGCGGTTCTATCCAGGAGAATAGCATTCGGGCTTCTTCCTCCAAGGCCGTGCTCCCTGTGCCGCCTTGCCGATTTATGTATGCCACAGCTGCCGAGTTGTCGGATAGCACTCGCACCGCACGGTGCTTTACTCGGGTTTCGAAGCTGCAAAGAGCGAGAAACACCGCTCTCAGTTCCAACCGGTTGATCGACCAGCCGCTCTCCTCCGGAGACCAAAGCCCCTGAGCAAAGCTGTCCTCGCAATGCGCTCCCCAGCCCGCTAGACTTGCGTCCGTTAAGAGAGGAATCCACTGAGGTTGCTCCAACGGCATCCCCGCTCGTAAGCAGGATGGGCGCAACCACCAACTGAGATCCCTCCGGACGAGCAGCGGACAAGGAAGCCGTTTGCTCAAAGCATCGGACTGATTGGACCAGCGGCGTAGCAAAGCTCGCTGCAGAGACCTCATATGAAACCTGGCCCAAGGAACAACTTCCAGCGTCGCTGCCATGGTGCCCAGGACCTGAAGGTATTTCCACGCCGAAGGAGCTGAGAGGCTGCGGAAGGCGCGTATGAGACTGCGAAGGGCCAAGGCTCTTCGTTCCGTTAGGAAAACTGTGCCCCTCTGAGTATCAAACTGAACTCCCAGGTATTCGAGAAGTTGCGTCGGGCAAAGAGAACTCTTGGACGGATTGACCACCCAGCCTAAAGACTGGAGCAAAGCTACCACCTTTTCCGTGGCTTCCACACTCTCTTCCCAGGACTTCGCCCAAATCAACCAATCGTCGAGATACGGATGGACTAAGACCCCCTCTTTCCGCAACGCCGCTGCTACCACCACCATTATTTTGGTGAACACTCGCGGCGCCGTCACCAAACCGAAGGGGAAGGCCTGAAACTGGAAACGCCCCCAAGGCAGCGCAAACCGCAGAAACTTCTGATGGCATTTTCTGATGGGAATATGGAGATAGGCCTCGGTGAGGCCGAGAGATGTCAAGAACTCTCCTTGTCGCACCGCTACAATAACTGACCGGAGCGTCTCCATTCGAAAATGTGGCACATTGAGACAGCGATTTACGCCTTTGAGGTCCAGAATGGGCCGCAGGGAACCATCCTTCTTTGGCACCACGAAATAAATGGAATATCGTCCCATGCCATATTCTGCCGCGGGGACGGGAACAACCGCTCCCAACCGCAGAAGGCGATCTAGGGTCTGTCGTACCTGGCGCGTCTTTCGAAGACCTCTGCAGGGGGAAAGAACAAACGAGTCCAAGACCGGTCTCGCAAAATCTAGGGCGTAGCCGTCGCGGATTATCTCCAAAACCCATTGATCGGACGTGATTTGGGTCCAGGCAGAAAGAAAACCTTGCAGCCGACCTCCTATCGGTTGAATTCCTGCCTGGACCCGCCGCCCTTCATTGTGACTTTCGAGCCGCTGCGGAAGTTGCCCCTGTAAAACCTCTATTTGCACCCCGGAAGCCGCGAAACCCCTGGGTTCTAGACAGAAACCTTCCCCTTTGGGATCCGGCAAAGCGGGGAGAGCGAAATCTCCGAAAGTCTCTAAACTGTCCCCGAAAGGCCGCTGAAGGCCTTCCGCGCTTTGGTTTATCCTCCGGCAGACAGCCACCTTTAGATTCTCCCAGATCCTTCACCAACTTATCTAGATCCTCTCCAAACAACAGCTTTCCCTTAAAAGGGAGCTTGCCGAGCCGAGACTTAGAAGACCCGTCCGCAGCCCAATTCTTCAGCCAGAGGGATCTGCGCACCGCCACTAAGGAAGCCATACTATTCGACAAGGCTCTAATAAGGTCGTAGTGCACATCGGCCAGATATGCCGTCCCGGATTCCAAACGCTGCAGCTCGCGCACCTCGTCCAGGTCCACCGACACCGACTGCCTTAGGTGTTGGACCCAGCGAAGACAAGCTCTTGCTACCCAAGCTCCACAAATCGAAGCTTGTAAGGCAACCGCATCCGCCTCAAAAGACTGCTTCAACAGGCCATCTATTTTCCTATCAGACGCCTCTTTTAAAGCCGCACTGCCTTCTACAGGAATTGTGGTCTTTTTAGTAACGGCGGAAACTGCCGCATCTACCTTCGGGGAACGGAATCTCTCCTTGTCCTTGTCCGCCAGGGGATACAGCTTATGCATAATCTTCATACCCTTCAGACTGGATTCCGGGGAATCCCACTCAGTCTGAATCATCTGGTCTATGACCTTGTGGATAGGAAAAACCACCTGCGTCTGACGCACAGCTTGAATAATGGGGTCCGCACCATCCTCAACGACCGGCTGATCCGCTGTAAGTCTTAACGTTTGGAGAGCCTCCGAAACTAGGGCCGAGAGCTCTTCTCTTCGAAACACTCGGATGATCCTCGCTTGATCCTCCGGTTCCAAAATTTCTCCTTCCTCTAAATCATCCATCTCGGCGTCGAAATCCAAATCCTGCTCATCCCCCTCCTGCCAGTTTGCCTCAGCCAGGTAGGGATCAGAATTCCGCGGTCTCTTGATCGTCCTAGAAGTTAAGCGGTTATGGTCCATTACTGCAGTGCGTGCCGCAGAAGAAGGGACAGGCTGGGACCCCAAACGTAACCCCTGCCGTCTGCGGCAAAAGGCCTGATGCATCAATAAAACGAAATCCGGGGAGAAATCCTCTAAAGGTAACTCTCCACTCAGGTCCGCCGGCGCCCCAGCCATTGCATCTGGCGGAGCAACTGCACCGCCTACTTCCGTTGTGTCACCCTCGGCCCCCACTGGAGTCCCGTGAGAAGTGGAAGCCAGGACATTATCCAACTGCTGTTCCATCTGTGCAGAAACTGATGTACAGCGTTTGCAGACTCCTGTTTCAACACTAGATCCTTTCCGAGTGCCACAGATGACACACTGGGCACTGGAAGACATGGACTCCCAGCCTGAGGGAAACCCCCAATTCACCGGCCTTGCAAAAAACAAGATCAAGGTTTAATTTTTTTTTTTTTTTTAACTGCAATGGAGTAGAGTCTGTAAGGAAATGAAAGACTCTAAGAGGCTGTCAGAGATCAGGAAGCCCGGCAGGACGGTAAAAATAAAAAGCAAAGTGACAGAAAGAAAATGGAAACCAAAGAAATAAAACAAAGGCAAAACCAACAAAAAACCACGAAAGCAGGACCGCAGGCCGCAGCCTGCCGAAAACCGCCGCTCTAGAGACCGGCGGCAGCACAGCGTGCCTCGAAAACTGTCAGCCGCGTGAGCTCAAAATGGCCGCGGCGCTTCACAGGAGATTGTTTTATGGCGCGAAAATTCAGGGGCCGGACTGACCGCACATACGGCGATCTGCGATGACTGAGGTCCCCCCTCCCGAATCCACCCCTACGGAGCTTAGGGTACCGAGGGGAAAGAAACGGAGCCGGTCTTTAAAAACGAAGGCAATCACTGCGCCTGTGACCGAGGAGACCGGAGCAGGCAGCGCACTTCAACAACGCTGAGGAGCCTAAAGATTACTTTGGCAGCGTTGTGCGGCTCGAGGAGCTCTGCCCCGAAGAGTCCTGGGACAGAGATCCTGTAATAAAGAAGGAAGAAAACTTCACCGGGCTGTGGCTGAACAGGTGAGGGAAGCCCCAACGGATCTCACCCTGCTCCTAGCCAAACAATCTCTCCAGTTTAAACTATGTAGTGCTGTCTTCAGAAGTGAAGAGTAAACCCCTTAAATTTAGCCATTCCGAGTAACTAGTAGTCATCAGAAAGAAATCAATCAAAGCAAGTATGTCAATTAAGAAATTTGATTAGCTAGCTATGTTGCTCCTTATCTGTTTCTCCAGTGAGCCCAGCACCTAGGCTCACTACGTCCTCCTGCTGCATGAAGACTGGACACACTGGGGCTGAGATGGAGTGTCAGCATGCTACTACCGGCGATGTCAAGTTTTGATTGGTCCAGTCTCCAGCTGCAGGAGAGGTGCACTACCCAGAAGTGGAGGACTAAACTGGAGGAACGATAAGGAACTTTGATAAGCCTGAAACTGGCTGGAACAATGTGCTTTGGACTGATGAAATGAAAGGTGAAATTAGACTTACCTGCTAATTATTGTTCCTTGAGGAACTCCAGTCCAGTCCCAAACCTCGGGGGTTTAGCACCTCCTCCAGTAGCTTTGGAGACTGAGAAACGTCATTCTTCTAATGACACCGGTATAAATACCACCAGAACCGCCTCCTCACTCCAGTAACCTACTGACAAAGCAGACTCACCGGAGCAACAATTAAGTAGTAAACACTACAAGCAAACTGTAACTAACTTAACCATTAAGTAATAAAGGAGAACCATCCCTTATTTCGTTCTCCCAACACAATACTTAGTTCCTTCTGAACCACTCAGGTCCGCCTTCCCCCTTTTACGAAGGATCTTGACCCCAGCAGAAACCCATTTCGTCAACCTCCCCTTATGGACCATAACCCTCACAGCTGCTCCTCTAGCTTACCTCTTGCTCCAGACTATAGTCTATAATAAAGACACCAAGGAGGGATACGGGACTGGACTGGAGTTCCTCAAGAAACAACAATTAGCAGGTACAGTAAGTCTAATTTCACCTTCCTTATCGTCCCTCCAGTCCAGTCCCAAACCTCTGGGGATGTAACAGAGCATTGAAGAGAGTCAACGGGAGGGACCTGCTAGACCAGCCTGAAGCACTGCTGATCCAAAACAGGCATCCCTTTCCACCTGAACATCCAGACAGTAATGTTTGACAAAATAATTTAAAGACGACCAAGTGGCTGCCTTACAAATCTCAACAGCCGATACCAAACTGTACTCAGCCCACGACGACGCTTGTGCCCTAGTCGAATGAGCTCCAAGTCCTTCTGGTACTGTCTTGACCTTCAAAACATACGCTGACGCTATCGCCTCCTTGAGCCATCTGGAAATGGAAGCTTTTGCCACCGCTTCTCCTTTTCTTGTACCCCTAAACAGGACAAACAAACAATCTATCCGTCCTGCGGAAACTCACCGGTCTTCTGCATATACTTCTTTAGCGCTTGAGTTACATCCAACAGATGTAACTTTCCCGAGGATGTATCACCACTGCCTGCACCAAAAACCGTCAATGAAACCACCTGACTTACATGAAAAGCGGACACTACTTTGGGCAAAAAAAAGACGGTACTGGCCTCAATACCACTTTGTTATCATAAAAGGACAGAAAAGACTTCCTACAAGACAAAGCCTGCAACTCAGAGATTCTTCGAGCCAAACATATAGCTACTAGAAACACCACTTTGAGAGTAACGTCTTTTAACGACGCCCTAGACAAAGGCTCAAAAGGCTCACGTACCAATGCCTCCAGTACTAAATGGAGATCCCAAGTCGGAACCATCCTCCTACATGGCGGCCTCAAAAGAGACACCGCCCTCAAAAAACGTTTAATATCTGGATGTACTCCCAGCACCTCCCCTTTTATCTTTCCTCTATAAACATGACAGCGCTACCAATTGCACCCTTAAGGATGCCGCTGCTAAGCCTTTATCAAAACCATCCTGTAAGAAAGCTAGCACCTGTGGTACGGAAGCTCTCAACGCTTCAACTTTCCTGTCTACACACCATGCTTCAAAAATACGCCACATGTGAACATAAGCCAATGAGGCAGATCTCTGCTGTGCATTCAACAAAGTGGAAATCACCGCTGTGGAGAATCCTCTCGCCCTCAACCTCGCCCTTTCAAGAACCAAGCTGTAAGCGAGAATCGGTCCACTTGAGGCATGAACAGTGGACCCTGAGATAATAGGTCCCTCTGAACTGGAAGATGCCATGGCCTCTCCAATAAGAGCCTCATCAGATCCGCATACCATGGTCGCTTTGGCCAATCTGGCGCAATCAATATTACCTGTCCTCTGTGAACTTCTACTCGCTGCAACATACAACCTATTAACACCCAAAGGTGGAAAAACGTACAGGAGTTGCTCTTCTGGCCACCTCTGTATGAGAGCATCTAGGCCTTCCAACATTCTCTCCCGTCTTCTGCTGAAGAACCAATTGACCTTTGCCGACTTGAATGTCGCCATTAAATCCATTACTGGCGTCCCCCAGCACCTCACCACCATCTCAAACACTTCCGGATAAAGGACCAACTCCCCTGGGTCCACCTTGACTCGACTCAAAAAATCTGCCTCCACATTGTCCACTCCTGCTACATGCGCCGCCGACAGAGCCACCAGATTCCTTTCGGCCCAATTGAACAGCTGTTTGGCCTCGGCTTCCAGTGCTACACTGCTGGTGCCACCTTGCTGGTTGATGTAGGCTACTGCGGTCGCGTTGTCTGGAAACACGCGAATGGCCTTTCCTTGGAGACAAGGTTGAAAAACTTGAAGTGCCAGTGTTACCGCCCTCAATTCCAACCTGTTGATTGACCAGACCTTTTCCAACTCGGTCCACTGTCCTTGAACGAAACGTCCCTCGAAGTGAGCTCCCCAGCCTAAGAGGCTGGTGTCCGTCGTTAGAGGTATCCAAGAAGGTGCTTCCAATGGCATTCCCTTCCCCAGACCCCCTGGTCGCAACCACCACTGAAGAGCCTGACATGTCTGTGGCAGACAGGGTAGTCTCCGAAACAGTAGGTCTTCCTGGTGCGACCACCGTCTGAGCAATGCTCTCTGCAACAGTCACATGTGAGCTCTTGCCCACGGAACCAGCTTGAGTGTTGCCGCCATGGTACCGAGCAACTGTAGATAATGCCATGCCGTGGGATTCGTTCTGCCTAGAAAACTGCGGACTAGCTTTCTTAACTCTTGTGCCCACCGCTGTGGCAGAAAAACCTTTCCTACGCTCGCATCGAAGCACGCCCCTAGGTATTCCAGGCTCTGCGATGGAGTCAACCTGCTCTTCGCCATATTGACTACCCAACCGAGATTCTAGGAACGCTACCACTCTGGCTGTAGCCGATTCGCTCTCAGTCCTGGACTTTGCTCGAATCAACCAATTGTCCAGATATGGATGAACTTCCTTTCGCAATGATGCCGCTACTACTACCATCACCTTGGTGAAAGTCCATGGGGCCGTAGCTAGTCCAAAAGGTAACGCCCAGAATTGAAAATGCCCCATAGGAACCGCAAACCTGAGAAACCTCTGATGTTCCCGACGAATTGGAATGTGCAGATAAGCTTCCGACCAATCCAGGAACGTAAGAAACTCTCCTTCTCTTACTGCCACTATGACCGATCTTAGCGCTTCCATATGAAAATGTACACCTTAGAGGAAAGGCGGGATAGAGGTGATATGATTGAGATGTTTAAATACCTCCGTGGCATAAATGTTCAGGGAGAGAGCCTCTTTCAATTGAAAGCAAGTTCTGCGACGAGGGGACATGGGATGAGGGTGAAGGGAGATAGATTCAGGAGTGATATGCGGAAATATTTCTTTACGGAAAGAGTAGTGGATCCGTGGAATAGTCTCCCAGTGGAGGTGGTAGAGATGAGGACAGTAACTGAATTCAAAAAAGCATGGGACCAACACAGAGGATCTCTAAAGGTAAAAAGTGGACTGTTGTAGTTGTTGTTATGGAAGGACAGACTAGATGGGCCTTGTGGTCTTTTTCTGTCATCATGTTTCTATGTTTCTATGTAAAATGAGACACTCGGAGACAGCGATTTACTCTCTTGAGATCCAATATTGGTCGATATGCTCCTTCCTTCTTTGGTACAACAAAGTATATGGAGTACTGACCGCAGCCGCATTGGTCTGGAGGTACTGGCACCACTGCGTTGAGGACCAGCAGCCTTTCTAAGGTCTCTCGAACCACCTTGCACTTGGAGTGCTTTTTGCACAGAGATTGTATGTAAGAATCGACCGCCGGGCATTGAAATTCTAGAGCATATCCCTCTTGAATGACCTCCGACACGCACTGATTTGATCTGGACCCAGGCAGGGTAAAACTCCCGTAGACACCCTCCCACAGGTACCTGCCCTACCTGGATCCCCCCTGGCTTCATTGTGGTTTTCTAAGGCTCGGGGAAGAGGAGGCAGCAAATCCTCTGCCCGCCCCCCGGAACCCACGAAACCCCTGGTTCCTATATGGGAAACACCCTCTTTGAAATTGCCCGAACCTTGGGGAACGGAAACAACAAAATTCCCTCTGTTGACCTTTGCCTGTCGGAACCGGACGCCCTTGCTTTTGCTTGTCCTCCGGCTGTCTTAGACTCCCTTGGACTCTCCTAGATCCTTTACCAACTTATCTAAATCTTCTCCAAAAAGTAGCTTACCCCTAAAAGGCAGCTTACCTAACCTTGCCTTGGAAGAACCATCAGCCGCCCAATTGCGCAGCCAAAGATACCGTCTAGCCGCTATTACCGATGCCATACTCTTCGACAAACCTCGAATAAGGTCATAATGAATGTCGGTCAGATAAGCCGCCCCTGATTCTAACCTGGACGCTTCTTCGGCCGTCTCTTCCATCTGCTCCCCCTGAATCTGCTGAGACCAGCGAAGACAGGTTCTCGCCACCCATGCTCCACAAATAGAAGCTTGTATGGATAGTGCATTGACATAAAAAACCTGTTTCAACAATGTGTGCAGCTTCCTGTCCTGGGCATCCTTGAGCGCGGCACTACCCTCTACTGGAATGGTAGTCTTCTTGTTAACTACCGAGACGGATGCATCTACCTTTGGAGATTTAATCAATTCTCGATCCTAGTCTACCAGCGGGTAAAGTCGAGCCATTACTCGGGACACCTTAAGACCTGCCTCAGGCATATATCATTCCTCTTGAATCATTTCCCTAACAACTTTTGTGTACCGGAAATGCCCTCTGCGTCTTCCGAAAAGCCTGCAATAACGGGTCTTCTAAGGTGGAATCCTCCACGGGTCCGCAGCTGGCATATTAAGCACCTTGAGTGTTTCCGAAATGAGCGCCGACAACTCATCTCTACGGAAAATGCGACCCACCTTCCTCTAACTCATCGTCCAACTCCAAGTCCTGATCCACATCCTCAGAGTGGAGGCCCTCTGAGGCCAATGAATGCTCTGGGTGATCCTTCGACAAGACCCCTGTAGTCCCTGCGGACCCCAAGAGGTGTCCCCGGACGCTTCTCACCCAGCTCCCCTACCGCAGAACCGGCTGTGGACCTCCTCTTTGTGCTTCTGAAAGCTTGTTGAATCAGAGCCACGAAATTCGGAGAAAAGGATTGCCGCCAATCCCCCTGACAAGGCTGCCTGAGGAGGGGGAAGATCCGGAGTAGACGAAGTCCCCGCCACTGGCTTCATAGGTGACAAAGAGGGAGAAAACAGGCTCGGGGTGGGGGGGGGAGAGGGACTAAAGGTGCCCCTTTCTGACACTCTACTCCAACCTCCAAGGCTTGTTCCATACAGGCTGCTTCCTGGATGCAGCCTCTACACACCCCTGTCTCCGACACCGCTCCCCTTCTAGTACCACAGACCAAGCACTGCGGTCTAGAAGGCATTCCGTCTGCACGGTTCTCCACTCCTGTCACGCAGCCTCTCAACCTATGCTGAGTGTCTCAAAC
Source organism: Ichthyophis bannanicus (assembly GCA_033557465.1). Classification (NCBI taxonomy): domain Eukaryota; kingdom Metazoa; phylum Chordata; class Amphibia; order Gymnophiona; family Ichthyophiidae; genus Ichthyophis; species Ichthyophis bannanicus. Next base: position 54,572,506 of record CM066051.1, on the reverse strand, counting down.
CAACAGCTGTTTCCGACTGATGCCCTGATGGAACCTGCAGAGGTAACTCTCTATTTTTTTTTCTTTTTCAAATTAAATCAAGGTGGAGACCCTATTTAGATACGCCAACCCCAATAATGTGGCACAAATCCAAAACCAAAGGCTTCCTGATTGAATATGAGCCCCTGCACACACACACAGAACTGACCTAATTTTCCTACGCTTCTGACATGCGGCCCAGCCTGCACAATTGCGGCTCACACAATTCTGCTCTCACTTCACCACCGCTCCCCCCGATTCGGGATCCCCTTACCTCCAGGGCTTCTCCCCTGACTTGTCCTGCTGTGTCTCGGCTTTCTCTCCTCGTGCTCGGCCAAAACAAACCGGGTGAGAGTCAGGGGAAGTGGAGCAGCTGCTGTGATCCGACTGAAGCACCACTGACAATTCTTTGGCACGTTCAGGCAAAGAGCTTTTCCCTGTACTCCGGTGCCTCCGCTGCTGGCTCCTCACCCATAAACATGGGTTCGGGAGCCGGAACTCTGCCCCTTAAAATCCTGCTTCTCCGCTCTGATCACAAATTCAAAGGAGAGGAGTGAGGAGGGGGGGGACGCAGCTCAGCACAGCTTCTTAAAGCTCTATACACACCTGAACTCTCTCAAAAAATCTAAACACTCTTTGATAATCTACAATTTAAAACTAATCTGACTCTCCTTAATTGTTCCTCAAGTGAGCCCCGACATCCAGGCTCACCAACCCTCCAGCTGCTTGGAGACTGAGATAACTGGAGTGAGGAGGCGGTTCCGGTGATATTTATACCGGTGTCATCAGAAGAATGATGTTTCTCAGTCTCCAAAGCTGCTGGAGGAGGTGCTAAACCCCAGAGGTTCGGGACTGGAGGGACAATAAGGAAATTAACCTATATGTCCACAACCACATAAGAAACATTTGTACTAAAAGGGTGAAGCATTTGGAAAAAACCCACAAAACCGTGTCAACCATTAAGCACAGTGGTAGACCTAACATGCTTTGGGGTTGTATGGTGGCCAGCTGCACAGAAAATATGGTGCAGGGCTAAGAAGAACGGATTGAACTAAATATCTACATATCTAGAAGCTAATAATCCCCAGTAAGTGAAGAAACAGGCGCTGAAACGTACTTCCAGATCAGTTATGAAGTACTTACAGGAAAGAGAGTTGAAGGTCTTTGAACGGCCTTCACAGTCCCCAGACTAGAATATTATTGAAAATCTGTGGGGAGATCACAAACGTGCAGTGCGTGCAAGGAGAGCTAAGAATATTTCTGAAAAACAATTCCAAAAGCAGGACAATTGTTTGGATGAATGAAATATGAGCAAGTGTGGTGGCTGCCGCTAGGAGAGCACTTTTGCACATGCTCAGAAAGTCTTCCAGATTTGTCTTGGCTCTTAACGGAGCAGGTCTGAGCTGGTGCCATCAGATCGCATCATCATCTATGTGCAGCTGCCTTATACAGCTTGTCCACAGAGAAAGATGCTTAATTGGCTACAGGAAAAACTGATAATTGTTATCTCTGCCAAAGAAAGCATTACACAGTACTGGCTGAAAGGGTGTCCAAATTAGTTGTGCCCGTCGTATTCACTGAATCTGTAAAAACTGGAAAAAAATAGTACTTATGCATTAAAATTTGCAGAAAGATAACCCTGTATCATGTGGAGATTGAGCAACCTCTGTTGATGTAGGGATTCAGTAAAATATAAAAATATGACCAGGGTGCTTCAACTTTTGTATACAACTGTATCATTGAGGGAAGTTGGGAGATGGAGCGAGGATGGCTTTTTATACTTATACCTTCCACCCCAAGGTAAGGGTGAGAGAAGAGCTGCAACCTCTAAAGATATTTAACTTGGAAGGACCTTGAGTAGCAAACATGGATAGAAATCTAGCTGGGCTTCACAGCTTCCAGTACCTGACTTCTGCGTAAAGGGGTTCAGCGGTTTGCTGACTATGGACATTTCCTTCTCCAGAAAGCCTTTCACTTTGGACTCTCGGGCTGCTTTACTCAGTTCCTCCTGCTCAGTCTTCTTCTTGTTCCTCTGCTTTTCATATGCCTGCATAGAATGGACAAGACGACAGAACAGTAAGAGTCCTTCCCCTCCTCCTTCAGGATTCACCTAAAGCCCTTAACCTAGACACCTCTCTTCACAAGGAGGCTATTTCGATGTGCACAGTTTCCCATGCTTTCCATTTGAGAATTACCTGTCATACCACCTGGTATACGACATATGAGTGAATGCGTTTAAACTTTGATTGAAAGATAAAGTGGTATACAAAACTAGTTAAATAAGAAGAAATTAGACCTTACCTGCTAATTGTCTTTCCTTGAGTTCTCTCCAGGCCAGTCCAGGAAGGTAGGGTTGTCAGCCCCCTCCAGCAGCTGAGGACTGAAAACAGAGTCTTGCTGACACCCTATCCAACTCCCCATGGTGCCAGAGACTCAGTCTTCTATTGACAAAGCAGCTCCACATCTCTGGTATCATGGAAACCAACGCCGATAACTAACCAAACAATAAACCTTTCATACTAGCAAACTACCTAGCATGTAAACTGTCTTCTCTTCCTCTCTACTTTTTTTTTTCTTGTGTCCCCCCAGCTCCTCCCTCTTGACAGGAGAGAAAGGACAGAAATCATAGCCTTCCCCCTTAGAACTCTTTGGAAGATCTCCGATTTTCTATGACATTGTTCGAGAACATGAACCCCCTGTCCTACACCCTAGCCCCGCAGTAAGGCCTACAGCTCCCTTCACACCGCTTCGTATGCAAAGGAACCGGGAGGGCCCTGGACTGGCCTGGAGAGAACTCAAGGAAAGACAATTAGCAGGTAAGGTCTAATTTCTTCTTCCTATTCGCCTCTCCAGGCCAGTCCAGGAAGGTAGGGTTGTACCAGAGCAGTACCTAAATACAGGAGGGACCCCCCCAGCCCCGCTAGGGTGGCTGAAGCCCCAACCTTTACGTCCCCCCTAGCCTGGACATCCAATCTATAATGTCTTGCATACGTGTGTAGGGACGACCAGGTCGCCGCTCTGCAAATCTCCACCGGGGGAACCAAGGCAAACTCTGCCCAGGAAGTTGCTTGTCCCTGAGTAGAACGAGCTCTGAGCCCCATTGGAGCCAGCTTTCCTTTTGCTTCATATGCAGCCCCGATAGCTTATTTTACCCAACGGGCAATCGAGCCTTTGGAAGCTGCTTCTCCCTTGCGAAGACCCGCAAACAGCACAAACGGCCAGACTTACAGAAAGCCTCCGTTCTCTTTTTAGGTAGCGACGGAGCACTCGTCCCAGATCCAGAGTACGTAGAGCTCAATCCTCCCCCTTCCTGCCCAAGTTTGGAAAGTTTGGGAGCGAAATTGCTTGATTCAAGTGGAAAACAGACACCACCTTAGGCAGAAAAGACAGTACAGGCCGCAACACCACCCTTTCCGCCGAAAACTGAATGAAGGGTTCCCTACAAGAAAGCGCCTAAAGATCCGAAATCCACCTCGCGGAGCATAAAGCTACCAGAAACACAGTCTTCCAAGCCAAATGCCTTAACGAAGTAGCCGCTAAAGGCTTGAAAGGTGCTGCCATCAGGGCTTCCAGCACCAAGTTCAAATCCCAGGAGGGCACAACCTGACGAAGCAGAGATCTAAGATTCTTTACCGCCCTGAAGAACCTCAGGAAGTCTGGATGTGAGGCCAACCCCCGACCTAGCACCCTGTCCCTAAAACAGGCCAGGGCCGCCAGTTGTACTCTAAGAGAGCTGAACGCCAGGCCCTTATCTAACCCTTCTTGGAGAAACAGCAAAATATCTGGCAACCTCGAGGCAAACAAACAGTTTAATGCCCCTTTCTGCACACCAATTTTCAAAAATGCACCAAATCCTAAATGTAAGACAAGGACGTAGACCGCTTCTTGGATTTTAACATAGTGGATATTACTGCCGCAGAGTACCGCCGGCACCGCAGACGCTCCCTCTCAAGAGCCAAGCCATAAGCAAGAGCTGATCCACCTGCGGCATCAACACCGGTCCCTGACTTAATAGGTTGATCCGGTCGGGGAGCTTCCATGGCTGATCCACCAGACAGCGCATCAGATCTGCATACCACAGCCTCCTGGGCCAATTGGGTGCAATGAGAATCACCAGCCCCTTGTGAACCCCTATTCTCTGTATAACCCGACCTATCATCGGCCATGGTGGAAAGACATACAGCAGGCCTGACTCCGGCCATGGTTGAGCTAGCGCATCAAGCCCTTCAGACATGCGAGTTCTGCGACGGCTGAAAAACCTTTGCGCCTTGGTATTGCTGAAAGTGGCCATAAGGTCCATGATCGGCTGTCCCTAACGCTCCATAATGTCGTGAAAGACCGCCGCATTCAGTTCCCACTCTCTGGGATCCAGCACATTCCAAATGAGATAATCGGCCTGAACATTGTCCTTTCCTGCCAATGCGCCGCCAACAATGCCACGAGATGGAGCTCTGCCCACCGAAACAGATGACTAGTCCAGCAGAAGAACGCCTGCCCGTTCCCCCCTGTCGGTTGATATAGGACACTGTCACTACGTTGTCGGAAAAAACCTGCACAGCCTTGCCATCCACAGGTTCCGGAACTCCAACAGCGCGAGGCACACCGCTTGCATTTCCAACCAATTTATCTACCACTTCGCCTCTTCCGTGGTCCAGCAGCCCTGCGTCACCTGTCCCAAACAATGCGCCCTCTAGCCTGAAAGGCTGGCATCCGTGGTGACCAACATCCATTCTGGCTGTTCTAAGGGCAACCCTGCCATTAGATGACTGGGTTCTAGCCACCAATTAAGACTCGTCCGCACTTCCTCTGGACACACTAGCTTTTGGGACAAGGGGTGCTCTTGCGGAGACCAACAAGCCAGAAGTGCTCTCTGAAGCGGCTGCATATGAATCCTGGCTCATGGCACGAGCTCCAAAGCTGCCGCTATGGAACCCAAGAGCTGCATGCTCCACGCCGATGGAGCCTTCATGCGCAGGAAGCTTTGCACCTGCCCCAGGATCTTCTGCACTCTGTCCTCAGGCAAGAACACCAACCCAACGACTGTGTCGAACACAGCTCCTAAATACCGAAGACGCTGCACTGTCTGAAGCTGACTCTTGGCCCGGTTGACCACCCAACCAAGCCCTTCCAGAACCTCTATTACCCTCCCAGTTACCTTGACCGATTCCGCCTCGGAATCTGCTCGGATCAACCAGTCGTCGAGATAGGGATGCATCTAAATCCCTTCCTGCCGCAATGCCACCGCCACCACCACCATAACCTTTGTAAAAGGTGCGCGGTGCAGTTGCTAGCCTGAACGGCAGTGCTTGGAATTGAAAATGACCTATCGGCACCGCAAAAAACGTAAGAACTTGTGATGATCCCGTCTGATCGGAATGTGCAAGTAGGCTTCGGTAAGATCTATGGAAGAAAGCACCTCACCTGGTTTTACCGCTAAAATTATCAATTGCAGCATTTCCATTCTGAAGTGTGGTTCACATGATTGAGATCCAAAATGGGCCGAAAGGCGCTCTCTTTTTTAGGGACTACAAAGTAAATCGAGTATCGACCTAATCCGCACTGGTCTCCAGGCACCGGAACCACCGCTTGAAGGAACAGCAACCTCTGAAGAGTGTCTCGGACAGCTTCCAATTTCTCTCAGGCTTTGCATGGGGACACTACAAAGGAATCTGCCAAAGGCCGATCGAACTCCAGCGCATACCCCTCGCAGATAATCTACAACACCCACTGGTCTGTTGTGATGGCGGCCCAGGTGGAGTAAAACTGCTGAAAACTGTCCCCCGACCGGAACCTCTGCCTGGACCTCCCTGACTTCATTGTGGCTTTTTGGGCTGGCTCTGCAGGGGAGGGACATAACCCCTGCCAAAACCTCGGGCTCCTCGAAAGGACTACACTCTGGCCACAAAACGCCCCCTCTGATAAGGAGCAAACTGCGCCGTCCGAAATCTTCCGAATTCTCTCCCTTGTCCCCTCTGCAGCCCGCCAGGCCGAGGACTGTTAGGCCGGTCCTTCGGCAGCCTGCCGCCTTTAGAATCTCCCAAATCCTTAACAATCTTATCTAGGGCCTCCCCAAAGAGCAGCTTACCATTATACGGAAGCTTACTAAGACGAGCCTTAGAAGACGCGTCCGCAGCCCAATTTCTCAGTCAGAGAAAGCGCCGTGCCGCAATCACCGAGGCCATTATCTTCGCCGAGATTCTAACAAGATCATAGAAGCCATCCGCTAAATACGCTGCCACCGATTCCAATTTAGCTCCCTCTGAGGAAGAGCCATCTTCTTCAGGCCCCCCCCCCTTCTCCTTGGAGCCACCGAATGGATGCCCGTGAAACATACTCTCCACAAACTGAGACCTGCAAAGCCAGCACACTAGAATCAAGTGCCTGTTTGAGAATAGCCTCTAACTTATGGTCCTGGAGATTGTTAAGGGCTGTTCCCCCCTCCACCAGGATCGCAGTTTTTTTTCTTACGGCAGACACCAATGCATCCACTTTAGGCATACGCAACAAGTCTCTTTCCTCTTTCGGTATTGGGTATTGTCAGACGGCTGCCTGGGTGAGAATGTTCACAGTCTTGGCAAGTGCATATATCAATATGATTTGCAAGGGATTGTGGGAAATGCAGTCCATTCACACCAGACACAGCTGCTCACAATAATTAGTTGTGCTTGAGTGTAAAGCCAATAAGATATTTATTTATGGGGTTATTTCTCCCAACACAGATATGCTTGGTAGCACATAAAACAGGATACTTGCTTTCAGTGTTAAACTTAGAAAAACAAAATCAGGAAAACAGCTGAACTTGTCAGGCAATCAAATGAAAAGAATAAAGACCTGGTTGGTAACAAACTGGTCTTTTCTGTAGGCTTTAGCTAATATTTTCTTAGCAGTGTTTCAAACAACAAGCAAAACCCACAAAGAAGGGAAAAACTGTTCTTTTCAGGTTAACTTCTTATATCTTCCCACATAGACTCAGAAGTGATTCCCTCAGAGCTCACAAGCAATTAGGTAAGGCTCAATTGCTAGCAGTTACCCAGCTGAAACCCCTTAGCTGGCTTGCTTTCTACTGCGTGGCTCAAATCCTACTTCAGCAGCTTTTCTGAGTAGATTAAAGAACAAGTTTGTATTTCTTTGTGATGGTTGCTGTACTTTGTAACAGAAAATTACCAAAGGAGTTTAGACAGAGAGCAATCCATGTATTCACAGCCTGTATCTAAGACTCCTCCCCCTTCTTCAACAATCATGGGTTCAATATCATGGATTGGCACAGAGGAATTTCTCAATGGAGCACTTTCAGGAGAATACTTGTTTCCCTGCTGTCTTTCAAGGTTATAGCTAGGGCATAGATCAGTGTTCATACCTGAGCTTCCATTGCTGTTAGAGTTCCTCTCTAAATAGCCTGGCCAGTATGTAGTCCAGTTCTTATGTCCAGCCTTCCAATCCAGATCCCTGGACACTGGATCTCTCTTCACATACCTTCTGGCACGGGTCCTAGGGTCCCTTCCACGTGCAGCCGTCTCCCTCACAGGTACCGTCTGGAGATTCCTAGCCCTGCAGCACCATTCCTCTGGCTTTCCCCAGTCCAATGGTGTAAGCTTGCCTTTTGAATGTCTCCCAGTATACGTACTGCTCTGGACTCCTTTAGACCTCCCAAATGCTTTTCTCTTCTTTCTTCCAAAGGGTTTCTTGCCCTCTCTGTCCGTCCGCTCTGGCTTCTGCTTCTGATGATCCTCCAGATGATGAAGCTGTCCAAGATGAATCTGAGGATGAGGATAATTCTCTGTAGAATAAACTCTACCTTTATTCTGCTTAGATGAGTGCTCCACCCTAGCACAGCGCAGCTGTGCTGAATCAGGCCCTGCCCTTTGAGATGAGTGCTTGGGGATTACCTCATAGCCCTCCTGATTGAACACACGTTTCCCCACTTCAGCTCCTCTAATGGCTGTTGGAAACCTGGTGCATTCTGGGACTGGTAGTCTTTTATAGAAAAATTCTGTTTTCTTATTTCTACCAGAACTGACAGGTTGCTTGTTCAGAGTCACTTCACCTTTACTATAGCTCCTTCCTGAGCTATGATAAGCTTCCTTATCACAGTATAAACGGGCAATGGGCCGGCTACCCCTCAGGGAGGCTTCCAGACACTCCCACTCCGATTCCACCATCTGCTTAATTACTCTATGGACCAGGAAGCACTTTTGTCCCGCCTTAAAGCCCTGGAGCAAAGGATCCTCCAGAGGTTCCTCTTGCACCACTGGCGAGCTTAAAACCAAGGCAGACAGGGAATGAGCGCCCCCAACTCCTCCCTGCGAAAGACACGGAACAAATTTGGATCGTCGCCGGGAGCAATCTCTCCTTCCTCCAACTCCGCTGCCCACGGATCGAACCCGGGCTTGGACAGAATCTCACCATCCTTTGACCGTCGAGATGCCGAGGTCTGCTGACCCCAGATGTCGAGGTCCGTCCCCAAAAACCGGTCCCTATGAGAAGGATCCCCACCCGGGTCTTCTCCCCCACCAAGCTCCGCTTTGTGAAGGCTGGACCCTAAAACAGAGTCAGACTTCCCTTTAGCCTGTTCTCTCTTCAAGCAATAAGCCTTATATAGAGAGAGAATAAAGTCAGCTGAAAATAAGGGCTCCTACCCTTCCTGAAGCCCCAATAATGCTGACTGAGTCTGTCTTTCACCGCCGGCTTTTTTGACTTTGCCTTCTTTTTTACTGCTTTCTCAAGCAGTGCGGGAGAAGATGGTTTCTCGCTTAAAATGGCTGCTGTTCCCGCCTTTTCTTGAGGCCGATTTAAGGCATCCCCTGACGACATGTCCTTCTCCATGGAGCCAAAACTGCACTCCAAAACGCAGCTCAGACGCACACATGATCTGCAGACACCGGGACCCGATGAGCCGCGAAGGCCCCTGCAGTGAGCGCACGCTGCCGCAATCAGCAGCATGCGCCTTTAAAAGAAACACACTGACTCGCCGCAGCCCCGAGCAGCCCGAAATCCCCACGCAGCTCCAAACGCCGAGAGAAAAAAAACTCAAGCCCTGCTTACCTTCGCTACACCGGACCGCAGCTGAACAGGAACTCCCGCAGCCTGCGGATACCAATCAGCTGCTCCAGACAAAAGGAGGAGAGTGCTGCTGAGGCTCCCAGGCACTTATTAGGCAGACCAAGCGGACTTCAATTCTAGCGAGGCAGGGTCTGCCTCTTCTGCCCTTTCCTTCCCGAGGGTAGAGGAAAAACCCGAAAAACTCTTGCGTTTACTGCCCTGTTAGGACATCCCAAAAAGTTCTCTTTTCCTTTTTTTTTTTTTTTTTTTACAAAATTACCCCCTGCAGTATCCTCTCTTAACTTGGAGCACCTTAGAAAACAACAAACCTACGTCCTATTCAGCTGCTGAGGACTGAAAGACCGAGTCTCTGGCAGCAGGGGGAGTTGGATAGGGTGTCAGCAAGACTCTGTTTTCAGTCCTCAGCTGCTAGAGGGGGATGACAACCCTACCTTCCTGGACTGACCTGGAGAGACGAATAGGAAATAACCTATCCTTAATCCTGAACACATTTACACTCTGCTTGGATAAACTTAGGCGCACATATCAAGATGTCCAATGTGCCCAAATTTTAAACCAAAGCGCGTATGCACTTACTATCAGAGGCCAACTGCCCAAGTGCTTTTGCATATCAAGCCTTCAGAGTTTATCTGTCTCTACGCATTTCAAAACCCAAACAATGGTCCCCACTCCTAGCTGAGGCCCCATCTGCCAGGAAACCCCCAATGCCAAAACATAGGTAAAGGGATTAACTACGCTGCACTATTTTATCCCTATAAACTAGCCCAAAGCCACCATACCTTCAGTTGCCGAGCAATCTCCTTCTTCTGATGCAAAATGTACTCCAGGATTGCTTCTCTCTCGAAGATGTACCCATCAGGACTGGGGAGCGAAAGAAAGGAAAATAAAGATCTGGGTGACACAGAAGAATGTTCCTGCCAGTCTGGCAGCTCATGGAAACCAGCAAAACACTGCCAAGGCAACCATGCCTAGGGCAGCAACTTCCTAGGAGAAGCAAAGAGCAGGGCCTTTAAAGCTAAACAATAGACTCTGACAATTAGGGGTGTTGGAGGCATAAGGTTTGCCAAGTGCGCCAACACCTTGAACCAACTTGGGGGTCGGCCGTGCACACACAGAGCTCCCCTCCGACTGCAGGAACAAATCTTAGCACTTTGTGGGCTTCCATGCAGTTCCTGCTGGTATTGTAAGCTCAGATCAGCAGCTCACATTTGCCTAAACTGATACTCACGTCACAACCGGATCTTTACAGGGCTGGAGGGATAGGCAGCAGCAGTCAAAGTCCTTCACAGCGTCCTTGCTTAGCCGCACTGTCTGTGTCCCATAGCCAGAGGAAGCTGGAGAGAAAAAGCAAAGGTGAAAATGGAACGTTATGCTGGAAACCTGGATGGAAATGACCAGGCTTCACAGAAAGCTGCCATAAGTGTAGGGCTGCTGCTTTTCACTCACAGTGATGCACAAGTTAACACCCCTGGTCTGCCCCATGGCTCAATGCTTTCATTTTTTATGCTCTGCCTTTCCCAAGAACCATGGCAGTGTCCTCCTACATGTGGAAATCACGCAAATTTACTAAACTCAAAATACAGGGATCATGAACAACAAGGGTTTTTTGTGCGTGTCCCGAAAGGCTTTACAATTACAGCAAGTTTCATTGTGCAACACCAAGAGCTCTATAAGAGGGGAGTTTATAGATATTTTATATCAAATGGTAAATATTCAAAAATCATACCATGAACATAAGGAATTCATATCCCAATAAGAACATAAGATGTACTGGATCAGACCAAAGGCCCAGCAAGCCCAGTATCCTGTTTCCAACAGTGGCCAATCCAGGACACATGTATTTAGCTTATCCCAGGAGGAAGAAGTAGATTTCCCCGGTCCTCTTTAATAATGATTTATTGGCTTTTCTTCCAGATACTTGTCCAAACCATTTTTTTCCATTTCAAAATTCTTTATTTGAAAACTAAATAAGCATTACAATCAAGTCCACATCAAGAGAAAAGCTGGTGGTATATAAAAAAAGACATCAGTACACACATAATAATAATAAGAAACACCAAGAAAAAACATATCCAAACTAGATCCCATCAAATTACAAATTTAAATGGATCCCCATGAGACATTTGGCAAGACTAAAGAGTCATGGGATAGGAGGCAGTGTACTACTGTGGATCAGGAACTGGTTAAAAGATAGAAAGCAGAGGGTAGGGCTAAATGGCCAATTTTCCCAATGGAGAAAGGTGAATAGTGGTGCACCCCAGGGATCTGTGCTGGGTCCGCTGCTTTTTGACATATTCATAAATGACCTGGAAAGTGGAATAATGAGTGAGGTTATCAAATTTGCAGATGACACAAAACTATTTAAAGTTGTTAAAACCCAAAAGGACTGTGGAAAATTGCAAGAGGATCTTGATAAATTGGAAGACTGGGCATCAAAATGGCAGACGAAATTTAATGTGGACAAGTGCAAAGTTATACACCTAGAGAAGAACAACCCAAACTATGGTTAAACGATGCAAGGTTCCACATTAGGAACCACCACCCAGGAAAAAGATTTAGGCGTCATTGTGGATAACATGTTAAAACCCTCGGCCCAGTGTGCAGCAGCGGCCAAGAGAGCAAATAGAATGCTAAGTATGATAAGGAAAGGAATGGAAAATAAAACAAAAAATATATTATAATGCCTCTATATCGTTCCATGGGGAGACCGCACCTTGAATATTGTGTGCAAGTCTGGTGGCCGTATCTTAAAAAGGATATAAAGTTATTAGAAAAGGTTCAGAGAAGAGCCACCAAAATGGTAAAGGGGATGGAAGGATACTCCTATGAAGAAAGGCTAAAAAGGTTAGGGCTCTTTAACCTGGAAAAGAGACGGCTGAGGGGAGATATGATAGAAGTCTATAAATTAATGAACGGAGTGGAACAGGTAAACGTAGATCAATTGTTTACGTTATCAGAATATAGAAAGACTAAGGGACATGCAATGAAGCTACAGGGTAAACTATTTAAGACTAATAAAAGAAAATATTTTTTCACTCAACGTGTAATCAAACTCTGGAATTTGTTACCGGAGGATGTAGGAAAGGCTGTTAGTGTAGCTGAGTTATAAACCATTATTAAGAAGGGACCCAGGATATCAATATTTGACCCAGTACAAGCATTGTGGAACCTGTGTCTTTTGGGGAAACTGCTAGGTACGTACGACCTAGATTGGCCACTGTTGGAAACAGGATACTGGGCTTGATAGACCTTGGTCTGAACCAGTATGGTATATTTTATGTTCTTAATTATCTTAACCCTATTATACTTGGAAAGGAAGGAGATAAAACTCAACCATTTTCCTTACTTAATAGAAAAGCTCGAGCTGGCCAGACTCAAGAAACACATACTTAACACACTCATATATCAAGATACATTTACAGGGATATTTTAGGAAAAAGGAAGCCCCAAAAGCTAGAGTCTGAGGTTTTAGAACAAGAAATGCTGTCCTACGCTTTTGAGCGAGTCTACATACATCGGGAAAAAATCTGAATCGAAGTACCACAAAAAGCCTGATCTTTCTTTGCAAAATATAAACGCATTATTAAATTTTTTATCAGCAAGAGACAAAAAGGAAGCTATTAAGGTAGCTCGCTGAGAAATCTCATCCAGAGAAGACTCCAAAAACGCCAATATATCTAGACTCTGCCGGGAGGGGATTCCATCTATCATTAGCATTAGGAGAGGAAGTCTCCGTAGAAGGCCACAAAACCCAACTTTTAGTATTTCCTTTGGCAACAAATTCTAGAATTTGATTATGCATTGAGTGAAAAAACACTTTCTCTGATTAACTTAAAATGTGTCTCCCCTAGTTTTTGTACCTTTTAAAGGAGTAAACAACCAATCTACATTTACTCATTCCACTCCACTCATTATTTTAAAGACCTCTTATCATATTTCCCTACAGCCATCTCTTCTCCAAACTGAAGAGCCCTAACCTTCTAAGCCTTTCATCGTAAGGTATATTTTTCCATCCTCTTTATCATTTTGGAAATCCTTAATACAATGCAGAATACATATCACAGACAATCAAGTACAATGCCGAGCATTAGCAGTAAATTTGAGAGACAAGAGATCATAATCCACATACCCCGGTTTAGAATTGAGGCTCATGACTGTCATAATATGCGCAAAACTCATTTGGAGAAATTGCCCTGAGACAATCAACCCATGAAAGTAAAAATGAAGACTAAAGTGAAGACTGAACCCATAGACAGCAGATACCATTCTCTCAGATACAGTCAATTTGTATGCCTCCCCTAATAATTCCCTTTTAATCAGCTGCAAGGCAGCAGCCAAGACTAAAAAGCCAATTTAAAGCCCCCCTACTCATCACAATATTGGATAATTAATTGATAAGTAATTGCATACACATAATAGCGACACTACTATGAAAAGCCAAGAGGTCAATCCTTCTAAAAATATCCAGATAAGTTATTCAGTATGCTTAAGCATATTTTCAACCACTGAACATATGCTAAACTTGAGTGGATAGTGTTATCTGTTTAACTAAGGGCAGCCTTTTATGCAGTTCCATATGTAAACAGCTGGCTAAACAGTGCCATTATCCACTTACTTTTCAGCTCTCCCCAGAATACTTCCAATTCCTCTCTCTGTGCATACATTTTGGTCAGATATCAGGCGTCTGGCAGCTCCACGTTTCTAGCCCAAACTATGTGTTTACCTCCAAAGTTAAATACAAAATTGTTTTCTAGGAGTCCCTTTCAGTCCAGTTTTATCTAGCGAGGGACCATAAACTAGCATCTCTCTTACTGACCACAGAGTATCTTCAGAGTAAAATCTTTTAATACCAAAGTAATTATTTTAAAGATGGTCCAAGTATGGACCAGAAGACAATAAAGCCTTCTCAATAGGCTAGGCACTTTCTAATCTACTCTGGCTATCATATTTTGGACTAACTATGGCCGATAAACTGGTTGGTCTGGCAAAAGCAAAACACAAGGTACTACAACTATCTTGTGTGTAATCACCATACCTGCATGAAAAATTTCAGGTCAGCATGGAACAGGAGGGGTGTAACTGGACTGATTAATTGTAAGATCAAAGAGGCTAGTTTCAGAACTTCTTCTTCAGTTTGCTACTCCATTTTCAGTTGAGGCTCTAACCATACACAAAGACCTAAGTTACGCCCTAAGGAAAGAAATGTATTTGCCACCATTATAGGGACTGGTTGTATCCCAGAGCTTGCATTTCAGATCCACAAAGCCTCTTTTTTCACTGAGCTGAGAATTAAGTTTCAACTTTTGGCTAACCTGAAATAGCCTTTAAACACAGATTCACTCTTCTCACTTTTGCTTTCAACACTAACCCCCAGGGGAAAACCTACCTATGACAGCATACAAACTTTCCTATAACGCTCCTTAGTCGATGAGGAGCTATAGTGAAAAGAAAGAGTTATATAGAAGTACCAGAGAACACTATTTCATGCGACATCATTAGAAAAGGCACTTTTGTGCATTTGCCCTTGCAGGAAAGATGTAAACCGGGCTCTACAGACAATGCCCATCTTCTGCATTCTATTTAAGAGGATCTCAGGACCGATCGTGTCCAACACAGCCAACAGAGGTTCGAGAAGGTTAGTAGATGAGAGGTGCCCCAGTCCATGTTCAGACTGAATCAGTCTACTGATGTGATCAGTGCAGACTCACTGCTAAAGCCACTGTAGAATCCTTAATGCAAAGGGTCCAAATAATTTGTTTTAAGAACAGAGCTGATCAAGTACTGCCTTTTTTAAACACCTTTCCAAGAAATTTAAAAAAAATTAAATGTATTACTATCAACAGATGCAGCTAGAAGTGTGCATGCCTCTAGCTCAGGTAAGGGGAAGTAGTAGGTGTGCACTACGTATATTACACATCATAGTAATGCTGTAATGTTGCTCCAAACTGAAGGTTCCTTCCTTTGTCAGAGTTCTAAAGGAGTGGATCTTATACCATTGTCAAATTCCATTCAACTAAAACCTCCGATGAAGTCCTTCCAACGAAACACGATCGTGCAGGGTGCTCTGAAACGGTTGGGAAGAAATAAATCATTGTTCGACCAATTGTGTGGTGTTGAAAAATTACTCCATCTCGCTCCTTTGTGACCTGTCGCAGACTCTGCTACCTTTGGGACATATAAGAGACAGTCCCTGCTCATCAGAGCTTCCTATCTAATCAAGACAGACAACACAACTGGTGACTAGGATATGTCAAGGGCAATGGTAAGGAAACACATAGGTGGTGAATAGGAGACTAAACAGAGCAGGATCCAAAAACAGCCTCAAGGGGTGAGTTTCTAGCCTGGATTTGAACAGGGCCAAAGATGAAGCTGAATTTAGATGACTTGCCAATGATAACGCACAAAAGCAAGAAGCTACAGATTAAAATATAAATTAAATACATGAAAAGCAGTAAGTAAAATGCCTGCTTCAGAAATTGAACTGTCAGCTTCTATTGAGTGTGGAAGCAGTGGAGGTCTCAGGGATGCAAAGCATTAACAGTTCTGAGGGGTGGGGCTGGGACTGCCAGAAGGCTAATCAGAGACTAACAAAAGGGGGCTTACATAAATAAACTTGATGAATATCGCACCTGCATCAACAACAAGAGACTACCACACCAAACTTTTAATGTCTACCCTAAACAAGCCAAGAGAGATGTTTAACATTGTGAAAGCATTGATAGCAAATCCAAAAGATGATCTAACAATTCACACCCTGAATGTTCAAACCAATGGCCGCATTCTATGGGGGAAAAGTGGGCAAATATCCATCAACAGATCCCATGCCCAAATCAGTAAATACTATCACAAGAAATTACTGGTCTAAATTCTCTCTAATATCCACAAAGCAACTGGATAACCTTCAGGAAAGCAATAAAGATACAACTTTTCCATCTGTTCTATGACCATATACCGTAGCTATGCTATAGACCTTGCCTGCCAGCCTTAGCTCTGACCACCCTGCTGCTTATGGGACATATACCAGCTTGTAAACTACTTCTCCTTATTCCTAACCAAGTTGACGCCCCTGTTAATGTAAAAGTATTATTGCTTATTGTGCAACACCTGATGTTTATTTTACTGTTCTTGGATGCCTGTTCTATGTAAACCATGCTGATTTTGAATATAAAATATTTATTTATTTATTTACATTCTCTTATATAAAATCAAATAAACAAACATTATGAAAACCATCAATACAACGATGTCAGCACTAGATCCATGTCTAGAAACATGGCTAAGAATGTCGTTTGAGGAACTATCATACACAACCCTCAAGCTGCTTCATTCTTAAATAGAACAAGGGTACATTCCCAAGGAATTAAAAAAACACCTCTATCCAACCAACTTTAAAAAACAAAGCCCTGGACAATTCAGACCCAAATTTGTATAGGTCAATAAGCCAGTCTTCCATTTTTGGCAAAAATAATAGAAAAAGCAGTACAATTCCAGTTGCAGGATCACGTCAATAGCAATGCTCCTTCTAGATCCACAGCAACATGGGTTCAGAGCAGGACACAGTGTGGAAACCCTCCTCCTAACGCTAATGGACAGGCTAATAAAAGAGAGAGAAAAGCAAAAAAAAAAAAAAAAGGTTTTATCCTAATATTCCTGGATATTGCAACAGCCTATATGACTCCTTAAGTGAGGAGCTCCTCTTAATCAGGTTGCAAGAAATCGGTCTTAGGACAAAACCTCGATGTGGTTCAAGTCATACTTAACTGACTGGAAAATGTAGGTTAAAATAGGCAAGATCACATCTAATCCCTGCATTCAAAACCAAGGAATTCCTCAGGGTTCTGCTCTATCAGTCCTATTGCTTAATTTATAAATACAACCCATATGCAAGATAATTCAGGGAAATTATACACAAATTAACACAAAGCAACCCGACCTTACAAAAATAGCAATATGTTCCAACAACACCTCTACATGGCTAACTGAGCATAATCTGCATATGTAAATTACAAGTACTTTTTATTCAAGGGACAAATCATTCAGACCACCAGATACTACAAAAATAAATGAAGCAATTCTGGAGGTGAAAAACCAAAGTGAAATATTTAGGTGTCACAGTGGATCAACACCCCAGCATGACTAAAAACAATACCGTCAGAGCAATACTCAAAACTAAAGATGCTTCAACATCTACGACCCATCCTAACAACAAGCGATTTCCATACAACAGTGCAGGCAATGATCTTCCCACAATTACATTTCTGCAGCAGCTTCCTAATGGATCTCCCAAAGCATGCCGTTCGCTGTCTGTAAATGGCTCAAAACACAGCGAAAGTCTTTACCCAAGCTCCAATCCGGGAACATCTCACACCAGAATTAAAGCAACTTCACTGGTTACCAATAGAAAGCAAGATAAAGTTCAAAGTATTGCATACAATATTCAAAACTTTACAAAACAAACCCTCTACATACTTGGGATCGATCTTCCACACCTCAGAAACCAGAACACACTTAAGCGACAGAAAAACCACACATTGGTTTTCCTGTATTCCAACATCCAGAAGAGCATTTTTGCTCTATACGCCAACTCTTTGGAACTCCCTTTGGGAAAAAATAAGATCCACCACAGACCAGAAGGCATCCCGCAAGATGCTAAAAATCTTTCCTCTTTAAAGACCATTTTGGGGACTTCGTAATTTGATGCTGATCATCCAAGGACCACTCCTAGTTCCCAGTACAATACTGTTAACTAGTACACCATGCAGATAAATTCAAGTAATTATCCTGTAAATCAAAGTGATTGTTTAAATACTTAGCTAGATCAAACAGATGTTATATTGCATGATACATATAATTTATTTTATTTATTTATTTAACATTTCTTATATACCGCGCTATTTGTCATCAGCGCGGTTTACATCAAAACAATAGAACACTTGACCAGATACATTGGCCGTCGTTTACATAAAACGGGGAGTTAACATGGAGGAGAACTTGGGGAACTATTTACATTCAAGTTTATAGCAAACTTAGGAAAACTATGTAAATAAGTTCAAGGAATATAATTGTAGAGAGGAGTGGCCTAATGGTTGGGGCAAGTTACCTTGGGTTCGAATACCTTGTGCCAAAAGGACTGGACTTTCTAGTCCCATAGATGCTCCTTCTGGCCTTGGGCAAGCTACTTAATCCTCCATTGCCTCAGGTACAAAAAGCAGATTGTGAGCCCTTCAGGGACGAGGGAAAATATATATACAGTACCTGAATGTACCGCTTTGACTGGTAGAAAAGCAGTATTATGAGCTTAGTTAAATAAATACAAGTGATTGTTATATATGCAGTTAATTGACACTCACTGTTCCATGTAATTTATAAGGTTTTATTGTTCAATATATACCACCTTTCCGAAATCAAAGCGGTTTACAAGTTCATATAAAGAAAATAAATAAATAAATAGTGTAGTGAGACATCGCCTTTCTCTGATGGTCCTTACACTGCCTAGCAGTAGAAAGCTCATTAATTCCGGCTGGAACTATATTTCCCAGCCTGCGCCGGGACACAGGAAGGCCTACAGGAGGAGCGGCGACACCGCCGCCGCCACACTCACCTGTGTCTTTCTTCTTCTCGTGGTAGGTGTACACAGCACCTGCCGTGCAATTCTTCCCGTGTCTCGTCATCCTGAGCCGGAAAGCCGAACACGTCTAACATAGAAAAGATACAAACCGCCCCCGACGCTACGCCACACAACCCCACTCCCCGGCCTCCACCCAACTGTCAAAACAACAACAACAACGCAACTTCCGCTCACAAACCAAAACTGACGCAAAGACCTTCCAGGCCACCTTCCAATAGCTCCGCCCCCTAACGTCACCTTCAACCCCAGCCACCTCCCAGGAGTTCCGCCTCTCCTCAAACGTCACCACTCTGAAATGCTCCGCTCTCAGGCTTGTCACCGAATCCCTCCAGAAGCTCCGCCCCCTCCTGTACGTCAGTGAACCCGCCTCTACACGCCTCTACGTTTACGACGCAGAACCCCACCCCTTCCCGCTGAAGAGCTCAGCTGATCACGATAATTACGTCATACATACTGATGACCTGCTCAAAAGCACGAATTGAAGTGTTACGTTACTGCGCTCTGTAGCACTGGAAGTGCAATGTCACAGAGCTGGGGCTTTACCTCTTACTTCTAAGGCCTCCTCTCTGCTTATTTATTCCTGGCTTTATCCCTTCCCTCTATGTTTACTCAAGCTTTACCCCTCACCCCTAAGGTTCCTCTATGCATATCCTAGGTATCAAAGGGGAGCACAACATAAAATGCAACAACAGTGGACTCTTGCAGATAAAGGGGAGATAATGTACTGCTGCCTTTATGCTACAAAACTATATTTAAATCAAGAAGGCATACAAGGAGAATCCACCAAAAAACAAAGAAAGAGGAATATGGCCACAAGAAAAACGGTAAAAAGCAGCTGGTGCGAATTTAAGATCTCTCATTTCACAGATCAAAGTAAAAAAAATATGTGAATAGTTACATTTTAAATCATCTGAGTGCTTCCATGGGGAAAAAAGTAAGGAAGGAGGAGATCTAAGTGGGAGTACGAGAAGAAAGGTATGCACAGAAAAAGAGCAGCCTTAGAAAAGAACAACAGAAAAAAGCTGGGTCACAAAAAGAAAAGAGGAGTCTGGAACAGAGCACCAGAAAAAGACTAATGCACAAGAAGAAGGAAGGAGTCCAGGAAGAGGCACAGGAAGAACTGAAGAAATGAGAGGAAGAAGGAATCCAGACAGAAACATCATAAAGAAGGCTGATGAGGAGAGGGGATAAGGAGACTTGGAACAGAGTACATGAAAAAAGGCTGAGGTGGAGATAGAATTTGGAGATCTGGAAGTGTAGGAGAGTGAGGTACACAAAGGACAGGCAAGAAGTCTACCAAAGTGCAAGAAGGGAGAGAGCAGAAAGACCCAGAGACAGAAGACTTAGGTTGAGCTCCTACTCTATGTTGAAAAAGATGAGTATGTTGGGTGCCAGGTGAGGGAAAGATTACACAAGTTAAATGTAACATCTAGAGTTAAGAGCATGATAAATAAGATGAACAAGGCCACAGCTTGTATAAAGGGATAATTTATTCAGTTCACAAAGCTAAATCAAATACAGTATTATACATCTAAAATTATTACTGAAAGAATTCTACTAAAATGCATGGCCAGAAGAAAAAGACAATGATAACATAGTAAATGACGGCAGATAAAGACCAGCATGGTCCATTTACTCTGCCCAGCACGATGGCAAGAGTAGGTGCACCTGCCGCTCCGCCACCCCTCCCCACGTCCCTGTTTAGGAGTGAACCCACCACTCCATGTAGGACACCCCTATTTGTTGAGAAATTAGATGGTTCAGTTTATTTTGATTTTATCCTGTTGCTGTAAAGGGATCCACTGTGTCTGTCCCATGCCATTTTCAATTCCGTCATCGTGTTTGCCCCCACTGCTTCCATCGGGAGGGCGTTCCAAGCATCCACCACCCTTTCTGTGAAAAAGTATTTCCTGACATTGCCTTTCAATTTACCACCTCACAGCTTCATGTTGTGTCCTCTAGTTGTACAGCTTCCCCGTCTTTGGAAGAGATTTGTTTGTTCATTATTTCCCTTTAAGTATTTAAAGGTCTGAATCATATCTCCCCTGTCCCTCCTCTCCTCCAAAGTGTACATGTTTAGGTCTTCAAGTCTTTTCTCATAAGGCTTCTGACGCAGGCTCCAAATCATTTTGGTTGCCTTCCTCTGAACGGTTTCCAGTCTTTTTACATCCTTTGCAAGATACGGTCTCCAAAACTGAACACAGTATTCCAAGTGAGGCTTCACCAGTGACTTGTACAGTGGCATAAGTACCTCTTCCTTTCTGCTGGTGATTCCTCTTTGTATGCAGCCCAACATCCTCCTGGCTTTTGCCACTGCCTTGTCACTGTTTTGCCACCTTGAGATCTTCAGAAATAATCACACCAAGGTCTTTCTCCTGATCTGTGCATACTAACCTCTCGTCCCCTATCACGTACATTCCCCTTGGATTTCTGCTACCCAAGTGCATGACTCTGCACTTCTTTGCATTAAATCATAATTGCCAAGCATTAGACCATTCTTCCAGCTTTTGTAGATCTTTCCTCATGTTAACCACTCCCTCGGGGGAGTCAACTCTGTTGCAAATTTTTGTGTCATCTGCAAAAAGACATACTTTTCCATTCAGTCCTTCAGCAATATCACTCACAAATACATTGAACAGTGCTGGGCTCAGGACCGACCCCTGGGGCACCCCGCTAATCACCTTCCCTTCATCCGAGTGAGCTCCATTTACCATCACCCTCTGTCGTCTGTCAGTCAACCAATTTCTGATCCAATTTACCATCTTAGGATCCATCCCCAAGCTACTGAGTTTATTGATAAGCCTCCTATGAGGAACAGTATCAAAGGCTTTGCTGAAATCCAGGTAGATGACATCCATCGCATGTCCCTGATCTAGCTCCCTGGTCACCCGGTCAAAGAACTCAATCAGATTTGTTTGGCAAGATCATCCTTCGGTAAAACCATGTTGCCTCGGGTCTTGCAACCTGTTGGTTTTGAAAAAGTTCACTATTCACTCTTTCAGGAGCGCCTCCATTACTTTTCCCACCACCGAGGTAAGGCTCATGGGCCTGTAGTTTGACACTTCTTCCCTGTCACCACTTTTGTGTAGAGGTATAGAAACATAGAAACATGATGACAGAAAAAGACCACATGGCCTATCTAGTCTGTCCTTCCATATCAACAACTACAACAGTCCACTTTTAACCTTTAGAGATCCTCTGTGTTGGTCCCATGCTTTTTTGAATTCAGTTACTGTCCTCATCTCTACCACCTCCGCTGGGAGACTATTCCATGGATCCACTACTCTTTCCGTAAAGAAATATTTCCGCATATCACTCCTGAATCTATCTCCCTTCACCCTCATCCCATGTCCCCTCGTAGCAGAACTTGCTTTCAATTGAAAGAGGCTCTCTCCCTGAACATTTATGCCACGGAGGTATTTAAACATCTCAATCATATCATCTCTATCCCGCCTTTCCTCTGAGGTGTACATATTAAGATCCTTAAGTCTGTCCTCATATGCTTTATAATGAAGCCCACTAATCATTTTAGTAGCCACCCTCTGCACCGACTCCATCCTGTTCACATCCTTTTGAAGGTGCGGTCTCCAGAATTGCACACTATACTCCAAATGAGGTCGCACCAAAGACTTATACAGAGGCATTATCACCTCCTTTTTTCTGCTAGCCATTCCTCTCCGTATGCACCCAAGCATCCTTCTAGTTTTTACCGTCGCCTTTTCTACCTGTTTAGCTACTTTAAGATCATCAGACACAACCACGCCTAGGTCCCGTTCTTCTTTAGTGGACAAAAGTACTTCACCTCCTATACTGTATTGCTCCCTTGGATTGCTGCAGCCCAAATGCATGACCTTACATTTTTTAACATTAAATCCCAGCTGCCAAATTCTAGACCATTCTTCAAGCTTAGCTAGATCCCTCCTCATGTTATCTACACCTACTCTATTGCAGATTTTGGTATCATCTGCAAAGAGGCAAACCTTACCCAACAGTCCTTCCGCTATATCACTAACAAAGATGTTAAAAAGAATAGGACCAAGGACAGATCCCTGGGGCACACCACTGGTAACATCCTTCTCCTCAGAGTGAGCTCCATTTACTTGTACTCTTTGTCGCCTCCCACCCAACCAATTTCTAACCCAAGCAGTAACTTTAGGGTCCATCCCTAGGGTGCTCAGTTTGTTTATAAGTCGCCTGTGAGGAACAGTGTCAAAGGCTTTACTGAAATCTAAATATACCACATCTAGAGCTCTCCCTCGGTCCAACTCCCTGGTCACCCAGTCAAAGAAATCAATCAGATTTGTCTGACAAGACCTGCCTCTGGTGAATCCATGCTGCCTTGGATCCTGTAATCCGCTGGACTCCAGAAACCTCACTATTTTCTCTTTCAGCAGCGTTTCCAATAATTTACTCAGCACCGAAGTTAAACTAACTGGCCTGTAGTTTTCAACCACATCCTTACTTCCGCTTTTGTGTAAAGGCACCACATGAGCCTCTCTCCAGTCCTTTGGCACCACTCCTGACTCCAACGAGGCATTGAAAAGGTCAGTCAGTGGAGTAGCTAGAACGTCCCCAAGTTCCCTCAGTATTCTAGGGTGTATCCCATCCAGTCCCATCGCTTTGTCTACTTTAAGTTGAGCTAGTTTCTCACGAACACAGTCTTCTGAAAATTGTTCAAGATGTCCCTCACTTCTGTTCCTATTTCTGGGTGTTTTCTGAGGTCCTGCTCCTGGTTCTTCATCTGTGAACACAGAACAAAAATATTTGTTAAGCAATTCCGCTTTATCCTTATCAGCTTCTACATATTCCCCCCCTGCACCGTTGAGTCTGACAATACCACATTTGCCCTTCCTCTTCTCACTAATATATCTGAAAAATGTCTTATCCCCCCATTTTATTGCATTGGCTATTTCCTCCTCCTTTTGAATCTTTGACTTCTTGACTACTTTGCTAGCTTCTCTAAGTTTTTCCAAATACAGATGCCTGTCTTCCTCTCTCTGTGATCTCTTGTATTTCATCAGCCGTTCTCCAGTCCTGAGGAACCTCTCCTGTTTCCAAGGATCTGTTGAAAACATCCTTTAACGGCCCTGCAAGAACCTCTCTGAGCTCTTTCAGTATCCTGGAATGTATCATATCCGGTCCCTTGGCTTTGTCCACTTTCAGTTTTGCAAGTTGTTCTAACACCTCAACTTCTGTGAATGGTGCAGTATCTACTTCATTCCCATTTTTATAATAATTGGGAGTCACAGGTGGTCCTTCTCGAGGACTTTCTTTAGTAAAAACAGAGCAGAAGTATTCATTTAGCAATTTTGCTTTTTCAATGTCACTTTCCACCAGTCCGTTCGCAGCACTTCTGAGTCCTGCAATTCCACCTCTGATCATCTTCCTTTCCCGAATATACCTGAAGAAGGTTTTGTTGCCATACTTAACATCATTAGCCATCTTTTCCTCTGCCTTTGATTTTGCTATCCTTATTTCTCTCTTTGTCTCTTTGAGTTTGATCCTGTATTCATTTCTGTGTTCCTCTGCAAGCTTTTGAATCTTGCGAAAGCTGTGGGTTTTGCCTTTATTTGAGCAGCCACTTCTTTGGAAAACCATATGGGTTTTCTTCTCTTGTTTTTGTTTACTTTTGTTACATATTTATTTGTTGCCCCTTTTATTGCCACCTTTAGTTTAGCCCACAGCAATTCCACTTCCCTTATCTCCTTCCACCCTGTCAGCTCCTCCTTTAGGTACTCGGCCATTTTAGTGAAGTCGGTGTTTTTGAAGTTTCGGACTTTGAGCTTGCTATGATTGGCTTGTACCATGGCTTTTATCTCAAACCACACCGTGTGATGATCGCTGCTGCTCACAGGGGCACTCACGCAGACATTCGACACGCTATCACCGTTGGTGAGCACTAAATCCAGTGTTGAGCTTTCCCTGGTTGGTTCCATCACCATTTGTCTAAGTAACGCATCTTGGAGAGCATCCACAAATTTTTTGCTTCTTTCCAGATTTGCAGAAGGAGTAACCCAATCCACATCAGGTAGATTAAAGTCTCCCAATATGATTGCTTCCCCTTTTGTGGCTATCAATTTGTTATCTATCTCTTCAGTTTGAGTCGGAGGTCTGTAGACTACAGCAGTATGGATGACAGTGCCATCTCCTCTTTCCAACACAATCCAGAGCGTTTCTTCTTTTCCCCATGCCCCCTGCATTTCAGTAGCTTTAATATTGCTTTTGACATACAAGGCTACTCCTCCTCCTCTTCCATTTTCTTTGTCTCTTCTGAATAGATTATAGCCAGCTATGGCTATATCCCAATCATGCGATTCATTAAGCCATGATCTATTCTGTTGGCTTGTGCTTAGTTTAATGTGGGATTGTAGTATTTTCTGTTCTCTCTCAACTCTGGATTATAGATTATTCTATGTAATTGACACACCCCATTTGTGGGCTTGGTGTTTAAAACTTGTGACCTTATGGTATTTATTGGATTGTATCTTATTTCTTGTATTTCCTATATATGTCTTTCAATGAAAGTTGTTGAAATAAAAAAATAAAAATAAAAATAAAAAAAAGCCATGTTTCTGTAATGGTCACAATGTCCAAATCCATTTCCACCATTAGGGCTTCTAGGTCCGGAACTTTGTTGGCTAAGCTTTGAGCATTTGTGCTCATTGCTTTCCAGCATTTACCTGGCTCGTGTGTATTTAGCATTGATTTTGTTCTGCCTACATCTTCCCACTTGTTTTTGATGTGTGGTTTAAAAGTGTGACTATTTCTGATTTTAATCTGCTTTTGCAGGGGGTGACGTCCAGAGCTTGACCTTCTACATCCGTCACCCCCTTTTTCTAGTTTAAATGCATATCCACATATTGCTTGAATTTTTCACTTAGGATTCTTTTCCCTACGACAGAGAGATGTAGTCCATCAGCACAGTATAGTCTCTTGTTGTTCCATCTGTTACCCCAGTCGCCAATAAATCTGAATCCTTCTTGTTTGCACCAGGTCTGGAGCCATGTATTAAAGCTGTTAATGCGGCCTTTTTGCCCCCTTACAAAGCACAGGTAGAACCTCTGAGAATAACAACTCCTCCTTGGAAAAGGCACATGCAAGGGAAAATCACTGTGTGCAAGGTATCCCTGATAGGCACGTATTTCAAATGATTGTGATCATTAAAGATATTGAGGAACATCCAAAACTCTCTACATTAACAGAAGAAGACCTTAAATGCATATGTTCCAACAGTAAAATTGAAAGTAGCAGCAGAAGAGTGAAAACTGCCAAGACAGAAGAAAAGAGAGATATCAAAATAGACTCTTTAGAGAGAAACCCAAAATGGTTCTATAGAGAATTGGGAAAGAGCATTAATATAATAAAAAGACTCAGACGGAGTGACTAACCTATGCTCAAACAGTTAACATCACTCCACTGAGACTTGGAAAACTGCAAAATTCGGTTGATCAAGAACCCAGCCTTAACACCATAATGGCTTCCAACAGGAGGAACACTTCTTCCAAAGGAGGACCCAAGTAACATTCCCAAAAATTACAGACCAATAACTTGTCTATCCAACATTAAGAACATTAACGCAGTACTGTACCGAGCCCTGGGCTTCGGGGGTGCATTTCGGCTGCCTGCTGTTACCCTGCCACCGCTATGTTTTGTTCTCTCAGTGGCGGCAGGGAAACAGCAGGCAGCCGAAATGCGCCCCTAAGCCTTTTCCCTAGTCTTTCTGCAGATCTGATCCCTCCCTGCTCTGACGCAACGTCAGAGCAGGGAGGGATCAGATCTGTTGCCGCTGCACCGTCCCCCGCCACCATACTCCCTCCAGGGCTGCCTGCTCTTGCCACACTGCCGGCGCCGCCATAGAGAAAACAGAGGGCGGCAGGAGCAGACCGGCTGGATGGAGGTATGGGGAAGAGGGGGCGTGTGCCCGATGTGCAAGTCGCTTGGTACGGCCCTGCATTAACACATGCTAATTCACTAATAATGCCCTATTAAGAACTAGTGTCCCGTTGAACATGGGACCTGTGTTGAAATAATACGCATTAATTGTGGCACACTTTAGTAACTAAGTCCTTTGATCGAGTACATTAAGTTCACCATGAAAATGTAGCAAACCACCTGCCATTTTAAATATGAAGATGGTCAGTTCATCATTTCCGGAATGGAAGAGTAGCCTAGTGGTTAGGTCAGCAGCCTGAGACTAGAAAGATCAGGGTTCAAATCACACTGGCACGCCTTAGGCGAGTCTCTTAACCCTCCATTGCCTCAGGTACAAAATTAGATTGTAAGCCCTCTGGGGACAGGGAAATGCCTACTGTACCTGAATGTAACTCTCCCTTAAGCCACTGCTGGAAAGATGTGAGCTAAATACTACTAATAAATAATAATTTCTAAAATCAAGATCAAACAAGGAATAGCTCAGGGAGACTCCCTGTCGCCACTTAAATTTTATATGGCACTTAATCCATAGAGTACTCTTATAAGCTCTTTGGGATATGGATTTAGCCTTAATCCTAAAAAAAGGTAAAACCCCAGATGTAACATCACACTTATTGTTTGTAGATGACCTGAAGTTGTACAGTTCCATTGACCAACAATTACCGGTCACCATGCTAAGATAACCTTCCTTAAAGGAAAAATGTGCAAAACTGAAAACATCTCTTACTGAGGACTGTAAAATCAAAGAATTTGAACAGGAAGGCATATATAAATGGCTAGAAGTAGAGGAAAGAGTGACAATCAAGCAAAAATTACTGAATTTATTGAAAAGTTCTTTAAACATCATGGAATAAGATACAATCCATTAATCAGCTGGAAATTTCTGTTCTCTCATACTGCTTTGGAAATTTAGACTGGCTTCTTAAAGATCTCGAAAAGTTAGATGTACGAACAAGAAAACTCCTTAGTGTCCATGTGGTAATTTATAAAAACCAGTGTACTGCGACTGTACATACATAGATCTGAAGGAGGACTAGATCTCACAGAAATCGATATATGTACAGAGCTACTATCATAGTCCTCCAATATGCAATAAGAGCTGAAATATAAAAGTGAACATTGAGAATCTGTTTCCATCATTAAACTTCGACAAGCATTTCAAGAAGTAGAAGGGATGGGTGAGAATTCACCAGTACACACAGGGAAGCCAGCAATAGAAATTGCAAAACAAGAGAAAATTCTCTTTGAAGATTTAGATCAGCAAATAAGGAAAAACAAATGGGAAATACACAATGTCAATGACAATAGCGGGGTCATTTTCAGGCAATTATTCAGAGAAGTGAGTGGAAAGGGAGAAGATCCTCAAGTATCAAGAAATGCAGTTAGAGACCAGGGGTTTTACCCTTCACCCCTAAGGCTCCTCCGTGCATATCCCAGGCTTGTACCTCTCAGCCCTAGGGCTTCTTTGTGCTTACCTCAGGCTTTAATTCTCACCCCTAAGGAATCTCAAAGAGCAGCACTACCTAATATAAAAAAAGACCATAACCCCCCCATTTATCTTGACCCAGGCTTTTGGATCATAGTTTTTCTGCTGGTTATGCCTCTCCCCAAAGGCGCTAGTTTTCCTCGGCTCTGCCCATCAACCTCCTACATCATTATAAACGGTTCCTTGCAGTCCATCAGTATCCTGGCCCCATCCATCTCCAGCCGTGGTTTCTTTCTCTTCCTCAAATATCTTCTAAATGACTCCTCTCCTGAGTCTTCCAAGCATTTTGTCTCTTGTGTGTTCTCAGGACCTTCTCAGACTTCTCAGCACCTCTGTATCCTGTTTCCAACAGTGGCCAATCCAGGTCACAAGTACCTGGCAGTTTCCCCAAAAGACACAGGTTCCACAATGCTTGTCCCGGGTTAAGTAGTGGAATTCTCTAGTCCTCTTTAATAATGGTTTATGGACCTTTCCTCCAGGAACTTGTCCAAACCATTTTAAAGCCAGTTACACTAACAGCTTTTACTACATCCTCCGGTATCAAATTCCAGAGTTTGATTACGTGTTGAATGAAACAATATTTCCTCTTATTAGTCTTAGATGGGTGTAGCTTCATTGCATGTCCCCTAGTCTTTCTATGTCCTGACGGTGTAAACAACTGATCTATGTTAACCCTTTTCACTCCATTTATTAATTTATAGACCTCTATCATATCCCCCCTCAGCCGTCTCTTTTCTGTCTTCTTTTTTCTTTACCTCCAATGTTCCCTTTTTTTTATTATCTTCCATACAGTGAAATAAAGTTGCTTCAAGTTACCCAGTAATTCACTCCAGCACCCCACCTTTCTCATGGCTGAACATGGGACTCCATAATGATGTAAACATCTAGCAACATCTGACCTCCTAGAATCATTCCATAACCTGCCAGAGACCCAGCTACGTGAGGGTCTGTGTTCCTGCTAGGATGTCTAGATAATTACAACAGTCTTCCAGGCAGACCCAACTACTAGTTTGATTCTAACATCCCAATCTGTCAGGAAATTCAGCAGGGCAGAAGCTTATGTTACCTCTATGACTAACGGTAAGGATTCTCAGTGCACATCCCACGCCACCTCCATTACTCTGTAAGTTGGCCACCACCCAGTTCAAGAGGTTGCTTCATATTTCTATCACCCTTTCTGTGAACACATATGTTCGGGTGTTTATCCTGAGTCTACTCCCTTAGAGCCTCATGACATGAGTCATTGTCACAGAGGACTACTGATGCAGACCTCATGCTATTTTGGTAGCCCTCAATTGGATCCCTTCAATAAAACAATGGATAGTTCAACGGGTCCCATTGCATCGCTAGTATCCACTGGAGTTGATGTGGACAGAGGTGTGTAACAACAGTCAGACAAACTGTGAATGCCATATGGACGAGCAATAGAAAACAAGAAGCTAAAAGAGGCAAATCAGTCATAGAAGCAACCAGAAACAATGAGTGTAAAGTGGATGACTCAGTGGGACGAGAACTGCTAAGTCAGGCCAGTTTTAGAAAAGGGCATGTTGTCGATTTCATGGTAACACTGAGGATCCCTATCAGGTGACTCATCGCTGATCCGGGAGAGCTTTTCTCACCTAGATATTGGTGAAGGTTGCATTGTATTTAGGATTTCTGATTTTACACCCCTGATGCAAACAAATACAATTAGAGGTTTACCGGATAAACACTGGAAAAGCACCATTCCCCCTGGTTCTTTCGCCTGTCCTGTGCCTTTCTTCTGTCCACCAATCCTTTTGTCCTTTTTCTATACTAATGACTGCTAAGTGACAGAAATATACATATTTGACTGCATAGGAAAAGGCACCAAATGATAGTAGCTGTGATAGGAAAACACCAGTACCCTAAAAGAGCCTCTATCTGGAAAATAAACACTTTACAATTTATAAATACTTCAAAATAGAAGCCAGTGGCTGTAAGGTCAATTATGGATAATTTATAACAACAAACTGCTGTTTTAAGGGGCACTTAGCAGCCAATCATCTAAGTAAGAAAAACAAAGATACTCGTCCTAGGAAGATGGGCACAACTATTGATAGACATTTATAAAAACTCTGAATTCTGCCGAAAGACAAACTGGAAGTACATGGTATTGACCATGCACTATGAAATGGAAGAAAGTTTGCTTTAGAGGGTAGATTGATGTGAATGTATCTGTATCTTTGAGATCTAGGGAACATGAAAGGAGGGGAGATTGGTCTGTAAGGGGTTCATTTCCAGCTTTCCTGGACTAGGAATTTTTTCAGGTCTCTTAGTTGAAATCTGAGCCCCTGTCTATTTGATTTCTTTGGAACTAGGCAATGTCTAGAGTACAAGGACCTTGTTGATGGCCAATTCACATTCTGCTTCACTGTTTTCACTTCAAGCGGAGATTTTACTTCCTTTTACAGACAATCATGTTGGGAGGGCTCTGGTTTGGAGATTTAGATGGGATGGCTTTTTGAGAATATTAAAGCTAATATCTTTGGTTCACTGTTCTTAATACCCATTTGGCTGTTGTTAAGAAAATAGTTTTAAAAAAAACCAACAGGAGCAGCTGCAAAGGTTAAAGATTTACATCAAGCATGGGTGTTGTTAAAAATACTATTTTGGAAGCCCAGACCAGATGCATTCCATGCTTTAAGAGCAGAGGAAGAAAGGCCAAAAACTGCCAGCATGGTTTAAAGGCGAGGTCAGAGAGGCTGTTGTAGCCAAAAAAGCATCTTTCAGGAAATGGGAAAAGGAGCCAAATGATGAAAATGGGAAACAACATACGCACTGGCAAGTTAGATGCAAGACATTGATAAGGCAGGCAGAGATTTTGAAAAAAAAGCCTGTTGTAAAAGCAAAAATGCATAAAAAGAACTTTTTCAAGTACATTTGTAGCAAAAAACCTGTGAGAGAGTCAATTGGACCATTGGATGATAGAGGGGCAAAAGGGGTGCTAAGGGAGGACAAGGCCATAATGGAGAGATTGAATGAATTATTTGCTACAGTTTTTACTAAAGAAGATATAGTGAAATTGCCCATGCCTGAAATGGTATTTAAAGGTGATACATATTGAAAGAAATATCAATAAACCAGGAAATGTATTACAAGTATTTGAAAAAAATGAAGAGTAGTAAATCACCTGGACTGGATGGTAAACATATGAGGGTGTTGAAAGAACTGAAAGATGAGATTGCAGACCTAGTATTAATAATCTGTGAACTATCATTAAAATCTTCTGTAGTACCTGAAGATTAGAGCGTGGCCAACGAAGCGCCAATTTTTAAAAAGAGTTCCAGGGATGATCAGGGAAACTACAGACCAGTGAGCCTCACATCGGTACTGGGAAAAATGGTAGAAACCATCATAAAGAATGAAATTAATGAACATGTAGATAGTCATGGTTTAATGGGAGAAAGCCAACATGGATTTAGCCAAGGTAAATCTTGTCTTACTAATCTGTTATATTTTTTTGAAGATGTAAATAAACAGGTAGACCAAAATGAGCCGGTTGATATAGTGTTCCTGGATTTTCAGAAAGCCTTTGACAAGGTCCCTCACGAAAGACTCTTGGCCAAATTAAAAAGTCATGGGATTGGAGGCAGTGTGGATCAGGAACTGGTTAAAAGATAGAAAGCAGAGAGTAGGGCTAAATGGCCAGTTTTCTCAATGGAGAAAGGTGAATAGTGGAGTACCCCAGGGATCTGTGCTGTGTCTGTTGCTTTTTAGCATATTCATAAATGAAAATAGGAAAAATGAGTGAGGTGATCAAATTTGCAGATGACACAAAATTATTAAGAGTTGTTAAAATGCAAGAGGATTGCGAAAAATTGCAAGAGGACCTTGATAATTTGGAAGACTGGACATCCAAATAGCAGATGAAATTTAATGTGGACAAGTGCAAAGCTATGCATCTAGGAAAGAACAACCCATACTACAGTTGCACAATGCAAGGTTTCACATTAGGAACCACTACCCAGGAAAAGAGATTTAAGTGTCATCATTAATATGTCAAAACCCTCTGCCCAGTGAGCAGCAGCGGCCAAGAAAGCAAATAGAATGCTAGGAATCATAAGGAAAGGAATGGAGAATAAAACCAAGGATATTATAATTCCTCTGTATTGTGCCATTGTATTATTCTGGTCACCATATCTTAACAAGAATATAGCAGAATTAGAAAAGGTACAGAGAAGAGCCTCCAAATGGTAAAGGAGATGGAAGGATACCTCTCTGAGGAAAGGCTTAAAAGATTAGGGCTTTTCGATCGGAGTGTTGGGGTGTTTCCAAGATGGCTGTGGCAGCAGTCAGTCTTGTGTGAGCGCGTAGTATGGGGAAGAAGCGAAAGGGGAAGCCAGGGCCATTGCCCTCCCAGCCCTCTGCTAACTCTACGCCGATTTCTAATCCGGTGGTGGGTCCTTTGGATCGGTTTCTTGTTCACGCAGTACGAGCTTCAGAAGGAGCGGGTGGTATTAGCCGGCTAGCAGTATCTCCGGAGTTGGAGTGCTCGGCATCTGCTTCGGCGTCATCTTCGTCCCCCGCACTGAGCCCTGCGCCGAAGTTGACCCGCAGCCAACCTCTGCCGGAAGGATTCCTGCAGTTTGCTTCTCCTCCATTGGTTGGGGAGGGAGCTTCTTGAGAGGGCCAGGACAGGTTGTGCTGGTGGAGCAAGAGAGTGTGGTTCCTGGAGAGTCGTGCTCGATAAAAACTTTGTCGGTGTTTGGAGAGGTGCGTGCTGGAAAGGAGATCCTTGCTACGCGTGAAGAGAAGTCGTTGGCATCTATGGAGCCAGAGATATCTGCAGCTGATTCAGAAGTGGTGTTTTCTTTACCGCGACCTCAGAATTTTACGTTGGAGGCCATATGGAATGCAATTGTATCATTAGGAGAAGTGCTTTTGCCTCAGGTGTCCTCTTTGGCTACTAAGGTGACTACTTCTACTGGAGCAATGCGTGAGTTGGAGGGAAAGGTTTCAGCAATGCAAACGGAGTGGGAAGATACACGCAACAAGGTTGTGAGTCACGAGGAACATTCGGACATGTATAGAAAGAACTTTTTGTCACTTCAAGTAAAATTGGAGCATCTGGATAATGCTTCGAGCTAATAACTTGAGAATTATTAATTTCCCAAGGGTGTCTTCAATTACAGCTAGAGATATGTTTCAAAGATACTTAGTGGAAACTTTAGGAGTATCTTCTGAGTTAATTCCTCCCTTGGTAAAAATGTTATTATCTACCTAAAGTGAAGCTTGCTCCGGTCTGGGGTGAGACAGGGAGTAACCAAACTCAGGAGGATATCCTGAATGTCACAGATTTGTTAGAAAATTCTGGGTATGAATCTCAGGTTCCCTCCACACTATTAATAACTTTTGCTTTGTTATCAGATAAGGAATGGTTGTTAAAATTGTTCTTTCAAAAGCGGAAGCTTTTATTTTGAGGTCTATCTGTACGTATATATCCTGATTTAGCAAGAGATACCCAGAAGCGGCGCAGAGAATTTCTTCTGCTCCGGTCTGGGGTTTTACAATTGGGAGGGCTCTTTTTTTCTTAAGCACCCATGCAAGTGTTTGGTGAAATACCAGTCAGTTTCTTATATATTTTATGAGCCCTCCCAATTGCTAGCTTTCATAAAAGCCAGACAGCTGGAGTCTTCTAGTGATCCTCCTTAGGCTCATATGGTAGTAGTTTCAAATGATGACTGTCTGCCGATTTCTTTTGTGTTGCGTTTATTGATTGTGATTAGGTATTCTCCCTCTTTATAGTGGGCTAGAGAGAGCTGGCATATAGTGCCTTAGGCAATGCTTATGATTATTACTTTGAAGAAATACTCTGGTTTTGTCTTGAGTACTTTTCATTATGTCTGCTCTGTTTCTGCAAGAATGGTTTATGTAAACTTTCTTGGTTTATATGTAAGAGTTCATAAATATAAAATAAAAAAGAAAAGATTAGGGCTTTTCAACTTGGAAAAGAGACGGCTTATGGCGATATGATAGAGGTCTATAAATTAATGAACGGAGTGGAAAGGGGAGATGTAGATGGATTGTTTATGCCATCAAAAAGTAGAAAGACTAGGGGGCACGCAATGAAGCTACAAGGTAACCCATTTAAGACTAATAAGAGAAAATATTTTTTCACTCAATGTGTAATCAAACTACGGAATTCATTACTGGAGGATGTAGTAAAAGCTGTTAGTGTAGCTGGATTTAAAAAAGGCTTGGACAAGTTCCTGGAAGAAAGGTCCATAAACCATTATTAAAGAGAACTGAGAAAATCCACTGCTTGCCCCGGGATGAGCATCGTGGAACCTGTGTGCTTTTTTGGGAACCTGCCAGGTACTTGTGACCTGGATTGGCCACTGTTGAAAACAGGATACTGGGCTTAATGGAACTTGGTCTGACCCAGTATGGTCTTTTTTATGTTCTTATGTTAATGATCGATAAGACTTGGCAAACAGATTTCTGCTGATGACCATTACAATGTGGGGACACATTGTGGCCTTAGTCTGCCTCCTTTTTGGCTCTCGATGTTGCTTCTACTCAGGACTGTACCTAGCTAGAAAGGCACCCTGTGCGACTAATGAATCTGGTGCCCACCCCATCCAGCCACATTCAGCAACTCACTCGTTTGGAGCTTCCTAGAAGCCCAGTGATGATACTGGTGCCCTTTCAGTACTTAAGCTCTGTGGGGCCACACCGCTTACACAGCCCTTGGTATGGCCCTGCTTCTACTGCCTTTGGTATGGACGGTAGTGTCTCCTTTGACAGAAACATTGTCTTCTGTAGGGTGAGTGTTGATCTCTTGAAGAGATGGATTATTCTACTACAGCTTAAGAGCGAGTTTGGAGGGTGGAGGAGGGGTCCTTTATTAGATGCCAACTTTCTTTACTGTTCTCCCGAAATGTGTGGAAGATTGGTCAGCATTCATCCACGTCTTCATTTGTCCAGATGTTTTAAGCCAAGCCAATCTTCACACTTCTGCCATGACTGGGGAAGTTCCTACCTTCTTTCACATCACTGAGTTGCTCCAAAAGTTTCTCATTCTCACTTTGGGGAAGAGCTTCAGAAAAAGACATTATTTACCTCAGATACTGGTGCATATCCTTCAGCATGCAAATTTGAGAGCGCCATGAACTACTTCCTTTCCAATGAGGCTCCATCAGATGGTGTCAGATAGTGGCCAAGTCATTCTATGTCTATGTCTGACTTTATTTAATATACTGCATATCTGGAGGCAAACTATGCGGTTTACAAGAAAATTATATTAAAATTGGAAAAGACGGCCAATGATTCTGACAGGATAATAAAGAGTGAAAAGTAAGAGGACAGACTTACAATCACATTTATAAACAAGAAAGGGGAGGGGAGCCAGGGACGATAGAGTGTCCATGGATAGCTAAGGGTAGAGATTGAGATTGCATCATTATAATACAGGAAGTTCACCAGCTAGGATGGGGTCATGGAGACTCCAAAAGCCAATTAGTGCTTTTTTGACCTGTTTCAACTCTGGTCAAATTCCGTTGGTTAACAGAGAAATTCTGGTTTGTAGGTTTACTGAGTGCTTCCCTCTGCTTATAGAACGAACTGTAAAATATATGTGGCGATTCAGCTCTAGGATAATACTGCTGTGATTATTTGGTCTAAGACGTCATCGTCTGAGGCTCCAAGTGGCAAGGGCAGGAAAGATTCCTTCACGGAAAGAACGGTGGACACATCCAGCCCCAGAGTTGGTTCAAGGTGTTGGCACCCTAGGCAAACCTTAACCCTTATGCCCCCCCCCCTTGCTGTCAAAATCTATTGTTTAGCTTTGAATGCTCTGCTCTTCCCTACCCCACAGAAACTGACGCTCTAGGCAACCACCTAGTTTGTCTAATGGTTGGCGAGCCCTGGTGGTGGATGCTGGGAATGATATAGGGACTAGCACCAAGACACAGGCCCTGCTCCTTAATGCTTAGCACATCATGCTATTATTTTCTCACTGAAATAAATATTATTTATACTTGTATATTTATATATACACACTTCCCTTACTTGGTTTGCAGCTTGTCATGCGGTGAGGGTTTGTGTGCATCAGTGATACAGAGGGCTAAGCTATTGGTAGCTTAACTACTGGCAGGGTCTCCCAAGATGGACAGATCTCAGTTGAGCACCAGACTAAGACAAATCACCCATCTGGGCAGCAGCAGAATGGGACAGTGTTGGCGGCGGAGGATCGCATTTCTGTGACAGTGGCAATAACACTAAACTTAAACTGCGCGGAAGAAAGGCCCAGCAATCTACTTCTGTATCTTGCCACGAAAACCCAATGGATAGTCACAACAAAACAAATTGCCCTATAGTGCTGGAAGATGAGACCCCCATGTCAGAAGGCACTCAACTAGCTACTGGGGAAGATCTGAAAACTTTTCAGAGTAAAGCCAGCATTTATGATGTGGTTGGATCAAAGCCCTCGGGATGTCTGACTGCTGATGTAGCTGCACATGAAATGAGAGTCAGAAGCTGTAAAGATGTCTTACACATTGGAACATGGAGCGTACGAAGCATGAACCAAGGGAAGTTGGAAGTGGTCAAGAATGAAATGGAACGTGTACAACTTGATCTGTTGGGTGTCAGCGAACTGAAATGGACTGGCATCGGGCATGTTGCATCAGATGATCACATGATCTACTATGTTGGAAATGAAAGACAAAGAAGAAATGGTGTTGCATTTATAATTAAGAAGAAACTTGCAAGAACTGTAATAAAATACAATGCAATCAGTGAATGCTAATTTCTATTCATCTATGAGGAATGCCTATCAACACAACTATAATTCAAGTATATGCCACAACAACAGCTGCAGAAGAGAATGAAATTGAAGAGTTCTATGAACAAGTACAAGCTGAAATTGACAGAACATGCAAACAGCATATCCTTATAGTCATGGGGACTGGAACACAAATGTTGGCAACAAAGAAGAAGGCAAAATGGTTGGAAAATATGGACTTTGCAAGAGAAATGAAGCTGGAGAAAGACTGATTGTTGGTCTTGCAGAATTCTATCTCAAATATCTTCTTCCAGCAACACAAGCAGTGACTGTACACATGGACTTCATCCAATGGACTGTACAAACATCAAATTGACTACATTGGTGGAAGTCAATGATAGAAAAGCTCTATAAAATTAACAAGGACAAAACCTGGAACTGACTGTGGTACAGATCACCTACTACTAGTATGCAAACTCAAGCTAAAGCTGAAAAAGAGCAAACCATTCATGAATGTAGCAAAATATGACCTTGAGAATAAACCACCAGAATTTGAAGACTACCTACAAAATCAATTTGCTGCTTTAGCTACAAATGACAGAGCTCCAGAAGAATTATGGGATGACATCAAGAAGGTTGTGTTGGAAGAAAGTGAGAAATCTCTACAAAAGGTGAAAAAGCAAAAACGGCCAAAATGGATAACCAAATAAACTCAGAAAATTACCCAGAAATGCAGAGAAGCTAAAGCCAGAGGAGAAAGAGAGGCAATAGCAGAACTCAAAGATTTCCAACGTGCAGCAAGACAAGGAGAAGTACTACAATGACGAATGCAAGGAAATAGAAGCAGAAAGTATTAGAGGAAGAACAAGATTGGCATTTCTAAAGCTATGAGAGTTAAAGAAAAAATTCCAGCCTCAAATTGGAATGTTATAAGATGCTCAAGGATCCATGTTGAATGATGCTGAGATCAAGAAAAGGTGGAAAGAATATACAGAAAGGTGTATATACAGAATATACAGAAAGGTGGAAAGAATATACAGAGTTTTTATATGATAAAAATCAAGTGTTTACAATCAAAGTTTATTTACCTGAGTTGTAAAATTACCCTGTTGTCCAAGTTGTTAACCCTGTTTAATGTAACTCAGACATTTTTGTGTACTGAAATGTTTTGTTTGATGTAAACCGCGCTGATGTCAAATAGTGCGGTATATAAGAAATGTAAATAAAATAAATAAAGTGGACCAACAGCTGTTTTAAATGATCCAGAACCATTGGTGATGAAAGAAGAAGTTGAAGCAACATTGAAAGTCTTATCAAAGTACAAAGCACCAGGCACTGATGGCATTCCCATATAAGTATTACAGCAATCTGATGCAGCTGTTACCATACTTACAAGGCTCTGCCAGGAAATTTGGAAGACAACATCATGGACAACTGATTGCAAAAGATCTGAGGACTAAGCTATTGGTAGCTTAACTACTGGCATGGTCAGGGGATCCAACTGACTGTGGAAATTATCGCACAATCACTCTGATCCCACATGCCAGCAAGAGTCTACTGAAGATTATTCAGTAGAGACTACCACCATACCTGGAACGAGAACTGCCTGAAGTGCAAGCAGGGTTCAGGAAAGGGAGAGGGACGAGAGACATCATCGCGGATGTGAGATGGATCCTTGAAAAGACTAAAGAATACCAAAAGGATATCCATATGTGTTTTATTCCCTCACTTGGTCTGCAGCTTGTCATGCTGTGAGGGCTTGTGTGCATCAGTGATGCTGAGAGCTAAACTATCAGTAGTTTAACTACTGGCAGGGTCTCCCAAGATGGACAGGTCTAAGCTGAGGTGTCAGACCAAGACCAACCACCCATCTGGGCAGCAGCAGAATGGAATAGTGTTGATGGCGGAGGATCACATTTCTGTGACAATGGCAACAACACCAAACTTAAACTGCGTGGAAGAAAGGCCCAACAATCTACTTCTGTATCTTGCCATGAAAACCCAATGGATAGTTAGAACAAAACAAATTGTGCTATAGTCCTGGAAGATGAGACCCCCAGGTCGGAGTGCACTCAACTAGCTACTGGGGAAGAGCTGAAGACCTTTCAGAGTAAAGCCAGCATTTATGATGTGGTTGGATCAAAGCCCTCAGGATGTCTGACTGCTGATGTAGCTGTGCATGAAATGAGAGTCAGAAGCTGTAAAGATGTCTTACACATTGGAACATGGAACGTATGAAGCATGAACCAAGGGAAGTCGGAGGTGGTCAAGAATGAAATGGAACGTGTACAACTTGATCTGTTGGGTATCAGCGAACTGAAATGGACTGGCATCGGGCACTTTGCATCAGATGATCAC
The DNA here is from genome assembly GCA_033557465.1 of Ichthyophis bannanicus. Classification (NCBI taxonomy): domain Eukaryota; kingdom Metazoa; phylum Chordata; class Amphibia; order Gymnophiona; family Ichthyophiidae; genus Ichthyophis; species Ichthyophis bannanicus. Next base: position 54,533,278 of record CM066051.1, on the reverse strand, counting down.
ATGGTCTACTATGCTGGAAATGAAAGACAAAGAAGAAATGGTGTTGCATTTATAATAAAGAAGAAACTTGCAAGAACTGTAATGAAATACAATGCAGTCAGCGAACGCTTAATCTCTATTCATCTACAAGGAATGCCTATCAACACAACTATAATTCAAGTATATGCCCCAACAACAGCTGCAGGAGACAATGAAATTGAAGAGTTCTATGAACAAGTACAAGCTGAAATTTACAGAACAAGCAAACAGTATATCCTGATAGTCATGGGTGACTGGAACGCAAACGTTGGCAACAAAGAAGAAGGCAAAGTAGTTGGAAAATATGGACTTGGCAACAGAAATGAAGCTGGGAAAGACTGATAGAATTCTGCAAGACCAACGATCTATTCATCTCAAACACCTTCTTCCAGCAACACAAGCAGGGACTGTATACATGGACTTCACCCAATGGATTGTATAAAAATCAAATTGACTACATCTGTTGAAGTCAACGATGGAAAAGCTCTATAACATCAACAAAGACAAAATCTGGATCTGACTGTGGTGCAGATCATCAACTACTAGTATGCAAAGTTGAAAAAGAGCAAACCACTCATGAATGTAGCAAAATATGACCTTGAGAATATACCACTGGAATTTAAAGACTGCCTGCAAAATTGATTTGCTGCTTTAGAAAAAAATGACAGAGCTCCAGAAGAGTTATGGAATGACATCAAGAAGGTTGTGTTGGAAGAAAGCGAGAAGTCTCTACAAAAGGTGAAAAAGCAAAAAACGGCCAAAATGGATGACGGAAGAAACTCTGAAAATTGCCCAGAAATGCAGAGAAGCTAAAGCCAGAGGATAAAGAAAGACAATCGCAGAACTCAACAGAGATTTCCAACGTGCAGCAAGACAGGACAAGGAAAAGTACTACAACGACGCATGCAAGGAAATAGAAGCAGAAACTATTAGAGGAAGAACAAGATCGGCTTTCCTAAAGCTACGAGAGTTAAAGAAAAAGTTCCAGCCTCAAATTGGAGTGTTACAAGATGCTCAAGGTTCTATGTTGAATGATGCTGAGAAGATCAAGAAAAGGTGGAAGGAATATACAGAGTTTTTATATGATAAAGATCAAGTGGACCAACAGCTGTTTCAACCTGTACCTTATGATAGGGAACCATTGGTGATGAAAGAAGAAGTTGAAGCAGCATTGAAAGCCTTATCAAAGAACAAAGCACCAGGCATTGATAGCATTCCCATAGAAGTATTACAGCAATCTGAGGCAGCTGTTACCTTACTTACAAAGCTCTGCCAAGAAATATGGAAGACAACATCATGGCCAACTGACTGGAAAAGATCTGTGTTTATACCAATACTAAAGAAAGGTTATCCAACTGATTGGAAATTATTGCACAATCGCTCTGATCCCACATGCCAGCAAGATTCTACTGAAGATTATTCAAAAGAGACTACAATCATACCTGGAACAAGAACTACCTGAAGTGCAAGCAGGGTTCAGGAAAGGGCAATGAACGAGAGACATCATTGCGGATGTGAGATGGATCCTTGAAAAGACTAAAGAATACCAAAAGGATATCTATTTGTGCTTTATCAACTATAGCAAGGCTTTTGACTGTGTAAACCATGAGAAACTCTGGGCCACATTAAGAAGCATGGGTATACCAGAACACCTGAGAGTTCTCTTACACAACCTTTACAATGATCAAGAAGCAACAGTTTGAATGGAACAAGGAGACACAGAATGGTTTAAAATCAGCAAAGGTGTACGACAAGGCTGCATACTTTCCCCCTACCTGTTTAATTTATATGCAGAACAAATCATCAGAGAAGCAGGATTGTATAAAGACAACAGAGGTGTGAAGATTGGTGGAAGACTCATTAACAACTTTTGCTATGCTGATGATACCACTTTATTGGCTGAAAGTGAAGATGATCTGAAACATTTGCTTCTCAAAATTAAGGAACATTGTCTTAAAATGGGCCTGCACCTTAATGTAAAGAAGACAAAGATCCTGACAACTGGCAAAATCAGTAAGTTCATCCTTGATGGAGAAGAAATTGAAATTGTGGACAACTTTAACCTTCTTGGATCAACTATCAATAAAGAAGCAACAAGTAGTCAAGAAATCAGACGACACATTGCTCTTGGCAGAATGGCTATGAAAGACCTAGATAAGATTCTCAAGAGCAGAGATGTCTCTCCCCATACAAAGATTTGACTTGTTCAAGCCATGGTATTTTCAATAACATCATATGGATGTGAAAGCTGGACAATGAAAAAGATAGACAGGAAGAAAACTGATGCCTTTGAATTATGGTGCTGGCGGCAAATACTGCATATTCCATGGACTGCCCGAAGAACAAACCAGTCGGTACTAGAGGAGATCAAACCTAAGCTTTCTTTAGAAGCTCAGATGACAAGACTTTGACTTTCATACTTTGGACACATCATGCGAAGAGAGAGATTGTTAGAGAAAGACATCATGCTTGGCAAGATAGAAGGTCAACGCAAAAGAGGAAGGCCAACAATGAGATGGATCAATATAATAACAGCAGCTACAGAGAAGGGACCCAGGATATCAATGCTTGACCCAGTACAAGTATTGTGGAACCTGTGTCTTTTGGGGAAACTGCTAGGTACGTATGGCCTAGATTGGCCACTGTTGGAAACAGGATACTGGGCTTGATGGACCTTGGTCTGACCCAGTATGGCATATCTTATGTTCGTATGTTCTTAGAGGAGATATAATAGAGACATTTAAATAACTCTATACAGAGTTTTTATATGATAAAGATCAAGTGGACCAACAGCCGTTTCAACCTGTACCTTATGATCGGGAACCATTGGTGATGAAAGAAGAAGTTGAAGCAGCATTGAAAGCCTTATTAAAGAACAAAGCACCTGGCATTGATAGCATTCCTATAGAAGTATTGCAGCAATCTGATGCAGCTGTTACCATACTTACAAGGTTCTGCCAAGAAATATGGAAGACAACATCATGGCCAACTGACTGAAAAAGATCTGTGTTTATACCAATACTAAAGAAAGGTGATCCAACTGACTGTGGAAATTATCACACAATCGCTCTGATCCCACATGCCAGCAAGATTCTACTGAAGATTATTCAAAAGAGACTACAACCATACCTGGAACAAGAACTACCTGAAGTGCAAGCAGGATTCAGGAAAGGGCGAGGAATGAGAGACATCATTGCGGATGTGAGATGGATCCTTGAAAAGACTAAAGAATACCAAAAGGATATCTATTTGTGCTTTATCGACTATAGCAAGGCTTTTGACTGTGTAAACCATGAGAAACTCTGGGCCACATTAAGAAGCATGGGTATACCAGAACACCTGATCGTACTCTTGTACAATCTGTACATTGATCAAGAAGCAACAGTTCGAACGGAACAAGGAGAAACAGAATGGTTTAAAATAAGCAAAGGTGTAAGACAAGGCTGCATACTTTCCCCCTACCTGTTTAATTTATATGCAGAACAAATCATCAGAGAAGCAGGATTGTATGAAGACAACAGAGGTGTGAAGATTGGTGGAAGACTCATCAACAACCTTCGCTATGCTGATGATACCACATTACTGGCTGAAAGTGAAGATGATCTGAAACATTTGCTTCTCACAATCAAAGAACATAGTCTCAAAATGGGCCTGCACCTTAATGTAAAGAAGACAAAGATCATGACAACTGGCATAATCAACAGGTTCATTGTTGAAGGAGAAGAAATTGAAATTGTGAACAACTTTAACCTACTTGGATCAATTATCAATAAAGAAGCAACAAGCTGTCAAGAAATCAAATGATGCATTGCTCTTGGCAGAATGGCTATGAAAGACCTAGATAAGATTCTCAAGAGCAGAGATGTCTCTCTCCATACAAAGATTCGACTTGTTCAAGCCATGGTATTTTCAATAACATCATATGGATGTGAAAGCTGGACAGTGAAAAAGATAGACAGGAAGAAAATTGATGCCTTTGAATTATGGTGCTGGCCGCGAATACTGTGTATACCATGGACTGCCCAAAGAACAAACCAGTCGGTACTAGAGGAGATCAAAGCTAAGCTTTCTTTAGAAGCTCAGATGACAAGACTTCGACTTTCATACTTTGGACACATCATGCGAAGAGAGAGATCATTAGAGAAAGACATCATGCTTGGCAAGATAGAAGGTCAACGCAAAAGAGGAAGGTCAGCAATGAGATGGATCGATACAATAACAGCAGCTACCGGTACCAGTCTGTCAACAATGAGCCGCTTGACTGAAGACCGAACACAATTTAGGATAGCTATCCAGAGGGTCGCCATGAGTCGACTCCGACTCGAAGGCACTTAACAACAACAACAAATACCTCTGTGGCATAAATGCACAGGAGGGTCTTTTTCAATTGAAGGCACCTTCTGCTATGTGGGGACATAGGATGAGAGAGAAAGGGGATAGACTCAGAAGTAATATGAGGAAATATTTCTTTACGGAAAGAGTGGTAAATGCGTGAAATAGTCTCCCAGTGGAGGTGGTGGATACGAGGACAGTATCTGAATTCATAAAAGTATGGGTCAAACACAGAGGATCTCTAAAGGTAAAAAGGGGACTGTTGTAGTTGATATGGAAGGACAAACTAGATAGGCCATGTGGTCTTTTTCTGCCATCTCTTTTCTGTGAAATTATGTACTATGTATCTAGATCTAGAGATATTCCTGAAAATACAGAAACCAATCCATTGATACATAGGGGGATGTTTACTAAACAGCGGTAGCAGACTCCGTGCAATATCGGAGCCGCGGATCTGATATCGCACTGAGTCCCCTACCGTTGTTTAGTAAACATCCCCCATAATTTCAATCAGAGCTGATGGAACCACTAGACATACTAGGCAGTAGCCTAGTGCAGCAACCTGTGAGGGCAGCAAAAGCAGGCCATTCAATGCTATATAATAGACTTTGACAGCCAGAGGGGTGTAAAGCTGGAGGTTCGCTTAGGGCTCCAACACGGATTCCAATAAGAAAATAACAGTGCTTATCCCACAACTGCGCCTCAAAGTCCCGCCTCGGTGGGAGGGTGCAGAGCCCAAAGTCCCTTCTTCTTTGGGAGATAAGTACAGTACCTGCAATCCAGAGCCCCGCCCTCCTTGAGGAGGGGAGGGGAGGGGGAGTCAGAGAGAGACCTATAGGGAAAACCCGCACCCCAGGAGAAAGCCGCCTAAACTCCGCTCTCCGTGGGCGAGACAAGCACCTGCCGTGAAAGCCAACTGTAGCCCTCAGCATCTTTGATCCTTATCGGACGGCCGAGGAGGAAGAGTTTTGCCTTTAAGTTAAGATGACGTGAGACGGTAGCGAAGTTGCCTCTTGGTTCTGGTCGAGAGAGAGAACGGGCGCCGTCTGACAGCAATTGCGCGCACTGTGGGGGGAAACACCGCGTATACTTAGCAACGCTTCGCTTCCTTTTCTGCGTTCCTTTGCGCTCTGCGGGCAACTTTCTCGTTCCCTCTGCTTGCTTTGGGGGGGGGGGGGGGGGCGAGCTGGGATCCCGATTCCTGCAGCCTGAACCCTTTTGCCGCTGCCTCAAGGACCAAACAGGTGAGTGAAACATTGGCAGCCAGTGGGCTGGGTCTGAGTGTTAATACTAAAAGGAAATGGACTTGGGTTTTAAGGCGAAATCCTCTGCTCACGCACCTAGGAAGTGCTCTGGCTGTCTCTAGAACAGGTTTCTCCTGTTCCCTACCTCATGACAGCGAGTTCTTAGAAAAGAATTTGCAAAGTTTTCTTCTCAGCTAGGAGGAAACGAAAGCATGTCGAGAATAGGAGCTTGATGTAGTTTCATGGTTGGCACTTTTCTCTTTGAAAGGTTTGGGATTGTGAGCACACCTCCACTCCTGCTCTTTAAAGATTTGGGAGGGGAAAGGGCAGGCTTTTACCAGGGTGTTTGTTTCACTAAAGTGTTCCTGCTCCCCAGGGTCTGGAGCTGACTCCAAGGGGCATGTTTACTCAAGGGCCTTGGTTGCTACTGTGGGGCTGATGTGGAATTAACCACCAGCGGTTGCAGCTAATGTGGGAAAACAGATATTCCTGCTCCTCCCAGGGTGTCTGCATTTCATATAGTGAGTACAGGCTTGGGTGGGAACACGGTTGGAGAGTGAGCTGAGAGTGGGAGGGTCTTGCAAGGTGCAATTACTGTAGATGTTACCATCATGCGGTAATCGCATCATTTTGCAGGTTTTGGGGGTCATTCCAGAACAGGAATAAGCCTGATGGACTTGCGGCATAGACGTCTACGACCATATTCTCAAACACCCATGTACACGGCGCTAGCACGGGGATCTCAGAATGTGGACAGGAGGGGCGGAACGCGGTCATGGCCAGCAGCGGAGACATGTAGTACATATTCAGGAAAGGCCTGTGTACATTCTGCATGTTTCCCGTGGACATCCACGTTATACCAGTGGAAACGTGGCATAAGGCCAGGACTTAGAAACTTTTCTGCTTCGAAATGCCTCCCATAGAGATGAATGGCTGTGACAAAAGATGTTTTGAATTGGTGTTCTGCAGTCTGGAAGGCCACAAGATGCAGTTGTAAAGAACAGAACGCAGAGGTGGGGGGGGGGGGAGGCTGTCTGGTAAAGACGTATTACTAAACACCCCTACAGAAATCAGAAGTGCAATGGCGATTATTCCGGCTATGCTGACAATTGCTGTGTGAGCTAGAGGAGGTAATTCTAGGGTACCCTAACAATTCCGGTCATCCAAGAAGTGGGACTGTTGATGTAGGGATTGTATGTGGGTGAGTATAGGACAGATGCATGTGTGGGTGAGAAATGCAGATCAGATTAGTAGTCTTGAGGCCCCTTGCCATCATGTTATACCAGCTGTTTTCTAGAGGTGCAGGGCCTTTGTACTGCAGATGTATATTTTGTGTGACTGCAAGTGAGAGTGTGTGTGTATGGTTAGAGGGATGCATGGGGGACCTGGTGAGTGCAACTCCAATTTGGGGGGGGGGGGGGAGGAGGGACATCAGTGCCTGGCCCCTAGGGCTGACCACAGCGTTGCCAGGTGCCAGTGTAATTGGCCAGGATACAGCAGAATGGGGTTCTATGGCCAAATGTCACAGCATGTCCCTCTCAGCGATAAGAGACCCTCGGAATGAGCGCATTGAACAGGGCAGACAGCACTATCAATGGTCTCACAAATGCGCACATTTGTATAGACAGCTGCTAGTGCTCTTGGGCATCTAGTGGTGCTGTTTGCGCCGGTGCATCCACTCAATCTGAGGGTCGCTATTTAATGTCTGGATATGCTCTGATATTTAGCTGTAGAGGACCATTTCTGATTTCTTCTGGTCCATATATAGCATTGTACAATCTATTGTCAGGGATGACTAATGCAAGCACAACTAAAGTGTTCACCTACTGCTATGTATGTTGTGCTGCAAGATATGTCAGGGCACTCATATCACTTTCTACTTGGTGTCGTAACATCTCTGAGTGCACAGTGATCACTTTGCAGTGTCCTGGTCATGCAGAGGACGAGCTTCTATGGTCTGTTTTGCATCAGCACATCTGTATCATTCGTTTTCATGGGTAGTGTGGTTGGCATGGGCACCATACCGTCAGCATGAGGGGCAGCCTGGAGGATGCACGTTTTAACTGAGGAGGCGTGGCCACACGGAAAGGGGCCACAGTGGAGCCATATATTTTTTCGGAATTCGCCAAGGACAGGGATGTCCAGGCCGCTTGCTCCCAGGGTTTGTACGTGCCACACCAAACATGTCTACATCCCCCAATTCCAGACCTGCAGGCACGTCCAGACCTGTGCATGCAGAATTAGGATCAAACGGGGCCTGTTTTTCATTCAGACATATCCACGGACTGGATGTGCATGTTATGGTATCGCACTCGCTGTGAATGCAGCATTCACTACCTCAATGGGTGGTGATAGCTGCATCTGCGAAACTTATCACCCCACCCCCCGATCCCTGTATTTTGTCTGCCGAGGGAAACACTGGGAACGCCCCATGCAATGACCGCGGCACTTCTGCAACAAATGCCGGCTGCTTGCAGCGATTGCCTGGTATTAGTTGCAGAAGCCTTTAGTAAATATGCCCCTAAATCTCCATCTCCAAGCACTGAGTGAGAGTTAGAGGATGGAGAGGGACCCTTCCAGGGCATGCGGTGGTAACCTGTACACACCAAGCTTCTTGACCTCCTTCCCTCAGTGCCTTTTCTCATTTACTGAGGATTTCTCAACCAGCAGTGAGAAAAACAGTTTCTGTATTCCGGGAAAGTCCTCCCTCACTACATTTTAATCAGCTAGGCAGAAATCTTCAAAGGCTGCATGGAAAACTAATGAAATCTGTCGCAAGCTAACTTGGGAGACATATCTTAGGAGTTCAGGTGTTGAACGTTCTTGCCCTACTTCTCCTTGACCCTCCATAGCCCAGGGGTAGTGGAACATCTTTTTTGTGTGGAGGGACCAAATGAACCAATCTTCAGCCTCGCCCCCATACTCTCTGATTTATGATACCGTGCGGGGTAAAATATTGCAGGGATCATGACCCACTCCATGCCACCGGCTATGATAGTCATTTGGGAAAAGATAATTTATTCACTGCAGCCTTGCAGAGTGAATGTATTTATATTAAATTTCATGCAGAATTGAACGAGTAGCCAATGTCGTAGTTCAAGAAAAGGTGGCAGCTTCCAGGATCAGAACGGTGCTGGAGGAAGAAAACAGTCGTGCTGTTGGGTTTTGAACACACTGCGTCTTGCACATAGCGCACCACACAGGTAGGGAGCCTTTCCCCAGGAGTGCAGCCCTGTACGAGGAGCCTAGACTAGTCTGTAGCTTTAAGAGGAACTTGATGGGGTATCTGGGCAAGTGAGGGGAGGGGGCTGTGACTTAAAACCAACAGCTTCACAAGCTTCAGTACTGAGATGGTTCATCTTGGGTTTGAAGCCCACTACTGCTCCTTGGGTAAGTCACCTAACCCTCCATTGCCCTCCTGGGATGAGACCGAGTAGAGCTGAATGTAACTCTCTGCTTGAACTTTCGAGAAAAAGTGTGGGCTAAATTCCCCCCTTAATATTCAGCGGCCTATCTGGGACATGGCAACTGTACAAAGGTTGTGGGGTTACATTTAGGAGGCTGGCAGAAATTTGACTGGCTGGTATCGAGTTTCATGCTGAAAGGGTGAATCTGAGCAGTGTGCCCTGACTTAGCTAGCCCCATTCTTAAGCCATTACATTTGTGCACACTGATCGAATCGAACCTTTTAGATGAATGCAATTAAAAGTATAGATCATTTTAAAGCTGGTTCCTTAAAGGGCAGTTTTCCAGGTCATTTATGTGGGTAAATCTGCAGTCTGAAAACAGCACTCCCTCCGGATGCATACCTTAAGCTGCATCTTTCCCCGGGTCATGTTTAGGCCATGGGAAGGATATAAAATTTTGTAAATCACAATTTCATGGAAAATGTACCTGCACAGAAAAACCAGGTGCAGGGATTGTGGGTCCCCTGTACTCACGTACTTTGGCTTTCAATACAGTGGCAAAATTTAAAAAACCAAACAAAACCTCTCACAGCCTTTGTCTCAAAAGCCATAGTCTGGAAATTGTAGCCTCAATATGGAGCCTTCATTCAATCTAAAAGCAGCAGGGTGGGATTTGATGATGCCCCCCCCCCCCTTTTCTTCCTGCAGTATTCATTGCAGATCTGTTAACTGGAGGGGAAGAGGCTCCCCGGATGAAGATGAGGTACAGCGAGTTGCTCTTAGCGCTTCCTTAGAAGTTGACAAGGCCTGGGTTTGAGGGACGTTTGTACAGCAAGAGTCCAGCTGCTCCTGCCTTATAGACACTTGGCAGAGGAATCAACATAGGGGGCTAATATCCAGGATTTGTCCTCGTAATGCATAGAGGTGCCTCCTGTCAGTCCGGACACATGGTGGCCTTTGATTCCTTCTTCTGTTGCAATATTAAACTCTGGAATTTCTGCTAGTTCAGTCGTGGTGGTCTCTTTGTGTTTCCCAGCTTTTGTTTCCCCAGCCTCTCATTCCGCTCCATGTTGATCTTTGCAGGTCCAGCCATGAGGTGGGGAACAGATTCAGTGGTTCTGCTTGTACAGGGGATCTTGGTGACTGTCATGCATACTTTGGCTTCTCGAAGCCTGCCTACCGAAGCAGAGGAAGAAGGTAGGACTGAACAGAGCAACCATCCCTGGGGCATGATCTCGTGTTTCTAGTTTGAAAGCAGACTGTGACCGTGACGGGCTTTCAAGCTTTATTCTGACTGACGCAGGTACTTGCATGGGCTGCAGTGGTTCTTAATCCAGTCCTTAGAGAAACTCAGCCAGTCAGGTTTTCAGGATCTCCACAACGGATATGCATGAGGGTAGAGTTGAGTACAATCTTGTGGAGATCCTGAAAATCAAACTGGTGGTTATGTGACATGGACTGAGTTGAGAACCACCGGCCTAGTGATGCTGGAAACCTGGGCATCCATCGCTCACTGTACGACCCTGTGTATGTCACACAGTGCCCCTACCCTCAGAAATGGAGATTTTATCATCCTTGGCCTTAACACTGGCACATGTATTTTTCCCTGGTGGGGGGGGGGGGGCGGGGTTAGTTGCCCTCTTAGGAAGTTCCGGCCGTACCCGTACAGCAGCAAGCTTCTGCTGAGGTTCTGAAAAGTCCTCTTTGTGGAAAGGAAGAGAAGCCCAGAAGGTGATAGAATTTTTATATGGAAATTGATTCTTGCTGGAAAAACAAAATGCTTTCCTAAATGACAGACAAGGAAGTTGCTTCTCTTCTGTCGCCCCCTTAGGGGAAACATGCTTTCTAATACCTGCGACTTGCACCCTTTTTCTTAGTGTTCCTAAACGACTGGACTGCGCATAGATTCCTGGGCCGCAAACTACTCTATAATCACTGGGACTTTGAGGTCTTTACTCCAGACAACCTGGAACGAGAGTGCAAGGAAGAGGTGTGCACCTATGAGGAGGCCCGGGAGTGCTTTGAGGATGACAAGACTACTGTGAGTATGATCTGTGGCAGTGTCCAACGACTGGGCAAGGAGACAGATCGCACCATATAATGTAGCAGCCTAGGAGTGTGACGAGGTCCTCAGCAAAGATTCTCAAACTGGGTCTTAAAAGACAACAGGAGTAGATAATGTAAAGCTCATCTAGGAAAATCAAACCTGCGGGTTCGGCTTGTGCTTAATTTTCAAAAGAAGAGATTGCATGCTCTTGGCCTTAGAGAAGTGCTATGAGTAGAGATAAGCTGGGAACTTCTACTCCTTGTGGTTTTGCTGGTAATTCAATGGAAAATAACCCACATGGATTTAAGGCTCCAATCTCTGCACGTTATTTTCCGATCCCTCCCAGAACATCCATCCAAAATTCTATCTGCTTGGTCAGTAGAGTACATTCATGCTTTAGAATGTTTTATAACATTTTTAAAAAATGACAATTTTATATGCAAATATGTGCAAATACTGAAAACATGCCCTGTCTAGGTCAGAACATTTTGACAGATGTGCAAACTTGCCAGAAAAGGTGGTGGAGGGTGGTTGTGGGCGAAGGGTTGAGACGTGATGCTGGGTTGCATTTCAATGGTTTCTTCCCAAAGTAGAACAAATCGCAGCTGGCCAGATGGGATGAGCTCAGTCCAACCCTAATCTGCCATCATCTACTGTGCTATTTTTCAAATTTTGGGAGAGAAAGTTTTCCCTTGGGATAAATGTCCCTGGTGCTATTGTAAATATTGAACAAGTATTTTGAATAGCCTCCGTTATTTGGCCAGAGGCCAGTCGCTTTTAGCTGCGTGCACTACAGTAGTTTGCAATGGGAAGACACTGGCGTTATTTGCCTTGGAAAATGAGCAGCTACGGAGCATATGGGCTGTGTGTCCTCATGCATTGCATTGGCTGATAATGTGCGCATTTCCTAAACATGCTCACAAAAAAGCATCTTCGCCCGGCTACAGGTACAAAATCTGCCTCACAGAATCCCAACCCTCCACCCCAGTTTTCTCCCCCTTTAAACCTCTCCTTAGGTACCTGCCCAATAAACTGGAGTTTAAAGACTTAAAAACTCGCACTAATTAAAGGAAGGGAATAGAACTGCAGCACAGACACGAGTGTTTCCAGTAAGTTTCTATGTAGTTTAGCTCCTTTCGCTTTATCTTTTCTCGCCCTACAGGACTTGTTCTGGAAAACATATCCTCATAATGGAAAAGGTGGAGATTCAGGTGAGCGAGGAATGTTGGGATCCTGGAGACCTGGACAAGGCTGAGAAGAGGAACGCTGCTGCTGTTGCTGCCACAATTATATTTGTTTTTAGGCCTATGCAATGCTGTGCAAATACCAGTCGATATAGAACAGTATGTGCAGTAGTTTACAGGACTTCCACACACAATATCCATTGCATGTATGTCTGATAGAAGCATGCTAGGGGATGGGGGGGGTGGGTGGAGTGCCTTCTCGTATACTATAGAATACTATGATGTAAGCACGCCCCTGCGCCAATCTGGGTGCAGCCAGCAATGTCTGCATCGGTATGCCGCTGTTTATAAAATGAGACATGCACGTCCATCATGTTATAAAATAAGGTGCATAGATGCGCACAGTGATGCATGTTGCCTGGGGGGGGGGGGATACAAATTTACCCTCTAAATACTCCTACAGCTTAGAATCTGCTCAGGAGAGAGGCTTGGAGAATTTCATTTATTAAGACCATGGTTAAAAAGAACACGTTTGTGATCAGGAGCAACGGGGGTTAATGTTGAAAAGTTCACTGGATTTGCGTAGCGCCAGAAAGGGAAGTTTGTTCTACGGGTTCAGCACAGCAAAGAGCTGTGGATCTAGGCGAGAGTCGGAAGAGGACCGCGGTCCTTGCTATGTCTTTCTGTTGTTTAATAGCATCATTGTAAATTGCTTAGATATTGATGCTGACGGATGGTATATCGAATAAAGATTAAACCTGAAACTTGATCTGTACTGGGGTCCTGGCCATCTGGAAGAGGCTGTGAGGCATTTTAAGATGAGGGCAGTGTTAATTCCCATTAATTTGTCTTTTAACCCCCTGCTTGCTACCTATGAGCATCCTTTGGTACTGTAAAACAGAAAATCCTGTGAACTGAAGTGAGCAGTGAAGGCAAGCTTGGCGTTAAAGGCATAATTGTTGAAAAGATTAAGGACCTTCGGTATTAACACAGGAAAGCAAACCAACAGCTACTGTGTTTCATGGCTGACGGCATTTGGTGAGCCGCACTAGGAGCACCCAAGGGAGGGAGAGAGGCAGATGTCGTGGGCACGCATACTGGATTCTGATGGGAGCCGAAGTTTATGCTCCTTCATGGAGGCTTGGATCAGTTTCAATAGGTGGGACTCTAAAAGAGGGAAAACCGTCAGCTGCAAATGGTGTTTCCTCTGGGGTTGGAATTTCAGGTCGAGAGAAAAATCTGCCCCTCGTTCGAATGGTTTGGGAAGCATCCAAATGGCGCAAAGCGGAGATACTAAGTTCAGCAAACTCTCTGAGCTTCGTTCTGACAAAGCTTCAGTTCGGCCTGAGAAACGGTGAAGCGTCGGGGAGCTAAGGGAAGACGCTGCAATCAGAGCGACATTTCTGACCCTGTTGTTGTTTCTCTCACCACAGCAAACACGTCGCCGATAGATGTGGCGGGCCTGGTGGCTGGGCTCGTTGCTGCCACAGTTCTCTTGATCATGGCAGGTATCGTGGCACTGTACTGTGTGAAATACAAAGGCAGAGAGCGGAGCTGCCGAAGGTAAGAACCAGGTGCCGCCGTTGAATGTTGTGCAGCAATCATGGCTAACGCAGGTTAGGAGGGCGCCACCGTCCAAGGGTGTCCTATACCTCAGACCCAATTCCGATTGTACAGTAGACATGGTGGGGGGAGGGGGGCACATCTGTGGTTTCACTCAATGGGAACTCTGATGCCACGACCCTCCGTTGTCAGTCTCTCTGCCCTCGGGGGCTTTGGTCTGGCCTTTTTCCCTCCTCTTGTTTAGTCAGCTTTCAAAAGGGTCCAGTTTGGAGTCTGGGCCTGGAACCTGGGATGTATCTACCTGGGCACTCTGTCACTACTGCGTGATGACTGGGTCCATAGTGTTAACTTCCCCACCCCCACCCTACCATGTAGAAAATGATAAACGAGGGTTGCCCACCCTTGAACAGCGGGAAAGCCCTAATCAGGCACCCGACGGGAATTGATGACTTTCTTCCTTAGCTACGGTGGTAGCTGGGAGCTTACCAGATCCACTCTCCTGGACCAGCCTCTTAAATAGAGCAAGGGTTGGTGGTCCACACATTAGAGTGATGGTGGCCATGGAATCTTCAGCCACTGAGTCCTCTGTTTCCTGCCTAGCCCCTCGTATTTAAGTGCCACTGCTTAATCTACAAGAGCCCAAGTCCGAGGAGTATCTGCAGTAAAGTTACAATAAATCAGGTGTGGGTTCTTGTGTTTCCTCTTGCAGTGGCAGAGAGCCTGTGAATCTAACCGGCAACATGCTACCATTAGAGGATGTACCCTTGACCGAGCCAAGTGCACCAGGACTGCCATCCTATGAACAGGCCCTCGAAGCCTCGGGAACTTATGACGCACCTCCTCCCCCCTACCAGAGGTAATTGCCAAAGTTCAGATAAGAAGGACATTCTGGACTTGCTCAATCTCTGCCTCTTCTCCAAAATGTACCTGCAGCGTAAGCCCTTCACTGTCTGAATCTTTAGTCTTCCGCCTTTTGATTCCCTTCACATAATAGATGGGTGGAGATGAAGGTAATTTTCCGTATTGCCCTGGTGTGCTCTCCATGCCCCTTTCCAGGAGTTTCCTGGTCGGATTGACGGCAGTGCAAACATCGGGGGCCAAGTATTTCATTCATTCTGCTGTAGCGCAGGTATCGGATCCTGCCGCTGCCCTCACAAACAGAGTGGCCGCTCTGAAGAGCACCATGGATCGTCTCACTGAGCGGGCTCCTCCCGGATAGGCTGGAATAGCCCTTGGATTTAGACCAAAGCCCAGTGGAAATGGCCAGAAGCCACAGGTATTGTGATTGTATTCGAGATGCGTATATACCACACTGCTGCCCTTGACAAAAGCGCCAAGGGAACCACCTTAGACTGGTGAATGATAACAAGTCATAACTGTGATGTGCTACATCCAACCCTGTATCATGTGATGACAGAATTAATTGAATTATCATGGTATTGTATGGTACTGATGCTCTGTATTATGAGGAAGATATATTGGGTTATTTTGTTTTTTGTAAATAATTTTGGGTCGGTCTTTTGTTAAAATGAAAGCAGTCTATAAACATAATATAGCGTAACAACATAGAAATATTTTGGAGAAGTTCTCTTATCAATAGTAGCTACTGCGGAGAAAGAATTCTGTAATGGTGACGCTGTGGAAAACCATCCATAATAAAACTGACACTTTTTGCAGGCTCTAACCGAGGCCATTGCGTTCGCCACTGACCTGCTTCTTTCTGGCCTCATGGATGTCATGGTTTTCTGTTTCCCCCAAACTGCAGGGATTCTGCCCGTTCTACTCAACCCAGCTGAGGAGGAAGGAGGCCTGGAGGAGCAGCGGGGTCTCACCTTCAGTGCAAGAGCTTAAGAGACGGGGCGTGAGCGTGAGGAAGCCACAAGCTGCACAATTTTACTGTGCATATATAAGACATCAATAAGGGCAACTGAAATAAATATCTGGGACTAATAAAAGGTTTCTGTACCACAGTGACGAACACTTCATAAGAGCGCAGGTCAAAACCTTGGGGCCACTGGCGAGTCAGACTGCGCTGCGAGAGGGGGGAAGGAGCTCCTCTTCTGCACTGGGATGGGACAAGGGGAGCAGGGGCAGGGGCAGCAGCCAGGAAAAGGAACGATTTGGTTTTGCGTAACAATATAGTTCATGCAGAAAACGGAAAGCTTCTTATGTTTGTAAGAAGGGAAAAGCCGTCCTTAAACATTTTAAATAAAAAGGATTTCATAATATGTGTGGTGTTCGTGCATTTGCTGTCTTCTGAAAAAGTTAGATGTCACGACACTTGCTCCAGAGGTGGTGCAGTACTAGAATTAGCTAGTGCTACGCAGGGCTGGCCCAACCATCAGGCAAACTAGGCAGTTCTTTAGGTCGGCAGCTTCTGGGGGGCGGCAAAGAACAGGGCATTGAAAGCGAAACAGTAGATTCTGACAGCCAGAGGGGGGTGTGAGGCTTAAGGTTGGTCTAGGGCACCAACACATTGAACCAATTTTAGGGCCAGCTCTGATGCTATGCATAATTGATAGGACTGACAATAAAGAATCTGGGCTTTATCAGCCCTCTCATCTTGAGATCGATTGCACTGTATTAAATTCTGTGCCATTTGTAGCAGTTTTTTTTGGGGGGGGGGGGGCATATAGTCAACAAAGACAGTCAGTGCTGTTGAAGTAGCCTGCCTTGGTTGCTTTAATGCCTGGCCCATACCCAGCCGCTGCCATTGAATATCTGAATTGCCCGGTTAGCGTTTTAACTCATCAGTCAATGGTGATATTCAGCCGCTGGCCAGATAGATAAACCAACTAAAGGTAAGCAGAAAAAGCTCTCCTGTTCTGCCTAGCTGGTTAGCGGCTGAATATCACAACTGATTGGCTCCTCTGTCGCCACCTCTAGAATACCCCAGCACTTAGCGTCGGGGTGTTTAAACCTGGTAGGAGGAACATTCAGTGGCACTAACCACGTTAATATCCCGCAGAGCATGGTTGAGCCGGTTAGCAGGTCTGCTGACTTGCTCAACGGCACAGAATAGAGAACTACAGGAGTCGAGTCAGAGCAGAATGATGGCTTGTAAAACTGCAAAAATGCCAAGAACAGAGAAATACTCTGAGTCGCCACAAGAGGTGTTCCTCATGGGCCTTGGCTCAGTAAGCTAACCAAGCACAGTACCCAGGTAACGTGTCTCAAAGCACTCTGGAAGGGACGTACTGCCCAGAACTACATAGCCGAGGCAGCTGAATTTGCCCATCAAGCTACATCACCGCAAAACAGACTGGCCATAAAATCGTACCCTGATAGGAAAGGAAAACTCCCCCTCCCCCCCAACCCCAAGCCTGGGGATGCCTTGGCTGAATCTGGCTTTACGTGCAGATGCTGACCTGGATATCGGTCAGGCGATTCTTCAAAGCATACCCCAGCCAGTCAAACGCTGCTCTACCCGCCCTATAGCTGGGCATTTGGGCACAACAGCTGTGCCTTGCTAGATGCAAACACTGCCTTTAGAAAATTAGCACAAGGAACGCAGGCGCACGCATGTAGACTCTTTGAGGCAGATGCCACTGAGTGCACATATGTGTCAGCCCTGTCCTTGCTCTGTCTAGTCCCACCCCCTGGAATATGCACCCCTATTGCATTATAAAGCACTTTCCATTGGGGAAAGCATTTGATACGCCTCAAACGGGTCCTACAATCCTGCCTGGGTGCGCGTACTGTTGCAATTGGTGTGTAGGCAGCCCTGCATGTATTGCTCAGGCACAGGTCCAGTGTATGCAGCTAATTTACTAAATGCATATGTTGGTGCCTGCCTCGGAGCAGCTGTAGAGCGTTTGTGTGCTACTGGGGTTCGGTCTGGGAATCCATTTTATAAAGATACATAAATAGATGGCCCATCGTGATGAACGCAAATGGAGATTATCTATAATCCACAGTGCCGGCAATGGAGGTGGTCTGCATACACTGTGACCAGGTCTCCAAAGGAAATCTTCATGTTTCACAACCACGCAGGGTTAAATGGCGCATGTGCCCTTTGCGCAGACACAAGCAGAGAGCACCTAGCACACTTTGAAACTGGAAAGTGCAGACTAAAAGCCTGTGGTAATGCCTATTCATCACCCGGCCATTCCCTCCTCCTTCTCTGGGCTTACAGCTCGCTCAGAAGTAGAGACATCTTCTGATGACAGGAGTCGGCCTTTGCCACAACCTAAGGATGTCTCTCATCCCGACATCATTTCACAAAATTATTGCAGCGAGGCAGACCCAGGCCAAAGGTCAAGCACTAGAACTCCTCTGTGAAAGACAGCCCCAAGGCGTGTCAGACGGCTGCCTGGGTGAGAATGTTCACAGTCTTGGCAAAGGCATATATCAATATGGTTTGCAAGGGATTGTGGGAAATGCAGTCCATTCACACCAGACACAGCCACTCACAATAATTAGTTGTGCTTGACTGTAAAGCCAATAAGATATTTATTTATGGGGTTATTTCTCCCAACACAGATATGCTTGGTAGCACATAAAACAGGATACTTGCTTTCAGTGTTAAACTTAGAAAAACAAAATCAGGAAAACAACATCTGAACTTGTCAGGCAATCAAATGAAAAGAATAAAGACCTGGTTGGTAACAAACTGGTCTTTTCTGTAGGCTTTAGCTAATATTTTCTTAGCAGTGTTTCAAATAACAAGCAAAACCCACAAAAAAGGGAAAAACTGTTCTTTTCAGGTTAACTTCTTATATCTTCACACATAGACTCAGAAGTGATTCCCTCCGAGCTCACAAGCAATTAGGTAAGGCTCAATTGCTAGCAGTTATCCAGCTGAAACCCCTTAGCTGGCTTGCTTTCTACTGTGTGGCCCAAAATCCTACTCAGGAGCTTTTCTGAGTAGATTAAAGAACAAGTTTGTATTTCTTTGTGATGGTTGCTGTACTTTGTAACAGAAAATTACCAAAGGAGTTTAGACAGAGAGCAATCCATATATTCACAGCCTGTATCTAAGACCGCTCCTTCCCCTTCTTCAACAATCATGGGTTCAATATCAGGGATTGGCACAGAGGAATTTCTCAATGGAGCACTTTCAGGAGAATACTTGTTTCCCTGCTGTCTTTCAAGGTTATAGCTAGGGCATAGATCAGTGTTCATACCTGAGCTTCCATTGCTGTTAGAGTTCCTCTCTAAATAGCCTGGCCAGTATGTAGTCCAGTTCTTATGTCCAGCCTTCCAATCCAGATCCCTGGATACTGGATCTCTCTTCACATACCTTCTGGCACGGGTCTTAGGGTCCCTTCCACGTGCAGCCGTCTCCCTCACAGGTACCGTCTGGAGATTCCTAGCCCTGCAGCACCATTCCTCTGGCTTTCCCCAGTCCAATGGTGTATGCTGGCCCTTGGAATGCCTTCCAGTATACGTACTGCTCTGGACTCCTTTAGACCTCCCAAAGGCTTCTCTTCTTTTCTTCCAAAGGGTTTCTTGCCCTCTCTGTCCGTCCGGTTTGGCTTCTGCTTCTGATGATCCTCCAGATGATGAAGCTGTTCAAGATGAGGATCTCCAAGCTGATCCTGAGGATGAGGATAATTCTCTGTAGAATAAACTCTACCTTTATTCTGCTTTGATGAGTGCTCCACCTTAGCACAGCGCAGCTGTGCTGAATCAGGCCCTGCCCTTTGAGATGAGTGCTTAGGGATTACCTCATAGCCCTCCTGATTGAACACACGTTTCCCCACTTCAGCTCCTCTAATGGCTGTTGGAAACCTGGTGCATTCTGGGACTGGTAGTCTTTTATGGGAAAATTCTGTTTTCTTATTTCTACCAGAACTGACAGGTTGCTTGTTCAGAGTCACTTCACCTTTACTATAGCTCCTTCCTGAGCTATGATAAGCTTCCTTATCACAGGCGTCAACGCCAACAAAGAAACCAGGTTCTACCAAAACACTGGGCTGGCTGGGGAATGGCAATATCCACACAAGCCACTGAACCAAGGCAACCAGGTGAAAACATTGCCATCAATATTCATATGCAGCACTGGGGAGGGGGGGAGGTAGGGTCTGTACATCAGCACTTACAGAGAGAAGGGTCTAATACATTATATTTCTATACTTCACTGGGGCTATAGGAGTCTGCACATCAACACTTATAATGCATTAGAAGCATGATGATAGCAGAAAAAGACCAAATGGCCTACCTAGTCTGTCCTTCTATATCACTGCAATAGTCCCCTTTTTTGACTTTAGAGATCTTCTGTGTTTGTCCCATGCTTTTTTGAATTCAGATCCTGTCCTCGTCTCTATGGCCTCCACTGGGAGACTATTCCAGGCATCTACCACTCTTTCCGTAAAGAAATATTTCCGGATATTACTCCAGAGTCTATCCCCTTTCACCCTCATCCTATGTCTCCTTTCAACTGAAAGAGGCTCTCCTCCTGTGCATTTATGCCACAGAGGTAATTGAACGTCTCTATCATATCTTCTCTATCCCACCTTTCCTTTAATGTATACTTATTAAGCTCTTTAAATCTGTTCTCATCTGCTTTATAATGAAGACCATTAACCATTTTAATTGTCACCCTCTGCACCGACTCCATCCTGTTTATATCCTTTTAAAGGTATGGTGGCCAGAACTGCACACAAAGCTCTAAGTGAGGTCACACCAGAGATTTATACAGAGCCACTATCACTTCCTTTTTTCTGCTGGCTATTCTTCTCCCTATACACCCAAGCATCCTTCTGGCTTTCGCCGTTGCTTTTTCTACCCTTTTAGCCACTTTAAGATCATCACAAACAATCACACGTTAGTCCCATTCTTCTTTCGTGGACAGAAGTACTTCATCTCCTACACTGCATTTTTGCAGCCCAATTGCATGACCCTGAAGTTTTTAGCATTAAATCTTCGCTGCCACATTCTTGACCAGATGTACTCAAATCCAGTCCTGGAGGGCCACAAACCAGTCAGGTTTTCGGGATATCCCTAATGAATATGCATGAGATAGATTCAAATACAATGGAGGCAGTGCATGCAAATATATCTCATGCATATTCATTAGGGATATCCCAAAAACCTGACTGGTTTGCGGCCCTCCAGGGTTGTATTTGAGTACCTCTGTTCTTGACCATTCTTCAAGCTTAGCTAGATCCCTTCTCATGTTATCTACTCCTTCCTGGGGGTCTACTCTATTGCAGATTTTAGTATCATCCACAAAGGCAAACCTTACTCGACAGCCCTTCCGTAATATCACTAACAAAGATGTTAAAAAGAATCAGACAAAGGACAGATCCCTGCGGCACACTACTGGTAACTTCCTTCTCATCGGAGTGAGCTCCATTTACCTGTACCCTTTGTCACCTCCCACTCAACCAATTTCTATCCTAGTCAGTCAATTTAGGGTCCATCCCTAGGGTGCTCAGTTTGTTTATAAGTCATCTGTGTGGAACGGTGTCAAAGGTTTTACTGAAATCTAAGTACACCACATCTAGGGCTCTCCCTTGGTCCAACTCTCTGGTCACCCAGTCAAAGAAATAAATCAGATTTGTCTGCAAGACCTGCCTCTGGTGAATCCATGCTGCCTCGGATCCTTTAATCCACTGGACTCCAGTAATCTCACTATTCTCTCTTTTAGCAGCGTTTCTAATAATTTACTCACCACAGAGGTTAAACTAACTGGCCTGTAGTTTTCAACCTCACCCGTACTTCCTCTTTTGTGTAAAGGGACCACATGTGCCTTTCTTCAATCCTCTGGGACCACTCCCGATGCCAAAGAAGCATTGAAGAGGTCAGCCAGTGGAGCCACTAGAACATCCCCAAGTTCCTTCAGTATTCCCGGATGTATCCCATCTGGTCCTCTTGCTTTGAATACTTTAAGTTTAACTAGTTCCTCACAAACACAGTCTTCTGAAAATTGTTAGATATCCCCGTAATTTCTTTTCCTATTTGTTGGTGTTTTCTGTGGTTCTGCTCCTGGCCCTTCATCTATGAACACAAAACAGAAATATTTGTTAAGCAATTCTGTTTTATCCTCATCAGCTTCTACTTATTCATCCCCTTCACCCTTGAGTCTGACCATATCACTTTTGCCCTTCCTCCTTTCCTAACATATCTGAAAAATGTCTTATCCCCCCATTTTATTGCATTGGCTATTTCTTCTTCTTTTTATATCTTTGCTTTCCTGACTACTTTGCTAGCTTCTCTAAGTTTTTCCAAATATAGATGTCTGTCTTCCTTTCTCTGTGATCTCTTGTATTTTATGAAGTCCTTTCTCTTTTTCTTCACCTTTTCAGCTACTTCTTTTGAGACCCATACTGGCCTCCTTTTCCTTTTATATTTATTTACCTTTCTGACAAAAAGGTTTGTTGTCCTTAAAATATCTGCTTTGTTTTGCCTACTGTTGTTCTACATCCCCCAGCTGTTCCTATCCTGCGAATGACTCCTTGAGATAATATCCCATCTTGGCAAACTTAGTTCTCCTAAAGTCTAAGACCCTCGCTTTTGAATGGATTTTATCAGCCCTAGTCCTAATACTGAACCACACCATCTGGTGATAACCGGATGAGAGATGATCTCCTACTATTACATCAGAAACACTTTCACCATTGGTAAGCAATATATCCAGTATGGCCCCTTCATGTGTGGGTTCTGTTACCAGTTGCCTGAATAGTTCTTCCTGTAGAGAATCCAGGATCAACTTACTTCTAGATGACACCGCAGCAGGAATCTGCCAATCAACATCCGGCATATTGAAATCCCCTATCAGTAGCACTTCTTTCATGGCGATACTGGTTATGTCTTCTATTAAATCCCCATCCATTTCTTCTCCTTGTGTAGGAGATCTGTATATCACTCTAGTGCAAATGGATTTACTTTTCTCTCTTTCTAGTTTAACCCACCCACAGTGCCTCCTCACTCCCTTTTAAACCCTATAATTCTATAGCTTTAATATTATTTTTTACATATAGTGCCACTCCTCCTCCCCTTCTTCCTACCCTGTCCTTCCTGAATAAAGTATAACCTGGTATAATTACATCCCAGTCATGGTTGCACGTAAACCATGTCTCCGTAACCGCCTCTAAATCCAAGTCAGACTATCATCTGTACGTGCTGTTGCACAGTCTCCTATATTCCACTTCCCAGTACTGTATATAGATAGAAGGGTCTAATGCATTATATCTCTAAGTGCTGATCTACAGATGCCTATATGCCCCTCCCCGTGCTGTATATAGATAGAGATGGAAGGATCTAATGCATTATATCTATATACAGCATGGGGAGGGGGATATAGGGGTCTGTACATTAGCACTTACAGATGGAATGGTCTAATGTATTATATATATATATATATATATATATACTTTAAAAATGACCCTCATATATATATATCTCACGAGATATATATATACGAGGGTCATTTTTAAAGTATATATATATATATATATAATACATTACAGATGGAATGGTCTAATGTATTATATATATATATATACACACACACACACACAGCACTGGGGGGCATATAGAATATAGGGGTCTCTACATCAGCACTTGAAGATGGAGTGTTCTAAAGAGGAAAATAAGCAAGAATATCTGGAAAAATGAAGAGAAGCTGGAAAAGTAGCCAGAAAAGCAAAGATGCAAATGGAAGAAAAATAGCTAACACAATAAAATGGGATATAAGACTTTTTAAAAATATATATTAGTGACGCGGAAGTTCAAAGATAGTATTGTCAGGGTGAAGGGAAGAAGTATGTAGAAGCTGATGAGGAAAAAGCTGAATTGCTTAATAAACAATTCTGTTCACAGACGAAGAGCCAGCAGTGAGACCTCAGAAAACACACATAAATAGGAACACTAATGAGGCAGATCTTGAATGATTTTCAGAAGAGTGTGTTTATGAGGAACTAGCTAAACCAAAAATAGGCAAAGCGATAGGGCCGATGGGATACATCTGAAAGTACTGAAGGAACTTAAGGAAGTTCTAGAGGCTCCACTGTCTCTTTTTCAATGCTTCTTTAGAAATGGTATGGTCTCAGAGAACTGGAGAAGGGCACATGCAATCCCTTTATATAAAAGTAGAAGCAAGGATGAGGTTGGGAGTTACAGGCTGGTTAGTCTGACCTCTGTGTTGAGTAAATTAATGGTTATGCTGCTAAAACAAAGTGTAGTGCAGTTTCTGAAATCCAAGACATTGCTGGATTCGAGGCAGTATGGTTTTACTAGGGGTAGGTCTTGCCAGACCAATTTGATTAATTGCTTTGACTGGGTGGCCAGAACATTGGACCGAGGGAGAGCCCTAGATGTGGTGCACTTAGATTTCAGCAAAGCCTTTGACACTGTTCTAAACAGGCAACATATGAATAAACTGGGTGCTCTAGAAATGGACCCGAAAGTGACTGTCTGGGTCAGCAACTGGGTGAGTGGGAGGCAACAAAGGGTTCAGGTAAATGGTATTCACTCTGAGGAGAAGGATGTTACCAATAGTGTACCACAAGGATCTGCCCTTGGTCTAGTTCTTTACAACATTTTTGTAAGCAATATTGTGGAAGGACTCTTGGTAAGGTATCCCTCTTTGCGGATGATACCAAAATCTGCAATAAAGTAGACTACCAAGAAGGTGTAGATAACATGAGGAGGGATCTAGAGAAGCTTGAAGAATGGTCTAGGATTTGACAGCTGAGATTTAATGCTAAAGAAATGTATGGCCATGCATTTAGGCTGCAAAAATGCAAAGAAACGGTACAGTATGGTGGGTGAAGAAGATTGGAACCTTGGAGTGATCCTATCTGGAGATCTTAAAGTAGCCAAACAAGTAGAAAAGGTGACAGCAAAAGCTCTAAAGATGCTTGAGTGTACAGGGAGAGGAATGGCCAGCAGGAAGGAAGAGGTGATGACCCCTCTTTGTAAGTCTAATTGAGATCTCATTTGGAATACGGTGTGCAGTTCCGGAGACCGCACCTTCAAAAGGTTTTAAACAGGACGGAGTCGGTGCAGAAGCCTAGAGTACTAAAGTAGCTGGTGGTCTTTATCCAGAGCATATGGGATGAGACTTCAAGATCTCAATATGTATATTTTAAAAGGAAGGCAGGAGAGAGAAGATATGATGTAGTTGTTGTGCCATCGAGTTAATGTTGACTCATGGCAACCCTGTGGATAGTTGTCTTTCACTGTGTTCCGTCTTCAGTCAGGCAGCTAATTGTTGATAGAGTGGCATCCATAGCTCCTGTTATTGTATCAATCCATCACATTGCTGATCTTCCTCTTACATCAACCCTCAACCTTGCCAAGCATGATGTCTCTCTCTAATGATTTATTTCTTCGCATGATGTGTCCAAAGTATGAATGTCGAAGTCTTGCCATTTGAGCTTCTAAAATAAGTTTAGGTTTGATCTCTAGTACTTACTGATTTCTTTTTTGGCAGTCAATGGTACACACAGTATTCCTTGTCAGCATCATAATTCAAAGGCATTGATTTTCTTTATGTCTTTCTTCTTTACTGTCCAATTTTCACAACCATATGGTGTTATTGAAAATATAATGGTTTAGAGAAGTTGAATCTTTGTATGCAGAGATGTGTCTCTGCCTTTGAGAATTCTGTCTAGGTCTTTCATAGCTGCTCTTCCAAGAGCAATACATTGCCTGATTTCTTAATTGCTTGTCGTTTCTTTATGGA
The DNA here is from genome assembly GCA_033557465.1 of Ichthyophis bannanicus. Lineage (NCBI taxonomy): Eukaryota > Metazoa > Chordata > Amphibia > Gymnophiona > Ichthyophiidae > Ichthyophis > Ichthyophis bannanicus. Next base: position 54,507,848 of record CM066051.1, on the reverse strand, counting down.
CTATTGATCCAAGCAGGTAAAAAGTTGTCTACTATTTCTATATCTTCCCATCAAGGATGAAATGATTGGATTTTGACGGCTATCAGGTTCTTTGACTTCTTCATGTTGAGCTGCAGGCCCATTTTAAAACTATGGTTCTTGATAAGCAGATGTTCTCTTAGGCTTCTGCAACTTCTATTATCATCTTTGCAGTTTTCCAGGTATCATCAGTATGGCAAAGGTTGTTGATGAGTCTTCCTGCAATCTTCACACCTTGATTGTCTTCATACAGTCCTGCTTCTCTGATTACTTTTTTCTGCAATTAAAGAGGTATGGGGAAAGTTTGCAGCCTTATCATACACTTCTGCTGATTTTAAACCATTCTGTTTCTCCTTGTTCTGTTCGAACTGTTGCTTCTAGATCAATGTAAAGGTTGTGCATGAAAACAATCCGGTGTTCTGGTATACCTATGCTTATTAATATGAACCAGGGTTTTTCCATGATTTACAAATGCAAAGGCATTGCTGTAGTCAATAAAACACATGTAGAAATCCTTTTGGTATTCTTTGGTCTTTTCAAGGATCCATCTCACATCCGTAAAAATGTCTCTTCTTCCTCCCCCTTTCCTGAACCCAGCTTGCACTTCAGGCAGTTCTCGTTCTAAGTATAGTTGTAGTCTCCACTGAAAGATCTTAAGTAGAATCTTGCTGGCATGTAGGATCAGAACGATTGTGTAATAATTTCCACTGTCATTCTGATCACCTTTCTTCAGTATTGGTCTGAACACATATGTTTTACAGTCAGTTGGTCAGGATGCCATTGTCCAAATTTCCTGACAGAGCCTTAAAAGTACTGTAACGGCCACATATGATTGCTGTAATGCTTAAGTGGGATAGCCATCAATGCCCGGTTCTTTGATAATGCATTCAATGATGCTTTGACTTCTTTTATCACAAATGGTTCCCGATTGTAAGGTACGGATTGAAACAGCTGTTGATCCATTTGATCTTTATGGTATAATGACTGTGTATTCTTTCCATCTTTTATTGATCTTCTCAGCATCATTCAACATGGCTACTTCAGCATCTTTTAGCATTCCAATTTAAGGCTGGAATTTTCTCTTTTGTAGCTTTAGGAAAGTCGATCTTGTTCTTCCTCTGAAAGTTTCCGATACTGTTTCCTTGCACGCATCATTATAGTTCTTCTCTTTGTCTCGCCTTGCTGCACTTTGGAAATCTCTGTTAAGTTCTATGTTTACCTCTCTTTTTCCTCCTGTTTTAGCTTTTCTGCATTTCTGAGCAATTTTCAGAGTTTCTTCGGTCATCCATTTTGACCGTTTTTGCTTTTTCACCTTTTGCAGAGACTTTTTACTTTTTTTGACCACAACTTTCTTGATGTCATCCCATAACTCTTCTGGTGCTCTTTTATTTGTATCAAAAGTGGTGAATCAGTTGTGCAGGCAGTCTTTAAATTCTAGTGGTATATTTTGAAGATCATACTTTGCTATATCATGAACGGTTTGCTCTTTTTCAACTTTATCTTGAGTTTTCATACCATTAGCTGGTGATCTGTATTCCAGGTTTGTCCTTGTTGATGTTATTGAGTTTTTCCCTCATTGACTTCCACTGATGTAGTCAATTTTATTTTTGTACAATCCACTGGGTGATGTTCATGTGCGCAGTCATCACTTGTGTTGCTGGAAGAAGGTGTTTGAGATGAATAGATTGTTGGTCTTGCAGAATAACATCAGTCTTTCTCCAGCTTCATTTCTGTTGCCAAGCCCATATTTTCCAACCACTTTATCTTTGTTCCCATCTTTTGCATTCCAATCACACATGACTGTCAGTATGTCTTATGTGCGTGTTCTGTTGATTTCAGCTTCTACCCATAGAATTGACCAACCTCGCCCTCTTCTGTTTCTGTTGTTGGCGCATATACCTGAATAATAGCTGTATTGATGGGCATTCCTCGTAGATGAATAGAAATGACAGGTTCACTGATTGCATTATATGTCCTTATAGTTCTTGCAAATTTCTTCATTATAAATGCAGCATCATTTCTTCTTCATCTTTCATGTCCAGCACAGTAGACTATGTAATCATCAGATGCAAAGTGCCCGATGCCAGTCTGTTTCAGTTCGCTGACACCCAACAGACTGAGTTGTACATGTTCCATTTCATTCTTGACCACCTCCAACTTCCCTTGGTTCATGCTTCGCATGTTCCATGTCTCACTCCCTCTGCCTCTCTCAGATCCCATGTGTATGTCTCTCTACATCCTTCTCTTCCAGATCCTAGGTTTCTGCATCCTTCAGACCCCAAACTGTCTCTCTCCCTCTTCCTCCCTTGTCTCTCTCCCTCATTGTCTTGCAGATCCCAGGTCTCTGCCTTCCTGAGACCCCCTTGTATCCCTCTCTCTGCATATACCCCATGGCTGCTTCTCTCCCTGCTCTTGCCTCAGCTCCTGCCATCTCTGTGTCTCTCCCGGTCTCTTCCTCCTTGTCTTGCAGATCTCAAATCTCTGTCTCCCTTAGACACCTCCCCCCATCTCCTCCAGATCCTAGGGTCCCCCCCCCCCTCCAGTCTGTCTCTCTCTCCCTCCTTGCCTTGCAGATACCCTGTTCCTGTCCCCTATCTCTCTTCCTCCTCCTCCTCCTCTCGGTCTCTCTCTCTTCCTCCCTCATTCTCTGTCTCTCTACCTCCTTGTCCTCCAGATCCCAGGTCTCTGTCTACCTATCCCTCCTTGTCTTGCAGATCCCCTGCTCCTCTCCCTCCTTTTTCTCTAGATCTTAGGTCTCTCTCACTCTTCCTCCCTCAGACTCTATGTCCCTCTTCCTCTTTCTCCTGTTCCTCCCCCTCTTTCTCCTCTAGATCTTGGGTCTTGCTTTCTCCCTCTCTCAGGCTCTCTTGTTTCTCCAGATCCAGGATCGCTGTCTCTCTCCCTCCTTCTCCTCTATATATCAGGTATCTCTCCCTCTTCCTCCCTCCCTACCCCTCCTTCTACTCCAGATCCCCTGTAACTTTCCTTGTCTCTCCCCTTCTTCTCTTCTGGATCCCAGGTCTCTGCCTCTCTCCCTCCTTGTCTTACAGATCCCCTGTCCCAGTCCCTCCCCCTTCTTCTCCTCTAGATCTCAGGTCTTTTCCTCCCTCACTCTCTGTCTCTCCATCCTTCCCTTCCTGATCTCAGGTCTCTCCCTCCTTTCCTGATCTCAGGTCTCTGCCTCTCTCCCTCCTTGTCTTACAGTTCATCTGTCCCAGTCCCTCCCCCTCCTTCTCTTCTAGATCTCAGGTCTCTTCCTCCCTCAGACTCTCGTCTCTTCCTCCTTCACTCTCTGTCTCTCCCTCCTTCTCTTCCTGATCTCAGGTCTCTGCCTCTCTCCCTCTTTCTCCTCTAGATCTCAGGTATCTCACCCTCTTTCTCAATTGGAGTATCTGCCCCTCTCCCTCCTTCTCCAGATCCATGTCACCCTTTCTCCTCTAGATTTCAGGTCTCTTCCTCCCTCAAACTCTCTGTCTCTCCATCCTTCTCTTCCAAATCCCAGGTCTCTGCCTCTCTCTCTCTCTTTCTCCTCTAGATCTCAGGTCTCTTCCTCCCTCACCCTCAGACTCTCCCTCCTTCTCTTCCTGACCTCAGGTCTCTCGCCCTCTGCCTCTCCTTCCTTCTCTTCTTCCTCTAGATCTCAGGTCTCTCGCCACCCTCTGTCTCTCCCTCCTTCTCTTCCAGATCCCAGGTCTCTGTCTCTCTCTCCCTCCCTCCTTCTCCTCATCTAGATCTCAGGTCTCTGGAGTATCTGCCCCTCTCCCTCGTTCTCCAGGTCCCTGTCGCCCTTTCTCCTCTAAATCTCAGGTCTCTTCCTCCCTCAAACGCTCTGTCTCTCCCTACTCCAGATCCCAGGTCTCTGCCTCTATCCCTCTTTCTCCTCTAAATCTCAGGTCTCTTCCTCCCTCACTTTCTGTCTCTCCATCCTTCTCTTCCTGATCTCAGATCTCTTTCTCTCTGTTTCTCCCTCCTTCTCTTCCAGATCCCAGGTCTCTGCCTCTCTCCCTCTCTCTCCTCTAGATCTCAGGTCCCTTTCCCTCTGTCTCTCCTTCCTTCTCTCCCTCCTCTAGATCTCAGGTCTCTATCCCTCTTCCTCCTTCTCCAGGTCCCTATCTCTCTCCCTCCTCTCAATCTCAAGTCTCTTCCTCCCTCAACTCTCTGCCTCTCCCTCCTTCTCTTCCAGATCCCAGGTCTCTGCCTCTATCCTTCTTTCTCCTTTAGATCTCAGATCTCTTTCCCTTTGTCCCTCCTTCTCTTCCTGATCTCAGATCTCTGTCTCTCCCTCTTTCTCCTCTAGATCTCAGGTATCTGTCTCTCTCCCTCTACCTCCTGTAGATCTCAGGTCTAACTCCCTCTGTCTCTCCTTCCTTCTCTCCCTCCTCTAGATCTCAGGTCTCTCTTCCTCCTCTAGATCTCAGGCCGCTCAATCTCTGTCGCTCCTTCCTTCTCTCCCTCCTCTAGATCTCAGGTCCCTCTCCCTCTGTCTCTCCTTCCTTCTCTCCCTCCTCAGGTCTTCCTCCCTCAGACTCTCTGTCTCTCCCTCCTTCTCTTCCAGATCCCAGGTATCTGTCTCTCTCCCTCCTCTAGATCTCAGGTATCTGGAGTATCTGCCCCTCCCCCTCCTTCTCCAAGTCCCTGTCACCTTTTCTCATCTAGATCTCAAGTCTCTCTCCTTCCTTCTCTTCCAGATCCCAGGTCTCTGCCTCTCTCACTCACCATCCTCTTGATCTCAGGTCCCTCTCCCTCTGTCTCTCCCTCCTCTAGATCTTAGATCCCTCTCCCTCTCCTTCCTTCTCTCCCTCTTCTAGATCTTAGATCCCTCTCCCTCTGTCTCTCCTTCCTCTAGATCTCAGGTCCCTCTCCCTCTTCATCCCTCCAACTCTTTGTCTCTCCCTCCTCTTCCAGATCCCAGGTCTCTGTCTCTCTCTCTCTCCTCTAGATCTCAGGTCTCTCTCCCTCTGTCTCTCCCTCCTTCTCCTCCTTTAGATCTCAGGTATCTGGAGTATCTGTCCCTCCCCTTCCTTCTCCAGGTCACTGTCGCCCTTTCTCATCTAGATCTCAGGTCTCTCCCCCTCCTTCTCTTCCAGATTCCAGGTCTCTGTCTCTCTCCCTCCTCTAGATCTCATGTCTCTCCCCCTCTTCCTCCTTCTCCAGGTCCTTGTCTCTCTTCCTCCCTCTAGATCTCTGGTCTCTTCCTCCCTCTCTTCCTGATCTCAGGTCTCTCTACGTCCTCTAGATCTGAGGTCTCTCTCCCGCTCTCTCTCTCTCTGCCTCCTTCTCTTCCTGATCTCAGGTCTCTCTTCCTCCAGGTCCCTGTCCCTCTCCCTCCTCTATTTCTCAGGTCTCTTCCTCCCTCAGACTCTCTGTCTCTCCCTCCTTCTCTTCCTGATTTCAGGTCTCTCTCCCTCTTCCTCCAGGTCCCTGTCTCTCTCCCTCTTCCTCCTTCTCCAGGTCCCTGTCCCTGTCCCTCCTCTAGACCTCAGGTCCCTCTCCTTCCTTCTCTCCCTCCTCTAGATCTCATGTCTCTCCCCCTCTTCCTCCTTCTCCAGGTCCTTGTCCCTCTCGCTCCTCTAGATCTATGGTGTCTTCCTCCCTCTCTTCCTGATCTCAGGTCTTTCTCCCTCTGTTTCTCCCTCCTCCTCTTCCTTATCTCAGATCTCTGTTCCTGCAGGTCCCTGTCCCTGTCCCTCCTCTATAGCTCAGGTCTCTTCCTCCCTCAGACTCTCTGTCTCTCCCTCCTTCTCTTCCTGATCTCAGGTCTCTCTCCCTCTTCCTCCAGGTCCCTGTCTCTCTCCCTCTTCCTCCTTCTCCAGGTCCCTGCCCCTCTCCCTCCTCTAGATCTCAGGTCTCTTCCTCCCTCAGACTCTCTGTCTCTCCCTCCTTCTATTCCTGATCTCAGGTCTCTCTCCCTCTTCCTCCTTCTCCAGATCCCTGCCTCTCTCCCTCCTCTAGATCTCAGGTCTCTTCCTCCCTCAGACTCTCTGTCTCTCCCTCTCCCTCCAGGTCCCTGTCACTCTCCCTCCTCTAGATCTCATGTCTCTCCCCCTCTTCCTCCTTCTCCTTCTCCAGGTCCTTGTCCCTCTCCCTCCTCTAGATCTATGGTGTCTTCCTCCCTCTCTTCCTGATCTCAGGTCTTTCTGCCTCTGTCTCTCCCTCCTCCTCTTCCTGATCTCAGATCTCTGTTCCTCCAGGTCCCTGTCCCTCTCTATATCTCAGGTCTCTTCCTCCCTCAGACTCTCTGTCTCTCCCTCCTCTTCCTGATCTCAGGTCTCTCTCCCTCTTCCTCCAGGTCCCTGTCTCTCTCCCTCTTCCTCCTTGTCCAGGTCCCTGCCCCTCTCCCTCCTCTAAATCTCAGGTCTCTTCCTCCCTCAGACTCTCTGTCTCTCCCTCCTTCTCTTCCTGATCCCAGGTCTCTCCCTCTTCCTCCAGGTCCCTGTCCCTCTTCCTCCAGGTCCCTGTCTCTCTCCCTCTTCCTCCAGGTCCCTGCTCCTCTCCCTCCTCTAGATCTCAGGTCTCTCTCACTCTTCCTCCTTCTCCAGGTCCTTGTCTCTCTCCCTCCTCTAGATCTCTGGTCTCTTCCTGATCTCAGGTCTTTCTACGTCCTCTAGATCTGAGGTCTCTCTCCCTCCTTCTCTTCCTGATCTCAGGTCTCTCTTCCTCCAGGTCCCTGTCCCTCCTCTATATCTCAGGTGTCTTCCTCCCTCAGACTCTCTGTCTCTCCCTCCTTCTCTTCCTGATCTCAGGTCTCTTTTCCTCCAGGTCCCTGTCCCTCTCCCTCCTCTATATATCTCAGGTGTCTTCCTCCCTCAGACTCTCTGTCTCTCCCTCCTTCTCTTCCTGATCTCAGGTCTCTCTCCCTCTTCCTCCACGTCCCTGCCTCTTCCTCCTTCTCCAGGTCCTTGTGCCTCTTCCTCCTCTAGATCTCTGGTGTCTTCCTCCCTCTCTTCCTGATCTCAGGTTTTTCTCCCTCTGTCTCTCCCTCCTTCTCTTCCTGATCTCAGATCTCTCTTCCTCCAGGTCCCTGTCCCTTTCCCTCCCCCTCCTCTATATCTCAGGTCTCTTCCTCCCTCCCTTCCTGATCTCAGGTCTCTCTCCTTCTCCAGGTCCCTGCTCCTCTCCCTCATCTAGATCTCAGGTCTCTTCCACCCTCAGACTCTCTGTCCCTCCCTCCTTCTCTTCCTGATCTCAGGTCTCTCTTCCTGCTTCTGCAGGTCCCTGCTCCTCTCCCTCCTCTAGATCTCGGGTCTCTTCCTCCCTCAGACTCTCTCCCTCTCCCTCCAGGTCCCTGTCGCTCTCTCTCCTTGCCTCGGGCTCCCCTGCCCCCGTCCTGCAGGTCCCAGCTCTCGGGCTCCTGCCCCAGCCCCTGCCTGCCGTCTCCTCCTCCTCCTCCTCCTCCTCCTCCCCCCTCCCCGGGTCCAGCGCAGTGAAGTGAATGCTGGGAAGCTGCGAGCTGCACACAGAGGCTGCAAACATGGCTGCACCGTGAAAAAAAGCCCAAAATGCATTAGCGGCCGCCAGTGGGAGCGCTCGGCAGCGGATCGGGAGCGACCCCCGGCCCGGAGGGGGGGACAGGGCCCCGGAGACGCGCGATCGGGGAGCAGGAGAGGAGGCAGGAGGCTGCCGCTGCTGCCGCCGCCGCCGTGCCCCCCTCCCTCCCACCCTCCCCTGCCCGAAAGGCGAAATTAATGGAGAGAAATTACCCGAGCGCAGGCTTCGGAGATCCCCTGGGTGCGGGCGCAGGATGGAGCTACGAGCGGACGGCGAAGGCCAGGTACGGCCCCGGGACCGGGGGAGGCGATCGGCGGCGCCTTTGTGCTGGTGCAAGGGGGGGGGGGGGACCGGATCCTCGGCGCTTCTCTGCTAGTGCAATGCACTAAAGCGGCCGAGGGGAGGGCAGAGCCTACAGGGATCGCAGGGTTTGCACATGAATTTCAGGCCTAAGTGGAGGAGGGGGGGGGGGATTGGTGCCCCCCCTCCTCCCCCCCCCCCCCTATGTCTTCTGGCCAGAGACAGGACTAGGCCCGTCCCCTCCCCACAGTTGCCCAGACCGGGGGGAGGGAGCAGAACCAGAGGGGGTTGAGATCCGAGGGCGAATCGGAGCCTGGGGTGGACTTTCTGCCAGTCCTGACCTGGGGGTAGGGGACCCACCTGGGCATAGTGTCACCACTTGGGCCCCGTCGATGCTCTTTGGGCTTGCTGCTGCAGCTGCAGAAGGGCAATGCCAGTCACAGAGGTGCCATGACCCAGGCTCACTGTAGGTCACACTTCCTGGTAGCCGGGCTGCTGGCACCGAGCATCACAGCCACAAACCCTTCACCTAGACAGGGGGAGCGGCAAGAATCAAAGGGGTTTCCCATCCAAGAGGGAATTGCATCCTGGGGTGGGACAGGGGACCCACCTGGACAGTGTCACCGCTCAGGCTCCATGGGGTAAATGTGCTGATCACTGCTCTGTAGGATTAGTACAAGAGCAGAATAATACCAGAGCCTTCCCTCTAGTAAGCTCACAGGGGTGGGCAGGACCCAGGCTCACCTTAGATCACATTTCCTGAGGTCAGGGCTTCTGACACCAGTGTTGCTCCCTAACTCCAGGCCCACAGAAAGCCTTCACTCCAGTCCCCTAGAGAAACGTTACCTCCACTGACCTGCTGGTACAAAACCTGAGGTTCTCCCCGCCTTCTGTTTATTTCTCTCCTTGGATGCATTTCCGGGGACCTGTGACATGCAGCGATGGTTTTCTGATCTGAGGCGGAGGACTGTGCAGAAGTATCATGGGGGAGGAGGTGGGGTGACCCATGGAGAAGTAGTCCTAACTCTCTGACCACTAAGACGGGGAGCATGGGGTGACCTTGCTGAGCTCTGCCCGACGCATGATTGTTCATTTCTCAGGGGTTTGGCTGAGGGTTGTTCTGCAGTACTAGTGGGTTTCTCAGCAGGGTCGGGCAGATGCTGGCGTGAAGGGCTGCAGCGGACCCAACCTGCTGGGCCGAACTTGTGCTCCGATTTGCTTGAGATTGCAATCTGCCGAAGCCTAGCAGTCTCTTGTAGGTCTTACAGCGAATGTTCAACTTTTGAAAAACAGATGAGGTTTGCCATTCGTTAGCCAAAGTAAAGTAAATTTCAAGCCAGCAACATAAGGTGTGGGTAGAATTGAATGTTTTCTTTCCTGCTATGTGGCGGTGCTTCTGTTTTGTAATTTTGGGTCCTGTGTTTATTTTTCTGTCCCTTTCGGTTTCCTGCCCTGTCAGAGCTAGCCTTTTCCTACCTGAGAGTCGCCATTGGCAGGTACCTAGGGATATGCCCTATCGTCTCCCCACAGCCCCGTCTAGCCTAGCCTCTGAAATGTCAGTTCTTGGCCACAGGTCAGAGACCGGACCTCCTTGCAGAACTGATAAGAGTTGCATTCTCAGACTGCAGAACCAGGGCCAGCCCTACCATTGAGCGAGTGCATTCTGTTCTCTGGGGACTTATGCAAAGGAGGCCTTGCAGTGAGCCTCTGCCTATGACCTCATGTTCCTCTGCACCCCTTTAGGCCGCCCTGATGATGCCCTTTCTCCAGAGCTGTCCTAAGGAGCAGAAGCCAGGCTCTGCAGTCAACACCAACATTGGACCTGGCCAGAGAGCTGAGACTGAATTCAGGGATCTCATGCAGGCCTCTTAAGCCCCATGTAAAACTCTATCACGGAGCCATCTGGGCAGACCAGGTATCGCACCCAGAGTTGGTCCAAGGTGTTGGCCTCTTAGGCAGGCCTTAAGTTTTACAACACCCACACACCCACCCCTCCGGCTGTCAACATGTATTGTTTAGCTCTGAATGCCCTGCTCTTTGTCACCACCCCCAAAAGAAGTTGCTTCCATAGGTGACTGCCTGGTTTGCTTGATGGTTGGGCAGCTCTGCACCCAGCTTTCTTGCACGGCACTGTACAGCTCTACCATTAAGCTGGGTTGAGCACCAGAAACTAGACTTGGGAATCATACCCAGGGCTGGCCCAATCATATGGCAAGCCAGGCGGCCGCCTGGGGCGGCATCTTCTGGGAGGCAACAAAGAGCAGGGCATTCAAAGCTAAATAATAGATTTTGACTGCTCGGAGGGGGGGAGGAGAGATGTAAGGCGTAAGGCACCAACATCTTGAACCGACTCTGGGACCCTTCCTCATCGTACCCTGGTGTCTCCTATCCAACATGCAGCACTACCACCGAGATCCCGTTCCAGACATCATTTAGCATTACTGTAGACAGAGCCACTGGACGAGGCTGGGGAGCAGAAAAAAGAGTTTGGGTATTGGATGGAAGTCTTTCATATTCAGCATGCAGCCGTACTACTGGGCCAAGGACTTTGGGGTGACAGCACCCTCTCTCTTTACCACTGAGCCAATGGGCTGATGGTCATTTCTTGGCCCGATACCATAGTCGATGCTGGTAGAAATGAGTGGCTTGGAATGGGTTGCATACATCACACACTGGGTTCAGTGGTAGACATTGCTGGGTCTTTCCCTTTGAACAGCCAGCCTAAGCTCTATCGGCAGGATTGTGAGTGAGGTGGGCAGCTCTTCCTTGATCCTCCCACCTGACGCTCCTCGGTGTCTGAGTTCAGCGGGATCCGTTCTCAGATCCTAGCTTTGCACAAGGCAGCTGCCTGGGAATTTCAGGGCTTTTATGGGAGCTTGGCTAGAGGGGAGCGTACCTGAAAGCAATTGGAAATATTCTTGTTGAAAAATGTGGGTTTTTATGAGCTAAACGTGAACTTTCTTACTTCAGCAAACACTTGCTAGAAGTCCTTGAGGGCCTGGAATCCCAACCCACTGGAAACCTGTAAGAGACGCCTCCGGTGCAGTGAAGGGTCACAAACCTTGCCGACATTTCTTCTTGCACATAATAGCCAGGAGTTTGGTTCACCTTCAGTGCCCCCTTGTGCTTCCCCCTCCCCCTCTGACTGACTGTTCTGGCTAGGGGCCTGGGCTTAAGTGAACAGTGCAGACAAACCTCCATTGACAGCAAAGGAATTTGATCCTATTCTGGTTGGTTGAAGTGGGTGGAGTGTGGAGCAGGCTCCTCTCTAAAAGGAAGAAAGGTTTTCCCTCCCAAAAAGTCTTCAAAGATAGAGAGGTGAAAAGTCTTATGGTTGCACAGAATAAAGACCAGCCCCAGGCATTTCTGTCCCTTCTATCCCTCTGTATCACACAGTGCAGGGAAGAAGTTTTAATTGCTGCTTCATCTAGTTTTTGGGCAACTTGTGATCTGCTCCATGCATAATACATTAAAAGTTCTTTGGGACAAAGCTACGTCTTGATGGTTACCCTGTATCTACCGCGTAGACATTACAGAAATAATAATTAAGAATTCCATACCTCTGTTTATCCCCCAATGTTCATTTTGGAAACCTTTATGCAGCTCTGCGCTAGAAATGCGCTGTCGAGATGGGTGCATGTAAGTTTTCCAAATTCTTGGGCGCATGTTAAGCTATTGTGTAGGCGAAAGGCCCATTATACATTCATGTTATTGGTGTATCACATTTTTAGCCCTTCAGGTTAGGAGGAACATGACATACATGTGGTCGGATGAAAAGACTCGGACCCCATCGTTACTGAAGACTGACTGTATGTTGCCTGGAGCCAGTGATGTACTTCAGTGTCAGGATTAACTGCAGAGATAAGCCAGAGAAGCTAATGGGATACAAATATAGGGCTCTCCCGTTGACCCTCAGGGGCGTCGCTGTATCTCCCCGTACCTCTGGTCTGGTCTCATCCCCAGTGCTTTTACTGGGTCTGTGGCCGACCGAGGGAGGCATCACTATATTTTCCGCTGCCAACCCCCAGCTTTGCCCTTTCTCCGACCTCGTTACAAAAGATGGTTGTCTTAAGGGCTGTAATTCATAGAATTTTTCTGCATGCGCGTTCCACACATTTAAAATGGCGCAAATGTATGCGAATGTACAAGTGCGCCGAAAAGTGGTGCATACTTTTAGGCAATGTAAATGTTAGCGTTCTCGTAGTGAAGCTGCAAGTTACGTCCACACACTCATAGAGTTGCATCTCCGTCAGAGCCCTCGTAACTGTGCAAGACCATTTCTGAATTGCTGGGTGGTTGTTTAGGATATACATATTTATAAAAGAGTTTCATTTTTCAAATACTTTATAGGCATCGTGTTATGTCTGTCTTTCTTCAGGCCTCGGGAGTATAAGGCCATCGGCTAAGCAGGAGAAGCTCTTCAGTGCACAGGCCCCTTTCATTGAATTAAAAAAAAAATCCTTTAGGATTCATGCTCTGTGCACCAGGGCCATACAGGGGACAAGCAGCTCCCTCTTGTCCACAGTCTGCTTTATAGAAAACAAATTATGAGTGGGTTGACTTTTTTCTTAAAACTACCGTTCTGTGCCCTGCGAAGAGACGCTAGTGGGACTGTATCGGAGTAAAGCTGAAGTCCTTTGCTCACCTCTGCAACACTGAGGAGAGGGTCGAAAAGGATGATTAGGATTTTACATTTAATTAACCTTTCCAAATCGTAGCTTTCCATGCTAAAGAGAACTTACAGTCTAAGTTTGTATCTGAGGCGACAGAGGGTGAAACGATTTACCCAAGGGCAGGGGGCATCGGTGAGAGATGTGGGATTCGAACCCTGAATTCCCCGGTTCTCAGCGTATCCGTGGGTGTCACGGGTCCTTATTTAAAGGCCTCTAGGGTGTCGGAGGGATCATAGAAGCCCAAATTCCTTCCGGGCAGTGCACAAGCTGAGAATCCTCTGCGACATAGCTCTCTTCGAGGGAGTGGAGGTGAGGAGGAGTCTCTACTGCCCTGCCCTCCCTTAAACCTCATGGCTTTTTCCCGTCTCCAGTTCCCTACTCAACACACCTTCTGGTTATGTCTTCATCCCAAATCCTCTTTCATTGTGTCCCTTCACCTCTCCCTTACCCCGTCTATCTCCCCTCAGGTCATTTTCCCTCTCCTTATCTCACATCTCCCTTTCCCCATCTCCTCCCTCCCTGTCACTTTTCCCTTCACCTCACCTTCCCTCCCCATCTCTCCAATCACTTTACCCTTTAGTTCTCCCTTCCCCTTCACCCTCGCTGCTCTCCTTCCCAGTCACTTTCCCTCTGCTCATTTCTCTTCCCCCCCACTCAGCCCCCCTCACTGCTTCCCGTCTTCTCCCACTGAGGCCGAGGTAACGGAAAGGAAGTTCAGCTCGGGGCCTGTGGGAGACGCGCGTCCTCACAGGCCCTGTCCCCATGGTAACTATTTAAGGGGCGGGGCTTGTGAGAGAGTGCGCTTCCCCAGCAGGCCTGCACACTGTGCTCCTCGCCTGCTCTCCCCTCATCTTGGAGCCTCCAGGGAGGAAATCGCCACCCAGCTTTCAGGCATCTCCTCTATCTACCTGACTGAGCCTTGGGGCTCTTTGTAACTGATCCCCTAAATCTAAATCTTCTGCCTTGTGTCGCCTCTGTTTCAGAGCCCCGCACCCTCGCCTCTGAGCCACCTCACCCTTTCTTTAGAGCAGGGGTCCTGAATCCCGTCCTCGGATAACTGCAACAAATAAGCAATCTCTCTCGTGTGTTTCTTGTGCTTATCCTGAAAACTCAACTGGCTGGGTGTGTCCGAGGGTGGGCTTTAGAGCCCTGCGCCGCCCCTTGGTTCCCTGTCTCCCCTTCTTTACAGCTCTGTTCCATGCTATCTGTTCCACACTTTCCCCTTGTGCCTTCTGTCACCCTTTTCAGCTCCTTTAGCCCTAGTCGGTGTCTGGCATGAATGAACGTCCTCTGTGTCCCACTAGGACGACCCGTCCGTGCTAACCCGCTCCTGTAAGGCCACACAGTCGTAACTGACTGGGAGAGTGACCACCTCCCAGCTGCCACTGTCCATCGCGATTTCCTTGCTCACTCATAAACTGGAGTTCACCTGTGGCCCAAAAGAGAGCAGATGGTTTTAAGCACTAGATCAGAAATGGATTCTGCTGCGGCTGTTGCTTGCCAGACACTGGTGGCCACTGTGGGGCTTTGTATTTATAAAATAGCCTGGGAGCTCCGAGTTCAGATCTGGCTTTTACCAGTTTTGGCGGGTTGCCTCATTTTTGTCATAGGAGAACTTTTGATCTTCAGTAATTTTTGGATGACTGGTGAGTTCCTGTGGAGCTGGTACAGGTGGAAGATTCGGCAGCTCCTCCTTGCCCCCCTCCTTGGAGCAGTCTTGCAGCATTACACCCTCCCCATTTTCCCCAAACTCCTACAGCTTTGGCCAGCTGAGTCTTCAGCTCATGTTCACATCTCCCAGTTGCCCCTAAACTTTAAGCATTTGGAAACTTTTTAACATCTCTTTGGGTGTTTTTTACACCAACTTGGGCGTGCAGTCTCTATCCAGCTTTACCAGTGGGGGGCAGCACATAGCTCCTTGGCCATTTAGAGACCTGAGCATTGCTTATTGACGTTCCCTTGCTCTATGCTATTCCCTAGGCCATCGCTTCATCTTCCATTTCAAACTGCCCCAGAAGCAAATGTCATGACTATTATCACGTTCCAACTTCACCCAAATGTCCCTCTCTGTACCAGTAGGGGAAGGGAACTGATGGATTCTTAAAGTGAGCAGGTTGCAGAAATAATTTACTGAGCCAGTTGATGGGGTGTATCTGGATTTTTAGAGTATCAGTCCCCCATGAGAGACTCTTGGGGAACTTAAAAAGTCAGGGGATAGGAAGGAGTATACTGGCGTGGATCAGGAACTGGTTAAAATATAGAAAGCAGAGGGTAGGGCTAAATGGCCAATCTTCTCAGTGGAGAAAGATGAATAGTGGAGTACCGCAGGGATCTGTGCTGGGCCCGCTGCGTTTTAACATATTTATAAATGACTTGAAAATGGGAATAACGAGTGAGGTGATCAGATTTGCAAATGACACAAAATTATTCAAAGTTGTTAAAACACATGAGACGTGTGAAAAAGTGCAAGAGGACCTTGAGAGATTGAGAGTCTGAGTGTCCAAATGACAGATGAAATATAATGTGGGCAAGTACAAAGTTATGCACCTAGGAAAGAACAACCCAAACTATGGTTACACTATGCAAGGTTCCACATTAGGAACCACCACCCAGGAAAAGGATTTAAGCGTCATTGTGGATACCATGTTAAAACCCTCAGCCCAGTGTGCAGCGATGGCCAAGAGAGCAAATAGAATGCTAGGAATCATAAGGAAAGGAATGGAGAATAAAACAAAGGATATCATAATGCCTCTGTATTGTTCTATGTTGCGACCGCACCTTGAATATTGTGCAATTCTGGTCGCCATATCTTAAAAAGGATATAGCATTATTAGAAAAGGTACAGAGAAGAGCCACCAAAATGATAAAATGGATAGAAGGATACCCCTAGGAGGAAGGGCTTAAAAGATTAGTAGTGCTCTTCATCTTGGAAAAGAGATGGCTGAGGGGAGATATGATAGAGGTCTAAATAATAATCGAGTGGAACGGGTAAACGTAAATCAGTTATTTACTCCTTCAAGAAGTAGAAAGGCTAAGGGACATGCAATGAAGCTACAATATAGCACAGTTAAGACAAATTGGTGAACGTATTTTTTTCTCTCAACCTGTAGTCAAACTCTGGAATTCGTTATTAGAGGATATAGTAAAACCTGTTAGTGTAGCTGGGTTTAAAGTGTTTGGCAAGTTCCTGGAGGCTAAGTCCATGAACCATTATTAAAGGGGACCCAGAGAAATCCACTGCTTACCCATGGGATAAGCAGAATTAAATCTGTCTACCTTTTGGAAACCTGACAGGTACTTGTGACCTGGATTGGCCAAGGTTGGAAACAGGATACATGGCTTGATGGACCTTTGGTCCGACCCAGTATGGCACATCTTATGCTCTAACTAGGATGCCAGCCATAAATATCGAAAAGACCGGGAGATTTGGCATGAATATTTTGTTTTAAGTCTTCCTTTTCCTATTTCTTTTCTTCCCCTTTTCCTCTTAACTCGCTGGCACTCTTTACATTTTTCCTGGCTTAGGCCCTGCCAGCGTCTCTTCTGTTTAGCTTAATTTAGCTTTTTAGAATGCTTGATAAACCGCGTATCCACCTTAGAGCATCATTTGTGCGCAAGGTCTTGAATGGCAGGCACTGGGGTGATAGGTTGTGCCCTGGAGTTTTCTCGGTAATGATATTATACATAATTTACTCAACGCCTTACTACTAATCATTTGTATAGCGTTACAAGGTATACGCAGCGCTGTACATGTAAGACACAGTTCCTGCTCATCAGAGCTTACAGTCTAATCAATACAAAAAACACATAGCGAAAGTGGGGACTAGAGTATGGTACGATCCACATAAGTTGTGGAGAAGAGAGTGAGGAGCATCAGGATCCAAAAACGGCTTCAAAGAGGTGGGCTTTTAGCCTGTATTTGAATAGGGCTAGAGAAGGAGCCCGACGCACAGGCTCAGGTAGTTTGTTCCAGGCATATGGAGCAGCAAGATGGAATGAACGAAGCCCGGAGTTGGCAGTGGCAGAGAAGGGCACAGATAAAAGGGATCTGCCAGAGGAGCGGAGTTCCCGAGGAGGGATGTAGAGAGAGATAAGAGAGGAAAGATAGTGAGGAGCCGCAGAATGAATGCACTTGTCGATCAGAAGGAGAAGTTTGAACTGGATGTACAAGAGGATGAGAAGAGGGGTTACATGAGATAACGGCACTGCCTTCCTTCAATCAGAGTTGCAGCTACAGTGGTTTACCATGTCTCAGCTTTAGCTCTCAGGCCGCGACTTTATGCACAATAAGATCAGAATTTCACATTTGTCATAAGCACATTCTGCAGTGAACACCTATATAGAAAGAAGACAAGTCTTCTTATAATATATTTCGGAGCTTCTAGTAGGAAAATCTGTTAGCGTTCCCGAATGTCATTGTGCACACTGGAAGGTGCCACTTTAGAAAATATAGTGGGGGACACAGTCAAACTATTTTTGTTGGTTAGGAAGCCTGATTATAGAGCCGCTGATTATCCCCACAGACCACATAAAAAGCGCCCAGTTAGAACCGGGGTGGTCCCAGTCACTATCCTGTTGGTGGTGATATTTGGCTGCTAAACGGATGAAGGCAAGACAGCTATTGAACTGTCTTATCTTAAACTGGTTTAACTATCTGGTGAGTGGCTGAATATCGCCGCTGACCAGATAGCAAGGCACTGACCCACAAAACTGTAAATCTTGCACCGGATGCCGAATAAGTTCCAACGTTGAATAACCTTGTCTTTATTTTTAGGCGGTGGTGACCAGGCACTTTAAAAGCACCTAGCTCAGTTTTTATTCCATGAAGTCTATTTCAGGGCAGTTCTGGAGTTCATATGATAATATGTGTATGGGTTATTTATGAAGGCGTGCTTGGAAGTTCTTCTTAATCAAGTCTATGGCACCCAACACGATGGGAAATAACTCTCTATATTTCTGCCACATTTTCTTGGTCTCCGACTGCATTTCTTAGTACTTAGAAATCTTCTCCCTCTCAACGCGATTCACAGAGTAGCCACTTGGAGCTGACACCTCTATAATAAATGCCGTTCTGGTGTTCTCTTATACCACTATGTCCGGCTTCCTCACATCCAGATTTTTATCGGTCAGAATGGGAATGTCCCAGTTGATCATAACCTCTTCATTCTCTGTAATTCTCTTAGGGTCATGATCCCAGTGCTTGTCAGGCATGGTGATGTTGTAGTGTCTATAGAGTTTCCAGTTAATGAGTCATGTTACTTTATTGTGCCTTTCTGTATAGAAAATTTCTGCCATCAGACCTTCACAGTTCAGTCACTGTTTCCAGATTTTTCTTACAGAATTGACACACATGGGTCCTGTGAAATTTTTTCGGTGTTCTCTCGAACCATCTCGTCCATAATCCTGAAGTCACATCTGTGCTATATTCATGCTTAGAGCACTGCTTTCTCTTCTGCTGCAGACGCTGTTCTGCGGATTTTGCTGTACCATTTTTCGGGTCTCTCAGAGTACTGCTGCATCCTCCCATGAGAACCAGCAGCTGCTCCGGCTTTCTTCATACTTTGGACTCATGTCTACTACTGCTATTACTACTTATCATTTGTATACAAGGTAGAGACAGTCCCTTCCCATCAGAGTTTACGATCTAATCCAAGATAGACCACACAACTGGAGATTAGGGGAAATAGAGAGGAATGGCAAAAACATGAATAGGTGATGAGCAGCAGAATGAGGGGATCAGGATCCAAAAGCAGCCTCGGAGAAGTGGCTTTTAGCCTGGATTTGAATAGGGCAAGAGAAGGAACCTGGCAAACTGTTTGTTCTCGCTTGAGTTCTGCCATTTCCTTTGCTGAGGTCTTCCTTCAGTCGTTTGTGCTTCATTGTCTTCATTGTCTTGGCGCTCTCTCGTGCCTTGATGGGTTTCTTTGTATTTTGGTGTTTCAGGATGGTGCCGTTTTTATCCTCAAGGGTCGTTGGTACTATATTCATGCATTTGGTTGACACAAACTGCCGCTATCAATTTTGGTATTTCAGTGTACAGAGGTCGCCTCTTTTGAGGTCTTTATTTTGTTGTCTGTGCCTTATGTACAGTTTGGACAGGGCTGACCCAACAGCTAGACAAGCTGTCAGAAATGAGGGCCTGCGGCAGCAGGGCACCCACACAAAAACCTGCTGGGCTGCTGAAAACGTTCAGACTCTGATTGCACAGCGGGGCCCTTGAAGGTCTGACCTGCTGTGCCCCCTCTGACTGACTTCCTGTTGGGTTGGGACGTGGCAGGTCTGTGCGCTGTAGCATATGCCTGAGGGCCCTGTGCCACATGCTCAGAGGTCTAAAGAAATTCAAAATGGCGGCAGCAGCAGAGGCGAGGAAGAAGCTGGGCCTAGCGACCGCGGGTGCAGGCAAGAAGTAGAAACATAGGCCACATGATCGTTTTCTGCCATCATGTTTCTATCTAGTCTGCCCTTCCATATCAACCACTACAACAGTCCCCTTATTTATTTATTTAGCTATGCTTATATACCGCTTTTCACTGCGTCAAAGCAGTTTCCATTAAACCATAGTAATAGTTGATACATCAAACAAGTTATAACGTATGTACAGTTTGATCGAGGGTGCCAGGGAAGTTGGGGAGGTTATACAATCAACGTAATCACAAGTTATTTACAGACCATATTGGGTACATGCTATTTATATTTCCGATGATTATCTCGGCCGCCATAGGGCATAGATGACTTATTTACACTGTGCACTTCTTAAGACAGAGCTTATGGTACATCACATGAGTTGGCGCCAAAGTGGTCTTTTTTCCTTTAGAGATCCCACTCTTTCCATAAAGAAATATTTCTGCATATTACTCCTGAGTCTATCCCTTTTCACCCTTGTCCTATGTCCCTTCTTAGAGAGCTTGCTTTCAATCGAAAGAGGCTCTCCTGTGCAATTATGCCACGGAGGTATTTAAACGTCTCAGTCATATCCCCCTACCCCACCTTTCCTCTAAAGTATACATATTAAGATCCTTAAGTCTATCCTCATATGCTTTATAACAAAGACCGTTAACCATTTTAGTAGCCACCCTCTGTACCGAGAGAGATACTGGACAGGGGACGGAAGTGAAGGCGACACACTGGACATAGTGGGGAGGGGTCCTAGGGCCTTGAGCTGCCACTAGGAGGAAGGTGCACGGCTAAAGGTTTGCCTGGAGCATCAGATACCCTTGGACCGACCCTGAGTTTGGGTGCCTTACGGTGCCGCTTTCGTCAGTTGTATTTTGTCGGAGTTTATAGACGGTAAATAATTCCAAAAAAGAAGATGGATAGAGACAGGAATTGAAGCTAAGACTTGTAAGTGCTGCTTCCAAGTACGCCACTGGAAACCTTCGAGCTCTCCCGCTGACGCTTTGTCTGCTTCTTGCACCTGATTCACGACCTGACGTCTGCTGCGAAAAGCCAAATGTTGGCCTGTGCTTTCGCCTTCTGGGCAGTTTATATAACTTGAAAAGCCAAAGGGCAAGGGTTCAGTCAGATTCCCCTGCTTTATTTTTCTTCTGATTCTTAGCAATAACCGTCGACCGTGAACATCCCTATTCCATTGGGAAATGCTCCATTTTTTGCGGTCTGGGCCCTGAAAGGTTTGCTCATTTAGGGGGCTTCCTTTTGGCATTTTACAGTAAGGCCCCTGGTTGACTCTTGGAGGACTCTTTGCAGTTGGCGTAACACCGAAATACAGATCCGTTCCTTGTCCTCGTGGGCCAGGAGCGTCCTGTAGGCTCTCATCAGAGAGAAATATTTTTGAGATGTTCTAAAATGAATTACGACCGAGAAGCCTGCGGATTGGGGAGAGCAAGGGAGAGCGGCTTGGTAATGACAGAGTCACCGGTGTGGTTGCTAAGAAGGAATGTCTGGCTTGGCTAGATCTGTAAGCTCTATAGCACAGGGACTGTCTCGCGCGCATTTCTATAGTACTGCGCAAGTCTGGTATGGCTGCAGAGAAAATTCTGAAACTTAATTGGTTTTCATGCACAAGGTCAACGGGTTGTTCTGTGCTGGGACCTCTGTCAGTATATGAAGCTTCTTCGTTTGGATTTTAAATGCAATTTCTTGCCTGGCCAGATTCAAGCTGCAAGTGAGTTGCCTTCAGGTACAGTGAGTGTTCCCTGCAATCCAAGGTTGCACCTGAAGCAACGAAAAGCGAAATAACTTCTCTGAAACCAGAGGGAGCATCGGTGAATTTAAAATTCAGAATTTCCTGTTTCTGAGACCACTGCTCTGATCACTAGGATACTCTTCATCCCTCTTTGTGGAATAGAAACAGTGCCTGGTAGCTTAAAAATAGCTCTTCGGCACCAGGTTTCTTTCCAATGATTTATCTTAGATAATTGCATAGAGAAGAGTGAGCTGCTGTTCTCCCTGTTCACAGAATCTTTGCCCCTGGTGTGCACGAGTCTGTGATTTCCTGCACCGCTCGGAGTCCCTCCTTCTCTAGTCCTGTCCCTTTTCCTGTCTCTTCTCTGTGTAGCACTGCAAGGCGTGGGAGTGCAGTAATGTTGACTGACTCGTATTTGTTGCCAGTAATACACTGCTCTTGTGTAGCTTCCTCCTTGATTCAGGTTGGTAGAGTTCAGCGTCATTCGTCATTTCGGAGGCTCCCAGTCCAGGGTACAGAGGAGGGACCTAGCACTCTTGCCTTCGCTCTTGAAGGGAAGGACAAGACCGCTTCACATTTACTCAGCTGTTATGCCAGACGTCCTGTAGGCTGGAGCTGTGCTGCGGCGGTAGCATTTCCCATGGCCTGCTGTTTTCTGTGTCTCATTCATTCTCCGTGGACAAACAGAAATGAGTCCTCGCATAAGGGTGATGTCCCCGATGGAGCCCCTGCTTGGGAACACTGCCCAGCTTCTATTGGAAGCTTTTGGGAGGCGCCTGCACGCCACCTCCTGCCTGCCGCCGCTGCGCCATTTTGAATCAGTCTTTCGTTTTCCACAGAGCCCCACGGACACTTTCCAGTCATCTTCTACTTGGTAAACTCTTCTTTCTCTCCTGCAGGTGTGTTTTGCGCTTTGGGCAGTGGCGGGATTGGAAACCCCCTAGGAACTGGTTTGGTCGGTGGTGGGAATCAGTCAGATCACACTAGTTTGTGCGAACCGGTTCCTAGCGTTTCCCTCACTCATCGAACCGGTCCCGACAGGCCATGTCGCTGCTGCATCTGCACTGGTGGGATTCAAACACCTGGTAGTATTTTGATGGCATCGAGGGCATCTCCCATGCCTCGATCCCCCCGATGCCATTAAAATACTGTCGGGTGTTTTGAATCCTGTCAATGCAGATGCGACAGTGTCACGTCCGGTTTGGCAAACACGGGAAACGCTAGGAACCGGTTCGTGTGAACTGACTGAATCCCACCACTGGCTTCAGGTTTATTGCCTATTCGCCTGCTATCGTGGTTCTTTTTTCCTTTTTGTTTTTCTCCCTTGATCGTTCGTTTTATTCTTGCTGCACCTTTGCACCGGCCCCAGTGCACTGGTTGGGTCTCATTCTCCAAAATCAAGCCATTTGACTTTGCTGCGACTGTTTTCCCGGACGACATGTCCCAGAAACATAACAGCAGGTTCAAGAAGTGTTCCCAGTGTACTATGACCATATTCACCACGGATACACACAGTTGGTGCCTACCGTGCCTGGGACCCGATCATTAGCCCTCTTCTTGTAATTTGTGTTTGCAAATGACAAAAAGAGGATTCAAAGGTTGTGAGAAGCAGTGCAAATCAATATTTGGCACTCAAAATTTCAATCCATTGTCTTCTGCATTGACTGTGCCGGTCTTTATGGCTTCCAAGGCTCAGTCGGAGCCAAGCACCCATAATGCCATGGAGCATTGGCCATTGATCGATCAATCTCCACCTGAAGATGAGGAAGGATTCGGCCTCATCTTCAACATCGAGGGGTGATCGCACTGAGTGAAGGCTCTGGTGCATTGGCATCATAGTTCATCAAGGCATGGCATTGAGAGCCAGTACATCAAAGGGGCACCAACAGCCCATTGACTGCCGAGAGCCAGCCACTGATACCCCTGAGATACTGAGTACATTGGTTGAAGTTGCTCAGGCCCCTCAGTCTTTGGAAGTGACAGACATGGAGAAGCACCTTCTGCAAGCACTCTGGAAATGTATCGTGGTGCTTTTGGGTTGCAGCATGCTGTGTCCTCGACATCAGCCACTGAATAGCTGATCTTCAAGATGCATGCCCTGCCTGCAGGCGAGGCCTCGTCATCAGGGTATCGAAAAGCCCTGACACCAATGGCTGCCCGGCCAATAACTCTCTCTAGTATTTCGGGGTCCAATGCACTATCGAAGTCTAGTTGGGTATCGGTGCATCATCGCTCACGAAGGAGCTCCCAATCCCCTTGGGGCAGGAGAGAGATCTAGGCAGAGACTCAGAAGTACTTTGATTTCCTCTCTGAGTCTGACTCAGAAGGCTGAGTCTGACTCAGAAGGCTGCGTCACTGACGTGGAATCTGAGGACTTGTCGGAGGACAGGTCCCCTGAGCTCCTGTTTGACTCTTCTCCATCTCATGAGCAGTGTAAGTCCCCTCCTGAGGACATGATCTTCCAGCAGTTTGTAAGGGACATGGCCAAGATCATACCATTTTCTTTGGAGACTGAAAATGAGCTCAGGGCAGAATAGTTGGAGGGCAGCAGTGTTGAACATATTGAAGGGGAGAGAGATGATTCAGAGGGATACCAGCAAGGAGTAGGTTACAATAGTCTAGACGCTTTCTCTGACTCTTTTCAAATCCAGGCTAAAACTCACTTCTTCGGTGCCGCTTTTGGATCTTGATTCACCTGATCTCCCTTGTGTTTCCTTACCATTCTCTCTAGATATATCCTATGTCTCGGCTACTGTGTTGTCTGTCTTGACTAGATTGTAAGCTCTGATGAGCAGGGACCATCTTCTACATGTGTCTGTGCAGCGCTGCAAATGTCTTGTAGTGCTATGCAAATGTTCAGTAGTCCTGTAGTACTCCTCGGCCCCAAAGGAGGTGGTGACAGTGACTGTGCACCACATACTGCAGAACGTACAGATCAGAGTGTGGTAGAACCCCTCACTATGCCTCTAGTTAGTAGAAGGCTTAACTCCATGTACAGAGTTCAGAAGGTTCCTGGATTCCAGAAGCACCAACTTCCGTACCATTCCTTCGTGGTTGCATCTGCCCTAAAGAGAATCAAGAGTACCAAGACTCACTCATCTGTGCTCCCGGGGAGGGAGACTAGGACTTTGGACTCTTTTAGGGTGAAGATGTTTTTAGAGTTCCATGCTTGTAGCCCGCGTGGCCTCTTACCAGGTCTACATGGGTATGTTCTTGAAGAACATCATGTATGATCTGGCTGATCTCATCAAGTTTCTTCCTCCAGAGAAATTGGATCAGTATTATTCCCCTAGTGGCCCATGGCAAGGGCTGCTTGAAGTTCATGGTCCAGGCAACCTATGACATCATCGAGATGGCATCAAGAAATGTGGCCATAGGTATTGGTGCCCAGAGACTCACCTGGATCCAGTCGTCAGACCTGGAATAATCAGTGCAAAACAAGCTGGCGGACGTCCCATGCCGTGGAGAGAATCTCTTTGATGAACAGGTCAAAGAGAAGGCTGGTTATATTGAAAAGCAGCATGTCACTCTTACCAGACTCTCAAAATGCACATCTGAGCCGGCCTGCTATCGTAGGAGATACCAAGATGGGGATTAGAAAAAGACCTATTACCCTTGAAGGTATAGGTACTTTCCTTGGCCCCAAACCTCCCAGCCCAAGCAGGCTCCTCACCAGCAGCAGCGTCAGAAGAAGCCTCAGAAAGACCAGCCAGCTCCTCAGCCAAAACCTGGGGTGGGGTTTTGACTGATTTCCTTCAGAGCATAGCCACTCTTCCCATAACTAAAGTAGGAAATGCTCCAGTCTGGGGAAGGTTCACTCTTTTTGCACAAAGCTGGTCCCTTATAACCTCAGACTCATGATTTTTACAGATCATCCAAAGCAGTTACAAACTACATTTATTGGAACTACCTCCATATTGCGCTGCCCCCTCCCCCCCTCGCTAAGTGCGTCATCTCGACCATCTGCATCAGGAATTGCTTCAGAGAGAAATCGCCGCCCTCTTGTCAGATCTCACAATTGAACTTGTGCCACTAGAGCAAAGAGGTCGGGGGTTTTATTCCAAGTACTTCCTGATCCCCCAAGAAAACGGGGGGATACCATCCCATCTTAGACCTAAGAGATCTGAACATGTACTTGGTAAGAGAAAAGTTCAGAATAATTTCTCTAGGCACTCTGCTTCCTTACCTTAAAAAGGGGATTGGCTATGCTTCCTGTATCTAAAGGATGCATATACACACATACAGATACTGTACACCCCACTCACAGGAAGTATCTGATCCATCCAGGGGGGACAACACTTTCGGTACCGAGTGTTGATGATTGGCCTAGCCTCAGCACTCGCATATTCACAAAATGCCTCGCAGTAGTAGCTTCTTACTTCTGGACACTGGGAGTGCTTATCTTCCCCTATCTGGATGATTGGCTGGTCAAGACTATCACTCTGGAAGGAGTTCAAGAATCAACACACTTGACCATTCGGGTGCTGGAACTACTAGGGTTCATTATGAACTACTCAAAGTCCTACCTTCAACCCACCCAACAGCTGGAATTCATAGGAGCCCTGCTGAACACGACTCAGGTGAGAACCTTTCTTCCGCACAATCTTCTGCACTGGCTGACAGCACTGGTACAAGTGACTCAACTGAGTCAGCAGATTACAGCTCACAAGATGTTGATCATTCTAGGCCACATGGCCTCTATAGTGCATGTCACACTCTTGGCATGCCTCCAGATGAGGCAATCTCAGTGAGAACTCAGTGGACCCAGGTCATGGGTCATCTCAGGGATCATCTGTGTGTCGCCACCCCTCTTGTTTGGTCATTACAGTGGTAGACAGTCCACCACAACCTGCTCAAAGATCTTCCTAACCAAATTGCTCCACCCCAAAGAGTTCTGATGACAGACGTATCCAAACTGGGGTGGGGAGCTCATCTCGATGGGTTGCACACTCAGGGCAATTGGTCCATCCAAGAAAGTCTCCATCAGATCAGCTTCTTGGAATTAAGAGCAGTAGAAAGTGCTCTAAAGGCTTTTCAAGATAACTGGCCAATCATATTGCTCTGATCCAGACTACAATCAGGTTGCCATGTTCTACATCAACAAGAAGGGAGGAACTGGCCCATGCCTCCTGTGCTGGGAAGCAGCAGGACGGCCTGCCAACTTGGCAGCCACCTAAGATGGCAGACCCTGGTGGGCAGCCCGATTCCATTTTTGAAAGCGGCAATGGCTCAAAACGGAGTCGGGTCACCATTGATGCCACCGCAAGATGAAAAGATGGATTCGGGTGGGAGAAGCAGGAGGGAGGATGCCTGTGGCGGGAGGGGGGAAGCAGCGGCAGTAGCAGCAGGGTGAGGGTGGCATGGCGGTGGCTTCTGCCTGGAGTGGCAGACGCTCTTGGGCCACCCCTGGGAAGCAGTCAGGTTGTGGAAGTTTGCCATTGCACACGGGATGGACTTGAGAGCCACATACCTGCCAGGCAAGCTGAGCACTCTGGAGATAGGCTGAGTTGAGTCCTCCAGCCACACGTGGAGATTGGACAGAGAAGGTGCATCTCACATCTTTCGAGAGTGGTGCACCCCCTCAATAGGTCTATTCACCACCCTGCCAAATGCCCAGGTGGATCATTTCTGTTCCAGAATAAGATCACACAACAGGCTAGCGTCAGATGCTTTCCTCCTGCACTGGAGGGAAAGGCTTCTGTATGCATATCCTCCAATACCTCTCATTGCAAAAACCTTCCTGAAGCTCAAACAGACGGTGGTGTGATGATTATCATCTCCCCGTACTGGCCCAGACAGCCTTGGTTTCCCCCTCCTTCTGCAGCTCTCCAGTCAGGAGTTGCTCTGGCTCAGCCATGCACCAGATCTGATATCACAGGATGGCGGGATGATGTTGCACCCCAGCATCTAGTCCTTGGCCTTCATGGTGTGGGTGTTGAGAGGCTATTGTTGTCAGAACTCAACCTGCCGGATGGCATAACCAACATTCTTTTGATCTCCAAGAGGGTCTCTACGAGAGAGTTTTATTCCTGCAAAAGAAGAGGTTTGCTGTCTTTTGTGAGGACCAAGTCCTAGGTCATTTCATTTGGACTTTCCTTCTACCCCTCGATGGTAAGCTCCAGTTGCATGGAGGTGGACCCTGCTTGAATATCTTCTTCACCTCTCCAAGTCTGGACTTTCCAACTGTGTTAGGGTCCACTTCTGTGCAATTGGAGCTTTCCATCAAGGGGTGAAAAGAAAGTCCATCTCTGTACAACCTTTCGTTGTTCGCTTCATGCTTTTCTTGAAACTTCCCTACAAGCCTTCTGCAGTGTCTTGGAACTTCAGTGTGGTTCTTCCATAGTTCATGAAAGTTCCCTTTGAGCCACTCACTTCCTTTCCTCAGAGGTTCTTGACCTGGAAGGTATTGTTTCTAGTGGTGATCACTTCAGCATGCAGAGTGAGTGAGCTTCAGGCTTGGTAGTTCATCGTCCTTACACCAAATTCCACCATAATAGAGTGGTCCTCCATACTCATCCTAAATTCCTTCCAAAGGTGGTATCAGATTTTCACCATAATCAGTCATTTGTTCTGCCAACATTTTTCCTGACACCTCATACCCATAAATCGGAAGCTGCATTGCACATGTTGGACAGCAAGCGAGCCATAGCCTTCTACTTGGAGCAGACCATAGAAAGTCCATCCAGCTTTTTGTTTCTTTTGACACCAATAAGCTGAGGGCTGCCTTTCCAAACGTTCTCTTTCAGTGTGGCTAGTAGACTGCATCTCTTTGTTTATGCCCAGGCAGGCCTGAGCCTTAATGGCCATGTCACAGCTCACAATGTCAGAGCTTTGGCCTTGTCAGTGGCCAGCTTTTGCTCTCTTTTTTATGGAAGAGATCTTCAGGGCTGCAACGTGGTCTTCGGTCCACATATTCACATCTCACTGCTGCCTAGACAGGGATTCCCGACGCAACAGCAACTTCGGCCACTCTGTACTCCGGAATCTGTTCGGAGACTAGAATCCAACTCCATCCCCCCTAGGCCCATTCTATTCTGTCCAGGGTATAAAAAACAAAAAAAAAAGGAAGAGAGGATCACACATTTTGTACATAGTTGATGGATGAGTTGTATTGGCTGCACCGCAATTGAGTTTTGCCTTGTTGGGCTTCTCGGTAGCTCCACCATTAGATAAAATAAGGCAGTCGCTTAAGGCATCAGCTTATGAGGAAGCAAAACAATAGATCCTGACAGCCAGACAAACTCTAAGAACCATCAGTACAAAGAGCAGGC
Organism: Ichthyophis bannanicus; assembly: GCA_033557465.1. Lineage (NCBI taxonomy): Eukaryota > Metazoa > Chordata > Amphibia > Gymnophiona > Ichthyophiidae > Ichthyophis > Ichthyophis bannanicus. The sequence goes on along the minus strand of CM066051.1, from coordinate 54,479,955 downwards.
GCACCCATACATCCAAATATAGGTTAATATTTAAAAATATTTATACATTTTTATAAGTTTGCTGTGGAAGAGGTGGTGGTGGTGATTTATGATCATTGAGTTTGATTATCCATATCTCAGGAGGAGGGGGGCCCAAGGCTGAAGGTTTCCTAGGGTGCCCAGTATTCTTGCATCGGCCCTGACCAGATAGACTTGTGAGATCCATGGCATGTCCCTGGATATGAGCTATGGGAAATAGATCTGCTTTTTGGGATCTGCCAGCTACTCTTGACCTAGACTGGCTGTTGTCAGGCAGGATGCTGTGCTCAGTGGTCTTTGATTTGACTTGGTGGGAATTTTCTTATGTTCTTAACTGCTTATTCTAGTCAGGAAATAAACTGTTAGTGACTTAGCAAGCTGCAGACTACGAAGGAACTGCTGAAATTCAAGTGCAGCCCGTATTCAAATGAAAACACAAAAAGAAACAGTACAAAACTCTTATTCCTATCTGCACGATCCATATTCTCCATGTTTCCCTGGCCAAGGATATCCTGACTGCACCATCTTATGATCCCTGGCATCTCCGACATGGTTTGCGGTCGGCCAGTCAGTCTTTTCTGGCCCTCCTTACATGAGTTTTTTTTTTTCAACTAAAGTATGTTCTTGTGCACTTGCTACCGCTTGATTATGGAACTCTCTTCCTTCTGAATTAAGAAGTTTATGTGTTTAGGAAGAAGCTAAAAGCCTATTTATTTACTATGGCTTTTGCTGGGTGATGTGGAACCTTTCTAGTGGATTTCTTCGTCAGTCTACTGTTGTAAACATTTAAGGAAGGCTGGACTGATCTGTATTGTATGTCTTGTAAATTTTATTATGTATGGTTTGTTGTACCCCGCCTAGGAGTTTAGATAGTTGTGGGCTAGAAATGGTTTAATAAATATATAAATAAATCCCCCACACAAACACACACATGCTAGCTAGGCTAGAGGGGTTGCCGGCCATTGGAGCTTGACCTACTCACTTGGGCATGCTCTACTTTCTAAAAAGACATTGGTAGGTAAACAGCTAGTTCATGATAAAGTAAAATTGTGGGGCCCAATATTCAGCAGTGACAGCAGGCACTGTCACAGCAGCGAGCTGCCGCCGCTGAACTCTAAACCCAGATATTCAATGCTGGAGCCGTATCAGGCCAGCCAGCTATAGTATGAGATGAATAACCATTTCCAGCTTTTTCTTATAGAATCTACTGTGCTGTATACTTGCTGTGAACCAGGTCATCCATAATCCAGTGTCCTGGGCTGCAGCTATCAATCTCTCATCCTTAGCTTTCAGGTCACCTCTCCTTAACCATTTATTTTATCAGGTTTTGTGGTTTGTAGAGTAACATGGCTTTCCTGCTGTATTTCTGCATTTGCCACCTGCTTTTCCTCATATGCTGATCTAATTCTGTAAAGAGTTTTTTTTCTCTTGTTAAGCAAATTCTTTTACTTCCTTTCCTACCTCATCTTGTGGCTTCCTTCTTTTTGTGAAAAGGCTTGTCCAAATTTGAGAACGGAGACCTATTTTGGACATTAACTTTTGTACCTCAACACTTTCTGTGCATTTGGGTCTGTCAGTGCTGTTAAATAGGCCTGGAAGCCTATAGCTGTATTTGTACAGTCTGTTTCATTAAGATCCACTCCTCCAGCTCCGGAAATGTATAGTTTCAGCATATATCAGTTCTTATAGATTACCTTGTGGGCATGGAGGAGTTTTCTTATTCCTACATCCAGTGTGCTGTTATGCAGTTATCATGAGGTGATAGAGGAAAAAGCAGTATTATACACAGCAGATTCAATACTTTTTGAATTGCCCATATGAACTTTTCTCTATTGGGCAAGAGTTGACTTGTGAACCATTGAGACCAGCCACTTTAGCATCTTGTTTTGAACAAAACGTTTGGTACATTTTGGGAATCCATTATGCCCCAGGAAAGCATGGGTGGAAGATTGCCAAGGTCAGTTTTATGATTTGAGTTTAATCCAGTTGAGAGAGATTTTATTTGTATGAAATAGCACACAGGATTCCATTTGTAACAGGGTGGTTAATAATGAGTTTTCCTGATATTGCTGATACTTTGCAGTGTATTGTGTGGCTCTCACATTCGACTGGGATTGTTGCCACCTCACTAAAAGAGAGCTAGCATTTGTCTAGTCTCTAATATGGACCCTAATGCTTCTGGTTCATATTGTCCAATATCTTGATTCTCATTACTGGATAAGTTGATTGAGTGGGTGGAACTTAACCAACTTCAAGATTTAGTGGAAGATAATTCTCCATTAGATCCTCAACAACATGGATATAGAAGGGGTCATGGAGTTTGATCGATTACTGTAGGGTCTTGAAAGGGATGATACAGAATACTTAATGATCTTTTTGGATATTCCTTTTGACGTTGACTCTGTAGACCATTAAATTGTATGCTGGCGTCTACATCAAATGGGGACTGGATCAACTGTGTTAACGTGGTTTCAGTTTTATTTAATGGGATGAGTACAGCAGGTGAGGAATTGCAGCATTGGTTGGTCAATGATTAATCATGATGTAATATGATGTAATATTATACAGTTTGGGGTGTTATCATTTTTTGCTGATCACATGATTTATGTTCCTATTAAAACAGCAGCCAGAGTTCAGTCGATAAATATTATTTTGTGTTTAGAGGCAGTAATGACATGACTTGCAAATCTATTGATTTGAAGAAGATTGAGGTCAATTTAATTTTTCATGATATGACTTGAAGGATGATATACTTTTTTCAAAAACTACAATAACTTCTTTGGGGGTGGTGGTGGACTCTCAGTTGAATCTTCGTCAAACCTGCTTTTAGTAACCTGTGAATTATCATTAAAATCATCTGTAGTACCTGAAGATTGGAAAGTGGCCAGTGTAACACCAGTTTTCAAAAACGGTTCCGAGAGTGATTTGGGAAACTACAGACCAGTGAGCCTAACGTCAGTAGTGGGCATTTCAGAAAGCCTTTGATAAAGTCCCTTGGTGAAATTAAAAAGTCATGGGATAGGAGGCAGTGTAATACTGTGGATCAGGAACTGGTTTAAAGATAGAAAACAGAGAGTAGGGCTAAATTGCAATTTTCTCAATGGAGAAAGGTGAATCATGGAATATCCCAGGGATCTGTGCTGAACCCACTGCTTTTTAACATATTTATAAATGACCTGGAAATGGGAATAACGAGTGAGGTGATCAAATTTACAGATGACACAAAATTATTCAAAGTTGTTAAAACCCAAATGGATTGTGAAAAATTACAAGAAGACTGAAAAATTGGGAGACTGGACATTCAAATGGCAGATGTAATTTAATGTGGGCAAGTGCAAAGTTATGCACTTATGGAAGAACAACCCAAACTATGGTAACACAATGCAAGGTTCCACATTTGGAATCACCACCCAGGAAAAGGATCTAGGCATCATCGTGGATAATATGTCGAAACCCTCCGCCCAGTGCGCAGCGGCGGCCAAGAAAGCAAATAGAATGCTAGGAATCATAAAGAAAGGAATGGAGAATAAAGCCAAAGAGATTATAATGCCTCTGTTTCGCTTGTCGCCATCGCTTTGACCCGGTGAAAAGCGGGATATAAATACAGCTAAATAAATAAATCTGTTTCGCTCCATGGTGCAACTGCACCTTGAATATTGTGTTATTCTGGTTGCCATATCTTGAAAAGGAGATAGCAGAATTGGAAAAGGAAAGATACCTCTATGAGGATAGGCTTAAAAGGTTAGGGCTCTACAACTTGGAAAAGAGATGGCTGAGGGGAGATATGCTAAAGGTCTATACATTAATGAGTGGAGTGGACTGCGTAAACGTAGACTGGTTGTTTACTCCTTTAAGAAGTAGAAAGACTAAAGGACACACAATGATACTACAGTGTGGCACGTTTACTAATTGGAGAAGTTTTCCACTTGGCGCGTAATCAAACTCTGGAATTAAAAGCCATTAGTGTAGCTGGGTTTAAAAGAGTTTTGGACAAGTTCCTGGAGGAAAAGTTCATAAACCATTATTAAAGTGGACCAGGGAAATCCACTGCTTACCCATGGGAAAAGCAGCATGGAATCTCTCTACCTTTTGGAGACCTGACAGGTGCTTGTGACCTGGATTGGCCACTGTTGGAAACAGGATATTGGACTTGATGCACCCTTGGTCTGACCCAGTATGGAGCATCTTATGTTCTAACATAGTAAGAAAGCATTTCAGACAGTTTTCTTTATAAACGTTGAGTTCTTCGCTGGAAAAAAAGAAGCCTTATTTGGCACTGAATGACTTTTGGACTATGTTTCAGGCCATTATTTTTCCCTCTTTTGACAATTGTAATATTATTTTTGCAGGGTTACTGGAAAGCACTGAAGATTGGCCAGAATTTGTCTGCTATTTTGAGTAAATATGGATTAGATATTTCACCCTGCCTGAAGGAATTATTCTGGCTTCCAATTTTGTACCGTGAGAGGTATAAACTATTGATGATGACGTTTAAAGCAATTCGGGGATGACATCGGAATACTTGTTCTTATTAAAGCCGTATCAACCATTTTGCTCCATACGGGCTGGTCTACAGAACTCTTTTGTGGTTCTTTTGGTAGAATGGGTGAGGAAACAGGTTACCCATGCTCGGACGTTTTCAGCGGCAGCCTCAACTTTGTGGAACTCTGCTAAATGTGACCAGGTCTCACTATGATTTGAATGTTTTTCGTAAGAAGCTGAAGACCTTTTTTTTTTTTTTTTTTACCTAGGCTTTTGGGGCTCAATATTCGAAAGGCATTTGCACAGTTTACAGCCCAGTAAGCCATGTAAATGCCTTAAATCGGGATATTCAACGGCGCTTACACGGTTAGTGCCGTTGAATATCCCCTTCTAACTTCCCTACATGCCTAGATGCTATCCGGTTAGCATTGGGGTGTGTTGGGGGCTTTCCGGGGTGGAGCAGCGATGGCGACAAGCGTTAACTGGGCAGCAGCGATATTGCAAGCTGCCCGGTTAACGATCTGCGCTGAAAAGAGAGGTGAGGAAAACTCTTGTCTATCTTTCGGTGCATGAGCTAACCAGGCCGCATGCAATATTGTTGCTGCCCGGTTATCTAATGTGGCTTCCGGCTTATGCGGCGATCCCCAGATATTCATTGCTGAGGCCGCATTGATGTTTAGTATTGCATTTCTTGAATGTTGTCATGTCGAGTTGTTAGTTTTATGCATCATTTTTGTTCATGTAATATTTTATGTTTATTGAAATCTTTCTTTATTGAGACAAAAGATAAATGGTACACAGTTCTTAACATCTTGAAAATGCATACATAGCAAACGGTATGGGTTCGATAATATCAAACAAAAGAGAGATCCATCAACGTCAACAGTTACCCAATAAATCATCATCTCTGCATTTTCATATTTATTCCCCCCATCCCCCCCCTAAAACGTGAAACTGTTGTCCGTTCAACGGTAGTTATTCAAATTTCCCACAAGCATAACAAGATAATGCAAAACAGATGGACATAGTCAAGTACAACACACGTGAGAAACATTATAGTACAGAGAAACAGAGAAATTCTCCTCAGCAAGAAAGAAGAACACACGTGAGAAACAGTATAGGACAGAGAGACAGATAAATTCTCCTCAACAAGAAAGAAGAAAGTGGGGAACCCCCCCCCCCAGTACCCCAGAGTAGGTAAAAACATGCCGCAGACTCTAAGCTACGCCTAGAACCCCAAAGGACACTGGGACCCCAGGGCCCCCAATAATCTCAAACTATGTCTGAGGATAGAACAACATAATGGCCCCACCCCCCGTAGTCCAACTATAACAAACCCCTGGACAGGTGAGCCCAGGGTGTATTCTTCTCCTGTGCCCACCATCACATCCAGTAGGGAGGCAGGTAAACTGATTAACCCCTCCCCAATCCCCCCCTCTCTAAACCCCCCTCCCCCCTCCCCACCCCATTTCCCCCAATAGGTGCAATCCAATCCACATTGTGTGTGCACTCGGGAGAGGCCCGTAAGTAAAAGTAAAGATCCTCAAAGCCCGCCCAGAATCCGACTGCGAGTATGTCGAGGTAGAGACTCCAAGTGTGGGCCCCAGCCCCGCAAGAAACGCTGCCACCGCCCGGGATGCCCTCTAGCACAAAGCCCTTCCATCAAAAGCAGCTCATGCAGGCGCCCCCTCCACATCCCGTATAGGGGACCTCTGGCATCCAACCATCCATGCAAAATAGTCATTCTCGCAGCCGCCAACACCAAATGCATCCAATGCAGTACCCCCTGTCCCACCCGTTCAGTCCAGCCGTCCTCCCACACATCCAAAACCACATTCACTGCAGTAAAAGGTAACAGGTGGAGCACACACCCCCCAAGGTATGCAGACACCTTGCCCCAGAAAACTTGAACCCGTGCACACCCCCAGAACATATGACCCAATGTGGCATGTTCCCCCCCACAGCGAGGGCAACAATGAGAACTGGTAATCCCGGCCTTCCACGCCCTACGAGGAGCATAGTATAAACGACGCAACAGTTTATACTGCATATCCCGCAAAGTCACTACCACACTAAGTTGAGGGATATTAGACAGACCCTCCAAGAGCTCAGCACCTGTCACCGCCAAACCTAAGTCTCGCGTCCAAGCCGCGGCCAGATCATCCAAGTCCAGCGGCGGCACCAAGTCCCATAACACTTTGTGTAACCAAGCTACACGCACCCCCTGCTCCCCCCCTAACAAAGCCACCTCAATTTCAGAGCTGACATCGCCACGCAACGTCTCCGGGGGCACCGTACGAATATAACTGCGCACCTGAGCGTAGAGAAAAACGTCCCTGCCCCGTAAAGGATACTGCTGACACAAGGAAGAGAATTCTGCCACCACTCCCTCTGGTGCTACCACATGCTCCAAGTTCACAATACCCAGCTGAGTCCAACGCATGAATAAACTACCCCCAAGGCCCGGTAGAAATGCACCATTTCCCCGAATGGGGAGATACGGGGAAGAAGAAGCAACAATCCGGCGGCTAGCACAAAAATACTTCCACGCTTTGCGAACGGGGTCCAGAACGATCGCTCTTAAAGCTCTGTCCGGTATCTGCACCCTCGGCGCATGCAAAAGGTAACTCAAGTGGAAGGGCTTCACCGCCCCTTGCAACATCGCCAGAGGAGTGTAGTCTCCGATATCCCAAAGCCAATCCCTAGCATACCGTAACAAACAAGCTATATTATATTTACTGATATCGGGAAGTCCCAGGCCACCCAAGGACCACGGCTGTCGTAGCACAGCCAGACGCACCCTGGGTCGCCTCCCCCGCCAAAGAAAACGATTAATCAGCCTATCCATCTTCCGCATGTCCGAACGCCTCAACAGCAGTGGGAGTGTCTGCAGCACATACAAAATTTGGGGAAATACCACCATCTTGAACAATGCAATGCGACCCCCTAGAGATAATGGCAGATCTTGCCACTTATCCATACGAACCGTCATGGCTGCCAAAAGCTTAGTGACATTCAGCTGGTAGAGTTCTCCCAACTGTCCCGGCACGTAAATACCTAGATATTTAAAATGTCCCCGCGCCCATTTCAGAGGAAAGTCACCCTGCCACTCCCGGTGCGCATCAGGCCCCAATAGCATCGCCTCAGACTTATCCAAGTTTAATCGGAACCCTGAGGGCACCCCATAGTCATATAGAAGATTTAATAGATGTGGGAGCCCCCTCTGAGGGTCCTCGATATGCACAAGGAGGTCGTCAGCAAAGGCCACGATCCGAAATTCCGTCCTTCCCACAGTGATACCCCGAAAGTGAGAGTGGGCCCGAATCCGTATCAACAAGGGTTCCAAGGTAAGCACAAATAGGAGCGGTGACAAAGGACAGCCCTGGCGCGTCCCTTTCTGTATAGAGAATTCTGATGACATGTTCCCATTCACCATGATAGCCCCTATCGGGTTCGCGTAAAGAAGCCGTACCACCTCCACGAAGAAACCTGTAAACCCCATGGCAGCCAAGACCCGGTACATAAACCCCCAATTTACCCGATCAAATGCTTTTTCAGCATCAAAACTTATAAGCATAGACTCCAATCTAGCCGTATGTCCCACACAGAGGGAAATCAGTAGCCTTTGCAAACTATAAGCGGCGTGTCGACCCCGCACAAAGCCCACTTGATCTTTATGAATCAAAGTCGGCAAAAACACCGCCAACCGATCTGCCATGATCTTTGCTAAGATTTTAATATCCACATTAAGAAGAGAAATGGGCCTATACGATCCCGCGAGAAGCGGGTCTCTCCCCGGTTTCGGCAAGATAGTGACCAAAGCTTTATTCGCCTCATACGGGAAATGACCACGTTGTATCAAATCTTCAAAGTATCCAACAAGCGGGGCTACCAAAACGTCTCCCATCATCTTATAGAATTCACCCCTCAACCCATCGAGACCAGGGGCACGTCCGTTTTTCAAATTCCGAATGCCAGCTTGCACCTCTCGTCCGGATATGGGTGCATTCAAAGTCTGCACTTGTTCTGTACTCAGACGTGGTAAAACGCAGCCCGCTAGAAAGTCCTGGCTCTCTATCACTCTATCCCCATCCCCAGCATAGAGCTGACGGAAATACTCAAAAAGGACTTTCTCAATCTCCACCGCGTCCCGCCGCAAGGACCTGTCCGGATGTCGTATCACCCCAATATGGCGTGAGCCCCCGTCCGGCCTTACCAAGGATGACATTAATTTCCCCGCCCGATTCCCATGCTGATACAACTGGAATCTGTAGTACATAAGGGATTTCTGGGCACGCTGGTGAAGGAGCATCTCCAACTCCATTTGTACCTCCCGCAACCTGCGCCGATTCACCGCCGTCTTATTAGACGCCAGCTGCCTCCGCGCTTTGCCCAATTCGCGCTCCAACAGTAGGATTCGCTGATTCCTGCGTCTCCTTTTTGAGCTATAGTAGCTAAGGATTTCCCCCCTAAGAACCGCCTTACCAGCCTCCCAGAATAGAGCAGGAGAAATCTCAGGATGATCATTAAAGGCCACATAATCCCTCCATCTATCCCTAAGGAACCCAGCAAACTGGGCATCCCCACTAAGCTCCAATGGATACCGCCAAACTCGGTTATGGCGGGGGTCACGACTGCGCAATGCCATAATTATCATCGCGTGGTCAGAAAGAACAGAGGGACCAACTTCCGCTGCCACTACCCAGTTAAACAAAGACTCCGATATCAAGAAGTAATCAATTCGGGACCATGTGCCATGGGCTCGAGACATATGGGTGTACTCCCTGTCTCCAGGGTGTAAAATTCTCCAAATATCCAGCAATTTATTCGCCTCACACAGTCCCCACAGGCGCCGTGAACTCCGTCGATCTCTCCCCCCCAGCGGCCCGGATCTATCCATAGTGTCATCTAGAACTGTATTCAAATCGCCGCCCAGAATGACCTGGTAGCCCGCCATGGATGCTAACAACCGAGTCAAAGCCCGATAAAACCGTGCTTCATAGGTGTTGGGCGCATACACTGAACATAAGGCCACTTTGACGCCATCCAACAGCCCCCACACCATGACATAACGGCCCTCCAAGTCCATTTCAACTTTTTCTTCCACCCAACCAACATTTCGACCAATTAAAATGGCCACCCCGCGTTTCTTCCCCACAGCTGGAGCACCATATACCTTAGCGATAGGGCCCTTACACAATTTTGCATGTTCAGCTGCAGATTGGTGGGTCTCCTGCAACATTATAATCCCGATGCGCTTGCGTTTAAGATGCTGCAATATTTTATATCTCTTTATTGGGGAGCCCAGGCCGCAAACATTCCAGGAGGCTATCCTAGTACCATTACCCAGTATAACAGCCACAAAAGGATCTCCAAACAAGACCAATCATCTCCGTAGGACGGCGAGGACCCCCCCAGCTTAGGGTCCCCCCCAACTCAGTTATACCTCTCCATCCCTTCACACACACATCCACCCATTCTGTAGTGCACCCCACTCGTAGCTCATCCAAACACCCAATTGCACCCGTACCCCCCTCCCTTCCCCACACCCCAATAATAAAAGAGGCCCCCCCATTTGCAATCGTAATCCCCCCCCCCCTTATCCCCTCCCCCTCGCAACTCCTCAACTCCCTGCCCATCAATCAATTGTCGCCCTGACTCCCCAGGACCCTCCACCTTTGCCAAACCCCCGGGACATGTAGAACCCCCCCTTCCCCCCCCATCCCCTGAATCCACACAAACAAACAGCAACCCCCAGTACCCTTTCCAACGGACGATAACAGCCTGATCACCAATTCCTATGCCCCCTAAGCCTTACGGAACCAATCCGGTCAATGTTTCTATCAGAGGATCTCTAAAGATAGAAAATGGGCTGTTGTAGTTGTTGTGGAAGGACAGACTAGATGGGCCCCGTGGCCTCTGTCTGTCATCATGTTTCCATGTTTCTATGTTTCTAGGCCATCACCCCGAGAGGACAGCAACCCGGGGGCAGAAGAACCGAGGGCCTCCAGTCCCACAGGCGCTCCCCATGATCTCAACCCTCCACTCAACCCTCCACTGCCCATATTCCCTGCAAAATAATCATCTCCAAGTGGAATGTCCTGCTCCATGTAATCTCAGTCTGCGCAATGTGAACCGCATTAACGCATAATAGCGCGGCATAGAGAAAAAATGCAAACAAACCAACAAAACAAACAAAATAAAATACTGGCAGGCCGATACTAAAGTGAATAATGGCTCCATATAGCGCCACTCAGCCCTCAAATCCCTTGCCCTCCAATTTATCCCAGCTCCCTAGTAAGTAGCCCCCCACAATAGAAAAATTGTGAACAAAAAGGAGCAGCTTATGAAAAAAGAAACCTGAATGACGACAACAAGTCTCACTTGGGACTACGAGGCCTCAGTGTGCCCATCCAGCAAAGCCCCCACCCACTCAAATGCTGAAAAAGCTTCACCCCACCTTTCATTAACAAATGTTTCCGCCATCGTTCGTCGAGCCAGCAAAGGCCCCCAACAAACATAGGGCAATCAACTTCCCACCCCAGAAGCACCCCACCAGTGAGGACCCCTACTCAATAGACCATCCCAAGTGTAAAGGATGGGAAATTGAGGGGGGGGGGCACCAACACCCACACTCAAGGCTCCCTCTCAGCACAGATAACACAGCAAACTCAAACAACAAATAGATTAACAACCTGTGCGTTAAACATTAAATGGGTGCTCCCTCCCCTCAGCTCATGTATGTCCACGAGTACCTGAAAATCAATATCCATCACATGAAGGACCCCAAAGTCACCCACATCGGTCACAATAGGCCATGGCCTCTTCTGGTGTCGAAAACACACGACGTCCTTCTGCACTGTCCACTCGCAGAGATGCAGGATAAATCATTGTGAATCGGATGCCCTTTTCCACCAAGCGACTACATACTGCTTTATAGGCCCGACGCCGCTGTGAAACCCCGGCAGAATAATCCTGAAAGATTAACACTTTACAGGCAGGAGATCCCAGACGCCGGGACTGTCGCGCTGCTCGCAAGACTCCCTCCTTCTGGGCTTCATTTAAAAAACGGGCAATGACTACTCGGGGCCGATTCTCACCAGCTTTGTACAGGCCCAGTCGATGTGCCCTTTCAATAACAATCTCCCCGAGCCCTTCCTCCAGAGGTAAATGGGCGGGCAGCCACTTCACCAGATGCTGTCGGAGATCTCTATCCTGCACCGACTCCGCCACTCCAATGAAACGGAGATTATTCCGCCGGCTGCGGTTCTCGAGATCTTCCATTTTGTCTGCATGTTTTTGCAAGGCCTCTTCTAGCTTCTTAATCCGAGTATCCTCGTGCTCCCGAGTGTCCTCCAAGGCGCTAATGCGCTGCTCCATCTGCTCCACGCGACCCGTGAAGTCAGAGACTGCCTGGGCCACCTCGCTAATTTGGGATGCCAGTCCTCCCAGGCGATCCTCAAGCGCGGCCACCACGGCCCTCGAGACCTCCTCCACCAACATACACTGAGCAGTGGTTTCCGGGCCAGATACCTCACTCTCCGCCATCTTGGCTTCACCACCGCGGGGCCGCTCTCGCCGGGCGGATTTTGATGCCATATGGTCCTCAACCAGGTTAGAGCGTTGCGTTATCCCCCTCCAAGGTAAGAATAGTGTTTCCCCAACGCGATCCAAGCTGGGGAACTACGGGCAGCAAGTCAAGTATGGAGGGGGGAAGGAACGAGCTCCGGAGCTAAGAAGGAGACGTCCTCCTTAGTCCACCATGCCACCGGACATTCAATATTTTATGTTTATTGAAAACCATCTAGAACCATGGTGATTAGACGGTCCATAAATATTTTTCAATAAATAAATACAGTGCATCTTTATGAGGCCAATCTACAGTTCCAACGCTGCATAAGATTCTAAGCTGATTAATGGTTTGTATCTTATTCTGTGCTGTTAAAGCTCTTTTCAGTATCGTTCTCCTGCAATATTCTTTCCTGTTCTTTTTTCTCCGTAATTTATCCTGGATTATTCCTTCTTTCTCTATACCTATATTTATATTCGCCTTCCTGTTCAGTCATCGATCAAAGAGATGTTTTCAGTTTTGCTCAATTTTCCTCCGAGAAAGATTTCTGTAGAAACATTTGTCCAGTCCAGAAGTCACCCTCATTTCATCTGAAAAGCTTTTTAATACAAGAACTTCCACTATCGCCGGGGTTTACTAAACAGCGATAGCGGCAAACATACAAAATGTGTGCCACAGCCCCGTTTTATTCAATGGGGTCATGGCACACATTTCGCAGGGTCGCCTTAGTATGTTTACTCCTGAGGGTTGATACAGGAGGGTTGATACAGGGTATGTTCGCAGGGTATGTTTACTCCTGAGGGTTGATACAGGAACTATCAATCTTTAAGTCATCGACGAACACTAGGTATGATGTTAACAGCGCCTCATTAGTATCTTTATAATTAAGGCTAAATCCTTAGCCACAAGAATTAATGAGAGTACTCGGTGGACGAAGTGCCATACAAAACCGAGCGGTGACAGGGAGTCTTCCTGAAATATTCCTTTCTAGATCTTGTTGCTAGTCATTAAAACAGCAGAGGATTGTGAGGATTTGCAGAAGAATCTTATGAGACTAGAAGGCTGGACATCTAGAAGAAAAATTAAATTTAACGTAGCCAAGTACAGAGTAATGTACCCACATTTGGGATTATTTTTTTTCTTATACAAATGGCTGGATTTGGAGTTGGGAGTTGTAACAACAGAAAACAATTGTAGTGGTGTTGTGGACAATACATTGAAATATTCAGCTCTCTGAATATTAAGGATTATTCAAAAGGGATGAAGAACAAAACTGAGAATGGCTTTATGCCTTTGTCTATGTCCCTGGTGTGACCGCACCTTGAGTATAATGAGAACTTCTGGTTGTTCCCCTCAGATGAGATGTAGGAGAACTAGCAAAGGTTCAGAGAAGGGTGACAGAGATAATGGAGATGAAACAGCCAGGTAGATGTGGGAGAGCCATTGTTCATCCTTGGATATGAGCTCTGAGAAAAAAGATGTACTTACTGGGATCTGCTGGGAACTTGAGACCTGAACTGGTCACTGTCTGGGACAAGATGCTGGTTCTCTGGATCTCAGTTTGGCTGAGTTCCCAGGTGAGTGAAAGCTCCTGCAGTTGGGAAATCTTGCAATGTGAACGATTTTCTTTTTAGAGCGGATGCGGTCGGGGGAGAGCAAAACACTGTAACAAAAATCCTGCTATCCATCCCAAGAGGACAGGGGAGAGTTATCGCCAAAATCCCAGCTTCCTTATCGTCACTCCAGTCCAGTCCCTTACTTCTGGGTTGCGTAACCCTTCCAGCAGCTTGGAGGCTGAGTCTATCCTTTTGAGGATGGGACGGGATAAATACCACTGGCACCACCCACTGATCCCAGTATTCTGAGCCTCCAAGCAGCTGGAGGGTTCCGTAAGCCAAGTGCTTACTGGAGTCTCCATTCTCTCATTTGATTTAATTTAATTTAATTTAATTTATTTTGCCTTAATCTAATTTATTTGATTCTTCCCTCTTATTTTCAGTTTTAGCATTTCCTGGGAACTGCTCCTTTAATTCTCCGTCTCCCCCTCCCCCCCCCTCCTCCTGCACAGAAGAAGAATTCGGGTCCTGTACGGGACAGAGGAGCCTGTGGTATCCACAGTACCTGAGCCTACCGGCGGTGGAGAGAACCGCAAATCGCATCCCCCGGCTGGGGTCTCATTCTCCCCGGAGTACTGCCTTGCCTCGCGCCGAAGCCCTCTGGCGGCTGAGCGCTTGAGGCGGCAGCGCGACGTTACCCCACTCCTCCGGCTGGGCCTCGGCAATTCAGGAGCGTCGGGGTCGTTCGCCTCTTCCAAAGCCGGTCCCTGTTGCCGATCGGACCCTGCAAGTAAGGAAGGAGAGTCCGGCACAAACACCGACCGGGTAGCGCTCCACGTGGCTGCGGCCTACCACGTGCGAGCCCCCGGAGGACAGCGGCCTTCCGCCGCGCAGCGCGCTGTTTGAAAGCTACAAATCGCAAGTACTGGGGAAGAGTTTTAACAGGGGATACATTTTAACTTAATCTAAGTTAGTCTTGTTTTGTTTTCCTCAGTGATCTCCCGCCCTAGCAGTTTATAGCCAGCGAGGAGATAGAGCGCATTGGGGGAGGTTGGTCTTCCGTTTCAGGAGTTCCACAAGTTAACTTAATTTACTTTAAGTTAATTTAATTTAATTTGATTCCATTTATTTGTTTATTTGTTTATTTTTTAATTCTATTAAGATTGATCTTTGAATTACAAGGCCATACATTCGGAACTGTTCCAGAATAGAACATGATTGGCAAAGCGCGTTGCCCGTCCTGTGGCACTCGCAGGGGTACTACAGCCGAGGCAGGAGTCTGCAGGGGTTGTGCGGCAGAGGCTGCCTCGGTGGAACAAGATCTTCAATTAGCTCTGTCTCATACGGCACAGACGTCTGGGGACCCTCTGGAAAGGGAATCCCATTCTCCTCCTCCTTCTACCTCGGGATCGACAACCCCCCCCCCCTCCCCTTCCCCTAACGGCAACGGAGGAGGGAAGTGCCAATGACTTATTCTCCCCGGACTTTGTCCTCTTGCTGCACAAGGCATATTGTATGCGCAAGAAAGGAATTGGAGCTGCGGACTCAGTTCCAATGCTGGAAAGTCTGGGGACTAGGCCTCTGAAGCCTAGCCGCCAGTTCTCCGAGGCCCCTCCCAAGCGCGCAAGGCTGGTGAGTGAGGAGCTCCTCTCGTCCCTTTCCCAGGATACGCCTGAGGAGGAGGTCTCGGACAAGGAGCTGGGAGAAGAAGAAGAGGAACTCGAAGAGGGAGAGATTCCAGAAGAGGACCAATCCCGTATTGTGAGGGTGTTTCGGCGGGAAGAGCTCCCGGCGCTAATTAACGAGTCCCTCAAGGTGCTCAATGTGACCTCCGACGCTCCTGCAGTGGAGGAAGCGTTGGAAGATCCGTTGATCCAGGTGGTCAGGAGATCCCAAAAGGTTTTTCCCGTTCACAGAGTGGTGCGTCAGATGATCCAGGAGGAGTGGGATCAGCCAGAATCCAGTTTAAGGGGCGTGCACACTATGTCAAGGCTTTACCCCTTGCCGGAACCGGACAAAGAGCTGCTGAGATCGCCCAGAGTGGACGCAGCGGTATCTGCGGTGACAAAAAAGACGACGATCCCGGTCGAGGGTAGCGTGGCCTTGAAGGATTCTCAGGATAGAAGATTGGACACGCTGCTGAAGCAAGCCTTTGATATCAGTGCTCTCGCCTTACAGGCCTCGGTATCCGGGGCTTGGGTAGCCCGGGCCTGTTTGAGATGGGCTCAGCAGCTGGCAGAGGGTTCCCCCGGGGATGCTCAGTCAATTTCAGCTAAGCTGGAGTCCGGAGCTGCCTATCTAGCGGATAGCCAATATGACCTCATCAGGAGCCTGGCTAAAAACATGGCATAGGTGGTTGCAGCCAGACGATACTTATGGCTATGAAATTGGGCAGCCGATGCCTCTTCAAAGGCACGCCTGAGTCGTCTCCCGTTCAAGGGGAAGTTGTTGTTTGGAGAGGACTTAGATAAATTAGTAAAGGACCTTGGCGATTCTAAAGGGGGCAGGCTGCCGGAGGACAGACCGAAGCAAGCTCATGCACTAGCCCCGGGGCGGAGCCAGCCTAGGGATCCCCGGAGGTTTCGTCCAGCCAGAGCGAATCCCCTTTCTAGGGGCCGTTTCTCTCCAAGGGGACAGAGTTTCAGAGGGTTTTGGGGAGCTGGGAGAGGTTTTTAGGCCTCCTCCTCCGCTGGACCTAGAAAGCCACAATGAGAAAACGGGGGTCCAGGTGGGGGAGCTGCCGGTGGGGGGCCGCTTAAAGTAGTTCCTCCCCGCCTGGTCCCGGGTCACGTCCGATCAATGGGTCCTAGAAGTGATCCGAGAGGGTTATGCTCTCGAATTTGCAAAGCAAATACTCCCGGCCTTTGTTCAATCTCCATGCGGATCTCCGGAAAAGAGAGCGGCGATAGAGATCACACTTTCAAGACTCAGGGCGCTCGGTGCGGTATCTCCCGTCCCACCGCACCAACGCGGTTCCGGTCGATACTCAATTTATTTCGTAGTACCAAAGAAGGAAGGTTCGTTTCGTCCGATCCTAGATCTAAAGCAAGTCAATCGCTGTCTCAAAGTGCCTCATTTTCGGATGGAAACCCTAAAGTCGGTCATCGTGGCCGTAAGGAGCGGAGAGTTCCTGACGTCCTTGGATCTGACGGAAGCCTACCTGCATATCCCGGTTCGAAGCTCTCACCAGCAATTCCTGAGATTTGCGGTACCAAAAGGTCATTTTCAATTCAGGGCACTGCCCTTCGGGTTAGCGACGGCCCCGCGGACCTTCACCAAGATAATGGTAGTGGTGGCGGCGGCTCTCAGGAAAGGGAATCTTGGTTCACCCCTACCTGGACGATTGGCTGATCCGGGCGAAGTCGGAAGAGGAGAGTCGCTCTACCACTGCCAGAGTGGTGGAAGTCCTGGAGGAGTTAGGATGGGTCATCAATCGGGCAAAGAGCAGGTTGGTGCCCTCTCAAGAGCTCGAGTACATCGGAGCGAGATTCGACACCAGAATAGGAAGAGTTTTTCTGTCCAAAAAGAGGGCAAGGGACCTAAGGCTCCTGGTGGAACAATTCCTGGCCAGACGGAACCCTTTGGCGTGGCATTATCTCCAATTGCTGGGAACCATGGCGGAAACTATAGAGGTAGTCCTGTGGGCCAGAGCTCACATGCGCCCCCTGCAGGGGCCCTGTTGCGGCGGTGGTCTCACCCGTTAGCTATGCGGCTACCTTGTGCTTCTCGCACCAAGAGTGCACTTCAGTGGTGGCGGTGTCCTCGGAATCTGGCCCGCGGGATGCACCTCGAACCACCGCACTGGTTACTGCTGACGACGGATGCCAGTCTAGCGGGCTGGGGAGCCCATTGCGGAGACCAGTTCGCCCAGGGTCAATGGACCCCAATGGAGTCTCATTGGTCCATCAACAGGCTGGAGCTGCGAGCGGTAACCTTGGCGCTAAGGGCTCTCAAGCCCTTAGTCCATCAGAGGGCAGTGCGCGTCTTCTCAGACAACGTCACCGCAGTGGCTTACATCAACCGCCAGGGAGGCACAAGCAGTCCCTCCTTGGAGAAAGAAGCACACAGCCTGTTCCGGTGGGCCGAGGGCAAGTTATTGGCTCTCTCGGCCCAGCATGTAGCCGGAACGGACAACACTATGGCCGATTACCTCAGCAGGTTCAGGATCGACCACGGGGAGTGGGAGCTGAACCAGGAGGCTTTCGATCAGGTAGTAGCCCTTTGGGGTCCTCCGGTCATGGATCTCATGGCGAGGTATGCTTCGGCCAAGGCAAGCAGATTTTTCAGCCGAAGGAAGGAAAGGATGTCCGAAGGCCTAGACGCCCTGGCCCAGAGGTGGCCCTTGGAGGGCCTCCTGTACGTATTCCCCCCTTGGGCCCTCATAGGAAGGCTCCTGCAGCGAGTGGAAGCCCACCGAGGTCTGGTAGTCCTCATTGCTCCGGACTGGCCCCGGCGCCCCTGGTATGCGGACCTAGTGAGATTATCGGCCGACTGCCCCTGGCATCTCCCCTGCAGAAAGGACCTCTTGAGACAGTGGCCGGTACTGATGCCTCACGTGGATCGATTCTTGCTTACGGCCTGGCTATTGAAAGGGCGCGGCTCCGGAAGCGGGGATACTCGGGTTCGGTAATCTCTACCTTATTGAGCTCACGAAAGCGTTCGACCTGTCTCTCCTACATACGAGTCTGGCGCATATTTGAAGCCTGGTGTGAGGAGCGCCAGAAGAAACCTCTCTCGGCCTCAGTCCCGGAGGTTCTAGAATTCTTACAAGCGGGATTTGATAAGGGCCTAGCGCCCAGCTCCTTGAGGGTCCAGCTAGCTGCTATCTCTTGTTACAGAGGTAAGGTACGTGGCAAGTCCTTAGGGGATCACGCGGACGTTTCCAGGTATCTAAGAGCGGTTCGGTGTCTGCGCCCGCAACAAAGGTCGGTGATCCCTCCTTGGGATCTCAATCTGGTGTTAAATGCCCTGACCAGGGAGCCTTTCGAGCTGGCTAAGAGAGCATCCCTAAAGGATCTAACTCTCAAGACGGTCTTCCTTGTCGCCATCTGCTCCGCCAGACGCATGTCCGAACTGCAAGCATCGTCTTCTCAGCCCCCCTTTCTTTCGTTCTCCAAAGATAAGGTGGTTTTGCGGACGGTTCCTTCCTTCTTACCCAAGGTCATCTCGCCTTTCCACGTGAACCAGTCAGTGTCGCTCCCGGCCTTCTCGGCAGATGAGCAAGAGGTTTATGCCGGAAAGTTGCGACTCCTGGACGTTAAGAGAACGTTGAAGCTTTATCTCTCCCGTACGGCGCCCTTCCGGAGGTCAGAGCGTTTATTCATTCTATTTGGAGGGCCCCATAAGGGGGAGGCTGCGGCAAAGGCATCTATCTCCAGGTGGATCAAGGGAGCTATTGCGTCGGCCTATATCCTGAAGGGGAAACAGGTTCCAGGAGGTCTGCGCGCACATTCGACGCGGTCGCAGGCTACCTCTTGGGCGGAGTATAGCTTAGTCCCGCCGCTGGACATTTGCCGAGCGGCCACCTGGTCTTCACTGCATACCTTCACCAAACACTACAGGCTGGATGTTCAGAGATCAGCAGATACTCGTTTTTCGTGAGGCAGTACTTCGGTCCGGGATAGCGAAACCCGCCCAAACGTGAACTGCTCTGTTACATCCCAGAAGTAAGGGACTGGACTGGAGTGACGATAAGGAAGAATTAATTAGACCTTACCTGCTAATTAGTGTTCCTGAAGGAACGACAGTCCAGTCCCTGTTCCCTCCCAGTTTCGTCTTGTATCTGAGTATTTCAGGGGGCAAGTGAGGAGCGGTGGACCGAAGTCTGAACCGAAGTGCAACATAAGAGTCCTTGAAGCAAGCCAAGAAGTCCATGGAGAAGGAACTCCGGACAAGGACTCTTCCGTCCCTTCCACTCCCTCTTTCCTCCTCCTCCCTTCCTTTCTACCTTCTGCACCTGAAAGAGGGAGGGTGGGGGATATACTACTACAATTTATTAGTTTGCTGTGTTTCCTAATTTTGTTGGTTTTTGGTTGTTTTATGATTTGGTTTCTGGTTAAAGCTACTTGTCATTATAATTTATTTATTTATTTATTTTATTATTTATTTTATTACAAATTCTTATATACCGCGCTATTTGGCATCAGCGCGGTTTACATTATAACACAACAACCATAACAACATGCTGTTTGGTTTTACATCGAACAGGGGTCCAAACTTGGATAACAGGGGTAACTATATACATGAGATTTTTACATAGTAAAGAGTAGCTTGGATAACAGGGTTGATTATATGCATGAGATATTTACATGGCAATGAGTGGGTGAAATAACATAATGAACGTGAGGGTTGTTTCTTAGAGTGGGTCATCTCTTCAGAGGGGTGTCATTGGAGTTTGGGTAGCATTGGAGGAATAAATGGTATTTGAGTGCCTTTCTGGGATAATACTGGGATCAGTGGGTGGTGCCAGTGGTATTTATCCCGTCCCATCCTCAAAAGGATAGACTCAGCCTCCAAGCTGCTGGAAGGGTTACACAACCCAGAAGTAAGGGACTGGACTGTCGTTCCTTCAGGAACACTAATTAGCAGGTAAGGTCTAATTAATTCTTGCAACGTCTCTTGAAAAGATTTCCCATTCTCCAGTAAGGCAAATATTTGTTAATATAGGGAACGAGTCTTTGCAAACTTGTTCAGGAATCACACAATGAAAACAGTGGGAGAAACGCTGCCGTGATCTTTGCCGCCCCACCACCCCCGTGAAGGCAGCATGGGAGTAACGTTCATGATCTATCTCCATTTGTCACATGTGAGGTCAGTATTCAGGGGGACAGCTGCTGATAAGTGAATAACATATCTGGATATCTCTCATCTGTAAGCATAGCTTCAACTGCACTGTCTGTTTAATAAGTAGGACCACTGAACGTGTGCTCCTAAACTTAAATGGATCCGTTACTTGGATATGTTACAGCAGCTACTTCCATGACATTGCTAAATAGTACATTCAGAACAAATCTGAGAGAATTTTTTTCATTCGGTGCATTAGTCTGTGGAATTCACTGCAATAAGATGTGGTTAAAGCCATTAGCGTAGCTGAGTCTGTACGAGGTTCAAACATGTTTCTGGAGGAAAAGTCCCTAAGTTGTCATTAAGGTGGACTTAAGGAAACCCACTGCTTTTCCCTGGGGGTAAGATGCATTGGAATCCTGCCAGGTACTAGTGGTCTGGTTTGGCCACTGTTGGAAACAAGATACAGGGCTTGAAAGACCTTTGGTCCGACCTAGTAAAAGAAATAGAAACATAGAAACATGATGACAGAAAAAGACCACAAGGCCCATCTAGTCTGTCCTTCCATAACAACTACAACAGTCCACTTTTTACCTTTAGAGATCCTCTGTGTTGGTCCCATGCTTTTTTGAATTCAGTTACTGTCCTCATCTCTACCACCTCCACTGGGAGACTATTCCACGGATCCACTACTCTTTCTGTAAAGAAATATTTCCGCATATCACTCCTGAATCTATCTCCCTTCACCCTCATCCCATGTCCCCTCGTAGCAGAACTTGCTTTCAATTGAAAGAGGCTCTCCCCCTGTGCATTTATGCCACGGAGGTATTTAAACATCTCAATCATATCACCTCTATCCCGCCTTTCCTCTAAGGTGTACATATTAAGATCCTTAAGTTTGTCCTCATATGCTTTATAATGAAGCCCATTAATCATTTTAGTAGCAACCCTCTGCACCGACTCCATCCTGTTCACATCCTTTTGAAGGTGCGGTCCCCAGAATTGCACACCATACTCCAAATGAGGTCGCACCAAAGACTTATACAGAGGCATTATCACCTCCTTTTTTCTGCTAGCCATTCCTCTCTGTATGCACCCAAGCATCCTTCTAGCTTTTGCCGTCGCCTTTTCTACCTGTTTAGCTACTTTAAGATCATCAGACACAACCACGCCTAGGTCCCGCTCTTCTTTAGTGGACAAAAGTATTGCTCCCTTGGATTGCTGCAGCCCAAATGCATGACCTTACATTTTTTAACATTAAATCCCAGCTGCCAAATTCTAGACCATTCTTCAAGCTTAGCTAGATCCCTCCTCATGTTATCTACACCTTCCTGGGTGTCTACTCTATTGCAGATTTTGGTATCATCCGCAAAGAGGCAAACCTTACCCGACAGCCCTTCCGCTATATCACTAACAAAGATGTTAAAAAGAATCGGACCAAGGACAGATCCCTGGGGCACACCACTGGTAACATCCTTCTCCTCAGAGTGAGCTCCATTTACTATAGAAACATAGCTCCATTTACTGTTCTTATATGCTAGTGAAAACTGATAAAGATGTAGATCCCAAGCTTTAAGCCTGTTTCTGGATCGGACCAGCAGGTTTCTTCATTATAGGCGGTACGCTCCTCTATATTTAACGACTGTCTCTGGCTTTTAAGTCTGACATCAGTTTAATGTGCCCCACCATACTCCTGAGAGATTGTTTGTTTCAGATGTATTTTAAGGAAGTCTTGAATATTCCTATGTGTGAAACGTTGGCTGTAGTTAATTGCTCTTGTATTCTAGATAAGATCCAGAAAGAGACAGGTAGCGGGGAAGGGGTAGATATTTGGCTTCTCAGGAAAGCCTTGACTTTATAGGATTTCTTGAGACTTTTCAGGATAATAGTTCCATTGAGAGCAACCCACCGTGCTACTTTCTGCAGTGAAAAAAGACAAAATGTTGCCGTTGAAAACATATTTCAAGAAGAAAGATACTTTGTTTTGTGGAGACAGACTACAAGTTTTCCCTGATGTTTCATGCTCCACTCTGGCACGTAGGAAAGCTTTTCTGACCCTGGAGCCTCAACCACTTGCACTGGGACCTGCTTTCGTGAACTTTCCCTGCAGGTCTTGGGTGAGCTCTTAGGGTGCTAATGATGTTTTGAGGTCTTCTATGCAGCAGGAGAAATTGATTGTGAAACAGAAAAAGGACAGTTTATTTTTTTCCCTTGGGGCCATTTGGAACTGGGGGCCAGTGGGATAATACTTTAGACACCCTTCTCTTCTTGGTTTTTCTTCATTTATTTAAACTTCCACGTCAAGATCTGTGCTTTTGGAGACCTAGTTAATTCCCCTTGGATATTGGTTTCCATTCTAATTTCATTGTGGATTTGGATTGCTCATTTTCTTTGCTAGTATTCTCAGGGACCAAGCAGGAAGTCAGTCCTCACTTATGGGTGACATCGCTGACGGAGCCCGGGCGGTAACTCTCCCCAGCTTTCAAAAAAAGCCTTTCGGAGATCCACCACGCATGTGTGGTCACCTTCCCGCCCAAGCGAGCCATCTTATCTCGGTCTTCATTTTTCCACGGAGCCCTTCAGATGTTCGTCTGCTCTCCGGGAAAAAAGTATTGTGGTAATCGGTAGTTTTTTGACGTTTTCTCCTTTTTTTCGGTCGCGTACCATTTCGCCTTCTTGCAAGCCCGGAACCATCGGTACCTCGGATCCCTTTTTTTTCTCTCTCTGTTTTCTTTGGTGTGCAGGGTTTTTTCTCTCATGCCCTCTTGGTTGGGATATTGGAGTTTGATTTTGCTAGACTCTGTTTCTGGCTGTGTCTACGATTAGTGGTTTTAATAAGTGTAGCAGTTGTGGTAGGACCTTGTCCATCATGGACCACCATAACTGCTACATTCAGTGCCTTTACTGTTTACTTCAGGCTGTGCTATTACCTGCCCAAGATGCAGTTTTAAAGTGTAAAAGACATTCCTCTGCTGGAGACTTTCTGTCAAAGGGCAACCACTTTGCAAATCAAGAAGCCCGGCATGCACCCCTCCAAGCATCAGTGTTGCCAACGTTATGGTATTTAAAACCATTTAAGATGACTGTTTTCCCTTTCATCTCTGTTACAGCATTATCAAGATACTCCCTTTGAAACCTCTGGACTGACCACGGCACCTGTACTTGCTTACTCTGTCTCCAGATGATGAGCAAAGGACGTAAGAACCGTGAAAGGCAGTGGGAGGTACAAATCCTCAGCATCAGAGTTAGAATCGATGCCGTCGGAGACTACCACAAAGGTCTTGACCTCACGCAGTGTCTGCGCTCTCTCGAAGTCTCAGGGTTGCCGAGTCTCGGACCGGTGACTCTTTGGTGAGGACCATCCCCAGAAGGAAAGGTCTTCATCCTATTCATCGGGGGGGGGGGGATGCCGGTTCAGGGGGCAAGTCCCATGGACATCGGCACCGCAGTCCTCGACACAAGGCCAAGGGTGATGGCCGGGAGTGGTCCTCGAAGCTACCCCAGTGGGAGGAGTCTTTCACGCTCTTGGAGGACTGGCATCGAGCTCCTGAGCCCATCACCATCCAGGAGTCTCCGCCGGTGGAACCAGTGCAAGGCTTTCTCTCCTGGAGGAGCGAATGGCCAGCCTCGAGCACAGCCTGGCCGCCTTCCTGATGCAGCAGAAGGCCCCGGTTCCTCGAGGCTGATGATGGCCCCATCCACCGCGGATGCCTCGCCTTTGGAGATATAGCTGATCCTTGAGTGGCTCACTTGCCTTCTGGGTCATTTCCAGGGGTTGCTCTCAGTCTCCATCGGGGTACTGGGTGTCTTCCCTGAACGCATTGAGCCACAGCGTCGGGAACCTGGACCCTTTCGACTCTGCCACTGGGGCATTGGTGCGATTCCCGCTGATCCTTTGATCTCCTCTCTGTCAAACTCGGCATGGGAGATGGGCGACGAGTCTCTGGACACGGCGCAGCACTGGGATGCCCCTTTGGACACCCCCCCCCCCCCGGTCTTTGCTGGAGCATCATTGGTCCCCTCCTGAGGACCTTTGTTTCCTCATGTTTGTACAGGACATGGGGAAGGCTATGTCCTTCACCATTGAGGCAGAGGAGGAGCCTCAGGCGGAGAACCTCAAGATCCTCCAATACCCCCCCCCCCCTTCCAAGG
This sequence comes from Ichthyophis bannanicus, assembly GCA_033557465.1. Lineage (NCBI taxonomy): Eukaryota > Metazoa > Chordata > Amphibia > Gymnophiona > Ichthyophiidae > Ichthyophis > Ichthyophis bannanicus. The sequence goes on along the minus strand of CM066051.1, from coordinate 54,455,394 downwards.
AGGCTGTCGCCATCCCAATGCTTCCTATCATTGAGCACCTCCTATTCTGGATGTGGGAAACCCCGATTATGGTGCCTATAGCGAGCCAGCAGCTTGATTCGATGTATTGGGTCCGCAAGAGCCAGGGCTTTGAAAAGACACAGCTATCACACAATTCCATGGTGGTGGAATCGCCATGCACCACATTAAGAGCCAGAAGATGAACTCCTTGGTGCCCCTGGGTAGGGAGACATGCACCATGGATGACTTTGGTAAGAAGTGTTACCAGGGCTCAATGCTTGTGGCCCATTTCCAGTCTTATCAGCTGTACATGGACATGTATCTGAGAGACCTGGCAGGGGAGCTTGCTGGGTTCTTGGTTCGGCTCTCTGGAGAACCTCTCTAGTGCTTCAAGACCCTGGTATCCACAGTGAAGGAGTGCTCCAAGTATGTTACTCATGTGGCTTACGACGACTTGGAGTCTGTAGCTCAGGTGGCTGCGGTGGGTATTGGTGCCCGCCGCCTGGCGTGGCTACAATCTTTGGAGCAACGGGTTCAAGACAAGTTGGCCGATGTCCCCTGCTGGGGGGGACAATCTCTTTGGCAAGGCCATGACTAAGAAAGCCGCGGAGCTGGAGACTGAGTTGCTCACCAGAACCAGCCTCTCACGGAAGACCACTGACCTTTTCTGGTGGGAAAAAGCCCTCCTACCCGAAAAAGAAGAAGACCCATGGGGGCTATCTCCAATATCGGGCATACCAGGCACCCCCATAGGGGCAGCAAGCCAGGGGCAGGGCCTGTGTAGCTCTAAGACCCCCAAGCCCCAGCTGGCACTACAGCCACAACTTGGAGGGGGCTTTTGACTGTAGGACCATGGCCTGTCTTCCCCTGGATAGTCCCACTCTGCAGCACATCAGAGAGTGGCTCAAATCTTTCGCCTATTGCTGGCCCAGCATCACCAGTGACTCCTGGGCCCTGCAAGTCGTGAAGGAGGGCTACCTCTTTCACTTCAAGCAAGTGTTCCCTCCATTCTTTCCAAGGGAGCTTCTTCTGCACCCCCACCATTGAGAACTTCTTTGAGGAGAGCTCCGTGCTCTCCTCGTGGAACAGGCGGTGGAGTTGGTCCCTCAGCCTCAGTTGACAAAAGGATCTACTTCCGCTACTTTCTGTTTCCCAAGAAAACAGGCAGCTTTCGCTTCATCCTTGACCTGCAAGATCCAAATTGCTTCTTGTTAGGAGAAAAATTCAAGATGGTGTCCCTTGGGATGTTGCTGCCATATTTCCAGCAGGGAGACAGGTTATGCTCCTTGGATCTTAAAAACGCCTATACCCACATCCTGATCCACCCCTTGAACCGATTCGTCATTGGAGGATGTCATTATCAGTACAAAGTACTCCCCTTTGGTCTCGCATCTGTCCCCAGGGTCTTCACAAAGTGCCTGGTGATGGTTGCTGTCTTCTTGAGACTACAAGGGCTTTTCATCTTCTCCTACACGCACAACGGGCTAATCAGGGGAGGGTCACCCAGCGAGGTTTGTCAGGGCACTCAACGTACTATCCAGGTGTTGGAGCGGCTGGGCTTCGAAGGCCCACTTGCAGCCCCCTCAGCATCTCAAGTTCATCGGGACCCTCCTGGACATATCTCGTTCCAGGACCTTCCTTCCATCAGACCGGGCTCAGCGCCTGGCATCAATGGCTCAAGAAATCCAGGACTGCTCAACAGTTTTGGCCCGTCATATGCTCTGCCTCCTCATGCAACTGGCCCAGTGGATGTCCTGCACCTAATGGAAGCAGACGATGGGGCGCCTAGTGGACAGGGTCTGCGTGACCTCGCCCCTGATAGTCTCCCTCGCCTGTTGTCAACAACCAGAGAATCTTTTAACTGGACTCCCCTTTCACACTTCGGCACATCAGCAGGTTCTCTCCACAAACGCTTCCAAGCTCAGCTGGAAGCTCACCTCTGAGGCTTCCAAACCCAGGGTCTGTGGTTGAGGGTAGACAGCCTCTATCAAATCAACTTCCTTGAACTTCGGGCAGTGTCCAGTGCCCTCCAATTGTCGCTGAAAGAATCGTCCAATCGTTCCATCCTCATTCAGACAGACAACCAGGTCACGGTGTTCTATATCAGCAAGCAGGGAGGCACAGGCTTGTACCTTCTGTGCTGGGAGGCGGTTCGGCTCTGGAGGCTTGCCAGTGCTCTTGGCATGCTCCTCCGGGCAGTGTACCTCCTGGGCAAGGGCAACGTCCTGGTGGACAAGCTTAGCAGAGTGTTGCAGCCTCACGTGGGCTCTGAACTGTAAGGTGGCACATGATATCTTCTGGAAGTGGGGGACGCCGGCGGTGGATCTCTTCACCAGCCTTTCCAATGCCCAGCTGTTGCAGTTATGTTCCAGGATTCCCTGCCACGCACAACTAGCGGTGGATGCGTTTCTCATGAGTTGGAGCGAGGGTCTCCTGTATGCATACCCTCTTACTCCCTTGGTGGTCAAGGTCCTCTTCAAGATCCAGGCAGACAGAGCTTCAGTGATCCTCATTGCCCCGTGTTGGCCCAGGCAACCGTAGTTTGCCCTGCTGCTCCTTCTCTCAAGGGCGCCCTTGCGTCCCCTCGGCTGCACCCCGGATCTGATCTCACAGTCCTCAAATCTCTGGCACTCACAGCCTGGATGCTGAAAGAATAGCTCTTTCTCAGCTCCACTTCTCCAGGTATGTGGAAGATGTTCTCCTCTCTTCCCGAAAGGACTCCACTAGATGTGCTTACGCCTTCAAGTGGTGGAGATTTTCCATCTGGTGTGTGGATAAAGGGTTTAACTCATTTTCCTGCTCAGTGCAGACGGTCCTTCTGAACCTCTCCCATGCTGGTTTGAAGTCCATTTCCGTCAGAGTTCACCTTAGCACGCTGGTGACATACCATCATTAGATAGATGGACAACCACTGTCTGTTCATCCCCTCATAGGCTGTTTCATGAGGGGCCGCCTTCTCTCTTGGCCGCCGATTCACGACCTACAGCGACTTTGTACCTCAGTGTGGTCCTTGGGAAGTTCATTGCTTCCTCCTTCGAGCCGCTTGCCACCAGCCCCCTCAAGTTTTTTTTTCCTGGAAAGTCCTTTTCCTGGTGGTGCTCACATCAGCGTGCAGAGTCAGTGAACTGCAGGTGCTGGTGGTGCATGCTCTGTATACCAGGTTTGACAGGAATAGAGTGGTTCTCTGCACTCACCCTAAGTTCCTTTCTAAGGTGGTCTCGCCTTTTCATCTCAACTAATTGGTGGTGCTTCCCACCTTCTTTCCCAGGCCTCACACTAATAGGACTGAGGCCTCTCTCCATACCTTGGATTGCAAGCGGGCGCTGGCCTTCTACCTTGAGCGAACAAGGAGCCATTGCCTTTCACCCCAGCTGTTTGTTTCTTATGACCCGAACAGACTGGGAATGGCCAGTCTGCACACTCTCTCCAACCGTGTGGCAGACTGTATCTCCTTCACCTATGACCAGGCTTGGCTGCCCTTGGAAGGTCATGTTATGGATCACAATGTCCAAGCTATGGCGGCTTCTGTGGCCACCTACGCTCTGTCTCCTTACTGGAGATCTGCTGGGCTGTGACCTGATCTTTGGTCCATATCTTCACAGCCTATTACTGCCTGGAGGCAGACTCCCAGCATGACAGTGCCTTCGGCCAGGCCGTACTCCGGCACCTCTTTGGGGATTAGTGCAACTCCTTCTCTCCAGCCATTCTGTCAGTCCAGGCTACCGGAGAGTCAATTCCTTAGTTGATGTCAGGACTGCTGCCAACTCTCGGAATCTTTCAGCATTGTCCCGATGCCATTCATGGTTTGCCTTTTTGAGTTGCCCATGGCTTTTACAGGTTTTTCAGTAGTCTATAGGTAGGGAGTCCCATAAGTGAGGACTGCCTTCCTGCTTGGTCCTGAAGAAAGCGTGGTTACTCACCTGTCACAGGTGTTCTTCGGGAGCAGCAGGAATCAGTCTTGACTACCCTCCCTCCACCCCGCAGTTGTTTTTGGGCTTGATTAAGCTATGTCATCATACTGAGATAAGATGGCTCCCTTGGACGGGAAGGTGACCACGCAGGCATAGTGGATCTCCCAAAGGCTTTCTTTTAATGCTAGGGAGAGTTACTGCGCAGGCTTCATCAGTGATGTCACCCACAAGAGAGGACTGATTCCTGCTGCTCCCGGAGAACACCTGTTACAGGTGAGTAACCATGCTTTTTTGAAATGTAAATTTCATAAAACCTAAGAAATGAAAAAAAAAACCCCACATCTGCTTATCTTTTAGCCCTCTGGAGCACCTCTGGTCCTTCTGTGTGCATATCTTTTGACTTGACATCGAAATGTCCAGCTTGAAATTTTCTGCCCTCTGAAGTTAACTCTACAAATTCCGAACATGAGAACAGAAACAAGACCATATGATCTTTACAGTTGGCCAATCCATTCCAACAGCCCAGCCTCTGCGATCTCGTCCTTTCTCTCTGAGATCCCTTGTGGTTGTCCCAATGAATTCAGAGAATGTCCTTGTCTCCACAACCACCACTGAGAAGGTGTTTCCATAAAGAAATATTTCCTTCGATTTCTCCAGAGACTACCCCTTTCCCCATCATCCTGTTGCCCCTCATTCCGACCCTCCTTTCCAGCTTCTGCGCATTTAGACTATGGAGATAATTAAAGGTTCCATATTCCCACCCTTTTTCTCCAGGGTATATCTGTCTCTACATCCTTAAATCTGTCCCCGTGTGCTTTATTGGGAAGACGATTAACCATTCAAGGAGCTGCTCTCTGCACCAATGCCATCCACTTTATATCCTTTCGAAGGCATGGTTTTGAGAATTGCACACAGTACTCCAAGTGAGGTCTCGCCAGAGACGTATCTGAGATGCTATCGCCCCCTTCTCTCTGCTGGCCTTTTCTGTCCTAATACACAAGCGTCCTGGCTTTTGCTGTTGCTCTATCTACCTCTTTGTTCACTTTAAGATCGTCGGGTCCGTAAGATCTTGGGGCCCTATATGCAAAGGATTTAGACTCCTAAATTGGCCTCTTTGAAAATGTACTAGAGCCGAGAGTCTAAATGTTTACTTAAAATGTCATACATTTTAAGCTCTTAAATTAGGATGAATTTTCATCTGAATACTTAGGCTCCTAAGCGCGACTGAAAACAAGGCACATATTTAAGAGGCTAATTTAAGAGCATAAATTTAGGCGTTCTGCGTTTTTTTGAATATCAGGCCCTGGCTGTTTTGTGCATAGATGAACTCCATCCTCTGTACCGCACTGCATAATCGTTTTGAATATCAGCCTATTTTAAGCTCAGATTTATTTCTTTTCATGTCCTAATCTGGTATCTCCCTATCCAACAGTGAATCTTGCAACTTCTCGCTACTTCTCCTCTGTTATTTTCCCCTACACCCCTCCTCGGTAATACCGCTCGTCAGGCAAATCCCTTTTTATCTGTGCCCTTCTTTTCCACTGCCAACTCCAGACTCCATCCCTTCCGTCTTGCTGCACCATATGCCTGGAATAGACTACCCGTTTAACATTTCATCATTTCCCCTTAAATGATAACTCTGGTTCCCTGTTTGTTCTGTTTGCTGTAAGCTCTATGGGGCAGGGATTGTGTATAATGCTGCGTATTCTTAGTAGCGCTGTACAAATGCGAAGTAGCAGTTCTGCAAGGGGCTTCAGCCCATGCTGTGGAAAAAGGATTTTACCCTGTCAGCCCTTTATAAGCAAAATAAAAGTGGGAGAGCCCGAGCTTGACTGATGGGTCTGAATTTCCAGGGGCGTTGTAAGCTCTCGTTGGTGCTTTCCTTAAAGATCTGAGGGCTTAAAATAATCTCTGTACTTTTAATTTAGGAATCTAATAGCAGATCTACACAAATGTTACCTGCTCTTTCCTCATGTGACCTTAATACTGCCCGCTCTGTCTGCTTATAGGTGGTTTCCAGCACTTCTGTAAACAAGCGTATCCCATTCAACATGATCCCCTCCACCATGTCCACAGCTCCTTTCATCCCTTGGACTGAAGCGTCGGGGTGGGCGGGAGGCAGGCAGAGGGGTTGGAGGGATCTTAGCAGAGCTGTATGTGGCTCAGAATGTCAGGACAGCAGAGGTTGCAGTAGCCAGTCAGTAGGGAATTTATCATTAAAAATAATAAACTATACTCTTCTTTTGTTGGTTTCTGTCTTCCCAGTTTGGTGTATGGGGGGTCAAGAAGTTCCCATCCCGAAACAGACATTTTGCACAGACAAGCCTACGCAGCTCCACACCCTTTACAGGGTTATGCAACGAATCACCACCCAGCAGGTAAGGTGCATGTTTCCTGCGCTCTGTCCCTTTCCATTCCTACCTCTTACTCCTATGCCCTCCCATTTTCCCCCTCTCTGTTTCCTTGCTTCAGTCTGTGCTTTTTCACATTCCCTTTCTTCTCCTTTGAGTCCGTTCAGAGCTGGTTGCTTGGTTGTTACGGGCTACCACTTATGCGTGGTCTCGCTGTCATATTTCATCTTTTCTCCAGGCTTGTCAGGACTGTTTGAGACTGGACTGCACCATGCAAGCAGCGCTACCCCCGACGCCTCCGTCATGAACCTGATATCAGCGCTGGAGTCACGGGGCCCTCAGCCTGGCCCCTCGGCCTCCTCGCTGCTCTCTCAGTTTCGCACCCCCTCCTGGCAGACAGGTAATGTTCGCTGCGGGAATGTGAGGCTCGGCGAAGTTGCCATTCCTTTCACTGTAGAGGTTGAGGCCGTTAAAGTAGAATAAACATAAATATTAGCATTCAGCGAAAGAAATGTTTAGCACGCTAGCTTTGTCGTAGATCATTTAGGGTTGCTGTTGTGATGTGGTACTAGGGTAAAGAGGTTGGGAGATGCCCAGCTAACGGAGACAGGGACTGCACTGTGGGTGTGGCCAAACCAGTTTTACAGACCAGGGGCCTGATTTTCATTTAGGCAGGCTATGCGCCGTGTCAGCGCATAGCCTGCCCATCGACTCCCTTAAACCAGGTTTTCATTTCTGCAGGAATGGAAGTGAAAATCTAGGTCACACTGCACAGGTTGGCAGCCGCCGAGGCTAAGTGGGTAGCAGTGATATTCAATGCTGCCCATTTAGCCCAAGCTCCTTAAAGATAGGCGAGGGTTTTCCTTGCCTATCTTTAAGGTGCAGAGCACTAAGCGGGCAACATCGAAAATCACTGCTACCCGATTAGTGCCATTCCGTGCCTCCGCTCCGCCCCGGAACGCGCCCAACATGCCCCGATGCTAAGCGGGATAGCATCTGGGCTTATTAAAGAGAACCGGGATTACCTGCCTTCGAAAACTGGGCCCCGGGTGAATGCGACAGCATTGCAGCCTGGTTTGCACATCGGAGCGTGACCTGGGTTGCCTGGCTAAAGTGAAGGTGGTATGGCCATATGAACTGAACAGCTCAGTGGATTGTTAGAAGCAGTGAGGGATATGCTGTATGTGTCCATTATAGGGCGAGAATAACAGGCTGATAACTCTGTCTCTAGCCAAATCCTGCCCTCTGTACCACCAAGTGCTGGAGGGAGGAAAGGAACTGAAGTCAATAATTAGCCGCTCGATAAAACGTCTAAAGTCAGTGTTTTCAAATCATACATATATTCAACTGCACTGTCCATTCAGGTGGAATAACAACAGATAACAAACTTCAGCCGTTTAACTTAAAGATTTAAAGTCATACTGGCCCTCCTAAAGGTGTAATTTGTACGTTCAGTGGCTGAATATTGTCACCTAGATGAATGTTTTTCATCTGGGTAGCTCAGCCCTTGGAACGTTCCACATCCTGCCATAATGTTGGTCATATAGCGGTTTATATGTCCAAAATATTTGTTCAAGTGGCTCGGATTTATAAAGGAAAAGAACTTACGAGGTCAGCCTCGCATACTTGCTTTTAAAAATCTACCTCCTTTTTCTTTTTTTTTAAAGTATGCTGTCCATTGAAACTTTACAATTTTTTTTTTGTCTTCCAGCCATGCATACACCAGCTCCAGCTGAACTCTTCATATCTGGAGCTATCCCAGGATCCGGTACTTTCCCTTCCTCATCAGCCCTTTCAGCCTATCAGCATCCAGCATCGTTCAGTGGAAGGAGCTTTCCTGTGACCTCATCGTTGACGCTTCAGGACGCGACCTTCAGCCCCACATCTAATGGTCTCCTCTCTCCTCACGATCCTCTCCTGCATATTAAGTCGTCCCAGTCTTCTGTGCCCCCCTCCTTGAGCTTTGACCGCCTCGGCAGCACAGTGCTGGGGACAGGATTACCGTCACAGAGTTCAGCCTACCGCAGCGCCCAGGAATCTGCCTCCCGGCATTTGCCCTCCCAGTTCAACCTGCTTTCCTCCTCCCTGGGCCCTTCAGAACAGACATCCCAGCTGTACAATGCATCAGTTTTCTCCAGCTCGCCTGCATCATCAATTGAGAGAGCTATTCCCCGCCAAGACAGCGTCATCAAACACTACCAGCGACCCTCCAGTGCTCAGTCTCAGCTGCCGTCAGCCGCTGCCGCAGCCCACTCTCTGCAGCATTATCTCAGTTGTGGAGGGAGTTACCAGCAGATGAGCCATCGTTCCTCCTTGTCTTGCAGTCCACTGGGGGATCAATCTCCCGCTAGCAGTGAGGGGTCGCAGCAGAAGACCTCCCAGGCTCGACAGGAGCAGTCACAGAGCTACAGGCCAATAATCCAATCCCCTGGCTACTCCACCTCCTCTTCCTCTAACAAGTCTAAGAGCTACTCTGCTTCCAGGCAGACGCCACGCTCGACCGCTACTCCCAAGTGCCAAAGTATAGCCACTACTGGACAGTCCCACAACTACTCCTCCTCCACACCGAAACCCAGTTCGGTCATTGCCAGCCAGTCCCAGGCTTATTCTCCTGGACAGCCACAGAACCTGCTGTCCATGAGCCAAACACAGAGCTACTCAGTGACTCAGTCTCAGAATCTCTCAGCTGTCACCCAGTCGCAAGGCTTTACTTCGAGTCAAGCCCAGGATCTAACTAGCGGCAATAAATCCCAGAGTTACACCACCAGCCAATCGCAGGGTCTCCAGACCTGCGTGAGTCAGAATCAGAGCTATTCACCAGAGCAGCTGCAGGGGCTGTCGTCCGTTGGTCAGATCCAGAGCTACAGTGTTCAGACCGAGCCGCATGTTTCTGTCAGCCAAGCCCAGAGCTATGTCCCTGCTCACTCTCAAGGCCTGCCAACCGCAAGCCCCTCTCTCAGTTACAGCACCGGCCACTCTCCTGCAATGCCCAGCCATGGCCAATCTATTGGCTACTCATCAGTCAATCATGGCCAGAATTTACCTGACTCTAGTCCCTCTCAGATTATTCGACCACTGCAGTCCCCTACATCTAGCCGCTCCCAAAGTGTTGCATCACCCGGGCAGTCTCAGAAGTACTTGACATCTGTGCTCTCTCCATCTTTCATGCAGGCCTCTCATTCACAAAGCTATCAGAGCAGCCAGCCTACCTTGGAAAGAACTTCCTCTTACAGTAAACCAAAATCTGACTCTGATCTTCTCTCTGCAGAGAGGACAGATGATGAAGACTTCCTCATTCAGCACCTTTTGCAGTCTCAGAGCCCACCCAGGGTCTCTTCAGAGAGTCTTGTCGAGTGTGAGGACAGATCCAGCAAGAGCTTGGGCTACGAGATGAGCAAAACGGAAGAGCGGTATCATCTCCAAAGCGTAATAAGGACTAACTCAAACTTGGACAACCAAGGCTTGGAGATGTCTCTGCAGAGCTTGAAAGACAAGAAAAAGAGTGATCGACATAAGGAATATGCCAACACCAGATCAACGCCGGAGTCCCTGGCCACCTCTGTGGTTCATTATACACATCAGGCAGGAGCCATGGACTCATTTGCTCAGGACATCAAAAAATCAGTTGAGCATCTTCAGACATCACACATGGACACGTCCAACAAAGATCTGAATCAGGCACATTCGTATCTTCAGAAAACGCCAGAGCACGCATCACAAGCGCATCGAATGGTGACGGAGAGCCAGTCATTGGAAACCCATGGAATGCTACAAAGCCAGCAGGGTACTCCAATGATGCTGGACACATCACCTGACCTGCCTTTGTCTCTCACCCACCAACCCACCACGCAGCAGTCGCAACTCTTGCAGTCCGTACTGACACACACACAGAGTCAGCTACAGGCTCATCAGAGGAAAGTGCAGACTCCCATGGATGTGCATCTTCTGGATTCACAAAGGATCCAAGCTGAGGCACAGTCTCCACAGTTGCAGATGCAACTACAGTCCCAGGCTTTGGAGGCTCATTTACAATCGCAGCAAATCCAGGCCCATGTCCGCTCGCAGTCGATGGAGGCCCAACTTCTGGATTCCCATCAAATCCAAGGGGATCAGCAGTCACCCCAGCTCCAAGCGCAATTACAGTCGGAACACATGCAAGCAGAGATGCAACCAGAAAGAATGCAGGCAGCCCTTCAATCGGAGGCTATGGAGGTCCTTCCTCAGAGTGATACCATGCAGCCTCAAGAGATACAAGACTTCCTAGAGCCTGACTTAAACTTGGAAACGCATCTGGGTCAAACTGGTTCTGTGCAGTCGCAGCAGCACCTCCTTCCTGACACTGGGGAGGCACTGCGCCTAGATGCAGAATCTTCACAACAGGTTCCTCAAGCTCAGATGGAGCCTAAAGACCAATTTGATAGTCCAAGCCCCCAGGGCTCCAAGCAACGCTTTGTCCCATTGACCTCCATCTGCTTCCCCGACTCTCTCCTCCAAGATGAAGAAAGGAGCTTTTTTCCTGGGATGGAGGACATGTTTTGTCCTCCTTCATGTGGTAACGATGAGTTTCCTAAACAGGGGTGTGGTGATGATGGTACTCAGAGCATGGACAGAAATGAAGCCATGAAAAGTGGCTATGATATGATGCAGACCAACCAAAGCTTCTCAGGTTACTGCACCTCAGAAGGTAATGACAATCAGCAAAATGTTCATTTGGGACTTGATTCTGTTTCTGTCAAGCATGAACTACCCTCCACAGTCAACACTGAACAGTTGGGCCTCATCCAGTCAAGTCATGGGCCCCCTGTGACAGAGGTAAAATCTGGCCTGACATCGCCCATCTTCTGCTCTTCCAAGCCCAAGAAGCTCCTGAAAACATCATCCTTCCACCTCTTGAAGAAAAGGGAACCTCCGTTTCAACCTCCAAAGAAGAACTATGCCCAGGAGTATGAGTTTGAAGATGACGAGGATAAAGAAGACGTCCCAGCAGATATCCGCCTGAATAATCGCAGACTGCCTGACTTGCTTCCAGACTTGATATCAAGCTGCCGGACACGTCCCACTATTAGTCCCATGGGTGATATTGACTTCTGTCCACCACCCATGGACGGCCCAAAGAGGCGAGGACGAAAGCCCACCAAACCCAAAAGAGAGGGTCCACCCAGGCCAAGGGGAAGACCCAGAATCAGACCGCTGTCTGAGCCCCATGGTGTGACCCATGATGGCACCAAAAAACCTAGAGGCCGAGGGAGGGGCCGAGGCAAGAAAATGGCAGAACAAGGCTGTGAAGGTTTGGGATTGGAGCCTTTAAAGCCATTGAAGGTAATGAGAGGTTAAGTGGGGAAATGGTGATTTGGGGAGAACAGTGAGAAATATTACAAATATTCATTATAATGCACTGTGTACTGACCAGAGGACTAGAATATAAGCTCTGTACTAAATTAAATGAAATTACCACCCCCTTGGCAGCGTTGTGTGTGCCGTTGTGAAACCTGGGTTTGATGTTTGGAGGCTAACAGCCAGGTGGGGAGGGAATCGCTTTACCAATGGATGGACTTCAGGTGGCAGGTGTGCTGGGTTTGGAAAGGAAAAGAATGTCCTTAGTTGGGGCAGGTGTCCAACTAGGCTGGAAGATCAGGTATGGAGGTAATCGAGCCAGGTGGGGAAAAAAAACATCATTGTAACATTTTAGTTTCTAGTGCAGATGAAGGTAGAAAAAGCTGCCTGCAGGGTTGCCTTCATGTAAACAATCCCCCTCCCCCGCCTTGCTGGTTGGCAATGTTCTGAGGAAGTCCTTCAGCTACTCATGAGTGAGGCTGTACTAAATCCAAGATGAAGTTTTCAGAAGTGCAACAGAATGTTGTCTGGTGCTTTTTTGCTATGTTAATGTAAAAAAGAGGAGGTGGTATTTATAAACTAAACTTAATTCCTTCTTCAGGGACTTGAGGTATTAACATCCTAGTATCATGTGGGATGACTGGCACTTGGGAATGTCATCTGAAAATAGTAAGACCTCGGTGCCGGATAAATCATTTTCACATGGTTCTTCCTCGGGACAGATGTTAGGAGACAAATCTGCTAAGGCTTTTCCCATGGCCTCAAAATGGGAAAAGCCTGTAGTACAGGAAGTCCAAATGATCTTCCGCTTTCTGTGGTCGATCTCTCTCTGAGGCAGCAAGAAATGGGTGGAGGAGGAGGGTGGAAGGGAGGCAAGGCCCAGACTGCTCTTCCTTAAACATTTGATAAGGGGGCACCTAGTTTAAGAGAAATTTAGAAATGCAAGCAAGCACCCACTTGTCTTTATAAAATCCTAGCTAAGTGGCAGATTTCAGCTCTGTTTTGAAGGCATATAGACATTTACGCCAAACCGGAGCTGATGTAAACATCTGCACCTGTAATATTTAGGTATGTGCATCAATTATAATACTTTATAATCTTCATGCGTGCTAGTGCACTGTGCCCCCCTTCCCCCCCGGCTGTCAGCAAAGCACGCACCATCATACTGGAGCGTATCCTTTTTATTCCGGTTGGATTTTTATAAGAGGCCATTTCCACGCATATGTGCCCACATACACGCGGAAATGGCTACCATGACCTTCTGGAGGGCCCTTAACGAAGCAGACACTGGCCTCACGAAGGTGAGTTAAAGCAGCAGGACTGTGTGTGAAGATGAGAGTTCAGCAGAGTTCTGGCTACTTCACCTTCTACTGGGTGCTTAGGTGGTCTCCAAACTCATCCTGAACTGGGGTCCTCAGTAACTGTTGGAATTTCTTGTGGCCCCATGGGACAGTTTGCATATTGATCAGATTGTGTGACTTTGTTTTTGTTTCCGATAACAGATCAAACTGCATATGCCAAAGGGAAATGATCCAGTGCCCATGGAGACCCTCGAGGTCCTGCCAGTAGTGGCAACGCAGGACAGCGCCCTGGACAACAGCCAAACGAGGGAGAAGATTAAGCAGAAGATCAAGGAAGTGGAAGAGAAACAACCGGAGATGAAATCAGGGTTCATGGCCTCTTTCTTGGACTTCCTGAAATCTGGCAAGAGACAGCAGCTCCCCACCGCCAACACAAGCCCTTCCAAAACCCGGCCACCCTCGGCCTCCTCCCAGGGAGCATCGCAACCTCCCTTTGGCATGGCATCACAGATGCTTTCAGGTTCACTAGATTCAGCAGAGAGTGACAGTCTGGTAATGAGTTGCACTAGCCCTTGCAAGCGGCTGGACGATGAGTTAAAGAGAAATCTAGAGACTCTACCAAGCTTCTCCTCTGATGAGGAGGACTCCGTCAGCAAGAATCAGGATCTCCAAAAGAGCATTTCCTCTGCTATTTCTGCTCTGTATGACCCCACTGATCGAAAGGAAGGGGATGTGACGGGTAGGTCAGCAGAGACGAGATGGACGTTTCACAATTTGGATGCGCCAGTCTTAGCGGCCAAGCCACCATATTTGGGACTAAGATCTATGCACAGGGTCTGAGCCGCAAGCTAATAGTGGTCCCTGCTCAGCCTTTTGACTGAGATAGAGATTGTCTACCATCAGCGCCGGCCCAAGGGCTTCTGCAACCCCAGGCAGAAACTCCAGCCATGCCGCCCTCCCCCGTGCCGAGCTGCGCCCCCCTTCCCCTGCGCCGAGCTGTGCCGCCCTCCCCACCTCCTACGCTGAGCTGCCCAGCCAATTCCAGTGGGGAGGGAGGTGTCTGGGCTTAGTAGGGGCGGCGGCCCATAGCAGCCCATGTGTTTCGGCACACATGGCCTGCCGCTTCTGACCCCCCCTCTTGACAGTTGTGTTGGAGGGAAGTCAGAAGCGGCAGGGCATGTGTGCCGAAGCACATGGCCTGCCACAGGTGCTATGCAGTGCCACACAGCCCACAGAGGTCTACCGCCCTATGCAGCCACGTAGCCCACCTAGTGGACGGGCCGGCCCTGTCTATAATATAATGGGATAAGTTGACACCTTGCGATTCAAATCCTGTTGGAGAGATGTTCTTCTTGGAATAGCACAATGTTCTGCTATCCAGTTAAAATGCTAAATGATTTCACTGTACTGTTTCCAAGCCCACCCCCTCCCTAGGTACAACATTGTAAATAAACAGGTAAAAGGACAGATGAGAAATTCCCACTAAGAAAATTAAAATAGAGAGTAGATTTATGGTAGTGGTGGTACTAGATCTAACAAGGAAAGACTCCTCTTGAGTGAACTTGGTAATCAAACTCAAGGCTGTGTGAAAAAGGTCACAGTAGCTAGGTTTGTAAGAGCACGGGGAATGTAGGGCATAGGAGAAGAGCGGGCCTACTATGTCTACTCAGAGTTACTCTTCGAGTGGGTTGGAGGGCGGGGGACTTGGCTAGCTTAACATGGAAATGAAAGATTTATTTTTCTTCCCTTATCTTTGGAAGATGTCCCAACAGTGGTAGAGGAGAAGACAGCAAGTCCACCGCTTTCTGAACCTTCATCGCAGCCGGAACCAGCTGTGCCCATGTCCCCAGTTTCACTAAATGAGCCTGTGGTCCCTCCCCCTCCCCCAGAAGAGCCCCCAGCTCAAGCCTCTCCAGAACAGGAAGAGCCCGAGGACTCCAGGCCCCTGCATCTTGCAAAGAAGCAGGAGACGGCAGCCATCTGTGGGGAGACAGACGAGGAAGATGGGGAGAGTGGGGGAGAAGGCATTTTCCGAGAGAGGGATGAGTTTGTCATCCGAGTGGAGGACATCCAGGCATTAAAGGTACAGTCTGTGCAGAAAGATTTCACTAGGTTTTTAGGGGTTAGGCAGCTTTGCCCCTTGAATGAGAAATGTAAATCGATTTGAGGTGCCAAACTCTGGATTTTTAGGATCAAGGCCGGCAAGGATGTTCTGTCAGAAAGTCATGAAAATTGATTGGCATCGTACTGATTACAGTTGAGCAAATCTCCCAACATACGGAACTTGTCTGTTTTGAATGTAAAAACAGACCTAAGATAGCGATGTATTGGCAGACAGTGTCTTTAAAGCCTTAAAATTAGTGAGTCTCTTCTTGCACATCAGAAGACTGTGTAGACCATTTCTAGAAGATGTGCTTGAAAGAGTAGACCTTCTAGGCTGGTGTACCTGTCTAGCTCCGCTTCATCGCTGTCATGTGCCAGGCCATAAATTCAGTGCTCCTTGACGTGGCCTTGAGGACACTGTAAGGGAACCACACCAACCGTATTTACATTCCTGAAGAATCTCCCTTGTTTTTCACCCCTTTCCACAGCTTGCCTTGCAAACGGGTCGAGAGCCGCCCCCAATCTGGAGAGTCCAGAAAGCCCTGCTGCAGAAATTCACTCCTGAAATCAAAGACGGTCAACGACAGTTCTGTGCAACCAGTAACGTAAGTAATGGGATACGGAATCTATTCCATAAGAATTGTCTAGGTGGCGGAGACTAGAATGAGAGAAAATGTTTAATGAATATATATGATAATGGAAATTAGAAAATTAAAAATTAAACTACATTGTCTTATAAAGGTGTAGCGGGACACGTTTAATTGAAGACCTGCATATTGCTGTTCCTTATCATCCCACCTGACCAGTACAGATCTTTATCTTCATATCTTTATTTACATTTGATATACCGCCCACGTCAAGACCCAGATGCCTGGGTTTATGCTTCCTTACCAGCAGATGGAGACAAACAACCACCAGTTTGCCGATATCTCTCTATATAGGGTCCCGTGCAGCCATACTACGCCAGTATTTCTCTGTCTCCAGAGATGTCAGGCAAACAGATCTGTTTGGAGTCAGAGTTTCAGGGCGCTTGTCTTGGGTTCCATTTCCTCTTCTACAGCAGGGCTTCTGAGTTCGGTTGACCATTGGCCCTTCGGCCACAGGGGTAGATGCCGATTGGGCTGGTTGCCTCTGAGCCCACACTCGATCCAATGTTCCCTCTAATTTTCTGTAGGCTGTGTGCGCATAAAATATCAGCTGTGCAGCTTTTGAAGGAAGGTTAAATTTTTGTGCGCCACATAACGACACTCGGAGTTATATACTTTAAAATTTGACTACATGTCAGAATACAGTATGTACACCACATTGATTGCACTAGAAAATATTGTAGAACTTGTGAAAACCATAAATACACAACAACTTTTCAATTTTAAGAACATCTGTGTTGTTATTTATCAGAATCAGAACCGTAATTTTTGTGCGCTCTGTTGTAAAGTATGTGCGCTCACTCGGCGAGGTGTGTGCGCGCGCACAGCTTAGAGGGAACAGTGACTCGATCTCCTTTCTTTCCTCCATGATTTGGATGAGGGTGAGCTGGGGCATTTAGAGTTTGCAAAGAGGGAATCATCAGCAAGGCAATGTTAGTTTGCAGCCCTGAATGGAGCCTTGACGTTTCGCCAGTGGTACAGAAAGAGGTAGTCGGGGTGTAGTATGAAGCTGTGGTGAGTCTGAGGGAGGGCCTCACTTCTGGGTATGTTGGGTTTACTGAGCATTGCGAGCACTGCACGGGTATTGCAAGTGGTTTTGCTGTTTTTGTGATGGGAAGCCTTCCAAAAGAAACCGGGGCAAGTGTGAGAAATACCTCCTTGCTGGTAGCAAGAGCAGAGGTAGGGATCCTTGTGCTGGATGTGGCAACGGGTAGGTCCTGGTTCGGGCTCCTAGGAGGTGGACTGATGGTGGGAATGGTTGCCATTTTAGGGAAGCAGGTGCCTGTGGGGAAACTGTGGTCAGACCTCCCCTCCCCCTCCCCCTCCTCCTGAAGGAGCACTCTGGGGTGTGCTTTCCTCAAGGACAAAAGGCCGTTTCTATATTGTCCTGCTAGACCAGTCCAGACAAGTGGGGTGTGTTCCCCTGCCAGTAGATTAGTAAAGACAAAGAACCAATAAAAAGCCCAGGACTTAATGACATCACTCCTATGTCTCTATTCGCCTCAGCCACCAGAGGTCTCTTCAGTATTTCTTTGTCTCCAGCAGGTGGTGGATAGATTTTCTCCTCTCTGAAGAAAATCTGAAGATTGAGAGGAAAAGATAGATTAAACGCTCGTAAACGACCACCTTGAGGGTAACATTCTCACTTGAGCACGACGTGGGAGGCTCCACTAAACCGCGGTCTTTTTGGTAGCCATAAGAGGAGGGAAAATTGATTCAGCTCCATGCGCTTATCATGATAACAGCCTATTGAGCGGCCAGAAATTGGAAGGATTTGGAAGAATCTGGAAGAGTGCAGCGGTCTCACACAGCCTCAGTGCCCCCTCGCTCCTCCTCTGTCCCCCCCCCCCCCTGCTCTCTCCTGAGGATGGCAGAAGGGTCTACCTGCCAGTAAAACCAGTTTCAAGGTAGTAGAGCTGAGCTCGGCATGGATTCTCTACCTGGGGCTCTCGGGAGTGAGTACCAAGATGTGACCTCATCATTGTCCTTGTTGGAGGCTCTCGATTCCGTCTTCCTGGGAAGCAATTCAGGATGGACCACTGGTGACCGTTGTTGCAGTGCGGGGGTTTCCTGCCATTTTCTGCAGGCATTAGTAGCGTTTTTTCCTATTATGTACCTGGCGGTTGCGTGGTCTGTATGCGCTTTCTTCCTAAGCGCCTCCAATGTGTGTTCCTACCCTAGCACAAGTGCGTGTTGCAGTGAAAGCACAGTTAATGTGCACTGCAGTAAAAGTGTAGTCAACGCGTTCCTTCGGGGCACCGCGGTCTTAGCGTGCGCTGTTGTAATACTTGTCTTAACTCGTTATGTCTTCTTCCTGGAAACGTTGTTTGACCTGTGGCAAGCGAGGTGCCTCATCTCCAGATTCTGGACTCTGTTCTTCTTGCATGGCAGCTTCTGAGTCGTCTCTGGAGGCCCTGTTCCCCCTCTCTCAGCCGGGGGATTCGGTTAATCCGGCCTTGCCTGCCTCAGGGCTGGAGGTGACAGATGATGCTATGGGTGAGGATATCAAGCCAGCCAGAGGGTCCAGCAGCCGTGCTGTGAGCCACTCCTTGTCCTCTAGGAGGTCTGTGGCAGCTGTGCCCCCTGGTGTTGGAGGGTCATTTCCAAGAGAAGATCTTCTGGACTCCGGATTGTCCTCCCTGTAATTTTTTTTTTTATAGCAGGTCTGGTCCTTTTGGCATGGAAATTTGGAACCTGCGGTCTCTGGGTGCCCCCATGTGCAGTCTCATGCGAGGCAGGCTGAGCATGAACGCCCTTTTTGATTGCCTTTGGCTAAGTGTTCCCATGGAGGGGCACCCCCTGGACATATGGGGAACAGCTGGGAACAATCCAAGATTTTGACTTTGACTTGGATTCAGATAGCACGGTTCTGGGCTCTGACGTGTTTGAAGAAGTACTCTCGCCTTCAGAAGATTGAAGAGGCCGGTGTCATCCACCTGTTCCGGAGGAGGAGCTGGCAGCGTTGATTGACAGGGTCTCATCCACCTTAAACGTGACGGATGCTTCCAGCACAGAGTAGGAGCCAAAGGTACACCCTCTCCTTCATGGGGTACGGAAATCCACTACTGTCTTTCCGTTCCCAGATGTGATCAAGGATATGATCCATTCGGAATGGGACTCTCCCGGCTCCATGCCTAAAGGGTTAAGGCTGTGTAAGAAGATCTGCACTCTCCCAGAGAAGGAGTGCGCTGTAAGGATTTTCAGGATTGTAAGGTGGATTCATTGTGAAAGAACCGCTTTGCGGTGGCGGCTGCTATTCTGCAGTTGGCAGTATGTGTCAGCCTGATGTCTTGAGCCCTGCTCCAATGATTCATTCTCTTCCGCCGGATGATACTACCCCTCTTTTGGAGCCGGCTACAGCCTTCCTTTCTGATGACAGTGTCATGATGTTGGATTTGGCTCCGGCACTGGACAGCAGACTCATCTTCCAATGCCCGGTTGGCCCAGCTGGCTTCTAAGGGAAAAGGTTCTTTTTGGAGCCGATTTGGAGAAGCTGGTGAAGGATCTGTGTGAGACAAAATCTTATTATCTTCCGGAATACGGGTCCAAGAGGCTGTGAAGCAGGCTGGTGCCTTTCTTCAGTCAGTCTCCGCCCGTCCACCGAGGTCACGCTGGCCGGATTCCCGGGAGGTCTCATGACTTTCATCGTTACCGACCTGGAAAACCTTTCTTCCCCTCTGCTTCTGGGCTTCGGACTCGTTCTCAGTCCTTTTGTGGAGTGCGTGGACCCAGGGACTCAGTCCCCTCCAGAGGAAGACCTCCCAGGCTGCGCAGTGAAGGTTTGGGGGCCCATTCCCCGGTTCCTCAAGTTGGAGGCAGACTTCGCCTTTTCTTTCAGGAATGGGTCTGGGTTACCAAGGATCGCTGGGTGCTAGAATGCAAAGAGCCGATTCCGGATGCTTTTGTCATCTCCCCTTGTTGGGTCTGTGATCAAAAGCGCCATTGTGCGGACCATCTTGGACAAGTTGCTGCGCCTAAAGGCATTGGTGCCCTTCCCCATGGACGAGTGGGGCAAGGGCTGGTACTCCATCTATTTCATGATGCCCAAAAAGTACAGTTCTTTCCGGCCCATTTTGGACCTCAAAGGGGTCAATGAGCATTGGCGTGTCCTACGCTTCCAGATATAAAGCTTGCACTCCGATTCAAGAAGTGCACCGAGAGGAGTTCCTGACTTCACTGGATCTGGCCGAGGCATATTTTCATATCTCAATATGAGCAGATCAGCAAACGTATCTGCATTTTGCCATGCTTTGCTCTTACTATCAGTTTGCCGCCCTCCTTTCAAGCTATCCACTACCCCGAGGATATTCTCCAATGTCATGGTGGTTGCGACTGCGGCACCGAGGGATCTGTATCCATCCATATCTGGATGACTGGCTCATCCGGGCCCCATTCCAGGTGGCATCTCGAGTGGTGTTCTTTTTGGAAAGCCTCGGCTGGGTGATCAATCGAGGAAAGAGCCAGTTGTTGCCTCACAGTTCCTGGAGTTTCTGGGAGTACATTTTGACACTCGATTGGGCAGGGTGTTCCTGCCAGAGGAGAAAGTCAAAAGACTGTAGGATTGCCTGACACTGTTCTGTGCGCAGCAAGCTCCCAGCATCTGGGATTATCTTCAGCTCCTCGGATTGATGGTGGCTACCATAGAGATGGTGCTGTGGGCACATGCTCACATGCAACTGCTCCAGAGGTCCTTGCTGACTCAGTGATCCCGCTCCCATTGATGGTGAAGTCCAGCCCTCAGTGGTGGCAGCAGCTCTGTCATCTGAGGAAGGACGTGCTGCTGGATGATTTCTCCTGGATCCTCCTGACAACAGATGTCAGTCTCTCTACCTGTGGATCCCATTGCCAAGATTCTACGTCCCAGGGATGTTGGAGTAGCAGGGAAGCTATGTGGCCCTCAACTGCCTTGATGCAAGGGCCATCAGGTTAGCTGTTCTGCGTTTCTGCCCCCTGGTCGAGTGCTGGGCAGTTCGAGTATTTTCAGACAATGCCACGGCGATGGCTTATGTCATTCAGCAAGGTGGCACAAGGAGTGCCGGGGTAGCTTTTGATATGGCTCTTCTGTTTGGTCAGACGGAGAACTACCTCCTAGCTTTGTCAGCTCAGCACATTGCTGAGGTGAACAGTGTGGAAGTGGACTTCCTCAGCCGGCACTCTCTGGATCCTGGAGAGTGAGAGTTGAGTCAGGAGATGTTTCAGTTGATTCTGTGCCACAGGGTTTGCCCCGAAATGGATCTGATGGTGACCCGCTGCAATAGTGTACCGCTTCTTCAGTCGCCGCATGGAGTTGGGGTCCAAGGGCATCGACACCCTGGCCCACCTTGGCCAAGTCAGCACCTGCTGTACATGTTTTCTCTGTGGCCGCAGTTGGGGCATGTGATTCAGCATATAGAACGCCACCCAGGCAGGATTGTCAAGGAGAGCATGATTTGGAGACATGCCTCTTCTTTGTTTGCCTCCGTCTCAGAGCCTATTGTGGCAGGGCCCAATCATTCTGGAGGACCTGGCTGCATTCTCGCTTACAGCTTGGCTCTTGAAAGGAGATGGCTAGTGTGTAAGGGCTATTCTTCGGTGGTGGTTGCCACTCTGCTCAGAGCCCGGAGAACATGCGGGTCTGGTGCCTCTTTGAGCGATGGTGCAGCATTCAGCAGTTGGCATCTGAGGTGGCCAAGGTCCCATCTCTGATGGCTTTTCTACAGGAAGGCCTGGAGAAGGGCCTTTCCCTTTGCTCCTTGAAAGTTCAGTTGGTAACTTTGGCCTGTTTCTGAGGTTCAGTGACTGATAAGTCTCTTGTCTTGCACCCAAATGTGTCATGCTTTCTCCAGGGGGTTCGGCATCTCCATCCTCCCCTCCGGTCTGTGGTTCCTTCCTGGGATGTGTGTCTGGTGCTCAGGGCCCTGATGTCAGTGCCCTTTGAGCCAGTGAAGTGCTCTACTTTGAAGGATTTGACGCTCAAGACGGTCCTCTTGGTCGCATTTTGTTCCACAAGGCAGATTTCTAAGCTACAGACTCTGTGTTGCCGAGATCCTTATCTGTCTTTTTCAAGGGAGGCCGTTTCCATTCAGCCTGTGCCTTTCTTCTTGCCTAAGGTGATTTATCCCTTTCATGTGAACCAGGTAGTCTGTCTGCCCTCATTTTCTAAGGAACAGTATCTGGGTGTCTGGAGGGTGCTTCTCGGGTACTTGGAAGTTATGAATTATTTTTGTAAGTTCGGCCATCTTTTTGTGCTGTTTGCTGGCCTGCACAAGGGTAGCGTGGCAGCTAAGTCAACTTTGGGTTGCTGGATTAAGGAGATCATTGCCTTGGCATATCTTTTATGAAACCAGCTCTTTCCGGAGGGTTTGCTTGCCCGTTTTACTAAGTACAGGTGTCCTCATGGGCAGAGCAAAGCTTGGTAGCCCCTGCAGATATTTGTTTGATGGCAACATGGGTATCACTTTCCATTCTGACTAGCATTACTATTTGGATGTCCACACACGGGCATTCACGGCCTTTGGCCTAAGGGTTTTGCAAGCTGCTGTGTCTTCTTCCTACCCAGTGGAGTCATAGCTTTGGTACGTCCCACTTGTCTGAACTGGTCTAGCAGGACAATATGGAAGGTGACATTTTATGTACCAGTTAATGTCCTTTCCTTGAGTCCTGCTATACTAGTCCAGGACTTGCCCCTGAAACTGTATTTGCTCTGTTCTTCTGCTGCGGTACTCTTGGGTCCACTATGATTTTTATACTTGACTCTGCGGGTTCATCTTCTGCTGACAGCCTTCTGTTTATGCTTTCCTATACATAGTTATCTACTATTGATTACTGCTTGTTGCCCACGATTAAGGTTGTTTGAGGCTTGCCATGTTTCTCCCTTATTCTTTGGCATGGGTTACTGAAGGGACCTCTGGTGGTTAGGGCAAATACAGGGTGGCCTAAAAAAGTGAGAACATCTGGTAGCATATAAGTTATTTAAAAATTCAAAAAGACAGATGTATACGATTGACAAAACCGTAAACGATTGGCGACCGTAAATTGTCGAAATAAAGACATTATATAGCTAAAAAAGGTAAATAAGTAAACTGTTTAAGCTTTTAATTTATGAGATGTTCTCACTTTTTTTGGGCCACCCTGTAGAGACATGGGAATGATGTCATTGAAACCTGGGCTTTTCATTGGTTCTTTTGTCTCCACCAATCTGCTGGTAGGGGAACACAATCCACTTCTCTGGACTGGACTAGCAGGACTCAAGGAAAGGACATTAACTGGTATGTAAAATGTCACCATTTGCCCCTGGATTCTTTCAGGGCTTCTGCTGACTCTCTGGCTCACTCCTAGTTGGTTCATTTTGCTAATGCATCAGGCATTTTGCCTCAGGCAGGGAGGCGTTCCAAGTATAGCTACTAACCTCCCCCTTCTGAGTGAAGCTCCAGGGCCAAGCATTGGATCTGGTCTTATGGACAGGAGTCCATATGAGACTGCTGCAGAGCTCTCTCTGTGGTCAACACAATATCAAGGATACTTTCTGAGGCTTCCTTTGCAAGGGGAGGCCTGATCTGGTCTACCTTGGTGGCTTGTTGAAAGAAACCTGAAGAAGGTAATGGATCTGGAATCCCTGTGGTGGATCACAGTCACAACGGACATGAACCTGAGTGGTACAAGAGCGCATTGCCCGAATCTGGTAGCACAAGGGCAGTGGACTGATGCGGAATCTATGAGAAATTTTGATATGATTTTGGGGAACTTCCGGGTGCTTGTGACCTGAACTGGTCATTGCCAGAGCCAGTATACTCAGGCCAGGGGATCGTGGTCAGAATCAACAGGACCCATCTTATGTTCTTATGTAAGCAAAGTGGCCGATTTCTTCAGCCCTTCTTGCAACGAGTTCAGGGTAAACTGGTAAGGGTTCTTTAGGACAGCGTCACAACCGTGGCATATGTGAACCAGAAGGGAGGGAGGATAAAAGGACTTTCAGATGGAAGAAGACGTGAAGTGTCTGTTCCACTGGATAGAAAATTACTTGTCAGCCCTTTCAGTAGCCCATATTCCAGATGTGGAGCAGGCAGACTTAGTAAGAGGAACAGTTTGGACCTCCTGGAGTAAAACTTGACAGAAATGGCCACTTCCCTCAGTGTGCCAAAATGCCAAGTTGGTATGCTGCTTCAGTTGCAGAAAGAAGCAAGGGTCTTCAGGGTTGGAGAAGCTGACCAACCTTGGCCCCTCATAGACAGAGTTTTGCAATGGATGGCACATTGTTGTTGTAGGTACCAGATATTTGATAATACAGTGGCAGGTTCTGATGGAAGATACCACCTCATTTTGTCTGATGGCACAGCCTTACCCCTAGTGATAATATCGCAAAATTTCTGCTAGGGGTCATGGCAGCCATTTTGGAACCCGAGTCTGAAGCAGCAGGAGCAAGTGGGATCACTCTTGTTCCCAGTAGACACCCGTGGAAGGGATCAGGGGATGTGGCTGGAGAAGTATGGAGGAGGCCGAGGGGATGTTTTTGCTGCAGAGGGTAGGGTTGGGTGGAGAAGGCCAGAAAGGGGAGATTGGATGGGTACAGGGACATGTTGACTTGGTGAGGATTTAGGAAAGGTAGGATGCCTTCTGGAGGAGGGGGGTGGGGGGGGGGTGGTGCATGCAGGGAGTGTCAATGTCAAAGGAAGATTGGAGGAGGGCAGACCTCAGTCTTTACACCTTCCCTTTCAGGCAGGTGCTTATTGATGCCTGGGGGCAGGTGTAAATGCCAATACCTAGATTTTTTTTTATATCGACATGGATTCCCCTTATAAGATGGGCATCCATATTAATATGTTAGGCCTGCTCAAACCACTCCCTCTCCCCACCCCTGCCAAAATGCCAGTATCTAGGTATAAATCTGTTTACATTTACAGATTCTTCTAAAATAACATCATAGTCTTACAAATACAAACTTTCTCAGCTTTCTAGATTTTCATAAGTCTGCCTCCCTGATTGGTGGAAGGGGAGAGAAGGTGCAGTCTCCTTGAACAGATGTGCGCTCTGATTCTACACCTGTATTTTGGCTGTCCTAATGCTCCACTACCTGGGCTCCTGGGTCCTAATTGTCCTCTTTCTGTCTTTGTAGTATCTGGGATATTTTGGGGATGCCAAGAATAGATACCAGCGCCTGTACGTGAAGTTTCTGGAGAACATTAACAAAAAGGATTATGTGAGGGTTTGTTCGAAGAAGCCGTGGCACCGGCCCCTCCAGGCTCTGAGGTAAGCTGGCCTTCAAGAGACGCAGTATTTGCAGGGCTCATGGGATTATCTCTCACGTGCTTGTGCCTCTCATCTCCATCATTGTTCATAGCTTCGAGATAATGTCCCTGGCGATAACTTAGATATTGTTTTGGGTTACCTGGAATTTGCCCAGGAAGATAATGCTTCTTGTGTAAGACTTTAGCACGTCCAGCTGCCTACCATCCCACTCTTGTCCTCTTTTTGGTCTTGGATGGGAAAGAACTTGTGGCAATCACTGTAGGGACAGAGTCAAGTTTATTCATTCTACTGCATGTAAATTCTTGTAAAGACCCCTGGTTTGAGTTTTTGTTTTTTTTTAAATATATAGATGTTCTGGCTTTCTCCACCAGTGGGGTCCTCCCATGGAGGGACCATGGAACGTTAGATCATCCCCCACAGCTGACCTTACGAAGACCACATGGCTAGAAACGTAGGTTCCACCTTGGTTTTAAGACTGTTCCTTAAGAGGTGCTGCAGGCTGTAAGTTTAACCCCAGAATTTGTCATAAAGGAGTGTTTTTCAATACACCATGTCCATGTAAAAAGTTTTGCTGTCTTTATTTAGCCTTGGGTGGCTTTGTGGACCAAGAGATGGACCAGGTGTAATCTCTCTGGAGTTGGACTGCCTGTACAGGAATCCATTAGCTTTCTTTTGCATATTTAACACACACGCACACACAAGTCAAAGCCAGAAGCTGGAGAAAGAGGGATTGCTGAGATGGTGAGCGGTGAGACTTTGACCCTGTGTTCCAGGAATTGAGCACTATGGACCATGGCTTGGACTGCTCAGGGTGATTATTCTCAGGCCCAGTAATGATATCTTAAGATTATCAAGTGCAGAGATGTATCTCTGCATACAAAGATTTGACTTGTCCAAGCCATGGTATTTTCAATAACGTCATATGGATGCAAAAGTTGGACAGTGAAAAAGACAGACAGGAAGAAAATGGATGCCTTTGAATTATGGTGCTGCCGAGTATATCATGGACTGCCTGATGAACAAATCAGTTTGCACTAGAAGAGGTCAAACCTAAGCTTTCTTTAGAAGCTCAGATGATAAGACTTAGACTTTCATAATTTGGACACATCATGCGAAGAGAGAGATCATTGGAGAACGGCATCAAGTTTGGCAAGGTTGAAGCTCAATGCAAAAAAGTAAGGCCAGCAATGCGATGGATCAATACAATAATAGCAGGATGTCACTTTATCAACTGTTAGCTGCCCGACTGAAGACTGAACACCATCCATAGGGTCACCGTGAGTCGGCGCTGACTCAATGGCATTTAACAGCAACAAGTCTTCCTCAAAATTCCATCATGGGATCCAGGATTTCCTTGAGAGTCTTAGAAAAGTTGGTTCTTCCTCCAAAGGCAAAATGAGTTTCTGTTTTTGTGATCCTGGCAGAAGGTCGATGGGGATCTAGTCAAACATTTTTGTTGTCACCAATAAATTGAATGTTTTCACCATATTGTAGACCTAAAGAAGCTAAGCAGGTGTGTGGAAATGTGCCTGTGGTAGGAAGGGGTTTTCTTTAAAACACAGACCATATAGCAGTTCAGCGAAAACAAAATCAGCTTAATTCTGTCCCAGCTTGTTAAACCTCCACAAGCTGGTTCTCCCAGCCCTTCCTGGAGCTCCAATTAAAGTTTCTATCTCAGAACTTCTTTGCATGGCTTGCCTTGGAAGGACTTCTCACTCCACCGGCCTCTCTCCCTCCTGCAATCTGTTGAGTTCTTAATCCCTCCCTGTAAGCCACTCCCTCCAAGCCCTGAACTCTGGGCTGCAGACTCTCTTAAAGGGGACTGTTGATAATCCCTTTGGAGCGGGATGGGTAGCATTCTGTATACCCCATCACACACCCTCTCAGCTCAACCATGCCCCGTATAGCGCCTGCCTCACTCAGGACTCCTAACTGGGAAAGGAAGTCCAATTCAGGTGAGTCCGATCAGCCCTGTGGCGAACCTGGTACTAATAGGGTTTGAGACTCAAAAACCACCGCATAATACAGCCGTTGAACTCCTTATGTCAAGTCAGCCGCTTGAGAGGTTGATGGTCCATTATGCATAAACGTATGGCCAAGCAGATAATTTTTGAAGGTTTCAAGCACCTATTTGATAGCCAGGGCCTCCTTCTAGATCACTGCATAATGCTTCTCCCGAGGAAGCAGTTTCCTGCTAATGAATGCTATGGGATATTCTTCACCCCTGACTTTGTGGGCCAGAATAGTTCCTAAGCCCACCTCTGAGGCATAAGTTTGCACAGTAAATAGTAGAGAGAAATCAGGGCGGGTTCAGAGCACACAGCCCTTCTTGAGACGCTGGAAGGCCAGGTCCAGGTCCAGTGACCACTGAATCCATTCAGGAGCTCTCTTCTGGAGAAGACCTCTACAAAATTAGGGATGAACTGGCGGTAATAGCCAGTCAATCCAAGGAAGGCATGAACCTCTTTCTTCGATTTCAAGGAGGGGACCTGCCCATTCTAGATTAAATACCCCAGGTATTGAACATCCCAGGCTTCCAGAAAACATTTCTTGAGATTGGCTGTCAATCCGGCCTTCCACAGGCTGCTCAACATGATTTGTACTTGGATTAGATGGGTGGTCCAGTCTCTCCTGTAGATGAAGATGTCATCCAAGTATGCAGCGCATCTTCATGTGCGGTCTCCGTAGGCCAGTAGTTCCCAAACTGTGGATGGGGGTCCCAGAAACATGACCCCCTTCTCTCTAGACTTTCACGGTGACCTGTACCAAGTAGTAGCAGTCACCAGTCAGCATGTAGCCTGTGAGCCAGTGAACATTCATAGGCCTCTTGCCTCTTCCTGGGTGAGCTTCTTGTTAAGCCGGAAACCCATGCTGAGTATTGCAGTCTGTAAGCGCACACTGCACAAGGGACCCTGTGCCGGCTGCTGCTGATGTTGCTTTTCTGCTTTAGATGAGTGGAGGGAGGGGGAGGAGGTTGGAGACTTGCTGTTTTGATTTCATCATCATCTGGGGTCGCATACATTTTCAATTGTTAAAATGGGGTCAAACGGTGTAAAAGGTTCGAAAAACATTGCACTAGACAGTCAACTAGGCGTTATAGGCATTTTTATGGATATTTATTATACCATCTGGTGCATGTGCAATTTAGGCGGTGTACATTCAGGTACGGTATATATTTCCCTTGTCCCCAAAGGGCTCACAATCTACATTTTATTTATTTACGTTCTCTTCTGTACCGCGCTATTCAAATCAGTGCGGTTTACATATAACAGAACCATATACAAAGCAGTCGGGCTGCATTGTATTTACAGTGAACGGGAACTATAACTTGGACATAACTGGGGTAACTGTCTGCAAAGTATATACACTAGTAACAGTCTGAACCTCCTAATATTTACATGGAGTGGTGTTGGTGGGGTTAGCTGCAGGAGAGTGTGTTGGGTGTGTTGTTGGCAAGGTCCTGTAGCTTGGGGTGTCTGTTTGTGCGCTGTCTTCTGGGTAGTACTTGACCAAGGGATACTGGCAGGTGTCGTTGACTTTGGTTACCACTTTGGA
The DNA here is from genome assembly GCA_033557465.1 of Ichthyophis bannanicus. Taxonomy (NCBI): domain Eukaryota; kingdom Metazoa; phylum Chordata; class Amphibia; order Gymnophiona; family Ichthyophiidae; genus Ichthyophis; species Ichthyophis bannanicus. The sequence continues at coordinate 54,426,967 of CM066051.1, read as the reverse complement.
GGGTAAGTGGCTTGCCCAAGGCCACAAGGAGCACCTGTGGGCTAGAAACCCCAGTTCCTTCGGCCCAAGGTTATTGTCCTCCAGCGGGATTCGGACCCCTGGCCCTCCGGCCCAAGGCAACTTGCCCCAACCACTAAGCCACTCCTCCCTTCCTCATTGAAACATGGCAGGAGCCCAGTTTAAGCCAAAGGGTAGCACTGTAAACTGGAACAAGCCTTGTGGTGTCAAAAAAGCAGTCTTCTCCTTGGTAACCAAAGTCAACGACACCTGCCAATATCCCTTGGTCAAATACAAGGTTGATATAAACAATACTCCACCAAGTCTCTCAATGAGCTTATCCACTCTGGGCATGGGATGCACTTCCAGTTTAAAAACTGCATTGACCCTCCAGAAATCAATTCAGAATCTGATGCTTCTGTCTGGTTTAGGAACCAAGACAATGGGGGACGACTAGTCACTCCTAGACTCTTCTATAACTCCCTGGTTAAGCATCTTTTCCAGCTCCTTGGCAATAGCCTGTCGCTGGACCTCCAGACTCCAATAGGGTTGTTTGCCGGATAACCTCCCCAGGGTCAATAATGATATCATGACAAATGAAGTAGGTTCATCCCGGGTGGGTAGAGAACACCTTTAGTTTCCAGTGGACCAAACCTTATAGATCTCTTCTCTGGCAGCAGAGAGCTGGTCTCCAATCAAGACTTGCGCTGGATCCAGTGGGTCTGAATTTTACGGCCCATAATCATCTCCCTGTACCACCACAGCCGTCACTGAAGTCCACTTTTTCAGTAGTTAATATGGTAAATTTTGTCTTTCTTCCTTTTATCTAGCTGGGCAGTCTTGTAGTTAATAGGCCCCACTTTCTCTTCCACTTCATAGGGCTCCTGCCACTTACAGAGTAACTTGCTGTCAGGTGAAGACAGCAAGACTAAAACTCTGTCTCCCTGTTGGAAGGTACAGTGCATGGCTGCCCGATTGTAGCCCTTAGCTAACTCAACTTGGGTTTTTACCAGACTTGAGTTTGGCCACCTCTCCAGCTTTCCTCAGCCAGTCTTGCATTTGTATAACGTACTCCACCAAATTATGCCCAGCACGGGATTCTTCTTCCCAAGTTTCCCTTACCACCTCTAATATGCTTCATGGCCATCTTCCGAAGAGCAATTCAAAAGGTGAAAACCCCATGGAACTCTGAGGTACCTCGTTGATGGCAAACATCAAATAGGTTAGGAGAATGTCGTAATTCTTCTTGTCCTCCTGCTTAATTCTTTTTAACATCTTTTCAGAGCTTTATTGAGTCGCTCAACGAGGCCATCTGTCTGTGGGTGATATATTGATATTCACAGCATCTTGACCTATACCAAGGCACACATTTGCTTCATCGCCTTGGACACAAGGGGTGTTCCTTGATCTGTGAGAATCTCATTGGGTATTCCCACCTGCGAGAATACTTCCCAGAGGACATTCATAATTGTAGTAGTATTCATATTCTTTGGGCAGTGGCCTCTGTGCATCAGGTGGCATAGTCTAGTATGATTAGAATATACTTGTTGTCTCGGGTGGTTCACTCCAAGGATCTTACCAAGTCCATGGCTAGTCTTTCAAATGGGGTTTCAATGATAGACATAGGCACTGTAAGGGCAGGTAGGACTCTGGTGGGCTTATGAAGTTGACAGATGGGGTATGACTGGCAATATAATTTCACCTGTTCATGAACTCCAGGCCAGAAAATTCAGGCTAAAACACTCCAGTGTTTTCTCCACCCCCAGGTGTCCCCCTAATAAATGGCTATGGGGCAACGATAACACCTGCTGATGATAGAACCAGGGAACTATCAGCTCTTCCCCCTCTAGGGCACCCTCGGCCACTCTGTATAACAAATCTCCATTTAACACAAAATATGGAAAGGTTCTTACAGGGGACTCTCCGTTGCGTATTGAAACCCCATCCACCTCCAAAACGCGCTCTTGGGCATGTTTAAGAGACTCATCTTCTTGCTAGGTCCTGCTGAAGCTCCCTGGGTCTTCTCCCAGCTCCCACTTTGGGAAGAGGACAATTGTATTTGGGTTATTACCGCTGAACCCTGAACTATCCCCAGGGGTTTCTTCCCTGGGCTCTCCCTCCCTGGATCCCTCCCCCATAGCCACCCCCAGATTCTTCTGGTAGTGTAGTTTTGCCCAGTGACACTGACTCTGGGACTTAGCAGGCTTGGAATTCTTGACATATACATCCGGGTCTCCCAGGGGGAAAATCTCTGGGAAATTTACCTGGTCTGACTTAGCCAAGCCATCAGTTAGCTCTGAAATTTGGGTAGTCTCGGCCGATCAGCACTGGATATGGGTGCCAGGGCAGCACCACTACCTCGAACATGACTTGTCATGCCGAAGTCTTTATTGAAACCTGTGTCATTGGATATTGTCTCTGGTCTCCTTGCACACAGGCCAGTGTTATTGTCTTTGCATAGTCAATTTGAAATCGGGATATTGTTTTCCAGCAAATGAGGGTCCCCCACACTTCTGGAGTCTATCAAGGCCTGGAGGCGGGTCCCCTTGAGCTCCACTTGAATCACAAAATTCTCTGCCCCTGGGTGGAGGTGTCCATAAAAGCGCAGCTGTGAGTAGTGGTTAGGCTGATATCCATAGGTTCCTCTGTACCCAGGGTACATTCCCAAGCAAAGTGTCCCTGGGCTGTACACCTAAAACAGGTGAAGGAGTCGTGGCTGGGGCCATGCCCTCACCTAGGAGGTGACATTGGGGGTCGGAACATGGGAGTCAACATCTGTTCTGGCTTCCCTTACGTCCTCCTGGACTAATGGGTGACTTCTTCCCCTTCTCACTGTTTGCTTCAGTTACCAGCTAAAAAAAGATTTAACACAAACCCGAAATAGTGAATAAATCAAGACTGTTCACAAATAGATTCACCAGTTAAATACCCCAAATATTTTTCTAATATTTTTGTCGAAGCATGCCGAGGGAGGGTAAGAATTGGGGGTTAGATATTCAATTCTTACCCTCCCTCGGCATGCTTCGACAAAAATATTAGAAAAATATTTGGGGTCAGTTACCAGCTAGGCTTCATGTTACCCTTCGGCTGTTTCTAGTGCACTCTCCATTGTAAGCTTGGGGTGCTGACGTACCCACTTCTCATTGGGGTGGTCAAGCCCTCCAAAAATAGCTCTAATAGAACAATCTTGGCTACCTTTAGCCTGGTCTTTCCCTCTGGTTGCATCGACTTCCATGCAAGCTCCTTCAACCAACAGAGGAACCTCCAAGGACTCTCTCTTTTCTGGAGCCCCCCTCCCCCCTTTCCTAATCATTAGCAGTAAGCCTCTGCTGTATAGCCAACTTGTTCCAGTATAGCGGCCTTGACAGCTGCATATGTAGCTCGCCCATCAGGGTTGGCATCCTGGAATGCAGTCGGACTGCTACCCATCAGGAGATTCTCTGAGTACGTAGTCCATGTTGCTTCCGGCCATGTGGACAGTTCACTAAAAAGTGATCAGGTTCATCTTCTGCTGTCATTTTAAGAAGCGCTTGCGCTGGAGGATGGAGTGGTGGCCTCTGTAGGGATTAAGTCAACTGAGCCCGGGAACTCCTCTTGTGCCTGAATAAAATTTTGTAACTGCTGCTTACGTTGTTGCTGTTGCCGTTGATACTGTTGCTATTTCTGCCGATCTTCTACTAGAATCTGCAGGAGCCGCTCCATCCTGGCTTGTCATTGTTTATTTATTTAGTTATTTAAATGGTTTTAATATACCGTTTTTCTACCAGTCAAAACGATTTATTGTTCTTTTGCATCACCACCACATCTTCCTCTTGTGCAGCTGAGCTAACCCTGCAGTATTCCAGCTCCAACAAACTTTTAGCAGCCTCTAATGGCCTAAACAAAGCCTGCCTGTCCGGCACTGACTATTCCTGCTTCAAACTCCCTAACTAGGATGAGGCTAAACTTCTTAGCCCATACAAACAAACAAAACAAAAAATTCTGACCTGCTGTAGAGGCCCAGTCCTGGAGGGACATGGATTTGCCCTCAGTCAAGTAGTTAGAGGAAATCTCCAAGCTGCCATCATATATGGTAGTGTGGCATGCAGTGGGAAGGGGTTTTCTTTAAAACATAGGCCAGACAGAAGTTCAGGGAAAACCAAATCAGTTTTTATTCTGTCCCAGCTTGTTAAATCTCCACAAGCTGGTTCTCCTGGCCCTTCCTCCAATCCCAGTTAAAGTCCCTACCGCAGAACTCCTTTTCACAGCTGGCCTTGGAAGAACTTCTGGCTCCACGGGCCTCTCTCCCTCCTGCAGCCTGCTGGGTTATCTCTCCTTGTAAGCCGTACCCTCCCAGCCCTGAACTCTGGGCTGCAGACTCTCTTAAAGAGGACTGTTGATAATCCCTTTGGAGAGAGAAAGGTAGCATTCTGTATACCCCATCACTGCCATTTTGGTCTCTGATTCAGGCAAGAAACCCAGTACATTTCTTGGGCCTGCAAGATGCCTTTTTACAGGTCCTCATAACAAAATGTCATCAGAGTTCCCTAGGTTTATTCTGAAGGAATAGCTTATCCAATACAAGGTTTTTCCAGTTGATCCCACATCGGTCCCACCAGGGTTCACCAAACGCTCAGGTTAAAGGCTGCTTTTGTTTTGAATAACATTATCCTTACAACTATGTGGTGTGTTCGAAAGTTTGTGGCATAGTGATTTCCTTGTTGTAGGCATAAAAAAAATGTGTCATAGACTGAGAGAAATCTCCTTGAACCCATCACAAAACTGGACTCATCTGAGAAAATGATTCTCTATTGACTTACTCATTCAAGATTACAGAGGAGATGTTATCAATTCCTTTTAGTGACGGTTCAGCAGTTAAGCAGACAAGAGTCAGATACTGGACCTGTGTCTCTGTGATGTTTCCCTTGACTAGGCGTCACGTGTGCTTGCTATGTATTCCAACACATTTAATATTTCAATTGCTATGATAATCAGCGGCCCAAAACCCCTTGACATAGTGGTATCAAGACCACAACTCATGGCAAGGTTCTGAATAGCCTCACTGTTGAATATTGTTGTCTTTTGAGCTAGCAGGAGAATCTGATCTGACAATGCGATGAGAGCCAGTTACCAAAACAAAAATGTGTTGGACAGATTCAGTTAACGTATAAGGTTGGAGAAGGATCACTTAGCCAGCTTGCTACTAATTCAATTGCCATATGGATGAATTTGCATCTGGAGGAATAGGCCATGGATCAAAGAGCAGGCAAGATATGTGCTCGCTGAGTTATTTCCATCATGGATCTGATGGTTGACATATGACGACGCAACACTTCCAAGATTCTTCAGCGATCGCAAGGGAAAGAGAAGCAGTGGTTACAGATGCTATAATTGTTAAGAATATAAATTTTTCTTGCATGTTCTCTTCTCTGGGCTATACCACCTCACATTTTGGCAAGGACACCAAAGATGGAATTTGCAGCAACATTCTTGCCCAGATGTTAGAGGTTTCTGGAATTGCTGCACTTTGAAGGTAGAGGATCCTCTGTGGTTGCCAAGCACACAGTACGCTCTATTTTCAAAAGCTCGGACCCTTAAGGACTTTTCTAAATCCTCTTTGAGTATTGAAATTCACTGGATTTCTAAATCTAGGGACCCAGCTGTTGAGGTGGGGTGTGTTGGAGACATAGTTTGAATATAGAAATAACTGCAAAGATATTCAATAGGTTAGACATGTAAATCACTCCCAGGTTTACCACGCTAAGCATTTAGACAGAGGTTTTCATGGCTAACTCTGAACATTTTTTTTGTATGCATGCAAATACCCATTTAGCAGCACAGAACTCTTTGAAATCATTGTCTCCCCCTTGTGGTGGGAAGACTTTACCTTCATGAAGGAAACCTACCGGGCACTAACTGAGGTGGTCTTGAGAGACAAGTTCTCCTCCAGTTGGCTCTTCATCTCACTTTCTGCGATAGCCCTGTGTTATGTTCCCTGGGTGCTGATTGCTGGGGAATGGATTAGAAAATTAATTTTTGTACTGTCGCTTTCCTTTCTATCTACTCCTTCTGACAGTCAGAACTATCCTGCCCAGTTGCATAATCTTTTTGAAAATACATATCAGAAACGCTCTGGGACAAATAAGAATATTTTTTCTTTGCATTCTGTTCATATTTTCAGAATAGCTGGAGACGGTGCTGTAAATGAGGAAGGCATGTGGGCAGCAGGAAATGCAGGGTGCTACACAGGAAGTAATGCTGTTAACACTTTTGATTGACTGCTGGTCTTATGGCACTCCCCAAGAGCCAATACCTAGTGGTTGCTGAGATTGTAGCAGCAAATAGAGAGGATTTTTCTGTTCTAGAACAGAAGAGTCCTAAGTTCTAATCAGGCCATTCCCCAATGGGAAACAAAATTGTGGCAGCAGTGAGGCTAGTTGCAGGGAGCATAAAACTCATAAACATTTCTAAGAAAGTTGTGGAAAATTTACAGCAGACTCCAAAGCTAATATAGGTTTTCCAGACTTCCTAGCTTTCCCTTCATTTTCCGCTGGTACTAATGATTGTCAAATAAGGGTGATTGTTTTCTCTGTTCCCGTCTACATGCATGTTCATAAGCTCCTTAGAAGAAGGCGCCAAATAAAGCTCTTGATTTTATGCATTCTCTAGGAGACAGAGTCAACCTAAGACACCTGTGGGTAAAACTCTGATCGTAATGAAACCGGAAAAGCTTGAAAAGAATGAAAAACCGGAGAAGCTGGAAAAAATGGAGACAACTGAGAAAGTAGAAAAGACCGAGAAGATAATGAAGCCAGAAAAGCTGGCCAAGAAGGAGAAATTGGACAAGGTGGAAAAAACGGAGAAGACAGAGAGGCCAATTAAGGCTGAAAATGTGGAAAACATAGAGAAGCCGACTAAAATGGAAATTGAAGAGACGCCCGAAAAGCCAGCCAAAGTGGAAATCGTAGAGAAGCCGGAGAAACCGACCAAAGTGGAAATCGTAGAGAAGCCGGAGAAACCGACCAAAGGGGAAATCGTAGAGAAGCCGGAAAAACTGGCCAAAGCGGAAATCGTAGAGAAGCCGGAAAAACTGGCCAAAGCGGAAATCGTAGAGAAGCCGGAAAAACTGGCCAAAGCGGAAGTTGTGGAGAAGCCAGAGAAACCGGTCAAAGTTGAAGTCGCGGAGAAGCCAGAGAGGTTACCTAAATTGGAAAGAATAGAAAAGTCAGAGAGGCCTGCTAAGGTTGAGAGGATAGAAAAACCAGCCAAGGCGGAGAAAATGGAAAAACCAGAGAAGCCTGCCAAGGCAGAAAAAACAGAAAAACCAGAGAGGCCTGCTAAAGTTGAAAGAATGGAGAGGCCACCTAAGATTGAGAGAATGGAGAGGCCAGCTAAGGCTGAGAGAATGGAGAGACCAGCTAGAATGGAGAGAACAGCTAAGACTGAGAGACCAGCTAAGACTGAGCGATTAGAGAGGCAAGCTAAGGCTGAGAGAATGGAGAGGCCAGTTAAAATGGAGAAAACGGAGAAACCAGAGAGGCTGACTAAATTGGAGAGAATGGAGAGGCTGGCCAAGACGGAGAGAATGGAGAAGCTGGCCAAGACGGAGAGAATGGAGAGGCTGGCCAAGACGGAGAGAATGGAGAGGCTGGCCAAGACGGAGAGAATGGAGAAGCTGGAAAGACCAGCCAAAATGGAAAAACTAGAGAAGGTGGAGAGAGCTACAAAATTAGAAAAACTGGAGCGACCAGAGAGAGCTGCAAAGACCGAGAGGATGGACAGAGCTGAGAGGTCCTCAAGAATGGACAAAGCAGAAAGGCCAGAAAGGGTGTCCAAGCTAGAAAAACCAGTGAAAGGTGAGAAACTGGAAAAGGTGGAAAAAATGGCGAGGGTGAAAAAGAGTGAGAAAATGGAAACCCCTCCAAAAACCACACCAAAGCCCAGACAGAAGCAGGCCAAGGCCAAGGCAGAGCCACCCCCGAAAAAGCGGAAAAAGTGGTTGAAAGAAGTGGCGTCTTCGTCCGATTCAGATTCATCACCTGACCAGCAGAGTGAGGAAGGTAAGAGTTGCTCTCTCTTCCGTTTACCTCTGAGTTGTTGAGTTCATACATAGACGTTGACTGCCGAACTTGCCACTTTGGTTGTCATTAGAGTGTGGTGGGTGGTTTTATGTGTGTGTGGGTGGGGAGAGATTATATTTTTATATTGCTAGGGTCTAAATTAAAATATTTTCAGGGAGAAATCTCCTTTATCATTGTGGAGTGAAGGAGTAGCCTAGTGGTTAGAGCAACTGCCTAGTACCCAAGAGATCTGGATTTGATTCCCATTGGCACTCCTTGTGACATTGGGCAAGTTACTTTACTCTCCATTGCCCTGGAAGAAAAGCCTGGCATTTTAATTCTGGTCACACCTTGTCAAAAAAAAAAACAGGAACTGCCTTGTCACCAGGAGTCAGCATTGACTCAATGGTGTTAATACACACATAATTGATACAGATCATGTAAAATCTTCATTTTGAGTTTTGGGAATAACTGGTTTCTGAAGGCATGTTAATTTGAGACAGGCAAAACTGGGGCCTGCCTGAGATAGAGGAGTTGGACTAATAGACTTGCTACTTATCGAGCTTCTTCCTGCTCATGCATATTTAATAAAAATATTTGTATCTCCTCTTGCTTCTAGTAAGGAGGGCATATATGTAAAGCTTCATTGCACTGGACATTTTAAGGCGTTATTCTTATTTCTTTGTCACTTTTACTGTTTTAATATTGGGTGTAGTCTCGGAGAAAACCTTTCCTTTCTCACTTCCAGAGCGGGTACCTGTGGGCCGGGTTCTCAACACGCGTGCCATGAAAGAGATGTACCGGAGTTATGTGGAGATGCTTGTGAGCACGGCCTTGGACCCCGACATGATTCAAGCCTTGGAGGACACCAGCGGTATGTGTCTATGTTTGTGTGTCTGCTGAGCCAGTAGTGATAAATATACAGCAGAAAGAAGGGTGGGGGTGAAGGGGGGAAGGGTTTGGAGAGCTCTTTCACGACCCGCATGACTCTGTGAAGGAGGGCGACGATTAGAGAGCACTCCAAAGAACCCCAAGCAACACTGTTATCCAAATCTGCTTTCTCGGCCTGGAATTAACGTCCAGGTCCATGAAGAGTTTGGCCATTCATTAGGAACACTGGCCAAGAAACAACTGGCCAAGGACTCTGAAAAGTTTAATTTGCGGCACAGTTGTAAACATCTGGAAGAAGGAGCCAGCTTGTGGGAAGATGCGCTGGCGTTATACTGACTGAAAAATGTGTGCATCTCGGGGTTCTTAGTGTTAGTGGTCATCCTCACTGGGAGGTGCAGAAATCCCCAGAGACCACGTAGGAAACATTGCAAGAGTAGTGGGGAGGGAGGACGGAGCTACCGTTCAATTGTTACCCCAAGATAGTGAAAAACCAAACGTTGAGCAGTTTGTTCGTTTCTTTTATCTGTGCTGAGCATCCCGGTTACTCAACCCAAGGATGCAGCATGGACTGTGGTGTGAAGGAACCAGCGAGTCAATATTGAATGCTGTGGTTTATCCGCAGCTGCTTAAAAAAAGAAATCTAGTTATTGAACACTTATATTTGAATATCCAAATAAGTGTTCCTGAATATTGTCCCACAGGGCAGCTGATCAGTAATTCCTTGATGCTCTTCCCCCCAGATGAACTCTACCTACCCCCCATGAGAAAGCTCGATGCCATACTCAACGAACACAAGAAGAAGGTGTTAAAGAGACTGACTCTAACGTCTTCTATTCAGGTAAGACTAGAGGCTGCAGTGGAGGGTGTAGGAGGTGCGGCAGGGTCTGCATTGTTCTCCGCCCTTCACGCTATCCATTGCTTGGGTAAATCTGCCGTTCACGTCTTTTTGGACTATTTCACATACAATAAGCTGTGTCAGAGTCCAGAATTGCTCTTTATTTACTTAAAGTGGTTGGTGTTGACCCAGGTGCATGTTGACCCAAGACCTGCTGGCATCTCTGGTCTTGAGACTAAAGCCCTTAAACACACTCTGGCCGCAATGGTCATCCGTCTCTCTCTAGCTCCCCTCCACACACATCTGGGCAGCGTATATGCAACCATGACCTACTGTATCAACGGTCTTAACACGAGATTGATCTGCTCAAGATGGGACCACGATAATGGCCGATTAGGAAGGAGGCTTTTTATTCTGTGAATATCCTTTTCACTCCTGGCAGGAGGCGCTCCACACATTCCCACAGCTCCACATGGAGCCGGGAGAGTCAACAGTAAAAGTAAAGCCTGGAGGCGAACCGTACAACAGAAAAACACTGAACAAGTTGAAAAAGAATGTATCTAAACCACAGGTAAAGGACGCGCCTTGGTATCCTGACAGTTTGCATGGGCATTATTTGAGTGATCCCTTCATCAGGAGCAGGGATTTAAGGGGGTCTCAAAATTTGCTCCCAGCATGTAAAATTCAGAGTATTTATAAGTGGCCACCAGTGAGCTTGACACCGTCGCACATAGGGTGCTTTCAGTAACTCCATCAAGGCCTTGGGAGGTGACTGCCTTAGTATTTGTGGGCACACTTGGATCTGTGTTTTTCTAGCTTATCTTCAGCAAGGTCTATTGATGCTCTTCTGGAATCATAAGGAGCGTTACGTCCAGCTGTAGCATTTGATTTGAAAGTTTCTGGGGTGGGAGGGCGCCAAAAGTGACTCGCTAGCCTGCTGCCGCTTAAATGAAGGATGGAAAATGGCATCCTGGGGACCCGCAGCTCTCTCCTACCCACTCGGCACCCCAAGCCATCTCACAGTTTGAATTGGCCTTGTGCTATAAATCCTAAGAGAGCTGGAGCAGCGTCGGGTGAGTAGGAAGGAGTCCAAGGTCCTTTTCTTGCACGCAGGTTAGCAGGAGCGCAGGTTGCATTGCTTAGTTCCCTGAAATGCTGCTTTGGAAAATGGAAACCATGGCTATCCCGATGTTTACACAGAAACTGAAACAATAATTTGCATTTCTTGCAGACAGAATTGCAGTTGGAAACACAGTGATCTCTCTCTCCCTTGGTTTGTTTCTTCTAGGAATTTAAGGTTGAGACTGAGAAATCTCTTTTTTACTCGCTGTATCATTCCTTGCACCACTACAAGTACCATACTTTCCTACGCTGCAAAGAAGAGGTGAGTTATTCTGCACGCCCCACAAACTCCGATATCCTGTTCCTTTTCCTCCCCTGTCCCAAACCTCCTCACCTGGGGCCTCTCAGTAGTGGTCAGAGAGAAGAGGGTGTTAGCTAATGGTTCAGAGAGGCCAAGCAAGGTGCTTTTCCCAGGGAAAGCTCCATTCCCTTCCCAGAGAGAGGATTTTTATCACGCGTCTTCCTTCGTAAAATTGTAGCAGAGAATGAAGCAAAGATGGGGCAGTGGAAGCAGAAATTGGTAGGTGTTTCAGGAAACCGTTAATCAGCATAGATTTAGGGGTGGCAAGAGTTGGCATTGCAGCGATATGTCCCAGAAGATACAAGCTGTGAAAATGGAAATATGTGGTAAGCAGGAACTGACACAACCATTTCAAAGAGGGTGAGCTAAAAACTTCATCAGACATACAGCACAAACATAGCTGGGTGTGCTACTCAGGGGGGAACAAAGCAAACTTAGAAAAAAATGGTAGTTCATCCACATCCCTCCAGTCCCTTCAAGACAGATAGGTTGTGTCCGTCCACCAGCAGCTGGAGACTGATCATGTAAATCTTTAGTGATGTCACCCTATAACAGCAGGAGAACTTCCCCTTCCTACTAATATTACTACTACTGAACATTTGTATAGCACTCCAAGACGTATGCAGCGCTGCACAGACACATGTAAAAGACGGTCCCTGCTCATTAGAGCTTACAGTCTAGTCAAGATAGACAACACAGTAGCTGTAGACATGGGATACATCTAGGGGGAATGGTAAGGAAACACAAAGGAGATCAGGTGAGTCAAGATCCGAAAGCGGCAGCGAAGAGGTGAGTTTTCAGCCTGGATTTGAAAAGGATCAGAGAAGGCACCTGACGTACAGACTCAGGTAGTTTGTTCCAGGCATAAGGAGCAACAAGGTAAAAGGAGCAAAGTCTAGAGTTAGCAATAGAAGAGAAGGGCACAGATAGAAGTGATTTGCCAGAAGAGCAGAGTTCCCGAGGAGAGGTGTAGGGAGAGGTAAGAGAGGAAAGGTAGCGAGGAGCTGCAGAGTGAATGCACTTGTAGGTCAGCAGGAGATGTTTGAACTGGATGCAGAAATGGATAGGGAGCCAATGAAGTGACTTGAGAAGAGGGGTAATATGAGCATGAGGAGGCTGGCAGAAGATTAGCGGTGTAGCAGAGTATTGAACAGATTGAAGGAGAGAGATGATTCAGAGGGAGACCAGCAAGGAGAAGGTTACGATAGTATAGACGGGAGTATTTCAGTCTCCAGCAGCTGGGGGACAGCCAAGCAGATTTCTGCCTGGACTTATTGAGGTTTGGTCACCCTTGGTTAGGTTGTAGAGCATTTTGAGAACAGGTCTGAAAAAAATATATAGACATGGCCACTACATAGGCTAAGACTACTAGAACATGGGAGCGTTATGCTTGAAAATAAAAAAGTAACTAGCGAGGCAAAAGAAATAATCGTGACGTTTTGAGCAGTCTCATCTAGAACCCTTTGGTGGGTAAGGAAAGCCTTTGTGGAACCTCTGCGAGCCATTCAGTCGGTGTTGGTGGTTCCCGATGGCAGGGTCAGTCTCTCTCGGGATTGGAAGTGGATCGCCATCATTCGAAGCAGTTAGCGTTGAGTTGAGTGTGTGCTCGTAGTTTTGCCCATTTGTGGAGCTCCGGTGATTTTTTCTTTGGCCTTGAGCGTGCACTTGGTGTTTCCACAGATCAGATCAGGTGGCTCCGACCGCGAGAACATGCCAGGTTCCAAGGTCGCGTGTGCGGCATGTGGTGTGTGTTGCAGCTCCCTCTCATTGACTGGCTGTTGCAGGGCTTGTGAGAAGGAGAGCCAACGCATTGAGGAACGGAATCGAGGGCCGAGTTCTTTTCCAGAGCAGTTGTCGTCTTCGCTGGAAAGTGTTTCGTCGCTGGTGGCAGCTTCCTCACAGCTGCGGGATTTTTCCTGCTCTTCCTCGGTGGCAACCATTTTAGATGCTTCAGGGGCCATCGCTGCCATCTCTGCGGAGAAGCAGGCATCGCTGACTGTTAGAGAGCAGGGGCATACCCAGGGTCAGTTGGTGGAGAGCTTCCCCGAGGAAAGTTCTCTCTTTACACCAGAGTTTATGCTACTGTTAAACAGGGCATACAGATTGGAGAGAGAGGTCAGGGTCTGGAAAGAGCCGTGGCCTCGGCGAAAGCTTCCTCGGGTAAACGAAGTTCCCTTTCCTCATCTGAGGGGACTGTGGCTAAACGTTTGCGGCTCCCAGAAGAGTGTAAGGATGATTGGCTCTTAGAAGTCTCGGGGGACATGGAGGGCCCAGGTGAGGGTCCCTCAGCCCCAGAGGAAGTCTCGGGGGACATGGAGGGCCCAGGTGAGGGTCCCTCAGCCCCAGAGGAAGCCCTTGAGGCCCTGGGAGGCGACCTTCCTCCTTGTGAGGATCCAACCATTGTCAGAGTGTTCTGGAAGGAGGAACTTTTGCGGGTCATTTCTCAATCCCTGGCGGCCTTGAACATACCATTTTAAGCCTCAGAGGGAGAGACCCCTTTGGAGGATTCTCTACTGCAGGGCATGTAGACGCTGCAGAACTCCTTTCCAGTTCACAAGTCCATCATGCAGATGATTGAGGCCGAGTGGGCGTTGCCTGGTTTATGAGGCATGCATACAATGGCCCGCTTGTACCCGATACTGCTAGCAGAGACAGAGCTGTTCACCAACCCGAAAGTGGACACCTTGGTCACGGCGGTGACTAAAAAGACGATCATTCCAGTGGAAAGTGGTACAGCCCTTAAGGACCCTCTGGATCGGCGTCTGGAGTCTTTGCTGAAACAGGCATTCGAAGTGAGTGCTCTGTCACCGCAGGTGTCCATCTGTGCGGTGTATGTGGCACGGGCCTGTATTCCGTGGGTGCAAGCTCTGCCAGACTTCTGCTGGGAGAACGCCATGGAACCGGCGGAGGTGGCTAAGTTGGAGAGCACCTCTGCCTATCTGGGGGATTTTTGTTATGATCTCATGCAAGCATCGGCTAAAAGCATGGCATTGGAGGTAGCTGCATGATGGTTTCTCTGTGAACAAGCAGGGGGATGCAGGCAAATTCTAGGTGCTGTGCCCAGCTCTCCCCAAGCTCTGAGCATGCACGCTGCTTCCCACCTTGTCGTCCCACTCATCTCCGCAGTCAATTTCCAAAGCAAGTGTGCGCAGCGTCTGAGCACTCAGAACAGGTAAAAAGAAAACAAACGTAATGATTGTGAGGAGAAGTGAGGCAGCTGGAATCAGACAGTAGATGTAGGCTTCATGGAATGGTGAGCAGGTTGCAAGATGATCAATGGTGAAGCTTACAAATGGGAGAAGATATTAGTCGTTTAAGAGGGGACAGCGGGTGGGTGAGTGTGGCTGCATATCCCTGCTGTAAACAGAGAACCTCCGTTACAGGTAAGCAACTACGCTTTCTGTGGTTGTCAATTGGTCGGCGGATGTGGCTTCCAAAATCCGGTTGACTAAGCTATCCTTTAAGGGCAAGCTGCTGTTTGGCGAGGCCCATAAGGAATTGGTAAAGGACCTCTATGAAACTAAGGGAGCTCGGTTGTCAGAGGATAAACCACACAGAGGCCAAGGACAATCCCAGCAGGCTCAAGGGGAAGTGTGGGATTTCTGCCATTTTTAAGCAGTGTGCCGCCTTGCTCCGCCATAGCAAAGATGTTATCCCTATCGAGGGCAGTCCTTTCATGGCAGAGGCACAGGCCGTGGATACTACACAGGTTCCTTGGGTGCCCCCAAGAAGTTGCAATGAAGCGAAGAGGGCCCAGGGGATGGTAGAGCAGATTCGAGGATGGCTTCAATGCTTTTACCACTCCTGGGTCCACATTAGTTCAGACAAATTGGTACTGGAAATCATTTGCAAGGGTTACACTCTGGAATTCCAGCGATCACTCTCCGATGCATTCGTTCTCGCTCTATGCAAAGCGCCTTGAAAACCGCTAGCGTTGAAAAAGACCCTGGAGCGTCTATTGGCTTTGGAGGCGGTCATCCGAGTTCCACCCGACCAGTGCGGGTCTGGTTGATACTCCATTTACTTTGTGGTACCCAAAATGGAAGGCTCCTTTTGACTGATTCTCGATCTCAAGCACATCAACAGAGCTCTAAGAGTGCCACATTTCCACATGGAGACCTTGCGCTCCGTCATGGTGGCGGTACAAAGAGAAGAGTTTCTGACGGCGTTGGATCTTACGGAGGTGTACTTGCATCAAAGGTTTCTTCGTTTTGTGATGGCCATGGGCCACTTTCAGTTCCGGACCTTGCCCTTTGGGCTGGCAACAGCACCTTGGA
Organism: Ichthyophis bannanicus; assembly: GCA_033557465.1. Taxonomy (NCBI): domain Eukaryota; kingdom Metazoa; phylum Chordata; class Amphibia; order Gymnophiona; family Ichthyophiidae; genus Ichthyophis; species Ichthyophis bannanicus. The sequence continues at coordinate 54,411,505 of CM066051.1, read as the reverse complement.
TGTTCACCAAGGTGATGGTTGTAGCAGTGGCGGCTCTCCAGAAGCAGGGAACCTTAGTACATCCCTATCTGGACGATTGGCTCATTTACGTGAATTTGCGTCAGGAGAGTCAAGAGGTGACCCAGAAAGCCTGGGATGGGTCATTAATCTGGACAAAAGCAAGTTGATTCCATCTCAGCAGTTGGTATATCTGTGGGCGCAGTTTGACACGGCAAAGGGTCTCGTGTCATTACCAGAGGAAAGGATAGAGAAGTTGCAGCGGCTGCTACACTGGTTCTTGAGGACATTGAAGCCCTCAGCCTGGCACTTTCTGCAGATCTTGGGACTGATGGTAGTGGCGCTCATTCTAGTTTCCTGGACCAGGGTACACATGAAACCTCTGCAAAGAGCGCTTCTGTCACATTGGCTCCTCAGCTACATCTTTTATCCCGACGACCTCAATGTCTGGAGGACGTCAAGATCAAGTTGCAGTGGTGGCTGAGAAAGGAGAATCTGAATTGTGGCGTCTCTGGAAATGCCGAACTGGGTGGTGGTAACCACAGATGCCAGTCTTTCCGGCTGGGGAGCACATTGCCTGACCCAGAAGGCTCAGGGATAATGGTCGACAGAAGAAAAGTCATGGTCCATCAATTGCTGGAAATCAGAGTGGTGTGGCGAGCATTTTAGTGGTGCGGGTGTTCTGCGACAATGCTTCAGTGGTGGTGTATCTGAACCAGCAGGGGCAGCAAGGCTCTCACTTCCAAAGTTGCACCAATTCTGCATGGCTGGCAAGGACAATGTGCAGGCAGATTACCTGAGCAGATATCATCTGGATCTGGCGGAGTGGGCTCTGGAGCACTCTGTTTTTACCAGCCTAGTACAGCAATGGGGTCCCCTGCTGATGGATCTCATGGCATCCACAGCCAGTGCCAAGGCTAGTCGTTTTTACAGCCAAAGGAGAGAATGGTGATGTCGGAGTATCTTGACGCACTAGTGCAGCCCTGGCCTCAAGGTCTTCTATACATATTTCTTCAGTGGACGCTCATTGGTCACCTTCCACAAAGGATAGCGCAGCATGCTGGTCGGGTAATTCAGGTGGTGTCTGACAGGCCAAGGAGACCTTGGTATGCAAATTTGATCTGTCTGGTGGTAGACCAACCATGGCGCCTGCCTCAGCAGCATGACCTGCTGTCTCAAGGGCCAGTGCTAATGCTTTAAGTGGATCGATTCACACTTACGGCCTGGCTCTTGAGCGGGCACGGCGGACTAATGGGGGTTATATTCCTGGAGTAATTGCTGCCTTATTGAAAGTTCGGAAAAGGTCCATGTTGTTTTCCTATATTTGCATTTGGTGAATATTTGAGGACTGGTGTGCAGACCGGTACTTTCGTCCACTGGGAGCCTCAGTGGGGGATGTTCTGTCCATTTTGCAGGATGGTCACGATAAAAGGACTTGCCTTGAACTCTCTGAAGGTATAAATGGTGGCTCTAGCTTGCTATTGGGGTAAGATACAAGGGGCTCCGTTGTTGTCCCATCCAGATGTCACATGCTTTCTACAAGTGGTGAAACAGGTTCGGCCGTCGCTGAGGTAGTTCCCCCCAGGATCTGAATCTTGTACTGTCAGTTCTGGCAACTGCTCCATTTGAGCTGTTGAACAGCACCTCGCTAAAAGATTTGACGCTTAAGGTGGTTTTCTTGGTGGCCATTTGTTCGGTCAGGCGCATTTCAGAGTTGCAGGTTCTTTCATGTAGAGAGCCATTCTTGGTGATTTCCAAGGAGAGAGTGGTATTGCGGCCAGTGCCTTCCTTTCTTCCAAAGGTGGTGTCGCCGTTTCATATTAATCAAATGGTGACACTTCCGGTTTTCAGGTTGCAGGAAGCCGAAGCCTCCGACAGATGTCTACACAAGTTAGATGTTTGAAGAGTGCTATGGTGTTTTCTTAAGCATATCCAGCCTTTGCAGATGATGGAGCGTTTATTCATCCTATTTGAAGGACCTCGGAAGGGGGAAGCAGCCTCGAAGATGTCCATTTCGAGATGGATTAAGGACGCCATTACTTCGGCTCAGGCAGGGGCAGTTCTGGAGGGTTTGCGAGCACACTCTACCAGGGCCCAGGCTGCATTCTGGTCGGAATTCAGCTTCGTACCTCCTCTGAACATTTGTCACATGGTGACGTGGTCATCGTTACATACGTTTGCCAGATATTATTGCCTTGATGTGCAGGCGACGCAGGAGGCGAAGTTTGGTGACCGGGTATTACGGGTGGGGCTCGCGGGTCCCTCCCATGTCTAGATACTGCTGAGGTACATCCCATCTGTCTGAAAGGGACTGGAGGGATGTGGAAAAAGGAGAAATTAGATCTAACTTGCTCATTTTCTTTCATGGAGTCCCTCCAGTCCCATCCAGAACCCACCCGATTCTGTCTCGGTTGTTTTCGATTGCGAGCCCGAGGGCGGAAGATTGGTTGAGTGACGACGCCTCTGTTCCTCATGGAGGACTGGGTAGCCAGTTATGAGATTCTTTGATGGCCTCTCCACAGGTCTCGGATGATGCCAACACAGAAAAAAAAAAAAAGAAAGAAAGAAATTGACAATCAAGGAAGAATTAGATCCAAAAAGGAGATCAAACAGAGATAGAATGAGAGGGCGACTACCTCTCAAGACAAAAACAAAACAAAAGAGGAGACGAAGTAGGAGAATTAGTTGTTTTGTTTTCCAGTGTTGTTGTTACTCGTTGACTAGATTGTAAGCTCTGATGAGCAGGGACTGTCTCTTACATGTCTGTGCAGCGCTGCGTACGACTTGTAGCACTATACAAATGCTCAGTAGTAGTAGTAATATACTACAGGGAAGAGGAAGTTCTCCTGCTGTTATAAGGTGACATCACTAAAGATCTGCATAATCAGTCTCCAGCTGCTGGTGGATGGACACAACCCATCTGTCTGGATGGGACGGGAGCGACTCCATGAAAGAAAATTAGCAGGTAAGAACTAATTTTTCCGTATATAGATACAGGATCTGTAAATACAGAATTGGAATCAGCTCAACAAGTCGTCACTGCTGATGTGAGAAGGCCTGTACCCAGGCAGAATAAGGTAGCATGGCTTACCCACTGGAAACTGCGCAAACGCTGTAACACCACTATGCCAGAAAACCATTGGCATCATCGGCTTAAGAGAAGTGTGGAGAACGAAGACGGTGAGCGCAGCTGGAACGTTGCCATTCCTGTTGATAAGTTTGAAGCGCGAAAATCGGATATAGTGATAGAGGGAAGAACAAGGCGGCTCCCTAGAAGCTGCATCTTTTTCTGGACATATTGAGTGTGGCCGAGAGGAAACTTTCTTTTTCTTCACCTTTTGGGATCGAGACACATCAGATGTCTGCTCTCTCCTTCCTAGCAAAGAGGTGATCTGGGAATCAAGCTTTCGAAACTGGGACTGGTAGCTTTTCTGCCACTTCGTCAGCTTCGGAGTCTGCTGCCAGTCCTGACTCTTTATCAAGCGTATGAGATGATGTATCAAAGCTCTCCTGTGCCGCGGGATTTGGTAAGCTCACCCAGCTGAAGAATCGGGGTTTGGTGAAGTGACTCAGGGCTTAGATGTGCCTTCTGTCTCCGACAAGGAGTTTTTGGCAGTGGTAAGGGAAACAAAGAGGGTTCAGTTCTCGGTCCTGGTATTGGGAAATCATGGAAGTGAGCGAATCGGTGCAGACGCTGAATCGGAGCGGAGCCAGGCCTAAGAATTCTTTTTTTCATTGGATAGTGTCTGGGACACAAGAGTTGAGCTCTTGCAAAAGGTGTGAAAAGTTTTTGTTAAGCCTGATAAGGTTAAAGATATGGGGCCCGATATTCTCCTGGGACAGCCGTGTACTGCTACGGCGCATAGCCACCGCTGCTGACCTTTAATTCCAGCTATTCAATGCTGGGGTCATATGCGGCCCCGGCTTTGAATATCCGGGGTCGCCGCACAGCCCACAAGCCCGCAGAAGCTAATTGGGCAGTGGTGATATTGAACCACTGCCCAATTAGCACCCGCGACTAAAAGATAGGTGCAGCAGAAGTGGGTGCTACCAGGCAGCAGTGCAATATCGCCGCTCTCCCAGAGCACCCACGACACACCATGATGCTAAGCGGTTAGCATCGGGGCGTGTAGCGGAGATAATCTGAGATATTCATTGGCACGAACTGTGTTAGTGCCTCTGAATATTCCTCTAAACTGCATTTTCATGGTTTACGTGTCTGTAAACCATGTCAATGCCTTTGAGTATTGGGCCTGTGAAGTTTTGGCAGGTATATATAAGAAAGATAAAGGCTCTACTGGAAGAGTGCTGGACTCCTCCAAAGAGAGATTCAAGGAGCATATCGACATAAATGCGGACTCGAGACATGATTCCCAAGCTTTTCGAGATGAGTTACTGCCAAATTAGAATTGCAGCGTGATGTTATAAAATGTGAAAACTGTATCCAGGGGAGTGAACAATTTAATTTAATTTACAGGTGTGTCATCCGCCTCATCGCTTTCTGAAGCACATAAAGCAGAGTATATAAAATTTAAAAAAAATTTAAAACCAATAAAAAAAAATAGAAAAATAAAATACAATCTAAAACATAGAATCATCCTAACGGAGGGCAACCCAAGAACTGTCAGACGGCATGAAATAGCCTGAGAACCGAAACGTCTACCGACATGGGCCTTTCGTGGGTGGTTAGCTCCCGGAACTGTTTCTGTAACTAGCAATGTTGTCGGAGGCATTTCCTAAGTCAGTCTGGAGTTAGAATAAGTACAGCAGAACCTCAGAAAATAATTTAGGTGCTTCCCACCAGGTAAAACCAGTCTCTGATTAACCCTAAAATAGGTATATGGCATAGAGAGCTGACGGGGCCCATAAGGGAAGATCAATTTAAACACAGGATGTGACCCAATTGGCCTATGTTTTATTATAAGAAAAGATGAAACTCCTCCTTAGAAACATATCTTCTGTATGATGTGAGCTCTGAGAGGAAGGGTGCAGGTAAGGGTGTTAGTTTGTGCTGTAAGGATCAGTTTTGCACTATCAAGAGTGACTTAGATTTGCTACCACTGCATAGCTTTGCTTAACAATTTTCGGGCCCCCTCAAGGAGCTTACAGTACACTGCAGTTTCCCTTTGAAAATCTCTTCCCCGGGGGGAGCTGTGGGTACAGGTAGACCAGCAAAGTTTGCAAGTGTAGGCTCCTGGCCATTAGAATGAAATTCCCTGTACCATTTACCCGCAGCCCTTCCCCCAACACCAATCCTTTTCCTTGCATTGGAAGGGAGGGGAGCTTTACCCACAGAAAATTCTTTTAAGCTTGCCCCCTCGCTGCTTTGAAACTCCCATGCTAATGTTGGTTCTATTCCTTGTTTCCACAGACAGATGCGATAGAAGAGCAGAGCGATGACCTGGGGCAAGAAGAGGTCGTCCAGCAGTGCATGAGGAACCAGCCCTGGCTGGAGAAACTCTTTGACTCCTTCACTGACCTCCTCACGCAGGCACAAACCAAGTGCGCCTGACGCAGAAGCGAAAGAGGCGAAGCGACAACTTACAAACACAGAGACAACGAAGGGCCCCCACTCCCCCCGCCTTTACCTGGGGCCCAGTGGGTGTTGGCTGTTCGGGCACCAGTGGCTGGAAGGGATGCGAGGCAGAGCGTGGAGCGCGGATGCCAGCGCTTGATTTTACGGGCATTTTACTTTTTCATTTCCCAACCCCTTCCCACCCATTTCTGTAACCGTGGAGCTACGTGGAATGACGATCACTCACTCTCTCTCTCTCTCGCTCACCACTTTTCCCCTCCTCGTCCCAAAACACCTCTTTCAAGACCATCACACCGATGGCGTGTCATCCAGTTCCTGGGTCTTTTTTTTTGTTTTTCTTTTCATTTGTCTTCTTTTAAATACTCTTTTAAGCAACATCTTTCCTTGTTCTGCTGTGATCTGCAACCGCGGGAAGCAGACAAAATTTCCTAAGAAATCATACTATTTATTCAGAAGAGAAAGGCGTGTGCGTGTTATATGTGTGTCTGTATGAATGAACATCAGAAAGGGGAGAGGGACAATTTTTGGGTGGGAAGGGGGGGAGACAGTGGTGGTAAAATGTTGATTGACAAAGCTTTCTGGAAGAGCCCCACCCCCCCTTTCTCTGCATGGATGTCAAACTAGGAGTTTCTTCTTGCGATGTCCCATCCGTCATTGTCAGAACAGGGTCCTTGTCTTTGAGAATCTCCCCAGAACCTGTTTTCTTTCTCCCACTTGTAACTGTCCAAAATTCAATAAAATGCTTCATTTCGAAATCTTAGCCCAATACGAGCTGCTGATTGCTAATGCTGGAACCGTGCTGTGGTGACTGTCGGATGTGCTTTTGGGCTTGCCCCACAGCTGAAGTGTGACCCCTCTCTCCCTGCAAAGCCTGGAGAGAGAGAAGGATCTCAGCTGGACTTTGAAGCCATCTTAAAGCCGGGAGGGACTCGCATGGTAAAGAAAAACCGCCGTGAACAAAAATGGGTGAAACCTGGCATAACTAGTGGTGCAAAACTGAGGGGGGAAAGGCAGAAAAAGACAGCAGCTAAGGCCTGAACTTGGGCAGAGACGGGTCCTGTCGTTGAGAAAGAAGCTTGTGTGTGTTTGTGTGTTAGAGAGCGAGAGAGAGAAAGCAGCTGGTAGAACGTGAATCGCCGGGGAAATAGAGGTGGGGACACGGAACGATCTTAAGTGTGACACGCCCTGAGTTACTACTGAAAAAGGCATGAACGAAATCCAAATCCCTTATTTTGTAGGGCGCTGTGGGTTGGTGCTTTTTACGACTTTAAAAGATGATTTGGTTACTCTGGAATCAACTATAGTACATGAAATGCCACTGACGGCCAAGCGTTTCTGCGTTGCATGCTTCAGGGGGGTCCCCCCCCCCCAAGTGCATTACAGTCTCTTTCCTGTTCTCTGGAATTTCTTAAATGACTCAAGAGGTACAGGACACCCTAAGCTCCGAAATAGGAGAATTAAAACTGAACTGACAAGTGCCCGTCATGGAAAACGAATTGGCATACGCATATTTATTTCCGTAACCGGTTGCAGCAGGTCGATCGAACCTGTTGGAGGGGAACACGCGAAGCTAGCCCATCATTACTCTGAGAGGGGAATCACAGCCAGCATGCGATGTGCGAGCTTTTAGAAACACACGTACTGACGAAGAATAACCAAGAAATAAATTTGGGGGGGGGGGAAAGAGGGAGGGAAGGGGAGTTGTAGACTCGCTGTGTGGGCTTTGTGGGCCTACATGGTGTCAGATGGGTTTGGGGGTTCTTTCAAGAGCTAGGAATGTTCTTCAACCATCCTGCCAGCTCCGAAAGTGGTTTGGGGTCCATAGAGGGGTCGACCTGAAGCTGCCTGACCAGATACTCCCCATATCCTCTCACCCGGGGTTATTATCTCAAAGCTTTCTCCTTGGCCTCAGTTCCTGCAAAGTTTCTGAGGTGTTCTGTGGGCGCAGAATATCTTGAGCTATTCCACGTGTGCTGTTTTTTTTTTGGGGGGGGGGGGTGTCAGCTTTCTGCCAGAGACTCACTCTGGTATAGTATTTCATGCATTGCTGAGCTTTGGCAAAATACAGGAGTGGGGGTCATTAAAACCTGAGCGATTAGAGAGGGGAGGAGGGGGCATTTGCAGTGTGTGGTCTCCTTTAGGCCTTTTAATCCTCGTTACCCGAGATGCTGGTAATAATCAATGTTCATGTGATGAGAGGCCAGCTGTAATTTTCTTAGGTTATGCATTTCTCAAATGTATTTAAACATCTTAAGATAATATTATTCTCTCTCTCTCTCTCTCTCTTTTGTTGAGATATTTTCCTTGCATTACTATAAAAAGAATGATATGAAAAGGTGACTATGTATAGATTTCAGGTCCCAGTTTGCAGGGATCATCAAACATTTTGCCCCCTCCCCCCAAAAGAAAAAGAGACAAGACCCCTAAGATGACGCCTTGTATTGGAATGTGAGCTTGGGTTTGGCTGTGTGTGTGGGTTGTTTTATTTTTTTTAACTTTCTACTGTATATATTGTAGAGGTAAACACAATGTCTCTGCACCATAATGTATTTGACTTTAAGTGGGCGATGACAAGGAGGAGGAGCGGGCCTAGTTTTGAAATGTTCGGTTTGACTGAACTTTAATTAGTGTTCTTGATTGGCAAAAGAGGCGAAAAGCTGTGGCTTGCTAAAGCGCTTACCTGCAGAGTTTATTCCCCCTCTCCCATCCTAGGTTGGCTACTGAAATTTTAGTTTTTGAACTAACAAAACACAATTTGCAAAATTATAGCAAGAATCAAAAGACTTTTTTCTGTTTTTCTCTTTCAGCCTCTCATTGTTGCTGTCTTCTTTCACTGTTGCTTATGTCTCCTGCGTTTAACCAAGGTCAGGGAACCTCATGGGACAGAGACCAACCATCGAGTCTGGGTGTTTAAATCCCATCTGAGGAATGAAAGCCAGAGAAATCAGTGGGCCAGACTGTGAACTCCCCACATGGTATCTTAGGTGCCAGGAAATCACGCAATATATTGAAGCGCCAGCGTGATGAATGTGGCTTTTGTTCCTCAGACCTCTTGTTACTATGGAGGGTATTTTCCTTACAACTTACATCTGTTTTCTACATTTTGAACTGGTCTGATTGCATAGTGGTATGGCAGAAATTCCATGGGCATATGGGTGAGTGGTGACTGCAACCGGTATGTGTGGGGGGTCTCTGACAAACAGAGCCTCTCCCCTTTTTATGTTGTGCAATGTCAAGAAGGCATAGCGGTGGCCCTGGAGTGTGAAAGCGAGCAGGACACTCAATCCTAGTAAGAACATTGGGCTCCCCTCTCCTAACATTACTTCTTAGCAAATGACAGATCAAGGAAGTCTCAGAGGGCGGTGGGTTTTGGGGTTGGAGTATCTTTTCCAAGAACCTGTGCTCATGAAGACTTGGAGTATCCCCCTTGACCTCTCCCCCTCCTGTGTTGCCTTTACTGTGAGGGGAGGACAGTGTTACTGCTCAACATGGAAAGCCCTCGCTCCTTCCGCCCAACAGAGTCTTCCATCGTTGGCTACAGCATTGGCAGCTCACCTAATGAGGCACACCCGGCAAATTACAGGCGTGGAAGTGTCTGGCTTCCCTCCCGTTTTTATCCAGGTGCCCCTCTGCTGCCCCACCTTTCCATGGAGGAAGACATGATTGACAGGGTTTCTTTAAATTCTCCACAGCATGGCTCTCTGAATATAAATGTTGTCTAAACTAGCTAAAAATACAGATGCTCACTGGCTAATAAGTGTGGCGCTACCCCAGAGTGCTAAGGGCAGATACGAGCTATTGAGCGAGCAGTCCTCAAGTGCCGCGCAGTCCATCTTTCCTTCCTGATCCACTTTGAAAGGCTTTGGACTCCTGGTCATCAAAGCCAGAGGGGGGGGTACAGCTCAGTCAATTGCAACATTTAAGGAGAACTGCATTCATGACACAGGGTGAAACAACATGAATTTACAATCACAAGGGAGATAATTTAGTCCTCGAAGTGTTTGGGCTCCGTCTATGAATATCTTACGCCATGTATGTGTGCGTGTAACAAAACTAGCTGCACCCCTGGCACAGGTCTTTCAGGTAGATTCACAGATCTCTTCAGTTTCTCATTTCTAAAGCGTTACGAGACATCCGCAGTGCTTTTACAGGTCCTCAAAGGAGAGCTTTGTGAGACTGAACAATCTGCTTCAGAGGGTGCAAGTAGGTCTGCACAGGTAACCGCAAGGTTCATTTTCTCAAAAAATGTTACGGTGTGAAGCCTTCTGATGAATGACGAGGATATGATCGTCAACATGGGCAGGTTTAATTCAGATGGATGTCTTCCATCTCTCCCCTTGGGTATCAGATAGTATTTCCGTGTGTATTTTTCGGTTTACCTTCTTTACATTTGAGCTGGAAATGTTCTTCAGGCATGAGTCGGGTGGTATTTTCAGCCCTGGAGTACCCTAAAAGACAGCTGGATTCTGTGAGATGTGAAGGGGGCTGGGGTGGGGGAAGGGAACAGAGAGGAAATTAGTAGAAACGGCTACTCATGATTTTACCAGCTCATAACGAGCGATACTCTGTTCTTTCTCATGTACACGCGCGTGCATAGAGACAAGTTCATACACGTGTGCACAGAGACACTTTCATGCACACAGACTTTTGCGTGCACACAAAGAAATGTTCCTACACCTATACACGCATGCATAGAGACATGCTCATACACGTGTGCACAGAGACACTTTAATGTACACAGACACGTTCATACACTCGCACACACACATAGACACATTTGTTTTTAGTCTTCTGTTGAAGTAGATTTGGTGGGGTGATATTTGGGGGGGGGGGGGTTGTTTTCTTTTTTTTTTTTTTTTAGAAAAGTTAGTTCCAGTTTGGAAAGATTTCCCACCAGACCCTGGCCGCATCAGCAGGGTCGTACCAAGGGTTGTGCGAGTGGAGAAAAAGCGCTGATATCATCACTGGGCTTCCAGAAAACTCAAAAAAAGTGAGTTGCTGCATGTGGTTGGGACGGAGGAGGGCACCAGATTCATTTGTCGCACAGGGTGCGTTTCTAGTTTGGTACGGTCCTGCACATCAGTCTCTCTACCTTCTCTGTTCTCTTGACTGTTCCCAAACGTTGCAGGTGAAATATATTTCACAGTGGGTCACACAGGGCCTGAGGCTTTTCTCCCATTCTCTGTTGATAGGGGAAGAAGCTTCGTTCTTCGGACCTGATGTGTAGTGTTGTTGGGAAGCCCATTGTGAGGTGGTGATTTTTGTGTTTTTGTCTAGAATGGTTGCCTCTTTGATGAAGTGTAGCTCATGAGTGTAGAAGGTTTGAGGTAGTGGGCTAAACACTTCTCCCCAAGTGCCCCTCCCCCTCCTAGTTTTTCTTCATTGTCTGCGTTGAACTGACCTTAACCTCCCTATTTAATGCTGTTTTGGTTTGGGTTTAACTATCCGGGTGCCTTTTTGATGTAGTCACGTACTGTACATCTTAAGCTACTGACCATGTGCTGCGGTTGATCAGAGATGAGCAGTAACAACAGTGTCTTCTTTCTAGACTTCTGACAGGCCGTAGAGACTGTGAGTCCTGCAAAGGTTTCATATTACTCTTACTGAAAAGAGCTCAAGGATCTGCGCAATAGATTAAGATTTTATTATCATTTATTGTAAGCAGGGTGGGAAGGGTTTGTTCTTTAAATTGGCCACGGAACCCCCTTCAAGATGATTTGCTTAAGAAGATGTTAAACTAATTTCTGGTGCAATTGTTGGGCTGGATTCTAACTCTCAGGGTGCTTCTGTGACATCATAAGAGTGTTTCTGTGATGTCATACACCGCTCTTTTATGATGTATTTTCTTTGTTATAGAGTGTTGTAAATTGCTGCAAGCCTATGGAAGGAAGTGAATGAAGCAGAGACAACCTGTTGCATCCGTACTGCTTGCTTCCATAGAGGTGATGAAAGCTCAAGGAATGAGTCCGAGTTTATTTAGAGGTGGTGCAAACTGGAATTTTTATGCGAAGATAAATGAGGTTTATGTGTACAAATATGTATGTATTAGTGATAAAAATCAATGTGTTATCGTTCAGACACGGGCCTTTAGTGGAGATGTCATCAAATGAAACTTGCAGAGGTATTTTTTATAATACTGGCTTTCAGCAGCGTTCTGAAGTCGGAATAAATGGATTCGGCCTCCTGTCTTGGCCTAAACCCAAAACCAGTGCCCTTTTTAGTGATGTTACCAAGTTAGGCTGAGACAGCTTAAAACATCTTTGCTGGAGTTGCTTTACCCAAAAAAGCCCTATTTCTGCCAGGCAGAGAAATACAACCTGGCTCTCTCCTGGGATTTGGGATTCCCAGGAGGAGCAATTTCCAGAAATAGTTTATGGGCCAGCCTTCTTGCCTCTGATCACTGAGACTATAACCTACATCTAATAAGCAACGGTTTCATTAGCGTTCTAAAATCCGTAACTTTGTGTTTAAACTTCAGGCACACACAGGACAAAGCGAAAAGTTTGAAAAATCTCTGAGCGAGTCTTCCCACAATTCGGGAGTAGCCACTCTTTTTAAGGATCCGATTTTCTCGCGCTTCTGTAGTGGGGTGTGGGGAGGGAAAAAATCTACCCCCAAATTCTACAACCGTTTTCCCTAAAATTTAAGAATTGAGTAACCGTTTCACACCATCATAATTAGATTTAAATCTGCTTTGGGCAGATACGGTGGATGAGAAGGTTGGTTAAAAGACAGGGAAGGAGGGGAAGAAGCCTCGATTTTCGTAGCAAACTAAGGAGGGCGTCAACAAGCAGTGACATGGATAAGAAGAAATAACTTGGAGGCAGTAAGGTTTGAATGGCCAAAATATTTTTCTGCTATCATCTAACAGAACTCCGCAATTTTGTCATTTTTAACCTATTTTTCCCCTGAACTTAAATGTAGCCCTTAATCTCACTGTGAATATTTCCTCTTTTAAAGTATTCTGGCAGTCGTAGTCCTGTTGTCTTAAAGAAAGATTGTAATGCCCCTGCTTTTTTTTTTTTTTTCTGTTTGGGAAAAAATTGACATCTTCAAACGTTAGAGAACCAGAAATCAAACATCCTTTGGAGGTCATACCAAGGTCCGTAGTTCTGCTAGGGTGGGTGAGCAGTCCTGCTGTCATGTTCGGGCATACGTTTCTCGGTTTGTAAGAATCTGGGCTCATTTTGGCTTCCTCGCACGCACTTAAATAGAAAAAATGCCAAAAGATAAGAATAAGGCCAAAGACCCCCAAGTCCTTGGTTAAAGAACAGTTCTGGCACTCTTGAAGCACGTCCCTCGTCCATTCCTTAGGACTCTAGTGCAGCATCTTTTGAGATGGAGGTCATGATAGCTATGGTCTCCCGCCCGCCCCCCCCCCTCCCTGCAAAGAGATCAGATATTTTTCTGCACTCCAGCATTGTCTGTCCAGGAGGTATATGCCTGGAGAATTTCTCATCCCCAGTCGGGGGGCAGTGAAAAGGATCCGGGGCACTTTTGTTTTCCTGCTGCCCCGAGGTCTTTGTTCTCGGATTCTAAGTGAAGAATATGTGGGATTTTTTTTGTCTTTCTGAGTTGAGGTTCATTGGCCGTGTATTTGTGCGGATTTTTGACTGCATGGAGTCTGCAAGGCACCCGTGTTTTGTTTCATAACATGACCATGTTGACATCAGCACCTTTTTGAAAGTGGACTCGTCAGACTGTTTGGGAACTGTGCCAGGCATCCTTGGAGCTGTGGTGACATTTCCTCCTAAGTGGATCAGAGGATGAGACTTCAAAGGCAGTAGGATGGTGTTGACTACTCTTAAGACATGCACAGAGGAATGGAATGATCCAGGATCAATCTGCTTTCTCTCCTCCCTTGGGACCTGATGTACTAAAAGACTTCCCCCCATTTTGTGTAGGATGGGGAGAAGGCTTGGAGTGCATCTGGTCCCAAGCAGGGGTTGATGTGACCGGTATAAAAAGGGGGAACTCAGTGGGGAACCTATATAAAAACGAGGACCCTGCCTTCCTTTCTGCTGACAGCAAATTTTGTAGAATGATTTTCAGAAAGACGCCTGACGGGTATTTACCATGAAGCAAGATCGGTGGCGCTGTAGCAGATGGTTCTGTTTCTCTCTCCCTCCCAAGGTCTGATACGCTTTCCTCAGCCCCTTGGTTTAATTCATGCAATGTGCACCCAGGGTCTGTTTGATTCAGGCTGGCCAATCCACTACAGAGAGTCCTAGGCAACTTTTCCAGTTTCCTGGGACCACCCCCATGAAAATGCAGCCTGAAAACCAAACAGATCTGGCCAATGGCTATTCAATATTAGAGGGAAGGGGACAGATGTACGCTTATTGCCTTAAATCCCTAACGTTGTTAGCAAGTATGGGAAACTGCGCTATTCCTGTCATGTCTCGCCGCTGCTACGTCGTCTGTTGGTGGTCGCTGAGCTGGAGAGTTATCAGGTGGGAAGGTGGACGCTGTTGGAAACACTCCAGGAAGGGGACCCAGCATCACAGTGTAAAGCAGTCAAAGAGAACGTGTGTACATTTTTTTTAAATAACCGTAATAATTATAACAATAGGGCAAGTGATGGAGCTCATTGAATCTGCAAACAGGGAAAAGATCATGTACCCCAGTCATGCTGTGGGAGGGGGAAAGGGTCACGCTCGTTGGACGTTAATTCCCTTGCCCCCTCCTCCCAAATTCATGTTAGTTGGCTTAGATTATTACGAAGGAAACATTCAAGTTGTGGGTTGATGGCATCCTAGAAAATTAATGCGAAATTCTTTTTTTTTTTCCATGCTACCAAATTTATTACAGAACTAAAAGCCCCTAACTCCCTGTTCCCTCCCCCATGTCCCATCCCGGCCCTTTTTACGTGTCCTAACCTAGAATCTTTTTTACGACGTGTGCTATGTGTAACTCGTTTCCTGCCTCAAAGGTATTGTTACAATATTTGAATTTGTGTTCCTGTACGGATGTTATTATAATATTTTTTATTGTTAGTGTCCGACAATGTTTTCTCTCAATATGTACAACTCATTGTATACTGTGTACACAAAATGAAAAAAGGAAAAAACACTTTTCTTTGCATCCGTCGCCTTGCCTGAGTTTTCTTTGTGTGGGGGCTGAGGAGGGTGCTGGGTCCTTCGAGTTCTCTTTCATATTTTGGTGGGCTTGTGTGAGACATGAATGGCTCACTGCCCCCTGTCCCAAAAGAGCAGGCAGCTTCAGAAGGGCTAGGGGGTGTCTGAGCAGTGCTTATGACAGTGACTGGTTAAAATTATGTGTGGTGCCGGCAAGGTCCATCCTCTCTGCTGTCCCCCATCCCTGCTTGGTTAATAGTTTCGGATGGACCTGTTTCAAACAGCGCAGCCAAATCTCTTCTTTAAATGCAGCTATACCACTCAGCTTGATTGCATCCTCCCCTGAGATTTTCCTCCACTTAACTGTCCCTTTATTGAAAAAGATTCTTTAGATTGGCTTTAAATGGTGTTTCCCCCCCCCCCCCCCCATCTTCCCGCTGCTTACTTTATTAACCTCTATGGTCTCCCTTCTCAACTATCTCGAAACGGAAGAGCCCTGACCTCTTTAGCACTACCACACAGCACAGTCGTTCCATCCCTTTTATCATTTTGTCGCCCATCTCTGTATATTTTCTAATTCCGCTATATCATATTTGAGGTGCAGAGACCAGAAACTGCACACAGCCCTCAAAGGTTTCTCGCACCACAGAGCGATACAGAGGTACTGTGAATACTCTCCGGTATATTCTCCATCCCTTCCCAGGAACTCCTAAGCCCTTACATTTGTTTTTGAGCCTCGCTACGGAGGAAGCCAAGGAATTTACTGTCTTTTCCACAGTGACGCCTATGATCTTTTGCCCGAATGGTAACTCTTAGGGGTACATTTATTAAAGTTTAGTAACGTAAAAATGGCCAGCGCAGAAAGAAATCCCACACTGACTGCTTATTGTGTGATGGGGGAGGGACAGGGTAAGTTAGGGGCTGTGAGTGGGTGTGGCCAATGTAACGTCGATTTTTTAAAAGGGTTCCGGGGGTGATCCGGCAAACTACAGACCGGTAGCCTGACGTCAGCACCGGGAAAAATGGTAGAAACCATTAAAAAGAACAAAATTGCTGAACATGTAGATAGTCATGGCTTAATGGGAGACAGCCAACATGGATTTAGTCAAGGAAGGTCTTGTCTTTCTAATCTGTTATGTTTTTTTGAAGGTGTGAATAAACAGGTAGACAAAGTGAGTCGGTTGATATAGTGTATCTGGACTTTCAGAAAGCCTTTGACAAGGTCCCTCATGAGAGACCTTTAGCAAAATTAAAAAATCATGAGATAGGAGGCAGTGTACTATTGTGGATCAGGAACTGGTTAAAAGATAGAAAGCAGAGGGTAGGGCTAAATGGCCAATTTTCCCAGTGGAGGAAGGTGAATAGTGGAGTACCCCAGGGATCTGTGCTGGGTCCACTGCTTTTTAACATATTCGTAAATGACCTGGAAATGGGAATAACAAGTGAGGTAATCAAATTTGCAGATGATACAAAATTATTTAAAGTTGTTAAAACTCATGAGGATTGTGAAAAATTGCAAGAGGACCTTGATAAATTGGAAGACTGGTCATCCAAATGGCAGATGAAATTTAATGTGGACAAGTGCAAACTTATGCACTTAGAGAAGAACAACCCAAACTATGGTTGCACGATGCAAGTTCCACATTAGGAACCACCACCCAGGAAAACGTTTTAGGCGTCATCGTGGATAACATGTTAAAACCCTCCGCCCAGTGTGCAGCGGCGGCCAAGAGAGCAAATAGAATGCTAGGTATCATAAGGAAAGGAATGGAGACTAAAACAAAGGATATTATAACGTCTCTGTATCGTTCCATGGTGGGACCACATCTTGAATGTTGGGTGTAATTTGTTTGCCATATCTTAAAAAGGATATAGCGTTATTAGAAAAGCTCCAGAGAAGAACCACCAAAATGGTAAAGGTGATGGAAGGATACCCCTACGAAGGGAGGCTAAAAAGGTTAGGGCTCTTCAACCTGGAAAAGAGACGGCTGAGGGGAGATATGATAGAGGTCTATAAATTAATGAATGGAGTGGAACGGGATAGATCGCTTGTTTACGCTATCAAAATATGAAAAGACTAGGGGACTTGCAATGAAGCTACATGGTAACCTATTTAAAACTAATACGAGAAAATATTCTTTTTGAGATCACTACGGAGGAAGCCACAGTGACTCCTATGATCCTTTGCCCGAATGGTGACTCTTAGGGGTACATTTATTAAAGTTTAGTAACGTTATCGGAGGATGTAGTAAAAGTGTAGCCAGGTTTAAAAAAGGTTTGGACAAGTTCCTGGAGGAAAGGTCCATAAACCATTATTAAAGGGGACCCGGGAAATCCACTGCTTGACCCAATACAAGCATTGAGGAACCTGTGTCCATTGGGGAAACTGCTAGGTATGTATGACCTAGATTGGCCACTGTTGGGAACAGGATACTGGTCTTGATGGACCTTGGTCTGACCCAGTATGGCATATCTTATGTTCATATGGCCTGCCGATTGCATTTAGCATGGGGGAGAACTACCACGCGTTAATGGTCAGTGTTGCAGTGAACATGGATACGCTTCATGCTACCTCAGTGGCTGGCGTTAGGTGTAGCCACATTAATTGCGAATAACATCACCGTGCAGTAAGGAACTTTTCTGCGCAAGAACCACGGAGTACGTCCTGGACAAGCCCACAAGAATTAGCGCACAGCTTTTGCATTTGTCGTGTGCGAATATTTGCTCGCGGCACAGGGTGGCGTGCAAACACCAGTGCTTTAGTAAACATTTGCCCTCATGTGCAACCTGGCCTCGTGATAACTTCTAGTCCGAACCTCTTTGCGCTTGTCCACATTAAACGTCGTCTGCCTTGGAGAGGTTCAGTTTTCTAAAATGACAAGTTCTACGGGCCTTTTCTCACAGTCGACTTGTCCTTCAACAACTCTGAATACTTCCCCAGTGGAGGGATTTAAACAAATCGTATACAGGGTGTGGTGAGAAAGCTACAAAGAGATGGCGTGGGTTTTTTAAAACAAGAAATCTGATACCATAGTGGGAAGGTGATTTGCTCTGCTGTTTTGTGTATTAAAATCTAATAAATATTAGCTTAAAAAACCAAGCAGTCTCTGGAACCAGTAGTTAGGGGCCTCTGCTTTCCCTGCCGCTCATAAAAGCAGAGGGTGCTAAAGTGCGGCGGGCAGCGGCCTAGTCATAACCAACCTGAATGAGAGGTAAAGGGCCCCCAGGTAGAGCCGGGCCAGCGCAGTCTCCTTTTATGTGCACTTGGAAAACACAAAACCAAAAGTCTCAAAGGTTGTCGATCCCAATACAAAAAATAAATGAGCAGCAAGGGTCACGGAAAAGGGCTCTGTAATCACAAAGCAGTTTGAATGTTCTGTAACGAGAGTGGAGGAAGGTGATATGGGAACACACTTGATCCCACACAGCATCCAATGTTCAATTTATGTTTTAAATATGGAAATAATAGTACATCGGTTGCTATTGGCTTCCTCCCAGAAACTGTGCCTTCCTCATTCTCACCTCCCTCCCCAAAACAGTCTGTATCCAAACCCTCAGTCTCCCTAAAGCTGTGTTCATCCAATCTACTACCCCCGTCCCCCCCCCCCAAGGCAGCCCGCAGTTTGAAGAAAGCATTTAGCCTGTTTCCATATAAAAGAGCTGACAGGCTTGTGGGGGATATGAGGTACTGGCCCCTGATCTCTCAGCCAGGGATAACTCTGCAACCCAACTTTAAGACCATACAGACATGGAACAAGAGTTCTTAACTTTAATATACAGTCTGGTTTATCAAAAGTACCAAGCAACAACACCACCCCCATTCTTGCAGGTGGGGACCATATATGGCTGTCCCAGGTCTCGTATGCTGTTATCTGTGAGGCCCTTTCCCAGAAACGTCCCCAGGGAATCCTCCATGGGGTACAGGGAGGGATGAGCCCCTGTGTACATT
This sequence comes from Ichthyophis bannanicus, assembly GCA_033557465.1. Lineage (NCBI taxonomy): Eukaryota > Metazoa > Chordata > Amphibia > Gymnophiona > Ichthyophiidae > Ichthyophis > Ichthyophis bannanicus. Next base: position 54,392,946 of record CM066051.1, on the reverse strand, counting down.
TGGAAAGTACGGTGGCAGCCGCCAACCCCTTTACTAAGCTCCCTTTAAGGGGGGAGTGACATATTAGAGGTAAGGCTCCTTTCTATATGCAGAAAGTGAAATATTTAATACCCTCGGGGAGGGGGGATTGAACTTGCTCTCCCTAAAGAAAAGAACTAACATCCAGACCTGGTTGCTTTATTTTGTCCCTCCCTTCCCCAGCCGTTGCACCTCAGAAACGTTTTGCTGTTCTGTAAGACTAATGGCGAGAGGATGGCTTTGGAAGGGTTTCTAAAGGGGCAAGCTGGGCACGCGTGCTGTGGAAAGAGTGCTAGACTATCCCCAGAGCCGAGGAAAGAGAAACAGGGTGAGGCGGTCCCACTAGCCACTCATTCTTCCCTCCCTTTCTCCTTTAAATAGCCGTTCCCCATACAAACAGAGTAATATAAAATCTATATAGATATATATATGTACATATGCACAGGGCAAATATTTACATGCAGTGGCCTCGGTACACAAACGCAGACTGTGTGGAGTAGCACCGCAGGGGAAGCAGGCTACAGGCTAGAGCTCTGTGTCTGCAGTTCTGGATAAAATCTCTCTTCCCTTTGCATGGGATCTTCGCCGACAGGACCAGAAAGCAAGTGTCGCCAGCATTTGAGATTCTTAGGGGGAATCATGGCCACAGGTATAGTAGGAGCGGAGGGGTGGGGGGGGGGCAAGGGTGGAAAGAAAGGAAGCCACTCTGTCCTCTTCACCCCAGTCCCAGATCCCTTCCGCCCCTTTCCTGTGCTTCTCTCAGGCTGCCGTAGATCGTTATAGAAGAACACAAGGGCAGCTTCTGCCTTCTTTTTGCTTTGGGCTTATGGTGGGAGTAGGAGGGCTCTCCAATTCCTGAAATTTCCTGCAAAAGAATGCAAATATAAATGTATCTATACAAGAGTGCCAGTGCGAATTGAACCCTAATCTCTTGGTTATACAAGCCAGTGTTCTAACCACTGGGCTACTCCTATGACCCTGTATAGGGTCGCTTTCGCCTCTTTATGCATTGGTTATATCTCTCCCTACCCATCCCAGCATCCCTCTGACTGGCCATCACCTTATTACGTTGCATCGTTATCTCAAGATCACTAGCCATGATCGCTTCAAGTTACGTCTGCTGGTTGGTGCCCAATGGCATCTCATCCCTCCCCTCTCCCACTGTGTACCACTCCTTCAGATTTCTCAAGATGTTTTTGCTGTGAATCCTAGGTGTCTCTTCTAGATTACTTCTCATTCTGATTACACCTTTTGGGGTATCCGCTCTATGGCAGATCTTCGTGCTATCTGAACAATGGCAAGGTTTTCCTTCCAACCCCTCCACAAGCCCTCATTTGTGCTTCTGAGAGGAACAGTCTTTCCCAGGACCTCCTGAGTGAATGCTCTCCCTTTGCAGAAAGAGCTTTGAAGTACTAGGAGCTATACCTGATTGCTCGAACTAACTCATAGAACGACTCATCCACATTGAGCCTGATCTTGGCTGAGGCCTCCATGTATGGGATCCGGTTTTCACGTGCAAAGCTCATCACCTCCTCTTTGGACACCTTGTCAAAAAGAAAGAGAAAAGGCGTGGCCGGCGCATCAGTGACAGAGAAACAGTTCTTGCATCCGTTGCAAAAAAGTCTGCATTGAGTATTATGTGCAATTCTACTCTCCGCATCTCAAAAAGATATAACATAATTTAAAAAAAGTACAGAGGAGGATGACCAAAATAAAGGATACCCCTGCGAGGAAAAGCTTAAAAAATTAGGGCTCTTCAACTTGGAAAAGAGACGGCTGAGGGAACATAGGTCTATAAAATCCTGAGCGGAATGGAACGGGTCAATGTAGATCTGTTGTTTACTCCTCCAAAAAGTAGAAAGACTAGGGGACACGCAATGAAATTATAATGCAGCACATTTAAGACTAATTGGTGGAAATATGTGTTTTTTACTCTCTGGAATTCATTGCCGGAGGTTGTGGTAAAAGCAATTATCATAGTTTTGGACAAGCTCGAGGAGGTTAAGTCCATAAACCATTTTTAGGGTAGAGTTAGGAAACCCACTGCTTATCTTTGGAATAAGTAGCATGGATTCTTAAAGCTTTCTGGGATCCTACCACGTGTCTGTGCCCTGGATGGCCACTGCTGGGCTTAATGGACCATCGGTCTGACCCAGTATGGCGATTTTTTTGTTTTTATTGGAGATCGGCAAGCAGCCATCGGAGAAACTAGGTTGGGGTGGCCTGGAAAGGGCTGTACGAGATGTGCCAGATCACAGAGATTTTCACTTTTCACCCTGGACTGCGTGCACTTTTCATTAATCTGAACAGATGCATGTAGGGTGCTCTAACGAAGGGCTCACTTTAAGGCCAAAAGCTTTTTTCTCTTTGTCGCAATTCTTCAGAATGAAATAAAATATTAAAACAAAATATCTTTTACAGGTCACTTTTTGAGATTTTATTGTAAGAATTTCTCCAAAGAACAGCTAGAAAATAATTTTTCATTTCTCTTCTGGCTCTATAAGTTCTTTCTAGATTATTCTGACCAGCGGGAAGGATCTGTTTTTAAGGCCCTGATTTTTAACATACCGTGATGTACCACAGCAAGTTTTAGACAGCCTACAGCTGGCTCAACTGCGGGGCTGGATAGTCCTGCAAGGTTTCGGACTCTGAGCCTCACCTGTCTTTGAAGATCCAGGTCTGCCTTGTTCCCCACAAGGATCATGGGGAACTCATCTCTGTCTTTCACCCTGAGAATCTGCGTGTGAAACTTGCTGATCTCGCTGAAGCTGGAAGCAGAGAATGAGAGAGAAACAGTCAGGAAATGGCAAGTTCACCTATCGAGTTTTCTTCGCCTGAGATGTGCTCTCTCCACCGCATCCTGGCTTTCTCGTCCTTATCTCATTTTATTGAACCGCCACAGCGTGACCAAGAACCACTGCCACCCTAACTACACAAGCCATAGGAGTGGCCAATCCGTTAACTTTCTCTGTAAGCTCTCCCCAGGGTAGCCAATCCATTAACTTTCTCTGTAGGCTGTTCCTGTACTCTACCATCCACAGATTAACCAGCCTCCCCAATCACTTTCTCCATTCAACCATTCCACTCCATCCACCTCCATTCTCTTTTTTCCCCCCTCATTCCCAGCTCCTTTAATTATTTTCAATTTCAACATCCGCTTCCTCCGTTTCTCCCACATCAGTCACCTCTCTGCACAACTTCCTTCTGGCCTCCTAGATGTTGGCTGAGTCCTTCTCTCTCTACATCTGACTTAGTAGAGTCCCTTCCCTATCTCTCTGTCCCCACATTTCCACCGTGCGCCATTCTCTTTGCTGTCAGCGCTGTGAACCCGTTTCGTTCTCTCTCTTCACAATCAGCGCCGACCAGCACTTCTCCAGTGCGAGCTCCCCCCCCCCTCCCCCCCCTTTCTCAAATCTGGATTTGAGATTTGATTATTCGCCTTTCCAAATTCCGGCTCAAGGCGAATTGCATAGAGGTAGAGTAGGCATTTTTGTGCCAAAGAGGGCTTAAGTACATTTTGTGTTCTGGTCCATCTCCAGCTTTGTGTCTTGTGACTCTTCTACTAAACATTTGCCCTGATTGAGCCACCATATAGCAGAAGAGAAAGAGAGATGAAAACCTAAAAAAAAAAATCGGGAACCATTCTGTGACCACAGCAAGCCACCTCGGGGTTCCTTTTAGGCGGTCGCCTCTCTCATGCTTTCATTTCCTGGGGCAGGATAGAGAGTTGAGCCCTCTGCTTCCTGGATAGGAGACAACAGGGGGCTCATGGGGCAGAAGCTTTCACCTTGCCCTCGTGTAGGTCCAGGATCGCTTTGTATGCGCTAGGATATTCCTTGGACATTTTCCTTTGTCTCTCTCTCTGCCCTCTTCTTTCTCTATGACATGACAAGGGACAGTCCTGTCCTGTTGTTGGTCGCTCCCTCCCCTGAAAGGCTGTTGAAGCAATAGTGTTCATTCTTACCTTCCTCGGTCATTAATGGCGAATATGAGGAGAAACCCTTCCCCTGTGCGCATATACTGTTCTCTCATCGCTCCAAACTCTTCCTGGCCGGCCGTATCCAGAACTGAGGGAAGATGGACAGAAGAGGGACTTGGTGAAGCTGTCACTTCTTCAGGTAACAGTGACCACAGAGAGACACCCAGGCACTAACCCCCCCCCCCCTCCCCATCCTCTCTCACCTACAAACACAGCTTGTTAGGGCTCTCATGGGTATCTATTAACTTATGGTTTATGACATCTGCACTTAATTCCCTCTATCTGCAGCTCAGGATGGAAGGACACTAATAGTCTCTGCAGTGTGTGCAAGCAAGATTTGAGTCAGTCTTGCAGCCTAAACAAAATGATGCCAACCCTATCCTTTGGCAAACTGAGGCCTGCACCCACAGCCACTTCCTAAACACCAGTGGAATGAGTAGGCCACAGCCCTAAGAAAGAGTAGGAGCAGATACTGCAGGCTATAAAAAGGCTTCACCAGCTGACAGGCACAAGGGGAACTCGGACCTCTGTTAAACCTTTAGGTGTACATTCGCTGCCAAGTCCTGAACCTTAGTGCCAATGGCATTGGGCATGCTTGGCAAACCTTCAGTCCCCAAAACAATCCTAGTTGGGCATCATCCTTTGAATATGAATCTTTGCTCTGTATATATGTGTGTTGACGTTCTTCCTGCAGGTAAAAGAATGTGCTGATGCTCTTTGAGTTTGTCTGGCTGCCAGGATCTATGGTTTCGCATTGAGGGCTGCTGCTTTTTACTGCCTCTCAGAAGCTCTGCCCCATGCCACTGCCTAGGCTTACCTAATGACTGCGCTGGCCCTGCTCAACCTTCACTGAAATGTTTCACAGAAAAAAGAAAGTGGAGTCTAAAGTAACTCACATTTTTCAAGGGATGTTCCCAATGTAATAAAAGATCCCAAACCCCCTCTGCAGTTTTCTGGGGTGTGCTGACCTCTACCCTTAACTGAATGTTGTTCACTGCTCTTGATCCCACATTGCGTCCTAGCTCAGGGTCCCTCACGGCCTTCAAATCTAGCATGCCCTGGTGCCCCTCCTCACGACAGGACTTCACAGCTCCTTGACTTGAAGAAAGAAAGAGCTGTAGCTTAAATCTAGGGTATTCTTTTCCCCCAGAATAACTCTCTCAGACAAGGACTGAAATAATACACCCTGAAAAAGGCTTTGAGCAGTAGAAGGCACTGCAGGGACACCGACTCCTTATTTTCCATCCCACCAGCACCAAGATCCTCCCATGGAATTCCAAACATTCCAGGAAAGCTCTGGCCAGAGTTTACCAGCACACGCCCAGCCCCAGACTTGCACCTTCCATCTGCTTTCACTTTGGCTTGGAAATCCTGAGAAAATCTGGAACAGAGTCTAGGGTGCTCTCTCTTTGCATCCCTCAGTGTTTAATTGTCTGAAGTTTTCCAGTACTGGTGGCTGTAACTGAAGGGGGCAGGTGCTAAACCATATCCGATCTCACGGTGCCAAGTGGCTTTTGAGAACTCCGATGTCCAGCACCTTCAAACCAATGCAGTTTGCCATTGCCCTTATCTTGTCAAGCCTGGCAGAGTTCAGCATGTTTTGTTGCCCCCAGCATTTGCAAAAAGTTGGGGGTCTCAGGGTAATACCCGACTGCCAGGGAATCCCCAAACCCATGGAACTGCTTCCACACTCTACCCTACTACAAATCCCAGAATGCACTGGGTATGACCTCAATTGCTCAGGGAGAGCTGGAAAACCTAATTCAAAGTTGTCTAGAGAGAATACTATCTGCTTAAGCCATCTGTTTTGGGTTTACCAGGGAAGGTAGGTGTGCTCACAGTTCCCCTCCTAGCACATGCAACATTTTACGTCTAGGTCCTGCAACAAGCAAGAGACATGCCTTGAACCCCAAGGAATTCTGCCTTCTGGGAGGCACAATCCTATGTTTCAATGAACCCTTTTGGAATACAGAGTTAACATTAATTGCAGTCAAAACAGACCTTTCCAACTCATGGAAATAGCTGAGAAACTGCAAGTCTCCAGTACAAAAATCCCACAGGGCCTTGAGATGAAAGAGTACAAAACTAGAATGCGAGGGGCCAGGCCCATGGCTAGATTAGAGGGGCACTTTTCCCCTCAGCTGCAGACCTGTCCCTCAGGCCCACTCGATAGCTTCACCACCCTCATCAATTCTTAGGAATTCTCAACTTACTGTCTAGTCGGGTCTGCTTGCCATCGATGACGCAGATCTTGGTGTAAGAGTCTTCAATAGTTGGGTCATAGTCGGAAACAAAGTAAGACTGTCAAAGAAAAGAAAGGTGGGAGAATAGATGTGAGAAGCAATGCAGCGTATACTGGAGAGAGGTGAACAGTATGAATGCCAGCACTTTTAAGAACTTTCCCTGCTAAATTGTCGCTGCGAGCTTGGATCTGGGCTTTGCTTCGGGGGCGATCCATTGAGAGCACTAGAGGTGATGCACACAGCCAACCAGAACCATGGGCTTTGTGATCATAACATGCCGCACCTCGAAGGTATTGGAAGGAGTCGAATGAGGATGTAGTGAAGAGATGCTGTGGGAACCTGACCTTCAAACCAACATCTGGATTTGGGTGACAGTGACTTGATCCTCTTCGGATCTCTTTCGGCTGAGCAGGGGTATGAGATAAGAATGCCTGCTGTCATTCCAAATCTTGCCATTCCCTCTTGACTGTTTGGCAGAGAACATCCAAAATTACCCCCTTCTCTCATTAGAGGGGAAGAGCAAAAAGCAATGCATTGTGTTATATTTGCCATCTAGAGTCCTTCACCCCCATCCGGCTTTGCAAATCAAATGCATTTTGACACCGTGCCAACATATATCATTAATATTAGCAAATCTGGAATGGTGGCTTTGTACAGACGTGAATAATTCTTTGGCTTAAGAAACAGAATTCATGGTCCATACTCAGGATTAACGTCTCAGCCAAGGTCAGGTTGAGGCACCTGCTAAATTCTTTTATCATTTTGAAGGTGCTGCGGGGAAGAGGGGACTTTGCTAGCTGGTATGGGAAGAGCAGAACACTGAGTATGAACTGAACATCTTAGGTGCCTTATCTTTTTACCATGGGCTATTGTCTCCTATAGTACCCCTAAATTATTACTGGATTTAGTTGGAAAAACAAACCATCTGAAATCAACCTTGCAGTTCTTGGGCAGGGGGTACTGAATGTAGTTATGTGGTGATTTAAAATCCATAGGACGTACAGAGGTGCTCTCCTGGGGGAATTACTACATGGGTGGGCCACATCTTTCAGCCAGTGTCATTGGAAGTTTAGTTTATAGTTTATTCCAGCTTGATATACCGCCCTTTGTGGGGCATACAGAGTGGTTTACATATATTATTTAAAAGAACAAAAAAGAATGCCATGGTGTGACAGGACAAGAGAGAGGACAAAGAAGGGAAGGAGGGGAAAAGAACCAAAGCGGTCACTAAGACAACAGTACAACGGCGGCAACAGAGTACCACTAGAGTTATATACAAATAAACAGCAGATACATGGACAATGCAACCTTAGGCTGGCTGAAGGTCAAAAGCCTGCTCGAATAAGTGGGTTTTCAAAAGGTCTTTGAACTTATTGAAGGAAAGCTCCAGATGGACTTGGGAAGCCAAACAATTCCAGAGGGCAGAAGCTACAAAGGAAAAAGCAATCCGTCTGGTAGACTCATATTTAGCATGGGATGGAGAGGGCTGTAGTAGTCTGTTATCATGAAGGGAATGCAGATGTTGGGGGAGGAGGGACGTACGGAATGGTGAGGAATGAAAGATATTGAGCATTGTTATGGAGAGCTTTGTGCGCCAAGGTGAGGTTGAGGGAAGGGAAGCCAATGATATTGAAAAGTGGGGTTGCATGATATAATTTCTTTGCTTAGGCTAATACCTGGATAGCAGTGTTTTGGGTGGATTGAAGCCTCTTCAACTTTGAACGGGGAAGACTGGAGAAAATGATATTACAATAATCGAGCCGAGCGATGACAGTACTGAGAAGGATGGAAATTTGCAGGAGTGTCCAGAAAGGGACGCAATGCCCGAAATGTACGGAGAGTAGAATAGGTGGACTTTGAAAGATGATTAATTTGTGTGCCAAAGGACAGCTCCAAGTCAATGTAAATACCCAGATATTTGATAGAGGTATGAAGATGATCGGAATAGACCCTAGAGACAAGGCTAGGGAAGGGGCTGTTCCTGGGCCAGCAATCCAGGTGGCATTAGTTTTTGATGGATTAAGCTTCATGGCATTTGCATGAAGCCAAGAGGATATGCTCTCTAAAGCAGTGTTAATGGAGGAGAGGTCAGGAAGGGCGCTGTCAATCTGTGCAATGAGGAGAGTGTCGTCAGCATACACATAGAACAGGATGCCTACAGACTGCATGAGATTAGCCAAGGGACTGAGGAAGATATTGAACAAGATTGGTGACAAAGTTGAATACTATGGGACTCCACAGGGGAGGGAATAGGGAACGGAAGTAATTGGTGCACACTGATAAGTTCTGTTGGAGAGGAATGAAGAAAACCAGGCCAGAATGCTATCATGGAGGCCGATATTGAACAGTTGGGAAAGAAGGAGGTTGTGATCCACAAGGTCAAAAGCACCTCTAAGGTTGAGTGAAATAGTCAAGGCAAACATTCCCTGGTCGAGAATGCAATGGAGATCATTGAGAATGATGGTTTCTGTACTATGGAGAGCATGGAAGCCAAACTGACAGGGGTGTAGTGCAAAGGTATGTTCAAGATGCTCAATTAGTTGTGTAAGGATCAACCATTCTGCTAATTTAGAAATGAACTGCAAGTTGAAAATAGGACGATAATGCACTGGGTCCGAGGGATCCAGCAAAGGACCCTTTAAACAAGGGCAAACCATAGCTTTCTTCCAGGCCAAGAGAATGTGACCTGAGGCCAAGCTATTCTCGATCATGGAATGAACCATGGGAATCAGTCTCATGGAATATTCTGTCAGCCACGCCAAGGGGATGAGATCTAACATACACGGAGTCTTCCTAACAGTTGTGATTAGTTTTGTCACAACTGTAACACTAATTGGAGCAAACTTACTCCAGGTATGGGCGAGATTGGGAAGAGCAGAGTCTGATGGAGTGAGCAGGATGAACGTGGAGGCTATTGGCAACCCTGGCCAGTCAGATGAAACCTTTGATGGCCAGGTCATTGGATGAGGGTGCACCTGCTAGGAGCACCAATGGAGAGGTGAGGAGGGCAGCAATGGAGTTTTTTGCTGCTAGAACCTGTGCCCGATGGTAGCAATGGCGCTCCTTGAAGGTTAGCAGGGAGGGCTCATCGTGTGACTTCCGCAATAGTCTTTCAGTGGCTATGAGTTGCCACTTCCGAAGACAGAGGCTGGGGTGGTACCAAGGGGTAGAGTAGCGAGAGATAGGAGGGGGGTGGCTTCTAGGTGCAATGGTGTCCAGTTGTTGGGAGAGGGTGGAATTCCACAGATCCACTTGCTGTTCAATGGTGAAAGTGAAGAATTGGGCTGAGAAAAGACTGTCTGCATTGGGGAATTCTGAGATAGTATCCAGAGGGAGTAGTCTGTGAAGAACGGGGGTGGGGGGGTGTGAGGAGGAAAGGGAGGATCTAGGAGGAACGGATGCTGCGCCAGAGAGATGGAACATAATAAGTAAATGGTCCATCCGGGGAGGGGGTGAGAGGTAAACACTGAAGGCAGAGGAAGAACGTCCTGCTGCGTGAGAATCAGATCGAGGGTATGGCCTGCAACATGTGTCGAGCAGGGGACATGTTGAAGGAACCCATGATCAGCAAGAAATTGGATGAAGGTGTGGTCACGGGGCCTGATGGGGGCATGAAAGTGGATGCTAAAATCTCTGAGGATTAATAGATGTGGAAAAGCTACTATAAGGTCTAGTAGGATTTGGTGTGTGGAGGAGTAGCCTAGTGGTTAGAGCAACTACCTCGTACCCAGAAGTTCAAGGGTTCAATTCCCACTGGCACTCCTTGTGACCTTGAGCAAGTCACTTTACCCTCCATTGCCTCGGAAGAAAAGGCTGGCAAACTACTTCCAGTGATACATTGCCAAGGAAACCCAGAGGTAGCTGGGTCGCTATGAGTCAACAATGACTTGATGGCACTTAAAAAAAAAAAAAAAGGGGTTGGTGTATGGTATCTCTATGTTTATTAAAACTTTATATACCGCCCAATACAATTAGCATCTGGGCAGTTCACAATACATAAAATTGTTTAAAAGGAGAGGGCTGCGAAAAAGAGCCAGAAAAGGAACGCCATAAAATCAAAAAAGAAAGGGATAGAAACAGAGAGCAGTCGGGGGACAAAGATGGCTAACAGATGGGAAGAGAAACACAGCAACAACAAAGAGGGAGATGTAAAACAAGGGTAGGGGTATAGTGTCATAGGCCTAGGGAGGGGAGGAGGGTGGGGCAGGAAGAGAAAGATTAAATGCAGAACAGAAAAGATGGGTTTTCAGGTTGGATTTGAAGGACGGATAGGAGGTTTCTAGACGTAGAGAAGGGGGAAGGGAGTTCCAGAGCCTTGGACCAAGAAAAAAGAAAGCTGAAGACCAGGTGGATTCTAAGTGTGCTGGGGGGGGTTAGAAACATACGGTTAGCATGAATAGAACGTAGAGGTCGATGAGGGGTATGAAGGTGAACCTGGCTGGCAAGATACAGGGGGATACCTGAGTGGATCACCCTGTGTACAAAAATAAGGATTTTAAACTGAACACGAAAGACAACAGGGAGCCAATGGAAATGCATTAACAGAGGGGTGACATGATCGAACCGTAAGGCATGGGAGAGGACACAGCAGCGTTTTGAACACGTTGAAGACGACAAATTTGGGATTGGGGAAGACCAGCAAGACAAACATTACAGTAGTCGAGACGAGACATAACAAGAGAGATGATGAGAGTAGCCATAGAAGAAATGGTAAGAAAAGGACGTACAGCGCGGAGTTGTTTTAAGGTAAAGAAGGAGCGTTGAACAACTGAGGAAATATGTTCTTTAAAGGAAAGGGAGGAATCAAGAATCACACCCAAGTACCGCAAGGAGGGAACGGTGGGGATGGGTGAAGAAGAAAACAAGGGAGCGAGGATAGGAGGGGGATTACCGAAGGTGAACCAGATAGCCAAAGTTTTCAAGAGATTAATGTGAAGAAAATTAGTTGAAAGCCAGGAGGCTACAGAAGAGAGACAGGTGTTAAAGGCAGTGATGTCAGGTGCAGCGGAATCAGTGTGATAAAGAAGAAAAATATCGTCCGCGTAGTAATAGGCAGAAACACCGTGCTGCTGAACAAGAAGGGCAAGGGGGGCTAGGAATACATTGAAGAGAAGAGGAGCGAGAACAGAGCCTTGAGGAACACCACAGGGAAGGGGAGTAGAAGGGGAGGACCCCGAACCAGTGTGAACTGAGAAGGTGCGGCTGAACAAAAAAGAGTGAAACCAACGAAGAACCAAGCCAGAAAGACCGGCATCCTGAAGGCGAGATAGTAGAGTGCGGTGATCAACCAGGTCGAAGGCAACTGAGAGATCTAGAGAGACAGCAAGAGAGAGTAGACCACGATCGTGAGCAGAGTGCAGATCATTGAGGAGGGAGAGAAGAACAGATTCTGTGCTATGACCTGGACGGAAACCTGATTGACGCAGTCCGCACAGTAGAGGAGGAGTAGATCAAAAGGTTGGGAAAAGCCAATTTTTATGAGTAGTTTCTTGAACCCAGCCCAGGAGTCTCCTGGGAGCTCCACAAGTAGGAAAGAGTTCTTGAAGATCAGGGCAACCCCCTACCCACAAGTGAGGGCTGGGGGATTGAGAGAACGGAATAGCCAGGAGATAGACAGTGATGAAGGAAGGGTCCATCCCCTTCCTTCAACCAGGTTTCTGTCAGACAGAGAATATCTAAATTATAATGTAAAATAGCATCCAGAATCAAATCTGTTGTGGATTTAAGGGATCTACAGTTCAGTAAAGAAATGCAGAGGTCTCTGGGACAGGCCAACTGGAAACTCTGGGAGCCAGCACAGGAAGTGAGAGGCAGGCAGGGAGCCAAATACCTTACCGGAGCTGATGGAAGGAAGATCTGACTCAAGCAGGACTCCTCTACTGTATGTCCAGCGGACCTGCATGGCAACCATGGAATCAGCTGAATTGGTGAATCCTCTAGGCTGAAGGAAGAATGGGGAGGAGAAGAGACCACTAAGGATAAGAAGTCAAGAGAACATTGCCCCAAGGAGCAGGACTTGCTGCTTGGGCGTGCAAACACCACGGAAGTAGGCTTTTTATCGTTGAACGCTCCCAATGTCATCTACTGATGTTGATTCATGGGCGGTCCGGTGGGTGGAGCAAGTGCAGGAAGGAGGGTGGAGCAAGCGCAGGATGGACAACAAAGCAGGTGCGATCTAAGGCTCAGCCAGGGGCTGCAAGGGTACAAACAGGATTACAGGTAAATCAGGCAGAAAATAGCAGTTCAAGGCCACTGTCTCCCGGCTTGCCCTAAAATCTGTAAATTTTGGCTCCTAATATTCAGCAAATAATCTTAAATTCTTCTTTTGGTAGGAAGCAATTAAAATACAAGTCCTCCCTCCCTTTACGCCTTCTTTCCAGTTGAGAGCCTTGGCTCTGGGAGTGGAAGGAAAGCGGGTGATCTGACCTGATTTAATTACGTATTATCTTCTACCTTTAGGAAAGGGATTACATCAAACATGATTTGGAGTCTCCAGCTTTATTAGAAACGACGGTCTTCCAGCATGTGCAAAAGACTGCATAAGCAATGTCTCTACTGGTCTGTACTATGACAGCACTATAAGGTCAATAGCAAAGGACAGATAAGTGTGATAAAAAACTGAGGGGGAACATCACACAGAAATTTCATCCCATTTCTCCTGATCCATTTTGAAGAATCAAGTGTAGGGTCTCACAGGGGCTCTGTAACTCTGGCAATGAATAACTCTGCATCTGCTGCTATGTGAGTCCATGCGGCCAGTGCCCCATGATTCAGAGGGTATCAACCGTGCTGCAGTATCACTCTGGAAATGCCCTCATCTGAAGTCCCAGAGCTGTACGTGCTAATCGGACAAAGCAAAGCTGGTCTACAATGAAGGGACGGTGGCGAGAGCTTGGCAGCATCCTGGAAGCGGGATAAAGCATCTAGAGCTCACTGCCGAGTTTCTTAACAGGTTGGGAAACTTCCTGGGCCATGATGCTAAAGCGGCTTTTAAGTAATGGATCAAACCCTGTGCATTCCCTTCAGGGGTGGGGTAGGGACAGGATGTGACTTGTTTCAAAGAATGGTTGAAGCAATTTTATGCTGAGACTTCAGTCTTAAGTCCACATGCTTAAAATCTGCTTCCCGCTACGCTGCTCTGTCATAGGAATATAGCAGTAAAATGGTTATACCCTGCTCGTAAATCCATCCATGGCTCTCAGTGGCTGGCAAAACAACACTGATCACCTCTTTCTTTGCACTTCCATTCAAAGTCCTAATCCTTGCACACGGAACCTTTGGTTCTGAAGGGTCAACCACCAGGCAAACTAGGCAGCCACCTAGGGTGGCAAAAAGCAGGGCATTCAAAGCTAAACAATACATTCTGGCGTGGGGGGTGGGTTTAAGGCTTAAGGTCTGCCTAGGGAACCAGCACCTTGAATTAACTCTGGGACCGGCCCTGAGCATATGCTTCTGTCTCACCATTACACTGTCAATATGAGAATCCCTTGACTAGTCCATCGGGCTGGTTGTATGACTTTCTTTAATCCCTTGACTAGTCCATCGGGCTGGTTGTATGACTTTCTTTAATCCCTTGACTAGTCCATTGGGCTGGTTGTATGACTTTCTTTTATCTTGCCCCCTTTCTGTGCAGCTCTTCTGTACGCTTATTTATATATCCATTTTCATTTGATAGCCTTTTACATAGCCCACTCACCAAGCTGTGGAATCTCCCAGGCCAAATTCAAGACTGGTCTTAAAACCTTCCCAGTCAATATCTAAACTCCGTAGTTGCCTCCTTTTTTTTTTTTTTTTAAATACTAGCTGCAATGTTTCAATAAAAGATGGACAGTCACCACCACCGTCTGGAATAGCGGGTAGCACTGGAGTTAGATAGATAGTGGAGATATTCAGTCCGCCATCTGGATAAATTTAAGTCTGGATAGCAGATTGAATAATGTACTATCTGGATAATTTCTGGGATCACCCCTGCACTGCCCTGGGGCACTCAGTAATGTTTTTTAACCGCAGTATTGGGGAAATGATTGAATAGTCCAAGTAGGGATGTGCAGGTCATTAAGTTATCTTTTTTCATTTTTTTCATATTCATTTCATTTGTTTTTCAGTAGTGTGCTCTATTGCACAACAGCACGCACTCTTGAGCAATAGGAAACGCTATAAAAACAAAGAAAAATGATAAACAATGAAAAAAAAATGAAAAGAGTATGAAAAAACATTTTTAGATCTGCACATCCCTTGGGCTTCTGCGGATCTGTGCTTTTGAACACTGACCAGCCCTTTTCACACAGGCCTTAGAGGTTAGGAGTGGGCGATTGTGAGAACGACCTTCACTGGCCAGGACATCAATCGTCCAATCTGTCATAAGTCACATTTTTCTCCTCCCTCTTCTCTCATTCTCCTGCAATTTTTCTCTCCTTTCATTTCTTTTCTAGTTTTGAAAAGCACTTTGCTGCGTTCTTCTACTAGACGGTCAGAAAAGCATTTCTATAAGCTAAACCAAAGCTTACATTTCCAAAAAAAAAAAAAACAACTGCATCAGGTCTATAAAAATATCTTTTTGGCAAGAACATAAATGCAATAAGTGCTTAGTACCTTTAACTAAGCCATATTCAGGCCATATTTAGGATTTGTTTATATGAGCTACGGGGCTGTTATATGTCTCTGGTGATGGCCAGGGCTTCAGACTCCCATCTGTAATACACTCCCAGAGCCAGGCTTTGAACCAACCTTCAGACTCTGTCTATAGTGCAGAAATACACTCCCAGAGCTGGGCTTTGAATCCACCCTCAGACTCTTTCTCTAATGCAATAATACCCACATGTCCGGAGCTGGGTTTTGAACCCACCCCCCAGTCTCTGTAAATACTGGTAATACACTCCCAGAGGCGGGCTTTGAACGAATCCTCAGACTCTGTATATATAGAGTGGAAGAGCAGCCTAGTGGTTAAGGCAACAGCCTGGGACCACAACTAAGGTTTGGATCCTACTTGTGGCCTTGGGCAAGTCACTTAACCCTCCACTGCCTCAGGTACAAAATTAGATTGTAAGCCCTCTGGGGACGGGGAAATGCCTACCGTACCTGAATGTAACTTAAGAACATAAGAGATTCCATACTAAGTCAGACCATCAAGCCCAGTATCCTGTTTCCAGCAGTGGCCAATCCAGGTCACAAGTACCTGGCAGGTTCCCAAAAAGGTACACAGATTCCACAACGCTTATCCTGGGGTAAGCAGTGGATTTCCCTGGTCCTCTTTAATAATGGCTTATGGACTTTTCCTCCAGGAATTTGTCCAAACCTTTTTTAAACCCAGCTACACTAAAAGCTTTTACTGCATCATCTGGTAATGACTTCCAGAGTGCTATTAGTTTTAAATGGGTTACATTGTAGCTTCATTGCTTGTCCCCTAGTCTTTCTACTTTTTGATGGTGTAAACAATCAATCTACATTTACCTGTTCCACTCCATTCATTAATCTATAGATCTCTATCATAATTCCCCTCAGCCGTCTCTTTTCCAGGATGAAGAACCCTAACCTTTTAAGCTTCTCCTCATAGGGGTAACCTTCCATCCTCTTTACCATTTTGGTGGCTCTTCTCTATACCTTTTCTAATAACGCTATATCCTTTTTAAGATATGATGATTAGAATTGCACACAATATTCAAGGTGCGGTCGCACCATAGAACAATACAGAGACATTATAATATCCTTGTTTTCATTCTCCATTCCTTTCCTTATGATTCCTAGCATTCTATTTGCTTTCTTGGCCACCGCTGCACACTGGGTGGAGGGTTTCAAGGTGTTATCCACAATGACACCTAAATCCTTTTCCTGGGTGGTGGTTCCTAATATGGAACCTTGCATTGTGTAACCCTAGTTTGGGTTGTTCTTCCCTAAGTGCATGACTTTGCACTTGTCCACATTAAACTTCATCTGTCATTTGGATGCCTAGTCTTCCAATTTATCAAGGTCCTCTTGCAATTTTTCACAATCCTCTTTTGAATAATTTTGTGTCATCTGCAAATTTGATCGCCTCACTCATTTTTCCCATTTCCAGGTCATTTATGAATATGTTAAAAATAAGTGGGTCTAGCAAAGATCGCTGGGGTGCTCCACTTTTCACTTTTCTCCACTGAGGAAATTGACTATTAAGCTCTAATTTCTGCTTTCTAACTTTTAACCAGTCCTGATCTACAAGAGTATGCTGCCTCCTATCCCATGACTTTTTAATTTTACTAAGGGGCTTGTTTACAAAGCCGCGGTAGCGGTTTCCGATCGTTATCGGAGCCGCGGCCCCATTGATTTCATGGCTTCAATAACGATCGGAAACCGCTACCGCAGGCTTTGTAAACAATCCCCTAAGAGTATCTCATAAGGGACCTTGTCAGAGGCTTTCTGAAAATCCAGATACACTATATCAACCAACTCACTTTTGTCTACCTGTTTATTCACACCTTCAAAAAAATATGACTGTTAGACAAGATCTTCCTTGGCTAAATCCATGTTGGCTTTCTCTCATTAACTCTCATTAAACCATGACTATCTACATGTTCAGTAATTTTATTCTTTATAATGGTTTCTACCATTTTGCTGGGTACAGACATCAGGCTTACCAGTCTGTAGTTTCCCAGATCACCCCTGAAACCCTTTTTAAAAATTGGCATTACATTGGCCATTCTTCAATTTTCAGGTACTACAGATGATTTTAATGATAGTTCACAAATTACTAATAGTAGGTCTGTAATCTCAAATTTAAATTCTTTCAACACCCTCAGATGTATACCATCCGGGACAGGTGATTTGTTATTCTACATTTTATCATCTTCCCGGGTTATAATATTTCTTTCAGTTCTTCCAAAACATCACCTTTAAATACCATTTCAAGCATAGGAAACTTCCCTACATCTTATTCAGTAAAGACCAAAGTAAATAATTCATTCAGTCTCTCTGCTATGCCCTTGTCCTCCTTTTTACCCTCTATTATCTAATGGTCCAACTGACTCTCTCACAGGTTTTTATTATGTGTTTTTGCTTCCATGGTAAGCTTTTTTTTTTCAAATTCTCTCTTTGCCTGCCTTATCAATGCCTTGCATCTAACTTGCCAGTGCTTATGTTGTTTCCTGTTTAAGTCATTTGGCTGCTTTTTTTTATTTCTTGAAAGATGCTTTTTTGGCTACAACAGCCTCTCTGACCTCACCTTTAAACCATGCTGACAGTTTTTTGGACTTCCTTCCACTTTTCTTAAAGTGTGGAATACATCTGGTCTAAGTTTCCAAGATAATATTTTTAAACACTGCGCATGCTTGAGGTAAATCTTTAATCTTTTCAGCCGTTTCTTTTATTTTTTTCTTAACTATTTTCCTCATTTTTATCATAGTCTCCCTTTTGAAAGTTAAAAGGTAGTACTGTGGATTTCCTTGGCATCCTTCCTCTATTTATTAAATCAAATGGAATCATGCTATGATCACTATTGCCAAGTGTCCCCAACACCCTTAACGCTTGCACCAGATCCTGCATGCCACTAAGGACTAGGTCCAAAATAGCATCCCCTCTTGTTGGTTCATGAACCAGCTGCTCCAAGAAGCAGTCATTTATTTCATCTAGAAGCTTTATCTCCCTAGCATGTCCTGCTGTGACATCGACCCAGTTGATACCACAGTAATTAAAATCACCGATTATTATTACTGTGTTGTAACTTTTGATAGCTTCCCTGATTTATTTTAGTATTTCATTATCTATCTGTTCATTCTGGCCAGGCGGTCGGTAGTACACCCCCACTGCCTTCGCCTTTCCTTTTTTACATGGAATTTCTATCCATAGAGATTCTACAGTGCATCTTGTTTCCTGCAAAATCTTAATACTGTGTGACTCAATGCCCTAATACAGAGTGCAATCCCTCCACCAACTTGATCTACCCTATCATTGCGATAAAGTTCGTACCCAGATATCACAGTGTCCAATTGGTTGTCTTCCTTCCACCAGGTCACTAAGATGCTAATTATATCTAACTTCTCATTTAGTGCTATATATTCTAACTCTCCCATCTTATATTTTAGACTTCTAGCATTTGCATACAGGCATTATAGAGGTTTATTTTATTCATATTAATCTGGTTATCAATTGATAGGAGTAATTTGGAATATTTTAGCTCTGTCTGCTCTGTACTTAACAGCAACTAGGTTAATGTTATCTCTATTAGGGCATCCCAATAGAAAGGTTCTATCTTCCCTCTTTTGCTAGTATCCTTCAAAGACACATCTTTCCGAACCATACGCTCTTGGGCGACTGTCGGCTTTCCCCTATTTTTTTATTTAAAAGCTGCTCTTTCTCCTTTTTAAAGGTTAACGCCAGCAGCCTGGTTCCATCCCGATTAAGGTGGAGCCCATCCTTTTGGAAAAGCCCCTTCCTTCCCCAGAATGTTGCCCAGTTTCTAACAAATCCAAAATCCTCTTCCTTGCACCATCATCTCATCCGAAGCTCTGTTTGCCTTTTGGGTCATGAACATAGAACAGGAAGCATTTCAGAAAGTGCTACCCTGGAAGTTCTGGATTTCAGCTTCCTACCTAAAATCCTAAATTTGGCCTCTGGAACTTCCCTCACACACTTTCCTATGTCATTGATACCAGCACTATCTAAAACCTTGTCTAGGTGGTGCTTGAGGTCCGCTACCTTCGCAGCAGGCAGGCAGGCAATCCTCATATCCACCAGCCACCCAACTATCTACATGCCTAATGATTGAATCACCAACTATAACGGCTGTTCTATCCCTTCCCTCATGGGCACATGTCCCTGGAGAAACCTCCTCAGTGCAAGAGGGTTTCACATCACCTAGAGGACAGGTCCTAGCAATAGGATCACTTCCTGCCATACCAAGATGATGCTTTCCTGTCACATGACCTCTCTCCTCCATGGCAACTGAGAGGCTGCTAGACTGGAGGTGGTACTTCAGTACAATGTCCCTGTAGGTCTTGTCTATATACCTCCCTGTCTTCCTTAGCTCCTGCAAGTCTGATACTCTAGCCTCCAGCGATCGGACTCATTCCTTGAGAGCAAAGAGCTCCTTGCATCTAGTGCACACATAAGACCCCTTCCCAATTGGGAGAAAATTGTACATGTGACACTCAATGCAAAAGACTGGATAGCCCCCATCTCACTGCTGGACTGCTTTCTGCATCTCAGTCTTAAGGTTTTTTAAAGATATTTTAAGTTGTTTACTTACTTAAAGTTGCTAGGGATAGTTGTATAAACACAAGTATACCTATTACGTTTAAGGGCCTTTGTTCATGTCAAGATTAATTGCAGGACCTTCATTAATTGAGCTAGACCTGATGAGGATAATCAACTACACCCGAAAGTGAATTGGACTACCTCTGTCCCTGTAAGTGCTGTAAGAGCCTATAAATCTAAAATTATGCCTGGGGTGAATATGAGTGAAACTGGCCAGAGGGAAAGAAATGCTTACTAGAAGATGGCTTGCTGAAACAGTGCCCTGTGTGACTTTAAAAAACACATAACTTTAAACTGGACCGAAATTTTATGAGTTTAAACTCAAAGGCGTTCCCTTTAACCCAAGAGCCTGAACAATTACAGGCAGGTAAATACTTAAAATTGCAGAATCCTTCCCTGCAGGAGCAGCTTTTCTCAGTAGTCCTGCCTTGAACTACTACTGGAAAGGCGTGACCTAAACACTATTAAATAAAATAATAAATAAATTAAAAACCTCAGACTCCATCTATACTGCAGTTATACACTCCCAGAGCTGGGCTTCGAACGCGCCCTCAGACTCCCTCTAAACTTCAGTAATACATTCCCAGAGATGGACTTTGAACCAACCGTCAGACTCCATCTATGTTGTAGTGATCCACTCCCAGGGCAAGTCTGTGCTCATTGAGTGGGGCAGCAATGGATGGAAAATGAGTCACTTCCCAGCTGCCAAGGAATCATCTCTATGGATGATGGATGTTACAGAAACCTGGAAAAACGTGCCATCTGCTAGAAATTCTGGCGGAAAGCATTTATTCATTTTTTCTAGATTAAATACTGCAGCAGTCATTTAAAGGCAGGAGAGACGGATGGGAAGAGAGGATAGATCCCAAGGACTGTGGGTGTCTCACTATCACCCCAAATGCCCTTTCCTTACACCCAAGCGAAAGAAGCAGCAGCTCTCCAAATGACTCCAAAAACAGGAACCAAATCCCAGCCAGAAAGCCCTTGAGTAAGCAGGTCCAGCGTGGATCCCAAACAGACCCAGAAGAGCCGGAGAGAGGCCCACTGAGGCCTCCTGCAATAGCAGAGGTCATGTGTGCCAGGAGCCCCGAAGTGGTAAGGGGCAAGTCTCAGGAGCTCCAAGGGGATAAGGATAAGGGGCAAGTCCCTGGAGCCCTGGGCCAGCAGGGGAGCGACTGCTGCGGTTTCACTCATCTTGCGTCTTCTGCTTTCCATGACTCTTCCCTCCTATTGTAAGGAGACCAGCGGTATTTATCCCCCCAGGAAATCCCTACCAACTCTACCCTTTCAGGTCAGCAAGATTAAGGACAATACTGTTTAGCTGTGCAGCTCTTTTGGTGTACGAAGCTCTGTACAAGAAGCTTTTCAGGATGCATAGTTTGTGCAGGAGAATCTTGGGTCCCCCCAGCTTCACACCCCTAGTGCTGCAGAGTAGTGCCATTCCCAAGGCGCAGGATTTCCCACCCCCGTCCCAGAATTCACAGTATAGTGTCCCGTGGATACAAACAGGGGAGGCACCTCTCCATCTCCTCTGCCTAGGATCCTGCCCCACCTCTCCAGCAGCACCCCTCATTCCAAATCCTTGAGCAAAGGAAAGCAGCTTCTCTCCTCCGTCCCAGTAATACCCCCTGGTCCTCTCCTCCACCTATCCTTTAAGACCCACTTGAGCAAAGGAAAAGTGGTTCCTCTCCTCCACTTCTCAAGTAACTCCCCCCCCCCCAAGGAAATCAGTTTCTCCTCTCCTCCTCCTCCTCGTGTTCCCCCTCCTCAATCTCCCTTTCAGCTGCCTCTCTTCCTCACTTTAGGCTTCTCTTATACACTTCTTTTGATTAGCCAGTCCCAAGGGAAGCTTATGCTCTTGCTTACAGCAAACTAGGAAAGAGACAGAGGGAACTCCCTGGTGTTGGGAGACACTGGGGGGGGGGACATCCAGGAGAGGGGGCAGAGAAAGCGTGCCAGTGTCCCTGGCCCCAGGGGGTCCCTCAAGCCTTCACTTGGGGGTCTGTGGTGCATTTTTGCACACTTGCAAAGTGCCCTGATTTGAGATCAGAAAGTTGCTGCTTTACCCCTCTGGTTTTCCAGACAGGTCCCCCCCACCCCCACTTACCTGAATGAACTGGATAGTTAAAGCACTTTTGCCGACACCCCCTCCTCCGACCACCACAACTTTATATTTCTCCATGGGAGAGGCTGAGGACTCCTTTGCACTCATCTTCCCTTTAAATCTTCCTAAATCCTTTAGAGTATTCGGAGCATTAAAAAAAAGACAAGAATCCAAACAGGGGAAAAAAAGCCAAAAATAGCACCCTTCACCCTAGCAAACTCCCCATGAAGTCAGTTCCTTCAAATATGGCTGCGATGGGGGGTTTTCCTTTCTTTTTTTTCCTTCTCTTCTGGGGGTGTTCTCCAATATGATAATGACCTCATGCATATTAAACAGGGAGTGGCTGGGCACTTGGTTCACAAACTGAACTTCCCTATTTGGTGACTAGGTGGCCAACCCTGCTGCAGCCTTTCCCTGGTCCTAGTGCCTGTTGGGCACTGCCCGGCTCCAGGATGGGAGGAATCTCTGTTATTGCTTTCTTCAGCAGTGTAACTGTAACTGATTATTGCCCCCTCCCCAGCGGTCACTGTGTCTCGGTTCCTATATCTGCCCTCTGGTCCTTTCCCCTCTTGAAGGTCCAAGGGTAAAGCCTCCCCCCCCCCTGCTCCCCCCCCCCCACCACCAAATTAACTTTCCAGCCCCTAGAAAGCGCCCTGATAAGATTTTGGAAATTACACTCAACGATCCTGATCACCCCAACATTTCTTGTTCCAGAACAAGCCAATCCTGTTGAAATGGATAAGTGGATATTGCACTTTTTCATGTCGTTAAGTGCTGTCGAGTTGATGTCGACTCAGGCAGCCTTGTGCATAGTTGTCTGAAACTGTGTTCGATCTTCAGTCAGGTGGCTAAATGTTCATAAGAGTGGCATGTCTACAGAGACAGATTTGTTTGCATATAATGCGAGCAAATTTGAAAATTCTTCTTCCTTTCGGTGAATTTTATTTATTTATTTAACCAATTTCTATACCGCAACACTCCCAATCAAGTCGGATCAGTGTGGTTAACAATAATAAAATTACACAATAAGAACAGTAAAGAACAACTAAAAACATGAAGAGGAAAACAGCCAAGCTTTCAGCCTTTTCCTAAATAAAAGATACAGATTTCAGTGCCAATGGCAACTTAGACCGCAATTCAGTTGCCTTATACGGCAGAGCACACATAAAACCTTTCTTACTGACAACCCCCTACTCGATGGAAAAAGGAGAGTTTGTGCCTCTTGGAGACTTTAAGACTTTATGTCCAATAAAGTATGCATTGAGTTTGTGAGCCCCTTAGAGGATACTGCCCTAGCCAACCACCTAGCCTGCACAATGGTTATACCAATCCTGCCCTCTTGCCCCTTCTTCTCACCTGTCCGTATATTTGCCCTCTTTCCCTTGTGCTCTCTGTGTGGCCGAATTCCACACTTTGTTATTATTCTGATAAGATGCCTTTGGGTTGTGTTTCAGGAGAGCAAGAGGAAGAAATTTGTCTCTCCTCCCCACAAATGTCCACAGAACATGGGGCTGGTATTTACTCTCCATTGCCCCAACCCAAAACAGTCTGATTATACTACTTGGATTTGTCTATTTTAAAAAAACTGGATGGGGGCCCTGCTGCACAATTGTGGGGAGGCAAAGTCTGCACTAGTGCTCCTGGAGTCTGGGCCCCTCCTGTGCAAAGGAAGATTCTCAAGTAGGGTTATCAGATTTTTGGAGAGCAAATCTGGGACACCTGGGCTGAGCTGAACTGGGCTGGACCCGGTCTTTCCTCCTCGGGTATCTTTTCGGCATATACTGTATTTTGAAAAGATCGGCCAGGGTAGCATTCAGTAATTTCAAAATGTTTAAAAAGATAGTAGCGGCCAGTCTTGAGTTATAAGCACACAGGCATACATACAGTATATGCTTAAACTTTATTTTATACATATAGATAAATATTCTGTTTCTAAAATTCCTCCCCAGAACCAAAGTCCTTTGCCTCTGTCCTTACGGAAATCGAGAAGCAATGTTGCCCATCAGCTGGTAGGAAGGTTTTCTCGCTCTCTTTGATCGTGGGGTTCAGTCACATAGTGGATATCCTAAAAATGAGGGGAGGGGGAGGGGAGGGGAGGGGAGGGAGGTGCTTCCCAGCTAGAGAGCAAACCTGTTTCCTATTGCTCCGATGGAACCTTAGGACCCCAGGGAAGCCGTGAGCTCACTACATTCCTTTCCTCTGCTGTGTTGAGGAAGTGATTCATGATCCTGCTGAACCCCCCACACCCCACCCCCTCATCCATAATCCACCCACACACATACACAGGGGTCCTGCAGTTCAGCAGAGAAACTGAGCGACATTCTGCAGCCTCCAGCCCTGAACCTCTGGGAGTCCAGGGTAGACACGAAGACATGGATCCTGCCAATGTCACACATCCTGCACCTCCGCATCGAGGTAGTGGGTCCCTGGGAAATTGCCCTGTTTCCCTGTCCCTTCCCCCAGCCCCATATAATGAGGAAATAATTTCCTCTTTTAACATTAATGTCCAGTTCTGTGCCCAGTGAATGCACTGTCCCAACCAGAAGGAATTATGGCATAGGGCAGGAGTGGCCAACTCCGGTCCTAGTGCACCATGATCCAGTCTGGTTTTCAGGATGTCCCTAATGAATAGTCGTGAGATATATTTGCATACAGTGGGTGGCGGTTGATGTGAATATACCTCATGAATATTCATTAGGGACATCCTGAAAACCAGACTGGATCATGGTGCACTAGGACCGGAGTTGACCACCCCTGGCATAGGGTGAGGAATGAGAGGAGCGATGTGTCTACCTTGGAGCGTCACACAAATGTTTAGCAGTAAGATTAGAAGCTATGTGATCTCTCCCTATGTAGGAGTTCAGGATCTTAAGCTTCAAACCATAGATGCGCTCCATCAGGTTGCTGGAACACCTGAGTCACCATTGTGAAGATGCTCACTGATCTGGCTGGTGGTACTGCTATGTCCAGCTGGACTGTCAACAAAATGAAGAACACCCAGGGGCCCAGAAGATAGGTAGGGGGGGGGGGATGCGGGGGGCATGCCACTTTTAGAGGCTGCAAGATCCCAGGACGGTGAGCACATGAGCCCAAAAGGGAAGTGGAGGGAGCCCGAAAGCAACTTTTAGTGAGGGGGACTAGCAAGAGTACTTTCAACAGGCTCTACACCAGCATTTGACAGAAAACTAAGACATGTATTCGCAGGTTCCTCCAATCCAGGATTGAACAGGACTGATACCTGAGCTACATATAATTCTTGAGGGTGAGAAAAATCTCAGATACAAATAGCGAGAAGGAATAGGCCTTAGAAATTCAGGGCTAAAATGTTTTTGAGTCTTTGAAGTGAAAGGTACAAGGCCCAGCCTCTCACTCCTTTCCTATTTCCAAGCGCAACATTGTGCATGGACTATAGGTCAGCAGAGTACAAATGAGAGCTGATTAACAGTCAGTGTTACCTTACTATTTCTTAATCTTTCTTGTCTAAGCAAATCCTATCAGTTCCTCCAAGTTATAAAACTATTCTGAGCTTGATCCTGCAAACCAGCAAGAACTGGGCAAAGTGAGGGGTAAAGCCTGGGGTAAGCACAGAGGAGCCTTAGGGGTGAGGCGTAAATCGAGTATAAGCACAGAGGAGCCTTAGGGGTGAGGCATAAATCCTGAGTATAAGCACAGAGGAGCCATAGGGGTGAGGGGTAAAGCCTGGGATAAGCACAGAGGAGCCATAGGGGTGAGGGGTAAAGCCTGGATTAAGCACAGAGGAGCCTTAGGGGTGAGGAGTAAAGCCTGGGATAAGCACAGAGGAGCCTTAGGGGTGAGGGGTAAAGCTCAGGATAAGCACAAAGGAGCCTCAGGATGAGGGGTAAAGTCTAGGATAAGCACACAGGAGCCTTAGGGGTGTGGGGCAAAAGCCCGGGATAAGCACAGAGGAGCCTTAGGTGAGGGGTAAAACCCGGGATATGCACATAGGAGCCTTAGGGGTAAAGCCCGGGATAAGCAAAGAGGAGTCTTAGAGGTGAGGGGTAAAGCCCGGGATAAGCAAAGAGGAGTCTTAGAGGTGAGGGGTAAAGCCCAGGATAAGCATAGAGAAGCCTTAGGTGTGAGGGGTAAAGCCTGGGATAAGCCCAGAGGAGCCTTAGGGGTGAGGGGCAAAGCCCTGGATAAGCACAGAAGAGTCTCGGGTGAGGGGTAAAGTCCAGGATAAGCACAGAGGAGCCTTGTGGGTGAGGAGTAAAGCCTGGGATAAGCCCAGAGGAGCCTTAGGTGTGAGGGGTAAAACCTGGGGTAAGCACAGATGAGCCTTAGGGGTGAGGGTTAAAGCCCGGGATAAGCACAGAGGAGCCTTAGGGGTGATGGGCAAAGCCTGGGGTAAGCACAGAGGAGCCTTAGGTGTGAGGGGTAAAGCCTGGGATAAGCACAGAGGAGCCTTAGGGGTGAGGGGTAAAGCCTGGGATAATCATAGAGAAGCCTTAGGGGTGAGGGGTAAAGCCTGGGGTAAGCACAGAGGAGCCTTAGGGGTGAGAGGTAAAGCCGGGATAAGCACAGAAGAGTCTCAGGGGTGAGGGGTAAAGTCCAGGATAAGCACAGAGGAGCCTTGGGGTGAGGGGTAACACCCGGGATAAGCAGAGATGTATAAAGTCTGCGTCCTCTGACTGCCTCCCCTGCACAGCAGCTCATTATCACCTTTAGAACATCCCTAGAAGTGAAGCAAGGGGAGAGACAGTGTTTAGCTGTGTCTGTAACATTGCGAAAGTGGAACAGGACAGAGATGAGAATTTGTCTCGCACTCCTGACTGTGCAAAGCTAAAGTATGCTCTTGTGTAACTGGAGCTTGAGTTCATTAGTTTATCCTTCAACCTCATGCACAGATTAACTTCTCACTGGAAGGACACCGCAGCCACTGAAGGCATTATCAGTGCTGTGCAGTCCAACAAACAGGCACAATTCCACGTGCAACAAACAACCCAGTACAAACGTGGATAGCAACAAAAGGACGTATAAATAAACACTTTATTGAAAACCCACTCTAGCCACTGGCCGTGTTTCGGAAATCTTCTTCAGGGGCTTTTAATGGCTAAAAACAAATATAAATAAAACATTAGTATAAAAAATATATATTATAAAGGGTAAGGAAACAAACCCCAAGACAAAACATTATAAGATAAGTTAATAAAATTATAGTCAATAAAATGAAATAAAGCACAGCTAATAAAAACGGAGCAGAGAAACAATCCATAAACGAGACTACCAAAAAAACTAACAGATAAAAAACATTGAGGTGGTCAAATTATTGTGTAAAAAAACTTGTGTAAAAAAAAACTTTTAAATTTTTGTATATTTAAAACAATAAATAAATAAATCACACTTAAAAACAATAAAAATCATAAATCTAAACATATATAAATCAATTGATAAGCTAAAAACAAATACATCACACACCACATGCAAATACCTGAATTAGTGACTCAAACATCATTCCATGAATTCGAAATTATGTAAATAAATAATTCATAAATAAAACAGATGTCTCGCCATATGAGAATACATAAATTTTATTGACTATAATTTTATTAACTTATCTTATAATGTTTTGTCTTGGGGTTTGTTTCCTTACCCTTTATAATATATATTTTTTATACTAATGTTTTATTTATATTTGTTTTTAGCCATTAAAAGCCCCTGAAGAAGATTTCCGAAACACGGCCAGTGTCGGGCCAGTGGCTAGAGTGGGTTTTCAATAAATTATCAAAGCTGTGGGCAGGTTGCTCTGGGATACTCCTTCTACTAGATTGTGATTACATTCATTCCCTGTAAAACTGGATGCTTGTGTGTTGAGAAACTATATGGGATTAATGAGTTGTTGTTCGTGTTGTCGAGTCGATGTTAATTCATGGCGACCCTCTGGATAGTTGTCCTAAACTGTATTCAGTCTTCAGTCAGGTGGCTCATTGTTGATAGAGTGGTACCTATAGCTGTTGTTATTGTATCGATCCATCTGTGTTCAAAGTATGAATGTCAAAGTCTTGTCATCTGAGCTTCTAAAGAAAGCTTAGGGTGATCTCCTCTAGTATTGACTGGTTTGTTCTTTGGGTAGTCCATGGTACATACAGTATTCGTCGCCAGCACCATAATTCAAAGGCACTGATTTTCTTCCTGTCTAACTTTCACTGTCCAACTTTTGCATCCATATGTCATTATTGAAAATACCATGGCTTTAACAAGTTGAATCTTTGTATGGAGAGAGACATCTCTGCTCTTGAGAATCTTGTCTAGGTCCTTCATAGCCATTCTGCCAAGAGCAATGCATCATCGGATTTCTTTACTGCTTGTCATTTCTTTATTGATAGTTGATCTAAGTAGGTTCAAGTTGTTCACTATTTCAATTTCTTTTCCATCAATGATGAACTTATTGATTTTGCCAGTTATCAGGATCTTTGTCTTCTTTACATTAAGGTGCAGGCCTATTTTAAGACTATGCTCCTTGATCTTGAGAAGCAAATGTTTCAGATCGTCTTCACTTTCAGCCAGTAATGTGATATTATCAGCATAGTGAAGGTTGTTAATGAGTCTTCCAACAATCTTCACATCTTGGTTGTCTTCAAACAGTCCTGCTTCTCTGATGATTTGTTCTGCATATAAATTAAACAGGTAGGGGAAAAATATGCAGCCTTGTCATACACCTTTGCTGATTTTAAGCCATTCTGTTTCTCCTTGTTCCATTCAAACTGTTGCTTCTTGATCATTGTAAAGGTTGTGCAAGAGAACGATCAGGTGTTCTGGTATAGATAGTAACATAGTAAATGAGGGCAGATAAGGACCAGTAGGGTCCATCTAGTCTGCCCAGTAAAATGGCAAGAGTAGGTGCACCTGCCGCTCCGTGCAGGTCACCCCTCCCCATGTCTTTGTTTAGGGGTGTCCTATACCCATGCTTCTTAATGTGGCCCAGAGTTGCTCAGTCAAAAGCCTTGCTGTAATCAATAAAACACATATAGATATCCTTTTGGTATTCTTTAGTCTTTTCAAGGATCCATCTCACATCCATGATGATGTCTCTTCTTCCTCGCCCTTTCCTGAACCCTGCTTGCACTTCAGGCAGTTCTCATTCCAGGGATGGTTGTAGTCTCTGCTGAATAATCTTGAGTAGAATCTTGCTGGCTTGTGCGATAATTTCCACAGTCAGTTGGATCACCTTTCTTTAGTATTGGTATAAACAAAGATATTTTCAAGTCAGTTGGCCATGATGATGTCTTCCAAATTTCCTGGCAGAGCCTTGTAAGTACAGTAACAGCTGCATCCGACTGCTGTAATATTTCAATGGGAATGCCATCAATGCCCAGTGCTTTGTTCTTTGATAAAGCTTTCAATGCTCCTTTGACTTCTTCTTTCATCACAAATGGTTCCTGATCATAAGGTACAAGTTGAAATGGATGATTGTCCAGTTGATCTTTATGGTATAATGACTCAGTATATTCTTTCCACCTTTTCTTAATCTTTTCAGCATCATTCAACATGGATCCTTGAACATCTTGTATCATTTCATTTCTAGGATGGAATTTTTTCTTTAACTCTCGTAGCTTTAGGAAAGCTGATCTTGTTCTTTCTCTAATCGTTTCTGATTCTATTTCCTTGCATGCATCATTGTAGTCTTTTCCTTGTCTTGTTTTGCTGCACACTGGAAATCCCTGTTGAGTTCTGCAGTTGCCTCTCTTTCTCCTCTGGCTTTAGCTTCTCTGCATTTCTGGGCATCCTTTTTGCACGTTTTTGCTTTTTAACCTTTTGTAGAGACTTCTCACTTTCTTCCAACACAACCTTCTTGATGTCATCCCATAACTCTTTTGGAGCTCTGTCGTTTGTATCTAAAACAGCAAATCGATTTTGAAGGCAGTTTTTAAATTCCAGTATATTCTCAAGGTCATATTTTGATACAGTCATGAGCGGCTTGCTTTTTCAACTTTAGCTTGAGTTTGCATACTAGTAGGTGGTGATCTGTGCCACAGTCAGCTCCAGGTTTTGTCTTTGTTGATTTTATAGAGCTTTTCCATTGTTGATTTTCACATGTGTAAAGTTGCCACTTGTGTTGCTGGAAGAAGGTGTTTGAGAAGAATAGATTGTTGATCTTGTAGAATTCTATCAGTCTTTCTCCAACTTCATTTCTGTTGCCAAGCCCATATTTTCCAACCACTTTGCCTTCTACTTTGTTGCCAACTTTTGCGTTCCAGTCACCCCTGACTATCAGCATATCCTGTTTGAATGTTCTGTCAAATTCAGCTTGTATTTGTTCATAGAACTCATCAACTTCATCCTCTTCTGCAGCTGTTGATCGGGGATATACTTGAATTATAGTTGTGTTGATGGGCATTCCTCATAGATGAATAGAAATTAAACTTTCACTGATTGCATTGTATTTCATTAAGTTCTTGCAAGTTTCTTCTTGATTATAAATGCAACACCATTTCTTCTTTGTCTTTCATTTCCAGCATAGTAGACTATGTGATCTTCAGATGCAAAGTGCCCGATGCCAGTCCATTTCAGTTCGCTGACACTCAGCAGATTGAGTTGTACACGTTCCATTTCATTCTTGACCACCTCCAACTTCCATTGGTTCATGCTTCATATGTTCCATGTCCCAATATGTAAGACATCTTTGCAGCTTCTGACATATATTTAATGCGCAGCTACATCAGCAGTCTGACGTCCCGAAGGCTTTTATCCAACCACATCATAAATGCTGGCTTTACTCCAAAAAGCCTTCAGCTCCTCCCCAGTAGGCAGTTGAGTGCCTTCTGACCTGGGGGTCTCATCCTCCAGTACTATAGTGCAATTTGTTTTGTTGTGATTATCCTTGGGTTTTCGTGGCAAGATACAGAAGTAGATTGCCAGGCCTTTCTTCCACGCAGGTAATTCTAGTGTTGTTGCCATTGTAACAGAAATGTGATCCTCCGCCGCCAACACTGTCCCATTCTGCTGCTGCCCAGATGGGTGGTTTGTCTTCGTCTGGCACCTCAGCTGAGACCTGTCCATCTTGGGAACTACCCATAGCTTAGATCTCTCCATCATTGATGCACACAAGCCCTCATAGCACGACAAACTGCAAACCAAGTGAGGGGGGATAAATGAGAGCAGAACTTTATATCTGCGTCTGGTGGGGGGGGGGTGTGTGTGTTATGTTTTCATGGGCAGACTAGCTGGGCCCTGATGGTCTTTATCCGCTATCATATACTGTTACTATGTTACTCTGTATGGTTTGTTTAATGTTCAAAATAGTCTTTATAGGTCTGAATGGTATTCTGTATGAATTTATTTCCTCATGTTTGTTATGACCTGCCTAGAACATGAGATGGACAGAATACAAATTCCGATTGTAATATGTGCATTAATGGACACACTCTGTCCCTTCATTAGGTGTTGATCGAATATCTTTTCTATTAACAAGTGAAACAATTTTACAGAGTTATGTCCCTCGGAGAAAACATTGATATAGTTAAGTAAAAAGTAATAAATACAGTGGTATAATACTTAACCGCCAGGGATTGGCCACATCCTCCTGTATGGTACTGGTATATAAATGATAAGTGTTAGACTGTAACATACAGATTATCTAAGGAAGGACAGACTCCAGCCAAGCTGATTATACTGAGGCCTGTAGATATTACAGGGAATCAATTTCTGACGTTCACTTTATTCTCACTCTTAATTGTTCCATACCATTTTTCAGAACAGGTCCTAGCATCTACCTCCTCAGATCCCCATAGAGAATACACGGCTGAGATTCACCATCCTTCATAAACAGATTTTCCTAGTTGATGATGGGATCTGAATCACTGTCTCTCTCCGTCTGAAGTCCTCAGGAAGCCCCACCCCTGTTCACTTGCAAACTCCTGGATCCATCAGAATGACATCACACTGCACAGTTCTTTTTTCCCTTTTCTGGGAGGGACCGGAAGTATTCCCTCTTGATCTGACACTTATCTATGAATCTGACCAGGAGTCGGTGGAC
Organism: Ichthyophis bannanicus; assembly: GCA_033557465.1. Lineage (NCBI taxonomy): Eukaryota > Metazoa > Chordata > Amphibia > Gymnophiona > Ichthyophiidae > Ichthyophis > Ichthyophis bannanicus. Next base: position 54,361,384 of record CM066051.1, on the reverse strand, counting down.
TGAAACTGTCCAGAGGATTCTTCATACAACTTGATCATCTCCCCATTCTGGGGTTCCTCTCTTCTCTTCCTCAGTGGCCTACACCAGGAGGTGTCAGGGTCTTCAACATGGACCTCACTTCCCACCTCCTTCTCTAGTTCGCAAGCACTACAGAGCGGTCCATTGACTTTCACCGTGTTCCCAAACTTGGAGTAGTCCACGGAATATCTGCCCTCTTCTTCAGTGACAATGGGTACAAAGTGGTGACCCCACAGAATCTCATCAGGCAAATAAGAGGTTCTAGCCTGTGTGGTGATGCCTGTGGTCTCCACCACCCCCTCTAGGATCACCACTATCTCCATGTTTTGACTAGCGAGATTGTGAGCTGAGAGGTTGTAGAGGGGGCTCCTGGCATCAATAGTGTGACTAATGATGAGGGGTGAGACCAAGAAGATGGAATTGGTGCCCACTGGGTTTTCCACCTGGATGTCTACTTGTGAGAGTGGCACCACCTCGCCTTCAGAGGTGGTGATCTTCTTTACTAGCTGGATCTTAATGGAGGCACTGATAATCATGCTTTTACGGAGATCTCCCACCCGGAACATGAAATGGAACTTGCCATTCCGGCAAGCCACCACAGCATGCTTGCTGAAGATCAATGTCTCTGCCCGGCGGTTGGCTTGTGCAGTCTTCATGAAGATACATCCCAACATCACCGCATTATTGATCAGTCCAGCTATGTTCTGGACAATGAGCACCATAATGGCCACCGGGCACTGCTCAGTAACCATGCGTCCCCCAAACCCAATGGTCACTTGGACCTCGATGGAGAAGAGGAATGCGGAGGTGAAAGACTGGATGTTGGTAACACATGGTACAGCATTGCTATGTCTGGAATCCAGGTCACCATGGCCAAAGGCAATAAGCCACCATGCCATAGCAAATACCATCCAACTGCAGATGAATGACATTGTGAAGATAAAGAGGGTATGGTGCCACTTGAGGTCCACCAAGGTTGTAAAGACATCCTGAAGAAAGCGACCCTGCTCACGGATGTTTTTATGAGCCACGTTACAGGCCCCGTTCTTGGCCACAAAGCGTGCTTTCCTGGACTTTGCTCGATAGCGAGGCTGTGACGCGCTGTCCTCCACCAGACGGGTGATCAAGAACTCCTCGGGGATAATGCCTTTCCGAGCAAGCATGTTCCCCCTGCGACAGGGCTGTTGCCACTCAAAGACATCCCCTCATCCAAGTCTGCAGCTCTCCCTGAGAAGAGAAAGAAATACCACTTATAACCAATTGTCATCTTGGCCTTAGCTTCCAGTCCTGAGACAGAAAAAATGGTGAAGGAATGCCCTGGAATGTTCTTCCCCCCTCCAATCCCATATCTTAAGTAAATTAAAGGACCCCGTTGGGCGTGCTCTACCTATCTCTGCCCTCTGTGATTTCTGAGGATAGCGGAAGGCAGTTATGGTCAGAGGTCACACCATGAACCTGACAGTCGCCATACTGCTGGTGTTCCGCTGCTTTCTGTCCTCAGTCAAACTGTACTGTACGTTACTAATTCCTCCCTGCTTTTTAATTCTTATATTCCCTTCCCCTAGCAACAGACTCTAAGATATCCAGAAATGGGAATTATTCCCCTGTGGTTGCTCTACTGACTCTCATCCTATGAAGGCCAGATAGATTCCTTATTATTATTTTGCTATAAATGGAGAAGATCAGTCTATAAATCTTATCCCTTGTCCAAGACAAAAGGGAACCTTGTTTGACAGAAAAAAGAGCAGGGGCCAGAAGTACAAACTTCCCCTTTTCCTTCTCTACAAACTCTCTGGCTCCCCACACAGCCTCCTCTCAAAAAATCTCTCTCTTGGAAGACTTCAGGTGTGGACAGAGAATAAAAGTCTCCGGCCTGCTGTCGAGGACCATAGGCTAGCGAGACTGAAGCTGAGCGGAGTCAGAGGACAATGTAGTTAAATGCTTTATCCCTCCACCACAAGCAATTCTTGCTCCATCCCACCCAACAAAACCAGGCTTGGCAATGGAGACTGACCTGGTAGCTCTATCTGCCCATCCAAAGGCTCCCTTCTCCACAGTGGCAGTCTTGGGAGTGGTTAGAGCGGTATGCTAAGAAACAGGGAAGCCCACGTCTAATCCCATTGTTCTTCTTCTTGATTTTGGGCAACTCACTTAACCTTCCATTGCTTCAGGTACAAACTTAAGGGGGCATTTTGCTAGCAGACCTGATAACTGCGTTAATCATGGCAAGTGCGATAGTCAATGGCACTATTGCCAGCACTGAACACCCCAATACTAGCTGGCTAGCAGCGTCGGGGTGATATTCAGCTGCTAGTCAGTTATCCCTCAATGGTGAAGGATAGGCACCTGAAAGGTTTGCCTAACTTGCCGCTGAAGCTAACAGGGTAGCGGCTGAATATCATCGCTGCCTGGTTAGCTTTGGCCCTTTCTGGCTGACCCTGAATACCGGATATAGTGCCAGGATTGAATATCCATTGTTTAGAGTTTGGCGGCAGAAGCTAGCTGTTTTCTCAGCGCTAGCCACTGCCCATCTTTTCAAGGAAGCTCATGGTATTAACCCCTCTAGCTGAGCTCAAGCTTCAAGAGATGCCACACCTTAATGCCTCTCTGCCCTGCCTCTGTCCTCTTTACTGTCCTATCAATTAGTGGATTTCTTTTCCTTTTTATCTTGTTTTGAAAAGAGTATTTGCTTTTTATTTTAGTGTAAACTGCTCTGTTTTCCTGGCAAAGGACAGTATATCAAAACCTAATAAACCATAAACCACTGAATTTGCCCCTACCCTTAGATTGTAAGCCCTCTAGGGACAGGAAAATAGCAACAATACTTGAATGTAACTGGCCATGAACATCTGAGAAGAGGCATGAGCTAAATCCAGTTTCCCTTCTCTCTTAAAGGGCACCTTCCCCTCACTGGCTGTCTCTTACAGAATACCAGACCTCCCTTCCCCTCACTCACCGTATCTTACAGAATACATTCCTCCCTTTCCCCATGCTCTCTCTTACAGAATACCAGTCCTCCCTTCCCCTCACTCACCGTCTCTTACAGAATATCAGTCCTCCCTTCCTCATACTCGCTGTCTCTTATAGAATACCAGTCCTCCCTTCCCTATACTCGCTGTCTCTTACAGAACACCAGTCTTCCCTTTCCCCTCACTCGCTGTCTCTTATAGAATACCAGTCCTCCCTTCCTCACACTCGCTGTCTCTTACAGAATACCAGTCCTCCCTTCCCTATACTCGCTGTCTCTTACAGAATACCAGTCCTCCCTTCCTCACACTCGCTGTCTCTTACAGAAAAGCAGTCCTCCCTTTCCCCTCACTCGCTGTCTCTTATAGAACGCCAGTCCTCCCTTCATCACACTTGCTGTCTCTTACAGAATACCAGTCCTCCCTTCCCCCATACTCACTCTCTTACAGAATACCAGCCTTCCCTTCCTCACACTCGCTGTCTCTTACAGAATACCAGTCTTCCCTTTCCCCTCACTCACTGTCTCTTATAGAATACCAGTCCTCCCTTCCTCACACTCGCTGTCTCTTACAGAATACCAGTCCTCCCTTCCCTTCACTTGCTGTCTCTTACAGAATACCAGTCCTCCCTTCCCAATACTCACTGTCTTTTACAGAATACCAGTCCTCCCTTTCTCATACTCGCTGTCTCTTACAAAATACCAGTCCTCCCTTCCCCCACACTCGCTGTCTCTTACAGAATACCAGTCCTCCCTTCCCCCATACTTGCTGTCTCTTACAGAATACCAGTCTTCCGTTCCCCTCACTCACTGTCTCTTACAGAATACCAGTCTTCCCTTCCCCCATACTCGCTGTCTCTTACAGAATACCAGTCTTCCGTTCCCCTCACTCACCATCTCTTACAGAATACCAGTCATCCCTTCTCATACTCGCTGTCTCTTACAGAATACCAGTCCTCCCTTTCTCCTCACTCACCATCTCTTACAGAATACCAGTCCTCCCTTCCTCATACTCGCTGTCTCTTACAGAATACCAGTCCTCCCTTTCCCCTCACTCACCATCTCTTACAGAATACCAGTCCTCCCTTCCTCATACTCGCTGTCTCTTACAGAATACCAGTCCTCCCTTTCCCCTCACTCACAATCTCTTACAGAATACCAGTCCTCCCTTTCCCCTCACTCACCATCTCTTACAGAATACCAGTCCTTCCTTTCTCATACTCGCTGTCTCTTACAGAATACCAGTCCTCCCTTCCCCCTCACTCGCTGTCTCTTACAGAATACCAGTCCTCCCTTCCTCATACTCGCTGTCTCTTACAGAATACCAGTCCTCCCTTTCCCCTCACTCACCATCTCTTACAGAATACCAGTCCTTCCTTTCTCATACTCGCTGTCTCTTACAGAATACCAGTCCTCCCTTCCCCCTCACTCGCTGTCTCTTACAGAATACCAGTCCTCCCTTCCTCATACTCGCTGTCTCTTACAGAATACCAGTCCTCCCTTTCCCCTCACTCACCATCTCTTACAGAATACCAGTCCTCCCTTCCTCATACTCGCTGTCTCTTACAGAATACCAGTCCTCCCTTTCCCCTCACTCACCATCTCTTACAGAATACCAGTCCTCCCTTCCTCATACTCGCTGTCTCTTACAGAATACCAGTCCTCCCTTTCCCCTCACTCATCATCTCTTACAGAATACCAGTCCTCCCTTTCTCATACTCGCTGTCTCTTACAAAATACCAGTCCTCCCTTCCCCCTCACTCGCTGTCTCTTACAGAATACCAGTCCTTCCTTTCCCTCACTCGCTGTCTCTTACAGAATACCAGTCTTCCGTTCCCCTCACTCGCTGTCTCTTACAGAATACCAGTCCTCCCTTCCCTTCACTCACTGCCTCTTGCAGAATACTAGTCCTCCCTTTCCCCTCACTCGCTGTCTCTTACAGAATACCAGTCCTTGCTGTCTCTTACAGAATACCAGTCCTCCCTTCCCCCATACTCGCTCTCTTACAGAATACCAATCCTCCCTTCCTCACATTCGCTGTCTCTTACAGAATACCAGTCCTCCCTTCCCTATACTCGCTGTCTCTTACACAATACCAGTCTTCCCTTTCCCCTCCGGCGCTGTCTCTTATAGAATACCAGTCCTCCCTTCCTCACACTCGCTGTCTCTTACAGAATACCAATCCTCCCTTCCTCACACTCGCTGTCTCTTACAGAATACCAGTCCTCCCTTCCCTATACTCGCTGTCTCTTACAGAATACCAGTCCTCCCTTCCCTATACTCGCTGTCTCTTACAGAATACCAATCCTCCCTTCCTCACACTCGCTGTCTCTTACAGAATACCAGTTCTCCCTTCCTCACACTCACTGTCTCTTACAGAATACCAGTCCTCCCTTCCCCCATACTCACTCTCTTACAGAATACCAGTCCTCCCTTCCCCTCACTTGCTGTCTCTTATAGAATACCAGTCCTCCCTTCCTCATTCTTGCTGCCTCTTACAGAATACCAGTCCTCCCTTTCTCCTCACTCGCTGTCTCTTACAGAATACCAGTCCTCCCTTCCTCACACTCGCTGTCTCTTACAGAATACCAGTCCTCCCTTCCTCACACTCGCTGTCTCTTACAGAATATCAGTCCTCCCTTCCCTATACTCGCTGTCTCTTACAGAATACCAGTCCTCCCTTCCCCTCACTTGCTGTCTCTTATAGAATACCAGTCCTCCCTTCCTCATTCTTGCTGCCTCTTACAGAATACCAGTTCTCCCTTCCTCACACTCGCTGTCTCTTAGAGAATACCAGTCCTCCCTTCCCCCATACTCACTCTCTTACAGAATACCAGTCCTCCCTTCCCCTCACTTGCTGTCTCTTATAGAATACCAGTCCTCCCTTCCTCATTCTTGCTGCCTCTTACAGAATACCAGTCCTCCCTTTCTCCTCACTCGCTGTCTCTTACAGAATACCAGTCCTCCCTTCCTCACACTCCCTGTCTCTTACAGAATACCAGTCCTCCCTTCCCTCATACTCGCTCTCTTACAGAATACCAGTCCTCCCTTTCTCATACTCGCTGTCTCTTACAAAATAACAGTCCTCCCTTCCCCCACACTCGCTGTCTCTTACAGAATACCAGTCTTCCCTTTCCCCTCACTCACTGTCTCTTATAGAATACCAGTCCTCCCTTCCCCACACTCGCTGTCTCTTACAGAATACCAGTCTTCCATTCCCCTCACTCACTGTCTCTTACAGAATACCAGTCCTCCCTTCCCCCATACTCGCTGTCTCTTACAGAATACCAGTCTTCCATTCCCCTCACTCACCATTTCTTACAGAATACCAGTCCTCCCTTCCTCATACTCGCTGTCTCTTACAGAATACCAGTCCTCCCTTCCCCTCACTCGTTGTATCTTACAGGATTCCAGTCCTCCCTTCCCCCATACTTGCTGTCTCTTACACAAGACCAGTCCTCCCTTCCCCTCACTCGCTGTCTCTTACAGAATACCAGTCCTCCCTTCCCCCACACTCGCTGTCTCTTACAGAATACCAGTCCTCCCTTCCCCCATACTTGCTGTCTCTTATAGAATACCAGTCTTCCATTCCCCTCACTCGCAATCTCTTATAGAATACCAGTCTTCCGTTCCCCTCACTTGCTGTCTCTTACAGAATACCAGTCCTCCCTTCCCCCATACTTGCTGTCTCTTACAGAATACCAGTCCTCCCCCCATACTCGCTGTCTCTTACAGAATACCAGTCTTCTGTTCCCCTCACTCGCTGTCTCTTACAGAATACCAGTCTTCCCTTTCCCCTCACTCACTGTCTCTTATAGAATACCAGTCCTCCCTTCCTCACACTCGCTGTCTCTTACAGAATACCAGTCTTCCGTTCCCCTCACTCGCTGTCTCTTACAGAATACCAGTCCTCCCTTCCCCCATACTCGCTGTCTCTTACAGAATACCAGTCTTCCGTTCCCCTCACTCGCTGTCTCTTACAGAATACCAGTCTTCCCTTTCCCCTCACTCACTGTCTCTTATAGAATACCAATCCTCCCTTCCTCACACTCGCTGTCTCTTACAGAATACCAGTCTTCCATTCCCCTCACTCACCATCTCTTACAGAATACCAGTCCTCCCTTCCTCATACTCGCTGTCTCTTACAGAATACCAGTCCTCCCTTTCCCCTCACTCACCATCTCTTACAGAATACCAGTCCTCCCTTCCTCATACTCGCTGTCTCTTACAGAATACCAGACCTCCCTTTCCCCTCACTCACCATCTCTTACAGAATACCAATCCTTCCTTTCTCATACTCGCTGTCTCTTACAGAATACCAGTCCTCCCTTTCCCCTCACTCTCCATCTCTTACAGAATACCAGTCCTTCCTTTCTCATACTCGCTGTCTCTTACAAAATACCAGTCCTCCCTTCCCCCTCACTCGCTGTCTCTTACAGAATACCAGTCCTTCCTTCCCCTCACTCACTGTCTCTCACAGAATACCAGTCCTCCCTTCCCCTCACTCGCTGTCTCTTACAGAATACCAGTCCTCCCTTCCCTTCACTCACTGTCTCTTACAGAATACCAGTCCTCCCTTCCCCTCCCTCGCTGTTAATTACAAAATACCAGTCCTCCCTTCCCCCACACTCGCTGTCTCTTACAGAATACCAGTCCTCCCTTCCCCCGTACTTGCTGTCTCTTATAGAATACCAGTCTTCCGTTCCCCTCACTCGCTATCTCTTACAGAATACCAGTCCTCCCTTCCCCTCACTCGTTGTATCTTACAGGATTCCAGTCCTCCCTTCCCACATACTTGCTGTCTCTTACACAATACCAGTCCTCCCTTCCCCTCACTCGCTGTCTCTTACAGAATACCAGTCCTCCCTTCCTCACACTCGCTGTCTCTTACAGAATACCAGTCCTCCCTTTCCCCTCACTCACCGTCTCTTACAGAATACCAGTCCTCCCTTTCTCATACTCGCTGTCTCTTACAGAATACCAGTCCTCCCTTTCCCCTCACTCACCATCTCTTACAGAATACCAGTCCTCCCTTTCTCATACTCGCTGTCTCTTACAAAATACCAGTCCTCCCTTCCTCACACTCACTGTCTCTTACAGAATACCAGTCCTCCCTTTCCCCATACTTGCTGTCTCTTACAGAATACCAGTCCTCCCTTTCCCCATACTTGCTGTCTCTTACAGAATACCAGTCCTCACCCACACTCACTGTCTCTTACAGAATACCAATCTTCCTATCTCCTCACTCGCTGTCTCTTACAGAATACCAGTCCTCCCTTCCCCTCACTCGCTGTCTCTTACAGAATACCAGTCCTCCCTATCCCCACACTCGCTGTCTCTTACAGAATACTAGTCCTCCCTTCCCCATACTCGCTGTCTCTTACAGATTACCAGTCCTCCCTTCCTCACACTCGCTGTCTCTTACAGAATACCAGTCCTCCCTTCCCCTCACTCGCTGTCTCTTACAGAATACCAGTCCTTGCTGTCTCTTACAGAATACCAGTCCTCCCTTCCCCCATACTCGCTCTCTTACAGAATACCAATCCTCCCTTCCTCACATTCGCTGTCTCTTACAGAATACCAGTCCTCCCTTCCCTATACTCGCTGTCTCTTACACAATACCAGTCTTCCCTTTCCCCTCCGGCGCTGTCTCTTATAGAATACCAGTCCTCCCTTCCTCACACTCGCTGTCTCTTACAGAATACCAATCCTCCCTTCCTCACACTCGCTGTCTCTTACAGAATACCAGTCCTCCCTTCCCTATACTCGCTGTCTCTTACAGAATACCAATCCTCCCTTCCTCACACTCGCTGTCTGTTACAGAATACCAGTTCTCCCTTCCTCACACTCACTGTCTCTTACAGAATACCAGTCCTCCCTTCCCCCATACTCACTCTCTTACAGAATACCAGTCCTCCCTTCCCCTCACTTGCTGTCTCTTATAGAATACCAGTCCTCCCTTCCTCATTCTTGCTGCCTCTTACAGAATACCAGTCCTCCCTTTCTCCTCACTCGCTGTCTCTTACAGAATACCAGTCCTCCCTTCCTCACACTCGCTGTCTCTTACAGAATACCAGTCCTCCCTTCCCCCATACTCGCTCTCTTACAGAATACCAGTCCTCCCTTCCTCACACTCGCTGTCTCTTACAGAATATCAGTCCTCCCTTCCCTATACTCGCTGTCTCTTACAGAATACCAGTCCTCCCTTTCCCCTCACTTGCTGTCTCTTATAGAATACCAGTCCTCCCTTCCTCACACTCGCTGTCTCTTACAGAATACCAGTCCTCCTTTCCCTTCACTTGCTGTCTCTTACAGAATACCAGCCCTCCCTTCCCCCACACTCGCTGTCTCTTACAGAATACCAGTCCTCCCTTCCCCCACACTCGCTGTCTCTTACAGAATACCAGTCCTCCCTTCCCCCATACTTGCTGTCTCTTATAGAATACCAGTCTTCCATTCCCCTCACTCGCAATCTCTTATAGAATACCAGTCTTCCGTTCCCCTCACTTGCTGTCTCTTACAGAATACCAGTCCTCCCTTCCCCCATACTTGCTGTCTCTTACAGAATACCAGTCCTCCCTTCCCCCATACTTGCTGTCTCTTACAGAATAACAGTCTTCTGTTCCCCTCACTCGCTGTCTCTTACAGAATACCAGTCCTCCCTTCCCTATACTCGCTGTCTCTTACAGAATACCTGTCTTTCCTTTCCCCTCACTCACCATCTCTTACAGAATACCAGTCCTTCCTTTCTCATACTCGCTCTCTCTTACAGAATACCAGTCCTCCCTTTCCCCTCACTCACCATCTCTTACAGAATACCAGTCCTTCCTTTCTCATACTCGCTGTCTCTTACAAAATACCAGTCCTCCCTTCCCCCTCACTCGCTGTCTCTTACAGAATACCAGTCCTTCCTTCCCCTCACTCGCTGTCTCTTACAGAATACCAGTCTTCCGTTCCCCTCACTCACTGTCTCTTACAGAATACCAGTCCTCCCTTCCCCTCACTCGCTGTCTCTTATAGAATACCAGTCCTCCCTTCCCTTCACTCCCTGTCTCTTACAGAATACCAGTCCTCCCTTCCCTTCACTCGTTGTATCTTACAGGATTCCAGTCCTCCCTTCCCCCATACTTGCTGTCTCTTACACAAGACCAGTCCTCCCTTCCCCTCACTCGCTGTCTCTTACAGAATACCAGTCCTCCCTTCCTCACACTCGCTGTCTCTTACAGAATACCAGTCCTCCCTTTCCCCTCACTCACCATCTCTTACAGAATACCAGTCCTCCCTTTCTCATACTCGCTGTCTCTTACAGAATACCAGTCCTCCCTTTCCCCTCACTCACCATCTCTTACAGAATACCAGTCCTCCCTTTCTCATACTCGCTGTCTCTTACAAAATACCAGTCCTCCCTTCCCCTCACTCGCTGTCTCTTACAGAATACCAGTCCTCCCTTTCCCCATACTTGCTGTCTCTTACAGAATACCAGTCCTCCCTTTCCCCATACTTGCTGTCTCTTACAGAATACCAGTCCTCACCCACACTCACTGTCTCTTACAGAATACCAATCTTCCTATCTCCTCATTCGCTGTCTCTTACAGAATACCAGTCCTCCCTTCCCCTCACTCGCTGTCTCTTACAGAATACCAGTCCTCCCTTCCCCTCACTCGCTGTCTCTTACAGAATACCAGTCCTCCCTATCCCCACACTCGCTGTCTCTTACAGAATACTAGTCCTCCCTTCCCCATACTCGCTGTCTCTTACAGATTACCAGTCCTCCCTTCCTCACACTCGCTGTCTCTTACAGAATACCAGTCCTCCCTTCCCCTCACTCGCTGTCTCTTACTGAATACCAGTCCTCCCTTCCCTATACTTGCTGTCTCTTACAGATTACCAGTCCTCCCTTCCTCAAACTCGCTGTCTCTTACAGAATACCTATCCTCCCTTTCTCCTCACTCGCTGTCTCTTACAGATTACCAGTCCTCCCTTCCTCACACTCGCTGTCTCTCACAGAATACCAGTCCTCCCTTCCCTTCACTCGCTGTCTCTTATAGAATACCAGTCTTCCCTTCCCCTCACTCGCTGTCTCTTACAGAATACCAGTCCTTTCTTCCCCCTCACTCGCTGTCTCTTACAGAATACCAGTCCTTCCTTCCCCATACTCGCTGTCTCTTACAGAATACCAGTCCTCCCTTCCCCATACTCACTGTCTCTTACAGAATACCAGTCCTCCCTTTCGCCATACTTGCTGTCTCTTACATGATACCAGTCCTCCCTTCCCCTCACTCACTGTCTCTTATAAAGCACCTCTCCTCCCCTTACTTTCCTCACACATGCTGTCTCTTATAAAGCGGTACCTCTCCTCTCCTCCCTTTCCCCACTCTTTCTCTTATATAGCACCTCTCCTCCCTTTCGCCACACTCGCTGTCTCTTATAGAGCACCTCCCTCCCCTTCCTTTCCCCACACTTGCTGTCTCTTATAGAGCATCTCACCTTCTTTTCCCCACACTCACTCTCTTATAGAGCACCTCCCTCCCTTTCCTTTCCTTTCCTCACAATTGCTGTGTCTTATATAATGGTACCTCTCCTCTCCTCTCTTTCCCCACTCTCACTGTCTCTTATAGAGCACCTCTCCTCCCTTTCCCCACACTTGCTGTCTCGTATAGAGCATCTCTCCTTCTTTTCTCCACACTCGCTGTCTCTTATAGAGCACCTCTCCTTCCCTTCTTTCCTCAAACATGCTTTCTCTTATAGAGCATCTATCCTCCCTTTCCCCACACTCACTGTGTCTTAGGGAGCACCTCCCTCCCCCTCTCATTCCCTACACTTGCTGTCTCTTACAGAGCAGCTCTCCTCCCCTTCCTTCCTCCCACATGCTGTCTCTTATAGAGCACCTCTCCTCCCTTTCCCCACACTTGCTGTCTCGTATAGAGCATCTCTCCTTCTTTTCCCCACACTCGCTGTCTCTTATAGAGCACCTCTCCTTCCCTTCTTTCCTCAAACATGCTTTCTCTTATAGAGCATCTATCCTCCCTTTCCCCACACTCACTGTGTCTTAGGGAGCACCTCCCTCCCCCTCTCATTCCCTACACTTGCTGTCTCTTACAGAGCAGCTCTCCTCCCCTTCCTTCCTCCCACATGCTGTCTCTTATAGAGCAGTACCTCTCCTCTCTCCTTCCTTTCCTACTCTCACTGTCTCTTATACAGCACCTCTCCTCCCTTTCCCCAAACTCGCTCTCTTATAGAGCACCTCTCCTCCCCTTTCCTCAAACATGCTGTCTCATACACCCCTCCTCTCCTCCCTTTTCCTGCACTTGCTGTCTCTTATAGAGCACCTCTCCTCCCTTTCCTTTCCCTCCTATCTCTTATAGAACACTCCTCCTCTCCTGCCTTTTCCCACACTCGCTGTCTCTTATAGAGCATGTCTCCTCCCTTTCCCCAATCACTGTCCCTTATAGAGCACCTCTCTTCTCCTTCCTTTCCTCTGTCTCTTATACAGCACCTCTCCTCCCTTTCCCCAAACTCGCTCTCTTATAGAGCACCTCTCTTCCCTTTCCCCACACCCACTGCCTCTTAAGGAGCACCTCTCCTCCCCCTCTCTTTCTATATATGTTATACAGGCAATATATCATTTTCTTTTGCTCTTACCCACCCAAGTTCTGTGTTCTTCATTTCCAGGATTGGAGAGACCCCCCCCCCCCCTCCCCTCCACCTCTGAAAGAAGTAGAGCAGGAGAAGGCAGCAGGTTCATTCTGCTGCGTCACATGACCCCTTCCTTTCTCTCTTGCTTTGTTAGATCTCCAGGGAGGGAGGGAAATACGAGAACCATCTTCCGCCTCCCCGATATCCTAGGCTGGCTGGCCCAGATCTGACCACAGTCTCTTACCTGGCAAGCTGTGGGGGCGGCAGGGACATTTGCTTCGCTTTCTTTTTCCTGCTGTTCTCAGTACTCAGCCTGCACCAGCTGCCACTGGCGGAGAGAGACCTTCTCCTCTCCCTTCCCAGTATAATAGAACTGTTATCCCATTGGCTGCTGGCAAGGCTGCTGTCTCCTCTCATTGGTCCGATGGAACTGATGAGCTCAGAGGATAGCCAGGTATCCTGACTGGCTACGGCTCCAAGCCTCCCAAGGATGCAAACAGCCCTCCTTGACACTTTATCATCTCCACGCAAAAGGCTCTGTGGGTCATATCCTGCTAGGAACTGATACAGGATTTGAACTTCTATTCCTAGCTTTTTATGAATTATACATGTAGGTGCCGGTTCTCCAGCTAAAGATTAGATTTTAAGCTCTGATGAGCGGGGACTGTCTTTATATGTATCTGTACAGTGCTGTGTACGTCTGGTAGTGCTATGTAAATGATTAATGCTAGTAACAGTAGTAATGAGGTATAAAATTAGTTATTGGTACTTTTGCACTATAGGTCTTACTGCATATATTTTCCAGTGGAGTCAAATATGTACGGTAGCGTCACTCAGGAGTTGTCAGCACAGAAAAAGCACAAAAAGTGAGTGGAGCATACAAAACGTTTCTGGTTTTACCTAATAATCACCTCTTTTAATCTATTTATTAAGTAAAACCAGAAAAGTCAGTTTTCCCCTAGTTCTGTCTTGTTTTACCTAATAAGCACTTCTTTTAAGCTGTTTAGGGAGTGGAGGAGTAGCCTCATGGTTACAGCACTGGCTTGGGAACCAAGAGACCAACATTTAATTCCCACTAGATTGGCTTTACCAACGATGCAGCTCCACCGTGCACAAGTATGTAAGGGGTGCTGAAGCCATCACTGGGCTTCTAGGAAGCCTGACAAAAGCAAGTTCATGTATTCCACTTGGTAGGGGGGCAGGGGGCGTGCCAGGTTCACCAGTCACACAGGGCACAATGTTAGCTTATTATAAGAACATACGTAAGATATGCAGGGCCGGCCCCAGATATGCTATACTGGGTCAGACCAAGGTCCATCAAGCCCAGTATTCTGTTTCCAAAAGTGGCCAATCCAGGTCACAAGTACCTGGCAGGTTCCCAAAAAGGCACACAGGTTCCACAATGCTTGTCCCAGGACAAGCAGTAGATTTCCCAGGTCCGCTTTAATAATGGATTATGGACCTTTCCTCCAAGAACTTGTCCAAACCTTTTTTAAACCCAGCTACACTAACAGCTTTTATTATATCCTCTGGTAACGAATTCCAGAGTTTGATTACGCATTGAGTGAAAAAATATTTTCTCTTATCAGTCTTAAATAGATTACATTGTAGCTTTGTTGCTTGTCCCTTAGTCTTTCTACATTTTGATGGTGTAAACAATTGATCTACAAATACCCATTCCACTCCATTCATTAATATATAGACCTTTACCAATCCAGACCTGGATCTCTGCCTGCCTTTCTGACACTGCTGCCTGGATGTCTCACCGCCGCTTGAAATTGAACATGGCCAAGACTGAACTTCTTATCTTTCCCCCTAAAACCTCCCCTCCTCGTCCTCCTTTCTCAGTCTCTGTGGATAACTCTGTACTCCTTCCTGTTTCCCCAGTCCGCAATCTGGAGGTTGTCTTTGACTCCTCTCTCTCTTTCTCCACACATATCCATCTTGTAGCTAAGACCTGCCATTTCTTTCTCTATAACATTAGCAAAATCCGCCCTTTCCTTTCTGAACACACTACTAAAATGCTAATCCACTCCTTAATACCTCCCGTCTTGACTACTGTAACCTACTCCTCACTGGTTTCCCTTTGAGTCATCTCTCTCCCCTTCGATCTGTTCAACACTCTGCTGCGCGGCTAATCTTCCGCCATCCTCGCCATGCCCATATTACTCCTCTTCTCAAATCACTTCACTAGCTCCCTATCCATTTCCGCATCCAGTTGAAACTCCGCATTCACTCTGCGGCTCCTCAGTACCTTTCTTCTCTTATCTCTCCTTACAACCCCCCTCGGGAACTCCGCTCTTCTAGCAAACAGCTTCTGTCTGCGCCCTTCTCTTCTACTGCTAACTCCAGACTTTGCTCCTTTCACCTTGCTGCGCCTTATGCCTGGAACAAACTACCTGTGTCTGTACGCCAGGCACCTTCTCTGGTCCTTTACAGATCCAGGCTGAAAACTCACCTCTTCGCTGCTGCCTTTGGATCCTGACTCACCTGATCTCCTTTTCCTTCACCTTTTCTTTCCCCTAGTTTTCTCCCTGCCTACACCTTCTGTGTTTTGTCTTGTATTTGTCTTGACTAGATTGTAAGCTCTGACGAGCAGGGATTGTCTCTTACATGTCTGTACAGCGCTGCGTACGACTGGTAGCGCTATACAAATGCTCAGTAGTAGTAGTAGGATACTGTTCCATGTAATACATGTTCTGTTTCACTGTAAACCACTTTGATAAAACTGAAAAGCGCTATATAAAAATGTTAAATAAATAAATTAACTTGTCCACATTAAATTTCATCTGCCATTAGAACATCCAGTCTACCAGTTTATCAAGGTCCTCTTGCAATTTTTCACAATTCTTTTGTGCTTTAACAACTTTAAATAACTTTAAGTCATCTGCAAATCTGATCACCTCACTTATTATTCCCATTTCCAAGTCATTTATGAATATGTTAAAAAGCAGTGGACCAAGAACAGATCCTTGGGGTACTCCACTATTCGTCTTTCTCTGTTGAGAAAACTGGCCATTTAGCCCTACCAGTTCCTGATCCACAATAGTACACTGTCTCCAATCCCATGACTTTTAAATTTTGTTAAGAGTCTCTCTTTCTGAAAATCCAGATATACCATATCAACCAGCTCACCTTTGTTTACCTGTTTATTCACATCTTCAAAAAAATATAACATATTAGTAAGAAGACCTTCCTTGGCTAAATCCATGTTGGCTTCTCCCATTAAACCATGACTATCTACATGTTCAGTAATTTTATTATTTATAATAGTTTCTACCATTTTGCCCTGTACTAATGTCAGGCTCACTGGTCTGTAATTTCCCAAATCACCCCAGAACCCTTTTTAAAAATTGGTGTTGCATTGGCCATTTGCCAATCTTCAGGTGCTACAGATGATTTTAATGATAGTTCACAGATTATTAATAGTAGGTCTACAATCTCATATTTCAGTTCTTTCAACACCCTTGAATGTATACCATCAGGTCCAGGAGATTTGCTACTCTTCAGTTTATCAATAGTTGTAATACATCTTCCTGGTTTATCAATATTTCTTTCAATTCTTCCGATGCATCATCTTTAAATATCATTTCAGGCATGGTTAACTTCCCTGCATTTTCCTCAATAAAGACTGAAGCGAAGAATTCATTCAGTCTTTCTGCTGTGGCCTTGTCCCCTTTTACCCCTCTATCATCTAATGGTCCAACTGTCTCTTTCACGGGTATCTTGCTAAGAATGTACTTGAAAAAAGTTTTTATTATGTGTTTTTGCATCTACGGCAAGCTTTTTTTTCAAATTCTCTCTTTGCCTGCCTGATCAATGCCTTGATCTAACTTGCCAGTACTTATGTTGTTTCCAGTTTTCATCATTTGGCTCCTTTTTCCATTTCCTGAAAGATGTTTTTTTTTGGCTACAACAACTTCTCTGACCTTACCTTTAAACCATGCTGGCCTTCCTTCCACTTTTCTTAAAGTGTGGAATACCTCTGGTCTGAGTGTCCAAGATAATATTTTTAAATGCCACCGCTGCTCATTATAAATCTTTAACCTTTGCATCTGCTCCTTTTAGCTTTTTCTTAGCTATTTACCTCATGTAATTATAGTCTCTCTTTTGAAAGTCAAAAGGTAGTACTGTGAATTTCCTTGCTGTCCTTCCTCCATTTATTAAATCAAATGCAATTATGCTATGATCACTATTGCCAAGTAGCCCCAACACTCTTATCTCTTGCACCAGATCCTGTGTTACACTAAGGACTAGGTCCAAAAAATATTCCCCTCTTGTCGGTTCACAAACCAGCTGCTCCAAGAAGCAGTCATTTATTTCATCTTGAAACTTTATCTCCTTAGCATGTCCTGCAGTGACACTGACCAGTCAATACTGGGGTAATTTAAATTGCCCATTATTATTACCATGTTGTAACTTTTCTTAGCTTCCCTGATTTCTTTTAGCATTTCATCATCCATTTGTTCATTCTGGCCAAGCGGTCGGTAGCACACCCCCACTGCCATCGCCTTCCCCTTCTGACATGGAATTTCTATCCATAGAGATTCTATAGTGTGATTCAATGCCTTCTCTAACATAGATTAAATCTACTCTATCACTGTGATATAGTTTGTACTCAGGTATCACAGTGTGCCAATGGTTGTCCTCCTTCCACCTCTGAGATGCCAGTCATATGTAACCTCTCATTTAGTGCTATATATTCTAACTCTCCCATCTTAATTTTTAAACATTTAGCATTTGCATACAGGCATTTTAGAGACTGTATTTTATTCATATTAATCTGGTTATCAGTAGACGGGGGTAATTTGGAATTTTTCAGCTCTGTAAAGGGCATCTGGGTTACTTTTATCTTTATTGGAACCTCTCTGCTGATATGCCCTAACTTCTGTCTTTTGCTAGTATCCTTCCAGGATACATCCTTTCAAACCATGGGCTCTTGGGCAACTATCTGCTTTCCCCTATTATCTAGTTCAAAAGCTGCTCTATCTCCTTTTCAAAGGTTAATGCCAGCAGCCTTATTCCAACCCAGTTAAGGTGGAACCCAGCCCTTCGGAAAAGCCCCTCCTATCCCCCAGAATGTTGCCCAGTTCCTAACAAATCCAAAACCCCCTTCCTTGCACCATCGTCTCATCCACACACTGAGACTCTGAAGCTCTGCCTGCCCTTTGGGTTCTGCATGTGGAATGAAATGGGAAACATTTCAGAGCATGCTTCCCTGGAAAATCTGGATTTCAACTTCCTACTTAAAAGCCTAAATTTGGCCTTCAGAACTCCCTCCCACACTTTCCTATGTCATGTCTGTTCAATGTTAACCACTTGTTCCAGTTTAATACCTGTTCTATTTAAATACATGTTTAATACCTGTTCTATGTAAAACAGTTTGATTGTTCATGTTCTATGTAAACGACGCTGATTTTGAAATAGTGTGATATATAAAAGCAAATAAATAAACAAACAAACAAACATACATGTACCAAGACAGCAGACTACTCTCCAGTGCTATCTTAGACCTTGTCTAGGTGGTGCGTGAGGCAGGCATGTTACCAGGCGATCCTCATATCCACCAGCCACCCAGTTATCCACAGGTTGAATCACTAACTATAATGGCTGTCCTAATCCTTCCCTCATGAGCAAATGGCTCTGGAGAAACCTCCTCAGTGCGAGAGGGTTTTACATCACCTGCAGGACAGGTCTTAGCTACAAGATCACTTCCTGCCACACTAGGATGATGCTCTCCTGTCATGTGACCTCTTCTCTATGGAAACAGGGAGGTTGCTCAACTGGAGGTCGGACCTCAGTACTTTGTCCCTGTAGTCACATGTATATATCTTCCTTATGTCCTCCAAGTCTGCTACTTTAGCCTACAGAGATCAGACTCGTTCTCTGACAGCAAAGAGTTCCTTGAACCTAGTGCACACATAAGACCACTCACTAACTGGGAGAAAATCATGCATTTGACACTAAATGCAAAAGACTGGATAGCCCCCATCTCGCTGCTGGACTGTTGTCTGCATCTTAGTTTTAAGGTCTTGTTTAGCTATTTAAGTTGTTTACTTAAGTTTGTTGGTGATACCTGTACTAATAAAACTATTCCTAATATGTTTAATGGGCTTTGTTCACCTCAAGATTAGTTATTTTCAGGTTGTTAATTAATCTATTCCTGATGAGGATAACCAGCTGAACCTAAAAGTGAATTTGACCACCTCCTTCCCTTTAATAGATTTAAGAGCCTAAAAAGCTAAGATTATGCCTAGGGTGGGTGGGGGCTCTGGTGGTGGGAGGGAAAGAAGACATAATAAATGCTGGCTTGCTACACAGTGCCCGAACCTGTGCTTCTAATGTAATGCCTTTATTTCCTGAGTGATTCACAGAGCCCTAGGTTGATAGAGGGGGACCTTTCAAAACGCCCCTTTCATCTGTCACTTGGCTTTAAGATCTGTTTAAGACAACTTTACAGATCTTTCACCTCCTCAATAAAAGGCCTCTTTGTAAAGGTCTCTAGAAACAAATGTATTTCTTTCTTCTCAAAGACTATTTATTCTATTTTACTCTGTATGTTAAGCTATACTCAGATTTTATTTAAACAGAAAGCTCTCTAGAAGCAATCTATTTCTTTCTACTCAGAGACTATTTACTTTATTTTACTTTCTATGTTAAGTGATACTCTGATTTGATATATCCCTACTACAATCAATATGTACAAACTTAAATGAATAGTCATTCCATTCCTATGCATTGATACCCTACTTGTATATAGTTACAACTGTTTTAGGGACAATACTTCTGTTTAAATTGTAACACAAACTGTGTTAGTTGATTTACTGAATTATTCTGCTTAGTCTTTTAAAACCCTTTGTTGTACAAGTTAAGATGTTCTATGTAAAAAGTTATAATTGTTCTATGTAAAACAAGCTCTGCATTGTTAATTGTTGTTAATTGTACACCGCAACTGATCGCTGGAAGATGCGGTATATAAATAAGTGTTAAATAAAATAAATAAATAAAATAAATATATAAGAAGCTCTCTAGAAGCAATTTATTTATTTCTCCTCAGAGACTCTGTACCCTATTTTACTTTCTATGCTAAGCTATACTCTGATTTGAGTTAAAGGAAAAGATCTCTGGTGATACTAAGACCTGACTGACTCAACAAAATTACTGAATTCTAAAATACACAGATTTATCAAGTTTAACCCAAAGAATTCCATTTTCCACCAAATTTAGAGTATTTCCCAGAAGATAAATACTTACAAGTGCAGATCTTTTTCCAGCTGTAGCCGTCCCTTTTGGTAGTCTTTCAAGACTCAAAGCTTGGTATGGTCCTGCCTGCTTGCACTTCTCGTGGCCACTGCCTTAAAAGAAAGGCCTGACAATCTACTTCGAGCCACACTGCCAAGAAAACCCAGGAGCTGCTGGGTCACCAGAAGTCGCCACCGATTCAAAGGCATGCATTGCATTAATCTGTTTGCATCAGGGGTGTTGTATCAGTGTTTATCGGTTAAAACCTAAAGTAGAAGCCCTACTTACAGTT
Source organism: Ichthyophis bannanicus (assembly GCA_033557465.1). Lineage (NCBI taxonomy): Eukaryota > Metazoa > Chordata > Amphibia > Gymnophiona > Ichthyophiidae > Ichthyophis > Ichthyophis bannanicus. Next base: position 54,341,231 of record CM066051.1, on the reverse strand, counting down.
CTGTCATTTAAAAGTTTTTACCGTTTATCTGCTTTTGTTTATGTTATGATGTAATCTTGTAGACAATAAAGCAGAATAAAAGTCCTCTGCTTAAATGAAAGAATGCGCTCAGAGTGAATTATCTGATACCTGTTGTGGCAAGAGTCCAGAAAGGTTTTTCTAGGCTGAAAACTGATGTGGGCCCTCTGCAGGGCCAGTGCGAGGATACGAGGCACTCTTTGTGAACCCTCATTCCTGCCACCCCCTGCTCCCACCCTTCTCTGGGACCTACAATGCAATCCAGCGCTTACCAAAAGCCTCTGACGCTGCGTGCTGTTGATGCCACACTTTGAGACTTCCTGTATGCATGGAGGCTGAAGGGACTGCTTGAAAGATTGGCAACCTAGGCAACTGCCTAGTTCACCTAATGAGTAGCAATGGTACTGGCTCTCTAAGCTTGGAGAGCTGCAGCAGCCAACACTGGGGGCTCTGTATGTCTGCAGTCTCTCCAGTTCTTGCTCCATCTGTCACTGCCATGTTTTCTTCCCTCTCACTGTCCTTTTGAAACTCTCTGGGTTCCCTTTAAAGTCAGTACCTATGGTAATACACTATGGACAAATGACCCCTCAACCATATCTCTACACACAGACATTCCTCTTTCTCTCTCTGACTCTCTTTGTGGAGAAAGGTGAATGTTGTTATTATTAACGTGCATTTAGCTCGTGCCTTGCCAGTAGAAAATCAAGGCAAGTTACATTCGCGTACAGTATGTATTTCACTGCACCCAGAGGGTTCACAATCTATGCTTGTACCTGAGGCAATGAAGGGTTAAGTGGATTTCCCAAGGCCACAAAGAGTGTTGGTGGAATTTGAGCCTGGTCCTTCCAGTTACAACACTGCTTCCCTAACCAATAAACTGCTATCCCAGGGATCTGTGCTAGGCCCGCTGCTTTATAACATCTTCATAAATGAACTGGAAGTGGGAATAACGAATGAGGCGATCAAATTTGCAGATGACAAAATTCTTCAAAGTTGTTAAAAACAGAAGAGGATTGTGAAAAAAATTCCAAGAGGACCTTGAGAAACTAGAAGACTGGATGTTCAAACAGCAGGTGAAATTTAATATGGACAAGTACAATGTTATGCACCTAGGAAAGAACAACCCAAACTAGGGTTACACGATGCAAGGTTACGCATTAGGAATCACCCCCAGGATAAAGATCTAGGTGTTATTGTGGATAGTACATTGGAACTCTCTTCCCAGTGTGCAGCAGCAGCCAAGAAAGCAAATAGAATGCTAGGAATCATAAGGAAAGGAATGGAGAATAAAACATAGGATATTATAATGCAACCCCACCTTGAATATCATGGCAATAATTCTAATAAATATTAACAAATGTATGTAAGTGCATAACCGTTGCATGTTCTCGGCAGTTACTACTACTACTACTATTTATCATTTGTGCAGTTAATGTGTGATGGAGAACCTTAACCTGCAGAGCCTTTAACATGGGTGCACCTACCTTCTGCCTGGGGTGCCAGAAACCCTTAGGCTGGCCCTGCTGGGAGAAGATTTCTCTGGGAGGAAAGATCCCTCTTGGGATAAAAAAAAACTCCCAAAGACAGAATCCTGTTTTTGGCCAACAGCCATTGCGCCATGAAGTTAGGAGTACAGTCTGTCCTTAATGAGCAGAAGCCTCTAGCAAATCAGCCAGTCATCATCTTGCAAGGAGTTTTTGCACCAGAGTCATCATGACCAGAGAAGAGAATGAACAGGCCTGGAGCCACTGACAAGGGGCATAGGGGAGCTCAGCTATTAAGAAGTTCCAGAAGTATGCCTGCACCAATCCCTCCAGATCACAGGAACCAGGAATCAAGTGCAGCAGCATCGGGGTCACTGCATCTTCTGAAGCCACCCCTACAGAAGGAACCCAATAGACGTTGTATCCCAGATGTACCTGGGCAAGGGGCGGTCATCAGTCACAGGTCTGGGGGACTGTGAATTCAGAACCATCATTCACAGGTATTCTGGAAAGGACACTGATAGTAGAGGGGAATTTTAACTAGAGTCAAAATTGGACTGATCAAAGTACATGAGGGGTGGAGAAAGGGTATCAAGGGGATGATACAGAAAAATGGAAAATGTGCTGTGAAGAAACCAAATGCTCAAGATTAAGGTGCAGAGACTTGGGAAGTAATGGGATATAAAATGTCCTAACTAAAAGGAGAGGAGAGGCTGTTTATTGTAGCATAGTTCTTATTCATTGTTCATGAAAATTGTTAATATCATGTTTGATCAGTGACCTTAAAGTTTAAGTAAACCCTTGAATTTCTTGCCTCGACGCATGTATTTGAGAAGGGAGTGTGTAAGAGTGCCAAGCACCTCCTGGATTTGCCTGTCCCCACCAAGAGAGCTCTGATACTTTAAAAATCCATGAGCTGCAGAGAAAAGACTTGGTAAAGAGCTCATAGGAACTCCAGGGAAAAAATTAGATCTAAAACCCTACGTTCTTATAATTTCAATTCATAATGCCAACAGCATGTAAATTCCTGTGTTAAGGGCAGAACCTCTGGGCCTCTTGGGTATGTACAGAAATGAAGGATACTAAATAAAAATTTTTAAAAAAGAGTCAACACCTGTATATTATAAGAACATAAGAAATGCCATACTGGGTCAGATCAAGGTCCATCCAGCCCAATATCCTTTTTTCCAACAGTGGCAATCCAGGTCACAAGTAGCTGGCAGGTTCCCAGATCGGTACACAGGTTCCAAATTATTGTCCTGGGTTAAGCAGTGGATTTCCCAGGTCCTCTTTAATAATGGTTTATGGACCTTTCCACCAGGAACTTGTCCAAACCTTTTTTTAAACCCAGCTACACTAACAGTTTTTACTACATCCTCCAGTAATAAATTCCAGAGTTTGATTACATATTGAGTAAAAAAAATATTTTCTCTTATTAGTCTTAAATGGGTTACATTGTAGCTTCATTGCGTGTCCCCTAGTCTTTCTACTTTTTGATGGCATAAACAACCAATCTATGTTTACCTGTTCCACTCCATTCATTAATTTATAGACCCCTTTCTTATCTCCTCTCAGCTGTCTCTTTTCCAAGTTGCAGAGCCCTAACCTTTTAAGCTTTTCCTCATAGGGGTATCTTTCCAACCCTTTACCACTTTGGTGGCTCTTCTCTGTATCTTTTCTAGTTCTGCTATATCTTTTCTAAGATATGGCGACCAGAATTGCACACAACATTCAAGGTGCGGTCACACCATGGAACGATACAGAGGCATTATAATATTCTTGGTTTTATTCTCCATTCCTTTCCTTATGATTCCTAGAATTCTATTTTCTTTTTTGGCCACTGCTGCACACTGGGTGGAGGGTTTCAATGTATTATCCACGATGATCCCTAAATCTTTTTCCTGAGTGGTGGTTCCCAGTGTGGAACCTTGCATTGTGTAACCATAGTTTGAGTGTTCTTTCCTAAGTGCATAACTTTGCACTTGTCCACATTAAATTTCATCTGCCATTTGTAAGTCCAGTCTTCCAATTTATCGAAGTCCTCTTTCAATTTTTCACAATCCTCTTGGGTTTTAACAACTTTGAAGAATTTTGTGCCATCTGCAAATTTGATTACGTCACTCGTTATTCTCATTTCTAGGTCTAATGTAATACATTTCTGGTGGTGTTTTGTCAGTCTTTATTAGATAAGCAACTGAAAAACACCACGTCCTCTAGTATTCTCCAAAGCTCCCTTGGCTTGGCTGCTATAATTTGTTTATGTAAAACTTTTTATATACAGTACTACTTTCACGATGATTGTCATTTAAAATGTGTTACAGCTCAATAAAATACAATCAAAGATTGAAAATGAGAAGACTGTCAGATAAAAGTATACAAACATTAGTCAACAATTCTCTCATTAGTTGAATGCCTCTAAAGTGGAGTACTGAAGTAGCGTACTGGTCTCTGTCCCACAGGAGTGTCATGTTGGAGGACAAACATTAAGGGGGTAGGCGGTGAATCTCCCTGTCCCTCAGGTGTATAGTGTTGGGGACAGATATTGGGGGGTCTCTCTGCCCCTCATGGGATTAGGGCAGAAACCTGGGACTAGAATGACCAGGGTTCAAATCTTACTGACACACCTTGTGGCCATGGGCAAGACACTTAACCCTCCCTTGCCTCAGGTACAAACTTAGATTATAAGCCCGCCGGGGGACAGAGAAATCTCTCTACCTCTCAGAAGTGTAGTGTTGGGGAGCAGGTACCTGGGGGTGGGGGATCTCTGCCTCTCAGGGGTATAGTTTTGGGAGAAATCCCATTGCCTCTTAAATGTGTAGTATTGGGGGACAGACACTGGGGGGGGAGGGGTTGGTCTCTCTGCTTCTCGTGTTTATAGTGTTGGGGGACAGGTATGAGGGGGGGTGAATCTCTGAGCGCCCCGAGTGCGAGGCCTCCTCCTTTTCACCGAGGTTTCCTATAATTTCCGAGCAGGGAGTGTTGCTTTGGTTGCAGGCCGCGGCGCTGTCACCCTACGCGGGCGCTGCTGGGAGTTGTAGGCTCCTCCCACTTCCTCTTTACGTCTTTGACCACGGCTCACAAGTTTTTGGACTTTACCTCCCAGCAGTCAGCGCGGCTGTGCGCCGGTGCCGGCTGGTGCGCGATGGCGGTGTTTGCGCAGGCTTGGCCGCTGTGCGTGCTGGTTCTTGGTGTTCGCGTGCTCTCTCTTTCCACGCTGTACCTTCCTCTCCGCACTACAAGTGCCGTGATGCAGCGCGCGCGCCGGAGCTGCAGGGTAAGATGGCGGCCGCGGCGGCCCTGCAGAGGCTCCTTTTGTTGTAGCGGCCGGAACGGGGTGTGCTGGCGGGCAGCGAGTGCTGAGGTGTAGCCCACATCGGCCAGGTGGGTCTCGGGACTGGAGGGGGAGGGAAATAGCGGTCCCCAGGGGAGGGGGAGAGGGGAAGTGGTTTCCTTAGCTGAGTTATTCACTGGTTCATGTTTATCGGGGGTAATGTCTGTTTCTGGGGTTATTGGGGTTGGGGGGCCGGTGGGTAATGTCTGTCTGAAGCGGGGGGGCTGCAGAGTAGCATTTGTCTTTGGGGTTATTGGAGGGGGAGGGGATTGGAAGGGTAAGTCTGTCTTTGGGGTTATTTGAGGTGGGGTCTGGAGGCTATTGCCTGTCTTTTGAGGTTATTGAGGAGCAGGGGGATGTAGAGTAATGTCTGTGGGGTTATTGTGGGCGGCTTGCAGGGGTAATGCCTGTCTTTGGGGTTATTGGGGGGTGAGGGACTGGAGGGTAACGTCTGTCTTTGGGGTTATCGAGGTAGACAGTGGCAGGAACTGGAAGTTGCCTGTCTTTGGGATGATTGAGGAGTGAGGGATGGGGCTGGAAGGGTAATGTCTGTTTTTGGGGTTATTGTGGGTGGGTCTGGAGGCTAATGTCTGTCTTTGGGGGGTGTGGGACTGGAGTGTAATGTCTGTCTCTGGACTGATTGAGGGGTGAGGGATGGGGGAAGGGTAATGTCTGTCTTTGGGGTGATTGAGGGGTTGGTGGCGGGACCTGGAGATTCTGTCTTTGGGGTTATTGATTGGGGTACGCCTGTCTTAGATGGTTCCAGTACCATTGTTCCCCTGTTGTCTATGGAAAAAAAAGTTTGTGTTTCAGAGGAATCTGGCTCCAGTGATCTTATGGTTAGTTTGGCTCTGTTCTTGGGACATATATTATTGTATTCTGTATATATTTTTTTTGTTTTCTTGCTCTGTACATTGTGGTCTTGTTTCCTTCCCCTTTACTCCTTCATACCCTGTGGTAAATGTGCTGCCCGACAATTCTGCTCTGGAGCTGGATGCTTATAAACTTCAGGGGCACAAGATCAATGGGTTAGTGCTTGCTTGCGTGGCCCTTAGGCGTTGGTCCGTGGCGTCCGTCGCTGGAAATTGCACCGATAGATTTGGCTGGACTGTTCGTGCCTACTTATTGTGGTAACTGTTCCTTGTATTTCTCCTTATCTTATCTATTTGACTGTCTCTGTTCTTTAGCTGTCCTATCATATAAATGGCGTTCCTTTCCTATTTTCTTGAATGATGTAGTATTGTAAACCGCTCTAATGCCTTTTTGGCCTGAGCGGTATATCAAATTCTAAATAAACATAAACATATAAACATAAACATATACAGGCAAGCTTTCAAGCCACTAAGTTCCGATAAAGATTTATGTGTCTGATTGCCTCTAGTGCGTGCTTATTGTGAAAGCGAAGGTCATATTCTTAAAATCATATTTTCTGTATGTAGAAAGTGCTGACTTGACTGTGCCATGGTTATTTTGGAGGCAGCATTGACAAGTCCCAAAGTGGGGGCAGTATCTGCAATACAGTACTTGCTGGCCAGGCTTGGGCAATACATGTGTCAGGCTATGGAGGGAGATGTAGTGATTAGGCTACTTTGAAAAGGCATTTATTTATTTATTTAACATTTTTTATATACTGCCTTTCAAATTCTCAAAGCTGTTTACAGGGAACAAACATAACGTTTTGTACATAGAACTTTTGGAACTATTTACAATAGCAATTGACAATGTTTATATTCATATTATAACTATTTACCTAAGTGAATGGACTCATACATGTTCATGAGGAATTGGCAGTTTCATTTAAAAGTGAGGCGCATCCCTCCCTTCCTTCCCCGTCTGTAGCCACTGTAGAAGTTGGTTCTGGTTTAACCTGGAAATGCAAATCAGCATAAGGAAATGGCTCTGGCCAAAAAAAAACAAAAAAAACCTTCTGGTAGCCGGAGGGCCATCTGATCAATCAGACCTTGTTCAAAGTTCATTGCTCATTTTAAATGAATATGCACTTCTCTGTGCTCTAAAGGTTTTATTGGCAGATGACTGGTACACATCCAGCTATGCAGAGAGGTTTGACAGCTCAGACACTGTCGACATTCAGCGTTTATTCTGTCCTGTTTCCATTCTTGAGATGCTGTTAAGGTTTAATGATTGCTAGCAAAATCAAGGACTGGTGCTGGTCAGCCCTGCCTGGTGAATGTTCCCTGCTGAAAATAATCACGTTTTTAGAGATGTGGGGAGAATGAGAACCCAATCCTGTTGTTGTCGGCTGTGTCTGCAAGACAGCCCATTCCAACCACTCAAAACCCTCTGGTGCTTTATAAGAGGAAGCACACTCCAAGTCGATCAACCAGGAGCGGGCAGAACTGTGGGACCTCTCCTGTTCAAGTTTAGATAGAGGCTCAGTGATATATGAGTGGGTACCCACAATGTTATGACCTGTTATTGATCTAATATTTAAGAATTAATTTTGTGGAAATTCTTTTTGCTGAACAGCCAAGAACAAGCATCTAAATCAGCATGGACCTCCAAAACATTAGTCTCCGGCAATCAAGCCCAAGAACATTTAGGCTATCGGGCCAGCTCGGTATGCATCATCATCGGAACCATAGAGTACCATCAAAATGCAATATTGCATCGGTTATGTGTGTGTTGTAGACCTTGAGCTGTAATTTGTTTGTACTACACAAGGACTATGCATGAGATAGATCTGTATGCACTGCTTCCATTGTATGTAGATCTATGTTATGCATATTCTATTACTACTACTGAATATTTGTATAGCACTACAAGACATACGCAGCGCTGCACAGGCACACGTAAAAGACGATCCCTGCTTATCAGAGCTTAAAATCTAGTCAAGACAGACAACACAGTAGCTGTAGACATAGGATACGTCTAGGGGGCATGGTAAGGAAACACGAGGGAGATCAGGCAACTCAAGATCCAAAAGCAGCAGCGAAGAGGTGAGTTTTTAGCCTGGATTTGAAAAGGGTCAGAGAAGGCGCATGACGTACAGACTCATGTAGTTTGTTCCAGGCATAAGGAGCAGCAAGGTGAAAGGAGCAACATATGGAGTTATCAATAGAAGCAATTTGCCAGAAGAGTGGAGTTCCAGAGGAGGGGTGTAGGGAGAGGAAAGTTTAGTGAGGAGCTGCAGAGTGAATGCACTGATAGGTCAGCAGGATAGGTTTGAACTGGGTGTGGAAACGGATAGAGAACCAATGAAGTGACTTGAGAAGAGGGGTGATATGAGCATGTTGAGAATGGTGGAAGATGAGCCACACAGCAGAGTGTTGAACAGATCGAAGGGGGGGAGAGATGATTCAGATGGAGACCACAAGGAGTAGGTTACAACAATCTAGACGGGAGGTGTCTTAGTAGTGTGTTCAGAAAGGAATGGGCAAATTTTGTTGTTGATGTAGAGAAAGAAGTGGCAGGTTTTAGCTATTGGTTGGATGTGTGTGGACAAGGAGGGTCGTGGTTATCCTGAAAAACCTGACTGGCCTGGGGGGGGGGGGTCCCAGAGGACTGGGTTGAGAACCACTGATCTAAGCAAATGCAGTTTGATATAGGTGGGTTAGAGAAGTCTGCTTACATCTAGACAGGAGGGTCTTGGCAGCCATGTTGTGAAGGGTTAAACATAGGCCATTTGGTGTTTTTTTTCTGCTGTCATGTTTCTATCCAGTCTGCCCTTTCATATCAAATACGATTGTCCCTTCTTTTCCTTTTAGAGATCTTCTGTGTTTGTCCCATGCTTTTTGGAAGTCAGATACTGTCCTCGTCTCTACTACCTCCACTGGGAAACTATTCCATGTGTCTACCACTCTTTCCATAAAGAAATATTTCCGCATATTACTCCTGGGCCTATCCTTTCACCCTCATCCTATATCCCCTCAATCGAAAGAGGCTTTCCTCCAGTGTATTTATGCCACCGAGGTATTTAAACATCTCTATTATATCTCCTCTATCCCGCCTTTTCTCTGAAGTATACATATTAAGATTTTTAAGTCTGTCTTCATATGCTTTATAACAACAATCACTAGCCATTTTAGTAGCCATCCTCTGCACCATCTGCATCCTATTTATGTCCTTTTGATGGTGTGGTCTCCAGAATTGCACACAGTACGCCAAATGCGGTCACACCAGAGACTCGGTGCCTCTATATATCACCTCCTTTTTTTTTCTGCTGGCCATTCCTCTCCCTGTGCACACCAGCATCCTTCTGGCTTTCACCATTGCCTTTTCTACCTGTCTAGCCACCTTAAGATCATCAGAAACAATCACGCCCAAGTCCCACTCTTCTTGTATGGACAGAAGTACTTCGCCCCTTGCTCCCTTGACTCTTTGCAGCTCAAATGCATGACTGTATTTTTTAGCATTAAATCTCAGCTGCCAAATTCTAGACCATTCTTGCTAGATCCCTCGTCATGTTGTCTATTCCTCCTGAGAGTCTACTCTATTGGGTAATGTTTGCCTCTTTGCGGATGATACCAAAAACTACAACAGCCCTTCCGCAATATCACTAACAAAGATGTTAAAAAGAATCAGACCAAGGACAGATCCCTGCGCACACCACTGGAAACTTCCTTCTCCTCAGAGTGAGCTCCATTTACCTGTACCCTTTGTCACCTCCCACTTGACTAATTTCTAACCCAGTCATTCACTTTGGGGATCATCCCTAGGGTGCTCAATTTGTTTATAAGTTGCCTGTGTGGAATGGTGTCAAAGACTTTACTGAAATCTAAGTATACCACATCTAGGGCCCTCACGGCCCAACTCCCTAGTCACCCAGTCAAAGAAAGAAATCAGATTTGTCTGCCTTGGATCCCACAATCTATTGGACTCCAGAAACCTCACTATCCAGTATGGCCCCTTCACGTGTGGGTTCTGTTACCAGTTGCCGGAATAGTTCTCCCTGTAGAGAATCTAGGATCTCCTTATTTCTAGATGACACCGCAGCAGAGATGTGCCAATCCACATCTGGCAAATTGAAATTACCTATCAGTAGCACTTCTCCTTTCATGGCAATATTGCATATGTCTTCTGTTAAATCCGCATCCACTACTTCTCCCTGTGAGGGAGCTCTGTATATCACATCAATGCAAAAGAATTTCCCTTTCCCTCTTTCTTGTTTAACCCACAATGCCTCTTTTAAGCCCTGTAATTCTATAGCTTTAATATTATGTTTTACATATAGTGCCACTACTCCTCCCCTTCTTCCTACCTTGTCCTTCCTGAATAAAGTATAGCCCGGTATAATTATATCCCTGTCATGATTGTCCGTGAACCATGTCTCCGTAACAGCCAGTAATCCAAATCATTCTCTTACATTAAAGCCTCAACATCTGGGATCTTATTTCTCTACAGGCATTTATACACAGTGCGTGCCAGATGTTGCCCTTTCTACCTATTTCTACAGAGCTATTTAATGTTTCACTTACCTGGGAGTTTTCTTCACCCAACTCCAATGAATCTATTTTAAAGCCCTATTCGGTGAGTTAGCCACACTCTGCTGTGGAAGAAACTTCGACCCTTCTTGGACAGATGGACGCTGCAGCCCTTGGAACGTCATACCATGGTTCAGGAAACCAAAACGCTTTCGATGACACCATCCACGCAGCCATGCATTCATCTCCAGGATGTGAGCTTCTCTACCTCAGCCTTTACCCTCAACAGGGAGAACTGAAGAGAACACCATCTGCTTCACCCTCTGTCCCAGAGCCATGAAGTTATTTTTGATACACTCCGAGGGATACCTAGCAGTAGCATTTGTGCCAACATGAATGAGCAACATCAGATAATAGTCAGTAGGCTTGATAAGTTTCCGCAAACTCTCCGTAACATTCCGGATTTTGGCACCTGGCAGACAGCACGCCTCTCTGGATATCAAGTCTGGTCGGTAGATGGATGCCTCAGAACCCTTCAGAAGAGAGTTGGCAATCACCACTACCCTTTGCTTCCTTGTGGTCACTGATTCTGCAACTTTGGGGTGCTTGAGCTCTGGTTATTCCCTTTCTTGGGATGTTTACATCTACTCCCTTTCCAGGGCTGTCTGCTGATTCTTCAGTTAAAGGGTTGGTGGAGTTGGATTGTTGATTCTGCAGACTCTGGTGACTCTTGTCCAACTCTCTTCATTCTATAGTCTCCCGTCTTCACCTCTGTTGGACAGCTGGGGTGTTAAAGGGTGGCACGGGCTGAAGAGTTTTTCTCTTTTATTGCACCTGGACAGGAGTGGATTTTTAAGTGCCGTTGGTTTAAGATGTTTTATATATTGCTTCACCAGCCCAGAGACTATTCAGAGTGATGTATAAGGAACTCGGGGCTTTGAGTTCAGGGATCATGGGAGCTGATAATGCGCCACACTTGTTCTCACCAACACTTTAATGTCCTTTCTCAGGCTCATTGCTAGAGGTGGCAGGGATGGAGGAAGAGGACGCTCATGACCAGACGAGTCCGGAGGATGATTCGGTGGGGGCTCCTGAGGGAAGTGCATTCACATCCATGGAGAAGGCAGAAACGCAGGCAACCCCACAGCAAGCAAACTGTGATCTTGAAGCAGAAACGTGCCGACCACCAGCCCTGTGTAGTGTATTGATCCCAGACCTGGTAAGGTACCTCAGTACTGTGGATATGAAATGGAATATATCGCCTCCCCCCCTTTACCTCCTCCTTACCTGCTGTAATATTTATATTTTATCAGATTTATTCATTATCACAGTGGCTGCAATGGTAGCAGTCTTAAAGTTTGTGGTAAGCATTGCAGAGCTGCAGGAGGTGATGGCTACAGAGTTGTGGGTACAGATGCTGCCTTAATACCCCTGCGATCAGGAGAAGGGAGAGATTTATTGGCATGCTGTAGTTTTTCTCACCATTTTGTCATATTTCTGCTTTGACCTCTCTTTCAGCGGTGTATGCAAGAAGCAGTGGGGAGCGGCCTAAGCCCCCAGAGCGAGAGCAGAGAGGACTGGCGTCAAGCTGCAGGTATTTTACCCTGTTAAGGAATTCCTCTGTCGCTCTACAACTGTTCTGCCATCTTCCGAAAGTCAGTTGCTGTATATGGCCTGAGCACTCATAATACTGCTCTGTCACTGCTTTGTGCTGTGGCCCAGATCAGTGTAATGCTTCTACACACTGCCATTCACAGCAGGAGGGTAATCTGTGCATATGGTTTGCATCCCCTGGGCCTTGCCCGCAAGTGCAAGGCCTTTTCTTGAAGCCACCTTTCCTGTTTCAGATGCAAAGGGACTTCATGTCAGGAGATGGCGGCTGGTAAAGAAGAGCATCGGGGAGATGGGAAGGGTCGGGCCAGAGTGGGAGTTTGGAAAGACTGTGAGTATATTCTTGCCTGCCATGTTGAGGTGGTGTCCAGAACAGGAGCGAGTTGTTTTTCACCACTTTTACCCATCTAGTTTCTTACCAACGTTTTTCAATTGCTCCTTCGGGTTATTAGCAAATTTATACATGTGCTACATTGTGTATTGAGTGACGATTGGTGCTTTTTGCTGGGAAGCAGTGACCGAGCCACGATTCTGTCCTTTCTAGGCACCAGAAGCTGCCCTGAATATGCTCTCCTTCCTGGCTGGGTCGCTGGCATACCTGGAAAAGATGTGCAGTGGAGGTCCCATGTGCTCCCGCGCCTCTTCTGACTTGGAGGGGACCACAGAGCCGGAAGTTATTTAGTGAGTATGGACCGAGATGGATGCAACAGTACAGAGGTGGCGGAGAAAAGGGGATCAAGAGTAAAGCCAGTAGATTTCTCATGTGCCTAGTCTTATGTTTTGGCAGACAGGCTACTGAGGTTTCCCTGGTGCTGTTCCTGGGATCGACTTGCTTGGGATAAAGGAAAAAAAAAACATTGTTTCCGTTTTTTGTTTTTTTTTCATTTCTTGGCTGCAGTGGGGACGAGGAGGTGGCTGAAGTGGAACTGGTGGCTGAGGTGTGGATGGATCAATTGGGAGCTTATCCCACGCGACAGTCTGTTTCCAGGAGAGACCAGCACTGCAGACTTAAAAAATCAGGTACAGCAGCCAAGGGGAATTGACCGGCAATTGGCTGTAATCCCCCAAACCAGAGGCCCTTTTCCTAATGGGGACTAAGCTCCTTTCACAATCGAAGCTTCCTCTTTGGAAGATTATCCTCAAAACCTCGGACTCTCTCCTGAAAGGTGACCCCAAACACTCTTCAAAATATGAGAAGCCTGATCTGTCCTCAAAACCCGAGCTGTCTTTCATGATTGCCATCCTCTATTTTGGATTACCACCTCCAAGCGCTGAGATTCCTCCCCTAGTAGACACTTGGGTTCTAAAACTTGACGCCTGAGTTTTCTCCTCTTCTCCCTTGTTGGCATGTTTTCCTTGACTTCAGTGTGTTCTGCATCTTGTAACTTGCTCTCCTCTGTTTTATCTCTTTATGCTGTCTCTTGGTTTTGCTCTTTGAGAAATAGTTCCTGTCCCGCTCATGTTATGTTTTTTCTGTTTCTGCAGCGTGTCTCCAGCCACCCACATGTTCTTGGAAAAGCAGACCGATGCCCTTCCCTCTCTCTAGCAGTTTTTTCAGCACCCTGCCTCGCAGAGACTCTCGAAGCTCATCTGACATGTGCTCCCTGCGGGAGACCCTGGGCCGCAGGACTAGATTTAACAGGGCTGACAGCTGTGGAGAGATGGGGCCTGTCTCTGGACAGCATGAGGATGCTCTGGGACTCCCCAACCTCTCTGCTTCTATGGCAGATCCTTTCAGCACTTTTTCTAGTCAAAGAGCAGTGGATGCCCTGGGTTCTGGTTGGACTTCTGAATCTGATGGGAAGCTGGACTCTGGTCCTCCGCTGTGCCTGGGATTGACTCTAGGAAATGGAAGTGGGGTGTCAAATGGACAACAGAGGCCTTCGGATGAAGGGGGTGGGAGTTCTTCCACCTCTGGTACTCAGTACACACAACCGCCCATGAACGCCCTAGAGAAGGCGGATTCCAGCTGCTCCTCGCCCTCTTCCTCCTCCTCCTCCTCCTTTTCCCCTGCCTCTTTCTCCTCTCAACACCAAGACCTGCCAGGCAGTGGTTTGTGTTCCGTTAAGTCTCAGGACCTGGATATTTATGACCCTTTCCACCCCACTGATGAGGAAAACATGAATGGGGACTTTGGCTATGGAGACTCCCCTGAGAAGGAAATGGAGGGGCGGGAGGATCAGAAGTACGACCCTTTTGACCCCACTGGATCCAACCCCAGCTCCTCTGTGCAGAGTCCCTCCCCATATGAGGATGATGATGATGAGGAAGATGAAGGTAACCTTTCCCACCCAGAGGACAGGATCTCTGAGGCGCTAGCAGGTATCTATGACGAGAACAGCTTGAGCCAAGATTTTCCCTTCTTAGAGAAGGAGGATCTGCAACCAGAGCCTGGACCCCTCAGCAGAGAAAACGAGCCCACTGTTGAGAGAGAGATACCAGCTGATCCCACGCCTGCCTCCTGTCTGCCTCCCAAAGACTCTCCTCTAGCTGAGCCCACCCCTGAGCTGTACAGTCCAAGTTCCAGCATTGATATTGATATGGGGCTACAGATTGAGCCTGAACCAGTGTCTCCCGCACCATCGGATGAGCATATCAGTGAAGATCCACCCGGGGCGGACTCCACAGATAAATTAGCACCAGAGAGTCCAGAGGTGACGCTGGAGCCCAGGAGGAGAGTGTTTGCTGTAGATCTGAGCAAAGAAGAGTTTGCTTCTGAAGCTGAGCCCAAGTCTAAACTAGAGATTAAAGTTTCCTTGGAGTCTGTTCCAAAAGTGGAAACAAAATCATACTTGCGGCAGGAAAAAAGCACCAAGCTGGGTGGGGAACCAAAGCTGCGCCATAAGTCCCGGCGCTCCTGTGAGAGGAGGGATCGTGGTGGCAAGGAGAGCGAACGAAAATACGAGGACTCTGAAATCGAGGAAGGTGAGATTGTTCCCCAGGAGGATGACCACTTCAGCCCCATGCGTCTCTTTCGCAGCCGCTGCCGTGTCTTGGAGCGTCCTTTGCGAGTGGTGGAAGGGGATGATTTCCTTTCACTGCATGCTGATTCTGATGAGGAAGGCACTCTACAGATAGACTTTGGAGAGAATCAGGCAGACACCAGGTGGAAAGGGGTCGACCTGCGGCGAAAGATTACCAATCAGCGCCGTGAGAGGTATCGCAAGCAATCTGTTTCCCCCTCAGAATCCAAAAGGCCATCTAAGGCACGCTCAGGTTCCAGCTCTCGCAGCCGGAAAAAAGCCAAGAGGGAACGCAAGAGGTCCAGAGAGCGTAAACGCTCCAAGGAAGCACGAGCCGGGCAGACTTCTTGGCACCAAACCAAGAAAGCCAGGTCAAAATCAAAAGACCGCAAACGGTCTCACCAAAAGACTTCCCGCTCTCGCTCCTGGTCCCCTTCTATTAGCACCAGCATCTCTGCTGTGGGGTCCTCCCGCACTTCGACAGAAAGAAGAAAAAGCAGGCGCTCCAAGGAGAAGAGGCGCCGGTGGTCCCGGTCTGCTAGCACTGAACGATCTCGGAAGGATAAACGCAAAGAGAAGCATCGCCCAGAAGGGAAGAAAAAGAAAAAGCGTTCACGGTCCAAATCGAGGGAGAAAAGATCCCACCGTTCAAGCGAGGGAAGGGAAAAAAACAAAGAGAGAGAGAGGCGTAGTCTTGTAGATGAAGTAAAGCCAGAGGTGCCTGTGCTGACCGAGAGGAGGCGACGAGACCATAGGACTGTGGTGCCCCCGTCCATCCAGGATCTGAACGACAATGATCTGTTCACCATCAAAAGGACCATCACCGTCAACCCCACGGAGAAGCTGAATGATGCTCGGGACCTGCTGCGTAGCCCCGAACGTGTAGGGAAACGGGAAGTGCTGTATGACTCGGAAGGTCTGAGCTTTGAGACCTTTTCTGACCGGGAGCCGCTGGATGACAGGTTGAACAAAAGTCTTAGAATGTTTGAGAGGCACTCTGGAAAACCCGAGACTAGTAAGAGGAAGAGCGTTCTGGAGTATGAGAAGAGAGTAGAGGAGGAGGAGAGCAAGCAGAAAGCCAGCAGAGAGCATGAGAGACATCGGAGCTACTCAGATGATCGGTCTAGTCGGGAGCGCTGCAAGAAGTTCAAGGAGAGTCCCCACTCTGAGATGGAGACTCTAAGAGTTGAAAAGGAAAAATCGCGCATGGAGAGAGAGAGAACCCCCAAGAAGCTAAAGACCACCCACAAGGGCACATCTTGCCGGAAAGTTAAGCTACAGTCCAAGGTGGCCGTGCTGATCAGGGAAGGGGTGAGCAGCAGCACGTCTGTGAAAGAGGCTGGCTCCATCGGTGTCAAGTTTAGCCGAGACAAGGAGAGCCGTTCCCCCTTCATCAAGTCTGAGGAGAAGCTGCCAGACTTCAAGGCCACTAGGCCCAAGCTGGAGGAGGTGGAGCCCGCAGAACTGGTTCTCAAGCCCAAGAAAGTCAAGGGTTTGAAAACTAAGACTGGCATTAAAAAAGCCAAAAGCGCTGCCGCTGCTGGTGATACCATGGGCGTAGCCACTGTGACTGGCAAACTTAAGGGTACCAGTGAGAAGAGAAAGAAGAAAATGAAAAGCAAGGGTTCTTTAAAGAAGTCCAAAGCTGACAGCTGCAGCAAGGAGGTGCCCAGCCCCCCACGAGCCACCGAGGAGCCCATCTGGTCTGGCTCGGAGCAGTCTGAAAGCAAGGAGAAGCCTAGCAGCCCAGGCAAAGCACCCACTGAACAGGAGCTAACCCCCGATTCCCAGACCGTGGACAGCAGCTGTAAGACCCCTGATGTCTCCTTCCTGCCTGACGATCCCCCATCTGACCAGCCAGGGAAAGAGGAGCTGGACCTGGACAGCATGTCTGAGCCCAAAGAGGAGCCACGACCACAAGCTTCCCAGATGCCGTGGAATCTCCAAACGGGTGTGGACTGTACCACGAGTGGTGTGCTGGCATGTGAGTATAGAGCACGACAATGACATTCTGTGCACTGTATGCCTTGCTGCATGGGACCCTGAGAGCGTTTAGGAGCAGGCCCAAATTACAACAGATGCTGCAGCCCTGAGGGAAGCATCCATGCTCAGTTAGCAGCCTGGTCCCACAATCCCTAGGATCTGAGCCTGCACCTAGTTGCTTTTGGGGTCCAAGCACTGTTGCATTTGTTTGTTTATAAGTGAAGTCTTGAAATGTTGCAGCTTTTGCATGTGCTGCATCTCTCTCTGCAACTCAAGCGCATGTACCAACCCTTTGCTGCTTAGAAAAACAGTATCAGACTCTGTACCCCTTGCTTTTCCTTCCAGTGACTGCTTTGCTGTTTAAGATGGAAGAAGCAAACATGGCGAGTCGGGCAAAAGCCCAGGAACTAATCCAAGCCACCAATCAGGTAAAGGCACGGCAGCACTCATGGACTAGAACGGTGGACGCTTGGCAGGTCAGGTTTTCAGGGACTCCACAATGAATATGCATGAGAGAGATTTGCATGCTATACCTCCATTATAACCACAAAAAGAAACTGGAACTTCAATAGAAATAAAAGGTTACCTTCAAGCGGACACGAAAATCACACTGACCACTTGGGGAAAAGGAAAAAGGACCTCAGTGGGGGAGACTTGCAGCATAGATATATATAATATGTGTATGACTCGGCTAAGCGAGCAGCCGCAACTCCTCACTTAACTCGGTCATTGGTCCACACTCACACCCACACATTTATTTACGTTTTTAAATACATTAAACACGTAACTGGCGTGTGAGTTCCCAAGGGTACAAACAAAGTAGAAAAACCACCATGGGAATAAACTACACGGCAAAAAGAAGCCATTTAAAAGACAGGAAGTGAGCCAGGGATATGCAAATAAATGAAGTAAGCAGTCCATGATCACTCGGCTGCAAACTGTTCCATTTCCTCATTCACTCCTTTAGGTGGAATGCAGTCCAGGGTAAAAATCCATCGTTGCTCGAGATGCGCTAATTGTTGTTGGTTATTAGCACTATTCATGTCCGGAAAGCAATCAATAATATACCAAGTCGGATCTCCCCAAACATGAGAAGACTCAATGCAGTGCTGAACTGTGAGAACTGCCAACATAGCAGAAGCCAAACGAGATTTATGCTCAGTCTGGTTTTGACCATCTTATAAGCTCATCTTACATACATACATTTTATTACAAGGACAGGCAATAATGTAAATGGCCCACATAGTATGGCAATTGGTTGTGTGAAAGACTGTTTCCAATTCATCCTGCTAGACCAGTCCAGACAATCAGGTTATGCCCCCCTGCCAGCAGATGTTGGAGACAGAAAAAAACAGCACCAAAAGCTGATTGGCTAGGATCCGGTGCTCATATAGGTCTACCCCAGGGCACATCCTCAGTATTTTCTCTGTCTCAGCAGATGATGGTGTTTTCTTGGTTTTCTTCTTGTTTAATTGTTCCTTCATTCGCTTGCCTTATTGCCTGGAAGTTGCAGGGCACACAAGAGCTGTTCCTTTGCGTCCCTCTAGTCCAGTCCCGGAACCATAGAGTTGTGAACCTCCACCAGCAGCTTTGGAGACTGAAAGATGTCATCACTTTGATGTCACTGGTACAAGTAGGCAGGAACCGCCCCCAATCACCAGTACTTTCAGTCTCCAAGCAGCTTGGAGGTTCTGAGCCCGGGACTTGGGCTCAGAGAGAGAGCAAATAAGCAGACTTATTTTTTTTTTTTATCCTTTGGGGTTTTCATTTCTGATACTATTTCTTTGCTTTATTTTAGATCTGCTGCTGCCAAGTTTCCCTTTTTCTTTTCCCTTTCTTTGGCTCCCTTCCCTTCCTCCTCCCCCCCCCTCCTTCTGCACCGGAACGAGTGGTTGTTTTGTTTTCAGAGCCCCACCGTTTTAACGAGCAGCCCCGCTTAGCCTCCCTGTTCCCGAACCCGATTTGAAGGGGTGAGGAGCAGGTGGTAGGCAGAAAAAGGCAGCAGCAGGGGAGACGCCGGTTGACAGGCCCTGCGAGATTTGCCTGCTTCACCGAGCATTCTTAGCACCGCAGCCGAAGCCGTGCAAGGGCTGAGCTGCGAGGTGCACTGTGTCTCCCTTCCCCCCCCCCCCCCTGCTTTCCTACCCGGTTGGAGGTGCCTGGACAGGGTGAGTACAGCCAGTTCCCTGGGGCATTGGAGGGGTGCAGACCTTGCATAATGGCCCTTTTTGGGGGGTAACTGCAGGCACAGGGTTTATTGCCGCATCTTTTTAGCGGTGGGAAAATTGCCGGCGGCCATTTTGAGAGCCGCGGGTTTTTTCTTTTTTCATCGTTGCTTTTTCTTTTGTTGCCTACGGCTCTTAGGAGCTTCATTTTTGGTTCAATTTGGCAGGATTCTTCTAGTGGGGTCCTTCCTGAGCGGTTGGTGTAAAAAAAAAAAAAAAAAAAAAAAAAAAAAACCAGATGATTTTACTAGTCGGGGTTTTTTGCTTCTGTTGCAGCTGTTCCCTCTGGGGGGTTGCCTTACTATGCCAGCTAAGCCCCGCTGCCTCGTGTGTGGGGTGAAGCGCACCGAGGTGATGGAGACAGGGGTGTGTAAGCCCTGCTCATTGGAAGCTGCAAGTCTGGAAAGGCCTTTGGGGGAGGTTGCTGGGGAAGCGGCACCTATTTCCCAAGGGGAAGGGGAGGTTGGACTGCCTTCTCTTGGGGCTCCGGAGGGGCCGGGCTCGTCTGGGCTCAGTCCTCCAGGAGCGGACGACAACCGGTCAGCCGGAGGGGTTGAGATCCCTCCAGACTTCTTCTCCCTGATGCAGAAGGCGTTTGCCTTGCTGCAACCTGCTGCGGGGACAAGGGTCCATAGTCCACAGGGTCAGAAGCGGACAGGGTTCAGGGTTCCCCGAGATGAGGAGGAGGTTCCTCTCAAGAAGCTTCGGAAGGGAGCTGATGAAGGTTCTACTTCTTCCTTTGGAGTGGAAGGGGAGGAGACGGTCCAGGAGATGGATCTTGAAGTTCCCTCCGAGGAAGAGTTAGAGGACGGTGAATTACCGGATGAGGAGCAGAGGAATAGAGTGGTCCGGGTGTTTCGGAAGGAAGAGTTGCCGGCTTTGATTGTGGAAACCTTAAAAGCGTTAAATATGCCTATGAGCGTTCCTGTGGCGGAGGACGCGTTGGAAGACCCGTTATTACAGGCGGTGCGGATCCCTCAGCGGGTCTTCCCAGTACATCGGGTGTTTTGGGCGATGATTCAGGAGGAATGGGACTCGCCTGAATCCTCTTTGAGGGGGACCAGGAATCTGGCCCGCTTGTATCCGCTTTCGGACCAAGATGGAGAACTTTTTTGTTATCCAAAAGTGGATGCGGCAGTGTCAGCGGTCACGAAGAAAACCACCATTCCGGTGGAAGGCGCCGCGGCATTGAAGGATGTACAGGATAGGTGGTTGGATACCTTGTTAAAGCAGGTGTTTGACGTTTCCGCCCTGTCCTTACAGGCCTCCATAGCGGGGGCGTGGGTGGCGAGAGGCTGTTTGCGATGGTCCCAGCGATTGCAGGGAGATCCGCTGGAGGGACAGGCGGAGGACGGGGCGTGCCTGGAATCGGGTACGGCGTATCTGTCCGATATCCACTATGATCTTATTAGAGGGCTGGCCAAGACTATGGCTTCGGTGGTGGCCGCTCCAAGGAAGCTTCGCGCAGTCAAGGACACGTTGCGGCGGCTGCTGCAGCTCGAAGCGGTGGTTCCAGTTTCGGCGGGCCAACGCGGGTGCGGTTGATACTCGATCTATTTTGTATTTCCGAAGAAAGAAGGCACCTATCGGCCAATTTTGGACTTAAAGGTAAATCGATGTCTTCGTGTTACCCATTTCCGGATGGAGACCTTGCGTTCAGTCATTGCGGCAGTCAGGATGGGAGAGTTCTTGACAGCCTTAGACCTGACAGAGGCCTATCTACACATTCCTGTGCGTCAAGAGCATCAGAAGTACCTTCGGTTTGCAGTGCCGATGGGGCATTTCCAGTTTCAGCCGTTGCCTTTCGGGCTCGCGACGGCTCCTCGGACGTTCACCAAGATTATGGTGGTTGTCGCGGCGGCGCTACGCAAAGAAGGGATTCTCGTGCATCCGTATTTGGACGATTGGTTGATTCGGGCGAAGTCCGAGCAGGAAAGTGTAACGGCCACCGCTCGGGTGATAGCGTTTTTGGAGAGCCTAGGTTGGGTGGTCAACTTTGCAAAGAGCAAGCGGGTGCCCTCAGACTCTGGAGTACCTGGGAGCGCGTTTCGAGACTCGACGGGGCGTGGTCTTCCTGCCCAGCAGCAGAGTGAAGGTCTTACAGGCTCTCGTGCGGAACGTTCGGGGGCAGCCAGCTCCAACAGCGTGGCAATATCTGCAGCTGCTGGGTACCATGGCGGCGACCATCGAGGTAGTCAGGTGGGCCAGGTTTCATATGCGCCCTCTCCAGAGCGCCCTGCTCAGGCGTTGGTCACATCAGACGGATGCGTTGTCTCGGCGGCTAGTGTGTCCTCCGGAGGTGCGGCGGGACCTTCTTTGGTGGTTGCAGCCCGGCAATCTAGAGGGCGGCATGTCCCTGAAGACTCCATCCTGGGTACTGGTGATGACCGATGCAAGTCTCACAGGATGGGGAGCGCACTGCGCAGGCCAGATAGCCCAGGGGCCGTGGTCGCAAACAGAGCGGCAGTGGTCCATCAACAAGTTGGAGATGCGAGCAGTGTTTCTGGCTCTTCAAGAGTTTCGGGAGCTCGTGCACCAGAAAGCGGTAAGGGTGCTGTCCGACAATGCGACGACGGTGGCCTATATAAATCGTCAGGGTGGCACGGGGAATCCGTCCTTAGAGGAAGAGGCGTCTCGGCTGTTGAGCTGGGCCGAGGGAAATCTCAGCACGTTGTCGGCTCAGTATGTGGCCGGCACCGACAATGTCCAGGCGGATTTTCTGAGTTGGCGCAGGGTAGACCCGGGGGAGTGGGTCCTGCATCCGGATGTTTTCGCACTCCTGGTGCGCCGCTGGGGACTGCCGGTGATGGATCTAATGGCCACCTTCGAATCCGCCCGAGTAGAACGGTTCTTCAGCAGGAGGAGAGAGTGGATGTCGGAAGGCTTGGATGCGCTGGCGCACAGGTGGCCGATGGAGGGGCTCCTCTACGTTTTTCCTCCATGGGCGCTGATAGGCAGGGTGATTCAGCACATAGATCAGCACCGGGGTCAGGTGGTGCTGGTGGCGCGCAATTGGCCTCGAAGGCCGTGGTATGCCGATTTGGTGCGGCTGCTGGTGGACGAACCGTGGAGGCTCCCTCTTCGAGAGGATCTCTTGCTTCAGGGGCTGCTTCGCATGCCGCAGGTGGGTCGATTCTCGCTTACGGCATGGCTCTTGAGCAGGCGCAGCTAACGGCTAAAGGATACTCTTCAGCCGTCGTTGCTACCTTGTTGGGCTCGCGTAGGCGGTCTACCTCTTTAGCGTACATCCGTGTTTGGCGCGTGTTTGAGGCATGGTGTGCGGATCGCGCTCTTCCGCCTCTTCGGGCTTCCGTACCGCAGATCCTATCCTTTTTGCAGGACGGGGTTGAGAAGGGTCTCGCGGCTAGTTCCTTGCGAGTACAGCTGGCGGCGCTTTCCTGTTATCGGGGGAAGGTCCAGGGTCAGGTGCTTGGGTCCCATGTCAATGTTCGCCGGTTCCTGCGGGCGGTGTTGTTGTAGCGTCTTCTGCGGCGCGACTCGCTGCCTTCCTGGGATCTCAATTTGGTCTTGGAGGCCTTGATTGCGGCGCCTTTTGAGCCCTTGCGAGAGGCGTCGCTTAAGGATTTGACGTTGAAGACTGTCTTTCTGGTAGCCATTTGTTCCGCCCGCAGGATTTCGGAGTTGCAGGCGTTGTCTTGTAGAGAGCCGTATTTGACCTTTTATTGCCACAAGGTGGTTTTGCGCACGGTACCAGCCTTTTTGCCGAAGGTGGTCTCGCCGTTCCATGTTAACCAGGTAGTGGCCCTTCCGGTGTTTTCGGCGGGGCGGTCTGGGCAATCCGGCGGTCCTCTTCATTGTCTCGACGTACGTCGGGTGCTCAAGATGTACCTCCGCAGGACGGTATCTTTCTGGAAATTGGATAGGTTGTTTGTCGCGTTTGGCGGTCCGCGGAAAGGGGAGGCGGCAGCGAAGTCGTCCATTTCGCGCTGGCTGAAGGAGGCTATTTCGTCGGCTTACCTATTGCGTGGCAGGGAGGTGCCTAGTGGCCTTCGGGCGCATTCTACTAGAGCGCAGGTGGCGTCGTGGGCGGAGATTAGCTTGGTGCCGGTGGCGGACATTTGTAGGGCGGCAACTTGGTCCTCGTTGCATTCTTTTGCCAGGCACTATCGACTGGATGTTCAGGCGCAGAGTGATGGGCGTTTTGGTTCAGCGGTTCTTCAGGCTGGCCTCGCCGATCCCTCCCGTTGATCTTCACTGCTCTGTTACATCCTCTATGGTTCCGGGACTGGACTAGAGGGACGCAAAGGAAGAGTAAATTAGACTTACCTGCTAATTGTTGTTCCTTAAGGAACTCTAGTCCAGTCCCGGATCCCTCCCGTTGCTGGGCTCAGCATTCAGCCTGCAGTTGTTTTAGTTCAGAAGTAAGGTACAGATCATATGCCTAAACAGCTTCATGAGAGGGTTAGCGGTGCCGAGGTAAGAGAAAAGAAGGGACATCTTTTTGGCGCTGCAGAGCCTCGAGGGCTCCGGAGAGTGTTTTCTTCTCTTTCTGGGGCTGGAGGTTTTTTCTTTTCATTTGAGTAACCACATGGGAAAAAAAAAAAAAAAAGACACACAGACGGAACACGTTCCTATTTTTCTGGAGAAGAGGCAGTATTGGCGTCTTGGTACCGGATGCTGCTGCTTCTTCCGTAGTTTTGATCTGTTCTTTGTTCGGGTCTCTAGCCTGATTACTTTCTTATGCCTGTTTCTACTTATTTGTTGCTCTGCTGAGTCTGCTTTGTCAATAGGTACTGGTGATTGGGGGCGGTTCCTGCCTACTTGTACCAGTGACATCAAAGTTATGACATCTTTCAGTCTCCAAAGCTGCTGGTGGAGGTTCACAACTCTATGGTTCCGGGACTGGACTAGAGTTCCTTAAGGAACAACAATTAGCAGGTAAGTCTAATTTACTCTTCCCCTGCATTGCCCAGCCTCACTGATCCTCATCTGTAGGAGCTCCTGGTGCTGATATCAGTCGAGCTCCTACCACCCCCCCACCCCCCCCCCCCCCCCCCCCCCCAGCGATCTCTTTACTGGCTCCAGGCCAGGAGGGCCTAATCGGCCAGACGCAGGGAGATACGCTCTGCAGCTTTGTGTTTTTTCATTGTGGCTCCCCTGCTTGACTTGATTGTTAGCAGAGCAAGCTGTCTGTAACAGTGAGTACTTGAGCAAGCTGTCTGTACCCCTCCCCCCCCCCTCGTGGCGTTCGGGCTTGGGGCACTATTTTGAGCCATTGATTTCTCGACTCTGCAAGTCCAGGGGAGTAGAGAGAGCGTTTCCTCCACCACAGGGTCATTTTTAAACCAAATTAGACCACCAGGACGCCTCTTTACCTCACGGCCGTTTTGCCGCGATTGCGCAATACTCCGCAATCGCCGGATCTCAACAAGCTTGTTTTTCTGAAGTACGGCTGTTTCCTCTACCTCTGGGGCACTTCTAACAACCATATTTTAAATACCTGGCTCCGGATAGGGGATTTGTTTTTGGCGGTTTGCTTCACTCCACGTTTTTTCTTTGTGCCGTTTCTTGGCGGGCTTTTCAGTGGGCAGCCATTTTGTTCCTCCTGTCTTGCAGTTTTTTGTTTTAAGGGAGAAGCTTCACAATGCCCCCCCCCCCCCCCTCTTCACAACGCTGCATCATTTGCTTCTAAAAAGCTAAAGATCCCAAGGACAGGCTGTGTGGGTCCTGTTCTACCCACACAGGCGAGTCTTCAGCTACATCTGCTCCTCCTGCCTTGTCAGTTTCAGCTACCAGTCCGCCTTCCACACATGCAGCAGAGGGGCTTACTGATCCTCCCCTATTGCTTCTTCAGACTACCAATGCGGCAGCTCTAGCAGGGGAAGAGCCTCTACCTTCGTGCGATGTGCAATTTTTATCACTGTTTAAGCAAGCCTGGTCCCTCTGGCACTCGGAACCTACTACGTCCGGAGCAGCGCCACAAGTTTTGCCTTCCAGCGTGCCTAGCACGCACTTGCCTTCCCGTAAGTGTTCCCATGCAGAGTTCTCTGCTAAGTCCAATACCTGGGCCCCCAAGGACCTCTGGTGGGGTTCGGAGACATCCCAAAATGGTCCAGAAGGTGATCTATCTTCTGGGGCTTCGGATTGGGAGGATGGTGAATACTCCCCCTCAGTGGTCTCGGCGGACAGCCAGGGCGATGCCCGAGATATCCGTCTTTTCCATAAGGACAAGTTACCGGTGCTGATTGCCTACATCGGGGAAGCCTTAAGCCTGTCGGATGTTTCTGCATCTCAAGAGACTCAACCTCAGTCAGACCCCATTTTGCAGGGTATTCGGAAGCCCACGAAAGCCTTTCCTTTTCCGACAAAGCTGCAACAGATGGTGTCGCAAGAATGGGTAACGCCAGATACCTCCTTGCGGACAGCACATCGTCTCGGTCAATTTTATCTCTGGTCTCCTTCAGATCGCGATAAATGGCTGGCCTATCCCAAGGTGGATGCGCTAGTGACTGGGGTCACCAAGCATACAACCATCCCGGTAGAGGGAGGTGCAGCCTTGCGAGACCAGCAAGATCGGAAAGTTGAGAGTCTTCTCAAGACTGCCTTTTCCACTTCAACGTTAGCACTCCAGGCCATGGTCTTTGGGGGGGTCTCAGAGCTAGGGCCTTGCTGCATGGCCTTCAAAATTTCCCTGAAGATCTGGCCCTCGTTCGCCTCGAGTCTGTCACGGCTTACTTAGCCGATGCCATTTATGATTTGCTCAGGCTTTCAGCTCGTTCTATAGCAGCAGTCACTGTGGCCCAACGATGGCTCTGGTTGTGCTAGTGGTCCGCGGATGTCGCTTCCAAGACGCAGCTTTCCAAGCTGCCGTTTAAGGGTCGGCTACTCCTTTGGTGGTGACCTGGACAAGTTGGTCAAGGATCTAGGGGAAGTGAAGCTCCAGCGTCTACCGGAGGACAAACCAAGGTCTTCCGCTTGCCGCTCATCCCGTCCTTATTTGACTAACTTTCGGCGGAAATTTCGATTCCGAGATACTTGCCGCTATCGGTCAAATCGGCCAGCGCCTTCCGCCTCTTCTAACCAGTTTGGCCAAAGAACGCAGTCCTTTCGGGGAGCCCGAAAGAACAATGACACTTACTCTCCCTCAAACAAGTTCACAGGATCCATGTGCCCATCCCGCTGATGGGA
Source organism: Ichthyophis bannanicus (assembly GCA_033557465.1). Taxonomy (NCBI): domain Eukaryota; kingdom Metazoa; phylum Chordata; class Amphibia; order Gymnophiona; family Ichthyophiidae; genus Ichthyophis; species Ichthyophis bannanicus. The sequence goes on along the minus strand of CM066051.1, from coordinate 54,315,086 downwards.
GATGTCGCCCACCTGGGATACCGCCCCCTGTCAGGAGGCGTCTTTCTCTATTTTCTTGGCAGTGGGTGCTCATCACTTCAGATCAGTGGGTCCTTCAAGTCGTCACTCAAGGTTACGCCCTCGAGACTCATCGGCCCATTCGGGAAGCTTTTCTGGTCTCGCCGGCAGGAGCACCTCCAAAGACGAGAAATCATCCTCGCCACGCTTCAACGCCGCCTTCTCCTGCGGGCGATTTGTCCCGTCCCTTCCACCGAGCATGGGACAGGCCGTTATTCCAATTATTTTGTGGTTCCCAAGAAGGGCGGTTCCTTCCGGACAATCCTCGACCTTAAGGGCATCAACCATTCTCTCCGCGTGCCTCGCTTCCGCATGGAATCCTTAAGATTGGTTATCCAAGCGGTCCGCAAGGGGGAGTGCCTGGCTTCATTGGATCTAGCTAAAGCATATTTCCACATTCCTATTCGCGGCGCCCATCAGCACTACCTGCGTTTTTCCATTCTGAGGCATCATTTCCAATATATACATCCAAGGGTGTTGAAAGAACTGAAATTTGAGATTGCAGACCTGCTATCAGTAATCTGTGAACTATCATTAAAATCATCTCTAATACCTGAGGATTGGAGGATCGCCAATGTAACACCAATTTTTTAAAAGGGTTCCAGGGGTGATCCGGGAAATTACAGACCGGTGAGCCTGACATCAGTACCGGGAAAAATGGTAGAAACCATCATAAAGAATAAAATTACTCAGCATGTAGATAGTCACGACCTAATGGGAGACAGCCAACATGGCTTTAGACAAGGAAGATCTTGTCTTACTAATCTGTTAATGTTTTTTTGAAGGAGTGAATAAACAGGTGGACAAAGGTGAGTCGGTTGATATTGTGTATCTGGACTTTCAGAAAGCCTTTGACAAGGTCCCTCATGAGAGACTTTTAGCAAAACTAAAGAGTCATGGGATAGGAGACAGTGTACTATTGTGGATCAGGAACTGGTTAAAAGATAGAAAGCAGAGGGTAGGGCTAAATGGCCAATTTTCCCAATGGAGAAAGGTGAATAGTGGTGTACCCCAGGGATCTGTGCTGGGTACGCTGCTTTTTGACATATTCATAAATGACCTGGAAAGTGGAATAACGAGTGAGGTTATCAAATTTGCAGATGACACAAAACTATTTAAAGTTGTTAAAACCCAGGAGGATTGTGGAAAATTGCAAGAGGATCTTGATAAATTGGAAGACTGGGCATCAAAATGGCAGATGAAATTTAATGTGGAGAAGTGCAAGGTTATGCACCTAGGGAAGAACAACCCAAACTATGGTTACACGATGCAAGGTTCCACATTAGGAACCACCACCCAGGAAAAAGATTTAGGCGTCATTGTGGATACCATGTTAAAACCCTCGGCCCAGTGTGCAGCGGCGGCCAAGAGAGCAAATAGAATGCTAGGTATGATAAGGAAAGGAATGGAAAATAAAACAAAAGATATTATAATGCCTCTATATCGTTCCATGGTGAGACCACACCTTGAATATTGTGTGCAATTCTGGTTGCCGTACCTTAAAAAGGATATAGCGATTTTAGAAAAGGTTCAGAGAAGAGCCACCAAAATGGTAAAGGGGATGGAAGGATACTCCTATGAAGAAAGGCTAAAAAGGTTGGGGCTCTTTAACCTGGAAAAGAGACGGCTGAGGGGAGATATGATAGAAGTCTATAAATTAATGAACGGAGTGGAACGGGTAAACGTAGATCGATTGTTTATCTTATCAGAATATAGAAAGACTAGGGGACATGCAATGAAGCTACAGGGTAAACTATTTAAAACTAATAAAAGAAAATATTTTTTCACTCAACGTGTAATCAAACTCTGGAATTTGTTACCGGAGGATCTAGTAAAGGCTGTTAGTGTAGCTGGGTTTAAAAATGTTTGGACAAGTTCCTGGAGGAAAGGTCCATAAACCATTATTAAGAAGGGACCCAGGATATCAATGCTTGAACCAATACAAGCATTGTGGAACCTGTGTCCCTTGGGGAAACTGCTAGGTACGTATGACCTAGATTGGCCACTGTTGGAAACAGAATACTGGGCTTGATGGACCTTGGTCTGACCCAGTATGGCATATCTTATGTTCTTATGTTCTTAATTCCGAGCCATGCCATTTGGCCTGGCCAAGCCACCACGCACTTTCTCAAAGGTCATGGTGGTGGTGGTGGTGGCGGCCTTGCGCAAGCAAGGAATCAGAGTTCATCCATACCTGGACGATTGGCTTATGCGTGCGGATTCCTTCTTCGATGCACGCCAAATGGTAAACCAGGTAGTGACCTTTTTGGAATTCTCGGATGGATTGTCAATCAAGCCAAGAGCTCCTTGCAGCCTACTCAATGCCTAGAGTTCCTCGGAGCTCGTTTCAATACCGCTCAGGGCAAAGTATTCCTGACTCACGAATGCTTCCAAAAGCTGTCGGTCCAGATTCGCACCTTTCTGTCCCGGCCCTGCCTGCGGGTGTGGGACTACCTCCAGGTGCTGGGGTCCATGGCGGCCACCATAGAGGTGCTGCCGTGGGCTCGAGCGCACATGCGTGATCTGCAGCGAGCCTTGCTTGCCTGTTGGTCTCTGGTATCGGAAGACTACAATGTTCTTCTGCCGATTCCACCCGCTACCAGAGCCGACCTCCGATGGTGTCTTCTGCCATCTCACATATTCAAAGGCGTTTCTCTGGAACCACCCCACTGGATTTTGGTGACAAACCGATGCAAGTCTTTCCGGTTGGGGAGCGCATTGTTGATCGTATGTCGCAAGGCATTTTTTCGGTCCGAGAGGCGTGCTGGTCCATCAACCGACTGGAAGCTTGAGCTGTTCACTTAACCTTGATACGCTTTCTGCCACTACTCCGTTGCCAAGCGGTTTGCGTGCTCTCCGACAATGCGACGACAGTGTCTTAACTCAACCGCCAGGGTGGGACGAAGAGTCTCAGAGTAGCCAAGGAAATGCTCCTCCTCTTCCATTGGGCAGAAAGACATCTCCAAGCTCTCTTCACACAACATATCGCGGGAACATCCAATGTGATGGAAGATTTCCTCAGCCGCAATGCGCTCGATCCAGGGGCATGGGAACTTGCGTCCTGGACGTTTCAACGGATAGTCCGCGAGTGGGGGTCAACCCACGATGGATCTAATGGCGTCCTCAGCCAATGCCAAGGCAAGGGCCTTCTTCAGCCGCAGAAGGGAGCAAGGGGCACAGGGCATGCATGCTCTAGCACAACCATGGCCAGTGTCCCCTCTGCTATACATTTTTCCTCCATGGCCACTGATAGGCAGGGTTCTCCAGCGAATCCGGATGCACTCCGGCGCTGTGATCCTGATAGCTCCGGATTGGCCTCGCCGGCCATGGTATGCTGACCTCGTCTGTCTAGCCCGAGCGCCCCTGCTGTGGCTCGGGTCTCGCCGAGGACTTCTCAAGCAGGGACTTGTCCTAATGGACGACCCTGCTCCTTACTCGCTTACGTCTTGGCTCTTGAACGCCGCCATTTAAAGAACAAGGGTTATTCTCCCAAGGCGGTTGCCACCTTGCTCAAGGCGCGTCGAACGTCTACGTCCCGGGCTTATGCCAGAGTGTGGCGTAGATTTGAAGCATGGTGTTCTGGCCGGAAGCGCTCTCCCTGGACCGTGCAAATTCCTCAGGTCCTAGCCTTCCTTTAGGAGGGTTTTGATAAAGGCTTAGCGCTTGGATCTCTTCGAGTCCATATTTCGGCCCTTACCTGTTTTAGAGGCCTGATATAGGGCTGTTCTCTCGCATCGCACTCCGACATGGCACGTTTTTTCAAGGGGGCGAAGGTGGTCCGCCCACCATTCCGCCCAGTGGTTCCTCCTTGGGATCTCTCCTTGGTCCTAAAAGGTCTCACGGCAGCACCTTTTGAGCCACTACACAGAGCGTCGCTTCGCGATCTTTCCTTAAAGACAGTCTTTCTGGTGGCAATCACCTCGGCTCGGAGGGTGTCTGAGTTGCAAGCTCTTTCTTGCCGTAATCCTTACCTGTCCTTTTCGGAGGCTGGGGTTACCTTGCGAACCATTCCTTCCTTTTTACCAAAGGTTCTCACTCCTTTTCACACGAACCAACCTATTTTCTTGCCGCCTTTTCCCACAAGTCAATCTTCTGGGAAACAAAAGCACTTTCGAGCTCTTGATCTTAAGAGGGTCCTATACCGGTATTTGAAATCTACTAATCCCTTCCGTAAGGCAGATCGCCTTTTCGTCCTGTTCGCGGGCCCTCGTAAGGGTCTTGCAGCTTCTAAATCGACCATCGCCAGATGGCTACGGCTCGCTATTGAGTCCGCTTATATCCTCAGCGGGAAAGCGGTACCCTCGGGGCTACGAGCGCATTCTACGCGGGCTCAAGCGACATCCTGGGCGGAGCGCTCTCAGGCTACTCCTCTTGATATTTGTAGAGCGGCCACATGGTCCTCCCTGTCCACCTTTAGCCGTCATTATCGGTTAGATCCCCAGGCACGGGAGGATGCCAGATTCGGGACCAATGTAGTCAATGCAGCTCTGTCTTCCCACCCCGGGGGGGGGGGGGGGGTGCAGTTAGCTTGGGTACTTCCCGATTGTCTGGACTGGTCTAGCAGGATGAATTGGAAGGAGAAATTTCACTCACCGTTAATTTCCTTTCCTGGAATCCTGCTAGACCAGTCCAGGACCCGCCCAGGATTGAATACAGTCAGTCTTTGCGAAAGTCTTTACGCAGAGTCATATCTCGAGCAGGGGTTCTCCACTGTTTCTCAGGCTTTCCTTAATCTGTACATAGTTTCTTGTTTTCTTCCTGTTTTTCTTGCTTGTCAGAGTTTACTGAGGGTGTCCCCTAGGGGTAGACCTATATGACCACTGGATCCTAGCCAATCAGCTTCTGGTGCAGTTTTTTTCTCTGTCTCCAACATCTGCTGGCAGGGGGCATAACCCGATTGTCTGGACTGGTCTAGCAGGATTCCAGGAAAGGAAATTAACGGTGAGTGAAATTTCTCCATTGTCTACCTGTAGCAGGATTGGACCATTTATTATCAGAAAAGGTAGTTGCACACATTATACACTTGCCACACGGTGAATGACCGTGGCTTCCTCCCTTTCTGATAGATCTTTCTGATAGTCAGCCCAAACCAACAATTCACGGATATTTCTCCCTCTTGTGTATACTATACAGGGGCCATTGTGGAATACAGAATGTAAGGCAAGAATATGCTAATGCTGATATAAACGTCACACTAAATAAGTGTTCCCCTCTGAATAGCGAACCACAGATATTTGCTTCTTGCAAGACGGTGACTGTTGAATAAGGAGAAGGGACCTATTGGCACAAAGGGCTGCCGGGTAAGCAGCTTTAACAATATGATAGGGGTAATCACACTGGATAAAACGCTGAAAGAATATCTTAGCTTGAAGCTTAAACTTGTCTGAGCAAATGCGCCTCACTCTTAAAAGTTGACCAGTCGATAACGTCTTTATAGGGTGATGGCTCCCAAATTGTAACAAGGCGTTCTGCTCCACAGACTTACAATAAAGAGTAATGTCCATCTTGATAACGGACAAGAACATCCAGAAATGGGAACTGCACTGTTGAAAAAGACACAGTGAAGGATAAGTGGCAATCTTAATCATTTAACCTACTAGAAGACATCTTCAGAGTCCCGCCAAATGCAAAAAATATTGTCAATAAAACGATACCACATGATGACATGGGAAAACCAATGAGAGCCATACAACACCCACTCCCCAAATGCAGCAACATGTGTTAGCCACTCTGGCTCCCATCACCACTCTTGAGTTTGCAAGAAAAATTGACCGTATATGTATATTGTGATAAGGAAGCTTATCAGGGCCCAGGAAACAAGGATAAAGAGGGGGAATTTACCCTTATCAAGGGACCTGTATTGCCAGGTCAGAGATACAAAACCTCAGTTGTACCTAGAAACCAGATTGTACCAGGCTGCAATAGGTTGCAAAGTGTCCCTAGTGGTGAGAAGGAGGGGGAAAGCAAGCTCAGAGTAAGGAACCCTTACGTCACTGACCTTCCCTATTACTCAGCTGCCAAGAGGCAGACTGATTTGCAACACCTGAGAGGAGAAAGGGCAGGGTTAGAGCCTGGGAGGTTTAAAGCTAGGACAGAATATTCAGGAGGAGTAGTAGGAATGCCTACTGGAGGAGAAATGGAGCTGAAGCCCTGAGAACCAAGAGCCCATGCTGGAGGACAAGACAGGGAAGCTCAGATACATGCTGGCCAGAATATGAGGGAGGAACCACTGAACCAAGCCTTGACCCCCAGGTATGAGTTTTGGAAGCCTGTCTGATGGGGAGCATTACAGATTTGCTGGAGACAGTGTTTGTCCTGATGGGAGGCAGTCAGTTAAGCCCTCTGAGCCAGAAGTAGAACCCATGCAGCTAGGAGAACAGGAATTAGTTCTGGAAGAGGATGATTTTTACATGGACTGTTCTTTATGCCAAACTGCCAAGCACAAAGAAGTCCTGAGAGGGAATACATCATAAGGGAACCTTCCAGAGTCCAGTACCCTAGAGAGCCGGTGTGTGAAAAGAAAACGTTCTTTGAAAAGGAAAATACTTGTGCTGAGAATGTCTGCAGCTGCTTAATTGTTTTCTCATTGACCAGCTGAAGTCAGTGCAGTGCAGAGCTTATGCCGTACTCACGGTGGATTTAAGAAGTTTCTTTTGGAACAGAAAAGAGAGCTGTTTATGTGAAGCTGATATTTTTGGTTTTGTTTTAAACAGCACTGCTAGGCACGTTTGCTAGCAGTGGCTGTGGCAAGGACTTTCTGCTTTGCATTGAAAGACATTACAAGCTGTTTGTGCTTAAGTTCAGTTATATCCTGTTGTACTAAATATAATCCTGGAGAAGAAATCCAATAGGTGACAATTTGTGAACCTTATTTGCGTTTACCTCATAAATAAATTCTGTCAATGCCTTAACTCTCGACCAAATACAAAAGATTGTTTTTCTGCCTAAAAGTCAAGTGTAACCTGACTGGACTACCTTTCCCATGGTGCACTTCAAAGTCAGTCAGTCAGGCACTTTGCTGAAGTGGTGGAATCTGCTATAACATGCACGCCTCTCCACTGCTGTAAGGGGCTATGGGGGTGACAATATGCTGCGAGTCTCCCCTTTTCCTTTTCCCAGGTGGCTAGTATGCTTTTTCTTGTCTGCTTGGATGGTAACCTTTTATTTCTATTGAAGTTGGTGTTTTTTCTTTTTGTGGTTATTTTGTCTTACTGAAACATTGGTTATTGAGACCAATGTTCCCTCTAATTTTGTGTAGGCTGTGTGCGCATAAAATATCAGCTGTGCAGCTTTTGAAGGAAGGTTAAATTTTTGTGCGCCACATAACGACACTCGGAGTTATATACTTTAAAATTTGACTACACGTCAGAATACAGTATGTACACCACATTGATTGCACTAGAAAATATTGTAGAACTTGTGAAAACCATAAATACACAACAACTTTTCAATTTTAAGAACGTCTGTGGTGTTTTCTATCAGAATCAGAACCGTAATTTTTGTGCGCTCTGTTGTAAAGTATGTGCGCTCACTCGGCGAGGTGTGTGCGCGCGCACACAGCTTAGAGGGAACAGTGATTGAGACCCTTTTCGTTGGTGCTCTGCCTCCATCGTAAGAAGATCTATTCCTTGTGTATTCGTTGGGGATATCTTGAAAACCTGACGGGGTTAAGAACCGCAGTTCCTACTAACACGCAGCACTACACATGAGACGGGGAGGCACTGTCCTGCTGTTTGTACCATTGCATTACACAGATGACTGTCCTATTCATTACCTCACAGCACTAGGCCAGATGATGCTACTACTCGTTGCTGTCATGCAGCGTTTTGTGTGGGTCAGACTATGCATACATTAGGGAAGCCATGACCTGGAGGTTTGGGGGGGGGGGTGGTGGAGGGGAATGAGTGGGGCGTAATAGTATGTCTGCACACATAGTGATGCATGCATCGAAGGCATGTGCACACGCGTGAGCACCTTCAGGGCCTGCACAGGAAGACGACACATTGGGGACGCTGAGTGTGTGTTTCTTTGCTTTTGCGCACAGATCCTTAATCAGACCAAACCCTCTACCTCTCTGACTGTACAGCCCCCTCCTCCACCGCCACCATCGCACACGTCTGTGGCACACTCGACGCCTTCATACCTCCTGCACAGCTCTCTGCCTCTGGGCTGCAGCGCCAGCCCCCCATCTCCTCCCGGGCTCCCTGGCAGCATCGGCCAAGGCTCTTCAAGCGCCATCTCCAGCATGTTCTTCACAGCCTCTTCCAGTAGCGAGACTGGAAAAAGAGAGGGCAGCACCAGCTCAGAAGGGAGAGGGGATACTGATAAGGTAAGCCTCTGCAACTCCGGAGGGGGAGAGGGGATGCAGGTAAGCTAAGCCTCTGCAGCTCCAAAGGAGAGAAGGCCTGTGGGAGAGGGGATGCAGATAAGGTAAGCCTCTGCAGCTCCTGGGGAGAGAGGGCCTGTGGGTGAGGGGATACTGATAAGGTAAGCCTCTGCAGCTCCCAAGGAGAGAGGGCCTGTGGCTGAAGGGATGCAGATAAGGTAAGCCTCTGCAGCTCCGGGGGGAGAGAGGGCCTGTGGGTTAGGGGATGCAGATAAGGTAAACCTCTGCAGCTCCTGGGGAGAGGGCCTGTGGGTGAGGGGATACTGATAAGGTAAGCCTCTGCAGCTCCCAAGGAGAGAGGGCCTGTGGGAGAGGGGAGCAGATAAGGTAAGCCTCTGCAGCTCCTGGGGAGAGAGGGCCTGTGGGTGAGGGGATGCAGATAAGATAAGCCTCTGCAGCTCCCAAGGAGAGAGGGCCTGTGGGTGAAGGGATGCAGATAAGGTAAGCCTCTGCAGCTCCCAAGGAGAGAGGGCCTGTGGGTGAGGGGATGCAGGTAAGGTAAGCCTCTGCACCTCCCGGGGAGAGAGGGCCTGTGGGAGAGGGGATGCAGGTAAGCTAAGCCTCTGCAGCTCCCAAGGAGAGGGGATGCAGATAAGGTAAGACTCTGCAGTCTTGGGGAGAGAGGGCCTGTGGGTGAGGGGATGCAGGTAAGGTAAGCCTCTGCAGCTCCCAAGGAGAGAGGGCCTGTGGGCAAGGGGATGCAGAGAAGGTAAGCCTCTGCAGCTCCTGGGGAGAGAGGGCCTGTAGGAGAGAGGCGCAGATAAGGTAAGCCTCTGCAGCTCCCAAGGAGAAGAGGGCCTGTGGGAGAGAGGAGTAGTTGCACCACCTTCAGGGTTAGATTTTATGTAGAGCCATGGGCCCAGTTTTCTCCTGTAGTTCCTACACCTTTTGCTGGCCCCAGGTTCTGCTTCAAGGCTGGCCTGTGGTAGCTGCTTATCAGGGGATTGGATAAGTTAAAATCCTGCGTCTTGCTTGCTGCAGAGAAGGCGCCTTGTGTGAATGCATTCACTTCTCCCTCTTGCCTCTTTCCTCTTTCATGCACTGGCATTCTTATTTTTAGTATCTTAAAAAGCTTCACACACAGGAGCGAGCGGTGGAAGAAGTAAAACTGGCAATTAAACCCTACTATCAGAAGAAGGAGATCACCAAGGAAGAATACAAGGATATCCTACGTAAAGCAGTACACAAGGTAAGCGTACTCCCTCCGTCTGCTGTCGATGCAGATGGGGGCTCTGCCACAAACACGCACCCCTCCCACAGACTGCACAGCATTTCTGTGTTTACCTAACTGCAGCCTGCCACCCTTTGGGACGTGCTAGGGACATACTGGGTATTGGGCTTGTGTTTGTTCAGGAGATACTTACGCCTAAATTCTCACTGCAGATTTGCCACAGCAAGAGTGGTGAAATCAATCCGGTGAAAGTCAACAACTTGGTGAAAGCGTACGTTCAGCGCTACAAGTACTTCCGGAAGCACGGCAGGAAGATAGACGAGGAGGATAGCAGCAGTTACCGCAGCAGCCGGGAGCACGTTGGCCTGGACAAGGGCTCCTTCTCCTTACCTATGATCTAAGGTCAATCAGACCAGATGGACAAGGGCACCCTTCCCCTTGACATGAGGCTATCCAACCTGGATAAGGATGCCAACTGCTTGCTTTTAAAATGAAGGGAGAAAAGTGAAGAAAATGGTTTGCCAGTGAAATTAATCTTTATGCAAAGATTTCATGAACCTTATGGATAAATCTTTTAATGAAAATTTCAGTAAGACACCTCTGTGTGTGTGTTCCTCTGAGGCAGCAGTTGCTACATGGACTGGAAATGGGGGGGGGGGACAAGGGGGGGGGTCCCAGGCTACTGTCTGTCTCCACCTTGCCAGCTCCTGCGATTTAGCAGAACTTGTAAGAAGTCTGAGAGAGAAAACGCCTCCTTGCTGTTCTCTGTAAATATTTCTGTCCTCTTAAGGAGCTGCTAGATGCTGAACTCTTGTGGTTTTATTTCTTCGGCTTTGTCTCAATTTCTTTTGCATGGGTTTCGGTTCTTGCCCTGGCCTTCCGGAGCAAGTTAATGTACTTAACACGCCTCACCGTGTTTAATTGCGTTATTAAACAGCCTTGTTGTAAGTCTCTGTTCCTGGCTTTCTGTTTATAAAGAAATATGTTATGTATTTTGGTTGTGGACTCTTTCTTCTGCCCAGGTAGCCAAGTCAGCAGGCCCTTGGGATGGGCTGTAGGTTTGTCCCAGTAGCATGCAAGGCAGAGGTATAAAGCTCAGGTTGCAGGGGAACAGCAGCCCCTCAGTGCTCCATCCTCTCTGCAAAGTCCTGCAGACACCACAAGAGGTTGTCGCTGTTGAGCGAATCTGAGATCTGTAAATCCGAACTCTGGAGGGAGGATGCGCCAGTGCTGTAACTCAACTCATGCAGCAGCTTGAAGACCACAGGGGTAACCTGGAGAGGAAAGAGAAGCAGCGTGAGGAAGAGCAGAGGGGAGATGGAAAAATGGGAGATGACTGGGGAATATCGTGGTGCACAAGGTAACTGTTGAAGGAATCTGGCTTAGCGGGAAGCCCTGTTTGTGCTGGAAATGGTGGCCGAGTACCAGAGGATAGATAAATCTGTTGGCGGATGCTAGGAGAAAATGAAATTTTGGAATAAATTGGACAAATGCAGCACAGAGCATCAGCCCTTCTCGTCGTTACCTGTAAAACAAAGGTGGTGATTTGCAGGATTAAAACAAACATCTAAAAATAAAGCCAGTTCAGAGGCTGCAACAAGAGAATGGAATGCCCTGCCCTCCCATCCTATCACTGGCCAGAGGCAAGCTGTGAATTTATTAGGAATAGCATTACTCCTGAAACGCCAGTGGATGCTTATTCCGCGCTACTTGTGCAATTCCTGAGAAATCACAGGACCCCCCCCCCCCCCCCAACTCACCACCATGGTCCAGTTCAACCTGAAATCTACTAAGAGTATCCAGAAAACGGCCCTGGCTCACTAGGAGTAACCTTGGGGCCTCCCCTATCCTGTTGTCTCCCTAATCTGCTCGGTTTTCAGTACCAAGCACCTCCAACTGGGCAGCACCATCGTTGGTCTGAACTCTGCCATCTCTCGAGTACGAAAAGATGGTGTGTTAGATTTTGCTACTTTTTGGTTTTCTCTTCAGTACCTCAAAGACAGTTGCTCTTAGGTGCAGGAGGTGTTTTTCTGTCTCCAAAGGGTTTGCAATGAAACTTTGTACCTAAGGCAGTGTTCAAGATCACAGGGAACAGTTGTGGAGTTTGCTCCTGCCAGGTCCTATTTTAGGAAGCCTGTGGATGGGCTGGAGGCTCTGTGGTGGGAGAGGGGGTTCTGCTTCTCATTAAGAGTGACGGCTGCTGGCTGAAGGGTTCAGCGTGCAGCGGTGCTATGTGTTTATAATGACCAGACTGTGGACAGTAGTGGTGGTGGAAGAGACAAGGGGGGCCTATAGGAGATGTGCAGTCTCAGACCTCAAGGGCTGCACACAGGCCAAGATGGATATACTTGAGTCGTATGCATACTCATTGTGGCTGTCCTGGAACTCTGGCCTATTTGTGGCCCTGCAGGACTGAACTGCACTCTTGGTTAATACTGCTGTCAGAATCCCTGTCCTGGTTCCATCTGAGCTGAAGAAAAGGGAAGGATGTGCTGGGAGTAACAGAATCTGAAAAGTTTGGTGCATAAAATAGAAAAGTTGTATGGAGGGGTGGGGAGAGCCTCTCTGATGATTACAGTGGGGGAACAATGAGCCAGGATTGAAATTGCACAGCTTCCGAAGGGTCACATGCAGCTCTCGCTTCTCTCGCCTGGATCACAATCAATGAATATGCATGAAGAGGTCTGTATATAATGGGTTTCTGCTATGCAAATGTTGCACAGACTGTGGTAGTCCTGAAATCGACTGGCTGGAGGGGGGGGGGGGGGGTCTCCTAGAACAGGTTTGGAAACGCCTGCTGTAGATGAGGACTTCTCAACCCTCTCCTGGAAGCGTACCTAACCAGTTGGGGTTTCAGGACTACCGCAGTGATTATCCATGAGACAAATCTACATATTTACAGTCATCAGAGACCTAGAGTCTGCAAATCTATCTTGTGCATGTTTTTTGTATTAATATTGAAAAAACAGCTTGGTGTGCCTGCAGGAAAGGGCAGAGAAGCTCTAGTCTCAATTGATGGTGGGGCCTGGAATTAGGAAAAGGTGACAAGGTCAACTGCCTAGAGGGTGTGCCAAACTCTGGATCTGGAAGAGCATAAACCAGTCGGGATCTCCCCAGTGAATCTGTGAGAGAGAGAGTTGCATGCCCTGCCTCTTGTGTATGCAAATCTTTCTCATGTATATTCATGATGGTTATACTGAAAATCATAGTGGCTGTCCCAAGGACTGGGCTGAAAACACCTGCTTTTTAAGGCAATGGTTAGGAACACTTTCAAAAGCGGTGCCATTGACATAGGGCTTTCTTGTTCCACCTTGCCAGTCTCTGATCCTCCCTTACCCTCCTGCTTCCTGGTTTTTGGGATAGCCCTAATGAATATGCTGAAAACCTGACCACATTGGTGGGCTCTGAGGGTCGGGTTCAGAAGGAAGGAAGGAAGAGGGAGAGAACCTGCATGTTTTCCAGTATCCAGGAGGGTTCAAAAAAGTACCAGAAAGGAAGCATGTTCCACAGAATGAAAAACTCATGGATATGGATTTGAGAAGATGGTGGACACTTAGACTCCAGTGAGAGTCAAACCAGTGGCCCAATTCAAGCCTAAATGAGACAGAAACAAAGGGACCTGAGGGGCAGAGGAAGGGAAATGGGCAACAAAATATGAGTGCAGGTAGAGGCCACAAGAAAGATCCATGTGCTCCGCTCAGTGTCACTTATAGTTAGAAAAAAGTCTTTCCTCTTACTCCCTAGGGTTAGTGAAACTGCTTAGCTTGTGTTTGGGAAGTCCAATACTGGCTTTGTTTTTTGCCCTTTTTTTATTTTTTTCTCTCTGGCCCAACAGTTGCCTTTATTCTTTGGGTTTTTAGCACCACAAGCCTTCATTTGCAACCAGCCAGGTGTCGCTTTCCATTTTATACCTCTCTTCCCCCCCCCCCCCCCCTTGCCTCATCTAGTCTGGCCATTGGTTAGAGATGACTGTGTGTGGAATATAGCCTTCATGTCAGTAAGGGGACAGGAAAGTATAATTTTCTAAAAGGGAAGTGGAAAAGTAACTATGAAAAGGGTTTTAAAACATACACAGGCTCACAAAAGGAAGATGGGAAAAAAAATATCAGGGAAAGCTGCAAGTGCTGGGGAAAGAAGTCAGGAAAGCAAGAATGCAAGTATAAGAAATGCAAGAGAGGTGAAGTAAGGTGATGTATTCAGCATGTCCATGAGAGAGGTGGAACAGAGGTGAAATTATTAATTGCTAATATATATATTTTTTTTTTTTATGTAGCTAAGTCGAGCTTGGAGAAAGGCCATTGATAGTTGACAAGTCTACATAAAGGAGAGGAGTAAATAGGACATCAGTGATAGGAGAGTGTCTTTGTAAGGCATTAGTAAAACTGAAAATGGCCAAAGACCTATAGCATGATAGGATGCAGCCCAGGATACTAAGAGAGGTTCCAGCAGGTCAGCTGAAGTATTGGTTCAGTAGATCTTTGAAGATGGCGTGATCTCATGGGTGTGGAGAAGGGCAGATAGAGAGGAGAGGTTAGAAACTACAGGCTTGTAGGAAAAGGGATCTACAGGCCAGTCCATTGCAGGATCAGAGGTACCATCTTTTTATCAGGACGGTATCTCGCATAAATTAATCTGATTAAATTTCTTGAATGGGTTGACCAGACAATTGGATTGGGGCAGCTACTGCGTGTAGTGTACTGGGATGTCAGCAAAGCTTTTGTATAAGAAGCTCCTGATTTAACTGAGCAGATTGGGGCTGGGTCCCAAGGGTGGGGGACTGCATTAGAAACTGGATGAGTGATACATGACAGCGGATAGCAATAAAGGAAATTTGCTCTGAGGAGTGATCGGTGAAGTGACTCAAGGATTGGTCTTGAGGCTGGTTTGGTTCACTATCTTTGTGAGTGGTATAGCCGGAGGAGTTAGAAAGTACAATTTGCCTTTCAGTGGATGAGACAAAATTCTGTAGTAGAGGGGATACCACGGAAACAGAAAAATAACGGCAGATAAAAACCAAATGGCCTATCCAATCTGCCCATCCATACTCAATGATTAAGCTGTACAATCCCTTCTTTTTCCTTAGAAATACTCTGCCTTTGTCCCACCTCCACTGGGAGTCTGTTCAGTGCATCTACCCCTCTTTCCATGAAGAAATATTTCCTCAGGTGTCCTCCCATTTCTATCCAAGTTCACTTTCATCCTTTCTTTCAATTGAAAGAGGCTCTCCTGTGCATTTATTGCATGGAGGTATTTAAAATATCTCTATCATATTTCCCTTCTCCTGCCTTTCCTCCAAGGTTTACATATTGAAATCTTTATATTTGCCCCTTTAAGATGAAGGCCAGTGACCATTTTAGTAGCCATCCTCTGTACTGACTCCATCATGTTTATATCCTTTTGAAGGTGTGATCTCCAGAATTGCACACTATACTCCAAATGAGGTTGCACTAGAGACTTATACAGAGGCACCATCACCACCTCCTTCTGTTTCTGACGAACTTAAGGTGGCCAATCACACCCAGTTCCTGTTGTTTTTTTTTCCATGGACAGGAGTATTTCACCCCCTTTACTGTACTTCTCCCTGCATTTTTTTAGAATTAAATCTCAGCTGTCAAATTTTTGCCTATTCTTCAAACTTAGCTAGATTCCTCCTCATGTTATTTTCCTTCCTGGCTGTCTACCCTATTGTGGATTTTGGTATCGTTTGTAAAGAGGCAAACCTTACCTGACTGCCCTTCTGCAGTATCGCTAACAAAGATGTTAAAAAGAATTGGACCAAGGACAAGTATCTGTGGCACATCATTGGTAACCATTTTCTCCTCAGAGTGAGCTCCATTTACCTGTACCCTTTGTTGCTTCCCACTCAACCAATTTCTAACCCAGTCGGTCTCTCTAGGGTCCATCCTAAGGGCACACAATTTATTTATAAGTCGCCTGTGCAAAGCGCTGTCAAAGTCGTATTGTAAAAAATGTTATGAGTAGTTCAATTGTTACATTGAACTTTTAAGCACAGATATATCTGTTGTTAACTGTAAACCACCCTTGATCTCTGGAAGGGGCAGTCTAGAAAAGTTCTCAAATAAACTAAGGACACCACATCAAGAATATAAATGCTAAACTGGGTCAGACTGAGGTTCATCAAACAGTTGTCAAGCCAGGTCACAATACCTGTCTCATTCCCAAAAAGGTACCATGATGCTTATCCTGGGGTAAGCAGTGGATTTCCCTAGTCCTCCTTAATGATGATTTATGGACTTTTCCTCCAGGAACTTATCCAAACCATTTTTTAAGCCCAGCTACACTTATGGCTTTTACCACATCCTCCAGTAACAAATCCAGAGTTTGATTACTCGTTGAGTGTAAAAATATTTTATTAGTCTTAAATGGGTTATGCTGTAGCTTCATTATATGTCCCCTAGTCTTCCTACTTTTTGATGGAGTAAACAAGCTATTTACGTTTACCCATTCCACTCTTAATTTATAGACCTCTATCATATCTCCCTTCAGCTGTCTTTTTTCCAAGTTGAAGAGCCCTAACCTTTTAAGCCTTTCCTCATAGGGCTATCTCTCCATCCTTTTTACAATTTTGGTGGTTCTTCTCTGTACCTCTTCTAGAGCTGGTCAAGGCCAGCCCCAGATTTGGTGCAAGGTATTCAAGGCAAGCCTTAACTCCATCTCCTCCCCTGCTCTCAAACCCTGTTGTTTAGCTTTGAATACCCTGCTCTTTTCAATGCATGTCCCTCTACCCCCGGACGCTCTGCAGGTTGCAGAAATCTGTGGGACTGGAAATGAAGAGCTGCCTGCAGGAAAGAGACCTTGGCGATGATAGTGTCTGATGATCTGAAGGAGGAGAAACAGTCTTATAAGGAATCAGTCTTTACCTGAACCATGATCAGTTTCTTTTTCCAGGGTTTCTGGAGGTCTGGCCACCGTTCGCCCAGGCACAGCCATATGGAGTAGAGTGGGGATGCCTTCTTCGTGCGGTTGATAAATGCAATCAGGTCTGGGGGAATATGAGACAGACTGAGGTTAAGCACAGGTATAGCGGAGGCAGGGGTTGTAAAGCTTGGCTGGTGGAGAGACAGAGCAGTTTCATGCTCCTGCTATCATTCGGTGGGGATCCCTGCAGCACACAGTGGCGCTTCACTGGTTGCGAGGGGAAGTTACAGTAAATGGCACCGAGGGAAGGTAAAGGATACCTGAAATAAAACGTTGCCTTGTATATAATGTGGTGTATCCCTCCTTGGAGATCCTGTTGGGTTCGCCCTCGCTCGGGGTTTCTGTCATGGACCAGTACGCATGGCACTTCCCCAGCCTTCTCCCACAGATGTCTGCGCCTCTAACCTCCAGGAGCAGGCCTGCTTCCAGGTTACGCAGTAGTTTCTCAATGACCTTCTTAGCCTCCTGGTCACTTATGGAGGAAGGCTCTGGCAGTACCACCTCTTCCAGACCCTCGGGGGAACCAAAGCCTGGACAGGACACTAGTCGGAAGCCATGGCCATTCTTCACGATGATGTTCTTCACCTCTTGGCCACGGTAAAACACTTTCACTTCAAAGTCTGTCTCTGGATTCCGGAGAGATGAATACAGAGCTAGTTTAGCTTGCCCTCTGCTTGGCCAACTGTATGATATCCATTTTACATGCATAATGAGCGGATGGGGGATAGTACACAAGTTTACCACTTTGTCCTCAGCCTCGGGCAGGAGTAGGGCTGGGACAGGATTCGAGGCTGAAGAAGGGTAATGTACACCATGGACTCCCTCCCCCAAGCAGGGAAGAAGTTGCTTACCCAAACTCTGGTTTGGAAAGAGTTGCTCCAGTGGGTTTGGCTGTTGGGGAGCCATATGGTGCGTTGAGAAAGGTAAACAGTTCTCAGCTTGCCCTGCTTCTACAAGAGAGAAACAAAAGATAGTTCAGGTCACAATCATTATGCATCTGTGGAATCATTGCAGGAGCCATAGTACGGAAGGAACTGGTATGGCAAAGATAGTGACCTGTGTCTTCGCTGCTACTAGCTACCATAGCATTATGGATGGGTAACTGCCCTGGGGCATATGCTGCCACATTGACAGAATGATTCATGGGGAAAGAGGGTTCTTGGGGCAACAGCTCAAAGCATGTAGCATCTTCATTAGCAGAATATGGTGGATATTCTCCAGGAGCCAGGTAGAGATCTGAAAAAAGACACACATTTTACACAAGGCAGGGTGGGAGGTCTGCTGCTTCTCTGCCATAGTCATGTGAAGTAATTTCCATCAGCCATATTATCTCCCACGCCCTCAGAGGCTCATGATGACTGTAAGCTTTCCAAGAAAGGGACTCATTGTGCCCAATTTCGGCTGCCCTATAAAAATGGGAGTAGAATTAACAATAACTTGAAAAAGAGGCAGGTAAATCGAGATTACTTACCTGTCACAGGGGTTCTCTATGGACAGCAGGGTAAATCGGTCACACCTGGCGATGTCATCTGACAATGCCATATGGACGAAGTGCTGTCCTAGTGCTCAAAAAGGCAAGCCTTTGTGAGCATGTGCCAAATGGCCCCTTCCCCTTGGCCCACCCCTAACTGGCTCAATTCATCCCAAGCAGAGACCTCCTTGTAGAACAGCAAGGGCTTTGCCCCTCTTCATCCATAGGGGAGGTGGGTGGAAATGTGTAACTGTGCTTTCTCCATGGGTAAGCAGGATGAGTCAGCCACACCTGGTGACTCTATAGCCATGGCCTTTGGTTCACATGTCCTGCAATAGGATGAAACTAGCGGTTTGAAGGAGACAATTGGACAGAGAATGGTAAGGCAAGGTGTGTTTTATTAACCATGAATGTTACGTGATCTATACAGAAAGCAATCAATAAACCATCAATGAACAACCAGTAAAACGGGCAGCAAACATGATGTAGAGCACATCTGGTAATCAAGGGTTAACTACAGGGACAAGGGGTCAATAAAATGCTTAACAGTTGAGGTCAAGATCTCAGTGAGCAAGGTCAACGTTTTGGCAAACAAAGGAGTTTGAAAGAACAGAGTCGGGTACACCGCGATGGCATGTAAGCTGATCACATGGTGTCACCCCGGTCCTGTGTCACTCGGCCCTGGTGATCGAAGGTACAATCCGATAGTGTGAGCTGGTCCAGGCAGTACTGCCGTTGGAAGGTGGGTACTAAGGACCAGGTTGCAGCTTGGAAGATGTCCCTCACCAGTATGGCATTGAGGTTACCCAGGGTGGCAGCCAGAGCCCTAAGCTGGTGGGCTTGCATGGAGCCTGGGAGCAGAATGCCAGCCTACAAGAAGCAGAATTTTATGCAGGTGGCAAGCAGGTGCCTCCTTCTGTTGGGATCGAAAGAGATGATGAGCTGTGTCCCAATCTGATGAGACTCAGTTCTCTCGAGGTAGATGCGTAGTGCCTGAACACATACGAGAGTGTCTAGGCATTGTTATTCAGGTGGGCGGCGGGGTTCGGCATAGGAGGGAGTTTGATAGCTTGGTTAATATGAAATGATGAGGCCACCTTGGGGAGGGACTTGGGGTGTGTCTGAAGGGTGGCATGGTCTGGGTACAGTAGGGTATAAGGTGGGTGGGCAACCAACGTTTGTAACTCACATGTCTGGCTGATGTAATGGCGATGAGGAAGAGAGTCTTCCAGGTGACATGTTTGAGAGACACTTCCCTTAAGGGCTCGAAGGAGTCCTGCATGAGCTGTTGCAGGTCCTAAAGTGGTATGGACTGGCATACCGAGAGTCCAAGGTTGGCATGACCTTTCATGAATTGTGAGACCATCTGGTGTATGGAAATAGATGGGTTGTCGAGGTGGTCATGGAATGCTGCAATGGCTGACAGGTGCACCCGAATGGTGGAGGTCCGGAGCCCCTTGTGGGCAAGAGTGGTTAGATATTGGAGGAGAGAAGGGATGATGCTGGAAAAGGTGTTCTATCCTGATGAAGCACATCTCAGCTGTGAAGGCAAGGGAGGACAGTCTCATCTTTTCAACCTCCAAGCAGTTAGGGTGACAGTTGCCAGGTTGGAGTGTGGAGCATGGTCACTCTATCCTGAATGATGAGGTCTGCTATCTGCAAAAGGTGGATGAGGGGGAGCAGTCAGTGAGGCAGTGAAGATATGGGAACCACATCTGTCTCGGCCAATGGGGGGGCTTTCAAAATGATCATCACTTGGTCATAGATGATCACAGATGCGTACAGTAGTGTCTGGTCACCCCCCCCCCCCGTGTAGGTCAAAGGTATCCGAAGCAAGATTGTGCACGGAAAGGCATTTGGAACAGAAGAGGTTGAATTTTGCATTTGTCTTTTGGCAAAGAAGTCCAGTTGTGGTTGGCCCCAGCACCAGAAGAGAGATCTTGTGATTCTGTCATTGAGGGATCATTCATGTGGATTGAGCTGGCGACTAAGCCTGTCTGTTGATTGTGCTCGCCTGGCAGGTAGGACACTTGTAGGAAACATCCCTTGGATAGGGCAAAGGTCCAAGACCTGTGGACCTCCCTGCAGAGGGTGGGGGAGCACATGCTCCCCTGCTTGATATAGAACATGGCAACCTGATCGTTTGTTTGTATCAGTAATACCTTGTTGGCGATCGAGGCAGTGAAGGCCTTGAGAGCATACCTGATCACACATAGCTCTAACAGACTGATGTAGTGGGTCTGTTTTTTTACCGTCCCAGCCCCGTTCATGCGGAGGTACAATAGATGGGCACCCCAGCCTGTCTTGGAGGCATCAGTGGTGATGAGGTGGTGCCGTGGCTGCTGAAAGAACCTGTCCTGGGTAAGCTGTTCCCAAAGCATCCACCATGTGAGGGTCTGGGAGTGCTGGTTCAAGTTCCAGCACAGGTGTCACTGGAGGCTGTGCATGTGCAGCTTGGTGAAGGGGATGATCTGGGTGGTTGCCACCAAGATGATGCTAGAGGAGGACACTGCTCGTGCCAAGGAGGTGATGGTGCCTCCCCACTGTTGGAGTAGGAATGTCCTTGCTTGGAGTGTTTTGATCTCTGCACCAATGAACTCCAGGGACTGCATGGGCTGGAGCTGGGATTTTTTGTGGTTGATGAGGAAGCCTAGTGATGATAGTAGCGCGACAGTGCGTTGAATGGACAGCTTGGTCTCCTGCAATGATGGAGCATTACTACTACTACTAATCATTTGTATAGCACTACAAGGTGTATGCAGCACTGTATATATAGATGTAAGACATAGTCCCTGCTCATCGGAGCTTACAATCTAATCAAGATGAAAAAACATCGCAAAACTGGGGACAAGAGTATGGCAAGATAGACATAAATAGTGGACAAAAAATGAGGAACATCAGGATCCAAAGGTAACCTCAAAGATGTGGGTCTTTAGCCTGGACTTGAATAGGGCCAGAGAAGGAGCCCAAGCAGAGATAAACCAGTCATCCAGGTTGGGAAAAACATATATCCTGAACTTGCGGAGGTGTGCAATGACCACAGCAACGCATTTGGTGAAAACCCTCTGAGCAGAAGAGAGACCAAAGGGGGAGCACCCTATATTGGTAATAGTTGTCCATGACCCAGAAACATAGGTACTCTCTGGGTGCCAGGTGGATGGGGATATGAGTTTGTGCATCCTGGAGATCTAGTGAAGCAAGCCAGTCATTGCATTGCAGGAGTGGAAGGATGGATCTGAAAGAGTACATGCGGAATCTTTCTTTGTGGATGAGTTTGTTGAGGCAGTGGCAGTCTAGGATGGGGCAGATGCTCTGACTTCTTGGGGATGAGGAAGTATCGAGTAGAATGCATGGTTGATCTTGGGGGGGGGGACTCATTCGCTGGCCTTCGCTTTCAGGAGGGAGCTGAAATCTGCGGATATGGTGGTAAGCAAATGGGCAAGAGTCTGGCTGGGAGGATGCTTCTCTGCTGTGGGATTGTGGTGAATATGAGATGGTATCCCTTGGTGATGATGTCCAGAACCCATTTGTCGGTGGTGATGTTCTACCAGGCTTCCTTGAAGAATGAAAGGCATCTCCTCACTGGCAGGATCATGCATCTAGTAGAGTCAAAAGGAGGGGGTGCTTTTGCCAGACAGGAGTGAAGACTGCTTTTGTTGGCGCAGTTTGTGTTGATAGGGTTGGTGGTAGGACTGGTGCTTGGAGCGTGGTGGCTGCCACTTGTGATAGGGGTTGTACCCTTGTGGTGCAGAATAGGACTTCCATGAGTATGATGCACGAGATTGGCAGTGGTTGGAGTTGCACTCCAGGCCTTCCATGGCCAGAGTTTGGAGTGTGGTGAAGTTGTCCTTCATATCGCTAAGGTGTCTTTAACTTTATCCCCAAAGAGACTGTCCCCCATACAAGGGGCATTGGTTAGCTGCTCGTAGGTGTCTTCTCTCAGGCCGAATGCCCTGAGTCAGGTAGTGCGTGTAGAGGCAATAATCATGGCAATAGTGCGGGCAGCCATGTCAAAGGCATCAAAGTCCAAGTGGATGAGATGTTTACCACATTCCGCAAGGTCTCCCAGGATGGGTGACATGATGGCTTTGGAGTCTGGTGGTGGGCCTTTAATGGCATTCTTGAAGCTGTCGAGTAGTGTGTCTTGGTACAGAATGTGCTGGAACTGGTGAGAGTTGATTTTCGCACTTAGCATTGCAGCCTGGTATGTCTTCCTCCTGAACTCATCAAGGATCTTATGCTCCTTTTCAGGCAGTGCATTGGAGTGGAGTGGGATCCTTTAGCCCTTTTTAGTGCAGATTCAACAATGATGGACTGGTGGAGCAGCTGTGTCTTCTTAAATGCAGGAACTGGCTGCACCTGGTACTTGGAATCAGGTTTCCTGGAGGTGCTAGGTCCTGAAGATGGGGTCTCTGTGTCTGCCTCTGTAGGTGGGGGTCCTGGAGCCACAGCTGCTACTATTACCAAGGGATGTGGGCCAGTTGTGTCTGGTTACATATCTCTTCCTGTGTCTTCCCCTATCTCTCCTCTTCCTTGGTACTGAGCCGGCTAGAGGGGATAAGTGAGGATTGTCAGTGTTGGGCTGGGTCCCCCTCTTCAGTGTGGTGACGATCATCACTGCCGTGGTACCATCCAATTGCACTGGGGTGGTGGAGCTTGTGGTTCATGAGAGGCCTGCTGGTCTGGAGAGTGAATGGCACTGGAGAGAGCCATGGGCAGAGGTGCGATGTTTTCAGGAGCTTTGTCAAGGGGCTGTTAGGGCTGGGTAGACATGGAGGCCTACAGGGGTACATCCTGTGTCATGGGTGGGCCTGCTGGGTGGGTCATGGTGTCTATGTTTTCTCCAGCAACTATGTGGCTGCAGATCTTTGAGGTGCTGAAAGGAGCAGTTGCCTGGAGAGAGGAGGATCAGTGCTGTTTGTCTGCTGATACTGTTGGCTCCAAAGAGGTGAGGAAGTCTTGCAGAGTAGGGCTGCTGGACCAGCATGCCATGGGGGATATTAGAGTGCAGTGGGGGCAATCTTCTAGGTGGTGGGATGCCCCCAGACACTGGACGCATCGGTTGTGTGTGTCGGTGGTGCTCATCGTTTTCCCATACCTGGGGCATTTCTTGAAGCTATTCTTTGGAGGGTTTCTTCTCTCTGCATCTGCTACCTGCTCTCTTTTCCTTTTTCCATGGTTCTTATAGATTAGTGTAGAGAGCTGAATATTCCATCCTTCTGACAAGCCAGAAGAATCAAAACTGAGCCAGGTCGGGGTGGGTCAGGGGGTAGAGGCACATATTCAGAAAGGCTTGCCTTTCTGAGCTCTAGAGAAGCACTTCCATTCATACAGCGCTCTCGGATGACATCATCAGCTGTGGCTGACTCATCCTACTTGTCCATGGAGAACAATTGGTTACCCAGCACTAGCCGAGAGTCCTGTAGACTGTTATTAACGCAAGTACAATATCCCCTTCTCATCTAAAACATGGTGAATTCTACTCCCGTGACCCTGTTCAGGTCAGGAAATGTGTCAGTGTGATCCTATCCTAACCACTGAGTACCACCGTTTTCATCTTGGAATCTGTTTTGTCTTCCCTCCCTCATGCCATATGCTAGGATACAGGCCTGCATCTTCCCTTTCTAATAACAGGGTGCTGGCCTTCCTCCTCCATACCAAACCCAGATGTGTAGGCCTCATTACTTTAACAGCAGCATCTGGGTCTCCCTCTTCCTCCCCCACCACCGGGATTCTAGCTTTCCTCCATAACATCATCTATCTGGTTTCTCTCCCTAACACCATAATGCTGGGCTCTCTCCTTCATTGCAAACATAGATGTGCAGACAGGGTTCAGCTTTTCTTCCCCTAACATCAGGCTACAAACCAGCTACCTGGTTACTAGCTTCTATCCCACTCCTTCACAGCAGGGTGCGTGCCTCCCTCCCAAGCACAAGAATGCACGCACCTTCTAGTTCCTGAGAAAGATCGAAGTTGTTCCCATTGGACTGCAAGTCTTCCTCCTGCGAAGTTAAAAAAAAATAAATAAAAAAAAATATTCTAGGTGCTACAATTAATAGTGGGATTAACCATAAGCCTGTATGGTACTATCACCTGCAGCTTATCATTCATCGCTCTATAGGGTACTATTGCCTGAACACCCATAACCCTGCAGGATCCCATCACCTATATCCCATTGCCCTGCAGGGTAAAATCGTCTGCCTCTTATCATCTTGTCATGTAAGACCACCTGCATCCCATATCCCATCACCCTGCAGTGTAAGATCAAATGTACTCCATCACCCAGAATCTTGCATGGTGCAATCTCCTGCACAAATCAAATCAACGACGACTACCCTCAATACTAGATTTACTCCAACAACTATTATCGCTAATTTTCAGTAGTTAATTCCACACAACTCTAACAAGGCAATATTGACCTCAGAATGGCTAGAACCCTACATGTAGTGAACTAATCACTATAGGGAGTAGCTGATGCATGCATCACAGGTCAAATAGCCACTACACTCACCCCAAGTTTTTCAATTTTTATTAATCTTAAACCACAAAATTACCTATGGGAACACACTATAACAACACATATTACAACTAAGAAACACATACACACTTCAATCACGACATTCAAACCACATCAAAAAGCGTCATATTAAAAACCGGCAATTGAGCATCACTGGAACAGAATACACCCTCCTCCAAAAGGAAGGAAAAAAGAAATAAGCTTCTATGAATAAAACAAACCATAAAAGGTCTTTAAAATACTTATCTCTGAGATCTTTTTAAGCTGTTCGTCCCCTGGTGCTCAATCACTACACTGTAGATTTCCAATAAAGGAAAACATCCAGTTAAATGAAACAGAGGAACATTCAAGAATATCCAAGATCAAAAGATTTTACAATCAAAGCCCTACGAAAACTCTTGTTTCGCCAAAAAAGGCTTCATCAGGGGAAAGTTCCATAACTCCGTAATACGATAATACTTTCAATCTCTCCGCTTCTGGGAGAGATTGAAAAACTTGGGGTGAGTGTAGTGGCTATTTGACCTGTGATGCATGCGTCAGCTACTCCCTATAGTGATTAGTTCACTACATGTAGGGTTCTAGCCATTCTGAGGTCAATATTGCCTTGTTAGAGTTGTGTGGAATTAACTACTGAAAATTAGCGATAATAGTTGTTGGAGTAAATCTAGTATTGAGGGTAGTCGTTGCTGATTTGATTAGTGATCTGCCCTCGGACAGCTGTTAGTTTTGTACAATCTCCTGCACCCCATCAGCCTGCAGGGTAAGATCATCTGTACGCCATCACCTTGCAGGGTAAGGTCCCCAGCAACCTGCATGGTACCATCACAAACAGCCTACCGCTTAGCAGCCGCAAGATACCATCACCAGCTCACTCATCAAAGACAAGAAAATATGGTGGCAAGACAGAGAAATTATCCCAACTGTATTGGGTTTCACAAGCATGATTAAAAGAATGTCCAAGCGCATTTTGATATCAAACCAGCCATGCTGACCTGCCTTCTCCATGCAACACCCTTCCCCCTCCTCCATGGTGAGCTGAACTGCTGCTGCTGATTCCAGCAACAGGGTGAATGCGGCTTGGCGGCAGCAGCAGGCCACAGTGCTTCGGCACATAGGGCCTGCCTCTGACAAAACTGCGGGGTGTCAGAAGCGACAGGCCATGTGTGCCAAAGTACATGGCCTGCTGCTGCTCCTGAGTCTAGTCGCAGGAATCAGCAGCAGAGGGGGGTGGGGGCAGACCATGTGCCTCCCACAGAGGTCTGTTGCCCAGTAGTTGGGCCAGCCCTGCCTGCTATGTTCCTTGTGCTTATTACTTGAGAAGGAGTTGAGACAAGCATTGGCACTAAATCTGGCAGCATACGCTGGCTCAGGAGTGAGGTTCATTCCTGTCGTGAGAAGCACAAAACAAGCCCATTTGGAGACATTACCAGATCACTAGCAAATCATGACCCATCTCTCTCCAGGGAATGATGACTAGCTCCTCCTCACCCACTATTCTGTAGGGTGTCTCCCCATTATCACCCATACAGGAACCATCACCAGTACATCATCACTGATCTCCGTTCTTATCTATCATTACCAGCTGCTCAACACCCATCATCCTACAGGGTACCATCACCAGCACATAGGAACATAAGATATGCCATACTGGGTCAGACCAAGGTCCATCAAGCCCAATATCCTGTTTCCAACAGTGGCCAATCTAGGTCATACGTACCTAGCAGTTTCCCCAAAAGGCACAGGTTCCACAGTGTTGTCCTGGAGTAAGTAGTGGATTTCCTGAGTCTCTTTTAATTATGGACCTTTCCTCCAGGAACTTGTCCAAACCTTTTTTAAACCCTGTCACACTAACAGCTTTTACTACATCCTCCAGTAACAAATTCTAGAGTTAGATTGCACATTGAGTGAAAAAAATATTTTCTCTTAGTCTTAAATGGGTTACACTGTAGCTTCATTGCGTGTCCCCTAGTCTTTCTAATTTTTGATGGTGTGTAAACAATCAATCTACGTTTACCCATTCCACTCCGTTCATTCATTCATTTATAGACCTCTATCATATCTCCCCTCAGCCATCTCTTTTTCAGGTTGAAGAGCTCTAACCTTTATAGCCTCTCTGCATAGGGGTATCCTTCCATCCCCTTTACCATTTTGGTGGCTCTTTTCTGTACCTTTTCTAATTCTGATATATCCTTTTAAAGATATGGCAACCAAAATTGCACACAATTTTCAAGGAACAATACAGAGGCATTACTATATCCTTGGTTTTATTCTCCATTCCTTTCCTAATAATTCCTAGCATTCTATTTACTCTCTTGGCTGCCGCTGCACACTGGGTGGAGGGTTTCAACATGTTATCCACAATGATGCCTAAATCCTTTTCCTGGGTGATGGTTCCTAATGTGGAACCTTGCATCATGTAACCATAGTTTGGATTGCTCTTTCCTAGATGCATAACTTTGCACGTGTTCACATTAAATTTCATCTGCCATTTGAAAGTCCAGTCTTCCAATTTATCAAGGTCCTCTTGCAATTTTTCACAATCCTCTTGTGTTTTAACAACTTTGAATAATTTGATCACCACACTTGTTAGTCCCATTTCCAGTTCATTTATGAATATATTAAAAAGCAGCAGACCCAGCACAGATCCCTTAGGTACTCCACTATTTATCTTTTTCCATTGGGAAAATTGGCCATTTAGCCCCACCCTCTGCTTTCTATCTTTTAACCAGTTCCTGATCCACAATAGTACACTGCCTTCTATCCTATGACTTTTAATTTCGCCAAGAGTCTCTCATGAGGGACCTTGTCAAAGGCTTTCTGAAAATCTAGATACACTATATCAACCAGCTCACCTTTGTTTATCTGTTTATTCAAAACAAATATAACAGATTAGTAAAACAAGACCTTCCTTGGCTAAATCCACGTTGGCTTTCTCCCATTAAACCATGACTATCTACATATTCAGTAATTTTGTTCTTTGTAATGGTTTCCACCATTTTGCCCAATACTGACATCAGGCTCACCGGTTTGTAGTTTCCCAGATCACCCCTGGAACCCTTTTTTAAAAGATGGTGTTACATTGGTTGTTCGCCAGTCTTCAGGTACTACAGATGATTTTAATGATAGTTCACAGATTACTAATAGCAGGTCTGCAATCTCATATTTCAGTTCTTTCAACACCCTCGGATGTATACCATCCAGTCCAGGTGATTTGCTACTCTTCAGTTTATCAAATAGTTGTAATACATCTTTCCTGTTTATCAATATTTCTTTCAATTCTTCCGATGCATCATCTTTAAATACCATTTCAGGCACGGTCAACTTCCCTACATCTTCTTCAGTAAAGAATTCATTCAGTCTCTCCACTATGGCCTTGTCCCCTTAGTGCCCCTTTTACCCCTCTGTCATCTAATGGTCCAACTGACTCTCTCACAGGTTTTTTGCTATGAATGTACTTGAAAAAGATTTTTACTATGCGTTTTTGCTTCCATGCCAAGCTTTTTTTCAAATTCTCTCTTTGCCTGCCTTATCAATGCCTTGCATCTAAGTTGCCAGTGCTTATGTTGTTTCCAGTTTTCATCATTTGGGTCCTTTTTCTATTTCCTGAAAGATGCTTTTTTGGCTACAACAGCCTCTCTGATCTCACCTTTAAACCAATGCTGCCACTTTTTTGGACTTCCTTCCACTTTTTCTAAAGCATGGAATACAGCTGGTCTGGGTTTCCAAGACAGTATTTTTAAACAACGCCCAAGCTTGATGTAAATCTTTAACCTTTGCAACTGCTCCTTTTAGCTTTTTCTTAACTATTTTCCTCATGTCATCATAGTCTCCCTTTTGAAAGTTAAAAGCTCTGCGAGCGGAGCAGCCACACAGGGTGCAAAGATTTAGGGGGAGCATTTTGGTTGCCTGTTGTTGCCCTGCCACTGCCACTTTCTGTTCTCTCAGCGGCGGCAGGGCAACAGCAGGCAGCTGAAATGCACCCCCTAAGCCTTTCTGCAGGTCTGGTCCCTCTCTCCTCTGAGGCAACATCAGAGCAGAGAGAGATCAGATCTGCATAAACTTCGGCAGCAGCAAAGCAGAGCAGACCTGCGACTTGTACATCGGGCACACCACCCCCCCTTCCTCCCCATACCTCCATCCAGCTGCTGCCTGCTCTTGCCCTGCTGCTGGTGACGCCATGGAGAAAACAGAGGGCAGCAGCAGCAGCAGGGCGAGAGCAGGCAGCTACTGGATGGAGGAGGGGGGGGCACGTGCCCAATGTGCAAGTCGCGCAGGGCGTGGTTCTGACTTGATACGGCCCTGAAAGGTAGTACTGTGGATTTCCTTGCCATCCTCCTTCCATTTATTAAATCAAATGTGATTATGCTATGATCACTATTGCCAAGTGGCCCCAACACCCTTATCTCTTGCACCAGATCTGGTGTTCCACTAAGCACTAGGTCCAAAATGGCTTCCCCCCTGGTCTGTTCATGAACCAGCTGCTCCAAGAAGCAGTCATTTATTTCATCTAGAAACTTTATCTCCCTAGAATGTCCTGCTGTGAATCTGACCCAGTGGATACCAGGGTAATTGAAATCACCCATTATTATTATCGTGCCGTAACTTTTGTTAGCTTCCTTGATTTCTCTGAGCATTTCATCATCCATTTGCTCATTCTGGCCAGGCGGTCGATAGTACACCCCCACTGCCATCGCCTTCCCCTTTTTACATGGAATTTCAATCCACAGAGATTCTACAGCAAATTTTGTTTCCTGCAAAACTTTGATCCTTTGTGACTCAATGCCCTCTCTAACATAGAGCGCAACCCCTCCACCAATTTGATCAGCTCTATCATTACGATATATTTTGTACCCAGGTATCACAGTGTCCCACTGGTTGTCCTCCTTCCATCATGTCTCTGAGATACCAATCATATCTAACCTCTATATATTCTAACTCTCCTATCTTATTTTTTAGACTTGTAGCGTTTGCGTACAGGCATTTTAGAGGTTGTATTTTATTCCTATTAATCTGGCTATCAGTAGGCAGGGGTAATTTGGAATCTTTCAGCTCTGTCTGCTCTGTATTTAAGGGCATTTGGGTTACTTTTATCTTTATTGGAACCTCTCTGTTGATATGTCCTAACTTTCCTCTTTTTCTAGTATCCTTCAAAGATGCATCATTCAGAACCATGCACTCTTGGGCAACTGTCAACTTTGCCCTATTATCTAGTTTAAAAGTTGCTCTATCTCCTTTTTAAAGGTTAATGCCAGCAGCCGGGTTCCATTGCTGTTAAACTGGAGCCCATCCCTTCGGAAAAGCCCCTCCTTTCCCCAGAATGTTGCCCATTTCCTAACAAATCCATCACTGATCTCCCTTCAGGGTATCATCACCAGCGCCTCACCATGTAGAGATGAGAAGGGCTGTCCCTGTCGCACAGTTGTGGAGCCACAGCCGAATCTGGACCTGCAGGGAAGGAAAAGAAGAAGATGAGGGGAGGCTGAAGCGAAGACTGAACCACTCGGCCTAAAGTCAAGACTGGGTCCTTACTTGAGTCATTACCGCTGAGTATCCGATAGACCTTGTGAGGGTGATTCGAGTCAGAGCTATTGTCTTTTATGACACTGATGTTCGCTTTCCTGTTCAGCGCAGATCGGAAATTTCTTTTCCACACTGGAGGGTTCGGCTGGTCTGTTGCAGGATTGTAAGTACGGCTTGCAATAGCCCAGGCCTGGGGAAGAGTAATAGCAGCATGTAAGGTGAGGCAGGGGGCTATAGAGAGGAAGCGGGAGAGAGGACATGTTATAGAAAGTCATCAAAAGCTGAGGTGGTGTTGTAGAGAGGGTGATCGCCACTGGAGTTGGAGTGGTATAGAGGGGATAAAAAGCAGGAGAAGAGCTCTAGTGTTATAGAGGAGCTGTGGAAGCAGTTTTGCCAGCTGCCTTTCTGCCTCACCTCAAAGATCTGGAAGTCCTCATCGGAGCGGTCCTGCCGTAAGCCGTGCTTCCAGGGAACACTGAACTCTGTGCGCTCCAGGTTAGTCCAGCTTAGACCCGGGAACTTCTTGCTATCAATCTGCATAAACAGCCAGGGAAGGATTCGGGGTTTCTGGGAGCCCATAGCAGTAGCTGCCAAGGTGGAAATGAGAGAGGTTCGGAGGGGAAAGTGTGTGAGAAGCAGGGAGATTCCTTCACTTCCCTCATCAGGATCTTATTGTGCCCTGGCCACCCTTTACATGGGAACATAAAATATGCCATACTGGGCCAGACCAAGACTTAATCAAGCCCAGTACCCTGTTTTCAACAGTGACCAATACAGCCACTGCAAAGCTACATACATCCAATCAACAGGCACAAACACACACACATATGCACACGGTTACTGCTATCACACACATGCACACACATCCAATAAGATCCCACACAAGCATACATATATGTCCACATACACATACACACGTATCCAAAACTCTCCCTCATATAAACACATATCTCCAGTGCATGCATGTATCCAGAACTCCTGGACAGACCCCCACACACATCCAGCACTGTTACACGCATCTCTGTTGCTGTCACACCACATGGACCTCTCCAGTGCTGTTGCATAAAAGCACACATGCAAATAGATTCAGCAGTGTCATACAAACAAACAGGGACAGAGTTTGAGGACATGAGAAAAGCACAGAAAATTCTTCTCTGTGCCTTTTCTAATTCCGCTATATCCTTTTTAAGATATGTTGACCAAAATTACACACAATATTCAAGGTGCGGTTGCACCATGGAACGATACAGAGGCATTATGATGTCATCCTTTGTTTTATTCTCCATTCCTTTCCTTATAATACCTAGCATTCTATTGTTTTCTTGGCTGCCGCTGCACACTGGGTGGGGGTTTCAAGATGATCCCTGGGGTGCTCCACTACTCACCTTTCTCCACTGTCTCCTACATACAGCCCGCGCTGCACTCACCTGCTGTCCTCGGGACTCCTGACTGCTCTGCTCAGGGTCAGGGCTCTATTCCCGGGGACTTTCCCTCTCGGCCTGGTGCTCTAGCTCCAGATCTTCCCCCTTGTTTCCTCTTTCTTGTTTCTCTTTCGATTTTCCGGAGTCACGTCACAGCAGAAGCTCTGCCCTGCTGAGGAAACTCCCCATAATAACCAGTTCATTTTGTGTCTGCACGTTTCTCTTGACGGTTCGTGATCCCTTAGTCTCTGCTTTTCTCTCTTCTGTTTCTCTGATCTCTTTGGATTTTGCTGCGCACAGGAGGAAACGCATTTCTGCTTCTCTTCCTCCGGTCTTGCGTTGGGGGGTTTCCAGCTCCGTTTAAGTCTGCATACGGTTACCAGATGTCCCCCGTTTTCAGGGATTGTCCCAGATTTTAAAGCTGTGTCTCCGACTCCCACCTGTTTGGCAGGGGACTGAGGGGTAGAAAAAAATATGTTTCAATTTAGTGATTTGTATACATCCGTTGTTAGGATTTACATCAATTGTTTTTAGAGCTGCACAGTGCAGGGGAAATGCTTCGCTATTTCCATTCCTCGGTCGATTTGCCTGTTTGGAAGTGATATTGTTGCTGTCATGGGATGGATGCTGGGGGGCGCAGGGTAATGACTCCCCTTCCCAGGGGCGGCTCAAGGCAATCTGCTGCCTGAGGGAGGGATGAGATGGTGCCCCCCCCCCTCCCGTAGAGGGGGGGGGAGGCTTTCTCAAAACTCCAGTCAGGTACTGAACCAAACCAGAAAGCTGATTAGATTAAATGAAGGAAATGCAAGAGTTTGCACACCAAGCAACTAAAAGAATGAGAACCACAGCACAGTTTATAAAATTCAATTATAACTCATTTTTATTTTGTTACTATAAACTGTGTTTCGGTTCTTGCGTTTTCTTTTTGAACATATATTTTGCATCCACAAAACCCCCTTCCTCAACAGTGGGTGCAGAGCAGAACCAGGGCATTCACCCACATAACTCAATAAAAAAACAAACATTCTCCAGTACCAGGCATATTGTGAACTAATACAAAACCCTACAACAAAGTCACCGAGTATCTATAGAGCAAATCTACCATAACATACCAGCACCAGCTTCCAAAACTCACATAAGGAGGACCATCCAAAAAAAGCATCACTGTAAATACTACAGTGGGCCCTGGAACATTCAGACACCTATTTGGACAACTGAACAATTCAGATTACTACAGTACAGATCCCTACATATAAACTCCATGTTAACAGAACACTTGGTCTTGGTCAGATTCTCATAACACAGACCCTCACCAAGTACAGAATAAGTGACTATAATCTAAGAATAAACACATGTAGATAAAAATTAAACTGCAACCTCAAGAAGCCAGATTCTGTATGCCTTACAATACCAGAGAAATATAAAGAGATGCATTTCCATGTGCTATATAAAAGATAGCACCAAGTCCGATTATTAAACTAAAAATAAAATTCTTATCTAACTTTGTTGTCTGACCATTTTATTCTCTGATCATGTAGGTCCCAATCTGAGGTTTCTGCTTTTCTCTGTCTCTCAGTGCACCCTCCTGTCTACTTTCCCCCCCAGAGACGGCGCGAGGGTGATGCAGGGCCATCATTTGCATAAATTTAGTATACTTTATTTTAAAATGTATATGGCACCCACCTAAAATCCTAGTTGGCTTCCAAACATACACATGCAATTAAGTAAAACAATATTACAATAAAACAAACATAATAATAAAACATGAACTTTGATTAATGAAAAGTCACTTACACAGCCCGCTCCCCTCCCCCAATAAAACCATTATCAGTATCCGCACATCAGATTTATTTTGCTATGACCAGATTATTGATGAGGAGGGAAGATATAAAATGAGAAACTAATCCTGGTATCCATGAATTCAACGCTGGATTGGATTGTGTTAGAGCTGGAAAAGTCCGGAACTCAGCAGCGGTGAAGCTATCAGGCTACTAAACAAAATTAAACTGAGACGTTCCCTGAAAATTTGAAATTTCCTTGAATCTGAACTGACAAAATATTTTAAATTTCAGTCTGTCAGCAAAAAGAACGTAAAACTGCAAATCTCAAAAACTATACATATTCCAGTACCTCCCCCCAACCAATACCTACAGTTGACCTCACCAAGAACTCAGAATACAGGATCTATAGAGGAAATCTACTATTCCATAACAGCGCTAACTTCCAAAACTCACACAACATGGAGTGTACCCAGAAAAGGCAACACCATAAATATTGCAGCGGGCCCTAAAGCATCCATACACCTGTTTGAAAAGCTGAACAAGCCAAATTACTACAGTACAGTATAGAGCCCTATGTACAAATTCAATTTTAACAGAATACCTGGCCTCAGTCACACACTCAGAACACAGACCCTCACCAAGTACAGAATAAGTGACTACAACCGAAAATAAAAATATGTAGACAAAAATTAAACTGAAACCCCAAAAAATTCCACATGCAGTGTAACATCAGTTAGAGATGCAGTTCCCCATACTGTGTAAAGTATAAAGATAGCGCAAAGTCCAATTACTAAAATGAAAATAAAATTATCTTTTTCTACCTTTGTTGTCTGACCATTTTATTCTCTGATCATGCTGGTCCCGATCTGAGGCTTCTGCTTTCCTGTCTTCTCTTAGCTCCCTTTCTGTGGTCTATGGTCCATTGGCCATTTCTTATCTCTTCTTTTGTTTTCTTCACTTCCTTCCATCAGCCTATTTCCAGTCCCAGTAACCCTTCCCAGTATCAGCCCCTTTCCAGTCCTCCCTCCCAGTACCTTCCAATGTCAGTTTGCATTCCCATGACTGCCACTGGTATCCATTCCCTTCCAGTCCCTCTCCTTCCCCACTGTCCAGCCCCTTATAATCCAAATACCATCACAAGTATCAGCTCACTTCCACTCCCAGTGCTACCCCCTCACGCCCCCCCAGTCAGCTCCCTTCCAGTCACCCTACCCTCTGTCCTTCCTCCTTCTAGTGCCATCCCCATGTGTTAGCTCCCTTCCAGCCCCAGTGGCCCCTCCCTTTCAGCGTCCTCTCCCTTCCAGCATCCTCCCCATTACCCAGCCACCTACCAGTCCAAGTGTCAGTTCTGTTCCAGTCCCCCTCCAGTACCATCCCCAGGTATCAGCTCCCTTTCAGCCCCCTACTCCCCACACATGTGCCAACTCCTTTCCTGCCCCCTCCTTCCTCTGGCAGCCCCTCTCAGCATCCACTCCCTTCCAGTCCCATTCTCCCATCCACCCGCATCAGCCCATTTGTAGCCCTAGCCCCCAGTTTTCTTCCAGGGTCAGCAGCTCTATCCTCCCCTCCCCACCATCAACCCATTTCCAGTTCTAGCCCCCCCCCCCCAGTCTTCTTCCAGGGCCAGCTGCTCTCTTCTCCCTCCCATCCCCATCAGCCCATTCCAGGGCTAGCCCCCCCCCCCCCATCAGCCATTTCCAGTGCTAGTCCCCCCTCAGCACCATTACCAGTGCTAGCCTCCCCTAATCAGCCCATTACCACTCCTAGCTTCCCCCAATCAGGTCATTACCTGTTCTAGCCCCCCCCCCTCCCCTGATCAGCCCATTTCCAGTGCTAGTCCCCCCTCAGCCCATTATTAGTGCTAGCCTCCCCTAATCAGCCCATTACCAGTCCCAGTCCCCCCTCGATCACATAAACGACAGCATTTCCTGTCTCACGCTCATCTGCAAAGAGGCAAGCCTTTCCCAACAGACCTTCCACAATATCAAAGATAACCCTCCTTTCCTTGCAGTAAACTCCATTTACCTCCACCCTATGTCGTCTCCCATTCAACTGGTTATATCAGATTTAAAACCCCCAGATGCACCTAATCTTAAGCGAGGGTCCGTATACTCTGGAGTGTGCTCTACGTCTTGACTGTTTAGATAAAATTGGAATTTGTTTGGGGGATTTAAGATTAATACAGTACCGAAAAACATAACACACACACAGGACTCAATAGTCTAAAAGATTGTTTATTCAATTGAACTTTTAATTGCAAAACTCTAACTGGTTACAAATTCCCTCCATTAACTGGCTAAATCATCACACACACCAATTTATCTCATTTAAATAAGGGGCAGTGAAAGAGTGTGGTTTTCACCAGTGGGGATGATATTCAGGACAAACCAGCAAACCAATCTGTTCAAGCAACAGCTTACCTATATCTCATCACACAAGTTTTGTCACACAAGTATTTTGAGCTTGGATTTAACCAGATATTCAACCTCAACTGTCTAGATGTCTCACTGGGGTCTGAAACTGAACATAGCCAAAACTGAGTTCCTTATCTTTCCCCCTAAACCCGCCTCTCCTCCCTTCCTCCCTTCTCTATTTCTGTGGATAACACTACACTCCTCCCTGTTTCCTCAGCTCTGTAACTTGGGGGGGGGGAGGAGAGGGGGTCATCTTTGACTCTACTCTCTCTTTCTGAACACAGTACTAAGATTCTTAGCCACTCTCCAGTCACCTGCTGTCTTGAATATTGTAATCTGCTTCTCGCCAATCTCCCCGTGAATCACGTCTCTCCCCTTCAATCTATTCAAAACTCAGCTGCACGGTTTATCGGTCGCTATGCTCACGTAACCCCTCTTCTCAAGTCACTTCACTGGCTCCCTATCCCTTTCCGCATCCAGTTCAAACTTCTCCTGCTGACCTACGAGTGCCTTCATTCTGCGGCTCCTCACTACCTTTCTTCTCTTATCTCACTCTACACTCCTCCTCGGGAACTCCGCTCCTCTGGCAGATCTCTTTTATCTGTGCCCTTCTCTGCCACGACCAACTCCAGGCTTCATTCAATTCATCAAGTTACCTGAGTCAGTGCGTCACGCTCCTTCTCTAGCTCAATTGAAATCCAAGCTAAAATCCCACCTCTTTGAGGCTGCTTTTGGATCCTGATGCTCCTCACTCTCTTGTTCACTACTTATGTGTGTCTTACCATACTCCAGTCGCCTGTTTTGTGATGTTTTTTGACTTGATTAGATTGTAAGCTCTGATGAGCAGGGTCTATGTCTTACATCTGTATTTACAGCGCTGTGTTCGCCTTGTATAGTTATGGTTTATTTAGGCTGAATATACCGCCTCTCAGAGTTCCAGTGACTTGGTTTACAAAATGAATAAAATACACACTATTAAAGAAGCAACTACAATATTAATAGGAAAGAAGACAGAAAAGTAGTAGTAGGCAGGCAATTCCTCCTCACCACCAGACTCGGGCAGCATGCCGCCCCAATCACCCATTTTCGAAGGCCATGGTAAGTAGGTTGGCTTTTAGACCCGCTTTGAAAGTCTTGAAAAAAGGATTTGTTAAGCAGACTCAGTGGTAATGCATTCTAAAGGGTGGGTGAGGCAATGAAAAAGGCTGAGCGTCTTGTACTCTCCAGTTGGGCCCGAGAAACTGGAGGAATATTTAGGTGATTCCCACAAAGGGCCCGCAAGACACTAGCAGAAGCATGGAGAGAAATTGGCAAGACAAGAACAGGGGGTATCTCAGTGTAGAAAGCTCTATGTGTCAGAGTGAGTATCTGTAGTGGATTCGTTGGAGCATGGGAAGCCAATGATATTGGAAGAGGAGTGGGGTAACATGATCAAATTTCTACTCTACTAATCATTTGTATAGCGCTACAAGGCGTACACAACGCTGCACATAAAGATGTAAGACACAGTCCCTGCTCATCAGAGCTTACAATTTAATCAAGATGAAGACATCACAAAACTGGGGACTAGAGTATGGTAAGATACACACAAGCAGTGGAGCATCAAGAACCAAAACCAGCCTCAAAGAGGTGGGTTTTTAGCCTGGATTTGAGTAGGGCCAGAGAAGAAGCCTGATGCACTGACTCAGGTAGTTTGTTCCAGGCATATGGAGCAACCAGGTGAAATTTCTTGGCCTGACATCAGATCTAGAGAGCAGTGTTTTGAATGGATCAAAGACGTTTCAGCTCCAATTGGTAGTGGCCAGCATAAATCGAGTTACAACAGTCGAAACGTGAAATAATACAACGGCAGGAAAAAGTCTGTTGAGCAGAGTGGTCAAGGAACGGGTGAAGGGCACGGAATTGGCGCAGGGCAAGAAACGATGACTTGACTACGGAACTGATCTGTTTTAAGGATGAAAGATCAGTGTCCAAGGAGACACCAAGGTATTTGAAGCAACGGTTAAGCTGAATGGGACAGCCATCTAGAATAGGCGCAAGGGTTGGAGCAGCGGCTCCACCAGTGAGCCGTGGCGGAGACCTTTGGAAGATTTCGCTTCAGATGGTTATCCTGAAGCCATGCAATATCTTTGAGCAGGCAGCTGTTGATTTTTGTAAGGTCAGGAGAGCAGCAAGCAAATAATAATATATCATCTGCATAATACATGGCACTTCTATAAGTGCATTTTATCAGAGTCGTTAAGGGTCCCAAAAAGATTTTGAAAAGGAGTGGTTTAAAATGAATGGATTAGAGGAGGCGATGCCTTTTATTTATTGTGTACGACCATGTAGCGCTAGTGGTAGTAGTGAGAGCAAACTTCACATGACTTACTATAGCCGCATATCCAGACAAAATTAATCAGTTAGCTTTCTCTACTCTGTCCTCACTCAGTATCAGTCCCACACAGCAACTATATTGCTAAAAGAGACCATGATATAGCGGCTTCTGGGGGTGGGGTGGGCAATAGAAGGGAGAAGCACAGTAAAGTGTGAGGGGGGGAGGAGGCGGAGGTGTAAGAGGGCTGAGAACTCAGATTGTGACATTTTGTTAATTGATTAGGTAAATAGGTTGTTAATCACCTGTCTGATTCTGACCTTATCAAACGCTCATTAACCTTTGAAGGATTCATCTGATCATTCTCCCTCCATGGTGCCTGCAGGACTCTTGAGTGCATGTGTGAACAGGTGAGTTGGGTTTTGACTTACACTAGGCTGGAAGGTTTGATCCTTCCTCTTCATCCCAGCTCTTGCAGTAAGACTTTGGACATGGATGTGAGACATGGATTGGCAGTGTCACAGATCTTAGAGGACATAAATTCCCTACAAAGACCACCTTCCACAGGGACAAATGGCATCCAAATTCTGTTACTCTTTTCTGGGAAAGACGATCACCACAACCCCCACCGCAAATGAGACCAGTGCGACCCACCAACCACCATCACTGTCAATAACAACACAACCACTGAGATGACCACACCAAAACCACCACTGAGCACTGACACTACAACCACTACCCCCAATCACAACCACAGTCAAGACTTCACTGCCACCACCACTGAGGCCACTATCATCATCAACCACTATCACCACCATGGCGACCACCATCACCACCACCGCTAAGACTACCACTGCCACCTCCAATGATATCACCAACCACCACCACTGTCACAACACAACCACTGAGAATGCCACCAAAACCACTCGTGAATACTGATGCTACAACCACTACCGCCAAATACCACCATAGCCAAGACTACAACCGCCACCACTGCTGACGCCACCATCACCACCAATCACCACTACTACTACTAGCACTATACAAATGATCAGTGGTACAAGGCATATGTAGCAGACTACCACTCCACCACCATTCACTTACACCATCCACCACAATTCAATAATAACACAACCACTGAAATTACCACCAAAAAGAACAGGAACACTACAACCATCACTACCACCATAACCGAGACTAGAACAAGGAGGAGAAAACATGAGATTAAATACAGAATGGTTTTCATACTGCCTGCCATGTGGAACCTACCAGAACGCTCAGGCACCAAGTGATTATTCTACATATCATGCAGACAGAAAGAGAAGATCCTGAAAGCCAAGAAAAATGCGAGAGAGACAGAAATATTTCCCATCGTGTTGAATGCTACAGTCCTGACTGAAAGCAATTTCCAAGAGCAGCTTGATAGCTACCTATACATATTACATCCTATAAGCTCCAGAAGGAAGCTTTCTTTGTCAAGTAGTACAGCGAGTGTTAGCAGTAAATTTGTGAGACTGAGATCGTACTGCACTTATCCTGGCTTAGGAGTGAGGTTCATGACTGTCATAGTATATGCAAGGCTAACCCATTTGGAGACATTGCCCCTGAGGGAAACCCAACACCTTCCTTGCTGTCCCCCATGCCCAAAACTGAAAGGAGTACCATGGTGGCGGTGGAGACGAGGACTATATCAGAATTCAAGAAAACATGGGGCAAGCACAGAAGATCTCTAAGGGCGATGAGGAAGGGATTGTAGAACCTGGAAGTTCTTATGGAGGGGGAAATTGGATAGACCGTATGGTCTTTTTTTGCCATTATTTTCTGTAGGGGGCATATTCAGCAGCAGCAGCAACAAGTGTGATCAAAGAAGCTGGCTGTTGCCTCTTTAATCTAAACCAGATATTCAGTGTAGGGGCCATATCTGGCAAGCAGCATGGGATATCCGGTATGTCCGGATAGTGAGCTCAGCTGCTGGCCAGATAGCTAAACCGGCTAAAATTAGGCTAGCTTTTATTTGTCTTGACTACCTGGTTAGCGACTGAATATCATCTCTGACTGGCTAACCATGTGTGCTCCCCCGCTCCACCCCTGGAACTCCACAATGCTAAGTGATTAGCGCCAGGGCGTTCAGTTGGGCTAAGAGGGGTAATTCAATTCACAGACCGTGTATGTACAGCTGAGTATCCCGCTTAGTGGGAATAGCATAGCTATCAGGTTTGTTATCTGTATTAATTCCTTTTGAATCTGACCCCCCCCCCCCATGTTCCTCTGTTTTTAGGGTTGTCATCTGCTGCTCATTGCAAGTTATCCCGAAGCTTCTTACGGTCCTCTTGCCACTAGGGCTCATCTCAGACTGATACTCAAAAGATCTGTCTGGGAATCTCTGGGAGCTATATAGACAAATCTTTGTTTCTAAAAGTAACACACACACCCCTGGTGCACTTTAATAATGGTTTATGGACTTTTCCTCCAGGAACTCACCCAAACCTCTTTTAAATCCAGCTACACTAACAGCTTTTACTTCATCCTCTCGTAACGAATTCCAGAATTTATGTGTTGAATGAAAAAATATTTTCTCCGATTTGTCTTAAATGTGCAACATTGTAGCTTCATTGCATGTCTCCTACGCTTACCCATTCTACTTCATTCGTTATTTTATAGACCTCTATCATATCTCCCCTCAGCCGTCTTTTTTCCAAGTTGAAGAGCCCTAACCTTTTAAGCCTCTCCTCATCCCCTTACCATTTTTGTCACTCTTCTCTGTACCTTTTCCAATTCTGCTATCTCCTTTTTTTATTTTATTTTAATCAGTATAACAAAACCAACTAATAATACAAGACAATCAGAAAAAGAAATAGAATGGTACTAATACACCTTACATTAGGTATTAGGTATTAACATCTGATACAGTCCACAATACTGGAACCTGGAAGTGAAACTATACAAAGAAGAAAAAGAAAACTAGAGAAACAAGGCTTAAAGCCCACATGTTGTTGTTGTTAAGTGCCGTCGAGTCGGAGTCGATTCATGGCGACCCTCTGGATAGCTATCCTAAATTGTGTTCGGTCTTCAGTCAGGCGGCTCATTGTTGACAGACTGATACCCGTAGCTGCTGTTATTGTATCGATCCATCTCATTGCTGGCCTTCCTCTTTTGCGTTGGCCTTCTATCCTGCCAAGCATGATGTCTTTCTCTAATGATCTCTCTCTTCGCATGATGTGTCCAAAGTATGAAAGTCGAAGTCTTGTCATCTGAGCTTCTAAAGAAAGCTTAGGTTTGATATCCTCTAGTATCAACTGGTTTGTTCTTTGGGCAGTCCATGGTATACACAGTATTCGCTGCCAGCACCATAATTCAAAGGCATCAATTTTCTTCCTGTCTATCTTTTTCACTGTCCAGCTTTCACATCCATATGATGTTACTGAAAATACCATGGCTTGAACAAGTCGAATCTTTGTATGGAGAGAGACATCTCTGCTCTTGAGAATCTTATCTAGGGCTTTTATAGTCATTCTGCCAAGAGCAATGCGTCGTCTGATTTCTTGACTGCTTGTTGCTTCTTTATTGATAGTTGATCCAAGTAGGTTAAAGTTGTTCACGTTTCAATTTCTTCTCCTTCAACAATGAACCTGTTGATTATGCCAGTTGTCATGATCTTTGTCTTCTTTGCATTAAGGTGCAGGCCCATTTTGAGACTATGTTCTTTGATTGTGAGAAGCAAATGTTTCAGATCATCTTCACTTTCAGCCAGTAATGTGGTATCATCAGCATAGCGAAGGTTGTTGATGAGTCTTCCACCAATCTTCACACCTCTGTTGTCTTCATACAATCCTGCTTCTCTGATGATTTGTTCTGCATATAAATTAAACAGGTAGGGGGAAAGTAAGCAGCCTTGTCTTACACCTTTGCTTATTTTAAACCATTCTGTTTCTCCTTGTTCCGTTTGAACTGTTGCTTCTTGATCAATGTACAGATTGTGCAAGAGTACGATCAGGTGTTCTGGTATACCCATGCTTCTTAACATGGCCCAGAGTTTCTCATGGTTTACACAGTCAAAAGCCTTGCTATAGTCAATAAAGCACAAATAGATATCCTTTTGGTATTCTTTAGTCTTTTCAAGGATACATCTCCCATCCGCAATGATGTCTCTCGTTCCTCGCCCTTTGCTGAACCCTGCTTGCACTTCAGGTAGTTCTTGCTCCAGGTATGGTTGTAGTCTCTTTTGAATAATCTTCAGTAGAATCTTTCTGGCATTTGGGATCAGAGCGATTGTGCAACAATTTCCACAGTTGGATCACCTTTCTTTAGTATTGGTATAAACACAGATCTTTTCCAGTCAGTTGGCCATGATGTTGTCTTCCATATTTCTTAGCAGAGCCTTGTAAGTACGGTAACAGCTGCATCAGATTGCTGTAATACTTCTATGGGAATGCTATCAATGCCTGGTGCTTTGTTCTTTGATAAGGCTTTCAATGCTGCTTCTTCTTCTTTCATCACCAATGGTTCCCGATCATAAGGTACAGGTTGAAACGGCTGTTGGTCCACTTGATCTTTATCATATAAAAACTCTGTATATTCCTTCCACCTTTTCTTGATCTTCTCAGCATCATTCAACATAGAACCTTGAGCATCTTGTAACATTCCAATTTGAGGCTGGAACTTTTTCTTTAACTCTCATAGCTTTAGGAAAGTCGATCTTGTTCTTCTTCTAATAGTTTCTGCTTCTATTTCCTTGCATGCGTCGTTGTAGTACTTTTCCTTGTCCTGTCTTGCTGCACGTTGGAAATTTCTGTTGCG
Source organism: Ichthyophis bannanicus (assembly GCA_033557465.1). Lineage (NCBI taxonomy): Eukaryota > Metazoa > Chordata > Amphibia > Gymnophiona > Ichthyophiidae > Ichthyophis > Ichthyophis bannanicus. Next base: position 54,272,298 of record CM066051.1, on the reverse strand, counting down.
TTCTGTTGTTGTCTTTCTTTCTCCTCTGGCTTTAGCTTCTCTGCGTTTCTGGGCAATTTTCAGAGTTTCTTCCATCATCCATTTTGGTCGTTTTTGCTTTTTCACCTTTTGTAGAGACTTCTCGCTTTCTTCCAACACAACCTTCTTAATGTCATTCCATAACTCTTCTGGAGCTCTGTCATTTGTATCTAAAGCAGCAAAGTGATTTTGCAGGCAGTCTTTAAATTCCAGTGGTATATTCTCAAGGTCATATTTTGCTGCATTCATGAGTGGTTTGCTCTTTTTCAACTTTAGCTTGAGTTTTCATACTAGTAGTTGATGATCTGTACCACAGTCAGGTCCAGGTTTTGTCTTTGTTGATGTTATAGAGCTTTTCCATCGTTGACTTCCACAGATATAGTCAATTTGATTTTTATATAATCCATTGGTTGAAGTCCATGTGTACAGTCAGTGCTTGTGTTGCTGGAAGAAGGTGTTTGAGATGAATAGATCGTTGATCTTGCAGAATTCTATAAATCTTTCTCCAGCTTCATTTCTGTTGCCAAGTCCATATTTTCCAAATACTTTGCCTTCTTCTTTGTTGCCAACTTTTGCGTTCCAGTCACCCATGACTATCAGGATATCCTGTTTGCATGTTCTGTCAATTTCAGCTTGTACTTGTTCATAGAACTCTTCAATTTCATTCTCCTCTGCAGCTGTTGTTGGGGCATATACTTGATTTATAGTTGTGTTGATAGGCATTCCTCGTAGACGAATAGAGATTAAGCGTTCGCTGACTGCATTGTATTTCATTACAGTTCTTGCAAGTTTCTTCTTTATTATAAATGCAACACCATTTCTTCTTTATCTTTCATTTCCAGCATAGTAGACCATGTGATCATCTGATGCAAAGTGCCCGATGCCAGTCCATTTCAGTTCGCTGACACCCAACAGATCAAGTTGTACACGTTCCATTTCATTCTTGACCACCTCCAACTTCCCTTGGTTCATGCTTCGTACGTTTCATGTTCCAATGTGTAAGACATCTTTACAGCTTCTGACTCTCATTTCATGCGCAGCTACATCAGCAGTCAGACTTCCCGAGGGCTTTGATCCAACCACATCATAAATGCTGTCTTTACTCTGAAAAGTCTTCAGCTCTTCCCCAGTAGCTAGTTGAGTGCCTTCCAACCTGGGTGTCTCATCTTCCAGCACTACAGCCCAATTTTTTTGTTGTAACTATCCATTGGGTTTTCATAGCAAGATACAGAAGTAGATTGCTGGGCCTTTCTTCCGCGCAGTTTAAGTTTGGTGTTGTTGCCGTTATCACAGAAATGTGATCCTCTGCCGTCAACACTATCCCATTCTGCTGCTGCCCAGATGGGTGGTTTGTCTTGATCTGGCACCTCAGCTGAGACCTGTTCATCTTGGGAGACCCTGCCAGTAGTTAAACTACCAATAGTTTAGCTCTCAGCATCACTGATGCACACAAGCCCTCACAGCACCACAAGCTGCAAACCAAGTGAGGGAAAGCCCACATAACAGGAGGCAAAATCTACAACTAATCATCCCTGCCAGCCTTAACCAAACCCTCTCTATCAGAAATAATTTTTTCCTAATGAGATACATCAGTAAAAATGTAAGAGGCACCATCATAATTTATAACACATTTACAGGGAAATTGGAGAAAGAAAGTAGCACTCAACTTCAGGACTTGAGGCTTTAAAGCCCAAAAAAGCCTCCGCCTGAGTTGGGTGCTACGCGAAACATCTGGAAAAACATTTATAATGTGTCCACACAATTTGGAGGACTTATACTTAAAAAAAGCTTTAAGTATTAGTTGTTTAGAATTCAAAGATTTCAAAGTCACCAACAATGTGGAACGCGTATTTATTAATTCAGTGGAGTCTTCTAGAAAAGCGGTCCAATTTGAAATAGAGGGTTCAATCATATCCAGTTTGCCTTCAACAGATTCACTCAAAAGCAAAACTTCTTTCAGGTATTTATCAAAAAGGATTTTAGGAGCCAAAAGAGCTGTACACGGAAAGTTTAAAAACCGTAAGTTATGTAAACGGAAAGAATTTTCTAAGGCTTCCACTTTGTTATGCAAAAGCAGGGAATCCTTTATTCCAACCATGTTAGCAGTATGCAGCGGGAGGACCTGGGATTCTAATTTAGAATCAAAAAGGGAAACGTTTTCATCAAGTTGTTTCAAAGAAACAACCGTTTCTTTAGAACAATCATATAAGGAAACTAAAGTTGAAGACATTTTATCATCAATAGTTTTTAAAGCCCCCCAAGCATCCTTTAAAGTGATCTCCGCATCAGGCGCCAGGACTGGAAGTCCAGAAATACCTCCAGCCCCTGCCAACTGAACTGGTTTAGGGAGAATCACCTCCGCAATACTACGGCTTACCTTAACAGAAGACTCCACGGGAGAAGCAGGCATCAAGACAGAAACAGGACAGGGAGAAGGGGACCTCTCTCCCGAACTAAGGGAGACCCCCTCAGGGGAAGACTGTGCTACCAGTAAGGGGACGAGATGTTTGTCAAGAAGGCCAACGGGTATTATCTTATCCGCTGACCCAGTCGGCATTTTACCCCCCTGTTTTTGCCTTCTTTTTCCCCATTACAACTAGACCAAGAATTAAACAAAAAAAAAAGAAATATTCTAACCACAGTCGCCGCTGTGACGCCGAAGGGGCGCCAAAGGGGTGCCAAAGGGGCGTATCTCACCCCTTTAGAAACGCCCCTTCGGAGCACACCCCGCGGACATGCTCCGCGGTTGCCGTAACGGGGTCCAATTTATAGGGAAAAGGAAAAAGGAGCTAGCTGGATCCAAGCTGTCCCGACGCTGCCTGCCCAATGTTAGGGGGAAGGTAAGACATTTTCCACCAGCAAGTTGGCAGTGGCAGCAGTCTCAGGGCTATTCAGGCAGACCCCCTGCACCTCCAACACCATCACACCAGATCCCCTGCTATCTCCTTTTTAAGATATGGTGACTAGACAGTATTCAAGGTGCGGTCACTGACTGCTGGATTGCATGTCTACCCCTTTCTGTTTATCCCACTCCTTGCTGAATTCCATCTCCACTTTTCTCCCCACTACCTCTCTGGGAGGATGTTCCAGGCATCCACCACCCTTTCTGTAGAAACATATTCTTTTCTGACATTCCCGAGGCTGACCCCTTGGAACTTCAGGTTATGAACCTCTAGCTCACCGACTTCCTTTCCATGGAATGAAAGTTTGCTTCTCGTACACAGTTAATACTTGTGAAATAGTTGAAGTTGCTCTAATAGCCCCCTCCCATTTCTTCTCTCCTTTATAGTGTACATAATTATTTAGAATTCTTAGTCTCATTTCATAGGACTTTCAAAAGAGACTCTCCCACTCTTGTCTGTTGCCTTTTTCTGGACTTCTTGTAACCTCTCTGTGTTCTTTCTGAGGCCGAACATAAAGCTCTAGGTGAAGCCTCACCAATGACCTGCATGCAGGCAAAATCACCTCCTTTTTTTCTTCTGCTTATCCCTATGCACCCCTAAATCCCTCTGGGTCTGGCCACAGCCCTATCACGGTGTCGTGATATCATGAGGTATTCAGACGCTATCACTCTCAGGCCTGCCCCCCCGGTGGATGGATATCAGCCGCTTACTGACCATTGCATACTGCTCATTTAGATTTCTGCATTGCAGATGTTTCACTCTATGCTTTTTCATACTGAATTTTAATTGGCAATTATGCGACCACTCCTCAGGCTTTCATAGATCGGCTCTGTCTGGACTACTATTCAACATTTACATACAACCCGTCTGCAATGTACTTAGAAAACTGACCATGCACTTTCACCTGTATGCAGATGATATTGTGTCCTACACCTGTAATCCGGACTTCCCTACCATATCGGAAGTCTTCTCTGCTGTTACAAATCTCCTTGCTGATCCCAATCTTACAGTGAACAAAGATAAAACCAAAGCTCTACTGATACTCAGAGACAAAAATTTCAAGCCACCAGACAAGCTCACTTTACATAAGGCTGAAATTACCATTAAAAGGGAAATCAAGTACCTTGGTATCACAATCGACAGCAATCTCAACAGGATGTTATGTATAAAGAATACAACCAGAATAGCATACTGGAAAATGAGACTCCTCAGACCTCTACGATCTCTCCAAGAGTGGTATTTCAAGCTATCATTATACCCCATCTTGACTATGGAAACATCCTCTATCAAGGCTTAACAAAACAGGTGTTATATCCACTCCAGTTAGTACAAGACACCGCCGCCAGAATTCTAACAGGAAAATCAAATCAACAACACATTACACCTACAAAAGTCTACACTGGCTCCCAGTTGCCCAACGGATCAAACATAAAACCATAACTACCACTTACAAAATCCTCAACAACCTCTCCGCTGGCTGTCTCATGGATCAAATCTCAAGAGCTTCTATGATAAGACCAAGAAGATCTATAACCCAAAATCTTCTGTCAATCCCCTCGTTCAAGACCCACAATCTGAAACACACTACCTGAAACCATTAGATCTGCACGATCCAGCAAAGACATGAAGAAACTGCTAAAAACGCACATCTTCATAGAACACTTTGGCCCAAATGATATAAGTATATATACATCAACCCCAAATGACATGTTAAATTATTTACAATCCCATATTTATCTCCAAGTTGTATAACCCTTGTTCTATGTAAAATAAATCTCTAGAGATTATGTGCTGTTGTTCATTGTAAACCGCTTTGGTACGAAAGCGGTACATAAAAACTGTTAAATAAATCAGTATTCAGTGTCCAGTCCGGTGCAAATCTTTGTATGAGCTGACGTAAGAGAAACTCCTCAGCAGAGAGATCAGAGAAGAGCAGCCCGAGGACAAAACCTTGAGGAGCTCCACCAGTCACCACCCTCTCCTCAGATCTACCTGGAGACCCCACCTCCACCCCAGACAGCTCTGTTTATTCCTGAATCTCATATAGGACAGTATCCAAGGTTTTGCTAAAATCCAAGTCACTAAACAGCATTCAATGTGTGCTTTTGGTCGAATTCTCTAGTCATCCAATCAAAACAATTCAACCAGATTCTTGCATGCAACCACTACCACCCCCTATGATTTATTTTAGTTATTTATTTATTTAACGGGGGGGGGGGGGGAGGGTTATACCGTTTTATCACTTCAATCAAAGCGACTTACATTGTAACAAACTTGGTAATGTACATTCAACAGGGACATTGGTAACCATATGATGACCATGACCACTACCACTACCAGAAGCACTGTGTTTTATTCAGGAAGAGATAGGAAAACACCCTTTTTCTTTCCCATTCCCCCTTCACCCACACACTTCTTCCATCTCTTTATCCTCATGGGAAACTCTGGCCACCCCACTAATGAGTCATTTGCTTCTGGTTCTTTCCATGCCAACTTCTCTCTGCATGCTGCAAGGTCTCCCCAGATCTCCTGCTCTCAAGTCTTCATCTTTCCCACTGGTGATCACTGGATGCAAAATGATCTCCCACTACAACATCAGAAACACTTTCCCCATTGGTAAGCACGAAGTGCAGTATGGCCCCTTCACGTGTGGGTTCTGTTACCAGTTCGCTCTGTAGAGAATCCGGGATCTGCTTCAATGCTCATCTTCTATCGGACATTTTTTTGACAACCTGTAAGAAAAATCACAGGCCACGAAGCCTCCAGTTATCTTCAGGTTTCTGGCCAGATTCCTGTGATTTTGCAAATATTGTGTGCTACTTGCTGTCAGGAAGTTAATTTCCCTTTTGTATTTGATGACTGGTTATGTTCTAGATTATTGAGCTGACATACTCCCGCTTCCCTGTTTGCTCAGGCTTTATCGTGTGTTATTAGCCGTCTGGTGACATTTAGAGGCAGCTATCTGGAGCTGTAGCAGGGAGAAATGTGCCCTTTCCTGCCCCTGAAGCAGGGGTATAAGAAGACCCAGGGAGCAGCTCCCTCTACACCCATCTGGAGGAGGGCAGAAGCTGTGTTGGACCTTCCAGTGCAGTAAGTACCCAACCTGGAGGTACAAAGAGAGCCAGGGGCAGCTCTCTCCACACCCAGCAGGAACCGTGTCTGATCTCACCTGCACAAGCCTTAAATAACTCACTCAAGGTTGGAAAAACTTCACAAATATTCCTTTTAGCTTTCTGTTTTGTCTGCTGTCTTCCCTTTCTCCCCTCTTTTTTTTCTCCCTCTCTTCTCATATCTCTCAGCTCCTGTTCTCTCTCATTTCCCCTCTCATCTGTCCCCTTTCCTGTTATCTTGTCTTCTCCCCTCTCCCTTCTCTTCACTCTCCTTTGTCCTGTATCTGTTCCCATTCTCTCACTTATTTTCCTGCTTCTCTCTCCTCTTCATTCCCCATTCCCCTCTTCCTTCCCCTCTCCTCTCTCCACGTCCCTCTTCTCTCTTTTGCTTACCTCTATCCTTTTGGCCCTTTTCCCGTCACACCCTATTTTATTCTCCTTTGCAGTCAAGGAGCCGTTGGTGATGTTGGGACTCAGGAGTCTAGTGTTACTGACCATTTTCCTGCATTTGGGTGACTTGCTCCCGCAGCCCATCAGGTGAGATTAGGCAGGGCTGGGCATCCTTTGGGGAGTGTGCGCAGGGAGAGATTGTGGGATGGGGGTGAGAAGAGGTAGCTGTCAGGAACTGTTATTTTGATCTATGGCATATCCTGTTCAGCATTTTCTGGTATTGATCTATACCTGGACCTGTGCAAGAAGCAGGTTATAGGGATGAAACCTTCCCCATACTTGGCAATGTTCTGTGTTGGAAAATGTATCTTAGCCAATTGTAATAAAGTACATCCAAGCAGCATAGGGGTGGAGGGGGCCCACTTAAGTCACTCCTGTAGCTTCTGAGGTGGATCCACCCTGCTTTTGGAGTCCTTTCTGATATTTTGCTTGGGGGCCCTTAATTTCAATTCCTGTCACTGATCTTAGTCCCCATATAAAATGTCCCTCCCTTCTGGGTCTCACATGTTCATCATCTACACAGAGTTTGGGTGTCCCTTTGCCATGATACAAGGGCCATGTGAGAAACTGCTCTTTGTCTTCAGGACAAGTTCTTCATACTTGGGTAATGGGGTTATATTACCCTTTTTCATCCCCTCTTTCAGATATGTATGTGACACTCTTCCCCCACCTCATACTACCCATACTCGTACTACCCATACTCGACACAAACCTCCCTGACATTGACTCTACTGTAAACAACTGGAATCTAACAGTCCAGAAAGCAGCTACCCCCACACATACCATGCATAAACAAATAAAAAAGACAGAAAAATGGTTCACAAGAGAACTAGCAAATCTAAAAAAACAATTGAGGAAACAAGAAAAGATATGGAGGAAAACTAAATCTGACGAAAATAAAACCCAATATATGACCACCCTCAACAATTACAAAAATGCAATTAACAAGTCAAAAAGGATTACCACTCCAAAGTAATAAACATGGCTATCAACCGCCCCAGAGAACTATTCGCAATCGTAAAAACTTTGACAAAAGCTAAAAACCAAGAGACAAAACAATCAACTATAAGCATACAGACCTTAGCAACCCACTTTGCAGAAAAACTAAAGTACAAATCCAACACTATACCAATGATACTGCCTCCAAACACTGAATCTAATAACACATGGATCTCCTTTCACATGATAGACCAAAAACACCTACTCAGGATCATAACACTTATCAACACCACAACTTCCCCACTTGACCCATGTCCTGTGTCATGGATCAAATGCACAAAGGAAGAACTCACCGAAAACATCCAACACATAGTGAATCAATCCCTTAATCAGGGCATCATGCCCAATGCCCTAAAACTCACTACGCTTCGACCAATAATAAAAAACAATAAACTAGACTCAAAAGACCCAAACTCTTACAGACCGATAGCCAGCATTCCATTTATAGCTAAAATAATAGAAAAAACGTCCAACTACAACTACAAGACTATATCGATGAACACAAACCCTTAGACTCTCACCAGTTTGGCTTCCGCCCCTATCACGGTGTAGAAACCCTACTAATTACACTGATAGACTTCCTCATTAGAGGCACAGATGATAGCAGTCAAGGCTTCATACTCCTTTTCTTAGACATTTCTGCCGCCTTTGACAACATCAACCACCTTACCTTGATCAATAGACTAGAAAATCTAGGAATAGGTGGGACAGTACTCAATTGGTTTAAGTCTTACATCACAAATAGACTAATACGTGTTCAAATAGACCAGGAAGTATCGGAAACCTTCCCCCAAGGACAAGGAATACCCCAAGGATCCGCCCTTTCTGCCCTCCTTTTCAACCTGTACCTCCAACCCATTACAGAAATATTCAGAAAACACAAAATCAGTCACTTTATCTATGCTGATGACATCATGCTTGCTCTCCCCATATCTACCAAAAACCCTACCTATGATGCCTTATCAAAATGCATGGTGGAAACCACCTCCTGGATGGAATCTAACTACCTTAGCATCAATCTCAAAAAAACAGAAGCAATGTTTGTAACAAGACCACCTATGACTGAAGACACCTATCCAACATCAATCTCAATCATAAATACTACAATTCCAGTCAAAAAAGAGGTAAAATACCTAGGTGTAATAATAGATCACACACTTACCATGATACCGCATATAAAACAGACAGTAAAAACTATATTCTACAAACTCAAAACCATACAACATCTAAGGCCCCTTCTAGACACCCAAGACTTTAGATCAGTTGTTAACACACTCATCACCCCACACTTTGACTATTGTAATAGTCTCTTAATTGGCCTACCACAAAAAAGTACATACCTGCTTCAAAGAGCTCAGAACATCTGTGCGAAAGTAGTCACTAAAGCCAGCCTAGCAGATCATGTAACCCCAATAATGCTAGAACTTCATTGGCTCCCTATAAATAGCAGAATCAGATATAAAATCCTCCTAACCACATTCAAGCTCCTGAACAACATCGCCCCTTCATATCTAACCACACTATTACATGCCCCATCTGAATCAAGAACCCGCAGACTAAACGCAACACACTCACTTGAAATACCAAAATCATTCAAAAGAACTAAAAAATCCACCAGCACCAGAGCCTTCACATTCACTGCCCCCATGCTCTGGAATGATCTCCCAATAAACCTTCGGATCATAAAAGACCTCACCCAATTTAGAAAGGAACTCAAGACATACCTTTTCTCCGAACACTTTGAAATCCCTTACCCCCAAGTCCAACCACATACCATCCCAAGACACTCAAACACAAAGCCCTAAAATTACACTCAACTACCCACACACATACACCCACCACTTACACCCATCACAGACACCCCAAAACACTCTCAAGAGAAAAAGGAAATAAATTCCTCCGCACACATATATGACCCTGACTACCGGTAAACAAGGTAGAATACTCTGATTGACACTACGATACAGAAATTTATAATTATATACAAAATGTAAATAGTTACAACAATTAATGCACAGTTATCTGTATAAAGTTAGAAAGTTATAAAGTTACTAAATATTATCTGTATAAAGTTACTAAATATTATCTGTATAAAGTTAAAAAACTATGTTCCATGTAATGTATACATTAGTGTACAAATTTGTTTACTTTGTTCCATGTAAACCGCCCCTGATCTCTGGAAGGGGCGGTATAGAAGAATTAGATAAATAAATAAAAATAAAATAAATAAATAAAAATGTAACCTTGCTAACAGTGATTTCCCCTTACGACCCCCTTTTTGTAGGAACAGGCGCCATGTGGATGGGATGTTTACTAATGAGTACAGCCGCATTCGAGGCTCCATAGCTCTCCGCAACCTCGTCAACTCTATCCTTGCAGGGAAAAGGTAGGAACTCCTAATAGCCATAATAGTGGCAGGAAAGGTAGGATCCCTGACTGCCGAAAAAGGAACAGAGGTTGGAGGGAGGAGCACCCAACTGTAACATTTTTATCAAAAGTCACGTGAAGGGAGAATGGGTCACAGAATGGGATGGTAGAAATGGGCTAAGATGGTAGGTCATGTGATAGGTCACATGGGTTTGTCTGATGTCGCCCTACAGAACAGACGACCAGGCCCAGTTCCAATCTAGCTCCTCCTCTCTGGATGTTGTTGAGCTAGTAGATTGTGTGAAAGAGCAGCATATTATTTTATAATTCACAGAAAACCCCGGGCCAAGCAAGTTGTTGTTCTTTGAGCCTCCATTAGGCTCCCCTTTCTGCTTGAGGCATTCTTCAGCAAATGAGGGAGGTCACGGGTGATGAAACATAGAAACATAGAAACATGATGACAGAAAAAGACCACAAGGCCCATCTAGTCTGTCCTTGGACTGACATTAAACTTTTGCAGAAACAGACTTTTTCCCTTCCAGCTCTGGAAGTCACCTGAAGATGAGGAGACAACTGACCCAGCTGAGTTCGGCACAGAGATGCATAAATCCCTTGCAACTGACCCCGGAGTTCAGCCTCCCTTCAGACTCCAAGCCTGAGGCTTACCCCGAGGACATAACAAGGTCTGTTACTCAGGAAGAGTGGTAGAGTAGAACTATTCGGTGGTCCTTGTCTGCTAGAGGCATATAGTATTTACGTGCACTTGGATTCTCCAGGCTGGGACATCTATTTCTTCTTTTACACAGCCACATCTCAGCTTTCTCTGTGTATCCACATTTCAACACTGCCTGTGTATAAAACATACTAAAGCTCTCTCTGGGTATCTGTGTTTCAGCTATGTCTGTGAGCACACCTAAGTTCTGCCTACAAACAAGAGAACTACCTATGCATACACACTTATCTCTGTCTGCATATCCGAGCTCAACCTGTGTGCAAACCCCTCAGCTCTGCCTGTGTGCACACACCTCCCTCTGACTGTATACACCCCTCAGCTCTGCCTATGTGTATGCACCTCCTCTCTGTATGTATACAGACCCCTCAGCTCTGCGTTTAGTCACAGGTGGACTTGTCCCACTCTACAGAATTTCATGAACCATGTCTGGGGTTAATGTTCCCTAATGAGGAATGAACCGAGAGTGGAAGCTTCTGAGAGGCAGCAGTCAAAGCAAAACACTAGATCCTGACATCCAGACAAACTCTACGAACCATCAGCACATTCTGTTACCTGCACGGAGAGCGACCACACGCGCACATACCTACAGAGCAAAGTTTAATATTTATGATGTCCAGCCTCTCAGATTCACATTTGTGTTGTTCCAAAGAGCGCAACCTTCTGGAGAACATAAGGTGAACTAAGCACAGGTAACACATCGAGATGCACTGGGAACTTGTCTTTAATCAAGCACCCAATAGAGCTGGACACTTTCTGCATCTTTCGTGGTCTCTGGTGGCATCTCTTTGCCGCTCCCCACATAGTGCCGAATATCCACTGGGCACCGATCCTTCGGTTAATGCTGTTCTTGTGCTTTTCTCCTTGATCACAATGTCTGGGTCTCTTGCACTGAACATGTTATCTGTGGGACTAAGTTATATCCCAGATGATCATAAATCCTGTGATCCTGGGGCTTTTCAGGCACACTGACATTATAGTGTTTACGCAGATTCCAGTCGATGAGACATGACACTTTATTGTGCCCTTCTGAGTGCAAACTTTCTGACATCAGTACATCACACCCAACGACGCGACTAGACTAGTAACCGCTCCCAGATCAGTGCTGTAAAATCTGCATTTCTCTGTTTTACTGTTGTTCTCTACAAGGGATGTGAACCACCTTGTCCTCAGTCCAGTATCCTGTGCTGCAATTATCAGTCTCTTGTCTTTAGGGTTAAACTCACCTCTCTTTAATCATTCCTGTGTCATGTTTGATCTACTTGAGGTTTCTGAAGTAACCCTCTGTATCTCCTGCTCTATTTGCGCCTTAGCTACTTGTTTGAAATTGAAGAGTTTTTCTCCTATTTTGTAAATCTTTTTGCTTCTTCCTTCCCCGTGTGCCTTCAGACTCCCACTCAGTCCTTCTATTCGTTGTCGGAACACTTGTTTGAGTTTAAGGATGAAGACGAGCTCTGGCCAGATACTGTGTGGGGATCTGGTTGTTCCATTAGTATGGTACAGCTTCAGAAGGGTCACTCAGCAGAGATTTTGCTACTTAAACACAACATTCATGATCATCTGAATACCATCCTTCCAACAACAGTCCTGGAAAGATACATAATTGGACATTATAAGTATTAAACTTTGCTCTGTATGTATGTGTGCCTGGGTCCGCTCTCCCTGCAGGTAACAGAATGCACTGATGTAGAATTTATCTGGATGTCAGGATCTAGTGTTTTGATTATTGCTGCCTCTCAGAAACTGCTATTCTAGGTGATTACCTGGTCGTGCCTAGTGGTTAAACCGGCCCTGCCCCTCAGAAGTCACCTGTGACATAGGAACCTGGAGTTTTCCAGTACTGCTGTGAGCAGCAAGTCCAGAGGAGCATTCCCCATATCATGGGTTATTTGTTAAAATAAATACCATAGGCACACCCAGAGAAAAGCTGCAAGTCTCTCTTCCATGTCTTTGTGTAGGGAGCTAGCGATCCCTTCTGAGAAGGGACTTCCGGAGGGAAATCTCCATGAGGCACAGATGAGTCCAAACGAGGAGGACATGAACGCACCAGAGCTCCTGGATCCTGAACTGCTCTACAAGCTGCTATATCAGTCTCTACCCCAACCCAGTCCTCACAGACAGGTGAGCAGGTTGCACAGAGCTGATTCCTGGTGTGGGTGGCGGAGGAAGTGTGATGTGAAATCAAAGTTATTCCCATTCTGAAACATTCTCAGTAACGCACAGCTACGCTTATTGAGACATGGGAGACAGACACACACACTTAGAGACAGACAGACAGACACGTGCTGACAGGCGCACACAGACATGCTGAGAGACAATCGTTCAAGCTAAGTAGCTTATGGGGCAATAGTTAACCTGTGGCAGTCAGCGTTTTTAAAAAAAAATGCCAGCTGCCATGACCAAGAGCAATCCGGATATTCAGTGGAACTCTCCAGGGCTAAATTTGTGATGCTGGCATCCATAGGCAGGGCTAGAGAGCAGTGAGGACAGCAGGTTCCTCCCCCCCCAGAGGTCAGAGAGCACAGTTCTAGAGCATGTGGAATCGGGCTCCTTGTTAGCCCAGGTATTTAGTGCCTTTAATTTCAGTCTTTGTTGATGGGCAAAGCAGTTTGTATCTTCTCAGATAATGTTATGATGGTGGCATATGTCAGTGGATTGCAGGATTCAAGGCAACATGGCTTTATGAGAGGCAGGTCTTGTCAGACAAATCTCATTAATTTCTTTGACTGGGTGACCAGAGAGTTGGACCGAGGGAGAGCCCTAGATATAGTGTATTTACATTTCAGTAAAGCCTTTGATACTGCACACAGGTGACTTTACTGAGGAAGATGTAGGGATGTTACCCATGACTGAAGTGATATTTAAAGGTGCAGAAGAATTGAAGGAAATATCGATACATCGGGAAGATGTATTACAACTATTAGATAAACTGAAGAGTAGCAAATCACCTGGGCCGGATGGTATACATCCAAGAGTGTTGAAAGAACTGAAATATGAGATTGCAGATCTGCTATTAGTAATATGGGAACTATCATTAAAATCATTTGTTATACCTGAAGATTGGAAGATGGCGAATGTAACACCAATTTTTAAAAAGGGTTCTAGGGGTGATCCTGGGAACTACAGACCGGTGAGCCTGACGTCAGTACCGGGAAAATGGTAGAAACCATCATAAAGAACAAAACTGCTGAACATGTAGATAGTCATGGCTTAATGGGAGACAGGAAACATGGCTTTAGACAAGGAAGATCTTGTCTTAGTAATCTGTTATGTTTTTTTGAAGGTGTGAATAAACAGGTGGACAAACGTGAGTCGTTTGATATAGTGTATCTGGACTTTCAGAAAGCCTTTGACAAGGTCCCTCATCAGAGACTTTTGGCAAAACTAAAGAGTCATGGGATGTGAGGCAGTGTACTATTGTGGATCAGGAACTGGTTAAAAGATAGAAAGCAGAGGGTAGGGCTAAATGACCAATTTTTACAATGGAAAAAGGTGAATAGTGGTGTACCCCAGGGATCTGCGCTGGGTCTGCTGCTTTTTGACATATTCATAAATGACCTGGGAAAGGGACTAACTAGTGAGGCTATCAAATTTGCAGATGACACAAAACTATTTAAAGATGTTAAAACCCAAGAGGATTGTGTAAAATTGCAAGAGGATCTTGATAAATCGGAAAACTGGGCATCAAAATGGCAGATGAAATTTAATGTGGACAAGTGCAAAGTTATGCACCTAGAAAAGAACAACCCAAACTATGGTTACACGATGCAAGTTCCACATTGGGAACCACCACCCAGGAAAAAGATTTAGGCGTCATTGTGGATAACATGTTAAAACCCTCGGCCCAGTGTGCAGCGGTGGCCAAGAGAGCAAATAGAATGCTAGGTATCATAAGGAAAGGAATGGAGAATAAAACAAAAGATATTATAATGCCTCTATACCGTTCCATGGTGAGACCGCACCTTGAATATTGTGTGCAATTCTGGTCGCCGTATCTTAAAAAGGATATAGCGTTATTAGAAAAGGTTCAGAGAAAAGCCACCAAAATGGTAAAGGGGATGGAAGGATACTCCTATGAAGAACGGCTAAAAAGGTTAGGCCTCTTTAACCTGAAAAAGAGACGGCTGAGGGGAGATATGATAGAAGTCTATAAATTAATGAACGGAGTGGAACGGGTAAACGTAGATCAATTGTTTACGTTATCAGAATATAGAAAGACTAGGGGACATGCAATGAAGCTACAGGGTAAGCTATTTAAGACTAATAAAAGAAAAAAAATTTTCACTCAACGTGTAATCAAACTCTGGAATTTGTTACCGGAGGATGTAGTAAAGGCTGTTAGTGTAGCTGGGTTTAAAAAAGGTTTGGACAAGTTCCTGGAGGAAAGGTCCATAAACCATTATTAAGAAGGGACCCAGGATATCATTGCTTGACCCAATACAAGCATTGCGGAACCTGTGTCTTTTGGGGAAACTGCTAGGTACGTATGACCTAGATTGGCCACTGTTGGAAACAGGATACTGGGCTTGATGGACCTTGGTCTGACCCAGTATGGCATATCTTATGTTCTTATGTAAATTGAATGGACTAAAGTGACTGACTGGGTTGGAAATTGGTTGAGTGGGAGGTGAAAAAGGGTATAAATATATGACGCTTACTACAAGGAGAAGGATTTTACCAGTAGTGTGCTGCAGGGATTTGTCCTTGGTCCAATTCTTTTAAACATTTTTTAAACCACTTAACACTAGTACACACCAAACCAGCCTTAATCTCACACCCACCCAATTATGATCCATATCATCTATCATTTCTGCAACCCACCAACCCCCCCCCCTGCTCTCACCTTGATATCCATAATGTTCTAGATATAATAAAGACCTCATTTGTAAATAGTTATTACTTTAAACTGTTTAGTGTAAATAGTTCCCTGTTTCTAATATGTTTGATGTATTATGTTTGTCACATTGTAAACCTCCCCTGATCTCTCGAAGGGTGGTATACAAAAGCATCCAAATAAATAAATAAAAATAGTGTGGAAGGGTTGTCGAGTAAGGTCTGCCTCTTTCCAGATGATACAAAAATCTGCAATAGAGTAGACACCCAGGAAGGTACAGTTAACATGAGGAGGGCTTTAACAAAGATTGAAGAATGGTCAAGAATTTGGCAGTTCTGATTTAATGTTAAAAAATGCAGGGTGAGCAAGTTGGGCTGCAAAAGTCCAAGGGGGCAGTACAGTATAGGCAGCAAAGTATTTCTGTCCATGAAAGAAGAGCAGGACCTAGGGGTGATTGTTTCTGATGATCTTAAGGTGATTAAACAGGTAGAAAAGGTGATGACAAAAGCCAGAAGGATGATTGGGTGTACAGGGAGAGGAATGGCCAGCAAGAAAAAGGAGGTGATATTGCCTCTGTATAAGTCTTTGCTGAGACCTAAATAGAGTATTGTGTACAATTTTGGAGACCACTCCTTCAAAAGGATATAAACAGAATGGAGGTGATGCAAAGGGTGGCTACGGAAATGGTCAGTGGGTATCCTTAGCCCTTACTGAGGATCTCACGCTTGTGTTTGTTTTGCAGGAACAGAGATCGGGTGTGCAGCAAGACTCACCCTACTGAGAGAAGATGAGGCAAAGAGCTTTTTTCATGATGCCTGAGGGGGTCACCTGCAGAACACGACTCAGCACTGCCAAGTACACCCATGCATGTGTAGCATCCACCTAATGCACGCATGTCACACTCAGAAATGCCGCATGCATGCCATGCATCTAAAACACGCTCCTGCACCTTGAACACATGCAAAGATGTATGTAGCATGGATGTGCAGATTACCCACAGCAGTAACGCACATGCAGCATGCATCCAGGCGCAGTTACACCTCTGCTCATGCGCCTGAAACATATAGTTGCATGCCCACCCTTTGCCGAGTCGCACACATTCCCCTTGTTGACCCTTTGCGTGCTTATCGGTGATCTCTGCATGCTCTTGTGATTTTGAGGAAATAAAATGGACTCTGATTTTATTAGCAACATCTTCTTGTGTTAAGACATGTGTGTGAAATATATGTCCTAGCATTGCTGCTGGGCACTCAGGTGAAAGAACATGGCACCGCCAATGCCTACCTGGGAGCAGGAGCTCTTTGCTGTCTAGGGAGAGGAAAAGCCATCGTCTTCTTGGGGCACAGTGGGTATCCGAGGCAGGCTCCTCCCTGCACTGATGCAAGGCTGTGCCCAGCAGGGGCCACCACCTCCCAATTCTCATCTGCTTCCCCTGCAAACATCAGGCCCTGGCCCCTTCAGGATGGATCTAGACCCGATTCTAGGGAGGCTGGAGACTGGGGAGCGGCCGCTGGTGCAGAAGACGCTGCTGGAGCACAACAGAGAGGTTGTGGTATCTGTGTGTCTGCGTCCTCTGTACTGTCCGCGTGCCTCTCTGCCCACCTGCTTTTCCTGAGTTGGTCTCAGCACTGACTGCGGGAAGAAAATGAGGCGAGGAGGTGAAGGGGTGCAGAGGGAGCCTGCAGACTTCTCTAAAGGACTCCCCCAATTCAGTGATGGGAAAGGAAGGATTGGCAAAATAACATATCACACAGGGGCGGCATATGCGCGATCCCTCTGGGTACAAATGCGTCTCTCCTTCTATGAGCTGTTGGGGGCATGATGTGTGTGCGTACAGACGTGTGGCCTGTGTGTGTGTGCATATGGGCACATGGCTGTGCCAGAGAGGATAATGCAGGACTTGGCTGATGCCTGACGCACTTTCGGACCTTACTTCTAGTAAGAAGATCCAGATTAGAGGCGGGTATTAAGTTTCTATTAATTTCTCTGTCCTCATCAGGTGTTGCACAGACTTACATGTGTGTGTACAGTGTCTGTTATCTGTACAGCAAATAAAATGAAGTTTTACTGATAGCCCAACGGACGCAGAAGTAGGGTGCAAGCAGTCCGCAAAGCACTGACTAACCAAACTCCAGGGATAAAACCTCGCACGTGAGCACCTTGGCTGGGGAAGGCACCTGGGCACCGATGTCCCTTAATAAAGAGACTGTCCAAAGAGACTGATGACAGCGTACAATAAATAGCCACCTAAGAACCATAAAGGACCCCCCCCCCCCCAAATAAGAGATGAAGATGGATGGGGTGGAGATGCCCTTAACCCGGGGAGTTATCTGAGTAACTCTTCACTTTTAAAACCTTGTGGGCCACTGAACACATAATTTTGGTGTGGAAGAGGGCTAGGAGCCATTTCCGGGGCATGCCAAAAAGTGAACTGGGTGAAGCTGTCCCCACACATTAAGCAGGTTCCAAGTGATTTAGAGTTAAAGAAGCTTCCTTCCGGATGGTTGGGATATTTCATTTACTAAGCTGCTTCAGAGACAGAGACATTACTGCCTCAACATATATGTTTTAGGCTTATGGAGAAAGCCCCTTCCTATAGAGCTTCCCTAGGTAAATGTTGCATGTTCCCATAGACTGGGGGGGGGGGATAAGAAGGAGCCAGATCAGTGCCAGCACTGAATCCCTAAACCATGCTTATGATCTAGGTTATTGCAATAAAGCAGGCACTGCCAGTAGAAGTGTTATTAGGTAGCCTCATGGGTGAGGTGAGCTTAAACTCAGCATACAGAAGGTGATGGTAAATGGAACTCACTCTGATGAAAGGAGGGTGATTAGTGGAGTGCCCCAGGGTTCGGTCCTAGACCCGGCACTGTTCAATGTATTTCTGAGTGATATTGCTGAAGGACTGAATGGAAAGTCTATCTTTTTGCAGATGACATGAAAATTTGCAACAGAGTGGACTCCCCTGAGGGAGTGGATAACATGAGGAAAGATCTACAAAAGCTAGAAGAATGATCTAATGCCTGGCAGTTAAGATTTAATGCAAAGAAGTGCAGGGCCATGCACTTGGGAAGCAGAAATCCAAGGGAAATGTATGCGATAGGGGGTGAAAGGTTGGTGTGCACGGACCAGGAGAACGACCTTGGTGTGATTATTTCTGAGGATCTCAAGGTGGCAAAACAGTGCGACAAGATGGTGGCAAAAGCCAGGAGGGTTGCATACAGAGAGGAATTACCAGCAGAAAGGAAGAGGTACTAATATCACTGTACAAGTCCCTGATGAGGCTTCACTTGGAATACTGTCTTCAGTCCTCGCAAAGGATATAAAAAGACTGGAAATGGTGTAGAGGAAGGCGACCAAAATGATTTGGAGCCTGCATCAGAAGTCTAATGAGAAGAGACTTGAATACCTAACTATGTACACTCTGGAGAGAGGAGGGACAGGGGAGATATGATTCAGACCTTTAAATACTTTAAGAGTATTAATGAACAAACAAACCTAGAGGGCATAACATGAAGCTGCAAGGGAGTAAACTGAAAGGCAATGTCAGGAAACACTTTTTCACTGAAAGGGTGGTGGATGCTTGGAATGTCCTCCCGATGGAAGTGGTGGGGGCAAACACAGTGACAGAATTCAAAATGGCATGGGACAGACACAGTGGATCCCTTTATAGCAACAGGATAAAATCAAAATAAACATAACTAACTCTTATAGCTCAACAAATAGGGGTGCCCTACACGGAGTGATGAGTACACCCCTAAACAAAGGCATGGGGAGGGGTGACCTGCAAGGACCGGCAAGTGCACCTACTCTTGTCGCCTTGCTGGGCAGACTAGATGGACCGTACTGGTCTTTATCTGCCGTCATATACTATGTTACTATGTTACAAGCTGTACATCAGAGATGGAGGTGCCTACCACAAGATTGCCTTTTGAAATGTCTCCTATAGGAATTTCACTGGATAAAAGGCATGGTGTAGGTAATCTCAGAGCATCCTTCTGAAAGGACTATCCCAAAGCATTTCAGGTGATCTAGGCTATCAGTTTTGTGGCTGTTC
The DNA here is from genome assembly GCA_033557465.1 of Ichthyophis bannanicus. NCBI lineage: Eukaryota > Metazoa > Chordata > Amphibia > Gymnophiona > Ichthyophiidae > Ichthyophis > Ichthyophis bannanicus. The sequence continues at coordinate 54,252,830 of CM066051.1, read as the reverse complement.
CCTGATTAAAAAAGGTTTCATATCACAACTCAACAAAAGAACAGGACGGTGTCTGTGGTGCTCTGGTGGTACAATGGGGTAGGTAGGGGGCGTTTAAACTCAGCATACAGACTAGACCGATCACCCTATACAGCTAGGACAGCAGGAGCCTCTAGGACAGGCTGTGTGTTCTCTTCTGAATAGAACAAGGCATAAACGAGTACTATGCAGTTCAAGTTTTGAGTTGTTTGAAGTCGATCTTCAGATGCATGAAGCACACATCATTTTAAATGTCTAACTTAGTGGCATTATGTTCAACGACATTATCCATTTAGGCAGGGCGCTTTTTTTGAGGGGGTACACAATAGTACTGAGTACCAGCACCTTTTTCATTGCCTACTAAAATTGACCCATGGTCCTCATGTATTAATGAAAGAGCCCTGCATAGGAGTACCGGCGCCTTTTTCCTAGGAACGATGCACTACATTTAAGTATGTGAGCAAGCATGTACATTGGGGCCGACATTCAGTGGCGGCCATTAACATGATTATAATGGCTAGCTGCCATCAAGGAACACTAAACCTGGATATTCAATGTCAGGGCTACCTCTGGGTGAGGGCGTGGAGGAGTAACATAATGGTTCAGCACTAACTCAGGAAACAAGAAACCAGGGTTCAATTCCAACCAGCACCCCTTGTATATATTACCAAGTTTAAGTCATGATGTAAACTTCTTTGACTGACATGATAAAGCAGTAAAAGGTTGCAAGTGTAGCCTTGGCTGTAGGGGATGCTTGACATCTAAGTTACAGGTGTAGGCTTGGCTGTAGGGGATGCTTGACATCTAAGTTACAGGTGTAGGCTTGGCTGTAGGGGATGCTTGCAGATAAGTAACAGGTGTAGCCTTGGCTGTAGGGGATGCTTGACATCTAAGTTACAGGTGTAAGCTTGGCTGTAGGGGATGCTTGACTAAGTTACAGGTGTAGGCTTGGCTGTAGGGGATGCTTGCAGATAAGTAACAGGTGTAGCCTTGGCTGTAGGGGATGCTTGACATCTAAGTTACAGGTGTAGCCTTGGCTGTAGGGGATGCTTGACATCTAAGTTACAGGTGTAGGCTTGGCTGTAGGGGATGCTTGACTAAGCTACAGGTGTAGGCTTGGCTGTAGGGGATGCTTGACATCTAAGTTACAGGTGTAAGCTTGGCTGTAGGGGATGCTTGACTAAGCTACAGGTGTAGGCTTGGCTGTAGGGGATGCTTGACTAAGCTACAGGTGTAGGCTTGGCTGTAGGGGATGCTTGCAGATAAGTAACAGGTGTAGCCTTGGCTGTAGGGGATGCTTGACATCTAAGTTACAGGTGTAGGCTTGGCTGTAGGGGATGCTTGCAGATAAGTAACAGGTGTAGCCTTGGCTGTAGGGGATGCTTGACATCTAAGTTACAGGTGTAGCCTTGGCTGTAGGGGATGCTTGACATCTAAGTTACAGGTGTAAGCTTAGCTGTAGGGGATTCCTGATAAGATATGTTAAAGGATAAGCCCTGGCTGCAAGGGGGTGCTCAACAAGGTGAGCAGAAGAATTTTCTCTATAGGGAGCAGCAGATGGGTGAAAGCTTGATATGTTACATGGAGCAATTGCAATATTACTATCCTCCTAGGGGCTAATTTTCAAAGCCACCTGCGCATGTAGAACAGCCTTGGGGCAGGTGTAACTGTGCAGGAGCTCTGGAAGATGCTATTTTGTAAAACCTCATAGGCGTCTACGTGCCTTGCCTGCCTCTGCATCCCGTTAACAACTTGCCCTCTCTGTTTATAAGAGGCATGAGATGAAACAGCCTCATGACGGCACATAGTTTTCCGCATCGCAGCTCGGATGTGTCCGTGTGACTTAGCTGCATGAGATTTGACACACTGACTGACCAGTTCTGTGCCAAGGTTTGGGACCGAAAGCTATGTTGGTGCCCCAGAGGGGAGAGACACAAAGCAAGGGAAGGGTCTTCAAGGGATTCACACAGAGGCGGCGTGTATAGTGAACACCTGCAGCCGCAGCCCCGGAGCATCACAGCAGAAAATAAAGCAAAGAAAGTCAGCCCTGTGTCTATTTTTATCTAAAACAGACCGTGTTCCTTATTGCAAGTTTGGCCTCAGAGGCTTTTCTTGGCACCAAAATCTGTGCTTCTCACTATCTGAGTAAATAATAAAGAAAGGTCATACGCAGAACAGCTCCATCTGCAAACAGATTTCTGGCAAGAGCATTTCCAGTTCCCTGTAACAACACTCCCAGCTCTCCGAGAGAGTGCTCCCACTAACAGCATTGGAGAGAGCACTCCCAGCTCCCAGTAACAACACTCTCGGGTCCCAGTGACAGAGCTCGCAGTAACGGCATTCCCAGCTCTCAGGGAGAGTGCTCCCATCTCCCAGTCACAACCCTCCTAGGTTCCACTTCCAGTAAGAGCATTCCCATCTCTGGGAGAAAGTGCTGCCGGCTCCAGGACAGCGCCCCCAGGTCCCACTCTCTGCTTTCAGTAGCAGCAGGGCAGATCCCAGAGTAGGTTCAAGATGTTGGCACCCTAGGAAAACCTTATGTCTTACGCCCCCGGCTGTCAGACTCTATTGTTTAACTTTGAAAATCCTGCTCTGCTGTCCCCCAGAAGCTCCCACCCTAGGCGACGGCCTCATTTGCCTGATGGTTGGCCCGACCCTGACCAGCAATGCTCCCTAGTCCCTAGGACAGCGCTCCCAATATCAATACTCCTAAATTCCCGTGACAGCTCTCCTGGCTCTGTGGCCGCATTGTGGTTCTGCCTGAGATGGCTCCAGGTTCCCAGGGACACCCCAAACGCACTCCTCTGTCTCCCGATTTTGGCTGCTCTCTTTTCCTAGTTCTCCCTTTCCTTCTATTTCTCTCTACACCCTCTTTCTCTCTTCTCTCCCCACACGGCACCATCAATGCAAGTCCCATTCTCTCTATCTAACCCTAACTGGACTCTTAGCTGGGGCCCTGTGTATTCACATTCTGGCTATAGACATGAAAGCTGGAGCACTAATGACACAGACAGCAACCAGCCACCCAGACTATGAATCTTGCTTTGACCGCTTTGTCTGTGCAGATGATTTACCAGCCATGTCCTGCTTTCCAGAAAAGATAAACACATAAAAACAGAAGGTTGTGTAATGTTATTTTCAATTTAAAGTCAGGGGAAAGAAACAGCCTGTCCAAGTCCGAGCAAAGGATCCTGCCAACTGCGGCTTTCTGCTCTGAGGTTTTTCTCAGGCAGCTGTGTCTGGCCCTCCTTTCATCAAGGACTAAAGAAAGGGTCACTGAGAGCCCCCCTCCAGCAGGTGACAGAAAAACATTAAGGCATGCCATACTAAGCATCAGTGTCGCTGGCCACCTACCCACCAGGACAGGAGTCCTCTTTCTTTCCTAAGGGTTCTCTGCAGCATGAAATTTCTCTCTCTTTCGTGATGAAGGCTTCATTCGAGAACTCTCTAGTGATGCGGAGAAGTCAGCATGTGCTGCAGCTCACTCTGAGGACCAGGAGAGAAATGCCACAGTCACTAGGTGGACCACCGCTGCCCACCTGGGCTCCATATTCACCTGCTGCCCAGAATTATATAGCTGGGACTCCTCTTCGAACTTCCTGGCTGCGCTCACTGTTTCACTCAGGAAGCCTGGTTGATGAGCTCCCTACAATGTTTCGGTTCGGTATTTTTAAGCTTTTGTTCACTTGCAGGGTAGGTTTCTGACCTGTAGCACACTTTCAGCTCTGTGGTTGCTTGGATTAATTAAATGGTGACCCCGATGATGAATGTGCTGAAAGGACTTTCTGCGGAACAGGAGGGGAGCCCCTGCGAGCTGGTTCAGACAGTGCAGAAACCCTGGCACCATGAAACCCACATCTGGCTATTAACCTACAGACCAGTGAGCCTGACGTCAGTACTGAGAAAAATGGTAGAAACCATTGTAAAGAACAAAATTACTCATCATGTTGATAGTCATGGCTTAATGGGAGACAGCCAACATGGCTTTAGACAAGGAAGATCTTGTCTTACTAATCTGTTGTTTTTTTGAAGGTGTGAATAAATAGGTAGACAAAGGTAAGTTGGTTGATATTGTGTATCTGGACTTTCAGAAAGCCTTTGACAAGGTCCCTCATCAGAGACTTTTGGCAAAGCTAAAAAGTCATAGGATAGAAGGCAGTGTACTACTGTGGATCAGGAACTGGTTAAAAGATAGAAAGCAGAGGGTAGGGCTAAATGGTCAATTTTCTCAATGGAGAAAGGTGAATAGTGGTGTACCCCAGGGATCTGTGCTGGGTCCGCTGCTTTTTGACATATTCATGAATGACCTGGAAATGGGAATAACGAGTGAGGTTATCAAATTTGCAGATGGCACAAAACTATTTAAAGTTGTTAAAACCCAAGAGGATTGTGGAAAATTGCAAGAGGACCTTGATAAATTGGAAGACTGGGAATCCAAATGGCAGATTAAATTTAATGTGGACAAGTGCAAAGTTATGCACCTAGGAAAGAACAACCCAAACTATGGTTACATGATGCAAGTTTCCACATTGGGAACCACCACCCAGGAAAAAGATTTAGGCGTCATCGTGGATAACATGTTGAAACCCTCTGCCCAGTGAGCAGCGGCGGCAAAGAGAGCAAAGAGAATGCTAGGTATCATAAGGAAAGGAATGGAAAATAAAACAAAAGATATTATAATGCCTCTATATCGTTCCATGGTGAGACCGCACCTTGAATATTGTGTGCAATTCTGGTCGCTGTATCTTAAAAAGGATATAGCATTATTAGAAAAGGTACAGAGAAGAGCCACCAAAATGGTAAAGGGGATGGAAGGATACTCCTATGAAGAGAGGCTAAGAAGGTTGGGGCTTTTTAACCTGGAAAAGAGACGGCTGAGGGGAGATATGATAGAAGTCTATAAATTAATGAACGGAGTGGAACGGGTAAACGTAGATCGATTGTTTACGTTATCATAATATAGAAAGACTAGGGGACATGAAATGAAGATACAGGGTAACCTATTTAAGACTAATAAAAGAAAATATTTTTTCACTCATCGTGTAATCAAACTCTGGAATTTGTTACCGGAGGATGTAGTAAAAGCTGTTAGTGTAGCTGGGTTTAATAAAGGTTTGGACAAGTTCCTGGAGGAAAGGTCCATAAACCATTATTAAAAGGGAACCAGGATATCAATGCTTGACCCGATACAAGCATTGAGGAACCTGTGTCTTTTGGGGAAACTGCTAGGTACTTATGACCTAGATTGGCCACTGTTGGAAACATGATACTGGGCTTGATGGACCTTGGTCAGACCCAGTATGGCAGATCTTATGTTCTTATGTAACTTGTCAGCAGCTGTGCAAAGCGAATGACTGGAACGCACGGCTCTGGTACTGAAGTGGGAAACCAGGCCAGGCGCTGAGTGAATCCTTTGCCCAGTTTATAAATATTGCACTTTGGGGCTAAGCTTCGTCCCTGTGCTTTCCTGTAAATGTTTTCTTCTTATGAACTATTTCCGTGTTATGTCACGTCCCAAATCAGCATGCATCCTCCGCTACTAGCGCGCATTCTTGGGCTAGTCCTGGTGAAAATTTCCTGAAAAGAGAACACTTGAAATAAGAAGGTGCAGAGAGGGAAAGAGTAATGCTGCTGTTTTTCGACTCATACAGAATGGTCAGGGCAGGCCCAACCATTAGGCAAGACTAGGTAATTGCCTAGAGCAGCTATTTCTGAGGGGCAGCAAAGAGCAGCAGTGATCAAAGCAAAACAATAGATCCTGACAGCCAGACAAACTCTAAGAAGCATCAGCACATTCTACCACCTGCAGGGAGAGTGGACACACATGCATACAAAGCAAAGTTTCATATTTACAAGTATGTTGTCCAGTTATGCATTTTTACGAGATTGTTTTAGGAGGGGTGGTGTCCATGAGGGGCATAAGGCTGAAGGCTTGCCTAGTGCACCCGATATATTGCACTAGCCCTGGGGCAAGGTCTGACAGCAGCGCAACAATACCGACATATTTAACTTCCAGTTCTCTGAACCATCTGACCTCCCGGCCGCATTTCCTCCCTTATCTCACCGATTCGCGCATTAGCACACTGCCTTTCCCATTCATTTGTCATGGCTCTGATGAAGGGTGTGCAACTCCTGAGAGCAGGCCCAGAAATGTATGTTTTATAGATTTATGGTGGGAGAATAGTATTCTCAGGTGGGAAGGACTGAAGCATCTTCCGGATTTGTTTATGTATCAGGGGTGTTGCTTTTTCTAATTTGAATTGTATTGCAGTTCTCTTTGGTGTGTAGAAGGAAATGCGTGCCTTCAGATCATAATAAATATACATGTTTGGATTTATTGATCTTTATTTGCACCTATGAACATAGACTAATATGGTCATCATGCAACTTTATCTGAGCTTATGAGAAATAGAGTCTTTGAACTCAAGCCGCACCTCTGCAGAATTTTGCCAGCATGTCATCTTGCCTGCTTCCCCCAGAACCAAAATCTAGTCCCTGAGCTTAGGCGTTGATGTTCTGCACCACGGCAGCAAAAGTGAGAGGCTGAGTCCTGTCCTACACACATGGCAGTCTCTCTGAGACGTCCCACCTCCCTCCCCTCACTCTAGCTGCCCTTTAGAACTGTCAAACCTAGGCGATGCTGTACAGAATAAGTAAGAGACAGGCCCGTTTCTAGGAAGTAGAGTTGCCGACCATAAGTGGCCTATAGAAACTTCCAATTCAAAGTAAAATGGAACGTGTCCCCCCCCCCCTTCTAGTATCTAAAAGGATAACAAATGAGGCATCTTGTGTCGGGAGCTGAGGCCATACCCCTCCTTTACTAGCCCCTTCCCTGACTGCCAGTCAAAAGAAACTTCCCTAAATCAGGCAAGAGCAAATGAAATGACCATTTATTTTTGTTTTGGAAGAGGTGAGAGATGCCTTCTGTCCACTGTTCAAAAGAAAAGAGTTGCCAGGCAGATCTTCCATGCGCAGCCCATGACCCATATCTGCAGCTGAGGTCATGGGAGATGGCTGCGTCAAACTCTTGTGGGTGGATGAGGGAGAATGAAAAGTTAATGCAGAGATTATGTGATCAAGGATGCTCAGCACCTCATGGTGCTTTCTCAAGAGCTTCATTTGGCTTTCCTGGGGTAAGGCATAGGACCAGGACTCAATTGTTTCACAGATGTGACGTTTTCCATGGACTCCAGATTAATAGGCATCTGATGAGGCCCTTCTCGTCCTACTGGGTAACATCTAGGATAGAAAATAAACTTCAGCCAGCATGAATGAAAAATGTGCAGGCAATGACAGCTGTCTGCCGTGCCCTATCCGTATCTTCACATGAAAGGTGCACAGAGGTAGAGGCACACAGCCATACTCATCACAAGATGAAGGCTGATGCATTCGTGGCTTCACACAAACAGCCGCCAGCGTGAGGGAAAAGGATCTTCATGCTGGCGGTTGTACAGAGGGAGCCGGGGCCTCGCGCAGGCTTCCCTGGCTCCCTCTGAAGCCCCTCAGACAGCCGCAGGGCTGGTCGGGAAGGGGGGGAGGCCAAGGACTCGATGGACTGTGATGGGGGGGGAACCTGGACTGGAAATGGGCTATGGGGGGGAACTTGGACTGGAAATGGGCTGGGAGGGGGAACCTGGACTGGAAATGGGCTGTGATGGGGGGGGGGCCTGGACTGGAAATGGGCTATGGTGGGGGGAGGGCTAGGACTGCAAATGGGCTGTGATGGTGGGGGGGCTAGGACTGGAAAGAGGCTGTGATGGGGGGACTTGGACTGGAAATTGGTTGTCATGGTGAGGGGGAACCTGAACTGGAAATGGGCTATGGTGGGGGGGGGGGGACTTGGACTGCAAATGGGCTGTGATGGTGGGGGGGCTAGGACTGGAAAGAGGCTGTGATGGGGGGACTTGGACTGGAAATTGACTGTGATTGGGGGGGCTAGCACTGGAAATGGGCTGATGAAGAGCTGGAATAGGACTGGAAATGGGCTAATGGGGGCTGGAATAGGACTGGAAGTGGGCTGACGAGGGGGCTAGGATTGGAAATTGGCTGATGAGGGAGCTTGGAATGGAAATGGGCTGATGAAGAGCTGGAATAGGACTGGAAATGGGCTGATGGGGGCTGGAATAGGACTGGAAGTGGGCTGATGATGGGGCTAGGATTGGAAATTGGCTGATGGGGGAGCTTGGAGTGGAAATTGGCTGATGGGGGACTGGAATGGAACTGGAAAAGAGCATATGGGGGGCTAGGACTGGAAATGGGCTGATGAGGAGCTGGATTAGGACTAGAAATGGGCTGATGGGGGAGCTTGGACTGCAAATGGGTGATGGGCTAGAATAGGACTGGAAATGGGCTGATGTGGGGCATGGGAGAATGGGACTAGAAGGGAGTGGATGCTGGGTGGGTCTAGAACTATAAGGGAGCTGATTTTGGGGGAGGACTAGAAGGGGATGGGGATGGGGAATGAGAATGGAGAGGGGAAAAGATATTTTGTGTGGAAGAAAAGTCTACGATGGGCCGGGTATTGGGAGAGTAAGAGGGGATTGAGAATGGAAGGGTGAAATTTGAGTGGATTATAAAGAAATAAGGAAAGAAATGGGGGAAAGAGCAAAAGGGAAACAATCAGTATATTAAAGCAGATATAGAGAGAGAATGGAAAACATCTAAAAGAGAAGAGAGGACAAATGGATAGCTCGCAGAAGACACGAAGAAACCAGAAGTGACTGTAGCAATTGCAACTGAAAAAGAAAATGCCCAAATAGAAGGTAGAAAAATACTTTTTATTTTGAATTTATTAGCTGGAATATGTGTCTGGGAAGTGTGTATTGCTAACATCTTTGCGTTTTTGTTTAGTGCAAGAGGAAATTACTTTATTCTCTTTCCCCCAGTGAGATGTATTGGTATTCTCTAAAATGTATTGGTTTAATATTTGCAGTGTTGCCTTTTTGATAGGTAGGGTTTGGTGCTTTGTGAGTCCTGGTAATGCTGTTATGATACGGCAGGTTTGCTATGGATTCTAAATGGTGAGTGTTTATAGTATTTCTTAATGGGCCTGGCTGTTGTCACTGCAATATAGTAATGTAGAAATCTGTTAGTCTTTCTTTATCCAGACACTCATTAAGAGGTAGGTTTACTAAAAGTGCATATTAATATTATGCAAATATTTATGCAAATGAGACTCCTTATGCAAATGAGGTCCACAATTAATCTCCGCACATGGCCCCGCACCCCTCTTGGGCCGCCCCTGCTGCTGAGTGAGGCCTTGACAAGCGGCACAGCACAGTAGGACTCCAGCATTCGTCTACTATCCCTGGCTGTGCCCTCTTCTGGACGAGTGCAGATTTACCTGCAATGTGATTACCTCTATAGGAGAAGCAAGCCATGTTACCACATTCTACAGCCTGTCCTCGTACCAACTTCTCTCTCCCACCCGGCGCCCACTTCTTCCTCTCAGCCTCTGTTCTTGCAAGCTATAACGCCTTTCATGGGAGACCAGATGGAAGGATGCATGAGATTTCCAGAAAGTTGCATCTTTAAGAACTTAAGAGAAGGTCTTGACTCTCTCCATTCTTAAGACATTTTTTTCATTGTTATTGTCCTTCAAAACATGAGAAAACATACTGTTGTTGTTAAGTGCCATCGAGTCGGAGTCGACTCATGGTGACCCTCTGGATAGCTATCCTAAATTGTGTTCGGTCTTCAGTCAGGCGGCTCATTGTTGACAGACTGGTACCCGTAGCTGCTGTTATTGTATCGATCCATCTCATTGCTGGCCTTCCTCTTTTGCGTTGACCTTCTATCTTGCCAAGCATGATGTCTTTCTCTAATAATCTCTCTCTTCGCATGATGTGTCCAAAGTATGAAAGTCGAAGTCTTATCATCTGAGCTTCTAAAGAAAGCTTAGGTTTGATCTCCTCTAGTACCAACTGGTTTGTTCTTCAGGCAGTCCATGGTATGCACAGTATTCGCCGCCAACACCATAATTCAAAGGCATCAATTTTCTTCCTGTCTATCTTTTTCACTGTCCAGCTTTCACATCCATATGATGTTATTGAAAATACCATGGCTTGAACAAGTCGAATCATTGTATGGAGAGAGACATCTCTGCTCTTGAGAATCTTATCTAGGTCTTTCATAGCCGTTCTGCCAAGAGCAATGCGTCATCTGATTTCTTGACTGCTTGTTGCTTCTTTATTGATAGTTGATCCAAGTAGGTTAAAGTTGTTCACGATTTTAATTTCTTCTCCTTTAACGATGAACCTGTTGATTATGCCAGTTGTCATGATCTTTGTCTTCTTTACATTAAGGTGCAGGCCCATTTTGAGACTATGTTCTTTGATTGTGAGAAGCAAATGTTTCAGATCATCTTCACTTTCAGCCAGTAATGTGGTATCATCAGCATAGCGAAGGTTGTTGATGAGTCTTCCACCAATCTTCACACCTCTGTTGTCTTCATACAATCCTGCTTCTCTGATGATTTGTTCTGCATATAAATTAAACAGGTAGGGGGAAAGTATGCAGCCTTGTCTTACACCTTTGCTTATTTTAAACCATTCTGTTTCTCCTTGTTCCGTTCAAACTGTTGCTTCTTGATCAATGTACAGATTGTGCAAGAGTACGATCAGGTGTTCTGGTATACCCATGCTTCTTAACGTGGCCCAGAGTTTCTCATGGTTTACACAGTCAAAAGCCTTGCTATAGTCAATAAAGCACAAATAGATATCCTTTTGGTATTCTTTAGTCTTTTCAAGGATCCATCTCACATCCGCAATGATGTCTCTCATTCCTCGCCCTTTCCTGAACCCTGCTTGCACTTCAGGTACTTCTTGTTCCAGGTATGATTGTAGTCTCTTTTGAATAATCTTCAGTAGAATCTTGCTGGCATGTGGGATCAGAGCAATTGTGCGATAATTTCCACAGTCAGTTGGATCACCTTTCTTTAGTATTGGTATAAACACAGATCTTTTCCAGTCAGTTGCCCATGATGTTGTCTTCCATATTTCTTGGCAGAGCCTTGTAAGTACGGTAACAGCTGCATCAGATTGCTGTAATACTTCTATGGGAATGCTATCAATGCCTGGTGCTTTGATAAGGCTTTCAATGCTGCTTCAACTTCTTCTTTCATCACCAATGGTTCCCGATCATAAGGTACAGGTTGAAAAGGCTGTTGGTCCACTTGATCTTTATCATATAAAAACTCTGTATATTCCTTCCACCTTTTCTTGATCTTCTCAGCATCATTCAACATAGAACCTTGAGCATCTTGTAACATTCCAATTTGAGGCTGGAACTTTTTCTTTAACTCTCATAGCTTTAGGAAAGCCGATCTTGTTCTTCCTCTAATAGTTTCTGCTTCTATTTCCTTGCATGCGTCGTTGTAGTACTTTTCCTTGTCCTGTCTTGCTGCACGTTGGAAATTTCTGTTGAGTTCTGTTATTGTCTTTCTTTCTCCTCTGGCTTTAGCTTCTCTGCATTTCTGGGCAATTTTCAGAGTTTCTTCCGTCTTCCATTTTGGCCGTTTTTGCTTTTTCACCTTTTGTAGAGACTTCTCGCTTTCTTCCAACACAACCTTCTTGATGTCATTCCTTAACTCTTCTGGAGCTCTGTCTTTTGTATCTAAAGCAGCAAATCAATTTTGCAGGCAGTCTTTAAATTCCAGTGGTATATTCTTTGCCCTAATATTCATGGATATCGCAGCGGCCTTTGATTCTGTGAGCCATCAGATACTCTTAGAATGAGTTAAAGAAAAGGGAATAGAAGGCACCGTTCTAAGTTGGTGCAAATCCTACTTGTCCAACAGATGGTAACATGTAAGGACCAGTACCGCAACCTCAGAACCATTCCTACAGAAACAAGGTGTACCCCGGGGATCATCACTATCGGCACTAATGTTTAACATCTACATGCAGCCCATATGTGATCTGATATGTTCATTCAATGTCCACTGTCTAGCATATGCAGACAATATCCTCCTATATATGCCATTTGCAACTGACCAGCCAGACCTCTCGCCAATAATAAGATGTTTTGATGCTGTTGCGGACTGGCTACGCACGCAAAACGTTTGGATCATCCACAACAAGACAGATGTCCTCTTCGTCACGAAGAACCAAGAACTCACTGCCCCACCATCGCTCAAAGTCAAGAATGCAGAGCTGATAACTAAATCCTCAATCCGTTACCTCGGGATCACACTGGACCAGAGACTGGACATGAAATTACACATAAAAAACACAGTAAAAACAATATACTACAAAATACGGACACTTCGCCATCTACGAACACTACTGGACCCTAGTGATTTCCGAACAATCTACCAAGCCTTGGTACTCCCACACTTTGATTACGCCAATGTCATACTATACGGACTTCCACAGGCAACTCTATACCTGCTCCAGCTTGCAATGAACACAGCAGCAAGAGTGCTAGCCGGGGTATCACAAACGAACCACATTACTCCAATTTTGAAGAATCTACACTGGCTGCCCATTCAGGCCAGACTTCTTTACAAGATCCTACTCTTGACCTTAAAAGCCCTAAACAATCCCCCCCCCCCATATCCATTAACAAGATGATCCACAGTATACACCCAAACAGAACGAGAAGATCCTCAACAGTGAACACACTGACGATCCCAAAAGAAATGACTACGTGCACAAAGGCAACCTCCAACAGGGCTTTCACGATCTATGCACCCAGAGCTTGGAATGCCCTCCCTGCAGACATGCGAGTCATTACTAGCCTGTCTCAATTCCGTAGGCACTCAAGCATTATTTGTTCATAAGACACTACCCTGAACCTAGATATAGAAACCAATCAACGAATCACACCAAACACTCAGAACATCCCAACAACATACCCAGCAAGTCAAAGGAGAGCCGGTCCAAACTGGCCAATACCGAATAGATTAAGGCCACAACCCGAAACATAGGCATTACTGTAAATAAAGTGTAGATATGTTACCCCAGTTAAATCCAAGTTTTAATCCCTGTTCGATGTAAACACTCTGTGGCCTGTCCGCACAGTATATTGTTCTGTTTATTGTAAACCGCACTGATATGTAATAGCGCGGTATATAAGAGAAGTAAAATAAATAAATAAATAAAAATATCAACAGGAACTTTCTTGTGTGCACAAAGAAGAGGGACCCTGGAGCCAGAGATGGAGAAAGAGAAGATCCAAAGAAATTTTAGCTGAAAAGCTTTGGTGGCTCAGTGGTTGAGAGTGTGGACACCAAGGCTGTTAGTTGAAATCCCACCAAAGCAGAACCTGTGTGGATTCCAACCTTGTACGGGGCAGTGGTGTTAGTGCTCACAGGGAAGTTAGAGGAGTAGTTTTAAGAAACGTTTGGCCATTTTTCATAGGCAAAATCAGCAAAACCCCTTGCTGTAAGTGGCTCTCCTCCATCATGAGCTTTTCACCACCTATACCTGATATGCAGATCTATCTAACCCCCTCCTCCCCATCCACCCACACCATGTACTTGCTTCTGCCTAAGCTAGACTAGAACCCACAACCCTCTATGTTGGAATAACAACCCCTTAACAGCAGAGCCACACATGAACCAGTTTCTGGGGCTTTGCTTTGTGCAGTATGTTGCATGGTTCAGTGCGGCGCACCTGGCGGCAGCTTATGGTTTATGGTTTAGGCATTTGATATACCGCCCTTTACTTATGCATCAGAGCGGTTTACATGTATATACTAACAGGTACAGCTTAATGTGTATTGGCAAAGAACTTGGAGGGCCTCGAACTGGCTGCCGATTCAGGGTAATGGGGATTTTGCCCCAGTAACGGACACAGCGATGTTTCGAGTTTGGGCGGAGCGAGGCATTCAGACTATAGGACATGTAGTGGAACCCTCTGGGAAATGTAAATCATTTTCATTGCTGAGCTGTGAGTATTGTAAGGGGAAAATCAGTTTCTTGTTGTACAGAGGGACCATGAGGCCCATCTGTGAATACCTAGATAGAAAGGAATGTGTTGTGCTAAGACAAGATTCAGTGATCTTCACAAAGACAGGTACCAGTTTGTACGGTTGCTAATTAGCAACATCAGGAGCAGGGCTATGCTGCTGGGATGGGTTTATGATGTATATATGTTTTTGATACTGTATAAAAGATAGACTGCACTTCTAACTACGGAATAAACTTACATGCTACTTATGTGTGAGTGTGTGTGTGTGTGTTTGTTCCCCTGGGATCCCAGACAGAGAAGGTAAGGTAAATTCCTGGACCCAGAGGATTAACGGACGTCCCAGGGTAAGTGATATAAGTGCTGGGAAGGGAAAAGGACCCCACCCTTACAAGTATGAGTTGAGTCCTGCTCATTTCTTTGCATATTTGCAGATCTCCCATTATGTGACCTCATTGCCAGTGGCTGAGCTTCAGGCGGATCGATCGGCGCAGATTTTAGAATTTTTTGATTTGGGTGGGGATACTGCGCCGTCCATAGCGGTGCAAAAGGCTCGGCTGGATCAGCATAGGCCTCTTCCGGATTACCGAGGGGTGGAGTTGGCCTGGGCTGTAGAGCTGGGGCAAGAGGTCCCTCCAGGTACGGTTATGAGGGCCCTGCGATGGATAGTGGACCTGGCTGAGGGAGCCCGATGGAGGGAGATGCAATTTAAATGTATAACCAGAGTGCACTTCTCGCCCCGATGGGCACTTCGATGCCATCTGACCTCAGATGGGGGGTGTCCACGGTGCTCAGAACCGTTGGCAACCTTATTGCATATGTGGTGGGGATGTCGTTGTATCCGAGCTTACTGGGCAACAATAGGCTCCTTTATAAGGGGGCTACTGCAGCAGAAGGTGAGTTGGGACGCCTCGTTGGTCATATTGGATAGATTGGGACCCGTGCATCCAAAAGGAAAATGGGAACGTTTGCTGGTGCGTAAGGCTTGTCTGGTGGGGAAGGGGCCACTTCTTCGTAGATGGAGGGAAAGAATCCCGCCTACATTTTGGGAATGGCGGAATAGCTTCCACCAGATGCTGCTTATGGAATCCAGGAGGGTGCGGGGCAGTGCTCGGAGATGGTCAGTTTTTCAGATGATCTGGGACCCCTACATTCAAAACTTGAGCCCCCGCGGTCGGAACAAAATCCTACAATTGGGTAGTTAACTGAAAGCAGTAGAGGTACCTTGGGGAGGGGGGTAGTACAAGGCAGGATCCCAGTTGAGAATTTCGGTGTGGAGTGGGTTGTGACTAAAGGGAGGAGGGAGGGTAGGAGGGGGGATGATTTAATATGATAAAGACACACCTGTAACTGTTGTTGACCTCTGTGTTGGGGATAAGACACAACCCCACTCGGAGACTATTAATGTTATGTATTTTACGATTATTGGTGGACATAAATAAAGGATAAAAAAAAAAGAACCTGGTGAATTGAAACTCGCTCTGACATTGAAGCTGTAACTCAGAGATGTGTGTTGCAGAACAAACAGCCCCTAAAAACACTCTTTAAGGGGCAAAACCTTAAAAGAAATTCATTTTTAAGCTCTAAGGGAGACTTCATCAAGGCCTAAACAACCAGACTTAGACCCCGTAGCAGAGGGTGCAAATGCTTGACCCCTTTCATAAAATGGAAGCTGTCCTGAAGAGGAGTGAGCAAGTAACCCACCACCAGTCCCTGAAAAAACATCGCCGCCACGATTTGCAGTCTCGGGAAGTTCAGGGCAAGACCCTTGTTGAGACCATCCTGAAGAAACGCCAGGGAGGGCACAGTTACCCGCCAAGCTGACAGAACATGCTGACAGCATCACTATCTCAACGACATACCAAACATGAACAGAATCCCTTGCCCTTAAGAGGGTGGATATGACGTCTGAGAACCCCTTCACCTTCTGGCGTCATCTCTCAAGTAGGGTTGCCAACTGGCTCCAGATGCGCCCGACAGGCTTGATCCAGTCCTGTGTTTACCCCATTGCATGCAGGGACTTGTAGTCTGGCTTTTCTTATGGAGTGCAATGGAGAAATCAGAACTACATGTCCCTGCATGCAATGGAGTAAACCCAGGACTGGATCAAGCCTGTTGGGCGCATCTGGAGCCAGTTGGCAACCCTACTCTCAAGGGACAGACTATAAGCAAGGAGGGAGTAGAGACGCCCATTAGGAAGGGCTCTTGCCACATCAAGCCCCTTCCATGCTGAAATTAAAAGGAGCTGGTTCACCAGCAGCCTACACAGGTTAGCAGACCAAGACCTCCAGAGCCAATTCAGTGCTGCCTGGTTCACTAGTCCTGAATGAGCCTCTGTTTTGCGAATCACATGATTCATCAGGGTCCCAGGTTGAAAGCCATACAGTAGGGACTTCCATAGCCAGAGCATACACTCCCCCCTAGAACCAGTCTCCTGCTGGCCGAAGAGCAACCATACCTTGGAAATGGCTCACATTGCCATCTGATCCCAGGAAGGACGCCCCCAGATGTCCAGAATACGCTGTAAATGCTGACTGTGTAAGCTCACGCTCCCTCAGATAAAGTCTACGTTGGCCAAGGATAATCTACCTCAACACATTTGATGCCTGATGTGCTGTGCCAAGAGAGCCTGAAGAGGAGAAACTTGTTCCCCTGGGTGGAATACCATCTTGAGAGCTATTCCTGTCATCGTGGTTCCCCTGTCTGATGTAAACCATGGTCATGGCATTTGTTGGGAAAAAAAAATGTGGACAGCCTGGCCTTGGATCAGTTGGCAGAACTGCAACAGGGCAAGAAAAACTGCCCTCACCTGGAGGAAACCGGCTGGCCAGGACACAACCTGTGAGATCCAGCAACCCTGAGCCGTCCATTGCAAGCAATGAGACCTTCAGCGGGTCAGGTTGGCCTTTGATGTCTCGGTAGTCACCATGGATTCTTCAGAAACATTCCTTTTAGCAACCTGGAGGGATGAGACAACCAGAGAAGATTCTGCATCACTGATGGGTGCAGGGGGAGGCATCAGGATCTTGCAAGAGAGGAAACCATTGCAGTTGCAGATAACATGAGAAAGGATCTAGCTAAGCTTGAAGACAAGTCAAGAATTTGGCAGCTGAGATTTGATGCTTAAAAATGCAGGGTCATGCACTTGGACTGCAAAAATCCAAGGGAGTGGTACAATGTAGAGGGTAAAATACTTCTCTCCACGAAAGAAGAGTGGGACCTGGCGTGACTGTTTCTGATGATCTTAAAGCAGCTGAACCAGTAGAAAAGGCGACAGCAAAAGTTAGAAGGATGCTTGGGTGGATAGGGAGAGGAATGGCCAGCAGAAGAAAGGAGGTGATAATGCCTCTCTATAAGTCTCTGATGCAATATCATTTGGAGTATTGAATGCAATGCTGAAGACCTTCAAAAGGACATAAGCAGGTTGGAGTTGGTGCAGAGGGTTGCTACTAAAATGATTAATGGTCTTCATTATAAAGCAGATGAGGACAGACTTAAGGATCTTAATATGTTAGAGGAAAGGCGGGATAGAGGAGATATTCAATCTAAAACTGTAGCCCTAAAAGTATTCACCAACGCCTCATACACTCCACCTACAATCCTTACACTTGGAGATTTCACCCTCATCATTAAAAATCAAGTGAAATATCTTGGTCTTATCCTTGACCAGAACCTCACATTCCACGAACAGATAAAAAAAACTTCCAGCACAATATATGCAAAACTACGCACCCTTCGGAACCTCCAACCTTTCCTAAACCCTGACTCCTTTCGCACTGTCTGCCAGGCCCTCACCATCCCAACCCTTGACTACTGCAACCTCATTTACCACGGCCTTCCTAAGAACAGCCTACATCCCATCCAAATGGCACAAAACACAATAGCTCGACTCATTACAAATAACCCTAGACGATCACACATAACGCCAATCCTCTACGACCTACATTGGCTCCCCATACAATCCAGAGCCAAATTCAAAGCAATCACCCTCATTCACAAAATCATCTCTAATCAGTCAGCCCCCTGCCTCTCATTACTCTTATCCAACTCCAGCAACAAAAGAACACACCGCACCATCACCAAAAACCTTCTATCCATCCCATCATCCAAGATAACTTGTAACCAATCTATCTGCAATCGTGCATTCTCTCTTTACGCCGTCTCCATCTGGAATGCCTTACCACATGAATTAAGGAACTGTACCAATCACCCTGAATTCAGGAAGAAATTGAAAGCCCTTCTCTTCCAGGAACACTTTTCCCTCCTATATAATCCTCCATGTAAATAACATGTTAAGCCTCCATGTAAATAGTGTTTAAACCTTCACAAAGAGTAGTTTGCTTGTTAATCTCATTATAATTTGATCTTCCTTGTTACAATGTACTTAGTTGAAATATTATTGTTACAATGTACTCAGTTGAGATATACTGTCTGTTATGTTCCCTGTAAACCGACTTGAATTGTAGAAAGTCGGTACATAAAAACTGTTAAATAAATAAATATGTTAGAGACATTTAAATACCTCGGTGGCATAAATGCACAAGAGGAAAACCTCTTTCGATTGAAAGCAAGCTCTGCTACGAGGGGACATAGAATGAGGGTGAAAGTGGGTAGACTTGGGAGTAATATGCGGAAATATTTACGAAAAGAGTGGTAGATGCTTGGAATAGTCTCCCAAGTAGAAATGAGGACCGTATCTGAATTCAAAAAAAGCATGGGACAAACAAGGAAAAAGGGGAACTATTGTAGTTGATATGGAAGGGCCGACTGAATAGGCCATAAGGTCTTTTTCTGCTGTCATGTTTCTATGTCCTCCTTGGTTTTGATACATGTGGGCTTGTGCCCAGAGGACCAGCTCAGTGGTGGCTGCCATTGTACCCAGCAGCTATTAAGAGTCTCAGGCCCTGCGAGCTAGCTGGCTTCAAAACAGTTACCTGGTCCTGGATCTTGGATGTCTCTCATGGGCAAGCCTTTTTATTTATTTTTATACTTCTTAATCAGTGAATGAAAATGGTTTGCAGGGAACAAGAACAAGCTACAGGTAACATAATTGCATGACAAGTAAGAGGTTCACAAACTTGGAACATGCATGATCTAAATACTAATGTAATAACAATGAAATGTAGCTTAATAACATATGTGACCTTAATAAATAAACATAAACAATGCAATTAAACTAAAATGCTAAACAGTTCAAGACTGGGTGAGAAACTGTGGAAGAATTCAGGATGTAGTCCGGGGATGAGCGTCATATCATAGTGGTATTGTGATCTGATTAATAGAAGATATTGTGAGGCGAAATGGGTTGCAGATTATGTTGGGCTGGTATTTAGGCAATCTAGCTTATTTCCGTGATGTTCTGTAAATACGTGTGTCTTGAGTTGCTCTGGAGATGCTGAGAGGTCTGTTTTACTTCTGTATGGGAGAGAGTTCCAGAGAACTGGTGCGTTGAACGAGAAAACTTGCAGCACGTTGGGACACGCAAAGCCGACTTTGCTATTTGTTATGACCCATTTCTAGCTCTTCTAGAAGTGTATGAAGCTAGATGCTGCTTGAGCCACCTCAGAAAGTGACTTAGCTCAGATGAGACAGTCACCTAGATAAGGATGGGCATGGACTACTTCCCGGCAAAGCACTACCCCCACCATCATCACCTTGAAGGTTCTGAGCGCCAGTCCTGGGTTCATCCCACTGTATGCAGGGATTTATAACCTTGCTTTTCTTATGGTATGCAATAGAGATAATCAGAAGTACAGGTCCCTGCATGCAATGGGATAAACCCAGGACAGGATCATACCTGTAAGGCGAATCTGGACCCAGTTGGCAACTTTTGTGTAGAGCAGGGGTCTCCAACCCAGTCCTCGGGTACCCCCAGGCCAGTCAGGTTGTCAGGATATCCACAATGAATATGCATGAGATAGATCTGCACGCACTGCCCCCATTGTATTCAAATTTATCTCATGCATATTCATTAGGGCTATCCTGAAAACTTGACTGGTTTGGGGACCCTCCAGGACCAGAGTTGGACAACCCTGTGCAGAGGCATCTTCTCTCCAAGGTTACTCTGAAAATGCTGATCCAGGCCTGAGTTTGCCTCATTGCAATGCATGGAGCTGTAGTTCTGGACTCTCCTAAGAAAAGCAGGAACCTTTACCTCCCAGCAGGCAGTGAGTGCTCAAGAGTAGACCCAAGGTCAGGCCTTGTCCCACTGGGAACAGATTCAGTGTTGCCAAGTTACCCAGTTCCACGAGTGAGGGTTTTGACCATTTCTGGTTTTAAATTTGCATTGCAATGCAGTATGGTATTTGTAGTCCCTTATTTTACCCATTGGCATCAGTACTGCAGGTCCCATAATGCATCATAAGATTGTCAGAAATCCAAGACTGGCTTAAAATCTCTCTCCTGGAACTGGGCAATTTGGCAACTCTGATATTTGTTATGAGGTGAAATATTAAATCAATCAAATCTGCAAAGGGGATTAGAGGAAAATAAAAGAGAACTGTGCAATAATCAGCTCTATAAAAATAGAAAACATAACAGAATTATGAAATAAAATAAAAAGTAGCATGAATCAAGACCCCTCCACCACCCAAAAAACAGGAGTAGGGTGGTAGAGTTAGAATACTCAGGATGCATTATCCGAGTCTCATAAGGCCATGGAATGCCTGTGGCGCAGTGACATCATCAGAGTGAGCCCATTACCCACAATGCCCTGGGGCAACCAGGTTACCCAGTTTCAGGAGGGAGCTATGGGCCTGTCCTGAATTTCTGACAGCCCCATCCTGGTGCATTATGGGACCTGCAACATTATATTGAATCAGACACTACAAACCCCACACTGCTTTGGGACGTGATTTCAAAACCAGGACTGAGCAAGAGTCTCCCTCCTGGAACTGAGTAACTTGGAAGCTCTGCAGCTTGGTATTTCCAGTTCCCTTTTTCTCTGTGTTGTGGTGCAGTCTCATAGCTGTAGTTCTGGTATTCTTAGACCCTGCACTCTCTTTGTTGTCTTGTAGTCTCTGGTACCTTTTAGTCCCCTGTGCTGTCTGCCTTAGCTGCAGTTTTCAATGATTTTCATTCCACTGTGCTGTGTCTCTGATATTTTCAGTTTCTGTGCTCTATGGGGCCAATGCAGTAACACGCTGGAGGCTTATCAGAGTTTAGCAAGGATTCTGTGCACAATTTTCTGCGCTATAATGGCCGCTCTATACAGAAAGGTGTTTAACACACAAGAAAGGTTTGTGCAAAGACTCATGTAAACCTCAGTGCACTACACATTTAGATCCACTGATAATGCAGGAATTAGCTATTGAACTCAGATGAACAGAAGTGTGCAGTAGACCTAAAGGCTGAGCGCAGTTTTCTACTGCTGGGGCTTTAGCGCATGGTCTCAGGAGGAGTAGAAAGTTAGCTTGTCCTTCTGTAGCTAGTCTTAGTGAGGGTTTCCTGCCTGTTTCTTCTCTTTTGTATAAAGGGGATGAGTCAGGGGGATGAGGAGCTGAGGTGAAGGGCATTGTCGAACACCGGGCTAAGGGAAGGTGCCATGACTGTGCAATGATGGGCAATGAGTTTGACTACAGAAATCTACATGATAGATTTATGTGCAGAACTAGCATCTGGCAGTCCCAGGGCCGGTGTAAGGATCAGAGGCGCTCTAGGTGGGTCCCTCCATCCTGCCACTCCCCCAACCCCTATTGTCACTGCTGTTGCCCCTCTCTGGAGCCAGCACTGGTGGAAATGGCAAAGGAACTGCGACGCGGCGCTTACCTAAGGCTCAGATGCTGCGTCGTGGTTCCTGCCTGCTATTATCAGCTGCTTCCACTCCACTCTGATGCAGATTTCAGGTTTGTATAAACCGTGACGCAGCACCTGAGCCCTAGGTAAATGCTGTATCGCAGTTTCATTGCCACCGCTGCTGGCCCCAGAGATGGTTGGAAGCGAAGGCAATGGATGCCCCCAGAAGGCCAGCGTTCTAGACAGCTGCTTAGGTCGCCTAATGGTAGCATCGGGCCTGGGCACTCCAGATATGCACATCTAATGCACAGGCTCCTCTAGGTCCCCGCAGAATCTCTGCTAACGCATGCCTGATGTACACATGTTTCCATGACGATCAGCGCATTCCTCTATGTTTGCGTACATTATTTGTGTACAATTTGGTTGCTGCATTGAGCATAAATATTTTTTTATCCACATTAGGGAAGTGTGCACCGAGCTACCGCACACGGCTCTAACACACAGTCTTTTATATCAGCATCTCTGGCAGTTTTTGGGATTCTTCAGTCCCTGCCCTCTCCATGCTATGCTGCAATTTCTGGCCTGAGCTCTGAGTGCAAAGGACGCAATTCTCAGTTAAAATTAGGATTCCATATCATCCTGCCATACCAGTGTAGGCAAGTGGCTTGTGTTCCCCTACCAGCAGATTGGTGGAGACAAAGAACCAATGAAAAGCCCAGGTTTCAATGACATCACTCCTACGCCTCTATTCACCTCAGCCCACCAGAGGTCTCTTCAGTATTTTTTTGTCTCCAGCAGATGGTGGATGGATTTTCTCCTCTCTGAAGACGGAGAGGAAAAGATTGAGTAAATGCTCATGCATGACCACCTTGAGGGTAACTCCCTCACTTGAGTATGACATCGGAAGCTCAACTAGACTGCGGTCTTTTCGATAGCTATAGGAGGAGGGAAAATTGGTGCAGCAGCCTCACACAACCTCAGTGGCCCCTCCCTTCTACTCTGTCCCGCCTGCTTTCTCCAAAAGATTACAGAAGACTCTCAGAGATCTTCCTGCCAGGCACATTACATGCAGTGATGCACAGCCAGCCAGTAGCACAGTGTCAGGAGAGTAGAGCTGAGCCTGGTACGGATCCTCTGCCCGAG
The DNA here is from genome assembly GCA_033557465.1 of Ichthyophis bannanicus. Classification (NCBI taxonomy): domain Eukaryota; kingdom Metazoa; phylum Chordata; class Amphibia; order Gymnophiona; family Ichthyophiidae; genus Ichthyophis; species Ichthyophis bannanicus. The sequence goes on along the minus strand of CM066051.1, from coordinate 54,230,025 downwards.
GCTTTCAGGGAGTGAGTGCCAAGGCTTGATCTCATCATTGTTCTTGTTAGGGGCTCCTGATTCCGTCTTCCTGGGACGCAATTCGAGGTGGACCACTGATGACCATTACATGAGTTAATAGCGTCAGGGGCGGTTCTATCATTAGGCCAAGTGAGGCGGTGGTCTCAGGCAGCAACCTTTTGGGGGCGGCAAAAATTTCCCCCAAAAAGCCCGCCTCACTCGGCCTTCAAAAAAAAAATGCCAATAGGAAGAGCCGCGGCGGCAGCAGCAGAGGGAAGAGCTGCGGCAGCAGCAGCAGCGGCAGAGGGAAGAGCTCCGCAGCCACCCCGGCAAAGCCCTCCTCTTTCACTTCAGCACCGCCGGCTTTACAGAGCCACGGAGGGAGACTTTCCCTTTCTCACGGCTCTGCTAAGCCCGCCGGCGCTGATGGAAAACAGGCATTTATCTGATGTTGCACTGCATGTGGACTGACTTCTTGGGGTTTCAATTTAAATTTTGTCTACATATTTTTATTTTATTTTAGATTGTGGTTACTTATTCTGTACTTGGTGAGGTTCTGTGTTCTGAGTGTGTGACTGAGGCCATGTGTTCTGTTAACATGGTGTTTGTACATAAAGATCTATACTGTACTGTAGTAATTTGACTTGTTCAGCTTTTCAGATAGGTGTATGGATGTTACAGGGCCACTGTAGTATTTACAGTGACACCTTTTTTGGATGGGCTCCTCATGTGAGTTTTGGAAGTTTGTGCTGATATGGTATGGTATGGTGGGTTTGCTCTTTGTCGTAGGGTTTTGTATTAATTCACAATATGCCTGGTACTGGAGAATAGTGATTGTTGTTCTTGTTAGTGAGATGATCAGAATCAGATTTTTTTTTTAAATATTGAGTTCTGTGGGTGAATGTCTTGGTTCTGCTCTGCACCTACTGTGGATGCAAAATATATGTTGAAAAAGAAAAAGCAAGAACAATACCGCAGTTTATAACAACAAAATAAAAATGAGTTATAATTTAGTTTTATAAACTGTGCTGTTGGTTCTTGCTGTCTTTTAGTTCCTTGATGTGCAAATGGGACCTTACCTAGACCTGTGCAAGCGGTGCAGCCGCACAGGGCAGGAAGACTTGGCGGGCACATTTCGGCTGTCTGCTGTTGTCCTGCTGCCGCTGGCAGGACAATAGCAGGCAGCCAAAATGCACCCCCAAACCTTTTCACAGCACTTTAAGCAGGTCTGGTCCCTCCCTCCTCCAAAGCGATGTCAGAGCAGGGAGGGACAGATCTGCTTAACATGCCGGTGCCTTTCAGATCGGGCGCATGCCCCCCTCCTCTTCCCCATACCTCCATCCAGCGCTCCCTGCTCTTTCCCTGCTGCTGGCGCTGCCGTGAAAAAAACAGAGGGCAGAAGCAGCAGGGAAAGAGCAGGCAGCGCTGGACGGAGGTATGGGGGAGAAGGGGGTGTGCGCCCGAGCTGCAAGTTGCACAGGGTGCGATTGCAGCTCGATACAGCCCTGTGTGCAAACATCTTGCATTTCCTTCATATAATCCGATCTGCTTTTTGGTTTGGTTCAGTCTCTGATTGGATTTCTGGAAAAGCCCCGCCCCCTCTAAGGTGGCGGTGGGGGCGCCATTTCATTCTTTGCCTCAGGCAGCAGATTGCCTTGAGCCGCCCCTGAATAGCGTTTTTACTTAATGTGCGTTTGGTGGTTACACAGTCCTAACACACATTCTGCCCAAGTGGCTGCAATGTGTACTCCTTCCCTAGCATAAAAGCAGAGTTAACGTGCACCTTCGGCTGCCACAACCTTAGCACATGCTGTTGTGATACTTTACTAACTATCTACATCTTCTTCCAAGAAACGTTTGACCTGTAGCAAATGAGGTGCCTCATCCCCATATTCTGGACTTTGCTCTTCTTGTGTGGCAGCTTCAGAGTCATCCCTGGAGAGCCTGCTTTCTCCCTTTTAGTTGGGGGATACAGCTGGTCTGACCTTGCCTGCCTTAGGGCAGGAGGTGATGGATGGTGCTATGGGTAAAGATATTCAGCCGGCTGGAGGATCCGGTATACATGCTGTGAGCTGCTTATTGCCCCTAAGGAGTCTGTGGTGGCTGTACCCTCTGGTGTTGAAGATTAATGACCGAGAGGAGAGCTTCCATAATCTGGTTTGTGCTCCCCGGAATTCTTTCCTTTTATGAGCAGGTCTGGTTTTCTAATGCGGAAATCCAGACCCCACAGCCTCTGGGTGCCCCCTGGGCACAGTCTCATGTAAGGCAGGCTAAGAATGGAAGCCCTGTTCAATTATCTTTGGCTAAGCATCCCCAGCAAGGGTTCCCCCTCCCCCCATGGAGATGGAGAACAGCGGGAGCTGTCTGAGAGTTTGACTATGACTCTGATTGAAATGGCTCAGTATTGGGCTCTGATGTGGATGAAGATGTACTCTCACCTTCAGAGGCTTGTGCAGAGGCTAAAGTGATCCACCTATCTTCGAAGGAAGAGATGGTGGTGTTTATTACCAGAGTCCCATCCACTTTGAACTTGACGGATGCTTCCTGCATGGAGCAGGAGAAGATACACCTGCTCCTTCAAGGGGTGCGAAAATCCACTACTGTCTTCCCGTTCCCAGAGGTGATCAAAGATATGATCCTGTCAGAATGGGACTGTCCCGACTCCCTGCTTAAAGGGTTAAGGGTGCGTAATAAGATCTCTGCTCTCCTGGAGGAAAAGTGCGTTGAGTGGTTTGGTATTCCCAAGATGGATGTGCAGGTTATGGTGGTTACCAGATGGACCACCATTCCTGTGGAAGGCGGATCGGCCTTAAAGGTTTCTATGGATCATAAGGTAGAGTCGCGTTGCTGAGGAGCCAGTTTACCATGGCGGCTACTATTCTGCAGCTGGCGGTAGGTAACAGCCTGACATCTTGAGCCATGCTCCAGTGGGTTCAGTCTCTTCCGTCAGATGATACTGCTCCTCTCTTGGAGTCAGCTACGGCCTTCCTTTCTGATGCCATGTATGATCTGGTGCACTTGGCGGCCAGAGATGGTGCCCTGATGATAGTATCACGGGGTTGGATTAGCTCCAGTACTGGGCAACGGACACCTCTTCCAAAGCCCGATTGGCCCAACTGCCTTTTAATGGGAAGCTTCTGTTGGGAGGCAATTTGGAGAAGATAGTGAAGGACTTGGGAAGACAAAATCTTACTGACTTCCAGAAAAGAGGTCCAAGGGGCCGTAGAACGAGCAGATGCCCCTTTCTTGGCAGCCTCCGCCCGTCCACTGAAGGCATGCTGGCCAGATTCCTGGAAGTTTTGGGACTCTTGTCGTTACCGACCTGGAAAACCTTCCTGTCTGCTTCTGGTCCTCGGGGTCATTCTCAGTCCTTTTGTGGAGCATGTGGGCCCAGGGACTCGGTCGCTTCCAGAGGAGGACCCTCCTAAGCTGCACAATGCAAACTTGGGGGCCCATTCCCAGTTTTTTCCGGTTGGAGGCAGGCTTTGCCTTTTCTTTCAGGAATGGACCTGGGTTACCAAGGATTGCTGGGTACTAGATGCCATTCAGCGCAGCTGTGTCCTGGAATGTACAGAGCTGTTTCCGGATGCTTTTGTCATTTCCTCTAGTGGGTTTGCAATCAAAAGTGCTGCTGGGCGGACCACCTTGGACAAGTTGCTATGCCTGAAGGTGGTGGTGCCCAGGACACCCCCCCCCCCCCCCCACACACACACACATGAGCGGGACAAGGGAGATACTCCATCTATTTTGTGGAGCCAAAAAGAAAAGGATGGTTCCTCTTGGCCATTCTGGTCCTCAAGGGGGTCAATGAGCCCTTGTGCGCCCTGTGTCTCCGGATGGAAACGTTGTGCTCTATGACTCTAGCAGTGTGCCGAAGGGAGTTCTTGGCTTTTGGGTGGATCAGCAGAACTAGCTGTGTTTTGCCGTGCTTGGCTCTTCACTGCCTCAAGGACGTTCTCAAAGGTCATAGTGGTGGTGGCTGCTGGGCTGCAGTGCCAAGGGATCTGTGTCCATCCCTGTCTGGACTGTAGGGATTATTAGCAGCAATTAGAAGCTATACAGACTATGTATATATCAGAGATACGAGGTAGCAAGTTGTAGCAGCACTATGATTACAGTTAAGCAAAGTTGATACATCACTAATTAGCAACCATAGGACTCTGGCCTGCTCTGCACTTAGGAAAGTCCAGAAAGCTATCTGACTGTAACCACCCTTTGGGGAAGAATATAAGACCAGTACCTTAACTTTTAAAACTCTGTATATTCCTTCCACCTTTTCTTGATCTTCTCAGCATCATTCAACATAGAACCTTGAGCATCTTGTAAAATTCCATTTCGAGGCTGGACTTTGTTCTTTATCTCTCGTAGCTTTCGGAAAGCCGATCTTGTTCTTCCTCTAATAGTTTCTGCTTCTATTTCTTTGCATGTGTCATTGTAGTACTTTTCCTTGTCCTGTCTTGCTGCACGTTGGAAATCTCTGTTGAGTTCTGTGATTGTCTTTCTTTCTCCTCTTAGGTCAATGCAAAAGAGGAAGGCCAGGAATGAGATGGATTGATACAATAACAGCAGCTACCGGTACCAGTTTGTTAACAATGAGCAGCCTGACTGAAGATTGAACACAATTTAGGATAGCTATCCAGAGGGTTGCCATGAGTCGACACCAACTCAACGGTACTTAACAACAACACCACCTTAACTTAGCCAGGTAGGCAATTGCAGCTGAAGTCCAAGGCAGTCTCTGGAACAGAAGTCCAAATGAGGCAGCTAGGCTAGATACCACTGACTCCAGCTGTCCAAAGGCAAGCAGCGTGAGAACACAGAACCTGAGATATCTGTGGGAGTCTTACTCTGTTCTGGGGTTAGTGGAACAGCCTTGTGCGCACACAGTGTGGGTCTTTCTTTTTAGGAGTAACAAGGAAGGCAGAAGTCACAAAATGACATGTAAGTTCTTCTGTGCATACCATATTACTCTTTGTGGTGAATCTTGTCACATTTTGGTGATTTGTTGGCATGAGATACTACAAGATGTCTTGGAGAATCAGGAGGTAGTCATCAGGTGGTCATCTTGCAGACAAAGGGTCCATGGTGAGAGACAAAATGTAGAAGATGATGGTATGAAGTCTCATACATTGTTGCAAATGTCCAAGGCCAGTAGAGTAGTCTGTGGATGAGACAGGCCTGAGATGCAGGTTCTCTTCACATAGTCATGGCTGGGAATAATATTCTTCTGTATGCACACATACAAACACTTTGAAGGCTGTTGCGTGTAGGTCAGCAGGTTTCAGGCTTGGAACACAGCAGAGGTTTCTTGTAGCAGGAATCCATCTTGCTTGGTTCAGGCTTTGGTTCAGAGCAGGCCACATGGTACCAATCCTACAGGTCGACTGGCTCAAATGAGTCCATTCCCTTTCAGAAGCATCTCAGGTGGCATCCCAAGTGGGGTCGTTTTTTGGAAAGCCTCAGCTGGATGATCGATCAGGGAAAGAGTCAGCTGCTGTCTTCCCAGTCCCTGGAGTTTTTGGGAGCATGTTTCAACACTCAAGTGGGCAGAGTTTTCCTGCCAGAGGAGAAAATCAAAAGACTATTGGATTGCCTGACACTGTTTTGTGCGCAGCAGGCTCCCCAAATCTGGCATTATCTTAAGCTGCTCGGATTGATGGCGGCGACCATAGAGATGGTGCCATGGGCACATGCTCAGATGCAACCACTCCAGCGGTCCTTGTTGACTTGGTGGTCCTCGAGTTCGCAGGAGTTCGAGTGTGCAGGCTTCCGCTGCAGTTGATGGTCTTTATCTTTATTAGCTCATCTAATATACCGCTCTTTACCGAGGGCACCAGAGCGGTTTACAATAACAAAAATATTTAGGCTGCTGAAAAGGAAAAGGAACGCCAAAAAAAATTAAGAGATAAGATAGAGTGGAGGGATAGGATAGAGCAGCAAGGTGAAAACAAAACAAAGTGCGCAGCGACAAAGGGTTAAAAACATCCAGATTCAGCAGAGTGGAGGAGATAGGGGAGCAGAGGGAGGAGGAAGATTAAAGGCAGTGCAGAAGAGGTGAGTCTTCAGCTTGGTCTTAAAGGTTATATAGGAGGGTTCTAAGCGGAGGATGGCGGGGGGGAGTGAGTTCCAGAGTCGGGGGCCCAGAAAGAAAAATGCAGAGGAGCGAGTGGATTCAAGGTGGGCTTGTGACAGAGAGGGAAGGGACATACGGTTCAGGTGGATCGACCTGAGGGAGCGGTGAGATGAATGAAGATGAATTAAGTCGGCGAGGTAGCGGGGAATTCCGGTGTGGATGGTTTTATAAACATAGATGAGTACTTTGAACTGTATACGATAGACAAGAGGGAGCCAGTGTAGGTGAATCAGGATAGGGGTGATGTGGTCGAAACGTGAAGCATGTGTGAGGATACGTGCTGCTGTGTGGTGGACTAGTTGTAGTCTCTGCAATTGGGTTTGGGGAAGACCGGCCAGGACAATATTGCAGTAGTCTAAGCGAGATACCACCAAGGATAGTAATGATGTGGTCATGGAGGGGACTGATACGAAAGGGCGAACTGCACGAAGTTGTCTTAAGGTGTGAAAGGACCGCTGTACGACAGAAGAAATATGTTCTTTGAAGGATAAGGCGGAGTCCAGAATTACCCCTAGGTAGCGTAAGGAGGAGACTACTGGTAGTGGAGAGAAGGACAAGAGAGGAGCGAGAGAGGTTGCTGGGGCGCCGGAGGTAAACCAGATGGCAGATGTTTTTGAGGGGTTCACATGCAGAAAGTTAGAGGAAAACCAGATGGACACCAAAGCCAAGCAGGAGTTGAGGGGAGCAAGATCTGGGGCAGTGGGGTCCATGTGGTGGAGAAGGATAATGTCGTCAGCGTAATAGTGGGCTGAAATGCTGTGCTGCTGAACTAGAAGGGCAAGGGGGGCCATGAAAGCATTAAACAGGAGGGGGGCAAGGACAGAGCCCTGGGGAACACCACATGGGAGGGGTGTGGGAGGAGAAGAGGAAAGACCTGTGGAAACGGAAAATAATCTGTGGGAGAGGAATGAGTGAAACCAGGAGAGAACAGAGCCAGAGAGCCCAATGTCGTGTAGGCGAGCTAGGAGAGTATGGTGATCCACAAGGTCGAAAGCAGCAGATAAGTCTAGGGAGACGGCAATGGAAATAAGACCTCGGTCATGAGCAGTATGCACGTCGTTAAGGAAGGAGAGAAGAATAGATTAACTGCTGTGGTTGGGACGGAAGCTGTATTGATGGGGGTGAAGTGTCAGTGAGGCCTCAAGGTGGGTAGAGAGTTGTGCATAAACCAGTTTTTCAAGAATCTTTGAGAGAAAGGGGAGATTTGAGAGAGAGCGCCAATTGGCCGGGGAGGACGGGTCGAGGGAGTCTTTTTTTTAAGATGGGGCGGATAATGGCATGCTTCCAGATGGCGGGGAAAGAACCGGATGAGAGGCTAGAGTTGATAATGGAGAGTATATAGTTTATTTATTTATTTATTTATTTATTACAGGCTCTTATATACCGCTCTATTTAGCATCAGCGTGGTTTACAATATAACAAAAAGACCAGAGCAACAAGCTGTTTGGTTTTACATAGAACAGGTTTTACATAGAACAGGTATGAGCAACTTGGATACACATGGGGGACATTGTTAACTGAAACTATTTACATGCTGTATATACATGTATGTACAGTAGGAATTATTCTTAGTTTGATATGAGTTTTGTAGAACAGGAGGTCAAAAAGGGGATGGTCAGTCAGCTCAGTGGTTGACTGGTATGGTAGTATTGTGGGAACAGGTGAGATTTGAGTGCTTTTCTGAATAGAGTTAGATCGGTGATAGCCCGAATCTCAGGTGGTAAGGAGTTCCAGCACTTGGGGGCATAGAAGCAGAAAGCCCTGTTAGACGTCGCTAGTGTGCATTTTGTAGCTGTCTTAGGGATTACTAGCGCGTTTGTAGATGTCGTTCTCCTAGATCTGTTAGGTGGGATGGTCTGAATGATGTCTATTAGTGATGGGGAGGTGATGCCCTTAATGGCCTTGAAGGTGAGTACCAAGGTCTTGAATAACAGTCTTCCATGGATGGGGAGCCAGTGAAGCTGTTTTAGAATCGGTGTTACGTGGTCCCTTTTTGATGCTCCATAGAGGACTCTGGCAGCGGTGTTCATGGCAAGTTGTAAAGGGTTTAAGGTGGACTGAGGGAGGCCTTGAAGAATGGAATTCGCATAGTCTAGGTGCGGTAAGGTTAAAGCTTGGAAAATAGTCCGGAAATCGTCTGGATCAAGTAGGGAGCGAAGGTGTCGGAGTGTTCGGATCTTGAAGTAGATCGCTCTGACTATGTTGGTTATGTGTAATTTCAAATCAAGGCGTTGGTCCAAAGTAACCACAAGGTATCGAATTGAAGGTTTTGTTTGGAGCTCGGCTTCTTTCACCTTTATCTGGGGTGGGGAGATGAAGAGTGGGTCCCTAGTGATGAAGAGAACCTCAGTTTTCTTATGTTGAATACGGAGGTTCTGGGATTGAAGCCATTCAGACACAGCATCAAAACACTTGGTTATCGGGGACAGATCCATATGAACTGTGGAGAAAGGCATGTATAGAAGGATGTCATCTGCGTATATCATAAACAAAAAAAACCCCCAAACTTCAGTGATAAATTATACTATTAACACAAAATCACCAAAACAAACCCCCAGAAAAATAAATCAAAATTCTCCTCTTTTTGTCGGATGTGTACAGGAAAGGAACATAGTAGCAGAACTATGTCCACCACACAGTTACATCCATTTTATTATAAAACCAGAAAAAAAACTTTACTTAGCTGGAAATTATTAAGTCGCAGGCTATTCAAGCACGCTTGGGCACACGCTTAGACACGACGTGCACGTTTCGGGTTATTTGAACCCTGTTTCAAGTGCTGCCATGATCAAATTCAACCGTCTTTGAAACGCCGAAATCAGCTGTTTCCTTCAAAAGGGTCTGATACTCCTCCGAATGGCTGTGTCTTGCTGTCAATCAATTATGCTCACCTATGAAACTCCAGGACCTCCCCACCAACCAGGGGAAGCCCTGGGATCACCGGTGACTTCAGAATACACTGAGCCAATCAATCTCTTTGTTTAGACCTGTAGGAGATACCGTCTGTAATAGAAAAATCCAACGTTGTTCACAACTCTGCAATTTGTTTGTGCGATTTCCACCCCGCGGATCAAGAGGTATATGGTCAATAACCGACCATCGCAGATCCTGAAAAATGTGGCCAGTTGCTAAACAATGTGTCCCGCCTCCGTCAGGGGACAGTGACAGCCCCAATAGTTGAACATTGTTTAGCAACTGGCCACATTTTTCAGGATCTGCGATGGTCGGTTATTGACCATATACCTCTTGATCCGCGGGGTGGAAATCGCACAAACAAATTGCAGAGTTGTGAACAACGTTGGATTTTTCTATTACAGACGGTATCTCCTACAGGTCTAAACAAAGAGATTGATTGGCTCAGTGTATTCTGAAGTCACCGGTGATCCCAGGGCTTCCCCTGGTTGGTGGGGAGGTCCTGGAGTTTCATAGGTGAGCATAATTGATTGACAGCAAGACACAGCCATTCGGAGGAGTATCAGACCCTTTTGAAGGAAACAGCTGATTTCGGCGTTTCAAAGACGGTTGAATTTGATCATGGCAGCACTTGAAATAGGGTTCAAATAACCCGAAACGTGCACGTCGTGTCTAAGCGTGTGCCCAAGCGTGTTTGAATAGCCTGCGACTTAATAATTTCCAGCTAAGTAAAGTTTTTTTTTCTGGTTTTATAATAAAATGGATGTAACTGTGTGGTGGACATAGTTCTGCTACTATGTTCCTTTCCTGTACACATCCGACAAAAAGAGGAGAATTTTGATTTATTTTTCTGGGGGTTTGTTTTGGTGATTTTGTGTTAATAATCTGCGTATATCAAGCATTCGACCTTGAAAGACCTGATGATGTTGCAGACGGGCTGTATGTATATGTTGAATAAGAGCGATGAAAGGGAGGATCCTTGTGGTACGCCCTGACTTTGATGGAAAGGGGTGGATGTTGCCGCTCCTGAAGTTACATACTGCCATCTCTGATCTAGGTATGACCTGCACCAATCAAGGGCAGTGTCGTTGATGCCCTTTTCTTTTAGCCGCCATATTAAAAGATCGTGATGTACAGAGTCAAAAGCCGCAGCAATGTCTAGGAATATAAGAACAAAGCCTTGGCGGATGTTGTCGATGCCTGTGATAATGTTGTTGCAGAGGGTGGTAAGGAGGGTTTCTACCCCGTGGAACTCCCTGAAACCATGCTGGCATTGGTCTAGAGAGGAGGCGGAGTCAATGTGATCTTGTATTTGCCTTTGAGCTTCCTTTTCAATTATTTTAGCTAGAAGTGGAATACTAGCTATAGGTCTATAAGATTCGACCTTTGTGGGTCGAGTTTAGGGTTTTTCAAGAGGGGTCTAATGGAGGTTCTCTTGAGAGCTGATGGGAAGGAACCAGATGTAAAGGATAAATTCATCATTTTAGTGATGAGAGGGCTGAGATCACAGCGTAGCTCCTTTATCCAATAAGCTGGGCAGGGGTCGGTTTGTGCAGTAGTGGTGTTGAGGGCAGCGATGGTGTTTTCAACATGTTTTTTAGATGGTGTGGAGAACATAGATAGGTTCGATAGGCAGTTGGTGTCTTGAGCAGGGATTGTTGCGATGTTATCAGTTTGCAGCAGCTTAGATTGTAGATACTCAGCGAAAGCTTGTGGGTGAATAAGTTCCGGTTGTTCAGACGAAGGTTCCTTAGAGAAGGTTTTGACTAGATTGAAGAGATCACGTGGTTTATTTAGTGATCTTTTAAGTGTATCGGTATCAGGGCCGGCCCGTCCATTGAGCAAGAATGTTTTTTGCACAGGGCCCCGCGTTTCGGGGGGCCCCGCGCAAAGAACATTCTGCTTTTTCTTAATTGAATTTAAAAAAAAAAAAAAAGCTGGCCGCTGGTGCCGCGGCGGCATGGAGTGTCCCGCGGGGCTCCCTCTGCCCGGCGGAACTCTCCCGGCGCGGCTGAGCCCTTCTCTGCCGGCTTGCAGATACGCGAAGGGAGAGAGTCTCCCTCGCATCTCTGTTAAGCCCGCAGGGGCTGATGGGAAGCAGGGGCTGATGGGAAATTTCCCATCTGCCCCTGCGGGCTTAACAGAGACACGAGGGAGACTCTCTCCCTTCGCGTATCTGCAAGCCGGCAGAGAGAGGCTCAGCCGCGCCGGGAGAGTTCCGCCGGGCAGAGGGAGCCCCGCGGGACACTCCATGCCGCCGCCGCGGCAGCGGCCAGCTTTTTTTTTTTTTTTTTTAATTGCCATGAGCCGAGGGGGGGCGGGTAGGACTGTCAATGGGCTAGGGAGGGAGGGTGGGGGGTTAAGACTGGCAATGGGCTAGGGAGGGAGGGGGGTTGAGACTGGCAATGGGCTAGGGAGGGAGGGAGGGGGGTTAAGACTGGCAATGGGCTGGCGAGGGAGGGAGGGAGGGGTTTAAGACTGGCAATGGGTTAGGGAGGGAGGGAGGGAGGGAGGGGGTTAAGACTGGCAATGGGCTAGGGAGGGAGGGGGGTTAAGACTGGCAATGGGCTAGGGAGGGGGGGTTAAGACTGGCAATGGGCTAGGTAGGGGGGTGTTAAGACTGGCAATGGGCTAGGGAGGGGGGTTTTAATACTGGCACTGGGTTCGGGAGGGAGGGGGGTTAAGACTGACAATGGGCTAGGGAGGGAGGGAGGGGGGTTAAGACTGGCAATGGGCTAGGGAGGGAGGGAGGGAGGGAGGGGGGTTAAGACTGGCAATGGGCTAGGGAGGGAGGGGGGGTTAAGACTGGCAATGGGCTAGGGAGGGAGGGAGGGAGGGGGGTTAAGACTGGCAATGGGCTAGGGAGGGAGGGAGGGAGGGGGGTTAAGACTGGCAATGGTCTAGGGAGGGAGGGGGGGGGGTTAAGACTGGCAATGGGCTAGGGAGGGAGGGGGTTAAGACTGGCAATGGGCTAGGGAGGGGGGTGTTAAGACTGGCAATGGCCTAGGGAGGGGGGGTGTTAAGACTGGCAATGGGCTAGGGAGGGGGGGGTTAAGACTGGCAATGGGCTAGGGAGAGGGGGGGTTAAGACTGGCAATGGGCTAGGGAGGGGGGTTAAGACTGGCAATGGGCTATGGGGGGGGTTAAGACTGGCAGTAGGCTATGGGGGGGTTAAGACTGGCAATGGGCTGTGGGCTGATGAGGGCTGGCAATGGGCTATGGGGGGGGTTAAGACTGGTAGTGGGCTGATGGGGGGGGGTAGGACTGATAATGGGTTATGGGGGGTTATAGGACAGGTAATGGGCTGATGGGGAGGGGTTAGGACTTGAGGTGGGCTGATGTGGTTAGGACTGGTAATGGGCTGTGGGCTGATGGGGGGGGTTTAGGACTGGCAATGGGCTATGGGGGGCTGACTGGAAATGGGCTGATGGGGGGTTAGGACTGGTAATGAGTTATAGGGGGGGCTTAAACTGAAAATGGGGTGATGGGGGTTAGGACTGGAAGTTGATTGACGGGGGGCTAGGACTGGTAATGGGTTGGGGGGTTGCTAGGACTGGAAATGGGCTGAGTGGAAGGGGAGGCTTGAACTGCAAATAGCTGATGGGGAGGGGGCTTGGAATGGAAATGGGCTGTGAGGGAAGGGAGCTAGGACTGAAAATGGGCTGATGGAGCAGCTAGGATAGGATTGGAAATGGGCTGTTGGGGGGAGCTAAGATTGTAAATGGGCTGTGGTGGGGGCTTGAATTGAAATGGACTCATGGAGGGGCTAGAACTGGAAGTAGGCTCATGGGGGGGCTTGGACTGGAATTGGGCTGAGTGGAGGGGAGCTATGATTTGACATGGGCTGATGGTGGGGCTAGGAAATGACTAGAAATGGGCTGATGGGGGGGCTAGGATTGGAAATGAGCTGATGAAGGGACTTGGACTGGAAATGGATGGGGGAGCTAGGACTGGAAATGGGCTGATGGGGGGCTAGGACTGGAAATGGGCTGATGCAGGAACTAGAAGGGAATGGATGCTGGGTGAGACTGGAACTAGAAGGGAGCTGATGTTGGGGGAGGATTAGAATGCGATGGGGCTGGGAGATTAAAATGGAGAGGGGAAAAATATTTTGTGTAGGAGGGATGAAAAATCTACAATTGGCCAGGTATTGGGAGAGTAATTGGGGATTGAGGATGGAGGGGTAAAATTTGTGTGGATGAAATAGGAATGAGGAAAGAGCAAAAGGAGAAAGATTAGTATGTTAAAGCAGATGTAGAGAGAGAGAGAGAGAATGGAAAAAAAAACTAGAAGAGAGAAGAAAGGACAAATGGACAGCAGACGATGGAGAGTTAGCAGAAAACATGAAGAAACCAGAAGAAAGTGGCTGGACCAATTGCAACTGAAAAAAAAAATGCACTAAAGGTAGAAAGATATCTCTTTATTTTGAATTTATTAACTGGAATATGTCAGCTCTGGGAAATGTGCATCATTAACATCTGCGCTTTGTTTGGTACAAGAGGAAATTAATTTATAGTTTTATTTCTACAGTGTTGTTGTACATTCCAAGTTTGGCTTTTGGGGTTCCCAGTTTAATTATTGCCTTCCTGTTTCTAAATTGTGATTCCTTGTTTGGTGATGGTCTATGTTCTGCATGTGTAACTGAGCTGAGGTATTCTGTTTATGTAATTCCTATTTGACGTTGCCACTTGTTCTCTTTCCCCAGTATTCTCTGAAATGTATTGGTTTAATATTTGCAATGTTGCCTTTTGATAGGTAGGGTATGGTGCTTTGTGAGTCCTGGTAATGCTGTCAGGATATGGCGGGTTTGCTATGGGTTCTAAATGGGCAGCGTTTGTAGTAGTTCCTAATGTGCCTGGCGGTTGGCACTGGATTATAGTAATGTAGAAATCTTTTAGTCTTTCTTTATCCATACACTCATTAAGAGACATGTTTACTAAAAGTTAGTGAATGGTAACATTATGCAAATATTTATGCAAATAAGACCACTTATGCAAATGAGGCCCCGCACCAAGTCTCCGCACATGGCCCCGCACCCCCCTTGGGCCGCCCCTGATCGGTATGGTATTGTTTCATTTTAGCCATGATTGACTCTCTGTGCGTAGACAGATGTAATTTGTAAGCTGTCTGGTCCTCCGTAGAGCGTGATCGACGCCACCGTTTTTCCAGTCTTCTTAGGTGTATGAGTGAAGCTCGTAATTCCGGGGAGAACCAAGGAGAAGGTTTTCTTTTCTTCGGGTTGTTACTCTGGTTTGGTTGCAGTGCAATGGTGCTGAGCTTGCTATTCCAGGTGGCGATCAGCTTTTCCAGGTTGAGGGATGTGTCATTGAAGAGAGGATGGGTTTCAGCAAGAATATGTTCTTTGTTGAAAGCTGTGAACCTCCGAGAAGTTACTTTTGTTGAGGTGGTGGAGTTATTATTGTGATGTGATGGGGTTTTGCTCTTGATGGGAATGTGGAAAGTGATTAACTTGTGGTCTGACCAAGGTACCGGAGACACAGAAGTGTCTAGATTATTGTTAGAATCAAGGGCTGTTAGAGGGGCAAAGATCATGTCGAGGATGTTTCCTTTTTTGTGTGTGGGATCTTTGACGATTTGCTTGTAGCCCAGTTCATTGATTGCTTCTAGGAAGGCTGAGGCATGGCTGGGGTGTAGTGTAGGGAGATTGAAATCTCCTAGTATCCAATTAGGAATGTTGGGTTTGCGTGTGTTAGCTGCTAGGTCTAAGATGTTAGGTAGGTCGTCCGGGGAGGATGAGGGTGCTCTGTATATCAAATTGATGGAGCACTGCTCATTTTCAATGGATATGACGTCCATGTTGATTGAGCTTGTGGAGTCAACGGTGTGGAAATGTAGATCTGCCTTGGTAAGAATGAGAGTACCTCCTCCTCTCTTGTTGTCTCTATGCTGGGAATGGACGGAGAAGTTGGAGGGTACGAGTTGGTTAATGATTGCATTATCTCCGTCAGATAACCAGGTTTCAGTTATCATAAGAATATCCAGATTGTGGGAAGAAATTATGTCAGCGATAACTGGCCATTTCTTACGGATAGACCGTGCGTTTATGCGAGCACATTTTAGGCACATGGGATAAGGGGGTTCAGCTTGTTTGTTCTTCGTGGAGTGTTGAAGGGCTATGGGTATTAGGTGAGAGTGGCGCATGGGGGTTTCAACTCTTGGGTTAAGATAAGGAGCTTCTGCCCATCTTTTTCCATGGCTCTGGAGTATTGGAATCTGATGAGCTGTGTGGTGCAGGGCAAGGGATTCGTTAAGCCAGCCTAGGAGAAAGAGGATGCAGCTGGCCAGGGCATTGATTGGTAGAGCCATTTGTTGATTCCGGTTGATTAGATGAGGCACTTTCTGAGGGGAATTGGAGATAATGTTAAACTTGCCTACTCAGGTACTGTCACACCTGAAAGAGAGGACTCAAAGTGGTATGGGTGACTGTGAGCAACTAGGTTGGTAGAAGAGGGTATCTAGAGGTTTGTAGCTTAGCAATATGAGGTACGGGAGTTGATTGGTGACCTGGAGGTTATGTAACTGCAGTGAAAAAACAACAATCAAAATATACAAGATAGCATATAAAGTCAAGTGGCCGTCATGAGTAGCAGCAGAGAAAACAGAAAATCAACTGTAACAACATGAGGTAGGCAAATATGTGGCCAACAGAGAAATCACAATCAGATATCACAATCAGATATGTGGCCAACAGAGAAATCACAATCAGATATCAGCTATATGAGATGGCATAAGACATGTGATTACACAGGCGAAGTATTTAAGTAGTAACTGTAATCAGCCTGGACTGTTGCAATGAAGAGCGTTAAATGGGTGAACAAGTTAATTCCTAGAGTGGTAATGTCCCATGGAGAATGATATTTCAATAAGGAAGCTGGTACCTGGTTGTAAGCACTTGCTAGCGGCTTTCTGGATCAGGCTGAGGATAAATGAAGCCAGGACTTGCGAGTTACCTTGTAGTTGATAGGGTCTTAGCTGGAGTTACCAAAGTCGGGCGATCAGGTCACTGGTGCGATATTGGTCTATAAGGTTGATGTTTGGTATCCTTTCGTGCCCCGCCTAAGGGCCACACCAAAGGGCCCTCTGGTGAGGCCCTCAGGCGCGGGCGCGCCCGATGGCGCGAACCTTTTCAAGTTCAGGCGCTGCCCCGATTGGGCAGCGCTGGTGGTGATGCTCCTCCTGCTGCCGGAGGCTCAATCCCCAGGCTGGGGAGAGCTGCTGATGGTGGCAGGGGCAGAAAGGACGAGCACCCGATGGCGCAAACCTTTTCAAGTTCAGGCGCTGCCCCAATTGGGCAGCGCTGGTGGTGATGCTCCTCCTGCTGCCAGAGGCTCAATCCCCGGGCTGGGGAGAGCTGCTGATGGTGGCAGGGGCAGAAAGGGGGAAAGGGCCAGGGAGGTATCCAGAAGCCATTGGGAGGGGATGGGATCTGAGATGCAAGTGGTCTTTCGAATTGAAGAGTATACCTTGGAAAGATCTGATACAGTCACGAGTTGGAAGGAGGACCATTTGTGGGGAAAGGGAGGGGAGTGAGAAGAAGGGGAAGAAAGAGGGGAAGTAGGAAGGAGGGGAGAGGGAGGAAGGGGGGAAGTAGGAGGGAGGGGAGTGAGAAGAAGGGGAAGAAAGGGGGGAAGTAGGAGGGAGGGCAGAGGGAGGAAGGGGGGGGGGAGGGCAGGAGGGATAAAGTGAGCGAAGATTTTGGACTTTGGCAAAGTGTGAGGCCAGAAGAGCGGGATCAGGGGATACCGGGGAAGGCGCTGGGGAGGTGAGGGAATGAGAGGCGGAGAGAGAACGAAGTACAGAGTAAAGTTGGCGAGTGGAGTTGGCTGATGAAGAGATGCGAGAAGAAAAGTATTCCAATTTAGCAGAATGTAACAAAGAGCGATAATGGGAATGCCAGTGTCGAAAGTGAGCTAGGGAAGTGGGGGATGGGTGCTTACGCCAGCGCCGCTCAGCGCGGCGCAGGTAGGAATGGTGGAGAAAAAGACCTGAGTGAAACCAGGGATAGTGATGACGGATGCAAGGGGAAGGAAGAGGCTGGCGTGGGGCAAGCTGGTCCAGCGAATCCGTGAGGATGACGTTCCAGGACTGGGTCTGGAGGCCCACAGAAAGAAGATGGAAGTCCAGGGGAAAGAGGAAATCCGGAGGAAGGGAATTGAGAAAGAGTGACGGGCGTGATACGGCGAACAAGACGGGGGGGAAAGGGGATTGCGTCCATGACAGGGGGGGGGGGAGGAAGCGGGAATAGAGAAAAATAGGCATAGGTGATCTGACCAAGGGACAGACAGGGTATAAAGGGAGGTGGGAACTAAAAGAGAGGAGGAATGGGATATGACCAGGTCCAGGGAGTGAGCAGCAGAATGCGTGGGTATGCAGGTATACTGTTGGAGAGAGAGATCAGAGAGAAAAGAAGAGTCGCGGGAAGAGGAAGGGGTGAAGGCCAGCCTGCAGTGGAGGCGGCAGCCCTGTGAGCTGAGGAAGGGTGTACTTCTGGACGATTTCTCCTGGATCCTGATGATGATGGATGCCAGTCTCTCAGACTGGGGAGTCCATTGCCAAGACCATATGGCCCAGGGTTGTTGGAACTGCACGGAAGCAGTGTTGGCCCATCAACTGCCTCAGAGTGATGGCCATCAGGTTGGCTCTTCTGCGTTTCAGTCTTACTCACTCTTCATTGTGAAGTTTTGATAAATTGCGCATGCGTTAGCGTCTTTGTTGAGAACGCTAATCGCGCCTGGCAAGCTGTATTATGCTACAGATTTCTTTTCCAAGGTTCATTTGTAAGACATTTTAAATTTAATCAGCACTTTAACAGACTGTCTGCTTTTTATGGGGTTCTTTTATACACATATGTTTTTTTGACTTTTGAAGGTTGTTTTCTCGTTTGTCGCATGGTTTAAGACTTCTCTGTTGGTCGGAGGGGTAAGTTTGTTTTCAAACGTTCTCAAGTTTAAGATTGATTTCTGACTACCAAGGGTTGTTTTACCATGTAGAATATTTATTTGTTAAAATTCTTTTACTGGTATGTGCTCTGTCGGGTAGCATATGGTTTCTAATGTCAAACTGATTCGAAGATTATATTATTCACGTAACCTAAAGCATATGCCTTTTATCTTCTTTTTTACTTTCATTTTTAAAGTTAGGAAGTTTCAAGGCGAGTTTTATTGATGGACCATATAATTATTGTTTTTTATTCAGCTTTCCACAGCTAGATTTAGCCATAGTGCAGTTTTTTACTCTGAACCATGGTCGCTCCTTTGATGCTCTTTTACATTGAGGTAAATCCCCCGATTCACTCCTGCTCCTACGTTTCTCCTGTTCTGCTCCTTGATAGTTTGTTGGTCTTCCTCATCTTAGTAGTTCTCCATGTTGTGTATATATACATGTTTATCCTCTTTTTATATATATATATATATATATATATATATATATATATATATATATATATATATATATATATATATATATATATATATATAATTGTCTGGCATGAAATGTTTTTATATTTTGAGGTTCATTAGGTGTTTTCTATGTTTTGTACTGACTATGCTCCACAGTTAAGTTCATTCTTTTGTCATTCATGACCATGGATTGATATATTCATAAGTTATTTTGATAGTATGTTTTATTTATAATATTTTATCTGTCTTTGTTTTAATCCAGGTTGTTTATTAATTATTAGTTTGTTATTAATTATTTATGACTCATGTTTTTAATTATGTTATTATTTATCTGTTTTTATGATTTATAGTGTGCCTTGATGACCCCTGAAGAAGTGTAAATACGAAACACAGCTTGTGTAGGGTCTTTGGCCTGGTTTTGCAACTTATTATGTTCTAATAAAATTTGTGTGTGGACCACCTGCCTTGTTTAGCTTGTTTCTCTCCACCACAGGCATTGGGGCATGACGCCAAACATGGCTGCAGCATCTGACCTAGAGCAATGGGTGCAAGACAAACTGATTGATGTCTCCTGCATAGGAGAAAACCTATTTGGGAAACCCATGACAGGCAAGGCTGCAGAGATAGCAACCAAGTTCCTGACGAGAACCAGGTTCTTGAAAAAGACCCCCCCCCCCCCCACCTTGCCCAGACCTTGTTGAGTTGGCCAACTTTTTCTCCGATAAAGCTCTCTCCCTCTGGGCCTCCTTCACCTCCTGTCTCCCCACCTCCTGTCCCCCCCCCCCCCTCATCTCTTCTTCCTACCCACACCCGGTCCTCCTTTGAGCCCGTAACAGTGCCCGAACCTTTGGGCATCATTTCCTCCGCCTGTAAGACCTGGTGCTCTCTAGACCCTATCCCTTCTAAATGGCTGCTAGAACCCTCCCTATGTTTCCTTCCCTTGGTTCTTACTATGCTGAAGTCCTCTTTGTCTACTGGTTGTTCTCCCTCTCCCTCTCCCTGGAAGCACGCTCTGGTTCATCCCCTCCTTAAAAGCCTTCTCTTGATCCTACTGTCTTCTTTAGCTGGCGTCTGGTTTCAAACCATCCATTCCTTTCTAAAATCCTTGAATGCTTCGTCTTCATTCAACTCTCTGCCCATCTTGTCTCCACTAATGTACTTAATCCCCATCAGTCCAGCTTCCGCCCAGGGCACAGTACTGAGACTATTCTCCTTTCTCTAATGAACAAGTTGCATGTTGTGCACGACCGGGGTGATATTACTCTTCTTGTCTCGCTGGATCTTTCTGCAGCATTCAACCTTGTCGATTACTCTACTGTCCTTTGCCGTCTTGCTGACTTTGGGGTCTCTGGTGTTCCTTGGCTCTGGTTTCGTTCTTTTCTCTTGACTCGCACCTTTTCCATCATGTCCCCATCCTCCACTTCGCCCCCTATGCCTCTTTCCTGTGGTGTCCCTCAGGGCTCTGTCTTGTCTCCGCTCCCCTTCAACGTGTTCCTGGCCCCTCTCGCTCTTCTATACAGTGGCTGGTATCTCCGCATACTACTATGCGGAAGATGTCATCCTCCTCTACCGCACCACTCCGACTGCTCCTGATATTACACCCCTCAGCACCTGCCTGTCTTCCATTTCTGACTGGATGTCCGCTAACTTTCTTCAGTTTAATTCCCTCAAGTCCACTGCCACCTGGTTTACTTTTGGGTCCCCGTCCCCTTCTCTGGCCCCCCCTTACTTCCACCACCATTCCCTTGGCGTCCTCGTTCCGTTACCTTGGTGCTGTTCTTGACTCCTCCCTCTCCTTCTCAGACCATATCTCTTCCGTCTCTCGTCATGCCTCCTTCTTCTGCCTCTGTCAGCTGTGCGCGGTCCGTCCCTTCCTTACATCATCCTCCTTATCCACTCTACTTTTGTCTCTTGTTTCCCGTATTAATTATTGTAATGTCTCCCTTGCTGGTCTTCCCCTTTCCCAACTCCATCGTCTGCAGCTCCTTCAGAACACTGCCGCCTGCATTCTCACCTCCTCCTCCTGTTATGAGCACGTCACCCACCTCTTGGTTCATCTGCATTGGTTACCAGTTCGTTTCAGGGCACAATATAAAATTCTCACCCTCACACACCGCACTATTCACTCCTCCTCACCTCAGTACTTGGCAGATCTCTTACAGTTCCATGTCCCCCCTCGTCTGCTCTGCTCTGTCCATAACTACGGGCTGGTGCTCCCCCTCCTTCCCAGGCACACCTTGAGTGCACTTGTTCCTCTGTTTTTTTTCTTCCTGGCCTCCTCCCTCTGGAACTCTCTTCCCCTAAGCCTTTGGTCTGAGTCCTCTTTCCCCAGCTTCAAGACTGCCATCTGTTTCAGTGCGCTTTCAATCTCCCTCCCCTCCCTCCCTAGAGTCCTCGTCTCCTTCTCTTGCTGTGCTGTCCCTATTTTCTGTCCTGTTATTTACTGGCATTCCTTTCTTCCTTTTCTCAGCAGTCTTATTTTGTATTGTACACTGCTTATTGTCTTCTGATGTAAGTGGTATAGCAAATTTTGAAATAAAGATAAAAGATAAAGATACCTGCCCGACTTCTACTCCGCCTGTTGAGACATATGGCTTCCACCGTTCACATGACTCCCATGTGCCCACCTGCACATGAGGGTGGTCCAGTGGTGCCTCCATTCTCAGTGGACTCTAACCATAGGTAGGCTCAGGGACAGAGTGAAGGTGACCCGTCAGCTGGCAAACTCCCTCAGGTGGTGGCAGATTCCATGTCACCTTCAGGCCCGGATGCACTTCCAGGCACCCACCTCCTCAGAAGGTCCTCATCACGGACGCCTCCCTAATGGGCTGGGGAATGCATTGCGAGGGCCTCCAAGGTAGAATCCCAGATGCAAATCAACCTGCTTGAACTGTGGGCGATGTTCCTGGCTCTCTGAGCCTTTTGCCACCAGCTGCAGCTGATCCAGACCAACAATCAGGTGGCAATGTTCTACGTGAACAAACAATGGGGAACAGGGTCATCCCCCCTCTGCCAGGTGGCAGTAGCCCTCTGCTCCTATGCTGCACACAGAGGGATGCTCCTAAGGGTGGTGCACCTCCTGGGCCAGGACAATGCCCTGGTGGACAAGCTGAGCAGTGTCCTCCAGCCGCACGTGTGGCACCTGGATCCAGTAGAAGCCTCATGGCTGTTTCGTCTCTGGGGTGTCCCCTTGATAGACCTGTTTTCCAGTCTGGACATCATGCAGTTGCCCCGATTCTACTCCTGCCGGCTGCGCCCTTTCTGGGTGGCAGTGGATGCATTCCTTATCCCGTGGACGGAAGGCCTTCAGTTGCCTTCCCACCAACACTGCTGGTCGCCAAGACTTTCTTCAAGGTCCAGCGCAACAGGGCATCACTAATGCTGATAGCCCTTCAGTGGCCCAGGCAGCCCTGGTTTCCACTGCTCCTCTCCCTATTGGAGCCCCAGGGCTACTCTCACAGGAGCAGGGCTCTCTCCTATACCCCAATCTGGGGTCCCTGTCGCTCATGGCTTGGCTGCTGAAAGGATAGTGTTAGCCCCCTTCAACCTCCCACAGAACGTGGAAGAGATCCTTCTAGCCTCTCGTAAGGCCTCCACAAGAATAGCATATGCCTTCAAGTGGCGCCGATTCTCAGTGTGGTGTGCAGAAAGACGGGCAAACCCATTTTCCTGCTCAGTACAAATGATACTTGAACACCTGCTCCACCTGTCGCAGTTGGGACTAAAGTACAATTCAGATAGAATACACCTGAGCGCCATTGCAGTGCATCACCATCCCATCAAGGGAAAGTCCCTCTCGGCTCAGACCCCTGTGTCCCGATTCCTGTGGGGCCATATGTTATCCAAACCCCACTTCCACCCTCCAACAGCAGAGTAGGATCTCAATGTGGTGCTCTTGCAGCTCACTAAGCCTCTGTTTGAGCCTCTGGCTACCTGGCTCCTTCCTGGTAGCACTCACATCGGCTCACAGAGTCACTGAGCTCCAGACTCCAGATGGTAGAACCGCCCTACATGAGGTTCTACAAGCACCGGGTAGTGCTCCGCACACAAGCCAAGTTTCTTCCGAAGGTGGTGTCCCTATTTCACCTCAATCAGGAGGAGGTGCTCCACACCTTCTTTCCAAGACCTCATGTTCGCAGGGCGGAGATCATTATCCATACTTTGGATTGTAAGAGCCTGGTCCTTCTACCTGCAGCAGACGCAGAGTCACTGCAAAGCACCACAGTGACTAAGTGAACTCTGTCCGCTTGGATGGCAGACTGCAATACCCTTGCCTATGAGCAGGCAGGGATCCCACTGGACCAGAGGGTCATAGCCACTTCCATAGGAAATCTCTGTTCCATCCCCATGACATAAATCTGCCGGGCCGCTGCTTTGTCTTTGGTCCATACCTTCACAACTCACTACTGCCTGGAGAGGGATGACATCGAGAACTACAGGCCAGTTAGTCTAACCTCTGTGGTTAGTAAATTATTGGAAAGGCTACTAAAAGAGAGAATAGTGAGGTTTCTGGAGTCCAATGGATTGCAGGATCCGAGGCAGCATGGATTCACCAGAGGCAGGTCTTGTCAGACAAATTTGATTGATTTCTTTGACTGAATGACCAGGGAGTTGGACCAAGGGAGAGCCCTAGATGTGGTGTATTTAGATTTCAGTAAAGCCTTTGACACTGTTCCTCACAGGCGACTTATAAACAAATTCAGCACCCTAGGAATGGACCCTAAAGTTACTGCTTGGGTTAGAAATTGGTTGGGTGGGAAGCAACAAAGGGTATAAGTAAATGGAGCTCACTCTGAGGAGAAGGAGGTTATCAGTGGTGTGCCGCAGGAATCTGTCCTTGGTCCGATTCTGTTTAACATCTTCGCTAGTGATATTGCAGAATGATTGTCGGATAAGGTTTGCTTGTTTGCAGTTGACACCAAAATCTGCAACAGAATAGAGACACAGGAAGGAGATGACAACATGAAGAGGGATCTAAACTAAACTTGAAGACTGGTCTAGAAAATGGCAGCTGAAATGTAATGCTAAAAATGCAGGGTCGTGCATTTGGGCTGCAAAAATCCAAAGGAGCGGGATAGTGCAGGGGTTGAGGTACTTCTGTCCGCAAAAGAAGAATGGGACCTGGGTATAATTGTGTCTCATGATCTTAAAGTAGCTGAACAGGTAGAAAAGGCGACAGCAAAAGCACATAGGGAGAGGAATGGCCGGCAGAAGAAAGGAGGTGATAATGCCTCTGTATAAGTCTTTGGTGCGACCTGATTTGGAGTATGGTGTGCAATTCTGGAGACCGCACCTTCAAAAGGATGTGAACAGGATGGAGTCAGTACAGAGGGTGGCTACTAAAATGGTTAGTGGTCTTCACTATAAAGCATATGAAGACAGACTTAAGGATCTTAATATGTACACCTTAGAGGAAAGGCGGGATAGAGGTGATATGATTGAGATGTTTAAATACCTCCGTGGCATAAATGTTCAGGGAGAGAGCCTCTTTCAATTGAAAGCAAGCTCTGCTACGAGGGGACATGGGATAAGGGTGAAAGTGGATAAATTCAGGAGTGATATGTGGAAATATTTCTTTATGGAAAGAGTAGTGGATCCATGGAATAGTCTCCCAGTGGAGGTGGGAGAGATGAGGACAGTAACTGAATTCAAAAAAGCATGGAACAAACACAGAGGATCTCTAAAGGTAAAAAGAGGATTCCTGTAGTTGATATGGAAGGCAGACTAGATAGGCCATGTGGTCTTTTTCTGCCGTCATGTTTCTATGCTCTAGGCTCACTCCTTTCAGGTTGCCATGGAGTTTTTTACCTTTTACAGATTCTTGGTAGCCTGTAGCTGGGGAGTCCCATATGTGAGGTCTGACTTCCTGCTTGTTCCTGGAGAAAGCGTAGTTACTCACCTGTAACAGGTGTTCTCCGAGGACAGCAGGAATCAGCCCTCACAACCCTCCTTCCTCCCTGTGGAGTTGCTTCTTATCGTTTTTCATCTTTAGCTAAGTCATTAGACTGAACCAAGATGGCACCCTTGGAGGAAGGGAACCACACATGCGTGGTGCATCTCCCACAAGCTTTCTTTGAAAGCTGGGGAGATGCTTCCGTGTATGCTCCATTGGCACTGACATCACGCATATGTGAGGACTGATTCCAGCTGTCCCTGGAGAACACCTGTTACAGGTGAGTAACTACGCTTTCTTCAGACATGCCTGGAGCTCTTTAAAAAACTATGCAGGTCCACAGAGTCAGCTCACCCCTGGCTCCTTGCCAAATTCCTGAGCCCTTCCATAACCTTCTTTAAAATTTGGCAGAGAGGAGACGGACAATGAAGTATCTGCTACAATTAAACATTTAGATAGAGGTACAGGGACTGTGCAGTTCTTGCCCGGAGCTTATAATCTAGTCAACATGGATGCAGAGGACAGAGTCTTCAGAAGTAAAGAAATCATCCTCAGCACTGCCAACCTCCTCCCCCCCCCCCCAACTCCTTGGTATTGCCAGGACCCTCCCCCACCCCCACCCCCCAATATGTGGCAGTGGCACCTCCCTGGACATTGCCAGGCTACACCCTCCCCCATTCCCAGCATGACCGTCACTCCTTAATGTTGCACATTTTATGTTTCTCTGTATGGTTTATGGTTTATTCAGAACTTTCTATACCACCCTTCAAAAAAAACAGAGCGGTGTACAATAGCAATAAAGCCATATTATAAAAGGAACACGATTAAAATAACAGGTAAGAATAGAGGAGAGAAACAGATGCAAACAAGACATAACCATGGAGGAGGAGGAGAGAGGGGAAGCAGAGAAGAAAGGGGGGGGGGGAGGAGAAGGTGCAGAATGCTATACCGAGGAGGAAGAGTCAAAAGCCTCTTGAAAGAGAGAAGTCTTCAGAAGTGTTTTGAACTTGGGGTAGGAGAGCTCACGACGGATATCCGGGGGCAGAGAGGGGTAGGAGAGGTCATCGGATATCCGGAGGCAGGGAGGGGTAGGAGAGCCCACGACAGATATCCAGGGGTAGGAGAGCTCACGACGGATATCCGGGGCCAGAGAGGGGTAGGAGAGGTCATCGGATATCCGGGGGCAGGGAGGGGTAGGAGAGCCCACGACAGATATCCAGGGGCAGGGAGGGGTAGGAGAGCTCACGACGGATATCCGGGGGGCAGGGAGGGGTAGGAGAGCTCACAACGGATATCCGGGGGCAGAGAGGGGTAGGAGAGCCCACGACAGATATCCAGGGGCAGGGAGGGGTAGGAGAGCTCACGACGGATATCCGGGGGGCAGGGAGGGGTAGGAGAGCTCACGACGGATATCCGGGGGCAGAGAGGGGTAGGAGAGGTCATCGGATATCCGGGGGCAGGGAGGGGTAGGAGATCCCACGACAGATATCCAGGGGCAGGGAGGGGTAGGAGAGCTCATGACAGATATCCGGGGGGCAGGGAGGGGTAGGAGAGCTCACGACGGATATCCGGGGGGCAGGGAGGGGTAGGAGAGCTCACGACGGATATCCGAGGGCAGGGAGTTCCACAAGCTGTGGCCAAGAAAGTAGGATGCTGAGTGCCTCGTGGATTCATAGGGAGCCTGGGAGGGTGGAAGTAGGGAAAGCGGGTTTGCGTGAATAGAGCGAAGTAGATGAGCGGAGTGTGCACGATAATGTGCGAGGAGAGATAAACGGGGGTGCCAGCAGGCCCGTACCTAGCCCTGTGCGAGCGGTGAGGCCGCACATTGCGCAAAGGCTTAAGGGGCGCATTTTAGCTTTCTTCCGTTGCCTCCGCCACCACTTTTTCTTCTCTCATCGGTGGCAGGCAATGGCAGGACAGCTAAAATACGCCCCTTAAGCCTTCTGCCGGCATGCTAAGCAGATCTTTCCCTCCCTGCAAGAGCGACTTGCACATCGGGTGCGCCTCTTCTCTCCCGCCACAGGGCACAGGGCGCGATCTTCCCTTGGTACAGCCCTGGGTGCCAGTGTAATGTTTTGTGAATCAGGGAGAGAAGCAGAAACGAGGGGTAATGTGGTCAAATTTGGCTGCGTGATGGAGAATACCAATAGTGGTATTTTAGACAGTTTGTAAGCGTTTGATCTGATAAAGGGGTAGACCGGAATAGAAAATATTACAGTAGTCGAGGCGTGAGATGACGAGTGAGAACTAAAGTAATGATGACAGAGTTGGTAAGAAAGGGGTGTAGTGAATGGATCTGACGTAGAGTATGGAAAAAGTGTCTAACCACTGCACCAATCTGATCGTGAAATGTAAGATCACTATCCAGAATAACACTGAGATATATAAGAGAAGAGACCAGAGTGAGTGGGGAACCGTCCAGTGAGGGGTCACAGCGGGAACAGAAGAAGAGCCAGTGAGCTAAATTGCAAAGGTCTTTGATGGGTTCAACTTAAGGTGATTAGGGTGTAGCCAGTGGGCCACATTGGAAAGGCAGGAGTTAATAGTGGTGAGAGCAGGAGATGAAGGGTGAGCATGAAAGAGAAGTAGGAATGTCATCTTCATATAGGCAGGCGGAAACCTCGTGCTGTAGGATAAGATTAATAAGAGGGGCCAGAAAAACATTACAGAGCAGAGGGGCAAGGACCGAACCCTGAGAGACACCACATGTCGGTGGAAACGTGGAATAGGTAGAAGAATGAAACGACAGAGTAAGAGCGATCAGACAGAAAAGAATGGAACCACTGGAGACAGATCCGTGAATGTCAGCAGATTGTAGAGAAGCTAGAAGAAGGGGATGACTGACGGATGCTGAGGAGAGATCACATGAGATAGCTAAGGAAATATTGCCCTTATCAAGGGACTCCCATGTCTCATTAAGAACTGAAAGAAGGATTGTTTCTGTGCTATGACCTGCATGGAAACTGGACTGTCTAGGATGAAGGAAATTGATGTGCTCTAAATAATGCACAAGTTGGGTGAAAACCAGCTTTTACAGGATTTTAGAAAGGGGAGATGGGAGACAGGCCAGTAGTGTGATGAGACGGAGGGGTAAAGGGAGGGATTCTTCAGCAGGGGCCGGACTAGGGCAGATTTCCAAGAACGGGAGAAGATACCGGAGGAGAGGAGGAAGAAGGGCTAAAGAGGGGACTGAGATCCAAGAGAAAGGGATGGGGTCAGAAGGACAGCTGGTCTTGGGGGAGGAAGAGATGGTTTTTGCATGGGCCGGGAAAGGAAGACCGTCTATGAGCAAGTGCCGGTTCGTAGCTGAGAGGTCTGAAGGGGCAGAGGAAGAAGATGTTGGAAAAGTCACATTGAAGGGTCAGAACCATATCTTGGAGAAATGCAGCCGTATGTTTGGCAGGTGGGGAGACGGGGGTGAAGAAGACACAACACTATAGCTCAGGGTTTCCTGGATCTATTGTCAGAGTGAGAAATGAGCCTGTTATAGTCCTTTTTCGCTGACATAATGGAATTTCTATAGAAAGTGAGGAGAGCTTGAAAGGTGGCAAGAGAGTCAAGGGAACGACATTTATGCCATATGTGCTGAGCCTTGCGGCTGCCTTTAGAATGAGTGCGAGACCAGCGTGATACCAAGGGTGACAGAAGGGATGTTTGGGGACTAGATGTGCCAAAGAATCCAAAGTAGAGTGAAGGGCAGAGTCCCAGGTAGCAATTTGGGGTCTACGGAGAGGGACTCAAAGTAAGTAGGAAAGACAGCGTCAGACGGGGGGAAAGGAATGAAGAGTGTCTTCGGTGATGCAATGGTGGAGTGGGGCAGAGGAGGAGGAGACTGGAAGTGATACACAGTTAGTTATATTAAAAAGGACACCTAGATGACCTGTGCAGGGGAGTGACAGTGTGCGGGCAAGAGACAGACACAACGAAGAGGGAGAAGGGGCGAGTTACAGATCCAGGGTGTGGCCAACTGCATGAGTAGGACTTTGAACATGTTGGACTAGAGAGAGATCTGCAATATAAGAGAGAAACGCCTTATCCCTACCACTGCGAGGTTGATCCATGTGAATAGTGAGGTCTCTGAGAATAAGGAGATTAGGGAAGGCAGTTGTCACCTCAGCTAGATTGAGGAGAAGAGATTCCCAATGGTCGGTATTCAGGGAAGGGGGGAGGGGACATAGAGAAGCAAAGCATGAAACGAGTGGGGTAGGGGGAAAGATAGGAAGAGTGATTCCGGATCGTGCACAGGGAAAGAGGAGAGTTCAGTGACATTCAGGATGTCCTTACAGAGGACAGTGACCCCACCTCCAGCCCTAGTACTGCAGGGGGTGAAGAAAGCCAGGTGGCAAACAGTGGTAGAGGTAAGCCTCTTCTCCATCTCGGAGCCAGGAAGAGGAGGTTCAGAGAATGAAGAGCGAGAAAATCTGAATTTGAAGCAGAAGTGGACCAGACCGATCTGCAATTGAGACGTCCCCCCGGGAGGGCAGGGGAGGGAGGAAGAGTGGAGGGAACTGGGAAGGAATAAGGAACTGGGGCCTATTCAGAAGAGAGCTATGAAGCAGGGTCACCGGCATAGCCCCAGTGAACTGGCAAGGATAAAGACAGAACAATAATGAGTAATAGCAATGAGGAAAAAGCCAGCGAGCTCTTATGTAGTTGGGAAGAAAGCCCACAAGTGGAAGGTGAGAAGCAGCTAAGGAGAGTTGAAAGCCCGGGCAGCAATGATCTAATGGAGCCCCTGGAGCCGTCCCAAGGAGCAGGACCTGCTCCTTGGGCTCGCACCACTGACTGTGGTGCAAAACACCGCTATAGCTGAACTTAAACTAGAGAAGATAGAGTCACCTGATGTCAGAGGGCGGAGTTAGCGCCAACGTCAGCACTTCTGCCACTTTTTTCTATGAAAGTCTGCAGCTGCCCTGGGGTAGGAGAGTTGGCGGGGGGAGAGTGGATCCTACCTCTTTTCCTGGAGCTGCTCTTATCCGTGCTCAGCAGAGCAAGAAACAAATATCTGCCTATCTCCCACCACTAGGGCTCTTCAGCTGAGAGGAGATATGGTAGAAATTTAGAAAACCATGAGGGGGGTGGAAATGGTTAATAGGAAATGGTTGTTTTACCTTTCAAACAATGACCTGTACATTGGAAACATATTATAGAAATTATTTTTCATGCTATGCATAATTAAGCTGTGAAATGAGGTCAAGGTGACTAATGCCTTGGGATTTAAGAGGTTTGGACAGGTTCCTGGAAGAAAAGTCCACAAAACATATTAGCAGGTAGATTTGGGAGAGCCATTGTTTATCCCTAGAAATGAACAATGAGAAATAGATCTTCGTTTTGGGATTGGCTGGTACTTGTGATCTGGGCTGGCTACAGTCAGAGACAGGATACTGGGCTTATCTTATGTTCTCATGTCACGTCTCGTGTGAGGAAGAGGATGGACCAATGGAACCTCTACATGCTCTCTCCCTTGGATGCAACTGGCTGAGTCCATTCCTAGAGTCTGGGGCTATCACATGCCGGGTAGAAGTCGCTGACTGGAAACCAGTGATGCTTAGAGATTTCTGTGACTTTTAGAGAATTCTGGCAGGGGTGTGACATTAGGGCTGGTGCTGGTCTGTGGCCTCCTTTTCCTCTTCTCCCAGTCCTTCTGCCAGCACTGAGAAGAGGCTAAGAATAGATTGTCCAGTGGGCTTGGGACCTTGCATCCTAGACGGTACAGACACACTGTGGCTAGGATTTGGGAGCAAAGTCAAAGAGAAGAGAAAGCTGGTGCTTGTGGGACTGTATCTCATCGGGATCCTCACTGTACAGTAAATCTCACAACTGCAACTCCAGCCCCATGTAACACAGTGAGGACCTCTCTCTGTATCACATTCAGTATCCTGTATTGCTGGAAAAATTATAGCATGCGAACACAGCCTGAGCTTAGACATCCAGTCTTGCTCTGCAGTGAGTGCACACAAAAATCATGCTTAAGCGAGTGTGAGCACATACAAAATGCGGGCAAACGCACATATACAGGTGACACAGCTCTTGTCACCCCAACACAGGGCAGTGAGCACACTTGGACATAGGTGACCTTCAGGGAACAGTCATAGAGTATTGACTTCCGCTATAAACACTTCCTGTGCCCTGGAGTGCTAAGCCCCGGACCACGCTACCCAGAAGGACTTCTCTTTCTCCTCGGCACTGCTCATTTAACAAGGTGGCACAGACGGGGCAGTGGCCCTGCCATGTTCTTAAAATGCTGCTATGATTCACAGGCTGTAGAATTAGATGAGAAAGTCCTGCACCTGCTGCCATCACGTAGAAAATCTCCCACCTGCCGACAGGACCGTGAGGTGCCCATGGAAAGGGGGGGGGCTATGAGACACACAGGCACCCCCTGGCATTCCTGCAAGCAGAGAGAGAGAGCTGTGGGAGACACAGGCATCCTTGCAACTGGAGGTCCGAGGTTGCTGCCTGTGTGGATTTGAAGATAAATGCGATTTGCTATTTTACAAACTACCACAGGGTGGCAGCACCGAGTAATATCTATGGTCCATGAGCAGCACTGCCATCTGGTGGCCATCAGGGGCACTACAATGTAGAAATCCAGAGGGGTTTTTTCTAATTCTTAGCCATATAATTTTAATTTGTGG
The DNA here is from genome assembly GCA_033557465.1 of Ichthyophis bannanicus. NCBI lineage: Eukaryota > Metazoa > Chordata > Amphibia > Gymnophiona > Ichthyophiidae > Ichthyophis > Ichthyophis bannanicus. Next base: position 54,199,029 of record CM066051.1, on the reverse strand, counting down.
GATTTTGCAGTTGCTTGTTTAGTCACTAACACTAAGGGCTGAGGAGGTTCATTCCACTTTTCTTAAAACATGGAATACAGCTGGTCTGGGCTTCCAAGATAGTATTTTTAAACAACACCCAAGCCTGATGTCTTTAACCCTTGCAACTGCTTCTTTTAGTTTTTTCTTAACTATTTTCCTCATTTTGTCATAGTCTCCCTTTTGAAAGTTAAAAGGTAGTACTGTGGATTTCCTTACCATCCCTCCTCCGTTAATTAAATCAAACGCGATCATGCTATGATCACTATTGTTCTTAAAAGATGTTCTTAAAGCCTCAGTTGTCCAGGTGTTGGGTGGTGGATTTAGTAAGACCAATATTATGGTTTCAAGTCCTTTCTCCCTCCCCAATATTTCCATCACGCTACTCTGACAATTCACCACAAGTGGGCACCATTGTATTAGGAGATGCGCAGCTTAACATACAACATGCTTACTGCTGCCCTCTTGTGGTCATACTTCATCATACAGGTTATTCCACTGTACTGAGTACACATTCCACCTGCCTAAAACTGCTCTGCGCCCTCCACCCTCCCCACATACTCTCATTCATGCTCTCATTTCTTTCTTTCTTTCTTTCTTTTTTTCTTTAATAAAATCCCTGTGGATTTTATTTCTGATATTCATTTTTGGTAAAGTTGCTGTAATTTCCAAAGATGAAGAAATAAATCTTTGAGTTCTTACACTTAGTAACATTGTATATGACAGCAGATGAAGACCAGTATAGTCAATCTAGTCTGCCCAGGAGGTGGCAAAGGTAGGTGCACTTGCTGCTCCGTGCAGGTCACCCCTTCCCATGCCTTTGTTTAGGGGTGTACCCACCGCTCCATGTAAGTCACCCCTATTTCTTCAGATATAAGAGATAGTTATGTTTATTTTGATTTTATCCTGTTGCTATAAAGGGATCTATTGGGGGTTTTCTAGGCTTCCCCTACAATTATTTGGGGAATTTTCTATTTTTATTTGGCTGTTTGTGTTCAACTCCAACATCATATATACAGGACCTACCTTAAACAAATTGCTCAAGCCACCGTAAGAGCATGGAAAATTTTGTATTTCTCGTCAGGTCTGTAACATCACAAGCTTTACTTTTGATTTATAAGGTACAAATTTCAATATCAATCCATAGCATCAATACATCTATATCAAGCAAAGCACCTGACAAAAGGTCCTGGGACAGAGAGCGAGCCTTCCTCCAGTGAGATCAGCTACCGTCTGTCTATTTATCAAAATTTCTTCTCCATATTTATATTCATTTTCAGGCTCAAATTGCTGATACATAGATTTCCTTTCTGTTTCTTATTCTCCATTATCTTAAGCAAATCTGCTTCCCAATCTTTAACCCTCTGTTTTCTCTGTGACATCCTGTCTCTCCATTCTCAATCGCCTTCTGCAAGCCATGTTTCCTGCAGATAAACTGTAGATACTGATGTTCGTCTTCCTTGTTTACGTTCCCCTTTGTTCATTCGAGAGGCCCAGGTGACAGTCTTTCATTAGCTGTACAGCGTTCAGAGTCTCTCATTGTGTCAGCTCTCTGGGGCAGGATATTAGCTCATTTCATTGCTCAATCTTGCTGATTTTGCAGTTTCAGTGTGAAAATTCAGAGCAGCTGTTTCTTAGGCCTGAGCTATAGACGTTAGCACAAGATGGATTCAACCTGTAACAAAGGTACCTGAAGGGGATTCATTTTTTTCCCTACATTCCCCTCTTGAATCCCACTTCAGGTCCCTCCTGTTGTTCCCATAGTGTACCCTTCTACACTCGGCTATCCGGAACCTCCAGTGAGACTCGCTGAAGAGATGGAGACATGAGAGACCTAGTTGCTACATGAGATCTGAATCCCATTAATTCTATACCTAACATAGTGAACTTGAAAAGAGAGGAATTCCATATAGAGTTACTTGTTACCTGAATATTGGACCGCTACCAAGTGGAACCCCTCTGGAATAAGAGGATGGGCATCAGACAGGTTACCATTTATATTAGTAATTCTAGGTCTACGGGCTAGGGTAGTATATTCAAAAGAGATGGAAGGGGGAAGTAATGTTACTGTTGCCAAACTGGAAGGACATTTAGTGTAATTTCTTTCTTCCTGACAGCTACAGTTTTTCTTGTTATATTCAAGGATAGCTGGAGTAGTCTTATCAGGGGTAGGCTTACCAAAGCACAACAAAATGGAGAAAGAACATCTTAAGTAAATAATAGCAGCAAGATTACAATAATAACAGAAAGTAAATATAGAACTATAAATTCAGTCCACTCGAGGTGTCTCAGTTTGCCAGTTAACGAAAGGGATTCTACATCAGCAGGTTTGCCAAACGGATAATAGTGCACAGTCCTTTGTGTATCTTCTTCGGGAGTCTTCTCTCTCTCCAGCTGCTGGGCCCTTGGCTGCTCTGGTATTGTCAGAAGTACTTGGAACGGTCCCTCACATAGCAGTTGTCCAAGGTGCTGGTGGTATGCTTTTGCCAAAATCCAGTCTCCAGGTTGCAAATAATGATCTCCGTTGGAGCATTTTTCATATTGTACAGAGTCAAATGCAAGACAGTTTCGTGTTTTACAAGGTTTTAAGGTTTTGGAGGTTCCCCCCTCTTGGATTGCTGCTTACATACAGCAGTCAATCCTAAGCAGCTCAATTAGCTAATAGATTTTTTCTTTTACGGATCAGAAAGGTTGCAGACAAGATGCCCACACTTCCTCAATTTTCAAATTTAAGATTGTACCAATCTTGAGAAAATTTGTGTGGATATCTTTCCTCCTTTCGCCTTCATGTGTCTGGCCAGGGCACACAGAGGCAAAATGTAGATAAGCATTTGGAAATACCACATGGCCAGTGTAGGTGTTTCCAAAGCCCATCAGGATGCGAGTACATCTAGCCTGTCTCCAAGTGTCTGTTCCGATTATTAAGCTTATGTCTGGGCTAGGATTGCAGAGTCAAGTGCTCATCATTCCATCAAACTCCTTGTTTTTATGACATGCTAAAGTATCTTTATTTGATAAGGCTGTTCTAACATACCAAATGCTCATTTAAGCCTAACATTGTTTCTTTAAAACTAAAACAATCCTTTAAAAAACTTTATTAAGCATGACATGAAAATTATTAAATGACTATAGCTTTCTCTCTCTACCTGTGTTCTTTCCCGAACCTCTCCTGGATCATTGATGACAAGCAAGATTTTGTTTTTTCCAGTCACTTAAGGTAGTGTCTTTAACCAAATTCTAACAGATTCAAGGGAACGCAAGTTCCAAAGAAACAATAAGATTTTACTCGTCCTGTGCTTGCTCATCTAAAACTGAACATCTGCATAAATATAGTTCTGTAAGGATCACATTTGATGATATACATACATGAGGATAAACTAGATAAATTCATGGTGCTTAAACATATATCTGTTTTTCTTAGTTGTTCCTCCAAAACTGAAATCAGGAATGTTTTTCAAAACAAAGTGCACTTTCCTAAAAAAATGTATAACTCACGCACAGCAAACAAGGTGCTGCTGTTCTGTTTATCAATCCACAATCATGAGAGGAAACAGGATGACACATACTTCTCTTTGTTATAGCACTGAGCTTTTACAATGCAGCCACAGCAATACCAGAGAACACTTCCTCTCTTTGGTTTTAAATTATTTGAACTGAGCAAATTTACGTGTGCTTGGTGTTTAAGACACTAGACTGAGTAAAATATTGCATTAAGATCTGGAAATAAACTTTCTTATTTCATTTCAGACTATGAGCACAAATAAGTACTTATATTCACAAACAGATAAAACAATGTTAGTCTTTAAACAAAGGAATTTCTTCTCTGGAACCTATGAGCAAGGAAGGAAAAACATGATTGATTAATCATGAACACATTTTTCTGTTTTTTCTCCTCTTGCATTTGAAAAATACTTCAGGCATTTGAAAATAGTGTGGGCAAATTGCATTTAAACCTAAAAGTTTTAAATCTTAGCTTTCGACCTCAGTCTGAAAGGACAAATTACAGACAAGTATCTGCTTTTGTATATGCAAACAAATCTTTCTCATTGAGCTAATTTTTGGACCATGGCAATTTCTTTTTCTGCCACAGTTCCAGCCAACTAAGGGAGCTTCTCTGATAACGCTGTGAATGAGCTGGTCCTGTCCATCCCCCTTTCCAAGTACCCCTGCTGTTCGGTCCTGTCTGGTTCCAAGCCTGAGCATATATGCCGAAATTCTCCCAGGGATCTTCTTCAATGTCATACTGTTCCAAATCTCTAATAATTTCATTTTTTCTGTTTTATAATGGCCCTAAGTTGCTGCTTTTCTGCTTTATTTAAACCTTCTCTTTCTTTTTCCTTCTCTTTAACTTTACTTTTATCAAAATCCTCCTGCAACTCTCTTAGTTGTAATGCCATTAATTTTGCCGGCAAACTTTTCATATCCTTCTCAGGTTTTATCTGTTCTTCTTCAGCTAATTTTACAAAGTGGTGTATATGTGACTGCAATCTTGCTCAGGACTAATCTTCTAACCCCACAATTGTGTCAAATCTTGATTGAGCTGGTTTAGGCAAAGTATTGCTAAGTGTTTGGAAAAATGGGACAGGAAACCTGGGTCAGAATAAACCATCCCAGTCTGGGTTTCTCACAAATCTTGAAATCGGGCAATATATGCACTAATATCTTCTCCTATCTTAAAACGCATTTTCAGTAGTGGCCCTAAATTCTTCTGGGTGGGGTATAGTTCTTTTATAGAATTCCAAACTCTGGGTCGGTGCTCATTAAACTCAGACCCATCATATCGTGTTTCTGCTACAGTAACTTGGGGTAAATTAGCTCTGGGAAAAACTTGATTTGTTGCATGAGTTCCCAGGAGTTTTGCTAAGAGTGCTTTAACATCCCCTAGCCCTAAAGTATACCCTGCCGTAACCCGCTCAAACCTTTGAATCCAGGAAGCCCCCCCCCTCTACTAAGAGGAGGTAAGGCACTAGCTATATTATCCATATCAGTGAAATTCCAAGGGACATATCGAATAGTTCCTCCTCGTGAATGCAAGAGGGGCAAGCACAGTTTTTCTTCATATTTTTCCCATATTTCTAATCCTGTCTTCGTGTAATCTAAATCCCATTGTGGGTCTCCCGCTCCCCCATGAATGCAAAGTCTCGCAGTATTCAAATGTGCAGTGTCCAGTGCTCCCTCGGGAGGCCATTGCAACATTTGCGGCTGGTTCTTTAACGTCCAGCCATACATATTGTCACTCCATCGATCGATGAAGTAGCGATTTCGCTCACCCTCAGCTACTGTTTCCTTAGGCATTAGTGAAGTTCCAGTCTGACTGTTATTTCTTGCAATCCCAATGTGCTTTGTATTACTTTCCTTGTTTTCACAGCTGGATCTCAAAGAGTTCAGTCTTTCTTGAGCTGCGTTTAATGTATTCCACTCCTCTTTCATCCTATCTGCCTCTTTTCTGTTATGCTCTTCCCACTCCTCCAGTTCTGACTTCCGCTCCTCCCATTCTTTAATTCGTGGCTCTTCTAATTCCTTTTGTTCCTGTTCTTTATATTTATCCTGTTCTATAATAGTTCTTTTTTAGTGTTTGTCAGTTTCATCAATCTTTTTCTTAAACATCCTACTCATTCCTATGCTATCTTGAACCTATATAAAAACATCCTACTATTAACTAGAATATCTAAATGAAAGGTACCTTAAAACATATAAAAAGTAAAAGCATCTCTTACCCTCACAACGATGCTTCTTCTGCAGGAATCCAAATCACACTTACCTCCTTCTCGACCCGTGCTTCGTCCAGCGAACATGGGAGAACACTTCCAGGTGACGTCACTGCACTGTGAATCCCCAAAATGGTGTCGGGGGCACCAAGATGTTGGGTTTTTTCTGGGGTTCCCCTACAATTATTTGGGGAATTTTCTATTTTTATTTGGCTGTTTGTGTTCAACTCCAACATCATATATACAGGACCTACCTTAAACAAATTGCTCAAGCCACCGTAAGAGCATGGAAAATTTTGTATTTCTCGTCAGGTCTGTAACATCACAAGCTTTACTTTTGATTTATAAGGTACAAATTTCAATATCAATCCATAGCATCAATACATCTATATCAAGCAAAGCACCTGACAAAAGGTCCTGGGACAGAGAGCGAGCCTTCCTCCAGTGAGATCAGCTACCGTCTGTCTATTTATCAAAATTTCTTCTCCATATTTATATTCATTTTCAGGCTCAAATTGCTGATACATAGATTTCCTTTCTGTTTCTTATTTTCCATTATCTTAAGCAAATCTGCTTCGCAATCTTTAACCCTCTGTTTTCTCTGTGGCATCCTGTCTCTCCATTCTCACTCGCCTTCTGCAAGCCATGTTTCCTGCAGATAAACTGTAGATACTGATGTTCGTCTTCCTTGTTTACGTTCCCCTTTGTTCATTCCAGAGGCCCAGGCGACAGCCTTTCATTAGCTGTATAGCGTTCAGAGTCTCTCATTGTGTCAGCTCTCTGGGGCAGGATATTAGCTCATTTCATTGCTCAATCTTGCTGATTTTTGCAGTTTCAGTGTGAAAATTCAGAGCAGCTGTTTCTTAGGCCTGAGCTATAGACGTTAGCACAAGATGGATTCAACCTGTAACAAAGGTACCTGAAGGGGATTCATTTTCCTTCAGATCCAGTGTGTCTGTCCCATGCCATTTTGAATTCTGTCATTGTATTTGTCCCCACTACTTCCATCGGGAGGACACTCCAAGCATCCACCACCCTTTCAGTGGAAAAGTATTTCCTGACGTTGCCTTTCAGTTTACCCCCCTTGCAGTTTCATGTTATGTCCTCTAGTTTTACAGCTTCCCCCTCTTTGGAAGAGGTTTGTTTGTCCATTTATACTCTTTAAATATTTAAAGGTCTGAATCATATCTCCCCTGTCCCCTCCTCTCCTCCAGAGTGTACATATTTAGGTCTTAAAGTCTCTTCTCATGCGTCTTCTGACGCAGGCTCCAAATCATTTTGGTCGCCTTCCTCTGAACCATTTCCAGCCTTTTATATCCTTTGTGAAATACGGGTTCCAAAACTGAACACAATAGTCCAAGTGACACCTCACCAGTGACTTGTACAGTGGCATTAGTACCTCTTCCTTTCTGCTGGTAATTCCTTGCTGTATGCAACCCAGCATCTTTCTGGCTTTTGCCACCACCTTGTCACACTATTTTGCCACCTTGAGATCCTCAGAAACAATCACTCCGAAGTCCTTCTCCTGGTCCGTGCACACCAACCTCTCTCCTTACCTATGTATCTGTTGCACCTTTAGTTTAGCCCATTGCAATCCCACTTCCCTTATCCCCTCCCACCCTACCAACTCCTCCTTCAGGCACTTGGCCATTTTACTGAAGTCAGTGTTTTTGAAGTCTAGGACTTTGAGCTTGCTATGATTGGATTCTATCTGCTTTTATCTCAAACCACACCGTGTGATAACCGCTGCTGCTCACATGGGCACCCACCTGGATATTTGACACGCTATCTCCGTTGGTGAGCACTAAATCCAGCACCAAGCTCTCCCTGGTTGCTTCCATTACCATTTGTTTAATAATGCCTCTTGGAAGGCATCCACTTTTTTTTTCACTTTCCAGATTTGCAGAAGGAACACATTGGGTAGATTAAAGTTACCCAATATGATCACTTCCCCCTTCATGGTTATCTTTGCAACATCAACAATCAATTCACTATCTATTTCTTCGGACTAGCTTCTTCTGTGGGATCCACTGCACTCAAATCAGGCCTTAGGCACTTGCCCTGCAGCGGAGAGGAGGGACTTCACTCCATTAGAGCAGAGAGAGATTACACTGAAACTCTGATTCCATTAAACTAATTTGTAATTGTTGGGAATTGTCACTTTAATTCAAAGTTATAATTTCTCAAAAATACTGAGTCAATGTTTCTAGCTGAGCCTTGAACCTGTGGCCCCCAGCACTGCGTTTGGGTAGGACAGACTGAATTGCCTTTAAGCCACAGGTAGCTTGTGGATAGTGGACTCTGTTCAGGGACTCTTATCATGCCTGGAGGACCCTGGAGGCCGCGATGGAGAAATAGAAGATCCGAAGAGGTTTAGATGTGAAAAGCCTTGGTGGCCCAGTGGTTGGGAGTGTGGTTAATATCCCCAAGGCTGTGGGTTCAACTCCCACCAAAGGAGAGCTGGTATTAGTGCTCACAGTGACATGAGGAGGGTAGTTTTAGGAAATATTTAGCCACTTTTCATAGGAAAAATCAGCATAACCCTGGCTGCTGGTGGCTCTCCTCAGTTATCAGGTTTTCCCCCAATATACTTGATGTGCAGGTCTATCTGACCCCCTCCTCCCCATCCACCCACACCACTTACCTGCTCTGGCCCCACCTAGCTTCTGGCTAAGCTAGACTCGAACCCACAACCTCCTATATTGGAGTAAAGGCCCTTTAGCTGCTGAGCCACCAGTCAGCCAGTCTCCAGCCTTCTACTTTTTCGTCCCCTTATCCTCTCATTCCTTGATTTGGCTTGAAAACATAAGAAGATCTTTTTCTAGTAGAGGGGTTTGAACCCACAGATCTTCAGTTGAGGGGAAAAGCCCAACAGAGTGAGCTATCAGTCAGCCACTAACAGTTATGTGTTTTTCTCTCCTTTATATAGCTTATTCCCTGAGCTTTAAAACAAGCACACATCTTCTTTAAAGTAGGGGACTGGAACCCACAGCCCATCGCTTGAGGACAGCAGTTCTTACCACCAAGCACCATTCAGAAACAAGCTATTTGCTTTCCTATTTATACGTCTCACGCCCTGATTTGGTTTTAGAACAAACACTGATCTCCTTGCCAGCAGGAGATTCAGACCTGCAGTAGTCTAATGGTTAGAGCACCAGCTTGGGATTCAGGAAACCCTTGCAGTCATTGTGGCCTTGAACAAGTCACTTAACTCTCCATTGCCTCAGAAAAATCCAATGTCTCTCTTTAATGTACATTACCGGATTTAAGTTACAATGTGAACAGCTTTGACTGAAATGATAAAGTGGTATAAAAAAAACTACAGCTCTTCAATACAGGAAAAGTGCTCTCAGCAGCTGGGCCAGTGACTTTTGAGCTACTGGCTGCCTTTTCCCCCTGTTACGCTTTGCTTCAATATTGCTTTTACACTAAGGATTTGAGCCCAGAGCCTGCTAGGACCAGGCAAGCTTCTCTCTCACTGGGCCACCAGCCTCGGCTCAGCTTATCTTTTTCCTTGTGCTTATACCTCTCATTCCCTGACAAGCAGCCCTTCAACCAGAGGATTTGAACCCAAAGTGCTAAATGTTGTTAAAGAAACTCTTTCCACTGGACCAGCAGTAAGCCCTAACACCCAGCTTGCCCTTGTAGATGTATTCTCCTCAGAAATATAGCAACATGATGCACCAATAAACATCCCCCACCCTGCAACGAAAACGGCAGAGTCTCAGCCCGCTTAGCCACAAGGAACAAAACGTTTTAGTCTGTTAGAGGAGAATGTTCCTCCTGGAACCAGGGAGCAGGGATTCCCCCACAGAGAAACAGGATGAGACAACCACTTATTCTGCTGTCCATAGAGAACCTCCACTACAGGTAAGTAACTTCATTTTATCCCTTCTCCAGAAAGGAAGCAATGGCTCCCTTTGAAACAGCTCAGCCTCAGATCTCCAACCAGGGTGTTTCTTGCCCAAATCCTGTCTGTGGTCAGGTGAAGAAACAGGCTGGATGCTGAGGAAATGACTTCTCCTGACCCACTGCAGCTTCAGAGACCGAGAGGGAGGAACTCCTCCAGGACAGATCCGAGAAGGTACAACACAGACTCCCCCCCCCCCCATCTTAGTAAAAGAAAATAGTCCTACACCCCTCGTTTTAGAGAGCGTGAGGAAAACAGCCTTAAGAAGATGCAAAAGAGACCGACATATTCCTCTTCCACTCCCCAGTAGTGTAGCAATGATCTGGGCAGAGGGGGCTTTACTGAAAACATCTCTGCTGTGGGGTTTCAGAGCTGTACTGGAGACGGGGCCCCCGCTGAGGGAGTCCCAAACCCTGCACAGATGGGTAGAGATTTGGCTCGGGCCTTACTAGTAGCCCCAGTGGTGACAGGGCTGCCTTTGGACAGCTCAATACACCAGGAAAGTATAACTGTGGTTGAAGGCGCTCCTGTGCTAGGAGCCCGAGTCAGGGATACACTGAACCAGGTAGCCCCGGGAGCAAGGGGAGGTGGAAATATCCAGAACGGTGTCAGGAGTGTCCATAAATGTTGGGCGTCCAGCTGGGCCTCTTTTTTGAAATGCCTCCCTTTCTCCCAGTACTTGACTCAATGCCCCGCTCCTGCTCTAACAGGAAGGGAGATAATTACTCACACTGCAGCGAATGGCCTGCATATTACCCTGGCTGTGGGCCTGGCTTCTATTTTCCGACAGCACCCACTTTTTAATGCCACTGCAATTTGCTTGTCTTTAGTGAGTAAAAGGGGTTTCAGCGCATGTGTGCCCCGAGGCATTTTCTACCCCTCATTTACTACCTGAGTGGAGGATACAAGACAAGCTAGATGCAGGGCTTCTCAACCCTGTCCTCGGGACCCACCTAGCCAGTCGGGTTTTCAGAATAACCACAATGAATATGTATGAGAGAGATTTGCATACACTGCCTCCATTATATGCAAATGTCTCCCATGCATATTCATTGTGGTTATCCTGAAAACCCGACTGGCTAGGTGGGTCCCGAGGACAGGGTTGAGAACCCCTGATTGCTAGAGGAAGGGTGAGAGAGGACTAGCGGAAGTCAGGCTGGCCCAACTACTAGGCAAACCAGGCAGTCACCTAGGGCACCAATTTCTGAGGGGTGGCAAAGAGCAGGGCATTCAAAGCTAAGTAATAGGGTCTGACAGCCAGGGGGCATAAGGCTTAAGGTTTGCCGAAGATGCCGACACCTTGAACCATCTCTAGGGCCGGCCCTGGCGGAAGTGCTGTATTTCAATTGCTTCGCTTTGAGTGTTTCTATCAGTTAAAAGCTGAAATCAGAAACCCTAATTATAAACTCAGCCCCTGGGACTCTCAAGGTAGAAAGGAGAAGCAACGCACCTATCAGTTCCTGCTCTCAAGTTATTAATGCCCACCCAGATCTGCCACTCAGGAGTAACACATCGAGAGAAGATTCAAGACATATTAAAAAAAACAACAATTCCTGAACAAAATATTGCCTAGATTGAACAACAACCACACTGACCTTGAAAGCATAATGGAGAACTGGAACCAGTCCACTACAAATGCAGCAGAGGCACAACATAAAACGACTACAGCACCAAACCCTGGTACTCAAAAGAAATCAGAGAAGCCAAAAGGAATCTCAGGAGAATAGAGAGGAAACGGAGACGGACAAAAATACAGAACTGTGCAAAACGATTATAACAACATGATCAACAGAAGCAATCAGGAATATAACACAAACCTGGTAATGAAGGCAGCTAACAAACCAAGAGAACGTTTTGGAATAATGCACATACTAACAAGAGAACCCTCCGAAGAAAACTCCACTGACATACACCCGCAAGGAAGAGCAGACCACCTAATGCCACAGCAGCTCAGCAACCAGCCAAAAACGAAGACAACATCACGCGAATCCGACAACATGCGACACACTGAGACATGGGGAGACTTCACTGTGCCAACGTTCAGGCAAGAAGAACACTAAACACAACCACCTCACCAATCGACCCCTATCCAGTGACATGGATAAAACCAGCTAAGGAACTACTTAGTCCTTATAGACACCACATCATACACACATCCCTTACACAGGGGCATCTTACAAGTACACCCATCATCATATCGACCGATCTCCTGCTTAACTTTCGTGGCCAAAATAGTAGAGAAGATAGTCCAGTTACAAGTACAGGACCATATCAACTCGCACGCACCCTTGGACTCACATCAACTTAGATTCAAGCAGCACCACGGGGTGGAAACATTACTAACGGCTCTCTTTGACCACATCATCAGAGAAATCGATAATATAAAAAAAGGGCATTATCCTGATATTTCTCGACATATCAGCAGCCTTCGACATCCCATACTTCTAAGATGCCTACAAGAAATCGGTCTCTACAAAAATAAATTAAAATGGTTCCAATCATACCTAAATGATATACAACTGTACGTCAGATGTGGAAGAAACACATCGTTCACACTAACACAAGGAGTCCCCTAGGGGTCAGCGCTATCATCCATCATATTTAATGTATACATCCAGCCACTCTGTAAAGTCATACAGAAACATAACATTCATTACAAAATCTATGCCAATGACATCATTCGATATCAAAACCCCAGTCTACACAGCCATAACTGAATGCCTCACGGAAATATCCAATTGGCTAAACTCCCACAATCTCAGCCTAAATTACAGCAAAATGGAAGCGCTGACAATAGCAAGAAACAAAACATTCAATCATCCCTCCATAATAGATACAAAAAATGGATACATTGCTGTCAAAAGGGGTCATCCTCGATCAGAACTTAAACTTACAAGCTCATATTAAAGGGACACCACAGAGCGCTTACCATAAGTTGAGAATCATCCGGAAACTAAAGCCCTACTAAGTCACCATGACTTCAGAACAGTCCTACAGGCCATCATCACACCAATACTGGACTTCTGTATCTCAATCTACCAAGGCCTTCCGGCAACAACAATCCATCCTCTTCAGATGGTACAAAACCCCGCTGCTCGTATTCCCACAGGAACAAACAAATGTGAACACCAATCCGCAAACAACTTCACTAGTTCCCAATCAGGAGTCGCGCAAAATACAAAGCTATTATCAACATATTCAAGATACTCCAGAATGAATCACTCCAAGACCTAATAAAAATAAACCCAGAAAACCACCTGTAAAGAACAAACAACAAAACACATTAACCATGCCTAAGGATTTCTCCAAAGCCAAACAATGCACTTCAAACAAATCCCTTTCACTACATCAAACCTATGGAACTCCCTACAGAACGATATCAGATGCACCAAGGACACTAAAGAATTCAGGAAACTGCTGAAGACATTCCTATTCATTGAACATTTCGGCAACATCACATAAAATAACTTATGATTACGGATCAATGCCAGCAATCACGCAATATAACCACAAACTGTAAATAAGTTACTTATGTAAAAAGCTATGAAAATACTCTGTTACAATCTAATTATGTTATAGAGCTTAAAACACTCTGTTACAATGTAAATAGTGCTTTCAAAATGGAGTTTAAATGTAAACCACCTTGATTTAAGGAAAAGTTGGTATATAAACACTGTTAAATAAATGAATAAATATAAATAAATAAATTAAGAGATAGCCACTGTCCAAAAATGCTCTCAGTGGTGTTAGGAGGGAGACCAGCATGAGATGCAGTTTTTACAGGAATTAAACCAGGTCTCAGCAGCCCCCCCCCCCCCCCTCTCCCTTCTCCCTCTCCCCCTAAGTCGATAAGATAGTTTCCTGCAAATCATTTCCGACTCTGGGCTGTTGCCCCTTTCCCCGTACCAGAGGGAGGAGTGGCCTAGTGGTTGGGGCAAGGTACCACAGGCCGGAAGGTCAGTGGTTCAAATCCCACTAGAGGACAGCAACCTTGGGCCGGAAGGAATGGGGTTTCTAGTCCCACAGGTGCTCCTTGTGGTCTTGGGCAAGCCACTTAACCCTCCATTGCCCATGTTCCCTGTAAGTATTAGTGTATGTGTCTCATATCCCCTCGTGTTAAATGTATCCCCCAATTGTGTTGTGACCACTTTGATTGAAGGATAAGGTGGTATACAAAACTGTCTAAATAAAATAAATAAATAAATAAATATTTCCAAAGCCTCAGCGTGGAAGCGTTGTGCCTGCAGGTGGCCACTGGAGGGCAGCAGTCAGCAGCAGCAGACTGGAGGCAGGTGATGCGACACTGCCACCTGGTGGAAAGTTTCCAGAATACAAAAGATACATTTTTCCACTATTTCAAAAAATGTCCCTTTTCCTCTTCCTCCCCTACATCCCCTGAACCCACAATTTCATATTTCCCCTTTGTTTACTATAACCCCAAAAAATAAACATTGCAAATATCCAGAGAGAAAAAGAAAAAGGTGGAGGTGTCAGGAAGGGCTGAATGTTTTGTTTTCAAGGTGCTCAACTGGTCTAACTTCTGAACGTCCCCTCCCCGAGCTGGGCTCTGGCTGCTCCCATTCCAGAGTTGCCATGTTACCCAGTTCCAGGAGTGAGATTTAAAGCCAGTTCTGGATTTCTGACAAGCTCATCGTGATGAATTATGGGACCTGCAGCACTGATTCCAGTGGGGATTACACATACCATTCTGCATTGCAATACAAATTTAAAACCAGAACTGGCAAAATATTTCACTCCTGGAACTGGATAAGTTGGCAACTCTGCCAGTCAGCATAGTTACTCACCTGTAACAGATGTTCTCCGGGGACAGCAGGAATCAGTCCTCACGTATGGGTGACGTCGGTGCTGACGGAGCTCTCGTGAGGAGCAAATCCCCAGCTTTCAGAGAAAGCCTCTGGGAATTGCATCACGCATACGCGGTCCCCTTCCCGCCCAAGGGTGCCATCTTGCTCAGACAAATGACATAGCTAAAAGACGGAAAAAAGAAGAAAATATATAATGATAGGACTGCAACTCCAAGGGGAGGAGGGAGGGTCATGAGGACTGATTCCTGCTGTCCCCAGAGAACACCTGTTACAGGTGAGTAACTACGCTTTCTCCGGGAACAAGCAAGAAGTCAGTCCTCACATATGGGACTCCCCAGCTATAGGCTACCGAGAACCCACAGCTGAAAAATAGTCTCCCTCTACGAAAGCCGCAAGCAGCCACAATAGGAATCTAACTGAGAGAGTAGCACTCCGGTAGCCTGACACAGAAGGGTCGGAGGGCAGGAGTTGCCTAGACCTTGAAAAGGTTATGGAGTATAGCCTGGCCAAAAGCACTGTCTTGTTGGGACTCCCTATCCAGGCAGTAATGGGTTGCGAATGTCTGACCCGAAGACCAGGTGGTGGCCCGGTAGATGTTTGCCAGCGGAACAGAGCGGAAATGAGCCATTGATGCCGCCATGGCCCTGACCCGGTGGGCCGTAATGCGACCCTCCAACGGAAGCTCGGCTGCCCTGTATGCCCAGGCAATACAGTCTGCCACCCAGGTGGACTTACAGGGTCGTAGGATACAAAGAGCTGAGAAGCCCTTCTATGGCCCTGCGTATGTTGAATATAGGCGGCCAATGCCCTCTTACAGTCCAGGGTATGCAGAACTGTCTCTGCCCGACTGGTATGTGGCTTGGGAAAAAAGGTAGGCAGCACCACCTCTTGGTTGAGGTGGAAGGAAGAGACCACTTTCAGAAGGAACTTGGGGTGTGTGCGGAGCACCACCTGGTTCCTATAGAACCTTGTATAAGGCCTGTCGGACAAAAGGGCCTGAAGCTCACTCAGCAGGCCGATGTGAGTGCCACCAAGAAAACTACCTTCCAAGAGAGGTAGCGTAGATGGCAGGTTGCCATTGGCTCAAAAGGCGGCCGCGTAAGCTGCCCTAAAACCACATTCAAATCCCATTTGCTCACCGGAGGGTGGACCGGGGGGCTTCAGCAGAAGCAGGCCTCTCAAGAAGCTAGACACCGGAGGATGCGCAGATAGAGGCTTTCCTTCCACCGGGAAGTGGTGTGCAGCTAGGGCACTGAGGTGCACTCTGACGGAGTTGGACTTAAGGCCCAAATCCGAAAGGTGGAGAAGATATTGTAGTACCACTGTAACCTGGCAGGAGAAAGGATTCACTTTCTGCTTCTTGCACCAAACCCCAAACCTACGCCATTTGAAGGCATAGGTCTGTCTAGTTGATAGCCTCCTTGAGGCCAACAAAACGTCTTCTACATTTTTTGGAAGGAGGAGTGGTGCGAGCACTATCCTTTCAGCAGCCATGCCATTAGGTTGAGGGAGCTGAGATTGGGGTGCAGGAGACTGCCACCCTCCTGGGACAGGAGGTTTGGAGAGGACCCCAAAGGAATGGGGGCCCCCACGGCTAGCTGAAGTAGAAGTGGAAACCAGGGTTGCTTCGGCCACCTGGGGGCTATCAGGATGACCGAGGCCCTGTCCTGGAGAATCTTGAATAGAGTCTTGGCCACCAGAGGTGTTGGGGGAAATGCTTATAGGAGGCCCACAAACCATGATATGAGAAATGCGTCGGCAGCCACCCTGTGCGGTTGTGGCTGCCTGGAGCAGAACTGGGGCAACTGGTGATTTTGTGGACTCGCAAACAAGTCCATTACTGGCTGTCCCCAAGTCTGTAAAAGCCAATGTACTACTTCCCTGTCCAGCTGCCACTCGTGGGGCTGCAAAATCCTGTTTTTTCTGTCAGCTAAGTAGTTGTCCTGGTTTGGCAGATAAACTGCTATCAGATGCATGCCATGTCGGCTGCAAAGGAGCACAGATCCAGGGTTTCCTGACACAGTAGGGGGGACCCCATGCCACCCTGTTTGTTCACATAGAACATGGCTACTTGATTGTCCATCTGTACCAAGACAGGCTGATAAGCCAAAGTCTGACAGAAAACTCGTAGAGCCAGGCGGATGGCATGAAGTTCCAAGAAATTGATTTGTTGTGTGCTCTTGTCTTGAGACCACACCCCCTGAGTACAAAGCCCCTGGCAATGGGCTCCCCAGCCTAGCAAGGATGCATCCGTGGTCAGGATCCTCATGTGTCGAGTAGCCTGGAAGGGCCATCCCCACCTTCAAGTGTAATGGTTGAAGCCACCAGTTCAAGGAATGCACCAGTCTTATGGACACTTTGACTCTGTCTCGGAGGCCACCTGTTGCCTGCGTCCACTGATCTCTGAGGCACCACTGAGCTGTGCGCATGTGGAGGTGGGCATCCAGTGTTACAAGGACAGTGGAGGCCATGTGCCTGAGGAGGCACAGAAAGTGCCTTGCTGATACCTGGGATCTGCGACTCACTTGGCGTGCCAGGGCCGGAAGCCTTTCTGCCCTGTCTGCTGGCAGGTAGGCCCTTGCTTGAAGGGTATCTAGTCTGGCCCCTATGAAGTCTAGTTGTTGAGCGGGCACTAGGCTGGACTTGGGGTAATTGATTACAAACCCCAAATGCTGGAGCACCTGGATGGTGCGGGATGTGGCCTGGTGGACCTCCATGGCTGAGGTGAGCCAGTCGTCTAGGTAGGGGAAGACAAAAACTCCTTGGAGTCTGAGGAAGGCGGCCACCACCGCCAGGCATTTTGTGAATACCCTGGGGGCAGAGGCCAGGCCAAAAGGAAGTACCCTGTACTGGTAATGATTGCCTCCCACCACAAAGTGTAGATATTGCCTGTGGTCTGGGTGTACCAGGATGTGTGTATACGCATCCTTTAGGTCTAAGGAGCATAGCCAGTCTCCCTGGTGGAGGTAAGGCAGCAATATTCCAAGTGAGAGCATCTTGAACTTCTCCCTCACCAGGAATTTGTTTAAGTTGCACAGGTCGAGGATGGGTCTGAGGCCTGTCCTTTTTGGTATCAGAAAGTACCTGGAGTAGAAGCCCTTGCCCTGTAGGTGGTAGGGCACCGGTTCTACCACCTGATCCTCGAGAAGACTTGCTAACTCCTTCAGGGGAAGGTCCTGGTGAAGGGGAGACCTGAGGGGCTCTCCTGGAAAATAAGGAGGAGGAACCTGGGTCAAGTTTGAATTCCTTGTTTAATGTAAGTCCAAGGTTTCCCCCCCTTGGACATCTGTGTTTCCTGGAAACCGTGCTGATGTTAAATAGTGCGGTATACAAACAATGTTAAAATAAAAATAAAATAAATAAAATAAATTAAAATAAGTGAAGGAGATAGCCCTGATGAACTATCTGTAGGTCCCAGGCATTGGTGGTAATGGCTGTCCATCTGTGGGCATACAAGGCAAACCGTCCTCCTTTGCATTGCCTGTCTCTGGTGGTGAGAGGAGCTATGCTTTGAGAGTCAAAAGCCACTCCCAGACTGGGCTGGAGCCGGTGCCTGGGGTTTGGGGGCTTTCTGCTTACATGGGCCATGCCCTTGTCCCTTGGCCTGCTGCCCCTGTTGGGGAGCCGTGAAGGCCTGAAATGGGGGGTAGCTTCGGTAAGCAGCACCCTTCCTCAGGTAAAAGGGCTTCTTACCCGAGCTCTTCTTCTTAGAAGGGGCAGAGGTCTTCTTTGAGAGCCGTGTCCTGGTCATGTACTCAGACTCGATCTCAGCAGCCTTGTTGGTCATGGGTTTGCCAAAGAGGTTCTTTCCCTGGCATGGGACATCAACCAACTTGTCCTGAACCCATTGCTCAAGGTCTGATGACTGTAGCCATGCTTGGCGGCATGCACCGATGCCCGCCACAGCTAACCGGGCCGCCGACTCGAAGCCATCATAGGCTGCTCGAGTCATGAGCACTCACAGACACCGGTGGACAGGCTCTTGAAGCGCTGCAAAGGTCCCTCGGAGAGACCAGCCGAGAACCCAGCGAGTTCCTTCGCCAGGTCCCTCAAGTATATGCCCATGTACAACTGGCAGGCCTGGATCCGACATGTCTGCATAGAACCCTGGAAGCACTTCTTGCTGAGGGCGTCCAAGTTGTGGGCCTCCCGGCCAGGAGGCACTGAGGAGTGAGTCTTCTGGCTCTTCAGCCTGTGCATGGCCGATTCCACAATCATGGAGTTGTGTGGCAATTGTGCTTTTTGAAACACAGGGCTCTTACGGACTCGATATATCGAGTCGATCCATCTGCTGATCACTGATCACCGGCGCCGACGCAGGTGTCTTCCACATGTGGAGCATCAGTCGTTCCAGGATCGGAGGCACGGGTACAGTAAGGGACTTCCAAGGGGGAGAGTCATACTGGAGGATCTCGAGCTCTTCAGCTCAAGAATCCTCCTCGGACTCCACAGGGAATGCCAAAGCCTTTGACATGTCCCTCACGAAGTCCTAGTGTCCTCCGGGGGGGATCTTCTCTGAGGCTCGGACACTGGGGAATCTGACGGGACATCCCTGTGCCGGCAGATGTCCGGGGACTCTTCCTCCTCCATCTCCCAGCCCGAAGCCTCTGAGGAGGAATCGAGGGGCTCCGGCCTCGACCTCGGCCCGAAGTGAGAGGTCAAGAGAGACCTCAGCCGAGGATCAACTCGAGTACGCATGGTCTTGAGGGTCGGCTTGGCCTCCGGGGTCAACTTGGACATCGGTGGCCCAGTGGTCGGGGCGGAAGGACTGGTGAGACCGGCAATCATCGCCCATGGCTGCTCTGTATCCTGTCGAGGAAGCTTTGCTGGATGCTCCATCTCTGAGGCCCGTGAGGGAGACCCCCTCTCCGAGGAACCTCTATGGCGCTGGGGCTCAAAGTGTTCCCCCCGAGACATAGAGGCCTCAGATGAGGTCCGGGCCCATGAAGGTACGGACTCAGCAAAAATCCTATCATGTTGGCGGTTTCTCAGGGCTTTCGAGGATATCTTCTTACACGGGCCACAGACCTTCAGGACGTGGTCAGGCCCGAGGCACCGGAGATAGCAGTCATGTGTATCGGTGAGGGACATTAATTTTGTACACCGATCACATTTTTTAAACCTGCTGGCAGCCATCAGGGGAAAAAGGGCCCCTGCAAGGTCGAAGACCCGGGCTGCCAGTGAAAAAGAAAAAGGACAAAAGCCGAAAAATCAAGCCGGACTCGATACCGGTGTACCGAGCCGAAGGCGGGAAGGGGAACCGGTGTTGATCCGGGAGGAAAGAAACAATTTTTAACTATTTTAAACACTTTTTTCACGGCGACTACTGGACAACGTCCGAAGGGCTCTGTGGAAAAAAGGAGACTGAGCAAGATGGCACCCTTGGGCGGGAAGGGGACCGCTCATGTGTGATGCAATTCCTAGAGGTTTTCTCTGAAAGCTGGGGATTTGCTCAGCATGAGGGCTCCATCGGCACCGACGTCACCCATATGTGAGAACTGACTTCCTGCTTGTTCCTGGAGAATCCACTCATTCCTGATCCCTGGACTCTGGATGAGAGCCTCCACCTAACCTCTTTACAAACAGAGTGCTAGGACTCATAAGGAAATGAATGGAGAATAAAACAAAGGATATTATAATGCCTCTGTATCGTTACATGGTGCACCTCAAATAATGTGTGCAATTCTGGTCGCCGTATCTTAAAAACGATATAGAAGATTTAGAAAAAGTATAGAGAAGAGCGACTAAAATGATAAAGGGGATGGAAGGATACCCCTATGAGGAGAGGCTTAAAAGGTTAGGGCTCTTCAATTTGAAAAAAAGATGGCAGAGGAGAGATATAATAGAGGTCTATAAATTAATTAATGGAGTGGAACAGGTAAACGTAGATTGGTTGTTTACTCCTTCAAAAAATATAAAGACTAGAGAATACGTTATAAAGCGACAATGTAGTATATTTAAGACTAATCAGAGGAAAGTGTAGTTACTCACCTGTAACTGATGATCTCCAGGAACAGCAGGAAAGCAAAGTTACTTACCTGTATCGGGACCATAAGTAAGCCACACCTGGTGACGTCCTCCAGGTGGTGCCATAGATGGAAGTGCTCTCCAGAGCTCAGAAAGATTAAGGCCACAGAGGGTGCCGTAGTCGTCTCATCAGCAGAGCGGCCAGAGTCTGGCCAGGAGGTGGTGCAGAGAGCCGGCTCCTTGGAGGTCAGGGAGTTACCCTCCTGCGGCTCAGCGGCAGCTGCCAGGTAATCTTTCAGCGCTTGGCCTCTGGATTTCCTGGCTCTAGAACATTCTTGCACAGTGGGGGCACTCTTCCACTCTGTGCCCAACTCCCAAGCATTGGACACACTGATCATGTGTGTCCATGCTGTTCATTTTCATACCGCAGAGAGGGTATTTCTTGAAGCCCGGTTTGGGCATTTTAAAGCTGATATCTTGATTGAAGTAGCTGGAGAGCTGAGATCCGTCTTGCTGTCAAGGTGGAAGAACAAAGACTGGCTGGACTAGGGGCGGACTGGTGAGGTGGGGCTACCTGTGCATGCTCAGAAAGTGAAGAGCACTTCCATCTATGGCACCGCCCGGAGGACGTCACCAGGTGTGGCTGATGCATCCTGCTTGTCCATGGAGAATCAGTCTTCACATATGGGTGACATTGGCACCGATGGAGCCCAGCACGGGAACACTCCCTACTAGCATCCAAAAGGAATGCTTTTGGGAATGTTCCTCCATGCTTGCATGGCTGCCTTCCCGCCTTCTCTCCCGGTCTCCTCAGTCAGGTGTATAGTGGAGAACAAAAAAATTTGTATACCAGGAATGAGAAAAAATGGGACAACTTGATGGGGAGGTGGGTGGGTTGTGAAGACTGATTCCTGCTGTTCCTGGAGATCAACTGTTATGGGTGAGTAACTACACTTATCTCCAGGAACAAGCAGGAAGTCAGTCTTCACATATGGGATTCGCTAGCCCAAGACAACTGAGCGAGAGAAGCATCCCAGTACAGCCAGAGACTGCAGCCGGGATCCAACAGACTCAGCTCATTCAGAACACTCCTCACGGGGTAGTCAGATGGATGGTGGGCAAGTCATCTAAATTTACGCAAAACTGCTTGTTCAAATTGAGCATCAGTTCTGGAGTCTTTATCCAGGCAATAGCTGTAAAGGTGAGCAGAGAAGACCATGTTGCTACTTGTCAGATATCTGAGACAGGGACTGAGAGAAGGTTAGCTACAGTAGCTGCCATGGCTCTGACACTATGCATTGTAACACGGTGTGGTAGAGATAGCCCAGCTTGTGAATAAGCGAAGGATATGCAATCTGCTAACCAATTTATTTATTTATTTATTTAGACAGTTTTTGTATACCGCCTTATCCTTCAATCAAGGCGGTCACAACACAATTTGAAAGTGTTCTCTTGGATACAGGCATCCCCAAATGACTTTGATCAAAGGAGACGAACAACTAAGAGGATTGGCAAAGGTCCTTCATGAGCTCTAGATAGAACGCCAACGCCCTCTTGCAATCAAGAGTATGAAGTTTGGCTTCAGGAGTGGAGTCTTGGAAAGAAAGTCAGTAGTGAGACTGATTGATTCAAGTGGAAGGAGGAGACGACCTTCAGCAAGAACTTAGGATGTGTGCGAAGGACCACTTTGTTATGATGAAAAGTGGTATAAGGCTCGTAAGTTATGAAAGCTTGGAGTTCACTACTCTGCGAGCTGAGGTAACTGCTATGAGGAAGAGAAGCTTCCATGTGACAAACTTTAATGGAGCTGACCCCATTGGTTCAAAAGGATTGTGCATGAGTTGTGCAAGGACAACATTTAGATTCCACGGGGTGGGAGGTGGATGGAAGGCAGCTTGGTCAGGAGAAGATCATGTATGAATCTGGCCACTAAGGGGTGCGCTGAAATAGGGCAACCCCTTAGAGTATGGTGGAAGGCCGCAATAGTGGATAAATGTACTCTCATGAAACTGGTCTTGAGACCAGAAGTAGACAAATGTAGTAAATCCGGAATGGGACATGTGAAAGGGTTCAGTGTTTTAAGAGAACACCAGATGAAGAACCTGCACCATTTAAAGGCATAAGAGCATCTGGTTGAATCCTTTCTAGATGATAAAAGGACATGCAACACATCCTCTTGGAGATTTAAGTGTGAGGACAATGTGCTCAACTTCCAGGTTGGGGTGCAAAAGGGTCCCTTGCTCCAGAGAGAGAAGTATCAGTGAATAACTGAGCCAAAGAGAAGGTGCTTGAGCAAGTTGAAGCCCTGTGCAAAGGAAACCATGGTTGTCTGGGCCAGTGGGGGGCAATGAGAATCATTTGTCCCCGTTCGGCCTGGAGTTTGAAGAGTGTCTTTGCTATGAGTGGAAGTGGAGGGAAAGCATAAAGGAGTTCTCATGGATGAGGAAGGCATCTGACGATTCCCTGTGAGGGGAGAGAATCCTTGAGCAGATCCGAGGTATAGGTATTGAGGGGAGACGCAAAGAGGTCTATTAGTGGAATCTCCCAGAGCTGGAACAAGCGTTGACTTTTTTGAGGGTCCAGCATCCACTCGTGTGGATGTAGAATCTGGCTTAGCCTGTCGGCCAATTGATTCTGTTCTCCCGGAAGTAGACTGCATGAAGTTGAATATCTTGGGAAATTGCCCAGTTCCACTGGCGAATGGCCTCTTTGCACAGGGTTTGAGAGTCTGTCCCTCGTTTGTTTATATAAAACATAGCAACCTGGTTGTCAGTTTGCACAAGAAGAGAATGCTCCTTGAGTTGGGGAGAGACGACTCTGATGGCATTGAAGACTGCTCTGAGCTCTAGAAGATTGATCTGGAGCCTTTTCTTCTGCGCAGACCAAAGGCCCTGTGTTGTGAGACCATTGAGATGGGCTCCCCAGCCTAGTTTTGATGCATCAGTGGTTAGGATAGACTGCAGTGTAGACTTCTGAAAAGGTGACCCTTCGGCTAGATTCTGTAGTGTGACCCACCACTGAAGATCTGCCTTCATCTGAAGAGTGATGTTGACCAGGTCTGAGAGATGACCTGTGGACTGCTTCCACTGGTGTGTGAGAGTCCACCGTGAAATCCTCATGTGGAGACGAGCATGGGGTACGACATGGACTGTGGAAGCCACGTGGCCTAAAAGGCGTAGAAATGTTCTGGCAGGAACTGATGTTTGTTGTTGCACCTTTGTGGCTAAGGTCCCTCCAGATACAATCATATCATCCCCCTCCTCGAACACCTTCACTGGTTTCCACTCCACAGCAGAATACCACTACTACAAACCCTCAACTACCAGTCATCCCCCCACCTCCAATCCCTCATCACTCCACTTCTGCTGGACAGACCATGCAGATCCTCCACTATGAACACCTTGACCACCCCCCCCCCCCAAGCGAGAATAAGAAGTACTCAACAGGCTTGCGCCAGATCCTTCAAACGATATGCTCCCTCACACTGGAACTCCCTCCCTGACCCCCTAAGAAACACCACAGATCTCCCCACCTTCCGCATGCTCTTCATGACCCACCTCTTTATCCTACACTTTGAACCCGCCTCTTCTTAATACCCCACTTGGGCTCCACAAAACCCACCTCTTCTCTTACCCTCTACAGAACCCATCTCCTCCTAATCCCCCCCCCCCCCATGAAGAGCATTTTGTAAATAGTTAAATATTCCTAACTTGCAACTGCAATTTCTGTTTTAATCATTATTGTATAAAGTTGTTCGTTTTAATGTAAACATTGTTTGACATGTTCAAGGGTCCATGTAAACTGCTTTGAATTCTGTGAAAAGTGATATATAAATCCAGACAAATAAATAAAAAAATACCAAGTTTAAGTTACAATGTAAACCACTTTGACTGAAATGATAAAGCAGTATAAAAAATATTAAATAAATAAAATATGCCTTATGACAAAGCCCACTGACTATTCCAGTAGCCACCCTCTGCACTGACTCCAACCTGTTTATATCCTTTTGAAGGTGTGGTCTCCAGAACTGCACACAATACTCCAAATGAGGTCGCACCGAACATTTATACAGAGGCACTATCACCTCCTTTCTTCAGCTGGCCATTCCTCTCCCTATGCACCCAAGCATCCTTTTGACTTTCACCATCGTCTTTTGTACCTGTTTAGCCACTTTAAGATCATCAGAAACAATCACACCCAGGTCCCGCTGTTCTTTCATGTTCAGAAGTACTTCACCCCTATACTGTGCTGTTCACTTGGATTTTTGCAGCCCAAATGCATGACCTTGCATTTTTTAGCATTAAATCTCAGCTGCCAAATTCTCAACTATTCTTCAAGCTTCGCTAGATCCCTCCTCATGTTATCTACACCTTCCTGGGTGTCTATTGCAGGTTTTGGTATCCTCTGCAGGAGGTGAATGGAAGCCCCGAGGGTCGCTCCCACTCCCAGAATCTTCATCGGCCCCTTTCAATGATTAGCTCTGTGACAACATAGAATGATCTGAGGTCAAGAAAGGAAAAGAGAGTGAGGAGGAGGATGGTCTGAACATCAAATGCTGTGCCTACACTGTGTAAGCTCTAGTTGGCAGGGACCTGCCGCCCTCATCTATTTTCAGGGATGGGCCTGGCCTCCTTTCTCTTCCTGCACACAACAAAAGAAAGATAAACTAGGCCATTAAATAAAAAACGAATATGCCTCCCCCCTTCAAAAAAGGGTAGCCTAAAATTCTAATTTAGGAAAGAAATAGTATGTCGGCCTACAAACGCAATGAGTTTTGAGAGCAGCAATAGTACTTTGAGCTATGTTGGAGAGACGTCGTGACCCCTTCTCCTCCCCACACCCCCAAAATGAAGGCAAAAAGAGCTGGGGAAAAAGGGCAAAGAAGTGAAAATTGCCGATTTTGGCTACTGAGAGTAGGGAGCAGAACAGAACATCCGGGGGGAGAGGGGAGGGGGCCCCATCTCTGAGCCTCATCCAATGGTGTCCGTGCTCCATTGGGAGGTTTTAATCATAAAGGTGCCTGCCTTTTCCAGAATATACACATGCAGATGAGAGCAGATAACCCCCCCCCCCCTCCATATTAGCTTATTTGCGCCTCTATATGGGTAACTTTAGCAACACCTGTAATCAATGAAATATGAAGCACCTGCCAGCTGGGACCCACCGTCTCCCTCCCTGGGGTCCCTCTGTGCCTGTCTATCATAAACCATTCTTAAAGGGACCAGGGAAATCCACGTCGAGTCCTGTCACCTGTTTGCCTCCTTGGCTTCTGCTGAACGTCTGGTCCAGAGGTCCTCCGTCCTTTCTCACCTTCCCTTTCCATTTCCCTCCTTGCAGCCCAGTGGAACGACTCCATTAAGGTTGCAAAACGCTTCCCTCTTGTGCCTTTGAAGTTTGCAGGAGGAAAGAGCCTGATCTAGTGCTCTGGGGTTTCTGGAGATCCGTTTTCCGTGGTGCCACTGGAGCTCTCAGCAGTTAGGTCAGCATTCAGAACCAAGGTGCTTCCAAAGACAGGAGAGAGGATCCGTTTCTCTCCAAACTTGTTTTTTTCCAGGACCGAGATAGCTGCAGAAGTGGTCTGCACTGTGAAATGTCTTGGAAAATGGGAAGCGGGGGGGGGGGGGGTCCTTCCGACTGGCTGCACAGATCAGGGTCCTTTTATTTCTCAGTGCAAACTTCAGAGACCAGGCTTCTCCTCAGCTGGCTACCAAGACTATTGGGGGGGGGGGAGTTCTCCCTAACAGATTGCACAGTACAGGGGTCTCCCCAGATATTAACCCTGTCTGTACATACCAGGAATCTTCTCAGCTGACTGCAGGGGTCTCCCCAGTCATTACTCCTGCTCACACAGATCAGGGGTCTCCCAAGTTCACTGTAAAAACTGGGAGGGGGTGGGTTATCCCCAGTCAACTACCCAGACCAGGAGTCTGCTCTCTGTGTGCAATAATTCCAGACTCGGAGAAGCAGCAGCGCCTGGCTTTGGAGGGCTACACACACCTCCCAGCTCCCTCCCAGGATCTCTTATTTGGGGAGCTGATGGCGGTGATGTCACAGCTTAACTCTTGGGATTTCAGGCTTTTTGATTTCCTTAACAAAGCCTTTAGGAAAGGAGCAAAGTTCGTTCCATGCTAGGTTAGTATGGACGTGCTGCTGCATCTCTGAGGTCTGTGGGTCTCCCTCTCCTTCAAGAACTTAGAACCTGAAGTCCAGAGGAACAGGTTCAAGGATTGACCCCAGTGTCCTGTAACCTGGAAGGGGCTACTATATTCATTTAGGAGAAATACATCTCCCCCCCCCCCCAACACGTAAATCTTTTATATTTTAATATGATTATTAGGGGCTTCTAGAGTTACTCCACGCAAACTGAAAATGTTTTTCTTTGCAAACTCTTGATAGCTATTAAGACAAGACAGCAGGATAACGTATAGTGTCTATCCTAAATGTAGGGTTTTGCAGCCCACTAGACTTGCAGTGTGATCTGGCCATGAGCAGCCCCTTGTGGCTCCCTTGGGCTATCTGGGGAATGCATAGGAGCTAGATTCAAACAGGACCTGGGGGAAAAACAGCAGATTGTCTGCTTTCTCCAAAGAGCTTCCATGGAAGTCACGTTGCAGCAGATAAGAAGTCTCTTATCGCCGTAGGATTTGTATAGTTCTGCTGATCCCGAGGTTGCTAAGACTGTAACACATCCCTCTCTGTTTATATACAGTACTTTCTCCCTCCAGTTCAAAACAAACTTCAGGTCAATGCCCGAATGGTCATTAATTATCTGGACCTCTGTATGGCTCCCAGCGGGGTCTGTGCTACATCCTCAGAGGGAATCTAAGCCTTCCAAACAAGAAAATGCAGGAGAGGGCTTGGATGTGATAAGCAAACTCAGCCGGGGTATAAACAGAGCACCATCTGCACAGTAACATGGACTGGCCTCTGTCAGAGAGTCCAAAGTGTAGCCTGTGAGCCCATCGCATGTTGCCGAAGAGTCTCCTCTGTTATTTCCTGCCCCACATGCCCGGCATTGTACTGCAGAACATAAGAAATGCCATATTGGGTCAGACCAAGGGTCCATCAAGCCCAGTATCCTGTTTCCAGCAATAGCCAGTCCAAGTCACAAGTACCCGGCAGGTTTTCAAAAGGTATCTGGATTCCATGCTGCCTATCCCAGAGCAAGCAGTGGATTTTCCAGGTCCACTTTAATAATGGTTTATGGACCTTTCCTCCAGGAACTTGTCCAAACCTTTTTTAAACCTGGCTACACTAACAGCTTTTACTACATCCTCCGGTAACGAATTTGATTACGTTGAGTCTCCTGATATTCTCAGTTCTTGCGCTTTCTGCATGTTGCTGGAATCTCCTCTAGTAGTTTCAGCTCCTGCGCTCTTTGCATTTTGCTGGAGTCTCCTCTGGGTTTCAGTCCAAATACGCTCTACATTTTGCTGGAGTCTCCTCTTGTGTTTCCAGTCACTGTGACCTGCTGGTCTATCATAGCTGCCAAGAAAGCAACTAACTACCTGTCCCATCTTAAAAAACATCTCAATGGATAAGAGTTATCCAAAATCATAAAGCCCCATATCAAACCTCCCATTCTTAGCCAAAATTATTGATAATTTCCATACAACGATAACTCCAGGACTACCTGCGCACATCTCTGGACATACAGCAACACAGCTTCAGGCCTTACCATGGAGTGGAACCGCTGTTAATAACACTCTTTGATAAGCTCATACAAGACATAGAAAGGAACCAAACAAGCCTACATATTAATATTCTTAGACTTATCCTCAGCATTTGACTCCATCAACCATGAGATACTTTTAGTAAGGCTCCAACAGATTGGCATCAATGGTACTATAATCCAATGGTTCAAGTCATACCTTTCAGATCAAACGCAGCAGGTAAAAATAGGGAACCTAACATTGAGAACATACAGCCAGTATTGAGGATTACCACAGGGTTCAGCCCTATCGGCACTGTTGTTTAATATTTACCTCCAGCCATTCTGCAAGATATTCCAAGCACACGGGGCACACTACCTCTTTTGATACAAGGAAACCCAACTTCATACAGATCACAGACTGTCTCAATGAAGCATGGTGATGGCTAGACTCATGCAACCTCAGTATAAACTTTAACAAGACGGAGGTCCTTTTCATCACTAGAGATAAGGACTTCACACCACTAGACAAAATACAAGTCCGAGATGCATACCTCAAAATGAAGAATGAGATTAGATATCTAGGAGTGATCCTAGATCAAAACCTAAACCTAACTAAACATATCACCTCAATAACTTGGACAATATACAATAAAATCAGGATGACCCAAAACCTAAGACCACTACTCTCAGCTCAGAACTTCCACTCGGTTCTACAGGTGCTGATCAGTCCCCACTTTGACTATTATAATAGCATACTACAAGGCTTGCCGAAACAAACACTAACTCAACTACAAATAGCAAAAAAGACACTTGCAAGAACCATTAACAAGGTGACTAAATCTGATCATATTACACCCGTTCACTTCCAACGGCACTGGTACTTATAACATGTAGAATCAAATACAAATATAAAGAAAAAACTAAAAGGAGCAGTTGCAAAGGTTAAAGACTTACATCAAGCTTGGGTGTTGTTGAAAAATACTATCTTGGAAGCCCAGACCAGCTGTATTCCACGCTTTAAGAAAACTGGAAGGAAGTCCAAAAAACTGCCAGCATGGTTTAAAGGTGAGGTCAGAGAGGCTGTTGTTGCCAAAAAAAGCATCTTTCAGGAAATTGAAAAAAGAGCCAAATGACGAAACTTGGAAGCAACATAAGCACTGGCAAGTCAAATTCAAGGCATTGATAAGGCAGGCAAAGGGAGAATTTGAGAAGCTTGCTGCGGAAACAAAAACGCGAAATAAAGACTTTTTCAAGTACATTTGTAGCAACCTGTGAGAGAGCCAGTTGGTCCATTAGATGATAGAGGGGTTAAAGGGGCACTAAGAGGCGACAAGGCGATAGTGGAGAGACTGAATTAATTCTTTGCTTCGGTCTTTACTGAGGAAGATGTAGGGATGTTACCCATGACTGAAGTGGTATTTAAAGGTGTGGAAGAATTGAAGGAAATATCGATACATCAGGAAGATGTATTACAACTATTAGATAAACTGAAGAGTATCAAATCACCTGGGCCGGATGGTATACATCCAAGGGTGTTGAAAGAACTGAAATATGAGATTGCAGACCTGCTATTAGTAATCTGCGAACTATCATTAAAATCATCTCTAATACCTGAAGATTGGAGGATCGCCAATGTAACACCAATTTTTAAAAAGGGTTCCAGGGGTGATCCGGGAAACTACAGACCGGTGAACCTGACGTCAGTACCTGGAAAAATGGTAGAAACCATCATAAAGAATAAAATTACTCAGTATGTAGATAGTCATGGCCTAATGGGAGACAGCCAACATGGCTTTAGACATGGAAGATCTTGTCTTACTAATTATGTTTTTTTGAAGGTGTGAATAAACAGGTGGACAAAGGTGAGTCGGTTGATATAGTGTATCTGGACTTTCAGAAAGCCTTTGACAAGGTCCCTCATCAGAGACTTTTGGCAAAACTAAAGAGTCATGGGATAGGAGGCAGTGTACTATTGTGGATCAAGAACTGATTAAAAGATAGAAAGCAGAGGGTAGGGCTAAATGGCCAATTTTCCCAATGGAGAAAGGTGAATAGTGGTGTACCCCAGGGATCTGTGCTGGGTCCATTACTTTTTGACATATTCATAAATGACCTGGAAAGTGGAATAACTATGGTTACACGATGCAAGGTTTCGCATTAGGAACCACCACCTAGGAAAAAGATTTAGGCATCATTGTGGATACCATGTTAAAACCCTCGGCCCAGTGTGCAGCGGCGGCCAAGAGAGCAAATAGAATGCTAGGTATCATAAGGAAAGGAATGGAAAATAAAACAAAAGATATTATAATGCCTCTATATCGTTCCATGGTGAGACCGCATCTTGAATATTGTGTGCAATTCTGGTCGCCGTATCTTAAAAAAGATATAGCGTTATTAGAAAACGTTCAGAGAAGAGCCACTAAAATGGTAAAGGGGATGGAAGGATACTCCTATGAAGAAAGGCTAAAAAGGTTAGGGCTCTTTAACCTGGAAAAGAGACGGCTGAGGGGAGATATGATAGAAGTCTATAAATTAATGAACGGAGTGGAACAGGTAAATGTAGATTGATTGTTTACATTATCAGAATATAGAAAGACTAGGGGACATGCAATGAAGCTACAGGGTAAACTATTTAAGACTAATAAAATAAAATATTTTTTCACTCAACATGTAATCAAACTCTGGAATTTGTTACCGGAGGATGTGGTAAAGGCTGTTAGTGTTGCTGGGTTTAAAAAAGGTTTGGACAAGTTCCTGGAGGAAAGGTCCATAAACCATTATTAAGAAGGAACCCAGGATATCAATGCTTGACCCAGTACAAGCATTGAGGAACCTGTGTCCCTTGGGGAAACTGCTAGGTATGTATGACCTAGATTGGCCACTGTTGGAAACAGGGGCCAGGGCTTGATGGACCTTGGTCTGACCCAGTATGGCATATCTTATGTTCTTAAATCCTTAGTAACTACATTCAAGATTGTACACAAATTGGCCCCATCACATCTCAATTTGTTAATAACTACCTTACCTGAATCAAGACAAAGAAGAGGAGGTTCACAAAACTCTCTGGTAATACCTACAGACTTTAGGACAACAAACCAGTCAACGAGCAACTTTCTACGCTCCAATACATTGGAACTCTCTATCTCAAAGCTTAAGAAACATAAACGACCTACTCATCTTCCAGCAAAGAATCAAAACATACCTATTCACTGAATATTTTCAAAATAAAACAGGACAGAATATCATCCCCGCATAATTACAAAAGCAATTCACCTAAGCCCTCATACAACTGTCTCACTATCAAGAATACACATATCAATGATTCTCATACAAGATTGATTCTAATTGTGTTGCATGATGAAATTGAACATGTAACACCCTGCACATGTAAATAAGTTTAAACTATTGAGTTTAGTTACTTTTGCTCGTAACAATTACTGCATTGTTAATATCACTTTTGTTCAATGTAAACCGTTATGTTCGTTTAATGTTATCTGTAAACTGCCTTGAATATGCTGAAAAAGCAATATATAAAACTCACAAATAAAATAAAGGAGGAAAGTTACCCAATTCCAGAAGCAATATTAGGCCAATGTTGTATTTCTACAGTCTCCCGATGCATCACTGGACCTGCAGCACTGATTTCAATGGGTGGACTGTATCTATGTAAATCAAGGTTCAAATCCCACTGCTCCTCCTGGTGATTTTGGGCAAGACGCTTAACCTTCCATTGCTTCACGTAGAAACTTAGGGGCTAATGGCAACCGGAGTTGCCAAGTTACCCATTTCCAAGAATGGGATTTTAAGCCAGTCCTGGATTTCTGACAATATTATTCTGATGCATTATGGGACTTGCAGCACTGATTCCAAAGGGTAAAATCAGGGACTACAAATACCACACTGCACTGCAATGCAAATTTAAAACCAGAACTGGGAAAAAAAATCTCACTCGTGGAACTGGGTAACTTGGCAATGTCATACTGCAGAAAAGTGCAGGCATTTACAATCAATCTTCTGCAGTAATGTGGGCACCGAAGCCCTCTGCTTTTTTCATGGCGGCTCCGGCAGCAGGGAAAGAGCAGGGAGCGCTGGACGGAGGTATGAGGAGGAGGAGGGGGGCATGCGCCCAATCTGAAAGGCACCGGCACTTTAAGCAGATCTGTCCCTCCCTGCTCTGACATCGCTTCGGAGGAGGGGGGACCAGACCTGCTTAAAGTGCTGCGAAAAGGCTTGGGGGTGCATTTTGGCTGCCTGCTATTGTGCTGCCAGCGGCAACAGCAGACAGCCGAAATGTGCCCGCCAAGTCTTTCCGCCCTGTGCAGCTGCACCGCTTGCACAGGTCTAGGTAAGGTCCCATTTGCACATCAAGGAACTAAAAGACAGCAAGAACCAACTCATTTTTATTTTGTTGTTATAAACTGCGTTATGGTTCTTGCTTGTTCTTTTTCAATATATATTTTGCATCCACAGTGGGTGCAGAAAAGAACCAGGACATTCACCCGCAGAACTCAATATTTAAAAAAAAAATCTGATTCTGATCATCTCACTAACAACAACCACAACCACTATTCTCCAGTATCAGGCATATTGTGAACTAATACAAAACCCTACAACAAAGAGCAAACCTACCATACCATACCAGCACAAACTTCCAAAACTCGCATGAGGAGCCCATCCAAAAAAGCGTCACTGTAAATACTATAGTGGGCCCTGGAACATCCATACACCTATTTGAAAAGCTGAACAAGTCAAATTACTACAGTACAGTATAGATCTTTATGTACATACTCAATGTTAACAGAACACATGGCCTCAGTCACACACTCAGAACACAGACTCTCACCAAGTACAGAATAAGTAACCACAATCTAAAATAAAATAAAAATATGTAGACAAATTTTAAATTGAAACCCCAAGAAGCCAGTCCACATGCAGTGCAACATCAGATAAATGCCTGTTTTCCATCAGCAACGGCGGGCTTAGCAGAGCCACGAGAAAGGAAAAGTCTCCCTCCGTGGCTCTGTAAAGCCGGCGGTGCTGAAGGGAAAGAGGAGAGCTTTGCGGGGCGGCTGCGGGGCTCTTCCCTCTGCCGCTGCCACCGCGGCTCTTCCTATCGGCATTTTTTTTTTGAAGGCTGAGTGAGGCAGGCTTATTGAGGGAAATTTTTGCCGCCCCCAAAAAGTTGCTGCCTGAGACTACCACCTCATTTGGCCTAATGATAGAACCGCCCCTGACGCTATTAACTCATGTAATGGTCATCAGTGGTCCACCTCAAATTGCGTCCCAGGAAGACGGAATCAGGAGCCCCTAACAAGAACAATGATGAGATCAAGCCTTGGCACTCACTCCCTGAAAGCCTTGGGCAGAGGATCCGTACCAGGCTCAGCTCTACTCTCCTGACACTGTGCTACTGGCTGGCTGTGCAGCACTGCATGTAATGTGCCTGGCAGAAAGATCTCTGAGCGTCTTCTGTAATCTTTTGGAGAAAGCAGGTGGGACAGAGTAGAAGGGAGGGGGCACTGAGGTTGTGTGAGGCTGCTGCACCAATTTTCCCTCCTCCTATAGCTATCGAAAAGATCGCAGTCTAGTGGAGCTTCCAATGTCATACTCAAGTGAGGGAGTTACCCTCAAGGTGGTCATGCATGAGCATTTACTCAATCTTTTCCTCTCAGTCTTCAGAGAGGAGAAAATCCATCCACCATCTGCTGGAGACAAAGAAAGCGTAGTTACTCACCTGTAACAGGTGTTCTCCAGGAGCAGCAGGAATCAGTCCTCACATATGGGTGACGTCGGCGCCGACGGAGCCCTCGCGGAGCAATTTTCCCCAGCTTTCAAAGAAAGCCTTTGGGAATTGCAGCGCGCATGCGTGGTCCTCTTCCTGCCCAAGGGTGCCATCTTGCTCAGTCAGATGACATAGCAAAAAGACAGCAAAAACTAGCAAAAACGAAAGCATAAAACTGCAACTCCAAGGGGAGGAGGGAGGGTTGTGAGGACTGATTCCTGCTGCTCCAGGACCAAGCAGGAAGTCAGTCCTCACATATGGGACTCCCAAGCTTAAGGCTACCGGAGACCCGAAGCACAAAAATGAGCTCCCTCTAGCTCAGCAGCACAGAAGGAAGGAATCTTCTCTGAATACGTCTCCAACCGGTAGCCCAACATCCGAGATGGAGGGTAGGAGTTGCCTATATCTCGAAGAGGTTACGGAGGACTGCCTGTCTGAAAGCACTGTCCCTGCGGGACTCCCTCTCCAGGCAGTAATGGGCTGCAAAAGTCTGGCTTGAAGACCAAGTAGCGGCCCGGCAGATGTCTGCCAACGGAACAGAGCGGAGGAAAGCCACTGACGTAGCCTTCGCCCGAACACGATGAGCGGTGACTCTACCTTCCAGCACGAGGCCCGCAGCCTCGTAAGCCCAAGCGATGCAGTCCGCAATCCAGATGGACAGAGTATGCTTGGAGACAGGGAGCCCCAACTTGTTGGGGTCATAAGACACGAAGAGCTGAACCGCCCTACGGTGCCCCCGCGTACGGTCCAGGTAGAAGTTCAGCGCCCTTCTACAGTCCAGGGTATGCAGGACCATTTCAGCTTGGCTGGAGTGTGGCCTGGGAAAGTAGGTCGGAAGTACCACCTCCTGGTTGATGTGAAAAGGGGAAACCACTTTAGGAAGAAACTTAGGGTGAGTCCGTAGGACTACCCGGTTCTTGTAGAACCTAGTGTAAGGAGGGTCAGATACCAGGGCCTGCAGCTCACTAACGCGTCTAGCAGAAGTGAGGGCCACCAAGAACAAGGTTTTCCAGGAAAGAAAACGAAGAGGGCAGGTAGCCATAGGCTCAAAAGGCGGACAGGTAAGCCGCTGTAAAACCACATTGAGATCCCAGTTCGGGGCTGGCGGGCGCAAAGGTGGTTTAAGGAGTAGAAGGCCCCGGAGAAAACAAGCCACCAGAGGGTGGCTGGAAAGAGGCCTACCTTCCACCGGCAGGTGGTGCACAGAAATAGCACTGAGGTGGACCTTGACCGAGTTGGACTTAAGTCCAAGATTGGAAAGGGAAAGCAAGTACTGCAAGACCACTGATGCTGAACAGGAGAAGGGGTCTTGAGACTGCTGAGTACACCAGACGGAGAATCGACGCCACTTAAGGGCGTAGAACTTCCGGGTGGAAGGCCTCCTGGAGGCCAAGATGACCTCTTCCACTTCTGGAGGTAGCTGGAGAGGAGCAAGGACTACCCTTTCAGCAGCCAGGCCATCAGATGAAGGGACCGAAGGTTGGGGTGCAGGAGCGTCCCCTGATCCTGCGAGAGGAGGTCAGGCTGAAACCCCAGAGGAAGAGATGTGTCCACCGCCAGCTGCAGCAGAAGCGGGAACCAAGGTTGTCTCGGCCACCGGGGAGCCACTAGGATCACCGACGCCTTGTCTCTGAGAACCTTGAAGAGCGTCCGAGACACCAGGGGCATGGGTGGAAAGGCATACAAGAGGCCTGTGGACCATGGAATCAGAAAAGCATCCGCCGCCACCCGGAGAGGATGCGGCTGTCGAGAGCAGAATCTGGGAAGCTGTCGGTTCAGAGGACTGGCGAACAGATCCATGGTGGGGAGGCCCCACCGGAGAAAGATCCGCTGAACCACAAGCGGATCCAACCTCCACTCGTGCGGTTGGAGGACCCTGCTCAGCTTGTCTGCCAGGTAGTTTTCTTGACCTGGGAGATAGACAGCTTTGAGGACGATGTTGCGATGGACGGCCCAAGAGCAGAGCTTCTGTGCTTCCTGATAGAGAAGGAAGGAGCCGGTTCCGCCTTGCTTGTTCACGTAGAACAGGGCAACCTGATTGTCTGTCTGAACAAGTACTGACTGGTGAGAAATCAGGTGAGAGAAGGCTTTGAGCGCTAGGCGGATGGCTCTGAGCTCCAGGAAGTTGATCTGCTGAGCGGACTCCCAAGGAGTCCAGAGACCCTGAGTACAAGTCCCTTGGCAATGTGCTCCCCAACCCTGGAGAGAAGCATTGGTCGTCAGGACCTGAGAATGTGTAGGGGGCTGAAAAGTCACCCCGAGTACTAGGTTTGGCAGGTGAAGCCACCATCGCAGAGAGGAGACCAGCTGGTCGGAGATCTGTACGGAGTCCGCTAGGCTCCCAGTGGCCTGATGCCATTGTTTGCGAAGGCACCATTGAGCAGGTCGCATGTTCAGGCGGGCATAGGGGGTTACGTGGACCGTGGAAGACATATGGCCGAGCAGTCTCAGAAATTGCCTGGCCGAGATCAGGGAATTGCTGTGAAAGCGGCTGGCGAGATCCATGAGCCTTTGGGCCCTGTCCAGAGGCAGGAAGGCCCGCGCCTGAAGAGTGTCCAACCTGGCGCCGATGAACTCTAGATCTTGAGAGGGGAGCAAAGTGGACTTTGCGAAGTTTATGACAAATCCAAAGTGCTGGAGCAGAGCCACCGTGCGATGAGTAGCTTGAGTGGCTTCTTGGGCAGACTGGGCCCTGACGAGCCAGTCGTCTAGGTATGGGAACACAAAGAGACCCTGAAGTCTCAGATAGGCCGCTACCACTGCTAGGCATTTGGTGAACACCTGGGGGCGGAGGATAGGCCGAAAGGCAGTACTCTGTACTGGTAATGGTGTCCGTCCACCACAAACCTGAGGTATTGTCTGTGGTCTGGATGAATAAGGATATGAGTATACGCATCCTTCAGATCTAAGGAGCATAGCCAGTCTCCCTGCTGGAGGTAGGGCAGCAGGATTCCAAGGGTAAGCATTTTGAACTTTTCCTTTGCAAGGAACTTGTTGAGGTTGCGCAAGTCTAGGATGGGTCTGAGGCCTCCTGTTCTTTTCGGAATCAGGAAGTATCGGGAATAAAACCCCTGACCCTTCAGGTGGTGGGGCATCGGTTCCACGGCTTGTTCCTGAACAAGACTTGCTAACTCCTGAAGGAGTAAGTCCCTGTGCAGAGGGAGTCTGGAAGGTTCCCCTGGAAAGTAGGAGGGAGGTACCTGGTGAAAATGAAGAAGATAGCCCTTTTGAACTATCTGAAGCACCCAGGTATCTGTGGTGATGTTGGACCACCTGTGGGCAAAGTGGACTAGCCGGCCTCCTGTGCTGAGAGAAACCAGCTGAGGGGGAGAGGCTATGCTGAGAAAGTCAAAAACCCCCACCCTGCTGAGCAGGGGCCGGTGGTGCAGGCTTGGGGGCTGGCTGCCTACGGGACCCATTACCCCGTCCCTTGGCCTGCTTTCCCTGTGGGGGAGCTGGTGAGGCCTGATA
The DNA here is from genome assembly GCA_033557465.1 of Ichthyophis bannanicus. Lineage (NCBI taxonomy): Eukaryota > Metazoa > Chordata > Amphibia > Gymnophiona > Ichthyophiidae > Ichthyophis > Ichthyophis bannanicus. The sequence continues at coordinate 54,161,693 of CM066051.1, read as the reverse complement.
CTGAGGGTAGTATTTATAGGCAGCACCCTTCCTCGGGTAAAAGGGCTTTTTCCCCGAGGCCTTCTTTTGAGAAGGAGCAGATGTCTTCCTTGAGAGACGAGTCCTGGTGAGCGTCTCCGTCTCGATTTGTGCAGCCTTCTCATCCATGGGCTTGCCAAAGAGGTTATCACCTCGGCAGGGGACATCGACCAACTTGTCCTGTACCCAGGGCTCGAGGTCGGACGTCTGAAGCCACGCCTGGCGGCGTCCACCGATGCCGGCCGCGGCTACTCGAGCCGAAGCCTCAAAACCATCATAGGCTGCTCGAGAGATAAACTTGGAGCACTCCCGAATGCCAGTAGACAAGGATTGGAACCTCTGCAAAGGTTCGTCGGAGAGACCAGCAGAGAACCCGGCTATTTCCTTAGCCAGGTCTCGGAGATACATGCCCATGTAAAGCTGGTATGTCTGGACTCGACAAGCAAGCATAGAGCCCTGGAAGCACTTCCTACCGAGGGCATCCAGGCTTCGGGCTTCCCTACCAGGGGGCACCGAGGAGTGCATTTTTTGACTCTTCAGTCTATGCATGGCCGATTCCACCACCATGGAATGGTGCAGTAGTTGTGTCTTTTGGAACCCGGGGCTCTTGCGGACTCGATAAATGGAATCGACCCTCTTGCTTAACACCGGCGACGATGCCGGGCTCTCCCACATGCGGAAGAGAAGCCGTTCCAGCATTGGAGGAACCGGTACAATAAAGGCCTCCTTCGGGGGAGAGTCATATTGGAGGGCATCGAGTTCTTCGACTCGAGGCTCCTCCTCGGGATCCGCAGGGAAGGCCAAGGCTTTGGCCATATCCCTCACGAAGTCCGAGAACCGGGTATCCTCCGGGGGGGACCGTCTCCGAGGTTCAGACTCGGGGGAGTCCGAAGGGACACACCGAGTCCGAAAGGAACCAGGTGACTCTTCGTCCTCAGATTCCCAGGCCAACTCCTCGGAGGAGGAGTCGACCGGCTCCGGTCGGGCGGGCACTGATGCCATCCGCCCCGATGCCGAGGGAGTCGGCGTCGACGACCTCGGTCCCGAACGGGAGGCCGAAGGAGACCTCAACCGAGGATCGACTCGAACCCTCATGGACTCGAGGATCGGCTCGGTCTCCGGGGTCGACTTGGAGGTCGACGTCCCGGCGGTCAGGGCAGAAGCGCCAGCGAGGCCAGCGATCAATGCCCGCTGCTGGTCCAAGAAGGCAGACAAACTGCACTCCAAGGCCGTCAACCTGAGTCCGAGCTCAGGAGACCCAGCAGCCCCCGACTCGGGCCCCGACGGCGTCGGGCCCGACGTCGGGTCCTTCGGAGGCGAGTCCACGAGGACAACAGTACTTACGTGAGCGGGCAAGTCCACCTCGAGTTGAGGATGTTTTGACGGCCTTTCCGACTCCAAGGACCCGGGACGGGAATCGGGGCTATGCGACCTGGCCCTTGAGGAACCAGGAGCGTCCACCGATCCCGCCCTCGCGGGTTTCTTCTTCCGATGATGCTCCTGGATAGGAGACCCCCTTTCAGAGGAACTCCGACGATGCTCAGGACCAGAGTCCCGAGACGTCGAAGCCTCTGACGAGGTCCGAGCCCGGCCGGAGTCAGAGAAGATACGCTCCCGCTGGTGCTGCCAACTCCTCAATGCTTTTGAGGACATTTTGCCGCATGGCGTGCAGATCATGGGGTCATGATCTGGGCCGAGGCAGCGGAGGCAGAAGTCATGAGTGTCTGTAAGAGACATAAGTTTCTTACAGAGGTCACACTTTTTGAAACCACTGGCCGCCATCGGGGGAAAAAGGGCCCCTGCGAGGTCGAACGACCGGGCAGCCAGGGAAAAAGGAAAAAAGCGCGAAATCTGTCACGAAGGACAAAAAACCAAAAAATAAAGGACGGACTCACAACCGGCGTCGCGAGTCCGGGCGGGAAAAGAACCGTCGTCGAACCGAAGAAAAAATAGAGAAAAATATAGAAAAATCAACTTTTCTGCGGGGATTCACAGGCAACGTCTGTAGGGCTCCGCGGAAAAAAGAAGACTGAGCAAGATGGCACCCTTGGGCGGGAAGAGGACCGCGCATGCGCGCTGCAATTCCCAAAGGCTTTCTTTGAAAGCTGGGGAAAATTGCTCCGTGAGGGCTCCGTCGGCGCCGACGTCACCCATATGTGAGGACTGACTTCCTGCTTGGTCCTGGAGAAATACTGAAGAGACCTCTGGTGGGCTGAGGTGAATAGAGGCGTAGGAATGATGTCATTGAAACCTGGGCTTTTCATTGGTTCTTTGTCTCCACCAATCTGCTGGTAGGGCAATACAAGCCACTTGCCTATACTGGTATGGCAGGATGATATGGAATCCTAATTTTAACTGAGAATTGCGTCCTTTGCACTCAGAGCTCAGGCCAGAGATTGCAGCAGAGCACGGAGAGGGCAGGGACTGAAGAATCCCAAAAACTGCCAGAGATGCTGATATAAAAGACTGTGTGTTAGAGCCGTGTGCGGTAACTCGGTGCACACTTCCTTAATGTGGATAAAAAAATATTTATGCTCAATGCAGCAACCAAATTGTACACAAATAATGTACGCAAACATGGAGGAATGCGCTGATCGTCATGGAAACATGTGTACATCAGGCATGCGTTAGCAGAGATTCTGCGGGGACCTAGAGGAGCCTGTGCATTAGATGTGCATATCTGGAGTGCCCAGGCCCGATGCTACCATTAGGCGACCTAAGCATCTGCCTAGAGCGCTGGCCTTCTGGGGGCATCCATTGCCTTCGCTTCCAACCATTTCCGGGGCCAGCAGCAGTGGCAATGAAACTGCGATACAGCATTTACCTAGGGCTCGGGTGCTGTGTCACGCTTTATACAAACCTGAAATCTGCATCAGAGTGGAGTGGAAGCAGCTGATAATAGCAGGCAGGAACCACGACGCAGCATCTGAGCCTTAGGTAAGCGCCGCGTCGCAGTTCCTTTGCCATTTCCACCAGTGCTGGCTCCAGAGAGGGGCAACAGCAGTGACAATAGGGGTTGGGGGAGTGGCAGGATGGAGGGACCCACCTAGAGCGCCTCTGATCCTTACACCGGCCCTGGGACTGCCAGATGCTAGTTCTGCATATAAATCTATCTTGTAGATTTCTGTAGTCAAACTCATTGCCCATCATTGCACATTCACGGCACCTTCCCTTAGCCCGGTGTTCGACAATGCCCTTCACCTCAGCTCCTCATCCCCCTGCTGTTCTTTTCAACGGACTCATCCCCTTTATACAAAAGAGAAGAAACAGGCAGGAAACCCTCACTAAGACTAGCTACAGAAGGACAAGCTAACTTTCTACTCCTCCTGAGACCATGCGCTAAAGCCCCAGCAGTAGAAAACTGCGCTCAGACTTTAGGTCTGCTGTGCGCTTCTTTTCATCTGAGTTCAGTAGCTAATTCCTGCATTATCAGTGGATTTAAATGTGTAGTGCACTTAGGTTTCCATGAGTCTTTGCACAAACCTTTCTTGTGTGTTAAACACCTTTCTGTATAGAGTGGCCATTATAGCGCAGAAAATTGTGCACAGAATCCATGCTAAACTCTGATAAGCCTCCAGCATGTTACTGCATTGGCCCCATAGAGCACAGAAACTGAAAATATCAGAGACACAGCACAGTGGAATGAAAATCATTGAGAGACTGCAGCTAAGGCAGACAGCACAGGGACTAAAAAGTACCAGAGACTACAAGACAATAAAGAGAGTGCAGGGTCTAAGAATACCAGAACTACAGCTATGAGACTGCACCACAACAAGGAGAAAAAGGGAACTGGAAATACCAAGCTGCAGAGCTTCCAAGTTACTCAGTTCCAGGAGGGAGACTCTTGCTCAGTCCTGGTTTTGAAATCACATCCCAAAGCAGTGTGGGATTTGTAGTGTCTGATTCACTATAATGTTGCAGGTCCCATAATGCACCAGGATGGGACTGTCAGAAATTCAGGACCAGCCTATAGCTCCCTCCTGAAACTGGGTAACCTGGTTGCCCCAGGGCATTGTGGATAATGGGCTCACTCTAATGATGTCACTGCGCCACAGGCATTCCATGGCCTTATGAGACTCGGTTAATGCATCCTGAGTATTCTAACCCTACCACCCTACTCCTGTTTTTTGGGTGGTGGAGGGGTCTTGATTCATGCTACTTTTTATTTTATTTCATAATTCTGTTATGTTTTCTGTTTTTATAGAGCTGATTATTGCACAGTTCTCTTTTATTTTCCTCTAATCCCCTTTGCAGATTTGATTGATTTAATATTTCACCGCATAACAAATATCAGAGTTGCCAAATTGCCCAGTTCCAGGAGAGAGATTTTAAGCCAGTCTTGGATTTCTGACAATCTTATGATGCATTATGGGACCTGCAGTACTGATGCCAATGGGTAAAATCAGGGACTACAAATACCACACTGCATTGCAATGCAAATTTAAAACCAGAAATGGTCAAAACCCTCACTCGTGGAACTGGGTAACTTGGCAACACTGAATCTGTTCCCAGTGGGACAAGGCCTGACCTTGGGTCTACTCTTGAGCCCTCACTGCCTGCTGGGAGGTAAAGGTTCTTGCTTTTCTTAGGAGAGTCTGGAACTACAGCTCCATGCATTGCAATGAGGCAAACTCAGGCCTGGATCAGCATTTTCAGAGTAACCTTGGAGAGAAGATGCCTCTGCACAGGGTTGTCCAACTCTGGTCCTGGAGGGTCCCCAAACCAGTCAGGTTTTCAGGATACCCCTAATGAATATGCATGAGATAAATTTGAATACAATGGGGGCAGTGCATGCAGATCTATCTCATGCATAATCATTGTGGATATCCTGACAACCTGACTGGCCTGGGGGTACCCGAGGACTGGGTTGGAGACCCCTGCTCTACACAAAGGTTGCCAACTGGGTCCAGATTCACCTTACATGTATGATCCTGTCCTGGGTTTATCCCATTGCATGCAGGGACCTGTACTGATTATCTCTATTGCACGCCATAAGAAAAGCAAGGTTATAAATCCCTGCATACAGTGGGATGAACCCAGGACTGGGTCAAGCCTGTTGGGCAAATCAAAAGCATATTAGGAACCCTACTGTACACACAGTCTCCTTGTGACATGCAATATCTGGGATTGTGTCAGTCATTCCTAACATTCATTTCCAAGGCTTCAGTTATTCCTGCCCTAAAACCATCAGGACCCGTAGCTCTCCCATACCCACTATTCACATCTGGACAGCAGTGCCTGCAGTACCTCAACCTCAGATTGAGCTTCCAAGTTGCTTTATTCCAGGAGGGAGATATTAGGACAGTCCTGGAGTTTTACAATCTTATTCTGATGCATTGTGGGTCCTGTGACACCAATGCCAATGGATAGAATCAGGGACTACAAATACCACAGTGCACTGAGATTTAAGCTCCAATTCAGGGCTGGTCCAAACATCTTCCTCTTGACAGCTCTGGAGCTTGCATTAAATCCCCAGTGTTAGAAAACCCTGTGCTCAGCCTTTTGGTCTTTTGCACACTTCTCTGCATCTGCGATTAATAGCCGATGGGATTTAAATAAGTCCTGCGCTGATGTCTGCCCAATGCTTTGTGTTGCAATTAGTTCAGGTTCAGGGCTCATATTTAAACAGGGCACCAATAGTAGCACACAGCATTCTGCACAAAACCTAGTGCTGTCTATTTCATGAGCCCCATTATGTGTGTCTTGGGACCTGTCTCTCTGCAAGTGAAGGGTGAGGGGGCTCTGTGCATAACTGTATGGGAAGGGAAAGGAGAATTGTATATCAGAGAGACAGGGGATTTGGCTCACATTTTCAACAGTAGTTCATGGTGAGATACATTCAGATACAGTAGTTTTTTTCCTCACCTCAGAGGGCTTATAATTTAAGCTTGTACCCGAGGTACTGGAGAGTTAAGTGACTTGTCAAAGACCACAAGGAGCAGTGGTGGGATTTGAATCTTGGTTTCCGTTGTTCTCAGCCAAGTGCACTAACCATTAGGTGACCTCAAAGAGTAAATGTTGTATCAGAAAAAGAGCTGTATATCAGAGAGAACAAGGTATTCTAGAGAGCTGTATATCAGACATAGATGTCAGAATGGGGTGGGTTACATGGCCTCGGGTCCCACCAAACCTTTGACCGCCAGAAGAGAGCAGCCGCAATCAAGGCCGACTCCTTTTCTCTGCTTTCTATCTTTAACCAGTTCCTGATCCACAATAGTACACTGCCTCCTATCCCATGACTGTTTAATTTTGCCAAGAAGCACTCATGAGGGACCATGTCAAAGGCTTTCTGAAAATCTAGATACACTATATCGACCAGCTCACCTTTGTCTGCCTGTTTATTTACACCTTTAAAAAGACATAACAGATTAGTAAGACAAGACCTTCCTTGGCTAAAGCGATGTTGGCTTCTCCCATTAAACCATGACTATCTACATGTTTAGTAATTGTATTCTTTATAATGGTTTCTACCATTTTGCCCTGTACTGATGTCAGGCTCGCTGATCTGTAGTTTCCCAGATCACCCCTGGAACCCTTTTTAAATTTGGAGTTACATTGGCCACTCTCCAATCCTCAGTTACTACAGATGATTTTAATGATAGTTCACAGATTACTAATACTAGGGCTGCAATCTCATCTTTCAGTTCTTTCAACATGCTCAGATGTATACCATCCAGTCCAGGTGATTTACTACTCTTCAGTTTATCAAAGAGTTGTAATACATCCTCCTGGTTTATCACTATTTCTTTCAATTCTTCTACTACATCACCTTCATGTACCATTTCAGGCATGGTTAACTTCACTACATCTTCTTCAGTAAAGACTGAAGCAAAGAATTAATTCAGTCTCTCCACTCTGGCCTTGTCCTCCCTTAGCGCCCCTTTTCCCCCCTCTATGATCCAGTGGTCTAACTGACTCTCTCACAGGTTTTTTGCTACAAATGTACTTGAAAAGGTTTTTATTCTGAGTTTTTTTGCTTCCATGGCAAGCTTCTTTTCAAATTCTCTCTTTGCCTGCCTTTCCAATGTCTTGCATCTAACTTCCCAGTGTTTATGTTGTTTCCGGTGTTCGTCATTAGGATTATTTTTCCATTTCTTGAAAGATGCTTTTTTGGGCAACAACAGCCTCTCTGACCTTGCCTTTAAACCATGCTGGCAGTTTTTTGGCCTTCCTTCCTCTTTTCTTTAAAGCGTGGAATACAGCTGGTCTGGGCTTCCAAGATAGTATTTTCAAACAACGCTCATGCTTGATGTAAATCTTTAACCTTTGCAGCTGATCCTTTTAGTTTCTTAACTGTTTTCCTCATTTTATCATAGTCTCCCTTTTGAAAGTTAAAAAGTACTACTGTAGATTTCCTTGCCCTCTTTGTTTCATTATTTAAATCAAATGCAATCATGCTGTGATCACTATTGCCAAGTGGCTCCAAGACCCTTATCTCTTGTACCAGATCTGGTGTTCCACTAAGGACTAAGTCCAAAATGGCTTTCCCCCTGGTCGGTACATGAACCAGCTGCTCCAAGAAGCAGTCATTTATTTCATCTAGAAACTTTATCTCCCTAGCCTCTCCTGCTGTGACATTGACCCAGTCAATACCGGGGTAATTGAAATCACCCATTATGTCTGCCTCCCTCCACATGTTCTAAGATAAAAGGAGGCCAATTGACTGCAAGTGGTGTTCACCTGAGCTTGAGCAGGGAGCTCAGGGAGTGAATTGTGCCTTTGACTCTTTCCACAGCCTTCATGCAGTGGACACTTAACTTTAGCCCTCGTCTCAGCCTCAATGCAGAAGCTGCGGATTGAATTGGGCAGTTGCAGTGGTGAACTCCTGATTCTTGGGTCCTATGCCAAGAGAGGGGGTGGGGGGAGTGGAGATAGTCATGCCACTGTTCCATTCCCAACAAGCATTGCAGACCCGTGCCCCCCAGTCTCTAATACTCAGGTTTCAGTAGTCTCTCTCGCAGCTTGGCAGCCCTCCTTTCACCGCCAAAAAGTGATTGTCCTGTCACTGCCGTGGGGCACAAAGCAAGCCATGGCAGATGTGGCGGTGTCTGCACTGTGCTGCCATTCCCAGGGAGTCTGGAGCATCTGGTGGTGTTTCTTCTGGGTCTTTGCCAAGCTCCGAGTAGCCGCAATGCCCTACTCCACAGTAGGGGGGCAGACTATGCACAGGCAGAAATGGCTATCATTTTTGGCATGCTACAAAGGCACCACTCAAGTAATTCCTCCATTCTCTCTTCCTGAGGCACATGTTGCGATTTGATGCCTCTGGGGCACTGGGTTCCTATATCCAATGATATACAGTTGTTGCACCAGGCTTAGTGCCTAGTATCTCACAAGGACCCTTACAAGGCCTCAGAAGTTGGGGTCAAATTGTGGATTCAGGTGTGCCTCAGGGCCTGCAGTTCCCTCTTCCAGGGGCTCCTGGGTTTGGAGAGGTGGACGTGGTGCCTGTAGTCTAAAGCGGCTTTTCATCTGTTGCTGAAGTGGCCTTGGAACATCAACAGTGAGACAAAGATTTGGCCCCTGGTGGTTCATGTGCGATAAGCTATCAGCATGGACCTGACCAAAGTCTACTTCCACTTTCCCAGCTGGGAGGAGGATCAGCAGCGGTTTATGCTTTGCCATTCCAGGAGTGACGTTCCAGTTCTGCGCCTTAGCCTTTGGTCTCACAATGGCGCCCAGAACCTTCAGGGTGATGATGGTGGGGGTAGTGCTTTGCCGTGAAGTAGTCCATGCCCATCCTTATCTAGGTGACTGTCTCATCTGAGCTAAGTTACTTTCTGAGGTGGCTCAAGCAGCATCTAGCTTCATACACTTCTAGAAGAGCTAGAGATGGGTCGTAACAAATAGCAAAGTCAGCTTTGCGTGTCCCAACGTGCTGCAAGTTTTCTCGTTCAATGCATCAGTTCTCTGGAACTCTTTCCCATACAGAAGTATACCAGACCTCTCAGCATCTCCAGAGCAACTCAAGACACACGTATTTACAGAACATCACGGAAATAAGCTAGATTGCCCAAATACCAGCCCAACATAATCTGCAACCCAGTTCGCCTCACAATATCTTCTATTAATCAGATCACAATACCACTATGACATGACGCTCATCCCCGGACTACATCCTGAATTCTTCCACAGTTTCTCACCTAGTCTTGAACTGTTTAGCATTTTAGTTTAATTGCATTGTTTATGTTTATTTATTAAGGTCACATATGTTATTAAGCTACATTTCATTGTTATTGATTAGTATTTAGATCATGCATATTCCAAGTTTGTGAACCTCTTACTTGTTATGCAATTATGTTACCTGTAGCTTGTTCTTGTTCCCTGCAAACCATTTTCATTCACTGACAAAGAAGTATAAAAATAAATAAAAAGGCTTGCCTATGAGAGACGTCCAAGATCCAGGACCAGGTAACTGTTTTGAAGCCAGCTAGCTCGCAGGGCCTGAGACTTTTAATAGCTGCTGGGTACAATGGCAGCCACCACTGAGCTGGTCCTCTGGGCACAAGCCCACATGAAGTGAAGGAGTGGCCTAGTGGTTGGGGCAAGGTACTTCAGGCCAGAAGGTTGGGAGTTCAAATCCTACTAAAGAACCTTGGGCCAGAAGGACTGGGGTTTCTAGTCCCACAGGTGGTCTTGGGCAAGCCCCTTAACCCTCCATAGCCCATGTTCCCTGTAAAATAGTTATCTCCAAGTTATAATGCCTTGCTCAATGTAAACCACACTGATGCAGAATAGCACAGTATATAAGAGAATGTAAATAAATAAACATGTATCAGAACCAAGGAAGACATAGAAACATGACAGCAGAAAAAGACCATATGGCCAATTTAGTCAGCCCTTCCATATCATCTACAATAATTCCCCTTTTTCCTTGTTTGTCCCATGCTTTTTTGAATTCAGATACGGTCCTCATTTCTACTTGGGAGACTATTCCAAGCATCTACCACTCTTTTCGTAAATATTTCCGCATATTACTCCCAAGTCTACCCACTTTCACTCTCATTCTATGTCCCCTCGTAGCAGAGATTGCTTTCAATCGAAAGAGGCTTTCCTCTTGTGCATTTATGCCATGGAGGTATTTAAATGTCTCTATCATATCTCCTCTATCCCGCCTTTCCTCTAACATATTAAGATCCTTAAGTCTGTCCTAATATGCTTTATAATGAAGACCATTAATCATTTTAGTAGCAACCCTCTGCACCGTCCAACCTGCTTATGTCCTTTTGAAGGTCTTCAGCATTGCATACAATACACCAAATGATTTTGCATCAGAGACTTATAGAGAGGCACTATCACCTCTTCTCTTCTGCTGGCCATTCCTCTCCCTATGCACCCAAGCATCCTTCTAACTTTTGCTGTCGCCTTTTCTACTAGTTCAGCTGCTTTAAGATCATCAGAAACAGTCACACCAGGTCCCACTCTTCTTTCGTGGAGAGAAGTATTTTACCCTCTACATTGTACCACTCCCTTGGATTTTTGCAGCCCAAGTGCATGACCCTGCATTTTTAAGCATCAAATCTCAGCTGCCAAATTCTTGACTTTTCTTCAAGCTTAGCTAGATCCTTTCTCATGTTATCTGCAACTGCAATGGTTTCCTCTCTTGCAAGATCCTGATGCCCTCCCCTGCACCCTTCAGTGATGCAGAATCTTCTCCGGTTGTCTCATCCCTCCAGGTTGCTAAAAGGAATGTTTCTGAAGAATCCATGGTGACTACCGAGACATCAAAGGCCAACCTGACCCGCTGAAGGTCTCATTGCTTGCAATGGACGGCTCAGGGTTGCTGGATCTCACAGGTTGTGTCCTGGCCAGCCGGTGTCCTCCAGGTGAGGGCAGTTCTTCTTGCCCTGCTGCAGTTCTGCCAACTGATCCAAGGCCAGGCTGTCCAAGTTTTTTTTTCCAACAAATGCCATGACCATGGTTTGCATCAGACAGGGGGAACCACAATGACAGGAATAGCTCTCAAGATGGTAATCCACCCAGGGGAACAAGAGTCTCCTCTTCAGGCTCTCTTGGCACAGCACATCAGGCATCAAGTGTGTCGAGGCAGATTATCCTTGGTCAACATAGACTTTATCTGAGGGAGTGTGAGCTTACACAGTCAGCATTTACAGCGCATTCTGGACACTGGCAGCGGCAGCCAAGAGAGCAAATAGAATGCTAGGTATCATAAGAAAAGGAATGGAAAATAAAACAAAAGTTATTATAATGCCTCTATATCGTTCTATGGTGAGACCGCACCTTGAATATTGTGTGCAATTCTGGTCGCCGAATCTTAAAAAGGATATAGCGTTATTAGAAAAGGTTCAGAGAAGAGCCACCAAAATGGTAAAGGGGATGGAAGGATAGAAGTCTATAAATTAATGAACGGAGTGGAATGGGTAAACGTAGATTGATTGTTTACATTATCAGTCTTTTGGGGAAACTGCTAGGTACGTATGACCTAGATTGGCCACTGTTGGAAACAGGATACTGGGCTTGATGGACCTTGGTCTGACACAGTATGGCATATCTTATGTTCTTATCTGGGGCGTCCTTCCTAGGATTAGATGGCAACGTGAGCCATTTCCAAGGCATGGTTGTTCTTCGGCCAGCAGGAGACTTGTTCTAGGGGGGAGTGTATGCTCTGGCTATGGAAGTCCCTACTATATGGCTTTCAACCTGGGACCCTGATGAATCATGTGATTCGCAGAACAGAGGCTCATTCAGGACTAGTGAATCAGGCAGCACTGAATTGGCTCTGGAGGTCTTGGTCTGATAACCTGTGTAGGCTGCTGGTGAACCAGCTCCTTTTAATTTCAGCATGGAAGGGGCTTGCTGTGGCAAGAGCCCTTCCTAATGGGCATCTCTACTCCCTCCTTGCTTATAGTCTGTCCCTTGAGAGATAACACCAGAAGGTGATGGGGTTCTCAGACGTCATATCCACCCTCTTAAGGGCAAGGAATTCTGTTCATGTTTGGTATGTCCTTGAGATAGTGATGCTGTCAGCATGTTCTATTAGCTTGGCAGGTAACTGTGCCCTCCCTGCCATTTCTTCAGGATGTTCTCAACAAGGGTCTTGCCCTAAACTTCCCGAGACTGCAAATTGTGGCGGCAATGTTTTTTCAGGGACTGGTGGTGGGTTACTTGCTCACTTCTCTTCTGGAAAGCTTCCATTTTATGAAAGGGGTCAAGCATTTGCACCCTCTGCTACGGGGTCTTAGTCTGGTTGTTTAGGCCTTGATGAAGTCTTCCTTAGAGCTTTAAAATGAATTTCTTTTAAGGTTTTGCCCCTTAAAGAGTGTTTTTGGGGCTGTTTGTTCTGCAACACACATCTCTGAGTTACAGCTTCAGTGTCAGAGTGCGTTTCAATCCACCAGGTTTTTTTTGCCCAATGTGTTCTCTGCCGCCCTGTTTCGCAGACGACAGTTCTGTTTCTCATAAGGGCCATCATCTGTTCAGTATCCATAGGGTGTTTTTGCAGTACTTGAAGATTACTAATCCTTTCTGATGGGCAGAAAGGGGTTCTGTGGTGTTTGCTGGGCCGTAGAGAGGTGAGCCAGCCTCCAAGAAGACCTTGGGGCATTGGATTCAAGAGGCGGTGGTTTCCATCTATATCTTGAGGAATAAGCCGATGACCTCTGGGCTAAGGGCTCACTCAGCCTATGTGCAAGCAAGCTTGGTCATGCCTCTGGACAGTGATGTAGTCTTCACTCTCTCTCAGCCTTTGAGAAGAAATTCCGCTTTGATGTCCATGCCAGAGGTGGAGGACTAAACTGGAGGAACGATAAGGAAATAGAAATTACACTTACCTGGTAATTGTCGTTCCTTGACACTGTAGATTTTATTTTTAATGTCTTAATTTTGGCTATATGTGGTTTAATTTTACATATGGTTGTGCACCTCCTCCTGCAGCTTGGAGACTGGGCATGTCAAAGTTGTGACATCACTGGATATAGCCTGCTAGTATCTCCCATCAGCCCCCAGTGTACTATTGACAAAGCAAACTCAAAGGAACAACAAATAAGTAACTATACCATAACTTTAAATAACTCTCCATTCCTCAACCTGAGGAACCTTTTTAACCTTATCAGTCTTATATTTTCTTTTTTTAAACTTTACATTCACGTCCCCCCTATGCAAACATATTTCCTATACCATCCCCTCGTTTAAATAAGAGAGAAGGAAGAAACAGAGAGGGATACTTGCTGCGATCTAGAATCTGAAAGGATCTGTCTACTTCTTGAGATTGATGCTCCACTCCGCCTGAAAATAAACTCTGAAGAAATCACACCCCTGGGCGGGAATGAGGACTAAACTGTCATCACTCAAGGAACGACAATTACCAGGTAAGTGTAATTTCTATTTCCTTATCATTCCTCCAGTTTAGTCCTCCACCTCTGGGATGTAACAGAGCAGTAATCATTGGGAGGGACCTATCCAGCCAGCTCACCACACCGTCGACCCAGAACAGGCATCCTTGACTGCCAGAACATTTAGGCAGTAGTGGTTACTGAGGGAATGAAGAGACGACCTAGAAGCTGCTCTAACAATCCCCCCTGGTGGAATGACACATTAATCCACCCATGAAGCTGCTTGCGCCCTGGTAGCAAGAGTCAGAAAGCCCCCCGGAATCGTACAACCTCGCCACCAGAATGCTGAGGCAACCACCGCCTTAACCCAGTGCGAAATGGCCGCCTTCGCTGCTGCTTCTCCTTCGCAGGGACCTCCAACCAACACACAAAACAAAGAAACGAAAGCCGCACCCTGCATTTTATGTTTCCTATCTGTGTAAGCTACAAATAAAAACCTCCCCTTCCAGAAAAACCGAGAACTGGAAGAGAAACCAATAGGCTCAGGAGAAAAATCAGACACCACCTTTTGGAAGGACGACAGGACTGGTTGCAAACACCACCCTCTATCCAGAAAGGGTGAAAACAGCTCATTACATGACAATGCCTGAATCTCCGAAACTCGTCGCGCCAAACAAAGAGCTATCAAAGCCACTGTCTATAACAGCAAATCCTTTACCGATGCCTGCAGTAAAGAATCAAAGAGCTCTTTAGTTAACGCCTCTAAGGCCCAATCGGGATCCCACGGCGGCACCCGAACTCTACTTGAGGAGCGCAGTCGGGTCCCAACAAATTCAAAACCCTCATCCTTGTGCCATTGTCTCATCCATGCATTGAGACTCCGGAGCTCTGCCTGCCTTTTGGGTCCTGCGCGTGGAACGGGAAGCATTTCAGAGAAAGCTATCCTGCAAGTTCTGGATTTCAACTTCCTACCTAAAAGCGTACATTTAGCCTCCAGAACCTCCCTACCACATTTCCTTTGTCATTGTTACTGACATAGTATCAAGACAACAGACCCCTCCCCAGCACTATCTAAGACCTTATTGAGGTGGCACATGAGGTCTGCTACCTTTGCACTAGGCAGGCATGTTAACAGGCGATCCTCACGTCCACCAGCCACCCAGCTATCTACATGCCTAATGATCGAGGGTTTTGGATTTGTTGGGAACTGGGGAACATTATGGGGAAAGGAGGGGCTCTTCCAAAGGGATGGGCTTCACCTTAACCGGGATGGAACCAGGCTGCTGGCATTAACCTTTAAAAAGGAGATAGAGAAGCTTTTAAACTAGATAATAGGGGAAAGCCGACAGTCACCCAAGAGCGCATGGTTCGGAAGAATGTATCCTTGAAGGATACTACCAAAAGCAGAGAGTTTCCAAAAAAGAGTAAAGTAGCCCAAATGCCCTCGAGTATGGAGCAGACAGAGCTTAAAGATCCCAAATTATCCATGTCTACCAATAGCCAAATTAATATGAATAAAATACAGTCTCTAAAATGCTTGTATGCAAATGCTAGAAGTCTAAAAAATAAGATGGGAGAGTTAGAATATATAGCACTAAATGAAAGGTTAGATATGATTGGAATATCAGAGACATGGTGGAAGGAGGACAACCAGTGGGACACTGATACCTGGGAACAAACTATATCGTAATAATAGAGCTGATCAAATTGGTGGAGGGGTTGTGCTCTATTTTGGAGAGGGCATTGAGTCAGAAAGGATTAAAGTTTTGCAGGAAACAAAATTTGCTGTAGAATCTCTATGGATTGAAATTCAATGTAAAAAAGGGGAAGGCGATGGCAGTGGGGGTGTACTATCGACCGCTTGGCCAGAATGAACAAATGGATGATGAAATGCTCAGAGAAATCAAGGAAGCTAACAAAAAAGTTACAGCATAGTAATAATGGGTGATTTCAATTACCCCGGTATCAACTGGGTCAGTGTCACGGCAGGACATGCTAGGGAGATAAAGTTCCTAGATGAAATAAATGAGTGCTTCTTGGAGCAGCTGGTTCATGAACCGACCAGAGGGGAAGCCATATTAGACCTAGTCCTTAGTGGAACACCAGATCTAGTGCAAGAGATAAGGTTGTTGGGGGCCACTTGGCAATAGTGATCATAGCATGATCGCCTTTGATTTAATTAGTGGAGGAGGGATAGTAAGGAATTCCACAGTACTACCTTTTAACTTTTGAAAGGGAGACTATGATAAAAAGAGGAAAATAGTTAGGAAAAAACTAAAAGGAGCAGTTGCAAAGGTTAAAGACTTACATCAACCTTGGGTGTTGTTGAAAAATACTATCTTGGAAGCCCAGACCAGCTGTATTCCACGCTTTAAGAAAAGTGGAAGAAAGTCCAAAAAACTGCCAGCATGGTTTAAAGGTGAGGTCAGAGAGGCTGTTGTTGCCAAAAAAAGCATCTTTCAGGAAATGGAAAAAAGAGCCAAGCAACGAAACCTGGAAACAGCACAAGCACTTGCAAGTCAAATGCAAGGCATTGATAAGGCAGGTAAAGGGAGCATTTGAGAAGAAGCTTGCTGCGGAAGCAAAAACACACAATAAAGACTTTTTCAAGTACATTCGTAGCAAAAAACCTGTGAGAGAGTCAGTTGGTCCATTAGATGATAGAGGGGTTAAAGGAGCACAAAGAGGCAACAAGGCGATAGCGGAGAGATTGAATGAATTCTTTGCTTCAGTCTTTACTGAGGAATATGTAGGGATGTTACCCATGACTGAAGTGATATTTAAAGGTGCGGAAGAATTGAAGGAAATAAGAACACATAAAGATGTATTACAACTATTAGATAAACTGAAGAGTAGCAAATCACCTGGGCCGAATGGTATACATCCAAGGGTGTTGAAAGAACTGAAATATGAGCTTGCAGACCTGCTATTAGTAATCTGTGAACTACCATCAAAATCTCTAATACCTGAAGATTGGAGGATCGCCAATGTAACACCAATTTTTAAAAAGGGCTCCGGGGTGATGCGGGAAACTACAGACTGGTGAGCCTGACGTCAGTACTGGGAAAAATGGTAGAAACCATCATAAAGAATAAAATTACTCAGCATGTAGATAGTCATGGCCTAATGGGAGACAGCCAACATGGTTTTAGACAAGGAAGATCTTGTCTTACTATTCTGTTATGTTTTTTTTGAAGGCGTGAATAAACAGGTAGACAAAGGTGAGTCGGTTGATATAGTGTATCTGGACTTTCAGAAAGCCTTTGTCAAGGTCCCTCAGAGACTTTTGGGAAAACTAGAGTTATGGGATAGGAGGCAGTGTACTATTGTGGATCAGGAACTGGTTAAAAAATAGAAAACAGAGGGTAGAGCTAAATGGCCAGTTTTCCCAATGGAGAAAGGTGAATAGTGGTGTACCCCAGGGATCTGTGCTGGGTCCGCTGCTTTTTGATATTCATAAATGACCTGGAAAGTGGAACGACGAGTGAGGTTATCAAATTTGCAGATGACACAAAACTATTTAAAGTTGTTAAAACCCAAGAGGATTGTGGAAAATTGCAAGAGGATCTTGATAAATTGGAA
This sequence comes from Ichthyophis bannanicus, assembly GCA_033557465.1. Lineage (NCBI taxonomy): Eukaryota > Metazoa > Chordata > Amphibia > Gymnophiona > Ichthyophiidae > Ichthyophis > Ichthyophis bannanicus. The sequence goes on along the minus strand of CM066051.1, from coordinate 54,144,801 downwards.
GACTGGGCATCAAAATGGCAGATGAAATTTAATGTGGACAAGTGCAAAGTTATGCACCTAGGGAAGAACAACACAAACTATGGTTACACGATGCAAGGTTCCACATTAGGAACCACCACCCAGGAAAAAGATTTAGGCGTCATTGTGGATACCATGACGCCCAGTGTGCAGCGGCGACCAAGAGAATATTGTGCGCAATTCTGGTCGCCGTATCTTAAAAAGGATATAGCGATTTTAGAAAAGGTTCAGAGAAGAGCCACCAAAATGGTAAAGGGGATGGAAGGATACTCCTATAACTCTTGCCTGGCTTGGCAGAGGGAGGGGGGAAGTATCAGAGATCTCATCCCTTCCTTATAGAAGGGAGGTTCATATCTTGTTTCTATGGGTAAGCTTACAAAAAAGAAAAAAAAGAATTATATAACCTTTGTGGATACTTGTTTGTTGCTCTGTTGAGTCTGCTTTGTCAATAATTCACTGGGGACTGATGGGAGTTCCAGTACGCTACATCCACTGTTGGCAAGATTTTGATTGGTCCAGTCTCCATGCCGCAGGAGGAGGTGCACTACCTCTTCCATATGTAAAATTAAACCACATATAGCCAAAATTAAGACATTACAAATCTACCGTAAAATCTTATAATTTGCCAAACTAAACGGGAATATTTTCCATTAAGAAACCACACAACTATAAAACCCCTCTCATGACATAATGCTTATGGCAGAGCATTCCACATCTGTGGACTGGCCGTGGCTCTCACCCAAGCACCTGTTACAACTGTCCAAGAGAGTTATTACCATAATTCTCTGAGGAGCATCTGTTAAATCCCGGGATATTAGGAAAATTGCCAGCTTTTAGGTTCAAGAGCAGAGCCCAGCAGCTCACATTCTAGTAGGCATACATCATATGCTGGGCTTACAAGATGGCTTCCACGCTGATCGGCATCAGCCAAGATGGCTGCCGGTTTAGACTGTGAATGTGGAGGCAGCCTGGATGAGGGACCTTGCATTCTCTGGAAAATGCCCTCCCATGTTTATCACCAAACAATAGTTGGTATTTCAAGGTCTGTATTTCAAGGTCTGCTCAAGGTCTGCTTATCAGCTGGTCGCAGCCCCCCTGTCTCTGCCTGTGCTGTGTACATGCCTTTCCATTTCCTGGAACTCCATCTCTTGGCACTATCTGTTTTCTTCAGGGCTCAGAGTATTCTTCCTGGTTGGCCAGTATTTCTCCTGTATTTCTTTGGGCCTATATACTTTGCACGTTCCTGTCCAAAGTGTCTAGTTCCCCAGGCTCTCCCGTACAAGGCCACAAAATACTCTGCTTCGCTAGCCCACATGCATGTCTTCTTGTGACAATCATATATGGGCCTATATACTTTGCACGTTCCCGTCCAAAGTGTCTAGTTCCCCAGGCTCTCCCGTACAAGGCCACAAAATACTCTGCTTCGCTAGCCCACATGCATGTCTTCTTGTGACAATCATATGTTACTGTGCATATTTTCAGGCAGGTAAGGGTGCAATCATACAAAGCAAACCTATAGAGTAGGCCTGTAATCCACACTTAGACTAATTATCCCTTCATTCCCCACTTTTTTTTTTTTTGTGGAGGGAAATCAGAATAATCCCACTAAGGGGCATGGATGACTACCATTTACGACAGAGAGGGATCGTCAAGAGGCAACTGTTCATATTGATCCCTAGAGACAACATATGCCAAATGCTGCAATGCTTAAAAGAGTAATAAAGAAAGCTTTGAAATAGTACGACAAAACTTAAGCTGGTGTGGATATTGCAATTGCTGAAGCCCAAATGGCTTGCAGAGTTCAGTTACTTTCTAAGAAAAACAATAAGAAAAGGATAACAATACAATCATTCACAAAAGCCCCCAATCAGTCCAACAGTCCCTATTTTCAGATAATTTGGTCCTGCCTCTCAGCAGTTCTTCAGGACTTCGTAGAGTGCTTCACCTTCCTCTGAAGTTTAAGTTTGGTTTCTCTCAAAATTTGAACTTCTCATTCTCATATTTTTGTCCCTTTTGTCAAGGTGACACACTGATCCATCTGGACTCTGGCCAATTCCCTCTGCTGGAATCTCCTGATTGCAATTGGTGAAATGGCTCCAGGCCTCATTCAGAAGAGCAGCAACCCATATCAAATGAAAAGACTAAATATTCTAGATTAGATTTCACAATGAGACAATGCAATGCAACAAACTTAATTTCATCCATATTTACTTAAGATCACAACTATCTCGTATGGTGTCAACTAAGTCTCTCAGTTTAATAAACTCTTTGTCTCTTTATCGCTGGAGATTCATTTGCTGGTAGGAAATACACATCATAAAATTATCTTCATCAGTTTACTGGACATCAGAGTCCTTTCCTTTTGATATCCCACTTCATCCCTCATAATATTTTTTTTATCACTTGCATCATTCTACCAACGTCCTTCTCATGTTTTTTATACCATACTAATGTATCCTTATTTGGCAAGGTTGCTAAGAACATCAAACAATTGTTAAAAACTTAGTATTGCTGTAAACAAATAGTAAGCAGGAAACATAAACTTAGGGGTATGTTTACTAAACCGTCTTAATGTGCGCTCTGACACATTATCACGCGATAAGGTACCTTATCGCGCAATAAGGGCGCTTTATCAGGCAGAGGTACCTTAGCGCGCGATAACGCATGCAGCGGCTCAAACGAGCGCTGAAGGCGGGGAAAGGCTCCCGGAGGGCGAAGTAAGGCTCCCGAGGGGCGGAAAGAGAGGGTCAATGGGCGGAGAGTGGGAGGGGAGAGGCTCCCTGCACACTAACTCTGTGAAATTCGAGGCTGAAAACTAACGCCAGTGAAACCCTGGCGTTAGAGCTGATTTAAAGGGAAAAGAAACTATTTCCGTCCGCAATGTACAGCAGAACCAGGGAAACCTGCAAAAAGTGATAAGTGTGATACATGTGCACAGAACAAAAGGGCAAATAAACAGCGAAAATGACCTGAACAAAATTGAAAAAAAAAAACATAACCAAGCTGGGCAATAGTGATATTAATGGGAAACATCAACACCACCCCCCTCCCGAGAAAGCTAAAAAAAAAAGATATTATTTTTGGAAGGTCTATACCCCGTCCCCATACAAGGTGAATGAGCCCACAGTGAAACTGCGCTGAGCAGGGTTTTCCATTGGGCAGGTTTCCTATGGCATGCACATGTTCCACAACAGCAGGGTGGGCATGTCAGAATGGACAACTGGACAGATGCTGGAAAGGGGGATACAGAGGGCTGCAGGCGGCACATGCTGTGGTGCAGCTGGGCCACAGTGCGGACTAGGGTGATGCTTAGGTGGCCCATAGGAATGCTGAAACAGTAGAGCAGCCAGACAGCAACTGATGAGGGCCCAACATGGGCATGAGTGTGCTTCCCACAGTGTCACAGGGGACAGTACCCAGCAGATACCCCCAAAGGCACAGAACATTGGCAGGCGGTGCTGGGGGGGAAGCGTGGACAGTTATGCAGGCACCCCTACCCCATAACCCGCACCATAGGCAGCCACCTACCCACACACTGGATGGCCTGAGACTGCGCTCCACCAGCACCACCAGCAGAAGGGCATGTCAGCAGGGTGGCAGAGGGGTACTGGTGGGGGAGGGGGCAGTGGCAGCTGCCCAGAGCAGGCCATGAAAAAAAGAGAAAAACCTCCAAAAAAGAATGACTCACCACAGTACTAGAAAAAGCAAAGTCATTACTATATGAACCCTTGAGTTCTGTTCTACAAACCACAAACGTGGATAAGGTATGTTACTGTCGGGAACCGCCGGTATGAGAGAGGGAGAGGAAAACTCCCTCCTCCGTGTCGGAAGAACCCTTTTGTTGAAGCAGGCAGAACTAGTGTAAATCCATAATATTCAAAATTGGTGTAAGCAACACTTATCTGTAAACAGGCGATGTCCTTATTTCAAAACAAAAGGAACTAACATCCAAACACGACATGCATGTTTTGAGCCCATATGGAGCTCTGTGTCAAGTGTATCCTTCCAAAAACTGATGGGAACCTGCAGCATGGCGTATTTCAGCTATGAAAGGTGCTGTGGACCTGGTGCTGGGCGCCCCACCTCAACCTCAGGGTGGCACAGTACCCGCACAATGTGACGGTCTGTGGCTACTCTGTGCCAGTACCACACACGGTCAGTTCCCCCTACCAGGCCGATAAGCTGTGGGGGTGCATACCCCATCTTGTGCCCATCTGTCGACTGCTGATTTGCATGTGCAGTGCATCATGGGTAAGGGTGGGTTAACCCTATCCTGGTAACCACAGCAGACAGTTTGTGTGGTGACGTGCAGTCCTTCTGCAGCCAGCCAGGGGTTTGTTAGCAGCTGTAGCCCACTAGTTACTTCACTACCTGTGAAGCCAGAGGTCATGGGTTCAAGCCCATGGTGGGGTTATTTGATAGGGCTGTCTGAGGCATTGTCTATTTTTAATATACATTAGTACTGCCAGCAAAAACACCCTCAGAGTTCTGTAACCTTAAGGTGCCCCATAAGGCACCTTATAGGGCGCCTTATAAGGTGTCCTATAGGGGACATTATAGGGTGCCTTGGCGGACAGTGCACTTTATAATGTGCCCTATGGAGTGCTTTATGGGGTGCCTTATGCGGCACCTTAGGTTACCCCACCATAAGGGTGTGTTTGCTGGCAGCACTAATTAAAATAAAAGTAAGATGCCTCAAAAATCACTACTTAAATGTAAAGGATGATGCCTCAGCCAGCCTTATGCATTAGGCACACTGGGGATCAAACTCATGACCCCTGCACCATCAGTCAGTATATTAACCATTGCGCTACACCTCTGCTTCTATGTTTGCATGTCTGTGCGCCTACTTAAGATTACCACGCGTTAACGTGCTTAGTGGCATTTCGCCCAATAATGTGCGCAGCACGCGTTATCGCGCGATAATCCTGTTTTGCTACGTTAAGACCGAAACGCCCACTCCTTTTATAGCATCCTGCACACTATCACCGGGCGCACGTTAAGACGGTTTAGTAAACATACCCCTTAGATTCTTCTCAATAAGCATAACAGCATGAGTAAACAGAGTCCCTTTCCCACTAACTTAATTGGTGTAGTTTTAAATGGATATATGTGCTCATTCGAAATAGCAACTGTCTAAACAATATGGGCAAAGTCCATACAATATAAAAACTATTATTTTGCAACATTTTATGGCTAGTGTTTATCGTATACCCGGTTCCCAGTGAGAGTGCTGAAGGAAACTTACACTTTTTCTCTGGACAACAACATATAAAATTCAAATACAGAAAAACAGGTGAAATTATCTCAAAAGTCAATACTGCAACAAATAAAACTGAAAGATCAGTGTAGTTACCGCCTATGGTGTTACTGTCCTGTTCAGCAGTCATCAGCACTGAGCTTAACAATGCAAAGTAATTACCTTAAATCTTACAGTTCAGAAAACAGGCATTCAAATGATGAAACTGATACTTTTGCATGAAAAGGCTGGTGGATATCTGGAATGCAAACACTCCCCTTTTACATTTCAACCAAAATGTACTTTTCACATTTAATTTAAAACCTAATAATACCTGAGACTGGCATCAGACTGATCTGAAAACCCTCTATGAGGTGCTTGCCACAGTATATAAAATCCCTTTTAACTTTTAATTTTGCTCGATAGCATATGCATTCAAAACCAAATATATGTGCCAGAGATACTGTAGACTAAAACATTTAAACACAAGACTATTAGTCTTTAAGTATAGCAGCCTATCTGATTGGAATAAGGAGGTTTTCTTGATAAATTTCACTAAACCCTCCCCCTGGGTAGTCTGAAAAGCAACATGCTTTAACAACAGCTTGGGAAAACCAGGGATCTTAAAAAGACAAGTAAAAAAGTCTTCATTTCTTCATAATCTTAGAAGGATTTTCTCTCTCTTTTTATAGGCTGTAACAAATGTGTTGCAGCTAGCTCTCACACATGAGCTTTGCCCTACAGATATTCACCACCCCATACATCTTTGCTAATAGTAATTTGACCAGTCCTTCTCCAGCCTTTGTTTGCTCCCAGGTAACATACACATAGTACATAATCAAGACACTGGTTAGACATCTGAGAATGCTCAAGGGAGACACCCCCATGGTTTTAGAAGCTCAAAACCACGACTTCCGGTGGCATGGTGAGCAGAGCGGGACGTATCCCTCTTAGCTCCGGAGCCCGCTCCTCTCCCCCCATCCATATTATCTACCTCAATCCCCCATTTGCAGCTTGCAGGCGGGGGAGACCTTCCCCACATCACGGGGGACACCTCGAGAATCAAGGGAGAGCTGGGGCGCACATCGCATGGCGACGAAGACCCCTAGACGGGAGAAGCCACGTGGCGGGGAGGCCAAGATGGCGGAGGGGGGCTCTGATGGGCTGATGCCGGCAGTTACAGCCACGATGGTGGCGGAGGTGTCAAAAGCGGTGGTGGAAGCCCTCGAGGATCGTCTTGGAGGCCTGGCGACCCAGATCACGGCCGTGGCGCAAGCGGTGTCGGATTTTACTAGCCGAGTGGAGGAGAGCGCGGAGCGGTGCATTGGCTCCCTTGAGGATACGAGGGTGCAGGATGAGGCCCGAATTACAAAACTGGAGGAGGCCCTGGCGAGACAACAGGATAAATTGGAGGATTTAGAAAACCGGAGCAGACATAACAACTTACGGTTCATCGGAGTCGAAGAGTCTGTGCATGATAAAGACCTTCGGTCTTGTTTGGAAAAATGGATGCCTGCTCATTTGCCCTTAGAGGGCAACATCGGGGGAATCGTCCAGGAAAGAGCGCACAGGCTGGGGCCTTACAGAGCTGGGGACAACAGGCCTCGGGCCATCATAGCCCGCTTCTTGAATGCGGCACAAAAAGAATAAGTTCTGCGCGCCTTGAGGCAGGCGAGACACTCAGGTGCTAACGCCAACAGGGTCCTGATATTCCAGGACTATTCCGCAGGGGTCTCACTGCGTCGGAAGGCTTTTCACGAGGCCTGCCGCCGGTTCGTGGAGAGGGGTCTCCGGTTTACTTTGGCATACCCTGCGACTTTGAGAGTTGATTGTGCAGGAGGTCGTCGGGTGTTCTCTACACCGGAGGAAGCGCTGGCTTATTGTAATAACCTCAGCTAACTGCTTCTGGCTGTAGCGGCAATGGGTGGTGAGATTCTTTGGGCATCGTAGCCCGCAAGACTTGGGACTTGTGCATCTCAGTCCCTGGTGACTGGCTCTCTATAAGGGCGCTGGGACCGCCGACAACAAGTATTGGTTTTTGGTTTTTTTGCCCTGCCTGCCTCAGAAACTGAACAGTGTTATAGCCGTTCTGTTGGCCTGGCTAGGGCTCCTTTCCTGTCAGGAGTTTGGGCCCTTCTCCGAATAGGAGTGGTGGCCTCCTATTAGTCCCCGGCGTCGGCCTGGGGAAAAAACTGAGAGCATGGACGTCCTCAGCTCTGTTTTGTTTTGTTTTATTTTATTTTACTTTGCCTTATTTTGTTTTATTTTATTTTATTTTAATTTCTTCTATAACATTGCATTAGTTTATTGCACTGTTTACTTTATTGCACTGAATCCTTTGTTGCACTGTGTCTTTTCTTGTCTTATGCGAATGCTCTTTATTTGATTGCATTGCATTGTTTATCCTATAGTACTGATCTTATTATTGCCATGTTTATCTTTTGTGTTTAACAAAAAATGTTTTGGGTCTTAATGGAGCAAAAAATCATGAAATAAACAAACAATACTCCACTCCTCACCAATACAAAAATAAATACTGATCTTTGGGAACAGGTCTCAGACCATAGTGGGGCGGGACCCAGGAGGTAAACCTCTGCTGTGGTTACCCTAACCCGTTTCTTGCATCAAGGACCTGACGTTCCCAAGAAGTTAAAGAACATTCAAAAAAGCCTCTCTGGGCCGTTAAACATTGTTGATCTTAGAAATGGATAAGTGTAGTCCCTTCAATTATATTGTCCGAATAAATTAGCTACTGTTTAAATCAGGGGTCACCAACCTGCGGCCCACGAGGTCCCTTCGTGCGGCCCGCGAGGCTCTACCCCGGTTAACATTACGTGCGGCCCGCCAAGGATTCCCGCCACTGTATCTGTGGCCCGCGGTATGCTCTGCGGGTTCAACGGCACGTGACCGGTTTCCCAAGAGCAGCGCGCAAACTAGAGGACCGATTCTGTTTTTGCAGCTTTCCCCATGGCTTCCCCCATGAACAAGAAGCGTAAGCTCAGCGATGAGAACCGCGGCTTCAACCCTGAGTGGAACAAGCTCTTCTTCACGCTGCACAAGGATCGTGCGCTGTGTGTCATCTGTCAGAAGACCGTTGGCGTTCTGAAGGACTACAATGTGAAGCGCCACTTCGAGTCCGTCCACCCAGAGTACGCCAAGATGGATGCAGTCAAGAAGAAGCAGGAGTTTACCCGCGTGTCGTCTGCGCTCCAACGCCAGTCCGCTCTCTTTGTGAAGAGCGTGACAGCCGCCCAGACTGCAGCCACCAGCAACACCACAGCTAACTACCGCGTTGCCTACCTCGCCGCAACTCGTCTCAAGCCCTTCACCGACGGCGGGGAGAAGGAGGGTGCGGCCCGCGAGGCTCCCGGTAGTCGGCTGTGCGGCCCGCGGCCCTCTGGAGGTTGGTGACCTCTGGTTTAAATACATAAAAGCTGAAAATTGAAGGTCATTCCAACTTATCATAAAGTGTGTAGTCAGACTTATCTTCAATCCCGACGTCAATCCCGCACGCTAGTACGTTTCACCGCACATCAGCGGTTTCTTCGGGGGATCCACTTCTCACACTGTGCAACCCCATGGCTATAATCATCCTTTTTTCATATGGCCTACTCGGCTCTTAAACGCAGTTAACTTTCCCCTCCACGTTTTCACCCGTGAAAAAACGCCGCGCATGTGAGAAGTGGATCCCCCGAAGAAACCGCTGATGACCTGTTCCCAAAGATCAGTATTTTTGTATTGGTGAGGAGTGGAGTATTGTTTGTTTATCTTTTGTGTTTGGCAAATGCTCTGGATTTGGGGGTACCTATTTTTACTCCCATTTTTACTCCTTGGTAGGGGGCAACAACATGAGTCTCTCCCTCTGGTCCTCTGGTTATTATTGTTGTGGAGTGGAGGCCGGGATGAGAGATGATGGGCGGGGGTCTTCTTATTCTTATTTTTTTCTTATTTTTATTTTTCTGTCTCGTCCATTCTTCCTCCCTTTTTTTTTTTTTCTCTCTCTTTTCTTTTTCTTTTCGTTTTTCTTTCTGGGGAGCAGGGTGCCTAGTAATCTACCTCTCTGATGTGGGGTTTGTTCTGTTCGCGGCTCACTGCCCTCCCTCTCTCAGCACTCTATCGCCACAGTGTCCCTTTCTTAGTCTCTCCCGCTGTCCTCTTTTGGCTTCTATTGGCTCAACTTAATTTTTTCTCACTTTAAAATTTTTTTTCTCACTTTACTTTTCTCCTATTGGGCTGGTATTCTATCCCCTATCCATGTTCAGGGGTCAGGCTTCTATTTTGTGCCTGAGCTACCTGCCCCGGAATGATGGCCCGAGGTGGGCCTTGATAGGAAGGGGTGGAGTGGGGCAAACCTCTCCTTGTACCGGCACGTCTCTATGTGCGGCATAGTGATAGTAAACTGGGCCCGCCTGTTTAGCTGGGCCCTGGTGCTTGGCCTCTTGGTCGGGCTGCTGACTCGCTCTTCTTCTATCTGGGGGGGGGAGGGCTCCAGGCACGCTGTGTTGGCGTTCTGATCTGTTACCCTGCTTTGGAGGGGGGATATGAGAGTGGCACCCGGAGTAGGGAATGAGTGGGGGACTCTTTAAGGCTCTTTTCACCCTCCTACCACAGGGGTACCTGATGTTAATCTTGGGTGTGTTGGTGGGGGGGGGGGAATGCTCCGGTACTTTGGAAGTATGGTTGACCTGAAGCCCTCCCTCTATGGGGCGCGGTGTTGGGGGAGGAAAATGTGGGGGTGGGGTAGCCTAGGGGACTGAGATTGCCTTTTGGAATTGCATGGGGATCGGGTGAGGATATTTAGATTCTGGTGGGGGGGTGTGATAAGAGGGGGTGGAGGGGGGGTTCCACATGCTGACAAAGTCGAGGTGGGGCCAGAGCTGTTAGCTCGGTGGTTGGTGGTTGATAGGGGTGCTAGGGGTGAGGGGGGGGATGGATCAGGGAGGGTGGAAGGGGAGGCTTGTGATAGGGAGTTCAATGGATTACTGCAGGGAGGGGTACGGGTTCCTGGGTGGGTAGGGTTTCCGTTCTATGGGTTGGGATTGCTTGTGGTTCTGGTTGGATGTGTGTCTGTTGCTGTGTGGATCTGGCTGATGGGAACTGGATGGATGGTACTGGCGGTGGGGACCCTAGGCTGGGGGGGTTGCCACCCGATGGGTCGGTGGCTTATTGTTCTTTGGCGCATCTATTGGTTTCTAGATCCTGGGTGATAGTACGAGGATAGCAACATGGAATGTTTGTGGTCTGGGTTCCCCGATGAAGCGCTATAAAATTCTCCAACACTTGAAGCGTCAGCGGCTACATGTCATTATGCTGCAGGAGACGCACCAGTCGGCGGTGGAGCATGAGAAGTTGTGTAGGGGCCCTATCTCTCAGGTGTACAGGGCTCCAGCGGTAGGGAAGAAACGGGGGGTAGTCATACTGATTGCTAAGTCCGCGATGTGGGTCGAAGAGCGTGTTGTTACCGACCCGGATGAGCGATATGTCTTTGTTTGGGGACTGTTAAACGGCCGTAAAGTGGCGATGTGCTCGGCCTATGGGCCCAATGTGTATGAAGCCGGATTTTATCAGGCTCTCGCTCGTTTTTTGGGAGATACCAGTGGATACCAGGTCATAATGGATGGAGATTTTAATGAAGTCTTAGACGTTGGTATGGATCGTTCGGGCTCGGCGGAGAGTGGTAGCCCGAGAGCTCGGCGGCGGCTTTGGGGGCTATGTGAGGCGCATAAGCTTTTGGACATTTGGAGGGTTTTACATCCGGGAGAGCGCGACTACACGCACATGTCCCGAGCCCATGGAACGTGGTCCCGCATAGATTATTTCTTGATCTCGGAATCGTTATTCAGCGGGGTCTCGCAGACAGAAATTGGTCTCCCGTTCTTTCTGATCATGCGGTGGTAACTTTGGAGTTTTGCTTCAGTGGGGCTCGTCAAAATCGACTTTGGAGATTCCCGTTGGATCTTAGTGGTGACGCGCAGTTTAAAGCTCATATACGTACTTGTTGGGCAGATTACGTGGCTCTCAATGATCAGCCGGGGATTTCTCCCGCTCTTTTATGGGAAGCGGGCAAGGCGGTCCTCCGCGGCGAAATTATTAGTTGCATCAGAGGATTCTTCAGTTAGAAAAGGATTTGGGCAAGGCACGGAGAGCGGTAGCTGGGCACAAGATGGCAGCGCATCAACGTCGGCTGCGGGAGCTGCAGACCGAGCTGGAGATGCTTCTCCATCGGCGGGCACAAAAATCGACGTTGTATTACCGGCACAGGCTGTATCAACATGTTGGTTATTTCGAAGGCAGGAAAGTTGATGTTCTCTTTGGTGAGGCCCACGGGGGGGCCTAGGCATATTGGAGCCATTCGGCATGCGGATGGGACCCTACGGAGAGACACGGGGGAGATAGAGAATGTCTTTATTGACTTCTTCCGGCATTTGTATGCGAGCGATGGAGATGGAGATGGGGAGCGGGAAGGACGTAATTTTTTGGCTGGCTGTGCTCTGCCGCGGCTACAAGCTGACCACTTGCAGGCTCTCAATCAGCCCATTTCTGGGCGAGAGGTGCAGCAGGGTATCAGAAATTTGAAGAACGGCAGGGCTCCTGGAGTGGATGGGTACCACGGCGAGTTTTATAAGATTCTAGGAGACGCCGTAGTGGCATCTCTGGTGGGGTATTTCGAAGACCTGTTGCAGAAGGGGGAGTTCCCTTTCGAGGCTAACAAGGCCTTGTTTACTGTTTTGCCTAAACCGGGCCGGGATCCTCTCCTCCCGGGTTCCTACCGTCCTATTTCGCTCCTTAATGTAGACATCAAGCTCTTAGCTAAAATTATGGCTGATCGGCTAGCCAATTACCTACCGTCTCTGATACATCGGGATCAGGTGGGCTTTGTGTGCGGTCGCCATACGGCATACAGTCTCCAACGCATCCTGCTCTCCCTTAGTGCGGAGCGAATGGCTGGGCGAAGCTCTTTACACATCAGCTTTGACGCTGAAAAAGCGTTTGATAGGGTTATTTGGAGCTTCATGTATCAGGTTCTAGACGCAATGGGGATTGAGGGTTTTTTTGTGGAGGTGGTGAGGCTCTTGTATGCTGCTCCGATAGGGGCCCTTCTGATTAATGGGGCAATGAATGCCGAGTTTGCGATTCAGAAGGGGACTCGCCAGGGATGCCCGTTATCCCCTCTATTGTTTGTCCTGATGCTGGAGCCCCTCCTGATCCGGATCCACTCTGATGTGCGCTTTCATGTGTTCCGGTGGGGCGGGAGGAGTTTCGCGTCGCTGCTTTCGCTGATGATCTATTGGTCCATCTGGAGGATCCGTGCTCCGGCTTGCCGTATCTACTGCAACTTATTCAGGAATATGGTCGGCCCTCAGGGCTACGGCTTAACCTTGATAAATCCAAAGCCTTGCTGATCGGCGATGCTGAGCGACTGGAGTGGCCGGGTACTTTCCCTTTGAAGTGGGCAGCCGGGTACTTCAAATATTTGGGCATTTACTTGCCGGCAAATGTGGGAGACCTTTATCATCTGAATGTGTCCAAGGTCCTTCTTGCGGTGACATCTTGTGTGGACAAATGGCGCGACTTGCCGTTATCCCTGGGGGGCCGGATAGCTTTATGTAAGATGGTCATATTTTCCAAGATACTTTACATGCTCCAGACTCTCCCGCTGTTCCTAAAGCGCCCGGATCTCCGACGACTGGAGCGTCTTTTAAACAGATTCTTATGGCGGGGCCGTAGGCCTCGGGTGCGATTGGAAGTTCTTAGGCAGCCTTGGCAGTTAGGGGGGATGGGCTTCCCGGATATTCAGAAATATAATATCGCCTGCTTGCTGCGGTTTGTGCGTGATTGGCTGTGGGATTTGGAGGACTACTCCCCCCTGGGGATGCTTAGGGCTATGGCTCAACCTCTCCACTTGCGATATCTTCTGCATGCTACATCGGTGAGAGGGTTGGGGGGTGCTTCTTGGGGGGTGGTGCTTGATCCGGTGCGGAAAGCTTGGAGAAATCTTTGCTCGAGTCGGGGCATCTCGGCGTCTTCTTCCCCTTATCTTCCTATTAGGGGCAATGCCGATTTTGCACTGGGCATGGGAAGGACGCATTTTGCCCACTGGGAACGGTCGGGGTTAGTGAACTTAGAGCATGTGTTAACCCCGGTCGGGGGTGTGGAGGACTTCTCCACGTTATGTCGACAGTATCCCTTAGCCGGACGCGATGCTTTTCACTACGCCCAGCTTCGTAGTTACCTCCGCACGGTCCCTGTGGCAACCCTGAGGACGGAGATTTGTTCAGATCTTGAACTGGTGCTTCTGGGGGGAGAGACGGGGACGCGCGTGTCCTGGCTGCACCGGATGCTATGGGAGATGGTCCCGCCTCTGGGGGTGGAACCGTTAGCTGTTGCTTGGACGGCGGACCTAGGTGAAGACGTGAGGGCTGATGGGCTCCTTCGTGGCCTGGCCGGTATTCCCTCTCTGAGTATGCTGGTACTACATAGGGACACCCAATACAAAATAGTGCGTCGTCTGTATTTTGCCCCTATGCGGGCCTGGCGTGCGGGGGCAGGGACAACGCATTGTTGTCCTCGATGTGCGGAGCCTCGAGCCTCATTGGGGCATATGCTTTGGGGCTGTCCACGGATCCAGGTTTTCTGGGGGAAAGTATTGGGTTATTTGATCAATTGCCTTCAGCGCCCTATCTCTCTGACAGCCGGGCATCTTGTGCTGGATGTCTGGGAAGATACCTGGGAGGCAGATTTAGGGCCAGTGGTTTTACGTTGGGTACGCTTGGTGTTGGTGACTGCTCGTATGACTGTGATGCAACAGTGGATGGATGCTAAGGGGCCCACCTTCGGGTTGTGGCGAATACAGCTGCATAGGGTCCTGCTTATGGAAATGTTGCGTGCTCATGGGAATGACAGACGCTGGCAGCGCTTCTGGGATAGTTGGGGACCTCATCTACAATCCTTACCTTGGAAAGAACGTAGTCGGGTCTTAAGTTTGCTATGAGGAACCCGCTTCGTTTCTTTCTCTTTCTAATTTTCTTCTCTTTTTCCTTCTTTCCCTTTTTTGCTCTCTAATGCTCATTGTATTTTATTACAGTGTTGGTTATGTCTGGTTCTCTCATTTTTATCTTCATCCCTTTAGATGTATTTCCTCTTCCTGCTTTGACGGTTGAACCAACCCACAGGGGTTCGCAATCTCATTTGAAGGTCTTGTTGGGGTGTTAGCAGGGGGGGGAGGGGGGTAGGGGAGGTTGGGGTTGGGTTGGGGCGGGGGGTAAAGGGAGGATAGTTCGGGGGGCTAGCTGTAACCGGCCCCAGTACTGTGATGAGCCCGGGAGCAGAGTCCACCCCGGGTTCGTCGATCCTATTTTCCCCTTTTCCCGCTATTGGGCTGGATGGGTGGTATCCTTTGTTGGGGGGGGGGGGTGGAGAGCTGATTGATGGCTGCGGACTTCTTCAGCCTTGAGTCCACTATTTGGCGTGTGCACACTCGCAGGTTCTGCTGTTTATTGGTGCTGTTTGTTGCCCCTGGTGACCACCTTGTTGTCCTTTTATGATCTATCTTTCCTCGCCTTGCTCTACTGCACGACACTGTGGGACAGTAGGCTTGGTTGAGGGTGTTGCACTTGTACTGTTAGTGTTCGGTTACCAGACTCATTGTATGTATTGTATGCACTGTTGGTATTGTTGTTTAATAAAACAGATTTAAACATAGAAGCTCAAAACTTCTACAGTTATAATTGATGAATTCTTATCCTGTCTACATTGGCTAGGTAAATGTTTCTACATTGGCTAAGAGAATTGTTTCGAAGGCTAGGGGAATTGTTCTCTGTAATGGATCTCCATTTGCTAGGAGAAGGACTCTTCCATGGTCTTTCAGTATCCCTTAGACTAGATGTGTAAGCAGTTTCTCACCAGACTGCAAATACAGCTTTGGTCTCTGGGCTAGCAAGCTGGCACAACATGATTTCTCAGTTGATTTCTCACATGCAGTCAAAAACAAAGAATATATATATACCAGAGATAAAATCAAGAACGATTAACTTCTTATCCACTCAGGATTTAAATAATTTTCAAGGTACAATCTGGTAACTACTGGCTCTGAATGCCCCATTGTTCTGTCAGGGCTCTTAACCTCTACTTTGAAGGTCAAAGGAAAAATGGAAGTAGTTTCCTTAATTTTCAATCTTTTTTTGTTTGTTTCGTTCTAAACCAGGCACTCCCAGAAGGGAAACGGCTGCATTGGTATATTCTGCTTTAGAAAGCAAAGTAACTTTTGAATCACAATCTGCAGTGATCATAGCTGTTATTGTTCTTCTATTTCTAATTTTCATGGAATGTATGTGATATTACCACAAGACAATAACCATTCTATTGGCAGTTTAACAATTCTGCTATAACTAGCTTGTAATATTGTTTTAATTACTTAATTCACTTGTTTGAATGTAGTTGTAACATTCACTTTCTTCCTTTAAGTAAACAAACTTGCTTGACTTAACTTGGCAAGCAATTCAATTTTGTCTTGTTTTGTTTTTTCCAGTTAAGTTACTAACTTCTATCCTTCCTTTAAACACTTTATTTTTCTTAACCTTTGTCACATCACACCAATCCACACAATTTATCAAATATCTAAATACATCAAAGCATGGAAGATCTTCCAATTCATTCACCACAATTATAACTAAAAATACATCACACATAGAATGGAATCAGGTCCCTAATTTTTGCTAAAATGAGCGGGTCGAATGATCCTCCCGCTGGCCAGGCGAGAGAAGGATTCTTTTTTCGCCCATTTCTCCCATTTTTTAGAACAATCTTTTATTGCGGATTCCAACAAAGGGTTCTGTTTAATCTATAGGGTTAGGGCCGGACTCAGCTCCTGTCTTATTATCCATCCCCTCATTGGATTTTTTCTTGAACATTCTCCTTAACTGTCCCTCTTCCTATAATCTTTAAACCTGGTGTTTTCACTGTTTGGGGACACTTTAATTAATAATGTCACCTTTTACCGATGTAAAATCGAACCTCTTTATTTGCAGAGGAGCTGGTAACTTCACTGTGGCAATCCAAACCTCGTTATCTACCGAGGCACGAAGCTACAAATCCAGGATTCACACAAGCAATCCTTACGCTTCGTCCATACCCAGCCATCCCCCTTGCGGGAGTACGGAACTGTGGATAAGAACTCTACAGTCGCTTCACATCAATGGTATGTACAGTCTCATGCATACACCAATCACTCCTGGAAATATAAAGACCTAATGTCTGGACAAAACTTCCTTTCCCTAATTATTACAACTGGATCCAAAATACAAACACTCTAATATTTTCTACATAACAGAACATAGCTTACATAAAATGCATATACAGGTGTGAATTCACTACTCACCCATTAGCTAAACCGGGTAAGTCTTCTGTCCTTGGGGGTAGACAGGAAAACACAATACTCACCACTGGAGTCTTCCTAGAGAATCCAAATCTCTCGTTTGTACTGGAACGGTATCCTTTTTCTCTCATCCCCACTGGGATGGTACCCTTTTTCTCTCGTCGATGGTATCCCGTCCTCAGAGTCCTATAACCCCAAGGGAATTCTCATCCACTGTGTATAATTTGGAGGACAGTGGGAATTCTCATCCCTGGCTGATCGATCATGTCAGGCAGAGGTATCTTTGGACAATTTGAATAAAAAGAATTTAGGAGCCTATTGCTCGGGCCCCCGGGTCCCTCTAGGGTCCCTGTTCGGGCGCCAATTTGTAGGCCGGGTCCACCTACAAAAGTTCCCCAGATATTACCAATTACCAATGAATAGCTTAGACAACTATTGCTTGGCTGCAAGAACCCTTTATTTGAGACAGCAAAATAATTGCAAATGCAGTAAGCAAATGTCAGTCTAAAAAATTGGCGAGCAGTGTTCATCCTCCCAAGTGAGAGCGAAAACTGCCCCCGACCCTCTACAGTAGCACTCTTATATATACCTCTCTATAGCTAAGTTCCAGTGAATTCTGCCTAAATTACTGACGTCATTTGCAAAACTTGCAAAAACCTGCAAGGTCAGAAGAACTTCTACAAGTGCTCTTCCCTCAGGACCCTCCCATGTTTATCACCAAACAACAGTTGGTATTTCAAGGTCTGCTCAAGGTCTGCTTATCAGCTGGTCGCAGCCCCCCTGTCTCTGCCTGTGCTGTGTACATGCCTTTCCATTTCCTGGAACTCCATCTCTTGGCACTATCTGTTTTCTTCAGGGCTCAGAGTATTTTTCCTGGTTGGCCAGTATTTCTCCTGTATTTCTTTGGACCTATATACTTTGCACGTTCCCGTCCAAAGTGTCTAGTTCCCGAGGCTCTCCCGTACAAGGCCGTAAAATACTCTGCTTCGCTAGCCTACATGCGTGTCTTTTTGTGCCAATCATATGTTACTGTGTATATTTTCAGGCAGGTAAGGGTGCAATCATACAAAGCAAACCTATAGAGCAGGCCTGAAATCCACACTTAGACTAATTATCCCTTCAGGATTCAACTCAACCCTCGCATGCAGCTGAAACTACCCATCCTGCATCAGAAGCTTCCTTTTTCTTAACCATTCATACTGTGCTAGATGATGACCACGTTCAAACTTGGATTTCAATGACCATCTTAAGCACATTTAGTCAGCCGTCAGCGTGGTCAGAAAGAAGGTTGTCAGACGGCTGCCTGGGTGAGAATGTTCACAGTCTTGGCAAGTGCATATATCAATATGATTTGCAAGGGATTGTGGGCAATGCAGTCCATTCACACCAGACACAGCTGCTGACAATAATTAGTTGTGCTTGAGGGTAAAACCAATAAGATATTTATTTATGGGGTTATTTCTCCCAACACAGATATGCTTGGTAGCACATAAAACAAGATACTTGCTTTCAGGGTTAAACTTGGAAAAACAAAATCAGGAAAAACAACATTTGAACTTGTCAGGCAATCAAAGCAAAAGAATAAAGACCTGGTTGGTAACAAACTGGTCTTTTCTGTAGGCTTTAGCTAATATTTTCTTAGCAGTGTATCAAACAACAAACAAAATCCACAAAGAAGGGAAAAACTGTTCTTTTCAGGTTAACTTCTTATATCTTCCCACATAGATTCAGAAGTGATTCCCTCAGAGCTCACAAGCAATTAGGTAAGGCTCAATTGCTAGCAGTTACCCAGCTGAAACCCCTTAGCTGGCTTGCTTTCTACTGCGTGGCTAAAAATCCTACTCAGGAGCTTTTCTGAGTAGATTAAAGAACAAGGTTGTATTTCTTTGTGATGGTTGCTGTACTTTGTAACAGAAAATTACCAAAGGAGTTTAGACAGAGAGCAGTCCATGTAAACACAGCCTTCATCTGCAACGTCTCCCCCTTCTTCAACAATCATGGGTTCAATATCATGGATTGGCACAGAGGAATTTCTCAATGGAGCACTTTCAGGAGAATACTTGTTTCCCTGCTGTCTTTCAAGGTTATAGCTAGGGCATAGATCAGTGTTCATACCTGAGCTTCCATTGCTGTTAGAGTTCCTCTCTATATAGTCTGGCCAGTATGTAGTCCAGTTCTTATGTCCAGCCTTCCAATCCAGATCCCTGGACACTGGATCTCTCTTCACATACCTTCTGGCACGGGTCTTAGGGTCCCTTCCACGTGCAGCCGTCTTCCTCACAGGTACCGTCTGGAGATTCCTAGCTCTGCAGCACCATTCCTCTGGCTTTCCCCAGTCCAATGGTGTATGCTGGCCCTTGGAATGCCTCCCAGTATACGTACTGCTACGGACTCTTCTAGACCTCTCAAAGGCTTTTCTCTTCTTTCTTCCAAAGGGTTTCTTGCCCTCTCTGTCCGTCCGCTCTGGCTTCTGCTTCTGATGATCCTCCAGATGAAACTGAGGATGAGGATATCCAAGTTGATCATGAAGATGATGATGATGATTCTCTGTTGAATAAACTCTACCTTTATTCTGCTTAGATGAGTGCTCCTCCCTAACACAGCGCAGCTGTGCTGAATCAGGCCCTGCCCTTTGAGATGAGTGCTTAGGGATTACCTCATAGCCCTCCTGATTGAACACACGTTTCCCCACTGTATTATTTATTTGGATTTTTGGATCAGCAAAGATATTGTACTTTACTTTGCAAAGAAATTGCAAGAAATTGAACTCATGAGCCATTCTAACTCATGAGCCATTCTGTCTGTGAGGAATCATGCTGAGCCAACTTGTTAGCTCAGAGACCAAAGCTGTATTTACAGTCTAGTGAGAGATCTTTACACATCTAGCCTGGGGATTGCTAGAAGGCCAGAGAGGGAGACAGAATTCTTCCCTTGGCCTTTGAACAATTCTCTTGGCCAATATAGAAACATTTGCCTAGCCAATGTAGACAGGATAAGAATTCATCAATTATAATGTAGAAGCTTTGAGCCGCTTCTAAAACCATGGGGGGTGTCTCCCTTGGCCGGACAGGACTGGATGAGTGACTCATACAGTGACTCAGCAGCTGACATCTTTTTCAGCTGCTGGTCACGAGCACAAATTTAACCCTAGCCAATCCTGATCTGAGCATGCTGTAGGCTAACCAATGAATCGCAATATCATGCAGCAGGCACGATCTTAGTTAAGTACTTAGGGGACTCTCAGAAGGAAAGACGGGACTGCAACTGATGTACGAGGCAGGCGTGTCTCTGTAGTTTTTTTTTTCCCGGATTTTCCTCCTGAGAGTGAGCGCTGAACAGTCCCCACCTGGAGTGATGAGCTATAATATCCGGTAAAAGTATTAATGCTTAACTTTGTGCTTAATTATTATTCCAAAAGGACTTAATTTAATAAAACTCATATTGCATTTACTAAAGTGTCAATGCATAGTCTGTGAGCTAATGAGTGACAGAGTTAACTCATACTGTATTTGCCAGAATATTTATGCCTAGTCAGTGAGCTAAGTGAGTGACAGGGTCAAAGGAAAAGCGTAGAATTTGGCAATACATAAATGGCGACAAGGATGGGATGGCCTAAATTATTACATAATGGGTTGGCAGAGTCCTGGGATAATAAGCTCAAGGGAGCAGGGACCCTAGGACAGACCTGAGTGTTGTTAATAGCATATAGGAATCAAGCACTGGATAGAGAAAATCCAGGACGGAGAGAGTGTAGATCTGCGTGGCCAAGCATGAAGAATCCCAGACTTCTGCAGCTTTTGGGGCTGTATGATGAGAAATCTGGTGAAGAAAATTCAGGACAGAGAGAGTGGATCTGCTTGGGCAAGCATGAAGAATCCCAGACTACTGCAGACTCCGCTGAGTTCTCCCAGCTGATGTTATTGGACTGCATGATGCAAGTTTGGTGAAGTGAATATTCTTTGTAAATGGCTGCACTGTCTCATAACTCTTTTAGTGAAGTATTACCGGTATTCTTCTGTAATTAAGTGTGTTTAGCTATTATTCTAATTGCTTTCTAATTTTCTTTTCTGACCACTCATGTGTGACTGGGAGAGTTGCTTGCTTTTATCCTTGCTTTGTTTGTGGACCAGGAGTGGGGGTTTGAGAAAAGATAATGTAGTAAAAGAAAAGAGTGAAGAATGCAAATAGTGTAAAAATGTAAATATTTAAGGCTGGCATTAAGTGTTCCTGTGGGTCAGGATTAAGTGAGAACTGGGTGTTGGTTTTTCCTTACATGCTTGCAACTGTTGCTTTTGTTGCCTGCATATCTAATGTGATGCCTGTCCCGTAGAGTTAGTATTAATTGTTACTTTTTTTAAGGTCCCTGGTTAAGAGGAACTCTGATCAGATAGGTATAATGCACTTGTAAGCTTTGATTTGTTCTGTATTCAAATGTTTGTAGTAAAAAACTGTTTTTCTTTCATTACTGGCTACTCCAGTAGATTTTATAGTCCCTGAATGCTGAAGTGACTAGATCAAACAAACAAGGCATGAAACTGTTTTTTTTTTGCCTCCAAAGTGGAGGTTGAGAATCCTGACAGGACGGTGGGGCATTGAATCCTGAGTAAGTGAGAGGGTGATCTTTATCATTAATATGTTATGCATCTGTTCTTTGTCTTTGACTGTATATGCTACCAGGCAAACCTAAAAATTAAAGGAAATTGTGGCAAGCACCCCAGGGGGCATAGTTAACCATAAACAGCTCCAGTTTCAAGTTAATTTAAATGTGACCAAGAACAATTTTCACCTCTTAGAAGTTTCATGTCATTTGAGAATGCCTGTTTCCTGAACTGCTGATGACTGAGGGACAAGATAGTAACATCACAGTTTTTATTTGTTACAATATTGGATTTTAGAATAAATTCACCTGTTTTCCTGTATTTGAATTTTACGTGTTAGTATCCAGAGAAAAAGTGTAGTTTCTATTTCAGTTAAAATAGATATATGTTGCAGAGAAAACAGATATATGTTGCAGCACTGTGAGATATTAATTTTCTCTAATTTATACCCTTGCACTTATGTTACCAAATACACCTGTTATAGTAGTACATTACGCAGAGGTCCAGTACACACACAGCAATTACCAAATGAGTAAAATATTAATAAGTTTGATGAAATTTTAGACAGAGGCTGATATGAAATTGCTCTGTTCTCAAGCATAGAGCAAATATAGATTAAAGATGGAACTGAGTTCCCAGAAAATAATGAGAACTTGAGTTGATTGGATAAAACCAAATCTTGTCAGCAATGATCCAGGAGAGGTTTGAGAAAAAGAATAAGAGAGAGAGAGAGAGGCAGAAAGGTGAAGCCACAAATGCCTTGCAATCCAAGAAGAAAATGTGCTGCCTTGCAATCCAAGAAGAAAATGTGCTGCTTCCAGTGTGATGATCTGGGCTACCAGAATTCTGATTGCTCTAAGACGCTTCGAGGACACACAAGGCCTGAAGAACCGGAACCTTGCATATTTATGCCTCTGAAGAGACATGAATAGGCAGGGTGGAATCGGCCAAGAAGAACCCGAGCGTCATGAGGCCTAGCCACCAATGCCTTGTACTCTCTTAGATCTCTCACCTCAAAAGGATCTCTTTTTGACACCATAATTAATGAGTAGCTTATACAAATCCTTGTGAACACTGCAATTTTAAAATCAGCCTAACAGCACTCTCACTGAGAACAGTGTATTCTAGTTATACGTGAGAGATGAGCCATATTTCTTTCTATTGGGGTTGACGTTACAGAATGCTGCAAAATAATAGTTTTATATTGTAAGGATTTTACCCAGATTGTTCCTATTTTAGAATGAGTATATGTTCACTTAGCATTGGACCAATTAAGTTGATGGGAAAGGGACACTGTTTACTCATACTGTTATCTTATTGAGAAGAATCTAAATTTAAGTTATTAACAATTGTTTGATATTCTTAGCAGCCTTGCCAAATAAGGATACATTAGTGTGGTATAAAAGAAACAGGAAAAGGACCTATGTAAGTAGTTGGTGGAATGATGCAGGTGATGAAAAAGTGTTGTGTTATGAGGGATGAAGTGGAATATTAAAGGAGAAACTGTGATAGACAATAAACTGATGAAGGTAATTTGAAGTGATGTATTTGCCTAATGAATATGTAAACAAAAAATTAGGAGCACTTTATTTGACTGTGCCGTCTCCAGAAGCTTTGATTCAGGAACTCATACTCAACAATTGGAAGAAATAGATATTTGGAGACAGGCTAGGTGCACCTTGCACCCTGATGAGCTTTGGAAAACCCACACTGGCCATGTGGTACTTCCGGATGCTTTGTGCCTCACTTTTCCTTTGTATGTCCTGGCCAGGCATGCAGAGGCAAAGGGGGATGATTTGATGACAAATTCTCACACAATTGGGTATAATTCTAAAACTTGTCAAAATTGCAGAACACGTGTGTGCAGCTTGTCTGATCTGAAACATGTAAAGGTCAGTCAAGGGATAATGGAATATTTCCTACAAACAAATGAATTTCCAATGATAGAGAGACAAGGAGTTAATCAAACTGCGAGATAAGATTGACACCATATGAGATAGTTACTAGTAGATCACTGAAAGTTTATAAAAGCAATATTCATTATTTGTAGGATATGATCTGAGTAAATATAGATGAAATTAAGTTTATCTTATTGTGAAATCTAATCTAGAATTTTTAGTCTTTTCATTTAATATTGGTGCTGCTCTTCTGAATGAGGCCTGGAGCCATGTCACCAATTGCAATCCAGAGAGTCCAGCAGAGGAAATTGGCCAGCGTCCAGATGGAGCAGACCATCCCGAGAAATCCGAACTACACACCGCAGAAACGTGTGAGGAAGTCCCTATCTGCTTCAATGTGTCGCAATGAAAGAAAGGCCAAGATGTCCACCTACGAGAATGAGAGGTTCAACTGCGGAGAAGCAGGCCAAATTATCTGAAAATAGGAAAAGGACTATCGGACTTTTGTGGACTTTTGTGAATGATTTTTTTTTTCTTATGTATTGTTATTGTTTCCTTGGAAAGTAACTGTAATTTTAGTATCTCCGATTTTTTCTGCTGAACACCATGTGCCCAATTGCTTATGTCACCTGTTCCCCAGATTTTAGTTATTAAAATCTATGGGACAAATGTACAGTGGGAAAAAGTTCTGAATGTGCAGGTGAAATGAGTCCCCCACCACATGGGGAACTGCTAAAGATAACTGAGACCTACAAGCCATTTGGCTTTGACAATTGTAATGCCGGGGGGGGGGGGGGGGATGGGAAAATATCACCCAAATTACACTGAGGCTTGTCCCCTCCAGCGTTTGCCTTAATGCTATCCACTATGTTTTAGCCCAAGTTGTTATTACTGTATTTCTAAATGAATTACAAAGGCAATTCAGCCATTGCTTACGTACAATATCCTTGTTGATCCAAGGGTGGAATGTATTATTTATTTGGATTTTTGGATCAGCAAAGATATTGTACTTTACTTTGCAAAGAAATTTCAAGAAATTGAACTCATGAGCCATTCTAACTCATGAGCCATTCTGTCTGTGGGGAATCATGCTGAGCCAACTTGTTAGCTCAGAGACCAAAGCTGTATTTACAGTCTAGTGAGAGATCTTTACACACCTAGCCTGGGGATTGCTAGAAGGCCAGAGAAGGAGACAGAATTCTTCCCTTGGCCTTTGAACAATTCTCTTGGCCAATATAGAAACATTTGCCTAGCCAATGTAGACAGGATAAGAATTCATCAATTATAATGTAGAAGCTTTGAGCTGCTTCTAAAACCATGGGGGGTGTCTCCCTTGGCCGGACAGGACTGGATGAGTGACTCATACAGTGACTCAGCAGCTGACATCTTTTTCAGCTGCTGGTCACGAGCACAAATTTAACCCTAGCCAATCCTGATCTGAGCATGCTATAGGCTAACCAATGAATCGTAATATCATGCAGCAGGCACGATCTTAGTTAAGTACTTTAGGGGGACTCTCAGAAGGAAAGACGGGACTGCAACTGATGTACGAGGCAGGCGTGTCTCTGTAGTTTTTTTTTTTCCCGGATTTTCCTCCTGAGAGTGAGCGCTGAACAGTCCCCCACCTGGAGTGATGAGCTATAATATCCGGTAAAAGTATTAATGCTTAACTTTGTGCTTAATTATTCCAAAAGGACTTAATTTAATAAAACTCATATTGCATTTACTAAAGTGTCTATGCATAGTCTGTGAGCTAATGAGTGACAGAGTTAACTCATACTGTATTTGCCAGAATATTTATGCCTAGTCAGTGAGCTAAGTGAGTGACAGGGTCAAAGGAAAAGTGTAGAATTTGGCAATACACCCACTTCAGCTCCTCTAATGGCTGTTGGAAACCTGGTGCATTCTGGGACTGGTAGTCTTTTATGGGAAAATTCTGTTTTCTTATTTCTACCAGAACTGACAGGTTGCTTGTTCAGAGTCACTTCACCTTTTCTATAGCTCCTTCCTGAGCTATGATAAGCTTCCTTATCACAAGGTGCAGGAGGCTATGGGCCAGACTGAGCAGGCTAAGCAGCAACGGTTGGCCGAGAGCAGTGACGTACTGCCACTTTCTCAAAACAGAAATGATCTTGGAAACTATCCCAGAATGAATGATCTAAGGTTGGTGGGAGTAATGGAAGAGACTGAAAGCAGGGAAATGGAATAATATGTTGGTAATTTTCTGTGTGACCTTTTCTCTGATCCACCCCTTCCGGCAGACTTTGTGATAAAAGATCCCATCGAAGAACTGCCCATCCTCTCAAGCAATCTAACAGACCACAAACTCTTTTGTTGAAGGTCTTGAACTACTGGCACAAAGAATGTGTTTTGCAAAGAGCTAGGAGAAGCGGAGGGTTGAGTTACATAAATTCCAGAATTATACTGTCCCCAGATTTTAGTCCTGAGATGAATAAGTTGAGACGACAATATCATGATGGACATTCCCACAATATCACACAATCAATGCTTTACCTAGCAAGGTTTGAAATTCAATGGAAGGGGGAAGAGCAGATCTTTTTTATATCGATACCTTGTATACCATGTATTCCACAGTACCTCACCCTCCTCCCATTGTGTACAGCTCAGTACCTCATCCTCCCATCATAGATTACACAGGTACACTAAAAAAAAATTTTTTTAAACTGCCTCTAATGTTTCGATTGATTTTTACGTTTTTTTTGGTGCGCTGAATCCAAATCTGGTAACCAATTTGCTCCATCACGTACAGATTTTTTGCTACATTGGGCTAGCAGTTTGAGGTGAACGTTTCAGATTGAGTGCGATCGAGATAAAAGTTTCTTGGATGAATTCTTTATACTAATTGTTTAGTAGTTATTCAAATAAGAATAAAGAAAATTGTAACAAGGCAGCACATAAGAATAGAGTAATGTCAACAAAACACACTGTGATGGTAGCAAAATTGTCTGCACTTAAAACAGCCACATACATGTGCACAAACATTGAGCATATAAGAGCGAGGTTAGACACAAAGCAAAGCAAAGAAATGTGCAAAAAATGTTGTACAGGTATGTATGTAAGAATAGAAAACGCAAACCGCACCATTGCAATACATGAAGACAAACACCCGATGGTGTGAAAATAAAATTCTAATAAATGAGATCCGACACTGTGGTAATAACTAGCAAATTTTTATTTCAAAGTTTAGTAAAAACACGATATTTGTCAACACAGTTTAGATTTTAAAGTCATTCTTGGGTCAATCAATCTCCTGGTGGGCCCGTTTCTTCTTCCCCCGAATGCTTCTCTTGGTGCGCTGCTTGGCGTATTTTTCATCTGGGGTTTACCGCAGCAGCAACCAGCAGAAATCAGCCATCATAGTGGTGTTCCATCTTCCTTGATACCTTCTCTCTGCGTCCTTGATGTCCTGGTGAAACCTTTCACCTTGTTCTTCACTGTACGCCCACAAGTTTTTGGGAAAGTAGTTCACATGGGAGTGCAAGAAATGGACTTTCAGGCTCATGTTACAGCCTTGTTCTTTAAGGCATTGAGCATCCTGGCAACAATATCCTTATAGTTCTCATCCCGCCTGTTCCCCAAGAATTTGAGAACAACATCCTTGAAG
Source organism: Ichthyophis bannanicus (assembly GCA_033557465.1). Classification (NCBI taxonomy): domain Eukaryota; kingdom Metazoa; phylum Chordata; class Amphibia; order Gymnophiona; family Ichthyophiidae; genus Ichthyophis; species Ichthyophis bannanicus. Next base: position 54,118,049 of record CM066051.1, on the reverse strand, counting down.
GAATCCCAGCCTTCTTTTTCCTTCTCAGACATCGTTTCAGCGAATGCTCCATCTGAAATGAGTTTCCTTATATCAGGGCCAACAAACACTCCTTCCTTTAGCTTTGCTTCAGAAAGTCGGGGGACCTTTGAGCAAATGTACCGAAAGCACTCACCATCTTTTGGAAGGGACTTGATGAATTGCTTAATGAGACCCAACTTAATGTGGAGAGGTGGTAATAGAATTTTATCACGAGGTACCAAGCTCTCATGAAGAACATTTTTCTCACCGGGTCTCAAATACTCCCGAATTGGCCAGTCTTTTTTCCCCCAGTGTAGGTCGCGGGCCCGGCTAACCCACAAGCAAAGGAAGCAGGGATATTTGGTGAAACCGGATTGCTGCCCTAATAGCATGGATAGAATTTTAAAGTCTCCACAAATCATCCACTTATGCTCATCATAACGAATCTTCTGAAGAATCAGGGCCAAATTCTCGTATTTTTCTTGGAGAATAACAGAGTGAGCAATAGGAACTGAAGCGAATGTGTTGCCATTATGAAGAAGAACACCTTTTATGCTGTCTTTTGACGAATCAATGAACAGCCGCCATTCAGCAGGATCATACTTGAGTTTAAACTTTTCCATCACTCCGTATATATCGTTGCAAAATACCAAATCTTCCTCTTTGCTGAAATACTTCAAAAATTGTGTCTCGCGGTTGCGGTACCAATAAAAGTTGTTCCTGGTGACAATAGATTTTTCTGTTTAAGCCGAGAACCTAGCAGTTGGGCAGCATCTTTTGGGAGTCCTAAATCCCGGACTAAATCATTCAATTCAGCTTGACAGAAAAGTTCAGGTTTCGGATCTGGTTCAGTTTCAAACTCGGAAGTACTGGACTCATCGGGAAAAGCCATCTGATGAGTCTCATCATGATCAGAACCGTCCACACAAATATGATCCAAAGATTTTGGTGGTTCAGGCACAGGTACTTTGTTGCTATGAGGCATAGGCCTAATTGCTGAGGGAAGGTTGGGGTAACTTATTACGTTCTTATTTTTTAAGTTGTATCCCTTCACAATGCAAGAGCAAAAATAGCAGTCACTGCTGTGGTCTCTTTGTTCACGCCACATCATAGGTATTCCGAAACGAAATGCTTGTTTTTTACCTTTCATCCATAAGCGTAGATCTTCCTCACATGTCTTGCACACTTTGTGAGGAGCCCACAGTTTGTCTTGATCGCCTAACTTCAAACCGAAATAGGCGAAATATACTTTTTTAATAAATGCAGAATGTTCCTCTGCCGCTTTTTCACGGTATATTCCCCACAAATAAAACAAAAACTGTCCGGAGAGTTGACGCAACCTCTGGCTCTGTGAGCCATCACAAATACACAGCACTGCAAACTACAACTGTAGTGAACCACTTCGGAATAAAGCTGGATTACGACTGAGCAAACAAAAGGTAATAATGAACTTGCAAGAAACTGAAATTTGACAGGAACGTTCATGTCGCAACCACCGTGTTTGAGCGAGCGAGCGAACGAGGCGAGGCGAACAGGAAAGAACATGTGCCAGCGCGAGTACTGGATTTAGCCCCCCGCCTCCCAATTGTCCTGTTAATGTATAAAATGAATACAAAACACTCTAAAATATCATGAGGGAGTGTTTCTAGTTAGTTAACCATTACAACCTCTATTTTGGGCCAAGAAAATAAACTGCAGTCGGCTAAAAAGAAATTATGTGAACATTCCTTATATGGGTAAGAAATCTAATTTTGCAAGAAAACGTGACGTGATGGAACATTTTGGCTTTTTTTCCTGGATTCAGTACCCCAAAATCTATAGGAATCAGTTGCAAAACTGGAGGCAGTTTTTTGGTAGTGTACCTGTGTTATTGCACCCCAACTGAAGACTGGACAAAAATATTCTAGGATTGCACTTCAACACTCAGTTTTTTGTTCTTCTATTTGTAATTGTTTTCAGATTGCTTTAGCTGTGTATATCAGATTTGTTTATGACTTAGCAGGCCCAATATTTCCTAGTGTAGAATCATTTTAAATGTTTATATTGTTAGTTTAAATTCTTTCTTTTATTGGATTATGCATATGAATACTATTTAAATTTTTCTAGTTTATTACACTTTTTATATTGTAATTTTATATTGTTTTGTTTTGTTTTCATTGCTTGTCCCCTAGTCTTTCTATGTAGTGAAGCAGTAAAGACCAATCTATATTTTATAGACCTTTATCATATTTCCCTTAGCCATCTATTTGCTAAATTGAAGAGTCCTAACCTTTTAAGCCAGCGGTTCTCAACCTGTGGGTCGCGACCCCAACGGGGGTCGCCACAGGATTTAGCGGGGGTCGCTTAGCCTCCACCAAGTTTAAAAAAAAAAATTAAGATGTGCACAAGTTGCTGCCGCTGCCGAGTCCGCTTCTCGGCAGCAGCAAACTCCGGCAAACTCACCGCCTTCTTCTGCAGCCGCGGCTCCCTGCCTCTTAGGGAACCGCGGCTGTACTTGTAAAATCGTTGCGGAGCCCTTCCTGTCTCGACGGGCTCCGTGCAGCATTGTCCCGCCTCCAAAGGAAGTGGTAAACAACTTCCTTTGGAGGCGGGACAATGCTGCATGGAGCCCATCGAGACAGGAAGGGCTCCGCAATGATTTTACAGGTACAGCCGCGGTTCCCTAAGAGGCAGAGAGCCGCGGCTGCATTAGAAGGGAGGCAGACAACCTGCAACACGGCTGACATCGACAGAGGGGGGCTGACATGGAGGGAGGGGGGCTGACATGGACAGATGGAAGGATGGGGCTGATATGGAGGGAGGGAGGGATGGAGGGAGGGAGGGGGCTGACATGGTCAGATGGAAGGATGGGGGCTGACATGGAGGGAGGGGGCTGATATGGATGGATGGATGGATGGAGGGAGGGGGCTGACATGGACAGATGGAAGGATGGGGGCTGACATGGAGGGAGGGAGGGAGGGAGGGGGGCTGACATGGACAGATGGAAGGATGGGGCTGACATGGAGGGAGGGAGGGAGGGAGGGAGGGGGGGGCTGATATGGATGGATGGATGGATGGATGGAGGGAGGGGGCTGACATGGACAGATGGAAGGATGGGGGCTGACAGGGAGGGAGGGAGGGAGGGGGCTGACAGGGAGGGAGGGAGGGAGGGATGGGGGCTGATATGGAGGGATGGAGGGAGGGGGGCTGACAGGAAGGGAGGGAGGGATGGGGGCTGATATGGATGGATGGAGGGAGGGAGGGAGGGAGGGGGGCTGACATGGACGGATGGAAGGATGGGGGCTGACATGGAGGGATGGATGGAGGGAGGGGGGCTGACATGGACGGATGGAAGGATGGGGGCTGACATGGAGGGAGGGAGGGAGGGAGGGGGCTGATATGGATGGATGGAGGGAGGGGGGCTGACATGGAGGGAGTAGGCTGGCATGGACAAAGGGGAGAGACATGGGGACATACTGGACAGACGGGATAAATGCTGGACAGAGGCGAGAGACAGTGCGGGTTAGGATTATAATGGGCTGATGGGGGTGCTAGCACTGGTAATGGGCAGATGGGGGGGCTACGAATGGTAATGGGTTGATTAGGGAAGGCTAGGACTGGGAATGGACTTATCAAGGGGGGGTAGGACTGGTAATGGACTGATGGGGGTCTAGCATTGGAAATGAGCTGATCAGTGAGGTTAGGACTGGAAATGGGCTGATTAGGGGAGCCTAGCACTGGTAATGGGGTTGAGGGGGGGACTAGCACTGGAAATGAGCTGATGGGGGGTAGGACTGGTATTGGGCTGATTAGGGGGGGGGGTAGGACTGGTAATGGGGTTGAGGGGGATTAGCACTAGAAGTGAGCTGATTAGGGGCTTTGACTGGGAATGGGCTGATTGTGGGGAGGGGAGGATAGAGCTGCTGACCCTGGAAGAAAACTGGGGGCTAAGGCTACAAGTGGGCTGATACAAGGGGATGGGAGCATGGAACTGAAAGGGAGTGGATCTGAGAGGGGCTGCCATGGTATTTGTACTAGAAGGGACTGATCAGTGGGGAAGGAGGGGGACTGGAAGGGAATGGACACCAGTGGCAGTCATGGGAATGCAAGTTGACATTGGAAGGTACTGGGAGTGAGGACTGGAAAGGGGCTGATACTGGGGAGGGTTACTGGGACTGGAAATAGGCTGATGGAAAGAAGTGAAGAAAACAAAAGAGATAAGAACTGGCAGATGGACCATAGACCACAGAAAGAGAGCTAAGAGAAGACAGGAAAGCAGAAGCCTCAGATCGGGACCAGCATGATCAGAGAATAAATTGGTCAGACAACAAAGGTAGAAAAAATAATTTTATTTCATATTAGTGATTTGACTACAAAATCATCATAATTTTGAAATCAAATATTGTTACTTGTTGTTTTGATTATTTAAATAAGTATTTTATAAATAAAAACATATTGCAAAGGCCTATAATATATTAATAATTCAACAAATGATTACAGTGACAATGCGTTAACGGTAAAGGAAGAGAGACGCATTTGATTTTATCATTGGGGGTCACCACAAGTTGACCAACGGTAAAAGGGGTCACGGTACAAAAAAGGTTGAGAACCACTGTTTTAAGCCTTTCCTCATAGGGGTATCCTTCCATTCCCTTTACCATTTTGGTGGCTCTTCTCTGTACCTTTTCTAGTTCTACTATCTCCTTTTTAAGATCTGGTGACCAGAATTGCGCACACTATTCAAGGTGCGGTCACACCATGGCACGATACAGAGGCATTATAATATTCTTGGTTTTATTCTCCATTCCTTTCCTTATGATTCCTAGTATTCTATTTGCTTTCTTGGCCACCACTGCACACTGGGCAGAGGGTTTCAAAGTTTTATCCATGAAAACGTCTAAATCCTTTTCCTGGGTGGTGGATCCCAATGTGGAACCTTGAATTGAGTAACCATATTTTGGGTTGTTTTTCCTTAAGTGCATAACCTTGCACTTATCCACATTAAATTTCATCTGCTATTTGGATGCCCAATCTTCCATTTTTATCAAGGTCCTCTTGCAATTCTTCACAACCCTCTTGCATTTTAGCAACTTTGAATATTTTTGTTTCATCTGCAAATTTGATCACCTCATTCATACCTCACTCCTTTTTCCCATTTCTAGGTCATTTATGAATATGTTAAAAAGCAGCAGGCCCAGCATAGATACCTGGGGTACTCCACTACTTATCTTTCTCCATTGAGAAAATTGGCCATTTAGCCCTACTATTATATATAATTATAATTATAGGTATGTATATATATATTTATATTTTCAAACAAACTTACTTTTGGCTGAACAGTCACCTAACTCTAGGTGGCTAAACCGAGGCCCCTAATGTAGGTTTGCTATTTTATGCTTATATTTAGGTACCGGAGTTATAACTCGGTGCTTGACACCTGCTGGCTTTGCCGTGGCACCACCCACTTGTTTGGCAGCTAAACTGAGGAGTCTAGTGAAAACAGGCTTGTAAATGTAGGCGCTCGGTGGGCGAACAGCTGGGCTCCTAGCTCTTGAAGTCAGGCGTCTGGGTATTTTGAATAATCAGCCGCCACTTGTTTGATGAAAATGGCCCATTGTTGTGATTTGCAAATGCAAAGCCCTTTAAATCCAAAATATGGACTTACTCATGATGGAATCATTCAGGTTTATTTTTTTCAATAATCTGTTTATTATATGCACAGCAAAGAATAAAACGGTCCAAACAAACCATATTCCACAGTTTATTTGGGTATAAGACTCTCCCAGGTGAGGTTGTATCTTATCCACCACCTTGGGAGCATGACCACGACACACACATAAACAAAAAACAATACAAAGCATTATCCCACAATAACCTCCCTATACCTCCCCCCACCCATACCTCCCCCCCCCCCGTACTGAAGCATAGCAATACAAACATTTGCCAAGGAGCATCACGCACCCAATTTGATTACAGTCCAACCCTAAGCACCTCACTACGGGTTTTAGGTCCCAGTTTTTGAACATAAGGCATCCAAATCAACAGAAAGGTGGCCCATCTCCGTGGGTGTCCTTGCGCCCCTCTCCGTTCCATAAGCATAAGGTGATGTAGGCTATTACGCCACTCCCAAAAAGTGGGGACCGCAGGCTCCCTCCAATGGCGAAGAATAGGGCCTTTACCCACCAGACAAGCCTTACGCACTAAAATTCTCTCCCATCTCCCCTTTAAATGGATTGGGCCCATCTGATCCAGCACAACCAGCAGACCCGTCCAGCTAAACCGTTGTTGCAACAAGTCACTAAGATACGCCCCAATGCGCATCCAATATCGACGAATATGGGAGCAGCCCCACCACATATGACCCAGATCTGCCAGGGAACATGAACATTTAGGACAACCGCCCTCAAGTGAGAGGTGGCTTCTCAACGCTCGCCGTGGAGAGAAATGAGCCCGAAGAATACATTTAAATTGAACCTCACGCCAGCGAGCCCCCTCCACCAACTGCGCAATCCGACTCAAGGCACCCTGAACAGAGCCCGGCGCTATCTCCCGGTCTAATTCCCTCGCCCACAAACTTTCCACCACCGAATAATCTGGAGGTGGACTAAGCAGAGCCAATCTCCGCTTTAACTCCGCAATAGTTGGTGGAGACTCTGCCCCCAGGGCCAGAAAATCAAAGATGCACGCCGAGTGCTCCACGGTTAATTCCCGACTAGATAGTGAACGGACATAGTGCGAAAGTTGTGCATAAGCAAGAAAAGACACTCCCAGAGTCAAATCATAGTCCTTGCAAAGCGCATTCAGAGATTTACAGCTTCCATCTTGGCCCACCACCTGCCCTAGATGCCGTAAACCTGACCGCTCCCAATGTTGGAAGGGGGCCGAGTCAAACCCCGGCAAAAAACAAGCATTCCCTCGTAGGGGCAGCCAACTCGAAACCTCGGGAGAGCTGCCCCAGTATTTATTCAACTGCTGCCACGTACGCCGGGTTGCCTGCACCAAAACACTACTCGTCAGACGCGCCGGCAAGACTAAGCGCCGTAAATGTAAGACCGCTTCCAGAGCCTGTGGGGCTACAAAGGCCTCCTCCAGGGCTCGGGGAGTGTAAACCTCTGTATCCCCCAACCAATCCCCGATATGCCTCGCCTGACAGGCCAGTGCATACTGCCAAAGATCAGGAACTCCAACCCCTCCAGACCTCCAGCCCCCCCGCAGCCGGCTCAACGGTATGCGTGCTCGGGACCCCTTCCATAGAAACACCCGGATCTCCCGCTCAATACGCAACAGATCCCGGCGCAATAACCACACGGGGAGGGTTTGCAGCCAATAAAGCACTCGTGGGAGTATCACCATCCCCAAGGCTGCTACTCTACCCAGGAGGGACAAGGGAAGGGGCGCCCAGGCCTGCAATTGCGCTCGGAGTTTTGCAAAAACTTGTTCAAAGTTTTTGGTATACAGCCGCGCCGGCGTCCTGGTCAACAGAATACCCAAGTAAATGAAAGAGTCATCCGCCCACCGAAGTGGAAATCTTCCCTGCCAGCTCCCCCGTAACGCACCCCCCACATCCAGGGCCTCGGACTTGTCCATATTAATTCGTAATCCCGCAAATTTACCATACAAGGAGAACTCCGCAAGCAAACAAGGCAAGGACTGTTGAGGGCGCGTAAGGTGAACCAGCATATCATCCGCAAAGGCAGCCATCTTAAACCCCTGTGCCCTAATGCGCACCCCACGTATATCGGAGGACTCCTCTATCCTCCGCACCAACGGATCCAATGTCAACACAAAGAGCAAGGGAGATAATGGACAACCCTGACGTGTACCTCGCTCCAGAGAAAATGTATCGGATAGCACCCCATTACAAAGGACAGCGGCTGTAGGGTCCGCATAAAGCAACTCCACCATCTTACAGAAGTGGGCGCCCATTCCATAGTAAGGTAGAAGATGTTGCAAGTAGTCCCAATGTACCTGATCAAAGGCCTTTTCCGCGTCAAAGCTAATTAAGAGTGATGGTAGCTCCCGCTCATGAACCCACTCTAGGGAAGCAACAATTTTCCGTAGGTTGCGTACGGCATACCGCCCCTTCACAAACCCAACCTGCGAGTCATGCACCAGGTCCCCTAACACTGACGTCAACCTGTCCGCTAAAATCTTAGCAAACACTTTCATATCAAAGTTTAATAAGGAGATGGGCCGATAGGCGGTCGCCTGAGTGGGGTCTTTCCCTGGTTTCGGTATTAAAGTGATAAAGGCATGGTTCATCCCCCAAGCAAAACTCCCCTGACTCACCCTGCGATGGTACATGGCTACCATAGCTGGGGGTACCAGGTCTCCCAACAATTTGTAAAACTCTGCCCCAAACCCATCGGGGCCTGGCGCCTTGTAACAGCTGGCCCGCTGGATAACCCCACTCACCTCGTCCTCCGTCACCGGGGCGTCAAGCTGAGCCCGCTGGACCGCAGTCACTTTGGGGAGGTGGAGACCCCGTAGGTAAGTCTCCATATCAGTTAAAGACCCCTCCCTCCAGGCATAGAGCTGCTGAAAAAAGGATCGAAGCAAGCGGGCTATATCCTTATTATCCTTATATAGCTGTCCCCGTTCATCCCGCAACGCCGCTATTAACCGAGACCCCCGGCTGCCTTTCAGGCATCGCGCCAACAACTTCCCCGACTTATCCCCAAATCGATATAACTGGTATTGGTAATACATATGAGACTTTTTTGCTCTTTGATGAAGAAGCTCATTGAGAGACGTCTGGAGCTCCCAGTGTCTCCGTTTATTAGCTACACTAGGGTCCCCCGCACAGCGTCGCCGGGCTTTCACAACTTCCTTCTCCATTTGAACAATCTGCCTTGCCAGCAATTTCCGTTTTCGCGCACTATATGCAATGATATCCCCGCGTAACACCACTTTGGCCGTCTCCCATAATAACTCCGGGCTATCTTTGTGCTGCTCGTTATTGGCCATAAATGCCTGCCAACACTGAGCAAGGTGTGATCGAAATTCGGCATCCCTATACAGCCCCACAGGAAATCGCCATAGTCGGGCCGTCGTGGCCGAAGCCCCCCATACAAAATCTAGCCAAACTGGAGCATGATCAGACACTGCAGAGGGACCTATCTGTGCGTCTCCAACCCGCCCAAAGAACCGTTCTGAAACCAGGACGTAGTCTATGCGAGCGCTAGACCCGTGGGCCCGTGACTGATGAGTAAAATCTCTCTCTGACGGATGTAACAAGCGCCAAGGGTCTACCAGACCGAGACGGCGACATAATCCCTGTAAGATTTTAGTTGTCGGGGCTCGCCCTCGCCCCCTCCCGCTCTCGGACGTGTCCATCCCAATATCCAGCACTCCATTCAGATCCCCCGCTAAAATCAACGGGACATCCGGCAACTGTTCCACCCTAGAAGCCAATTGGGCATAAAATTCCCGGTCCATAACATTTGGGCCATACACACTGCCTATAACAATAGGCCTACCATCAAGATAACCGTACAACAAAAGGTATCTGCCTTCAAGGTCGCTGTATTCCTTCACCAACTCAAAACGAACGTGGTTACGGATTAAAATGACCACTCCTCCCTTTTTGCCTTTGGCCGGGGCTCCCCAACCCTGCCCCACCCATGCTCTCTGCAATTTAGCATGCTCCTCCGCTGTCTGGTGAGTTTCCTGTAACATAGCAATGTCACATTTTAATCTGGCCAATGCCTGCAACACTTTATATCTTTTAATAGGGTTACCTACCCCGCAGACATTCCACGAGACAACCTTCAGGTTGGACTGCAATCAAACATAGCATACGCAACCATCGTACAGTATAAATAGAGGCGAACCTTCCCAGCCTGAGGTCCCCCCTGAAATTTGAAAATGCTCCCAAGAACCATAGCTACAACCCTGCCATGAATCTGCAGTACCCCTCCCCACCCTCCCCTTCCCCTCCCCACGCCCCCCCTCCCCACGCCCCCCTCCCTCTACCAGCCCCACCCCCCCTACCTTCCCCCCCAAACCCTACCCCCTCCCCCTCGACTACCCCTCTCCCCCTCTCAACCTCCAACCCCATCTTCCCTCCTTCCCCTATTATTCAGTCACCTTGATGTGTCCAGGCTCCCCCACCCCCTAAAATTCCCGCACAGTATCCCCTAAAAGCCCTACCCCACCCCCCAACTTGACCAACCCTAGCAAGTAATAACACTCCTCAACAGATAACAGTGCAATAACATAGTAACAGGTTGGAACTCAAAAGAGGACTGTAATGGGTCAGCCCAGCGTATCTCCCTGGCCCAGGGACGGGCCCAGGGAACTACGAAGGGAGCAGAGCCAATGAGTAAAGGAGCCCAGCCCCCATCCCGGTCACCCCCGCAGGCAAGGCGAGCAGGACCCAAAGGATCGTCCCCCGTGGGGCAGCTCAGCCCAGTAATATAAGTGCAGAGAATCCACAGTGAAAAAGGTAGCTCACAGCACCCAGGGTCCTCCCAGAAGTCCGGGGCTCCCCCGCCATTGAGAGCAGGCCCACCGGGCAGCAGCACAACACTCACAGTTCAAGATCTTCCACTCTCCGCGGGGGCTCATAGGAACAAACACACAGAGGGATCCCCTCTACGTCTCACAGCCATCAATCAGGTGTGGGAGACACAGGTGTGCCCTGTCCTTCCAGATGATCAACATATACCGCCGCTTCTGCCGCTGAGCCAAACACCCGAGACCGTCCCTCATGAAGCACGTGGAGGCGCGCTGGATACTGCACCATAAATTTAATGTTCGCTGCAATCAGCTTTTGGCAGACCGGGGCATAAGCTCTGCGCCGCTGACTCACCGCCGCTGAGTAATCTTGCGTGATCCGAATCTTGGCGTTGTCCCGCTCTATGGTCCCGCGTCTCCGAGCCTCCCGCAGGATCGCCTCTTTCTGCTGGAACTGTAGGTATTTAGCCAGCACAATCCGGGGCCGTACATCGTTAGGTTTCTTAGAGCCCACTCGATGCACCCGCTCAATCACCAGCGAGGAGCCCAGGGCATTTTCCCCCAGCAAAGAGGCCGACAGGGCTTCAATGTAGGCACGCAGGTCTCTGTCTCCTATAGAGCCCGGGATCCCCAGGAAGCGTAAATTGCTGCGTCTGGAGCGATTCTCCAGATCCTCCAGTTTTTCAGCGTGATCTTTCAGGGTCACCCGGACCTGCGCAAGCTCCAGGGTGAGCTTTCCCACCTCCTCCTCGGCCTGCAATAACCGTGCTTCCGCCTGTTGCATGCGGAGCCCGACTGCATCAACCGAGTTCTGCACCGCCTCTATCTTAGTGCAAAGGGTCTCAAAGTGCACAGATAGAGCTTCGGAGACCGCCGCAGAGATCTCCGTCGCTGTTGCTGCCGGCGCCTTAGCCGGGAAGACCCCCGGGCTCGAAGGCAAGTCGGTCATCTTGGACGCCCCCGGAGCACGATCCTTCTCTCTCCTGCTAGGTCTCGCTGCCGCGGCCATCCTCCTCCAGAGCACCCGTTCCGGGTCAGTATAGCTGCAGCTCTTCGATGGGGACAAATTTCTACGGTTCGCGCCCGTATAAGAGGCACTATTAGCCGGTTTGGCGTGAGGGAGCCTGGAGCTCAGGGAGAACACAGCTTCCCCGGCTCACCACATCACGTGACTCATCATTCAGGTTTTTATTGCCCTCCTCCTCCTCTTCATAGCGTTGTGTGAAATATTTCTCATCTTCCTTTTTTATCCTGAATATAACATCAGGATTAAGAATTGAATAGCCTGTCAATTTAAAAAAAAATAGCATTTTCAGTTTGTACTTGTAGAGACCCTTGGGGGGGGAAGAGTTGTTCATCTGTTTCCTGTTCTGATGGAGCACTATGTATTTGTGTGCATATCTTTATGTGTATATCTTTGTGTGTATCTGTCTGAATTACAGGTATGTATGTAGATTGTGAGCCCTTCGAGGACGAGGGAATATATCCAAACTGCTCTAATGCCTTTCAGCCTGAGTGATATATCAAGAAATTAAAATAAAGATAAATAAAGAAATACGAAGGACCTGATATTGTATTGGGCAGACTCTGCACTGCTACGCACAGTCTCTTGGGGATACTGCTAGGTATGTATGACCTAGATTGGCCACTGTTGGAAACAGAATACTGGGCTTGATGGACCCTGGTCTGACCCAGTATGGCATATCTTATGTTCTTATGTTCACAGCCTTACCCGTCGACCCTTAATCCAAGATATTCAGCACTCCGGTTAGCAGCAGTCTCCACCTCCGCTCCACCCGGGAATCCCCCCCAACAGGCCCTGATGCTAACCGCACAGTATAGGGGCATGTAGCGGAGTTAGAAGGGGATAGTCAACAGCACTAACCATGGAAATGACATTGAATATCCTGATTTAAGGCGTTTACACGGTTCACTGGGCTGTAAACGCCTTTCAAATATCAGGCCTTAAGGGTCCAATATTCAAAAAAGAAAAAAAAAAGCTGAGCACCTAATTTTAGACTTCTAATTTAGGCTTCTGTTTTTGTGCCCTTTTGTCAACCAAACTTAGGAGCTTAAGGTGTTTGTTTGTTTTTTTCTTCAATTAAAAATGCAGCTTTAATTTAGGTGTTTAAAGTTATGCTTTATACATTGAGGCCTGCCACTCATTTTCCTAGACTCGAGTCTAGTTTAAGAGGCTGAAAACCAATGCTAAGGACCTAACTTTATTTCTCGGCCCTAAATTCCCCCATCATTGCCACCCACTTTTTATGCCCTGAAGTTTAGGACTTTAGTGAAATTTTGAGTATAATTTTTGGTACTCAATCCTACTAAATTATCCAATAGGCCAATTTAGGTGTATTACTCAAAGTTAAGAGCATAAATCCTAACACTACTGGGTTAAATACTGACGATTAAAGCCAGGTGGCTTTCAGGTACACTGTCACTACTTTCCATGAGCCCTCGAGGCTCATGTCAGTAGAGGTTTCAGTCTTCTCTGCAAGCCTGTACTCTTTTTTTAAGAAGCTGAAATTCCTGCTTCCTATTAGGCGCATGGGAAAATTAAAACCCAAGTCCTGGCATGTAATATTACTCTATCCAATTGGTATGGGAAATTGTACAATTGAATTTTGGGTTCTTAGTAATCAGATAGGTAAAACCTTTTGTGCCTGATTTTGTGTTATTCAAAACTAACGTATGAAGCATCTAGGTATGATCTATGAAGCAATGAATAACGAATGATACTGCATAACAACAAAGCATGACCCCAGCTTGTAAATAAGTTAAGGAAATGTACTGTTAAGATTACTTGTGAAGCTTCCTGCACAATGTGCAACCCCACCCTATCTACAATGCTATAATGTATACAAGTTATTGAGTTGAATGTAAAACCTCTACCAAAAAAAATAAACCCAGTAAGGCTTCAATGCTAAAAAACAAAGAAAGAATAAGAAAAACCTTACACCTGATCTAAATAGACCCCCTTAGTTGTTCCTTCAGTGAGCCCTGCACCCTGGCTCACTACCTCCTCCAGCTGCTTGGAGACTGAGTTTACTGGAGCTGGTAGGTGGTTCCTATGGTATTTATACTGGTGTCATCAAAGAGTGACAGGCTCAGTCTCCAAGCCGCTGGAAGAGGTACATTACCCAGAGATGCAGGACTAGACTGGAGGGAAGATAAGGAAATCTAGTTTAACATATAAACATTTTTTTAATCTTACAGCAGACATCTACTAGATGGGTGTATCACTCCCATCATCAGTTGAAATGATTTGCTGAAGGTCTCAAAGAAAGATGAATGAAGCCAGGGTGTTAGATCCGATTTCAGAGCTCTGCGCCCCACCCTTCAAGCCACAATAAGGGGACACAAAGAGGGCTGCCAAATGGCTCCATATCATAAGAAATGGGCTAATCCAGTCCTGGCTTTACATCACGGCATGTAGGGATTTGCAGCTCTAATGTTCTGATGGAAATTAATGGGAAAATGTAAACTTGATGTTCATTAAAACTATAATTAAAAAAAGCACCTAGGAATGAATTAACCTGTTCCTCTTCCAACTACACTATGCCCGTACAACATAGCATCGCTTGTTCCAACCTTCTGACCTGAGCTGACCTCAGACACACCTACCACATTATCCTATAACCATTCTGTAGATAGTTTACCTTGTTACCCAAGTTATCAACCCTGTTTAGCTAATAAACTAGCAATGTTATTATCTGTTTTACAATGGTTATATATAAGCTATGTACAGCCTTCATTGTTATATGTAAAACCTGATCTATGTAAAGAGTTGTTACCTGTTCCTTGTAAACCGTGCTGAATTTGAAATAGTGCAGTATATAAAACCAAATAAATAAATAAAAACAACATGGTTGTCAAACACAGTTTTATATACAGGGATGGAAACAATTTCCTGTAATATTCAACACCAATAAAATATTTTAAAAGCAAAAGATCAATATATTTACCCAATAACTTCTTTTATTTCTTTGTTTCCCTTAATCTTTTTATTTTCTTTTTTAATAATTTTCCACAATGTATGTATCCATTTTTTTTTTAATTTTCACGTTTACTTTTTTTTTTTTTTTTGCATTTTATGTTTTGCAATTGTACTTTTTGCCCAGGATGAACTTAATGACTTGGCATCTTGGATTTTTTTCCTGCCCTGATAAAATGGTAGTACGCATCCTGCGTGGAGTCCGACAGATGAAGGAAAATGGACATTTTACCTTGTGAAATCAGAATGCTGTGAATCTCTTTGATAACTTTCTTGTACATCTCCTTCTGCCATTCCCCCAGAATGTCCCACTCTACCTCCCAGAAATAAGCGGCGAGGTCACTGCATCCGACTGATGTCTGAAACAGGGAATGGAACCACATAACAGGTGATGAAATAACACGTTTTACTGAAGAGCAATCAATGACATAACAGACAGATCCTACACAGTCATGTTTCGGCCATGTCACACCTTCTTCAGGGTCACAATATATAAATACAAAACAACAGTAATATATTTGTAACAGTTTGATGTTTAACAAGTCAAAGTATATGTAATGAAACAGGAAATAGGACAACTTCAGCCCCACCCACTCCAGCTTCCTTTGAAACATATCCTCCCTTCCCATGAACAGGTGGGAAGATCTCCTGCTTACTATTTCGGAGGTTACCCTCTCCCACTCCCAGGTTTTCCTCCTGGAGACTTCAATCTCTGTCTCAGCCCCCCAGCTGGGCCCCACATAAGGCCTTTGCCTCTCTTCTTGAGGGTCTCTCTCAGCATATTTCTTCCCCTACTCATGTGGCTGGCCATACCCTGGATTTCCTTATTTTGCCTTCTGCTTCTCTTGTCCCAGTGAAGACTTTGACACTCCCTCTCCCTTGGTCAGACCATTTCTATGTTCTCTTCTCCTTACTGTTGCCTTCCTTGCCCCTTCCCACTCTTTTTCCCTCCTGCCAGTCTCGGCTTAAGCATTGTATTTCCCCCTCTCACCCTTCAGCTCTTTCCCCCCACTGACCAACTTCTTCCCTCTGACTTTCCCTCCCTATCTCCTGATTCCCAGGCTCGTTCTTGGCACAACATTTTCTCTACTGCCCCTTGGTCCTGCCCCGGCTCCTCGATCCTCTACTTGGCACCCATGGTACCTCCACCTCCACCGTGCACACCTTTGCCGTGCCAGGCGTGCCCATCCAACTTATGGTTCCCTCGATACCAGAGAGAATACCAGAGCCTGATCCACTCAGCTAAGCGCACCTACTATTCCAATTCGGTTCCCACATCCTCCAACTCTTCTCGCCAGTTATACTCAGTGTTCTGTTCTCTATCAGCTACCAGCCTTCCCTCAGCCGTTCCTCCTTTGCCTGACCCTGCCCGATTAGCAGAGTTTCTCTGATACGGTTCTCTCTGTACACTCTGTCTTTCCCTCCTGCCTGCCTCCCCTTTTTCCTCTCCCCCAGTCTCCTTCCCCTCCCCCTTCTTCCCCTGGGCCTTCTCTCTCACACACTTGGTCTTCCTTTCACTCCATCTCCTCCGCTGAATTACATCAGATTCTTGTATCCTCTAAGAAAATGACGTTCCCTAGACCCAATTCCTTACAACTGGCTTCTTAAGCCGTCTCTTGCTTTCCTTCCCTGTCTTCTCACAATGCTTAGCTCTAGTCTCTCCACTGGTTGCTTCCCTCCCTCTGGAAACAGGCCCTGGTTCGCCCCCTCTAGAAGAAGCCTGCCCTCGATTCCTCTATCCTCTCAAATTGGCTCCCTGTCTCAAAGCTTTCCTTCCTTTCTAAGCTCCTCAAACCCTGTGTGTTTGAGCAGCTGTCTGCTCACCTTGCTACCACCAATTAACTTCACCCTCGCCAATCTGGTTTTAGAGCGGGACACAGCACCGAGTCTATCGTTCTTTCTCTGTTTACTGTGTTCATGGGAAACATGAAGTTCATTTCTTACTCTTGCTGTTTCCTTGGATCTCTCCTCTGCCTTCAACCTCAAGGATCATTGTACGCTCCTCACCCGTCTTTTTCCAATCTAGGTGCCTGGGGCACTGCCCCTGTACTGGTTCTGTTCCTTCTTCACCTCCTGTTCCTTCTCCGTTCACCCAGATTCCTCTTCCCCTGTTCCACTGTCCTGTCCCCCTCCTTTTTAATGTGTTCTTTGCCCCTCCTCTTTCTGCTTATTTAGCAGTCCGGTATCTGTGCACATATGATATTATTAGTCTCCACTGCACTCCCTCCTCTTCCCCGGTCCTCATCCACTTCTAGATGATATTCAATTTTCTACATCTGAACCCTTCCAAATCCAGAGCTCTTTGGTTCACCTTTGGAGCTCCCTCTCTGGCCTCTTTTACTTCCTCTACTCGTATCCCACTGGTTTCTTCCTTTTTGCTACCTTCTACTCTTCTTCTCTCTTTTTCAGAGCACATTTTGTCTGTGCTTCGTCATTCATTCTTTCACCTCTGCCAAATCCTCTCAGTCCATCCTTTCCTCTCTGACTACACTCCTTCTTTCCCGTGTGATCTCCAGAATCAATTACTGTAGCATCATCCTACCCAGCCTCCTGCTGTACCTCCTTCGCAGACCTCAGCTTCTCCAGAACACTGCTGCTCCGTATACTTGTGCCTCTCGGTTTGATCACATTTCTTCACTACTAGCCCGTCTCCACTGGTTACCTGTTCACTTTCGAATTCAGTATAAAATCCTTGTATTTGTGCATATGACTGTTCACACCTCCATCCCTCAGCATCTTGCTGATCTTCTCCATTTTCATATTCCACCGACTCTTACGTTCCCTTCACACTCATCGTCTGGTTCTTCATCCGGTATCTCAGGCCCATCTTGAGCACACAGGGAGTTCCACATTTTTCTTTCTAGGGCCTGCTTTGTGCAACTCTCTCCCCCGAGCCCTCTCGCAGTAGGTTCAAGGCTGCCCTGAACACCCATCTCTTGAACTTAGCATTTCCCTCTCGTGTCCTCCATCCCTTTCGTGTCCTCCATCTTCTTAGCACAAACTCTACCCAATCTACAAACAAATTCCAGCAACATCAACGAACTAATACACAATTGGAATATCACGATCTCTGCAGCATCCGTAGCAATCAACAAACAAAGCCCTCACCAGACCTCCTTCCACAAAAGCCAGATGGTTCACCCCCAGTCTTCGGAAACTAAAAACAAAACTCAGAAGAACTGAAAGAAAATGGAGAAAAACCAAAGACGAAAACCACAAAACAAAATATTTAAATGAACTCAATGCGTATCACCATGAGACCGACAAAGCAAAGAAAATCTACCACACGAAAATCATAAACACCTCCATAAACAAACCACGTGAACTTTTTCGGATTGTCAAACAACTGACGAAAGCCCCCCAAAACCCGGACCAACTACCAAAGATCCCACCAGAGCTACTGGCCCGACAATACAAACAGCTACAACCTCCACAGAACTCGCAACCAAACCCACAGCTGAATAGTAAGACAACCACAACAGACCTCCATCCTAACCTGCACAATGACTGGACCACATTCAAAGAAACCTCACCAGATGAAATATCAACCACCATTGCATGCCTCAACACCACCACCTCTCCGCTAGACCCATGTCCCACCGACTGGATAAAGAAAACTAGAAACGAACTGAGCATACCACTAGCTCATATTGTCCAGGAATCCTTCTCCCAAGGACGCATGCCAGATGCCCTCAAAACCACAATCATCCGTCCATCACTAAAAAAGCAAAACCTAGACCCATTAGACCCAGCATCTTACAGACCCATAGCAAGCCTACCCTTCACTGCCAAGATAATCGAGAAGATCGTCCAGCAGCAGCTACAGGAACACCTTGATCTCAACAACATATTGGATCCACAACAACACGGATTCTGCCCTCTACATGGAGTTGAGACCCCCATGACCACACTGATGAACACTCTCCTAATAGGAACGCAAGAAAAACACTCTGGATATGCCATGATCTTCCTTGACATATCTGCTGCTTTTGACACCATCTCCCACAACATCCTCATACACAGACTACAGACAATCGGGATTAAAGACACCGTACTACAGTGGTTCCAATCATACCTAACCAACAGAGAGCAATTAATCCGCACCAGCAACTCGACATCCCCCCCATTCCAACAACACCAAGGTGTCCCCCAAGGATCCACACTATCAGCCATGCTATTCAACATTTACCTTCAACCACTCTGCTCAGTCATACGCACTCACAACATCAGCTTTCACATTTACGCTGATGATATCATGCTCTACGCTCCCATTACAACCACGAACCCAACAAACACCCACCTATCAACATGCTTCACAGAGGTGTCCAACTGGTTACAAGCAAACAACCTATCCATCAACATAAAGAAGACGGAAGCCCTCATAGTCACAAAAGACCCAGACTTTACACCACCTACACACCTCCACATAGGTACCACAAACATTCAGATACAACCACAAATAAGGTATCTGGGCATTATTATCGACCAAGCTCTCACCTTACAGCAACAAATCACCAAAAACCGCCGGAACTATATTCCACAAAGCAAGGACAGTCCAACGTCTCAGACCCCTTCTCGAACATCAAGACTTCCGAACTGTAATGCAAGCCATGACGCTCCCACATCTGGACTATTGCAATATATTATACCATGGCCTTCCAGCCACACAGACGAACCCCCTCAAAACAGCATTGAACACCACAGCGAGAATCATTCAGGAAGCAAAGAAGACCGACCACATCACCCCGATTTTGAAAGACCTACACATACTCCCCCTTGAAGCAAGGACAAAATACAAAGCCATCCTACTCACCCACAAAGCCATACATCAAACACGAAACTCCCAACTTCACACCCTACTGTCCCGACCAGCTCATGGCAGATCTACCAGACAAGCCTCCAGCAACTCCCTCACCATCCCTCACAAAAGAACCAAATGCTCACAACAGACCTGCAATCGAGCCTTTGAACTGTATGCTCCATCCTTATTGAACTCTCTACTGAACTGTCTCCGAAACAACACCGATCTACCATCTTTTCGGAAACAGCTGAAGACCATCCTGTTTCAGGAATACCTCAACGACACCCACCAAAAAGCGAAATAACATCTGATCTCACCCACCATGACCACCTAACTCAAACTATACTAACCTGACCATGTTCAAATTCTGTCTAAGTCTAACGTCTGTCCTATATCTTATGTTAAAATCATCAATGTAGCCTCCCCGGTGATGGCCCCACCCTTATACGTAAATTCCCCCCCCCCCCCTCTTATGTAACGCCGCTTTGACCCGGTGAAAAGCGGGATACAAATACAGCTAAATAAATAAATGACACCCCTACTACGGTTAAGTCACTTCCCAGTTCCAATGTCCTGCAGCAGCGTCTCCCTTTCTCTTTTTGTTTTTCTTCTGACTTCTCCTTAGTTGGCGTTCCTTTCCTCTATCCTTCTTTAGTGCAGTCCTATGTATTTTGTACACTGCTTTAATGCCTTGGCTTAAGAGGTCTATCAAAAACCACAATAAAGATAAAGATCTGTAATAATCAAGTAAATGATAACGGGGTTTTCTTCCTATCTGTTCCATCCAGTCTCTCCAGTTATTGTGTCCCTGCTGATTAGGATGTTTCCCAGTTGCCAGCCAACAAACTGTGACCACCTGCAAGATTTCTCCTCATTCAGGACAGTTGTTTTGTCTTCCTCCTTATACTCTATCATCCTAGGTAGAAAAGCATTCAAGATCCTTACTTTCCTCCAGCGTTCCACCTTTCCCGGCTCTGTAATAATCTAAATAGCTAGCAGTATCCAGCCTCCTAGGACCTCTGCATAGGCTGTCAGAGACCTGGCTAGGTGAGCATCTGACTCCACTACGATGTCTTAATTGCATAATTTGCAGCATGACAGACCGGCCCGGCTGCTAGTTTGATTCTAACATCCCAATATGACCTAAAGCGGGTCTTCCAAAACTTGTCCTGTTTCTAGGATATCCACAATGAATATGCATGAGAGAAATGTACATGCAGAGGCAGAGGTTTGGGAACTACTAATCTATACAGCTGCTATTTACTAGAAAGTCTCCCAGGTCCTGGTGTAGCCTGCCAGATGGGCCCGAATGTGTAAATGTGGCATTTCTCCTAGAACTTTTAGGTGATGATAAGGTTTGAAACCTGCCAGGTAGATCCAGTTTCCAGCTGATCCTACCATCACAACCTCTCGGACAACCTGCCCACAACGATGCCTGAGCTATCCCTAGGACAGGGGTCTCCAATTCCAGTTCTGGATCTTGATAAATTGGAAGACTGGGCATCAAAATGGCAGATGAAATTTAATGTGGAGAAGTGCAAGGTTATGCACCTAGGGAAGAACAACCCAAACTATGATTACACGATGCAAGGTTCCACATTAGGAACCACCACCCAGGAAAAAGATTTAGGCGTCATTGTGGATACCATGTTAAAACCCTCGGCCCAGTGTGCAGCGGCGGCCAAGAGAGCAAATAGAATGCTAGGTATGATAAGGAAAGGAATGGAAAATAAAACAAAAGATATTATAATGCCTCTATATTGTTCCATGGTGAGACCGCACCTTGAATATTGTGTGCAATTCTGGTCGCCGTATCTTAAAAAGGATATAGCGATTTTAGAAAAGGTTCAGAGAAGAGCCACCAAAATGGTAAAGGGGATGGAAGGATACTCCTATGAAGAAAGGCTAAAAAGGTTAGGGCTCTTTAACCTGGAAAAGAGATGGCTGAGGGGAGATATGATAGAAGTCTATAAATTAATGAACGGAGTGGAACGGGTAAACGTAGATCGATTGTTTACCTTATCAGAATATAGAAAGACTAGGGGACATGCAATGAAGCTACAGGGTAAACTATTTAAGACTAATAAAAGAAAATATTTTTTCACTCAACGTGTAATCAAACTCTGGAATTTGTTACCGGAGGATGTAGTAAAAGGCTGTTAGTGTAGCTGGGTTGAAAAAAGGTATGGACAAGCTCCTGGAGGAAAGGTCCATAAACCATTATTAAGAAGGGACCCAGGATATCAATGCTTGAACCAATACAAGCATTGTGGAACCTGTGTCCCTTGGGGAAACTGCTAGGTATGTATGACCTAGATTGGCCACTGTTGGAAACAGAATACTGGGCTTGATGGACATTGGTCTGACCCAGTATGGCATATCTTACGTTCTTATGGAGGGCACCAAACCATTCAGGTTGTCCCTAATGACTATGCATGAGATAAATTAGGGACAACCTGACTGGTTTGGTGCCCTCCAGAACTGCAGTTGCAGATCCCAGCCCTAGGATTACTAACCTCCCTGCTTTGCTCTCTTAAAATCAACTACAGTGTTAGTGGTCACCACCCACCCTGGGAGAACATTCCATCATCTCTTCTGTTTCTCCTCAGTCTACCCTTGAAAGCAATCATTTCATAACCCCTCGTTGTAAAATAGCCTTTCCCCTGAAACAGGTTCTTCTCTTGCGCATTAGTAACACTTTGCAGGTATGTGAAGGTCTCTACCACATCTCCCTGTCTTATCTCGTCCTGGGCTTGGTCAGCTGCCTAGATGAGAGCCTGGCAGGCTAAGAGCCCTGAACAAGATATTCAGGAGAACTATGATGAAAGCACTGCTGAATATCTTCTATCTTCACAGACTCCCCCCCCCCCCGTGATTCACCTGCTATAAAGGGAAACACTGCAACCTGCAAGTAACACAGGGACTTAACAAATCATCTCCATAATGTCCTTGTGCCTTATTTCCCTAAATGCAAATGAAGGCACCTAATATAGATAGGCTTCCCTTCTGGAACAGCAATTATCTTTCCACTGAAAAAACACCTTGGCATCTAGATAAGAGGTGGCTGGAAAGTATGATGCTGAGGGGTGGGGGAGATTGATGGCAGGGTCATTCACTAGTGAATGTGAATTGCATGCAAACATGCCTCCTATAGTGCATTTGGGATAACTGGAGATAGGTTTTATCTCCCTCCTCTTCCCCCTTTTACCCGTTAACACAAAGCTAGTGTGGAATGTGCAGTACAATCTGTAAATCAGAATTTTATTAGAAAACAGAGCAAAACTAACCTTTATTCTGAGGCCTCTATCAAAGAGCTTCACTCTCCAACATAAATACAGCACACAGAGAGCTCTCTTCTTTTAAATAAATATGCCCTGAGGATGGAAGTTTGGAAAAGCTGCAGAGGAATTTATGCACATGAGTTTAAGGAAGAATTCCTTACCAGAGCAGACATGTCCTTTCTGTTTTCCCTGTGAATTCTGAAGCAGCAGGGATGGAGTCAGGCTGGTAATGTCACTTCCTGGGCAGATAGTGAGAAAGGAGGATGGGCTAATTCCAGAAGGTCTCAGAGAAAGTCCTGCTGCTCGTCCCTCCACACAGCATGGAAGGGGCAGATCTGGGGCTTTAAACTGCAGGGATTTCTAGCCCCGACTCCCGAAGTTCTTTCCAGCAGACATTAGCAAAACAGCAAACTGGACCGGATAGGCCCCTCTCATATCAAGCGCTAAGCTCTTCAGCAGAGACCCTGTCCTCCACTGCTTAATGCAGAGATCGCTCCTGTTTAAGCAAGATCCAAAAAAAGATAAGAGCAGGTCATCAAAGACAGGAAGAAGATGCTAGAGCCCTAATTTAGTCCTCTTTGAAATACAGACTTGTTCTTTCCAGGAAATTATTGTAAATAACGAAGCTGGTTCATGCTTCGTACGTTCCATGTTCCAATGTGTAAGACATCTTTACAGCTTCTAACTCAAGATTAGTCAAAAGAGACTACAACCATACCTGGAACAAGAACTACCTGAAGTGCAAGCAGGGTTCAGGAAAGGGCGAGGAATGAGAGACATCATTGCAGATGTGAGAGGGATCCTTGAAAAGACTAAAGAACACCAAAGGATATCTATTTGTGCTTTATCCACTATAGCAAGGCTTTTGACTGTGTAAACCATGAGAAACTCTGGGCCACATTAAGAAGCATGGGTATACCAGAACACCTGATCGTTCTCTTGCACAATCTGTACATTGATCAAGAAGCAACAGTTCGAGGGAGTAACAGAGAGACGCTGAAAGGAGTGAGAGCTGAGATCTGCTCGAGGACTGTTGCTGCTGGTTCGTCGGCGTGTGCAGGAGACTGTGCTCCCAAGGACTGGGCAGGCGCGCTCGGGGCACCCTACTCTTCGGCGGGGTCCAGGGACCTTTAAATTCCATCTACCTCTGAGTGGCTCTTCGGAGTAACAGAGAGACGCTGAAAGGAGTGAGAGCTGAGATCTGCTCGAGGACTGTTGCTGCTGGTTCGTCGGCGTGTGCAGGAGACTGTGCTCCCAAGGACTGGGCAGGCGCGCTCGGGGCACCCTACTCTTCGGCGGGGTCCTTCCTCCCTATTTAATTTTTCTAGTCTTTTGACCGCGGAGCGTGTCCGCGGGGCGTGGCTCAAAGGGGCGTGATCTAAGGGGGTCGTTTCTGGCCCCTTGAGCGCCCCTTTGGCGCCACTGCGGCGTCTGCGGGGCACTTTCCTTCCTCGCAGTTGTTATGGGGAAGCGGAAGTCAAAGGGGACGAATAAAGGTCTAGAGACCGGCGGCGGTGGCGACAAGCTGACCGGTCCTCTTGACAAGCATTTCGCCCCTGCCCCGCTTGCGCAGTCCTCTCCAGATGGGGTCTCCCTGAGTTCTGGTGGGAGAACCCCTCCTCCCTTGCCGTTGCCGTCTCTAATGCAGTGTTTGCCTGATGAGTCCTCAGAAACCGCAAGTATAACAAAAATCAATGTTAAAGTTCCTTTGCCAGTCCAGCTTGCTGTCTCTGACAGCTTGCTCGACCCTTTTTCTAAATCTTCTAATGAAGAGATTACCTTAAAAGACATATGGGGTGCTCTCCAATCTATTGATAAGAAAGTATCTGTAACGTTAAGTGCCCTATGTGTTTTTTCTCAAGAAGCTGCCGTTGCTTTTCGACAGCTCGATGAGAAAGTTACCTTAAGTGGGAAAGCTGTCGGTAAGGTGAACTCCCAGGTTAATTTACTTTCAGCGGCCAGTGCTGCTGCAGTTAAGGATTCCTTGATATTATACTCTAAATTGGAAGCCTTGGAGAATTCCTCCCGAGCTTGCAATCTCTGTTTCTTAAATTTCCCTCATTCGTCATTGTTGTCCGCTAGAATTCTCCTTGATAAGTATTTCAAGGAAATCTTAAAGTTTACAGATTCTGTTAATGTTTCTCATGCTTATTATCTCATGTCTAGTACTAAACGCATTAACACTGTTGAGGGTGGTATGGATGAGATTATTCCCCCTATGTCTGACTTGACTGCCTTTCTTGAGGACTCTACGGACATGATTTCCACTAGATCCACATTAATGGTCATATTACCTTCCATAGAGTGTAAGCAACGCATTTTGCGTGCATTTTTTAAAGTTAAGATGGCCAAATTCTGTGGGCAAAGTATAAATGTTTTTCCTGATGTCTCTCGCGAGACGCAATTGCGTAGACGTCAGTTCCTACAACTGAAACCTAGGGTTTTAGCGCTGGGAGCAACCTTTTTTTTACGTTTTCCCTGTAAATGTATGGTAAATTATGAGGGTGATTCTTTTGCT
The DNA here is from genome assembly GCA_033557465.1 of Ichthyophis bannanicus. Lineage (NCBI taxonomy): Eukaryota > Metazoa > Chordata > Amphibia > Gymnophiona > Ichthyophiidae > Ichthyophis > Ichthyophis bannanicus. Next base: position 54,093,015 of record CM066051.1, on the reverse strand, counting down.
TTTGTTGATGTCTCGCATCTAGAGAAATTTGTTGTTGATCGAGTAAGTAAACGGTAAGGGTTTGATCTGGGTATGTATTGATCCTTTTAGTTTATGGGCCTGTATCGGCCCTGTTTTCTGTAATTTAATTTTTCTTTGTAATATTATCTCTGTATACCTCTCTTGATGTGGACTAAATCTGTTATAATGTGTTTTATGATGTGGTATTGTATCTTTGTCGATTTGCTTTAATCATTGTGATAATGTATTTCACTGAAAATCTAATAAAAAAAAAAAAAAAAAAAAAAGAAGCAACAGTTCGAAAGGAACAAGGAGAAACAGAATGGTTTAAAATAAGCAAAGGTGTAAGACAAGGCTGCATACTTTCCCCCTACCTGTTTAATTTATATGCAGAACAAATCATCAGAGAAGCAGGATTGTATGAAGACAACAGAGGTGTGAAGATTGGTGGAAGACTCATCAACAACCTTCGCTATTTATTTAACAGCTTTTATATACCGCACTATTAATCATCAGCGCGGTTTACATTATGCTGCTGATACCTGGCTGAAAGTGAAGATGATCTGAAACATTTGCTTCTCACAATCAAAGAACATAGTCTCAAAATGGGCCTGCACCTTAATGTAAAGAAGACAAAGATCATGACAACTGGCATAATCAACAGGTTCATCATTGAAGGAGAAGAAGTTGAAATTGTGAACAACTTTAACCTACTTGGATCAACTATCAATAAAGAAGCAACAAGCAGTCAAGAAATCAGACGACGCATTGCTCTTGGCAGAATGGCTATGAAAGACCTAGATAAGATTCTCAAGAGCAGAGATGTCTCTCTCCATACACAGATTCAACTTGTTCAAGCCATGGTATTTTCAACAACATCATATGGATGTGAAAGCTGGACAGTGTGAAAGATAGACAGGAAGAAAATTGATGCCTTTGAATTATGGTGCTGGCGGCGAATACCGTGTATACCATGGACTGCCCAAAGAACAAACCAGTCGGTACTAGAGGAGATCAAACCTAAGCTTTCTTTAGAAGCTCAGATGACAAGACTTCGACTTTCATACTTTGGACACATCATGTGAAGAGAGAGATCATTAGAGAAAGACATCATGCTTGGCAAGATAGAAGGTCAACGCAAAAGAGGAAGGTCAGCAATGAGATGGATCGATACAATAACAGCAGCTACGGGTACCAGTCTGTCAACAATGAGCCGCCTGACTCAAGACCGAACACAATTTAGGATAGCTATCCAGAGGGTTGCCATGAGTCGACTCCGACTCGACAGCACTTAACAACAACAACGAAGCTGGAGCAGAAGTCGGGCAATATAGGATTGAATCCCGGTGTTTGCGATGATCTGAACTCAGGAACTTATGCAACATTTTGCATCGCATTCATGTTTTGGTAGTTATTACCTTGGGCCATTCATTGGGGTGCTTTTGCAAATATCTGCCTTATAAAAGTACAAAAAGTAAATAAAAAACTATATTGAAAAAAAAAGCCCCGGGGGCCAAAATAACGTGACTAACCAGATGGCAAGTAGCCCGCAGCAGGGCCGGATTTACCTATACGCCATGGCGTAGGGCCCACAGCCGGCAGGGGCCCACAAAAAAAGAACCAGTTCATTTTTTTTAAACACAATTTAAAAAAAAAACCTGGTGGCTGCCGCCGCGGGGCCCCCGTCTACAAGCTGAAGCTGTTGGGTCGGGTCGGGTCGGGTTGGTCTCCCTCCCTCCCTCCCTCCCTCGCTGCAGGCTGTAGGCTGCGAGGGAGGGAGGGAGGGAGACCGACCCGACCCGACGGCTTCAGCTTGTAGACGGGGCCCCCGCGGCAGCAGAGGGGGCCCCGCGGCGGCAGCCACCAGGTTTTTTTTTTAAATTAAATTTTACTTTAGGCCGGGGGGGGGGGGTAGGACTGGTAATGGGCTATTGGGGGGGCTGGGGCTGGAAATGGACTGGGGGGGGGGGTAGGGCGGGAAATGGACTGGGGGGGGGGGTATGGCGGGTAATGGGCTATAGGGGGTAGGACTGGTAATGAGCTATTGGGGGGGCGGGGGCTGGAAATGGGCTGGGCTGGGCTGGGCTGGGGGGTTAAGGCTAGAGGTGGGCTAATGGGGTTAGGACTGGTAATGGACTGTGGGCTGTTGGGGGGGCTTAGAACTGGCAAAGGGCTTTGGGGGGGGTTAAGACTGGTAATGGGCAGTGGGCTGATGGGGGCTGTCTGGTAATGGGCTATTGGGGGGGTCCAGGACTGGAAATAGGCTGGGGGGTTTTAAGACTGGAGGTGGGCTGATGGGGTTAGGACTGGTAATGGGCTGTTGGGGGGGTTAGAACTGGTAATGGGCTGTGGGGGGGTTAAGACTGGTAATGGGCTGTGGGCTGATGGGGGTTGTCTGGTAATGGGCTATGGGGGGCTAGGACTGGACATGGGCTGGGGGTTAAAACTGGAGGTGGGATGAGGGGGTTAGGACTGGTACTGGGCTGTGGGCTGATGGGGGGGTAGGACTGGCAATGGGCTATGGGGGGCTGACTGGAAATGGGTTGATGGGGTTAGGACTGGAAGTGGGCTGATGGGGGTTAGGACTGGTAATGGGTTATAGGGGGGGCTTAAACTGAAAATGGGGTGATGGGGGGTTAAGGACTGAAAATGGGGTGATGGGGGGTTAAGGACTGTAAGTGGGGTGATGGGGGGGCTAGGACTGGTATTGGGTTGGGGGGTTGCTAGGACTGGAAATGGGCTGATGGATGGCTAGGACTGGAAATGGGCTGATGCAGGGACTAGAAGGGAATGGATGCTGGGTGAGGCTGGAACTAGAAGGGAGCTGATGTTGGGGGAGGATTAGAATGGGATGGGGCTGGAAGAGTAAAATGGAGAAGGGAAAAATATTTTGTGTGGGAGGGATAAAAAATCTACAATTGGCCAGGTATTGGGAGAGTAAGTGGGGATTGAGGATGGAGGGGTAAAATTTGAGTGGATGAAATAGGAATGAGGAAAGAGCAAAAGGAGAAAGATTAGTATGTTAAAGCAGATGTAGAGAGAGAATGGAAAAAAATCTAGAAGAGAGAAGAAAGGACAAATGGACAGCAGACGATGGAGAGTTAGCAGAAGACACGAAGAAAGCAGAAGAAAGTGGCTGGAGCAATTGCAGCTGAAAAAAATGCACAAAAGGTAGAAAAATATCTCTTTAATTTGAATTTATTAATTGGAATATGTCAGCTCTGGTAAATGTGCATCATTAACATCTGCGCTTTGTTTAGTACAAGAGCAAATTAATGTATAGTTTTATTTCCACAGTGTTGTACATTCCAAGTTTGGCTTTTGGGATTCCCAGTTTAATTATTGTCTTCCTATTTCTAAATTGTGATTACTTGTTTGGTGATGGTCTATGTTCTGCATGTGTAACTGAGCTGAGGTGTTCTGTTTATATAATTCTTATTTGACATTGCCACTTGTTCTCTTTCCCCAGTAGGTCATGTATTGTTGTTCTCTGAAATGTATTGGTTTAATATTTGCAGTGTTGCCTTTTGATTGGTAGAGTATGGTGCTTTGTGAGTCCTGGTAGTGCTGTTAGGATACGGCGGGTTTACTATGGGCAGTGTTTGTAGTAGTTCCTAATGTGTCTGGCAGTTGGCACTGGATTATAGTAATGTAGAAATCTTTTAGTCTTTCTTTATCCATACACTCATTAAGAGGCACGTTTACTAAAAGTTAGTATATGGTAACATTATGCAAATATTTATGCAAATGAGGCCCTTATGCAAATGAGGTCCGCACCCCCCTTGGGCCGCCCCTGCTGGGGGCCCACAATTTTTGTTGGCGTAGGGCCTCACTCAAGGTAAATCCGGCCCTGGCCCGCAGTACTTACCCAGATCTGCAAGCTTTTTTGCTTCCTGATTAATTTCTCGGTTGTACTCAGACCTAAGACAACTTGATGACATCATCAAACCACCTGACCCGATCACATGACCGGACCTCCCACTTGCATCGTCTAGTTTCCATGGCAACTGTGTGCCATGTGAGAGCGGGAGCCGTATTGGCAGATCTTTGTCGTATTCCCGCTCGCGCGTTTAACTAATCAGCTGAGCCTGAGCCATTCCGACTACCTGCCTCTTTTAACCAATCATCTGAGGCTTATCGAGTCCCGCTCCCACCACTCGCCTCCTGGCACAAACGCACTGTGGGCAGTTTTTTTCCCATACGAATTCTTGCTTGCAACCAATGAGCAGCGTCCGAGTAGATCCGCCTACGAGCTCATCATCAATGCATGAGCCCCGCCTTTTTCTTACACCTGCTTCTTGTATTGTTCCTAGGGCGTGCTCCTGCTTGTAGCCAATCAGCTGAATCGTCTTTCGGTATATTTATGAAGGGCGTGGCTAGTGCTGTCTATTTTCGCCGGCTCACTGAGTTGTCTTGCTGTTCGTTGCACTATTAGATTAGAGGATTTTAATGAACGATTGGTTGGTTTTAATTCTCTGGAGCAGGGAGGGGTATTTGGCTAGAGAAAGGCAATTCTCATTCTCCCCCAGTTTTGGCTAGAGTTCTCGAGATGAGGTTTTCGGAGTTTAGCAGGGAGCTGCATGAAAAAGGTATGTTGTAAATCTTGCAGGTAACTTTTGGTAGCAGGGCTGCGTGCTCCTGTTTCTTGTGTTCTACAGCTGTCTGTCCGTATTGGGTTTTATCATACATCTGTCTTTAAATCTTCATTTTGTTGTGTGCATGCTTTTTATCTGCATAGGATGCCATGATGAGTGCAATTATTTTGAGTTCTGTATGTTTGTGTTTACATCTGGTAACACTGAACTGAAAAACATTTTCCTGTTAGTCGTGGGTGCTGTAAGTCCTGTTAAAGTCCGCGATGAAGCTTCTTGTTCCATCTGTTGGGACTATCTTATAGACCCGGTGACTTTAGATTGTGGACACCATTTCTGCCAGGCCTGTATCACTCGATGTTGGGAGGGGATAAATACTAACTTTTGCCCCAAGTGTAGGGAGCCTTCTCAAAAGAAACGGCTTAAACCTAACTGGCAGCTGGCAAATATGACAAATAGTGAAACTTTCTCGATACTTAACTGGTATATAAGGAGAATCTGTGCGATAGCATGAAGAGAAACTGAAGCTGCTCTGGAGAATATCAGACCAATTTGTATGGTGTGACACGCAAATCGCACACTCTAATTCCTATAAAGGAGGCTGTGCAGGAATACCAGGTGATATAACCTCTTAAAATGTGCCCTGGAATCATAGGTTCTGCTATGCTTGAGTGGGCACTGCAAGCTGTGCACCCTGGCTCTTCTGATCTGTCTTTTGTTAGTCCCTGCCTTGCCCTTTCCTTGCAGGTTGCCTGGGAGGGGAATGGCTAGATTGAACATGAAGCAGGGGGCTGTGTTCTGCTGCGTTCATACAAGCCCTATGTGCTTAATGCCTTGGGATAGGCTTGAGCAGAGACTGTATAGGTAGAGGGAGGTGGGATAGAGTAAGTGGATGTGCATGCCCCCCCCCCCCCTCAACAAGCTACACCAAACCTCAGTTCTTTCTCATGGCTCTGGAGACTCAGGGCCGCTGACAGTCAGGCAAGTGCGGGGCCTCCCGGGGGGGGGGGGGGGGGGGGAGGTGGCTAGCACTGGACATGGGCATATTTTGAGGAGGGGGGCTAGCACTGGAAATGGACCGATGGGGGGGGGGGCTAGGATTGATGGACTGATGGGGGGAGGGGGAAGGGAGCTCCTGGCCCTGGAAGGAAACTGGGGGCTAGGGCTACAAATGGGCTGAGGCAGGGGGATAGGAGTGGGACTGGAAGGGAGTGGATGCTGCTGGGTTGCCATGGTATTTGGACTAGAAGAGGCTGGACATTGGGGAAGGAGGGGTCTGGAAGGGAATGGACCCCAGTGGCAGGCATGGGAATGCAAGTTGACATTGGAAGGTACTGGGAGGGAGGACTAGAAAGGGGCTGATACTGGGACTGGAAATAAGCTGATGGAAGGAAGTGAAGAAAACCGAGATAAATGGCAGCTGGACCATAGACCATAGAAAAGAGCCAAGAGAAGGCAGGAAAGCAGAAGCCTCAGGTTGGGACCAGCATGATCACAGAATAAAATGGTCAAAGGTAGAAGAGAATTGAATTTTCTTTTTAGTGACTGGCATTTGCGTTGTCTGTTTTACACAGTATGGAGAATTGCATCTCCAACTGTTGCACTGTATGTGGAAATTCTGGAGGTGTCTGTAACTTTTCTCTACATTTTTTTTTAGGTTGTCTTTACTTATTCTGTACTTGGTGAGGGTCTGTGTTCTGAGTGTGTGACTGAGGCCAGGTATTCTGTTAAAATTGAATTTGTACATAGGGATCTATACTATACTGTAGTAATTTTGGCTTGTTCAGCTCTTCAAACAGGTGTATGGATGCTCTAGGGCCCGCTGCAATATTTATGGTGGTACACTCCATGATGTGAGTTTTGGAACTTAGTACTGTTATGGAATAGTAGATTTGCTCTATAGATCGGAGTTCTTGGTGAGGTTGGGGGGAGGTACTGGAATATGTAGTGTTCTTGAGATTTGCAGTTTTGCGTTCTTTATGCTGACAGACTGAAATTTTAAAATATTTTGTCAGTTCAGATTCAAGGAAATTTCACATTTTCAGGGAACGTCTTGGTTTAATCTTGTTTAGTAGCCTGATAGCTTCACCGCTGCTGAGTTCTGGACTTTTCCAGCTCTAACAATCCAATCCAGTGTTTGACTTCATGGCTACCAGGATTAGTTTTTCATTTTATATCTTCCCTCCATCAATCTGGTCATAGCAAAATAAATCTGATGTGCCGATACTTATGCTTTGGGGGGCACTGTGTAAATGACTTCATTAATCACTTCATGTTTTATTGTTTGTAACATTGTTTTTACTAAATTACATGTGCATGTTTAGAAGCCACCTAGGATTTTAGATGGGTGGCATATACATATTAAAGTATACTAAATTTATGCAAATGATGCTGCAGTGCGTCTCTACATATGCCCTGCATCACCCTCGTGCCGTCTCTGGGGGAAAGTAGACAGGAGGTTCACTGGGACAGAGAAAAGCAGAAACCTCAGATTGGGATCTACATGGTCAGAATAAAAGCCATCTTTCTATTTCTCCGGTGATTGCATTGTATGCAGAATCTAGCTTTTTGAGGTTTTTATCTACATATGTATGTTTTTAGGTTATGGTCACTTCTGTACTTGGTGAGGGTCTGTTATGAGTGTGACCAAGACCAGGCGTTCTGTTAGCATGGAGTTTGTATGTACGGACCTGTACTGTAGTAATCTGAATTGTTCAGCTGTCCAAATAGGTGTTTGGATGTTCCAGGGCCCACTGCAGTACTTGGTGGTGGGCTTTTTTTTTGGATGGCCTCCTTATGTGAGTTTTGGAGTTTGCTGCTAATATGGTATGGTAGATTAGCTCTATAGCCACTCAGTGACTTTGGTTGTATTCACAATATGCCTGGTACTGGATAATGTTTGTCTTTTTAAGATATTGAGTTATGTGGGTGAATGCCCTGGTTCTGCTCTGCACCCACTGAGGAAGGGGATTCTGTGGATGCAAAATATGTTCAAAAAGAAAAAGCAAGAACCGACGCAATTTATAACAAAATAGCAAGAACCACAGCACAGTTTATAAAATTATAACTTTCTTAGTTCCATGGTGTGCAAACTCTAGATTATATGAAGAAAATGCAAATCAGCTTTTTGGTTTGGTTCAGTACCTGGCAGAAGTTTTGAGAGCCTCTTCCCCCCCCCCCCCCCCCACCACCACCACTACTATGGGGGAGGGGCACTATCTCATCCCTTGCCTCAGGCAGCAGATTGCCTTGAGCCGTCCCTGTGGCACACCTCTTGAGAGGATAAACAGGTTAGGAAATATTTTAGCTTGAAGTTATAAACTGAATGTAAATGATAAGGACTTTTTTTTGTTTGAAAGAGGATAAAAGGGATACTCCATGAAATCAAACCAGCTAGGGCCAATGCAAGGGTTATTTGGTCCCCTAGACAAAACTTCCTGAATCATTCTTCTACTCCCTCCACACTTTCTCCCCACTGCTCATAGCTTCCCCCTCCCCTCCCCTGGCAAGTCACCTCTCCAAAAGGTAGAGATGGCAGGTGTCGTCCCTATATAAGAATTGAGTTTTTCTACAAGTCAACAGTTTACATGGAACTATGTGAAATACAACAAACACTTTGCATAAATGAGGTGGAACTAGAACTATAATTAAAGAAAAGGTGCGTACGATGAACTTCGTATACGGCTGGGAGAAATGGAACCTATAATTAAACATTAAATAAGTTGCTCATAGGTGTCAATAAGGTTTAGGAACTATATGCATACCTAAGGGGGGTGGTTGGGATAAGCATTCTGAGGTAACTTTAAGGAGGTGGGGAGGGAGAGATCCTGTTTGATTGTGGAGGGTCATGATGCTTTGTCAGGCTGGGATCCAGTGCCGAAATGTCCTTGAAAGAGCCAGGTCATTAGCTGCTTGCAAAGTCCAGATTTAATGCTTTGTCTAGTGTGGGGTAGTGAGTTGCAGAGGGTGGGAGCATACCGTGTGAATGATGAGTCTGTTCTGATTGCTCTTGAGGGCTCTTCCATCTTAGTCTGCTGGTGTTGGGAGTGTGGATTAGCATCTGAAGGTGCTCTGAGGATTGCTGGTTTAGGGTCTTGGGGATGATATCTTAGCCATTTGAAACTTGGTGTGTCGGCCTGTTGGAAGGGATTCCTATTGCCATTGCTGAGTCACGATATTGCAGAGTTTCATGGCAGTTAAAAGTCTTTGCCTCGTCTTTCACTTATTTAGAGTTAACAGATCTTAGGATTTTCAGCTTAGTTTTCCCAGATTGCAAGAACCCCTGCCTGCCCCCCCCCCCCCCCCCCCCCCATAGCCCAGTGGAAAGAAGAAACATGGGATAGACTTTCCTATTAAGATCTGTCAGTGCTGGGCTTGATGGACCATTAGTCTGACCCATTGTGCACAGTTCGTCTAGTTGGCGTATTCATCTTAAGGTCTAAAATTCAAGAACTAATCTGGCAGGCACAAGGTTACAGGTCTCCCCATTATGAAGTTATCTGTAAAGTTGCGTCTTTCCAAACTTACCATATAAATGATCAGTCCAGAGTTGGCTTTGCTTAATGTTCGGCACTTGAGATGCTGACATTTATGGGCATATTACATGAAGGGGATTGCAGAGCTGTTAACCAATCAGAAGAGACCTTGATCTCAAGTCCATAAATCTGTTGTGCCAGAGGTGGAGGCATGGTGGAGCACAGAGGCATAATAGAGGAAGCACTCCTACCTCATCTAGACCCCAGATTCATTTCTGGAAGTTGTCACCAAAAATAAGGTACAGGTGGTTGAGAGATGTTGGTGCATGGTCTGTACCAGAAACCATATCAGACATAGACTTGAATGCACATATTGTAGAGGGGAGAGATTGTATAAGCATTTTTTTTTGAATGGGGAAAGGGGGTTGTAGAACAAGTAGTGAGGTGGTAATCTTGCCTTAGTCGCAACTAACACTTTAGGTGATAGTGCCATCCTTCATATATATAAATACTTTAAAACGCCCACACATGGGACCTCCCATGGTTTTGACTACAGAGGAGAAAGCATAGGTGGGAGAACAGACAGATTTCGGCAGCAGAAAGGGTTATGGCCATCTCAACCTCTCACTCCCTTTTGTTCTTACAAGGGCAAAACTCTGCCTCAGAAGCCATTGAATTAGCAGATCGGAGAGGACCCTGGTGCATGCCTAATCTTTCCTATACCTTAGTCCTGGACAGGGTGCAATTGCCCTTGTTCTTGGGGAATACCTCCCCTTTTTTTTTTCCCTGAGCCTGATGGGGACAAGTCGCCCAGCAAGAAACATGCATAGATGAGCCCTTCAGGGAAACCCTGAGCATTCCCACAGTGGGGGAAGATTGTGGATGACCCAGGACTAAACCTGGCATGGTTCTGTTTTTTGCTCAATGCTGAGGCATCCAAGCCATGGACCCACCAGGCTGCACAGCCTGTCTCTGGTTGGGGGGGGGTGGGGGAAGATAAACTAGCTAGTGATGTTACTAGTCCAATTAATTAGTCAGGATGGACTCCATTTCTTTAAGAAAGTAGAAATCTGCATTGGTGAGGGGGGGCATGCTTTTAAAAGGTAAATTTGTGATCATGGGTTGGGGGGGTGCAGCAGGTTTTTGTTCATAGCGTCACTTATTGAGCTTGTATTATGAGTTTCTACAGCAACCAAGAGCAAATTGGGGAGTTCTGTGACACCTGGAGATAGAGATTTTTCAGAGGAGAATTGGTGCTGGCCAACAGCTAGATCTTGTGAAATAGCCTCTGGGCAAAGTTAAAAAGTCATGAGGAAGAGGTAGTGTGTGAAGTGTGATCAGAAAGTATACACTTGTGTAGCTATATAACAATATAACCACAGTGCTATTAAGTTAAATTTTGCATTAGATTCATGCAGACTTGAGTTACAGCAAGTGTATGACAATGCATGAGTCATGCTAGTTTGGTGCCAAGTTTCTAAGAGGGCTGCCAAAGTGAATGGTGAACATTCTGGAAGGCCATCCATGAGCGGTGTTTGTGGTGTACAAGTCTAGATTTTGATCGCACTGAGGTGATTAGTGGAGTACCCCAGGGATCTGCTGTGTTCACTGCTTTTTGGAATAGTCATAAGTGACCTGAAAATGGGAATAACAAGGTGAGCAAATTTTGCTGATGACACAATTTTTCAATGTTAAAACAAGAGGCTTGTGAAACGGAAAGAGGACCCTGATTTGGAAAACTGGACAGTCAAATGGCATGTCAAACTTAATGTGGACAAGTGTGCAAAGTTATGCACCTAGGAAAGAACCCAAACTACTGTTACAAGATACAAGGCTCCACATTAAGAACTCATTATGGTGCAGCAGTGGCCAAGAAAGCAAATAGAATGCTAGGAATCATAAGGAAAGGAATGGAGAATACAAAGGATGACATAATACCTCTATCGTTCCATGGTGCAACCGCACCTTGAATATCATGTGCAATTCTGATCACTAGCTTAAAGAATATAGCAGAACTAGAAAAGGTACAGAGAAGAGCCATGCAAATGGAAAGATTACCCCTCTGAGGAAAGGCTTAAAAGATTAGGGAAAAGATGAGAGGAGAGATAGAGGTCTACAAATTTAATGGAGTGAAACGAGTAAACGTAGATCACTTTTTTGTTTTCCTTCCAAGTAGAAAGTCTAGGGGATGCAATGAAGCTACAATTTCTCCTATTTAAGAGTAATTGAATATTTTTTTCACTCAACACATAATCAAAACTCTAGAATGTTTTACTGGAGGTATACAGCACCTTTGCCACTAGGGCTTGGAGCTTGCTGATCCTATGAGCGGAGTTGATTGCCACCAGGAACACAATCTTCCACAACTGGATGGACTATGCTGGACTATATTTACTATGCACTTCGCTATGGATCTTGCTTGTGGCAGTGCTTTAAACATTGGACTCGTTCCAACCTCCTGCTCCTTTGATCCCATTCCCTCCCATTGGCTCCTAGATCCCTCTCTAGCTCTCTCCCCCCACATTCTCTCTATCTTTAACACTAGTCTCTCCACTGGTGTCTTCCCCACCCCCTGGAAGCATGCTATTATCTGCCCTATTCTAAAAAAGGGGTCTTTAGATCACTCTTCCACCTCCAGCTGGTGTCCCATTTCTAATCTCCCTTTCCTCTCTAAACTTCCAGAAAAACTTGTTTTCACCCAAATGTCCTCTCACCTTGAAGCCTCCCTCACCCTTCACCCACAACAATCAGGTTTCCGTCCCGGTCACAGCAGAGTCTGTTCTTCTTTCACTTCTAAATGAACTACACACTACCCACGATCATGACCTCTTCACTCTTGCTGTCTCTTGATCTCTCTGCAGCATTTGACCTTGTTGACCACTGTACCCTCCTATCACGCCTTCAAGATGCCGGCATAGCCGGCACTGTTCTCCATTTGGTTTCATTCTTTCCTTTCTGGTCAGTCTTTCTCAGTTTCCACTGGTTCTCTTTCCCCCTCCACTCCCCTTCCCTGTGGTGTCCCCCAGGGCTCTGTCCTCTCTCCCCTTAACATCTTTCTGGCCCCTCTCGCCCTCTTGGTTCAACAGCACGTTGTCTCCGCTCACTATTACGCCGACAATATTTTTCTTCTCTACCACACCAATTCGGTTTCCCCAATATCACTCCCTTTAACTGTATCTCCTCAGTGCCATGGCTTTCTTCTAATTTCTTACCTATTAATCTTTCTAAGACTTCAGCCATTTGGCTTACTGCCAGTAGCCCTGCCCCCTCCCTCACTCCCCTGTTCTCTTCCACCCCTATCCCCATCGTTACCTCTGTGCTACCTTGGTGTGACCCTCAACTCCTCCCTATCCTTCAAAGCCCACATCTCCTCTGTAGTTCAGTGCTGCTTTCTCACCTTAAGACAACTTCGATATTAGTCCCTTCCTCTTTCACCACTATGACCACCCCTCATCTCCCTTGTTTCTTGCCTCGATTATTGCAACGTTTCTTTAGCCGGTCTCCCCAATCTCAACTTCAATGTCTGCAACGAGTTCACAACACTGCTGCCCATATCCTCACCTGCTCTTCCCGCTTCGCTCACATCATCCCCCTTCCCATTCGCCTACATTGGCTCCCAATTTCCTTTCGTATTCAGTACAAACTCCTTATCTTCATAGGTCTATTCACACTGGCACTCCCCTTTACCTTGCTGATCTGGTCCATCTCCATACTCCCCACCGTTCCCTCCGCACTATCCACATGAACCACCTAACCTTATCCTCCCCATCCCAAGCCCATTTAGAATCCACCTGCTCCTCTGCCTTCTATTTCCTTGGTCCCCGCCTATTGAACTTGCTCCCCAGACCTCTGCCTAGAGCCCTCATTTAAAACCTTCAAAGCATATCTAAAAACAAACCTCTTCTGTCTAGCTTTTGGCCTCTCTCCTCCATGTCATCCTTCACCACCCCCACAATGTTCTCTAAACTTGCTTCTATAATCTAGCTGTAATCTTTATTCCTCTCTCTCCTTTCCTGACGTATTATGGCATTCCTTTCCTAATTTTTCTTCAACCCTTGATTGTATTTTGTGAACCGCTCAGATGCTGTTGTGATGAGTGGTCTATTAAGCACCTCAATAAACATAAACATATATTCTAATTCTGGAAACCTACACTTGTAGAGAATTATCAATTTATGGATGATGTGCATGAACACTGACTTTTTTTAGTTTAAAAGCTCTTTGGTACCACCATGCATTCAATATGGTGTAATACTTAAAAGCAGCAGCTGTTATATATATTTTAAGTTCCATTTAAGGAAATGGAGCAGTAAAAGAATTGGTAAAATACCCTTTAATCCCAAAACTCTAGAGGTAGCAGATTTAACACAAGCTCTGGATACATTGCCTTTCAAAAATGCCAGAGGCTGCATCCCAATTGGGCTGGAGGCACGAGTGTTCAAGAGCAAGTGTCTGCTTCATTCTAAGTATGCAGACTCTGCTGTCTCCTGGTTTCCATGTTGGCTAGCTCAGCCCCCAAAGTTGTCCTTTGACCCAGAGATGGCTTAGCTCTTTACAGCAGGAGCAGGGAGATAGGCAGAATCAACAACTGGAACAGACAGCATGGAAGCGCATCCCAAAGATAGAAACAGACTAGCCAATTCTGCAGCAAAGTGGATTTTCTAGCCTTTGCCACTGCTACACAGTAAAGTGGGTCCCTTGAGAATATTTTTGTTCTCCTGTATATATCACATTTACCCCTGAGATTGACATCTCCCAGAATAACCCCAGTGATGTCCTTATCCATAAGTGGGGCGGAATGCAGAGTTCCCAACGCCAAAGGTGTGTTCCGCTGACCTGAACGTGCATGTACAGACCAGCATAGACATGGGGCATGACAATGGAGCTGATCTGCCAGATGTTGAGCGGTGCCTGTATGGATTTTATATTTGGTGCCTTTTGGAGGATTTTATATTTGAACCTGGAGTGGGGGGGGGGGGAAACCAGTACAGATGTATAAGCAGTGCTATAGCATGATTGGGAGGAGTGGGTAAAAAGAGCCAGTGTTCTGGATCAGTTGTAGCCATTGGAGTAGGTATTGTGGTAAATCAGCAAGGACATTACAGTAATCAAGCTTTGCTCATAATGAGGGATAGAACAAGGGTGGTTACTGATGCAAATGAGGGACAGCAAATTTTGGTGCAAGGAGAGAGGAATTACAAACGAGGGAGGAGATGTACTGGTGGAATGTGAGGGAGTCCAATGTGACCCCAAGGTACTTGAGAGATGAGACAAGGGGTATCGCACAGGAAGGGCAGGGAGCCCCATAGTGGAACCAGTTAGCAGCAGACATCCATTGGTTAATGTGTAGAAAATCCTCTTTAAGCCAGGAGGAGATGAGACATCCAGGGGAGTGAGATGGGGAGCAAGAGGGCTAGTGTGGAACAGAAGGTTAATATCTGCATAATAGTGACCGGAAATCCAAAACTGTTGGACAATAAGGGTGAACGGGGCAAGGAAGACAGGAGAGTAGCTAAGACAGCCTTGAGACACCACAGGAGAGGAGGTGGAACCTGTCTGAGAAAGAAGGTGCAGGAGAGAACAACCAACTGGACAGTGCCAGCAATCCCAACATTGTATAAATAAAGTGTTAGGTGCAATCTTCCACCTTTGATTTGGTTGATCACCCATCATGATTGACGCTTGTTGGAGAGGATAGTTTTGGTACTGTGCCCTGTTCTGAATCCTGACTGATGGGGGAGAAGAGCAGATGTGGAATCCAGCTGGATAGAGTTGAGAGAACCAGTTTTTCCACAATCTTTGACAGAAAAGAGGTTGGAGACTGGATGCCAATTTGCAAAAGTAGTGGGGTCAAGTTTCTTCAGGATGGGTCAAAAGATTGCATGTTTCCAGACAGTGGGTAAGTGGCCAGAAGTAAGACTTGAATTTAGAATGTGGAGGATGAATGGCAAATGTGTAAATGAGGGCTCTAGAAGCCAGGAAGAATGAATGGGATCAAGTGGGCAAGTTTTGCAAGATGTGAGGGCCTTAGAGTGTAGCACCTGTAACGGGCTGGAAAGAGCGCCAGGAGTGCGCAGGGAAGGGGGAGGACAGAATTTAAGCACAAAGATTTTTTTTTTCCCAGAGAAGAAAGTAACCAAGAGGGGAGGCTCTGGAGAGGGAGGAGCAAGAGCTAGAGTAGTCGCCCAGGTTGTCAAAAGGAAGTGGAGGACCCAGTAGAGCTGCCGAGAGGAATTAGATGAGGCAGTGATAAGGTGTGAATAAGATGGCTAGGCAGCATGAATCATGGAATGGTATTGATGGTGTTCAGCGTGGCGGAGGTGGCTATGCTGTAAATAGACCAATGTGGTACCAGGAGTAGTGGGTAGATGGGTGGGAGGAGGGCAGAGCAGATAAAGGGGTGACTTGATCCAGTGCTGAGGAATATAGAATTCCAGGCTTCTACCTGGTGATTCAGAGTGAGCAATTGGAGGGTAGGAGAATGTC
Source organism: Ichthyophis bannanicus (assembly GCA_033557465.1). Lineage (NCBI taxonomy): Eukaryota > Metazoa > Chordata > Amphibia > Gymnophiona > Ichthyophiidae > Ichthyophis > Ichthyophis bannanicus. The sequence continues at coordinate 54,077,462 of CM066051.1, read as the reverse complement.
AGCAGCAGGAAACTGTTGAAAAATTGATGGTGTGAATGTTTTGAGACAAGGGGAGGATGGTACAAATGAAGAGCTGGAAGAGTAAGGAGGGACAGGGCAAAGGGGGGGGGGGGGGACAGGTGATCAGACCAGGGCAGTGTAAGGGAGAAGATAGGTGTGTATGGAGAATAGTTGTGTAAGGATGAGGTCTAGACAAGGACGTGCTGGTGGAGGGATAGATCTTCAGAGCGAGGAGGGCTTTATCCCTACGCCTGGAGGGTGAATCTTGGTAGATGTTGAAGTCTCCTAAGACCATCAGATGGGGGGGGGAGGGGATATAAGGGAGGCTTCAGAGAGTAAAAGGGTGTTCCACAGGTCTGGGTGAAGGGAAGATGTGCAAAGAGCTGATCTGTGAGGATGTATCTAGCTGAAGCAACAGATTCAGAGTAGCGCAGAGGATGAACCTGAGGGGGAGTGATGACCAGTGGAGGATTACCACGCCGCCTCCACTTCAATCTAAGCAAGTGGGGGTGAAACGCTGAAAAACCCAGGAGGGAGAGAGCTCACCTTCCCAAAGCCAGGTTTCAGTAAGGAAGAGCATCCAAGGAGTGCTGGGTAGTAACATCCTGTAAGAGGTGGGCTTTATAATGAAATAAACAGCAATTTAAAAAGCTAAGGAGAGAAGGGCTGGCATAGAGGGCCACTTCATAGGAGGAAGGAAACAGATGAGCAGGGTATAAGCCGCATTACATGAGTTGTCTGAGAGAGGGGATGACCTGGCTCAGGTCGCCAACTCCAAAACAGGAATGCTAGCCATTGTGAAAACAATGATTAAAATCAGGGGCAAACAGGAGAAAATGGAGCTGGGGGCAAGAGGGGTATGAACCTGAAGGAGCCCAGCTACATTGCCTAGCCAACATGAGGGAGTACCCAAGTTTTGCTACAGACTTGTCGCCCCAAGGGGCACATCCTGCTCCTTGGGTGCATGCCACCAAGGTGCTGAACACTGCAATTAACATGAAGATGTCTCGATGGTACATTGAAGGAACACAGCTGTGTTGGACACGGCAATGTCAATTCTGGTGGAAGGAAGCTTGGGATGAAAGACTCAGGAATGTCTTGAGGGAAAGCAGCTGTCTAAAATGTCTCCTAGATTATCCTCAATTCTTCCCCTGTCTAATCTCTTCCATCTGCTCCGTTCCAGTTCCAATCCTCACCTTGGCAGTACTGCAGTAGCTGCATGGGCCTGTTCCATTCCAGCCCCTTCCATTAGTCCTGACCAGCCAACTCCTCCCCTATGGATTAATCTCCAATAGAAAATGTATTCTCCTTTGCTAATGCCATGAGCACAACTTCTGCTGGTGCTGCCACTCTGCTTACTGGCTTTGGAAAGAAGACACTTGTTTGCTAGAGAAGTGCTGCCTGTTCTTGGCTATAAAAAGGTCCCCCTGCTGCAGAAGCAAAGGAACCCATGGCGCTGCTGTGAAAAGTAATCTAATGATGCATGCTTGTGACAAATGTGAGCTTGGGTACCTCAAGCCAATTTCTCAGCGGTTCACCTTTTTAAGCTGGCCCTAGCAGCATGACATGCTACCTGTTAAGCTGTAGCCTCCAAAATGTGCAAACCCAGATAAAAATTACAATAATCCTTAGAAGCACCTGCTGATCCTTAATGGCAAGAAGAAAAAGGGTATAATCTATCCAAAACATTCAGCTGAATTGTGTTTCATATCAAGTATATAAAAAGTGCCTTAAAGGGAAAATCTAAAATAACTAAACATGGGGATTTTAATGGAAAGATCATAGTCCAATTAAGCCGATGGGACAGTCAGGGGTGGGAGATGCAGTCTTACTGACAGAAGTCAAATGTTAAGCTGGTTCTTCAAGCCTTCACAAGCCTCCGTGGGTGAGCAAGAGGTTCATGTAGCAGTCCTGCTCTAGACTGGATGACTGGGGGGGGGGGGGGTGCCTTGCTAATAGCCACCAACACAAAAGCTGGTTCTTCAGGCCCAGACTAGTCCAAGTGAGCAGGAGGTGCTAGCTACTATCCCACTCTGGTCTGCGGGATGCCAGATGGGTGGAAGGGGGGATGGGATGGGTGTTGCTGATGGCAGCCGAATGTGAAGTGGTTCTTCAGGCCTTTGACTCTTTGACTGGTCTCCACAGATGAGAGCAGGGGGTAGTAGCTAGTATCATGCTCTGGTCTGGGGGATGCCAGATGGCAGGGAGGTGAGGAGAGAGAGTGGGTTTAAATTAGAGATTTTGCTTAGTGACCCGCATGCGTGGCGTTTTTTCACCAGGGCAAGGAGCACAAACTTGTTTCCTTTCTGAGATTGCCTGAGGTAGTGAATACGTGTGCAGCATCATTTTACGGGTAGGTGGGTACTGTAGTATGAACTTTATAAAGATTTTTATTGGCAGGTTTGATAATAACGTAGTCGTTGTGGTTTTTTTCTTTCAGAATATAAGAGAAGATCCCCGGATGAACCTGTTTTCAGTGAAATGCGAGGGCGCCGGATTAAAGGCGTTGGGATCTGGATCAGACACAGGAACAGTTGAGGAGCCTGAGAACATCTTCAGAGAAGTTAAGTACCCCCTTTGAAGTTCTGTTTGAATTGATATTTGTTCTCTAAAATTGATGGTGAATTGTGCAAAAGGTCACTGATGTCAACAAGCACACAAGTATGACATTTATTATGTATAAACAGTAGTAGTTGTCTGAGACCTTGTTTTGTGGAATTATTAGTGACACTAAGTTAATACCAAACTTATGAGATACGTTGGGCGAAGTATTTAGTAACATTACTGTTGAGCAAACACTCACAGAAAACCAGGACTTCTGGTCTGGGGGATGACAGATGGGTGATAGGGGGGGAGAGGGGGGATGGGATAGGATGGGCGTTGCTGATGGCAGCCAAATGTGTAAAGCTGGTTCTTCAGGCCTTTGACTGACTGGTCTCCACAGATGAGAGCAGGGGGTAGTAACTACTATCCTGCTCTGGTCTGGGGGATGAAAGAGGGGGGGATGGGATGGGTGTTGCTCATGGCAGCTGAATGTGAAGCTGGTTCTTCAGGCCTTTGACTGGCCTCCACAGATGAGCAGGATAGTAGCTAGCACCCCCTGCTCTTATCTGTGGAGGCCAGTCAGTCAACGGCCTGAAGAACCAGCTTCACATTCGGCAGCCATCAGCAACACCCATCCCATCCCCCCACTAGCATTACCCCAGACCACAGCAGGATAGTAGCTAGCACCCGCTGCTCTCATCTGTCCACCAGTCAACGGCCTGAAGAACCAGCTTCACGTTTGGCCAACATCAGCAACTCATCCCATTCCCCCTCCCACCCATCTGGCATCCCCCAGACCAGAGAGCAGGGGGTGTTAGCTACTATCCTGCTCTGGGGGATGCCAGATGGGTGGGAGGCGGGATGGGATGGGATGGGTGTTGCTGATGGTGGCCAAATGTGAAGCTCGTTCTTCATGCCTTTGACTGGCCTCCACAGATGAGCAGGATAGTAGCTAGTACCCCCCTATTCTCATCTCTGGAGACCAGTCACTCAAAGGCCTGATGAACCAGCTTCACGTTTGGCCAACATCAGCAACTCATCCCATTCCCCCTCCCACCCATCTGGCATCCCCCCAGACCAGAGAGCAGGGGGTGTTAGCTACTATCCTGCTCTGGGGGATGCCAGATGGGTGGGAGGCGGGATGGGATGGGATGGGTGTTGCTGATGGTGGCCAAATGTGAAGCTCGTTCTTCAGGCCTTTGACTGGCCTCCACAGATGAGCAGGATAGTAGCTAGTACCCCCCTATTCTCATCTCTGGAGACCAGTCACTCAAAGGCCTGATGAACCAGCTTCACATTCAACCTCATCAGCAACACCCATTCCATCCCCCTCCCACCCATCTGGCATCCCCAGACCAGAGCAGGATAGTAGCTAGCAACCCCTGCTCTCTGGTCAGGGGGATGCCAGATGGGTGGGAGGGGGGATGGGATGGGTGTTTATGGCAGCCAAATGTGAAGCTGGTTCTTCAGGCCTTTGACTAACTGGCCTCCACAGAAGAGCAGCATAGTAGCTAGCACCCCCTGCTCATCTGTGGAGACCAGTCAAAGGCCTGAAGAACCAGCTTCACATTTGGGTGGGAGGGGGGATGGGGATGGGTTCTGCTGATCTGCCATCCCCCAAACCAGAGCAGAAAAGTAGCTACTACCCCCTGCTCTCAGCTTTGGAGTCCAGTCAGTCAAAGGCCTGATCAGCAACACCCATTCCATCCCCTGCTCTCCCCCCTCCCACCCATCTGACATCCCCCAGACTAGAGCGGGGGATAGTAGCTAGCACCTGCTGCTCTCTGGTCTGGGGGGTGGGAGGAGGGATGGGATGGGTGTTGCTGATGGCGGCCAAATGTGAAGGTGGTTCTTCAGGCCTTTGACTGACTGGCCTCCACAGATGAGCAGGATAGTAGCTAGCACCCCCTGCTCTCATCTGGAGGCCAGTCAGTCAACGGCCTGAAAAACCAGCTTCACATTTGGCCGCCATCAGCAACACCCATCCCATCCCTCCTCCCACCCCCAGACCAGAGAGCAGCGGGTGCTAGCTACTATCCCCTGCTCTAGTCTGGGGGATGTCAGATGGGTGGGAGGGGGGGAGAGCAGGGGATGGAATGGGTGTTGCTGATGAGGCCGAATGAAGCTGGTTCTTCAGGCCTTTGACTGACTGCCCTTCACAGATGAGCAAGATAGTAGCTAGCACCCCCTACTCTCATCTGTGGAGTCCAGTCAGTCAAAGGCCTGATCAGCAACACTCATTCCATCCCCTGCTCTTCCCCCTCCCACCCTTCTGACATCCCCCCCAGACTAGAGTGGGATAGCAGCTAGCACCCCCTGCTCTCATCTGTGGAGACCAGTCAAAGGCCTGAAGAACCAGCTTCATGTTTGGCCAACATCAGCAGAACCCATCCCCCCTTCCACCCAATCTGCCATCCCCCAGACCGGAGCAGGAAAGTAGCTACTACCCCCCTGCTCTCATCTGTGGAGGCCAGTCAGTCAGCCTGAAGAACCAGCTTCACATTCGGGAGCCATCAGCAACACCCATCCCATCCCCCCCCCACTAGCATTACCCCAGACCACAGCGGGATAGTAGCTAGCACCCGCTGCTCTCATCTGTCCACCAGTCAACGGCCTGAAGAACCAGCTTCACGTTTGGCCAACATCAGCAGCACCCATCCCATTCCCCCTCCCACCCATCTGGCATCCCCCATACCAGAGCAGGATAGTAGCTAGCACCCCCTGCTCTCTGATCTGGGGGATGCCAGATGGGATGGGTGTTGCTGATGGCGGCCAAATGTGAAGCTGGTTCTTCAGGCCTTTGACTGGCCTCCACAGATGAGCAGGATAGTAGCTAGCACCCCCTGCTCTCATATCTGGAGACCAGTCAGTCAAAGGCCTGATGAACCAGCTTCACATTCGGCCAACATCAGCAACTCCCATCCCCCCTCTCCCCCCTCCCACCTGTCCGCCATCCACCAGACCAGAGCGGAATAGCTAGCACCCCCTGTTCTCGTCCATGGAGACCAGTCAGTCAAAGGCCTGAAGAACTAGCTTCACGTTTGGCCACCAACACCCATCCCATCCTCTGTCCCCCAGACCACAGCGGGATACTAGCTACTACCCCCTGCTCTCATCTGTGGAGACCAGTCAGTCAAAGGCCTGTAGAACCAGCTTTACGTTCGGCCTCATCAGTAACACAAATGCCACCCCATCTGACATTCCCCAGACCAGAGCAGGATAGTAGCTAGCACCCCCTGCTCTCTGGTCTGGGGGATGCCAGATGGGTGGGAGGGGGGATGGGATGGGTGTTTATGGTGGCCGAATGTGAAGCTGATTCTTCAGGCCTTTGACTGACTGGTCTCCACAGATGAGAGCAGGGGGTGCTAGCTACTATCCTGCTCTGGCCTGGGGGTGCCAGATGGGGGGGAGGGGGGGGAGGGGAGGGAGGGGGGGAGGGGATGGGATGGGTTTTGCTGATGTTGGCCAAATGTGAAGCTCGTTCTTCAGGCCTTTGACTGACTCCACAGATGAGGGTGGGAGGTAGTAGCTAGTATCCTGCTCTGGTTTGGGGGATGCCAGATGGGAGGGGGATAGACTGCCCTCCACAGATGAGCAAGATAGTAGCTAGCACCCCCTGCTCTCATCTGTGGAGGCCAGTCAAAGGCCTGAAGAACCAGCTTCACATTCAGCCACCATAAGCTTTTGCCTGACTTGTCTCCACGGAAGAGAGCAGGGGGTGCTAGCTACTATCTTGCTCTGGTCTGTGGGATGCTAGAAGTGGAGGGGGAGAGGGGGGAAGGGTTGGGTGTTAGTCATGGCGGTAGAATGTGAAGCTGCTTCTTCAGGCAACTCCCAGAGCAGGATAGTAGCTAGCACCCCCTGCTCTGAGCTGTGGAGACCAGTCAGTCCAAGGCCTGAAGAGCCAGCTTTGCTTTCGGCCGCCATCAGCAACAGCCATCCAATTCCCCCTCCCCTCCCCATCTGGCATTCCCCAGACCAGAGTGGGATAGTAGCTAGCAACCCCAGCTGTCATCCCTGGAGACAGTCAGTCAAAGGCCTGAAGAACCAGCTTCACATTCTGCCGCCATCAGCCTTTGCTTGACTGGTCTCCATGGAAGAGAGCAGGGGGTGCTAGCTACTAGACCGCTCTGGTCTGGGGGATGCCAGAAGTGAGGGGGGGGGAGAGGGGGGGATGGGTTGGGTGTTGCTCATGGTGGTCGAATATGAAGCTGCTTCAGGCAACACCCATCCCATCCTGCAGACCAGAGCAGGATAGTAGCTAGCACCCCCTGCTCTGAGCTGTGGAGAGCAGTCCAAGGCCTGAAGAACCAGCTTCACTTTTGGCTGCCATCAGCAACACCCATCCCATCCCCCCCCCACCCATCTGGCATCCCCGAGACCAGAGTGGGATACTAGCTACTACCCCAAGCTCTCATCCGTGGAGACCAGTCGGTCAAAGGACTGAAGAACCAGCTTCACATTCAGCTGCCACCAGAAGCACCCATCCCATCCCCCCCCTCTACTGCCTTCCCTCCCTCACATCTGGCATCCCCCAGATCAGAGCAGGATACTAGCTACTACCCCTGCTCTCATCCGTGGGGACTAGTCAAAGGCCAGAAGAACCAGCTTCACATTTGGCCGCCATCCCCAACACCTGTCCCGTCCCATCCCATCCCCCCCTCCCACTCCTCTGGTATCCCCAGACCAGAGCGGGATAGTAGCTAGCACCCCCTGCTCTCAGCTGTGGAGCCCAGTCAGTCAAAAGCCTGAAGAACCAGCTTCACATTCTACCGCCATCAGCCTTTGCCTGACTGGCTTCCACGGAAGAGAGCAGGGGGTGCTAGCTACTATCCTGCTCTGGTCTGTGGGATGCTAGAAGTGAAGGAGGGGGGGAGGGGGGATGGGTTGGGTGTTCCTCATGGCGGTAGAATGTGAAGCACCTGCTTCAGGCAACTCCCATCCCCTCCCCCCACCCACCCTTATGGCATTCCCCAGACCAGAGCAGGATAGTAGCTACTACCCCCTGCTCTCATCTGTGGAGACCAGTCTGTCCAAGGTCTGAAAAACCAGCTTCAAATTCGGCCACCATCAGCAACACCCATCCCATAGCAGGATGATAGCTAGCACCCCCTGCTCTCATCCATGGAGACCAGTCAAAGGCATGAAGAACCAGCTTCACATTTACCTGCCATCAGCAACACCCATCCCATTCCATCCTCTTCCCCTCCTCCCTCCCATCTGGCATCCTCCAGACCAGAGCGGGATAGCTAGCACCTGCTGCTCTCATCTGTGGAGACCAGTCAGTCCAAGGCCTGAACCAGCTTCACATTCGGCCACCATCAGCAACACGCATCCCCCAGACCAGAGCGGGATAGTAGCTAGCACCCCCTGCGCTCATCTGTGGAGACCAGTCAGTCCAAGGCCTGAACCAGCTTCACATTCGGCAGCCATCAGCCTTTTGCCTTACTGGTCTTCACGGAAGAGAGCAGGGGGTGCTAGCTTCTATACCGCTCTGGTCTGGGGGATGCCAGATGGGTAGGAAGGGGGATGGCATGGGTGTTGGCGGTTGAATGTGAAGCTGCTTCTTCAGGCAACACCCATCCCATCCCCCTCAACACCCATCCCATCTGGTGTCCCCCAGACCAGGATAGTAGCTAGCCACCCCCTGCTGTCATCTGTGGAGACCAGTCAGTCCAAGGCCTGAAGAACCTGCTTCACATTCAACCGCCATCAGCAATACCCAACCCATCCCCTCTCTGGCATCCCCCAGACCAGAGTGGGATAGTAGCTAGCACCCCTTGCTCATCTGTGGAGACCAGTCAGGGAAAGGCCTGAAGAACCAGCTTCACATTTGGCTGCCATCAACACCAATCCCATCCCCCCTCCCACCCATCTGGCATCCCCCAGACCAAAGCAGGATAGTAGCTAGCAACCCCTACTGTCATCCGTGGATCCCAGAAATGCAAAGGCCTGAAGAACCAGCTTCACATTCTATCACCATCAGCCTTTGCCTGACTGGCTTCCACAGAAGAGAGCAGGGGGTGCTAGCTACTATACTGCTCTGGTCTGGGGGATGCCAGATGGGTAGGAAGGGGGATGGGATGGGTGTTGGCAGTTGAATGTGAAGCTGCTTTTTCAGGCAACACCCATCCCATCTCCCCTCTGGCATCCCCCAGACCAGAGAGGGATAGTAGCTAGCACCCCCTGCTCTCATCTGTGGAGACCACTCAAAGGCCTGTAGAACCAGCTTTACATTCGGCCTCATCAGTAACACAAATGCCACCCCATCTGACATGGGGATGCCAGATGGGTTGGGGGAGGAGGGATGGGATGGGTGTTGATGGTGGCCAAATGAAGCTGGTTCTTCAGGCCTTTGACTGACTGGCCTCCACAGATGAGCAGCATAGTAGCTAGCACCCCCTGCTCTCATCTGTGGAGACCAGTCAGTCAAAGGGCTGAAGAACCAGCTTCACATTCGGGTGGGAGGGGGGATGGGATGGGTTCTGCTGATGTTGGCCAATCTGCTGTCCCCAGACCAGAAAAGTAGCTACTACCCCCTGCTCTCATCTGTGCAGTCCAGTCAGTCAAAGGCCTGAAGAACCAGCTTCACATTTGGACTTATCAGCAACACCCATTCCATTCCCTGCTCTTCCCCCCCCCCCCCACCCTTCTGACATCCCCCAGACTAGAGCGGGATAGTAGCTAGCACCCACTGCTCTCTGGTCTGGGGGGTGGGAGGAGGGATGGGATGGGTGTTGCTGATGGCAGCCAAATGTGAAGCTGGTTCTTCAGGCCTTTGACTGACTGGTCTCCACAGATGAGCAGGATAGTAGCTAGCACCCCCTGCTCTCATCTGTGGAGGCCAGTTAGTCAACGGCCTGAAGAACCAGCTTCACATTTGACTGCCATCAGAAACACCCATTCCATCCTGTCCCCCAGACCACAGCGGGATACTTGCTACTACCCCTGCTCTCATCCATGGAGACCAGAGTCAAAGGCCTGAAGAACCAGCTTTACATTTGGCTGCCATCAGCACCCATCCCATCCCCTTGCCACCCCATCTGGCATTCTCCAGACCAGAGCAGGATAGCTAGCACCCCCTGCTCTCTGGTCTGGGGGATGCCAGATGGGTGGGAGGGGGGTTGGGTGTTTATGGTGGCCGAATGTGAAGCTGGTTCTTCAGGCCTCTGACTGGTCTCCACAGATGAGAGCAGGGGGTGCTAGCTACTATCCTGCTCTGGCCTGGGGGTGCCAGATGGGAGGGGGGGAGAGGGGATGGGATGGGTTTTGCTGATGGCCAAATGTGAAGCTCGTTCTTCAGGCCTTTGACTGACTCCTCCACAGATGAGGGCGGGAGGTAGTAGCTAGTATCCTGCTCTGGTCTTGGGGATGCCAGATGGGAGGGGGATAGTGGGGATGGAATGAATATTGCTTTTGGCAGCCAAATGTGAAGCTGGTTCTTCAGGCCTTTGACTGACTGCCCTCCACAGATGAGCAAGATAGTAGCTAGCACCCCCTGCTCATCTTTGGAGGCCAGTCAGTCAAAGGCCTGAAGAACCAGCTTCACATTTGGCCAACATCAGCAGAACCCACCCATCCCCCCCATCTGGCATCCCCCAGACCAGAGCAGGATAGTAGCTACTACCCCCTGCCCTCATCCGTGGAGACCAGTCAGTCAAAGGCCTGAAGAACCAGCTTCACATTTACCCGCCATCAGCAACACCCATCCCATCCCCCCTCTCCCCCACCTTCCACCCATCTGGTATCCCCCAGATCAGAGCGGGATACTAGCTACTACCCCCTGCCCTCATCCGTGGAGACCAGTCAGTCAAAGGCCTGAAGAACCAGCTTCACATTTGGCCGCCATCAGCAACATCCTTCCCATCCCATCCCCCATCTTCCATCCCCCAGACCAGAGCAGGATAGTAGCTAGCACCCCCTGCTCTCAGCCGTGGAGCCCAGAAATGCAAAGGCCTGAAGAACCAGCTTCACATTCGGCCGCCATAAGCTTTTGCCTTACTGGTCTCCACGGAAGAGAGCAGGGGGTGCTAGTTACTATCCTGCTCTGGTCTGGGGGGGAGAGGGGGGATGGGTGTTGCTCATGGCAGTCAAATGTGAAGCTGCTTCTTCAGGCAACACCCATCCCCTTCCCACCCATCTGATATCCCCCAGACCAGAGCGGGATAGTAGCTACTACCCCCTGCTCTCTTCCATGTAGAGCACTAGGTCAAAGGCCTGAAGAACCAGCTTCATATTCGGCTGCCATCAGCAACACCCATTCCATTCCCCCCCTCCCACCCATCTGGCATCCCCCAGATCAGAGCAGGATACTACCGCCTGCTCCCATCTGTGGAAACCAGTCAGGGAAATGCCTGAAGAACCAGCTTCACTTTTGGCCGCCATCAGCAACACCCTTCCCATCCCATCCCTCAGACCAGAGCGGGATAGCTACTACCCCTGCTCTCATCTGTGCAGACCAGTCAGTCAAAGGCCTGAAGAACCAGGTTCACATTTTGCCTGCCATCAGCAACACCCATCCCATCCCCCCTCTCCCCCACCTTCCACCCATCTGGCATCCCCCAGAGCAGGAGAGTAGCTTAGCACCCCCTACTGTCATCTAGAGCACAGTCAGTCAAAGGCCTGAAGAACCAGCTTCACATTCGGCTGCCATCAGCAACACCCATTCCATTCCCCACCCTCCCACCCATCTAGCATCCACCAGAGCAGGATGATAGCTAGCACCCCCTGCTCTCGTCCGTGGAGCCCAGTCAGTCCAAGGCCTGAAGAACCAGCTTTGTTTTGGCCGCCATCAACACCCATCCCATTCCCCCCCACCCATTTGGCATCCCCAAGACCAGAGCGGGATAGTAGCTAGCACCCCCTGCTCCCATCTGTGGAGACCATTTAGTCAAAAGCCTGTAGATCCAGCTTCACCTTCAGCCACCATCAGCAATACGCATCCCCCAGACCAGAGCGGGATACTAGCTACTACCCCCTGCTCTCATCCGTGGAGACCAGTCGGTCCAAGGCCTGAAGAACCAGCTTCACATTTGGCTGCGATCAGCAACTCCCATCCCTTCCCACTTCCCACCCATCTGGCATCCCCCCAGACCAGAGCAGGATAGTAGCTAGCAACCCCTGCGCTCATCCGTGGAGCCCAGTCAGTCCAAGGCCTGAAGAACCAGCTTCGCTTTTGGCCGCCATCAGCAACACCCATCCCATCCCCCCCTCTGGCATCCCCAAGACCAGAGCGGGATAGTAGCTAGCAACCCCTCATCTGTGGAGACCAGAAAGGCAAAGGCCTGAAGAACCAGCTTCACATTCGGCCACCATAAGCTTTTGCCTGACTTGTCTCCACGGAAGAGAGCAGGGGGTGCTAGCTACCATCCTACTCTGGTCTGGGATGCTAGAAGTGAAGGAGGGGGGGGAGGGGGAAAGGGTTGGGTGTTGCTCATGGCGGTCGAATGTGAAGCTGCTTCAGGCAACTCCCATCCCCCCCCTCCCACTCCCCCTCCCACCCATATGGCATCCCTCAGACCAGAGCAGGATAGTAGCTAGCACCCCCTGCTCTGAGCTGTGGAGACCAGTCAGTCCAAGGCCTGAAGAGCCAGCTTTGCTTTCGGCTGCCATCAGCAACAGCCATCCCCTCCCCCCCTCCCCTCCCCATCTGGCATTCCCCAGACCAGAGCGGGATAGTAGCTAGCAACCCCAGCTGTCATCCGTGGATCCCAGAAATGCAAAGGCCTGAAGAACCAGCTTCACATTCTGCTGCCATCAGCCTTTGCCTGACTGGTCTCCATGGAAGAGAGCAGGGGGTGCTAGCTACTATTCTGCTCTGGTCTGGGGGATGCTTGATGGGTCAGAGGGGGGATGGGTTGGGTGTTGCTCATGGCGGTTGAATATGAAGCTGCTTCAGGCAACACCCATCCCATCCCATCCCGCAGACCAGAGCAGGATAGTAGCTAGCACCCCCTGCTCTGAGCTGTGGAGAGCAGTCAAAGGCCAGAAGAACCAGCTTCATTCAGCTGCCATCAGCAACACCCATTCCCCCACCCCACCCATCTGGCATCCCCGAGACCAGAGTGGGATACTAGCTACTACCCCAAGCTCTCATCCATGGAGCCCAGTCAGTCAAAGGCCTGAAGAACCAGCTTCACATTCAGCTGCCACCAGAAGCACCCATCCCATCCCCCCCTCTACTGCCTTCCCTCCCTCACATCTGGCATCCCCCAGATCAGAGCAGGATACTAGCTACTACCCCCTGCTCTCATCTGTGGGGACCAGTCAAAGGCCAGAAGAACCAGCTTCACATTCTGCCGCCATCAGCCTTTGCCTGACTGGTCTCCATGGAAGAGAGCAGGGGGTGCTAGCTACTATCCTGCTCTGGTCTGTGGGATGCTAGAAGTGAAGGAGGGGGGGGGGGAGGGGGGATGGGTTGGGTGTTCCTCATGGTGGTTGAATGTGAAGCTGCTGCTTCAGGCAACTCCCATCCCATCCCCCCTCCCACCCTTATGGCAGTCCCCAGACCAGAGCAGGATAGTAGCTACTACCCCCTGCTCTCATCTGTGGAGACCAGTCAGTCAAAGGCCTGAAGAACCAGCTTCACGTTTACCCACCATCAGCAACACCCATCCCATTCCATCCTCTTTCCCTCCTCCCTCCCATCTGGCATCCCCCAGAGCAGAGCGGGATAGTAGCTAGCACCCGCTGCTCTCATCTGTGGAGACCATTTAGTCAAAAGCCTGAAGAACCAGCTTCACCTTCGGCCACCATCAGCAACACACATCCCCCAAACCAGAGCGGGATACTAGCTGCTACCCCCTGCTCTCATCCATGGAGACCAGTCAGTCCAAGGCCTGAGGAACCAGCTTCACATTCGGCAGCCATCAGCCTTTTGCCTTACTGGTCTTCACGGATGAGAGCAGAGGGTGCTAGCCTCTATACCACTCTGGTCTGGGGGATGCCAGATGGGTAGGAAGGGGGATGGGATGGGTGTTGGCGGTTGAATGTGAAGCTGCTTCAGGCAACACCCATCCCATCCCCCTCAACACCACCTCCCTCCCATCTGGTGTCCCCCAGAGCAGGATAGTAGCTAGCACCCCCTGCTGTCGTCCGTGGAGACCAGTCAGTCCAAGGCCTGAAGAACCTGCTTCACATTCGACTGCCATCAGCAATACCCAACCCATCCCCTCTGGCATCCCCCAGAGCAGGATAGTAGCTAGCACCTCCTGCTCTCAGCTGTGGAGACCAGTCAGGGAAAGGCCTGAAGAACCAGCTTCACATTCAGCCACCATAAGCTTTTGCCTGACTGGTCTCCACGGAAGAGAGCAAGGAGTGCTAGCTACTATCCCACTCTGGTCTGGGGGATGCCAGAGGGGGATGGGATGGGTGTTGCTGATGGCGGCCGAAAGCGAAGCTGGTTCTTCAGGCCTTGGACTGACTGGGCTCTACGGATGAGAGCAGGGGGTGCTAGCTACTTTCCTGCTCTGGGGAGGCCAGATGGGTGGAAGGTGGGGGAAGAGGGGGGATGGGATGTGATTGGTGTTGCTGATGGCAACCAGAGGTGAAGCTGGTTCTTCAGGCCTTTCCCTGACTGGTCTCCACAGCTGAGAGCAGGAGGTGCTAGCTACTATACCGCTCTGGTCTGGGGGATGCCAGATGGGTAGGAAGGGGGCTGGGATGGGTGTTGGCGGTTGAATGTGAAGCTGCTTCTTCAGGCAACACGCATCCCCCAGACCAGAGAGGGATAGTAGTTAGCACCCCCTGCTCTCATCTGTGGAGACCAGTCAGGGAAAGGCCTGAAGAACCAGCTTCACATTTGCCCGCCATCAGCAACACCCTTCCCATCCCATCCCCCATCTTCCATCCCTCAAACCAGAGCAGCATAGTAGCTACTACCCCCTGCTCTCATCTGTGGAGACAAGTCAGTCAAAGGCCTGAAGAACCAGCTTCACACTCAGGCCACCACCAGCAACACCCATGCCATCCACCAGACCAGAGCGGAATAGCTAGCACCCCCTGCTCTCGTCCATGGAGACCAGTCAGTCAAAAGCCTGAAGAACCATCTTTACATTTGGCCTCATCAGCAACACCCATTCCATCCCCCCTGCCACCCCATCTGGCATTCCCCAGACCAGAGCAGGATAGTAGCTAGCACCCCCTGCTCTTTGCTCTGGGGGATGCCAGATGGGTGGGAGGGGGGATGGGATGGGTGTTGATGGTGACCGAATGTGAAGCTGGTTCTTCAGGCCTTTGACTGACTGGTCTTGACAGATGAGAGCAGGGGGTGCTAGCAACTATCCTGCTTCTGGTCTGGGGGATGCCAGATGGGTTGGAGAGCGGATTGGATGTGTGTTGCTGACGGCGGCTGAATGTGAAGCTGGGTCTCCAGGCCTTTGCTTGACTGGTCTCCACGGATGAGAGCAGGGATGCTAGCTACTATCCTGCTCTGGTCTTTGGGGGGGCGGGAGAGGGGTTTGGGATGGGTGGTGATGTTGGCCTAATGTGAAGCTGGTTCTTCAGGCCTTTCACTGACTGGTCTCCACAGATGAGAGCATGGGGTGCTAGCTACTATCCTGCTCTGGGGGATGCTAGATTGGAGGGAGGGGGTATTGGATAGGAAGGGTGGTGCTGATGGCGGCCGAATGTGAAGCTGGTTGTACAGGCCTTTGCCTGACTGTCCTCCACAGATGAGAGCAGGGGGTAGTAGCTAGTATCCTGCCCTGGTCTGGGGGATGCCAGATTGGGGGGGGGGGATGGGTCTTGCTGATGACAGCCAAATGTGAAGCTGGTTTATCAGACTTCTGACTCGGGTATCCATGGATGAGAGCAGTGGGTGCTAGCTATTATCCCACTCTGGTCTGGGGGATGCCAGATGGGTGGGAGCGAGAGAGAAGGGGGATGGGTGTTTCTGGTTGTGGCCTGAATGTGAAGCTGGTTCTTCAGGCCTTTGACTGACTGGTCTCCACAGATGAGAGCAGGGGGTAGTAGCTACTTTCCCGCTCCGGTCTGGGGGATGGCAGATTGGGTGGGAGGGGGGTTGGGATGGGTTCTGCTTATGTTGGCCAAATGTGAAGCTGGTTATTCAGGCCTTTGGCTGGTCTCCACAGCTGATAGCAGGGGGTGTTAGCTACTATCCTGCCTCTAATCTGGGGGATAACAGATTGGGGGGGTTATGGGTGTTGGTGATGGCAGCCGGATGTGAAGCTGGTTCTTCAGGCCTTTGACTGACTGGTCTCCACAGCTGAGAGCAGTGGGTGCTAGCTGCTATTCTGCTCTGGTCTTGGGGTGAGGGGGGATGGGGTGGGTGTTGCTGATGGCGGCTGAATGTGAAGCTGGATCTTCAGGCCTTTGACTGGTCTCCACGGATAAGAGCAGGGGGTGATAGCTACTATCCTGCTCTGGTCGTGGCGGGGGGGGAAAAGAGGGGGGTTTGGATGGGTGGTGTTGATGGCGAAATGTGAAGCTCGTTCTTCAGGCCTTTGACTGGTCTCCACAGATGAGAGCAGGGGGTGTTAGCTACTATTCTGCTCTGTTCCGGGGGATGCCAGATGGTTGGGAGGGGGAATGGGATGGGTGTTGCTGATGGCAGCTGAATGTGAAGCTGGTTCTTCAGGCCTTTTCCTGACTGGTCTCGATGGATGAGAGCAGGGGGTGCTAGCTACTATCCTGCTCCTGGTCTTGGGGTTTGCCAGATGGGGGAGGGGGGATGGGATGGAATCACTGTTCCCTCTAAGCTTACTTTACAACAGAGCGCCCAAAAATTACAGTTCTCATTCTGATAGAAAACAACAGACGTCTTAAAATTTAAAAGTTGTTATGTATTTACGGTTTTCACAAGTTCTACAATGTTTTCTAGTGCAATCAATGTGGTGAACATACTGTATTCTGATGTGTAGTCAAATTTTAAAGTATGTAACTCCAAGTGTCGTTATGTGGCGCACAAAAATTTAACCTTCCTTCAAAAGCTGCACAGCTGATATTTTATGCGCACACAGCCTACAGAAAATTAAAGGGAACATTGGATGGAATGGGTGTTACTGATGGCAGCCAAATCTGAAGCTGGTTCTTCAGGCCTTAGACTGACTGGTCTCCACAGATGAGAGCAGGGGGTGCTAGCTTGTATCCCGCTCTGGTCTGGGGATGCCAGATGGGGGGATGGGATGGGTGTTGCTTATGTTGGCCGAATGTGAAGCTGGTTCTTCAGGCCTTTGACTGACTGGTCTCGACAGATGAGAGCAGGGGGGTAGTAGCTACTATCGCTCTTCTGTCTGGGGGGGATGGAATGGATGTTGATGGCGGCCAAATGTGAAGCTGGTTCTTCAGCCCTTTGCCTGACTGGTCTCCACGGATGAGAGCAGGGGGTGCTAGCTACTATCCTGCTCTGGTCTGGGGTATGCCAGATGGGTGGGAGGGGGGATGGGATGGGTGTTGCTGATGGCGGCCTAATGTGAAGCTGGTTCTTCAGAGTTTTGGCTGACTGGTCACAACAGATGAGAGCAGGGGTTGCTAGTTTCTATCCTGCTCTGGTCTGGGGGATGCCAGCTGGCAAATGGAATGGGTATTGCTGATATTGGCCAAATGTGAAGCTGGATCTTCAGGCCTTTGACTGACTGGTCTCCACAGATTAGAGCGCAGGGGGTGCTAGCTACTATGGGATGGGATGGAAAGGGTGTTGCTGATGGCAGCCAAATATGAAGTTGGTTCTTCAGGCCTTCGGCTAACTGGTCTCCACGTATGAGAGCGGGGGTTGCTAGCTACTATCCTGCTCTGGTCTGGGAGATGCCAGATGGGATGGGAGGGGGGATGGTATGGGTGTTGCTGATGGCAGCCATATGTGAAGCTGGTTCTTCAGGCTTTTGACTGACTAGTCTCCACAGCTGAGAGCAAGGAGTGCTAGCCACTATCCCGCACTGTTCTGGGGGATGCCAGAGGAGATGGGATGGTTGATGGCTACCGAATGAGAAGCTGGTTTTTCATACCTTTGACTGACTTGTCTCCACAGATAAGAGCAGGGGGTGCTAGCTGCTATTCTGCTCTGGTCTTGCGGGGGGGGGGGGCAGGAGGGGATGGGATGGGTGTTGCTGATGTTGGCCAAATGTGAAGCTCGTTCTTCAGGCCTTTGACTGGTCTCCACAGACGAGCAGGAGGTAGTAGCTAGTATCCTGCTCTGGTCTGGGGAATGCCAGATGGCTGGGAGGGAGGGAGAGGGGTGATGGGATGGGTGTTGCTGATCGCGGCCAAATGTAAAGCTGGTTCTTCAAGCCTTTGACTGAGTGGTCTCCACAGATGAAAGCAGGGGGTGCTAGCTTGTAACCCGCTCTGGTCTGGAGATGCCAGATGGGGGATGGGATGGGTGTTGCTGATAGCGGCTGAATGTAAAGCTGGTTCTTCAGGCCTTTGACTGACCTCCACAGATGAGAGCAGGGGGGTAGTAGCTAGTATCCTGCTCTGGGAGAGGGGATGGAATGGGTGTTGCTGATGGCGGCTGAATGTAAAGCTGTTTCTTCAGGCCTTTGGTCTCCACAGCTGAGAGCAGGGGGTGCTAGCTACTATCCTGCTCTGGTCTGGGGATGCCAGAGGGGGGGTGGGATGGGTGTTGCTGATGGCGGCCGAATGTAAAGCTGGTTCTTCAGGTCTTTGACTGACTGGTCTCCACAGCTGAGAGCAGGGGGTGCTGGTACTATCCTGCTCTGGTCATGGGGGAGAGGGGGATGGGATGGAATGGGTGTTGCTGATGGCAGCCGTATGTAAACCTGGTTCTTCAGGCCTTTGACTGACTGGTCTCCACAGCTGAGAGCAGGGGGTGCTAGCTGCTATTCTGCTCTGGTCTTGGGGTGAGGGGGGATGGGATGGGTGGTGCTGATGGTGGCAGAATATGAAGCTGGTTCTTCAGGCCTTTGACTGACTGGTCTCCACGGATGAGAGCAGGGGGTAGTAGCTAGTATCCCGCTCTGGTCTGGGGTAGGGGGGGCTGGGATGGGTGTTGCTGATGGCGGCCGAGTGTGAAACTGGTTCTTCAGGCCTTTGACTGACTGGTCTCCACAGCTGAGAGCAGGGGGTGCTAGCTACTATCCCGCTCTGGTCTGGGGATGCCAGAGGGGGGGTGGGATGGGTGTTGCTGATGGCGACTGAGTGTGAAGCTGGTTCTTCAGGCCTTTGACTGAGTGGTCTCCATGGATGAGAACTGGGGGTGCTAGCTGCTATCCTGCTCTGGTCTTGGGGGGTGGGATGGGTGTTGCTGATGGCGGCCGAATGTAAAGCTGGTTCTTCAGGCCTTTGACTGACTGGTCTCCACAGATGAGAGCAGGGGGTGCTGGTACTATCCTGCTCTGGTCTTGGTTGCCAGATGGGGGAGAGGGGGATGGGATGGAATGGGTGTTGCTGATGGCAGCCATATGTAAAGCTGGTTCTTCAGGCCTCTGACTGGTCTCCACAGATGAGAGCAGGGGGTGCTGATACTATCCTGCTCTGGTCTTGGGGGGGGGGGGGCGGAAAGGGGGATTGGGATGGGTGTTGTTGGCCATATATGAAGCTGGTTCTTCAGGCCTTTGGCTGACTGGTCTCCACAGCTGAGAGCAGGGGGTGCTAGCTACTATCCTGCTCTTTTCTGGGGGCTGCCAGACAGTTGGTAGGGGGGTTGGGATGGGCGTTGCTGATGTTGGCCAAATGTGAAGCTGGTTCTTGAGGCCTTTGACTGGTCTCCATGGATAAGAGCAGGGGGTGATAGCTACTATCCTTCTCTGGTCATGGTGGGGGGGGGAGAGGAGGGGATGGGATGGGTGGTGTTGATGTTGGCCGAATGTGAAGCTCATTCTTCAGGCCTTTGCCTGACTGGTCTCCACAGACGAGAGCTGGAGGTAGTAGCTAGTATCCTACTGGTCTGGGGGATGCCAGATGGCTTGGAGGGAGAGGGGTGATGGGATGGGTGTTGCTGATGGTGGCCGAATGTGAAGCTGGTACTTCAGCCCTTTGGCTGACTGGTCTCCACGGATGAGAGCGGGGGTTGCTAGCTACTATACCGCTCTGGTTTTGGGAGGGGGGATAGGGGGGTTGGGATGAGTGTGGCTGTTGGCCTAATGTGAAGCTGGTTCTTCAGGCCTTTGGCTGACTGGTTTCCACAGATGAGAGCAGGGGTTGCTAGCTACTATCCTGCTCTGGTTTTGGGCATGCCAGATGGGGAAGAGGGGGTTTGGGATGGGTGTTGCTGATGGGTGTTGCTGATGGCAGCTGAATGTGAAGCTGGTTCCTCAGGCCTTTTCCTGACTCCTTGACGGATGAGAGCAGGGGGTGCTAGCTACTATCCCGCTATGGTCTGGGGGATGCCAGAGGGAGAATGGGGTGGTTTTTTCTAATGGCAGCCAATTGTGAAGCTGGATCTTCAGACCTTTTCCTGACTGGTCTCCACGGATGAGAACAGGGGGTGCTTGCTACTATCCTGCTCTGGTCTTGGGGTTGCCAGATGGGAGGGGGGGATGGAATGGAATGGATGTTGCTGAAGGCAGCCAAATGTCAAGCTGGTTCTTCAGCCCGTTGCCTGTCTGGTCTCCACGAATGAGAGCAGGGGGTGTTAGCTACTATCCCACTCTGGGGGATGCCAGTGGGAGGATGGGGTGGGTGTTGCTGATGGCGGCCGAATGTGAAGCTGGTTCTTCAGGCCTTTGTCTGACTGGTCTCCTCGGATGAGAGCAGGGGGTGCTAGCTTGTATCCCGCTCTGGTCTGGGGGATGCTTGATGGGTCAGAGGGGGTATGGGATGGGTGTTGCTGATGTTGGCCAAATGTGAAGCTGGTTCTTCAGGCCTTTGCCTGACTGGTCTCCTCGGATGAGAGCAGGGGGTGCTAGCTACTATCCTGCTCTGGTCTGGGGGATGCTAGATTGGTGGGAGGGGGATGGAATGGGTGTTGCTGATGGCTGAATTTTTAAGCTTGTTCAGGCCTTTGACTGACTGGTCTCCACAGATGAGAGCAGGGGGTGCTAGCTACTATCCTGCTCTGGTCTGGGGGATGCTTGATGGGTCAGTGGGGGATGGGATGGGTGTTGCTGATGTTGGCCAAATGTGAAGCTGGTTCTTCAGGCCTTTGACTGTCCTCCACAGATGAGAGCAGGAGGTAGTAGCTAGTATCCCGCTCTGGTCTGGGGGATGCCAGATGGGAGGGGGGGGGGAAGGTGGGGATGGGATGGTGGTTGATGGCAGCCGAATGTGAAGCTGGTTTTTCATGCCTTTGAATGACCTCCACAGATGAGAGCAGGGGGTGCTAGCTGCTATTCTGCTCTGGTCTGGGGGGGGGGGGTTGGGATGGGTGTTGCTGATGGTGGCCAAATATGAAGCTGGTTCTTCAGGCCTTTGCCTGACTGGTCTCCATGGATGAGAGCAGGGGGGGCTAGCTTGTATCCCGCTCTGGTCTGGGGGATGCCAGAGGGGGGATGGGATGGGTGTTGCTGATGGCGGTCGAATGTGAAGCTGGTTCTTCAGGCCTTTGACTGACTGGTCTCCACAGATGAGAGCAGGGGGTGCTAACTACTGTCATGCTTTCCTTCCACAGATGATCCTTTTTATAATTGCCTTTCTTCTTTTGGGTCTACTGGTGTCTAATTGTACTCTTGATGGATGTGATTCTCAGTCTTGAATGACCAGCAAAGGGGACTGCTACTTCTGGGGAGAGATCTGCAATGGTGAGTATATACTTCTGGGACATTTTATGAAGTGATATCTTTGTATTAAAGCTGATTAATCTGAACCCTGTATATTGTTCAGGGCCTAGTAGCAGCAAAGTGCTTTTAGCTTAAATTTAAATCACATAAGAGCTGGTGAAATTTTAAGCCCAGCAGAGCTTCTAGTTTAGATTTCATACTAGGTCAGAGCCTAGTAGCAGCCAAGATCTTCATTTTAAATCAGATCAGAATGTAACTTAGTATAAAAGGCAAAGGAGGGTCAGCATTTTTTGAGTAACAAATAGTCTTCTTGAGACATTTACAAAGATGCCTACCTAGGGGGCAAGGGACCTGTGAAATCTTTTAAATAGGTGTTAAAGCTAGGTGGCAGGTCAAAAGGCCATTTTGAAAAACTCCTTTCCTAGCAAGAACTGTTAATCACTCAGGAAGTTGGTTGCAGCTTACCTTACAAGCACAGGATAGGGTACTGTGTAGCAGCCATCTTTTAATAGGTCTGTCTTCTCTCCCCAACACCCACCCACCCCCCCTGGGACAATCATAGCTTTATAGGTATCTACCCATCATAACGGGAAGGAGGTGTGCTCAGGTGCAGCTTGTTACCCAGCTCAGTCATACTTTAAGGACCTGAGATTAATTTTCAGGTGAACAAGGTATAGTTAACATATTAAGTGTACCTAAGTATCACAGCATCCCTTAGTATGTAAAGATCTAAACAAGCTTAACACTACAATGCAGACAGTATTCCAGCAGTGAATTGGGGTTTTCCAGTCTTTTGCATAGAGTGTCACATGTGTGATTTTTCTCCCAGTTGGTGAGAGGTCTTACCTGTGCATTAGGTACAAGGAGCTCTTTAGCATCTAGAGAATGGACTTGTTCCCTGAGAGCAGAGTAGCAGACTTGGAGGACATAAGAGACAGAGGTACATAGCCAAGATCTACAGGGATATAGTACTGAAGTCCCATCTCCAGCCTGGCAACATCCCTGTTGTCATGGAGGAGAGGACATGTGACAAGAGCATCACTCTGGTGTGGCAGGACATGATCCTGTAATTAGGACCTATCCTCCAGGTGATGTAAAAACCCTTTCGCACTGAGGTTTCTTTAGGGCAGTGTGCCCATGATAGGACAGCCATTATAGCTGGTGATTCATAAGATCATAAGATATGCCATACTGGGTCAGACCAAGGTCCATCAAGCCCAGTATTCTGTTTCCAACAGTGGCCAATCTAGGTCATACGTACCTAGCAGTTTCCCCAAAAGACACAGGTTCCGCAATGCTTGTACTGGGTCAAGCATTGATATCCTTAGTCCCTTATTAATAATGGTTTATGGACCTTTCCTCCAGGAACTTGTCCAAACCTTTTTTAAACCCAGCTACACTAACAGCCTTTACTACATCCTCCGGTAACAAATTCCAGAGTTTGATTACACGTTGAGTGAAAAAATATTTTCTTTTATTAGTCTTGAATAGTTTACCCTGTAACTTCATTGCATGTTCCCTAGTCTTCCTATATTCTGATAACATAAACAATCAATCTATGTTTACCTGTTCCATTCTGTTCATTAATTTATAGACTCTGGTGACATAGTCTTAGGGAATGTCTCTAGTCTTTATATAGCTGAATCCCTTTTACATCTAAGCGTGTTGTATGCTAGATTCCCTAAGTCGAGCAGGAAGTACAAAATCTATAAAGAATTGGAAGTAAAATTGGGGGGAACTTTGTCACCAAGAACCTAAATTATAAAGCAACCTGCAGTTTTAGGAAACATGTTTTCTGTTTGTTTTTCCCCAGGATTGGGAGGAGGCTCTGCTGTGACAGAATCTACACCAGGTATCGAAGGCTTTACCTCTAGAGTTCCGTCTCTGCTAGTGATGTTGGGCATTAGATTTAAGTGGTGGAAATGTTGCAGGCTAGAGGCAGAGCTGGATTTAGGATTTTGGTGTCCATAAGCAACACCACACCCACAACTAAAATTATTCAGAAAACTGCTGTCAGCTGTTCATTAGTCCATATTTTTTATTTATCTAGTCACCTATAAAGAAGAAAAGAACTTGGCTGGCTTTATAGCTCATGGCATGTATTTATCTAATCACCTATAAAGAAGAGGACTAAAAATGAAGAGCAGCTGACAGCTCTCTGAATAATTTCAGTTTCACAAAATCCTGCACTTTGACAAAAGTTTGTTGTGGGAGTGAGCAATTTGATTCGCTTGTGAGATTAGTATAATCCTGACAATCCAATTTGAGATCCTAAGCAGGGACCAGAGAGCAGATCCTGGGGGTGGGGTAGGCTCAGAACCAAGAGGAATTGACAAAGGTTGTAGCGACATATGATTAAGTTGGTTCCTGGAGTCCAAGAAAATTTGCCAAGGCCTGTTGTATGACATTGCAGATGGCCACACAGCTCTGCCTCTTTGTGGCAATGTTTTGGGAGATGTTGCAAGGATAGTGTTTGTTCCCTGGGGCATAAGTTCACATCCACATCACTGAGTCCTTACCATCTGGAAATCATTCAGAAGCTTATGTGAACTGACTCAGTAGCCTTAGCATTTGCTTTAGTACAATCAGCATCACAGCCTTACACTCTCTCTCTTTTCAGCGATTGAAGCGCAGTCTCCACCTTGCATTTGAAGACTAAGACATTTGGAAGAGAGGTGGTGGTCTCCTCTTTCTGCAGTTCTGTTACAATGCTGATTTTATTATGCTGCTATTTCACATGTCTAGGGTGTTTCACATTCTACTTATGTATTATGCTACAAACTGCTGCTCACTAAAACTGTATCAAATGCTTAGATCCCTTAGGCATCAAAGAAGAAATTGAATGTGGACAAGTGCAAAGTTATGCACTTAGGAAAGAACACAAACTATGGTTATAAGATACAAAGTTCCACATTAGGAACTACCACTCAAGAAGATTTAGGCATCGTTGATGTAACCCATTTAAGACTAAATTTTTTCACTCAGTGCATAATCACATTTTAGAATTTTACTGGAGGATGTATTAGAAACTGTTAGTGTAGCTGGATTTAAAAAAGATTTGGACAAGTTCCTGGAGGAAAGGTCCAACCACTATTAAAGAGGACCCAGAAATCCACTGCTTGCCCCAGGCCGAGCTTTGTGGAACATGTTCCTTTTTGGGAACCTGCTAGGTACTTGTGACCTGGATTTGGAAACAAGATACTGGGCTTGATGGACCTTGGTCTGTCCCAGTATGGCATATCTTCTGTTCTTTAAGGTTTTAGTATGAAATCTACTGGGAGCCTCATAAGGACTAAGTTGTACTACCGTTTCTTCTTGATTCATTGGTATCATTCAGTACAGGAGAACACACAATATTCAATTGGTTATTTGGTCTAAGTGAGTAGAACCAGAATTTTGTGTAAAAGACTAGTAAAAATAAAACTAAAGTGTTTTAGAGCACCTGCAAAAAAGGCTTAGGGTAGATTAAGGGAAAGAAAGCAACAAAAAAGGACAAAACAGACCACAAAGACTAAAGGTTTTATGAAAGTTATAAAATTCTTTCCCAAATGAGTCTCCACCATTCACAACATTTTGTATTGGGTATTAAAATTTAACTTTGGGTGGTAGAGGATTAATGAGTGGAAGAGTGGCCACTGGTGTTCCTTGTGACCTTGGGCAAGTCACTTAACCCTCCATTGCCTCAGAAGGGAAAGCCTGGCAACCTACTTCTGGTCATACCTTGCTGAGAGAACCCAAGAGCTGTTGAGTTGCCAGGAGTCAGCACTGACTTGATGGCACTTACAACATAAAAAAAATAAAATTATGGTATTAACATGCCTTGAGCGTGATGTGTTAAAAATTCATAAATGGTCACTGTATTTCAATTTAAGGTTGAAGTTGTTCAACAGACCCTTGTGGAGGTCTAAAGCATTTTTTTTTTTAGAACAAGCAGCATTGAAGCCTTATATGTACAGAAAAAGCAGATCATTTATTTTTAACATTTTTTATATACTGTCTTTCTGCAATTCAAAACGGCTTACAATGAACGATTTGTAACAGTGCCTTTTAACATGTACATGTAACATGTACATTACCACTGATACACTGGTCATACCTAGCTTTGTATGACTGTAGACGTGGAGCCTGAGAATGAAATACTGAAACTGTGCTGAGAATTTTGATTTCAGCTCAATTAAAAATTCTGGAAGTCATTTTAGGTTTTATGGCATTTATTTATGGAAAGGGTGATTTTTAGAAAGCTGCTCCTTACATGAGTACATCCAGTGTGCAGTTTCAAGGGGGCCAGGAAAGTGTACATATGTATGCGTGTTTTGTAACTCATATGTGAGTACTTACAAAAGTCTAGATGTTGCCGTTTTCCTCCTGATCTGAGGCTGGTGTAAGGGTCTGTCTTCCATTCATGCAAACCTGAGGTTCAGAGGCAATTTTGCTTACGTCTCTGGTATCTAAATTGCCTCAACCTCTTTTGGGGGATTTTTGTTTTGCTCTGCTCCTTAATTGAGGAGTCTTAACTCTGAATATGGATCTCTTAAAGTCTAAGTTCATAACCTGAATTAGGTCCTTCAATTGGCCTCTATGAACGTTTACTTAGACTGCACACTTAATTTTATACCTGAAATGTCACTAAACCCCTAATTTTAGAAGCCGAAGTTGGTGGCCATAGAAGTACGTTAAGGGTAGAGCAAAAAGCCAGAAGCTTAGCACTGATTTTTATAACTGTTTGGTTTTTATTAATGTCTTATTTATATTTTGATTGTTATTTTTATAGTACTGCATGGAATTGTTTAAGGAGTTAATTTATTACTTATAAATTGCCATATTAATAAACTGAAATTACTGGAACAAGGTGCAGTATGTATCTAGTGTTATCCATAAAGACAAATTGTGGTTGTGTTTACAATTATTCCTTGGCCCAGAGTAAATCCTGATGCCTCAGCGAGGGCTAGTCGGCCTTTCCTCTCTGTGCTTTCATGGTTCATGCAACAAAAGGTACTAGTGTCTTTACTTATCACTGGAGACCAGCATTATAAGAATATTCCAGTACAATTCATCCCTATTTCAAAGAGCACTCATGTCTGGGCACATCTTACATTGGGTAATAGGTTAATAAACACAAAATCATACACACAAGGTCATTCCATTTTACTGAACTTAATACTACCTTTCTTGACTGGCTTTTGGGAACTAACACAGTTTTTCCTAGCAGCAACAAAGAACCAGTAAGCAGTCAAGTCCCTCATCTTTTTATGTGGAAACAATAATAGTTTATCCACTTTATCTTCATTCAGTAAGCTATGGATTGCTTTTCTCATAATGACTGGTAATCAGTCAGTGACTAACCGTGTAGAACAAAGTGCAAATTTCCACCCAATATGGTAGAAATCTCTTGGTAACCCCATTTATAAAAGTGCTTCTTTTGAAAGGTTCTGGCAATGCTGATCTTTTACTATGGAAAGCTTGGAGTCCCAAAATTGATAAAAGCACATCTTAAAAAGGTTAAATAGCATGGCAAGATGTGCATTACACTGAAGCCCTAATTTATTTAGTAGTTTTTGCTTGGGCCTTTCTGGTAGTGGTTAAAGGTGAGTTACATTCTGGTACAGTAGGCATTTTCCTGTCCCTAGAGGGCTTACAATATGTATCTGAGACAGTAGAGGTAAGTGACTTGCCCACAGCTACAAGTACCACTGGGATTTGGGCACTGGTCTTCCAGGTCCCAAGTTGTTGCTGTATCCACTATGCAGCTCCTCCACTTTATGGATCCCATTCTCAGTCCTTGAAGCTGGTCAATGTAACTCAACTGAGGTCTTTGGGCCAGGAAGAGGAATTTCTAGATATTTTCAAGTTTGAAAGACTTCATTGCAAGATGACAATCACAACTGAACAAGTACATTATACTAGGCTGTAAATCTACCTACTCATAAGGCATTTATATCAGGAGGAAATATTTTCACATGTCCCAGTTTTGTTCTATAGGTTCTCCACTTTAGTAGAGGACTGTGAAAACAGACTGAATCTGGACTTGTAAATCTAATCTAATGACCCATGAATGGGTTTAGCTCTTCTGTTTACAATTCAAGCATTGCCTTCAATTTTTTAAACTACTTGAAAATTTTGGTAAAGGAAACTGACATTTCTGAAAGGATTTGATTCTCATGTCTTACGTTAATAATTTTTGAGGCCTCTCCATATCTTTAAACGGTGCATTTTCCAGACGTGAAACAGTTCTCCAGGAAAAAGCAGGAAGTCTGTCTTCGTGTATGGCTGATGTTGGTACTGACAGAGCCTGTGCAGAGCATTTCCCCAGCTTGCATAGAAAGCCTTTGGCACCCTTGGGTGGGAAGGGGACCATGTACGTATGGTGCCATTCCTAACTTGATTCGTCTCCCTTTTTCTGCAGAGCCCTTCAAACACGCATCCATGTACCTTGGAGAAAAGTTGTTCATAGTCGTCTTTTCGAAGCTCCATGCCAACAGGGTGTCGGTGATCCTCCATACCCTCAACTGTAGGAGGGCTCTCTCCTACCTGCAGCGTACACAGGCTCACTGCTGGTCTGAGACTCTTCATCTGTATTGCCAAGTTCTATGCTTTTCCTTTGACCCTGTCACTCACTAGTTCACTGACTAGGCATAAATATTCTGGCAAATACAGTATGAGTTAACTCTGTCACTCATTAGCTCACAGACTATGCATAGACACTTTAATAAATGCAATATGAGTTTTATTAAATTAAGTCCTTTTGGAATAATAAAGCACAAAGGTAAGCATTAATACTTTTACTGGATATTATAGCTCATCACGCCAGGTTGGGGACTGTTCAGCAATCACTCTCAGGAGGAAAATCCGGGGAAAAACTACAGAGACATGCTTGCCTCGTATATCAGTTGCAGTCCCATCTTTCCTTCTGAGAGTCCCCCTAAAGTACCTTAACTAAGATCGTGCCTGCTGCATGATATTACAATTCATTGGTTAACATATGCTGCATGCTCAAATCAGGATTGGCCAGGGTCAATCCTGTGCACATGGTTCACACCAGGATTGGCTAGGGCCAAATCTGTGCTCGTGACCAGCAGCTGAAAAAAAGGTTAGCTGCTGAGTCACTGTATGAGTCACTCATCCAGCTTTTTCCAGCCAAGGGAGACACCCCCCATGGTTTTAGAAGCAGCGCAAGGCTTCTACATTATAATTGATGAATTCTTATCCTGTCTACATTGGCTAGGCAAATGTTTCTATATTGGCCAAGAGAATTGTTCAAAGGCCAAGGGAAGAATTATGTCTTCCTCTCTGGTCTTTTAACACTCCCCAGGCTAGATGTGTAAAGATCTCTCACTAGACTGTAAATACAGCTATGGTCTCTGAGCTAGCAAATTGGCTCAGCATGAGTCCTCACAGGCAGAATGGCTCATGAGTTCAGTACAATATCTTTGCTAATCCAAAATTCAAATAAATCTTTAATTAGTAATACATCATCTCATACAACTCTGTGCATTTGCGGCTTGCAGTCGCTAAGCAGACCCTTTCCTCTGGGTTGCGGATTGCATCACCTTTGCCCAGGCTCAAGCTGGGCTACTGCAGTCATGGCACATGGTGGTTGTGTCAGGGTAGCATCAGGGGCACATCTGTTGAGCTGCAACCTGGTCCTCAGCTAACACATTTGCGATGCATTACTGCCTGGAGAGGGAGTCCTGTCGGGACAGTGCCTTCAGCCAGGCTGTACTCTGTTTGGGGTTTAGGCAACTCTGGCCCTCCTTTTTTGGGTATCATGAGTGTGGTCTTCTGGGGAACAGGTGTTCTTGGACTGTCTTCGGTACCAGTGTCTGCTCACAGCTCGCCTTGGCACTTTTCTACAAGTCCTCAGCCTGTAGCTGGGGATTCTCATGTGAGGACTGACTTTCTGCTTGTTCCTGGAGAAAGCATAGCTACTCCCCTGTAACAGGTGTTCTCCAGGAACAGCAGTCCTCACAACCCACCCACCCACCTCCTCTAGGAGTTACCCACTTTTTTTAAAGATTTTTATCCTTTGCCTGAGCTATGTCATCTGACTGATTAAGATAGCACCCTGGGGCAGGAAGGAACCATGCATCCATAGTGGCATTCCCAAAGGCTTTCTTTGATAGCTGAGGGAAATGCTCCTCATGGGCTCAGGTATTCTCCAGGCACAACAGGAATAAGATGGGTGATGTTGGCACCGGTTATCCACATAACATGTATGCAAAAATAAGTTTCAGATTCTTTCTCTTTCTCTTTGTCTTTATCTTTATCAAAATTTGATATACCGCTACAGCAGTGCATTGAGCGGTGTACAATAAAATGTGATTAACACTACAGTCCAGGAAAAGAATGCCAAATTCAATACAGGAAAGGAAAAGAGACAGTGACCAAAGCAAGACACTAAACCATAACATCTGATGTGTCAAATTTATTATGAATTAACGATGTATAACAAATCAACAATCAAACCAGGGCATACAAATACAAGGTACGTGGACATAGACATTACTTAGTTAGACACATCGACAGGACCATTCAGGGTGGGTCTTCAGAGGGCAGGTCGAAAGCTTTGTGGAATAAGTAGGTTTTTAACCGGGATTTAAATTGGGAATAGGATGATTCTAGCCGTAATGAGGTGGGAAGTGTATTCCAGAGTGAGGGTCCAAGGAAAAACCAAGCTGAATGCCGTGTCTGTTCCAGACGAGCTTGTGAGGGAGCAGGAAGAGAGAACCGATTTGTATGGGTGGAGCGGAGCAACCGGTGAGGAGTATACCGTGAGATACAGTCAGCGAGATAACGAGGGGTGCAAGTGTAAATGGCCTGGTGAAGAAGAATCAGAAACTTGTAGTGGTAGCGATATTGGAAAGGGAGCCAATGCAAATGAAGCAGAATTGGAGTGATGCGATCATACTTGCATGAAAAGGTGACGAGATGGGCGGCGGTGGTGTTCTGAATACGTTGTAGTCGTTGGAGAGAGTATTTGGGAAGGTTAGCTAGGTATACATTACAATAGTCTAGTCTATTGATTACAAGGGCGATAACAAGCGTGATGAGGGCACTGGAAGGCAGAATAGACCGGACATCCCTAATCTGACGTAAAGCAGAAAAGGAGGAACGAGTGCCATTGGACAGATGAGCAGAAAAAGTTAAGGAAGAGTCAAGAGTCACACCTAAATACCGAACAGAAGAAGTAAGAGGAATGTTAGTTGAACCAATAGACTAGGGTGCAAGCAGTAGATGTAAAAGCAGTTACTCACCTGTAACGCCATTTAACCAGAGTTATACTATTTTATTGTACAGTCAAGGATTTACAATGAACTTTTGCATCTCTATTACATCACACATTATGCATTTATCTAATATTTCGGTAGTTTGAAATCCCTACTTCACAGTACCTTTAGACATCTGTGATGCCCTTATAGGGCCCCACTGAGACCTCAGTATTAGGCGGTGCCCATGCTTATTCTGAGTCAGAGGCCACGGTACCATAGAACAGAGGCTCTCTATTGACAGCAGGTTGGAGCCACAGAATGATTCACCATCTGCT
Organism: Ichthyophis bannanicus; assembly: GCA_033557465.1. Classification (NCBI taxonomy): domain Eukaryota; kingdom Metazoa; phylum Chordata; class Amphibia; order Gymnophiona; family Ichthyophiidae; genus Ichthyophis; species Ichthyophis bannanicus. The sequence continues at coordinate 54,046,742 of CM066051.1, read as the reverse complement.
CTGACATCAAAGGGGTGGCTGGGAAACCATGACCAGCACCGGCATAGACACTGGAACCCCTCCTGATATGATGTCAAGGATGATGGCCAGGAGAGACCTCCAAAGGTACCTTGGTGGGAGGAGTTGACTCCCAAAGCCCTGGAGGGCCACTGGCAGTCTCGTGATTATGGAGTCCCTGGGATGGGTGGCTGAGGTCACTGTATCAGCCTTGACTCCCTTGGAGGATCACAGTGCTGACAGAGCTCCTTTGAGACCTTGAGGGAAACATGGTAGTTCTCTTGGCTCCATGATCTCTGGAGGCCTACTACAAGCTTTGCAGCTTATTCTGGAGACCCATACCCTCCCTGTCAAGGTGGGAGCATCAGGTCCACTCTGACTCCACACAGGTTCCGACAGCCATCTCCTTATCCAGTGTCTTGGACTCAGATACTCCAGCACATGGGACTGATGCTGGTCCTCACAGGCACCCATCAGCAAGTCTTTTATGCTGGAGTGGTGGTGCTTCTGGGAGAAGACTCTGCACTACTTTGACTTCATCTCTGATTTGGACCCCAAAGGATGGGAGACCAAGGAGGAATCCCTAGTTTCTGAGAGGGAGTTCCAGACCTCCTGTCAGAACTGTCCCCTCCATAGGTGTAGTGGAAGTTGCTCCTAGAGTACATCATAATGTACTGGATGAAAGATTGGCAAGATAAGACTGCCCTCTGCTCATCCTCTACCTCGAGGGAGAAGGAAATGGAGTTGGATATTATCCAGACCCCCCCCCCCCCCTGTTGCAAAGGATCCTATGTACAGGCACCATGATAGGATGTGGGAGAACCACATGACTACTGCAGCAGCTCCTACTCGGTTGATGATTGGCACTATCTGCTAATTGACTGATAAACCTGGGGACCACCTGCACCAGGTACGAGAAGCCTCAACTGCCTCGCCACTCCTGGTGGTGAAGTCTGCTATACAGTGCATCAAGAGCTCAGAGACCCACTCTTTGGTGTCCTGTGCCAAGAGCAGAGGACATTCAATGGCTTTGGGTGCTTCCAGAGCTCTATATTGGTTGTTCACATTGTCTTACCAGCGCTACATGAGGATGTTCTTGAAGGTCATTCATGGAACTCAATGAGTTTGGGTCCCTCATCATGGTCAAGTGCCTGATGCCTTCCACACCCTTGTAGGCTACATGAATGTCTCAAAGTACATGGTCTGGGCCATCTATGACACCTTTTGAGTTGGTGGGCAGGGTGGCCAAAGTGGGTATTGGGAAGTGCTGGCTGGCCTGGCTCCCTTCCTCCAACCTGGAGCAGTGGGTCCAGGACAAGCTGGTGTATGTGCAGTGCAAGGGTGAAAACGTTTGACAAGCCAATGGCAGAGAGGGAAGATGGGATAGAAAAGGAGAAGGTGACCATCTACTGGCTCTTGCACAAGACAGCTGATCATGCAAAATCGTAATACCAGGGGCAGAAGCCCTTTTACCAGAAGAAGCACTGGTAGTATTGAAGCCATCAAGGTGCTCAGCCCAAGGCAGAGGCCTTATGCCAGCAGCAGCGTGCCAAGTTGCAGAAGGCTGGCTATCCCAGCTGCAGCTAGGGGTGGGTTTGATGCCTTAAGACCATAGCTAATCACCTCCTACTCCATGGGGTGTCAAGTGGGCAATCGGCTTGTCCACTTTGCAGCACCAAGGCCTCCACGCTGTGCAAACTGTATGAGACTGGTATCTGCTGCATTTTGCCTAGCTCCCCCTTCTTGCTAGGGGAGTATCCTCTAGATCCACATCATTGCAGTCTTCTCCAGACAGAGGTCCCTGCTCTGTTTGCCAAGTTGGCCATCATGCTGGTGCCTCTGGCTCAGATAGGGTGGGGATTCTACGCCAGGCACTTGTCCCCAAAAAGACAGGGATTGTGGCCCATCCTGGACCTCAACCCCTTTCTGGTTCAAGATGGTCTCCTTGGGTACATTGCTCCCATATCTCATCAAGGGTGACTGGCTATGCTTCTTGGACCTGAAGGATAAGTATGCATATCCTAATCCATCCTTTTCACAGGAGTTACCAGTGCTTCATGCTGGGTGGCCATCACTTCCAGTACTGGGTGCAGCCCTTCAGACTGGTGTTGGCCCTTAGGGTTGTTACCAAGTGTGTGGTGGTTGTCTCCACTTAGCTCAGGATCCTGGGGGTCTTCATCTTCCTGTACTTGGACAATTGGCTCAAAGAGCTCCAGACCAGATGTCATATGACACTTTGGCCCACCTGACAATTCAAGTGCTCGAGTGGCTGGGGTTTGTCATCAGCTCCCCCAAGTCACACATTCAACCTTTGCAGCAGCTTGAGTTCATTGGGGCCCTACTTGATAATGTTCAAGCTGCTGCTGTAAAAGTTGAAGGTGGATTCTGAACACTCAGTGGCAGTAAGTCTTGGGTTGGCTTAGGGACAGGGTTTCAGTTCTCCCCTTGTAGAGTCCCTACAGTGGTGGCTGAAGCCATACTACTTGCTTCAGGGTCTCCCTTGTCTGTTGATGACACCCTACCAGATGTTAACCACCAATGTGCCCAAATTGGGACAAGGCACTCACCTGAGTGGCCTGTGCATGCAGATCCTGTGGTTGGCACAGAAGAGCCTGCACCAGCCCGATTTTCTGGAGTTGCAAGCAATCTTTTTTGCCCTCAAAGCATTCTGTGGACACTTTGCCACCTGTTTGTCTATCTGAATCATAGAATCTGGTTGGACATGTTCTATACCAACAAGTAGAAGGTACAAGCTCATGCCCCACTGTTTTGGGAGGAGGTATGCCTCTGGAAGTTTGCTGTTTGTTGCATAGAACTGCAGGTGCCTTACCTATCTGGGGAGCTCAATGCCTTGGGTGGACTGCCCTCCAGCTACATGAATGGCCCCTCAACAGGAGGTTGGAGTGCATATTTCAGGAGTGGGGTACTCTGACAGACCTCTGTCACACCGCACAACATGCAGGTGCATTGCTTTTGCTCCCGTCATGTAACCAGGAACAGGCTGGCTTTGGATACCTTCCTCCTACAATGGGAAGTGGGCTTGCTTGATGCATTACCATCGATGGGGTGGGGAGGGGAAGGGAAGAAGTTGCTCAAGCTCCAGGTGGACAAGGGGACCATGCTACTAATTGTCTCATACTAGCCCAGGAAGCCCTATTGCTCTATTGCTTCAGCTTTCCTGATGGGAACCTCTTTGGCTGGGGTGCGAGCCCCCTTACCTCATCTCTCACTTTTATGAAGAGGTACCACATCAGCCCTTCCCCAGTCCTATGGAACTTCTGTCTCCAAAGATCTGTTAACATCTTTTAAAGGCCCTGCAAGAACCTTACTGAAAGTGGACAAGGCCATGGGACTAGATGAGGCGTTGCAGGATACTAAAAGCTCAGTTTTGCAAGCTGTTCAAATACATCTGGGAATGGTGTAGTACAGGGGTGGCCAACTGCAGTCCTGGTGCATCACAATCCAGCCTGGTTTTCAGGATGTCCCTAATGAATATTCATGAGGTATATCTGCATCCACTGCCTCCCATTGTATTGTGTGCTTTGATCTTCCTCTTCCGAATATACCTTCTAAAGTTGCCCCCTGCTTCTGATCTTTTCTTCTCCTTTTGCTATGCTTGTTGCTCTTTTTGTCTTTTAGCTTTATCCTGTAATCTTTTCTGTGTTCCTCTGTTTGTGAACACTATTCCTAAATCCTTTGTATTTACACCAGGTTTGGAGCCATGTACTACCCGCATGTGTCTGTTTACAGCGAACAGAGAAAACTGGCAAAAACAATCTCATCTGTGATTCACTGCCTGGGACTGCAAACATCTCATCCTTTGGTTTGAGTTTGTCTCTTTAACTCTAACTGGTGGGGGAATTCCCCACCTCCACACCATCCTGCACTTGTGATGTGGAGTTTTTTTGCAGCTATCTGCACAATCAGCAGTAAGGAGTGAGGCAGGCTCTGTATACACAATTTACACTTGTTACATTGTATCCAATGCTCCAACTTAAAAATTGATACATTGTTTCTGCTGCATGTCTAATGCTCCAACTTAAAAATTGTTACATTGTTGCTGCTGCTTAATTACCAGCTGCCTACCTTGCTATATCATTCCAAAAGGTATCTATAAAAAGCTTTTCTCTCCCACACTTCAGCAGCCATGACCATACCAGCCATAACGTTAGTTTGCCTACTCTCCAGTGTACTATATGAAGCTAATTCACACTCCTAAGATCACTACATTACACAGCACAAACAAAAAACACTTCCACAGCTTTCACCAACATCCACAGAACCCTTACCACAAGAGACACTCTCACCTACTTCATATAGCAATAGACCAAACATCCAACACAAAACGCAACCGACGTGCTCCTCAACAAGAAGGACTCAGATGTGCTCTCAAACGCTAGATCTGCACGCAAGAAATGGCCAGCCATCTCGGACATAATCAAACGGAATCTAGACATTTTAATGATCACAGAAACATGGTTCTCAGAATCTGACTCAGTCATAATAAACCAGCTCATACCACCTAATTATTCCACCTACACATGTAACAGAACAAATAAAAGAGGAGGAGGTGTTGCCATTATAGCAAAGACTGACCTCCAATATAGTACAATCACAACCAAGAGCACAAAACAATTAGACACTATCTCAATATACAACAACTACAATACCATCAACCTTAGATATATATATATATGACACCAAACTCGACATCTGAAGAATTATCCAGTGTAATTGACTTAGCCTGCAACCCAGAGAAACCTAACTGGCTAATGGGCGACTTCAATCTCCCTTCCATACAAACTGCCCTTTCTAACTCATTCTTAGACGCAATGTCAAACCTCAACTACAGCCAACTCATACACCAACCCACTCATCAACATGGCAATGTGCTTGACCTCGTCTTTGCTCTGCCCTCCTACACGTCCACGAATGATGATTTTGACCTATCCATCACTCCGGTCCCATGGTCAGACCATAACCTGATAGTACTCACAATACCAGCACATCAAGATCCATTCACCGATACAACAAAACAATCATCAACAAACACCACTCGCTTCAGACCTCTCAACGAAGAAGAAATCAAGAAAAACATCCTTCCAATACTCAAACAACCATCCTCCGACATCAACGACATGGTCACCACATGGAATGAAACCATCAACCAATACGCCATACTACCGCCAGCCAGCAAAAACCCAACAACGAAGAATAATGTAGTGAAAAGACCATCTGCACCATGGTTCTCTCAAGAACTAAGGAAGTCTCTTACTCTATTGAGGAAGCTCGAAAGAAAATGGCGTAAATCTCATAACCCAGCAGATCAACAATCATACTTAACCCACCTTCAATCCTATTGTGAAACAATATGGGACACAAGAAAAACCTACCACTCTGAACTCCTCAACCGCTCCCTAAACAAACCTCGGGAGCTCTTCAATCTAGTAAAGTCATTAACCACAGAACCTTCTCCACTTCAACAAGAACCTATACACCCCCAGAAGTATGCTAATTTTATACAATCTAAAGCTATCAGAACAACAACTTCTTCATCCCAAAGTCCCCTCCAGCAACAAGCACAAAATTTCCCACTCCTTCAGCTCTCATCTCCCTCAGCAAAATGCGTTGAAGACATTATCGTCAAAATGAATACTACCACAGCACGTAACGACCCCTGCCCAGCACACTGGATCAGAGCTATGCGATCCGACTTTAGCCCTGTCATAGCAGAAATAATAAAGATGTCCTTCTCAACAGGCACCTTCCCATCGGCACTAAAGCAGACCTCCATAAGACCGCTGCTAAAGAACAATCAACTTGACCCAACAAAAGAAGAATCATACCGCCCGATAGCTAGTATACCGCTGCTATCCAAAATAATTGAGAAAGTAACCAACAATCAGATACAACACATAGACACCACCTCCCCCCTCGACCCCAGTCAGCACGGATTCAGGGAAGCCCACGGAGTAGAGACACTGTTGACCACATTAACCAACACTCATCAGTGGACTGGACGACATCAAAAAGGGCTTTGCACTAATATTCCTCGACATATCTGCAGCATTTGACTCTGTGGACCATGAAATACTACTAACCCATCTATATGACAAGGGAATCCACGGGCTGGCATGGGAATGGTGCAAATCATACCTGGAAGATCGCTTGCAACACGTCAGGACGGTTACAGGTCCCTCAGAACCTTTCCAGTTAAAACAAGGAGTACCACAGGGCTCATCCCTATCTGCGCTACTATTTAACATTTACATGCAGCCTCTATGCGATATCACTTGCTCCTTTGGCATATCCTCGCTGATCTATGCAGACGATGTGCTAATAATCACACCATTCAATGTCAAGCTCCCAGATTACACAACATTAGTAGATTGCTTTAACGCAATAGCAGACTGGCTCCTCACGCAGAATATGCAAATAAACTACAAAAAAACTGAGGTACTGATCGTCACGAAAAACAGAGAATTCTCACCCCCGGAGACCCTAAGAGTACGAGACGCAGACCTCCCAATCAAGCCCTCCATAATATACCTTGGAGTAATACTGGACCATCGACTAGACTTTAAAGAACATATCAACCGCACCGTGAAAACCATTTATTTCAAGATAAGAACCCTACGCCATCTGAAAAATATGCTTGACCCAGACAGCTTCAGAACTATATTCCAAGCCATAGTCACACCCCACTTCGACTATGCGAATATAATACTCCATGGTCTCCCAAAAAACTCCCTAAATACATTGCAACTAGCCATGAATGCCGCAGCCTGGGTACTATACGGTGCTTCAAAGAACGAACATATAACACCCATCCTAATGGAGCTTCACTGGCTCCCTATATACTGCAGAATAGCATATAAAGCCCTTCTCTTGACCTTTAAAGCGATAAATACTATAGCTCCTTCATCAATTTCAAAACCTCCATCACACTCCCAACTTCAGATCTAGGAGGTCAGCAGCGGCAAATACCCTAGTTACACCACCTGAGGCCACAAAATATAAACGTTCAACAACAGACAGGGCTTTCGCGTACTACGCACCCAGATGTTGGAACAACCTACCTCCCAACATTAGAGCGATTACTGACCTCAAACAATTCAGAAAAGCCATAAAGCACCACCTCTTGGCTGACATTTGAACCCCTACTTAAATCACAATAGCTTGTGGCTACTGGGCTCTGTCCTAAGGCTACAAGGATCCACAGTGGGATTTAAACTCTGGGTTCCCTCTGTTCACAGTCCAGTTACTATCCATGAGGTGACTTCATATAGCAAACTGCAACAGAAAAAGAGCTGTGGATCAGAGGGAAAGAGTTATACATAACTCTTGACATTCAGCTAGCACCCTCTCTGCTATACAGCTCTAGGATAATAAGGAAACAGTTGTATATCAAACAGCTGTATATACAGATAGCTGTATAGCTGAAGGGAAGTTAGATCTGTGTATTAGTGGATCAGCTGTATCATTAGCTGTATTTGAGAGAGAGCTATATATAAGAGGGGCAGATGTCTTGGCACAGGTGTGGAGATATAGGGGTATATTTACTAGAGTGCATTAAGGAAGCATCGCAGAGTGAGCAATAACAGCATTATTAAGGGTGTTTGCATGCGATAAAGGCTCAGGGTGGGCAGTAGCCATTTCGGCAGTAAGTCCACACTGTCCCAGTTATTGTGTGCTAAGCGGACAGAGGGGGTTAAGTGCCAAGGGTGCACCTTAATGTCTGAAAACAGCTGTCATCCTAATGCAGGATGAAGATGGAGCTGAGAACCTTGACATTTGCAAGCCCATCAACTTGTACCTGTCCTTCCATCCATCAGCTTTAGAGCCTAAGGCTCCAATGTGGCAGTTGGTAAAGTGGGATGAGCATGTGGGAGGCAGCGGTATTGAGTCACTGAGGGGTGCCCACGTGACATGCTGTAATAGGATGGTGAAGACGAGTCCCATGGTGGAGCCAGAATCGCCATGATGTGTGTAGCAAAAGGATGACTGAGCAGGCGTAGTAATGCGCAGATCAGTCAAGGAGAGGCAAGAGTGATACATCAGACAGAGGAAAGTGTTCCTAGGTAGACCAGTGTGTAGTAGCTGACAGGAAACTAGATATTGTACAGTACATAAGCAGCAGCTAGCAATGGATGGGCTGAAGGAAGGATGGCGGTAGAGGAGTGGGGTATGGGCTTAAAGTTGCATTGTACCTGATGTGACTACACAAATGTAGTGTGTGGGAAGTAAGTGAGACTACCATGAGGAAACCCCAATATCAAATAGGAGTCTCACAGCTGTCCCAGAACATAACACTGGGTCAGACCAAGGACCATCAAGCCCAGTATTCTGTTTCCAACAGTGGCCAATCTAGGTCATACGTACCTAGCAGTTTCCCCAAAAGACACAGATTCCACAATGCTTGTAGTGGGTCAAGCATTGATATCTTCGGTCACTTCTTAATAATGGTTTATGGACCTTTCTTCCAGGAACTTGTCCAAACCTTTTTTAAACCCAGCTACACTAACAGCCTTTGCTACATCCTCCGGTAACAAATTCCAGAGTTTGATTACACGTTGAATGAAAAAATATTTTCTTGTATTAGTCTTGAATAGTTTACCCTGTAGCTTCATTGCATGTCCCCTAGTCTTTCTATATTCTGATAACGTAAACAATCGATCTATGTTTACCCGTTCCACACCATTTCATTAATTTATAGACTTTTATCATATCTCCCCTCAGCCGTCTCTTTTCCAGGTTAAAGAGCCCTAACCTTTGTAGCCTCTCTTCATAGGAGTATCCTTCCATCCCCTTTACCATTTTGGTGACTCTACTCTGAACCTTTTCTAATATCACTATATCCTTTCTAAGATACGGCGACCAGAATTGCACACAATATTCAAGGTGCGGTCTCACCATGGAACGATATAGAGGCATTATGATATCTTTTGTTTTATTTTCCATTCCTTTCCTTATGATACCTTGCATTCTATTTGCTCCCTTGGCCGCCGCTGCACACTGGGCCGAGGGTTTTAACATGTTATCCACAATGATGCCTAAATCTTTTTCCTGGGTGTTGGTTCCTAATGTGGAACCTTGCATCGTGTAACCATAGTTTGGGTTGTTCTTCCCTAGGTGCATAACTTTGCACTTGTCCACATTAAATTTCATCTGCCATTTTGATGCCCAGTTTTCCAATTTATCAAGATCCTCTTGCAATTTTCCACAACCCTCTTGGGTTTTAACAACTTTAACTAGGTTGTGTCATCTGCAAATTTGATAACCTCGCTCGTTATTCCACTTTCCAGGTCATTTATGAACATGTCAAAAAGCAGCAGACCCAGCACAGATCCCTGGGGTACACCACTATTCACCTTTCTCCATTGGGAAAATTGGCCATTTAGCCCTACCCTCTGCTTTCTATCTTTTAACCAGTTCCTGATCCACAGTAGTACACTGCCTCCTATCCCATGACTCTTTAGTTTTGCCAAAAGTCTCTGAGGGACCTTTTCAAAGGCTTTCTGAAAGTCCAGGTACACTATATCAACTGACTCACCTTTGTCCACCTATTTATTCACACCTTCAAAAAACAAACATAACAGATTAGTAAGACAAGATCTTCCTTGTCTAAAGCCATGTTGGCTGTCTCCCATTAGGTCATGACTATCTACATGCTGTGTAATTTTATTCTTTATGATGGTTTCTACCATTTTTCCCGGTACTGACGTCAGGTTCACCAGTCTGTAGTTTCCCGGATCACCCCTGGAACCCTTTTTAAAAATTGGTGTTACATTGGCGATCCTCCAATCTTCAGGTATTAGAGATGATTTTAATGGTAGTTCACAGATTACTAATAGCAGGTCTGCAATCTCATATTTCAGTTCTTTCAACACCTTTGGATGTATACCATATGGCCCAGGTGATTTGCTACTCTTCATTTTATCTGATAGCTGTAATACATCTTCCCGATGTATTGATATTTCCTTCAATTCTTCCGCACCTTTAAATACCACTTCAGTCATGGGTAACATCCCTACATCTTCCTCAGTAAAGACCGAAGCAAAGAATTCATTCAGTCTCTCCACTATTGCCTTGTCGCCTCTTAGGGCCCCTTTAACCTCTCTATCATCTAATGCACCAACTGACTCTCACAGGTTTTTTGTTATGAATGTACTTTGAAAAAGTCTTTATTTTGCGTTTTTGCTTCTGCAGCAAGCTTCTTCTCAAATTCTCCCTTTGCCTGCCTTATCAATGCCTTGCATTTGACTTGCCAGTCTTCATTACAACCCTAACTTGCTTCATGCTAAGCTTGGCTTGAACCCACAGCCTTCTATAGTGGAGGAGAGTCCTCTAGCATTTTCTTCCCCTTATACCTCTCTTTCCTTGATTTGGTTTTAAAACATAAGGAAGTTTGTTTGGTCATTTTTCATAGGCAAAAACCCTTGCTGTAAGTGGCTACCCCTCAGTCATGAGCTTTTCAACATCTATACCTGATATGCAAATCTGTCTCACCCCCTCCATCCAGTTTCTGCCTAAACTAGGCTAGAACCCACAACCTTCTACTTTGGAATAACACCCCTTAACAGCAGAGCCACACATGAACCAGCTTCTGGGGCTTTGCTTTTTCTCCTTATACCTCTTATTCCTTTATTTGGCTTTAAAATATACATAGATATTTTTTTTTATAACAGCAGGCAACGCTAGGTTTGAACCCACAACCTTCTATAGTGTAGAAGAACCCGCTAACAGCTGAGCCACCAGTCAGTGAGGCTTGAGCTGTCTGTTTTTTTCTTCCTCTTATCCATCTTATTTGTCTTTAATACATAACTAAGTCCTCATTACAACCCTAACTTGCTTCATGCTAAGCGTGGCTTGAACCCACAGCCTTCTATAGTGGAGAAGAGCGCTCTAGCATTTTCTTCCCCTTATACCTCTCTTTCCTTGATTTGGTTATAAAACATCAGGAAGTTTGTTGTCTAGCAGGGGGACTTAAAGCCACAGATCTTCAGTTGAAAGACAAAGTCCAACAGAGTGCGCCATTAGTCAGTCACTGATTATCATGTGTTTGCTCTCCTTTATATATCTTATCCCCTCATTAAGGTTTAAAGCAAACAAAGCATTTTAAGCCGGTGGTGCAAGACATACTTTGGTAACCCTCGATAGATGATGTTACTGAAGTGGAATTGTGGAACGATAAGTGCTTGGAACACTGCACGATAATCATTTGTTTCAAGAAGTGGGCGCTGGAGGTAGAGAGTCCTTATCTTGTTAGGTGGGAGACCGGCATGAGATGCAGTTGTTGCAGGACTTAAACCAGGTCTCAGCAGCCACCCACATTCTCCCTCCCCACACCTCAGCCTATCAAATAGTTATTCGCCTATGACCTTAAATCATATCAACAGGAACTTTCTTTTCTGCACAAAGAAGAGGGACCCTGGAGCCAGAGATGGAGAAACAGAAGATCCAAAGAAATTTTAGCTGAAAAGCTTTCGTGGCTCAGTGGTTGACAGTGTGGACACCAAGGCTGTTAGTTGAAAACCCCCCAAAACAGAACCTGTGTAGATTCCAACCTTTTACATGGCAGTGGTGTTACTGCTCACAGTGAAGTTGGATGAGTAGTTTTAAGAAACATTTGGCCATTTTTCATAGGCAAAAATCAGCAAAACCCCTTACTGTAAGTGGCTCTCCTCCATCATGAGCTTTTCACCACCTATACCTGATATGCAGATCTATCTAAACCCCTCTACTTGCACTGTACCCCACCTAGCTTCTGCCTAATCTAGACTAGAACCCACAACTTTCTATGTTGGAATAACACCACTTAGCAGCAGAGCCACAAACAAACAAGTTTCTGGTGCTTTGCTTTTTCTTCCCTTATCCCTCTTATTCCTTTATTTGGTTTTAAAACATATGCACATTTTTTTTCTAACTTCTGGCTAGGCTTGAACCCACAACTTTCTATAGCGAAGAAGAGCCGTCTAACAGCTGAGCCATCAGTGATGCTTGGGGAAGTTTGTTTTTTCTTCCTCTTATACGGCTTTAATACATAACTAAGTCCTCATTACAACCCTAACTTGCTTCATGCTAAGCTTGGTTTGAACCCACAGCCTTCTATAGAGGAGAAAGGCCCTCTAGCATTTTCTTCCCCTTATACCTCTCATTCCTTGATTTGGTTTTAAAACAAAGGACATTTGTTTTCTAGCAGGGGGACTTAAAGCCACAGATCTTCAGTTGAAAGACAAAGTCCAACAGAGTGCACCATCAGTCAGTCGCTGATTATCATGTGTTTGCTCTCCTTTATATATCTTGTTGTTGTTGTTAAGTGCCGTCAAGTCGGAGTCGACTTATGGCGACCCTCTGGATAGCTATCCTAAATTGTGTTTGGTCTTGAGTCAGGCGGCTCATTGTTGACAGACTAGTACCCATAGCTGCTGTTATTATATTGATCCATCTCATTGCTGGCCTTCCTCTTTTGCGTTGACCTTCTATCTTGCCAAGCATGATGTCTTTCTCTAATGATCTCTCTCTTTGCATGATGTGTCCAAAGTATGAAGGTTGAAGTCTTGTCATCTGAGCTTCTAAAGAAAGCTTAGGTTTGATCTCCTCTAGTACCGACTGGTTTGTTCTTCAGGCAGCTTTGATATACACAGTATTTGCCGCCAGCACCATAATTCAAAGGCATCAATTTTCTTCCTATCTTTTTCACTGTCCAGCTTTCACATCCATATGATGTTATTGAAATACCATGGCTTGAACAAGTTGAATCTTTGTATGGAAAGAGACATCTCTGCTCTTGAGAATCTTATCTAGGTCTTTTATAGCCATTCTGCCAAGAGCAATGCATCGTCTGATTTCTTGACTGCTTGTTGCTTCTTTATTGATAGTTGATCCAAGTAGGTTAAAGTTGTTCACAATTTCAATTTCTTCTCCTTCAACGATGAACCTATTGATTATGCCAGTTGTCATGATCTTTGTCTTCTTTACATTAAGGTGCAGGCCCATTTTGAGACTATGTTCTTTGATTGTGAGAAGCAAATGTTTCAGATCATCTTCACTTTCAGCCAGTAATGTGGTATCATCAGCATAGCGAAGGTTGTTGTTGAGTCTTCCACCAATCTTCACACCTCTGTTGTCTTCATACAATCCTGCTTCTCTGATGATTTGTTCTGCATATAAATTAAACAGGTAGGGGGAAAGTATGCAGCCTTGTCTTACACCTTTGCTTATTTTAAACCATTCTGTTTCTCCTTGATCTGTTTGAACTGTTGCTCCTTGATCAATGTACAGATTGTGCAAGAGTACATCCCACCTGCTAACAACTGGACTTTTATTTGGTGAAATTCAAACTGAACCTTTGGAAAATGTTAATGCTGCCAATCACTACAATGTATTAGGGAGGAGGGCAGTGGCTATGTTCATTTTGGAGCACTGGAAGGGGCAGCAGTCATGTTCATTTTTAGAGAGCTGGAAGGGGCAGTGGCTGTGTTTATTTTGGGGAGGGGGCTGGAAAAGACAGAGGCTGTGTTCATTTATGAGGGGCTGAAGGGACAGCAGCTGGGTTCATTTTGGGGGGTTGAAAGGAGCAGCAGCTCTACTCATTTTTGGAGGGGAAGCTGGAAGGGACAACAGCTATGTTCATTTTTGGGGGGGGGGGCTGAAGGGACAGCGGCTTTGTTCATTTTTGGTAGGATCCTTTGCAGGGTCAACAGAGCAGCATTTAAATGAATAAATTATAAAAGGCCAGTATTCAAACAATGTGGCAGTCAGTCATGACACTTAAATATCAGTGGGATATTCCGATGCAGTATGTGAATAGGAGCTGCCACTAATTATCCAAGATAACTGGATAAATGGCAACTTCATCAGGTTTGCATCGATTTTCCGCCAGTATGTATCTGCCTTGCAGCTTAGACCTGCTTTCCAGGAGCCTAACGTGGGTAGATTAGTGTCAGCTGAATAGGTTAGGAGGTGATAGTCAAATAAGGGAGGGATTAAGGTGGAGAAATTTGAGGTCATGTCAGTAAGTAGGGGGCAGTAGAGCCCACCCAGGTGGAGGCTGAAAGAGGATGTTAGGAAAAGGAGCTTTAAGGTATAAGTGGGGTCATCAACATGAATGCTGAAATCCCCAATAATAAGGGAAGGAGAAGCTACATCTAGAAAGAAGGAGAGTCAAAGTCAGTGAGAAAGGTAGAGGTGGACTTGTTAGGAGGTTGATAAATGACAGCTATCCGGAGAGGTAGTGGAGTGAAAGGCGGATGGAGTGAGATTCAAAAGAAGATAAGGAAAGAGACTGAGGCAGATGTAAGGCGTTTTGGTATAAAGCTTATTTGGTATAAAGGTTGCTTTCCCTAAGAGGTCTCCCTCGTCTAATACTCTCTCTGCTATAAAAGTCATAAGAACATAAGATATGCCATATTGGGTCAGACCAAAGTCCATCAAGCCCAGTATCCTGTTTCCAACAGTGGCCAATGTTTATTTCATTTGATATGTTTATTTCATTTGATATACCGCCCTTCCATGATAAGCAGGGCGGTTTACAATTCATAAAATTACAATAGAGGCACAGAGCTAGCAGAAAACGAACTACAATTGGTGACAGGAGAGTGGAGGGAAAAGAAGAATAGACAAAGCATGAAGAAAACAGTTATACAAAGGGGGAGGGAAGGTCAAAGGCCAGAGAAAATAGGTGGGTTTTTAGGTTTTGCTTAAATGTGGCATGATGGGGGTCTAAGTGGAGAGCAGAGGGAAGGGAGTTCCAAAGGGCAGGACCGGCAAAGAAAAAGGCTGAGGAGCGGGTGGAGTGCAAGTGGGCAAGGGAGGGAGAGGGGAGGGTGAGATGAAAGGAGCGTGGAGAGTATCTGGGAGTATGGATGGGTGGGAGAGGGGTGGGTGAGGCGGTTGAGATGAAAGGAGCGTAGAGTGTATCTGGGAGTATGGAAGGGAGGGAGAGGGGAGGGTGAGACGGTTGAGATGAAAGGAGCGTGGAGAGTATCTGGGAGTATGGAAGGGAGGGAGAGGGGAGGGTGAGACGGTTGAGATGAAAGGAGCGTGGAGTGTATCTGGGAGTATGGAAGGGAGGGAGAGGGGAGGGTGAGACGATTGAGATGAAAGGAGCGTGGAGTGTATCTGGGAGTATGGAAGGGAGGGAGAGGGGAGGGTGAGACGGTTGAGATGAAAGGAGCGTGGAGTGTATCTGGGAGTATGGAAGGGAGGGAGAGGGGAGGGTGAGACGGTTGAGATGAAAGGAGCGTGGAGAGTATCTGGGAGTATGGAAGGGAGGGAGAGGGGAGGGTGAGACGGTTGAGATGAAAGGAGCGTGGAGAGTATCTGGGAGTATGGAAGGGAGGGAGAGGGGAGGGTGAGACGGTTGAGATGAAAGGAGCGTGGAGAGTATCTGGGAGTATGGAAGGGAGGGAGAGGGGAGGGTGAGACGGTTGAGATGAAAGGAGCGTGGAGTGTATCTGGGAGTATGGAAGGGAGGGAGAGGGGAGGGTGAGACGGTTGAGATGAAAGGAGCGTGGAGAGTATCTGGGAGTATGGAAGGGAGGGAGAGGGGGAGGGTGAGACGGTTGAGATGAAAGGAGCGTGGAGTGTATCTGGGAGTATGGAAGGGAGGGAGAGGGGAGGGTGAGACGGTTGAGATGAAAGGAGCGTGGAGAGTATCTGGGAGTATGGAAGGGAGGGAGAGGGGAGGGTGAGACGGTTGAGATGAAAGGAGCGTGGAGAGTATCTGGGAGTATGGAAGGGAGGGAGAGGGGAGGGTGAGACGGTTGAGATGAAAGGAGCGTGGAGAGTATCTGGGAGTATGGAAGGGAGGGAGAGGGGAGGGTGAGACGGTTGAGATGAAAGGAGCGTGGAGTGTATCTGGGAGTATGGAAGGGAGGGAGAGGGGAGGGTGAGACGGTTGAGATGAAAGGAGCGTGGAGAGTATCTGGGAGTATGGAAGGGAGGGAGAGGGGAGGGTGAGGCGGTTGAGATGAAAGGAGCGTAGAGTGTATCTGGGAGTATGGAAGGGAGGGAGAGGGGAGGGTGAGACGGTTGAGATGAAAGGAGCGTGGAGAGTATCTGGGAGTATGGAAGGGAGGGAGAGGGGAGGGTTGAGACGGTTGAGATGAAAGGAGCGTGGAGTGTATCTGGGAGTATGGAAGGGAGGGAGAGGGGAGGGTGAGACGATTGAGATGAAAGGAGCGTGGAGTGTATCTGGGAGTATGGAAGGGAGGGAGAGGGGAGGGTGAGACGGTTGAGATGAAAGGAGCGTGGAGTGTATCTGGGAGTATGGAAGGGAGGGAGAGGGGAGGGTGAGACGGTTGAGATGAAAGGAGCGTGGAGAGTATCTGGGAGTATGGAAGGGAGGGAGAGGGGAGGGTGAGACGGTTGAGATGAAAGGAGCGTGGAGAGTATCTGGGAGTATGGAAGGGAGGGAGAGGGGAGGGTGAGACGGTTGAGATGAAAGGAGCATGGAGAGTATCTGGGAGTATGGAAGGGAGGGAGAGGGTGAGACGGTTGAGATGAAAGGAGCGTGGAGTGTATCTGGGAGTATGGAAGGGAGGGAGAGGGGAGGGTGAGACGGTTGAGATGAAAGGAGCGTGGAGAGTATCTGGGAGTATGGAAGGGAGGGAGAGGGGAGGGTGAGACGGTTGAGATGAAAGGAGCGTGGAGTGTATCTGGGAGTATGGAAGGGAGGGAGAGGGGAGGGTGAGACGGTTGAGATGAAAGGAGCGTGGAGAGTATCTGGGAGTATGGAAGGGAGGGAGAGGGGAGGGTGAGACGGTTGAGATGAAAGGAGCGTGGAGAGTATCTGGGAGTATGGAAGGGAGGGAGAGGGGAGGGTGAGACGGTTGAGATGAAAGGAGCGTGGAGAGTATCTGGGAGTATGGAAGGGAGGGAGAGGGGAGGGTGAGACGGTTGAGATGAAAGGAGCGTGGAGTGTATCTGGGAGTATGGAAGGGAGGGAGAGGGGAGGGTGAGACGGTTGAGATGAAAGGAGCGTGGAGAGTATCTGGGAGTATGGAAGGGAGGGAGAGGGGAGGGTGAGACGGTTGAGATGAAAGGAGCGTGGAGTGTATCTGGGAGTATGGAAGGGAGGGAGAGGGGAGGGTGAGACGGTTGAGATGAAAGGAGCGTGGAGTGTATCTGGGAGTATGGAAGGGAGGGAGAGGGGAGGGTGAGACGGTTGAGATGAAAGGAGCGTGGAGTGTATCTGGGAGTATGGAAGGGAGGGAGAGGGGAGGGTGAGACGGTTGAGATGAAAGGAGCGTGGAGAGTATCTGGGAGTATGGAAGGGAGGGAGAGGGGAGGGTGAGACGGTTGAGATGAAAGGAGCGTGGAGAGTATCTGGGAGTATGGAAGGGAGGGAGAGGGGAGGGTGAGACGGTTGAGATGAAAGGAGCGTGGAGAGTATCTGGGAGTATGGAAGGGAGGGAGAGGGGAGGGTGAGACGGTTGAGATGAAAGGAGCGTGGAGTGTATCTGGGAGTATGGAAGGGAGGAAGAGGGGAGGGTGAGACGGTTGAGATGAAAGGAGCGTGGAGAGTATCTGGGAGTATGGAAGGGAGGGAGAGGGGAGGGTGAGACGGTTGAGATGAAAGGAGCGTGGAGAGTATCTGGGAGTATGGAAGGGAGAGAGAGGGGAGGGTGAGACGGTTTAGATGAAAGGAGCATGGAGTGTATCTGGGAGTATGGAAGGTGATGAGATCTGCTAGGTATTGTGGAGTGCTGGTATGGAGAGCCTTGTGAACAAGGGAGAGCAGTTTGTATTGAGTACGGTAGGGAACTGGTAACCAATGAAGATGAAAAAGAAGGGGTGTTACATGGTTGCGGGGGGAAGAGTGAGTAATGAGGCGTGCGGCGGTGTTTTGAATCCCCTGAAGGCGGGTCAATTGGGCTTTAGAAAGACCAGTAAAGATTGAATTAGAAAAGTCAACGCGTGACATAACAAGAGATAGTAACAGGGTAGTAAGAGCAGATGGGGAGAGAAAGGGGCGGATTGCAAGGATTTGACGGAGAAAGAAAAAGGAGGTCTTAGTGATGTGGGAGATGTGTGTCTGAAATGAGAGATCAGAATCAAAGTGCACACCCAGATAACGAAAGGAGGAAACAAAGGGTACGGGAATGCCAGAGAAAGGTCATACGTACCTAGCAGTTTCACCAAAGGATGCAGGTTCCACAATGCTTGTATTGGGGCAAGCAGTGATATCCTGGGTCCCTTCTTAATAATGGTTGATGGACCTTTCCTCCAGAAACATGTCCAAACTTTTTTTAAACCCAGCTACACTGACAGCCTTTACCATATCCTCTGGTAACCAATTCCAGAGTTTGAGTGAAAAAATATGTCCTCTTATTAGTCTTATATGAGTTACACTGAAGCTTCATGGTTTACGCTGTAGCTTCATTGCATGTCCCCTAGTCTTTCTACATATTGATGATGTAAAACTCTCTCTTTGGTATAAGAGTAAGGCTGTAGCAGCTGATAAGCATGCAATAAATTGCCTACCACAAGGCTACTGGATTTTTTTGCAGGCAAATCTGAGACACTTATCTGAAGTGTGCGTGGGAGATATTTTAGTTTCAGGTTTGAACAACAAAGGGCAAAGGGTGAGGGAGGGAAGAGGAGTCATTACCCTGCCCACCCTCCATCCATCCCATGACAGCAACAAGATCACTTCCAAGCAGATACATTGACAAAGAAATAGAAACAGTGATGCATTTACCCCCTACTGTGCAAAACATATAAAAATCAACACATTTTTATACAAGCTAACAAAAAATTGTATTCAAGTGAGCATGGAACAAGTTAACATTCCTTTCCTGACACTAGTACCTGCAGTTGGGTATAGTATATCAGTGACAGCCATTATTGGAGTGAAATTTTGTGCCAGTAATAGCTAAGATTTGGCTGCAGTATTGTGAATAACAGCAGGTATTGGTAATATACTATACTCGACAGCGCTTTCCCGTCAGTAATAGTGGGTATTGTGGGCGTGGTGCACTTTCTCAGTAAGTAACAGAGAGGAATGTAAGTAATCACTACGCTTTGTGACGTTTCAGGTTCGACCTCGAGCGCCACCCCTAATTCCTCAGAGACCCCGCCCACTGATCTATCGCGTCAGCTCCGCCCTTCTGGGGAAAGTACTGTATAGCTACGTCAAAGACTGTACGCGTCAGCCGCCTGCCGATCGGTTCTGCGCCTTAGGACGACGACTCCGTCTCCAGCCCCGCCCGGCTCCTCCTTTTTCACGCCTGCGCAGTCGGCAGTTAGCGACGTCAATGGCACGGGCGTGTGCGCTGGCGGTTGTCTTCCTGGGTGACGTTACGAGGTAGCGCTCGGGGGTGGGGGGCTTGTGTGCGCCACCCCCGGGGCGGCGGATGGGCTACTGATTACAGAAAGAAGTGGGTGAGTGATGTAACCGTCCTACGAGACTCGGAAGAAGCGTTTTCTCGCCCCCTCGCCAGGGAAGCGCCTTCGCGAACGCATCGGTTCGCGCGCCGGAGAGAGTTTAGCGCGCGTCAGGTCCTGATACCCGGAAGCGTTTCCCTTGCGCGGCTACCCGGGAAAAGCCTCTGCCGTTTACCCCCACCTCCGGCCCTGCTGGAGGAAATCCACCAGTGAAAGGATAGTTAAATCCTTCCTGCTGGAGCCCGGGCTACACCCCCCGAGAGGAGATTCTTGGAGCTGAGGCTGAGACCCACTGACGGGAGCATATGTTCACTCCTTCGTCAAACTGCCAACTGGCTCCAGATGGGCCCGACAGCCTTGATCCAGTCCCGGGTTTACCCCATTCCGTTCCGATTTCTCCATTGCACTCTATAAGAAAAGCAAGACTAAAAGTCCCTGCATGCAATGGGGTTAGCCCAGGATTGGATCAAGCCTGTCGGAGCCATCTGGCAAACCTACTTCGCAGTTTCCTCAATGGCATTAGGGGAAAGTATTTCCTAAAGTTCTCCTCCCCCCCCCCCCCTTGAACTTGTCAACCACTAGGAAAACTAGGTGCTTACCTAAGGTGCCGGGAAGGGGGCATTCAAAGCTAAACAATAGATTTCTGACTGCAGAGGGTTTAAGATTTGTCTAGGGGGCTAACAGTGTGAAACAATTCCGGAGCTTGCTTCCCCCCATTAGATAAGAAGATAAGTACCTAGCACTATGGGAGGGGTGTAGCAGCACAGGATGCAAACAAATAGGGGCACATTTGGGGTGCTGGCCTCTGCTACCCTCTACGCTGCCTGCCCTTGTTCTGCCAACGCTTTAAGGGTTCCTGTGGCCGCGATAGCAGCAGGACCTCCAAGTGGGAAAAAAAACAAAACACACTGGTCTTTCTGACTCCACGCTTGCATCCTGGCCTGATTTTCTCCCCCCCCCCCCCCTTGAGGTATGCGTGCATCAAAGGAAGGAGGACTGGACCAGACCAGCCATTTAAATGCTGGTCTTTGCAATTTCGCACTGGTCTGGCCTCTCCTTGTGACGCAGGCATATGTCAGACGAGCAGTATCAGACCAACATGCAAGCATCGAATCAGAAAGACCCGTGGGTTTTTTTTCCTTTTCAATTGGAGGTCCTGCTGCTGCCTCCAAGAAATCCCTAAAAGCGGTGGGGCAGTGGCAAGCTGGCTGGAGACACGGCGGTAAGATGGGGGAGATGCTGGGCATGGGGCGAATGTGCAAGTCGCACAGGGCGCTTTTATGGCATAATATGACTTAGGGGTATGTTTACTAAACCGTCTTAACGTGCGCCCGGCGATAGTGTGCAGGCTGCCATAAAAGGAGTGGGCGTTTGTCTTAAGTAGCAAAATGGGATTATCGCGCGCTGCTGCGCACATTATCAGGTGAAGCGCTGCTAAGCGCGTTAACGTGCGGTAATCTTAAGTAGGCGCCCAGACATACAAACATAGAAACAGAGGTGTAGCACAATGGTTAATACACTGACTGATGATACAGGGGTCATGAGTTCAATCCCCCAGTGTGCCTAATGCATAAGGCTGGCTGAGGCATCAGCTTTGACATGTAAGTATTGTTTCTTGAGGCATTTTATTTGTATTTTAATTATTGCTGCCAGCAAACACACCATCACGTGCCGTAACCTAAGATGACGCATAAGGCACCCCATAACGCACTCCATAGGGCACATTATAAAGTGCGCTGTCCGCCACGGCACCCTATAATGTCCCCTGTAGGGCACCCTATAAGGCACCTTATAGTTACAGTACTCTGAGGGTGTTTTTGCTGGCAGCACTAATGTACATTAAAAATAGACAATGCTTCGGACAGCCCTATCAAATAACCCCACTGTGGGTTTAAACCCATGACCTCTGGCTCCACAGGCAGTGAAGTAACCAGTGGGCTACAGCTGCTAACAAACCCCTGGCTGGCTGCAGAAGGACTGCACGTCACCACACAAACAGTCTGCTGTGATCACCAGGATAAGGTTAACCCACCCGTACCCATGATGCACTGCACATGCAAATCAGCAGTCTACAGATGATCACAGGATGGAGTATGCACCCCCACAGCACCTCGGCCTGGTAGGGGGAACTGACCGTGTGTGTTACTGGCACAGAGTAGCTACACA
The DNA here is from genome assembly GCA_033557465.1 of Ichthyophis bannanicus. Classification (NCBI taxonomy): domain Eukaryota; kingdom Metazoa; phylum Chordata; class Amphibia; order Gymnophiona; family Ichthyophiidae; genus Ichthyophis; species Ichthyophis bannanicus. The sequence continues at coordinate 54,025,187 of CM066051.1, read as the reverse complement.
CCGTCACATTGTGCGGGTACTGTGCTCACCCTGAGGGTGAGGTGGGGCACCCAGCACCAGGTCCACAGCACCTTCCATGACAGAAATAGGCCATGCTGCAGGTCCCCAGCAGTGCTAGTGTGTGAGGTAGTTCCTGCAGACACACCTTGGATACATCTGTATTTCTCAGTCAGGTTTAGCCCTTATGGACCCATAGGCAGATTATGTACCACCACCCTCTGGGGCTGAGGGTGGGAAACAGGGTCTCCCACCAACAAATCCACATTCTACCTCCCTGCAATGGTGGCAGTAGAGGGGACCATCAACCACAGTCCTGCTGGGGAACAGACACCCTACAGGGCAGTCAGTGCAGCTCTGTACACATCCATAAAGCAATAGCAGACAGACATTAGGCCTGGAAATGCTCAGCTGCACTGCACCCCCCCCCCCCACTATCTGATATTCTCCTGCAGCAAGCCTCCAGCCGCTGCACCCTGCAAGGTGTTCCAGCAAGACACATACTAGCTGCAGACATTCTGCTAGCTAGCCCATAGTGCATGTTCCTGGAGGAGATGCATACACACCAAACAGATAAGTCAGTGATTGGACTCCAAAAGGGAACCCATAAATATCACATGAGAGAAATACTATATAGCACTATGGGGGAACCTAGCCATGCCGTGGTCACTGCTAAGTCAGGGTGAGAGTGATCTCCCAGCAGGAAATGCTGTGGCCACCCTGTCTGTGCAGGTGGTGGCCGGGCATTACAATGTCCCAGCCATTGCCCTATGCCCTGTGCAGATGCATCCTGGCCAGGCCACCCTGTCCGGGCTATACCCATGGTACCTTGCTCCTCATTATGCACATTGGCAGGCCAATACTGGCAACAGTGCTGGCAGTGTGGGCTGTGGAGGGTGTTTGCAGCCACCACACACTGGATAGACCAGGGGTGGGCACCTCCGGTCCTGGAGGGCCGCAGACCAGTCAGGTTTTCGGGATATCCCTAATGAGCATGCATGAGATATATATGCATTAGAGATATCCTGCCAACCTGACTGGTTTGTGGCCCTCCAGGGCTGGATTTGGAGACCCCTGCCTTACACCTCTGTCATTTGAGATCGTGAGTGGGCAAGGTACAGATGTCCTAGACATCGAAAGGGTTTATAGAATGTGTCACATTCCTCCTCGATTCTCACCACCACCAAAAAGTTGTCTAATAGACAATTTTTTGGTAGTGGTGAGAAGTGAGGAGGACTGTGACAAATTCTATCTAACCTTTTTGATGTCTTGGACATCTGCACCTTGTCCACTCACAATCTTAAATGACAGAGGTGTAAGGCAGGGGTCTCCAGATCCAGCCCTGGAGGGCCACAAACCAGTCAGGTTGGCAGGATATCTCTAATGCATATATATCTCATGCATATTCATTAGAGATATCCCGAAAACCTGACTGGTCTGCGGCCCTCCAGGGCCAGGTTTGCCCACCCCTGGGATAGACAGACACACACTCCCACACCTATGCTAGCATTGTATAACTGTAGAGCTGTTTGGCAGCCCTGGCCACCGCTCCAGTCCTGGGCACAGTGCAGTTATGGCTATGGTACGCAATACTGTTGGGGTCACTCCCCAGGGTGGTAAACACTGTCAGACACAAGACCTGTAGCACACTCCACAGACATCAGAAAGGTTGCCATGATGCAGCTCAATCAGAAAATTGTACTTAACTTCGGAATTGCTATCTGCCAGTAATCATAGCAACCTTTTGATAGCTGTGTACCGTATTCCCAGGTTTAGGGTGGCATTGCTAAGGTATGCAAGTGCTAGTATTGGGAGATACACGCAGGGCCCAATGTCCTGCCTCTCCAGGAGGCATTGGATAATGGAGCCTGTGGGTGCGGGTATGTCTGCCCCTGTTGGCTGCTGCTTTACGGCAGAGGTTCCCAACTCCAGTCCTGGTGTGCCAAACACTGTTCGGGTTTTCATGCTGTCCCTCATGAGTATGCATGAGATACATCTGCATACCATGAGGGCGGCGCATAGAAATGCAGCACAAGCATTTTTATTAGAGGCAGCATGGAACCTGAATGGTGTTTGGCCCTCCAGGACTGCATTTGGGAGACTCTGCTCTAGGTAATGCGCCTGTTTATGGTGTCTGTGCTCTGTAGGGTAAAATGTAGGTGTTTTGGGCATGTTTACGTCATCTGCAATAAAGGTTCTGTCTGTATTAGCACGGTTTTAGTAGTGGGTAAAATATGGGGACTGGGTTGGCAGGAACCACAGCTGGGACTTGAACCTGTGACCTTTTGCCTCTGAACACACTGGTTGTGTGCACTGCACCACCGTGTTGCCACAGAGACAGTGCATTCCCTGGTGATACCATGACTGTTCGTCCGGCAGGGCCTGTCTGTTGCAGTGCATGGCACCCACCTACACAGGGCTAGGCCATGGTCTGCTCTGGGCAGCTGCCACTGCCCCCTCCACCACCAGTACCCCTCTGCCACCATGCTGATATGCCTTTCTGCTGGTGGTGCGCAGTCTCAGGCCACCCAGTGTGCAGGTACGCGGCTGCCTATAGTGCGTGTTCTGGGGTAGGGGTGCCTGCATAGACGTCCACGCTTCCCCCCCAACACCGCCTGCCAATGTTCTGTGCCCTTGGAGGTACCTGCTGGGTACTATCCCCTGTGACACTGTGATAAACACACTCGTGCCCATGTTGGGCCCTCATCAGTTGCTGTCTGGTTGCTGTACAGTTTCAGCATTCCTAAGTGCCACCTAGGCATCTGCCTAGTCCGCACTGTGCCCCAGCTGCACCACAGCATGTGCCGCCTGCAGCCCTCTGTATCCCATTTTCAAGCATCTGTCCAGTTGGCCGTTCTGACATGCCCGCCCTGCTGTTGCCGCACATGTGCACGCCATAGGAAACCTGTCCGATGGAGAGGAAAACCTTGCACAGCGCAATTTCACTGTGGGCTCATTCACCTTGTATGGGGACGGAGCATGGACCCTTCCAGAATTCATATCCTTTTTTTGGTGCTTTCTTGGGAGTGTTTTTTGATGTTTCCCATTGAGATCACTATTGCCCAGCTTGGTTATTTTATTTTTCCTTTTTCTTCTGTTCATTTTCACTGTTTATTTGCCCTTCCTTGTCGTTTCTCCGGGCCAGTCCAGACCAGATGGGTAGTCAAATCTCCCTCCTCTTGCAGCTGAGGACTGAATACTGATTCTTGTTGCCAGGTTACCCAGCTCCCCCCGTGGAGGCAGCAAGGCAGTCTTATTGTCCTCAGCAGCTGAGCTGGATGTGTGGAGATTTGGCTCCCCACAAAGGTCCTGTGTGTACTTCTTTTATTAATTTTTTTGTTCTTTTATAAGGAAGAGTTTCACATTAGGCTTAGTGCTTGCCCTAGCTGGGTATGTTAGCACTGTTCTGTACTTCAGTCTGGCTATAGTTTCTTTTGGCGCTACTTACCAGTGTGCTCATTTCAGAGTATGAGGCAGAGCCTGTCTCCTCTACTCTGTTAGTGGCGATTGTGGGAACCAGACCTGGGGGCCCCAGATTCTGGTGTCCTTCTCCGCTGTCTCTCCTGACCTTCTTCCCACTAGCAGCGGTTGTCGGGGTCTCCGGAGCTGTTTTCACTCTGCCGGCATTGTACAGGTATTTGTTACTGAACGCCGCGCCGTTTCCTTTAATCTTGCTTCTGTCTTCCTTCCCGCGGGCGGTTTTCGACGGGGGCTGTGCATCGCGGTTTTGGCTCGGGGATTTCTGTGTCTCTGTACTGCGGTTTCGAGCTGGCAATGCAGGATCAGGTAGGGGAACAAATGGACCGCATTTCCTCAGTGCAGCCATCAGAGAAATGCGCGGGAACAGCGGCCATTTTAGGTGCTTCTGCCGTTTCTTCAGCTCCTCTTGCTAAGCCAGCAAAGCGCAAATCCAAGTCAAAGCATACCGCGGTGGAACCGGATAGGCCTGTGGTGGCAGCCATACCTCAGGTACCTGATCCCTTTCTTTCTCCGGAATTTATTCTCGCGTTTCACAAGGCTTATCTACTTCAGAAAGCTCAGTCTCCTGTGCCAGTGGTGGCAGATTCTCTCCTAGCGCCTCAAGCTGAGGTTTCTGGCAGGGCAGAGCCTAGAGAAGGGGCCTCTTCTTTGCCTCTTAGTGTTTCTCACCTGGATAACATTTCTCTGGCCGCAGAGGCTCTGGGGCCAGAAGAGGGAGAGCTCCTAGCAGACCCGGATTACGATTCCTGGCCCACAGAATTAGAGGAAGGAGAGTTGGGGCCAGGAGAGGACCCTAATGTCTCTATCTGCTCTCAGTCTTCTTCCTCCGGTGGCGCAACAGGAACCTTTGGAGGATCCCTTGTTACAGGGTTTCCGGTCTGAGCAAAAATGTTTTCCCTTCCACAGAGTCATAAAGCAGATGATAGACTCCGAATGGGAATTTCCTGAGGCTTCCTTGCGGGGGGCGCGGACGATGGCTCGTTTGTATCCTGTGCCTCCGGAGGAACGGGAGCTCCTGCGTATGCCTAAGGTTGATGCTGTGGTGTCTGCGGTCACCAAGAAAACCACCATTCCCGTGGAAGGTGCTGCGGCCCTTAAAGATATGCAAGATCGTCGGCTAGAAGCGCTTTTGAAGCAAACCTTTGAGGCCAGCGCCTTGGCGCTGCAGGCATCCGTGTGCGGAGCCTACGTCTCTAGAGCTATTAGGTGGAGTCAGCAGACTTCGGCTCTCGAGGGAGACTCTTCTCCTCCTATGCAAGGTGCTCAACTAGTCGGCGGCGGCTTATCTCGCAGATGCCTTTTATGATTTGATTCGTATTTCCGCAAAGGCTATGGCTTCCACGGTTGCCGCCCGTCGTTTTCTTTGGTTGCGCAATTGGGCGGCGGATGCTTCTTCTAAAGCCCGTCTCAGTAAACTGCCTTATAAGGGTAAGCTTCTCTTTGGTGAAGCATTGGAGAAGATTGTTAAGGATTTTTTTAATTTTTTTTTTTATTTAACACTTATTTATATACCGCATCTTCCAGCGATCAGTTGCGGTGTACAATTAACAACAATTTACAATGCAGAGCTTGTATTACATAGAACAATTATAACTTTTTACATAGAACATCTTAACTTGCACAACAAAGGGTTTAAAAGTAAGCGGAATAATTCAATAATTCAACTAACACAGATTGTGTAACTATTTAAACAAAGTACTGTCTCTATAACAGTTGTAACTATATACAAGTAGGGTATCAATGCATAGGAATGGAGTGATTATTCATTTAGGTTTGTACGTATTGCTTGTAGTAGGGAGTAAAAGCTTGATATTGGGCAGGTTCATGTTTAGCCTTTATCTAAGTTGAGTGGAGGGATTTCCATGGTATTATAGTGTTTAGTGAATAAATACGTTTAGGTGAATAAATACGTGAATAAATACGTTTAGGTGAATAAATACGTTTAGGATTTAGGTGACTCCAAGGGAGGACGCCTTCCCGAAGACCGTCCTCGGGCGGTTAAGCAGTCCTCTTTTTCGCGAGGTCAGGGTCGTGACTTTCGCCGTTTTCGGGGAGCTCGCTTTTCTCCTTATCAGCGGGGGCGATTTCAGTCTCGGGGACAGTCCGCTCGAGGTTTCGGAAGAGGCTACTTCGGAACCGCTTCCCCTGCTCTTAAGAAGCCACAATGAAGCGAGGCCGGTCCAAGCGGAGCTTCCAGTAGGGGGTCGATTGCAGGCGTTTGTCTCCGCTTGGGCCGCCATTACCACCGACCGGTGGGTGCTTCAGATTGTCCGAGAGGGGTATTCCCTCGAGTTCGCTTGTCCTCTGGCAGACGCCTTCGTTTTCTCTCCTTGCGGTCCGCTGGACAAACGGAGAGCGGTACACGACACGTTGCAGCACTTTTTGCAGCTCCAAGCCGTTGTGCCCGTCCCTCCGGACCAGTGCGGCTTCGGTCGATACTCGATTTATTTCGTGGTTCCCAAAAAGGAGGGATCCTTTCGGCCCATCTTGGATCTGAAGCATGTCAACCGGTGTCTGCGAGTCTCTCATTTCCGGATGGAAACTTTGAGGTCAGTGATTCGCTCCGTGCGACCGGGGGAGTTTCTCTCTTCCATCGATTTGACAGAGGCCTACCTTCACATTCCTATCAAGCCGGAGCATCAGCGCTTCCTTCGTTTTGCGGTTCCCATGGGTCATTTCCAGTTTCGGGCTTTGCCTTTCGGTCTAGCAACGGCACCCCGCATCTTCACCAAGGTGATGGTGGTCGTGGCGGCGGCTCTTCGCCGGGACGGTGTCCAGGTTCATCCTTATTTGGACGACTGGTTGATTCGGGCGTCGTCGAGAGCAGAGTCGCTCACGGCAACTGCTCAGGTGGTTTCTTGTCTCGAGAATCTCGGCTGGATTATAAACCAGGCCAAAAGTCGCCTGCAGCCAGTTCAGCGGCTTCCTTATCTGGGAGCGTTTTTCGCCACAGACAGGGGGCTCGTCCTCTTGCCTCCGGAACGTGTTTGGAAGCTTCTCGCTCACGTGTCGGGGTTTTTGCGTCTTCTCGCGCCAACTGCTTGGAAGTACTTGCAGTTGCTAGGTCTGATGGTGGCCGCCTTGGATTTGGTGCCTTGGGCACGAGCGCACATGCGGCCGCTCCAGCATGCGCTGCTGTCACGGTGGTCTCCGCAGCGTCATCCCCTCTCCCGGCGCTTGAGCTGTCCTGATCCAGTCAGGCTCAGTCTTCGGTGGTGGTCGGATCCGGACCATGTTCTGGCGGGCGTTCCGCTGTCCCGGCCGGATTGGATTTTAGTCACTACCGATGCCAGTCTGACCGGTTGGGGGGCACATTGTTTGGCTCACATAGCGCAGGGAGTCTGGTCGCCGGAGGAAATGCTGTGGTCCATCAATCGTCTGGAACTCCGAACGGTCTATCTGGCGCTGCTAGCCTTTGCCAAGCTTCTGGAGGGGAAGCCGGTTCGCGTCTTCTCCGACAATCTAGTGACAGTCTCCTACGTCAATCGCCAGGGAGGAACAGGGAGTCTCCCTCTCCTGGAAGAGAGTCAACGCTTGTTTCAGTGGGCGGAGTTGCACCTGACGGCGCTGTCCGCGTCTCATGTGGCAGGAAAGAGCAATGTGCAAGCCGACTATCTCAGTCGGCATCTGTTGGATCTGGGAGAGTGGGAACTCCATGCGGAAGTCTTTCACGAGATCACCTTGCGTTGGGGTCACCCAATCATGGACTTGATGGCAACTCTTCGCAATGCAAAGACAGGGCGTTTTTACAGCCGGCTCAGAGAACATATGTCGGAGGGGCTCGACGGTCTCGTTCAACCCTGGCCGTCGGGGCAGCTTCTCTATGTGTTTCCGCCGTGGCCGTTAGTCGGCCCGGTTGTTCGCAGGGCAGCCTCTCACGACGGGCATGTGATCCTTATTGCTCCGGATTGGCCCAGGCGTCCTTGGTATGCGGATCTGATGCGGCTTCTGGTGGAACCGCCGTGGCGGTTGCCCGCTCGGACAGACTTACTACATCAGGGTCCCGTACCGATGCCTCAGGTGGATCAATTTTCGCTTACGGCATGGCTCTTGAGCGGGAAAGGTTGCGCCGCAAGGGTTATTCGTCCACCGTGATCGCTACCTTGTTGCAGTCACGTAAGCGATCCACGTCGTTGGCTTATATCCGCGTGTGGCGCGTGTTTGAAGCCTGGTGTGCTGATCGCACCCTGCGGGCCCGTGGGTCTTCTATTCCGGATATTCTCGCCTTTCTGCAGAGCGGTCTGGAGAAGGGTCTTGCTCTGGGCACCCTTAAGGTGCAGTTGGCGGCACTGACGGTTTTTCGGGGTCCGATTCGCGGATCGCGTCTCTCCTCGCATCCGGATGTTCTTCGGTTTCTTAGAGCGGCTCGGCATATTCGTCCTCCTATTCGGCACGTGATTCCTCCTTGGGATTTGAATCTCGTACTCGAGGCCCTCACTAGCTCTCCTTTTGAGCCGCGTTCCTCCAGTTCTATCTGGGAGTTCTCCTGGAAAACGGCTTTTTTGGTAGCCTTGTGTTCGGCTCGTCGCATTTCCGATTTGCAGGCACTTTCGTGTCGACCGCCCTTTCTGCAGTTTTCGGTGGAGAAAGTGGTTCTGCGTCCGGTTCCATCTTTTCTGCCTAAGGTAGTGTCTGCCTTCCATGTCAACCAGACAGTTACTCTGCCCACCTTTGTAGCAACTGGGGCCGAGGCTTCTTTGGATCGTTCTCTGAGGAGATTGGATTTGGGGCGTGTGCTCCGTCGGTATCTTAAGGAGACGGCCTCGTTTTGACAATCCGATCGGTTGTTCGTGCTGTATGGGGGGCCGTCCAAGGGGAAAGCGGCCTCCAAAGCTTCCGTCGCGCGTTGGGTGAAGCAGGCCATTAGAGTCGCGTATGAATCCAGAGGTAAAACCGTGCCTGCCGGTCTTAGAGCTCATTCTACCAGAGGTCAAGCGACTTCGTGGGCGGAGTCGGCGTTGGTTCCTCCAGTAGACATTTGTCGAGCGGCGGCCTGGTCTTCTCTGCATGCTTTTTCGCGTCATTATCGTTTGGATGTACTTGCGCGTCAGGATGCATCTGTGGGGGCTTCTGCCATCATCGCGGGGCTCACAGGTCCCTCCCAGGGTTAGTTACTGCTTTGGTACTACCCATCTGGTCTGGACTGGCCCGGAGAAACGATAAGGAAGGAGAAATTAGACCTTACTTGCTAATTGTCTTTCCTTGAGTTATCTCCGGGCCAGTCCAGACCCCGCCCTATGGGGGTCCGTGGTATTTTTCTCAGTGATGTGCATTTCGCGTTCTTCTCTGTATTTGTAGTTCGTTTTAGATGAAAAAAAAAAAAACACAATTTTTTGTATTGTAGCGCTATACGTGGCAGGGCAGCTCCCTCGGGAGTCTAGTCTTGCTCTGTCTAGATGCAGCCAGTACTTGCTCTCACTACTGCTACCGTGCTCGTTAACAGACACAGTGCACGGACAGTAGCCTTCTGTGTACCTCTTCCATACTTTTCGTGAGTTCTTCGCCATGTTTGTTTTGTTCTACTTGCTTGATACATTAAGACTGCCTTGCTGCCTCCACGGGGGGAGCTGGGTAACCTGGCAACAAGAATCAGTATTCAGTCCTCAGCTGCTAGAGGAGGGAGATTTGACTACCCATCTGGTCTGGACTGGCCCGGAGATAACTCAAGGAAAGACAATTAGCAGGTAAGGTCTAATTTCTCCTTTTGTTCCATGCACATGTATCACACTTATCACTTTTTTGTAGGTTTCCCTGGTTTTGCTGTACATTGCTGACAGAAATGGTTTCTCTTCCCTTTAAATCAGCTCTAACGCCAGGGTTTCACTGGCGTTAGTTTTCAGCCTCGGATTTCACAGCGTTAGTGTGCGGGGAGCCACTCTCCACCCATTGAGCCCTTTTCTCCGCCCCTGGGGAGCCTTCCTCCACCCTCCGGGAGCCTTTCTCTGCCTTCAGTGCTCGTTTGCGCCGCTGCACACGTTATCGCGCGCTAAGGTACCTCTGCGCCCGATAAAGCGCCATTATCGCGCGATAAGGTAACAGAGCGCACATTAAGACGGTTTAGTAAATATACCCCTTAGTGTGGAGGAGCAGCTTAATGGTTAGAACAACTGCCTAATACCCAGCAGATCAAGGGTTCAATTCCCACTGGCACTCGTTGTGACCATGGGCACATCACTTTACTCTCCATTTCCTCAGCAGAAAAGGCCTGGCAATCTACTTCCATTGCCAAGAAAACCCAGAGGAAGCTGGGTCTCTAAGAATCAACACTGACTTGATGGCACAAAAAAAATTACTCTGAACATAAGATATGCTGTACTGGATCAGACAAGGGTCCATCAAGCCCAGTATCCTGTTGCCAACAGTGACTATTCTAGGTCTCCAGTACTTGCCGGGTTCCCAAAGGTATACACATTCCATGCTGCTTGTCCCAGGGGTAAGCAGTGGATTTCCTCAGTTTTCTTTAATAATGGCTTCTGGACTTTTCCTCCAGGCATTCGTCCAAACTTGTTTTGAACACAGCAACAACCAACAGTTTTCACTACATTCTCTGGTAATGAATTCCAGATTGATTAAGCCCGAGTGAAAATATATTTTCTCCGATTCGTCTTAAATGTGCCACACTGTAGCTTCATTGTATGTCCCCTAGTTTTTATAGTTTTTGAAGGAGTAAACAACCAATCTACGTTTACCTGTTCAACTTCATTTATTAATATATAGACCTCTATCATATCTCCCACTCAGCCGTCTCTTTTCCAAGTTGAAGAACCTTAACCTTTTAAGCCTTTCCCCCTCCATCCCCTTTACCATTTTTGTTGCTGTTCTCTCTAGCTTTTCTAATTCTGCTATATCCTCTTTAAGATATGGCGACCAGAATTGTACACAATATTCAAAGTGCTGTCGCAGCATAGAACGATACTGAGGCATTATAATAGCTTTTGTTTTATTTTCTGTTCCTTTCATTCTGATTCCTAGCATTCTATTTGCTTTCTTGACTGCGGCTATACACTGGGCAGAGGGTTTCAACGTACTAGCCACAATGATGCCCAGATTTTTTCCCTTCGTGGTGATTCCTAATGTGAAACCTTGCATCGTTTAACTGTAGTTTGGGTTGTTCATCCCTAAGTGCATAACTTTGTACTTGTCCACATTAAATGTCATCTGCCATTTGGATGCCCAGTCTTACAATTTCACAATCCTCTTGTGTTTTAACAACTTTGAATAATTTTCTCATCTGCAGATTTGAACGTCTCTCGTTATTCCCATTTCCAGGTCATTTATGAATATGTTAAAAAGCAGCGGGTCCAGCATAGACCCCTGGAGTAAGGCACTATTCATCTTTCTCCATTGAGAAAATTGGCCATTTAGCCCTATCTTTAGCTTTGTTCGGGCATTTAATATACCGCCCAACACATAGGCATCTGAGCAGTTTATAATAAATCAGTAGTGCTGCAGAAAAGTTGGAAACGGAATGCCAATACTCGGGAAAGGTATAGAAAGGAAGTCACATTACGAGAGAAAGGAGGACAGGGATGAGAGAGAAATGGATGGTGACACTTCAACATGAGGGGGGGAGGAGTAGGGAGTACCTGAGAGGGAGTAAGATCAAAGGCAGCACAGATGGGGTGCGTTTTTAACATTGATTTGAATTTATTGAAGGATTCTAGACAGATTTGGTGGGAGGGAGTTCCATAGTTTGGGGCCAAGAAAGAAAAAGTCAGAATTACGGGTGGATTGTGAGGCGGAAGGGAGGAACAGACAATTTGAATGAGTGAGTGGTGGGTGGTGTGGAGGTGGACAAGTTCGAAGAGGTATTGTGGAGTATCATGACTTTTTTTTTTATTTTACTCGAGAATCTCTCATGAAGGACCTTGTCAAAGGCTTTCTGAAAATCCAAATACACTGTATCAACTGACTCACCTTTGTCTACCTGTTTATTCACACATTCAAAAAAATATAACAGATTAGTGTGACAAGACTTTCCTTGGCTAAATTCATGTTGGCTTCCAGATTTGCCATGTGTTTGATAATTTTGTTCTTTATAATGGTTTCTACCACTTTGTCCAGTACAGGCGTCAAGCTCGATGGTCTGTGGTTTCTTGGATCATTCCTAGAACCCTTTTTCAAAATTGATGTTACATTGGCCACTCTCCATTCCTCAGGTACTACAGATGATTTTAAGGATAGTTCAAAGATTACTAAAAGTAGGTCTGCAATCTCATATTTCAATTCTTTCAGCACCCTGGGATGTATGTCATCTAATCCAGGTATTTTGCTGTTCTTTATCAAATAGCTGTATTACATCTTCAGTTTATCTAGATTTGTTTGAAATTCCTTCGATACATCGCCTTTTAAATATAATTTCTGGCATGGGTAAGTTTTTCCTACATCATTTTCAGAAAATAATGAAGCAAAGAATTTATTCTGTCTCTCTGCTTTGGCCTTTCGGTGCCCCTTTTACTCCTTAACATATGAAAATAAGAAAGATAAAGATAAATAAATAAAAAGAACCAGTAACAAGTGTAAATTATGAAATGTAAAAACACATAACCCCCTACTCAAACAGCTACACTGGCTACCTGTAACTGAACGTATAAAATACAAAGCCATCCTCAGAACCCTTAAAGACCTCGACAATCTATCTTCGCCACACCTGAAATCACTACTACAAAAGACACCTAACAACAGAAACGGATGAACTGACTCCCAGAACATGCCAAATATTTCAACAATTAATACCAAAACCATCTTATCACATCAAAATGAGCCTTCTCCCTATATGCTCCCTCTCTACGGAACTCTAAACTGGACAAGCTTCAGACCACAAAGGACATAACATCTTTCAGAAAAGCCCTCAAGACCCTTAACAACAGTACATAGCACACAGACAACTAGCAATCGGTTCCTCAGTCCCTAACCCATCGCCCTCTTTTTTTTTCCTCTCCATGCTGTTCCAAGTTGATTCCTCTCCCCCCTCCTTGCGCCATTCCAAGTTGACTCCTCCCCCAGCCCTTTCACCTCCCATGACTACACAAATGCTAACAACATATCCCTAATTATCCCAAGTTGTTATTGTTAAATGTATTCTCCAAGTTGATAAACCTGTTACAATATATGCTGTTCTGTAAATTTAAATAACTTTTAATAAAGGTGGGGCTGACCTGAAGAACCCCAAAAACAGGCATAGAGTGGGTGGGGGTGATCTGCACGGAGCTGCAGTTGCAACCACTTTAGCCACCTTGCTGGGCAGACTAGATGGACCATACTGGTCTTTATTTGCCGTCATATACTACGTGACTATGTTAAAATACAAAAGATTCATACATATATCTGTTTAAACAATAGTGACAAAAGTGGACACCAAATATAATGTGTTAAGTACCAAAGAAATGAAGTATCAAGGCGGTGACCAAAAGTAAATGTATATGTGGGGATAAGCTGTCCAGGAGTAGGCATACATGTGAGTATAGTAGCTCATATCTACTGGTCTCTAAAGGTGCTGCTTTAAAAAGGAGGTTAAAGGCGAACATATAAGGCAGTCGTGCTGTCCACCAACAGCAATCCAGTTGATCGTCCTAAGACTACTCTAGATGACGTCCAAATAGTTCAGATTTGGATAGGAAGCAGCTCATGGAATCAAACGTGCAGGAAAAAATTATAGCAAATACTGAAGTGAAATGTGTATGATGGAAATTGCAATGAATTGCTTATTGGGGAACATCGGGGGAAGCAGAGAAGTGTGCATTCTATTCACCAATGATGTTATAATCTCTTTTTTCCCGCATCACTCCTCTCCTTATGTCGCTTCATTGGCTTCCCATCCGTCTCCGTATCCAATTTAAACTTCTCCTCCTGACCTATAAATGTATTCACTCTTCTGCCCCCCAGTACCTTTCATCTCTCCTTACACCCCCTCTTGGTTGCTTCGCTCTTCTAACAGTCTTTGTTTATCTGTGCCCTTTACTTGTACTGCCAATTCCAGACTTCACTCCTTCCAACTGGCAAGCACCCTTTGCTTGGCGTCCTCCCTGGCCATTTTCAAGTTCAGACTAAAATCCCACCTCTTCACTATTGCTTTCCGTTCCTGTCTTACCCTATCCTGATCTCTCTATCAACATTTGTTTACTTTTGTCCTGTAAATTTTTATTTGTATTATGTAACTTTGTAATTTTGTTTTCTGTCTTATTAGATTGTGAGCTCTGATGAGCAGGGACTGTCTCTCTTCTGTGTTTGTACAGCGCTTCGTATGTTGTGGCGCTTTATAAGTATTTAATAATAATAATTATAGAAGACATAAGATATGCCATACTGGGTCAGACCAAGGTCCATCAAGCCCAGTATTCTGTTTCCAACAGTGGCCAATCTAGGTCATATGTACCTAGCAGTTTCCCCAAAAGACACAGGTTCCACAATGCTTGTACTGGGTCAAGCATTGATATCCTGAGTCCCTTCTTAATAATGGCTTATGGACCTTTCCTCTAGGAACTTGTCCAAACCTTTTTTTAAACCCAGCAACACTAACAGCCTTTACTACATCCTCCGGTAACAAATTCCAGAGTTTGATTACACGTTGAGTGAAAAAATATTTTCTTTTATTAGTCTTAAATAGTTTACCCTGTAGCTTCATTGCATGTCCCCTAGTCTTTCTATATTATGATAATATAAACAATTGATCTACGTTTACCCGTTCCACTCCGTTCATTAATTTATAGACTTCTATCATATCTTCCCTCAGCCGTCTCATTTCCAGGTTAAAGAGCCCTAACCTTTTTAGCCTTTCTTCATAGGAGTATCCTTCCATCCCCTTTACCATTTTGGTGGCTCTTCTCTGAACCTTTTTCTAATAACGCTATATCCTTTTTAAGATACGGCGACCAGAATTGCACACAATATTCAAGGTGCGGTCTCACCATGGAACAAAACAAGCATGCAAAAACGCAAGAAAGAGGAAGCGATTGTTAAAGGGGCCACTATGTACGTCTATTGAAAAACACCAATGTATACAGGATAAATAAAACCGCCATCAGAGCATGTAATAGAAAACCAAACCAAACAAGACTTATAGCAAAGTATACAAACAAAATCCTCTTGATGTGGATGGAAAAGGAACCAGTAATGCTAGCACTTATTAATGAAAGAATTCAGCTTGGTGGTGCATGAGATAAATTCAAAGTTCTGCAAAATGGCACGCTGTGCTAAGTGGAGAAAATTGAAAAGTAAAGCCACACCCTTCAAATGTGATCCACAGCATGTTAATGAAAAGGACAGATAGGAGTAGAATTGCATGGAACTGTAATCTAAACAAATGCAAAAAAAGAGGAAGAGCAACCACAATGCATCCCATACTCCATAAAAGCTACATGATAAGTTTTATAACAAAATATGCTCCAAAAAGGACTCTAAAATGATGTTGCAAAATAAGAAATTATAAAAGGTGTATATATAGGAAAAACTAATAATAGATAAATAAAAACTGTAAATATAAAAATTGGGGTGAGGGGGAGGAAAGGGAATTTTTTTTGTATTATCTTGATTATTGTATAGCTATATATTTACAAATATAGTATGTTTCTTTGTAATGGAACATCACTGTGTTCAATTTTATACCTTGTTTTTATACCCTTTATATTTCCCTCCATGCTTTTAGTTTTTACTTATTGATTGCTTTTGCAATTGTAAGTATTCCTTTTGATTTACACCTTTCCACCTGCTCACTTATATTCACTTATGCACCCACCACACATTTTGTTGTATTTAATTGTATTTTACATTTCATAATTTACACTTACACTTCAGATTCTTTTTTTTTAATCTTCCCTATTTTCATGATATGTTGACTCTCAAACTTGCTATGTATGTTCATACTTTTTATGATTTTATATATGTTTTAATATTTTTTGTGTTTTATTTTATTTTTTTTTTTGTATTGTCTTTGCAAGCTGCCTTTGATGCAGACTTTCTGTACTGAAAAATGGACATGTCGGACTCAATAATGGCTGTCACTATTAAATCAGCTCCCACATGCTTTGTTTCACTCCCAACACCGGTAGGGTCTGGAACATATACAAGAATTGTTGGCAGGGCCACCATCTTTATTGCTACCATCAGTCCCATTCATCAGAGTTGCAACTGCTCCCACTGTTCCAGCAGTTCATCCACTTCCCGTATTAGCTTAGAAAAGTCCATCTGAGAAAACCTCTCAATCTCTACCTATATAAACCCCCAGATACTTCACCTCCTGAACCACCCACTTAAATGAGAACTGTGACTTCGACCTTTCCTCGAGTGTTAGAATAAGATTCTCCAATTTCCTCATATTTAAGCTAAACCCTGAAAGCCTCTCTTATTCTCTAGTTCCCACATGCCAGGGGCAGCGACATCAAGGGCTGTGTGGCCGCAAAGATGTGGTTGAAAACTACAGACCAGTTAGTCTAACCTCTGTGGCGAGTAAATTATTTGGAACACTGCTAAAAAAGAAATTAGTGAGGTTTCTGGAGTCCAGCGGATTATAGGATCAGAGGCAGCATGTATTCACCAGAGGCAGGTCTTGTTGGACAAATCTGATTTCTTTGGGTGACCAGGGAGTTGAACCGAGGGAGAGCCCTAGATGCGGTGTACTTGGATTTCAGTAAAGTCTTTGACACCGTTCCACACAGGAGACTTATAAACAAACTCAGCATCCTAGGGATGGACCCTAAAGCTTCTGATTTGGTTAGAAATTGGTTGAGTGGGAGGCGACAAAGGGTACAGGTAAATGGAGCTCACTCTGAGGAGAAGGAAGTTACTAGTGGTGTGCTGCAGGGATCTGTCCTTGGTCCATTTTTCTTTTTAACATCTTTGTTAGGGATATTGCAGAAAGGCTGTCGGGTAAGGTTTGCCTCTTTGCAGATGATACCAAAATCTGCAATAGAGTAGACGCTCGGGAAGGAGTAGATAACAACATGAGGAGGGGTCTAAGCTAAGCTTGAAGAATGGTTGAGAATTTGGCAGTTGAGATTTAATGCTAAAAAATGCAGGGTCATGCATTTGGGCTGCAATAATCCAAGGGTGCAGTACAGTGTAGGGGGTGAAGTACTTCTGTCCACAAAAGAAGAGCGGGACCTGGGTGTGATTGTGTCTGATCTTAAAAGTAGCTAAACAGGTAGAAAAGGCAACAGCGAAAACTAGAAGGATGCTTGGGTGCATAGGGAGAGGAATGGCCAGCAGAAAAAAAGGAGGTGATAGTGCCTCTGTATAAGTCTTTGGTGCGACCCCATTTGGAGTATTGTGCAATTCTGGAGACCACACCTTCAAAAGAGTATAAACAGGTTGGAGTCGGTGCAGAGGGTGGCTACTTAAATGGTTAGTGGTCTTCGTTGTAAAGCTTATGAGAATAGACTTAAAGATCTTAATATGTATGCGTTAGAGGAAAGGCGGGATAGAGGAGATATGATAAGAGACGTTTCAAATACAGTGGTGTGCAAAAGTCTGGAATCACTTGTGAGTTTTGCGTTTTTTGTACTTTCTAACGTTTTTTTTTTTTTAATTTTGCGTTAGCCCAGCATATTCATCTTTCTACCACATTAAAAGGGATACATTTGGCTATTAGAGTTGACTTTTTTGCATTCCTTGCTTCCAATTTAAATACTCTACAGAGACTGGGAGATAGCTACTGCGATTTTTGTGGATCCTGCGTCAAAACTGGATCGAGATTATCCAATATGCACACGTTATTTCTGACCAATCAGGAGGCTGGTTTTACTAACCAATCACAATGCAGATATCTAGCCAACAGTGTAACTATAAAAATATGTGGAATTTTTGAATTTCATATGCTTTCTGGATCGACCATGAAGATGACTCGGACCCTGACGTTGGAGAAGCATGTTTGTGTGTCCTTTATGAGCGAGGAAGGATTTTCAAGCCATCAGATAGCCAGGAAAATTGGCTGCAGTCAGAGCGCTGTTAAGATTGTACAGAAGAAAGAAATGGGATCAGTGGTGGACAAGCCTCGTTCAGGTCGTCCACGTGCATCAACATCACGCCAGGACCACGCACGACGACGCATTTCACTGACTAATCACAAGTTGACCTCTCCTTAGCTACTTCGAGAGTGGTCAGACAAGAGTGAGGTCAGTGTCAGCTCATCAACAGTTCATTGCCGGTGCCTGAAGTTTGGTCTCTGGGGCTGCAAAGCACGAAATAAGCCACTAATGACTGACATACCAAGGCGCAACAGGATCGTGTGGGCGAGAAAGCACTCAACCTGGTCAACTGAAATATGGGAAAAGGTGCTATTCAGCGATGAAAGCACCTTCTGCCTGTTTGGTAACCAGGCCCACACCTATATGGGGAGACTTCCTGGAGAGGAATTCAAGCCTGAGTGTCTCAACCTCACTGTGAAGCATCCTTTGAAGATCATGGTCTGGGGCCGTCAGTGGCGTTGGACGTCTTCACATCATCGATGGAATGGTCAACGGGGCCAAGTACATCATCATACTGCAAAAGTGCATGGTGCCATCAGCACACCAGCTGTTTCCTGGCCAGTTCCTGTTCCAAGATGACAATGCACCCTGCCATCGCTCCAGACAGGTGATCAGCTGGAAGCAGTGGAACAACATCGTCAATGGACTGGCCTGCCCAATCTCCAGATCTGAATCCAAATGAGAACCTGTGGCCTTGGAAATATCCAAGAGGCATCCAACATCAAAGCGTGAGTTGATTGAGTCACTCATTGCGACTTGGAACCGCGTTGTCACCAACGATCACCTTGTCAGACTGGTTCATTCAATGCCAACAAGGTGCAGTCAGGTGATCAAGAACAAAGGGTGGCCCATCAAATACTGAGCCATCACTGACACACAAAAACGGCCTTTTTAAAGGCCAGATACATTAATTTTAAGGAAACCTGGCATGCGTCCATAATATTTTAAAGCATACTTACAATGTATTGTTGGCCAACGATGTACATTACGTGATTTTCACAGAAAATCTATCAACAGGACAACTATGGGGAACAAACTCAGAAAATAAGGGCCAAACCAATGCTAAAAGTTGGCCCTAATAGTCAAATATATCACTTATCAAGAGATACACAGAAAAAGCCACTGGGAGGAAAATTAAATTAAGATACAAGGTCACGAAGTTGAAAAAACATCAAATTTACAAGTGATTCCAGACTTTTGCACACCACTTTACCTCCATGGCATAAATGCACAGGAGGAGAGCCTCTTTCTAATGAAAGCAAGCTCTGCTACGAGAGGACATAGGATGAGGGTGAAAAGGGATAGACTCGGGATTAATATGCAAAAGTATTTTTTACGGAAAGAGTGGTAGATGTGTGGAATAGTCTTCAGGTGGAAGTGGTAGAGATGAGGACAGTATCTCAATTCAAAAAAGCATGGGACAAGCGCAGAGCATTTCAAAAGGAAAAAAGAGGACTATTGTAGTAGTTGATATGGAAGGGCAGACTAGTGCTATTTGGGCATTTTCAATTCTGAGCATTGCTGTTTGGCCTGGCAAAAGTGCCATGCACCTTCACCAAGGTCATGGTGGTGGTGGTGGTCACGTTGAGGAAGGAAGGCATCCTGGTGCATCCGTACTTGGACGATTGGTTGGTCTGGGCAAAATCTCCAGAGGAGAGCAGAAGAGCCATGGATTGTATGATCGACTGTCTACAGTGGTTAGGCAGGGTAGTCAATTATGCCAAGAGAGCTCCCTACTGCTAAGCCAGGACCTAGTATACCTCAGAGCAAGATTTCAAACAGACAGGAATTGGGTCTCTCTACCCACGAAGAGTGCTGAATCTTTGTCATGTCCAGAAGTTTCTGCGGATGGCAGCTCTGACTCCTGGCATTATCTTCTACCACAGAAGTCGATGGCTGCGGCAATAGATCTGGTTGCATGGGCCTGGGCGCATATGTAGCCGCTTCAGAGGGCTCTCCTATAGCAGTGGTCTCTGCAGAGACAGGCGATGCCATGTCCTTTGTACACGCAAGTAACCCTCCACTGGTGGCTGTGTGCAGACAAGCTATTGGTTGAGATGCTGCTAGAGTCTCGGGAGTGGATCCTGGTGACCACAGATGCCAGCCTCTTGGGCTGGGGCGTGCACTGTCAAGTGCAGGTGGCGCGAGCTGCTGGACAGTGGAGGAGAGTCGATGGTTGATCAACCAATTAGAAATGCGAGCGGTGTTCCAGATGTTACAAGTCTTCCGTCCATTTCTACACAAGAAAGCAGTATGAGTCTTCTCCAACAATGCTACCATGGTGGCATACATCAATCAACAGGGGGCACTGGCGGTGTGGTCCTCACGGATGAGGTGGAACCATGGATGGTGTGGTCAGAGAGATCTGCAGGCCATCTCTGTGGTGCATGTAGCTAGACGGGAGAATGTGCAGGTTGATTATCTCGGTTGGTATTGGCCGGATCCCACCAAGTGGTCCCTCAACATTGCAGTGTTTACCCAAATTGTGTGACACTGGGATCAGCCAGTCATGGACCTAATGGCAACTTTCGACCAATGTGAAGGTCCGCTTCTTCAGCAGAAGGAGAGAGAGGGCCTGGATGCGCTGACACAGCAGTGGGCATTGGCAGGCCTGCTGTATGTATTTCTGCCATGGGCATTGATAGGTCGACTGGTGCAGAGGATTGAGGCTCCTAAAGATTGGGTGGTCTTCCCGGATTGGCTGCGTCGGCCTTGGTGCACAGACCTGTTACGGTTGAAGGCCGACCTTCCATGGTGCCTCCCTGTTCGGGCAGATTTTCTAGTACAGGGGCCTATTTGGTGTCATAGCTGGATCAATTTTCTCATTTACAGGTTGGCTCTTGAAAGGACAAGGCTAATGAAGAGAGGCTATTCGGCCCCCGTGATTACAACAATGGTGAGGGTACAGAAGCACTCCACATCTGTCTTACATTTGAGTGTGGAGAGTGTTTGAGGATTAGTGTGCAGAATGCAGATGTCGGCTGCTGGCAGCTTCGTTGTCAGAAATTCTGGCATTTCTGCAGGCCAGTTTGGGGTTGGCCTGTAGCTCAGTGCAGGTGACAGCACTGACCTGTTATCGGGGACACATTCAGGGTCAATCCTGGGGGCTCAACTGGATGTGATACGGTTCCTTTGAGCAGTGAAGCATCTGTGGCCCTCCGTGAGGTCCGTAGTTCCTTCCTGGGACCTTAATCTAGTGCTGTTGACGCCTACCATTTGAACCACTGGGTTCCTCTTCCCTTGAAGGATTTGACATTAAAGCTGGTGTTTCGAAAAGACTGGGATCCAAGATGGCGCTTTGTCTGTGAGCAGTAGCGGCGGCATTTTTTTTTCCTCGGTATAGATGGGTAAGAGGAAGGCGAAAGGGCCTAAGACATCCTCCTCTAGCCTGGCAACCTCTTCTACCCTTCCCCGTCCTATGGTTGGACCATTAGACTATTTCGTTACGCCGCTGCAGCGGTCTACAATTCCGACGGAGGAAAGCCCCATAGCTTCACGGTCGGGGCCGGGTGGCTCGATTGGTGATTCGGGGCCAGAGATCTCCCCACCGGTGCAGTGGCGGCCTCCCAAAGATCCACTACTGAGTCGGATTCCGGCGCTGGCTGAGGAGGAGCCTCATTCCGATTCGGGAGAGTGTTCTGGCCCTGGAGGATCGGCGGTGCTACGGAGAAGCGAGTCATCTGGATCCGCCTCACTGGTTAGCTCAGTGGATTCGGCTGTGTGGAGATCTGCAGGCAGAGCGACGATGGCCGCTTCTGGTACTGGGGAGCCAGGAATGGACAGCCGTTCAATGGAGGAGCCCCTGGGGTAGTCACAAATGATTTTCTCTTTGGAACAACCTGCTGTCTTTACCCTGGAATCAATCTGCTCTTCTATCATACATTCTCCCCATAATCAACCTCTCATTACAGCAAGGACACCTCCCATCCATGCTTAAACATGCTCAAATCCGCCCAATTCTCAAAAACAACACGCTTGACAAAACATCTCCAAAATCATACAGACTCATCTCAAGTATCCCTTTTTTGGCTAAAATAATAGAAAAAGTGGTACAAATCCAAACACAGGAATACCTAGACTCATCCTACCCACTTGATGAACACCAATATGGATTTAGACCTCAACATGGAGTTGAAACACTCTTAACAGTCTTAACTGACGTACTACTGAGAGGGATTGACAATCACAATCAAGCATTTATACTCCTATTTATTGATATTTCGGCAGCATTTGATAGTGTTCACCACACTATAATGCTTAATAACCTGAAACAAATAGGAATAAATGCCACTGTACACAAATGGTTCACCTCTTATCTAAACAACAGAACACAAAATGTAAGAATAGGCAACCAAACATCAACCATTTATAAACAAGAAATTGGACTCCCACAAGGCTCTGCGCTTTCAGCCCTCCTGTTCAATATTTACATTAAACCAGTCTGCAATATTTTTAAAAAATTTGGAGTATACTATCATCTATATGCAGATGATATAATGATGTACATCCCTTTCACAATTCCTAACTTACCAATAAAACAACTATCAGATTGTTTCAATGAAATAACAACCTGGCTAAAAGCTCAAAACCTCCACATTAATCATTCAAAAACAGAAGTCCTAATTGTAACAAAAAGCCAGTCATATATCCCTCCAACCCACATAACAATACAAAATCATGACATTAAAATAAAAAACGAAATAAGATACCTAGGTGTTATACTAGACACACATCTGACGATGACTACTCATATCAGAAACACTATAAAGAAAATATACTTCAAACTCAAAATCCTTAAACAACTTCGCCCATTAGTACACCTACAAGACTTCATTAATATAATCCAGGCTACAATAACCCCGCACCTTGATTTCGCTAACCTAATTCTTCTAGGAATAACAAAACAAAATATCAAAAGAATCCAACTAGCACAAAATGCAGCAGCTAGAATTATAATGAAAGCACACTCATTCCAGCACATAACACCAATACTAGCTTCCCTTCATTGGTTGCCAATTCAAAGCAGAATAATATATAAAACTACAATAACTACTTTTAAAGCATTAAATCACATGGCCCCAATCCCTCTAAATAACCTAATCAGTATGGAACCTCAAAAAACTACACACAGAAAAGGACAATCAAATAAACTAAACTCCCCTCATGATTTCATAAAAGCAAATAAATTAACTAACAACAGAGCTTTCTCTCATGCAGCCCCATCCACCTGGAATTCCCTTCCAGAGGACCTAAGATCTATAAAGGAAATTATGGAACTCCGTAAAAAACTAAAAACTTATCTATTCTCCATGCACTACGGCAACATAGATAACCCCTTGATTTACTCAGATAATGGCTAAAATCACCTGCCTGAGTAATTCTAAATCTTACAATTTAACAGAAAAACCACTGAACTAAAAACGCTATGATTAAACCCTAAAGTACCACTACTTGTATCTGTATATAGTTTATCTGTATATAGTTTATTGTACATAGTTTAAAAGCAAGTTTCATGCTGTTATGTATTAGCCTATGCTGTTAACCAATTTATTGTATATTGTTACATAATGTTCGATGTAAAACAAAGCTCTTGCTTTGTGGATTTTGTTTTATTGTAAACCGCAACTGAACTCTGGAAGATGCGGGATATAAATGTTTGTTAAATAAATAAATAAATAAAATAAAATAAATTGTCAAGCTTGGAGAGCTTCTTGCTCCCCAGGTGGTGGCTTTAGGCGCCCAGGTTCAGGTTCATACAAACTTACTCCAACAGCATACTCTGGAGGTTACTGCTTTACAATCTTCGGTAGCAGAATTACAAAAGAAGCTTTCTTCCTCTGAAGATGGTGTGTCTCATTATCAGAAAGATACGTTGGCTTTGAAAGCAAGGATTGAAATGCTTGAAAACTTCAAGATATTGTAATCTACGTTGTATAAATTTTCCTAGATTGTCTTCTATTTCTGCTAAAGAAATGTTTAAGAAATATCTTTTGGAAGTTTTAGGGGTACCAGTAGAGTCTCACCCTCCTATGCTTAAGGTTTATTACCTTCCCTCTGGGAAAAAAGTGCCTTTTGAGGGAACTAGTGAGGTAGGGGGTCAGTTTGATGTGTTAAATATTTCTGCTATATTGGAATCCTGAGGAACTGAGAGTGCTATATCATCAACACTGATAGCTACGTTTGTATTAGCTTCAGATAGGGATTGGTTCCTACGAATGTTTTTCAAGAAGTGTACTGTGCAATTTTGTGGGATGACTATTCGAGTCTTTCCTGATTTAGCGAAGGAAACTCAAAAACGGAGGAAAGAATTTACGTTATTACGCCCTGGAGTTTTGCTTTTGGGGGGTTTATACTTCTTAAAGTTTCCCTGCAAATGTATGGTCAGGTTAAATAACTAATCTTATATTTTCTATGAGCCGTCCCAGTTAGTGGGCTTTTTGAGTGCTCGGCGTCCTTCTGAGGTGTCCCCTGAACCACTGCGTATGAGTTAGGTATGATTGTTTAGCTCACACTCTTTTTCCTTTTTTTTGTCTGATTTAATGCATATTGTTCTTTGGATCCCGGTTGTAGTGGGCTATAGGAAGCACTGGTATATTGTTGTCTTGTATTTCAATTATTACTTTATTTTTTCAATGTTGATGAGATTCAATGTTGTATTTCTAAACCAGTGTCTTAATTTCCATGAACTTTTGATAAATGCTTCATTGTTTGTTAAAATGATAAAGTATAAATTAAAAAAAAAAAAGCTGGTGTTTCTGGTGGCCATTTGTTCGGCAAGAAGGACCTCGGAACTTCAGGCCTTGTGTAGGGAGCCATTCCTCATGATAACTAAGGAGAAAGTAGCCTTACGACTGGTGCCCTCCTTCCTACCTACGGTAGTCTTAGCCTTTCATCTCAATCAGTTAGTGACTCTACCTGTTTTTTTTTTCAGGTGGGAGGCTGGAGAGGAAGCTACAGTTGGACATGTGCCGAGTACTGAAGAGGTACCTGGCTTGGATAGACTTCTTTCGCAGACCAGATAGTTTATTTGTCCTCTTTGGAGGATTGCAAAAAGGTGAGGCCACATCCAAGGCCTCTATTGTACGATGGGTTAAGGAGGTAATAGCAGCGGCCTACCTTTTCTGAAGCATCAAGAGTTGCCCGTGGGGTTGCGGGCACAGTTAACGCAGCTCAGGCCTCCTCTTGGGCAGAGGCATGCTTGATTCTGTCGATTGAGATTTGCCATGCGTCAGCTTAGTAGTCGTTGCATACATTTATCCGACATTACCGCCTAGATGTTCAGGCGGTGGAGATGCTTGTTTTGGAGCAGCTTGTACTTCAGGCTGGTTTCCCGGGGCCCTCCCGGAGTTAGTACTGCTCTGGTACATCTTTATATTCTGGACTGAATTAGAGGGGACGAAAAGGAAAATTAGGACTTATCTGATAATTTTGCTTTCCTTGAATCCCTCCAGTGCAGTCCAGGACCCACCCTGGTATTTTTTTGTAAGGATGGAGATCTCGGCTCAAAAGAATATATCAGCTGAGAGTGGGCCGGGAATAGTTTGCTGCTGTCTTAGGACGCAGGGTCTTCCAATGGAGTTTTGTGGACTGTGAGGGGGAAGGGATAAAAGACTAGCTAACTAACTTTGTTACTCTATTCTTTTACCATTTGTGACCTGATCTTCAGCACAGGACGGTGAGGATTACGGAGTGGGAGCTACTCATTGGTGTAGGGTGGTTCTCAAAGAGTATATTAAATTTGTAATGGCAGTTGGTCTTGGCAACACTTCTCTATTGTTTGTTCATGGAGTCTGCTTTCTCATTAGGATACTGAGCTTGATAGGAGGTGCCAGCTGCCTATATGGAGTGACATCATCAAGACTTGATATGCTCAGTCTCCAAGCTGCTGGTGGAGGGTGACAACTCCATAGTCTGAAATGGACTGGAGGGACTCAAGGAAAGCAAATTATCAGATAAGTCCTGATTTTCCCTTATTTTTTAGACTTCTAGAATTTACATACAGGCATTTAAAAGGTGGTTTTTTTTGTTCATAATAACAGTCTGGCTATTGGATGACAGGGATAATTTGCAATTTTTCAACTCTGGTTTTTACTTAGAGGCACCTAGGTTACGTTTACTGGAACCTCTCTGTCGGGATGCCCTAATTTCCTTGTTTCGCTAGAATCCTTCAAAGATACATAATTTTGAACCATGTGCTCTTGGGCAACTGTCTGTCTGCTTTCCCATGTTGTCTAGTTTAAAAGCTGCACTATCTTCTTTTAAAAGGTTAATGCCAGCAGCCTGGTTTAAGATGGAGCCTGTCCTTTTGGAAAAGTTACTCTCCCCCCCCCACCCGAATGTTGCCCAGTCTCTAACAAATCGAAAACCCTTTTCCTTGCACCATTGTCTCATCCACATACTGAGACTCTGGAGCTCTGCCTGCTTCTTGGGTCCTGTGCATGGAATGGGAAACATTTCTGAGAATGCAATTCTGGATTTCAACTTTCTACCTAAAAGCCTAAACTTAGCTTTGAGAACCTCCCTACCACATTTCCCTATGTCATTGGTACCAACATGTACCAAGACAGCAGGCTTCTCCCCAGCACTATCTAAATCTTAACTATGTGGCATGTGAGATCCGCTACCTTTGCACAAGGCAGGCATGTTACCAAGCAATCTTCAAGTCCACCAGGTACCCAGCTATCTATATGCTTAGTGATTGAATTGACAGCTATAATGGCCATCCTAAACCTTCCCTCATGGGCACATGGCCCTGGGGACACGTCCTTGGTGCAAGAGGGTATTACATCACTTGGAGGGAAGGTCCTAGCTATAGGATTGCTTCAAGTTGCACCAAGTTGATGCTCTCCTTCCATGTGATCTCTCCCCTCCATGGCAGCAGAAAGATTGCCAAACTGGAGGTAGGACTTCTTCACTACCTAAGTTGCTCCAAGTCTGCTAGTCTGGCCTCCAGAGATCGGACTCGTTCCCTAGAGTAAAGAGCTCTTTGCACCTAGTGCACCTATAAGACTTCTCGCAAATTGGGAGAAAATCATACTTGTAATTCTCGGCGCAAAAGACTGAATAGCACCCATCTCTCTGCTAGACTGCTGTCTTCATCATAAGATTTAAAGATTTTTGTATCTATTTAAAGTTGTTAAGTTGTTTACAGTTGCTAGGGGCATAGGGATACTTGAACCAATGCAGTTATACCTAATAAGTGTAAGGGACATCTACAAGGATTTAATCTACTCCTAAGACCTAATAACTTGCTTATTAAGATAATCAGTTACATCTGAAAGTGAGCGAGATCATTCTCTTCCCCTTAATTGTGTTGTTGTTTTAAGTGGCTTCAAAACAATGCTGATTCCTGGTGACCCAGCAGCTCCTGGGGTTTCTTGGCAAGGTATGACTGGAAGATTGCTAGGCCTTTTCTTCCGAAGCAGTGGAGGGTTAAGTGACTTGCCCAAGGCCACAAGGAGAGTCAGTAGAAATCAAACCCACATCTTTTGGGTAGTAGGGTGTTGCTCTAACCACAAAATCAAGAATTATGCCTGGGGTGGGAGAGAGGGAAAGAGAGACTAATTGAAAAATGGCTAGCAATAGTAAACCCTAACTGCCTGATTTAAATGAAAGCTGCCTTGTTTTAGTATGTCATAAATGACCTAACAAAAACACAGAATCTGTGCAACTTTAAAATTCAATCAGCTTTATTTATTTATTTAACAGTTATTTATATACCGCTCTTTCCCTTGTTTCAAGTGCGGTTTACATGTAACAGTAGGTTAATTGGTATGAGATATACCAGGACATTTTACATAGAACAGATAATTATAAATTAAAAGGAAAATTGTAACATTACAAGTATAACATATTAGAACATATATACATTGCTAGTTAAATTATTAATCATCATGTAAATGAGTGTGTAGTATGGTTAAATTAGTGTATTAGTGTCGTTTATTTTTAACCCAGAGAATTCCCTTTTCCCCAAGATTTAGAGAATTTCCCAGCAGGTAAATGCTTACAAGTGCAGATTTCTTTCCAGCAGTAGCAGTCCTTCTTGGTAGTCCTTCAAGGTCTCTACCAAGGATACAAGCCAGACAATGTAGTAAACAGACCCGGAGTTGGTTCAAGGTGTTGGCGCCCTAGACAAACTTGAAGCCCTCCTTCCCCCTTGGCTGTCAGAATCTCTTGTTTAGCGTTGACTGCCCTGCTCTTTGCTGCCCCCCAGAGGTTGCTGCCCTAGTTGACCACTTAGTTTGCCTGGGAGTTGGGCCACCCTGGGCAACCCTGAGGCGATCCTGCTGGAATATTGCACATAATTGAAAAACTTTGCACTTGTATGTGATTTCAAAAACAATATGCTGTCTTGTCTTTAACAAAGCATACACAATTTTGCATGATACAGACCTTTTGACATAGAAGTTTGACTTCTGTTTGCAGAATTCCAGCGGGAGGAGTTTCCCAGTGTCTCCTTTCCCAAAGGCAGTTAACACCCCATCAGCTTGTTTTTCTTCTCTCTGCTGACAACCTTGTGTCTGCTTTCATTCAGGTGGATTCTGTGCACATTTGGTCTGTTTAACAATTGTTCTAAGATGCTGTTTGAGACTTCATGGCAGCCTCTGATGGGAAGGATAATTCATGGCTCTATAGAGAAGACTTCCCTTCCACTAACTTTCTCTGTCACTTCAAGGCACAGCCCCTTATTCTTTAGAGCCCGACTTTCTCCTTTGAGGTGTGGCAGTCACTGGATCTTCTCTCTTTCTAGGGTTTGGAGTGGAATGGAGACTCCTGACGAGGCATCTAATGGCATTAGCGTCAAGGTGAAGGAAGACACCAAACTAGTTCTAGAAGCCTTCTTGCAACATTCCTTAAACACTGGACAAAACACTACTGTTGGCCACGTAGGACGCACATACCATGACCCCAATAAATTTATTCATCGGTAAGTGACACTCCACTCCTGCATGCCTCCCCTTTTCTGGACTCCTTTCCAGTGGTCTTCCAGCTAATTACAATTTAATGCAATTTGAAAAGGGCGGCTCTGTGCATATAGAAACATAGGCCATGTGATATTTTTCTGCTGTCATGGTTCTCTCTAGTCTGGCCTTCCATATCAACTACAATAGTGCCTTTTTTTTCCTTTCAAGATCTTGTGTGTTTGTCCCATGCTTTTTTGAATTCAAATACTTTCTCGTCTCTGCTTCCTCCACTGGGAGACTTCCACACATCTACCACTCTTTCCATACAGAAATATTTCTGCATATTACTCCTGAGTCTATCCCCTTTCACCTTCATCCTATGTACCCATGTAGGCAAGCTTGCTTTCAATTGAAAGAGTCTCTTCTCTTGTACGTTTATGCCATGGAGGTATTTAAACGTCTCTGTTATATCTTCTCTAGCCTGTCTTTCCTCTAACGTATACATATTAAGTGTACCTTCGGTCTGGCTGTCCTAATACCGTGTTCCACACTTAGACTTCTGCTTTGTAAAACCCTTTGCCATTTCAGTATTGAGAATCTCCCCTTCACTCTCTGTTTCTTAGCTTTAGCAGGTGGGACTTCTGTGTTCAAGGGATAATTCATAAGCATAAACTTCATCAAAAGGGGAGGGGGGTAAGACTGGATTTAGATAATAGAACATGACAGCAGAAAAACCACACAGCCTATCCAATTTGCCCATTTAAACTGACTTCCCAGCCTCTAGAATCACTTTCTGTCCTTCAGCAGTCCTCTGCAGTTGTTTGGTGCAGTGCTTCTCAACCCCGTCCTTGGGGGCACACATAGGTCCGTTGGGATTTCAAGATTCCCATGGTGAATATGCTTGAGATAAATTTAAATACAAGGAAGGCAGTACATGCAGATTTCTCATGCATATCCACTGTGGGAATCCTGGAAACCCGATGGGCCTAGGTGTGCCTTTAAGACTGGGATGAGAAGCATTGCCTTAGATTACTTTTGAATCTAACCTCCTTTCACTTTGATGTAATGCCTCCCCCGCCCCTGTTTAAAGAGGGGATTTTTTTGTACTGAAAGTCTGTTATGCTCATCAGCCAGCAAAAGATTATGAACTCTGCCCCGTGTAGGGCACTATGCAGTCACATGCGCCTCAGTATTTTGAGTAACAAAGCAGAAGGAGATAGACTCCTATTATCAAACTACACCAAGGAAAGGAGGGAACTCTGACTTCTGTACATGCACCATAAAGAGCCCGCAGGAATCTCTGACAATGTGTATACCTACCAATTAACAAGTGATATGTAGGGTTAAAGTTCTAACATGCATGCAATGTCTCCTTAAAGAACAAATAAATGAATATGGACGTGCCATGCTGGGGAGAGAACCTCTTCGGAGAACAGGTGAAGGAGAAGGCAGGTATCAGAGAAGCAACACCTCATCAGGCTTTCAAGATGTATGTCCGAACCAGCTGCCTATCACAGGAGGTATCAAAGTGGAGGCCAGAAGAAGACTTACTACCCATCTAGGCACAAGTACTTCTCTGGTCCTCGAACCTTCCAGAAAAAAATGCAGGCTCCTCAATTGTAGTGTCGAGAGAAGCCTCAAAAGGCCCAGCCTGCCTTGCAACCAAAGCTGGGAGCGGGCTTTTGACTGGTTCCTCTGGAGCATAGCCAGTCTGCTAGTATCCACAGAGGGAAGCCCTCCGATGGGGGGAAGGCTCACTCTTTTTGCCCACAGGTGGCCCCCCTTATAACTTTGAATTCATGGGTGCTACAGATCGTCCAAAATAGCTGCATGTTGTACTTTGCCAAGCTGCCGCCACAATGCCCTCCTGAGGGTGTATCCTCTTGACCCTCTGCACCTAGACCTACTTTGGAGAGAAATCTTCACTCTTCTGGCTGATCTCACATTAAGCCTGTGCCACCAGAGCAGATTGGATAGGGATTTTACTCCAGGTACTTTCCGACCCTCAAAAAGATGGGAATGGAGGGGGCGGTTACGACCCATCCTAAACATCGGAAACCTCAATAGCTTTCTGGTGCGAGAAAAGTTCAAGATGGTATCTCTAGGTACCCTGTTCCCTTATCTTCAGAAATACTATTGGCTGTACTCCCTCAATCTAAAGAACACGTACACCAACATGCCAATACCTCCTGTGAGCAGAATGGATCTTAGATTTGTCGTGGCAGAACAGCATTTTCAGTACCAGGCACTACCTTCCAAGCTGGCCTTGGAGCCCTCACAAAATGCCTCGCAGTGGTAGCAGCCTATCTTGGAACACTTAAGGATCTTTGTCTTCCTTTTTCTGGATGACTGGCTCATAAAAAGTACCACTCCAGATGGAGTCCAGCAATCAACACAGTTGACCATACAAGTGCTAGAGCTGTTGGAGTTTCTAGTCAAGTCCCATCTTCAGCCCGCCCAACAGCTGGAGTTCATAGGGGGCTTTCTTCCGCTAGACTGACTCCAGAGAATGACGGCCTTGGTCCTTGATACCCAGCAGAGTCATCGGATAATGGCTCAAGGTATGCTGACCGTGCTCAGCCATATGGCCTCTACAGTAAATATCACACACCCATGGCTTGTTGTTCAATGAGACAGGCTCAATGGACACTGAGGACTCAGTGGAACCAGGCCACCAGCTGCCTTTGGGGTCAGGTGGCTGTCACTGACCCTCTCGCCAGTCCCTGTGCTGGTGGCTGGATAATCAGAACCTACTCAGGAGTCTCTCCTTTCAGAAGGCATCACCCCAGAATAATTGGCAACAGACGCATCCAAACTGGGTTGGGGAGCACATCTGGATGGCCTTCACACTCGGGGTGTTTACTCCGAACAGGAGAGCCTGCACCAGATCAATTTCTTGGAATTGAGAACCATAGCGACTGCCCTCAGTGCTTTCTGAGAATGGCTAGTCAACCAGATTGTCTGTCAGTCTGAATCGGGATAATCAGGTTACGATGTACTACATAAACAAGCAAGGGGACACGCATTCGTATCTCCCGTGCTGAGAGACAGTCCTGTTATGGAGGTTTTCCATCACTTATGGGATGGAGCTAAGGGCCACATATCACCCAGGGGAGCAGAATACCCTGGTGGACCAACTAAGTCACATTCTCTATTTGCATGACGAAACACTGGACAGGGATGTCACGGCTCACATGTTTCAAAGTGGAGTATCCTCTCGATTAGACCTGTTTGCGACTCAACAAAATGCTCAAGTAGATCATTTCTGCTTCAGTTGCGCCTTATGCAGCAGGCTGGTGCCAGATGCTTTCCTCCTGTGCTATACCCATATCCTTCAATATCTCTTGTAGCAAAGACCCTGCTGAAACTCCAGAACTACCACTTCTGTACATAGTTCAGTTTTGCCCCTGTTGGGCCTCTCGGCAGCCTCCTCAGTGTTTGGTAGCCTATAGCTAGGGAATCCCATATGTGAGACCTCCTTACTGCTTGTCCACGGAAAAGAGATAGTTAGTTACTCACCTGTAGCAGGTGTTCTCCGTTGACAACAAGAATAAGTCCTCACAACCCTCCTACCTCCCCGACGAGTTGTATTCTGCTGCAGCTTTATCAGACTGGAGAAGATGGCACCGCAGTGGCAGGTGGGAAGGCAGATGCGCAGGTGCGGTTGAACCTCCCAAAAGCTTCCAGTAGAAGGCTCCGTCGGCGACATCATCCATATGTGAGGACTCATTCCTGCTGTCCATGGAGAACACCTGCTACAGGTGAGTAACTACCTTTTCTTTCAGCCCTTTGAGCCTCTGTCGGAAGCTACTCTAAAAGATCATATGCTGAAGACATATTTTTGGTGGCCATTTGTTTGGTTCCAAGGATTTCTGCATTGCAGGCGTTGTCATGTCGGTAACCGCTCCTGATGACATCTAAGGAAAAGGTTGTCATTTGGCCTGTTCCCTCCTTTTTTCCTAAGGTGATTTTAGCTTTTCATGTTAATCTGCCAGTTTTTAGTCCTATTGTTCCTCGCGAGCTCACAGTGACTGAAATTATGCTGTGCTCTGGGGTTGCGAGGGGGTCAGTTGGGGAGTGGGGTGGTTTTCTTTCTTACATTGTCTCTGGGCCTCCGTCAGAGTTCTGGTTTTCTTGGAAGGTTTGGTCAGTTGTAATTCTGATTGGGTATAGTAATATTTCATAAGCTGTGTTTTGTGGAATCTGCTTTCTTAGAGAAGGAGGAGTTCATACCTGTAACGGAGATTCTCCATCAACAGTAGGGTATGCAGCCACACTCCATAGGTGTTGTCTTTGGCGGTGCCTGTGTGCTGGGCTCTCCGCTAGCTCAGAGAAGTCTTTCGCACTTCTCCAAGCATGTGCGCCCCCCCCCCCCCCTTTCTTCCCAAAAGTTCTGCTTCTGTCAGTTTGGTTCATAGCTGTGGAGCTCCATTTCCACTAGAAGTGACTGGCACAGTTAGAATTGTGTTCAAACTGACCAATCGCAGCAGGTTAAAATAGGACAACTGACATCAAAGTCCTTCCCGCAGAAACAAGGGATTCTGCAGGGATCTGTCCTCTCCGCACCCTTATACAATATATATTTGCAACATTATTCAAGGATGCAATATTGGATATTCCATCTATGCAGATGTGATGCTGTACCTCCCGTTTGATATGGCACAACCTAATTTTACCAGCATCATCTCCTGCTTTTACCAAACTTTCACACTGGTTAAATAAACATAACCTCAAAATCTATTACCAGAAAACTGAGGTCCTTTTTGTAACAAGAAACTAGAATTTTACCCCACCACCAGATTTAAAAGTTGGGAATGTGTCACTCAAAGAATGAAGTAAGGTACCTTGGTGTTATCCTTGATGGATCCCTAAACTTAACCTAGCTAAAAATGATAGCTGGTATAATCTATAACAAACAGAATCCTCAAACATCTGAGGCCCCTACTACACCAGGACTTCTGCGATAGCATCCTACAAGGGCTCCCAAGACACAGCTGCCAAGGATTATTGTCAAAGCAAACCCATTAGAACACATTACTCCTATCCTATACAAGCTACATTGGCTGCCTGTATATTGCAGAATCAAGTATAACATACTAATGACTACGTTCAAACTAATTAAGGAACTACTTACCATCATACCTAACCAAATTCATAAAGAGCCCCTCAAATGACAGCCTAAGAAGGGAAAGTAGGCAGAACACACTTTTTGTACTTTCATCCTATTGAAAATGTATCAGAACTCAAGACATCTTTTCATAGAGCATTTTGGCACAACTGAACCAATGCAAGATCTCTTCCCCACATAATATCCACTTCCCAATCCATACTCGTGATGTTCGCTCAGTTATGATCAACCCTTACATTTCAATTAGAATTACCTGTCAGATGTAAAACTGAGCATCCTTGTACATAAGCCTACATGTACATATGTTTCTTTTTGAATAATAGCCTCTATGTAAATAAGTTGCACTGGTCAGATGCACACTTCTAATTTACACTCATTGTTCTCTGCTGAAGCTCATTATGATGTAACTGTTCTTTTACTAGTTATCTGTAAACCGCTTTGATTTTCCAGAAAGGCGGTATATAAGACCATTCAATAAATAAAATAAACAATAAATGAAGTTAGATGACTGTCCTTGTTTTTGGGGAGACAAGTGAGTGAGTGTGGCTGCATACCTCTGCTGTCTACAGAGACACACACCCCCCCCAGTTGCAGATAAGCAACTCTGCTTTCTCCGCAGACAAGCAAGGGGATGCAGGCACACTCCATAGGTGAATCCAGAGCAGAGGGCTGCCTTGACGGGTTGGAAAAAATCACAGCCTGGGTATTGTCTGTGTAGGGCAGTTGGATGTAGGGATGCTCATGGAGGGAAGAGATTTGAGGACTGCCTGACCAAAGGGCGAGGTCCTGTGCTGAGGAGTAGTTCAGGCTGTTGGTTGCATGCAGCCAGTGGGGCCCTATATATGACCTGGATGTGGCATTTAAGCATGGGCAGAACAGCAGGAAATGCAGTCCGCAGTCCAGGAGGAGAGAGTCGTCTTTGAGGCTGAACGTCCCAGATTATTCAGATTGAAGATGATGAAGAGCTGCGAAGTAGTGCACAAGTCCTTGACATGGAGATAATACAAAAGTGGCCTAATATAGGATCCTTTCTGAGGAATCCGCTGGGGTGTTTGAGAAGAAAGCTGCAAGAACAATGGACTGATTTAAATGGAAGTCTGAAACAACCTTAGAGAGGAATTTCGGGTGCATGCCAAAGGAGTACTTTATTATACAGGAACTGTGTGTATGAAGGGTAGTGAGCTAACGCTTGCAGTTAGGTAATTCTCCTTGCTGAGGTTATGGCGATGAGGAAAACTTTTCCAAGTGATGTGCTTAAGGGAAGCTGTACTGAGGGGTTCGAAGGGAAGCTTCATGAGTTCTGCTAAGACATCATTCAGGTCCCACGCTGGGAGAGGTGGTCTGGTGTTCATGAGGCCCTTCATGAACCGCATTACAAGCAGGTGCACTGATACTGGCTTGCTGTCCACTGGGGATTGGGCAGCTGCAATAGCTGAGAGGTGGCATCTAACTGATGTGGTCTGCAAGCTGGACTGAGAGACTGAGCAGGTATGCAAGGACCTTTCCCACAGAACAGGAGATGGATCCTGCTCGTGCTGTTTTGCCCAGTGTACAAATCAGGACCACTTACTACGATAAGAGTCTAGTAATCGGTTTTCTAGATGCGATAATGATGAGCACCTCCTCAGAGAAGGCTGTGTCTGTGCCAAGGGAACTTGCATACTCCAGGCTGCCAGGGTGAAGCTGGGGAGGTTGGAGTGCAGCAGGGTTCCTTGGTTGTGGGTAAGAAGGAAGGGGTTAACACCCAGAGGCTGAGGGTCATCTTGCATGAAGGCGAGGGGCTGAGAATACCTAACTTGCCGGGGTCACTGGGAGGCAATCAGGATGACTCGCTTTGTCTTGGGCTGATTTTTAGAAGGACATGACTGATGAGTGGAAAAGGAGGGAAAGTATAGAAAAGCCAATGACTCCACGAGATGGCGAATGCATCATGTGCCCATCTCCTCAGACTGGGTCAGAAGGAGCGGAAGAGCAGGCATTTTGCATTGTTGGCAGTTGTGAAAAGATCCACCTCCAGGATTCTCCATATCATAAAGAGGTTGAGTACCACCTTGGGGTTGAGGAACCATTCATGAGAGTCTAGGCGGCGACTGAGCGAATCTGCTACTTGGCTCTGTGCCTCCTGGTAGGTAGGTTGCTCTGAGGGAGACTCCTATTGACTAATCAAAGAACCAGAAGTGTGTGACCTCGCAACATAATTGAAGTGATCCCATTCCACCTTGCTTGTTTATGTATAAAATGGAAACTTGATTGTCTGTTTTGTATTAAGAGGATCTTTTTGATTGCACAACCATGGAAGTCATGGAGGCAGAGAGTACTGCCTGTAGTTCCAGGACATTTATGTGGAGCATCCACTCGCGTAGCAACCATAACCCTTGCATGAAAAGTGGAGGAGGAGGTGTGCTCCTGATCTGTAGGGGGAAGCATCTGTTGTGAGGGTAAGCTGATGCAGCGATAGTTGAAATGGACAGCCCACTGACAGGTGGGATGGGATAGTCCACCAATGGAGGCTGTTGTGAAGTCCTTGGTAGGTTTCCGTGGATAAAGGGATTTTGTATCACAGGGAATGTGTGTTGATTTGTGTAACCGGAGATGCCGTTGAAGTGGTTGCATGCGAGTCTTGCAAATTGTCACAACAAATATACAGGTACTATCTTGCTGAACACAAAGAAAAACTACTTGGTGAGAGTGTGATGTAAAAAAGTCCTTTATTAGCTACCCCAACATGGCCGCATTTTTTGGCAATACCTTCGTTGGGGGGTAACCTCAAAACAAGAAATATCGTTCAAATATGCAAAAAAACAGTAAATAATCAAAATTGCAAACAATATAAATGATACCATAAATTAAAACCATATAAAAGAAATAAAACTCAATAAGTGTTTGGAAAAAGAGCTGATAAAAGGACAGAGTTAAAAATAAATATAAAGTAAGTTAAAAAAAGGAACCAGATCAATATTAGGGGACAATAAGTAATTAATAAATAAAAATTAACATTTTATGACTATCGTATGAATAAGCCAGGTGACGACAATACCACACAGACTCATATGAACATGTATAACTGGACAGGACGTAGGAGGGGAACTTCATTAGACAAGAGAACTACAGACTTACTTGCAATTAATAGGCTTTCAATTTAATGAGACAAACTCCAATTCGGTACAATGGAAAGCTGCTCACTGTCAAATTAAAACCATAAATAATAACTAATTAGAAAGGCAGAACAAGAATAAAATAATTGAAAAGTGTACCCAGAGCAGAAAAATCATGATTGAGAAAAGTTACCCAAACACCACTGAGAACTGGCATATCACATGGGGCAGGGCGTGCACAGCACAGCGATCCAAAATGTATTAACTTAAAGAAATGCACTCCAAAAACCACCACAAAGAGACACTCCGAAGATGTTCTCTCAAGGAAAGCTTAAACGTTACAAAAAGCATTGAAAGCAATAGGTCTCAAAATGAAAAAAGAATAATATAGTGAGCAAATTGTATCTATCTGAATACATATCGATCAAATAAATCAAAAGAAAGAGAAACCTGTCCAAACAACAGCGAAAATGTGAGGCTATTATAAAGTGATATAGTATTTTAGTTGAAAAGGAACCATAAAAAGTACTTCACATAAACACTGAGGTGCTCGGGGCTATGTGACCCAAAATGTTTGAAAAGAGTCTTAACTTGTTTGTTTATTGTTTGTTTGTTTATTGAGTTTGATATACCACCCTTCAAGGGAACCAGAGCGGTTTACAAAGTACAAATAATCCAACAAGCAACAGGCTACAGAAGAGGAAAAGGAAGTTTCAATCTTAAACAGGAAAGCCAGAGGAGGAAAGGGTATAACACGAGACTTAGAGTAGAAAACTTACAGGAAGGGGGAGGGAAGGTCAAAGGCGAGGGAAAAGAGATGGGTCTTCAGGTTACGCTTAAAAGTAGGATGGTGGGGCTTGAGACGAAGGGAGGGGGGGAGGGAATTCCAAAGGGCAGGGCCTGCAAAGAAAAAAACTGAGGAGCGTGTGGACTGGAGGTGTGCAAGGGAGGGAGGGGGGAGGGTGAGACGGTTGAGGTGAAATGAACGAGGCGCGTGCCTGGGAGTGTGAAAAGTGATGAGGTCTGCCAGGTACTGTGGAGTGTTGGTGTAGAAGGCCCGATGTACCAGAGTAAGCAGTTTGTATTGGGAACGGAAAGGCAGAGGTAGCCAGTGAAGATGGGAAAGCAAGGGTGAGACGTGATCCCGGGCAGAGGAATGAGTGGCAATACGGGCAGCTGTGTGTTGGATCCGTTGAAGTCTGTGAAGCTGAGATTTCGGAAGGCCAAGAAAGATAGAGTTGGAAAAATCAACACGAGACATGACCAATGATAAGAGTAGTGTGGCAAGTGCGGCAGGAGTAAGAAAGGGACGAATCGCGCGAATTTGACGCAGGAAGAAGGAGGAAGTTTTAGTGATGTGGGAAATGTGGGCGTGAAAGGACAGATCAGAGTCAGAGTCAAAGAGTACGCCAAGATACCGAAAAGTGGAGACCAGAGGTATGGGAGAACCCGAGAAGGATGGAGCTAAGGAAGGGGGGGGACTACCGTGAGAGAACCAAATAGCAATAGTTTTAGTGAGATTAAGGTGAAGACAGTTTTGAGACAACCAGCTGGCAACGATGGAAAGACAAGAGTTGAGTGGGGAGAGATCAGGGTGAGAGGGGGAGGTGTGATGGAGGAGGACAATATCGTCAGCATAGTAGAAGGCGGACATCCCGGTTTGCTGGATCTGCAGAGTGAGGGGAGGTGCAAGTACAGAGCCCTGAGGGACACCACATAGCAGTGGAAAGGGATTTGAAACAGGGGTAGAGGGGAAAGAGGAGATAACCGAACAGGACCACGAGGAAAGGAAAGAATGAAACCAGCGAAAGACAGTGCTGCAAAGACCCGCTTCCCGTAAGCGGAGGAGAAGGAGGGAGTGATCGACTAGGTCAAAGGCAGCGGAAAGATCAAGAGCTACCGCCACCGATATGTCACCACGATCGTGAACTACATGTAAAGCATTAGTGAAAGCAAGTAGAACAGTTTCGACGCTGTGACCCTGACGGAACCCAGATTGACGGGGATGAAGGAAATTAATAGTGTCCAGGTGGTGTGAAAGTTGAGCAAATACAATTTTCTCGAGAAGTTTGGAGATAAAGGGGAGATTGGATACTGGGCAATAGTGAGAGGGGGTCATAGGGTCAAGGGAGGGTTTTTTTAAGAATGGGGTGGATCAGGGCGTGTTTCCAGGAGTGGGGAAAGGTCCCAGTGGAGAGGCTGGAGTTGAGCATAGAAAGGAGAGGGGGGAGAAGTGCCAATGATGGATTAAGTAACTAAGAAGAGGGAATGGGGTCGAGGGAGCAGAATGTTTTGTTGGAGGAGGAAATAAGCTGGTGGAGCTCAGCAGTGGTTGTTGGGGAGAAAGAGGACCACGTGTGTGAATGGTTAGAGGAGGGAGGAGGAGATGCGATGGGAGGGGGAGGTAGGATAGGTGGAGGACAAGAGGGAAGGGATGCTCTAAGATTAGAAATCTTGTCGCTGAAAAAGGTGGCAAGAAGCAGAGGAGGAGGGGATGGCTGGGTGGAGGTGACTAGAAAGGAGGGAAGTAAGGGAGTGAAGTGTATTGTAAAGGTGACGGGTCTGGTTAGGGTCAAAGAGAGTGTGAATCAGTTACAAGATCACATGGAAGCTGATTGATTCAAAACCATCGCTATTAGAAAAGGTTCAGAGAAGAGCCACCAAAATGGTAAAGGGGATGGAAGGATACTCCTATGAAGAAGGGCTAAAAAGGTTAGGGCCCTTTAACCTGGAAAAGAGACGGCTGAGGGAAGATATGATAGAAGTCTATAAATTAATGAACGGAGTGGAACGGGTAAACGTAGATCGATTTGTTTACGTTATCAGAATATAGAAAGACTAGGGGACATGCAATGAAGCTACAGGGTAAACTATTTAAGACTAATAAACGAAAATATTTTTTCACTCAACGTGTAATCAAACTCTGGAATTTGTTACCGGAGGATGTAGTAAAGGCTGTTAGTTTAGCTGGGTTTAAAAAATGTTTGGACAAGTTCCTGGAGGAAAGGTCCATAAACCATTATTAAGAAGGGACTCAGGATATCAATGCTTGACCCAGTACAAACATTGTGGAACCTGTGTCTTTTGGGGAAACTGCTAGGTACATATGACCTAGATTGGCCACTGTTGGAAACAGGATACTGGGCTTGATGGACCTTGGTCTGACCCAGTATGGCATATCTTATGTTCTAAGATATGCCATACTGGGTCAGACCAAAGTACTGGGGTACTCCACTATTCACCTTTTTCCATTGGGAAAATTGGCCATTCAGCCCAACCCTCTGCTTTCTATCTTTTAACCAGTTCCTGATCCACAATAGTACGCTGCCTCCTATCCCATGACTTTTTAGTTTTGCCAAAAGTCTCTGATGAGGGGACCTTATCAAAGGCCTAATATATTAAGCTTTCTTTTTCCATAGAAAATGGAAGAACAGTAAATCAAACCCTTAAAAACGGAGCTGCGATACACCTTTTTTTTGGGAGGGTGGGGGTGAGGGCACTGTGACAGAGGTCTCAGTGGCTGGCTCCTAGAGTCGAAGGAAATTTGTCAAGGTATTGCTATATACATTATTATAAGTACATTACAGATCCATCTCGTGTCATCTATGCCTCTGGGAATGTGTATGCACAGATCGCTTAGAAGTAGGCAACATTTGGCATGTGATCATGCAATTTCATAAAAGCCCTTTTATGTATGCAAAATAGATTTTACACATGATAAAAACTTGCACATGAAATAACCCCTCACCAGGGTAATTTTTTACTATGCCAATGGACTTCAGTGGCAGAAATGTGCCTAAGTTACACGTGGAGGGAAATTTTAGAAGTGACGACCCAGTGCTATCTGGGACGTCTTCCAGAATGTCTGGGGGAAAAAAAACAGGCATGCCTAGGTGCAGACACAGTTTCACAAACATGGATTTGCCGGATTTGGATGTCTGCATAGATGTCCCCAGAACCATATTTCAGAAACTGGACATCAAGGATAGCCTAATGGTTAGAGTAGTAGGCTAGGAACAGGACAGCCTGGGTTCAAATCCCACTGTTGCTATTGCTGACATTGTGCTGAGTACTAGGGATAATGGAGAGATTCCTTCTCTACACTTTGTGGATGTTTTTCTACCAAAACAAGCTCTTTTCAGATGCCTGTTCATGTCAGGAGCAAGTCTAAGCTTAACAAAAACAAAACCAAGGAGCGGCAGGTTCAACACCCAACACCTTTATTGAACAAATAAGTGGCCTAAACCCAACACAGGACCGTGTTTCGTGTTTTACTTCATCAGGGGTTATTGGGGCACACTGATTGGTGTGTGGTGATCACTGACTACACAATACACATAAAGTGTAATTGAAGCCACTAATGTCATAAATAAAAAAACTCTTCTGTGTTCGAAATGCCGAAAGATACGACTGCAAACATGTATTACTCCTTCAATTGAAAGTCAGTGATCACCACACACCAATCAGTGTGCCCCAATAACCCCTGATGAAGTAAAACACGAAACACGGTGCTGTGTTGGGTTTAGGCCACTTATTTGTTCAATAAAGGTGTTGGGTGTTGTTTTTGTTGGTTTTGTTTTTGTTCCGCTACGAGCGGTTAGTGCTGTTCCCTTGCTGGTCCTGCAAGTCTAAGCTTAGACATGACTCCAGATGTCTAGGACATTTCTAAGATCAGGTGGGGGCGTCCATGTGCCTTGGAACGTATACCGGCCACGTCTTCGTTCAGACTTGGCCATCCTCACAGTGGGGATGTTCACAGACCCAGCTTCTAAGATGGCTCTAGAGATGTGTTTGTGCATCTTTGTGCCTGTTTTTGAACATCCTAAGTATGAATAGGGCTTCCAAAATGTCCCACTTACTGCATAAAGGGAACATATGTGATAAGTAGCATTATAAAATGAACCCCCCCCCCCTAGAAAGTCCCCATGCACTATTATGCATGCTCTGAGGCAAGCATAAGAACTACATTTTTGCTATAAATGTACTTGAAAAAGTCTTTATTATGCGTTTTTTGCTTCCACAGCCATCTTTTTTTCAAATTCTCTTTGCCTGCCTTATCAATGCCTTGCATTTAACTTGCCAGTGCTTGTGTTTCCAGTTTTCATCATTTGGCTCCTTTTTCCATTTCCTGAAAGATGCTTGTGTGGCAACAACAACCTCTCTGACCTCACTTTTAAACCATGCTGGCAGTTTTTTGGACTTCTTTCCACTTTTCTTAAAGTGTGGAATACAGCTGGTCTGGGCTTCCAAGATAGAAGAGGGATGAATTTGGACTGACAGCCTTTGCTGACCCCTAATGGTTTCTTTCAAGCATTAAAGGTGGCATACCAGGATCATCTTGCTTTTGGTGCCTTCTAGGGGGTTCTTCAGCTGCTGAGTGGTCTTGGGGTTGAGTGCGTTTAGAGGCCTTATCGGCAGAACTGTTTCTACCTGGTGTAGAGCTGTGTTTTGCTTTTTCCCTATATACTTCTGAGCCACGACCACCTGTAGTAATTGCTAGGCAGAACCTTTAGAAGCCGGTGCTGGTAGGGAGTCTTTCTCCAGAGGCGCAGCTGCCCTAGCTGGCCCTGATCATGCCTGGTTCAGTTAGTTTATTTTAATTTTATGTACCACCTATAGCCAAAGCAGCTAGGTGGTTAATAATACAAATAAAAGGGACATGGAGGGAAAGATGAGGACAGAGGACAGGCCAAGACAAAACTGAAACACAAAGGGGAAGAGACAAGGAGGGCCTAGGTTACAATTACAGCAATTGTAAGGCTAAACAGGAAAACGCAAGGGAAAGAGAGGGCGTGGAATAGGCAATGGCAAGCCAATGGGTAGAGCTGTACAACTGAAGGGTCAGGGCTTATCTGTGTACTGGAGCGCAGCTTGTTGTAGGTCATGCAGGAGCATCTGTTTCTTGCAGTGGTGTCCCGTGCCACGGAGCAGTGGGGGTGTCCTCCGTGACAGCTGCAGTTAGCAGCAGCTCCCCCGGAGAAAGCCATGTTGTTCTCTAGAGCTGCTCTGGCAATAGATGAGGTTTCTCTGCTTGTGGGGTAATTCCCTCCCTCCCCTGAATGTGCTACAATTGGTAAAGGGGAGGGAGGCTGCCGCAGCCACAGTCAAACCCAAGTAAGGGAAATAAAACAACATTAAGTTGAAGGAACTGGAGAGAACTGTAAGGCCCTGACGGAGGAGGGGAGATCCATGGCAGTCTGCTCGCGGTCAGAGAAAAAACTGACAGAAGCAGGATTTTCAGGCATGAAGGAAGCATGCATGCTCGCTCAAAAGTCCAAAAGACTTCTCTGAGCTAGGCGAGAGCCTGGCACACAGGTACCGTCAGAGACTACACCTATGGAGTGTGTCTGCATCCCTCTGTCTGCGGAGAGATGCTGACCCAAGGAGCCTCTGTTCAGGACCCTTATTCTCCATCTGCAGATAGGCGAGCATAACCTACACATCTGGACTGGACTGGGCTAGAGGGTCTCAAGGAAAGAAAATTAGCAGGTAAGACCTAATTTCACCTTAGAATCCTCTAGAACGAGCACTGCCCCTTTCATAGCAATGCTGCAGATATCCTGTGAAGGAGGGCTATGTATCACTCCAGTGTAAATGGATGTCCCTCAGTGGCGCCTCTTTTCCCCATAAGCTCTGCAGTTCTGTTGCCTTAATATATTTATTTATTTTACATGCGTGATGCTACCTCTCCCCTTTCCCTATCCTGTCCCTTTATGACTAGATAATAGCCCACTAAAGGAAAATCCCAATCATAGCTTTCCGTGAACCACGTTACGAAGATTAATATACACAGCTTTCCAGATCTTGCCCTTTTTATTTATTATTACTTCAGTGTTTTATGTTTATCTTTTAGATTAGAGTTGGCAGAAAGGAAATTCATAGCTCAGAGACACTTTTTTTTTCTTTCTTTCTGGGAAGGTCATCGAAAGAGAGAAGTCTGGACATCTCGCTGAAATGGAACAAAGGTTCCCTTGAGAGGAGGGAGCTGAGAGAGAAGGGTGAGAAAAGTCAGAGCCTTAAGCGAGATGAGGGGAAGCCAGAGGTGGACATTAACTGGAACACTCTGCACGAAGAGATCAACCGTGTAGAGGAGAAGAAACATGGCTTTAGGACAAGCATCAAGCAGCTATTGCGCCGTAGCACAAGCCAGTCCAAGAAGGGGAGCGCCCCCGCCAAGTCCCATGAGTCTCTGGATAGGCCATCAGAGTTACTGGGCAAGACCTTGGGGAAAACAGACTCCTTCAGGAGACCAAAACAACTCCCCTCTTACCTGGGATCCACGGAGCCCAGGCCTCTGGAGCCAACAGGGAAGGAGCTAGGAGATGGGGTGGTAGCAGAGGGGCACTGTGGGCATGGAGCTCGCCAAAAGCAAGGGCGCTCCTTCTCCTTCAAGAGCCTTCGAAAGAAAAAAGCCAAAGACAAAGAACAAATATGTCCCGGAGATCTAGAGCAGCGTCCACCATCTCAGAGGCCCAGCAACCTGGCTGTGACCCCCTGCTACTCCCACCACACCTCGGAAGACACAGGTAAGAGGGCTGTATGGGGCTCTGATGATAATAAAGGACTGTGTTTTGAATGA
Organism: Ichthyophis bannanicus; assembly: GCA_033557465.1. Taxonomy (NCBI): domain Eukaryota; kingdom Metazoa; phylum Chordata; class Amphibia; order Gymnophiona; family Ichthyophiidae; genus Ichthyophis; species Ichthyophis bannanicus. The sequence goes on along the minus strand of CM066051.1, from coordinate 53,981,043 downwards.
GCATGTCCACATCTCTTCCTTTTCTTAAGGGTTGAAAGCAAAGGCTAAAGATCCGGAGATCTACCTCAGGGCAGCAAAGAAGTTGGATAAACTTTTAAAACAGCAGCAACAAAAGCCAATGTCTCCCGTGACTCCCAATGGTCTGTTCCACGTGGGCGCCAGTGAAGACAATGAGCTTGGTAAGCATGCCTTTATCCCTGCAGTGCCTAAGTGCTAACAAAATGGGTCGGGGTATCTAGTGAGATCCACTTTCTGGACTGGGAGCATATGGGTGCACGGACAGGTCTCCATCTTTGGGTGTTCCCTCTTAACCACTTCCCTTTCAAGTTTTCCATAGCAAGAGAGAGAGTTAACAGGAATACTCAGTTAACATAAGAACATAAGATATGCCATACTGGGTCAGACCAAGGTCCATCAAGCCCAGTATTCTGTTTCCAACAGTGGCCAATCTAGGTCATACGTACCTAGCAGTTTCCCCAAGGGACACAGGTTCCACAATGCTTGTATTGGTTCAAGCATTGATATCCTGGGTCCCTTCTTAATAATGGTTTATGGACCTTTCCTCCAGGAACTTGTCCAAACCTTTTTTAAACCCAGCTACACTAACAGCCTTTACTACATCCTCCGGTAACAAATTCCAGAGTTTGATTACACGTTGAGTGAAAAAATATTTTCTTTTATTAGTCTTAAATAGTTTACCCTGTAGCTTCATTGCATGTCCCCTAGTCTTTCTATATTCTGATAAGGTAAACAATCGATCTACGTTTACCCGTTCCACTCCGTTCATTAATTTATAGACTTCTATCATATCTCCCCTCAGCCGTCTCTTTTCCAGGTTAAAGAGCCCCAACCTTTTTAGCCTTTCTTCATAGGAGTAGCCTTCCATCCCCTTTACCATTTTGGTGGCTCTTCTCTGAACCTTTTCTAAAATTGCTATATCCTTTTTAAGATATGGCGACCAGAATTGCACACAATATTCAAGGTGCGGTCTCACCATGGAACGATATAGAGGCATTATAATATCTTTTGTTTTATTTTCCATTCCTTTCCTTATCATACCTAGCATTCTATTTGCTCTCTTGGCCGCCGCTGCACACTGGGCCGAGGGTTTTAACATGGTATCCACAAGGACGCCTAAATCTTTTTCTTGGGTGGTGGTTCCTAATGTGGAACCTTGCATCGTGTAACCATAGTTTGGGTTGTTCTTCCCTAGGTGCATAACCTTGCACTTCTCCACATTAAATTTCATCTGCCATTTTGATGCCCAGTCTTCCAATTTATCAAGATCCTCTTGCAATTTTCCACAATCCTCCTGGGTTTTAACAACTTTAAATAGTTTTGTGTCATCAGCAAATTTGATAACCTCACTCGTTATTCCACTTTCCAGGTCATTTATGAATATGTCAAAAAGCAGCGGACCCAGCACAGATCCCTGGGGTACACCACTATTCACCTTTCTCCATTGGGAAAATTGGCCATTTAGCCCTACCCTCTGCTTTCTATCTTTTAACCAGTTCCTGATCCACAGTAGTACACTGCCTCCTATCCCATGACTCTTTAGTTTTGCCAAAAGTCTCTCATGAGGGACCTTGTCAAAGGCTTTCTGAAAGTCCAGATACACAATATCAACCGACTCACCTTTGTCCACCTGTTTATTCACTCCTTCAAAAAAACATAACAGATTAGTAAGACAAGATCTTCCTTGTCTAAAGCCATGTTGGCTGTCTCCCATTAGGTCATGACTATCTATATGCTGAGTAATTTTATTCTTTATGATGGTTTCTACCATTTTTCCCGGTACTGATGTCAGGCTCACCGGTCTGTAGTTTCCCGGATCACCCCTCGAACCCTTTTTAAAAATTGGTGTTACATTGGCGATCCTCCAATCCTCAGGTATTAGAGATGATTTTAATGATAGTTCACAGATTACTGATAGCAGGTCTGCAATCTCAAATTTCAGTTCTTTCAACACCCTTGGATGTATACCATCCGGCCCAGGTGATTTGCTACTCTTCAGTTTATCTAATAGTTGTAGGACATCTTCCCGATGTATCGATATTTCCTTCAATTCTTCCACACCTTTAAATACCACTTCAGTCGTGGGTAACATCCCTACATCTTCCTCAGTAAAGACCGAAGCAAAGAATTCATTCAGTCTCTCCGCTATCGCCTTGTCGCCTCTTAGTGCTCCTTTAACCCCTTTATCATCTAATGGACCAACTGACTCTCTCACGGGTTTTTTGCTACGAATGTACTTGAAAAGGTCTTTATTTCGCGTTTTTGCTTCCGCAGCAAGCTTCTTCTCAAATTCTCTCTTTGCCTGCCTTATCAATGCCTTGCATTTGACTTGCCAGTGCTTGTGCTGTTTCCAGGTTTCATCATTTGGCTCTTTTTTCCATTTCTTGAAAGATGCTTTTTTGGCAACAACAGCCTCTCTGACCTCAGCTTTAAACCATGCTGGCAATTTTTTGGACTTCCTTCCACTTTTCTTAAAGCGTGGAATACAGCTGGTCTGGGCTTCCAAGATAGTATTTTTCAACAACACCCAAGCTTGATGTACGTCTTTAACCTTTGCAACTGCTCCTTTTAGTTTTTTCTTAACTGTTTTCCTCATTCTATCATAGTCTCCCTTTCGAAAGTTAAAGGGTAGTACTGTGGATTTCCTTACTATCCCTCCTCCACTAATTAAATCAAAGGCGATCATGCTATGATCACTATTGCCAAGTGGCCCCAACACCCTTATCTCTTGCACTACATCTGGTGTTCCACTAAGGACTAGGTCTAATATTGCTTCCCCTCTGGTCGGTTCATGAACCAGCTGCTCCAAGAAGCAGTCATTTATTTCATCTAGGAACTTTATCTCCCTAGCATGTCCTGTTGTGACACTGACCCAGTCGATGCCGGGGTAATTGAAATCACCCATTATTATTACTGCACTGTAACTTTTGCTAGCTTCCTTGATTTCTTTGAGCATTTCATCATCCATTTGTTCATTCTGGCCAGGCGGACGATAGTACACCCCCACTGCCATCGCCTTCCCCTTTTTACATGGAATTTCAATCCATAGAGATTCTACAGCAAATTTTGTTTCTTGCAAAACTTTAATCCTTTCTGACTCAATGCCCTCTCTAACATAGAGCGCAACCCCTCCACCAATTTGATCAGCTCTATCATTTCGATATAGTTTGTACCCAGGTATCACAGTGTCCCACTGGTTGTCCTCCTTCCACCATGTCTCTGATATTCCAATCATATCTAACCTCTCGTTTAGTGCTATATATTCTAACTCTCCCATCTTGTTTTGTAGACTTCTAGCATTTGCATACAAGCATTTTAGAGACTGTATTTTATTCATATTAATTTGGCTATTGGTAGACATGGGTAATTTGGGATCTTTAAGTTCTGTCTGCTCCATACTCGAGGGCATTTGGGCTACTTTACTCTTTTTTGGAACCTCTCTGCTTTTTGTAGTATCCTTCAAGGATACATTCTTCCGAACCATGCGCTCTTGGGCGACTGTCGGCTTTCCCCTATTATCTAGTTTAAAAGCTGCTCTATCTCCTTTTTAAAGGTTAATGCCAGCAGCCTGGTTCCATCCCGGTTAAGGTGAAGCCCATCCCTTCGGAAGAGCCCCTCCTTTCCCCAGAATGTTCCCCAGTTCCTAACAAATCCGAACCCCTCATCTCTGCACCATTGTCTCATCCACGCATTGAGACTCCGGAGCTCTGCCTGCCTATTGGGTCCTGCGCGTGGAACGGGAAGCATTTCGGAGAACGCTACCCTGGAAGTTCTGGATTTCAACTTCCTACCTAAAAGCCTAAATTTAGCTTCCAGAACCTCCCTACCACATTTTCCTATGTCATTGGTACCAACATGTACCAAGACAGCAGACTCCTCCCCAGCACTATCTAAGACCTTATCTAGGTGGCGTGTGAGGTCCGCTACCTTCGCACCAGGCAGGCATGTTACCAGGCGATCCTCACGTCCACCAGCCACCCAGCTATCTACATGCCTAATGATCGAATCACCAACTATAACTGCTGTCCTAACCCTTCCCGCATGGGCACTTGGCCCTGGAGAAACCTCCTCGGTGCGAGAGGGGTTTACATCACCTGGAGGACAGGTCCTAGTTACAGGATCACTTCCTGCCACACCAGGGTGATGCTCTCCTGTCACGTGACCTCTCTCCTCCATGGCAACAGGGATGCTGCCAGACTGGAGGTGGGACTTCAGGACTATATCCCTGTAGGTCTCGTCTATGTACCTCTCTGTCTGTCGTATGTTTTCCAAGTCTGCTACTCTAGCCTCTAGAGAACGGACTCGTTCCCTGAGAGCAGAGAGCTCCTTGCACCTAGTGCACACGTAAGACCTCTCACCAGCTGGGAGAAAATCATACATGTGACACTCAATGCAAAAGACTGGAAAGCCCACATCCCGCTGCAGTTGTAGTTCAGAGCCGGTGCCTGTTCTGCCATGGCACTAATTCCAGACAGCATCACTTTTTTCTTGAGGGAATTAAAGACAACAAAGAGCAAATGATAGAAATTTGCCCTTCCCATGGCAGTCGTCCAAGACGAGGGATAGAATCCAGCCCATGTCCCAGTTTTCCTGTGGTCACTTAGGGGCTAAGGCTGGATGTAAGGATTTCCTAAACAGTGCAGTTAGTGATGGGGGTGTTCTACTGCTAGAAAGTTTCTTCATTCCAGGGCTGTCCTTAGTGGGGGAGAAGCAAATTCAAGTAACTGCCCTGGGCTTCCAGGGGCCCCATGTTACCCTTGCCCTCAGCTGGCAAAGATGTCTGCACATGGGCCAAGAAGTACATTGGTCCCAGGCAGTCTTCGGGGGTCCCCCCACCCTCTTTATTCTGTTTTTGGACTGGGGCCAATTCAGGCTGAATTGACCTAGGCCTCTGGGCATTTGAGAAATGAACTCTGTTGTACAGCAGAAGGAAACTCAGGACTTCACCATGCCGAGTGTGTGGGGTCAGGGGGAGAGGAGGGTAGCCTAGACTCAGCCAGCTAGCTGAAGAGACAAGCAGCCTGAAATTGAACATGTGAGCTTGAGTAAAGTAACTGTTCTCTTTGCCAGATATGGGACAATTGTACAGATGCAAGTGGAAGTTGTTGGGGGGGAGGGAGGGCTGAATCATGGACCCTCTTGTAATTTTGTCAGGGCGGTAGCTACGAGGCCCACTGTAATGGGTACTGCTGCTGGGAGTGATGTCAGGCGTTTTGCGTTCAGCACTTGTTCCTGGCTAAATCCATACGCCTTTACTAAAGTCCTCATTCTTCTTGACCTTCTCTGCTGCTTTTGACCACCACCTTCTCCTCAACACATTGTCCTCACTTGGTTTTAGGGGCTCTGTCCTGTCTTGGTTCTCTTCTTATCTTTCCCATCACTCTTTTAGTGTTTGTTCCAGTGGTTCATCCTCTACTGCTATCCCACTCTGTTAGTGTACCCCAAAGGTCAATTCCTTATTGTCCCTCAAGTCCAGTACCAACTTGTGGGTAGTCGCACCGCATCAGCAGCTTGGAGACCGAGCATGACGACATCACCATTCATAGGCACTTGCCACCTTAGCTGCCCCAGTATTCTCAGTCTGAGAGAGGTGTGACTCCTCAGGGTGGACTCACCGAGAGATAACTTAGAACACTAGAGCTTTTTTTTTTTTTAGGAACAAAGGGACTGATCCAAAAGGGCAGAGTGCCTGGATAAGAGAGGGGGGGGGGGGGTTGGGAGGGGGAAGTGATAAAGGTAGAAAGAGAGCCATGATAGAGCAGATGGGGAGTGGAGCAAGATCTGCCCTCTGAAGAGGTTGGGCAGTGAGCACCTGTCTGCAGTGTCTCCTGAACCTGGCAGAGGGTGAGGAGCTGCTCAGGTACAGGGCATTCATACCTACAGGGGACTCCCGATGCTGCAGAAGCAGGTAAAGGCTGAGCATGCAGCGGGGGGAGTCCCGACTGATCAACAGAACCTGTAAGTCTCTGCACCGTTTAAATTCATGTTTGGCTTCTATTTCATAATGGGGCCATTCCATGAACTGGAGGGACAGCAGTCGGCACACAGGATAGAAAATGGATGTTTTTGTGCAGCGCAGGAAAGGCACCATTTTTTTGTTGTTGTTATGTGACTTCAGTGGGAGACATTTTGGCAGGATTGGACACAGGGTTCTCTAGGCCGCTTTTTTTTTTTTCCTTGGGGGATTCTCAGAAAGATCTCTGGATTGGATTTTTTAAAAAAAAGTGCAGAAACCGGTAGCAAAAGGATCAGGACACAGGCAGGCAGTGAAAAAGGCTCTCTTGGCATAGTGGGCCATACAGAGGGGAGGCCCGTAGCCGTATCATGCCCACTAAAGCCACGGTGCCAGTCCTAATATACTCATTTAACCCCTCTTCTCAGGTCACTTCATTGGCTCTCTTTCCATTTCTGTATCTAATTCAAATTTCTCCTTCTGACCTATAAATGCATTCGTTCTACTGCTCCTCACTATCTTTCCTTTTCTCCTATAACCCTCCTCGTGCACTCTGCTTTTCCACTGGCTTGCTTCTCTCTATGCCCTTTTCTTCTACTGCCAACTCCAGACTTTGATCCTTTTATCTTGGTGCTCCTTATGCCTGGAACAAACTACCCGGATCTGCATGTCAGCCTTCATCTCGCCCCCTTTTCAGATCCATGCTAAAGGCTCACCTCTTTGTAGCGGCTTTTCAATCCTGATCCCTTGTTTTCCTTGGGTCTCCTTACCTCTCTCTATTTGTACCCTTATTCTCATCTATTGTATTGTTTGTCTTGATTAGATTGTAAGTCCTCATGAGCAGGGGGAATCTTTTATATGTACCTGTGCAGTGCTGGTTATGCTTTGTAGCGCTATATAAATAAGTAATAGTAGTAACACTTTCAGATAGACCACTTCTGCCTCGCTTTAGTTTTTGCAGCTTTGTGTATCACTTTTTCTTTATTTATCTCCTCTTGTAATGGCAGAAAATAATAATGTGCAAGTGGAAGGTGCTGCCGAAGGAAAGGATGAAATTATACACAAACTGGTGGAACTCCTACAAGAACAAGCTGCAGTCATCAATGAGCAGGTAAGAGCGCGAGCAGCAGAGAACCCACAGCCTTATGACGACAACTTCTGCTTTCAGTGCCAAACTGAAATCAGAGTTAAGGCGGTACCAGGGCTGCATTAACCTTACACCGAGCCCTTGGTAAGTTATACGCATTCACAGCATGGCAATGTCCAAAGTTATATCGACCATCAGTGGCATCATCAATTCTACATAGAACCTGCCCTTCTGGAGGTGCCAAGCTGGAAGCGCTGCTGCCACCCATCCTTGTACCCATGGGACTTAGCTGAGCACCAGGGAATGCCAGACTCGCACAAGAACATTACTCTAGGTTGGGTGGTGGTATTTTTAGGGGAGAGCATCTTAGAGTCCCCTGAACTGGGTTTTAAACTGGTCCCTAACCTGTCCTGGGAACCCCCAGCCAATCTAGCTTTCAGGATATTGAAATGAATATTCATGAGAGAGACTTACATGCACTGCCTCCATTCTGTACACAGGCACTATGGATATCCTCAAATCCCATCTAGCTGTGGTCTCTGAGGACTGCTTTGGGAGCCACTACGCTAGATTTGTTTTTAGTGCTGACTCCTGGTGACCCAGCAGCCCCTGGGTTTTCTTGCAAGGTATGATCAGAAGTAGAAGTAGCCAGGCCTTTTTCTTCAGAGGCAATGAAGGTTAAAGTGACTTGCCCAAGGTCACAAGGCGTGCCAGAGGGAATCAAACCCTGATCTCTTGGGTACTAGGTTGTTGCTCTAACCACTAGGCTGCTACTACACTCCGATGCTATATAATGCCTAGTTTTCTGTGCCTTAATGTGGCTCTGGATGATGGTATACACCTTAAACATTTGCTATGGTGCCATAACCAGCACAGATATTGGGATGAATACAGGAGTCTCGCAACCAGTCAGAAGTCTTATCAGGGCTTCTTGGATCTGTCCTGGGGATTGCATAGCCATTTGGGTTATTAGGATTTCCACAGTGACTATGCATGCAAATTTCTCTTGGGTATTCTGAAAATCAAACTGGCTGCGTGGTCCCCAGGACTGGTTTAGGAAGCCCTATCTAAAATAGTACGGTTGCTTACCTGTAACAATAGTTCTCCATGGACAGCTGGATAATCCTGCTTGTCCATGGAGAAAGAGGATTGACAAGGCTGCTGGGGGGTGGAGGAACTCCTCCTCCTCTTGAGCCATGGCCTCTTCCTTAGGGTAGACTATTAGCTTCCCATCCCTTAGGGTCTAATCCCCTTTTGAATACTGGGGTTTCTCCTTATAAGAATGGTGACTCCCCCATCCTGTTTTGGCTCTGACCAGGATGCCCTCTCACCTCCAGGGCCTATCTTTCTCTCTCCCCTTGGAAACCCATGATAGGACAGAGCATGAGGCAGCTGATTATACTTATTTTCAGATCAGCGAGAATCCACTACTGAGGAATACGTTGAACAGAATGTCCTACAGAAGCTTTTCCAGGCTTGCTGAAGCCTTCACCAGCCAGGCAGACGTGCCAGAGAACCAAGCAGGAGCCACCGTCAACCCCAAGCTAATGAAAATTGCACTGACTATGGAACTGACGAGGAAGGTGGCAGGATTCAGCAGTCACGCCGTCCAGACACTCATGGGCTACAGCCTGCAGTACATGGACACGTTTATCCCCTGGCTCCAGCAACAAGGAGGCTGGGTGAGTACTGCAACCACAGGCAAGGCCACCGTGTTTAAAAGCTGAGTGTGGGTGGGGGTTAGGTCTAATGTTTGGTTACACAGCTCCTCGTAAGAAGAATGTATTCACAGATCATCTGTTCTTTCTTCCATACCAGGAGAATATTATGTCTGAAGAAGACATCCCAGACTTCGAAATTGATTAAACTCAAAACTCAAGGAGATGGAAAAATTGACAAAAATGAACCAATGTTTATCTGGTAACCTCCTCAGTCCAGAACTGTGATCTGCTGCTGGCATGAGGCAGCCTGAGGTGCCTCCATTATCGGATAGTGGAGCAGGCCCCGCTGCCCTGGAGGGAAGCTGCTGTACTGAGGGCGACTGATGCATACCTTCACAGTGAGGAACGCTCTGCATTTCTTACTGCCACTCTCAGGGAATTAGTCTTGCACAGAGCAGACTTATAAAAGATTGTTTACGCAGTTAGTTTTTGTACTGTTCGTCTTACCTGAGGCTTCAATTCTGGGCCACTGAAGTAGTGTGTCGCTCTTGTCCTCCCTCTTTGCCTACTCACCTGTCACTTCTAACAATTATTTGTAAATAAAAGTACAAACAGTAGTGAATGAGAGATGGTGTTAGATGCATTTATGCTGTCTGAGATTGGATTTTCTGCTTGACCTCTCCACCTTCAATGAAAGGTGCAATAAGCATAGCCTGAGTGTAGAGCACAAGCCATGTGCATGGCACTTTGGCAGTTAAATATGGATAATGGGGGGGGAAAAGGTGATGTTTTACCTATAAGTTAATATCTTTTCTCCAGGACCAAGCAGGAAGTCAGTCCTCACATATGGGTGTCATCGGCACCAATGAAGCCCCAGCAGAGCATTTCCCCAGCTTTCTAATGAAAGCCTTTGGGAATGCAGGCATGCATGCGCGGTTCCCTTCCCGCCTAAAGATGCCATCTTACCTCAGTCTCTTTTTTTTCCATGAAGCCCACCGGATGTGTGTCCAGTGTTCCCGGTTAAAATTAGATTTTTCAGCGATTTTTTGCTCTTTTTCTACCGGTTCGACACTGGTTCCCCTCCCGCCAGGTTTGGTACACCGGTATCAAGCCCGATTCTTCTTTTTCGGTTTTTGCCCTTCGTGGCTGGCGTTCGCACCCTTTTTTCTCTTTTTTCCTGGAAGGCCAGTCCTTTGACCTCACAGGGACTTTTTTCCCCGATGGCTTCCAGTGGTTTTAAGAAGTGTGATCGGTGTAAGAAACTAATGTCTCTTACCGACACACACAACTGCTGCCTTCGGTGCCTCGGCCCCGACCACGATTCTAAGTCGTGTGGGGCCTGTGGAAAAATGTCTTCCAAGGCACTTCAAAGTTGCCAGCAGCAAAAGGAAAGGCTTTTCTCGGACTCAGCCTCCGGCCGGGCCCGGACCTCGTCTGAGGCCTCAACATTTATTTATTTTATTTTTATTTATTGTTCTTATATACCGCACTCTTTAGAATCAGCGCAGTTTACATAAAACGGTGTGGTGCAATAAGAGCACTTACAATGAACAAGGGGAATAAAACTTGGAGTAACTGGTGGTAACTATATACAACAATTTACATTTGTTCACAGTCCATATTTATAGTGAATAAGACATTGGTAAGGTTTACATGTTCGTGGATGGTAGTGTTTTAGGAGGTGCCGTGTCAGAGAACTGTGAGTAGTATAAAATAAAGAGGTGGTGTTTAAGCGCTCTTTTGAATTGAGCTAGATCTTTGATGGCTCTAATAGGTGCAGGGAGTGCGTTCCAGCAGCTAGGGGCATAAAACCTGAATGCTTTATTTCTGGTACGTTTTAATATTTCGCTGGGAATCGTGTGTGTTGGCAGTGCTTGTTCTTTCTCTGTTTGCTGGCATGGGGTGGATGAGGTCCAGTAAAGCTGAGGGGGCCATCTTGTTAATAATTTTGAACGTGATGATGGTCGCTTTATATGATAGCAGTAAATTGGCAGCCAGTGTAGGCTTTTGAGGACCGGGGTGATGTGGTCGGCTCTAGATGATCCGCTCAAGAATCTTGCAGCTGTATTCATCGCTAACTGTAAGGGGCTAAGGGTGTTTTGGGAAGGCTATGTAGGATTACATTGGCGTAATCAAAATGGGGGATCACCAATGCTTGGAAGACTGTTCTGAAATGTTCTGGGTGTAACAGCGGTCGGAGATGTTGTAGGGTTTATATCTTGTGATATACTTGTTTGATTATGTTGTTGATGTGTGTTTTGAAATTGAGTTCTTGGTCCATAGTCACACCTAGATAGTGGATGTAGAGTCTGCTTGTAAGTTCTGCATCTCTTGTCTTTATGGTTGTCGGAGGTATGAAGGACTGATTCCTTGTCACAAATAGAACTGTCTTCTTAAAGTTAATTTTAAGACTTTGGGAAAGGAGCCAATCCGTTATGGCATTGAAACAGGTTTATCAATTGGGTGAAATCTGGGGATTCAATTGTAAATGGAGTGAAGAGTAATACGTCGTCTGCATATAGTAGACAGGAGATGTTAAATGATTGAATTATATCACATATCGGTTGCATGTAGATATTAAATAGGAGTGCTGAGAGGGATGAGCCCTGGGGTACTCCATAGTGTTGTTTGAAAGGCATGGAGGTCATAGATCCTGTTCTTATTTGCTGCCATCTGTCGGTTAAATAAGATTTGCACCAGTTCTATGCTGAGTCGCTTATCCCTTTATCATGCAGCCGGCTCAGAAGTTGTTCATGGTTTACAGAGTCAAATGCTGTGGCTATGTCAAGGAAAATTAGTGCGTATCCTTGCTTGATGGAGTCGATCCCATTAATGAGTGTATTGATGAGGGTGGTGAGGAGTGTCTCGACACCATGAGATTCTCTGAAGCCATGTTGGCTTGTGTCGAGGGGTGCATTGGTGTCGATGTGATCCTGTAGCTGTTGTTGTACCACCTTTTCAATTATCTTTGCTAGCAATGGGATGCTGGATATGGGTCGGTATGACTCGGCCTTGAGGACATCAAGTTTGGTGTTCTTCAAGAGGGGCCTGATGGATGTCTGCTTAAGGCTTGATGGGAACTGTCCGGAGGAGAAAGAGAGGTCGATGATTTTGGCTATTATCGGACTGATTTTGTGTCGTAATGCCTTTATCCAGCGCGCTGGACAGGGGTCATTGGGGGCCATGGTGGCGTTGATGTTTGAGATGATGCTTTCTATGCTTTTTTGTGATGGTGTCGAGAAGGTAGTGAGCTGCTTGGGTGGGCTCATGGTGGGACGGGATAGTATGGCTTTACTAACGTTGTTGGATTTGGCTATCAGGTGATCGGCATAGTCTTGAGGGAGTATCAGCATTGGTTGTGAGGCTGATGGTTCCTTCGTTAGGGACTTAACTATGCTGAACAGGTCATGAGGCTTGTTCAGAGATTGGTTCAGCCGCTCAGCATGGTATTCTTTAATTTTGGATGATACAAGATTTCGATGGGCTTGCAGGTAGGAGTTGTAGAGTGTCAGGTCTGATGTGGATCATGAGCGTCGCCATCTTTTTTCTAGTTTCCTGAGGGCACGTAGGGAGGATTTTAATTCAGCAGTATACCAGGGGGCAGGTCTCTTATCTGGTTGCTGCTCGATGATGCGTGTTTTTTACTGTTTATGTTGGGGAGGACGTTTTTGATGATCTCTTCACCATCGAAGGGTCTGAAGCGTCGAGGGTAAGGTGTTGTATTTTCCGCTGGTTCGTGGGTGTTTTCTCCTTCTTGGCTTAGGGGTATTTGGAAGCTGATTAGGTTATGATCAGACCATGGTACTGGTGAGATGGTGATATTGAACTTGTGGTCAGGTTTTACCTCTGGTCGGGGGCTGAAGATGAGGTCTAATGTATTCCCTTTTTGGTGTGTGGGGGCATTTACTATCTGCTCATAGTGCAAGTTACTGAGTGCTTCTAGTAGGGCACTGGAGTGGATATCATTTAGAGCTGGGAGATTGAAATCACCCAGTAGCCAGTTAGGTTTACGTGCGTTTTGTGGGTTAGATGCTAGGTCCATTATAGTTGCGAGATCATCAGTGGATGGAGATGGAGACCTATATATTAAATTGATTGGGTTGTGTTTGTTCGCAAGCGAGATAGTATCAAGGTGGTTTGAGCTGTTGGCGCAGAGTGTTTGATAATGTAGGTCGGTTTTAACTAGAATGAATGCACCACCACCTCTGCGGTCAGTTCTATGACAGGCATGGAATGTGAAGTTAGGAGGGGTGAGGAGGTTGATGAGGATTGAGTCAGAGCTGTTGAGCCACAATTCGGTCACCAGTAGCATGTCTGGGTTGAGGTGTGATATAATGGCAGGGATGACTGGCCATTTTTTACGGACGGATCGTGCGTTTATGAGGGCACATCTAAGGATGCATGGATCGTGGAGTTGCTTGGTATCATTGTGGTTTAGAAGAGGTATTTGGATCAGGTGGGGGTGTGAGTTGTGGGGATATTCTGGAGGTGAGTGGTGTGAGTTGCTGTGATCTCTTCTACCATGTCGTCTTATGATCAAGATTGGATTGTGGTTGGTTGTCTCAGCAAGGGAGCTCGTTAGTGTATAACTGAGTAGGTATAATATACCTATGAGTAGGCTAGGGGGGATCATTTTGGCTGTGTGTAACTGAAGATCTTCTTGTATGCCTGGATGTGAGGTGAGTAGCTGACAAAGTAACAATGTATTATAAACTTTGATACAGCAGTTAAACAGTATACAATGTTTCAAGCAATTACTAGTAGTGTATATATACAGTGTTATCGTAAGTCATTAGCAGTGAAGATTATGCAGAGAGGAAATGCAGCAATGGAGCAGCTAGCAATATATAATGTTGCTATGGATTACTGTTGGTGCATATATACAATGTTCTTGCAAGTCATCAGCAGTGCAGGTTATGCAGAGTGGCAAGGCATAATATTATACAGTGCTAACAAACTCTGTACTGCTTGAAATAGTGACGGCCCTTCAATATCAAGATGGCAGTCTTACTTCAGCTCGATAGTCTATACTCACTGAATTGGTGAGAAAATGTATTGAAGGCCGTTCAGTCCTGATGTGGCGGACTGAGGCTGCTGCTGTTGGTGGCTGTGGCTGCAGTTCCCAATGTGTTCTCAGTAAGGCCATGGACTCATGCACGTCCAAGATTATCTTTTGGGTCTTTGAAGGGGTGTATCAGGAGGGATGAAGAGCTTTGTGTAAGGTCTTCTGGTGCAACTAGGTGTCAGTTCTGCAGTCTGGTTTGCTGGATTCGCTGTGGGATATGGCATCGCTGTTCGAGTTGCCGCCTAAGGGCCACCTGGCGAGGCCCTCAGGCATGGGTGCGCCCGATGGCACGGTCCTTTTAAATGGATTGCTCTGCCCCGATTGGGCAGAGCACGTTGCAAGCGTTGGCGGCCTCCGGCTCGGCAGGCTCATTCTCCAGGACCAAGCAGGAAGTCAGTCCTCACATATGGGTGACGTCGGCGCCGACGGAGCCCTCGCGGAGCAATTTTCCCCAGCTTTCAAAGAAAGCCTTTGGGAATTGCAGCGCGCATGCGCGGTCCCCTTCCCGCCCAAGGGTGCCATCTTAGCCAGTCTTCTTTTTTCCGCGGAGCCCTACAGACGTGGTCTTCTTGTCCCCGCAGAAAAAGTTGATTTTCGTCGTTTATTTTCTCTTTTTTCTTCGGTTCGACGCCGGTCTCTTTCCTGCCCGGACTCGCGACGCCGTTGCGAGTCCTTCTCTTATTTTTCGGTTTTTCTGATTTTTCTTGTCAGTTTCGTTTTTCGGTTTTTCGCTGGCAGCCCGGTCCTTTGACCTTGCAGGGGCCCTTTTTCCCCCGATGGCTGCCAGTGGCTTCAAAAGGTGTGTTCAGTGTGACAGAAATATGTCGCTCACTGACACACACGATCATTGCCTCCGCTGCCTTGGCCCAGATCACGAGGAACTGATCTGTGGGGCCTGCAGCAAAATGTCCTCCAAAGCTTTACGGAGTCGGCGGCATCAGCGGGAAAGAATCTTCGCAGATCCCACCCGTACCCGGACCTCGTCGGAGGCCTCAGCGTCCAGAGGCTCCAGCTCTGAGCATCGCCGGAGTTCCTCCGACAGAGGTTCTCCCTCCGGGGATCATCGTCGGAAGGCGAAACCCGCGAGGGCGGCGTCGGTGGACGCTCCTGGTTCCGCGAGGGCCAGGTCGCATAGCCCCGATAGCCGTCCCGGGTCTTTGGAGCAGGATCGTCTCTCGAAGCGACCTCGTCTGGAATCGGAAACGCCTGCTCGGGTAAGTCCTGTAGTCCTCGTGGACTCGCCTCCGAGGGGTCCGACGTCGGGCCCGACACCGTCGGGGGCTGCTGGGTCACCTGAGGTCGGACTCAGGTTGACGGCCTTGGAGAGAAGACTGTCTGCCTTCATGGACCAGCAGCGGGCACTGATCGCTAGCCTCGCTGGCGCCTCTGCCCTGACCGCCGGGACGTCTAAGTCGACCGGAGACCGAGCCGATCCTCGAGTCCATGCGGGCTCGAGTCGATCCTCGGTCGAGGTCTCCCTCGGCCTCCCGTTCGGGACCGAGGTTGTCGACGCCGACTCCCTCGGCGTCGGGGCGGCCGACGCCTCCGCCCGCCCGAACCGACCCCACCGATTCCTCCTCGGAGTCGGCCTGGGAATCTGAAGAGGAAGAGTCACCTGATTCTTTTCGGACTCGGTGTCTCCCCTCGGACTCCCGAGTCCGAACCTCGGAAACAGTCCCCCCCGGAGGATGCCCGGTTCTCGGACTTCGTCAGGGATATGGCCAAGGCTTTGGCCTTCCCTGCGGATCCCGAGGAGGAGCCTCGAGCCGAAGAGCTCGACGCCCTTCAGTACGACTCTCCAGCAAAGGAGCACTTTACTGTACCGGTTCCTCCCATGCTGGAACGACTACTCTTCCGCATGTGGGAGAGTCCGGCATCGTCGCCGGTATTAAGCAAGCGGGTCGATTCCATCTATCGAGTCCGCAAGAGCCCTGGCTTCCAGAAAGCACAGCTACCGCACCATTCCATGGTGGTGGAATCGGCCATGCATAGGCTCAAGAGCCAGAAGATGCACTCCTCGGTGCCTCCCGGCAGGGAGGCCCGCAACCTGGATGGCCTCGGTAAGAAGTGTTTCCAAGGCTCTATGCTTGCTTGTCGGGTCCAGACCTACCAGCTCTACATGGGCATGTACCTTAGAGACCTGGCTAAAGAGATAGCCGGATTCTCTGCTGGGCTGTCCGAGGAACCTTTGCGGAGGTTCCTAGCCTTGTCCACTGGAATTCGAGACTGCTCCAAATTCATTTCTCGAGCAGCCTATGATGGCTTTGAAGCATCGGCTCGAGTGGCCGCAGCCGGCATCAGTGCCCGCTGACAGGCTTGGCTTCAGTCGTCTGACCTTGAACCCTGGGTGCAGGACAAGTTGGTCGATGTCCCCTGCCGAGGTGAGAACCTCTTTGGCAAGCCCATGGCTGAGAAGGCTGCGCAAATCGAGACGGAGACTCTCACCAGAACTAGGCTCTCTAGGAAGACCTCTGCCCCTTCCCAGAAGAAGAAGGGCTCGGGAAAGAAGTCCTTTTACCCGAGAAAGGCAGCTGCCTATAAACACTACCCTCAATATCAGGCCTCTGCTGCTCCCCAACAGGGTCAGCAGGCCAAGGGACGGGGTAATGGGTCCCGTAGGCAGCAAGCCCCCAAGCCTGCACCACCGGCCCCTGCTCAGCAGGGTGGGGGTTTTTGACTTCATCGGCATAGCCTCTCCCCCTCAGCTGGTTTCTCCCAGCACAGGAGGCCGGCTGGTCCACTTTGCCCACAGGTGGTCCAACATCACATCAGCTGCCTGGGTGCTTCATGTTGTGGGAGAAGGCTATCTTCTCCACTTCCACCAGGTCCCTCCCTCCTATTTCCCGGGAGAGCCTCCACGACTCCCTCTGCACAGGGACTTACTCCTTCAGGAGTTAGCAAGTCTTCTTCAGGAACAGGCTGTGGAACCGGTGCCCCACCACCTGAGAGGTCAAGGCTTTTATTCCAGGTATTTCCTAATACCAAAAAGAACGGGAGGCCTCAGACCCATCCTGGACTTGCGCAACCTCAACAAGTTCCTCGTGCGGGAGAAGTTCAAAATGCTTACCCTTGGAATCCTTCTGCCCTACCTCCAGCAGGGAGATTGGCTATGCTCCTTGGATCTAAAGGATGCCTACACGCACATCCTCATCCACCCAAGCCACCGCCAATACCTAAGGTTTGTGGTGGCAGGAAATCATTACCAGTACAGAGTACTGCCCTTTGGCCTATCCTCCGCACCACGAGTCTTCACAAAATGTCTCGCGGTGGTGGCGGCTTATCTCCGGCTTCAGGGCCTCTATGTCTTTCCTTACCTAGACGACTGGCTCATCAGAGCATCGTCCTCTCCAGAAGTCACAAAAGCCACACACCGCACTGTGACTCTTCTCCAGTACTTGGGCTTTGTCATAAACTTCGCAAAGTCCACTTTGCTCCCCTCGCAAGCTCTCGAGTTCATCGGCGCAAGATTGCACACTCTTCAGGCGAGAGCTTTCCTGCCTCTCGACAGGGCTCAACGGCTCATGGACCTAGCCAGCCGTTTTCACAGCCAGTCCCTGGTCTCGGCCAGGCGCTTCCTGAGACTACTCGGCCATATGGCTTCCACCATCCACGTGACCCCCAATGCCCGCCTGAATATGAGGCCTGCTCAGTGGTGCCTTCGCAAGCAGTGGCAACAGGCCACGGGCGGTCTAGCCAACTTAGTGCAGATCTCCGACCCGCTGGCCTCTTCTCTACAGTGGTGGCTTCATCAGCCAAACCTGGTACTCGGAATGCCTTTTCAATCTCCTCCGCCTGCTCAAGTACTGACGACCGATGCTTCTCTCCTGGGATGGGGAGCGCATTGCCAAGGGGCATGTACTCAAGGTCTCTGGACCATGTGGGAGTCTGCGCAGCAGATCAACTTCCTAGAGCTCAGAGCAATTTGTCTGGCTCTCAAGGCTTTCTCCCACCTGACTTCTCACCGGTCAGTCCTTGTCCAGACGGACAATCAAGTTGCCATGTTCTACGTGAACAAACAGGGGGGCACGGGCTCCTTCCTTCTCTGTCGCGAAGCGCAGAGGCTCTGCTCTTGGGCCGTCAGCCACGGCATTCTTCTCAAGGCAGTTTATCTCCCAGGCCAAGAAATTGCCTGGCGGACAAACTCAGCAGAATCCTCCAGCCGCACGAGTGGCGACTGGATCCCTTGGTAGTTCAGAAAATTTTTCTGAAGTGGGGCCTCCCCACGATGGATCTCTTTGCCAGTCCCTTCAACCGGCAACTTCCTCGCTTCTGCTCTCGGCAGCCGCATCCCCTTCGAGTAGCGGCGGATGCTTTTCTACTCTCATGGTCGAAAAGCCTTCTGTATGCCTTTCCTCCCATACCGCTAATCTCTCGTACTCTTTTCAAGACTCTCCGAGACAAAGCTTCCATCATCCTGATAGCTCCTCGGTGGCCCAGACAGCCGTGGTTTCCACTCCTGCTGCAACTGGCGGTGGAGGCTCCGTTCCCTCTGGGGTTTCAACCAGACCTCCTGACACAGGATCAAGGGTCCCTGCTACACCCCAACCTCAGATCTTTACATCTGATGGCCTGGCTGCTGAAAGGGTAGTCCTGGCTCCCCTTCTGCTGCCAGCGGAAGTGGAAGAGGTCGTCCTAGCTTCCCGGCGACCTTCTACCCGCAAATGCTACGCCCTTAAATGGCGTCGTTTTTCCATTTGGTGTACCCAGCAGTCTCAGGATCCCTTCTCCTGCTCGGTGTCGGTGATCTTGCAATACTTGCTCTACCTCTCTAATCTGGGACTTAAGTCCAACTCCGTCAAAGTTCACCTCAGTGCTCTTTCAGCACATCATGTGCCGGTGGACGGCAGACCTCTTTCCAACGACCCTCTCGTGGCAAGGTTTCTCCGAGGTCTCCTTCTACTTAAACCACCTCTGCGCCCGCCAGCACCTGACTGGGATCTGAATGTGGTTTTACAGCGGATCACCTGTCCGCCTTTTGAACCTATGGCTACCTGTTCTCTCCGTTTTCTTTCTTGGAAAACCTTATTCTTGATAGCCCTCACTTCCGCTAGACGCGTAAGTGAATTGCAGGCCCTCGTGTCTGATCCCCCTTACACTCGGTTCTACAAAAATAGGGTAGTCCTACGGACTCACCCTAAATTTCTTCCAAAAGTGGTCTCCCCTTTTCACATCAATCAGGAGGTGGTACTTCCGACCTTCTTTCCCACGCCACACTCCAGCCGAGCCGAAATGGTCCTGCATACCCTGGACTGTAGAAGGGCGTTGAACTTCTACCTTGACCGTACGCGGGAGCACCGTAAAGCTGCTCAGCTTTTTGTGTCCTTTGACCCCAATAAATTGGGGCTCCCTGTCTCCAAGCATACTCTATCCATCTGGGTTGCTGACTGTATCGCTTGGGCTTATGGGGCAGCCGGACTCTCGTTAGAAAGTCGGGTCACGGCTCATTGTGTTCGGGCGAAGGCTACGTCAGTGGCTTACCTCCGCTCTGTTCCATTGGCAGACATCTGCCGGGCCGCTACTTGGTCTTCGAGCCAGACTTTTGCGGTCCATTACTGCCGCGAGAGGGAGTCCCGCAGGGACAGTGCTTTCGGACAGGCAGTCCTCCGAAATCTCTTCGAGGTTTGAGCAGCTCCTACCCTCCATCCCGTATGGGGGCTACCGGTGGGTAATAATAATTCAGTGAAGATTCCTTCCTTCTGTACTGCTGAGCTAGAGGGAGCTCATTTTTGTGCTTAGGGTCTCTGGTAGCCTTAAGCTTGGGAGTCCCATATGTGAGGACTGACTTCCTGCTTGGTCCTGGAGAAAGCGTAGTTACTCACCTGTAACAGGTGTTCTCCAGGAGCAGCAGGAATCAGTCCTCACAACCCTCCCTCCTCCCCTTGGAGTTGCAATCATCTGCTTTAGTTTTTTTGCAAATTTTTATGCTGTCTTTTAGCTATGTCATCTGACTGGCTAAGATGGCACCCTTGGGCGGGAAGGGGACCGCGCATGCGCGCTGCAATTCCCAAAGGCTTTCTTTGAAAGCTGGGGAAAATTGCTCCGCGAGGGCTCCGTCGGCGCCGACGTCACCCATATGTGAGGACTGATTCCTGCTGCTCCTGGAGAACACCTGTTACAGGTGAGTAACTACGCTATCCCTCCTGGGAGAGCTGAGCCAGAGTGATGGGTCAGGGGGCCGGCAGGCAAAGAGGTGCGCGCCCGATGGCGCGGTCCTTTTAAATTGTTCTGGTCTGTTATATTGTGAACCGCGCTGATGCTGAATAGAGCGGTATATAAGAGCCTGTAATAAATAAATAAATAAATTACTCTGCCCCGACATCTTGGGATTCTGATCCCGAGCGCCGTCTAAGCTCCTCGGACAGGGGATCCCCCGACCGGGAATGCAAGAGGAAGAAACGGCTCATGAGGGCGTCGGAGCTCGTCCCTGGCTCCTCGAGGGCCAGGTCTAAGACCCCCGACCGTCGCCCCGGGCCTGTGGAACCGGAGAAGCCTGCCAAAGTTCCTCGTGTGGAGCCAGAGTCTGCTGGACACGTAAGCCCCGTAGTCCTCGTGGACTCTCCTCCCAGGGAGCCGCCGCCGGGGCCCGAGCCGGTGTCTGCTGCGTCTCCCGAGCTGAGTCTCAGGATGACAGCCTTGGAGAGCAGAATGTCTGCCTTCATGGAGCATCAGCGGGCACTGATGGCCGGCCTGTCTGGCGCATCTGCCCCGACCACCGGGACATCGACGTCGAAGTCGACCCCAGAGACCGAGCCGATACTCGAGTCCATCGCGGCTCGGAGTTGACCTTGGTCGCGGTCTACCTCAACCTCCCGTTCGGGACCGAGGGCGTCAACGCCGGTGCTTCCGGCGTCGGGGCGGGTGCCCCAGGGCCCCGCAGGGTCGGACCCTGACTCTTCCTCGGACGAGTCAGCTTGGGAGACGGAGGACGAGGAGTCTCCTGATACCTTTAAGACTCGGTGCGTCCCTTCGGACTCACCGCAGTCTGAGCCCCGGAGTAGGTCCCCCCCGGAGGACACCCGCTTCTCGGAGTTCGTCCGGGATATGGCCACTGCCTTGGCTATTCCGACGGATCCTGAGGAAGAGCCTCAAGCTGAAGAGCTCGAGGCGCTGCAGTATGACTCTCCTCTGAAGGAGGCCTTTACTGTCCCGGTTCCTCCGATGCTGGAACGGCTCCTCTTCCGTATGTGGGAGGCACCGGCCTTGGCGCCGGTTCTTAGCAAGCGAGTCGATTCAATCTATTGGCTCCGGAAGAGCCCTGGCTTTCAGAAGGCACAGCTACCACACCATTCCATGGTTGTGGAATCAGCCATGCATCGTCTAAAGATGCACTCCGCGGTGCCTCCTGGCAGGGAGGCCCGAAGCCTTGATGGTGTCGGTAGAAAGTGCTTTCAGGGCTCGATGCTTGCTTGCCGTGTCCAGTCTTACCAGCTGTACATGGGCATGTACTTGCGGGATCTGGCCAGGGAGTTGGCCGGGTTTTCTGCCGGTCTCTGGGGAACCCTTGCAGAGATTTAAGTCCTTGTCCTCGGGGATTCGGGACTGCTCGAAGTTCATGTCCCGTGCCGCCTACGATGGTTTCAAGGCTTCGGCCCGAGTTGCGGCAGCCGGCGTCGTGGCTCGACGCCAGGCATGGCTGCAGTCATCGGACCTCGAGCCATGGGTCCAGGACAAGTTGGTCGATGTCCCTTGCCGAGGTGAAAACCTTTTTGGCAAGCCCATGACCGAGAAGGCCACTCAGCTCGAGACCGAGCATCTCACTCAGACAAGGCTGTCGAGGAAGACCTCTGCCCCTTCTCATAAAAAGAAGGGCTTGGGTAAAAAGCTCTTTTACCCGAGGAAGGGCACTACCTACAAACAGTACCCACAATATCAGGCTGCCCCAGCTGCCCCCCAGGGTCAGCAAGCCAAGGGCCAGGGTAATGGGCCCTGTAGGCAGAGGACCCCCAAGCCTCAGGCCCCTGCTACCACTCAGCAGGGTGGGGGGTTTTGACTCCTTGAGCATAGCCTGTCCTCCACTGCTCTCCCAACCCTGCACAGGAGGTCATCTCGCCCTCTTTGCCCACCAGTGGCCCCTTATCACCGGGGACAGTTGGGTGCTGGAGACAGTCCACAAGGGCTATGCCCTCCATTTTCACCAACTGCCACCTCCATACTTTCCAGGGGAGCCTCCAAGGCCTCCTCTGCACACAGACCTTCTCCGTCAGGAGCTTCAGGGTCTGTTGGTGGACAGGGTGGTGGAGCCTGTGCCTCCCCACTTGCAAGGTCACGGATTCTACTCCAGGTATTTCCTGGTGCCCAAAAGGACCGGTGGCCTTCGTCCCATTCTGGACCTCAGGAACCTCAAGTTCCTAGTGAAAGAAAAGTTCAAGATGCTTACTCTTGGAACCCTTCTGCCCTACCTCCAGCAGGGAGATTGGCTATCCTCCTTAGATCTAAAAAATGCATACACTCACATCCTCATTCATCCAGACCACAGAAAGTACCTAAGGTTCATCGTGGGAGGAAACCATTATCAGTACAGAGTGCTGCCTTTCGGCCTCACTTCCGCACCCAGAGTCTTTACAAAATGCTTAGCAGTGGTGGCAGCCTACCTGAGAAATCAGGGCATCTTTGTCTTCCCCTATCTAGACGACTGGCTCATTAGGGGTCAGACAGGCCAGGAGGCCAATCAAGCCACCCTCAGGACCATTGCTCTTCTACAACGCCTGGGGTTTGTCATAAACTTCGCAACGTCCATTTTGCTCCCTTCCCAGAACTTGGAGTTCATAGGGGCAAGGCTGGACTCTCTCCTGGCAAAGGCATTCTTGCCAAACAGAGCCCAAAGGTTGATGGCCTTGGCAAGTCAGTTTCTCAGCAGGTCCCTTGTCTCCGCCAGACTCTGCCTGAGACTTCTAGGCCACATGGCTTCGACAGTGCATGTGACCCCCAATGCCAGGCTCCATAAGAGGCCTGCACAATGGTGTCTTCGAACTCAGTGGTCCCAGGCCACAGGCAGCTTCAGAGACATAACGGTGTCCAGACCATTTCTGCACTCCCTCAACTGGTGGCTACACCCACCCAATCTGCTGAAAGGGGTGCCCTTTCAGATTCCAGGTTACACGGTGATGCTAACCACAGATGCCTCCCTGCAAGGCTGGGGAGTGCATTGTCTGGGCAAGTGCACCCAGGGACTCTGGTCTCCCTGGGAAGCTGCACAGCAGATCAATCTCCTCAAACTCAGGGCTATTCACTTAGCACTCAAAGCTTTCACGCCTACCCTGACTCACCAGTCTGTCCTGATCCAGACAGACAAGCAAGTTGCCATGTTTTATGTGAACAGGGCGGAACCGGGTCCAGGATCCTTTGTTGGGAGGCCCAGGACCTGTGTTCTTTTGCCCTCAAGCACATGTTCCTCAAGGCTGTGTATCTTCCAGGCCAGGACAACTACCTGGCAGACAGGTTAAGCAGGATTCTGCAGCCCCACGAGTGGCAGCTGCATCCTTTGGTAGTTCAAAAGATCTTTCTCAAATGGGGTCTTCCTTTGATGGATCTTTTTGCCAGCCCACTGAACAAGCAACTGCCAAAGTTCTGCTCCAGGCAACCACATCCTCTGCAGATAGCAGCGGATGCTTTTCTGATATCTTGGTCTCAGGGCCTCCTCTATGCGTTTCCTCCCACGCCCTTGCTGGTCCAAACCCTCTTCAAGATTCTTCAGGACAAAGCCCCGGTCCTGCTGGTAGCTCCCAGATGGCCGAGACAGCCTTGGTTTCCTCTTCTGCTTCAACTGGCGGTGGATCCTCCACTACCTCTGGGGTTGCGACCTGACCTTCTCACACAAGACCAGGGTTCCCTTCTGCACCCCAATCTCAAGTCTCTCAATTTGATGGCCTGGAGGCTGCAAGGGTAGTTTTAGCTCCCTGGGGCCTACCTCAGGAAGTTGAGGAGGTTGTCCTAGCCTCTAGGAAACAGTTCACTAGGAAAACCTATGCTCTCAAGTGGAAGAGGTTTTCTGTGTGGTGTCAGCTATGTACAGAGGATCCTTTCTCCTGTACTGTGCCAGTGGTGCTTCAGTACTTACTGCACATATCCAATCAGGGACTTCAGTCCAATTCTGTTTGGGTCCACCTCTCAGCTCTAGCAGCCCACCACTCATTGGTAGAGGGGAAGTCTATCTGGTCACCCCTTGGTGTCCCGCTCTCTCAGGGGCTTGCTTTTGCTCAAGCCTCCCATCCGTCCTCCTGCCCCTGAGTGGGAGCTGAATGTGGTCTTGCAGCAGCTGACTCGCCCACCTTTTGAGCCGATGGCTACTTGTCCACTTCGCTTCCTTTCCTGGAAGACACTCTTCCTAATAGCCCTTACCTCGGCCAGGCGAGTAAGTGAGCTTCAAGCCCTGGTCTGTGACAGGCCTTACACCAGGATTTACAGGAACAGGGTAGTCCTCAGGACTCATCCAAAGTTCCTCCCTAAGGTTGTCTCCTCTTTCCACCTCAATCAGGAGGTGGTTCTTCCAACATTCTTCCCTAGGCCTCATGCTAGCCAGGCTGAAGCAGTCCTGCATACCCTGGACTGTAGGAGGGCCTTATCCTTCTACCTTGACCATATGCAAGGACATAGAAGGGCTACTCAGCTCTTCGTATCCTTTGACCCCAATAAGTTGGGGTTGGCTGTGTCCAAGCATACCTTGTCCATCTGGGTGGCTGACTGTATCACCTGGGCTTACAAGGCAGCTGACCTTCCTTTGCAGGGTAGGGTCACGGCCCATCGTGTCAGGGCAATGGCTGCCTCAGTGGCTCATCTCTGCTCTGTGCCCTTGGTAGACATCTGCAGGCTGCAACTTGGTCTTCAAGCCAGACATTTGCAGCCCATTACTGCCTGGAGAGGGAGTCCTGTAGGGACAGTGCTTTTGGCCAAGCAGTACTCCGGAATCTCTGAGGTTTAGGCAACTCCTGACCTCTGTTGGGCTACCAGTGGAGGTTGTGTCCTTGAAAAGCCTTTCTTTGCTGCTGAGACTAGAGGGAGTTCTCTTGTTCAGCCTGGGTTCCTCGGTAGCCCAGAGCTAGGGAGTCACCCATATGTGAGGACTGACTTCCTGCTTGGTCCTGGAGAAAGTAGTTACTCACCTGTAACAGGTGTTCTCCAGGAGAAGCAGGAATCAGTCCTCACAACCCTCCCTCCTCCCCTTGGAGTTGCAGTTGTACATAGTTTATTTTTTTCATTTTTGTGTGCTGTTCTTAGCTATGTCATTTGACTGAGGTAAGATGGCACCTTTAGGCGGGAAGGGAACCACGCATGCGTGCCTGCATTCCCAAAGGCTTTCATTAGAAAGCTGGGGAAATGCTCCGCTGGGGCTTCATCGGCACCGATGACACCCATATGTGAGGACTGATTCCTGCTGCTCCTGGAGAACACCTGTTACAGGTGAGTAACTACTCTTTCCTTGAGTCCTGCTAGACCATCCAAACAAGTGGGTTGTGTTTTCTTACCAGTAGATTGGTGGATGCAAAGAACCAATGAAAAGCCCAGGTTTCAATGAAATCACTCCTTTTTTTATACCACGCTCTTTAGAATCAGTGCACTTTACATGTATACTAACAGGTACTTTTTATTCCCTTGTCCCCGGAGGGCTCACAATCTAAGTGTACCTTAGGCAATGGAGGGTTAAGTGGCTTGCCCAAGGCCACAAGGAGTGGTCATGGGACTAGAGACCCTGTCCCTCTGGCCTGAAGTTGCTTGTCCCCATGTGGGAATTGAACTTCCAGCCTGAGATAACCTATCCCAACCACTGAGCCATTCACCTCAGCCACCAGAGGTCTCCTCAGGATTAATCCCAAAGCATAGGGGAGAAACATCACAAGCCTCGCACCTCATTTGTGGGCAAACTGGTTTTTGCTCATACCATGAAAGTCATGAGCCTCACTTCCAAGTCAGGGTATGTGGAGTATAATCTTAGTCTCTCAAATGTATTTCTAATGATTGGCGTAGTACTTGTATTGTGCCAAAGAGAGCTTCCTTCTGGGCTTCCTTCAATTCTGGGCAACTATGCATAAGAACATAAGATATGCCATACTGGGTCAGACCAAGGTCCACCAAGCCCAGTATCCTATTTTCAACAATGGCCAATCTAGGTCATAAGTACCTAGCAGTCTCCCAAAAGACACAGATTCATCAATGCTTATATTGGGTCAAGCAGTGATATCCTAGGTCCCTTTTAATAATGGTTTATGGACCTTTCCTCCAGGAACTTGTCCAAACCTTTTTTAAACTCAGCTACACTAATAGCTTTTACTATATCCTCTGGTAACAAATTCCAGAGATTGATTACACGTTGAGTGAAAATATATTTTCTCTTATTAGTCTTAAATAGTTTACCCTGTAGCTTCATTGCATGTCCCCTAGTCTTTCTATATTTATTTATTTATTTTTATTTATTTTAATTTCTTATATACCGCACTCTTTGACATCAGCGCAGTTTACAGAGAACATAACAAAACCAGAACAACAGGCTGTTCGGAGTTACATATAACAGGATTATGAACTTGGATAACAGGGGAGAACTATCTACATGGAATATGCAATCTGTGATGCAATATTCAATATGCAATATTGTGATGACAATCAAGCTACGTTTACCTGTTCCACTCCATTCATTTATAGACCTCTATCATATCTCCCCCTCAGCCGTCTCTTCCAGGATAAAGAGCCCTAACCTTTTTAGCCTCTCTTCATAGGGGTATCCCTTCCCTCCCTTTACCATTTTGGTGGCTCTTCTCTGCATAAACAGAAGGCTGTCTGTAGAAGATGAATCTGCAAAGCCAAATATAAAAATCATAGCAGACCCAAGGGCATCGTATCAGAAGAACACAGCAAATACATTTTCAGGGGTGGACCCTGGATTGGTCCAGCAGGACTCAAGGAAAAGGACATTAACTGGTAAGTAAACTGTCACCTTCCGTAACATCCTGTTAAACCAGTCCAGACAAGTTGGATGTCCCAAAGCTACAACTCCAGTGGGCGGGAAGAAAACACAGCAGCTCGCAAATCCCTTGAATCAAAGCTGTCCACCAGTGCGTGAACATCCAAGTGGTAATGCTTGACAAGTGGGAAGTGATACCCATGCTACTGCTCCACTCTGCCCATGAGGACACTTGTGCTTGGGCAGAATGGGGTGCAAACCCTCGAACTGACTGGTTCCTCAAGAGATACAGAGGCCATGGCCTTCTCAATCCAGTACATCAAAAGCGACTTAGCTGCCAAGTCACCCTTGCGTGAGCCAGCCCACAGCACAGAAAGATGGTTGTACTATGGAAAGAAATTTGTAACCTCCTGGTACCGGCAAAGCACCCTCCAGCCATCCACAAGGCAGAGATCCTTATTCTTCCTCAGACACTGCTCTTTCGAGGAGGGTAGACAGACCACCTGGTTCATATGAAAGGGAGAAGGCACTTTAGGCAAGAAGGAAGGCACAGGCTGAATGGAAATAGCCTCTTTGAAAAGGCAGATAAGGATCTCGATAAGACAGAACCTGCAGCTTGGAAATCCACCTTGCGAAACAAATCGTGACTAAGAAGACAGTTTTGAGCATCAAATCCTTTAAAGTAGCATACTTCAATGGCTCAAAGGGCACCGCTACCAGGGCCCTGAGCACCTGATAATAAAGATACTAGGAAGGTATCACAGACTGCAGGGAGGATAGACACTGAACCTCCTGGAGAACGTGCAAGATGTCCAGGAGCAAGGCTAGAGACTTACCAGCCACTGGCCCTCAGAAATGGGCCAAAACTGCCACCTGAACTATTAGGGAGCTAAGGGAAAGGCTTCAGAAGCCAACTGCCAAGCGCTGCACCATCACTCAGAGGCACCAGATCCGTAAGAATGCTTACTTGGTAGACCTCCTCTGGGCTCCAAGCAGAGTAGAGACCACTGCTGGAGAGTAGTCCTTATGCACTAGCCGTCTCCTTCCAAGAGCCAAGCCAAAAGTGAGAAGGGAACTGGGTCCTCCAGAATGATCAGGCCCTGCTGCAATAGGCCCTGAGACAGAGGCAACTGAAGAGGAGGTGCCTTCATGTGGTCTCCAAACCATGCTCTTCTCAGCCAATCCAGTGCTACCAGAACAATCCTGCCAAGGTGGCAGTCCATATGCCAAATATCTCACACCCTACCAGGGGCCATTAAGGAAACATGTACAGCAAATACTGACTTGGCCAAGGATAGGTCAGAGTGACTATGCCCATGTACCCTGTCTCAGTGTGGTGACTGAAGAAGCGGGCAAGCTTTGACATTGGAGCGGGTCACTATCAGATCCATGTCAGGGTGATCCCAGTGATGCAGAATCAACTGAAAGCATCCTAACTCAACTCCCACTTTTCAAGGCCCAGAGAGTGCTAGCTGAGAGTCCACTTCCACATTTTCCACCCTGGTAATGTGCTGAGCCGACAAGGCTAGGAGGTTGTTCTCCACACAGGCAAATAGGAGAGCCATCTCCAGAGCTACCCGCATGCCGCCTTGCTGATTGACATAAGCTACTGCTGTGGCATCGTTTGAAGAAACTCTAACCTGTCCCGGCCCTTGATCAAGAGCTGGAAACACTTTAGAGCCAACCTGATAGCCCTCATCTCAAGGTGGTTGATGGATCACACTGCTTCCCTGCAGTTCCAACTGCTTTGGGCTGTATGATCTTGGCAACTGGTTCCCCTGCCTGATAAGACTGTCATCTGTTGTCAGCAGAATCCAGGAGAAATCATCCAGTGGAACACTCTTCCTCAGCTGACAGGGCTGCTGCCACCACCGCAGGACTTCACCATCAGGAGCTGGAGGCTGTGCCCAAACTCCCGAGAACTTGGGAACCACTGAATCAACCAGGACCACTGTAGTCCCATGAAAGCACACACCTACGTTACCATCTTTATGGTTGCCACCATCAATCTGAGGAGCTGAAGATAATCCGAGACTCTGGGACCCTGCTGTGCATAGAACAGTGCCAGGCAATCCAATAATCTTTTGACTTTCTCTTCTGGCAGGAAACGCTGCCCATTGAAGTGTCAAAATGTGCTTCCAGAAACTCCAGGGACAGCGAAGACCACAGCTGGTTCTTTCCCCACTTGAACACCCAGCTGAGGCTTTCTAAGAAGAACACCACACAGAATGCTACCCAAGACTTTCCTGAAAGGGAATGGATGAGCCAGTCATCCAAATAAGGATGGATACAGATCCCTTGGCACTGCAACCACCACCAGCTTGACCTTTGGAAAACTTCTTCAGAGTGGTGGATAGCCTGAAAGGGAGGGTGGTGAACTGACAGAGCCAAACACACAGATACTCTGCTGACCCGCCCAGAGCAGGATAAGAAAATATGCCTCGGCCAGACACAGAGAAGCCAAAAATGCCCCTCTGTGGTTGAATCACCGAGTACAAAGTTTCTGTCTGGAAGCGCAGGATGCGAAGTGCTCATTGACCCCTTGATGTTCTTAATGAGTCAGAAGAAATCACCCTTTTTTGCATCACAAACTAGATGGAGTATCTGTCCATGCCCTGCTTGTCTGGCAGGAAGGGCATAACCACCTTTTCCAAGGTGGTCCACATTGGCATTTTTGATCGCAGGCCCACAAGGAGAGATAACAAAGGCATCCTGAATCAGCTTTTCCTTATCCCTCCAGTCCAATCCCAGTACTTGTTGGTTGTCAGCTCTCACCAGCAGCTTGGAGACTGAGCATGTCATCTTTGACATCCATACACAGACAGCTGTTTCCACCCAAAGCAGCTGTAGAGAGCTGATCCCAGAGTACTGGGCTCATGGAAGGAACAACTAAGGAGCAACCTCTCTTTTTTCCCAGCTTTGGCTCAGAGTGCAGTATATTGGGACTGAAGATCCCTGTGCATCCACCTTGGGAATGCTAAACCACTCAGTGCACTCCTCCTCCTTGGGGACAACGCAGATCTTCTTGCACATGTTGAACCCTTGAGGCAGGATTCTGACCAGATTATATCCTTGAGCACATCTGGGAATGAGAAGACAGATGGACTTTAGCACCCCTTGCGGGAGTGGGTGTATCTTTGGCTCCTGCTCTGGGGGAAGCATCCATCAAGTTCAACGTGTTTGAGACCATAGCACTCCACACCGCTAGCTCCTCCTTCCTAAAGGGGTAGATCACACCGGCTTCCTCACAGTCCTCTGAAGGCTAGAATACTTCTTCATCCACAGAGCCCAGTATTGAGCCATCTGAATCCAAGTCATAATCTCAGCCTGCTCCCAGCTGTTCCTCATCTCCAGAGGATGCTTATCCAAAGCCACACACAAGACGTGCCCAGAGAATTCCAGGGAGGACAATCTGGAATCTCTTCTCAGACCTGCTTGCGCCCCCCCCCCCATGACACTAAGGGGTACAGCCCCCTAACAGACAATAAGCAATTCACGGCTGGCTATCCTTACCCATAGCGCCATCAGTCACCCCCTGAGGCAGGCAAGGCTGGACTAATTACATCCCCTGGGTGAAAGAGGGGGGGGGGGGGGGGGGAATAGGCCTTCCAGGGGCGACTCAAACTGCCATACCAGAACAGCAGCATCCAGAATGTGGAGATAAGGCACCTTATTTGCCACAGGCTAAACAATGTTTCCTGGAAGAAGACACAGAGTGAAGGTAAATATCACAACAGCATGAGCGAAAGCAGCAGCAGCAGCAGCAGCCCAAAGGCCGGTGTTGAAGTGTGCTTCTACTGCAATGTGCGTTACCAGTGTTAGGGCAGGAATGCACGTTGTTACTACTTATTTATATAACGCTATGAGGCATATGCACAGTGCTCTAAGACATATGTAAAAGGTGGGCCCTGCTCAGAGCTTACACTCTAGTCAAGACAGCACAACATCTGAGGACAAAGATAACTAGGGGAATGGTAAGGAAACACATAGAAAACTAAGCAGATGACGAATCTAAAAGCAGCCTCGATTTGAAAAGGGGCCAAAGATGAAGCCTGACGCATGCACACAGTTTGTTCCAGCCACAAGGAGCAGCGAGGTGGACGGATCAATGTCTGGAGTTGGCAGTAGAAGAGGCACAGATAGAAGGGATCTGCCAGAAGAGCAGAGTTCCCGTGGAGGGGTTTAGGGGGAGAGAGAGAAGAGAGGAAAGGTAGTGGAGAGCAGCAGAATGAGTGCACTTATAGGTCAGCAGCCGAAGTTTGAACTAGATCTGAAAACTGATAGGGAGCCAGTGAAGCAACCTGAGAAACAGGGGTTCTATGAGCAAATTGAGACTGGCAGAAGACTAGCCATGCAGCTGAGGTATGAACAAACTGAAGAGGGGAGAGATGATTCACAGGGAGACCAGAAAGGAGGAGGTTGCAGTAGTCTGGATGTGATGAAAGAGTGGATAAGTGTCTTCATGTGTGTAGAAAGGGAGGGGCAAGTTTCGCCCACGTTATAAAGAAGTAGGAGAGAGAGTCAAAAGCTGACCCCAAGGTTGTGAGCTGAGTAAACAGGGACCAGTGCAGTGTTACCCACAGAAAGAAGGGTGAGGGGAGATAAGGAGCTCAGTTTTAGCCATGTTCAGTTTCAGATGGCAGTAAGACATCTAGGCAATGTCAGCTAAGTAGGCTGAGATCCGGGCCTGGACTCCTGGAGAGGAGCTACTTGGCTGGTAGATGTGTACCAACTGCAAGAGGGTTAGATGCATAATAGGAGAAAACACTACTCCCACATGTAGAAAATGGTGGGAAACCACCCACATTGCACCAATGGTCAGCAGTAGTCTACCCCAAATTGCATCCTACACAAATGAAACAGAGCCCCCAATAGGGACAATGACAAGGAGAATCCGGGCCAGGCTCAGCTCTATCCTCCTGAAGATGTTTCAATGGCCAGCAGGCAGATCCCTCTGAAAACCTTCTGCAATCTTCCCGAGAGCTGGAAAATAACAGATGAGGAGGGAGGGGGTAGTAGCAAGGTTGTGTGATGCTGCTGCCCTCTTACAATTAAAGGCTGCTCAACCAGCTTTTATGATAAGCGGGTGGACCTAAACCAACTTTCCCTCCTATGGTTACCGACAGGATCACAGTCTCGTAGAGCCTCCCTTGTTACATTCACCTTTAAGGTGATGGTTTATAAGCGTTTAATCAATCTTTTCCCTCAGTCTTCAGCGAGGAGCAAATCCATCCATCTGCTGGAGCCAAAGAACTGCTGAGGTGCATAGAGGCATAGACATCATGTTATTTAAACTTGGGTTTTTCATTGGTTCTTTGTCTTCACCAATCTGTTGGTAGGGGAACAACTTACTTGTCTAGACAGGTCTAGCAGGATCATATGGAAAGGGTGATTGACTGGAAAGCAGGCTTGAACAAATGCTGGGCTGTCTTCAACAAAAGTGTAGAGCAGAAGGAGCTGGCACAGCCATTTTAGAGTCCAAAGCTTAAAGTTGTCAGCTGCTACAGCTTCTACTGTGAAATGCACTCCATGGACATTTTATATGGTGGTAAAAAAATGCATCAGGCCACCAACAGCCAGGACTTCCGTAGAACAGTAAATGTCTTTTTGTTACTTGCCTTGGTTATTGTGTGGGTTATAAATAATTTTAAATAAATGAAAGAGTTTTGAGTTTGTGGCCAATCAATATAGCTACTGGTCTAGATTCAACTTGTGCCTACTATTCTACTAAAGTCTTTTTTTCCAGTCGCTATGTTGCCACCTGACGCCCCTAAATTGTTCCTCTCCCCTAGAGTCTGGCGTTTCTCATCACTGCGCCTTCTCTGTTACGCTGGATTCATCCCCATTGTGTCACAGAAATAATGTTAAGTAACGCGAATATTCATGCCAGTGTGGGTAGGTTCAGTCCTGCACGTTTTGCAGCATCCTCGAGTTTCCGTCTCCCGCTTTCGATCCCCGCATGCTCTCACGCCAGTTTCAGCCCCGGTCCGTGCTTTGCATTGTGTTAGTATAGTATTTCTGGGCCCTGCGCTCGCTCCATTAGAATGGAAGTCCAGCCTTATATTTTCAGCTATTTTAGCAGATGTGATGGACTACGAGGTAGCTTCAGTCCCTGCACACTCCCCCTTGCATTGGAGCGTCTGAAGTATTTTCATGCTTTGCAATTTCTTTATTGCTCAGGATTGCCGGGCATTGTCATACCCTACCTCTCTTGCGCTTTAGTATCAAAGCTATTTTCATCTCCTGCACTGGAGAGTCAAGTGCATTGGAATTCCCTGCATTCCTTCCTTCGCGTTGGGAACTGCTGTTTCCATGCCCCTTCCCCACGTTCATTTCATACATACGCCGCATCACGTGATACGCAGGGTACGGAATCTCTTCCATCGAGACTCACGTCCCACTACCAGCCGACGGCCGGAACCTGGGCCGCTGCGCCAGCCATTTTATATCCTATTGAGGCGGGGCGAAAGAGCTTCACTGACAATAGCATTGTCCAATCGCCTGCCTTTCCCACTCATCTCGCAGAACCTCAAAAGCGACCAATACCGCGTCAGGGATGCAAATCGACCGTGCAGAGTACCAATAGGAGAGCGGAGAGCGGGCTCCGCGTGGCTAACGGACATGGGCTCCAACCAATGAGACGGCGCGGCGGGGGCGGGCACGTGGCAGCACTATATAAAGAAGCGGACGCCGCATGTCGCAGTTCTTTCAGACCGTCTCTTCTTGGCTGGGTGGACGTGCTGTAAAATGGCGGAAGCCAGCACTTATAACATGGAGGTGAGGCGCGTGTTGTTGCTATCGCGTGGTGGTTTCAAAGAAACGGCGTAGTCGCGCGCGTATGTACGTTCTTGCGTCCTAAGGGCTTTGTCACGTGCTGGAGCTCGCCTGTGGGTGGAGGCGCTTTTTAAATTCCTTTCTTCTCTCCCCATGCGTTATTTTGGTGAAATGGTGAGGTGATTAAAGAGGTTTCGCGCGCTCCTTTTTTGCGGTCGAGAACACAAAAGGGGAGTGGGAGAGAACTGAGGGGGGGGAGGCTGCAGCGGAAGTGACGTCAAAGCGCACGGCGCTTTACCGTAATGTGACGTCAAAGAGCGGGAAACTGCTGCGGCTATCGGCCCGCACGTGGGTTGCGCGAGAGGGGCGTGGCTTGTTTAGACCTAGTGTTTCACTACCCTGGTTCAAGTTTCAGTTTATCAGTGATTGGCATGGTAGGAGGCATTGATGAAAACCGGGATTTATAGGGCTGGAAGGATCAGCCTAATCACAGGGATGAAGGAAGTAGATGATGATGATATGGGTGAACGAGAAACCCTGTGATTGCTTGCTCCAGGGGTGGCCTACGTGGAGTGGTGGGTTCACTCCTAAACAAAGACATGGGGAGGGGTGGCCTGCACAGAGCTGCAGATGAACCTACTCCTGCCGTCTTACTGGGCAGACTAGATGGATCATACTGGTCTTTATTTGCTCTCATTTACTATGTTACTATGCTGTTTACCACTGATGAGGCCAGCACCAGGCCTTGTGGCTGGAAGGATACTGAGGGGGAGAGTTGGTTTCATAGTGCACAGAGTGGTTTAAAGCTAACTTCTAAAAGATGTGTGTTAAGAATATAAGAAATGGGTCAGACCAAGGTCCATCAAACCCAGTAACCTGTTTCCAACAGTGACCAATCCACATCACAATGCTCATCTTGGGGTAAGCAGTAGATTTCCTGGATCCCCTTTAATAATGGATTATGGACCTTTCCTCCAGGAGCTCGTCCAAACCTTTTTGAAACCCAGCTACACTAAAAGCTTTGACTACATCTTCCGGTAATGAATTCAAGAGTTTGAAAAAAAAGTTTCTTTTAGTCTTAAATGGGTTACATTATAGCTTCATTACATGTTCTTTAGTCTTTCTACTTCTTGATGGCATAAACGTTCATTAATTTATAGACCTCTGTCATAGAAACAGAGAAACATGATGGCAGAAAAAGACCACATGGCCTTTCTAGTCTCTCCTTCCATATCAACCACTACAACAGTCCCTTTGTTTCCTTTAGAGATCCTCTGTGTTTGTCATATATCATAACAGCAGCTACTGATTCCACTCAATGAGCCGCTTGGCTAAAGACCAAACATAGTTTGGGTCAACTATCCAGAGGGTCGCCAGGAGTCAACACAGACTCGACTGCAGTTAACAACAATAACATCATATCTCTCCTTAGTTGCCTCTTTTTCTAGGTTGAAGAGCCCTAGCCTTCTAGGGTTCTGCTTGTTAACTGCTGAGATCTATAAAAGCTTGTTGTAGGTTCTGTTTAAGCCAGCTCTGGTACTAGTGTATTTGGGGTTAATGTGAATGATGTACAAATGCAAGTAGTTGACAGATGGGATTTGGGTCTGCTGTTTTGGTGAAGATACCATGTTAAATCAGGGGGAAAAAAGTACTTTTATTTTTATAGTAGCCAGGTGACACCTTATAGACTTAACCCTTTTTCTCTTCTGTTGCTAACTCCAGACTTTGCTCCTTTCCTTACGCCTGGAACAAACTACCTCTGTCTGTATGCCAGGCACCTTCTCTGACCCTTTTCAAATCCAGGCTGAAAACTCACCTCTGCTGCTTTTGGTTCTTGACTCACCTGATCTTTGTTTCCTTACCACTCCCCCTTGTTTTATCCTTGTCTGCACCTTCCTGTGTTGTCTGTCTTGGCTAGATTGTAAGTTCTGATGACTCTTACATGTCTGTGCAGCGCTGTGTATGACTTGTAGTGCTATACAAATGCTCAGTAGTAGTAACCAGTTAATTGAGGTATAAGCTTTTGAGGACAAGAGTACATTTCAATTCTTATCCTTGAAAGCTTATGCTTTAATGACTTGATCAGCCTATAAGGTGACACCTGCTGCTGTCATTTTTTTCTAATCCAAATTAACATAGCCATCCCTATGGAAATTTTATTTTTGTTACTCAGGTGTCCTGTATGCAGCCAGAGAGCACAGTCAAGCCCACAGTAGAAGAAATGACTTCCAAGGATTACTACTTTGATTCTTATGCTCACTTTGGAATCCACGAGGTAAGGAGTTCATTGTTTGGACACCAGGAAGACTGAAAGATAGATCTCAGTACAAAGAAACTGGAGGAACATTCAGGTGTGTTAAACTTTCTGCATCCCTCTTGCTCTGCTGTTACTTGTCTGTTTTTTTCATACAGGAAATGCTGAAAGATGAAGTTAGGACTCTTACCTATAGGAATTCAATGTTTCATAACCGACACCTCTTCAATGATAAAGTTGTCCTGGATGTGGGCAGCGGCACTGGCATTCTTTGTATGTTTGCAGCCAAAGCTGGCGCCAAGAAGGTCATTGGGGTAAGGTCGAGCCATAGTGTTGTATCGGGCTGGTTCCTTATTCAGATTATGTAGCTCCCCTCTGGTGCTGACTGAGTGGTGGTTCGATCAGCTGCTCTGGTACCCCTGGTAGGGACTGCTGTGGATGCCTTGGAGTGGATATAACAGCTGATGCCTGAAACTTCCCCTTTTTCAGATTGAGTGTTCCAGTATATCGGACTACGCAATTCAAATTGTCAAAGCAAACAAGCTGGATCATGGTGAGTTCCTTGATTCCTTGGTCACATCAGTCTCATCTTAGCTATGTGCTGATGACTGAATTGGTTCTGTCCTGTGCCTCTGCAGTTGTTACCATCATTAAAGGGAAAGTGGAGGAGGTGGAGCTTCCAGTGGAGAAGGTGGACATCATAATTAGTGAGTGGATGGGATACTGTCTCTTCTATGAGTCCATGCTCAACACGGTGATCTATGCCAGGGATAAGTGGTTGGTAAGTTCTGTTGTAACTGGGAGCTGGTTATGGCTTGGGTGGGGGGATTGGAGGGTAGCAATTGCTTTCATTTGACAAGGTATAGCTCGGTGAGGGGGGTAACCTACTGACTAGGAGCACAGTGTAATTCTGGGATTTGGAGAACAGTGTGAGCTTGTGTTCGGCACTGGGAGTTGAGGTGGATGGCTAGAGTAATCTACACTCAACTGCTCAGCTCTCCAGTACCTTTGCTCTTTGCTCGTCCCTTGCTTTGTTGACTTAAGATACTGTCCATACATCTGCAGCCCTTACAATAAGGAAAAACTATTTTCGATGACTTCTGAGTCTATCCCATCCCATGATTCCTTGTTTCATAGCTGCCTTTGTTTGGTGGTTTACTGGGAGCCAAGCATATATGTATAATTTTCAGCTTATGAGTAATGGGTATTTCCTGAGCGGTCCTCCAGTTTAGTCCTCCACATCTGGGTAGTGTACCTCCTCCTGCAGCCTGGAGACTGGACCAATCAAAATATTCCTATGTATGATGTATGCTGTCGGAGCTCCCATCAGCCCCCAGTGTGTCCAGTCTCCTTGCAGCTGGAGGATGTGTGTGCCTGGTTTAGGCTCACTTAGGGACAGTTGGGGAGCAACACTAGAGTTTTTTGTTTGGGGTATTTTATTTGTCCCATATCATTCATTTCTTTTAATAGGTTGCTGTTTCTTTAAAAAAAAAAAAAAAGGGCGAGCTGGCACCAAGAAGCCAGATCTGCATTGGCCTTCTGCCTTCTCTACAGAGGAGCTCTGGTAGTCAGGCAGGTTAGATCTCTCCCCTAGACTGCACGGGGAAGAGATCTGTCTTTCCCAGCCATATCCTTCGGTCTGGGACGTCTTTATTTAACTCCTGGTTTCCTTTCTGAGACTCGCAATTCTTGTGTTTCTCCTGGTAAGTCCAGAGCTGTAATGCACTCCCACTCAAGATTCGAGCGGTGAGCCGGTTTCCGGCGGAGCCTCGCCTGTGCTGTGAGTTCCCTTTCTGCGGGGATCGCATTTTAATTTCATTTAATTTTCATTTATTTCCCCTAATTTGATTTTCTTTAATTTACTTTACTTTGCTTCGTTGAATTTCACGCCATTTTCCTCTTCGTCTCTCCGGGCCGGTCCAGGCACTTGAGGGTTGTCAACCTTCTCCAGCAGCTGAGGACTGGAAAAACTGAAGTTTCACAGAAGACACAGTATCTTTTTAATTCACATTTATATACCGCATCTTCCAAAGTTCAGTTGCGGTTTACAGGTAACAATAATTTACAAATCAAGTTTGTTTTACATGGAACAATTAAATATAACAGAACTTATTTACAAGGAATATCATATGAAATATAGAACAAATAATGTGGTATAATACCGAACAGTGTGAAAAACTATATACAAGTTATCTATGAATATATATATATGGAATACTTGAGGGGAGGTCAAAGGCTCCCTCTGGCTCCTCCTGGCTCCCTCTGCTGGCTATACCTCAGTCTTTCAGTCCTCAGCAGCTGAAGAAGACGTTAGGGATCTGGCTCCTGGAGAGACTCTGAGTTTAGCTGGTTTCCTTTGTTCCTTTTCAGTTTTACTTCTCGATTTCTTGTTTTTCTGGGGGTTGCTGGTCTTTTCACGGCAGGGGTTCTAGCAGAGCTCCTTGCTTCGGTGTGCTGATTTTTTTCTTTTTAAGGCCTGTTGCCCGGGTCCGGAGCAGTAGAGGCAGAGCCTACCTCGATTACAGCTCCGGGCTCACCGACAAGAAAAGTGCAGCGGTTCTGGGAGCCCCAGTTTGCCCGTCTGCCTCTTCAACCCCAGACTTTCCTCGCTAGCAGCGGGGGTGCTAGTCTTCGGGGGTAAGTTCAGTGTGTTCAGCCTGCCGGCACGTGGTCTGTCTCAGCCCGGTGTTTTCGTCTTGCGGTTTGTGTTCCCCGCGGTCGCCGCTCACGGGGGCTTCAGGGGACGGCGTTTTGTGTCAGGTTTGTCTCCCGGGTGTGTTCTTTGAGGGGTTTTTGCTGTCTCTGCTATGGACGCCGCCCCGGGGTCCGTGGATGTGACAGGGCTTCTTTCTGAGGCAGAATTGGCGGGAACGGCAGCCATTTCTGTTTCCTCTCAGCTTGGGCCTGCTGGCCCCGCGAGTTCTTCTAACCGCAAATCCGGCAAGGCAACGTCAAAAAAGCGCCATACAGTGGGGGAAGCTCCTTCACAGTCGCTACCAGTACTACAGCAGACTTTGGAAGCTCCATTTTCTGCTGAATTTATTTTGGCCTTGCATGAAGCTTATTGTTTGCGGTGGCAGCAGGCACGGAGTAAAGCTGACCCCTCTGCTCTGCCCCAGATGCTAGAGTCAGGCTTGGCTGGACGGGACCCGGAGGAGGGTACGTCTAAGCCACTACAGCCTTCTCCGGAGGGGGCCGAGGGTCTCGGTCTCCCTCTCCCAGATCTCCATAGCGTGGAGGAGGGAGAGCTTCTGCTGGACCCGCTCCTCGATCAGTGGGCCACTGAGTTGGGGGATGGGGGTGCCAGCGAGGATCCCATTCTCTTCCGGGTATTTCGGAAGGAAAAATTGGGAGCGCTAGTATCCCAGACGCTCTCGACATTGAATATTGTTCTGCCTCCGGCGCAGGATCAACCCCTGGAGGATCCTCTGCTTCATGGATTTAGAACGGAGCAGAAGTGTTTCCCAGTCCATCGGGTTATGAAACAGATGGTAGAATCTGAATGGGAGTGTCCCGAGGCTACTCTCCGTGGGGCTCGCTCTATTGCCCGGTTGTACCCTTTATCACAAGAGGAACAAGATTGGTTGAAGATGCCCCGGGTAGACGCCTTGGTTTCGGCGGTTACCAAAAAGACCACTATTCCTGTGGAGGGCGGAGCGGCTCTCAAGGATTTACAGGCCAGAAAGTTGGAAGTTCTGTTGAAACAGACTTTTGAGACTTGCGCGCTCTCTTTGCGGGCAGCCATCTGTGGGGCTTACGTTTCCAGGGCTTCTATTAGGTGGATTCAAGGCGGTGCTCCGGGCAAGGCGGAGGACGAGGAATGCGCAAAGCTGGAGTCAGCCTCAGCTTATTTGGCGGATACTTTTTTATGATCTCGTCCGCATTTCGGCGAAGTCCCTGGCTTCTGTGATTGCCGCCAGGAGATTTCTTTGGTTACGGAATTGGGCGGCGGACATTCCGTCCAAGGCGCGTCTTAGTAAGCTGCCCTACAAGGGTAACCTGCTTTTTGGAGCCGCCTTGGAGAAAATTGTGAAAGATTTAGGTGATTCCAAAGGTGGTCGCCTGCCAGAGGACCGTCCGAAGGGTTTCAGCCCAGGCGGTGGTCATAGGGCGCCCTCTCGGGAGTTTAGCCGGTTCAGAGGATCGCGCTTTGCTCCTTATCAGCGGGGGTGTTTTGTTTCTCGCGGCCAGTCCTTTCGAGGGGCGCGTGGGTTCGCAGGCAGGGTTTTTTTTGCTTCCCAGCCGAGTTCCAACAAAAAGCCCCAATGATGCCAGGCTGGTCCAGGTGGAAGTGCCGATAGGAGGCCGCTTGCAGCAGTTTCTTTCCACCTGGGCCACCATAACGACGGATCGCTGGGTCCTCGAGGTTATCCGCGACGGTTATGCGCTCGAACTGGCCCAGCCCTTACGAGACGCTTTCGTGGCATCGTCTTGTGGGTCTCCAGACAAAGCGGCGGCGGTGGCAGAGACGCGCCGCTTGTTGCGCCTGCAAGCGGTGGTACCGGTACCGCTCGAGCAGTTAGGCTACGGTCGGTACTCGATCTACTTCGTGGTCCCCAAAAAGGAAGGTTCTCTTCGACCCATTTTGGACCTCAAACACGTGAATCGCTGCCTGCGCGTTCCGCATGGAGACGTTGAAGTCCGTGATTTGTTCGGTGCAGCCGGGCGAGGTGCTTACCTCCCTGGATCTTACGGAAGCCTACCTCCATATTCCCATTCGCCCGGAACATCAGGGGTATTTGCGCTTCGCGGTGCCCATGGGTCACTTTCAGTTCAGAGCGTTGCCATTTGGCCTGGCCACGGCTCCTCGCACTTTCACGAAGGTGGTGGTGGCAGCGGCGCTTTGGCGCGAGGGCGTGCTGGTGCATCCTTACCTCGACGATTGGTTAATTCAAGCGCCGTCGATTTCCAAATCAGCAGTAGCTACGGCACGTGTGATCAGCCTCCTGGAACATCTGGGCTGGGTGGTGAACCTAGCAAAGAGTCAGTTGCGGCCGGTTCACAGACTTCTTTATCTGGGGGCGCTCTTCGACATGGAGGTCGGAGCTGTGTTTTTGCCAGAGAGCCGGATCCAGAAGCTGATGGCTCAAGTCACCACTTTCCGGCACCTGAAGGCGCCCTCCGCGTGGCGTTATCTACAACTCCTCGGCTCCATGGCGGCGACCCTCGAGTTGGTTCCCTGGGCTCGAGCGCATATGCGGCCACTTCAGCACGCGTTGCTGACAAGGTGGTCCCCCCAATCTCATCCTTTGAGTCGGCGGCTTCCGCTGGGGCAGGAGGTCAGCGACAGTCTGGTTTGGTGGTTGGATCCCGTCCATCTTCGGGCGGGCATGCCTTTGCGTCAGCCGGAATGGTTACTCCTAACAATGGACGCCAGCCTAGCGGGCTGGGGGGCGCATTGTCAGTCTCAATATGTACAGGGACTGTGGTCGGCCGAAGAGTCGGTGTGCTCCATCAATCTGTTGGAACTCAGGGCAGTGCGTCTTGCGCTTCTCGACTTTTACCACCTGGTAGTAGGGAAGGCGGTGAGAGTGTTCTCCGACAACTCTGTCACGGTAGCTTACATCAATCGCCAAGGGGGAACCGGCAGTGCGGTTCTCTTACGGGAGAGTCAACTGTTGATGAGTTGGGCGGAAGTCCCATCTGCTGGCTCTTTCGGCAGCGCATGTGGCGGGCCGCGACAATATACAAGCCGATTATCTCAGTCGTCATGTGGTCGATCCCGGCGAATGGGAGTTGAACGCGGCGGTGTTTCACGATCTAATTCGACGCTGGGGCGTGCCTGTCATGGATCTCATGGCCACGTTCGACAATGCCAAGGCGGGCAGATTTTTCAGCAGGTGTCGGGAGCGAATGTCCGAGGGGCTCGACGCGCTGGCCCAACCTTGGCCGTCCGAGGGGCTGCTATATGTGTTTCCTCCCTGGCCTCTGATAGGACGGGTTCTTCGGTGCATAGAGCATCACGGCGGCCGAGTGCTTCTTGTGGCTCCGGACTGGCCCCGGAGGCCTTGGTATGCAGACCTGATCCGTCTGTTAGCGGACGAACCGTGGAGGCTTCCGGTTCGTCTGAACCTGTTGAGTCAAGGGCCGCTGCTGATGCCCGACGTGGATCGCTTCTCGCTTACGGCTTGGCTCTTGAGCGGCAAAGGTTGAGGCGTAGGGGTTATTCCGCGTCTGTTATTGACACTCTTCTCAAGGCCCGGCGGTCCTCCACGTCTATTGCATATGTTCGCGTGTGGCGGTCGTTTGAGCGCTGGGGCGGGACTCAGAGTATTCGTCCCGGTAAAGCTATCGTGCTGGACGTTCTGGCCTTCCTTCTGGTCGGTCTGGACAAAGGCTTGGCTCTCGCTACGCTCCGTGTTCAGCTGGCGGCGCTGGCGTGTTTTCGTGGTCGGATACAGGGGCGTCTTCTCTCTGGGCATCCGTATATTCTTCGTTTTTTGAGAGCGGTTAGGAACTTAAGGCCTCCGGTGCGCTCGGTGGTTCCCGCGTGGGATCTCAATCTGGTGCTGGAAGCGTTGGCTAAACCTCCTCCTTTTGAGCCGTTGAGGGAGATTCCCCTCAAGGAACTTACTTGGAAATCCGCCTTCCTGGTGGCGTTGTGTTCGGCGCGGAGAGTGTCGGATCTTCAAGCGCTCTCCTGTAGGGAACCTTATCTTCAGTTTACGCGGGAAAAGGTGGTGTTGCGACCTGTTCCTTCCTTTCTGCCGAAGGTGGTGTCTAGTTTTCATGTCAATCAAACCGTTTGTCTCCCTACGTTTAAGGATCAGGAGGGAGCGCCCATCGTTTCGGTTCTCCGAAAGTTGGACTTGGGCAGAGGTCTTAAGCGATACCTGCGCCGGACGGCATCTTTTCGCAGGTCCGATTGGCTGTTTGTCTTATTTGGAGGTCCAAGGAAGGGCGAAGCGGCTTCCAAGGTCTCCATTGCGAGATGGGTTAAGAGTGCTGTAGCGGCAGCGTATCAGGCCAGTGGTAAGACTCCGCCCGGATGGGTTGCGGGCCCATTCCACACGTAGTCAGGGGGCGTCTTGGGCTGAATTAGCTTTGATTCCGCCGGCGGATATTTGCAGGGCGGCCACTTGGTCTTCGCTGCACACATTTACAAGGCATTATCGTTTGGATGTCCAAGCCAGGCAGGATGCGAAGGTTGGGGAGGCGGCCGTGGTTGCAGGCCTCGTAGGTCCCCCCCCCGGAGGTAGGTACTACTTGGGTACTTCCCTCAAGTGCCTGGACCTGCCCGGAGAGACGAAGAGGAAGAAGAAATTAGACCTTACCTGCTAATTGTCTTTCCTTGAGTTCTCTCCGGGCCGGTCCAGGTCCCGCACGGTATTTTTTCTGGTCGTCCTAGTTCAGTGACTTGCTTTGGTTCTTCCGCCCGCGGCGCTTCGGGTGGTTCCTATAGACGCCTCATCAGGTGAGGTCGCTAGGCCTGGTGCTTCCGAGGCCGGTTGAGACATCTTCGGTGGGTAGTCGGTAGCGGATAGGTTCTGGGGGGCTGCCCAGGACCGTTGCCAAATTCATAGCGGATTCAGAATACAAAAACTCTGTACAAAAAAAAAAAAAAAAAGACAAATGAAGAAAAAAAAATCTCATGCCATTTCCCTTTCTATTACTGGGGATTTGAGCGCAACGGGGCACGTGGTTTAGGTGGGCTCTGTTGCTTGCTCGTTTTTTTCCCTGTGGGGATAGTTTTGTACATAGGTTTCCTTTTCGTTTTCTGTTGGCTGCTTGTTAAGTTGAGACTGAGGTATAGCCAGCAGAGGGAGCCAGATACTGTCTTCTGTGAAACTTCAGTTTTTCCAGTCCTCAGCTGCTGGGGAAGGTTGACAACCCTCAAGTGCCTGGACCGGCCCGGAGAGAACTCAAGGAAAGACAATTAGCAGGTAAGGTCTAATTTCTTCTTCTTTTTCGCTGGCGATAAGGTGCTGGCGGCTATTTTACAACCCTGTTTTTTCTTTTTCCCGCCAGCAAGGACAGCTGTGCACGCGTTCCCCTGGGGTTTTTTAGTGCTTTTAGAGTGGCGATTTTGCCTGCGGACCTCTCAGCATTCTGAATTGATGTTTTAAAACTATTTTTAAAAAAAAGCATTTTTTTTCTTTTTGCTTTGGGGTTTAGGTCAGGCTCTATTATCTGGAACGGCTTCTGTGCTTGCATGGCTACAAAACCGCAGTGCGTGATCTGCGGATCGCGCAGGGGAGCGGTGGCGGAGTCTGGAATTTGCAGGGACTGTGCCTCGGCTTCCTCAGACTTGGAGCATCAAATGGAACTGAAGGAGCTGCCGGACTCTGACGGCCCTCCTGTTCTGGCGGAGGGGGAGCCCTCGCCTGGTCCTCTCCCTTCTTGCTCTACGGCCAATCCTAAAGGGCA
Organism: Ichthyophis bannanicus; assembly: GCA_033557465.1. Classification (NCBI taxonomy): domain Eukaryota; kingdom Metazoa; phylum Chordata; class Amphibia; order Gymnophiona; family Ichthyophiidae; genus Ichthyophis; species Ichthyophis bannanicus. Next base: position 53,936,972 of record CM066051.1, on the reverse strand, counting down.
GACTAGCACGTTACCGATTGAAGCCGCAGAGTCTCCCTCCGTGGATTTTTCCCCGGACTTTGTCCTCCTTATGCACCAGGCCTTTCGCTTAAGCCGCTCCAGCAAGTTGCCCGAGTCCTGGCCGGCGTCCCTTCCCTCCTTAAAAGCAGAGGGGCCCCGATGAAATTTCCAGCCTGCCGCCAAACGCCTTAGGTCCATTGACCTGGAGCAGGACGAACTGAGTTGGCAGGATCTGGATGCTGAAGTAGACCCTGATGCTGGTGCTGAGGAGTTAGAAGACGGTGAGATTCCCGAGCCGGAGGACCAAGCCCGGATTATACGGGTTTTTCATAAGGAAGAGCTGGTGCCTTTGATCACGGAATCTCTTCAGACACTCAATCTAGCAGTGCCTCGTCCTATTGAGGAGGACTGATTGGAGGATCCTCTCATACAGGCCGTGCGTGAGTCACAGGTGGTGGTTCCAGTGCACCGAGTGGTGGAGCAAATGATCCAAACTGAGTGGGATCAACCTGATTCCGGTCTGAAGGGGATTAGGACTATGAGCCGTCTGTATCCCTTAGCTGACAAAGACAAGGAGAAGTTTAAGTCGCCGTGAGTAGATGCAGCGGTTTCGGCGGTAACTAAGAAAACCACCATTCCTGTTGAAGGCAGTGCTGCCTTAAAGGATGCGCAAGACAAGAAAGTAGATAGTTTGTTTAAACAGGCCTTTGACACCAATGCCTTATCGTTGCAGGCCTCTATCTGTGGCGCTTGGGTAGCTAGGGCCTGTTTGCATTGGGCTCAGCACCTGCGGCCAGCTTCCGGTTTGGATCAGCAGGGATTGTTAGAGGTGACCCGGCTGGAGTCTGGGTCGGCCTATCTGGCAGATGTGCATTATGACTTGATCAGGACTTTGGCTAATAGTATGGCTTCCTTAGTGGCGGCGCGCAGATCTATCTGGTTGCGGAACTGGGCGGCCGACAGATCTTCTAAATCTCGTCTTAGTAAGCTTCCCTTTAAGGGCAAATTGTTTGGAGACGATCTGGATAAGTTGGTTAAGGATCTCGGGGAGTCTAAGGGCGGTAGGCTGCCAGAGGATAAGCCTAAGCTGAGTAGGACCTTGCCGCCAGCGCGAGGTCTATTTCGGGACTTTCGCAGATTTCGTTCTTCCCGCCTTTGGAGTTCCCAACGTGGCCGCTTTGGGTCTAGATCCCACGGATTTCGAGGTTTTCGAGGAGCGGGAAGAGGCTTCTCGGGGGCTTCCTTTTCTTCGCCCTCTTCCTTTAGTCGAAAGCCACAATGAAGCGAGGCGGGCTCCGGGGGGAAGTCTAGTCATCGGGGGTCGCTTGCACGACTTTCTTCCTTCTTGGGCCCAAATAACATCAGATCAGTGGGTTCTGGAGATCATCAGAGAAGGTTATGCGCTGGAGTTTGCTTGCCCGCTCCCAGATTCCTTTGTCCTTTCTCCCAGCAAAGGCGAGCAGAAGGTACGGGCAATTCGGTTGACTTTGCTCCGACTCTTAGCCTTAGGGGCAGTCATCCCCGTTCTGCCTTCCGAGCGCAGCATCGGTCACTACTCCATCTATTTTGTGGTGCCCAAGAAAGACAGGTCGCTCTGCCCAATCCTGGATCTCAAGGGCGTCAATCGTTTTCTCCGGGTCCCTCATTTCCGGATGGAAACCTTAAGGTCGGTCATCGTGGCGGTGCGTCAAGGGGAGTTCCTCACGTCCCTCGACCTCTCGGAGGCCTATTTGCACATCCCCATTCGGGCGGCTCATCAAAAGTTCCTGCGGTTTGCATTCCCGTGGGGTCACTTTCAGTTTCGGGCCATGCCGTTTGGACTGGCCTCAGCTCCGCGCACCTTCACCAAAGGTAATGGTGGTGGTTGCGGCGGCCTTGCGAAAGGAAGGCGTCTTAGTCCACCCTTACCTCAACGATTGCTTGATTTGAGCAAAGTCCGACGAGAGTGTGCAGGTCACAGGCAGAGTGGTGATGTTGCTGCAGTCCCTCGGCTGGGTGGTCAACGAAAAGAGTCACTTGGCGCCGACTCAATCCCTCAAATACCTCGGAGTTCAGTTCGACACGGCAAGAGGGTTGGTGTGCTTGCCGGAGCGCCGTGTCCAAGCCTTGCGGGGCCTAGTGCACACTTTCTTAGGGATGCCCACTCTGTCCGCCTGGTGGTACCTTCGGCTTCTCGGCACTATGGCAGCGACCCTGGAGGTGGTTCCTTGGGTGCAGTTCCATATGCGACCACTCCAGAGCGCCCTGTTATGTCGTTGGTCGAACCAGTTCGATTCGTTGAACGTGAGGTTGCCTTGCCCGAAGCTAGTTCGTCGGTCGCTCCGGTGGTGGCTGTGCTCGAAAAACCTGAGGATGGGGCTTCCCTTGGAACCGCCCCTTTGGATTCCATTCATTACGGATGCCAGCCTCTGGGGCTGGGGAGCTCACTGCGAGGGCCGCTTCGCTCAGGGGACGTGGTCTCTCCTAGAGGCCTCTTGGTCGATCAACCGTCGCGAGCGGTGAGGCTCGCACTGCTTGCCCTCAAGGCGTTGGTGAGGGAGCGGCCAGTGTGAGTTCTCTCGGACAACTCGGCAACGTTGGCCTACATCAACCGCCAGGGAGGCACCGGAAGTGTGGCCATGGAATACGAAGCGGCAGCTTTGTTCAGTTGGGTACAGTCCCGTCTGCCGGCGATTTTCGGCGGCGCATATTGCGGGAAGAGACAATGTGATGGCGGATTATCTCAGTAGGGTGCAGGTGGACCCCGGTGAATGGGAACTGAACCCGCAGATTTACGCGCAAATAATTTGCCGGTGGGGGCCTCCCATCATGGACCTCATGGCGACGTTTCAATCGGCAAAGATGGGCGCTTCTTCAGCAGGCGGAGGGAGTGCATGTCCAAGGGGATCGACGCCCTCCTTCAGCCGTGGCCGGAGTACGGTCTTCTTTGTCTTTCCTCCTTGGGCGCTAATCGGTTGGGTCGTTCAGTGCATCGAGGCACACCGGGGGCGAGTGTTACTAGTTGCTCCGGATTGGCCCAGGAGACCGTGGTATGCAGACCTGGTGCAGTTGCGTGACGGTGTACCCTGGACTCTGCCTCCGTTACCAGATCTACTGCTTCAGGGTCCGCTTCGGATGCCCCAGGTGGATTGATTCTCACTTATGGTTTGGCCATTGAAAGGGCTCGGCTGAGGAAGAGGGGTTACTCCCCCGCGGTTATTGCCACTCTTCTTCGAGCGCGGAAGACCTCCACCTCCCTCGCTTATGTGCGGGTGTGGAGAATATTTGAAAACTGGTGTTCACAGCGTGGTGTTCGGGCGGCGACAGCTTCGGTGGCCGTAGTTCTCGGCTTTTTGCAGGACGGGTTTGACAAGGGTCTGGCGGCCAGCTCTCTGAAGGTTCAGTTGGCGGCTCTTGCCTGCTACAGGGGCAAAGTGCTGGGACTTAACCTAGGGTCTCATCCGGACGTACAGCTTTTTATCAAGGCGGTATTCCGTTTGAGGCCTTCCCGTAGAGTGTCAGTTCCTTCGTGGGATTTGAACCTGGTGTTGCGGGCTTTGGTACACAAACCTTTTGGGCCCCTCCAGCAAGCGTCTCTTAAGGATCTGACCCTGAAGACGGTTTTTCTAGTGGCCATCTGTTCGGCGAGGCGCATTTCCGAATTGCAGGCACTCTCGTGCAGAGAACTGTTCTTATCTATTTCTAAGGATCGCGTGGTGCTTTGGCCGGTTCCCTCTTTTTTGCCCGAAGTGGTGTTGCCTTTTCATTTAAATCAGGCGGTTTTCCTTCCGGTCCTGGATGCAGGACCGGAGAGCGATGTGGACGATGGGTTGCATTCCCTGGACGTACGGCGAGTCCTTCGGCGTTACTTAAAAGTATCAGTCTTTCCGTAAGACCGTCCGGTTGTTCGTGCTTTTTGGTGGGGCACGGAAAGGAGAGGCGGCGGATAAGGCATCTATTGCTTGGTGGATCAAAGAGGCGATTGCATTGGCTTATATTTTACAGCATCAGCCGGTTCCAGTGAGTCTGCGGGACCACTCTACCAGAGCTCAGGCGACTTTCTGGGTGGAGCATAGTCTGTTGCCGCCTGCGGAAATTTGTAAAGCGGCTACTTGGTCGTCGCTGCATGCCTTCAGTAAGCACTACCGGTTAGATGTGCTAGCCGCTCGGGATTCTTGTTTTGGTTCGGCAGTGCTGCGTGCCGGATGGCAAGGTCCCGCCCGGTGTTGACTGCTCTGTTACATCCCGGATGTGGAGGACTAAACTGGAGGACCGCTCAGGAAATGGAAATTACACATACCTGGTAATTGTAGTTCCTGGAGGGTCCAGTTTAGTCCTCCTTCCCTCCCATGTGTCAGGTTGACTGTTGCGGTGCGCTTTCTGCGAACGGAGCGGAATTAGGTCAGCCTTCTTTCTCTTAGTATTCCCGGCCGTGGAAGAAGGTAGAGGCGATGTGCAGAGTTCTGGCTTCCTCGTCGATAAATTCATAAGGGGAATGACTTTTGTTCTGAATACATATTTCTTATAGTTTCATGTGTTGCTTCTTTAAGTCTGCTTTGTTACTAGTTCACTGGGGGCTGATGGGAGCTCTGACAGCATACATCATACATAGGAAGATTTTGATTGGTCCAGGCTGCAGGAGGAGGTGCACTACCCGGATGTGGAGGACTAAACTGGACCCTCCAGGAACTACAATTACCAGGTATGTGTAATTTCCATTTACTGGTTCTGTCCATTGTTGGCTTTTCTTTTTCCTCATTTAGACTCCTGATGGCTTGATATTTCCAGATCGAGCGACCTTGTATATTACTGCAATTGAGGACCGACAGTACAAGGACTACAAGATTCACTGTGAGCTCGCCCCCCCCCCCCTTTATTTTGGGGCCTGTAGAATTTATTTTCTCTCTCCTATAGGAAAAAAGGGGGACTATAGTAGTTGATGTGGAAGGGCACTCTAGGCCATACGGTCGTTCTGCCATCATGTTTCTATACAACAATGGTCTTGTTCTGTGTCTAATAAATTCCTGCCCTGGCCCATATTGCAGACATGTTCAGTCTGTTGCTGTTGAAGCCACCGTGAGAAGAATGGAGCAGGTTTATCATCTGTTTCTCCAAGTTAACGACCTTCTCTGGGGAGGGAGAAGGTGGGGTCACATGTTTTTTTGGGGGTGGGGGCAAGAAAGGGGAGGGGTGTGGAAAGAAACTGTGATAGAATAGGGGAGGAAAAAGATGAGATGATGGCAGTGAAGCACTGGGGTAACTTACAAGGAGCAATGGTTAGAGCTCCCAGTAGCGATAGGACAGCATTTGGGAGGGGGTAGGTGGGTGCCAAGTTCTGTATGGGAACTGATGGGCAACTGCTGGGTAGACTGGATAGACCACTATCTGGCTTCATAGGTTTTGCTGTTTGCTATGTTTAGTGTGCTTCATTGTGCTTACTTGATGGGGGTCGAGGACTATCTTTCTCACTTATATGCATGACTTCTCTAATGGGCCAGGAGCATGTATGTGTGTATTCGGAAGGGGGGGAGGCAATGTTTATCTCTCGTGTGCTTTTCTGATGAGAGGGATGGGTCTTGTAACTCAAATTCTCTGTCTTTGATAGGGTGGGAAAATGTTTATGGCTTCGACATGTCTTGTATCAAGGATGTAGCCATCAAAGAGCCACTGGTGGATGTAGTGGATCCCAAGCAGCTGGTGACAAATGCCTGTCTAATAAAGGTGAGAAGCATTGGTGTGGGGGGTGAAAGGGAACAGTGTAGGTTGGTGTAGAAGCATAACTCTCTCCCTCTTCTTTCCTGACCCTCAGGAAGTGGATATTTACACTGTGAAGGTGGAAGACCTGACCTTCACATCCCCCTTCTGTCTTCAGGTGAAACGAAATGATTATATTCATGCACTGGTAGCATACTTCAACATAGAGTTCACCCGCTGCCACAAGAGGACTGGCTTCTCCACAAGTGAGTGTTCGGTTGGGGAGTAGACTTGTATTGTGCATTGCCAGGGGCCCTAGATCACCTTCCAGTTGTGCTTTTGTGTGTGGTGTTTTGCAGGCCCAGAGTCTCCATACACACATTGGAAGCAGACTGTGTTCTACATGGAGGATTATTTGACTGTGAAGACTGGGGAGGAGATATTTGGCACGATTGGAATGAAACCCAATGCCAAAAACAATGTGAGTTTTGAGGGGAAGAGAGGAGATGGGACTTTGTCTGCAGGGTATTGTAGCCAGTCTGGAACTTAACGCTAGCAGAGGGTATTAATGGTTTAGTTAGACCTGAAATGTCAGCAGGTGAAACTTTAGGCATGCATAACGTTAGAAGGAAGGTAGGTAGAAATAGCTGTGGAGTTGCAGCACGACTCTCCTGGCTGTAAGATTGCTAGTGCCGTGGACTTGTGTGGCCTATGTGCGCTACCTCACCCACTGGCTTGACTAGCTGTTCATAGCAGCGTTGGCTCCCTTTCCTTATGTCAGACCAGGATTGGGACAGCTGAGACCCCGTTCTGCCTCCCCCCCCCCCCCCTCTCCTGCTTGCTTACCTTGTGAGCATGACAAAAGGGTGGAAGCTATTCTGTGGTTGCTGTCTGCTCACTGACCAATCCTAGTGTGGAAAACCATTTCCTTTCTCATCCCTCCCTCCCTCCCTTTTTTTTTCTCTCCTGCCAGCGCGATCTGGACTTCACCATTGACCTGGACTTCAAGGGACAGCTGTGTGAGCTGTCGTGCTCTACGGACTATCGCATGCGCTAAGGGGACCATCCCCTCCCTCCCAGGCAGCCTGAAGAAACTCAAGTCACTAACATTTTTAGCTGTGTGGCAAACCATGTTTTAATCCCTGCTGCTAGAGACATGAGAGGTGGAAGGGTGGGTTAGGCAGGGCCAGGGCAGTGTTAATTTTCCCACCCTTCCTCCCTTTCTACTGATCTCGGACATCATGTCCCATCTTTCTGAAACCAGTGTAAAACGCACGCTGAGAGCAGTTGGCTCTTAAAGTGACCTTCTGTTGATTTTTTTCATTTTTGTTAATACTGTTGAGCTGATTGCTTTCTTGAATTGACCTTTTGTTGATGACTTTGGGTTGGTCCAGGTCCTCTTCTTGTGAAAAACACTATCTGACCCTGAGTGGGAGTAACTCCACCTCCTTTCCTGTCCCCAAACAAAGGAGTGGGGAGAGGCTGCCTCATTACCTCTCACCCAGCCTTTGTGTCCCAGTATGTTGATGGTACTTTTTGCCAGGGGGCAGGGTCTGTATCCACTGAGGGGGGAGGGGGGAGAACGTCACCTCTCTATGGCACTTTGTGTTTTATGAAGGTTTTAGCAGGAGAAGGGTGGAAGCATAATGTGAGGTGACTCTTTTTTTTTTTTTTTTTTTTTTGCGTATAAACCATGTCTTGGTTTGAGAAGGTCTACAGATTTTGTTTTCTTTACATGTTTATTGCTCAGAGGTGCTGGAACATTGTGACTTTCATAACTTATGTTTTTATATGGTTACATACGAGAGAAAATAAAGTGAAGTCTGCGTTTGCTATGATTCTTAACTCTGCTCTGGGGGAGGGGGTGTTGTGGTGCTGGTTGTCCCCTCCACAGGAATTGCTTCCAGGTGTGACACTTGTAATGCCTCTTAAGGCAAAGGGAATGCAGTCAGATTGTGTTTTTTTTTTTTATATTCGCCACTGGCAGTCTTTCTTGCTCACAGGGACATCTGTTCTCCATTTTCCTTTTGTAAAGACAGCTACTTGTTTTTGTTATAAGCTGTTGCTTCCAATATGTGCGATTGTACCCTGCTGGCTAACTCTATCCTGATATATCATCCTAAAGTTTCATACCTGTACTAAGTCATAACTGAGCATCCCCTGTGGTAATCCTAGGCACTATAATTCAGTTGCTAGAAGTATCCATTAACTTCTGTGTCAAAATAGCATTTGTTGCCTTCACTTGAGCCTCAAACACTGACTTTCTTGCTCTGCTAAGGCATCTTGTGCTTCTCTTTATGCATATTTCTTCAGCTTTCCATCGCACCAAAGGCCTCCTTCAGGTTGAGGCTTCTGCTGCACCCATGGCATGATTTTTGGTAGTTTTACCTCGAGCCTTGGTTTGGCCTCTGTATATCCTACTGGTGCTACTGTCTTCAGTGTGGAAGAGAGAGTATAGGGGATGTGTTGCCATTTTCCTCCTTGCTAATCTTATGACTTATACTGCCAGCTACAAGGGGGATACCTCATTGACATCAACTTTTTACATCCCTCGAAGGGGGTCTGGGGATTTACTAGGGATGTTTTCTTAAATTGTGTTAATGGCTTTTTGTCCCATTGTTGGGTGTGGGGGGTGGAGTATAGAAGTTAGAAATGTAACAGTCTGTAATGGTGAAAGTCTACTGATCTAATTTTTAACATAAAGTAGATGCAAAAATCTACAAGGCCCTGAGTGGAGAAGAGTTTTTTTTTCTAGAATCATGCTGGGTGGACTTAAAAACGGGGAACAGTTGCTTAACCTTTGAGACACAAACAAGAGGCCACTCATAGATCAAGGAAAAGAAAACAAATATCACCTAGCTGTGGGAGAGTCCTTATCACAGCAGAGGAGCTAAGAGAAACAAATCTCCTAGGGCTTTGCCAGTTACTTCCATCCTGGCTGCTGGCAGACACTTAGGAACATGACAGATGAAGACCACAAGGCCTATCCAGTCTGGCATTCCATACAAATTATGAAGATCAAACATTCCTTCCAGATTTTCCTGCTAGACCAGTCCAGACAAATGTGTTTTCTCCACGAACAGTCGGGATCGCTACACACATGGTGATGTCATCTGACAGCCGGAGCAGTCCTGCTTCCCAAAGCCAGCAAATTATAACAAGTTCTGCAGTTGCATGGGCCTTCCCCTGCTGCTAGTTGAGCAATGGTCACCTCTGTCTTTTTTTGATCCATGATTGAGAATGGACATGTCTGTACTTCTCTTTCTGTCTTTAAAAAAAAAAAAAAAAAAAAAAAGGGGGGGGGTGTGTGTCATTCACTGAATTCAATTTGGTGTCACTACTTTTTGCTGTGCCTAGACCAGGGTTCAAGCGGTGCCCGACCTGTTCCAACAAAATGTCGATAACTGATTCCCACCACAAGTGTCTCAGATGTATTGGGCCTGACTATCAGATGGAGAACTGCCCACATTGCTCCAAAATGTCGCCCTGGGCACTCAGCAGTATACAATTACCTGTCAGCAGTGAAAGAAAAGGGCTCATGTTTGTCAACAGATGTTCCCTCTCAAAGGTCAGCAGATGTTTGGATGGGAGCGAGGGAAAGGAAAGGTAAGCATACTGCTAAAAGTATTCTATCCCCTGAAGTACTGTGCAATTCAAAAGCTGCCGACACTACTGATCACTTTGCCTGCTGCTCTCCATGCATGGCTCTGGTCACTGCCCACAAATCATGCTCGGCCAGTGACGCCAGTGTCTGCCCATAGCTCCAAACTGACCATTGGTGCTGATAAGAAGAGCCTTCACTGCTAGCGAGTCCTCCCACTTCCCTGAAGCTGCCAGTAATGTAAAATTTAAGTTGGGCAAGTCACATTGAGGTTGCCATGACACTGAAGTTCTCAGCCACTCATACAGCTCAAGCATTTATTTAAGCTCTCTTGCAGAAGGAAAAACACTCAAAAGATTTAAAGGGCCAGAGGCTCTGAAAAGGTCAGATCCCGAGCAGTTTTTCCTCTTCAGAAAGTCCTGACTGGCACTGTAGTAAAACATTTCCTCTGATTCTGAAGACCCCTACAAATTTAAAGGGATACCGCTCAATAAAAAATCAACAACTGGAAAAAGCAAGCGAAACAATACCGCTCATCAAGAAAATATGCTAAACGCTTTTCACTGTGCCTCTCTAGCCAGTCACTGCTCTCTCAATCACAGTCACAACCACATCCTGTGGTCTCGGAATTATGGCGTGAATTTTTGAGAGCATTTTATGGCATAGAAAAGTCAAACCAACTGTCTCCAACTAAAGAGTCTCAGAAAAGAAAAACGTCTGCCTCTCATCAGTTTACCTCTATAAAGTCATTGCCCATTTCTGTAAGTTGTGTTCCCCCAAAGCGGTGTAGATAATCAGTCATCTTCCTCCATGTCAGATGACCTTTCCATCTACTCAATGAGGTTCTCTTGGTTTGCCGTTTCATCCTTCACTTCCATAAACCTAGAACAAATCGCTGCTGGAGAATACTTCATACTCATTTTCTTCAAAAGATGTCAAAACGTCTGTCTAGTCACCCACAATGAACCTGATCAAGGACAGCATGCCTTTGCTCTCTAAAATACCTAGATGCACCAAAAGATGTGTGGCTTCCAGTCCATGAAGTATTTATTGCTCAGCCTGAAAAATCAATGCAAGCGCCATTCACAATGAAACAGAGTTGAGATGAAATATAAGGTGGACACGACAAATTACAATTTTCTCACCATTCTGTGATGGTGGATTTGGCAATGAAACGCTGTAAGAGCACCAGGCTTCGCTCTAATACTCTTCCAGGAAAGGACGCTCACCTTCTGGACATCTTTGGGGAAAACGGATGTACCATAACACCATGCTAAGTGCAAGGACACTGCATCAGTTTCAGATGGCTTAGATTTTGTATGACGTGGCTGAAAAATTGGAAGAAAAGTCTCCCACATCAAAATATGCTGCAAGTTCATGCCTATATGGGACCTGAAATCGGGTGGGGAAAAGACCTCAAACAGCTCACCGCCACAAAATACCCTCTGTACCGGCAAGGTGACATTTTACTTACCAGATAATATCCCTATCCAATGCATCCTGCTAGACCAGTCCAGACAAGTGGGTAGTGTCCTCATGCCAGCTGATGTTGGAGACAGAGAAAGTACCAGAGGTTTGTCTGCCTTAATCCTGGTATCTATAGCCTTATCCCTAGGGGTTGCCTCCAGTATTTCTGTCTCCAACAGGTGATTGTATTTTTCAGTTCCTCCTGACACACTCTGAGGGTGACCTGCTTGATGAGGGCCTTTTTACAGCAGATGTTTCCAGGGCACACATGAGGTGCCTCTCTGGAGTTCTCTGCTAATCTGTTTGATTAAAGCTTATGGTCAGCGGGATTAGTTTAGCTTTCTTTGAAGGGGGCCAGTAGAGCCTGTTACAGGGAGGTGTCTTCCTTCTGCATATCAGCAAAGCTTGGTGATAGGTAACTGTCAAGATAAAGCCTACAGCTTGGAAATCTGCCTTGTGGAACAAATCTCATCCAAGAAGACTGCTTTGAGCATCAAATGCTTCAGAGTAGTGTGCTTCAGTGGCTGAAAGGTCTCTGACATCAGGGATCGCAAACAAGAGGGGAGGATGCAGACTCCAAACTCCCTGAAGAAAGCTTGAAATATCTTGGGTGTAAGGCTAGAGACTTAACAGTCACCAGACCTCAAAGCTGCCACCTCAACCTTCAGGGGAGCTAAAAGACCAGACCATCCTGCAGAGATGGCACTTTGCTGACTCAGGAGCTGCCATGTGCAACACCATCACTCAGAGGCACCAGATCCGCATGTATTTATTTATTTATTTATTTTATTTAGACAGTTTTGTATACTGCCTTATCCTTCAATCAAAGCGGTCACAACACAATTGGGAGATACATTTAACACGCGGGGATATGAGACACATACACTAATACTTACAGGGAACATGGGCAATGGAGGGTTAAGTGGCTTGCCCAAGACCACAAGGAGCATCTGTGGGACTAGAAACCCCAGTCCTTCTGGCCCAAGGTTGCTGTCCTCTAGTGGGATTTGAACCCCCGACCTTGCCAGGTTGGTAGATCACCTCCTGACTCTGAGCAGAGCAGAACCACTACTGGAGAATAGCCCTCACGTGCTAGCTGTCTCCTTTCAAGCCATAAGTGAGAAGGGAGCTGTATCCTCCAGGACAATCTGTCCCCCAATGCAGTAGGCCCCGAGAGGATGCAAACAAAGAGGTGGTCTTTGCCAATCCAGCATCACCAGAATAATCCTTCCCAAGTGGCGTCCTATATGCTGAATCACCCTCCCCACCAAGGGCCACAGAGGAAACTCATACAGCAGGAGCTGATTTAGCCAAGGCTGTCAGAGCATTAATGCTGTCGGACCCCTGCATCTGTGCGGTGACGGAAGAAGCAGCACATTTGCCATTGAAGAGTGTGAATGGGAGGGTGGCAAACTGAAAACTGAGATCCAAACTTAGCAAACATAGATACATTGCTGATTTCCCCCCCCCCCCCCCCAAATTGGGATATGAAAATATGATTCTGTCAAATCCAGAGATGCCAGGAACTCCCCATGGCACAATGTTTGAGATAGATTGCAAAGTTTCCATCTGGAAATGCAGGACTGGCAAGTGCTCGTTGATGATCTTGAGGGCCAGAATGATCTGTCTTTTTTCGGCACCACAGAATAGTTAGAATACCTGCCCTTGCCCCGATCACCAGGTGAATACACACCACTGCCTTCTGGAGTAACAACTTGTTTGAGGTGATCTGCACAGTGGCCCTTTTTAGAACCACAAGGGGGTGACAGAAGTGTCTCGGTTCGGCCCTTTGCATTTCAGGACATAGCCATACTGAATGGGGTCTAGCACCCAGCAATCCGTGGTGACCTGTGCCCATTCCTGAAGAAGAGGCATAACCTTTCCTTAACTAGAAAAAACCCAACCTTCATTGCGCAGCCCAGGAGGGGATCCTCTGGAGGAGACAGAGGCCCTTGGTTCACATGCTCCACGAAAGACCTGGGAACAAGGCAGAAGACCTTCCAGGCCATTAGCAACCAGAGACCCCCAGGAGTCTGACCAGCATGCCTGCGAGGAGAGGGGGCTCTTGCCTGCTTCACTCCCCCCCCCGACCTGTCTTCTGGAAGGCAGTACAGTTTTTCACCCAGGTCCTTCACCAGCTTCTCCAAATCTGCCCCAAAAGAAGCTTCCCTTCAAAGGCCAGTCGGGTAAACCAGGGTTTGGAAGATGTCTGCTGTCCAGTGTAGGAGTTGAATCCGATGCCATTTCACCATTGACAGGGCACTATCCCTGGCTGCTAAATGTCGTACATGGCACTCAAAGGAAGGACATAGACTCAAAAGGGGGTTAGTATCATCTGGCGGAAGACAGCTAACTGAAGAATAGCAGTTGCTGTGCCAAACTGGTTCTTCAATCACAAATCCACCTTTGAGGTCCAGAATATCCTTATTGTTGCCCATGTTGAGGTTGAGTGAGGCTTACTATTTTCTCCCACATGCTTTGGGATGGATACTGAAGAGACTGGTGGTTGAGGCAAATAGAGGAGTGGGAGTGATGGCTTTATGCTCTTGGTTCTTTGTCTCCAATCTGCAGGTAGGGAAATACAGCCCACTTGTCTGGACTAATCTAGCAGAACTCAAGGAAAGGATATTATCTGGTAAATAAAATGACACTTTACCGGCCATGGGGCTGTTCTGTGGCGGTAATCGGTTTGAGATCTGCTCCACCCGATTTCAGGTCCTGCATCTGTGTGAACTTGCCGTCCAACAATGCCTGCCTTATTGTCCCTCCAGTCTAGTCACAACCTATGGGTAGTCGCACCTCACGAGCAGCTTGGAGACTGAGCATGTCAATACTGATGACATCAGCTCTCATAAGCAGTTGCCACCTTACCAACCTCAGTATACCATTGGTAAAGCAGACTCACATGAGCATTAACCAAGAAAAAACTGATGGAATATGAACCCCAGTCAAGGCAGACTAACCTCCCTGCCCAGTAGAGAATAAAGACTGAAAGGGTCAGGTCAAGTGATCAGAAGTACCCTATCCTACTAAGAAATTTCTTAGGAACTGCTTCCCTTTAGTTTCTGTTTCTCTCTATATTTGCGCTGACATCATGAACAGAGGACTGAGACCACAGCCTGGTACCCTGCAAAGCGGACCTCTCCACACATAGCCTGTCCTCTTGATCAGGATTAACATCAAGAGATGACTTTCTTACCACCCAGGATCGCTACATTGACAAATGGTATGGAATTCTGGGACTGGACTGGGGGGGGGGAACTCTAGGAAAGCCAATTAGCAGGTAAGGCCTAACTTCACCTTCCTTTTGACAAACATCCCTATGCTATCTGCCTTGCAATGCACTCCCCAGCCTGAGAGACTGGCATCTGTTGTCAATGCCACCCATTGAGGGGTCTCCAGGAGCATCCCTGCTGAGAGCTTGTTCACCAGAGTCACCACTGTAATGCTATCTTGGTGGCTCTCGGGCATGGGAGTGGCCATGATAGTGGATGGCACTATATTGACCAGTAGCATAGTAGAGCCCTCTGCACTGGTCTCGTGTACTCTGGCACAAGCTCAATAGATGCCACCATTGAACCCAGCACTTGTACGTAATGCCATGCCATCTATGTCTGCATGCTGAGAAGCTGGTGTACCTGCCGATGAAAGGTGCAAATTTTGTCTTCCAGGAGGGTGATCCAGTTTTTGGCTGTCTGGAACTGGGCAACTTGAATGTGGTTTTAAATCTGAGAGCATGTTTATCGATGAGGGCTGAGAAAGGAGCTTTCTGAATTAAGACCAGATCTTGGATACCTGCTGAGTGGCGACATAGTAGTAGAAGGTCCTGCATAGAGAAGAGATTCCTCCTATGATTGATCAGATTGCTTCGGAGATCTTGATTTCCAGTTCTTAAGAGTTCAGGCTTAGATGATTACTAACACTATACTGCGGGTCATTAGCTTGAGTTTCAACAGATAGTGTTTGAGTGGGACTGTCCCAATGCAACTCTCTTGAGTGCCCAGTTGCTGGGCAGAATCTACTCTTGATCTCAAAGACTTATCTAAGTGGTAGCATTATCCTAAGGTGGATGCCCTGGTCACGACTGACTAAAACACACCACCATCCCAGTTGAAGGGGGAGCAGCAAGATCTTTTGAAAACCACCACCTCTGCCTTCTCCCTGGCGATCCAGGTATCCGTGTGTGGAGGCCTTGTGGCCCAAGTCCTTTTTGTATTGGGTCCGTTTCTTGCCAGATGACACCAACAGCTTGTGTGGAGTCTGCAGCTTTTTTGTCTGCCTTCTATGATTTACAGCACTTGGCCACCTGGGGGGTTGCTGCGGCCACCATGGCCCAGAGCTGGCTATGGCTGTGGAACTGGTCTGTGGATGTGGCCTTTTAAGGTGTGCCTGGACAGACTTACATTTAAAGGTGGCCTCCTCTTTGGGGAAGACCTGGAGAAGCTTGTTAAGGATCACAGGGTGGTCAAGCTGCAGTGGTTGCCAGAGGATAAGCCCAATGTTGCCTCAAAGTGCTTGTTTGTTCAGGATCCATCAGTTCTCACACTCTCTCAGCACTAGGTGCTATTTTCTGAAGCAGGAAGCTTTCTTTTCTGGTTGGGGTTCTAAGGGCCAGCTCTTTCAAGGAGCCTGCTGCTCCTGGCTCCTTTGGCGGCAAGTCCTCCTTTTTCTTCCTTCTGTCCTTCATGTTGATGGTTAGGGGGTCCATTCAAAGGTACTACAGCTGAGGCATCTCCTTTGCTGCCTTTACCACAAATGGGCCCACTTAACATCAGATTGATGGATCCTTAACATCATAAAGTAAAGATATGTACTGGAATATGCCAGTCCCATTCCGGATGCCTTTGTAATTTCCCCTTGTGGTTCTGCTCTCAAGAAAGCAGCCATGTGAACCACCCTTCAGCATTTTCTCCAACTCTGGGCTATTCTTCCAGTGCTTCCTTTGGAGTGGCGCATGGAAGGGTAGTCCATCTACTTTGTGGTCCCAAAAAAGGACAGCTCCTTTTGCCCCATTCTTGATCTTGAGGGAGTCAACCTCAATTTTCAAGTCATCCTGCTAGACCAGTCCACACAAGTAGGTTATGTTCCCCTGCCAACAGGTGTTGGAGATAGAGAAGTACCAAAGGCTTCTGGAAGTTTGCCGTGGTACATATCGGACTAGTTCTAGTGGTCGCCTTCAGTATTTCTGTCTCCAGCAGATGTGGATGCTTCTCTGCTCCTGACAGTTGCCAAGAAGGTTTCCCGTCAGCAGATTTGCCTCATTTCTCTGCTTCTGGCCAGTAGACACAAGGGGTGCCTCCTCTGAACCAGCTATCCCTCCACAGGTTCAGCTTCTGGCCATGAGGGTCAGCTAAACTACCTCTCTCTTTGGTGAGGAGTAGTTGAATTGCCGGTCTCCTTGAGGTGGGTAGGGTTACTGTGTGAGGGTGCTAGTTAAGAACATAAAATATGCCATACTGGGTCAGACCAAGGTCCATCAAGCCCAGTATCCTGTTTCTAACAGTGGCCAATCTAGATCATAATGCTTGTATTGGGTCAAGCACTGATATCCTGGGTCCCTTTTAATAATGGTTTATGGACCTTTCCTCCAGGAACTTGTCCAAATCGTTTTTAAATCCAGTTACACTAACAGCTTTTACTACATCCTCTGGTAACAAATTCCAATTCCAGTTGAGCCTGCACTGGGAGCTGTCGGTACTCTTCAGGCACAGTGTTTATTTTTCCTTTCTGCTGGTTTGTTTTTTTTATCTGCTTGCTACTGTCTGTACCAACAGGCTCAGCAAACTGTAAATGTGTGGCGTGTTAAATCCACCCCCCCCCCCCCCCCCCGGGACTCCTTGGTACTTCTTTCTGTTGGGGCTGACTTTGAGGAACTTTTGGCGATGCCAGAGTGCAAGATGTGGGCTGCTGGCTCCTTCCTCGTACCACTTCCCACCTCCCTCGCAGTGCTTGCAGGTGTGCGGTGGCCATTTTCTGAGCCGCATGATGCATCAGAGTGCCTCTGATGCTGGCGGTGACCATTCTGTGAGCAAGTGGTCTTCACAGCAACAGTCAGCAGCATCCTTTTTTTTACTTTTGGGGCAGGCAGTAGCAGTTTCCTCTCAGCACCTTCGGGATGCTGCCCTCCCTGCTGTACTGCATTGCATGTGGTCGCATGTTCAGAGGACCCCGGGCAGTCATCCCAGGCTGCTCCCGCTCCCAGTGGTGAGGTTCAGAACTCTGCATTCATTCCAGCAGCGCCTGATAAGGATTCTAGTCCTTCGCAGCAAGGGGATATTTCCCCCCTCTTCTTCTGTCTCAACCATCTTTGCAGGCAGCGTAGGATCTCCCTGAAGATCGTGCACACTTCCTGGGAGAAAGAGAAACTGGCACAGTGGGATTAAGGGAAATGGCACCCTGTCCCGACCTCCTAGGCCTGCTTAAAGAGAGACAAAAGTGGCCATCTGGAGGTTGGGACAGGGTGCTAAATCCCTTGACCCCACTGTCGACTAATTGCTCCCTGCCCCCCTCCCCCCCCTAGGAAGTATGCACGCTCTTCCCATGCCTTAAAGGTTCCGCATGCAAAGGAGGTGGCCTGGGCTTCCAGTGGTTCGCAGCTTCTGGAAGGCGGCGAGCACTTGTTCTCCTTGGACTTGGAAGAGAGTGTGTCGGACCGGGAAGATGGGGAATGGTCACAGCAGAAAGACTCCAGAGTATCTCGAGCAGGCTCAGAATGTCTGGCTTTTCTGTAAAGAGGAACTTTCTTCTCTCATTACTCAGGTGGTTGAAGCCTTGCGTCTCTCCAACCCATGTGCCACCAGCAGCAGTGGCAGACCTGCAGCCGGACCCCGTCCTAGTGGGTATTTGCAAACACACTAAGTCATTCCACTTCCCATCAGAAATCCCAACAAATAGTTTCCCTGGAGTGGAGTTCTCTGGAAGCCTCGTTACGCACTGCTAAGCGGCAGGGGCATCATCATAGTTGGTCTCAGGATGACCTCGACAACTGGCTCCGATTATCCCAAAGTGGATTATTTTATTTAACATTTATTTTGTATACCGCTATTCAGATTCTCAAAGCAGTTTACAATGAACATAACTTTGTTTACATGGAACGTTTCATCAGAACTATTTACAATAGCAATTAGCAGGGTTCTCCATGGACAAGCAGGATGAGTCAGCCACAATAATATTTTAATTATTTACACAGGTATTTGAACTCTTACGGCTGCTTGATGATTTGTCTAATAGTCCATTTGTTGTATCAGTTGATAAAATTACTTGACTTTATGCTAATGAAGTGTTCAGTAAATAGGTGGGTTTTTAGGAATTTTCTGAAGTCGGTAACATCTGTGGTTGCTCTCAGGTCAAGAAGCCGAGAAGCATGCTCCTATTCCAGTAGAAAGGGGGGGGTTGGCTCTCCAGGATCAGCAGGACCCCAAGGTCGAGGGCTTGCTAAAGATGGCGTTTTCTGCAGCCTCTTTGGCATTGCAAGCCTCTTCATGTGGAGGATTGGCGGTTCAGGCCCTTCTATGCTGGGTTCAGCTTCTGCCGTAGGACCCAGCTGCTGTCCGTTTGGAGTCTGTCGCACACTTTGTAGCGGATGCCTTTTATGATTTTCTCTGCCTAGTGGTCTATACGGTGGCAGCAGATGTGATCTCCAAGGCTCGGCTAGCCTAGCTTGCCTTTAAGGGCAAACTTCTTTTTGGGAAGAAGCTTGTAAAGGATTTTGGGGAGGTGACACCCCAGCGGTTACTGTTTCTGGTTGCCGTTCTGTTATTTGATAGAGGTGGCCAAAACCCAACACAGGTTGTGTTTCGTATGGTACTTCTTCAGGGGTGTGGCAAACTTAAGGCAGTATAAATACCACTAGTGGATAAGCGTTGTGAAGGAGACCCTAAATCATTTCCATTTCGTCAGACTGTTTGATGCGGCACGGTTCGCCTGTGCGATTGGAGTATATGCAGCCAGAGTTTGTTACACACTGCGTTTCCTTCAGGATATACGTATATTTTAAATCCTACATCAATTATTCTTTTCAAACATGCATGATTTTTTTTTTTTTATACTGCGCTCTTTAGAATCAGTGCGGTTTACATGTATACTAACAGGTTCTTTTTTATTCCCTTGTCCCCGAAGGGCTCACAATCTAAGTGTACCTGAGGCAATGGAGGGTTAAGTGGCTTGCCCAAGGCCACAAGGAGTGGCCATGGGACTAGAAACCCTATTCCCTCTGGCCTGAAGTTACTTGTCCCCATGTGGGAATTGAACCCCGGCCTGAGGTAACCTGTCCCAACCACTGAGCCATTCCTCCCTCTATGGAAATGATTTAGGGTCTCCTTCACAACGCTTATCCACTGGTGGTATTTATACTGCCTTAAGTGTGCCACACACCTGAAGAAGTACCATACGAAACACAGCCTGTGTTGGGTTTTGGCCACCTCTATCAAATAAGGATCGATAAAGTTTGTGAGTTTTATCTGCTGCCCATGTCTTTGGACTGGTTTCCTTGTCTACCCCCCTGCTATTGTCCAGATGAGGGTTAAGTGTCAAATTATAATCCCTCCTCCCCCTTAGTATAACCTGAATATCCCCAAACCTTTCTAGTTCCTCCAACATCTCTCATAAAATTCCCCGTTTCTCATTGGGTCCATACAAATTACCCATAGCTCCTCCCCTGCAACCTTCAAGGGTACCCCCCCCCCCCCCTTATCCCTACATTCACTAAAAGTCTCACATAACAATATATCCATCCAAATCCTACCCTGCCATGGTGTAGCCTTTTGACCTGCTAGCACTGCCAAAGGAAAATGTTGAGACTGTAAAAGTCATTCTTGGCCCATCCAAAGGTGATTCTCTTGTACCTATATAACCTCTGCTTGTAGATGCCCACCATCCTGCTTCAATAGTCTTTGCTTGCGCCAGGGAGGGTGATTACAATCATTTTGCTGCCCCTTATGCAGTCTTCTCTCTCCCATCCCCTTCTCACCTTGACTACCACCCCTCCCCTAACCCCCTTCCTTGTCTCCCCCTCCCTCTGCCCTTCCTGACTCATCCCACCTTCCAAATAGGAGGCAACTACAGAGTAGTGCTCATCCCACCCACCCCTGATCCACTTCATACCGCTTCCCCTTTTCCTATGAAACCCCACCCCACATAGTCACATGTCCCTATCCATCCCCATACTACTAACAGTTAAACTTCTGATAAGCATTCTCATAACAAATTAGCCCAACAGTCCTGCAGCCATGCCTCTGTCTCTGCTGTCTTTTCAGCATGAGTGACAGATCCTGCCGCCTTGCCATCTCAATTTGTCCATCCCTTCTTCAGTCTCAGAACTGGATCCACATCGGCCCACAGTCTCTCTTCAGTCTGTTGGGGCTTGCTTTACCAGGTCCTTATGAAGCCTTTGGGGTCTCCCCAACAAATTATGGTATTCGCTGTGTGCGGCCTCTTGACTATGTCCCCACTTGTGCAGTCTCCCTGCATTGTGTCTGCCGGTGACACATCCAGCTGTCTCCAACCTGATCGGGTGCAGACTCATCTCCTCCAGAGCAAGTAAAGCCTCTGGCACAGTTCTTACCTGTCATGTGTTCTCCTTCTTAGAGGAGGATAGTGCAAATAGAGACATCACCTGTATTTGATATCAGCCTGCCTCAAGGCCTTTGTGACAGGATGCATATCTTGACACCTTTGCAGAATTCCTGCTGATAAATAAACATAAATGGCTAACCTTAAAGCCTTACTACAAATAAGTAGTGATAACCTTAAAGCCTTGCCATTTGAAAGAGCTCATTCTCCTCATCTTTGAGTCAGTGTGTTCTTTTAGCTTATAATCCTGTATACAGATGACAATATCTCTCGGGCCATTTGCTCTCACAGGCCCCAAGTCATGATGTGCTCTGTCTATCACAATAGTAGTAGGCACATTATTGTACCCTCCTTTGCATAGCACCTCCAGGCATACCACCTCTGCCACTTTCACGCTATCCTGAAATTCAGAGTCCTCTGGCACTCCCCGAATGTGGAGATTATTCCTCCTCATTCAGTTCTCTTAAGTCCTCCAGTTTGTATTGCATATGGTCCTTCTGCTTGGCAGCTGTCTCTACCGGTGTCCACTCCAACTTTAGCAGTCTTTCATCATGTCCACCAATGCTGTGATTCAACTCCCAACTCTTTTTCATGTCCCCCATGAGCTCACTCAATTCCATTTTTGCTGCCAAAAGTTCAAATTTGAGCTCATTAAACCACTCCTTGAGTTCACCTCGGGAGATCTGTGCAGTCGTTACTTCGCCAGGATCCTCCCCACTAAGTTTCTGCCTGGTGCCTTCACACTCAGCTTGCCCAACACTTAGACCCACCAGTGGCCCATTTTGAGCACCTTGCTGTCCACACTCGCTCTCGCATAGGTGAATGCTTTTAAATCAGTTGCTTTCTTGTGTGCCAACATTATGCTTCCCACACTGCAGGATACCTTGGGTAGCTCTCCACTCTTTGTCGCTCTCGGGATGGTGTTTTTTAATGCATAATCAGGGATGGCTCCAGAGCTCTGGAATCAGACAGCTATTGTGTAGGATGAAGTCACGTCCTCTGCGCCCACCCTACCATCTGGTGGTTCCCTCGTTGGAGCTAAGCATTGTTCTTCGGGTGCTTCTGTGAACACCTTTTGACCTTTAAAGCAAGCACCGCTTAAGGGTTTGTCTCTGAAAGCGGTCTTTTTGGTTGCCATGACCTCGGTGCTGGATCTTGGAGTTGCAAGCCCTGTCTTGTCGAGATCCTCTTATCCTTTTCTGTTGAGGGTGTTACCTTGCGATCGGTGCCTCACTTTCTGCCCAAAGTGCTCTTGCCTGTCCATGTGATTGCTCTGCTGGCCTTTTTTGGCAGATCAGTGTTCTGGGAAGGATAAAGACCTTTGTTATTTAGATGTGTAAATGACATTATTCAGGTACCTCAAGGTTACAAACTCTTTTCTACTTTGTGATCACCTGTTTGCAGTTTCCCCACAAGGGTCAGATGGCTTACAGGGTCACACTGTCACTGGATTAAAGAGGCAATTGCTTCAGTGTACTTGATAACAAACCAGTTCTGGTGGGGTTGAAAGCTCACTTGACCCATGCCCAGGCTGCATACTTGATAGACTAGTCTTCTGTCTCACCACTAGAGATTTGTACAGCGGTGCTGTGGTCTTCCTTATCTGCTTTCATGAAACATTACTGTTTGGATGTTAGAGCACCATCTTGTTTTGGCACTAGTGTTTCAGCTGCGGTTTCTTCCTGCCCAGAGGTGGCTTTGGTACTTCCCACTGGTCTGAACTGGCCAAGCAAGAAGATCTGGAAGGTGAAATTTTACTTACTGATAATCTCCTTTCCTGGAGTCCTGCTAGACCAGTCGACCTGCCTGCTCTTTTAGCTTTGTGCCTGTGTTCAGACATATAGTTCAGTTAAAAGTGCCCATTGTTTAATGGTTATGGTATAGGGGCCCCATCAGAGGATTCTTTAGGGGTTCCATTTACTTTGTTACAAAATTACTGAGGAGTGCCCCTAACTGCACTGGGTTTTATGCTAGTGATGTCACAGGGCTACTCTAATTTTGTATTCTCTACCTCCATCTCTTACAGAGAGACAACCCACTAGTCTGGACTGGCTAGCAGACTCCAGGAAAGGAAATTTCTTGGTAAGTAAAACTTCACCTTTACCCTGTGGTGACTGACGTTGACAACATCCAGTGTGACTGGTAAGCAGCGGCCAGCCTACCCTGTGTGGCTGAACTAGGAGAGTTTTCTGCAGGGGAGCACGCCATTGTATCTTGGTCCTCCCTGATGCACGGAGGGCCAGAAGAGCACACAGCCCAGTACTTCCTTCAGTCAAAGTGGGAACTGCTGCTATCTGGTCAGTGAGCAACATTTCTAGCCCCCAGCTAAATCCTTTGGTGGTTCTTACTGAGTTGGGGAGTGCCGCCAGAGGTTCTCTCTCTCTCAGCCTTTGGGAACTTTTTCTCGATTTCCTTCATCTTATGCAATAGGCTTGCTTCTTTTGGCAGGGGTTCCACTGGGGACCTAAGGAGCTTCAGGGGCCTTTGGCAACTGGACAGTTGCCTACTCGTGGATCACCTAGAAAAATTCCTGCAGTTTTGCTCCTTGGAGGCTTACCAAAGAAGCAAAAATGCCTGTAGGGAGTTAATGAAAGCCCACCTAATTATAGTATGAGGATGCATACAGGACTTCCAAGGATGTCTTTTTAAGATACAGTGGCATCTGTCCCTTTTGGGAGATAGGAATGAGGACTTTTCACTGGATAGCTGAGAAAATAAAGAGCTCTCTAAGCTGGTGAAGGAGGATGACAGCTCTCTGATGGGAAGAGTTCTTTGCCTTGATTGCTGCGATCTTGTCCTCGCTCTGCATAGCAGAGGTTGCTGTGGAAGTGAAGGAGAAATTGGATGTAGATCTAATCACTGAGAGTCTCCAGAGACCATGTAAGGCCTTTCCACTTCTGCAGTCCCATGTATGGTCCTAGCAGAATGGGAGACCTCAGACATTCTAATGGCATGCTAAGATGATGGCCAAGCTATATGCTGTACCTCAGGCTGATATAGACAACTGGGTGTTTCCCCAAGTTTGCATTAGTGGCAGCAGTTACTAAGCACATCACTATTTCAGTTGAAGAGGGTGGAGCTCTCAAATCAGAAGGGCTGCAAGGTGGAGGTGCTTCTGAAGACTGTTCTCTGCCTTGTAGCTTGGTTTACAGGCATCCATGTGGGGGCTCATATGTTTCTGCTTTAGATCCAGCAGCTGATAGGCAACAACTCAAGGCAGACTTTCTGGCCAATTCTCTGTATTATCTCATTTGTCTCTTGGCAAGTGCAGTCAGAGCCACAACAGTGACCAACTCTGGCAGTGGCTTTGGCACTGGTCTGTGGGCAGTTTCCAAGGCCCTTTAGATGAAGCTTTCTTCTAAGGGTCAGCTCCTCTTTGAAGAAGACCTGGAGAAGCTTGTAAAGGGTAAGACTAAGAACATAAGAGATGCCATATTGTCAGATCAAATGTCCATCAAGCCCAGTATTCTATTTCCAACAGTCACCAATCCATGTCACAAGTACCTGTCAGGTTCCCAAAAGATACATTCCATGCTGCTTATCCCAGGGGTAAGCAGTTGATTTCCCCAGTCCACTTTAATAATGGTTTATGGATTTTTCCTCCAGGAACTTGTCCAAACCCAGCTACACTAACAGCTTGTACTATATCCTTTGGTAACAAATTCCATTGTTTGTGTTGAGTGACAAAATATTTGATTAGTCTTAAATGTGCTACATTGTAGTTTCATTGCATGTTCCCCTCTTTCTACCTTTTTGAAGGAGTAAACAATCTACATTTACCCATTCCACTCCATTATTTTGTAGACCACTATCAAATTTCCCCTCAGCTGTCTCCTTTTCCAAGTTGAAGAGTCTTAACTTGTTAAGACTTTTCTCATAGGGGTATCCATCAACTGCTTGAGGATAGGCTGAAGGGCTCTTCTAAGTTTTCAGCATCTCATTCCCAATTTAGGGATTCTAGGCATCGCCATCTAGGTAAGCAAATAGCATAGTTCAGCAAGTCTCGGCCCTTTTGGTGGCTTTCCATGTTCAATAATGACTCCTAGAGCTGTTACCTCCCACTCTGCACCATGGTGGGCAGGGATCCCATTTTGAGGTGCCTCTGGTGGGCTGCTGCTACCAGGAGTGGGTCTGGGTTGCCACAAATCTGTGAGTTCTTGATGATGATCATCATCATGGTTATGTCCCTTGAGTGCGTGGAGTGAAGAGGTCTGCACATTAACAGCCAACAACTCTTTAAAGTGCCTTCCCTGTCCCAGAGCCCAGGGTTATGGCAACTAGGGTCTGAGTCTGTGGTCAAGACATGCATCTGCCTACTTTAGTGAATGTTGCTTACGCAGTTGTCCCCTCTGTTGATCTGGTATAAGATCTGACTTCTCCTGCTTCCTTCATTGTAAAGGTTTGACCTTCCCAATGCTGGTAGAAAATCCAATCCAGTAGGGAGGCCACAGCTTGGGGCCAGCCTGTCGAGTTGGAGAGTATACTGCTTGAGCCAACTGGTTCAGACCATCCTCAGCAAACCCTGGTGTGAACCCTTTCTTTTTACTGCAGTGGTTGGAGCTGGGCTGTCCTGGTATCCTTTAGAGCAATAGCTAGCATATGACATTTGGCAAGGGGGCCTGAGGGTACCCAGTTCTCTCTGGGTAGATCTTCAAGAGAGCTGGAATTCTAAATAGTTGAGTTTGCTTTTCTCCTTGCTAAACTTTGTTGCTAACCTCTGGGTGCAGAGGGACCAGTAGGCATGAAATCCTAGATGGCTCTCTAGAGACCTTGAGGTGGGAGGGCTTTCCTATAGAGAGCTAGAGTTTTGCTGTCTTACAGACCACTTCCATTGAGTAGGATGTGGGGCAAGGTCAGGTCCGGCTGTAGAGTTTGTTCAAAGTGTTGACACCCGAAGTGAGCATCGAGCTTTATACCCCCTCTCGCTGTCAAAATCTATTATTTAGCTTTGAATGCCTTGCTTTTGCTGCCTTATGGATGTTGCTGCCCTAGGTGATTGACTATTTTGCCTAGTGGTTGGGCCTGCCCTGGACAAGGCCCCAGCTAGCCTCTTGCCTCCCTGGACATCATGTCATCCTTTGGCATTCTCAGCACAACTCTTTAGGATCAACAATGCAATTGGGAGCTATGGCTCTCCAGCCTTCTAGGAAATAATTGCTTATGGCCATGATGGTGGTGAAGACAAGCTC
Organism: Ichthyophis bannanicus; assembly: GCA_033557465.1. Lineage (NCBI taxonomy): Eukaryota > Metazoa > Chordata > Amphibia > Gymnophiona > Ichthyophiidae > Ichthyophis > Ichthyophis bannanicus. Next base: position 53,911,472 of record CM066051.1, on the reverse strand, counting down.
CAAAGTGCAGTCCTACAATCAGAGAGTGGTCAGCTGTAAGGGCAGTAGGGCCCTTGTTCAGTCTTTATTTTTCCCACCAAGGCCTCTGGTCAGGGATGTGCTCCAAGGAGTAGTGGGCTATCTGGGGTTTGTGAATCCTGGTAGTCCCAGATTGACCCTGAAGCCATAGTTTTCTGTCAGAGTTATGATCTAGGTCCATTCTCCCTGGACAAGTAGGATGCGTCAGCCACACCTGGTGACATCATCCGACGGCGCTGAGGACGGAGTGCTCTCCTATAGCTCAGAAAGACGAAGCCTTTCTGAGCATGCTCCTGTATCCCCACCCCTAGGCCCGCCCCTACCTGGTTCAGTTTTTTCTTTGCCTGCCTGCAGGACGGAATCTACCGCTCTCCTACCTACTTCTTCTCAACTGTGGATAAAAACAAAGAAAAGAAACTGCAAACCTGGATTTAAATGCCCCTAATGTGGAAGAAAAATGAACTCTGAGGACTCCCACGACTGTTGCATCCGCTGCCTGGGAGAAGCTCGCTATGTGGAGGACTGCCCCCACTGTGCCCGCATGTCCCCCAGAGCTCGAAAAGCACGAAATTACACTCAAGGAATTCCCTTCCTCCTCTGAAAGCTCATCAAGTAAAGCTCCAAAATCAGGAAAGGATAAAGAGGTGAGGAAAGACAAAATCGCGAAGAACCAAGTCGGTATCAGCAGGAAGGAGGTGAGCAACTTGACCGCCTCTGGGATTCCCTCCTCAGCAACTCCCCCGGATGCTCAGAACCGCTCCTCCAAGGTCCTGGCTGCTGCTCCTCAGCAACCCTCCGAGTCTGCCCAGTCTAAGGAAAAGACTGCCGCCACTGCCGGGCGCTCCTCCGAGCTCCAGTCTTCCACCCGGCTGCCTCCCCGCGCCAAAAAGCACAGATGCGAAGAAGCTCCACCCACCCCCAACATCGCAGATTGTCATTTCCGATTCAAGGAGGAATCACCGGCACACATTGCTCCTCCCCACTCCAGTTCCTCAAGACAGGGCAGAGCTCGCAGCTCCTGCACCAGAGAGTCCCGCTCCAATACGGAGCGCAGATAAGCAGCTTCTCCATCAGCAGTTCCTCCCGTAGCCCCACAGGGGCAAGAAACATGCCAGGACTCGCTCCCCGCACAGATCATGCTCCAGCACGCTTTCCCCACCAGTGCAACACACCAAGGCCTCTGGGAACATCAGCAAGAAAAGCAAAGATGCCCTGCACAATTCTGGATCAGCAGGTGACAAGCTGCAGACCAGAGACAGGCAAACAGCGCTCATAGAGCTCCTGTCTAAGCTCATCAGCTAGCGGGACTCCAGCTGACACTCCAGACGGACTTGCTCCCCGGATCTGCCATCTATGTATATAGTTGACCATGTTTCCCTATTCAATAGAACCACCAATGTATATAGTTACCCCGTTTCTCCAAGTTTCTACTCCCTGTTAAATGTAATGACCAGACATATGTAAGCTGTCGGATGTTTCTGTTCAATGTAAACCGCGCTGATAGTAAATAGTGCGGTATATAAGAATTGTTAATAAATAAATAAATTAAATCTTGACTGTCATTTTCAAGGTCAACTTCCCCGGGCATAACCCCCCTACAACCCAGGACGCCTTCTCCACCTGGGTCACTGGTGCTACATGCCCCTCCAATCACACACCAGACAAACCTCTAGCCACCATGGCAGCAGAGATCCACTCCCTCCTGACAGCATGGGCCATCGAGCCAGTACCCCAGGCTCATCGTGGAAATGGGTTCTATTTGAGGTATTTTCTAATACCCAAGAAATCTGGGGGCCTCCGCCCCATCCTCGACCTCTGGGGCCTCAACAAATTCATCCGCAAGTAGTGTTTCCAGATGTACTCTGGGATCCATCCTACCGCTACTGCAACCTCACCATTGGCTGGCCTTACTGGACCGCCAAGATGCCTACGCCCACATTCCCATCCACCCCTCGCACAGACAGTTACTGCGTTTCTGCTTCGTGGAACAACACTACCAGTACCGGTTACTCCCTTTCGGCCTCTCACCAGTGCCAAGGGTCTTCACGAAATGTGTGGCCATGGCGGTGGCCCACCTACGGAAAACTGGAATTTACATTTTTCCCTACCTCGATGACTGGCTCATCTCTGTGTATTGGTCAGTGTTTGAGTTTTTGAATATTTATGGTACAGGTCCCTCAGGATAAATATAGCATAGTCCAGGGTATTTTTGAGGCTATAGGTTTATTGTTTCCTTGGAGCGGTGTGGTTGTTTAATTTGAAAGTATATAAGCCATGCTGCTATAGCCCTGGAGTATGTCATACTGAAGCCTCACCCTTGTGTTGCATAATGTATTTACTTCAAGCATGGATGAAGCAACCACACCTTGAATATTGTGTGCAATTCTGGTTGGCATATCTTTAAAAAGGATATGGCGTTATTAGAAAAGGTACAGAGGAGTCACCAAAATGGTAAAGGGGCTAGAAGGATTACCCCTATGAAGAGAGGCTAAAAAGGTTAGGGCTCTTCAACCTGGAAAAGAGATGGCTGAGGGGAGATATGATAGTCTATAAATTAATGAACGGAGTGGAAGGGGTAAACGTAGATCGATTGTTTACATCATCAGAATATAGAAAGACTAGGGGACATGCAATGAAGTTACAGGGTAAACTATTTAAGACTAATAAGAGAAAATATTTTTTCACTCAACGTGTAATCAAACTCTGGACTTTGTTACCGGAGGATGTAGTAAGAGCTGTTAGTGTAGCTAGGTTTAAAAAAGGTTTGGACAAGTTCCTGGAGGAAAGGTCCATAAACCATTATTAAAAGGGACCCAGGATATCACTGCTTGACCCAGTACAAGCATTGTAGAACCTGTGTCTTTTGGGGAAACTGCTAGGTACGTATGACCTAGATTGGCTACTGTTGGAAATAGGATACTGGGCTTGATGGACCTTGGTCTGACCCGTATGGCAGATCTTATGTTCTTAAGCATATTGTTTTAATAGCAGTTCTTTATTGTGTCAGAGTACCAGACATGGATAGGTGAAGGGGCAGGAGTAGGGAGAGGTCTGTTTTTATGACTGGTGGCCAGTTGGAATTGTCAGGGCTGGGAGTAGCATCGAAAGAGAGAGGGTAGATACATACTCTCAGTGCCAGCTATAGCTATATTGGTACTCTCTTCATCAAAAGCGTTAGATATATTCCTTCCTCTGCCTAATTCATAGGTTTGACAAACTTTAAATCTTCTGTAGTGTAAAGAGCCAAGGGTCAGTGTTGGCCTACTAAGGTGCCTTTTGTTTTACAAATGGAATAATAATTTCACTTAATTTATAGACCACTTTCCTGGGCTCCAGCAGTAAGTACCTGTTTGAGGTGGTATACCAAGAAAGCCCAGGGGCTGAGACACCAGGAGTCAACATTGATTCAGTAACACACACATGAATGATCATTAGATGTGTCTTCAACTGTGTGTTACATAAGTTTGATGCCGGAGACCAGTGAGGTTTCCTGAGAGGTAGTTCAAGCAGTGTGAGTATTTAACTTTTACACAAACTTTGATGTTGGCTGATGGAATTCAAGAATCTCGGTCATAAGCTTGATGCACCACAATATTTACAAAGACTGTATTTATCTTTTGGAACAGTGTATATTTGACTATATATGATAAAAGTAAAATAATTTTCAAGTTGCCTGCTTTTTGAGGGGTATCAAAATAAAGCTGCACAAAAAATATATATTTTTCCTTTTGACACGTGGCTCTTGCAATATCTGAATATAATTTTTGCCTTTGCACTCTGTTTATGGAGCCACAAGCAGGAGTTGAGCTTCAAAGCTAATGAAATGAGTAAGGATTAGCTGTGGTTAAGTAGATGCTAAAACAAGAGACAAGGCTCCTCTTATGTTGTAACCCGTGTAGTGCCAAATCTAGGGTTTCTCCGGGAACAAGGAGGAAGTCAGCCCTCACATATGGGTGACGTCGGCACTCCATGTGGCAATCTCTCCCCAGCTTTCAAAGAGAGCCTTTGGGAGATAATCACGCATGCGTTCTTTCCATCCAAGGGAGCCATTTCCCCTCAACCTTTGTTTGTCTGCAGAGCCCACCAGATGTACCATCTGCACCCCAGAAAAAGTTGTCTTGTCTTGTTTTGTAGTGAATTCTTATTTTTTTTCTCAGTCGCTTACAGTCACCTTCTCGTGGTCCCAGAACCGTTGCTACCTCACTGTGAATTTTCCTCAGGTTTTTCTTTTTTTCCCTCTGCATGGGATTTTTTTCTATCGCACCCTACTATGCGGAGCATTGGAGTTTGACCTCACTGGGGCTGTCTTTTCTGCTATGTCTTTGATTAGTGGTTTTAAGAAGTATGGACCGTCATAATTCCTGCTTTAATTGTCTCGGGCCTGATAATGACATCTCTTGCTTGCATTGTCTTCAGGTGACGAGCAAGGGCTGTAAAAAATCATGAAAGGAGGAGACGCGGTTTGGCCCCAAGTCCTCAGCTTCGGACTTGGCACCCTGGGGGGTGGCTGCCAAGCTCTCTTGGAGTCCTGTGGTCACGGACTGGTGACGGTCTGTGGAGGGTAATCCCTGGAAGGAATTTATTTATTTATTTATTTAGTATACATTTGTATACCGCTACTTCCAGCGGTATACAAATGTCCAGGAATGGACTTTGGGGGGCGATGTTGGTACCACTAGTAAGACCCGTGAGCATCTGCACCGCAGCTCTTGATGGGATTCCAAGGGTGAGGGCCAAGAGAGGCCCTCGAAGCTGCCTTGGCAGGAAGCAGTTCTTACCCCCTTGGAGGATCGCTCTTGAGCTGCTGAGGTGTTCACCATTGGAAAGTTCCTACCAAGGGAACCAGCGTCAGGACAGATTATCCTTGGTGCCTGAGCCAGTGACTTCCCTGGAACGCAGCCTAGTTGCCTTTCTGTCATGCCAGAAGACCCCAGACCCAGTTACCTCAGATTCCTTGGGACCGACAATGAGCCCCTCCACCACAAGGGCCTCGCCGGAGGAGATCCAGCCTGTCCTAGAATGGCATGCTGCATGGGCAGATTCTGATGACCAATCCCCGGTCTCGTTCCGAGCCTAGTGTTCCTTCACAGAGTGCTTTGGGGTTAGACTGCCGGGAATCCTGGCTGCCATCCTCACCCCTGACTGCACACCGGTGCAATTCCCTCTGGCGCTTTGAACTCCCTTCCAATTTGGAATGGGAGATGGACGATGAATCTCCTGATACCACTCGGCATTGGGATGTCCTGTCAGACCCTGTACTCCTCAGGAACGTCAGAGGCCCCTGATCGAGGACCTCTCCTTCCTGGACTTCGTCCAGGACATGGGCAAGGCCCTTGCCTTCACCATTGAGGCAGAAAAGGAGCCTCAGGTGAAGGACCTTCATTGTGACTCTTCTCCCAAGGAGGCCATAATGGTGCCGGTGCCTCCCATCTTGGAGCCATCTCCTTTTCAAGATGGGGGAAGCCCCGGTTACAATTCCCATTGTGAGCAAGTGGCTCAATTCCATGTATTGGCTCCAAAAGAGCCCCAATTTTGAGAAAACTCAACTACTGCACAACTTCACGGTGGTGGAGTGTGACCATGCACCTGGATCAAGAGCTAGAAGACTCACTCCTCAGTGCCATAGGTTGGGAGGCCCTTGCTGTATGGATTGGTTTGGTAAGAGGTGTTAACAAGGCTCGATGCTCATGGCCCGTATCCACGCTTACCAGCTGTACATAGGCAGGTACTTGAGAGACCTGGCAAAGCAGCTTGCTAGGTTCTCAGGTGCGCTGTCCATTGACTGTCTCCAGTGCTTCCAGGGCTTGGTGACTACAGTCAAGAAGTACTCCAAGTATGTGACTCAAATAGCCTATGACAGCTATGAGTCTCTGGCTAGTGTGGCTATGGTAGGTATTAGTGCCTACTACCTGCCATGGCTACAGTCCTCAGACCTGGAGCAATGGGTTCAGGACAAATTGGTTGATGTCTTCTGCCAGGGGAGAATCTTTGCAAGCCCATGATAAATGTGGTCAATGAGTTGTTGACCAAACCGATGACCAGAAAGGCTTTGGGGTAAAAAGTTCTATCTGAAGAAGGCAGCTTACAGTAATACCCTCATCAGGTCTATCAGTCCTATCCAGTTCCTCTGCCAAGGGCAGTTGGCCAAGAGCCAGGGGCAGTGGCCCCTGTAGCCCCAAAGCCCCCAAACAGTGCCTGTGCTGCAGCCAGGGGGAGGGGGGTTGACTCCCAGGGCATAGCCCCTCTTCCATGGGATGTCAGAAACCACAGCACATAGGGGGATGTCTCTCATTCTTTGCCCACCGGTGGTCCAGCATTACCACTGACACTTGGGCACTTCAGGTAGTGAAGGAGAGCTACCTCCTTCACTTCTACCAGATGCCCCCCTTGTTTTTTTCCCAGGGGAACTTCCTCTAGATCGCACCCATCGGGGCCTCCTTCAAAGGGAGCATGCAGGGCAGTGGAGCTTGTCCCATTGCCTCAAAGGGGCACAGGGTTCTAGTCCCACTACTTCCTGTTTCCCAAGACTGGTAGGTCGCTACCCATTCTGGACCTATGGGATCTCAACTGTTTCTTAGTGAAGGAGAAGCTCAAGATGGTATCCCTTGGAGCATTGCTGCATTACCTCCACTGGAGAGATTGGCTATGCTCTTTGGATCTCAAATATGCCTTTACCCACATCCTGATCCACACCTTGCACTGGCAGTACCTTTTGCTTTTTCATCAGACGGTCCTCCCATTTGGTCTGGCGTCCACTCCTGGGGTATTCACCAAGTGCCTGGCAGTGGTCGCTGCCTTTCTACAGCTGCGGGGCATGTTTTGTCTTCCCTTACCTGGATAACTGGCTGATGGGGCCTTTTGGACCTCATTCGGGGATCCTCCCCTTAAGTCGCACCATCCAGCTCCTGGGGACCTTGAGTTTTGTAATAAACTATCCCGAGTCCCACCTTCAGCCTGCCCAGTGCCTAGAGTTCATTGAGGCCCTCCTTGATACCACTTAGGCCTGGGTCTTTCTCCCATCTGAGAGGGCTAAGCACCTCTGTCTTGGCAGAGGAGATCCAATTCTCTGACAGTCTTGGCTCGGCGGATGCTCTGCCTTCTTGGGTACATGACCTCGACAGTCCATGCCACACTCTTAGCCCAGCGCCACATATGTTGGGCCCAGTGGACTCTGCACCTGGTGGAAGCTATTGACTGGGCACCTGTCAAACAGGGTACAGGTCACCCAACTGCTCTCCTGTTCCCTTGCTTGGTGGCAATAGTCAAGCAATCTTATGGTGGGGCTCCCCTTTCAGGATCCCCCGCATCAATAGCTCCTCCCCACAGATGCTTCCAAACTCTGCTTGGGAGCCCATTGGAATAGGTTTTAGTCTAAGGTCTCTGGTTGCAGGAGGAGAGCCAGTGACCGTACAATCGGGTGACAATGTTCTATATCAACAAACAGGGCAGCACGGGGTCCTACCTCTTCTGCTGGGAGGCGATCCGACTGGAATTTTGCAAACCGGCAGGGTATGCTCCTCTGGGCCATCTACCTCCTGGGGCAGGAAAATGTCCTGGTGGACTGGCTCAGCAAGGTGCTGCAGCCTCACAAATGGGCCCTCAACCCCCTCGTGGCATGAGATATCTTCCAGAAGTGGGGTACCCCAGCAATGGACCTCTTTGACAGCCTGCACAACACTCAGTTGCTGCGTTTCTGCTTCAGGATTCCTTGCCGGAACTGCCTCTCAGCTGATGTTTCTCCTCCACTGGGGTGAGGTCCTGCTGACTGCTTACCTGCCCATGCTCCTAGTGGCCAAGACTCTCTTCAAGGTACATATGGATAGGGCCACACTGATCCTTATTGCCCCATGCTGACCTCTGCAGCTGTGGTACCTGCTGCTGCTCTGCCTTAAGCAGGTGGCGTCCATTCCACTGAGCTTCGCCCCAGATCTGATATCTCAGAATGACAGGACACTCCTGCATCCTAACCTCCAGTCGTTAATGCTGACAGCATGGATGCTGTAAGAATAGCTCTCAGCATAACTTGCACAGAGACATTGAGGGATAACATCCTTGTGTCCTGCAAGAATTTCACCAGGCAAGTGAACACCTTCAAATGATGCAGGTTCTCAGGCTGTTGTGTGGACAGAGGTTTCAATCCGTTCTCTTATCCTGTTTAGGTGATCCTGCAGTGCCTTCTGTACCTCTCCTGGGCTGGATTGAAGTCCATTTCCGTCAGGATGCATTTGAGTGCCTTGGCAGCCTGCTATCATGTGGTTAATGGGTGTTCCTGTCCATCCCATCTGGCAGCATGGGACTTCAGCGTGGTTATGAGTAAGCTCATTGACCCTCCTTTTGAATACTAACTTCCTGCCATCTTAAATACCTTTCATGGAAGATAGTCTTCCTGGTGGTGCACAGGATTAGTGAGCTGCAAGCACTGGTGGCTCATGCTGCTTACTCGAGGTTTCATTGGAACAGGTTCGTTCTCCGCATGCACCCTAAATTTCTTCCTAAGGTGGTTTCTCCCTTCTACCTCGACCAGGAAGTGGTTCTTCCCACCTTCTTTCCCAGGCTGCACTCAAGCACGGTGGAAGCCTCTCTTCGTACCTTGGATTGTAAACAGGCTTTGGCTTTCTACCTTGACTGGGCAAAGGCTCATCGCTGCTCTTCTCAACTGTTTGCCATTCCTAGTCTGTTGGGGACATAAACAATCTCTAAGCACACCCTTTCCATGTGGGTGGCTGACTGCATGTCACCTATGGACAGGCTGGCCTTTGGAGCATCATGTGACAGCCCATAACATTTAATCTCCAGGAACAAGCAGGAATGAGTCTTCACACGTGGAGACGTCGCCGACGGAGCCCGCACGGGAATGCTCCCCAGCATCCAATCAGAAAGCCTTTGGGAGCATCCCCCGCGCCTGCGCGGTGGCTTCCTGCCCTTCCTACTGCCTCTCCCAGTTTTTCGTTTTCCGCAGAGCAGGCAGGACGTCCCTCCTGCCACTGCAGAAATTTTTCCTTTTTTCTGTAGTCGCGGCTTTCCCGCCAACGGTGGCACCTCCGTGCCCCCCTTTTTCTTTCTTTCTTTTAATTATTTTTCATTTAATTTTCGTTGCCCCCTCCGGGCGCTGAGGACCGGGGCATGGAGCCTTCTTCCCCCCCCAGCCTCACGGCGGGGACTTAATTTTCCACGTGGACTCCAATGCCTGGTGCCTCTCCTGTTTGGGGCCTGACCCTTTTTTCCCGGATTCCCCGGGCTACAGTGTCGGGAGAAGACCCTCCCTCTTTCGGGTATCCCTCAACGACGTCTTCGCGCCCAAGGCGCGGTCGTCGGGTTGTTCTCTCCAGGATCAGGTAACCACACAACAGTCTGTTAAGACTAGCTGAGTCTTGAGGGGCGAGTCTCATGCGCGGTATGGCGACGGCTCCTGCCAACCACTCAAGTTCTCCTTGGCTGATATACCCCGGCGGGAGTCCTCGGGCTCCAAAGCATTTACGGGGTTTCGGGATGTTCCTGAGGTTCGCTCCTCACAGAACATTCCCGAGCCATGCCCGAGGGAGGTACCCGCTTCGAGCGGTGCCGATTCCCCGGCGTCGGCGTCGAGTGTTCCACTCTTCGCCAGGGATCGTCAGCCGGTGTCTTCGGGGCCGATCGACTCGACCGGGTCTGACCTCCCTACATCCAAGCCATGCTCGGGCGTGGTAGCCGCTCCGGGCGGTACTGAGCCCCCCGCGTCGGTGTCGAGCGCTCCTCACCGAGGATCGTCGGCTGCTGTCCTCGGCGCCTCCGGGGCCGATCGCCTCAGTCCAGCCTGGCGTTCCTCCATCCCTGCCATGCGCGTGGGCGGTACCCGCTTCGGGCGGTACCGACCCCTCGGCGTCAGTGTTGAGCGTTCCGCTCCTCACCGGGGATTGGCGGCTGCGGTCCTCGGCGCCTCCGGGGCCGACCGACTCGCGCCAGTATGGCGTTCCTACGGGGGTGATATCCGCTTTGGGCGGTGCCGACCCGTCGGTGTCGAGTGACCCGCTCCCCACCGGGGATCGCCAGCCGCTGCCCTCGGCACCTCGGGGGCCGATCGACTTGACACTGTCTGACGGCCCTACGTTCAGGTCATGCGTGGAGGTAGTACCCGCTTCGAGGGCGCGGGCGTCAGTGGTTCCGCCCCGCGCCGGGGATGGTCATCTGGCCTCCCTCCCCTCGGGGCTGCTCGCTTCGACCCGTGCCGGGTCGCCGGTATCCCAGCCCTGCGCAAGGGTGGTACCGGGTTCGAGCGGCGCCGCTCCACTGGCGACGGCAGGAGCGTCGAGCACGAGGGACCGCCATCGACCTTCCCCGGGGACCTCGGGATATGTCGGCCAGCGCACGGGCAACTCCCCAGCATCGACGCGGCCGTCGAGGGCCCCGCCCTTTCCTAGAGAAGGGGCCTCGGGGTCTTCGACTGCTTCGACCCAATCTGGGTCTGCGCCGCCCCGCAACGGTACCCCGATGTCGGCGCAGGGGCTTTGCACTCCCCCCCCCCCCCCCCGCAGGGACTCATCGTCGGGTGACTGGGGTCCCCTCGGGGACGGGCCGTATGCCCCAGAAGGATTTCTCTCCGGGTCGGACGGGTTCGAGAGGGAGCCCGGCACCGGGCAGTGCCCGCCGATCGACATCGGCGCCGGCGTCAGATGACCGCCTCTCCTCCAAGCACCGTCCTCGGGGGGCCCTTGATGCTCGCGGCACCGGTCGGCGCGGTTCCGATCCGTGCTCCGGGATCTCCACCACCGGCGCGGTCACTCCCGCCGGGGGCCTCAAGGAAGGAGTCGATCTCCTCGCTCGGTTCGATGCCCAGCCTGGAGTCGTTGTCCAGCCTTGAAAGCCTGGCCACGGCACGTCTCGGGATCGGCCCCTGTCCTCTCCCGCAGCGCAGAGCAGAGACTGCTGGCCCCTGCCCTCCGGCGGCCGCGGATTCGCTCGTCACGGGGGGAAGCGCCGCCCCCGGGTTCGGGGCCGAGGCCGGCTCCTGCGGCGCCATTGGTGCCATCGACTTCTTCGATGCCTAGCTTGGAATCAATTCCAGGAGCCGACGACGCCATGTTGACTGCCCCGATCCGGGTCGGTTGGTCCCCTCCTCTGCCCAGTGGGCATCGGCCCGAGCGGCCTCTTAGTGCCCTGGCGGCCTCTCCCGCCATAACTGCACTGCTCCGGCAGAGCCGCCTTTTCAGGATTTCCTCCTTGACATGGCGGACTTGCTGGCCATCCCTATCCCGGACCCGAGCCCAAGGCCCTGCGGAACAGGCAGCCGCGATGCTTCCTCTGCATCCCGCCCTGCAGGATCTCCTGCTGGGGGCTTGGCGGTCGCCTTTGAGGGTTCCAGCGCCGCCGACTGCGATGCAGGCTCTGTACCGGGTGCCTCCGTCCCCAGGGTTTCGGCAGCACCAGCTTCCACATCGGTCCATTGTGGTGGAATCGGCGCTGAGGAAGGCCGGAAGCAAGGAGAGGCATGCTTCTCGCCCTCCAGGCCGCGCCTCGAAGACGCTAGATACTCTAGGACGTCAAGCCTTCCAAATGTCTATGCTGGCGGCGGCAGAATTATTTCATATATATTTTATATGAGTCTGTCGCTTCGGGAGGTCACCGAGAGGTTATCTCGGTTATCCACCTTCGTATCTGCAACCAAGGCCTTTGAATATTCCCCTGCTTCTTTATCATTGCAGGAATATCTCCGGGTTCCTTTCTCGTGCTTCGCTGGACTCCTTCCGGTCGGTCAGCAGAGCCTCTGCTGTTGCCATTAGAGCACGCCGCACGGCATGGTTGCAGGCGTCCGAGTTGTGTAGACGGGCACAGCACACCCTGGGTAATTCTCCCTGCGACGGAGATCACCTCTTCAATAGCGAAGCCTTACGTCAGGTCGCACAGTGCTTCGCTAACCTTCCCAGAGTTAGCAGCCAGCCTAGGGCCCGGCTTCCCCCCCCGGTGGTGATAAACGCCCCTCCAGACCCCCCTTCCCTAGGAAGAGGAAATGTCAGCCCTCCGCCCACCCTCCAGGCGCGCCCAAGCAAGCGACCTCTCAACCCGGGTTGATGTCCCCGGGCCCGCGCCAGGACTCTCATACTAAGCATTTTTAGGCTCAGGTGGGCGGCTGCCTGCTCTTAACCTCCTTACCAGAAGTTTAGGCTAGAGCTCTACTCTGGGGCTCGTCCAGTTGGAAAATGGTTCGGGGACTTATCTAGGGTGGTTCAGGTTCTTCTCATCCGTGGGAAAGGGAGACCACCTTACGCCGTGATCGCTATGGCCCACGGTCACCCTACTTACTCTTCGGTATGTCCCCTCGAACCCCTCTCAGCCGCGTATCCTCTCTTGCTGATTGCTTCCGTACTGGAATTCCCCCCTCCAGCTGCTATAGTCCCCCTATACTCACCAGGGGACTATACTCTCATGTCCCCCGATTGTGCGGGGGACAATTTCTACGCGCAGGTCCTGGGGACACATTAGGGCCTCCAACCCCTGCGGCATTCTACCGGGACTGATGCTATCCTCCGTCCCTCCGCGCGCTACCGCGCTCTTAGCTCGCCGATCTGCCCTTGCCCTCCGGGAAAGATCCCTCCCCTGACGGATCTTGCGGCCACCTCTCCAGGTGGATGTTCTGGGGATCGATGGCAGATCCGCCTTACCTGAGTGCTGCTCATGGAGGCAGGCCCCCCGGCGTGCCTGCGTTAGTACCGGAGGGGGCGTCCCCATGTCCAGCGGCTTAGATATACTGGATATCACCTGCTTGGCAGGCGCCTTTGGGGGATCCCCACAGTACCTGTGTTTACTGCCTTTTTCCCCCTATGGCCGGTATTCAACCCCCCCCCCCCCCCCCGGGGGGTCCAGCCAGTCCGCCTGCCTATTCCCCGATCGGCCCGCGGACTGGTGGTACCCTACTGCTGTGAAGTCAACAGTCCCCTTTTTCAGTTAGGTCCTCCTCCCGGAGGTCCGGACCCTTGTCTCCCTATCTCTCGCTAGGGCAGACTGTGTACCCCTTCTGCTCCGGGTACACCTCTACTCTTCTCCGGGATAGGCTCTCTAGTTCGGCCTGTCTTCCACTGTTGGTCCTCTGAGTTATGGACTCTACTCCTAAGGGAGTGCTCAGCTTGCCATGAGCCCCCTGGAAGACCTGCCGTCCTTCTCCTGACCCAGCTGACGCCTGGATCCCATGGCCTTCCGGATTTGGAACTTCCTCCTCGCTGCGGTGAGGTTTCCTTGATGACCTCGCTACTGCATCTACAGTGCCTTCATCACAGGACTACTTCCGACAACCCGGTGGGTAAGCAGTACAGGGTTCTAAACCATTAATTCATTAAAACTTAATGGCCGGTAAGCTCTGTATGGTACTAGGTCATTTACTCATTACATGCTTAATGATTCTCTTTCATGCACCCCTCTGACTACTCCCGTAGCCTGGGTTTTTTTTTTTTTTTTTGCTGTATCCTAATGGTACCTGTTCTGCACTCTAAAGACTTGCCTCCGTAGTCTTTGGATTCGCTGTTCCTCTATTCAACTCCTGGCCCTCCATCCCTCGGGATGCCGGAGATTCAGGCTGGGCAAATGCCATCCCGTCTGGGGCTGCGCTTATGGGATTTCCCCGGGCATCCTAAGCTAGGGAGTCCCCACGTGTGAAGACTCATTCCTGCTTGTCCTGGAGATAGCACAGTTACTTACCTGCAACAGGTGATCTCCGGAACAGCAGGAATTAGTCTTCACAACCCGCCCACCTCCCCTGGGAGTTCTATCTCTCTTTTTCTCTATTCCTTCCTCTCCTCCTTCCGGCTCAGCTATGAAACTCAACTGGGGAGAGGCAGTAGGAAGGGCGGGAAGCCACCGCGCAGGCGCGCGGGGATGTTCCCAAAGGCTTTCTGATTGGATGCTGGGGAGCATTCCCGTGTGGGCTCCGTCGGCGACGTCTCCACGTGTGAAGACTAATTCCTGCTGTTCCGGAGATCACCTGTTACAGGTAATTAACTGTGCTTACTATGGCAGCTTCCATGTCTAATCTACACTCTTTCTCCCTGTCTGAGATTTGTCCTACAGTCACCTGGTCCTTGGTCCATACCTCCACAGCTTACTACTGCCTTGAGGAGGCATCCCGGAGTAATGGCACCTTCAGCCAGGTTATTCTTTGGCACCTCTTTGGGCTCTATTGCAACTTCTTCCCTCTGGCCCTTCTGTATTTTCAGGGTATTGCAAACTCTATTCCTTTGCAGATGCTGGGGTTGCACCTTTATTCTTGGGGTTCGGCAGCGTCTTTCAGCTGCATTTCTGGTTCGATGTTTGGGTCGCCTGTGGCTTTTTATAGGTCTTTCAGTAGCGTCTAGCTGGGGAGTTCCATATATGCGGCCTGACTTTCTGCTTGTTCCTAGAGAAAGTGTAGTTACTCACTTGTAGCAAGTGTTCTCTGAGAACAGCAGGAATCTGTCCTCACTACCCTCCCTCCTACCTGTGGAGTGGTTTTCGTTTTGGGTTTCATTAAGCTATGTCATTATACTGAGGGAAAATATCTCTCTTGGGTGGGAAGGTGATCACACATGTGCTTGATCTCCCATAGGCTTTCCCTGAAAGCTGGGGAGAGATTATCGCATGGGCTTCATTAATGCCAAAGTTGCCCATAGGTGAGGATCGATTCCTGCTCTTCCCAGAGAACACCTGCTACAAGTGAGTAACTATGCTATACGAAGAGAACCTACCCAAAACTGCAAGAAAGGGTGAAGAGGGCAGGGGTTCGAATTCCGCTAGAGGACAACAACCTTTGGTCGGTAGGACTGGGATTTCTAGTCTCACAGGTGCTCTTGTGTCCTTGGGCAAGCCACTTAACCCACTGTTTCCTCAGGTACAAAATCATAGATTGTGAGTCCTTCGGGGACAAGGGAAAAGTATATATACAGTACCTGAATGTTACACTGCTTTGGCTGGTAAAAAGCAGTATATAAGCCTAGTTAAATAAATTCATAAATACATACAAAGGGCAGCTATTGGAAATTTAAGGTCTCTAATGCAATGCAGGAATGGCAAGAAGTTTTGATGCTACCTTCAGCTAATGGTTCTCAACCCTGTTCTTGTCAAGATCTCCACAATGAATGGATGCAGGTGAGATAGGCATGCACTGCTTTTCAGGGAATGCCTATCTGCCTCAGGTATTGGGTGTAGAGACCCCAACAACCTGACTGGCTGTGTGTGTCCTGAGACCCTCTCCCCCCCCCCCCCCACCCCCCCCCCCCCCCCCCCCCCCCCCCACTTGCATTTAAAATAACTAGAAGAAGTAGTAGTAAGAAAAGAAAGAAATAGAAATAGTAAAAAGGAGAGCCAGAAAAAAAAGCAGTGGAATATATTTCTGATCAAACAGGCTCGCTGTCCTATTTTGCCATAGTCCCACAGGTGACGTCACTGGGTATCAAATGCTGTGAAGATCAGACACTCTTGAGGTTTACAAGAGGTCAAAACATCTGCACAGTGTTTTAAACTTGACCTGATTGTGAAATAGGTGTAATATGATCACAGAGCATTTTAACTGTTAGCAATTGGGCTGCTGTTTTTAGCAGGTTTTATAGCACTGAACTAGAAACGGTTACAAACCTCTACTAGAGCTGTGATGCATGGATAGCAGAAGATCTGTACATCTCATTCAGCACACAGTATATTCCTCTACTCCAGATAGGAGCACATAAACTTAGCAATCAGCCACTGGAGACTGACAACCACTGTTTGGTGACAGCACCCTATAACGGTCCTGTACAGTCCTTAATCAGCCTGTACTTCTCAGTACATAGGTTTTCAACCCAGTCCTCGAGGAACCCTAGGCCAGTCAGGTTTTCAGGATTCCCACAATCAATATGCATAAGATAGATTTGCATAGAATGAAGGCAGAACATGCAAATCTTTCTCATGCATATTCATTCTGGGAATCCTGAAAACCTGACTGGCCTGGGGTTCCCTGAGGACTGGGTTGAAAACCCCTGCTCTAGTAGATGGAGGTGACATACTTTGTGTGCAACCTGGAACTGGTTTGGAGCGATGTAGAATGTCTCTTGTATAGGCCAAGAAAAAACACTGTAGGTCTTGGGATGTATAACCCCCTGCATCTCACCCCCCTTTTGAAGTGAGGGTGGCCCCTCTTTCATTCTCTCTTTTGGGAGAGGGACAGAATTTCCTGCTTCTCCTCTTGTGACACAGAGCTGTGGGTGACAGAAGAGAAAGCCAGGCATGGTGGCGACAGCCTTTTGTAAAGTTGTTTAAAAAACGAAGAACATGCACAGAGAGCAGATCTGCAGCTAGAATCCAAGTGATAGGGCTCCATCTGTTGGAGATTGAGAAGTATGGGTTATACAGGATGCTTACAAGGTGAAGTCATCGAACCAGAGGTTGTTAGTCTTCATCTGCTGGTGAGAGTGTAAATTCGCATGTCTGGACTGGATGGGAGGAACTCAAGGAAAGAGAACTAGTATATATGATTTCATTTCACCATTGCACTGCTGTCACGGGAAAAAAACATTGGTATTGTGACCCTTGCTGAACTGTGGAGAAAAAAAGCTGCAATCACCTGGGATACTGTTATTCGCAAGAATAGAAAGCTCTGACCAAATAGTATGGGGTGCCGCAAGCCTAATGAAAAAGAATGTTGTTAAGCGTATCTTGATATGCTGCCTGTATATATAATATATATTATGAGCTCGGAAGAAGCCTGTCTTTACAATAATGCAAGTATTGAGCCAAGTATATTAGCAGTGCATTGGAAAGATTTTCTGCAAAATACCCTAGCTGGCATCAGGGTGATGTTCATTCTCCAGGAACAAGCAGAATGTCAGTCCTCACTTATGGGTGACGTCAGCACCGACGGAGCCCGCACGGAGCAATTCCCCAGCTTTCAAAGAAAGCCTTTGGGATTGCTGCCATGCATGCATGGTCCTCTTCTCGCCCAAGGGAGCCATCTTGCTCAGTCTCCCTTTTTCCGCGGAGCTCTTCAGACGCACATCCTTGTCCCTCGGAAAAAGTATTTTGTTTTGGCCTACTGGCCTTCTATTTTCTGGTTGCAGTGGTCCTCTACCCGTCCTTTCCCTGCTCTACCTTTTTTTTTTTTTTTTTAGAGCTATTAGGGGGCGGTTTTCTTCGTCTCTTTTGCCTAACTGGCTTTGTGCCCTTTTTTCTTCCAACCGCTGGTCACGTGGGTCTTTGACCTCACGAGGGCCATTTTTGCCCCTATGACCACCGGATTCAAAAAATGCAATAGATGCTCTAAGAATATGTCGCTTACGGACACTCATGACTGTTGCCTGCATTGTCTCGGGGCTGATCATGATCTGGAGCTCTGTTTGCTTTGTAAGAAAATGTCATCTAAAGCCCTGCTCATTCGTAAGCAAAAGTCCAAAGACATTTTCAGAAAGGCTGACTTGGAGTCCCTGGTGGCGCCCTCTGTCATCTCTCATGGAATCCCTCACCTTGGCTCTGTGCTCTCAACAGCAATCCGACCAGGGGTCCCCTGAGGTGGAGTGGCGCAAGAAGGTGGCTTCAAAGTTGCTGTCGGGCTCCTGACAAGCACGAGTGCTCCCATGCTCGGTCTGGATATCACCTGCTTGGCAGGCGCCTTTGGGGGATCCCCACAGTACCTGTGTTTACTGCCTTTTTCCCCCTATGGCCGGTATTCAACCCCCCCCCCCCCCCGGGGGGTCCAGCCAGTCCGCCTGCCTATTCCCCGATCGGCCCGCGGACTGGTGGTACCCTACTGCTGTGAAGTCAACAGTCCCCTTTTTCAGTTAGGTCCTCCTCCCGGAGGTCCGGACCCTTGTCTCCCTATCTCTCGCTAGGGCAGACTGTGTACCCCTTCTGCTCCGGGGTACACCTCTACTCTTCTCCGGGATAGGCTCTCTAGTTCGGCCTGTCTTCCACTGTTGGTCCTCTGAGTTATGGACTCTACTCCTAAGGGAGTGCTCAGCTTGCCATGAGCCCCCTGGAAGACCTGCCGTCCTTCTCCTGACCCAGCTGACGCCTGGATCCCATGGCCTTCCGGATTTGGAACTTCCTCCTCGCTGCGGTGAGGTTTCCTTGATGACCTCGCTACTGCATCTACAGTGCCTTCATCACAGGACTACTTCCGACAACCCGGTGGGTAAGCAGTACAGGGTTCTAAACCATTAATTCATTAAAACTTAATGGCCGGTAAGCTCTGTATGGTACTAGGTCATTTACTCATTACATGCTTAATGATTCTCTTCATGCACCCCTCTGACTACTCCCGTAGCCTGGGTTTTTTTTTTTTTTGCTGTATCCTAATGGTACCTGTTCTGCACTCTAAAGACTTGCCTCCGTAGTCTTTGGATTCGCTGTTCCTCTATTCAACTCCTGCCCTCCATCCCTCGGGATGCCGGAGATTCAGGCTGGGCAAATGCCATCCCGTCTGGGCTGCGCTTATGGGATTTCCCCGGGCATCCTAAGCTAGGGAGTCCCCACGTGTGAAGACTCATTCCTGCTTGTTCCTGGAGATAGCACAGTTACTTACCTGCAACAGGTGATCTCCGGAACAGCAGGAATTAGTCTTCACAACCCGCCCACCTCCCCTGGGAGTTCTATCTCTCTTTTTCTCTATTCCTTCCTCTCCTCCTTCCGGCTCAGCTATGAAACTCAACTGGGGAGAGGCAGTAGGAAGGGCGGGAAGCCACCGCGCAGGTGCGGGGGATGCTCCCAAAGGCTTTCTGATTGGATGCTGGGGAGCATTCCCGTGTGGGCTCCGTCGGCGACGTCTCCACGTGTGAAGACTAATTCCTGCTGTTCCGGAGATCACCTGTTACAGGTAATTAACTGTGCTTACTATGGCAGCTTCCATGTCTAATCTACACTCTTTCTCCCTGTCTGAGATTTGTCCTACAGTCACCTGGTCCTTGGTCCATACCTCCACAGCTTACTACTGCCTTGAGGAGGCATCCCGGAGTAATGGCACCTTCAGCCAGGTTATTCTTTGGCACCTCTTTGGGCTCTATTGCAACTTCTTCCCTCTGGCCCTTCTGTATTTTCAGGGTATTGCAAACTCTATTCCTTTGCAGATGCTGGGGTTGCACCTTATTCTTGGGGTTCGGCAGCGTCTTTCAGCTGCATTTCTGGTTCGATGTTTGGGTCGCCTGTGGCTTTTTATAGGTCTTTCAGTAGCGTCTAGCTGGGGAGTTCCATATATGCGGCCTGACTTTCTGCTTGTTCCTAGAGAAAGTGTAGTTACTCACTTGTAGCAAGTGTTTCTCTGAGAACAGCAGGAATCTGTCCTCACTACCCTCCCTCCTACCTGTGGAGTGGTTTTCGTTTTGGGTTTCATTAAGCTATGTCATTATACTGAGGGAAAATATCTCTCTTGGGTGGGAAGGTGATCACACATGTGCTTGATCTCCCATAGGCTTTCCCTGAAAGCTGGGGAGAGATTATCGCATGGGCTTCATTAATGCCAAAGTTGCCCATAGGTGAGGATCGATTCCTGCTCTTCCCAGAGAACACCTGCTACAAGTGAGTAACTATGCTATACGAAGAGAACCTACCCAAAACTGCAAGAAAGGGTGAAGAGGGCAGGGGTTCGAATTCCGCTAGAGGACAACAACCTTTGGTCGGTAGGACTGGGATTTCTAGTCTCACAGGTGCTCTTGTGTCCTTGGGCAAGCCACTTAACCCACTGTTTCCTCAGGTACAAAATCATAGATTGTGAGTCCTTCGGGGACAAGGGAAAAGTATATATACAGTACCTGAATGTTACACTGCTTTGGCTGGTAAAAAAGCAGTATATAAGCCTAGTTAAATAAATTCATAAATACATACAAAGGGCAGCTATTGGAAATTTAAGGTCTCTAATGCAATGCAGGAATGGCAAGAAGTTTTGATGCTACCTTCAGCTAATGGTTCTCAACCCTGTTCTTGTCAAGATCTCCACAATGAATGGATGCAGGTGAGATAGGCATGCACTGCTTTTCAGGGAATGCCTATCTGCCTCAGGTATTGGGTGTATAGAGACCCCAACAACCTGACTGGCTGTGTGTGTCCTGAGACCCTCTCCCCCCCCCCCCCCCCCCCCCCCACCCCCCCCCCCCCCCCCCCCCCCCCCCCCCCCCCACTTGCATTAAAATAACTAGAAGAAGTAGTAGTAAGAAAAGAAATAGAAATAGTAAAAAGGAGAGCCAGAAAAAAAAGCAGTGGAATATATTTCTGATCAAACAGGCTCGCTGTCCTATTTTGCCATAGTCCCACAGGTGACGTCACTGGGTATCAAATGCTGTGAAGATCAGACACTCTTGAGGTTTACAAGAGGTCAAAACATCTGCACAGTGTTTTAAACTTGACCTGATTGTGAAATAGGTGTAATATGATCACAGAGCATTTTAACTGTTAGCAATTGGGCTGCTGTTTTTAGCAGGTTTTTATAGCACTGAACTAGAAACGGTTACAAACCTCTACTAGAGCTGTGATGCATGGATAGCAGAAGATCTGTACATCTCATTCAGCACACAGTATATTCCTCTACTCCAGATAGGAGCACATAAACTTAGCAATCAGCCACTGGAGACTGACAACCACTGGTTTGGTGACAGCACCCTATAACGGTCCTGTACAGTCCTTAATCAGCCTGTACTTCTCAGTACATAGGTTTTCAACCCAGTCCTCGAGGAACCCTAGGCCAGTCAGGTTTTCAGGATTCCCACAATCAATATGCATAAGATAGATTTGCATAGAATGAAGGCAGAACATGCAAATCTTTCTCATGCATATTCATTCTGGGAATCCTGAAAACCTGACTGGCCTGGGGTTCCCTGAGGACTGGGTTGAAAACCCCTGCTCTAGTAGATGGAGGTGACATACTTTGTGTGCAACCTGGAACTGGTTTGGAGCGATGTAGAATGTCTCTTGTATAGGCCAAGAAAAAACACTGTAGGTCTTGGGATGTATAACCCCCTGCATCTCACCCCCCTTTTGAAGTGAGGGTGGCCCCTCTTTCATTCTCTCTTTTGGGAGAGGGACAGAATTTCCTGCTTCTCCTCTTGTGACACAGAGCTGTGGGTGACAGAAGAGAAAGCCAGGCATGGTGGCGACAGCCTTTTGTAAAGTTGTTTAAAAAACGAAGAACATGCACAGAGAGCAGATCTGCAGCTAGAATCCAAGTGATAGGGCTCCATCTGTTGGAGATTGAGAAGTATGGGTTATACAGGATGCTTACAAGGTGAAGTCATCGAACCAGAGGTTGTTAGTCTTCATCTGCTGGTGAGAGTGTAAATTCGCATGTCTGGACTGGATGGGAGGAACTCAAGGAAAGAGAACTAGTATATATGATTTCATTTCACCATTGCACTGCTGTCACGGGAAAAAAACATTGGTATTGTGACCCTTGCTGAACTGTGGAGAAAAAAAGCTGCAATCACCTGGGATACTGTTATTCGCAAGAATAGAAAGCTCTGACCAAATAGTATGGGGTGCCGCAAGCCTAATGAAAAAGAATGTTGTTAAGCGTATCTTGATATGCTGCCGGTATATAATATATATTATGAGCTCGGAAGAAGCCTGTCTTTACAATAATGCAAGTATTGAGCCAAGTATATTAGCAGTGCATTGGAAAGATTTTCTGCAAAATACCCTAGCTGGCATCAGGGTGATGTTCATTCTCCAGGAACAAGCAGAATGTCAGTCCTCACTTATGGGTGACGTCAGCACCGACGGAGCCCGCACGGAGCAATTCCCCAGCTTTCAAAGAAAGCCTTTGGGATTGCTGCCATGCATGCATGGTCCTCTTCTCGCCCAAGGGAGCCATCTTGCTCAGTCTCCCTTTTTCCGCGGAGCTCTTCAGACGCACATCCTTGTCCCTCGGAAAAAGTATTTTGTTTTGGCCTACTGGCCTTCTATTTTCTGGTTGCAGTGGTCCTCTACCCGTCCTTTCCCTGCTCTACCTTTTTTTTTTTTTTTTTTAGAGCTATTAGGGGGCGGTTTTCTTCGTCTCTTTTGCCTAACTGGCTTTGTGCCCTTTTTTCTTCCAACCGCTGGTCACGTGGGTCTTTGACCTCACGAGGGCCATTTTTGCCCCTATGACCACCGGATTCAAAAAATGCAATAGATGCTCTAAGAATATGTCGCTTACGGACACTCATGACTGTTGCCTGCATTGTCTCGGGGCTGATCATGATCTGGAGCTCTGTTTGCTTTGTAAGAAAATGTCATCTAAAGCCCTGCTCATTCGTAAGCAAAAGTCCAAAGACATTTTCAGAAAGGCTGACTTGGAGTCCCTGGTGGCGCCCTCTGTCATCTCTCATGGAATCCCTCACCTTGGCTCTGTGCTCTCAACAGCAATCCGACCAGGGGTCCCCTGAGGTGGAGTGGCGCAAGAAGGTGGCTTCAAAGTTGCTGTCGGGCTCCTGACAAGCACGAGTGCTCCCATGCTCGGTCACTCAGCTCCCTTTGGTGTTCCTAAGAGTTGGACAAGCAGCAGCCCTGCAACGTATCGCACACAGATACGGAGGCCTCCGGCGAAGGCACCCGGTCTCCTGAGGACCCCCTCTCCTCAATGCCCGACCCGGTAACTCCAGGGTTGGTGTCACAGGACCTCATGCCTGCTGGCGCTGGAATACAGCGTTTCTGCGTTCATCGCTTCCCTTGCTGGCTCGCACCCAAAGACCATGGTTCCCTTGTGTGCGATGCTGAAATCCATCCAGGAAACCCCTGAGAGCTGTGGGCCTCGTGAGGGTCCTCGACGTCTGTCTTGCTCACCTTCCCATTCCTCTGGGGTGAGATCATCCAGGGTCTCCGGCTCCAAGCGGGCCTCGGCTGCTGGACAGGGTGACCTGCCCAGTTTGGATTCCTCATCTGAGTTCTCGGACTGGGAGTCCGATGGGGACACCTCCCCAGAAACCCGTACTCACTGGGACCTTCTGTCGGACCCATCCCCACCTGCGTCTCAGCGGCGCTCGCTGTCCAAGGATACCTCCTTCCTTGTGTTCGTTTGGGACATGGCACGGGCTCTTAACTTGGCCACCCAGGCTGAGGAGGATCCTCGAGCTGAAGAGCTCAACATCCTCCATTACGAGTCCCCACCTAGGGAGTCTCTGACTGTCCCAGTCCCTCCCATCCTGTCTAGGCTGCTGCTCTGCATGTGGGAGGCACCCGCCTCGGTCCCCATCGTGAGTAAGCGCCTCAACACCATGTACAAGATACAGCGTGGCCCTGGGTTCAGAAAGACCCAACTCCCTAGACTTCCATGGTGGTGGAATTGACATGAGAAAGCAAAAGACCCCGAAATTGCACTCTTCGGTCCCCCCAGGCCAGGAGTCTAGAGCCCTTGACGTCCTAGGCCACAAGGCCTACCAGGTGTCCATGCTCTCCTGTCGCATTCAGGCATACCAATTATATATAGGCATGTTCTTGCACAACCTGGCCAAGGAGCTCGGAGGTTTTTCCGCGGGCCTCAAGGGCGAACCTCTCAATAGGTTCAGTACCCTGCTGAAGTCTGTCGCAGACTGCTCAAAATACCTCTCCCGTGCCACCTACGATGGTTTTGAGTCCTTGGCTCAGGTAGCGGCTGTGGGCATTGGGGCCCATCGCCAAGCATGGCTACAATCCTCAGACTTGGAGTAGTGGGTGCAGGAGAAGCTCCTGGATGTACCCTGCCTCGGCGAGCAGCTCTTTGGCAAGCCGATGGAAGATAAGGCCGCAGAGATAGAGACGGAGTTTGTCACCAGAACCTGTCTCTCGCGCAAGACCTCCATCTCCCTTGGAAGAAACAGGCCAAAAAGCCTTTCTTCCCGAGGAAAGGCCTTCCTTACCATAGCTACCTGACTACCCCCACACCGGCCACTCCAGCACAAGGAAAGTCCAGCCAAGGTCACCACAAGCTGTAAGGGCCCAAAGCCCAGACACCAGCTCCGCCGCAACCCGCACAGGGGTTTTGATGCCATCCGCATAGCCTTTTGCTCTCCGGTGACTCAGCAGCCGGTGGGGGGGACGCCTGTCCTCTTTCGCCCCTCAGTGGGCTAATATCACCTCAGACACCTGGGTCATCCGGGACAGCTATCGCCTCCGCATGGACAGGCTTCCCCCTCCCTTCTCTCCGGCGGAGTCTCCTTGACTTCCCGCACACCTGGTCTTCCTGCAGCAGGAATTAGTCACTCCTTGCCCAGCAGGTGGTCGAAGGTGCCATCGCATCTCTGATGTCGCGGCTTCTATTCCTGGTACTTCCTCATCCCGAAGAAGACAGGGGGTCTGTGGCCCATCCTCTTATCTCCAAAAGTTAAACAAGTTCTTGGTGCGGGAGAAGTTTAAGATGTTATCCCTTGGCGTTCTGCTGCCCTTCCTCCAGCAGGGCAACTGGCTATGCTCATTGGATCTTACGCCCACATTTTGATTCACCCCCAGCACAGGCAATACCTGCACTTCAGGGTACGGGGAGAGCACTTCCAGTACAGGGTGCACCCCTTCGGTCTCACGTCTGCCCCGTGGATATTCACAAAATGCCTCTCCACGGTCGCCACTGGTCTCGGGCGTCAGGGTGTGCCAGTCTTCCCCCTACCTCGACGACTGGCTCATCGGGATTCTCTGTCGAGGAAACTCGCCGGGCGGTGTCGCACATGATTCTGCTCAAGGGCCTGGGTTTCTTGGTCAACTATCCTAAGTCCCACCTCGAACCGGTGCAGGCTTTAGAGTTCATCAGGGTGCGCCTTGATACTCAGCGGGCAACCGCGTTTCTACCAGTGGATCGTGCCGACCGCCTCCGAGCCCTGGCAGCTCAGATCCAGAGCACCCCCCCAACCCGGGTTACGGCCCGAACTATGCTGTGCCTTGTGGGCCACATGGCCTCCACTGTCCATGTGGTTCCCCATGCCTGTCTGCACATGTGGACTGCTCAGTGGTGCCTCAGTGCCCAGTGGAGCCTGTCCATTGGCCACCTCAGGGACCCCGTAAGGGTCTCCCTCTGCCTTCGCCTGTCTCTGGGCTGGTGGCAAAACCCCCGCAACCTCCTCTGGGGGTTGCCCTTTCAGACCCCGCAGCATGACATAGTGCTGACAATGGATGCCTCCCTGCTGGTGTGGGGAGCCCACTGTGGTGCATTGTGCACGCAAGGGCAGTGGTCACCCAAGGTGTCTCAGCAGCAGATAAACTTGCTTGAGCTCCAGGCAATTCGGTGGGCCCTGAGGGCCTTTGAGGGCCACCTCAATGGGAGGTCATTGCTTGTGCAGACCGACAACTGCATGGCGATGTTCTACATGAACATGGAAGGGGGTACCGGATCACGCTCCCTCTGCTGGGAAGCGGTCCTGCTCTGCTCCTTTGCCTTCTGTCAGGGGATGACCCTCTTGGGCGGTCTACCTCCCCGGGCCAAGAGAATGTCCTCGCAGACAGGCTCAGCAGAATCCTCCGTCCTCAAGAATGGCGGCTGGATCTGGGGGTGGCTGACTGGCTGTTTCTTTGGTGGGGGACTCCAGCTATGGACCTGTTTGTCAGTCTGATGAATGCACAGCTTGCCCACTTCTCCAGGCCCGTGCCGCACCTGAGCAGGGAGGGCCTGGATGTGTTCTTTCTGAGCTGGTCCTCCAGTCTACTTTATGCATTCCCTCTCACTGCAAGGACCCTCCTCAAGGCTCAGTGGGACCGGGCATCAATGATCCTCATAGCTCCCTCGTGGTCTCGACAGCCCTGGTTCCTGCTCCTGCTGTTGACGGAACCTCCGGTACCCCTGGGCTGTGCCTCAGGCCTGTTTAACACAGGAGGATGGATGGGTGCGGCACCTGAACCTGGCCTCAATATCCCTCTCAGCCTGGTGGCTGAATGGGTTTCCCTTGCCCCACTGGGTCTCTCAGAGGAGGTCCTCCTTTCATCGAGGAAGACTTCGCCTAGGCGAGCTTACATCTTCAAGTCGTGGTATTTCTTGGTCTGGTGCTCCAGGCTCCAGATCGACCCATTCTCCTGCTCCACTTGGTGGGTCCTTCAGTACCTCCTCCATCTCTCAAAGGAAGGTCTGAAGTCTAACTCCGTCAGGGTGCATTTCAGCGTCATCTCAGCAAATCAGCTCCCCCTCATGGGAAAGCCCCTCTCAGGGCAGCCATTAGTCTCCTGCTTTAGGCGGGGTCTCTTACTGTCCAAACTGCCCATCTGACTGCCTCTGGCGGAATGGGACCTGAACGTAGTGCTCATGCAGCTTACGTGTTCACCCTTCGAGCCGTTGGCGATGTGCTCGCTTCGGTACCTCTCCTGGAAGGTGGTCTTCCTGGTGGCCCTGACGTCAGCCTGCCAAATCAGCGAGCTCCAGACTCTTATGGCTGATGCCCCTTACATGAGATTCTATAGGAATAGGGTGGTCCTCTGTACCCACCCCAAGTTCCTGCCGAAGATTGTTTTGGACTTTCATCTCAATCAGGAGATAGTCTTGCCGGCTTTCTTCCTGAGACCCCATGCCAACCAGGCGTCGGCTCTCCATACACTCAACTGCAAAAGGACTCTTGCCTTCTATTTGCAGCACACCCAGGCTCATCGCAGATCTGGCCAACTCCTTATGACCTACGATCCCAATCGACTGGGGCAGGCAGTCACTAAACACACCCTCTTCATTTGTGTGGCGGACTGCATTGCCTTTGCTTACATGAAGGTGGGGTGCCCTGTTAAATCATCGAGTCACCGCACATGGGGTCTGGGCCAAAGCAGCTTCAGTGGCCTCACTGCGCTCTGTGCCCCTGATGGACATCTGCTGGGTGGTGACCTGGTCTTCAGTGAAGACCTTTGCACACTACTGCCTGGAGAGGGAGTCCTGCCGGGGTCCCGCCTTAGGCCAGGCTGTACTCTGTAATCTGTTTGGGGTATAAGCAACTCCTGCCTCTGACCCTTCTTCATGGCTAGCGAGGGCTTTGTCCTGAGGACTCGGGCTCCTTCGGGCATCAGCTTCTGCTCATGACCTCGCAGAGGCGTTTTTTGGTTACAGATTTGGTAGCCTGTAGTTGGGGATTCACATAAGTGAGGACTAACTTCCTGCTTGTTCCTGGAGAAAGCATAGTTATTCACCTGTAACAGGTGTTCTCCAGGGACAGCCGCCTCCCCTGATAAGTTGCTGGACTTTTGTCCTTGCCATCTGCTTGGCAGGGCTCAAGCTAAGGGACCTGACTGAGCAAGATGGCACCCTTGGGTGGGAAGAGGACTACACATGTGTGGCAGTCAATGTTCCCTCTAATTTTCTGTAGGCTGTGTGCGCATAAAATATCAGCTGTGTGCAGCTTTTGAAAGAAGGTTAAATATTTGTGCGCCACATAACGACACTCGGAGTTATATACTTTAAAATTTGATTACACGTCAGAATACAGTATGTACACCACATTGATTTTAATCAAATTTATTTAATTTATTTATTTATTTTATTTATTTAACAGTTCTTCTATACCGCTCTATTTTAGATCAGAGCGGTTTACATTTAACATCAACTATACAACACAAGGAACTTTGAGTTGTATTTACAATAAACAGGGAGATCAACTTGGAAGTAACTGGGGGAAACTATGTACAATTCTTAACTTCTTAAATTAAATGAAAATAGCCGATTACTAAATGAAGCAGGAAATTTCTAGTAATTACAATCATAACTTTAAAATTTTAAGACGTCTGTGTTGTTTTCTATCAGAATCAGAGCTGTAATTTTTGTGCGCTCTGTTATAAAGTATGTGCGTTCGCTCAGCGAGGTGTGTGTGCGCGCACACGCGCACAGCTTAGAGGGAACAGTGGTGGCAGTAATCCCAAAGGTTTTCTTTGAAAGCTGGGGAATTGCTCCACATGGGCACTGTCTGTGCTGATATCATCCATAAGTGAGGACTGATTCTTGCTGTCCTTGGAGAACACCACCTGTTGCAGGTGAGTAACTATGCTTTACGGTCATGGTATGTAGGACATTGCCCTAGAACACTATAAAGTTCCACCTTATAATGGATTCCACAGATCAGAGCATTTCTTAGTCTCCCAAGCACAAGGAGAAAATCAGTGGTGTTCTGCAGAGATTTTAAGTACTTTGGGCTTTGTGGGAGAAAGGATAATCAGCATTCCTATCCTATAGTCTAAGAATTTTGGTCCTACTTTTAATTCCTATTCAGGTTGGGAAAGTGAGTTAAGTTTCATCACCATGCCACAGCACTACAGCGAAGTAGCCTAGTGGTCAGAGGTCTCTTTCTCCCCCCAGGTCCAAGAGATAGTTAAAAGGTGTTTCTTTATAACATCAATAAACTTTGTCCCTTCCTTTCTAATCACACCAGAAAAACCTTTCTCCAGGACCAAGCAGGAAGTCAGTCCTCACATATGGGTGACGTCGGCGCCGATGGAGCCCTCGCGGAGCAATTTCCCCAGCTTTCAAAGAAAGCCTTTGGGAATTGCAGCGCGCATGCGCGGTCCCCTTCCCGCCCAAGGGTGCCATCTTGCTCAGTCTTCTTTTTTCCGCGGAGCCCTACAGACGCTGTTTGTATTCACCGCTGAAAAAGTTGATTTTCTCTCTTATTTATTCTTTTTCGGTTCTAGCCAGATTCTTTTTCCCGCCCGGACCCGCTACGCCGGTATCGGGTCCGTTTCTTTATTTTTCGTTTTTTTGTCCTTCGTGACAAGCGTTCGCGCCATTTTTTTCCTTTTCACTGGCAGCCCTGTCTTTTGACCTCGCAGGGGCCTTTTTTCCCTCGATGGCTGCCAGCGGGTTTAAGAAGTGTGATCGCTGTAAGAAACTCATGTCTCTTACCGACACACACAACTGCTGCCTCTGCTGCCTCGGACCCGATCATGATCTGTGGTCCATGTGGCAAAATGTCCTCAAAAGCGTTGAGGAGTCGGCAGCATCAGCGAGAACGAATCTTCTCTGACTACACGTCCGGCCAGGCCCGGACCTCGTCAGAGGCTTCGACGTCCCGGGACTCCGGTCCTGAGCATCGTCGGAGTTCCTCTGAGCGGGGGTCTCCTACCCGGGAACATCATAGGAAGAAAAAACCCGCGAGGGCGGCATCGGCGGACGCTCCTGGTTCCTCGAGGGCCAGGTCGCATAGCCCCGACAGCCGTCCCGGGTCCTTGGAGTCGGAGAGGCCTTCGAAACATCCTCGTCTCGAGATGGAGTCGCCTGGACATGTGAGTACTGTGGTCCTCGTGGACTCGCCTCCGAAGGAGCTGACGTCGGGGCCCGAGTCAGGGGCTGCTGGGTCTCCTGAGCTTGGACTCAGGTTGACGGCCTTGGAGAGCAGTTTAGCTGCCTTCATGGACCAGCAGCGGGCATTGATCGCTGGCCTTGCCAATGCGTCTGCCCCGGCCACCGGGACGTCGACGTCCAAGTCGACCCCGGAGACCGAGCCGATCCTCGAGTCCATCCGAGCTCGAGTCGATCCTCGGTCGCGGTCTCCCCTCGGCCTCCCGTTCGGGACCGAGGTCGTCGACGCCGACTCCTTCGGTGTCGGAGCAGAGGGCATCGGTGCCCGCCCGACCGGAGCCACTCGAATCCTCCTCCGCGGAGTCCGACTGGGAATCGGAGGACGAAGAGTCCCCTGGTAGTTTTCGGACTCGGTGTGTCCCCTCGGACTCGCCCGAGTCCAAACCTCGGAGACGGTCCCCCCCGGAGGACACCCCGGTTCTCGGATTTCGTGCGGGATATGGCCAAGGCCTTGGCATTCCCGCGGATCCCGAGGAGGAGCCTCGAGCCGAGGAGCTCGATGCCCTCCAGTATGATTCTCCCCCGAAGGAGGCCTTTACTGTACCGGTTCCTCCGATGCTGGAACGACTTCTCTTCCGCATGTGGGAGAACCCGGCGTCGGCGCCGGTGTTAAGCAAGCGGGTCGATTCCATTTATCGAGTCCGCAAGAGCCCCGTCTTCCAAAAGGCACAACTACCGCACCATTCCATGGTGGTGGAATCGGCCATGCATAGACTCAAGAGTCAAAAAATGCACTCCTCGGTGCCTCCCGGGAGGGAGGCCCGGAGCCTGGATGCCCTCGGTAGAAAGTGTTTCCAGGGCTCTATGCTTGCTTGTCGAGTCCAGACCTACCAGCTCTATTTGGGCATGTATCTCCGAGATCTGGCAAAGGAAATTGCCGGGTTTTCGGCTGGTCTCTCCGAGGAACCTTTGCAGAGGTTCCAAGCCTTGTCCACTGGGATTCGAGAGTGCTCGAAGTTTATATCTCGGGCAGCCTACGATGGCTTTGAAGCATCGGCTCGAGTAGCTGGAGCTGGCATCGGTGCCCGCCGACAGGCTTGGCTTCAGTCATCCGACCTCGAGCCATGGGTCCAGGACAAGTTGGTCGATGTCCCCTGCAGAGGTGAAAACCTCTTTGGCAAACCCATGGCTGAAAAGGCTGCACAAATCGAGACCGAGACTCTGACCAGAACTAGGCTGTCCAGAAAAACCTCTGCCCCTTCTCAGAAGAAGAAGGGCTCGGGGAAAAAGCCCTTTTACCCGAGGAAGGCGGCTGCCTATAAATACTACCCTCAGTATCAGGCCTCAGCAGCTCCCCAAAAGGGTCAGCAGGCCAAGGGACGGGGTAATGGGTCCCGTAGGCAGCAGGCCCCCAAGCCCACTACACCGGCCCCTGCTCAGCAGGGTGGGGGTTTTTGACTCCATCAGCATAGCCTCTTCCCCTCAGCTGGTTTCTCTAAGCACAGGAGGCCGGCTGGTCCACTTTGCCCACAGGTGGTCAGTCATCACATCAGATACCTGGGTACTTCATATAGTTCAGAAAGGCTATCTTCTACACTTTCACGAGGTACCTCCCTCCTACTTTCCAGGGGAGCCTCCAAGACTCCCTCTGCACAGGGATTTACTCCTTCAGGAGTTGGCAAGTCTTCTTCAGGAACAGGTTGTGGAACCGGTGCCCCACCACCTGAGAGGTCACGGCTTTTATTCCAGGTACTTTCTGATACCAAAAAGAACAGGAGGCCTCAGACCCATCCTGGACTTGCGAAACCTCAAGTTCCTGGCAAGGGAAAAGTTCAAGATGCTGTCCCTTGGAATCCTGCTGCCCTACCTCCAGTGGGGAGACTGGCTATGCTCCTTAGATCTAAAGGATGCCTATACTCACATCCTTATTCATCCAGACCACAGGCAATATCTCAGATTTGTTGTGGGAGGAAATCATTACCAGTACAGGGTCCTGCCCTTTGGCCTATCCTCCGCCCCACGGGTTTTCACCAAATGCCTGGCAGTGGTGGCGGCCTATCTCAGACTTCAAGGCCTTTTTGTGTTTCCATACCTGGACGACTGACTCATCCGGGCCCAGTCTTCCCAAGAAGCCACTCATCGCACTGTGTCCCTGCTCCAGTACTTGGGCTTTGTCATAAACTTTGCAAAGTCCACTTTGCTCCCCTCTCAAGATCTCGAATTCATCGGCGCAAGGTTAAGCACTCTTCAGGCGCGGGCCTTCCTGCCTCTGGACAGGGCCCACAGGCTCATGAATCTCGCCAGCCGCTTTCGCAGCAATTCCCTGGTCTCTGCCAGGCAATTTCTGAGACTGCTCGGCCATATGGTTTCCATGGTCCATGTGACCCCCAATGCCCGCCTGAACATGCGACTTGCCCAGTGGTGCCTTCGCACTCAATGGCATCAGGCCACGGGGAGCCTGGCGGACTCAGTACAAGTCTCGGACCTGCTGGTCTCTTCTCTGCGGTGGTGGCTTCATCTGCCAAACCTAGTGCTGGGAGTGGATTTTCAATCTCCTCCTCCTTCTCAGATACTAACAACCGAAGCTTCTCTCCTGGGATGGGGAGCACATTGCCAAGGGACATGTACTCAAGGCCTTTGGACTCCTTGGGAGTCTGCGCAGCAGATAAACTTCCTGGAGCTCAGAGCCATCCGCCTAGCTCTGAGAGCCTTCTCCCACCTCACTTCTCACCGGTCTGTACTGGTCCAGACGGACAATCAAGTAGCTATGTTCTACGTGAACAAACAAGGAGGCACAGGCTCCTTCCTTCTCTGTCAGGAGGCACGACGGCTGTGCTCTTGGGCAGTCGGCCACGGCATACTCCTCAAAGCGGTCTATCTCCCAGGTCAAGAAAATTACCTGGCAGACAAACTCAGCAGGATCCTCCAACCACACGAGTGGAGATTGGATCCATTAGTGGTTCAGCAGATCTTTCTCAAGTGGGGACTCCCCACCTTGGATCTGTTTGCCAGTCCTCTGAACCGGCAACTACCCAGATTCTGCTCTCGACAACCGCATCCTCTCAGAGTAGCGCCGGATGCTTTTCTGATTCCATGGTCCACAGGCCTCTTGTATGCCTTTCCTCCCATGCCGCTGGTGTCTCGAACGCTCTTCAAAGTCCTCAGAGACAAAGCCTCGATGATCCTAGTGGCTCCCCGTTGGCCGAGACAACCTTGGTTCCTGCTTCTAATGCAGCTGGCGGTGGACACTCCTCTTCCTCTGGGGTTTCAACCCGATCTCCTGACACAAGACCACGGGTCTCTCCTACACCCCAACCTCCGGTCCCTTCATCTGATGGCCTGGCTGCTGAAAGGGTAGTCCTTGCTCCCCTCCTACTGCCTCGGGAGGTGGAAGAGGTCGTCTTGGCCTCCAGGCGGCCCTCCACACGGAAGTCCTACGCTCTTAAGTGGCGTTGCTTCTCCGTGTGGTGTGCTCAGCAGTCTGAGAATCCCTTCTCCTGCTTGGTGGCGGTGGTTTTGCAATATTTGCTTTACCTCTCCAATCTGGGCCTTAAGTCCAACTCTGTCAGAGTCCACCTCGGTGCTCTCTCTGCACATCACGCACCGATAGATGGCAGTCCTCTGTCCAACCACCCTTTGTTGGCTCGTTTTCTCCGAGGCCTCCTTCTGCTTAAGCCTCCTTTGCGTCCACCAGCCCCTGAATGGGATCTGAATGTGGTCTTACAGCGGATTACCTGTCTGCCCTTTGAACCTATGGCTACCTGCCCTCTTCATTTTCTTTCTTGGAAAACCTTGTTCTTGGTAGCCCTTACCTCTCCTAGGCGTGTTAGTGAACTGCAGGCCCTAGTGTCTGATCCTCCTTACACTAGGTTCTACAGGAATAGAGTGGTCTTACGGACTCACCCTAAGTTTCTTCCAAAAGTGGTTTCTCCTTTTCATCTCAACCAGGAGGTGGTTCTTCCGACCTTCTTTCCCAGGCCGCACTCCAGCCGGGCTGAAATGGTCCTGCATACCCTGGACTGTAGAAGGGCCTTGTCCTTCTACCTTGACCGTACGCGGGAGCATAGGAGGGCTGTTCAGCTCTTCGTTTCTTTTGACCCCAATAACTTGGGGCTCCCTGTCTCCAAGCGTACCTTGTCCATCTGGGTAGCTGACTGTATCGCCTGGGCTTGGGCAGCCGGCCTCTCGTTGGAGGGTCGAGTCACGGCTCATCGTGTTAGGGCGAAGGCTGCGTCAGTGGCACACCTCCGCTCTGTTCCGTTGGCAGACATCTGCCGGGCCGCTACTTGGTCTTCAAGCCAGACTTTTGCGGCACATTACTGCCTGGAGAGGGAGTCCCGCAGGGACAGTGCTTTCGGTCAGGCAGTCCTCCATAATCTCTTTGAGGTTTAGGCAACTCCTACCCTCCGGCCCTGGTGTTGGGCTACCGGTCGGGGGCGTTTTCAGAGAAGATTCTTTCCTTCTATTCTGCTGAGCTAGAGGGAGCTCATTTTTGTGCTTGAGGTCTCCGGTAGCCTTACGCTTGGGAGTCCCATATGTGAGGACTGACTTCCTGCTTGGTCCTGGAGAAAGAGTAGTTACTCACCTGTAACAGGTGTTCTCTAGGAGCAGCAGGAATCGGTCCTCACAACCCTCCCTCCTCCCTTTGGAGTTGCAGTCCTATCATTTCGTTTTTGCTAATTTTTTTGCTATCTTTTAGCTATGTCATCAGACTGAGCAAGATGGCACTCTTGGGCGGGAAGGGGACCGCGCATGCGCGCTGCAATTCCCAAAGGCTTTCTTTGAAAGATGGGGAAATTGCTACGCGAGGGCTCCGTTGGCGCCGACGTCACCCATATGTGAGGACTGATTCCTGCTGCTCCTGGAGAACACCTGTTACAGGTGAGTAACTACTCTTTATCCACTCTTGGTCACCTACCATTTACACTATTGCAACCTGTTCCTTGCTGGCCTCCCTCTGAATCATCTCTCTCTCCTTCAAGCTATTCAAAACTCAGCTGCATGGCTATTCTGCCAGTGTTGCTACACTCATGTAACCCCTCTTCTTAGGTCACGTCATTAGCTTCCTATCCAATTCAGACTTCTGACCTACAAGTGCATTCATTCTGCAGCTCTTCTAACTCATACTGCTAGACCAGTCCAGACTAGCAGGTTGTGTCCCCCTGACAGCAAATAGTGAGACAAAGAAATCACAGAAGCTTGTGACATCACCCCTGGTATATAGAGTCCCTCCCCTAGGGGTCCGCTTCAGTATTTTCTCTGTCGCAGCAGATGGTGGACTTCTTTGCTCCTAAAGGATTTTAAGAATTCTGCTGGAGTGGATTTCTTCTCAATTTTCCTAGTTCTTCTGACACACCTCCTTGGTGATTCCCATTTCTTCCAGACATTCCAGAGCGTACTCCTGCTCAGAACGATCCGTTGAGCCCCTCTGGAGGGAAGTGCTCCTGACTGCCTTCTTCCTCAGTCTGCCACCTTAGCTTCTGTGATCCAAGCTTTCAGTGCAGGGTATTACCAGACTCCTGAGGATTTCCAGCCTCATAAGTTTTTAAAAAATCCCTTATAAGAGTCAGTGAATTCCATGCTCCAGCGTGGTCTCTACACAGCCAGCATCTCAGCTCTGGTGCCCTTGGCAATGATTTTCACCAGTGGGGCAGTGAGTTGCTTTCTCTTCGTGGCTCTGACAGTTTGTTTCCCCCCCCCCCCCCCCCCGGCCTTTCAATTTCAGGCCTCTTCCCTTCTGGGTGTTGGGGCTCACAAAACTGCTCTTAGGCCAAGTTGGGGCTCTGGTTGCATCACGGTGTTGTGCAACACTAATCTAGCTTGCTTTCTCTCCCCCATGGCTCCCACCACAACATTGTATCTGCAGTGGCCATTTTGTGCAAGCAGCTTCTGGTGCAGGCAGTTGCTTCTCCCACCAAACTAGCTGCAGTGCAGCAGCCATTTTATTATTGGGGCTCCTTCTTGCTGATCCTTTGCACTCTCTCCCTCATTTTCATGGGGGTCTGTGGCTATGCCTTCTACCCTGCAGTGATGTGTGGCCTGTGGAAAGAAATGCAGGGCCCTCATCAATAGGCTGTGTGCCGCCTGCGAGGCTGATCCTGGGGAATTCTCAGCCAGTATTCCTTTGTCACTTCCAGTGTCTCCTTCCCTGTCAGCGCTCAGCTGTCAACCTCTCGTTAGTGTCCGAGATGCACCCTCTGTGCCTGCTCCCTGACTCAGTTTGCCACCACTGGTTCTGCAGTTGACTCCACAGCTCTTCAACTTCTTGCAAACGGATGCCTGCACTGCAGTTCAACAGTTTTTAGCCTTGTTCTGTCAGGCCTGGAACGCATGGCACTTGGGTCCTCGGGCGGGACCCATGCCTGCGCAGCCTCCCCCAGCGTAAATGTGCCAGGCTCAGTCTAGCGGCAGCTGCTGCCACTCTTGCTTTCCCAGCTCTGGGGTGCCTCCTTGCACTCAGGGGGGGCTTGCACCCTGCCAGTGAGTATAATGAAATGCCCCTCAGAGGATATCTCCCTCTGGAAGGGGAACCTTTGCCTCCAGAAGATCAGCAAGAGGAGCCAGGAGCTTTGGGATGACTGACAAGATATCTGACTTTTCCGAAAAAGGATCTGGCAGCTCTCATTGAAGCGACAGAAGCACTGCATCTTGCTGACATGCCGGCTTCTTCCGACTCAGCTCAACCTCAAGTTGATCCCATTATTGTGGGCATCAAAAAGCCATCTAAGGCCTTTTCCTTTCCTGCAGAGCTGCAACAAATGGTCTCCTTGGAGTGGGATAGCCCAGATGTAGCCTTGCGCTTGGCGTGTTTTTTACATTGGTCCCTGGAGGACCTGGATAAATGGCTCTGGTTCCCTAAGATTGATGTGCTTGTTACAGCTGTCACTAAGCACACTATCATTATGGTCAAAGGTGGGATTGTCCTTGGATATCAAATTGTTCGTAAGGTTGAAGGTGTCCTGAAGACTGCCTTTTCATCATCTACTCTAGCCTTGCAGGTAGCTGCTTGTGGAGGGCTAGCAACACAGGCATTGCTGCACTGGCTCCAGCTGCTTCCAGAGGACCCAGCGTTGCCTCACCTAGAGTCAGTCACCGCCTTTGTAGTAGTTGCCTTTTATGATCTCCTTTGGCTCACCGTGTGGGCCATTGTGGCTGGCACTATAGCGCGATGGTGGCTCTGGCTCAGATACCGCATCTGCATTCCAATGTCTAGGTCCAGCATCAATAAACTCCCCTTCAAGGGCAAACTGCTCTTTGGCGAGGATCTCAATAAGCTTGTCATGGATCTGTGTGAGGTAAAGCCTCAACATTTGCCGGAAGACTGGCCACATTTGTTTTCACGTTGCCCAGTATCAGCGACATCTTCGTCCTGAAGTTACAGAGCTCTGTTCCGGGGTGCCCAGTATTACAGACCTGGAAAGCCTGGTGCTTCCTCGAATAAATCTGGAACCAGGCAGCAGTCCTTTTGCGGGATCCACTGCTGCTAAGTTTTCTGGCCCCTCATGACCTTCCCATTGACAAGCTCGGGGTCCATTCTGGAGTGCCATGTGTCGGAGGATAACTGTCTTTTTTCTGTGAATGGACCCACATAACATTAGCTAAGTGCCAGGCCGAGCACCTTTCTCATTTCCCCTTGCGGTTCTCCTGCCAAGAGGGCAGCCGTGTACCTTACCCTGCAGTGGCTACTGTGCTGCACTATTTGCCCAGTCCCACGGGGCAAAGGGGGCACTGGGCATCATTCCATCTACTTTGTGGTTTCCAAGAAGGACGGCTCCTTCCATCC
The DNA here is from genome assembly GCA_033557465.1 of Ichthyophis bannanicus. Classification (NCBI taxonomy): domain Eukaryota; kingdom Metazoa; phylum Chordata; class Amphibia; order Gymnophiona; family Ichthyophiidae; genus Ichthyophis; species Ichthyophis bannanicus. The sequence continues at coordinate 53,874,582 of CM066051.1, read as the reverse complement.
TATCTTAGACCTCAAGGGGGTCAATTGCTGCTTGCATGTGCTAAGCTTCCACATGGAGACACTCAATTCCGTCATCCAAGTGGTGAGCCCAGTTGAGTTTCTTGCCTCTAGATTTGGATGAAGCCTACTTTCACATTCCAATTTGCAAGGAATGCCAGTGGTATCTGCGGTTTATGGTGCTGGGCAGGCATTATCAGTTTCAAGCCCTGCTCTTCAAATTCACCACGGTCCCACAGACCTTTTCCAAGGTCATGGTCATCACTGCAGTGGCGGGGCATCCATGTCCATCCCTACTTGGATGATGGGTTCATCAGGGCCAAGTCTTATCTGGAGGCACAGTCAGCAGTGGTCCAGGTAGCCAGTTTCCTGCGGCAACTTGGCTGAGTGGTCAATGAGGCCAAGAGTCATCTTCAGCCAACACAGACCCTTGACGTCTTAGGAGCCCATTTTGATACTGCATCAGGCCAAGTCATGCTCACGCACGACCACTGCCAGAAGCTGCGCGTGCAGTATCATGCCATTCAGTGTTTCCACTCTCTGGCGGCCTGGGACTATCTACAGGTGCTCGGAACCATGGCAGCCACCCTTGATGTGGTCCCCTGGGCATGGGTGCACTTGTGCCTGTTGCCCGTTGGAGTGGAGGAGTAGCCTAATGGTTAGAGCACTGGCTTAGGCACCCAGAGAGCAGCATTCGATTCCCACTAGCACTCCTTGTGGCCTTGGGCAAGTCACTTAACTTGGATTTTTCTGAGGCAGTGGAGAGTTATCAATATCCCTGTTTAATGATTGAAATGATAAAGCAGTATATAAAACCTGTTTAAATAAAACAAACATGCTTTCCTCTTCCAGTGCTCACCCTCCAACCAGGAGTATTGAATTCTCCTACCATTACAATCGTCGATTTGCTGCAGTGTTCTGTGGTAGTTACACCCACGCTCCCTCATAAAGGATGTGCCATTGGCCACACCACACTATATCGTTTTGACCACAGATGCCAGTTTGGTGGGCTAGGGAGTGCATTGTCTCGGTCACACAGCGCAGGGCTCCTGGTTGGTCTGTAAGTCTACCTGGTTAACCAATTGGTTAGAAGCACTTCCACATGCTCTTGTAGAGTCGGGCAGTGCGGGTTATATCGGACAACTCCACGACAATCGCTTATCTCAATCAGTAGGGTGGAACCAAGGTGCTGGGGGTGGCCAGGGATATAGTCTCCTCTTCCCCTGGGTGGAACACATAGCAGGAGTGGAGAACATTCAGGCTGACTTCTTCAGTCGTCATACTCTGGCCCTGAGCGAGTAGGAACTTGCCCCATGGGCCTTTGCGACCATAAGTTGCTGGTGGGGATGCCCTATGTTGGATCTCATGGTGACGGTGGCGAATGCCAAGGCACATACTCCTTCATTTGAAGGAAGGACACACAATTGCAAGGGCTGGATGCTCTGCTCCAGCCTTGGCCCTACACCCACCTGCTCTACATCTTTCCGCTGTGGCCCTGATCAGGCTCGTGCTGCGTCAGATAGAGGCACATCCATGCTGAATAGTCCTACTGGTGCTGGATTGGTCATGGAGGCTCTAATTCGCCTCCTGCAAGATCCCCCACTTCCTCTCAGCAGCCGGCGGGGTCCCATCTCCATGGACGACTCTGTTCCTTACTTGCTTATGGCCTGGCTCTTGAGCGGCACAGGTTAGAATGCAAGGGGTATTCCCCCACAAGTTGTTGCCACTTTGCTGAGGGCATGGCAGGCCTCCACCTCCCGGCCATATGCCTGAGCGTAACTCCTTTCCCCCCCCCCCCCCCTTTTTCTGGTGCTCCCACCAGTCCATCTCCCCTTGGGCTGTTCAGGTGCCGGTCCTCCTTTCCTTCCTCCAGGAAAGCTTCAATAGAGGCCTTGCGTTTAATTCCCTGATGGTGCAGGTCCCAGCCTTGACATGTTTTTGGGGACTGATTTTAAGGGCATTCCCTTGCTTCTCATGAAGATGTCACCTGTTTTCTATGGGGCATTTGTTCCCTTTGGCTACCAATCTGTCCGGTCATTCTTAGTTGGGACCTCTCCTTAGTGCTCCATGGCCTCACTCATGCCCCCTTTGAGCTGCTCCATGCCTCGTCACTTAAAGACATCACACTGAAGACCGTATTCCTCATAGCAGCCACGTCTGCCAGGTGTGTTTCTGAGCTCCAAGTACTATCTTGCTGAGACCCATTCCTCTCCTTTTCATTGGAAGGGGTCACTATCTGCACCATCCTGTTCTTTTGTCAAATGTCTTGCCCGAGTTCCATCTTATTCAGACTGTCTCTCTCCACTTTCTGACAGGACCATTGTCCAGAGTACCAGCAATCTCTGCATCATCTAGATGTTAGTAGGACACTTGCTATCTCAAAGTTACCACCTCTTTGTCTTGTTCTCTGGTCCTTAGAAGGGGGCGGCTGCCTCCAAGGTGACAATAGCGCACTGGATTAAGCAGGACATCGAATTGGCCTATATTTATTTTATTTACATTCTCTTATATACCGCACTATTCTGCATCAGTGCAGTTTACATTGAACAAACTGAAATTACATTGAACAGGGCATTATAACTTGGAGATAACTATTTTACAGGGAACATGGGCTATGGAGGGTTAAGTGGCTTGCCCAAGACCACAAGGAGCACCTGTGAGACTAGAAACCCCAGTCCTTCCAGCCCAAGGTTGCTGTCTTCTAGTGGGATTTGAACCACCGACCTTCCGGCCTGAAGTACCTTGTCCCAACCACTAGGCTACTCCTCCACTCCATATCCTCTGGAATTAGCCTGTTCCTGTTGGAATTTGGGCACATTCAACATAGGCCCAGGCCACGTTCTCTACTAAATGCTTGCGAGTGCACCCGGTTGATATCTGCAGAGCGACAACTTGGCTGTCCCTATCTACCTTTGCCTGTCATTATCGCTTGGATCTCCAAGCCATAGAAGCAATGCAATTTGGAGCCACCGTGTTGGCTGTTGCTCTTTCTTCCCGCTCTATGGTAGTGTAGCTTTGGTACTCGCCACTAGTCTGGACTGATCTAGCAGGAGGAGTTGAATGGTGAAATTTTACTTGCCATTAATTTATTTTCCTGGAATCTTGTTAGACCAGTCTAGGACCCACCCTGGGCCTGTCTTGCTGTCTTAAGAAGTGCCATGCTATTGGTGGCACTGTTGTACCAATTCTGATTTAATGCCCTCGGTCTGTGCATTCTCCTTGTAACAGAGCTTCACTGGCTGTCGTTATCTGTTTTTTGTAGTGTCAGTTCATTAGTCTGGTGTTCTCAATATTGAACTTTTTTGTTCTGCAATCCTGGAGCTTACCAGGGTTATACTGAAACTGACTCCTAGGGGTGATGTCACAAAGCTGCCGTGATTTCTCTGTCTCACCATTTGCTGATCGAGGGACAGAACCTGCTAGTCTGGACCGGTCTAGCAGGAGTCCAGGGAAGGAAATTAACGGTAAGTAAAATTTCACTTTACCTCTTCCTACACCCCTCTTTGGGCACATCCTTTCTGGCATGTGTCCTTCTCTTCCACTCCAACTCCTGCCTGTGTTCTTTCCACCTTACTGCACCATATGACTGAAGCAGACTGAGTCGGTGTGTCATGGTCCATCTCTGGTCCTATTCAAATACAGGCTGAAAAACACCTCTGCGTGGCTCCTTTTGGATCTTGCCCCTTATGCTCTTGTATCATCCATGCATGTCAAGACCATCACTAATCCCCTCTCTGTATGTATGTCTGTCTTGCTTAGATTGTAAGCTCTATTGAATTGGAACTAGCTCTCGTGTATATGTACAGTGCTGCATATGCCTTGTAGCACTATACAAATGATAAGAAGTAGTAATAGGACTAAGTGGAAAATCAGGATGGCGAGGGTTCAAAAGTCCACTTCTCTAACAATGTTGTTGTTATTGTGGATGCTTACTTAGATCATGAATGGCATTTTTTATTTGAGGTTTTAACCAATAGAATATTTAAAATGCTCCCAGTGCAAAAAAAAAATTTAAATCAATATTTCTTGGAAAAACACCACTTTGTCTTTTATCTTGTTGTATCATATACTACTGGGAATAAAGCCCATTCCCTGGCATTTCACTCTCTTCTTTCTAGCTGTATTACATACTTCAGAGAGTGAAGACCATCCCTGGGCATTTCTACTCCTATCTCACTGTATCATATCCCCAGGCATTGCTATTGCTTCTATCTCACTGTATCACACATTGCAAGAAATAAAAACCATCTTTAGGCATTTACGTCCCTTCTATCTCACTATGTCATTTGGTACAGGCACTAATGACCACCCCCTGCTTTTTCTATCCCTTCTATCTCTCACTTTTTCACACAGTAAAAAGTTCATCCCCAAAATGTTCTATTTTACCATATTACATGATGCAGGGAATAAAGATCATCCCCAGAGGTTCCTATCTCATTCTATCATATGGTGCAGGGAATAAAGACCATTAGCGAGAACTTCTATCCCTTTGTTTCTTACTGCGTTGAGTAACCAGCCAGAACTGGTCGGCTGGAAAACACTACTGTAGCCTCGGCAGGGGAACTTTCCCCTCTTCTATTTTCCATCTGGAGAACTGAGGCTGTCACTTCCTTAAAAAGCAAGCGCTGCCCTAGGGACCTTCCTCTTGCTCACTGCTGCCCTTCTACAAACTTTAAGTTCTGATAGAAATTTGTTTGCACATCTTTTTTACATTACTAAACCCCACCTCTCCTCCTCTACAGTCTCCTCCTCTCTCACCAGGACTACCCCTCTCCATTTCCCCTCCTGTTCCTATAACCCCTCCTAAAAGTACACCAAGACAGAAACAGAAATCTGAGCAACTGACACAGACAGACAAAAAGCTGGAGTGACCTGAATCTAAGCAGAAAGAGGGGAACAAAACCCTAGCGAAGAGAGTTGCTGCCACCCCTTAGTGCACAGCAACTATCCATCTTGCGACATCTCAGCAACACAGACTGGCAGAAAAACTGTGTTTTAGAACCCAGAGACCCTTGCTTTCAAACAGCTATTGTGTTTTAGAACCAGAAACACACCTTGTAACCTGGTGATCCATGCTCTGGAAAATAGTGACCTTTTATCCACTACGTAGAGATCTGTGCTCCTTAATAGTGTTGAATGCTCTACAATTCAGAGATCTTCCTCTGGATTCTTGTGATCTGCAGTCTGGAATACAGGGAACTGAGCTCTAGAACCTTGTGGCCCAGACTCTTGAATATAGCATATCGTGTTCTGGAACCTGGAGACCCCCACTCTAGAATACCGTGAAATGCACTCCAGAACCTCGTGACACGCATTTTGGAATACAGTAAGCTGCGCTCGAACCTGGTGAACCAGATTACTGTAGCCTGTGCTCTGGAACCTGCTGATTCACAGTGATTCACCCTGCTCTTCAACATCCTGAAGTTTCCTCTACAGCTGCAGGAGGTGAGTATCACCCCTGCTTCTACATCTTGTGGCACGTTTAGTGATACTATTATGGTATGGAGGGACTCTCCAAAGTGATCAAATTCAAAAATGCTTGGGGTATATAGGGTCAGAAGAGGGGGTTTATTGTGTTTTCCAGTTTCTATGGGGAAAACCATTAATATATTAACTGCTTTTAACCATTGCAAGCCACTCTGATATACTCCCCTTCTCAGGTATATCAGTGTTCTATTAAACTAAAACTATAGGACAAAGCAAGGGAGGAAAACGGAAGACTGAATAGATTAGATGGGTTGAGACATGCTCAGATACTGACAATGACAATGTCATGATGTCCACACTGTGAAAGGATATGCATATAGTCCATGGTATGTACAGAGAGCATGTACACTGGAGTGTACATAGTATAACCAGAATGTATCTCGTGGGCACAGCAGTGTACAAGATGCGGTTATCACTGAGAGTGTACATAGCACAGGCCACAGGATGCACAGATTGAATAGTACTGAGGGTGTACACTGCAGTGTACAAGCTGTGAACAGAATGTATAGCATGAACACAGCAGTGTACACAATAAATATAGGATATATTGCACTGAGAGGGTACCTACAACAGGCCACAGTATGGACAGAATGTAGAGCATTAGCCATGCACAGAATCTTCACAGAATATATAAACGGTGCAGAGCATGTACATTGAATATATCACAGTGAGGATGTGCCCTGCAATGTACAAGCTATGAACAGAATGTAGAGCACTGAGAATGTACATAGCACAGACCACAGTATGCACAGAATATAAAGAACAGAGTGAGGGAGCCCCTCGCCCTGTATGACACTAGCAGAGATGAAGGGAGCCCCTCTTCCTGTGTCTGGCATTAGTACAGAGCGAAGGATTCCCTCTCCCTGTGTCTGACGGTAGCACAGGACAAGGGAGCCCCTTTCCTTGTGTTTGACAATAGCAAATACAGAGGGGGTCCCTCGCCCTGTGCCTGACATTAGCATAGAGTAGGGAGCCCCTCTTTTTATCACCCTCCAGAGTATGTCACTCTCCAGGAATCTCACATCTGCCTGAAATTATGGGATTTCATGGAGATCTTCAGAGTCTGTGAATGCAGTGTAGTGTTTGGGTGCAGTGCTAAAAAGTAGTGCAGGCCCCCATGCTAAAAATCCCATCTTGGTAGTGTGTTTCTGGGTGTGATGGGTATTCCCATCTAGTGCTGCTTGCGCAGGTGTTTCAAGCCCACGTTGCCTGTGCTCGGTGCATATAGTGTGGGTGCAGCTAATGCCACCTCAGCGGGTGGTGTTAATTGCTCCCTCTGTAGTTGTACCACAGAGACCCTCAGCAACTGCAGGGGGATATACCCTCTTCCTGCAGTTAGCACGAAGCTCCATGCTAGTGACGTGGCCCATACATGTATTACCACTGTGGGCTTAGTAAACATGCTCCTGAAATTTTTCTTAATTCTTTTTATTTTTATTATTATTTGGATATTCTGACGTTGCTTTTAAATTTGCCTTCATGAAGAGGTAAAACTTAAGAGCAACATCAAGAAGTACTTTTTCACTGAAAGGGTGGTGGGTGCTTGGAATGCCTTCACGATGGAGGTGGCGGGGGCAAATACAGTGACCAAAATGATTTGGAGCCTTCGCCAGAAGATGTATGCGAAGAGACTTGAAGACCTAAATATGTATACGCTAGAGGTGAGGAGGGACAGGGGAGATATGACACAGACCTCTAAATCCTTAAAGAGAAATAATGAACAAACCTCTTCCAAAGACAGGGAAGCTGTAAAACTAGAGGGCATAACATGAAGCTGCAAGGGGGTAAATTGAAAGGCATCAGGAAATACTTTTTCACTGAAAGGGTGGTGGATGCTTGGAATGCCCTCCCGATGGAAGTGGTGGGGGCAAACACAGTGACAGAGTTCAAAGTGGCATGGGACAGACACAGTGGATCCCTTTACAGCAACAGGATAAAATCAACATAAACTTAACTATCTCGTATATCTCAGCAAACGGGTGACCTGCATGGCGTGGAGGGTACACCCCTAAACAAAGGCATGGGGAGGGGTGATCTGCATGTAGCGGCAGGTGCACCTACTCTTGCTAGGCAGACTCAATGGGACCATACTGATCGTTATCTGCTGTCGTATACTATATATGTTACTAAAGAAACTCCAGTAAATTGAACTACCTGTGATATGCACTGAATGTCTAACAGTGCAGTCATACACTGCATTACGCACTTCCAGGCTCTCATCTCAAACCAACTTGCACTGTGTATGTTCCTTGATTTGGTGGTCCTTTCACCTCTTTTGTGCCTTATATGATTTTATGTAAACCACTTTGATGCAAACCACGCCATAGGCGGTATATCAAATCTGCTAATAAACATAAGCATGTCTCGCTCTCTGCAGTTACTCTACGAGGTATCTGCTTCTTCACCCCACCCTCTTCTCTCTCCCTTCAGCAGTTCCTATGCTTTGCGTTATTACCCTTGCTTTTCCCCTGCATGCCCCTCTATCCCTCCTTTATTGGTATTGCCCTGCCTCTCCTGCTCCCTCTTTTCCTGGCTTTTGGGCAATAAGGAGGTAAGGATGCAGGGCCATGCCTGGAAAACAGGATGCACGGTGCTGCAGTCAGGAAGGGAGGGCTGCCTGCTGCTATTGTGTTCATGCAGGGCTGAGGCGTAGCACGTCTCAGCCTATTCCGCAATGAGGGTAGGGGGGGACGTCAGCTTACCACATGTATGCATGTATATATATATATATATATATATGGGACAGCCTTAGGGAGAAGCAGAGCTAGTTTCCTGAACTTAAAATATGTCATCCAGGTCACAAGTACCTGTCAGGTTCCCAAATAGGTACACAGATCCCATGTTGCTTATCCTGGGATAAGCAGTGGATTTCCCTGGTCCTCTTTAATAATGGTTTAGGACTTTTTCTCCAGGAACTTGTCCAAACCTTTCTTAAACCCATTCCCCTTTTACTAAATCCTCTGGTAACAAATTCCAGAGTTTCATTATGCGTTGAGTGAAAAAACATTTTCTTTTGTTAGTCTTAAATGGGTTATATTGTAGCTTCATTGCATGTCCCCTAGTTTTTCTACTTTGTGAAAGAGCAAATAACCGGTCTATGTTTATCTTCTCCACTCCATTATTTTATAGACCTCTATCACATCTCCCCTCAGCTGTCTCTTTTCTAACCTTTTAAATCTTTCCACATAGGAGTATCCTTCCATTCCCTTTAACATTTTGGTGGCTCTTCTCTGTACCTTTTCTAATTCTGCTATATCCATTTTAAGACATGGCGACCAGAATTGCAGACAATATTCAAGGTGCGGTTGCACCATGGAACGATACAGAGGCATCATAATATCCTTTTCTATTTTCCATCCCTTTCCTTATGATTTCAAACATTCTATTTGCTTTCTTGGCTTCTGCCACATGCTTTGCAAAGGGTTTAAACATATTATCTACAATGACACCTAAATCCTTTTCCTGTGTGGTGATTCCTAATGTGGAACCTTGCATTGTGTAACCGTAGTTTTGGGTTGTTCTTAAGCACATAACTTTGCATTTGTCCAGGAGACCCCTAGAGATAATGGAAAGAGACAGACCGTTTCTCCTTGGACTAGTAGGATGCGTCATCCACACCAAAGATGAAAGTGCTTTCCTGTGCTCAGAAGTGTAAACCTTTCTGGGCGTGTGCCAAGGTAACCCTACCTCCTAGCCCGCTTCTACCTATCCTAGCCCAGAATCCTTTCTTCCGCCTTGCCAGCAAGACAGACTTCCTCAGCTCTCCAAGACACATTGCAAAAAAAAAAAAAAAGAAATATATTATATATATATATATATATATATATATATATATATATACTCATACACATCCAGTGAAAGAGAAGAAATCTTGGAACAGACCTATAATCAAGGTAACATGCCCAAGCCGGGTTTAAGAAAAGCCTGAAATGTGCCAAGAAAATGAACAGCACCAATACACATGATCTATGTGTGCAGTGCCTGGGAATCAGCAACTGGGTAGAGGACTGCCCCCAATGTGCCAGAATGTTCCCCTGGGTGTGAAAATCAAGACTCCATGTACTACAAGACTTCCTAGAAAAGACTCCACTCACCACCCCAGCCGGCCTTGGCCATGTGGAATAGCAGGATCCCCTGCATACTGACGCATGGGATGTGCCCTGCAGAGCCGCCATCCCAAACTGCATTCCTTCTGGGGCTAACGCCATTCTCAGTGGCTTGGGCATTGCCCCTCAGACTACCCAGTACACCCTGAGCACAGCCGCCGATGAAGAGCCAGGACTAGGCCTCACTGTTCTCCTCCTCAGTGTTGGAAATGACATTGGTGTGCCAAGCTCCACCTCCCACGATGCCACTGGCCGATGCCATGATAATGGGGAAAGCCAGGAGCAATGCCACCGTGCCGATGAAGGAACTCCCTGTTGGTGCAGAAGCAGAGAGACTGCCTCCCTGTTGGCATGGAAGAACACCTCCAGATCGTGCCACTGTAGCATCGAAAGCAGCCAGCCTGGACTTCCAACAGCAGCTGTAGCCCTCACTGCTCCTCAAACTGACGCAGCCAGAAGCTCCACTGCAGGGAGTGCTCCGACAGACCCTTCTCCCTGGAATCTTCATACCGAAGTTGCAGCGCACACACAGTGCTCCCGAGATCAATGACCCAGCCACCCTGTTGGGACTTATCACCCGTCTACTGCAGCAGCAGCAGCAACATCAGGAACCTATTTAGTCACCAGACATGCAGCCCACGCATCCACGCAATAATGGCATGGCAGCAAAACCTATGGACTCTGACTCCAGGCCCATGGTTTTTTTATTGTCCATGCCTACTTCCCCGGATGCTGTCTTTGGCACTCCAGACACATGGGACATCGTTACCTCGCCCAGAACAGTGGGGATGGTCTCCGGGCCCTTGGCAGGAACCATGCTCGCCATGGCTCAGCCACAATCACCACTGCAGCAAGAAGACCATAAAACCATCCATACCGGTATTCCTCTCTACCTCGCCGACCTCATCCATCTTCATTCGTCTCACCGCTCCCTCAGATCGATCCACCTGAACCGTATGTCCCTTCCTTCTCCATCACAAGCCCGCCTTGAGTCCACCCGCTCCTCAGCATTTTTCTTTCTGGGCCCCTGACTCTGGAACTCGCTCCCCCCTGCCCTCCGGTTAGAACCCTCCTATAAAATTTTTAAGACCAAGCTGAAGACCCATCTCTTCTGCACTGCCTTTAACCTTCCTCCTCCCTCTGCTCCCTTTTCCCTTCCACCACGCTGAACCTGGATGTATTTAACCCTCTGTTACGGCGCACCTTGTTTTGCTCTCTCTGCTGCTTTATTCTATTTCTCCCCTCTATCCTTTCTCTTAATTTTTTATGACGTTCCTTTCTTTTTCAGCAGCCTTATATTTTTGTTATTATACACCGCTCTGGTGCCATCGGTACAGAGCGGTATATTAAATGTGCCAATAAAGATAAAGAAAGACCTTACTAACCCCAAGTTCCTATGCAAGGTCACGTCACAGCTGACCCTCATGCCAGTGGACACAGCACACCATAAGGGCCCATAAGATACTGCCTACCCTTCCAGTCTACCAACGACTCCTCGACAATCTGACTCACCTCGGCATCGGGTCCCACCTGCTCTCGCAAGCTTGAGGCAAAATTCCTGGTGCAACTAGCGCTGGGATTTTTCAAGACACAGCTGCCTCACCAATCCATTGAGGTACAGTCCACCCTGAAACAAGCCAGATGCTCTCGCAACGCCAACACTCCACCTGGGTGGGACCACAAGCTCTTGGACAATGTGGGCAAGAAGGTGTTCCAAGGAGCCATGCTAAGCACATGGATTGTGGCATACCAGTGCCAACATGCCATGTTTCAATACCTGTTACTAGTGAACCTAGAGAATGCAGTAGCAGCACTTCCCCCAGAATCCCAAGCAGCCACCTTAACAGCCTTAATAGACTTCAAAGAGTGCACCAAGTACTGGTAAGAGCCACCTTTGATGTCTTCAACACTGCCGCCAACAGAGCTGGCACGGCCATCTCTATGCGGCATCTAGCCTGGCTACAGGCCTCAGGCCTAAAAGAAGACACACATGACCACATCGTCAATGCTCCCTGTACAGGGGACTCACTGTTCAGGGACAAGGTCAAGCACAGTCAATGACTTGAAGGACCACTGCACCACCCTGCAGGCTCTCACAGAGGAAGGCTTGGAGTGCAATACCAGCAACAAGAAAGGGAGCGATCACCGCAAGTCCTAGTCCTTCTCCAAGTGGAACAGCCTCTACCTGTAAAATAGTTATCTCCAAGTTATAATGCCCTGTTCAATGTAATTTCAGTTTGTTCAATGTAAACCGCACTGAAGCAGAATAGCGCGGTATATAAGAGAATGTAAATAAATAAATACCACAAATGGCAGGCCCTGTGCTACAATCAGCAACCGTACCAGGCACCTATCAACAAAAGAACTGCCAGAGAGAGAAGAAGCAGCAGAAACAGACCCTTGTCAGGAAAGAGTACCCCCTCCTTTTGACAATACATGTCCAGACAGGAACCCGGTAGGGGTCATCTCTCTGCATCCTTCAATGCCTTGGCATGTGTCACAATGGTAAAATGGGTCCTTTGGATCATAGTGGAGGGCTACAGCATCTGTTTTTTATTTATTTATTTTATTTAATTAGCAAAGTTTTATAGACCGCCCCTTTCTAAGATCAGGGGCGGCTTACATAGAACATCATAACAAGTTTTACAATGAACAATGTAACTATATACATAAAACATTCCATAACTAAATACAAATAACTTTGTACAATATGGTTGCTTAGGTTATTTACTCTAAGGGTACTACATAATTTTAAGAGTCTGGGTTAACGGATGGTAGTATTTGCTTGTTCTTTATGTTCCTTGTGAAATAGTGCGGTTGTTTGGGACATCAAAATATTCAGTGAAAAGGTATGTTTTAAATCCTTTCAGAATTTCAGAAGGTTCTTTGTTGCTCTTAGGTCGTTAGGGAGGGAATTCCATAATATTGGGGCCACCCTCATAACGGGCCCCACCCACCACAGAGACACCCACCCATTTACTACTGGCCAGGACAATGGAGGTCCTGTCGCTTACGGTCCCCTGGGCAATAGAGCTGTTATGGTGGATGAGCTCAAAAGCGGGTTCTACTCCAAGTATTTGAGGTTGAGAGGTGCTCCCTAGTCTTGCTCAGCTTGTCTACAGAGGTGCAACAAGTGATCCTCATGGCTCAAACCGAAGAAATCGGGAGAGGTCCAGTCCATCATCAACCTCAGGAAGCTGAACAAATTCATCTTCAGAGAGACGTTTTGGATGTACTTCTTAGGATTCATATTGCCCTCATTCAGATGGGGGACTGCTTGGCTGCCTTGGACCTTCAGGATGCATATATGTATATTTCTATCCAGCCAGCACACAGACAATACTTGCATTTTCAGATGTTGGGCAACCACTACTAGTACAGAGTTCTCCCCTTCGGCCTGTCCCCAGCTCTGAGGGTGTTCACTAAGTGTGTCACTGTGGTGGCTGCCTACCTCCACAAGCAGGGCATCTGCATCTTTCAATACTTCAATGACTGGCTACTTTCAGCACCCTCATGGCATGAAGCTCGAGCAGTAGTCAGCCAGACCATCACCCTTTTGACCTCCCTGTTATTCCTGATAAACCACCAGAAGTCCCACCTCCAGCACTCCCAGCAGCTGCAGTTCATCAGGGTGGACATCGACACCACAACTTCCAGGGCCTTCCTCCCTGCCCACCAACTGGATACGATCATATCCCTGGCTCACAGTGTCACCTTGGCCAAGCAGGCCACGACCCGGATACTCTTCCTCCTCCTGGTGGCAACAACACAAGTGCTGCCCCCCTTGCTAAACTGCATATGCGCCACCTACAGTGGCACCCACGCTCCTGCTGGAACCAGCACTCTCAGTCTCTATCTGTGAGCATCCTGCTGGACAAGGTGGTCCAAGACTTCCTCCTCTGGAGCCCCCTCTGGGGAAACCGCAAGGTGGGCAGGCCCCTCCAACAGCCACCACACCAAACCATCATCACCACCGATGCCCCACATGCACCTGCTCTGCACCCAAGGGGCTTGGACCATGAAGAAACGGACATACCACATCAACCTAATGGAACGCCAGGTGATTCGGTTTATGATGAAGGCCTTCCAGCACCACTGGCAGGACTGTCCTCATCCAGATGGACAATCAAGTATCCATGTTCTACATCAACAAGCAGGGGGGGACAGGCTCACTCTCTGCATGGAGGCACTCAGACTCTGGTTATTCACCCTCTCCAAACAATGCCTCCTGCAAGCTTCCTACCTTCCAGGCACTCAGAATGACCTGGCAGACAGGCTGAATCACCAATTGGACCCACCTGAGTGGACCCTGGCCCCCAAGAGGCTGATTCCCTCTTTTGATGTTGAGGGGCAGCCGCAGGTGTTCCTCTTTGCCACCGAGGACAACCTGAAGTGCCTTCACTTCTGCTCAAAATGTTCATCCGCCAACAGCCTAGCTACAGATGCCTTCAATGTGTCATGGGGGTAATGGTCACTAGTAATATGCCTTTCCCCACACTCCGCTTATCTCAAAGACCTTGCAGCGGCTAGTGTGGGATGGGGCCCATGCCATCCACATTGTGCTGCTCTGGCCAAGACAGATGTGGTTTCCCTACATCCAGCGCCTCACCTCCCCCTCAAACCCATGCTCGATCACGGGACCACATTGCATCCCAACCTGCTGGCTCTTGCCTTGAGTACCTGGAGATTGAGAGGTGCTCCCCAACCTCGCTCAGCTTATCAACAGAGGTGCAGCAAGTGATCCTCATGGCCAGACACCCATCCATGAGGAAAACGTACAGCCTGAAATGGAAATGTTACAGCACCTGGTGTCTCTCACAAGACCTGGAGGAGAGAAACGCAGAGGTGGAGGAGAGAGACACAGAGGTGAAGGAACTCAAGATCGAACTCCTAGTCCATATGGAAAAAGATTAATATTCTGGGTTTCAGGCAAGGGAAAGATTACCCAAGTTTAAAAAAAATAAGGTTAAAAGTATGATTATAAAGATGAACAAGGCCATATCCGGTATAAAGGGATCATTTATTGACCACAAAAAAAATCAAATACAATATTGTGCAGCTAAAATTATTATTATGAGAATAATGCCAGCTAAAGTGCAGGGCTAGGAGAAAAAGGAAACAATAACCATTCCCCCTTGAAAAAAGCGCATCAAGGGAAAAATACATTCATTGCGTGCAGAGGTATCTGAAAGGATTAAGATAATCTAAGATATTAAGTAAAATCCAAGACATTAAGCTGAAGCATGCTGCATTAACAGTAGAAGACCTGAAACTTATATGTTCAACAATAAATTGAAAGTAGCAGCAGAAGCGCAAAACTGCAACGATATAAAGAAAACCAAAAAGAAAGATGTCAAAATAAGCTATTTAGTAAGAACCCCAAAAGGTTTAACAGGGAATTGGGAAAGAGCATCAAGATAATAAAAGCTCCACCAACCAAAGCCAAAACAGAAAGATTCTGGAGAAAACTATATGAGGACCTCTATAGCACAATCAAGAAGCAGAATGGTTACCCTGCATACAGGAGTATTTAGAAAAAGCAAACAGCACACCTATGGAATGACCTGCAGTAACAACAAATGAACTGGTAAGCAGGTGAAAGCAAGCCCCAAATTGGAAGAGCCCTGGCCCAGATGGAGTAACCAACTTTTGGTTCAAACAATAAACATCACTCGACCCAGACCTGGAGAATTACAAAAATCAATTGTTTAAACAGCCATATTCAACACCACAATGGCTTACTACAGGAAGAATATTTCTCCTTCCAAAAGGTGACCCCAGTAACACTCCCAACAATTATAGACCAATAACTTGTCTACCTACAATCTATAAGTTGTTCACTGCAATAGATGCAAACAGAATATATGATCAAATTGATTCCAATAACATCATGGCAATAGAGCAAAAGGACAACAAGAGAGGGGCAATACGGCACCAAAGATCAGTTAATGTTGAATAAGGCCATCAGAAAAGCAGAAATCTCAGTATAGCATGGATTGATTAAAAGAAAGCTTTGGACAGCATCCTGCACTCATGGATAATAAATTGCCTTGAAATGTATAAAATATATCCTGGTTTGATAGAGTACATTAAGTTCATTGTAACAACGTGGCAAATCACATTCTTTTTGAAATATGAAGATGGTCACTTCATCATTCCTAACATCAGGATCCAGCAAGGAATATTTCAGAGGGGTTTCCTGTCGCCCCTTCTGTTTTGTGTGGTGCTTAATCCAATGAGTACTCTCATCAACTCTTTGGGATATGAATTTAGCATGAATCCTAAAGAAGATAACAACCCAGAAACAACATCTCATGTATTATTTGTAGATGATCCGAAGCTCTATCGTTCTAGCGACCAACAATTAGCAGAGCAACTCTGTGTGGTGAAAAGCTTTTATGATGACATCGGGGTGACCTTTGGCCTTGAAAAATGTGCTAAGGCAACTTTTCTTTTAGAGGAAAAGTGAGCAAAACAGAAAACATCTCCCTAGCTGAAAGCTGTGACATCTAAGACCTTGAACAGGAAGGCATATATAAGTATCTTGGGGTAGAAGAAGGAATGGCACTCAAGCAAAAATTACTGAGAGAAAAGATCAGTAAAGAATACTACAGGAGATTAAAATCATTATTGGAAAGTGCTTTAACATCACAGAATACGATACAAGCCTTCAATCAGCTGGCAATTCCTGTACTTTCATACAGCTTGGGATTGTAAACCTGCCTCTTAAAGATCTTGAAAAACTGGATGTGCGAACACAAAAACTTTTTTCGTCATGCCCATGAAGTGATTTAGAAGACTGTACATCCCTAGAGCTGAAGGAGGGCTAGGACTCATAGAGACTGATTACACATACAGAGCTACTATCATCGGCCTCCAGGTTTACTTAACTGCATCACTGGATCCAAATATGCAAAAAATGCTGAGATATGAGAGTAAACATCCAGAATCTGTCTCCATCATCAAACTTGTTCAGGCATTCCAAAGATTAGAAGGAAAGAGTGAAAATCCACAAGTATGCACAGGGAAGGAAGTAACAGAATTTGCACAACAAAAGAAAAAATTCTTTAAGGAATTAGATCAACAATCAAGGAAAAATAAGTGGTAGATGCACAAATACAGTGGGAAATACAGAGTGTTACTCCAGGAACCCTTTGTTGATCAATAACGGACACATGAATGGTTAAGGAGGGGTGAGCCGAAACCAAAGGATGAGAGATTGATTGTTGCGACTCAGGACAGCGGCTTACGGATGAGATAGTTTACAGCAAGAATTGAAAAAACTGGCAACACAGACATATGTCGATTCTGTAAGAAAGACCTGGAAATGGTGACTCACGTCATAGCTGGCTTTGAAGTTCTGATGGCAGAAAATTTCTATACAGAAAGACATAATAAAGTAGCACACCTCACCCATTGGAAACTCTGAAAGTACTACAACATCACTGTGCCCGAAAAGCACTGGGATCATGATCCACAGAGAATGAGGAGGTTATGATCACCTGGGATTCTCCCATTCCAACCAATTAAAAAGCTGGAAGCTGGATATAGTGGTTAAGGAGAAAAACACCAGAACGGCATTGATAGGAGGAGTGGCCTAGTGGTTGGGGCAAGGTACTTCAGGCCGGAAGGTCGGGGGTTCAAATCCCACTAGAGGACAGCAACCTTGGGCTGGAAGGACTGGGGTTTCTAGTCCCACAGGTGCTCCTTGTGGTCTTGGGCAAGCCACATAACCCTCCACAGCCCATGTTCCCTGTAAAATAGTTATCTCCAAGTTATAAAGCCCTGTTCAATGTAATTTCAGTTTGTTCAATGTAAACCGCACTGATGCAGAATAGCACGGTATATAAGAGAATGTAAATAAATAAATAAATAATAGAGGTGTCAGTTCCAAGTGACTACTCTGTGAATTGCGTGGAGAGGCAGAAGATCCTGAAATACCAGGAAATGTAGTCAGACCAAGAAAATGTGGCAGAAAGATACAGAAATATTTCCTATCATGTTGAGTGCCACAGGCTTGATAAAGAAGAATTTCCAAGCACATCTTAACAAACTACCCATACATGTTACATCTTACAAACTCCAGCAGGAGGCTCTCTTTGGCACGATGCAAGTACTGTGCTGAGTCTTAGCAGTAAATTTGAGAGACTGGGATCATAGTCCCCATGCCCTGACTTAGAAGTGAGGTTCATGTCTGTCATACTATGCGCAAAACTAAGCCATTTGGAGAAACTGCCCTGAGACCTGGATGCAATCTCTTGCCCGATTCCCCAGGTCCTCCAATACCTGAGCACCCTCTTTAACAGTGGTCTAAAAATCAGGGTTCACCTCTCCACCATCCAGGGTTCACCTCTCCGCCATCCATGAGCGCACAAATGACAGCTCAATCGTCACACTTCCACTGGTCACCTGCTTCATTAAAGGCTTGAACAACTTACGCCCAACAGTGCGGCCCCCGGTTCCACCCTGGGACCTGAACATCATCCTCCACCAAGTAACACAGGAACCCTTCAAACCACTCCAGTCTACACCTCGATATAGGATATAGCGTTATTAGAAAAGGTTCAGAGAAGAGCCACCAAAATGGTAAAGGGGATGGAAGGATACCCCTATGAAGAAAGGCTAAAAAGGTTAGGGCTGTTTAACCTGGAAAAGAGACGGCTGAGGGGAGATATGATAGAAGTCTATATATTAATGAACGGAGTGGAATGGGTAAACGTAGATCGACTGTTTACGTTATCAGAATATAGAAAGACTAGGGGACATGCAATGAAGCTACAGGGTAAATTATTTAAGACTAATAAAAGAAAATATTTTTTCACTCAACGTGTAATCAAACTCTGGAATTTGTTACCGGAGGATGTAGTAAAGGCTGTTAGTGTAGCTGGGTTTAAAAAAGGTTTGGACAAGTTCCTGGAGGAAAGGTCCATAAACCATTATTAAGAAGGGACCGAGGATAACAATGCTTGACCTAGTACAAGCATTGCAGAACCTGTCTTTTGTGGAAACTGCTAGGTACGTATGACCTAGATTGGCCACTGTTGGAAACAGGATACTGGGCTTGATGGACCTTGATCTGACCCAGTATGGCATATCTTATGTTCTTAAGACACTCGCACTGGAGGCAATCATCTCGGCCAGAAGGATCAATGATCTGCAGGCAGTCGTGGCTGGCCCACCATACACGCAACTGTATCATGACCAGGCCACACTTTGCACCCACCTAAGGTTCATCCCAAAAGTAGTCTCTGTGTTCCACATTAACCAGGTGATAGAACTACCCACCTTCTACCCGGAACACCATGTCTCGCCAGAGGAGCAGAGGCTACATACCCTGGACTGCGTCAGGGCACTGCACACCTACCTCCACAGTACAGAGACCTTGCATCAAGGGGTGCATTTCTTCATCTGCTTTGACCTGTCGGGTATATTCGTAGCACAAAAATAAGTTAGACTCTCTGTTGTTGTCTAGGGGAGATAGCTACTAATATACAGCCCAAGGTTCGGAAGTTATTCTGGCAATGAGCCACGAAAGAATTCTGTTCTGCAGATATATATTAGACTTTATTATAGGCAACCAAATAGAAAAATATACAAACACACATATCGCTAATTAGAAAAATGAGGTAGACATTTGTTATGGTACAGATGTACACTTGGACAACGTAAGAATTACAGACTAGTAAACCAGACGTCACTGATTCGCTCTGCACTTAGGAAAAGTAAGAAATATATTGCTAACCCCTTTGCCCTTCCAGGAGAGGAGAGATAAGCCGGTACCTTAGCTCCGTCGGCAGAGACAGCTTCGTCCAAGGATGCAGCGGTTAGCTAATGCCGGCTCCAGCCCCTTCAGAGGCGAGCCGCAGTAAGTCCGAACCGGAGGGATCAGTGAAAGTCTTATCTCAGACCTGTGAAGGACGGCCTAGCCCACACATCTGGCGAAAGGCTCAGGGCTCAGGAATCAGGTACGCAGTGCACAGCAGCAGGACCAGTGCAGAAGTCTATGTCCAGGTGGGGAGAAAAACCCCCAACTCCTTCTCTCTCCGCTACTTAGAACTCTGAACTTTTCCAGCGCAGAATGCAGAATTCTGTGTGTGAATCCTCCGTCATAGGTCCGATCATTGGTTGGCAGCAGGCAGTCTGAGGTATTCTCAGCGAATCAGAAGGTAGATGATGCGCAGCGTCTTGCAAACAAAGGAGCCATGGTAAAAGTCAGGCAGAAGCAACAGTATGTAACTTCTGGGCATGTACAAGTGTCCAAGGCCAGCCACGGACAATAGCCTCTGTATGCATGCACACTTAGAAACGCTGATCCAGCATTTGCTTGGAAGACAGGCTTATAGCTGAACACAGCAAAAGTGAAGTGAAGAATCCATCTTGTTTGGTTCAGTTTGGTTCAGGCCTGAGTTGCAGAGCAGGCCAGAGATTTGCATGTAGAATTGCAGGGGTACCAGCCCTACATCTCCCCCCCCTTGTAAGATGGAGGATGCTACAAGGGAGTACACTCCATCGTACAAAGCCTAACTAGCAGTACTACCGTGCAGGTCAGAACCAAATGACAAATGATTGACTAATGCATGATAAGTGGATAATACTTCAAGCACAACATGCATGAAAGCAATACTGCATGAGGAATAATACAGTGAACACACTCAAGCAATAAAAGAAGTCAAAATAAAATGTCATAGATACAGTCAAGTCAATTCAATCAAAATAATGCATGGTAACTTCAAACTCAAGAGTATATATAGTATCCAAACCAAAAATGCATATCAGTAATGCAATATAATGTGTTAGTGTAACACTAAGGTGAACACTCAAAAGTAATGAGAAGCCATGTGTAACAGTTAGTAAAATAAACACATGCTATCTATAAAAAGACAACTCAATTAAGAGTAATGAATAACTTTCAAAGAAAATGGTGACACTTATTCAAAAGTGTGACGTTCCAGCAAATCCTGCAGACGCATGGCAGGCAGCAGAGGTCAGGATGCATAGAGCGACGAAGAGCACGAATCTGTCTCTGTTGATACAAAGAAAGAAGAAACTGGAGCACCAACAGAAAGAAAAGACCAGGAACAATGACATGTGACATAAAATCAGTTTGTAAAATGTCCACATCTCGTGAATCAAAGTTATAATCTGCAATGGCAAGGTCGGCCTGGTCAATGGACAGTTCAACTGTGTGAGAGTCCTTATAGTCCAAAAGATAGTTCAAGGCTGCAGTGAAGTCAATCTCATGACCTCGAAACACATCCAATATCTGGAGCTCTGTCGAAACAGGGTCAGCATCAAGATAAAACAAGGAAACTCCACCAACATTAACAATGGAGTTCTTGGGAACATCAATCAAGCAAACATTGCAGGGTAGAGGAACTCTATTATGAATGTCATGTTTATTCATGGTGACCAGGAGTTCACTCAAAGGGGTGCTAACCAGCCAAACATTGTTGACAACAGCAACTTTCGTCTCTGAAAAGTCATCGTACTTGGTCATGGTAACTTTACATTGTTCTTTCACATTTTCAGCAGACAACCCACAAAGAGCTGTAGAAGTGTCCTTCAGGAAAGGTTTACCAGGACATAACCAATGAATGTCTTTAGAGCGTTGGCACATGCCAAGATTAGGCACCACGTATATTAGTGATGTGTGCAACAGACGATTCAAAATGTTTCTGTAAAACATGTCGGGGATCTAGGGACACAAAAACTTTGTGTGACAGTCTGGGACTGTGTAATCAGGAAACCAGGCGCATCCTGTAGCACGACACCAGAAAGAGGGCCAGGCTCAATCAATATGGCAACCTCGGATCCCGCTAACAGCAAAATCAGGAACAGGACCTTCAAAGTTCGGGACTCCATCTGTAAAAGAAAACAAACAGGCTATCCCGCCTCAAGGTTAGCATCACTCACTTCAGCAAGAGGTTCTTCAGGAAGGAGCTTACTGGGATGACACGGTCTAAGCTGATTAATGTGGACCCATTTAAGGGAGCCTTCCCTCTCAGTACTGGACTTCATTCGAATTTGATAAGCAACAGGGGAGGCTTTATCCACAATAGGAAATGGACCGTTCCAGCTAGGTAGAAATTTACAGTCTTTGACCTTATTCTTACCAAAATTGTAGTAGAATACCTTATCGCCAATCTGGTATTCTGTAGAGGTAGTCCTCAAATCATAGTAGGCCTTCCTACCCCTAGCAGCAGTGTCCAAATTCTTTTGGGCAAAGGCAAAGGCACTTTGCAAGTGTTGCCTTAAATGGGCAACATATTCATGAGCAGTTGTAGCAGCAGCGAGATTCACATCATTAGTCCTGTAAAGAAGATGAAGGGGTAAAACCATGTCCCTACCTGTCATCATCTCAAAAGGGGACACACCAGTAGCACGATGACGTGTGGCTCTGATAGCCATCAGGACCAAGGGCAGTTTGATGTCCCAGTCCTTCCCAGAGGAAGAAACATACTTTTTCAAGATACTGATGATAGTTTTGTTTGCTCTCTCCACTTGTCCAGAGGATTGTGGACGATAAGCAATGTGGACTTTGGCCTTCACACCTAGTACCTTCCACAGATGCTTAATGACTTGTCCCGTGAAGTGGGAACCCTGGTCGGATTCCACTCGCATGGGGAGGCCCCACCTGCTGAAAACATGGTTTAACAACAAGGTGGCCGTGGTCTCGGCGGTACAGTTGGGTGCTGGGATGCACTCGACCCACTTAGTAAATAAGCAGGTAACTGTCAGCATATATTTGTTGCCTCGAGAGGATCGGGGCACGGGGCCGATCCAATCAATCTGGAGATCAGACCAAGGCATGGTCAGACCTCTGTTTCTCAAAGGTGCTCTATGAGAAGGAGCTGCAGGTTGAAACCTGCAACAGGTCAGACAACCTTTAGTATACAATTGGACATCTTGGTACATGTGGGGCCAGTAGGCCACCTGTTTCAACGTTTCATAGGTTATTCGGTCACCTCTATGACCGGCACAAGGCTCATCATGAGCATGCTGTAACATAACTCCACGGAAGGCCCGAGGTACCACCCATTGCACAATACCATGCTTACTCGTCCGTATCAACAGATCTTTCTGGAGATGGAACATGTCCTTGGAGATGTAGAGGATCCTCAGTTCCTCATCGTCCTGACAATCCTCCAGAGTTAATGGGTGTTCCTGGGGGTTCTGCAGAAAAAGGTAGAAACGTCCAAGAGTAGGATCTTGTTTCTGGGCTTGCACGAGGTCGAGATCTGTGCTCTCGCCACACCATTGAACCACAGGGGGCATGGTGGATAATTGAGCTTGTTGCCGGGTAACCGCCATCACCATTTGAAGCCCATTGGTCTCGGGAGCCTCCAACTGCCAGAGGTCTCCAGAGACAGCACCCTCCTTGGCAAGCTGATCAGCTAGATCATTTCCAATCTTGTCAGGATTATCAACACGGGAGTGACCTTTCACTTTCTTCCAGTAGATGGTCATGTCATTTTCATGAGCTACCTTGTCCAAGGCCAGAATCAATCCGGCATGTTTGACAGGTTTCCCTTTGGAATTCAGCATATTGTTAGATTTCCAAACGGGTAAGTGGGAAACAAAATTCTGTCGGACGTAGTCTGAATCAGTACAGATGGTTAGGGTGTGAACCCCTCCCTGAGCAGCAGACTGGAGAGCTGCCAGGGCTGCAGCTAGCTCTGCATACTGATTAGTTTTGGTACCTAGACGGTACTTGAAGGGTTCACAAGGGTGGTTCTGGTTCCAAACCACACCTATACCTGCTACCAGTTCATGGTCAGGCTCTCGACGGTAAGCACAACCGTCCACATACACCTTGGGGTAGCCTTTACAGAGGTTCTCATCATAAGGACGATGACGAGAAGGCTCAGGCGTACATGACTCCATATCGGTGTCTAAATTACCCACTAGAGGTTCTCTGGCAGTGCAATCGTGCAATTCAGCCAGGCCCTGTGCGGCGGCATCCTTGCGGTTTTGAGCATACCTGACCTCCAGGGGCCAGCCCTGAAGTGCCAAGGTCCAGGAGACAATGCGACTGTTTGACACTTGTCCCGATTTAATCCGATCATTGCCTAGGAACTTGATGGGTTGGTGATGAGTCTCAACAACCAACCTCTCACCTTGGATATAACTGCGGAAATATTGGAGGGCCCAGACTGTGGACAACAAGGATTTCTCACAGTCAGAGTATTTCTTCTCCACTTCCGTTAAAGCTTTGCTGGCATAGGCAATAACTTTCCTATCTGTGTCATGCATCTGGTACAGAACAGCACTCATAGAGTGATCGGTGAAACCTAGTTCCACGAAGAATTCTTTGCCACTCTCTGGATAGGCAAGACAGGGAGCTCGACTCAAAGCTGCCTTCAGCTCTTCTAGAGCTGCCTCTTGGTCGGGATTCCATACCCAAGGTTCATCTCTTTTGAGGAGTTTGACCAGGGGTTGGGAAATCTCCGCATATTGATCCACAAATTGGCGTGAATAATTGCAAATGCCCAAGAATGAGCGCAGCTCACTCACGTTGGTCGGACGTTTGAGTTGTTGCAAGGCCGCAATTCTCTTCCTTTGAGGCCGCAATCCCTCAGCAGAAACTTCGTAACCCAAATAATTGAGGGATTTCCGGCACCATTGGCCCTTTGACAAGGACAGCTTTGCTCCCGCAGCTTTCAGTTGCTGGAAAACATGCTCTATTTCTTGCAAATGGTCAGTGAAACTGGTGCTCTTCACCAGAATGTCGTCTACATAGACGAGGGTGCCTCTAGTCTCAGCATCAGGCAAAGCCTTATGCAGGAAAATATTGAAGTCTGCTGGGGCATTCAAATAACCAAACGGTGTCCGATTCCAAGTATATTGTCGCCTACCGAAGGTAAAAGCCAGCTTATGCTGATCTTCTGGATGGACAGGTATAGTCCAAAATCCTGAGGCCAGATCCAGGCTGGTAAAGTACCTTGCACCCTTGATGGTGGCTAAGTTCTGTTCCAGATGTGCCATAGGCCATCTGGATAGAGGTACCTTTTTGTTAAGCTGGCGATAGTCCAAAGCTAAGTGCCAGCTAGAGTCCTTCTTGATGACAGGCCACAGTGGGGCATTGTAAGTACTGTTGCATTGACGTATAATTCCCTTTTGTTCCAGGGAATTAATGATTTCCTGAACAGATTCATAGGAGGCCAATGGGATTTTATACTGTCTCACAAAGACAGGTTTACTGTTTGGATCCGTAGGAATACGGGTGACATGTAGGTCGGTGAGACCACAGTCATAGGTGTCAGTGGCAAACAGGTCCTGGTGACGGTACAGCAGTTCTTTTAATTGTGCCTTTTCTGACTCATCAGTGCAGGCGTCTGCTGCAGCAAGTTTTTCCGCAACCATTTCATCAAATCCCAGAACAGGTTTATTTGAAGGTATTTCAACCTTCTCCTCAATCTCATCTTGGAGAGAGGAGACCTGGATAGCTTGGACAGCATGGGGCTCCCCCCCCCCTGGTGGGTGAGGGAACTAACAGCCTCTTCGAGTTTACTTGACAAAATCAGATGGTCAGACTCGAGGTCCACCTGTGAGGTCACAGCACTATGTGGCCAGACAAACTGTAAGGTGAGGAGGCCTCGGGGTGAGGATCGAACACACGCAGGGGCCCCCCCCCCTTCACAGACGTTCCAGGGAACAGGGGCTTCCACAATAATCTGTAGACTCAATTCCACACTTGGGAACGATTCTCCCACTAGGAATCCCAGGGGTTCGCCTTTCACAAGGTGAATGCGATCTGGATTTGGATTGGTGAGCAATAAGTGTAAGGAGGGAGCTGTGGCCTCCATGCAGGGTACGGGACCCATGGCTAGGCCCAGCTCCTCAAAACGTGAATTTGGACTGAAGAAGACCAAGTTGTCTGAGACCACTTGTCCTCGGGTCACCTGTATCGGCAGGGGACAATCCTGTACCCTCCCAGGTATGTGGGTGTCTTCTGCACAGACCACTTCACAGACTTGAGGAATAGTCTGACCAGCCCGTAGGGATGGGCGGGCACCAGAGAAATCCACCGGATCTCCTTCCATCCTACTCCAGAGGATGTTGTTCACAAAATCCACATAAGTTCCCAGTCGAACAAGGCAATCTGAGCCTAAGGAGAGGGGCACCTCAAGTCCTCTGATGATGGAGAAGGTGTGCCGAAAACCTTTGACCCCAACTTGTAAGGGGAGATTGCAGTAGCCCATTAATGTCTTGAGCCCTTCCCCAGGCACTTGGAACGAAGTCTTCGCTCCCATTACCCAATCAAGGGTAAGCTGTTGTTTGAGCCGATGGAAAAGAGTCTCACTGATGAGGGAGTGGTCACAGTGGAGTAATAGGTAGGCCCTTTCCTTTTGGGACCTGCCCACCTGCACATATATAAAGGGACCTTTCTCAGCTGAGAATATGTCCGTCAGTCTCCTAGGGTGATCTAGGCAGGGATGGGATGGAGGAGGGGTTTGCACCTCACAACCTTCCACAGGTTCCTTCAGGAAAATCTGCAGGCAGTCAGTATCAAGGACAATGTTAGCTACTGAACCCACTGCAATGGAAACCACGTCGCTGATGCCCTGATCCTCATCTCCAGCCCTTTCATACTGGAGCTGAAGGATTTGGGGATCAGCTGACCTCTGGAAATTAATCCTGATGGACTTGTTTGTGCGTTCCACCGAACAAGGACCACTGACTCTGCTGTCATGTTTTACCCTAGCATAAGGTATGGGATGTGTGACCTGTGTCCAGATCACTTCCTGGACGTAGTCCAGAATGGGGCGTAACCGTTTCAGGAGCTCATTGCCAATCAGGAATTCTTCCCCAGGGCACTTAGTAATGATTACAGGATGCTTCACCTGTAATTTTCCAATTTGGAGGTTAAGCCAGACCTGCCCCATAGACTCTATGGGCTGATTCCCATAAGCTGCGAGTGACAAATCACTGGGTGTGACGGGTAGGGTCCTCTGACTCCCCAAGGAAGCAGTGAGTCTATCAAAGAGACTCGAGGTAATCAGGGTAGCCTCAGAGGCTGAATCTATCAGGCCCTCACAGAGAAAAGCCTGCTGAATTGTAACAGGAACAGTGTACCTCTGTCCTTTTGGCTTGAGTTTACCCAGAAAGTACTTGTGCTTCCTGATGGTGTCAAAGGCTGGACCCTCGCTGTCCATGGCAGGACTGTCACTCTGTGTCCCTGGGGTGGCATCCACGGCTGGCTGCACCTGTGCAATAGTGACCTGTGGGACAGAAACAAAGTCGGTTAGTCATTCAGTCGCCTTAGAAGGGGAAGAGGAGTCAACCAGTTCCTCCTCCGGCTTTTGAGGTTTGACGCGTGGCTTAGGAGGCGCACTAGCAGGAGCCTCCTGTGAGGAGCTGAATGCAATGCTAGCCTTCATCATATCTGTCAGCTCGCTTATTCTCTTCTCCAGTTCCAGGTATTTGTCAAAACCGGGCTTTCTCTTCCAGTTCCGGTTCTGTGGAGTGAAACGCTGATTCCCAGAGCGCTGCTTAGACCCAGACGACTGGTTATTCTGGGGTGGCCTGGGAGGATTCTGTGGAACAGAAGGAGTAGAGTTATTTTCTAACGAAAGAGTGGATTTTACAGCACTAACACACTGTTTTGGCTCTCTGGCTTTGCTGGGAGCCCTTACTGTGCTGCCAGTATTGGTTGCTCTCATGTTGGGAACAGCTTCCCAAATCCACTCAGCATGTTCTATCACACGTGACAGGGGTTCGTGACGCTTGTCAGACATATAAGGTTTGATAGATGGAAGGAGCAACTGACAGTAAAGATTACGAAACTCCTGATGGTGTTCTATTGTTTCCCAGGAAGGGTCACTCTGGAAGAAAGTCTGCCTAAGTCTGTAAGCAAACTCTCGGGGGGTTTCATTTTCCTTATGAGTCATACTAAATGCTGCCTGCTTTGCAGCAATATCATCAGGGTATGGCCCATAATGTTTCTTTAGTGCCTGTTCAAAAATGACAATGTCCTTCTTTTCATCGTCTGCCATGGCCCGAATAAATTGCTGGCAAGGCACATCAAAAGACCATGGAAGATACAAAACCATGTCCTCCCCCCTGGTAATGTTCAGTGCCCGAAAGGCATCTTTGACAGCAGCTAAATGTTCATTTATGGTGGCATGACCAGTTTTCTCAAAAGGAGTGACCATGCTCCGCAAGGTCTTGATAATTTGTAATTGTGCGACAGATGCACCTTCATTTGTGTGTTTTCCTTGCAGGACACGGGAGCATAAGGAATTTTTCGTCCCTTCAGCTCCCTCTGGTGGTCGCTGCTGGTACAGTGTGCCATCACCAGGGAGACTTCTCACCCCCCCCCCCTCCACCGCTCCCTGTATGGGGAGGGGTCGAGAGTAGGGTGTTTCACTCCGCCCAGTTTCTCTCCTGTGCTCATGCGCTGATGGGAGAGAACTGACTCTGTTCTGGAAAAGCTGCCGTTCTACACTGGGCAGGGTTTCCAGTGGCAACCTGTCGTCATCTACCCTCTGGTACTTCGAGAAGCCGAGAGGGCTGAAATTATCCCTGTACTCTGTCTCATTACTTTGAGAAGTGGACATGCACGCTAATTCAAAACAGTCAGCTCTTAACTGCTGGATTTCGAGGTTAACTCTCTGTATTTCCTGCCCACATTCCTGACGTGCAGTAGCAAGCTGTCTTTGCAGATCGGCTGTATGCCGTCTCTCTGCACTGAGAGCAACCGCTGTGGCGTCGAGCTCAGCCATCAAAGCACTCTCTCGTTGCTCAAAAAGAGAAGCGTCCGCTTTTAACCTCTTGGTTTGGGCGGCTAATTCAGTTCTACAAACTGTCAGAAACTGCAATTCCTTTTGATCCTGTTCACCCCGCTTTTTGAGAGCGGAAACCTGAGCCACTAGCTCTTGGCATCGCAGACACCACAGGCTAGAAGTACCTGGTGAAAAAAAACTATGGCTAGCCCGTCTGGTCGCCTCAGCCTGAAGTCCGTCAACTTGATGACGTAACTCAGCACTCTGCTTTTCACACTGGTTAGCTGTCTCCTTAGCACACTGTATCTGGCTGTGAGCTGTCCGTAGATCAGACTCTAGCGATTCAGATTTAGTTTGCAGGTGACATAATGCCTTCTGCAGTTTGTCAGTGAAAATATGCAGCACACAGGCATGTTCGGCTACCATATCCACCGGCAATTTAGCCTTATGAGCAAGAAGCCGGTCTAGGAACTCACTGAAAAAGCTATCAGCCCTAACAAGCTCTTGCGTATCTGTTGTAAGGCACTTAGAAATTCTTTCAATGTGGTCGGCAGTGGTATCTTTCGACCAACACAGGGAAGCTAGTTTCTGGAATGCCAAATCAACCTTATCTGCGTGAGCCATCGTAAATCTATAGCTGAGACAGGCTGTAAAAACAAACACAGGGCACGGCTAGAGAATTCTCTAAGGCAGAGAACCTGTAATCTGGGTTCTGTCGTCTGTCTCATAGACAATGCTCTCTGGCTTCAAAAACCGTAGCATAAACAGAAAGATTACACAAATTCTGAGAGGCACATTCAGAAATACTCATCCCGGACGAGCCCCCATATGTCGGGTATATTCGTAGCACAAAAATAAGTTAGACTCTCTGTTGTTGTCTAGGGGAGATAGCTACTAATATACAGCCCAAGGTTCGGAAGTTATTCTGGCAATGAGCCACGAAAGAATTCTGTTCTGCAGATATATATTAGACTTTATTATAGGCAACCAAATAGAAAAATATACAAACACACATATCGCTAATTAGAAAAATGAGGTAGACATTTGTTATGGTACAGATGTACACTTGGACAACGTAAGAATTACAGACTAGTAAACCAGACGTCACTGATTCGCTCTGCACTTAGGAAAAGTAAGAAATATATTGCTAACCCCTTTGCCCTTCCAGGAGAGGAGAGATAAGCCGGTACCTTAGCTCCGTCGGCAGAGACAGCTTCGTCCAAGGATGCAGCGGTTAGCTAATGCCGGCTCCAGCCCCTTCAGAGGCGAGCCGCAGTAAGTCCGAACCGGAGGGATCAGTGAAAGTCTTATCTCAGACCTGTGAAGGACGGCCTAGCCCACACATCTGGCGAAAGGCTCAGGGCTCAGGAATCAGGTACGCAGTGCACAGCAGCAGGACCGGTGCAGAAGTCTATGTCCAGGTGGGGAGAAAAACCCCCAACTCCTTCTCTCTCCGCTACTTAGAACTCCGAACTTTTCCAGCGCAGAATGCAGAATTCTGTGTGTGAATCCTCCGTCATAGGTCCGATCATTGGTTGGCAGCAGGCAGTCTGAGGTATTCTCAGCGAATCAGAAGGTAGATGATGCGCAGCGTCTTGCAAACAAAGGAGCCATGGTAAAAGTCAGGCAGAAGCAACAGTATGTAACTTCTGGGCATGTACAAGTGTCCAAGGCCAGCCACGGACAATAGCCTCTGTATGCATGCACACTTAGAAACGCTGATCCAGCATTTGCTTGGAAGACAGGCTTATAGCTGAACACAGCAAAAGTGAAGTGAAGAATCCATCTTGTTTGGTTCAGTTTGGTTCAGGCCTGAGTTGCAGAGCAGGCCAGAGATTTGCATGTAGAATTGCAGGGGTACCAGCCCTACAGACCCCAAGAAACCCAGACATCCGGTCACAAAGAGGACACTGTTGCAATAGATAGCAACTGCATCACCTTCTACCATGATTGGGCAGGTGCACAGACCATGGCCAAGGACAGAGTCCACCATCTCTGAGTGATTGCTGCCACCATCGCAAACCTACACTCCATGCCAGTGTCGGACATCTGCAGGGTCACCACCTGGGCCAGAGTGCACACCTTACAAAAGCACTACTGCATGGACCTTCAGGTGCAAGCAGACTGTTCATTCAGAGAGACAGTCCTGGCCTCCACAACGCCCCCCCTCCCCCGTTCTGCAAGAGTGGGGGCAGCAGAACCTTGGAACTGGGTCCGGTCCAGTCACCCCAGAGATGGCGCTTCATAGTTCTTCTGGAGGTCGCTGGGGGTCAGGCTGTGATCGCATGGGACACTGTTCAAGTCACGCTGTTTGTGTTACCGAGTTGTTCTGCACTGCTTGCGTTACTGAATTATTTTGCATTACCTCTGTTACTGAGTTGTTCCACACTAGTTGTGTTACTGAAGTTATGTTGCAAGTTATGTTAATAAAACTGCTTTTCACTGACACACGGTGTGCTGTCGTCATGAGATAAATCCATGGTCCTTCCTCCTCCCTCATCAACTGCAGCAGGCACAAGCAGCGCAGCTAGGGAGCACCAGGTGTGGCTGACGCATCCTGCTTGTCCAAGGAGAAAGCGAGATTACTTACCTGTAACGGGGGTTCTCCATGGACAGCAGGATAAATCACCCATACATATCTGCAGACCTCCCCTGGATTAGTTTGGCCTCACGACCCAGATGCCTGCCTACCTAGCGGCATGAGCGCAGCTAGAGACACTCTGGGCTAGGTAGGGGCAGACCAGGAGGTAGGGCTATCTTGAAACATGTCCAGAAAGGTTTACATTTCTGGGCTCAGGAGAGCACTTCCGCCCTTGGCGCCATCGGATGACATCACCATGTGTGGCTGACTTATCCTACTGTCTATGAAGAACCTCCGTTAAAAGTAAGTAACCTCACTTCCTTTTGACTTTTCTGCTTGGGAAATGAGGCCCACAGAATTATTTTGAACCTGTGCTGAAAAAATGGATTGACTGTATACTGAGGAAGGAAGCATGAACCTTGATGTAATCTTATTGTAAGATGACGTATATCAAATCATGACTAAATTAATAAATGAATGAATTCCATCCCCCCAATAGCACCAGCAGTCTTCCTTGTAGCCTGCGGTTGCCCAGGGCTGATGCAACAGGGTAAACAAGGTAAGCATGGCAGGGAGGTGCCAACAGCTGAAAAATAAAAAATGAGAAAAAATGGCAAAAAGTGAAAGAAACATTAAAACTAAAGTGTTATTAAAAACAGCATTGTGAGTGTAGTCACGGGTCATTGACTAATAAGGAAGGAAGGTTCTAGAAACCCTTGTACCAGCCCTGCTGTTGCCCTTGTGACCTGGTATTGTCCTCCATAAGTTAGCATCACCTCTCATGGCCTGGTATCTCCCACTTGTCTCGTGACTCTTGTGGGTTTCTTCTCTTCCCCTTTCATAGCCCTGGAGCTGGGATACTGCTGAAGACTTGAGTGCAGGTTGGGAAGAGACTCCGCAGACAGGCTAGCAGCAAAGGAAAAGTGAGTGTAAAGGACATTCCTCGATCACTGTGGCCTGCAGTTTCTGGTGAGAGAACCTATTCACATTTACTGGTGCCCCTTTGGCCTTATTTTTTTCTGTTGTATTGTTACATTGACTATATCCAAATCTGGAGGTGGAGGGGCACAAGTCAGCTCCTTTGACTCCTGCTAACAATTTTCAGTTTGCCGGATGTTGATTGGGATGCCCCTGCTGTGGTGTCATCTAGAAGAAGGGAGATCCTGGATATTCTACAGGAACAACTGTTGGGCAACTGGTATTGGAACCCTTGGGGGGGGGGGCGATACTGGACTTAGTGCTTACAAATGGGGAGAGTTTTTCTAATGTTGTAGTGATTAACCATATGGCATGCAGTGATCACCAACTTGTGAGCTTCCATTTTAGGACATAAGTGGAGATGGTTCATTCAAAAGCGAGGGTTCTAGACTTCAGGAAAACTAACTTATCAAAGGTGGGGGAAATATCTCAAGGAGTTATTAGTTGGATGGGAACATCTGGAGGGAGTAGAACAACAGTAGGCAAAATAGAAAGGAGATTCTTTAATGGTAGCCAACGTTTTTGTTGGAAACTAAATAAAAGTAAGAGGAATGCTATATTTTTCAAAAGTAGTAGCTGAAAAGGTAAGGGACAAGAGATCGCAGAAAGAGGAAGACAAACAGCAATATCTAGAGAAGCTAAGGGAAGCTGGTAAAGTAGTCAGGAAAGTGACGGGAATGGCCTGGGACCCAGTTACAGGAGGTCAAAATAGCTCTCTGGCTACGTGTTAGTAACAAATTATATAAAAGCAAATATGCTAATGAAAGATAAAATAGCCAGTTCAGTCAAAACAGGAGGACAAGACTTTTTTTTAAGGTATGTTAGTGCAGGAAGAAGTGCAAAGGTGACACTATGGGATAAAAGGGAGGAATATATAGAGGCTGAACAAAGTGGAATTGCTAAACAAACATTTTTGTTCTATGTTCACATATGAAGGGTTACGAATGTTGTTGCTAAGTGCTATTGAGTCTATCGACTCAAGGCAATTCGGAGGATAACTACCCTAAATTTTGTTCAATTTTCAGTCAGGCTGCTAATTGTTGACAGAGTGGTAACCATAGCTGCTGTTCCTTTACTGATCCATCGCATTGCCAGTCTTCTTCTTTCGTTTCGACTTTGAACCTTGCCAAGTACGTCTTTCTCTAATGATCTTTCTCTTCACATTTCATGTCCAGCATATGAAAGTTGAAGTCTTGTTATTTGAGTCTCCAAGGAAAGCTTAGGGATGAGCTCCTTCAGTACCCAAATATTGTTCTTCGGGAAGTCCATAGTATGTGCAGTATTCTTCGCCAGCATCATAATTTGAAGGCATTCATTTTCTTCCATTCTTGGCTCTTCACTGTCCAACTTTCACATCCATATGATGTTATTGAAAATATCATGGCTTGGACAAGTCGAACCTTTGTATGTAGAGATACATCTGTTCATTTGAAAATCTTTTCTAGGTTCTTCATAGCCACTCTCCTAAGAGTAATACGTCTTGATCCAAGAAGGTTGAAGTTCTCTATTATTGCTATTTCTTCTCCATCAAGGATTAAATTATTGATTTTGCCAGTTGTCATGATCTTTGTCTTCATGATAAGGTACAGGACCATTTTAAGACTATGTTCCTTGATCTTGATAAGCAGATGTTTATTTTATTTATTTAGTTTTATATACAGTGCTATTTTAAATCAGTGCAGTTTGCATTATAACAACTTGATACATAAAACAAGTATACATAGAACAGTTGAATAGAGTTTAACAACTGGAAAAAAGAAATCTTTTATAGCATGGTGTTTCATATTGTCTTCGCTTTCAGCCAGTAATGTGGCATCATCAGCATAGAAGAGGTGTTGATGATTCTTCCGCTAATCTTCACACCTCCTTTCTCTTCATACAGTCCTGCTTCTGTGATGTTTTGTTTGAATAGGTATGGGAATAGTATGCACCTTATCGTACACCTTTGCTGATTTTAAACTATTCTGTTTCTCCTTGTGCCTTTGAAACTTTTGCTTCTTGTTTCACGTAAAGGTTGTGTACAAAATCTATCAGATGTTCTGATATACCCATGCTTCTGAATGTGGCCCATAATTTTTCATGATTTATACAATCAAAGGTCTTGCTGTAATCAATGAAACATATGTAGATATTCTTTTGTCTTTTGAAGGATCCATCTCATCCGCAGTGATGTCTTGAACCCTGCTTGCATTTCAAGCAGTTCTTGTTCCAGGGATGGTTGTAGTCTCCAATAAATAATCTTGAGTAGAAACTTGCTGGCATGTGGGATTAGAGCGATTGTGTGATAATTTCCACAGTCGGTCGGATCACCTTTGTTCAGTAAAGTTATGAACACAGATTTTTCTAGTCATTTGGCCATGATGTCTTCCAAGTTTCCTGGCAAAGCCTTGTAAGTATGGTAAAAGCCACATCTGATTTCTGTAATACTTCAGTGAGAATGCCATCAATAACTGATGCTTTGCTCTTTCATAATACTTTCAGTGATGCTTCGACTTCTTCTTTTATCCCCAACAGCTCTTGGTTGTAAAGTACAGACTGAAATGGCTGTTGGCCCACTTGATCTTTATAGTATAATGACTCTGTATATTTTTTTACACGTTTTCTTGATGATCTCAGCATCATTCAAAATTAGGGTTGCCAACTTTTTGAAGGAGAAAAACCCGCCACCTGTGGCTAGTCACGCTCCGCCCATACTCACCCCAACCCCGCCCCCTTTCCCACCCTTGCTCCACTCCCTTTCACCAAAACAATTGCAGAGAGGACAATGTGCAAACTGAACGAGCAAGATTTCTACACATTCTTAAACAGAAATTATATACTGACAACACGCAGCATTGGTTGTACACACACAATACAGACAGGTCTTCATCAATAAATGAGCACAAAACAAAAAGAGAAATGTAAAGACAAAAATTAAACAAACCCCAAGAAGACAGACTCTGCTTGCAGTGCAATATCAGATAAATAAGAGATGCAGTTCCCCATACTGTGTAAAATATAAAGGTAGTACAAAGTCCAATTATTAAATTGAAAATACAATTATTTTTTCTACCTTTGTTGTCTGACCATTTTATTCTCTGATCATGCTGTTTCCAATCTGAGGCTGCCATTTTCCCATCTTCTCTTAGCTCATTTTCTATGGTCTATAGTCCATCTGCCATTTCTTGTCTCTTCTTTTCTTTTCTTCTCTTCACTTCCTTCCATCAGCCTATTTCCAATCCCAATAACCCTCCATCAGCCCCCTTTTCAGTCCTTCCCTCCCATTACATTCCAATACCAGTCCCTTTGTGTTCCCAGTGGTGTCCATTCCCTTCTAGTCCCCCTCCTTCCTCACTGTCCAGCCCCTTGTAGTCCAAACACCATCCCAGGTATCAGCTCACTTTCACTCCCAGTGCCTTCTCCGTGTCAGCTCCCTTACAGTCACCCTACCCTCTGTCCATCCCCCTTCCAGTGCCATCCCTATGTTTCTGCTCCCTTCCAGTCCCAGTGCCCCCTCCCTTCCAGCCTCCTCCCCATTACCCAGTCACTTACCAGTACCATTCCCAGATGTCAGCTCCCTTTGAGCCCCCCTTACCCCCTCAGTCAGCTCCTTTCCAGCCACCTCCTCCCCACCTTTCAGCTCTCTTCCAGCCCTCACCTTCTATCTGTCAGTCCCTTCTGCCACCTCTTTCCCTTTGCAGCCGCTGCTCCTGCTTCTTACAGGGCAGCGGCTGCAATAAAGTTAAGATAAAAATAAATGTAAACCTGCGTTTAACCCCCCCCCCCCAGTACAGCTTCACCCCCCCCCAGTGCAGTTTCATCTTCCCTCCCCAGTGCAGCTTCACCCCCCTAGTACAGCTTCACCTTCTCCGCGTTCCCCCCAGTGCAGTTTCACCCCCAATACAGCTTCACCTTCCCCTCCCCAGTGCAGCTTAACCCCCCTCCTCAGTGTATCTTAACCCCCTCAGTGCAGCTTAAACCTCCACCGCGCAGCTTAACCCCCCTCATGGAGCTTAACCTCCCCATGCAGCTTAAACCTCCCCCCCCCCCCCCCCCGTGCAGCCGCTGCTCCTGCTTCTTACTGAGCAGCAGCTGCAATAAACTTAATTTAAAAGTAAGGAAACCTGTGAGGAGCCCTCCGCTCCTAGGAAACTCCTTCTGCAGGGTCCCTGGCTGAAAACAAAGTGACATCAGAGGGGCGGACACCGCAAAAGGAGTTTCCTAGGGCCGGAAGGCCCCTCACATGTTTCCTTACTTTTGAATTAACTTTATTGCAGCCGCTGCTCTGTAAGAAGCAGAAGCAGCGGCTGCAAGGGGGGGGGGGGCCTGGACTGTGATCGCAATCGCAAAGCCAGTTTTCTGCTCTGGCCGCAACCAATCTCACGGCCAGAGCAAAAAAACGGCTTTTCAAGGGCCGGTTTCAGTTCTCTGCCGGCAGCCGGCCTGGCCATGGGAAAACCGGCCAGGCCAGCTAAAACCCAGCCGGTTGGCAACCCTATTCAAAATGGATCCTTGAGCATCTTTTAACATTCCAATTCGAGGCTGGAATTTTATTTTTAACTCTCATAGCTTTAGGAAAGCCAATCTTGTTCTTCCTCTAATAGTTTTTGATTCTGTTTCCTTGCATGCATCATTGTAGTACTTCTCTTTGTCTTGCCTTGCTGCATGTTGGAAATTTCTGTTGTTGTTAAGTGCCATCGACTCATGGCGACCCTCTGGATAGTTGTCCTAAATTGTGTTCGGTCTTCAGTCAGGCGGCTCATTGTTGACAGACTTGTACCCATAGCTGCTGTTGTTGTATCGATCCATCTCATTGCTGGCCTTCCTCTTATGCATTGACCTTCAACCTTGCCAAGCATGATGTCTTTTTCTAATGTTCTCTCTCTTCGCATGATGTGTCCAAAGTATGAAAGTCAAAGGGACTTGTTTACAAAGCTGCGGTAGCGGTTTCCGATCGTTATCGGAGCCGCAGCCCCATTGATAATGATAGGAAACCGCTACCGTGGCTTTGTAAACAAGCCCCAAAGTCTTGTCATCTGAGCTTCTAAAGAAAGCTTAGGTTTGATCTTCTCTAGTACTGACTTAAGTTCTTTGATTACCTCTCTTTCTTCTCTGGCTTTAGTTTCTTTGCATTTCTGAGTTATTTTCAGTTTCTTTGGTCATCCATTTTGGCTTTTTCGCCTTTTGTAGAGACTTCACTTTCTTCAAGCACAACTTTCTTGATTTTATCCCATTTGGTGCTCTGTCCCCCCCCCCCCCCCCTTCTCCCCTTCCCATCCCCTATGTAACCTTCCTCCCCTTCCCTCCCCTCCCCCTTTCCCATTCTACCCCATTTCCTTCCCCTTCTCCTCCCTGTCTTCTCTTCCCCCCTTCTTTCCCCTCCCCTCCCCATCCCTAACCCCCTCCTCCTTTCCTTCCTCCCTTTTCTTCCCTCCCCTTTCCTCCCACCTACTACTCTCTTTTTACTTTTTACTATGTATTATTTTTTATTATGCTTTTATATTTTTTTATTTATTTGCATATTTATTTTTAAGTCACATCTGACCCCTTGTCTAGCAAAATGTTTCCCTTTTTAAGTTTTATTAATACACTGTGGTTCAAACTTATTTTTTATTGTGTCTATTCACAGTGTATAATATTAATTTTGGTTGTTTTTAATCAGTTTTCTGTCCTAGATATTGTTTGCCTAGTGTGTTGTATTAGATTTATTTTTATATAGTCTTGTTTTTAGCTTTAAGGTGACCCGTGGTCCCATAGAGATATCACTTATTCTTTTGGTTTTGGATCAAAGTGGGCTACCCCTTGTGGCCATTCCATGATCTGTTTTACCTTTGTGGTTTTTTATCAATAAATTTTGTGTCCATCTCCCATTTACCCCCCTTAAGTTTAGACATAATAGTCAGGGTGACTTTTGCTATGATCTACATTCCTTTTTAGTATTTGTGTAATATGAGGCTTTATGTTTGGAAATATTTTATTTATGATGAATTTTGTTTTGTTTTTTGTTGGCAGAGAGAAGGTCTTGATTACTCTTATAAGTTTTTTTTTCCATGATTCCCACAGTACAGGTTTTGGCATAAATTAATTTATTGAAGTTTCTTTAAAAAGGTTTTATAAAACTGTTTATATGGTCCATCATTTTTTAAAGCTGGGTGGTTTAGGTTTCATTTTAAATATTAGTCTTTGGTATTACAGAAGTTTACATCAACTTTCGTTTACCTTCCCCCTCCCTATTTTTGGCGCCAAAGATAGTGTTTTAAAGAGCGCTGTGACTGGTGGTGTCCTTTACTTTAGATGCTGTTATGTTCTGAGATACCGATGCACATACTCCAGGTAGGATTTTTTTTGGACACTTTCAGACGTTTCAAAGGTTATCGGGGGACACTTTTTTGTACATACTATAGTATAATTAGGTGGTCTTCAGCTTCACATTACCCTGTACTAGGGGGTCTTATTGGTGATGCGTCATTTCTTTTGAAATTCAGAAGGTTTAAAGACCATCAGGGATATTTTTAGTATTTACTATAGTACAGTTCATTGCTTTTTAGCATTGGTTTATACTATACTAATGGGTTTTATTTGAAATGTCTTATTTGCTGGTCATCCAGTCACGACTCAAAGTTTGAGTTTTTTAATGGGACCGCATTATTGTTGATGTGTAAAGACTTTTTACGTGATGCTCCTTGGTATACAGTCCTTATTTTAGAATGACAGATAGGTTGACTCATTTGCACACTAGATGAAATACTGGGCCTTTGATGTCCATATACTCCTCGATAGGTGTGCACACAATTTTTGTGTTTTATGATACAATATTTTTCTGTTGTTCTGCAGAGTGCATGCAAACGACTGTTTTTACATGATTCAGGATATCAGAGTGCTGCAGTATTGAGTAATGTCCCGTTCTGTTTTCCTTTGTTCTTTTTGCCCGCATGAACCTTTCAGCTGGTTTTATCCGATGAATACTCATCTTTGTATCCTAGGATTCTGCTCTTTTTCTTAATTAATAATTGATCAATTGTATGTTTGATTTTATTTCTATTTTTATATGTTCATATGCTTTATAACAAAGACCACTAATATTTTAGTAGCCACCCTCTGCACCAATTCCAACCTGTTTATATCCTTTTGAAGGTGTGTTCTCCAGAATTGCACACAATACTCCAAATGAGGTCGCACCAAAGACTTATACAGAGGCACCATCACCTCCTTTTTTCAGCTGTACATTCCTCTCCCTATGCACCAAGCATCTTTTTAGCCTTCGCCGTCACCTTTTCTACCTGTTTAACTACTTTAAGATCATCAGACACAATCACGCCCTAGTCCCGCTCTTCTTTTGTGGACAGAAGTACTTCACTTCCTCCACTGTACCGCTCCCTTGGATTGTTGCAGTCCAAGTGCCAGACCCTGCATTTTTTATTATTAAATTTCAGCTTCCATATTCTAGACCATTCTTCAAGCTTAGCTAGATCCCTCCTCTTGTTATCTACTCCTTCCTGGATGTCTACTCTATTGCAGATTTTGGTATCATTCTCAAAGAGACAGATCTTACCCAACAGCCCTTCTGCAATATCACTAACAAAGATGTTAAAAAGAATCAGACCAAGGACAAATATCTGTGGCACACCATTGGTAACCTCTTCCTCCTCAGAGTGAGCTCCATTTATTTGTATCCTTTTTTGCCTCCCATTCAACCAATTTTTAACCCAATCAGTAACTTTAGGGTCCATCCCTAGGGTGCTCAGTTTGTTTATAAGTCGCCTGTGTGGAACAGTGTCAAAGGCTTTATTGAAATCTAAGTACACCACATCTAGGGCTCTCCCTCAGTCCAAGTCCCTGGACTGGGGAAATCGTCCGCTTACCCCTGGGATTAACAACTTTGAATCTGTCTACCTTTTGGGAATCTGACAGGTTAAGTACTTCTGACCTGGATTGGCCACTGTTGGAAACAAGATATTGGGCTTGACCCAGTATGGCATATCTTATGTTCTTACATTAACAAGAATGGATGAGAGGCATATTGTAATGAGTAATGAATGCATTGTATATACTGTAAGAAGTTATAGTACATGCTATGTTTAGGTTTATTTAGATTTGATTAACCGCTCGTCACAATTGCAGCACAGTAGTGTACGAAGTTAAAATTAATTTAAAATGTCAGAAATCAGAAAGGAACGTCAGTTAAAACAGGAAAGGTTAAAACACTCGTAGAAGGAGAAGAGAGGGGAGAAGGGCAGGTCAAAGGTGTAAGGGGAGGGTAAGAAAGAGGGAGAGCATGATTATGGAAGTGGTAAGTCGTGGGCTATGTTAACGAGGTGAGTTTTCAGGAGATTTTTAAACTTGGGATATGAGGGTTCAAGTCAGAGGGCTAGAGGGAGGGTATTCCAGGAAGCAGGGACAAGAAAGTAGCAAGCTGAGGAGCGGGTGAACTTTAACCGGATTTGGGTAGCAGAGGGAAGGTGTAAGCGATTAGCATGAATATTACGAAGGACATGGTGCAGAGAGTGAAGGAGCAGGGCGTCAGAGAGAGAACGAGGGAAACCAGTATAAAGTGCATGGTGGACCAGGGTAAGAAACCTTTATTGCAGACAATATTTGATAGAGAGCCAATGATAGTATGTGACCAGAGGCAGCTTATCCATCCCAGAGGTGGGCTGAGAGAATCCGTGTCAGTACTGCACATGGACCTATGCTTTCTCTCCTCTCTAGAAGTCAAAAAGATGAGCATTAACTGTGGCTGCCTTCTCTGCATCAAGATCAAGATGTTTATCTTTAATCTCATCTTCTGGGTGAGTTCAGAGGAATGTTATTACTGCATGATGGGTAAGAGACCTTAGGGGGTCACCCATGTTGCAAAAACCATTTCATTACTGCATTGGACAATTCATTCTCGTGTGTTGGGTATAGAAAATCTAGGATCACCTACTGTATATTGCAAAAAAAGGTCATTACCATCTGGTGTAGAGAGACCCCAAGAATCTTCTATACTGTGAGGTTATTACCATCTGGTGTAGCAAGACCTTGGAGACTTCCCTTTAGTACAAGAGACAAATTATCTCCAAGTTATAATGCCCTGTTCAATGTAATTTCAGTTTGTTCACTGTAAACCACACTGATGCAGAATAGCGCGGTATATAAGAGAATGTAAATAAAATAAATAAAATAAAATTATTGCCACAGGCATATCGAAACCCCAGGGATCTTCCATAAATAATAATGCATTTGTACATCACCTTTTCAGTTTTAACTCAAAGTGTTATACAACATTTTTTTCAGGTATAATAGGTCTCTGCCCTAAAATCTCTCGGGGCTGATTTTCAGCGGCATTATCCAGATAGCAACAGGCTGTTACCATATGCCAAAGATCCATAAGGAACAAGTTATTAAAATATGATAGAGAGACCTTAGGTATCTCCTGTGGTCCAAGGGACTAGTCATTATTAGAGCTGGTAAGATGTGGTAGCCTAGCTGCTGGTACTTAGTTCCTTGCTGGCTGGGGGCAGTATCTTGGGTAAGGTCACTGCTTCCCTCTCTCTCTCTCTCTTTTACAGTTGGGTGGCTGTGGTATCCTGGGTGTTGGAATCTGGCTGGCTGTCACACAGGGGAAGTTTGCAACACTCTCCTACTCTTTCCCCTCACTCTCTGCTGCCAGTCTCTTCATGGTGGCGGGCTCCATGATCATGGTCGTAGGGTTCGTCGGTTGCTTGGGAGCTGTGACTGAAAATCGCTGCCTTCTGCTAACAGTAAGAGACATAAGCAAGGGTCTTGCTTGTTCCACAGTAAACATTTTTGATAACATCAAAACCAGTGAAAGCAAAGTTGTTGTTCAGATATTCCTCATATGCATCATAAGCTTTATTTTACTCCTTCCTTTAAGCCTCTTACCAAGAGGGAAAGATCTGTCTCTAGCCACACCAAATTTGTCTAACGGAGAGATCTGTCATTAACCATCCCCCCCAAGGCGTGTCCCCACAGATGGAGATGTCACTGATCCCCTTCCCAGACTTGTCCCTGGGGATGGAGAGATGTGCAACTGAACTGACTCCCCCCAGGGCTGGCCCTGGGTTCTCACACAAGTATTTTAATAATTTTCTATAGTTGGGGGCAGGCGTGCCCTTTATTCTATGCATTTATTTCTGTTAACATTTGTACAATCACCGATTATGTTTCTGTCTTACAGTTTTTCATCCTTCTTCTCATCATTTTTCTTCTTGAGATTATCGGCATGCTAATGTTCCTCATATACAAGGATGAGGTCAGTTCTAGTTGTGGAGGGAGAAGGAGGGTTAGGGAATGATCATACCGCATCTCATCCTAACACTGTAGCTTACAGAAAACAGAACGTTTTGTGTGTGTATGATGGACTAGCAATGGGTACATTGGTTGAGCTGTGTAGGAGGGTGGGGAGTTTAGTATTGGAGGTGCTCTGTAGGTGGGGAGATCTCAGTATTGGAATAGGAGGTGATACTGCAAGGCAGGAGTGACGTGCTTAGGCAGAGCAGTGTGTGTCTGTGTGAGGGTCTCCGTACTGGAAGAACAGGAGCGTTACAGGGCAGGTTTGAGCTGTAGAAGCAGCGCTGGATATGGGTCTCGGTAACAGCTGGGGATCAGCGTGCTTTGGTTACCAGCCTATAATTTGTTTCCTTCTGCAGATTGATAGTTATGCCCAGGAAGACCTGAAGAAAGGGATGAAGCTGTTTGGGAAGGAGGGAAATCTGGAGCTGACGAATGCTTGGAACATCGTGCAAACTATGGTAAATCCTCTGTCTTAATCCTGACGTGCAAGAGCTTAGCTTGCCAGCACCTGCTACCATTTCTACACCTCCTGCAGGAACTATAACTTCATAAGAACATAAGAAATACCAGACTGGATCAGACGCAAGGTCCATCCACCCAGCAGTCCTATACAAATCCCTAGAGATCTTTTGGTGGGAAAGGCCAGGGCTGCAGGCGTTGTGAGCTTCCAATGTCCAGCACTCCTGCCCCCACTCCTTACAGAGCCTCCTGCAGGGAGATGCTGGAACTGCAGGAGATATCAGATGATATGACTGGGTCAGACCAAAGTAATATCAAGCCTTACCCATTAGTGTTTATATCTGTTCTGGGCCCTGTCTTATCCTGTGTCTACGTGTGTACCTTTGTCCTGTACAGTTTCGGTGCTGCGGGGTGAGGAATTACACAGACTGGTTTCAGCTGAGGAATGAGACGGAGGTGCCAGAATCTTGTTGCCACGAGTACAGCCCCACATGCCAAACTGACCTCAGCACCTGGTGGAAAGAAGTGAGGAGTGAGGGTCGGGGCAGGGGGGAGGATTTGTGTCTGTTTGGGTGGTGGGACCTTGTATGTGTAGGGGGACTGATTTTTTCCTGCTGTGTGTGGGTAGCTGGATAAGTAATACATGGGTACTTGGGCTCTTCCTCTTGCAGCCCTGCTATAAGAAGGTGAAGAACTGGCTGGGGGAGAATATTTCCGCTCTTGGAGCCTTTGCAATCTGTATTGTTGTCATACAGGTGAGCATTGCAATACCAGACCCCGACCATCTCTTCCCCCCCAACAAAGTCCATCTGAGACCAGTCACTTTCTACATGTTCTCCCAT
Source organism: Ichthyophis bannanicus (assembly GCA_033557465.1). Classification (NCBI taxonomy): domain Eukaryota; kingdom Metazoa; phylum Chordata; class Amphibia; order Gymnophiona; family Ichthyophiidae; genus Ichthyophis; species Ichthyophis bannanicus. Next base: position 53,831,132 of record CM066051.1, on the reverse strand, counting down.
CCCGTAGCAACACGGAAAGCCCTGTCCAATCTCTGCTATATCTCTCACTCCACCTTCAAGGATCCTCTGTTCCCATCCTTGGTTTTATCCCTCATTCTCCTACTGCTGAGGATCCTCTGTGCCCATACCAGGCTTTGGCCCTTACTCTCCCCACCACTGAGGATCTTCTCTACCCACCCCCGGCTTTATTCCTCATTCCCCCAACCACGATTCCTCTGTGCCCATCCCAAGTTTTACCCCTCACTCTCCCACCACTGAAGATCTTCTGTGCTCATCCCAGGCTTTATCCCTTGCTGAGGATCCTCTGTGCCAATCTTGGGCTTTACCCCTCACTCTCCCACTACTGAGGATCCTCCGTGCCCATACCAGGCTTTGGCCCTCACTCTCCCACCACTGAGGATCCTCTGTTCCCATCCCATGCTAATGGAATGCACAGAGGTGGGTAGCACAGCTTTCCAATTTTCCCTTTCTCTTGCTGCAGGTCCTCGGTCTCGTGTTCTCTATGTTTATGTACTGCCAAGTTCTTCGCGCCGAGAAATACTACGATTGAATCCTATGGTTGCCAGAGAGAGAAGAGCTGAGTGTCCTGCTGTCTGCTACATCTGAAGCTCCTGCTGGTTCCTACAGTCCAGACTTTCTCCCGAGGAGCATGCACCAGCTTTTTTGACTAGAGACTGCTTTATTTTCTCCTCCTAAGCAACGTCCGCCAGCCTCTGAGAACGAGCAGAGGCAAGGAGGAGCCTGTGCATATCCTGCAGGGAGCAGCTTCTCTCTGCGAGAGGTGGCACTAGCCTATGTATGGGATATACTGCAACTCTCCTGTATCTGATTATACTCTACATGAATACATCCTTATGCCACATTGCGTTCAGTCTGCAAAGCTTTCCTTCAGAAAGAAAACCTGAGGGAAAGTAAATAAAATTTGGGATTTGAACCTGCAGACAGGGCTGGTACTAGGCATCCTAGGCAAAGCTTTGCTGGGGCGGTCCCTAGGATCCCCACTCCCCCTGAATTTGGTAAAATGAACAATTGTGATCACCTCAACCTCAGCCTCAGCCTTCCAAGAAAGAACTTGTAAAATTGCACATTGAAGGGAATTTCCAGAAGTTGTTTACCAAGCTAAAATGGCCGATCTGAAAAGGCCTCTCTCCTTGCTATTCCATCTATGCACTGTTAGAACATAAAATATGCCATTCTTGGTAAGACCAAGGGTCCAGTATCTTGTTTCCAGCAGTGGCCAATCCAGGGCACACATAGCCGATTAGATTCCCAAAAGGTATTCAGATTACATGCTGTTTGTCCCAAGGGTAAGCAGTGGATTTCTCCAGTCCACTTTAGTATCAGCTTATGAACGTTTACTCCCGGAACTTATCTAGACCTCTTTAAATCCAACTACACCCACAACTCTTGTCAAAATTTTATTTTGGCTACAGCAGCTCTTTGCCATCTCTCCCTCTCCCCTGAAGATGCCACCCAAGGTAACTGCCTAGTCTTGCTACTTGTGGCACCAGCCCTGTCTGCAGTGTGATATTACTTCAGCTACTGCCACTACCAGCCTCTGACAGGGAACCTCTGATCAGATGTCTCTTTCTCCTCTGCTGGGTTATAGACCCAGAGACTGAGGAAGAAGATTAAGGGAGAGCTGTCCATAAGGATGAAACCACACACAACACAGTCAAAAATGCTCCCTCCCCCAATCTGCTCAAACACGACAGCACAAGATGCATTTAGTCAACAAGGAGCTTTATTAACCGAGGAGCCAAAGAGCAAAATATAGACCCCAGAGCCATGGGCTACAAGGAAGAAAAAAAAGCCTCCTCAGAAATCTTGTTTGTAGAATAGAAAAATATCCCGCTCCCCCAGTCCTTCCGACTGTGTGTCAGAAGTGACTCCCTTCTCCGTTCACTGCAGACAGAGAAAGCAGAGTAGCAGCGGCTCAAGATGCCAGTTGCTCCAAGCACCAAGGGGTGACTGACTGTGGCCCTGCCAGGAGTGCTGGTGTCAGGGGTCCTACTGGCTGAGACTGGAGGGAGAATGTAGTTGCTTACCTGTAGTGGGAGTTCTCCATACACAGCAGGGGTATGCAGCCACACACACCTTAGGCATCCTCTCTGACAGCACCTTCATGCCAGGCTCTCCCTTAGCTCAGAGAAGGCTTTTGGACTTCTCCAACCATGCATATACCTTCCCACTCAGACGTCCTGCTCTCCATAACTTAGGTACATGTCGTGGATTCCATAAATTACACCTGACACGTTAATGCTCTGACTCTGCATGTGTTAGTCAATATGACCTTCCTTTTTTTTTTTTTTTTTTTTGCAGGTAAGTATGGCTGTATACTCCTGCTGTCAACAGAGAACCTTCGTTACAGGTCGCAACTATGCTTTCTCCATAGACAAGCAAGGGGATGCAGGCACATTCCTTAAATGAGTCCAGAACAGAGGACCACGTTGGAAGTAGCAATAGTTTGTGGCCCAGGCTACTGTCTTTTCAAGGGCAGTGCAAACAGGTATGGTCAGGTTGCGAAGAGATTGCAGAGGACTGCATGTCCGAAGGCAAGGTTCGCTGCTGAGGAACATAAAACGTATGGATGGAAGCCCAAGCGGTTGCTTTACAGATATTGTGCAACGATACTGAAGAGAAACTGGCTATTGTAGTAGCGGTGGCCTGTAGACGATGGGGCCCAATATGGACTAATAGTTGCACGTTTGCCTAGTCATAACAGGAGTTGCAAGCAGCTACTCAAGAGGAACTGGACTGTTTTAAAGTTGGCTGACCAGGGTTGTTTGGATTAAGCGTAACAAAAAGTTGTGATGCTGTCTGCAAGACTTTGGTTGCATGGAAGAGATTGCAGAAGAGCACTTTTATACTGTTTAATGAGGTCTTCTCAGGAAAGTAGAAGGACTTGGGAAGAAGGCTGGTAAAATGATGGAATGACTGAGATGAAATTCAAAGTTGACGGGAACAAATTTCTGATGTGTGTGCAAGATCACTCTATTGTGGAGGAACTGTACATGAAGAGTAGTGAACCAACCCTTGGAGGTTGCTATTTCTCCTTACCCAGATTATTGCCATGAGGAAAACAGTTTTCCAGGTGAGGTATTTCGGGGAGGTTGACCCTAGGGGCTCAAAGGCAGCCCTCATGAGTCTTAAAAGAATTATGTTAAGGTCTCATGCTGGAAGAGATGGTTTGACCAGGGCTTTGGTGTTCATAAATCTGGTTACAAGAGGATAATTTGAAACAGGTTTCCCTTCTACTGTGGTGTGGGATGTGGCCATAGCCAAGAGGTGGCAACAAACAGACGTGGTCTGTAGGCCTGACTGCAACAGGTGCAGCCAGTAGGTGATCTTGTCCAGGGTGCAGAAGAGCGAATCCTGCTGCTGCTCCTGAGCCCACTGTGAAAACGACCACTTACAACAGTAGGAGAGTTGAGTTGCTAGCTTTATGGATGCAGAAATGATGTTACAAACTTTGTACAATAATAAGGCCTCCCCCGCTAGGTCAAGTACACCTTCCAGGCCACCAGGAAAAGGCTGCTAAGGTTGAGATGCAGGAGGGTTCCTTGGTTCCGAGTAAGGAGGAATGGATATGTACCCAGCGGCTGTAGGCCATCTTTGAGCCAGGGCAAGGAGGCTTGCTGGAGTCACTGGGTGGCTATTATAATGACAGTCACCCTGTCCTGACATATTTTGATCAAGCTGGGGCTGATGAGTAGAAACGGAGGGAATGTGTCAGTGACTCCAAGACATTGCAAAGATATCGTTGGCCCATCGAGAAGGACTGGGTCAAATGGAACAAATAGTGGATATTTTGCATTTTCTGCAGTAGCAATTGATTTCTGGAGTGCTTTGCCTCTGAAAAATCCTCTGGGTGACCTTCCGGTCTAGGAACCATTCTAGAGGGTCCACTTGGCAGCTGAGGCAATCTGCCAGGTGGTTTTGAGTCCCTGGCAAGTAAGCTACTTGGAGAACGGTGCCCAGGGATCAAGTCAATAGCCAGAGGTGTATGGATTCTCGACACAGTTGGAGTGATCCTGCTCTCCCTTGCTTGTTGATGTAGAACATAGAAACCTGGTTGTTGGTCTACATCAAGAGGATTTTGAGGTGCACCCAGCAACTGAAAACACTGACGGCATAGAACACTGTATGGAGCTCAAAACATTGATATGCACAGTGTGCTCCTGCACTGACCATATTCCTTGCATGGAATGATGGAGGTGTGCCCCCAGCCATAGGTGAAAGTATTGGGGTAATTTCTCCAATGGGTGAGTTTTGCACATACCATGATAGTCATGAACCTCACTTCTAAGTCAGGGTATGTGGCATATGATCTCAATCTCTCATAGTTACTACTAATGCTTGGCTAATGCTACTGCAAATCTTGGCATTGTGTCACAGAGAGCTTCCTTCTGGAGTTTGTAAGATGTAATATTATGGGTAGTTTGTCAAGATCTGCTTGGAAAGTCTTCTTTATCAAGCCTGTTGCTCTCAGTGCAATGGGAAATATTTCTGTATCTTTCTGTCACATTTTCTTGGCTGCATTTCTTGGTACTTCAGGATCTTCTGCCTCTCTATGTAATTCACAGAATAATCACTTCCGTATCATCCCTCCAGTCCAGTCCCAACCTGTGGGTTGTCACACCTCACCAGCAGCTTGGAGACTCAGCATGTCAGTGCTGATGACATCACCCCTCATAAGCAGCTATCACTTCCTACCAACCCCAGTATTCTCAGTCTCCAAGCAGCTGGACAGGTGTGACTCCCCGGGGTGGATTTGCTGAACAGACAACTAAGAGGAGTTGTGGGTTTTTTATTTTTTTGGGCTAGTTTAGATAGTGGGGTGTTTTTTCTGACCCTTTAATTTATGTCTACTTGCGGTAAGCCACATAAAGTGGTGGGGGGGGGGGGCCAAGAGCAGTGGGTCAGGCAGTAAACAGGTGCCCATTGTGGGAGTAACTGCCGTTTCCATTGCAGTCTCCACATTTCTCAAATCGGCACTGCAGCAGCTCCTAAACCCTTCAGAAGGTGAGGAGGAGCCGCTGATCCTGCACAGGACTCCTGCTGCCGGTAAGCAAGGGCCGAGCGTGCGGGTGGGAGTGGACAGACAGACAGCATTAATCTAAGGGGGGGGTGGTGTTCTTCTCGCGGCCGTGACTTGTACAACGGGGGGTTTTAATTGCTCTCACTTTTTGACTGCGTAGCGGGGGAGCCAACCCACTTTGCATGGAAAGAGGTACCATTTTGTTTGCATTTTAGTCAGCGCATGGGAGATTTAGGTGAGCTCGGATGCTGGGACAGCTTCTCCACCGTGTTTTGTTGTTTTGGATGTTAGCCCTATATTTTTGCCTTGGTTCCCTTGCTTTCTCACTGCCGTATTCTACTAATAATTAAAAAAAAAAAGAAAGAATTAAAAGACAGCACAAAGATAAAGTAACAGAGAAGACACGGATGGCAAAACAGACTGGCTTGCCAGGTAGTGGGCTTGTGACTGAAAGATGCCTGCTAAGGCCAAGTGCCTGGCTTACGGTTCTTGGCAGGGCTCTGACTCTACAGCTGGTTTTTGCCATGGCTGCGAGGCAAAGTTCCAGTCAGCAGAGGAAGGCCTGGTGGAACACAAGTCTAAGAGGACTGGGAAAGGGGGGGGGGGGGCAGCTGGAGGTCCATTTTCAGTCTTTTGGAGAGTGCCCTACACCGCAGCTGAGGCAGGAAAGGCAGCTGCTTTGGACAGGGTGGCTAGTTGTCCTCTGCCGGTGTGGGAGAGGCAGGACAGGGTTGGCAGGTCTCCCAGACCCTCCACTTCCATGGATTTGGCTGTCGAGGTCACCCAGAGGGCTTTCTCCCCCGAGTTTGTTCTCCTGATGCATAAAGCATTTTGCTTATGACAGTGGTGGGATGACAGCTCTTCGGGCTGTTCCGAGAGAGCAAAGAGGGAGTTTTCTGAGGACCTGTTGGGTAAGAGAACAGACGAAGAGCCCCTTTTTAGCCAGATGCGGTTGGCCAGTGACCTCTGGGAAGATACAGGGTCCATCCCACTCAGAGGAGGAGGGGGACCCGGAAGAAGCGGCGGATCTGGGAGAAGAACCTGCCAAGCTGGAAGACAGGGAGATCCCGCAAGGGGACAAAGCCAGGATTGTGCGTGTCTTCAGTCAGGAAGAATTGCGGCGTTGAATGACCATTTGTTGACGGCACTCAACATATCGGTAGAAGTGCCGCTAGAAGATAAGCCTTTGGAGGATCCTCTGTTCCAGGCTGTCAGGAAGTTGCAGATTACGTTTCCCCTCCATCGCAGAATCAAGCAGATGATACAGGATCAATGAGACATTCCAGAGGCCGCACTTAGGGATACACACGCAATGGCGGAGCTGTATCCATTGCCAGATCCAGAGGAGGAGTTCTTCCGCTCACCCAAGGTGGATGCAGTGGTTTTGGCAGTCACGAAGACTACTACAATCCCTGTGGAGGGCAGTACAACCCTGAAGGATGTGAAAGACCGGAAGCTAGAGACTTTGCTCAAGCAGGTGTTAGATAACATCATCTCCTTGCAGGTATCCGTCTGCGGGGCCTTTGTTGCCCACGCTTGTTTACGTTGGGCATCTTAGAGGCAGCAGAAGAATCTAATTCGCCACCACTGGAGGCAGCTAAGTTGGAGTCTGGGGCAGCATACTTGGCGGATGCCTTTTATGATCCGATTAGGGGCCTTGTCCGAGACATGGCCTTGGCTGTGGCTGTGCAATCGGTTGGCAGATGTTTCATCCAAGATCCTGCTTGAGAAAGCTTCTGTTCAAGGGTAAGCTCTTATTTGGGGAGGCTCTAGATAAGTTAGTAAAGAAATTGGGGGAATCCAAGAGCGGCCAGCTGCCCGAAGATAAGCAGAAACAGGTTTGCTCTGCACCCCCCCCTCCCCCCTCCAGCACGGGGTCAGTTGCGAGATTTTCACCACTTCCCGTCAGTTTGCTTTGCACAGTACCAGTGGGGACAAGCCTTTCACAGTTTGAGGATCCGGTAGGGGGTTTTACGCCTCCTCCTTCGTCCTGCCTAAAAAAGCACAATAAAGTGACAGGGGCCCTGGGGAGTGTAGTGCCTGTAGGATTTCTACCCTGCCTGGGCACAGATCACTACAGACCAATAGGTAATGGAAATCATCCAGGAGCATTACACACTAGGAGTTTGCTCAGACTCTCCCAGATGTGTTTGTCTGGTCTCCCTGCAAGGGTTCTCACAGGGTCTGAGCTGGGTGAGACAATCTCAGACTTCAGGCCTTAAAGGCCATGGAGGAAATGCCCCCCTCCCCAACCAATGTGGTTGTGGTTGATACTCTATATACTTCGTAGTCCTCAAAAAGAAAGGCACTTTCTGTCCCATCCTGGATCTCAAGTACATCTGAAGGTCCCGTGCTTCCACATGGAAACCCTCCAGTCGGTCATTGTGGCCATCAGGGGGGGTGGAGGGACAAGTTCCTAACATTGCTCAATCTCATGGAAGCTTATTTGGCCTATTTGCATATTCTCATTTGGCCCAAACATCAGAGGTTTTTGAGGTCTGCAGTGCCCATGGGACACTTCCATTTTCAGGCATTGCCCTTTGGGCTGGCGACCACTCCCCGCACCTTCACAAAGGCTATGGTAGTGATCGCAGCTGCGTTGCATCAGGACAACATTCTGGTGCATCCCTACCTAGACGACTGGTCAGATCAAAATCCAGAGTGAATGGGCCACAGAAAGTTATCACCTACCTAGAGGATCTTGGTTGGGTGGTCAACTTTGCTAAGAGCCGCCTGCAGCCATCTCAGGATCTGGAGTACTTGAGAGCCCAATTCCAAACAGACAAGGGACAGACAGTATGCGTACTCTGTGGCAGCAGGTCAACCAGTTTCTCCACATGAGGACTGACAGCATGGCATTACCTTCAATTGTTGGGCTCTATGGCGGCATCCATCGAGCTGGTGCCTTGGGCCCAGGCTCATATTCGAATGTTGCAGTGAGCCCTATTACAGATATTGTCAGTGCAGTACCTCCCACTCCCACTCCCCTGCCCATGAACCCCCAAAGCAGCCTTATGGTGGTGGCTCTGGTGGGACAAGTTCTCAGCAGAGATGCCTCTTGGTGGGTGCTGTTGATGACGGATGCCAGAATCAACAGGCTGGGAGACATATTGCGAGGCTCAGATTGCACAAGGACATTGGTCACAGGAACAGAGTGGATGGCCCATCAACCAGTTGGAGATGAGGGTAGTGTTCTTGGTGCTACAACAGTTTTGTGGTGTTTTTTCTGTAAAGAAAGGCGGTGAGAGTTCTCAGACAATGCCAGATACATCAATTACATCAATCGGCAGGGAGGCACAAGCAATATTCAGCGCGAGAGTGAGATGGCTCCACTGATGGACTGGGCAGAAGACAACCTGCAGGCGCGTGCTCTTAACGGCCAATGTGGCTGGCAAGGAAAATGTGGCAGCTGTTTACCTCAGTCAGTTTTGTCTCAACCCGGGCGAATGGACTCTCAACATGGAAGTGTTTGCTTGATTGATACACCGTTGGGGCGAGCTGATCATGGACATGATGGAAATGTTTTGAGTCTGCAAAGGTAGCAAGGTTCTTCAGCAGGAGAAGAGAGTGCATGGCAGAAGGTCTCAATGCATTGGTGCAGCGCCAGCCCACAGAGGCACTGCTGTATGTGTTTCCCACATGGGCGCTGGTCGGTCAAGCAGTACAAAGGATAGGGACACATTTGATGGTCCTCATGGATCCCAACTGGCCAAGGCAGCCATGATACGCGGATCTGATCTGGCTAATGGTAGATCGGCCTTGGCGTCTGCTGGCCCGAGACAACCTCCTGTTGCAGGGGCTGGTCCTGATGCCTCAAATGGATCGATTCATGCTTACGACCTGGCTCTTGAGAGGGCTCGGCAGAGGAAGCAGGACTACTCAGCCTTGGTGATCTCCACTTTGTTGAAGGCCCGGAAGCACTCCACTAATCTTCTCCTATGTCTACAAGTGTGTGTGGGGGGGGGGTCTTCGAGCACTGGTATGAGGAACAGGAATGTCTGCCCCTGTCAGCATCTGTTCTGGAAGTTCTGGCATTCTCGCAGGATGGTTTTGATAAGGACCTGGCCTGTAGTTCCCTGTGGATACAGATGGCGGCTCTAACCTGTTAACGCAGAAAGGTCATTGGCTGCCTACCCAGACATGGTCAGTTTTCGCTAGGCAGCAAAGCAGGTTCAGTCCCCAGTGAGGATGATCATCCCTCATTGGGATCTCACTTGGTCATCCTCACATATCTTCATTCGACATTATCGCCTGGACATTCAGGTGACAGGGGATGCAAGTTTCAGTGCTACAGTGACTCAGGCCAGGCTTGCACATCCCTCCCGAGGTTAGTATTGCTAGGTACATCCCACAGGTCGGAACTGGACTGGAGGGACGATAAAGAAGGTGAAATTAGGACTTACCTGCTAATTGCCTTTCCTTGAGTACCTCCAGTCCACTCCCGAACACTCCCTAGTGTATGCAGCATATTGCAGAATGGCAAGCCCAGCCTAGAAGATCATTGGCTTGAAGTAGCCGTATGTTTTGGTGGACATTCCTTCCGCGGAGCGGGCCTCTTTTGGGAGAGTATCCTGTCTGTGGCGAAGGTGTGGCTCAAGTAAAAAAAAAAAGGTGTAGCGGGGTGTAAAATTGGAAGAAAAAGAAAGAAGTGGGCGGTGGAGAAGAGATCACTAGGTTCTTCTCTGGGACTGCACAGTTGTAATGTTCAGTAGGTATGGTTATTCCTTCACTGGGCAAGGGTTTTTCTGCCTGTTTTGTTTTTTTTTGGGGGGGGGGGGGAAATGCGTTGGTCAGTCTTTTGACGAGGCTTTTTCTTATAAGTTGCACCTGCAAGTATATTTTATCAATAGAATACTGGGGTTGGTAGGAGGTGACAACTGCCTACGAAGGTTGATGTCATCAGCATTGATATGCTCAGTCTCCAAGCTTCTGGTGAGGTATGACAACCCACAGGTCGGGACTGGACTGGAGGTAACATAGTAAATGACGGCAGAAAAAGAACCAGTATGGTCCATCTAGTCTGCCCAGTAAGATGGCAAGAGTAGGTGCACCTGCCGCTCCGTGGAGGTCACCCCTCCCCATGTCTTTATTTAGGGGTGAACCCATCGATCTGTGTAAGACACCCCTGTTTGTTGAGAAATTAGATTGTTTGTTTTGATTTTATCCTGTTGCTGTAAAGGGATCCACTGTGTCTGTCCCATGCCATTTTGAATTCTGTCACTGTATTTGCCTCCACCACTTCCATCGGGAGGGCATTCCAAGCATCTACCACCCTTTCAGTGAAAAAGTATTTCCTGACATTGCCATTCAATTTACCAAACCCTTGCAGCTTCATGTTATGCCCTCTAGTTTTACAGCTTCCCCATCTTTGGAAGAGGTTTGTTTGTTCACTAATTCTCTTTAAGTATTTAAAGGTCTGAATCATATCTCCCCTATCCCTCTTCTTCTCCAGAGTGTACATATTTAGGTCTTCAAGTCTCTTCTCATAAGGTTTCTGACACAGGCTCCAAATCATTTTGGTCGCCTTCCTCTGAACAGTTTCCAGTCTTTTTACATCCTTTGTGAGATATGGTCTCCAAAACTGAACACAGTATTCCAAGTGAGGCCTCATCAGTGACTTATACAGTGGCATTAGTACCTCTTCCTTTCTGCTGGTAATTCCTCTTTGTATGCAGGCCAACATCCTCCTGGCCTTTGCCACTGCCTTGTCGCACTGTTTTGCCATCTCGAGATCATCAGAAATAATCACTCTGAGGTCCTTCTCTTGGTCCATGTACACCAACCTCTTGCCCCCTATCGCATGCATTTCCCTTGGATTTCTGCTTCCAAAGTGCATGACACTGCATTTCTTCACATTAAATCTTAACTGCCAAGCATTAGACCATTCTTCCAGCTTTTGCAGATCTTTTCTCATGTTATCCACTCCCTCAGGGGAGTCCACTCTGTTGCAAATTTGTGTCATTTGCAAAAAGACAGACTTTTCCATGCAGTCCTTCTGCAATATCAGTCACAAATACACTGAACAGGGCCGGGCCCAGGAACGATACAGGCTCAAGGCAATTAGCAGGTAAGTTCTAATTTCACCTTGGAAGAGATGCCTCTATCAATACTGCTCTGGTGTTTTTCTCCTTTACCGCTATGTTGGGTTTCCTTGCATCCAGTTTGGATGCAATCGTGGGTCGCTGGAACTGCAGAGTTTCAGATCATCAACAAATGTTGTTTCTCAGTTGTTACCTTCTTCAGGACTCAGGCTAAATCCCTATCCCAAAGTGCTGATGAGCATACTCATTAGATCAAGCACTACACAAAACAAAAGGGGCAATAAGGAATCTCCCTGAAATATTCCTCGTTGGATCTCAATGTTAGCAATGATATACCGACCATCTTCATTATCTCAGAGTGTGGTTTGCCACATTATTGTGTAGAACTTAAATGTACTCTATCAAACCAGCATTTATATTTTACATGTAAAGACGATTTATTATCCAAGAGTGTGGGACGCTGTCAAAAGCTTTCTTATAATCAATCCACGCTATACAGAGACTTCTACTTTTCTTAACACTGGCCATGATGGCCTTATTTAACATTAACTGGTCTTTGGTTCCATATGCTCCTCTCTTGTTGCCTTTTGCTCTATTGTCATAATGTTATTGGACTCGATAAATGGCCAATTTTCCCAATGGAGAAAGTGGATTACCCCAGGGATCTGTGCTGGGTCCATGGCTTTTTGACATATACATAAATGACCTGGAAAAGGGAATAACGAGCGAGTTATCAAATTTGCAGATGACACAAGACTATTTAAAGTTGTTAAAACCCATGAGGATTGTGGAAAATTGCAAGAGGATCTTGATAAATTGGAAACTGGGCATTCAAATTGGCAGATGAAATTTAATGTGGACAAGTGCAAAGTTATGCACCTAGGGAAGAACAACCCAAACTATGGTTACACGATGCAAGGTTCCACATTAGGAACCATCACCCAGGAAAAAGATTTAGGCGTCATCGTGAATAACATGTTAAAACCCTTGGCCCAGTGTGCAGCGGCAGCCAAGAGAGCAAATAGAATGCTAGGTATCATAAGGAAAGGATTGGAAAATAAAACAAAGGATATTATAATGCCTCTATATCGTTCCATGGTGCAACCACACCTTGAAAATTGTGTGCAATTCTGGTTGTCATATCTTAAAAAGGATATAGCGTTATTAGAAAAGGTAGAGAGAAGAGCCACCAAAATGGTAAATGGGATAGAAGAATACACCTACGAAGAGAGGCTGAAAAGGTTAGGGCTCTTCAATATGGAAAAGAGATGGCTGAGGAGAGATATGATAGAGGTCTACAAAGTAATGAATGGAGTGGAACGGGTAAATGTAGATCGATTGTTTGCATTATCAGAATATAGAAAGACTAGGGGACATGCAATGAAGCTACAGGGTAAACTATTTAAGACTAATAAGAGAAAATATTTTTTTACTCAACGTGTAATCAAACTCTGGAATTTGTTATCGGAGGATTAGTAAAAGCTGTTAGTGTAGCTGGGTTTAAAAAAAGATTTGGACAAGTTTCTGGAGGAAAGATCCATAAACCATTATTAAAAGGGACCCAATACAAGCATTGTGGAACCTGTCTTTTGTGGAAACTGCTAGGTATTTGTGACCTAGATTGGCCACTGCTGGAAACAGAATACTGAGCTTCATGGACCTTGGTTTTACCCAGTATGGCATATCTTATGTTCAATATGATCATATATTCTGTCTGCATCTCTTGCAGTAAACAGCTTACAGATTGTAAGTAGACAAGTTATTGGTCTATAATTTTTGGGAAGGTTACTTGGGTCCACCTTCGGAAGGAGAAATGTTTTTCCTGTAGTAAGCTACTGTGATATTAAGTCAAGCTGCTTGAACAACTGATTTTTGCAATTAACCAGGTCTTTGTGGAGTGATGTTTACTGTTTGAGTCAAATGTTTGTTACTCCATCTGGCCCAGTTTGGGGCCCGTTTTAACCTGCTTTCCAGCTCTTTCATTGTTACTGCAGGCCATTCCATAGGTTTGATGTTTGCTTTTTCTAAATGCTCCTGTAGGCAGGGTAACCATTTTGCTTCTTGATTGTGTTCTATAAGGTCCTCATATAGTATTCTCCAGATGGTTTCTGTTTCAGCTTCAGTTGGTGATGCTTTTACTATATTAATATTCCCAAAAATTATAGACCCTGGGTCTTGAGCACTGGGCGTAAGGTGTGTCTGTTGAGGGCTGAGTTGGCTGTCTGGAGTTTGGCTGGAACTCTGACATGAGTAGAATTGCTGTGGCAAGTATATCGAAACAGGGGAAGCTGCGTTCATCTAGTCTGCTAAGCATGTACTGTAGGTTGGGTTGCTAGCTCCCTGATGGTGAAGGAATGGTCTTTGACCTCTAAAACAACTTCCTGCACTTTACAGATAAAGAGGCTATCCCCCCTGGCATGGCGCACCTGCTAAGTGGTCATAAAGGTCTCCTGGTGGAAATGGCCATAGCAGCAGAGCGTACCATAGAGTCAAAGGCATTATAGGTGGTTCGAATGATGTGATACAAGTATTCATGGAGATTGGTGAGCAGATGGGCCTGGTCATCTGCCATTATGGCACATGGGTCATGCAGTTGTAAAAGAAGATCATGATGGTAGTAAAGGATCTGAAACTTGCAGCCAAGAACTCGCAAGGCTAAGAGGCCTTTTTGATATGCCTTCAGCCCGATGGCACCCAGCGTTCTTTGATCCTTGCCAGCAGTGTTTGGAAATCCGACTTGGTACTTTTAGATTTCTCAAGGATTGCTTCGGAGAGAACAGAGTGTTGTGGCAGCTGTGGATGTTCAAATCCAGGAGCTGAAATCACTTTGTACTTGAGATCCAGAAGTGGTATGCACTGAGGCTGGATTCTTCTACATCGATGCTTGGAGATCTTGAAGCATCTGGCAAACAGGCAGGGCAATGACTTTCTTGGGGACACTAGATGCCATCAGGGTAGACTGAGTCACGTTTGTTTGTAGGTGTTTGAGAGTAACTGAGGGCAAGGTCCTGCACGATTTTCTGTAGAAACTTGAAATAAGAGTAATTTTCTGGTACCTCATCTGAGGATCTGTCATCCTCCACCTGGGAGCTCGCCGTTCCGACATGGGAATAGGGAGCACTCATCATCCTCAAACAGGGGGAAGGAGGAGGGTCCTCCAGTCTAGCAAGGGGGTGGGCACGGGGCACTGTGGATAAAGGGAGTTGTCTAGGATCCACTGGCTCATCCAGCAGAGTGCTCTGAGAGGGGGATGGGCCCATCGTGGATGTAACTTGAAGAAGGATGGTGGCATAAACCTCCTGAGGAGAGATAGGAGGGAAGAGTTTGGGCTTGCAGCCCTCGAAGACTAAGGAGGGGGTCTTTCGGGTGACAACAGGGACGTGGGAGGACCTCTGTGGACTTTCTGAGAGGGCTCCCCAAGGTCTGCGTATTCGTTTTGGGGCAGACACTTGAGTGCCTTACCTGAAGAGCTGTCAGTGGCTCCCCTTGGAGGTGCTGCAGCTATCTGGTGTCTCTGATGCTTTTGTTTTCATTTTTACACTTCCTCCAGAGGCCCCCTGATCCACAGTACTATGCATGAACAATGGGAGGAAGGGATGGCGTCAGGCTCTAGGCTCATGCGATGAAGCTGGCACTGGCAAGATGACTATCAGCGGCTGCCCTGATGCACCCCAATCATGCCTGGTCTGTGCCCAATGGGAGAGGGGCTGGGGAGGAGCTGCTTCGCTGTCATGCCTCAGTAGAGATGGCCGTCACTTTTTTTGGTAACAGTAATGTCTGTGGGGCCGGCTGTTTGTCCCCTTATTGTTTTTTCTTTTTTTGTGATCGTTGATCCCCTGGCAGAGCATGCGTCCAGGAAAAGGGGGTTCCACTGCTGTGGGTGTCGCTTGGCCCCTTTGCTGCTTGCCTGCATTAAATTCCTTTTTTTTTTTTTCTTTGGCTGAGAGGTTACGCAAAAGTTGCAATAGATGAGAGAGGCCAAAATGAAGTAAGGAAAATGTGAATGCTGACTAGATTGTGAGGCCCACCAGAGAAGGAGAGAGCTATAGCAACCCGATCGTGACCAAAGACAAAACCGGAGAGCAGGATGTCTGCATGGGAAAGTACACACATGTTCAAAGAAGTCCAAAATACTTCTCTGAGCTAGGGGAGAGCCTGGCACAGAGGCGTCACCAGAGACAACACCTAAGGAATGTGCCTGCATCCCCCCGCTGGTCTGTGGAGAAGGATCCTCTGCTATCCCAGGACCAGAGACTGGGAATAGGCTGGTAGCTCATGCTGACGAGGTATAGGAGGTCTGCTCTGCAGGGTCCTCGCACCCTACCTGTTGTCAAGGCCTGACTCACTGTCACTCCCCTTTCCTCCTGAGTCACCACAGCTCAGGCTGGGGTTGGAGGATTCTGGTGTGTGCAGGCAGGGGGTGGCTTGATTAAAAACAGGACAAAAAGCACAAAGTGTTTCTGATTAAAATCGAACTCTATAGAGACTTCATCTTCACTAGAGGCGGGAGGAGGGGAATACAGAAGATGTTTTGCCTTTTCCTTTTAATTGAAAAGTTCTCAGGACTCACACACAGCGAAAGAACAATTGAGGGAGGCAGGAGGCAGTGCTTCTAGCCACATCAGTCTACCCCCTCCCCCACCAGTGGGAATTTCTGGAGTGCAAGGGCGTCTTAGGCAACAGCTGCTCCATCTTCTCCCCTCTCCTACCAGGGGTTTGGGGAGGGGGGAGTCCTTTTGCCTATCCTGTGGTGCTGGTGTGGATAGGAGTCTGTAGTGTTCACAGGGCCGAAAGCAGAGTAAAGGACTCATCTCAATATTTTCGATATGATTTCTGGAAGTCGCCGGTGTTCAGCCGGGGTCGGGGAAGATCTCCAAAGAGCTGACTGTGATCCACAGCCAAGGCTCGCATGCTAGCGGCGATACGGTCCAGGTCTGGAGAGGGCAACTGAAAAAAGAAGCAAAGCAGGAAGGCGGCATTACTGTCGTGCTGGATCCGCCTGCCCCCTCCCCCCCAACAGAATGATATAGAAAAAGTGGGCATGCCCCCACACCCTCACCGGGAAGCAGCGGGGCAGTATCCCTCTCGCCAGCTGTGGGGGGGGCCATACATCCTGCATAAGCTTTCCCCCCTCCCAATAATATAGATAACAAGAAGTGGGTCCGTTAGTAAGAGAGCATTTATCCTCCCCCATCTCCTCAACAGGAAGCAGCACTATCATCATCATCATCATCATCATCATCATCAGGGCTGCCCCCCCCCCCCCCCCCCCCCCCCCCCCCCCCCCGATGCCAGCAGTGGATGAAGACTTGGAGAGGTCTTGCCTGTAGTATGGGTGATAGCGAGTCATCCTGCTAATTGTCCAGCACAAGCCCTCTTCTTCCCCTTACCTTGCCTCTTTCGTCATCTGAAGTCCGGCTATGATGCCTCCCTTTGAATTCCCAGAGTGGCACAGACACGGGCAAAGACTTAGCGTACTGCTGGAAGGACCTCTGAGAGGGAGGCTGGCCAGGGGCGTCCTCGCTCAGGCTTCCATCTGCAAGGAGAAGGTAAAGGCAAGATATAAACGTGGGAGAGCAAGAAATATCCAAGGCTAGTTTCCACTTCCTACTAAACCTGCAGTAGTCTCCGTCAAATGATTCTCTTATCCGAGAGTGAAGTCTGGGGTCTGCCATTAACTCTGAATTGTGCAGAATCCCAACAAAAATCCTTCACCCCGGTGCTGCAAGAAACTCATGCCGCGGGGTCAGAGCAGGTCTCTCTGCAGTTAGGACCACAGCCTGAACTGCAACCTGCTATCCAATTACAAATGACTTGCTCTGCATGAGCTGGGCCTAATTTGGGAGAAGCTGGCTACTCTCTTGCAATGCAGGGGCACCTTTATGAGTCTGTGACCCAAGAGGAAACATGGGAAGGATGATGTGGATTAAAGCAGAAATCCAACACTACCTTCGGCAAGAATGTAAAAGGGGTGCACAGCACCAACCTACTGTATTATGGTGAAATCTGGATAAGATACTGTGACCTAGGTCAGGCACTTGAGCTCACACCCATCTGGAGGCTTTTGTCAGTTCGGATGTCCCGTGAAGCTGCAGGACACCTGATGGGAAGCTGCAGTTTAAACAAACCCTACATGAATCTGAAACCTAGAGATCGCATGGAGATGGAAAGACTCAGCAAATTTCCACTGATGGAAAATTCTGATCAAAATAGCTCATGCGATTAAAAATGTTCATTAATTACAATTGATCGTGTGGTGTTTGTCGGTCACAGAGACATCAAAAACGTATATATAGTATATATTCAACAGATATCAGATTAATCTGACTTAACTAGTGTATCAGCCTTTGGAAAATGATGGGTAAGAGCACTGTTTTAGATTAAACAGAAATCATGGATGAACTTTTAGAATATGTCACTCAAAGCTAGCTGGGGTCGAAACTGACTTGGTAACCTGGCAAATGCACTTCTCACATGTTACGAATAAGAAAAAACATTCCTTGTCGGGAGCTTTTGCCTTATCCCTTACCCCTGCCTGAGGAGCTCCGAGAGCCTAGAAATGTTGTCTGACTGTAATTTTATTCTGAAGGATAATATAGAAGGCGGGGGGAAGAACCTTCTCAGAATAGCCAAATAAGTATCCCAAATGTTTCCTGACATGTAAGCCCTTCCCTGCCCCTGCATGGAAGGGGTTGTTATCTGGGAGTACAATGAGTGCTCCCACTCTTCCCCTGACCAGTCCAATGCCCTCGGGATCTGTGCCACACCAAGAGTGCGAGAACAGAAGCTCATCCAAGATGCATGCTAGGGAAGGGCTGATTTTCCATATGGCCATGTACCTACTGTGGGAAACCTTCAGCTCTAATCTTCCTGACACTCCCCCATCAGGGCCCTTAGTTCCCAGGTCCATGGCTGCGGTTGCACTAAATATGATGGGGCAGGGAAACGGCAATCCATAATAGCGGCGGTTCATGCAAGCGTGTGCCGTCACCCAACCCTATGCTAGCAGGACCACCGCCACGGCTCTCCGTCTGGCAAGACGCTTCAGGAAGCGGCAGGTTCCCAGGTGTGCTTCAATGCTAAATAGTTTAGCTTATGGAGTTCAGAATGCATTAAATGTCCACCTCTGATTTAAACCCATTAAACTTTCTGATTACTCCTTCCTACAATGCAGAAGGGCCTCGGACACTTTTCTGTAAAAGCCAAGGGCTCATGTGACAACGCTCTCGACATCCAGGCTGCAAGGGCCAGAGCTGATCAGAATCGGGGGGAAGTCTGCAATTTGATCTATTTCCTCATACGCAATGTCCTCAAAAAAATGAAAACCAAATTTGCTTTGGGCAAAAAGAAGTCCACTGGAAGCAGTGTTCTCTGATCTCTCCTGAGTTTTATCAAGAAGCAAGGCGGGAACAACCTCGTCAGTCCCATCTCTGCCTTCTGATGTCCTCTTGGGGCAGAAGCGCCCTACTAGGGTGTGACTATACCTACAACTTAATGTGCAGACAATTGCGTGCTAAAAAGATCTAGCATACATACAATGAATGGCTAAGAAAAAATAGTGGACACAAACATGAAAAAATGCATTTTAAATGAACGCCAACCAATTTTTTTTGTTTTGACCTTGCACACCTTAAAGTTCAGGGCTGTTCTGAGCAGGTCCATCTTTGCTCTGCACTAATTGACAATGTTCGTTTCTGCTACATCTTGTTCCAGGGACCACCTGTGAGCGTTGGACATGTCAACTGAGTGTGTACTGCAATATTGTCTTTTCCTGACAGACCTGTGGCTTTTGAGATCATCCTGTGAGATATTTTATTTATTTATTTATTTTACATTTCTTCTATATGACCTGGTTCCAGTCGTAGACATGGCGCTGAACACAGCACGCGCTTCTCTGCTTCTGAAAGCTTTTAGAGATGCAACTTCTGGAGGAAACGAGGGCCCTGGGAGCAGAAGCCTTTAAACTGAGCTCCCCAACCCCAAAGGGAAGTATTAATACCTGACCTAATTGGAACAGGAGATTTTGCATTTTAGATTTAAAAATGATTCCCTTTTCTAAACCGGAGTTCAGTATGAGTTACAATTGAGGCACAGTTCTTATTCTCCTTCCCCACAGAGCGTACAGTTTAAGAACTAGTTTTACTAAAAGGCACTAACGTGTGTTTCTTCTATAACGCTCCCCAAGTTCAAGTACAGCTGTGTGGCTCCTGATGAAACCAAATATCTGGCAGCTTAAAAGCAATGCACTAACATGGAACATTAAAACACCAAAAGGGAGAAAGTAGCCACTTAAAATCTTCCGAAGGTCCCATTTCTTACAAGGGAACCCTATTCACCGATAGCTCTAAGTCTGTACCCAAGATAATGAGTTCAAGCTCAGAACTCTTCGCAATCTGCGCGCCCTACCCCCCGCTTGATTATTGCAATTCAGTTTACTATGGACTATCCAAACGCACCATCCATCCACTTCCAGCTTGCTCAGAACACTACAGCACGAACAATCTGCAGAACACCTAGACACTCCCACATTATACCTGTTTTACAGTCATCTCTAGGATCAAATTCAAAGCCATCACCATCATCCATAAAGCTCGGAATGGGCTGACCACCCAACACCTCCAAAGCTCAAACAGCAGCCCAAGCTCCGACAGGCCACAAGTAACCTACTCAGCCTGCCCAAACAAATCCACACTAGAACCCAATATGCCTGCCTCAGGTCTTTCCCTCTCTATGGAACACACTGCCACCTACCTTAAGAAATATTCAGGAGAGAAAAGCCTTTTGTAAATACAAGACCTCTCTCTTCCAGGAATACTATGACACAGGACGACCCAACAAGAAACCACTCCACTTCTACCCACCTTTCACGGCACACCTAACCCCAACGTACCTCTACAAAGAAATGTACGAGTACCCTCTCTATCCTGTCAACAAACTGTACACAGTTTTGACTGGTAGAAAAATGGTATACCAAATCCAGTTAAATAAAATAAATGAAGGATAGAGCGACTTGGTCCAAGCAGCAGCAGTGGGAGAGGTGGAATTTGAACCCCGGTTTCTCAGTTCTCAGCCTGCTGGTTAGTATCAGTGTAACTCTGACAGGTTAAGGCTGAAAGGGCAGAAATCTGACTAGGCTTGGCCTAAAATACACTGCTAACCAATTAAAACATTGTTTTCTCCAATTTTGGCACTGGTTAATATTCTTGCTGCAAAATTTTGGAAAAGCTGTAACTTGTGAATGGTCTTCCTGGGTATCTCCAGTGGAATAATATAATTAAAGATAATACCAATGCTGGCATTTCGGTCTTTAGCTCTCCTCGATTAGTTACTGCTGCAAGAAAGGCTCTAATCCCAGCTCTGCCATGGGGGAGTCCCTGACTGCTCAGAGCTAGCAAAGCTCCCCTGCACACACCAGGAGCCTCAGAGATACGGATCCAGTGAACTCACCATCTGTACTCTCTTCAGACTCAAAGAAAGGGGGGTACTCGGCTCCAGGAGAATCTTCATCCATCACAAAGAGGCCTGCAGGGAGAAGCCACAGTCAGACACACAGGCAGGAGCCTAGCAAGATTCTAAGCGTGTGAGGGAAGAGGCCCTGTGATGCCCCAGCAGAGGGGTGCAAGAACTCAGAGACAAGGTGCTAGAGGTCTGGGAGTGGAGGCTAATTGATGAAAGGTACACTAGACAGGTGATGTCTGGGGGTGCATAAGGGTTTGGATGAACTGGAAGGGGTGTTCTGGTTATAGTACATGGCATTGGGGATATAGTAAGAAGGGCTGGGATTGCAAGCAGTGCGCCCCATCCCCTAGGCCTAGCACTCCTGTTGGGAGAAACTGGGACTGTAGATAGGGTTTGAAGGTACAATGAGCAGGACCCAGAACATTTTAGGTGATGTACACAGAAAGCAGAGTGGAATCCAATCATCTAGTGTATTTGGGTGAACTGAAGAGGGGGTGGGGTTTCGGCTACTGTATGTGGCATCAGAGATATAGTGGGAAGGGCAGAGTAGTGCTGTAAGTGGAGGCTGGTGGAGGGGGAAGGGGAGTATGTGAGACCCACCAGTGGTGTCACTCGGGTTCTCTTGCTCAATGGTCCGATCCAAGCTCGGGCTATTCTCGTTGTCATCATTTTCTTCATACTCCTCTTGCTGCTCCTCTGGGGGGCTGTTGTCAGGAGCCCAGAGTAGAGGGGGCTGCTTAGGCCGCTCGCTGTCCTCGCTAGCATAGATGGAAGGATAGCTCTTTGAGTAGGAGTCCTGGCCTGTGACTGGCGCCTCGCTACTGCTAAAGTTGCCGAAGGGTGCGGGCCGGGCAAACATGGTGGCCTTGTGCATTACCACAATATCCTCCATGTAACGCTGCACAGCATCCATGAGAGCACCTCTGCCATGGGACGCATACGAGAAGCCCATCTGGAAATGAGGCTTGTAGGCAGTGACCAGAACTACGTCATGGCCCGTCTGCAGGCGGTAGCGCTCTGCTGCACTGAGCAGCGCCTCCCAGCTCTCCTTGTGATTGTCTGCCATGTCTGTCATCGTGGCTTCCGAACGTTTCCAGGCCTGTGGAAGGAAGAAAAGAACTCAAAGCTGTGACACTGGCAGAGGGAGACCCAGGTTCTAATCTCAGCCTACCACAGGACCAGCAACACGAGATCATCACTTGCTAGGGCTTCAACTGAACTCTTGTTCACTAACTGTAGAACCTTTTTACAGTGCTTGCTACTCCCCAAGGTAATAAACATAAGCCTGGTGCAAACCCTTACAGAACTTCTAATCCATCAAAACATCATGCACAAAACCATCATATTTCTAGTAATGGACTAGGCGACTTATCTGCCACCCTCCACCATGGAGTAGCTTGGACCGAGGAGCCTTTAGGATTTTATGATGTCCACTATGGGTCCTCCATCAAATGTCGCCCAGTAAGGGCTCATATCCAGAAATATTTACAGAATGATTAAAATACAGGGTCCAATGACTGAGTAACTTTAGCTTCTTGAGCAAGATCACAACTGTAAAGCTAGTAGGAGAGAGAGGACAAGGGGGCAGGATAAGCCCTCTTTACCCCCAAGAGTAGCAGCAGGAACCGAGGAAGATTCAAACAGAGGGAAGAAGACTTCCTAAAGTCTTTTGACCATGACTCCCGGGAAGGAGTGGCAGGAATCTCCAGAATCCAAAGGGGTTTTTTGGGGGCAGAAATGGAGTCCCAGGGAGGATAACAGAGGAGTGGGGTGAGATCTCCAGTGATAGGGGGCGGGGGAACGGAAGACTGTCGGGGAATCTTCATGAGAGGATAGAAGGGGGAGGAGTGGCAGGAAGCACTAGAGTCCAGGCTGTTTGGGGAGAAGGAAAGGGACAGGAGCGGGGGGTTCTAACTGGAAGCTAGAAGAGTGGCAGATTGCAAATGTAGTGCTCTGGACGGAAAGGGAGGGGAGAAGAGGGAAGCATCATTTACAGGAGTCCAGGCTGTTGGGGGAGGGGGGGGTTCTAACGGGAGTCTCGGGGAGGGGGAGGAGTGGCGCGGGATCCCCAGGAAGGGAGAGGAAGCGAGGAATGCTAGCTTATAAATGGAGTTTTATGGAGGAAAGCGGAGGAGTGTCAGGGGTCCCACGAGGACAGAACCCCCGCGTCGTTCTTTACCTGCGGAGCCCTTCGCCTCTGCCGGCCTTACTCTTCCCTGGACCCCCTGATCACGTCACGAGCTGACCTCGGACCCCGCCACTTCCCCCGCCCACTGTGAGGCTCAGGGGAGGAGCATGGGCGAGCCGCCCCACACAAAGATGGCGACCATGCGGGTCAAAGGAAAGGGGAAGCGCGTTAATGGCTGACGGGGGAGGCGGGAAAAGGAGCAGCGGAAGATTCGGAGCAGCGGTATCGTGTTCAAGCGCAGCGGGGTCTAGAATCCGCACTCCGCTGATCGGGGCTTAAGTATGCCCCTTACAATGATGGCGCTTAGGGGCGTGCCGAGGAGGTCGTGAGGCGGGCCTTAGATTGGCGTCAAGACTACGGGGCGTGGCTTGCAGGCGCAGCGGCGGGACGAGGGACATTCAGGGGCGGGGCGTGCTGGAGCACGGTCTGGGGCAATGGGGGCGGAACCGGGAGGAGAGGCAAAACATAGGGGGCGGGGCGGAACTTGTCGTTGCCATGACAGAGCGTGTGACTAGCTCAGGTGGTAACTGGCGCGGAAGTGACGCAAGGGAGGCGGGCTCTTGAAGGTGTTTTGGGATGGAGTCCTGTGAGAAGGTGAGGACTGAGGAGTTAGGAAAGAGGGTAGGGACGGAGGAAGGATGGCGACAGTGGTCCCGTGTTTCAGAGTGAGACATGGGACGAGTGGTCCTGTGTTTGGGAATGAGAGAAGAGGGAGGAGGAGAGAGGGGTCCTGTGTTTGGACATAGGGGAGGGGAGGCCAGAGTGGTCCTGTGTTTTAGTGTGAGGGATGGGGGAGGGTGGTTCTGTTTTGGGTGTGAGGGATGGGGGGAGGGTGTGAGGGATGGGCCAGAGTGGTCCTGTGTTTGGGTGTGAGGCATGGGGGAGGGTGGTTCTGTTTTGGGTGTGAGGGATGGGGGGAGGGTGTGAGGGATGATGGGGGGATGGGCCAGAGTGGTCCTGTGTTTGGGTGTGAGGGATGGGAGGCCAAAGTGGCCACGTGTTTGGGTGTGAGTGATGTAGGAGGAGGTGTGAGTGTCCCTGTGTTTAAAAAACCTAGAAACATGTCGGTAGATAAAGACCATATGGCCTATCCAGTCTGCCCTTTCATACGAATCACGCGGCTCTATGATCCCTTTTTTCCTTTAGAAATCTTCTATGTTTGTCCCATATTTTCTTGAATTCAAATGCTGACCTCGTTTCTACTACCTCCACAGGGAAATTATTCCATGTCTTTCTTCTTTCACCTTCATCCTATGCCCCTCGTTGAAGAACTTTCTTTCAATTTAAAGAAGATCTTCTGTGCATTTATGCCATGGTGGTATTTAAACGTCTCTATCATATCTCCCCTCTCCTGTTATTTGTTTCCAAAGTGTGTGTGTGTATAAAATCTCTCTCTCTTATATAAGAACATAAGATATACCATACTGGGTCAGACCAAGGTCCATCAAGCCCAGTATTCTGTTTCCAACAGTGGCCAATCTAGGTCATATGTACCTAGCAGTTTCCCCAAGAGACACAAGTTCCACAATGCTTGTACTGGGTCAAGCATTGATATCTTCGGTCTCTTCTTAATAATGGTTTATGGACCTTTCCTCCAGGAACTTGTCCAAACCTTTTTTAAACCCAGCTACACTAACAGCCTTTACTACATCCTCCGGTAGCAAATTCCAGAGTTTGATTACACGTTGAGTGAAAAAATATTTTCTTTTATTAGTCTTAAATAGTTTACCCTGTAGCTTCATTGCATGTCCCCTAGTCTTTCTATATTCTGATAAGGTAAACAATCGATCTACGTTTACCCGTTCCACTCCGTTCATTAATTTATAGACTTCTATCATATCTCCCCTCAGCCGTCTCTTTTCCAGGTTAAAGAGCCCTAACCTTTTTAGCCTTTCTTCATAGGAGTATCCTTCCATCCCCTTTACCATTTTGGTGGCTCTTCTCTGTACCTTTTCTAAAATCGCTATATCCTTTTTAAGATACGGCGACCAGAATTGCACACAATATTCAAGGTGCGGTCTCACCATGGAACGATATAGAGGCATTATAATATCTTTTGTTTTATTTTACATTCCTTTCCTTATCATACCTAGCATTCTATTTGCTCTCTTGGCCGCCGCTGCACACTGGGCCGAGGGTTTTAACATGGTATCCACAATGACGCCTAAATCTTTTTCCTGGGTGGTGGTTCCTAATGTGGAACCTTGCATCGTGTAACCATAGTTTGGGTTGTTCTTCCCTAGGTGCATAACCTTGCACTTGTCCACATTAAATTTCATCTGCCATTTTGATGCCCAGTCTTCCAATTTATCAAGATCCTCTTGCAATTTTTCACAATCCTCTTGGGTTTTAACAACTTTAAATAGTTTTGTGTCATCTGGAAATTTGATAACCTCACTCGTTATTCCACTTTCCAGGTCATTTATGAATATGTCAAAAAGCAGCGGACCCAGCACAGATCCCTGGGGTACACCACTATTCACCTTTCTCCAATGGGAAAATTGGCCATTTAGCCCTACCCTCTGCTTTCTATCTTTTAACCAGTTCCTGATCCACAATAGTACACTGCCTCCTATCCCATGACTCTTTAGTTTTGCCAAATGTCTCTCATGAGGGACCTTGTCAAAGGCTTTCTGAAAGTCCAGATACACAATATCAACCGACTCACCTTTGTCCACCTGTTTATTCACTCCTTCAAAAAAACATAACAGATTAGTAAGACAAGATCTTCCTTGTCTAAAGCCATGTTGGCTGTCTCCCATTAGGTTGTGACTATCTACATGCTGAGTAATTTTATTCTTTATGATGGTTTCTACTATTTTTCCCGGTACTGACGTCAGGCTCACCGGTCTGTAGTTTCCCGGATCACCCCTGGAACCCTTTTTAAAAATTGGTGTTACATTGGCGATCCTCCAATCTTCAGGTATTAGAGATGATTTTAATGATAGTTCACAGATTACTGATAGCAGTTCTGCAATCTCATATTTCAGTTCTTTCAACACCCTTAGATGTATACCATCCGGCCCAGGTGATTTGCTACTCTTCAGTTTATCTAATAGTTGTAAGACATCTTCCCGATGTATCGATATTTCCTTCAATTCTTCCGCACCTTTAAATACCACTTCAGTCATGGGTAACATCCCTACATCTTCCTCAGTAAAGACCGAAGCAAAGAATTCATTCAGCCTCTCCGCTATCGCCTTGTCGCCTCTTAGTGCTCCTTTAACCCCTTTATCATCTAATGGATCAACTGACTCTCTCACAGGTTTTTTGCTACGAATGTACTTGAAAAGGTCTTTATTTCGCGTTTTTGCTTCCGCAGCAAGCTTCTTCTCAAATTCTCTCTTTGCCTGCCTTATCAATGCCTTGCATTTGACTTGCCAGTGCTTGTGCTGTTTCCAGGTTTCGTCGTTTGGCTCTTTTTTCCATTTCCTGAAAGATGCTTTTTTGGCAACAACAGCCTCTCTGACCTCACCTTTAAACCATGCTGTCAGTTTTTTGGACTTCCTTCCACTTTTCTTAAAGCGTGGAATACAGCTGGTCTGGGCTTCCAAGATAGTATTTTTCAACAATACCCAAGCTTGATGTATGTCTTTAACCTTCGCAACTGCTCCTTTTAGTTTTTTCTTAACTGTTTTCCTCATTTTATCATAGTCTCCCTTTCGAAAGTTAAAAGGTAGTACTGTGGATTTCCTTACTATCCCTCCTCCACTAATTAAATCAAAGGCGATCATGCTATGATCACTATTGCCAAGTGGCCCCAACACCCTTATCTCTTGCACTAGATCTGGTGTTCCACTAAGGACTAGGTCTAATATGGCTTCCCCTCTGGTCGGTTCATGAACCAGCTGCTCCAAGAAGCAGTCATTTATTTCATCTAGGAACTTTATCTCCCTAGCATGTCCTGACGTGACACTGACCCAGTCGATACCGGGGTAATTGAAATCACCCATTATTATTACTGTGCTGTAACTTTTGTTAGCTTCCTTGATTTCTTTGAGCATTTCATCATCCATTTGGTCATTCTGGCCAGGTGCTCGATAGTACACCCCCACTGCCTTTGCCTTCCCCCTTTTATATGGAATTTCAATCCATATAGATTCTACAGCAGATTTTGTTTCCTGCAAAACTTTAATCCTTTCTGAGTCAATGCCCTCTCTAACATAGAGCGCAACCCCTCCACCAATTTGATCAGCTCTATCATTACGATATAGTTTGTACCCAGGTATCACAGTGTCCCACTGGTTGTCCTCCTTCCACCATGTCTCTGATATTCCAATCATATCTAACCTTTCATTTAGTGCTATATATTCTAACTCTCCCATCTTATTCTTTAGACTTCTAGCATTTGCATACAAGCATTTTAGAGAATGTATTTTATTCATGTTAATTTGGCTATTGTTAGACATGGGTAAATTGGGATCTTTAAGCTCTGTCTGCTCCATACTTGAGGGCATTTGGGCTACTTTACTCTTTTGTGGAACCTTTCTGCTTTTGGTAGTATCCTTCAAGGATACATTCTTCCGAACCATCCGCTCTTGGGCGACTGTCGGCTTTCCCCTAATATCTAGTTTAAAAGCTGCTCTATCTCCTTTTTAAAGGTTAATGCCAGCAGCCTGGTTCCATCCCGGTTAAGGTGAAGCCCATCCCTTCGGAAGAGCCCCTCCTTTCCCCAGAATGTTCCCCAGTTCCTAACAAATCCAAAACCCTCATCTCTGCACCATTGTCTCATCCACGCATTGAGACTCCGGAGCTCTGCCTGCCTTTTGGGTCCTGCGCGTGGAACAGGAAGCATTTCGGAGAATGCTACCCTGAAGTTCTGGATTTCAACTTCCTACCTAAAAGCCTAAATTTTGCCTCCAGAACCTCCGTACCACATTTTCCTATGTCATTGGTACCGACATGTACCAAGACAGCAGACTCCTCCCCAGCACTATCTAAGACCTTATCTAGGTGGCGCGTGAGGTCCGCTACCTTTGCACCAGACAGGCATGTTACCAGGCGATCCTCACGTCCACCAGCCACCCAGCTATCTACATGCCTAATGATCGAATCACCAACTATAACGGCTGTCCTAACCCTTCCCTCATGGGCACATGGCCCTGGAGAAACTTCCTCGGTGCGAGAGGGTTTTACATCACTTGGAGGACAGGTCCTAGTTAAAGGATCACTTCCTGCCACACCAGGGTGATGCTCTCCTGTCACGTGACCTCTCTCCTCCATGGCAACAGGGGTGCTGCCAGACTGGAGGTGGGACTTCAGGACTATATCCCTGTAGGTCTCGTCTATGTACCTCTCTGTCTGTCTTATGTTTTCCAAGTCTGCTACTTTAGCCTCTAGAGAACGGACTTGTTCCTTGAGAGAAAAGAGCTCCTTGCACCTAGTGCACACGTAAGACCTCTCACCAACTGGGAGAAAATCATGCATGTGACACTCAATGCAAAAGACTGGAAAGCCCCCATCCCGCTGCTGGACTGCTGTCTGCATCTTAGTTTTAAGTTTGTGTCTAGATCTTTAAGTTCTTACTTACTAGGGGTTGCTATGGGTATTTATATCAATAAAACTGTACCTAATACGTTTAATATACCTTGTTCACCTGAAGCTTAATTAATCTCAGGTCCTTAGTGTATGACTGATTTGGTTAATGAGTTTCACCTGAAAGCACCTCCTGTCTTTTAAGATGTGTAAGTACCTATATATATATATATATATATATATATATATATATATATATATATGTTATCCTGTTATCCAAGTTGGTGTGCCTGTTTAACTGTAAAAAATCAGATAAATGTAAATTGTCTGAAGTTTCTTGTTCCATGTAAACCGCGCTGATAACGAATAGTGCGGTATATAAAAAAATGTTAATAATAAATAAATAAATAAATATATATATAAATAAGAGACAGAGAGTTTGTTAAGTCTGTCCCCGTGTGCCTTATGGTGAAGCCCACTGACCATTTTCGTAGCAACTCTGTGCACCAACTCCATTCTGTTCATATCCTTTTGAAGGTGTGCTCTTCAGAATTGTACATGATACTTTAAATTAGGTCTCACCAAAGACTTATACAGAGGCACTATTACCTTCTTCCTACTGGCCATCCCTCTCCTTTGCATTCAAGCATCCTTCTGGCTTTTGCCATCTCCTTTTATACCTGTTTAGCACCTTAAGATCATCAGAAACCATCACCCCTAGGTTCCACTCTTCTTTTATGGACATAAGCATGTCACCCCCTATACTGTACCCGTTCCCTTGGATTTTTGCAGCCCAAATAGATGACCCTGCATTTTTTAGCGTTAAATCATAGCTGCCAAATCCTTGTCCATTCTTCAAGCTTGGTTAGATCCCTCCTCAAGTTATCTACACCTTCCTAGGTGTCTATTGCAGATGTTGGTACCATCCTGAAATAGACAAACCTAGTATCCCTTACATGGTATCATATACAAAAATGTTAAAAAATAATTGGACCGAGGGCTGCTGATGTCAGCATCAAAGATGGCCATATGAGCTTGAGCATAAGCTCCAGCTAGCCCTGGCATTAAAAGCATATAATAAGCCTATCTGAACTGCCGCAGAGGAGTGGAAAGCCATCTAGGTAGTAGAGGAAGTTGGCGGGATGATGACAAAAGGCAAAAAAAGTCATCCTAAAAGACTTTGCTTATTTGGCTGTGGCTGGTCCGTCCATGCTGCCTTCGCAGGGTGACAAGATGATGGCAGCAGAAGGGAAAGTCAAGGGGAAACATGATCCAAGAGAACTTACCTGGGGAAAGAGAGAGGGTCTGCCCCACAGCAGCCACAACTGCCTACCTTGACCACAAGGATGCCTTCCAGGCGGAGGTTCGTGCCTAGTTCAAAGACTTTAAGTCTGATATACTGCAAATAAGAGCAGATGTAGTAGCCGGCATTGATGGTCTGCAGGCAGAACCTCCTGATTTGAGTAAACAAGCGCAGGAGCGGATGGACAAGCAGTTGGAGTCAGTGGGGACCCTTGAAAACAAACTGCACCTTGGTCAACAGCGTGAGAGTCTAGAGGAAAAGATTGAAGACCTGGAAAATAGGTCGAGGAGGAGTAAAATTAAATTCAGAGGCATACCTGAAGGGGAGCCCTATGTGGATTCTGTTGCGATAGTGAAAGATATCTCCAAGGCCCTTCTGCAGATGGCTGTCATAAAAATTGAAGGACTAGATTTCCGGATTGATTGCGCACATCACATTGTGGGCCCGTTGGGGCAAAACAATAACAGGCCACGAGACATCGTTGCATGCTTTCATGATTATGGTCTGAAAGAATGTGTGCTGAGTAGGGCCTGGACTGGAGAACCTTTCATAGAAACATGACGACAGAAAAAGACCACATGGCCTATCTAGTCTGTCCTTCCATATCAACAACTACAACAGTCCCCTTTAGAGATCCTCTGTGTTTGTCCCATGCTTTTTTTAATTCAGTTACTGTCCTCATCTCTACCACCTCCACTGGGAGACTATTCCACGGATCCACCACTCTTTCCGTAAAGAAATATTTCCGCATATCACTCATGAATCTATCCCCTTTCACCCTCATCCCATGTCCCCTCATAGCAGAGCTTGCTTTATATCAAAAGAGGCTCTCCTTCTGTGCATTTATGCCACGAAGGTATTTAAACATCTCAATCATATCACCTCTATCCCGCCTTTCCTCTAAGGTGTACATATTAAGATCCTTAAGTCTGCCCTCATATGCTTTATAATGAAGACCACTAACCATTTTAGTAACCACCCTCTGCACAGACTCCAGCCTGTTTATATCCTTTTGAAGGTGCGGTCTCCAGAATTTCACACTATACTCCAAATGAGGTCGCACCAAAGACTTATACAGAGGCACGATCGCCTCCTTTTTTTCTGCTGGCCATTCCTCTCCCTATGCACCCAAGCATCCTTCTAGCCTTTGCCGTCGCCTTTTCTACCTGTTTAGCTACTTTAAGATCATCAGACACAACCACACCCAGGTTCCGCTCTTCTTTAGTGGACAAAAGTACTTCACCCCCTTTACTATATTGCTCCCTTGGATTGCTGCAGCCCTAATGCATAACCTTGCATTTTTTAACAGTAAATCCCAGCTGCCAAATTCTAGATCATTCTTCAAGCTTAGCTAGATCCCTCCTCATGTTATCTACACCTTCCTGGGTGCCTATTCTTATTGCAAATCTTGGTATGTTTAATTACATTTGATATACCACTCAGGCCAAAGCATCAGAGCGGTTTACAATACAATATAAATATTACAGAAAATACGAAAAGAACGCCATTTATGAGATAGGACAGAGTAAGAGATACAGTGATAGTTAAAAGAATAGAAGAGACAAGAAGGAAGGAAAACAGCAGGTTACAACCATGATATGGCAGCATGACAGTTAAGCCCAAAGTTATAATGTACGTTTTACTCACACGCCAAAGGGCCCTCTGGCGTGGCCCGCAAGGTGCGGGCGCGCCTCAGAAGCGGCGGTTTTTGAGCCTTTGGAAAGGGCTGCTGATTGGCAGGCATTGGAGGTGAGGAGGAGCTCCTGCTCACTCCCTCCGATGACATCTGCTGCTCACCCCGATCTAATATGCACCCCAGAAGCAGCGGTGTCATCCATAAAGAGGCAAACCTTACCTGACAGCCCTTCCGCTATATCACTAACAAAGATGTTAAAAAGTGGGGGACTTGCCTAGTGGCATTATACGCCGACTTGCCTAAATCACTTTACAGAAGCGGCACCAGATGAAGGACATACTACTTAAGCTCTGCGAGGAGGGAGTGAGGTACGGATGGACTTTTTCCTTCAGGCTTAGCTTTACCTATAAAGGACAGACTGAGGGTGCACTCCTGCGAAGAAGCAGTTCGAGCCCTTACTGAGACAGGACTAACTGGGCTAGAGCTTGGCCCGGGGAACGAGGGGACAACTTAGAAGGAATATCTGCAGTGGCGCAGAGTTAACCACAGCCGTTGAGAATTTGTCGCCAGTTGGGCAATGCTGAGCACCAGGGAGCAGAAAGAGGGCGGAACTGTCTTGATCATTGAGGACCTTTTTTGTTCTGCTTGTTCTTGAGTCGCAGGCGTCTCCAACTGTTGCAAAACACAGCCGCACGGTTACTTACCTCCTCCCCCTGCCGTAACCATATTACACCCCTTCTCCTCAGCCTCCATTGGCTACTCCTCAAGTACCGCATCGATTATAAAATTCTTACTTTGGTTCACTGAGCACTTCATACTGAAACATCACATTATCTGGCTGACCATCTTCAGTTCCGCACTCCCTCCGCCTCCTTAGGTCACTTCATGTCCGTCGCCTGGCACTTCCCTCAGTATCTCGGGCATGCTTAGAATGAAGACTGCACTCTTCCTTCTTTTTTTCTAGGTCCTGCTTTATAGAATTCACTGCCACTTACCTTACTCTCTGAACTCTCATTCTACAGATTCAAATCCATGCTAAAGACCCATCTGTTTCAACTTGCCTTTGACCTCCTGACTGACTGCCCTGTGTCCTGCTTTTGCCTACGCTTCTCTTCAGCTGTCCTCGCTCTGTCCTGTCTGACTATGGCATTCCTTTCTATTTTCTATACAGCCTTTTTTTTGAAACTGTAAACCACTCTGCTACCTAGAGTCTAGGGCAGTATATCAAGTGTTTACAAAGATAAAGATAAGATGTCTAATTAATGTGACTTGAGTGTTTTTGCTGGATTAGTGATTAATGTTATATGGTGGGTTGATTGGGGGGCGGAAGTCAGGAGGCATGGGTGGCTGGGAGTGGAGCATGGTTTAGTGTTGGGAATGTTAGAGGGATTATGTTTGATTGTTGTATATGGTGGGAGAGAGAGACTGGGAAATTGGTGGGTTTAAAGGAGAGAGGGGGTAAGTGAGGTCAATGGGGGTGGGTGAGCATGAAAAGAGCACGAGGGCTAGCCCGATTGTCCAGTGATGTTGGCAGCAGTCTGGGCTATCCATGCGAGAGGGAGAGGATGGCCAGGTAGTACTGGGGGGATTGGGAGGAGGGGAGAAGGAGGGGGTGGGGTTTCGTTTGAAGAGTGGGGAGGGATAGAAGGTTTAGTTAATAGGTGAGCTGAAAAGTGTGACACTTAATGTTAAGGGGCTTAATTCACCCTTTAAGTGCCAGACATTGTATAAGGAAGTGGTGCATCAGAAAGCATTGTTGTTTTTGCTGCAAGAGATGCAGTTGTTGCGTGCGCATGAGGCATTGGTGGTTCCCTGGGGATATGGTGGTCGGCTTTTTGCATCAAATACAGTGGAGCGTAAAAAGGGGAGTTGGCAGTTCTGGTTGATTCCAAATTGAGGGTGGAAATTAATACTGTGATTTGGGATCAAGAGGGGTGAAACCTATTGTGCGGTTGAAGATTGGTGAGGAATGGTTTTGTGTGGCCAATGTTTATGTACCCACAGAGCCACAGAAGGTATTCTGAGACACCTTGGCTGATGGATTGGCTAAGTTGAGAGAGGGGATATTGATCTGTGGGGGAGTTTTGAGACCCGGGGAGGGGGGCAGGGAGGAAAGCGGATAGGGCTCAGTACCAGCAGTTTGTCAAGCAGCATTGTTTGATAGTTGCTGTTTTTTTTGTTGTTGTTGTTTTTTTTACCACCTAGGTAAATGACAGTTTTTGTTTTATTCCTCTGTTCATTGATCTTATTCATGGTTAGATGCTTTGTGGCTGGGGAAGGAGGTAGCGGAGAGGCTTCAGGGAGCTGAGCTGGAGGCTATTAGATGGACAGATCATGCCCAAGTAGAGGTGAAGTTGTTGGTAAAAGGGGAAGAGCGGGGAAGTTGAATGAATCATTGTTGGAGGGTGTGAAGGTTGTTGAATGAAGTAGAGCGACTGATACTGGAATATTTTTGTATAAATGTGGTGTGGAACAGGTTTAAAGCAGTTTTGAAGGTTTTTTTGGTCAAATGGGGGCATGGATAAAGAGAGAGCGGGAGGAACATGAGGTAGAGCTCCGGCGTTTATTTTGCTGGAGGAGGGGTCAAGAATGGCCCTGTGTCTGGGGGTGAGGGTTGGGAGGGGGGTGATAGTGGCCTTGGTGAGGTTTGTGGGTGAAGGGGGTAGTAGCCTCATATTGGTGAGGGAGGTTGGAAATGATTTCTCAGGAAAGATCAAACAACCTCCTAACATTATTTCAATTTCTTTATGAAAGAACAAGAAGTAGATCACTTTTTAGAATACAGGTCCTGTGGTTTGAGACTAAGCATATCTTGAAACTTTAAACTGGCAATACCATTGTTATAAAAAAAAGCTCTAAGAGCCCAAAATCAGCAAAGAATCCTCTAGACAAATACATTTAAATGATTTGATCACTCCCATATAATGAGATGAGATGGGCTGAAGGATGCTAAGTCTGGGCTCTGATACTAATCCAGGACTATGCAGAACGGGACCGAACATGCACCTCTAGTTCTGCAAGCAGATACTCCACATACGCAAACCTTAACTAGGATGCTTCCCCTAATAATATGCAAATTTCAGTGTCCTCTCGATTGCGACAAATATTCCCTCCATTATCAGGCGCTCTGAAGTAACACACAATACCGGGAAAAACATACTCGACAAACATAGCAAACCAGTCCTGTCAAACCAACACGAATACCCAGAATCCAGAGTGACGACTCTTGCCTTTGAAAACCAGGCAGTCCAGATACTGTGATGGGCTCTACAACACAAGTACACTTTTTCTACTGGAGGTACAGATCTGAAAACAGAACAAACTGGACCGCTATGTGTCCCTGCACAGAAAACTACACACTGGCAGAATACCTGACCATGATGTCTCATGCAAACACAGATAGACCCCCACCAAATACAGAATAAGTGTCCACAGACTAGAAACTAACAGATGCAGATACAAACTGAACTGGAGATCCCAAGAAGCTAGACTCTATTTCCTCTTGCGCTGTGTAAAATACAGAGCTATCGGAGATGCACATTTCCCAAAGCTAACCGAGGGAAATCAAAGACTTCTCATAACAGAATGAGCAGAAATAGCTCTGTATAATCCTGGGGGAAAGAGGAGAAACAGTGGCTAGAGCGGCAACATCTGTCATATCCCACCACCAGGCAAGAAATGCAACCTAACCAGAGACTATACAGTCCAGAACCGGGACCTGGGGATTGTTGTTAATTTCCTTTCCATACACTGAAATAGTATTTTACTGTTCTTACTTTTACTTTGTAAATTATCTTCTTTTATCTTTTTTTTTCCTGCCTTAATGAGTAGATGTATGACTTTGTCAACATGTGTAAAATTGTCATGCCAATAAAGCTCTCTGAATCTGTGATGGGGGGAGACTAGAGAGCACCTCCTGTTCTTCCTGATTCAAGGAAAGAAGTACAGAAATCAGAGCAACCAGTCCTCGTTTCCCCTCCTGTTCCCAAACATGCTTTTCCTCCTCCCTCCATCCCGTTCTGCAGCGTGACAGCAGCCAGTTCTGAGCGTGGAAGACTTTGAGGAGGGGGACTCGGTTTGTTGGTTGAATGGTAGCTGGTTTGGGTGAGTTAGTAGGTGCACTTGACTGTGGGGGAGAAAATGAGGAAGTCGTGAGCTCCTAGCATCTGGTGTGGGCTGCCAGGAAAAGAAGCCATCTCAGAGTTTCGGGGTTCATTTCGCGGAGCTATGATACCTCCTTGCTGCCGGGTCATTTAGGGCCTTTACATGATAAGCCAAGACCTGCCCTTTCCTCGCTACTTCTACCACTTACGTTTTTGATTTTTTTTTTTCCAGGT
This sequence comes from Ichthyophis bannanicus, assembly GCA_033557465.1. Lineage (NCBI taxonomy): Eukaryota > Metazoa > Chordata > Amphibia > Gymnophiona > Ichthyophiidae > Ichthyophis > Ichthyophis bannanicus. The sequence continues at coordinate 53,795,652 of CM066051.1, read as the reverse complement.
GGTCTTCGAGAAAGATGGGGTGTTCCTCCACACCAGTGCAAAGAGACAACAGGACCAGGACTCACTAATCCCTGGCATCATCCGCATTATTGAGAAGGTAGAAACTATCTCGACATCTCCTACTCAATCCAGGCTGAGAAACATGCTTCCAGTTTAATAATTTGTTCAGTGAGACTAAAACGCAAGTGGTTTTAATTGCAGGTCTTAACTCAGACTTCTCTAATTGTATAAGATGGCAGCTGCCATAATTGCAAGTAGTTGGGATTTTCAGGAAAGGTGAGGTTTATTGGCCCGGCTAGGCGCCTGAGAAGACATAAGACTATAAATTATTTTCCATTGTTGTCCTGGCTCCCCCTCTGCCGCCATGTGCCCTGCTTCTGCCCAAATCATAATCTGTGCTGTGCACGTACCTCTTTCCCCGCTCTTCAGGATCACAATTGAGTGTCCATTGCCATATACTGGGGCCTTAGATCACAGGAGCTGTGTCCTTCACATTTAGCCAACTATATTGAGCAAGAGTTGTACCAGAGAGTGGGGCAGTTCTAATTTCGTTCATTAGGAAGTGGCTGAGCGACAAACGGAGGATGTTAGTAAGTAGGATTAATGGAGCATCTTGGGGATCAGTCCTAGACAGGCCCTGTTAAGTATCCTGGTGAGCGATTCTGGAGGAGAGGTTCAAAGAAAAAGATTTCTCTTGGGGGATGACACACTGATCTCCGTCGAGGGGGGGGGGGTAAAACAAACAAAAAGTGATCCAAGAGAGCTCAGGTGTGATCAAAGGCTTGGCAGCTGAGATTCAGTATTAAGAAACTGCACAGTTCAGTACAGTGGAGTGGGTTGTCCATTTCTACTGGGCTTGGTATAACTCGTGGAACCTGTGTGATGTTACTGGACTGGGGGCAGGGGACCATGAAAACTGGAAAATTAGCTGTTGTAGAGTTTCTTTTGCCTGCTGGACTCTGAGTGAATTTGAATGCTGGTAAGTGCCTGGTTTTTTAGATCATTTCTATTGCAAAAAACAATGAATCTCCCGCCCCCATAGAGCTCAGCGCTTTGAGCAACAGAAGATAGGAGAGAGACCTCGGGGTGACAGAACGTGATGAGGCAGTGCCCGAGTCGGAGAAATGCTAGCTGCATAAGCAAGAGGATGTTAGGTTGTTGGTGAGACTGCATCTCGAACACTGTGTGCTGCTGGGGTAGACATCACTGATGAAGAATAAAAACAGGCAGGGAAAGCTTCCACTATACCGTTGGGTCTGTGCCAGAAGCCCAGTGAAGAGACTTAGAGGTCTAAATAATATCTGAGAGGAGTGGAGATATCGTGGACCACTCAACAATAAGGAAGAAGCGAACCGGTTGCAATGGAAATGCCTAAAACAGAGACATGATCTGAGGCTCCAAGAAGTTAGACTATAAAGCATTGACAATGACAGCAGATAAAGACCATATGGCCTATCCATTCTGCCCGTCCATACCAACTACTGAGCTCTTAAGGTCCTTTTCTCATTCTCGGAGATCCTCTGTGCTTGTCCCAGACTTTCTTGAAGATGGATACAGTCCCTGTCTCTACCACCTCCATTGCGAGACTATTCCATGCATCTACCACTTTTTCTGGAAATAAATATTTCTGCAAATTACTCCTGAGTCTATCTCCTTTTACCTTTCCGCTGTTGTAGAGTTCTCTTACAATTGAGGCACTGTCCTCCTGTGCTTTTATGCTATGGAGGTTCCTAAATGTCTCTACCATATCTCCCCTCTCCCACCTTTCTTCCAAAGTATGAATATTGGGCAGCAATTGGTCCTGGGCAGCAGCAGAATGGGACAGTGTTGGTGGTGGAGAGGCTCACATTTCTGTGACAATGGCAACAACACTAAACTTAAACTGCGTGGAAGAAAAGTCTGGCAACCTACTTCTGTATCTTGCCACAAAAACCCAATGGATAGTCACAACAAAACAAATTGCACTATAGTGCTGGAAGATGAGGGCCCGAGGTCGGAAGGCACTCAACTGGCTACTGGAGAAGAGCTGAAGACTTTTCAGAGTAAAGCCAGCATTTATGATGTGGTTGGATCAAAGCCCTCGAGATGTCTGACTGCTGATGTAGCTGCACTGAAATGAGAGTCAGAAGTTGCCAAGATGTCTTACATATTGGAACATGGAACGTACGAAGCATGAACCAAGGGAAGTTGGAGGTGGTCAAGAATGAAATGGAATGCGTATAACTTGATCTGTTGGGTGTCAGCGAACTGAATGGACTGGCATCAGGCACTTTGCATCAGATGATCACATGGTCTACTAAGCTGAAAATGAAAGACAAAGAAGAAATAGTGTTTTATTTATAATTAAGAAGAAACTAGCAAGAACTGTAATGAAAAACAATGCAGTCAGTGAATGCTTAATTTCTATTCGTCTTCGAGGAATGCCTATAAACACAACTATAATTCAAGTATATGCCCCAACAACAGCTGCAGAAGAGAAAGACATTGAATTCTATGAACAAGTACAAGCTGAAATTGACAGGACATGCAAACAGGATTTGCTGATAGTCATGGATGACTGGAACGATCCATGTTTATCTTATCCAAATTTATTTTCCTGTTTTATGTAATACCGAGCAGCCTGTTGTTCTGGTCTTTGGTTCTCTGTAAACCGCGCTGATTGTAAATAGCGCGGTATATAAAAAATTGAAATAAATAAATAAATAAAAATGGATGGAAAATATGGACTTGGCAACAGAAGTGAAGCTGGAGAAAGACTGATAGAAATCTGCAAGACCAACGATCCATTCATCTCAAACACCTTCTTCCAGCAACACAAGTGGCGACTGTACACATGGATTTCACCCAATGGATTGTACAAAAATCAAATTGACTACATCTCTGGAAGTCAACGATGGAAAAGCTCTATAATATCAACAAAAACAAAACCTGGAGCTGACTGTGGTACAGATCACCAACTGCTAGTATGCAAACTCAAGATAAATTGAAAAAAAGCAAGCCACTCATGAATGTAGCAAAATATGACCTTGAGAATGCACCACTGGAATTTAAAGACTGCCTGCAAAATCAATTTGCTGTCTTATATACAAATGACAGAGCTCCAGAAGAGTTATGGAATGACATCAAGAAGATTGTGTTGGAAGAAAGCAAGAAGTCTGTACAAAAGGTGAAAAGCAAAACAGCCAAAATGGATGACCAAAGAAACTCTGAAAATTGCCCAGAAACGCAGAGAAGCTAAAGCCAGGGGAAGGGAGAGAGAGAGGCAATCGCAAAATTCAACAGAGATTTCCAACGTGCAGCAAGACAAAACAAGAAGTACTACAATGACGCATGCAGGGAAATAGAAGCAGAAAATTTTAGAGAGAGAATAGCTACAAGAGTTAAAGAAAAAAATTCCAGCCTCAAATTGGAATGTTACAAGATGTTCGAGGATCCATGTTGAATGATGCTGAGAAGATTAAGAAATGGTGGAAAGAATATACAGAGGGTTTTTTTTATATGATAAAGATCAAATGGACCAACAGACATTTCAACCTGTATCTTAGGATCTGGAACCATTGGTGATGAAAGAAGAAGTCAAAGCAGCATTGAAAGCCTTATCAAAGAACAAAGCACCAGGCATTGATGGCATTCCCATAGAAGTATTACAGTAATTTGATGCAACTGTTACCATACTTACAAGGCTCTGCCAGGAAATTTGGAAGACAACATCATGGCCAACTGGCAGGAAAAGGTCTGTGTTTATACCAATACTAAAGAAAGGTGATCCAACTGACTGGAAATTATCGCACAATTGCTCTGATCCCATATGCCAGCAAGATTCGACTGAAAATTATTTAACAGAGACTACAATCATACCTGGAATGAGAATTAACTGAAATGCAAGCAGGGTTCAGGAAAGGGCAAGGAACGAGAGACATCATCACGGATGTGAGATGGATCCTTGAAAAGACTAAAGAATACCAAAAGGATATCTATTTGTGCTTTATTGGCTACAGCAAGGCTTTTGATTGTGTAAACCATGAGACACTCTGGGCCACATTAAGTAACTTGGATATACCAGAACACCTGAGAGTTCTCTTGCACAACCTTTACATTGATCAAGAAGCAACAGTTCGAACGAAACAAGGAGAAACAGAATGGTTTAAAATCAGCAGAGGTGTAAGACAAGGCTGCATACTTTCCCCCTACCTGTTTAATTTATATGCAGAACAAATCATCAGAGAAGCATGATTGTATGAAGACAACAGAAGTGTGAAGATTGGTGGAAAACTCATCAATAACCTTCGCTACGATGATGATACCACATTACTGGCTGAAAGTGAAAACTATCTGAAACATTTGCTTCTCAAGATCAAGGAACATAGTCTTAAAATGGGCCTGCATATTAATATAAAGAAGACAAAGATCATGACAACTGGCAAAATAAATAAATTCATCATTGATGGAGAAGAAATTGAAATGATGGACAACTTTACCTACTTGGATCAAATATCAATAAAGAAGCAACAAGCAGTCAAGAAATCAGACGACACATTGCTCTTGGCATAATGGCTATGAAGGATCTAGACAAGATTTTCAAGAGCAGAGATGTCTTTTCATACAAAGATTCAACTTGTTCAAGCCATACCATGTACAGTAACGTCATATGGATGTGAAAGTTGGACAGTGAAAAAGATAGGAAAAAAATTGGTGCCTTTGAATTATGGTGCTGGCGATGAATACTATGTATACCATGGACTGCCCGAAGAACAAACCACTCAGTACTAAAGGATATTAAACCTAAGCTTTCTTTAGAAGCTCAGATGACAAGACTTTGACTTTCATACTTTGGACACATCATGCGAAGACAGAGATCATTAGAGAGAGACATCATGCTTGGCAAGGTAGAAAGTCAACGCAAAAGAGGAAGACAAGCAATGAGATGGATCGATACAATAACAGCAGCTACGGGTGCCAGTCTGTGAACAATGAGCCACTTGACTGAAAACTGAACACAATTTAGGACAGCTATCCAGAGGGTTGCCATGAGTCAACACAGACTCAACGGCACTTAACAACAACATGAATATTGACATCTTCAAGTTTATCCCCATATGCTTTGACAAAGACCACTGACCACTTTAGTAGCTGCCCTCTGCATTGATTCAGTCTTTTTTGAAGGCAGTTTCCAGAATTGTACACAGTACCCCAAATGAGATGTCAATAGAGACTTATGCACCTCCTTCCTGCTGACTTTTCCTCTCCCTGTGCACCCAATCATCCTTCTGGCTTTCGCTTTCAGTATTCCAACCTATTCGGCTTTCACATACGATCACCCCTTATCCTGTACTGTTCTCTTAGGTTTTTGCAGTCCAGATGTATGACTCTGCATTTTTTTTTTTTTAGCAGTAAATCTTAGACCATTCCTCAAGCTTTGCCAGATCCTTCCTTCCTTTTTGTTATCTACACCTTCCTTATCCTTCCAGTCCAGACTCCTGGGTTATGTCCCATTGGAGGTGATGGAGACTAAGAATTCTAGGCTTTCCTCATCATCCCTCCATTCCAGACATGTGAATTATCTCCCTCTACCAGCAGTTGGAGACTGAGCATGCCAGGTTTGTGGTGTTACAGCAGAAGAGCTCCTTCCTGGTGAGGAGCTTCTGCATGGTCTGGACTCCTCTGAAAGGACAATCAAAGCAAACCCCAAAAAAAAGATCCTTTTATTTGTAGCTGGGTCTTCTGACAGTGTGAGGAGCATGTGCTTAGTTCAGGGAGCAGGAAGCAGGGACTGCTTCCATTGCACCGAGGCCGATGAATCAGCTAGGCGTCCTTTAGTGGTAAACATCTGGTGATGATCTCTGTCTTTGCATGATGCTTTCCTCCAGCTGCGAAGTCCAGCAGTTCTTTTGAATAAGGCTGTCTGACTCTCCTTTATCTGTTCCTTGATATTTGTCCCCCGTTCTGAATTTGAATTTAATTTTGTCCCTTTGTTATTGGTAATGTTCTGTTTTAAGTTTCTTTTGAATTCTGTCGCCAGCTTCGCTCCTCTCTTTCACAAATGTTTTTTTTATGTGTGTAGTGCAGCATAGGCTACATTGGCATTAAAAGCTGGGCTTCCCGTTTTTAATTTTTAGTTTCTAACCTTGTTTGTTCATCTTTGTTTTTTTGCGTTTACAGTTTTGCCCTTTTGCTTTTACAGATCTGACTTTATACATTATTGTTTTCACAAACAATGTCTACACAGTGTGCTATTGCGAGTATTACTGTACTATTAGCTGAAGGCATACACCTCCTCATCCCTCTCTCTCTTCCCTCCTTTTTTATGTATCTGAATGGTATTATATTAATTCTGCCTTGCGTATTAGGAGTTTTCTTATATACTTTTAATGTCGTTTTTTTCATATGTTTTTAACATAGTTTTGTTGTGTATTTAATTTAATTATTTATATTTTTATGTTTTCTTTTATTTATTGATACTTGTCGTTTAGGCAGCGACTGGATGCCATACAAGGTGAATGTCTATTCAGCTGAGATGGATCCTTAGAAATCTCGCTGCATGTTGCCACCTTTATATCCTCTAGTTCCTTATCCCTCCAGTCCAGTCCTGACAATTTGGTCAATGAATTATCCCCTTGATCCTCTACATCCCACATGTCTCCCACGAGTGGGGGCAGATGGGTTTGTTTTTCCGGAGATTGTGCTGCTGATACATAAGGCATTCTGCATGAAGCAGTAAGAAGCGCAGCCCTCCAGGGCATCGGACAGAGGAAAACGGAGAAGGCAGCCTGAGGCAGTGGCTGATATTGACAAACCTACAGTTAGTAGGCGGTGTCTGGAGGGGGACCCCTGGGACTACACAGGATCACTCCACTTGGAAGACCTGGTAGATCTAGAAGATGAGGCAGATCTGGGGGTCATGCTGGAGGAGCTGGAAGAAGAGATTCCGCCAGGGGGAATTGGCAGCGCTCATATCACAATTTTTGAAAGTGCTGAATATATTGGCAGGAGTTCCCCAGGATGAGGAGCCCTTGGAGGATCTGTTTAAGGCTGTCCGAAAGACCTCCCACTCCTCCTGTATCATCTGCTTAATAACCCTATGTAGCGGGAACACTGTTACTAAGCAGATGATACAGGAGGAGTGGGAGGTCCCAGTGGCTGCCCTAAAAGTCACGCAGTCTATGGCGGTCTCCTGGAACAGGAGAGGGAGATCCTGCACTCCCTCAAAAGTGGACGCTGTAGTATTGGCAATCACTTAAAAAAAACCCCAAAAAAAACACTGTACCGGTCGAAGGTAGCTCTGCTGTCAAGGATGTACACGGAAACAAGCATGTAATATCAATGCAGTGTCTTTGCGGGCATAGGTCTGTGGAGCCTTTGTGGCACGAGCCTGTTTGCACTGGATGCAGGCCATTTTGGAAACAGCTGGAGAGGGTCAGTCTCCTCCTCCAGAGGCAGCTAAGTTGGAGTCGGGGGCGGACTATTTGGCAGATGCCTTCTATGTCCTGATTAGTGGCTTAGCTAAGAGTATAGCTTCTGTCGTGGCTGCTTGTTAACTGTGGTTACAGAATTGGACGGCGGATATCTCCTCCAAATCACATTTGAGCAAGCTGCCCTTTAAGGGTAAGCATCTATTTGGAGAGGTCTTAGATAAGTTGGTTAAAGGCTTGGGGGGAGTCCAAAGGGGGAAGGATAAAAAGAGCCAGGGCGCATGCCAGCAAGAGGCCAGCCAAGTGATTTCTGCCGCTTCCGAGCGGATCTGTCAGAGGGAGCACTTTCCGGTCCGGGCGCAAGATTTTCATAGGTTTTGGGGGACAGGGAGAGGTTTTTACTCCATGTCGTCCGTTCCTAAAAGACACAATGAGATGAGGGAGGCCCATGGGAAGTCGGCTACGAGAATTCTACCTGGCCTGGGTCCGCATCACTTCCAACCAGTGGGTCCTGGAAATCATCAGAGAGGGCTATACACTGGAGTTTACCTGTCCTCTCACGGATGCTTTCGTCAGGTCGCCTTGCAAGGCGGTAGAAAAAGTCAGGGTAGTACCAGGACACTCTGACTTCAGCAATTGCAAGCCATGGTGGAGGTGCTCCGAAGCCAGTGAGTCAATAGTTGATACTCCCATTTATTTCATGGTCCCCAAAAAGGAAGGAGCCCTTTGACCAATCTTGGATCTCGAGCAGGTAAAATGGTGTCTGTGCATACCCCATTTCCACATGGAGACACTCATGGTTGGTGATTGTGGCCATCAGGGAAGGCGAGTTTCTGACCTCTCTGGATCTAACAGAGGCACATTCCGATTTCATCTGAGCATCAATAGTATCTCTGTTTTCACAGTTCCAATAGGGAGCTTCCAGTTCCAGGCATTGCCCTTTGGCCTAGCGAATGCTCCATGTATGTTCACCAAGATAATGGTGGTGTTTTCTGCGGCTCTCTGGCAGGAGGGCATTCTGGTGCATCCTTACTTGGATGATTGGCTCATCAGGGCAAAGTCCGCAGAAGAGGGCAAGCAAGCTGCATAAGGAGTCATTGAGTTTCTGCAGGAGCTCGGCTGGGTAGTCAGTTTTGCAAAGAGCTGTTTGTCACCCTCCCAGGACCTCATATATCTGGGGCCCATTTCCAAACAGACAAGGGCAGCGTCCCTGCTGCTGGAAAGGATGCAGGCATTGCAGAGACAGGTCAAGCAGTTCCTGGGAATGAAAGTCCCCTTGGCTTGTCATTATCTACAACTCCTAGAGTCCTTGGTGGTGTCCATTGAATTGGTGCCATGGGCATGAGAACACATTAGACTTTTACTGAGGGGCATGTTGTGGAATTGGTTGGTGTAGCGGCACTTACTGACGCATCCATCGCCATGTCTGAAGATGGTGCGGTTGGTGCTCCGGTGGTGGATGTGGCCAGAGAAGTTGGCTGACATGCCTCGGGAGATGCCCGTCTGGATCCTGTTGATGACAGATGCCAGCCTGTCAGGCTGGGGGGGCCCACTGTTGGGATCAAATAGCTCAGGTGTTTGGGGAGCAGAGAGAGTAGCCCATGAACTGCCTAGAGATGAGAGCAGTGTTCCTGGCACTGCAGGAGTTTCATGTCAGCTTGCAGGGAAAGGCAGTGTGAAATCGGCAAGGAGGCACAAGCAGTGTGCAGTTCGAGTTTGAAATAGGCCCATTGTTAGAATGGGCAGAGGAAAATATGCAGGCGATCTCGGCAGCTCATGTGGCAAGAACAGACAGTGTAACAGACTATCTCAGTTGGGTTTGCCTGGAACCCGGTGAGTGGTCTCTCATCGAGGCCATCTTTGTACAGATAGTGAACAGGTGGGGTCCGCCAATCATAGATCTGATGGCGACCTTCACCTCAGCTAAGGCGAACCGCTTCTTCAGCAGGAGAAAAGAACAGATGTCAGAAGGTCTGGATGCCTTGGTTCAATGCTGGCCCACCAACGGACTGTTTTAGGTTCAAAGGATCGAGGTGCATCAAGGCCTGGTCATTTTCATTGCTCCCAACTGGCCCCACATGCTGTGGTATGCGGATCTACTCAGAATAACAGTGGACCATCCGTGGCGCTTCCCAAATCGACCCAACTTTTGCACGGGCCGGTCTTGATGCCACAAGTAGATCGATTCTCACTTACGGTTTGGCTCTTGAGAGATCGTGGTTGAGAAAGAGGGGCTATTCTGCCCCTGTGATTTCTACAGTGTTGAAGGCCCGTAAGCGGTCCACCTCGCTTTGTTTGTCTGGGTCTGGAGGATATTTGAAGTTTGGTGCAATGACACCTGCCGTCCTCTGTTGGCAACAGTGGCTGAGGTTCTCATACTCTTACAGACGGGTCTGGAAAAAGGACTGGCCTGCAATTTTCTGCAAGTGCAGGTGGCAGCGATTACCTGTTATCATGGTAGGGTCCAGGGAGTTTCCTTGGAGTCCATCCGAACGTAGTCAGCCGTTGAGCAGGTTCAACCACCCATAAGAACAGTGGTTCCCCATGGTATCTTAACCTAGTATTATCAGTACTGACAGCTGAGCCTTTTGAACCACTGGGGACATGTACATTGAAGGATTTGATGTTGAAGACTGTTTTTCTGGTGGCTATCTGTTCCGCCAGGAGAATTTTAGAATTGCAGACCCTATTGTGCCGGGAACATTTTCTCTCCATCTCTAAGGAAAAGGTGGAATTACAACCCGTGCCTTCATTTCTCTGCCTTCCATTTGAATCAGCTGGTTACTCTACTGGTGTTTGCAGGAACTGAGGAGGCTCAGTGGGAGCTGGGTTGCGCCTCTTGGACGTCCGAAGGGCGTTGCAGTGCTTTCTGAAAAGAACAGAGCCGTTTCGAAAATTGGACCAGTTGCTCATCCTGTTTGGAGGGCTACACAAGGGAGAGGTGGCTTCCAAGCTTCTATCTCTAGATGTGTGAAAGAGGCCATTTCTTCTGTTTATCATCTTCGATGCAGGCAGTTGCCGGTAGGCCTGCAGGCATAGTCTAGTAGGGTGCAGGTGGCTTCATGGACTGAATTTAGCCTGGTTCCTCCAGCTGATATCTGCAGGGTGGCCACCTGGGCATCACTGCATATGTTTGTGAAACATTACCGTCTGGATGTGCAGGTGGTGGGGGGATGTGAGGTTTGGTGCAGCAGACATTCAGGCCAGTGGTACATTCCAGATGTTGGGACTGGACTGGAGGGACGATAAGGAAGGTGAAATTAGGCCTTACCTGCTAATTGGCTTTTCTTGAGTACTTCCAGTCCAGTCCCGTCCCAGACCCTCTCGAAGTTATCCATAGAAGTGATCCTGGACCAAAGAAGTTCATCTTTACTGAGGTCGTTCGGTGAGGAGTTTTATTTCTCCTAGAGGGGAGAACAGGGAATAGGTGTTAGAGAGAGAGATAGGAGTTGTTGCTTACAAGGCGTTGATCATAGCGGCCATAGGCCTCAGTTCATTTAGATAGGTCTGCCCCTGGGATTAGTGGGTAAGCTGCTTCTTCCATGGGGGAGGGCTGGTCTTGCTCAGGGTACGGGGTAGTGTGTTGAAAAAAAAATTGCATCTTATTTGTTGCGCCTGTGAGTCTGCTTTGTCAATACTTTACTGAGACTGGTGGGTGGTGCCAGCTGCCTAAAAACACTGATGTCATCAAGGATGTCATTCTCAGTCTCCAAGCTGCTGGAGCTGACAACCTAGATGCCGGGACTGTTTAAAAAAAAAAAATCAAAACATAACGGAAAAGGAGGTGGAAAAAGAGAAAATGAAATCTTTATTCTTCAGTGTACTCTGGTAAATGCAGGGAGCAAGCATAACTTTTGGTTTTCAGATAAGGGGTCACAGGGTACTTCCTGTTTCGTAGTTTTAGAGCAGAGTAGCACATGAGTCCCTGCATTGTAGTTGTGGTGTTGGCTAGCCACCCTTAGGTTTTAGGATTGTCATTCAATCATGATGCCTCTAAGATGTTCTAGCTGGTAGTCATTCAAGGTGTCTTGCTTTTGCCTGGTGGCTGGCACGTTGGATCCTGATGGGGGTCGATGGACATAGCCAAAGGACCTAGGTTTTTGCCGAAAAAATAATTAGTTAACTAATTAATAGCCTGTGGTAGGGCTGCTAGACCCTTTCCTAGACTTTCTTCCTCTCCGACTGTCATTAAGTCCTCCTAGACTTTGCTTGCAGGACTTAATGACAGCAAGACAGGCTGATTATAAAATGGCCCCAGTTTCCGCCAATAACACGGAAACCAGGGACAAAATGATCACTTGTCTCCTTTGCAGCTAAACTGGACTCTGAAGCCTCCCCCAACGTGGATTGAGAGCCACTGAGGACATCCTAAGCAGCGCGGCCCTCTTCCTCACAGGAGCGTCAAAATCCTGCTGCGTAAACATGTCCTCTCCGACTGCCATATGGATGCACAGATTAATCTACCTGGAGGCATGGCTGCACTCGCGTGAAAAAATGCCCAGCCCGAGCTGAAGCAGCACCGAAGCACAAACGTACCCCCGTGATCGCAAACAAACCAACCCGCCAGCCAAGTAAACCAGATAAGCTCAGAAAAGGGAAAGAAAGTGCTCCCCCTCCTCCAGGCTAGACTCACCACACAGTTTCAATAGCCACGGTTGCTGACTCTGCTAACTGCTGAGACACACCATGCAATTAAAGTTATAAGCACCTGCAAAAAATAGCTTCAGTTGGTGAAAACAGAACCACCATGCTATCTCGAGGGGAAGGGACCTGGACTACCAGGAGTATCCCCGCCTGGAGGTCTTGTGCTGACTCAGCTTTGGGTCTCCAAGACGTGTAACTCCACTATTTTCACCTCTCAATTTGTTGACCTTGGTTTTAAAATAGCTTTTTTTTTTTTTTTTTTTTTTTTTTTAATGTGTTTCCTTCAGTGTAGCCCAAACTGCACAAAGCTCATCACCATTTGCTGGAGACTGAATACTGGCTTATGAGGAGAGGCTTAGGGGCTTGTTTACAAAGCTGCGGTAGCGGTTTCTGATCGTTATCGGAGCCGCGGCCCCATTGATAATGATCGGAAACCGCTACCACGGCTTTGTAAATAAGCCCCTTAGTTTCCTTATACCATGACAAACTGGGTGAAATTAGACCTTACCTGCTCATTGTCTTTCCTAGAGTCCTTCCAGACTAGACATTTAGGTTATCTCCCTCCACCAGCAGCTGGAGACTGAGCATGTCAGGTTTGTGATGTTCAGAACAGGTATCCTATTGACAAAGCAGACTTCAAAGAGAGCACAAATTATATTAGTACTAATGCTGTATTAGCTTTTTTTTTTTTTTTGGGGGGGGGGGGGGTGGTTGTAGAAACTGAACGATGTAGGCACATCCTGAGCAAGAACAAGATTACAAAACATGGCTGTCACCACACCGATGAGCGAAACTTGCCGTTTAACGCTTTCCGAATTTCAACAGTAGCCTCTCTTTTTTTTTTTTAGTGCCAACAAGTGATCTTTTTGTCCCTGGTTTCCGTGTTATTGGCGGAAACTGGGGCCATTTTTTAATCAGCCTGTCTTGCTGTCATTAAGTCCTGCAAGCAAACAGGATTTAATTCCTGTGGTCTTCTGGGGCTGTTTCTGGGCAGTGTTTGGTATCAGAACACATGCCTTTTTCACCCACATTTATTCTTTTGTTACACAATGCTTGTTGTATTAAATAGGGCCTGGAGGACCAGTTGAGGGCCAGAGGGTCTCTTTCTAGCATTAAAAAGGGCTCTCTGGCTGGGGTTTTTCAATCAGGACCTCTGCCATTGAAGCAAGCTTGGGTGTCTGAAGAGCTTTGGGAGGATCAAGCCTCAGTAGCATCAACGGCTTTTGAAGATCCCCTGGAGGGGTTTTCTGGTCTTCATGGTGAGCTGGAGCTGATGGACCTGGAGGAGAGGGAACATCTTGTGTGCAATCTGTTCAGCCCGCAAGATCTCAGAACTCCAAGCATTGTCCTGTAGGGCACCTTTCCTCATTATTACAGAGGAGAAGGTTGTTCTGCAGCCTGTTCCCTCTTTCATGCCGAAGGGTAGTATCTCCATTCCATGTAAATCAGGTGGTGATGCTTCCGGGTTTTTCGTTTTCAGCGGATCGGCAGCTTCATCTTTTAGATGTATGCAGGGCATACATGCATGAGATGTTTCGTGACAATTCATCGGGGGATTTTTGTGTCTAAGAGGTGGTAGCTCTCTCTGCTCCACTTTCCTGCTTATTAAGATACTTTTGTATATAGTTATTGTTCTTTGATATCTCATAGTGCCCTTCTTAAGTCTGCTTTGTTATTAGAATACTGGCTTGTGAGTAGGGGCTCATTCTCCTTATACCATGATATCATCAAAGCCTAGAATTCTCAGTCTCCATCTGCTGGCAATGGGACATAATCCAGGAGTCTGGACTGGAGGGACTCAAGGAAAGAAAATTAGCAGGTAAGGTCTAATTTCACCTTCCAGGGTGTCTACCCTATTGAAGTTTTGGTACCATCCATAAAGTTTTGGTACCATCCTTCCTGGATATCACTTGCAAAAATGTTATGAAACAATAAGACCAAGGACTGATCCTTGTGGTAGACCGCTAATTATGTCCTTACTCTTAGAGTAAATGCCATTTATGAGTGAGGAGCAGTTCAGGAAATGGCTCTGCTGGTGCCTATTTGACTTGGGATGGGAGGAATGCTAGGGGGTCAGCTAAAGTGAGGGTACTTTTCTTGAGGCCTTACTAATGCTGTTATTTGCATAGCGCTAAAAGGTATACACAGCCCTATACACATACATGAGAGAGTCCCTGCTCAATAGAGCTCACAATCTATGCAAGACAGGGTACTAGAGTAGAAATTAGGGGGCCTAGTTATTGCACACACAGGTGGTAAACAGGAGAATAAAAGGGTCAGGAGCCAAAAGCAGCCTGAACAGCTAACTGTAGACCCATAGGGTTTTTGGAAGGGGCTTATAATGCTGTAGTTTTCTTGACTGTTTACTTGCTCTCAGGTCTCAGATGTGGTCGTACAGTGGACACCAGTGGATGAGATCGGAGATGCACCCCAGATTATCTACTCCAAAAAGGTGACTGCAGAGACCAGATGCTAACCTTGCCTTACACTAATCTCAATCAGATTTGCTTAGAGCCCCTGATATCACACCTTCCTCTTCCTTCAAGAGCTCCTTTGTGCTGCAGTGTTTTCCTTTCTCAGGGTCGGCTTAAGAACCAAGACAATGAGGCACTGACTTGAGGTGCTGCAGCATAAGGCCACCTAAAGCCTGTCTGGTTTGCCATTTACAGTGATGGCAATCATTTTCTCAGTTCCCAGGACGGTGCTGTTATTGTGCTTTTCCTTATCGTCCTTTCAGTCCAAATTTGTGGGTTGTCACGCTTCACCAACAGCTTGGAAACTGAGCATGTTAAACTCATGACATCATCAGATATAAAGCAGCTGGCACCACCTACCAGCCCCAGTATCTCAGTCTCCAAGAAGCTGGTGAAGTGTGATCCCATAGATGGGACTCACTGGTGGGACAACTAGGTGTTTGAGCTTGCCCTAGCTATTAGCTTGAAGTTGTTTTGGGAGCAGGTGGCGGTGCAGGGCATTTGTCCTCTGATTGGCGACTCTGCCTCTTTAAATTTTGGAGAAAAGGAGCTTGGTTTGAATAAAGTAGAGAGAAAATAACTCCAGGTAAAGGATCCCTTCTTGGTTGGGGAAGGGGGCTTGTCTTGTCTCTGTCCGTGCCTGTTTGCTCCCAAACTCCTCCAGGGGTGAGGAGCCATGCGCTGGTGAGAGGCCGGTCATTTTCCAATTCCGGAGCATTCCCACCACTGCTGATGCTGCTGGAGGGCCGAGCAGGCGGATGGAGAGTTCTTACAATAAAAGGTTGGTTTCAGTTGTTTTGCTTTAGTTTTTTCTTAGTTTGGTGATCCTCTTAGTGGGCAGAGCCGTTGGAATGCAGGAGGACTGCGTGGCAGGCTGAGAAGGCCCTGCCGCAGTGTGCGGGAATGGTAGCCATTTTTGGCTCTTATCCTCATTGTGGGGCTCAGTGAGGGAGGCTCCCTGGAAGATTGTCTATAACTTTGCGTTTTATTTTTGGCCCCCGGTGCTGTTTAAAAAAAAATGAAATTCATAATCTGACACAAAGGCAAAAGGGCAAGTTTCTAGGCATTGCCTGTGTGTAGGTTCAGCTGTGAGCGGGCAATGCTGTCAAAAGCCACCTGCCTGGCATGCGGAGCCCAGAAGGGCTCGATCTCTGTAGAGGGCTTCTGCCTTGGATGTGAGGTTGAGGCTCGCTTTGCAGAGGACGTTCTCAAGGAGGAAAGGTCAGCAAAGGCGTACCCGGGGGGGGGGGGGGGGTTCTTCAGATCCAGAGGGGCTCCCTGGGATGTTTATGGGGGAGGTGGGGTAGCAGCCCGTTTTTAGGGGGGAGAGGGCATGATCCATGCCAGCCCAGCAGTTGCAGATAGGGAAATTAGAGTTTCAAGGTCCTCCACGTCACAGGGGCCGAGTGCAGAGGATTTCCAGGGGACATTTTTCCCCGGAATTCATCCTTATTATGCACAAGGCCTTCTGCCTGTGACAGCACATCTCCAAAAGGGTCTACGAGAGGGCTCAGAAGCAAGACTTATCTGAGGTGGGCTCAGCCTCATGTGGGGGCTACGGACAAGCCTGTGGCCAGCCGCTGGCACTTGGACTTGGATCCTTGAGAAGAGACTGGGTCGGTCCAGTCAGAGGCGGAGGAGGACCCGGACACAGGGCCCGGTGTGGGAGCGGAGTCTGTAGAACTCGTAGGAGAGATCCCCCAAGAAAAGGAATCTCGCATTGTGCGTGTCTTGTGTAGGAAAGAGCTGTTGGCATTGATCTCCCTTACAGACTTTGAATATACCCACTGGTCAGTCGGTGGAGTAGAATCCGCTGAAGGGCCTTTTGTTTCAGATGGTTTGGAAGATGAAGACTGCGTTTCTGCTACATTGGGTGATCAAGGACGAATGGGAAGCCCCAAGGCCGCTTTGAAGGGGACGTGGACAATGGCTCGGCTTTACCTGCCTTGGGACCAGGAGAGGGATGTTTTCCACTCCCCTAAGGTGGATGCAGTGGTCTCGATGGTCACTAAGAAAACCACCATTACAGTGCAGGGTAGCACGGCACTCAAGGATAGAAAGTTGGAGACCATGCTGAAGCGGGCCTTTGATATCAATGCACTGCCTCTGCAGGCCTCGATCTGTGGCGCCTTGGTAGACCCAGGCATGCTTGTGCTGTGCCCAAGGTGTCTTGGAGGTGGCTGGAGGTGAGGTGCCCCCCACCAGAGGTGGCTAAGTTGGAGTCCAGGGCTGGCTTATTTGGCAGATGCTTTTTATGATCTTATCAGGGGTTTGGCAAGAGTATGGCATCGGTGGTCTCAGCTAGACGCTACTTGTGGCTTTGCAACTGGTCAACGGATGTGTCCTCTAAGTTCAGTCTCAGCAGGCTCCAGTTTTAGGGGGAAGCTCTTGTTCGGAGAGGCGTTGGAGAAATTGGTGAAAGATTTGGGGGAGTCTAAGGGTGGTGAGAATAAACCAAACGTGGTGCAGTCAATAACTCCAGGGCTGGGTCCACCTCAGGACTTACACAAGTACAGCGCAGTGCGTTTTGCACCTTACCAAAGGGGGGCATTTCCCAGTGCAGAGATCTGAGTTTCATGGGGATGGACGAGGATTTTATTCCACTGCTACCGCCGCCTCTGCTGCGAAGAAACCTCAATGAGGTGAGGGGAGCCTCGGCAGAGGAGTTCTGTTGAAGGGAGGCTTTGGGAGTTTTACCCCACCTGGGTCCTAATCACATCTGACCAGTAAGTGCTGGAGATTATTAGGGAAGGTTATGCCCTCGAGTTTGCAATCTGCTTGTAGGTGCCTTCGTCATCTCCCCATGCAAGGCGCTTCAGAAGGCCGAGGTGATAAGGGAGACTCTGGGACACCTTTGGCTCCATGCTGTGAAGGAGGTGCCACAAGGCCATTGAGGATTGGTTTGATACTCATTTATTTTGTTATGCTAAAAAAGAAGGGTTCCTTCCAACCCATCTTGGATCTCAAACATTTGAAGCATCGTTTGTCTGCCTCAGTTTCACATGGAAACACTGGTCAGTTATCGTGGCCAACAGAGAGGGCGAGTTCTTGACCTCAGATCTCACAGAGGCTTATCTGCACATTCCTATTCGACCAGATCACAGATGGTTTCTGCTCTTCGCGGTGCTCATGAGGTATTTCTAGTTCCAGGCGCTGCCCTTCGATCTCGCAACTGTTCCTCACACCTTCACAAAGGTCATGGGGATGGTTGTGGTTGCTTTGCAGCCTGAAGGCATTTTATTGCACCTCTTCTTAGACAACTGGCTCATATGGGCGAAGTCTCAGGCCGAGAGCATCCAGGCCACCGCTTGGGTAGTCTAATTTCTCCAGAGCTTTGATTGGATCATCAACTTGTCAAAGAGTCTGTTCCTCCCTGCGGAGGACCTAGTGTATCTGGGGGCCTGCTTCCAGACGAGCGAGGGCAGGATGTTCTTGCCTTGGGACCGCATGCTCAAATTGCAGCACAAGTCTGGGAGTTTTTCACAAGAGAGTCCCTGATGGCGTGACATTATCTTCAGGTGTTAAGTTTGATGGTGGCTACATCAACTTAGTCCTGTGGGTGCGGGCTCACATGCAACCCTTGCAGAGGGGGCTGCCCTGCAAAGGTGATTGGCACAGCTTCATCCGATGGAGCGGCACTTGCCCTGCCTGGAACTGGTCCATTGGGCTCTCTGGTGGTGGTTATGTAGCAACATGATCTTGGTGGGGATGCCCCTGGAGGCCCCCAGATGGGTGCCCTGACAACTAATGCCAGCCTGTCAGGCTGGGGGGTGCATTGCGAGACCCAGATAGTGCAGGGGGTTTGGTCCCTGGAGGAGACCACATGGTCCATCAACTGATTAGAGATGCGCGTGGTATTCCTGGTGCTGCAGGCCTTCCATGGAGTTCCTGAGAGGGAAGGTGGTGCATGTGTTCTTGGACAATGCCAACATGGTGGCGTACGTCAATCGGCAGGGAGGTAAGAGCAGTCTCCTGCTGCAGAGTGAGAGAACCCCTTTTCTGGAATGGGCAGAGGCGAATCTGCAGGACCTGTCATTGGCTCATGTGGCCAGCATAAAAATATGTGAAGGCTGACTATCTTTGCTGTATGCAGATGGATATCAGAGAGTGGTCGCTCAGTGTGGAGGTGTTTGCACAAATGGTCTGGCGCTGGGGTGTCTCCAGTTATGGATCTCATGGTGACCTTCAAGACAGCCAAAGCGAGCTGATTTTTCAGCCAGAGAAGGGAGCGAATGTCTGAGGGTCTCGACGCATTCGTCAGCGAAGGCCCGTGGACAGGCACCTATATGTGTTTCCACCATGGCCGCTCATCGGGTTTGTGGTGCAAAGGATTGAGGCACATTGTGGATTGGTCATCCTAATTGACCTTGCTGCCCATGGTATGCTGATCTAGTATGTATTTATTTAACATTTCTTATATACCTCCTTTCAGTGGTATCAAGGCGGTTTACATGAAATGCAACTGAGTAAAAGTTACATAGAACATGGTTTCAATTTGCAATAAATTAGAATCTTTTTAATCCTTGAACAGGTAACTATTTACAGTATGGATATTTGAGTCCAGTTCCTAGCATATTTGAGGCATTTGGTTATGAGGGAAATTTAATATTTTGACCCATAACATTCCAGGAAAATGTGTTTTAAGCTTCTTCCTAAAGTCCTTCAAGTCGGTTGTTGCTCATAGTTGACTTGGAAGGGAATTCCATAAGGCAGGGCTGTATATGGAAAATGTGCGCTGGCATGTTTCTTGCATGGTGATTGTTTTATGCCTTGGGACTTCAAGGAGGTTCATGGTTTGCTCTCTTCTTGGTCTGTTGCCTGGAGGGGTGTGTATGAGTGACCACAAGCAGCCAGCAGTTAGGTTGTGCATACTCTTGAAAGTGTTCATGATTGATTTATATTGTTTTTGAGTTTAGATGGGTAGCCAGTGTAGCTCTTTTAATACCGGGGTGATATGTTGTTGTCTAGATGTCTGTGATATCAAGGAAACTGCCAAGTTTTGGGCTATTTGGAGTGGGAGGAGTATACATTTTGGTAGAACCTGGAGTATGGAGTTGCAATAATCCCAGATCGACGTGATGATTGATGGCAGACAGTGCAGAATAGATTATGGTCCAGTAATGGGCGGAGGTTATGTATAGTCCTTATTCTTTGATATGTCGCTGCAGCTGTTTTCTTTCTGTGTATGGCTGTCAGTGGATTGACCTTGGAATTTGCCAGTTTGGAACAATCTACTGGTGCAGGGCCCTTTTCGGATGCCTCAGGTGGATCGCTTTTCACTTACGGCCTGGCTCTTGAGAGGGTTACTCCACTCAGGTGATCACGACATTGCTGTAAGCTCGCAAGCGCTTTACTATGCTGTCCTATGTCCAGATTTGGAGAATCTGAGGCCTGGTGTGAGGAGTGCGGCTCTTGACCCTTGGCCTTCTCCGTGCAGAGGTCCTCTCTTTTTTTCTGCAGGCAGGGTTGGAAAAGGGCCTGGCATGTGGTTCACTCGTGTGCAGATAGCGACCTTGACCTATTACTGTGACTGGGTGCAGGGTGTCTCTCTTGTGGCACATCCAGATGTGGTGTGTTTTTTCTGTGGGTGGTGAAACAGGTGCAGCCCCAGGTGCGCTCTGTGGTTCCGCCTTGGGACCTCAATTTGGTGTTGTCTATTTTGATGGAGGCACCATTTGAGCCGTTGTCTGCATGTACCCTCAAGGATCTGATGTTGAAGGCAGTCTTCCTAGCGGCAATTTGTTCGGTGCAGAGATTTTCAGAACTGCAAGCCCTGTCGTGTCGAACCTTTTCTCTTCATATCCAAGGAGAAGGTGGTGCTGCTGCGTTCAGTACCGTCATTCCTGCCCAAGGTGCTTTCAGTGTTTGATGTGAATCAATCTGTTACTCTGCTGGTGTTCTCGAAGGGAGGTGGTTTGCTGGAGGACTCCCTCCTTCATTGCCTGGACGTGCGCCGGGTCTTGCAGTGCTATTTGCGAAGCACTGAGCCATTTCAGAAGTCATATTGACTTTGTTCTTTATGGAGGCCCACGTAAGGGAGAGGCAGCTGTGAAGGTCACCATTTCCCGGTGGGTGGGGGAGGCCATCTCCTCGGCTTATTTATTACGGCGACACACAGTACCCATGGGGTTGCATGCGCATTCAATGAGGACCCAAGCCACGTCATGGATAGAGGCTAGCCCGATTTAGCCAAGAAATATTTGCAAGGTGGCAACTTAGTCATCTTTGCACATCTTTTATGAAGCATTATCTATTGGATGTGCAAGCGGTGGGGGACTCGAGGTTTGGTTCAGCTGTTTTACAGGCTGGGCTCGCGGGTCCTTCCCGAGGTTAGTACTGCTATGGTACATACCTCAAGTTGGGACTGGACTGGAGGGACAATAAGGAAAGTGTACTTAGGCTTACCTGCTAATTGTCTTTCCTTGAGTACCTCCAGTCCAGTCTCAGAACCTCCCGGTATCTAGTGTTTGCGGTCTGTTGGCTGTCCCAGGCCAGACGTATTCTATCTTGTCACAGAGGTCCAGGACGGGAAACAGCTATCCATTGTTTACCGTACAGATGCATTAAAAAAAAAAAAAAAAAAAAAAAGAAAACTTGAAGTGAATGTAGGCAAAGGACAGATGGGTTTTTCTCTGGGGACACAGTTGGAGGAGGTGATTGACCATGTCCATCTCGGGCTCCTGAGCCTTGTGGTAAGCCTCTTTCCTTTGTTTAAGGAAGTGTTCGCTTTGCCTGAGTGGGGAGAGTTAGTGTGTTTTACTGTTTGGCAATGCTCTCCTTATTTATTAATTCCATGAGTCTGCTTTATCAATAGGATACTGGGGCTGGTATGTGGTACCAGCTGCTATATCTGCTGATGTCATGAGTTTGACATGCTCAGTCTCTAGGTTGCTGGTGAGGCGGGACAATCCACAAGTTGGGACTGGACTGAAGGTACTCAAAGAAAGACAATTAGTAGGTAAGCCTAATTACACCTTGCTGGGGGCCACCCAGGAAGTCTGAAAGCAAAGAATGGGTGTTTCTTGTTTAGAAATGGAGACGGAAAGGAAGTGACGGTACAGTGTAAACAGGCTCTAAGGGAAAGGGACCCTCCTCTTGAAATGGCCCTGCCCTTTGCCCTTTCCCCTTTCACCTTCTGAGCGTACTCTTTAGAGCCTCTGTCCACTGCAGCATGACTACACCTCTTGAGAGTCTCTCCTTAGAGCCTCTGTTCTGCAGTGTCGCTGTACCTTTCTTTCTAACCCCCCCCCCCCCCCCCAACTTTGCAGCCTCTTTACTCTGCAGCAGGGGTCTCCAGTTCTGGTCCTGGAGGGCTGCAGAGCAATCAGGTTTTCAGGATGCCCCTAATGAATATGCATGAGATACATTTGAATATAGTGGGGGGTGTATGCAAATATATCATGCATATTCATTAACCCCCACAAATAGCTACAGACACCTATGGATCTGGAAAAAATAACTAAGACAACACCTCCCACTCACAGATCTAAAAATCTCCCCACAACAATAAAGTAATGTTCAAACAATAAAGAAAATCCAAATTAATTACAATAATGAAACAAATACAGAGGTATTTTCATACAATCAAACAGATGACTGATACCATAAAGGGCAGGAGAAAAAGTCGCAGGACAATAAATCATCCCTCTATGGGGCTACTCAAAGCCATAGGGGAATAGATTTGCTCCCCATCATGGGCTTAAAAAAACTCCTCCCACATAAAGGGATGATTTATTGTCCTGAGGCTTTTTCTCCTGCACTTTACGGTATCGGTCATCGGATTGTATGAAAATACCTCTGTTTTTGTTTCATTATTGTAATTTATTTATGGAGGCACTTGATATACCGCTAGGGTCAGAGCATGAAGCGGTTCACAATCAAACTAAAAGGATTGCTGGAGAGTGAAAAAGAAAGGAACACCAATCAACTGACAGGACAGAGTAGCGTAAGAACAGATAAAGAAGAACAGGAAAGATTAGAAAAGAGAGGAGGAGCAGTATTCAAACAATACAAACGGAGAGACGACAAACAGGATTACGAGGGGGGAGACAAATTAAATGCTTGTTGGAAAAGGTACATCTTTAAAGCAGCCTTTAACCTGGGAAACGAGGGTTCGGCATGAAGAGCGGGGGCAGGAGAGAGGTCCATAGTGCAGGGCCTAAAAAGAAAAAGGCAGCATTTCGAGTGCACTCAAGGCACACTTGAGCAACTGAGACAAGGGCAAAGGCGGTGAGTAGGAGCAGAGTGGAGAAGCCGGTGGGGATGGTGGAAATGGAGATCGTCAGACAGGTATCGGGGAGCTGTGGTGTAAATAACCTTATATGAGTCATAATGACTAATTTGTATTGAATGTGATAATAAACAGGCAACCGGTGCAAGCAAGCAAGAAGGGGAGAAACGTAGTCAAAACGAGAGGAGTGAGTAATTTGAATTTTCTTTATTGTTTGAATGTTACTTTATTGTTATGGGGAGATTTTTAGATCTCTGAGTAGGAGGTGTTTTCTTAGTTATGCATATTCATTAGGGACATCCTGAAAACCTGACTGGTTTGCAGCTCTCCAGGACCGGAACTGGAGACCCCTGCTCTACTGTGTCACTGCACTTCCTTTTCCCTCTTTTTGATTACTCTTGTACTTGCCTCACCAGGAGTCTCCTGGGAATGTGACCTGCCGTGCTGAGGAAGACCTGTACGATCCAGGCTATGAACCAGATTGGGCTGTGATCACTACAGTCGGGGCTGGGGCCAGGGCACATGCACCAGAAGAGACCCCAGGTAGTTACAATCCAGAAGTGGGTGGCCGGGGTTTAGTGAGCTATGTTTGATGTTTTAAATGTTATTTCCAGATTTTCCTGATAGACCAGTCCAGACAAGTGGGTTATCTCCTCCAACCAGCAGATGATGGAGACAGAGAAAAAAAAAAGAACAGTGCTGTGACATGATCAGCACTAGTATAAAATCCAGTGCACTCCCAAGTATTTTCATAACAAAGCAAATGGAACCCCTGGAGGATCCTCTGAAGGGGCCCCCATCCTGAACATGCCCATGAACAAACAAGATTTTGAATTATATACAGAATCCACAGGCGCAGGAAACAGTCTGCCAAAACAGATGGCCCTCAGCAAAAGGCACCAAGCTGGAAGGGTCCTGGACTGGCTAGCAGGACTCCAGGAAAGGAAATCATCAGTAAGTAAAGTTTCCCCTTCCAGATCTTCCTGCTAGGCTAGTCCAGACAAGAAGGAAGTACCAAAGCTATGCCATATCTGGGCAGGAAGACAATGCAGCAGCTAGCACCTGATTGCCAAAATGAACTGCTGTTCAAGCTTGGACATCCAAGTGGCAATGTTTCATGAAAGTGGATAAGAGGAGCATGTTGCTGTCCTACAAATAGCCAGCAGTGACACACTAGAAAACTCTGCCCATGACGCAGCCTGGGTGTGAGTAGAATGGGCTTTCAACCCTGGTGGAACTGTTTTGCCCACTAGCAAATACACCGATGTAATGGACTAATCCAGCGACTAATCCAGCGACCGAGTGTGACCTTGGACTCCGCCTGACTTTTGCAAGACCCGGCAAAGAGGACCCGACATCCGGAAGGAGTTCATGACCTCTAAGTATATGAGTAAGACCCTGCAGACATCCAAGAAGTGCAGGCTCTTACCCTTTCCGGAACACTGATCCAATGTAAAGGACAGAAGAGACATGACTTGATCGACATGAAAGAGCGACACCACCTTGGGCGCAAAGTAATGCCTTCAGATGGAAAGGACAAGAAGGGATCATGGCAGGACAGGGCCTGTAACTCAGATACCATGTGCTGAGGTCATGGCCACCAAAAATACAGTCTTAAGAGAGAATTCTTTAAGCGTAGCTCACTTCAAAGGCTCAAAGAGCCTGAAGAACAATAGTTAGGGCCCAAGGAAGAACCACCAGTTGAACCAGAAGGCACACTGCCCAGACTCCTTTAAGAAACCAGGCCATGCCCTGGTGGTAAGCGAGAATGGCCAGCTAAGGGGCCTCTAAAGGAGGAGAGTGCCACAACCTGCACTTCGAAGGAGCTCCAAGCCAACCCCTTCTCAAGGCCATCCTGCAGAAAAGCAAGCACAGAGGGAAGCTGCGCCTGCTACAGTGACATTTTGTGGAGGCGACACCATTTCTCAAAGAAAAAACAGACATGGACATGGACTTAGAATGGCGCTTAGCCTGTGATAAGGTGTCCACCACTACTGCGGAATAACCCTTACGCAGTAGGCAATGCCTCTCAAGGGCCAAGCCGTAGGCGAGAAGGGAGCAGGGTCTTCCATGAGGACCGGCCCCTGCTGAAGCAAACCCCCTGCATGTTCTGAGAGGTAGTGGAGACGACACCAGAAGACGAACGAAATCCGCATACCATGGGTGCCATGGCCAATATGGAGCCACAAGATTCACCAGACAGGGATGGGCTTCTATTCTACAAAGGAAGACATACAGGAGGGGAACTAGAGACCACGCCTGGACTAGAGTGTCCACTCCCTTGGACCTGGTGTCGTTCCACTGACACCAGTGACATGGACACTGAAAAAGAGGGGACTCTGCATTGGAAGTTGCAGTCATGAGAGCCATGTGTGGAATCTCCCACATCTCACTATGCGATCGAAGGCCCAGGATGTCAGCTCCCACTCGCTCAGATCGAAGTGGTGATGGCTTAGATAAGTCAGCCTACCTTCTCATTCCCCACAATGTGCTGTGCTGATAGGGTTAACAGATGACGTTCCACCCAGGGGAACAAGAGCTGCATCTCGCATGCCACCCCAAGACATTTGGTGCCGCCCTGGTGATTGACATATGCTACCACTGTGGTGTTGTCTGACAGAACTCAAACAGCTTGTCCCTGGAGCAGGTTTACGAAGCGTATCAGTGCCAAATGAATGGCTCTCACCTCCAGGCGACTGATGGCCCATTTGGACTCCATCTTGGACCAAGTACCCTGAGTGTTGCGATCCAGGCAATGGGCTCCCCAATCGCCAATGCTGGCATCTGTGGTAAGCATTATCCACGCTGGTGCCTCCAACAGCATATCCAGAAGCATATTGTCAGGAGAAGCCCACCAGTCGAGGCTATTCCGCACACTTAGATGGATGGGAAGATGCACATTGTAATTCTGAGAGCATGAGAACCGTGTCAGTAACACTCATTACAAGGGGTGCATATGAACTCGAGCCCAAAGTACTAACTCCAGAGTGGTGGCCATCGTTCTGAGCAACTGCAGATAATCCTAACCCCTGGGAACCTGAAGATTCAGAAATTGGCAGAGATGACAGCAGTACTTGCTCCAGTGCTCGGCAGAGAGGAAAACTCTACCCAAGTGAGGATCAAACTGAGTGCTGAGAAGTTCCAGATTTTGGCAAGGCACCAAGCAGCTTTTGTTGTGATTGACTATCCATCCATCCATCTCTGTCTGGTTGGAGGAAATAATCCAGTTGTCTGGACTGGTCTAGCAGGACTCCAGGAAAGGAAATTATCAGTAAGTAAAATTTCCCCTTTGTGTAATTCTTTGTAAACTGTGTTGAGTGGCGATCTAGCAGTTGGATAATTTAAAGTCAGATGGTCACAGCCAAAACTGACTGATTGAAAATGTGGTGGAAGAAGGAATCAAGTATGAACTGGCATGCAGGAAATTTCATGTCGTGAGCGATACGTTGCATGAAAAGGCCGTCTCTGTGGCATGTATGCTTGCACTTTGACCCCCATGATGTATTTCGTAAATGCCATACCTACATGTATCTTTATTGCAGCCCCAGAAGTGAAGACTGGCCAGCGGGGAAAGTGGGCTTTCTCTCTCAGCTTGTCAGAGCTGAAGTCCATTCGCAAGAACAGGCCAGGCCTTGGGTGGTCTTATCTCATTTTCATGACCAAGGATGGGGTGTCCATTCAGGCTCTACATTTCCATCACGGTGGCACCAAGGCTCTTCTGAAGGCACTCTGCAAATATGTTGTTCTGCCCATGTGAGTGTGGAAGAGGGCACTGTTTGGAGGGGGAGAGAGAGCACAGTTTAGAGGAGGGTTACAGACACTGCTGAGAGGGAGGAAGGAAAGGAACAAGCACAGCTAGGAGGCAGGAAGGGAATGGGAACAGAGAAGGGGCAGGTAGGAAGAGGACAGGCGCAGCCAGCGGGGAGGTAGATAGTAGAGAAGGGATAGGGAGGGGCAGGCGCAGCCGGTGGGGAAGTAGAGAATAGAGAAGGGATAGGAAGGGCCAGGCGCAGCCGGTGGGGAAGTAGAGAATAGAGAAGGGATAGGGAGGGGCGGGCGCAGCCAGCGGGGAGGTAGAGAATAGAGAAGGGATAGGGAGGGGCAGGCGCAGCCGGTAGAGAATAGAGAAGGGATAGGGAGGGGCAGGCGCAGCAGCGGGGAGGTAGAGAATAGCGACGGGATAGGGAGGGGCGGGCGCAGCCGGTGGGGAAGTTGCGAATAGCGATGTGATAGGGCGGGGCGGGCGCAGCCAGCGGGGAAGTAGAGAATAGAGAAGGGATAGGGAGGGGCAGGCGCAGGCGCAGCCGGTAGAGAATAGCGACGGGATAGGGAGGGGCGGGCGCAGCCGGTGGGGAAGTAGAGAATAGAGAAGGGATAGGGAGGGGCGGGCGCAGCCAGCGGGGAGGTAGAGAATAGCGACGGGATAGGGAGGCGCGGGCGCAGCCGGTGGGGAAGTAGAGAATATAGAAGGGATAGGGAGGGCCAGGCGCAGCCGGTGGGGAAGTAGAGAATAGAGAAGGGATAGGGAGGGCCAGGCGCAGCCGGTGGGGAAGTAGAGAATATAGAAGGGATAGGGAGGGCCAGGCGCAGCTGGTGGGGAAGTAGAGAATAGAGAAGGGATAGGGAGGGGCAGGTGCAGCCGGTGGGGAAGTAGAGAATAGAGAAGGGGTAGGGAGGGGCAGGCGCAGCCGGTAGAGAATAGAGAAGGGATAGGGAGGTGCAGGCGCAGCCGGTAGAGAATAGAGAAGGGATAGGGAGGGGCTGGCGCAGCCGGTAGAGAGTAGAGAAGGGGTAGGGAGGGGCAGGCGCAGCCGGTAGAGAATAGAGAAGG
Source organism: Ichthyophis bannanicus (assembly GCA_033557465.1). Classification (NCBI taxonomy): domain Eukaryota; kingdom Metazoa; phylum Chordata; class Amphibia; order Gymnophiona; family Ichthyophiidae; genus Ichthyophis; species Ichthyophis bannanicus. The sequence continues at coordinate 53,768,064 of CM066051.1, read as the reverse complement.
GATAGGGAGGGGCAGGCGCAGCCGGTAGAGAATAGAGAAGGGATAGGGAGGGGCGGGCGCAGCCGGTGGGGAAGTAGAGAATAGAGAAGGGATAGGGAGGGGCAGGCGCAGCCGGTAGAGAGTAGAGAAGGGGTAGGGAGGGGCGGGAGCAGCCAACGGGGAGGTAGAGAATAGAGAAGGGATAGGGAGGGGCAGGCGCAGCCGGTAGAGAGTAGAGAAGGGGTAGGGAGGGGCAGGCGCAGCCGGTAGAGAGTAGAGAAGGGGTAGGGAGGGGCGGGCGCAGCCAGCGGGGAGGTAGAGAATAGAGAAGGGGGGGTAGGAAGGGGTGGGCGCATCCAGCGGGGTGGTAGGGAATAGAGAAGGACTAGGGAGGGGCGGGCGCAGCCAGTGGGGAGGGAGCATTCACAGCCTGGAGGCACATGGATGCTGCTGAGAGGTGCGAATGGCCAGGAGAGAACCAGTGTTTGGAATGGATTGAGTAGGATATATATTTTTGATATGGAGGTGGGTTGGGGGAGGGGGTACAACCATTTCTACCTTTGCTGCTGAAATGTACTTGTATGTTTAATGCAATAAAATTAGAGCTAAAAAAGAACACACATGTTTGGGGGCAATGGTTCACTCATCTTTCTCTTACCACAGCTCTCCCAAGGACTCCCATCTGTACCTGGTTTACTCGCATGACTCCTATGCTCTGTCTCACTCATTTGAGGAGCTCCAGCTGTTCGATGACAACTCTTCTCACCTCGTGTCTGTAAGTACACACTTGTCCGCGAGGCTGTGTGCGTCTTCGGACTTGATGTAAGCAGATGAGCTTGTGTGTAGTCCTGCGACACTTTTGAGCAACACCAGAGTTTGTGCAGAATTGTTGTGTTTTGCTTGGGATCAGGAGGTGGCAAGAACGGCCAGAGGAGCCAGAAGTGGAAACCAGCTCATGTGCTAGAAACTGGTGTCAGCGGGCTGCTGCACGATCCCACGTGGACAATGACATAGGAGGAATGGGTGGAAGGAACAGAGAGTTGAGGGGGTTGGTGTTCATGAGGGTGGGAGGTTAAAGATGACAGCAAGGAAGTTGTGGGTTGAGTCTGGAAGGTATGTTGAAGCATTGAATTTATAGAGCTGGGTGTGGGCTAGAGCCTGTACTGGAAATGTTGAGTCTTGGGTGGAAGGAGAGAAGGAGGCTTGAGAGCTTGTGGGGACGGAAAACAGAACTGCATGAGAGGGGGACTAAACTGGGTGGAGGAGTGGAGTTGAGCTTCTGGGAGAAGCTTCTGAACTGAGGGGTTCAGCCTGAGGCAAGGGGCAAGAGCTTATGCACGTCTAGTAAGACTTGCAGGGAATTCTGGACGAAATATCAGATTCTTTCTGTCAGATATTTTCTATATTTTAAAGTGTTACTCAGACAGTGATGATTATTCTGTTTTGAAAAACGTATGCAGAATTCTAAAATATTTTGTACAGAATCCCCACCCCCACCAGAAGATTACGCGGAGACCCTTGTGACTCCATTGGGGCCTGCCATGACCGAGTATCTGCATTTGTGCGTGGCTGCCTTGAGGCCTGGCGTGGCAGATTATATGGGTGGTTGCTCTGTGTTTTATTCTCTTTCCTATACGTCTTTCATTGTGCCACGTCCTGTCTTCCTCTGTTCCCCCTTCATTCTTTTTCATACACATAGTTTCCTTTGCTTTCTTCTCTTTTTCTGCCCTCATCATTTCAGCCTCTGTTGCAAATAATCTCCATCCAGTGCCTCAGATTTTCTTCTCTGCTTGTGGTTACAGCGCTTTTTCCAAGACCCCTACTCTGCCACCTTTGGAAGCTTCTCTAAAGTCACCAACTTCTTCCGGGGAGCTCTGAAGCCACAGGAGGGGTCCCAACAGAGACCATTTTCAGAGATGGGGCTGGAGGATGAGCCAGGCTTTGAGGTCATCACCTGTGTAAGTGTGATCAGAGAAAAGACGGGGTGGGGGATGGGGGTGAAGGTGTTGGGGAAGAGGGGCAATGGACCGAGATGTTCTGTTAAGATAGAGAAATACTGTTTTTTTTTTTAGTAAGGGAGGAGAATAGGGAGTGGACATGCTGGGGTGTAGTGGTTGGGCGGTGTAATCTGGTGTTGGAAGAGAAGGAGAGAGGTGGGACTGTGCTCTGCACCAGTAGGATGGTGCAGTATTGGGGAGGAGAGGGAGGAACTGGGCTGGGTGGAATATAGTGATGGGGCAGGGCGGTGTGGTGAGAGGGAGGAGGGGGAGGGACTGGGCTGGGTGGGATATAGGGTATGGGGCAGGGCGGTATGGTATGGGGGAGGAGGAGGAGGAGGGACTTGTCTTACTAATCTGTTATATTTTGAAGGTGTGAATAAACAGGTAGATGAAGGTGAGCCGGTTGATATAGTGGATTTGGGTTTTCAGAAAGCCTTTTACAAGGTCCCTCATGAGACTCCTGGTGAAATTAAAAAGTCATGGGATAGGAGGCATTGTCCTATTGGGGATCAGGAACTGGTTAAAAGATAGAAAACAGAGAGTAGGGCTAAATGGCCAGTTTTCTCAGTGGAGAAAGGTGAATAGTGGAGTACCCCGGGGATCTGTGCTGTGTCCGCTCCTTTTTAACATATTCATAAATGACCTGGAAATGGGAATAACAAGTGAGGTGATCACATTTTCAGATCAGACAAAATAATGAAAAGTTGTTAAAGTGCAAGAGGGTTGTGAGAAATTGCAAGAGGATAAATTGGAAGACTGGACGTCCAAATGGCAGATGAAATTTAATATAGACAAGTGCAGAGTTATGCACCTCAGAAAGAACAACCTAAACCAGGCATGTCCAACAGGTAGATTGCGATCTACCAGTAGATCACGGAGGGGTCAGAGGTAGATCGCTAGCCCCTCTTGACTCCATCTCTCCAGCAGCTTGCCCCGTCGCTAGGAGAGAGCTCGTGCCGGCAGGTCGTCTGCCGAGGGCTTACCGCTGCTGCTGATCCTTTGCCTGTCTTTTTTCCCTGCCTGCAGGAATCTTTCCTGCAGGTGTATTAGGGGCGCTTGTTTTTCGTGCCAATAGTTTGTGGGTACCCCAGGGGGCCGCCTTGCGACAAGACGCCACAGGCCCGGTGTCATACCTGGTCTCCTGCCTCTCACACCCATTCCTGCCCCTGCCGCAACACCCCTTAGAAGTGTGTTATATACCGGGCGATATCCATTTGCTCAGGCTTTACCTGAATACACTTACTGTATTAGATGTGTCGTGTGCTGGTCGTTGATCGCTTTATAGTTCGCTTTCATTAAACGTTTTCGGGCAGACACAACAAAGTGTCAAGAATTTAGGCTTTTCCAATTTTGTTCTAACTTGCCTATGCCTTTCCTTCGAATTGGTTCAAACCACTGTGACTTTTGCTTGCCTCTGCAATTTTATTTTGCCTTGCCTTTGCGTTGTTTCAAGACTGTGCACAGAATTTATTAAATCGCGTGTGGTGGTATTTGAACTTGTTTGGCGATTATTTGATTTTATCTGGTTTGCTGGACAGGTGTTTGAGTTTTTTGGATGATTGTTTGGTGGTATTTGATTATTGGTGCCAGAATGATGAATTCTTATTTTTACTTTCAGAACTGCATGCGTGGTTTTGGCATCTCCAGTCCTTGTATTGCACATCATCCAGAGGTCTTCAGTTCCTGTTGATCTTTAATACTTTGGGACAGTGACAGTTTTGTACTAGATTCAGCCAGTGTTTATACAAACTTAGCAGATTTGGCCTTCTTACATCCAGCCACCCCAGTATAACGAAGATGAGTGTTCCAAAGAAGAGCAAAACCTACCACTTTCATGATGAATGGGAAATGGACTACTTCTTCATCATGGTGAAAGACAAGTGGTGTTGTCTAATTTGTAACGCCCCAGTATCCTTGCCCAAAAAGGGTAATCTGGAATGTCGTCATAAGGCTCTGCATTGCAATAAGTTTGATGCTGACTTTCCACCCAAAAGTGAAATTCGTAAACTGAAGCTCAAAGAACTTAAATCAAAATTGGCTACTCAGCAACAGTTGATGGTGAAGCCAAGGTCACATTTGGTCAGTGCAACCATAGCATCCTTCAAGGTCAGCAACCTGATCGCAAAGAAATGCAAACCTTTCACTGAAGGGGAATTTGTAAAAGATTGTTTTCTTGAAGCAGCTGGCAATCTTTTTTGAAGGATTTAAAAATAAGAAAGAGATCATAGCTGCTATTCAAGATGTACAATTGTCAAGAAACACCGTCGTGCAGCGAATAGAAAAGATGTGTGGAGTCACAACTGAACAATTGTTGGAGGATGTTTCAAATTGTGTTGCTTACTCACTCCAACTGGATGAATCTACAGACATAAGAGACATAGCCCAGTTACTAGTCTTCCTTAGCATCTCTCCAGTCTAGTCCTGAACATCTGGCTCTTGCTCCTCCTCCAGCAGCTTGGAGACTGAGAAACATCATCCTTTTGATGACACCAGTATAAAGACATAGGATTCGCCTCCTGACTCCAGTTATCTCAGTCTCCAAGCAGCTGGAGGGCTGGTGAGCCCAGAAATAGGGGCTCACTAGAGAATCAATTAAGCGGTTGTTAGAGTAGTTAAAATTTCTTTGGCTGTAGGGTTAAGAGATTAGCTAAAGCATTGGTAGTTGTGGAGGAAGCGGTGCTGTGCTGAGCTGCTTATTTCCTTTCCTCGGGGTGGCCCCCCCCCCCCTTCCCTTTCTCTTCAGCTACCGGGCAGAGACATTGTGTAAGTTTTTGAGGAGAGAAAAGCTCCGGCTCCCGAACCCACTATTATGGGCGAGGAGCCGGCAGCCTAACGGCAGCATTAAAGAAGAAGCAGTTTACCTCGCAGAATTGCATTGCCATTGAAGCGCTGAGGGCTGACACCAGCAGATCGCGGCTGCAGTTGAAAAACAGTTCCGACTCTTCCCCGTCGCTGAAGCTGCGATCCCGGATGAGCGCGGGGAGAGGGAACAGTGGATCAACGAGTTCTGCAAGGTAAGGGGGCCCTGGTCGACGGCAGAGTCGGGAGGCAGGACCGCATGTGGAGAACAGGGTAGGCCGCGGCACGTGTGCGTGGGAAAAATCTCCGTTGGTTCTCAGGTGATTTTTGATAGCGCCTGGTTCAGCGGGGAAGCTTCGTTTTCGTGTTCTGACTTCAGAAGTGCCGTGGGCTTTGCCCTAGGAAGCAGATTATCTGTTTTGTTTATGTTTGGTAAAAAAAAAAAAAAAAAACAGGAAGGAGAGAGAGAAATTCTCACAGCTTCGCTCTGGCCGTACCCTAGCTATAGCAGGGAGAGGTTACTCAACAGGTCAGCGCAAAAGGGTACCCTCAGTAGCCGCTCGGAAAGTATGCCTTCTAGGCCACACTGTCTAGTTTGTGGTTCTAGAAGGGGAGTGGTGTCCGAGGTGGGGGTGTGTAGAGGCTGTACTCAAGAGGCAGTCTCAATGTAGCAGGGGCTGGAAGAAGGGCTGGAGGCTCACAAAGGGGTCACTTTGGGCATCCCAGAGCCAAAGTCTCCCATGGAGCCCCTTCTGGAACCGGTGGCGAGGCCGTCCGCACCAGTTACGCCAACTCCGCAAGTGCAGTTACCATGGGGATTGGCAGTGATTTTTTCACCAGAATTCGTATCGTTAATCCAACAGGCGTTAGGGTAGCGCAGAAGAAGGGCACGTCCAGTGCTACGGTCGGGGACCTCGGTGATAAGAGATCAGGGACTCCTCTGAGCTCGGTTAGCATAGGGATCCCAGCAAAGAGAGTGCGGTCTGACAAAGAGCGGCCTGATCAGTTCGTGGCATCAGAGGAGGCCCATTCAGAAGAGTTGGAGCAGGATTTGGACTTGGAAGAGGATTTAGAGGAATGAGAGCTGCCTGAGCAGGAAGATAAGGCCTGAGTGGTTAGAATTTTCAGAAGAGATGAGTTACCGGCACTCGTATCCTTAAGGGGGTCCGGCAGAGGATGCTGCATTGGAGGACCCATTATTGCAGGCCTTTTGTAAGTCTCAGATTGCCTTTCCGGTGCACAGAGTGATTAGGGAAATGATACAAGCTGAATGGGATATGCCTGAGGCTGTCCTGAAGGGCTCCAGGGTTATGTCTCGGCTTTACCCATTAGTAGAACAAGACCGTGAGTTATTTAAGTCGCCTAAGGTGGATGTGACAGTCTCAGCAGTGACTAAGAAGACTACCATCCCGGCAGAAGGGAGCGCAGCTCTGAAAGATGCACAAGATAGAAGGTTGGATACCTTGTTGAAACAAGTTTTTGATGTGAATGTGTTATCCCTTCAAGCGTCCATATGTGGAGCTTGGGTAGCTAGGGCCTGCCTTCATTGGGCTCAGCACCTTCAGGGGGATCAGGTAGGGGATGTTGGAGGTCATACGCGAGGGTTATGCGTTGGAACGTCAGCGTCCAGTGGCTGATTCTTTCATGCAATCCTCATGCAGAGTGCACTCCAAATACGCAGCGTTACAAGAGACCTTAGAAAGTCTACTCTTTCTCAAGGCGGTGGTACCGGTACCCCCAGACCAATGCGGTTGCGGTCGGTACTCCCATCTATTTTGTGGTACCAAAGAAAGAAGGCACCTTTCGGCCAATTTTAGATCTCAAAAAGGTAAATCGCTGTCTTCGAGTGTCCCATTTTCGGATGGAGACTTTGAGATCGGTCATTGTAGCAGTAAGGCAGGGAGAGTTCCTTACGTCCCTCGAATTGTCAGAAGCTTATCTCCATATTCACATTTGGCAGGAACATCAGAGGTTTCTAAGGTTTGCCGTCCCGATGGGGCATTTTCAATTCCAGGTGTTACCTTTTGGTCTGGCTACGGCTCCACGAACCATCACCAAGGTGATGGTGGTAGTGGTGGCTGCGTTGCGAAAAGAGGGAGTCCTTGTACATCCTTATCTAGACGATTGGTTGATTCAAGCAAAATCCAAAGTCGAGAGCAAGGCGGCTACTGCCAGAGTGATGGCCTTCTTACAGCATCTCGGATGGGTTGTCAACGTGTCCAAGAGCAGATTGAATCTGTGACAGAGGCTGGAGTATCTAGGGGCTTGTTTTGATATGAGTGTCAGAAAAGTGTTTCTGCCGCAGCAGCAGGCTCGAGGTTTGAGAAAGTTAGTCCGCCGATTTCTACTCAACCGAAGTCCAACGGCCTGGCACTATCTGCAGTTGCTAGGAACGATGGCAGCGACCCTCAAGTTAGTGCCGTGGGCGAGAGCCCACATGAGACCATTACAGAGAGCATTACTCAGACGGTGGTCACACCAGGAAGACAGTCTGTCTCACATACTGCCCTGTCTACAGGAGACGTGTCGCTCCCTTCGTTGCGCCCAGAAAATCTGGAGAAGGGAATGCCCTTAGAAGCCCCAGATTGGATTCCCCTAACAACGGATGCCAGTCTCTCCGGTTGGGGAGCTCATGTCCAGGGTCGGTTTGCACAGGGGTTTTGGACCGAACAAGAAAAGGCCCGGTCGATCAACAGGTTGGAGTTGAGGGCGGTGACGCTTGCGCTGGTAGAGTTTCAAGAGGGGCTACAGGGGAAAGCAGTTAGAGTGTTTTCCGACAATGCGACGACGGTAGCGTATATCAATCGGCAGGGGGGTACCAGCAGTGTTCCGCTGGAAACCGAGGCCGATCAGTTGTTAGAGTGGGCAGAGCTACATCTTCTCGCACTGTCAGCGGCACATGTCGCTGGGGTGGAAAACGTAGAGGCCAATTTTCTGAGTCGGGTACGAGTGGATCCAGGAGAGTGGGTTCTTCATCCTCAAGTGTTCGAACTGGTGGTGCGTCGCTGGGGCCCGCCAGTAATGGATCTCATGGCAATGTTTCAATCCACGAAGGTCTGTTGGTTCTTCAGCAGAAGACGGGAAAGAATGTCAGAAGGTCTCGATGCGCTCATTCAGCCTTGGACGGTGGAACGGCTCCTGTATGTGTTCCCCCCTTGGGTGTTAATAGGTCGGGTGCTGCAGCACGTAGAACGCCACAGGGGACAGGTGGTCCTAATTGCGCCGGACTGGCCAAGGTGTCCTTGGTACGCCGACCTGATGAGACTCCTGGTAGATCGGCTGTGGCGACTTCCGATTCGCAGGGACCTGTTAACTCAGGGCCCTCTGGCCATGCCTCAGGTAGATCGGTTCTCGCTTACATCTTGGCTATTGAAAGGGCAAGGTTGACAGCGAGAGGTTATTCGGCGGCGGTGATAGCAACCCTATTGAAGGCTTGGAAGAGATCAACTTCCTTGGCGTATATTCGTATCTGGCGTGTCTTTGAAGCATGGTGTGTAGACAAGTGGGTTAGCGCTTTTAAAGTTACGGTACCTCAAGTATTGGCCTTTTTACAAGATGGATTTGACAAAGGGTTAGCGGCTGCATCCCTCAGAGTGCAGTTAGCGGCCCTCTCCTGTTATAGAGGTAAGATAAAAGGTGAGGCGATAGGGTGGGCATCTGGATATCAAACGTTTTTTGAGGGCGATTTCTCTGTTGCGGCCACCGCGTAGGCAGATTGTGCTGACATGGGATCTGCATTTAGTCTTGGAAGCTTTAGTGCGAGAGCCTGTTGAGCCGTTGTTGAAGGCGTCATTGAAAGATCTTGCTCTCAAAGTGGTATTTCTGGTGGCTATTTCTTCAGCCAGAAGAATATCTGAGTTACAAGCGTTGTCCTGTAGGGAGCCTTTTCTGTTTTTTTACAGAGACAAAAGTGATTCTGAGGCCGGTGCCGTCCTTCTTGCCCAAAGTGGTCTTGTCTTTTCATGTTAGGTAGTATCACTACCAGTGTTTTTGGAAGGTTCCGCAGGTGCATCGTCAACACAGTTGCATCGGCTGAATGTTAGAAGAGCACTAAAGAGATATTTGAAAACTACAGAGTCTTTCCATAGATCAGATTGTTTTGTTTAGAGGTCCGAAGAAAGGGGAAGCAGCATCGAAGGCTTCCATTGCTAGGTGGCTGAAAGAAAGGATTGCGTCCGCGTATATTTTGAAAGGTAAATTGGTTCCAGAAGGGCTTAGGACTCATTCGACTAGGGCTAAAGCCACATCATGGGCAGAGTGCAGTTTGGTACCGGCGGCAGAGATTTGTAGGGTGGCTACTTGGTCCTCCTTGCATTCCTTTGTCCGGCATTATCGTCTGGATTTGCAGGCGGAGAGGGATACCTGTTTTGGAGTGGCGGTGCTTCAGGCTGGTTTAGCAGCTCCCTCCCGTTGACTTTTTCACTGCTCTGTTACATCCCCAGATGTTCAGGACTAGACTGGAGAGATGCTAAGGAAGGTGAAATTAGACTTACCTGCTAATTGTTGTTCCTTTAGGAACTCCAGTCTAGTCCTGTATCCCTCCCTATTTTTTCTTGGACTATAGTCTGAAGCAAATGCTAGATAACAGGTAAGCTAAATGAGTTTTGGTACAGATTATATCCCGAGTGGGGAAGGATTCTATTAGGGGAGTGTAGATTCTAACTATCTCCTGTCTGGCAGGGAATAGGGATCTCAGCATTGCTAGGGAATTTGCTGAAGTTTAGAGGGGCACGGAAGTTTTTTAGACCATGTTATCCTGATTTATTAAGTTACCAGTTCAGTTTATGTAAAAAATTTTATTAGTAGTTTGCTACTTAATTGTTGTTCCGGTGAGTCTGCTTTGTCAATAGGTTACTGGAGTCAGGAGGCGGATCCTGTCTCTTTATACTGGTGTCATCAAAAGGATGACGTTTCTCAGTCTCCAAGCTTCTGGAGGGGGAGCAAGACCCAGATGTTCAGGACTAGACTGGAGTTCCTAAAGGAACAACAATTAGCAGATAAGTCTAATTTCACCTTTATCCAGATGGTTTTTGAAGACTTTAGTGTTAAAGAAGAACTACTTGGAATTTTTTCTTTAAAAGGGAGAACTACCGGTCAGGAAATATTCATTTTTTTCCATTCTTTTGTGACAAAGTGTAATCTTCCATTGCATAGACTTGTTTCCATCACTACTGATGGAGCAAGAGGCTTTTCAATCTTACTCTTGATGAAGGGGCAGTGGAAATCATTTTGCACACAGATGTAAGGTGGCTAAGTAGGCACAAATTTATGCAAAGATTTTGTGATTTGCTGAATGAAATAAGTTTTTTGAAGGAGAGGGGAGATAACCAAGCAGAGTTGGAAGATGAGGATCTGGCATTTCTCGCTGACTTTACAGGCAAACTAAGTGATATGAACCTTGAACTACAAGGTAAAAACAAATGCATTGGCGAGATGATGAGTACAGTTTCATCTTACAAGAGCAAATTTGAGCTAATGATGACTGACCTTGCAAACAACACTTTTGATCATTTTCCTAATACGCAGGACCATCTGGGACAATATCCAAATTTTGTTTTTCAGAACGAGAAGTATGTGGCAGAAATCTGTTCTGTTATCCAAGAATTCGAAAATAGATTCTGTGACTTCCAAAAAATTGGAACAGTTGTGGAGTACTTGTCATACCCATTCAAAGTAGATGTGGACATTAAAGAAACTGCAGCTGCTATCAGTAATAATTACTCATTGAACACGAAATATTAACTTTTAAAAATGACATTTTTCTCAAGACCCATGCTGAGCAAGAATCGTTTTGGAAGCTAGTGCCTAGAGATAAATTTCCCAACTTGAGAAGATGCAGTGAAGCTGTACACTCCTGTTTCGGTTCAACCTATTTGTGTGAATCTGCGTTTTCCCATCTGAAAATGCTAAGAGTACACAATGTTCCAACATGACAGATGAACATCTCCAGGATTCCCTGAGACTGGCCCTCACACAATATTCACCCAACTTCAAAAAGCTGGTGGATGAAATGCAGGCTCAGGCGTCTCACTAATGAGCAAGAGCAAAATATTAAAGATTGTGCAAGATCAGCCTGGATCAATACTCGACCTAAATTTAAGACAGATTACTCAAAAGTTAAAGTTATTAAGGCAGTTAAAGAAAGTTATTACTCAATAAAACTTTAAGAAAAAATGTACTTTCCATTTCCCCTCGCAGTTCTTACTGGATCTTCGTCTCTCTGTTTTGTTTTTGCTTAATTTGCTTAACAGCTGATCACATCCAAGTAAATGACAGAAGGTTCATTAAAAATGGGGCGGGGGGGATCCTCCAACTTTATTGGGTTAAAATTTAATTTGAAACTTAATTTTCATGGTGGTAGATCACCGGCACATTTGGCCGGAAAAAGTAGATCACGACCTGTTTGAAGTTGGACATGCCTGACCTAAAATATAGTTACATGATGCAAGATTCCACATTAGGAACCACCACACAGGAAAAGGATTTAGGCATCATCATGGATAATATGTTGAAACCATCCTTTCAGTGTTCAGCGGCGGCCAAGGAAGCAAATAGAATGCTAGGAATCATAAGGAAAATGATGGAGAATAAAACCAAGGATATTATAATGCCTCTGTATCATTCCATGGTGCGACTGCACCTTGAATATTATGTGCAATTATGGTCACCGTATCTTAAAAATGATATAGCAGAATTAGAAAAGGTACAGAGAAGTCACCAAAATGGTAAAGGGAATGAAGGATACCCCTATGTGGAAAGCCTTAAAAAGTTAGGGGAAATATGATAGAGATCTACTTTATAAATTGATAAATGGAGTGAAACGGGTAAACATAGATGGGTTGTTTATTCCATCAAAAACGTAGGAGGACTACAGGACTTGCAATGAAGCTACAGTGTAATCCATTTAAGACTGATAAGAGAAAATATTTTTTCTCTGTGGATAAACAGGAAGTAAGTCCTCACATATGTCTGATGTCCCTGCCGGAGCCCCATTTGGGAATGCTCCCCAGCTTCTATTGGAAGCTTTTGGGAGGCTCCACTGTGCCTTCGTGCCTCCTTCCTACCTGCTGCAATGGCACCATCATCTTCAGTCTTTCATGTTCCACGGAGCCCTACAGACGTGTTTCAGTATGCTCTGTCTGTAATCACTTCTCCCCTTCAGGGGTGCTTAATTGCATTGATTGTTCCTTATCGTCCCTCCAGTCTAGTCCCGAACCTCTGGGGTTTTGCTCCTCCTCCAGCAGCTTGGAGACTGAGAAATGTCATCCTTTTGATGACACTGGTATAACTGCATAGGAACTGCCTCCTCACTCCAAGCAGCTGGAGGGTGGTGAGCCTGGAGCTTCAGGGCTCACTTGAGGAACAATTAAGGAATAGAGAGGAAAGATTACGGCCGATGACCGATTCTTTCATACATTCTCCATGCAGAGCACATCTCAAGTGCAAGGCGGTCAGGGAGACAGTAGAGAGACTGCTAGCCCTCAAAGCCATAGTGCCGGTTCCTCGGGACCAATATGGGTGCGGTCGATACTCCCATGTACTTTGTAGTTCCAAAAAAAGAGGGAACTTATCTGCCAGTTTTGGACCTCAAAAGAGTGAATCGCTGTCTCCGCGAGTCTCATTTTCATATGGAGATACTAAGGTCGGGCATCGTGGCAGTAAGAAAAGGCGACATTCTTACATCCTTGAATCTGTCGGAAGCGTACCTGCACATTCTGATTCGGTAGGAACACCAGAAATTTCTCAGATTTGCAGTTCCCATGGGACATTTTCAGTTTCGGGCATTACCATTTGGACTGGCTATAGCACCTTGGACGTTTACCAAGGTGATGGTAGTAGTAGCAGCAGCATTGCGAAAGGACGGGGTTCTAGTGCACCCGTATCTGGACGATTGGCTGATTCAAGCGAAGTCAAGAGCAGAGAGCGAAGCAGCGACAGCCAAAGTGGTCACCTTTCTACAACGTCTAGGTTGGGTAGTCAATATGTCAAAAAGCAGGTTGATTCCGTTGCAGAGCCTAGAGTACCCAGGAACTTGTTTCGATACAGAGATCGGCAGGGTCTTCCTGCCACAGCACCGAGCGCAAGGCTTGAGGAAGTTAGTCCGCAAGTTTTTGAGCAGGTCGCAGCCCACGGCATGGCATTATCTACATTTGCTCGGTACCATGGCAGCGACTCTCGAACTGGTTCCGTGGGCAAGGGCCCACATGAGACCGTTGCAGAGAGCATTGCTCGGACGGTGGTCCCACCAGGACGAGCTTCTGTCTCGAAAGCTATCCTGTCTGGCAGAGACGCGGCAGGCGCTTCAGTGGTGGTTGCGTCCAGGGGGTCTTGAAAAAGGGATGCCCTTGGAAACGCCTTGTTGGATTTCCCTAACAAGACGCCAGCCTATTCGGCTGGGGAGCTCACTGCCAAGGAAGGTTCGCGCAAGGTCAATGGACCGATCTGGAAAAGCAATGGTCAATCAACAGGCTGGAATTGAGGGCGGTAGCGCTTGCTTTGCAAGCTTTTCAACCTTATCTCCACAGAAAGGCGATTTCAGTGTTGTCTGACAATGCGACCGCAGTAGCCTACATCAACTGTCAAGGGGGCACCAGCAGTGTTGCGCTGGAAGCTGAGGCCGACCAGTTGTTCGTTTGGGTCGAGCAAAACCTGGGGGCTCTGTCAGCAGCGCATGTAGCGGGAGTGGACAATGTACAGGCCGACTTCTTGAGTCAAGCAAAGGTGGACCCAGGAGAGTGGGTGCTTCATCCGAAAGTGTACGAAATGGTGGTGCGGCGCTGGGGGATGCCAGTAATGGATCTCATGGCGACGTTCCAGTTGGCAAAGGCCAGTCGCTTCTTCAGCAGAAGACGGGAGAGAATGTCGGAGGGCCTGGATGCTCTCATACAGGACTGGCCAGAAGAGCAGCTCCTGTACGTGTTTCCACCTTGGGTGTTAATAGGCTGGGTGGTACAGCGCATCGAACTTCACAAAGGATTGGTGATATTGATCGCTCCGGATTGGCCAAGGAGACCTTGGTATGCGGCTCTGATGAAACTCTTGGTAGAGCAGCTATGGCATCTCCCGGTCAGGAGAGATTTGTTATCTCAGGGCCTGCTGTACATGCCTCAGGTGGATCGATTCTCGCTTACGGTTTGGCTCTTGGGAGGGCAAGGCTGAGAGCAAGGGGATACTCCACAGCAGTGATTGCTACCTTGTTGAAGGCACGTAGGAGATCTACCTCGTTGGCGTATGTCCGCATTTGGCATATTTTTGAGGCTTGGTGTGTAGGCAAAGAGTTGGAAGCGTTAAGAGCTTCGATACCGCAAATTCTGGCGTTTTTGCAGGATGGATTTCAGAAAGGTTTAGCAGCCGCATCCTTAAGGGTGCAGTTGGCAGCGCTGTCCTGTTATAGAGGAAAGATCAAAGGGGAAGCACTGGGTGCTCACCCAGATGTTAAACGTGTTTTTAAGGGCGGTGTCTCTTTTGAGGCCACCATGTAGGCAGGTAGTTCCAACGTGGGATCTCCATTTAGTTTTGGAGGCGTTGGAACGCGAACCCTTTGAGCCGTTGTCTAGATATCCTTTGAAGGATCTTACCCTCAAGGTCTTCTTTCTGGTAGCTATTTGTTCGGCTAAGAGAATTTCAGAATTGCAGGCTTTGTCATGTAGGAAACCTTTTCTGTCATTTCATGATACGAAGGTGGTATTGCGGCTGGTACTGTCTCTTTTGCCAGAAGTGGTGTCAGCGTTTCATGTTAATCAGGTAGTTTCTGTGCCGGTTTTCTCTGACGGTAGGGATGCTACTTCTGCGGGACATTTACATCTGTTGGATGTTCGGGCTTTAAAGAAATATATCCGACGGATGGCAGACTTCCGCAGGTCTGATAGACTATTTGTCCTGTTTGGCAGTATGAAGAAGGGAGAAGCAGTGTCAAAGCTTCCATTGCCAGATGGATTAAAGAGGCAATAGTGTCAGCGTATGTGTTGAAGGGCAGGACGGTACCAGAAGGGCTTAAAGCTCATTCAACTAGAGCACAAGCGACTTCATGGGCTGAGTACAGGTTGGTGCCAGCGGTAGAGATTTGGTCATCTTTGAATTCTTTTGTCAAACATTACCGTCTGGATGTTCAGGCAGAAAGGGATGCCTGTTTTTTGGATCAGCGGTGCTTCAGGCTGGTCTAGCAGGTCCCTCACGTTGATTTGTTTCACTGCTCTGTTACATCCCCAGAGGTTCGGGACTAGACTGGAGGGACGATAAGGAAGGTAAAATTAGACTTAACTGCTAATTGTTGTTCCTTGAGGAACTCCAGTCTAGTCCCGCATTCCTCCCTGGTTCTTTTTTTGGACTAGACCCTGAAGCAAGCGATGTATCACAGGTAAGATGAAGATGGAATTGTGTGGGTTATGGTCCATAAGGGGAGGTTCTGGATATTGGGGATTATAATGGGGTCGCTATCCTCCCTAAAGGGGGAGGGCAGGCCTAAGCGGTTCTAACAAAGTTTAGTGTGGCGTATGGGGAGAACGGAAGATGAGATATTTTCTCCCTTAAAAGTTATTAGTTAAGTTACAGTTGCTTAGTAGTGTTGGCTACTTAATTGTTGCTCTGGTGAGTCTGCTTTGTCAATAGGTTACTGGAGTGAGGAGGCGGTTCCTGTGCAGTTATACCAGTGTCATCAAAAGGATGACGTTTCAGTCTCCAAGCTGCTAGAGGAGGAGCAAAACCCCAGAGGTTCGGGACTAGACTGGAGTTCCTCAAGGAACAACAATTAGCAGGTAAGTCTAATTTCACCTTCTTGCTTGAATTTTCCTGCCTGCCATCGTGGTCCTTTTTCGATTGCTATTTTTCTCCTTGTTTTTTTTTTATTTCAAATACTAACCCAGCAACATCGTCGGCGCCCCATTCGGGCTCTCCACCATCAAGCAGTTTGATTTTGCCATGGCTATTTTTCCAAACATGTCCCAAAATCTAAATCGCTGGTTTAAAAAATGCATAGTGTGCGCCTGGACCATTTCCGTCATGGACAAGCACAATTGCTGCCTCTAGTGCCTAGAACCCTATCATCAGCACTCGTCTTGTAATTTGTGCCTGCAGATGACGAGCAGTGGCCTTAAGGGTCATGAAAAACAGCAGGAAACATTTAGACGATGGACATAGACTTCATCGGCCTCCACACCTTCGAAGGGGGATCAGGACATCGGAGGGGTGTTGACATTGAGGGCCTCTCCAGCTCAATCAGAGCAGAGTACCCGCATTACCCTGGACCATCGGTCATCGGTCAGCTTCTCGGCGAGGAGGGAATCAACATGGCCCCCATCATTGTCACAGGGTGCTCTGATCGAGCACCGGGAGAAGGCCTGAGTGCTTCAGCATCTGAGCCCTTCGCAATGCGGCTTCAAGAGCAATGGCAGGCTGCATAAGCAACCCTCAAAGGTGTTGGGAAGACTGCTCAACCTCCAAGAGTTTGAAGGGACATAGACAGCCTCCCAATAGCTGAATCCAAGCTGCCAGTACCCCTGCACAGGTGCCGGTTACATCGGGCCAAGTTACTCAGGCCTCTGAGCCTTTGGAATCGGTAACCATGGAGAAATGACTCCTAAAGGCACTTGAAGATCGCCCTGTTCACGATGCAGCATACCAAGGCATCGGCCATCATGCAACCGATTCTGGAGACACCTGCCCTGCCCCGCCCCCCTCAGAGGCATCAATGTCGGGACATCGAAGGGATTGGATGCTGGTTCCAGCTCAGCCAATTTCCTTCTCCAGCGTCTCGGGGTCCGGACGCACTTTGGGACATCGGTGTTCTCGAAGAAACTCCCATTCTTCTCGATGCGGAAAGGACTTCTGGGCACAGGATCAGAGGTATTTTGACTTCCTCTCCGAGTGTGACTCTGATGATTGGGTAACTGATGTGGAAGCAGAAGATGTCTTGGAGTGCAGGTCTCCGGAGCTCCCGTCAGACCTGTCCCCACATCATGAACATCGGAATTCTCCCCCTGAAGACATAACCTTCCAGGATTTTGTGATGGATATGACCAAAGCCATACCATTCTCTCTGGAGACAGAGGATGAGCCCAGGGCAGAGGACTTGGAAATATTGCAGTACTCCTCAGAGCCTAATGAGGTGGTGACCATGCTCTTAAGTCGCATCCTAATAATGTAATAATGTAAATAAATAAATCCTGCAGAGGATGCAGATGAGGATGTAAGAGTCCCCTCATGGTACTTCCAGTGAGTAGATGACTTGAATCTATGTACAGGATGCAGAAAACTCCTGGTTTCAAAAACCTCAGCTCCTGCACCACTCCTTGGTGGTCAAGTCTGCTTTGAAGAAGATTAAGGGTACTAAGACTCATTCTTCAGCGCCCCTGGGAAGGGAGGTTCAGACCTTGGACTCTTTCGGGAGGAGGTGTTAACAGGGCTCAATACTCGTTGCCCAAGTGGCCTCATACCAGCTGTACAAGAGCATGTTCCTCAAAGACGACATGCGAGATTTGCTAACCTGTCTCTGTTCCTTCCTCCTGAGAAGTTGGAGAAGTGGGCCATGGCAAGGACTGTTCAAATTTCCTGGTCCGGGCAACCTGTGACATCTTCGAGATGGCGTTGAGAGTAGCTGCAGTAAGCATTGGGACCTGGAGACTTGCGTGGCTTCAGTCCTCTGACTTGGAACAGTCTGTTCAGAATAAACCGACAGATGTAAAGTGCTGTGGTGAGAATTTGTATTGAGAGCAGGTGGAGGAGAAAGTTGGCATTTTAGAGAAACAGCATATCACGCTTACCAGACTCTCCAGGCACATATCTGAATCTGTTTACACTAGGAGGTACCAAGGAGGGGGACAGAAGATATACTACTCCCATAGACATCTGTACTGCCTAGACCCCAAACCTCCCAGAAGAAACAGCAGGCCCCTTGCCAACAACAGCACAGGGAAAAGCCCCAGAAGACCCAATCAGCCCCACAGCCATAGCCTGGGGTGGGGTTTTGACTGATTCCTCTGGAGCATAGCCAGTCTACCCAGGGTTGTTGTGCTGAACCCTCTGGTGGGGGTAAGGCTCACTCTTCCTTTGCCCAGAGATTGCCCCTCATAACCTCTGACTCCTGGGTGCTACAAATAATACATAGTGGTTAGAGGTTGCACCTCTCCAAAGTACCTCCAAGCTGGCCCCCAAGAGTATATTGCTTGACAACCCCCTCCCCCCCCCCCCCCCCCCCGGAACTGCTTCAGTTGGAAATCTCTGTCCTCCTGGCCGACCTATCAAGCTCATTCTGCAGGAACAAGTGAGGTGGGTCTTTTACTCCAAGTACTTTCTGGTTCCCAAGAAGACGGGGGGTTTCCATCCCATCCTGGACCTCAGGGACCTAAACACTTAAAACTTGGTGAGCGAAAGGTTCAAGATGATTTCTCTGGGCACCCTGCTCCCATACCTTCAAAGAGGAAATTGGCTATGCTCCCCAGATCTAAAAGATGCCTATACCCACACACCGATTCACCCCGCTCACAGGGAGTAGCTCAGATTCGTCCTGGAAGGGCAATGCTTTCAGTATCATGTGCTGCCTTTCAGCTTAGCCTCGGCCCCTCTCAGTCTTCAAAAAATGTTTTCCGGTGGTGGTAGCCTTCCTCCGAATGCTGGGGGTGTTTGTCTTCCCTTACCTGGACAAGTGGCTCATAAAAAGCACCACTCCGGAGGGATTCAGGACGCATCACAACTGACCATTCAGATGTTGGAGCTGTTGGAGTTTCTTAACAACTACCTGAAGTCCCACCTTCAGCGCACCCAACAGCTGGTGTTTATAGGAGCCCTACTCAACACAGCTCACAAGAGGGCTTTCTTCCTGCAAGACTGGCTTCAAAGACTGACAGCCTTGATTCAGGATACTAAACTGAGTCACCGAGTTACAGCTCGCAGGATGCTGACCATCCTAGGTCACATGGTCTGTACAGTGCATGTTATACCCCTGATACATCTTCAAATGCAGAAGACTCTGCGGGTTCAGTGGACCCAGGCCACAGGTCGCCTCTGCGATCAGGTTTGTCACCAGTTGCCTGGTCCAATCTCTGCATTGGTGGATGGTCCCTCAGAATTTGCTCAAAGGTCTCCCCTTTCAAAAGGCCTCACCCCAGAAGTTCTTGACAACAGACCCATCCAAGTTGGGATGGGGAGTTCATCTCGATGGCCTCCATACTCGGGGTGACTGGTCTGTTAAAGAGAGTCTTCACCAGATGAACTTCCTGGAATTGAATCATAGCAAATGCTCTAAAGGCCTTCCATGATCGGCTGGCCAACCATATTGTCCTTACTCAGACTGACAGTCAAGTTGCTATGTTCTGTATCAACAAGCAGGAGGGCACAAGCTCCTATCTCCTGTCCTGGGAGGCAGTCAGGTTGTGGATGTTCACCATTGCTTAAGGGATGGAGCTGGGGACCATGTATTGATTGGGAGACCGAACACTCTGAGCCAGGACCTTCAGCCACACTAATGGACACTGAACAGGGATGTAGTGGCCTGCATTTTCCGGAAGTGGGGCACTCCCTCGGTAGACCTGTTTGCCGCTCCACGAAATGCCCAGGTAGATCAGTTCTGTTCCATAGTGGGATCCCACAGAGGACTGGCATTGGACGCTTTCCTACTGCATTGGGGGAGGGTCTTCTGTATGCTTACCCTTCAGTACCTCTCATAGTGAAAACCCTAATGAAGCTCAGAACAGATGGAGTACGACGATACTCATTGCATCGTACTGGCCCAGACCGCCCTAGTTCCCAGTCCTGCTGCAGCTCCCCAAGCAGGAACTCAGCGCGATTGAGGCATACCATTGCGGGGTAGATGGGGAAATCCATCTCGCCATCAATGTGGTACTAGCGCAGCTCATGAAAGCTCCCTTTGAGCTGCTCGACTCCTGTCCATTGAAGTTCTTGACCTGAAAGGTCTTGTTTCTGGTAGCTGTCACCTCGGTGCGCCGAGTGTGCGAGCTTCAGGCTCTGATATTTCATCCACCATACACCAGATTCCATCCTAATAGAGTGGTTCTAAGAGCACATCTCCATTTCCTTCCGAAGATGCTTTTGGATTTCCATCTCAACTAGTCCATAGTGCTACCTGCATTTTTCCCTAGGCCTCATGCCTACAAGGAGGAAGCGGCGATACACATGCTGAACTCCAAGTGGGCCTTAGCTTTCTACTTGGAACGGATGAAGGACCATAGGAAGTCCATCCAACTTCTTGTTTCTTTTGACCCCAGCAAGCTGGGAATTGCCGTTTCCAAACACTCTTTCAATTTGACCAACAAACTTCATCTCCTTTGTTTATGTCCAGGCAGTGTCCAGGCAGGCCTGAGCCTTAATGGTCATGTCGCAGCTCACGATGCCCAAGCTGTGACATGACAGTCTGCATTGCAAGTAAGGTAATACTCTGGGGCTCCTGACTACAAAATCTCTGCCTGAGAACTCTTAAAGGGGGCTTTTTGTCATTTTTAATAGCTAATTTTTTGTTTTTCTGCTGTATTGTAAAAAGGGGATTTTTTTTGTGTTCTGGGGCAAAACGTTTTTTTTTCTTGCAGCTAGTTTTTTTTTTTCCTCCTCTAGCCTTCAAGTTCAAAGGGGTAGGGCAGGCTCTTTGAAGTCACTAACTTTCCCAGGTGTTAGATCCCTCCCTTCATACCCCAGCTCCCACCCATCCCATGTGAGAATTCTTGCTATATAGGGCAATTCCCCAATTAGCTTGTTGACTTAAGCAACAGTTTTTTAGTGGTTGGTAGGGAAAATCTAGGAAGCGAATAGTTCCACATTTTGGATATCTACTATAAGTAAACAATTTGCCATTCCAGTTCATCCTGCTAGACCAGTCCAGACAAGTGGTTTGTTTCCCCCTGTCAGCAGATAAGACAAAAAAATTCTAGAAGCTTTAGTAACATCACTCTTGATAGATAACACATACCCCTAGGGGTCAGCTTCAGTATTTTATCTGTCTCAGCAGATGGTTGATATCTTGTCAGGCTCCTGACTACTCTCTAGAGGTTTTTTCTGTCGGTGTAGCTTGTATCTAGGGGAACTAACTGGCATGTTACGGTGACTTTATCTTTGGACAAATTCTCCCAGTACTTCTAGAGGTGTTCCTGACCATGAGGGTCACAACGGCACCTCTGAAGGGAAGGGCTCCTGCTCACGAGGAACAGTGTAGCCCTCCACTATAGGCTCAGCTTCAGCTTATTCTAATCAAGCTTCAGTTCTCCCATATTCTCCTCTCACAGCCCTTTGCTTGCTGTAGTAGAGTTTAAAGTTAAAAAAAAAATACGATCCATTCCTACAGCACATGTCAGAGGACTCTACAGCATTGCAGTTCAGGACCATTTCTGCCTTCTGTTCAGGCTGCGGGGCAGTTGAGGACAGTGAGTTTGAAGGGACAGTGAGTTTTTATTCTGCTCTATCGGGCAGTGGGTTCCCCCCCTCCTCTTCGCAGCACCACGTGGCAGCCCTACTCCTTGATAGCGAGTTGCCTGCTGTTTAATGGGTCTCTCTGGGAGGGGAGGGGGGGGGAGCGTTCCTCTTTTGCCGCTTCTTACAGTCCTCAGACGAGGCCCGCTCCTGCACACTGCTCCCACTGCGTTTTTGCTGCGCCTCGTTCCCGCCAAAACTTGTTGCCCACCATTTTCCCTTCAGTCTCCTTGCAGCCGCCATTTCCAGCCCTTGTTCTACCTCCGCTGACTGTGCGGCTCTCCAGGCTTGCTGTTCCTCCAGTGAAAATGTACCCCTCTCTGCAAAGGTGTCTAGAGTGCGGTCGGAAATGCTACTTTTTGACAGCTAATCTTTGCTCAGCCTGCGGGGCAGACAAGAGAGGCCCTTCAACAAACACATGGCAGGCTTGAGAGGCCCTTCAACAAACACATGGCAGGCTTTAGCAGGTGTTCCCTCTTTTGGTTCCTTTACCTCCCTCTGCTCTCTTGGATTTAGAAATTTCTGCCCCTCCTACTCCTCAGAACTTCTCTCCTCCAGTCCTATTTCAGAACAGCTATTCCCTATGTTTCAGCAGTCTCAGCAGCCTTTGCAGTCTCCAGCCTCAGGCCTTCAGCAGCTTCAGCCTCTACAGACTCCTATCAGCTCTGACTCACAATTCATGGACCCCTTTTGCCAAGCCTGAAACTTATGGTGCTCCGGCTCCGCACCCAGCCCTCTTGTCGCAGCTACACTGTCCAAGAAGGAATTCAGGCCGGTCACGGCGCTTCCCACAGTTAATTCCACTCCCTCAGGCAACTGGCACCCGGTTGAAGAGGATGCAGCTCTTGGGCCGCTGTTATCTTTGGGCCCCTGAAGATTTGGACAGGTGGCTGCGTTTTCCTAAAGTTGATGCCTTAGTAGCAGTCGTCACAAAGCACACCACTATTCCCGTAGAGGGACATGACTGATAGCAAGGTCGAAAGACTACTGAAAACAAGTTTTTCTTTGTCCTCCCTGGCTCTTCAGGCTTCTGTTTGTGGTGGTTTGGCTGCAGTCACTTCCGGAGGATCCCGCTTACGCACGTTTGGAATCGGTCATAGCCTTTGTAGCGGATGCTTTCTATGATTTCCTTCATTTATCTGCTCAGTCGGTTGCAGCTGCTACCGTAGCTCACCACTGGCTCTGGCTCTGCCATTGGAATGTTGCAGATGCCACTTCCAAGGCCAGGCTCGTCAAGCTTCCCTTAAAGGACAAACTCTTGTTTGGGGAAGATCTGGACAAGCTAGTAAAGGATTTGGGAGAGGTCAAGCTTCAATGTTTGCCAGAAAACAAACCTAAATTGGAGTCTTGTCATCTCATGACTGCGTCGGTCCCCTCCACTTCCTTCCGGGGGCACTTCAGGGACACACGCCGCTACCGACTGGGATGATCTAATGCTTACCCCGCTAAAGCCAGCTCTAAGCCTCAGTCCTTCTGGGGGGGTCTGACGAAGGGACAATTTCACCTCGGCCACCAAGTTTGCAGGGGCCACTCGCCCCACCTGCTGCAAGCTCACTGCAAGCTAAAGCCTTGATGAAACAAGTGGAGGAGCTCAGAGAAGAGGTGGCGAGGCTCAGAAGCATTCGAGACAGTGAGAAGTACATTGAGATGCTTCTCAAAGCATCCAAGCTGTTCAACAGAGGTGAAGATGGGAGGCTACAGAATGAAGAGAGTTGGACACGAGTCACCAGATCCTCTAGAATCAACAGTCTTATTCATCTGTCTCTTGAATTGAAGAACCAGTATGCAGCTCTGGAGGTGGAGAGGGGAACGTATCCCAGGAAAGGGAAGAACCAGAGCTCAGGGACCCAAACGTTGCGGAATCAGGAAGGTTAGTAGTGGTTGGTGACTCTCTTCTGTGGGGTACTAAGACATCCATCTGCCGACCAAAATTGATGTCCAGAGATGTGTGCTATCTGCCAGGTGCCAAAATCTGAGATATTACAGAGAGTTTGCCAAGACTCATCAAGCCTACTGCTTATTACCAATGTTGCTCATCCATGTTGGTACAAATGATACTGCTAGACATCCCTCGGAGCATATCAAAAGTGACTACATGGCTCTGGGACAGAGGGTGAAGCCAATAGGTACGCAGGTGGAGTTCTCCTCAATCCTCCTCGTTGAGGGTAAAGGCCAAGGCAGAGAAGCTCGCACTTTGGAGATGAATGCATGGCTGCGTGGATGGTGTCATTAAGAGCGTTTTGGTTTCCTGGACCATGGGATGATGATCAAAGGGCTGCAGAGCAGAGATGGCATCGACCTGTCCATCCTACTGAAGAGGGCTTTAAACTAGATTAGTTGGAGATGGGTGAAGAAAGCCTGCAAGTAAGTGAAAGCCCCCAGGTCAGTGAAACATTAGATACCTCTGTAAAAATGGGTAAGAAGGGCAACATCTGGAAAGTGGTATGCATAAATGGCCGTAGTATGGCAAATAAGATCCCAGATGTTGAGGCTTTAATGGAAGAGGCTGACTTTGATTTAGCAGCAGTTATGGAGACGTGGCTCACGGACAACCATGACAGGGATGTAATTATACTTTATTCAGGAAGGACAGGGTAGGAAGAAGGGAATGAGGAGTGGCACTATAAGTAAAAATTAATATTAAAGTTATAGAATTACAGGGCTTAAAAGGAAGCATTGTGGGTTAAACTAGAAAGAGGGAAAGGGAAATCCATTTGCATTCATGTTATATATGGATCTTCCTAACAGGGAGAAGAAGTGGACGGAAATCTAATGGGAAAACATACACCGTGCTGCCATGAAAGGGGAAGTGCTACTGATAGGTGATTTCAATATGGTGGATGTTGTTTGGCACATCCCTGCTTGCGGTGTCATCTAGAAATAAGGAGATCCTAGATTTTCTACAGGGAGAACTGTTCTGGCCATACTGGACTAGATGCTTAACAATGGGAAAAATGTTTCTGATGTTATAGTGGGAGATCATCACGCATCCACTGATCACCAGATGGTGTGTTTCAGTATTAGGACTAGGGCTGATAAAATCCATTCAAAAGCAAGGGTCCTAGACTTTAGGAAAACTAACTTTGGCAAGATGGGACAATACCTCAAGGAGTCGTTAGCAGGATGTGAATAGCTGGGGGATGTAGAAGAGCAATGAGCAAAACTGAAAGGAGATGTTTTAAGGGCAACAAGCCTTTTTGTTAGGCATATAAATGTAAAAGGAAAAAGAGGCCACTATGGTTCTCAAAAGAAGTAGCTGAAGAGTGAAGATAAAGAGGGGGTGGCCTTCATAAATTACAAGAGATCACAGAGAAAGGAAGACGAGCATCTATATTTGGAAAAACTTAGAAAAGCTAGCAAAGTAGTCATGAAAGCAAAGATCCAAAAAAGAAGAAATAGCCAATGCAATAATATGGAGCGATAAGATATTTTTCAGATATGTTAGTGAGAGGAGGAAGTACAAAGGTGGTATTGTCAGACTGGAGGATAAAAGGGGGGAATATGTAGAAGCTGATGAGGATAAAGCAAAATTGCTTAACAAATGAAGGGCCAGAAGCGCAGGACTTCAGAAAACACCCACAAATAGGAACAGAAGTGACAGGGAGCTCAAACAATTTTCAGAAGACTGTATTTGTGAGGAACTAGCTAAACTAAAAGTAGACAAAGTGATAGGAACAGATGGGACACATCTGATAATCTTGAAGGAACTTGGAGACGTTCTAGCGGCCCCACTGACTGACCTTTTTAATGCTTCTTTGGAGTCGGGAGTGATCCCAGAGGACCGGAGAAAGGCACATGTGGTCCCTTTACACAAAAGCAGAAGTAAGGATGAGGTTGAGATCTACAGGCCAGTTAGTCTAACCTCTGTGGTGAGTAAATTATTGGAAACGCTGCTAAAACAGATGATAGTGAGGTTTCTGGAGTCCAGTGGATTGCAGGATCCGCGACAGCATGGGTTTACCTCCTGTCACAAGTCTGAGAGGAAGGAGCGGGAGCGGCCAACCAAAATACCCTGATGGGAATTGGTGGCATCCAGTGACTGGCCTCAGACCCCTGAGGCCATCCTAATCGAGGACTCCCCCTTTACGGAGCTGGCACCAGGCCCAAATCCCTTGGTGACCACATCGAAGGCTGCAGAGCCATCTCGGATGGAGGAACTCGAGATCTTTCAGTACGAGGCCCCTCCAAAGGAGGCACTCACAGTGCCCATTCCCACGATTCTGTTTTGGCTGCTTCTCCACGTGTGGGAGACCCCCACATCGGTGCCTAGAGTGAGCAGATGGCTGGACTTGATGTACTGGGTCTGCCAGAGCCCTGGTTTCCAAAAAGCACAGCTGCCACACAACTCCATGATGGCGGAGTTGGCCATACATTGGCTCAGGAGCCAAAAGACTCATTCCTCTATGCCCCTGGGTAGGGAGGCCTGCACCTTGGATGCCCTGAGCAGTTAGTGCCTCCAGGGCTCGATGCTCCTTGGCCGAATCCAGGCATACCAGCTATACATAAGCATGTACCTGAGGGATCTAGCGAAGGAACTCGCCAAATTCTTGGCTGGTCTCTCAGAGGAACCCCTCCAGCAGTTCTGGACCCTGGCTTTGGGTGTCAGAGAGTGCTCCAAGTTTATCACTCAGGCAGCCTATGACAGCTTCGAATCAGTGGCTAGAGTGGCTGCGGCGGGCATTGGTGCCCGACGCCAGGCTTGGCTACAATCCTCCGACCTGGAGCAATGGGTTCAGGACAAGCAGGTCGATGTCCCTTGCAGGGCAGAGAATCTCTTCGGCAAACCCATAACTAATAAGGCTGCAGAGTTGGAATCAGAATTCTTGATGAGGATCAGACATGCCAAGAAGACCACTGATCCTTCTCGACAGAAACGTTCGGGTAAAAAGTCCTTCTACCCGAAGAAGAGGAAGGCTTACGGAAGCTACCAAAGGACAAGGGCAGCAGACCAAAGGACAAGGGCATGGCCCTCGTAAGCCCAAGGCTCCCAAACCCCAGGCACCAGCTCCAGCCCAGCCTGGCATGAGTTTTTGACTCCTTGTGCATAACCTCTCTTCCCCCAGGAGGCCCAGTCCAGCCCAGCAGCCCACCAGTGGCCATCCATCACCACATACTGCTCGGCACTGCAGATAGTAAGGGAAGGTTACCTCCTCCACCTGGCACAGATGCCTACTCCTTTCTTTCTGGGAGAGCCCTCCAGGACTCCCCTCCACCATAGCTTGCTACTGCAGGAGCTTGCAGGTCTTCTGGAGGACAGGGCGGTGGAACCAGTGCCTGCACACCTCAAGGGCAGAGGTTCTACTCCCGATTACTTCCTTGTACCCAAGAAGACTGGAGGCTACCGGCCCATTCTGGACCTGCAGGATCTAATCAGATTCCTGGTGAAGGAGAAGTTCAAAATCCTCTCCCTTGGAACACTGCTACCATAACTCCAGTTGGGAGACTTGCTATGCTCCTTGGACCTAAAAGATGTGTGCACACACATCCTCATCCATCCCAGCCTCAGGCAAATTCTGATTCAGGGTGGGAGGCAATAGCTACTAGTACAAGATGCTACCCTTCAGCCTGGCCTCCGCACCGAGGGTGTTCACCAAGTGCCTGATAGTAGTTGCTGCCTACCTTCGTCTCCAGGGAACCTTTGTTTTCTCCTCCTGGATGACTGGCTTATAAGAGGATACACAGCTGCCGAGGTGCAACATGCACCAGCGTGCACCATTCTCATCCTGCAGCACGTGGGGTTCATGATAAACTACACAAAGTCCCTTCTCCTCCTGACACAGTGTCTGGAGTTTATAGGGGCAAGGCTGGATACTGTTCAGGCCAGAGCCTTCCTCCCTCGGGACAGGGCCAATCGCCTCAGAGTGCTGGCCACTGCTGTGCAGTGCAGACACTCTGTATCTGCCCGCTTTCTGCTCTGCTTGTTGGGTCACATGGCGTCCACATTTCACATTACCCCAGATGCCCGCCTTCACATGAGAGCAGCCCAATGGGGCCTCCGCTCCCAGTGGACCCAGGCCAGTGGAAGGAGGCCAACCAGTTGGACACTGTGATACCTGGGTACAAACTATATCATAATGATAGAGCTGATCAAATTGGTGGAGGGGTTGCATTCTGTTAGAGAGGGCATTGAGTCACAAAGGATTAAAGTTTTGCAGGAAACAAAATTTGCTGTAGAATCTCTATGGATTGAAATTCCATGTAAAAAGGGGAAGGGGAAGGCAGTGGGGATGTACTACCGACCGCCTGGCCAGAATGAACAAATGGATGATGAAATGCTCAAAGAAATCAAGGAAGCTAACAAAAGTTACAGCACAGTAGTAATAATGGGTGATTTCAATTACCTGGTATTGACTGGGTCAGTGTCACTGCAGGACATGCTAGGGAGATAAAGTTTCTAGATGAAATAAATGACTGCTTCTTGGAGCAGCTGGTTCATGAACCGACCAGAGGGGAAGCCGTTTTGGACCTAGTCCTTAGTGGAACACCAGATCTGGTGCAAGAGAGAAGGGTGTTGGGGCCACTTGGCAATAGTGATCATAGCATGATCGCGTTTGATTTAATTAGTGGAGGAGGGATAGTAAAGAAATTCACAGTACTACCTTTTAACTTTCGAAAGGGAGACTATGATAAAATGAGGAAAACAGTTAAGAAAAAAACTAAAAGGAGCAGTTGCAAAGGTTAAAGACTTACATCAAGCTTGGGTGTTTAAAAATACTATCTTGGAAGCCCAGACCAGCTGTATTCCACGCTTTAAGAAAAGTGGAAGGAAGTCCAAAAAACTGCCAGCATGGTTTAAAGGTGAGGTCAGAGAGGCTGCTGGTGCCAAAAAGCATCTTACAGGAAATGGAAAAAAGAGCCAAATGACAAAAACTGGAAACAGCACAAGCACTGGCAAGTTAGATGCAAGACATTGATAAGGCAGGCAAAGAGAGAATTTGAGAAGAAGCTTGCTGTGGAAGCAAAAACACGTAATAAATACTTTTTCAAGTACATTCGTTACAAAAAACCTGAGAGAGAGTCGATTGGACCACTAGATAATAGAGGGGTAAAAGGGGCATTAAGAGAGGACAGGGCCATAGCGGAGAGACTGAATGAATTCTTTGCTTCGGTCTTTACTGAGGAAGATGTAGGGATGTTACCCATGACTGAAGTATTTAAATGTGATACTGCGGAAGAATCGCCTGGACCAGATGTTATACATCCAAGGGTGTTGAAAGAACTGAAATATGAGATTGCAGACCTGCTATTAGTAATCTGTGAGCTATCATTAAAATCATCTGTAATACCTGAAGATTGGAGGATGGCCATGTAACGCCAATTTTTAATAAGGGTTCCAGGGGTGATCTGGAAACTACAGATCGGTGAGCCTGATATCAGTACTGGGAAAAATGGTAGAAACCATCATAAAGAACAAAATTACTGAACATGTAGATAGTCATGGCTTAATGGGAGACAGCCAACATGGCTTTAGCCAAGAAAGGTCTTGTCTTACTAATCTGTTATGTCTTTTTGAAGTTGTGATAAACGGGTAGACAAAGGTGAGTCGGTTGATATAGTGTATCTGAACTTTCAGAAAGCCTTTGACAAGGTCTCTCATCAGAGACTTTTGGCAAAACTAAAAAGTCATGGGATAGGAGGCGGTGTACTATTGTGGATCAGGAACTGGTTAAAAGATAGAAAGCAGAGGGTAGGTCTAAATGGCCAGTTTTCCCATTGGAGAAAGGTGAATAGTGGAGTACCCCAGGGATCTGTGCTGGGTCCACTGCTTTTTAACATATTCATAAATGACCTGGAAAAGGGAATAACGAGCAAGGTTATCAAATTTGCAGATGACACAAAACTATTTAAAGTTGTTAAAACCCATGAGGATTGTTGACAATTGCAAGAGGATCTCGATAAATTGGAAGACTGGGCATCCAAATGGCAGATGAAATTTAATGTGGACAAGTGCAAAGTTTTTTGTATCTAGGAAAGAACAACCCAAACTATGGTTACACGATGCAAGGTTCCACATTAGGAACCACCACCCAGGAAAAAGATTTAGGTGTCCTCATTGATAACATGTTAAAACCCTCCACCCAGAGTGCCGCAGCAGCAAGAGAGCAAATAGAATGCTAGGTATCATAAGGAAAGGAATGGAAAATACAACAAAGGATATTATAATGCCTCTGTATCGTTCCATGGTACGACCGCACCTTGAATATTGTGTGCAATTCTGGTCGCCGTATCTGAAAAAGGATATAGCGTTATTAGAAAAGGTACAGAGAAGAGCTACCAAAATGGCCAAGGGGTTGAAAGGATACCCCTATGAAGAGAGGCTAAAAAGGTTAGGGCTCTTCAATCTGGAAAAGAGACGGCTGAGGAGAGATATGATAGAGGTCTATGGAAAAGAGACGGCTGAGGAGAGATATGATAGAGGTCTATAAATTAATGAATGGAGTGGAACGGATAAACGTAGATCGATTGTTTCCGTCGTCAGAATATAGAAAGACTAGGGGATATGCAATGAAGCTACAGGGTAACCTATTTAAGACTAATAAGAGAAAATATTTTTGTTCATTCAACATGTAATCAAACTCTGGAATTTGTTACCAGAGGATGTAGTACAAGCTGTTTATTTATTTATTTATTTATTTATTTAACAGTTCTTCTATACCGCGCTTTTCAGATCAGTGCGGTTTACATTCAACGTCAACTATACAACACAGGCATTCTGAGTTGTAAACTTTACAATAAACAGGGAAATCAACATGGAAACAACTGGGGAAACTATCTACATTGTATTTACACTATTACCTTTTTCAAGCAGGGTCTATCTACATCTTATTACTTTTGAAGGATCGGTGGGTTAGCCTTTTTCATACTGAGTCTGATTGTTTAGGTGTGGTGCGTGATTGTCTGAGGGGCAACATGTATGAATACTGAGGCTGGATTCAGGGTAGTATGTGGTGAACAGGTGGTGCTTTAATGCTTTCCTGAATTGGGTTAGGTGGGTGATGTTTCGTATATAGGTGGGGAGGGCATTCCATGCTCTAGGTCAGTGATGGCTAACCTTTTTGAGCCCGAGTGCCCAAACTGCCGCACAAAACCAAAGAATTTCCTCAAAGTGCCAGCACGTCAATTTGCATAAATATTTGCATAATGCTAACATACACTAACTTTTAGTAAACATGTCTCTTAATGAGTGTATGGATAAAGACAGACTAAAAGATTTCTACATTACTATAATCCAGTGCCAACCGCCAGGCACATTAGGAACTACTACAAACACTGCCCATTTAGAACCAATAGCAAACCCGCCGTATCCTAACAGCACTACCAGGACTCACAAAGCACCACACCATACCTATCAAAAGGCAACACTGCAAATATTAAACCAATACATTTCAGACAATAACAATACATGACCTACTGGGGAAAGAGAACAAGTGGCAATGTCAAAAAGGAATTACATAAACAGAATACCTCAGCTCAGTTACACAGTTGCAATTGCTCCAGCCACTTTCTTCTGGTTTCTTCATGTTTTCTGCTAACTCTCCATCATCTGCTGTCCATTTGTCCTTTCTTCTCTCTTCTAGGTTTTTTTTCCATTCTCTCTCTCTACATCCGCTTTAACATACTAATCTTTCTCCTTTTGCTCTTTCCTCATTCCTATTTCATCCACTCAAATTTTACCCCTCCATCCTCAATCCCAGGGGTCTCAAACTCAAATTGCTTTGAGGGCCAAATGAGGACTTGTAAAGTAACCCGGGGGCCGCATAAGACGCGGGGCCTCATTTGCATAAATATTTGCATAATGTTACCATACACTAACTTTTAGTAAACATGCCTCTTTAATGAGTATGGATAAAGAAAGACTAAAAGATTTAGAAACAAGAAGACAATAATTAAACTGGGAACCCCAAAAGCCAAACTTGGAATGTACAACAACACTGTAGAAATAAAACTATAAATTAATTTCCTCTTGTACTAAACAAAGCGCAAACATTAATGATGCACATTTCCCAGAGCTGACATATTCCAGTTAATAAATTCAAAATAAAGAGATATTTTTCTACCTTTTGTGCATTTTTTTCAGTTGCAATTGTTCCAGCCACTTTCTTCTGGTTTCTTCATGTCTTCTGCTAACTCTCCATCGTCTGCTGTCCATTTGCCCTTTCTTCTCTCCTAGTTTTTTTTTCCATTCTCTCTCTACATCTGCTTTAACATACTAATCTTTCTCCTTTTTCTCTTTCCTCATTCCTATTTCATCCACTCAAATTTTACCCCTCCATCCTCAATCCCCACTTACTCTCCCAATACCTGGCCAATTGTAGATTTGTCTTCTCTCCCAGACAAAATATTTTTCCCCTCTCCATTTCACTTTCCCAGCTCCATCCCATTCTAATCCTCCCCAACATCAGCTCCCTTCTAGTTCCAGCCCCACCCAGCATCCGCTCCCTTCTAGTCCCCCCATTAGTCCATTTCCAGTCCTATCCTAGCCTCACCATCAGCCCATTTCCAATCCTAGCCCCCCATCAGCCCATTTCCAATCCTAGCTCCCTCCCCTCACAGCCCATTTCCATTCCAAGCCCCCCTCCCCATCAGCCATTTGCAGTTCAAGCCCCCCTTCCACTCAGCCCATTTCCAGTCCTAGCAACCCCCCCAGCCCATTACCAGTCCTAGACCCCCCATAGCCCATTACCAGTCCTAACCTCCCCATAGCGCACTTCCAGTTCTACCCCCCATCACCCCATTTTCAGTCTTACCCTCCCCCATAGCCCATTACCAGTCATAACCCCCCTGCCAATAGCCCACTTCCAGCCCTAACCCCCATTACCCCATTTCAGTCAGCCCTTCCATAGCTCATTACCAGTCCTAACTCCCCCCATCAGCCCACCTCCAGTCCTTCCTAACCCCCACCTGCCCATTTCCAGTCCTAGCCCCCACCATAGCCCATCTCCAGTCATAACCCCCCCCCCCCGCCAATAGCCCATCTCCAGTCATTACCCCCCTTCCTATAGCCAATCTCCTGTCATAACCCCCCCCTGCCAATAGCCCAACTCCATTCATAACCCCCCCTGCCAATAGCCCATCTCCAGTCATAACCCCCCCCCTGCCAATAGCCCATTTCCAGTCATACCCCCCCCCCCCCGCCAATAGCCCATTTCCAGTCCTCCCCCCCCCCTGCCAATAGCCCATTACCAGCCCTACACCCCCCCCCCCAGGTAACTTAAAAAAAAAACCTGGCTTCTGCTGCTCAAGCAGCAAAATCAGCTGTCCTGCGGCCCCTTCCCCTGTGCCCGGAGATCCGAGTCTGCTCTATCAGCGGCGTGCTTTTCAAGCCGCGAGGAGAGTATTCCCCTCTCGCGCGGCTTGAAACCGCGCGAGAGGGGAATACTCTCTTCGCGGCTTGAAAAGCACGCCGCTGATAGAGCAGACTCGGATCTCCGGGCACAGGGGAAGGGGCCGCAGGACAGCTGATTTTGCTGCTTGAGCAGCAGAAGTCACTTTTTTTAAAAATTTGACAATTGATTCTGCCGCTGCCACGGCGGCAACGGCAGAAGCCAGGGTTTTGGGGTTTTTTTGTTTTCCTCCGTCGCGGGCCGCACAAAGTTGTCTCGCGGGCCGCGTGTTTGAGACCCCTGCTCAATCCCCACTTACTCTCCCAATACCCGGCCAATTGTAGATTTTTTATCCCTCCCACACAAAATATTTTTCCCCTCTCCATTTTACTCTCCCAGCCCCATCCCATTCTAATTCTCCCCCAACATCAGCTCCCTTCTAGTTCCAGCCTCACCCAGCATCCATTCCCTTCTAGTCCCTGCATCAGCCCATTTCCAGTCCTAGCCCCCCATCAGCCCATTTCCAGTCCTAGCAACCCCCCAACCCAATACCAGTCCTAGCCCCCCCCCATCAACCCACTTCCAGTCCTAAACCCCCATCACCCCATTTCCAGACAGCCCCCATCAGCCCACAGCCCATTAGCAGTCCTACCCCCCCAGCCCATTAGCAGTCCTACCCCCCCCCTGCCCATTAGCAGTCCTAACCCCCCCCTCCCTGCCCATTAGCAGTCCTAACCCCCCCCCCTCCCTGCCTCCCTCCCTGCCCATTAGCAGTCCTAACCCCCCCCCTGCCCATTAGCAGTCCTAACCCCCCCTCCCTGCCTCCCTCCCTGCCCATTAGCAGTCCTAACCCCCCCTCCCTGCCTCCCTCCCTGCCTCCCTCCCTGCCCATTAGCAGTCCTAACCCCCCCCAGCCCATTAGCAGTCCTAACCCCCCCTCCCTGCCTCCCTCCCTGCCCATTAGCAGTCCTAACCCCCCCCCCGCCCATTAGCAGTCCTACACCCCCTCCCTGCCCATTAGCAGTCCTAACCCCCCTCCCTGCCTCCCTCCCTGCCCATTAGCAGTCCTACCCCCCCAGACCATTAGCAGTCCTACCCCCCCCGGCCTCCCTCCCTGCCCATTAGCAGTCCTACCCCCCCCTCCCTGCCCATTAGCAGTCCTAACCCCCCCCTCCCTGCCTCCCTCCCTGCCCATTAGCAGTCCTAACCCCTCCCTGCCTCCCTCCCTGCCCATTAGCAGTCCTAACCCCCCCTCCCTGCCTCCCTCCCTGCCCATTAGCAGTCCTAACCCCCCCCTGCCCATTAGCAGTCCTACCCCCCCCCGCCTCCCTCCCTGCCCATTAGCAGTCCTACCCCCCCCTCCCTGCCAATTAGCAGTCCTAACCCCCACTCCCTGCCTCCCTCCCTGCCCATTAGCAGTCCTAACCTCCCCCCCCTGCCCATTAGCAGTCCTAACCCCCCCCTCCCCTCCCTGCCTCCCTCCCTGCCCATTAGCAGTCCTAACCCCCCCGTCCCAATTGGAGTCCTACCCCCCCCCCCCCTGCCCATTTCCATTCCTAACCCCCCCCACCCGCCCCCCACCCTGCCCATTAGCAGTCCTAACCCCCCCCCCCCCTTGGCAAATTTTTTTTTTAAAAAAGCAGGCTCTGGCTGCTGCCGCGGCAGATTGCAATGTCCCGCGGGGCCCCCTCCGCCCGCTAAGCCCCTCTGCAAGGGCTTTCAGATTCGCGAGGGAGAGCATCTCCCTCGCGAATCTGAAAGCTCTTGCAGAGGGGCTTAGCGGGCGGAGGGGGCCCCGCGGGACGCTGCATTCTGCCCTTGCCGCGTCCGCGGCAGCAGTCAGAGCCAGCTTTTTCTTTTTTTGCGGACCTTCCCGCGTGCCAGCTGCAAGGCCTTCGCGTGCCACAGCTGGCACGCGTGCCATAGGTTCGCCATCGCTGCTCTAGGTGCATAAATTGTAAAGGCTCTGTTTGTTGTTATTTTTGTGCATTTCGTTGTTGCCTTTGGGACCTCGAGGGTGTTTTGCGTCGTAGGTCTTCTGTTTCTGTTATGTGGTACTTTGTGTATCATCTCGCTGATAGCTGTGGGAGTCAAAGTGTTTAACGCTTTGAAGGTCAAGGTTAGGACTTTGTGGAGGATTCTTGCTTGAACAGGTAACCAATGGAGGTTCATCAGTACTGGCGTTATGTGCTCTCTCCGTGAGGCCCCTGTTAGTACTCTCGCAGCAGTGTTCATTGCGAGCTGGAGTGGTGCTAGTGTTGATTGGGGGAGACCGTGTAGGATTACGTTGGCGTAGTCAAAATGTGGTAATATTAATGCTTGATAGATTGATCGATAGTCGCTGAAATCTAGTAGTGGTCGGAGATGCTTTAAAGTCCTTATTTTCATGTATACTGTTTTTACTGTGTTTTTTATGTGGGTTTTCAGATCCAGGTGTTGGTCCAGAGTAATGCCAAGGTAGCGGATTGTTGATTTGGTTTTCAGTTCTGTGTCGCCGATTTTTAAGGAGGGTGGAGGGGTGAAGTCCTGGTTCCTTGAGATGAAAAGGACATCTGTTTTGCTGTAGTTGATTCTTAAATTTTGTGTGTTGAGCCATTCTGCTACTGCCTCAAAACAGCTTGTTAGAGGGAAGAGGTCTGGTAGCTGTTAGTGTAGCTGGGTTTAAAAAAGTTTGGACAAGTTCCTGGAGGAAAGGTCCATAAACCATTGTTAAAAGGGACATGGGATATCACTGCTTGACCCAATACAAGCATTGTGGAACCTGTGTCTTTTGGGGAAACTGCTAGGTACTTATGACCTAGATTGGCCACTGTTGGAAACAGGATACTGGGCTTGATGGACCTTGGTCTGACCCAGTATGGCATATCTTATGTTCTTATGACTGCTGGACAGAATTGTAGTGACACGCCAGTTGGATGACTCCCTCACCTGGTGGCAAGCCCCCCAGCACCTTCAGGTCAGTATGCCCTTCCAGGCCACCACCCCCGCCGAGGATCCTCACCACGGATGCCTCCCTGTTAGTCTGGGGAGGCCATTGTGACAACCTCTGCACTCAGGGCAGTTGGTTGCAGATGGATAGTTTGCAACAGATCAGTCTCTTGGAGCTTGGGGCCATATTCGTGACCCTACGATCCTTCTATCACCACCTGCAGCACCAATCAGTGCTGGTCCAGATGGACAATCAAATGGCAATGCTGTACGTCAAAAAGCATGGGGTCATACATCCTCTGCCAGGAGGCAGTAGCGCTCTGCTCATATGCAAACCGCCACAGGATGCTCCTGCTGGCGGTGTATCTGCTGGGCCAGGCATTGCCCTGGCAGACAGGCTAAGCAGAGTCCTCCAGCCATACGAGTGGCCTATTGGCTCTTCCAGCTCTGGGGGACTCCACAGATGGACCTCTTTGCCAGACCCGCCAACACCCAGCTGCCCTGCTTCTGGCCAGGCAGCCACACCCCTCCTGTATGGCGATGGATGCATTCTTCATCCCATGAACGGAGGGCCTTCTCTGTGCCTTCCTGCCCATGCTGCTGATTGCTAAGACCTTGTTCAAGATCCAGCATGACAGGGCATCTATCATACTAGTAGCCCCTCGGTGGCCCAAGCAACCGTGGTTCCCACTGCCCCTTCGCTTATCCATGACGCCCCCAATCCCCCTGGGGTGTGCTCCGGGGCTGTTGTCGCAGGAGGGGGGGGCTCCCTTCTACACCCCAGCTTGGGGTCTCTGACGTTAACTGCCTGGCTGCTGAAGGTAACCTTGGCCCCTTCATCCTCTCGGGGGAAGCGGAGGAGGTCCTTCTGGCCTCCTGTAGGACCCCACATGACTAGCTTACACCTTCAAATGCCACAGATTCTCAGTGTGGTGCGCAGAGCGACAGACTGACCTGTTTTTGTGCTCTGTGCAGCTTGTGCTGCAATATTTGCTTCACCTGTCTCAGGCAGGACTGAAGTCCAACTCTGTCAGGTTCCACCTGAATGCACTTGGGGCACACCACCATCTTATCGAGGGCTAGTCCCTCTGTCCATCCTCTCATGACCCACTTCCTGCGTGGTCTCTTGTTGTCCAAGCCTCCTGTCTGCCCACCAGTGGCAGAGTGGGACCTCAGTATGGTGCTGTCGCAGCTCACTGGCCCACCGTTTGAGCTTCTGCTACTTGTCACCTGTGATATCTTTCCTGGAAGGTTGTTTTCTTGATGGCACTCACGTCTGCTCCAGGTGCTAGTGGTGGATCCACCTTTTTTCCCAAGGTGGTGTCTCCTTTCCACCTCAATCAGGAGTTGGTGCTCCCCACCTTCTTTCCGTGGCCTCATACCAGCAGGGCAGAGACCATCCTTTGTATTCTGGACTGTAAGAGGACCTTGTCCTTCTACCTCCAATGTACCCAGGGCCACTGCAAAGCCTCCCAGCTTTTGTCTCCTATGACCCCAGTCAACTGGGGATGGTGGTGACCAAGCGTACTCTGTCCAAATGGGTGGCAGACTGTATTGCCCTTTCCTTCGAGCAGGCTGGGTTCTCGCTGGAGCACCGGGTCATGGCACACAGCGTCAGGGCCATGGCGGCATCTGTGGCAAACTTGCGTTCCGTTCCTCTGTCGGAAATCTGCTGGGCCACTACCTAGTCCTCAGTCCATACCCTCACAGCTCATTACTGCCTGGAGAGGGAGTCCTGTGGGGGGCAGTGCCTTTGGCTAGGCCATACTTCGTCATCTATTTGGGGTGTAGGCAACTCCTGCCCTCCGGCCATTTGTGTGTTCAGGCTCCCGGAGTGCTGGTTCTCCGCTGGACACTTGGGCTGCTCGGGAGTTTGTCTTAGGACTTTTCTGGTTATCCATGGCTTTTACAGGTCTTCAGTAGCTTGTAGCTAGAGAGTCCCATATGTGAGGACTGACTTCCTGCTTGTTTCCAGAGAAAGTGTAGTTACTCACCTGTAACAGTTGTTTTCCAGTGATAGCAGGAATCAGCCCCCACAACCCTCCCTCCTCCCCATGGAGTTGCTTTTTGTGTCTTTCTTGCCATTGAACTATGTCGTCAAGATGGCACCCTCGGGTGGGAAGGGGACCACGCATGTATGGTTATCTCCCAAAGACTTTCTTTGAAAGCTGGGGAGAAGCTACCTCGCGGGCTCCATCAGTGCCAATGTCACCCATATGGAGGACTAATTCCTGCTGTTCCTGGAAGAACACCTTTTACAGGTGAGTAACTACACTTTATCTGATGTTGCACTGCATGCGGAGTCTGGCTGCTTGAGGTTTCAGGTTAATTTTTGTCTACATATTTTTATTTTAGGTTGTAGTCACTTATTCTGTATTTGGTGAGGGTCTGTGTTCTGTGTGTGTGACTGAGGTCAGGTGTTCTGTTTACATGGAGTTTGTATGTACGGATCTATATGGTACTGTAGTAATTTGACTTGTTCATGTTTTCAAATAGGTGTATGGATGTTTTAGGGCCCCCTGCAGTATTTATAGTGCTGCTTTTTTCTGGATAGGCCCCTTGTTGTATGAGTTTTGGAAGTTTATGCTGGTATGATATGGTGGATTTGGCCTTGTAGATCTTCGGTGACTTTTGTAGGGTTTTATGCCTGGTACTGGAGAATGTTTAACAAGATTTATTTATTAATTTATTTATTTTATTTAACAGTTTTTCTATACCGCTCTATTTTAGATCAGAGCGGTTTACATTTAACAGCAACTATACAACACAGGCACTTTGAGTTGTATTTACAATAAACAGAGAGATCAACTTGGAAGTAACTGGGGGAAACTATTTACATTGTATTTACACTGGTATATGATTTCAGGCAGAACATATCTACATCTTATTTACACTGGGAGTAAATAAGATGACAAGAATCATGTTTTGGTTTTTTTTTTTGGATTATCACATCCTGTTTGAATGGTGCTACGTATTTGCTGCTAAGTAGTTATTTTTATTCTGGCTACGCATTTGCCCTTTCACTGCAATTTTCTTACAACATTGGATTTGAAGGAGAAATACTAACATCACATGAAAAGAGATCACAAAGGCGTTTTGGGAAAAAGGAGGATGTGGTGTAGCTAACATTTAATAATATTGAGGGAGGGGTGCCGATTTATAGGTTGCAAGTGAGTACCAGAAACCCTAGCACGGCCCTGCCAAGGCTGGCCGTATGCATGTAGTAGGACAGCTTCGTGCTGTGATCGGAGCTGTCAGTGGCCATGGTGGGCCTGAATCAACCCTGGGCAGCGACGGCAGAATTTAAAAAGAAAAGTGAGGCCATGGGGCTGGACTCGGGTATCATATGGGATCATGCAGGCGTTGGGGAGAGCCGCAATCACGGTGGCTGTGCCTGTTTAAGGCCTGCGGTGCTTGTGGCTACTCTTGGGCACTGCCGCCGCAATCCTTACAGCATTCTAGAGTAGCCACAAGCGCCGCAGGCCTTAAACTGGAGCAGCCACGGTGATCGCGGCCCTCCCCGATGCCTGCATGACCCTATACACTGCCTGAGCCTAGCCCCACAGTTCCACTCAGCCACCATCATGCGGTTTTACTTTTCTTTTTTAATTCTGCCGCCACAGCCCAGGGCTGACTGGCTCACGACGTCTGCTGACAGCCCTGATTACACCCCAAAACTTTCCTGCTGCCCTGCCTCAACATCTTTAAAAATCCGCGGCTGCATTTTCTTTTAAAAAATAAAAATTCTCTGCCGCTGCCGTCCAATATGGTCAAGATGCTGCTTGTTCTCGCTGTTCTGCTGACAACACGAAACCCTGGTTAAATTTATTTATTTTCTTTATACCTTGAGTTTCATTAGCACTGGAATAGGACTAGAAATGGGTTGATGCTGGAGGATGGGGGGACTGGAAGGGAGATGATACTGGAGGAGGACTGATGCTTAAGGTGGGGGAGGAGGGTGCTGGAACTAGAAGTGATGCTGGGAGGGACAGGGACTGGAAGGGAGCTGCTGCTGGGAGGGACTGGGACTAAAAGGGAGCTCATGCTGGTTGGTGCTGGGACTGGAAGAGAGCTGATGTTGGGAGGGACTGGAACTAGAGGCGTAGCCTAGTGGTTAGAGCACTGACTTGTTAACCAATAGACCAGGGATCAATTCCCACTAGCAATCTTTGTAGCCTTGGGCAAGTCGCTTAACTCTCCATTGCCTCGTGTGGAGTTTCTGTTTTAGAATGTGTAGCAATCTTGTTTGTTCAGTTTGCACATTGCCCTCTTTGGGGGTAGGGGGGGCAGGGATGGGAATGGTGGAGCATGGCTAGCCACAGGTGGCGGGTTTTTCTCTTTCATAAAGTTGGCAACCCTAGTTGAGTGAGGAATATAGAGGTAGGTAGGGCAGTGTGGTATGGGAGAGGAGGGGGGAGACTAGACTGGGTGGGAGATAGTGATACAGTGATATGGTCTGAATCTGGGCAAAGGGGTGAGTAGGCTGCGATGCAGTGGGATATCGGTGTAATATAGGATTGAGGTGTGGGATATTTATCCTGGGTGCAGTCTCTCGTACTGTTCTCTCTCTCTCATGTGATGCCAGATATTAGCACTTAGCCCTGTCATTGCTCTGTTAATATCCATAGCAGCAGGCGGTACTGGGTGACAGACCAAGTGTTCAACGTCAACCGGCAGTAATGGAGAAGGAGTGGGAAAAGCACTTGGACTCTGACGGCAGAGTGTCTGATGTGGAGGAGTTGAAGAAACGCATCTTTACTGGGGTAAGCCGGGTTCTTGGCAGCAAGCCCCAGATCTCCCTTGCTTCTGTGCCCTTGCAATGAGCCCTGATTCTCCTTCCTTCCTTCCTATACTGCCTGGCTGTGGGTCAGACAGGGGCATGCACAGTTTTAGCCAAGCATTCCCCTCTTTGTCTACCTCACAGGGTTTGAGTCCCGGGCTGCGGAAGGATGTGTGGAAGTTTTTGCTAGGTTATTACCCCTGGGAGAGCACCTCTGAGGAGCGCAAGGCACTGATGAGAAGGAAGACGTGAGTCCTGACTCTTTTCAACATGCATATGTGGTAACTTTGAGGCTGTGTAATAGAGTTAGTGTGTACCTTTCACTTCCCTCCCTGCCTCTCCTCAGTGATGAATACTTCCGCATGAAGCTCCAGTGGAAGTCTGTGACAGAAGATCAGGAGAAAAGGAACTCATTGCTTAGAGGATACCGCAGCCTCATAGGTAAGAGTCGGAGGGAAGAGAGGTCCCGGAGGTTACTCTCAGCTCTGCCTCATAAAGGAGAGAGGAGGCCAGGGTTTACAATTGTTTTGGTTATCTTATTGCTCTTGCTTCACGTGTTTTTTTTCAGAGAGAGACGTTAGCCGAACAGATCGGAATAACAAGTTCTATGAGGGAAGCGGTAATCCCGGCCTTGTACTACTGAATGATGTGCTCATGACCTACTGCATGTTCAACTTTGATCTGGGTGAGTCATGCTTATTCTCTATCTTCCATTCGTCTAGCCTTTGGACTAGGTCTCAGAAAAGTCTCATGTCCTGCCTGCCAGTCGGGCTCCTGGGACTAATAGACATTCGTATCTTCTGTTCTCGTCCTGGCAGCCTGTCCCCCAGAGCCATGAATTCCTTCCTGTAGCGTTATCTGCATGGTAGCCAGTGCTGAGGGTACCCTCTTCTAACCCATCCCTTTCTTACGCTGTGCCTTCGCTTGCAGGGTACGTGCAGGGAATGAGTGACCTGCTCTCGCCCATCCTTTACGTCATGCAGAATGAAGTCGACGCTTTCTGGTGCTTCTCTGCTTTCATGGAGCTGGTGGTAAGTGGGGCGCGGTGGAGGTGCAGTGCTTTCGGGATCTGGACCCTGTAAGCCATTCTAGAGAGTCTTAGTACAGTCCCTGCACTGTATGGGTGTTAGGCAATGCCTTTGCAACTACTCATCATTTAAATCCTTGGTGATTTGAAGCATCCTAGCGGACATTGCGCAGGCCGCCTCTGCACCTTTGTGCATTCCTTGAAAATGGCAACCTTCCACCCACCAAGTAGGTTCCCGCTTACCTCTGGACAATACCCTGTCCCACATGCTATCCCCTGCTGGTTCCTAGGGACACTGTTAGCCCCTCTGAAAACCCAGGGATTACACAGTGCCTGCAAATAAACACCTGCAGACCCAGCCCAAAAGCACTGGGATCACCCAGCGACACACTTGGCTGGGTCACTTATCAGCCACAGAAATGGGGCCAGCAAGCAAAGGATTTAATTAAGAAAAGGGAGGTACGATGAGCTGCAAAGATGTAGCTTGGAAGCAAAGAAAAGGGGATTATTTGTTGAACACTAGTGAATTGTGGTGTTTAACCAGTACCTGGGGAGGTTTCTGTAGTGGTTTGGATGCTGTGTAGAGCCGTGGCAGGATCTCATCTACAGTTCTGATCTACTACACTTCCCAGTCAAGACTGAAGGTTTCTGGCAAGTTTCAGTCAGCCCTCTCTTGGAATAATATTTCACAAGATTAATACAGTCATGCAACATTGCAGTGTCCCTCCCCTTGGATGAACAGGCAGTCGGTGCTTCCAGTCCGAGTCAATAGAAAATGTTTGAACACTTCAGTCCTGACTGACACCAGGTAAAAGCTCCAGGCTGTCAGGACCTGCAGGACATGACATTAGTCGGGGCACAGCTTAAGGATACAGAAAGGGCACCCTCGCTGGGGAAGACAAATGTCGCAGGGGTACAGCAGACACAAGTGATCGTTTCCCTATAGTGGCCCTTGGGAAGTTTTGAAGTAACTAACTGGCCTTCCTTCTTTTTCAGCACCATAACTTTGAGGAGAGTCAAGAAGGAATGAAGAAACAGCTACTCCAGCTGGGTCTGCTGCTGCGCGTGCTGGATCCCGTGCTGTGCGACTTCCTGGGTACGTGGGCTGCTCTCGCCTTCACTTGTTGTGCCCACCTTCCTCAGTCTGTGCCCACACACACTAGACACTCCCACACTGCTTTGTGCGTTCCTTCTTATGCTGCCCGTGCCCTTTTCCAGTGTATTGATGGTACGTGTGCTCATTCTGTCCGCAGATGCCAAGGAATCGGGCACCCTCTGTTTCTGTTTCCGATGGCTTCTCATCTGGTTTAAGCGAGAGTTCTCCTTCCCGGACGTGCTGCAGCTGTGGGAGGTAAAGCCTTCGGCCTTGCTTTCTTCAAATGCCTGTGATGGAAGGGGCTTCATCGGCCCGTGACACAGCAGACAACCCTAGCTGCCAGGTGCTGCTGAAGGTGTACAGAGTAGATCATTAGCACAGAGATTATTAATACAGCCCCTAAATATGTGGATCTGCCTACCATAGGGTATCCTAAGGAGACGCTGGTTTCAGAATAATTAGCTTTTGCTTTATTAGAAACAGAGCAAAAGACATAATGGAAGAAGCAGAGAGCAAGTACAAGCTTCCTTGTCATTCATGTTATTGGAAAGCAGTTTTCGAAAACCATTTGCCTTTAGAAATGTTGGGGCAGACCAAAGATCCAGTAGTGGCCAATGCAGGTCACACGTACCTGTAAGGTAGACCGATTCCATGCTGCTTTTTCCCCAGTCCACTTTAATAATGGTTTATGGACTTTTCCTCCAGGAACTTGTCCAAACCTCTTTCAAACCCAGCTACACTAACAGCTTTTACTACATCCTCCGCCAACAAGTTCCAGAGTTTGATTACGTATTGGGTGAAATAATATTTTCTCAATTAGTCTTAAATGTGTGCTATATTGCAATTTCATTGCATTTCCCATAGTCTTTATGCTTTTTGAAGGAGCAAACAACTGATCTACAATTACCCATTCCATTCCATGCATTTGAGGTTATAAAATATCATATCTCCCCTCAGCCGTCTCTTTCAAGTTGAAGAGCCCTAACCTTTTAAGTCTTTTCTCGTAGGGATATCCTTCCATCCCCTTTATCATTTTGATGGCTCTTATTTGTTCCTTTTCTAATTCCTTTTCTATATCATTTTGAGATATGGCGACCAGAATTGCAGACAGTACTCAAGGTGCAGTCGACCATGGAACAATACAGAGGCATTATGTTGTGTTCTGTTTTAACAGGTGCAATATTAGTTTACATAGAACTTCATGAACTATTTACATTGAACTTTGAGAACTATTTACATCGCTGCAAGGAATACAATCCCGAACAAAGATAACTATTTAGAGATTACAGGATATTGGTTGATGCTATCACTAACAGTGTGGTATGCTCTTGGATTATATACTATGTTTATTTTACCGTTTGCACTGTTGAGGGGGTGTCAAGTGGTGTCAGTTTGTGTATCTGTGTTTGGTTATGTGCCATAATGTATAGTGAAAAGGTGTGTGTTTAGTTTTTTTGCGGAATGTCTGTATGTCATCTAGCTGTCTTATGTTTTCGGGTAAACAGTTCCAAAGGATTAGCGCGAAGTGTGAATGTATTTCAGTGTATTGTCCATGATGCCGCCTAGATCCTTTTCCTGGGTGGTGACTCCTAATGTGGAACCTTGCATCGGTTAACTGTAGTTTGGGTGATGGTTCCCTACATGCATCACTTTGCACTTGTCCACGTTAAATTTTATCTGACATTTGGATATCCAGCCTGGCAAGGTCCTCCTAAAATTCACAACTTGCATGTGATAGAACTACCTTTTCATAAGGTGATGTTATCTGCCAATTTGATCACCTCACTTGTTCCCATTTCCAGGTCATTTATAAATATGTTAAAAAGCAGCGGACCCGCTATTCACATTTCTCCATTGAGCAAATTGGCCATTTAACCCTACTCTTTTCTCTTTAGTTTTCTTAGCCCGGATTAGGTCA
Source organism: Ichthyophis bannanicus (assembly GCA_033557465.1). Classification (NCBI taxonomy): domain Eukaryota; kingdom Metazoa; phylum Chordata; class Amphibia; order Gymnophiona; family Ichthyophiidae; genus Ichthyophis; species Ichthyophis bannanicus. Next base: position 53,723,803 of record CM066051.1, on the reverse strand, counting down.
TATCTGTTTATTAGAAAATAGAACCGCACGTTCTCAGGTAAACAAGCATACCATTTTCTGTGTTTTAACTAGTTCCTATTCTAAAATAGTACACTCTCTCCTATTCCATGAATTGATCATTTCTACAGGAGTGTATCATGAAGGACCTTATGAAAGGTTTTCTGAAAATCCAGATACGCCATATGAACGGCCTCACCTTTATGCTCATGTTGATGCATGCTCTTTGACAGTAGTTTACTCTGTATGTGAGTAAAAGTGTGCTTCCTCATTGTCCATCCAGTCCAGATGTGTGGGTTATGCGCGTCCACCAGCAGATGGAGACTGAGAACCACCAAACTGAAACCCTCTTTCTTAAGTAGCCTGTGCTCCCCTGCGCAGCCAGTATTTCTGTCTCCAGCAGTTGAATGAGTATAGCCTCTGCTGGCTGGTTCTTTCTTTGGTGCTGGACTGCAGTTCTTTTGGGTGCAGAACCCAGTGTACCCTGGTTCCTCTCTCCTCCATCAACTGCTCCTCAGGACCCTCGTGGTAGGCAGGAGGTGGATGCTCCCTCTTCTTTCTCCCCAAATACAGGTTGAGCCCACATTGTGCCAGTGTTTTAAAGTTATTACAAAACAAAAAGAGCAAAGGCATCAGGGAGGAAGTAGTAGCAGCACAGTGGACCCCGGGATTGGCTGGCCTCAGGCATCAGTGAAGGGGTGAGTCAGAGCAGGGGTGTACCCGGGCAGCGGTGCACATGACCAATTTGCAGCACAGACGATGCATGGTCTGCGGCAGCCACCAGTCTCTGCTCTCCAACGTCTGCCTTTGCACGGCTGCATTAAGGAGAGTGTGGCTGCCACAGAGTGCTTGGCCCAGCAGCTTGGGAGCCTCGAAGATAGCCACAGGAGGGCAGGAGCAGCCGCGGTTTTGGTGGGAATGGCTGCCATTTTCAGTGCTGCTTCCTTGCCTGCTCCTGAGAGAGGGGAGCCTCCTGTTTTTCAGCCTGTGTCCCCGAACCCTATGGGGACTTTGGGGGGGAGATGGGGCTGTTGAGCAGTAGGGGAAGGTCTCCCTTTTCACCAGAGTTTGTCCTATTGCTGCATCAGGCCTTCTGTTTGCAACGGGGAGGGGGTTTTCTTGGAGACTTTGACCTCCTTGTTGGGAAGGGAAAGAGGTTTTGGCAGCGGGCAAGTGGCTTTGCCGGGAGAGGTCTCCGGAGTTTGGGGTCACTGGGGTCCCATGAGCCCCTGGAAAGTCCTTCAGATCTTCTGAATGATCCTGACCAGGAAGAGTTAGAGGGGGAGCTCCCAACCGGAGAGGACTCATCAGCAGTATGTTTTTTTCATCAGAATGAGCTTCCCACTCTTATTGTAAAAACATTAGTGGCCTTGCAGATTCCGGAGGAACTGTGACTGGAACCTTTAGAGCAGGGAGAGTATCCTCTGCTTGAAGGTATTTGTAAGCCACCTTGGTCCTTTCCTGTCCACCAGGCAGTAAAGGCAATGATTGACAAGAAATAGAGAAGGTCCCTGATGTCGGCTTGTGGGTCGGTAGTATGATCAGGCTTTATCCCATCCCACTGGACAAGGAGCGCTTGCATCTTCCCCGGTGGATACACTGGTGGCTGTGGTCACCAGGAAAACTCATTACAGTGAAAGGGGCAGTGGCCTTGAAGGACCCACTAGATCGGCGGTTGGAGGCTGTGCTTAAGAAGGCCTTCAAAGTCTCTGCCTTGGCTCTGCAGGGTACCATCTGTGACTGTGACTTGGTCCTGTTTGCGTTGGTCACAGAAGATTCCAGAGGTGGCTTTGGATGAGGTTGCAGTCCACAAGGAATTGGCCCAGTTGGATTTCAGCACTGCCTTTTTGGCTGACCTCCTTTACGACTTGCTTAGTGTCCGCCAAGTTGATGGCTACCATGGTGGCTGCTAGTCATTTCTTGTGGCTGTGGAATTGGTTGGTGGATGTGTCCTCCAAGACGTAGTTGAGCAAACCTCCCTTTTTGGAGAGGTGGTGGTTGGGGGGAGGATCTGGAGAAGTTAGTGAAGGACCTGGGGGGACACTAAGGTGCTTCGGCTTTCGGAGGATAATCCCAAGGGGGTCCTCCTACCGGGGCTGTGAGGCACTGATGTTTCACCCAGCCCAAAGGGCAAATCTGCAGAGGACTCTGTTTCGCCTGAAGGGCCCTTCCTTTCATGAAGGTGGCAGAGGTGGGGCTGCCATGGATCTCGGCACTGCCAAGTCCTCCCAATGAAATTCTTGGGCCCTGGCGGGGTGCAGTTGATAGGCAGCTGCCTACATCACTTTTATCCCGCCTGGGCTGAGATCATGACAGATGCTTGGCTACTGGAGGTGATCCGCAAAGGTTATGCTCTCAAGTTTGCCAGCCCTCTTGCAGACACCTTTATGGTATCTCCTAGTCGAGCTCCCACAAAGGTGCATGCTGTCTGGTTGACTCTCTACCATCTCCTGTTGCTAGAGGCTATTATCCTTGTGCCCCCAGAAGAATGAAGTGTGAGACACTATTCAATTTGCTTTGTAGTGCCCAAGAAAGAGAGCTCTTGGTGGCCCATCTTGGATCTGAAAAGGGTCAACAGTGCCCTCTGGGTGCTTAGCTTTCATATGGAGATTCTGCAGTTCATAATACTTTCTGTTCAGCGAGGGGAGTTATTGACATCTCTGGATCTGTTTGAGGCATGTCTGCATATTCCCATCTGCCCAGAGCATCCGTGGTTTCTGTGGTTTGTATTTCCGCAGGGGCATTTTCAGTTTCAGGCTCTCCCTTTTGGCCTCGCCATCACTCTTCGGATGTTTACCAAGATGGTGGTAGTGGTAGTGGCGACCTTGCAGAAACAGGGTGTACTTGTGCACCCATATTTGGATGAAGTCCTTGCAGGAGAATTGGCAGATGACAGCCTGCGTGGTCAGTCAGCTTCAGGTTGTGGGTTGGGAAGTCAATTTTGCCAAGAGAAGCCTGTCTCTGTTTCAGTCCTTGGCGTACCTGGGAGCCCGCTTCGACACGCACCAGGGCATGTTTTTTTTTCGGTTGGATGGCAGAATAGTAAAGTTGCAGTCTGGTGTGAAGACTGCTATCCCTTATCTGAGAATTTGGGATTGTCTGCAGGTGCTTAGCTCAGTGGTGGCTTCCCTGGAGTTTGAGTGGGCTCTGCTTCACATGCAGCCTCTCCAGGCGGTGCGCTTGACATGTTGGTCCCCACAGGTGCAGTCGATGGATGTCCAACTCACCCTGTAGTACGAGGCCAGGGTGAGTTTGAATTGGTGGCTGGATTCAACAAGGCTTACGGCATGGATGCCCCTCAAGACCCTGGACTGGGTAGTGGTGAGCATGGATGCCAGCCTATTCAGTTGGTGGGCTCATTGTCAGTCTCAAATGGCCCAGGGCTGGTGGTGGTCTCTGAAGGAGAGTCTGTGGTCCATCACTTGCCTGGAGATACATGTGGTGCATCTGGCCTTGGTCTTTCTCCCCTTCGTTCATTGGCAGGCGGTGAGGGTGCTGTTCAACAATGCAACAGTGGCCTACGTCAATTGACAGTGCAGTACCTAGAGCTTGCTAGTGGTGGCAGAGGCGGTTCCACTTCTGCAGTGGGCAGAAGTCCATCTGCTTGTGCTGTCAGCAGCACATGTTGCCAAGAAAGAGAATGTGCAGGTAGATTATCTGAGCAGTCATCTGTTGGACCCAGGAGAGTGGTCTCTTTCAGAGTCAGCCTTTCAGTCGGTTATGGGATATTGGGGTATGCCAAAGCCAGCAGGCTCAAAGAGCACATGGCAGAGGGGCTTGATGTGCTGGTTCATCCTTAGCCCAGTGATGGGCTTCTCTGTGTGTCCTCTGTGGCTGCTGATGGTCACGTTCTACAGCGGGTTGAGTCCCACGCAGAATGTGTGGTGTTGGTGGCCCCCAGATTAGCTCAGGCAGCCGTAGTATGCAGATCTGGTGTGTCTACTGGTAGCGGAGCCTTTCATTCTCCCTCTAGAAAAGGACCTTCTGAAGCAGGGTCCTGTCCGGATGGCAAATATGAATCAATTTTCACTTATGACCTGGCTCTTCAGAGGGCACATTTGAGGCATAGAGGTTATTCCTCTCAGGTGATTGATATTTTGTTGTAGGCTCGGAAGCGCTCCATGTCCTTTGCCTTTGTGTGTGTTTGTTAGTCTTTGAAGCTTGGTGTGGAGAGAGGGGAGTGTGGCCATTGGTGGGGGGGGGGGGGGCTCCCTTCCAGAGATTCTGGCTTTTTTGCAGGTTGGCCTTGACAAGAGTTTGACTTTAATTCCTTGAATGTACAGGTTGCAGCCTGGCTTGTTTCTGGGGTTGGGTGCAGAGTGAGTCTTCACATCAAGACGTTGGCCGTTTTCTTCAAGGTGTTAAGCATTTGAGAAGGCCTTGTCGTCCCATCGTTCCATCTTGGGATCTTAATTTGGTTCTCTCTGTCCTCACAGCGCCTCTGTTTGAGCCTCTTTCGAGGGCTTCTTTGAAGGACTTGATGCTGAAGGTGGTGTTCTTAGTGGCAATTTGTTTAGCGCACCACATTTTGGAGTTGTAGGCTCTATTGGTGGTGATGAAGAAGAAGGTGGTGTTCTCTATAGACAAGGAGGAATGAGCTCTCAAATATGGGTGATGTCTTCCGATTGGGCCCACACAGGAACGCTCCCCAGCTCCTATTGAAAGCTTTTGGGAGGCTGTACTGTGCTTGTGTGCCTCCTTCCTGCCTATTGAAAGCTTTTGGGAGGCTGTACTGTGCTTGTGTGCCTCCTTCCTGCCTACTGCTGTGGCACCATATTAAATGGGTCTTCTTTTTTCTGCAGAGCCCAACGGACGTATTCCGGTCATCCTCTGTTTCATAACTGATTTTTCTCCCCTATGGGGGGGTCCTGCGTTTCCGAGTTTCTACAGATCACCTGCCATCGCATTTTCTTTCCCTTTTATTTTTGTTTGTTCATTTCTCTCCCTTTCTTCGTGGCTCTTAGGCACTGGTGTCCTGGCCAAGCCTTACTTTCACAGCTGCTTGGTTTCTCTGTGAACGTTTGAGGACCGTCTTTCAAAATGGGCCCGATGGAAGGAGAGCTTATCCTCCTGAACAATGAGAGGGCATCGACAGCTGGCTGAGAGTTGTGACTGAGCTGCCAATATCCCTATACAGAGATCAGGTACATCGGTCAGAGTGGCTGATGCCACACTGCCTTCGCAATCAGCAAACATGGAGAGATGCCATTAGAAAGCTCTTGAGGAACACATCACGGTGCTCTTTGTACCGGGGCCTCAGCGTCATCGACTAGCCGATCTTTGAGATTGAGCCCCACTGTCTTTGGAATTGGCAGCCAAGGAGGAGGGCACCTTCAGCAGGCTCTCAAGGAGCACACTGCAGGGTTCTTGGTGGTGCAGCATGCTGAGGCCTCAACATAAGCTGCATTGACATCGACTGGCCCATCTTTGAGATGCACGCTTTGTCTGCAAGAGATGCATCAACATCAGGACATTGAAGGGCCCAACATGGGTGCTGGTCTAGCCAATATCCCTCTCAAATGTTCAACTCTGTCTACGATGCACCAATACTCTGCTCACTTATGAGGGTGTATCATCGCTCCCGATGAAGCTCTTGATTCCTTTGTGTTGAGACAGAGTTCCAGATGGAGATTCAGAGGCTCTTCCACGTCATCTCTGAGGTTGATTCCAAAGGCTGAATAACAAATAGGTCTCGCCGGTGGACGCGTCTCCTGGACCTCCACTGGACCCTTTTCCACCTCATGAGTGATGTAAGTCCCCTCTTGAGGACAAGACCTTCCAGGATGTTGTAGGGAAGGCCAAAGCTGTACCATTTTAGTGGGAGACTGAGGAGGAATCAAGGGCAGATGAGTTGCCGACTCATCGACCCTCAAGTGAATAGTGCTGCTGCATCACTTCCTGCAGAAAGGAAGATGAATATGTTTGAAAACCCACTCCCAGGGCCTCCATGTGCAGAGTTCAGAAGGCTCTAGAGTTCCAGAAGCTCAGCTTCCTCATCACCCTTAAGAGGTCCAGGAGTTCCAAGTTTCATTCCTCAGTGCCCCAGGGAGGCACAAACATTGGATTCTTTTAAGGAGGAGGTATTTCAGTGTTCTAGTCATTGCCACATGGTTGCTTACTGGATCAGAAGGGACATGTTATTGCAGAACATCAGATGCAACCTTGCTGAACGGTTCCTCCCTCTGGAAAAATTGGAACAGCATCATGCACTAGTTGTCCACAGCAAGAACTGCTTAACTTCATGGTCCGGGTGACCCAGGACATCTTTGTGAAGGCATTGAGGGCATCTGCCTGGGGTATTGGCGCAGACACTTGCTTGGCTTCAGTCCTCGGACCTGGCACAATTGGTGCAGAACATGGACCGACTTGTCCACTAGGCAGGCTAGGTGGCTGCCAAGGGTAGCAGACCTGTGTGGGCGGCAGGCCATGTGCTTCGGCACACATAACCTGCCACCCCCATTCTGAGCCATGCTGTCTCCCCCCGCAGCCACTGATTCTAGCGGTAGGTGTGGCTAGGCTTGGTGGTTTCAGCACACATGGCCTGCCGCTTCTGATCCCCTGAAGTTGTGTCGGAGGGGGTCAGAAGCAGCAAGCCATGTGTGCTGAAGCACATGGCCTACCGTCGAGCCGAACTACTGCTTCCTGACCCACTGCTGGAATCAGCAGCAGCACATTCTGGCGTGGCGTGGCACAGCCTGGACTTCTGCCTAGGGCGGTAGAAACCCTTGGGCCATCCCTGTGCAGAACAAACTTGATGGTGTGTTGTGCCATGGAAAAGATATCTTCAGGCTGGAGACAAGGCTGCCTTCATTGAAAAGCAGCATGTAACACATCGTCCTTTCCAAGGCACTTGGCTGAGCCAGGCTCCTATCGCAGAAAAGACCGAGGACAGATCCCAAACCTCCCACCCCCAAACTGGCACATCAGCATTGAGAAAAGCCTCCGAACACTCAGCCAGCTCCTCTGCCAAGGCTGATGGTGGAGTTTTGGACTGGTTCCCTTAGACCAGGGGTCACCAACCTGTGCGGTCCCTTCGTGCGGCCCGCGAGGCTCTACCCCGGTTAACATTACGTGCGGCCCGCCAAGGATTCCCGCCATTGTATCCACGCGCTCGCAGCTCACCGACGACCACCTGCAAGCGTCCCTTCTCCTGTCAGTGTCATCTGTGAAGCCGGACTTTAAGCGTTTGTCTGCTAGCATGAATCATCAGCCATCTCATTAAATTCAATAAAGGTGATCAGCCATTGTTTTCATAATTTTGCGTTTGTTGTTTTTTTTCGCGGGGGTGGGGAGAAGGGGGGTGCGGCCCGCGAGGCTCCCGGTAGTCGGCTGTGCGGCCCTCGGCCCTCTGGAGGTTGGTGACCCCCCAAGCCTTAGACCATAACTGCGCTATCAGTAACCATAGTGGAAAACCCTCCAGTCTGCAGAAGGCTCACTCTTTTGGCCTAAGGGTGGCCATGCTTTCTGGATCTGAAGGATATGTATACCCACATACAGATACATCCCACCTCACAAGAGCTATCTTAGATTTGTCCTGGGAAGGGCAGCACTTCCAGCACCAAATATTGCCTTTTGGCCTAGTCGGCACTTTGAGTATGCACAAATTGCCTCGCCATAGTAGCTGCATGCCTGCAGATGTTAGGAGTGTTTTGTCTTCCCCTATCTGAACGATTGCCTAATCAAGAATTCCACTCCTGAAGGGCTCAAAAATCAACATGATTGACCATTCGTGTGTTGGAACTACTAGGGTCTGTTATAACTTCCCCCTTGTCCCACCTTCAACCTACCTGACAATTGGTTTTCAGATGAGCCCTGCTCGACATGACTCAGGCAAGAGCCTTCCTCCCGCATGACCAACTTCACGAACTGGCAGCAACAGTGTAGGGGATTCATTTGAGTCAGGAGGTGACAACTAACAGGATGTTAGCTGTATTAGGCCACATGACCTCTATGTTTATGTTTATGTATATTAAATTTGATAAAACCGCCTTTCTACAGGAATCAAGGCGGTGTACAATTTTCAAAAAACAAAAGAAAGTCAAGGCCGGGGGCCAGCGGAAGTAAGAAAGGAAGTTACAATTCTTTGACAGGAAAGAAGAAGGGAGAGGAGAGATAAGATGAGACAGAAGGACACATATTCCAGGGTAGAAACGAAGGGTAGGGAAAGCAAGAAAATCACACGAAAGGGGAGGGAAGGTCAAACGCCAGGGAGAACAGATGGGTCTTCAGATTTTGCTTGAAGGTGGTGTGATGGGTCTCTAAACATAAGGAGGAGGGGAGAGCATTCCAAAGAGCAGGGCCGGTGAAGAAAAAGGCAGAGGAGCGGGTGGATTGCAGGTGAGCAGATGAAGGGGAAGGAAGGGTGAGGCGGTTGAGGTGGAAGGAGCAAGGAGTGTGCCTGGGAGAATGAAAGTTGATGAGGTCTGCTAAGTATTGAGGGGTGCTAGTGTAGAGAACGTTGTGGACCAGAGTAAGCAGTTTGTATTGGGAGCGAACAGAGATAGGTAACCAGTGGAGGTGGAAAAGCAACGGAGTTACATGGTCACGGAGGGTGGCGTGGGTAACAAGACGGGCTGCAGTGTTTTGAATCCTTTGGAGCCGAGATAGTTGAGACTTAGGGAGACCAAGAAATACAGAATTTGAGAAATCCATGCGTGACATGAGTAGAGATAGCGATAGGGTGGTGAGAGCTGTAGAGGTGAGGAATGGACGAATGGCTCGAATTTGTCTGAGAAAGAAAAAGGACGTTTTGGAGACGTGTGAGATATGATCCTGGAATGAAAGCTCAGGGTCAAAGTGAACCCCAAGATAACGAAAGGTGGTGACTAAGGGGATGGAAGTGCCAGAAAAGGAAGGGGCAAGTGAAGGAGGTGGAGTACCATATGAGAACCAGATTGCGACGGTCTTAGTGAGGTTGAGGTGGAGGCAGTTTTGAGTTAGCCAGTTGGCCATGGAAGAGAGACAGGAATTTAACACAGAAAGGTCAGGACAGGAGGAGGAGGTATGGTGTAATAGAACAATGTCGTCTGCATAGTTGAACGCGGAGATGCCAGATTGCTGAATTAGGAGGGCGAGAGGGGCCAGCACCGAACCCTGAGGAACCCCACAAGGAAGAGGAAATGGGTCTGAAGGAGGGATAGAGGGAGAAGAGGAGAGAACTGTGCAGGATCGGGAGGAGAGGAAAGAGTGGAACCAACGATAGACAACACTACAGAGCCCCGCATCCCGTAGGCGACAGAGAAGAAGGGAGTGGTCTACCAAGTCAAATACTGCTGAGAGATCAAGTGCAACCGCCACCGAGATGTCACCACGATCACGAGCTACATGCAATGCGTTAGTGAAAGCAAGCAGAACTGTCTCAACGCTATGGCCCTGGCGGAATCCGGACTGACGAGGGTGGAGGTAGTTAGTGGAATCGAGGTGGTGTGAAAGCTGAGCAAAGACTACTGTGCATGGCACACCTGCCTCCACTGGACTCCAAGGGCTCAATGGGGTCAGGCGACTCAGGCATCCTCTGTATTTCACCAATCCTTTCGTTCAATCACGGCAATAGTGGAAAATCCACCACAGTGTGCTCCGAGGTCTCCCCTTCCACACTGTTCCTTTTCAGAAAGTTCAATGACAGACACCTCAATGTGTTTCTCGCCCAGGGTGCTTGCTTCATCCAAGAAAGTCTCCTCCAGGTCAACATTTTGAAGCTAAGAGCTGTGGCATATGCTCTGAAGGCTTTCCCAGACCAGCTGCCTAACCAAATTGTCCTGATTCACACCCTTGATCAAGTCGCAATGTTCTACCTCAACAGGCTGGGTGGAACGGGCTCAAACCTCCTGTGTTGGGCATTCATGTTCTGGAGGTTGGCCATTGCACATGGGATGGTCTTGAGTGCCAGATTCCTGCCAGGCGTGCAGGACATTCTGGCAAATAGAATAAGTAGAGTCCCCCATCCACAAGAGTGGACATGGGGCGGAAAACTTAGGCCTCGTATCTTTAAGGAGTGGAGCACCCCTTCGATTGTTCAGTTCGGTACTCCACAGAATATCAAGGCAGATCAGTTCTGTTCCAAGATAAGACCATACAGTAGACTGGCCTCTGATGCTTTCCTCCCACCTTGGGGGGAGGGTCGTCTGTATGGATATCGTCCAATCCCTATCATTGTAAAGACTCTGAAGCTCAAAACAGACCAAAGCAAGATGGTTCTCATTGCTCCTTACTACCCAAACAGCATTAGTTTCCTTCTCTATTCAAGGGCCACTCCAACTGGGCCATGCGCTGGTTCAGAATCGCAGGAAGATGGGATTATGTTGCACCCCAACATTAGTCCTTGGCACACACATCGTGGATGTTGAGAGGCTGTCTGTCTTTCTGAGCGCCACCTGCTGGCCGGTGTGACTGATGTCCTTTTGGCCTCCAGGAGGTCTTCAGTGAAAAGATTTTCTTCCTGCAAATGGAACAGGCTTGCTGTCTGATGGGAGACCAGGCTCTAGATCCTTTTCGTCTGTGCCACTCAAAAACTGCTGGAATATTTTCTGCAGCTCTCTGTGTTGAGACTTTCAGTCCAACTCCGGCAAGGTCCACCTCGCTGCAATGGGAGCTTACCATCGGGGTGTGGAGTGGACATCCATCTCGGTACGGCCTTTAGTGTTGTGCTCTATGTAGGGGGTTGCTTCTCTGGAAGCCTCCTGCAGTGTCTTGAGAACTTGATGTGTTTCGTAGACAGCGCCTGGAAGCTTCCTTGAATTCTCTCTATTCCTGCCCTCTGAAGTTTTGTCCTGGAGGTATTGTTTGGTAGTGGTGGTCACTTCACCACTCAGTAAGCGAGTTTCAGGCTCCAGAGGTTTATCCACCAAATTCCATAATAATAGTCTACCCCTCTGTACTCATCCTGAATTTCTTCTGGAGATGTTATCGGCTTTACATCTTAATTAGTCAACTGTTCTAACAACATTTTTTTCCAATGTCTCATGCCCTCAAGAGGGGGGGGGGGGGGGGTGATGCGGCTGTGGGCGAGCCTCTAACTACTTGGAGCAGACAAAAGCCATAGAGTGCATTCAGCTTTTATTTCTTTAGACTTCAGCAAGTTAGGACTTGCCACTTCCAGGCACGCTCTTTCAATTTGGCTGGGCACTGCATCCATTTTGCTTATGCCCAGGTAGGCCTGAGCCTTCATGGTCAAGTCACAACTTGCAAGGTCGGGGCTATGGCTATGTTGATTGCCAACTTATGCTTGGTCTCCTTGGAGGAGTTCAGCATGGCTGCGATGTGGTCTTCTGTCCACACATACACATCTCATTATTGTCTAAGCGGGGATTCCCTTTGTTAGCAGCAACTTTGACCAGTCTCTACTCCAGAATCGGGTTGAGGATTAGAATCCAGCTCCATCCCCCCTAGGGTCCATTCTATTCTGTCCAGCCTACCAAAAAAATAAAGGGTAGAGCGATTCTCTGCAATGGAACATAGTTTGTCTCTGACCACTAAGGCCTTTTGCCATTACGCAGATGACTTGTTGCCCCTGTTGGGCTTATCTGCATTCTCCTCAGTTTTCGGTAGCCTGTAGCTAGGGAGTCCCATACATGAGGACTCATTCCTGCTTGTCCGTGGAGAAAAGGCAGTTATTCACCTGTAGCAAGTGTTCTTCATGGACAGCAGGAATAAGTCCTCACAACCCTCTCACCTCTTCGAGGAGTTGTATTCTGCTGCAGTTATGCTATCAGACTGATTTAAGATAACACACGGTGGCAAGTGGGAAGGAGACGCACAGGTGCGGTAAAGCTTCCCAAAAACTTCCAGTAGGAGTCAGGAGCATTCCTGTGCAGGCTCTGTTGGAGGATGTCACCCATACGTGAGGACTTATTTCTGCTGTCCATGGAGAACACCTGCTACAGGTGAGTAACTATCTTCTTCTGGTCCCTTTTTCTTTGCCAAAGGTGGCTTCTTTGTTTCACTTGAACCAGATGGTGACTTTACCAGCCTTTGCTTGTTCCCCCTGGATCAGCTGAATCCAGGAATCTGCGTTTGTTGGATGTCTGCAGGTCACTTAAGCAGTACTTGAAGGTAACCAAGGTGTTTTGGCTTTCGGAGCACCTCTTTGTGCTATTTGGTGGACCTTGAAAGGACGAAGCAGCTTCTAAAGTGACTATTTTCTGCTGGATCTGGAGAGCCATTGAATCCACTTATTTGCTGAAAGGGCACGTGGTTCCAGTGGGTTTGTGGGCTCACTCTACTTGAGCTCAGGTGTCGTCTTAGGTGTGGAGTTCAGCCTTGTTCCATCTCAGGATATTTGCAGGGTGGCGACATGGTCATCGCTTCATTTGTTTGCGCGTCATCGCTTCATTTGTTTGCGCGTCATCGCTTCATTTGTTTGCGCGTCATCGCTTCATTTGTTTGCGCGTCATTGCTTCATTCGTTTGCGCGTCATTACAGGCTGGATATGCAGGCTTGTCAGGACCCAAATTTCAGGGCTTTGGGTGCTGCAGGTCAGTGTTTCAGTACCCACCCCACGGTAGTACTGCTTTGTTACATCCCACGTATCTGGACTGGACTGGAGGGATGATAAGGAAGATGAAATTAGGCCTTACCTGCTAATTTTCTTTCCTGGGGTCCCGTCCAACAGGTAGGCAGTACTCACGTTAGTAGCACAAACACAGTCCAAGACGTGAGGAATGTGGAAGACAAATTTATTAACTCACAGACCTAGGCAACCCGACACAGGCCGTGTTTCGTAACCTTCGTCAGGGGTTGTAAGGCAAATTTACTATAAACATAGAAACATAAATGACATATTAAAAGTAAAGGAACAGGCAGATTCATCAAACAGACACATAAAAGACATAATAAAAAATGTGTCATAAAATTAATTAAAACAAATTATATAATAAATATATAATAAATAATATATAATATAAATAGTGTTGGAACGCTAGTAGTCTAATATTATTATGAATAAATAATAATAAAAAAATAATAATAAAAATTAGGTGCATATGACCAACATTATATAGGCATGACAAGCAGAAAAACATGTACATAGAGTTTGATTTATGGACCTCCATATATATTAAACATAGTATAATACCAATTTTAACATATATATATATATATACACACATATATACACACATATATATATGTACATGTTTTTCTGCTTGTCATGCCTATATAATGTTGGTCATATGCACCTAATTTTTATTATTATTTTTTTATTATTATTTATTCATAATAATATTAGACTACTAGCGTTCCAACACTATTTATATTATATATTATTTATTATATATTTATTATATAATTTGTTTTAATTAATTTTATGACACATTTTTTATTATGTCTTTTATGTGTCTGTTTGATGAATCTGCCTGTTCCTTTACTTTTAATATGTCATTTATGTTTCTATGTTTATAGTAAATTTGCCTTACAACCCCTGACGAAGGTTACGAAACACGGCCTGTGTTGGGTTGCCTAGGTCTGTGAGTTAATAAATTTGTCTTCCACATTCCTCACGTCTTTCCTGGGGTCCCTCCAGTTCGTTCCAGAACCCACCCGGGACTTGGTTGCTGTCTTATGCTGATTTTGCATCTGTTCTGAAAGGAGGTTATTGCTGGAGCAGGTGGGTTCCAGCCAGTTATTTAGGGTGGTCCTCCCATTGTTCTTTTGTTGACTTTGGGAATTCTGCTGCGTTGCTACACTGCTTGTTCTCCCCGTTGCAGACGTTTGGTCCTGGGGGTGGGGGGCATATTGTAGTGATTGTGTCTTTTTTTTTTTCTCTCTCTCTCTTAAATACTAACACGTCTCTGATGTGTTGCAAGATAGTTTGCAGGGCTGGTGGAGAACAAGGGGTTTGGAACTCCATTCTGCTGCTTTGTGAGGTTCATACTGGCTCTGCAGGGGAGCACAGGCTACTTGATAGAGGGGTTTCAGTTTGGTCATTCTGAGTCCCCATCTGCTGGTGGATGAGCATAACCCACGCATCTGGATTGGACTGAAGGGATTCCAGGAAAGAAAAGTAGCAGGTAAGGCCTAATTTCACCATGTCTTCCCCTGGGCTCCCATGTTTAATACTTTTTGTTTCACTGGCAGGTCCTGTGGACAGGTCTCCCTGGACCTAACTTTCACTTACTGGTAGCCTGCGGCATCCTGGACTCAGAGAGAGAGTCCCTGATGAACTCCGATTATGGATTTAATGAGATTCTGAAGGTAGGGTTATCTCCACTTCCCCTTACTGCGAATGAGCCTCCCTCCATGAGTGCTCGTCTCGCTCCTAGCAACTCCAGCTTTGCCCTGTCACTTCTTGTGTTCTGAGTGCATGGTCATTCCACTTCCTCTCTTTCTGTGCAGTATATTAATGAGCTGACCATGCGGATGAGCGTGGAGGATGTTCTGTGCCGTGCCGAAGCCCTCCATCAACAGTTGATAGCCTGTCAGGTACGCAACTTACATTCGATGTGAGCTGTCTCTCTTTTCTCTCGTCTTCTCTCCCTTCCAAGCTTTAGGTGACTTCACACTGTTTTCATATCTGAAATAAATTTAGCAGGGTGGGACTCTAACTAATATGTAATTGAAGGATGGGTAGCAGAGGGTCACAGTATTAGCATGCCGAAATGGAAATTACAGTGCCCCTGGGACCTTTGTCTTCCCTTGCCAGCTTCCATTTCCTGGTGCCCTGGAGCTTTTCCTCTTTGGCAGCCAGAACCGAAGTGCTTAAGTCTTCTGCACAGACTGCCTCTTCCTCCAGGTCGTCTGACGTAATGTTGTGTGACTGTTAATATGCCACAGTGTTACTGCATAGGAGCCTGGACTCCAATGGGTTCTACAGAACCCGCTCCAAGAGAGTATGGACTAGAATTTGCCAAAAACGTCAGGCTTGACTGGGAAGTGCAGCAGAAGAAACCTGTAATCCCATCGCAGCTCTGCACAGCATTGTGTGGATAGAGCACTAGGGAAACATCCCAGGCACTGGCTAAAATGTCTTAAATTGTGTAATGTTAATTGTATAACCCCTTTTCCTTTTCTTTGCGTGCTTGCAAGTTTCATCTCTCTACTTCATATGGGTGACCAGCGGAGATAAGTCCCTGGGTGACTCCAGTACATTTTAGCTTTGTGCTTTATCTGGGAAGCGTGTAACCCCTGGGTTTTGGGCTCACCCAAACCAGGGAGGTCATCAGGGGCAGGCGAAGGCACAGCTACAGAAGATTCCCCAGGGTGATTGTCACAGGCCGAAGAGAGGCCATTGATCAAAATGTGGCGCTTTTGTGCTTACGCTAAACACTTAGTGTGTAGCTGGCATGGTTCTAAGCCCCAAGGATGGCGCCCCAGAGCAAAAGCAAAGAATAGAGGCCTAAAATTGGTGTTGCTAGTCCAGGTGCAAAAGCGAAAAGCACAGGCTTGAAATGGCGCGGCTTGGACAGGTGCAAGAGTCAGAAACTGCAGTTATTAAAAAGGCGCTGCTAGCACAGGCGCAAGGATGGCCCTACCCACAGGCATGGGGAAATGTGCAGGAAAGAAAAACGCGGCTGTGGAGGTCAAGCTGCAGCCGCAAGACTTAGTTCGCTGCAGCGGCCCTTGTGCCACTGAAGCCTTGACGAGGCCATGCTTCTCCCGACGCCTGAGCAGGTGGTAATCAGCTGCACTCTGCTAACTCTTCCCTTGGCGTCCGGACAGGTGGCATTTGGCCATTCTCTGAAGCTCCCACTGCCGGGAGAGAGGAGAGCAGTGGTGGGGGGGAGAGGGAGAGCCCAGCAGACCGTGTATTCTCCAGGAACAAGCAGGAAGTCAGTCCTCACATATGGGTGACGTCTGCGCCGACAGAGCCCTCGTGCGGAGCAAATCCCCAGCTTTCAAAGAAAGCCTTTGGGATTGCATCACGCATTCACGGTTCCCTTCCCGCCCAAGGGTGCCATCTTGTTCAGTCTCCCTTTTTCTGCGGAGCCCAACGGGCATTGTCCAAGTTCCCTCGTGGAAAAAGTGCGTCAAACTGCTGCTGATCATCTTCTTTGACCCGGTTCGACGCCAGTTCCCCTTCCCACCTCGGCTCAGTACACCGGTATCGAGTTTGGTCAGTTTTTTTATTTATTTTTGTTCTTAGTGACTAGCGTTTGCGCTTTTGTTTCTTTTCACTGGCAACCCAGTTGTTCGACCTTGCAGGGGCCCTTTTTCCCCAGATGGCTGCCAGCGGGTTTAAGAAGTGTGATCAGTGTAAGAAGTTAATGTCCCTCACCGACACACACGATTGCTGTCTCCACTGCCTCGGGCCTGACCATTACCCGAAGGTCTGTGACCCGTGTGGGAAGATGTCCTCCAAGGCACTTAGGAGTAGGCAGCAGCAGCGTGAAAGGATTTTTTCTGAGTCCGCATCCCCCCGGGGTCTGGACCTCTTCAGAAGCCTCGACGTCTCGGGAGCTGTCTGAACCCGAGCGTCGGATCTTCTGAGCGGGAGTCTCCCTCGTGGGAACACCGGAGGAAGAAGAAACTCGTGAGGGGGCGTCGTTGGATGCCTTTGATCGACCTGGGCCCTCAAGGACCAGGTCGCGGAGTCCTGACCGCCACCCCGGGTCCTCTGAGTCGGAGCGGCCTGCAAAGCTGCCTCGCACGGAGCCGGAGATGCAGAGGAAGGTAACTGCTGTTGTCCTCATAGACTCTCCTCCGGGAGAACTGGCCTCGAGCCCGATGGCGTCGGGACCCGAGCCCGAGGCTGCAGAGCCTTCTGAGTTCGGTCTCAGGATGGCGGCCCTGGAGCGCAACATGTCTGCCTTCATGGAGCAGCAATGGGTGCTGATGGCCGGTCTCACCGGTCCATCCGCCCCGACCACCAGGACCTCGACGTCCAAGTCGACCCCGGAGGCCGAGCCAATTCTCGAGACTCTTTGGACTCGAGTCGATCCTTGGCCGAGGTCTCCCTCGACCTCCCATTCGGGGCCGAGGTCGTCGACGCCGGTGCCCTCAGCGTCACGGCAGTCAGGACCGAAGCCCTCGCGGCCGGAGCCGCTTCATTCCTCCTCGGAGGAGTCGGCATGGGAGATGGAAGATGAGGAATCCCTGGATACCCATCGGACCTGGTATGTCCCATCAGACTCACCGGGTTCCGAGCCTCGGAGAAGTCCCCTCCGGAGGATACCCGATTCTCGGACTTCGTCAGGGACGTGGCCAAGTCTTTGGCATTCCCGGCGGACACCGAGGAGGAGCTTCAAGCTGAGGAACTCGAAACCCTCCAGTATGACTTTCCCCCCCGGGAAGCCCTTACTGTTCCGGTTCCTCCGATGCTGGAACGGCTGATGCTCCGCATGTGGGAGTCACCGACCTTGATGCCGGTTCTCAGCAAGCGGGTAGATTCCATCTATCGAGTCCGCAAAAGCCCTGGGTTCCAAAAGGCAGAGCTGGGTTCCAAAAGGCACTCCATGGTTGTGGAATCGGCCATGCACAGGCTCAAGAGCCAAAAAACACACTCCTCGTTGCCTCCTGGCCGGGAGGCCCGCAACCTGGACGCCCTCGGCAGAAAGTGCTTCCAGGGCTCGATGTTGTCATGCCGGGTCCAGACTTACCAGCTGTACTTGGGTGTGTACTTGAGGGACCTGGCAAAGGAAATTGCCGTGTTCTCAACTGGCCTCTCCGAGGCACTTTTGCAGCACTTCAAGGCCTTGTCCACCGGGATTCGGGAGTGCTCAAAGTTTGTCTCGAGCAGCCTATGACGGCTTCGAGGCTTTGGCCCAAGTAGCCACGGACGGCATCGGTGCACGCCGCCAGGCCTGGCTAATGTCGTCGGATCTGGAGCCATGGGTTCAGGACAAGTTGGTCGATGTCCCTTGCCGAGGTGACAATCTCTTTGGCAAACCCATGACCGAGAAGGCTGCGGAAATAGAGTACTTGACTCGGACAAGGCTCTCCAAGAAGACTTCTGACCCTTCTAAGAAGAAGGGCTCGGGTAAAAAGTCCTTTTTCCCGAGGAAGGGTGCCGCTTAACGCAACCACCCCACTTAGCAGGCCAGCCCAGCTCCCCAATGGGAGCAGCAGGCCAAGAGACAGGGGCATGGCCTGCGTAGCCGGGAGGGGGTTTTTGACTCCCAAAGCATAGTCTCTCTCCCACCAGTGGTGAGGCCTTGCACAGGAGGAAGGCTGATCCTGTACGCCCACAGGTGGCCAGCTGTCACCACGGATGCCGGGGTCCTGCAAATAGTCCAAAGGGGCTATTTGCTTCACTTCAGCCAGGTATCTCCCTCCCTTCTTTCCAGGAAAGCCTCTCAGACCCCCTCTTCACAGGGACCTCCTCTTGCAGGAGTTAGCAGGTCTTCTAGAGGATCAGGCGATGGAACCGGTGCCCCACCACCTGCAGGGAAAGGGCTTCTACTCCAGGTATTTTCTGATACCAATGAGAACTGGAGGCCTAAGGCCTATCCTCGACCTGCAAAACTTAAACAAGTTCTTGGTGAGGGAAAAGTTCAAGATGCTTTCCCTTGGAATATTGCTGCCTTACCTCCACCAGGGAGATTGGCTATGCTCCTTAGACCTGAAGGATGCCTATACGCACATCCTCATACATCCAGACCACAGACAATATCTGAGATTTGTAGTGGGAGGAAACCATTTTCAGTACAGAGTACTCCTCTTTGGCCTAGCCTCTGCTGCCAGAGTGTTTACCAAATGCCTGGCCGTGGTGGCGGCCTTCCTCAGAAACCAAGGGATTTTTGTCTTCCCTTACCTGGACGACTGGCTCATCAGGGACCAGTCGCCTCAGGAGGCCCAACAGGCCACATCTCGCACCATCAGCATGCTACAACATCTAGGCTTTTTTATAAACCACGCAAAGTCTACTTTGCTCCCCACTCATAACTTAGAGTTCATAGGAGCAAGACTAGACACCCTTCAGGCAAGGGCTTACAGGGCATAGAGGCTGCTGGCGCTGGTACACCAGGTCAGACATAAGTCTCAGCGAGACACTTCCTACGCCTCCTGGGCCACATGGCCTCAACAGTACATGTGACCCCGAATGCCTGTCTCTACATGAGAACAGCTCAGTGGTGCCTCAGAGCTCAATGGACACAAGCCAGCGGCAGCCTCCGGGACAGGATAACAGTGTCCAAATGACTGGTGAAGTCGTTGCAGTGGTGGCTTCAGCCACCCAACCTGCTCGAGAGGGTGCCTTTTTCAGACTCCCTAGCACACAAGAGTGCTAATGATAGATGCCTCCTTGCTGGGCTGGGGAGCCCATTGCCAGGGATCATGCACTCAGGGTCTGTGGTCTCCTCAGGAGACTACACACCAAATCAACCTCTTACAGCTGCGGGCGATTCGCCTAACTCTTCAAACCTTCGTTCATGTTCTTTCATATCAGTCTGTCTTGGTGCAGACAGGCAACCAGGTAGCAATGTTCTACGTGAACAAGCAGGGAGGCATAGGGTCTCGTATCCTATGTCAGGAGATACTGGACCTCTGCTCCTTTGCAATCAGGCAGGGTATGTCTCTCAAAGCAGTTTACCTGCCAGGTCAGGAGTACTTTCTAGCAGACAAGCTAAGCAGGATTCTTCAACCTCACGAATGGCAACTGAATCCAGAAGTGGCCCAGCAGATCTTCCACTGCTGGGGGCATCCGTCCATAGATCTCTTTGCCAGTACACAGAATCACTAGTTGCCCAAGTTTTGCTCCAGATAGCCACATCCTCTGAGGGTGGCTGCAGATGCTTTTCTGATCTCCTGGTCAGGGGGCCTCCTGTATGCGTTTCCTCCCACGCCTCTGGTGGCCCGAACTCTGTTCAAAATCCTTCGGGACAAGGCCTTGGTCATCCTGGTAGCCCCCAGATGGCTGAGGCAGCCTTGGTTTCCTCTTCTCCTTCAGCTGGCAGTGGAAGCCCCACTCCCTCTGGGGACACAGCCCGACCTCCTGTCCCAGGAGCAGGGCTTGCTCTTACATCCCAATCTCAGGTCCTTCAACCTGATGGCATGGCTGCTGAAAGGGTAGTGCTGGTTCCTCTCCTCCTACCTAGGAACGTAGAAATGTTACTGGCCTCAAGGAGGCAGTCCACTAGGAAATCCTATGCCTTCAAGTGGCGCAGGTTTGAGGTGTGGTGTACCCAGCACAACGAAAACCCTTTCTTTTGCCTTATACCATTGGTGTTGCAGTACTTTACTTCACCTCTCAGAATTAGGCCTCAAGTCTAACTCTGTCATGGTCCACCTAAGTGCTTTGTCGGCACACCACTCTCCAATAGAAGGACAACCTCTTTTGGCTCACCCCTTGGTGTCTAGATTCCTCAGAGGTCTACTTCTACTAAAACCCCCGGTTCGTCCTCCGGCAACTGAGTGGGAGTTGAATGTGGTCTTGGAGCAGCTTACTCGCCCACCTTTTGAGCCGATGTCCTCTTGCCATCTCCGCTTCCTCTCCTGGAAGGCGCTCTTCCTAGTGGCACTCGCATCTGCCAGACGAGTGAGTGAGCTACAAGCTCTTGTTTCTGATAGACCGTACACATGGTTTTATACGAACAGGGTGGTCCTTCGCACCCACCCCAAGTTCCTTCCGAAAGTGGTCTCTTCATTCCACCTCAAGCAAGAGGTGGTTCTTCCAACCTTCTTTCCCAGGCCGCATGCCAGCCGGGCAGAAGCGGTCCTGCATACCCTGGATTGTAAAAGGGCTTTGGCCTTCTACCTGGAGCGTACACAGGGACATCGACGTGCTACTCAGCTCTTCGTCTCTTATGACCCCAGTAAGCTGGATCTACCTGTCTCCAAGCATACATTGTCCACCTGGGTGGCAGACTGCATTGCCTGGGCATACAGGGCGGCTGACGTCCCGTTGCAGGGTCGAGTCACAGCCCACCAGGTCAGGGCTAAGGCCGCATCAGTGGCTCACTACCGCTCTGTTCCACTGGCAGGCATCTGCCGGGCCGCCACCTGGTCTTCGGGCCAGACTTTTGCAGCCCATTACTGCTTGGATAGGGAGTCTCGACGGGACAGTGTTTTCGGCCAGGCAGTACTCCATAACCTATTTGAGGTTTAGGCAATTCCTACCCTCCGACCACTGTTCCCTCTAAGCTGTGCGCGTGTGCGCGCGCACACACCTCGCCAAGCGAGCGCACATACTTTATAACAGAGCGCACAGAAATTACGGTTCTGATTCTGATAGAAAACAACACAGACGTCTTAAAATTTAAAAGTTGTTGTGTATTTACGGTTTTCACACGTTCTACAATATTTTCTAGTGCAATCACTGTGGTGTACATACTGTATTCTGACGTGTAGTCAAATTTTAACGTATATAACTCCAAGTGTTATGTGGCGCACAAAAATTTAACCTTCCTTCAAAAGCTGCACAGCTGATATTTTATGCGCACACAGCCTACAGAAAATTAGAGGGAACATTGCCTCCGACCCTTTGGTGTCAGGCTACCTGGGGGTGTTGCGTTCTCAGCTGAATTCCTATTACAGCTGCTGCGGCTCTTCTAGAGGAAGCCATTTTTCAGCTATGGGTTCTCGGTAGCCTATAGCTAGGGAGTCCTATATGTGAGGACTGACTTCCTGCTTGTTCCTGGAGAAAGCGTAGTTACTCACCTGTAACAGGTGTTCTCCAGGGACAGCAGGAATCAGTCCTCACGACCCTCCCCTGGAGCTGCAGTCCTTTGATTAAAATTTATCCTTTTGCCGTCTTTTTAGCTATCTCATTTGACTGAGCAAGATGGCACCCTTGGGCGGGAAGGGGACTGTGCATGTGTGATGCAATCCCAAAGGCTTTCTTTGAAAGCTGGGGATTTGCTCCACATGAGGGCTCCATCGGCATCAACATCGCCCATATGTGAGGACTGATTCTTGTTGTCCCTGGAGAACACCTGTTACAGGTGAGTAACTATGCTATCTGTGCTACTAACAGAGGAACACATTGCTAACTAAGAGGGCCTGTCCGCCCTACATCTTCCTTTTTTGAAACAAACAAAAGCAGAGGGGTAGAAAGAAAAGTAAAGGCTATCTAAGAAGCCTAGGGCCTCCCCCGAGGTCCTCTTGACCCGGTGCCTGCCACCAAGCTGCACAGGCCCTTGTAGCCAGGAGCTAGCTCAGGGTGATCCACCAGCCAGAGAGTCTCATACTCCTGAGGTATCTAGGTGGCCCAGCCAGAAAGTCTTTAAGGAAACCAGGCCTTAGGCCAAGTAGGAGATAATAAGAGAGTCCAGAAAGTACTGAGGAGACCTCTAGCTGTACCTGGGGCTTATGCCAAGGGCAAGGTCACAGCTCTGACTCCTCTGACGTTCTCTGTCTCGACATTTGCTGGCAGAGGGACTTAACCCATTTGTCTGGACTGGTCTAGCTGGACTCCAGGAAAGGAAATTAATGGTAAGGAAAAATTCACCTTGTGCTTTATCTGGGAAGTGTGTGACCCCTTGGGTTTGGGGGGAGGGGGGTTGTAACGTCCCTGGAAACCATCAGAGGATAGTTCTTGGGACAAGGCACTTGGTCAGAGGGAAGGAAGAAATTGTCGGTAGGTTAGAGATTGCCAGTTTAGGGACATGCTGGTGTAGGTAGAGCCTGTGCACTGCCTGGTGAGACCCTACAAGTGATCAAGGCATTAACGCTACATGAGCATTAGCATTGAGGCTTTAAGACTAGAGGTCTGTCCTGCGACTCTGTAAAAGTGACATGAGGTAGGCAAACAGAATGAGCCCCTTTCCTGGCCCTTGCCATACCATGCCTCAGAAAGGACTCTGCAGCGTGATTTCTAAGAGCCCTCCAGCAGCTGCGCCAGGCAGGGAATGGAGCTCCCTTACTGTGTGCAACCCTTGTCTAGGGGGGGGGAGGGGAGAGGGGGTTTACATATTCATAGAAAGACTTTCGTTGTCCTGGAGCACTTTGTTTTGTTGTGTTCTGTACAAGGGATAAGCATTCATAGACATCCTTCCAGTTTATCAGTCTGTATTCTTATGTACTTTTTTTTCTTTGTTTTCTCTCTCTGTTTTTTGTTTGTTTGTTTTTTTAATAAACAAAAACTCACAGGAATTGCCTCATAATGTCCAGGAGGTTCTGGGCCTTGCAAAGGTCAAATCCCCGACCCCCAGTACAGAGAGTGACAGCTCCCCGCAGCCGCTGTCTCCCAGCCAGACTCGGGAGTTGGAGCTGACCGACAGCGTGTCCCCCAGCCAGCCCGACAGCAGCATTGAGATACTGCCTACAGAGGACACCGCCACGCCACAGAGCCTGTCACCCTGAGATTCCCTGCTTGTGCGCGGCCCTCTTTCCAGCCTCACCCAGCCTAACAACACCAGCCTCGGAGGACATGAGAAAACCACCAAGCCTCCCTGACCGCACTCAGCACTCCTTCCTCTCCTCTGGCCTTACAGCAATATGGAAAGTTTGTTCATGGAAAATGCTGCTTTGCTGCCGAACCCGTCTCCCTGATCTCACTGCCCATGCTTGGCTCTCTGTCCCTGCATGGGAGTGGACTGTGGACTCTCGGGAATGCATCTCTTGTACAGCAGAGTGAGCAGGCGGGCACAGCAATGACGGCGAGTGGGCAGTCTATGCCAATATCTGCTTCACGCATGCTGGAGACATGGGAGCTATGGCGGGGTTGTGTGCATAGGAGGGAGACGGTATGCCTTTAATAACTGACATTTAGTGGGATCCCCCCCCCCTTTGCTTTCTCTTCCCTTTGCCTAGAGAGAGTTGTAATGGAAAGCTACAGGAACTCTGCCTGACCCCAGCTGTACTGAACCCTGCTGTCACTAATGGGAGACCTCGGCACTGTCTCAGTGCATGCCTATGAATGCCTTTACTGTTCATGTCTGCATCAACACATGACTTTGTCTTTAAAAGCGTGTGTGTGTACGTACAAGTTCTGTGTTAGTAGTGCTATGTGTCTCACCAGCTCTGTGGGCAGGCCTGCTTAACGTTGGGTAGCTGAGTAAAGCTTTGGCGTTCAGGGTATGATCCCGCTATCGGCTTCCTTTGTACTTTTGCATTAAAGACCAACTCATTTTTAAACTACTCTACTCTTCATTTAACACGTTTATTTAGAAGTAGAGAGCCCTATGATCGCAAATAGGAGCCTGTATGACCTATCCAGTGTGCTCTGCTGACTTTCAGTGCTGTACCCTTCACATTCTCCTTACTGCTAGGGCTCCTCTGAGCTCACCCAGGCTTCCTTGAATTCTGTGGCTCTTCTCTCCACCCACCACCTGCCTTGCGAAACTGTTCCTTGCCCCCATCACCCTTTCTATTGATGTTGCTGCTGAGTCTGCACTCTGACAGCCTCCTATTGGGAGCTCTAGTCATAAGGGCTGGAAATGGGACCTCGTAAAACAAACACAAATAGGAAGGGAAGTGAGGTAGAACTCTAACAGTTTTCAGAAGACTGTGTTTTTGGGAGGAGCTAGCTAAACTAAAAGTGAATAAAACGATAGGCCTGGCTGTCTGACCTTTCCAATGCTTCTTAATTGTTGGGAATGATCCTGGAGGGCTGGAGATGTGTGAATGTGGTTCCTGTCCACAGAAGCTGAAGTAAAGAAGAGGTTGGTAACTGACCTCTGTGGTGAGTAAATTAAGGGACACTCTACTAAAGCAGACAATGGTCTGGTTTCTGGAATCCAAGAGATTGCAGGATCCGAGACAGCATGGTTTTACTAAAGGTAGGTCTTATCAGATGAATCTGATTTCTTTGACTGGGTAAACAGAGAATTGAATCAAGGAAGTGCGCTAGATGTGGTATGCTTACATTTTAGTAAGGCCTTTTGATACTTTTCGCCGTTGGCAACTTCTGAGTGCCCTTGGGATAGACCCTAAAGTGGATGACTGTAAGAAACTGGTTGAGTGGAAAGCAACAGAGAGTAATAGTGGAATTCACTCTTAAAATAGGAGCGTTACTAGTAGCAAGCCTCAGAGATCAGTCCTTGGTTCTTTTTCTTTTTAATATTTTTGTAAGTGATATTGCAGAAAGACTGTCAGGTAAGGTGTGTCTCTTTGCTGATAATACCAAAATCTGCAGCAGGGTAGACACATTGGTGGTGTGGATAGCATGAGGAGGGATCTAACGAAGCTTGAAGAATGGATGAGAATTTGGCAGCTTAAAATGTAATGCTAGAAAATGCAAGGTCATGTATTTGGGCTGCAAAACCCCAAGGGAGTGGTACAGTATAGGGGGTGAAGTACTTAGTGCAAAAAGTAAGAGGTGGGATCTGGGGATGATTTGTTTCTGATGTTTGTTTATTTAAAAACTTGATAATACTGCCTTTAAATCTATTTGGCAAGGTGGTTTACAATAGAAACAAATGGAAAATTAGAAAGGAACTCCAATTTCCTTATCCTTCAGTCCAATCCCAACCTATGGGTAGTGTCACCCCACCAGAAGCTTGGAGACTGAGCATGTCAAGATTCTTGACATCACACCAGATAGACAGCTGGCACCTCCCACCAGCTCCCAGTAGCCCAGTATCCAAACAGCTGAAGAGGTGTGATCCCTGGGGTCAGGACTCACTGAAGGGACAAATAAGGCGTAAAGCAAGCAGTTTCATTTAGTTGTTAATGGACTGTTGGTCTGTATTTAGAAAAGGCTGCTGCTAGATCAGTAAAGGACTGTAAAAAAATAAATAAACAAAAAAAAAACTGTAGTAGCAATGAATTGGACCGCAGCACCTCCTCCCCCCCCCCCCCTTCGGTAGGGTAGAACTGCCTTTGGAAAATTCCGGTGGTGTTCTGATCAGCATTGTGACGGCTTCCAATCCCTTAGGTGGGTGAGGAGCTGCCAGCATTCCCGAGGAATCCCACACCACCGAAACTATGAGGATCAGTTGAGCGATAAGGTGGGAGATTGGAGATTGCGTAGCTGCGGGGCAAATTCGGGGCTGCACTCAGGATGCCATTGAAGGGTTCAGTGTGTGGCCTTAGTAAGAGTGTAGAAGTCTTAATTTCGCGGACTGTGTGGCAATCAGGTGTGTTGGCTGTGGTGAGCCAGAAAAGATGCCATTTTCAGCCCAGGCTGTTTTTAGCGGGGAAGAGCTCCAAAGTGGGTTCGTGATGCTGGGGGGAAACCTCCTTAGTCACATTTTCTTATTTTTCGGGGTTCTTGGAGTTAGTTAACAGGTGTTAAAAAAAATAAACAGTCCTGATTGCAGTAGTGGAGTGCTTCTTCATTAGCTGGAGACTACTAAAGCTGTCAGGAAAATGTCCCCAAAGCCCACATGTGTAACTTGTGGATCACGCAAGGACTCTGGGGAGGGAGGTTGTGAGTGGTGAGGAAGGAACCTCAAGCAAAGCAGGGGTTCTCTTTCGCTCTTAGGGCTGCCGGTCATCGGCGGCGGTGGTAGGTGGGGGATCCGGGGAGATACCAGCCCCACCACTGCTGGAGCCTCAGAGCATGGCTATCCATTCTCCCAGGCCTTCCTTCTTTAAGGACGTGGCAATGAAGGGTTTTCCAGGGGGGGGGGGGGGTTCGCCTGAATTCATCCTCCTGATGCACAAGACGTTCTGCATGAAGCGGCATGGAGAGAAGCTCCTGGGAGCTCCAGAGGTGGAAAAGAACCGCAAGCTTCCCAAGGACCTCAGAACAGAGGGCAAATGGCAGCACAGCTGAAGGCGAGTAGACTCGGACCCTTGGGAGGATAGGAGGTCAGTCCACTCGGAAGAGGTGGACGAACTGGGTATGGAGTTGGACTTGGGAGAAGAACCAGTAGAGCTGGAAGAAGGTGAGATCCTGCAGGAGGAATCTCACATTATCTTAGTCTTCTGCAGAGAGGAACTAGCCTCCTTGATCATCCATTCCATGAAGGCCCTCAATATGGGGAGCTGAGGTCCCTCCAGGAGAGGAACCCTTAGAGGGTCCTCTATTCCAGACAGTCCAGAAATCACAGAGAGTGGTTCGGCTACACTGGATAATTAAACAGATGATTCAAGATGAGTGGGATGTGCCAGAAGCCGGTCTAAGAGGAATGCAGACTGTGACCCAGCTTTATCCATTACCGAATCAAGAGAAAGAGCTGCTGCGCTCGCCTAAGGTAGATGCGGTGGTTTTGGCAGTTACAAAGAAGACCACTATTCTGGTGCAGGGCGGCTCAGCACTTGACATGCAGGATCAGAAGTTGGAAACCCCCCCTCAAGCAGGCCTTCAGTATTAATGCCCTGACCCTGCAGACATTGGTTTGCAGGTGCTTGGACTTGCCTGCGTTGGGTGCCTGCAATTATGGAGAATAGCGGAGACTCCCAGCAGCTTCTGTCTGAGGTGGCTAAGTTGGAGTCAGGGGCAGCTTACATGGCGGGTGCCTTTTATGACCTAATCAGAGGCTTGGTTAAGAACATGGCATCGGTGGTAGCTGCCCGGCGCTATCTATGGCTGCAGAATTGGGCAGCGGAAGACTCCTCCAAATCTTGTCTCAGCAAGCTCCCATTCAGGAGCAAGTTCACAAAGGAAGAATTGGGCACAACTCTACTTAAAATCACTCACCTCTCACTCTCGCAAGGTTACCTAGCAGCTAGCCTTAAACAAACATGTATCAGACTGATCCTAAAAAAACCCTCTGCTTGACCCACTAGATCCCACAGCATACCGGCCAATCTCCAGTCTACCAATCATAACCAAGATGATTGAGAGAGCCATTCAACTGCATGATCCCGTTGACCAAGCTGCACCACTAGACATCCACCAACATGGCTTCAAATCCAACCATGGTGTGGAAATTTTACTCGCATTCCCTACTAGACAAAATCATAACAGGCATCAAAAACATCACACAAGGCTTCATATTAATCTTCATAGATATGAGCAGCTTTTGACACAGCAATTGCCTACTAATACAAAGACTGAGTGAACTAGGCCTTAATGACGTCACACTCATGTGGTTCCAATCATACTTAGACTACAGACAAGAAGAAGTCCGAATTGGCCCACACAAGTCAAAACCATTTAGATAGCAGCAAGGGATACCCCAAGGCTCATCTCTATCTGCCCTGTTATTTAATCTAAATATACAACCTCTATGTATAGTAATAACAGACTATGACATATTATATCAAATATATGCAGACAGTGTAATTTACACTCCATTCAATACAGATAAACCAGACTATACAAAAATAACAGATTCTTAGAAGCAATGACAACCAGCACGACCTGAACATAAACTACAATAAAACTGAGGCTCTTCACATTGCCAGGAACAAAACATTCACCCCCCCCCCCCATCAACCATAAAGATATTGCACAGCAACATTACAGTAAAGCAAGAAGTAAAATACCTCTGAGTCACCCTGGACCAAAACCTCAACTTCCAGCCACGCATTTAAAAAAAACGAAAACAGCATATACTACAAGATGAAAATCATGCAACAACTCAAATTCCTACTCAACTAGAATGACTTTGGGATTGTCAAGCAACAATCACACCAATACTAGACTACTGTAACCTAATTTATCAAGGACTCTCTAAACACACCTTACACTCCCTCCAGATAGCTTAGAACACGGCTGTCCACATCATAACAGGAACCCCAAGACCAGAACACACAGCCCCCATCCTGAAACAACTGTACTGGCTCCCAATACATGCTTATATCAAATACAAGATCATACTCAATACATTCAAAATCATACACCATCTGCTGATACACTCTAGTCACTCATAAGAAGAGACCTTGGAGTCAGACTACGGAGAGCCAACAACAAAAAACACCTCATAGTCCCTAACTGCAAGACAAGAAGTAAACAGGCAATTTGTAACAGGACATTCTGTATATCAGCACCAAAAACATGGAATTTTTTTTTTTTTTTACCAGAGGATCTCAAGGTGACTACAGATATAAGAGACTTTGCAAGAAACTAAAAACATATCTATTCTCTGAACATTATGGAAGTATCACATAGTCCAGAATGAACCTCATAAATCATTAACATTGTTACCCCCAGATCTTGTTCGTACTCCAAGTGTGTTACTCTTGATTATAATGTAACCTTTGAATTGAGTTATAGTGTAAACTGCTTTGACTTAATAAAGTCATATAAAGCCCCTTAAAATAAATATATAAATACGCTCTTGTTAGTGAAAGATCTGGGGGCATCCAAGGGAGGTCGGCTCCCCCGAGGGTAAGCAGAACCAGGGAATTTGTGGATTTTGTGAAACAAACGGGGTTTTATTCCACTATCTTCACAATGAGATAAGGAAGACCCCGGCCAGGGTAGTTCCCATGTATGGTCATCTACGGGAGTTCTGCTCTATCTGGGCCAGCATCACATCAGATCAGTGGGTGCTAGACATCATCCGGGAGGGGTATGCATTGGAGTTTGATCGACCCCTGATGTATGTCTTTGTCAGTTCCCCCTGAAAGACACCTCGAAAGATCGCAGCAGTCGGGGACATGCTATGACATTTGATGGCCTTGCAGGCCGTAGTGCAGGTCCCAAGAGACCAGTACATGGGTATGGTTGATACTCCATCTATTTTGTAGTTCCCAAAAAGGAAGGATCTTTCAGGCCCATTTTGGATCTCAAGCACATGAACCGGTGCCTGAGGGTTCCCTGTTTCCACATGAAAATGCTCCAGTCGGTCATAGTAACTGTAAGAAAAGGCGAATTCTTGACTTAACTTTGTCTTACAAAGGCTTACTTGCACATACCCATCCGCTACGAACATCAGCAATTCCTTCGGTTCACGGTGCCAATGGGGCACTTCCAGTTTCGGGCACTACCATTCAGCCTCATGACTGCTCCCCGTACCTTCACCAAGGTGATGGTGGTGAAGCTCCACTAAGAGCAAATTCTGGTTCATCCCTACCTGGACGATTGGTTAATCAGAGCAAAGTCCAGGGCAGAGAGTGAGCTCACTACGGTGAAAGTAATTGAGTTATTAGAAAGCCTTGGCTGGATCGTCAACCAGGCCAAGAGTTACCTCTAGCCCACACAAGACCTAATGTATCTGGGCGCTTGGTTTCTCACGGACACAAGGCAGGTGGCCCTGTCAGAGGCTAGAATGTACTCCCTGCAGCGAACGTTACATCAGTTTTTGCGTATGAAAAGGCCAACAGCGTGGTATTATCTACAGGTATTGAGCTCTATGGCTGCATCCCTTGAGCTAGTGCCTTAGGCTTGGGCACATATGTGCTTCAAAGGTGGTTGGCACAACAGCTACTGCTCTGTCATCCTTTACCCTGTCTGAGGGCAGTGAGGGTGGCCCTATGGTATTGGTTACATCCGAACAGGCTTCTTGAGTGTATGCCTCTGGTGACTCTGCAGTGAGTCCCACAAGTGACTCTGGTTTTGGTTCCCGCAGGAGAGTGCACGGCAAATCAGTCAGAGATGAAAGTAGTATTACTGGTACTACACCATTTTCAACCACTCTTGCAGGGGAGAGCAATGAGAGTGTTCTCGGACGATGCCACTATCTCGTGGCCTACATCAATCGGCAGGGCGGCACAGGCAACGTGCAGCTAGAGGACAAGATAAGCCCATTGTTAGCATGGGCAGAGAAGAACCTGCAGGCAATCTTGGTGGCACATGTGGCCAGTAAGAAGAATGCAGCAGCAGATTATCTGAGCCGTTGTCGGCTGGACCCCAGCGAATGGATTCTCAATGGTGCAGTTTTTACATGGCTAGTGCGGTGCTGGGATCAGCTGGCCACCTTCGAGATAGCAAAGGCAGCATGCTTCTTAAGCAGAAAGAGTAATTTTTTTAGCTGTGCTTTTATACCGCTTTTCACCGGGTCAAAACGAAATGTCAGAGGGGCTAGATGCCTTGGTGCAGGCTTGGCTCTGAGACAGTCTTCTCTGTGTTTCTTCTGTGGCCGCTCATAGGCCGCATGATGCAAAGGATTGAAGTGCATTGTGGCACGGTAATACTCATTGCTCTGGATTGGTTGTGCCATCCATGGTATGCAGAACTGGTCAGACTGATGGCAGACTTACCTTGGTGGCTCCTGGGCACAAATCTACCTGCTGTCGCAGGGGCCAATTCTAATGCTGCTTACAGCCTGGCTTTTGAGAGGGTGAGGTTGAGGAAGCTGAGATATTTGGCGGCAGTAGTTACAACTCTATTGAAGGTCCGAAAGTGTTCCACCTCTTTGTACTACATATGGGTGTGGAGAGTGTTTGAAGATTACTGTGTGGGGGTGCTCGGATAATCCCCTAATGATTTTGGTTCCATATATTCTTGCCTTTTTACAAGCCAGCTTAGATAGGAGACTGGCTTGTAATTCTATGCGCATGCAAGTAGCCGCTATCACCTGTTATCGTTATTGCGGAAAGGTCTGGGGGCTTCCCTGACAATTACCCAGATGTGGTGCATTTTTTACGGGCGGTGAAACGTGTGGCCGCTGGTGTGGGCGCTAATCCCTCCTTGGGACCTTAACTTAATCTTGTCAGTGCTAACAGAAGCACCTTTTGAGCCGCTTAAAGCCAGTACTTTGAAGGACCTAATGTTGAAAACTGTCTTTTTGGTAGCTATTTGGTTGTCTAGGAGAATTTCGAAGCTGCAGACACTTTCATGTTGCCTGCCTTTTTTGGTGTTCCCACAGTGAGAAAGTAGTCCTACGGCCAGTGTCGTCATTTTTAACTAAGGTGTTCTCGTCCTGTCATCTCAATCAGCCAGTTACTTTTCCGGTGTTCGCAGGGGCACCGGAGACTGAGGTGGATCTGCTCCTCTGATTTCTTTATGTGCGCTGCATTATTTAAAGAGGACAGAATCTTTTCAGAAGTCTGATCGCTTTTTTATGCTATTTGGAGGGCCGCGTAAAGGGGGAAGCCGCTTCAAAAGCCTCTATCTCACATTGCGTGAGAAGCCATTTCCGCGGCATATTTGCTGTGACGCAGGACAGTGCTGAAGAGCTTACAAGCCCATTCGACTCTGGCGCAAGCAGCGTCCTGGGCAGAAGCTAGTTTGGTCCCACAGTAGACATTTGTAGGGCGGCAACCTGGTCATCATTACATACCTTTGTAAAGCATTACCACCTTGATGTGCAGGTGTTTTGGGATGCACGTTTTGGTTTGGCGATGCTTCAGGCTGGGCTTGTGGGTCCCTCCCAAAGTTAGTACTACGATGATACATCCCACAGATCAGAACTGGACTGGAGGGACGATAAGGAAGGTGAAATTGGCTGCTAATTGACTTTCCTTGAGTTCCTCTAGTCCAGTCCTAAATCCCTCCTGAGTTCGTCAGTAACAAAAATGATGGCAGTCCTGGGTCTGAAGAATTACATCTTGGCATAAAGGGTTCACGGGTATAGTGTTGTGGCCATCGGGACGTGGGGACTTCTTGGGGGGGGGGGGTGGGAGTCCTCACTTGCCTGTTAAAAAGGAGCGTTCAACTCCACTGCTATGTATACAAAAATCAGGGAAAGAAATAAGAGGGTATGTGCAATAGTTTTATTCTTGCATAGAGTATTAATTGTGTGGAATGGAGGGGGTCTTCTGCCTGTTGGGGGAATAATTGTTCACAATTGACATATTTAATGTCCTAGTTGTTGCTCCCGTGAGTCTGCTTTGTCAAGAGGTTACTGGAGGCCGGTGGGAGCTGTCTATCTGGCGTGATGTCAAGATTCTTGACGTGCTCAAAACTGCTAGTGGGGTGACACTACTCACAGGTTGGGACTGGACTGGAGGAACTCAAGGAAAGCCAATTAGCAGGTAAGGCCTAATTTCACCATCTCAGATAGGAAAGAGTCTCAAGCACACTAGAAAGAGAAGAAAAAACAGTCAGTCACAGGATCCAGTGCATTGTCTTGACTAGATAGTAAGCTCCGATGAGCAGGGACCGTTTCTTACATGTGTCTGTGCAGCACTGTGTACGTCTATACAAATGTTTAGTAGAAGGCTTCCTGAAACAACAGTGTCTTGAGCTGGGATTTGGAACTGGTGAAAGACGGCTCTAGATGGAGGGCAGGTGGAAGGTTGTTCCAAAGATAGGGATTGAGGAAATAAGAACAAGAATGACGTGTCTGTTCTAACCTAGCATGGGAAGAGGACAGAAGGTGTAGCTGATTTACATGGCGAGAATGGAGGGAACAATATGGGGTATGAAAAATAATATGAGAGGAAAGGTATGAAGGAACACCAGAATGAAGATAAGGTGGCCAAACAGGTAGAAAAGGTGACAGCAAAGCAAGAAGGATGCTTGGGTGCATAAGAAGAGGAATGGTCAGCAGGAAAGAGGAGGTGATGGTGCCTCTGTATAAATCTGTAATGAGATGTACTCTGGACTACTGTGTGCAATTCTGGAGACCACACCTTCAAAAGGATATAAACAGGATGGTGCAGAGGTCAGTGGCTTCATCATAAACTACATGGGTATAGACTTAAAGATCTGAATATGTGTACTTTGGAGGAAAGGTGGGAGAGAGGAGATATGATAGATCTTTAAATACCTTCATGGTATAAATGCTCATCAGGTGGCCTCCTTCCAGTATAAAGCAAGCTCTGTAATGAGGGATCATAGGATGAAGGTGAAAGAGGATAGACTCGGGAGTAAACTGAGGGAATATTTATTTGACAGAAAAGATGGTGTATGTGTGGAAGAGCCTCCCAGTGAAGGTGATGGAGAAGAGGATTGTATCTGAATTCAAAAAAGCACGGGACAAATACAGAGGATCTCTGAGGGAGAGGAAGGGATTGTGGGACATAATAGTTCTCCTGGATGGGAAGATTGCAGGGGCCATATGGTCTTTATCTGCCCTTATTTTCTGTGCTTCTGTGTTGTAGATGGATTTGCTTACTGTGCCTGATTAATATCTTTTGAGGTGTTTGAATGTGTCTTACCTCTCCTCTAGGGTGAACCTATTTAGGGCTGTGAGCGGCCTCCTAGGGTTTGTGGGTTGGATCGCATGCCATGGCTTGCCCAGTTTTACCTCTCATGATATCCTTGTACCACATTTTAGCTGGCCCTGGCTTTCACTGCACCCTCGTGTCATGGTTTGTAAGCAATTGCCTGTAATTTCAGTGGGGTAATCTTAAAAGGGAAATGTTGCACCTTCTCTTAGAAAATTGCTGTAATGTTAACTGTGCCCCTGGCAACATCGTTTGGCTGCTTCTCTTTTTATCTAGGTAATTTTTGGTTGGACATCAAGCTGTTAACTGATCAGGGGGCCTGGAATCTGAAAGCAGATGACTTATCTGATTAACAATCAAACTTAATTGAATAAATTGTTTTCTGTGACCATTGTGTCTCCTCTCCTTTTGCAGTCTGTCTCTTCCTCTCCTATCTCTGCAGGTTTTTCTGTTTCTCTCTTCTGTTACTATATTAGTCTTTCTTCTGTGTTTGTGTTTATTTCTTTCTCTGGTCTCTCTCCTGCCATTCTATTACAGAAAGTGTCTCTCTCTTCCTTTTGCTATGGCCATGACTGCTTCTCTCCCTTGCTGTCTCGGCTGCGGCAAACAGTGTCGATTTCTCTTGGAATGTTTGTGTGCCGCTTGCACAGCCGATCCCGGGAAGTCCTCCAGAGTGAGTTTGTCTCCCAGACACAGGCGGCTAATGCTTCAGTCTCTCCCACACCTCCAAATATTCCTCCTGTGGTTCCTCCGTTGGTCCCTTCTTTGTGGTAGCCTGCTATTTCTCCACATGATGAGGTTCAGGTATCCATGTGCAGGGGCCTGACAACCTGAGCCCTTGTATGCTAGGTACAGCTGTTGCCAGAGGACTCAAACTCTGCCTATTTGCTGGTGGGCAGACCGGTCTCACCAGGAATAAATTCCCATTCTACTCCATCTCAGACTGCATACTGGGTGGAGTTATCCTGTGTGTTGCCGCTGGATATCTGTAGAGTGGTGACATGGTCTGTCTTGTCCACTTTCGTGAAGCATTACTGCTTGACTGTCCAAGCTAGGTCAGCGGCTTGTTTTGGCGCTAGTGTTCTTGCAGCTGCAGTGTCTTCCCCCCCCCAGAAGGGGGAGTAACTTTGGTACTTCCCACTGATCTGGACTGGTCTTAGCAGGAAGATAGGGAAGGGGAAATCTTACTTACCAATAATTCCTTTCCTGGAGTCTACTAGACTAGGGTCCAAACAAGAGCGCACACTCGCAAACAGAACAAAAATAGACAGGAGCGAGGTGTAATAAGACAATCTTTATTGAAAATACCCCAATATGACTGCATTTCAGCTAAGTGTCGTCTTCAAGGGGTGAACCTCAAATTTAAAAAAACAAAACATAAATATTAGTAATCAGTCATAAAGTATATAGTCAAACCTCGGTTTTCGTTGGCCCCGGTTTTCGTGCGTTTCGGTTTTCGACGTCTTTTCTGACTGAGATGTTGTCTCGGTTATCGGATATCGCCTCGGTTTTCGTTGTGTTACTGAACAGCTGATGGTCCCAATAGTGGCTGGTGCTGCTCCTCCTATGGGCAAGGGCAGGAATGTGGACAAATTGCCAGCCTCCATGTGCCTCCCCAGTCCCGGCAGCACTACCCCCCGGACTCACCGATCGCGTGTTGAAGCGAAAGTCAGCTGAGCAAGAGTCAGAGTCAAGAGCCAAGGATTGCACAGAGAGGAAGGCCCCGATCTCTCCACTGCCTGCCTGTTCTCTGGAACGCCCCCTCAGGCTCGGAGGTAGCAGGGTAGCTGTCAATGTAAGCAGGAGATGTTGAATGAATGTGGGAGGCAGTTCTTTCTCTTGCAGGGTACGCTTGCAAATTGCTGTTGAGACGGAGTCAGCGATCAGATTACAGTGCCGTACAGTACAATATCTGTGTGTTTGCTGTCCTGTGGACGATCGGGCAGGTGAGAGAAGTGACAGGAGCTGGGTGTCTGGAACGGATTAATTGAATTTACATTATTTCCTATGGGAAATATTGCTTCGGTTTTCGTACGTTTCGGTTTTAGTCAGACTTCTTAGAACGGATTAATAATGAAAACCGAGGTTTGAATGTATATCAGAATCAGGTACAAAAGTGAAAATAATAAAACAGGAACATAATGTAAATATAAAAAAGAAGTAAACAATAAAAATATAACACAACAAAAAATACAAATGGGAATAAACCATAATACAATACAAACATCTCCAAATCATCTGGAGGGAGGAATATATGTGAATACGACTAAAGACAAAGAAAAACAAAGTAAAGCGACATAGGGGCAAGAAGAGGACTATATGATATAGGTAAGTATAATACGTAAAAACCTTATGTTTAGAGTCTAAATCCAGACAAATGGTATAAGTCATTGATTTCTAATGCAGTTGACCACTTTAGCACATACTGAGAATTATTTTTGTTTTAGAGAACTGTTCTACAAACAGATTAAGAGAGTGACTATGGGATCTGCCATGGCCCTAGATGTTAAGTTTGAATTGAAATTTTTAGCCAGACATCTCTTTAGTAACAATATCAAACTTTGGAAGAGGTACATTGATGACATTCTGATAGTTTGGGAAGTAGAGGATGCTTGCCTTCAAGAATTCTTTACTTGGATCAATCACTCGATCCCAGTCTACCATTTCAATCATACAGCAAGATCCCAAGTACCTTATTTAGATATACTGATCAAGAAAGACCATTTTGGCTTTATTATGGATCTGTACAGGAAACTTAGATTGAAACCTATTACCCTTTGATAGTTTTCATACACTGTCCCTTAAGTATCTGCCTGCCTGTCAGTTTTTAAAAAATAGAAGAATATGCTCTGATCAGGATTTTGAAATTTATGTACAAACGGTTTCAAGAAAGGACACCTCCAACTGTTTTAGTCGGGCTTATAATAGAGCCAAGATGTTCGATCGTTCGGTGCTTTTACAGGGAACTTACACATAAGACTAATGATAAGATGGTTTGTTCCCTCACCTTTTCAGATTTATCAAAAGACATTCCTAAGATCTTAAAAGATGAATAGCACATCCTCTCCACTATCCCCTCCTTTAGTAGCAGTCAAACCGCTGTGGCCCACAAGAGAAACACAAACTTGGCCAATCTGCTTGTCCCTTCTGCGCTTTTGGGACCCCAGGTCTTACCCAAGGTTGTAAGCCACTACAGGTGTGGACATTGCTCTGTGTGTAACCAGACTTCTTTCTTTACCCTATGTCTAACAAAACATTTTTTTCTGACTGATTTTTTTTCTAATTGGAAATCAGATCATGTTTATGTAATTATGTATCCCCGCAACTTTATGTAGGGAAAACAAAGTGCAGTATACACACTTGCATTATAGAGCATAGAAGTTGCCTTAAAAGGAAAATTGAAGACAAGCCACTTGTGACCCATTGAATATCTAGGCAACACACTCTTTTCAGTCGTTAAGTTTTTTGTGAACAAAGTGGTTAGGTCCACTGGAGAGGAGGTGATCTAGAAAAGATTTTGCTACAATTGGAATAAAAGTATATCTTTAACTTGGCTGCTTCGAGACCTTTAGGTTTGAATATGGACCAAGATTTTTCTATTTTTTTTGTTGAGTTTTTACTTCTTTTTAGTTTTGGCTTTATTTATAGTTTTATCCTTTGCCCCCTTTTGATGGTGTTTCTATCCCCCTTGGTCTGGGGACCCCTGTTTTGGTTTTTACAATTTTGATTTTAGTACTTTGTTTTTACATTTTTGCTTCTTTCTTACCGTTTACCTTTAGTTTTATTGTTTTGTTTTATTCCAACTCTTCTGTCACCCCCTCCCTTTTTTATTTACTTTTGATTTACTTTGGAGTTGGGAGTGGTCCCAGAGGACTGGGAAAAAGCACATGTGGTCCCTTTACTCAAAAGTGGAAGTAAGGATGAGGTTGAAAACTACAGGCTGGTTAGTCGAACCTCTTTGGTGAATAAATTATTGGAAAAGCTGCTAAAACAGAAAATAGTGAGGTTTCTGGAGTCCAATGGATTGCAGGATCAAAGGCAGTATGGGTTTACCAGAAGCAGGTCTTGTCAAACAAATCTGATTGATTTCTTTGACTGGGTGACCAGGGAGTTGGACCAAGGGAGAACCCTAGATGTGGTATATTTAGATGTCAGTAAATTCTTTGACACCGTTCCGCACAGGCAACTTATATACAAACTGAGCACCCTAAGGATGGACCCTAAAGGTACTGATTGGGTTAGAAATTGGTTGAGTGGGAGGTAGCAAAGGGAGGGGTAAATGGAGCTCACTCTGAGGAGGAGGTGGTTACCAGTGGTGTACTGCAACAGTCTGTCCTTAGTCCAATTCTTTTTAACATCTTTGTTAGAGATATTGCGGAAGGGCTGTCTGGTAAGGTTTGCCTCTTTGCGGATGATACTAAAATCTGCAATAGAGTGGACACCCAGGAAGGAGTAAATAACATGTGGAGGGATGTAGTTAAGCTTGAAGAATGGTCTAGAATTTGGCAGCTGAGATTTAATGCTAAAAAATGCAGGGTCATGAATTTGGGCTGCAAAAATCCAAGGGAGCAGTACAGTGTAGAGGGTGAAATATGTCTGTCCACAAAAGAAGAGCAGGACCTGGGCGTTAATGTATCTGACTGTTTTAAAGTAGCTAAACAGGTAGAAAAGGTGATGGTGAAAGCCAGAAGGATGCTTGGGTGTATAGGGAGAAGAATGGCTAGCAGAAAAAAGGAGGTGATAATGCCTCTGTACAAATCTCTTGTGCGTCCTCATTTAGAGCATTGTGTGCAATTCTGGAGACCGCACCTTCAAAAGGATATAAACAGGTTGGAGTCTGTGCAGAAGGTGACTACTAAAATGGTTAGTGGTCTTCATTATAAAGTATATGAGGACAGATTTAAAGATCTTAATATGTATACTTTATTGGAAAGGCGGGAAAG
Source organism: Ichthyophis bannanicus (assembly GCA_033557465.1). Classification (NCBI taxonomy): domain Eukaryota; kingdom Metazoa; phylum Chordata; class Amphibia; order Gymnophiona; family Ichthyophiidae; genus Ichthyophis; species Ichthyophis bannanicus. The sequence goes on along the minus strand of CM066051.1, from coordinate 53,685,164 downwards.
CGGGGATATTTAAATACCTCTGTGGCATAAATGCACAGGAGGAGAGTCTCCTTTGTTTGAAAACAACCTCTGCTACGAGGAGACCTAGGATGAGGGTGAAAGGGGATAGATTCAGGAGTAATATGCGGAAATATTTCTTTATGGAAAGAGTGGTAGATGCGTGAAATAGTGGAGGTGGAAGAGACAAAGACCATATTTGAATTTAAAAAAAAAAAGCATGGGACAGACACAGAGGATCTCTGAAGTAAAAAGGGCACTATTGTAGTTGATTTGGAAGGGCAGACTACATAGGTCATGTGGTCTTTTTCTCTGTTTTTAGTCTGGTTCCTTTTATGCGCAATGTGAGCTCTTTGTTTTCTTTTATATTTGTACTGCTCTTTTTACTCCTCTGTTTAGGTCTGGTTTTATTTTTATTTTTACCCTCTTTTTCTGGGGACATCTGTTCCTTCTGGTTCCCTGTTTTCATCCATTTCTGTTTTGTTTCCCTGCCTTCTTTTGCCTCCCCCCTCTTTTCCTGTATTTATTGATTAATTCTATACTACATTTTTATTCTTTGTTTGTCTTTTATTTGTATATTTCAGCATGTACTTTTATGCCTTTTTTTTATTCTGGATATTTAGTTTTCATTTGAATTTTAGTATAACTTGGAATTTCCAGGAACAAGCAGGAATATAGCCTTCACATATAGATGAAGTCAGTACTGACGGAGCTCGCGCAGGTACGCTCCCCAGCATCCATTAGGAAAGCTTTTGGGAACATCCCGCTGTGCCTGCGTGACTACCTTCCAGCCTTCCCAACTCCCTCTCTTCAATGCTTCATTTTATGTGGAGCCAGCAGGAAGCAAATCCGGTCACCACAGAAAAACTCTTTTTGTGGATAGCGCCTCTGCCTTCCCGTCGACACTGGCACCGTTGAAGACATTGCCGGTTCCTTTAATCTTTTCTTTTACTCTTTCTTTATCTTTCTTTCAAAAAAAACAAAACACTAGGGCATCAATGCCCTTTTTAGGCCTTAAGCCTACCATAGCCTTCACATCCCCAAAGGCATGGACAAACCAACAAGTGGTTTCAAGAAATGTTCTAACTGTGCCAGCATCATCTCAGTGACTGACACACATGACTGGTGCTTAAAATGCCTTGGCCCAGACCACTAATCAAAAGACTGTCCCTTCTGTCAAAAGATGACCTGGAGAGGTCTACAAAACCAGGCTTCTAAATTTGGGGCACTCTTTGCCTCTGACACGGTGTCGCTGGCATCCACTTTGTCTAGGGCCTCCTCCTCCTCCCATGGATTTCAGGTATCTTTGAAGTCCAAGCACAAGGCCACATCAAAGTCAGACAAAACCTCCAGGGAAGATCTCGCTCAAAGCATCGAGATCCCCTGGACATGGCATCAGAGGTAGATTGGCCTGCCAAACAGCCCTAGTGGGAGGCCCTGGCCTCCAAAACCACAGAGGGGTTGCAGGATGCTCCTGAGGCCTCGACCTCTGGACACCACGTGGTGCCATGTTCTGGAACGGTTGTGCAGCCACCTGCAACAGATACTCAGACATCGGCAGTGTCGATGGACTGGTGTATACTGGCCATTGAGTGGAGCTTAGCAGCCTTGCTGGCAGCCCCATTACAGTAAGGTCCTTGGCTCCGGGCACTGCCCCATTGATACCAGTACTGACATCGACCCTGATTGCGGGGTCTACATTGAGGTTGTTGCACATCACATAGACATCATTGCCACCAATGCCCTCGCTTGAAACTGTCACTAATATCGGTACCCAATCCAAGCGGTTCACTGATACCTGTACCTCGGGGTGTTGGTACAGGCATCTTGGTTCAGGCGAGCCCCACCCTTGTTGATAGTGTCTTGGAGGTGGAATCGAATGGTTCTCGAGGACCCCAAGACATACCTTTGGAACCTTCCCCTCCACCACAGTAACTCGTATTGCCTCCGGAAGATATCTCCTTCTAGAAATTCATTCGAGACCTAGCTAAGGGGGTCTCAATCACGGTTACAGAGGAGAAGGAACCAAGGGCAGAGGAGTTAGAGATCCTCCAATCCCCAACAGCACTCAAAGAGGCAGTTACACTGCCGATGCACCGCATCCTTCATGATCTCAGGCTCTGTATGTGGGAGACACCTCTTACAGTCTCACTGCAGAGCCAACGTCTTGATACCATGTACCGGAGTGTCTCAGCTTCCAGAAGCCACAGCTTCCCCACCATTCAATGGTGATTGAGTTGGCGATGCACCAAATCAAAAGCTCGAAGATCCACTCTTCTAACCCTGCAGGTAGAGAATTGAGAACCCTCGATGCCTTTGGGCATCGGTGCTTCCAGGCATCCATGCTCTCAGCTAGGATTAATTCCTGTATCCTCTACCTGGGAATGTTCCTCAAGGAAATGTCAAGGGATCTTGAGGCTTTTGCCTCACTCCTTCCAGATAAGAGGGAAGACTATCTCACCTTAGTCAAGTATAGCGAAAATGTATCTAAGTTTGTTAATAGGGCCACCTTCGATACCTTTGAATGCACAAGCATTCAATCTTGAATACTGCTCTGGTACATCCCAGGAGTCTGGACTGGATTTGAAACATATGGAAGGTGAAATTAGACCTTGCCTGCTAATTTTCTTTCCTTGGGTCCCTCCAGTCCAGGCCAGAGCCCGCCCATGTTGCAGTCTGTAGCACAAGCCCAGATAGGAGTGACAGTCTCAATCAATCCTTTTGTAATTTTCTTTTTAGAAATCTGGAGCTGATACGTGTCTTTGCTGCTCTCAGAGGGGATAGTACTGTTTTCACTAAGTCCCCTCTTGGCTACTAACAGCTTGTATATAGTTACTCCTTGTTACTTGCGAAGTTAGGTTTACTATTCTCGTTAAACTCTACTTTGTTATTAGGATGCTGGCTTAGGGGGTAGTGTTCAGTCCCCTTATACTGTGACATCATAGAAATCTAGAGTCCTTAGTCTCCTGATCATGATTTTTTGTGAGTGGTTACTAATATTTATGTTTTTATTTATTTGAGGCTTACCTCATGAAAAAGGCACTTTGCTGAAACGCAGCCTTATTGTTTTTTTTCAGTAAAGATTGTCTTATTACACCTCGCTCCTGCCTATCCTTGTTCTGTTAGACCAGTCTTGGTGTCTTTTGCTAAGGGCCATCTGTTTTGGCAGACTGGTTTCTCCTCATGTGGATTCTGTATATAGTTCTTGTTCAGAGGCCCCTTCAGAAGATTCTGCAGGGGGGTTCCGTTTGCTTTGTTATGAAAATACTGGAGAGTGCCCTTAGCTGCACAGCGTTTTCTGTTAGTGATGATGTCACAGCACTGTAATAGCTTTTTCTCTGTCTCCATCATCTGTTGGTTGGGGGAGAGAACCCACTGGTCTGGGCTGGTCTAGCAGGACTCCAAGAAAGGAAATTATCGGTAAGTAAAATTTCCCCTTCTACCCAGCTGTAATAAGATATGCCATACTGGGTCAGACCAAGGTCCATCAAGCCCAGTATCCTATTTCCAACAGTAGCCAGTCTAGGTCATATGTACCTAGCAGTTTCCCCAAAAGGCACAGGTTCCACAATGCTTATCCTGGGTCCCTTCTTAATAATGGTTTATGGACCTTTCCTCCAAGAACTTGTCTAAACATTTTTAAACCCAGCTACACTAACAACCTTTACTATATCCTCCAATAACAAATTTCAGAATTTGATTACACGTTGAGTGAAAAAATATTTTCTTTTATTAGTCTTAAATAGTTTACCCTGTAGCTTCATTGCATGTCCCCTAGTCTTTCTATATTCTGATAACGTAAACAATCGATCTACGTTTACCCATTCCACTCCGTTCATTAATTTATAGACTTCTGTCATATCTCCACTCAGCCGTCTCTTTTTCCAGGTTAAAGAGCCCTAACCTTTTTAGCCTTTCTTCATAGGAGTATCCTTCCATACCCTTTACCATTTTGGTGGCTCTTCTCTGTACCTTTTCTAATAACGCTATATCCTTTTTAAGATACGGCGACCAGAACTGCACACACTATTCAAGGTGAGGTCTCACCATGGAACGATAGAGGCATTATAATATCTTTTGTTTTATTTTCCATTCCTTTCCTTATGATACCTAGCATTCTATTTGCTCTCTTGGCCGCCGCTGCACACTGGGCTGAGGAGGGTTTTAATATGTTATCCACAATGACGCCTAAATCTTTTTCCTGAATGGTGGTTCCTAATGTGGAACCTTGCATCTTGTAAGCATAGTTTGGGTTGTTCTTCCCTAGGTGCATAACTTTGCAGTTGTCCACATTAAATTTCATCTGCCATTTTGATGCCCAGTCTTCCAATTTATCAAGATCCTCTTGCATTTTTCCACAATCCTCTTGGGTTTTAACAACTTTAAATAGTTTTGTGTCATCTGCAAATTTGATAACCTCATTCGTTATTCCCTTTTCCAGGTCATTTATGAATATGTCAAAAAGAAGCGGACCCAGCACAGATCCCTGGGGTACACCACTATTCACCTTTCTCCATTGGGAAAATTGGCCATTTAGCCCTACCCTCTGCTTTCTATCTTTTAACCAGTTCCTGATCCACAATAGTACACTTGCCTCCTATCCCATGATTCTTTAGTTTTGCCAAAGGTCTCTGAGGGACCTTGTCAAAGGCTTTCTGAAAGTCCAGATACACTATATCAACCGACTCACCTTTGTCCACCTGTTTATTCACACCTTCAAAAAAACATAACAGATTAGTAAGACAAGATCTTCCTTGTCTAAAGCTATGTTGGCTGTCTCCCATTAGGCCATGACTATCTACATGCTGAGTAATTTTGTTCTTTATGATGGTTTCTACCATTTTTCCCGGTACTGACGTCAGGCTTACTGGTCTGTAGTTCCTGGATCACCCCTGGAACCCTTTTTAAAAATTTGGCATTACATTGGCGATCCTCCAATCTTCAGGTATTACAGATAATTTTAATGATAGATCACAGATTACTAATAGCAGGTCTGCAATCTCATATTTCAGTTCTTTCAACACCCTTGGATGTATACCATCTGGCCCAGGTGATTTGCTGCTCTTCAGTTGTAATAGTTGTAATACATCTTCCCGATGTATCGATATTTCCTTCAATTCTTCTGCACCTTTAAATATCACTTCAGTCATGGGTAATATCCCTACATCTTCCTCAGTAAAGATCGAAGCAAAGAATTCATTCAGTCTCTCTGCTTTCGCCTTGTCGCCTTTTAGTGCCCCTTTAACCCCTCTATCATCTAATGGACCAACTGCCTCTTAGGTTTTTTGCTATGAATGTACTTGAAAAAGTCTTTATTTTGCGTTTTTGCTTCTGCAGCAAGCTTCTTCTCAAATTCTCCCTTTGCCTGCCTTATCAATGCCTTGCATTTGACTTGCCAGTGCTTGTGCTGTTTCCAGGTTTTGTCATTTGGCTCTTTTTTCCATTTCCTGAAAGATGCTTTTTTGGCAACAACCGCCTCTCTGACCTCACCTTTAAACCATGCTGGCAGTTTTTTGGGCTTCCTTCCACTTTTCTTAAAGCGTGGAATACAGCTGGTCTGGGCTTCCAAGATAGTAGTTTTCAACAACACCCAAGCTTGATGTAAGTCTTTAACCTTTGCAACTGCTCCTTTTAGTTTTTTCTTAACTATTTTCCTCATTTTATCATAGTCTCCCTTTCGAAAGTTAAAAAGTAGTACTGTGGCTTTCCTTACTATCCCTCCTCCACTAAATAAATCAAACGCGATCATGCTATGATCACTATTGCCAAGTGGCCCCAACACCCTTATCTCTTGCACCAGATCTGGTGTTCCACTAAGGACTAGGTCCAATATGGCTTCCCCTCTGGTCGGTTCATGAACCAGCTGCTCCAAGAAGCAGTCATTTATTTCATTTAGAAACTTTATCTCCCTAGCATGTCCTGCCGTGACACTGACCCAGTCGATACCGAGGTAATTGAAATTACCCATTATTATTACAGTGTTGTAACTTTTGTTAGCTTCCCTGATTTCTTTAAGCATTTCATCATCCATTTGTTCATTCTGGCCAGGTGGTCGATAGTACACCCCCACTGCCATCGCCTTCCCCCTTTTACATGGAATTTCAATCCATATTCTACAGCAAATTTTGTTTCCCGCAAAATTTTAATCCTTTCTGACTCAATGCCCTCTTTATCATAGAGCGCAGCCCCTCCACCAATTTGATCAGCTCTATCATTACAATATAGTTTGTACCCAAGTATCACATTGTCCCACTGGTTGTCCTCCTTCCACCATGTCTCTGATATTCCAATCATATCTAACCTCTCATTTAGTGCTATATATTCTAACTCTCCCATCTAATGGTTTTTCCCATATCCTTTGGCAACAAGTTCCAGAGCTTAAGTATATGTTGAGTGAAAATATATTTCTCTAATTTGTTTTAAATGTGCTACTTACTAACTTGAGATCATGTCCCCTAGTCTTTGTACTATCCGAAAGAGTAAATGATTCACTTCTATCCGTGTCACTCTACTCCGCATATTATTAGAGCTCTATCATATCTCCCCTCCGCTGTCTCTTTTCCATGCTGATGACCTAACCTTTTTAGCCCTTCTTCATAAGGGTATCCTTCTGTCCCCTTTATCATTGTGGTCGCCCTTGTCTGTACTTGTTTTAACGCCGCTATGTGTTTACAATATAGCAATTAGAATTACACACCGTATTCAAGGTGCGGTCACTCTGTGGAACAATATGGAGTCATTATGATATCCTTTTCTAATAAGTCCTTCTGTCTTTCTCCTGTCCTTTTGTTAGTCTATGTGCGTATCCTTTGTCAGTGGTCTGCATTTGTGTTCCGTGTTGCAGGCAGCAGACTCTGCCTTCTCTCTGTGCTTGCTTCTCCCTCTCTGTCCTGCGAGCCACTTGGCATTGCATCCAGGCTTGTTGGAGAATAAGATCTCATTGGTGGCGTGTGACGCTCTTTTCTTTACTGCACTGTGTCAGCAGCATTCAATGCAACCGAGGCAGAAACACAGATCAGCTTTCTACGGCTGATAGATTTCTCTCAGGCTGTCAGATTCAGCACAAGCATACAAAAGCTCAGAGTTACACTAGCATGACATGATGGGAGAAAAGTAATACAGGGAAGAGGTGAAAAACACATGTCCTTGTAATGCAGAGAATAACATGTATTGATTTGGGTTATACATATTTATTGACCTTTATTCTCCATGAACAAGCAGGAAGTCAGTCTGCACATATGGGTGATGTCGGCGCCGATAGAGCCCTGCACGGAAGCATCTCCCCAGCTTTCAAAGAAAGCCTTTGGGAGATGCACCACGCATGCATGGTCCCCTTCCTGCCCAAGGGTGCCATCTTGCTCATTCTCCCTTTTTTCCACAGAGCCCACCGGATGTGTGTCCGATTCCCCCTGAAAAAGCAGTTAATTTTCATCCTGCAGTGTTTTTGTTTTCTCTGGCTGTGACCGGTTCCTTTCCCGCCTCTGAGTTTGCTTGTCTCAGCATCACATCTTAGACTGTCCTTTTTCCCCAGTTAAGTTCCTTTTTCCCCGGCGCAGCTTTGTGCCTTTTTTCTGCCGGCTGGCAGTTCCTCGGGTCTTCGACCTCACCAGGGTACTTTTTCCTTCGATCGCCAGCAGTTTTAAGAAGTGTGATTGCTGCTCTAAAAATATGCCCCTCACCGACGCACACGATTGCTGCCTCTGTTGTCTTGGTCCCGACCATGACTCAGAGGTTTGTGGACTCTGCAAGCAAATGTCTACTAAAGAAATCAAACTCCATCAGCAGAAGCATGACCAAATTTTCTCCAGGTCAGACTCTGCCCCAGAGCCCCTGGTGACCCCACAATCCAGGGCCCAAAGTCGTGTAGTGACCCTGCAGCGACCGACCGGGTACGTGGGTCCTCCCACAGGGGTTCCCTGAACCGAGAACACAAGAGGAAGAAGAAATCCTCGACCTCTTCGTGGGACTCGGCGAAAGCTGGGCAAGTTCCATGCCAGCCCCTGGAGAAGGCCCGAGGTGTCAGAACAGAAGTCCCCAGGAAGGAATTGTCGGCCCCTGACGATCAGCCTCAGACCTCAGAGGCCATCCTTGTCAAGGACTCCTCCTCCTCACCGGTGACGGATTCTGTGGTACCAACTGGACTGGAGTCCAGGATGGAGTCCCTGGAGCACAGCCTGACTGCCTTCCTGGAGACGCAGTGGACACAGTTGTCCAGCTCAGCCGGTTCATCTGTTCAGACGACCGGGACCTTGACTTCAAGGACTTCCCTGGTTGTCAAGCTGATCCTCGTGAGCTTACTGCCTCAAGTCAATCCTTGACAGAGGGCTCGATCGCAATCCCATTCCTCGGGCCATTGATCATTTTTGAACAGTACTTGTGGCTCCGGCCACACAGCCTCAAAGGCATATAGGCCACCAGCCCTGGGCCCATTTCTGGCCATAGAGTCCTCCATCGAGTACTCTGACTGGGAGTCAGAGGATGAGACATCCCTGGACACTCGCAAGCACTGCGACGTGCCATCGGACCTGTCTCCACCAAGGCCAGGCTCTGGTCACCGCCCAGCATTCCTCAAATTTGTGCGGGACATGTCAAAGGCATTGGCATTCCCCACTGACTCAGAGGAGGACCCTCACATGTAGGAGTTTGAGATCCTCCAATATAGGTCCCCACCAAAGCAGCCGCTCACGATGCCCATCCCAGCTATTCTGGAAAGGCTGCTACTCTGAATGTGGGAGTCACCGGCCTTGGTGCACATAGCCGTCAGCTCGATTCCATGTACTGAGTCCGCCAGGGCCCTGGCTTCAGGAAGGCTCAGCTTCTGCACAACTCCATGGTGGTGGAGTATATGCGTTAGCTTAAAAGCCAGAAGACATATTCGTCAGTGCCCCTGGGCAAGGTGGCCAAGACCCTCAACGCCCTCAGCAGAAAGTGCTACCAGGGCTTGATGCTGGCCTGTCAGATCTAAGCATACCAGCTATATATGGGTATGTACCTGAGGGACCTGGGTAAGCAGTTCACCGGGTTCTCTGCTGACCTTTCCAAGGAACCCCTCCAATGGTTCTAGAACCTGGTAAAATGCATCTGTGACTGCTCTGAGTTTGTCTCGAACAGCCTATGACTGCTTCACGTCCACAGCCCAGGTGGTCGCAGCAGGCATCGACGGCAGGCCTGGCTCCAATCCTCTGACCTAGAGCAGTGGGTCCAAGACAAGCTTGTTGATGTCTCATGCCAAGGGGAGAACATCTTTGGTAAGCCCATGTCAGACAAGGCTGCGGAGCTAGAGTCTTAGTTTCTGACAAGAACTCTACTTTCTAGGAAGATTACCACTCTGTCCAAGTGGAAGGCCTCGGGGGGGGGGGGGGGGGAGGAAAGCCACCCTACCCCAAGGAAGGGACTGGTTTACTGAGGCTATCAACAGTACCAGCCTTCCCAGGCTCCACAGCAGGGGCAGCATGCCAAGGGGGGCACACAGGGCTCCTGCAAGCAGAAAATTCCCAAGGCCCCAATGCCGGCTCTGGCCCCATCTGGGGGGAGTTTTTTTGACTTCTTGGACATAGCCCCTCTACCCTCAAGAGGTCATTTGCTGACAGGGGGACACTTGGTCCACTTTGCCCACCGGTGGCCAAACATCACTACAGATGCCTGGGCCCTCCAGGTGGTCAAGGAGGATTACCTCCTCCACCTGGACCAAACACTCCCCTCTTTCTTTCCAGGAGAGCTCTCCAAGATTTCACTTCACCAGACCCTGCTCTGGCAGGAATTCACAGATCTATTCAAAGACAGGGCTGTGGAACCAGTGCCCCATTGCCCAAAGGGCAAGGGATTCTACTCCCGGTACTTCCTTGTGCTGAAAAGAACCAGAGGCCTCTGGCCCATCCTAGAGTTGCAGAACCTGAACAAGTTCCTGGCAAGTTCAGGATCTCTCCCTTGGAACATTGCTGCCTTATCTCCAGCAGGGAGACTGGCTATGCTCCTTGGATCTAAAGGATGCTTATACCCACATCCTCCTCCATCCTAGTCACAAACAGTACCTGAGATTCGTGGTTGAGGGTGACCACTGCAAGTACAGGGTGCTACTATTCAGACTGCACCCAGCATCTTCATCAAATGCCTGGCGGTGGTGACTGCCTTTCTCAGTCTCCAAGGGGCCTTCATCTTTCCCTATCTGGAGAACTGGCTCATAAAAGGAGAAACAGCCACCGAGGTGCCACAGGCCACACCATCAGTGTCCTGGAACACCTGGGCTTCGTAACTTCTCTCACCCCAAGTCTCATCTCACTCCTACCCAAAACATGGAGTTCATAGGGGCACAGTTGGATACCTGCCAGGTCAAGGCCTGTCCCCCCCCCCCCCCTTAGACAGGGCGAGTAGCCTCGAGGCTCTGGCCACAGAGGTACAGCGCCATCGCTTAGTGTCAGCTCACACCATGCTCCACTCACTCGGCCACATGGCATCCACGATACATGTTACACTGGATGCCTGTCTCCATATGAGGGCAACCCAATGATGCCTCTGATCCCAGTGGACACAGGCCACTGACTCCCTCAGGGACAGAATGAGTGTGAGCTACCTGCTGGCAGAGTCACTCAACTGGTGGCAAGTGACATAGCACGTACGGGCAGGCAGGTCCCCACTATGGATGCCTCCTGGCTGGGATGGGGAGCTCACTGCGGAGGGCACCTGGTCTAGGGCAAAAAGGCAATGGCAGATCATCCTCTTAGAGCTCAGGGCCATATTTCTGGCTCTCCAAGCCTTCAGCCATTGCCTACAGCATCAGCCGGTACTAGTCCAGATGGACAATCAGGTTGCCATGTTCTACCTGAACAAGCAGGGGGGTACAGGGTCATACACCCTCTGCTCATATGCGATCAGGCAGGGAATGTTCCTGAGAGTAGTTTACCTGCCAGGTCAGGACAATACCTTTGTGGACAGGTTGAGCAGGATCCTCCAGCCGCATGAATGGCAGCTGGATCCCAGAGTAGCCCAACAGCTGTTTTGACTCTGGGGGATCCTTCACATGGACCTCTTTGCTAGTCTGGCCAACGCTCAGTTGACACTGTTCTGTTCCTGCCAGTCTTACCCTTCCTGGGAGGCTGTGGATGCCTTTCTCATGCCGTGGTCGGAGGGCCTCCTATACACCTTCCTGCCCACATCATTGGTCGCCAAGATCCTTTTCAGGGTCATCCGGGACAAAGCGTCACTAATCCTGGTGGCTCAGGAAGCCGTGCTTCCCGCTACTGCTCTGGTTAGCAATGGAGCCCCCAATCCCGTTTTGGAACTCTCCAGGGCTATTGATTCAGGAGGACAGCTGTCTCCTCCACCACGATCTTGGGTCTCGGTAGCTAACAGCGTGGCTGCTGAGCAGGTAGCCTTTTTATTTTTTTAAGTACTCTCAATTCAGTGCTGACTTCTGCCCCTGGGTTTTCTTGGCAAGCTATGACTGGAAGTAATGAGGTAATGGGAGGGTAAAGTGGCTTGCCCAAGGTTACAAGGAATGCCAATGGGAATCAAACTCTGATCTCTTGGGTGCTAGCGCTAACCACTAGGCTGCTCCTCCACTCCCGTCTTCTTTGCCAGTTCCTAATCTCTTCACCCCCCCTCCCCCCAACTCCAGTCACAACTCTCTCTGGTATCACGCAGACAGTTGTAACCTCATGGCTCCAGTGTATCACAGTAAGCAGAGACTTTCCAATGTGTTGTCATATTCTGCCCCGCCCTTGGAGCCATTGGTTGCCTTGGCTTAGCCTATTGGGAGAAAGCTACTCCATCATAAAATGTGCACTCAGCACATCATGTATGTGGATGTGAGTAAGAATGGAACTACAGAAACTAATCCATTCATGCAGGCTATTCAGGACCAGATGACTAAACCTTAGTTAGCAATTACTGTATCTTCCAAGTCTTGTAGTGATGGATAGAAACAGAAACATAGAAATATGACGACAGAAAAAGACCACATGACCTATCTAGCCTGTCCTTCCATATCAACAGCTACAACAATCCCCTTTTTTCCTTTAGAGATCCTCTGTGTTTGTCCCATGCTTTTTTGAATTCAGTTACTGTCCTCATCTCTACCACCTCCACTGGGAGACTATTCCATGGATCCACCACTCTTTTCGTAAAGAAATATTTCCGCAAATCACTCCTGAATCTATCCCCCTTCACCCTCATCCCATGTCCCCTTGTAGCAGAACTTGCTTTCAATTGAAAGAGGCTCTCTCCCTGAACATTTATGCCACGGAGGTATTTAAACATCTCAATCATATCACCTCTATCCCGCCTTTCCTCTAAGGTGTACATATTAAGATCCTTAAGTCTGTCCTCATATGCTTTATAATGAAGACCACTAACCAGTTTAGTAGCCACCCTCTGCACCGACTCCATCCTGTTCACATCCTTTTGAAGGTGCGGTCTCCAGAATTGCACACTATACTCCAAATGAGGTCGCACCAAAGACTTATACAGAGGCACTATCACCTCCTTTTTTCTGCTAGCCATTCCTCTCCGTTTGCACCCAAGCATCCTTCTAGCTTTTGCTGTCGCCTTTTCTACCTGTTTAGCTACTTTAAGATCATCAGACACAACCACACCCAGATCCCGCTCTTCTTTAGTGGACAAAAGTACTTCACCCCCTATACTATATTGCTCCCTTGGATTGCTGCAGCCCAAATTCATGACCTACATTTTTTTTAACATTAAATCCCAGCTGCCAGATTCTAGACCATTCTTCAAGCTTAGCTAGATCCCTCCTCATGTTTTCTACAGCTTCCTGGGTGTCTATTTCAGATTTTGGCATCATCTGCAAAAAGGCAAACCTTACCCGACAGCCCTTCTGCTATATCACTAACAAAGATGTTAAAAAGAATCGGACCAAGGACAGATCCCTGGGACACACCACTGGTAACATCCTTCTCCTCAGAGTGAGCTCTATTTACCTGTACTTTTTCTCGGCTCCCACCCAACCAATTTCTAACCCAAGCAGTAACTTTAGGGTCCATCCCTAGGGTGCTCAGTTTGTTTATAAGTCGCCTGTGAGGAACAGTGTCAAAGGCTTTACTGAAATCTAAATACACCACATCTAGGGCTCTCCCTCGGTCCAACTCCCTGGTCACCCAGTCAAAGAAATCAATCAGATTTGTCTGACATGACCTGCCTCTGGTGAATCCATACTGCCTCGGATCCTGTAATCCACTGGGTGCCAGAAACCTCACTATTTTCTCTTTCAGCAGCATTTCCAATAATTTACTCACCACCAAAGTTACTAACGGGCTTGTAGTTTTCAACCACATCCTTACTTCTGTTTTTGTTTAAAGGCACCACATGAGCCTCTCTCTAGTCCTTTGGCACCACTCCCTGTTCCTGAAGATGCTGCTGGGAGCTCTATCCCCAAACCTACATGTGGTTGGTCCATGATGGTTGCCAACCACTGAGTAGGATCGATGTGTCATGTGTCATGTGTTCATGTAAAGTAATGCATTTCCCAACTGAAAAGGGACCTGAAACATTTCTTCCCTTCCCCTCCCCTCAGTCTGCTGGGTTACTGTACCTAGCTGAACGTCCAACAACATAATTGAAAAACAGAATGCAAACTAAACTTGGCCACATAGAATATGCACACACTGATAGAGAAATGACCAAAGACTAGAGAGAGACACCACCATCTTACGCAAGATGCTTAAGAAATACACCCTTGACATTGCACTGAATGAAGCTGGATTCTGAGAGGTTAGCATGAGCATGGAATAAGCACAGAGCATCGCTGCCGTGGAGGAAGGACTGTAGGGTTTAGTTGGTGTGGATGGACAAACGAGTGTGGTTCTCGCTTTCCTGTCTTTTTACACATCCTACTGACTAGGGAAACCTAAACGTGAACTATGAGCCTCTGGCATGTGCATTGTCATTCATACATCTGTTCTGTAACTTGAAGAAAATGTCCAAAAGAAACAAATGCCAAATTCATATCCATCTACATCAACGTTTTCTGGAGTAATCGTGCCACAATTATTAGTACTTGCACCCCTTCCATGACTCGCAAAGCTGACACTGATGCCTTCTGTGAGTAGCTGGACAGTGTCGTCAAGGCAGCCCTCTTAATGAGATACGATGCCAAGGAACTGCCAAAGCCGACTTGCAGGGAGCAGAATGCAAAATCCAACAGGAAAGCTGGCGAATTGCTGTGTATCACTGAGGGAGGAGAGAATCATTTTTCTCCCTAACTACGTTCATGTGATGACCCTGTTGTATAAAATCTACACCAAATCTCCGTGAGACAATGTTAGTGGAAGGGAAAAGGAGACTGTCTGTGACTGCATGTCGCTTAGGCTGAGAAGCTGTCTGCCTGCAGCTTACACGCAATGGGCCATGTTTGCTAAATGTTAATGCGGGTTAAATGCTGCAGGTTGCATAGAATTAAAAGGGCCGAGGTGGCACAAACTTCATGTTATCGTATTTCCTAACCATACCCCTATTTATTTTTAATGTTTTCATTTATTTTACTGTCTCTTTGAAGAGATGTGCCCAAAGCTGTGTTCTGCATGTATAACATGGACATAGGTAATATGTACTTGCAGTAAAATACTCAATAACATAGGAAAACATTGATATCTCATTGGAGGCAACTATTTACAATGCCAGCACAATACACATTAAATATCTTAATAGACAGCAAAGGAGGCAAGTTGGGAGAAGGGGGAACACAGAACCGGCTCCAGTGGAGTAAGAGGAGTTGAACTAGATGAAGAGCTGTGCATGCAATCCAGAAAGGTTCACGCAGCTGCATAGGTGTAGTGAGCAGCAACTCTTGTATTAGGTGCAGCTGATGTTAGTCCCGTGCGTATTACCGACTAATTAATTGCCTCTTTCACTGAAGACTTGGGAGAAGAGTCGGGCTTGCACTTACTTCCTGAGTAGAGGTAGTCCTGGGTTAGGTGAAGCTTTTCAGGTAATGAGTTCCTGAGAAAGTTTACTGGTGGGTGTCACATCATGATGTGATTTCCTTTGGAGGAAGGTACGGTTAGGGAGGCTCCTTGGGGGAGGACTTGAGAGGGTGCATAGGGGGTGATCCCTCTCTTCAGGGGCTCTGGCCCATTTCCTTTAAGGGAAGGAGAGTTTTACATTTAGCTCTGTACTGGACTGGTAGCCATTGAAGTTTCTGTAGGAATGGTCTGATGAAGGAGGTGATAGTGCCTCTGTATAAATCTTAGGTGAGCCCTCATTTGTAGTACTGTGTGCAATTCTGGAGATTACACCTTTAAAAGGATATAAACAGGATGGAATCGGTGAAAAGGGTGGCTACCAAAATAGTCAGGGGGCTTTATTGTAAGGCATATGGGGACAGACTTAAAGATCTCAATATGTATACTTTGGGGGCAAGGTGGGAGAAGGGTCATATGATAGAGACATTTAAATACCTCCATGGCATAAATGTAAAGGGGGAAAGCGTCTTTCAATTAAGAGAGTTCTGCAATGAGGGGGCATAGTATGATGGTGAAAGGAGATAGACTCTGGAGTAATATGCAGAAAGCGTAGTTGCTTAATTGTAATGGGGGTTCTCCATAAACAGCAGGGGTATGTAGCCACACTGTATTTGCACTTTTGAACCTCAAAACGCAACATTAATATTCCTGTAAAACAAGTGCAATACAATATCTTGGTCTGATTCCAGAGCAAACGTTATGAGCAGGGTGGTCGGTCAGTGATGATCTCCAACAAACTCTCCAGGAACTCATTCATGTCCAAGTCCCCAGACTGTCCCCCACCCTGATCATCCCAAGGGGGTTGCAGCAAGGCACTTTTTGATATATATTGTGTTCTCACAAGGGAAGGCAAGTTACCTGGAGGGATCTTTAAAACCTCCTAAAAATACTACTTCACCATCTCAATAGGAGAGAGCAGGGGTGATTTGGGGAAATTCAAAGGTCTCAAGTTGTTAAAATGAGCCACATTCTCCAAATACTCTGATTTCTTGGCTAAAAAGATCTTATCTTTAATTTGCATAATACACATCATCTGTAGCTCTCCCAATTTCTAAATTAGTAACTCTCCTGGCTTGTAACTCCTGCTCATGGGAGACCTCAAAAATGAAGATTTAACGTAAATCAAACCATCTCTAAAAGAACCCACACAGGCAACCAAAGACCGATCTAAAACTGAGATTGTCTGTCTCCCATAGCAAATCCATTGTTATTACTGAAGGTTTCTCAATCCTACTGCATTCCAAAGCGCTCCAATTCCCTTCCATAAGGGCATCTTGTCAACAGGAGCAGGTGTAACAGGAGACGTCACGCGCTCCTGGGCTTCTCCCACCCAGCTAGCAGTCAAGGTGCCCTCTTTACTCCCATTTTGCGGTGTACTAAGTACTACACCAGGAGGGGAGCACAGCTTCAACTGCTGAAACGCTTCTGGGATGCAGAGGAGGTTGGCGTTGATAGGAGCTCAAACAGATTCCACTACAATTCCGATCAAGACCCAAAGACAAGTGCCGGTCCACCAAAGTCACCGCCTCTCTCCCAACAGAGTGGAGTCCACAGCCCTCAAGGGTTTTCTGAGCCGATGCACTGGATTGCACAGAGCCCGAAAGTAGGCTTGTTTGCTTTCACTTGATGCATCCCAGAAGGAAATGAAGTCACAGGCTCAACAAAAACACACAGAGAAGTAGGCGCTCAGCTCGGCCCAGCTGCCTCAGATGCCATCTAGTTCTCAGGACTTGGTTTTGTATCATATCGGCAGATGCATAAACTTAATCGAAGGGGGTTGCTAAAAGTTCATATTGTCATTGATGGAAGACACCAACATTATCATCATTAACTTTTTTTATTGTTTTTTTAGCCTTTTGTTGAATGCCTCTTTTACTTATAGTATTTTCTAGATCTCTCTAACAGACATACTTTTCTCTGATAAGGTAATTTTACCTGTTTGTCCGTCAGCTGACATTGCTCTTTGGTTCTGGTTAACACCTGTGGTGTGTCTCCTGGCTTCTTCCATTTCCTCTGTACAATACAGACAGCAGCAGTGCAATCTTTCCATATCCACAGGATGTATATTCTTGTTGCTAAGGTCCACATTGCATTTTGCAACACTAATGTTCTCTCTACTCTTCAGAGGAGCAGCTCCAGCAGTGTATTTGTACACATTGTTTTTTCTTTTTAGCCCTGTCCACTTTGGTAAGAGTTCCCCTCCTTGCTGTGTTCAGCAGGCTCGTTCATCATCAGTTCCACCATGGGGAGCCGCGCACATTTCTTTGGATGGAGACTGCATCTCCTTTCTGTACTGGCTGAAAACAGACAGAAACAAGATGGAGCAGGTGCAAGCAACTGAGGACTATAAAAGGATGGGAAAAAAGCCAATGCAGTAATATTTTGGAGCAGAAAGTTTGGAAGAGGAGAATGGTGAAATTAGGTTTTACCTGCTAATTTTTGTTTTCTTCAAGACCCTCCAGTCCAATTCAGATGTGTGAGTTTATGCATCCTACCAGCAGATGGAGACTGAGAACTACTAGTTTGATGATGTCACCCTATAAGAGTTCTATGCAGTTCTCCTCAGACCAGTATTTCTGTACAAAGCAGACTCCACAAGCACAGCTATTAACCACTCATCAACTACTATGCACAACACTTGCAGTTAACAAGTCAAAAGAACTATTCAATTTAAGGCACCACAGAGAATCTGGAAATAGCAGAGAAACCACCTGCTACCAATCGGACTGCTTTTGAAACCAACTGCAACCAAAGGGTAGCAGAATCACGAGTTCTCTGAGCATGCAGGGTGCAACAATGTCTTCAAAATTTGTCATCCCTCCGGGCTCAACCACAGCAAGCAAGACAGGCAAATGGGTCATAGTCTGGCCTGGAGGGACTCAAGGGAAAAAAATTAACAGATAAGACCTAATTTCATCTTTCTCATCATCCTTCCAATCCAGTCCAGATGTGTGGTGTATGCCAAAGCAATACCTAATGGACAAGAGAGCCCAGCCCTCAAGACGCATGCCCAAAACCTTGCATCATCCTGCACTTGCACCTCTAGATGGTAATGTCACTTGAAGGGATGCAAGGAAGACCACACTGCCACCTTACAAATCTTGAATGGTGGCACTAACAGTTCTCAGCCCACGAAGAGGCTTGGACCCGAGTAGAATGGACCTTAAGCCCATCTTGAAGTGATCGATGCTTTGGAAGCCGTTTCTCCCTTATACGCCTCCCCCTCCCCTCACAGCACAAAAAAGTGATTCAAACGTCAAAAATCCTTTGTAATCTTTAGGTACTGACATAACATATGCTGCATATCCAATTTGTGAAAAGTCCGGGAATCCAGACCATTGCCATCCTTTACAAATACCGGAAGAGTCTTGGGCTGATTGAATTGAAAGGCAACAATGAGAGCATGAGTCAAATGATCACCACCTCCATAGACATTACCAGAAAGACTCTGCATGATAAAGTTTGAAACTCAGAAATTCTACATGCTGAACAAATTGCCACCAAAAACACTGTCTTCAGTGTGAGATCCTTCGGGAAAGTCTATGAAAGAGGCTCAAAGAGTGCCCCAACAAGTACTAACAAGACCAACACATGCACAGGTGGATGGACATGCTTTCCTCCTCTCAAGAAACGCACCACATCTGGGTGAGATGCAAAGGAGACTCCGCAAATCCTGCCTTTAAAATATGCCAATGCCACTACCTGCATTCACAGTGAATCTAGAGCTAGCCCTTTCTTCAAGCCCACTTGCAAAAATGCCAAGATGTCTGGTAAAGATGTAATGAGGGGCCAAAGCCTTCTGTCAACAGACCAACTCTCAAAAAAGTTCCATATCTGTGTATATGTAAGAGATGTGGACAACAACATTGCAATGACCTGAGAAGAGTAACCTTTTTTCCTCAGCCTTGCCCTTTCAAGAGGCAAGCCCTAAGTGAGAACAGACTTGCATCCAATGTTAGAACCACCCCCCAAGACAGATGATCTTCCACCATCAGCAAAGGCCATGGATCCTCTACTACCAGGTGAACCAGATCCGTATACCATTGCCTCAGAAGCCAATCTAGTGCAACCACGATCGCCAGACCAAGATGGGCCTCCACTCTCTGGACTACTCATCCTATGAGAGGCCACAGAGGAAATATATACAGTAGACCTTCCCAAGGCTGTGTTTGAATCAATAAATTGAGACCTTCAGACAATCTCTCTTGTCTGTGGCTGAAGAACCATTGCCCCTTCCAAAAGAGAGCACTCACTACTCGCAAGAAACAATACCATAGTCCTAGGAGCAAGGTGAACTATCAAGTTGACATTTCTCCGGGAATAAGCAGGAAGTCAGTCCTCACATATGGGTGACATCAGCACCAACACATCTTCCCAGCTTTCAAAGAAAACCTTTGGGAGATGTACCATGCTTGCATGGTCCCCTTCCCGCCCAAGGGTGCCATCTTGCCTCAGTCTTCTTTTTTCCCCGGAGTCCTCTGGATGTGTATCTGATAACCCTGGAAAAAGAGTCCGTTTTTTCCTTGGAAGATTTTTCTTCCCCAGTTGCACCAGTTCCCTTTCTTGCCCCTGAGCCCTGGTATTTCGTCTCTGGTTAGTTTTGTTTTTTTTCTCCCCATATGTTTATATTGGCACGGTTTGTGCCCTTTTTTACTGGAGGAACCCTGGGTATTCGACCTCGCTGGGGCCCTTTTTCCCTCATGGCCTCTGGCAGTGGCTTCAAAAAGTGTGATCAGTGTTCCTGGACCATGTCTGTCATCGACACACATGACTGCTGCCTCTGCTGCCTTGGGGCAGACCATGACTGCTTGAATTGTGGCCTCTTTAAAAAGATGTCCTCTGAGACTATTAAGAGTCGTCAGCAGTAGCACGACAAGATCTTCCAAAGATCAGATTCTGCCCTGGAGTCTCCAGGGATACTATGCTCCAAGCCCCTTCTGGGGCCCCAAAGTGACCCCGCCATCTCCAACTGAGGCCATGGGTCCTCGGAGTGGAGCACCCCAGAGGTGGAACACAAAAAGAAGATGAAATCTTTGAGGGCAGCGTCCATGGACAAGTCAGGAAAAACAGATGAGTCCTGTGCCCGTTCCCGCAGTCCATGCTGTGAGTCCGAGGGGTCAGAGAGGGAGCAACCTACCAAGGTCGCCTGCAAGGAATCATTGGTCGCAGACCCCCTAATCCATCCTAGTCGAGGACTCCCCCTCATTGGATCCGCTACCGGGTTGAGATGCTCAATGTCCGCGCCGAAGGCTGCTGAGACATCTGGCTGGAGGCTAGGATGGCAGCCTTGGAGCGCAGCTTGTCAGCCTTCATAGCCCAGCAATGGGCCCTGATGCCCAGTTCTGCTGGGTCATCTGCCCAGACAACTGGGGCCTTGACCTCGAGGACATCCCTGTATGTCAAGCCGATCCTCGAGCACCATCGGCCTTGAGTCGATCCTCGACCCCGGTCCAGATCCTCAAGACAGAGATCTTCCCCAATGAGTGACCATGGTTCCACTCACTGACCCTCCGAGAGACATAGATGGTCGGGCTCTGGGCTCGGCCTCACACCTTGGCCCGGCCTCGACTCCTCCACCGACTTTGAGTCAGACTGGGAAACTGAAGATGAGGAATTGCCGGACACCTGTCGCCACCACGATGTGCCCTCAGACCAGTCTTCTTCTAGACTGCACCGGCCCCTGACAGAGGATATGGCCTTCCTCGACTTCATGCGGGACATTTCAAAGGTCATATCGTTCAACACAGAGTCGGAGGAGGACCCTCACATGGTGAACCTTGAGATCCTCCAGTACGAGACCCCCCCTGAACCTGGAATGACTGCTCCTTCATATGTGGGAAACACCAGCATTAGTGTCCATTGTGAGCAGATGGCTGGACTCGATGTATCAGGTACACTGGAGCCCAGGCTTCCAGAAAGCACAACTGCAGCATAACTCCATAGGTGTTGGAGTTGGTCATGCATTGGTTCAAGAACCAGAAGACACACTCTTCCGTGCCCCCAGGAAGGGAAGTTCACAACCTGGATGTCCTGGGCAGGAAGTGCTACCAGAGCTTGATTCTCATCGGCCAGATCCAGGCATACCAGCTGAACTTGAGGGACCTGGCAAAGGAACTCGCCAGTTCTCAGCTGGTCTCTCCGAGGAACCCCTCCAACGGTTCCAGAGCGTGTCCTCTGCCATCAGAGAGTGCTTCAAGTTCATGACTCGAGTCGCCTATGATGGCTTCGAGTCGGCGGCTAGAGTAGCCACTGCGGGCATTGGTGCCTGACGCCAGGCTTGGCTACAGTCTTCCGACCTGGAGCAATGGGTTCAGAACAAATTGGTCGACGTCCCCCGGCCAGGGAGAGAACCTCTTTGGCAAACCCAGAACAAATAAGGCTGCAGAGTTGGAGTCAGAGTTCTGATGAGTACTAGGCTCTCCCAGAAGACCACTACCCTTCCCCAATGGAAGGCCCCAAGTAAAGAGCCCCCTTATCTCTTGGAAGGGAAGAGCTTATGGAAACTACCCTCAGTATCAGAGCTCCCCACCATGGTCAGCAGACCAAGGGACAAGGGCATGGCCCTCGTAAGCAGAAGTCTTCCAAAATCCAAGTACCGGAAGAGCCTGGGGGGAGTTTTTGACTCCTTCGGCATAGCCTTTCCACCCCCAGGAGGCCAGCAGTCCACAGGGGAGACATCTGATCTTGTTTGCCCACCGGTGCCAGCCATCACTACTGACACTTGGGCACTACAGGTGGTCAGGAAAGATTATCTTCTCCACCTGGATCAGACTCCTCCTCTTCTTCCCAGGAGAGCCCTACAGAACTCCCTTACACCAGACGCTGCTACTGCAGGATCTCGCAGGTCTTCTCAAAGACAAGGCAGTGGAACCCATACCCTCACACCTCTGGGCAAGGGATTCTATGCCCAATACTTCCACATACCAAAAGGAACAGGGGGCCTAAGGCTCACACTGGATCTGTGGGACCTGAACATGTTCCTGCTTAAGGAGAAGTTCAAGATGCTCTCCCTTGGGACATTGCTGCCATACCTCCAGCAGGAATACTGGCTATGCTCCTTGGACTTAAAGGACGCACGCACACACATCCTCATCCATCCCAAGCACAGGCAATACCTCAGACTTGTGGTGGGAGGTGGCCAGTACCAATCCAGGGGGCTACCCTTTGGCCTGGCCTCTGCCCCAAGGGTCTTCACCAAGTGCCTAGCAGTGGTCACGGCCCACCTCTGTCTTCAAGGAGCATTCGTCTTCCCTTACCTGGACAACTGTCTCATCAGACAAGGCTTGGATGCCGAGGTGCAACAGGCCACAGCCCGCACCATCTGAATCCTACAATATCTAGGGTTTGTCATAAACCACCACAAGTCCCATCTCCTCCTGACACAGTGTCTGGAGTTCATAGGAGCCCAGTTACATACCCTTCAGGCCAGAGAATTCCTACTCCAGGACAGGGCTGGCTACAGACATGCAACGCAGACACACCATGTCTGCTCACCTCCTGCTATGCCTGCTGGGTCATATGCCACCCACAGTCCTTGTCACCCTGGACACCCGCCTCCACATGAGAGCGGCCCAATGGTGTCTCTGCTCCTAGTGGATTCAGGCCACCGGACGGATGCGGGACAGGGTGACGGTGACCCGTCAACTTGCAGACTCCCTCAGCTGATGGCAGGTACCGCAGTGCCTCCAGGCAGGGTTGTCCTTCCAGGCCCCCTGAATTCATTGGGGCTGCAGCTCCGATATCGCATGGAAGCTGCTACTAATGTTTACTAAACATACCTCCTAGACTTCAAAAATGCTGACCTCAATAAAATAGGAAAGTACCTGAAGGAGGAGTTGTCAGGGTGGGGAGAGATAATGGAGGTGGAATTGCAGTGGCTTGAACTAAAAAAGACAATAAAAGGGGTAACAGATATGTAAGGAAAAAAAAGAAAAGAGGAAAAGGAAATCTATATGGTTTGTCAAAGAACTAACTGCACAATTAAAGGCAAAAAAACACAGCTTACACAAAATTTAGAAGATCACAAATGGAGGAGCACAGAAAAGAATACAGGATAATGCCAAAAAAGACAAAGAGAGAAATAAGGATAGCAAAAGCAGAAAAAAAGCTGGCTAAAGATTTGAAGCAAGGAGAGAACCTTTTCATGTATATTCGGGAGAAGAGGAAGATCAGAGGTGGATGTTCAAGATTCAAAAGTGCTGAGGACAGATTCATGGAAAGTGACACTGAAAAAATGAAAATGCTAAACAAATACTTCTGTATTCAATAAAGGAAGTCCTGGAGAAGGACCTGGAGATTGACAAATATACATAGGCCATGTGGTCTTTTTCTGCATCATGTTTCTATCTAGTCTGCCCTTCCATTTCAACTACAGTAGCCCTCTTTTTACCTTGAGAGATCCAGTGTTTATCCCATGCTTTTTTTGAATTCAGGTACTGTCCTTGTCTCTATCACCTCCACTGGGAGACTATTCCATGCTTCTACCACTATTTCCATAAAGAAATATTTCCACATATTGCTCCTGAGTCTATCCCCTTTCACCCTCATCCTTTGTCCCCTCGTAACAGAGCTTGCATTCAATCGAAAGAGACTCTCCTGTGCATTTATGCCACAGAGGTATTTAAACTTGTCTATCATATCTCCTCTATCCTGCCTTTCATCTAAAGTCTACATATTAAGATCTTTAAGTCTGTCCTCATATGCTTCATAATGAAAACCACTAACCATTTTAGTAGCCACCCTCTGCACTGAATCCAACTTGCTTGTTGGGCTACTCCCCAATTGGCTACACAGAGGGACGTAGACAAGCACTGTTAGAACATACTCAAAAGTTTATTTTTTCTCTTAAAGGACAGCTGAGGAACAGGTAGGGATAGATAGAAGATGGTGGTAAATGGAACTCACTCAAAAGAAAAGGAAGGTGAGTTGTAGTGCCCCGGGATCAGTTCTGGGACCGGTACTGTTCAATATATTTGTAAGTGATATTGCTGAAGGATTGAAGGGAAAAGTCTGCCTTTTTGCAGTTGACATGAAAATTTGCAACAGAGTGGATTCCTCTGAGGGAGTGGACAACATAAGGAAAGATCTACAAAAACTGGAAGAATGGTCTAATGTTTGGCAGTTAAGATTTAATGCAAAGAAGTGCAGAGTCATGCACTTGGGGTGCAGAAATCCAAGGGAATTGTATGCGATAGGAGGTGAGAGGTTGCTGTGCATGGACCAGGAGAAAGACTTCAGAGTGATAGTGTCTGAGGATCTCAAGGTAGTGAAACAGTGTGAGAAGGTGGTAGCCAAAGCCAGAAGGATGCTGGGTTGCATAAAGAGAGGAATAACCAGCAGAAAGGAGGACGTATTAATGCCCCTGTATGCGTCATTGGTGAGACCTCTCTTGGAGTTTGTGTTCAGTTTTGGAGACCATATCTCTCAAAGAATATAAAAAGACTGGACACGCTTCAGAGAAAAGAGACCAAAATGATTTGGAGCCTGTGCCAGAAGACATAAGAGAAGAGACTTGAAGACCTAAATATGTATACCCTCTAGGGGACAGGAGAGACAGAGGAGGTATGACACAGACCTTTAAATACTTAAAGGGTAGTAATGAGCAAACAAACATTTTTCAAAGAAGGGGAAGTTATAAATCTAGAGGGTATAAAATGAAGCTGCAAAGAGGTAAATTTAAAAGCAACATCAAGAAATACTTTTTCACTGATAGGGTTGTGGATGTTTGGAATGCCTTTCTATGGAGGTGGTGGGGACAAATACAATGATGAAATTCAAAATGGCATGGGACCGACACAGTGGATCCCTTTTATAGCAAGAGGATAAAATCATCAAAATCAACTTAACTATCTCTTATACTCAACAGATAGAGGGCAGTGACCTGCATGGGGCAGGGGTCAACCCTAAACAAAGGCATAGAGGGAGGTGACCTGCACGGAGTGGTGGGTACCCCTATTCCAACCACCTTACTGAGCAGACTAGATGGGCCAAACTGGTCTTTATCTGTGCTACTATGTTAGAATTTGGAAGATGGGAGCACTGTACACAGAGATCTTAACTTTCTACAGACTGCAGATCCTACTGTACCCAGAGACCTTAGCTCTTCATAGGCTGCCGACCTGGCTGTATGTAGAGTCCTCAGCCCTCCACTGGCTGCAGACCTGGCTCTACCCTGAAACCTTAGCTCTCCAAAGGTCACAGGCTGTATCCAGAGACCTTAGCTATCTAGACTGCAGACCTTGCTGTACGCAGAGATCTCTGTTCTCTGCAGTCCTTCAGCCCAGTTGTATGCAGTGTCCATTCTGTTTTGTTAATTTCTGTCTCTCTCTTTGTAGCAGCACATTGAGGTGGGCTGCACATCCAGGGAAACCGCCTCCTTGTACAGGTTTTTCCTTACAGAATTGTGCAAAAGTGTTAAACTGCATGCTTGGGTGAGCTTCAGAAGGCCATCTTTCCAGACAGGTTTGGTGTGGAAGGGCAGGAGAGGAGGGCACCAGTTCCGCAATGTAAATGACTTTCACCTTTTTTTTAATCCCCTAGAGCAGCGGTTCTCAACCTGTGGGTCGCGACCCCCATGGGGGTCGCCTCGCCTCACCTCACTCCGCTGTTAAAAAAAAACAAAAAAAAAACCACCCAAGTTGCTGCCGCTGCCGAGTCTGCTTCTTGGCAGCGGCAAATTCACTGCCTCCCAGTCCCTTCTAATGCAGCCGCGGCTCCCTACCTCTTAGGGAACTGCGGCTGTGACAGTAAAACCGCTGCGGAGTCTTCCTGTCTCTTGATGGGCTCTGTGCAGCATTGTCCCGCCTCCAAAGGAAATTGTTTACCACTTCCTTTGGAGGCGGGACAATAGTGCACGGAGCCCGTGAAGAGACAGGAAGGCTCCGCAACAGTTTTACAGGTATAGCCACGGTTCCCTAAGAGACAGGGAGCTGTGGCTCTAGAAGAACAGCAGGGCAGCAGCAGGCAGACAGGGAGAGGGGAGGAGGGGGCAGGGAACCTGCAACGAGGCTGACATGGAGGGAGGGATAGAAGGAGGGAGGGAGGGAGGGCTGACATGGAGCCTAGCATTGGTAATGGGATTGAGGAGGGACTAGCACTGGAAATGAGCTGATTAGGGAGGCTCGGTCTGGTAATGAGCTGATGGGGTGGGGGTAGGATTGGTATTGGGCTGATTAGGGGAGGCTAGCGCTGGTAATGGGGTTGAGGGGGGACTAGCACTGGAAGCGAGCTGATTGGGGGCTTCGACTGGGAATGGGCTGATTGTGGGGAGGGGAGGATAGAGCTGCTGGCCCTGGAAGAAAACTGGGTGCTAAGGCTACAAATGGGCTGATACGAGGGGATGGGAGAATGGAACTAGAAGGGAGTGGATCTGAGAGGGGCTGCCATGGTATTTGTATTAGAAGGGACTGGTCAGTGGGGAAGGAAGGGGACTGGAAGGGAATGGACACCAGTGGCAATCATGGGAATGCAAGTTGACATTGGAAGGTACTGAGAGTGAGGACTGGAAAGGGGCTGATACTGGGCAGGGTTACTGGGACTGGAAATAGGCTGATGGAAAGAAGTGAAGAAAACGAAAGAAGAGATAAGAAATGGCAGATGGACCATAGACCACAGAAAGAGAACAAAGAGAAGACAGGAAAGCAGAAGCCTCAGATCGGGACCAGCATGATCAGAGAATAAATTGGTCAGACAACAAAGGTAGAAAAAATCATCATAATTTTAAAATCAAATATTGTTACTTGTTATTGTGATTAATTATTGTGGTTTAAATAAGTAAAATTTATAAATAAAAACATATTGCAAAGGGCTATAATATATTAATAATTCAACAAATGATTACAGCGACAATGCGCTAACGGTAAAGGAAGAGAGACGCATTTGATTTTATCATTGGGGGTCACCACCAGTTGACCAATGGTAAAAGGGGTCACGGTACAAAAAAGGTTCAGAACCACTGCCGTAGAGTTTCCAGCAGCCTGCATGAAATCTGATAACCTTGGCTCCCTGCTCGCTCAGGGACGTCATTTTCTCTTCTCCACTTTGCTATTCATTATGCTGCTCTGAGCAGTGCTGGATTTACCTCTCAGCAGCTTCCCAGGCATATTCAGCTCTCTCCATATTAGTTACAAGGAGTGGAGAAGGGCAGGGGGTTGGTGGTTATATCAGAGAGAAAAAGGGGGGGGGGAGGCTGGGCTGCTCTGTACTGGCCCTATGGGCTGAAAGTGGATGGGGAAATTGTAGTATAGGGGAGAGTGGAATTAGGAGTCTTCTGCTGTCTACCTTGATGCTGTGAAATGGAAGGAATACATTTGCTGGGGGTCTGGGATATGTATTTAACTCTTAGCCGAATAAGCTTTCTTCTTTGTCTAATGGGGGAAGAATTTCTCTGGCTGATCTAAAGAGTGACTAGCAAGGGGTGTTTGTCTGTGTATGATCTTGGACTACTGAGAGGGGCCACCTATGAACATAGCCACAGAGAGAACCTACAGATCGCTTTGTTTCTGTATATCATCCCCTGTAAAGCTTGCTCAAGTGTGTGTGCGCTCACACCCCTCTTGTTTACTGGGAGGTCTCTGATTTTCTTTTTCTTCTTTCTTTGTGTTTTGCTCAGTACAGGACGAAATGCATTTTTGCTTCTCTCTCTGGTCTTGCACTGCAGGCAAACTCGGACACTTCAGGGTTTCCAGCTCAGTTTGCCCTTGCGTGTTTCTATTTCTGTGGCCCCTTATTCTGTACCATCTCACAGATCCAGCCCTCTGTCTTTCAGATTTCCTGCTAATGCTTGTCCCAGGTTGTATGAGTCCTGGCAGTTTGTGTTGTCATGGTGTGGTAGGTGCTGAGAGTGGTTTTGTTTGCTGGGTTTTGTGCTGTACCACATAATGCCTGGCAGTAGAGGGAGTTTGTGTTGCTGTTACTGAGGCAACATCTGAACTTCTAGTTTGTAGTAAAGGGAAATGGCCTAGTTCTGCACTGCACTTGCTGGAGGAGTTTCTGTTCAGGCAGATGTAGAAGTGCTGGTTTATGTCTGTTTATTTTAAATGTTCTATTTTGCCTGAAATGGAGGAGTAGCCTAGTGGTTAGAGCAACAGCTTACTACCCAGGGGATCTGGGGTTGATTCTCCTTGCGCTCCCTTGGGCAAGTTTTCCCTCCATTGCCTTGGAAGAAAAGGCCTGGCGATCTACTTTTGGTCATACCTTGCCATGAAAACCCAGGAGACAGCATTGACTTGAAGGCACTTGAAAAGAAAATACTGCCCTTTGCAATGCTTCAAGGCGGTTTACTGTACTATTACAATATAATTAAAATTTGAAAAAAAAGGAAATGGGCAGAATAGCAACCAATACATTAAAATTAATCTAACCAAGGGAGATTAAGAAACAAGAAAGGTATACAAAATATCAAGTTGTGTTGATGCTATGCCTTGTGCCCATGAAGCCTATGAAAATTGAAATATCATGAAAAGTCAGGGAGAAAAATTAAGTCTTAAGAGCAGTTTTGAATTTAGAGAGTGGGATTTAAAGAAAAATGTTTTGTGGTAAAGAATTCTAGAGGTGAAGATCTAAAAAACAGAATGCAGAGTGGTGGGTGGATTCAAGTCTGGCTTGGCCAGGTTTAAGAGAGGACAAGAGAATTTCCACCCTGAGATCTGAGTGAGGTTCTGTCTTTCTGTCCCTTCCTCATCCCTCTATTCTCTCTGAATCCTTGAAAGGCTGCAAGTGGGGCGCAGTGTTACAAGAATGGATGAAATCCGTTTTGTTATTAATATCACTGGCAGTGTAGTCAGCAAACGTTAGAATATTTCATTGCACAGACTGCTCCATCTTTCTTTCTCCCTATAATTTTTTCCTCTATTCCTCCTCACTTTCGTATGTCATTTCTTAAACCAAGGCATGCTGTAGCTCCTTCCCCCACTACCCGAAACCCACTCTGCTTTTGGCGTCTATGATTTGGGATCCAAGGGTCCTCTTTCCTGAAAGTGGAGGAAAAGGCCCCAACTGCTGTTTGTTCCCATACACTGGGATTTGAGCTAATAGTG
Organism: Ichthyophis bannanicus; assembly: GCA_033557465.1. Lineage (NCBI taxonomy): Eukaryota > Metazoa > Chordata > Amphibia > Gymnophiona > Ichthyophiidae > Ichthyophis > Ichthyophis bannanicus. The sequence goes on along the minus strand of CM066051.1, from coordinate 53,656,156 downwards.
CTTCCACTAAGTGAACGTATCCTCCCTAGCCCAAAGGCTTTCTATCTTTATCCAGCTGCCCACCCGTGAAGAACCAACTGGACAGACGGCTTTGTCTAGCTGCCCATCTCTCTCCAGCTCTGCCCAAAGCTTTCGTTGAGCTCTTCCCTAACGAGCTGACTGATGCCCAGGTCTGCCCTATCCATGGGGGCTGAACCCTTCTGCCTTGCCTTCTTGCCCTGGACATGCCAGAGAGCCTGTGCCTCTTATTCCAGCCTTTAAATCCTTCTCTTTTCCTGACTGACCACCTCCTGCTCCAGGCCATACTTCTCTTTGCCCCCCCCCCTCGTCGCCCCATATCTATTCGCTCTTCCTCATTTTCATGGTATCCAAGAGATAGCAGCCACACTGCGAAGCCCCTATTGCGCAGACAGACTCTGGGCTTGTATGCTCTCTCTTTTCCTCCTATGGCTTCTGGGATGTTCTTCCCTAGGTCTCTCATGCTCAAGTGTTTTGTGTTGTGAATGCTAAGCAGTGCTGATAGACTTTGCCCCCTGCTGCCCTCCACTCTTTGGCGCTGCAGACAGAGCTGTGCTTTCAGAAAACGCTTGCTGTTTGCACTCCGGGGTCTGAATGAAGAAAACGCCGTTCAGATGCAAATCGAATCTGCTGTTTCCCTTTCTAAAGCCCATGTTCTTCCCCAGGCTGCAGGGTGCCATGTCCTGGGATTGAAGGTGCACACCAGCTTAAAGGGAACCTGTGCTGGGAGACTTTCTAGTATGCGGCAAGATCTGTAGGAGAGAGGAATAGCGCTTCCCCCCCTCCCTCCCCACCAAGCGAGTCGAGAAATGTATTAAGTGAGTCTGATTCAAGCCAAGTAACATAGCATTCATACTACCTAGTGTAGGACAAATGAGGCATATCTTTCTGCAGTCATAGAATATTGAAAGATATAATGGGAGGGTTCATGATCTAGGTACTTCCAAGCCCCCCTCTGCCCTGCCCTCTCTTCGCCTCTGCTTCTACCTCCTCCACCTTGCTCCCTCCTTCTCCTGGGTTTGTTTCCCAGCCCCTCCACACAGGGCCGGTCTGACCATTAGGCAAGACCAGGTAATTGCCTGCAGCAGCAGTCAGAGCAAAGCACTAGATCCTGACCACCAGACTAACTCATTGGGCCATCAGCGCCTTCTTTTACCTGCAGGGTGAAAAGCACAGTTTACTATTGTAAAATGTGATATCCAATTTTGCTTTTTTACAGAATTGTTGGTGGGAGAGGTGGTGTTTAGATGTCATGATTGTTGATGTATCATTATCAACATCTCAGGGTGGGGGGGGGGAGTGGGGGGTTAAGGCCGAAGGCTTGCCTAGAGCAGCCACTATCTTGCACCAGCCTGCCTTGCCCTCCATACAACATCCTCCCTTCCCCTCTCCTTGCTGCTGCACTTTGGCAGCCCCCTTGCTCTGCTTTTCTCTCTCCTAGCTCCCTCACTTTGCTTTTCCCCCTTCTCATTTCCCAGCCCTTCTCTGCTGTCCATTTTATTACAGGCAGAAGATGCTTTCCACTGTAGGCTGTTTTCTGCTGAGCAGTGATTATTGTATTCTTGCTGTAAACTTGTCCACGCTAGGATGAAATTATAGATGGGCTTTTTATTCAGCTGAGCAGTGAAAACAAGCAGTTGCCCAAGGTCAGCACTTTTTCAATTCTCTTTTCACTTGTGTTTTTTTAAAGCTCTGAGAAAAGAGCATACATGTGCTTAGGCTCGTATGCATGCTCACACTGCATGTACATGCACTCACATGCATGCTGATACTGCACGTCCACATACACCACAGATTCACAGGCATGTTCACACTGCTTGTGCACAGACTGACAAGCATGTACACACACACAAGCTCATACTGCACGTACAAAGGCTTGCAAGCACACTCCCACTGCACATACACATACATACTACATGGACTTGAGTACATTCACACTGCATGTACACACTATGCAGACTTGCAGGCATGCTCATACTGCATGTACACGCACTCACATTCATGCTCATACTGCACATGCACAGGCTCACACTGCACATACACATACACCACAGATTCACAGGCATGTTCACATTGCTTATACATAGGCTTGCATGCACAGTCACACTGCATATACACATACACAGTGCAGAGACTGACATGCATGTACACACACACATGCTCATACTGCACGCACACAGGCTCACATGCACACTCCCACTGCATACTCGGTCTCATTGTACATATGTAAGCAGTTTAGTTTGCATTCCCCGTTTATCCAAGTTATTACTCCTGTTCTATGTAAAGCATAAACATGTTATCCAAGTTGTTTTCTCCTGTTCTATGTGAAGCCAAACAGTTTGTTATGGTCATTTGGTTGTATGTAAACCGCGCTGACAATAGTGCGGTATATAAGAAATTGTAATAAATAATAATAAATAATAAATATACACATACATACTACATAGACTCGAGTACATTCATACTGCATGTACACACACTACACAGATATGGGTACGTTCACACTGCATGTTCACATACTACACAGCATGTTCACACTCACATGCATGCTTACACTGCACATACACATACACACTCCACATTCACAGGCGTGTTTACACTGCACATACATAGACTCACATACATATACACACTACACAGACTCACAGGCACATGCACACTTCCACTGCACAAACACATACACATTACACAAACTCAGGTATGTTCACACTATATGTACACATACTAGACAAACTCACAGGCATGTTCACACTGCACATACACAGGCTCGTTATGCATGCTCACAGTACACGAATTCACAGGCATGTTCACAGGCTCGCATGCACACTCACTCTGCATGTACATATACACACTACACAGTCTCACAGGCACATTCACACTGCACGTACATATATGCACTGCACAGACTCGCAAGCATGCTCATACTGCATGTACACGCACTCAAATTCATGCTCATACTGCACATGCACAGGTTCACACTGCACGTACACATACACCACATATTCACAGGCATGTTCACACTGCTTGTACATAGGCTTGCATGCACAGTCACACTGCATGTACACATACACAGTGCACAGACTGACATGCATGTACACGCACACATGCTCAAACTGCACGCACACAGGCTCACATGCATGCTCACACTGCATGCACACAGGCTCACATGCACACTCCCACTGCATATACACATACATACTACATGGACTCGAGTACATTCATACTGCATGTACACACACTACACAAACACGGGTACATTCACACTGCATGTTCACATACTACACAGCATGTTCACACTCGCATGCATGCTTACACTGCACATACACATACATACTCCACATTCACAGGCGTGTTTACACTGCACATACGTAGACTCACATACATATACACACTACACAGGCTCACATGTACACTCACACTGCATGTACATATACACACTACACAGGCTTACATGTACACACACTGCATGTACATATACACACTACAAAGACTCACAGGCACATTCACACTGCATGTAGGTAGGCTTCCATGCACACTTCCACTGCACAAACACATACACATTACACAAACTCATGTATGTTCACACTGGATGTACACATACTAGACAAACTCACAGGCATGTTCACACTGCACATACACAGGCTCGTTATGCATGCTCACAGTACACAAATTCACAGGCAAGCATGTTCACAGGCTCGCATGCACACTCACTCTGCATGTACGTATACACACTACACAGGTTCACAGGCACATTCACACTGCATGTACATAGGCTTGCATGCACACTTCCACTACACAAACACATACACATTACACAAACTCAGGTATGTTCACACTGGATGTACACATACTAGACAAACTCACAGGCATGTTCACACTGCACATACACAGGCTCATTATGCATGCTCACAGTACACAAATTCACAAGCATGTTCACAGGCTCACATGCACACTCACTCTGCATGTACATATACACACTACACAGTCTCACAGGCACATTCACAATGCATGTACATATATGCACTGCACAGACTCGCAAGCATGCTCATACTGCATGTACACGCTCACATTCATGCTCATACTGCACATGCACAGGTTCACACTGCACGTACACATACATGACACAGACGCACAGGCACATTCACACCCTATGTACATAGGCTCGCGTGCACACTCCCACAGAATGTGTACATACACACTACACAGACTTGCATGCACTCTCATACTGCATTTATGCATAACCACTACACAGATTTGCAGGCACGCTCATACTGCATCTACACATACTCATTGCAGACTTGTGGGTATGTTCAGACTGCATTTATATGCACTCACATGCACACACACTGCATGTTCACATTTACATTAGACTCATGCATGCTCATACTGCATGTACACAGGCACACATGCACATTCATACTGCACTACACAGGCTTGCATACACGCAGACTTTCACACTGATAGTGCACGTATGCAGACTCGTTACATGTATGCAGACATACAATATGCATTACCATGTACACTTATCTGTGTATGTGTATGAGCCTGTCTAGTGATGTGCACTACACAGATTCATGTCTACATATTTCTTCCACATGCATGTGACGCTCATGTGCACCAACACCCTATACAAACATGTATGCACCTCCCAGATTCACATGCATACTATTACATATATGCTCACGTACTACACAGACTCTCATGCATCTCATATGTGCACTTGCACATGCAAATCACCTGTATGCATATGTACTACATTGATCTGCAGCGCAACACACAGACACACGTGAATGGCTACCCCCACTACAGGTGCACGCAGGGAGGGACACACAGTCTTCGATTCCTTTCCATCTCTCACTTATCTTCCTTTTCTTTTTTTCTCTCAGTTTTTTTCTGCCATGTTCTTTCTGTTAAGTTCCCAGTTGCTTCTCTCTTCTCATCTGTCTAACTTTCAGGATGTTAGACACTTTACTGATCTGACAGTTTTGCCTACGTGTATCATAGCAACACCGATGGTGGGAAAGGAAGGAGACAGGAGTAAGAGAAATCAGAAGGACAATTGTCCGCTTCTGCTGCTGGTCATATCACCTTCCTGGCCGGCTGGCAAGACTCCAGCTCTTCATCTCTCACCCCTTGCGACCCATTCACTCACCAGCGCCACTGAGAAACACACAAGTGAGCCAAAGATTTAAAAAAGATACCAGAAGATTTTATTTCATGCTGTATCTCCCTGCATGTGAGATCATGCATTCAGCGTTTCTTGCATTTTCACACACAGCATTCATAATCGCTTCCCATCTGAGAAACAGGTGAGACCAAGAATCCTAAGAGGAGGAGAAGGAATGAAGGCGGATAGAGTGGCCCAGAGCAGGGAGGTAGGGGCAGCGGAATACCTTTTTGGTTGGAGGGGACAAATTAATCTCCAGTCCTACTCTTAAGCTTTGTGGCTGCTGATGCTGTCTTTGGCAAAATACTGGTGGGGCCATGGTCCCTGTGATCCACCCCATTCCGCTGCATATACAGAAAGCTACGAGCCGGCTGCCATTGCTTACATGTGAGGTTACAGGGCCTTTGCAGACAGCAAAGGTTGCAGGCCAGGAAATACTGCTTCACTTAGCACCATTGCTGAAAGCTGAGAGGGGGAATGGTTTGGAAAGGCAGCTAGGCGTTCATTGTTCTTGTTCATTCTATCGAAGTCAGAAATCATTCCTGTGCTAAAACAGGGAAGATTTCAATCTTGAACTGACAGGCACAAGGCAGCCTAACTCCTTTCCCTTAGATCAGCAGTAGATGTTCTGTCCCTTGCAAATACTAGCTCATGTTTCCCAGTATCTTGCAGTTTAAAGATTTATTTCTTTATTTATTTCAACGGATTTCTAGGTGCTAGCATTTTGCAGTTTCGTTGGTTTGAAAATATTAGTATGTGCCCGGATTGGTCCTTCAGATGCAAAGCTGAATTTGCGAGTACAGAGGAAGTGGAGCTGTGCTGAGCCCATGTCCCAGCTTGGTACAGCTTAGTGAGGGCAGCATATCAGGAAGCACCCCAGGTATAGGCTGAGTACAGTGAAACTTATTTAGATAGTGAGATCTGTACAGTTCCCTGTGATGTGACCTTCTTCTTTGCAGAACTAAATCTTATGTTTCTAGTTCATTGTTTCCAGCAATCTGTCAATAAGCTTTTTGGTTTGTTGGCCTTCTGGATGTGGCTGGTGAGCGATCTCAGCCTATGTTCATATTTGGAGTGTAGGTGAATGTCCAGTTCCAGTAATTGTGCAACAGCTCAGGGTTTTGTGGGCTTGCTATCTTTGCAGTTTGCAGGGTGCACTACTTTACTAGAGGCAAACAGGGACTCAGTTAGTGGGTGGGAGATTGTAAGTTTGGGGATACATGCACCGATGCAGTTGGGAACTGAACAGTACCTGGCAGGACCATGGGTGTAGTTTAGGGGGGAGGGGCAGTAGCCCTCCAAATGTTGCAAGCATTAATGTTGATCTGGAACCCTTGCCCTCTCTGTCAGTATGATTTCCTTATTCTTTGCCCCACCACCCAAATAAGAAGGCAAACTACACCGATGGGCAGGACCCTTCCACGCTAAGGCGTAGCAGCAGTAGCACACGTTTACCACCATTTTGAAGAGCGGCATCTGATAATTCTTGTTTTTTCAGCTAGATAGCAGCAGATAATCATTTGGTGCCTCATCAATTTAAGCAATCATCTGAGACCCCTGCTTCAGAGTGTCAATATGGTTAAGCCAGTCTTCTTGCACTCTAGAGCTTTAGGGTGGGGGAGTAGTACGTTAGGGTAACTGCAGTACCTCTCACAAAACAGGTAAAGCAGACATGGAAGGAAATGAGGCGAGCAGGAAACATCAGGGTCATTCAGAACCCATAGCAGGAAGTGCTGCGTGACGAGCAGTGGGGATTGGATGGCTTTGGAGTCTGGCACCAGTAGGAAGGGATGGGGAGCTAAAGGTCTTGCTCTTATAGGTTTGCTTAAAGGTAGGGTTTATTCATTTACAATCACTTGTATACCACTAATCACAATAGGGCCTAGGTCAAGGTTTGTGTGTATCTGGTATCAGGCCAATTCTAGTCTGCCACGACACTTCTTCCTATACCTAGTTTGGAGGGGGCTGATCCTTTTTATTCCAAATGTAAGAGGCTAGATATGAGAAGGAATAGGATGGAAAGCCAGGATGGAACAAGGAGGGCTACTTTTCATCCATATCTTGGGCTGCTCTCCTTTCTGTAATGACATGAGCAACTCAACGTCTGTCTCTGGTAGAAATATACTCTACTAAGAATAGGGAGGGGAATCCACAAACTGAAATCCCCAACTGGTCATCCTTGATTTGAACTTTTTAATACAATATGACTTCTTATCCATTCATAGAGGACAAGGAGGGTGTGAGGACAATTAAATAATATCTTGTCCCATTTCTACAGGAGACTGGACCTCAAAGTGGAAGCATAATAGAGACCCTCTCTCCCTTCTATACTAGACTGGACCTCATAGGGAAGGAGGATAGAGATCTTCTCCCCCTTCTATACTAGACTGGACCTCATAGGGAAGAATAGAGACCCTCTCCCCCTTCTACACTAGACTGGATCTCTTGGGAAAGGAGAATAGAGACCCTCTCTACCTTCTATACGAGACTGGACCTCATGGGAAAGGAGAATAGAGACCCTCTCTACCTTCTATACTAGACTGGATCTCATGGGAAAGGAGAATAGAGACCCTCTCTACCTTCTATACGAGACTGGACCTCATGGGAAAGGAGAATAGAGACCCTCTCTACCTTCTATACGAGACTGGACCTCATGGGAAAGGAGAATAGAGACCCTCTCTACCTTCTATACGAGACTGGACCTCATGGGAAAGGAGAATAGAGACCCTCTCTACCTTCTATACTAGACTGGATCTCATGGGAAAGGAGAATAGAGATCCTCTCTACCTTCTATACTAGACTGGACCTCATGGGAAAGGAGAATAGAGATCCTCTCTACCTTCTATACTAGACTGGACCTCATAGGGAAGGAGAATAGAGATCCTCTCTACCTTCTATGCGAGACTGGACCTCATGGGAAAGGAGAATAGAGATCCTCTCTATCTTCTATATGAGACTGGACCTCATGGGAAAGGAGAATAGAGACCCTCTCTACCTTCTATACTAGACTGGACCTCATAGGGAAGGAGAATAGAGACCCTCTCTACCTTCTATACTAGACTGGACCTCATAGGGAAGGAGAATAGAGACCCTCTCTACCTTCTATACTAGACTGGGCCTCATAGGGAAGGAGAATAGAGACCCTCTCTACCTTCTATACTAGACTGGGCCTCATAGGGAAGGAGAATAGAGATCCTCTCTACCTTCTATACGAGACTGGACCTCATGGGAAAGGAGAATAGAGATCCTCTCTACCTTCTATACGAGACTGGACCTCATGGGACAGGAGAATAGAGATCCTCTCTACCTTCTATACGAGACTGGACCTCATGGGAAAGGAGAATAGAGATCCTCTCTACCTTCTATACTAGACTGGACCTCATAGGGAAGGAGGATAGAGACCTTCTCTCCCTTCTATACTAGACTGGACCTCATAGGGAAGGAGAATAGAGACCCTCTCCCCCTTCTACACTAGACTGGATCTCATGGGAAAGGAGAATAGAGATCCTCTCTACCTTCTATACGAGACTGGACCTCATGGGAAAGGAGAATAGAGATCCTCTCTACCTTCTATACTAGACTGGACCTCATAGGGAAGGAGAATAGAGACCCTCTCCCCCTTCTACACTAGACTGGATCTCATGGGAAAGGAGAATAGAGATACTCTCTACCTTCTATACTAGACTGGACCTCATAGGGAAGGAGAATAGAGACCCTCTCCCCCTTCTACAGTAGACTGGATCTCATGGGAAAGGAGAATAGAGATCCTCTCTACCTTCTATATGAGACTGGACCTCATGGGAAAGGAGAATAGAGATCCTCTCTACCTTCTATACTAGACTGGACCTCATAGGGAAGGAGAATAGAGACCCTCTCTACCTTCTATACTAGACTGGACCTCATAGGGAAGGAGAATAGAGATCCTCTCTACCTTCTATACGAGACTGGACCTCATGGGACAGGAGAATAGAGATCCTCTCTACCTTCTATACGAGACTGGACCTCATGGGAAAGGAGAATAGAGATCCTCTCTACCTTCTATACGAGACTGGACCTCATAGGGAAGAAGAATAGAGATCCTCTCTACCTTCTATACGAGACTGGACCTCATGGGACAGGAGAATAGAGATCCTCTCTACCTTCTATACGAGACTGGACCTCATGGGAAAGGAGAATAGAGATCCTCTCTACCTTCTATACTAGACTGGACCTCATAGGGAAGGAGGATAGAGACCTTCTCTCCCTTCTATACTAGACTGGACCTCATAGGGAAGGAGAATAGAGACCCTCTCCCCCTTCTACACTAGACTGGATCTCATGGGAAAGGAGAATAGAGATCCTCTCTACCTTCTATACTAGACTGGACCTCATAGGGAAGGAGAATAGAGACCCTCTCTACCTTCTATACGAGACTGGACCTCATGGGAAAGGAGAATAGAGATCCTCTCTACCTTCTATACTAGACTGGACCTCATAGGGAAGGAGAATAGAGACCCTCTCTACCTTCTATACTAGAATGGACCTCATAGGGAAGGAGAATAGAGATCCTCTCTACCTTCTATACGAGACTGGACCTCATGGGACAGGAGAATAGAGATCCTCTCTACCTTCTATACGAGACTGGACCTCATGGGAAAGGAGAATAGAGATCCTCTCTACCTTCTATACGAGACTGGACCTCATAGGGAAGAAGAATAGAGATCCTCTCTACCTTCTATACGAGACTGGACCTCATGGGAAAGGAGAATAGAGATTCTCTCTCCCTTCTATACTAGACTGGACCTCATAGGGAAGGAGGATAGAGACCTTCTCTCCCTTCTATACTAGACTGGACCTCATAGGGAAGGAGAATAGAGACCCTCTCTATGAGACTGGACCTTATAGGGAAGGAGAATAGAGATCCTCTCTCCCTTCTATACTAGACTGGGCCTCATAGGGAAGGAGAATAGAAACCCTCTCTACCTTCTATACGAGACTGGACCTTATAGGGAAGGAGGATAGAGACCTTCTCTACCTTCTATACTAGACTGGGCCTCATAGGGAAGGAGAATAGAGACCCTCTCTACCTTCTATACGAGACTGGACCTTATCGGAAAAGGGAATAGAGACATTACCTCCTGTACAGGAGACCAGATCTCGTGTCATTTTTGCCTTCTCCGTAAAATGAAGTTGCACCTTGTCTGCCTTAATTTAATGATACCTGGTGTAGGGAAGAGGGTGGCGGGCTGGGATGAGACCGCAGTGCTCTTGCTTGATTGTAGCTGGACCTTCTTTCCCCATGGTTTGATGCTCTGGTTATCTGCTGCAGAATGGAGCTATCTGGCACTGGGAGAAGTTTCCGATCCACCTCTGGATCCTTCCTTTCCTCCCCTTGTAACAAGCAAATCTGAATACTCCATGGATCTGATATTTTCATCTCCGGGTCGGCCGCAGAGTTGTCTTAAGGTGTCGGCATCCTAGGTAAACCTTAAGCATTATGCCCTCTCTGGCTGTCTGAATCTAATCTTTACTGGCCTGCCCCCCCCCCCCTCCTTCCTTGATAAGCTGCCATGTTAAACGATGGCCTAGTTTGTTTAATGATTGGGCTAACCCTGGCTGCTCCAACTGTCACTTTGAGGGCTTGGTAGGAGAGGTGCAGGGTGTGGGCACTGGACAGCTACTAGCTGATGGTGGTGGAGATGCGTTCTGCTTCCATGGAGTTGTGCTTCTAGAGGTGGATTCCCTGGCATTCTTGTAGCCAATGGAAAAAGTGCTTTTATCCCCCCCCCCTCCTCTCCTGTAAGAGGAGCAATTCCCCATCACCTGCTGCCAGGACTGAGACAATATGCAAACCTTGTGCCTGAACACTGAAAGCACTCTGTCTAGCCCTGCTTCACAAGCCTACTCTTTTTCTCTAAAGCACCGAAGCTACTTAACGATGCCCTCTGCGGCGATCAATTTGCATACAGGAGCGGCAGTGCACTGCAGATTTATCTAATGCATATTCATTGTGGATGTCCTAAAAGCTCAGGACAGGTTTGGGAGGCATGTCTAGTTTCAGAAGGGGGTGTATTGGCTTCAGAGCTCATTTTGTGAGAGGGCGGGGTGTGTGTGTGTTTGTGAATTTTATTTATTTTATTTATTTGCGGATATTTTTATACCGCCCCTTCCAGAGATCAGGGGCGCTTTACATTGTAACAATTAAACTAGCCTTCAATTCACATTTTCACTGGACTTTACCATAAAAGTGTCCTTGTATGTCATCTGAAGCTGAACGTTCAGCCCTGGTTTTCTACTGCCCATGCTAATGAAACTCGTTTGCTTTCTGCATGACTTTGTAAAACCAAAGCTGGATTGGCACCACTTGAAGGTATGGTTTAGGGAGTTAAGCTAGAGCCAGCATGAGCTCCCCCAAAATCCTCAGCTCTCCAGTGATCTCTACTTTGAGTGCTTTTGCCTAGATGACACTATAGGAAAGCTGAATATTTTTTTTTTGATTGTCTTTAACAGGAAGTGGAGAGCACCAGTACTAATGAGTGTTAAGGCATGCAAAATGGAATCTTCTTATGTCCTCACGTGGGGTATTCCTCCGGAAGTTCTGCAAACAGAATTCAGACATCTTTGTCAAAGGGTCTGAATTCTGCAAAATCCTGCATGCTTTGTTTGTCAAAATAGCAAACCATATTGTGTTTGAGTGATACTTATTTTAGTTCTGTATTTTAAATTATCATAAAAGAAAGTGCAAATGTTTGAATTATTGTTTGCAGAATTCCAACGGGAGTAACTTCTTTAAAAAAAAAGAAGAGGCTTTTCAGCACCGTGCTCTGTACATTTCCTGTGACAGATAGGGGCAGAGACCTACAGAAAAATCAGTAGTTCTTTCAAAGCTTTTGAAAGTGTTAAGAAAACACTGTTTTTTTTTTAGGGGGAGGGGGCTCTAGTTCTTCTTGCACAGTGTGATCAGAGTAGCCATGTGTAAGCTTTCTGGGAATGGGGCTAGAGAGGGAAGACGGCAGGGCCACAGGAGATTCTGCACCGGTCGTGATCCCCAGCATATCACAGGAAATATTTCCTGCTGTTCTGCCTTATTTTGTCGCTTGTTGCCTTTATAACATATTAATTATTGGGAAGTGATGGCACTTACTATAGACTTGACCCTCTCTCCCCCTACCTTCTTCTCAGTGTCATATGGGATTTGGGTTTAGCTCATGTCTTTCTGTAGTATACAGTGGATCTATCTTTTCTTGTCTGCAGAGGGGCCTTCTTCCCCTTACCTCGCTTTCATTGTTACTGACTGTAGCTCCCTGGCTTCCTCTGTCCCACTTTCCCGTTGGCTGTTCCTGCCTAGCTGCAGTCCGGATGTAAGGTCTCATCCGGTCTGCTCCTCTGCTCTGCACAGAACATAGACAAATGGGTATGTTTCCAGTAGGGCACCAAAGTAGCAATGGGCGTAAATATGTTTTAGCCCACCCAAACCCATCCAACTTCAGAACACACACACACTGTGTCCGAAGATGGGTTTGTTATGTGCTTACAGTGTTAAACAGTGGCATGAAATGCAGATATTAGCACAGTTGCACTTTGGAAATTAAAAAGTACACAAGTAATTTTCAACCGCACCTCTGAAACTTCCCCCTGGAATGTGCAGTTTTATGTGAGTACACTGCTGGCTAAAAGTCCACTTTGCTGGAGTGAACTGATTTATTTATTAGGTGAGTTAATTCTGTTTTTGCCTAAGCTGTTGTAAATTTGCCCCACAGTTATCCCTGCTCAGGCATGTAGGGAGTGGGTTATAATAGGCCTTGTGCCAGAGTGGATTCGGGAGTATCGGCCTACTTCTCTGTGGATATGTACTCAGTTGCTCCGTACACACTTTCACAGAAAAAGGAATTAAAAAGCATTTCCTGTCATTTTTTCCTCTGTGCGCCCCATTTTACCCCTGGGGAGAGGGAAGATCCTGGAGTAAGGAGGAATCTCTAAAGCCAGCCTGCAGATTCTGAACTGAGCAGAGACTTCAGGAGGTGGGAAAAGCTGGCGGTGGGGGGTGACCAGTAATATTGGGTGAAAGAGGCAGTTCTGCCTACTGTAGCAACTGATGATAACCCCTGATGTCTCAACAATGGAGTGGGGGTCTGTCTTCTCCATCTATGCACATAGGGTACCTGGACCTTTTGCAAAAAGGTTATCCATCTCAACCAGCTGGAGCTTTTGACCATCTGCTGAGCCTTGCAGACATTTAGCAGCTCGATCACAGACATAGTTCTGCTCAACATGACTAACAGTCACATTTCTGTTTTTTATATCAAGAAGCAAAGCAGCTCCCGTTCCCTCAGACTATGCCACAAAGCAACTAGAATCTGTCATATGGTGACCTCCCTCAACTGCATTCTCATTGCTTCTTACTGCTGGGTGACAAAACCCTGTTAGTAGACTCTCTGAGCCTCTCAAGTGGTTCATGGACCAAACAACTATTTGCCTGCTAGGACATGCCAGTGATCAACCTGGTTGCTACCCACCTCAACCCCAAATGTCTGGCTTTCTGTTCCAGAAGAGCTACTATGAATCTGCTTGTGCATCGTGCCTATGCAGTCCACTCTGATCAAGGCCTGCTGTACACCTTTCCACCGATTCCACTCATTTCCAGGACCATTTTGAAGGTCATCTGGGACTCCACCTGTCTGATTCTAGTTGCCCTGAACTCCTGAACTGGTCTTGACAACCTCGGTTCCCATATCCTTCTGCTCATGCAGATGCAGCTCCCCAGGGACCCTTCCCCCAACTCTCCTCATGCAGCAGGGCAAATTTCTCCTGCACCTAAATCAGTCGCCATTAGCACTGACAGCATGGATTTGAATGCCAATTGATCTCCACCCTACCCATACAGAAAATCAGACACATTGTCATTGCCTCCAGGTGCCCTGCAACCAGGAGATCCTACCAGTGCAAATGAACTTGCTTCATGTAGCACAAATCTCACCAACAGGAACCCATTGAGAGCCTCTTTAAATTGAAAGAAAGCTCTGGAATGAGGGGACATAAGATGAAGGTGAAAGGGGAAAAACTCAGTAGTAATATGTGGAAATATTTCATTACAGAAAGAGTGGTAGATGCATGGAATAGTCTCCTAGTGGAGGCAGTAGAGACAAGGACTGTATCTGAATTCAAGAAAACATGGGACAAACACAGAGGATCTCTAAAGTCAAAGAGGGAATTGTACAGCTTAGAAGTTGGTCTGGATGTGCAGACCGGATGGGCCAAATGGTCTGTATCTGCTATTAGAAATGTAACAAATAAAAAATAAATAAATAAATATTTTTTCTATGTTTCTATTTGCTTCACATGCCCAATCCCTTGTTTCATTGTCCTACCTCTTCTCTCTCTCAGAAGCAAGGACAAAGAGGAACTCTATGTAACATACCATGAGCCAATTGACCCCAAGCCTGTCCTCTCCACCCATGATGAGAAGGTTCAAGAAGGGACTTTTTCATAGAAAACCTCCCATCAAGCCTCCTACCATGCCCTGGAACCTCAACATCATCCTTGTTCATCTTATATGAGCCCCCTTTCAACTTCTGGGGGAGGTGACAATCAAGTTCCTCTTATGGACGACAGGCTTCCTTAGTCCATCATCTTACATAGTAGCGTAGTATATGACAGTAGAGAAAGACCAGTATGGTCCATCTAGTCTGCTCATTAAGGTAGTTAGAGTAGTTTTAATTGCTGCTCTGTACAGATCACTCCCTTCTATGCCTTTGTTTAGGGGTGTACTCATCGCTCTGTGTAGGGCACCCCTATTTGTTGAGATATAAGAGTTAGTTAAGTTTGTTTTGATTTCATTCTCTTGCTAAAAAGGGATCCACTGTGTCTGTCCCATGCCATTTTGAATTCTGTCACTGTATTTGCCCCCACCACATCCATCGGGAGGGCGTTCCAAGCATCCACCACCCTTTCAGTGAAAAAGTATTTCCTGACATTGCCTCTCAATTTACCCCCTTGCAACTTTATGTTATGCCCTCTAGTTTTACAGCTTCCCCGTCTTTGGAAGAGGTTTGTTGTTCGTTAATACTCTAAGTATTTAAAAATCTGTATCATATCTCCCCTATCCCTCCTCTCTAGGGAATACATATCTAGATCTTCAAGTCTCTTCTTGTCTTCTGGCGCAGGCTCCAAATCATTTTGGTTGCCTTCCTCTGAGCCCTTTCAAGTCTTTTTATATCCTTTGTGAGATATGGTCTTCAAAACTGAACACAGTACTCCGAGTGAAGCCACACCAATGACTTGTACAGGGGCATTAATTCCTCCTTTCTGCTGGTTATTCCTTTCTGTCACATTATTTCACTACCTTGAGATCCTCAGATACTGTCATCCGAGTTCCTTCTCCTGAACCGTGCACACCATCCTCTCGCCCCTACTGCATACGATTCCTTTGGATTTCTGCATCTAAAGTGCATGACTCTGCACTTCTTTGCATTAAATCTTAACTGCCAAGCATTAGACCATTCTTCCAGTTTTTGTAGATCTTCCCTTATGTTGTCCACTCCCTCAGAGGAGTCCACTCTTGCAAATTTTCATGTCATCTGTAAAAAAACAGACTTTTCCCTTCAGTTCTTCAGCGATATCATTCACAACTACATTGAAAAGCACCAGTCCCAGGACCAATCACTGAGGCATGCCACAACTCATCTTCCTTTTGTCTGAATGAATTCCATTTCCCACCACCTTCTGTCATCTGTCTGTAGACCAATTTCTGATCCAGTTCACCGCCCTAGGACCCATCCCCAGACTGCTCAGTTTATTGCTAAGCCTTCTATGAGGAACAGTATCAAAGGTTTTACTCCTCATAGAAGGCTTAGAATAAACTGACCCATAACATATGTGAACTCCAAGCCCTGGAGCACTGCCACCCTTCCATCTGTTTTTTTTCTACAATTGGGTGGTGTTCCACACTTACCCCAAGTTTTTGCCAAAGACCATCTCCTTCTAATTTCTCAGCAGTCAAATGTCCTGTTTTTTTCCCTTAACACAAAAAATCCCCACAATTGCAAAAACAGGAAACCCAAACAGTACACTGAAACTGCAGATAAAGGGCGGGAAACCAGAGCTTGATCACGCATCCCAAAAAAAAAAAAATTGTTCGAAAGTTTGTGAAGGGGAGGATCAATCTCCGCTGTACAAAAATTCCATTTTATTTGTAATTTTGTAACTTTAAATTACGAATAAAATTACAAATAAAATGGAATGTTTGTATAGCGGAGATTGATCCTTCCCTTCACAAACTTTACGACAATTTTTTTTTTTTGGGTGCATGATCAAGCTCTGGTTACCTGCCCTTTATCAGTGTGTTTTTTTCTCTTTACAACACTATCCTTCCCCCCCTCCCCCTGGGGAAGTTTCTCTACATCCTTTGGACTGCAGGCAAATGCTATTCTCTTTCAGCAGAATGAAGGATCTTTGAAAATGCTCACAACTATTCATCTCCTATGACCCCAACAGACTGAATAGGCAAGTGACCAAACAAACCTTATCCAGTTGGATATCCTCATACATTGCCTTCTGTTATTCCCTGGCACAGCCCCAACTGTTACATAGGTTGGCTTCCACCAGCTCTGGGTGACTACCACTTCTATTGCCAGCCTCGCCACTGGACATCTGCAGGCCGGCTTTCTGGTCTTGAATTCACTTTCACCCATTACTACTGTCTCAATCAATTGTCTTGATGAGATGGGGCCTTTGGACAATATATTTTATGGAACCTCTTCAGCACCAGACCACCCAGACGCCATATCCTGGGTTGCTAAGACTCACAAATGAGCAACCCTCAGCTGTGCACTGCTTCAATCTTGCTTATCGACAGAGAAAGCAGCATTGCTTACTTGTACCAGGGGTTCTCTGCAGACAGAGGTTGATGCAGGCACACTGTCCCTCCCACATTCCCCACTCTGTTGAAGTTATCATCTTGGACTAAATGAAGCATAGTCAGCCTGTGGGGAGGGCGAGATACCTGCACGTGTCTGGACAGGCCTTCTAGTCTTTTCTGGGCAATAGCGAGCTCTTGAGTGCCATCAGATGACATCACCCCCCCACACACACACACCCTCCCGTGTGCCTCCATCATTCTGCTGTCTATAAAGAACCTCTGTTACAGGGAAGCAACTCTTCTCTATTGACTTCCCCAACAGTTCATAATTAACGTGTATATCATCACCAGTGTATGTGAATGTGTCCTAGCTTGCAGAAAGCCAGTCAGTTTCCAGCCACCGAGTACTTACAGACACTGTATGCAGGTCATCATACACACACACAAACACACACACACATGTATGTCTTATAAATTAAAGCAATAGTTATCAAGATATTTTGCATCAGCCAAACGGATACCAAAATAGTGCATGTGTAGGAAGACCCCTGAAAGCTACGAGGTCCTTTATCAGATACAGGGTGGGTGGCACTGGGAATATCAGGGAAGGAAAGAACACATAAGCAGTTTATTCAAACATGTCTAACTTTGTAATGATCGTGCCATAGAAAGAGCGAGACAGAAGAAGAGCACTCAGTCAATATGACTGATTATCCATTCCACAGCTTGTTCTCCTCAGTTCCAGGACAGAGCCCTCAGGATTGTATTCACTGGTGGGTCCAGAGTTGCTGAGGGACAACTTCTTCCTCCAGATGCCATTTGTACCGGGGAAGGTAACGCACCTGATTCCTTCTGATACCTTGCCCTTCTACAGGCTGATAGGACTAGTTCTGGGTTTTTCCCCATTGCATCTGTGGATTTGCCTTTCCTAGGGAACGTGGCCCTTCTTTCCCTAGGAGAAGTCCCTAAAGTGCCCCTCCCATGATCAGAGCAGAGAAATGAGTCATGAGCCCACTATCTATATGAGTTCAGGCCTTATTCAGTATTGCAGCCAGGAGCTCATTTTCAGAGGGGGTAAAGCACTCTCCTTTTTGCTGCTTCAGAGTATAGAAGGAATTGATTTATTTTAAAACCTAAAGAAATGGGACCCAGAAGACATAGAGGAAGATTGGCCTCTGTGAGGAATACAGTACTTTTAAATTGAAAAGGGGAGGGGACTTTTGAAGGGGTTGAGGAAAGAGGCACCATACAGTTGCATAGAATTAGTTGCATTGCATACAGGAAGACTTTAAGCGCCATGCGCTTCTGTTTGGTAAAAGTTTGTTCAGTAAAGGGGGAGATGGATATAGGGTTACCTGGCCACCCCCTTTTCACTTCTGTTGCTTTTATTAAACGAAAAATAACATCACATAAATAACATGGATTGAAAAACAACCAGGTGTTAAAAACAACATGTAGAGGATGGTGTGTAGTTAGAGGGCAGTAGGGTGAGGTAGCAGGGGAGGAGCCTTAACTCACCTGAGATAGTGATTCTGTCTGAATATGGGGGCATTTTTCCTAAGTGACCATGTTCCTCTAGATCTGATTTCATCATATGCAGATGGTTGGTGAGAGTGTTGGTTGGAAGGATAATGGGTGAAGGAGAAGGTTGGTTGGGTTGGAATGATTTTTGAGGGAAGAGCGGGTTGGTTGGAATGGTGATGGAGGGAGGCGTGGGAGGTTGGAATGAAAATGGGGAGGAGCAAGTTACTGGAATGATAATGGAAGAGGAGAGGCTTGGTTGAAATTATGATGGTGGGACAAGAGTGTTGGTAGGAATGATGATGTAGGAAGGAGTGGGTTGGTTGGAATGATGATGGTGAAGGAGAACATTGATTGGAATGATGTTGGAGGGAGGAGAGCGTTGGTTGAAATGATGGTGGATGGAAGAATGATGATGGGGAGGAGAGAGTTAGTTGTAAAGATGATGATGGCAATAAAGCATTGGTTGAAATGATGATGGTGAAGGAGAGCATTAGTTGAAATGATGATGGGGAGTAGATGGTTAGTTGATAATGGAAGGAGGAGTGTTATTTGGAATAATGATGGATGGAGGAGTGGGGTAATTGATGATGGAGGGAACAGAAGGTTAGCGTGATGATGGGGAAGGAAAGGGTTAGTTGAAATGATGATGGATGCAATTGATCAGAATGAGGATTATGAAGAGAGGAAGTGATTGTTCTGATTGATGAGTAGGGGGGAGAGGGTTGGTTGGAATGAGGCAGGAATGGAATGAGTGGGTTAGGGATAGTAGCTGGAGAAAAGGAGGACACATGAGATTTTTAGCTTTCCCTTCCTTTGGACGTACACTTGGCAAGAGTGAGAAGGCTTCGGCTGAGGTTACTATGGTTTGCCTCATATCTCTTTTGTACTGAGGTTGCAGCTGTTGAATTTACCATAAATAAAATCAGTCATAGAACAGTAACTCGGATAACTGTAAATTAGGGAAACCAACGGATCAAATGTGATAAAGAAACTGAACTATTACAAGGCTCCCAAACTCCCCAAGGCCCAGCAGCACCCAGCAGTGCTGTCACTACATGGGTTCCATTTGTCTTGGGATGAGCCCACGGCATGCCCACCCTGGGCTTTCCCCCTCTGATATTGATGTAAGGAAAAGGACAAGGTACCCCCAGATTCAGCTGCCCTTCCTGGGTTTTATAGCAGGAGGCGTATCTGTAAGATAGGAGATACCCATGAGAAGGTTCTGTCTCCGCAAAGGGCAGCCAGGGCGGTGCCTGCTTCTCCTGCCCTCCTCCCCCTCCCCCTGTGCTGCCGCTCAGAACCACCAGTGATCCAAAGCCTTGGCCCGTCCTTCACAGATAAGAAACCTACAGGGATCTTATCCAGTCAGAAAAGTGGCGGTGGAATGCTTATCCAACAGAGCAGTATCGGTAAAGTACTAATATCAAAACAACAAAATAAGCGGCCCGGTCAGAGCATTATCCGATGAGTACTCCTCCAGTGGAGCCAGTATCCCGTGTACTCACCCAGCCAGAGCGGTACCTCTGAGGCTCTCATTCATTGGCTGGCTGGATTTTATACAGTTCCTTATGGTCAGGTTTTGCAGTCTAGAAGGAAAATATAACTTTTTTTCTTTTTTGCATATAACATTAAATATTATTCTTACAGTATCACATGCAAATTCATGCTGGTTAGGAAAATGCAATCTTTTAAATAGGATCTGTCCTGGTTTCTTTTGCTCGTTTGCTTCTGCTTGTGTTAGTTTCCTTGTGATACATCTCACCAGCTTCCAGCAGGAGGAGGAAGGAAGCAGTGGCTGGACTTTCCTTACCAAACTCCAACGCACATCTCTCCCACCTTGCAGGCCCTCCTCTCTCCTCCTGTAGTTTCTGGTTTCTCGCCTTTTTTCACTCTTCATCCTCTGTTCAGGGAGATTGTGTCATTTTATCTCTTTCTTTTGGTTATAATTTGACTCTAATATTTCTTCTTGGGTGCTGGTATGTCATTTTGCTTTCCCCACTATTATCTTTCTTCTTGAGTGCCTGTGTCCTGTCTTTTTTTGGGGGGTTCCAACTGTTAAAGGCATCTGAAGGAGAAACTCTTTATTTCAGCACTTGACTGGGATTTTGTGTGTGTTTTATTAACTCACAGTGACAGCTTCTGTCTGCATATATAGAATAAGGATGGGGGCTTTCCTTACAGCTTTCTGGTTTTGGAAGAAAATAAATGTAAAAAAGTAATCATTTTAAAAAGGCAAGGGAAAAAAAACAAAAAAAAGAACAGAAAGAGAAAGGGGAGAAAAGAAAGTAAGAGAGGGCTCAGCAGTTATCCACCAGCCAAGTTTTCTTGTAATATTAGCAGAACTCATTCGGGATCCAGCCCTCCAACACTCCCTCAGCTTCTATGTGCGTGTCCGCTTGAAATATGTACATATAAGAAAAGAGTATGTTTGTCCTGGAAATGTTTTCTTTTTCCTTAGAGAACATGCAGACAGGCAGCGGAGCCGTTTATTGCTTGCAATCAATTGTCCATGCACAGAAAGGATTGAGGAGAGGGAGGGAGCAGGCCCTACTGCGTCTTTACAGCTTTTATTCTCTCTTTCTTCTTCTTGTCCTTTTTTGCTTGATTTTAAAACTTGATTTTGCTCTGTGCCCCTCTGTACCGCAGTCTCTATCGACAGGTTGATAATTAATCAATACTTATTCGTATTTAGATATGGCTCATAGAATCCTGAGAATATGGTGTTGGAGAAAACAAGGGGAGGGAGGGAATAAGAAAAGAATGAAATAAGAGTCACCCCCTCCTGCTATAAAGAAAAGAAAGAAGTCTTCTAGCTGCTCGGTAAAATAACAAAATGAAGAGAGAGACAGAGAAGAAAGAGGAGGGAGACAGACCAACCAGACAGACAGAAAAAGAGAGGGGCAGAGAGAAGATAGGTGTACGTATGTGTTGTGTGGGCGGAAGAAAGATATAGATAGGAGAGGTAAAGAGGAGAAGGGGAGAGACAGGGAGAAAGAATGATAAGAAAGACACAAAGGAGGTGTCTGAAAGTGCGTGTGAGGAGGGAGAGAGCACCAGACCCAAAGAGGGTCATGTGGTGTAGAGTCTTTTTGACCAGAGATGGTTTTCCCCCACACCACCACTGCTCCTACAGATACATTGTTTGAATGAAACCCCCTTCTTCATTTGCTTTAACATTCCCCTTCCTCTGTCCCCTCACCCCCTGACTTTCAAAAGAAATGGACGTTTGCAGGGAAAACATTTTAGAAGAACCTAAGGAGTAGTCGCCTTCTCTCTTTAGAAACCTCCATCCCTCCCTCCCTCCAAACCTGAGGGTATCCATCCCCTCCTTCCCTTGCCTCCATCACACCTGGACATGACAAATCCAGCGGGAGGGGGGATAGGAGGAGTTGGCAGGAAAGTGCAAAATAGCTTTCTTTTTGCGATATCTCTATACAGATAGATATAGATATTATAGATGCATATAATGTACACAGAATGTTTCCTTTTCAATTGCTTAAAAAGAGTTGGCTTTGTAAAAGCTTTTCGTCCTGGCATGTTTTTTGAATACTCCCCCCGTGTCGGTTTTGCAGAGTCCGCGCTATAAGATGGCAGGAATGACTCAGCGCAGGTGTCTCCCTGCGCTTGGGCACCCAAAGGGGGTGGTGAGAGGAGGCGGTGGGCGCAGCTATGCTGTTTAGACTCCGGGACTTTTCATAGCCTTCACATCCATCATGGCATGAATGAAGAAACACACAATAAAGGAAGAGAGGGAGGGAAGGGGGACAAGAAACAAAGCCGTAAGAATTCTGGTTTGCACCTTTTGCTCTGAGGCGAGGGCATGGCTCAGGGAGAAAGTCTTGGACAGTCATGAGTACAATGACAAAGGCTCAGAGACAGGGCAAGGATCTCAGTTTAAAATCCTCATGTGCTTTATGGTCGCACAGGACAACAGCTTAGCTATGCAGCTTCTCTTTTCCAGTCTCTTATCCCCATGCACAACATCTCATCTTTCTTCTCTCTCCCAACCTCCCTTCTCCCTTCCCTAAAGCCTTGTCCTGGTTTCATTTGTACTAAAAAGGATAGGGCTTATTTTAGATCCAGAATGAGACTGATGCCCCTTGCTGTACCTCTGAGCATGCTAACATACCTTAGAAAGCAGAGCGCGTCACGTAGCATGCAGGCGTCTCGGAACTGCCCCTCCCTCCCCTTCCTCTGTGGTTATCCTCATTAGCTTATTTGCAGCCAGGATCTCTAGCTCTTAATGAATTCCCTTATTTGAAATCACACTTTGGTTTGTGGTTGGCCACTGATGATTAATCTGGGCCTTGATTCCCTGCATGGCGAGACTGAGTGTATAACTATCTGCTGGCAGATGTATTATTGCCAACTTAAATGTACTGTGCTCGTAATAAGAAAGATGTGGCCTACACCGCATCTGACTGCTCTATTTCTGCCCCTTCCCCTACACTATCATTCATTCCTCCATGTCTGCTTTTAAGCTGCCTATGCTGGGCTGTGGTACACCAGAAGTGGTTGCGCCATAGCCTTGTTTCATGTCGTTTCAGCAAACATGAGAACTAGTGGACATGCAGAAGAGCAGATGGAGATAGACAGCTACATAAAGAGGGGGCACAGAGATAGGTTCCAATGACTTTATACTGACAACAGACAACGGGTCTGACCTGAAGCAGCGTCTCTGCACCGACTCCCTCCGCTCCCCATCCTTTCTGCCTGGTAGGAGATGGCCTAAATTCATGATAGCACATATAAGCCGCAATTTGATTTTGGGAATGCAGTGCTATCCCTCTCAATGTTCTTTTTAGTTAGGCTATTGTGAAATGTGTATAGTGGAGTCTGAGCTGCTTGTGTTTTCTCATTACAATGAGCACTCTCAAGCTGTTCCACTGAAATATGAATACTTTTGCCACTGCACCTGAACTTGGGGGGCCAAAAGGCTTTGTTCTCTGTTGGTGCTCATGGCTAACTCACCTAACCAGCTCCTCCCCAGGAGATGCTTCCTTCCCTTCCCTGTGGCTCTCAAGAGATGCTTCCTTCTCCTGCCCCTCCTCCAGTTCCTCCCATGGCATGTTTCCTCTCCAATTCCTCCTGGGAGATGCTTCTTTCCCTCCCCTATTTCACTCAAGAGATGCTTCCTTCATCCCCCCACCCCCACCCTTCCACTTTCTCCCCAGTAGATGCTGCCTTCCCTTTCCTGGTGCCCTCAAGAGATGTTTCCTATCTCCTCCAGTTCCTCCCCAGGAGATGTTTCCTTTCCCACTCAGTTCCACTGACTAGATTCATGTTTTCATCTCCAGTTATTTATTGGGAAATTCTGTGGCAAGCAGGAAGTAATGTATGGGTGACATCTCTGATGTAGCCCCACATAGGAACGCTCTCCAGCTTCAATTGGAAGGAAGGCTCCACCACATCTGCTCGCCTGCCATAGTGGTGCCATCTTCTACAGTCTTTGTTTTTCTGTGGAGCCCCATGGACATTGTTTTGGTCCTCTGCTAGTAAACTTGGGGTTTTTTCCCCTTTGGGGGCCTTCCTGGTGAGTTTCATGTTCGTGCCTGCCGTAGGTCGCAACACTTCCATTGGTTGCTGTGCCTTCATCGGTTCTGGCACTTTTCGGTAACTTTTCAACATCGAGCTGTATGATTTTGCCATGGCCATCTTCCTGTACAAGTCCCAGAAACTGGCCAGCAGGTTCAAGAAGTGCATAAAGTGTGCCAGAACCATCTCTGTCATTGACAGGCACAATTGGTGCCTCCAGTGCCTGGGCCCTGATTACCAGCCCTCTTCTTGCAATTTGTGTTTGCAGATGACGCCAAGGAGAGGCTTGAGGGATCAAAAGAAACACAGACTCTCTCTTTAGCCAGAGGTCTGATTCAGCATCTTCAGCACCGCCATTGGTCTCAATGACTTCTCAGGAATCCACCGATGGTGCATCAACATCGAGAAGTTCTTTGGCTCAATAAAAGCCGAGCACTCGCAGTGCCCTGGAACATTGGCCACTGGTCAGTCTCTGCCTGGAGTTGAGAAAGGATTTGACCTTATCTCTGTCAGTGTCAAAGGAGGATCCATCTGAGCTCCAGGCAAAGGCCTGGGTACATCAGCATCGGAGCCCTTCCAAACGAGACACTGACAGTGATGGGTGCAAGTGGCTCATCAAAGTGCCCCAGAGAGAGGACTCCTCAACCTCCAGGGTTTCAGAGGGGCACCAACTAGCTCCTAATAGCCGAGACCATGCCGATACTCATGCATGGATGCCGGAAACATTGGTTGAAGCTACTCAGACCCCGAGGCCTTCGGAATCGGCAGCCATGGAAGAGCACCTCCTTCAGGCACTTGAAGTCCACATCGTGTTATTACTGGAGAATCAGCTGGCTGGTGCCTTGGCACCTACTGCATTGCCATTGAGCGTTGTGCATCTGATCCTCGAGATGCTCGCTTTGCCTGCAGAGGCATCAATGTCGGGGCATCGAAGAGATCCGATGTCATTTCCCAGTGGGGCCCTCTCAAGTGTCTCAGGTTCCGATGCCCTAGTGAAACCTTGGAAACCCTCAATGCATCATCGATCCCATAGAAGCTCACACTCCCCTCAAGGCAGGAGGGAGCTCTAGGCAGCGTCTCAGAGGTACTTTGACTTCCTTTCAGAATCTAGCTCTGATGGCTGGGTGACCAATGTGGAATCAGAGAACTTTTTGGAAGGTAAGTCTCCTGAGCTCCCGTCAGACCTCTCCACTCTGCACAGAATTTCATGAGGGATATGACAAAGGCCATTCCATTTTCAGAGGAGCTGAAGATTCTCCAATATTCTTCAGCCCCTAAGGAAGCAGTAACAGTGGCAGTTCACTGCATCCCACAGTGGCTACAAATGAAGATGTGCAAGAAACTCCCTCACTATGCCACCGGTCAGTAGGAGACTGGACTTGATGTACAGAGTTCAAAAGGCTCCAGGATTTGAGAAGCCTGACCTTCCACACCACTCCTTAGTGTTAGAGTCCACCTTTAAGAGGATTAAGAGCACCAGAATTCATTCCTCCATGCCCCCGAGTAGGGAGGCTCGGACGCTGGACTTCTTTGGAAGGAGGTGTTTCCAAAGTTCCATACTCACGGCTTGAGTACACTCTTACCAGCTTACCAGTTCTTGAAGGACATCATGTGTGATCTCACTGACTTGAGCCAGTTCCTTCCCCTGGAGAAATCAGAGCACTATCCTGGTGGGCCACAGCAAGGACTGCTCAAAGTTCCTGGTCCGGGCGACCTATGATGCCTTCAAAACGGTGTCTAGAGCAGCAATAGTGGACATTGGAGTCCGCAGGCTTGCATGGCATCTATCCTCCAACCTGGAACAGTCGGTGCAAAATAAGCTTGTGGACGAGCTGTGCCGGGGAGAGAACCTCTTTGGAGAGTAGGTGGAGGAAAAGGCAGGCATCATAGAGAAGCAGCATGTCGCCTCACCAGGCTTTCGAGATGCACGTCTGAATTGGTTGCCTATTGCAGGAGGTTTCAGAGTGGAGGCCAAAAGAAGACTTACTACCCATGCAGGCACAGGTACTTTTCTGGTCCTCAAATCTCCCAACCAAGAATGCAGGTTCCTCGCCCACAGCATCGAGAAAAGCCTCAAAAGGCCCAGCCTGTCCTGCAACCAAAGAAGGATCTGGGGTTTTGACTGGTTCCTCTGAAGCATAGCCAATCTGCCAATGTCCACAGAGAACAGCCCTCCGGTGGGGGGGGGGGGGGGAGGTGGTTCTCTCTTTTTGCCCACAGGTGGCCTCATAACTTCAGACTCATGGGTGCTGCAGGAAGTCCAAAGTGACTACATGTTGAACTTTGCCAGAGCTGCTGCCACATTGCCTCCCGAGGGTGTATCCTCTCAACCCTCTGCATCTAGACATACTTCAGGGCGAAATCTCTGCCCTTCTGGCCAATCTTGCCATCTATCTCATGCCACAGGACCAAATCGGACAGGGATTTTACTTCAGATACTTTGTGGTCCCACAAAAAGACGGAGGGGGGAAGAGGTTCTGGCCCATCCTGGACCTCACAAACCTTAACACCTTTCTGATGCAAGAAAAGTTCAAGATGGTATCTCTAGGTACCCTGGTCCCTTATCTTCAGAAAGACAATTGGCTATGCTCCCTGGATCTAAAGGATACGTATACCTACATGACAATCCATCCCACTCACAGGAGGTATCTCAAATTTGTCCTGGCAGAACAGCACTTTCGGTACCAGGTACTATCTTTCAGGCTGGCCTTGGCCCCTTGAGTCTTCACAAAGTGCCTCGTGGTGTTAGCAGCCTACTCAGAACACTAGGGGTCTTTGTTTTCCGTTATCTGGATGACTGGCTCATAAAAAACATCACACCAGACTGAGTCCAGCAATCAATATGGTTAACCATTCAGATGCTACAGCTGTTGGGGTTTTTAGTCAATTACTCAAAGTCACACCTTCAGCCTGCCCAACAACTGGAGTTCATAGGGGCTTTCCTTGACATGACTCAAGTGAAGGTCTTCCTTCCACTAGACTGACTCCAGAGATTGATGGCCTTGGTCCGAGATACCCAGTGGAGTCATAAGACGACAGCTCGAAGAATGCTTACAGTGCTTGACTACATGGTCTCTACTGTACACGTCACACTTATGGCTCATCTTTCGATGAGACAGGCTCAATGGACACTGAGGACATAGTAGAACCAAGCTACTGGCCACCTTTGAGATCAGGTGGCTGTCACCGGCCTTCTAGTCCAGTCCCTGCGCTGGTGGTTGGATCATCAGAACTTGCTTAGGGGTCTCCCCTTTCAGAAGGCGTCACCTCAGAAAACATTGACAACAGATGCATCCAAACTGGGTTTGGGAGCGCATCTAGATGGCCTTCACACTCAAGGCATCCGGTCCAAACAGGAGAGCCTGCACCAGATAAATTTCTTGGAATTGTGGGCCATAGCGATTTCCCTCAGGGCTTTCCAAGAACAGCTGGCCAACCAGATTGTCCTGCGATGTACTACATAAACAAGCAGGGGGACATAGGTTTGTATCTCTGCTGGGAAACAGGCCGGTTGTGGAGGTTTGCTATCACCTATGGGATGGAGCTAAGGACTACATATCTGCCGGAGGAGCAGAATACCCTGGTGGATCAGCTGAATCACATCCTCCAGCAGCTGCACAAGTGGGCACTGGACAAGGTATAGCAGCCCACATCTTTCAGAAGTGGGGTACCCCCTCGATAGATCTGATGTGACAGCAACTTCGGCCAATCGGTATTCCTGCATCTGTATAGAGATTAGAATCCAATTCTATCCCCCCAAGGCCATACTGTCCTTCCAGGCTACCAAAATTAAAAATAAAGAAAAGAAGAAATCATATGGTGAAGAAGCTGAATCAGATGAGTTCCCTTTTGTGAACTACCACTTCTGTACATAGATGATTCTCCAGTTCTTAGTTCAGTTTTGCCCGTTGGGCTTCTCAGTCTCCTCAGTTTTCGGTAGCCTGTAGCTTGGGAGTCCCATACGTGAGGACTTACTTCCTTCTTGACCATGGAGAAAAGGTAGTTACCTGTAGCAGGTGTTCTCCGTGGACAGCAGGAATAAGTCCTCACAACCTTCCCACCATACCAAGGAGTTGTAGTCTGCTGCAGCTTTGTTATCAGACTGGAGAAGATGGCGCCATGGCGGCAGACAGGAAGGCAGGTGCAGGCATGCTGGAACTTCCCAAATGCTTCCAATTGAAGCTGAGGAGCATTCCCATGCGGGTCTCCATTGGAGACATCACCCATACGTAAGGACTTATTCCTGCTGTCCATGCAGAACACTTGCTACAGATGAGTAACTACCTTTTCTCTCCTCCTCAATTTCTCCAAGGAGATTTTTGCTCCCTTGATTCATTTCTCCCCCATAGGTGTTTCCTTTCCTCCCCATTTTCTCCTGGAAGATGCATGCTGTCCTACTCATTTCCTTCCTGATGATTCTTGCTCTCCTGGCCAATTTCTCCCTTGGAGATAGTAGTTTTTCTCAGGTTCTTCCAGGGGATCCTTCCTCTCCTGATCAGTTCCTCTCTGAGATTCTTGCTCTATTCACCAGTTTCTTCCCATGCAACACTTGCTCTTTTGGCCACTTCCTCCTTTCTTCCCCCATAGATTCGTATTTTCTTTCCCGGGAGATGCTTGCGCTCTTAAGCCCTTCCCCACTTCTTCAAATTGCTCTATCCCTCACAGGGCAACTCCTGTTCTTGACCTCCATCTCTCATAGCATGCATTCTCCTACCTAGCATTCAGATCAGAAGCTACAGCCATGTTCCTAGGTAACTGATTGAGATAATATAGCCTCCCAGCCCTCCTCCCCCAACATCCTGCTAGGTTCTATTTTCAGAGGGACTGCAACACTACCTGGATCAATATACAAATTTGCCTCTACTGCTGGACTGAAAGGTCTTTCAGTCGTTTTAGGGGTTTATCACAGCTAAGAGGCAGTATTCAAGAATTGGACCAGTGGCTTAGGATCAATGAGGGGCATATTCAAAGGCATGCAAACCGTATTAAAGCCGTTCACTGGGATATTCACAGTTAGTGCTGTAGAGTATCTCCAGCTAACGGGGTGAAACGCCCCAGCACTATCCATTTAGTGCTGGGGCAGTCGAGGATGGAGCCAGGGCAACACCAGCAGCGATGTGGTTAGTGGCAATTTTCAGTTGCTAACTGCATAAAGTTGGGACATGTGAAAGGCCACCCTAACTTTATGCAGTTTTAAAGTCCAGTTCACCACAAAATAACACCGCTAACGGATTGCAGAGCCTCAATCCAGGTAAACTGGACATTCAGTGCTGGTCACCGGATACACCCTGGCGCTGGATATCTGGTTGTAATTTAAAGCAGCGATGGCCAGCCACTTTAATAGTGCTGGCCATGGGCATTGGAAATGCTGCCGCCCCCCCCCCCCCCGATGTTTTTAATGTGTTAAGCCAAAGATCCAAAGTGGCTAAAGGCTCCATGTTTCTGTTCTGAACAGCTTGAAATGTTCCTTTCAGTGTGGCATACAATTCTGTCAGAGCAGTGCTTAGCTGTACGTAGTCTCCCAGGGAAGGCAGAGATAGGACAGCTTGTATCAGAGGGAGGGAGAGAGAGTTATCCCAATTTGCCTTTTGCCCAACTATGGCTCACTCTGATCTGCAACCCCAAAGCATTCCGACCCAGCAGGAAAACCTATTGCCGCTCTGCTCGACATCTTTTCACTATTGCACTAGAGGGTTTCTTTACGATAAACAAGTTCCACATCTGTGCATGTCACAAGTCAGATATACATACCTTGTTCACACTTTAGCAACACTACGGGGACTCTGGATGGACCCTACAGATAGTGAAAATGGGGATGTTAAAATTCAAATATTGACAACCTCCTCTATTGTGAATGCAGGTTCATTGGAACTACTTTCATCCCTCTGCCCCAACCCCTCCACCTCCTTTCCCATGCTTTGACCAAACCTGGTTTCAAGGAACCCTATCTCATTTCTTGTTTGGTGCCCAAGGAATGACATTGCATGTGACTGAACCCCCTCTGAAGGAGGTGGATGAAGACATGCATCAGAGCTTCTATCAGGTAACAACTCTCTGTTGGAATCTGCGCTCTCTTTATGTCACCTACAAGGGCGGTGAGGGTCAGCCTGAGGATGACCATGATGAGGTGCTGCTTGTGACTCTAAAGACTCTCGCCTTGAGAGATCACTGCACTTCCGCTCCATGACATCTGTGGAAGAAAGGGGGAGATGTCTGTGTGGGTGGGGTCACTGAAAAAGACTGGGGTAGCCTAGGGAGGAAGAGAAGCCTCGCTATAGAAGCACTTCATAATCTGGGATAATTAACCTCTAATCCTGTAGGTTTTGCCAAGAGAAATTGGGCTTTTCGTTTTATGTCTTTTGAAATTTCTGCTTAGTGAGTGTACTTGTGTACATGCTTTCACAGGTCATTTTTAAAAGACATACAAGATGTTAGCAGACGTGGAAGCAAAGCACATCACTGTGTGGTGTCAGGAGCACCAGGGTCTCTCTTCACTCTACAATGAGAGTGGAGAATAGTCTAGAGGTTAGAGCAGTGGACTGGGCACTTGGGAAGCTAGGGTCCAAATCCTGCTGACGCCCCTTGCAACCATAAGCAAGTCACTTCACCCTTCTTTGCCTCAAGTACAAAATTATATTGCAAGCCTTCTGGAATGTAGCATCCTGGTAAGCGATATTCAAAGTGATTAATGCGGTTAGCAAAGCTGCTATCCATGTTAATTGCACTGAACGGGATATTCGGCGGTACTATCATGATTAGTGTCCTTGAATATCTGCAGCTGCTAGCTCTACGCTCCCCGACGCTAACCGCTTAGCATCGGGGAGTGTTGGGGGTGGAGCGGAAGCAACATCAATCGCTAACTGGGCAGCGGTGATATCGAGCCACTGGCCGGTTAGCGATATGCATCGAAAGCCAGGTGCAGAAAACCCTGGCCTAACCGCTGCCCAGTTAGCGATCAGCCTATGCAGCAAACCCGGATATTCAATGCCGGGGCCGGATATTACCCCGGCACTGAATATTTGGGTTTAATGTTCAGTGCCAGTGGCTAGCTACTGGTGCTAAATATCGGGCTCCAAGAGGCCAGGGTTCAGTTCCTACTGGTATCCTTTGTAGCCTTGGGCAAGTCACTTAACCCTCCATTGTCTCAGAAGAAAGGCCTGGCAATCTACTTCCTGTCACACCTTGCCAAGAAAGTCCAGGTGCTGCTGGGTGCCAGGAGTCAGTATTGACTTGACAGCACACATTGCACTGCATTTCTGAATACATATCATAAGTGCATGCATTTATGGGGGAAGAATGTCTGGCAGGTTAACAGTGATGATTTGAGCTTACACACTACTGCCTTGTCATGCTCTGTGACTGGACCTTCGAAGGCTGACCCTTGCTCACCATGTCAGGTGACAGAACATTGATTCCTTATTTTAGATTCCAACAGAGAGTTCCAGGGTCTGTGATACTGCATTCACCATAACACCTTTGGTCAATATTTGCTTCACAGATGGAAATACAATTAACAGGACAGAACAGACAGCCAAAGACAGACAAGCCTTATATGCTTCCACTTCTGTGGCCTTCAGAGTATTTTCTGGTCATCACATTGTATAGGAACAGAGAATAAATACCATCCCCAGGCATCTCGGACAGCTGCGAGCAGGAAGAGAGTGAGAAGGCCTGACTTATCAAAGGTGCACCATTATATAACACGGGGCAGCCTGAGCCTGCAAATTGAATGGTTTGCCTGGACAGCCGGTATCCTCGCTAGGGATGTTGGGATCTGTAAAGTCTCAGATGAGAGATGAGGCACTGAATTCTGGATGTTTGTGAGAGATTCTTGCTTGGTTTGTGGCTTCTTGTCCTGCGAGGGTTTGTGTGCATCAGTGATGCTGAGGGCTGTGCTATCGGTAGTTTAACTACGGGCAGGGTTTCCCAAGATGGACAGGTCTCAGCTAAGATGCCAGACCAAGGCAAACCACCCATCTGGGCAGCAGCAAACTGGGATGGTGTTGGCAGCGGAGGATCACATTTCTTTGAAAACAGCAGCAACACTACAATTGTTTGCATGGAAGAAAGGCTTGGCAATCTACTTCCATATCTTGGCACAAAGACCCAGTAGATAGTCACAACAAAACAAACTGTGATATAGTGCTGGAAGATGAGACCCCCCCCCCCAGGTCAGAATGCACTCAATGGGCTACTGGAAATGAGCTGAAGACTTTTCAGAGTAAAGCCAGCATTTATGATGCAATTGGATCAAAGCCCTCGGGACATCTGATTGCTGATGTAGCTGTGCATGAAATGAGACTCGGAAGCTGCAAAGATGTTTTATATTTTGAGACATGGAACATACCAAACATGTACCAAGGGAAGCTGGATGTGGTCACGAATGAGATGGAACATCTACAACACAGTCTCTTGGATAACAGCAGACTGAAATGGACTGGCATTGGGCACGTTGAATTTGATGATCACATGGTACAGTAGGCCAGAAATATGAAATTCACTACAGAATTGAAATTGGAGAAAGACTAATTCTGCAAGACCAATGATTTAAAACACTTTCTTCCAGCAACACAAGTGGCAACTGTACACATGGACTTTGCCCAGTGGATTGTACAAAATTCAAACTGACTACATCTATGGAAGTCAACGATAGAAAAGCTCAATAATATCAACAAAGACAAAAACTGGAGCTGACCGTGGTACAGATCACCAGCTACTAGCATGCAAACTCAAGCTAAAGAGTAAGTCACTCATGCATATAGCAAAATATGATCTTGAAAATATAGGACCAGAATTTAAAGACTGTCTGCAAAATCGACGCGCCATTTTGGATACAAATGACAGAGCACTAGAAGAGCTATGGGATGAAATCAAGAAAATTGTGCTCAAAGAAAGCAAAAAGTCTCAGCAAAAGATGAAAAGGCAAAAACAGTCAAAATGGATGGCTGAAAAAACTCCGAAAATTGCTCAGAAATGGAGAGAAGCTAAAACAAGAGGAGAAAGAGAGGTAATCACAGAACAAAACAGAGATTTCCCATGTGTAGCAATGAAACAGAATCAGAAATGATCAGAGGAATAAAAGACTGGCGATCTTAAAGCTACAAGAGTTAAAGACAAAGTTCCAGCCTTGGATTGGAATGCGAAAAGATGCACAAGGATCCATGTTGAATGATATTGAGAGGATCAAGAAAAGGTGAAAAGAATATACAGAGTCATTATACCATAAAGATCAAGTGAATCAACAGCCATTTCATCCTGTGCCTTAGGATTAGGTACCATTGCTGGTGAAAGAAGCTGAAGCAACATTGAGTGCATTATCAAATGGCGAAGCACCAGGCAATGATGGCATTGCCATGGACGTTTTACAACAATCAGATGCAGCTGTTACACCACTTACAAGGCTCTACCAGGAACCTGAAAGACAGCATCATGGTCAACTGACTGGAAGAGATCTGTTCATACCAATACTGAAGAAAGGTGATCCCACTGACTGTAGAAATTATCGCACAATCGCTCTGATCCCACATGCCAGCGAGATTCTACTCAAGATCATTCAGGGAAGACTACAACCATACCTGGAAGGAGAACTGCCTGCACTGCAAGCAGGATAAGGTGAAGAACAAGAGACATCATTGCAGATGTACAGTAAGATCAATCCTTGAAAAGACAAAAGAATACCAAAAGGATACAGCTCTTCCCATAGCTCTTCTAGTGCTCTGTCATTTGTATCCAAAATGGCGAATCGATTTTGCAGGCAGTCTTTAAATTCTGGGGAGGAGTGGCTCAGTGGTTGGGACAGGTTACCTCAGGCCAGAAGGCTGGGGGTTCAAGTCCCACATGGGGACAAGCAACCTCAGGCCAGAGGGACTGGAGTCTCTAGTCCCATGGCCACTCCTTGTGGCCTTGGGCAAGCCACTTAACCCTCATTGCCTCAGGTACACTTAGATTGTGAGCCCTCCGGGGACAAGGGAATAAAAAGTACCTGTTAGTATACATGTAAACTGCACTGATTCTAAAGAGCGTAGTATAAAAAAAATAATAATAAATAAATCTACGTGTGCTCCATTGACTTCAGCAAGATCTTTGATTGCATAAATCATGAAAAGCAGGACAACCAAGGTGTGAAGATTGGTGGAAGACTCATCAGCAACCTTCCCTATGTTGATGATATGATGTTCCTAGCTGAAAGTGAAGATGGACTAAAACATCTGTTTATCAAAATCAAGGAACATAGTCTTAAAATGCACCTTAACATGAAGAAGACAAAGAAGCTGACAACTAGCACATTCAAATATGTCACCCTTGGTGGAGAAGAAATGAAAATAGTAGACAGCTTTAACCTGCTTTGATCAGTAATCATTAAAGAAACAAGAAGTAGTCAGTGAATCCATCAATACGTTGTTCTTGACAGAATGGCTATGAAGGACCTAAATAAGACTTTCAAGTGCAGAGATGTGTCTCAACATATAAAATTTTGACTCGTCCAAGCCATAGTATTTTCAATAACACCAAATGGATGTGAAAGTTGGACAGTGAAGAAGAAAGACAGCAATACAATTGTTGCCTTTGAATTATGGTGCTGGTGAAGAAAACTAGGTATACCATGGACTGCTCAAAAATATATCAATTGGTACTAGAGGAGATCAACCCTAAGCTTTCCTTAGAAGCTCAAATGGCAAGACTTTGATTTTCATACTTTGGACATCTCATGTGAAGAGAAAGATCATTAGAAAAACACATCTTTCTTGGCAGGTTGAAGGTCAAGGCAAAAGAGGAAGACCTGCAATGCGATGAATCAATAAAATAACAGCAGCTTTGAATGTCACTCGATCAAGAATTAGACACCTCACTATCCACAGGGTCACCATGAGTTGCATTGACTTGACAGCACTTAACAGGAACAACAACATTTTTAAATCTAATTGCACAAAAAGGTGGTTCTTTGCTTGTTCTCTGTGACCCTTGTGTCAGCGTGAAATATATCTGTAATAAGAGAGTGGTTTATTCTAATAACTGGCTATGAATCTTGGCTTTGTTTTCCAATGAAGGCTGAATTGACCACTCAGATCTGACTAATCCGCCTTTTCCAGGACGTGGGACTGATGAAAGGGACCCAGGATGAGGACAGATTTGCAAATGGCTAGGAGAGAGTCAAGGGTCTAAAAAGAGCCATACTAAAGACAGAAAGCACATGGCATGTATGTCCAAATAAATTGTTTTCAATCTAAGAAGATCAGTCCTTGAGAATGGCCCTTAATATTTCTTTATCACAAAAGTATTCCATAAGGCAAGACAAATAAGAATGATAAGGACAAGGATGGAACAGTGATGAGGTGGGGCCATCATCACTCCCTAAAAGATGCATAATGAGGGAAAGCCATTTGTATACAGGGATGTATGAGGGATGCCCAAAAGAGACCGCTTCCAACCAGTGACTAAATTTGCCTCTTTCTATAGTTGTAAGGTCTGCAGAATGAGACAGCATCAGAGGGCATTGTGCTGGTAGATCTGGGGGATAGGATTGATCTCTGAGTGCTGAAATGTGATTCCATCAAGGGCAGTGCTGGTGCGTCTGGGGATAGGAGTGACCCTGGGCCCTGCAGTGCTGATTCATGATGACAGAAGTGTTAGAAGGGCGCCAGGCCCTCAGTTACCAGGGACAGGGTCTGTGTCTGCGTACTTAACGGTGTGTCTTAGGAGAGAAGATACTCCTGCCTCCCAGCCTACAATGGCTACATTTTGCAAAGATACACCCACCTAAATGGCTGGACTGCAGTTCTGTTCCCACATTTGACTACAACTATCTGATGATACACGACGGTACACACACACACACACATACACAATATACATGGGAAAGCATACACTACAATACTGAGCTGGATACAGCACACACAGAGCCAGTGCGTAGGGTCCCCTCCTCACACAGTCCAACCCTCACTGGTTGACAGAGTTGTAGGTTTGTCCCATGTTATCTGTGGACCAGTAGTTCCAGTTTATCTAAGAAAGGCAGGACCATAAACTCACAGAGGCACTGGGACAAGCCCAGAAGTGCATTATGTGCTAAGGATGTTGGGGAGGGGACTGATGGTGCAATGACCTCATTTCCAGGTGAAAACCTGATGCATATGGGGGAAAGTGATGGAGAAGAGCAGAAAGGCAGGTGGACTGCGAGAGTTCATTTTCATAAACTGCAAGGTACCTCCTCCCCATTGCTGGTGACTAGATTAGCTAATGTATCAGTTACCATCTGATGATGTCACGGGCAGGAAGAGCTATATTGAGTCACCCTCTGATGATGTCATGGACATAAGGAGCAATGAGTGAGTCGCCGTCTGATGATGTCATGGGCAGACAGCAAAATTTGTCATTACTGGGTGATGTCATGGACAGAAGGAGCAATGCCCGTCGGTCACCGCCTGATTATATCATGGGCTGGATGAGCTGTGAATCACTAACTGATGATATGATGCGCAAGAAGAGCAATGCGTCAGTCATCATCTGATCATGTCATGGGCAGCTAGGCGTCCCTTGCATTCCATCTACCCTTTGTATTATAGTCAGAGGCCCCACCTCAAAGAGCGCTTTAGAAAGAAACAAAAAAAGAGAATGCATTTTCTGCTTCCAAAATATGATTTTTAGTGTCCCCAAGATCCCTAAAAAGAGCCTTGGCCTTACAGTTTCCCACCTGTGACATTCCTAAGACCCCCCATAGTGTGATGGTAGCGTTCAGACTTCTCTTATGGGAGAACTGAAATTATAATGCTTTATTCAGGTGTCCCCAGATGGATATGTGCTGCACTTCTGTTCATTTCCCAGTCAGGGCTAAGCAATACAAACTGAATTTATCCCTTTCCACTAGCCTGGTAAGATGCCCAAAGAAAAAGAAAGGAGCGGCCCCCACCTTGTGACTTGAAGCACCTGAGGCCCAGACTGTAACAGGAGGGAGGGAGTGGAGCTCACACACTGACCTACGGGGGAGGTGGGAGAGAAAAGCATTGTAGCTACAAGTTCAGTGAGGGTGGGAGCAGGGTGCACCCCCATCCAAGCTACTCACCCCTATCTCATCATTGCCTCCTACTGCTGGATCCAAGTGGCGGCATTGCAATTGAGGTCATGCAGGAGGGCAAGGTCCTGTTTGTACCAGTCGTCGCTGTGCTGAGGAGATGGATTACAGGCATAGGCAGCTGCAGCGCCCCCCGGTGCACGCAATGACAATGGAGCATGGATGAGGGTGGAAATAAAAGAAGAAATGTTCTCATGTAGATGGTTTAAAGCTTTTCTCATTCATTAGAAAACGCAGCGCCCGAACTCTTCCTAGGCTCCGGCCTTTTCGGATCGGCGCATCAGTAAAATCACATATTTCCAGGAGGCAAGAGGCCTCCAAAGACTTCCTCACAGAGAGCCCTGGAGAATGTAGTGCGAGCAGGTCAAAGATGGAGCTTGGTCCTGGAGCTGTGCACTGAGAGTGAAAGGCTGTCCAGAGCAAGAGGAGTGGATGGGGGGGATGGTGCAAGAGTTGCTGGGCTCCAGTGTTAGAAGTATGCACAGGAAAGGACTAAAGTCTAGGGCTACAGATGTGCGGAGGGGAGACATGGAGCTCTGGCGTTACAGGTGTGCGCAGGACGTGGCTGAGATCCAGTGCTAGAGATCTGTACCAGGAGTGGCTTGGGTCTGGGACAAGTGTTTCTTGCAAGGAGTGTCTGGGGTCTGATGCTAGAGGTGTATGCAAGTGGTCGGGGGGCTCCAGTGTTAGAGGAAGGGAGTGGGGTTCGGTGCTAGAGGTGTGCAGAGGATGAGGCTCTGGTATTACAAGTGTGCACAGGGAATGAGTGGACTCCAGGGCTACCGGGGTGTGCAGAGGCTGTGTGTCCAGCTAGCAGGCTGTTCTATATTCCTCAGAGTGTACACCAGGCTTCTCTCAGGACACTGTCTCCAAATGGCTTAGTTGTGTGCATAGCGTGGTAGTAATGAACCTCACTCCTAACCCAGGGCAGGTGGAGTATGCGTGCGTTCTTTTATCCTGAAGTTCTGGTATCAATAAACTCAAGCATAAAATTGTAAGTGTCAGCTCAATTAAACATGGCTTCCGTAGCTACTGACAGCAGCACAGAAGAACTTGGGTTTGTTTTTACAAAAACGAGCAGATACTGAGCTAATGAAATGGAGCTGAGCTGTGCTATGGCGGCAGTCAGTGAGCTATATTGCTGCCGCAGTCTCCTAGTCTGAGGACCTTCAGCCCATATGCTGCCCTCCCCTCCAAAGAGGCTGCCTGCCTCGCATAGTGTGCCACTCTTGAACAGATTTCTGAAATCTGTGTTACCTCCATGCCCCAAGAAGGCATAAGTTCATTATTCATACTTTCACTTTAGCCTCACTCTATCATACGGTGCAGGGAATAAGGACCAGCCCCAGGTATTGCTGTATTGTCCGGGACTGCTCCTTCTCCCTGTACCGTGCATTTCCACTCCTCCTTGAGGGTTTTTGATGTTGTAATGTTTGGAGTCTTGGGTTCTGGGTCCTTGACACTTTGATGGGCCTTCAGCTTGCTTTTCTGTCTGGGTCAGCTGCCTGGGAGCAGAGAGCCAAACACATTTTGCTATTCTTTTGGATGAGCGGGTCTGAGGTTCAGATTGACTTTCCTTGCTTTAAGTATTTATTTGTTCTTTTACGTGAAGTGCAAAGACAGTGTGCACTCGCAACCGAGAGCTCCAGAATTGCTGAGCCAGAGAAAGGACTCCCTGGTCTACCTAGATGCCAAAAAGGCATAGGGCACATCCTCACATTCATGCACTACTCATGAGTACATGCTCTGACTCGGAAACGTGCTTGTCCAAACACACAGAAACACGGAGCCACTCAGACCCCCCAAGTGCACTCGCTTAGGCGTAGAAGGAGACACACGTGCAGGACTCAGCATGTTCTCCTGATGTCCTCGCTTTCCTTCACCTTTCCATCCTGCCTCGATCTTTCTCACCTTTTGCCTCTTTATCTCCTTGCCTGACCTCTGACCTTTCTCCTGCATGGTCCTCTTTTTATTATCTGCCATATTGCTAGATATTATTGGGTGTGAACGGGGGGTAGGGGAATTTTAAAACTCCCCGCTGAGATTTAATGGATGTAGGGACTAGATACCTCTGGTCCTTCTATTTGCTACTGAAATCAAACCCTGATGACTTTTGCTCCTGTTTTTTTCCAAGAAGAAGATTTCTCTGGAAAAATATTTTGCATAGATCTGAATGTACAAATCATGTGTGTCACTTTCCAGTACTGCCCAGGACACCCTATCCTTTAATATGGATAATGTTCTGTGTTCCGTGGAGTTCTATACACACTTTTACCTGCATTGAGTTAAGGAAAATTGCAGTCGGCCAGGTTATCTGGGTAAATCACTATTTCTCTGGGTAAGTGACTTGGAAAATTACCTCCCGAAAGCATTTTGTTGTTAGCTCACCTAAACCCTGCATCCTCAAATAGAAAGGAAAATTGAACAATGAGAAGAACCAGAAAATATAAGGGATATAGACCCAAAGCTCTTCAGTGCTGGGTCGAGTGAGCAAATGGAATATAGACTCAGAGTGGCAAGAGTGAGGGAGCAGGAAGGATAGAGAATTACATCCCCCCAAACGCCAGAATGGAGGGAGCAGAAGGGGTGTAGAGGGGGAGGGAGAGCTGAGGAAGGAGAAGAGAAAGCTGGGATGGCTGGACATGACCTTGGTGGTGCTGGTGGAATGGAATGGGAGGATGAGGAGGGATGATGCTGTAAAAACGTACGTCAGCCCGGAATACCTTTGCGGATGTTGCCATCAGGGGAGTGTGCAAAGTCTCCGGCGGACAACAGGAAACAGGCTCGATCCCGGTTGTACCTCTCTCTGGAGCCTGGGGTAACAGGCGATTTCTCCTCTGGAGACAGGGCCTGGTCTATGGTCGGACAGTCCTCATTGGCCAGCGCCGCCTTCGCAGCATCCCCATTCTGTTTAGAATCTTAAACAAAAGGGTGGGGGAGAGTTGACAGAGTAAAACTACTGGAAGTCTGTAGCTGTGAAGCATCACACGGACATGCAAGCAGGATAGAGGTGCGAGAGACACTGGAATGGGTAGGAGAGAGCTGCGCTGTGTAAGGGACATGCAGGGTGGGTAGCGGTGTGCATAATGTTGGCTATTCATTCTGAAGGTCGTGACTTTGGAAACTGTTTTCTGCTGGTGCATCCATCTTTCCCTCTGCCTTTTCCCTGTCCTTTGATTATTGCATTTCAGTTTAGTGCCTCAAGACAATTGCTGCAAGCATCCATTTTAGGGCCGTTGCAGCCTATCACCAGTTGGAGCAGGGGAAGACCATTTTCTCTCTGCCCCTGGTTCCACGCTTTGTAGATCGTGCTATCCCATGAATGGCACTGCACAATCACAGTGTCAGAGGTCAAGCGCCACAGTGGCTCTATAGTTGTAGGAAGACGACCATTTCAACACTAGTTTCTTTGGATTACGGAAGCCCGCAGAGCGCTATTTAATCTCCTGGTCTTTTTAATGCTCGTGTCCGATGATTTACAAACGTATTGTACTACGGGCCCGATCTTTAGCGGCGGTGGCTAGCACTCCTAAAGCGCATAGCCGTCGCCGCTAAACCTTAGCCCTGGATATTCAATGTCGGGCCCATATCTGGGCCTGCTGCACGGTGCGGAAGCTAACTGGGCAGCAGTGATATTGAGCCGCTGCCCGGATATAGCTACAGGCGCTGCCTCTCCTCTGCCCTGGAATGCTCACGACATCAGCGTGGGGGCGTGTAGTGGCAGTAACCACGTTAGCGCTGCTGAATATCCCTCTAAGCGTCATTTACACAGTT
Organism: Ichthyophis bannanicus; assembly: GCA_033557465.1. Taxonomy (NCBI): domain Eukaryota; kingdom Metazoa; phylum Chordata; class Amphibia; order Gymnophiona; family Ichthyophiidae; genus Ichthyophis; species Ichthyophis bannanicus. Next base: position 53,615,236 of record CM066051.1, on the reverse strand, counting down.
TACAGATCTGTAACCCATGTAAATGCCTTTGAATATCAGGCCCTGTATTCTTATTGTCTTATGTCAGAAAGTTAATGAGGGTTTAGAAGACGCCTCAGTCTGTTTGAAAGACGATAAATTGTTCTTAAATCCACCCAAGATGGACGTTTTTTAGGTTGTGAGTTTGGATGACTTCTCTTATGCCCTCATCACAGCTTGGATGGTTTATCGTGCACATCTAAGCCCTCTCTTAAAAGTCTCAGGTCACCTTAGATCTGACGATAACTATGGAAAAACACTATGGGGTCTATTCTGTCCCAACCAGGCATCCATCCCTGCTATACGCTCCCCTTGCCATCCCCGACTAAGCCTCCCCATATGAACAAGGAGTTTCTACGGGGAGGCTTAGACAGGGGCGGTGCGTAGGCGGAGTTAGGGTGGGCAGTGGGCGGTCCGCGGCCCCGGACATATAGGGCCAATTCTGAAGTCGGCCCTGTACATCCAGGGCTGACAGCTTGGACGGGGGACTTATTCCACCCCAGAGGTGGAATACGTCCCCCTAGACATTGAGGAACAGGAGGCCCGGCCAGCAACGAAAAGGTGAGGGGGTGCAGGAGATTCCCCGTAGCCCAACGCTGGCCATGGGAGGCCAGATCTGGAGTCGGGCTGCGGGGAAAGGAGAAAGTGGTCGGCAGCCAGGGATCACAGCTCCTGAATGGAGTCAGAGTGCCATGGCACCGCGGCTCCATTCAGGAGCCTGACTGAGTTAGCCGAGCAGGGGCCTGTACGTGCAGGCCGATGGGAATCGGGTCCCGGCCTGCACGTACAGGCCTATAGATGATTGTGATCCCGCGGGGGCTAGACATGCCCCGCGGGATCAGATTCACATCTACTTCTGTGTGTCTGGTTCCAACTGGACGCACATAAGCCGGGACGCACAGTACAGAATGTGCCCCAACGGGCCCAATATTCAAAAGATTTATGCTCCTAACTTTGAGAGTTATGTTCCTAAATTGGCCTCTGAATAGAGCTAAAATTTTCTTAAAATTTCACTAAACACTTAAATTTAGGCGCACAAAACCGGGTGGCAAAGGGGGTAGATTTAGGGTGGAGAGAAAAAAGTTAGGAGCTTAGCACTGGACACCTAAAATAGTCTCATACATCTAGGTGAATGAATGGCAGGACTACATTTAGGAGCATACATTATAAGCACCTAAATTAGGATGAAATTTAAGCTGTAAGAGCTCTATATTCAATGGTGGCGGCTAGCTGTTGCCGCTAAACCTAAGAGCCGGATATTCAAGACCAGGGCCATATCCATCCACTGGCATTGACAGCTGCGTCAGACAGACAGTGTGGAAGCTAACCTGGCAGTAGCTTCTGTGGTGAAAGTGAGGCCAGCCTTTAAGGTGCCTAGCTGTCACTGTTTAAGGGTGACCAGGCAGCAGATGAACATCACCACTGCCCGGTTATTGCCAGGTGCCGCCTCCAATCCACCCTCTGAACGCTACTCATTCAGCGGCAGCCCTTGGGGATATTCAGCTGCACTAACCACGTTAGCGTCACAGAATGTCACAGTCACCACGATTAACGTGATTGGCAGGTCTGCTAACCGCAATGAATATCGCGCCCTCGGGCTCCTAAGTGTGGCTGTAAATAGGGCACAAATTTAGGAGCCCTGATTTCTTTGAATATCAGACCCTACACATATGTGTAATATAGCAAGAGGACCCTGCTTTCTATAGCAGTCGGGTTTTTAAAACCTTTCTTAGCCCTTGCTCAGTTTAGATGTTCAATCGTTTGCCATTTCTCAGAGTAATTTCGCAGCTCTTTGTTTCAAGCATATTCTACTAGATTTGAGGATTTCTTCCAAGGGTCAAATCTCCTTGGCACTGGTTACTCCTCACTGGTTTGCTTTTTAAGGCTGTACATGGTGGGGGTCCTGATTATCCTTTGAATAAGCTAAAGGTTTATGCTCATTCTCATTTGCGTATTTGCAGATTCTCTCTGCTTGATTCGCCCCATTTCTTTGCAATGCCGTCCCTGAAGTGCTTCAACTGGACTTCAGACATCATCAGACTCAAGCTTTCAATGGATTGCTTTTAAAATTCAGTTTAACTTAGATTTGATTAGGGTGATATTGTGTGACTCTGCTTGTTGCCTTATTGTGTCATTGTTTGGCTGTTACCTTTATATGTCGTCTTCAGTTAAATAAAGAGCTACTTCATACAATTCCCCCCTTCTTCCCCCCCAGTGAAGCCTCCTACCATCTCATGGGATCTTAGGTTTGGGCTCAGTTTAAGTGATCCATATTTAAGCTTATTCAGACCTATAACCCAAAGGGCCTGATTCTGATCCCGACGTACAACTCCTTTGTACGTCCGGGTAGACCCAGATGTACAAAGGAGTTTGAGATTCTGATCCCGCAGGGCACACCTAACCCCGCAGGATCAGAATCGCAAACAGGCCTGTATGTGCAGGATGGGACTGTGATTCAGTCCCGGCCTGCACGTACAGCGATAGCCTGGCTAACTAAGCCAGGGCTTTTAAATGGGGCCACAGAGACATGGCGTCCCATTGCCATGGCACCGCGGCTCCATTTAAAAGCCACGATGTCGGCTGCTGCCCAACAAAGTTAATTCCCTACAGCCTGACCCCGGATCTGGCCTCCTAAGGCCTGGGTTGGGCTGCGGGGCATTAACTTTAGCCCCCCCCCCCCCCAGCCCCTTCCGTACACTGACTCTACAAGAAGAAAAAGCTCAGGAGAGTTATTCCACCTCGGAGGTGAAATAAGTTCCCCGGCCAATTCGCTGGTCCTGGACGTACATGGCCAACATCAGAATCAGCCCTGTACGTCCAGGGCCGGCAACCGCCCTCTGCCCGCCTACTCTTCGCCCCCGTGCCACCCCTGTCTAACTTCTCCGCACAACCGGCGGGGAAGTTAGACAGGGGCAGGAGCCAGCACGAATAGCGGGGTCGTCCATCCCTGCTATTTGTGCCTCAGAATGACCCCCAAAGTGTCTAACTTTAATCTTTCTGGGGGCAGCGTCTCTACCAGAGGAGTCGAAGAACTCCAGGCTTACACAAAATCCTTCAGCAACAGAGTAGTACTTTCCATTCACCTGAAATTTCTCCCAAAGGGAATTTCAGAGTTTAACCTGAACCATCCTTTTCCCCTAGACACATAATAGAGGCAAAACCTCACACGTGGACTTAAGCAGAAGCAAGAATGTCCGTATGTCTGTGTTTTCAACCCCAGCAGACCTGGACTGCATCCGGCACACTGTATGCCAGGTCTTCATCTGCTCCTTACGACAAAGCAGGTTATCTGAAAAGGGTCCTGCCACGGCCGGCGCGTTGGCTCACTTGGGATCAGCTTTGACTGAAGCCGGCCCCCGACTGCGAGCTTTCCCCTTGCTGTGAGGTGCGCCAGAAATGCGTCATGCTCCCTCTCTGTCCGCATTGCAGTCACTTTTCCAAGGCTATTTTCAGTGTTGGTCATGTATGTGTGCCTTGACTAGATGGTAAGCTCTGTTGGGAAGAGACCATTTCTAATGCACATGACTAGCAGTGCCCAACTCACAAAAAGTAATGCTGCCTGCAATAGCATTGAGACCTTTTCCAAGCAGTCACTTGGAGACCTCTACACACTGCCGGAGACGACTCTCAGAAAGGCAGTGACTTTGGCCGCGTGTCTTAAAAGCCTTTTCAGAGTTTAAAAAAAAAAAAAAGAAAATCCCAGGGCCCGATATTCAAAGGCAGCTATGCTAGCCGGATCAGCACAGGTGAGAGGGATGTTCAGCAGCGCTATCTAGATAGTGCTATTGAATATTTTCTTTGACTGCCGTAGCACCGTCTGGATGGCATCAAGGTGGTCCCCAGTGTTATCCAGTTAACGGCAGTTTTCAGTCCAGTAACGATAAGAAATCGCATGAGGTTAGCCCACAAGAAAAGCCGGTCTAACTTTATGCAATTCGCTATCTCCATAGCCACAGGTGGTCGCCACTGTATATGCAGTTTTCTCCCACAGTAGTCAGTGTTTAAAAGAACGCTGAACACCGTGAACTCAGTATTGGCTCGATGCATTTTAGAGTTTCATGCTAACTCCTTCCCACAATCACCCATTTATCAGGTTATCTGGGATAACTGGAAAATGGGGTCCTCAAGACCACCTACAGTTCGGGAGTGCTCATACTCGTGACCAACTTCCCTGCATGTCCACGGAGAAAATTAAGTTCCTTACTTGTAACTGGTGTTCTCCATGGCCATCAAGACATCAGTCATAAATATATCGTCCCACTTCCCCTTGGATTACCCAGATACCTCTTTTTTACATGCTATAAGGTGCCATGGAAAGATATGTGTCACTTAAGTGCACAATTCCCTATTTTATTGGACTTAACGCTTGTGTATGGTCAATTCCATGCCTACTTTGGCCGGTCACCATTCAATAAGCATGGGCGGAAGTGCCCATCTGACATATCTTCCCTTGGTTCATGTACGGGAGCAGGGTGTGTGCGGAGTATAGGTGTGACACCGAAGTTCATACATACGCGCGTCTCTGTGCTGATGTAGACACAGCCAGCTGCATCTACTATAGGGTAGGCTTAACTGTTGCGCTTAGGTGTGCCGGTCCACTGCTCTTTTATAGACTGAAGCACACATGTGCGTCGCTTTATAGAATAGTCGTGAAACACTATTGCTTGTGCACGGGTTTCCAAAATGCCCCTCTGATTGGCTGTTACATAGACTGGGGGAAACTCCAGTGACCACGAATGCACAAAGGAACAAAAAGCTTAGCCTGAGCTCTGCCGCCTCTCTCTTGTTTTACAGTTAAGCAACTCGCTTGCGTAAGATGTTTAATGTGATATTTTTAACGATAGTGCAGTAAGATTCTTCATGAACAAACCTCATAGACAGCTTCTGTAAAGCCGGCATGGGGATTTCATGTGCTTTTGCCCTGTCATACAGTGTGCCTATTGATAGCCGTGTTCCAGGGGTGGGTGGAACATTTAAACCGTGTTTGTGTGGGGCTAAACAAGCATTTGCCTATGTAAAAGCATTTGGCCCTCACCCTCAAACTGATTTCCTGAAAAGTGTATCGGCAGATACAAACACCCCAGATACCTACACACCAGTTCTCAAAACTGTCCACAGAAAAAAATACTTGCAGATATTTGAATCTTCTTTTTTCTGTGAATACTTTGTACAGCCCAGTCAATGTGCAGTTTTCAAAATTAAAATTATAGGCATATTTGTCTCCCTGGCCTAAAACTGCTCCAAAAATGCAGGCAAAAGTTTGCATGTTGAGAAATAGAATGCGTCCTTTTATCTGCAGATGGGGTAGGAAATTTTCAAACTGCCCTTTTAATAATTGTCCTGCCGGTGACATCATTAACAGTGAAGTCAGTACAAATCCACAAAGGATACTGAGCATTAATTATACAGCGATCTCAATAGTAATTTGCTGTTGTCTTAATGGGAAATGCATTGACCTCATCATTAACAATCATATCATTAGAAATACAGTGACCTAATTACTGATAAAACAACATCATTTTTAACAAAATGATCTTTTAGAATGTTTCAGTCACTTCCTTATTAGGGGAGCAGTGGCCTTATTATTAATGCAGCAATCACTTCCTTATTAGGGGAGCAGTGGCCTCATTATTAATGCAGTGATCATTTATTAGGAGAGCAGTGGTCTCATTAATAATGCAGTGATCATTTCTTTCTTAGGGGAGAAGTGGCCTCAATAATGCAGTGACCATTTCTTTATTAGGGGAGCAGTGGCCTCATTATTAATGCAGTGATCATTTATTAGGGGAGCAGTGGCCTCATTAATAATGCAGTGATCATTTCTTTATTAGGAGAGCAGTGGCCTCATTAATAATGCAGTGATCATTTCTTTATTAGGGGAGCAGTGGCCTCATTAATAATGCAGTGATCATTTCTTTATTAGGAGAGCAGTGGCCTCATTAATAATGCAGTGATCATTTCTTTATTAGGGGAGCAGTGGCCTCATTAATAATGCAGTGATCATTTATTAGGAGAGCAGTGGCTTCATTAATAATGCAGTGATTATTTATTAGGGGAGCAGTGGCCTCATTAATAATGCAGTGATCATTTATTTATTAGAGGAGCAGTGGCCTCATTAATAATGCAGTGATTATTTCTTTATTAGGAGAGCAGTGGCCTCATTAATAATGCGAAGACTTTTCCCTACCACCCTAGTTCCTCCCTCCTACTCCTACCCTTCTCACTAGTCCCCCCAATTGATATCCTAGTGACCCACAGTTACTTCTTATGTAAACAAATGATCCATATTAGTGTAAATAGTTTATTAGTTCATTAGTTCCTTAGTTCTTATGTTACCTATGTAGCCTGTTACCTTGTTCTATGTAAACAGTTGTACAATACTGTCAGTTATGTTCCATGTAAACCGTCTTGAATCGTAGAAAGACGGTATATAAAAACTGTTAAATAAATAAATAAATAAATGCAGTGATCATTTCTTTATTAGGAGAGCAGTGGCCTCATTAATAATGCAGTGATTATTTATTAGAGGAGCAGTGGCCTCATTAATAATGCAGTGATCATTTCTTAGGGGAGCAGTGGCCTCATTAATAATGCAGTGATTATTTCTTTATTAGGAGAGCAGTGGCCTCATTAATAATGCAGTAATCATTTATTAGGAGAGCAGTGGCCTCATTAATAATGCAGTGATCATTTCTTTATTAGGAGAGCAGTGGCCTCATTAATAATGCAGTGATCATTTCTTTATTAGGGGAGCAGTGGCCTCATTAATAATGCAGTGATCATTTCTTTATTAGGAGAGCAGTGGCCTCATTAATAATGCAGTGATTATTTATTAGGGGAGCAGTGGCCTCATTAATAATGCAGTGATCATTTCTTTATTAGGAGAGCAGTGGCCTCATTAATAATGCAGTGTTTATTTATTAGAGGAGCAGTGGCCTCATTAATAATGCAGTGATCATTTCTTTATTAGGAGAGCAGTGGCCTCTAATGCGAACACTTTTCCCTACCACCCTAGTTCCTCCCCCCCTACTCCTACCCTTCTCACAAGTCCCCCCAATTGATATCCTAGTGACCCACAGTTACTTCTTATGTAAACCAATGATCCATATTAGTGTAAATAATTTATGTAAATAGTTTATTAGTTCATTAGTTCTTATGTTACCTATGTAGCCTGTTACCTTGTTCTATGTAAACAGTTGTACAATACTGTCAGTTATGTTCCATGTAAACCGTCTTGAATCGTAGAAAGACGGTATATAAAAACTGTTAAATAAATAAATAAATGCAGTGATCATTTCTTTATTAGGAGAGCAGTGGCCTCATTAATAATGCAGTGATCATTTATTAGGGGAGCAGTGGCCTCATTAATAATGCAGTGATTATGTCTTTATTAGGAGAGCAGTGGCCTCATTAATAATGCAGTAATCATTTATTAGGGGAGCAGTGGCCTCATTAATAATGCAGTGATTATTTATTAGAGAAGCAGTGGCCTCATTAATAATGCAGTGATCATTTCTTTATTAGGAGAGCAGTGGCCTCATTAATAATGCAGTAATCATTTATTAGGGGAGCAGTGGCCTCATTAATAATGCAGTGATCATTTCTTTATTAGGGGAGCAGTGGTCTCATTAATAATGCAGTGATCATTATTTATTAGGGGAGCAGTGGCCTCATTAATACCACAATGATCATTTCTTTCTTTGGGGAGCAGCAGCCTCATTACTAATACAGTGATCATTTCTTTTTTGGGAGACCAATGGCCTCATTCATAACACAGTGCTCACTGCTTTATAAGGGGAGCAGTGGCCTCATTAATACCGCAGTGCTCACTGCTTTATTATCATTAACACTACAGTGATCATTTCTTTATTAGGGGAGCAGTGGCCTCATTAATACTACAGTGATCATTTCTATTTGGGGAGCAGTAGCCCAATTAATAATGCAGTGATCATATTTTTATTAGGGAAAGAGTGGCCTCATTAATAATGCAGTGATCATTTCTTTATTAGGGGAGCAGTGGCCTCATTAATAATGCAGTGATCATTTCTTTATTAGGGGAACAGTGGCCTCATTAATATCGCAGTGATCATTTCTTTATTAGGGGAACAGTGGCCTCATTAATAATGCAGTGATCATTTCCTTATTAGAGGAGCAGTGTCCTAATTAATAATGCAGTGATCATTTCTTTATTAGGAGAGCAGTGGCCTCATTAATAACGCAGTGGTCATTTCTTTATTAGGAGAGCAGCAGCCTCATTAATACTGCAGTGATCATTTCTTTATTAAGGGAACAGCGGTCTCAATAACGCAGTGATTATTTCTTTATTAAGGGAATAGTGTCCTCATTAATAATGCAGTGATCATTTCTTTATTAATGGAACAGTGGCCAGTGATCATTTCTTTATTAGTGGAGCAGTGGCCTCATTAATACTGCAGTGATCATTTTTTATTAGGGGAGCAGTGGTCTCATTAATACCGCAGTGATCATTTCTTTATTAGGGGAGCAGTGGTCTCATTAATACCGCAGTGATCATTTCTTTATTAGGGGAGCAGTGGTCTCATTAATAATGCAGTGATCATTTCTTTATTAGGAGAGCAGTGACCTCATTAATACCGCAGTGATCATTTCTTTATTAGAGGAGCAGCAGCCTCATTAATACTACAGTGATCATTTCTTTATTAAGGGAACAGCGGTCTCAATAACGCAGTGATTGTTTCTTTATTAAGGGAACAGAGGTCTCATTAATAATGCAGTGATCGTTTCTTTATTAGAGGAGCAGTGTCCTCATTAATACCACAGTGATCATTTCTTAATTAGGGGAGAAGCAGCCTCATTCATAACACAGTGATTATTTCTTTATTAGGGGAACAGTGGCCTCATTAATAATGCAGTGATCATTTCTTTATTAGGGGAGCAGTGTCCTCATTCATAACACAGTGATTATTTCTTTATTAGGGGAACAGTGGCCTCATTAATAATGCAGTGATCATTTCTTTATTAGAGGAGCAGCGGCCTCATTAATATTGCAGTAGTCATTTCTTTATTGAGGGAACAGCAGTCTCATTAATAACACAGTGATCTTTATTTATTAGGAGTGGCCTCATTAATAGCACAGTGATCATTTCTTAATTTAGCAAACAGTGGCCTCAATAACGCAGTGATCATTTCTTTATTAGGGGAGCAGTGGCCTCATTAATACCGCAGTGATTATTTCTTCATTAGGGGAACAGTGTCCTCTTTAATAACCCAGTGATCACTTCTTTATTAGGGGAGCAGGGGCCTCATTAATAACACAGTGATCATTTATTAGGGGAGCAGGGGCCTCATTAATAACACAGTGATCACTTCTTTATTAGGGGAGCAGGGGCCTCATTAATAACATAGTGTTCATTTCTTTATTAGGGGAACAGTGGCCTCATTAATAACGCAGTGATCATTTCTTTATTAGGAGAGCAGTGACCTCATTAAAACCGCAGTGATCATTTCTTTAGTAGGACAGCAGTGGCCTCATTAATAATGCAGTGATCATTTCTTACTTAGGGGAGCAGTGGCCTGATTATTAATGCACTGATCGCGTCCATGTTAGTAGAGCACTGGCCTCATTAATAAAGTGGTGATCATTTATTTATTAGGAGACCAAAGGCCTCATTCATAACACAGTGCTCACTGCTTTATAAGGGAAGCAATGGCCTCATTAATACCGCAGTGCTCACTGCTTTATTAGGGGAACGGTGGCCTCATTAATACCGCAGTAATCATTTCTTTATTTGGGGAGCAGTAGCCTCATTAATACCGCAGTGATCATTTCTTTATTTGGGGAGCAGTGACCTCATTAATACTGCAGTGCTCACTGCTTTATTAGGGGAACAGTGGCCTCATTAATAACGCAGTGATCATTTCTTTATTAGGGGAACAGCAGCCTCATTAATAACGCAGTGATCATTTCTTTTTTAGGGGAGCATTGGCCTCATTAATACTGCAGTTATTTCTTTATTTGGAGAGCAGTGGCCTCATTAATAACGCAGTGATCATTTCTTTATTAGGGGAACAGTGGCCTCATTAATAATGCAGTGATCATTTCTTTATTAGAGGAGCAGCGGCCTCATTAATAATGCAGTGATCATTTTTTTATTAGGGGTGCAGCAGCCTCGTTAATAATGAAGTGATCATTTCTTTATTCACGGAACAGTGACCAGTGATCATTTCTTTATTAGGGGAGCAGTAGCCTCATTAATATCACAGTGATCATTTCTTTATTAGTGGAGCAGTGGCCTCATTAATACTGCAGTGTTCATTTCTTTATTAGTGGAGCAGCGGCCTCATTAATACTGCAGTGTTCATTTCTTTATTAGTGGAGCAGCGGCCTCATTAATAACGCAGTGATCATTTCTATATTAGGGGAGCAGCAGCCTCATTAATAACGCAGTGATCATTTCTACATTAGGGGAGCAGCAGCCTCGTTAATAACACAGTGATCATTACTTTATTAGATGAGCAGTGGCCTCATTAATAACACAGTGATCATTACTTTATTAGGGGAACAGTGGCCTCATAATGCAGTGATCATTTCTATATTAGGGGAGCAGCAGCCTCATTAATAATGCAGTGATCATTTCTACATTAGGGGTGCAGCGGCCTCGTTAATAACACAGTGATCATTTCTTTATTAACGGAACAGTGGCCAGTGATTGCTTCTTTATTAGGGGAACAATGTCCTCATTAATAACGCAGTGATCTTTTCTTTATTAGGGGAACAGTAGCCTCATTAATAACGCAGTGATCATTTCTTTATTAGAGAAGCAGTGGTCTCATTAATAATGCAGTGACTATTTCTTTATTAGGTGAGCAGTGGCCTCATTAATAATGCAGTGATTATTTCTTTATTAGGGGAGCAGTGGTCTCATTAATAATGCAGTGACTATTTCTTTATTAGAGAAGCAGTGGTCTCATTAATAATGCAGTGACTATTTCTTTATTATGTGAGCAGTGGCCTCATTAATAATGCAGTGATTATTTCTTTATTAGAGAAGCAGTGGTCTCATTAATAATGCAGTGACTATTTCTTTATTAGGTGAGCAGTGGCCTCATTAATAATGCAGTGATTATTTCTTTATTAGAGAAGCAGTGGTCTCATTAATAATGCAGTGACTATTTCTTTATTAGGTGAGCAGTGGCCTCATTAATAATGCAGTGATTATTTCTTTATTAGGGGAGCAGTGACCTCATTAATACTGCAGTGATCATTTCTTTATTAGTGGAGCAGTGGCCTCATTAATACTGCAGTGATTATTTCTTTATTAGGGGAGCAGTGACCTCATTAATACCGCAGTGATCATTTCTTTATTAGGGGAGCAGTGACCTCATTAATACTGCAGTGATCATTTCTTTATTAGTGGAGCAGTGGCCTCATTAATACTGCAGTGATCATTTCTTTATTAGCGGAGCAGTGGCCTCATTAATACTGCAGTGATCATTTCTTTATTAGGGGAGCAGTGGCCTCATTAATAATGCAGTGATCATTTCTTTATTAGGAGGGCAGTGCCCTCATTAATAATGCAGTGATCATTTCTTTATTAGGGGAGCAGTGGTCTCATTAATAATGCAGTGATCATTTCTTTATTAGGGGAGCAGTGGCCTCATTAATACCGCAGTGATCATTTCTTTATTAGGGGAGCAGTGGCCTCATTAATAATGCAGTGATCATTTCTTTATTAGGGGAGCAGGGGCCTCATTAATAACACAATGATCATTTCTTTATTAGGGGAGCAGTGGCCTCATTAATAATGCAGTGATCATTTCTTTATTAGGGGAGCAGCGGCCTCATTAATACCGCAGTGATCATTTCTTTATTTGGGGAGCAGCAGCCTCATTAATAGCACAGTGATCATTTCTTTATTAGGGGAGCAGTGGTCTCATTAATAATACAGTGATTATTTCTTTATTAGGGGAGCAGTGGCCTCATTAATACTGCAGTGATCATTTCTTTATTAGGGGAGCAGTGGTCTCATTAATACTGCAGTGATCATTTCTTTATTAGACGAGCAGCAGCCTCATTAATACTGCAGTGATCATTTCTTTATTAGACGAGCAGCAGCCTCATTAATACTGCAGTGATCATTTCTTTATTAGGGGAGCAGTGGTCTCATTAATACTGCAGTGATCATTTCTTTATTAGGGGAGCAGTGGTCTCATTAATACTGCAGTGATCATTTCTTTATTAGGGGAGCAGTGGTCTCATTAATACTGCAGTGATCATTTCTTTATTAGGGGAGCAGCAGCCTCATTAATACTGCAGTGATCATTTCTTTATTAGATGAGCAGCAGCCTCATTAATACTGCAGTGATCATTTCTTTATTAGGGGAGCAGTGGCCTCATTAATAATGCAGTGATCATTTCTTTATTAGTAGAGCAGTGGCCTCATTAATACTGCAGTGATCATTTCTTTATTAGGGGAGCAGTGGCCTCATTAATAATGCAGTGATCATTTCTTTATTAGGGGAGCAGTGGCCTCATTAATAATGCAGTGATCATTTCTTTATTAAGGGAACAGTGGCCTCATTAATACTGCAGTGATCATTTCTTTATTAGGGGAACAGTGGCCTCATTAATACTGCAGTGATCATTTCTTTATTAAGGGAACAGTGGCCTCATTAATACTGCAGTGATCATTTCTTTATTAGGGGAGCAGGGGCCTCATTAATAACACAGTGATCATTTCTTTATTAGGGGAACAGTGGCCTCATTAATAGCACAGTGATCATTTCTTTATTAGGGGAGCAGTGGCCTCATTAATAATACAGTGATCATTTCTTTATTAGGGGAACAGTGGCCTCATTAATAACACAGTGATCATTTCTTTATTAGGGGAGCAGTGGCCTCATTAATAATGCAGTGATCACTTCTTTATTAGGGGAGCAGTGGCCTCATTAATACTGCAGTGATCATTTCTTTATTAGGGGAGCAGTGGTCTCATTAATAATGCAGTGATCATTTCTTTATTAGGGGAGCAGTGGCCTCATTAATACTGCAGTGATCATTTCTTTATTAGGGGAGCAGTGGTCTCATTAATAATGCAGTGATCATTTCTTTATTAGGGGAACAGTGGCCTCATTAATAACACAGTGATCATTTCTTTATTAGGGGAGCAGTGGCCTCATTAATAATGCAGTGATCATTTCTTTATTAGGGGAGCAGTGGCCTCATTAATACTGCAGTGATCATTTCTTTATTAGGGGAGCAGTGGCCTCATTAATAATGCAGTGATCATTTCTTTATTAGGAGCAGCAGTGGCCTCATTAATAACACAGTGATCATTTCTTTATTAGGGGAGCAGTGGCCTCATTAATAACGCAGTGATCATTTCTTTATTAGGGGAGCAGTGGCCTCATTAATAATGCAGTGATCATTTCTTTATTAGGAGCAGCAGTGGCCTCATTAATAATGCAGTGATCATTTCTTTATTAGGGGAGCAGTGTCCTCATTAATAACGCAGTGATCATTTCTTTATTAGGGGAGCAGTGGCCTCATTAATAATGCAGTGATCATTTCTTTATTAGAGGAGCAGCGGCCTCATTAATATTGCAGTAGTCATTTCTTTATTGAGGGAACAGCAGTCTCATTAATAACACAGTGATCTTTTCTTTATTAGGAGCGGCCTCATTAATAGCACAGTGATCATTTCTTTATTAGGGGAGCAGTGACCTCATTAATAATGCAGTGATCATTTCTTTATTAGGGGAGCAGTGGCCTCATTAATAATGCAGTGATCATTTCTTTATTAGTGGAGCAGTGGCCTCATTAATAATGCAGTGATCATTTCTTTATTAGGGGAGCAGTGGCCTCATTAATAATGCAGTGATCATTTCTTTATTAGGGGAGCAGTGGCCTCATTAATACCACAGTGATCATTTCTTTATTAAGGGAACAGCGGTCTCATTAATAACGCAGTGATCATTTCTTTATTAGGGCAGCAGTGGTCTCATTAATTATACAGTGATCATTTCTTTATTAAGGGAACAGTGGTCTCATTAATAATGCAGTGATAATTTCTTTATTAGAAGAGCAGTAGCCTCAATAGTAACACAGCATCTAGTAGGGGAGCAGTGGCCTCATTAATAATGCAGCTATTATTTTTGTATTGTGGAAGCAGTGGCCTTATTAATAATGCAGTGATCATTTCCTTATTAGGTAAACAGTGGCCGCATTAGTAACGCAGTGATCATTTCTTTATTAGGGGAACAGGGGCTTCATCAAAACTGCAGTGATGACCTCCTCCATAGTACCTCAGTTTTCGAACAGTTGCCTCGCTGCAGTGTGTGTAGGTGCTGTATTAATAATACTGGAGTCTGTATGGAATTGTCAGAGGTTATGTGGTTGCTTAGTGTCCTTTTGAAAGTTGTTGTGGGTAGAAATCATCAGCTTTTTTAATTTGTAAAATGTTTGTGGAAAGCACACTCTGTGGATTGTTTTCTGATCTCGTCCAAGAAATTCCACCAGGAATATCTTTCCTCTTCCTACATTTAGGAAATTCGAGCATGGCCCGTTTTGACTGTGCCTTTCTAACCATTCTTCTGGAAAAACTGCTTTCAGAATTATTCTTTGGAAGCTTAGAGGCTGATATCCAGTGAGTTTAGGGCTCTAACTTTGAGGCCTAGGCTCCTAAATTGACCCCTTAAAAATGTACTATGGCCAAGCCCCTAAATTTAGGAGTCTGAATATTTGGTGGTACTTCTCCAGTTATAGTGTCACTTGAGCGAGGGTAAAGTTGAAGACGATTTCAATAACTGAGGATAGCAGTAAAGCCATCCTAAGGCTGGCGATAGAGCAGCAGCCCTGGCTGCATTATCCCGATACCAGCACAGAGTGTCTGAAATATTTTTAGCCACAGCTGTGGGGCAGATTTAGAGTGGATGAAAAAGTTAAGAGCTGTGCATTGATTTTCAGCTGTAGGTAACTAATTTAAGATCCTGCATCTACGCGAATGAATCGCCATCCTAAATTTAGGAACCAATGTTTTAGGACCCTAAATGTAGGTGAATTTCCAGCTGACAGAACTGGTTGTGTGTGCATAAATAGTGGGAATTCTCGAAAGGGAATACACACACATACTTCATTTAGTACTTTCTCTGCTGATGGCAGGCGCAGCTCGTGGGCTAGTAGATCCGTCTGGATTTGCATATGTACTTTGGAAAGCATACGGAGAAACCCTAAATTACACCAAGCTTTTCCCCTGGGCGCACCTACTTAAATGGTTAAATGTATGCTTAGAATCCTTGCCTGCACATACTTCAGAAGTGTACCAGGTGCATGAATTTAGATATGTGTCTTCCATGCATAAATGCTTAAGCTCCTTAGCTTGGTGGGAAATAGATGCCTACATTTATGAGCTCAGGGTATTTTGATTATTAGCCTGTTGGTGGCTTCTCTGTTGGCGGCTTGGCCCTGATGAGAGCTGTAGTGTGCAACTGTATTGCACTGTGACCTTCAACGCTGCTTGGCTGGTGCTTGCATGGTCTCAAGGAAGGTACTCTAGGCAATAAACAGGGAATAAACCGAATGGGAGGGCAGCCAAGGGCATTGCTTCTTGTGGTAGAGTTTACATACACATCTTAATAAGAAGCAGCTGAAGGCAAAAATAGTCTTAGTAGCGGAGCACACACCTTTTCGATGAATGTTACGTAGGTGCACCTATAGTCAAACTCTGCAATGCTTTGTGCTTGTGAGGTGAAAGTGGTCACTACAGGAAGAGCGGAAGCATATGTCTTCTGACAAGGGCCTGGGTATCTTGCAAAGAACCATAAGTATAATTTTTTTGGGGGGCAGTAGCCCCCTAATGTTGCAGGCACTAATAGTGATTTGGTAGCCCTAACCCCACTAAAGGTGATCTGGTATCCCTGCCTCCTTTGCCCCCCTCCCCCCAAAAATAAGAAGACAATCTAACCGCTGCACCGAACAGTCCTGTCTTTCCTCTCAGTCCCACAATTGGAGCTGTTCTGAGAGCCAGCACTACTTAGGGGCAGCTGGTCAGTGCAAGGATGCACTAACAGCTCTCAGTAAATCCTGGAGGACCCCCCCCACAAACTACATCAGGAGAAGACTCCGTGCCACTGTTTACTACTGGAGAGCCATTAGCCTGCACCTACAGGAGGCTTGCTTAAACCAGCACTATCCAGCCGGAATGGGCACCTCTTGTGGTGCTTATGCCGGGAGGTATTTCCTCCTTCAGAGCGCTACCCAAGGGCTTCATTTTCCCACCTGGAAAATCAGCGATAAATGTTACAGAATGCTTTGGAAATTAAGGGGGAAATCCCTCAGGCACAGCCAAATCCATGAAGATAGATCCATCTAACTGTATTGCCTCACCACCCAGCACTAAAGAGGGACCTCTGGGTCTGTCTTCAGGCTTCCCCAGCCTTCAGGAACCCAAAGGTCAGACCCAGCAACCTTCCCTGAAATGCAGTTATTCCCTGTTCTATGTGCTATTGTCGAACAAGCTCTGGTGACCATCCTTATCACTGAGGTACACCTTCTGCTTTATCTAGTCTTTGAAAGTGCAGAGATTCTTGTAGTGGTGATTGGGTTGAGGAGGTCATTTTGGCCTGCCCTAAGTATTAACAATACCTGTGGGATAGAAAATATGGGAGAGACACTTCGGAGAATCCTTGCAGCAGCGGCAGCCATGAGAATGGAGTGAAGGTATTAACAAGTCGCTGCACTGCGCCTTCTTACCTGCTCTGTTGATTTCTATGATTTCCTCCTGAGCTAGGGGACAGGCATCTCCTGCGGTACCCCTGTGGGGAGATTGCATGTCGGGCTTGCAGTAGTTGGGTGATCCAGGTTGCGGAGGCCGTGGGATATGCTTATTTTTTTTCTTTGGTAGTTTCTGCTTGGCCATGGCAAGGGAGTAGTACATTCCAAAATTATTGACAATGACTGGTACTGGCATGGCAATGGTCAGCACACCTGCCAGAGCGCAAAGGGCACCCACCAACATGCCAGACCAGGTCACTGGATACATGTCTCCATAGCCCAAAGTTGTCATAGTTACCACGGCCCACCAAAATCCAATGGGTATGTTCTTGAAGTTGGTATGTGCACTGCCCGTGATGTCACCTGGGTTAGCTCCAATCCTCTCTGCGTAGTAAATCATGGTGGCAAAGATCAAGACTCCAAGGGCCAGGAAGATGATAAGAAGGAGGAATTCATTGGTGCTGGCCCTGAGGGTGTGACCAAGAACCCTAAGCCCAACAAAGTGGCGGGTCAGCTTGAAGATCCTTAGGATCCTGACAAATCGGACAACCCTTAAGAAACCCAGGACGTCCTTGGCAGCCTTGGAAGAAAGGCCGCTTAAGGCTACCTCCAGGTAGAATGGCAGGATGGCCACAAAGTCAATAATGTTCAAGCTACTTTTTATGAACTCGACCTTGTCGGGGCAGAAGAGGACACGCATGAGGAACTCAAAGGTGAACCAGACGACACATATGCCTTCCACGTAGGTGAGGAAGGGTTCTGTCTCCATCTCAATGATGACCTCCATCCGGGTGTCATTCCCATTTGTATAGATTTCCGTCTTGTTTTTAATCTTGTTGAAAGCCTCGTGGGTCTCTAAGCAGAAGGTAGTGATGGAGATGAGGATGAAGAAGAGCGAAGCAAAGGCGATATACTGCCACACCGAACATGAAAAGAAAGAGAAAGCAGACAAAGAGAAGAGAACATTAGCAAAGCACAACTTTCAGCGTTCCCTAGCAGACACACAGTTTGGATCTGGATCTGGAATATTTAAGCTGCCCTGAACGGTGGCAGGGATTGTTTCAAAGAACTGGAAATATTGCTTTGTGAAGGCGTTCTACCAGTACTGTGCTGCAGTAGACATCCCCCCTCCCTTCCCCGATACCTGCAGAAAGGGAGGCAGGGCATACAATGAAGGCCTTTGCAGGTTAAAGCCACGTGCCATATTTAGAATCTGTTGTGCTGACACCATTACTAATAGCACCTATGCCTGTTTTAATGCCTTCCAGAACAATGGTAGTGCCAATTTGTTGAGGGAAAAAGAGAATTTGCCCCAATTTATTCATTTATAAATCCTCATAGGCCACCAAATCACTCCAGTATATAAGGCAGACCTTATATTTCATTTTTTTCTCTGCAATCACTGAGCAAGAACTAAGCTGAGTTGCTGACCTGTGCTGGAGCTCACAGAGCAGTGAGGCATCTGAACAGGCTTTAAACACCTGAGGAGATCCCCTTGTCTGACTTTTGCAATGCTGGAAAACTTGCCACTAAGCCCTTCATGCCCTTCCGCTCCTTCATTGCACCAGTGATCGAGCAGCATCAGGTTTCACTGTGCTTATGGTCAAATTCCAAGTCCTTTCCCCCTCTGGCTTACCTGCAGGGGGAAGAGGGCACCACGCAAAACCTCCAGAGGAATGCAGGCAGTACAGCTGCTTGAGAGAATCAGCTGAGAGCTACTCGATCGCCCACTCTCTCACACCTACAAAAATAGCTTCTCTCTTTATAGATATGAATGAATTCTGAGAGCCCAGTTCCAGGAAGGGTGGTGCTTTTGTGTGAAATCACATCTTTGCCTGAATATCGAGTTAAATACACAATGAAGGCATTGAGTGAGGAGAGAAAGCAGGAAGGGACAAATGTGGACTAGAGATAACAGGGAGGAGAAGAGCTGGGGTACTTATTCCCACTGCTGGGGTACTTGGGTTCTGTTCCCGCTGCAAGAGTGCATGATTTCTCTTCCATCTGCTAGAGTACATGACTTGTTCCTACTGCTAGAGTGCTTGAGTTCTCTTCCGTCTGCTAGAGTACATGACTTGCTCCTACTGCTAGAGAGCATGAGTTCTCTTCCGTCTGCTAGAGTACATGACTTGCTCCTACTGCTAGAGTGCATGAGTTCTCTTCCGTCTGCTAGAGTACATGACTTGTTCCTACTGCTAGAGAGCATGAGTTCTCTTCCGTCTGCTAGAGTACATGACTTGTTCCTACTGCTAGAGAGCATGAGTTCTCTTCCATCTGCTAGAGTACATGACTTGCTCCTACTGCTAGAGAGCATGAGTTCTCTTCCGTCTGCTAGAGTACTTGACTTGCTCCTACTGCTAGAGAGCATGAGTTCTCTTCCGTCTGCTAGAGTACATGACTTGTTCCTACTGCTAGAGTGCATGATTTCTCTTCCATCTGCTAGAGTACATGACTTGTTCCTACTGCTAGAGAGCATGAGTTCTCTTCCGTCTGCTAGAGTACATGACTTGTTCCTACTGCTAGAGAGCATGAGTTCTCTTCCATCTGCTAGAGTACATGACTTGCTCCTACTGCTAGAGTGCTTGAGTTCTCTTCCGTCTGCTAGAGTACATGACTTGCTCCTACTGCTAGAGAGCATGAGTTCTCTTCCGTCTGCTAGAGTACATGACTTGTTCCTACTGCTAGAGTGCATGAGTTCTCTTCCGTCTGCTAGAGTACATGACTTGCTCCTACTGCTAGAGTGCTTGAGTTCTCTTCCGTCTGCTAGAGTACATGACTTGCTCCTACTGCTAGAGTGCTTGAGTTCTCTTCCGTCTGCTAGAGTACATGACTTGTTCCTACTGCTAGAGAGCACGAGTTCTCTTCCGTCTGCTAGAGTACATGACTTGCTCCTACTGCTAGAGTGCTTGAGTTCTCTTCCGTCTGCTAGAGTACATGACTTGTTCCTACTGCTAGAGTGCATGAGTTCTCTTCCGTGTGCTAGAGTACATGACTTGTTCCTACTGCTAAAGTGCTTGAGTTCTCTTCCGTGTGCTAGAGTACATGACTTTTGTTCCTACTGCTAGAGAGCACGAGTTATCTTCCGTCTGCTAGAGTACATGACTTGTTCCTACTGCTAGAGAGCATGAGTTCTGTTCCCTTTGCTGTGATACTTGAGATTTGTTCCCTCTGCTGGCATACTTGAATCCTGTTCCACTGCTGGGATATTTGAGCTGTTAGCACTGTCGAGGCACTTGAATTCTATTCCCACTGCTGGAGTACATGACTTCTATTCCCTGGTGTATTTGAATTCTCTTCCCTCTGCTAGTTCTGTTCTCTCTATTGGGATACTTGAGTGCTGTTCCCGCTGTTTGAGTAGATGAATTCTGTTCCCTCTGTTACCACTGACTCTTTGCAAATCATTTTGGCGTAAATGTCCGGAGGCTTAGTTAAAACCAGGACTGGCCCAAAAATTGATTCAAATTGTTGGTGACATAGACAAATCTTAAGCCTTATGCTCCCTCAGCTGTCAGAATCTATTGTTTAATTTTGAATGCCTTGCTCTTTGCTGCCCCCCACCCCCAAAAGCTGCCACTCTAGGCAACCACCTAGTTTGCCTAGTGTTGGACCAGTCCTGTTTGGAAACTATGCTAGTAAAATTGGGGGGTTATGAAGGCAGCATGACTGAATCTTCCTAAGTGGATTTTCAGCCAGCTAAAGGGTGTGCATACTTTTATCCACAGTAAAAGGAGGTGTTCCCAGAGCGAGAGAACAACACATATATATACAAGCCATGTACGTTCCACTCGAACTAGAAAAAAACTTGAAGCGTGCGTCCACTTCGTTTCTGCACAACTGATTTTCAAACTGAAGGTTAGATTAAAGATTAGACTGATTCGCTTTAACTGAAAAGTGCCAGCATAGATAACCTGGCACGTTAATAAAAATGAACCCCTTTACTTTCATGTTTCACTCTAATCCCCGGCTCTGTCACTGACTCTCTATGTATGGCTCTGCAGTGAGTCGCTTTATCTCCCTGTGTCTCAACTTTAATCCCAGCTCTGTCACTGACTCTCTGTGTATGGCTCTGCAGTGAGTCGCTTTATCTCCCTGTGTCTCAACTTTAATCCCAGCTCTGTCACTGACTCTCTGTGTATGGCTCTGCAGTGAGTCGCTTTATCTCCCTGTGTCTCAACTTTAATCCCAGCTCTGTCACTGACTCTCTGTGTATGGCTCTGCAGTGAGTCGCTTTATCTCCCTGTGTCTCAACTTTAATCCCAGCTCTGTCACTGACTCTCTGTGTATGGCTCTGCAGTGAGTCGCTTTATCTCCCTGTGTCTCAACTTTAATCCCAGCTCTGTCACTGACTCTCTGTGTATGGCTCTGCAGTGAGTCGCTTTATCTCCCTGTGTCTCAACTTTAATCCCAGCTCTGTCACTGACTCTCTGTGTATGGCTCTGCAGTGAGTCGCTTTATCTCCCTGTGTCTCAACTTTAATCCCAGCTCTGTCACTGACTCTCTGTGTATGGCTCTGCAGTGAGTCGCTTTATCTCCCTGTGTCTCAACTTTAATCCCAGCTCTGTCACTGACTCTCTGTGTATGGCTCTGCAGTGAGTCGCTTTATCTCCCTGTGTCTCAACTTTAATCCCAGCTCTGTCACTGACTCTCTGTGTATGGCTCTGCAGTGAGTCGCTTTATCTCCCTGTGTCTCAACTTTAATCCCAGCTCTGTCACTGACTCTCTGTGTATGGCTCTGCAGTGAGTCGCTTTATCTCCCTGTGTCTCAACTTTAATCCCAGCTCTGTCACTGACTCTCTGTGTATGGCCCTGCAGTGAGTCGCTTTATCTCCCTGTGTCTCAACTTTAATCCCAGCTCTGTCACTGACTCTCTGTGTATGGCCCTGCAGTGAGTCGCTTTATCTCCCTGTGTCTCAACTTTAATCCCAGCTCTGTCACTGACTCTCTGTGTATGGCCCTGCAGTGAGTCGCTTTATCTCCCTGTGTCTCAACTTTAATCCCAGCTCTGTCACTGACTCTCTGTGTATGGCCCTGCAGTGAGTCGCTTTATCTCCCTGTGTCTCAACTTTAATCCCAGCTCTGTCACTGACTCTCTGTGTATGGCCCTGCAGTGAGTCGCTTTATCTCCCTGTGTCTCAACTTTAATCCCAGCTCTGTCACTGACTCTCTGTGTATGGCTCTGCAGTGAGTCGCTTTATCTCCCTGTGTCTCAACTTTAATCCCAGCTCTGTCACTGACTCTCTGTGTATGGCTCTGCAGTGAGTCGCTTTATCTCCCTGTGTCTCAACTTTAATCCCAGCTCTGTCACTGACTCTCTGTGTATGGCCCTGCGGCAAGTCACCTTATCTCCCTACGCTTCATCTCTAATCCTTTGCTCTGTCATTCACTCTCTTGTGTGTGGTTCTGGTGTCAGTCACCTTATCTCCCTTTGCATCAGCTCTAGTCCCCGGCTCTGTCACTGACACCTTGTGTGTGACCCTGTGGTAAGTCACTTTATTGCTCTGTGCCTCAGCTAATCCCCGCTCTGCCGCTCTCTAGATTTGTCACTCTGTGCTGCAGCTCTAAACCCCGGTTCTGTCATTCACTTTTAGTGTGTGACCCGGGGTGAGTCGCTTTATCTCCCTGTGCTAGAGTTCTAAACCCTGGATCTGTCACGGACTCTGCTTAATCCTTTACTTTATCACCCTGAGCCCCAGTTCTGCACACCCACAACACTGCTATTTTACACATTGGGATGTTTAATTTGTGTTTGGAGAACACCCATTGCCCGGCGCACAGCTGTTGGGAAGACAGATGAAAACGCCAATGACAATAAGGGATCTCAGCTGAGCTCTCCACTTCCCATCCCTCCAACATACTGCAGAGTGACCAGTACAAAGGCTGCCTTAGTCTGCCTTCATGTAGAGTGTGCAGTCAGCCCTCTGCTGCACACAGAGGATAATGAAAGGTTCACTGTACGCTCGGATGCGCAGATACACATACGAAGCTACACATGTACATTCACTTTCACACATGCACGCTTTAAGAAGCTGTGACAGGGTTTGCATTCTGCATTGTGCTTGGCGGCGCAATGCAGTGTCTGTAACAGGACATGTCTCTAAGACCTCATTAGAGCCTGCTGCTGTAATTCCCCTGGAAATTCTCAGCACAATGAGCGAGAAAACAGGAGAACGGTACAGACCGGGAGAGCAAAGGAAGGGTGCAGGACAAAACAAAAGAAGAGGAGAGGGGTGCAGATCAGGAGAGTGGAAAAGGGGTGCAGGACAGAGAAGAAGGAGAGAGCTGCAGAACCGGAAAGGAATGCACGGCAGGAGCGTGAAGAGGAGAGGAGGTGAACGGGAGATGAATACAAGGCAGGAAAGGGGAAGGGGAAAGTGCAGAAGAAGCATGCGAGGCCACAGGGAGAAGAGCAAGCAAGAAGGAGAGGGTGGCTAGGACAGAAGGGGGTTAATCCATCCCGGGCTTTTGCTGCCTCATTAATCTTCATCACTCTTGGCTCTCCCAAAAATGGAGACATGGTCAGAAGGATGATATATCCATACAGAAAGGAGGGTGGGTGACACATTAAAAAAGGGAAAGAAAGGAAAGAACAAAAAAGAGGAAAAAAATTATCAAAATAAGTGCTGAAGGATGGATGGAAGGGGGCAACCACAAGGAGGGAGAGAAAGATGGCAAGTGGTAAATAGGAGGTAATAGCTGAGTGCTCCCTGAGGCTTGATCCCCTTAGTTCCGCAGAAGATGGGAGAATAGATGGCAGCAAGGCCGACCAAAACGCTTAAAACCAGAACCCAGGTCAGGTCTTGTTCGGATTGTCTCAGGGAGAAGGATGGTAAATGAAACCGAGCAGAACCCAGGTCAGAATGTGTCTTGGTGGCCTCAGGGCTCTGCAAAACACTGAAGCAAAGAGATCAGAATCCAAGCGTCTAATACCCATCACATGATTCTGCAGAAGATGGGAGAATTCACTGGAGGAAGGCTGACTCAAATGCGTTAAATCCAAACGCAGACCAAGGCTTGCCCTTCTTGTCATTTATTCACTGATGCCCCTAACTTTCTGTTTTATGCCTGTCAGAATGTAACAAAGCTTCGGGGAGGTTGCCTCAGTGTTATTTACTACCTCCAGGGGTACCTGGTATGGGATGAGTTGAGGAAGGTCCTGAGGGAAGACATTGCTTCCCTTCTGTGTGTACCAGTGTCTGCTTAGCCTTTTGGTATAGTCTTAGAGACAAAGAAATGACAAAAGAGGAGCTGAGCATTTCGTAAAGTCAAACATCTCTTCCACTTAATGAAACAGGATCTCTGGAACAGGGGAATAAGTTTTCCTATCACAATGAAAGGTTCCCTGGTATAATTAAGGGAGTAAAATTTGTCTGCAGTACAGCTGCTCTCTCCATGCCTGCTTGTTCCCTCACCTCAGCAGTTTCTCGGTCTCTTTATTGTCCTTGACTCCCGACCATGCCCGGCCTACCCTTCCTCTCAGCAGTTTCTATTTTCTCTGCCTCCTCAGTCCATGTATCTCTGGTGCCTGCCCCTGGTTTTCTCTCTCCCCTCAGCAGTGCCTGTTTCTGGGGTTATTACCTCTGGTTTTCTCTCTCTGCTCCTCTACCTCCCCACTCAATGGTTTCTGTATTGCTGGTTATTGCCCGAGTCTTTGCCCTGCCTGTTTCTGCTTGGTAGTTACTGATCTGAATCCCACCTCCACCTTTCCCTTTCCTGCCTCTGTCCCACCTCGGCATTACCTGAAATTTGGGTTATTTCTCCTGCTTTACCTCTCCTTGCACCTATCCCCCCCCCCCCTCAGCTATTTTCTACCTCTGCTTATTACCCCTACTTTTCCCCTTCCAGTCCCCTTCTTCCCCTCAGTAGTTCTTATATTTCTGGTTATTGCCTGCTTTTCCCCTCCCTGCCCTCACAGCCATTTCATACCTCTAGTTATTACCATTGCTTTTCTGCTCACTGCCCCTCCTCGCTCACAGCAGCTATTGATTATTGTCCCTCTCCCTCCCCCCACCCCCAGCAGTTTCTGTGTCTCTGGTTATTGCCCATTTTTGCCCTCCCTGCCTCTACCTCCCCCTTCAGCAGTTTCTGTATCTCTGGTTATTGCCCATTTTTGCCCTCCCTGCCTCTACCTCCCCCTTCAGCAGTTTCTGTATCTCTGGTTATTGCCCCTGCTTTCCCCTCCTGCCCCCCTCTCTCTTCACTTTCAGCAATTCCTGTCTCTAGTTATTACCCCTGCTTTTCCCCTCCTACACATCTCTCACTCCCCCTTCACCGATTCCTGTCTCTAATTATTACCCCTGCTTTTACCCTCCTACCCCCCTCTCTCCCCCTTCAGCAATTCCTGTCTCTGGTTATTACCCCTGCTTTTCCCCTCCTACCCCTCTCTCACTCCCCCTTCAGCGATTCCTGTCTGGTTATTGCCTGCTTTTCCCCTCCTACCCCTCTCTCTCCCCCTTCAGCAATTCCTGTCTCTGGTTATTACCCCTGCTTTTCCCCTCCTACCCCTCTCTCACTCCCCCTTCACCGATTCCTGTCTCTAGTTATTACCCCTGCTTTTCCCCTCCTACACATCTCTCACTCCCCCTTCACCGATTCCTGTCTCTAATTATTACCCCTGCTTTTACCCTCCTACCCCCCTCTCACTCCCCATTCAGCGATTCTTGTCTCTGGTTATTGCCCTTGCTTATCCCCGCCTACCCCCTCTCACTCCCCCTTCAGCGATTCCTGTCTGGTTATTGCTCCTGCTTTTCCCCTCCTATCCCCCTCTCACTCCCCCTTCAGCGATTCCTGTCTCAGCTTATTGCCCTGCTTTTCCCCTCTTACCCCCCCTCCCTTCAGCGATTCCTGTCTCTGGTTATTACCCTTGTTTTCCCTCCTACCCCTCTCTCCCTCCCTTCAGTGATTCCTGTCTCTGCTTATTGTCCTGCTTTTCCCCTCCTACCCCTCTCTACATTCAGCGATTCCTGTCTCTGCTTATTGCCCTGCTTTTCCCCGCCTACCCCCCCCCCCCCCCCCCTTCCGCGTTTCCTGTCTCTGGTTTTTACCCTTGTTTTTCCCTCCTACACCTCTCTCCCGCCCTTCAGTGATTCCTGTCTCTGCTTATTGCCCTGCTTTTCCCCTCCTACCCCCCCTCCCTTCAGCAATTCCTGTCTCTGGTTATTACCCCTGTTTTCCCTCCTACCCCTCTCTCTCCGCTTCAGTGATTCCTGTCTCTGCTTATTGCCCTGCTTTTCCCCTCCTACCCCTCTCTACTTTCAGCGATTCCTGTCTTTGTTATTGCCCTGCTTTTCCCCTCCTACTCCCTCTCTCCCTTCAGCGATTCCTGTCTCTTGTTATTGCCCCTGCTTTTCCCCTCCTACTCCCTCTCTCCCTTCAGCGATTCCTGTCTTTGTTATTGCCCTGCTTTTACCCTCCTACCCCAGTCTCCACCCTCAGCGATTCCTGTCTCTGGTTATTGCCCCTACGCTTCCCCTCCTGCCCCTCTCCCCCTTAAGTGATTCCTGTCTCTTGTTATTGCCCCTACGCTTCCCTTCCTGCCCCTCTCCCCCTTCAGCGATTCCTGTCTCTGGTTATTGCCCCTGCTTTTCCTCTCCTACCCCTGTCACCCACCTCAGCGATTCCTGTCTCTGGTTATTGCCCTTACGCTTCCCCTCCTGCCCCTCTCTCCCTTCAGCGATTCCTGTCTCTGGTTATTACCCCTGCTTTCCCCTCCTACTCCTCTCTATCCCCCTTCACCGATTCCTGTCTCTTGTTATTGCCCCAGCTTTTCCTCTCCTACCCCTCTCTCTCCCCTTCAGCGACTTCTGTCTCTGGTTATTGCCCCTGCTTATCCCCTCCTACCCCCCTCTCTCCAATCAGCGATTCTTGTCCCTACTTTTCCCCTCCTGCCCCTCTCTCCCCCCACAGCAATTTCTGTCTCTGGTTATTGCCCCTACTTTTCCCCTCCTGCCCCTCTCGCTCCCTTCAGCGATTCTTGTCTCTTGTTATTACCCCTGCTTTCCCCTCCTACCCCTCTCTATCGCCCTTCAGCAATTCCTGTCTCTGGTTATTGCCCCTGCTTATCCCTTCCTGGAGTGGAGGAGTAGCCTAGTGGTTAGAGCAACTGCCTCGTACCCAGAAGATCAAGGGTTCGATTCCCACTGGCACTCCTTGTGACTTTGGGCAAGTCACTTTACCCTCCATTGCCTCAGAAGAAAAGGCTGGCAATCTACTTCTGGTGATACATTGCCAAGAAAACCCAGAGGTAGCTGAGTCGCTATGAGTCAACACTGACTTGATGGCACTAAAAAACAAAAATCCCCTCCTACCCCCCTCTCTCAACCAGCAATTCTTGTCTCTGGTTATTACCCCTGCTTACCCCCCCTTCAGCAATTCCTGTCTCTGGTTATTACCCCTGTTTTTCCCTCATAGCCCTCTCTCCCTCCCTTGAACGATTCCTGTCTCTGGTTATTGCCCCTGCTTTTCCTCTCCTACCCCCTTCTCACTACCCCTTCAGCGAGTCTTGTCTCTGGTTATTGACCCTGCTTATCCCCTCCTACCCCCTTCAGCAATTCCTGTCTCTGGTTATTGCCCCAGCTTTCCCTCTCTTACCCCTGTCTCCCCCTCAGCGATTCCTGTCTCTGGTTATTGCCCCTGCTTTCCCTCTCTTACCCCTGTCTCCCCCTCAGCGATTCCTGTCTCTGGTTATTACCCCTGCTTTTCTTCTCCTACCCCTCTCTCTCCCCCTTCATCAATTCCTGTCTCTAGTTATTACCCCTGCTTATCGCCTCCTACCCCTCTCTCTCCCCTTCAGCGATTTCTGTCTCTGGTTATTGCCCCTGCTTATTCCCTCTTACCCCTCTCTCTCCAATCAGCGATTCTTGTCTCTGGTTATTGCCCCTACGTTTCCCCTCCTACCCCTCAGCAATTTCTGTCTCTGGTTATTGCCCCTACCTTTCCCCTCCTGCCCCTCTCTCCCTTCAGCGATTCTTGTCTCTTGTTATTACCCCTGCTTTTCTCCTCCTACCCCATCTCTCTCCCCCTTCAGCGATTCCTGTCTCTGGTTATTACCCATGTTTTCCCCTCCTACCCCTCTCCCTCCCCTTCAGTGATTCCTGTCTCTGGTTATTACCCCTGCTTTTCCCCTCCTACACCTCTCTCTCCCCTTCAGCGATTCCTGCCTCTGGTTATTGCCCCAGCTTTTCCCCTCCTACCCCTCTCCCTCCCCTTCAGTGATTCCTGTCTCTGGTTATTGCCCCAGCTTTTCCCCTCCTACCCCTCTCCCTCCCCTTCAGCGATTCCTGTCTCTGGTTATTACCCCTGCTTTTCCCCTGCTACCCCCCTCTCTCCTCCTTCATCGATTCCTGTCTCTGGTTATTGCCCCTGCTTTTCCCCTGCTACCCCTCTCTCTCCTCCTTCAGCGATTCCTGTCTCTGGTTATTACCCCTGCTTTCCTCTCCTACCCTTCTTTCTCCCCTTCAGCGATTCCTGTCTCTGGTTCTTACCCCTGCATTTCCTCTCCTACTTCTCTCTCCCTCCCTTCAGCAATTCCTGTCTCTGCTTATTGCCCTGCTTTTCCCCTCGTGCCCCCTCACTCCCTTCAGCGATTCTTGTCTCTGGTTATTGCCCCTGCTTTTCCTCTCATACCCCCCACTCTCTCCCCTTCAGCGATTCCTGTCTCTGGTTATTGCCCCTGCTTTTCCTGACCTACCCCCCCCCCCCCCCCCTCTCTCCTCCTTCAGCGATTCCTGTCTCTGGTTATTGCCCCTGCTTTTACTCTCCTACCCCTGTCTCTCCCCTTCAGCGATTCCTGTCTCTGCTTATTACCCCTGCTTTTCTGTTTCTGGGGGTGATTATGGTCCCTGCTCCCCCACCCCCAGCGGTTATTATATCCAGTGTTTGCCCTTCTGTCCCCCTCAGTAATAGTAACGACAGAACATCACAAAGGATCTTTCAGAGGCTACCCGAAGAAAATGTGCTATTCCGTTTTAGTGATTAGAGATTGTGTTTTCTTGCAGAACCCCCCTCTGATGCTGCATCCCAGCGCCCCCCCCCCTCTTTTTTCTGCTTTCCTTCTTATCTTTAGGCCTTGTCCCCGTCCCCGTCCCCCCCCCCCCCTCCCCATGCAAGGGCAAAGGCTGAGCTGGATCGTGTAGGTGCAGAGGGGCTGGAGGACGCCGCAGGGCTGAAGTTCAGCACCACGGAGAGCTCCCGCTGCCGCAGCTCATTGCGGCGATCTCTCCGATCTGGCCCGGTCCGCTGCACCCCCAGCCCAGCAAGCAAGCCTCTGTTCTAGCCCCTTGCACCGTACCGGCTCCGGTCCCCGCATGCCTCCGTCAGGGCGCTCTCTATCTGAGTATGCATCCCTGCCTTTCTTCAGACTTAATCACACCGGAATATACAAGAGCTAATTAATAGGAGGAGAGGGAAAGCTGCAGAGTTTGCTGCAGTTCGGACCCCCCGCCCCCCTCTCCCTTCCAAGTC
Source organism: Ichthyophis bannanicus (assembly GCA_033557465.1). Classification (NCBI taxonomy): domain Eukaryota; kingdom Metazoa; phylum Chordata; class Amphibia; order Gymnophiona; family Ichthyophiidae; genus Ichthyophis; species Ichthyophis bannanicus. The sequence continues at coordinate 53,586,009 of CM066051.1, read as the reverse complement.
GGTGAGTGCGGCTTTCTCACTGTACCTTGCGGGTAAGCCTGACATAAGCGTTTACCTTCACTATTCGCAAAAACGCTGGCGTTTATTGGCGCTACTGCTTCGGGCAACACTGTGTTCATATTTTCTGCGGGATCTTTTTTCTGTCTAAACTCTGCAGATAACCCCTTCCAGAGCGAGCCCTAAGCCCGTCCCAGGACCCCCTACACTCGCTTTTCTCTTTGGCCTCCTCCTCGTTAGCTCTGTACTGCGGCAGTAAGGTCCAGAAACTCGCATCTAACCCAGTACACGTGAAGGCAGAAATTGCCCATCTAACGCTGCGTCAAGGAGTTTTGCTTTCTTTCCTACGGGGAAAGGTGTCAGGATCCTTCAGCAGAAACGCGGCTGAAGATTAACCCCTGAAGGAGAGCCCTGCAGCCCCGGCTTCTGTCTGCTCAGCGTTTACCCGACCTAGGACTTTGGGGCCCCAAGAGCTGGATTGCATTGAGGGAACCGGAGTCGGAGGGGGGGGGGGGGGGGAGCCAGCCTTGTTCTTAGAAGATTTGCTGGCTTTCTTGATTTCAGTACTGCACTGCAGAACCCGTCTCTGTACCTCCTCTCCCCCCACCAGCCTTCCCCCTTTCCCTGGGAAGAAGCTGGAGGCTTCGGTGCGAGCTGCACTCTCCTCCACCCCTTTCTCTTTCTTTGGGGAGCAGGACTGTGCATCAACTGGAAGCTCCTGTGGGAGTTGCACCTTCCCCCCTTTCTTCATTCTTTGGGGGGGGGGGCAGGACTGTGCATCAACTGGAGGATCCTGTGGGAGCTGCACCCTCCCCCTTTCTTCTTTCTTTGGGGGGGGGGGCAGGACTGTGCATCAGCTAGTGGCTCCTGTGCGAGCTGCACTCTCCCCCTTCCTCTTTCTTTGGGGAGCAGGGCTGTGCATCAGCTGGAGGCTTCTGTGGGAGCTGCACTCTCCCCCCCCCCTTTTCCTCTTTCTTTGGGGGGGCAGGACTGTGCATCAACTAGAGGCTCCTGTGAGAGCTGCACTCCCCCCCCCCCTTTCTCTTTCTTTGGGGAGCAGGACTGTGCATCAACTGGAAGCTCCTGTGGGAGCTGCACCCTCCCCCTTTCTTCTTTCTTTGGGGGGGGAGCAGGACTGTGCATCAGCTAGTGGTTCCTATGCGAGCTTCACTCTCCCCCTTCCTCTTTCTTTGGGGGGGCAGGACTGTGCATCAACTGGAGGCTCCGTGCGAGCTGCAGTCCTCCCCCCCCCCCCTCCCCTTTCTCTTTCTTTGGGGAGCAGGACTGTGCATCAACTGGAGGCTTCTGTGGGAGCTGCACTCTCCCCCCACAGATAACCCCCCACTCTCCCCCTCTTTCTTTGGGAAGCAGGGCTGTGCTTGAGCCTCCACCCCCCCCCATTCCTCCCTTTCTTTCCCTCTTTGGGAAGCACTCTCGCACTCGCCAGCGCCTCCTAGCGGCAGCGCCTCTTACCCTGGCCGCCTTGGACGAGTAAGGGTCCTCGAAGAGCGCCCAAACGCGGGGCTGCAGCCGCTTCCACCAGCCGAGCCGGCGTCCGTCCTCCTGCAGGCAGAGGCGCTTCAGGTCGCCCCCCGCGCCGCCCTCCTCCTCCTCCTCCACGGGCTCGGGGGTCTCGAAGCTGTCGAGCGCCTCCTCGGCGTCGCGGTGCTGCCGGTAGTTCATCCAGCAGCAGGCTTCCACGTCCGTCTCGTCGATGCCCCAGAAGGCGAGCTCCTCCTCGTACAGGGGGCCGCACACGTCGGCCGGGCAGTGCAGCTTGCCCGTGCGGTAGTAGTTGAGCACATAGGCGAAGACTTGCGGGTGCCGGTCGAAGAAGAACTCGTTGGCCTTGGGGTCGTAGTCGAAGTTGCTGGAGGCGTCGGGCTCGGTGAGCCACGAGAGGCGGGTGCCCGGCAGGGTCTTGAGGGTGCTGCGGTAGGTCTCATGCCGCACACCGCCCACGTTGATCACGATCTTGTCGCTGTCCTCCGTCTTGCCCATGTCGCCTTTCAAACATGACTTGGACGCGGGCTTGTTCCCAGACTTGCGCCCGCGGAAGGAGGATACGCAGACTGAGCTGATCATAAGTGCCGCGGGTGCGCGTTTTTTTACGCTTTTTTTTTTTTTTTTAAATCCTTCCTCCTTTTTTATTTTTTTTCTCCTTGCTCCTGGAGAAATCCGCAAGCCCGGATCAGGTTTCACTGGGGCATCGAATCAGCTCTGGTCAGACTGGAGGCGTCATCGCTTCTCTCCCCCACATCCAACCCTCTCCTCCTCCTCCTCCCCCCCAAAAAGGGACTTTAGAGGGGTGAGTGAGAGCAGCGCCGAGGTTGCAGCCTGCACACTTCGGAGGCTTGTCCTGCGGGCCCGAATCAGTCTCCTTCTCTCGTCGCCTCTGCGGCTCGGGGTCCGGAGAAGCTGCGATCTAAGAGGAGAAAGAGAAGAAGAAGGTTTGTAGCGCTCTATTCTCGGTCTCCCCGCACCCCTGCTCCGCGGACCGGGGCATCGAGGGAGCGGGGCTTTCTTGTACTTCTAAGGACACTTTAGGAACAAATTCATTCGCTGCAGTGTGCGTGGGACAGCAAAGTGCTGGCGAGACCTATGTGTGTGAAGGTGACTTTGGCTGTGAGTGTGTGCGCAGGGGTGCATATGTGGGTTACATATGTGTGGGGGGTCACTTGCTGTGTGTGTGCCTTTCTTTGTATAGGTGACAATGGGGCAATTTCTCCAAGTGGGTTAGTCTTGCGCATACTGTGACTGTGGCTGTGTAGGGTGCATAGGGAACTGAGCAAGTGTGTGTGTGTCTGCATTTGTGGGAAGGAGACTAGCTATCTGTCTGTGTGTGTGTGCAGGTGACTGCTATGCTTATATGTGGGTACATGTGCAGGTGACTGTTTTGTGTTGTATGTGTGCAGGCGGCATCCATACATGTGTGTGTGTGAATGATTTGAGTGATTGCTATATATGTGGGGGGGGGGGCAGATGACTGCTGTGCATGTGCATTGTGTGTGCAAGGTGACTGCTGTGTGTGTGTGTGTGTGCATGCGTGCATATGATTGCTATACATGAGTGTGTGTGTGCATGTGACCGCTATGCATAAGTGTGTATGTGTAGGTGACTGCTATGCATGTATGTGGGTGTATGTGCAGGAGACTGCTTTGTGTGTATGTGTGCAGGTGGCATCCATACATGTATGTGTGAGTGCTATACATGTGTGTGTGTGTGGGCAGATGATTGCTGTGCATGTACATTGTGTGTGTGCGCAGATGGCTGCTATGCATGTATGTGGGTGTATGTGCAGGTGACTGCTTTGTGTGTGTATGTGTGCAAGTGGCATCGATACGTGTGCGTGTGTGTATGTGAGTGCTGTGCATGTGTGTGTGTGGGCAGGTGACTGCTGTGTGTGTACATTGTGTGTGTGTGAAGGTGATTGCTATGCATGTATGTATGTGTATGTGCAAATGACTGCTATACATGTGTGTCTGTGCATGTGCAGGTGACTGCTACACATATGTGTGTGTTTGTGCAAGTGACTCCTATACAAGCGTATATGTGTGTGCAGTTGACTGCTTTGCATGTATGTGTAAGTGCAGGTGACTACTGTGTGTTTGTGTGTGTGCAGGTGATTGCTATACATGTGTGTGTCTGTGAGTGTGCAGGTAACTGCTATGGTTGTGTGTGTGTGTGTGCACGCAGGTGACTGCTATGCATGTGTGTGTATATGTGCAGGTGACTACTAGGCATGTGTGTGTGTGTATGCAAGTGACTGCTATACAAGTGTGTGTGTGTGTGTGTGTTATGCATGTGTATGTGTGTGGGTATGCAGGTGTATGTATATGTGCAGGTGACTGCATTGTGGAACCACTGTGCCTTTCTAGGAACCTGCCAGGTACTTGTGACCTGGATTAGTCACTGTTGGAAACAGGATACCGGGCTTGATAAACCTTGGTCTGACCCAGTATGGCATTTTGTATGCTCTTACGATGGTTGTGTATGTGTGTGTGTGTTCAGGCAACTGCTAGGTGTGTGTTTGTGTGTGTGTGCATGCAGGTGACTGCTGTGTGTGTGTGTGTGTGTGTGTGTGTGTGCATGCAGGTGACTGCTGTGTGTGTGTGTGTGTGTGCATGCAGATGACTTGTGTGTGTGTGTGTGTGTGCGCGCGTGCAGGTGACTGCATTGTGGAACCTGCCAGGTACTTGTGATCTGGATTGGCTGCTGCTGGAAACAGGATACTGGGCTTGATGGACCTTGGTCTGACCCAGTATTGCAGATCTTATGACGGCTATGCATGTGTGTGTATGGAGACGCTGCTAAGTGCGCTTGTGTGTGTATGTGCAGGTGACATGTGCTTGTGTGTTCAGGTGACTGCTATGTGTGTCTGTGAGTGTGGAAATGAAAAAAAAAATAGTAACATTCGAGTTATGTGATTATGCTTCCGGAGTTAGGCATGGGATTTATCTTCAAGTTTTCTAAGTTTTCCTCCTCCTCCCTCATTTTCCTTCTCAAGTTTTCATGTTACTGTGCTCTTGAAAAGAAAGGCACACATCTGCCTTCTCCTCCTTGATTTTCTCTTTTTAACTGTTCTTCCCTCTTCTGCCATGAGTATTTTGCAGTGGTGCTGCAAAGGAGCTATAAGGAAACAGTGAAGACTGGGCAGAGGGGGTGAGAGAGAGAGGGAGAGGGGCAAGAAGGGCAGAGGGGGTGAGTAAAAGAGAAGCAGGGGAGAGAAGAGCAGAGGGGTGAGTGAGGGGACGAGACAGGCAGAGGGAGCAAATGAGAGAGAGAGGGAAGGGTGAGATTTATTATTTATTTATTTATGATGTGGAAGAGGAGTCTAGCAAGAGAGAGGGAGGTGTAGGGGAGGACAGAGGAGATGAGTGAAGGGAAGAAAAGGGCAGAGGGGGTGAGTGTGAGAGAGAAAGAGAGGGAAGGGCAGAGGGGAGAGAGAGAGGGAAGGGCAGAGTGGTGAGAGAGGGAAGGGCAGAGGTGATGAGTGAGAGAGAAAGAGAGAGGGAAGGGCAGCGGGGGTGAGAGAGAGAGAGGGCAACAGAGAGGGGTGAGTGAGAGAGAGAGAGGGAATGGCAGAGGGGGTGAGTGAGAGAGAGAGAGAGGGAAGGGCAGAGGGGGTGAGTGAGAAAGAGAGAGGGAAGGGCAGAGGGGGTGAGTGAGAGAGAGAGAGAGAGGGAAGAGCAGAGGGGGGTGAGTGAGAGAGAGAGAGAGAGAAGGGGTGAGAGAGAGGGAAGGGCAGATGGGGTGAGTGAGAAAGAGAGGGAAGGGCAGAGGGGGTGAGTGAGAGAGAGAGGGAAGGGCAGGGGGGAGAGAGAGAGAGGGCAACAGAGAGGGAAGGGCAGAGGGGGGTGAGTGAGAGAGAGAGAGAGGGAAGAGCAGAGAGGGGGGTGAGTGAGAGAGAGAGAGAGGGAAGGGCAGAAGGGGTGAGTGAGAGAGAGGGGGTGAGTGAGAGAGAGAGGGAAGGGCAGAGGGGGGGAGGGAGAGAGAGAGGGCAACAGAGAGGGAAGAGCAGAAGGGGTGAGTGAGAGAGAGAGAGGGAATGGCAGAGGGGTGTGAGTGAGAGGGAAGGGCAGAGGGGGTGAGTGAGAAAGAGAGAGGGAAGGGCAGAGGGGGTGAGTGAGAAAGAGAGAGGGAAGAGCAGAGGGGGTGAGTGAGAGAGAGAGAGGGAAGAGCAGAGGGGGTGAGTGAGAGAGAGAGAGGGAAGAGTAGAGGGGGTGAGTGAGAGAGAGAGAGGGAAGAGTAGAGGGGGTGAGAGAGAGAGAGAGGGAAGAGTAGAGGGGGGTGGTGAGAGAGAGAGAGAGGGAAGGGCAAAGGGGGTGAGTGAGAGAGAGAGAGGGGGAAGGGCAGAGGGGGTGAGTGAGAGAGAGAGAGGGAAGGGCAGAAGGGGTGAGTGAGAGAGTGAGGGAAGGCAGAGGGGGGTGAGAGAGAGAGAGAGAGGGTAAGTGAGGAAGGGCAGAGGGGTGAGTGAGGGGGAGAGGGAAGGGCAGAGGGGGTGAGTGAGAGAGAGAGAGGGAAGGGCAGAGGGGGTGAGAGAGAGAGGGAAGGGCAGAGGGGGTGAGTGAGAGAGAGAGGGAAGGGCAGAGGGGGTGAGTGAGAGAGGGAAGGGCAGAGGGGGTGAGAGAGAGAGGGAAGGGCAGAGGGGGGTGAGTGAGAGAGAGAGGGAAGGGCAGAGGGGGGTGAGAGAGAGAGAGGGAAGGGCAGAGGGGGTGAGTGAGAGAGAGAGAGAGAGGGAAGGGCAGAGGGGGTGAGAGAGAGAGAGGGAAGGGCAGAGGGGGTGAGTGAGAGAGAGAGACGGAAGGGCAGAGGGGGGTGAGAGAGAGAGGGAAGGGCAGAGGGGGTGAGAGAGAGAGCTTTTGGGGGAAAGGGCAGAGGGGGGTGAGTGAGAGAGAGAGAGAGATTTTGTGGGAAAGGGCAGAGGGGGTGAGTGAGAGAGAGAGAGAGGGAAGTGCAGAGGAGGTGAGTGAGAGAGAGATAGAGGGAAGGGCAGAGGGGGTGAGAGATAGAGGGAAGGGCAGAGGGGGTGAGTGAGAGAGAGAGAGAGAGGGAAGGGCAGAGGGGGTGAGTGAGAGAGAGAGGGAAGGGCAGAGGGGGTGAGAGAGAGAGAGAGGGAAGGGCAGAGGGGGTGAGAGAGAGAGAGAAGGGCAGAGGGGCAGAGAGAGACAGAGAAGGGCAGAGGGGGTGAGAGAGAGAGGGAAGGGCAGAGGGCGTGAGTGAGAGAGAGAGAGAGAGAGAGGGAAGGGCAGAGGGGGTGAGAGAGAGAGAGAGGGAAGGGCAGAGGGGGTGAGAGAGAGAGAGAGATGGAAGGGCAGAGGGGGTGAGAGAGAGAGTGAAGGGCAGAGGGGGTGAGTGAGAGAGAGGAGAGAGAGAGGGAAGGGCAGAGAGGGCGTGAGTGAGAGAGAGAGAGAGAGAGAGAGGGAAGGGCAGAGGGGGAGAGTGAGAGAGAGAGAGGGAAGGGCAGAGGGGGTGTGAGAGAGAGAGAGGGAAGGGCAGAGGGGATGAGAGAGAGAGGGAATGGCAGAGGGGGTGAGTGAGAGGGAAGGGCAGAAGGGGTGAGTGAGAGAGAGAGGGAAGGGCAGAGGGGGTGAGTGAGAAAGAGAGAGAAGGGCAGAGGGGGGTGAGAGAGAGAGAGAGGGAAGGGCAGTTGGGGTGAGTGAGAGAGGGAAGGGCAGAGGGGGTGAGTGAGAGAGAGAGAGAGGGAAGGGCAGAGGGGGTGAGTGAGAGAGAGAGAGGGAAGGGCAGAGGGCATGAGAGAGAGAGGGAAGGGCAGAGGGGGTGAGTGAGAGAGGAGGAAGGGCAGAGTGGGTGAGAGAGAGAGAGAGAGAGGGAAGGGCAGAGGGGGGTGAGTGAGAGAGAGAGATTTTTGGGGGAAAGGGCAGAGGGGGTGAGTGAGAGAGAGAGAGAGAGGGAAGGGCAGAGTGGGTGAGAGAGAGAGAGACAGGGAAGGGCAGAGGGGGTGAGTGAGAGAGAGAGATTTTGTGGGAAAGGGCAGAGGGGGTGAGTGAGAGAGAGAGAGAGAGGGAAGGGCAGAGGGGGGTGAGTGAGAGAGAGAGAGAGGGAAGGGCAGAGGGGGTGAGAGAGGGGAGGAATGGCAGAGGGGGTGAGTGAGAGAGAGAGAGGGAAGGGCAGAGGGGTTGAGAGAGAGAGAGGGAAGGGCAGAGGGGGTGAGAGAGAGGGAAGGGCAGAGGGGGTGAGTGAGAGAGAGGGAAGGGCAGAGGGGGTGAGTGAGAGAGAGAGAGAGGGAAGGGCAGAGGGGGTGAGTGAGAGAGAGAGAGGGAAGGGCAGAGGGGGTGAGTGAGAGAGAGAGAGGGAAGGGCAGAGGGGGTGAGAGAGAGGGAATGGCAGAGGGGGTGAGAGAGGGAAGGGCAGAGGGGGTGAGTGAGAGAGAGAGAGGGAAGGGCAGAGGGGGTGAGTGTGAGAGAGAGAGAGAGGGAAGGGCAGAGGGGGTGAGTGAGAGAGAGAGGTTTGGGGGGAAAGGGCAGAGGGGGTGGGGGTGGGGGTGAGTGAGAGCGGAGGAAGGGCAGAGGTTCATTCCTCTATCTTTAAGGGTAGGATGCCCTTCCCCAAGTGGCACTTTCCAACCTAGCACCTTGACTTTATGGCACCGGTTCGGGGGAGGGGCTGCAGAATGCGGTTTCTTGTCTCCGTATGTAACTCCCTCCCCTGTCTCCTCCTCTCCTATCGCAATTGAACTTGCCCGTGTATGGAAGAGTTAAGCGTGCAGCCCAGAAAGCACATCGGGTCTTTCCCCTTTCCGCCTGCAGAGGTGGGGAGAGTTCCAGTGCTGGGGGCGGGGGGGCTTCCAACACCGACTCCCCTCTGTATCTCCCTAAACCTAAGCGCCCCGGTTGCTAGATCAGCCTCCCCATCTCACCTCTGCCTGAAATGTGAATGAACCAGCTCCTCCCTCTCACTCCCCCTCTCTCCTCCAAAAATAACCCTTCTCGTTTCTCTCTCCTTCCTATTTCTGGTACTGTGGCCTCGGGCCCGGATCCCTCCCTTTCGCAATGCTCCATGCAATCCCAAGAGCTGGGATACCTGCAAAGTTTCTCTCTGTCTCTCAGACGCTCTTCTGCATTTTCTCAGACGGATCAAGCGGGCCTCCTGTCTAGCTCTGCACCCTGCTGGTGGGGAACCTGCCGTGAAATCCCCGAGCAGACAGGCCCCGGTTCCCTCCCTCCCTCCCTAAACTGCAGCAGCGTTATAGCCAGGCAGCTTGGAAACCTGTAGGGCACAACATTGAGCTTGCGGCTTCTGCTCTGAAGCCGCGGTCCATTACAGTGCTGCTCCTGAGCTAAAATCGGGGGGTTGCAAGGGGTGCAGAGAGAGAAGGGGGGGGGGGGGGATCAGACATTTCGTTAGTTAGGTGCCATTTCTGCAGCTGCCGAAGGAGCCACAGATGACTAGGGGAAGAGCACATAAACGCACACGTATGCGGCCATACGCATGCAACATGTATCCGTCTTAGTATCCAAGGTGCGTGAGCAGCAGGCGAGGGGCTGGTGCGGCTGCCCGGGCATCTCCCGAAAGACAGCTCCCCCCCCCCCCCCCCTTGCAGCAGCCCTGCAAAGCCCCCGGCCGGCAGCGCACTTACTTGCGGAGGTGCAGAAATGGGCCGCTGGGTGCAGGGCCTGCCGCCGGGACCCCAGGCTGCTGTCCCTCTCCCTCTCCCAGGCTCGCACGATGCAGTATGGGCTCGTGCCCAGTCTGCTGCAGCCCGTCTTATGACATCATCGGCCTCTTAAGGTGGAAGTGGAACTCGCACCGAGGGAGAGATGCCGGTGCTAATCAGACACCCTAGCGCTGCATGAATGCGGAAGTTTGCTGAGAGGTGGGGAGTAGCGGAGCGAGGTGAACCCGTTTTTTTTTTTTGGGGGGGGGGGGGAGATTTCTGGATCCGATGCCGGTGAGCTCCCCGTTTCCCAGTCCCTGAGGGTCTTTGAGGAGTGGTGATGGTAGCCCCTCACGTGTGTTTCAATGACGGGGAGGACAGAATCCACCTTAAGAAGGTTCCCCAGGCATGTTTCAGAGTTAGGGTTAAGAATGAGAGAAAGTCCCTGGTGCAAGGTGAGAGGTGGGCTGGGGGCATCCTACCGCAGGCCTTGGGAAGGGGTGGGGGGTCCTGGATCAGAGATGGGAAGACAGGAGCAAGAGTGCAAATCCGAGACAGTTTCACCGGACAGGGGGGGGTCCCAGGCTCCAGGATAGAAAGTCCCTTCACAAGCCTCTTTTGTCCCAACATGTTGAGCATTCTAAGAGGCTAACTGTGTTAATCTGGAGTAGCAGAAATGACACACACACCTTGTACACTAACCAGTTTATTGTGGTATGAGCTTTGAGGACAAGAGTCCACAGATTCTCCTCCAAAGCTCATGCTTCAATAAACTGGTTTATCTATTATTTTTTTTTTATATATACTGCATTTCCTAAGGTCAATGCACTTTACATTTAAGCTAACATTTTTACAAGGTACAAGAAACAGGTTGGGTAGAAACAGAACAATAAACAGAAGATGGTTTAGATTTAACCTAAAATACAAAAGGGTCTGATTACTAAGCCACCTTAGCGACTTCCATGCTGTGGCTCTGATTTCGCATGGAAGTCGCTAGCGCCACTTAGTAAACAGACCCCGAGGTTTATGTATGGGTGAGGTTATAAATGCAGCAGGTCACCAGTTATTCTGGGATCTGTCTTATGTCCTATCCTATACAGTACATCTGGTTGGTACAAAAACGAAGTGTGCCTGAATGGGAAGATCATTTAAGCTTTGATGTTCTTCCATTCCTTGGGAAAAGCCCCTTGTTTCCTTTCCCTGTATAATGACTCAGTGTCATTACAGATCAAATTCGTTTTGAAAAGTGTTTATGCAAAATCTGTTTTTGGGCCTCATGATTCATTTTCTTAAATAAAGTAGTGTGGTGGCCGTGTTTGACCACTTGAATGTACAGAAATAAAGGTGAACAAATGATACCATTTAGTGCAATAAAAAGATAACACCTTATGTGTCTATTTACCTTTATTTCTTTTTTCCTAGGGAAACTGAGGTGAGCCGGTTGATATAGTGTACAGTATCTGGATTTTCAGAAAGCTTTTGAAAAGGTCCCCCATGAGAGACTCTTGGCGAAATTAAAAAGTCATGGGATTGGAGGCAGTGTACTATTGTGGATCAGGAACTGGTTAAAAGATAGAAAGCTAGGCTAAATGGCCAATTTTCTCAATGGAGAAAGGTGAACAGTGGAGTACCCCAGGGATCTGTGCTGGGTCCGCTGCTTTTTAAAGTATTCATAAATGGAAATGGGAATAGCGAGTGAGGTGATCAAATTTGCAGATGACACCAAATTATTCAAAGTTGTTAAAACACAATAGGATTGTGAAAAATCACAAGACGACCTTGATAAATTGGAAGTTTGGACATACAAATGGCAGATGAAATTTAATGTGGACAAGTGCAGTTATGCACATAGGAAAGAAAAACCCAAACTATGGTTGCATGATGCAAGGTTCCACATTAGAAACCACAACCCACGAAAAAGATTTAGGTGTGTTGAAACCCTCGGCCTAGTGTGCAGCGGTGGCCAAGAGAGCAAATAGAAAGCTAGGAATCATAAGGAAAGGAATGGAGAATAAAACCAAGGATATTATAATGCTTCTGTATCGTTCCATAGTGCAAATGCACCTTGCATATTGTGTGCAATTCTGGTTGCCATATCTTAAAAGGGATATAGCGGAATTAGAAAAGGTACATAGAAGAGCCACCAAAATTGTAAAGGGATGGAAGGATACGCCTATGAGGAGAGGCATAAATGAGAGAAAGGGAAGTGGAGTGGAGGACTGGCCTAGTGGTTGGGGTAAGGTACTTCAGGCTGGAAGGTTGGGGGTTCAAATCCCACTAGAGGACAGCAACCTTGGGCCGGAAGGACTGGGGTTTCTAGTCCCACAGGTGCTCCTTGTGGTCTTGGGCAAGCCCCTTAACCCTCCATAGCCCATGTTCCCTGTAAAATAGTTATCTCCAAGTTATAATGCCCTGTTCAATGTAATTTCAGTTTGTTCAATGTAAACTGCACTGATGCAGAATAGCACAGTATATAAGAGAATAAAAGGTTGGGGCTTTTCAACTTAGAATCTGTGTACCTTTTTGGGAACCTGCCAGGTACTTGTGAAGTGTGGATTGGCCACTGTTGGAAACAGGATACTGGGCTTGATGGACCTTGGTCTGACCCAGTATGGCATTTCTTATGGTCAATTGCCCCAGTGCTAGCGGTAATGGGCTGCCCACACCCACTCTCTACCTGTTGCCCACCACATCCTGCGATTGCCAATTAACATGTGTTTTAGCATGCAAAGGCAGACACTATGGTGCATTAGTGTTCCAGACTGCCTGTAGCCACACATTAAAACACCCATTAGCCAGCTATGGGGCTTTAGTAAAAGAAGCTCTAAGTTTAAGAATGCACAGCTCCTTGACGTGTCATTGAACACTGGCCATTAATGTGAGCTAATTAGTGTGCATTAGTTCGCTGGCCTCTATGAATGGAGAATTGGAAGAGCAGGAAGTGAGCAGCAGCCACCTAGGTAGAATGGGGCATGAATATTCTGACCATGCTTTGCAGTACCCCACGGTGGAGGACGTCTGCGTCCAGACAAGCAGGTCTATCCTTCTAAAATGGCTGTTTTTTCTAGAAGAGACACCCTTGTTCTGGAAATACGGTGCTGCCTTGCTGCTCTTTGGGGAGGGGGAGGAGGGGTTGTTACTACTTGAGAGACCAACTATTGGTTGGCTAAAGCTCAGAGCAGAATGTGGGAAATCTCAGCTCCTCTATCTAACATGGAGCCAGTTAGTGGGACGAATGATCCTTTGTAACCAGTTTGTCACTGGCATGCTTTAGTGACCCAGATGAAGAGAGAGTGAGATTGGGGCAGGTTCCTGGAGGTGGGAGCTCCTGCTTGAGGTAACAAGTCTAGCTGTAGCAGCCCAAGGTGAATTGAAACCACACATTTCTCTGTGATCAAATTAGGTATTTTAGGGGGGAGGAAAGAGTCCCCTTCTCACTATCTTGTTCTGTACCTTTTTGTTTCTCCACTGCAGTCCTGAGTCAATATGATATCGATAATCCTGGGTAAGACCCCAGTTGCTCAACCTTTTCACTCTCTGGCCTTTGCCTGATTTTCTACCTTCAGTAAGACTACAAATAGCAGCCAAGCATTCGTTTACTTCGCTCCCAAATGTTGGAATGATCTTCCACCCACCATAAGAGATATCAAAGACCTAAAACAATTTAGAAAAGCCATAAAACACCACCTGTTCCTTGCATACTTCTCTCAATACCCCACTCCAACATAGCCAACACCACATTACAATCCAATGTAACGATCTATCACTCCCTGTACAACAAGAAGAATACAATTGTATATAGTTATATAACTTATATGTACAAAGTTCTCCCCTATGTTGTATCCAATTAGATTTCCTGTTATATGTAAACTCACGACAGCCTGTTGCTATCGGTGAGTATTTTATGTTTACTGTAAACCGCGCTGATGATAAAAGTGCGGTATATAAGAACGTTAAATAAATAAATAAAATAAATAAATAAGATCGCTACTGACAAAATGACAATTTCATATTTAAGTAATGCTAAAGTGCATAAGCTTGCGGTTCCCAAACTCTGGGTCATGACTCCAAATTGGGTCGTAGAATCCTCATTTGAGGTCACAACCACTTGCAGAATTAGAGGGACCCCCCTCCAAGCTTTTTAGTACCCTATGGCAAAGCAGCAAGCCCGCGCTTTCCTTCAGCCATGTTCATGGAAAGTGAAGAGCACAGAGCTGACTGCTCCGCTTTGCTGCCTGTCCTGAAGTGCGCTCCCCAGCCCCCCACTGTTTCTCTCCCCTCCATCCCCTCACCATGCCACTGAGTCCCTTCATCTATCCCCTGTTGAAATAGCTGCCTGCTGCCGCTCCTAGGCTTCCTCTGCCTGCCACCCATACTCCGGGGCGGTCTTACCACCTTGCCACCATCCCTGGGGCTTTCCGCTTGTTGAGCAACTCTGAGATTTTCCCACTGACCCGGAGGTTATCTTTAGCTGCTGCTGCTGCTCCCAGGGATTTTTAATAGTCCTGCTGCCACCCCAGGGCCACTGATGCTTTGGGATTTTATTGCTGCGTGCACCCCTACAGCACTAGACCACTTTGTCCCAACATCTGCACACACACACACACTGCCCCTGGTCACTCAGTCTCTGCATCCACACTGCACCCAGGTACTCCTACCCTGAACTCATGCCGACCGCACCCCGGCTCTCCATCCGTACATCTACACTCACACACACTGCACCCAGGTACTCCTACCCTGAACTCATGCCGACCGCACCCGGGCTCTCCATCCGCACATCTACACTCACACACACTGCACCCAGGTACTCCTACCCTGAACTCATGCCGACCGCACACGGCTCTCCATCCGCACATCTACACTCACACACACTGCACCCAGGTACTCCTACCCTGAACTCATGCCGACCGCACCCCGGCTCTCCATCCGCACATCTACACTCACACACACTGCACCCAGGTACTCCTACCCTGAACTCATGCCGACCGCACCCCGGCTCTACATCCGCACATCTACTATCACACAGCCTGAACCCAGGTACTCCTACCCTGAACTCATGCCGACCGCACCCCGGCTCTCCATCCGCACATCTACACTCACACACACTGCACCCAGGTACTCCTACCCTGAACTCATGCCGACCGCACCCCGGCTCTCCATCCGCACATCTACACTCACACACACTGCACCCAGGTACTCCTACCCTGAACTCATGCTGACCGCACCCGGGCTCTCCATCCGCACATCTACACTCACACACACTGCACCCAGGTACTCCTACCCTGAACTCATGCCGACCGCACCCCGGCTCTCCATCCGCACATCTACACTCACACACACTGCACCCAGGTACTCCGTCCATGCACCCACACCCATGCTGACCGCACCCGGGCTCTCCATCCGCACATCTACACTCACACACACTGCACCCAGGTACTCCGTCCATGCACCCACACCCATGCTGCCTGGGCAGTCCGTCTCTGCATGCACACTGCACCCTGGCGCTCATTCCCTGCACCCACACTCCTGCTGCCATAGGGCATGGCATCCCAGCATCCGCACCCAGCCACATACATGTACACTGCACCCTGGCACTCTTTCCCTGCCCCCACACTCCTGCTGCCATAGGGCATGGCATCCCAGCATCCGCACCCAGCCACATACATACACACTGCACCCTGGCGCTCATTCCCTGCACCCACACTCCTGCTGCCATAGGGCATTGCATCCCAGCATCCGCACCCAGCCACATACTGTATATCTGAAGCCTGGCATTCATTCCCTGCACCCACACTCCTGCTGCCATAGGGCATGGCATCCCAGCATCCGCACCCAGCCACATACATACACACTGCACCCTGGCACTCATTCCCTGCACCCACACTCCTGCTGCCATAGGGCATGGCATCCCAGCATCCGCACCCAGCCACATACATACACACTGCACCCTGGCACTCTTTCCCTGCACCCACACTCCTGCTGCCATAGGGCATGGCATCCCAGCATCCGCACCCAGCCACATACATACACACTGCACCCTGGCACTCATTCCCTGCACCCACACTCCTGCTGCCATAGGGCATGGCATCCCAGCATCCGCACCCAGCCACATACATACACACTGCACCCTGGCACTCATTCCCTGCACCCACACTCCTGCTGCCATAGGGCATGGCATCCCAGCATCCGCACCCAGCCACATACATACACACTGCACCCTGGCACTCTTTCCCTGCACCCACACTCCTGCTGCCATAGGGCATGGCATCCCAGCATCCGCACCCAGCCACATACATACACACTGCACCCTGGCACTCTTTCCCTGCACCCACACTCCTGCTGCCATAGGGCATGGCATCCCAGCATCCGCACCCAGCCACATACATACACACTGCACCCTGGCACTCTTTCCCTGCACCCACACTCCTGCTGCCATAGGGCATGGCATCCCAGCATCCGCACCCAGCCACATACATACACACTGCACCCTGGCACTCTTTCCCTGCACCCACACTCCTGCTGCCATAGGGCATGGCATCCCAGCATCCGCACCCAGTCACATACATGTACACTGCACCCTGGCACTCTTTCCCTGCACCCACACTCCTACTGCCATAGGGCATGGCATCCCAGCATCCGCACCCAGCCACATACATACACACTGCACCCTGGCACTCGTTCCCTGCACCCACACTCCTGCTGCCATAGGGCATGGCATCCCAGCATCCGCACCCAGCCACATACATGTACACTGCACCCTGGCACTCATTCCCTGCACCCACACTCCTGCTGCCATAGGGCATGGCATCCCAGCATCCGCACCCAGCCACATACATACACACTGCACCCTGGCACTCATTCCCTGCACCCACACTCCTGCTGCCATAGGGCATGGCATCCCAGCATCCGCACCCAGCCACATACATGCACACTGCACCCTGGCACTCATTCCCTGCACCCACACTCCTGCTGCCATAGGGCATGGCATCCCAGCATCCGCACCCAGCCACATACATACACACTGCACCCTGGCACTCATTCCCTGCACCCACACTCCTGCTGCCATAGGGCATGGCATCCCAGCATCCGCACCCAGCCACATACATGCACACTGCACCCTGGCACTCATTCCCTGCACCCACACTCCTGCTGCCATAGGGCATGGCATCCCAGCATCCGCACCCAGCCACATACATACACACTGCACCCTGGCACTCATTCCCTGCACCCACACTCCTGCTGCCATAGGGCATGGCATCCCAGCATCCGCACCCAGCCACATACATGCACACTGCACCCTGGCACTCATTCCCTGCACCCACACTCCTGCTGCCATAGGGCATGGCATCCCAGCATCCGCACCCAGCCACATACATACACACTGCACCCTGGCACTCATTCCCTGCACCCACACTCCTGCTGCCATAGGGCATGGCATCCCAGCATCCGCACCCAGCCACATACATGCACACTGCACCCTGGCACTCATTCCCTGCACCCACACTCCTGCTGCCATAGGGCATGGCATCCCAGCATCCGCACCCAGCCACATACATACACACTGCACCCTGGCACTCATTCCCTGCACCCACACTCCTGCTGCCATAGGGCATGGCATCCCAGCATCCGCACCCAGCCACATACATGCACACTGCACCCTGGCACTCATTCCCTGCACCCACACTCCTGCTGCCATAGGGCATGGCATCCCAGCATCCGCACCCAGCCACATACATACACACTGCACCCTGGCACTCATTCCCTGCACCCACACTCCTGCTGCCATAGGGCATGGCATCCCAGCATCCGCACCCAGCCACATACATGCACACTGCACCCTGGCACTCATTCCCTGCACCCACACTCCTGCTGCCATAGGGCATGGCATCCCAGCATCCGCACCCAGCCACATACATACACACTGCACCCTGGCACTCATTCCCTGCACCCACACTCCTGCTGCCATAGGGCATGGCATCCCAGCATCCGCACCCAGCCACATCCACTACCTGCACCCTGGCACTCATTCCCTGCACCCACACTCCTGCTGCCATAGGGCATGGCATCCCAGCATCCGCACCCAGCCACATACATACACACTGCACCCTGGCACTCATTCCCTGCACCCACACTCCTGCTGCCATAGGGCATGGCATCCCAGCATCCGCACCCAGCCACATACATGCACACTGCACCCTGGCACTCATTCCCTGCACCCACACTCCTAATGCCATAGGGCATGGCATCCCAGCATCCGCACCCAGCCACATACATGCACACTGCACCCTGGCACTCATTCCCTGCACCCACACTCCTGCTGCCATAGGGCATGGCATCCCAGCATCCGCACCCAGCCACATACATACACACTGCACCCTGGCACTCATTCCCTGCACCCACACTCCTGCTGCCATAGGGCATGGCATCCCAGCATCCGCACCCAGCCACATACATACACACTGCACCCTGGCACTCATTCCCTGCACCCACACTCCTGCTGCCATAGGGCATGGCATCCCAGCATCCGCACCCAGCCACATACATACACACTGCACCCTGGCACTCATTCCCTGCACCCACACTCCTGCTGCCATAGGGCATGGCATCCCAGCATCCGCACCCAGCCACATACATACACACTGCACCCTGGCACTCATTCCCTGCACCCACACTCCTGCTGCCATAGGGCATGGCATCCCAGCATCCGCACCCAGCCACATACATACACACTGCACCCTGGCACTCATTCCCTGCACCCACACTCCTGCTGCCATAGGGCATGGCATCCCAGCATCCGCACCCAGCCACATACATACACACTGCACCCTGGCACTCATTCCCTGCACCCACACTCCTGCTGCCATAGGGCATGGCATCCCAGCATCCGCACCCAGCCACATACATACACACTGCACCCTGGCACTCATTCCCTGCACCCACACTCCTGCTGCCATAGGGCATGGCATCCCAGCATCCGCACCCAGCCACATACATACACACTGCACCCTGGCACTCATTCCCTGCACCCACACTCCTGCTGCCATAGGGCATGGCATCCCAGCATCCGCACCCAGCCACATACATACACACTGCACCCTGGCACTCATTCCCTGCACCCACACTCCTGCTGCCATAGGGCATGGCATCCCAGCATCCGCACCCAGCCACATACATACACACTGCACCCTGGCACTCATTCCCTGCACCCACACTCCTGCTGCCATAGGGCATGGCATCCCAGCATCCGCACCCAGCCACATACATACACACTGCACCCTGGCACTCATTCCCTGCACCCACACTCCTGCTGCCATAGGGCATGGCATCCCAGCATCCGCACCCAGCCACATACATACACACTGCACCCTGGCACTCATTCCCTGCACCCACACTCCTGCTGCCATAGGGCATGGCATCCCAGCATCCGCACCCAGCCACATACATACACACTGCACCCTGGCACTCATTCCCTGCACCCACACTCCTGCTGCCATAGGGCATGGCATCCCAGCATCCGCACCCAGCCACATACATACACACTGCACCCTGGCACTCATTCCCTGCACCCACACTCCTGCTGCCATAGGGCATGGCATCCCAGCATCCGCACCCAGCCACATACATACACACTGCACCCTGGCACTCATTCCCTGCACCCACACTCCTGCTGCCATAGGGCATGGCATCCCAGCATCCGCACCCAGCCACATACATACACACTGCACCCTGGCACTCATTCCCTGCACCCACACTCCTGCTGCCATAGGGCATGGCATCCCAGCATCCGCACCCAGCCACATACATACACACTGCACCCTGGCACTCATTCCCTGCACCCACACTCCTGCTGCCATAGGGCATGGCATCCCAGCATCCGCACCCAGCCACATACATACACACTGCACCCTGGCACTCATTCCCTGCACCCACACTCCTGCTGCCATAGGGCATGGCATCCCAGCATCCGCACCCAGCCACATACATACACACTGCACCCTGGCACTCATTCCCTGCACCCACACTCCTGCTGCCATAGGGCATGGCATCCCAGCATCCGCACCCAGCCACATACATACACACTGCACCCTGGCACTCATTCCCTGCACCCACACTCCTGCTGCCATAGGGCATGGCATCCCAGCATCCGCACCCAGCCACATACATACACACTGCACCCTGGCACTCATTCCCTGCACCCACACTCCTGCTGCCATAGGGCATGGCATCCCAGCATCCGCACCCAGCCACATACATACACACTGCACCCTGGCACTCATTCCCTGCACCCACACTCCTGCTGCCATAGGGCATGGCATCCCAGCATCCGCACCCAGCCACATACATACACACTGCACCCTGGCACTCATTCCCTGCACCCACACTCCTGCTGCCATAGGGCATGGCATCCCAGCATCCGCACCCAGCCACATACATACACACTGCACCCTGGCACTCATTCCCTGCACCCACACTCCTGCTGCCATAGGGCATGGCATCCCAGCATCCGCACCCAGCCACATACATACACACTGCACCCTGGCACTCATTCCCTGCACCCACACTCCTGCTGCCATAGGGCATGGCATCCCAGCATCCGCACCCAGCCACATACATACACACTGCACCCTGGCACTCATTCCCTGCACCCACACTCCTGCTGCCATAGGGCATGGCATCCCAGCATCCGCACCCAGCCACATACATACACACTGCACCCTGGCACTCATTCCCTGCACCCACACTCCTGCTGCCATAGGGCATGGCATCCCAGCATCCGCACCCAGCCACATACATACACACTGCACCCTGGCACTCATTCCCTGCACCCACACTCCTGCTGCCATAGGGCATGGCATCCCAGCATCCGCACCCAGCCACATACATACACACTGCACCCTGGCACTCATTCCCTGCACCCACACTCCTGCTGCCATAGGGCATGGCATCCCAGCATCCGCACCCAGCCACATACATACACACTGCACCCTGGCACTCATTCCCTGCACCCACACTCCTGCTGCCATAGGGCATGGCATCCCAGCATCCGCACCCAGCCACATACATACACACTGCACCCTGGCACTCATTCCCTGCACCCACACTCCTGCTGCCATAGGGCATGGCATCCCAGCATCCGCACCCAGCCACATACATACACACTGCACCCTGGCACTCATTCCCTGCACCCACACTCCTGCTGCCATAGGGCATGGCATCCCAGCATCCGCACCCAGCCACATACATACACACTGCACCCTGGCACTCATTCCCTGCACCCACACTCCTGCTGCCATAGGGCATGGCATCCCAGCATCCGCACCCAGCCACATACATACACACTGCACCCTGGCACTCATTCCCTGCACCCACACTCCTGCTGCCATAGGGCATGGCATCCCAGCATCCGCACCCAGCCACATACATACACACTGCACCCTGGCACTCATTCCCTGCACCCACACTCCTGCTGCCATAGGGCATGGCATCCCAGCATCCGCACCCAGCCACATACATACACACTGCACCCTGGCACTCATTCCCTGCACCCACACTCCTGCTGCCATAGGGCATGGCATCCCAGCATCCGCACCCAGCCACATACATACACACTGCACCCTGGCACTCATTCCCTGCACCCACACTCCTGCTGCCATAGGGCATGGCATCCCAGCATCCGCACCCAGCCACATACATACACACTGCACCCTGGCACTCATTCCCTGCACCCACACTCCTGCTGCCATAGGGCATGGCATCCCAGCATCCGCACCCAGCCACATACATGCACACTGCACCCTGGCACTCATTCCCTGCACCCACACTCCTGCTGCCATAGGGCATGGCATCCCAGCATCCGCACCCAGCCACATACATACACACTGCACCCTGGCACTCATTCCCTGCACCCACACTCCTGCTGCCATAGGGCATGGCATCCCAGCATCCGCACCCAGCCACATACATACACACTGCACCCTGGCACTCATTCCCTGCACCCACACTCCTGCTGCCATAGGGCATGGCATCCCAGCATCCGCACCCAGCCACATACATACACACTGCACCCTGGCACTCATTCCCTGCACCCACACTCCTGCTGCCATAGGGCATGGCATCCCAGCATCCGCACCCAGCCACATACATACACACTGCACCCTGGCACTCATTCCCTGCACCCACACTCCTGCTGCCATAGGGCATGGCATCCCAGCATCCGCACCCAGCCACATACATACACACTGCACCCTGGCACTCATTCCCTGCACCCACACTCCTGCTGCCATAGGGCATGGCATCCCAGCATCCGCACCCAGCCACATACATACACACTGCACCCTGGCACTCATTCCCTGCACCCACACTCCTGCTGCCATAGGGCATGGCATCCCAGCATCCGCACCCAGCCACATACATGCACACTGCACCCTGGCACTCATTCCCTGCACCCACACTCCTGCTGCCATAGGGCATGGCATCCCAGCATCCGCACCCAGCCACATACATACACACTGCACCCTGGCACTCATTCCCTGCACCCACACTCCTGCTGCCATAGGGCATGGCATCCCAGCATCCGCACCCAGCCACATACATACACACTGCACCCTGGCACTCATTCCCTGCACCCACACTCCTGCTGCCATAGGGCATGGCATCCCAGCATCCGCACCCAGCCACATACATGCACACTGCACCCTGGCACTCATTCCCTGCACCCACACTCCTGCTGCCATAGGGCATGGCATCCCAGCATCCGCACCCAGCCACATACATACACACTGCACCCTGGCACTCATTCCCTGCACCCACACTCCTGCTGCCATAGGGCATGGCATCCCAGCATCCGCACCCAGCCACATACATGCACACTGCACCCTGGCACTCATTCCCTGCACCCACACTCCTGCTGCCATAGGGCATGGCATCCCAGCATCCGCACCCAGCCACATACATACACACTGCACCCTGGCACTCATTCCCTGCACCCACACTCCTGCTGCCATAGGGCATGGCATCCCAGCATCCGCACCCAGCCACATACATGCACACTGCACCCTGGCACTCATTCCCTGCACCCACACTCCTGCTGCCATAGGGCATGGCATCCCAGCATCCGCACCCAGCCACATACATACACACTGCACCCTGGCACTCATTCCCTGCACCCACACTCCTGCTGCCATAGGGCATGGCATCCCAGCATCCGCACCCAGCCACATACATGCACACTGCACCCTGGCACTCATTCCCTGCACCCACACTCCTGCTGCCATAGGGCATGGCATCCCAGCATCCGCACCCAGCCACATACATGCACACTGCACCCTGGCACTCATTCCCTGCACCCACACTCCTGCTGCCATAGGGCATGGCATCCCAGCATCCGCACCCAGCCACATACATACACACTGCACCCTGGCACTCATTCCCTGCACCCACACTCCTGCTGCCATAGGGCATGGCATCCCAGCATCCGCACCCAGCCACATACATACACACTGCACCCTGGCACTCATTCCCTGCACCCACACTCCTGCTGCCATAGGGCATGGCATCCCAGCATCCGCACCCAGCCACATACATACACACTGCACCCTGGCACTCATTCCCTGCACCCACACTCCTGCTGCCATAGGGCATGGCATCCCAGCATCCGCACCCAGCCACATACATGCACACTGCACCCTGGCACTCATTCCCTGCACCCACACTCCTGCTGCCATAGGGCATGGCATCCCAGCATCCGCACCCAGCCACATACATGCACACTGCACCCTGGCACTCATTCCCTGCACCCACACTCCTGCTGCCATAGGGCATGGCATCCCAGCATCCGCACCCAGCCACATACATACACACTGCACCCTGGCACTCATTCCCTGCACCCACACTCCTGCTGCCATAGGGCATGGCATCCCAGCATCCGCACCCAGCCACATACATACACACTGCACCCTGGCACTCATTCCCTGCACCCACACTCCTGCTGCCATAGGGCATGGCATCCCAGCATCCGCACCCAGCCACATACATACACACTGCACCCTGGCACTCATTCCCTGCACCCACACTCCTGCTGCCATAGGGCATGGCATCCCAGCATCCGCACCCAGCCACATACATACACACTGCACCCTGGCACTCATTCCCTGCACCCACACTCCTGCTGCCATAGGGCATGGCATCCCAGCATCCGCACCCAGCCACATACATACACACTGCACCCTGGCACTCATTCCCTGCACCCACACTCCTGCTGCCATAGGGCATGGCATCCCAGCATCCGCACCCAGCCACATACATACACACTGCACCCTGGCACTCATTCCCTGCACCCACACTCCTGCTGCCATAGGGCATGGCATCCCAGCATCCGCACCCAGCCACATACATACACACTGCACCCTGGCACTCATTCCCTGCACCCACACTCCTGCTGCCATAGGGCATGGCATCCCAGCATCCGCACCCAGCCACATACATACACACTGCACCCTGGCACTCATTCCCTGCACCCACACTCCTGCTGCCATAGGGCATGGCATCCCAGCATCCGCACCCAGCCACATACATGCACACTGCACCCTGGCACTCATTCCCTGCACCCACACTCCTGCTGCCATAGGGCATGGCATCCCAGCATCCGCACCCAGCCACATACATACACACTGCACCCTGGCACTCATTCCCTGCACCCACACTCCTGCTGCCATAGGGCATGGCATCCCAGCATCCGCACCCAGCCACATACATACACACTGCACCCTGGCACTCATTCCCTGCACCCACACTCCTGCTGCCATAGGGCATGGCATCCCAGCATCCGCACCCAGCCACATACATGCACACTGCACCCTGGCACTCATTCCCTGCACCCACACTCCTGCTGCCATAGGGCATGGCATCCCAGCATCCGCACCCAGCCACATACATACACACTGCACCCTGGCACTCATTCCCTGCACCCACACTCCTGCTGCCATAGGGCATGGCATCCCAGCATCCGCACCCAGCCACATACATGCACACTGCACCCTGGCACTCATTCCCTGCACCCACACTCCTGCTGCCATAGGGCATGGCATCCCAGCATCCGCACCCAGCCACATACATACACACTGCACCCTGGCACTCGTTCCCTGCCCCCACACTCCTGCTGCCATAGGGCATGGCATCCCAGCATCCGCACCCAGCCACATACATGCACACTGCACCCTGGCACTCATTCCCTGCACCCACACTCCTGCTGCCATAGGGCATGGCATCCCAGCATCCGCACCCAGCCACATACATACACACTGCACCCTGGCACTCATTCCCTGCACCCACACTCCTGCTGCCATAGGGCATGGCATCCCAGCATCCGCACCCAGCCACATACATACACACTGCACCCTGGGCACTCGTTCCCTGCACCCACACTCCTGCTGCCATAGGGCATGGCATCCCAGCATCCGCACCCAGCCACATACATACACACTGCACCCTGGCACTCATTCCCTGCACCCACACTCCTGCTGCCATAGGGCATGGCATCCCAGCATCCGCACCCAGCCACATACATGCACACTGCACCCTGGCACTCATTCCCTGCACCCACACTCCTGCTGCCATAGGGCATGGCATCCCAGCATCCGCACCCAGCCACATACATACACACTGCACCCTGGCACTCATTCCCTGCACCCACACTCCTGCTGCCATAGGGCATGGCATCCCAGCATCCGCACCCAGCCACATACATACACACTGCACCCTGGCACTCATTCCCTGCACCCACACTCCTGCTGCCATAGGGCATGGCATCCCAGCATCCGCACCCAGCCACATACATACACACTGCACCCTGGCACTCATTCCCTGCACCCACACTCCTGCTGCCATAGGGCATGGCATCCCAGCATCCGCACCCAGCCACATACATACACACTGCACCCTGGCACTCATTCCCTGCACCCACACTCCTGCTGCCATAGGGCATGGCATCCCAGCATCCGCACCCAGCCACATACATACACACTGCACCCTGGCACTCATTCCCTGCACCCACACTCCTGATGCCATAGGGCATGGCATCCCAGCATCCGCACCCAGCCACATACATACACACTGCACCCTGGCACTCATTCCCTGCACCCACACTCCTGCTGCCATAGGGCATGGCATCCCAGCATCCGCACCCAGCCACATACATGCACACTGCACCCTGGCACTCATTCCCTGCACCCACACTCCTGCTGCCATAGGGCATGGCATCCCAGCATCCGCACCCAGCCACATACATACACACTGCACCCTGGCACTCATTCCCTGCACCCACACTCCTGCTGCCATAGGGCATGGCATCCCAGCATCCGCACCCAGCCACATACATACACACTGCACCCTGGCACTCATTCCCTGCACCCACACTCCTGCTGCCATAGGGCATGGCATCCCAGCATCCGCACCCAGCCACATACATACACACTGCACCCTGGCACTCATTCCCTGCACCCACACTCCTGCTGCCATAGGGCATGGCATCCCAGCATCCGCACCCAGCCACATACATACACACTGCACCCTGGCGCTCATTCCCTGCACCCACACTCCTGCTGCCATAGGGCATGGCATCCCAGCATCTGCACCCAGCCACATACATACACACTGCACCCTGGCACTCATTCCCTGCACCCACACTCCTGCTGCCATAGGGCATGGCATCCCAGCATCCGCACCCAGCCACATACATACACACTGCACCCTGGCACTCATTCCCTGCACCCACACTCCTGCTGCCATAGGGCATGGCATCCCAGCATCCGCACCCAGCCACATACATGCACACTGCACCCTGGCACTCATTCCCTGCACCCACACTCCTGCTGCCATAGGGCATGGCATCCCAGCATCCGCACCCAGCCACATACATACACACTGCACCCTGGCACTCATTCCCTGCACCCACACTCCTACTGCCATAGGGCATGGCATCCCAGCATCCGCACCCAGCCACATACATACACACTGCACCCTGGCACTCATTCCCTGCACCCACACTCCTGCTGCCATAGGGCATGGCATCCCAGCATCCGCACCCAGCCACATACATACACACTGCACCCTGGCACTCATTCCCTGCACCCACACTCCTGCTGCCATAGGGCATGGCATCCCAGCATCCGCACCCAGCCACATACATACACACTGCACCCTGGCACTCATTCCCTGCACCCACACTCCTGCTGCCATAGGGCATGGCATCCCAGCATCCGCACCCAGCCACATACATACACACTGCACCCTGGGCACTCATTCCCTGCACCCACACTCCTGCTGCCATAGGGCATGGCATCCCAGCATCCGCACCCAGCCACATACATACACACTGCACCCTGGCACTCATTCCCTGCACCCACACTCCTGCTGCCATAGGGCATGGCATCCCAGCATCCGCACCCAGCCACATACATACACACTGCACCCTGGCACTCATTCCCTGCACCCACACTCCTGCTGCCATAGGGCATGGCATCCCAGCATCCGCACCCAGCCACATACATACACACTGCACCCTGGCGCTCATTCCCTGCACCCACACTCCTGCTGCCATAGGGCATGGCATCCCAGCATC
This sequence comes from Ichthyophis bannanicus, assembly GCA_033557465.1. Lineage (NCBI taxonomy): Eukaryota > Metazoa > Chordata > Amphibia > Gymnophiona > Ichthyophiidae > Ichthyophis > Ichthyophis bannanicus. The sequence continues at coordinate 53,559,277 of CM066051.1, read as the reverse complement.
CGCACCCAGCCACATACATACACACTGCACCCTGGCACTCATTCCCTGCACCCACACTCCTGCTGCCATAGGGCATGGCATCCCAGCATCCGCACCCAGCCACATACATGCACACTGCACCCTGGCACTCATTCCCTGCACCCACACTCCTGCTGCCATAGGGCATGGCATCCCAGCATCCGCACCCAGCCACATACATACACACTGCACCCTGGCACTCATTCCCTGCACCCACACTCCTGCTGCCATAGGGCATGGCATCCCAGCATCCGCACCCAGCCACATACATACACACTGCACCCTGGGCACTCATTCCCTGCACCCACACTCCTGCTGCCATAGGGCATGGCATCCCAGCATCCGCACCCAGCCACATACATGCACACTGCACCCTGGCACTCATTCCCTGCACCCACACTCCTACTGCCATAGGGCATGGCATCCCAGCATCCGCACCCAGCCACATACATACACACTGCACCCTGGCACTCATTCCCTGCACCCACACTCCTGCTGCCATAGGGCATGGCATCCCAGCATCCGCACCCAGCCACATACATACACACTGCACCCTGGCGCTCATTCCCTGCACCCATACTCCTGCTGCCATAGGGCATGGCATCCCAGCATCCGCACCCAGCCACATACATACACACTGCACCTGGGCACTCATTCCCTGCACCCACACTCCTGCTGCCATAGGGCATGGCATCCCAGCATCCGCACCCAGCCACATACATACACACTGCACCCTGGCACTCATTCCCTGCACCCACACTCCTGCTGCCATAGGGCATGGCATCCCAGCATCCGCACCCAGCCACATACATACACACTGCACCCTGGCGCTCATTCCCTGCACCCACACTCCTGCTGCCATAGGGCATGGCATCCCAGCATCCACACTCAGCCACATACATACACACTGCACCTGGGCACTCATTCCCTGCACCCACACTCCTGCTGCCATAGGGCATGGCATCCCAACATCCGCACCCAGCCACATACATGCACACTGCCCCTGGGCACTCAGTCTCTGCACCCACACTCCTGCTGCCATAGGGCATGGCATCCCAGCATCCGCACCCAGCCACACACATGCACACTGCACCCTGGCACTCATTCCCTGCACCCACACTCCTTCTGCCATAGGGCATGGCATCCCAGCATCCGCACCCAGCCACATACATACACACTGCACCCTGGGCACTCATTCCCTGCACCCACACTCCTGCTGCCATAGGGCATGGCATCCCAGCATCTGCACCCAGCCACATACATACACACTGCACCCTGGCACTCATTCCCTGCACCCACACTCCTGCTGCCATAGGGCATGGCATCCCAGCATCTGCACCCAGCCACATACATACACAGTGCACCCTGGCGCTCATTCCCTGCACCCATACTCCTGCTGCCATAGGGCATGGCATCCCAGCATCTGCACCCAGCCACATACATACACACTGCACCCTGGCACTCGTTCCCTGCCCCCACACTCCTGCTGCCATAGGGCATGGCATCCCAGCATCCGCACCCAGCCACATACATGCACACTGCACCCTGGCACTCATTCCCTGCACCCACACTCCTGCTGCCATAGGGCATGGCATCCCAGCATCCGCACCCAGCCACATACATACACACTGCACCCTGGCACTCATTCCCTGCACCCACACTCCTAATGCCATAGGGCATGGCATCCCAGCATCCGCACCCAGCCACATACATACACACTGCACCCTGGCACTCATTCCCTGCACCCACACTCCTACTGCCATAGGGCATGGCATCCCAGCATCCGCACCCAGCCACATACATACACACTGCACCCTGGCACTCATTCCCTGCACCCACACTCCTAATGCCATAGGGCATGGCATCCCAGCATCCGCACCCAGCCACATACATACACACTGCACCCTGGCACTCGTTCCCTGCACCCACACTCCTGCTGCCATAGGGCATGGCATCCCAGCATCCGCACCCAGCCACATACATACACACTGCACCCTGGGCACTCATTCCCTGCACCCACACTCCTGATGCCATAGGGCATGCCATCCCAGCATCCGCACCCAGCCACATACATACACACTGCACCCTGGCACTCATTCCCTGCACACACACTCCTGCTGCCATAGGGCATGGCATCCCAGCATCCGCACCCAGCCACATACATGCACACTGCACCCTGGCACTCATTCCCTGCACCCACACTCCTACTGCCATAGGGCATGGCATCCCAGCATCCGCACCCAGCCACATACATACACACTGCACCCTGGCACTCATTCCCTGCACCCACACTCCTAATGCCATAGGGCATGGCATCCCAGCATCCGCACCCAGCCACATACATACACACTGCACCCTGGCACTCTTTCCCTGCACCCACACTCCTGCTGCCATAGGGCATGGCATCCCAGCATCCGCACCCAGCCACATACATACACACTGCACCCTGGCACTCATTCCCTGCACCCACACTCCTACTGCCATAGGGCATGGCATCCCAGCATCCGCACCCAGCCACATACATACACACTGCACCCTGGTGCTCATTCCCTGCACCCACACTCCTGCTGCCATAGGGCATGGCATCCCAGCATCCGCACCCAGCCACATACATGCACACTGCACCCTGGCACTCATTCCCTGCACCCACACTCCTGCTGCCATAGGGCATGGCATCCCAGCATCCGCACCCAGCCACATACATGCACACTGCACCCTGGCGCTCATTCCCTGCACCCACACTCCTGCTGCCATAGGGCATGGCATCCCAGCATCCGCACCCAGCCACATACATACACACTGCACCCTGGCACTCATTCCCTGCACCCACACTCCTGCTGCCATAGGGCATGGCATCCCAGCATCCGCACCCAGCCACATACATGCACACTGCACCCTGGCACTCATTCCCTGCACCCACACTCCTGCTGCCATAGGGCATGGCATCCCAGCATCCGCAACCAGCCACATACATACACACTGCACCCTGGCACTCATTCCCTGCACCCACACTCCTACTGCCATAGGGCATGGCATCCCAGCATCCGCACCCAGCCACATACATACACACTGCACCCTGGCACTCATTCCCTGCACCCACACTCCTGCTGCCATAGGGCATGGCATCCCAGCATCCGCACCCAGCCACATACATACACACTGCACCCTGGCACTCATTCCCTGCACACATACTCCTGCTGCCATAGGGCATGGCATCCCAGCATCCGCACCCAGCCACATACATACACACTGCACCCTGGCACTCATTCCCTGCACCCACACTCCTACTGCCATAGGGCATGGCATCCCAGCATCTGCACCCAGCCACATACATACACACTGCACCCTGGGCACTCATTCCCTGCACCCACACTCCTGCTGCCATAGGGCATGGCATCCCAGCATCCGCACCCAGCCACATACATACACACTGCACCCTGGCACTCATTCCCTGCACCCACACTCCTGCTGCCATAGGGCATGGCATCCCAGCATCCGCACCCAGCCACATACATACACACTGCACCCTGGCGCTCATTCCCTGCACTCACACTCCTGCTGCCATAGGGCATTGCATCCCAGCATCCGCACCCAGCCACATACATACACACTGCACCCTGGCGCTCATTCCCTGCACCCACACTCCTGCTGCCATAGGGCATGGCATCCCAGCATCCGCACCCAGCCACATACATACACACTGCACCCTGGCACTCATTCCCTGCACCCACACTCCTGCTGCCATAGGGCATGGCATCCCAGCATCCGCACCCAGCCACATACATGCACACTGCACCCTGGCACTCATTCCCTGCACCCACACTCCTGCTGCCATAGGGCATGGCATCCCAGCATCCGCACCCAGCCACATACATACACACTGCACCCTGGCACTCATTCCCTGCACCCACACTCCTGCTGCCATAGGGCATGGCATCCCAGCATCCGCACCCAGCCACATACATGCACACTGCACCTGGGCACTCATTCCCTGCACCCACACTCCTGCTGCCATAGGGCATGGCATCCCAGCATCCGCACCCAGCCACATACATGCACACTGCACCCTGGCACTCATTCCCTGCACCCACACTCCTACTGCCATAAGGCATGGCATCCCAGCATCCGCACCCAGCCACATACATACACACTGCACACTGGCACTCATTCCCTGCACCCACACTCCTGCTGCCATAGGGCATGGCATCCCAGCATCCGCACCCAGCCACATACATACACAGTGCACCCTGGCGCTCATTCCCTGCACCCATACTCCTGCTGCCATAGGGCATGGCATCCCAGCATCCGCACCCAGCCACATACATACACACTGCACCCTGGCACTCATTCCCTGCACCCACACTCCTGCTGCCATAGGGCATGGCATCCCAGCATCCGCACCCAGCCACATACATACACACTGCACCCTGGCACTCATTCCCTGCACCCACACTCCTGCTGCCATAGGGCATGGCATCCCAGCATCCGCACCCAGCCACATACATACACAGTGCACCCTGGCGCTCATTCCCTGCACCCATACTCCTGCTGCCATAGGGCATGGCATCCCAGCATCCGCACTCAGCCACATACATACACACTGCACCCTGGGCACTCATTCCCTGCACCCACACTCCTGCTGCCATAGGGCATGGCATCCCAGCATCTGCACCCAGCCACATACATACACACTGCACTCTGGCACTCATTCCCTGCACCCACACTCCTGCTGCCATAGGGCATGGCATCCCAGCATCCGCACCCAGCCACATACATACACAGTGCACCCTGGCGCTCATTCCCTGCACCCATACTCCTGCTGCCATAGGGCATGGCATCCCAGCATCTGCACCCAGCCACATACATACACACTGCACCCTGGGCACTCGTTCCCTGCCCCCACACTCCTGCTGCCATAGGGCATGGCATCCCAGCATCCGCACCCAGCCACATACATGCACACTGCACCCTGGCACTCATTCCCTGCACCCACACTCCTGCTGCCATAGGGCATGGCATCCCAGCATCCGCACCCAGCCACATACATACACACTGCACCCTGGCACTCATTCCCTGCACCCACACTCCTAATGCCATAGGGCATGGCATCCCAGCATCCGCACCCAGCCACATACATACACACTGCACCCTGGCACTCATTCCCTGCACCCACACTCCTACTGCCATAGGGCATGGCATCCCAGCATCCGCACCCAGCCACATACATACACTGCACCCTGGCACTCATTCCCTGCACCCACACTCCTAATGCCATAGGGCATGGCATCCCAGCATCCGCACCCAGCCACATACATACACACTGCACCCTGGGCACTCGTTCCCTGCACCCACACTCCTGCTGCCATAGGGCATGGCATCCCAGCATCCGCACCCAGCCACATACATACACACTGCACCCTGGGCACTCATTCCCTGCATCCACACTCCTGATGCCATAGGGCATGCCATCCCAGCATCCGCACCCAGCCACATACATACACACTGCACCCTGGCACTCATTCCCTGCACACACACTCCTGCTGCCATAGGGCATGGCATCCCAGCATCCGCACCCAGCCACATACATGCACACTGCACCCTGGCACTCATTCCCTGCACCCACACTCCTACTGCCATAGGGCATGGCATCCCAGCATCCGCACCCAGCCACATACATACACACTGCACCCTGGCACTCATTCCCTGCACCCACACTCCTAATGCCATAGGGCATGGCATCCCAGCATCCGCACCCAGCCACATACATACACACTGCACCCTGGCACTCTTTCCCTGCACCCACACTCCTGCTGCCATAGGGCATGGCATCCCAGCATCCGCACCCAGCCACATACATACACACTGCACCCTGGCACTCATTCCCTGCACCCACACTCCTACTGCCATAGGGCATGGCATCCCAGCATCCGCACCCAGCCACATACATACACACTGCACCCTGGTGCTCATTCCCTGCACCCACACTCCTGCTGCCATAGGGCATTGCATCCCAGCATCTGCACCCAGCCACATACATACACACTGCACCCTGGCACTCATTCCCTGCACCCACACTCCTACTGCCATAGGGCATGGCATCCCAGCATCCGCACCCAGCCACATACATACACACTGCACCCTGGCACTCATTCCCTGCACCCACACTCCTGCTGCCATAGGGCATGGCATCCCAGCATCCGCACCCAGCCACATACATGCACACTGCACCTGGGCACTCATTCCCTGCACCCACACTCCTGCTGCCATAGGGCATGGCATCCCAGCATCCGCACCCAGCCACATACATACACACTGCACCCTGGCACTCATTCCCTGCACCCACACTCCTACTGCCATAGGGCATGGCATCCCAGCATCCGCACCCAGCCACATACATACACACTGCACCCTGGCACTCATTCCCTGCACCCATACTCCTGCTGCCATAGGGCATGGCATCCCAGCATCCGCACCCAGCCACATACATGCACACTGCACCCTGGCACTCATTCCCTGCACCCACACTCCTGCTGCCATAGGGCATGGCATCCCAGCATCCGCACCCAGCCACATACATACACACTGCACCCTGGCACTCATTCCCTGCACCCACACTCCTGCTGCCATAGGGCATGGCATCCCAGCATCCGCACCCAGCCACATACATACACACTGCACCCTGGCACTCATTCCCTGCACCCACACTCCTGCTGCCATAGGGCGTGGCATCCCAGCATCCGCACCCAGCCACATACATACACACTGCACCCTGGCACTCATTCCCTGCACACATACTCCTGCTGCCATAGGGCATGGCATCCCAGCATCCGCACCCAGCCACATACATACACACTGCACCCTGGCACTCATTCCCTGCACCCACACTCCTACTGCCATAGGGCATGGCATCCCAGCATCTGCACCCAGCCACATACATACACACTGCACCCTGGGCACTCATTCCCTGCCCCCACACTCCTGCTGCCATAGGGCATGGCATCCCAGCATCCGCACCCAGCCACATACATACACACTGCACCCTGGCACTCATTCCCTGCACCCACACTCCTGCTGCCATAGGGCATGGCATCCCAGCATCCGCACCCAGCCACATACATACACACTGCACCCTGGCGCTCATTCCCTGCACCCACACTCCTGCTGCCATAGGGCATTGCATCCCAGCATCCGCACCCAGCCACATACATACACACTGCACCCTGGCGCTCATTCCCTGCACCCACACTCCTGCTGCCATAGGGCATGGCATCCCAGCATCCCCACCCAGCCACATACATACACACTGCACCCTGGCACTCATTCCCTGCACCCACACTCCTGCTGCCATAGGGCATGGCATCCCAGCATCCGCACCCAGCCACATACATGCACACTGCACCTGGGCACTCATTCCCTGCACCCACACTCCTGCTGCCATAGGGCATGGCATCCCAGCATCCGCACCCAGCCACATACATACACACTGCACCCTGGCACTCATTCCCTGCACCCACACTCCTGCTGCCATAGGGCATGGCATCCCAGCATCCGCACCCAGCCACATACATGCACACTGCACCTGGGCACTCATTCCCTGCACCCACACTCCTGCTGCCATAGGGCATGGCATCCCAGCATCCGCACCCAGCCACATACATGCACACTGCACCCTGGCACTCATTCCCTGCACCCACACTCCTGCTGCCATAGGGCATGGCATCCCAGCATCCGCACCCAGCCACATACATACACAGTGCACCCTGGCGCTCATTCCCTGCACCCATACTCCTGCTGCCATAGGGCATGGCATCCCAGCATCCGCACCCAGCCACATACATACACACTGCACCTGGGCACTCATTCCCTGCACCCACACTCCTGCTGCCATAGGGCATGGCATCCCAGCATCCGCACCCAGCCACATACATACACACTGCACCCTGGCACTCATTCCCTGCACCCACACTCCTGCTGCCATAGGGCATGGCATCCCAGCATCCGCACCCAGCCACATACATACACAGTGCACCCTGGCGCTCATTCCCTGCACCCATACTCCTGCTGCCATAGGGCATGGCATCCCAGCATCCGCACTCAGCCACATACATACACACTGCACCTGGGCACTCATTCCCTGCACCCACACTCCTGCTGCCATAGGGCATGGCATCCCAACATCCGCACCCAGCCACATACATGCACACTGCCCCTGGGCACTCAGTCTCTGCACTCACATCCACATTGCACCCAGGTACTCCATCCCTGAACTCATGCTGACCGCACCCGGGCTCTCCATCCGTACATCTACACTCACACACATTGCAACCAGGTACTCCGTCCATGCACCCACACCCATGCTGCCTGGGCAGTCCGTCTCTGCATGCACACTGCACCCTGGCACTCATTCCCTGCACCCACACTCCTGCTGCCATAGGGCATTGCATCCCAGCATCCGCACCCAGCCACATACATGCACACTGCACCCTGGCACTCATTCCCTGCACCCACACTCCTGCTGCCATAGGGCATGGCATCCCAGCATCCGCACCCAGCCACATACATGCACACTGCACCCTGGCACTCATTCCCTGCACCCACACTCCTGCTGCCATAGGGCATGGCATCCCAGCATCCGCACCCAGCCACATACATGCACACTGCACCCTGGCACTCATTCCCTGCACCCACACTCCTGCTGCCATAGGGCATGGCATCCCAGCATCCGCACCCAGCCACATACATACACACTGCACCCTGGCGCTCATTCCCTGCACCCATACTCCTGCTGCCATAGGGCATTGCATCCCAGCATCCGCACCCAGCCACATACATGCACACTGCACCCTGGCACTCATTCCCTGCACCCACACTCCTGCTGCCATAGGGCATGGCATCCCAGCATCCGCACCCAGCCACATACATGCACACTGCACCCTGGCACTCATTCCCTGCACCCACGCTCCTTCTGCCATAGGGCATGGCATCACAGCATCCGCACCCAGTCACATACATGCACACTGCACCCTGGCACTCATTCCCTGCACCCACACTCCTGCTGCCATAGGGCATGGCATCCCAGCATCCGCACCCAGCCACACACATGCACATTGCACCCTGGCACTCATTCCCTGCACCCACACTCCTTCTGCCATAGGGCATGGCATCCCAGCATCCGCACCCAGTCACATACATGCACACTGCACCCTGGCACTCATTCCCTGCACCCACACTCCTGCTGCCATAGGGCATGGCATCCCAGCATCCGCACCCAGCCACATACATGCACACTGCACCCTGGCACTCATTCCCTGCACCCACACTCCTACTGCCATAGGGCATTGCATCCCAGCATCCGCACCCAGCTACATACATACACACTGCACCCTGGCACTCATTCCCTGCACCCACACTCCTGCTGCCATAGGGCATTGCATCCCAGCATCTGCACCCAGCCACATACATACACACTGCACCCTGGCACTCATTCCCTGCACCCACACTCCTGCTACCATAGGGCATGGCATCCCAGCATCCGCACCCAGCCACATACATGCACACTGCACCCTGGCACTCATTCCCTGCACCCACACTCCTGCTGCCATAGGGCATGGCATCCCAGCATCCGCACCCAGCCACATACATACACACTGCACCCTGGCACTCATTCCCTGCACCCACACTCCTGCTGCCATAGGGCATGGCATCCCAGCATCCGCACCCAGCCACATACATGCACACTGCACCCTGGCACTCATTCCCTGCACCCACACTCCTGCTGCCATAGGGCATGGCATCCCAGCATCCGCACCCAGCCACATACATACACACTGCACCCTGGCACTCATTCCCTGCACTCACACTCCTGCTGCCATAGGGCATGGCATCCCAGCATCCGCACCCAGCCACATACATACACACTGCACCCTGGCACTCATTCCCTGCACTCACACTCCTGCTGCCATAGGGCATGGCATCCCAGCATCCGCACCCAGCCACACACATGCACACTGCACCCTGGCACTCATTCCCTGCACCCACACTCCTGCTGCCATAGGGCATGGCATCCCAGCATCCGCACCCAGCCACATACATGCACACTGCACCTGGGCACTCAGCCTGTGCACCCACACTCCTGCTGCCATAGGGCATGGCATCCCAGCATCCGCACCCAGCCACATACATGCACACTGCACCCTGGCACTCATTCCCTGCACCCACACTCCTGCTGCCATAGGGCATGGCATCCCAGCATCTGCACCCAGCCACATACATACACACTGCACCTGGGCACTCAGCCTGTGCACCCACACTCCTGCTGCCATAGGGCATTGCATCCCACCATCCGCACCCAGCCACATACATGCACACTGCACCCTGGCACTCATTCCCTGCACCCACACTCCTGCTGCCATAGGGCATGGCATCCCAGCATCCGCACCCAGCCACATACATACACACTGCACCCTGGGCACTCATTCCCTGCACCCACACTCCTGCTGCCATAGGGCATTGCATCCCACCATCCGCACCCAGCCACATACATACACACTGCACCCTGGCACTCATTCCCTGCACCCACACTCCTGCTGCCATAGGGCATGGCATCCCAGCATCCGCACCCAGCCACATACATACACACTGCACCCTGGCACTCTTTCCCTACACCCACACTCCTGCTGCCATAGGGCATTGCATCCCAGCATCCGCACCCAGCCACATACATACACACTGCACCCTGGCACTCTTTCCCTGCACCCACACTCCTGCTGCCATAGGGCATGGCATCCCAGCATCCGCACCCAGCCACATACATGCACACTGCACCCTGGCGCTCATTCCCTGCACCCACACTCCTGCTGCAATAGGGCATGGCATCCCAGCATCCGCACCCAGCCACATACATGCACACTGCACCCTGGCACTCATTCCCTGCACCCACACTCCTGCTGCCATAGGGCATGGCATCCCAGCATCCGCACCCAGCCATATACATACACACTGCACCCTGGCACTCATTCCCTGCACCCACACTCCTGCTGCCATAGGGCATGGCATCCCAGCATCCGCACCCAGCCACATACATACACACTGCACCCTGGGCACTCGTTCCCTGCCCCCACACTCCTGCTGCCATAGGGCATGGCATCCCAGCATCCGCACCCAGCCACATACATGCACACTGCACCCTGGCACTCATTCCCTGCACCCACACTCCTACTGCCATAGGGCATGGCATCCCAGCATCCGCACCCAGCCACATACATGCACACTGCACCCTGGGCACTCAGCCTGTGCACTCACATCCACACATTGCATCCAATCACTCCGTCCCTGAACCCATACCCACACACACATGAGCACACCCATTGCACCCGAGAACTCAATTCTATTCCATAAGGTCTTTGCCCTACCTGATACCACCAGCTGCCTGTGGCATTGACACGTTTTCTCCTGTTCTACCTCTTTCAGCGTTTCCTAGTATCTTTCTGCATTATTTTATTGATTTTCTTTCCACTCTTTTCCTCTCTTGGAAGGGTTTTATTGTAAACTACCTTGCCATAACCATGAAGGGCGGTATACCACATTTTAATGAACATAAACATGCATCCATGTCCATACGACCTGGGCACTCCGTCCCTGCACCCATACCCCCTACTGCACTAGAGCACTTTGTCCCAGCATCCATGCCAAATCCACTTCACTCGGGCACCCTGTCCACACATCCACACCCATACACACACTGCACCTGGCCGCTCGGTCTTTGCACTCACACCCACACTGTGTCAGAATTTGTACACCCATGAGTCTCAGACATGAACGCATCAGATAATTACTTTAAAACGCAGACGTTTAGAGATTTATATCTTTCTATTTATATTGTTTGCTTGATAATTTGCTTTGGTTACCATCAGGAGTGATAGGAATTTTCAGCTGTTAAAACGGTGTCACATCAGAAAAAAATCACTGGCATAAGCAATCCAGGAGAATGAGACTGTTGATCATTTCTTCTGGCATCAGTGAACTTTGCTCCTTTATTACGAATCGGGTCCACATGCGCCTCCCGCAACCTCAGCACAGAAGGATGGAAGATTCTCCAACTTCTCAAGTTACTTTAAGTGATGCAGTCTTAGGGTCTTGAGCCTCTCACCATCAAGGTGCTGTCTACTTTTTCTCTCTGGTATTCTTCTCCCAGAATGGAAAACATTCCTCGGAGTGACCCCTTTCTATGTCTTGGTTCTGTATATGGTCCGTGAGCCTTTCATAGGGTGCTTTGTTAGGATGCTACATTCCTATAAATTGTTACTTAAAGCTGTAACTGTGTATCCTTGATATATTTCTATCTGCACATATGCTCAGGACCGCGCCAGCCTCAGTCAAGACTAGGTGATCGCCTAGGCAGAAGCTTCAGGGGGAGAAGCAAAGAGCGGCAGCAGTCAAAACAAAGCAATAGATCCTGACAGCCAGACAAACTCTAAGAGTCATCGGCACATTCCTTTACCTGCAGGGAGAGCGGGCGCACATACATACAAAGCACAGTTTAATAGTTATAGATACGATGTCCAATGATACATTTCTACAGGATTGTTTGGGAGGGGTGGTGTTGGGATGGTCATGACTGAGGAGTTTAATTACTAAAAATTTGTTGGGGGGGAGGGGCATGGGTCAGCTCAGGGCTAGTGTAAGGTATTGGACACCCTAGGTAAACCTTCAGCCTTATGTCTCACACCCCGAGATTTAGATAATTAAACTCAATAGTCATTATCATCCCGACAGCACATTTCCCACAACAATCGTGTGTGTGTGTGTGTGTGTGTGTGTGTGTGTGTGTGTGTGTGTGTGTGTGTGTGTGTGCGTGTGTGTCTTTGGGTATGTCTGGCTTTCAGAATCTATTGTTTTGCCTTGACTGCTGCCCTTCTTTGCTACCGCCTCCCCCCCCCCCCCCCGAAGTTTCCACCTAGTTTTGTCTAATGGTTGGGAGGGAGGGACGAAAGGCTGAAGATTTGTCTAGGGTGTCTAATATTCTTGCACCGGCCTTGCAGTTTCTCTGCTTAAGAGCTCTCATAGCTTATTTATTTCGCCTTGGCATTATGCCTAAGCATCTGACCTGGGTTACCTGCTGACCAGTACATAATTTCAGAAGAAATGTTTTTAGAGTGCCTGGAATATGTGTCCCACTCCACTGAAGTTTCGCCTTTTCTGCAGTGGTTCCATGATTTGTTAAAACAACATCTTTTCCAAACTTCTTCTTTGTCGCTCTCCTTTGGCCCCAGTGTTTGCTGTTGGCTTACTGAGGGCTTCAGTGGGGCAGGATGAAGGCACCAGCAAACTAGACAGGTTTGCAAAGTACCCAAAGGTTCAGGGAGCGGGGATCTTAGTCTGGCCCTGTACAGTAAAGAGATGACGTCGTCAGCCAAGGGAAGCCACATGCACTGACTCCTCCTGGAGCTCTTAAGTTAGTGCCTGAGAGAAGCTGGCGTCATTAGCAGTCACCGTGCATCTCTCCCTTCCCACCCCCCACCCCCAAATCTTCAGGTCCTCATTGGTCTGCCGGAGCCTATCACCCAGAAGCAAACTCACTGAACCCGACAATGCAGAAAGCCGTGATGAGCCCAACAGAAGCGTCAGAGGCTGCAGAGAGTACTTGCAGGGGTAAGGGGTTGCAAGGAAAGAGAAGGCTTGCTGGGATCTGGAAAGGGAGTGCAGATGCAAACTGATATTTGGGTGTATTTCTAAACCCCTACATCAATGCAATATAGAGACTAACACGGCACATGCTTGTGGGAGCATTAAACATATTTATATTATGGTGGAGGCCAGGGCTCAAGGCACTTGTCGGCCTGGATCCCACCAAACGGCTAATCCTCTCCTCACCTTCACCTAAGGTGCTGCAAGTCCTCTAGATCTTCTGCCCTGCACCCCTTTCTCCCTCCTCTTCCTCTCCTGTACCTTTCTGCACATCTTCCTCTTCTTTCTCACTTCCTCCACTGTCCCAGTCTTTTCCGTGCTTTGACGCTACAAGCTCACTACTTTTGTTTAAAACTGGAAACTCCGCAGACGCCTTGGTTCTGCGCTGGTGGCGGTATCACACACTGCAGCCCCCCAGAGTTAGAAACACAGGTCCGGTAATATGCTGAAGAAATGGTTTGATAACATTTCGTATGAAGGAGAAAGCGAGTGATGGACCAAGAGTGGCAAGAAGGAGTTAATTATGTGATGTAATGAAGGACCCACGAGAGCACAGGTCAGCTCTATTTATCATGCATTTCATTTTAATTGGAGAGCAAAGTAGGAATCGCATGAACAGAACTGGAGCTTGGCAACTCTTATTAAATGGAAGCTGCAATGGGGCAGCACTGCGGCAGCAGCAGCATCACAGCAGAGCAGTCCATGCGCGGGAAGGCGAAGAGGTGAAGGCAGAAGAGCAGTCCATATGCAGGAAGGTGAAGAGCCCCCAATGGAGCAGTCTCATACAAGGCGGAAATTGCAGCAGAACGTTCCATACATAAGGAAGGGAGAGGACTACAGCGGAATAGTCGAGTGCTTGGTGAGGGGAAAGGTCAGAGAGCGTCTGCATCATATGGCAAGCAGAGGGGAATGACAGCACATGGTGTGGTGCAGGGACTGTCCGACTGTATGGTTGGAAAATGAGCTTGCCTCACCATACAATGGGGACAAAAAAGGGGGATCGTGCACTGCACAGCGGTGAGAAAGGCATGAAATGGATCTCTGTGAGTGATGCAGGACTCATCTGATCCCCGGATAAAACCTGAGCAGGATCTCACTAGAGCAAATGACTGTTTCATGGCTGCATGAAGGGAACTTGGAGGGCAGTGAAGGCAAGGGCTTATTCCCCTGCATTCTGGGAAAGAAGGAAGGCAGTTTTCCTTCATTAAAAGAGAGGATAGTTAAAGCTGGTTTTAGTTAGCGTGATATGCAGAGCATGGCCTCTTACGGATGAGCGCCTCAGAGTTAGTTCTTCTTTCTTCTGCCCTGTCCATACACCAGCCAGTGCAGAGGTCCAGGGGATCTCAATACCAGGTGCTCCTGGAGGAAGGGAAGCAGGTTGCAGGATGAGAGGAACCACGTCCTAGAAAAGGAGATGATGAAATGGGGTCCCGGGCAGGCAGACTTAGGAGTAACATCAGAAAATATGTCTTCATGGAAATGGTGCAGGATACATGGAATCACCTCCCAGTGAAGTGGTGGGGGCAAACACAGTGACAGAATTCAAAATGGCATGGGACAGACACAGCAACAGGATAAAATCAAAATAAACTTAACTATCTAATCTCTCAACAAATAGGGGTGTTCTACACAGAGCAGTGGGTTTACCCTTAAACAGAAACATGGGGAGGGGTGGCCTGCATGGAGCGGCAGGTGCACCTACTCTTGCCATCTTACTGGGCAGACTAGATGGACCATACTGGTCTTTATCTGCCGTCATTTACTATGTTACTATATGTTACTATGAAGATGATGACGGCAAATATAGTAAATGACGGCAGATGCCGTCCAGTGCCAGTGTGCATAAGATTTCCCATTTACAGACCAAGTCGGCCTTTTTTTTTTAAATTTTTGGCTCATGACGTTTCAGTGGAAGCTTAAGTCAAGTATCATTGAGGTATACATCTTTTATCTGACTTTTCATCACCTTACCCACCACTGTATGTCTTGCACAACATACCCCAAATTTGTTTCTCTAATCACCTCCACCACTGCTGATGGTAGGCCACCTCAGATTTTGCCATCTTCAGTTTTGCTTCTTACAAGGTCAGCTCTTGGGTCAACACCCAAGCCCACTTCCATCTTATTTTTCTTATCAGTATTTAGCTTGCCTTTCCAGTAGTAGATCAAGGAGAGTTACAATCAGGTACTGTAGATATTTCCCTGTCCCTGGAGGGCTTACAATCTAAGCCTGTGCCTGAGGCAGTGGGGGTTTAATTGACTTGCCCAAGGCCACAAGGAGTCAGTGGGATTTGATCCCTGGTCTTTTTGGTTCCATTCTACTGTTCTAGCCACTAGTCTAATTTCTGCCTCCCTTTATGCACTGAAGCTTTGGACTTACCCAGCTTTCTTGGAGGTTCGGTGTAACTAGATCACTGTTGTTCTAGACTCCAACTACTGTTCCATGCAGGTTATACCAGGAAGTCAAACATGGTGCCAGTTCTTGTTACCTAGTGCTTCATTGTTATCATTTTGCCATCTGAGATCCTCTTTGTGCAT
This sequence comes from Ichthyophis bannanicus, assembly GCA_033557465.1. NCBI lineage: Eukaryota > Metazoa > Chordata > Amphibia > Gymnophiona > Ichthyophiidae > Ichthyophis > Ichthyophis bannanicus. Next base: position 53,543,035 of record CM066051.1, on the reverse strand, counting down.
CCTCTATGTGGATGCTTGGAGTCATGTTGAAGGGGTGTGTTGAAGGGGTGTGCTGTACATGCTCAGGTTATGCCACACATTTATGAAGCAGCAATGCAGGACTTAGTAAGAACTTTGGTGTGCTTTGTGTTATTGTGGGCATTTGTTTGTGTGTGTGTGTGTGTGGGGGGGGGTATGTTTTCAATCTCAACTGTTGTGGGTTGGGGATGGTATGTTAATTCTGGGAGGTCTGTTTGGTGACAGGAAAGATATTCCTTAGCTATTTACAAGTATGAGTTGGAAATGCAAGAAGTGAAGGGGTCCCAGGGGTCTCTTTGTCATTAAAAAGCTTAGGAAAGAAGACTGTTAGACAGTATGAACTGACTAGGACCTGTCTAAAATCTCTTAGGAAGGCACCATAAATGCGGTGGTTTGAGCAGAGTTATAAATGCATGGATATTAATGCTCACTCATCTTTGAATAAGACTCAGGTCCTATGGGATCTTGTATGTGACAACAAATGAGATGCATTATTGCTTCTTATTGATTACTGAATTATGGATCATCGAGTCTGAGGGGCCTCTGTTCCATAAATTGCGCCCTCCAGGATACACTTTCATTCACCAGCCTAGAAAGATCAAACGAGGGGGGAGGGGTTATGATCATTTGTAAAGCTTCTTTACAGCCGTTATTGATCAAATCACCTGACCTACCAGGATGTGAATATATGATATCAACCTTGCAGAGCAACAGAGAACTGAATGTTTCATTGCTCTATCTGCGTGTTTAATCTTTTAACTGATTTGGTGTCAATATTCATTGGGATGATGATGCATCTTGTGATGTGCCCCCTTAGCCGCCCGGCCTTCAGTTGGCCATCCAGCTAAGGACTTTGAATATCGGCTCGGCACTCATAGTAGTAACGGGATAAACTCACGTTGCTGCTTCATGCCTCGCACTGTCTTCCAGTAGCCAGTAGGATACAGTTTAAGTTCTCAATATATAAAGCCTTGCATGGGATTGGAACCCTCTATCTTCGAGAGAAATTTATCAGATACACCCCAGTGAGGTCATTGCATCCTGAACAGGGCATAACATTGGCAATCCCAGATCCAAGGAGTTTTCATCTTCTTACGTCTCGGCGATGAATTTCCAGTGATGCAGTGCCTAAGCTTTGGAACGGGAATAGTTACGATCTTTTTAGCTTACTTCCTGCAGTTTAAAGTATGGGGGTGTGATATTTAGGTTGACTTGATTCTGTATTTTTATTGTTTTCTCTTTTATTTGATTTTATTGATGCCATAGTTAGCTGTGATCTACCCTGTGTGCCTTAATTGAATGAAATGAGCAGTATAGCAATGTTTCAAATTAAACGAAATTAAATCCCATGCTTTTTTGATTTCTATTGTCATTTTTCTCTTCAGCATGTCCTCTAGACATCCATCACTCTTTCTATAAAATACTACTCCCTGACCTTGTTGCAAAATCTGCCTCCCTAGAGGTTCCTATCATGATCCCTTGTCCTACTGTTTCTTTCCCAGTGAAAGAAACTTCTGTCTCTCTCATTTAGGTCTTTTAGTCTTATCTCATATGGGTTTGACTGCAGATCTCACACCATTTTCGTTGTCTTTCTCTGCAAGCATCTAGCCAATATTTATCCTTTTTCAGATAGCAACTTTCAGAACTGAACACAGTATTGCAGATGAAGCCTCACCAACATCCTGTATCACATTGAAGAAGACCTGGGTTAAGTACAGGGGATCCTTACGTGTGAGGGTAATGTGGGTGATAAACATAGATGGTCCTTAGGAAGGAGGGTGTGAGGGATAAAGCCTGGAATAAGCACAGGGAAGCCTTAGGGGTGAGGGTAAAGCCTGGAATAAGCACAGAGGAGCTGCAGGGGTGAGGGGCAAAGCCTGGGATAAACACAAAGGAATCCGCGTGGGTGAGGAGTTAAGATTGGGATAAGCACAGAGGAGCCTCAGGATTGAAGGGCAAAGCCTGGGATACGCTGGAGTATGTGGCGCTGCCGCTTAGACCTGTGGTCTTTGTCTAAGAATTAGGAGATTCTGCGATGGGTGAGTCCAGTGGTGCGAGCAGCCAGCCTGGGAGTCTCTCATCATATTCCATGTTTTTGTGCGTGAGAAGGGTGATCAGACAAGTGAGACCAGCTGCAAAACATAGATTGTGAGCCCTTCGGGGACAAGGGAAATATATACTGGTCCTGAATGTACACCGCTTTGACCCAGTGAAAAGCGGTATGTAAGCATTGCTAAATAAAAGGCGGGGGTACTCCAGGCAAGGTGAAAAGGGCCCATTGTTTGAGAGCAACTGGCAAAATTCCTCCTCTTCCTCTTCGTAGTCCTGCTGCACTCAGTTTGCCTTTGCCAGACCCACACAGTCTCTTTGATAAAAAGACGGTGTAATATTGACCAATGAAGACATCTCCCAGGATCCAGAGGGGGCTAGTGGAGGAAGGAAGGCGAAAGCCCATGAATGTGCTCAGGCAGGTTGACACCCCAAGTTGGGACTCCTGGGACAGTGTTAGGGCAGAAGGAGTAGTATGTGGAGAGATGGAGGAAGAGGAGGGTCCACCTATGTGCTCATGCTATGAACGTCTCTCAGTGAGTTCATGTGGAACCTTGCTAGTGGGTGTGAATATCTAACTATGGGCATGTGTGTAAGGATATGCATGTGAAGGTTTGGTATGCTCTTACCTTCCGGACGTACTGCTTCCCGCTGAGACTGTACTGCACACCTCCCAGAGTAATGTTCAGAACAGGCAGGGAAAGGAAAGAACCACAGGTCAGGACAAAGAAGGCCTCCCTTGGCTGAATGGAGTTGATTTGGCTCATCTTCCCTTTCTGTCCCCCCTCCCCCACCACTTACACACATATTTCACTTTCACAGAGGTTTCTTTTGGAAGTCTGGAGACCCCGACCTAGACATTCGACACATGGATAAACTCATTCTTTCTCATCCCACTGTCTTGCTCTTTATCTCTTTCTCATGCACCCCACCCTTCTTTTCCTGCCCGTCTTTCTCATGCTGCATATAGCTAGTGCCCAGCAGGCTGAGTACCTGCCCATTGATGAACGGGGTAGCACCAATGGCTTTGTGTAGGGTGCGGATCTCATCATCAGGTCAAGTAATGAGAGATGTTCCTGTGTCCAGGATAACTTGGCGGCCCCCCTTACACAGATTCAGCTTGCCCCCCACTGTTACCCTGCATAGACAGTAGATAGACATGAATTTGCCAGGGGCAGAATAGCAAGAGCAACAAGAAGAGACATGGCTCTCAAAGGAAGAAATCCTGTATCTCTGAGAAGCTTGCATCCCTTCCAGGATCTGTTTCCGTCTCAGCCTGGAACAATGGCATGGGCCTCTGTTTGCATTGCCCCAGGAAAGCAGAAAGGGAACTGGCAGCAGCAGGCAGGGAAGGATGGAGAACGAGTTGGGAATAGCAAGTTGGGCATAAAGGAAGCTAACAGCAACAGGGCCAATGCCGGACACACTGGAATCCAATGAACTGAGCCAGTACTGGATACTAGATGCACTAGAAACCTCCCTCTCTAAAACAGAGTTCCAAGGAGCAGCTGATTCGGGGCTATGGCAGGGACATGGAAGTAGCAGATGTTGAATGGGGCTTAGAGAGGAAGCGGGGGGGGGGGGGGAACAGACACCAGAGGGACTGGAGAGCTGGGTGGAAGAGGCATGAGGTAGGGAGTGGAGAGGGTGATGGGAGAATGTCGACAGTAGCAGGGTGAAGGAGAGGTTGAGAGCAGAAGAAATGGGGTAGGGTAAGGGGAGAAAGGGGGGGGGGGGGGTAAGGTAATAGTAGGATGCAATCTGCCTAGAGGCTTGGATAGTGCAAGTAAGAAATGCTTTTAAATAAATATAATTACAGAGGGATATAAACCCATTTCTAATTTGAGTGATAGTGGAAGCTACTAATGGATATATCTATTGCAGGATAAAACAACCGTCGTACTGGGAGCAGTAGGGAGTGTAGGAGTAATAGTGGGAGGTACTAATGAATGTATGGTAATAGAATATAATAATGAGTTTAGAGGAGAAGTAGTAGGCATTGGAATAGGAGCTGGGGGTACTAACATATGTATCTTAAAGCAGAATGAAATAATAGGTGCAGGGGAGCAGTAGGAGGCCTAGGAGTAATACTGTAGTGGGAGGTAATAATAGATGTATGGTAATAGAACACAATAATGGGTGTAGGGGGAGCAGTACAAGGTGTAGGAGTAATACTAGAAGGCATTAACAGAATATAATAACAGTTGGTGTAGGTGTAAAAGTGGGAGGTACTTAAAGAGTTTTGGATGTTGGGTGAAGAAAGCCCCCAGGTAAGTAAAACATGAAATATCTCTGTAGAAATGGGTTAAAGGGGCAACATCTGGAAAGCGGTGTGCATTAATGCCCGTAGCATGGGAAATAAGATCCCAGATGTTGAGGCTTTAATGAAAGAGGCTGACTTGGATTTAGTGGCGGTTACGGAGACATGGTTCACGGACAACAATGACTGGGCTGTAATTATGCCAGGCTACATTTTATTCCAGAAGGACAGGATAGGAAAAAGGGGATGAGGAGTGGCACTATATGTAAAAAAATAATATTAAAGCTATAGAATTACAGGGCTTAAAAAGGAACAAGGAGGCACTGTGGGTTAAACTAGAAAAAGGGAATGAGAAATCCATTTGTATTGGTGTGATATAAGGATATCCTTCACAGGGAGAAGAATTGGACAAAGATTTAATAGAAGACATACACTATATTGCCATGAAAAGAGAAGTGCTACCGATAGGTGATTTCAATATGCCAGATGTTGATTGGTGCATCCTTGCTGCGGTGTCATCTAGAAGATTCTGTATTCTCTACAGGGAGAACTATTCCAGCAACTACATAAGAAATAAGATATGCCATACTGGGTCAGACCAAGGTCAATCAAACCCAGTATCCTGTCTCCAACAGTGGCCAATCTAGGTCATAAGTACCTAGCAGTTTCCCCAAAAGACACAGGTTCCACAATGCTTGTACTGGGTCAAGCATTGATATCCTGAGTCCCTTCTTAATAATGGTTTATGGACCTTTCCTCCAGGAACGTGTCCAAACCTTTTTTAAACCCAGCAACACTAACAGCCTTTACTACATCCTCCGGTAACACGTTGATTACACATTGAGTGAAAAAATATTTTTTCTTATTAGTCTTAAATGTAGCTTTATTGCATGTCCCCTAGTCTTTTTATATTTTGATGATGTAAACAATCGATCTACGTTTACCCATTCCACTCCATTCATTAATTTATAGACCTCTATCATATCTCCCCTCAGCCATCTCTTTTCCAGGTTGAAGAGCCCTAACCTTTTTAGCCTCTCTTCATAGGAGTATCCTTCCATCCCCTTTACCATTTTGGTGGCTCTTCTCTGAACCTTTTCTAATAACGCTATATCCTTTTTAAGATACGGTGACCAGAATTGCACACAATATTCAAGGTGTGGTCGCACCATGGAACGATACAGAAGCATTGTAATATCTTTTGTTTTATTTTCCATTCCTTTCCTTATCATACCTAGCATTCTATTTGCTCTCTTGGCCGCCGCTGCACACTGGGCCGAGGGTTTTAACATGTTATCCACAATGACGCCTAAATCTTTTTCCTAGGTGGTGGTTCCCAATGTGGAACCTTGCATCATGTAACCATAGTTTGGGTTGTTCTTTCCTAGGGCCATAACTTTGCACTTGTCCACATTAAATTTCATCTGCCATTTTGATGCCCAGTCTTCCAATTTATCAAGATCCTCTTGCAATTTTCCACAATCCTCATGGGTTTTAACAACTTTAAATAGATTTGTGTCATCTGAAAATTTGATAACCTCACTCGTTATTCCCTTTTCCAGGTCATTTATGAATATGTCAAAAAGTAGCGGACCCAGCACAGATCCCTGGGGTACTCCGCTATTCACTTTTTCTCAATTGGGAAAATTGCCCATTTAGCCATACCCTCTGCTTTCTTTCTTTTAACCGATAGACATTGGCTACCGATAAACAGCAGGCTCACCTACAAGACACTACTTCTAACCTTCAAAGCAATCAACCTGATATCCCCCTCTTCCATCTCAGCTCTCCTCACCGCCACCCCCAACAACAGGCTGAGAAGGTCAGTAACTGCCAATACTCTAATCATCCCATCGGATGCTACTAAATGCACACAAACAACTAGGAATAGATCCTTTGCTTTCTATGCCCCTAGGTGCTGGAATAACCTCCCACCACAAATTAGATCAATCAGGGACCTTTCACAGTTCAGGAAAGCCCTTAAGCATCATTTGTTCCTCTTACACTTTGCCCACCCAAATCCCAACCCAACTATCCCCCACACCTCAACTCACGCAAGCAGCCACTAACACACTCATAAGCTGACTTTTGACAAAGCAATCAACTGAACCATCCATCAGGTACATTTACGACAGGCTTGTAGATGATAATGACGAATGAATAAATCAATAGCAGCTTGTGATTAAATTTAGTATAAATTGTAAATAGTTTCCCAACCACTAATGGTTGTTGTTCCTGTATATAGTTTCCCTAGTTATATTTCCGAGTTATATTACCCTGTTACAATGTAAGCATATGGCTACTTGGTCTGTTGCAAAAAAATGTTGTTATTTGTAAACCGCACTGATACTGAAGAGCGCGGTATAGAAGAGCATGTAAATAAATAAATAAATACAAATAACCAGTTCCTGATCCACAATAGTACATCACCTCCTATCCCATGACTTTTTAGTTTTGCCAAAAGTCTCTGATGAGGGAACTTGTCAAAGGTTTTCTGAAAGTCCAGATACACTATATCAACTGACTCACCTTTGTCTACCTGTTTATTCACACCTTCAAAAAAACATAACAGATTAGTTAGACAAGATCTTCCTTGTCTAGAGCCATGTTGGCTGTCTCCCATTAAGCCATGATATCTATATGATGAGTAATTTTGTTCTTTATGATGGTTTCTACCATTTTTCCCAGTACTGACGTCAGGATCACCGGTCTGTAGTTTCCCGGATCACCTCTGGAACCCTTTTTAAAAATTGGTGTTACGGAACCCTTTTTACTGGTAAAACTGGTAAAAGAAACCACACATGAAGGGGCCATACTGGACCTGGTGCTTACAAATGGGAAAGTGTTTCTGATGTTTTAGTGGGAGATCATTTCTCATCCAGTGATCACCAGATGGTGTAGTTCAGTATTAGGACTAGAGCTGATAAAATCCATTCAAATGCGAGGATCTTAGATTTTAGGAAAACTAACTTTGCCAAGATGGGACAGTACCTCAAGGAGTCATTATCAGGATGGGAACAGCTGAGGAGTGTAGCAAAAACAATGGGAAAAACTGAAAGGGGATATTTTAAGAGCAACAAGCCTTTTTGTTAGAAAGGTAAATAAGTGTAAAAGGAAAATGAGGCCATTATGGTTCTCAAAAGAAGTAGCTGAAAAGATGAAGAAAAGAAGGTAGCCTTCATAAAAAAACAAGAGATCACAGAAAGAGGAAGACATTTGAAAAAATTTAGAGAAGCTAGGAAAGTAGTCAGGAAAGCAAAGATACAAAAAGAAGATGAAATAGCCAATGTAATGAAATTTGGGGACAAGACTTTTTTCAGATAAGTTAGTGAGAGGAGGAAGTGCAAAAGTGGTATTGTCAGAAGGAAAGAAGTGAAGGGGATCTTGAACAATTTTCAGAAGACTGTTCATGAGGAACTAGCTAAACTAACTAAAAGTAGGCAAAGCAGTGGAACCAGATGGGATACATCCAAGAGTATTGAAGGAACCTGGGGAAGTTCTAGCAGCTCCACTGCTTGAACTTTTCAACGCTTCTTTAGAGTCGAGAGTGGTCCCAGAGGACTGGAGAAAGGCACATATGGTCCCTTTATACAAAAGTGGATGTAAGGATGAGATAGAGAACCACAGGCAGGTTAGTTTGACCTCTGTGATGAGTAAATTAGACATGTAGATAGCTGGGTGGCTGGTGGATGTGAGGATCACCTGGTAACATGCCTGTCTGGTGCGAAGGTAGTGGACCTCATGCGCCACCTAGACAAAGTTTTAGATAACACTGGAGAGGAGTCTGCTGTCTTGGTACATGTTGGTACCCATGTCATAGGAAAGTGTGGTAGGGAAGTTCTGGAGGCCAAATTTAGGCTTTTAGGTAGAAAGTTGAAATCCAGAACTTCCAGGATAGCATTCTCAGAAATGCTTCCCATTCCACGTGCAGGACACAAAGAAACACGCAGAGCTCCGGAGTCTCAATGCATGGATGAGACGATGGTGCAAGGAAGAGGGTTTTGGATTTATTAGGAATTGGGAAACCTTCTGGGAAAAGGAGGGGCTTTTTCAAAGGGATGGGCTCCACCTTAACTGGGATGAAACCAGGCTGCTGGCATTAATCTTTAAAAAGGAGATAGAGCAGCTTTTAAACTAGATAATAGGGGAAAGCCGACAGTCACCCAAGAGCACATGATTCAGAATGATGTATCCTTGAAGGATACTAGCAAAAGATTGAGGTTACAGCATATCAACAGAGAGGTTCCAATAAAGACAAAAGTAACCTGTGCTGGGCCTGTTATTTTTTAACACATTCATAAATGACCTGGAAATGGGAATAATGAGTGAGGTGATCAAAACTGCAGATGACACAAAATTATTCAAAGTTGTTAAAACCCAAGATGATTGTGAAAAATTGCAAGAGGACCTTGATAAATTGGAAAACTGGACAGATGAAATTTAATGTGGACAAGTGCAAAGTTATGCACCTAGGAAAGAACAACCCAAACTATAGTTACATGATGCAAGGTTTCACATTAGGAGCCACCACCCAGGAAAAAGATTTAGGCGTCATCGTGGATAACATGTTGAAACCCTCAGCCCAGTGTGCAGTGGCGGCCAAGAAGGCAAATAGAATGCTAGGTATCATAAGGAAAGGAATGGAGAATAAAACAAAGGATATTATAATACCTCTGTGTCATTCCATGGTCCACTGCACCTTGCATATTGTGTGCAATTCTGGTTGCCATATCTTAAAAGGGATATAGAGGAATTAGAAAAAGAGGTACAGAGAAGAGCCATCAAAATGGTAAAGGGGATGGAAGGCAACTCCTATGAAGAGAAGCTTAAAAGGTTAGGGCTCTTCAAACTGGAAAAGAGACGGCTGAGGGGAGATATGATATAAATTAATGAATGGAGTGGAACAGATAAACGTAGATCAATTGTTTACGCCATCAAAAAGAAGAAAGACTAGGGGACATGGAATGAAGCTACCGTGTAGCCCATTTAAGACTAATAAGAGAAAATAGATTTTTTTTTCACTCAGCGCTTAATCAAACTCTGGAATTTGTTACCGGAGGATGTAGTAAAAGTTATTAGTGTAGCCATGTTTAAAAAAGGTTTGGACAAGTTCCTGGAGGAAAGGTCCATAAACCATTATTAAAGTGGACCCAGAATATCCACTGCTTGCCCCAATACAAGCATTGTGGAACCTGTATCTTTTGGGGAAACTGCTAGGTATTGGCCACTGTTTGAAACAGGATACTGGGCTTGATGGACCTTGGTCTGACCCAGTATGGCATATCTTATGTTCTTATGTTCTGTTAGTGTAGCTCAGTTTAAAAAAGATTCAAACAAGCTCTTGGAGGAAAGGTCTATAAACCATTGCTAAAGAGGACCCAAGAAATCCACTACTTGATTTGCCACTGTTGGAAACAGGATACTGGGCTTGATGGACTTTGGATCGACTCAGTATGGTATGTAAATTAATGGAAACACTGCTAAAACAGAGGATAGTGAGGTTTCTGGAGTCCATTGGATTGTGGGATCTAAGGCAGCATGGGTTCACCAGAAACAGGTCTTGTCAGACAAATCTGATTGATTTCTTTGACTGGATGACTAGAGAGTTAGACTGAGGGAGAGCCCTAGACGTGGTGTACTTAGATTTCAGTAAAATCTTTAACACTGTTTCACACAGGTGACTTATAAATAAATTGATCACCATAAGGATGGACCCAAAGGTGGTTGACTAGGCTAGAAATTGGTTGAGTACATAAGAACATAAGATATGCCATACTGGGTCAGACCAAGGTCCATCAAGCCCAGTATCCTGTTTCCAACAGTGGCCAATCTAGGTCATACGTACCTAGCAGTTTCCCCAAAAGACACAGGTTCCACAATGCTTGTACTGGGTCAAGCATTGATATCCTGGGTCCCTTCTTAATAATGGTTTATGGACCTTTCCTCCAGGAACTTGTCCAAACCTTTTTTAAACCCAGCTACACTAACAGCCTTTACTACATCCTCCAGTAACAAATTCCAGAGTTTGATTACACGTTGAGTGAAATAATATTTTATTTTATTAGTCTTAAATAGTTTACCCTGTAGCTTCATTGCATGTCCCCTAGTCTTTCTATATTCTGATAACGTAAACAATCGATCTACGTTTACCCGTTCCACTCCGTTCATTAATTTATAGACTTCTATCATCTCCCCTCAGCCGTCTCTTTTCCAGGTTAAAGAGCCCTAACCTTTTTAGCCTTTCTTCATAGGAGTATCCTTCCATCCCCTTTACCATATTGGTGGCTCTTCTCTGAACCTTTTCTAATAACGCTATATCTTTTTAAAGATATGGTGACCAGAATTGCACACAATATTCAAGGTGCGGTCTCACCATGGAACAATATAGAGGCATTATAATATCTTTTGTTTTATTTTCCATTCTTTTCCTTATGATACCTAGCATTCTATTTGCTCTCTTGGCCGCCGCTGCACACTGGGCCGAGGGTTTTAACATGGTATCCACAATGACGCCTAAATCTTTTTCCTGGGTGGTGGTTCCTAATGTGGAACCTTGCATCGTGTAACCATAGTTTGGGTTTTTCTTCCCTAGGTGCATAACTTTGCACTTGTCCACATTAAATTTCATCTGCCATTTTGATGCCCAGTCTTCCAATTTATCAAGATCCTCTTGCAATTTTCCACAATCCTCTTGGGTTTTAACAACTTTAAATAGTTTTGTGTCATCTGCAAGTTTGATAACCTCACTCGTTATTCCCCTCCGAGGTGGAATAAGTCACAAGCACATCCTGCCCCCAGTGGACGTACAGGGCCCTGACCGGAATAGGCCCTGTATGTCCAGGTGCTGTGGCCTGCTCCGCTCTGCCTGCTCTCTGCCTCTGGCCCTCCCCCTTCCACCCCCGTCCAGTGCTTCCCGCATAACAGCTCTGTGCATGTGGGGTTCATTGGCAGCTGAATATGGTCCCAGCGAATAGCGGGGTTTGTACGTCTAAAGCTGGTCCGAATCTACCCCTAAGCGCACGCTAAGTCCCATCACCTGTACTTTCAGTTGAGGAATTCATGGGGTAGAGTGTAGGCAGGGTGCAAGCATACACACGTAGCTTATAAAATGCTAGAACGTCTGCACGTTGTTGCAAAAGTGGAACTGCCGCGATTGAGACCCATCTTTACGTCTCTGTTTTATAAAATAAGATATGCACATAGTTCTCTCTATAAAACAGGCTCTGACTATGCACATTAACTCCCCAAGTGTCTGAGATTTCCCTCCATGGGATGCAGAATTTAGCATCAGCGTGCACACCTAATGGGGTTATATTAGTCATCAACAGGCATAATTGGCCACATGCGCGTGTTAGTGACCTCTCATAAAATACCAACCACTTTAAAAGTAACTGTGTTGCCTGATAGCATGTATTTTATCAGTGGGCGTGCACTTGAGTTCGGGCAGAGCACACAAGTATATGTCTAGATCGTAAAATGCTATCATTTATGGGCGCTTTTGAAAAGCTAGGAGCGGGCATTTACATGAGGTCTAAGGCTGGTGTAGATTTCTGTAACCAAACAGTGCAGACTGCAAAACAAAACCAAGAAATGGAGAATGACCACGACTAAGACTCTTAATTTTAAGAACATAAGATATGCCATACTGGGTCAGACCAAGGTCCATCAAGCCCAGTATCCTGTTTCCAACAGTGGCCAATCTAGGTCATACGTACCTGGCAATTTCCCCAAAAGACACAGGTTCCTCAATGCTTGTATTGGGACAAGCAGTGGATAAAGTACCCCCTAAGGAAAATTAAGAGCCTTAGCCGTTGTTTTACCTTTACAGTCTGCACTGTAAATTTCTGCAACACAGATCACTGCACAGACAAGGAGCAGAGGGAGACCCTGGAGTAGAAACACGTCTTCATTGGAAAATTAAACAACTTGGCCAAGTTCCGACTACAAAAGCCTTCATCGGAGCTCAAACTCCAAGCAAGATGTTGAATCTCTCAAAGAAGCAAACCAGGTTTGAGATGCTTGAGGTTGCATACATTGCAGCAGAAATGCACTATAGGTGTCCCACTAACTGCCTACCATTCGGGCATGCAATAGCGGCAGCCGCAGAGATACAGCAGCATTAATCATATTAGTACCACTGAATTCTCATTCACCGTGATTAATACAGTCAGAAGGTCTGCTTACTGTGTTCATTGTTCTAAATATTGGGCACATGGATATCACAGTGACACCCCTGGAAGGTCTGCAGACTCTGGTGCCGGCACACAGACTTACACATAGGCATCGCATCATTTTCTGGGGGCAAATGCTTTTTGAAACTACCCCCCAGTAAAGATATTGTCCCAAAGATGTATACCCAGGGGAATGGCCAATTGAAAAATCGACCACCCTTCCTGCAGGTTTAAGAATGTGCTGATGGTTCTTAGAGTTTGTCTTGCTGTCAGGATCTAGTGCTTTGCTTTGACCGCTGCTGCTCTTTGACATCCCTCACAAGTTTCTGCTCTCGGTGATTGCTTTAATTTTCTACATAAGAAGGACACTATCTCTGCCCATGAGGCGATCAGCAGTCCTGCACCTAGCCTCACCTGCTCAGATAGAAGGAGAAAAGGTTCCTTTCCACCAGCCCTTGCTCCGTAAGGTTATCAAATACAGGCAACACGTTGTCCACCTATAAAGAGCTTACGACCTCCCTAAGATCCCGTCAAAGTGAGCAAACACAAAGTTGATGCCCGTCTGCTTAATTGCCTCTGCAAAGATTTGGTTGAGGATGCTCAGTCCAGCAAGCTGTGAAACGGGAAGTAGAGAGAGGGGATAAGGGAAGAACAACAAGAGCGTACACAGTCCAAAAAAGGTCAGTTTGTGCTCTTTTTAAACACATTTTCCCAGTTTCCAGGAGTTTCTTTCATGTTCATTTCACTTATTCTCTCTTTGGACACTCACTGTATGCACCCTACAACCTTTTTCAACAAGCAAATCAATTGAACACACATTCATTTAAATGCATATGCGCATACCCTGTACATTTTTAGGTGCCCAAATAAACTGCATGCGCACCCAGAAATACAGATTCCTAATAGCAATGCAGACGCGTGGCGAGTCCGGATCATCTGGGATTGTAGAGACCCCATCACAGTATGAGAAGTGGAAAACAGGGAGAGAGTCCTATCATGGTCCCTGGAGACGATGTGAGAATGGATGGGCAGAGAGATGGACACTCATCCCGGACACAGGGCAAGGATGGGGGAGAACCTGTCACCCACCACAGTGTGAGGATGGAGAGGGGAGAGATATCGGTTACGTCCTCACAGAGGCAGCGTGGGGATGAGAGGTGAGAGATCAGTTACTCCCCTTTTCCCAGAGATGGTGTAAGGATGTCACCCACTCCTGAGGCAGTGTGAGGATGGAGGAGTCTACGGGTAAAGGGGAGACCATGTGAGGGTGATCTCATCCTCCCCTGAGACTCTCTGGAGCCGTGTAGGGGGAGTCCAACATATCTACTTCTCTCTCCACCCCCAGCCCTCAAAGTGCCCAGCATCTCACCTTTCCTTCTCTCCCCTCAAGGTGTCCAGCATCTTCCCTTCCATCCCAGGTGTCTGGTATCTTCCCTTCTGTCACTCCCCCCCCCCCCCATCACCTCCTCTGAGGCATTCAGCCTTCCCCCATCCCTTCTCCCGCCGCTGCCAGCATTCCCCCATCCTCAGCCCAGCCGAGCCTTCACAGAAAGTAAAAGCAGCGGGACAGTGGGTCCTCAAGCATCGCGTTCAGCCCTGTCTCCTCTGACACAAACTTTCTGTTTATGGTTTATAGTTCATTCAAATTTGATATACCACCCTTCAAGTCAGCAAACCGTTTTGCAATAAAGCAAAATGCAAGGAAACAGAAAGGAACTCCATTGATAACATTAAACGAGATAAAGGCGGGGGCGGGAGCAACAGGCCATGAGCGTGCATGCCCACGGATGGTCAGAGGCCACAGCCACACTGTTTTAACTTTGAATGCAAGCTGGGCCGGTGATGCGTTGCCACCGCTGAGGTTTTCCACCCTAGGCAGTAGGCTTGATGGCCCTGGGCGTAATATTTTTTTGATAACAGTCAGAGCTTTTTCAAATTCCATGGCGTAAACACCGGCGCGCCTGTGCTCACCATAACAGTATCTTGCCTCAGGAATCCAGTCATACCGCCCGTTGCATATTTAATTGAGAAGTCTTTGTTATTCTCCTCGTAGATGTTAGAGGCTTTTGGATTATATTGTCTACAGAGCCCTGAAAATTGCACAATATGGAAAGATAAGAAAACGCATGAAAAGATCAGACCTTTTAGCAGGCTGAATATAGAAGGTAACTCTTGGGATGAGCCCTATGGATAGGCCCAATGACCTCCAATACTCTAGTCATCATCTCCAACTCATTCACTCTACTGTTACCATGCTCGTTTTTGGCGCCTGCTGCTCTGATCACAATTCCTCTATCCTTATCTCCTTTCACTAGCTCCCTTTGACTTTTCGTATTCATTATAAAGTTCTTAGCCTTGATCATCTTGTTCTTTTATTTGCTGCTCAACCCCCACCCTATCTTGACTGCCTTTCCGCTCACTAAGTTCTTTTTTCCAACAGGTCTTCTTGCTTCTCTCCTGCCTGCCTCTATTCTTTTCTTCTTCCCTTCTTTGCCTTAAGTGTCCCATTTTATTGTATCTCTTTGCTTTTTCTCCCGCTTCTCATCTCTTCTACCCCCCACCCTTCATTTTTATTGCACACCGCCATAACAGCCTTTTGGCCTTTGTGTGATATATCCAGCGATTGGAATAAATAAATAAAGATAACTCAGAAATATCAAACGTGGACTATCCCGAAGAATGAGATTTTACTGCCTGAGTGACATTTTCAAACGATGAGTCTGGAGTACGAATCTAAAAAAAATTTAAGGTGGATATTCCAAGCCATTTAGGTGATTTATAGACCTGCAAACAGCCTAAATGGTGCTCGGTGACATTATCCCCTGGTGCCGTAGCTCACTCCCCCGATGCTAGCGACGGGGGCTCTGGGGACAGAGCAGAGGTGGCACCCGGGGATAATTGGCTACCGGTGAAGTTCAGCTGCTAGCCGGTTATCCCAAAGCAACAAAGATTAGGCACCTGAGAGGCTCACCTAAGTTTTACTGCTTTAGCTAAAACCGTCCAGCAACTGAATATTGGCACTAACCATTTAGCTAACAAGCTATCTGGCCAACCTGTATATTCAATGCCGGTAGCCACATACAGCCCCACCTATGAATATAGAGGCTTACAAGTTCAGCAGCAACGGCTAGCCACTTTATCAGCGATGCCTTCGCCACTGAGATCCCCCGCCTTCCCACCCTAAGTGTGATATTGCTTTACAGATGAAAAAAAGTGCTTTCATTTTGGAACTTCTTGAAGGATTATGGATAGAGATAGAATGGAGGCAGTATGAAGGTAATATCCAAAGGATTTTGCTGAGGTAACTAAGCATTTACTTGGTTAAAACCCTGGACTGAAAATTGTACCACACAAAGTGGCTAAACGTCGGTCATAAGTTTCACAGTATATGCACTCAGAGATACAGGGACAAGGGGTGAGGCGGCGGAGACAGTACGGAGGAAGGTTTACTGACCTTTCTTCCCCCCCCCCCCCACCCTTGCACCACTTGACTTTTCTCTTCTTTGACCTACCTCCTATGAAAGCTGTGAACAGGGCTCTAATAAGTGAGAGAAGGGTCTCAGAGAGTGTGTGAGAGAGAGAGCCTTCAAATGAGTGTGAGACACTCCTTAATGAGTGAAAGAAGGGGTTGAGAGAGTGTGAGAGAGAGGGAGAGCCTTCAAATGACTGTGAGACACTCCTTAATGAGTGAAAGAAGGGATTGAGAGAGTGTGAGAGAGAGGGAGAGAGAGGGAGAGCCTTCAAATGAGTGTGACACATTCCTAATGAGTGAAAGAAGGGGTTGAGAGAGTGTGAGAATGAGAGAGCCTTCAGTTGAGCGTGAGACATTCCTAATGAGTGAAGGAAGGGGTTGAGAGAGTGTGAGAATGAGAGAGCCTTCAGTTGAGCGTGAGACATTCCTAATGAGTGAAAGAAGGGGTTGAGAGAGTGTGAGAATGAGAGAGCCTTCAGTTGAGCGTGAGACATTCCTAATGAGTGAAGGAAGGGGTTGAGAGAGTGTGAGAATGAGAGAGCCTTCAGTTGAGCGTGAGACATTCCTAATGAGTGAAAGAAGGGGTTGAGAGAGTGTGAGAATGAGAGAGCCTTCAGTGAGCGTGAGACATTCCTAATGAGTGAAGGAAGGGGTTGAGAGAGTGTGAGAATGAGAGAGCCTTCAGTTGAGCGTGAGACATTCCTAATGAGTGAAGGAAGGGGTTGAGAGAGTGTGAGAATGAGAAAGCCTTCAGTTGAGCGTGAGACATTCCTAATGAGTGAAAGAAGGGGTTGAGAGAGTGTGAGAATGAGAGAGCCTTCAGTTGAGCGTGAGACATTCCTAATGAGTGAAAGAAGGGGTTGAGAGAGTGTGAGAATGAGAGAGCCTTCAGTTGAGCGTGACACATTCCTAATGAGTGAAAGAACGGGTTGAGAGAGTGTGAGAATGAGAGAGCCTTCAGTTGAGCGTGAGACATTCCTAATGAGTGAAGGAAGGGGTTGAGAGAGTGTGAGAATGAGAGAGCCTTCAGTTAAGCGTGAGACATTCCTAATGAGTGAAAGAAGGGGTCGAGAGACTGTGAGAATGAGAGAGCCTTCAGTTGAGCGTGAGACACTCTTACTGAATGAGAGAAGGTGCTCTCTATGGGGGGGGACCAAGCTCTGCCCCTTGACTACCCGAACTCCATGCAGTTGCGATCGCCAGCCTTCCTCTATTTCTGCCTGTGGGAGATCTGGTCCCCGCTGGCCGACGTGGGGGAAGCTCCAATAGCAGCAGCAAAGTTTTGGTGGGGCCAGGGCTCCTGTGGCCCCCCTCTCCCTCTCCCCCCTCCCTGCCCCCTGCTCTGATGCCCATGCCACTCCTCACTCAACAATTCTGTAAAAATGCATAATTGTACCTCTTACAGTACTTTTCAATATTAAGCTTTGCCCTATATGTGTGTGTCTGCTCTCCCTGCAGCTAAAAGATTCTCTTTGGCTGTCAGGACCTATAGTTTTGCTTTCACTGCCGCTGCTCTTAGCTGCTGCTCTGGGTGACTGCCTAGTCCTGTGTAATGGTTGCACCGGCCCTCACCTCGCTTAGGTTGCTGTGGCTTGCTATAAATGAACTTGAAGTGGTTAGGCACAGCTGAAGGTCCAGACTTAACCTCTTAAAATGATTGGGTTAACTTCACCCCTCAGCAGCGCTTGAATATAGTACTCTATTTTCTTATCTTACTTGGCAATCGGATAGTTTATAGTTTCTTTGGCACTTTATACACCATCTCTGTCTGGCACTTGCATCCAAGTAATTGGTCAATTTCACAGGAACGCCAGCCTCACTGGCCTTTAACTGAAGGTCCCCCATGGATATACCATGATCGCTCGGTGCCTTCTGGATTGAACAGAACTTCTTCAGTGGGATCCTGCAAAGAGGCAATTGGTCATGCCCTGTGTACAGATTATGCAGTGAGGCCCACTCTGCCCCATATTTATGAAAATGTTCTCCTAGGCTGCCGTGGCTAGCACCATGATCTTTGTGGCTTTCCAGGTCCTGTTGCATCTTAGTAAGTGAACCCGACGTTTCAGCCATTGCGCTGTCTTTCTTCACCCTTAAGAAAGCCACAGCACGACGGCTGAAATGTCGGTTCCATTTATTAACCTGGAAGACTACAAAGATCGTGCATGAAAGTAGACAGCGCCTGGCTAGTGAGGCAGGAGCTTTTCCTACCATCTGTGTCTTACCCTGAGGTATTTTAAATGACACCTCTGCACTTCATATTTTAGAAGGGAGTTTATTTGTCGCCTTCTCACCAGTGGACCCTGAAATAAGGAATCATGAACAATTTCTCCGTAGCTGTTCATGCACCTTGACTAAAGAGGAAACTCAGGGCAACAGAACACCAGTAAGTGGCATTATCCAGTAAGAAAACAGACTCGTGGCAGGGTCCAGACTAGACCCAAAAGGTACTTCTCTGAATGCATACAGCAGAGCCTGGGTCAAAAAGAATCAAGCCCAAGAAGCAGCCGACCTGCAAGAGAAGAGGAAGCCTTTAGCTTGTCTTCCCGGACCAGGCTCTGGAGAATTTTGCTTGAGTCTTCACTTACCGGGTCAGGGCTGCCGCAGACAGAAAGAGGCAGAACAATGGCCGCAGAGGTAAGAAATTCATTTTTCCTTTCCTTGCAAGATTCTACCCCCTTGCAGAAACGCAACCCTCTGAGATGTCAACTACCTTTTTCACTTTTATCTGTGCCCATCTGGGTGTTAGCTCTGGGCTTCAGGGGACTTTCCTTGGCCTGGCTGTGATCACAGGCAAACCAGGGTTGGTCTCTTCTGCCTCTTGTCTGTCTAAAGCATCTCTCAAAATTGTTAGAGAAAGGATGGTACCAATTATAGGACTCTGGTGACGGCAGGTGCAGAGAGCGGGTCCCTCACTGCTTAACCTTTCCAGCTGATAGATGAAATAAGGACAGACACATCATTGCCTTGTGACTTTCAGCTCTTATCTCCCAACTGAAAAAAACCAGTTCTATACAGATTTGGTATGAAGCAAAAGAACGAGACTTGCTAAGGAAGCGCAGGGTGTGTTCTTTGCTCTGGGTTTGTCCCAAGATAACAGCCCCATGCACCCCACACCAGAGTAATTTACATCACACTGAGAGGCAGAAGGAACCATGCAATAAGTGACGCAGCGTTACAGATGATCGCCAAGAAAGAGACGATCTGGGGCACACAGGTGATGAACCCTCTGTAACAGCAGAACAGTAAAAAGATGTGTCCGGAGTGAGGCTACTGCAGTGGAGCAGTAACAGGGAGGGAAGTCGGGATTTATGTCGTGCTGCAGTAACGTGCATGTGACCCCCTTGCAATAGTGCAGTAATGCAGGTGAGAATTTATTTATTTATTACAGTTTCTTATATACCGCGCTATTTAGAATCAGCGCGGTTTACATCATAACAAAACGACCATTACGACAAACTGTCAGGTTTTACATTGAACAGGAGTACAAACTTGGATAATTGGGTTAACTATATACATAATCTATCTACACTGCAGTGTGAAGGCATTTCTAGATTGGGTCATTTCTTGGAGGGGATATCTGGTTCAGTTGCTGTCTGGGAAATATTGGCGGAAAAGGTATGTTTTGAGAATGCGTGTGAACCTGCAGGAGTTAAGTAATGAAATGAGGTGGGGGAGGGGGTGTCCCTGCAGTGGTACTGTAATGGAGAGGAGAGTGCTTGTAACCCTGCAGTAGTAATGATGAACTAGGTGCATATGAGCCTGCAATAGTGCAGGTACAGGGATGGGAGTCGGGATTTAGGTGATGCTGCGCTGTAGGCGAGGTGTATATGACCCTGCATGAGCGCAGTAATGTGGACGAGGTTGCATGGGACTCGCAAAAAGTGGAACCTGGCCAGGCATTGAATATCCGGTTTTGGTGCCCAGCGAAACCTGCCGCAGAGCCTAACTGGGTAGCGGCGATATTGCACCACTACCCAATTAGCATCCGCGGCTAAAACTAGGCAAGCCAAAAGCTGGCCTAGTTTTAGTTGCGGATCGCTAACCAGATAGCAACGGGGCAAGTAGGGGACATAGACGGGAATATTCAACTACACTAACCATGTAGGTGCCGTTGAATATTCCCATTTAAGCACATTAAAAAGGTTTAATGGGCTGTAAACCAAGTAAGAACATAAGACAGGGGTTTTCAACCCTGTCCTCGAGGAACCCTAGGCCAGTCAGGTTTTCAGGATTCCCACAACGAATATGCATAAGATAGATTTGCATACAATAAAGGCAGAACATGCAAATCCTTCTCATGCATATTCATTGTGGAAATCCCAAAAACCTGACAGCCTAAGGTTCCTCGAGGACAGGGTTGAAAAACCCCTGACATAAGAACATAAGATATGCCATACTGGGTCAGACCAAGGTCCATCAAGCCCAGTATCCTGTTTCCAACAGTGGCCAATCTAGGTCATATGTACCTAGCAGTTTCCCCAAAAGACAAAGGTTTTGCAGTGCTTGTACTGGGTCAAGCATTGATATCCTGGGTCCCTTCTTAATAATGGTTTATGGACCTTTCCTCCAGGAACTTGTCCAAACCTTTTTTAAACCCAGCTACACTAACAGCCTTTACTACATCCTCCGGTAACAAATTCCAGAGTTTGATTACACATTGAGTGAAAAAATATTTTCTCTTATTAGTCTTAAATAGTTTACCCTGTAGCTTCATTGCATATGCCCTCGTCTTTCTATATTCTGATAACGTAAACAACTGATCTACGTTTACCCGTTCCACTCCACTCATTAATTTATAGACTTCTATCATATCTCCCCTCAGCCGTCTCTTTTCCAGGTTAAAGAGCCCTAACCTTTTTAGCCTTTCTTCATAGGGGTATCCTTCCATCCCCTTTACCATTTTGGTGACTCTTCTCTGAACCTTTTCTAATAACGCTACATACGTTTTAAGATACGGCGACCAGAATTGCACACAATATTCAAGGTGCGGTCTCACCATGGAACGGTATAGAGGCATTATAATATCTTTTGTTTTATTTTCCATTTCTTTCCTTATGATACCTAGCATTCTAATTGCTCTCTTGGCTGCCGCTGCACACTGGGTGGAGGGTTTTAACATGTTGTCCACAATGACGCCTAAATCTTTTTCCTGGGTGATGGTTCCTAAGGCGCGTGTTGTCGCTATCGCATGGTGGTTTCAAAGAAACAGCGTAGTCGCGCGCGTATGTACGTTCTTGCGTCCTAAGGGCTTTGTCATGTGCTGGAGCTCCCCTGTGGGTGGAGGCGTTTTTTAAATTCCTTTCTTCTCTCCCCATGCGTTATTTTGGTGAAACAGTGAGGTGATTATAGAGGTTTCGCGCGCTCCTTTTTTGCGGGAGAGAACACAAAAGGGGATTGGGAGAGAACTGGGGGGGGGGGAGGCTGCAGCGGAAGTGATGTCAAAGCACACGGCGCTTTACCGTAAAGTGACGTCAGAGAGCGGGAAACTGCTGCGGCTATCGGCCCGCACGTGGGTTGCGCGAGAGGGGCGTGGCTTGTTTAGACCTCGTGTTTCACTACCCTGGTTCTAGTTTCAGCTTATCAGTGATTGGTATGGTAGGAGGCATTGATGAAAACCGGGATTTATAGGGTTGGAAGGATCAGCCTAATCACAGGGATGAAGAAAGTAGATGATGATGATATGGGTGAACAAGAAAGCCTGTGATTGCTTGCTCCAGGGGTGGCCTACGTGGAGTGGTGGGTTCACTCCTAAACAAAGACATGGGGAGGGGTGGTTCTGCACAGAGCTGCAGGTGCACCTACTCCTGCCATCTTACTGGGCAGTCACTGGGTTCAAGCAGAGGGTGACGGTTTTATCGCATCTTGAATTAGGCTGTGGTGGCTGTTTCTTTATATGAGATAGCACATTTAGCTTCTGGTCTAAAGTTAGACCTAGGTATTTGACTTTGTTTGCGACATTTAATTCAGTATGTTAGAACTTTATTTTTGGTGGAGGGGTAAACGAGGGATCCTGATTAACTAAGAGCACTTCAGATTTGTTGTGGTTTACCATCAAGTTCAGGCTTATAAGACATTGTGTTTTGGCTGAGAAGCAATTAGAGATGTTAGAAAAATCCGGTGATCTTATGTGGAAGGGGGTATAGAACATAATATCGTCAGCATATGTGTGAAATTGGACCTTAAATTTCCTGAAAATAGCACAAATGGGCTGGATATATATGTTGAACAGCAGAGCAGATAGCACAGAGCCCTATAGTATACCTTGTCGTTGTTTGAAGGTGTTTGATTTTTGTGTAGCAATTTTAACTTGCTGTTGATGATCGGTTAGGTAAGACGTGAACCAGTCTAGCATTGTTTTGCAAATGCCTATTTCCTGCAGTCTTGCTATCAGTGTGTGGTGGCATCGGGAATCAAAAGCTGCGGTAATGTCTAAGAGTATCATTCTGATGCCTCGCTGTGATTTTTTGATACCTTTGATGAGCATGTCAAAGAGAAACATTAAAAGTGTATCCACGCTATGGTGAGGGCGAAAGCCGTGCTGTTGATGGTCCAGAGATGCCTAAGTGCCGCTGTAATCTTGGAGCTGGTGTTGGACATTTTCTATTATCTTGGATATGAAAAGGATGCTTGAGATGGGTCTAAAGGAGATCGGGGAGGTTGGTTCAAGTGATGGTTTCTTTAGAATAGGTCTGATAGGTGCTTGTTTTTGGGTGGGTGGCATGTATCCTTGTAAGAGGGAGGTGTGACCAATTCTCTGGATTACTGTGGCAAATTCAGTTTTGAGGATCTTAATCCATGAAACTGGGCCTGGGTCCAATGGTGATGTCGTGGTACTGATGTTGGAAATGATATTGCTGAGTTCTTCCAGTGATATCATTTTGAAGGAATCCCATCTATGGGCATGGATAGTTAGGGTAGATGGGCTACGAGAGGCATTAGTGTTTTGTACTCTTGTAGTGTATCTGTTATAAAGGTAGTCGGCTTATTTCGGAGTCAGGTGTAGACACTTGAGTGGGTCCTTCGTGAGGGTCCGGGAGGATACAATTGAGAACAGTTCCCTGGGACGATTAAAGGATTTCAAAAGTATGTTTGAGTAGTATTCTCTTTTGCTTTTATTTATATGGATAGTGTTTTCCTTCTGTTTAGCTTGGTATTCGTCTCTGAGGGTGTTATCTTTCATTCTCTTCCATCTTCTTCCTAGTTGCCCGAGCTTACATTTGAGTTTTTTGGCTTCATGAGAGTACCATGGTGTACGTCTTCTGTTGATGGTTATGATTTTGTTTTTTGGTGGTGGGATGGTGGCAGCAGAGGCTAAGTTGGTGTTCCAGATTTGCATAATTTTTTTTTGTAAACTTTATTTTAATCATCACCAACAAAAACAAGAACAAGGCATACAATATCTCCGAGGGGGTGGGCTCTCATCCCCCCCGGGAAACACAGAGGAGATGATTACAATTTTTTGTGGTATTTAGGGTAGGCGCCGTCCCCCTCCTCTCCCCCCCCCTCTTTTCCCCCCCGATCCCATCCCTATCCCAACCCCCTACCCCTCCCCCCGCAGCCATCATCCTCTCGCTATAACCGCTTCACCCCCACTTTACCACTCCGCTAAGGGCCAATATGTAGCAGCTCATTGCGGCACCGGGCTCCCAAGGTGTCAATGTACGAGCTCCAGACCAACAGGAAGGAAGTCCAGTGCTTGACACTGCCCCGCGCTCGCCATCGCTCCATCAACATAAGTTGGTGAAAACAATTACGCCATTCCATAAACATGGGAGATCGCTGCTCCCGCCAGAGGCGCAAAATAGGACCTTTACCCACCAGACAGGCCTTCCGCATTAACAAACGATCAGTGCGCCGGGCAGGGTAGGGAGGCTCCATCCTATCCAGCACCACGAAGGCGCCTGTCCAACGCAGGCGCTGCTGCAGCAAGCCACCAACATACGCCCCGATACGCTTCCAATACTGCTGGATGTGCGGACACGTCCACCACATGTGCAACAGATTGGCTAGAGGGGCTCGGCAGTGCGGGCAACATCCCACCTCCGTCATTTGGCTGCGTAGGGCTCTACGGGGAGAAAAATAGGCTCTGGTAATGCATTTGAATTGCACCTCGCGCCACCGCGCCCCTTCCACCACCACAGCAATCCGACACAGAGCGGTATGCACGGTATTAGGGAAAACCTCTCTTCCCAGCTCCACCCCCCACGCCGCCTCCACCCCACTATAGTCTACCGGTGGGCGGACCCCATCTAGTCGAGCCCGTAGACTCGCTATCGAGGGGGGGTCATCCTCCCCCAAAGCAAAAAAACCCAGCAACTGCTCAGATCTCTCCAAAGCAAGCGCCTCTTTAGGCAGAGACGCGATATAATGAGAGACCTGCAGAAACATAAAGGTATGTCGTGCCGTCAAATCATACTCCTGACAGAGGGCCTGAAAAGGTTTGCAGCGCCCTGTAGCTTCGACCAAGTGCCCTAGGGATCTAATACCCCTTCTCCACCAGTCCCAAAACCCCCGTGTCCCAGAGCCAGGCTCGAAGTGAACGTTACCCTGTAAAGGCAGCCAGCGGGAGATCGTCCAGGACGTCCCCCATCGGGCATTTAGATACCGCCAGGTCCGCTGGGCTGAGCTAAACAAAACACAACGTCCTAAGCGGTTCGGCAGGTCCCTGGGCTTAGTGTGTAAAGCTCCTAATAATGAGAGGGGGGCAACCAAAGCCTCCTCCAGTGAGGTGGGCGTATAGACCTCCGTCCCTCCCAGCCAGTCCCCTAGGTGGCGGGCCTGACATGCCAACGCATACATGCCCAGATCCGGGAACCCCATCCCTCCCTCCCGCCACTTCCCCATTAACCTCCTCAGAGGGATACGGGCCCTAGCCCCACGCCAGAGGAAAAGCCGTAGCACCCTCTCCAGCCGACACAGGTCTCCTCGATACAACCACACCGGTAGAGTTTGGAGCCAATACAACAAACGAGGTAGAATTACCATCTTTACCGCCGCCACCCGACCTGACAGGGAAAGCGGTAGGGGGTCCCATGCCAATAGCTGAGAGCGTAATCGCGTCAACATCCAGTCCAAGTTACATCGGTAGAGGTCTCGCGGCCTCCGAGTCAACCGTATACCTAAGTAAGTAAAATAGGAGGTAGCCCATTTAAGGGGAAACTGACCCACCCAATTCGGTTGTAGAGTCCCGGAAACATCCAATGCCTCAGACTTCTCGCTGTTAATCCGCAAGCCGGCAAAAAGACCATAAGTCTGAAATTCCTGTAGCAGATGCGGTAGGGAAGCCTCCGGAGATACAAGATGTACCAAAAGGTCATCCGCGAAAGCCGACACCTTGAAAGTATGAGACCCAATCTGCACCCCCCTAATCGCCGGCGACGTCTCCACCGCCCGAATTAGTGGATCCAGGGAGAGGACAAATAGTAGAGGTGAAAGAGGACACCCCTGTCTCGTACCACGCTCCAACGGGAAGGCCGCAGATAACACCCCGTTACAAAGTATTCCCGCTGTGGGAGCAGCATAGAGACAATCAATCATTGCACAAAAGGGAGCTCCCAGGCCATAACATGGCAACAAGGTCCTGAGATAATTCCAGGAGACCCGGTCAAAGGCCTTTTCCGCGTCAAAACTTACCAGCAGGGAGGGTAGTTGCTGGGCATGTACCCACTCCAGCGAGGCCAGGATCTTACGCATATTTCGGACGATGTACCGCCCCTTCACGAAGCCGACCTGGGAACTATGGACCAAAGCATCTAAAAATCCCGACAATCTGTCCGCCAACACTTTAGCAAAGATCTTAATATCGAAGTTTAACAGAGAAATCGGACGGTAGGAGGCAGGCAATTCGGGGTCCTTACCCGGCTTCAGAATCAAGGTGATGTGTGCGTGGTTAGTCCCCCATCGGAAACCGCCCTGTTCCACCCGTTGTGCATAGACCGGCCTTAAGGCCGGGCTAACATAACCCTTAAGCAGTTTATAAAACTCGGCCCCCAGACCGTCCGGCCCCGGCGATTTAAAACAACTTGCCGCCTGAATTACCGATTCCACTTCAGCGGTGGTGATCGGTTGGCCTAAGGAGAGGCTTTGCTCTACCGTGAGTGAGGGCAGCTGCAGCTTCCGAAGATAGTCCAATGCAGCTGAGGGGGAGCTAACCTCTGCTGCGTAGAGTTTCTGAAAAAATCCCCGAAATACCTGCCCTATCACCCGGCTGTCCCGCTGCAACGTCCTGTACTCATCTCTTAAAGCCGCCACCGTACAAGAACCTCTCGGACCCCGCAAACAGCGGGCCAGCAAGCGACCGGGCTTGTCACCATAGCAGTAAAGTCGATAGCGGTAATATAGAATAGACTTCTTAGCGCGCTGGTGCAGCAGTTCGTTAAGGTCCACTCGGGCTTCCCACAGCTCCTTCTGAAGTCCAGTGGTCGGGGTCCGCGCCAGGCGCCTACGTAACAATGATACATGCTTCTCCAACCGCAGAATCCGTTCTACAAGCACTCTACGCTTACGGGCTGCAAAGCCTATGATGTCGCCTCGCAGTACTACCTTAGCCGTTTCCCATATCAGTTCTGGGTCTCCCTGGTGGCCCCGATGGACTTCTTCAAAGTCACGCCAATGTTGTTCCAGGAACTGGTGAAACTGTGCATCCCGGTAGAGTTCTAACGGGAACCGCCAAAGCCGCGACCGGTCTGATGTCCCCCCCCATCCCAGCTCCAGCCACACTGGGGCGTGATCGGAGATCTCATAAGGTCCAATCTGCACATCTACCGCTCTGGCAAAGATCTCCTTAGAAAGCAAAAGGTAGTCAATGCGAGAGCTAGTTCCATGGGCTCGCGATTGGTGCGTGAAATCCTTCTCCATCGGGTGCAACACCCTCCATGTATCTACCAACCCTAAACGAGACTGAAAACGCCGCAACACCCGCGACACCGGCCCCCGCTCCCGGGCCTCTCCTCCCCTAGAGGTATCTAGTTCAACGTCGAGCACACCGTTGAAATCTCCGCCCACCACCAATGGAGACTCGTGCAGCCGCTCCACTCCCGAAGCCAGAGTGGCATAAAAAGAAGGATCCAGGGAATTCGGCCCGTATACCGTCCCCAAAATGACCGGTTGCCCCTCCAAGGTACCTTGCAAAAACAGGTAACGCCCCGCCACATCACGCACTTCCACTTCGACTGAACAACGTATCCGTTTATGAACCAAGATGGCCACCCCTCCCTTCTTCCCGGCGGCCGGGGCCCCCCACACCTGCCCGACCCAGTCTCGGCGTAATTTGCTATGCTCCTCTGCTGTCTGGTGGGTTTCCTGCAGGAATGCAATATCGCATTTCTGCCACGCTAGGGCCTGCAGAATTTTATATCTCTTAATGGGACTACCCAGTCCGCAGACATTCCAGGTAATAACTTTCACGGCGGCGGGGCAGTGTCAAGACTCAACTGACCGGTAATATAAGCAAATAGGGACAGGGTCCTCCCAGCCTGGAACCCCCTCCCCTTCTCCCTCTGTTGGATATTGAACCCTCCCTGGGGATGATATCGGCTGCAACCTACCTCCCTCCCCCCTACCTTCGCTCCCTGATCCCTCCCCCCCACCAGCCCCCGGCTCCCTCCCCCCCCAGCCCTTCCCCCCCCAAATAGTACTAACCTTTTCACCTCCATTACACCTCACCTCGCCTTATGCCTATAGGTCTTCCAGTGATGCGCTCCACCGTCCCCCCCCTCCCACTACACCACTCCCCCCACGCCCAGGCTCACCCACGGAAACCAGACACGGCCTCCTCCCCCCCCCCCCCCGCAGCAACCTTCCCCACACATCATAAACATATGCACAATATTCACTTTCAATAGCATAAAGACACACAAAGATAAGG
This sequence comes from Ichthyophis bannanicus, assembly GCA_033557465.1. NCBI lineage: Eukaryota > Metazoa > Chordata > Amphibia > Gymnophiona > Ichthyophiidae > Ichthyophis > Ichthyophis bannanicus. The sequence continues at coordinate 53,515,199 of CM066051.1, read as the reverse complement.
AGGACCGGAAGCCACATTATAAAGCTGGGTGTGGGCCCCCCCCCCGATCTCGGGGGTGGGGTGCGCCATCCCCCGCCCGGGTCCGAATCACCAGAGCATTGAACCCCCGTTACCTGTCTGGCTCCTGTGCCCGTTCCACCACCGGCACGTGGCGTCCCTCTGGTAATACGAGGGAGCCGGCCCGGGGGCTGCAGCAACCCCGCCCCGCGCAAAGCAGTGCAATGCCGCGCAGCCCCCCATGCTCCCGCCAAGGCAACAGGGGAATCCCCCCCAGTGGATCCGCCCCCCCCACCCGGCCCAGAGACGAGGCAGGGGCAACTCAGCCGGCCTCCCCGGGCTTCTGACCCCCCCCCCGCTGGCACCCCAAGCTCAACCCACACCGGTCTCCAACACAAATTAGCTTCAACCAGTAAAAACAAAACAAACACAAACAAAACGACAGGACAAAAAATCAACGAGGGGTGGGAGACAGAGAAGAACAAGCCAAAATTTCAGCAGTTATCCAAAGACTAATAATAACATGATAGCTTCTCCAACCCGGCCATCCACCAGTCTCAAGGTGCTCACGCCCGGTTAGCCAAGGGGAGATTTAGCAGGACCGGCAGTCCAGTGTTGGCAGACAGACTCCCCGCAAGATCCCAACCTAAAATGTTGAGACCCTTTCCAACTGGGAATTGCAATCCAACTGTGCTGCGTACGCCAGCCGCTCCAAGTCCTCAGCCTGCTCCACCATTAGATGTGATACTGTCCACATAGGCCGCCGCCAATTCTGCTGACTCGAAGCTCCGGCGTTGCCCCTCTCTAATCACATGCAGACGCGCCGGGTATTGCACCACAAATTTAATGTGACAGTCAATCAACTTCTGGCATAGTGGTGCGTATGCCCTGCGGCGTTGACTGAGCTGCTGAGAGTAGTCCTGGGCAAGCCGGATCCGCACGTTGTCTGTCTCCACTCCACCGCGAGCCCTCGCTGCTCGCAAGATGGCCTCTTTCTGGGGGAAGCAAAGAAACTTCACCAGCACCACTCGCGGTCGCGAGTCCCGCACCATGCGGCTGCCCACACGATGCGCTCTCTCCAACTGGATGCGCTCACCGGCTGTGTCCCCGGTCAGCAGTGGTGCAAAGAGCCCCGTCAAGTAGCGCGGGAGCTCAGCATCCGATATGGCTTCTGGGACCCCCATCACTCGCAAGTTGTTCCTCCTGGAGCGATTCTCCAGATCGTCGAGTTTGGTCTCTTGGGAGCGCAGCTGGGTCTGAAGGCCATCCACGGACTGCTGCAACGTGGCGAGGGTGTCTTCTGCGCGCCCCACACGCTCCTCTGCCTCTTGAAGCCTTTTACCCAGGCTCTCCACGGAGCTCTGTACCACATCGAGTTTCTCCCGTATGACAGTGAACTGGGCGGACAAGGCCTCTGCAACCGCCGCTGAGATGTCTTCCACCCGGGCCGGTGAGGCCGGGGAGCTCGGCGCCGGCGTGCTCTCCGCCATCTTGCTGACCCCTGGCCCACGGTCGCGTTCCTTCTTCCCCGTTCACAGCGCCGCCGCCATCGCGCTAGGGGTTCCGCTGTCCTCACTCACCTCTCTGAGTGACCCGATCACCGGGGGATAAATTTTCGGTGGGCTGGGGGGCTGACAAACGGCTCCAATCTACCGATTCAGGCTGGGGACGGTCGGAGCGCGAGCAGAGCACGTCCGCTCACTCTCACCGCATCACCGGAAGTCCCAGATTTGCATAATTTTATCTAAGTCTGGCGAGTTGATATCAATGTGTGAGAGAACTTCATTTATGAAGGACTGCTTTTCGAAAGGCTTGAATCGGCATCTGCTGGTTTGTTGATAGAGTCTTTGAGGCTGTGAGAGCCTAGTGGTAATATGAAGTTTCTCATTGCATGATCAGACCAGGGAACAGGGGATATGTGAGTGGTCAGTTGGAGCTGGGTGCCGGATAAGTATTTAGGGGCAAAGATAAGGTATAGAGTTGCCCCTTTTACATGAGTGGTTTGTTTTATAAATTGGTTTAGAAGGAGGGCATCCATTGCATTTAGGAATGAGAGGGCTTGTTTGGGGGAGTTGGTTGTAAGGTTTAAATTTCCTAGTAGAACAAAGGGTTTGTTTAACGCAGAGTGTGAGCATGCCTCTTCTAGGAGTTTAGATAAGTCATCAGCTTTAGAATTCAGTGCTCTGTATGTTAGACATATAGTTAGATCTCTGTTTGACACTGTGAGCATGTCCAATGTTTCAGATGAGCTGACTGTACTTATAGAGAGGTTAAGATGTTCATTTGCAAGGATGAGAACGTCACCCCCTTTCTTTTCAGACCTTGGGAAGTTGTATAATATATGGTGGGGGGCAATAAGTTGATTGAGGAGTATGTTGTCTGCCATAGAGAACCAGGTTTCGGTGATGCACATAATGTTATTCTATTTCCTGAATATAGTCGCCTATAGCATGGATTTTATTTTGAGGTAAGCGGGCATTAATTAAGGCGCATTTGATGGGGGGGGGGGGAGGCTGTTGTCTTTGTGTTCTTGTGTTTGTTTGTGTGCTGTTACTCTCTATGAGTCTGCGTAGTAACCTACCAAGGGGTCTGTTGGAATTTGTCCAGGTGATGGGGTGCCTTGTCCTGAAGAGAATGGATCTGGATTCATTAATGATAATGCAGTCATGGGGGAAGGGTGTGTGGGTGTGTGGGGGAGTCATGCTACAGGAGTGCAGTAAATGGGGATGAGTGTCTGTGAGGATGCCGTAGTGCAGCATTCAAAGTTGCCAAGATAGCCAGTTCCCAAAGTGACATTTTTTTTGCCAGTTCTGATTTTCAATTTGCATTTATTTATTTTATTTTTCTTTAACATTTCTTATATACCACCTTTCATGATATCAAGGCGGTTTACATTGAACAAACTGAAATTACATTGAACAGGACATTATAACTTGGAGACAACTATTTTACAGGGAACATGCAATATGTTTGTTAAAGTCCCTTATTGTACCCATTAGAATCAGGGCTGTGGGTCCCATAATGCACGAGGATGAGATTGTGAGACATCCAGGACTGGTCTAAAATCTCACTCCTGGAGCTGGGTAACTTGGCAACTCGGAGTATTGGCAGAGGGAATAGAATGGTACAGCAGCAGTGCATTAATGGGGGACGGGTGTCTAAGCCTGCAGTAGTACAGTATTGGGGCAGTTTCTCCAGTGGGTTAGTTTTGCGCATCACAACAACAAAAAAACGCTCTAAGAATGACAATACAATAATACCAAACAAAGCTCCTAGCTTCACCAAACTTATATCTACTACCTTATGAACTATACGTATACTCAACCAAATTAAATTATATCAACTCATATCAACAAGGGATGAAGCAGAAAACAACACCTCAAATTTTAACTAGGGGAGAAAAAGACCTCAGGAGGACAATATATCTCTATGTGGCAGCAAAACTACCATAGAGAAGCTATAGAAATTGCAACATTGGTCTAAAAAATTCCCCAAACTATAGTAAGTGACAGAAAGGTTTAAATTATTGTTTTTACAAAAGTTTCTATACAAAGGTGATAGAGGAATGTAAATTGTTATTTTTACAGAATGATCAGGAAATTAAGCAAAAGTAAGTTTAGTATTATAGAGGCTTCTAGATGTGTGTTGCAAAATCTGTCTGGCATGTAGATTCTTATCTCACTCTCTTGTTCTTCACTTAGAGATAGTGGTTCTTAGGCTTTGTTAAGCACATAGCCCCCCCCCCCCCCTTTCCTTATTTTTGTGATCCTCTATGATAAGGATTGAAAGAAGGAACAGAAACCCAAAGCTAGAAGGCATACTGCGTGGACCATGAGAGCCAAAAATTATTAAAAGAAGTCACGTCGCTGACCCCATAGAAGACATAAAAGATTATGTTATTAAAGTGTGTCTATTTATAAGAAAGCTACTTCTTTAGGTGCCACATTAGGCAAAAGCCCTTAGCAGAAAATGTATGCAAGACAGAAAATTTTTTTTCGCAGAGGTCAGGGTTGGTCTTAAGTTATAAAGCTATGTTAAATAAAAGAGAGATCCTTGCTCTGTTGACCCTTTGTAATGCAAAGGTCTTATGGAGCAAGCACAAAAGTAAATAAACCATTGACCACCTGAACATGCAAAAGAAAGATAAGGACTGACATCAGTATGTACTACCATAAAGGGGATAATAGATGTCAGAAGATCAAGGTAAATTGCATTCTTGAATATGGTCTGTCATGTAAGAACATAAGAACATAAGATATGCCATACTGAGTCAGACCAAGGTCCATCAAGCCCAGTATCCTGTTTCCAACAGTGGCCAATCTAGGTCATACGTACCTAGCAGTTTCCCTAAAAGACACAGGTTCCACGATGCTTATACTGGGTCAAGCATTCCTATCCTGGGTCCCTTCTTAATAATGGTTTGTGGACCTTTACTCCAGGAACTTGTCCAAACCTTTTTTAAACCCAGCTACACTAACAGCCTGAGAGTACCATGAGAGTACATCCTCCGGTAACAAATTCCAGAGTTTGATTACACGTTGAGCGAAAAAATATTTTCTTTTATTAGTCTTAAATAGTTTACCCTGTAGCTTCATTGCATGTCCCCTAGTCTTTCTATATTCTGATAACGTAAACAATCGATCTACATTTACCCGTTCCACTCCGTTCATTAATTTATAGACGTCTATCATATCACCCCTCAGCCGTCTCTTTTCCAGGTTAAAGAGCCCTAACCTTTTTAGCCTTTCTTCATAGGAGTATCCTTCCATCCCCTTTACCATTTTGGTGGCTCTTCTCTGTACCTTTTCTAATAACGCTATATCCTTTTTAAGATACGGCGACCAGAATTGCACACAATATTCAAGGTGCGGTCTCACCATGGAACGATATAGAGGCATTATAATATCTTTTGTTTTATTTTCCATTCCTTTCCTTATCATACCTAGCATTCTATTTGCTCTCTTGGCCGCCGCTGCACACTGGGCGGAGGGTTTTAACATGGTATCCACAATGACGCCTAAATCCTTTTCCTGGGTGGTGGTTCCTAATGTGGAACCTTGCATCGTTTAACCATAGTTTGGGTTGTTCTTCCCTTGGTGCATAACTTTGCACTTGTCCACATTAAATTTAATCTGCCATTTTGATGCCCAGTCTTCCAATTTATCAAGATCCTCTTGCAATTTTCCACAATCCTCTTCGGTTTTAACAACTTTAAATAGTTTTGTGTCATCTGCAAATTTGGTAACCTCACTCGTTATTCCCTTTTCCAGGTCATTTATGAATATGTCAAAAAGCAGCGGACCCAGCACAGATCCCTGGGGTACACCACTATTCACCTTTCTCCATTGGGAAAATTGGCCATTTAGCACTACCCTCTGCTTTCTATCTTTTAACCAGTTCCTGATCCACAATAGTACACTGCCTCCTATCCCTTGACTCTTTAGTTTTGCCAAAAGTCTCTGATGAGGGACCTTGTCAAAGGCTTTCTGAAAGTCCAGATACACTATATCAACTGACTCACCTTTGTCCACCCGTTTATTCACACCTTCAAAAAAACATAACAGATTAGTAAGACAAGATCTTCCTTGTCTAAAGCTATGTTGGCTGTCTCCCATTAGGCCATGACTATCTACATGCTTAGTAATTTTGTTCTTTGTGATGGTTTCTATCATTTTTCCTGGTACTGACGTCAGGGCTCACTGGTCTGTAGTTTCCCAGATCACCCCTGGAACCCTTTTAAAAAATTGGCGTTACATTGGCGATCCTCCAGTCTTCAAGTATTACAGATGATTTTAATGAAAATTCACAGATTACTAATAGCAGGTCTGCAATCTCATATTTCAGTTCTTTCAGCACCCTTGGATGTATACCATCCAGCCCAGGTGATTTGCTACTCTTCAGTTTATCTAGTAGTTGTAATATATCTTCCCGATGTATTGATATTTCCTTCAATTCTTCCACACCTTTAAATACCACTTCAGTCATGGGTAACATCCCTACATCTTCCTCAGTAAAGACTGAAGCAAAGAATTCATTCAGTCTCTCCGCTATCGCCTTGTTGCCTCTTAGTGCCCCTTTAACCCCTCTATCATCTAATGGACCAACTGACTCTCTCACAGGTTTTTTGCTACGAATGTACTTGACAAAGTCTTTATTTCGCGTTTTTGCTTCTGCAACTAGCTTCTTCTCAAATTCTCCCTTTGCCTGTCTTATCAATGCCTTGCATTTGACTTGCCAGTGCTTGTGCTGTTTCCAGGTTTCGTCATTTGGCTCTTTTTTCCATTTCCTGAAAGATTCTTTTTTGGCAACAACAGCCTCTCTGACCTCACCTTTAAACCATGCTAGCAGTTTTTTGGACTTCCTTCCACTTTCTTAAAGCGTGGAATACAGCTGGTCTGGGCTTCCGAGATAGTATTTTTCAACAACACCCAAGCTTGATGTAAGTCTTTAACCTTTGCAATTGCTCCTTTTAGTTTTTTCTTAAATATTTTCCTCATTTTATCATAGTCTCCCTTTAAAAAGTTAAAAGGTAGTACTGTGGATTTCCTTACTATCCCTCCTCCACTAGTTAAATCAAATGCAATCATGCTAATGATCACTATTGCCAAGTTGCCCCAACACCCTTATCTCTTGCACTATATCTGGTGTTCCACTAAGGACTAGGTCTAATATGGCTTCCCTTCTGGTCAGTTCATGAACCTGCTGCTCCAAGAAGCAGTCATTTATTTCATCTAGGAACTTTATCACCCTAGCATGTCCTGCTATGACACTGACCCAGTCGATACCGGGGTAATTGAAATCGCCCATTATTATTACTGCGCTGTAACGTTTGTTAGCTTCCTTGATTTCTTTGAGCATTTCATCATCCATTTGTTCATTCTGGCCAGGCAGTCGATAGTACAACCCCACTGCCATCGCCTTCCCCTTTTTACATGGAATTTCAATCCATAGAGATTCTAAAGCAAATTTTGTTTCCTGCAAAACTTTAATCCTTTCTGACTCAATGCCCTCTCTAACATAGAGCGCAACCCTGTTTATTGTATATTTATTGTTTATTGAGCACCTGTCTATTGTAATACGGAACAGTCCCCTGCACCGTATAAGTTTCTGTTTCATGTAAACCGCACTGATGTCGAATAGCGCGGTATAAAAAAGACTGTAAATAAAATAAATAAATAAATAAAAACCCCTCCACCAATTTGATCAGCTCTATTATTACGATATAGTTTGTACCCAGCTATCACAGTGTCCCACTGGTTGTCCTCCTTCCACCATGTCTCTGATATTCCAATCATATCTAACCTCTCATTTAGTGCTATATATTCTAACTCTCCCCTCTTATTTTTTAGACTTCTAGCATTTGCATACAAGCATTTTAGAGACTGTATTTTATTCATATTAATCTGGCTATTGGTAGGCATGGGTAATTTGGGATCTTTAAGCTCTGTCTGCTCCATACTCGAGGGCATTTGGGACTTATGTTAAATAAAAGAATAAATAAAGGGGATGAGCAGAAACCCACCTATGCTGCCTGAGCACAGCAGATAGGTCAATAACACTGTATTAGTTATCCAATAAGATGCAGGGGGTAGGGGCTTGCTGATTTGACAAGTGTATAAATGTCACTGAAATATGTCAAAGTGTGTACTCATCAAGAAATATATTTGACTACCCCTTCTTGCAAGATTGTAAAAAACAAATAAAAGGAAACCTTTGGTTTCACTGAGGTGTCTGTTATTGTGATAAAATTATTATTATTACAGTAATGTAAAAAAATAACTCAATTCATGTACAATTTAAAAGTCATGACGACAATGGTACCAATCAAAGTTTTGTGACTTTTAAATTGTTGTACGATGAATTGATGTTTTTTTTTTACCTTACTATAGTTTAATATATAAGGATTTGGTTATTGGAAAAGTACTTTTTCCATTAATTTGGTGGTTTTGTAATTATCTAATAAAGTTTGGGAAGTTTTTATGATGCGATTTCTATAGCTTCCCCTATGGTAGTTTTGCTGCCACGTAGAGGGATATATTGTCCCCTGAGGTATTTTTCTCCCATAGTTAAAATTTGAGGTGTTGTTTTCTGCTATATCCCTTGTTGATATGAATTGATATAATTTAATTGGGTTGAGCATAAGTATAGTGGGGAAGCTAGGAGTTTTGTTTGGTCTTTAGTTTTGCGCATACCATGACAGTCATGAACCTCACTTCTCAGCCAGGGCATGTGGAGCATTGGCAGAGGGAATAGAATAATGTTGCACTGGGGCAATACAAGCTAGCTGGGCATCTGTGCCCAGTGACGTCTCTCTAGCTGTGATGGGCTAACTCTGACGTCGTCTGCTGTATATTTAAACGCCAGCATGTCAATAAAGTTATCGGGATTGAATCTGACAGCTGCAGCGGTAGGGTCGCAGGGTGCGAGTGACGTGACGTTCCATTGTGTCCCGGGTTGGCGATTGGCCGGGACTGAGCGTGCGCAGTGCCGTGCGGCGGTTGCTTAGTGACGGAGATGGAGGAGCTTCGGCTTTGTCTGCTGTGTCTGACGGCTGGCAGCGGGGTCCCGCTGTTCTGCCGGAGCCGCGGGGGAGGCCGACAGGTAGGGAGGCGGGGGTACTAGAAGCGGTAACACACTCCTCGCACATTGTTGGGTGATTCGCTTTAAGGTCACTTTATTGGCACCGCAATTTTACATTAGGGCTGCCACCTGGCCCCAGATGTGCCTGACAAGCTTGATCCAGGCCTAAGTTTACCCCATTGCATGCAGGGACTTGTGCACGCTATAAAGAAAGCAAGACTACATATCCCTACATGCAATTGGACATGTCCATAAGGAAAGCAAGACTACATATCCCTGCATGCACATTTAAACCCAGGACTGGATCAAGCTTGCAGGCGTATCCGGAGTTAGGTGGCAACCCTGTTTTACATGGGTTCCCAAAATAGCACACACCATTATATATACATGTGCCCCCCTCCCCCCATCACATTATGATTCAGATAACTTTATTAGCATGACAATTTTACATGGATTATGTTATCGGCTGTCTAGCAAGCTGAAAATGAATGATTGTTGCATGCACTGGGATAAACACGTTTTCTTCCTTCCTGGTTCACAGCTACCCTTTTCTGTCATTGGTTCTCTAAATGGGGTGCATCTGTTTGGCAACAACCAAGACGTGCTGCTGAGTACCACCTGCACTGAGAACGTCAGGGTGGTTTGGAGGTCCTTCCATGACAGGTGAGGCATATTTGAGCTGTATTCACAAGCATATGCGCTATTCACTACTGTCACTTCTCTTGCATGCATGAAGTAGATAACAGGAGGCTGTCGGAATCTGTGCCGTAGTGACGTGGTTAGGAGGATGGCTTGCTTTTGTACCATGCATGTGAGGGAGTTGATACATTTAGAAGAATGTTATTACCTTTCTCTATTCTGTTTGACTGTCTCTGTCCTCTATTCTGTCCTATCATATAAATGGCGTTCTTTTCTTATTTCCTTGAATGATATAATATTGTAAACCGCTCTAATACCTTCTGGCCTGAGCGGTATATCAAATTTAAAATAAACATAAACATACCCTTATCTGTGTGGGATGGTGCTTCACTGATATTTTTCTACATTTTCACTAAATCTGGGTTTGGATTTTTAGTATCAGTCTGATAGTGATATCATCAGAGGAGAATGCCAGTGATCTTTACCTGCACAGGCTCCTGGACAATGTGTTTCATGCCATGGTGAGTTTGTGTCCCACCCCCTGAACTGTCTACCTCCTCAAATGGCACCTACCACCCTGCCTTTCAACTCTGCATCGCCATGCTCACACCCATAGACATACACACCGGAAAAGATTATCTTAAACTTGTTAGTATATCTCTGTTCTGTAACCACTGGGGGACATAGATCAGCTTCAGGTGGGCATCCCTTGCCTGACCTGTATTTCTGTGGTGTACTTTAGCATCTCTGTGTGATGTATTCTCTGCATGGCTTTCTTTCTTAGGTGCTGGTAATTGGCCTTGACGAGCTGGTTAACATTAAGAATGTGGAACGCCTGAAAAAAGACTTGCGGGTATGTTAGTTTGGGGTTTTCTGCATGTAGAGCTCCTCGCTGCCCCTTTTGACCATTCTCCATATCTACAGAATCTGGGAGTGAGTGATGAGAAGTAGGAGAGCCTCTGAGAGACTAGAGGAAGCAGCAGCTGTTTATTGTCTTCTCAGCAAAGATCAGGGGCCTCTGGCCTCAGATAAAGAGCACAAACCCCCTCTTCTCTTCCCTATTGCTCTCTGCTTATCCTGTGCCTATTGGGATTCTGATGTTTTAGGACCTTCTTCCCCCATCCCTCTGCTCTTTCCTTAGGCATGTTACACCCTGATTGACAGTTTGTTGCAGGCCTCGGAGAGGATTGGGGACCTAGTGCAGGGTGTGGATTGTGTGATGACACACGACACCTCTGTTCTCCAGGTAAGAGATGACCATGCCTCTGGAATAAAGTGTAAGAGAGGGGTACTGGACTGTTCTAACTACAGAGCTTCTCCCTGCAGGAATGCCTGGATATGTTTACCCGAGCAGCTGACAGTGACTTTGGTTGCCTGGTGGCACAGGGGAAGGCAGTGGTGGCGACAGAGAAATGGTGGCGACTGGCAGCTCAGGAGGTGATGCTACTCACGTGGTTCGTGGCTTCACAGGCACCACACTCATCAAGAGATTATCCCGTGTACCTACCACATGGGAGCCCTACGGTAAGAGATTAAATAGGGAGCTCAGGCTGCATTGGGAGATACACCAGCACAGCTACAAGAGACTGAGGCAGCAACTTTGATTAATGGAAACTATCTGGTTTCTTTCATACCTTCTAGCTTCTATGCAGGCTCGGTTCACAATTTTGTCTATAAATTTGTCTGTAAAGGATGATATACAAATGCCACAATGGTGAACCTGGCGCTTAAATACCAGCGGGATATTCAGTATCAGTATTTGGTAGGCGCTGCGACTGAATATCAGGGCTGAGCGACACTAAGCAGATTAGTGCCAACACTTATCTGAACTGCAGAATTTTCAGTCGGCATTTATCTGGATTTCAGCTTAGGACAGCCCTTCATGCAGCCTAAGTTGACTGGTAAGTGCAGACTGAAATTCCCACTAATTGGATGAAGTCGGCCCATATCCGGAAGACATAGACACTTTCCACAGACCGCCACTGAATATCCCAGTGAGCGCCCTTAGCCAGACAGCCTCCCGTTGGCTGACTGGCTTACGGATTCTGTCTTTCGGCCTCTTGGATTTTTATCTGGGTAAGCCTTTATTCCGTCTTACACATGATTTCAAATCCACCTGACTCCTTGGTGGTTTTACTTCTGCTGAACCCAGTAGGAGAGGACAAAGCAAAATGTTTTCCTAGCAGGAGAAGAGCGAGAAGGGGTCCATAAGAATCCCTATTCCCTTGAAATAACTGGAATCCTATTTTTGTGCAACTGCTGTGAAGATTGAGACACCATTTTTTTGCTGCATGGAGAGAGAGAGTGCTGGCATGGGGGCAGGGGGTTGAGAGAGAAGCTAACCGCAGGGGATGATGAAAGGATTTATGAATTTTAAATCTGTAATAATGAAAGTCACCTAAAAATATGCCTAAAATTTAATTTAGCAGTGCAGAAGCCAGGATATACACAGATTTTACTACCCTTACAAAATACTTACATAGCCTGAAAGTAAACATTTAAATGGACAATTTAAAAACATGTGGAATCAATCCCTCATAGGCTCTTCAACTTTCCTGTCTTCTGTTCCCAGATCCCTCACAGGTTTCTAACCTTCCAGCTGGTCCCCGGGGTGGATGTTTGTATTCTCTGTGGACCAATCCCCCCTCTACAGAAAGTGGAGACCGAGGTTGGTGCTGCTGTTTGCTGCCTGGTTATTGATTATTTTGACATATTCATCATGTTACATGCGTTTTCCTGGACTGTTTGTCATTGCAGTTGGTGGAGAGGTTTTGGAAACCCCTTCTGGAGCCAGTGAAAGCCTGCCTTAGAGTACAGCCGCGATCATTCCCAGCATCCATTCCTCTGCACCGGGGAGTTCTAGGGTAATCTAGAAGAGGCAGTCACGCTTCCTGGGTCTCAGGGTGACTGTTTGGGAGTGCATGTTTCCATGTGAATGTGTGTTTTGTGTTCCATGTAACTGTTCACAGTCTGCTGCATCTTTCTGTTTCCTTCTGCTTTAGGCTCTTATTAATAAAGCGAGATCAGAACCGAATCTTATACACTGCACGGGCCCAGTCAGCAGAAGAGCCGCAGAGACATGGTATGATTAGAGAGATGTGGGGAGCACAATTAATGCAGTCGGCTTTCCCCTGCGCTGGCACATGAGTGAATGTGGGCTCCTCTCCCCAGGTGCTGGGCTGTCCGTGGCAGAGCGAAGATCCGTTCTGCGCTCCTTCTACACATTAGCTGTATCACACTACTTCCCCCCTGAGCGAACGGATGAAGAAACACGTGAGTTTCCTCATGTTGGGATGGTGGATATATAACATATGATTCTGCGACCTTTGGATTTAGACTGTGCATGAATAAAACTCAAAGTGAGTTTCAGAGCAGTACTGAGATAGCAGCCATTGCTTAATATCTGGTTTGGGCAGCCAATATTCGGAAAGGTCAGACCTTCTCCGGATAGCAGGAGTTTTCAGCTAGCGCTTATCTGGATAGCAATTTAGGTATGTTTTTCTTATGTGGTTTAAGTTATCTGGATAAGGTCAGCTGAAAATGTTTAATTAGGGGAAAAGGCCTCAGAGAATTTAAGCAAAACGTCTTTCATGGAAACATACGATCGTTGCCTTAGCCTTCTGTTCCGCAATCAAAGGCACTTATCTTGAAGATCTGTAGCAAAAAGTGTCAACGCTGAAATGCTGTCAAGGAATCTCCAGTATGCTGAGGTTGGCCAATGTTTCGCAACCAGTTTCCTCAGGGTGCGAATTTTCATAGTGAACCAAGCATTTTGGCACTGACATTTTCACTCCAGGTCTTTAAGAAAAGTGCAGCAACAGTGAAGTTTTCCTAGGTAAAAAGGTACCAGTGCTGCTAGACAGGACTCTCTCATTAATACAGGAGGACATGGGTTAATTTTAGCAGGCAATGAAAAAGGAGCCGCTACTCCATATCACCACGTATCCCTTCAGAAAAGCCCTGTGCAGCAATAATTATGAGAATGATCACAGTAAGCCGTGCTTGCGTACATTACATTGCCTTCCGATTGAACAATGAATTTACTTGAGAATAATGGGGGGAGGCATATTCAAAAGATTATCCCCTCCTGCTGCACACCCTGCTGCTAACCACATAGCATCGGGACGTTCCAGGGATGGCGCTTGAGGTAATCTGTCATCGGCAATATGCAGCCACTGGCTGGTTCACTTAACCCAGATAACGTTAGGCCAAAAAAAGTCTGGCCTACCTTTAGCCAGTTTGGCTAAACCGCTAACCAGGCAAACTGGATATTCAGTGCTGATGGCTGGATATAAGCCTGGCATTGAATATCCAGGTCTAAGTTTAAATGGCGAAGACCAGCTGCTTTACAAGTCCTGGCTGCCGCCGTTGAATATCGGCCCCAATGGGTTAGGTGGTGGAAATGAAATTAGGTTTCCTTATCATCCCTCCAGTCCAGTCCAGACAAGCTAGTTGTCACTCCCCACCAGCAGCTGGAGACTGAGCATGCCTAAACTACCTGAGCCACTCACCAAAGCCAGTCTCCAGCAGCTGGTGGAAAGTGCCACCTCAGGTCCTGGATAGGTGGAGAGTGTAGTTAGCTTGTCTCTGAAATCCTTGTTGGGATTTTGCACATTGCTGACCTGCCAAACAGAAGGGACAGCAGAATTGAGTAAAAAAAAAAAAGGAACGTCTTCATTCTGAGCTGAACCCTTGAGTTGGGTGGCTGACAGCAGTCCAGGATAGCGGGGGGCAGGCTACCCGAGGCACCGGGACTGTTGAATTGGTCTGATCTTGCTTCGGGGACACACCACAAGAGAGTGCCTGGTACCTTCCCCCCTCTACCGCTCGAGCCAGCACTATCTGAGGAAGACTGTCAGCATTGCACCTTGCTCAATGAGTCCGTAATTGTAGTCCGTCGGCTGGTCAGCGAGGTAGGAGTGCTGCAGAGTTCGGCCTCCCCTTGGGAGATGGGGGGGGAAGGCCAGACCATGTAGCATCGGGTATAGCTGTCTCGCAAGCGTGCCATACATTCTGGGCCATCAGCCTCCTGCACCAGGTGAGTTTCTCTCTGTTACAATGCAGTCTGTGAAGTTAATTTGCATGGCATAAAGTTCGCACCAATCTAGCCTTTTGGCAGCGGGGGTCTGTCAATCATGCGAGGAGACCCAGTCTGTCGAGGAGGCTTTAACAGGCAGTGAGATGTCATCTGGGGAGGCTGCCGGGGTAAGTCGCATTCGGTGCAGGCCTCTGTATTTGGTTCTCCTCCTGCGGTTTTGGCATTAACAAGAGGCCATTTTGAGGACAGTAAGTCAGCCGGAATTGGCAGGCAGGCAAGACTTGCTTTTTCAGTCTCCGCAGGTTAATGAGTACATTTTCTCTGGAGTTTGTGCTGCTCCTGCACCAGGCCTATTGCCTAAAGCAGGAGTCAGCAGGGCCAGTGGCAAGGGACATGCCAAAGCTCAAAGCGGGACCGGAAGCTCTGGCCCCAGACCGTGGGACATAGGGGAGCCCTCGGCCAAGTTCCCCTGGTTAGATTTAGAGCTCTGGGAGGCCCCCTAGGAGGGGCTGTCCAACACCTCAGAGGATCCCCTGGAGGGCACCTCAGAATTTGTGGTGGAGGGTGCCGTGGGCAATCCAGAGGAGCAGGTGGCTCCTAGTGAGGATCCGAATGTGGTGCACATCTTCTTTAGGGAAGAGTTGCTCGCCCTCATTGCCCATTTGATGGCAGTGCTTAACATTGTTTATATGGCCCCGGCGGATGAGGAGCCCTTGGAGGACCTCTTGCTTCAGGACACCTGCAAGTCTCAGACAGCCTTTCCAGTACACAAGGTCTTCCGTCTCATGATGGAGACTGAGTGGGAAATGCTGGAGGCGGGGCTGCAGAGGAGTCAAGCCTTGATTCTGCTGTATCCGCTGCCGGATCAGAATAGGGAGCAGCTTAAGGCTCCGTGGGTGGACGCCACAGTGTCTGCGGTTCCAAGAAGACCATGATCCCGGTTGAATGGGGAGCTGCCTTGAAGGACCCTCAGGAAAAGAAGCTGGAAGCTTTGCTGAAGAAGGCGTTTGATATTAACACCTTCAGATGTACATATATGCGAGGCTTATGTCTCGTGGGCATGCATGTGGTGGGCACATGTCCTGCTGTAGCAGGAGGACCATTCACAGCAAGCAGGTACGGAAGGAGCTCATCTGAAGATGGGCATGGCCTTCTTAGCAGAAGCCTTCTCTGACTTAATCAGGGCCATAGCATTGGCTGTTGTGGCGCAGCGGCTAATGTAGTTACGTAATTGGGCGCAGATATGTCATCCAAGATGTGGATTAGCTGGCTTCTCTTTAAAGGCAAGCTTCTCTTCAGGGAGGCTTTGGAGAAGCTGGTGAAGGGGAACTCTAAGAGTTCCAAACTCCCAGAGGATAAGCCCAAGGTCAGTAAGGGTCAAGCGCCAACTAGGGGGCAGCAGCAAGACTTTTGGTGTTTCTGAGTGGCACGTTAGTCTCCCCCTTTCAGAGAGCACAGTACTCGCGCAGAGGCCAGTCCTTTCGAGGGGGCTGGGGGGGGGGGTCAGCAGGGGTTATTATGCTGCCACCCTTACAGCCACCAAGAACCCCCAAACGCGAAACATCCAGGACAGGGCAGAGCTGGTGAGGGGACGCCTCTGGAGGTTTCTGCCCGCCTGGGCCCATATCACGTCCAACCAGTGGGTGCTGGAGGTGATAAAAGAAGGCTGCGCGTTGGAGTTCACGCGCCCGCTGGCAGACGCCTTCATGTTATTCCCATGCAGGGCTCCGGGAAAGGCCTGGGTGGTCCAGGCAATGTTGCAGCGGCTGCTGGAATTAGAAGCTATGGTGCCATTTCCCAAAGAGCAATGTGGTGCAGGTTGATATTTAATCTATTTTGTGGTTCCCAAAAAGGGTGATTCCTTCTTGCCTACCCTGGATCTCAAGCATGTGAATAGAGTGCTGTGGGTGCCACATTTTCAAATGAAGACCTTGCAGTCCGTGATGGTGGTGATTCACGCAGGGAAATTCTTCACATCTTTGGACTTTACTGAGGCCTATCTGCACATTCCCATATGGCTAGAAAATCATCGTTTTCTCTGATTTGCAGTGCCCATGGGTTATTTTCAATTTCAGGTGTTGCCATTTGGTCTCGCCACGGCACCTTGAAGGTTCACCAAGGTGATGGTCATCATGGCAGCGGCCTTACAGATGCATGAACACCCCTTTTCATTGCATCTCGAAGACTGGCTAATACGGGCAGAGTCAGCCAGGGATAGCCAGAAGGCCACCCAACATGTGGTATCATTCCTGCAATGGCTGGGTTGGATGATAATTTCACAGGGTTTGGTACTTTTGGGGGTGTGGTTCCAAATGGTGCAAGGCCACGTCTTGTTGCCCGAGGAGAAGTCAGAGAAGCTGCGGTTCCAGGTATGCAAGTTCCTGCATTGACAGTCCCCATGGCATGGCATTACCTTCAGCTGTTGAGTTAGATGGCCACAACATTAGAACTGGCTCCTTAGGCACGGGTGCACATGTGCCCGTGGCAGAGAGTGCTGGTTGCCATAAAGCAAGGAGTGGTCGACGGTGCTGGTGTGTCCAAGAAGTACCCGGCTGGCTCTTTGATGGTGCTTGAAGTCCAGGAATCTCCTGGCGGGAATGCCCTTGAAGCTGCCCGATTGGATCTCTCTGACCATGGATGCCTGTCTCTCTAGCTGGGGAACGCATTACCAGTCACAAGTCACGTAGGAGCAGTTGGAATGAGAGTGGTGTACCTGGCACTACAACATTTTCGCCCAGTCCTCCAGGGAAAAGCGGTGCATGTTTTCTCAGACAATACGACTACAGTAGAGTACCTGAACTGTCAGGGAGGCATGAGCAGTGTGGTGCTGGAGGATGAGGTTGCCCCGATGTTGCCTGGGTGCAGAAGAACCTCCTGGCACTCTTGGCAGTGCACGTGGCCGGGAAGGAGAACGTACAGGCCAATTTTTCTCAACCAGCATTGCCTAGACCTCAGTGAGTGGTCCCTCGACCCCGAGGTGTTCGACAAGATGGACCAGAGATGGTGACACCCAGTCATGGACCTCCTGGTGACCTTCACAAATGTGAAGAGGCCGCGGTTTTACATTTGGCAGCACAAACAAATGTCCGAAGGCCTGGATGCACTGGTTCAGTCCTGGCCACGGGACATTCTTCTCTGTGTTTTTGCCTTGGGCGCTCATCGGATGCCTGCTGCAGTGCATCAAGGCGCATCGGGGACTTGTGCTTCTGATAGCACTGGATTGGTCGTGTCGACTGTGGTATGTGAACCTCACATGTGTCTTCACAGACCAGTCGTGGCAGTTGTTGATGAGACCGCATCTGTTGTCTCAAGGTCCGATTCTCATACCACAGGTGGATTGATTCTTGTTTACAGCTTGGCTCTTGAAAGGGCTCGGTTGAGAAAGTAGGTGGTTGCCACTCTGCTGCAGTCCCGGAAGCGGACATCCTCTTTGTCTTATGTACGGGTCTGAAGGATCTTCGAGAATTGGTTTGCAGAGCATGATTTCAGTGCATGGACTGCCCCGCTGCCGAGGATTCTAGCGTTTCTGCAGGCGGGGCTTGACAAAGTGCTGGTGTTGGTTTCTGTTTGGCTCCTGATTAGTGGTTAGCTTAGTTGGGTCTGCTTTGTCAGAATGATACTGCTTTGGTGGGTAGCTCAGGTTGTATATGTGGGCTGACATCACCAAGGTTTGGGCATGCTCAGTCTCCAGCTGCTGGTGGGGAGTGACAATCCGCTCGTCTAGACTGGACTGGACTGGAGGGACTCAAGGAAAGTAAATTAGCAGGTAAGACCTAATTTCCCCATGTCTGCAGCATGTCTTACTTCCCTATTACACCAGGATTCTTCCTACTAACCAGTTTGCTCTCATCTTCAAAAGACATAAAGTGAAGGGAAACTGCAGATAACATATGTGCCTTGAACTTTGGATTTGGCCCATTCTTCCTCCTTCCATGTTGTCGCTCCTTCCCTTTGGAACTCCTTATCTCCTTCCCCTCCGCTCTCAATTTTTGTTCATCTATTTTAAATTCCAATTGAAAACTCACCTCTTTGCCCTTGCCTTTCCTGAGGCCACCTCCTCACGATTTACTTTTTCATCCCTTTGCTTGC
Organism: Ichthyophis bannanicus; assembly: GCA_033557465.1. NCBI lineage: Eukaryota > Metazoa > Chordata > Amphibia > Gymnophiona > Ichthyophiidae > Ichthyophis > Ichthyophis bannanicus. The sequence goes on along the minus strand of CM066051.1, from coordinate 53,496,856 downwards.
AAACCCAGTCAGTTTTTTATCCCTACATCCTCTAGTTTGTCAATGTCCTCACCCTTACCATTCTGTATCCTCAGTTATTGGCACTCATCCAAACTCTGAAACTTAGGCCCTCTGCTCTTTCTCCCTGTCCTGTCTTGTCTTCCCCCTCCACCTTATGTCTCTTCACATCCTTTTCCCCCAATTTTATAATCTTTTTGTATTGTTTTGTTATTATTGTGAACCGCCTAGTTGCACTGCTATAGGGGGTATATCAAGCCAAATAAGCTGTAACTGTATTTTGAGTATCTGCTAGCCTGAAATACAGTTGATTACACTCTGGCAGACATGAACAGTAATGGTATTGTAAATTAAGGGGAATGTTGACCAAGGGTGGTGAACAGAGAGCTCATGGCAGATGAAAATCACCTGTTTTCATGAAAGATGTTCTTGTCTAAAGTTTATGTGATATTTCCCCTCATTACAAATTTTGACAAAATTTAAAATTTATAAAGTAAAATTACAATTTATAAAAATTGTATTAAATTTAAAATAACAAGGTGAAGCGTGTTTAAACACAAATACTGAATATTAAAGACATCAGTGGGGTTTTATTTTGACACACAGTGCAATTTTCCTCACCATTTTCTTAGTGATGGTTTATAAAATAGAAAACTAGAGAAAATAATTTTACCCAGGATCCCAAATTTTGGCTCCCCCAGATCTGCTTATGGTTCCTAAAATAATAATCTGTCCTTCATTCTGGTGCTTTATTGGGCAGCTCTTATAGGGGGGAAGGAAGGGTCTGATACTGGGGGAGGTCACTGAAAACCATATCTGACACCTGCAGCCCCCCTCTCTCTCTTGCCTTACAGTCCCTCTGCTGGAGGAGCCGCAGGCTGGATATTCGCACAATGCCTTAGAATGCTACGTAGCTTCCAGCAACCACAAGTGCTATGGATTGCAAACAGACCAGCACCAGCTTTTCCTCCTGTTCCAGCCTACAGTGCCCACCTTCAGTCTCCGGAACATAGCCACTAAAACCCTTCAGATGTTCACCAAGGACTCTCCCTTCTGAGGGGCTCCGGTAAGGTTCTCACTGCTGTCCCCAAGGATAGGAGACTTTGGTGTGTATGTGTTGGGACTTCAGCGGACCCTTGCAATGCTTGCCCATCAGGTGTGTGAAAGACAGTTTGGCAGTGTGGTGAGGACCTGTGCACAGCACAGAAATAGTTTCTTCTGCATTTGTGCATAGCGGGACCCAGACGAGCAGGAAGTGTGCCCTCATCTCTACATTCTTTTGACATTCCCTTTTTAGAGTTATGTTAGTGTGGCTCCGTATCTGACTAACTCATTGTGTGCATTTCTTTGTGGGGTTTGAGCTTTCGAGACTGTACAGGACCCTTTGTCTGCCTCCCCATCTCTTTACATATTCAGCAGCTGGGTTTGTTTGACATGGTAGCAGTGCAGCGTGCCCTGGCAGTGAGCCCATGGTCACCACACAATACCTTTTGAAGACATTGTGAGCACAACTGAAAAAAACTGCAATTCATCAGCAGAGCTTCCCAGAGGTTAAGACTGTAGTCTATCCCACATCATCGGTGCTGTGTAGCCTTCAGTCTCATCTCCTCTCTCAGCCCCCTCCCCTGTCTGCACCTAGTTACCCTCTGCCTGCTTTAGTAGGGGAGATAGATCTGCTGGGATTCCCACCCACCCAGGCAGGTATGCAGCTTCATACTTAAAGACTTGGAGAAACTCGGAGTCAGGGAGAGTAAAGTTGCTGAGATACACTGTCTCCCCTCCTACCAGGTACCCAGCCCAGTACCCAAATGTTCCAATGGTCATGATGGTGTGGTTGCAATGGGCAAGAATGGCAAAATCATGCTGGGGTGACCCTTCGTGGCCATCCCCCGCAAAGTAGACATCTCCCATGGAGGTATTGATGTTCTCCCTGCACCAGTCCATCCCATTACTGGTCACAACAAACAGTGGGTTGGCATATTTCCCACGGAAGTAATCCATGGCTTTCTGCAGGTACACCCTGTCAGCCACCACCCCCTTCCATATGTTGGGCATTATTTGAATATAGTCTCCCCGCCGAACGTGAACACCCACAAATGTCACATTCCTGCGGTTCCCCCGGATGGACGACAAGTAGGTGTTGACCTCACAGATGACAAAGTCATGGAAAGAGAATTCACGGCGTATCTCTTCCTGTATGTGATGGTAGAAGGTCCAGGAGCATGGGTATCCCTGCAGCTTGATATAATCCCCTTGGATGCTCTTGTACTCATCAGACATCCAATCATGCAGGTCATAGTGCTTCCAGGGACTACGATCCGCCACCTCGTAATCCAACATGGGCAAGGTTAGGCGGAAGAGCTTGGATAGTGGATTGTACATGGTTGGCAAAACATATGCCTGGTGACCATTCAACTTGGCCAGTGCATAGAGTGTCGAATACTCGCCCATCATGTTCCCCAAGCGTCCAATGGGCTCAATCGTCCACATTCCCTTGGAAGCTCGTGCAGCTTCTGTGGCCCTGCCAACCTCTATCAGCCTTTGAGTCTCCTGGGCCTCGGTCCCCTCACAGCCATGGAGTCTCATGGCTGGCTGCAGGCTGGAGTATCTGAAAGCCAAGTAATAGGCAAAAGACACCATGCCGGAGAAGGTGAGCAGTTGGAGCAGGAGGGGTGTACAGACCCTAATGGAGAAGAGGGCTCGCCACTGCTGTTGCATGTCCCAGGCAGAATCTAGGGCCAGAAAGAAAGAAGGAAGAGTCAGGAGACAGAACCTCAGAAAGCCCACTCCTCAACTCTTGAGCCAGTAGGTCTATCATTTTCCGTTACTGTGTAAACATAAAAGGCCAGAAAGAAAAGTGTGTCACCACTGTTTCCAAAGATGGATCCTACAAGGGAAGGGGCAGTACCAGACCTGCGGTTTAGAACTGGAAAAAGCATCTTTGAGCTCTGGGTAGAAGCTCCAATGATGAGCCAAACAGAGCGAGTCGCGCAAAGCTCAAAATGCTGGACTTCAAAAATCTCGACTTTGCAAGTCCCTTAAGGAGGCTCTGGCAGGGTGGGAGAAGCAGAAGAATAGTTGGTTAAGTTAAGAGGAGCAGTAAACCCAGCAACTGATCTTTCTGGAGGAAAGGAAAGAGATTTAGTTAAGGTTCTGTAAAGAAGTGCAGAAGAAATAGGCAAGAATTTGAACAATTGAAAATTACAAAGAAAAAGCCAAAAGAGAGAAGGAAAAGTCAGAATGGCAAAAGCGAGACTAGAAGTAAAGATCATGGAAGAGGAGCTAAGACTTTTTTTCTGGTGTATCGGAGACAGGGAGGAGGCCAGAGGTGCAACTGAGAAGTGATAAGCAGAACAAATACTTCTATTCACTATTCAACAAGAAAGGCTTTAGGATGTGGTGGGCACAGAATTTATTGCCCATTTGGTTTGGTTGTTTTGTTTGTTTTTTCATTTGAAATGAAAAAAAAAACATGGTAACAGAAATTTTAAAAAAAGGGCAGGTCCAGCTCCCTTCCCAATCCGCCAGACCCCACTCCTTCCCCAGCCTCTTACCCCATCTGTGCCGTCCTACAGGAGCAGAAGCCGCCCCCAGTATTAGACTGTGGGATGAGCTCTGCATGCACATAGGGACAGGAGCAAGACTTTCTCTTTAAAAACCCCTCAGCTAAAATGCTGAGGCTTAGACCCATGGAGAGAAAGATTTGGGCTAAGTGCATGCCATGGAAACAAATTGTGTGGATAGCAATGTGTGAAAAGATAGCAGCTACAGAGATTTCAACCAAATTAACTCCTCTGGTACTCCCCAGGATTGCTACCTTTGCACCTTGGCTGTTTTCTAAGCCTTTCCCCTGTAAGTGATCGCGCTGGCTTTTGCATATCTCCCTTTCCCCCAGTGAAAGGCTCACCTGTCTCCTTCAGGATGTCTTGCTGATTTCAGTCCTGGCTGCCTCCCTCATGTCTACTTGCGGACCTGCTCTGTGCCCTTAAAACAATGAGAGAGCCGCGGCCAACCCATGTACAACAGCCCAGGGGAGTTTTTCATTGTCACATTGTTTTATTTATTAGGATTTAGCATACGTAAAGTGAAACATCTAAATATAGATGGTAAATGCAATGAAAGATATTTTCTTTACTTTATAAAATGTTCAACTGTTCAAAGAAACTGTAGAATGCAAAGGGGTAAAGAAAAGATAGTGAAACGTTTTAGAAAGGAAGAAAAAGGAACCATTTTTTAATCCAAGAAGACTACACATTACTGATTGCATTCTAGAAATACAGGATAGAAGAAAAGACGTTGCCACTTGCGCTGTCTCTTTCCACCGTTGCATAGGTTCATAGTGCGATGGTGGCAGATTGAGGGGAGGGGAGGGGGCGGGCGGGGCAGCAGTAGTGTCTTTTCCCAACTCCCAGGCCACAGCAAAAGTGAGGCAGGTCCAGTGGAAGTGGTAGATCCAGCCGCTGCGTCCTCCCAGTCATAGTGCTCTAGACCAATGGTGAGCACCTGGAGCTGTGACTGGATTGAGTCATGAGTCCTAAAGCAGCACAAAGGTTATATGAAGCCAATAACTAAACTCACCCTATGAACACCTACCCACAACTACTAAAACTGCTGCTGCTGCCTCAGCCAGCCTGATTCACCACAATTTTAGCCTGCTGTCTAGGATCAATAAAATAATTAGTAAACTGTCCATGAAACCCCTCCCATAGTCTGTTCTCTGAAAGATTTGCTTGTCATTAAAAGCAGACTGGCCGGTTCAGAGGCTGCAGTGGGATCTGTATCTGCAGAAGCTGTGGATAGGTAATCACAGGCTGCAGGAGGGGCTTCACGTGCCGTTTACAATTTTACATTGATGCCAGGTAGCAGGCCAAACCTTTTATGCCAGCATTCTGGTTCTGGCTCAAGGGCTATCGTTTGCTCAAGGTGGTTGCTTTGTTTGCTTAGTGCTTCCGCCAGCCTTCTTAATAAAATCTGAACCTGATATTATGAATTCCATGACCTTTTGATCAGATTATGAAATTAGGCCTTTGCCTGCTAATTTTCTTTCCTTAATTCCCTCCAGTCCAGGTGCGTGGGTTTATGCACCACCACCAGCAGCTGGAGACTGAGAACACTGGTTTGATGATGTCTTGCTATAAGGGACCTGTGCATCTCTTCTCACATCAGTGGTTCTGTAACAAAGCAGACTCCACCAAAAGCTGGTATTAATAAACTCATCAATTTAACATCAATAACTATAAGAACATAAGATATGCCATACTGGGTCAGACCAAGGTCCATCAAGCCCAGTATCCTGTTTCCAACAGTGGCCAATCTAGGTCATACGTACCTAGCAGTTTCCCCAAAAGACAAAAGTTCCGCAATGCTTGTACTGGGTCAACTATAAGCATGGTATAACCAAAGAATTGACGGCTCTTGCTCCAAAAAGGGTACGGATCTGCAGAAACAACGCATGTTTGAGACCCTTCCCTTTAAACATTAAAGGAACTCAAGAGCTGTTCATGAAAACAGGTACAGCACAAACACGTAAGCGCAATAGCACCAACTATGAAATCTGCAACGTGCCTGGACTCGAAGTGATCAATACAGACAGGGTGGGTTCTGGACTGGACTGGGGGGACTTGAGGAAAGAAAATGAGCAGATAAGGAATAATTTCACCTTCCTCATCGTCCTGCCAGAGCAGTACCTAAGAACAGAGGGGGGGGGGGACAAGCGATCCCAGCCTCACATGCCAAAAACTCCATCAATCCTCACTTGAAACCTAGATGGTAGTGATGCAGAACAGATTATAAAGAAGACCACATGGCTGCTTTATTTAACATTTCTTATATACCTCATTTCAGTGGTATCAAGGCGGTTTACATCAAACAGAACGATCTACATGGAACATGGTACAACTAACTAAGTACAGGCAACTGGAATTGCAATGCAATTAACTATTTACGTTTTAACTGATAAGTAGTAAAGTATTTACTGTCTGAAAAGTGATCAGATAACTATTTACATTGAGCGGTATAGAGTCCATACTTTTTGTATTTCAGTCATTTAGGTTTGTGTCAGAGTTTTGGATGTGAGTGAGTGATCTTGGCAGTCTTTACCATAATATGTATGGACTATGTGCGTTTTAGCATCTTCCTGAAGTCCTTTATGTCAGTAGTTGCTCTGAGATTAGCCGGAAGGGAGTTCCATAGAGTAGGTCCGTATATGGGGAAGGTGCGATGGTATATTTCTTGCGTATTGGTTGTTTTCTGTCTGGGGATTTTAAGGAGGTTCGTGGTTTGGTCTCTTCTTGGTCTGTTGTCAGGAGGTATGAGTATGTGAGATGGTAGATGGGCAAAGGTTAGGTTATGTACAGTTTTGAAGGTGTTCATGGTTGCTTTGTATTGTATTCAAGTTTGGCTGGGCAGCCAGTGTAGTTCCTTTAGTACTGGAGTAATGTGCTTTTCTCTAGGAGTCCTTTATATTAAGCGAGTTGCAGCATGTTGTGCTATCGTGTGTGGAAGGAGTGTGCCTTTTGATAGGCCTTGTAGTATTGAGTTGCAGTAGTCCCAGATTGGCGTAATGATTGCAGACTGTGCGGAATAGGTTGTGATCCAACAACGGACAGAGGTTATGCAGTGTTCTTATCCTTTGATATGTCGCTGCAGTTGTTTTCTTAATGTGTGTTTGGAAATTTAGTGGTGGGACAAACCCAAACTTGGCCTAAGAAGTTGCTTGCGCCCTGGTTGAATGAGCCCGGAGCCCCACCACATATTTGCTTAAAGGTGACCTTTAAGCAAATATGTGGAACCAATAGCCTTCTTCAACCAATGAGCAATTGAGGCCTTAGATGCTGCTTCTCCTTTATATGGTCCCCCTAAAAGGATGAAGAGATGATCCAAACTTCGGAAAACTTCCATTTTCTTCAAGTGTTGACAGAGCACCCGGAAAATGTCTAACTTGTGCAATGTCTGAGAATCTGAGCTCACGCTTTGATCAGAAAACACGGGAAGAGTTACCGGTCGATTTAGGTAAAACATCGAAACGCCTTAGGCAGTAAGGACAGTACTGAGTGTAAAACCACCTTTACCTTTGACATCAAGAGACAAGGTGCACTACCTGACAAGGCTTGGAGTTCTGAAATTCAATGTGCCAAGCCAGTGGCTACTAAGAAGACTGTTTTCGGTATAAGATCCTTCAATGAACACTGTCTGATCAGTTCAAATGGAGCAACTTTGAGGACCAGCGAGACCAGATTAAGATTCTACATCAGAACCTGCAGCCGACGTGGGTGGAGGGGGGTGGACATGTTTAACCTCCCTCAAAAACGCACCACATCTGGATGGGAAGCTAAAGACACTCTTTGAATCTTGCCCTGAAAAAAAGGCCAATGCTGCCACCAGCACATGTAAGGAATTTAGTGCAAGACCCTTATCAAGCCCCGCCTATCAAAAGGCCAATACAGCGGGCAGAGACTCTCCCAGCGAACAAAGCCCTTTTTCCTCACACCAACTTTCAAAAACACACCACACTCGAACATAGGCCAAAGAGGTAGAACACTTCCTTGCCTGAAGCAAAGTAGCTGTGACCTGAGAAGACTAATCCTGCATTCTTAACCTAGCCCTCTCAAGATCCAAGCCATAAGCAAGAATCGACCCAAGTCTGGCATTAGAATCGGTCCCTGAGACAGGAGATGTCCTACACTGGGAGCCACCAAGGATTCTCCACGGCCAACCACACCAGATCCACATACCATGGCTTCTGGGGTCAGTCTAGCACCACCAATATCATCAATCCCCCAATGAGCCTCTATCCTCTGAAGCACCCGGCCTATCAACGGCAACAGGGGAAACACAGAGAATGCTATGCTGGTTTTTGCCCATTTTTGAGCCAGAGTATCAAGGCCCTCCAACATTCTCTCATCTGCAGCTGAAGAACCTGGACACCTTGGCATTGTCCACTGATGCCATCAGGTCCATGAGCAGCATCCTCCAACAGAGCACAATTTGTTGAAACACCAAATCCACCAGAGGCCATTCTCCTGGATTCAAAGAGTTTCCTTTCCGGCTACATGACCAGAATATTGCCTTCTGTTCTTCAAAGCAGAGGGGCTACTTCCTGAGACATCACCATACTTCGGTTCCTCCTTGACGATTGATGTAAACTATTGTGGTCATATAAGACCCTTACTGCCTAGTGCCGCAGCATCTGAGCAAAGTGTTGCAGCGCTAGATAGATAGCCCACATCTCCAAACAATTGTTGTACCAGGATTTCTCCTCCAGAGACCACTATCCCTGCACCACTTGGAAATGACAGTACCCCCTCTAGCCCATCAAGCTAGCATCCATGGCTACTATCACCCAATCGAGTGGCTCCAAGAGTACCCCTGCTGTCAACTTGGAGGGATCCATCCAGCACCTGAGATGACTCCTGGTCACTCATGGTAACAGCAACATCTTCCACAGAGAATGCTTCTGAGGAGACCAGCGAGACAGCAAGGCCCTGTGAAGAGGATGCATATGGACCCTTGCCCAGGGCACTAAGTCCAGTGTGGCCACCATGGATCCCACAAACTGCAGGTAATGCCACATGTGAGGGGACTTCTTCCACAGGAAGTCTTGAAGTTGTATCAGCATCCTCCGAACCCGATCTTGTGACAAGGAAACCAGACCTGTCTTAGTGTTGAAATGAGACCCTAGGTAATCCGGCACTACATTGTTTCTAACCTGCTGTTGGCAAAGTTGATGACCCAGCCCAGCCCCTGGAGAAATGAAACCACACATTGCATTGCCACCTGGCTCTCTGGTGCTGCCTTCACTCTGATTAACCAGTCGCCCAGTTAAGGATGAACTAATACCAACTCCTGACATAGGGCTGCAGTTACTACCACCAATACAATGGTAAACATCCACGGAGCTGTGGCGAGGCCAAAAGGAAGAGTGTGGAACTGAAAATGGCCCATGGGACCTTCAAATTGCAGGTACCATTGATGATCTGGCCATATTGCTTTGTGTAAATAACTTCTGAAAGTTTCAGTGAGGTCAAGAATTCGCCATGCCGAACTGCCACTATGACTGAGCGCAAGGTTTCCGTGCAAAATTGTGGCACTTTTAGGGCCCGATTTACATGCTTCAAGTCCAGAATGGGTCAAAACGCACCCTGCTTCTTGGGAAATGCAAAATATATGGAATAGAAACCTTGTCCCCTCTCTCTTGTGGGAACCTTGACTATGGGATCGAGCTGCTGCAATCTTTCGAGAGTTTCTGCTACCACCCTTGCCTTGCCGGGAGCCCAGCAGAGTGACAGCATAAAGGCGGCAGAAAGGGGTTGAACCAGCTCTAGTACCAGTCTGAGGTTATCTGGGTTCAAAAACAATAAAAGGCTTGCAACCGACCCCCCCCCCCCTACCAGCACCAACTCAGCCTGGACCCGTAAACATATATTGAGAATTCTTAGGACCTCCCGAGGCTCCAAAGAATCTGTCTTTACTTCCTCCTCAACCTCCCCAAAAGGAATGGCTTCTATGAGGATAATGATATTGCTGGAAAGAGGCAAAGTGTGTTGGGTGGAATGCTCTGAATTCTCAATACCAACCATGTGAAGAAGCTGAAAGAGCTCCCAAGTCTTTCACTAACTTCTCTAATACCTTATCAACGAGAAGCTTACCATTTAAAAGATAGTTTACTCAGATGGGTCTTGGATGTCACATCCACTGACCAGTTACGCAGCCACAACAAACACCATGCCGTCACCTCTGAGGACATATTCTTTGCCATGCCCTTTCTGCTAAATATGCCAAACCCGAGTCCAGTCTGGCTGATTCTGACAAGGAATTGGTTGCACCTTGAACCATCTAAGGCAATTTCTGAGCCAAGCATTCCCAAGCTACATAAGCACCACAAATTGAGATCTGCAAATCCAACTCAAAGGACTGCTTCAACACTGTTTCCAGCTTGCAGTCCCGCGCATTTTTCAGCACCACCCTGCCTTTCACTTTAATGGTTGTCTTTTTAGTCACCACCAATACCAAGGCCTCCACTTTAGGAATGCACAACAATTCCTTCTGCTCTGGAGGAATGGGATATAGGCATGCCATGGAGTGACTGACCTTTAAACCTACCTCCAGAGATTCTCACTCCTCTGAAATCATATCTTTTATGGTCCTATGAAGAGGAAAAGATTTAGGATGCTTTCGGATACCCACCAACAAGAGATCCTCAAGCATTCCTGGATCTGCAGGAGAAGACTCAATAATATTGAGGGCCGCCAAGGACTGGGAAATAAGTACGGGCAATTCCTTTCAGTGAAACACTCTGATAACTAAAGGACCCTCCCCTGGTGGAATTTCATCCTCCTTGAGCTCATCCCCCAAGGGGTTGTCCCAGTGAGTAGATGACCCCTCCACAGGGTCCTCTGCATCCCCCAAAAGAGCCAAATCATACTCCTCCCAATTGTCCTCACAATCACACCACCGCCACTTGGCCACTGGCTCAGCCAACTCTCCGGCTTCTGGCTCCTGCTCTGGTTCTTGTACCCTCCTCACAGAAGGAGTGAGCTGAGAAGACCCCTGCACACAACCCTGTCTCAAAAAAAGGGGCCTAAGACAGCCACAAAATGAATTTGGGGGGGGGGGGAAAGGGACATCCTGTTCGCTAGAAATCCCTCAGGAGGCCCCTGAACCTTCACACTGCTTCGCCGAGCCATCGGGTCACCAGAAGGCTCCCCCGATAAACCTGCATGCTCAGATGTCCTCCTGCTCGCTGCCACAGGCCATACGGCTCACCAGCTCTGCACCTCTCACCTGCCGTGACGCTGGCTCGGGAACGTCGGGCCCTGCTCATGCCATGCAATAGTTGTGCTGCCGATGAAGAACAGACGCAGCTGATCCTAGAGCTCAGTTTTCCTTTTTTTTTCTTTCAATTAAAGGGCCATTATCCTGCCACAGAGCCCTTCCCTGGGCCTCCTCCCAAACGTTGGGGAGGAGGAACAGGAAACCTCAGGGGTTCCCTGTTCCTAAACAATGAGGGGGAATTTAGAGGGGAAGGGACCCAGCCACGCCAGGTTATGCACCCTAAAGCCTGTTAGCAACTGGATTCCCCAGCACTAGACCCTTGGCGGAGCTAAGCAAAGCTCATCCCTCTTTCTGTCCATCTACAGTGGAGTTGATGCTGCACAGGAGCCCACCTCCATCTGCTGAAGACTGAGAAACACTGATGTGAGGAGAGCTGCACAGGTCCCTTATAGTATGAAATCACCAAACCAGTGTTCTCAGTCTCCGTCTGCTGGTGGTGCTGCATAAACCTATGTGTCTGGACTGGAGGGATAATGAGGAACAATTGTTCTACAGTGTCCTTTACCATAGGAGACAGTCCTGCTCAGAGCTTACAGTCTAGTCAAGAAACACAAACATAACAGATAAGGAATTAGGGACTTCTCAAGCCAGTCCTTGGGATTAGCCAGTCATTTTCTCAGGAGAAAGAGAGATTAGCATACTTTACAGAAGCTTCCTGCTACTGCTTGCATCAGCCAGTCTGTATAAGGTGGGATTTTCTAACCTTATTATTCCACAGCTCCTGCGTCAAGGAAGCTAGCACTCTCTAGGACTAAGCTTTATTGCCCCCCACCACTGCTACTAATATACTAATAAGAATAGGTTATTCTGCCCTTAATGCTAAGACAAGAAAAAGTAGTGTAGGAACTAAGGAATATTTTTTAAAGTATAATTCAAGAGAGAAAATGTACCCTATATCTCCTTTTTCTCTCTACAGGTACATGAACCCGTATCCGCACCCATGGACCACACAAGCTGGACACTACACAGGGTGACTAACCACGGCACTGCAGCTCCCTGCGCCAGCAAGCAGGAAATGCATTGAGTTAGTCTATCGGGTTTCTAACAAGATCATGGACTCTGTCCAAGCCCACTCAGGAGATAATCTTTGCTTGCTCACTGCAGAAGCTGAGGCGTGTCGGTGCCAGTCGGTCATCTTGCCCTGCTGAGCTCCCAGCTATTTACATAGAATGGGTTTGCAGGCAGGAGGGAGTGGGTTGGCCAGGCGGAGGAGGTAACGGGGTCGCCCCACCTGTTGAAAGAGGACTTGGAAGCTAGTGGATAAGACTTTGCTTGTGCCTGATGAAAGTGGACCCGGTGAGCTCGCGCTACTGCAGCTTCTCTCTGAAAAACCCTGCAGCTACCGGGAAACATTGATTAAATATATATATCGTTCATCACAAAAACATTATTAAAGCGACTTACAATAGCCAATATCAGCAAAACCTTTAAGGAAGGTTAAGTGGCCACTCTTATAGATCTGAAAGCTGACCTGTGTCTGCAGAATGGTAACAGAGGGCTGAGAGTCTTGGATAAGCAAATATCTCCTCCTTCAAAAACATCCTGCTAGACCAGTCCAGACTAGTGGGTTGTGTCCCCCTAACAGCAGATGGTGAGACAGAGAAAATCCCAGAAGCTTTGTGACATCACCCTTGGTAGATGATAAACTTGTGCCCCTAGGCGTCAGCTTCAGTATTTTCTCTGTCTCAGCAGATGGTGGACTTCTAGCTCCTGAGGGCCTCTCATGATTGCCTTATCTCAGGATAGCTCCTTTTTTTGGAATTTCTGGGCACATTGGTGTGCCTCCTAGGTTTTACCAGCTTGAACCTCTCCTTTATTCCAGAGGCGCTCCCGCTCATGAGGAGCAGTGCAACCTTCCAAGTCAGCTGCTCCGCAACCAGCCTACCAGACCCTTTGTTGTTTTTCTGTGTAAAGCTATTAAAAAAAAAAGATAAATTGAGGGAACGGAGCAACAGCGAGGAAGTGGTCTCTTTAGACTTCAGCAGTGACTGGCTCGGCCGGGCTCCGACAATTCATTCCAGGACAGCTTTATTGCCTTTCACCCTCTATCTCTAAGCCTTCTCCTCTCCTTATTTTGGTGATCCTGTCTATCTGTGTGCCTTGCTAGCAGTTCTCTTTGGCGGTGATCTACTCAACTCTCTTCCACTTCTCATGTGCCATAGGGGAACTGTATCCGCTCATGTCGGGTGACTCTTTGGTATGGCAGACCTGGTGCACTCTGCTTTGGGGAATTCTCGATTCTCAGTGCGGCTGCAATTTCAGTGCTCATCGGACCGGCACCATTTTCCTTCCACATTTTCCCACCCGAAATCTGAGTCCTAGCATTGCAGCAGCCATTTTCTAGAAACACAGAAACATGGCGGCAGAAAAAGACCACATGGCCTATCTAGTCTGTTGTTCCATATCAACCACTACAACAGTCCCCTGTTTTTCCTTTTGAGATCCTCTGTGTTTGTCCCATGTTATTTTGAATTCAGATACTGTCCTCATCTCTACCACCTCCACTGGGAGACTATTCCACGGATCCACCACTCTTTCCATAAAGAAATATTTCCGCATATCACTCCTGAATCTATCTCCCTTCACTCTCATCCCATGTCCCTTCGTAGCAGAACTTGCTTTCAATCGAAAGAGGCTCTCCCCCTGTGCATTTATGCCACGGAGGTATTTAAAAGTCTCTATGATATCTCCTTTATCCCGCCTCTCCTCTAACATATTCATATTAAGTTTCTTAAATCTATCCTCATATGCTTTATAACAAAGACCACTAACCATTTTAGTAGCCACCCTCTGCACAGACTCCAACCTGTTTATATCCTTTAGAAGGTGCGGTCTCCAGAATTGCACACAATACTCCAAATGAGGTCGCACCAAAGACCTATACAGAGGCACTATCACCTCCTTTCTTCTGTTGGCCATTCCTCTCCCTATGCACCCAAGCATATTTCTGGCTTTCACAGTTGTCTTTTCTACCTGTTTAGTTACTTTAAGATTGTCAGACACAAGTCCTGCTCTTCTTTTGTAGACAGAAGTACTTCACCTCCTACACTGTACCGCTGCCTTGGATTATTGCAGCTCAAATGCATGAGCCTGCATTTTAAGAACATAAGATATGCCATACTGGGTCAGACCAAGGTCCATCAAGCCCAGTATCCTGTTTCCAACAGTGGCCAATCTAGGTCATACGTACCTAGCAGTTTCCCCAAAAGACACAGGTTCCACAATGCTTGAATTGGGTCAAGCATTGATATCCTGGGTCCCTTTTTAATAATGGTTTATGGACCTTTCCTCCAGGAACTTGTCCAAACCTTTTTTAAACCCAGCTACACTAACAGCATTTACTACATCCTCCGGTAACAAATTCCAGAGTTTGATTACATGTTGAGTAAAAAAATATTTTCTCTTATTAGTCTTAAATAGCTTACCCTGTAGCTTCATTGCATGTCCCCTAGTCTTTCTATATTCTGATAATGTAAACAATCGATCTACGTTTACCTGTTCCACTCTGTTCATTAATTTATAGACTTCTGTCATATCTCCCCTCAGCCGTCTCTTTTCCAGGTTAAAGAGCCCTAACCTTTTTAGCCTTTCTTCATAGGGGTACCTTCCATCCCCTTTACCATTTTGGTGGCTCTTCTCTGAACCTTTTCTAATAACGCTATATCCTTTTTAAGATACGGCGACCAGAATTGCACACAATATTCAAGGTGCGGTCTCACCATGGAACAATATAGAGGCGTTATAATATCCTTTGTTTTATTTTCCGTTCCTTTCCTTATGATACCTAGCATTCTATTTGCTCTCTTGGCCGCCGCTGCACACTGGGCGGAGGGTTTTAACATGTTCTCCACAATGACGCCTAAATCTTTTTCCTGAGTGGTGGTTTCTAATGTGCAACCTTGCATTGTGTAACCATAGTTTGGATTGTTCTTCCCTAGGTGCATAACTTTGCACTTGTCCACATTAAATTTCATCTGCCATTTGGATGCCCAGTTTTCCAATTTATCAAGATCCTCTTGCAATTTTCCACAATCCCCATGGGTTTTAACAACTTTAAATAGTTTTGTGTCATCTGCAAATTTGATAACCTCACTCGTTATTCCCTTTTCCAGGTCATTTATGAATATGTCAAAAAGCAGCGGACCCAGCACAGATCTCTGGTGTACACTACTATTCACATTTCTCCATTGGGAAAATTAGCCATTTAGCACTACCCTCTGCTTTCTATCTTTTAACCAGTTCCTGATCCACAATAGTACACTGCCTCCTATCCCATGACTCTAGTTTTGCCAAACGTCTCTGATGAGGGACCTTGTCAAAGGCTTTCTGAAAGTCCAAATACACTATATCAACCGACTCACACGTTCAAAAAAACATAACAGATTAAGACAAGATCTTCCTTGTCTAAAGCCATGTTGGCTGTCTCCCATTAAGCCATGACTATCTACATGCTGAGTAATTTTATTCTTTATGATGGTTTCTACCATTTTTCCCGGTACTGACGTCAGGCTTACAGGTCTGTAGTTTCCCGGATCACCCCCTGGAACCCTTTTTAAAAATTGGCGTTACGTTTGCCATCCTCCAGTCTTCAGGTATTAGATTATTTTAATGATAGTTCACAGATTACTAATAGCAGGTCTGCGATCTCATATTTCAGTTCTTTCAACACCCTTGGATGTATATCATTAAATCTCAGCTGCCAAATTCTCAACTGTTCTTCAAGTTTAGCTAGATCCCTCCTCATGTTATCTACTCCTTCCTGGGTGTCTACTCTATTGCAGGTTTAGATATCATCTGCAATGAGGCAAACCTTACCCGACAGCTCTTCTGCAATATCACTAACAAAGATGTTAGAAAGGAGGGAAAGCTCAGCTTTTCTTTTCCTCCTCCATTTCTCCGCTTTCTTTCTTTATTTATTTAGGGCTTCTCTGCCACCATTATGCCTCACTCCCCGTTGCGCTGTTTAGTCTGTAGGAGGAAGCATGAGGGTCTGATTAATAACCTCTGTGCCGCCTGCGGTGCTGACCAAGGGAGCCTTCTGCAGTCACAGCTCTCTCCTCTAGCATGGCTCTCTCCATGCTTTGATGTCCTCTACCTTGCCCTCCAGGATTACTTAAGCCTCTCAGCAGTCCTTTGAAGCCTCACCTCTGGTTCTGCTGCCTGATCATCACTCCAGCTCTTCTCAGCTACAGCGTTCCCCACATCTTCCTCCACAGCCTCCTCAGCTGGGTTCAGGCAGCTCTGACCACTAATTTATGACTGTCTTCCACCAAGCTTGGATTTATGGTGCTCAGGCTCCTCAGATGCAACAAATCCTTCAGCTCCGCCATGTAGAAAGCATTCCAGGCTCAGTTTGGCTATCACTCTCTCTACAAGTCAATCCAGGGCTACCTCCTCTCCTCCAGGGGATGTGCATCCTGCTGGGGAGGATGGTGAGTGCCTCTTGGAGGAGCCTTCCCTCTGAGTCCGACAGTGAGGAGGATGAGCTCTTGCCTCCGGAGGAGGACCAGGAGGCTCGAGTCGAGGGCCAGGATGTCCGAATTTTCCGTAAGGAGGAGCACTTGGCTCATATCGCTCAGATTACAGAAGTGCTTTGCCTGTTCGAAACACCGACTCCTCAAGACCTGGCTAAACTGCAAGTGGATTCTATCATTGTGGGTATCAAAAAGCCATCCAAAGCCTTTCCTTTTCCTATCGAACTTCAACACATTATCACTCTGGAGTGGGATGTCCCAGATGTGTCCAGCTCGTCCCTTGGGGTGGTTCTTCCTCTGGTCCCTGGAGAACCGGTTATGTTTTTCTAAGGTTGATGCTCTTGTGACTGCAGTCACTAAGCACACGACCATACTTTTAAAAGGGGTACCGCTCTCTGGGATCAGATTGATTGCAAAGTTGAAGGTCTCCTGAAAACCTTCTTTTCTTCTTTTTCCTTAGCACTGCAGGCCACAGTATGTCTCAGGGCACATGCTCTGCTATGATGGCTCCAGCTTCCACAAGACCCGGCTTTGCCATGACTGGAATCAAGTCACTGTCTTTATTGCAAATGATTTTTATGATCTTTGCCTGTCAGCTCACTTTGTAGCATGGGTACAGTGGCCCATGCTGGTTGTGTCTTTGACATTGGAATGCTAATATGGCCTCCAAGGCTCGCCTAGATAAGCTACCATTTAAGAGTTGGCTTCTCTTTGGGGAGCATCCTGAAAAGCTGGTGAAGGATTTGAGGGAGTTCAAGCCTCGGTATTTGCTGGAGGACCAGCCCAAATCAAGTTCTCGTCGTCCCATAGTTCTGTCCTTCTCCTCTTCCGCTTTTAGAGAATGTTTCAAAGATGCATAGCGCTATCATCCCGGAGATCCAGGGCCCCCTCGAATAAATCGGACTCCAAGCCTCAGTCCTTTTGGGGCATCTGGCGCAATAGAGATAATTACTCCTCTGCCAATAAGTTCTCGGGATCCTCACGGCCCTCCCATTGACAGGCTCAGGGTCCTTTCTGGGGTGCTGCCTGTGGGCGGTTGATTACATCATTTTTCCCATGAATGGACCCTCATAAGCGAGTGCTCAAATAGGTTTCAAGGAGCTATACTCTCGATCTTGCCGCCCCCGTCCTGAACGTTTTCCTTATTTCCCCTCGTTGTTCCCCTGCCAGGATGGCGACCATCTGCTTGATACTCCAGCGCCTGCTCAGCTCTGTGCTGTCTGTCCAGTGCCCTTTCCTGAAAGAGGTTCTGGCCACTATTCCATTTACTTTGTCGTACCCAAAAAAGATGGATCCTTCCTACCTATTCTGGCTGTCAAAGGGGTCAATCACTGCCTTCACGTACTGTGGTTCCGGATGGAGACTGTCAGCTCTATCATTCAAGCTGTGCGCTCGGGAGAATTTGTTGCCTCCCTAGACCTTGCGGAGGCCTACTTCGACATTCCCATGCGTGAGGACCATCAGCAGTACCTGCATTTCCCAGCGCTTGGCCAACATTATCAATTTCAAGCCTTGCCCTTTGGTCTCTCCACAGCCCCCCATACACTTTCCAAAGTAATAGTGGTGGTTGCAGTGGCTGTGTGGTGCTAAGGCATCTGTATTCATACCTGGCTCATCAGAGCAAAGGCTTATCAGGAGTTGCTATCTGCATTGTCTTCAGTGGTTAGTTTCTTGAGCCGTCTTGGCTGGGTGGTCAACCATGCCAAGAGCCCTCTATATCCAGCTCAATTGCTCGAGTTCCTGGGAGCTCGATTCAGCATGAGAGTAGGTTGAGTTTCCCTCACGCAGGACAGGTGTGAAAGGCTCTGTGCTCAGCTCTACGCCTTCCAATGCGTAGCAGCTCCCAGAGCCTGGAACTAGTCCTCTGCACCATGGGAACCCCCTTGACGTGGTCCCCTGGGCCCAAGCCCACCTGTGTCCATTGCAGCACTCTCTCCTATATCGCTGATCTCCCTCCACCCAGAATTATCAGATCCCCCCTTCCCCTCCCAAATGCAGTGTGTTGCAGTCTCAGATGGTGGCTTTGTCCTCACCACTTGTTGAGGGGAGTTCTCTTGGATACTCCACATTGGATACCGCTGACCATGGATGCCAGTCTGATGGGCTGGGAGGCACATTGCTTGGGCACACAGCACAGGGCTCCTTGTCAGTTCACAAGGCTACCTGTACAGTCAATCACCTTGAAACATGAGCTGTTGTCCAGCTGATTCTTCTATTCTTTCACTCTCTCCTATAAGATTGAGGGGTCTGGGTACTTTCCGACAATGCCACTATGGTGGCTTATCTCAACTGACAGAGCGGAATGCCTGGGATTGGCCCTAGAGATGAGTCTCTGCTCTCCGCCCAGGTGAATAAATCTCAGAGCTTTCTCAATACAACTCATAGTGGACATGGAGAATGTTCAGGCGGATTTCCTCAGTCGTCACACATTGGATCCCAGCGAGTGGGAACTCACTCCATCGGCTTTCACACTGATCGTGCACCAGTGGGATCGTCCAACCCTGGATCTCATGGCCACCTCCTCCAACACCAAGACGTCACTTTTTTCTTCAGTCATCAAAGGAAACCAAGATCTCAAAGATTGGATGCTCTGGTCCAGCCCTGACCATCGTCCAAAATTCTGTACATGTTCCCTCGGCCAATGATAGGCTGCATATTGCAGCGAATAGATACACATCCCGGCCAGTGATTGGCTGCGTATTGCAGCGAATAGATACACATCCCGGCCAAGTGGACCATGTAGCACTGGATTGGCCATAGTATGCCGATTTGGTTCACCTGTTGTGCTGCCCCTGCCTCTTGGCATGCGACGGAGTCGCCTGCATCAAGGTCCAATCTTAATGGACGATTCTGCTGCCTACTCACTTATGGCTTGGCTCTTGAACCACGCTGCTTAAAGCGTAAAGGTTATTCGCCATAAGTAGTGTCAACCAATGTTCCCTCTTATTTTCTGTAGGCTGTGTGCATATAAAATATCAGCTGTTCAGCTTTTGAAGGAAGGTTAAATTTTTGTGTGCCACATAAACGACACTCGGAGTTATATACTTTAAAATTTGACTACACGTCAGAATACAGTATGTACACCACATTGATTGCACTAGAAAATATTGCAGAACTTGCGAAAAACATAAATACACAACAACTTTTAATTTTAAGATGTCTGTGTTTTCTATCAGAATCAGAACTGTAATTTTTGTGCGCTCTGTTATAAAGTATGTGTGCTCGCTCGGCGAGGTGTGTGCGCGCACACACGCTCACAGCTTAGAGGGAACAGTAGTGTCAACCTTACTTAAGGTGCGACAGCCCTCTACCTCTTGGGCTTACACATGAGTTTGGCGTTGCTTTTCTTCCTAGTGTGCCAGGAAGTCCCTATCCCCATGGAGAGTGGACATAACATCTGTTCTTTCCTTTCTTCAGGACGGGTTTTATAAAAGTCTTGCCCTTAACTACTTGAAAGTTCAGGTGCCTGCTTTGACGTGTTTCAGGGGTCCGGTTCGTGGATGTTCCCTTGCCTCACTTATGGATATCGCATGTCTTCTGTGGGGCATCCGTACCCTACGACCACCCCTCTGGCTAGTGGTACCAGGCTGGGATCTCTCCCTGGTTCTCTGCACTCTTACTCATGCCCCATTTGAACCTCTCCGACTCTTCTATTAAGGATTCGACTCTCAAGACTGTTCTCCTTATTGCTGTTACATCTGCTCAGTGTGTATCAGAGCTCCAGGTACGTTTTTGCTGAGATCCTTTCCTATCCTTTTCCCTGGAGCGAGTTACTATTAGGACAGTCCCTTCATTTTTGCCAAAGGTTCTCTCTGACTTCCATGTCAATCAGTCTGTCTCTCTTCTGTCCTTTTTAAGGGAGCATGGTTCAGGTCCAAATCAGGCCCTGCATCTTCTAGACATTAGCAGGACTTTATGCTGTTATCTCAAGGTTACCAATCCTTTTCGTCTTTCTGATTGTCTCTTTGTTCTTTTCTGTGGTCACCGGAAAGGCGCTGTCGCCTCTAAGGTGACAATCGCACGCTGGATTAAGCAGGCCATCGAGTCAGCTTATATCCTCCAAAATAAACCCGTTCCTGTGGGGCTTCCATCACATTCCACTAGAGCTCAAGCCACCTCGTGGGCTGAATGATGGTAGGTGAGCCTGCTTTACATTTGCAGGGCAGCTATGTGGTCCTCCCTTTCTACATGTGCTCATCATTATCGCTTGGATCTCCAAGCCAGGGAATCAGCTAATTTTGGAGCCACTGTTTTGGCTGCGACTGTATCTTCCCGCCCTACGGTAGTGGAGCTTTGGTACTTCCCACTAATATGGACTGGTCTAGTAGGATGTTTTGGAAATGTTGCTTACCGTTAATTTCCTTTCCTGAAATCCTGCTAGACTAATCCAGGACCCATCCTGCTGTTCTGGTCTTGCCACAGCCTCAAAAATATTATTTATTATTGTTCAGCAACATAGCTGTATTCTGTTTTGTGCATATTTCCTTGGCCTGTGGCCTCTAGTTTTGTTTATTTTCACATAGTTATTACATCTTTTGATTGCAAGTCTGGTATTGCTTGTTTTTGGGCTGGTCTGAAGTCCTTGTGCTTGTTTGTGATATACTGAAGCTGACTGCGAGTGGTACGGTATTATCTACCAAGGGTGATGTCACTAAGTTTCTGGGATTTTTTCTGTCTCATCTGTGGCAGGGGAACACAACCTACTAGTCGGGACTGTCTAGCAGGATTCCAGGAAAGGAAATTAACGGTAAGTAAAATTGTTCACTGCATATGTATTTTTGATGTATCTCGCTTAGAAATTTATGATAAATTATAAATAGTCATTCAATTTGTGTGAATAAACACCTTTCTTTAAGACTGGTTCATATCACTGTTACCATCTCATTTATTTCTTTCTGTCACCGATCTTCCCAAAATCATGCAGGCATCCATGCTAATTTAGGTTATGCTTGTATTTGAACCACAAGCCTGGAGGTTGCTCTTAATTTGTGTTCATGAGGGTATAAGTCCTGCACTACCAGCTCTTTTTTGAAGACTATCTTCTGTCTGGCTCTTCTTGTCATGTCCCCAGTGTTGTGGTGGAACCTGGTGTAGGGTGGGTGAACCACCAACACCTGGAGCTTACTGACACAGCGTTTCGAAGTAACCATCACCAGGAACAAGACCTTCCAGGTCAGAAATGTCAAGGGACAGGAAGCAAGACCCATGTTGAGATCCCAAGCCACTGCAGGGGGCTTAAATGGAGGCTTCGAGAAGAGCAAGCCCCACCGGTTGGTCATCCTGCCCTGCTGAGCTCCCAGCTGTTTACATAGAATGGGTGTGAAGGGGTGAGGGAGTGGGGTGGACAGGTAAAGCTCTCTTTCCCCGATCTGAAAGCTGACCTGTGGCTGCAGATTGGTAGCAGAGGGCTAAGAGTCTTTGATGTATCTCCTCCATCAAGCCCAAGTAGACAGAGCAAATACAAAGTGCAATTATGGAAGGGTTTGACTGCATATGCATTTTTGATGTATCTCAGAAATTTATGATGTGAATTATAAATAAATTGAATGATTGGCTCACATCACTGTTCCCATCTTGTCTGTCTTCCCAAATCACACAGGCTGTGTTACATATAGATATCTGAAAGTTTGGGATATGTTTGTATTTGAACCACCAGCCTGAAGGTTGTTCTTAATTTATGTTCATGGGTGTATAAACCCTGTACTATCAGCAAGTTTTTGAAAAATATCTTCAGTCTGCCTCTTGTCATTTCCACAGTGCTCTGAGCCTGGCAATGGCAAAAGAAGAGCCCAAAAAGCCTACTGCTTAATGTGAAAGCTTCTCTGGCCTGAAGGTTGGGTGTTGGGTTAGTAACACCAGAGGCTGTGGGTTCAAGCCTTGGGAAGGGTGATGGTGTTACTGCCCTGAGTGAAAGGAAGAAGGCTGTTTTAGGAAACATTTAGCTATTTTTCATAGGAAAAAACAACATAACCCTGGCTGATGGTGGCTCTCCTCAGCTATTAGGGTTTTGCCCCAATATACTTGATATGCAGGTCTATCTGACCCCCTCCTCCCCATCCACCCACACCACTTGCCTGCTCTGGCCCCACCTAGCTTCTGGCTAAGCTAGACTCGAACCCACAACCTCCTATATTGGAGTAAAGCACCTTTAGCCGCTGAGCCACCAGTCAGCCAGTTCCTAGTCTTTTACTTTTTCTTCCCCTTATACCTCTCATCCCTTGATTTGGCTCTAAAACATAGGCAGCATCTCCTCTCACCATGGGACTCAAACCCACAACCTCCTAGATTAGAGTAAAGCACTTTTAGCCGCTGAGCCACCAGTCAGCCAGTTCCTAGTCTTTTACTTTTTCTTCCCCTTATACCTCTCATCCCTTGATTTGGCTCTAAAACATAGGCAGCATCTCCTCTCACCATGGGACTCAAACCCACAACCTCCTAGATTGGAGTAAAGCACCTTTAGCTGTTGAGCCACCAGTCAGCCAGTCTGTAGGTGTTTGCTTTTTCTTCCCCTTATACCTCTTACTCCTGGATTTAGCTTTAAAACACAAGCAGGTCCTCTTTCCATGTCTGGCTAAGCTGAACTAGAACCTACAACCTCCTATACTGGAGGAAAGTGCTCTAGCTGCTGAGCCGCCACTCAGCCAATCTCTAGACTTGCTTGTTCTTCCCCTTATACTGCTCATTCCCTGACTTGGCTCTAAAAGATGGACTTGAACCCACAGTCTTCTCATATTAGAGCAAAGACATCCAGCTACTGAGCCACCAGTCACCCACACTTTAGTCTGCTGCTTTTTATTCCTCTTATACCTCTCATTCCTGACTTGGCTCTAAAAGATGGTTTTGAACCCACAGTCTTCTCATATTAGAGCAAAGACATCTAGCTGCTGAGCCACACTTTAGGCTGCTGCTTTTTATTCCTCTTATACCTCTCATTCCCTGACTTGGCTCTAAAAGATGGACTTGAACCCACAGTCTTCTCATATTAGAGCAAAGACATCTAGCTGCTGAGCCACCAGTCAGCCACACTTTAGTGTGCTGCTTTTTATTCCTCTTATACCTCTCATTCCTGACTTGGCTCTAAAAGATGGATTTGAACCCACAGTCCTCTCATATTAGAGCAAAGACATCTAGCTACTGAGCCACCAGTCAGCCACACTTTAGTGTGCTGCTTTTTATTCCTCTTATACCTCTCATTCCCTGACTTGGCTCTAAAAGATGGACTTGAACCCACAGTCTTCTCATATTAGAGCAAAGACATCTAGCTGCTGAGCCACCAGTCAGCCACACTTTAGGCTGCTGCTTTTTATTCCTCTTATACCTCTCATTCCTGACTTGGCTCTAAAAGATGGATTTGAACCCACAGTCTTTTCACATTAGAGCAAAGACATCTAGCTGCTGAGCCACCAGTCAGCCACACTTTAGGCTGCTGCTTTTTATTCCTCTTATACCTCTCATTCCCTGACTTGGCTCTAAAAGATGGACTTGAACCCACAGTCTTCTCATAGTGGGGCAAATACATCTAGCTGCTGAGCCACCAGTCAGCCACACTTTAGGCTGCTGCTTTTTATTCCTCTTATACCTCTCATTCCTGACTTGGCTCTAAAAGATGGATTTGAACCCACAGTCTTCTCATATTAGAGCAAAGACATCTAGCTACTGAGCCACACTTTAGGCTGCTGCTTTTTATTCCTCTTATACCTCTCATTCCTGACTTGGCTCTAAAAGATGGTTTTGAACCTACAGTCTTCTCATATTAGAGCAAAGACATCTAGCTGCTGAGCCACACTTTAGGCTGCTGCTTTTTATTCCTCTTATACCTCTCATTCCCTGACTTGGCTCTAAAAGATGGATTTGAACCCACAGTCTTTTCACATTAGAGCATAGACATCTTGGTGATTTGACTCCAGTCTTCATCACTTTAGTCTGCTGGATTTTATTCCTCTTATACCTCTCATTCCCTGACTTGGCTCTAAAAGATGGACTTGAACCCACAGTCTTCTCATAGTGGGGCAAATACATCTAGCTGCTGAGCCACCAGTCAGCCACACTTTAGGCTGCTGCTTTTTATTCCTCTTATACCTCTCATTCCTGACTTGGCTCTAAAAGATGGTTTTGAACCCACAGTCTTCTCATATTAGAGCAAAGACATCTAGCTGCTGAGCCACACTGTAGGCTGCTGCTTTTTATTCCTCTTATACCTCTCATTCCCTGACTTGGCTCTAAAAGATGGACTTGAACCCACAGTCTTCTCATATTAGAGCAAAGACATCTAGCTGCTGAGCCACCAGTCAGTCACACTTTAGGCTGCTTTTTATTCCTCTTATACCTCTCATTCCCTGACTTGGCTCTAAAAGATGGATTTGAACCCACAGTCTTTTCACATTAGAGCAAAGACATCTAGCTGCTGAGCCACCAGTCAGCCACACTTTAGGCTGCTGCTTTTTATTCCTCTTATACCTCTCATTCCCTGACTTGGCTCTAAAAGATGGAATTGAACCCACAGTCTTCTCATAGTGGGGCAAATACATCTAGCTGCTGAGCCACCAGTCAGCCACACTTTAGGCAATTGCTTTTTATTCCTCTTATACCTCTCATTCCCTGACTTGGCTCTAAAAGATGGAATTGAACCCACAGTCTTCTCATATTAGAGCAAAGACATCTAGCTGCTGAGCCACACTTTAGGCTGCTGCTTTTTATTCCTCTTATACCTCTCATTCCCTGACTTGGCTCTAAAAGATGGTTTTGAACCCACAGTCTTCTCATATTAGAGCAAAGACATCTAGCTGCTGAGCCACCAGTCAGTCACACTTTAGTCTGCTGCTTTTTATTCCTCTTATACCTCTCATTCCTGACTTGGCTCTAAAAGATGGTTTTGAACCCACAGTCTTCTCATATTAGAGCAAAGACATCTAGCTGCTGAGCCACCAGTCAGCCACACTTTAGGCAATTGCTTTTTATTCCTCTTATACCTCTCATTCCTTGGTTTGGCTCTAAAACATTTTTTTAAAAAGCCTCTTTTCATCAGGGGGCTTGAGCATACGACACTGACAATACAATGGAGAAACTCAGCCCACTACCCTAGCAGGGAACTAACAGCAGCTGCTTACCTTTTCTTCCCCTTATACATCTCATTCCCAAGCAATAGAATCTGAATAAGAGTCTCAATGTGAACAGCTGAGAGATTGCGAAGCACTTTGAATATTGTTAGTAGAGATTTGAATTTAACCCTTTCTTGGACTGGAAGCCAATGCAGTTTCTTGAGAATGGACTATATGTGATCAGCTTTTGATTTGTCACAGAGGATATGGGCAGCTGTGTTTTAAGCTAGCTGTAATGGGTAAGTTGTGGATGCTGGGAAGCCTTGCAAAACAATGTTGCAGTACTCGACAGAAAGAAGAGTAAGGGCCTGAAATACAGTATGAAAATCATTAGAATCCAGAGCTTTGAGATGAGAAATGGCTGGTAATGCTAAGCCTGTAGGGTTGAGTCCCACCACACCAAAGATACCAACCTTGTCCAAGACTGGTGTTAGTGCCCCATGTGATAGAAGGTACTTTTAGGACATTTTTAGTTATATTTCATAGGAAAAAGCAGCATAACCCTGGCCGATAGAGGCTCTCCTCAGTTATTATGTGTTCCCCCCCATATACTCAATTGCAGTCTATCTGACCTCCCACCTAGCTCAAACCCACAACCTCCTATAACAGAGTAGGGTTGCCAACTGGCTCCAGATGCGCCTGACAGGCTTGATCCACTCCTGTGTTTACCCCATTGCATGCAGGGATTTGTAGTCTTGCTTTTCTTATGGAGTGCAATGGCAAAAAATCAGTACATGTCCCTGCATGCAATGGACTAAACCCAGGACTGGATCAAGCCTGTCGGGCGCATCTGGAGCCAGTTGGCAACCCTATAACAGAGCAAAGTCCTCTAGTTGCTTTTACTCCACCTTATGCAGCTCATTCTCTGATTTTGACTTTGAAATAAACACAAATATCCCCTACATGGGAGGACTTGAACCTACAACTACTAAGTAGCAGGCCAGAAAGCTCCCCACTATGTCACTAATCAGCCAGTATACACCAACCTGTTTTTTTCTACCTCCTGGATCTCTCTTTCCCAACACTTATAGGCTTGGAAGGCACAGTTCTTATGTAGAGGGTAGGGTCCCATCCTACCACGCCATCAGAGACGGAACTAGAGCCGGCCCTTGGCAGGTTGGAGCATATTTCTTGCACATGGTCCCACTCCCTGAAAGCAGTAGCTGTGGAGATCGACAAGCCCAGCCACCAGAAGAAATCTGAACTGTGCTGCCAGTCTCTCTGGCTGTCGCAGCATCTTTGCAACCCTGCCACATGGTGATCATGTCCCTTTGAAGATACACTTTTTGCAGCAGGATGCGACCAGCAGGTCACTGGAGGTGCACATGAATCTTGCAGGATGAGGATCCACTGCTGCAAGCCTGACAAGAGAAGCACTAGGGCCCATGGGTGTGTCATTTGTCAGCAGGTCACTCAGATGCACAAGTGGTGGGGGGGTTCTTAAAATGCAAGTATTGTTCTGGGAGGGGTGAATTTGAACTGGAGGATCACATGGCAGGAACAGGGAGAAGACAGGAGCCATTAGTCACGGGGGAAGGAAGCTGGGAGGCAGAGGAGAGATACTAGACACAGGAGAGAGGAACTAGGGAGGAGAGGAATGCCAGGCCCAGGAGGGTCATAAAAAGACAGGAGATACTGGATCCAAGGGGTTAAATGGATACAGAGGGAAGATACTAGACACAGGAGGGGGGAGGGTAAGAGATGCTAGACACAGGTGCAATAGGAAGACGGTAAATGCTGGACATGGGAGGGACACATAGGGAGACAGAAGGGAGAAACTAGGAGGAATGCTGGCACGAGATGGGACAGGGAGAGAGGGGAGATGCCAGACATGGGGGGAGGAAGATAGGGAGAGACAAAGAAGGAGATGCTGGATGGGGGCACGACAGTAGGGAGAGAGATGCTAGATACAGTGAAGAGAGAAAGGGAAGCGTTGATTAAAGGCTGGGGGATGAGAGCGTTGGGTTTAAAATGGAAAAGTGGTAGGTAGATTCAGGACTGGCCGATAAGAAGTGAAATCTGAATCAACAGAGAGAAAAATACATGAAAGAAAACAGCAAGGAAAAAGATCAATGTCAGAGATGAATGTATGGGAGGAAGTGGAGAAAGCAGGAGAGAGAAGTGGCAGATGAACTTCAGATCCTGGAAAGAGTTAAGAGAAAATGGAGAAAAGAAGAAGCTAGAGACTAGAACCAACACATGGTTTCATAAGATTTCAATTTAATATCTGTGTACATGTGTTTCTGCCTTTAGTTTGTGGTCACTTATTCCGTGCTCAGCCTATGTTTTGACTGTGACCTGGTTTTTCCCATTATATGTTTGGATGTTCTCAGATCCACAGCAATATTTACAGTGCTGCTGTTTTCAGGGTAGCTCCATCGTTGTGTAAGTCAGCACCGTTATGAAATGATAGATTTGCTTTCTAGGTCCTGTGCCGGGGCACTTTTTATTCCTTGTGTGGCATCAATTGTAGGGTGATGGTAGGAGAGTAGTGGAATATGGATTGTCTTTGAAATTTGCAGTTGTGTTCTTGATGCTGAAAGTCTGAAATTTAAAAGATTTTATTAGGTCAGATTCAAGGAAATACTAAGGTTTAAGAGAACATCTCCATTTCATTTAGCTTTGTTGCCTAATAGCTTCCCTGGTACTGGATCTCTGGCCTTTTCTTTCTGTGATACAGTCCAATCCAACCTGTGCACCGTGATCTTGAATTCACACCTACCAGAATCATTTTCTAGTATGCCAATTGAGGCTCCACAATGAGTCTCCGTGTATGGCCGCACATCACACTCAGGCCGCCCCTTTTATTCTCTCAGAGCAGAGACATCCTGTAAATGAAATATGCATTACTGAGAAAACCTGGAAAACTTTCCAGTCTTACTACTAACACTTTTTGGTTGTAGAGCTCTGCAAGGCATACAAAGCACTGTACAGAGACATGTAAGAGATAGTCCCTGCTCACAAGAGCTTACCATCTAGTCAAGACAGACTAGGATATCTCTAGGAAAATGGTAAGTGAACAGGAGACTAAGGGGATCGGAATCCAAAAGAAGCCTCCAAGAGTTGAGGTATTTGAAGTCGTCTACGAGGAACTACTGTGAATGCAGGTGAGGTAGCAAGTACAGCAGAGATCACCAGCACCAGGCCTAGGTTTACATCACTGCAACTGTAGGCCTAAGAGTTCCTGTCGAGTGTAAAGGAATTGGAAGCACAAGTCCATAGCTGCATGAGATAAAACCAGCGTCAGCTCAGCCTAGCATTGTTGGCTAATGGTTCTCTTTTAAAGAAAATGCGAAGCAAGGTAGCACTCGGCCACATGCAGAAGGGCCGCTTGAGAAGAGACATGATCATTTTAGAAATAAAGTATTGAAAAAAAAGTATCCTCTTCCATCCATCAACGCAAGAGGGGATGGACTAACAGGACCAGCTCTTTCTTCCATGGGACCCAGACTGGTGCCTGTCAGAAACAAGATGCTGGGAAGGACGGACCGTTAAGCTGACCAGCTCATTATGTTCTTAATCTCTGTGCAGAAGAGAGAAAATTCTCCTCGAGCCTGTACTACAGTAGGAGAAAGCTAAGTGCATTGGTTTTTTCTTCTCCCCTTCCTGGCCGAGAGGATGCACTGCCCTGCTGAGGTTACTTTACTAATTCAACTAGAAAAGCGCTAAAAGGTCAAAATACAGTTCAGCTCTTCCTTCAGCAGGACGGGACAGCAATCAGCATGCCACCCAACCTCCTCTGAGTTCTTGCAGCCCTCCCAGCTTGTCCTTCAGGGCTGAGAGAGGGACAAACCAGCAAGAGAAGCACCCCTTGCAGACATGAAGTCATCAGTTCTCAGCTCCTGCTGACCATGAAGGTGAAATTAGACCTTACCTGCCAACTGTCTTTTCTTGAGCCCCCCAGTCCAGAGGCACACTGGTAATGTGCTGGGGGGTTTAGAACTGGTAATGTGCTGTGGGGCTGGGGGGGTTCAGAAATGGTGATGGTTCTGACCCCCAGCCCACAGCACATTACCAGTTCTGACCCCCCAGCCCACAGCACACTGGTAATGTGCTGGGGGGTTTAGAACTGGTAATGTGCTGTGGGGCTGGGGGGTTCAGAAATGGTGATGGTTCTGTCCCCCAGCCCACAGCACATTGCCAGTTCTGACCCCCCCCCCCCCATCCATCATCAGCAGCAGCAGCAGCAGCAAAATTCTCAGCCCCCCACATCCATCCATCCATCCTCCCTCCCTCCCTCAGCAAAAATCACAGACCCCCCCATCCATCCTCCCTCCCTCCCTCAGCAAGAATCACAGCCCCCCCCATCCATCCTCCCTCCCTCAGCAAGAATCACAGGCCTCCCTCAGCAAGAATCACAGGCCCCCCCCCGCAGAGCCATCCCTCCCTCCCTCCCTGCCTCAGTCCCTCTCCTCTTCGGCTTAGAACCGCGAAGGGAGAGTTCCTCCCTCGGGACTCTGTTAAGCCGGCTGAAATTTCCTCCCTTCGCGGTTCTAAGCCGAAGAGGAGAGGGACTGAGGGAGGCAGGGCTGGCTTAATTCTGGGCAGACTGCTTCCTTACCTGCCGAGAGCTGTGCAAGCAGGCGATCCTTCCTCCAAGCAGGCGATGCTTCATAAACCGCTGATACCTCGTGGCTGCTCAGACTGCTTCTGGGCCGGGCCCCCCCCCCTCCTCCTTTTTCTCCTCCTTCTGCCTGTCCCTGATTGGTGGAGGGCAGGCGCGTGACGCGGTCATGCAACCCAACTTTGTATGCAGCCCCGGGAATCGCGCTAAGCCGGAAAACAGTGAGTAAAAGTAGCAAAAATTGCAGAAAGGATACTCGCGGGTCGCGGGCCGCACAAAATGCTCTCGCGGGCCGCGTGTTTGAGACCCCTGATATAAAGCATTCTGTGCAGCCTCGCTCTCACCAGTATTTCTGTAACAAAGCAGATTTCACAACACAAGAATAACACTCTCAGGATCACAAATATAATGGCATGCACCAGCACAGAGTTAGAAACAATGGAGAGCCTATATGTTCAACTTGTTTTTATTGAGAACCAAAAAACATACAAGAAATACATCCTGTCACATACAAATAATAGGAATCATGTAGCACCAATCAATAGTGCCTAAAGAAAACACAATGTAGGTCTAAGGTTTTCCATTTTTTCCACCCCCTCCCATATATCATAGAAAAGATCAGTAGTAAGACAGGGCAGTTGGACAAGTGTGAAGCTCAAAGCAATTGCTACAGTGTTACATATGTGGTGGGACCACGATGGCCCTCACACCATCCCCCACCAAAGCACTCTTCCTACCTAGACATTTCCCCCCATTTGGAGAAGAGAAAACCATCGATAGCAGCACAGCAAGAGGAGTAAGCAGTTCCCTCCCAAAAAGACCCAGGACAGGAACACCCCATCACATTCATCAATTACACCCCACTTTGTGCACATATCGCCTGGCAAGCTACTCCATTTGCCTCCCTGGCCTGATGGCCACTGGAGGATATTCCCTCATTCCCAAGTCAAGACCCGACATTTCTTAACCTGGGCAGTGATTTAGAACCTGACTTCAACTACTAGGGGTTAGGGATTGGATATAGGGGCCTCACACCCCCCATAAAGAGCTTACATGATCATCCCCTGAGTTTCACCCTTTCTCACTGCGTCAGCAAGAGATGATGTAAAGGCCTCCTCCACTGTTGTAGAGCCAGCCCCTTACGATCCAACCAAATATGTACTTTCGTGCCAAGAGTAATGAGAGCCTGAGACACAACCTGTCAGGTCCCCACCAATCTTCTCCTCCATTTCCTAAGTCCAAAACCACCATCCGGGGTGTTAAATTGATCCTATCCTCAAGAACACTTTGTAGAAAGTTACCAACCTGATTCCAAAAACAGGATATCACCAGACATGTCCAAAACATATGGCCCAGGTTCGCTTGGTCATCAGAGCACTGGGGGCACTTCGGGTACACCACCACACCGGCTCGATAAGCTCTCTTAGGGGCAAAGTGAAGGCAATGAATTATCTTAAAGTGTGTTTCTCAGAGGTCCGCATTAGTATCGAGTACTGGGGTTCAGGACTTCCAATAATTCAGTCCCAGTAAGATGAACGTCCAGCTCTATCCACCAATTTTATTTATTTATTTAAAAGGATTTATATACCGTTTTGTCCTGAAATCAACTGCACGGAAGAAAGGCCCGGCAATCTACTTCTGTATCTTGCCATGAAAACCCAATGGATAGTTACAACAAAACAAATTGTGCTATGGTGCTGGAAGATGAGACCCCCAGGTCGGAAGGCACTCAACTAGCTACTGGGGAAGAGCTGAAGACTTTTCAGAGTAAAGCCAGCATTTATGATGTGGTTGGATCAAAGCCCTCGGGAAGTCTGACTGCTGATGTAGCTGCGCATGAAATGAGAGTCAGAAGCTGTAAAGATGTCTTACGCATTGGAACATGGAACGTACGAAGCATGAACCAAGGGAAGTTGGAGGTGGTCAAGAATGAAATGGAACATGTACAACTTGATCTGTTGGGTGTCAGCGAACTGAAATGGACTGGCATCGGGCACTTTGCATCAGATGATCACATGGTCTACTATGCTGGAAATGAAAGACACAGAAGAAATGGTGTTGCATATATAATAAAGAAGAAACTTGCAAGAATTGTAATGAAATACAATGCAGTCAGCGAACGCTTAATCTCTATTCATCTACGAGAATTGCCTATCAACACAACTATAATTCAAGTATATGCCCCAACAACAGCTGCAGAAGAGAA
This sequence comes from Ichthyophis bannanicus, assembly GCA_033557465.1. Lineage (NCBI taxonomy): Eukaryota > Metazoa > Chordata > Amphibia > Gymnophiona > Ichthyophiidae > Ichthyophis > Ichthyophis bannanicus. Next base: position 53,464,684 of record CM066051.1, on the reverse strand, counting down.
TGAAATTGAAGAGTTCTATGAACAAGTACAAGCTGAAATTGACAGAACATGCAAACAGGATATCCTGATAGTCATGGGTGACTGGAACGCAAAAGTTGGCAACAAAGAAGGCAAAGTAGTTGGAAAATATGGACTTGGCAACAGAAATGAAGCTGGAGAAAGACTGATAGAATTCTGCAAGACCAATGATCTATTCATCTCAAACACCTTCTTCCAGCAACACAAGCGGTGACTGTACACATGGACTTCACACAATGGATTGTATAAAAATCAAATTGACTACATCTGTGGAAGTCAACGATGGAAAAGTTCTATAACATCAACAAAGACAAAACCTGGAGCTGACTGTGGTACAGATCATCAACTACTAGTATGCAAACTCAAGCTAAAGTTGAAAAAGAGCAAACCACTCATGAATGCAGCAAAATATGACCTTGAGAATATACCACTGGAATTTAAAGACTGCATGCAAAATCGATTTGCTGCTTTAGATACAAATGACAGAGATCCAGAAGAGTTATGGAATGACATCAAGAAGGTTGTGTTGGAAGAAAGCGAGAAGTCTCTACAAAAGGTGAAAAAGCAAAAGTGGCCAAAATGGATGACGGAAGAAACTCTGAAAATTGCCCAGAAACGGAGAGAAGCTAAAGCCAGAGGAGAAAGAAAGACAATCGCAGAACTCAACAGAGATTTCCAACATGCAGCAAGACAGGACAAGGAAAAGTACTACAATGACACTTGCAAGGAAATAGAAGCAGAAACTATTAGAGGAAGAACAAGATCGGCTTTCCTAAAGCTACAAGAGTTAAAGAAAAAGTTCCAGCCTCGAATTGGAATGTTACAAGATGCTCAAGGTTCTATGTTGAATGATGCTGAGATGATCAAGAAAAGGTGGAAGGAATATACAGAGTTTTTATATGATAAAGATCAAGTGGACCAACAGCCATTTCAACCTGTACCTTATGATCGGGAACCATTGGTGATGAAAGAAGAAGTTGAAGCAGCATTGAAAGCCTTATCAAAGAACAAAGCACCAGGCATTGATAGCATTCCTATAGAAGTATTGCAGCAATCTGATGCAGCTGTTACCATACTTACAAGGCTCTGCCATGAAATATGGAAGACAACATCATGGCCAACTGACTGGAAAAGATCTGTGTTTATACCAATACTAAAGAAAGGTGATCCAACTGACTGTGGAAATTATCGAACAATCGCTCTGATCCCACATGCCAGCAAGATTCTACTGAAGATTATTCAAAAGAGACTACAACCATACCTGGAACAAGAACTACCTGAAGTGCAAGCAGGGTTCAGGAAAGGGCAAGGAACGAGAGACATCATTGCGGATGTGAGATGGATCCTTGAAAAGACTAAAGAATACCAAAAGGATATCTATTTGTGCTTTATCAACTATAGCAAGGCTTTTGACTGTGTAAACCATGAGAAACTCTGGGCCACATTAAGAAGCATGAGTATACCAGAACACCTGATCGTTCTCTTGCGCAATCTGTACATTGATCAAGATGCAACAGTTCGAATGGAACAAGGAGAAACAGAATGGTTTAAAATAAGCAAAGGTGTAAGACAAGGCTACATACTTTCCCCTACCTGTTTAATTTATATGCAGAACAAATCATCAGAGAAGCAGGATTGTATGAAGACAACAGAGGTGTGAAGATTGGTGGAAGACTCATCAACAACCTTCGCTATGCTGATGATACCACATTACTGGCTGAAAGTGAAGATGATCTGAAACATTTGCTTCTCACAATCAAAGAACATAGTCTCAAAATGGGCCTGCACCTTAATGTAAAGAAGACAAAGATCATGACAACTGGCTTAATCAACAGGTTCATCGTTGAAGGAGAAGAAATTGAAATTGTGAACAACTTTAACCTACTTGGATCAACTATCAATAAAGAAGCAACAAGCAGTCAAGAAATCAAATGACGCATTGCTCTCGGCAGAATGGCTATGAAAGACCTAGATAAGATTCTCAAGAGCAAAGATGTCTCTCCATACAAAGATTCGACTTGCTCAAGCCATGGTATTTTCAATAACATCATATGGATGTGAAAGCTGGACAGTGAAAAAGACAGACAGGAAAAAAATTGATGCCTTCTGATTATGGTGCTGGCGGCGAAAACTGTGTATACCATGGACTGCCCAAAGAACAAACCAGTCGGTACTAGAGGAGATCAAACCTAAGCTTTCTTTAGAAGCTCAGATGACAAGACTTCGACTTTCATACTTTGGACACATCATGCGAAGAGAGAGATCATTAGAGAAAGACATCATGCTTGGCAAGATAGAAGGTCAACGCAAAAGAGGAAGGCCAGCAATGAGATGGATCGATACAATAACAGCAGCTACGGGTATCAATCTGTCAACAATGAGCTGCCTGACTGAAGACCGAACACAATTTATGATAGCTATCCAGAGGGTCGCCATGAGTCAACTCCGACTCGACGGCACTTAACAACAACATACCGCTTTGTCCTGAAATCAAAGTGGTTTATACTTCAAACAATCAATGATCAGTGTCAATAGGGGTAGGCATGCAGTGTTAACACATGTGGGTATTTGTGTGAGTGATGGGGATGATTTCATGGTGTGCTATTTACAGGATGAGCTATGTACAAGGGGTTATATACAGGGATGGTAACATCATGTTTTAACAACTTGAACAGACTTGTAACTTCATACTCATTTTACAAGGAACATTCAATTGTAAATTGAAACATTGCATTTCAAAGTCTTAAACTGTCTTGTAATTTCCTTCAGTACGATTGGGATTGGTGGTCTTCATTATAATGTTCAATGAATAAGGTGGTCTTGAGTAACTTGCGGAAGTCTTTTAAATCAGTTGTGGATCGTAGCTTTTCCGGAAGTGCATTCCAAATAGTAGGGGCAGCAAGGGTGAAAGCCCGCATGGATGTAGATTTATTGTTTTTTGTGAATAAACTAGGAGTTGGTATTGTGTTTTTAGTCCTGTTCCTGTCCGGTCTTTTTATTGTTTTGGTTCCAATGAGCTCTTGAAGTATTCCTGCTGACATGCTGTTTTTAATCTGGAAGATTATGAGCGCTGATTTATATTTTGCTCGTGAGGAGATTGGTAGCCAATGCAGATCTTGTAGTATAGGAGTTATATGGTCTTGTAGTGAAGCGCATGCAATAATGCAGGCAGCTAGGTCTAATGCCTCAAAAGAGACTGGTGAGGCCAAGTCTGCGATGGCTCTGCAAAGGGTCGCTATCCCAGTCTTGCTGTCCAGTCCTGCCATCAGCAACTCCTCCACTAGGAAGTTGAACACACTCCACAAGGCCACACGAGGCAAGGAGTGGACGTAGCTACATACTTGTAGTACATGAACTAGTTGAACATAGGTATTGCAAACAGTTCTCGTAGCAAGTCAAAGGACAGCATGTCACCTTCATCCGTTATCAGCTGCTCCACACCATCAATACCCAGTTTCTCCCATCTGGCAAATGCCTGACCCATTTGCCCCTAAGAGGTAGGTAGGGTGAAGTGGCCGGCCATTGCAGTCTGCAGCACAGCTACTCCACCCTCAGTAGATTGATGTCACATTCCCCAGGACTAAACTGTGTCTCCGCAAGGTCCCCCTATGCAGTACATACCAGTGGGAGAGTGGCATCAATTGCAATGCCCCCCTTATTTGGGCATGTATTCCGAGGTGTCAAATAGTCAGTCCCGCATATGTCTGCTCACACAGGCCAGATTATAGGTCAACACGTCCGGGAGATACAGACCTCACATATTCCATGGGTGCTTCATGGCCACTAGGTCTAAGACACAAGCACCTCCCTTACCACCCAGTAAGTGATCCAGGCATTTCAGATCACTGGTCTGAAGGTAAAGAGGCAGCACCTGGAGTACATATAGCCACCGGGGGAAATGGTCATTTTGTATAAGTTAATTTCACTACTCAAGGAAAGTGGCAGATCTCTCCAGCAACCTAATCACGTTTCCAGGTCACGCATCAGGGCCACAACATTTAGATCATATAGTCTAAAGTTGTACCCCAAGGTATTTAAACTATCCAGAGGCCCATCGCAATGGAAGAGTCCTCTGCCAGGACCACTGCACACTGTGGAGGACTTGGAGTGCCTCAGATTTATCTAGATTAAATTTAAGGCCGGAAAAACTACCATATAGCTGGAATTCACGGAGAAGAGTCGCCAGGGAGTTCTCTAGGTCTCCCTTGCACACCAGCATGTCATCTGCAAAGGCTGATAGTTGAAAAGTCTTCCTTTCCCAAACATACACCCCCCCCCAACAAAGGGTTGCGTGTATAAGAGCCGCACCACTTCAACAAAGTGTCCCACGAAAGCAAACTTCTCCAAGAACCATATACATATAATTCCCACTGTACTCTCAGCTTCAAAGTTGTTAAGCAGTGTCAGGAGATATTACTGCAAAGTGATGTATTGAGTCACCAGGATTTTACACATAGTCTGTGCAATGTTGCAACCTTGTACAAAGCCTACCTGCGAGTCTCCCATGAGCAGCAGCAAGAAGAGCGTCAACCTGTCTGCCATCACTTTAGCTACAATTTAATATCTACATTGAGTAGTGAGATGGATCTGTAGGATCCCAGCAGTATGGGATCCTTGCCGGGCTTTGGGAGTATGGTATCTAGAGCTTTGTTTGGTTCATATGGGAAGCCATGGTGCTGGACAAGGTCAGAGAAGTAATTGGCCAATGGGATGGCCACTTTATCGGACAGCAGTTGATAGATGACAAACACATATTGGCCCAAGAAGTACAGGGCGGTATATGTAAATTAAAGAAATGTCGAGCCCCAGGCCCTGACAGATACCATGCAGAATTCTAAGTGCAGTAGGGCCAGGTCTTGTAAATATGCCTAAGTTGCCCTTTCATCATAGGATTCTGCCCTGTACAGCCCTCTATAAAATTCTTGGAGAGAACTCAATTCCCATCTGGGTGGTCTGTAAGCATCCCACGCTGTCTCGAAGGGCCCCAATCGTCCAGTTCCCCCCTCCCACCTTGACTAGTGAAGCCAATAGCTTCCCAGTCTTGCTGTCATTGCAATAAAGATGTTAACAATAATAAAAGATCAACTTATGGGCCCTCTAGTGTAGGAGGTTATTCAGCTCAGCCTGTGTGGCGAACATAGCCGCCCTCCGTTCTGCCGTGGGGTGGCCGCATAACTGCGCTAAGCAATGTGAAGGGTTCACTCTAATTGGATCAGGTGCCTCCCCTGCTCCTTGTATCTCAATTGACAATATCCAAGAACGTGTCCACAGGACAGCCTTAGCAGCCTCCCAGTACAATGTCGGATTGTCCATTTCATATTCAGTCCAGTGCACCCAGAGAAATACCCAGAAATCTTTGTCTTCAGCTACTCATAAGAAAAAACACCAAATATTGCCCCTCTGGCTCTCCCCCCACTCCAAATCAGGGTGTGGTCTGAAACTACAGTGGGGCCAATTTCCACCATGTGTACCCTATCCATTAACTCTGCTGCAATCAGAAAATAATTTAACCATGAACCGGAGCCATGTGCATGGGATATATGCGTATAGTCACGCTTAGATGGATGAGTTTGCCACCAAGCATCGATGAGTTCATAACCCTCTCACCAACCCTGGACTCATCGGGCCTACAGGGCATCCACCCTCTCCCCCCGTGTGGTACAATCAAGAGTTGCGTCCATTACACAATTAAAGTTCCCTCCAAGGAGAAGGCATGTATGATCCAATTCAGAGAGACAACGTATCACCTCTCAATAGTGTAGAGCATCATAAGCGTTGGGTATACATTACCAAGCACTATCTTTTGGCCCTGAAGCCTGCCTTGTAAAAACAGGAAGCATCCCTTGGGATCAGCGCACACCACCCCAACTTGGAAATCCACGTTTTCCGATTAAAACAGCTACTCCGGCTTTACAATCCACGGAAGAGGCACCATAAATGTTACCAAACAGCACTTTAGCTCAGCATGCTCTGTCTCGGTAAGGTGGTCTGTCTCAGTAAGGTGCAGAGGAGGGCAGTATCTGCTCACTTATCACATATTGCCTTGAGGAGCTTGTGGCATTTGATGGGGTGTCCAATTCCACGGATATTCCAAGAAACTACCCATATAGGTTTAACCATAGTCAAACTTATGTAGGGGTCTGCCCAACATGTTCCACACATAACATAATGCAGTCCCTGTGGACCCCTTCAGCCTGGGATCCTGGATTCCAATAAACTTTATCCCGTGCGGCCACCTGAGTCTTTGAATAGCTAGCTTGCCCTTTACTCATCCCATCCCTCCCCTCTCGCCCCTTACCCATCCCCCTCCCCATCCCTCCTATCCCTTTCCCCTTCTTCTTCCCCCATTAATTTCCCCCTCTCCCCTCATCTATCTAGTTCCTCTTCTGGTTCTCTGGCTCATTCCAGAGTACTCTCCCGGTTTACTGTCAGGGCTCCCCACTCACCGCCCCCTCCCGCATACATCCATCACAGTCACACCCCCATCCGTCTCATGCCTTTGCACTCACGTGCATTAGCACCACCCATACCCACCAAAAAAGGCAATATAGGGGGCCGAGTCCCCGCTATTCTACATTCCAATATTCGCAAGGATGGTCTCACAAATTTATTTATTTATTGCTTTTATATACTGTGCTATTTAAAATCAGTGCGGTTTACATATAACAGATTTTTGCATAACAGTCGGCTGCTGTGCATTTACAGTAAAACAGGAAGATACAACTTGGGCTTCAACTGGGGAAACTATCTACATCTATATACATTTATCTGCAATATTTACATGAGGTGATTGGGACTTACTGATTCCTGGCAGGGTGTATGGTGGGTGTGGCTAAGATACTGGGTTTGGAGTAATGTGCGAGAAAGAGGTGTTTTTTTTAGTGTTTTTCTAAACTGAGCAAGGTCTGTGATTGCTTGGATGGTAGTTGAGAGTGCGTTCCAGACGCTGGGAGCGTAGAACTTGAAGGCTCAGTTCTTTGTTGCCTGGTTGTATTTTGTTCTCATTGGGGACCTGTAGAGTATTAGAGGCGAATGCTCTCCTTGCCCTGTTTGCTGAGGTAGGGTGGAGGAGGCTTGTTAGTGCAGTAGGGGATATTTTGTTGATGGCTTTAAAGGTCATCAGGACTACTTTATATATGATACGGCAGTAGATTGGTAGCCAGTGTAAGTCCTTTAATATTGGGGTGATGTGGTCCTTCCTGGAGGCTCCGTGTATGAAATGGGCGGCTGTGTTCATTGCAAGCTGTAGTGGGTTTAATGTGTTTTTGGGTAGGCCTTGTAGGATCACATTAGCATAATCAAAGTGAGGGGTTACCATTGCCTGAAAAACTGATCTGAAGTCATCTGGTTGCAGCAGGAGTCTGAGATGTTGTAGTGTCCACAGTTTGTGGTAGACTTGTTTGGTGGTGTTGCTGATATGTGCTTTGAAATTGAGTTGTTGGTCTAATGTCACCTAAGTAGCGGATGCTGGGTTTAGTTGGGAGTTCTGCATCCCTTGTCTTTAGAGACGGCGGTGGTGAGAAAGCTTGGTTTTTGGTTATGAACAGAACGTCCATCTTGTTGAAATTTATTTTGAGGCTCTGTGAGTGTAGCCAGTCTGTTACAGCATCGAAGCATTTTACTAGTTGGGATAAGTCTGTCTGATCAATCATGAATGGGGTGAAGAGTAGTACATCGTCTGCGTAGACCAGGCATGATATGTTGAAAGAACAGATTAATTCACATATAGGTTGCATGTATATGTTGAATAAGAGGGCGGAGAGTGAGGAGCCTTGAGGTACCCTGTGTACTTGTTGGAATGGGTCGTAAGTTGTGGATCCTATCCATACCTATGGCCATCTGTCCGTTAGGTAGGATTTGCACCAAGTCAATGCTGAGCCATTAATTCCCTTGTCATGAAGCCGTATCATGAGTTGCTCGTGGTTTACAGAGTCGAATGCGGCAGCAATGTCTAGAAAAATTAAGGCGTATCCGTGCTTGATGTTGTCAATCCGTGATCAGCGTGTTGATAAGTGTGGCAAGGAGCGTTTCCACGCCATGTGCTTCCCTAAAACCATTTTGGCATGGGTCAAGGGGAGCTGCAACATCAATGTGGTCTTGTATCTGACGTTGAGCAACCTTCTCAATAATCTTCGCTAGCAGTGGGATGCTTGATATTGGTCCATAGGATTCAACCATCTGGGGATTTAATTTGGTGTTCTTCAGGAGGGGTCGATTGGACGTCTGTTTGAGGCATAGCAGGAATTGTCCTGTAGAGGAGGATAGGTTGATGATCTTGGTTATTATAGGGCTGCTTTCCTTATGTAGTGCTCTTATCCAGAATGCTGGACAAGGGTCGTTGGGTGCATTGGTGGCATTGACGCTGGTGATGATGTCCTCAATATCAGAGTCAGATGGTGTCGTGAGCGAGGTAAGTGGCTTAGGTGGGTTGCTTGTGGGACTGGATAGGATGGCTTTGCCGACGTTTTTAGTTTTGGCCAGCAGGTAGTTAGCATAATCCTGGGGGTGTATCCTGGTTGGTTGTGAGGATGATGGTTCCTTTGTTAGGGTCCTTATTATATTGAACAGCTCATGGGGTTTGTTCAGGGATCTGCTTAGGAGCCCGGAGTGGTGCTCTTTAATTTTCATTGATATTAAGTCCCAGTGTGTCCGCAGGTGGGAATTGTAAGCTGTCTGGTCTGTTGGGGTCCGTGTGCGTCTCCACTTTCTTTCAAGTTTTCTAAGCATTTGTAGAGATGTCCGCAGCTCGGTGGTGTACCATCGTGCGGTTTTCTTCTCGTTAGTTGCATGCCTGGGGTCTGTGGCTTGGCTTTGTTGGGTATGCAAGCGAAGAAACTCAGGCTGTTGTTCCATGACGCCATTGTTTCTTCGAGGTTCAGTGATGCTGTCGTGATATTGGGGAGGACATCTTTGATGATCGCTTCTTTGTCGAAGGGTCTGTAGTGTCTGAAGTGTGCTGATTTTTCAGTTGTTTTCATTGTCCATTCGCTGTCCTAGTTCATGGGTATCTGAAATTTAATTAGATTATGGTCTGACCATGGGACAGGGGAAATAATTACATTGAAGTCGTAATTTGAGTTTGCTTCTGGTCAAGAGGAGAAAATAAGATCTAGTGTGTTGCCCTTTTGATGTGTGGGAGCGTCAACTATTTGTTCATAATCCAGGCTGTTGAGTGCATCCAGAAAGGCTTTGGAATGGGTATCCTGCATGGCTGGTAGGTTAACGTCTCCCAGTACCCAGTTTGGCTTTCAGGTATTCTTAGGGTTGGAGGCTTGGTCAATTATTGTTGCAAGGTCTTCATGGGGTGACTATGGGGATCTGTATATAAGGTTGATAGTATTATAGTTTTTGGCTATGATGATCACATCAAGGTGCGTTGAGCTATTGAACTGATCATCTGATACTGGAGCTCCATTTTTACGAGAATGAATGCACCACCTCCCCTACGGTTCTCTCTGTGGTAGGTATGGATTGAGAAGTCAGGGGGGGTAAGCTGATTGATGAGGACTGAGTCTGAGGTGGTGAGCCATGATTCTGTTAATAGTAGGATGTCTAGTTTGAGGTGCATTACGAGGTCAGTGATGATTGGACACTTTTTATGAACAGACCGTGCGTTTATGAGGGCACACCTCAGGTTGTTTGTGTTGCTGTGGTTTCTTCTTCCTTGGTTTCGTAGAATCAGAATCGGATTGTGGTCTGCTGCAGAGGGAACAGTTGATGGCGTTGCTGAGAAGGTATATAACGATTAAAGTTATACTAAGTATAGCCATATTAGGGTGTAGCTTGGTGCATTGTGTGAGGCGGGAGGTTTCCTTAGCTTGGGAGGACTTATACATGTTCACCACAGGCGAGGAGATTATTGGGTAACACCAATGGTAGCTAGCTTGTTCTGTAGGACTATCTAATGGTAGCGATAAGAGTTACTTGTATACTTTGGTAGTGAGGTGTTCACCATATATTTTGCGCTGAGGTATTCATAGTATACAGTAAAATATGGTAATGAAGTACTTATAAGACACAGAAAATTCTCATAGTGAGGACTACACAGGATATGTTAAGACTTTAGCAGTGGTCTATTTACAGTAGCCTGTGACATTCTGCTTGCAGTCACAGTAGGTTTTGCAGAAGGAATACTCACAGTACTTTCAAGGGTGAAATTTCACAGAGCAGTCAGGACTAAGGTGCACTGCACATAGCCATCCAGGAGGTATCTGAAACTCCATGCTGGTCAGGGAGCTCAGCTGTGGTGTTTCTGCTGGAGTAGTTGTGGTTTGTCTGCAATTGTGGTCAAATGTGGCAAGACTCGCTGAGCGCCTACATGGGAATTGAGCCCAGGACATTTGCTTTAACACTACTGACAAAGTTTCACCCTATGCCTCAGAACCCAGCTCTTATCCAAATCACCCACCTATTAGCATGGTGCATGTTCCCATCATCCCCAACCCAGTTATAGGAGGCCCCACCCTTAGCTGTAATCATTAGCCCCCCTTACAGTCACAATCATTCTCTCTGCACTTGTTCAGATCTCAAACTCTCACACAGTCCCACCCCCTCCAGTACCTGCATCAGTCCCCTCATATTATAATCAAACAGATATCCTATCTTCAGAACTCATGTCAGCAAAACTGTGATGGGGAGAGGGGTAAGGAAGTGAGTGTCCACTCACAAAACAGCCAAATTCCTCTTAGCAGCAAATGCAGACCCCCTTACATCTCTTTCAAGAAGGCATGAAAGTTCCAGCATTAAGTTAAGTCTGTTGATCGGCACACATCTCTGGCTCTGGGCTGAATAGTTTATTGCTTGATCATCATGTACTTTGAAAGGATTTACAAGGGTTAAATGCTAGCATGAGGGCAGCAATTACACTCAGGCTGACCACTTGTCTGCATTGCGGTGCAACATCAATGCATAGAAAATATGTGCAGAAGCTTCACTACCTAACCGTAGACTGCACACTCAGGTTTCTGCATCAGCCCCTGTCATAGCTTGAGTTTGTATTCTCTAGAAGTGGTCAGTACTGCCCTCATGTGGCCATTCTCCAGAATAAAGGTTTATTACCTTGTCCTCACAGAACATTGTATCTGATCTATGAACAGGTCTCTAGCAGCCCAGACAGAGGATCTCTTAACAGAAAAATGAAACCAACCCCACTCCCAGGTACAGTGTCTCACAGGAAAGGAGAGATTTTACTAAACAATGATATATATATATATATTTTTATCCAACTAGACCAGTCAAGTTCTTATGTTCTGTTCTGTTTTAAGACTTCCTGGCAGCAGATGGAGAAGAAAAAAAAAGAGCACAAAGCTATGTAACATCACCCTTAGTATAAAAACCCCATTCCTCAAGGGGCACTTCAATATAACAAAAAACAAGCAGCAGGAGTCAATGGGTCAAAAAGGCAAGAAAGCACAAAACCAGCCCAAAAATGAGTTCATAAGTGAATAAATTTAGCTTGTTAGAAGAGGTAACAAATGTGAAGCAGGAGCAGTAGGCCAAGGAAGTATGGACATGTAGAGGTACAGCAATGTCACCGATACATAAAGAGTCTCAGCTAGGCAACAGACTAAACAGTTTAGAGGGGCAGTGTCAGCATACCTTTCATGCAGCTATGGACTCTGTTTAATTCAGTCTAGACTCTGACCCCTGGGTGACGTCAGTCTCTAGGACCTGGCTGCAGCCCCTCCTTGCTAAATCAAGATGGGTAGACCTTAAAGGGAGTGGCCAAAGACAATAGCAGACCTCAAGGGGAACTGCTGGAGAGGCACTATAAAGGACAGACACACTTCCTGTCTCTCTCTCTCTCTCTCTTTCATCGGACAGGTTTGGACACTACAATGAGACTCTGATACTCAACTCCCTTCACCCCTCCCCCTCTCTCTCTCTCTCTACCCACATGTTCTGGCCTACCATGCGGCTCTGACCCACATGTTCTGGCCTCTATCTCTCTCACACTTCACACATGCACACACACAGATTCATTGATACACACTGAAACAGCTCTGTAACAATCACTATATACCTCTGTTCAATACCTATGGATTAAGCCTATTTGTACATAAAAACCTTTCTCCAAGCCACACCTGTTTGCTTGTCTTATTACAATACCCTCCTGCGTCTGTGAAGTGAAATGAACCCAGGACCAAGCGGAGACTAGACAAGAGATTACATATTCAGAAGATTACATATTGGGGGCTCGTCCGGGATTTCACAGCAGATCTCCAGTTGGGTAAGTAATAATTTTGTATAATACATTAAGTAGATTTCAGACAGAGTGAGACAGGAAAATCAATAGCCCTTGTGACCATTTACAATTTTGTTTTGTGGGTTAGACAAGGTGAGACTTTTAGTGTCAAAAGGCTCTGTAAGAATCTAGAATTTTAAGGACATGACACAGAGTGGCTTGCAATTGTCTTATTTTTATGTATAGGCTTGCTACAGATTTTATATAGTATTTGAGCTGCTAAGAAAATACAGAGTTACACAGTTAAATATTCCCTCATAGAGTACAATATACATCTTTCCTGGTAACACTAATGTACCCTCCTGTCTATTTGACTTTTATTTCTCTCTCTTGTCAGTATATATCTTGGTGTGAGCAGGAATATCTGACAATGTTAATCTTTCTCCCTTTTAACTTCTATTTCTCTGTCTCCTGTCAGTAACTATCTTACTGAGAGCAGGCTTGCAGCTGGCTGCAACTGATACAATTCTGTTAATCTACTCCACCCTGTTAAATAGGTGTGAAATACCTTTTAAGTTAGCATTCCTCCTTCTAAGGTTACACATTTTAGATAGTCCAACTACAGCCTTTCTGCAGTATCTAATATGGAAGCATTTGATTTTAAAGAACTTACAGAAATTCTAATTTCATATTGTAAGAGAAAAGGAGGTCCATATGAAGGGGAATTCCCTGACTCATGGTATAATATTCAAAAACGAATGTTAAGCCATGATCATGAATTCAAAAAGAAAACAAATAAAAGAAAATGCCTCTTCATCCAGGGCATGTACAGGGGACTAATTAGCATGAAAAAAGAAAACTCTGAACTGACTTCTCAGTGTAGCCAATTGATCAAAGAACTGGAGGAGGCACAAAGTTGTATTTCTATTCAGAGAACTCAAGTGATTCAAGCCACAAATTCTTTTATAACTGTTAGTGAACAATTAGAAGCACTTAAACTTGAATTGAGGCACGTTAAAGATCAAGTGGCCTATGCAAGAAAGTCAACACCTACCCCTCCCTCAGCACCATATGCCTATGAGCCATGCATACCAGCTAGAGAGAAACAAAAGAACAAAGATACACCCATTCCCTATGACTATGACACACCTTATCAGCAACAAAAGAATACTAAAGTATGCATAGTTGGACTGAGGAATGGCAAAAACACAGATGAATCACAGCAGGAAAATTCAGATAGTTTATCTCAGCCAGAACCCAGCAATCTCTGTCAGGAGAATAATTCAGATGACTTAGACATGGCAGCCAGTACAGAACTAAAAGCACCAGTTAAATTAATGTTCCAGGAAAATTTAAAAGATAGAGATATTGAAAAAATAGTTGAGAAAATTGGTACTATGCCTCTTAATGTAAATCAGTGGGTTAAATGGGCGATTGATATTCTGATTCACTGGGGTCTAGGGAAATACAGAAGAAAACAATCAGACTTTGATAGACTTATGCATCTGGCTCTAGGGCCTCACTATTACAGGGTTGGCTCTCTCACTCACCCATACCAGTTGGTTAAAAGGGGTACTGAGAAACTATTTCACTGTTCCCCAATGCAAGTATTTAAAATTATTTCACCTTTACCAGATGATACACTGGAACAGTTTGCATATAGAGCCTGGATTTTAAAAGCAGTTCTTAATGAGCAGGAGTCCTGGCCCAAAGCAGAAGATTATGGGGAGAGCATGCATAAGGAATTTTTATTAGAATTGCTATCCCCTGAAATTACAAAACACCTTCTGTTATTTTCTGAAGACCCTGAAGCAACCCCTTTTGATACTCTAATGCTCAGAATTGGGTCTGTTTGGAAGACCCAGCCCTCGCAGGTCATTACAGTATCAGAGGCACGGAAGTGGCAGGCCAATGAATCCTCTCAGTACATAAGAAACACAGACAGAGGACACACCCCTAAGTGGCAAGCTGAAGGATCCTCTCAGTACACAAGAAACACCGACAGAGGCCACGCCCCTGGGAGAGCACACGGCAGAGGTACTTTTAGAAACTCCTCAGGTTACATCCCCTTTCAAGAGCTCAAAGCACAGAGAGATGGGCTAGAAAAGGAAAAAACTAAATGGGAACAAGATAAACATACACTGCAGATAGAAATAGATAAATTAAAACAGGATTTACAAGCAGCTCAGGACAAACACAAGGCTAGGGCATAGGGATGTCCTGACCTCTTGAGTTCAGATATCAAAATGTCTCAAGCCTTCATAGCCCAGCCTGCCTCCTTTATCTCAGCAGAGGACTCAATTCCAGAGCCTCTGGGTGATGAAATGGATACAGGCCCAGGACAGAATTTAAGGCTTGTAACACCCTTGATACTGGACTCTTGTGCACGCCCCAATGTTATCAGTAGAGTAGGGGGTCAGGATAAATTAGCTCTGATTGACACAGGGGCTGGAATTAGTTTTACTAACAGAGCTTCTCCCACTGCAGATCAGGAAAATATGGAAATTTATGAAATTCAAGGAATTAATGACACAGCTTCCAAATGTGTGGCTATCCCAGTTAAATGGGGTATCCCTGTGCACAGTGAACAAAATAAGGAAATGTTAGAAACCACTGCCTCCACTATAGTGAACACACCAAAAGAAATAATTGGAACTGATGTTCCCAACCAGTTAACTTTGGTGGGGGATATGGCTAATCCTAAATTGTGGCAGTATTCAGGAACTTCAAGTGCTTCTAAAACTTTAGTGCATGAAGTCATTCCCATGCAGTTAGCAACTCAGTGCACAAAGGCAGCTCAGCAGTATGATCTGTGTGTAATTCCCTCAGAGGTGGCTGATATTCCAGTCTGGCCTCAAGACAAGTTAGATTGTGGGAAAATGCACACAGAAATACTGTTGGAAGGTGAGGATCATACACCACAGAAATACCCAGTACCTCATCAGGCTATAGAACCAGTGACTAAAATTGTGAAGATACTGGAGGAGAGAGGTCAGATTAGACCTATTTCTTCCACATGCAATTCACCAGCCAGGCCAAAACAGTGTGCATGGACTGTGCCTCCACAGGGATATAAGGATTCCCCATCAATATTTCATGAACACATGAAGGAAGCCCTGTCACTAGTGTCTTGCAGAGATGAGACCTAGACCAAACCTCCACTTTGTAACTGCACAGTGGGAGGGACCATACTTAGTTACTGATACCTTAGGCCCAAGCCTATCCTAATGCACGACAACCAGCAGTACTGGAAACACATCACCCAGTTAAAACCATATGGGTAATATGTGTGTTATCAGTCTTTGTTTTCAGATACCACCTGAAGACAGCACGGACAGCTGCTTTATGAAGACAGCACGGACAGCTGCTTTCTGAACAAAAGTCGCTTGAGGACGGTAACTATTTACTCCTGCTGTATAGTTGACATGTGTTTAATAGTTATGTAAATAAGTAGTTAGTTATGTAAATAAGTAGTAGAAATTATTAATTTTGTGTGTTTGTTTTGTTGTTACATAGTATAAGTGGGGAGCATTAGTTTACTCCCTAGTAGAGTGAAACAAGTTTGCTTTTATTATGTCTCGGTTTGCTGTTGTTCTTGTATCTGCTCTCTTCCACTCAAGTCTCATTACAGGAACTATCATCCGAATATGCACGATTGGCTGGGCTAACTCCACAAGTGGGGTATATCGTTATCAAGAAATACCCCCACCGTTCCCGGAAGGAAAGGATCTGGTCATCCTGAGTTTCTGTTCAGTACAGGACAAGCCAGTGTTCTATTCATTAAACATCACTCAAGTACAGTGGGAGCCACCAGTTTCCACTTCTCTGGAAAGGACACAAGAATTGAGGGCACGCCCAGAACGTTACTTTCTAGGTCCTCCTGCTTTGATTTTGTACAATATTTCCTGTTAGGACAGAGGTACCTGGAAAATAACTTATACATGGGTTTTGAGTGATCAACAGCACATCACTGAGACTTCATTCCTTTTGGATGTATCTTGTTTACCTACTACCCCTCATCCCACCCCTCCCACTACTTCTGCTCCTCCTGCACTCTACCTTTCTGATATCCACCCATTTCAGGAAGGACATCCCTTTCAGATTAAATATGATGCACCACACGATGTTTTATATGATGTGGAATACCATTTTCTTACTTGACATCTATTTCCCAAATTGTTTCTAGTTACTCACAAATATCCAAATTGCTCTCAGTTTGTGGCCAACCACATACAAATGCTCAATACTTGGTTTGATATGCAGTCAGTAACACCCAGAGCTAAGCAATTTCGACACAAGCGTGAATTAATTGATACAATTTTAGGTGGCACAGGGACTGCACTAGGTGCCCTTAATGCTCCGTAATAAAATGGGATCCACTGCTCAGCATGCTGCTGATGGTTTTACCTCACAACATATTATTAATGAAGCTTCCTCTAAACTGTCCAATGTAGTTGTAGATACCTTTGCTCTTATATCTCCCATTATAGAACAGAAAATTGTTACCATAGCACATGCAGAATATAGATTGGGAAAGAATATTTCCTGGGCTCTTGCCTGTGATCAAGTACAGATCGAGCTTATTACTATACTAAAGGAAATTCTGATCACTGCTAAGTTAGGACACTGGCCACCATCTCTCATCCATATGGCTAGTACCAAAATACCTGAATTTGCTATAGCTCACCTTGATTGGTGGACAGTTAGTGTTCCCATTTGTTCACCACAAGGCTGCTCTATCTGTACTTTGATCCCATGGTCAGGACAACACACAGTTATTTATCCTGTTGTTAATATTGGGGTGCAATTTGATAATATGCTTATGTATCCTGTGGACCATCTCACATGGGTACAGCCACTGGACGACACCTGGACTTCATTCAAGCCGATGGACCCCAGTTTGTGTGAGCAGACTACATTTCAGTTCAAGTGTCAACCTCACCAGTTTAAAGAGGCTGACACCTCCTGCTGGAACAATTCTTCCTCTTGCTCCCTGACTGTTAAGCTCTCATATCCCCTGACTACCTTGGAGCTGGACACTTTTGTTTTCATCTGTTCTTTCCCCAGAAAGTTTCTTTTTCGATTGCTCCCAGAATGCATGACATTCGCCTTCCCAAGAACACTTTGTTGTACAGTTCAAACTATTTACCAAACAATACCTGGTGCAGTCATACACCACTGGTCTCCCTCACCATTAATGGGACAACTTATTCCACACCGCTGGTTACCAATGACTCTATGGACATTCCAGACTTTATCTCATATGCTGTGCATCCATTACCACTTGGCATGGGAGAAGAGACACTACATAAACTGCTCAACTTTACAGAACTCCATGCCTATATTGATCACCTTAAAACAACATCCACTGAAGTGAATCACACCATCGCCTATGAGAATGGACACATTCAACAAATTGTTGGACACTTGCTACAAGATGCTCATGTGTCTGTGTGGGAATTGTTATTTGGTTACTCACCTACTGCTGATGATGTCTTTAATGTTTTTATTCACCCTATTATTATTTTAACTGCTGTACAAATATTGCTATGCATTATTGTAATTTTCTTGTGCTGTAAGATGAAAAAAAATGTACATTTCCTTGCAGCGCATGTCATACAGAACAACAACATTTTAAGGTAGTTACACTGAACCTCTCCAGCATCCACCCCTACATCCAGGCTAACTTGGCCTGCTAATTTGGCTAATTCGGTATTTCCTATTACACTGAATACCAGAGTCAGCTGCAGTCTAGTATTGCTTCCTATCCTCACTCATAGCATCCTGGTACCGTTTGGTTTTAGCCTCCTTAAAAATTCCTGCAGACCTTATGCACTGTTCACTCTCTCTAAGACGGGTATGTAAGTGGCATATTGGGTTCCCCCCCCCAGTAGTGGCTGCTCAACCTAAGACACGAGGTTTGGACTCATAAGGAGACTTGTTTATCTCTAGAACACTAGAGACAGTACTAGAGACAGTACTGTGCAGGACAGGGGACCTGCTAGACATAGCAAGGTATTTAATACAGGAGGTATTCGACGAGCTGCCTACTATCAGGTAATGGCAGCTGGGACAGGTACCACAGGTTTGCTTCCACCATTTCCAGGCACAAATAATAAAGAAAAATAAAAAAGGTGTGGGAGATGTCAGCATACCTTTCATGCAGCTATGGACTCTGTTTAATTCAGTCTAGACTCTGACCCCTGGGTGACGTCAGTCTCTAGGACCTGGCTGCAGCCCCTCCTTGCTAAATCAAGATGGGTAGACCTTAAAGGGAGTGGCCAAAGACAATAGCAGACCTCAAGGGGAACTGCTGGAGAGGCACTATAAAGGACAGACACACTTCCTGTCTCTCTCTCTCTCTCTCTCTCTTTCATCGGACAGGTTTGGACACTACAATGAGACTCTGATACTCAACTCCCTTCACCCCTCCCCCTCTCTCTCTCTCTACCCACATGTTCTGGCCTACCATGCGGCTCTGACCCACATGTTCTGGCCTCTATCTCTCTCACACTTCACACATGCACACACACAGATTCATTGATACACACTGAAACAGCTCTGTAACAATCACTATATACCTCTGTTCAATACCTATGGATTAAGCCTATTTGTACATAAAAACCTTTCTCCAAGCCACACCTGTTTGCTTGTCTTATTACAATACCCTCCTGCGTCTGTGAAGTGAAATGAACCCAGGACCAAGCGGAGACTAGACAAGAGATTACATATTCAGAAGATTACAGGCAGGTTCTGGGCTAGTCGAGCAGGATTACAAGAAAGGAAGTTATGAGTAAGTAAAATTTCTCCTTCTAACTACATCCTGCTAGACCACTCCAGGGTAGGAAGAAACAGCTGCAATGAAAACATAGCTCCAAAGCAAGCTGCTTCTGAAGCTTGGAAGTCCAAGCGATAGCGAGATGCAAAAGTAGAGAGGGAGCACCAGGTGGCCACCCTGAAAATATCTAGTGTAGCTACCCGTGAACATTCTGGCCTGGAGGTGGCCTGGGTCCACAGAAAATGTGACCGAAAACCTACAGGTACAGATTTGTTCAATAAAATATTAGCTGACGCAATGGTCTATTTGATCCAACGTAGAATGGTTGCTTTAGAAACAGCCGCTCCTTTTCGTAGACCAGAGATCAAACACAATAGTAAGTTTGAGGTAAGAGCCTAACGCCCTACCCACATCCAACAGGCAAAGGTTACTCTTGTCACCCGAAGACTGCTCCTTAAAAAAAAAAGGAAGGAAGTACAACAACTTGGTTGACATGAAAATCCAAAAAGGGCCTGAGGCAGAAAAGAAGGCACTGTTTGAATGGTAATCCTCTCCGAGGAAAAATACAGAAAAGGATCCTGGCTAGGAAGTACCCAGTGCCCCAAAAGGAGCCGTGCCAAAGTCACTGCTATCAAAAAAACAGTTTTGAGAGTCAAATATTTGCGAGATGCCCTACAGAAAGACTCAAACGGGGCACAGGTGAGCACGTGAAGCACTAAGGACAGATCCCAAGAAGGGACAATTGGGGTGCCTCAGGGAGCAAATGGCCCCCAGATAGTAGGAAACATCTACATGAGACGCAGAAGACTACCTCTGGAGAGGCCCCCAAAAGCATGTCAAGGCCACAATATGCATTTTCAAAGAATTTAAGGAGAGATCCTTATCAAATCCCTCCTGAAGAAAGGAAAGGAAAGTGTCTAGAATATCAACTCATTAAGGAGAGGATCTCTTAGAACACCAAGAGAGAGAAAAAAAAAAAAAGACACCCAGTCCAAGAATATGCATATGAGATAGAAGACAGTCAAGCCCATAAAGCGTAGTTACTCACCTGTAACAGGTGTTCTCCAGGAGCAGCAGGAATCAGTCCTCACTTATGGGTGACGTCAGCGCCGACGGAGCCCTCGCGGAGCAATTTTCCCCAGCTTTCAAAGAAAGCCTTTGGGAATTGCAGCGCGCATGCGCGGTCGTCTTCCCGCCCGAGGGTGCCATCTTAGCCAGTCAGATGACATAGCTAAAAAAGACAGCATAAAAATTTGCAAAAAGAACATAAGCAGACGATTGCAACTCCAAGGGGAGGAGGGAGGGTAGTGAGGACTGATTCCTGCTGCTCCTGGAGAACACCTGTTACAGGTGAGTAACTACGCTTTCTCCAGGACCAAGCAGGAAGTCAGTCCTCACTTATGGGACTCCCAAGCTCAAGGCTACCGGAGACCCTAAGCACAAAAAAGAGCTCCCTCTAGCTCAGCAGCACAGAAGGATAGAATCTTCGCTGAATTATCACCCACCGGTAGCCCACATCCGGGATGGAGGGTAGGAGTTGCTCAGACCTCAAAGAGATTACGGAGGACTGCCTGTCCGAAAGCACTGTCCCTACGGGACTCCCTCTCGAGACAGTAATGGACCGCAAAAGTCTGGCTCGAAGACCAAGTAGCGGCCCGGCAGATGTCTGCCAGCGGGACAGAGCGGAGGTAAGCCACTGACGTGGCCTTTGCCCGAACGCAATGAGCCGTGACTCGACTTTCTAAGGAGAGTCCGGCTGCCCCATAAGCCCAAGAGATACAGTCCGCAACCCAGATGGACAGAGTACGCTTGGAGACCGGGAGCCCCAATTTATTGGGGTCAAAAGACACAAAAAGCTGAGCAGCTTTACGGTGCTCCCGCGTACGGTCAAGGTAGAAGTTCAATGCCCTTCTACAGTCCAGGGTATGGAGGACCGTTTCAGCTCGGCTGGAGTGTGGTCTGGGAAAGAAGGTTGGAAGTACCACCTCCTGATTGATGTGAAAAGGGGAGACCACTTTAGGCAGAAATTTTGGGTGAGTCCGTAGGACTACCCTATTTTTGTAGAACCTAGTGTAAGGGGGATCAGACACGAGGGCCTGCAATTCACTTACGCGCCTAGCGGAAGTGAGGGCTATCAAGAACAGTGTTTTCCAAGACAGAAAACGGAGAGAACAGGTAGCCATAGGTTCAAAAGGCGGACAGGTGATCCGCTGCAAAACCACATTCAGGTCCCAGTCAGGCGCTGGCGGGCGCAGAGGTGGTTTAAGTAGAAGGAGACCTCGGAGAAACCTCGCTACGAGAGGGTCATTGGAGAGAGGTCTGCCGTCCACTGGCACATGATGTGCGGAAAGAGCACTGAGGTGAACTTTGACGGAGTTGGACTTAAGTCCCAGATTAGAGAGGTGCAGCAAGTACTGCAAGATCACCGACACCGGGCAGGAGAAGGGATCCTGAGACTGTTGGGCACACCAGACTGCAAAGCGACGCCATTTAAGGGCGTAGCATTTGCGGGTAGAAGGCCGTCGCGAAGCTAAGACGACCTCCTCCACCTCCGCCGGCAGGAGAAGGGGAGCAAGGACTACCCTCTCAGCAGCCAGGCCATGAGGTTGAGAGACCTGAGGTTGGGGTGCAGAAGGGACCCCTGATCCTGAGTGAGGAGATCCGATTGTACCCCCAGAGGGATTGGATCCTCCACCGCCAGTTGCAGCAGGAGCGGAAACCACGGCTGCCTGGGCCAGCGAGGGGCCACCAGGATCATGAAGGCTTTGTCTCGGAGAACCTTGAAAAGAGTCCGAGAGACCAGCGGGATGGGAGGGAAAGCGTACAGAAGGCTCCCCGACCACGAGATCAGAAAGGCGTCCGCCGCCACCCGAAGGGGGTGTGGCCGACGAGAGCAGAAGCGAGGAAGCTGCCGGTTGTGAGGACTGGCAAAGAGATCCACCGTGGGGAGACCCCACTTGAGGAAGAGCTTCTGAACTACCAAGGGATCCAGCCGCCACTCGTGCGGCTGGAGGACCCTGCTGAGTTTGTCTGCAAGGCAATTTTCTTGGCCCGGGAGATAAACTGCCTTGAGGAGAATGCCGTGACTGACGGCCCAAGAGCAGAGCTTCTGTGCCTCCCGGCAGAGGAGGAAGGAGCCCGTGCCCCCTGCTTGTTCACGTAGAACATGGCAACTTGATTGTCCGTCTGGACAAGGACGGACTGTTGGGAAGTCAGGTGGGAGAAGGCCTTGAGAGCTAGGCGGATCGCCCTGAGCTCCAGGAAGTTGATCTGCTGAGCAGACTCCCACGTGGTCCAGAGGCCCTGAGTACGTGCCTCTTGGCAATGTGCTCCCCAGCCCAGGAGGGATGCATCGGTGGTCAGCACCCGGGTCGGCTGAGGTGACTGGAAAGGCATTCCGAATATCAGGTTCGGCTGCCGGAGCCACCACTGGAGAGACGAGAGCAGCGGCTCGGAGACGCGCACTAGGTCTGCCAGGCCGCCTGTGGCTTGTCGCCACTGCTGGCGGAGACACCATTGAGCAGACCGCATATTCAGGCGGGCATTGGGGGTCACATGGACGGTGGAAGCCATATGGCCGAGCAGTCTCAGGAAGCGCCTGGCGGAGACCAGGGGCTGGCTGCGAAAGCGGTCAGCTAGGTCCATGAGCCGTTGAGCCCTGTCGAGCGGTAGGTACGCTCGTGCCCGAGGAGTGTGCAGCCTTGCGCCGATGAACTCGAGATCCTGTGAGGGGAGCAAAGTGGACTTTGCGAAGTTTATAACAAAGCCCAAGTGCTGCAGCAGAGTCACCGTGCGGCACGTGGCGTTGGTGACCTCCTGAGCGGACGCTGCTCTGATGAGCCAGTCGTCGAGGTACGGAAAGACATAGAGGCCGTGAAGCCGGAGATGGGCCGCCACGACCGCGAGACATTTTGTGAAGACTCGCGGTGCGGAGGATAGGCCAAAGGGCAGTACTCTGTACTGGTAATGATTTCCTGCCACCACAAACCTTAGGTATTGGCGGTGGCTTGGGTGGATGAGGATGTGCGTGTAGGCATCCTTTAGATCCAAGGAGCATAGCCAATCTCCCTGCTGGAGGTAGGGCAGAAGGATTCCAAGGGTAAGCATTTTGAACTTCTCCCGCACAAGGAACTTGTTGAGGTTGCGCAAGTCCAGGATGGGTCTGAGGCCCCCTGTTCTCTTTGGTATCAGAAAATACCTTGAATAAAAGCCTTGACCTCTCAGGTGGTGGGGCACCGGTTCCACCGCCTGTTCCTGCAGAAGACCTGCTAACTCCTGAAGGAGCAACTCCCTGTGCAGAGGGGGGCGCGAAGGTTCTCCCGGAAAATAGGAGGGAGGGACCTGATGGAAGTGGAGAAGGTAGCCTTCTCGCACGACCTGAAGTACCCAGGCATCTGCGGTGATGCTGGACCACCTGTGGCCGAAGTGAACCAGCCGGCCTCCGGTGCTGGGAGGAACCAGCGGGGGGGGAGAGGCTATGCTGAGCGAGTCAAAAACCCCCACCCTGCTGAGCAGGGGCTGGTGGTGCAGGCTTGGGGGCTTGCTGCCTACGGGACCCGTTACCCCGTCCCTTGGCCTGCTGGCCCTGTTGGGGAGCTGCAGGGGCCTGATAATGGGGGTACTGTTTGTAGGCAGCCGCCTTCCTCGGGTAAAAGGACTTTTTTCCCGAGCCCTTCTTTTTCTGGGAAGGGGCGGAGGTCTTCCTAGAAAGCCTGGTCCTGGTGAGAGTCTCAGTCTCAATTTGTGCAGCCTTTTCCGCCATGGGCTTGCCAAAGAGGTTTTCGCCTCGGCAGGGGACATCGACCAACTTGTCCTGTACCCAGGGCTCAAGATCCGACGACTGAAGCCAAGCCTGTCGGCGGGCACCGATGCCGGCTGCGGCCACTCTAGCCGAGGCCTCAAAGCCATCATAGGCTGCTCGGGACATGAACTTTGAGCATTCCCGAATGCCCGTGGACAAGGCTAGGAACCTCCGCAAGGGCTCCTCGGAGAGACCAGCGGAGAATCCGGCTAGCTCTTTAGCCAGATCCCGGAGATACATGCCCATGTAGAGCTGGTAAGTCTGGACACGACATGCGAGCATAGAGCCCTGGAAGCACTTCTTGCCAAGGCCATCCAGGTTACGGGCCTCCCTTCCAGGAGGCACCGAGGAGTGCATCTTCTGGCTCTTAAGACGATGCATGGCCGATTCCACTACCATGGAATGGTGTGGCAGCTGTGCCTTCTGAAAGCCAGGGCTCTTGCGGACCCGATAGATAGAATCGACCCGCTTGCTCAGGACCGGCGAGGAGGCCGGACTCTCCCACATGCGGAAGAGTAGTCGTTCCAGCATAGGAGGAACCGGCACAGTAAAGTGCTCCCTCGCGGGAGAGTCATACTGGAGGGCGTCGAGCTCTTCGGCTCGAGGCTCCTCCTCGGGATCCGCAGGGAAGGCCAAAGCCTTGGCCATATCCCTAACGAAGTCCGAGAACCGGGCATCCTCCGGGGGGGGACTGCTTCCGAGGCTCGGACCCCGGTGAGTCCGATGGGACACACCGAGTCCGGAAAGAATCAGGTGACTCTTCCTCCTCAGACTCCCAGACCGACTCCGACGAGGACTCGGTGGGGTCGGCCCGGGCAGGATGCGGCGCCAGCCGCCCCGACGTCGAGGGAGTCGGCGTCGGCGACCTCGGTCCCGAACGGGAGGCCGAGGGTGACCTCGACCGAGGATCGACTCGAGTTCTCATTGACTCGAGGATCGGCTCGGTCTCCGGGGTCGACTTGGACGTCGACGTCCCGGCGGTCGGGGCAGCGGCGCCAGCGAGGCCAGCGAGCAGTGCCCGCTGCTGGTCCATGAAGGCAGACAGTCTGCTCTCCAAGGCCGTCAACCTGAGTCCGAGCTCAGGTGACCCAGCAGCCCCCGACTCGGGCCCCGACGGCGTCGGGCCCGACGTCGGCTGTCGCGGAGGCGAGTCCAGAAGGACTACAGGACTTACCCGGGCAGGCATCTCCGACTCCAGGCGAGGTCGCTTCGGGAGATGTTCCTTCTCCAAGGACCCGGGGCGGCTGTCGGGGCTATGCGACCTGGCCCTCGCGGAGCCAGGAGCGTCCACCGACGCCGCCCTCGCGGGTTTTTCCTTCCGACGATGGTCCCCGGAGGGAGAACCCCGGTCGGAGGAGCTCCGGCGACGGTCCGAGCTGGAGCCCTTTGACACGGAGGCCTCCGACGAGGTCCGGGTACGGCTGGGGTCAGCGAAGATTCTCTCGCGCTGATGCCGCCGACTTCTCAACGCCTTCGAGGACAGTTTGCTGCAGGGCCCACAGATCAGTTCCTCATGATCCGGGCCCAAGCAGCGGAGGCAAAAGTCGTGTGTGTCGGTTAGTGACATATTTCGGTCACACCGACCACACCGCTTAAAGCCACTGGCAGCCATCGGGGGAAAAAGGGCCCCTGCGAGGTCAAAGGACCGGGCTGCCAGGGAAAACGAAAATGAAAGCTGACTAAGTCAGAAAAACCGAAAAAACGCTAGAGGACTCGAGACCGGCGTCGCGAGTCCGGGCGGGAAAACGATCGGCGTCGAACCGAAAGAAAAAAGTATAAAATAAAGAGGAAAATCAACTTTTTCGCGGGGACAAGACGGGGACGTCTGCAGGGCTCCGCGGAAAAAAGAAGACTGGCTAAGATGGCACCCTCGGGCGGGAAGACGACCGCGCATGCGCGCTGCAATTCCCAAAGGCTTTCTTTGAAAGCTGGGGAAAATTGCTCCGCGAGGGCTCCGTCGGCGCCGACGTCACCCATAAGTGAGGACTGACTTCCTGCTTGGTCCTGGAGAATATAGTGGTCCCTACTTGTAGCAAGAAACCTTTGCGATGCAAGTGACACCGCTCAATAGCCAACACATAAGCAAGTAAGGAGCAAGGTTCAGTGGCCATGAGAACCAGCCACTAAAACAGGACACCTCTCCAGACAGCGAGGGGTAGGGATGCCTCCTGCAGGAGGCAGAGCAGATCAGCATACCATGGACGCTGAGGCCAAACTGGGGCCACCAGCCCTACCTGTCTGGAGTGTGACTCTATCCGATGGAGGACACAGCTGATTATCAGCCAAGGGTAAAAATGTAAAGAAGCTGGTTCGAGGACCAGGTCTGAACCAGAGCATCTAGGCCGTGAGAGTTTAGTTCCTTTCGACAACTGAAAAAGACTGACATCATGGCATTGGAAGAAGTGGCCATTAGGTCTAGAGTCAGATAACCCCACTGATGCACAATGTTCACAAATGCCCACAGAGCTAGCTCCCACTCACCTGAGTCCAGGATATGACAACTCAGGAAATCCGCTTGAATGTTCTCCATTCCCATAATATACGGCGCAGAAAGAGCCAGGAGGTTGCATTCTGCCCAGGGCAAAAGAAGACTCATTTCCAGGGCCACTCTGGGACATTAGGTCCCACCCTGTCTGTTGAGATAGTTTCTGACAATTCCACCACTGTGACCTAATCGCTTGACCCTGGAGATCAGATTGAAAGAAGAGTAGAGACAAACAAACAGCCTGGGTGTCGAGGCAATTGATGATCCAAGCCCTCTCAAATAACCTCCAGCACCCACTGATCCAACGTTATTTGGACCCAGGCAGGGTAAAAGTTCTGCAAATGTCCCCCTACTGGCTCACCCCCCACCTGAGTCCCCCTCATCTCATTGTGGCTTTTTAAGGCCCAAGGCCGAGACGGGCGCAAAACCTTTACCTGCCCCTCGAAAACCTTGAAACCCCTGGCCTCGTACAGGAAACCTGCCCCGCTGAAACTGCCCAAAGTGGGGCAAACAAAATCTACGAAAATCTCTCTGCGCCTCTTTGGGAGCCGGGCTACGGCAGCCCTGCTTCGGTTTATCTTCCGGCAATCGACCCCCTTTAGACTCTCCCAAATCCTTAACCAACTTGTCCAAATCCTCTCCGAACAGCTTCCCCCTAAAAGGGAGCTTACTGAGCCACGCCTTGGAAGAGCTATCTGCTGCCCTGTTGCGCAACCACAAATACCACCAGGCTGCCACCACCAAAGCCATACTTTTTGCAAGCCCTCGGATCAGGTCATAATGAATATCCGCCAAATAGGCAGTCCTGGACTCCAGCCGAGACACCTCATCCACCTGCTCCCCCTCCCTGATCCACTTGCAGTCGCTGAGACCAGCGCAGACAGGCTCTCACCACCCAAGCCCCCATGATAGGAGCCTGCATGGGAGGGCGCTTATGTCAAACACCTGCTTTAATAACGTATCTAGTTTCCTATCCTGACCATCCTTAAGCGCCACAGCTCCCTCAACCGGGATCGTCATCTTCTTAGTAACCGCCAATACCGCGTCGATCTTTGGGGAGCGAAAAAGATCCCTATCCTGGTCAGACAGCGGATAGAGCCTAGCTATCACCCTAGATCAATGTTCCCTCTAATTTTCTGTAGGCTGTGTGAGCATAAAATATCAGCTGTGCAGCTTTTGAAGGAAGGTTAAATTTTTGTGCACCACAGAACGACACTTGGAGTTATATACTTTAAAATTTAACTACACGTCAGAATACAGTATGTACACCACATTGATTGCACTAGAAAATATTGTAGAACTAGTGAAAACCATAAATACACAACAACTTTTAAATTTTAAGAAGTCTGTGTTGTTTTCTATCAGAATCAGAACTGTAATTTTTGTGCGCTCTGTTGTAAAGTATGTGCGCTCGCTCAGCGAGGTGTGTGCGCGCACACATGCGCACAGCTTAGAGGGAACAGTGCCCTAGATCCCTTGAGAGCTGACTCAGGCAAATCCCACCCTTCCTGAATCATGTTTCAGAACACTCTGTGAATAGGAAATACCCGCTGCGTCATACGCACAGCTTTTAACAACGGATCCTCTAATGCCTCATTCGTTGCCAGAACCACAGTCGGCATATTAAGCACCTTAAGGGATTCAGTAATCAGCGCTGACAACTCCTCCCGCCTAAACACCCTGACTACTCTGGCCTGCTGTTCCGCATCCAGCAGCTCGCCCTCTTCAACTCTTCTACGGAATCTTCAAGATCCCCTTCTGCCACCTCAAGATCTCCCAAGGACATAGCCGCCAACATCTCTACCCCCACTCCCTTACTTCTTTTAGCAGGGGTACCTGCAGTGTCCTACCCCAATGGGTTCCCCTGGTGTTTCTCCCTCTGTCCACTGGCAGAAGAGTGGCCATACCGGGCCGTAGTAGAGACAACACCTGCTGCATCAGCAAAAATAAATCCAGAGGGACCAAAGGCTGCCCCCCGTTGGACCCTGACCCAGCAGCAGAGGCAGATCCCCCGCCGTAGAGGTCCCTGCCACCGGATCAGAGGGGAGCAAAGACGGAGGCAGGACGTCATCCTGACTCAGGGACACCATCCCCTGCCCCCGATCCCCTCTTCTAGTGCCTGCTCCATCAACGCCGCTTCCTGGGTGCAGCCTCTACAAACACCCGACTCTAGGACCGAGCCTCACCTTGTGCCACAAACTAGACACCGAGGCCTAGCCGGCATGCTATCCCTGAGCACGATGCCCACAGAAAACCCAGCTAAGAGGGACCCCCAAGTCACTCTCCGGTTGCCAAACACCCCTTCTTTCAGGGTTTAAGACCAAAGAAATATATCGGTATATATATATTTTTTTTTTCTCTTTTATTACTACTACTTGTTAGGTCCCTCACTAGACATCCTAGCCTACGTCCCCCGAATGCAGCTTACATAAACCACTCCTCGGGAGATCAACTGCCTCTGCACTCCCGGTCTTGCTGTGCCGAAAAAATACAAAATGGCCGACCTCACGCTTCCTGTGCAAACACTACACGGTCAGGCCGTCGCTCCCGATCCCCACTAAACGCCAGGATCTGAGCTCCCCTTGGTACTTTGTGGAGGGCTTACCATTGAATATCGCAGGAAGCAACAGGACAAGCTGGTTGCTCTTAAAGGGGACTAGCTTGAAGGGGGGCCTTTGGGGCTGACCTGGCATCAGCTAGGAAGGAGACTGGAGCGTAATGCACCTTGTTGAAGCCGCGTAGGCCTATGGAGCTCTTGCCATCAAGCCGTGCTGTCATCTGTGACATCAGGGTTTTCCCAGTGGAATGTCAGCTTGAACAGGGAGCCATCTGTGCCTGAGGGAGCAGCCTTGCGCATGGCAGCATGCTAAAGTGCTCACCCTACCATCTCCTCTGCAGTGGGTGGTCAGCATCCTGCCCTTCAGTGAGGCTTCTGTACTGAGGTCTGAGCCTATGTGGGTGCAGATGTTCATGCCCCAGGGCTCCATTGTTCAAAACCAGCACTAATGGCTAACATCGTAGGCACGGGTCAACACAAAGAAGAGCAGGACGCTCTTGCAGTAGAATCCAGATAACACAAGGAGCAAGAGACGTGTGATGGTCACAGGAGCTTTTATTAGATAAACCCCAACGCGTTTCAGCAACGCCTTCCTCAAGGAGTATGCAGCTTATAAAACAAAATAAAATACAGCAATTAAAACCAACATATAAATGTCATAAATAATTAAAACCAACATGTGTAAATGATTGCATAAATAAAGATCATGTAATAAAGAAATTATAAACAAAGAACGCAGGGCAGAGGCAAACAAATACATATTGCTTATTGGAAATTAAAATTATGAAAGAGACATTGGCTGGGCAGTAGCAGACATATACACGTTACATGATTGAGGGTATATAACACAACCATGGATAAGACAAAGCAGAAAAAAAAAGAATGAATCTTATAAAAAAGTGTTTAAAAAGCCTATTAAACATTGGTTAAACAGGACTGTACTCACTGAAGCACCCTATGATGAATCTCACGTAAATAGGAGCTTATGTGTATGAACTCTAGCTGTAAAGTGAATAACAAAGCATAGCATTATACTTTCCATCTCAAGGTAGTGTATCCAAATCTAGCCAACAACGAGTATAAAAGGTGAAGGATATGCGAACGGGGATATGCGAACAGGGGATATGCGAACAGCTAGAATTACACTGATTCCGAAACCGGGGAAGGATCTGGAGGACCCAGCCTCTTATAGGCCCATTTCTTTGATAAATGTGGATCAAAAACTGTTTGCATCAGTGTTAGCTGAGCGTCTTCAGGTGTGCTTGGCGGGACTAGTGGGCCCCCATCAAGCTGGTTTTGTTCGAGGGAGAGAAGCCTCGGTGAATATTAGTACAGTCCTGCTGGGCATGGAGCGGACCCTACTGGCCCAAGACCCATTAATTCTTGCCAGTTTGGACTCAGAAAAGGCCTTCGATAGAGTCTCATGGCGCTATATGTTCGCGGCGCTTCGGAGGTTTGGCTTTCAGGGGACGTTTCTGCAGGGATTGCAGGCGTTATACGCTGATCCCCGAGCGGTAGTTGACGTTGGGGGGCTCTGTTCCTCACCCTTTCCCTTGCATCGTGGCACGCGTCAGGGATGCCCGCTTTCTCCTCTCCTATATGTGTTACAACTAGAGCCTCTCTTACTCTCCCTAATTCAATCTCCGCAGGTATCTGGGATCGCATGGCAAGGAGGGGGTATAAAGGTTAGCGCGTTCGCAGATGACCTATTGTTGTGTTTGACGAAACCGATGGAGTCTTTACCGGCAGCCTTAGATTTAATTGAACGATTCGGCAGCTTCTCCGGACTTCGAATTAATCAGACGAAGTCGATGGTATTGGATGTGGACCATCAAACGCGGGGCCAGTGGCGAGGCGATTTCCCACTCAGTTGGGCAACGGGATCGATCCGTTATTTGGGCGTCTACCTCCCAACTCGCCTGAGATCTCTATACGAGGTCAATGTTCGCACCCTTCTTCAATCCACCAAGACACGGTTGCTGAAGTGGAAGGATCTTCCCCTGTCCCTACTGGGACGGGTAGCACTGGTACGGATGATAGAATGGCCCCGCTGGCTGTATCTATTGCGGAATCTTCCCCTTTGGTTGACGGGGCAGGATCTAAGGGAGCTGCATGGGCAGCTCAGTCGATTTCTGTGGCGCTCCCGGAGGCCACGCATCGCGTTGGCGACGCTTATGAGGCCGGCTGCGGAGGGGGGTCTTGGATTGACTTCGCTGCGATCTTACAATCTTAGCTATGCCACACGGCGCTTGAGTGATTTGGTGACAGGGAACGCTGAAAGACTGCCGATCACTCTGATTGATCAATTTTCAGAACGCTGGCATAGAGTTTATCTGCTCCATTGTGGAGGCATGGCACTTCCTTTGGCATGGCGGACCTCTCCCTATCTCCGTACACTCCGCGTGGTTTGGAAATTTTTGTGTAGCTCGCGCGGTCGGATATGGAGGGTCACCGACTGTTTGCCCCTAGCAGGCAACCGGAATTTTCTGCCGGGCGTTGCCGGCGGGGTGGCTCAGATATGGACGCGGGCAGGTCTGGAGTATCTTGGACAGTTAAGGAGGGACAATACGGACCAGCTTGACTCCTTCCAAGACTTATCGCAGAAATATGCCCTGAAGAAGGAAACCTTTTATTACTATTTGCAGGCACGCCACTATATCCATAGTCTCCCGGGGGGCGTGGATTTACTCTCCCGGACGCATAGCCTCTGGTCTGTATTGGAGCAATGCCAGGAGGATCTTACTGCTGGGCAGATGAGGGAGCTCCTGACTCCCCCGGGTAACGCGGCAAGATTCCTACCTCTGGCTGAACGTTGGCAACGCGACGGAGTGACAGGATTCACGGCGGAGCTGGTGGAGCTTGCCTTTCATAGAATCCGAGAAACCTCAGAAGCTGTTAGATACCGCGAACTGCAATTTAAGCTAGTCTGGCGGGCGTATGTCTCTGAAGCCAAAGCGACGAAAATGGGGCTCTTGGCATCCGATGTGTGTGGTCTCTGTCACAGGCACCCAGGCACGTTATCTCACCGATTTTGGTTTTGCCCGTTAATTCAATCCTTTTGGGGGGCAGTGAGGCGTAAGTTGGCGTTTTGGATGGGGAGAGACGTAAGTCTACAGCCCCTATGGTGTCTCTTTAATGTGGGCATGGTGGGGATTCAGGGCACAGCAGCCCAGAAAAAGCTATGTGAAAGGAGTTTTCTGGTAGCTAAACACTGTATTTTGCGCCATTGGCTATCGAAGGATGGTCCCGGGATTGTGGAGTGGGAGCGCTTATTGGGAGATCTTAGATCCATGGAGGGTAGAACCGCCTGGCTTTTGGGGCCCAAGGCGTGGGCCCGCTTCCAATCCATATGGGCCCCACTGCTATCCGCTCAAGCCTCTGATCTTGCCCAGGAGCAAGAGGAGACCCCGGTGTAGTGGACCTCCCTGGAGGTAGGGCTTCTTTCTTTTCCTTTCTTCTTTATCTATTATGGACGGGGGTTTCCCTCATTGCTGTGTTGAAGGGGATGTTGGGGACTCTGCGCTTTCTGTAACTTGGGTGGGGGGGGGGGGGTGATCTAAGGGACCTAAGGGATGTAGGGGTGGGGAGAGGAATCCGGGGGAGAACTTTGTTTGTTGTCTTTGCAGAGATTTCTATGCAGAGGTCAGAGCACAACCTATGAGATCTTAGATATGGCAGCATACTGTCACATTAACTAACTCATGATTTTGCTCGGGATGGTGCCTCTCGATATTTCTATGTACTAGAGTTGCAGCTGTTTGTTTGTTTGTATTCACTGATTTCCTGAATTCTGCAGTTATCACGTGTGTATATGCTCTCTGTGAGATAACTTGTAACCTCTTTACTGTTACTCTCTCTGGGCTTTCCAGACCTGGCTATCGGACTCCCAGGTGATTGTAAATGTACTATCTATCTGTGTTAAGTGAAATTAATAAAAATGACTTTACAAAAAACAGTGCGAGTGACATGCAGACGTGAAAATATAACCAGTGTCTTATCCATGGTTGTTATATACCCTCAATCATGTCACATGTATATGTCTGCTACTGCCCAGCCAATGTCTCTTTCATAAGTTTAATTTCCAATAAGCAATATTTATTTGTTTGCCTCTGCCCAGCGTTGCTGAAATGCATTGGGGTGTATCTAATAAAAGCCCCTGTGATCATCACACGTCTCTTGCTCCTTGTGTTATCTAACATCGTAGGCACTACCGATTTCTCACCTCTTGCAGTGCAGTTCTTTAAAAGCTGCTGGGTGTGGGCCTCAGCACAAGGACTCTAGGGTCTGCACCTTGCCGCATTCAGCAGCCAGAGAAACTGGCAGTGCTCAGCACAAGGGCTCCAGGGCCTGCGCTTTGCAAGTCAGCAGCCAGGGGGACTGTTACAGCTCTGTGTGGACTCAGTTGAGCGGACGGAGGTGCCAGCCTCGCAGGTCTCTGCCCTATAGTTGAATCTTTTCCTGTGCCTCCTCACCAATATCTTCTTGTAGCTTCTCCCAGGTCATGGCACCAATGGTTGATTGAGCTGGCCAAGAGAGAAAGTATGCCCCAAGGAGAATATGGACATAGTTGCAGTCTGCATGCCAAATGGTAGGCTCAGCACTCTAGTATCTGCTTCCAAGTGCTGAGTCCCAGGAGACACCGACAGTCAAGCAGCCTAAAGCCACTATAAGAAGCAGATGAAGGCCTGATAGCTCTCTGTGCAAGAGATCTGCCTTTGAACCTGAAGGTCACTTGGTTCAAAGCTGGGTCTTGGCTGAAAAAAAGAAAAAGAAAAAAAGGGAACCATATGGTTGCAATTCCAGTTATTCTTCTCATGCCATTTCAGTCCATTGATCACACAGAGGAAAAGCACATGCTGCATCAAGAGGCTGACAGAAACCTGGCTGGTGCCGAAGAACCAAAACCATCATGGCTAACAGCTGCTTGTGGGATTCAACACAAGCAGTTATGTGCTGGAGCAAGACCTTGCCTCAGCATTGGATGGCCCAATGATCTGCAGAGGGGAACGGCTACTGGACATGCAGCAGAAGGTGCATCTTGGGTACACCATGTGTCTGCCTGGGGTTTCAGTGCCAGGAGATGGAGTGCTCCCCAATGTTCCACAGTGTCAGCACACATCAGAAAGACTCTGTCCCAGCTTTCCTGTAGCCATGGTGCCTGTCAAGGGGGTGGAGTGGACATGCTGACCTCAACTCCTGAATCGTGGCTGTGAGCAACTGAAGCTCGGTGCCAATCAGAAAGGCATCCCAGTGCAGAGGTTTGAATTGATGGCACTGTGCCCTGTTTGTCCAGCAGTGGGGGTGTCTGAGGCACTCTGGAAGGCATAGATAGCCATAGGAAGCCAGTGGATCAGCAAAGCCTGCTGATGGAGGCCTTGAGGCACATCCCTAGTAACTGCAGCTGTGTTGCAGCAACCTTCTCTGATGGGCTACTGTGATCATTGGAGCTGGCGGCCTTTAAGGCACATTCCAAGTGACAGCAGATGCTGTTGAGGCAGTGTCCATCAATTCCCCATGGCAGCATGCCCTGGCTGGGCTGGAGGTGTGGCATCTGTTCCAAACTCTGGATGTTTGCTGCAAGGACATCTGCAGCAGACTGCGAGCACAGGGTCAGAAAATGCAGCAGGATGACAATGGGGCTGATCTTAACAATGAAAAAAAACACAGAGTTAGAGAAATTTAAATTCATATATGTAAGTAGATATCATATGAAGAGTAGGAAAGTCCATCTTGCTGGCAAGGTGGAAGAACTGAACTGGCAGGCACAGGGGTTGGAGGTAACTTCTATCTATGCACCATCAGATGACAGCACCAGGTGTAGCTGACTCATCCTGCTTGTCCTAGGAGAAACAAAAACAGTAGGTCTCTCTTTTGTCCAGATTCCTTCAAGCAACTGCAGATTACCATGTCATTTATCTAAATATGCAGCTGAACAAGAGAGGAGTCGTAAACACTAAGAGTTAAAATAAAAAGTTGCTTGAGAGTTGTTACCAATTGTGATTGAATTCCTAAATAAACCTATAGTTACAGCTTTGTGTTTCTGTAATATATGAACAATTATGCCCTCTATGAAGTGCCTGCCACAATATATAAAATCCCCTTTTAACTTTTAAGTTTGCTCAATAGCATACACAGTCAAAGGCATAGAACAGACACACAACATATACCAAAAGATAAGACTCAAGCAGGATTACCTTCTTAATTCACTCAGGATTTAAAATTAATTTCCAAGTTGCAATCTCATGCATAATTACTGGCTCAGGATGCCCCATTGTCCTGACAGGGCTCTCAATCCCTACTTTGAAAGTCAAAGGAAAACAAGCATTTTCCTTAATTTTCTGTTTGTTTTGTTCAGCTTTAGTAAAGAGCTTTAGTCAGTTCAGCATCCAGGGACCATGAAACCTACTTGAGCAGCCAAAGAAAAACAGATATACTGTGGACTAAAACATACATTGCAGAGGTTCTGATTTAAACAAGACAATTCAAAGCTTACAAGTGTTTTATGCCTAGGCATCTATTAGTCTTTAAGTATAGCAGCCTCTCTGCTCAGAATAAGGTTTTCTTGAGAAACTTCATCCTGCATATTGAACTAGACCACCCCCCCCCCCCCTTTCCTGGGTAGTTCTGAAAAGCAACATGCCTTAACAGCTTGGAAAACTAGGGACCGTGAGAAAACAAACAAGTAAAGTCTTTGTCGCTCCTTCAT
Organism: Ichthyophis bannanicus; assembly: GCA_033557465.1. NCBI lineage: Eukaryota > Metazoa > Chordata > Amphibia > Gymnophiona > Ichthyophiidae > Ichthyophis > Ichthyophis bannanicus. The sequence goes on along the minus strand of CM066051.1, from coordinate 53,429,155 downwards.
AAATCTTATAAAGATTTTCCCCAATTAATACTAGCTCTTCAGGAAAGAGTCATTTTGTTTAAAACACTGAACTAAGCATCTTTGTATCCCAAGTTTACATATTTTCCTAAAAAGTTTCTCTCTCGGCTGCAGAATCCAGCTGCAGTCATTTCCTTTATCAATTTGATCTTGAATTTAACATTCTGTCCATGATGCCATTTATATCGCCTTGCTACGACATTAAATTCAAGAGCAAACAGCCATGTGTATGGTATTTAATAAGCTATCTAATGACAATTAGCTAGACAATAACACAATATTACAAGGACAACACATAGAATAATGCATCACCAACTCTGCCATCATCGCAGCCCCTTTAATCATCAGCTGGGAGAGCCACAGCAAAGGCTGGAGAAAAGTCTGGGACCCCTCACGCACTGGCCAGGCAGACATCAGCTCTCTGCCTGTCCTAGATTGTCTAGCTCTTTTTTATAGGCTGTAACAAATATGTTGCAGCTGGACCACATGACTCCCCACGTGAGGTTTTCCCTACAGATATTCTCCACCCCATACACCTTTGCTAAACAGTAATTTGACCAGTCCTTCTCCAGCCTTTGTTTGTTCTCCGAGTTAACAAACAATTCTGGTCAGTCATTCCCTACAACTTTGGTCTCTGGGCTAGTAAACAGCTGGCTCAGCAAAATTCCTCACATACAGGATGGTTCAAATGTTCAATATTCCTTGCTGATTCAAATAAATCTTTAATTTGTAATACAGCCATCCTTCTTGGGAATGAGTAAATGGAATAGTGACCAGAACCTCCTGAGGGAGAAATTAGGCATACCGCATTGAGCTGAAGGCGGCAGTGAAGAGTCAGATGAACATGGAGAGATGAAGACATTCATCATGGACTTAGTGAAGCATAACCCTGTGTTACTACCCCTAGTAGCCACCGCTCTGATGTTATCTGGGTCCATTCATGGGAAAAATACTTTATGAATCTGCCTACAGGAGGCTCCCCAGAATGAACCCAGAAACCATCAAACAGGAAGATCTGGCAGAACCGGAAAACTTGTTTGACGAGGAGGAATTGTCCCAGTTGCAACTGGTGCCCCGAAAGGACTTAGGTTTAGAAGCAGCCCTATTCGAAAAAGAACTGGATTTCCCAGGCTGGCAGCGACTAATGTCTTTGAAGTGGACTCTACAAGATGACGACGACAACGTGGCAGGACGACAAAAATTGGATTTAGGCTTATCCTCCAGCAAACATTGAGGCTTCACTTCCCCAATCCTTCACAAGTTTTCCAAATCCTCATCAAAAAGGCAGCAGTCCTTGAAAGAAAGCTTGGCGAGATGGGACATGGAAGCAGCATCTGCATTCCAATGCCTGAGCTACAGCCAAAGCCAAGCCAGCAGATCATAAAAGGTATCTCCAAGAAAGGTAGTGACCAACTGAAAACTAGGCAAAGCCAGATCATCCAGAAGTGATTGAAACCATCAGAGCAGAGCACATGAAGTGAGACCTCCGCAAACAGAGGCCTGCAATGCCAAGGTTGATGACGAGAAAGTGGGGTTCTTTGGGGGATTTTTTTTTAAGAGGCCTTGTATTCCATTTGATCACAGAGGGCAGTGCTGCCCTCCACAGGAATGGTTGAGTCTTTAGCAACTGCAGTGACCAGGGAGTCTTCTTTAGGAAAATGCAACCACTTGTCAAGATCATCCAAAGACCAAACAAACATGCCCTAAGCAACAAGCAGAGCATAGACACACAATCAGGAGAATTCCACTTTAAGGAGACCATCTTTTGTAGTTGCAGGGGAAAGGGAAAAGCCTTAGGTTTCCTGATGCTCACGATGATGGGGTCTGTCTGAGATTTAGAGGAATCCAAAGGCTGTAGCATTTGAAAGAAAGAGAAGTGCAAAGCCTCCATAATTTGAGCAATGAGAGCAGGAAGCTCTTCCTTACAGAATAACCAGATATCCTGACCATCTTCGAGGCTCCTGGTTGTCTTCCAATGGTGAGAGCTCTCCTTCCTCCCAGCCAGACTCGGAAGCAATAGAATGTTCATCTGAAAGACCATCACCATCTTCCCCTGCAGGGCACCAATACCCTGGAGAAGAGGAGATATCCTTGGCCAGCTCTAAAGAAGCTCCAGCCAAACTTCAGCAGGCACATTTTCTAAACAGTGGATCAGCAACAGTCAGAATAGCCAAAATCCCTGAGTACCACATATCCTAGGGCCTGATTAAATAGCTGCATAAACTGGATATCAGAGTCATCAGTTATAAGCTGAATAGAGAGTTGTAGAGAGTGAGCAGGCTGCTTAAGCAACAAAACCAGAGGAAGGGCAGCTTGAGATCTAGCATCCTCCTGAGATAACTGGGGGAGCTAAAGCAGGAGACCAGGAAGGGCTACCAGAACCAGAACCTGCAGACGCAGAAGGGCCCACTTAATCAGAAACAAAGGAAGAACAAAACCTACCTGTCAGTCTTACATTTCTTCCCACAGCCCAAAGCAGCGCTGTAGTTTTCAAAATGGGATAAAAGAAAAAAGAGTCACAGGAAGAGCTGGGGAGTCAAAAATAAGACGAAAGAATGGCAGCCGTGGCACAAAAATTATGACAGGAAACAGCAAAAGAGCTGGAAAGCAGCAACTGACTGACCGCATGAAAAGAAACAGGACAAAAAAAATGATGAAGGATCTGAAAAAAGAAGGGATGTGCACGCAGTCAGAAAAAGGATACTGACAAAAACAGAGTGGGAAACTACTTTAAAAGAGAACCACGAAAGAAAACACTCACTGCTCTCGGAGGAAGAAACAGATAAAGGGAGGGTCTGCCCAAGAAAAATCTGTCCGACAACTTCCTCAGCAACTAGGTCCTTGAATAAGGCTTTTTTTTTTTTTTTAAACCAACTTTAAGAAGTTAGAAAAATAACAAAAGGTGACTGCCAACGTAGTTGATACAAATCCTGCTTGCAGAACAGTCAGAAAGGAAGGCTGCAACTACGTCTCATGATCAGAAGCACTTCCTTCAGAGGTGCTGTACTGGTCCTCTTGAGCAGGGGAGCCCTGGAAAATGAAGGAAAACTATCGGCAAAGAAAGGGTATCACAGTGTGCACAACTGACAAAGGTTGCTACACTGATACCAAATCTCTTCCCAGAGAACACCAGGAGCTAGGATTAGTCCAACATCTACTGAGACAGAGAACATACTGAAACCCCTTTGGGGATGGGTTTTTATACCAAGGGTGATGTCACACAGCTTCGGGAATTTTTCTGTCTCATCTACTAGCAGGGGGCACAACCCACTAATCGAGACTGATCTAGCAGGGCGTATTTGGAAAGAGGGTTTTGCTATGTTAGCGCACTGTAAGAGGCAGTAGCCACGTGCAATAGGGAAGTACTGTTATATTTTATGGGGAAATTTTACTTACTGATAATTTCCTTTCCTGGAGCCTCCCTAGACCAGTCCAGACCATTGGGTTACTCCCCAACCACCAGCTGTGAGACAGAGAAAACATTAGAACAGTGTTGTGACACCACTACTAGCACCTTACCTAGTACAACTAGGGGCACTCTTCAGCATTAACATAACAAGCAGTGGTACACACCCAAAGTCCGCAAAGGGGTCCATACCCCCAATCATACACATTCTTAATAGGGGAACTATATAGACAACAAAAACTGAAAGACATGCAGTTGAAGGTCCCTCCAAGATCAGGGCAAGCCTGCCAGTCACCATCGGGGTGAGTCTGGATTAGTCTAGCTGGGCTCCAGGATAGGAAATTATGGTAAGTAAAATTGCCCTTTCATAGCACTCGGCTTGACTAGTCCAGACCATTGGGCAGTACCAAAGATACTCCCAGGTGGGAAGGTTAACAGTGCAACCGACAGCACCTGTGTGCCAAAATGGGTTGCCCCTCACACTGGCACATCCAACTGATAATGCCATGCAAACATGGCCAAGGAGGACCACATTGCTGCTCAACAAATGTGGCCCTTAGAGGCTGCATGTACTTGCGGGCCTCACAAAGAATACAAATAAATGGTCCCAACATCTGAAAGGAGTTTTATAGCCTCCAAATAACACAGGACTCTGAACATATAATTTGCTCAGATCCTTATCCTTCCCAGCACATTGCTCTGGAGTGAACGACAGCAGGGAATTGCCCTAGTTAAGATGAAAAGGGGACAGCACCTTGGGCAGAAAGGAGGGGACTGTGCTCAAGGAAACTCCCCTCAGAGAAAGGGGTCACAGCCTGAAAGAGCTTGCAGCTCAGACATTCTCCATGCCGAAGTCATGGAAACTAGGAAAACCACTTTTAAAGTCAAATCTTTGAGTAGCACAACCCAAGGTCTCAAAAAGCTTGCAAACAAGTGTCAATAGCACTAAGGAGAGGTGCCGAGTAAGAACCACTGGAAGACAGAGGGCATATACCCCTTTAAGAAAGCAATTGACGGCCCAATGAGCAGCTGGGACTTTCTCTGGACAGTCCCCTGAAACAGACAAGGCTGCCACTTGTACATGAAGAGAATTGTAAGCGAGGCCCTTCTGAAGGCCATCAGCTCTGGAATGCACACTCGTCAGGGCAGGAGCACCTGCCAAATACACCAACCTTCAGAAAGTCATCAGGCCCGTATATAAGCCTATAAGGTCAATAGGCACCGTGCATGCAACAGCTTGTAGACTACCACAAGTTAAATAACCCTTGAGAATTAAGCGCTGCCTCTCAAGAGCCATGCCGTAAGAGAGAAGGGACCTGGATCATCCTTCAGAACGGTTACCCTGGTGTAGCAAGACATTTCCGCTGCCCCAAGGGAAGCTGCTGGGCCACCTGGAACCAGACAAAATTTCACATACCATGGGTGCTACCAATACGACATGGAGGTGTCACTCAATGCGCCACAGGACCCTATGGATCAGCAGCCACAGCACAAAGACATACAGGAGTGGCTGTGCCAGCCACGGCTGGACAAAGGCATCCACCCCCATAGTCCCTGGGACCCGTTATCTAGAGAATGATGGAATCTTAGTGTTGGACCGAGTCACCAAGAGATCCATCACAGGCTGGCCTCAGCAGGCGATGAGGCACCAGAATGCCCATGGCACCAACTGCCACTGGCTGGGGTTGAGGGGGTGCCCACTGAGGTAGTCCATCTCTATATTGTCCTCCCCAGCAATGTGATGGGCCGAAAGAGCATGCAGATGTTGCTCAGCCCAAGAGAAGAGATGACTCATCCTTGGCACCATGCCCAGGCACTTCGTGCCACCCTTGCGATTCACATAGGCCACCATGGTCACATTATCCGACATGACCTGTACCACTCGGCAGCAGAGAAGGGGCTGAAAATTTGTGCAGAGCCAGCTGTATGGCTTGAACCTCTAGCCAGTAGATGATCCAGCAAGCCTCTTGTGGTGAGCAGGTGCCCTGAGCGGCTTGGTCTAGGCAATGGGCTCCATAGCCAATTAAGCTGGCATTGGTCATAACCACAAACAGCACCAGTCGTAACCACAACCCATTCCAACTGATCCATGGGCAATCCACCCATCAAATGCACGCGCATGTTCGAACGTACCACCAGGGGAAGTGAAACTGTATAATCTTAGACGCAAGGTGACCAGTGACTCAAAAGAGCTCTGTAGAGGTCGCATATGCACTCTGGTCCACAGCACTACCTCTAGGGTCATCACCATGACCCTGTGAGGAATAGTTGACCCCTCCAGGTATCAAACCAGGTTCCCAGAAACTCCAAGCTTTGGGATGGTACAAGATGGCTTTTGTGGTAATTGACTAACCAGTCCAGCTGCTTCAGGAACTGCAAGACCCGGACCAAGCACTCCATTGTTGGGCGATGGCAGGGCCTGAATGAGACAGTCGTTCAGGGGAGAATGTATGCATATCCCCTCACGCCAGTGCCACAGCTAAGATGACCAATCACCTCAGAGAAGGTACATGGGGTGATCAGTAGCACAAAAGGAGAGAACACAGAATTGAAAAACTGTCCCAGAAGGGTGAACCAGAAAAAGTGCTGATGGCTGCTGCAAATGGGGAGGTGCAGGTACGCTTCCGTGAGGTCCAGGGTTACCAGGAATTTGCCCGGCCATACGACCTGGTTGACAAAATGCAGCATCTCCATGCTAAAGCTCCAATCAACCCCTTGCAGGTCGATGATAGGCTGAAAGACTCCATCTTCTTGGAAACCATTAAGTACTGTAGATAGAATAGCAAGCCCTCTGTACGCTTGCCTGGTGGCACTGGCACTATCACTTGAAGGTGCAAGAGCCTGAGGAGAGTGCCACAAATGACTGTGTTTGTGCCCAGAGCCGCAAGGAAAATCATGAAAGCATCCCAAATGGACCTTCTAATTCGAGGCCTGCTGTTCCACCACTACTACATCTCGCACCAGGTACTACGAGTCACAGCAGTATTGTCCAAGGCCAATCGTCCTCGTACTCTGGTTCCACTAGCCATGGAACCAGAGTACAAGGTTCTATGATCACAGGGGTCCACGGAAGGACCTAAGAAATCTGGCAGTACCTCCACTCATTCCTCATGCCGACGGTCTGTGGACCTATTCTGCAGTGCCATGGGTTGGGGGGCAAACTGGCAATTTTACCAGGAATGGCCTCACATCTCCTCAAAACACCTCCTTGTCAAGCAACCACTCTCAGGGTTCCAGGCAACTGCAAAAGTCTGCCACCACATTGTCCCTTCTAGTCACATGTACCATGGAAATGAGATTTGCCTCTGCCCAGTCTAGGAGAGGTGCAACCTTGCCTTTGGAGGACAGCGCTTTACTTAGTGGAAGCAGAGACAATATCATTCCCTAATCTTAGCAGTACAACTGCACGCTGGTTTTGGTTGGGGACATCAGTCACTGCCAGGAAACCCCAGCACCTATCTTATTTTTTTTTTTATTTGTGTTTAATAATATATGGTCAATGCTCAGTTGTGAGTTATGTATGTCTAAGCTAAGCAGTATAAGAACTGGTTTTTAAATAAGTAATGTACAGAAAAAAAAGCAAAGTCCTGCCAGAGAAAGGTTTATTGCTTAGCTCTGTACTAGACATTACTGGCCCTGCACTGATCTGGGCATGTGGTCTGTTGCTGCTTCTACACCCTGAAACCCAGTTATGCCAGTAAAAGCACAGCAAACCGCTGCGAGAGTACGGTGGAAAAATAGAGGCCTCCTAAAACCCGCACAAAGACCTGTGGATGGCACACAGCAGAAAATACGGTCCCCCTGAGAAGGCTCTCGCGGCAAGGCACAGGCTTTAGAATGAAGTAGTATTGGGGGGGGGGGGGGGGGGTGAATGACAGCCCAGTCCCACTAGGCAAACTCACTGTTGAGCCCCAAGAGGAGCTTGAATGCTGTTGCCAGTAAGGAGGGAGTGCTGGGATGAGCTGCAGCAAGTCCTGTAATACCTGTAGGGTTTCTTTTTTTTTTTACTGTAACTTTAATAAAAAACAAGACGACAGCCAGTAGTTGAAAGCACGATATGCTGAAGCTTGTCCTGTAAGGCTACACTGATCCTCCTGAGCAGGAGACACCCCCCCCCCCCCTTCAGAGGTGTTCCACTGCTACTCCCGACCAGAACACCTCTGGGAATAACTGTAGGGAATGTGTCACTTAGACAAGCACCGCAGTGTTGCCCACATCCCTAAAGATCAGCTGCACTGATATATAAAAGAAACATCAAAGAGGCTGCCAGGAGAGTAAGGATAAGTCCACCATCTGCACAGACAGAAAACACTGAAACTGACCCCTAGGGATACAAGGCTATCTATCAAGGGTGATGTCACTAAACTTCTAGAATTTTCTCATCTCGTCATCTGCTGACAGGGGGACACAACCCACTTGTCTAGTCTAGCAGGATGAACTGGAAAAGAGGAAAAACCACGATACTGTTGCTAATAATGTGGAAGGGATTACTCTGTAGTACCTGTAGAGGCAGAAGATCCTCAACTAGAAAAGCAAGAAAACATGGCAGAGGAGCTCCACCGCACTAACCTAATTATGAAACATTTCCTAATACTACTTGTAGCTTTTGAACTCCCAAAAGGAGGTTCTCTTAACTCCACTAGTACAGAGATGCGCTCTCACACAGAGATCTCCACCCACTTGTCCTTGCAGAGGAGGGAGGTTCATTCCAAACGATGGCATGTAGAAAAACTAACCATTACAAAATGCTGATCGGCCAGTATACACACAAAATACACATACAGAGCCACACAAATATGCAGAGGCAGACACAAATGGAGAGACTCTTTATTATGCCCATGCGTTTGGAGTAAGAGTGATCAAAAATACACCACCACACTGTGGTATATAGTATAAAGAACATATCTTGTAGACGACATGTTTTTACATTTACAGTTTCATAATACAAAACCCTGAAGTAAGCTAGCACCCAGAATTTACTGCGAGGTACAGGCATCCCCTCCCTTACCCCCTCCGCAAAACACACACATTGCAATCCTAAAAGAGAGGGGCCGTGGAGAAGTCCTCTATCTTCACTTTCCCTACTGAGGACATGCTCAAGACTTCTCCAAACTAAGAGAGGTTGGGGGCCTATGCTGGTGAGCAGAGTGCGAAATGCAGAAATCTGGGGGTGAGGTAGGTGACAGAGTGACTGGGAAGAGCCATTAGTGCCAGGAGGTTGCTCCTTTATTCCAGTCCAGAATGCAAGGCTAGAACATAAGATATGCCATGCTAGGTCACACCAAAAGTCCATAGAACGCAATATTGTTGTTTCCAATCCATATGACAAATACGTGACAGGTTCCAAAAAAAAAAAAGACAGGTTCTACAATGCTTGCATTGATGCAAGCAGTGGATTTCCCAAGTTCTCTTTAAGAATAGTTTATAGACCTTTCCTCCAAGAACTTGTCCAAACCTCTTTTAAACCCAGCTACACTAATAGCTTTTACAACATCCTCCCATAACAAATTCCAGAGTTTGATTACACTTTAGATGAAAAAAATACTATTAGTCTTAAATGGATTACATTGTAGCTTCATTGCATGTCCCCTATCATATCATCTCTCCCTTCAGCAGCCTCTTGTCCAGGTTGAAGAGTACTACATATTTAAGCTTCTCCTCCTAGTGGTACCCTTCCGCTCCCTTTACCATTTTTAGTCACTCTTCTCTATCTTTTCCAGCCCTGCTATAGCCTTTTTAAGAGATGGCAACCAGAACTGCAAAATGTATTCAAGGTGTAGCTGCACCATGGAACGTTACAGAGGCATTATATCTTTGGATCTATTCTCCACTCTTATCATTCCTAGTATTCTATCTGCTTTTTTGGCTGCAGCTGCACACTGGGCAGAGAAATTTTGCTCATTACCCACACTGACGTCTAGATGCCTACCTGGGTGATTATTTCACATTTGGAATCTTACATCGGGTAACCACAGCTTGGGTTGTTCTTCCCTGCATTTTGCACATTGGGTGTACAAATGGCAGATTAAATTTAGTTTCCCCAATTTCTCAAGAATATCTTGTAAGTTTTTCTCAATCCTCTGAAGAACTGAATTTTGTGTAATCTGCAAATTTGACCATGTCATTCCCACTTGTAGGTCACTGATAAATATATTTAAAAGCAGTGGTAACAGCACAGATCCCTGGCGTACTCCACTATTTACCTTTCTCCATTGAGAAAATTGGCCATTTATATCTTTCAACCAGCTCCTAATCCACAATAGTACACTGCCTCCTCCCCCATGACTTTTTAAATCCCCCCCCCCCCCAATCAAGAGTCTCATGAGGAACCATGAAAAAGACTTTTAGTAATTGTATTCTTTACAACGGTTTCTACCATTTTGGCCCAGTACAGACATCAGGCTCACAGCCAATAGTTTCCTGAATCAGCTCAGAAACCCTTTTTCAAAGGAGAAATTTCACTTACCATTAATTTCCTTTCCTGGAATCCTGCTAGACCAATCAGGACAAGTGGGTTAAGTCCCCCTGCCCCCAGATGTTGGCAACAGAGAAAATGCCAGAAACATATCATAAGATCTGCCATACTGAGTCAGACCAAGGTCCATCAAGCCCAGTATCCTGTTTCCAACAGTAGCCAATCTAGGTCATACGTACCTAGCAGTCTCCCCAAAAGACACAGGTTCCACAATGCTTTTTTGGGGTCAAGCAGTGATATCCCGGGTCCCTTTTAATGGTTTATGGACCTTTCCTCCAGGAACTTGTCCAAACCTTTCCTCCGATTAACTCGTTTGATTACACTGAGTGAAAAAATATTTTCTCTTAATAGTCTTAAATAGGTTACCCTGTAGCTTCATTGCATGTCCCTTAGTATTCTTATATTCTGATGACAATCGATCTACATTAACCCGTTCCACTCCATTCATTAATTTATAGACCTCTATCACATCTTCCCTCAGCCGTCTCTTTTCCAGGTTGAAGAGCCCTAACCTTCTAAGCCTCTCTTCATAAGGGTATCCTTCCATCCCCTTTACCATTTTGGTGGCTCTTCTCTATACCTTTTCTAATAAAGCTATATCCTTTTTAAGATACAGCGACCAGAATTGCACACAATATTCAAGGTGCGATCGCACCATGGAACAATACAGAGGCATTATAATATCCTTTGTTTTATTTTCCATTCCTTTCCTTATGATACCTAGCATTCTATTTGCTCTCTTGGCTGCCGCTGCACACTGGGCCGAGGGTTTTAACATGATATCCACAATGACGCCTAAATCTGTTTCCTGGGTGGTGGTACCCAATGCAGAACCTTGCATTGTGTAACCATAGTCTGGGCTGTTCTTTCCTAGGTGCATAACTTTGTACTTGTCCACATTAAATTTCATCTGCCAATTGAATGCCCAGTCTTCCAATTTATCAAGATCCTCTTACAATTTTCCACAATCCTCTTGGGTTTTAACAACTTTAAATAGTTTTGTGTCATCTGCAAATATGATAACCTCACTCATTATTCCCTTTTCCAGGTCATTTATGAATGTTAAAAAGCAGCAGACCCAGCACAGATCCCTGTGGTACACCACTATTCACTTTTTTCCATTAGGAAAATTGGCCATTTAGTCCAATCCTCTGCTTTCTGTCTTTTAACCAGTTCCTGATCCACAATAGTACACTGCCTCCTATCCCATGACTTTTTAGTTTTGCCAAAAGTCTCTGAGGGACCTTGTCAAAGGCTTTCTGAAAGTCCAGATACACTATATCAACTGACTCACCTTTGTCTACCTGTTTATTCACACCTTCAAAAAAACATAAATAAAACAGACAAGACCTTCTTTGTCTAAAGCCATGATGGCTTTTTCCCATTAAGCCATGACTATCTACATGTTCAGTAATTTTCTTCTTTATGATAGTTTCTACCATTTTACCTGGTACTGACGGCAGGCTCACCTGTTTAGTTTCCTGGATAACCCCTGGAACCCTTTTTAAAAATTGGCGTTACAATGGTGATCCTCCAATCTTCAGGTATTACAGATTTTAAAATGGTAGTTCACAGATTACTAATAGCAGGTCTGCAATCTCATATTTTAGCTCTTTCAAGACTTATTAAAAGCTGGCTACTACACAGTTCCCTGTCCTGTGCTTCTAAGGTAATTGTGACCAATCTCTAGGGGGGAGTCCCATAGCCCTTGCTTAGATAGAGGGATTCTTGGGTTCTAAATTTAACCAGAAAGCTCTCTTCTGTGTTTTAAATTTAAACTGAAAGCTCTTTCCTGCTACTAGGCCCTGACTGATTTAATACACTGGGTTCACAGATTAATCCACTTTAATCTAAAGAATTATTTTTCTCCTAGGACAAGCAGGATGAGTCAGCCACACCTGGTGACATCATCCGACGGCACCAAGACAGAAGTCCTCTATAGCTCAGAAGGGCTTTTTGCCCTTCTGACCATGAGCCCAGTAGTCCAACCCCGTGTCCCGCCCCTAGCTGATCAGTTTTACAATCTTCCGCTTTGCTACAAGACAGACTCTCTCCTCTCTCTACAAGAAATTATACTACAATCAGAAGATTCATCCTACAAGCAAGTACAATGCCCAAACCGGGTTTTAAAAAATGCTCCAACTGCTCAAGGAAGATGAGCAATTCAGACGCTCACCTTAAATGCCTCCACTGCTTAGGCAAGGACCATCAGGTTGAAGATTGCCCCCTCTGTGCTCGGATATCTCCCAGAGCACTAAAATCCCGGGGGCATGCACTCAAAGGACTTCCTGGCTTCCTCACCCGCTCTGGGAGCAGCGATCACCAACATGGACCACAATCAAAAAGGAGATCCCCATTGGAGCGACGGAAAGAGAGAAAAAAAAAAAAGGTACTTCAAGCAAAACTGCTTCTGTTAAGCCCTCCAGCACTGCTACAAAAGACCCTGGAGCAGCTGGGACACGCCCCTCGTTCCAGGTGGGCTCGACATGCTGTCCCCTCAAGCCAGGGCTTCTGGCACACGTGGGGATCATCCTGGAGGCAGCCATCTTTTAACCAGCATTCCATCCGCTTCTTCTGCTTCCATTGGCTGGACGACTCACCCTGAATGCCCCGCCTCCACGGCGATAATTGGCTGTCACTGGCTCCGCCCCTTGACTCCAAATGGACCTTCCACAGGCACGGGCTCCACCTCTCATGGGAAAGCCCACTGCTCTCCTCAGCGCCAACACTGGTCCCAATCTCGGGGCAGCTCCCTGCGCCGATCCAGCTCCCACCAGTGCAGCAGGAGTAGAAGCAGCCCCTCTATCAGGCACAGATGCAGAAAGCATCATCGGGACAGGAGCTATCAGCACAGCTGCAGCAGTTCCAGTCCTAGACGGCACAGGTACACCCCTTCTCTGCGGGATCTTGTTCAGTTCCCTCCAGCCCGCTGCAGCAGCAGCTATCCTTTGGAGGAGAGAGGCTTTTGAGTGGAACCCTGACCCTGGATACCCCCCCCCCCCTTATCCTCTGCCTCTCCTGCCAAAATACCTAAGGACCTGCTCCAGATCCTCACAGACTGCTTCAAACAGTGGTCATCCAGCCAAGCAGCCCTCACCACTGAGAACACTGGTGAGGACAGCCAGCTGCAAAACCTTCTGGCCCCCCCCCCCCCGAACCTTCAACTGAGTACCCCTCAGACTCTCTTCCAGACTGACACGAGGTCGGGAAACCAGGAAATACCAGAGAAGGAACTCACATGAGACCTCCGCTGCCCCTGCACCTGAAACTCCCGCTACCAACCCGGAAGACCTAACTTACCACAAATTCCTACAAAAGGTCTCCTCCGCGCTAGGGATCACCACATCCCTACCACAGATCTGCGCCCCGGGACCCAAGCAGCATGGAAATTCCTGGAAACCACCAAGAACCCAGCGCTCCTCACAATTCACCCCCTACTGAATGAGAACCTGCTCAAGCTGTGGCAGAACCCAGCCTTGGGGCCTGCCGCACCACGGAAATTGGACTTCAAGTATCAAGTCCAACCGATAGTAGGATTTGAAAAGACTCAGTTACCTCACGCATCTATTGTCGTTGAGTCTGCACTCAAACGAGTGAAAGCAACGCGTGCACACATGAACAGTCCCCCTACCCGAGACCTCAAGCTCCTGGACGATATAGGGAAGAGAACCTTCCAAGGAGCCATGCTCTCATCCAGGGTAGCGGCGCATCAGCTACAACACGCCCTTTACCAGGACGTACTCATGGACAAAATCAAGGCAGCCCTCAGCCCCGACCGCCATCTCAGCATCCCTGGCAGACCTTCAGGAATGCACCAAACACCAGGTCAGAGGAGCTTTCGATGTATTTGAGACAGCAGCCCGCACCGCTGGTACAGCGATAGCAGCTCGATGCAGGGCCTGGCTGAGGGCATCTGGTCTTCAGGAAGACACACATGACCGCCTGGCAGACGCACCATGCGCAGGGGACTCCCTCTTCGGTGAAAAAGTTAAGGACACTGTCAGACGACATGAAAGACCGGTGCAACACGTTACAAACTCTGGCAGAAGGACTGGAGCGAAAACCTTCCTCTTCAAAAGCGTGCTTACAACCATTCCCAAAAATTTGCAAAACACAACACAACTCTTACCGCAAGTGGCAAGACCCCCGCTACAGACACCAATGCAACAATAACTTATCACGCCAAGCCGCGCCAATGGGACCGAAAACTAAAGAGCACACTGTCCAACACTGGAAAAACCAACCCTCCTTTTTGACTGGAACTCCGCAGTCAGCCTCCCCACTGGGGGACGCCTGACAGCCTTCATAGATACTTGGAGAACCATCACCACAGACAAATGGGTCTTGAAGATCATCAAGGAAGGGTACAGCTCAAGGTTTGCTTTTACCCCATTACAACGCAAAATCCCATGCAACAGCATTCCACTACCTTCACTGCTCACTCTTTCCGCAGAGATACGCAAGTTACTGACAAGAGCCAAAGAGCCGGTACCAGTCGGCAAAGTCAATTCTGGCTTCTACTCAAGAGTCTCTCATCCCCAAGAAATCGAGCGGGGTCCGCCCAATCCTCGAACTGCGCAAACTGAACAAATTTATAATAAAAGGAAAAGTTCAGAATGTTCTCCATCCTCCCACTCATTCAACCAGGAGAATGGCTTGCCTCACTGGACCTGCAGGATGCCTACACGCACATCCTGATACATGCATCTCACCGAAAATACCTTTGATTCCAAGTGCAGAACGAACACTATCAGTACAGAGTTCTCCCGTTTGGCCTGTCTCCGGCCCCATAAGTCTTCACCAAATGCATGGCGGTTGCTGCCACACACCTGTGACGGCAGGACATCTGCGTATTTCCTTACTTGGACAACTGGCTGATAGCCGGCCGGTCCCCTCAGGAGACACAGTCCGCCATTAAGAGCACGATCAACCTGCTGACCTCCCTAGGATTTCTAGTAAACCTACAGAAATCCCAACTATGCCCAGCACAGCACCTGGAATTCATCAGAGCGGATATAGACACGGTAGCAGCAAAGGCATTCCTCCCTCAACTACGAAGAAGCACCATCGCCAGGCTGCCTGCGGACCTCTCTGCAACTCAGCAGACATCGGCACGGGACGTGCTCAGACTCCTGGGTCACATGGCTGCGTCGACACAAGTCCTACCACTCGCAAGACTGCACACGAGACGTCTGCAATGGCACCTGCCCACCCATTGGAATCAACACACACAACCACTCTCATCACAGATTCCTATGGACAACAGCACGCTGCCTAGCTTGGTGGACACACCCCAGCAACCTGGCGGCAGGATGCTCACTGCAGCACAACCCCATCAGACGCCTCGCTGATGGGCTGGGGGGCCCATTGTCTCCACCTGCATGCCCAAGGAGCCTGGACACAGGAGGAACTCAACTTTCACATCAATCTGTTGGAGCTCAGAGCACTCCTCTACGCTCTCAAGGCCTTCCAGAGCTTCAGAGGGAAGATGGTACTACTCCAAACGAACCACCAAGTAGCCATGTTCTATGTCAACAAGCAAGGAGGGACAGGCTCCCGCTACCTCTGCAAGGAAGCCATCAAGCTCTGGACCTTTGCACTCCTCTAGCCTCCTACCTCCCGGGAGCACTCCTCTAGCCTCCTACCTCCCGGGAGCACAGAACGACCTGGCGGACAGGCTCAGTCACCAGATGGACCCACACGAATGGTCCCTCAACCCCCGAATAGCCACCACACTGTTCCAGAGGTGGGGACATCCACAGATCGACTTCTTCGCCAAGGAGGACAACAGGAAGTGTGCCCTATTCTGCTCCAAACACCCCTCCAGCCACAGCGTCACCACGGATGCATTCGACGTGTCATGGGGGGTGTGGTCTCTGATCTATGCCTTTCCACCCTTCCCTCTCATTTCAATGACTATCCAACGCATCGTTTCAGACAAGGCGACAGCCATCCTAATAGTACCTCACTGGCCTTGTCAAGTATGGTTCCCGTACCTACGCCGCCTCGCGCTGGAACCCCCGCTGAGGCTCCTATTGACACCAGACCTGGTCACATCGCAGAAAGGGAAGTGCCTCCACCCCAACCTGAAGACCCTAGCTCTTACTGCATGGAAACTGAAAGGGTGACTGGCGCCCTTCAACCGCACCACTGAAGTTCAGCAAGTGGTTCGAGGCAAGACGCCCCGCAACCCGCAAATCCTACGGACTGAAATGGAAACGTTTCAACCTCTGGTGCTCTCAGCGTCATCTTAATTCCTTCTCGTGCCCGGTGCCCGTGGTACTTCAGTACCTCACCTCCCTATTCCGCAGTGGCCGCAAAGTCTCATCCATCCGAGTGCACCTGGCAGCGATCGCGGCCTTCCACGACCAGACTGATGGTGACTCCATCGCCAAGCAGCCTCTGGTGGCACGGTTCATGAAAGGGTTGGCTAACTTACGGCCCCCAGTATAAAAACCGGTGCCCCAATGGGACCTTGGCGTCATTCTACATGAACTGACACACCCACCGTTTGAACCCCTGGAGTCAGCAGAGCTCAAATACATGACATGGAAAACTTTGTTTCTAATAGCAATCACTTCGGCCAGAAAGGTCAGCGAACTACAGGCCCTGGTGTCACACCCCCCCCCCCCCCTACACTCATCACTCAGGACAGAGCTACCCTGCGAACTCATCCAAGGTTCATGCCTAAAGTACCCTCCGCCTTCCACATCAACCAGACTATTGAACTCCCCTGCTTCCACCTGGAACCTCACTCCTCCGTCGAGGAGCAGCGCCAGCACACCCTGGACTGTGTCAGAGCGCTGCGTACATATCTCCTGCGGACAGCTTCCCTACGGAAGGCAACCCAGCTTTTCGTATCCTACAACACCAGCAAACCGGGCCATCCCGTCAGCAAGAAAACGCTCTCAGGATGATCACCTCTTGCATCGCCTACTGCCTCCAACATGCGGGCTCACAAGACTTGCCAAGGATCCATGTACACCAACTCAGGGCACTGGCGACAACCATCGCCAACCTCCGGCCCGTACCAGCAAGTGACATCTGCAAGGCCGCAACCTGGGCCTCGACACACACATTTCAAAAATATTACTGCCTCGACAAGAAAGAAGGATAAGAGGCAGCATTTGGCCAGGCAGTACTGGCCGTGGCTGAGCTAAACCAAGCTGGACCTTCACGCTGTTGAGCTTACGATGTTTGTACAATGTCATTTGCACTGTTAACATTATTAATCTTGCAATGTTTGCACGCCATTGTTTGCTGTTGACCTTGCACTGTTTGCACTCTGGATAATAAATTTTGATTCCATTCTTGGCTCCGCCTAAGTGTATCCTTCAGCAGCCAAGGCATCCCCTCCACAGCACTTCACAACTAGGGAGGCATCAGGTGTGGTTGACTCATCCTGCTTGTCCTAGGAGAAAACAATGTTACTTACCTGTAACAGGAGTTCTCCGGGGACAGCAGGATAAGTCAGCCGCCACACCATCCCGCCAGTCCTCCCCTATCAGGGGCTGCCCTGGCCGCACCATACCGCTCCCTAGCACCTCAGCTAGTGACAAACTGATCAGCTAGGGGCGGGACACAGGGTTGGGCTACTGGGCTCATGCTCAGAAGGGCAAAAAGCCCTTCTGAGCTATAGAGAGGACTTCCGTCTCAGCGCTGTCGGACGACGTCACTAGGTGTGGCTGACTTATCCTGCCATCCCTGGAGAACTCCCGTTACAGGTAAGTAACAGTTTTCTCCCAAGATTTAGAAAAATTCCCTGAAGTAAATATTTACAATTGCAGATCTCTCACCAGAAGTAGCAGTCCCCTTTTGTAGTCCTTCAAGACTGAAGCACAGAACTCTGGCTGAACTATTTATGCCTGTGCTTCTGAGGTAAGCTGTGACCCATTTCCTGAGTGATTAACAGTCCTTGCTTGATAAAGGGAGTCTTTCAAACTGGCCCTTTGATCTATCACCTGGCTTTAACACCTATTTAAAAAAATTCACAGGTCTCTTGCCCCCTATCTAGAAGGCCTCTTTGTAAAGGTCTCTAGAAATAATTTATTGCTCAAGGAATACTGACCCTGTTTTGCCACGTTATATTCTGATTTGATTTAAATGAAAGCTCTTTGCTGCTACTAGGCCCTGACTGAGCATGAAATTTAAAGTAGAAGCTCTCTGCTGGGTTCTAAATTTAAACTTAAAAATCTCTTTGCTGCTACTAGGCCCTGAATGATTTAACACACACACTGGGTTCACAGATTAATCAGCTTTAATCTAAAGAATTCCTTTTTCCCCAAGATTTAGAAAAATTCCCAGAAGTAAATATTTACAATTGCAGATCTCTCTCCAGAAGTAGCAGTCCCCTTTTGTAGTCCTTCAAGACATGAACTAGAGAGCTTTGGCATATAGAGAGGCTCCCCCAAGGCATCACCCTCAGTATACTTCTTGTAAAGCAGAGGAAGCCCCATGTCAACTGAACCAAAAGTACACATCACCAGGGAACCCTGGAGGGAAGCTAAATTGATATGCAAGTTTGAGCTTACAGCCGCTCATTTAAGAAGGCTCTGCTAAAATGGCTGACGAGTCGACATAAGGCTGTCGCCGCAGAACACAGTGAGGTGGGTCCTTGACTGGTCTAGCAAGATTCCAGGAAAGGAAATTAATGGCAAGTGAAATTTCTCCTTCCAATTCATCCTGCTAGGCCAGTCCAGACAAGTGGGAAGTACCCAAGCCACACCCCTGCTGGGCGGAAAGAGACAACTGCTGTTACCACACTGTCCCCAAAATGCACCGCAACCCAAGCCTGAAGGCCGAGACAATAGTTGTGCACGAAAGGTGTACAGAGAGGGCCAGGTGGCTGCCCTACAAACGCCAATGGGCGAGACGTGCAACCATTTTACCCAGGAAGTTGCCTGATCTCACATGGAATGAGCATGAAGCCCCACGGGGACGGGCTTGTTATACTGGATGTATGTGGATTCGATGGCACAATTGATCCAGTGTGAAATCATAGCCTTGGACACCGCCAGGCTTATGTGCAGACCAGCAACATACAAACCGGCAGTCAGACTTCTGAAAGAAATTCGTGACCTCAAGGTAGCTATGATGAATTCCCCGAACATCGACTGACAGTTGTCCGGTGCTGCGGAACCCCGTTCTCTTGGAAAGGAGGGTAAAGAAATGGCTTGATTCACATAAACGGCGAAGGAGGGTATGACGCGAAGCGACATTCCTTCAGCTGTGATTGTGAAAAGGTTTCCTGACAGCAGAGTGCCTGGATCTCCGATACTAGCCTGGCTGAAGCAACAGCGACCAGAAAGACAGTTGTCAGGGGCAAATCCTTAAGAAGAATATGTTGGAGCGGCTCAAGGGGCCTTCATGAGGCTCTAGAGAACCAGGGACAGGTCCAAGGGAGGGACAAGGGGATGCAGCGGAGGTCAGAGAGCGTGCACTCCGTGGAGGAAATGACTGAATTCTGCATGAGATGCAAGTGAACGTCCCGCTACTGGGCCCTGGAAGCAGGTGAGAGCTGCTACATGTACTCAGAGGGCAAAACCCTTATGGAATCCACGAACTGTGTTGCCGAGTGCACCATGAGGCAACAAGTGCCATACCTGCACATGCAGCATGCCTTAAGCAGAAACTGAACCACTAAGTGAAGAGTCCTTGTAGACTAGGCACTACCTCTCAAGAGCCAAGAGAGTAAGAAGTCGGGTCATCCAACAGGACTGGGCCCTCTCTCAGGAGACTATAGCGAGAGGCAGGAGTGAGGTCACTTGTAACCAAACAAGGTTGGCATAAAATAAGTGCCTGGGCCAGTCAGGTGCCACCAGGACCACCAGACTGGGGTGAGACTCGGCCACCACCCCCCCAGCAGTCATGGCCCAACACTCAAAGATAGTCTCACACTTGAGCCGAACCCAAAGGCAGAACACTTGGAGGTGGCCGGAGAGCCTCCACAGCTAGTCCTCTGAAACAAAGACCCAACAGATGCGGGTGTCGAAGCGGGCCCCCACAAAATCCAGGGACTGAGAGGGGCAGACAGTCTCTGGCGTGACTGACCACCCAGCCCAAACTTTCCAAGAAGTGAGATGGCTTCAAGAGCCTCTGGATACGACTTTGCCATGATGAGCCAGTCTGCTAGGTAGTGGTGAATGGAGAGCCTGTTCCCACAGGGCCTCCCATGCTATCACCATGACTTCGGACTGAACCACAAGGCATGGAACTGAACGTGGTGCATGAGCACCGTGAAACACAGAAAAGGCTGCTGATCCTCACAGATGGGGAAATGAAGGTAACCTTCACCTGATCAAGGAATGCCAAGAATTCTTCTTTGCGTACCGCATTAATCACAGACTGGATTGTTACCATTCAAAAATGTGGGACCCGGTGTGACAGATGATCTTGAGGTCCAGAATGGGTGGAAAGGAACCATCCGTCTTTAAGACGATAAGTAGATGGGGTAGTGTCTGGAGGTGGTTTCTGGTAGAAGTGCATGGAGTAGTAGAGAAGTATCGGATAAATGGCGAAGGTCCAACAGGCACTGTAGCGTGATCTGCATGGCCTATTACTTTGAGCATGAGCCACAAGGAGAGACTACAAAGGTGTCTGATAGGACAGGCACATTCGAGGACATAACTGCAGTGGACAATATTAAGGATCCACTGATTGGTAATGATCTATTCACACTAGCGGACAAACAAGGCCAGCTGAGCCCCCACCGGTAGTATCCCAGAGTGGGCCTGAAGACCATCTGCGGAAGGAGCAGCCAGGTCTAAGAGGGGGCAGAGAATGGATCCCCCAAAAGGCTGATTTAGGGGCAGATCGGTTAGCCGAGTGTGTTTAAGACCGACCCGGATGGTAGCATCAAGCATCTTGGAAATGCACCCGGGAGGAGGAAAAAAGGGGCGATGAACACCAGCCAGAACGGCAATCGGTAGACTTGGGCTTATCCTTAGATAAACACTGGGGGCTTGACCTCCCTCATGTCCTTAACCAGCTTCCAAGTCCTTGCCCAACAGGAACTTGCCCTTAAACTGGTGCTTAGCTAGCCGAGCCTTTGATGCCATATTGGTGGACCAGCAACGAAGTCAGAGCCAATGGTGAGCTACTGTGATTGCTGCCACGGATCAAGCCGAAAGGCACAGAAGATCATAGAAGGCACCCACCAAGAAGTCCCTCACAGACACCAGACATGCTGTGGTAGGGCCATCCAGCAACAACTGAATCCATCTAAGAGGAGCACATGCTGCTAAACCAGCAGAGACTGAGGTGTGAAGGGTAAGGGAGGAGAAGGCAATTTTGAGAAGGCCTTCTACTTTCCGGACCTGCTGATTCTATAGAGCTGTACCACCTTGCACAGGTATGCGAGCCAGTTATCACAGTCCACAGGCAACCAGAGATAAGACATCCCAAACATTTATCGGTACGACGGGACGCTTCTGATGTGCTCTCCTGGAGAGACCATCTGTTGCAGATCTGTAAGAAACGGAAAGGCCCTTGAAGGTGTCTGGATACCCTGTAGGATAGGATCTGCCCAAGATGAAGTCTACGCCGCCTCCTGCCCTTGAGATTCAGAAAGGCGCAAGGCATCCACAACTTGTGTGATTAACGCTGAAAGCTCCTCTTGCAGAACAATGGGAGGTCCCGAGTCTCCTTTTGATCCTTTACTTGGTCAACTGAGGGAGATCATTCCCCATCTTCAGGAACCTTGATTGAGAGATGATCCTGCTCTACCGTCCAGTCTGGAGAAAACCAGATCTCCTGTGGGGAATGAGTGGAGTCCCCTGAGCTAAGCGTGTCGGGGGGGGCGCACTTCTGCCCCCAGTGCACTGCTTCCGCCTTGGGTTTGTAGGAGGAAGAAGCAGCCCCTGCTCTTAGACTTGCTGCCTTGGAAGAAGACAGATGCCCAAAGGTCCCATGCCTGTCTGAATAGGGACTCAAATTGGGCTGACACTTGATCCGTGCTGCCTGCAGTGAGAGCAAGAGGGGGGGGGGCATCCCCCGAGAGAGAGTCCGGAGACAAGACTCTAGTAAAGGATTTGGAAAGAGCTGGGACATCCGTGTCCAAACTGAGTGACCCGACATGCTCCCACCTCATGTAGCACTGAAGACAGACGTCGGGTGCCTGGAAGACTCCCTCGGATGATCAATACATGTGGAACGTAGCTGGAGAATACATAGCCAGAGAATACAGTGCCTTCTGCTGCAGTCAATGCTCAGGGTTAAGAAGGGCATGGTACTGATTCACAGCCTCTTAATTTGTGCTGTTCTGAGCCAGTGACTGGAGTGCCTGAGAGAAACAGGCCAAATTCAAAATGGCTACCGCAGAGTTAGAGCCAGTATGCAGCAGCTAAGAGCAGAAGAAATGTCAGGAAGGCAGTGGACAGATCCGGCAATCTCAAGCGGTCCAGGCAGAGCGGTAGGGAGGTAGCCTGTGGCAGGGGAAAACCACCACTGGAAGTACAGAGGAGGAGGAGGATGAAGGCGGCTGAAATAACTCACTGCGTTAATTCCATTCACCTCAGCCGTTAGCCACGGGAGATGCAGGGGACTGCAGGGGGGAAAAAAAAAAAAAAAAACAGCAGAGGCGGTAACATCTGCGGCAGGCTTCTTCTAAGATATGCTTTAGAAAATACTTTAGGAAAAACTAAAAAAAAAAGAAGTTACTCTTGCAGTCACAAGACCTATGGTGCCTTCCTGCAATATGCTTTACCGGTCCTCCTGACCAGGAGACACGGTCCCCAGCAGAGAGCGCTGAACTGGTCCTCCTGACCAGGATCTCCCTGCTCACACTAGACTGGGCAATTAGTGAGAAACTTAAAGGACAACACCTCATGTGCACCCTGAAGACCTCCACTGGCCGAGAGACCCATAGAATGGCAGGCTGCCAGAAGGAAAGAAACAGACATCCATCATCTGCTGGAGACTGGGAAATACTAAGGGTGACACTTAGGGGAGCCTCTCTATATGACAGAGCCCTCTAGTTGAAGCTTCTGTCACTTTCTGTCTCCAACATCTGCTGGCAGGGGGACTTAACCCACTTGTCTGGACTGGTCTAGCAGGATGAATTGGAAACTGGCATTACAGTGGCCTCTCTCCCATCTTAAAGTACTACAGATGATTTTAATGATAGCAGATCTGCAATCTCATATTTAAGTTCTTTCAGCACCCTGTGATGTATACCATCTGGTCTGCTACTCTTTAGTTTATCAAAACAGCTGTATTACATCTTCCTGGTTGAGAGCATCCAAGACCTCAACTTTATCCAGACAAAAGTTAACACACATTTCGGGGAGGAAAGCATTAAAATCTAATCCTTACTCTAACACCCAGGACTCTCCATCACAGCAAGACTTGGTAAGACACATCCTTGGGCACATCACTTAACCCTCCACTGTCTCAGGTACAAACTTGGAGTGTGAGCCTTCTGGGGACAGGGAAATACATAAAAGGTATGTAGATAGCTCATCTTGAGTTCCGACTGAAAAGGCATGAGCTACACTAACATAACACTAATCCTACCACGCTTTGGAGGCTTCTCATTCCCATGACGTCCACCCTTTTACCAGATACTGAGAAAGTGGGAGACTGCTGCTTCTCACCCAAGTTGCCTGCTGGCCATCTGTGGCACACTCTTCTCTACGAAGTTTCTGCTCTCAAGGGGATGAGGGTGGGTTCTTCAATACTATTCCTCTTACTGGCCCAAGCATGTGTAAATGCTGGGTTTCACCACCTTTGGCTGTAGGCCACTCTCTTGGTCAACTACTTTCTTACATTTCCTCTGTACCAGTCTTCAACATCTTCTTGAAATTGGTTTTCCATGGAAACTGTTTCCCCTTCCTGTATTTTACCAAGCATGCCACCCACAACCCCATCTCATCTCTTTTCCAGTGAGGACACATTTAAGTATCTTAAGACTCTAAAATCTTTGTGCTGCAGGTCTTTTCTGAACTGTCTCCATCCTCTCAATGTCCTTATGAAGGTCCAGGCTGCAAATAAACTAGTACTCAAGGTAAGATAGGATAGTAGCTAACAGATGAGCCTGTGTGTACAGACAGACTGGGATCTGCTCATATGTGCCTATCGAGCTTGACATATTGCTCCCTCCACCCATCCTCTGCCCCATGTCCTTCCTTCCCCACCGATCAGAATCCTGTTCCCAGCTTGTAGCTCTGCTGCAGCTAAACTCTATACATACACACACGAGTTTCAGCTGCTCCAGGATTGCCTGCGGCAGCCCTCACTGAATGCATGGGGCAGTCTCTCTCTCTTCGACAAAGGATCAGTTAATGTCTCGGTCAATGAATGGCAGTATTTTGTTTAATATGCTCCTGGCATACAGCTCGTAGTTGCAAATCAGTTTCTGAAAAGCTAAAAAGAAGAAACTAAATTCCATCTGTCTTGCGTAAAAAGGCACTGGAATGATCTATGAGCATGAGGAGTCATCTTGCATGGAGCGGGCTCTTCCTGGTGACACAGTCCTTGGGAGAAGGGGATGATTCATGCTGCGTAGAGCAGGTTCTTCCTGGTGGCACAAACCTTAGAGAGCAGACGATGTCCACAAACCAGCAGATTACAGTCATACCCACCATGCTAGGACAGGAGCCCTCTGCTAGGACATTTTCCAGATAGTAAGAGAAGCTGTTAGGACACCAGCCACAAAGATGCCAATTGTCTGCCACGTGGGAGTGCCAAAGTAGGACAGCAGTCCCTTCTGGGATTGGGGAAAGGCAGAAGAGAGGGGAAAGACAAAAAGAGGGGGTAGTCAGTATAGAAAGAGACACAATGTAAGTCACAAGTAAACATAACAGGTAGGTTTAAGGCCCTTGCTTGGCAGAAGGGTATAAATCACCGAGCCCTGTGCCAAGAGTCAGAAGGGCTCCTCAGCTTCATGAGCGTCTTAGTATTGGACACCTTTGCTGAGGCATTATCAACCCCCCAACAGAGGCTGAAGGTACATTTAATGTACTTTGACCCTGCCGAGTTCCCTCCATGAACACTCACCCAGCCCCCCTGCTCCTGGATCCACTTAAGTACATATTCTTGTAGATAGTCCAAGGTCCAGCCAATGATAGTGCGGATCATTTCTGGGATCTTGGCACACAGCGCCTGAGGACAGGAAGCACAGATATAGTCAGCACTTAAAAAAGGTCTTGCTCTTCCTCATCTCCCAGCAAGCAGCACACTCACCTTCAGGACCAGCTTGCAGGCAAAATAGAAGAGCGCTACAACACGCCCCCAGTTATAATTCCCATCTGCGAACATCTCCATGGCCACCTGGAAGAAAAGTTCTTTAGGGGAGTCTGTCCTCACCTGGGAAATCATTCTACCGAGAGAGAGAGACAGACAGTTTTTCACATTATATATCATTGAACGTGAAAGAAATTCCAACCCAAACTCTACAGAACAGAAGTCAGGAGGAGCCAGGACTCACCTCTGCAATTCCATGTTCCCATCCAGCTCATCTCCAATACGCCGCAGACAGTCACTGAGCCTCTTAGTGGCGGGATCAGCTAACTGCTGCTCGGTACCACCCAGCTGCTCCATGGTCACAGAGCCCACCGTGCCATCACGATGCGCTCGATCATAGATAAACCTGAAGACATAGGAGGAACAAAGAAGGCATTCATTACTAGAGGGTTCACTTCACTCTCTCTTGTACCAGAATGCATTTGCGGACATACCAAACACTCCCCAGTCTCTTTTCCTCTTGATGTAATAGCTCACAGCTTTTAAAGCGACCTAGAATAAAGGTCCTTCTGTTGGCGATGGTGTCACGAGCAATAGGCAATGTCCTTTTCACCAATTGTGGAGTGCACACAACACCTTTGTAAGAACGTCCATCCTTACTTGGATTCTGGGACTCTATTCTGTCTCCACACTAAGAAAAATTCAGCTGGGCTTTACAACCATATTAACTCTTTTTAGGCCATTCCACTGGCAATATCTACTGTATCACTAGGCCCCTGAAAAGAGTGACATCAGCTTTGAGCTTTTTTCTTTCCAGCTGCATTTGCTGGCAGGTGGACCAAAGTTACATGTCTGGACTGCTCTGTCCTCGACTACGGAGAAGGTTCTCTTGTTCTCTCTGTGGCATCTCTGCTAATTTCTCCCAAATTTTCCCAGTCTCAAACCCTATTGTTTGCCATGGAGTGGCCTCCTAATGGTTAGAGCGCTGGCTTGATAACCAAGAGACCAGGATTTGATTCCTACTAGTGCACCACATGGCCTTGGACAAGTCACTTAATCCTCCATTGCCTTAGGAGAAAAGCCTGGCAATCTACTTCTGCTCACACTGCCAAGAAAACCCGGAAGCTGCTGGGTCACGCCAACTCAACAGCACACGTTTTAAACCCTAACCCTTGATTCTCCCGATGAAATTCTCAAAGCCCTTTGTTTTCCCTGTTAAGGGAAGGACTTGTTCTCCCTCTGTCATTGTCTAGCAGCACCCTGGAAATATTACACAGCAGCATAATGGCCTTTCCCACTGCTTGAAAGTCCATTCCCTTTTGGAAGTATTTCTGGAAGCCATGGGACGAGTTCCGTGAGCCTTTCCAGTTCCCCAGCATAGGTGATATGTCCTGCTCCTACATTTCTTTCACATCTTAATGCTTGTCCCTCTTCCCTAATGGATCCTCCGAGTTTCATAGTGCCAATCAGCTGCAGTCATGCAGTATCCATGTTACACTCACCCACGTAAGAGCACACCTCCTGTCTGTATGATGTGTTCAGAGGACGTACCTGTAAGAGACACACGACATGGACAGCTCAGGCTCTTTCTTCCATTTAAGAACTTTCTATAGATTTTACCCAGGAAGTGTTTTGGACGCAGAAAGACCTGGAGTAACTACAGGATTGCAAATGGTACTGTTGCAGTATTTTCAGTTTCGTGACTACGGCCTGAGTGAACTTGTGCAATGGATGACTGCAACAAGCATGTGATTTTGAGATAGTTTTGTTTGAAGCCATGGGGGGGGGGAGATTTTATCTAAAAACTGTATAATGCATTACCACCACCACCACCACAGCATAACCCAGAAACTCATGCATATCCGAGTGAATGAATCCTACTGTTAGAGCCTCAGGAAATATGCCCCTTTTGGCAGACTTGTGGAATTATACCTTTAAATGCTCCGTCTCTCTTGAGTTAAATTATCAGCAAGCACCTTTTTGACCTCTTCGGTTTTATGTACATTTCAATAGGGTGAAACAGGGAAGTGTCAAAGAGGATGCTCACAGGGCTCATCTGACCATCTTTTGTGGACATGCCCAGTTATAGTCTATGGTCTGCAATACACTGCATCATATCTTCCAGGTCCAGCTTCAGAAGACAGGAAGTGCATTCCTTTTGGGATGGCGCATGCACCATGGTCTTTCTGACGATGAGAATGAACTCTCTCAGAATCTAGTTAGCAGCAAGAATTATAGTTGCAAAATACTGGAAGTAATAATGAACCCCTACTATGCAGGAGTGATACCACTAAATTTGGGACACTGTGTATATGGAGCAATTAACATGGACCCAGGAGGTAATCTCCAAACAAACATTGTCACGCATCTTGGACCCTTTTCTACAACAAAAGAATTTGTTTAACTTAGACATTTTTTGCTGAATTATTTTTTGAGATATTGACCTTCTGGCATCTCTAATTTCAATATGAGGTGGGGTGGGGGAAATTTGTGAATTTGCATGTGACTGCATTCTGATTTTTTCTTTTTCTCCTTTTACAGGCTTATACATTATTTTGTAAGCTTTTAAAACAAAAAAATGTATCTCAATATCATTTACAGCCCAGCCATCGCTCAATATCATATAGATTTGTAAACTGCATAAAATTATCAAAACAAGCCAAATTAACACACAATGTAATGTCTCACCTTAACCACTAAAGACCCCTCAGAATGATGTCAGACACACTCATTTAACGGGAACTTAGGATACTAAGACAATTCTGGCAACTGCACCTTCAAAAGGATATAAATAGGATGGAGATGGTCCCCATCATAATGCATGTGGGGATAGGCTTAAATATCTCCGTATGTATACTTTGCAGAAAATGTGGGGTGATAGGATAGAGACATCCTATACATCCATGGAATAAATACACAGGTGGCCCTCCTCCAGTAAAAAAGCTCTAGGATGAACGTGAAATGGGATAGACTCAGAAGGAATCTGGGGAAACATTTCTTTATAGAAAGAGTGGTGGATTCGTAGTAGAGATGAGAACTGAACTCAGAAAAGCAAGGGACAAATAGAGGATCTCTGAGGGAGAAGAAGGGAATGTAGAAATTAATAGTTCTTAAGGATGGGCAAAATGGATAGGCAGTATGGTAATTATATGTATGTTTCTTGATTTCTCATACTGTCCTTGTCTCTACCACCTCTCCAACTCAGAAGCTCCTCCACACATGCACCACCCTTTTTTACACTCTCCACTGTCATAGCTCCCCATTCCCACTTATGTATACATGTTTAAAATCTTCAAGTCAGTCCTCATCCACTTTATAATCCAATCTAATAATTGCTCCACGATAACACACACATGATAATGGAAACAGTGTGAGCGGATTCTATGATACCCCACCAGAAAGTCTCACTGTAGCACGCAAGTCAAACAGTATATAAAATACCATCCATAGCGCTCATTGCATCAACAACTTTTCTGGATTCTAATTATTTGTGATACACCCTCCACCATTTTTTGCCAACCTCACACACTAGTAAAACACTTTATGACAAAGATCCACTAGTATCCACTTTATGACAAAGATCAATGACCATTTTAGTAACCACCCTCAAGAAAAGCTCTGTACTGTTTCTATCCTTTTGAAGATGCAGTCTCCAGAATTGCACATTGTACCTCTAGTGAGACCTTATTGGGAGTACTATCGCCACCTTTTTCCTGCTAGCCATTGCTCTTCCTGTATATTATGATCATCTCCAGGTCCTGTTCTTTTGTGCACATATCCTTCACTTGGTTTACCTTCCCTGACTGATGTACTATTGCACATCTACAGAACATTACGGGCAACATTCCTTGCAAACATGTACAGCAGTCAAAAACAAGAACCACTAAGAAACGCTAACAGGTACATACAACACGACCTTCTCCAGGAAAATACAAATGGGCCATGCCACTTCCCTTCACACACCCAGTGATCAGCACTAACATATTTGATAAACTGAAGAGTAGCATAGCACCTGGACTGTATGGTATACATCCAAGGGTATTGAAAGAACTGAAATATGAGATTGAAGACCTGCTATTAGTAATCTGTGATCATTAAAATAATTTTTAAATACCCGCCCATCTTCTTGCCTCGCTCCCTTGCAATTACTTAAGCCCCAGTGTCCAAAGGAAGCAGAAAGTCTCCCATTACTCCTGCACTACTGGTACCAACCCAGCTCTGGTAAAGTGAGTTTACTTATCAGTAACAGGAGTTCTCTGTGGACAGCAGGATAAATCAACCACACATAGCCTTCTAGGAATATCACTATCCTATCCTTCAGAGAAGCCTGCATTAACTTACCCATCGCTGAACTAAGACTAACCTTCCTGATGAAGAGGACAACAGAGGGGTTTAGGGAAGAATGACAACCAACTACAAGGATAGCCCAGATTGTCAAGGGCTGAGAGCTGGAGTGAGGGGAAGGTAGTGATTTGATAGATGGGGCTTTTTGTTAGGATTTGGTAACACGGAACCCTCTCTACCCCTGCACTCCCTTCGGGGAAAGGCCTCTTATCTCCAGCATCTATAAAGCCATTTTATGGCTTGTTTATAAAAAAGAGATTTAGAAACACGGCTCTTGTTCAGATATGTTAGAAATGACACACTGATTTTTGTATTATTTTTAGAAAGAGAAACCGAAACCAATCACACATCCACCCCCAGGGACCATTTTATGTTTGCAATCATGATGCATAAAAAAATACCCGAGTGCATCATATCGTGTTTGCTTTATGTTTTTTTCTCTCACTACTGGGAAACAGTGTGACTTCACAGCAATCAGAAACTGCAGAGATCCACCTACAGAACAAGATAAGCTGATTCATTCTCAAAGAAGGTGGAGCACCTGGGCAACATCTGCCTAAAACCTGATGATGCTGATTAATGATATGCTACACAGCAGAGTCTTAGTCACCCAAGCCATAAATACGCCTAGGATCCTTATTTCCTTGTAAGCATTTCACTAGGGAAGGTATTTCCTTTAAAGTCTCCTGCATCATACCTGCTCAAGTATGTTTGTCCATCTCCAACCCTGCTCATCCCTCCAGTCACAGGGGTTGATACGGAAACCCTGCGCTACACCTCTAGCACAGAGTTTTGCATGCCGTTTGCTTAGCATGGCTGCACTAAACATGCATTTAGAATCAGTTATGCACAAAAGGTGTGCGCTAAACTGGTAGAGTAAGCCAGGTACATGCACACAGGTATCTGTTAGTAGCACCTAGATGTGCACACATCTGCTGGAATGCTATGTGGCACACAAGGGGCAACATTGTTCTTCTTAGAATATGGATGTCTGAACACCAACGTTACTCTGAGCATGAATGATTACTTTTAAGTGATTACAGAGAAAACCACCGATCAGTCACTCACTGGCCCTACCTAGACAAGGCATAAAATCTTTCCCACACATTCACATTGCTCACCTAGTTAAGCTTACTCTTTGAAAGCAATTACTTGTCGCTAATGTGAATAACTGTAATTTAATGTAAATATATCCCTTTACTGTTGATATACTGTTGGTAGCCTGTTATCTCATTGTATTTTTTGAGTTACATTTAATAGTTGAAGGTTCATTGTTTTAAATCTGTTCTATGTAAAATAATAGTACTCTATTATTAAAGTTTATGTTACCTGTAAACTGATCGCTGGAAGTGGCGGTATAGAAAAGATGTATAAATAAATAAATAAATAAAGTGCTGCATAGCATTCCAGCACACTCTCCTGATGTGGTTTTTTTTCCAGAACTTACTTCAGGAAAGTCCAAAGATACACAGGTTGTCTGTTCAAGGAATATACATAAATCGCTCCTTGGCAATGATCAGAGGCCCCTCTGATGTGGCATTAGTCTCAGCATGAAACTCAGTCTTCTGCTCACTTCTCTGCAACAGCCCCTTGCTTAATTGCCAACTACGTTTGATGGATTGTTATGGGCTGCGCACTGCCACCTGTGCGGTACATCTCTTTCTACGTGTCGCACCCACATCACTGCCGAAAACTGTTCCTAAGTGCTGCACTGATGCCCGCACTAAGAGCGGTGACCTTTACCGCGTGGGCCCCAAACTTCCCATACAGGAGACAGTTTGCGGTCCAGCAACGTCAGTCAGATATGCTGCAAAAAGTCTTAGGAATTCGTTGCTGGAGGAGATAGTAAAAGTAGTTACGTTTGGACAAGTTCCTGGAGGAAAAGTCCATAAGCCATTATTAAAGAGGAGTGGGGAAATCCACTACTTGCCCCTGGGACAAGCAGCAGGAGTCTGGCTATCTTTCGGGAACCTGACAGGCATCTGTGACCTGGACCGACCGCTGCTGTCCAGAGGACACCGAAGGCGGGTTACGCTGCTGCAGGCCTCGGCATTTGCCGGCCCCAAAGAAAGCGTCTGAAGTTCTTCCCGGAGGAATCAGACTCTTCGGCCGAGGACTTTCCCGCCCGAAGGAGAAGGAGGGGCGGCCGCAGCTTCATCTCATCTTAGACCACCGCTTGGTCGGTCACTCACCGGATCCGTCGGCGACGCTACTTCTCCTACGGTCCCCCGCGCCGCGGCGTTCCTCATTCACACCGCCCGACGTCTCTGCGCTTCCTCCACCGCCGTCTCCCGCTTCCGCCATCACCGCCTCAGCAACACTGTCCAGCAACTAACCGCTCGAACGCTACCAACCCGCCACCTAGCCAATCGCTGCAGCAGCTATCGCCGCGCGCACCCACCCCTCCGACCGACTAACCAATCGCTACCGCGCGCTCGCCCACCCAATCACTTCCGCTGCCAAACCAACCAATCAGTTCCGCTGCCATAGCCGCGGGCAGTCGCTCAACCAACCTACTGACCAGTTACCGATGAGGTTGCCGGCGCGCGCACCTGCCCTACAAGTAGCCGTTCAACCAACCACTCGCTTCCATCATCACAAGCACTCAGCCTCCCAATCGAGTAATCGGAGCCACTTCCGCTGCGCGCACCCTCCCGCCAATCACCAAGCGAGCAGCTTCACTTTCACCCAATGAGGACAAAGAGCGCGGTAATCACCAGCCCAATCATGAACAATCGCTGCGTACTGTGCACTTCCGCTCTCCCACGTGCTTGGGCTGAGCCGGAAAAAGGAAATACATGTTTAGTCTCTTGTTTCTTAATCGTCCGTTGCCTCTTGGCACAAGTTTATTTGGCTCTTTTCAGGATATTCTGAAAATCAAAAGACAGCCGGGCCTGGGAGAGAAAGACAAATGTGTAGATTTAAACGAACACGTTGCCTGTTCTCTTAAGTGGCCGATGCAGAAACGTTTAAGGTGATGTTTTTCTGGTTTGCTCTCCGATGCCGAAAGCGAGCTAGTGCTGGAAAAAGCGCAGAAACACCAACGGTTGCAGCGCATCGGACACGCAGCTCGCTGCGTACTTAATTGCGACTAATGTAAAAAACAAACTGCGCATTTTTTTTACACCCGCGGGGAGCAGAAAACATCTGAGGTGAAGTTTGACACTTCAGATGCTTCAGGCATCGGGGAAACCAACCCCCCCGCCCGACAAAACCAGAAAGACATGGTGGTCCAACAATCCTGATTCTCCCCACTCAGCTAAATCAAAATCCTGCTGGCCTAGCAGCCCCGTCCCGCCTGAAATACATGCTTGATGACCCTGAAACCCTCCACTCCTTCCCAATACCTTAAATGGGGCAGGGACTTTGCATCCTGTAAAATGGTAGTAGTTCCTGGCCTCATGCGGGGCATCCAGGGATGCACCTAGGGTTGCCAATCGGCAGGTTTTCAGCAGGGCTGGGCAGTTTTTATATGGCCAGGCCAGCTGCCATCAGAGACCTAGAACCTGAAAAGATGTTTTTTTGCTCTGGCCCAGGACCTAGGGCAGCCAGAACAACAACAACAACAAAAAAGGCTTTTCATCTCTCTCTCCTTGTTCCCCTGAGCTTCACGCTATCCTTGGATCCAGCTATGGCTCCTGCAGTTTACAGAGACGCTGCTGCAATATAGCAGTAATAATTTTTTAAAAAATCCAAAACAGGTGCACAGCTGCTGCAGAGCCTTCCAGCCTCTGCTATTGAACCCCTGCTGCTGTGTCCCAATTCCCCTAGCATAACTTCCTTTTGGGAGTGGGACGCAGCTACAAGGGTTCAATAGAGGCTGGAAGGCTCTACAGCGGCTGCATACTTGTTTTGGATTTTTTTAAAATTATTATTGGACTTCCGGTGATGTCATCCTTCTGCATGGCGGCGTAGAGTGAGAGCTCCGCCACCAGCATGCAATAATAGGCTGATTTGGCCCCTACAGGCATCGCAGAGCTGACCGGAGAGTGGCCGCAAGGCAAGAGGTTGCCACCGACCCCAGCGGAGGGCAAAAAACTCAGAGCGGAGGAGCAGTGGTGAGCCGCGCGAAGATCGCGAGCGGCAGGAAGTCAAGTGCGGGCTTCTTAGCCGGCGGCGGAGCGGAGTAAGCAGCAAGAACACGGAGAGGGCAGAACACACCCGGCGCAACGCGGAGCGAATGCCGGGAGCCTGCAAGTAGCAACCTCCTCTGCAGCACAAACTGAAATTGCAAATCGCGACGCGGAGCGAGGTGGCGGCACCCTGCAAGTGGAGCGCAGGAGGAGAGGAGACAGAGCAGGCCGAGCACGTGGCTCAGAGCCCGGTGGAAGAACGGAAGGCCCTCAGCACCAGGAATAAAGTGGGAGACCAGCGACAGAGCAAACACCAGCAGTAAGTCCCCACACCACCAGGTCTTCAGAGCTGAGAAGGGGGAAGGAGACAGAGCGATACTGTGTGTGAGACTGGCCCAGTGCAGTGGCTGCAGAGAGGAAAGAGAGCTAAGAGCCTGCAGTGTGAGTCACAGTGACAGCGGGGGGAGGGGGCCACCAGCCTAAATACATGGAGAAATCCAGTAAAAAAGAGCCATCGGTGAAAAAAAAGCTGGCGGAGTTCCGCTCCCCGTATGCAACCTCCAAAGGAGGGGGGAAAGAGGGGGAGAAAGCAGGAAAACCAGCGGTAGAGAGCCCGCAGAGCCCGGGGGGGAGTGATGGTGGTGAAGAAGGCCTGACGGCCGTGGAACAGATCAAACAATGGCTTCTTGAGCTGAAGGAGGAGTTGAAGGTGGAGATGTGTGGGGTGAAGAATGAGATCAAGGAAGCGGTGCAGACTATGCGCCAAGATTTGGTGGAGCTGGGAGAGCGAGTAGAGGAGGCGGAGACCAAGCTGGAGAATCAAGAGGGAGACCCTGTCACAGATCCAGAGAGGATGGGAAGAGCTGCAGCTGGCGCAGGAGAGCCTTAAAGCCAAAACCGAGGACCTGGAGGACCGCTCACGCAGATGCAACTTGCGAGTGCGGGGAGTACCAGAAGAGCCTCCATATAAAGACTGTGAGGCAGTGGTCCAGAGAATCTTCAGGGACCTCCTAGTGGCAGCTGGGCAAGAGGGGGTCACCGAAGATGCCCGACCGGGCATAGAAAGAGCGCACAGAAGTCTAGGGCCCATTCGCGAGAACAGGCCTAGAGATATAGTAGTCTGCATTCGATCCTTCAAGAGCAAGGAGCTCCTGCTGGGAGCTAGCCGCAAATTGAAAAGCTTCCACTGGGAGGGACACAAGGTGGAGTTGTATCAGGACCTGTCCCAAGGGACGTTGCAACGTAGGAGAGAGATCAGAGATGTCACCGCGTATCTTAGAAAAGCGGACTTGCGATACAAGTGGCTCTTCCCATTTGGACTACTTATCACGGTGAAAGGGCGCTCAAAGACGGTGCGATCTAGCGTGGAGGCATGGAAGGCGCTGCGGGAGTTGGGCGCAGAGAGACTACCGGAGATGAGCGACGGCCCAACTGCATCACCGAGAAAGGGATCCCGGACCGGAGGAGAAGAGACCATGCAATGGCGGAGGGCGAGGGGACGAAGATTGGCCCGAACTTCCAAGGACTCCGACGAGAGCCGGCATCCCGAATCAGAGACTGGCTGAGTTGAGACACCCACCTAAAGGACTGGTATTCATGAAAGAGAGGTGACAGTGGGTGGGGGGAAGAACAGGGTAAGGTAGTAAGATCAGAGGGGGAAGAGAGGGTGGGGGGGACAAGGAAGTGGGGATGGTGAAATAAGGTGGGTGAAGGGAGGGGGGGTTAGGGGGTCAAGGGGGGATGTGGAAGGTAGGGGGGAGGCAGGAGGGGGGAGGCTGGGGGGCCGCTGGGGTAAGTTGGTGGGGAGGGGGATGAGGTCACCGTATTGGAAGTTACTTCTCCACAACGGAGAGTGAGGAAGGGGGGAGGGGGGAGAGGGAAGGTAGGGGGGGGTGGGAGGGAGATAGAGGGGGGGGAAGGGAGGGTCAGGGGGGGGTCCGAGGGGATTGGGGGTGCATGGAGGGGGTATGCCTGAAAGGAAGGCAATGAAAATCTTAACAATGAATGTGAAAGGTTTAAACTCCCCATTGAAACGACAGAAATTGTATAAGGAACTGGCACGGCATAAAGCAGATATAGTAATGTTGCAGGAGACACATCTACAGAGAAAGCATGAGGCACTGGTACAACCTCGGGGATATAAACACTGTGTGTTTGCCTCCAATTATAAAGAGAAAAAGAAAGGAGGTGTGGGGATCTTCATTAAAGGGGAGGTCCCGGTTGAGGTCCAGGTGATAACCAGGGATAAGGGGGGGCGATACCTCCTATTGAGGGCAAAGCTGGGGGAAGAATGGTTTTGTGTGGTGAATGTGTATGCCCCGACGAGTAATCAAACGGAATTCTGGAAAGACCTGAGTGAGCAGGTGGCGGCAATGGGGGAGGGGGTGATGATCTGTGGAGGAGACTTCAACATGGCCTGGGAGGTTGGGAGAGACACGACAGGACAGGGGGTTGGGAGGGGAACAGATAGGAAGCGGTACCATAGATTCGTGCAGGAGAATGATCTGATAGATGCATGGCGGGTATTAAATCCCGGAAGGAGGCAGTTCTCCTTCTACTCTGCCGTACACGGCACGTATTCCCGGCTGGACGCTATATGGGTGGGAAAAGAGCTAGGGGGGCGGTTGCTGGAGGGCGAGATGGAGCCCATCACATGGTCCGACCATGCTCCGGTGGTAGTGCGAGTGCGCGTGGCGGGGGAAGATAAAGGCCGACAATTTTGGAAACTGAATGAAGGCTTACTGGAGGACGCGAGAGTGACGAGCGAGCTTGAAAACTTAATACCGGTTTATTTTGACCAAAATGAAGGGGGGGAGGTGAAGGATGGAGTAGTCTGGGATGCTTTCAAAGCAGTCGTTAGGGGAGTACTTATCAAGTGGGGGGCACGCATCAAGCGGGAACGAGCGGAGAAGGAGGAGAGGATACGCGGAGAACTGCAGAAGTTGGAGGAAAGAGATGGGTTGGACGG
Organism: Ichthyophis bannanicus; assembly: GCA_033557465.1. Lineage (NCBI taxonomy): Eukaryota > Metazoa > Chordata > Amphibia > Gymnophiona > Ichthyophiidae > Ichthyophis > Ichthyophis bannanicus. Next base: position 53,392,691 of record CM066051.1, on the reverse strand, counting down.
TAGTGGACGGCTGCGGGGAGCGGTCCTGGCATTACGGGCTCAAGTGAATGCACTTGAGGCGGAGAAGATACAATTCCGCTTGCAGCTGATGAAACAGCGGTTCTTTGAAGGGGGAAACAAAGCCGGGAAATACCTCGCGAGGCAATTGAAAAAAAGAAGGGAGTGGAATAGGATCCTGCAGATCAGGAGTAAGGGGGTGGGGGTGCGAGAGGTCCAGCATATTAGGGAGGAATTTGTGGCCTATTATAGCAAACTATATGCGGCACGAGAGGCGAGGTCGAAGGAGGACATTAGCGAGTATGTGAAGGAAGCAAGGCTCCCGGTTTTGACGAGCGAGGATCAGGAGGGGCTGGATAGGGAAATACAACCTGAAGAGGTCTCTCAGGCCATTAAGACGTTGAAGAACGACAAAGCCCCAGGACTAGATGGCCTTACGGCACGGTTTTATAAACGATTCGAGAGTCACTTGCTGACACCGCTGACTAGGGTATGCAACGGGCCGCGAAGGGGGGCGGCGTTATCAGAGACGATGGGGTGGGCAGGCATTACTTTGATCCACAAGGAAGGGAAAGACCCTCAAGATTGTGCGTCCTACCGTCCCATCTCGCTGCTAAACGTTGACGCGAAAGTCCTGGCGAAAGTGTTGACGACCAGGCTTAATAAACTGATAGGAAAATTGGTGCATGCAGATCAAGCGGGGTTTGTGCCGGGTCGGCAAGTGGCGGACCACATTCGGAAAGTGTTAAACGTAATGTGGTCAGCGCAAAAACAGGGGGAGGAGGCCTTGCTAGTATCATTGGATGCTGAGAAAGCCTTTGATCAGGTGTCTTGGACATTCTTGGATTCGGTACTGGAGTCCCAGGGGTTCGGGCCGGGTTTTGTGCAGTGGATAAAGGCTCTTTACGCTCAACCGAGGGCATGTGTTCGGGTAAACGGGGGATATTCGAATTTTTTCCCGCTTGAACGGGGGACTAGGCAGGGATGCCCCCTATCCCCCTTGTTATTTGCGCTCTCCCTCGAACCCCTGGCGGCGAGGCTGAGGTGCAATCCAGACATTACAGGAGTTAGGGTAGGACGACAGGACTGCAAAGCGTCCCTCTTCGCGGATGATATTCTGTTGACGCTTACGAAACCTAGAGACTCCTTGAGGGCAGTGATGAGGGAGATTCAGGACTATGGTGAAAGGGCGGGATTTCGGATCAACTGGGGGAAATCCGAGATTTTGAGGATAGTGGGGGAGCAGGAGGAGCAACGGGACTGGGAAGGGAGTTTCCCCTTCAAATGGGCAAAAACATCGATCCGATACCTAGGGGTCCATATAGGGAGGAGTTTGGAGGACCTATACGCTTTAAACTACGGGAAATTGGTGGGACAGGTGGAAGGGCGATTGCAGGGCTGGAGCAGGGGGTACTATTCATGGTTTGGGCGAATGGCAACGGTGAAAATGATGCTTCTCCCCCAGTTCCTGTTCCTTTTTCAAGCCTTGCCAGCGCCGATACCCCGGATAGTGCTGAGGAAGATACAGCAGCAGGTAGAGCGATTTATATGGGGGGGGAGGAGACCCCGGGTCGCGGCGCGTACGATGCAAGTGTCAGTGGGGGAGGGGGGAATGGGGGTGCCAAATTTCCGCCTTTATTATGCAGCAGCGCAGTTACGTGCAGTCTACGCGTGGCTGCGGGAGCCCCAGAAGCAGTGGGTACAGATGGAGCTGGAGGAATACAGGCCGGGAGAACTGGAACGAATAGTCTGGGAGGGGAAAGGAGAGAGGGGGAGGCATCCCATTGTGCGGCATACATTGCAGGTATGGCAACAATATAGGAAGCAGCTGGTAGGGGATAAACATTGGTCGGCTACAATGTCCCTGCAAGCCTGCTGTGCAGATAAGACGGGGCCAGCGGTCACAGTGCTGCGAAAATGGGCCGAGTTAGGTTTGACTCAGGTGTCCCAGATCGTGGTAGGAACAAAGTGTCGAGGTTTTGAAGGTGTGAGGGACCTCTACCGATTAGGGGAGGCGGATAGGTTTGCGTATACGCAGCTCTGCTCAGTAGTGCACAAAAAGGGCCGGGAGCATGGGGGCAGGGGGGGTGGAGAGTGGTTTGAAGGAGCCTGTCTAGGCTCCATGGGGCGGCAGGGGATGCTATCTAGGATCTACAGAGGGTTGACAGCGCGGGGGGAAGGCAAGTTGAAGTATATGGAAGCGTGGGAAAGAGACTTAGGGGTCTCGTGGGGGGTGGAGGAATGGGAAGCGGTGGTAATGGGCATAGCTAAGTTCTCCATTGCCACATCATTGCGCGAGAATGGGTTCAAGGTGCTGAGCCGATGGTATCTCACGCCAGAGAGACTGTGCAAAGCGGGAGTGGTGCAAACGGATGAATGCTGGCGAAAGTGTGGTGAAAGAGGATCATGGATGCATATGTGGTGGACATGCCAGTGGTGGGAGAATATTGGAAGAAAATAGGGGAGCACATAAACAAAATGGTGGGTGCGCCAATAAAGCTAGGCCCTGAGATGTGTCTCCTACATAGGCCTGACGGGAGGTGGGAGGGGGATTGGAGAATTGTATGGCACTGTGTAACAGCGGCTCGATGTGAAATAGCTTGGTATTGGAACAGGCCGAACCTACCCTCCATAGCGAGCTTCGCCTGTAGAGTGTCGAATATCTACGCGATGTATAAATTGACAGGGGAGAGGGGGGGCAGAAAGGACCAAATGGAGCAGAGGTGGGCGGGGGTGTGGAAGTGGCTGCACGCAGAAGAGTGGAAGTAGGGGGGAGGTTATATATTGGGGGGGGGTTAGGCCGGCTTAGGTTCATTATTGACAATATTGGGGGGTTCTTAGGGGTTGCCCTGAAAACACCACATTTTGACGCTCAATGTCATACAGTTGGGATTTAAGGGCAGGGCAGGGGGGGGGGTGGGAGGGAGGGGATGGGGCCGGTGGGGGAGTCCAGGGGGGTTGAATAACAGATAGTCAGTATATAAGGCTGGGTTTCTCACATGTTGATTGGGGAAATCTGAATGATCTGAAGTTGTTATGATGGATATGTAACTGTTACAGGTGCTAATAGCAAAGAACAAAAAAAAAAAAAAAAAAAGGTCAATAATAAAATAAAAGGCGACCAAGGGTACTGAGGGATGTGCTAAGAATGTACATAGCTTGTTGAATGTAGGATATACGGTGTACACGTGAGAGTGTTAAAACAATGACTCCGGTACACAGAATATTGTTACGTATAGAGAATAATTTTTACTAAGCATGGCTGTTGTTTACATATAAGTGATATAATGGTACCTCTTAGGTTGGAGTGTATATATGCTTAGAGGACTATCAGAATGTTCTCATAAATGTCTGTATTTTGAAACGTTGAATAATAAAAAAATTTTAAATATAAAAAAAAAAAAAAAAATTATTATTGCTATATTGCAAAATGCTGGTGTTTGGAAACTACATCTGCCAGAACTGGCGTTGGATATGGCTGGGGCCTAGCCCAGGACAAAAATATGAGAGGGGGACCCTAAAACCCACTAGCAAGTTGCGCCTTTTTCAGTCTCAGACAGATCTCAGGCCCTCTCTGGCTTGGGGGCCAGGTTACAACCCTCCTAATGCAGTCCTGACATTGCTGTCTTTTATTTAGTACAGTACAGGGGGAAATGCATCTCTATTTCTCTTGTGTTGCACTGCATGAAGCGTCTGGCTTTCTGAGGTTTTAGTTGAATTTTTGTCTATATATTTCTCTTTACATTTTGTGCTCATTTATTGATGAAAGCCTTTCTGTATTGTGTGCGTGTGCGACCAATGCTGGATATTCTATTAGTATGGAATTTCTGATTAAGAACGTGTAGCAATCTGGCTTGTTCAGCTTGCATATTGCCCTCTCTGCAGTTATTTATGGGGGTGAGCATGGGTGGACCATAGCTAGCCATAGGTGCTGTGTTTTTCTCTTTCAAAACGTTGGCAATCCTAGATGTACCGGGTGGGTCAGGCTGCCATATCAACTAAAAATGGGCCACCAGGTCTTCTTTTCGGTTGGGGGGGGGGGGGGGGGCACTAGGCAACCAGGTCTGTGTTTCCAGGGAGGGAGATGGAATTGGGGCCACTGGGGTCTTTGTTGTGCGTAGGTGGAATTGGGGTCGCTGGCCACCAGATCTTTGTTTCAGTCGGTCTGTTGGTTGGGTAGGGAGAGATCAAGGCAAGTGCGTCCCTCTGTCCTTTTGTTTCTGTCAGGAGGCATGACAGTGTACCAATGACATCAGGGGCTTTCCACAATGCCTGGATCATCTGAAATGAAGTGTCAGACTTCACCTCAGATGACCCATTTGTCCGGGACTGCATGGCAAACTTTCACCGACTTCTGTACACATGTGTTTGGCTTCCTCCCAGTTTAACGCTGACTTTTTGCACACTGGTTAATTTGCATATTGCATCCCAGCACAGAAAGTCAGCGTTAAACTCGTGCTATGAAACCCTGTGCTAGAGTTTTAAGCACTGGAGTTTAGTGAAGGGTTTGTGCAATAGGAAGAGCAGAGAGAAAGGATCGTGAGCCCAGTGATCCACTGCAAGTCAGGACCATTGCACCATGGCTTCTGCAGATCTGATGCTATCTGTCTACTAGTCCAAGCTCCTTTCTTAGATACAGTCCATTCCTGGATCAGTTGCTGCCTTTGTGTATTTTACTCTACTCATCTCTGGAAAATGGAATCAGGCCAGCTGAGTTCAGACATCTCTTAGGCTTTCGTCAGAAGAAGGGAGTAACACAAAGAACTCCAGGGATGTTCAATGATATTTATTTAAAACTTCTATGGCTGCCAAATCACCAATTTCAAGATAGAGTACAATACATTTTTAAAGAAACTGATAATTTATAGAACAATTAAAAAATGTATTCAATAAAAATGCCTCAGGGCATCAAAGTGTCCTATGAACCAAATGCTTGGACCAAGAAATGTTTTACCTCTTTTACCAAATGCAGCTGACTCAGATAGGGCTCCTGTCTCATTAAATAACAGGATTTCACACAGACAGAGCACAGCTAGAGGATGCCCAAATACAACTAATCTGCTTTCTCTCTTTATTTAATGGAGGTGCAACCAACTAAACAAGACCTGTTCAGCCCGCGGACTCAGCACCAAACAACCAGTCTGTAACTCTGCCTCAGTCTTGTTCCCATCCCTGTCTTTTGAATCATAAGCAGACATCTGATGTTGGTGTTCTTTCTCTTTCCGTTCTTTGAATTTCTAAGCTTTTTCCTTGCCCATTACCCAGCCTCCTCGGGACCTGATGAAGTTGGCAGTTCGCTGCCTCTTTGCTTGGATCGTTCCCTCTTTGGCCCTGGAACATTTCACGTGACTGTGCAAACACTCTTTAAACCCTCTCACTCATTTTGCCTTCTTGTTACCCCCTCACCTGCCTTGATTCCCGTGCTATGGCTTTGTCCCAGGCATGTTTACATTCTGTCCTGACTTTTGGGACGATGCAGAAAGCTAGCGTGGCCTTTAAGCACAGATAACGCCACTTTTAAGCACATGTACTCCTACTACCAAATGCAGAAAAAAGATGGACCCACGTAAACAGCAAAGGAAAAACTAGTACAGAATTAACACCAAGAGTATTTCAATTGATTTCAATTAGAGGACAATGAGCTGCACATCATAAAATGGCATGCAAATATCGCCTGCACCCAATACAGAGAAATGCGTAGAGGATTTCGCAATCAACCTTAGCCCCAGTATCTCTATGCCTGGTCTTCAGATGACTTAAAGATCTAGTGTGCGCCCCAGACAGTATTTATGTGGCATGGGGTGCTTTCCCTGATACCTGGATCATCTGAGGGGAAATGTCAAAGATGATCGAGGCATCGGGAAAATCCCCCGATGCCATCAAAATACTGTTAGAGGCTGGAGCCCCTGACAGAAAGCAAATCCCTGGTAGCCCAGTGGTCCCGATCCCCCCACCCGTGTTCCAACTCAAAATAAACCTGGTTGCCCAGCTGCCCCAAACCCCCCACCCAACTCAAAATAATCCCTGGTGGCCCAGCGGCTGCGATCCCCCCACCAGCCCAATCAAAAATAATCCTTGTGGACCAGGGCACTGACCCCTCCCCCCCCAGTACTTTTACAAATGAGTGGGAGCTCTGCCCATGCGCTCCTGCTGTTGCGCTGCCATCTTGAAAAATGGTAGTGCCTGTCCCGTGCGGTGCATCCTGGTATGCACCAGGTTTGGTCAAACTACCATATAAGGTAGAAAATGCCTTATATGGTAGTCAGACCCCATGTGGGACCAGACACCACCATTTTTCAAGATGGCGGCACAAGAGCAGGAGCACATGGGCAGCGCTCCCGCTCGTTTATAAAGGTACCATGAGGGGGTGGGGATTCAGGGCTGCTGGGCCATTAGGGATTTGCTTTTTTGATGGCATGGGGGGGGGGGGGTTCCCTGATGCCTGGATCATTTGAGGGGAGTCTGACATTTCCCCTCAGATGATCCAGGCATTGAAGAAATCCCCCAGTGCCATCAAAATACTGTTGGAGCTCATATGCGAATTAGCAATGCAGTGCCCCTCTCGTGCCAAACTTGCACCAACTTCTGTGCGCATGGTTTTGGCTTGCTCTCTCAGTCTAACGCTGCCTTTTGTGCACAATTTTAGAAATGGTTAATGCACATCTAATTTGCATATGAGCCCGGTGCACTGCAAATAGGTGTAAAAGGTTGCTAGCTTGTGACTTCAGCGCCGGCTTTCTGCATTGGCCTGTTTGCTTGTCATTGCCTCTAGCAGTGCCTTATTCCACACACTTGGTTAAGAAATATTTAGGCAGCTGAGCACACAATAGGCATTTTACTACAGTGACTGGATGCCTTCAGAGCTTTTTCTCGCCAGCTAGCTTTCAGTTTTTGTTCTAATTCATACGTAGCTAATGGATTTTTCCCTCAAAAATTAAGGATTTTGCAATATTTCTTTCACATCGAGGTTCTTTTTACATTCGGATTTTGATTTTAGATTTATTTGTCTTTCCAAAAAAAATCTTGCACCATTTTTCCTCTCTCACTGCTCACCAGGGGCCAGGACCTACATCATGGTATTCTTAAAGCCTATGGTGGGTAGGTATCGCTCCTGCATTCCTCTCCTCCCCCTGTTGCCAGCACACACATTTATGTTCCAGCCACATATCTTCTGCTAAGTATAACTCCCCTCGTGAAAGAAATGTTGTTTATATCCACATTCAAAAGACACTTGCCTCGCTCTCTACCAGCATTAAGGTGTTTGCATACTCTACTTCCAGTGATGTTTTCCAGATTTTCCCATAAGATGTATTTTTGTGGACATACCCGTCAGAAAGATCAGCTTTGATAGATGCAAGCATCCATTCTGGGGGACAGGCCTGGCCTTGTTCACTGTACGTATGGACATAGATGTTCCTGTTCTTAGGGAAACTGGAACTGCAAGCCCTGACATCTATCTGGGCAAAACCAGACCTGGTTTGATGCCTTCCTGTAGGAAAAGCACCTAATACTGGCAGTACAATGAAAACTGAATTGAAAGGGATAAAGCGACCCTAGTACCCCACCCCACTTTCCTCTCTGTTATCCCAAGTACTATATCCAAGCCAACCTTTCCCCTGACACTTTCTCAAACCAGAGACAGGACTGGTGCTACCTGGTGTGCCGGGTAAGCGCAGCAGAGGGGCCCTGGTGATAAAGTGTGCCGTAATTGCGACCAGCAGTTGTGGGTGTCCTGCGGGATCAGACTGTCCAACAGACCGAAGAGAGCCACAGACCACGATCCCTTTCAGCACAGCCGTATGCCCGTGGGCCAGGCTGCTCCAGTGGGCCAAAGATTTTGGCCAGTCTTAGCTTCTTTCCCTTGCTGCCACTTTAATGGGTGAGTCAATGAGGGACTGGCTCGGGGTGCACAATCTTTAAGGGCACCCAAAGCCCCCTTCACTGTTTCACCCTTTAAAGCAGCTGATCACAGCCGGGGAGCATTCTCCTTTGCTCCCGCAGCTGTGCTGCTTTAAGATCCACGGGACCACAGTGTTTCTAAAGTTAGTACAAGCATTCTTAAGGCAGCACAGCCACTGATACTCCCACGGCTGTAAAAGTGGGAGGTGAGTGGTGACCAGTGCTGGGATGAGGCAGCCTGGGACTGCGAAGGATGAGGATAGGGAGTAGGGGGACTGGAAGGGAGCCTACACTGAGGGTGGGACTGGGACTGGAACCAGGGCAAGCCAGTGGGGGAGGGAGGACTATGATTGTAAGGCAACTGACACAGGATGGTATTGGGACTAGAAGGGGGGGTATTATAAAGGAGCTGACATCGGGGATGGTACTAGGACTGGAAGGTGGCTAGACAGCAGGAGACTGGGACTGGAAGATAGCTGACTAGGGATGGTACTGGGACTGGAAGGGAGCCGACACTGGGTGGCTGGGAGTACAAGTGACTGGCACAGACGATGGGACTAGACAATGTGGAGAGTGGGACTGCAGCCAGAAGGGGCTGTCACTGAGTATGGTTCTGGGACTGGAAGGGAGTTGACACTGGGGGTGGTACTGGGATTGGAGGGATGCAGAGGATAATCATAGAGACTTGGGAAGGGGATGGGAGGCTAAATGACAGGAAGGGATCATGAGGGATGGCACTGCAGGACTCGGGCAGAAAGCAATGTGGGGGAGAGCAAGGAAAGAATGAAGATTAGGGACGAGGGGGGATGCTAAGGAATAAGAGGCAGAGTCAAGAATCAGAGATGGGAGACCCAAGAGACTGAGTAGGAATTTGGAGACAACAGCACCTAGAGATGTGTGGGGTGGAGGTAAAAGAACAGGAAAGAAAGGGTGAGGGAGGTTGAGACCTGATAATGATCTAGAGAGAATGAGAGATGTGAAAAGAGATGGAGGAGGGAAGGTAGAAATGTGGCTGTGGAGATGGTGAAAGAACAGTAGGGGGTGAGAGACTAAAGAATGGGCTGGGGGCCAGGGAGGGATGAATAACAGAGAAGAGCTAGAGCTGGTGATGGGATCAAAGGCCGAGGAAGACAGATGAAGGATGAGGGAGTGAGAACAGAGGGTAGAAATAGGGAGCTAAGGAATGGGTAATGGTAGAGAGGATATAGAAAGCAGGGGAAGGAGAGAAACAGCGAAGACAATAGGAGCACTAGAGGGGGAGTAAAAATGGGAGATGGAAAGCTGGTAGATAAGTGAGAGGTAAAAAGCGTGAGGCTCAGGAGTGGAGAGTAAGGAGTAAAATTTGGATATGAGGGGATAGGGAGGTAGAGGAGAGAGAAAAGGAAAAAAAAGAGAAAAAGAAAAGATCAACATCAAAGACATGTAGAGAAAGAAGAAATAGGCACAAGGAATGTAGAAAAGAGAGGAACTAGTTCAGTTGAAAAACAAAATGGTCAAACAACAAAAGTAGAAAAAATTATTGTCAATTTAGTGTCTGGCATATTTTTTAATCAGCATGCTGTCTTTATATGCATCTCTTTCTGTTTCTCTGGTGTTGCGCTACATGCAGAGCTGGCTTCTTGGGGGGGGGGGGTTCAGTGGAATTTTTGTCTACATATTTCTATTTTTGGTGAGAGTCTATGTTCTAAATGGGAGACTGAGGCCAGGTAATGTTTGCCGCGAGTTTCTATATAAGGCTCTGTAGTAATCGAGCTTGTTCGGTTGTCCTAGTAGATGTAGGTTTTCTAGGGCTGACGGCAATATTTAGGGTGCTGCCCTTTTCTAGGTAGGCTCCTTGTGAGAATTTTGGAAGTTAGTGCTGCTATGGAATGGTGGATTTGGGGCAATTTCTCCAAATGGATGAGTTTTGCACATACCATGACAATCATGAACCTCACTTCTAAGCCAGGGTATGTGGAGGATGTTCTCAGTCTCTCAGATTTACTGCTAATGCTCGGCATAGTACTTGCATCATGCCAAAGAGAAGCCTCCCTCTGGTGTTCGTAAAATGTTATGTGTATGGGTGATTTATCAGAGTGTGCTTGGAAATTCCTCTTAATTAAGCCTGTGGCGCCCAACAGGATAGGAAATAATTTGGTATCTTTCTGCCACGTTTTCTTGGCCTCTGCCTGCATTTTTTGATATTTGACAATCTTCTCCCCCTCAATGCAATTCATAGAGTAGTTTGGAACAGACACTCTATAATCAATGTCGCTCCGGGATTGAGTCCTGTCTTGTAGTGCTCAATATAACGTCTATTCCGCCTACACCCAGGGATAGCAGTGACTTTTCACAGGTCTGTCTTTTAATAATAGTCTACTGGCGTTTTCTCTGGGAACTTGTCCAAACCTTTTTTAAACCAGGCTACACTAACTGCTTTTATCACCTCCTCCTTTTTTGGATGGATTTAGAAAAGAGCTTTGCAACAGTACATGCGGAGAGAGAGCAGTGGTAGTATCTGTAGCAAAAATACCTGGCAAGATAAGAGGCATCACAGGCTAAGTGGTTGTAACTTTTGTAGACCTTTTTTTAGCTAAATAAATACATGCATTGATTTTGTTTGCTTCAATCACATTAACCCTTCGACTATCACAGCCTGCTCATCCAATGTTAAATATTTACTCCTCAGTACTTGTTTTTATTCCAGCTAGGCATTTGCCACTTCCCTGCAATTTTCTTGTTAGAATATTTGTTTTAAAAGAGAGATACTAGCATCCTGTGAACTCACGAAGGGGTTTTGGGAAAGGGGTGGTGCAGCCTACCATTAATAGCAATGAGGATGGGGCACCGATCTGTAGGTTTCAGTGGGGGGGGGGGCGCTAGAGACCCTAGCACTGGCCCTGACCAGAGAAATCAGTTTCCCATTGCAGTATATCCCCTAGAATATATTCACAGTACCAGGGCTTTTTTGTGTGGGGCTATTTGGTGGTTCCAAGCACCGGTACCCTTTTAATTGCTTGCTACAATTGACCCAGGATCCTCATGTATTAATGAGAGAGCGTTGCATATGAGCACCAACATTTTTTTTGGCCGGGGCAAAAACCGCTGCCCAGTACTAACACTCATGGCTCATATCCAGATAGCCAGCCCTGCTATCCGACTAACTGCAGGTCACAGCAATTTTCACCAGCACTATCCTGATAGTGCCAGGGCAGTCGCTTGATTTATCCAGATAGTGGCGATTTTCAGTGTTGCTGTATGGACACCAAAAAGCTGTTTTAAATGGCTCTCTCTACAGCAGTGCCGAAAATCACCTCTATACCAACAGTGGCCCTGGCTGATTGCATAAACCAGAAATTCAGCGCCAGCCACTGTCTGGATTCCGAGGCTGAATATTTGTCTTTTATTGAACTGCTGTGGCTGGCGTTTATAGAAACCCACTGACCTCTATGGTTAAATATTGACCCCTTTGTTTTTTGCCTGATCGCTTTGTTGCCACCAGCACCAGAAGATGAAAGAAATCCCACTTGGGGGCCGAGGAATGCTCCAAAGTCGGAGAAGATACGACAAGGCATCGGGATCTCTGGGTACTGTCAGGCAGTGAGGTCAAGGCTTCGCTCTTAACACAGCTGTTGCCTCGGGTCCAGCCTATATTGCACTTGACCAAATCAGCCCCTGATGATCCTTCTAAGAGGTGATAGGGAGATGTATAAATGAAGCTGTGAGACTCCTATATGTCCTAGATTCTAAAATTTCCCGTCCCTGGACACAGAGAAGGAATCTGCTCAATACCAGGGGTGCTGAAATAACTACTACACCCAGGGTCAGACACAGAGTTGGTTCAAGGTGTTAGCACTCTAGGCAGGCTTTATGCTTTACACCTCCCTCCCTGGCTGACAAAAGCTATTGTTTAGCTTTGAATGCCCTGCTCTTTACTGCCCCCCAGAAGTTGCCACCCTGGCAACCGCCTAGTTGGCCTAATGGTTGGGCCGGCTGTGACTGCACCCACAGAGCGGGCGGCACCTATGGCCCCAGGGGCTGCATAGGATTGCCCACTGGCTCCAGATGCGCCCAACAGGCTTGATCCAGTCCTGGGTTTACCCCATTGCATGCAGGGACTTGTAGTCCTCTTCTTATGGAGGAATCAGAACTATTTATTTATTTACATTCTCTTATATACCACACTATTCTGCATCAGTGCGGTTTACATTGAACAAACTGAAATTACATTGAACAGGGCATTATAACTTGGAGATAACTATGTGTCCCTGCATGCAATAGAGTAAACCCAGGACTGGATCAAGCCTGTCGGGCGCATCTGGAGCCAGTTAGCAACCCTAGGGCTGCATGGGATACATTCACAAGTGTTGATGTGTCTCCCCACAGCAGGGGTGGGCAATTCCGGTCCTGGAGGGCCGCAGACCAGTCAGGTTTTCATGATGTCCCAATGAATATTCATGAGATCTATTCGCATCCACTGCCTTCCATTGTATGGAAATAGGTCCATGAATATTCATTAGAGACATCATGAAAACCTGACTGGTCTGCGGCCCTCCAGGACCGGAATTGCCCATCCCTGCCCCACAGTCTCCTAGCTGCGCTGCAGGCACCTCAGGTGTGAACATGTAAGGTATGGAAAAACACAGCTTTGTTCTGAGAGCTTCACATCTTTATATAAGGATTTAATAAAGACAAATGGAATCTATGTACAAAACTATACAATACATCAAATCAGCTAAAGAAATCAAATACTATATTATTTTACATTTGCACTGTAAAATTATACAAGCAGTAACCAGTAAGCTACATCCTTCTCAGCTCCGGGTACTACTCCTTCATTCCAGGGATGACACCGAGATCACCAGCCGCAAAGCACCATAGGGCAGAGAGACCAGCCATGCTATGATGTCATACTGAACTTATTTGCATAGCAAATGGAAAAGTGAGGTCATCGAACACCAAGAGTACAGTACAAGCAGAGGGCCCCAGAGATCACAGGGGCACAGGAAATCAAGTCAGTCCCACAAAAATGCAAAAAAACCCCATTCCGATAATATAATGGCAGATCCTAGCAGCAAAGAAAGGTCAGCGGGTCTCAAATCTAAATCTACCAGTAACAGATTTGTCCACGATCATGGTGGGCACATCCCATCTTCACTAAGTAACAGAATTGAGAAGAACGCAGAAAACCTCAAAGAGGAGGGTTCCTGGGAAAAAAATAAAACATTTCCAGCCACCAGCATAACGCAGACTGTTAACATCACCCTTTGCATTGCTAAATGCCAGCAGCCTTCCAGTCGCTTACCTGAGAAACCAGTCAGCAACCAGCTAGTGCAGATTTGAGCACAGATACCTTCAAAGGAAAGCAAGGTTTTTTTAAACATTTTGGAATGTTGGGGTTTTTTTGCCAGCATGATGGCCAGAGCAATAATAAAAGGTCATTGTGCAAACTGGCCACTAGGAAACACATACGTCCGTCTTGGAAGTTACCACTGGGACAAGAGACCCAGGTTATGCCAGTACTTTTTCTATAGAAATTATGCATTTTATATCTCTCTACAGGGCTTCCATGGGATCGTATTCACTGTTTCTGATTGGCTGGTTTAGCTGCGTTCTCATTGGTCATGAATTCTATTCCCTGTTTCCAATTGATTGGCTTACTGTGCTTGGTTGTTGTGTCTGGGCCGGATAGTTCCAGTGGCCTTGAGCCTTCCTGAGATATTTTGGGGCAATGTAAGCTTTCAGCTGACCCAACTTGAGCCCGGCTCCTTCCCATCAATAATTTATTGTTTCCTTTTTTTGCTAAGTATCCAGTTTACTCTGGGGGTCTATTTTTCCAGTGTTTGCCCCTTTTGAACTGGTTGTAATGGTTGAGCCGAGCTCGTGAAGTCTTACCCTTTTAGCACTCTCCGTTGCCAAGGATAGGGAGCTGTGTCCATACTATTCATGACTCTGCACTGTACAAGCCTGGTACACAGACCTGGTGGGCAGTGTACAGATGGAGAAGAAGCCTTTCCTTTATGTTCTCCTGTAGCTGGCAGAGAGCGGATAGTGTCAAATTATTTGTACTGTGGGCAGCTTTCAAATACTGCAATTTAGAGACCATTGCTTGAGCGGATAGTGTCAAATTATTTGTACTGTGGGCAGCTTTCAAATACTGCAATTTAGAGACCATTGCTTGAATGAGCAATGCATGATAATCCCATTGACAGAACAGGAGGAACAAACTCTTCCACTTTTGAGTCCCTACAGATGCAAGACACCTGTCCACTTGACATCTCAGAACAGGCTTTCTTTCCTCATGTACAAAGCTAACTTGCCCACAGAGTGCCTCTGGAAATTAACCCGAGCGACGCTTCCTCACTTCCTCCGTCCAGAACAGGAAACCTAATACTGATTAGACTTAGACAACAAAGTCTCCTTATCCTCGTCTTCCTCTTCGCCACCCTCTTCCATCTCCTTCTCTGCCTGCTCCTCTCTCTCCACAGGAGTGGAGCCATTGATCTGACACTGAGGGTCCCCTGGACTTTCTGCCATGGGTATACCCATCTCATCGGCAGTCCTTCCCGGATGATACTCGCACTGTGAGTAAGTGTCCATGCTCTTCCCCTTCCAACGTTCCTTCACGATTTGCTTGAGGAACACGAGTGGGATGGGGAGGGCAGCTAGAAAGATGAGAGTGATGAGGAGACCCAGGGCCCAGGGTGGGTACTCCAGCTTCATCTCCAGCACCTAGGGAGCAGAAACAGAGAAACTGAGGAGGACTCTCAAAGCCATCTTATCCTGAAAAATCAGCTCTGCTCCATGACACTGACATAAGGTTACCAGGTTTTTTGCAAGCAAATCTGGGACACTTATGTGAAGTGAGGGGGGGGGGGGAGAACACCTTAGTTTCAGGTTGGAGCAACAAGGTGTGGAGAGGGAAGAGGAGGAGTCATTACCCTGCCTTCCCCCCATTCATTTCCTGACAGCAACAGTATCACTTCCAAGCAGACAAATGGATAGAGAAGTAGAAACAGGGATGCCTTTTCCCCCCTTCTGTGCAAAACATAAAGATAACAATGGATGTACATTTTAAGAACTGAGATATTACAGTCACTAAATTGAAAATAGCATTTGTTTTCTAGCCCCTCTGTCCGCATTGCTGGAATCGGGGACAGGAGGGTTGCCAAACAGGCAGGAGTTGGGCGATATCCAATAACCTTACACTGAGGAATCTTCACCTGTCTCTCTCACACATATGTCAGGGCATGACACGGGGAATGAACGGCACGATTCCTTCTACCGTTGCACCTCTTTTCTGTACAGAGCACATGTATTACTGAGCAGGAATGAGGGGGCAAGAGTGGTCTTACCTGTTCCATGTTCCAGGCCCGGTACGTGGGATGTTCAAAACACATGCGGATCAGACTGGCCAGCAGAAGGCCCAGCATAGCTAGAAGGCTGACATATTTCCACATGTACTTATAAATCGACCACGGGCGCCAGCCCAGCATCTCTTCTACATCTTTCAGGAACCTTCAAAGTAAGGAAGCACAGAAACATGGCTGTCATCAGACACAATAGAAAACGACATAAAGGCTTGTTCTAGAGCAGGGGTCTGCAAATCCAGTCCTGGAGGGCCGCAAACCAGTCAGGTTTTCAGGATATCCCACATCAATATGCAAGAGGTAAATTCAAATACAATGGGGGCAGTGAATGCAAATATATTCATGCATATTCATTAGGGATATCATAAATGAATATGCATGAGATAAATTCAGATACAATGGACTGAATGCAAATATATTTATGCATATTCATTAGGGATATCTTGAAAACCCAGCAGGATTGCGGCCCTCCAGTCCAGGTTTGGAGACTCCTTTTCTAGAGTATTCTCTCCTCTGAACAAGGTTTGTCTTGTGCCTGATTGAAACCTTCAGGGGGTAGTTTTACATTATGACTGGCAAATCTGTTCCCCTCTCCCCTTCTGTCTTTTGCCTGCACTTTCCTCTTCCCGTTGACTGAGCATCAGACTCTCTTCCATGTGACTGCAAACTCATTTTCCAAGGGAAAGCCAGCATGGGGTTCCCTTCAGAAACTTAAGGTTGATTGCGGGAACAGGTCTGAATCTCGGTAGATATATTTTCATCCCACATGTACTTTCCTTCCGCTGAACTAGCAGGTGAAAATGTCTCTGTGTGAAAGATGTCAGGGGAGGTTTTACCTGGGCAATCATCAGTCTACCTATGTAAAATCCTGGAGTATTTGCATGTCTCCATCATATCCCTGCTGTCTCTCATCTCTTGTAAGCTACACATATTTATGTCCTTCTGTCTCATCTCTTATATATTTTGGTGAAGACCCTGCACCATTTTGTTGACCTTCTCTGGACTGAAGCAGGTGTACTCGGACACAGAGAGGCAGGGCACCGTGTTCAAATGAGAAAAAGCAAAGGATATGAATGAACCTGGTCAGTAGTTGAAGGCTGGCTGAGGTTCAAGCTTGTCCTGAGCATCAGGAAAAGAAGTGGGAGCAAGAGAGTTGGCTTTGAGCTGAGGGACGTATGATTTGCCCCTTTATATTCATCACAAAGTACATGCAGAAGAGGTCTCCAGTGCATTGAACCTTTAGGACCATAATACCTGTCTGCCCCGTATATCCAGGCTACTGCCACATTCTCAAAGACAACCACAATTATGAGTGGCAGCGTGGCTGAGTAGTCATCAAACATGGTTACAAAGTAGTTGCCGGAACGCTGGACGAAAATCAACCCAAGCAGGAATCCGACGATGCAGCAGGCCACTGGAAATGAGCACAGAGAAAATAAATCTGCCGTTGCAGCGTCACGCCTGGAATGCACCGCAGCATGCGGAGGAAGGGGCAGGATTTGGGCATCACCTGTGAAGAACACCTTCCTCTTGCGCAGAGCAGTGAAGTTATCCAGCAGCGGAGTGATTATACCCTGCATGGTCCCCAACATCGTGCTGAGGCCGAGGTTCTGCAGCATGAAGAAGAAGAGCACCGACCAGAAAGGAGAGGCCGGGAAGAGGGTCATGGCCTCAGTGAAAACCATAAATGCCAGTCCCGTGCCTTCTACACCCTGTGGGAACCAGCCAAAGACAAATAAAGCAAAATCAGTCTCGTCAAGGCACCACGGTACTTGTCACAGGCAGGTGGAGACCAAAGGCTCCGGGCACACAGCAGGAATGAAAGGCCATACTCCGACTCCCCCCCAACCTTTCTTCATGGGCACCAGTGAAAAAAACAGAACTGGTAGCAGCAGCCGACCATGTTGTGTCGCTCTCAGCACTCGTTCTGAAGGGAAGCATTTGCCCAGGCTGAGAAGAGGAAAGGAAGATTTATATCTGAATTGAGCACAGGCAGCTGCTGAGTTAGAACCCACCTTGTTCATCTCATTCTCCACCCTGCAGTCTTCGATCTTGTGCTGCAGCAAGGTGCCATTCCCATTTGCCCACTGGTACCATTCACTGTACTCGGCGCTACTCAGATTCTTCACTGGGAGAAGCTCGGCTGAGAGACTGCCAACATCAACGAGATTCTTCAGCATCATCATATTCCTGATAACAAAGGAAAGAGATCACAAATGGAAAACTTAATTTGAGCGTGTTTTCCGAGTGGTATATAATAAGCAATAGTATTTTCACCAAAGGAACAGGTCAGACAGTAATTCAGGAAATAAAGGTCATCGTCTTTCACTGAAGATTATCTCAACTTTCTTGCAAAGTCATTTACCACTATTTTCAGTCTATTGATTCATCCACGCATCCAACCCATTATTTAGCCATCTTTACATTTTTGTTCCCATCCATCCATCCATCCTAACCTCAGTCTATCCATTCATTCACTCCCCTCTTCGACCATCTCTACGCTCTTCTTCCAATCCACACATACATCCCAACTGACCACGTAACTCCACTCTTGATCTCACATCACTGGCTCCCCATCCGATTTCGCAGTGAATACAAAATCCTTATCCTGACACACAAGGCCTTTCACCAGATCACGACAGAATAGTTTCATCCTTAATTACACCCTACTGCCCAGTTTGTCTCTTGTGCTCCATACATGCAAATTAACTTTGCTTGCTGCCACCAGCACAGGTCCACTATGAATCTACCAGTCTATCTGTGTTTTTCTTCCTAACCCCAATGCAAAGGAACAGACTACCCAATGACCTTCGTCTTCACGTTTCTTATACCAGGTTCAGGTCAGAACTCGAGACACACCTGGTTTACCGGGCACTCTGTGTGATGTCACCCTCCTTGATTGTGCATATATGTTTCCCCTACTGCTGCTACATCTATCTCCCCAACTTGTGAAGCATCCTATGTCTGTCTCTTCTTGCCTCTCTTTCTTCGTCTACTATCAGTGAAACAATGGAGTTTCTTTCTACCTCTGACCTGAATGTTTTATTGTAAACCACTTTATTTAACTAGAAAACTAGTATTGAAAGCACAATAAGCCATAAACCATAGTCTGTCATTCATCCACTCCACTATTCATCCATCTCTACACTCTTCTTTCCATCGATCTGTCCATCAGTCCACCACAATCATAATCTCTCCATGCATCATCCACTGTTCATCCATCTCTACATTCTTCTTCACATCTATTTATCTCTCAACCTCAATCTATCCATTCATCCACACATTCACTCCACTGTTCAGCCATCTCTGTATCAGTCCACACCAACATCCTATCATTCATGCCAAGATATGATCGGAGATGAACATGTTATTCAAGGGTGGAGGACAAGAAGCTGAATCGGTGGTGATGATGTCAGAAAAAGTCAGGTTGGGGAGAGGGGATGGTCACTCACTCTTCAATGCACTTCTGAGTGATGGTGTTAGCCCGAAATCCCAGCACAGCAAAGACAACCAATGTGGCCAGGATGGATGTCATGAAGTTGATGAAGGAAACCAAGATGGCATCAAAATGGCAGTTGTTGGTGCGGCTGTTGTAGCTGGAATAAGCAATCACACTGCCAAAGCCCAGGCCCAAAGCAAAGAAGACTTGGGTGGCCGCTTGACGCCATACTTGGATATCCTGCCAGATCTCCAGCTAAGATAAAGAAAAGAAACTTTAATATAGTAAGACCAGCCGGTGTTGCAAGATCCAGCAACAATCTTAGAAAGCACAGGGATGTGGGAAACTGATAGGGAAGCAAAGCTTATTGTACTGGCAGGGTCACAACGAGGGAGAGGCTGGCACTGGAACAGAAAGCATTGTGGGAACTGAGGCATGAACTGGAAGAAGATTACAGGCTACTATGGGATTTGATCATTCCAAAATGTTGAATATTGTATTCAAAACCCGATACGAAAAGATTCTCCAGTACTCAAAAACTTGGCATATGAATCCTGTTGCTGGAACAGAGGAGCTTATTGAAAGCTATTCTGTGTGTAGAAGTAGTCTGCTTCGAATCCCATTGCCATTGTTTTTGACCTTGGCCAAGTCAGCACCCCCCCCCCCCCTTCTCCCTCGCATCAGCTACAAACTTAGATTGTAAGTCCTCTGGGGACACGAAAGTGCCTACTATAGACTGCCTTTGGACCTCAACCCCTCCCCCCATTCTCCTGTTTAACACCCTTGTGTGTTTTAATCATTTTCCTTTTGAATTATCCTAGTCCCTTGCTTGTTCTGCTTGTCTGTAAGCTCTGTCAAACTTGGACTGTCTCTTACAAGTTTGTGGGCAGTGCTGCGTACGCCTTGTTCTGCTATACAAAAGATAAGAAGCAATAGTACTGGTAGTACTGTACCTAAATGTAACTCATCCTTGAAATATGAGAAAGGCATGAGCTAAAGTGAATTCCTTTTCTCTTTATCTCCTCCCACCCCCCTTAAAAAAGGAACATGCAGAACCTTTGCCGAAGGGGCAGGATTAAGTGTGGGGCGAGGGATGCTCTTACCTTGGGTGTAAACATAATACGAATCCCATCAACAGCTCCTTCCAGAAACAGCCCACGGATAAGGAAGCAAAGGAGAACCACGTAGGGGAAAATTGAGCTGAAATACATGACCTGGAAAAATGAAGTGAGAGCTGTCATGAAGAAGTTAAGACAACTGGTCTCCATGCATCATAATCTCCGCCTCCTAGAATTTCCCTAGAGCCTGCCCCACAAGTGTTTCGTGAATTTCCCACGCTTGCCCAGTAACTCTACAAGCTCCCTTGAGCTTCCCCATAAACCTCTAGGACCTCACCTCGCCATGCTTTTCTCAGATCTGTCTCACAAATATGCTGCGTCTTCCCACAAGACTTTCCTATAAGGCCCCAATCTTCCCTCAGAAATTCAGGTGGCTTCCAAGGGCTCCCCATCCATATCATGACCTCTCCCCAAGAGTCTCTTGTACTATCCCATCTGAATCTGAGTATTCCCGAAGTCCACCGACTATCCAACATTTACCCTGAAGTCTGAATACCATGTTATGTTTTTATCATACCCAAAGCGTCTCTCCTGTACACAGCGGATCCTCCGGTATTGGAAGAGGAGCACTTTCTGGGATGGTACAAATGCATGAAAGCTCCAGTCTTCCAGTTCTTGCAGATAATCTCCCTAAATAAGCAGACCATGAGGAAGAAAGAAGTCAGGGCAACTGGCCTCGACAGAAAACCTCTTGGAGCTTTCAGACTTACTTTCCCGGAGGATTTGATCCCTTTGATCATACTGAAGCAGACCACCACCCAGGCTAAGAAGAGGCAGCCCACCATGGCTCCGTTCAGTCCTCCACTCTCCTCAATTGAGCTTGTGATGTCCAGCGCCTTTCGGTACCAGAAATAGGTGGCTGGAGAGCTGCTAACACACTCCCGTGCTACAGAAAGGGCAGAGAGAAGATAGAGACGTATTCACCAGGCTGCTGGTTCTCCTGTATCAGAAGAAAGGACACATGACCCTGTGTTTACAAAGAACAGGTCCCAGATTCCTCACACCATGATGGACAGCAGAAGATGGAGAATGTCCTAGCTACGAGGAACACTGTCCCAATGCCATAGTGGGCACTGGAAGAGAGAGGGTATTTTGGGCATGGTATGAGAGGAGGAGAATGGTCTACAATTTCTCACTTTTCGTGTACAGGGCACAGCTACCTCTGGGCAGAGATGGGAGGGATGAGAGTGGACAGTGTCCTCATACTAGGGTAGGCGTCAAGTAGCGTGATAGCCATGTTAGTCCTCTTTATTGGTAGTTAAATAAAAAGGGAAATACACTTTTGGGTTAGCTTTTTAAGGTTAAAACCTTCTAATTCAAGCTAGGACAGTATGAGCAACAGATAACAGTACCAGAATATATAAGTGAATTGCAAAAGCTTTCCACTGACAGTCTAGGGGAGAGATGGATGAGGAATCAGATGGTGAGCAGGCTGTTAAAATTTATGGGGCCCGATATTCAGCGGCAGTGGCTAGCTCGAATACAGCGCCTAGCTGTCACCACTGAGGAGTTAACCCAGATATTCTATGCTGGGACCATATCAGCCACCGGTATTGAATATCCGGGTTTGTCACACAGCCGCACACGGTGCAGACGTTAATAGGGCACAGTGATATTCAGCTGCTGCCCGATTAGCTTCGGCGGCAAATGTTAGGACAGCTTTTGCTGCGCCTAACTTTTGCCGCTGAGGGATAATCAGGCGGCAGCTGAATACTGTCGCTGCCTGGGTATCCCCAGATACCGCCCCCAACATGCCCCGATGGCTAAGCTGTTAGTGACATTTAGACCATGTAAATGCCTTGCAATATCAGACCCTTGCTTTATAATGCAATAGAAAGCCCATATTTATTTAATAGGCTTTTATACCACTTTATCATTTTGTAGTCAAAGCAGTTTACATTGCAACTTAAACTTGGTAATGTACATTAAACAGGAACATCGATAACTTGGATTCTTCTGGGGCAATAGAGGGTTAAGTGACTTGCCCAAGGCCACAAGGAGTGCTAGTGGGAATCAAGCCCTGGACTCTTCGTTCCTAAACCACTGCGCTAACCACTAGGCTACTCCTCTGCTCCATAGCCATGTCTTTATTAAGCTCTGTCTGGTCCATTTGAAAGTGCTTTATCAACATCATTTCTAAAGTTTTATGTTCTTGGTTGCTCTGAACCTTCCTCTTAGGATTGTCTCAGAACCACAACACTGCATTATGTGTAGAATCCCCTTATGGAGAACGTTTTTCCCATGTAGGTAGCTGTGATATGTAATTGGCATAATTTGCAGCTTGGTACATTGCAAGGATTAATGCCATCGTCTTCTTTATGACCTTTCGTTGGGAGCCTATTTCTTAATAATTTTTGATTCAGATTTGGTGGCTTCTAGAAGACCAATCTTGGTGGGGCAGGGAATCTCTCAAGAATTCATCCTCCTGTAAGCCTTTTATGATTTTTCTTGGTTTTCCAGCTCTGGAATGTGTGTCACCACAAGGGAAACTCTCTGAGCTATTCTTTCCCTGTCCTACAGTACGTTTACTCTTTTAATGGAATAGGCAATCTTGGAGATGATTTGGGGATTGTAACCTTTTTTGTTTGAAGAATTCAGCCAAGATTTGGAGGTGTTTATCCCTGACTTTTGGGTCAGGTGATATTGTGTTGCTTAGCTGTGTATGATAACCTTTTACGTACAGGAGGTTTGAAAACTAGAGTTTGTTTATTGTATATAGATGTCTCTCTATATAGCTATTGTTGATAGAGATTGTGGTGTACAGGAGGTTAACTTTTTTCTGTGGAGTAGTGAATGTTACTTATGCAGTACCACTGAACATAAGAACATAAGATATGCCATACTGGGTCAGACCAAGGTCCATCAAGCCCAGTATCCTGTTTGAAACAGTGGCCAATCCAGGTCATACGTACCTAGCAGTTTCCTCAAAAGACACAGGTTCCACAATGCTTGTATTGGGTCAAGCAGTGATATCCCGGGTCCCTTTTAATAATGGTTTATGGACGTTTCCTCCAGGAACTTGTCCAAACCTTTTTTAAACCCAGCTAAACAGCTTTTACTACATCCTTCGGTAACAATTCCAGAGTTTGATTACACGTTGAGTGAAAAAAATATTTTCTCTTATTAATTTTAAATAGGTTACCCTGTAGCTTCATTGCACATCCCCTAGTCTTTCTATATTTTGATGGCATAAGCAATCGATCTATGTTTACCCGTTCCACTCCATTTTTTAATTTATAGACCTCTATCATATCTCCCCTCAGATGTCTCTTTTCCAGGTTAAAGAGCCCTAACCTTTTTAGCCTCTCTTCACAGGGGTATCCTTCCATCCCCTTTACCATTTTGGTGGCTCTTCTCTGTACCTTTTCTAATAACGCAATATCCTTTTTAAGAAACAGCGACCACAATATTCAATATTCAAGGTGCAGTCTCACCATGGAACGATATAGAGGCATTTGTTTTATTCTCCATTCCTTTCCTTATGATACCTAGCATTCTATTAGCTTTCTTGGCCGCTGCTGCACACTGGGCCGAGGGTTTTAACATGTTATCCATGATGATGCCTGAATCCTTTTCCTGGGTGGTGATTCCTAATGTGGAACCTTGCATCGTGTAACCATAGTTTGGGTTGTTCTTTCCTAGGTGCATAACTTTGCCCTTGTCCACATTCAATTTCATCTGCCATTTGGACGACCAGTCTTCCAATTTATCAAGGTTCTCTTGTGATTTTTCTCAATCCTTATGGGTTTTAACAGCTTTGAATAATTTTGTGTCATCTGAAAATTTGATTACCTCACTCGTTATACCCATTTCCAGGTCATTTACGAATATGTTAAAAAGCAGCGGACTCAGCACAGGTCCCTGGGGTACTCCACTATTCATCTTTCTCCATTGGGAAAACTGGTCATTTAGTCCTACCCTCTGCTTTCTATCTTTTAACCAGTTCCTGATCCACAATAGTACACTGCCTCCTATCCCATGACTTTTTAATTTTGCCAAGAATCTCTCATGAGGGACTTTGTCAAAGGCTTTCTGAAAATCCAGATGCACTATATCAAACGACTCACCTTTGTCTACCTTCCAAAAAACATTACAGATTAGTAAGACAACATCTTCCTTGGTTAAAGCCATGTTGCCTGTCTCCCATTAAGCCATGACTATCTACATGTTCAGTAATTTTGTTCTTTATAATGGTTTCTACTATTTTTCTCGGTACGGACGTCAGGCTCACCGATCTGTAGTTTCCCAAATCACCCCTGGAACCCTTTCTAAAAATTGGTATTACATTGGCCATCCTCCAATCTTCAGGTATTACAGATGATTTTAATGATAGTTCACAGATTACTAATAGTAGGTCTGCAGTCTCATATTTCAGTTATTTCAACACCCTTGGATGTGTACCATCCAGTCCAGGTGATTTGCTACTCTTCAGTTTATCAAATAGTTGTAATGCATCTTCCCGGTGTATCAATATTCTTTCAGTTCTTCTGTGCCATCACCTTTAAATACAATTTCAGTCATAGGTAACATCCCTTCATTTTTCTCAGTAAAGACCGAAGCAAAGAATTCATTCAGACTCTCCGCAATGGCCTTGTCCCCTCTTAGTGCCCCTTTTATCCCTCTATCATCTAATGGTCCAACTGATTCTCTCACAGGTTTTTTGCTACGAATGTACTTGAAAAAGTCTTTATTATGCATTTTTGCTTCCACAGCAAGTTTCTTCTCAAATTCTCTCTTTGCCTGCCTTATCAATGCCTTGCATCTAACTTGCCAGTGCTTCTGCTGTTCCCAGTTTGTCATTTGGCTCCTTTTTCCATTTCCTGAAAGATGCTTTTTTGGCGACAACCTCCTCTCTGACCTCACCTTTAAACCATGCTGGCAGTTTTTTGGACTTCCTTCCATTTTTCTTAAAGCGTGAAATACAGCACTGGCTCCCGATTAGGTCATGCTTGCAGTTCAAAATCTTGACAAGGGCTCATAAAACAGAGTTACTTACCTGTAACAGGAGTTCTCCATGGACAGCAGGATAAGTCAGCCACACTTGGTGACGTCATCCGACGGCGCCAAGATGGAAGTACTCTCCATAACTCAGAAGGGCTTTTCGCCCTTCTGAGCATGGGCCAACAGGCCCCACCCCCTGCCCGCCCCTAGTTAGCCAGTACGTCACTAGCTGAGGCTTTTGCTGCTAGGAGGCGGGCACCAGGACAGAGGCCAGCTCCTTCCTAGGGGATGTGGATGGGTATGTGTAGCTGATTTATCCTGCTGTCCACGGAGAACTCCTGTTACAGGTAAGTAACTCTGTTTTCTCCTAGGACAAGCTGTATGAGTCAGCCACACTTGGTGCCTCCCAAGCTGCCATGCACTGTGGTGGATGGGGGAAGGCCGAGACTTTCTTCAGGGCTGTTATGCGCCCTAGACCCTTCTGCAGGGCTGGCATGTGCCCTTGTGGTACAGCATGTTGCCTGTTGTAAGAACCTGTAGGCATGTGCCGTGGCAGCGTTCTGAGGTGCAGTTATCACAAAACATGTAGGCCTGTGCTGTGGCGGCGTCGTGAGAGGGTGCAGTTACCAGGCACCGTATGAAGGCTTGCAGTTGTGCCGCGAAGCACAGGCACCGTACGAAGGCTTGCAGTCGCGATGCATGCATATGCAGAGGGTGTAATTACATGTTCCCTGTAAAATAGTTATCTCCAAGTTATAATGCCCTGTTCAATGTAATTTCAGTTTGTTCAATGTAAATCGCACTGATGCAGAATAGCGCGGTATATAAGAGAATGCAAATAAATAAATAAATAAAATAAATAAATAAGGCACACCTGTGTGGTAACAGAGATGTAGGCACATCGAGCAGTAGTGGTGCGGAGCAATGGCATCAAATTGCTGGTCACGAGAGTGGTGCAACTCTTTTCGTCTTTCTCTTTTTTTTTTTTTTTATCGTGTAGTCAACTCTGGGACTTGTTCCCAGAGGACTTTTTAGAACCCAATACAAGGGAACCTGTGTCTCTGGGGAGACATTTTTATTTTATTTATTTAACAGTTGCTTATATACCGCTACCTTCCACAGATCAGGTGCGGTTTACAATGAACAAGAATGAACAGATTTACAAGTCTGTTTTACATGGAACATTTGTTAACTAGGTACAATGTAGCTGTTTTACATGGAACATCTGTTAACTTGGTACAATTTTGCAATATACATTAATCATGAATGGCTAAATATGGTAAAACTTGTTAAATAACAAACGAACTTATTTACATATTTTGATTTATTACATATATTTATATACAGGATTTACAAGTAGTTATTTATTCGATTTTAATTGTAATTGTAGTTTGCTAGGAGAATTAGAGTTGGTGTACCCTGGGTTGTTATTAACCATTACCTGTCTGAGGTAAGGTATTTTCAAGTGTGCCAAAATGAGAGGTGAATAGATAAGTTTTTAATTTCTTGCGGAGTTCCTTTGCATCATTTAATGCTCTTATTTCTTCAGGGAGGGAGTTCCATAGGGTGGGAGCTGCATGTGAGAACGCTTTCCTATTAGTAGTCTTTTTAGCAGTTGTGAATTCTTTCGGGATCCTAATTCTGTTCGTGTGGCCTCTCCGAAGCGAAGTTTGGGATATGTCTTTGGTGATAAGTTTTGTCAAGGGGACTGGGGCCATTGTGTTTAAAGTCTTAAATGTGGTGATAATCAATTTGTGATTTATTCTGGATTGAATTGGGAGCCAGTGAAGGTTTGCTAGTATAGGGGTAATGTGTTCAAATGGTGGAACCTTCATTACAATTCTTGCTGCTGCATTTTGGGCAAGTTGGAGTCTTTTAATGTTTTGTTTTGTTGTTCCTAGTAGGGTGAGATTTGCAAAATCAAAGTGTGGTGTGATGATGGCCTGTACAATGCTCAGAAAATCATGTAGAAGTACAAGAGGACGTAATTGTTTTAAAATTTTGAGTTTAAAGTAGATCTTCTTAGTGATGTTTCTAATATGTGTGTCCATACTAAGGTGTGAGTCAAGAGTGACACCCAGGTATTTTACTTCATTTTTTATAGTAATGTTGTGATTTTGGAGAGTGATGTGTGTTGGAGGTATGTAGGATTGATTTTTAGTTACTATTAATATATCCGTTTTAGAATGATTGATATGGAGATTGTGTTCTTTTAGCCAGATTGTTAGTTCAGAGAAGCATTCTGTTAACAGTTGTAGTGGGAGTGTTGGGATTGTGAATGGAATGTACATCATCATGTCGTCTGCGTATATGTGGTAGTGGACTTTAAATTTCTTGAAGATGTCACAGACCGGTTGGATATATATCCTAAATAGGAGGGCAGAGAGGGCGGAGCCTTGTGGGAGACCAATTTCCTGTTTGTATGTTTTAGAAGTTTCAGTGTTAGTTCGGACTGTTTGTGTTCGATCAGTTAGATATGAGGTGAACCAATTTTGTACAGTTGAGTGGGTTCCTATTTGTTCTAGTCTGTTAAGCATTAGAGCATGGTGTACACTGTCAAACGCTGCAGAGATGTCTAGAAAGAGGAGAATGAAAGCTTGTTTATGGTTATCAATGCCTCTTATTAATGTATCGAGGAGTACTGTTAATAGGGTGTCTACACCATGGTAAGGGCGAAAGCCATATTGTTGATCATCAAGTGGGGCTGAGGTTTCTATATGATCTTGTGTTTGAGTTTGGACGATCTTTTCAATCAGTTTAGCCATAAATGGGATACTAGAGATAGGTCTGTAGGAGTTGGGTGATGTTTTGTCAAGGGTGTTATTTTTAATTATTGGACGGATTTGTGCATGTTTGAGGGAAGGTGGTAAGTATCCTTGGTGCAGCGACAGGTTGACTATGGGAAGGATAAAGGGGGATAGTGTAGTAAGGGTATGCTTGATCCAGTTTACCGGACATGGATCAAGTTGAGAGGTCGTAGTGTTAAGGTT
Organism: Ichthyophis bannanicus; assembly: GCA_033557465.1. Classification (NCBI taxonomy): domain Eukaryota; kingdom Metazoa; phylum Chordata; class Amphibia; order Gymnophiona; family Ichthyophiidae; genus Ichthyophis; species Ichthyophis bannanicus. The sequence goes on along the minus strand of CM066051.1, from coordinate 53,364,958 downwards.
TGAAATAGTAGTCTTGATAGTGTCTTTGGTTATAGGGTGAAAGTTGGACCATTTTCAGATTGGTGTTGGTGGGAAAGGGATAGAGGATTTGGTGTGAAAGCAAATGATTTTGCTTTATTCATATAGTGGTTTGCTAGAGTCTGGGCAGAGATATCAATATTATCATTGCTGGTCCCATATGTGTTATTGGTTAAGTTTTGGACGATACTAAAAAGTTCTCTTGGTCTATTAATGGATTTGTTTAGTATGTTTGAGTGGTAATTTTTCTTTGCGCTATCTGAAGCTTCTTTGTACATTTTAAGGTGGCTGTGGTACGCATTGTAATAAGGGGTGGATTTGGTTTTGCGCCATTTAGATTCAATATTTCTCAATTCTCTCTTCATATGTCTTAAGGTGCTGTTGAACCAGGGGGCATCTCCTAGATTGGGCACTATTGGAACGGGATTGGGCACTATTGGAACGGGATACTGGGCTTGACGGACCTCGTTCTGACCCGGTATGGCATATTTTCCAGTCTATGTTTATTAGTGAGGTGATCGCTGCGCGCAGGGATAGCCAGGTAGCATTGGCTATGCATGGGTATGGCAAGGCAGCATCAGCTTGCAGGGGTATGAGGTTGACCCAAGTCAGTTCTGGGCCCGGGCAGTATGCGGATGTGGCAGTCCCGGGCAGCATGCGGAGGTGGCAATCCAGATTGTTGGGGCTGCCTGGTCGACAGAACTCATGGTGCTCTTGGGCAGTGTGAACCGGTGCCCGGGTGATGTGATAGTCCCCGCTGCAAGATCTTGGGGGCCTTGCAGATGTGTGCTACATGAGCAGGACGTCGTGTGCTCGCCCCTGGCACAGGGGCAGGCGAGATGGAGAGTCTGGTCCCTTGTTGTGCACTGTCCTGTGTATGTCCTAGGCATGTGGCAGCCAGGGGTTGCATGAGATGAAGGGTCTGGCCCTTAGTTGCTGGTGTACTGCTCCGTGGAAGCGGGCATGTAGCTGCGTTGGGTGATCCGAAATGAAGCCTCTGTTCCTCCAGGGGATGAGCCTGTAGTCTGAGGGCAGAAGTGCACCACCAACACTGTCAGTTTGCATCAGAAGGTTTTTCTGGAGGTCTACCTCCATTTTGCCTACCTCAGTTTTTCCTACACTGCCATCGGGGAATCCTCGAAGGGCTGGTGAGGGTGGCAGCGAGGCTGGTGTGAGCAGTCTTGTGTGCTGAACTCACGGCAAGCACTGTAAGACACACATGTGGCCTGGTGCCGTGGCACCTGTTTCATGCGTATGGCATCTGTCGGTCAGGTTTGAATTACCACCTGTCGACAGGGTTAGGCTACTGAGTCACGCATTGTCCTCCGGCCATGTCTCAGTGGGAGAGCACCTCGTCTTGTGCTTTGCTTGGATGGGGGTGAAGGAGGGAGGAGATTTCTTGCAGGGCGTGGGAACCTGCTTCCTTCGTGTGCTGGTATGTGACTATGGTCACGCTGTTGGCTGTCTGGCACGGCCCTCACATGCAGAGCCGTGAGATAGTGGTACTCAGCATGGCCCTCGAGTACAGAGCCGCGAGATAGTGGTACTCAAGTGTAGAGCCGCGAGACAGTGGTACTCAGCATGTACCCACGGGAGAGGACAAACACTGCTCACCAACAGCGATACCAAACCACTGAGCCAACTGGGGAAAGCTCGAATTCCTAACATGATGTGTCGTCAGGTCTTGCACCAGTGATCTGTGTTCATGTGCCTCTGCCCTTTGTGACTGAGGCATAGTGATGCCGTGGGCGGATCCTAAGGGGTCCCGGGTTTGGTGATCCCCATAGCGGCTTTTTTTTTTTTTAAGATTCTTACTGCAGGATTATCAAGCGATAGTCTGTTGTCCCCATGGTCCCCGTTCTTGGAGAGAGCCGCAAGAGTGCGAGCCTCAGTTATGCCATTGTCATGGCAGCTGTGAAGTTTCGTCCGAGATGCAGGAGAGGGTCATGGTATAGGGCTCTGCGGTATAGGGCTTTGCATGGTATAGGACTCTGCTGAGCCAATGATGATGGTTGCTTCCCAAGGTTGCGGGGGGGAAAGTGTCTTGGATGCCGTCCCTCCGGTCAGTAGTCAATGAACAGGGTAAAGTGGGTGCCACAGTTGGAGAAAGTTGCCAACCTGTGGTTGGCAGGGTCTGCCAGAAGTATTTTCCTGGATCCTAGGGGTGTCCACTGCCAGTACCTATCCGTGACCTTGCTGGTAGAGGCAGGTGGCTTGAGGGGAGGGGCTGCGAACCGATCCCTGATCTTCATGGGTGAAGGTGGGACCCATGCCAAGACTGGCGCAGCCGTCATGGTCAGCAGGGTGCTGAAGATGGGGTGTTTATTAGAAGGCAACTGTGTTGAGTGGCTTTGACATAACCCCTGTTCGGGCCATCTAAACGATGCTGTAGGTAGAAGGACAATGCCCGATGAGTTGTGCTGTTTCCCCATATTCCCCTTTCGAGAGTCCCTGGAACAAGATGAAGTCAGCCGGGTTTGAAGCCACATGGCCGACTCAGGAGCTGAACCTGTGACCCTGGACCTGAACTTGTGACTCTGGACCCACTGGCTGTGTATATTGCACCCTGGACCCACTGGCTGTGTATGCCACCTGGCATGGTGAAGACACATGGTTCATTGCTGGACATTAACCCACAGCCTTCATTTTAGTATAAGCAATTGCACAGAGTCTACTGTGCTGCCACTTCCTTCAAGGGAAAGTGACTTACCCAAGACTGAAGGAGAGTCAGATCTCCTGGTGCTAGGATGGTGTACAGATCTCCTGGGTGCTAGGAGGATGGTGTCCCAACCACTAGGCTACTCCTTCCCTCGGGTTTATGGAGGTATGTCATCCTGGGAAAAAAGTATAGGGGCATGCAATATGATCTGCCGGATCCACAGCTGGGACCTGAATCTGTGACTCTCTGCTCCAGGACACACAGGCTGTGTGTACTGCACCACACTGTTGTCCCAGTTGGGCTGTCCCGCGGAAGATGTGCGGAAGATGCGGGATCAAGGGGATGTTGAACAGAGGTGATTGTGTCAGAGGTGGGCGATGGAGTGGGTCCAGTGGGCAAGCTCCTGCACCCTGCTGTCTCATGTCAGCACAGGTGTGGCGTGTATATTACCTCCCGGCCTCAGCGCAGGGCCCTGGAAACCTATTGCTGGAGGGGACTGTGATTTGCTCATAGTCACAGGGCATAGGATGGTATGATCGACCACTGGAGGGGGCAAGTGACCTGTTCATGATCTGCTGTTCCAGCTGGATGATGCCTCAAACCAGCAGTTCTTGGTTTTGCACTGCTTGAGGCTGGTGCAGTCCGAAGGACGCCGAAGTGCTGGCTGCTCCTTGATCTGGACCAAATGCGTTTTAGATCCTAGGTGTACAGAGGTTGTAGTGTAATGACGTGAAACGAGCAGTGTGACTCAAGCCCTGGACCTAGCCAAAGGGGCCTTGCACCAACCTAGACTCCCCAGGAGGGAGGCCACAAAGTCAGAGATCACTGAAATAGAAGGCCGGAACCGTGCCTAATTAGCCGTTGTGATGAGCCATTACTCAGGCCAGGCCTTCCCATAGCCGACACAGAAGCCGGGTCGGTGACCGGCCTTCAGACAGTACCAGCCACAATTGAGTTCTTGGTAGGAGTTGTAGGCTATGCTCATCCTGAGCCAGGCGTTCGATGCCGTGGATCGCGTTTGATAGTGCTGTCCTCAGTGGTAGATGATGACGCTGTTGCTTTGCATGACATCCTTTGTCTAACAATAGCTCCGTAAGAAGTACCCGCAGATTATTGGAGAGAACCTGCATGATAAAAATATGCAGATAAAAACCATTCAATTGCAGGGAGGAGAGGCCTCTGCAATCATGGAAGCGAGCCTTGCTGCCCTAGAGCTGGGCCTTTACGCCCCGAGTCTAAGCCGTGAAGAGAGGCCTCTGGAGCGGCTCCGAAGCCCAATACAGGTGCTCTCACTTAGGTGCATCCAGCTGCAGTACCCGTTGTACAGAGGGCATGCTGAGAGCCTCCTGACCTCTGACCTTCTCTCAGAGTGTTTCCTGGCTTCAGGACAGGAGGCAGAAGTAAGGGGGGGTGAGCCAGAGAGGAGTGGAGATCGCCGGTCCCAATGCTGGCGGTGGTTGTGCTTTCCCTCTTCAGCATTTCTGCATCTGTGTTTGTCAAAGTTCCCTGGCTGCTCCGGCGTCGGCACGGAGAGCGGGAGCGTGATCTGCTGCACTGCCGGTGTCAAAAATTCCTCTGCTGCTCCGGCGTTGGCGCGGAGAGCGGGAGCGCAATTGGCTGCACTGTCGGGGCCCAAAAGCTGCCCGGCTGCTCCGGCATCGGCGCGGAAAGCAGGAGCGTGATCGGCTGTACTGTTGGTGCCCAAAAGCTCCCCGGCTGCTCTGGCCTCGGCGCAGAGAGTGGGAGCGCAATTGGCTGCATTGTCGGTGCCCAAAAGCTCTCCGGCATCGGCGCATAGAGCGGGAGCGCGATTGGTTAAACTGTGGGTGCCGTGGAGAGCTCCATCAGAGCTGAAGTGGCTGGGCCAATCACATCAGGGGGTGGAGCTTGTGATTGCCGAACGAATAGCAGGCGAGGGAGGAGCTAGGGTGCTGCTGGGAGCAAGATGGCTGTTTCCAGCCGAGTCGCCACATGTGCAGACATCCGGCTTGCAGGGCAGCACGGCTGGAACAAGATGTCTGCCCCCATGGTCCACACGTGTGGGGATGGTCCCCGGAACGACGGAGGAAGGCTAGCCGGGGACGGAGGCGAGGGCTGCTACCTAACTGGGAGCTTCTTTTTCAGGCCCATTCCCCTGGAATCCTTAGCTTCTGCCGCTGCCGTTGGAGAAGAGAGGCAGGAGTTCTTTCAGGACCATCGGGGAGGCTTGCCGAGGACGGAGGCCTTCTTAGGCACGTCCTGGGCTGCCGTTTTTCAAGCTCCATTTTCCCAAAATCCTTTTCTGCTCCACAGCATGATCCCAGCTGGAACAGGGGCACGGTGTCTGCCTTAACTTGCGCCGAAGCTCAGGCGTTCCCCAAAACAACAGCAACCGCAGGCTGTGGGTGTACATGGCCGGCAGGCCCCGGGGTTTCAGCCAGCCCTCTATGAGCGATATCAGATCTGGAAGGAGCAGGAGAGAGCATAAACATGAGAGACATTTCACGCAAGTAAGAAAAGGGGAATTCCTCTTCTTTCTCTACAGAATAGTACAAGATTTGGTTATTGAAGTTGGAGACTAGAAAGATCCGTCTTGCTGGCAAGGCGGAAAAACTGAAAACTAGCTAGCTAGGGGCGGGCAGGGGGGTGGGGCCTGTTGGCCCATGCTCAGAAGGGCGAAAAGCCCTTCTCAGTTATAGAGAGTACTTCCGTCTCGGCACCGTCTGATGACATCACCAAGTGTGGCTGACTCATCCTGCTTGTCCTAGGAGAAAGTTATTCATGATGTAGCTCCGGAATATATCTCTTCCTAGATCACACAGTCTTTATTTATTTAACAGGGTTTTTATAAAGCTTTATCATTTAGTCAAAGCGGTTTACATTCCGGCTCATACCCTTCTCTCTTTTCATGGATATAGACTATATATTCCATCTCCATCTATAGTCAAATCTGAGTTTACGCGACAATCGTCTTTCTTTGCCTTGGCCGCCACCCTGTGGAACAGCTTGCCCACACCTTTATGGGCTGAAACAAAGCATAAATGTTTCAAGAAGGCACTAAAGACTCATTTATTTGAAACAGCTTTCAAATCCCTCTAAAGCAGAGACTTCTTCCATTCTCAGGTGCCTTTTCAGGTTGTTCACCTGGCAGACCAAACCCTCTTCCTCTCCCTCCCCTCTTCTGCTTACCCTCTACCTCTCTCTAATCACCTTTCTCATCTTTCTCCTTATTTCCCCTTTCCTATCACCAATTAATGGCATTCCTTTCCATTTCTTTTTTAACTTATATTTTTATGGAAACCATAATGATGGTTTGCAGATTTGCAGTATCTCAAATAAAATTAAACATAAACATGCTAGATATGAAGGGATAGGGGCGGAGCATGCCCTGACTATGGAGGACATTGCTCCGAATGCCGTGTTGGGTATTGGAGGACAAAGCGTATCCTGGTTATGATGGAGAGTGCAGCCAGGAACACAGAACCTCCTGAACACCATGGTAGATGGAGCATGACCTGGTTAAGGAGGTGAGTGCCCCCAACACCATGTGCAGGTCTTGAGAGATGAAACATGTCCTGGTTATGAAGACCAGTACCCCGACACTATGCTAGGATGGTGAGGGATTTATGAAGGACAGTGCCTTGGGTGGCCCACCATTCCTCCCAACACCATCTTGAGAAGGTAAACAACAGAGTGTGTCATGGTTACACTTTAGCACTTTATGAAATCTCTTATATTTGAGCACAAACCTTCTTCTGTCTGATTGTGTGCGGTGGGACAGGACTCCCATGGCAGGGGATACTGGAAGGAATGGAAGAGGTAGAAGAGGCTCCATGCAATGATGACGTTGTAATACAAGGCCACAAAGGAGCAGACCTGGAAAAATGCAAAGACCATGCAGTGAAGGGTAAGGTCTCAGGCATGAAAATTCAGATCAGAACAGTGCTGGAATAGACGCCCACACTGTCACTCAGGAATATTGGCCCTTACAGCAAAGCGCATACTTGAGACACTCACCACACAGCTGGCAAAGCCGATACCGGCCAGCCGGGGGCTGATGTTTTTCCAGACTCCAATGCTGCCCTGCCGAATGCTTTGTCCCGCTGCCAACTCCAGGAAAAAGACAGGGATCCCAATAACGACCAGAAGCAGGAAATATAACAGGAGGAAAGAGCCTGCAAGCAAACCACCACACGGTAAGTACAGCCCTGGCACTTCATCGACAGCTGGGCCCTGGGGCCAGGAAGCGTGCACACACTGAGAGTGAGAGAGGGACCAAGGCACTGGCATGTGCACAACTGGAGACAAAAGGAGCTCAGGACAGAAAATGTGCCCACGCCGAAAGGAAAAGAAGGACCAGGGCACTGGTGTGTGCCCTGTCCCTTTCTTTCCTCCTGACTCCACCCCTTCCCTTATGCCCCATCCCCTCACTGGCCTCTTCTTTGGTGTGTCCCCCCCCCCCCCCACACTCCTTCTCTTCAGACCACAGACACGCTCTTCTGGCTGACGGGACTATGACTACTGCTGGTTCTTCATCTTGTTTGTTTAGGAGGGGGGGAGCCTATACTTACACACATGCAAACGGACAAACAAAAGTCTTTGCGTCAAGCTGCACCTTCGACTATAGGTGCTACGTTAAAGCAAAGCGCACCTAAAAACGTGAAGACTTTTGGCTAGTGACAGAGCAATTTTTAGACAGCCTATTAATGCCAGCATGATGCTTTTTAGCCATGGAAATTGCTTGGTGGATCTACAATACTGTTGTCTTGAAGAGTACTGGGGTACATACAGACTTCTAGCTGTCTGATAACCATGTACATGGCCACCTTGTGTTCTATGGAGGACATTGCTCCGAATGCCATGTTGGATATAGGAAGACAAAACATATCCTGGTTATGAAGGAGAATTCAGTCCGGAACATAGAACCTCCTGAACACCATGGTAGATGGAGCATGACCTGGTTAAGAAGGCGAGTGCCCCCAACACCTTGAGAGATGAAACATGTCCTGATTATGAAGACCAGTATCCCAACACTATGCTAGGGTGGTGAGGGATTTATGAAAGACAGTGCCTTGTGTGACTGCAGTTTGTAGGGGTGGGGTGAGTATGTGTGGATATGGTGTGTGTGTGTAGATATGGATGCGGGGATGTGATGAGTGTGACTGAATTGTGTAGGGGTGGGGTGAGTGTGTGTGTGGGAAAGACGTGTGGGTAGGTGTGGGTGCAGGGGTGTGAGTGTGACAGCAGTGTGTAGGAGGGGGGTGAGTGTGTGTGTGTGGGTATGGTGTGTGTGTGTAGGTTTGGGTGCGCGGGTGTGGTGAGTGTGACTGCAGTGTGTAGGAGTGGGGTGAGAATGTGTGTGTGTGTGTAGGAGTGGGGTGAGTGTGTGTGTATGTGGGTGTCAGTGCGGGGGTGTGGTGAGTGTGCAGGAGTGGGGTGAGTGTGTGTGTGGGCATGGTGTAGGTGCAGGTGCGGGGGTGTGGTGAGTGTGACTGCAGTGTGTAGGAGTGGAGTGAGTGTGTGTGTGGATATGGTGTATGTAGGTGTAGGTGTGAGTATGGGGGTGGGGTGAGTGGGTCTGTGGTGTATGTGTGCTGATTAGGTGTCTGGTATGTAGGGGTGTGCACACATGCAGAGTCCTGCACACACATGTGTGCACTTGCAGCTTACCCCCTCCGTTCTGGTGACAGAGGTAAGGAAACCTCCACACATTTCCGATTCCCACTGAGAAGCCAACCTGCGCAAGGATGTACTGCACTTTACTGCCCCAGGATGGGCGGGTGACAGGCTCCTCCGCCAGCAACTCCGACGTGGACTTTTCCATCGGGTCTTGTTCCAGAATCACAGCTGGATTCCCAAATTCAGCTCTGAGAGAGAGAAGCAGGGAAGTTACGGAGAACAAATCATCCAATACGCTAAGGAAGGAGGTAGACTCCCACCTGTACATTGCCAGAATTTTGCTAAGAGTCCACACTGTCACAGCAGCATGGCATGGCACGACCCCCTTCCCCCCCCCCCCTCCCATACAGGCAAACGTACTTTTAAATGCTTACTGCACTGCCTCCGCTCTTTCTTTTAAGGCCGGGCAGCCGACACCTCCTGGCTGATACTGGGCCAAAGTTTCACGGTGCGGTTCTTACCACTAGCCTTTGGCCCAGCAACGAGGGGTGACAGCTGCCGCTTCTAAACTAAAAAGCAGAGTGGAGGGAGCAGCAAAGATTTTAAAGTAAGTTTTTCACTGCCTTTACCGCCGCCATGTCGGCCCCCCCACTACTTAGGCAGAATTTACGCCACTGAGACTCAGTAACACACAGGGAGTTGTCGTTCAATTAAAGTTTGAAAGCCAATCAGAGAGAGTGAGTAGGGTTGTAGCCCTGGATAAACCTATCCTAACCTATCTCTAGATTTTCTCCTTTAATACCCTCCCTAGGGCCAGCCCTTAAGCTAGGCAATTGCCTAGGGCAGCACAGTTTTCAGGGGCAGAAGGCAGCTAACTGAGCCACTGCCGCCACCCCCCCCCCTCCCCCCAAAATAAAAATAAACCTTCCAGGAGCATCTCCCTTCTTACTGCTATTTCTGAATATCTGCACCAAAAGTAAATGATGCTACCATGGAGCCTGCTGTTCAAGCACCCTCAGGAAGTGCCTGATGAGAGCTTCCAGTGGGCTTGATTGAACATGAGGCTCTGTGACACTCTATTTACCTTCTCAATGTGGACATTCAGAAATACCAGAACGAAGGGAACTGCTCCTGGAAGTTTTGGGCAGAGGGGACCACAGTGACTAAAGGTTTGTTGGGGGAGTGGCAGTGGCTGAAGATTTGCCTGGAAGGGCCGGCAATGGCAGTGACTGAAGGTGTGCTGTGGCAGTTGATATCCTGGGACCAGTCTTGACCCTCTCCAACTAGCAATGAAGTGGTGTCTTATCCATCAGAACTTGCCAGAGCGTCCATGTGTTACATTTGTGGGCAGCAGAGTGGGGGGCTCTCTCTTGTGCAGTAGCAAACATGAGTCTGTCTCTTGTAAAAGTTTGGAAATGGGACTATCTCTTCTGTTGTGACGAGGATTGAGGTCTGTCTCTCTTATCTGCTGGTGAAGTTTGGGCAACCTTTTCTGATGGCAAGTTGCCAAAATGTAGGGAGGGTGGGAGCCATCCCTTGTCTAACTATAAGGGTCAAGCATGGTCTCTTGTCTTGTGATAACAGTCAAGAAAGGCACTCTTAATCCTCTCCAACCCTCAGCTAGGGTTGCCAACTGGCTCCAGATGTGCCCGACAGGCTTGATCCATTCCTGGGTTTACCCCATTGCATGCTGGGAAATGTAGTCTTGTGTTTCTTATAGAGTCCAATGGAGAAATCAGAACTACATGTCCCTGCATGCAATGGGGTAAACCCAGGACTGGATCAAGCCTGTCGGGCGCATCTGGAGCCAGTTGGCAACCCTACCCTCAGCCATAACAAACATGTCAGTTTTCAAAATATCCCCAGCACAGACCTCGGATTCAGCAGTACCCCACAGCCCTGATCACCCTTCTGATCCGTCCTGAGAGATTCCCTCAGAACCTCCAACCATCTATCAACTTCTTTATTTATGAGACTTGATATTCTGTCTTTGGCTAACATAACCTTAAGGCAATTTACAATAAAAAAAAAGATTCACATGGAATACCAAAAACAATCAAATAAAAACTCACAGAGTGAAATATGACAGCAACTGAAACATTTGCTCAAAGAGGTAGATTTTAACTAATCTACACTATCATAGGTAACAACATTAGAAATGCAAATCAAGAGGGAGAAGGAGGGGAAAGCATCGCCCTGCATTCTGTCAGAATTAATTCTGTTCTCTCTGGCTCCGATGACTCACTGGTTGGCCTCATCCAGAAGTAGCCAGTTACTGAATGACAGATTCCTACCCCAGGCCAACAAGATGGCGCAGGGGAGGAGGGGGTGGAAACTAATTTCTGAACTTTTCTAAGGCAGCCTTTCCCTCCCTCCTGTCTCCAGGTCTGCCTCTGCCTGTAGCCACTGAGATGTCAGATCCAGGAGGTGTGTCATGGCTGGGAAAAAAAAAAACAGAAAAAGAAAGCTGAGCTGAGCCTGGGCCGCGTAAACCTCCACTGCATTGCTGTATGTGAGAAGCAGTCAGCGAGCTGGGATTAGAGAGATCGCTCCTGGAGACGCTGGGACCATGGGCAGGCCTGGATTTAGGCCCAGGCAACTGCCTATGATGCCAAATGGTGAAGGCATCAAATACTTCTGCCTTGCTACACTGCACTGTCTGTTATGCTTGTGCCTCTGCTATTTTTCAGGTCTACTCTCCCTAACATCTCAAAGCTCACCCACCTAGGCTGAGGGAGGGTGAAGACCCTCTCCTCAGCCGGTGCCTTCCTCCTGGTTACTCAACTTTTGCCACACCTCACCTGAGTAGCTCTAGGGGCCGGGTTACTGGCTTTTCCCATTCCTCCCTATCCGTAGACCAGCTTTAGTTGCCCCACTATCCTGAATCTCTCCTTCTCCGCTTGCCCTCCTCTTCATTCCCTTCTTATTTACTCTCCCCCTTCAGTTCGTCCACACCTCCGGGATGCTCTCCTTGTTACTCTATCTGAGATCTCCCTCCGATTCCCCCCACCTGGTCATCTTGGGCGATTTCATTGTCCACTTCCACTACCCCCTTTCATCCTGAGACTGCATCTTCACCACTCATCTCCACGATCCTTTGCTTTCACAACATATCCTCTCCCCCACACATGTCACCAGACACACATTCAACTGGATTGCCACCCCCTCTGATTCTCCTTCTTCCCCACCCTCGATCTCCATCATTTCACTCCGCTGGACTGATCATTACTATATTACATTTTCCTTACAGACTCCTCTGGCCTCCCGCCCCCATCTCTCCCCCTGTTCAGCTATCCCACCATATCATTCCTTCCGTCTTTGACCACTTTCCCCCTTATGATCGACTTCTTCCTGCTAATGTTTCCAATCTCTCTATCGATCTCCAGACTACCACCTGGAACTCTTGCCTGACCGCTGCTCTTGTTCACCTTGCTCCCCTTCATCCACTTCCCCTCCACATCTTGTCCCACCACCCTTGGTATCATCCTGGACTTTGTTTACACTGTACCTCTCTTCACTGCTCCAAATACCTTTGGAGGAAGCACTACACCACCGACTCTCTACATCACTTTCAATATTGCCACTGCCACTATCATTCCCTACCCATTCCACGATGCTAAATGGTCCTACTATTCCACTCTCATTTCCTCATCTTCCATTTCCTCCCGCTAGTTATATTTGGTATTGAAATCGCTTTCCAGCACGCAACCTTAATTTCCTCCAGTCCCCTCCTGCTCGCCCCCCCCCTCCCCCAGCCCTCCTCGGTTAGCTTCTTTCTTTGCTAGCATAATCCAGACCCTCCGCTCTTCCTTTCTTGCCTGCCCACCACCCCTTTCCTTGCCTCCTCCCCTCTCCCCTCTGCTGTCACCCTCCCTCTCCCATACCTGGTGCACCTTTTGACTTCTTTCTTCAGCTGAATTGGCAAAGTCCTTTTCCACTTCTCACAAGACAACCTGCTGCTCTGACACTATCCCCTCAGCCTGGCTACTGGAACCCTCCCTTGCCCTCCTTCCTGTCATCTTCACTATAATGAACACCATTCTCTCCTCCGGTACCTTTCTCGTCCCATGGAAACACACCTTGGTCCATCCACTCTTCAAGAAGCCCTCCTTGGATTCTACCGACCCCACACACTGTCGCCTTGTTTCCAACCTCCCTTTCCTCTACAAGATCCTAGAAAAATTATTCTTCTCCCAGCTTTCCTCCCACCTTGACGCCATTCATTTCCTTCACCCATGTCGATCTGGATTCAGGACTGGCCACAGTACCAAAACCATCCTGCTCTTTTTTCTAAATGAATTTCACATTTCAGATGACCGTGGTGATGTCTCTTTAGCCATTTACTCAATCTCTCCTCTGCCTTTGACCTGGTTGATCACTTCACTCTCCTATCTTGTCTTCATGAGCTGGTATTCACGGTACAGTCCTTTGTTGGTTCCACTCTTTTCTTTTGTTACGGTATTTCTCTGTTGTCTCAGATATCACCTCCTCCGCACTCCCGCCCCTTCCCCGTGGTGTCCCTCAGGGTTCTGTGTTGGCCCCCTTCCTGTTTAACATTTTCCTGGTCCCCCTCACTCTACTAATTCAACAGCACAGCCTTTCCACTTCTATGCAAATGACATTCTTCCGTATCACACCAGTCCTACTGTCCTTGATTTGTACCCATTAAATGCATGCCTTTCACAAGTTGCACACTGGCTGTCCTCCAATTTCCTGCATCGAAACCTATCTAAGACAGCAGCCATCTGGTTCACTTTTGGGACTTTGGAGCTGGGATGGGAGTGGGTGTCTCTAGGCCGAGGTTCAGCAGCATCACTCCTGGGACTCTGGAGCTGGGATGGGAGTGTGTGTCTCTAGGCCGGGGTTTAGTAGCGTCACTCCTGGGACTCTGGAGCTGGGATGAGAGTGGGTGTCTCTGGATTGGGGGTTTAGCAGCGTCACTCCTGGGACTCTGGAGCTGGGATGAGAGTGGGTGTCTCTGGATTGGGGGTTTAGCAGTATCACTCCTGGGACTCTGGAGCTGGGATGGGAGTGGGTGTCTCTGGGCCGGGATTTAGTAGCGTCACTCCTGGGACTCTGGAGCTGGGATGAGAGTGGGTGTCTCTGGATTGGGGGTTTAGTAGCGTCACTCCTGGGACTCTGGAGCTGGGATGAGAGTGGGTGTCTCTGGATTGGGGGTTTAGCAGCGTCACTCCTGGGACTCTGGAGCTGGGATGAGAGTGGGTGTCTCTGGATTGGGGGTTTAGCAGTATCACTCCTGGGACTCTGGAGCTGGGATGGGAGTGGGTGTCTCTGGGCCGGGATTTAGTAGCGTCACTCCTGGGACTCTGGAGCTGGGATGAGAGTGGGTGTCTCTGGATTGGGGGTTTAGTAGCGTCACTCCTGGGACTCTGGAGCTGGGATGAGAGTGGGTGTCTCTGGATTGGGGGTTTAGCAGTATCACTCCTGGGACTCTGGAGCTGGGATGGGAGTGGGTGTCTCTGGGCCGGGATTTAGTAGCGTCACTCCTGGGACTCTGGAGCTGGGATGAGAGTGGGTGTCTCTGGACTGGGGGTTTAGCAGCGTCACTCCTGGGACTCTCGAGCTGGGATGAGAGTGGGTGTCTCTGGATTGGGGGTTTAGTAGCGTCACTCCTGGGACTCTCGAGCTGGGATGAGAGTGGGTGTCTCTGGATTGGGGGTTTAGCAGCGTCACTCCTGGGACTCTGGAGCTGGGATGGGAGTGGGTGTCTCTGGGCTGGGGTTTAGCAGTGCCATTCCTGGGAATTTGGAGCTGGGTTGGAAGAGGGTGTCTCTGGGCTGGGACTCTCACTGCTGGGACTAAGGAATGGGATGGGGAGTGGATGTCTCTGGGCTGGGGTTTGGCAATGTGATTCCTGAAGTTCTGCAGCTGGGTGTTTCTGGACTGCAGTTTAGGACTGTCAGGTTTCAGGAATGCTTTAATTTTCACTTGGGAGAAGGCAGATACAGTGGATACAGAAGACAGATGCTCTGGGATCTTTTATTCTGGATGTGGTGTACCAGCGAGGATGTGGTACAGCTCTGGCCACTTCTCTTGTGATGTGCACTTTGCATGAATCCAATGACCTTGATACGAATCACAGATACTATGTTCCAACCTCACATCCCAGGCTAACATCCCCCTTCCTGGATGTAACAAGGAGACGTGCAGATGGCAATGAGAAGTTGACTAAAGGGAGGCCAAGAGAGTACATAAATATAACCACTGTGCGCCACTTCATCCCTTCTCCTGGATCAGCAAGATACGTCTTATCGGTCATCTGCTTAAATCAACCTCCTTCAAATACTCTTTGTTTAACATGCAGCTCTGCCAATGTACCTAACTCTTACCCTGCAGTCACGCCTGCTGTGCCAGTACTGACATCCCACCCCCTAAAGCTTTGCAGACATACTTTCTGCCCACAGTACCCTCGCCCACCCCTGTACTGAAAGCCCCTCCTCCACAGCTCAGCCAATACACCTCATTCCTGCCCCCAGCAGCCCCTCCTAGCCTAGTACTGAGATCCCCTTCCTGCACGCACAGCTTTGCTAATACACCTCATTCCTGCCCCCAGCAGCCCCTCCTAGCCTAGTACTGAGATCCCCTTCCTCCACACTGCTTTGCCCATACACCTTATTCCTGCCGTACAGTACCCCCTCCTAGCCTAGTACTCAGATCCCCTTCCTGCACACACAGCTCTGCCGGTGCACCTCACTTTTCACATACAGCCACGGCCAGCCCAACCATTAGGCTAATTAGACAGTCACCTAGGGTGGCAGCTTTTGAGAGGTGGCAAATCGCAGAGCATTCAAAGCTAAACAATAGATTCTGATAGCAGGGGACCGGGAGTGGGCATAAGGCTTAAGGTTTGCCTAGGGTACCAACACCTTGAACCAATTCTGGGGTCATCCCTGCGTACAGCATTCTACTGAAGCCCCCATGCTGATAACACAGAGGACTGCAGTCCACGCTGAAAGCAGCCTTCTTTTATGTGCACTAAGCAAGTCAGGCTGGCATGCTCGCTTAATCCTAGACGTTTCCATTTTGCAGAGATGAAGCGGTAGGAGGAAACAAGTTTCCTTCTCGGCTGACTGTGGCGCTTTCCTCCACGCACACACATACATACACAAATTGTGCCCGGCCCATCCACACACTTCTCTTTCTAGACCCAGTCTTATAATAAAGTCTCTGAAACAAAGTGCAAGAAGATGGTGTATGGGCACAGGAAGGGGCTAGTGGCAGCCGCCAAGCAGAGCACAAAAAAGGCAGAAGTCAGATAGGTCTGGGATCCAAATTGCCACAAGCTGACCTTTTCTCCTCTCTCTCCCTTCTATTTCTGTGACACTGCCTCCTTCCTTCCTGTCTCAGTGTCTTCTCTCTCTTTCTATCCCTCCTTTCATTCTCTCCCTCCCTTCTGTATGGGTGCCCTCTATCCCTCATGTTTTAGTGCTCTCTATCTGTCTCTATCCTTCTGTCTCAGTGGTCTCTCTTTCCCTCCCTCCTGTCTCAGTACCCTCTGCCTGTCTCTATCGCTCTTGTCTCAGTGGTCTCTCCCTCCCTCCCGTCTCAGTGCCCTCTGTCTGTCTCTCTCCTCTTGTCTCAGTGGCCTCTGTCTCTCTCCCTCCCTCCTGTCTGAATGTCCTCTGTCTCTCTCTCTTTTTCTACCATCTTGGCACCTTCTGTTTCTCTCCCTGCTTCATTTTGCCCCAGCTGTTCTAATTGCGGCTCTGAAAAAATCTTACCTCTGTGCCCCAGGTACAGTTCCTCCAGCCCTGGAGATGGCCAGGCATTGCAGGAGTCACGACTTCTACTACCCGGACAGGCTCTGACACATGGGTTGCCCAAGAAAGCCAAGCTGCAGGTTGCATCAGCCGCTGGGGGGTGGATCCTGTGTCCTTTTCTGCTATCTCAGTTCCACCTCCTTCGGTACACCACTCTCTTTTTTGCTTTGGCATCACGTGGCAACATTCACTGTGCCTGTACAGGTTCTCGGGTCTCCTGCTTCACGCACGAATCTGGGCAGAGGCAGAACCTCATTTACCTTTAGAGACTATGTTTCTGTGAATCTGGACATCTATACTGTAAGGGAGAGGAGGGAGGAGTGATTGTGTTAGTACAGGAGGCACTGGGATCCCCTGCTCTTCTCCCTCTACAAGAGGTGGCACTGGGATCCCCTGCTCTTCTCCCTCTCCAAGAGGTGGCACTGGGATTCCCTGCTATTCTCCCTCTCCAAGAGGTGGCACTGGGACCCCCTCCTCTTCTCCCTCTCCAAGAGGTGCACTGGGATCCCCTGCTCTTCTCCCTCTACAAGAGGTGGCACTGGGATCCCCTCCTCCTCTTCTCCCTCTCCAAGAGGTGGCACTGGGATTCCCTGCTCTTCTCCCTCTCCAAGAGGTGGCACTGGGACCCCCTCCTCTTCTCCCTCTCCAAGAGGTGCACTGGGATCCCCTGCTCTTCTCCCTCTACAAGAGGTGGCACTGGGATCCCCTGCTCTTCTCCCTCTCCAAGAGGTGGCACTGGGATTCCCTGCTCTTCTCCCTCTCCAAGAGGTGGCACTGGGACCCCCTCCTCTTCTCCCTCTCCAAGAGGTGCACTGGGATCCCCTGCTCTTCTCCCTCTACAAGAGGTGGCACTGGGATCCCCTCCTCTTCTCCCTCTCCAAGAGGTGGCACTGGGATTCCCTGCTCTTCTCCCTCTACAAGAGGTGGCACTGGGATCCCCTCCTCTTCTCCCTCTCCAAGAGGTGACACTGGGATTCCCTCCTCTTCTCCCTCTACAAGAGGTGGCACTGGGATCCCCTCCTCTTCTCCCTCTCCAAGAGATGGCACTGGGATTCCCTGCTCTTCTCCCTCTACAAGAGGTGGCACTGGGATTCCCTCCTCTTCTCCCTCTCCAAGAGGTGGCACTGGGATTCCCTGCTCTTCTCCCTCTACAAGAGGTGGCACTGGGATCCCCTCCTCTTCTCCCTCTCCAAGAGGTGGCACTAGGATCTCCTCCTCTTCTCCTTCTACAAGAGATGGCACTGGGACCCCCTCCTCTTCTCCCTCTCCAAGAGGTGGCACTGGGATTCCCTGCTCTTCTCCCTCTACAAGAGGTGGCACTGGGATTCCCTGCTCTTCTCCCTCTACAAGAGGTGGCACTGGGATCCCCTGCTCTTCTCCCTCTCCAAGAGGTGGCACTGGGATTCCCTGCTCTTCTCCCTCTCCAAGAAGTGGCACTGGGATCTCCTCCTCTTCTCCTTCTACAAGAGATGGCACTGGAACCCCCTCCTCTTCTCCCTCTCCAAGAGGTGGCACTGGGATTCCCTCCTCTTCTCCCTCTACAAGAGGTGGCACTGGGATTCCCTGCTCTTCTCCCTCTACAAGAGGTGGCACTGGGATTCCCTGCTCTTCTCCCTCTCCAAGACGTGGCACTGGGATCCCTCCTCTTCTCCCTCTCCAAGAGGTGGCACTGGGATTCCCTGCTCTTCTCCCTCTACAAGAGGTGGCACTGGGATTCCCTGCTCTTCTCCCTCTACAAGAGGTGGCACTGGGATCCCCTGCTCTTCTCCCTCTCCAAGACGTGGCACTGGGATCTCCTCCTCTTCTCATTCTACAAGAGATGGCACTGGGACCCCCTCCTCTTCTCCCTCTCCAAGACGTGGCACTGGGATCCCCTCCTCTTCTCCCTCTCCAAGAGGTGGCACTGGGATTCCCTGCTCTTCTCCCTCTACAAGAGGTGGCACTGGGATTCCCTGCTCTTCTCCCTATACAAGAGGTGGCGCTGGGATCCCCTGCTCTTCTCCCTCTCCAAGACGTGGCACTGGGATCTCCTCCTCTTCTCCTTCTACAAGAGATGGCACTAGGACCCCCTCCTCTTCTCCCTCTCCAAGACGTGGCACTGGGATCTCCTCCTCTTCTCCTTCTACAAGAGATGGCACTAGGACCCCCTCCTCTTCTCCCTCTCCAAGAGGTGGCACTGGGATTCCCTGCTCTTCTCCCTCTCCAAGAGGTGGCACTGGGATTCCCTGCTCTTCTCTCTCTCCAAGACGTGGCACTGGGATCCCTCCTCTTCTCCCTCTCCAAGAGGTGGCACTGGGATTCCCTGCTCTTCTCCCTCTACAAGAGGTGGCACTGGGATTCCCTGCTCTTCTCCCTCTACAAGAGGTGGCACTGGGATCCCCTGCTCTTCTCCCTCTCCAAGACGTGGCACTGGGATCTCCTCCTCTTCTCTTTCTACAAGAGATGGCACTGGAATTCCCTGCTCTTCTCCCTCTACAAGAGGTGGCACTGGGATTCCCTGCTCTTCTCCCTCTACAAGACATGGCACTGGGATCTCCTCCTCTTCTCCCTCTACAAGAGGTGGCACTGGGATTCCCTGCTCTTCTCCCTCTCCAAGACGTGGCACTGGGATCCCCTCCTCTTCTCCCTCTCCAAGAGGTGGCACTGGGATTCCCTGCTCTTCTCCCTCTACAAGAGGTGGCACTGGGATTCCCTGCTCTTCTCCCTCTACAAGAGGTGGCGCTGGGATCCCCTGCTCTTCTCCCTCTCCAAGACGTGGCACTGGGATCTCCTCCTCTTCTCCTTTTACAAGAGATGGCACTGGGACCCCCTCCTCTTCTCCCTCTCCAAGAGGTGCACTGGGATTCCCTGCTCTTCTCCATCTACAAGAGGTGGCACTGGGATCCCCTCCTCTTCTCCCTCTACAAGAGGTGGCACTGGGATTCCCTGCTCTTCTCCCTCTACAAGAGGTGGCACTGGGATTCCCTGCTCTTCTCCCTCTACAAGAGGTGGCACTGGGATCCCCTGCTCTTCTCCCTCTCCAAGACGTGGCACTGGGATCTCCTCCTCTTCTCCTTCTACAAGAGATGGCACTGGGACCCCCTCCTCTTCTCCCTCTCCAAGAGGTGGACTGGGATTCCCTGCTCTTCTCCCTCTACAAGAGGTGGCGCTGGGATCCCCTGCTCTTCTCCCTCTCCAAGACGTGGCACTGGGATCTCCTCCTCTTCTCCTTTTACAAGAGATGGCACTGGGACCCCCTCCTCTTCTCCCTCTCCAAGAGGTGCACTGGGATTCCCTGCTCTTCTCCATCTACAAGAGGTGGCACTGGGATCCCCTCCTCTTCTCCCTCTACAGGAGATGGTATTGGGATTCCCTGCATGTCTCTGCTCTTCTCTTCCTGCAGAAAGGGGCTCTGGGATGCCTAATTTTCTCTTGCAGAAGGGAGCACTGTGGTCTTGCTGTTCCTACGTTGTTGCGTGGATAGGTTTTGGGCACTAATAGAATGTGGAAATATCAGTGCTCTTAGAGGCTGAGTTCCTGAGCTGCAGCTGTCAGGACATGGTTAGAAACAGATCTTCAATAAATGTGTCAGCCTCCCACAGATGAGGAATATGTCTCTACTAGTACTATGAGAGCTCCTGGGAACTGCAGCCTCTCTGAGATCAGACACGAGACTGCACACTTCATTCTCAGAGCAGAAGCCTCAGGGGGAAAGGGCTCTCATTTTCAACATTTGTAATAGAAACCAGAGAATAGCTCAGCCTAGTTTGAACTTAAGAGTGCAGTGAGCCCAGTGAAATGAGATGAAACATACGCTGTTACTGATAGCTCTGGTACTCGCATTCTGTTCCACGTTGCAAGACAGAAATGGAAAGCTGCGCAGAACCTCCCTCCTCCCCTTTTCAGGGCCTCATGATTCAGAGCTGGGCGAGGTCACTGCTACTCAAATCTCCTTCCAGGTCTGCCTGTCAAGGCGCCACGTGGCGTCCCAGAACAACCCATACATCAGTCATTGACTGGATCCGCCCACTTTCCTCCTGATTGGCTGCTTGCATAATCCTAAAATAAAATGCACCTAAAATATATCATCATAAGAGGGGCGCAATGGGCCTGATATTCAAAGGGATTAACACGGTTAACAGACCTGCTAACCGTGTTAATCCCTGTATCCGGGATATTCAGCAGGCATTAATATGGTTAGTGTCACTAAATATCCCTGGGTGCTGCCGGTTCATGCCAAAACAGCTGGCCTTACTTTAGCCGGTTTAACTATCCAGCCAGCGGCTGAATTTTGCTACTGACTGGATAGCTAATTCGCTATCTGGGCAGATCAGATATTAGAAACATAGAAATATGACGACAGAAAAAGACCACTTGGCCTATCTAGTCTGTCCTTCCATATCAACAACTACAACAGTCCCCTTTTTTCCTCTAGAGATCCTCTGTGTTTGTCCCATGCTTTTTTAAATTCATATACTGTCCTCATCTCTACCACCTCCACTGGGAGACTATTCCACGGATCCACCACTCCGTAAAGAAATATTTCCGCATATCACTCCTGAATCTATCCCCCTTCACCCTCATCCCATGTCCCCTCGTAGCAGAACTTGGTTTCAATTGAAAGAGGCTCTCCCCCTGTACATTTATGCCACGGAGGTATTTAAACATCTCAATCATATCACCTCTATCCTGCCTTTCCTCTAAAGTGTACATATTAAGATCCTTAAGTCTGTCCTCATATGCTTTATAATGAAGACCAATAATCATTTTAGTAGCCACCCTCTGTACTGACTCCATCCTGTTCACATCCTTTTGAAGGTGCGGTCTCCAGAATTGCACACTATACTCCAAATGAGGTTGCACCAAAGACTTATACAGAGGCACTATCACCTCCTTTTTTTCTGCTAGCCATTCCTCTCCGTATGTACCCAAGCATCCTTCTAGCTTTTGCCGTCGCCTTTTCTACCTGTTTAGCTGCTTTAAGATCATCAGACACAACCACACCTAGGTTCCGCTTTTCTTTAGTGGACATAAGTACTTCACCCCCTATACTATATTGCTCCCTTGGATTGCTGCAGCCCAAATGCATGACCTTACATTTTTTAACATTAAATCCCAGCTGCCAAATTCTAGACCATTCTTCAAGCTTAGCTAGATCCCTCCTCATGTTATCTACACCTTCCTGAGTGTCTACTCTATTGCAGATTTTGGTATCATCCGCAAAGAGGCAAACCTTACCCGATAGCCCTTCCGCTATATCACTAACAAAGATGTTAAAAAGAATCAGACCAAGGACAGATCCCTGGAGCACACCACTGATAACATCCTTCTCCTCAGAGGTAAGCTCTATATACCTGTACTCTTTGTCGCCTCCCACCCAACCAATTTCTAACCCAAGCAGTAACTTTAGGGTCCACTCCTAGGGTGCTCAGTTTGTTTATAAGTCGTCTGTGAGGAATAGTGTCAAAGGCTTTACTGAAATCTAAATACACCACATCTAGAGCTCTCCCTCGGTCCAACTCCCTGGTCACCCAGTCAAAGAAATCAATCAGATTTGTCTGACAAGACCTGCCTCTGATGATTCCATGCTGCCTCGGATCCTGTAATCCGCTGGACTCCAGAAACCTCACTATTTTCTCTTTCAGCAGCGTTTCGAATAATTTACTCACCACCGAAGTTAAACTAACCAGCCTGTAGTTTTCAACCACATCCTTAGTTCTGCTTTTGTGTAAAGGCACCACATGAGCCTCTCTCCAGTCCTTTGGCACCACTCCCGACTCCAATGAGGCACTGAAAAGGTCAGTCAGTGGAGTTGCTAGAACGTCCCCAAGTTCCCTCAGTATTCTAGGGTGTATCCCATCCGGTCCCATCACTTTGTCCACTTTAAGTTGAGCTAGTTTCTCACGAACACAGTCTTCTGAAAATTGTTCAAGATGTCCCTCGCTTCTGTTCCTGTTTGTGGGTGTTTTCTGAGGTCCTGCTCCTGGTTCTTCATCTGTGAACACAGAACAGAAATATTTGTTAAGCAATTCCGCTTTATCCTCATCAGCTTCTACATATTCCTCCCCTTCACCCTTGAGTCTGACAATACCATTTTTGCCCTTCCTCTTCTCACTAACATATCTGAAAAATGTCTTATCCCCCCCCCCCCCCCCCCCCCATTTTTATTGCATTGGCTATCTCCTCCTCTTTATGAATCTTTGCTTTCCTGATTACTTTGCTAGCTTCTCTACGTTTTTCCAAATATAGGTGCCCGTCTTCCTCTCTCTGTGATCTCTTGTATTTCATGAAGGCCTCCCTCTTTTTCTTCACCTTTTCGGGTACTTCTTTCAAAAACCATAGCGGTCTCCTTTTTCTTTTACCTTTATTTACCATTTTAACAAAAAGGTTGGTTGCCCTTAAAATATCCCCTTTCAGTTTTGCCCACTGTTTTTCTACATCCCCCAGCCGTTCCCATCCCGCTATCTACTCCTTGAGGTATTGGCCCATCTTGGCAAAGTTAATCTTCCTAAAGTCTAAGACCCTCACCTTTGAATTGATTCTAACAGCCCTAGTCCTAATACTGAACTACACCATCTGGTATTTTTTACATATAGTGCCACTCCTCCTCCCCTTCTTCCTACCCTGTCCTTTCTGAATAAAGTATAGCCTGGTATAGTTACATCCCAGTTATGGTTTTCTGTGAACCATGTTTCTGGAACTGCCACTAAATCCAAGTCGGCCACTCCCACCAAAGCTTCAACATTAGGGATCTTCTTTCCCATGCTACGGGCATTTATACACACTGCTTTCCATATGTTACCCCTGTTACCCATTTCTATAAAGGTATTTAATGTATCACTTACCTGGGGGCTTTCTTCACCCATCCCCAATGAATCTACTTTAAAGCCCTCTTCAGTAGATTAGCCAGTCTACTACCGAAGACGCGTCAACCTTTCTTGGACAGATGGATGCCATCTCTGCTCTGCAACCCTTGGAATAGCATCCCATGGTCTAGGAAATATTCAATGCCAGTAGCCAGATAAGGCCCCAGCATTGAATATTTAGGCATAATTTAAAGTGGTGATGGCCAGTAGCTTAAACAGCACTGGCAGCTGCTACTGAATATGCCCCCGAAGAACCTTGTGCCCCTCAAACTACAGGAGACGACAGCAGAGCAGGAGACTCTTTTCCCCCTACTGACAGAGGAGAAAGAATCTCCATGAACAAGCAGGATGAGTCAGCCACACATTACTGACATCATCTGACAGCACCATGGACAGAAGTGCCCATACTTCCTGCCCACCCCTTCCTGTGCTACTTTAACTTCTGCCTTGCCTAAAGGAAGGCATCCTCAGCTCTCCAAGTTACATGTACTACATCTGACAAAAGAAGAAAAGATACCACAGGAAAAGAGAGAGTGAGCTCTACCTTGATATCGGGCTTCAAGAAGTGCCCCAAATGTGGCAAAAAGATTAATAGCACTGATGCACATGATCTCCACATCTGATGCTTAGGACCAACTCACCAGTGTGCCAGGAGGTTGCCCTCGGCTCTGCTCACAAAGCTCAAAGATTACCTCTCCAGCGGCTACACAGATGGTTCCCCGACAGACATCGCCGACTCTGCCATCCTTGCTGCAGGTCCCCAGCCAGGAAATGCCCCCTCCTCCAACCAGGCTGCAGACCTTTCCCATGCAGCCAAAAAGAAGAGCAAAACATTCAGGATTCCGTATCCAAAAGCATCTTCCACCGCGGCACAGGACGCGCCATTCAAGGCTGGTGCAAGGAGATGAGGCACCAGAGGTGAATTTCATCCCTTGCGCCCCTCCCAGCCCATATTACCACCCCTCTTTGGGATCTATGGGGGTGGCAATGGCTTAACACAGCCCTGCATCACTTACCTCAAAACTTCAGCACCATGGGAATATTTACTTCCATCCCCACCAACACCCAGTGGCGACTTCCTTTTGTATGGAGTGGAAGCCACTTCTGCCCCATGCAAATAGGAAGTCGGTATCGCTGGGAGTGGAAACACAGCCCCACAGCACTGAAGATTTGAGGTAAGCACCATGTGGCTGTTCAGGCCATTGCTGCTACTGTAGGTCCCAGAGAAGGACAGCAGCGGTGGCATTGGGTGCCCCAGAATGGCTGGTGGTCTAGGCAACCACCTAATTTGCCTAATGGTAGTGCTAGCCCTGAAAGGCCTCCACCCCCACCCTGAGGCCTACTCTGGTCCTGGTGATTGTTGCCCAACTGGCGAGGCCCCAATACCTGGCTACCAGTGGAGTTCCTCTGGCCCTGCCCCCAGCCTTAGTCCTGCTCAGTGACTATGGCGCTGGGCCTGTCCTGCAGGGGAAGGCCAAGGCCCTGTCCACCCCTCAACATGACTGTTTGGTGCCACAGCATCAAAGGCCTGCCCATACCACTCCCAGAAAACCCCTGCCTGGTTCAGAGACTGCCCTTATGGCATCAGGGAAACTGCAGTAACTTGCCTTCACAACCCCAATGTTGGCAGTGATGGCTCGTCCCTGACATCAGGCACAACACTGGCAATGAAGAAAGGGCACCTAAGGCACATCCAAGCAACACAAACGTAGTTGCAGCCGTACAAAGTGACAATGCTCAAGTGATCCATGTTCATGAAAGGAATCTCTGTGCTCTGAGTAGAAAGCCTGTGAAAGTTGGAGGGCTGTGTCAGAGTTTAAAAAAAAACAAAAAAACAGAATTCCCCCACTTTCTCTTCAGACTAATGTGAGGCTGGAAAGCTGAGAGAAACTGAAGAAAGACTGTGAGACGTTAGACCGAAGAGCCAGTATTGCAGCTTGGAAAAGCACCTGCAGAGAGAGAGAGCCAAGGAACAGAGAACAAAACCAACAGCCAGGAGGAAAGCCCCCAGTGCTGTGGGATTAGAGATAACAGAGAGCTTTGAAAGGCTGCATCAAAAATCCTGGGAGAGTAAGCGTCTAGGAGACTTACTAGCAAATCTGTGAGTCAGACAGACCAAACTCCCAGTAAAGACCTGTCCCAGGAAGGCAGCATCCTGATGTACTGGATGATTGTGAAGCACTGGACTCTGCACAAAGACTGCAACTAAAGCTGGGCTACGGAGGTAACCTGCCCCCAGAGCTTGCATACAGATCCTGGACTACGCCTGCAGAACTGCCAAATTACCCGGCTCCAGGAACAAAATCTTAAGCCAGTCCCGGATTTCTGACAATCTCATTCTGATGCATTATGGGACCTACAGGACTGATTTCAAAAGGTAAAATTAGGGACTACAAATACCAAAAAGGCAAATTTAATAACAGAACTGGCAAAAAAATCTCACTCCTGAAACTGAGTAACTTGGCTACTCTAGGTCTGAGGGCCAGCTGTTACCAGAATGCCACTGGAGCAGTGGAAAACATTGTAATCCTGGGAGGCTCTTGCACTTGAGAAGGTGTTTTGCTACAACAAAGGCTAGAACACCTTGTAATGAAGACAGGTAGTTTATTTATAAAACAATCACTTATTTGACTTATTTAGAAAGGCAAGTAATTCCCTTAGTTACACATAGGGTTGCCAACTGGCTCCAGATGCGCCCGACACACTTTATCCAGTCCTAGGTTTACCCAACTGCAAGCAGGGACATGTAGTTCTGATTTGTCCATTGCACGCCATAAGAAAAGCAAGACTACAGGTCCCTGCATGCAATGGGGTAAACTTAGGACTGGATCAAGCCTGTCGGGCGCATCTGGAGCCAGTTGGCAACCCTAGTTACACATGAGTAGTTAGGAAAGATAACTAGAAAGCAATTATTTACATCACCAAACTGCATCATGGCAGCCCTTTACATATCAGCTGGGAGAGCTCAGCGAAGGCTGGAGAAAAGTCTGGGATTCTTCATGCGTTGGCATGCGCCTGGCCAAGCAGATCTACTCTCTCTCTCTGTTCTGGATTTTCTCCATGGACTAGCAGGATTGCGTCAGCCACACCTGGTGACATCCTCCGGGCGGCGCCATAGATACGGAAGTGCTCTCCAGAGCTCAGAATGGTGAACCTTTCTGAGCATGTCCAGGTAGCCCACCTTACCGGCCCGCCCACTAGCCCGGCCAGTATTCTTCCTTCCGCCTTGCCAGCAAGACGGACTCTGCTCTCCTATCCACCAATAATATCTCCAATCAAGAACAATGCCGAAACCTGGCTTTAAAAAATGCCAGCACTGCAAAAGAAAGATAAGCAGCGCAGACACACATGACATATGTTTGCGCTGTTTGGGCCCGGACCACAATGTGGAGGACTGTGAGCATTGCGGGAAAATGTCCCCGAGAGCCCGAAGATTCGGAGACCACACTTTGAAAGATTTTCTTACCGAAAATGCAAGTACATCAACTGTTTCTCTGCTTTTACCGGCTCCTGCTCCAGCTGTCTCCCCCTTATTTGCACTGGCTCCGGATGTGCCCGCTGCGGCCTCCATCCCCTGCCGTGTCACCAAGGCATCTCTCTCTGTCCTTCTGCCACTGTCTCCGAGGCCTCCTGCCGCTACTGTGGACTCCTCGGGGCTTTCTACTGCTGCAGTAAGATCCAGGTCCGCAATTACTTCCACGCAAAGCCATGCAGCCCCCCAAGATGCGACGGCCTTCGGTCCTCCACCTCTGTGCCAGAGTCCTCCAGCTCCGCCCACCCTAGGGGCGGGCCTATCGTTTCTGAGACTGCAGAGGGACGCAGAAGCCGGGACCGCAGCCATCAGCACCGTCCCTCAAGCTCCGCCCACAGTCCGCCTTCTCTGCCTGTGGCCCCATTGAGCCCTATCGGCATTGGGAGCTCGCTCGGCACTGGAGCACCCCCGCGCCATGCGCACGGCCACAGCCAAAGTAGATCAAAACGGGGGAAGCATCGGAGATGAAGCAAGGGCCGGAGACACAACAGCTCCAACTGCAGCAGCAGCAGTAGCGCTTCCAGCTACCGGGTACAGACCGCCAAACGCTCAAAACGCCAACACCACTCCCGGCACAGCAGAAGTTGTGAAAAACTGCACCGGGGATGCTGGAGTACACACCGGAGCCCTTCAAGTTCCTCCAGCCCCAACTGTAGCGGCCAAAGTAGGTCCAGCCGCAGATCCAGCCACTCCAGCATTTTAAACCTGCTGTCTCAGCTGTTAAGGCAGTCCTCCTCTACTGCCCCCCTGACCCTCCGCCCTTTCAAACGGCTCCCTTGACAGACAACCCGTTGGATCTCCAGGAGGCGGATCTGGCCATCCCAGACAACCGGACATCCACTCCAGAGAAGCAACCCCCAGTAAATCCGTCCCCAGACAATACCACGGAGGAGCACGACGCTGAGGAGGCGGTTGTGGGGTCTGCGTCCCACAAACACACAACCTCGGAGAAGAGACACTCCCCGGAGGCAGAAGATCTCCCACCCCCTCCGGAGGACCTCACGTACCCTAAGTTCCTGAACAAACTTGCCTCCACTTCTCTCTCTTTTTATAGGCTATAACAAATGGGTTGCAGCTAGCTCTCACACATGAGCTTTTCCCTACAGATATTCTCCACCCCATACACCTTTGCTAATAGTAATTTGACCAGTCCTTCCCCAGCCTTTGTTTGCTCCCAGCCTTCAGGTGACATACACATAGTACACAATCAAGACGCTGGTCAAACATCTGAGAATGCTCAAGGGAGACACCCTCCATGGTTTTAGAAGATCAAAACCTCTACATTATAATTGATGAATTCTTATCCTGTTTACATTGGCTAGGTAAATGTTTCTATATTGACTAAGAGAATTATTTCGAAGGCTAGGTGAATTGTTCTCTTGTTCTCTTTAATGGATCTCCATTTTCTAGGAAAAGAACTCCTCCCTGGTCTTTCAGTTTCTCCATGGACTAGCAGGATTGCGTCAGCCACACCTGGTGACGTCCTCCGGGCGGCGCCATAGATACGGAAGTGCTCTCCAGAGCTCAGAAAGGTGAACCTTTCTGAGCATGTCCAGGTAGCCCACCTTACTGGCCCGCCCCCTAGCCTGGCCAGTATTCTTCCTTCCGCCTTGCCAGCAAGACAGACCCTGCTCTCCTATTCACCAACTCTCCTATTCACCAAGATCTTCAACATTAACTTTTTCTACACGAGTTAGGATCTTCAAACAGCAAGTTACAGAGTTTTCAGAGGATCCACGATGCCAAAACCCAGTTTTAAAAAATGCCACCACTGCAAACGAAAGATGAACAGCGCAGACTCCCACGATATCTGCCTGCGCTGTTTGGGACAGAAACATAATGTGGAGGACTGTTACCACTGTGGAAAAATGTCCCCAAGAGCCCGGAGATTCAGAGGCCATGCTCTGCAGGACTACCTTACCGCAAATGCAAGTACCTCAGCTTAGGCTGTCTTCCCTCTGCTCACACCGGCTCCGGATGTGCCCACGGGGGCCTCCATCCCCTGCCGTGCCACTGATGCACCCCCTTCCGTGCCTCTGGTGCTGTCTTCAATGTCTCCTGCTCCTCTTGATTCAGCGGGGCTTGCAGCGGCAGTGGCCAAGTCCCGGCCCACGATTTCCTCCATGAACAGCCATGCAGCCCCAAAAGATGGCGGCGGTCTTCAGTCCTCCACCTCTGTGCCCCAGTCCTCCAGCTCCACCCCCTTTGGGAGCGGGCCGCTTGGCGCTGAAAACACTGAGGCACGCAGCAGCCAGGAACCCAGCCATCTGCGCCGTTCCTCAGGCTCTGCCCAAGGTCCGCCCTCTCAGCTGTCAGCCCCAGTGAGCCCGATCGGCGCCGTGAGACCTCTCGGCACCGGAGCACCTCCGCACCGCGCAGACAGCCCCAGCAGAAGCCGATCGGGCCGGAGAAAGCATCGCAGCTACAAACGGGGCAAGAGCAGCAGGCACAAGAGCTCCAGCTGCAGCAGCAGTGCGTCCAGCCACAGAGCACAAAGAACAAAATGCTCTAAACGCCGCCACCAGTCACAGCACCACAGAAGCCACGGAGATCATCAATGGAGCTGCAGAGACAAACACCGGAGTCCTTCCAGCTCCTCCAGCCCTAGCAGCCACCACCGCTGGAGATCCAGCAGATCCAACAGTTCTTCTGCGATCATTAACTTATTAACTCAGCTAGTGAGGCAATCCACCTCCACTACTTCCATGGCCCCCCCCCCCTTCTCCTATACTTTCTGCTCCCATGGCAAGGCCCCTGTGGAGCACCAGACTTCCACTCCGGACAAGAGGGCTACAGATCTCGCCCCTAGGCCCTCACCGGATCTGGACCAGGAAAATCCGTCACCAGACAGCACCGCGGAGGAGCGCAACATCGAGGCAGCGGTTGTGGGATCTGCGTCCCAAGAGCACACTACCTCAGAGAAGAGACAGTCCCCAGAGCCGGAAGACCCCCCCCCCCCGGAGGATCTCACGTACCCCAAGTTCCTGGACAAACTTGCCTCCGCCTTGGCATTGAAGGTCTCGGAGGATAAAGGGGAACCAGTCCCAGAGGTTCTAAAATACCTCGCAACTCCAAAGCCAGCCTTCGCTCTGCCTATTCACCAAACACTGCGGGACAACCACTTGAGGCTGTGGCAGACCCCGGCTTCCGGCCGTCCGAACCCCAGGCGGCTCAACTCAAAATATCAAGTTCACCCTGTACCAGGGTCTCGCAGCCCCAGCTGGCACACCAATCCATCATGGTGTCTTCAGCCCTCAAGCGGATAAAGTCCTCACACACTCACACCAACAGCCCCCCGGGTCGTGACCACAAGCTCCTTGATGACATTGGGAAGAAAGTCTTCCAGGGAGCCATGCTCAGCGCAAGAATTGCGGCACATCAGTTCCAGCAAGTTCTTTTCCTAGACACCTGCATGGTGAACTCCAAAGCCGCCATCGCATCCCTCCCTAAGGAATCTCAGGCGTTGGTATCCAGTGCGCTCACGGATGTAACCGAATGCAGCAAGCATCTGGCCAGCACAACCTTTGACTCCTTCGACACAGCGCTGCGAACTGCCGGAACAGCTATCTCGGCAAGAAGATGGGCATGGCTGAGAGCCTCCGGTCTACGTGAGGACACCCACGACAGGACTGCGGATGCACCCTGCACAGGCGAATCGCTCTTTGGTGACAAAGTCAAGGATACTGTCAATGATATGAAAGAGCATTGCACCACGCTACAAACCCTGGCAGAGGATGGGTTTGAACGCCACAGCGGCACTCAGAAAAACAATTTTCAGAGGAAACCATACTACACCTTCAACAAAAGGTACCCCTCCAACCGGAGATGGCAATATAACAAATATAAGAGCAACTCCTACCACGGCCCCTCACACCAGCGCAACTCCCAGAGGGACCGCAAACAGAAAAAGACCAACACCGCGCCCACGAGCAAAAGTGGGCCATCCTTTTGACGGGAAATCACAGGCTACCACCTGGATTGGGGGTCGCCTCACGCACTTCCTACCAGAATGGCTGCGGATCTGCTCAGACTCCTGGGTTCTACAGATCATCCGAGAGGGCTACCGCATGCGCTTTGTAGCGCCACCCCACCAAAACACTCATCCCGTCAGCGACACACCTCTACACCTACACCTAGCCATGGCCGCAGAACTGCTAAACCTGCTAACCTCCAACACTATAGAGCAGGTACCCCCTGCGGAAATAAATTCTGGATTCTACTCCAGATACTTTCTCATTCCCAAAAGGACAGGCGGTGTCCGCCCCATCCTGGACCTCCGCAGGCTGAACAAATTTATCATCAAGGAGAAGTTCAGAATGTACTCTCTCAGCTCCATCCTACCTCTGATCCAGACCGCCGACTGGATGGCATCTCTGGATCTACAGGATGCCTACACTAACATCCAAAACCACAAATCACACAGGAAGTATCTCCACTTCAATGTGCTGGGACAACACTACCAATACAAAGTTCTTCCCTTCGGGCTGTCGCCAGCGCCACGGGTCTTCACAAAGTGTGTGGCCGTGGCAGCACCACATCTCTGGAAATGGAACATTTCCATTTTTCCATACCTAGACGACTGGCTCCTCACAGCCCCCTTGGCCCCGGAGCTTCAGCAGTCCCTGCGGATAACCACAGCCCTGATCTCCTCCTTGGGGTTTGTCATCTACTTCAACAAGTCACACCTCACGCCCTCCCAGAGGCTAGAATTCATTGGAGCTGTGATCGACACCAAGATCTCGAAAGCCTACCTTCCCGAACGCAGACTGATTTCCATCATCTCCCTGGCGTCCAACTTGGCCAACGCACGGACCTCTTCAGCAAGGTCCACTCTACGCCTGCTGGGCCACATGTCTGCCACGACAGCGGTCCTCCCCATTGCGAGGTTGAAGATGCGCGCACTCCAGTGGCATCTACGTATGCACTGGAGTCAGCACTCTCAACCCCTCTCCACCCGCATCCCGATGACCCCCCAGGTCAGGACCCAACTCCGCTGGTGGATGGTACCGTCGAAACTCTCAGGAGGCAAGGACATACACACGCTCGAGCACCAGGTGATCCTCACCACGGATGCATCCAACTCCGGCTGGGGTGCTCACATCCTACAATTCAGCACCCAGGGAGCGTGGTCCCCACAGGAGAGACTACTGCACATCAACCTCCTAGAGCTAAGGGCCATCAGATACGCTCTCAAAGCGTTCCTACCACATGTGCGCGGAAAATCCATCCTCATCCAGACGGACAACCAGGTGGCCATGTTTTACATCAACAAACAAGGGGGCACTGCCTCTTATAACCCATGCTAGCGGATTGGACAATAAACTTGAGACCCCAATACAGATTACTGGTGCACTGAAGGGACCGGACAGCCGCTGCTTTATTTACCGCAGAGTCGTCCTCCCGTGGCATTAGCTGTCCTCCCATCACCTGATCTGAGCAAGCCAGGTGTGGCGATAATCTGCAGGTAGGGCAGCCAATGGAGCAGTTGACAAGCCCATTCCTCTGTGCCATACTCTAATCAGTCTCAGCTCCCCAAGTAGATCTGTTTCTCATACTCTTTTCTATGGGTAAGTAATGGCTCTCCTAAGTCTGACTAATGAGTTTTTATGGACTTTCCCCCTGGGAACATGCCTCTTATATATATTCTATTGTCTCACTCTCCCCTTCTATTGGATCATGCTTTATATCCCATTATTATTTTGGCCAGCGGTGCCTCTTGTTGGAATCTGGCAGATGTTATGATTATTTCAATATATTCCTGTACTAATATGCTCATGTACCACTAATTTGGGTTGGGAGGGTGGTATATACATATTTCACCAAACCAATAAACTGTGGGATTTTTTTTCCTTTAGGTCTCTTTCATTCTTTTGGGTGTGCACTAAGGCTTCCATGTCCTGAACAGGCAGCCCAGTACAGACCAGCAGGGGGACCCCCAGACCTTCTTTTCTTCCAGTGTCAGCAGTTGCTTATTGAAACCTTAGTTTGAGTGTTAGGTGCCAGTGAGATTAGTCACAGTTGGGAGGCCTATGTGACCTTAGAGATGGCTTTGAGCCTCTGTGCTCAGATACATATTACAAGCTTTGGAGATGACACAAAGCCAGAGTTGTCAAGTTTCCTAGTTCCAGGGGTGAGATTTTAAGCCAGTCCTGAATTTCTGACAGTCTCATTCTGATGCATTATGGGACATGCAGGCTGCAGCATTGATTTCTATAGTAAAATCAGGAACTATTAATACCAAACTGCATTACAATGTCAATTTAAAACCAGAACTGGCAACAAATTTCACTCCTGGATCTGGGTAACTTGGTAGCTCTGCAGAGCCCCTTTTCAGGTGTTCCGACTTAACTTCGGAGAGATGAGCCATGCCGAGAATCAGATCACTCAGTGTGTTCAGGGTGTAAGTACCAAGAGTTCAGCCTACCCGTTTTGTGCTGAGTGTGTAACTGACCTGTGTAGCTGATCTGAACGCCATTTGGGGTTTTTGCTTGCTCAGTGTGTCTATGCTGGGTAGCACACATATAAATTACAGCGTATTAGTTTACTTGTGCTTTGAAGATGTGTTCTCCAACTCTTGACTGCACCCATCTTGCCTGTGTTAAAAGGTATGTATGTTTCAGTTCCTATTTTGAGTTTGCCTGAATTTAGTTGTGTGCTTCAACTTGTGTTATTGTGAGTGTATTTGTCTGTCAATGCTCACTTAATCCCCTGTTGGAAAGAGCTGAATGAATGTGAGGGATTAGCTTCCGAGAAGCTTTTTCTCAGAATTTCTTTGTTGGGAATGCAAAGTGCCATTTGTGCATGAATGCGCTATAGTGAAACTCTTTCTGCAACCTTGCACTGGGTAAGCCTCCAAGCATGGTTGATAGGGCTCAGCAGGTCAGGAGGAGATGGACCAGCTCTGGACAGCCCTGGCCTTTCTTTGGTCAGTAGAGTTCATGACACAAATGGTGTTTCTATATTTCTGGATTAACAAAACACCAATAAGTCAGCTGCTTTCTGACAGGTTGCAGCGCAGAGTAATGTCATCATTTCAGGCTGTGACATCACAGCTGGGTACCACAGAAATCCAGTGATGTCAGACAGAAGAATTTGAGGCTTGATGAAGGACAGAAGTTGGCAGGAATCCAGCCCAGACATTCCATGATAGAGCAAGCGAGGCATGTGCTTCCTGGCATGTCATAAATATTTGTTTTAAACTTCTTCCATGCTTTAAACATGTTATTTAAGAACAGATGGCTTCCTCTTCTACTTATAGATCACCAGGGTCATGGGATTACAGATCACAGTTCAGATTGGGAAGCAACCCACTGTTATTCCAGACTAGAGCCCAGGACAAGGGGCTACTTGTTTCCAGAGAAACTACTCTTCAAAAGCAAAGTCTTGGAAGAAGAGTGGGGCAAAGGGAAGAAGTTGCTGAAGGAAGAGATGGGAGCACTAATGGCCAAGGAGTGTTCCTCAACAAGGAATGGGGGTTCCTGAGAAAGAATAGGATGAGAAGGAATCTTCTTGTAAGGGAACTGGGGTAGAGATGAGAGCTCCTAAGAAATACATAGATGATCCTGGGAAAGAATGGGGGTGAGATAAGATGAGAGCTCCTTGAAAGTGAGACAGAGACGGGAGCTCCTGGGAAGGGAATGGGGGTAGAGATGAGAGATAATGGGAAGGGAATGGGAGACGTGATGGGGGTCCTAGGAAAGAAATAAGGGTAGAGATGGGGGGGCTTAAGAAAGAAAATGGAGCTGGAGATAAGAACTCCTGGATTGGAATGGGGGCAGACATGGGGCTTCTGGGACGGGAATGGGGGCAGAAATGTGTGTGAGGGGGGGGGGTCTTGGAAAGGAAATGGGGCTAGGGATGAGAACTCCTGTGAAGGGAATGGGGACAGAGAGGGGAGAGTGTGTCCTGAGAAGGGAATGGGAAAAGAGATAAGGATCCTAGGAATGCCACTCTATAGACCACAAGTCCTCTCTGACTTTCTCTGCAAAACTCTGTAAATAGTATACTAGTAAATGAAAAATACTTTGTATCATAAGATCTCTGATTTGTTTTTTTGCCGGTAACCTTTCCTCTTACACTTCCTGGCTGATAGCATGCAGGTGGTTCACTGAAAAAGGTCAAATCTTTAGAGCCTCTCGCTTCCTGCTGGCATCCGATGAACTTCCTGTATATCAAGAGTCACATTCTAGCTACGACAAAGGCTTTGCTTTGCTCTAGTGTACTTCTAAAAAAAATACATCAGGGTTATGAATCACAACAGGAGGAAGATGATTTCCTTTGCAGACATTAACTCGTGATTCTCTATAGATACGCTAAGCCCTTAAAAATGGGTCCATTTTGCCCTTCAGTAAATCTGATCCTAATACACAGTGTGTCTGGCATTGGTGTCACCTTCATAATTCCCCTCATTGAGCACGCAGGCCCTGAATAGTCATTTATTTATTTGACTATTTTTCTATACTGCTTTTCTCCAGGTCAAAGCAGTTACAAAAAAACAGTAACAGTTTTACATAACACAAGGAACTGAAGACATGTTAGCATAGGGTGTACAAGTTATTCATGTTCTTCAAATGGAAAAGAGGGAGGGGGAAAACATTGCTAGATTACAAACTTCTTAACAAAAGAGGATTGAGCATAGCTAAATGCTGGTGGGGTATGAGATTTATGCTATTATGTCTCCAAAGTGCTCCATGAATAGATGGGCTTTTAGTGCCTTGCGGAATGCTATAAATTCAGATATATTTCTGGTCTTCTCAGGCAGCGCATTCCATAGTCCTGGAGCAAAAAGGAAGACTAAACGGTTGTAGGTATACTGGTTGCTTTTTGTTCTTTTGATTGGTGCCATTACTTTGTATGCGCTGTCTTCTGGCCCCATTTTTCTGTGTCATGTGTAAGAGCGTGTTTAGGTATGTGTCTAGATATGGGCTGGGTTATTAGTATCAAACGAGGGGTTCTTTAATGTTGGGCATACTGAGATGATCTTTAGGCTGTTAAGCATGTATCTCAGCTCAAGAGATAGTTGTGCTATTTTTGTTAGTATCAAGCATAGTTTGGGTCTAGCTATCTTAATCCAGCATACTGGACATGGGGCTACTGGGGATGTTGTGTTCAGATTTGTGATTATGTTTTCTATGTATTGCGGGGTGATGGAGTTAAATGACTGCTATGATATTTTATTTATTTTATTTATTTATTTAACATTTCTTATATACCGCGCTATTTCACATCAGTGCGGTTTACAATGAACAGAATATTTGGACAAATCGTCAACGTTTACATAAAACAGGATTTTTAAACTTGAGTCAACTGGGTAAAACTATATACAAATAAACTATATACATACATATAACAAATTTTACTGTTGGGATTAGACTATAACATTTTTGTATTTAACATGGTGATGAGGCATTAATGCATTGTGTTAGTATACTGGTCAATGTGAGGATGGATATGTTGGTCAATGTGAGGCATTGTGGTGTGGCTGGTTTTATTTTGCCTGGGTTTGTAACTTTGCTTTGGAAGAACTCTGCTAGAAGTTGTGGGCTGGGTACACCGACTGTGCTTTCTTGGGTTGGGATCTTAACTAAGGAATTTAGTATGTTCAATAGTACTCGTGGAAGATTGAGTGAGTTCATAATTAGTTTTGTGTGGTAGTGTTGTTTGCATTTGTCAGTCAAAACGTTTGTATTCCTGGAGTTCAGGGCCAGCCCAAGGGTTTCTGCCCCTCCCCAACCCGCTGCTGCCGATTCCGTCTTACTACTACTACTACTACAAGGCATATGCAGTGCTATATAAACACATGAAACAGACAGACAACACAACAACTGAGGACAAGGATACATCTAAGGGAATAGTAAGGAAACACATAGGAGAATAAGCAGATCAGAATCCAAAAGCGGCCTCGAAGAGGTGAGTTTTCAGCCTAGATTTGAAAAGGCCTAGAGATGAAGCCTGATGGACCCACTCAGGTAGTTTATTCCAGGCATAAGGAGCAGTAAGGTGAAAGGATCGAAGTCTGGAGTTAGCAGTAGAAGAGGGTACAGATAGCAGCGCTCTGCCAGAGAAGCAGAGTTCATGAGGAGTGGTGTGGCGGCAGTATTGGAAGTAGTGGCTTTGTTCCACCACTTTGTTGCCTTCGGCAGACCATGTGCTTTGGCAGATATGGCCTGCAGCATCTGCCCCCCCCCCCCCTGATAGTGAGTTGCATTGGAGGAGGATCAGAAGCAGCAGGTCATGTGTGCTGAAGCGCATGGTCTGCCGCGGACAACAAAGTGAAAGGAAAAAGCCGCCTACCTGGGTCATCTGCCCTAGGCAGCCACCTATTTCACCTGGTGGACAGACCGGCCCTGCTGGAGTTTAATCATGTATATGTCTCAATCATGTATTAGTTTTGAGTGACGCCATTTGAGTTAAATCCTTCTAAGTTGTCTTTTGAGGTCTCTTAGTTCCTTGGTGTACCATACAGTCCCTTGTCGTTTTTTCATATTCTGGCCTATTGGTGTTGCTAAAGCTGCATCTTCTATTATATTTTTCCAGTTATTTATCACTGTATCCATGTAATTTGTTTCTGAATTCAACTGGGGGAGTACTTCATTGAGGAATGTTTGCTTGTCAAACTGTCTACATCGTCGGTTTATTATTCTGTGTTCTTTGTTAGTTGCAGTTTCCATGCACTCGAAAATTTATTACGCTTGGTCGGACCATGGTAGTGGGTTAATTAGGGGTGGTGGAAGTATGCTTTGCTCCAGCATGCCCTAAGTAGTGAATATGAGGTCTAGTGTACTACCTTT
Source organism: Ichthyophis bannanicus (assembly GCA_033557465.1). NCBI lineage: Eukaryota > Metazoa > Chordata > Amphibia > Gymnophiona > Ichthyophiidae > Ichthyophis > Ichthyophis bannanicus. The sequence goes on along the minus strand of CM066051.1, from coordinate 53,327,735 downwards.
AGCATGTTTTTTTAAGTATTTGTTTGTAATTGAATGCATTCATGGTTACCAAGAATGCATCTGCTTGTTTTACTGGTGCTGCGTTAAAGTTGGAATCCCCTAGTAATATAAGAGTTTTCACTTGTGTGATGTTGTTGATCACTGTTTCTAAGGTGGCTGATAGTTTGTCAATTGCACAAAGCTGGACACAGTGCTGTTGGTGGCACGCTCATGGCGTCCCCCTCACTGAATACACAGGCCTTGAGTATCCATGGCACAGAGCTGGGCACACTGCTGGTGGCACCATCATGGCTTCCCCCTCACTGAATACACAGACTCTTGGGATCCCTGGCACAGTGCTGCTGGTCTGGGCCATTCCATGGGCTATGTAAGAGGCACAAGTACAGAAGAGGGGGTGTTGATGTCTTCACTGGGCTTCCAGAAGTCCGACAAGTGCGAGTTCCTGCATGTGGCTGGGAGGAAGGCCAGGTTTATGAGTTGCACAGGGCACATTTCTAGCCTAGTGCGGTGGTGTGCTTGTACCATCCTCATGCCTGCCTCCTCACTGAACACACAGGTCCTAGGACTCAGAACGCACAGAGGATGTTGAGCAATGAGTGCTGGGGGCCCATGAGACTCAGCTCCTGTTTTCACACCTGTGAAATGTCTCCCGCGCTCTTTCCCGCCTCCGGCTGAACGGCTTCCTGTTGTTTCTCTCTTCTCTCATTGTTTGTGCCACTATGTATAGTTCAGCCTTGCTCTGTTTTTTCCTGTCTGGCCCTGAACAGCTGCTGGTAAAAAGGCAGTCACAAGGTCTCCAGGTAGGGCATGGCCAGTCCCCAGGGACAGCAGTTGGGACCAAGCTGGAAATGAATCCAGAGAAGGCCAATTTTTAAGATATTTAGGGTGACCAAGCTTCCTACTTCTCAGGAGCGCTTATTCCTCGTCCAAACATGAATTATAATTGTGCACTATATAAGATTAATTTAAAAAAATCATAAGATCAATGAGGAATATATGCTGACCTGCATAAAATATATAAAATATTACAATAAATTAAAAACAAATAACATTAAATAAACCCTAATCAAAAACCTAATCCTAATAAAATAATCCGTATTATAAATAATTCTTCAATATCAGAAAGGAATGGGGAGCATATTCAAAATGATTCATGTGATTAGCAGACCTGCTAGACATGTTAATCGTGGTGATCGGGATATTCAGTGGGAACTCTATGAGGAAAGGCTTAAAAGGTTAGGGCTCTTCAACTTGGAAAAGAGGCATCCGAGGGGAGATATGATAGAGGTCTATAAATTCATGAATGGAGTAAAATGAATAAACGTAAATCAGTTGTTTATGCCATCAAAAAGTAGAAAGAATAGGGGACAAACAATGAAGCTACAGTGTAACCCATTTAAGAGTAATAGGAGAAAATATTTTTTCAGTTAACACGTAATCAAATTCTGGAATTCATTACCAGAAGATATAATAAAAGCTGTTAGTGTAGTTGGGTTTAAAAAAGGTTTGAACAAGTTTCTGGAAGAAAGGTCCATAGACCATTATTAAAGAGTACCTGGGAAATCCACTGCTTACCCTGGGACAAGAACTGTGGAACCTATGTACCTTTTTGGGAACCTGCCAGGTACTTGTGACCTGGACTGGCCACTGTTGGAAACAGGACACTGGCCTTGATGGACCTTGGTCTGACCCAGTATGGCATTTCTCACCACCTTCAAGATCCTCCATGACTTCTCAGCGACTGTCCTCCAGACTCTCAAAACCAAGCCCCTCGACAACAGATCAAGAAGATCAGCCAACCACAACCTTCTTTCACTCCCAGCCTCTTTCTCCCACACTAACTGTGCCATCTCCAGCAGAGCTTACTCCTTCTATGCATCCATGGCTTGGAACTCCCTCCCTTCAGAGATTCACACTTTATCAGACATTGGGGAATTTAGGTGTAAGCTGAAGACCCACCTCATGCTCATCCCCTAAGCAACCTCAGCCCCCTTTCCTCTCACTTGTATAAATATTGGCACTTCACCCCATTGTGTCACATTGTCTGTTAACCGTTCTAAGCAAATCTGTCCTTGATTTACTCATTAATAATGTTGTGAACGCTCACCCCTAACCAGGTGCTCAGTTGAGTTTTAGTATCGTTATTACTGTTAATCGTTATATTGTTACCTACGTTCTATGTAAAGTTATGCTTGTTAAACCTGTTCCATGTAAACCGCTGTGGAACTGCTAAATAAAATAAATACATTTCTTATATGCGTACTTCTGTTAAATTATACATGTTTTCTGAAAAAGACAGGAGAAGAAGCTGAATGTCATACTTAAATGTCAATGAGGGTTGGGAAATGCACTTCTTGAGCAGGGGAAATGCAGTCTATGAATAGCTGAACCTACGCTTTTTGCCTGTCGCTGTTTCCGTCAACAAGTCCAGACCTTGAGAGGGGCACAATTTATAGAGAGAGGTGCAGGAAAAGACTTGCACAATTCAGGCCCTTTCTGTAAATGTTCTCCATTTCCTGTTGACTAAAATATAAAGCTCAGTACTAGAGAGGCAAACTGAAATCAAGGTTAGGGACAGAGAGGCCTAACAGACCCCTCACGACAGGAAAGGGACTTCACAGACCTGAAGAGGGATATTAGAGAGCCACTGTTACTCCCAGTACCTCACCCAAATCAGCAGACGGATGAACTGCAGGACATGGGGTCAATGCCCCTTCCAAAGACTGGAAAATATGAAAAATATATATAAATAATAAGGTGTTTCCTGCCCAGTCCCATAAGTGAAGGTTGTGCCGGTAGGTTGGGTATTTCACAGATTCAGTGCCAGTCAACGTGCCTGATAGTGCAGAAAGGGAAAGAGTTCCAGGCACTGCCCTCGTCACTCTTAGGGGATCTTGGTGTGAGCAATTCTGGTCAGTCACTAAATGTGTAGCCTGCTGGGATATCTTTCCTCCAGACTGCTTCCGCAAAGCCATCAGACCTAGCTCAACAAGGGCCGAATTGTCTTCCTCCTCCATCTTCTCCCAGACAAAAAATAAATCTTAACTGTCTAAGATACAGTCGATAACAGATTCATAAGTGAAATTCAAGAAACTCAAGTCAAGCCTTCTGTACCACAGCAACAGAGTCGACCCGAGAAGAAAGTTCTCTTGATCTTTGTGCCTGAACAGTTGGGGCAGACTCCCCAGCCTGCACCCTTGCAATAAGCAGAGTAGCACAATTCCCCTCAAGTTCTCCTTCAAAGCCCAAGTCCAGTCAGGAAGATAGCTGATACTCTTTTGTGGCTGCAAACCTGTGCAAATGCCAAAGATGAAATTTCCCCTGGTAGACATGCATTTCATGAATTTTTCACCTTCTCCATCCCAAACATAATCACAGTAAATTGACCATCTTGGAACTCCCCAGATGGTACTTTTTTGATCTCCACTGCTATTTAACTGCTGCTGCATACAGTGTATTTCGAATGCATTTAGTTTTGTTTGCAGCAGATGAAGTGTAAGTGAGCAGGTTATGCACTTTAACACTACTAATACATTAGAATAGGGCTGCCTCCATACTTACTTAAAAGATTTCAGACCATCCAAAACATGGCCACAAAGTTTATGCGATTTGGAGTTTAGATTTAATTACTCGCCTTTGGCTTTTTCCATATCTGAGCAGAAAGCGTTTCAGACAGGTACAGAAGCTATTTTGTGGATTTTCAATTTAAAAGGCAATGAAGGGTCAGTGGGAGAAATAGCAACTGAACCCTGGCAATCCTGTTTCACAGCCCACCGCTTTAACTTCTAGCCAGGGATCATACGAATGAGCTGATGAAAAGCCTGCTAGGACTGTGTTTAAGATTAGGGTACTTAGCGATGTAGTAGTACAGAGTGCTTGCCTGCAAAGCTTTCTCTGAATATTCCAGACCATTGGTTACAGTCATCAGCAAAGGAACTTTGCCTTATTCTTGAATGGAAGCATGCTTAGCAGTAAGAAAGCAGTGGTCTTACTCTAAAGGCTAGCCTAACTTTTGCCAATTTAGCAAACCGGGCAATGGCTGAATATGGACACTGTTCAGTTAGTTAAAATGCTAACCCAGCACACCGGATATTCAATGCTGGTCGCTGGATATAACCTGGCAGTGAATATCTCAGTCTGTGTTAAAGCAGTGACAGTCAGTCACTTTAAATGTGCTGGCCATCGCCACTGAATGTCGGACCCATAGAGCCTGATTTTCATTTAGGCAGGCTATGTGCCATGTCGGCACATAGCCTGCCCACTGACTCCCTTAACCTGGATTTTCATTTTTGTGGTGATGGAAATGAAATTCTGGGTCATGCCGCACAGGCTGGCAGCCGCTGAGACTAAGCAGGTAACAGCGATTTTCGATGCTGTCCGTTTAGCCCCAGCACCTTAAAGATAGGCAAGGGTTTTCCTCACCTATCTTTGAGGCGCAGAATGCTAAGTGGACAGCATTGAAAATCGCAGCTACCTGCTTAGTACCATTCCCAACCTCCGCTTCACCCCGGAATGCCGCAAACATGCCGCGATGCTAAGCAGATACCATCTTGGTACGATAGGGATTTAACTGGGATTTTCCAAAGGCATTACCCGTGTTGGTGCCTTTGGAAAAACCCAGTTAAGGCATTTACATGGGTAAGATGGGCTGTTACCCGTGTAACTGCCTTCAAAAGTCAGGCCCATACAATATAGAGCCTGTCAGTCTGCCTATCCAGACCCACTGCTCAGCTCTACAATCCCTTCCTGTCCCTCTAAGATGCTCTGTGCTTGTCCCAGGCTTTCTTGAATTCAGAGACAGTCCTCAACATCACCGCCTCCACTGGGAGACTGATTCACATACCCAGCACCCTTTCTATAAAGAATTCTTTCCTCAGATTACCCCTGAGTCTATAGCAGGGTCCATTGTATTGATTTAGAACTTTGGTTCTGACTTTGCAGGATGGGGAATTTAATGATGGTATACTTAGGACAGTGATGTAAATTCCATCCAAGCAGTCTCTGCAATACAGGGGGCGGTCAGGCAGGAAGGGGGCCCACACAGCAGTTTGCAGTTTAACAGTTTGCAGTACTGCCCCCGCTCTTTTAAGTTTACAGCAGGCCCAGTGGCCATTAGCTACTGGGCTGAAGTCTCACAATAACAGCCATACCATGAGAATTTGGCCCTATAGATAACAGCAGCTGGGCCTGGTGGTAACTTTAAAAGGGCAGAGGCAGCGCGGCAAACCTTTTAACATTTTCTGCTGTCGTGACAACAGGGGAGGGATGCACCACCGCAACATTGGGGCCCTCAGCAAAGTTTTGCTCAGGAGCTCCTCGTTAGAACTTATGCCACTAACTTAGGAGGTTATTGGTTAATATAGAGAGGGACCGCATGCTTAGGAAACCGGGATAAGATAGGGTTTATCCCAAATGATTCTAGTGTATAGACAGGGTAATTAGGAAGAAAGCTGTATGCTTTAGATCTGATTGTTAAGTTACATATCTATAGGTAAGAAACTACTGTTTGTGGAGGGATATGTGTTTATATCATAGAATTGTTGGTCGATACTGTGTAAATCAATGTGAGTGATGCAAGAAAATAAAGAAATCCAGTTCCCTGCAGTCCACTGGCTCACCATAGAGTCAGCCAAATTCTCCTGCAGGTTTGTCCAAGTGGAGCTGTGAGAACAGAAGGTACAGACCCTCCTGTGCCCCCCTCCCCTCATTCCCATCCAGGTCCTGATTGCTGTGCAATTCCCAGAAAGCAGACAACAAAAGGCAGCCTCTTTCCATCCCAGGAAGGTTGGGAGGGAGGGGAAGGGCGGAAGAAGTGGGGATGTCACCACAAGAGCTCTTAAAAGGATCATATTGACATAAACGCTCCACTGGACATCCATCAGCACGGATTTAAGCCCCAACACGGCGTGGAAACTCTACTCACCTCCTTCTCTGACAATCTCCTAAGAGGCATGGACAACATAAAAAACGGCTTCCTACTAGTGTTCATGGACATTTCGGCAGCCTTCGACACTGTGTCCCACACTAAGCTAGTGCATCGATTACAACAGATAGGACTATGCAAGAATACCCTGAACTGGTTCATATCATACTTGGAAGGGCGAACACAACAAGTCAAATGCGACCAAAAGAAATCAATGAAATTCCCAGTCCTGCAAGGAATACCACAAGGTTCAGCCCTATCATCAATGCTCTTTAACATCTACATCCAGCCCATATGCAATATCATCAAGCACCATAAACTACACTATCACATTTATGCTGATGACATCATGATATACACTCCAATCAACCTACAAGCACTAAACACCACAACAATAACCAAATGCCTCGAAGACATGAATGACTGGCTCATAACCAACAACTTAACAGTCAATTATGATAAAACTGAGGCAATGTTCGTCACCAGGAACTCCACCTTCATACCACCACAAACTATCAGCATTTTAGACAAACATATAGCAGTCAAAGAAGAAGTTAAGTATCTAGGCATCACATTGGACAGAGCGCTAAACCTGAAATACCACATCACCAAAACCGCAAACAAGGCCTATCAACGTTTAAGGATCATCAGGCAAATCAAACCGATATTCCGTCAAGATCACTTCCGCACAGTGTGCCAAGTACTCATCACACCACTGCTTGACTATGGAAACTCATTATACCAAGTTCTCCCTCAGCACACACTACACCCACTACAGATGGTGCAAAACACCACAGCTCACATCATTACAGACACTCCAAGGACAGAGCACATCGCCCCCGTCTTACAACAACTACACTGACTCCCAATGCTAGCAAGAGCTAAATACAAAACAATCATGATCATCTTCAAAATCATTCACCATCTCTCAGCAGATGTACTCCATGACATTATAACAAGAGATATCAGCAACAGATCAAGAAGGACCAATAACGACAACGTGATCAGCACACCTGCAGGCTATCACAAAACCAAGCAAACAACCTCAAGAAGAGCTCCATCACTACTGGCGTCTACACTATGGAACTCCCTCCCAATGAGCCCGAGGGCACTAGATAACATCAGACTTCTGCAAAGACCTCAAGACACTGTTATTTATAGAATCATATGAACATTTAAACAACAGCCCATACCCATACCCAAACAGAAACACAATCACCTCTGCCAACTAGGCACGCACTCATCCTACATATGTGCACAAGATCATTATACTACATTATTAAACACCCCATTGTTAAATGTTATCCTTCAATTGTACTGTCTAAATGGTATTTAGTAATTGTTCTGTCTAAATGTTCACAAGTACCCCAATGTTAAATGTAACCCTCCAACTGTTATGTGATGTAACCACCTTGATTGAAGGATAAGGTGGTATACAAATCTGTCTAAATAAATAAGATAGCAAAAAAAGAGCGAGGCCAGAACAAACATATGCAGAGCAGACAGCAAGTCAAATAGGCGACCTCCAGCAGAGGCTTTGCTCACTGAACAAGATAAAGTTCCAGCTTTCAAGGCAATGAAAAGGGGCAGGAAATATGTTATGTCTATTTTTAGTGTTGTGCTATTAACATGTGGCCTTAGGGTGCTGTTGCTTCTTTGCAAAAGTCTTTAAAAAGCATCCACATGGAAAGTGCTATTGGTTCAGGAAAGCCACAGTTTAGCAGGCACTGACTGGCACCCTCTCTCCAACGAGCCTGTGAGGTTCGATCCCCCACCCTCATTACTGTATGGCTTCTTCCTTCTAGGGGTTGGGGATAAGCTTTCTGGGCAGGAGAGATTTGGCTTGCTGGACGCTGCAGAAAGAGAAATAATTGTACATAAAACTCCTACTCTGGTAAATGTAGAATGGCTCCTTCGGGAATTTCAGACTGCCATAGGGCACAGCGAGCGTCAGCTTTCTGCCTTCTTAGCGTTCATGGGATCTGGGCACCTGTGCGATGCCTCCCAAATATTCATGTCTGAGCAGCTGCGTTATCTCCTCTACCATCTACTGCAGCCTCCATTTCTTTTCTTCTCAAGTTTACATTTTTGTTACTAAACAAAAAATGTAAAAATTTTCATTTAAAAAAACTAAGGGGGGCATATTCAGTGGTGGGGCTAGGAGAAATAAAGCATCTAACTACTGCCACTTTAAGTCAAACCAGATATTTGGCAACGGACATATGCGATTTCCACTGCTGAATATCCGGGCTGGCTAGGTATAGACTCTATTCAGCTGCTAACCACGTAAAAGTTAGGCCAGCCATTCACTTGTCCTGACTTTAACCATTGAAGCTATCCAGTTAGTGGCTGAATATCACCGCTAAGTGGATAGTGGCTGTCACCACCTTGTCTCTACCCATAGACCGCCCTCATTTTAACCGAGCATTTGTTCGGAGGTCTGTGAGGATAGTAAAGGTACGAACCAATTAGTGCCAGTGAATACTGTGGTGACCGTGTTTTAGCCAGTTAGCAGACTTGGAGTGGAGGAGTAGCCTTAGTGGTTGGGCAACAGGCTGGGACCAGAAAGGCTAGCATTCAGATCCCAATGGTACTCCTTGTGGCCTTGGGCAAGTCACTTAACCCTCCACTGTCTTAAGTACAAACTTAAAGATGGAAAAACCCTGCGCTAGAGCCCAGTACTTAAAGCTCTAGTGCAGGGTTTCATAGCACAAAATACGGACAATCCGGCATCTACGACCCCTACTGGAGCCAGATGACTTCCGGACAATCTATCAAGCCTTGGTAATCCCCCACTTTGATTATTCCAATACAGTTCTACAGGGACTCCCAAAAAATACGCTGAACCCACTTCAGCTTGCAATGAATGCAGCTGCCAGAACACTACACGGAGCCGCCAGGAGAGACCATATAACCCCAATCCTTCATTGGCTGCCGGTCCACTGCAGACTCTCCTTTAAAATTCTACTGCTGACCTTCAAGACCATCGACAGCCTCACCGCCTCCTCCATCACGGACCTCATCCTCCCCACTCCCCCATACAGAGTCAGAAGGTCAGTCGCTGCCAACACACTGAGAATCCCCAGCGAAATTACGAAGTGCTCTCAAGCAACAAGAAACAGAGCCTTCGTGTACTATGCACCCACATGTTGGAATGCCCTCCCGCCCACCATCCGGTCCATCACTGACATTACCCAATTCAGGAAGGCCCTGAAGCACCGCCACTTCCTCCAGCACTACTCTCACAACGGGGACATGCCACAACCAGTCATACTCAACCACCAAGACAATCCCCCCAACACATCGACCCAGCCTGGCACATTAGCACTACCAGACATCCTGGTACGCACTTGTATATAGTCACCTAATTGTGTAAATAGTTGCCAAGCAGCCCCTGTCGCCTACTGCACATCGGTGGCCAACTGCGTAGCATGTATATAGTTACTTAAATGGGCTGTCAAGCTGACCTGCTGCGCAGCCTGTACATAGTTACCCCAGTTAGTCCAAGTTGCAAAACCTGTTCATTGTAAGTATAATACCGGCTCGGCCTGTACTGTACAAATTTGCTGTTGACTGTAAACCGAGCTGATTTTAAAGAGCACGGTATAGAAAAGACTTTAAATAAATAAATAAAATAAATAGCACGAGTTTAACGCTGACTCTCTGTGCTGGAATGCAATATGCAAATTATCCAGTGTGCAAAAAGTCAGCATTAAACTGGGAGAGGAAGCCAAACACATGCGCATAGAAGTCGGCACAAGTTTGGTATGCTGTCCCGGAGAAACAGGGTCATCTGAGGTGACTTTTGATACTTTACCTCAGATGATCTATGTATCGAGGGCTGTCCCAGAATGCAACAGGGGGGTCACTCTGCCATATATGGCATGTTTTTGACTTATATGGCAAACTGACCCTGCCCGGGGCATCCTAGAATGTACTGCTTGGGGCAAGGTGCTGCCATTTTTCAAGATGGTGGCTTAGGGGCGGGAGTGTGTGGGCAATGCTACCACCCCAGATTAAAGGTACTGGGAGAGGGGTGGTGTGGTTCAGGGACCAATGGGCCACAAGGGATTTTGTTTTTGTTTGGTGGGGCTCAGGGCCACCAGAGACTTTTATTGGGTGAGTGTGGTTTTCGGGGGGCACTGGGCCACCAGAGATTTTTTTGTTTGGGTGCAGGGGGAATCAGGGCTGCTGGACCACCGGGGATTTTGTTTCAGTCAGGGGAGACTGTAGTTCGGGGGGCACTGGCCCCCCAACAGTGTGCTGATGGCATTGGGGGCTTTTCCCGATGCCTGGATCATCTGAGGTTAAATGTCAAACTTCACCTCAGATTATATTTTTGCTCCTGGTTGGATCTTTACGCCTGCCTGAAGCTGGAGTGAAGATCCAGCATTATAAAAATGTGTAAAAAACTGCTAAGTTTCAGTGCAGTTTTTTTACATTGGGTGCAATTATTTATGCAGCAGTTTGCATGAGATTTGCATGCGAAATGTGCTGCAATTTAGTGCAGTTGGGTTTATTTTTTTTGCTTTTTTTCCCAGCACCAGCTTGCTTTCTGCATCAGAGAGCCAGCCTAGTGTGGGAAAAGTGCCAAAAAAAAGCCATGATAAGCTTTTATGAACCGACCCCTTAGACTGTAAGTCCTCTGGGGACAGGAAAATGTTTACTGTACCTGAATGTAATGCTCCTTGAATGACTACTGGAAAGATGTGCACTAAATACTAATAATAAAAAAATAAAATGCTTTGAAAATGCCCTCCAAGTTGGAAGATTGGAAAGACTCCTTGCTTGTGTTTTAAAGGAAAATCCAGGTATGTGCATTGCACACAATACTAAGGGGCAGAATTAGCACAAACAACAATAGCTATCAAAGCTTCTCCGCCCTCTATCCCCCCCCCCCCCAACATACCATTAGTCTTGTAATTCCCTGCTTCTCCTTGGACAAGAAGAATGCATCAGCCACACCTGGTGACATCATCCGACAGCGCCAAGGATGGAAGTGCTCTCCAGAGCCCAGAAAGGTAAGCCTTTCTGGACATGTGTCAAGGTAGCCCTACCTCCTGGCCCACCCCTAACTAACCCAGAATCCTTTCTTCCAGTTCTCCAACTCTCCTAACATTCTTTGCCAAAGACAAGAAACTTAAAATCTCACATAAAACATGCAAAGAAGAAGCTTGTAGAAGAAATAAATCCACAATCAAGGTAACATACCCAAGCCCAGCTTTAAAAAATGCCCAAGATGTGGCAAAAAGATGAATAGCACCAACACACGTGATCGGTGCATACGGTGCCTGGGGATCCACCACTGTGTTGAGGACTGGCCCCATTGTGCCAGAATGTCCCCCTGGTCTAGGAAATCATGCTTGCATGTCCTAAAAGACTTCCCGCAGGATGCCTCCTCTGCCACCCGTGATGATGCAGCCAGCCATGTGGAGCTCCGGGACCACAGTCACACGCCACAGCCTCTGCTCAGGATGTGCCTCCCAGGGCCTCAATCTCCAGCTGCTCATTTTCCAGGGCCACCCTTTTCCTTAGCAGCCCGGGCTCTGCTCCCCATGCTTCCCAGGATGCCCTGCTTGCAGTCACCAAAGCTTCACCGGGCCCAGGCATCCCAACTTTTTTCCATGGCACAGAGAGAGACATTGGCGCGCCTGACTCCACACCATGACCCTTTTGGGCGGCGCTATGGCAATGGGGAAGCCAAGAGAGATGCCATGCCGACAGAGGAGATCCCCATCAGCGCAGAAGCAGAGAAGCGGTATCCCTGTCGGTGTGGAACTGCGCATCGAGATCACACAGCCGATCCTCCCATTCACGTCACAGCAGAGGCAGGGGAAGCCGCGGTAAGCACTGAAAGCGGCAGGCTCTGACCTCCAGCAGTAGCAGCTTCTGTCTCTCTGTGGGACAGCATGACCAGAAGTGCCACCGCAGACATCACAGGAGCACTCTAGGAGCCCCTTCTCATTCAGTTCTTTGCACAGAGGGCATGGCACCAGATACAGCTCACATCCCTCAGAGACAGGTGATTCCTCCACCCTTCTGGGACTCCTGACCCACTTACTGCAGCAACAGCAACACCTGGAGCAAGTAAAGACAACGGACATACAGCCTGCAACTCCACGAAAGAGGGACGTAATGGTGGGTCCACTGGACTCTGAGACACTGTGCCACTTTCATCAGTCCCTCATACACACATCTCCAGCCCCCATGGCCACGGACAGCAGCGAGGAAGAGACTGCTGCCCTCAGGACTTTGGACAGGGAGGAAACCCCCACCTCACCCAAAATGGTCTCTTCCTTAGTAGGGGCAGAGCCCACCTTCACCCAGCCCCAACCGACACCGCCGCCAGAAGACCTCACCTACCCTAACTTCCTGTGCATGGTCGCATCACAGCTCGCTCTCATGCCAGCAGATACAGTGGAACAGAAGGGCAAAGCCCCTGGGGCCCTAAAGGACACCCCTAAGACTCTGCCAGTACACCAACAACTCATGGACAATTTGACTCAGCTCTGGCTCACCCCAGCGTTGGGGCCCGCCTGCTTCCGCAGTTTGAGGTCAAATAACTAAGAATTGTTAACTCTGTGTGATCTGCTTCTATAACCAATCTGTATGCATACAAAATTGTACCTGCCTTGATTCGGCAGTTTCTCAATATAATCCTACCCGCTTCTGATCGCTGGAAGGAGCGGGATACAAATACTTGCTAAATAAAATAAATAAATACCAGGTGCAAGCGGCTCTGAGATTCTTCAAGACTCAACTGCCCCACCAATCCATCATGGTCTAGTTTGCCCTGAAACAAGCCAGATCTTCACATAACCATGCCAATGCCCCACCAGGGCGGGACCACAAGCTTCTGGATGATGTGGTCAAGAAGGTGTTTCACAGATCCATTCTAAGTGCATGAATTGTGACGCACCTGTTCCAGCACTTCGTGTTCCAAGACCTGTTGCTAGAAAACCTCAAGATTGCCCGCCATACACGCAGCTTTACCACAATCGGGCCACCCTCCACACCCATCCGAGGTTTATTCCAAAGGTAGCTTGTGATAAGGAAGCTTATCATAGCTCAGGAAGGAGCTATAGGAAAGGTGAAGTGACTCTGAACAAGCAACTTGTCAGTTCTGGTAGAAATAAGAAAACAGAATTTTCCCATAAAAGACTACCAGTCCCAGAATGCACCAGGTTTCCAACAGCCATTAGAGGAGCTGAAGTGAGGAAACGTGTGTTCAATCAGGAGGGCTATGAGGTAATCCCTAAGCACTCATCTCAAAGGGCAGGGCCTGATTCAGCACAGCTGCGCTGTGTTAGGGAGGAGCACTCATCTAAGCAGAATAAAGATAGAGTTTATTCTACAGAGAATTATCCTGAGGATCATCATCATCAGAAGCAGAAGCCAAACCGGACGGACAGAGAGGGAAAGAAACCCTTTGGAAGAAAGAGGAGAAAAGCCTTTAAGAGGTCTAGAAGAGTCCAGAACAGTACGTATACTGGGAGGCATTCCAAGGGCCAGCATACACCATTGGACTGGGGAAAGCCAGAGGAATGGTGCTGCAGAGCTAGGAATCTCCAGACGGTACCTGTGAGAGAGACGGCTACATGTGGAAGGGACCCTAAGACCCGTGCCAGAAGGTATGTGAAGAGAGATCCAGTATCCAGGGATCTGGATTGGAAGGCTGGACATAAGAACTGGACTACATACTGGCCAGGCTATATAGAGAGGAACTCTAACAGCAATGAAAGCCCAGGTATGAACACTGATCTATGCCCTAGCTATAACCTTGAAAGACAGCAGGGAAACAAGTATTCTCCTGAAAGTGCTCCATTGAGAGATTCATCTGTGCCAATCCATGATATTGAACCCATGCTTGTTGAAGAAGGGGAAATGATAGCAGATGAAGATTCTGTTTACATGGACTGCTCTCTGTCTAAACTCCTTTGGTAACTTTCTGTTATAAAGTACAGCAACCATCACAAAGAAATACAAACTTTTTCTTTAATCTACTCAGGAAAGCTCCTGAAGCAGGATTTGACCCACGCAGTAGAAAGCAAGCCAGCTAAGGGGTTTCAGCTGGATAACTGCTAGCAATTGAGCCTTACCTAATTGCTTGTGAGCTAGGAGAGAATCACTTCTGAATCTATGTGGGAAGATATAAGAAGTTAACCTGAAAAGAAAAGTTTTTTTTCTTTCTTTGTGGCTTTTGGTTTGTTGTTTGATACTTGCTAAGAGGATATTAGCTAAGCCTACAGAAAAGACCAGTTTGTTATCAACCAGGTCTTATTTCTTTTGCTTTTGATTGCCTGATAAGTTAAAATGTTGTTTTCCTTATTTTGTTTTTTCCAAGTTTAACACTGAAAGCAAGTAATCTGATTTATGTGCTACCAAGCATATCTGTGTTGGGAGAAATAACCCCATAAATAAATATCTTATTGGCTTTACCCAAAAGCACAACTAATTATTGTGAGCAGCTGTGTCTGGTGTGAATGAACTGCATTGCCCACAATCCCTTGCAAATCATATAGATATATGCACTTGCCAAGACTGTGAAGATTCTCACCCAGGCAGCCGTCTGACAAATGGCGTAGTTTTTCGGATTGCTTTTGCACAAAGGGGATTTACTTGCTGAGGATTACAACTAAAGTTCAAGTTTAAAGCTGGAAAAAAAAAAAGATTTTCCCTCAACTGCACTTTGGAGGAGAAGTGAATGTTCCAGGCAGCTGTCCCAGGAGGAAAAGACCCTGTGCAGAGCTGGATTCATCACTGACACAAGGTAACAAGTACCTGGGCATGTCTAGTGGTGGATGGGAGTAAGGCACAGGGGTAATTGGAAAAAAAAAAAGTAGAAAAAAACACACCTGTTTGGAAGGTGGTGCTCTTTGGTTTTTTTTCTTTGTTTCTTGCAGGGATCAATATGGATCCAAGGGAACTAGCTGAATGGATGGCAGCCCAGTTTAGCAGGCAACAGGAGCTATCGCAGCAAGCACAGGACACTGCTATGAAAGCCTTAATGGACCAGCAGAAGCCAGTGCTTGATCTGGTGCAAGCCCTAGTTAAGCTGCAGAACCAAAGTGGAACAGATGCAAGACCAGCAGTAAATACTGGTACACCGCATGTGGACAGTGTGGGACTCAATCAAGGAATTGGGGCATTTAGTTTTGGGAAGCTAACTCCAGATGATAATGTTGATGATTTTCTAGAGTCTTTTGAAAGAGTGGCACAAGCATTAGCATGGCCAGAGACCCAGTGGGCAGTAAGGCTGGCAGCCTCATTAACTGGAGAGGCGCTTGCAGCTTACAGAGCAATGCCAGCAGCCCAGGCTTTGAATTATAAGGATGTAAAGGCTGCTATTAGAGATCGCCTAGGGTTGTCTATTTCAGAGTATAGGCGAATGTTTAGAGCTACTACATCGAGAGTGGGTGAAACACCCAGGGCTCTGAGTCAGAGAATCAGAGGTTTAGCTGTAAAATGGTTGGAGCCTGAGCAAAAGACGGTAGAAATGTTATTAGACATTATAATGCTTGAACAATTTATGTCTGCAGTCCCTAAAGATTTGCACCCTTTCCTTATACAGCAAAATTGCCAAAATCTTGGAGAGGCAACCATGCTAGCAGAGAGATTCTTGGAAGCCACGCAGGCTTGCCATAGAATGGGTGGCCCTCTGAAGATTGTTGCTGAGGCAAGATGTGCTGTATCAGAAAAAAAAATATTTAAAAATGTTTCTGAAAATGAATGTACTGTATCAACCCGGATGACACAGTGGAGTAGAAAGAAATGTTTCAAGTGTGGAAAATGGGGACATTTAGAAAAGGGATGCCAGACACACACTAGTTTAATGGGTGTGGATTTAAAACAGCCCAAAGAAGGATTTCTTTTGATGGTTGATGTGCAAGGAATTACCACAAGTGCTTTGTTAGACTCTGGGGCAGACCAGAGTATGATGTCAAAAAGGCTTTGGCAGAGAATAGAGGCCCAAGAAGGATTTGTGCCTAGAACCCCTGAAAGCCAAGTTCACATCAGATGCATTCATGGTGCTGCAACATCATATCCCACCTATAGGCTAAAGGTTAAGTGCCTGGGGGAACAAGAGGAAGTCCTGTTAGCAGTGGTGCCTAGGCTACCCTTTGATTTGGTTCTAGGAAAGGACTGGCCAAGATTTAAGCAGGGGCTAGTGAAAGGGCTAGGAAAGAAGGAGGGAGAAGGATTAATAGAAATAGCTCCCGGGCCTTTCTTTGGAAGTCCTCAGTCCCTAGCTAAAAAGATGGTTAAGCTTCCAGAAGGCCAAACTATGGGTAATAAGAGGGGCCTTGTATCCACCCGCTCACAGGCTAAGGTAGAGAGCCAGCAGAAGGAGGAGGGGGAGCAGGCAGAGTTATTAGGAGACTTACCCTCTCATGATGATTTAATAACCCCATCATCTGGTAAAGTAAGAAAGTTGAAAGCACAAAAGCGGCGTGAGAGACTTTGCAGAGCACAGGGTAGGGCTGAGATGTTAGCTGGTCAAAGTTTACCCTGGGTGCCAGCTGAGTTGGTGGCAAAGTTTCCTAACTTTCCACAAGAGCAGCGAGCTGATCAAGCTCTCACCCGAGCTTTTAAGTATGCTCAGAAGGTCAGGGAGGAGTTGCCCAGATTCAGACTAGATAATGAAATATTAAATAGAGAGAGTCAAGACCCCAGAAATGGGACCATACATAAACAATTGGTGGTACCCACAACTTTCAAAGGGCTAGTACTTAGACTAGCACATGATCATCCAGTGGGAGGTCATAAAGGGATGCAAGGATTGCTGGATCAAATACTTATGCGTTTTTATTGGCCAGGTATTTTCAAAGAAACTGCCCAGTTTTGTGCTGCATGTCCAGCGTGTCAGCGAGTTACAGCGGCTCACCCACCGGTGGTGCCATTGATCCCCATGCCAATTATCACAGACCCAATTGGTCGCATTGCCATGGATATTGTAGGCCCATTAGTCAAAACGCCCCGAGGTTTCCAATACATCCTAGTTATGGTAGATCAGGCAACAAGGTTTCCCTGGGCCATACCATTGAGGAATGTTTCTGCAAAAACAATAGCTTTAGAGCTAGTAAAATTGTTTTGTGAAGTGGGATTCCCAAGAGAGGTGTTGACTGACTGAGGGTCCAATTTTGTATCCAAATATTTGGCCCAGGTCTGGGATGCCTTTGGCATTCATCACGTGAAAACCTCAGCCTACCATCCACAATCAAACGGTTTGGTGGAGAGATTCAACCAAACTCTCAAACAAATGTTGAGAAGGGGGTTAGCAGGAGAGGTAAAAGAATGGGATATGTTATTGCCCTTTGCCTTATATGCCTGCAGGGAAAGAATTCAAGTGTCCCTAGGTGTAACTCCATATGAATTGATGTATGGTAGGGCTCCACGGGGTTTGTTGGATATTTTGAGGGAACAATGGATTGATCCTGAACCAGGAAGTCAGGAGGTGCCACAGCTTCTACGTGACCTGAGAGCACGTTTGAAAAGGACCTCGCAGGTTGCTGAGAGGAACCTGCAGGACAGTCAAGTTCGCCAGAAAGGGTGGTATGATAGGAAGGCCAAAAGCCGCCAATTAAACATTGGTGAAAAGGTTTTGGTTCAAGTAGCAGGTACAGCCCCAAAATTTGAAGTACAGTGGAAAGGGCCATGGAAGGTTGTTAAACAAGTGAGCCCAGTATCTTATATGGTAGAAAATGCAAGAGGGCGTAGGCAGACCTACCATATTAATGTACTTAAGTCTTGGAAGGAGAGGCCTGTAAATAATAATGACCCTGAAGCCAGTCAGGAAGTAAGTGAGCTTCAAAAAGATAACACTCTCGTAGGTATTACGGACTGTAGAAAAGAAGTTTCACCAGTTACACCAGTCCGTAATAACTTAAGCAGGGGGGTATGTGATAAGGAAGCTTATCATAGCTCAGGAAGGAGCTATAGGAAAGGTGAAGTGACTCTGAACAAGCAACCTGTCAGTTCTGGTAGAAATAAGAAAACAGAATTTTCCCATAAAAGACTACCAGTCCCAGAATGCACCAGGTTTCCAACAGCCATTAGAGGAGCTGAAGTGAGGAAACGTGTGTTCAATCAGGAGGGCTATGAGGTAATCCCTAAGCACTCATCTCAAAGGGCAGGGCCTGATTCAGCACAGCTGCGCTGTGTTAGGGAGGAGCACTCATCTAAGCAGAATAAAGGTAGAGTTTATTCTACAGAGAATTATCCTGAGGATCATCATCATCAGAAGCAGAAGCCAAACCGGACGGACAGAGAGGGAAAGAAACCCTTTGGAAGAAAGAGGAGAAAAGCCTTTAAGAGGTCTAGAAGAGTCCAGAACAGTACGCATACTGGGAGGCATTCCAAGGGCCAGCATACACCATTGGACTGGGGAAAGCCAGAGGAATGGTGCTGCAGAGCTAGGAATCTCCAGACGGTACCTGTGAGAGAGACGGCTACATGTGGAAGGGACCCTAAGACCCGTGCTAGAAGGTATGTGAAGAGAGATCCAGTATCCAGGGATCTGGATTGGAAGGCTGGACATAAGAACTGGACTACATACTGGCCAGGCTATATAGAGAGGAACTCTAACAGCAATGGAAGCTCAGGTATGAACACTGATGTATGCCCTAGCTATAACCTTGAAAGACAGCAGGGAAACAAGTATTCTCCTGAAAGTGCTCCATTGAGAGATTCATCTGTGCCAATCCATGATATTGAACCCATGCTTGTTGAAGAAGGGGAAATGATAGCAGATGAAGATTCTGTTTACATGGACTGCTCTCTATCTAAACTCCTTTGGTAACTTTCTGTTATAAAGTACAGCAACCATCACAAAGAAATACAAACTTGTTCTTTAATCTACTCAGGAAAGCTCCTGAAGCAGGATTTGACCCACGCAGTAGAAAGCAAGCCAGCTAAGGGGTTTCAGCTGGATAACTGCTAGCAATTGAGCCTTACCTAATTGCTTGTGAGCTAGGAGAGAATCACTTCTGAATCTTTGTGGGAAGATATAAGAAGTTAACCTGAAAAGAACAGTTTTTTTCTTTCTTTGTGGCTTTTGGTTTGTTGTTTGATACTTGCTAAGAGGATATTAGCTAAGCCTACAGAAAAGACCAGTTTGTTATCAACCAGGTCTTATTTCTTTTGCTTTTGATTGCCTGATAAGTTAAAATGTTGTTTTCCTTATTTTGTTTTTTCCAAGTTTAACACTGAAAGCAAGTAACCTGATTTATGTGCTACCAAGCATATCTGTGTTGGGAGAAATAACCCCATAAATAAATATCTTATTGGCTTTACCCAAAAGCACAACTAATTATTGTGAGCAGCTGTGTCTGGTGTGAATGAACTGCATTGCCCACAATCCCTTGCAAATCATATAGATATATGCACTTGCCAAGACTGTGAAGATTCTCACCCAGGCAGCCGTCTGACAAGCTTCACCATTCCACATCATCCAAACAATTGAACTACCCACCTTTTGCCCAGAATCCCATGCCTCAATAGAGGAGCAGAGACTGCACACCCTAGACTGTGTCAGAGTCCTGTGCACCTACCTCCACAGAACAGAACCCCTGTGTCAAGGGATGCAGCTCTTCATCTCCTTTGACCCCAACAGGCCGGGGTGCCCGATCATGACGAGGACACTGTCACAATGAGTAACAGACTGCATTGTCTTCTGTCATGACCTGGTGGGGGCGCAAAACATAGCCAAGATCAGAGCCCACCAGCTCTGAGCAATGGCTGCCACCATCGCCTACCTGCGATCTGTGCCAGTGCCCAACATCTGCAAGGCCTCCACCTGATCCTCGGTGCACACCTTCCAAAAGCATTATTGCCTCAAGCTTCAGGCACAAGAGGACAGTCCATTCAGCCAGACAGTCCTGGACTCTGCAGTCCCCCAGAGCCTCACAATCACAGAGACAGTGAACCCTAGAGACCAGGCCAGAAATCTACTAGAGGAGGGGCTCGGTTAGGTCACCCAGGGCTATGCTATGGACACATCACCCATGTTATGGTTACTGTTCCGCATTGGTTGTGTTACTAAAGTTCACTGAAGTTATTTAACTGAGGTTATGTTCCTGCACTGAGTGTTATGAAGTTATGCTAATAAAACCACACTTCCCTGACACTTGGTGCACCGCCATCATGTAGGGCAGTCATGGTCCTTCCTTCTCCCTTATCTATCACAGCGGGCGCAACCAGCAAAGCTAGGGAGGCACCAGGTGTGGCTGATGCATCCTGCTTGTCCAAGGAGAAAGCAAGGTTACTTACCTGTGAGAGGTTCTCCGTGGACAGCAGGATAAGCCAGCCACACATACCCAGCCACTTCCCTGGATGGTGTCAGCCTCACGACTCAGCGCCTGCTTATCTACCAGCAAGTTTGCAGCTAGAGACACTCTGGGCTAGTTAGGGTGGACCAGGAAGTAGGGCTACCTTGGCACGTGCCCAGAAAGGCTTACCTTTCTGGGCTCTGGAGAGCACTTCCGTCCTCGGTGCCATCGGATGACATCACCAGCTTATCCTGCTGTCCACAGAAAGCCCCCATTATAGGTAAGTAACCTCGTTTTTTTCTTCACTACCCTGCCCCCTCCATCACTCCTGTTATCAGCTGCTACCTCTCAGTTCTCTATTCAGTCCAGTAATGTCCTACTTCCACCCCCCAACATCAATCCTGCAATCCCCTGCTTCTCCCACAAAATATACTATTATTGTTTAATTCTCTGGTTTCCTTCAAACTCCGCCGCCCTCCACCCCCACCCCCCACTACACCATTAGTTCTGTTACTCATGCTTCCTCTCACTTCTCCGTTCAGTCTGGTCATTTCCTGATCCGCCACCAACAAGCCCTGCTTGTTCACCTTTCCACTCCCCTACTATCAGCCTTGTAATGCCCTGCTGCTCCTCATTCTTCCCATTGGCCCTGTAATCCCTGCTGCCCCTCAGCCCCCTTTGTGCCTGTAGCGATGTCTCTCCTCCACTGATCCTGCAATCCTATCCTTCCCTCCAGCTTCTGTCCCTGAAATTCCCAAGTTGATGGTGATGAAGCCGGCAGGAAATGGTGTTGTTCATTCTGAGGTTGTTATAGATAAGCTTACTAGATGTCCCTACTTTTTGGGGATTGTCCTCGATTTTAGGGATGTGTCCCCCACCTGTTTAGCAGCCTCCTGTCTCTGATTCCAGCAGTGGGGACAGGTAGAAAAGAAAGTGTATTTTCAATTTAGTGATTTGAACATGTCGGGTTTTAGAATTTAAAACCATTATCTTTATATTTTGCATAGTATGGGGGGATATGCATCACTGTTTCTATTTCTCTGTTGATTTGCCTGCTTGGAAGTGATGTTGCTGCTAACATGGGATAGACGAGGGGACAGGATAATGTTCTGTGTAAATCATTTTTAGGCCCTTCTGATTTTAGGGCTATGTTGTAGCAATTAGTCTCGCCACCTGGACTGTCTGCTGCTACCATTAGGCCAGTCCAGATTGTTCAAAATGCTGCAACTCTTGTTCTCATAGAAACCCCACTACATGAGCAAATTTCTTCCGTCCTTAAATCTCTCCATTGGCTTCCTATAGAGTGACGCATAGATTTCAAGTTAATTATGTTACTTTTTAAGACTAAACGGTTAGGGAGCATTTCTTCCTATTAAAATTCTAATATCTCAGCATTTCTTTTTTTGAGCTTTTAGATCTTGAAATCAGGGCTTATTAACAACGTGGTGTTGAAATGAATAAAGTATCTGTTATTGGTCCGACTAGATGAAATCAATGGCCAACTGAATTTAGATTATTACCACATTACTGGACTTTTGTAAGAAAGTTAAATCATTTCACTTTCATCAAGCCTGGGGTAGATGTAGTTTTACATTTTAATTTAAATGATTTTACTTTTGGTTCAACTGCTGTCTTGATGCTTAAGATGATTTTATGTTAGCGTAAATTCTATTTTCAATGTTTGTTTGATGTTTTGTGAGATTGAAGATTATTTCATGTTCTGATATGCATCCTGCCTAGAACTTTCAGTGACTGGCGGTATATAAATAAATATTCAATCCCACCTCAAAATGCCCAAGTCCATGTTTCAGAGTTTGGCACATAAACCTTATGTGGTGGTAATTTTGTAAATGTTATTCTGCACGTAAAGAGGCACATTTCACAATGGAATGTCCAAGTACAATCTAGGACCTCAAAGTCACATCTGAAAAAAAAGCAGGCACATGCATGTTCAGGCATGATTTCGGAAACGTGGACGTACTCGATATGCACGTGTGTCGAACGTCTATATAGACATCCCCAGAATAGCATTTCAGAACCAAAATGTTTAATAGCATAATGGTTAGAGTAGTAGCTTGAGAGTAGAGTGGCCAGGGTTCAAATCTAAGGCTAAGTCACTTAATTCTCCATCTTCTCTACAACCTCTGGTTGTTTTAAGGTAAAAAAAAAAAAAAAAAGCACTTTCCTGATGCCTATCCGTGCCTCGAGCAGGTATAAACATAGAGGTGCCTGCAGATGTCTCTGATGTTTTTAAGATTGAATGAGGATATGTAAGTCCATATATCCTCCCCGGACATGCCTCTGCCATACCCCCGTGCCTATATGGATGTCCTTGCACCAGAGACATCTGTGAACGTTGTTTATAGAATGGCTACAGAGATATGTCCGTGATTTCGGTCCATGTGCATGTCTTCAGCCATCTAAATCACAACTAAAGCTTTTAAAATAACCCTCAAAGTCTGTTTTATATGCAGAAAAGAGCTTTTAAAACTTGTGTGTCCACATATGTGCCTGTAGGTACATACACCGCAAAGATTGGGGGTACATATTTCTGCACTATACACAGGCATTCCCAGAGTCTAGTCTGGGTGGAGCAGGGACACACTTATGAATGGAGCATCTGATTTTTTGTTATAATCATTATAATCCGAAAGCTCCAGTAAAACACCGCTAATGGGGAATTTGGGATTTCCAGTTATAACAGAAAATCCCCGGCAGCAATGCCGGAAAATAAAACAGAAAGCAGCAGGAGCATGGGCATAAGCTTTTGGCACATTGGCAGGCACAAAAGGGCTAGACCTGGGAGAAGAGGCTGATGCCATTTGCTGGAAGAACAGGGTTGGAGTCCGGAAGAGGGTCAGATGCTGCTGTTCATGCTGTGTTCGAGAAAAGAGGGATGAGGCTGGGGATAAGAGAAGGAAGGCTGACACTGGCAGATGCTGGAAATGAAGGTGGGAGAAGGAAGCTGTCGGCATAAAACCACTTAAATTCTATTTCGGGTCAGTGAATGGAATCCACCTAAAAAGCCATAATTTTTTTTTCTGGACAAGAATACATTGATAAACCCCTATTGTTCTGACCCTGGGAAAGCACCTAATTGCCTTCGCTGACCCTGACCGTAGGAAATCACCTAATTCCAAATGTTAAACACTTAAAATCATGTACATTCATAATGCAGGTAGATGCACAGAGTACACAGCACACATTTTATCTTCTCTGAAGCAGGTGCAAATGTGTGCACTGACATTCACGTGCTAAAGGGGTTGTCTTGGAAGCCCATGTTATCAAAGCATAGAGACACTTATATTCCCTTTATGAAAAGACAGTAAAAACAAGAGGTCCGTTTATAATTCATAAATAACATTTCTCAAGTCAAAGCACACCAATATATACCATAATGTAACTGCTCTGTGCCAGTTTTCCACTGTAAAGCCTTCTACTCTGTTCCCAATTAAAGACAGATTTTTTTTTTTTCTGTCAACTCCTTAGTGAGTCCCAGTACTGGGGATCACGTCTCACCAGCTGCTTGGAGATTGAGATACTGGAGCTGGTGGGAGGTGCCAGCCATCTATCTATGGTGATATCAGACGTGTAACATGCTCAGTCTCCAAGCTTCTGGTGAGAGGTGACAGCTCACAGGTGGGGACTGGACTGGAGGAACGATAAGGAAAAGAACAGCTATTAAAAACAAGTTTACATAGTTAATTAGCAGACAGTAAAACAGGTTACATGCTTTAAAAAGGACAGCGGTACAGCAAAGGTAAGAGAAAGCGGGAGCAGTTAAGCGGGATTACTTACCTGTAATGGGGGTTCTCCTGGACAACAGGATAAGTCAGCCATACCAGGTGACATCCTTCCGATGGCACCACAGACAGAAGTGCTCTCCTAGAGCTCAGAAAGACAAGACTTTCAGAGCATGTGCCAAGGTGCCCTTCCTCAGAGCCTGCCCCTACTCACCTCACTCTGTTCCTAGCAGTGTCCAAGGCAAGGTGGCAGAACTCAACAATGTACCGAAATCTACCAAAGATGCGTGTCATCTTAGTCCAAGAGGAGGAGGGCAGGAATGTGTGGCTGACTTTTTCTGCTCCCCCATTACAAATAAGTAACCCCACTTTCTCCGTGGACAAACAGGATGCATCAGCCACATCAGGTGACTCTGTAGCCATGGCTGGTTGCCATGTGTCCACTGTGGTAGGAAGAAGGGGATCACCAGCTGAGGATAGATACAAGGAAAGTGTTTATTAGCAGCTGAAGCCAGTCACCAAAATATCAGGTTGCCAGGAACTGGCGAGACATTAGAATTTAAATTGCAACAAGGCAAGAATAGCATTAAGGTAAAACTGCAACCACTATGCAACAATAGCATGAATGCAACAATGCAATAACTATGCAACAATAGCATTAATGCAACAATGCAAAACAGAACAGTGGCAGGAGTTTGACAAGTTCAGCAAGTCAATAACAGGTCAGGGTGTAAGGGTCGGACATACTGTCATGAGATGAGAGAGTGGTGTGGTGACCCTGTCAACAGGGACACAGACCTGCCCCCTAATAGTGTCTACAGTAGGGCTGACATCCAGTCCAAGATATAGCAGTGTCCCTTAAGGAAGAATGGCCGTAGTCAGAATGGATCATCCGAAGGAGCTGTCTGCAAGTGCGTACTGGTCCAGGCAGCAGTGTCTTTGGAACATGTGTATGGAGGGCCAGGCTGCAGCCTTGCAGATGTCTCTTGCTGGTACTGAGTTTAGATCCATGAAAGTAGTGGCCATGGCTCGTAGCTGGTGGGCATGGACATTGCTCGTGGGTTGTGTGCAGGCCTGGAAGTAGCAGAATGCTATGCAGGCAGACATCCATTGTGATAAGGTCTTCTTAGTGATCAGCCGTCCTGGTCTGTTGGGGTTAAAAGATACAAAGAGCTGAGCCCCTTGCAATGTTGCTCCATTCTCAAAAGATGGGTGCGGAGGGCACACATGCAATCCAGGGCATGGAGGTACTGCTCTTCAGGGGAGGAGTGAGGCTCGGAGTAGAAGTTGGGCAATTCAATGATCTAGTTCAAATGGAAGGTCGTAGTCACTTTGGGATGAACTTGGGGAGTGTCCTGAAGCTGGCGTGGTCTTGGTAGAGCTGAGTGTATGGGGGGTAGGTGACCAGTGCTTGGAGCTCGCTGATGAGTCTGGCTGAAGTGATGGCGATAAGGAAGAGGGTCTTCCAGGTGACTTATTTCAGTGTTGCAGATATCATAGGCTCGAAAGGGGCCTATGTGAGCTGTTGCAGTATGACACTGAGTTCCCAGGTGGAACAGGTTGCCGGATAGGGGGCCTCAGGTTGACGAGACCCTTCATGAAGAGGGAGACAAATGGATGCGAAGAGATAGAGGCATTGCCATGGCAGTCGTGGTAGGCAGCAAAAGCAGACAGGTGGATGAGGACAGACATCATCCTGAGGCCCGCATTGACCAGGGTGGTAAGGTACTGGAGGACTTGCGGGATGCTGCATGAGAAAGAGTCCAGTCCTGTTGAAATGCACCAAGAGTCGAAGCGCTTCCACTTGAGGCTGTAAGACATCCTCATGGACTGTCGCCTAATTGCCATGAGGACATGATGCACTTTGGCAGTGAACTGTAGAGAGAAGAGGGTCAACCTCTCAACTTCCAGGCCATGAGGGCGAGTGCTTTTAGGTTGGAGTGCAGAGTTCAGCTCCCATCTTGAGTGATGAGGTCCGGCACTAGAGATAGCCGGACGGGTAGGCTCTCAGTTAGGTGGTATATATATGGAAACCACACTTGTCTGGATCAGTGGGGGATGATGAGGATGACAGTCGCCAGGTTGTGGATTATTTTCTGTATGGTCTTGGAGATCAGCAGAGTGGGAGGGGGGTAGGCATAGAAGAGTGGTAGGTCTCCCCAATGAATGTCGAATGCATGGACAGGCGCTTGGAACAGACAAGGCTGCACTTTGTGTTAAAGTCACTAATGAAGAGGTCCAGGTGCGGTAGTCCCCACTATTGGAAGCAGGATTCCGCGATGCTGGGGTTGAAAGACTATTTGTGTGGGTCTAGTTGATGACTGAGCTGTCTGCAAGCTGGTTTTGCACACCTGGAAGGTAGGAGGCACCCCCTGGACAGTGCAAAATCCCGGTTTTTCTGCGCCTCCCTACAGAGCATGAGGGAGACAATTCCTCCTTGCTTATTGATGCAGAACATAGCTACTTGATTGTTGATCTGGATCCAAATGGATATGTGGGTTATCCATTGTTCGAAGGCCTATTCTTCAAGCTTAGATAGATCCCTCCTCAAGTTATCTACACCTTCCTGGGTGTCTACTCTATTGCAGATTTTGTTATAATCCGCAAAGAGGCAAACCTTACCCGACACTCTTTCCGCAATATCACTAACAAAGCTGTTAAAAAGAATCGGGACCAAGGACAGATCCCTAGGGCACACCACTGGTAACCTCCTTCTCCTCAGAGTTTATGTTTATGCAATTTCTTGATATACCGCCCACGCCCATTTACCCATACCCTTTGTCGCCTCCCACTCAACCAATTTCTAACCCAGGCAGTAACTTTAGGGTCCATCCCTAGGGTGCTCAGTTTGTTTATAAGTCACCTGTGCGGAATGGTGTCAAAAGCTTTACTGAAATCTAAATACACCACATCTAGGGCTCTCCCTCGATCCAATTCCCTGGTCACCCAGTCAATGAACAGCAGCGTAACGGTCCTCTGAACAGAAGCCTCGACGTCCTGTTGTGAGGGTGCTGCCAAGAGCCAGTTATCCAAGCATGGGAAGACACATATCCTGAGTATGGGGAGGTGTGCTGTAGCTACCAAGTCGCATTTGGTGAAAACCCATGGTGCAGAAGATAGGCCGAAGGGGAGCACTCTGAACTGGTAGCGGCTTCCCAGGATGCAGAAGCGCAGGTACCCCGTGTGATCCTGGTGAATGGGAATGTAGGTACAGGCATCCTACAGATCCAGGGATGCTATCCAGCTGTTGGTCTGTAGCAGAGGAAGGATGGAGCACAGGAAGTATATTCTGAACTTCTCTCTTTGAATGTGCTTGTTCAGGTGGTGCAGGTCCAAGATAGGGCAGATGCCCCCAGATTTGTTGGGGAACAGAAAGTACCTGGAGTAAAATCCTTGGTTGATGTCTTCTGTGGGAACGAGCTCTATGGCTTGTGACTTCAGGAGATAGTGTATCTCTGCAGCCATGAGGGGAAGGAACTGCAGTAGTGTCTCACTGGAGGAGATGATATGCTGGTGAGGTGCAGAGGAGAAACTGATGTGGTAGCCTCTGGTGATGATCTCCAGGACCCATTTGTCTGTTGTGATTTTCTCCCAGGTGCTCTTGAAGGAAGAGAGTCATCTCCCCACCACTGGAACTACAGGTGGGCTTGAGTTTGGAGTGATGTCAAAAGGAAGGTGTGCTCTTGTTTGACGAGGGTGCGGTCTGCTTCTAGTGTCTGCACTCTCTCTGGCATGGCTTCTGTTGGTAGGATCATTGGTATGCTGGCTGCTGCTTGGAATGTTGTGGTTACCAATAATGATAGGGATTGTAGCGCTGTGATGAGGAGCAGGACTTGGTGACTGTGCTCCCTGGTATCTGCGGTGGCTAGAGCTGTACTCCAGGCCTTCTGAGGCAAGTGTCTGGAGAGTCATGCAGGGTCCTTTTTTTCATTAACCGTATCATGCACCTTGTCACCAAAGAGGTTGTGCCTGCAGCAAGGAGCATCGGTGATTCTTTCATAAGTGTCTTCTCTCAGGCCAGAGGCTCAGAGCCAAGCCATCTGTCGGAGGGCAATGGTCACGCCTGTCATACGGGCAGCAGTGTCAAATGTGTCAAAGGCTGATGGGATGAGGTATTTACTGCATTCATACAGATCCATCAGGGTGGCAGATGTTGTGGTCCTAGCTTCCTGCGATATTGCATCCATAGTACTCTTGAGCTTGTCCAGCAGCGCGTCATGGAAAAGTATCTGCTGGAACTGGTGGGCACTATTTTAATGCTGAGCATGGCACTCTGGAAAGCATTCTTTCCCCCCTTGTCCAAGATCTTGTGGTCCTTTCCCAGTTGAGTGTTCATGAAATGTAGAAGCTCTTTTTGTGCTTCAGTGTCAATTCCACAATGATGGCGTGCTGGGGAAGCTGAGTCATCTCAAAACGCGGGTATGACTGCATGTGGTACTTGGCCTCAAGCTTGTGGGAGGTTGTTGGCGCCAACACCAGGGGTCTTCCAGATTCCCAGCAAATA
Organism: Ichthyophis bannanicus; assembly: GCA_033557465.1. Taxonomy (NCBI): domain Eukaryota; kingdom Metazoa; phylum Chordata; class Amphibia; order Gymnophiona; family Ichthyophiidae; genus Ichthyophis; species Ichthyophis bannanicus. The sequence goes on along the minus strand of CM066051.1, from coordinate 53,299,298 downwards.
TTCCTGCAGGGGCTTGTGCACAGGTATAAACACTAGAGTTTGTGGCATGTCCAGAAACTTCAGAACCCCCAAGGACTTCATTCCTGGGATCAGGTATGTTGCTTGGGGTGAGGGAGAATTATATTGCAAGTTTCTGGATGAACTTGGGTTATGTGATATCCTCCGGAGGCTAGGGTGGCAGCAGTGCTGGTGGCAAGGTGGTCACCAATAGGTGGAGCAGCAACTCTATGGAATGTGCTGATCCTCACACTGAGCCAAGGGTGGCTACCTCCTCCCCCTTGCTGCCTGATGTTGAGGTCGTGGAAAGAGCGTATATGAAGGGGGACCTATAGAGATGGTAGTTTGCTGCTGTGAGTGTTGCACCAGGAAGCGGGCCAGGAGACCTAGAACATCTGCAGACAGTGGCACCTCAAACTGCAAAACAGCAGTGGTCAGGAGTGATTGTGCTGCCTGAGCTTAGCGTTAAGAACATAAGAAATGCCATACTGGGCCAGACCAAGGTCCATCAAGCCCAGCATCCTGTTTCCAGCAGTGGCCAATCCAGGTCACAGATACCTGGCAGGTTCCAAAAATGTATACAGATTCCACAATGCTTATCCCGGGGTAAGCAGTGGATTTCCCGGTCCTCTTTAATAATGGTTTAGGGACTTTTTCCCCAGAAACTTGTCCAAACCTTTTTTAAACCCAGCTACACTAACAGCTTTTACTACATCCTCGGGTAACGAATTTCAGAGTTTGATTACTCATTGAGTGAAAAAATAAATATTTTCTCTTATGAGTCCTAAATGGGCTACATTGTAGCTTCATTGCATGTCCGCTAGTCTTTCTACTTTTTGATGGCGTAAACAACCGATCTACATTTACTCATTCCACCCCATTCATTAATTTATAGGCCTCAATCATATCTCCCCTCAGCTGTCTCTTTTCCAAGTTGAAGAGCCCAAACCTTTTAAGCCTCTCCTCATAGGGGTATCCTTACATCCCCTTTACTATTTTGGTGGTTCTTCTCTGTACATTTTCTAATTCTGCTATATCCTTTTAAAGATATGGTGACCAGAATTGCACACAATATTCAAGGTGCGGTCGCACCATGGAATGATACAGAGGCATTATAATATCTTTGGTTTTGTTCTCCAGTCCTTTTCTTATGATTCTGAACATTATATTTGTTTTATTGGCAGCTGCTGCACTCTGGACAGAGGGTTTCAATGTAAGGTATTATCCACGATAATGCCTAAATCCTTTTTCTGGGTGGTGGTTCCTAATGTGGAACTTTGCATTATGTAACCATAGTTTGGGCTGTTCTTTCTTTCTTTTATTTATTTGTTATTTTGTTTATTTGTTATTTTTCTATACCGCCCCTTCCAGAGATCAGGGGCGGTTTACAGGGACCAAACACGTTACATAAAAGAGTGACTAATGTTTTACAAGATAACTTGACAAGAAACATTCTCAGTTGAAAACTATGTACAGGTTAACTATATATGTGTTCCTTGGTTTGGGTCTGTGTGGCTTTGCATGGTTCCTGCCACCAGTTGTGTTAGGTAATGGGTTGGTGTGTCAGTGATGTTTGTGGGTTTGTGTATGAGTCTGCTTCCCCGTAGTGTGCAGTGAAGAGGTGGGTTTTGAGTTGCTTTCTGAACTCTTGGAGGTCTTTGATTGCGCGGATGTGTAGTGGTAGGGAGTTCCAGAGGCTGGGGGCCGTGTATGTAAATGCTCTGGAGCTGGTGGTTTATTTTGTTTTGCGGATTGAGTGTGGAATTCTTAGGGAGTGGAGGGAGTTCTCCCTTCACGATCTGGTGTCTGTGGGGTTATGGATGAGAGTTGAGAGAAAGGATGGTGCAACATTGTTGATGAGCTTGAACGTTATCACGAGTATTTTGTATTTTATCCAGCTTTGTATTGGTAGCCAGTGGAGGTCATGTAGAACGGGTGTGATGTGGTCGGTTAGTCGGGCTTTTCAGATGATTCTGGCAGTGATGTTCTGGGCTCTTTGGAGTATTATAGATTTTTTGCCGGTAGACCCTGCAACAAGCTGTTGCAGTAGTCAAAGTGTGTGTGTGTGTGTGTGTGTGTGTGTGGGGGGGGGGTAATAATGGCTTGCACAACTGATCTGAAGGGTCTCATGTGTTGTATGGTCTTTAGTTTGTAAAGAATCGTTCTGGCTGTTTGCTTCAGGTGGGGTAGCATGGTGAGTAATGTGTTGAGAATTATCAGATAATTATCAGATAAACAACAACCCTGCGTCCAGCACTATCCCTCAGCCGTATATTCAAAAACCACTCACTACCTTCATGACTCCATCCAAACAACGCATCGAAGACACCATAACAGCCATCAACACAACTACCGCACAATCTGATCCATGCCCAGCTTTCTGGATCAAAGAACTACGGACTGACCTCAGTCCCCTCATATCCAGACTCATGGAACAATCGTTCACAACAGGTGCCTTCCCACGCACCCTCAAACACACATCAATAAGACCTCTACTAAAAAACAACAAATTCGACCAACAGAAACCAGAATCCTACAGACCGATAGCAAGCATACCAATGCTAGCAAAAATAATGGAAAAGGAAGTTCAGAGACAAATACAAGATCACATTGATTCCAATGCACCACTGGATCCATGCCAACATGGATTTAGAGAAGCCCACGGGGTTGAAACCCTTCTTACCACACTCTTCAGCAGCATAATATCAGGCATTGACAATGCTCGCCAAGGCTTTGTCCTTGTCTTCCTTGACATCGCGGCAGCATTCGACTCCGTGAGCCATGAACGCCTCCTAGAACGCCTCAAAGAGAAAGGAATCTCCGGTAAAGCACTCGAGTGGTGCAGGTCCTACCTCTCGGACAGATGGCAGCAGGTACGATCCAGAGACACATCATCAGATCCATTCCACCAAAGCCAAGGTGTCCCACAAGGATCCTCCCTCTCCGCTTTGCTATTCAATATATACATGCAACCTATCTGCAACCTGATCCGGTCTTTCAACGTTAACTGCATGATATATGCAGATGATGTGCTATTATACACGCCTTTTTCAACAGAAAACCCCGACCTCTCATCAATAACATGCTGCATAAATGAAATATCCAATTGGCTACAATCCCAAAACCTCCGGATTCAACACAAGAAGACGGAGGTGATGTTCATTACAAGGAACCGCAACTTCACAGCACCAGCAGTACTAAAAGTGAAGGATGCAGACCTCCAGATCAAATCCGCGATCAGGTACCTCGGCGTCACATTGGACCAGAACCTAAATATGCAAGCGCATATAAGGAACACTGTAAGGGCAGTATATCATAAAATTAGATCCCTTAGATACCTGCGATCTCTGCTTGAGCCTGATGATTTCAGAACCATCTATCAGGCACTAATCATTCCGCATTTTGATTTTGCGAATGCAATACTACAGGGACTCCCTCAAACCACTCTAAACCCACTGCAAATGGCAATGAACACCGCAGCAAGAGTTCTACACGGAGCATCCAGGAAAGACCATATCTCACCCATTATGAAACAACTCCACTGGCTTCCGATTCAAGGTAGAATTACATTTAAGACCTTGCTAATCACCTTCAAAGCCACCAAAGGTCTCTCGTCAACATCACTAACTGAGCTAATCCAGACAACACCCCACAATAGAGACAGAAGGTCAGTAGCCCAAAACACCTTGATAGTCCCAAAATCAATAACTCAATGCACCAAGTCAACATCCAGCAGAGCCTACAAATTTTATGCACCAATGATCTGGAATAACCTCCCTCACCACATCCGAACAATCACAGACATATTCCAATTCAGAAGGGCCGTGAAACACTACCTCTTCCTCCTATATTACCCTGAAACCAATAGAAGCTCAGTACAAACTGCTGAATCCACCAAAATCTCCACTGACTGAAACCATACGAACACATGACTATTCTGTGATTTGTATATTGTTATTGTATATAGTTCCCCTGTTAGCCAAGTTGAATCTCCTGTTCATATGTAAACACAAAGTACTTTTGGAAATGTGTGTGTTCATTGTTTACTGTAAACCGCGCTGATGCTGAATAGCGCGGTATAGAAAAGACTATAAATAAATAAATAAATAAATATTTAACCTCTTTTTTGACTAGGAGTGTGATGTTGTTAATTGTGATAGTTTGTGGTAGAGTTGTGTTTTGATTCATTGTGATGTAGAGTGTTTCTGTCTTATTAAAAATTATGCTGAGGTTGTTAGATTTCAGCCATGACTCGGTTTCATTAATGCAGTTGGCTAGGTTGTTATAATTAGGGTTGTTTACATCTATGGGGAGTGACAGCATAATGTCATCCACGTAGATGTAGTATTTGATATTGTGTTTCCTGAATATGTGGGTGAAGAGCTGTAGGTACAGGTTGAATAGGAGGGTGGAGAGGGCAGATCCTTGCGGTATCCCTTGGTCCTGTGGAAAGGTTCTTGGGGGGGGGGGTCCTCCCTTATTTAAATCCATAGTTTTCGGTTTGTGATGTAGGATTTAAACCATAGTAGGACTATTCTGCCTAGGCCCAGATGCTCCAATCTTGTGATGAGGGTGTTGTGGTTGATGTTGTCAAAGGCTGAGGCAATGTCTATGAAAACTAATAGGAGTGGAGGAGTGGCCTAGTGGTTGGGGCAAGGTACTTCAGGCCGGAAGATCAGGGGTTCAAATCCCACTAGAGGACAGCGACCTTGGGCCGGAAGGACTGGGGTTTCTAGTCCCACCGGTGCTCCTTGTGGTCTTGGGCAAGCCACTTAACCCTCCATAGTCCATGTTCCCTGTAAAATGGTTATCTCCAAGTTATAATGCCCTGTTCAATGTAATTTCAGTTTGTTCAATGTAAACTGCACTGATGCAGAATAGCACAGTATATAAGAGAATTAAAATAAATAATAGGAATGCATGGCTGGGGTTGTCTATGTCTTGGATGAAACTATCAGTTAAGGTGAGGAGCAAGGTTTTGACCCCCATGATATGGGCGAAAGCCATAATGATGTTCATCTAGGGGGGCATTGGTATCTAGGTAGTCTTGGGGTTGGTTTAGAACGTTTTTTCCAATTATTTTGGCAATAAATGGGATGCTTGCTATAGGTCTGTATGAATTAGGTTAATTTCTGCTTAGTGCCTTGTTCTTTAGGGTGAATGGAGGATGTTTTTAGGTCGGTGGGCATGATACCTTGTAGCAATGTTTGGTTCATTATTTTGAGGAGGTATGGGGCGAGTTTGGTTTTTGTGGCCTTGATCCAGGATACAGGACAAGGGTCTGGGGGGAGGTGGTCGTGTTGATGTTGGAAATTGTATTTAACAGGTGCTTCTGGTCTATCCTGCCAACCTGACTGGTTTGTGGCCCTCCAGGGCTGGATTTGGAGACCCCTGCCTTACACCTCTGTCATTTAAGATTGTGAGTGGGCAAGGTACAGATGTCCTAGACATCGAAAGGGTATATAGAATGTGTCACATTCCTCCTCGATTCTCACCACCACCAAAAAGTTGTCTAATAGCTGTAGCTTCATTGCATTTGAGAGTTGGGGTAGGATGTTGTGGAAGAAGGCGTCTTTGTCGAATTGGGTGAAGCGTTAGGTGAGTGGGGAGCTTTTCGAGATACTGGCAGTAGTGTTAGTTAGTGGGATCTTGAGGGTTATGAGGTGGTGGTCAGAACATGGCACTGCAGATATGGATGGGGGGGGGTGTAGTAAGGGTGATGTGTAGTTGTGGCAGGGAAGAAGACAAGGTCCAGGGTGTTTCCTTTATTGTGGGTGGGTACAGCTATAATTTGTTGAAAGCCCATGTTGGCCATTGAGTCCAGGAAGGGGGTTGGCTGGAAAGGGTCTAGTGAGGGGAGGTTCAGGTCTCCTAGAATTATGTGCAATTGGCTGAGGGAGGCTGTGCAGGCTGATTCAAAGATATGTGACAAGACTGTTGTGGTCAGATGCTGGCAGTCTGTAAATGAGACAGACGGAAAACTTCTCATTTTGGATTTTGAGTATATCCATTCCATCCAGGTTGCTGGCTAAGGAGGGTGTGGCTTTGTGTTCTGTTTTGCATAATATGAGTACTTCCCCTCCTCTTTTGGAGTCCCTGGGGCAGTTGAAGAAGTCAAAGCCTTGTATTTGTAATAAGTTTGTTAGGACAGTGTCTGTGGGGGACAGCCATGTCTTTGTAACACAGAGGAGGTCGGGGCTCTCATCCTCTAGTATATCTGTGATTATTGGTATTTTATTCCTTATCAATCTTGCATTAATGAGGATGCATTTCAGTGATGTATATGTGTGTGGGGGGTGTAGTGCTTGGTGTGGTTGTGTTGTGTTGATGCATATTAGTCTATTGCAGTGATTATGGTGATTTGGGTGTGGGGCCTGGAGGTATGTTATGCTGCATAGAGGTGCAGCTAGTATGTGTCTGGGTGTGATGTGAATGATGGGAATGTGACAGGCAAGATGAGTGTCTGTGGTGAGAGATAGTGTGGTTGATAGATGATGTGAGAAGAAGGTAGAGTATGGCAAGGACTGATTTGTGGATATCCATTGAGAGGAGGTCTGTTGAGTACAGTGTTGTGGAGCTGTGCGGGTTGAAGGTCTGAGTCTATTTTGCAATGCAGATAGGTAAATGGCACTTAAGTAATGTTACAGATGCTTACAGAACGTTATACAAGTGGCAATTGTTGGAGGACAATGTTCATCGGGTAGTGATACGTTATTTGAATGACATTGTTACATTATATTTATTACATTATATACATAGCGCATTAATGAGTGACTTTGTTGGAGGACAAGTGCACAGCAGACCAATAGCAGTAATATTGTTAAGTTTTATTAGTCAGGGGTTATCCGAGTCTGTGATGTTGATTTGCGCGTGGTGGGGACTTACGTTCTTGTTGGTAGCAGCTGTGGGCGATTTGCGTTGTTTTCTTTGTGCTTCTCTGGGGATGAGATTGAGAGCAAGGAGGATAAGTCACCGTTAGTGGGCTTGATGGTGTCTTCGGTGGACTCCTGTTGAGTGGCAGGCTGGTGTGTTGCTGCGGAATTGTGCTCGAGGAGGGTGGGCTTGAGGATCTTATAGGAGTATTTGAGATCATAGGTCTTGGAGTAGTGAAGCTCTAGGGAAAAATAGTTGATTTTCTTCAGGAGGTTGTTCGTCTTGATCCTAAGTTTCCTGCCTAAGGGCCACGCCAAAGGGCCTGCTGGCGAGGCCCTCAGGCACAGGCCCACCAGGTGCAGGCACGCCTTGCTGGAGCTTTAAATTTAAGGACTTCAACGGGAAGGAGAGGCCGCGGCTGATAGATCCTTTCGGCAGGAAGCGGGGAGGAGCTTACCTGCCCGCTCCCTGCTGGAGAGTCCGATCGGCGGCAGTGGTGGAAAGGACAGTGCCTTGCTGGAGCTTTAAATTTAAAGACTTTGGCGGGAAGGAGAGGCCGCAGCTGATAGGTCCTTTTGGTGGGGAGTGGGGAGGAGCTTACCTGCCCGCTCCCTGGAGAGTCCGATCGGTGACGGTGGTGGATAACTTTGCACTTGTCCACATTAAATTTCATCTTCCATTTTGACATCCAGTCTTCCAATTTATCAAGGTTCTCTTGTAATTTTTCATAATCCTCTTTGTTTTAATAACTGAATTATTTTGTGTCATCTACATATTTGATCACCTCACTCGTTATTCCCATTTCCAGGTGATATAAACAAATGTGATATGTTATTTTTACAATGTAATATACGTATTCTTGTATTTAATTTATTTATTTAACTGCATTTATATACCGCTTTTCACCAGGTCAAAGCGGTTTAACAAGGAAGGGGGGGTGGACAGTAATCAGTGTAGAGGGGGGGAGAGCCATCACCGGGGGGCCAACATTGATGATTCGAACAGGTAGTAAAGACTTAGGCAATAGACATAGGTCTCTTCTAGGGTATTTTGGGGATTTGGCTGAGGGATGTCAGTGGAGGTTGTCTGCTTCTGGTCCAAGGTATTCCTGAAAGAGGATGGTTTTTAGTTGTTTCCGTAACTCGGATAGATCGGTAGTGTTTCTGATTTGGCTCGTTAATTAGTTCCAGAGGGAGGGTGCGTATAGTTCAAAGGCTCTGTTGCAGGTTCGTTGATTATATTTTGTTCGTTCATAGGGGATGGTAAGGACATTGCTGGTGGTTTGTCGGGTTGGTCTGTTGTGGGTGGGCTGAGGTAGTAGGGAGCGGAGGTGGGAAGTCTGTGTTTGATGGAGGGTTTTGTGTATAAGCAGGGCAACTTTGTATTTGATCCTTGCTTCGAGTGGAAGTATGTGTAGATCCCTCAGGACTGGGGTGATGTGGTCGTGGTTTTTTTGCTTTCCAGATGATCCTTGCGAAGGTATTCAGGGCAGTCCGTAGTGGGTTGGTGTGGGTTGCAGGGAGTCCGTGATAGATTATGTTGCAGTAGTCCAGGTGGGGGAGCGTCATAGCCTGCATGACAGTTCTGAAGTCCTGTGGATTAATGAGTGGTCTGAGCCGTTGTATTGTTTTTGCTTTGTGGAATATTGTCTTTGCAGTCTTTTTTATCTGTGGAGTAAATGTGAGTGCTTGGTCTATAGTGATTCCCAGATATTTTATTTGGGGTTGAATCTTTATTTGGGTGGTTCCCAATATGAGGTGTGGTGGTGGGGTGAAGTTTGGATCCTTTGTTACTATGAGGGCTTCAGTTTTTTTGATGTTGATGGTTAAATTGTTTCTTTGCAGCTAGTCGGAGATCTCAATGAAGCAGTCTGATAGTTGGTTATTTGTTGGGTTGGTGGTTGTGATTGGTCCATAGAGCATTATGTTGTCTGCGTATATATGGTAGTTGATGTTATGTTTCATATGATTGAGCAGAGTGGTTGTAGATAGATATTGAAGAGCATGGTGGATAGTGTGGAACCCTGTGGTACTCCTTGATGTTGTTGGAAGGGGAGGGAGGTTGTTGTGTTTGTGCGGATTAGTTGTTGTCTGTTTGTCAGGTAGGAGCGGAACCATTGTAGTACGGTGTCCTTAATTCCTATTTCCTGGAGTCTGTGTAGGAGAATGCTGTGGGAGATGGTGTCGAAGGTTGCGGATATGTCTAGGAAGAGCATGGCGTATCCAGAGTGTTTGGCCTGCGTGCCTTTGGTGAGGGTATTCAGTTGCATCGTCATGAGGGTTTCAACTCCATGGTATGGGCAAAATCCGTGTTGTTGCGGGCACAGTATTTTGTTGGTGTCTAGGTGGTCTTGGAGTTGTTGTTGAATTCATTCACCATTCTGTAATATAATTTTGTATGTAATGACTTTCTGACTCCCTTTGTTGTATGCCTGCATCCTGGAAGGAGAGACTATGTGGCTAGTAATACGTAGCCTGTCACAGGTGCAGAAGTACAAAGAAGTGGAGTGAGACAGTATTAACCAATGAGTTATAGACATGCTGGAGGAGGGCGAGGACATAGTGTAGTATGTAATGACTTTCTGACTTCCTTTGCTGTGTGTCTGCATCCTGGGAAGAGAGACTACATGGCTAATAACACGTAGCCTGACACAGGTGCAGAAGTATTAACCAATGAGTTATGGACATGCTGGAAGTGGGCAAGGACATAGTGTACTATAAAAGAACTGTGAAACAGAGGATAGGTGTGAATGCTCAGTTAAGCATTCACCCGTCTTACAAGAATGTAATGTGATTAAAGTAACTCTTTGCTTCCCTGAGGAGTCTGTTATTGTGTAAAACGTTATGTTTATTACACAGGTCATTTATGAAGATGTTAAAAAAACAGTGGGCCCAACCTAAATCCCTGGAGTATCCACTATTCACATTCTCCATTGAGAAAATTGGCCATTAAGCCTTTCTCTCTGCTTTCAATCTTTAATCAGTTCCTGATCCAGAATAGTATACTGCCTCCTAACCCATGACTTTTTAATTTTGCCATGAGTCTCTCATGGGGGACCTTTTCAAATGCTTTCTGAAAACCCAAATACTCTATATTGACTGGCTCACCTTTGTCTATCTGTTTATTCACACCTTAAAAAAATATAACAGATTAGTAAGACAAGACTTTCCTTGACTAAATCCATGTTGGCTTTCTCCCAAACCATGTCTGTCTATATGTTCAGTAATTTTATTCTTTATAATTGTTTCTACCATTTTGCCTGGTACTGATGTCAGGCTCACTGGACTGTAGTTTCCCAGATCACCCCTAGAACAATTTTTAAAAATTGGCATTACACTGGCCATTCTTCAGTCTCCAGGTACTGTAGATGATTTTAACGATAGTTCACAGATTACTAAGTTTGCAATCTCATATTTCAGTTCTTTCAGCACCCTCAGATGGATACCATCCCATACAGGTGATTTGCTACTCTAGTTAATCAAATAGTTGGAATATATCTTCCAGGTTTATCAAAATGTGTTTCAATTCTTTTGATACAATTTTAGGCATGGGTAATGTCGTGCACCGCCCTGGTGGCCAGTGGTCGTAAGGGTAGGTGAGACACAAAAAATTATTTTATTATGAGAGGAGGGTCTTTTAAGAGCCAGGTGTAACCTGGTCTTAGCAGTTCAGCTCCTAACTAAGAAAAATTGTGAATGCAGAGTAGAGGGTTAACAAGGCATTTATTTCCCTTTACGCATAAGATTCAGCTGGGTTACAACCTAAAGAAAACGTCCTTAACTTCAGGAATGAAATCAACTCAGGTTAACGGAAAAACTGTTATGCTTCACAGTTGTAACAATGCTTAGTTAAGCTTTCCAGAGTAAAGCAAATGTTTCAGCACTCTTCTTCCATTTAGCAAATGAATAACATTCTGAAGATAACATATATCATTCACAGGTTTAACAGTGACTCTGCACTGCCAGAAAAGAGTAGTTACTCACCTGTAACAGGTGTTCTCCAGGAGCAGCAGGAATCAGTCCTCACATATGGGTGACGTCGGCGCCGACGGAGCCCTCGCGGAGCAATTTCCCCAGCTTTCAAAGAAAGCCTTTGGGAATTGCAGCGCGCATGCGCGGTCCTCTTCCCGCCCAAGGGTGCCATCTTGCTCAGTCAGATGATATAGCTAAAAGACAGCAAAAAAATTAGCAAAAACGAAATGATAGGACTGCAACTCCAAGGGGAGGAGGGAGGGTTGTGAGGACTGATTCCTGCTGCTCCTGGAGAACACCTGTTACAGGTGAGTAACTACTCTTTCTCCAGGACCAAGCAGGAAGTCAGTCCTCACATATGGGACTCCCTAGCTTAAGGCTACCGGAGACCTCAAGCGGAAAAATGAGCTCCCTCTAGCTCAGTAGCACAGAAGGAAGGAATCTTCTCTGAAAACGCCCCCGACCGGTAGCCCAACACCAGGGCCGGAGGGTAGGAGTTGCCTAAACCTCAAAGAGATTATGGAGGACTGCCTGTCCGAAAGCACTGTCCCTGCGGGACTCCCTCTCCAGGCAGTAATGGGTCGCAAAAGTCTGGCTTGAAGACCAAGTAGCGGCCCAGCAGATGTCTGCTAACGGAACAGAGCAGAGATGAGCCACTGACGCAGCCTTCGCCCTAACACGATGAGCCGTAACTTGACCCTCCAACTAGAGGCCGCCCGCCCCATAAGCCCAAGCGATACAGTCAGCAACCCATATGGACAAAGTATGCTTGGAGACAGGGAGCCCCAACTTATTGGGGTCAAAAGAAACAAAGAGCTGAACAGCCCTCCGATGCTCCCGCGTACAGTCAAGGTAGAAGGACAAGGCCCTCCTACAGTCCAGGGTATGCGGCCTGGGAAAGAAGGGCGGAAGAACCACCTCCTGGTTGAGATGAAAAGGAGAAACCACTTTTGGAAGAAACTTAGGGTGAGTCCGTAAGACTACCCTATTCCTGTAGAACCTAGTGTAAGGAGGATCAGACACTAGGGCCTGCAGTTCACTAACGCGCCTAGCAGAGGTAAGGGCTACCAAGAACAAGGTTTTCCAGGAAAGAAAACGAAGAGGGCAGGTAGCCATAGGTTCAAAGGGCGGACAGGTAATCCGCTGCAAGACCACATTCAGATCCCATTCAGGGGCTGGTGGGCGCAAAGGAGGCTTAAGGAGAAGGAGGCCTCGTAGAAAACGAGCCACCAAAGGGTGGTTGGAAAGAGGCCTGCCATCCACCGGTGCATGATGCGCAGAGAGAGCACTGAGGTGGACCCTGACAGAGTTGGACTTAAGGCCCAGATTGGAGAGGTAAAGCAAATATTGCAAGACCACCGCCACCAAGCAGGAGAAGGGATTCTCAGACTGCTGAGCACACCACACGGAGAAGCGACGCCACTTAAGAGCGTAGGACTTCCGGGTGGAGGGCCACCTGGAGGCCAAGACGACCTCTTCCACCTCCTGAGGCAGCAGGAGGGGAGCAAGGACTACCCTTTCAGCAGCCAGGCCATCAGATGAAGGGACCGGAGGTTGGGGTGTAGGAGAGTCCCCTGATCCTGTGACAGGAGATCGGGTTGAAACCCCAGAGGAAGAGGAGTGTCCACCGCCAGCTGCATTAGAAGCAGGAACCAGGGTTGTCTCGGCCACCGGGGAGCCTCTAGGATCATCGAGGCTCTGTCTCTGAGAACTTTGAAGAGAGTTCGAGACACTAGTGGCATAGGAGGAAAGGCATACAAGAGGCCTGTGGACCATGGAATCAGAAAAGCATCCGCCGCTACTCTGAGAGGATGCGGTTGTCGAGGGCAGAATCTGGGAAGCTGCCGGTTCAGGGGACTGGCAAATAGATCCAGGGTGGGGAGGCCCCACTTGAGAAAGATCCGCTGAACCACCAACGGATCCAATCTCCACTCGTGTGGTTGGAGGATCCTGCTCAGCTTGTCCGCCAGGTAATTTTCTTGACCTGGGAGATAGACAGCTTTGAGGAGGATGCCGTGAAGAACGGCCCAAGAGCACAGTGTTTGCGCCTCCTGACAGAGAAGGGAGGAGCCTGTGCCTCCTTGTTTGTTCACGTAGAACATTGCAACTTGATTGTCCGTCTGGACCAGCACAGACTGGTGAGAAGTGAGGTGGGAGAAGGCTCGCAGAGCTAGGCAGATGGCTCTGAGCTCCAGGAAGTTTATCTGCTGAGCAGACTCCCAAGGAGTCCAGAGGCCTTGAGTACATGTCCCTTGGCAATGTGCTCCCCAACCCAGGAGAGAAGCATCGGTCGTCAGCACCTGAGAAGGCGGAGGAGATTGAAAATCCACTCCCAGCACCAGGTTTGGGAGATGAAGCCACCACCGCAGAGAAGAGCAGCAGGTCGGATACCTGTACTGAGTCCGCCAGGCTCCCCGAGGCTTGATGCCATTGAGTGCGAAGGCACCACTGAGCAGGTCGCATGTTCAGGCGGGCATTGGGGGTCACATGAACCGTGGAAGCCATATGGCCGAGCAGGCTCAGAAATTGCCTGGCAGAGACCATGGAATTGCTGTGAAAGTGGCTGGCGAGATCCATGAGCCTGTGTGCCCTGTCTAGAGGCAGGAAGGCCCACGCCTGAAGTGTGTTCAACCTTGCGCCTATGAATTCGAGATTTTGAGAGGGGAGCAAAGTGGACTTTGCGAAGTTTATGACAAATCCCAAGTGCTGGAGCAGAGTCACAGTGCGATGAGTGGCCTGAGTGGCCTCTTGGGAAGACTGGGCTCTGATGAGCCAGTCGTCCAGGTATGGAAATACAAAAAGGCCTTGAAGTCTGAGATAGGCCGCCACCACTGCTAGGCATTTGGTGAACACCCTGGGGGCGGAAGATAGGCCAAAGGGCAGTACTCTGTACTGGTAATGATTTCCTCCCACAACAAACCTGAGATATTGTCTGTGGTCTGGATGAATAAGGATGTGAGTATAGAAATCCTTTAGATCTAAGGAGCATAGCCAGTCTCCCTGTTGGAGGTAGGGCAGCAGGATTCCAAGGGTAAGCATCTTGAACTTTTCCCTTGCCAGGAACTTGTTGAGGTTTCGCAAGTCCAGGATGGGTCTGAGGCCTCCTGTTCTTTTTGGTATCAGAAAGTACCTGGAATAAAAGCCGTGACCTCTCAGGTGGTGGGGCACCGATTCCACAGCCTGTTCCTGAAGAAGACTTGCTAACTCCTGAAGGAGTAAGTCCCTGTGCAGAGGGAGTCTTGGAGGCTCCCTTGGAAAGTAGGAGGGAGGTACCTGGTGAAAGTGTAGAAGATAGCCTTTCTGAACTATATGAAGCACCCAGGTATCTGATGTGATGGCTGACCACCTGTGGGGAAAGTGGACCAGCCGGCCTCCTGTGCTGAGAGAAACCAGTGGAGTGGAAGAGGCTATGCTGACAGAGTCAAAAACCCCCACTCTGCTGAGCAGGGGCCGGTGTTGTGGGCTTGGGGGCCTGCTGCCTACGGGACCCATTACCCCTTCCCTTGGCCTGCTGACCCTGTTGGGGAGCTGCTGAGGCCTGATAATGAGGGTAGTGTTTATAGGCAGCCGCCTTCCTTGGGTAAAAGGGCTTTTTCCCCGAGCCCTTCTTCTTCTGAGAAGGGGCAGAGGTCTTTCTGGACAGCCGAGTCCTGGTCAGAGTCTCGGTCTCAATCTGTGCAGCCTTTTCAGCCATGGGCTTGCCAAAGAGGTTTTCACCTCTGCAGGGGACATCGACCAACTTGTCCTGTACCCATGGCTCGAGGTCGGATGACTGAAGCCAAGCCTGTCGGCGGGCACCGATGCCGGCTACGGCTACTCGAGCCGATGCTTCGAAGCCATCATAGGCTGCTCGAGAGATAAACTTCGAGCACTCCCGAATACCAGTGGACAAGGCCTGGAACCTCTGCAAAGGTTCCTCGGAGAGACCAGCAGAGAACCCAGCAATTTCCTTTGCCAGGTCTCGGAGATACATGCCCATGTAGAGCTGGTAGGTCTGGACGCGACAAGCAAGCATAGAGCCCTGGAAGCACTTCCTACCGAGGGCATCCAGGTTCCGGGCCTCCCGGCCAGGAGGCACCAAGGAGTGCATCTTCTGACTCTTGAGTCGATGCATGGCCGATTCCACCACCATGGAATGGTGCGGTAGTTGTGCCTTTTGGAACCCGGGGCTCTTGCGGACTCGATAAATGGAATCGACCCGCTTGCTTAACACCGGCGCCGACGCCGGGCTCTCCCACATGCGGAAGAGATGTCG
Source organism: Ichthyophis bannanicus (assembly GCA_033557465.1). NCBI lineage: Eukaryota > Metazoa > Chordata > Amphibia > Gymnophiona > Ichthyophiidae > Ichthyophis > Ichthyophis bannanicus. The sequence goes on along the minus strand of CM066051.1, from coordinate 53,284,202 downwards.
CTCCAGCATCGGAGGAACCGGTACAGTAAAGGCCTCCTTCGGGGGAGAGTCATACTGGAGGGCATCGAGCTCTTCGGCTCGAGGCTCCTCCTCGGGATCCGTGGGGAATGCCAAGGCCTTGGCCATATCCCGCACGAAGTCCGAGAACCGGGTGTCCTCCGGGGGGGACCGTCTGAGGTTCGGACTCGGGCGAGTCCGATGGGACGCACCGAGTCCGAAAAGTACCTGGGGACTCTTCGTCCTCCGTCTCCCAGCCCGACTCCTCGGTGGAGGAATCGAGCGGCTCCGGTCGGGCGGGCACCGATGCCCTCCGCCCCGACATCGAGGCCGGCGTCAACAACCTCAGTCCTGAACGGGAGGCCGAGGGAGACCGCGACCGAGGATCGACTTGAGCTCGCATGGACTCGAGGATTGGCTCGGTCTCCGGGGTCAACTTAGACGTCGACGTCCCGGTGGTCGGGGCAGATGCACCGGCGAGGCCAGTGATCAATGCCCACTGCTGGTCCATGAAGGCAGCGAAACTGCTCTCCAAGGCCGTCAACCTGAGTCCGAGCTCAGGAGACCCAGCAGCCTCCGACTCGGGCCCCGACGGCGTCGGGCCCGACGTCGGCTCCTTCGGAGGCGAGTCCACGAGGATTACAGTACTCACGTGTCCAGGAGACTCCATCTCGAGACGAGGATGTTTCGAAGGCCTCTCCGACTCCGAGGACCCGGGACGGCTTTTGGGGCTATGCGACCTGGCCCTCGAGGAACCAGGAGCGTCCACCGACGCCGCCCTCGCGGGTTTCTTCTTCCTATGATGTTCCCGGGCAGGAGACCCCCACTCAGAGGAACTCTGACAATGCTCAGGACCGGAGTCCCGGGACGTCGAAGCCTCTGACGAGGTCCGGGCCCGGCCGGACGCGGAGTCAGAGAAGATTCATTCTCTTTGATGCTGCCGACTCCTCAACGCTTTTGAGGACATTTTGCCACACGGACCACAGATCATCGGGTCATGATCGGGTCCGAGGCAGCGGAGGCAGCAGTCGTGTGTGTCGGTAAGAGACATAAGTTTCTTACACCGATCACACTTCTTAAACCCGCTGGCAGCCATCGGGGGAAAAAGGGCCCCTGCGAGGTCAAAAGACAGGGCTGCCAGTGAAAAAAGAAAAAATGGGAAAAGGATCCGGCGTCGAACCGAGAAAAGAATAGTAAATAAAATCAACTTTTTCAGCGGCGATCACAAACAGCGTCTGTAGGGCTCCGCGGAAAAAAGAAGACTGAGCAAGATGGCACCCTTGGGCGGGAAGGGGACCGCGCATGCGCGCTGCAATTCCCAAAGGCTTTCTTTGAAAGCTGGGGAAATTGCTCCGTGAGGGCTCTGTCGGCGCCGACGTCACCCATATGTGAGGACTGACTTCCTGCTTGGTCCTGGAGAATACACAAAGAACAGTCCATCTCTTCCTGAGATAAAAGGCTTGGCTCTACAAGTTCCACTTGCATCGGCTCAGAATTATCTCTGTCTGTATCAGTGGTTTCACTGGCTATAATTTCTGGCCAGGCCCTAGTCCTGTTCTCTGGATGTTTAAAGAGTTCCTCTAGTGTTTGCCAATGAGCATGGCCTATCCTCGGGCGTTGGCTACTTGGCATATGAGAGGTAGCTTTGCTTTCCTTTCTCACAGGTTTAGCATTACTTTCAAAAGGCTTTTTATAAGGTAAGGTTTTCTTCATAGAAACAGAGTCAGCATACCTTGGCTTCCAGCAGCATATAGAACTGGGATTTCCTCCTTCCCGCAGTTCTTTAGGAACACAATCCCTGAGCCAATCTCCTCTCTGAAAGCTTCTGTTACCTTTCGGTTTAGCCCCAGGTTCCTCTGGTACAAGTAGGCTTCTTTCTTTCACTCTGCTTTGCCTCCAAAGGTGATTGTTCCTTTGCCCAGCACTAGTTTCCCAAGTGCTTCTTTCTGCTTGGTTCTTGCTTGTGGTGCTTCTCTCTCGTAAACCTTCAGCTTTACCTCCAGCTCCACACCTGCAAGCACTGCTCTGCCCTCTCCAGTCTCCAGTTTATAAAGCTCTCCTGTGTTTGAGCTTCCCGGGCTGACTGTCAGGTAGGTGCTCTCGATTAGCTAAGTGTGTCCACTCAGGCTCTGTGAGTGCACACCTGCTCCCTCTAGCTGTTCTGTGCGGATATTGCATCTTGTGCACATCTTTTTCCTCATGAAAAACAGCTTCTTCTCCTGCATTTTTGCTTTCATCAGCCCTTGCTGCATGACAGTAACTTCCTTATATCTTCTTCAGTAAAGACCAAAGCAATGAATTCATTCAGTCTCTCCGCTATGGCCTTGTCCTCCCTTAGTGCCTTTTATCATCTAATGCTCCAAATGACCCTCTCACAGGATTTTTGCTATGAATGTACTTGAAAAAGTTTGTATTATGTGTTTTGTTTCCATGGCAAGCTTTTTGCCAAATTCTCTCTTTGCCTACCTTATCAATGCTTTGCATCTAATTTGCCAGTGCTTATGTTGTTTCTCGTTTTTGTCATTTGGCTCCTTTTTCTATTACCTGAAAGAGGCTTTTTTGGCTCCAACAGCCTCTCTGACCTCATCTTTAAAAAATGCTGGCATTATTTTGGCCTTCCTTCCAGTTTTCTTAAAGCGTGGAATACATCTGGCCTGGACTTCCAAGATAGTATTCTTAAATAATGCCCATGCTTTATGCAAATATTTAACCTTTGCAGCTGCTCCTTTTAGTTTTTTCTTAATGATTTTCTTCATTTTATCATAGTCTCCCTTTTGAAAGTTAAAAGGTAGTACTGTGGATTTCCTTACCATCCCTCCTCCATTAATTAGATCAAACATGATCATGCTGTGATCACCATTGCCAAGTGGCTCCAACACCCTTATCTCTTGCACCAGATTCTGTGTTCCATTGAGGACTAAGTCCAAAACAGCTTCACGTCTTGTCAGTTTATGAATCAGCTGTTCCAAGAAGCAGTCATTGATTTCATCTAGAAAGTTTATCTCCCTAGCATGTCCTGCTGTGACACTGACTCAGTCAATACTGGGGTAATTTAAATCACCCATTATTATTACTGTGTTGTAACTTTTGTTATCTTCCCCGATTTCTTTTAGCATTTCATCATCTATCTGTTCATTCTGTCCAGGCAGTTGGTAGTACACCCCCACTGCCATCACCTTCCCCTTTTTACATGAAATTTCTATCCATAGAGGTTCTAGTGTGTTTCGTTTCTTGCAAAACTTTACTCCTGTGTGACTTAATGCCCTCTCTAACATAGAACACAAACCCTCCACCAATTTGATCTACCCTATCATTGCAATATTGTTTATACCCAGGTATCACAGTGCTCCATTGGTTGTCCTCCTTCCATCAGGTCTCTGAGTTGCAATTATATCTAATCTTTCATTTAGTGCTATGTAGTCTAACTCTCCCATCTTCTTTTTTAGACTTCTAGCATTTGCATACAGGCAATTTTAGAGGCTGTATTTTATTCATATTAATCTGGTCATGAGTTGATAGAAGTAATTTGGAATCTTTCAGCTCTGTAAAAGGCATCTGGGTTACTTATATGTCTATTAGGAACATCTCTATCAGGATGCCCTAACTTCCTTCTTTTACTAGTATCCTTCAAGGATACATCCTTCCGAACCATGTGCTTATGGGTGACTGTCGGCTTTCCCCTATTATCTAGTTTAAAAGCTACAGGGGAGGGGGTGTGTGAGAGGGAGGTGCTGTCGAGATAGAGCAGCTAGAGCTGGATGGTGGCTGTTTCCTGATCTCTCTGCCACTTCTGTGATCAGAGCTGTAGCTGCTGCTGCTGCTACTGCTATTGTGGTCCCTGTGTTATTGGTGCCTGGATTGGGAGCCCTAGCACAGAAGGGTTTTTGAAAACTAGCTTCTGTTCTTTTGTACCATGTGGGAGGGCTCCGGTCAGCTCCAGAGATGGAGGTGGCTGTATCTCTGTAGACAGTGGGGGAGATATTTTAAAGTATTTACATATTTTGAAGATCTGCAAACCGTAGAAATGCTGGTTAGCGAGATATTCAGCAGCACTAACACGGTTAGTGCTGCTGAATATCCACAGGTGCCACCGCTACACACCCCGATGCTATGCAGTTAGCAATGGGGAGTGTCATGGGCGGAGTGGAGGCGGCACCTGATACTAACTGGGCAGCAGTGATATTGAGCCACTGCCTAGTTAGTGACCTGCGGTAAATTCAAGCACAGCAAATGCTGGCCTAACTTTACTCACGGAAGCTAACCGGCCATCAGCTCAATATCACCGCTGCCTAGTTAGTTTCCGGGGTCTGCAGCTACCCCAGATATTCAATGCCATTGGTCGGATATGGCCCTGGCATTGAATATCTGGGATTGCTCTTCAGTGGCGATGGCTAGCTGCCGCCACTGAATATATCAGACTCAGTCTGTTTTACTTCACAAAATAAAGATAACGAGCTCAGTCAGCTCCTGTCTTTCACATTTTTGGGATGGAGGGGAATCAGGAGTCCTGGAAACGATGGGACTTGAGAAAGAGTGTATCTACAATGTACCTGAGTGAATTGTGGAGTACCCAATTTGAAAGTAGCATTTAGGGAATCTGAAAATTGTGTATTTTGTGCACTTGCTGAGACATTTTTTGTCAGTGATTGCACCCATAATTACTTTACATAGAGAGCTTCATTTTTATGGTTGACTGAAATTTTCTTGAACCCAGAAGGTGGTATGCCCACTCTTCTCTCACTCCATCCCATTGTCTGTTTCTCTGGGAAAAAGAAATAAAGGTAAACAGACACATAAGGTGTTACCTTTTTATTGCAGTAACTGGTATCATTCGTTCACCTTCTTTCACCAACCTCTATAGAGAGCAACAAATGCTTCCAGCCAAGGCAAGCTTTAGGTTTTCCTCAACTTCCCCTCCAACTTCTTAAAAAAGCGGGCAGGAACATGGATAGGCAGCTGTGAAAAGAGGTAAATCAGCCTAGGAACAATCATCATTTTTAAGGCAGTTACCTTACTCATCCAATCCCAAGGTAAGGCCCTCCCACCTTACTAGTTCATCCGCTATGTTAGACGTGATAGGAATATAATTAAGTTTAAACAGATCATCAGCATCCGAGGAGACCTTAATTCTTAAATACTTAATCGAGGTGGCTGCCAATTTAAAAGGACATCCAGGTGGAAGAGTCCTATCGGCCATCCCTAGCGGAAGCACCTCAGCCTTGTCCAGGTTAACTTTAAAGACTCAAACACGGCCAAACTCCGGCAGAATGTGAAGTAGGCCTGATAAGGAAAACATGGGGTTTTCCAAAAAGACCAGGGTATCATCAGCATAAAGCAACACGTGATGAGGCAACCCCCCCCCCCCCCCCCGCCACGATCCCAGGTTGGATATCCGGGGCAGCATGTTTCATGAAATACAGGAGATCATAGAGAGAGGAAGACAGGCATCTATATTTGGAAAAACACAGAGAAGCTAGCAAAGTAGCAGGAAAGCGAAGATTCAAAAAGAGGAGGAAATAACCAATGCAATAAAATGGGGGGGATAAGACATTTTTCAGTTATATTACTGAGAAGAGGAAGGGCAAAAGTGGTATTGTCAGACTCAAGGGTGAAGGGGAGGAATATGTAGAAGCTGATGAGGATAAAGCGGACTTGCTTAACAAATATTTATGTTCTGTGTTCACAGATGAAGAACCAGGAGCAGGACCTCAGAAAACACCCACAAACAGGAACAGAAGCGAGGGACATTTTGAACAATTTTCAGAAGACTGTGTTCGTGAGAAACTAGCTCAACTTAAAGTAGACAAAGCGATGGGACCGGATGGGATACACCCTAGAATACTGAGGGAACTTGGGGACATTCTAGCAGCTCCACTGACTGACCTTTTCAATGCCTCGTAAGAGATGGGAGTGGTGCCAAAGGACTGGAGAGAGGCTCATGTGGTGCCTTTACACAAAAGCAGAAGTAAGGATGAGGTTGAAAACTACATGCCGGTTAGTTTAACTTTGGTGGTAAGTAAATTATTGGAAATGCTGCTGAAAGAGAAAATAGTGAGGTTTCTGGAGTCCAGCGGATTACAGGATCCGAGGCAGCATGGATTCACCAGAGGCAGGTCTTGTCAGACAAATCTGATTGATTTCTTTGACTGGGTGACCAGAGAGTTGGACCAAGGGAGAGCCCTAGATGTGGTGTATTTAGATTTCAGTAAAGCCTTTGGCACTGTTCCTCACAGGCAACTTATAAACAAACTGAGCACCCTAGGGATGGACCCTAAAGTTACTGCTTGGGTTAGAAATTGGTTGGGTGGGAGGCGACAAAGAGTACAGGTAAATGGTGCTCACTCTGAGGAGAAGGATGTTAGCAGTGGTGTGCCCCTGAGATCTGTCCTTGGTCCGATTCTTTTTAACATATTTGTTAGTGATATAGCGGAAGGGGTGTCGGGTAAGGTTTGCCTCTTTGCGGATGATACCAAAATCTGCAATAGAGTAGACACCCAGGAAGGTGTAGATAACATGAAGAGGGATCTAGCTAAGCTTGAAGAATGGTCTAGAATTTGGCAGTTGGGATTTAATGTTAAAAATATATGGTCATGCATTTGGGCTGCAACAATCCAAGGGAGCAATATAGTATAGGGGGTGCAGTACTTTTGTCCACTAAAGAAGAGCGGGACCTAGGCGTGGTTGTGTCTGATGATCTTAAAGTAGCTAAACAGGTAGAAAAGGTGACGGCAAAAGCTAGAAGGATGCTTGGGTGAATACGGAGAGGAATGGCTAGCAGAAAAAAGGAGGTGATAGTGCCTCTGTATAAGTCTTTGGTGCGACCTCATTTGGAGTATAGTGTGCAATTCTGGAGAACGCACCTTCAAAAGGATGTGCAGGATGGAATCGGTGCAGAGGGTGGCTACTAAAATGGTTAGTGGTTTTCATTATAAAGCATATGAGGACAGACTTAAGGATCTTAATATGTACACCTTAGAGTAAAGGCGGGATAGAGGTGATATGATTGAGATGTTTAAATACCTCCATGACATAAATGTTCAGGGGTAGAGCTTCTTTCAATTGAAAGCAAGTTCTGCTACGAGGGGACATGGGATGAGGGTGAAGAGGGATAGATTCAGGAGTGATATGCGGAAATATTTCTTTACGGAAAGAGTGGTGGATCCGTGGCATAGTTCCCAGTGGAGGTGATGGAGATGAGGACAGTAACTGAATTCAAAAAAGCATGGGACAAACACAGAGGATCTCTAGAGGAAAAAAGGGGACTGTTGTAGTTGTTGATATGGAAGGACAAACTAGATAGGCCATGTGGTCTTTTTCTGTTGTCATATTTCTATGTTTCTATGTTTCAATCGCCAAGGCGAAGAGCAAAGGCGAAAGAGGGCAACCCTGCTGCATTCCCCGATGTAGCCTAAACCTCTCCGATTGCACTCCATTAAAAGTAACTTTTGCATTAGGAGCAGCATATAAGGCCCATACCCAGCCAATGAAACAGTCCCCCAACCCAAACTGCACCATAGTGGTGAAGGGGTACTATTATTTGACCCAATCAAAGGCTTTTTCAGCATCAAGAGATACCATTTGCCGAGAGCAACGCTGAGCATATTCAAAAGCCTCCAAATGTTGTTGGATATTTGCCTTCTCCTAATAAAGCCAGTCTGATTAGGATGAATTAATGTGGTGATAGCCCCATCCTATCTGTTTGCCAGGACCCTAGCGAAGAGCTGCCCCCTCCGGGAGGAACTGCACTTGTTGCACTGGACCTGAAAGGTCTAAGGAGCTCAAGGCAAAGTTTATGTCTCCTCCTATCCAAACAGAGCCTTGAGCTCTCTGCACAAAGGTGGAGAATGATTGCTTAAAAAAGAGCCCTTAGGCTTATTTGGGGCAGAGAGGTTTAGGAAGGACACATCCTGACCATCAATATGCCCCACCACCTAGACAATATGACCCTGGGAGTCTCCCCCCCCCCCCCCCGAATCTGCTACCACAAAAGAGACACGTTTATTCACTAAGATGGCAACACCATGTTTTTTAGAATTGTAGACTGAATAGAAAACCTGCAATTTCATCAATTCAGAAGGGATCAACCGCAGCTCCTGCAAGAGGGCAATATCAACCCTCTCCTTTTGTAGGTAGGAGAGGACCTTCTTCCACCTGGCTGGATTGTTTAGCCCGCTGACATTCAAGGTGACTAATTTAATTGACATAAGGTTTGATAAAGAATAACTAGGGTATAGAAAACAGCACATAAACCATATAATGCCCTCAACAGGAGCCCACCCCCACCCCACCCCTCCTTTCCCTCTCTCCCCATTTCAGTCACATGCCATACACATCTTTCCCCATTCACACACGCTGCCCCCATCCCCATTTCCCCAACCACAAACAAAAAACCAAGCAAACCAACAATAATAATCCCCTTTTCAAAGCGTGAATGTCTCTGGCTTCCAATCATCCTGCGCATATGGGTGATCCGGACGTCCATCTGTCTATACACCCAAAGGGCAGTTGCTAGCGAAAATGTTCCCCCCAATCAGGAGCAAGACCATCGCTAAAAGCCTCCTGTATGAGAGGGTCGTTGCCCAGGGAGTGAGTCACAAAGCACAGTTCAAAGTAGTGGTAATAGACTGCAGTAATATCTAAAAGTCCCAAGTGCAAGGCAGACAAGTAGCAGCTTGAATAGACCTGCTGTTTTACATCCTATGAAGGGCCTGGTTCAGTCTGTCTACCAGAACATCACCATGCCGGGTATCTGAACCACAAAAAAATCGCTGGGTCTACTAGAGCAAATAACCAAAATTATAGAATAATTGCTCCAATCCACAAAACTCAAAAAAATACCATAATCAGGGAGCACCGCAGTAGGCTAAGATGTCAACGAAAAGAGGCACCGATCGTATCTCACTGCATGGAATATTCACTTGGTTTTGAGCAATTACAGGTTTTTTGCATTGATCAAGTATTGAAGGGTTTTGCCAATCAATCACGGGATCAAAGTTTATTTTATGTGGAGCAGCGTTGGATTTATACTCTGGGTACAGTCTATCCAGGAGGATTAAATGCTCAGATTGACTGGGCAGTATGCATTTGAAGCCTATTCGGTGCTCCTGGTTTTTCAGGGATGACGTGATTTTGCAACCCGGATGCCACTTCTTTTTGGTTTAACTGAACAGGTTTGCCTTTAAATAGGAGCAGATGGGAAGCTACACGCATGTGCGGCGTCTTTTCATTGAGAGGAATATGGAGGAGTGAGATAAATGGTAGGAGTGAGTTTCTTGTGTAATGTCTACATTGTATTGTCAAAAAATACCGATCAATATGTTTTTTGTTTATTTCAGAGGAGCAGAAAGCTATCCAAGGAAGCATACAGTTTGAGCCGCATGATCACATGTTTATCTGGCACAGTGTGAAAGTTGGATCCCCCGAAGAAACCGCTTGCGCGGTGAAACGCTCAAGCGCGTAGGATTAGCGTCAGGATTGAAGCTAAGTTTGTTCATACTGAATTTATTTCAGCCAGTATAATAGAGTATGATAAATTTGCTCTTCAGCTTTTTAGCGTTTGCACGAACAGAAACGTTTTGCTGTATTTTTACTGAAGAGAACATCTTTATCTACTTGTTTGGAAGTAATATCAAAGAATTAATTGAGTTTATTTAAGCGGATTTTATGCTTAAAATCACAGAGAGGGGGAACGGAAAGGTCCTTGATGCAAAACACGGGGTTGGTTAACCACAGCAAAGGTTTACCTCCTGGGTTCCACCCCTTCAAGTCTGAGACCTGTTCCCTGATTATGGTATTTTTTTGAGTTTTGTGGATTGGAGCAATTATTCTATAATTTTGGTTATTTGCTCTAGTAGACCCAGCGATTTTTTGTGTTTGAAGCAATAATGGAAGGGTTATGGAAGGAAACCTTGAGTTTCACAGATGAACACATTTCGGACATTTGCAAGGAAACTACTCCTTTTTCTATGGAAGACAGTGCTGAAGATCCCGGTTCTCGGGTAGATTGGGACTCAGTTCTCAAATTGGAAAGACAGATAGTCAAGTTAGAGTTACATAGGTTTTCCTTGATTGAATATTTGAAACGCCAACAGATCCCCCGTGGACTTCGTATTTATAAAGAGCCGAAAATGCATACTATTGATTCTACTTTTTTGGAGCAGTGGAATCAGGTGCTTAACAAATGTTCTAGGGATCTTATGGTCCTTATTGTCAACACCACAAAGACCACTTTAGCATCACTTACTAAAGAAGTGGACACTAGCTTAACTGCTTTGAAGAATGTTCTGACTCCAGAGGCTTTTGAGAAACATAGAGAGGAGGATAAAAAACAATTAGAGAAGGTGCGGGAAGAAACTAAGAAAATTAAGCTTAATAAACTGGCACGGGATAACACAAACTATACCACAGGTTATGTCTACCCGTGGCAGAATCCAAAATGGAAGACCCGTATTCCACGGAAACGGGTGGCTTTTGTAGACACCTCCGATGACTCTTATTCCTCGGATTCGAGTAGAACTTCTAAAAGTGATTTTTTAGAGGAGGCTGACGATGGTTCCAAAAAGAAAAAATCCAAAGAACCCAAGGACAAACCGAAAGCACAAGGCCGTCCACCGACACGGCACAGGGTAACCTAGTTCGGGATCCATGTGCAAGGGGTGATCTGGAGACCTCCTTGGTGGTTAATCTTTCTTCTTATTCACTAACTTCGGTGCAACTTCAATTGTTGGATAAGGGGCTATCTTATGTCCCTCGTACGGTTCATGATGGCTTTCAATTTCGCTTAGATTTTGAGCGGTTAATTCGGAAGCTCAACTTGAAAATTTATTTTTCCTCTGTAGAAGTCTCGCCAGGGCAGACTTCTAGTCTGGTACAAAATCGGGTTCCATTACCGCTTTCCTCCACCTGGAATCCTCCGGGCCCACCACATCCCTCCTTGCTACTTTTTCGGGAATTGGTCCTTAAAGATGTGTGTCAACTTGAACAGAGCCGTAGTGGGATCCATCATGCACTAACGAAAGAGGAGCAACAAGCTCTGCAGTCTCTGATGGAACGTCCTGATTTGGTCATACGGAGAGCAGACAAAGGGGGTGCGATTGTGGTGCAGAATCGTGATCAGTATTTATTGGAAGCTCAGTGGCAACTTTCAATGCGGGATGTCTATCACGTTTTGGAGAGCGATCCCACAAGATTATTACAAGATCGCATTCATGCCTTGACCACAAGGGCCCTTCATGAAAAGTTACTATCTAAGAAGGAGTGGCATTATTTGAATGTACAAAGCCCAACGCAGGCTAGATTTTATCTTTTGCCAAAAATTCACAAGTGTCTGGATAATCCTCCGGGACGGCCCATCGTTTCGACGAGGGGTACCGTTCTTGAACCGTTGTCTACCTATTTAGACTCTTTTTTAATACCTTTGTTATTGGCTATTCCATCCTACATTCGTGATACCACTCACTTTTTACAATTATTGGAACAGCATTCTTGTTGGGCAGGAGATACAGAAGTGATCTTGGTAACTCTTGATGTCACCTCTCTTTACACCAGCATCCCCCAACAGGCAGCGCATGCAAGTGCTTGTACAGCTTTACGAACTAGGGGAGATTTGTCCGACTCCCATAAGATGTTTTTGTCAGAATTACTCAACTTGGTTTTGTTTCAAAATTATTTTCTTTTTGAAGATATTTTATACATCAAGTTTCGGGAGTAGCGATGGGCGCTACGTGCGCTCCTTCCCTAGCTAACATCTATATGGCTGAATTTGAGCGACTTTGGCTATACCCCTCTTCGTTTCAGCAACATATCCCCTTTTGGGGTAGATACATCGACGATATTTTTATGATTTGGACGGGTTCTGAGTGTTCTTTATGCACTTTTCTCAACTGGTTGAATCAGCAGGATCCATACATTCAATTTAGTCCTTTACATGATAAGACCACGATAACCTATTTAGATGTGGAGGTCACGAAAGGGGTTGATCGATGGCATACATCTATTTTTAGGAAACCAGTAGATAGAAATGCGCTATTACATTATCACAGCGCACACCCGATCCAACTCAAAAATAGTTTGCCGTTTTCACAATTCCTCCGCTTTCGCAGAAATTGTTCTGAGGAAGAGGATTTTAAACAGCAAGCGAGGAATTTGAAGATTAATTTTGCACAGCGGGGATACCCGAAGAATGTGATAAAGGCAGCTTATACTCGGGCTCGCTACAGTTACAGAGACCAGCTCCTATCTTCCCGTGAGAAATCCACTTGCCAAGATGATTCGCAAGTGAATCTAATAACAAAGTATTCAGTGTTTAGTGGCTCTCTTAAGAAAATTCTTCAACGCCACTCTAACGTACTTCAAAGTATTCCTGGATTAGAAGGTAAGACAGTACATTGTGTGTGGCAACGCCACAGGAATCTTAAAGAGTTATTGAGTCTGGCTGTGTTGAGACCAGCTCTTTCAATAGATCCTTGTGTTGAAAGGGAACACACTAAATGTGGTGAGTGCAATGTTTGTGCCATTACAGCGGAGATATCACGATTCACTTATCATGGCAAAGAGTATGAACTCAAGAAATCCACCAATTGTGGCTCTAGTTATGTGGTCTATGCCCTTCGCTGTCCCTGTTCGTTGCTGTACATCGGCAAGACTATACGACCTTTGCGGGTTCGTATTAATGAGCACCGCAGTAGGCTAAGATGTCAACGAATAGAGGCACCGATCGTATCTCACTGCATGGAATATTCACATGGTTTTGAGCAATTACAGGTTTTTTGCATTGATCAAGTATTGAAGGGTTTTGCCAATCAATCACGGGATCAAAGTTTATTTTATGTGGAGCAGCGTTGGATTTATACTCTGGGTACAGTCTATCCAGGAAGATTAAATGCTCAGATTGACTGGGCAGTATGCATTTGAAGCCTATTCGGTGCTCCTGGTTTTTCAGGGATGACGTGATTTTGCAACCTGGATGCCACTTCTTTTTGGTTTAACTGAACAGGTTTGCCTTTAAATAGGCGCAGGTGGGAAGCTACACGCATGCGCGGCGTCTTTTCATTGAGAGGAATATGGAGGAGTGAGATAAATGGTAGGAGTGAGTTTCTTGTGTAATGTCTACATTGTATTGTCAAAAAATACCGATCAAGATGTTTTTTGTTTATTTCAGAGGAGCAGAAAGCTATCCAAGGAAGCATACAGTTTGAGCCGCATGATCACATGTTTATCTGGCACAGTGTGAAAGTTGGATCCCCCAAAGAAACCGCTTGCGCGGTGAAACGCTCAAGCACACAGGATTAGCGTCGGGATTGAAGCTAAGTTTGTTCATACTGAATTTATTTCAGCCAGTATAATAGAGTATGATAAATTTGCTTTTCAGCTTTTTAGCGTTTGCACGAACAGAAACGTTTTGCTGTATTTTTACTGAAGAGAACACCTTTATCTACTCGTTTGTAAGTAATATCAAAGAATTAATTGAGTTTATTTAAGCGGATTTTATGCTTAAAATCACAGAGAGGGGGAATGGAAAGGTCCTTGATGCAAAACACGGGGATGGTTAACCACAGCAAAGGTTTACCTCCTGGGTTCCACCCCTTCAAGTCTGAGACCTGTTCCCTGATTATGGTATTTTTTTGAGTTTTGTGGATTGGAGCAATTATTCTATAATTTGGGTATCTGAACCAAGCAGGTGTGAGGGGTGGACTTGGACATGGAGGAGGAAACAAAGATGATCAAATATGCTGGACTCATCTGCTGCCCAGTCTGTGGTGGTGTCTTCTGAGAACTGTCTTTAGCACCTCATCCTCCCCCAACACATTACAAAAGCTGCTTGACATCCTCTGGGAGCGCAAGAACAGACACTCACCCTGGTAAACTGCAGTAAATTGAGTGGGGAACCAGACTGCAGCCCGGATCCTGGCTTTAATAAGGTAGTCTCTATAAGGGAGCAAAGACTTCTGCTTCCTAACAGACTCTGCACAGGCATCAGGGAAAACTGAAATCTTTCAGTTTTGATAGTCCACAGTTTTAGTTTGGCGAGCTTCCATGATTATAAACTCCTTTTCCCTGTAATGGAGCAGCCTAACAATGAGTGCTCTAAGCCGTTTGTCAGGGCCTGGCTTTGGCTGCATCTCCTGGTGTGTGCGCTCTACTTCATATGCCGGATCAGCCAGTACAGCAGGAAAACAGGTCCTCAGGAACTTCTGTACAAAAGTCTGAGCATCAGGTAGTTCGGCTCCTTCAGGAAATCCCAAAGATGAGAGTTTTAGTCTGCAGTCACTGTTCTCCTGGTCCTCTGCTTTGCTTTCAAGCTAGTAGACAGCCTTGCGAAGACAGTCAATTTCTTTAGCACTTTGCACCTCTCGGTCTTCTAGCTGGCCAACCCGTTCCTCCACTTCAAACACACGGGTGATAAGGGAATCGAAGTGCGCTGAGACCGCTGTAATAATCTTCAGCTTCGATGCCCGAATCTCAGAAAGGAGCTCGGCCATGCCACCAGATCCTTCACCTCCTGCTGGGTCATTCAGCTCTCCTGTGTGTGCAGCCACCATTTTAGATGCCATGTTCACTTCAGCTGTTGGCAATTTCTTTGATTTTTCTCCTCCAATGTTTGCTTCGGACTTGTTGGGCCATGCCTGTAAGACTTTGGGGATCGCACTGGACAGTTCATTGGTCTCCGGGGAGCGCAGAGAGGTAGGAGAATATCAGGTTTTTAGTTGGACGCCCGGAGCTGTGCTCAAGCCCTGCAGCTTACATTGACACTGGAAACAGAAGCCATCTCATTTGTTCACCTTTCTTTCTGTGCATTGAAGTGGACAAACATTGCTTCCACCCTTCTTTATTTAAGAAAATGAATCATGAGGCCCAGAAACAGACTTTGCATAGACACTTTCAAAACTAATTTTATTTATAATGGCACTGGGTCATTACAGAGAGAAAGGAAATGAGGGGCTTTTCCTAAGGAATGGAAGAACATCAAAGCTTAAATCTCAAGTAACTGTATCTCCATTGAGGTTGCTTGTTAATCTGTAAATTGCCTTGGTTTTAAGGCAATATATAAAACCTGTTAAATAAAATAAATACATGTTCTTCCCACTCAGGCACATTTCTTTTTTGTATGAACCAGATATATAGGACAGGACATAAGTTAAGACAGATCCCAGAATTATTGATAACATGCTGCATTTATAACCTCACCCATACATAAACCTTATAGGCTAACTAATTTACTGAAGCATGAGCTTTCAAGGACAAGAGTCCACTTTGATGTGGACTTATCCTCTAAAGTTCATATCTCAATAAATTGGTTAGTGTAAAAGGAGCCACCTGTCTCTCATTTTTGTTACTCCATACTAACTTGGCTAACCTCTCAGAATTTTCAATAAGCTGGAACAAAAGAGAGGCTTGTGAAGGGCTCCATTGGAATCGGTGAGGGTGGTGACAACAGTGATGGTGGGGCCAGATGGGGGCAGCATAGTAATCATTCACACAGTGCAGAAAAAAGGTAGCACCAGCCCTGATTTTATAAACACACATAGAAATCTATGGGCCCGATATTGGATGAGGCGGACAGTGAGTTGAAAAGCAGCTAAAAGAAAGCACTTAGCAAAGGGGTACGAATCGTGATTAAGGCAGACAACAGGCGTGTAAGTTTGGAAAATGGCCATGCACAGGAGGACGAGAAGCCAGCGGTGAAACCCACATACCCATATAGTGCCGATCAGCCCATATTTGCTGTATCTGCGCAGACACGCCCAGAACAATATCGTCCCAGACACCATGAAAGGCACAGAAAGCTCTCCAAACCATGCAACCACAGTACACGAGCAACCAAAAGAAAACGACCAAGGTGCGACCGGGTAAACACGCAAGCACAAACGCCAGTCAGATGGGTATGCCACAAGAACACATGTGGTGCACAAGGTGGGCTGGTCAGCAACAAATACCTGGGTAGCTGGGCCCTCTACATGGCCAGTGACTTTAGGAGCCATGTGGGCATATCTGGGTAATATTCTGCACAACATATAGGTAGTGATCCGGGCAGTGCAGGAGGCCCCTGTGGCTGGGCTGATACACAGCAATAGCATGGCAGCCAGGAGGACAGAAAACTTTAGCCCGGCCGAGGCTGAGGCCTTGGCTAGGATGGTGCTGAAGTACGAGGGCATGCTGTACCTCTGTGGGAATAGGAGGGCCAATCTGCACCTCTCCACAGCCATCTGGCATGGAATACAGCTGCATCTGCGCAAATGAGGTGGCAGGGGAAAACAAGGGCCATGGTGGAGAGTGGGGGATGGTAAGTGCAGCAGGCCTCTCTGAACATACTGCTACAGGCCAAGTACTGGGGGAGGGCTACTCAGGGAGGAAGGGCCAAGAGTCCCTGTGTCCCATACCTGCCCGCATGTGCAGTGCCCAACGCAGGCCATGCCAAACCAGACTGCCAGAAAGGCCGCGACTACATGAGGCACATCAGAGGATGCTAGATCACCCCCTGGCAGGGGAGATGGAGCATATGCACTGTGAGTGGGCATGGTCCCAGCAGCAGAGGCATGGTGTGGTGGGGGGCCTGTGGCATTGTACAAGTACAGTTACCTGTGTGAAACAGCTGCTATATTGCAGTACCATGCACAGTACAGACCCCGAGGAAATCAATCTCTGCCTAGGTAGTCTATAATCCAAAGGACAACCTTGCAGGTGAAAAGATTAGGAAGGACATCTGAGCAGAATGGACTATAGGAGGAGGAACACAAGGGTGAGGGATAAGATACCAAGATGGTCCCAAAGACCTGCGGAGGGCAAAGGAGGAGATGTGATGCACAGATAGAAGCAGATTGGCGCAGCCAAACAGAGCAGCAGAGTGGAATGAATGAAGCCTCGAGCACACAGAAGAAAAGTATGGCAGAAAGAGAGTGAAGGTAGGAGAGGAAGGCAGACCACAGGGAGGGATATAAGGAGAGATTGGAGAGGAAAGGTAAGGAGGAATAGCACAGTGACTGCATCTATGTGTCACAATACGTAGTGAAATGAAGGCAGTAACAGGGAGAGGGGGACTGTGTGTGTGGGACAGCAGGACAATATGTAATGCCAACCCTTCCCTCACAGGAAATACAGAGTCAGGCAGACCCTGGAGGCACTGAAGTGCTGTTTCCACACATTGTGACAACAGTGGCTGGAGCAGATACAGCGCCTCAGGGTGGAGGTCGCTGCAGCAGCAGGTAGAGGGGGTGAGGCGTGTGTGGGAGGCCCTATGTGAGCCCCCATGGGAAAGGCCAGTGCATGCCTGTAGGCACCCTGTGTCACACACCTAATGCCCCCCCAACCATCTCCCCACAGCCCATGAGGATGAGCCAGCACGCCCAACTGCCAGCGGTGCTGCAGCCGCCCCTGGACCAGCAGGCAGACCGCCACATCAATCCACCAGTTGCATCACAGCAGCAGCCCCAGGTGGTGGGGGTGAACATAGAGCATAGACAGCTGGCAGATGGAACTGGAACACAGTGGTGGTGGTGGAGGTGTCGGAGAACAATGCAGAGGACAGCAGCAGTACCACAATAGAAGGGGAGGATGAGAAGGTGGAAGTGGAAGAGGGGGAGGAGGTGGAGGTGGTGGCGGCTGCAATGGAGTGGTGGGGGGCACAGACATGATGGAGGCAGAGCCAGTGGGCAGGGCTGTCTGGGTGCAGGGGAGGGCATGAGGCAGGCAGGCGGGCTGGTGGAGGGGATGGGGGAATGCAGGCAGTAGTGTTGTGTGCGTGGGGTTGGGGACAGAGCGGCAAGGTGGAGGGCAGGAGGGGATGTGTGCATGGCTGCAGTATCTGTGGTGGGGCAACAGTCAAGTCACATGGGAAGCAGGGGGGTGGCAAGGTCAGGTATGGGTGCAGCGGGATGAGGCAGGGGTTGCCCTGGGACACCTAGGCCCCCCCCCCACATGTGTAGCCAGGCAGCAGGAGGTGTGGAGCACTACAGCTTGACCTCAGCTGTATATGTATGTTTGTATGTATATGGCTAGTTTGTTTTATCCCCTCACACAATGGTCAGTGTGGTCTACAGATACCCTCCATAACACACACCATGTTGGCATGGCAACAGCCATCCCTGTACATTAAGTAGGCTGAGGAGGTCAGAGGTTGGCACTGCACACCCCGCCCTGCTGTAGCTGTGCCAGGGTGGACAGGACCACCATCCCACCTTCTTGGGACATGGCCGGGATACACAGCTACCATGACAGGGTCCCATGCAGTGGCACAGTCCCGGCACGCCACCTGCCCATGTGTCATTGTTCACGAGCACATAGTGTGCTGTGCACCAGCCACGTTTGCCAATCCCATAGCCTGACAACACCCTGGCTGCCCTGTACTCCGCCAGTCAGGGGGCATGCATCCCCACCCATGTCCGCTACTACTCCTGTGGGTTGGACAGCTACTGTTGCCCCCATGGGTACCTATGTGCGTGGCTGGGCTGTGGCTGGCAGGGTGCCCATGCCATGCGCACAGCAGAGCACCATGCACTGGCTACCCTACCACCCCACGCCTGTCTATTGTGTGGGGCTTGCAATGGTCCACATACACATATATATGGAGCTATACGGGCATGGAGGGTGAACATGGAACATATGTGTTTGCTGTGCAATACCCACCCGTGTATGGCTCCTAACAGGGGGCAGTGCCTGCTCGGGTATGGTGCCTACCATGCCCTGTTATGGCAGTGTGCTGCACGGTTATATTCTTCTTGCATGGTATAGGCATGGAGTGGGCATATTACATGTACGTGGTTTGCAGTGCCTGCCAGCTTACTGTTCCGGATATCCCTGCATGATCTGCTGCCCGGCTAATGTTGCTGCCGGCCGCCATATTCATTTTTCCTGCTGTCATTTTCTCCGCGGGTAATACATGTAGTTTTGTGCGTGGTGTGGTTTTGTTAGGATGTCATATCTGGCAGTCAGATCACAGTAGGCAGTAAGCATCATGTCCCTAATTTCTCACCCTCTGAGATCAGCATGGCCTGGGCCTCATCATGCACAGCCATGCCACTCTCTTCTCCTCTTAAGATGCCAGTACACAGCAGCATGGCTGGTAGGACATAGCACACAGGGTGAGTGCAGTCCACCACCACAATAGAGACATAGAAGACCTCAAGAAGAAATGGTGGGTTGTCTGACAGGCAGCCAAGGAGAAATGGGCATCAAGTAGTAGGCTGCCACCTGAGTGCCAGCAGCCCCTGAGCACCTTGGAGGAGGAGGTGCTCTGTTACATGCTACAGTTACAGGCTATAACAGCAGCGCCACAGCATTGCAGGGAGGTGAGTGGCCCATGCATACCAGTATAAGCCAGGCAAGGGCTACACATGGGCTGCATGCGCCACCATGGCAAGCCACACCGCTGTACCTCCGGCACCTTCCCCATGGCCCCACACCAGCGGTGTGGTTTGCCTCGTGTAGGCCTGGGCTTTGCTTCCCCACAGCTGCTGTGCCATTGTGCCCCTGTGGGCAGAGGTGTGGGGGACTGCATGCCTCATGCACGTGTGGGGCTGCCGTGCCCTGGGCACCAGCAGCTTCAGAGTGGGTATGAGGGCCATGGTTTGTACCTCCCAACTTGTGTCATGGCTCTTGTGGCGTACCAGTGTGGTGGCATACGCCCTCCATGCACACATACATGGGGGGTGTGCATATAGTTTTCTGGTCTTGTTTGTCCAGGGCCTCTGTGATGCCACTGCATGCTCACTGTTTGATGTGGGCCTGCACCTGTGCCCACAGCACACTGGGGCTGGGCCTGGGGCATACCACTGGTGACAGGGAACATGCCATGTGTCAGTATGGGCCAGCAGTTGTGGCTGTGGCACTGCTTCTGGGGTTGCTGAGCCACCTATGGACACCATCAAGCCCCCTTACATTTCTCACTCTTGCTCTCCCACAGATCAGCCGGTGACCGGGACATCAGCCGCTGCAGATGCTGAGATTATGGAGGCTCCATCAACTGCTGCCGCAGCAGTTACACAGCAGGAGGAAGTGGGTAGACAGGAGCCGCTGGTGGATGACCCCACACTGCACCTCGATGAAGACAGCCCTGTATTGGGGTTCCCTGTCCCTGCGGACGTGCCAGTCAGTGGGCTAGATAAGGTGGACCGGGAGCATCTGAGGGAGGGAGCGCAGTTATTGCAGTGCACAGAGGACATCCATGAGGAGCTGCCCAGCCTACACCAGGAGCTGCAGATCACAAATGAGCACCTGCAGGTGGTGAACAGCAGGGAACAGTGCTACCAGGATGGGCAGTATCGGCTCATGCAGGAAATGGCAGCGTACATGGCAACAACTGTCAGTGCATGTTGACGCATGGTGGCAGCACAACAGGGTGCAGGTGGTAGGCAGGGGCCTATGCTGCCAATGCCCCCTCATTGGACAACATCACTCTGGGGATGATGCTCTAAACACACCCTCTGACACAGCCCCTCTGCATCATAGTGCCTGTGTCACGAGGTACCCAGGGCAGGAGCGTGGGCAGGGTGGTGGCGGTCATGGTGGTGTGATGTGAGCAATGTGGTGTGCATATGTTTTGTTGAATAAAGGTATTTCACTGCACTAGAAGCTCTCCCGTATCAGTCTGTTCCTAGGTGGCAATGGCTTGGCTTAGCTGGTCTTGGCTTCTGCTCTGCCCCCTGTAATCAGCATCTGCATCCATCACAATGGCTTCTAGTGCCACAAGTTCCTCAGGGATAGGGATGCGCCACTGCACTGCTACATTGTGAAGTATGAAGCAGGTAGTAAAGATGCAGCACACCCTCTCCAACCTGTACAGCAGCTCTCCCCCACTGCAATCTATGCAGCTGAACTGGCTTTACAACACTGCTATGGCTTTCAACACCACAGTCCGGGGTCTCTGGTGTACATCATTATAATGCTCTTATGGGTTTGTGGGTTACGCACAGGTGTCATCAGCCATGTCCGCAGCGGGTATCCACGGTCACCTGTGGGGCAAAGGGGACAGGCATGCGTCAGCTTTGCTACTGTTCATGGTTCATCACAGCTAGCAGGGATATTGCTCATCATGGGATCTATAGGGCATCAGCACCGAGATGCTTTGGGAACACCTTCCCACCAGCCCTGCCTGGTGGATCAGACCTTATAGGCACACATGCATTTAGCATTGGGGGTTGCAACAACAGATCACATACTCCACTCCCATCACCACACATCAACAAACATCCCTGTCCACCTACCCAGCAGTCAGGCATCCCTGAGGCTCCCCCTGTCTGCAGCTTGTCCAAGGTCAGACTGGCCCAGTTTGTATGCTTTGTGGCAGGCACCTGGGAATCGGGCGCACACATCTGTAATGGCCATATCTGCATTCACCACCACCTGCATGTTCATGGATGTTGAGTTGTGGTGGTTGCAATAAGCCCTCTGCTCATCCTGCGGTGCCCTTAGTGCCACATACATCCAATCGATGACACCTAGGACTGCAGGGTAGCCACCAAGGTCATAGAATGCCTGCACTGTGTCCTGTCACTCCTGCGGGCTTCTGGGGAAGGCAATGAGGTGTCCTAGCCTTTGGAGCAGGGTGCTGATGAATCCATCAATACAGTGGCATGCCACTGACTGCGTAATGCCTGTTGTTACACTGATTACATGCTGGAAGGTGCCTGTGGCTAGGAAGCCAAGGGCTGTGGTGACCCATACTGGCTTCGACTGGTGGCTTGCTCCATGTCACGGCTCAGGATGCCACACAGATACATGATAGTCGCACTGTCCAAGTGGTACCACTAGTATACCTCTTCCTCGGTCAGCTGGAGGTAGCTTGTCCTGGGCCTGAACACGCTGGATGTTTGGTAATGGTGTTGGTGGTGCTGGGCTGCTGCCTGCTGCTGTAGTTGCATAGCTCGTTGCCTCCTCTGCTGGCCTTGTGCCTATCAGCAGCATCTCCACCATTGACCCAACATGTGGTATCCTCATCTTGCATGGGTCTCTCCTAGTACATGGGTCTGACTCTTACATGGATTCCCTGCTGTCATTCCCGGTGTGCTAGGCATCTGAAAACCTGGCCTAGACTTTCACGGTTTATGGGGTCTGGGGTTACCGCCCAACACTGCAAAATCACCGTTCACCGGGTACGCCGTGTCCCTGCCCCCTGGCACGCCCCATTACACCCTCGCAGATATCTGGTTAGTCTTACCCGTATTCATGCAATTTTCGAGAGTGTCCATGTTGTTGGAGATTCGCTTTGCCCAGTTATGCCAGTCACACACGGGTAAGTCGCCATTTACGGTGCACACGAGGCGTCTACAGCTTCCAATATTGGGCCCTATGTGTCTTTATAAAACAGGCTACAGATAGGTAACTTTTCTTTTTACAAGTACCATCCATGCGTGCAGTATTCCACCAAAATGTCTCATTTAACATGCTGTAATGTTTCCATCTGCTTAGGACCTTTGCAGGGCTATGTTAATAATATATTTGCAAAACTTTGCTGTGGAGGTATGACATTTTCAAGTCAAAACACACTCACAGAAAGAGCAAGTAGCAATGTGCCCACGTCACTTGTCAAAGTGATAGTACACACAGATTTGTATGTTGAATGCTGCACCTGAGAAGATTCTTTTGAAAATATTCACCATACTCTCTGGCCTTTTTCTTGCTGTCCTTTTTTCCTATGTTTATGTTTATTTTCATTTGATATACTGCCCTTAACAAAATAGCTAAATCACCAATCCCTGGTTCGGTAAATATGAAATCCAATCTGTATATAACCAAACCTAAAAATAAACCCCTTACTTAAAATCCCATTTTTTTGTCGGAAGAGGCTGGAGGCGACTGGAATGGAAACCCAGTCACACCAGACAACCCGTTCCCTTTTAATTATGTAAGCGAAAACGCTGTACTTAGCTTTAGAAATGTCCAGTGAAGTTTGTGCACTCCAGAAAATTCAGCTTCTTATAAGCGGCCAGATAGCAACCACGACGTACGTTTCGGGCCCTAGGCCCTGTTTCAAGTGTTCATGCTTCCTCCAATGTACCGCTAAAACGAACAAAATAGCAGCAGGGCGATGTACAGTTTAAAAAAAAAGTTGAAATATAAATAGAAAAAGGAAAAGGAACGATATGTACTTCTACATCCCCTGGTCCTGACAAGGTGCCCTTAATGTAATTATTTTCCTAAAGTCAGTCCTGAAATCTAGGACCCTAGTTCTAATATGGCTTGGTTCTGGTCCAGCATTTATACAGAATCGCATTATTGGGTGATCACTGGACCCAATCATAACCTCCACTTCTCAGTATCAGAACCAGCGTCATCTCATCACCCATAAACTCTGCAACTGCATACATATGGGTCTGTAAGAACTGAGGCACTCCGATTAGCTTAATTGCCTCGTTGTAGTCCTCAGGGACCAAAGCTAAGAAACCCTATGTCGGCAGAACGGCTCAATAGGGTGCCCTGCATTCTGACACGTTTGCTACATGCTCTTTGAGATGAGCTGGCTTTGATGGGGAAAACAAGCATCCAGCAGGGCAAGGATGAACCATTCTGTGGGTGACCTTCCCACAGGCACCTGATCCTGTTTCAGGGCTCCGCCTTCCCTTCTCTGACATGACTCTGCATGAGTCAAGTCTCTGGCTCCGTGCAAACATCCAAATCCGCACGTCTCCAATTCCCCCTCTGACTATTGTCTTCTGCCTTTTCATGTGGCAGATATTTATACATAGACTTCTTTCCCTTTTTATCTCAGGGTTATTTCAGTCTGGCCTGTGTGAAATGAGAGCATAATCAGGGGGTAGCCATGTGATTGCCAGACCCCCGCAGGCCCCCTGTAGGCAATTTACCATCTCCCCGTGCAGGTGGCAGGAAAAGCTTTCTACAGTACGTGCAGGGGCTTGTGGGCTCTCTGATAGATAGCCATGGACTTCTGTGGACTCACAGACTGAAGAAGTAAAAGCGGTTGCAGGAAAGAGAGCTTTACACATATCAGACCGCTGCTCCTAGGCCTTTTGCAAACACCCTCTTCAGTGCTCTTAAACAATCCAGAACCATGTTACACTGGACTTTTTTTGAACAAAGGACCTGCTTATTTTCAACAAGACAGTGTGGACAGAGGGAGGGATGGAAGTAACAGCATGGTGGTGTATACAGAGGGAGGGACAGAGGTCACAGAGTGGCATGTAGAAGAGAGAGGCAACGGTTAGAGCGTGGCAGGTACAGAGGGACAGCAGTCAGAGTGGCATGTATGGAGAGAGAAGCAGTGGATACAGAGTGGTAATAGCAGTCACTGAGTGGCATGTAGAGAGGGAGAGGTATGTTTAATGTTTATGTTTAATTAAAACTTATTATACCGCCCATAACATGAGCTTCTGAGCGGTTTACAATCATATAAAAATGCAAGGCTGCAGGAAAACAGAAAGGAACGCCATTAAAATCAAAAGAATAGGACAGAGAAAGAGAAGAGGCATAATGGTTAGAGCATGGTGAGTACAGAGGGAGGGACAGCGGTTAAGAGTGTGGCATGTACAGATGGAGGGAGGTGGTCATGGTACCCAGTTCAGTGTCACTCACAGGAGAGGAGTCTATGGCTGCAGTCAGTGAGTCAGCACTCCTAAGTGAACCCGCTTCCTGCTGCTGTTAGCTAGATAAACAGATCATTTGATGTCACCTTCTCTCTGGGGGCAAGGCCAGTAATATGCCTGTGGATGCTTTTTCCCTTTGATGGCACTGGCTTCAGAACCAGAACTGCCTCCTTCTCTTTGCAGGGGTTTGTACCATATAAGGCTTATGCATACACAGAGAAGCTTGTTGTTGTTTGCCGTTGAGTCTATGTAGACTCCTGGTGACGCTGTGGATTGTTGTAACTATCTCCCGGGTTTTCTTGGATAGTAGCAATTGGAAGTAGATTTATTTATTTAGCATATCTTATATACCGCCTTTCAGTGGTATCAAGGTGATTTACATCGAACATAAACAACAAACGTTACACAGAACATGGTTACAACTAGCAAGTTACATGCAATTTGAATCCTTGTGCAGTTAACTATTTACACTTTAACCTTTAGACAGTTAAGTAGACTGTGGGCTGTTAACTATTTACATTTTGAATGGTATAGAGTCAGTTTTTGGTGTAGTTCAGTCATTTGGGTGTGAGGGAGATTAACAGTTTGTCCCATAACATTTCTGAAATATGTGCGGATTTAGCATCTTCCTGAAGTCCTTCGGGTCAGTAGTTGCTCTGAGATTAGCCAGAAGGGAGTTCCATAAGGTAGGTCTGTATATGGAAAAGGTGCGATAGCATGTTTCTTGCGTACTGGTTGTTTTATGTCTGGGGACTTTAAGGAGATGCATGGTTTGGCCTCTTCTTGGTCTGTTGTCTATAGGTGTGTGTATGAGAGATTGTAAGGAGCCAGCAGTTAGGTTGTGCATACTTTTGAAGGTGTTCATGATTGATTTGTATTGTATTCGTGCTTGGATAGGCAGCCAATGTAGATCCTTTAACACTGGGGTGATATGTTTTTGTCTAGGTATCCATGATATCAAGCGAGCTGCAGAGTTTTGAGCTATCTGGAGAGGAAGGAATGTACATTTAGGTAGTCCTTGGAGTATTGAGTTACAGTAATCCCAGATAGGGGTAATAATTGCTTGGAAGACCGTGTGGAATAGCTTATGGTCCAGTAACGGGTGGAGATTATGTAGAGTTCTTATTCTTTGATATGTCGCTGCAGTTGTTTTCTTAATGTGTGCCTGGAAATTAAGTTTCTGCTCTAGTGTCACACCTAGGTATTTGACTTCTGATTTGATGGGGATATCATGGTTGTTGAAGGTGAGTTTCTCTATTGGAACGTAGGTGGGGGTATCTGTTCACCACCAGTGCCTCTGTTTTGCTCAAATTTAGTGTGAGCAAGTGTTCGTGTAGCCACTGTGTCACCTCTTGGAGACATGAGAGGATGGTGGAGAAGTCCGGGTTCCTTGTTGCAACTGGGGTGTATAACGATAATGTCATCTGCATAGATATTAAACATTATCCTGTGTTTCTGGAGGATGCTACATATGGGCTGGATGTATAGCATAAATAAGAGGGCTGAGAGAGCTGATCCTTGAGGCAGTCCTTGGTGTATTTGAAATGGCTTTGAAGTCCTGTTTTGTATTTTAACCTGTTGCGCGCAGATGGATAAGTATGAGAGTATGTGTGGAACCATATTAAAGCAATTCTATTTACTCCAATTTCTACAAGGCGAGTAAGGAGGCTTCTGTGATTTATTGAGTCAAAGGCCTCTGAGATGTCTATAAATATAAGGATGAATGCCTGTTTGGACTTCAATTCTCTTAAGCAGGGTGTCAAGGAGGGAAGTAAGAAGTGTTTCAGTACTGTAATGTTGTCGGAATTCATGTTGCTGGTCATCAAGAGATGCATTGGAGTCTATAAATTCCCAAAGCTGGGGTTTTATTTATTTATTTGCATTTATATCCCGCTTTTCACCGGGTCAAAGCGGTTGGGGGATACATTTAACACGAGGGGATATGAGACACATACACTAATACTTACAGGGAACATGAGCAATGGAGGGTTAAGTGGCTTGCCCAAGACCAAAAGGAGCACCTGTGGGACTAGAAACCCCAGTCCTTCCGGCCCAAGGTTGCTGTCCTCTAGTGGGATTTGAACCACTGACCTTCCGGCCTGTAGTACCTTGCCCCAACCACTAGGCCACTCCTCCTTCCAAACGGGTTGAACGGCTTTCTCTATTATTTTTGTTAGGAGAGGGATATTAAAAATGGGTCTGTAAGATGTGGGTAAGGCAGAGTCAGCTGTAGCATTCTTTAGGGTGAGCCCGAGAGAGGAGACCTTTAGGTTAGTTGGAATCAGCCCCAGAGTGAGGGAAGAGTTTATTATTTTGAGCAGTGGTGAAGTTAGCTCTTTCCTGGATGCTTTAATCCATGCGGTTGGGCATGGGTTTAATGGTGAAGTGGTAGTGTTCATCATTGAGAGAAGTTGATCTAGTTGCATGTTTAATATTGAAGTGAACAGGGTCCAGTTTGGTGAGCTGTTAGATGTGTTTGTAGGAAGTTGATCCAGTGCTATTGTATCTTTATCACAAAGGAATTTGTTCTGGAGGTAGGCATTTTTCTGCACAGTAAGCCTATGGCACCTGGTCTACTAAGGTGGTGTTCCCATCCAAGTCCTAGCCAGGCCTGACCATGCTTAGCTTCCAAGATCAGATAAGAGCAGCTCACTCAGGGTGGCATGGTCATAGAACCCAGAGAGGTTTACAAGATATAAAATGTCTTCAATTTTTAAACATGGATGATGCCCTCACACTGCCCCTCTTCAGCCTCATCTTGAGTGTTTGTTAGAAACCTCCACCAGCCCCACACTAGGCAGAGGTAAAATACCTCTTCTCCCAATGTTACTTGCTCACAAGGCCCTCAGCAAACACTAACTTATCAGATGGATGTTCATTAAAATCTCCTCACTCACATTGTTCCTACTGGTGTCCTCCAATGGGTGTTCATTAGGAACCTCTCACCCATCACTGCTCCCCCTCCAGTCCCACACTGTGCTCTCGCTAGCAGCCTCTGAACCCATCATTGGGCCCCTGCTGTCCCACACTGTGCACTCGCTAGCAGCCTCTGAACCCATCACTGCTCTCCAGTGCTGCCCCACACTGTGCACTCGCTAGCAGCCTCTGAACCCATCACTGCTCTCCAGTGCTGCCCCATACTGTGCACTCACCAGCATCCTCTGAACCCATCACTGCTCCCCACTACTGTTCCATATTGTGCACTCTCTAGCATCTAGCAGCCTCTGATCTCATCATTGTCCCTCCTGTTATCCCATAATGTGTGCTTGTTAGCTGCCTCTAAACCCATCATTGTCACCCCCCCTCCCCACCATCCTACACTGTGTACTTGCTAGCAGCTTTGAACCTATCATTGCCCCTTCCCCTCCGTCCCACACTGTACACTCACTAGCAGCCTCCTTTTATCACAGGGCTGAGAAACCCAGGATGTAAGCATTTCTGATACCAGGTCTGGAGGTCAGGATGGTGCTATTTTTTCACCTGCTGTGAAAAGGCAGATACCCCACACACAATATTCAACACGTCCCCTCTTCTGTAGAATTTTTGTTTTCATTCAGGGTTTCCTGGGCTGACAATATTCCCTGCATGGGGCAACTTATCTTCTAGTTTGTTGTTGTTGTTTTTTTAGTTTTTTTTTTTCTGTGGTTTGATTAGGATTTGTAACTGGTGTTGACATCATCCCAGTAGTCACGTTTTACTCCCCCCCCCCCTTCCTGTCCTACTCTCAACTCCTCCTTGGACAGACAGGATAAAAGGAGGCACACAGAGCTGCAGGCAAAGGAGAGCAGCTGAGCCGGAGAATTACAAGAACCAGTGGTGCCACCTACCGCCACCTCTGAGGCAACAGCACATACACCTGCAACCAGGTAAGGGGCTCCTACATTAATCTCTCCCATACTGAGATGGTTACTGGTTTCTATAAACGCTTTTCCTGTGGCTAACAGAAGTACCGATCACTATTGGAGGAAAGTGACAGTTCATTTACTGGCTATTTAACTGCCCCATGACCTAAAACGCCTTCTGGATGAGGTACAATGAACCAATAAGGACAAAATGGACACTAAAAGGGAATGAGATGTCCACTGATGCACAGAGATCAGAAGGAGAGAAGAGACTCTCTGTCAATGCACAGATACTTGCAGGTCCATGCATGTCGAGATACAAGGGGACACAAGAAACTCTTCATCAACGAAGAGACACTAACAACAGAAGAGACTATCTATGAGGAGATACTATGAGCTGAGAGGGTAGCTAGGGGAAAGAAAAAAATTAGATATTAAACAACTCAACAGCCCATGAATGAATATATATTAATCCTAAGCAGAGAAAGAGAGATCTCTATGTATGTTTGGGTGTAACTAGGTGTATTCTATAGTTGTTCTTGCTGACGATGTCGCCTACCATGGATTTTCTGATGCAATCTGCAATGTCCTTGAATTGCAGTGTAGCCCTGAGGACAGCACCTTTGAGTCAACCCAGGCTCTGCAAATCATATTATGAGTCTTATTAAAGGACTGTGTCTCACACCTCCATGGCAAGCACTGCTATAAACACGCACGCACGCTCACACACACACCTCTAGCACCAGCACTAATAACAAATGCATATGAAATCACACACACACACACCCTGAATAGCAGAAACATGTAACTCTATACTCTCTGTCTCACTTTTCTGTTTTCCGAAGGATTCTGATTTGACTGCCATAGGATATTATCAATATTTGTATCCAACAAATTGTCTGTTTCCAATAACTGCCTGCCTGCAGGGATAGAGAAGTAGAGAGCTCACAAGTCTTCCTTCAGGAACAGACGGAGTACTCCTGGGTCTCTCTGCAGGGATAGAGAGGTAGAGAGCTCACAAGTCTTCCTTCAGGAACCGTTGGGAGTACTCCTGGGTCTCTCTGCAGGGATAGAGAGCTCACAAGTCTTCCTTTAGGAACAGACGGCATACTCCTGGGTCTCTCTGCAGAGATAGGGAGCAGTTCACAGGTCTTTCTTCAGGAATAGACAAAGTGCTCACAGGGATAAGGATAGAGGAAACCTACAGGTTCCTGTAGGGAAAGGTTCAAGCAGGGAGGGGAAGACAGTTTAGAGTGCTCTTTTCTATGAGGGGTCTGTGCCTTTTTCTGTTTTTAGAAATGATTCTGCTGCTTAAGATCGCAATAGATGCTACCCACTGTGAGGAGAAGGATATCCTAATGCTGTTTTTTCCGGGAGTCATTCTAAATATGTGCACAAACACACGCACTATCTCCCCGTTGAGGTACAGGCTATGTATCCCTTACGTACTAGAACAACTTTTATCCTTTGCATAGGGACTCAATAGATTGTGTGAGGCAAAGCTGGAGAAAGGTTCACTTGGGTATAGGGTGATCTGTTCCCTTCCTCTCTTTCAGGTGCTCCAAGACTATGGCTCGCCAGCAGCTGCTCGCTGTGGTATTCTGCATCCTGACAGCAGCTTTCTGCAACTCACAAAAGGAAGAGGGCAAAGACAGGTGAGGGAACCTGACAGAGACACTGCCTTGCATAGGAGGGCTGTCAAAAGGGATGGAGAAGCAAGATGAGTGCACTGGTGACAAGTTATGGAGAGACAGCACACTGCCATCTTGAGTCAGTCTGTGAGCACACAAGCCCCAAAAGGAAAGGGTTATCAAAAGTAACCTCTGCCTCTTTGCCATTTTGTGCAAAGACTGACACTAACACTCCTTCCAAGGGATAATTTAAAATCTGTTAGCCTAGCTTGGTTTAAAAAAGGCTTGGACAAGTTCCTGGAGTTAAAGTCCATAAACCATTATTAAAGTAGACCAGGGGGAAATCCCTTACTTACCCCTGGGATAAGCAGCATGGAATCTGTCTACATTTTGGGAAGATACTTGTGACCTGGATTGACCATTGTTGGAATAAGGATACTGGGCTTGATGGTCCTCCGGTCTGACCCATTATGGTAGTGCTTATGATTTTATGACCGTTAATCACAGGGATGACATTGCTTCCCAGAAACTTCCCTTCCCAGGGAGTGTGCCACTTCCCTCCAGCCCTCCAAAATCAGCATTTCATCTTCTGAAGACTGCCCCTAACAGGCAATGTGCCATCTCTGAGAAATTGCCCATCTTCCCAGAGACTGCTCTTCACTGTAAGGAATGAGATGAAGGGAAGTGACATAGGAAAGTGGCCTTAACATCTCGAGCAGCACCAGGGAATGACTATTCATCTGTTTCTTCTTGTTTGCCTCCTTTGTTTTAGAGCCTTGTCTCCTCCTGTGATTTCCTTTATGGAGAAGTTAAAGAGCTTGAGGACAGCCATGGGAGTGGCAGAGAATTCACCATATGTGGTGCCCGGGGACGTCCAGGAACCCATTGGTACTCCTGCAAGGTAAGGCTCCTCAGAGCCATCCGTAGGGTGAACTCAGCCTCCCTTGGTCCAGTATGCCTGATAAGTCACTATCAGCAGGCTCATGCATCCTCCTAGCTCCTTCTGAATCTAAAATGCATCAAATAAAGAAATGTGGACAAGCGCATTAAGTTCCCGGTGACTTGTTCATTGCTCCCGCGGTATCGCATTGTCACCAAAATCCGCTAGCACCATGCAGTCTGATTAATGGGTAAAAGCTGTGATGCGATTGGTTGAAGAGACAGCTAACTGATGTCATAAAAAAATCCAAGAAATTCAATCTCCCTTTGATACAAGCAGTGGAAGACTCCGTGTTGTGCTAGGCCTGATGTGGCAGCCTTCCTTGGACTTCTCCCCGTCCTTTAGCATGCAACTAGGCCCAGTTGCAGTCCATGTTTTTTGTTTTTATTTACACCTAGGGGAATTCTGCACAAAAAAATGTAAAAGTCTGCAAGCAGTATTTTATTTATTTATTTATTTAAACTTAATATACACGCTTTCTCATAACAAGCAAGGCGAGTTACAATAAAAAGCAACATACAATTAAAATTCTGCATGCTTTATTAGTAAATTTTGCACAGAATTCACCCATCATAAAGCTTAACGCTTCCCTCTAAATCTGAAATTTCCCTTCTTTTTCCTCTTTAGCTCTCTTGCTCCAACCCCCAAAAGCCTTCCTTGTCCCCTGTTCTCTTTCCCTCTAACTTCTAGCAAGATCCCTAACTGCTACCTGTCCTTGAGGTCTACCCTCATGCACATACTCCCATCTCATCTCCTCACTCACCTTCTGATGCAGCAAATCTTCTCTGTCCCTTACCTCTCCTTCCTTCTTCCTAGGCACATACCTCCACTTTTCTTTCTTACCACCCTCCAGGCACACACTCATCTCCAGCCTCCAGCCACCCATGATTCACCAGCAGCCCCTACTCCAGACCCAGTCACCCTCAACTCACCACCAGCCCATCTTCAGCCCTAGCCACCCCCCCCCCGACTCAACAGCAATCCTTCTCCTGCCCCCCAGTCATCCTCCTTGACTCAGCAGCAGCTCTACTCCTGCCCAACCCACAGCAGCATGTTAACACGGCCACGGAAAGATCGTTTTAAAATGGTAAACAAAAATGTTTCCTGTCTCTAGCTAAAAACAAAAAGCGCTTCTTTTTACCTTCTTAAAATGTTGCGTTTCAGCACTGAAAGTCTATCACAGCTGCCGGAGCAAATGGAAATGCTCCCGCGGCTGTGAAAAGGTGAACAGTGAGGCAGGGTTGGGTACTCTTAAAGTTTGTGCGTTCGAGCCTGCCTCACTGTCTGCCGATGCCAGTGCCTGCGCAGAGGTGGGGAATTTATTGTAAACTGCATGGAGTGGTTCGTATGTGTGGTATATAAATGGAAATCAATCAGTCTATTCTGACCGCACCTTTTCTTTCCTCTGCCCTACAGGCCCCTGTTTCACCAGAGGGAGAAGCGCCATATCTCTCCTGGCATTGCCATGCGAGGGTGCCATCTGGGGACATGCCAGCTTCAGAATCTTGCCAGCACGCTCTATCGCCTTGGCAACAACAACAGGAAAAATGGCTCCAACAGGAACACCAAAGACCCAATGGGCTATGGCCGCAGGCGTCGCTCTTTGACAAGGAAAGAGCAGCACAGTGTTGCCCAGAGGATTGCCATGGTTCAGCGACAGCTAGCCACCTAGGTTTAAGCCACTAGTATCATCTCCTGTTTCATACCATCCAACCCGACAAGATAACTATTTCCCAAAAAATGCACATGGCACAGAGCTGAAGCCTGCACCTCTTGGCCTTCCTGTGAAGCAAGGCCAGTGACCACTACCTCAGTCAGATTCCAGCCAGGAACACTTAGCAGCTCGAGCCCTGTCGCTGACCATGAACAAAAGGCTACGTTGAGTTGGGACAGAAGCTTGCACACTGTTGGGCTGACTACAGCAAATAATGCAAGAAAGGAGAAATGTGCATATGCACATGTGTGTTAAGAGAACTCTACAATCTATGTGGACAAGTCAGCCAACTTCACCACTGCTGCAGCACCTCACACTCTCTTCCCAGCATCCTCGGGCAGTTTCTCTCTGTGAGAGGCAGTGAGTGCACCCACAGCTGCCAAATGGTAGAGGACAAGCAGCAGTGTCTTACAGAAATATGGCCAAGTACAGGGGTTTGAAATCTTGAAGACATTTGCTGTATTTCTCTTCTCTGAAATCCTCTGCTAATTTGCCATTTTAGCCAGTTGTTCTTTGACTGCTCCTGAAGGCTCTTGGGCCTGTATGCATCGTCCTCATTTCTGCTCTAACGTTAGATCTGAAATTCCATTTCATAGCACAGATGATGTGTGGCCATATACTGAAGAAACTGGAGTTGTACATAACTAGTTAGACTTAAATTAAGCCCCCAAGTTATTTGATGGAACTTGAGCAGGTCAGAGCCCAGCTTACACTACAGCGAACACACCGAGAGCTGGGTAGTGGGGTATAGAGGACAGCAAGCAGAGCAGATGTAGCATGATGGCAGTAGGGTCGGGCAGGTTCTTATTCTGCAGCTGGAGGAAATCAGAACTCCAAACACAGTCATGATGGGAATAAGAGAAGCAGAACCAGGGTCACATGAGTGAATGTGTCCGCCTCCTACACACAACCCTCAGCCCTTGGACTCACTCCTCCCTGAACCCCACAATCCTAATCCTTCAGGCACACACTATTCTTGAGCTACCCTCCAACCCTCAGCCACATCCCATCCCAGGAGCTCCCCAACCCTCAAGCCTTAGCCACATCCCATCCCTGAGCTCACCAACCCACTACCCTTAGGCAAACCCCATCCTAAACTCCCTCAACCCTCTCTGCCTTTAGACATACCCCATGCCTGGGTAGCACCCAATCCTCAGCCCTCAGGCACACTCCATTCCATCAGCCCTCTCAACACTCAGCCCTCAGGCACACACTATTCCTGGGTTACCCTCCAACTCTGCGGTTCAACACACCCCACCTCTGAGCCCACTCATTCCTCAGCCCTTAGTCACACCCCATCTCTGAGACCCCAGATCTTCAACTCCCAGATACATGCTATTCCTGGATCCCCCTCTGCTGCCCTTAGATATACCCTGGGTCTTTTGCACACATATACACACACACTCACAAACACACATTGCAGTCCCTAGCTATGCAGCACTGCAGTGTCGCCACCTCACAGTACACCCACCTTTCTGTATATATGCTATTTAAGGATATGAAATTCTATATTATATATTTATAGTTTGAAATGTTTAATGTACACAGTTTTCTATCATATTTAAGTTAATGTAAACAGAGTACTTGATTTCTCACTGTGTCCAATCAGACACACTGAACTTGTATGAATTAAAGTGATCTACTATCAAGCACAAACATAGCCAACTGATTTCTTTTTTCTTCAGTTATTTCCTCTAATCTCAAACACAGGCCAAATCAGCCTGACAGATCTGCTACCCCAGTGGTAGTTGGGAGTCTGCACAGCATAATTCTCTGGCAGGAGGGTTGAGGTTTTCATTGTAACTAACTCTGGCCCAGAGAAAAAGGTGGCAAATCAAATTTAAAATAAAAATTGTATAAAGGGTGAGATGCACTGTAGGAAGTCAGCCATCTGCCCAGCACCACTCCCCTGAGGTCACTGACGCTAAGATCAGATGCATTCCAGATCTACTTCAGAGAGGCAGCAGAATCTCCCTAACTAGCAAAAGCAGGCTGTTGGGGTCTGGCTCGAATTCCCCTCCCCTCCTCATCCATTGAGAAGCCAGAGCCTTCTCTCATTAGAAGATGAAAAAAACAAAAAAACAAGCAAGTGAGATAACTTGGATTTAGCGAAGTACTCACAGTTGTCTTGAACAAACTGTTAAGAGCTGGGCAGCTTGCCCAGATGATGATTTAGACAGTATCCTGCAATGTCCCATAAGTGCAGAAACACCATGGTATTTCCTTTTGGGTTTCTGGGTACAAAGCTGTATGCGCCTTTCTGCCTTTTTGGATTCATTGTACTGTCTAGGGGTAGCAGCGAGAGTGGGTTATGCCCTCCTGCCAGCAGATGAAGACTGAGAACCACTGGTTTGATTATGTCACCATATAAAGGTCCTGTGCAACCATCCTCTCTCCAGTATTTCTGTAACAAAGCAGACTCCACAAAGAGCAGCCACTAAGTAACTTATTCAATAACTACATGTGTGACAATACCATCAAGCCATCAAGCTGGTCACCTGCACAAAAACTTGCACCAGGCCCTGCTTCATACAGAAGGCCTGGTGCAATAGAAGGACAAACTCTGGAGAAAATGGAAACCCTTGTTCCCCAGCCATGTCCCTAGAGGTGGCCACTTGTTTTCATTGATCCCCTGACCATTCCAGGGGCTGCTTCGCATGGCCTTCAGACTTGCAGCTGCAACACAAGCCATAGGAGGAAAGCTGGCTCTAGTATCTGCTGCTGGATGCGCTTCACATGGCCTTCAGACTTGCAGCTGCGACACAAACCGTAGGAGGAAAGCTGGCTCTAGTATCTGCTGCTGGATGCACTAGCATAGTCAACTGTCCCTGTCCCGCTCCACCCTGAATCTGTTCTCCCTCACCTCAATGGCACTGCCTTCTCTGATCTCTGCGGCCAGCCACGCTGTCTCCTGTGGCTTCCTTGGTCCCGCAGTCTGCTGAGAGCTCTCCCTGTCACTTCTACTTTTTTTAAGCGAGAGTTTAAACAGGGACAAGACCCTGCTGCGGTTCTCCTCCCAAAAATTGGGAAGGAAGAATGGATAGCCCCAAAGGTCCACAAACTGGTACCCTGGGAAGATGAGGTGGGAAAAAGAAGGGGGAAGGACCTGGCAACGCCAGTTCTGCAATCTTGTCCCGGGGCAAGCAGTGGATTTCCCGGGCCTTCTTTAATAATGGTTTATGGACCTTTCCACTAGGAACTTGTCCAAACCTTTTTTAAACCCAGTTACGCTAACAGCTTTTATTACATCCTCCAGTAACAAATTCCAGAATATGATTACATATTGAGTGAAAAATAAATATTTTCCTTATTAGTCATAAATGGGTTACATTGTAGCTTCATTGCGAGTCCCCTAGTCTTTCTATATTTTGATGGCGTAAACAACCGATCTACATTTAACAGTTCCACTCCACTCATTAAATTATAGATCTCTATCATATCTCCCATCATTTGCCTTTTTTTCAAGTTTAAGATCCCTAACCTTTTAAGCCTTTCCTCACAGGGGTTTCTTTCCATCTCCTTTACCATTTTGATGTCTGTATCTTTTCTAATTTTGCTATATCCTTTTTCAAGATATGGCGACCAGAATTGCACACAATGTTCAAGGTGCAGTTGCACCATGGAATGATACAGAGGCATTACAATATCCTTTGTTTTATTCTCCATTCCTTTCCTAATGATTCCTAGCATTCTATTTGCTTTCTTAGCCACCGCTGCACACTGAGCGGAGGGTTTCAAAGTATTTTTCATAATGAAGCCTAAATCCTTTTCCTGGGTGCTGGTTCTTAATGTGGAATCTTGCATCATATAAGGTGAAATTAGACTGTACTGCTAATTGTTGTTCCTTTAGGAAATCCAGGCTAGTCCTGAACCTTTGGGTCTTGCTCCTCCTCCAGCAGCTTTGGAGACTGAGACACGTCACTTCTTTTGATGTCACTGGTAGAAGTAACTTGGATCCGCCTCCAGACATCAGTAACCTATTGACAAAGCAAACTCACCAGAGCAACAATTAAGTAGTAACTCTACTAACAACCTATTAACAATCCTCTATCTATCCCCAACTGGACCGAAAGAAGATTCAAAAAAGGCCAGCACTATACAGAAACATTGCGCCCCCCCAAACCTACCATCTCATGTGATGAGATGCCTACTTTCTGACAGAAAAGAAGAAGAATATCTGTAGTTACTTTCACTTACCTGTCATACCTCCACTGCTTCAGGCGGTAGCCCACTTAAAATCCGGGAGGGATACAGGTCTAGCCTGGAGTTCCTAAAGGAACAACAATTAGCAGGTAAGTCTAATTTCACCTTCCAGCGTAGTTACTCACCTGTAACAGGTGTTCTCCAGGAGCAGCAGGAATCAGTCCTCACATATGGGTGACGTCGGCACCGACGGAGCCCTCGCGGAGCAATTTTCCCCAGCTTTCAAAGAAAGCCTTTGGGAATTGCAGCGCGCATGTGCGGTCCTCTTCCCGCCCAAGGGTGCCATCTTACTCAGTCAGATGATATAGCTAAAAGACAGCAAAAAATTAGCAAAAAAACGAAAGCATAGAACTGCAACTCCAAGGGGAGGAGGGAGGGTTGTGAGGACTGATTCCTGCTGCTCCTGGAGAACACCTGTTACAGGTGAGTAACTACGCTTTCTCCAGGACCAAGCAGGAAGTCAGTCCTCACATATGGGACTCCCAAGCTTAAGGCTACCGGAGACCCTAAGCGCAAAAATGAGCTCCCTCAAGCTCAGCAGCTCAGAAGGAAGGAATCTTCTCTGAATACGTCTCCAACCGATAGCCCAACATCCGGGATGGAGGGTAGGAGTTGCCTATACCTCGAAGAGGTTACGGAGGACTGCCTGTCTGAAAGCACTGTCCCTGCGGGACTCCCTCTCCAGGCAGTAATGGGCCGCAAAAGTCTGGCTTGAAGACCAAGTAGCGGCCCGGCAGATGTCTGCCAATGGAACAGAGCGGAGGTAAGCCACTGACGTAGCCTTCGCCCGGACACGATGGGCCGTGACTCGACTTTCCAACGAGAGGCCGGCTGCCTCGTAAGCCCAAGCGATACAGTCAGCAATCCAGATGGACAGAGTACGCTTGGAGACAGGGAGCCCCAACTTATTGGAGTCATAAGAGACGAAGAGCTGAACAGCCCTTCTGTGCTCCCGCGTACGGTCAAGGTAGAAGGTGAACGCCCTTCTACAGTCCAGGGTATGCAGGACCATTTCAGCTCGGCTGGAGTGTGGCCTGGGAAAGTAGGTCGGAAGCACCACCTCCTGGTTGATGTGAAAAGGGGAAACCACTTTGGGAAGAAACTTAGGGTGAGTCCGTAGGACTACCCGGTTCTTGTAGAACCTAGTGTACGGAGGATCAGACACCAGGGCCTGCAGCTCACTAACGCGTCTAGCAGAAGTGAGGGCTACCAAGAACAAGGTTTTCCAAGAAAGAAAACGAAGAGGGCAGGTAGCCATAGGTTCGAAAGGCGGACAGGTAATCCGCTGTAAAACCACATTGAGATTCCAGTCCGGGGCTGGGGGGCGCAAAGGTGGTTTAAGGAGAAGGAGGCCTCTGAGAAAACGAGCCACCAAAGAGGTCTGCCATCCACCGGCATGTGATGCGCAGAAAGAGCACTGAGGTGGACCTTGACCGAGTTGGACTTAAGTCCAAGATTGGAGAGGGAAAGCAAGTATTGCAAGACCACTGATGCTGAACAGGAGAAGGGATCTTGAGACTGCTGAGTACACCAGGCGGAGAACCGACGCCACTTAAGAGCGTAGGACTTCCGGGTGGAGGGCCGCCTGGAGGCCAAGACGACCTCCTCCACCTCTGGAGGCAGGCAGAGGGGAGCAAGGACTACCCTTTCAGCAGCCAGGCCATCAGATGAAGGGACCGGAGGTTGGGGTGCAGGAGAGTCCCCTGATCCTGTGACAGGAGGTCGGGCTGAAACCCCAGAGGAAGAGGGGTGTCCACCGCCAGCTGCATTAGAAGCGGGAACCAAGGTTGTCTCGGCCACCAGGGAGCCACTAGGATCATCGAGGCTTTGTCTCTGAGAACCTTGAAGAGCGTCCGAGACACCAGCGGCATGGGAGGAAAGGCATATAAGAGGCCTGTGGACCATGGAATCAGAAAAGCATCCGCCGCTACTCTGAGAGGATGTGGTTGGCGAGAGCAGAATCTGGGAAGTTGCCTGTTCAGAGGACTGGCAAACAGATCCATGGTGGGGAGGCCCCACTTGAGAAAGATCTGCTGAACCACCATCGGATCCAGCCTCCACTCGTGCGGCTGGAGGATCCTGCTCAGCTTGTCGGCCAGGTAATTTTCTTGACCTGGGAGATAGACCGCTTTGAGGATAATTCCGTGGCGGAGAGCCCAAGAGCATAGTTTTTGTGCCTCCTGACAGAGAAGGAAGGAGCCTGTCCCGCCTTGCTTGTTCACATAGAACATTGCAACCTGATTGTCTGTCTGTATCAGCACCGACTGATGAGAAATCAGGTGAGAGAATGCTTTGAGCGCTAGGCGGATGGCTCTGAGCTCCAGGAAGTTTATCTGTTGAGCAGACTCCCAAGGAGTCCAGAGACCCTGAGTACATGTCCCTTGGCAGTGTGCTCCCCAACCCAGGAGAGAAGCATCGGTCGTCAGGACCTGAGAATGTGGAGGGGGCTGAAAAGTCACTCCTAGTGCTAGGTTGGGCAGATGAAGCCACCATTGCAGAGAAGAGACCAGCCGGTCGGAGATCTGTACGGAGTGTGCAAGGCTCCCAGTGGCCTGATGCCATTGTGTGCGAAGGCACCACTGAGCAGGTCGCATGTTCAGGCGGGCATTGGGGGTCACATGGACCGTGGAAGCCATATGGCCGAGCAGTCTCAGAAATTGCCTGGCCGAGACCAGGGAATTGCTGTGAAAGTGGCTGGCGAGATCCATGAGCCTTTGGGCCCTGTCCAGAGGCAGGAAGGCCCGCGCCTGAAGAGTGTCCAACCTGGCGCCGATGAATTCGAGATCTTGAGAGGGGAGCAAAGTGGACTTTGCGAAGTTTATGACAAATCCCAAGTGCTGGAGTAGAGTCACAGTGCGATGAGTGGCTTGAATGGCTTCGTGGGAAGACTGGGCTCTGATGAGCCAGTCGTCGAGGTAGGGAAACACAAAAAGGCCTTGAAGTCTTAGATAGGCCGCCACCACTGCCAGGCATTTGGTAAACACCCTGGGGGCAGAGGACAGGCCAAAGGGCAGTACTCTGTACTGGTAATGATTTCCCCCCACCACAAACCTGAGATACTGTCTGTGGTCTGGATGAATAAGAATATGAGTATACGCATCCGTTAGATCCAAGGAGCATAGCCAGTCTCCCTGCTGGAGGTAGGGCAGCAGGATTCCAAGGGTAAGCATCTTGAACTTTTCCTTTGCAAGGAACTTGTTGAGGTTTCGCAAGTCCAGGATAGGTCTGAGGCCTCCTGTTCTTTTTGGTATCAGAAAGTACCTGGAGTAAAACCCCTGACCTTTCAGGTGGTGGGGCACCGGTTCCACAGCCTGTTCCTGAAGGAGACTCGCTAACTCCTGAAGGAGTAAGTCCCTGTGCAGAGGGAGTCTCGGAGGCTCCCCTGGAAAATAGGAGGGAAGTACCTGGTGAAAGTGAAGAAGATAGCCCTTTCGAACTATGTGAAGTACCCAGGTATCCGTGGTGATGTTGGACCATCTTTGGGCAAAGTGGACCAGCCGGCCTCCTGTGCTGAGAGAAACCAGCTGAGGGGGAGAGGCTATGCTGAGGAAGTCAAAAACCCCCACCCTGCTGAGCAGGGGCCGGTGGTGCAGGCTTGGGGGCTTGCTGCCTACGGGACCCATTACCCCGTCCCTTGGCCTGCTTACCCTGTGGGGGAGCTGGTGAGGCCTGATACTGAGGGTAGTATTTATAGGCAGCCGCCTTCCTCGGGTAAAAGGGCTTCTTCCCCGAGCCCTTCTTCTTTTGAGAAGGGCAGAGGTCTTCCTGGAGAGACGAGTCCTGGTGAGAGTCTCGGTCTCGATCTGTGCAGCCTTCTCATCCATGGGCTTGCCAAAGAGGTTATCACCTCTGCAGGGGACATCGACCAACTTGTCCTGCACCCATGGCTCGAGGTCGGACGTCTGAAGCCAAGCCTGGCGGCATCCACCGATGCCGGCTGCGGCTACTCGAGCCGATGCCTCAAAACCATCGTAGGCTGCTCGAGAGATAAACTTTGAGCACTCTCGAATACCAGTTGACAAGGTTTGGAACCTCTGCAAAGGTTCATCGGAGAGACCAGCAGAGAACCCGGCAATTTCTTTAGCCAGGTCCCGGAGATACATGCCCATGTAGAGCTGGTATGTCTGGACTCGACAAGCAAGCATAGAGCCATGGAAACACTTCCTACCGAGGGCATCCAGGCTTCGGGCCTCCCTACCGGGGGGCACCGAGGAGTGCATTTTTTGACTCTTAAGTCTATGCATGGCCGATTCCACCACCATGGAATGGTGCGGCAGTTGTGCCTTATGGAACCCGGGGCTCTTGCGGACTCGATAAATGGAATCGACCCGCTTGCTTAACACCGGCGACGACGCCGGGCTCTCCCACATGCGGAAGAGAAGTCGTTCCAGCATCGGAGGAACCGGTACAATAAAGGCCTCCTTCGGGGGAGAGTCATATTGGAGGGCATCGAGTTCCTCGACTCGAGGCTCCTCCTCGGGATCCGCGGGGAAGGCCAAGGCCTTGGCCATATCCCGCACGAAGTCCGAGAACTGGGTATCCTCCGGGGGGACCGTCTCCGAGGTTCGGACTCGGGGGAGTCCGATGGGACACACTGAGTCCGAAAAGAACCAGGTGACTCTTCGTCCTCGGATTCCCAGGCCGACTCCTCGGAGGAGGAGTCGAGTGGCTCCGGTCGGGCGGGCATCGATGCCGTCCGCCCCGACGACCTCGGTCCCGAACGGGAGGCCGAAGGAGACCGCGACCGAGGATCGACTCGAGCCCTCATGGACTCTAGGATCGGCTCGGTCTCCGGGGTCGACTTGGAGGTCGACGTCCCGGCGGTCAGGGCAGAAGCACCGGCGAGGCCAGCGATCAATACCCGCTGCTGGTCCATGAAGGCAGTCAGACTGCTCTCCAAGGCCGTCAACCTGAGTCCGAGCTCAGGAGACCCAGCAGCCCCCGACTCGGGCCCCGACGGCGTCGGGCCCGACGTCGGGTCCTTCGGAGGCGAGTCTACGAGGACAACAGTACTCACGTGAGCGGGCAAGTCCATCTCGAGTCGAGGATGTTTTGAAGGCCTCTCCACCTCCGAGGACCCGGGACGGGAATCGGGGCTATGCGACCTGGCCCTCGAGGAACCAGGAGCATCCACCGATCCCGCCCTCGCGGGTTTCTTCTTCCGATGATGTTCCCGGGTAGGAGACCCCCTTTCAGAGGAACTCCGACGATGCTCAGGACCAGAGTCCCAAGACGTCGAAGCCTCTGACGAGGTCCGAGCCCGGCCGGAGTCAGAGAAGATACGTTCCCGCTGATGCTGCCGACTCCTCAACGCTTTAGAGGACATTTTGCCACACGGACCACAGATCATCTGGTCATGATCGGGTCCGAGGCAGCGGAGGCAGAAGTCGTGCGTGTCTGTAAGAGACATGAGTTTCTTACAGAGGTCACACTTTTTAAAGCCGCTGGCAGCCATCGGGGGAAAAAGGGCCCCTGCGAGGTCGAAAGACCGGGCTGCCAGTGAAAAAGTAAAAAGGCGCGAAATCTGTCACGAAGGACAAAAAACCGAAAAATAAAGAACGGACTCGCAACCGGCGTCGTGAGTCCGGGCGGGAAAAGAACCGGCGTCGAACCAAAGAAAAAAGAGAAATAAAGAGAAATAATCAACTTTTCGGCGGGGATTCACAAACAACGTCTGTAGGGCTCCGCGGAAAAAAGAAGACTGAGCAAGATGGCACCCTTGGGCGGGAAGAGGACCGCGCATGCGCGCTGCAATTCCCAAAGGCTTTCTTTGAAAGCTGGGGAAAATTGCTCCGCGAGGGCTCCGTCGGCGCCGACGTCACCCATATGTGAGGACTGACTTCCTGCTTGGTCCTGGAGAATTAGCGTTCCTCCAGGCTAGTCCTGAACCTTTGGGGATGTAACAGAGCAGTGCAAAGAATCAATGGGAGGGACCAGCTATCCCCACCTGAAGCACTGACGAACCAAAACAGGCATCCGTCTGTGCCTGCAAATCCAGCCGGTAATGCCGGATAAAGGAATGCATAGAGGACCAAGTCGCTGCCCGACAAATCTCTACCGCCGGAACCAAACTACGCTCCGTCCAGGACGCAGCCTGCGCCCTCGTCGAGTGCGCCCGCAAACCTGTCAGAACCGGCCTACCCTTCAAAAGATATGCTGACGCAATCGCCTCCTTAAGCCACCTAGCAATGGAAGCTTTCGATGCAGCCTGACCTTTGGTAGGCCCCCCAAACAGCACAAATAGTCTATCCGTACGCCTGAACGAAGCCGTAGCCTTCAAATATCTTTTTAGCGCTCTCTTAATGTCCAACCTATGCAATTGCTGACTCGCGCTCACTTCCCCACCGTCCGCAAACACCGGCAGGGACACCACCTGATTCACATGAAACGGCGATACCACCTTAGGCAAAAAAGGATGGCACGGTCCTCAACACCACTTTGGACTCGCTGAAAACCAGAAAAGGTTCCCTACAGGACAAAGCTTGGAGCTCCGAAATTCTCCTGGCGGAAGCAATCGCTACCAGAAACACCACTTTCAAGGTCAGATCCTTCAACGACACTCTAGCCAAAGGCTCAAACGGCGCCTGCACCAAAACGTCCAGAACCAAACGCAAATCCCACTTCGGAACTATCTGTCTACACGGCGGACGCAGCAGCACCACAGCCCGCAAAAATCGCTTGACATCGGGGTGCCCGCCCAAAGCTTACCGCGGTAGCAAGACAGCGCCACTAACTGCACCTTCAGGGAAGCAGCCGCTAAGCCCTTATCATATCCGTCTTGCAGAAAAGCCAGAATCTGTGGAATCAAAGCCTGTAAGGCCGCAACCTTACGGACCGCACACCAATCCTCGAACACTCGCCAAACACGGACATACGCCAAAGAAGTTGATCTCCTCCTAGCGTTCAACAACGTGCACACCACTGCCGACGAATAACCCCTCGCCATCAGCCTTGCCCTCTCAATAGCCAAGCTGTAAGCGAGAATCAATCCACCTGGGGCATCAACAGAGGGCCTTGTCGCAACAGATCCCTCCGAACCGGTAGTTTCGTCGCCCAAGAGTCTGATCAGATCTGCATACCATGGCCTCCTTGGCCAATCCGGCGCGATCAAAATTACTGGCTCTCTGTGAAGCTCTATTCGCTGCAGAATCCGACCTATTAAGACCCACGGCGGGAACACATAGAGCAAAGGATCCTCCGGCCATGGCTGAATCAAGGCATCCAGGCCCTCTGACATTCTTTCCTGCCTTCTGCTGAAGAACCGACTGACCTTTGCGTTTAGAAAGGTCGCCATAAGATCCATGACCGGGGTGCCCCATCTCTGAACTATCATCTTGAATACTTGCGGATGAAGGGCCCATTCCCCCGGATCTACTCTTACCCAACTGAGAAAAATCAGCCTCTACATTCTCCACGCCGGCCACATGCGCCGCTGACACCGCTAACAGATGCCTCTCGGCCCACATGAACAACTGATCGGCTTCGGCTTCCAGCGCCTGACTG
Source organism: Ichthyophis bannanicus (assembly GCA_033557465.1). NCBI lineage: Eukaryota > Metazoa > Chordata > Amphibia > Gymnophiona > Ichthyophiidae > Ichthyophis > Ichthyophis bannanicus. The sequence continues at coordinate 53,239,839 of CM066051.1, read as the reverse complement.
CTGGTTCCCCCTTGTCGGTTGATATAGGCCACCGTCATCGCATTGTCGGAGAATACCCTTACGGTTCTCCCGGAATGCTCCTAGCGCCAGGACCACCGCTCGCAACTCCAACCGATTGATGGACCACGTCCGTTCTTGAGTGGACCACACACCCTGTGCGAACTTTCCCTGGACATGCGCCCCCCAACCTGAAAGGCTGGCGTCCGTCGTCAGGGGAATCCAATCTGGCACCTCCAACGGCATCCCTTTCTCCAACGACTCCGTTTGCAACCACCATAGCAGAGAGAGACGAGTCCCCGGCTGACAGGGCAACCGCTGAGACAGACTGTCGCTTTGATGGGACCACCGACGCAGCAATGCTCTCTGCAGAGGCCTCATGTGCGCCCTCGCCCAGGGCACCACCTCGATCGTTGCCGCCATTGTACCTAACACCTGCAGGTATGCCAAGCCGTCGGGCACCTGCTGCAGAGAAACTTTCGGATCAGACGCCTCAAACCTTGCGCTCGGCTCCGTGGAAGAAATACCTGTCCGACCCTCGTATCGAACCGCGCCCCTAGATATTCCAGGGTCTGCGAAGGCCTCAACCTGCTCTTGGCCTGATTGACTACCCAACCGAGGCTCTCCAAGAACGCTACCACTCTGCACGTGGCCGCCTCGCTCTCCCTTTCGGACTTTGCCCGAATCAACCAATCGTCCAGATAGGGATGCACCAAGATTCCTTGCCTTCTCAAAGCCGCGGCCACCACCACCATCACCTTGGTGAAAGCCTGCGGCGCTGTCGCCAGACCAAACGGCATGGCTTGAAACTGGAAGTGCCCCATCGGAACCGCGAACCTTAAAAACTTCTGATGTTCCTGCCGAATGGGAATATGCAGATACGCCTCCGACAGATCTAGTGACGTCAGAAACTCGCCCTTGCGGACCACTTCTATGACTGACCTCAACGTTTCCATCCGAAAATGAGACACCCTTAGACAGCGATTTATGCGCTTGAGATCCAAAATCGGCCGAAAAGTCCCTTTGGTACCACAAAATAAATAGAGTATCGACCGCAGCCACGTTGGTCTGGGGGCACTGGGACCACAGCCTTGAGGGCAAGCAGCCGGTTTAGAGTCTCCTCCACCGCCGTATATTTGGCCTGCGCTTTGCACGGGGACTGCACGAATGAATCCGTCACTGGACGCTGAAGCACCAAGGCATATCCCTCTCGGATAACTTCCAGCACCCACTGATCGGACGTGATTTGGGTCCAGGCAGGATAAAATTTCCGCAGGCGAACCCCTATCGGCTCCTGCCCCACCTGGACCCCCTGGCTTCATTGCGATTTCCGGGAATTGAGGGTCGAAGAGGACCCAAACCCCCTACTCGCTCCTCTAAAACCTTGAAACCCCTGACTACGAAAGGGAAACCGCCCCCTTTGAGCCTGGCCAAACCTAGGGTAACGAAAAGGCCGAAACTCCCTTTGTTGCCCTTTAGCGGGTGGACCCGAGCGACCTTGCTTCTGCTTATCCTCCGGGAGTCTGCCCCCTTTCGACTCCCCCAAATCTTTCACTAGCTTCTCCAGATCTTCTCCAAACAGAAGCTTTCCTCTGAACGGCAGCTTGCTCAGCCTAGATTTCGAAGAAGTATCCGCCGACCAATTCCGCAACCACAAATACCTCTGGGCCGCCACCGCCGAAGCCATACTATTAGACAAACCTCGCACCAGATCATAATGAATATCCTCCAGATAAGCTGCCCCCGTCTCTAACCTGGCCGCCTCTGCCGCCGAATCCACCGCTTGCTCCGTGTGTAGACCCTGAGCCCAACGCAGGCAAGCCCTGGCTACCCAAGCTCCACAAATGGACGCTTGGAGGGACAGCTGCGGCGCTCCTGCCCGGTCTTAGGGCTAAAGACAGGAGCGGCGGTCTGATGCTTCGTGAGGAAGGAGAGTAACCTGTATCCAGGGAATGCTGGGTATTGTAGTTCCTGCTCCTCTCGCTCCGAAATAAAGAGTTGTAGTTATGGGGTTTTCAGTATTTTTATTATAGTAAAGGATATTGTTCCATCACATGGCAAAATAAATGCAAACAAAATAGGTGCTTCAAATGCTAACAGGAAAACTTAGGATAAAGGCAACTTATAGTATAACTGCTGCTTTTCACTTCTAAGCAAATTACTCACTTTGCCCCAAGAGGTCAGTTAGATTCACTGCAGCCTCTTTCAGCCACTGTTACCTTCACAGTGTTGGGGAAAAATCAGGTGCACATAATTAGAGCTTTCTCAGCAAGGCAATACAACAGCTCCGTAGCATTCAATTCACAAACGGTAAAAAGCAGTTTCCTTCAGCTTGGCATCTCTACACAGCAGACCGTGCAATCCATGCTCTCACAATCTGGTAAGTCTGTATTATCTTGTGTTAATTCTTCAAGCTGTATGGAATTACTGGCTTCTGGTAACACTGGCTGTCTTCTAGCTTGCAACTCTAAAAACTGCTTAAAACTCTGTAGGAGCAATTCAGCCTGTTGTTTGGGGGATAGGGAATTGCTATCAGCTATACAACTTCCCTCTGGCTTAAGGCTGTTTATTTTCTCCTCTCTTAGATTAATTGTGTCAGAGTAACTGCTAGTCTCTTTTGCTAATGTTTCACATACAGGAGAGTTAGCTTTACGTTCAGCCTGGAAACTTTGTGGCAATTCACTTACTTGTTGCCAAGCCGTTCTGAATTCAGATGGCTCCAACGTTCTCCAGCTGTTAGAATGTTTGTTGCTCTCTGGCTCAAACGGTACTCCACAGAATGATTGTTTTCTTTCTTGTGCCTGCCTTGAAGGCTTCCTTTCCCAGGGCTGTGCCTTCCAACGGTCATCTATTTCAGGGCTAGGTCCTCTCTCCTTGGGACTTCTACTCACTGCCTCTGAATAGAACTTTGGAGGTCTCCTTCCAATGCCAGGTTCCCAAGTATCAGCATACTGTCTTCTGGACTTCCAATCATTCTCCTTCTTAATCCTCCTCTCCTTCTTCTTCTCCTTCTCCCTCTTCTGACTAGCAAAGCCATGCTCTGGTATAAAACCACGTTCTCTCCTGGACACGCCCCTTCCAAGGGCAGGGTGTGCCCAATCAGGACTGCAGGACTCCTCCCCTGGGCTGGTCTCCATGCTCAGCTCTGTGGAATAGAGTCTCTCTTTCTTCCTTGGTTTCTCAAATAGGCATAAATCCTGCTGAACCTCAGGATTTTCATCCGTTTCCATAGGCTCAGGAGGGCGCTGTTCACCACACAGCACATTAACATCAAAGACCTGTTTCAACAAGGTGTCTAATTTTCTGTCCTGCGCATCCTTCAGTGCAGCGCTCCCTTCAACCGGAATAGTAGTCTTTTTCGTAACTGCAGAAACCGAGGCATCCACCTTAGGAGACTTGAACAATTCCCGATCCTGCTCCGCTAAGGGATAGAGCTGAGCCATCACTCTGGACCCCTTTAGTCCAGCTTCCGGCATATCCCATTCACTCTGAAGAGTAAATTAGACTTACCTGCTAATTGTTGTTCCTTAAGGAACTCTAGTCCAGTCCCGGAACCATAGAGTTTAGAACCTCCACCAGCAGCTTTGGAGACTGAAAGACATCATCGCTTTGCTGGCACCAGTATAAATAGGCAGGATCCGCCCCCACACACCAGTACCTATTGACAAAGCAAACTCAGCAGAGCAACAAATAAGCAGTTAAGTAAATAACTATGAACAATCTGAGACAAAAAGTTGAGGCGTACTTCTTTCGTAATAATTTTTTTTTTTGAGTTAAACATGAAAAAACTCTATACACCACCTGTGCTGTGGAAGGGATCCCACGAAGGCTCCACTCCACCACTCCGAGAACCCCACCAACAACCATCTTGCAGTTACTGATTCTCCCATACTTCAGGTTGAACAATCCCCGAAACCCAGGGTGGGATCCGGGACTGGACTAGAGTTCCTTAAGGAACGACAATTAGCAGGTAAGTCTAATTTACTCTTCCTTTGCGTCCCTCTAGTCCAGTCCCGGAACCATAGAGGATGTAACAGAGCAGTACATATCAACGGGAGGGACCCTCAAGCCCAGCCTGAAGGACTGCGGAGCCAAAACGACTATCCCGCGCTGCTTGAACATCAAGCCGATAATGTTTCGCAAAAGAGTGCAATGAAGACCAAGTCGCCGCCTTACAAATGTCTTCCACCGGCACCAAACTGAACTCCGCCCAAGACGCAGCCTGTGCCCTAGTCGAGTGCGCACGAATACCCGCCGGCACCACCTTACCCTTCAAGAGGTACGCCGACGCAATAGCCTCCTTCAACCAACTGGAGATAGATGCTTTCGCCGCCGCTTCCCCCTTCCTTGGACCCCCGAAGGCCACAAACAATCTGTCAGACTTGCGGAAGGACGCCGTCCTACGCAGGTAAGACTTAAGCACGCGGCGAACATCCAACCTGTGCAACCTGTCTCCTGACTCATCCTTCTGACGCTCCGAGAACACCGGCAGCGATACCACCTGGTTCACATGAAAAACCGACACCACCTTAGGCAGGAACGCAGGAACGGGACGCAACACGACCTTATGATCGAAAAAGGACAAATACGGCTCCTTATAGGACAACGCCTGCAACTCAGAAATCCTCCTCGCCAAACAAATCACCACTAGAAAAACCGTCTTCAAGGTCAGATCTTTCAAGGAAGCCACGGCCAAAGGCTCAAAGGGTGCTCTGAGCAATGCTTCCAACACGAGATTCAAATTCCACGGCGGGACTACACTCCGACGCGGAGGACGCATGAGCAATACAGCCCGCAAAAACCTACGAATGTCACCGTGCGCTCCCAACAACTGACCCTTAATTTTACCTCGGAAACAGGAGATAGCCGCCAACTGAACGCGCAAGGAACTAGCCGCCAGCCCCTTATCAACACCATCCTGCAGAAAGGAAAGGATCTGAGAAACCGAGGCCCCCAAGGGCCGCAGATTGCGCTCCGTACACCAAGCCTCAAAAATACGGCAAACCCGGACGTACGCCAGCGAAGTGGGCCGCCTACGCGCTTTAAGCAAGGTTGCAATGACCGGCGCCGAATAACCCTTAGCCGTCATTCGAGCCCTCTCAAGAGCCAAGCCATAAGCGAGAATCGACTCACCTGGGGCATGCGAAGAGGACCCTGCCGTAAGAGATCCTCCCGCTGCGGCAGCCTCCACGGCCTGTCTGCCAGCAACCGCACCAGGTCCGCATACCAAGGACGTCGGGGCCAGTCGGGCGCTATCAGTAGCACTAGGCCGCGATGGCGCTCTATACGCTGCAGCACTCGACCGATGAAGCCCCACGGCGGAAACACATAGAGGAGGCCTCCTTCTGGCCATCTCTGTGCCAACGCATCGAGCCCTTCCGACATCCGTTCCTGCCTTCTGCTGAAGAACCTTGCCACTTGAGCGGACTCGAAGCTCGCCATGAGATCCATTTGCGGAGTCCCCCAACGCCGCGCTAACAAGGCAAATACCTCCGGGTGAAGTACCCACTCCCCTGGATCTACCCTGCGGCGACTGAGGAAGTCCGCCTCGACATTGTCCACCCCGGCCACATGCTGCGCCGAAAGCGCCTGTAGATTCCGTTCGGCCCACCATAACAACGGAGCCAGCTTCCAGCGTCAGGCTGCCTGTGCCGCCTTGCCGATTGATGTAGGCTACTGTCGTGGCATTGTCGGACAGGATCCGCACCGCCTGTTGAGAGAAGCTCTCCCGAAACTTTTGAAGCGCCAAAAACACCGCTCTCATCTCCAGTCTGTTGATGGACCAGCCTTTCTCCTCGGGCGACCAAGACCCCTGGGCAAACTTTCCGTCGCAATGCGCTCCCCAGCCCAAGAGGCTCGCATTTGTTGTCAGGAGTCTCCATGAGGGAGGCTCGAGAGGCATGCCCGCCTCCAAACTCGCCGGCCTCAACCACCAGCGAAGTTCGCGACGCACTTCCGGAGGACAAACAAGGCGCTGAGACAGCGCATCTCGCTGATGAGACCACTGTCACAGCAGCGCGCTCTGCAACGGCCTCATGTGAGCCCTCGCCCATGGCACCACCTCAATTGCTGCCGCCATGGTTCCGAGCAATTGCAGATACTGCCACGCTGTCGGAGCCGGTCTGGACAAAAACTGAGTCACCAGATGCCGCAGACCCTGCGCCCGCTGGACCGGGAGAAATACCGCCACCTTCTGTGTCTCGAACCGCGCCCCCAAATACTCCAGGGACTGCGAGGGAACCAAGCTGCTCTTTGCAAAGTTGACCACCCAACCCAGGCTCTCCAACATCTGCACTACCCGGGCGGTGGCCGTGACACTCTCTTCCCTGGACTTTGCCCGGATTAGCCAATCGTCCAAATACGGATGCACAAGCACTCCCTCCTTGCGGAGCGCCGCCGCTACTACCACCATAACCTTGGTGAATGTCCGAGGGGCCGTAGCCAAACTGAAGGGCAACGCCTGAAACTGAAAATGCCCCATCGGCACTGCAAAGCGGAGAAACTGTTGATGCTCCGCCCATACCGGGATATGTAGATATGCCTCCGTAAGATCTAAGGACGTCAGAAATTCTCCCGCTCGGATCACCACAATCACCGACCGAAGCGTCTCCATACGGAAATGGGTGACCCGAAGACAACGATTCACCCTTTTTAAATCCAGAATCGGCCGAAACGTGCCTTCTTTCTTTGGCACCACGAAATAAATGGAGTATCGACCGGAACCGCACTGATCCGGAGGGACGGGCACCACTGCCCTGAGCTGCAGTAGCCGCTGGAGCGTATCTGCGACCGCCTGCAACTTCAAAGGCGCTTTGCAAGGGGAACGGACAAAGGAATCTAACACGGGACGATGAAGTTCTAGAGCATAACCCTCGCGAATGACTTCCAGAACCCATTGGTCTGACGTAATGTGGACCCAGGCGGGGTAAAAATCCCGCAAACGCCCTCCCACGGGAACAACCCCCGCCTGAGCCTGTGTTATTTCATTGAGACTTTTTAACGGTCGAGGAGTGGAACGGAGCAAACCCCCGCCCTGCTCCCCGGAAACCCCGGAAGCCCTGCCCCCTCGCTGGAAACCGCGCCCGCTGCGATTAGCCAAACCGAGAGGAACGAAATCTCCGAAACTCCCTGGGGTTTCCTCGGGACCCGGGCGCAGACCGACCCAGCTTGGGCTTATCCTCGGGCAGCCTACCACCCTTAGACTCCCCGAGATCCTTAACCAACTTCTCCAAATCCTCGCCAAATAACAGCTTACCCCTAAACGGCAGCTTACTAAGGCGAGCCTTTGATGACCCGTCCGCCGACCAATTTCTCAACCAGAGATAACGACGGGCCGCCACCACCGAGGCCATACTTTTAGCCAAGCCACGAATGAGATCATAATGAATGTCTGCTAAATACGCTGTTCTGGACTCCATCCGCGCAACCTCCTCCAACTGCTCCTCTAAGAGATCTCCCTGCATCCTTTGGGACCACCGCAAACAGGCTCTCGCCACCCATGCCCCTGCTATAGAGGCCTGCATCGAGAGGGCGCTAACATCAAACACCTGCTTCAGCAGGGTATCCAACTTTCTATCCTGCACATCTTTCAACGCAGCCGCCCCCTCCACCGGAATAGTTGTTTTCCTAGTGACCGCCGAGACCGCTGCATCTACCTTCGGAGAGCGAAACAACTCCCTATCCTGGTCAGCTAGCGGATAAAGGCGGGCCAAGGCCCTGGAACCCTTGAGGGCCGACTCCGGCGAGTCCCATTCCTCCTGGATCATACTCCGAAAACCCCTATGCACAGGAAAAACTCTTTTGAGACGTGCGGACCGCTTGTAAGAGAGGATCCTCCAAGGTCTCCTCCGCAGCCGCCTCTCCTGAGGGCATGTTAAGCGTTTTGAGGGTTTCCGCAATCAAGGCTGGTAGCTCCTCGTGACGAAAAACGCGGACTACCCTGCTCTGTTCTTCCGAAGTAGGCAACTCTCCTTCTTCCAATTCGTCTTCCGAAAAATGTCCTAACAGGGCATCTACTTCGCCCAGGTCCTCCTCTAGACGAGGCGCGGGACTCTCCACCCGGTTGCCCTTAGCTCTCTTAGGCACGGGAGCACTCTCCGTCGCACCATCCAAAACCACCGGCCGCTTCAGCCCCTGAGACCTGTGAGTCGGAACAGACACCGTTGGTTGCAGCAATGCGAACGCCTGCTGCATCAGCGAAAAGAAATTAGGCGGAAGTAGAGTAGCAGGCCCCCCCGGGGAGCTCCCCAGAGCCGTAGAGGTTCCCTCCCCCGAGTCAAGATCCACTAATGGCTCCGCCAGACCCAGGGAGGGGGGCAGAGTATCCTCCCCTAACGGAGTACCTGCCCCGAGCCCTCCCGAGGCCTGCTCTGAGGTGTTGTCCATTGCCACTGCCTCCAGAGTGCACGGCTTACATACCCCAGAGTCCTGCACCGTGCCTCAACGTGTTCCACACACCAAACACCGAGGTTTGGCAGGCATACTCAGGGACCAGTCTCAATTCGGCACCCAGTACCCCCTAAAACAATGGTAGGAAGTTACTGAGTTACTGACTTTGAGGCCTCTGCACTGCGCTTGTTTTTTTTTTTTTTTTTTTACTTTCCTCACGTAGTAGTAGGGTCAGCAGGCTGGCCTAAGCCAATTTCCCTGCAAAACGAAGTTTTTAGCCCCAACTAAGTAGCAAAGAAGGCCCCGGGAAAATGAACAGCGCTTTAAAATGGCCGCCGCCGCTTTTCCCGCGCGGCTACATGCGGCCGCCAAAACCAAATGCTCTCCGCCTGCCTCCTGGGCCTTTCCCCTTGCTAGGGCTAAGGGCAGCGCCTGCAAAATACAGCCCCCACTCACCGATCGTTGCGCTGCCGGTGAGGAGGAAGGTGACAGTCCCGTCGGAGCTCAGCCCTGATCGCGGCTTCCACTCTGACGCCGGAAAGAAAATTGCCCGAGGCTCCTCTGCTCGTTGGGCCGGGCCCCAGCCTACCACCTGCTCCTCACCCCTAATTGCAGGTTCGGGAGCAGGGAGGCTCTGCAAAATCACTGATCACTCTCCCCAATGCTCGTTAGACTCAGCGGGGAAGAAACAGACAGGGGGGGGGGAGGGGGGAAGAGGGAGAAAGAGAGAGAGAAGAGAAAAAAGGATGGGGCAGAGCCAGCAGCAGAGAACTCCTCAGCACAGCTGTCTACCTGCAAAACAAAAAATGAAGACTGAGGAAATCTACAGTCCAAACCACAAATTAACTACCCCCTTAACCTAACCTAAAGGAAGTCAAATTAAAAGGGATCAACCCCTGCTTATTTGCAGCTCTGCCTCTACACTCTGAGTCCAGTCGTCGGCTCAGAACCTCCGCAGCTGCTTGGAGACTGAAAGTACTGGTGTGTGGGGGCGGATCCTGCCTATTTATACTGGTGCCAGCAAAGCGATGATGTCTTTCAGTCTCCAAAGCTGCTGGTGGAGGTTCTAAACTCTATGGTTCCGGGACTGGACTAGAGGGACGCAAAGGAATCATCTCTTTAAACACCCTGTGCACAGGAAAAACCTTATGAGACTTACGAAAGGCCTGCAACAAAGGGTCTTCCAACTCCGCCTCCTCTGCCTGACCCCCTGTTGGCATATTAAGCGCCTTAAGCGCCTCAGAAATGAGTGCTGGTAACTCATACCTTCGAAAAATCCGAACCATTCGGGCCTGGTCCTCCTGTTCGGTAATCTCTCCTTCTTCCAAATCCTCCTCGATCTCCACATCCTGTCCTAGTTCTTCCAAATCCACGCCCTCCGAAGCCACTGACTGACCTGATGGCTCCTTACTGGACCGTACCCTCTTCGCTGGAACCCCTGAGCCACCCAAGCTTAGAGGAGTACCCGGGCGCTTTTCTCCTAAACCCCCCTCTGCCGGACTAGATGAGGGATTCGCCTGTGCCCCTGCAAACCCCTGCTGAAGGAGGGATACAAACTGCGGGGAAAGAATTGCTTCGAAACACCCTGGGACCTGCCCCTGCGCCACCTGGCTCCCCTGAAGGGAAGATGGCCCCGGCACAGGCTCCAGGGAGGGCTCAGCCAACCTCTTTTCCTCAGAGATGTCCGCGGCCCCTTCCTTTGGATTTTCCCCATTCTCTGCCAGCCCTTGCTCCATAGAGACTGCTTCTCTAAAACAGCTTCTGCAAACCCCTGTTTCAGATACAGCCCCTCTCTTAGTGAGGCAGCCATAAGGTTTAGCTGTGGGTAACCCTCCCCCAGCCATGAGGATTTTACATAGTGATCAGCTTGCTAAGAAAAGACATAAAGGTTTCAGTAGGCACCCTTCCCCCCCTCCAGGCCTGAGCACAATACCCTCTTGCCCAGAAATCAGCAGACCAGAGCATACCGGTTTGGGCAGGTCACCCAGGCACCTTCCCAGGGGCTACTGATTGGTGGACAGAAAATACCTGAGACGAATGAGATTGTAGAATGAGTTTAAAATTGTACTGTATATAAGACATTGTGGGACGTCCTTCGTGGCTCAGATTTTTTGTTGGAGGGTACCGGCTCTCTGTCTGGGCCTGTGCGCACATTAAAAGATCCTGTTTGCATTCCAGCCTGTCTGTGAGTTTCCTTCTGTGGGTGAGTGAGAGAATTAGAGCTTTTTCAGCTACTTGGCTGCAACATTAGAACTACACAGTAAGCAAAGAGACTTTGACGGCATGCCGCCTGCCCAGGAGAAATGGTCACCTTTATGTTTATGTTTATGTTTAATAAAACTTGATATACCACCCAACACCATGGGCATCTGAGCAGTTTACAATAAAAACATTATCCAATTTAAAAATAAGGCTGCGAGAAAAAGAAAAGGAACGCCAGTTAAAAACAACAGAAAAGAGAGAAAAAGGAAAGAGAGAAAGCAAACCAGTTAGTAATTACAGTATAACATCACGGAACAGAGAGGGAAGGGGAGGACAAGGGTGGGAGGTCAAATGCTAGGTTAAAGAGGTGGGTTTTGAGCTGGGATTTGAAGGACTGGTATGATTCTTCTGCGCGGAGTGGGGGGGGGGGAGCGAGTTCCAAAGGCTAGGGGCCAGAAAGTAGAAAGCGGAAGAACGGGTAGAGACAAGGTGGGCCTGGGAGGGGGAGGGAAGAGACATCCGATTTGTGTGAATAGAGCGAAGCAGACGATGTGAAGTACGGAAACATATTTGGTCAGCAAGATAGGAGGGGGTACCAGTACGAACAGCTTTGTGTGCAAGAATGAGAATTTTATATTGGATGCGAAAGGAGACAGATAGCCAATGATGGTGAAGAAGAAGAGGGGTGACATGGTCGAAGCGGGAGGCAGGAGTTAGTAGACGAATAGCTGTATTTTGAACACGTTGAAGACGAGACAATTGGGATTGGGGGAGACCAGCCAAGGAGACATTACAGTAATCTAAACGAGACACCATTAAAGAGAGGAGAAGGGTTGCCAGAGCAGAGGAGGAGAGAAAGGGGCGGATGGCTCGAAGCTGCCTAAGGGAAAGAAAAGAACGTTGAACAATGGAGGAGATATGGGCTGTGAAAGAAAGAGAAGAGTCAAGAATAACACCCAGGTACCGGAGTGAGGAGACAAGAGGAATGGACTGGGAGGAAAAAGAGGGGGCGCAGGCAGGGGGGGGGCTCCCGAACGTGAACCAGATAGCAAAGGATTTAGCGGGGTTGGCATGAAGAAAATTAGAAGAGAACCATGAGGCGATAGCAGTGAGACAAAGATTAAGAGGGGCAATGTCAGGAGAAAGAGAGCTTGTGTGATGCAGGAGAAAAATGTCGTCTGCGTAATAATACGCAGAAATACCAAACTGTTGAATTATGAGGGCAAGAGGGGCTAGAAAAATATTAAAGAGAAGGGGGGCGAGGACAGAGCCCTGAGGAACTCCACATGTGAGGGGAGTGGGGGCAGAAGAGGAAGACCCAGTAACTACAGAAAAGGAGCGACATGAGAGAAAAGAGTGAAACCACCGAAGTACCAAACCAGAAAGACCCGCCTCCCGAAGACGAGTGAGGAGGGTGCGGTGATCCACTAGGTCAAAGGCTGCGGAGAGATCAAGGGAAACAGCTAAAGTGAATAAGCCACGATCGTGAGCGGTGTGAAGTTCATTAAGAAGAGAGAGGAGGATAGTTTCAGTGCTGTGACCAGGACGGAAACCAGACTGCCGGGGGTGAAGGGTGAGGGAAACTTCAAGGTGAGAGGAGAGTTGAATGAAGACCAGTTTTTCCAGGAATTTAGAAAGGAAAGAGAGATTGGAGATGGGGCGCCAGCTAGAGGGGGCAGAGGGATCAGAAGACCGGGATTTTAGGATGGGACGAACGACAGCATGCTTCCAACTAGATGGAAATGTACCAGAGGATAAGCTAGAATTAAACATGGAGAGGATATAGGGGGAAAGAGCCAGAGAGGGTTCTAGGAGCCAGAGAGATGGGATAGGATCAGCCGAACAAGTGGTTTTGCGAAGGGAAAGAAAGGTTTTTTCGAGGGTACTGGGGGTTATTGTCTCGAAGGATGACCAGGAGTTGGATAAGACGGGAAGGGAACGGGATGGGGAATGGAGGGGGGGGGGGGAAAGCATAGCAGGAGGAGAAAGGGGTGGGGGACATGAGAGAAAAGACTGACGGAGGGTATCAACCTTAGCTACAAAAAAGGAGGCTAGGGAGGAAGGATCTGGGGGGGAGGATGCAGGGAAAGGAGAAGAAGAAGGGGTAGAGTGGGATGCCGTGAGGGAGCGAAGAATGGAATACAGTTGACGAGAGGAATTGGAGGAGGTGGAGATAAGGTTAGAGTAGTAATCACATTTTGCAGTTGAGAGGAGAGAACGATAAGAGCGATGACGCTGACGGAAACCTAGAAGGTTAGAGGGGGAGGGATGCTTTCGCCAAAGTCGTTCCGCCCGGCGGAGGTGCCTACGGTGCAGGAGGAGACCAGAATGGAACCAGGGGTGACGTGTGTGGCAGTGAGGGCGGGGACGGGGGCAGAGAGGAGCAATGGTGTCCAGGGCTGTTGAGAGTGAAGAGTGCCAATGGTGGGCCTGGGCATCAACGGAGAGGGACTCAAAATCTGCAGGGAATAAAGTGGTAGGGGATGGGAACTGAGAAAGAGTATCCTTGGAAATTTTTCGAACAGGCAATGATGACGAACTAGGATTTGAAATATGAGTTGAGGCTGATGGAGGGGCAGGGACAGAAAAAGAAAGACAGTAGTGGTCAGACCAGGGGAGAACGGTAGTGGAAGGGGGAGAAAGAAAAGGAGGGAAGGAAGCAGAGGTAAGAAGGAGATCAAGGGAATGGCCAGCAGTGTGGGTGGGGAAAGAAACAGACTGCTGTAGAGACAAGTCAGACAAGAGAGCAAGAAATGCAAAGTCCCTCGCTGAAGAGGAGGAATCAACGTGGACGTTGAAGTCGCCTAGAATGAGCAAGTGGGGATAAAGCAAGGAAACCTCAGATAAGGTAGATAACAGGGAATCCCAGAGAGGGGTTGGGAGAGAGGGCGGCGCATAGATAAGGAGGAAATAGTAGGGGGTGGAAGAGGAAGAGTCCAGCCGCACAAGTAGGGACTCCGGGTAAAGCAGAGAGGAGGAAGAAGTGAGCTCAACGAAGGGAAGGGAGGAACGGTAAATGAGTGCCACTCCCCCACCGCTTCGACCCCGGCGGGAAGTGGTAAAGAAAGAGTACCCTGGCGGGAGGCAACGGTTTAGGAAGGGTTCATCACCCTCCTTCAACCATGTCTCGGTCAGAAAGAAAGCATCTAAGTTGTGGGAGGTGATTAGATCGTGAACTAAGGAGGTTTTGGAGCGAACAGAGCGGCAGTTTAGGAGCGCAAGTTGCAGGAATGTGAAAGAGGAAGGGGACGGAGGAGAGGGAAGGGATGGGAGACGTGGACAGTAGATAAGGTTTGATGGGTGACGAGCAAGAGAGCCAGGGGGGAAGACGGCAGGCATTGCAGGGCGCCAGCCCCAATGTACAGGGATGGCAGACATGAGGTAGACTAAAAACAGGAGCAGGAAACTCAGCTGGGGTAAGGACCGAGTAGTGCGTGCAGAGGTGAATGAGGGGTAGTGGAGACCGCAGGGTGCAGATTCAGCAGAGGGAGGACAGCTTGGTTGGTCATAGTAGAGATAGAAGCAGAGGCCTTGGAACTGCTGCCCCCGTACCTCGCCCCAAGGAGCTCGCCTAAGGAGCACGTCGTGCTCCTTAGGCGAGCTCCTTCGGCGCGCGCATGCGGCACCACGTCGGAGTGGATGTTAAAGGGCACAGGGCCCGGCGTCACTTCCGGGGCGGGATTACTGTACCTGGAATGACAGGGTGAACAAACAAGGTAGGGTTGGGCTTTGCACAGCGAAATTCTAAGCAGTAGCAAGCAAGCAGGCAGTAGCAGGCAGCGAGGCACACAGATCAGCAGAAGACAGCAAACAGCAGACAGTAGCCGCGTCGGAGTGGATGTTAAAGGGCACAGGGCCCGGCGTCACTTCCGGGGCGGGATTACTGTACCTGGAATGACAGGGTGAACAAACAAGGTAGGGTTGGGCTTTGCACAGCGAAATTCTAAGCAGTAGCAAGCAAGCAGGCAGTAGCAGGCAGTGAGGCACACAGATCAGCAGGAGACAGCAAACAGCAAACAGCAGACAGTAGCCGCGTCGGAGTGGATGTTAAAGGGCACAGGGCCCGGCGTCACTTCCGGGGCGGGATTACTGTACCTGGAATGACAGGGTGAACAAACAAGGTAGGGTTGGGCTTTGCACAGCGAAATTCTAAGCAGTAGCAAGCAAGCAGGCAGTAGCAGGCAGCGAGGCACACAGATCAGCAGGAGACAGCAAACAGCTTTCACTCGTGTCCCCAAGTGCCTGCAGCCAAGATCTGCAATGTGGCTTAATTTGGGTTTTTTTCTTTTTCCAGAGCCGGCTTCCTGTCACTGCCTGCACCTTATTACCAAACGGCAAAATACAAACCGAGGCTTTGCCGCCTGAAACAAACCGAAATCAATTTGCCGTTAGTTAACCCCGGCTTTTTCCCGCGCATGCGCGATTTCTCTCACACACAGCCTAACCGCGGGCTCCACACGCGGCTCGAGAGCTCCACACTCAACCAACGAGAACCTCGACAACCCCGGTCCCTTACCTTGTTTCCAGGCACTTTTCTTTGCGGCAGCTAGCCCTCCGGTGCTCAGCCGTGATCGCGGCTTCGGCGCCTGGGGCTACACACCGTCTTCCGCCCTTCGTACAGCCTGCCAAGTCCCGCCGGAAACAACCTCGGCCTCAGACTTGCAGGCTCGTTGGCGTTTGTCCTGAAGCTCCTTCTGCCGGTTCCTCACCCCAGTAGGTGGGTTCGGGAACCAGAGCGCAGCACCCCTTCCCCAACAGCTCTCCCTACACAGGACCCCCTGCAGAGCAGCAGAATCGGAGGGAGAAAAAAGGGGGGAGGGGAAGGGGGGAGAGGAGGGGAACCAACAGAGAAAAGACAGCTGAAGCAAAGACAGAAATCAGCAGCTCAGCACAGCGATTGCCTCGAAAATCACCTCCCCTAGTAGACTCTAAGCTCTCAATTCACAAAAAAACTTAAACCACTGCTTAATTGCTCCTCCAAGTGAGCCCCAACCCCGGGCTCACCAGCCCTCCAAGCTACTTGGAGACTGAGAATACTGATGTCTGGAGGCAGATCCAGGGTACTTATATCAGTGACATCAAAAGAAGTGACATGTCTCAGTCTCCAAAGCTGATGGAGGAGGAGCAAGACCCAAAGGTTCAGGACTAGCCTGGAGGAACGCTAAGGAACCATAGTTTAGGTTTATCTTTCCTAGTTGCTTAACTTATAAATTTCATCTGCTGTTTGGATGCCCAGTCTTCCAATTTATCAAGGTCCCCTTGCAATTTTTCACAATCCTCTCGAGTTTTAACAACTTTTAATAATTTTGTATCATCTGCAAATCTGATCACCTAATTTGTTAGTCCTATTTCCAGGTCATTTATGAATATGTTAAAAAGCAGTGAGCCCAGCACAGATCCCTGGGGTACTCCACTATTCACCTTAACTCTTTTCCTGTCTTTTTTTTTTAAATGCTGCCCATATACAATGGAGTCCAGATTGCACAGAAGCCCGCCTCCATCTGCTGCAGACAGAAATACTGGTGGGAGGAGGTCTGCAAAGATTCCCTTATGGGGCAACATTATCAAATCCAGTGATTCTCAGTCTCTATCTGCTGGTGATAGGGCATAGCCCATGCATCTGGACTGGACTGGAGGGATGATGAGGAAGGAGAGACAAACAGCACCCAAAAACTACCTCAAAACCATTGAAACCAAAGAGAAAGCAGCACTCAGAAACTACAGGAACCTTAAAACCCTTCAAATCAAAGGGGAGAGGAAAAGAGAGCTAGGAGCTACTGTTGCCTTTAGTGACCTGGAGAAAGTCACTTCATTTTTCATTGTCTTAGGTACAAACCTAGTGCTAGAGTTCCTAACCTATGCTAATGTGCCTTAATGCATGATAAGTTGCAGTTAATACAAGCCATTTATGAGGCCTTAACATGCAAATACATATCACTGCAGGTTAACATAATTTAATTTAAAACCAGTTGTTATACACTGCACTATACCCTACAAGAGAAGTAATCACACCCTCTCCATTAACAGGACGGCCTCTTCCTCACAGCTCACATTTAACACAAGTCCAACAGTACACAAAAGAACTGGAGTTCTGGATCCCCTGCAGCTTGGAAGAGCTGGACCTGCAACTCCATTCAAAGCAAGCAAAAACTTGACTTTTATGTTAGCTTGTAAACGGGCTGGCCCAGTGCATGGTACATGTTCTGTGTTGTGCCATGTCAAGAGACATGCACTGGATTCCACTCTGAAATGGCCAGAACTGGGGATGTTGTAGAGACAGCGTTCACAGCTCTTGGATGAGGCAGTAGTGGGTTGTCAGCGACCACACCATGCTGACATGACACCTCATAGCCATGTATACTCACTGCTATGGTTAGACTTCGCAAGCAAGGAGTGAAGAAAATATAGGACTGAGGAAAGACCTCAAGTATTTGCCAGTGAAGGCTCATGATGCTGTACTGTTACCAAAACTGTTTCTGATTAAGCTGGAAGCCCACAGGAATAGGAGGAAAGTCCCAGGCCTAACATATACAGCAGGTATGTGCATAATTTACACCAATCACTCCACCAATCCTACACACACACATGCATTTAAACCTATGGAAAGCGCAAAACGGTTTTGAGAAATGCACGGGCCACCTCCTGGATGACCCCGGCCTGATGTAGTGCAGTCGGTGCATGGGAGGTCCCAGGTCTTCAGAGTTGCAGGGGCTGAGTTGTGGAATATGCTGCCCCTGGAATTGCATGCGGTGAGCAGCTTGCTCAGTTTCCGTAAATTGTTAAAGACAGTACGTTCACTGGTGGTTGATCATGGGTTGGGTAGGATGGGGTCTGAGGGCTGCACAGTATGCACATTCTCTGTTCTATGAGATGACAGCTCCTGGGGATTGTGTGTGTGTGTGGTGGGAGGGGTTGGAGAGTAGGTACCTATTGTGATTTGGTGGTTTGTCTTATTTCTGTATGTACACCCAATTGACTGACCTCAGTCAGCACAGGCTATAAACTGTTATAAGTAAATAAAAGTATGAGTATACGTCCAGATGCCACCCTCAGGAATGCCTCAGCTCCAGGGCTGGTCCTTCTACTAGGCGAACAGGGCACTTGCCTAATGCAGCACAGTTTTAGAGGTGATAGCAAACTCAGCCGCCAATACCCCCCCACAAACTTCCAGAAGCAGCTCCGTTCTTGTCAGCACTCAAAAGGTAAATGAAGCTGCCACAAAGCCTTGTGTTCAATCATGCTCAAAATCCTTGCAGGTTCTGCCCCCCTCCCTGGTAGCAGGGTGTGTGTCAGAAGGGCTGGGACTGACGGGCTTTCAGCGTGCAAGGCTCTGCGGTGGCCTTACTTACTGTTTTAGTGCTGACATTCAGAAATAGAAGAAAGAAGGGAGCTGCTCCTGGAAAGTTTGGGCAGTGGGAGCGACAATGGTGGAAGTTTACCTAGGGCAGCTGATACCCTTGACCCAGCCCTGCTCTGCTCATAACAGTTTGAAATCATTATGAAATGGCATTGCGTGTATGCTTTTCCTGCAATTTTATAGTGAGCTTCTTTCTGCATGTGGCTTTTGAAATTATTCTTTTTAATAAGTGCATGATGTGATTGTCTGTATTGTTTTTGTTTTTATGTATAATTTATGTATGTTCATTTGTGTTCTCCCAGGACAAGCAGGATGAGTCAGCCACACTTGGTGACGTCATCCGACGGCGCCGAGACGGAAGTACTCTCCATAGCTCAGAAGGGCTTTGCCCTTCTGAGCATGGGCCACCTGGCTCCACCCCCTGCCCGCCCCTAGCTAGCCAGTTTTCAGTTCTTCCGCCTTGCCAGCAAGACGGACTTTGCTACTCTCCAGAAGTCAATCTTTAATCAAACTGAAAATAATCTGAATTTCTCTTCCATTAACGTATGTATTCAGTTAAATTACCTTCTCTTCAAAATCTTCATGCTCATGCCTTCGGAGAGCAGTCAGCAGTGAAAGGTCTCCAGGGCTAGGAAGCCCAGCCAGCACGGCAGCCCAGGACGTGCCTATAGGCCTCCGTCCTCGGCTAGCCCTCTAACAGGCCTCCGTTTTCAAAATCTGCGGCTGAGTGCTGAAGAGCGGGGGACACTAGCTGCCGACGCTGCTCCTGAGGGGCAAGGACTTCAGGGAAACGGCCTGGATGACGAAGCTCCAGCTGGAAATCGCTTGGGTGGCAGTCCAGGATGTGCCTATTAGGCCTCCATCCCCGGCTAGCCAGCCTTACTTCTTCTCTGCCCTCGCCAGAAGTGTCACCGATCGAGATGGTATGAACTTGAAGGAATCCAGAGGATGAGCTGGTGGGCTCAAGCGGATGCCCCCTCGGCGCCTGGGACGTGCCGAGTAAGGCCTCCGTCCCCGGGAAAACCTTCTTAACCCGCTGCCGCTCTGCATTTCCCTCACACGTGGGGACTACGGGGGCGGCCATCTTGCCGACCACATGGCTCCTATGGCGGCGGCCATTTTGCTGCTGTCGTCACAGCCCGGCTCCTCCCCTTCAGCGCTATTGGTCGGCGCCGATCCAGCACGTCGCGCACGGTACCCTGGCCCTAGTGGCGCCGGAGGTTTACCCCGGGACGAAAGTCTCCTGTGGATACCATGGCCAATCAGGCAAGGGCGTTACTTGGAGGCAATTCTCTCTTCTTACAAGGTAGGTTCCGCTGCCCAGCATCCTCACTGCCCGCTATCATTACCAGGAGCCTATGAGCCAGAGCCTCTGCTCCACTCTGTGCCAAACCACGGCCAGTTAGAACCACAGAATATGCAGTGGTAAATGCTTGGATAATCTACCGGTGTACCTTCACAGAACCAACGTCCCTTAACCTGAGTTGCCCCTTATACCTGGAACATGTCCCCTTCCAGCAACTCCACCAGGCCTCGATGCCTGTGTGGCATACGTCTGACCCATGACTGGGACGGCGGTGGAGCTAAATTGCAAAGAAGAAGAAGGATTCCCTGCTTCAAGTATCAAGGACGGGGTCCTCCTATATGCAACTTCAATCTCTGGGGCCAAGTCACCATATGAATCCAGCTAAGTGAAGCGCGATGGATTGTCAGACCGTTCTGCTCTCTAATCCTATCCATGGTTGTGGCCTCCAGCCACTGGCGGTATTAGACCTCCACAGGCAAGGCCCTACAGCCACCTCATGTTCCACCTCAAGGGAGTGGAGCTCCTCTACCCTAGGACTGGAAACGCCATTATGGTGCAGGGCACCCAGCATGCCCCGGAGACTAACATTGGACCATGCCAAGCACGCTGGTCCTTCGGCCAGCTCGACCTCCAGCTGTGAGAAGCATTATCAGAAGTGAGCAGCTGCCCGTGAACAAGTCAGGGCCCCCTCCAGTGAATGGCCAAACCAACCTATACCTGTTACAGTCATCCAGCAGTAGTGTTCAGGGATCCTGCGCTAAAAGTTGCTACACGGTGATGCAGTGCACACAGACAGTGCATGCAAGAACAGAAGGTCACAGGTTCAAAGCCCAGCTGGGGCTACCACCAATCCTGCCCACATATTTTTGCCAGTAACCAATATGATACAGGTCACACCCGTGCCGGGATCAGCCTGCAGGGCACAGGAACTTGCCCGGATGCATACACCGGAGTCTCTCTTCATCCTGCGCAACAGCCCTATTGCAGGCCAGGCCCCAGGACTACATACCTCCACTACCAGTGGAGGAGTGGCCTAGTGGTTGGCACATCTTCAACTCCGGCAGGTAGACCTCGGTAGATCACCTAATTTCCTCAGCACAGTGTTACACCCTGGTCGCCCTCTGCCAATGGACCAAGTGTCTTAACTATGTCCCGGTGTTAACAGGGGTACGCCAAAGAGCGTATTCCCAAGCCCAAACTATTATAAGGTCTGGGTTCTCCTAAGCTACCTAGGCTGGGCCGCTTACTCGCACTCTGCAGTCTATTTCACAAAAGGTAAAGGGAGTGTATGACAACTGCAGGACTGGTCAAACCGCAGTCCATCAGGTCCACATTACCGGCAGGATCACTTCACAAGAGGTGTGAAGCTACTTAGGACGCCCGTCTGTAAACTGTGTCAAGCCACCTGGGTCCAAGCGCGGGCTCTACACCTCGCTGAACTGCGACTGCAGCCCCCTCCCTATTAGGCGACACGTTACTATGTCACAAAGAGGGAGGTGTTAGGGCACGAACTGCCATTGCAGGCCGGGTCTATTATGGATCTCTTCACTGGAGACCTGCTTGACCTAGGGCCGCCTCCAGAGAGGCGACCTGTGTTGACCGACAGCCACCTCCGTAGTGGCGACAGCGCAGTACATCACACGCAGGCCAGTGTGTGTCCCTTGGCTCTCATCACTGGAGGAGGCTCTCACCCTTGTGGACTGATCGACAGCCTCCTCCAGGCAAAGGCGGCCACTGTCACGTAAGATACTATACATGGATTCTTCCTACACCATGCAACGGGGATCTGGGAATGGTACATGCCCCCCCCCCCCCCACTTGCCTACCAGCTAGGTCACCAATAAGTCACAATGACCTACCCTGACCATAGCAAACTCTGGCCCATAACGAGAGATCCTTCTGACGGTCCTGCCAGCTACGGTGAGCGGAGCACCCCCCCCCCCTCGGGGATCCCTCTCGCCATGAACCTCTGTCACCCAAGGCATTGGGGAGCCAGCAGTGGCTACGGTATGGCACCGTGCAAGTGTGCCCTGGACCAAAAGGTCACAGTTCAAATCCCAGATGAGGGCCTCCCTCCAGCGTCTGACACCCCTGTCATCCACCCTGTCTCTCTGGTGGTGGCGACACCTACCATAGAGGGCAATACACGCCCGGCATTGCCTATAGACAAAGCTTGGGTCACTCTCGACATTGCTCGGGACATTCTCAATGGGGCACAGGATATCGCTCGGGGCACCGAGTGGTTAGGACCATGAGGCGCATGCCAAGTGGTTAAGACCACTGCATAGTGCCCGTAAGTGGGCAATTCTCTTGCTTCAGGCAGCTGCAAGTGTATACAGAACAGAACCACAGCACAATGGTTAAGACTCTGACCAATGGTGCAGCGAGCAAGGGTTCAATTCCCCAAACTGCCCAATGAACAAGACTGGCTGAGTCATTACCTATCCCAGCAGTCGCACTAAGAAGCTCTCCTTGCCTCCTTTCTATCTTCCCTCCAACAAATGATCTTTGTACTGACATCCAGGGCCTATCGACAGGAGGCCTCGCAAATGGTTCTCCTTTCCAGGTTGCCCCAGCTAGCCCCCTTCCAGAAACCCTACGGGGCCTCACCTCTACCGTAGATTACAGTAAGCACCTCCGGTTGCACCCTCCCACCACGTCAGGGAGAGCTACATGCCTCAGGAAGGACCTAACAAGAGTTATCCAGCCTCCGCTAGCTCAGCAGCATCATCAATCAACCTATGCGTGAGCCAATAACAAAGTTGCGTTGTTTAAGTGCCATCGAGTCCCTTCAGGCAGCTCATTGTGGCAGATAGGCACGCCCAGCTGCTGTTAGTATATGGACCCCCCCCCCCCTTTTTACGTTAGCCTGTCTGGCCAAATAGGATGCAGAACGCTCACCGACCAAGAGGCCTGTTGAGCCACTAACATTGTGGGGCACTTATCCAACGCACAGTCCTTCAGGGCTGAGCTACCTCCCATATCAGTTGCACACCACACTTCTTGGGAGGAACAGAGCCCCACGGAAACGGATAACACACAGCGCAAGGGAACCAACCCTGTTTCCTTCTGCACAGGACTCCCACTCACCTAGGAAGCCCTGTTGATAACTAGCTACAGCACCCTCTGCCTGGACCAGACAGGAGCCTCAGCCAGGCAAGAAACTTCATGCACTGGCTCCAGGCTCACTTCCCCCCATGCATACCATGCCGGGCACAAAAAAAAAACAAAAAAAAAAACACAACGCACCCAGTCTTCTGACAACACAGCTACCTCAAATGCCACTTCGGCAGAGCAGTTCTGGCCACGGCGCAGATGCCAGCAGCGATACGCAAGCATGCAGGGAGTGGCCTATGCACCCTAAATGCAGGGTACGACTGGATTCAAGCCTGCAGTAGGGCTGTGCACGGTATTCTGGTCCCCCAACAGTGGCCAATCTAGGCCATGTCTCCCGGTTCCTCTGTTATCCCACCATACTGACGGTCCACATTAAAAAAAAAAAAAAAAAAAAGCCTCTCTTATCAAGGAGGTGTTCATGCCTTGCACCACCCGTGTGGCCGGCTATAGTAATCCGTTGCCCAGCGAAATCACCATACCATTGCTTCCTCATTACGGTGAATACCACTGCTGTGTACCTACATCTGTTACCGCACAGGCGTGCCCTGTTATTGCACCCTCTGCACATGCGTGCATCGCGACAGCGGTGACCCCGCACTGCTCGATGGCATGCATCGCGGCTGAGGTGAATCCTGCACTACGAATACTGCTCGAGGATGAATCCCGCTCCACCAGTGCTCAATGTGCCTACATCTGTTACCGCACAGGTGTGCTCTGCAACGGCACCCTTTGCACATGCGCGTTTTCACGACTGCGGTGAATCCCGCACTACTATTGCTCGATGGCGAATTCCGCACTACTACTGCAACCCCCACACTACTATTGCTAGATGGTGAATTCCGCACGACTACTGCTCGATGTGCCTACATCTCTCTCAACACACAGGTGTACCTTGTAACTACACCCTCTACACGTTGTAAAGCCAGCATACGGTAACTTCACCATCTGCACATGCGTGCATCGCAACTGCAAGACCATACCTTCTAACTGCGCCCTCTCTCATCGCTGCTACTGCACATATGTGCATATCCCTGCAGCCCTACAGGTCACGTCGCAATATGTTGCTCCACAAGGGCGCATACTAACCTGAAGACGTGTCTCGGCCTTCCCCCATCCACCACAGCGCATGGCAGCTTGGGAGGCACCAAGTGTGGCTGACTCATCCTGCTTGTCCTGGGAGAAAACGGAGTTACTTACCTGTAACTGGAGTTCTCCAGGGACAGCAGGATAAGTCAGCCACACATACCCGCCCACCTCCCCTGGGATGGGGTCGGCCTCCATCCTGGTGCCCCGCCTCCTAGCGGCAAAAGGCTCAGCTAGTGATGAACTGGCTAGCTAGGGGCGGGCAGGGGGTGGAGCCAGGTGGCCCATGCTCAGAAGGGCAAAGCCCTTCTGAGCTATGGAGAGTACTTCCGTCTCGGCGCCGTCGGATGACGTCACCAAGTGTGGCTGACTTATCCTGCTGTCCCTGGAGAACTCCAGTTACAGGTAAGTAACTCCGTTATCCACCCTAGGTTATAGCGCGGAATACAATTTTTTAAAAATGAATATTCTCATGAACAGCCACAAGATGTCCCCATGCTGGCTGTTCACATGATTTTAGTGATGCCTCTGGCTTTTCATCTGGACTAGCCAAAGGTCTTTAAATTAATGACAATGTACATTGTGAGAAAACATCTATATACAGTGGAAAACAGATGATGGAAGGGTAAACTTATATTTATGAGGAAAGCCACAAGGACAAGAGACAGCTGGAAAATGGACGCTTGGAGAAATGCATTTCCCTGCCACTCATAATGCACTCTTCTGGGAAAATTTGTTGAACTCCAGAGATCCATATGGACAGGAGGGGATAGGTACATCTCATCACCTTACGCAGGCTTGATACATTTTAATTTGAAGATCAACTTGTGAGAGAGTCATAGGACAAACATAGTTTCAAGCCACCCTAAATAAAAGTTCCTCATACACTGGGGAGCACCATCATTTTGAGTCCATTCTGAAAAAGAGAGCAGAGCCCTGAAAAACTCTTCATTAATGCATGAAGTGAGTTCAGGAAAAAGATCTCACTAGCAACTTCTCTATCTTAATAAATGGTTTATGGACTTTTCCTCAAGGAACTTTTTTTCTAAATGTATATTTATTGAATTTTTCTAATACATATCCAAGCATCACTTTTGTTTAGAAAAAGGAATGTAGCAAAGAGAATGATATAAAATTCCAAACGCCAAAAGAAGAAATAAAAAATGCCAGATCCCACAAGCCTTCAAGGTAGGGGGGGTGGGAGGGGAGCAGTGACTTTATAAAGTACATGGAAGAGGGAATCCCACAAAAAGAGAATAAGAGGAAAATAAATGCCAGCCTAAATGCCATAGCAAACTGCTATAAACGAGCATCTACATCTCAAGACAGATTGGAGGAGAGGAAATAGCTTGCCTAGCATTCATAAAGGTTAACAATTTAGGAGGTTGGAAAAACACATAATTAACTGAATTATACTTGACTAAGCACTTGCAGGGAAATTTTAAAAAGAAAAGTGGCCCCAACTGCAAAACAGGAACAACAAGAGAGCGTGACCTCTGTACACAGCACAGGAAACACAAGGAGCGTAGGTCAGAACACTGGTGCAAATTGTTTTTTTATTCAGAAACCCCAACGCGTTTCGGCGTGAACGCCTTCTTCAGGAGGAACGCATCTACATTACAAAAATAAAATAAACACATAATATCAAGCATAATTTTTGATATTATGTGAGTTTATTTTATTTTTCTAATGTAGATGCGTTCCCCCTGAAGAAGGCGTTCACAACGAAACGCGTTGGGGTTTCTGAATAAAAAAAATAATTTGCACCAGTGTTCTGACCTACGCTCCTTGTGTTTCCCAACTGCAAAACACCCTCCTTCAGAAGCAAAAATTACTTTTGTCGTTTCTGAATCTCTCAAGCGAGATCCGGGAAGACCCTTACATTACATCCAAGGAAAGGGACTTGACATTCTCGGGAAGCCAGTCGGTCAGGTAACAATTAGTTAACCCATGTTATTTATCCTACCTTACTGCTTTGATGTTTTGTCTATACAGTGTATGTTTCCCCTACTTTTTAACCTTTGTATTTCTTGTAACCGCTTTGATTGAAGGAAAAGGCGGTATAAAAAACTTGTTAAATAAATAAATAAACAATGCACATGTAACTAACAGCGTCATTGAATAACAATCTCTGACTGGGAATATTCAAGTAAAGTGGAGACATTTAAAGGGTTCATCGCTTGTGATTCCCCTGAAAGTTTTTTCTTCCCCACTGGTAGATAGTAAATATGCGAAAGAGATGGAACTGCATCTTTGGACACCTGCAATACTTCTGTTAAATATCTTTTGAAAACTAATAAACCTTAGATTGGAAGCCCTGGCTGAATTCTCCAAAGCCTCTAATGTAACTCTTACACCATTTAAGTCCATCATAATAGCAATGTTAGAGTCCCGTACAGAGTCAAGCTTCACAGCATGTTCTGAATAGTAGTTTTAAACCTCTCTACAGTACAGCAGATTGTTGCTGAAAAATTGTAAAGGTTTGGTCCTGAATTTTACATTGCACTTGCTGGGTCTGGCTTGAAGTCACTACATTCAAATTAACTATAGCATCCCAAACATCTCAAGGGTAAACTTTTCCAGTCTTACCAGAGTCACCACCACACAAAACACTTCAGAAGAGAATGGGCACGATGCAGGGGGTGCCAACAATGAACCGACCAAGTTGCTTTGCTCAACCCCACTCTCAGAATGTCTTGGCACTAACACCGGTACTGCCAGGAGTATAAGTTCTCTGGAATTTACAGCAGCTGCAACCCCTTGAAGGGAGGAATCCAACACACAAACTTCCAGCCAGGAGCCTCCAGGGCAGGTCTGCCGTAATGCCGCTGATCGAGAATGTGGAGGGGAAAGATGCTCCTCCGGGGATAGAGTGATATCAGCCTCCAAAGACAACAGTGGGTCCACTGACCTTGGTGTCAATGTAGCTTGAGTCCCACCGGAGCTTGCTGCTGAGGTTTGCCCTTGCATAAACAAATCCATCAGACCAAATAGTGGCTGCATGGGGGCATTCAAGGACAACTTCCCCATCTTAGCCTTCGCCTTATGTTTAACCTTTGGAAAGTCAACGAATAGCAAACCACACAGGTGGCCATCTTGACAAGCCCTCCCTCAAGGAACCTTTTAAAAACCTTTTTAAACTCAGTATATTAATTGCTTTCACTGCAACCTCTAGCAAAAAAACCCCACAGCTTATTGTTTGGTGAGTGGCAAACACTTTATTCATGTAGTTGTTATGGAAGGACAGACTAGATGGGCCTTGTGGTCTTTTTCTGTCATCATGTTTCTATGTTTCTATACTGTTGTAGTTGTTATGGAAGGACAGACTAGATGGGCCTTGTGGTCTTTTTCTGTCATCATGTTTCTATGTTTCTAATTTATTTTACATTCGCTCCGTCTTTGCACTTTTGAACGAGTAAATAAGGGATCAGCCTTCACCCATTCCAGACCAATCAGGATTTTATAGACCTCTACTACATCTCCTCTTGGTTGGGGGTGGTGCTAACCATTAGACAAAGTAGGCAG
This sequence comes from Ichthyophis bannanicus, assembly GCA_033557465.1. Classification (NCBI taxonomy): domain Eukaryota; kingdom Metazoa; phylum Chordata; class Amphibia; order Gymnophiona; family Ichthyophiidae; genus Ichthyophis; species Ichthyophis bannanicus. The sequence continues at coordinate 53,212,864 of CM066051.1, read as the reverse complement.
TTGCCTAGAGCACCAGCCTTTCAAGGGCAGACCATTCCTCCCCCCTCCAGTGGCAATGACAGTAAAACAGCAGTGTGGCGCTTATTTTATTTATATCCTCTGCTATTCTGCATCAGTGTGGTTTACATTGAACAAACTGAAATTACCTTGAACAGGGCATTATAACTTGGAGATAACTATTTTACAGGGAACATGGGCTATGGAGGGTTAAGTGGCTTGCCCAAGACCACAAGGAGCATCTGTGGGACTAGAAACCCCAGTCCTTCCAGCCCAAGGTTGCTGTCCTCTAGTGGGATTTGAACCCCCGACCTTCTGGCCTGAAGTACCTTGCCCCAACCACTAGGCCACTCCTCCACTCCACTTACCCAGCCTCTGACACTGTTGGTGCCACGCTCTGACCAGCAGCCTCTGCCCTCATGCAAACAGGAAGTCTATATTAGAGGGGGCAGAAGCAGCTGGTCCGAGCGTAGCACCAACAGCATCGGAAGCTCTGGGTAAGTGCCACAGTGCTGTTTTATTACCATTGCTGCTGCAGCAGGTTCTGGAGAGGAGGGGCAGTGGGGGGGAGAAGGGGGGGCACAGTAGGAATGGGGCACCTCATATCCTGGCAGCGACCCTGCTCTTGGTGGCTCTTCTGCAAGCTGAAGAGCAGATTGAACAGTCACTGAACCCTGGCAGAATCCCTCACCTCAGTCACATAGGGACAGCACACACCTTCTCAAAACAAAATGGACCAAGGAGCCACAAATTAGAAACAGAAACCTGCAGACGCAAACAGCTGGAAACTCTAAGATGCCAGATTGTCCTTGGACAAACAGATGCATCAGCCACACCTGGTGACATCATCCCATGGCACCAAGGATGGAAGTGCTCTCCAGAGCTCAGAAAGGAAGACCTTTCTGGGCATGTGCTATGTGGTCCTACCCTCTCGCCCGCCCCTACCTAGCCCAGAATTCTTTCTTTCACCTTGCCAGCAAAATGGACATCACACAGCTTTTCAACAAAAAAAAAGAAATAGATCAGTAAAGATACCAGAAATTAAAGTTGCAGGGAACTTCAAGCAAGGTACCATGGGCAAACCAGGGTTTCAAAAATGCCCATGAATGCTGCCTGTGGTGTCTGGGGGCCAGCCACGAGGTTCAGGATTTCCCCCATTGTGCATGCATGTCCCCCCAGGCCTTAAAATCCCATCAGCATGCCCTGCAGGACTTTTGAAAGCAGATGCCACTCACCTCTGCCTCCTGCAGGTCTCCTACTTCCCGGGTGCATTAAATGACCAGGCGGACAGGCTGAACTATCTGCTCAACACGCAAGAGTGGACCCTGGACACCCAGATAGCAGAGTCCCCTTTCCAGCGCTGGGGCTGGCCTCAGGTAGACCTCTCCGCCACCAAGGAGAATGTGAAATGCAACCGCTTTTGCTCAAAGCACCCCTCAGACAAGAGCCTAGCTACGGATGCTTTCAATATGTCATGGGGGAGTGATCACCAGCATATATATGCCTTTCCCACCACACTACTCATCTTCAAGACCCTACAACGGATAACTTGGCCCACATCATCTTCAAGGCCCACACTATCGCTATCACATCACACTGGCCAAGGCAGATGTGGTTCCCCTACCTCCACCGCCTCACCCTGGAGCCAACTGTGCCCCTCTCCTACAAACCGGCCCTTGTCACGCAGGACCAGGGGACCATCCTACATCCCAAACTACAGGCCCTCGCCTTGATAGCATGGAAGTTGAGAGGCACGCCCTCGCATCGTTCTGTCTGTCCACAGAAGTACAACACGTCCTACTTGTGGCCCGGCGCCTGTACATGAGGAAATCCTATGTCCTGAAATAGAAATGCTACAGCACCTAGTGCCTCACCCAGAACCTGTTCCCGGTCTCGAAGCATCCTCTTCAACAGTGGCCTCAAGACGCAGTCCATCAAGGTCCATTGCCATTGCCACCTTTCACGAGTGCCCAAACGGTGACTCTATCATCACACTCCTGTTGGTTGCCTGCTTCATGAAAGGCCTAAACAACCTGCATCTGCCAGTGCGCCCCCCTGTGCCGTCCTGGGACCTCAACATCATCCTAGACCAGCTAACACAGAAACCTTGTGAACTACTACAGTTGGCACCCCTCAAATACATCTCCTGGAAGACACTCGTCCTGGTCGCCATCACCTCAGCCAGAAGGGTCAGCGAGCTGCAGGCGCTCGTGGGGGGCCCACTGAACACGCAGCTACACCACGACTGGGCCAGCTTGCATACTCGCCCAAGGTTCGTACCAAAGATATGCTCGGCATTCCACATCAGCCAGACAACAGAGCTCCCTACCTTCCACCCAAAGCCCCACGCCTCACCAGAGTAACAGAGACTACACACCTTCCTCCTCTGGACTCAACGCTATGACAGGGGCAGCAGCTTTTCATCTCCAGGGTGTCCGGTCACTACAAGAACTCTGCCGCAGTGGATAACCAACTGCATCGCCTTCTGCCACAACCAGACAGGGGCACAGTCTACAGCCAAGGTCAAAGTCCACCAATTTCGGGCAATGACCACCACCATAGCCAACCTAAGCTCTGTGCCAGTGCCTGCCATCTGCAGAGCCGCCACCTGGTCCTCCATTCAAAAGTGCAGGCGGACAGTCCTTCGGTTGAATGGTTCTGGAATCAACCAAGCCACGACTGCCTGGGGCACCCTGCGTGCACAGTGTCTGGGCCAGGATGATTGATCAGTTGCACTCTGAATTGTTTGCACTATTACTGAGTTGTTTTGCACAATTGCCAAGTTCTTTCTGAATTGTTTGCACTTCACATTTAAAGTAATAATGGGTTATATTGTTGAAAGTTGCACTTCAAGTTCTGAAGCTATGTTATTTATTTATTTATTGTTTTTTATATACCGCTTTGTCATGGTAATCAAAGCGGTTTACATATAACATTTTAACTACTGCACAAGTCAGTTTACAAGGAACAATTATAGAACAGTTTACAGGAAACAATTGTACAAATTACAATCATAGTTCAAAAGATATTTAACAATAACAAAGTAGTATTAAACTATTTACAAGAGAAGTGAGCATAAGTAGTTTGGGTGATATTTTGAAGTTATGTGCGTCAAGTGCATGGTGATTGGAAGGAGTTGAGTAGTGTGATTATTATTTTTTTTTGTAAGGAAGTGGAAGAGGTCTATTGTGGCTACTTACATTGATAAGAACATAAGACATGCCATACTGGGTCAGACCGAGGTCCATCAAGCCCAGTATCCTGTTTCCAACAGTGGCCAATCTAGGTTATACGTACCTAGCAATATCCCCAAAAGACACAGGTTCCACAATGCTTGTACTGGGTCAAGCATTGATATCCTGGGTCCCTTTTTAATAGTGGTTTATGGACCTTTCCTCCAGGAACTTGTCCAAACCTTTTTTAAACTCAGCTATACTAACAGCCCTTACTACATCCTCCGGTAACAGATTCCAGAGTTTGATTACACGTTGAGTGAAAAAATATTTTCTCTTATTTGTCTTAAATAGTTTACCCTGTAGCTTCATTACATGTCCCCTAGTCTTTCTATACTCTGATAGCGTAAACAATTGATCCACGTTTATCCGTTCTACTCCATTCATTAATTTATAGACCTCTATCATATCTCCCCTCAGCCGTCTCTTCTCCAGGCTAAAGAGCCCTAACCTTCTTAGCCTCTCTTCATAGGAGTAGCCTTCCATCCCTTTCACCAATTTGGTGGCACTTCTCTGTACTTTTTCTAATAACGCTATGTCCTTTTTAAGATACGGTGACCAGAATTGCACACAATATTCAAGGTGCGGTCGTACCATGGAGCGATACAGAGGCATTATAATATCCTTTGTTTTGTTCTCCATCCCTTTCCTTATGATACCTAGCATTCTATTTGCTTTCTTGGCTGCCGCTGCACACTGGGCGGAGGGTTTTAACATGTTATCCACAATGACTCCTAAATCTTTTTCCTGGGTGGTGGTTTCTAATGTGGAGCCTTGCATCGTGTAACTATAGTGTGGGTTGTTCTTTCCTAGGTGCATAACTTTGCACTTGTCCACATTAAATTTCATCTGCCATTTGGATGCCCAGTCTTCCAATTTATACAGATCCTCCTGCAGTTTTCCGCAATCCTCTTGGGTTTTAACAACTTTAAACAGTTTTGTGTCATCTGCAAATTTGATAACCTCACTAGTTATTCCCTTTTCCAGGTCATTTATGAATATGTCAAAAAGCAGTGGACCCAGCACAGATCCCTGGGGTACTCCACTATTCACCTTTTTCCATTGGGAATATTGGCCATTTAGCCCTACCCTCTGGCTCAAGTCCATAAAGATGAATGTTTTGAGTTGGTTTCTACTACTACTACTACTGAGCATTGTATTGCACTATAAGTCGTATGCAGCGCTGCACAGAGATGTAAGAGACAGTCCCTGCTCATCAGAGCTTACAATCTAGTCAAGACAGACAACACAGAAGGTGTAGACAGGGATAAAACAAGGGGGAAGGTAAAGAAACATGGAGATCAGGTGAGTCAAGATCCAAAAGCAGCAGCGAAAAGGTGTGTTTTCAGCCTGGATTTGAAAAGGGTCAGAGAAGATGCCTGGTGTACAGACACAGGTAGTTTGTTCCAGGCATAAGGTGCAGCAAGGTGAAAGGAGCGAAGTCTGGAGTTAGCAATAGAAGAGAAGGGCACAGATAGAAGCAGTTTGCCAGAAGAGCCGAGTTCCCAAGGGGGGGGGGGGGGTGTAGTGAGAGATAACAGAAGAAAGGTAGTGAGGAGCTGCAGAGTGAATGCATTTATATGTCAACAGAAGTTTGGATGCGGAAATGGATAGGGAGCCAATGAAGTGACTTGAGAAGAGGGGCAGCAGTGTTGAACAGATTGAAGGGGAGAGAGATGATTCAAAGGGAGACCAGCAAGAAGTAGGTTACAGTAGTCAAGACGGGAGGTGATTAAGGAGTGGATAAGTGTCTTAGTAGTGTGTTCAGAAAGGAATGGGAGGATTTTGTTGATGTTATAGAGAAAGAAACGGCAGATCTTAGCTATCAGATGGATATGTGTGGAGAAGGAGAGAGAAGAGTCAAAGACAACCTCAAGGTTGTGAACTAAGGAACAGGAAGTAGAGAGTTATCCATTGAGATTGAGAAAGAAGGAAGAGGAGAGGAGATTTTAGGGGGAAAGATAAGAAGCTCAGTCTTGGCCATGTTCAGTTTCAAGCGGCAGTGAGACATCCAAGCAGCAATGTCAGAGAGGCAGGCAGAGGCGGGTCTGGATTTCCAGAGGGATTTCAGGTGTAGAGAGGTAGATCTGGGAGTCATCGACATAAAGATGATACTGAAAGCCATGGGAAGAGATGAGCGCAACAAGGGACTGGGTATAGAGAGAGAAAAGGAGTGGACCTAAGACAGAGCCTTGGGATGCATCAACTGAGAGAGGGATAGCAGAAGAGGAGGAGCCACCAGAACTAACACTGAAAGAACGATGGGAGATAGGAAGAGAACTAGGATAGTACAGAGCCCTTAAAACCAAGCGAGGACAGAGTATCGAAGAGAAGGTTGTGGTCAACAGTGTCAAAAGCAGCAGAGAGGTCAAGAAGGATGAGGACAGAGTAAAGGCCCTTTGATTTTGCCAGGACAAGTCACTGGAGATTTTGGCAAAAGCCGTTTCAGTAGAGTGTAAAGGACGAAAGCCAGATTGTAAAGGATTCAGGAGGGCATGAGAGGAGAGTAAGTCAAGGCAGCGGCGGTGAACTGCATGTTCGAGTAGTTTAGAAATGAAGGGGAGGAGGGAGATGGGTCGATAATTAGAAGGACAAGTGGGATCAAGTGAGGGTTTCTTGAGGAGAGGTGTAACTACAGCATGCTTGAAAGCTGTGGGGACAGTTGCAGTGTTGAGCGATAGGTTGAGTATATGAAAGATGGAAGGGACAACAGTGGAGGAGATGGGGCTTAGGAGATGGGTGGGGATAGGATCAGAGGAGCAGTTGGTGAGTTTGGAGGAAGAAAGAAGGTATGCAGTTTCCTCTTCAGAGATCACAGGAAAGGAAGAGAAGGTAGCAGAGGTAGAGGGGGAAAGTTGGGAGTGAAGAGGGGGAGGAGGGGAAGTAGCTGACTTTGTGGGGAACTGGAGGGTGATCTTGTGGATTTTGTCATGGAAAAAGTCAGCCAGGGTTTGGGCAGAAAGGGAGGGAGGGGGCAGAAGTGGAGGCACTTTGAGGAGAGAGCTGAGAGTAGTAAAGAGACGGCGAGGGTCAGAGGCAAGAGAGTTAGTCAGATGGACATAATAGTCTTCTTTGGCAAGAGCTATGGCTGACTGGAAAGAGACAAGTATGAATTGGGAGCGGGATTTGAGCCAAGCATGCTCAGCAGAATGGGCACAGGAACGTAGATAGCGGGTAGCGGATGAAAGCCAGGGCTGGGGTGCAGAGGCGGCCCAAGAGGGGTGCGGGGCCATGTGCGGAGATTAATTGTGGGCCTCATTTGCATAAGAAACCTAATTTGCATAAATATTTGCATAATGCTAACATGCGCTTTTAGTAAACATGCCTCTTAATGAGTGTCTGAATAAAGAAAGACTAACAGATTTCTACATTACTATATTGCAGTGATAACCACCAGGCCCATTAGGAAGTACAGTCAAACCTCGGTTTTCGTTTGCCCTGGTTTTCGTACGTTTCGGTTTTCGACGTCTTTTCTGACTGAGATTTTGTCTCGGTTATCGGATATCGCCTCGGTTTTCGTAAAGAATGGCGCTGGTCTGTATACACTGCCTGCCCAGTCCCGGCAGCACTACCCCCCGGAAGTCCCGGCAGCACTACCCCCCGGACTCACCGATCGCGTGTTGAGAAGCGAAAGTCAGCTGAGCAACATCCTCGAGCCAGAGTCAGAGATGCAAGGATTGCACAGAGAGGAAGGCCCCGATCTCTCCACTGCCTGCCTGTTCTCTGGAGCGCCCCCTCAGGCTCGGAGGTAGCAGGGTAGCTGTCAATGTAAGCAGGAGATGTTGCAGTGCTGTACAGTACAATATCTGTGTGTTTGCTGTCCTGTGGACGATCGGGCAGGTGAGAGAAGTGACAGGAGCTGGGTGTCTGGAACGGATTAATTGAATTTACATTATTTCCTATGGGAAATATTGCTTCGGTTTTCGTACGTTTCGGTTTTAGTCAGACTTCTTAGAACGGATTAATCATGAAAACCGAGGTTTGACTGTACTACAAACACTGATCATTTAGAACCCATAGCAAATCCACATCATAACAGCACTATCAGGACTCACAAAGCACCAAACCCTACCTATCAAAAGGCAACACTACAGATATTAAAACCAGTACATCTCAGAGAATACCAATACATCTCACTGGGGGAAAGAAAACAAGTGGGACTGTCAAACAGAAACAATATGAACAGAATACCTCAACTTGGTTACACATGCAGAACATAGACTGTCACCACACAAAGAACAAGGGATCACAATTTAGAAATAGGAAGATGATAATTAAACTGGGAACACCAAAAGCCAAACATGAAATGTATAACACTGGAGAAATAAAACTATAAATTAATTTCCGCTTGCACTAAGCAAAAACGTGAAGATGTTAGCAATACACACTTCCCAGACCTGACATATTCCAGTTAATAAATTTAAAATAAAAAGTAGTTTTCTACCTTCTGTTTGGGATTTTATTTTTCAGCTGCAATTGCTCCAGTCACTTTCTTCTGGTTTCTTCGTGTCTTCTGTGAGCTATCCATTTGTCCTTTCTTCTCTTTTAGATTTTTTCCATTCTCTCTCTATATCTGCTTTAACAAACTGATCTTTCCCCTTTTGCTCTTTCCCCCTTTTCTTTCTTTATTCCTTTATCATCCACTCAAATTTCACCCTTCCATTCTCATTCCCCACTTACTCTCCCAATACCCAGCCCATCTTAGACTTTTCTTCCCTCCCACACAAAATATCTTTCCCCTCTCCATTCTCATTCCCCATCCCAACCCTTTCTAGTCCTCCCCCAAAATTATCTCCCTTATAGTTCTAGACCCACCCAACATCTGCTTCCTTCTAGTCCCAATCTCCCAAGCCCCCACATCAGCCCATTTCCAGTCCTAGCTCTCCATATGCTTTTTTTCCAGTTCCATTCCAGCCCCCCATCAGCTCATTTCCACTCCAAGCTCCCCCATCAGCCAATTTCCAATCCTAGCCCCCTTGTCAGCCCATTTCCAGCCCTATTCCAACTCCCCTCAGCCCTTCCAGTCCTATTCCAGCCCATCACCCATTTGCAGTCCAAGTTCCCCCCATCAGCCTATTTCCAGTCCTAGCCCCCCATATGCTCTTTTCATGTTCCATTCCAGCCCCCCCCCATCAGCCCATTTCCACTCCAAGCTCCCCCATCAGCTCATTTCCAATCCTAGCCCCCTCGTCAGCCCATTTCCAGTCCTATTCCAGCCCCCATCAGTCCATTTCCAGTCCTAGCCCCCATATGCTCTTTTCCAGTTCCATTCCATTTTAGCCCACATCAGCCCATTTCCACTCCAAGCTCTCCCCTCGTCAGCCCATTTCCAGCCCTATTCCAGCCCCCATCAGCCCATTTCCAGTCCTATTCCAGCCCCCATCAGTCCATTTCCAGTTCCATTCCAGCCCCCCATCAGCCCATTTCCAGTTCCATTCCAGCCCCCCATCAGCCCATTTCCACTCCAAGCTCTCCCCATCAGCCCATTTCCAATCCTAGCCGCCTCGTCAGCCCATTTCCAGTCCTATTCCAGCCCCCATAAGCCCATTTCCAGTCCTAGCCCCCATATGCTTTTTTCCAGTTCCATTCCAGTCCCCCCATCAGCCCATTTCCACTCCAAGCTCCCCCATCAGCCAATTTCCAGCCCCCTCGTCAGCCCCTGAAGCGCAGAGCCCTGTGCGAACATCATTATCGCACAATGGACGGGCCGGCCCTGCTGGGGTGCAGAACGCCTCACAGGACGTGGCATGAATTTCTGAATTAAGACTTTTGATTTCTCTTAGGGGCATGTTTACTAAAACCCCGGTAAAGTGCGGGCCCCGGTAGTGTGCGGGTGCCATATAAGGAGTGGGCGTTCCGTCCTGAAAAAGAAAAGCCGGAATTTACATATGCGCTAAGGTGCGCGGCGCCCATGTGTGCCCCGCACCTTAGCGCATGAGATAGCTGCGCGGGAGGCATAAGTGGGGTGCTGAAGTGCGAGAAAAAAAGCAGAGCCACAGCACAATGGTTAAGACACTGACCAATGGTGCAGGGATCAGGGGTTCAATCTCCCACTGTGCCCAATGGAGACAGCTGGCTGAGGCAATATTTTAGGAGGCATTTAAATGATGGGCGGCATAAGGCGGCACGCTGATGGGCATAAGGCGGTGCGCTGTTTTAGCAGGCTTTCTAATATTGGGCGGCATAAGGCAGCGCGCTAATGTGCAATCATAGGAACAGAACCACAGCACAATGGTTAAGACACTGACCAATGGTGCAGGGATCAGGGGTTCAATCCCCCAAAGTGCCCGATGAACAAAGCTGGCTGAGGCATAACATATTATGGGGAAGATTGCTTTAGGAGGCATTTTATTCATAATTTAATTATCACTACTAGCAAACGCACTCTCAAAGCGTGTTAACATAAGGCACCCTATAAGGCACATTTTAAAGTGCACTGTCAGCCAAGGCACCCTAGAATGTTGCTTATAGGGCGCTTTAGAGGGTGCCGTATGAGGTACCGCAAGGTCAGTGTACTGTTTTTTATGGCAGCACTGTGCAGTTTAATGAATGAAAAGCATATGTAGGTGCGCTGACAAGCAAGGAGGAGCAGCAGTGGAGCACAATGGTTAAGGCACTGACTGCTGATACAGGGGTCATGAGTTTGTTCCCCAGTGTGCCTAATACGTAAGGCTGGCTGTGGCATCAGCTTTGCATTGTACATATTTTGTCCTGCAGCACTTTATTTTTATGTTATTAATTGCTGCCAGCAAACACGCCCTCACATGCCGTAATTGAAGGTGCCGTATAAGGCACCCTATAAGGCACTCCATAGGGCACATTATAAATTGCACTGTCCGCCACAGCACCCTAAAATGTCCCCTATAGGGCACCCTATAGGTTGCGTCACAGGATAATGTATAGTGCACCTTATGTGGACGGGAACCATAAGGTGCCCTATAGGTGCCCTATAAAGCACCCTCAGAGGCACCTTATGGGTACAGTACGCTGAGGGTGTTTTTGCTGGCATCAAAATATGTACATTAACAAAAGATAATGCGTTGGACAACCCTATCAAATAACCCCACTGTGGGTTTGAACCCATGACCTCTGGCTTCAGAGGCAGTGAAGTAACCATTGGGCTACAGCTCTATAGCTGCTAGCAAGCCCCTGGCTGGCTGCAGAGAGCATGCACGTCACCACACAGACAGTCTGCTGTGGGGTTAGCCCACCCATACCCATGATGCACTGCACATGCAAATCAGCTGTCCACAGATTAACACAAGATGGGCAATGCACCCCCACAGCACCTCGGCCTGGTAGACGGAAGTGACCATGTGCACCCACACACCACCTCGGCCTGGTAGGGGGTACTGACCGTGTGTTTTACTGGCACAGAGTAGCTACACACCGTCACATTGTGCGGGTACTGTGCTCACCCTGAGGGTGCGGTGAGGCGCCCAGGACCAGGTCCACAACACATTCCATGGCTGAAAGAGGCCATGCCGGAGGTCCAAAGCAGTGTTAATGTGTGAGATAGGTAGTTTCTGCACAAACACCTTGGATATCTCTGTCTGTTTCAGTCAGGTGTAGCCCCTAGGTGGGCCATGTACCACCACCACCCCCCCCCCCTCCTCCAGGGCAGAGGGTGGCAAACAGGGTCTCCCATCAATAGATCCATATTCTACCTTCCTGCAAAGGTGGCAGTAGAGGGGACCATCAACCCCAGTCCTGCTGAGGAACAGACACCCACACAGGGTAGTTAATGCAGTTCTATACACATCCATAACACAATAGCAGACAGACATTAGGCCTGGATATGGTGAGCTGCACCCCACCACTATCTGATATTCTCCTGCAGCAAGTCATCAGCCGCTGCACCCTGCAAGCTGCTCCATCAAGACACATACCAGCTGCAAACAGTGTGCTAGTTAGTCCACAGTGCATGTTCCCAGTGGAGATGCGTGTACCCAGAACTGGGATGTCAGCATACACAGCAAGCAGATAAATCAGTGACTGGGGCCCAAAAGGAAACCCATATCTATCACATGAGAGAAACACTATATAGCACTATGGGGGTGCCATGCTGTGGTCACTGCACAGTCAGGGTGAGAGTGATCTCTCAGCAGGACATACTGAGGTCACCCTGTCTGTGTAGGTGGTGGCCGGGCACTACAATGTCCCAGTCAGTGCCCTATGCCCTGTGCAGATGCACCCTGGCCAGGCCGCCCTGTCCAGCCTATACCCATGGTACCTTGCTCCTCATTATGCACATTGGCAGCCCAATACTGGCAACATTGCTGGCAGTGTGGGCTGTGGAAGGTGTTTGCAGCCACCACACACTGGATAGACAGACAGCCACCCCCACACCTATGCCAGCATTGTGCTACTATAGAGGAGTCCAGCAGCCATACCCACCACACCAGTCCTGGGCACAGTACAGGCATGGATATGGTACGCAATACTGTTGGGGGTCACTCCCCAGGGTGGTAAACACTGTCAGAGACCAGACCTGCAGCGCACACCGCAGACATCACAATGATTGTTATGGTGGAGATCAATGAGCAAAATGTGCTTAACGTAGGGATTGATATCTGCCAGTTATCATGGGCAACGTTTGATAGCTGTGTACCATATACCCAGGTGTAGGGTGGCATTGCTAAGGTATGCAACTGCTAGTATTGGGAGATACAGGCAGGGCCCAATGTCCTGCCTCTCCAGGAGGCATTGGCCAATGGGGCCTGGGGGGGTGTGTGTGGGTGTGTCTGGCCCTGTTGGCTGCTGCTTTATGGCAGAGTGTCCCAACTCCAGTCCTGGTGTTCCAACCACTGTTCGGGTTTTCATGCTGTCCCTCATAAATATGCATGAGCTACATCAGCATACCATGGGGGTGGTGCATAGATATGCAGCACAGGCATCTTTATTAGAGGCAGCATGGATCCTGAATGGTGTGGGGCCCTCCAGGACTGCATTTGGGAGACTCTGCTCTAGGTAATGCGGCTGTTTATGGTGTCTGTGTTTGGTGTGGTAAAATATAGGCGTATGAACCATGCGTATGTTCTCAGCAATAAAGGTTTGTCCTTACTATCACGGTTTAGTTGTAGGAAAAATATGTGGACTGGATTGGCAGTAGCCCCAGCTGGGCTTTGAACCTGTGACCTTCTGTTGCTGCACACACTGTCTGTGTGCACTGCACCACTGTGTTGCCACAGATATGCTGTGTTCCCTGGGGAGTCCATGACTGTACATCTGACAGAGCCTGTCTGTTGCGGTGGACTGTGCCAGCCTGCACAGGCCTAGGCCACTGTCTGCTGTGGTTTGCAGCCACTACCCCCTCCACTACCTGTACCCTTCCGCCAACATGCAGACATGTCCCTATCAGGGAAAAAGCAAATGACCTGATTGAGTTGTGGCACTCCAGGACTGAATTTGGGGGACTCGGCTGTAGGTAATGCCCATTGTTATGGTTTGTGTACGGTGTAGGGTAAAATATAGGTGTTGGAACCATGCTTATGTTCTATGCAATAAAGGAGTGTCTGTACTATCACTGTTTAGTGGTGGGTAAAACTATGGGGACTGGGTTGGCAGGAGCCCCAGCAGAGATTTGAACCTGTGACCCTCTGGTCCTAAAGGCACTGGCTGTGTCCGCTGCACCACACTGTGGCCACAGAGATAGTGCAGTCTCTGGAGATAGGAAACCTGACCGCACGAGTCAGACACCCTGCTCTGCACAATTGTACTGTGGGCTCGTTTACCTTGTATGGGGACAAAGGTGCACATAAACCTCAAAAATGACCTCCAAAAAATGGGAACAAAAACAAAACCAAGCTGGGCAACAGTGATATCAATGGGCAACATGAAAAACACTCCCAGGAAAGCTCCATTAAAATGCAGTGATTTTTGAAAGAGTCTACGGAGCGTAGACCCTTCCAAAAATCATTTCTTTTTTTGGAGCTTTCCTGGGAGTGTTTTTTATGGTTGCCCATTAATATCACTGTTGCCCAGCTGGATTATAATTTATTTGGAATTTTTTGTGGTCATTTTCAATTTCTATTTGCTATTTTGTTCTGTGCACATGTATCACACTGCTCACGTTTTGCAGGTTTCCCCGGTTTTGCTGTACATTGCTGACGGAAATGGTTTCTCTTCCCTTTAAATCGACTCTAACGCGAGGGTTTCACTCGCGGTATTTTTCAGCCCCGCTCCTGTGCGGGGAGCCTCTCCCCTCCCACTCTCCACCCATTGACCCCATCCCCCCGCCCCTCGGAGCCTTCCTCCGCCCTCGAAATGCCTTTCCACGCCTCTATCGCACATCAGCGCACCGTGCACTTTTGCGGGCGGCGCACACGTGTGCGGCCGGAGCGCACGCGTGCGGGGCACCAAAAACGCACTATTAGCATGCGCTAAGGTACCTTAGCGCACGCTCAAGTGCGCCCCGCACAATTGCGCTGTTTAGTAAACATACCCCTTAGTGTATTAAGAAGACTATTCCATAGGGTAGGGGCATAGAGGGAGAATGCCCTATTGGTGGTAGATTGGTTTCGTTTTCGGACCCTATTAGGAGTGGATAGCATGTTTTTTAGGCTGTCTCTTTTTGTTCTTGTGTGTTGTTCAATGTTTATTAGTGTGCTGAGGTATGTTGGTGCAATTTTGTTTATTGTTTTGAAAATGATAATAAGAACTTTGAATTTGATTCTTTGAAATATCGGGAGCCAATGGAGCTAAAACAGGATGGGTGTTATGTGATCTGACTTATCAGCTTTCATGACTGTGCAGGCAATTGTATTTTGAGCCAGTTGAAGGGGCTTTAGGGTTTTCTTTGGGAGGCCGTGGAGTATGCTATTGCTGTAGTCATAATGGGGAGTTATTAGTACTTGAGCTACTGAATGGAAGTCCATAGGGAAGAGCAGAGGTTTCAGATGTTGAATCATTCTAGTTTTATTGTAAATTACACAGGTAATCATTTGAATGTGTTTGGTGAAATCCAGGTTTTGATCAAGGTGAATACCAAGGTATTTTATTTCTTTTCTTATTTCAAGTGAGGCATTGTTTACATGCAGTGAACTTGGAGGGTTGAAAGTTTTATTCCTAGTACTAATGAGTGCTTCTGTTTTCTTCAAGTTAACTGTGAAACTGACCGAGTTAAGACATTCAGAGATATTGTTGAAGTAGCTAGTGATTTTTGTGTAGTTAGGATCTTTGGTGTCAAAGGTTGTGAATAGCATTATATCGTCTGCATAAATTCTGTAGTCTATGTTATGTGATTGTATGATATTGCAAATAGGTTGTAGGTATATATTGATAGGTTATGCAATGTTGTTGAAGTTATACACATGGAGGCCGATTCAGCCCCCTCTACGTCCGGATGTCCAAAAAATGGACAGGGTACATTTGTACTTGATTCTGCAACCGTGGGAGTTATATGTTCTCGCAGTTGCAGAATCAGGGCACTTATTCGGCCTGGTGTGCCCCCTATGCTGATGCTAGAAACGTCCAGGGACCTACCTATCCAGCCCTCTCAGCGCTTCTGCTGGTATACTGGTGCAGTGGTACCGGCATGTCCAGCCTGAGCACACAATGCCCAACCGCTGACGGGGGCAACCAGGGTTGGAATTGGCAGTGGGGGTGCACCCATGGAGGCTTGGAAGGTTTGTGGAGGACTGTATGCCCCAATCATTCTGGCATCTGGCACTTATTCCACCTCCGAAATGGAGTAAGCTGGGTGCCCAACAGACAGCCGGTGGATATACAGAGCTATGACCTGAATAGGCCTTGTACGTCCGGGTGCTTCGGCCCACCTTCGTCCAGCACTCCCCACACAAACCCTCTGTACATGCGGGGAGCAGCTGGCACAGAATACAGTTCTGGCGAATAGCAGGGGATGCACATCCAGCGCAGACATACAACCCCACAATTGGAGGATCAGAATCTACCCCTGTGGCGCAGCTAGGGAAGCACCAGGTGTAGCTGATGCATCCTTGCTTGTTCAAGGAGAAATCAAGGTTACTTTACCTGTAACGGAGGTTCTCGGTGGACAGCAGGATAAGTCAGCCACACATACCCACCCGCCTCCCCTAGATGAGGTCTTGCTCACAACCCCAGGCACTTGCCTACATAACGGCAAGACCACAGTTAGGGACACTCTGGACTAGGTAGGGGCAGGCTAGGGGGTAGGGCCATCTTGCACATGCCCAGTAAGGGCTTCCTTTCCAGGCTCTGGAGAGCACTTCTGTCCTTGGTGCCGTGGCTGACTTATCCTGCTGTCCACCGAGAACCTCAGTTACAGGTAAGTAACCTCGCTATCCAGCTGCAAAAGAGAAGCAGAAATGTATTTCCTCCTGTGCTGAGCAAAATCCAAAGAGAGAGAAAATCAAAGACTAACCAGCCAAAGAAGAACTGTGTCTGATTCTGAGGGAAAGAGAAGAACAAGCCGCAGAACCTGTGGTGCCCTGTCACCAGACCAGAAACGGGAGACCAGTAGAAACCGGAACCGTTTCAGGCTATGATACCGTTTTGTAATCTATCGGTTTTCCTCACACAGCGCCTCTTTGGCGGGCCCCGCTGGCGGCGCTCCCGCCGTCTCTCAGGCAACCGGCGTCCGGGTCACGTGCGCGGGAGGAGGCGGGACGAAGGCGCGTCCGGCCCGTGCGTGGGCTGTTGGCCGAGGCGGCGCGTGACGTAGTGGGCGGATGGAAGGCGGACGGGGCGCACGCGGGATCGCTGAGCGAGCTGGCAGTGGGGGCGCGCGTGAGGGAGCGAGAGGCGACGCCATTAACCCTTCCCGAGGCCTGGGGGCGCTACAAGGAATGGGGGCAGGTAGAGCCGGCGGTGTCTGAGTCCCAGGGAGTCCTGCAGCTGCCAGGTGAGTGGGGGAGGAGAGGGGAGTTTGCTCTGTTGCGAGGCTGAGGGTTATGGGGGAGGAGGGTGTCTGCTGAGGGGAGTTTGGAGGGGAATGGGGATAAAGGTTCTGATCAGAATGGGAGGGGAAAGATGTTTGGTTGGTTTGGAGGTGAGGGCTTTGATTTGGGTGGCAGGGTAAGAGAGGTTTTGGGAGGGTGAGGACTATGATCTGGGTGGGAGGGCGAGTGGGGTTTTGGGAGGGTGGGGGCTATGATCTGGGTGGGAGGGCGAGTGGGGTTTTGGGAGGGTGGGGGCTATGATCTGGGTGGGAGGGCGAGTGGGGTTTTGGGAGGGTGGGGGCTATGATCTGGGTGGGAGGGCGAGTGGGGTTTTGGGAGGGTGGGGGCTATGATCTGGGTGGGAGGGCGAGTGGGGTTTTGGGAGGGTGGGGGCTATGATCTGGGTGGGAGGGCGAGTGGAGTTTTGGGAGGGTGGGGGCTATGATCTGGGTGGGAGGGCGAGTGGGGTTTTGGGAGGGTGGGGGCTATGATCTGGGTGGGAGGGTGGGGGCTATGATCTGGGTGGGAGGGCGAGTGGGGTTTTGGGAGGGTGGGGGCTATGATCTGGATGGGAGGGCGAGTGGGGTTTTGGGAGGGTGGGGGCTATGATCTGGGTGGGAGGGGAAGGAGGGTCTGCATTGTTTTTGGAGGGAGGAGAGGAGGACTTTGTTCTGGATTCAGGATGAACATGTTGGAGAGGTGTTTGAGATAGAGGAGAGGTGAACTCTGATCTGGAGAGAAGGCATGTGCTTGCAGTTGGGTTTGGATGTCCTGTTGCAAGGGATATGCAGAGATTCCCAGTTGCATGGGGAAGAAAATACCCCCTTGAGGCCTCTGTAAAAGAGTCAGAAGCCACAATCTCCTGCCAGAGGAGGCATCACAGTGGGTATATTCCGAAAATCTTGCATTAAGCCTGAGCACAGGGAGGCCAGGTGATGGCTGGAGCTGCCACCATCTGAGATGAGCTGTAATTGAGCTTTCCAGTGGGTGTCCTGGGCATAGGTTCCTGAACTGCAAGACTCCTCAGCACAAGTAAAGTGTGCTTCGCTTTGGGCACAGGCTAGCTCAGTCTTTGTATAGAAACTAACTGGACAAAGCCTCAAGCTGAAGGCAGTGGTGAAAGAAAACAGCAGAGGAGCTGTGCTGGAACAATGTTATGTGCATATTATTATGTGCAGAAAATTATTTATATCAGTATTTCTGAACACAAACATTATTCTGATTAGAATTTCTATGCAGAATAATATTGCTATGTATGTGTCAGATAGCATTCCAGCACAGGTGTCTAATAGATTGTGTTTGTGTACGAGATACTGTTGCTGCTGACAGAGACCCATGTGCACATGTGGCTAGCTTTCTGTCTTTGTTTAGTACAGACATTTTGCACACAACTTGTTTACATGTTTGCTGTATTTATTTTTTTAGCTGCATTTATATATCTTCACTGGGTCAAAGTGGTTGGGGAATACATTTAACAGGAGGGGCTATGAGACACATACACTAATACTTACAGGGAACATGGGCAATGGAGAGTTAAGTGGCTTGCCCAAGACCACAAGGAGCACCTGTGGGACTAGAAACCCCAGTCCTTCGGCCCAAGGTTGCTGTCCTCTAGTGGGATTTGAACCACCAACCTTCTGGCCTGTAGTACCTTGCCCCAACCACTAGGCCACTCCTCCCTGACAGCATAAAAGAGCTCTAAACCTCTGTGTTAGACCTGATTTAGGGAACCCCTGTGCTGAATTTTAGCTCAGGGCTCTGTGACACAGGATTTTTGCCTGTAACATTTCTGGACCTCTTTGAGCAAGGGTTTCATAATCAGCCATAAACCCTCCGTTATGCTTGAATGCTTTTGAGGGAAGATTGTAAGAGCGCTCCCCTAGTGTTTCAGTTAACAGCGTTGTGGTTAGAGGCTACCATCCAACAGGATAGAGTGTTTCTATAGTTAAAGCACCAAGTGCCCCCTCAGAAAAGAAAGAACAATGTCCTTGCCATTAAGTAATTTCCTAAGGAACGCAGTCGGGAATAAGCTGACATTAGAACATGCTGATTTATGATGTCACCTTAATGAACAGGGAAGGAGGAACACTGATGTGGATGGACAAAGAAT